>OY728158.1:271087538-281087538 GCA_963277665.1 Viscum album
CTTCTTGACGAACTGTAATTTGGAGGGAATCTCCTGATAATTTGGCTCTTCGTTCCTCTTGGGGATTCTTCCCCAATCGAGAAAAGATCAACATTCTCTGAGGAGGGGATTGACGATTTAAAAAAGTCCCCAGTCCGGGGGACTGGGGTTGTTCCTGTTGTTCCCGCTCAACTCCTCGAATCCTATTTGTTGATTCCTTGGGTTGGTTTAAAAGAGTACCATGTACAGAAAGCTGGTGTGGATCTTGACATGCTATGTCTTAGACATTCATAAAAGCTCTCCTGATCTTGCAAACCATAGTCCGGAAATTAGCTAGATGCATTAACCGGTATCCACTTTTATCATCTGGTTCAAAAGACCGTTGGATGATTTCCGACACTTCTGTCACATGATGATGTGCTTTCCCCATACGAGAGGCCTATTGAATATTCTCATCTGCTTGATGAAGGAGTAATTTAACAAATTGTTCTCTGTATTCTTGATTTTGCGAGGAACTATTTGAGGCATGTTCTTGGGTAAGCTTTAGATTATAAACATAGCCCATTGACTGTTGCCGTCCATGGGAAATAACATCGCATGAGACCATTTTAGGCGGGCTTTGATGACTGGAGAGCACCATGAAATGTAGTGCTCCATGAACACCCCATCCTATGACATGAATGCCAGCTAGGGCATTGGCAATTAACTGACGTAGTATTTTTAGTGTGCCAAGGCATGAACGTTGAAGGGATCTTTGCTGCCTTTCATTCTTCGGATATCGAGAGACTGATAGAGATGCAAAGTCAATTTGGCGTTGTAACCCTTCTATTATCTTAACATGATTTTCGTATTCATCATAGGATAATAATTTATTCCTCAACTGACAAATAGTTTTCCATATGTTGGGACGAATATCAGGAATTCCATCTTCTGTCAACATTTCTGGAATGTCATTCTAGGAATCAGCTAGAGGCCAAAACATGGCTGGCACATCACCTTTTTCCAGTTGTTTTCTCTTGTTCAGATTTTCCTCTTTATCATTCAATGAAGATTTTTCTACATTGTTTGACCAAATTTTGTGTTTCCTTATTGCTTAATCAGATTCAACAATATTGGTAGAGAAATTACTGATCAAACTAGAAGATGCATGACTTAGGGGTAGTACGGAGAATGGCCTACACCCTGGGCTATCATCTGATTGAGAAAGTATTTCACTTGCTAGTGATGAAACATCAGACATGACTGGTTTCACATTTGAAAGTGCCTCAAGATAAGAGGGATTTCTTGGCACTACATTGCCCATTGGAGAATTTTCTAGGCAATGTGCATCACTACTGCAGAGAGGACTTTTGCAGCGAAATTAATCATCATGGGGAGGACCACCATAATGGGTTACAACAATAGATGGGATCTCTTGCTCCTTGTACTTCTGACCACACAGAGGGTTCCTGTGGCTCTTATCTGAAGATGAAAATTCGAGATCGACCTAATTTTCATTAAGAAAGAATTCACAAGGAAGTGTTTGTTAAAGTCCTTCGGAATTAATGTTCCCACTATTGGGAAATGAGGGAGTAGAATCTTGAATTCCAACAGATAACTGTCTGAGGGCATCATGAACTCCAGCATCGAGCAAGGCCTTGTTACAGATTGTCTCTTGATCTCTTCACTGTGCTGAGCGGGTCTTTTTCTTAGATGCCTTCTTACTCGCTTTGGAAACCACTTTTTTGACGAAAGTTGCTACTCTGGGTAGGTGTGTGTGCCTGATCAGGAATTATGGCCAGGTTAGGCTGACGATCTCCACTCAAATCAGGTGTATGTTCCTGAATTGGTTGTCCATATGATATGGGGGAGTATGCCCCACAACCCTCTTGGACTGGAACAAATGTGTTTGTCTGTTCCGGAGTGAACTATTGATGTGTCACTCCACTAGTAGGGATAGATTTATGTGTCTTTCCATGAGATGCTACTGAAGCTGTTATAATATCCTAGAAAGCATCCAGAATATGAGCAGGGATGTGCTTCTGCTCTTTCACCATTGATATAATATTCTTGGTGACTTGAGCTGCCGAAACGGTGATATACGTCAATTCCGTGATTGGAGTAGGTGTATGTGCCTGCTCTTGTCCTCCTTTTCTTGTCAGGGAATCTTGACAGTACTGAAGTGTGGGGGCATAGATTTGAGTCTGCCACCTGTTTGTTGTCGGGGTATTCTGACTAACTTCTCCATGTGCTACCAAGAGAGACTGTTGGTAGGATTGATTAGTATAATCCGGTGTATGTGTCGTCTGATTGCACTTCGCCGAACATGGTCGATGAGCTCTATCATATATATTCAGACAAGCCTGCTGACTAACTGATGATGTATAAACATGTGTATGTTCTTGCCTATAGTACTCCGCTGGAATTACCTAGTGGGATTGGCATGATGCTGCCAGACGAGTCTGCAGGACAACAGAATTAAAACGGGAAGGTGTGTATGCCCGGTCATTTTTTCCACCAAGGTAGGTTGGTGGACTTCTCTGGAGATGGAAGAGTTGAGAATCTGCTCATTGTTAATCGGATTTTGCCTCTGGCGATTCTTCTTGCCTGCTCGGGTTCGAGGAACCTGAGCCGAACAACTGGAGTTGACACCCTCATCATGTTGAGGGCGCACTGTCGCACGAGTCTGGTGGCGATTGTTGATAGGAGCCCTGAGGAAGGACTCCTGCTTCTTTGAATTAAGGCCCTGAGAGACCTTCTCATTCACCTCCCCTGAATTAGGGAGTTAATGGTGACTGCGTTCTGGGGATAACGACCCAAAATGGTTGGAGATGGTGGTTAGCACCGCCTGCTTCCTGACCACTGGTCGTCGTTGTCTGGACGACCAGTGTGAGTTGTTCACTTGGAGGGCTTGTCGGGAATCCTCTAGATATGGGATGGTACCATGTTGACGGTAATGCTTAACCAGCGCATTTGATACCTAGTGTTGAAGATGCTGAATAGGTGATGTCATCCTCAGAGTGGATGACGATCTAGCAGGAATAACAGTAGTGGAATTTGCAGCAGCAGTATTCACAGGTGTGAACTTGAGAGAAGCCCTTCTGGAAATGCCGAAGATCTGGGAAAATAATGCTTGTTTGATATAACAGACGTAATCATGATAAATTCATCCACTACATCTTTTGGATGAGAACATATTTCAATGATTGTTTTTGATGGCCCTCTCATTGAGTTTTAAATAGGGGCCTAACAAATAGGTAAAACTTCATTCCAACTTGGTTAAGGATTCACGTCGGGTTCACCATTTTTTCCCTCGGAATTTGGGGATGAATTCCTTGATTGAATATTCAAACATTAAAATAGGTTTCTAACAGGTTTGTTCATTGAACCGGAAACATCCAATGATTCCACATCTATTTAGACCTACTTTCCAAAGGTAGGTGCTCATTAGTTTGTGGACTGATGAGGCTTGGCAATTTTCATTGGTCGAGAGGATGGGAGGTCGAACTCATCACACCTTTTTAAGGGGAATTATTGTCTAATCCAGGACTCTCTTTATAGATTTAAGTTATGTTCATGAATCCTTATTACATTACCAAGTATAATATGAGCTTTCCTTCAGATCTTACAATCAATGATTAAATATGTAGGAAATTTAGAGAATATTTTATATGTATTCAAGGTTCTTCATCGATAGAGAATCATCTGTATTTATTAGAGATTCTTGGTAAATGGAATCCTTCGACACATTTATGTATATGTCTATTGGTCATTATGATGACCATGCGGGTTTTAAAGAAACTCAATGGGGAACTTGATGTTTATTTTCATTCATAAGGACATGTATTATTTCAGAGTTTGGATTGAACCAACAGATGGGCTACCTACATATCCTTTGTTAAAAAAAGGAATCATAGCCCACCTAGTTTGAGTAAGGGAGTATGATGTTTATGATTGATGGATCAAAGAAGGATGTCATAATTACTTTTAAACTATCAGCTCACGTGAGTCATGCTCGGTGTGAGAAACAAGAAGTATTGGTAAAAATCAGACAATTGTTCCATGAAAGATGCAATCATACAAAATAATGTGGCACTTATGTATGTATGACTGCCCAGATAAATGAAGATTAGGATTTACTTCACGGAGGAAATCCAAGAACATGGTTTATAAAGGTATATGTGATTCATGGAGATTTGAATACTCTAACTTGGGAATTACTCTTGAGAAGGAGGCCCAAGTTAGGAGAGGACTTATTATTGGGTTTTACTCCTGAGAAGGAATCTCAGATCGATGGTAAATTAGGACTGGTTAAGATAAATTAAGACTAGGGCTTACTCTTGAAAAGGAGGCCCATGTTAAGAGACTTGAAATATTATGGGATTTGGGGTTTACTCTTGAAGAGGATGACCATATTTGAGACTGGGGTTTACACCTGAAAAGGAGGCCCAGGTTTATGATTATGACTGGGGATTAGTCCTGATAATGAGGCCCAGGTTAATGATTATGACTGGGGCTTATTCCTGAAAAGGAGGTCCAGGTTATGAATTAGGACTTGGGCTTATTCCTGAAAAGGAGGCCAAGGTTAAGAGAATTATAGTTGGGGGTTACTACTGAGTAGGATGCCAAAATTAGGGGACTTCGGACTTACTACTGAGAAGTATGCCCAATTAATAGAACATGGACTGGGGATTACTCTTGAAAAGGAGGCCCAGTCTTGAGAATTATTACTGGGGCTTATTCCTGAAAAGGAATCCCTAGTTAATGAGAACATGGGGTATACTCCTAAGGAGGTTTCACATATTGAGAATTATGACTGGGAATTATTCCTTAAATGGAGGCGCAGGTTAATGAGTTCTCTCATCATAATGTATGAGGTTGATTGAATGAAATCTCAATCTTTAGTGACATATAGATGTGTAAATCACTAGGTTTTGAGAGATATTCCACAGACTTCCTTTCCGATAAGGAAGTCAAATCAAGAAATCATGCCATAAATGTCTTTGAAGAGTGTCTTGAAGACTTAATCTTGAATAGGAGAGGTGTAATGGATTAAGAGAGGTGAAATGGGAAAGAAGGGAACCCAAAAAGGAAGGGGTGTGCAAGTCCTAGAAGGCGCACAGGTACTGCGTGGGCGCGCAAGTCCTGGTCGCGTAGGTATACCAGTGCGACACATGGGTACATGCATGACAGTTGACTAGCAGGGTAATAATTGAGAAACTCTTGGTTAAAGCTTTTAGAATCATCTTGAGGTTCTTCCAGAAGAGTGGCGTGCAAGTTATATTGAAGGACATAGGCTGCGCGCAAGTGTGGCCATTTCCCTTAATGGTTGGCCACTCAGGCGCGCAAGTTTCGATGAGTTTCAACACTTATTCCTTCCTCCCCCTCTATAGATCTTTCGTTCTATGTAAGAAATTACCTTAGAAGTGTTCCTGAAGCATTGAGAATAGATGAGGGCACCGGGAGCTCAAATATGAGTTTCTGGAAAATTCCTTTCCTCGAAATGGGGGGCCCAGAGGGTCTATTTTTATGCTGGAGAAGTCCTCGGTGGTTACCATTTAGGGCGCACAAGTCACATGCATGACCAACTTCGGCGCACAAGTGTACTTGCGCGACCATTGAGGAATGCAAGTATACTTCTGTGACCATTGTAGAACATACACGACCTTTGCACAATGATCTTCTTCTTCCTGCCATTGTTAATTTTTGATATATGTTCAAAGGATGAATCTTATTTTTTCAAGGTATTTCCCTTTTCCTTCATTTAGACTCTGTGATAGAAAGGAGCTTCAACAAAAATTAGATATTATTAGTTTCTATATCTTTTAAATAGGAGACATGGAAGGATTATCATACCACTATATGGGTAGTATATCTTGGTGCTACCAAGATGTCTTGTGACATTAGGTGATAGTAATGGTGTCCAGGGATGATGATAGATATTTCTAGGGTTGTCTCTCAATGCCTCACATGATAGAGAGTGGAGGCTAGGCACCAACATCCTATATGGTTGTTGAATCCACACTCAATAACTATATGTATGTTATAATACATAATGATGGATATTGTAATGGGGTTAACCAGAACCCCGAGGAGTCGTGACGCAGTCTGGGTGATCATCGATTGTTAAAGAAGTCTCCTCACTTCTTATTGATCGGAGAGACCAACTCAGTCGAAGTGATGGGAAGGCATTATGTCCAAGCTATTTTGGTCCTAAATGGAGTTCCATTGATAATTATTTTAGATAGAGATGCATGTTTTATAATATTTTTTGGTATGTCGAGTAAAAGTTTCTAGCGAAGTGGTTGATATTGGAAATGTTGTACCATCCTCACACTGATGGATAGTTTGATCATACCCTATACTTATGTGAGGATATGTGAAAATATAGGATGCTAGACCATGTCGGAGCATGGGATGATAACATAACCTTCATTTAGTTTTCATAAAATAAAAGTTATCATTCTACGATCTAGATGGATTTTTATGATTCACTTTATTGTAGTCTATGCACATCATTTTTTTGTCAGTGTGTGTCAACTGATGTAGTAGTAGTAGGCCCCAGTATAGTTCAAGAGGCCTCTAAGAGAGTAAACCTGATTTGAAAGAGATTGAGTACCACTCAGGGAAGATAATGATCATATTCCATCCATCTGTTAAGACCCTTTGATATTTCAATGGGAGATCATGTTTTCTGGATAGTACCTCCTTGTTTGGGGAACAAAAATCTAACAAAGCATAGAAATATAGAACCACATTTTGTTTAATCCATTGAGATCGCCAAGAAGATATGGGAAATGGGATATTATATAGACCACCCTTGTCGTTATCAAAGTATGTATGATGTTTTTTGGGTGTCATAGCTTTGGAGGTACATATATAACCCTACAGATGTTATTTTTTGAAAGAACATTAATCTATGTACTGAGAAATCTTATGGGTAATGTCTAGTATATATTATTTAACGAAAAAATAATACTTTATGTGGGATGACAATACCACTATTACGAATATATTGGAATCATAGGATGATATAGGAAGATATGTGGGTGAATGAATCTAATTTTTGGGCTCTATAACCTGAGTTGTTCGAGTATGACCGCTAGAGACACTTATCATTTATGAAAATTCAATAATGGGGAACAATTGTAATATGGTAATTTTGAAAAGGATAATAAAAACTCTCTTTTGGATAAATTATATGTCTCCCATGTGAAAAAAAAAATTTGTTTCTGATAATAAAGGGGCAATTTTTTAAATGACTACGTTAGGGTAAAATCATAATTAACATTTTATAATATTTAATCAAATATTTTTGGAGTTGTATGCTAATCTGGTGTGAGATTCAGAGTATCATAAATCCTACATGGGGAGGTAATAAAATTATTATGTATATTATATTTTGTATCCACTATTTATTCAAAATAATTGAATAAATTCAAAAAGTACACCATATTTAAAATAAAAGAACACTATTAGGTCAGGGATGTTGTGTTTACCCAAAGAGGGGAATACTATTTATAAGCATTAGATGATTAAATGCCTCAATTGTGATTATAATTTATTTAATAATTTTTTATGATATTATTTTTGAAAATAATTTAATAACTCCAAAATGGTGCTTTGTATGACAAATATGAGACAATCGTTAGATCTATGATTTTTTATACTCTATCCAAGGTATACCATTTGTAAGGTTCTAATGTTTAGACCACTTGATTATCATAAAAAACATTTTAATTTTTAAATATAAAATATTTTCACTTGTAGTTAATTGAAAATTAATATCTCACAAATGGTGAATTATATATCAAATATGAGACCACCGTTGGTGCCCAATTTGTATTGGGGGGGGGGGTTAACTCTAGACATGGTATGACATTCATGAAAAACTAGAATTTGGTCTTTCCATTTATATATATTTATATTTTTAATAATTATATTAAATTTTTTTCTATATTATTATAATATAATTATTAATTTTAAATCTAAAAAAATTATTATACAATCCACCTTCTTCCCTTATAAATGTTCCACCAATAATGGACATGTCAGATCTATAAAAACATGGTTTTGGCCACATTTAACCCTATAAAATATTGAAACTCATGATTCTATCCACATTAAGGACTCATTTAATATCATTGAATGAAACATAAGAGTAGATATTCCGTTTTAGAAAACCTAAGTGCATGGGTGTCAATACAGATGGACCACTCGACAATTTTCCTCATGTCGATCTCATCAAATCCATGAAGCCCTTGATTCCCATGAATAAAGAATTCTGAGCACTGATGTTCATTATTTAATAATCAATTGCCCTTCAGTTTCCTCGATGCCCGATCCTGGTGAGCTAAACTATAAGAAAAAACGTTTTTTTACTTTATTTTTAGTTTAGTTATTTGGTTATTCCGTTATTAATTATAATTATATTTATTTTTTAACATGAAAAAAATGTTGGAATGGAAAATCGATAAAGAAAGTATTTTTAAAAAATTTATCATTAATAATTACATTGTTATTTTAATTATGGGGATTTAATCTATAAAATGATCATAATATAATTTATTTTAAAAAAATTATTATCATTGAGAATTATCAATGCTCTCAGTATTGTAACACCCCAAAATTTTATGAGATAGATTATTTTTAATTTAACTGATTTCTTTTGTTTTAAGTTATTCCATGATTATATTCCACTATATGCAACACCACATTAGTTTCTTGTATATAGAATAGTATACATGTCTTATTTTTTCATACAATCAAATTTTTTTTGATAGAAATGTTTACAGAAAACACTAGGTACATATTTTGTTCTATATATAAATGAAATATTGTTTATATATGTTATAAAAAATAGTAAATTATCCTTCCACTACCTACAACACTGATTTCGGTTACGTTAAACGCAGGAGTGGGATTCCTAAATAGCTTGCATTGTAAGCAATACTGAGTTTCACTAAACAACAATATATTATTAAAATATTATTATTTAATGGGTTATAAACTTCTCATTATGAATAGTATTGACCACATCTTGAATTATATAACATTATCATTCATATTACGCATTTTATATAATTTTTTTGAAAGAAAATGAATCTTTCAAATAAATGAAGTATTATAAAAAAAATGCAGTTTTACCACCTTTTGATGGTGCCCCTATTTCAAGTATAATTTTTGACACTATTATAAGTTAAATTTAACAAAATAATATTCTTCTTTTGAATATAGACCAAAATTTTTACACTTGTTGAATTTTTGGTATTTTTCTGATAAAATTCAAATTTTAATAAATAGTGAAAAATATAGAATTTTAATTAAAAAGAGCATTTTCATCTAATTTATAGAAATCGATATATTATCTATTTGATTAGTTTTAAATATTAATTGGATTATATTGTATTCATTTAATCCTATTTTGGTCATTGGATGTAATTTCACTTTCAAATTGGACATAAACATATATAAATCTTTTGATAGTTAATACTTATTAAAACACCCGCATTTTGGATTTTCCAATGAAATTAATTTTAAATTAATTTCATACAATTGAATTTTTTTAAATTAGAAAAATGGATTCCAGATTTATAATTATGAGTTCCAAATTGTTAAAATAGGTAATATTTTTCTTTACACATTATGAATAGTAAATTTTGCAATTATTTTATTTACAATGGTTAAAGGATAAATCTCAGAACTAAGGGTAAAAATTAATATTATAATAATATTAAATTACCATAACACATGTCATAATATTATTGTATGATATTTTCCCCGACCAAGGGCATCCTTGGGTCGATTCTGGGACCCCATGGATTTATTTAGATGTGAAAATGACATATTATAAGAATTAATTTAATGTAAAGATAATTATTACCTAAACATATATCTTTTTCTAAATCGATTTTAATTTCAGGTTATATAACATATAACCATGTCAAAAAATAGTCACTAAAACGATAAAATTATTTCCTACATCATATTATTTAATTTATAATTTCTATAAATTAGATAAATATATTATTTATGACATAATTATGATGTAGGGATTATCTCATTAATGAATGATTAAAATAAATGAATTTATAAATATTAAAATAAATTTAATTTCAGCTTTTCTAAGCTATCCACAAATTTTATAGATGACATTGACATATTAGAGATTATTTAATTCCTTTTTAGTGAAGTAATAATGTTGTTATAACTATTTTAAAAAGTGTAAAGTATGAATAATATCCAAAATTGGCATAATTTATAACATAAAACGTAAAATAGTTTACAAAATGTTATTAAATTAATAAAAATATAATATTCATACAAATGGTTAAAATAAGATTAAATATGTCCTAAATAACTTTGTGTTGGTATTTTCATATGATATCGTAACTACCGTAACCCACAATGTGTAAAAAAATGACATCACAGTTCGATTAAAAAGGGTAAAATAATTTTTAAACCAAAAATATAACGATAAAAAAGTTTTTAAAAAATGTCAAAAAATTATTGGATGTTGGTTATTCAAACCAAAATCATCTTATATTCTAATTAAATATGTTTTGGTCTATTTTAAACTGAAATGGAATATAGAATAAATTAATATTTTGGAACTTCTCTTAAGTACCCCTCTTCTCTCTTATAAAAGGGAGCCTCCTACATCTCCTCTTTAGTCCATTTTGAGCCTTAATTCTTAAACAACCCCTAACCATTTCACTTCTAAAAATCCCTTGTAACATTCTAGTGGTTCCAGTATTATCAAATAACAAACTCTAGTTTCATAAGAAGAAATCTAAAGGAGGAACGTAGATGAAGAGGTAATCTCTTCTACCGATTCTTTCAAATTTTTTTCTTATTCTACTTCCTCTTCTTTAGTTTTTTTTCATTATAATGTAATAACATCAGTATGAATATTATACTGATATGTTATTATTAAAATTTAACCCTATTTCAGCATTTATCCCTCCTATGAAAAAATGAAATCACCTTGCATGCTTACATATAGATTATCGTCTCTACGTCGTGGGGTAATATATTTTTCACCACCACCTTACATGGATGGGTATGATAGTGTAAATAATAACTATATATGATTTTTATAGAATGATACTAATTTTGAGATACTATACACAATCCATTTTAATAACATTTGATTGTTGTGGGAAAAATATCATCGCTTGTGCATACATACGGCTTACAATCTCCATGATGCAATGAAATTTATTTTCCATGGTAACCATTCAAGAATGATTATAAAGTAAATATAATAAAAAATTGTCAAATATATGACATAATAATTCTACTGAATTTATTTATTTATATGTTTGTCATTTACTTACTTCCATTCACCTTAATAAGGAAAAAAATAGAGTTCAGGCGTACGAATGTCCTACCGTCTCCATAAATAGTGTATTACATTCAATTTGTCAATACAATATATATATTCATATACTAAATATATATTATATATAAATCATTTTTTTCATTCGTGAAGTAATTAAATAATAATCTAATTATAACAAGTCCAAACATGTATGATAAAAGAAACGATTATTACCGAAAAAATAGCTTTAAAAATAAATTGACAAATGATCATGTAATATAATGCCATCAGTTAATCATACATGATATAATAAATATATTAATGGTTGTGTTACTCCTTTATAATATTGTAAAACCCACTATAAAAGAGTTTCAGACACATATAGATGAAATCGTACCTACATTAATGTATAATTTATCTATCTTATTTTTATTCGAGACTCCTTATATGTAATTATTTAATGGGGGTTATATTTATCATCCATGACCATGTTTTATAAAAATATTTTCATAAAATATTTATTATTCGCCTATGTATGTTTAAAGTAATTTTTACCCATTTTTATCTTTTAATACATGGTATGGAAGGAATATTTCTTTTTTTTACAATACAAGGTACTTTTTCGCATTTACTGAAAAAGTTTGAGGAAAATGATATTGTTTAACTTTTACAGGAAGAATGGATTTTTATATTTTCATGATTCCTTATTTCCATGAAGCTTCCTCTACAATACTCCAATTTTATTTTCATCTAAATTCCATTCTTATAAATTGCACGACATTTTTAGAAAATAAATCATTTTGAAGAAAAAAGTATATTTTCTTTTAAGAAGAATGTTCAAGTGGTTTAACAAAATTATTTTACATCTAAGATGATTTTATTTAAATATGGTTTTGTTTCTAACAATATTATTACTACGATATGATTATTTTAATGAAGGAATGATATTCTATATGGTTATTTTTTGATAGAATGATGTTTAAGAAATATATTTTATTTCTTGGGTTATGTTAATATTAATGGTTTGTGTTTTTCCACAAACATGTAAGAATTGTTTAATTATGAGATGGGTGGAACATATATCTCCCACCAATGTATTGGGTAATGATTTATATTTTAGGCGATTGACATGACTGGAATGGCTGGTAAATCATGTTCAGTAATACATGGTCGTAATGACAAGTAAACCTGGTTCAGTGATGAACTTTGTCCACAATGATGGTCTTAGAAACAATCCCTTGGCTACTATGGAATTAATATTATGTTCATAATGGTTTTTTAAAATTCCAATCTTTATTCTGATGATATTTTATCCTAATTAATGTTCTTTTATGATCTATTCCTTAGGTACTGTAATGATTTACGTCATTTCTCTTGATTTCTATGTTTAAACTTTGTATTCATGTTTTTTTGTTCTAATGTTTATTTTTTATTTTTTATTTTCCATGTTTACACTTATTGAGCATTTGAAAACATCCTTTTTATGTTTTCTTTTACTTGGATATAATGAAAGGTTTTACCTTGTAAAAAAAGGGAATAATTTTTATGGGATATGTTGATGATATTTCATCAAGTTAGAGGATTACATTCCCAGTTTCGAAAGACACTAAACTAATTCGGTCTTTATGAATTTGTTTGTCTGAAGTATTATGTATTCCGAAAAAGAAATATTATGTCCATGTTCATCCATATTGGGTCTCTACAATTGGTATCAGAGAAAAATAATAGTCATCCTTTGGAAACCAGTATGTGTGAAAGTTTGTGAGATCCATAGAGATATTTCAATGTTATGTCTAGGGATGTCCCTAAGGATAAGTATAGGTATAAGTTACAGTACTAGAATTATAATAATGATGATGAATAACCTCGTATTAAACATAAGATGTTATCAATTGAATGTACTCCACCTTAATTATGTTGTTTACCTATTCTGATTTCTGCCTCTCACAATATTTTATTGGGCTTTAGAAAATAAATGGAAACATGAGGATTCAATTTAATAGATAATATGACAGAAAATGGAATAATATTATTCATTTTGAACCAAATGATATGGGATTTGGAAGGAGAAACGTCATTATTATGACTAATCAGAAATATCATAATATGATTAATAATCTCAACTTTGGTATGTTTCCTGACCCAGCTAATAGGAGAAATATTGTGCTTCATGATGATCATAGAGGAAAGAAATTTCAATTTTCAACCTATAAATCCCCAAGGAATAGGCATCATGGAGAAGGTTTCAAAGGAACTGGAATTTGTTTTTGGTGTGGATAATAAGGACACAATGACAATAATTGAAATGGAAGATGTACATTTAACACAATGGACAAGGATAATGTAATTTCTTAGACATCAATTAAGGTTAAATTTTTTAATTGTTAAATGTATGGAAAATATGAAAATCGATGCCCTAAGGGAAAATATAATGAAGAGAATCAACATGGTTGTATGTGTAGTATATGTTTTGAGGAGCATGAAGAGACATCAAATGATTTGTGAGATGAAAGATGTTTTAAGGAGTAAAATGATGAAGCTCGGTCAATGGTTTAAGAAGGTAGAGGAATGATTACATGTTTATCAAGAGTAACGTTTTATAAGTAATTTAATGGTACTATGGAAAAAAGATATATCTAAGGGTTGTTACACTATTTTCATCATATGGTATTTGAATGGATATGTTGAATGGTATTGGAAACAATGAACAATTATTCATATATTTGTAGAAAGAACGTGATATGTGCATAAATAAGGGATGATACTATAATGAGATGTTTGATAGTATTAATGTGATCATGACGGATATAAGGAAAATGTGTTATCATGGTTTGATTATATAGAATTTTTTGGATATTGTTTTGCGGAGGGAGTTAAATTTTTAAAACATTTATTTTTTCACTATGTTTCTATGGAAATTCATGTTTCATGAGAATACATGATTACGGTATTAACATGTTTGGAATTTGAAAACTAAGAACTACCATACGAGATATGGGAGATAAATGTTATGTAGATTTAGTTTACCACTTTATAAGTTTTGTATTTTTGAAAGGATTGTAACATAATCTATTTAATAATATTATATACTACTTTCTATTTTAAGTTATTATTTTGAGGAATTATCTCAATATAGGTGGACTTATTATTATTATATAAAAGTTTATAACCTTTTTGATGGTAAATATAGAATGACCAATCATTACAGAACATGATATTCTAACACCTCAATAATGAAAAATTCAACTTCATTTCTTTAAGACATGAAGTGAAAATTATCCAAGGCATTAAAAATTGTGAGATTGTACCAAAATCATGTAACTATTTATTCAAATGAAAAATTTAGCAACGTTAAAAAAAGGATCAGGAAAAACACAAATGCTATCCATGTATATTTCTATCTTTAAATTATATTGTCGGTTAAATCATCCAAAATTTATGGCTTTCAGGTAGTTAACTTTCTCCGAAACTAAATTTCTATCACTAACCATCTGAACAAAATAATTATATTTTTCATCCATATCCTTGTTTTCACTTCCAATTTATGTTATCCTTTGAGAAATCCAATTTATAGTTACTTTTGGAACCCATTCCATTTCTAAAATTTATTTTTAAAAAGTTGTTTTATTATCCCTTTTTTCGATGTGGGTTTCCATAAAAGAGACACTCATGGAGAAAACCATTTATAACCACGTTGATTTTTTAGGGAGAAATTTATTTTAAGGGGGTATAATATAACACCAAAATATTTTATTAAATATATTATTTTTAATTTCATTGATGTATTTTTTTACACTACACGAAGATTAACTTGTGTTATACGCAACACCGTATTAACCATTAGTATATGTAATAATATACTTGGCTAATGTTGCACAAAATTTCATGTTATTTTGATAGAATTTATTTCAGGTTACATTATGTATTGATTTTGTTCAATGTATAAATGATTATTTTTTGATTATATTATACAGAACACCCATGGAAGATTTCATGACACACAACCCTAACTTGGCTTGTGTTACACGCATGACTGACCTTCCACGATAGCTTGTGTTGTACGCAAAACTGAGTTTCACTCAACAATGATATATTATTAAAATATTATTATTTAATGGGTTATAAACTGTTCATTATGAATATTAATAACCATATTTTTTATTTTATAACATTATCATTCATCTAACACTTTTTATAGAACATAGTATTATAAAAAATGATTTTTTCAGATAAAGAATGTATTTTTCCAAAAAATTTGTTTTACCACCATTTGATGGCACAACCATTCAAAAAAATTTTTTTGACACTTTAATAATTAAAATTTATCAAATCAAACATATAATTTGGAATCAAGAGATGCTAATTCACTTTTGTTAAATTTTTTTATTTGTCTGATAAAATTCAAATTTTAATGAATTGTGAAAAATACTACATTTCAATTCAAAGCTTCCTTTTTATTTAATTTATTTATAAATTTAGATTATATTATAAATTAGTTTTAAAGTGTAATTGTATTTTAATTCTATCATTTAATCCAACATTGGTCATTGAAAATAATTAATCATTCAAATTTGATATAATCAAAATTCAATCTTTTGATAATTATTACTTCTTAAAAAACCCATTTTTTTATTTTGAAAAAAGGATTTAATTTTAAATTATTTACTGAAAAAACTCTTTTTTTAATTTGGAAAATTTTATTCGATATTTAAAATAAGGAGGTCCCAATTTTGTAAATAGGTACCTTTAATATTTATACATTATGAATAGTATCATTAGTAATTATTTTATTTTCTATAGTTAATGAAAAAATATGGTAAATATGGGTAAAAAATAATATTATAATAAATTTAAAATACCCTAACATATCTTCTAATATTATTGGATGAGATATTCTTGGTCGTGGTAATCTTTTGGTCGATTTTGGGACCTCATGGATTCTATTGGATTTGAAGATGACTTTTTTTAAAAATTAATTTAAAGTAAAGATGATTATATCCCAAACATATATCTATTACTATATAGATTTTAATATGATGTTATATAGAATATGTCACATACTATAGATATTAATTGAAAAAAATTCAAACATCATGGTATTGTATTTATAATATTTTGAAATTAGAGAAATATATGTATTTATGAGACAATTATGACGTATTGATTTCCTCGTTAATGAATGATTCATAAAAATGAATTTTTAAATATTAAAATAAATTTAATTTGAACATTTTGATTCCATTAAATATTTTTTTGGATGAAGTTGACATATTATGGGTTTTTTAATACATTTTTTCAATTTAATAAGTTTGATATGAATTTATTTAAAAAATTCATGTATGAATAGTATCCAAAATTGACATAATTCATTACATAAAACATAAAATAGTTTATAAAATGATACTAGATTACTGAAAATATAATATTAAGATAAATGTTTAATATAAGAACAAATGTCATAAATAACATTTTTTGGGTCTTTTGACATGATATGGTAATTAAATTACCCCCTAATGTGTAAATAACATGATATCATAATAAGATTAAAAAGGGTAAAACAAGGGTTAAACAAAAAAGACAAGGATAAAAAAATATTCCAAACTTTTCAAAAAATAATTGGATGATTTTTATTTGAACCGAAATCATCTTATTTTCAAATTAAATATGTTTATGGACAATTTTAAATCAAAATTTAATTTATAGTATCATGATAATTTAGAACTAGCCTAAATTGCCCCTCTTCTCTCTTATAAAAGGGAACCTCCTGCCTCTTCTCTTCACTCCATTTGGATACTTCATGCTCCGAAAAAACCTGACTATTTCTCTTCTCAAATTTCTTTGTTACATTTTATAGGTGTCAGTCTTCTCAAAAGACCAACTCTGTTTCCTTAAGAAGAAATTGAAAGAAGTCATGTTGAAAAAGTGGGAATCTCTTCTACCGATTATTTCAAATTTATTTCCTCTTCTACATCCTCTTCTATATTTTTTCAATTTTAAAGTAATAAAATCACTATCACACATATATTTATATATTATTATATATATATATATAAATTAAAAAACCCTATTTAACTTTCAATTTATCATAGGAAAAACAAAATCACTGCGCATGCGTACTTATGGATTATCGTCTCCACGCCGTGATGTATTCTATTTTTCCACCACCTTTCATGGATGGGTATAATGGTGGAAATAATAAAAATATATGACTATTACATAATGATTCTAAATCTATGATATTATACAACATCTATATCAATAATGTTTAACAACTATGGGAAGGATATCGTCACCCGTGCATACGTACGACTTACCATCTCCACGACACAATGAGATTTATTTTCCAACTTAACCATTCAGGAATGATTATAATTTATTTATAATAAATAACATGAAATATATTAAATATTAATTCCCTTGTATTTATTTATTTATATATATTTCATTTACAATCTTCTATTCAATTTAATAAGAATACGAAAATAGTGTTCATGCGTATGTACGGCCTACCATATCTATGAATGGTGTATTCCATTCCAATTTTAAATATATTATATGTATTAATATACAGACTATATATGATATCTTAATCATGTATTAAATTATATATGTAATAAAATCATGATCTATGATTAACAAATCCAAACACGTACAATTGATGAAATGATTCTAACCCTTTACTTTACTTTAACATGGAATTGACAAATGAATAGAAAATATAAAGTCCTAAGTGAAACATACCTTATATAATAAATATTATTATGGTTCTATAACATGTTACTAATGTGTTTATACCCACTATAAAATTGAATCATACACATACAAAAAATATTTGACCTAAGGTTAAATGATAATTTTTCCATCTCATTTTTATATGAGAATCCTTATACGTAAGTATTTACTGAGGTTATATTTATCATTTATTTCCATGTTTTATAAGAATATTTTCAAAAAATATTTTATATTCTTCTATGTATGATTAAATTCATTTTATCCCTGTTGGGACTTTTTCTACATTGTATGTAAGGAATATTTCTATTCTTTACCATATGAGGTATGTTTTTTAAATTTCCAACAAAAGTATGAGGAGAATGTTTTGTGTTAACTTATACGACCTGCATGAATTTTTACAGTTTCAGGATGCCTTTTTCCAAGAGAAATCATTTAAAATATTTCAGGTTTATTTTTGACTAAATTCCATTCTTTTAAATTACATGACATTTTGAGAAAAGAAATAATTTTTAAGAAGAAATGATATTTTCCACAAGAACAAAGTTCTAGTGGTTTACCAAAATTATTTTCCATCTAAGACGATGCTCTATAAATAGGGTTATGTTTCTATCCCTATCATTACTATGATATTATATGTCGAATTATGGAATGATATTCTATATGGATTATGTTATGATGGAATGATGTTTAAGAAACCCATTTTATATCTTGGATTATGTTATGCTTAATGGTTTATGTTTTTTGGAACATGTAAGAATGAATTAATTATTATATAGGTCGGATCTATATCTCCAACCAATGCATTGGATAATGATTTATATCTCTTGAGAGATAAATGACTGGAATAGCAAGAAAATATGGTTCAATAAGACATGGATGGAATGGAATGTAAACCCGGTTCAGTAAGGGACTTTGTCCTCTATAAAGCTCTTAGAAACAATACCCCAGCTGCTATGGAAATCATTGTATGTTTTTAATGGTATTAAACAATTCCATGTTTTATTCCAAAGATATTTTATAATGATTAATATTTATTTTTGATCCATCTATACACCCTTTAATGATCTGTGTAATTTCTCATGAGTTTCATTTTTAAACATTATGTTCATGTTTTTACATTCAAATTTTTGTGGTTTGTTTTATGTTATCCAGATAAAACGTTAACAAGAATTTGAGATCATCCCTTTTTATGTTTTATATCACTTGGGATATATAGAAATGTTTCAGGCTTGAAAAAAAAAGGGTAATATCATTATGGGTGATGTTGAAGATCTTTCACCATGTTAAAAGATTACGTTCTTAGTTTCCAAAGAAACTTACCTTATTCGGTCTTTGGGAATTTGTTTGGGTTTTTTATTATGTATTACATAAAAGAAATATAATTTAAATGTACATCAATCTTGGGTCATTACATGTACATCAACAACTGAAGTCTGATATAGAAATGTGTAATGGGATTTTGAAACCATTACTTATACCACTGTGGAAATGGGAAAACATTACCATTACTTTGTCACCAAAATTCTAGAGACATCCAGTGGAAACAATGCTATATAGGTTGTTGTGGATCATCTTACAAAAAAGATCAATATATAATGATTTAATAGGAATCATTATTGGATAATCATGAATGAATACACTTCAGAGAAGTGGAAATTCTAAAGGGATTACAATTATTGATGGTATCATATCATGATATAAGTTTTACCTACACATTTAGGAAAAGTCAGCGACATGCTCTGGACACTATGTTGAACATCAATATGACATATTATCCTCAAACTATTGGACAATCAAGGTAGACTATTCCAACACTGGAAGACATATCGAGATCATGTTATATGGTCTTCAAAGATGAAGGGACAACATCTACATCAGGATGAATTCTCTTATAATAATTTCTTCCAATAAAGTATCCAAATGGATCTATATTAAGCCTTTTATAGAGAAGCATTGAAAACACTGAAATGTTAGGATAAAGTAACTGAAAATAATCTTCTAGGACCTAAAATGGTCGATTAAATGGTAGAAAAGGTAAAATCTATTCAGCAACATTTCTGGGAATCCCAAAGTCTATAAAATAGTTATAAATATAGACATTGTTGAAAAATATAGTTTGAAGTTTAAGACATGGTATTCCTCTATATATCTACATGTACGATGATCATTAGATTTGAAATGAAAGGAAAGCTATGTCCAAGGTACATCGTCTCATTCGAGATTCATGATTGTGTATGATCTTTGGTATATTAACTAGCATTTATAGATATCAGGTCTAATGTAAACTTTGTATTACAGGTATATATATTGAAAAAAAAATATAGGACCACTCACATGAACCAAATTAAGAGTTGGTATAGTTGGAGAATGATATCTCTTATGAGGAGTAGTCGGTTAAGATCTTGGATTATCTAGGCAACATTCTATATATCAATGAAAACGTACCTCGTAATTGTTCTATGAAGAATCATATGTATTTAGAGGAACGTGGAAACTATAGTAAATTTTCATGGATCAGTACCCACCCTTGTTTCCACCATTCTATGTAAAACAAAATTTTCAGGATAATTATTCCCTAGGGGGAAGAATGTAATGAGCCAAAATTCATTCACACGAAATTCCCTTCTAATAATCATTCCATATATAATAAATTACATAAAATCACATAAATTACACAGAAAAAACTTGTTAAATGAATAATGAATGAAATAAAAGGTATTTCTAAATGTTAATGAACTTATACCAAAGGAATATTAACATGAACTTTGGAATAGTAATATGACACTTATTAATGGTAAACTAGAAAATATAATAGTTACATAACCTCTGAAGGTATAATTAAAATTAGGGTAGCTATTAAATAAGAATCTAATATATATTTATCTTTGAATAAGTAAATAAATGTTTCATAAATGTTAAATTAACAGTTGTTATTTATCCATGTTATAAATATGTATTTACATTTAATAATAAATATAATAATTTAAAAGATAATTTGATTCCAAAATAATATTCTTTTTGTCTTTTGATTATCATGTTATTTATAAGACCTTCATTATGTTTTCAATGAATTTAATTTATATTTTTAAAATCGAAATTTTTCAAATAAATGATTATATTATAAAAAATTAAAATTTCTAATATTTTAAAAAATAGTTTCCTAAAATGTTGGCCATTTTTGAAATTGACATGCCAAAAAATTGTTATGGTAAAATTATCTCTTTTTTTTATATAGTTTAGTTTTCTATGAATATTGAAATATGGTAACATGTGATATTATAAGATAAATACACTATAAGTTGATTCAAATATTTATGGAGAACTATATTGTTGAAATTCCATTCATTATTTAATCATATTTTTTGATAATTATAAAAATATTCATAGTCTTAAGGAAAAATAATAAACTAATGATTAAAATAATGAAAAACACACCTCTCTTATCATCTATATATATCACCCTCACCGCCTCTTCACCTCAGACATATCATGATTTATACCTTTTCCAAATTATACCAAAATAAATTCCCAAGACCCACCCACATTCCCAACAAATTTTTTTGTCATCAAAAGGAAAAAATCAATTCCCCAAAGAGGTTATCTTGATGATGTATTCAAGAGGTATAATGCAATTTGTTTTATTTTAATTTCCTTACATGTTTCTTCCTTTTTGTATTCATTGATCACCCCCATCCAAATGGTATGATAACGTAATTAACTTACACTCTAGAATTTTATTACGATAATGTAATAATCTATCATCATTTCTTTCCCCTCTCCTTTGGTACTAAAAATAAAAACATTTTATGTGATCTGTTAATTAATCACATTCAAGGTAGAAATTTTTTTCTATTTTAATTACCTACTTCAGAAATGATCAAAAAATTATTTTTATGGTTATAATATATTATAATATATATTAAATCCTATTCAATAATATATTATCTTTTATTATATACAATATTTTGTAATAACCAAACTAGTTAGTGATGTTTGAAAAACCTAAAAAATAATCTAAATAATTATCACTAACGCATTATCGAAACATTCATCCACACCCTGAATTATCTTTTGAATTATATAAAAATTTAACCATTTCAATATTATGTAATAAAATATAATTTGAATTTTGGAGAAACATATTTATTATACATGATTCTCAATACATGTATACAAGTAATAGATCATGAAAATCATGGAAATGAACACTCTAAAACAATTAAGTGGTAACTTATAACCAAAAGGATACAAATTATAATAATAAATTGATAAAAAAATAATTAAATTTATACAATGTTGTCAATTAAATATTTAATGGATTTATTATTATTATCGATTACACTATCTACAAATATATAATTCTTTTAGTCATAATGTTAGGGTTTCTTTCTAATCCAACATGTTTCCAACAGATTATATTTTACCACTCTTTATCATCATGAAAATCAAATATATTTTCGTATAATTATTCTATATGCAATATATATATATTCTAAACTAATATTTGTAGATCATTACTATATTTTTTTGGAAAATACATTTTTAATAAGGATCCCTTCTTAAATATTCATGACAAGTAAACTCTATTTAAGGGAGAATCCCAATTTCATACCCATTTTTCGGGAAAAAAAATTTGGTTTAAGAAACCCTTTTTATAAAAAAATAAATTATTTCATCATGAAAAAGTATATTTTTCCAGTTACTGTTTTATGAAATGAAATATGACTTTTTATCATTAAATTACCTTTAATATTTTCATTAAACCACAATGAAATGATTTATTTTTAATGCTTATTAAAAACGTTCGCACTTGTTCAGAATTAAATTGGTTATCATTTATCATGATATATGGATATTTTATCATATTAATTTTATTCTATGATTTAAAAAACATTCCTTCATAGAAACCATTATGAAATTCTATTTTCTTATGCCTTATGACATTATTATGATAACCATTTCTTTCCAGGGGTAACCCTTATTCATGATTCTCAATTTGGTAGACATATAGTTGAACATGTTATGATGTGTGTTTCTAGAGAGTGATTCAATTAATGGTATAATTTTTAGTCTCATGTCGGGGCACTGAGTGAAACTTCTTCCCTTGTGTGACCTTTTCCACCATGTGATATAGTCTTGATAGTTATCCTTGACTCATGTTTATGCGATGTTCTGTGTTTTTTCACATTCTATGATATAATGGTTATATAGTATGAGGTTATACATATTATTATTCCTTATGTTTATTAATGTTACATTACATTATGTCATCATATTATTCCATATAACCCATGTTTTTTGTTTTATTCCTATACTTATTCCCATTCATGGTTTTTAGTTCATCTCATTCATTCATGTATTTCCCAGGTAATCGACTACAGATGTAATAGTCCAATAGATGGTAGGAGATAATTTTAGATATTAAATAAATGTTTTTTATTTTGGATTTCATGTTTTCAAATTATGTACCTAATCTTACAAAGGCACTAGACATTACAATCTGTTGATGTATTTGACAATAAATTATTCTAGAAATCGTGTAATAATATGTTTAAAAGGATGGGATCATTTTATAGATCATAGAAATAGTTGGCTATACATATGCATTAACATTGATTACATTTTTTCAATTAATAAATAGAAATAAAATAAAATAATATACTACCATTACAAAATAACATTTATTTAATATAATAAAAATTTTACATAAAAATTATTTTTTCCATCTATGTATAGAGTTAATGAATCACTTCGCTTTGAGATGGAGATGTCTTCCATACACATGGCCAATGTAATTGTATTCTAGATGGATGTAAATTCTGAAATTATATGTAATATAATGACCTATAATGTATAATAATATCATAAATATTATATATTAATATTTATTACACCATTATATCCATCTGGGAGAGGTAGTGCTGGAAAAAGAATAAGATCTATTTGTGAGGTGGAAGTCCACCATGGACACTGAAGATGAATTCATTTCAATTTTATGGAAGAGGAAATATTTGTATTTCATGATCATAAAATGTAATAATATTAATATTTGAAATAAAATTATAAAAATATATTAGAATTATTTAATATGAATTGAATTAGGTGGATGAATAAATGAAATAAAAACACTCATTGAAGATTCATACAACTTCTTCAGGTATCTTTTGTTTGGTTTCATAGAGAGGCTTCATAGGATACAATTATGACCCAAATATGGATTATATTATTGTACTCTAGAAGTTAGTATGTTATTTTTGATGGTATTATAGAAAAAATGTGTTTTCATGTTTTTATAGAATATGATAATGGATGGATTTACAAATGTAAGGTGAGTGGAACACTATAAATTATTAAAAAAAAATGGTGTACCGTTTTTTATCATAAGAAGAAAGTAAAAAAAGTACCATTATGAATAATAAAATATATAATGATAAAATATTGATATTAAACGTGGTTTGGAAATATTTTTTTTCTATTTTAACATGAATCAAGTTTGTTTATCCATTGGTAAACTAATTTTTACTTTAACAATAATATATTATATTTATTTTTATTTGAATTAATTATGGTTGAAGATTATTTTGACCTTATTAGATAATATTAATTTCTATGATTCCTTATAATTACTCTATTTTCCCAAATTCGAATTAGATTATGAGAAAATTGTAATTTTAAATTAAATCTTCATATAGGACATAAAAGTGGTTTTCCAATGACAAAATATTCAAAATCATAAAAAGTTATTATATAAATATTTATGTTGAATATTATTCCAGATACCTAAATTGAATTAATTGATATTAATTATAAGTAGAGTTACTTTTAAAAAAAATAATACCAAAATATACCTTATGAATTTTTTAATCCAAAATCTGGTTTTCAATATATCCTAATATATTTCACTGATCATATAGAAATTAATCATTTCATAATGATGCAAATAAATTAACCCAATTATAATTTAAATCAATGATTTAAAAATTATTATTATTTTAAAACAAATAATATTTTAATTGTTCTAGAAATTAATTTAATTGTTGTAAAAATTTAACATTTTATTGAGAAATTAATATTTCTAAAAAAACAAAAATGCATGTCATAAATTTATGATGTTTTTTATAAACATGTTGTCATTACATAAAACTATATTTGATAATATTTATTTCAATAAATGGTTAATATTATCTCCCCCATGATTAATAGTAAGTTAATAACAATATTATTCATATAATAGTATTAACAGTTTGTCATAATCTGTTAATACATGGTTTTGCATGCAACCCATGAAAAGTTTTGTTTTTTGCGTAACAAAATCTATTAAATAACAATAATTTATAAAAAATTTAATTCATAAAACATATAGTGTCACAATATACCACATTATAATTAATTTCAGCCCTAAAATTCTACCACTTTGGTAAAAAAAATTGGATTTATTTTTCTTATTACATCCTAATGTTCACAAATTGGTTCAAAAAACTATTGGTTTGTCCATAAAAAATTGTCCTGAAGAGTGGAATTATATCATTGAATATTATTTATACGATTAAAACTATCCACTGATTGTTCCTCACATAGATTATAATTCTCCATCAATATGACCATTATATTCAGTACCTATGTGGGGTCCGGTACTTCCATAGGAGAGATGCATTGAACACAACATGATCATCAGATAGGTTTAGAAAAATATAGAACTAATAGTTTGATGCCACTATATAATCAATGATTTTTTTGGATTAATAAAACATTGGTTTAGTCATTACATCGTTACATATCTCATTACCTTTTTTGGTGTATGTGTTCTTAGAGAAGTAATTTCAGTAATATAATATTCTAGATCAAACTGGTCATTATCTACATAAATTTTTAATATACTCTGAATTGTATTATTGTGTTGTTTTATAGAAATATCCATATATTCCATTTCATTACCTATATATCTTACTGGTATATTTCTATCTCCTACTTTAATCTATCATTTTGGATATCTATTCATATATCCATATATATATTCATAAGGATCTCTTTGAATGATCGAGTGAAATATATTTGTTTCTTGAAAACCCCACTAGGGGATTTTTTTAACCCAAAACCATGTTAAAACGTCTCATGGACATTAGCCTGAATTTCATACCTAGATCAGACAAAAAATAAGTCGGTACTCCATAAATCCTCAACTCTTCCTTAATTTCTATTCTAGAAACACAATCAATGGATAAGTCTTCTATGATTGAATTAAAGTGTTAGAAATTTTTAAATTGATCAACAATAAGCCATATTTCATTATTGCATTTATATGATTTCGGTAGTGTGATGAAAAAACCCCATGTTAATGTTTTTCTTTTCAATTATGATATATTTAATAGATATAACATCTTATTAGTCTTTTATCACTTAGTATTAACTCACTGACATACCATGCACTGATATAGAAACTCTATAATATAACTTATTCATTGAGTTACATTAAAATTATATTTTTTAAATGACTATAATTATTCAAAAAATATTAATGAATAAAAATTATATTCTTATTCAAACTCCAAATTTAAACATATTTTTGGATAGAATCAATGAATGGTAATTAAACACTATCGTTCCATCATGAATAATTTTAATGTAAGAAATATTTACAACCATCATTTTAATATATAAATATTATTTTTGAGACACATCAATTTTTACTTGGATAGATGGCTTAAAACCTAATATTGAAATAAATAATTTCATTCGCCATTAGTATTTTTAGATAAATCATTTTAAAATCATGAAAAGTTGGTTCTATTTTTATCCTCAACATGGATGATATTTCATGATCCAATCGATGTAAGGCACCATCCCCATTATTCTGTTTCGTATGGAGGTAATTTATTAAGTAGTCAAAATCATTAATGAGTTCTAACCATATTTGATGGAACCTTTTAAAATAAAACTATTTTTATATATACTTTAAACATTTTGATCTGTATATATATCATAATTTTTTTAGTGATGACAATGTATGCATATAATTAATTAAAATATTACTGTAACTAAATCTATTTCATGATATGGGTAATTTTTCTCATGTAACTATAATTTTCATGATGAATAATCTATAACCATGTCATTATATGAAATAAAATATCCCAGTTCCCTTAGATATGAATCACTATAAATTAAAACCGCTTCCCAACTATATGGTAATAATTTTTTTTGTTAATTAATATTTTCTACATTTTGTTGAATTCATCCTCATAGTCACATTTCCCGAGGTACTTGTATCCCATTAGAGTTAATAAGGTGGGTGAATTTGATAACCCAAAAAAATTATCCACAAACTAATGATATTATCCATCTAATCCTAAATAACTATATATCTATGTTACCGTGGTTATTATAGCCCCATACTCGATGGCATATTTCATTGTTGGATATATAAATATGACCTTTATTGAGTTTATATAACGTAAAATTGGAATAAAATTCACTTGAATTTTAATGTTGTAAATTTTTATTATAGTTTATGCTTTCATAATTTATTTAGAAAATATCTTGAGATATATTCATTCTCATCCAGGATATTAGAATACCAAAGAATATCATCTATAATGACTACAAAAAATTGATCAATATATTCTCTAAATATTATATCCATAAATTCATAATGTTAGATGGGGTTTTTTAAGAATGAATGGAATTACTATATATTCATAATTTTTGTTCCATTATTGGAATTTTATCTTGGGTAAGTCTTCATTATGATCCCATAATTTATGATTTCCATAATGAAGTTGAATCTTGGTAAATAATGAACTACACATAGATCAAACAGAATATATATTAATATGGGCTAGATGATACATATTCTTAATCGTGATCATGTTCATCTTTTTATTTTCAATGATGAGACTCATATATCAATATTTATATTTAACCAAAACGAAAATGTTAATCCTTAGGTGACATAGTCAGTCAAATGAATCCCTTTTTGATGTTCTTCTAGAATTTATTGTTCATCTTTGACAACTCAATCATGCCCATTCAATAAGGATTCATTGAAATATTTTAGGAACTACGCATCAGTTCTATTTAAGAATTATGTTTTCTTTTTGTGGGAAGGCAAGGTAAATATTACAAAAATACATAAAATCTCTTTCAAAATAAGAATATCATTTATTCTTTGTTTCCCTCAAACCATCAATGATAAATTGATCTCTTGAAAATAAATCAATATTCATTCAATGGATATGATTTCAAGTGGATTCCAATATTTTTCTTCTCAATGATATAAAATCATAGTTTGGATTTTAATATAAATCATAACTTCCATTTTTTGGAAATTTTTTACTATAATTTTTTGTAGAAATCTAGTACATTAATAAGATAAGAACATGCTCTATGACAAGAAGAATGAAACTATTTGAGAGAAAAACATTCACCCAAACATGAACCAGAGTATAATAATTCATTTGAGATATGATCATTACACCATTTTGGGTTTTCACTATTAATTATATATCTATGTTATTTGGTGGCATCATGATACCCCTACATGATGCATTGGATATTAAATAGTGGTTATAATAAAATTAAAATTATAGTTTTTTTGTTATGGAGTGGATGATATGTGTACCTTTCAGCATGTAATTATCAAAACCCTCATACAGAAATACTGATTTCAGGATACTCCCCTTTTTATCTAGACTTAAGAGGATAAAAATATCAATCATCATCATGAGCCATTATATTAGGCCACTAGTTAGCATAATTCCAGTAATTGTTACATTTACAACATTAGAGTGTGTGAGGTGAATTATATGTAGATTTATATCTATTTTAATAATTATATAACATCTTCTTATATAATAATTATTAAATCTATCTATTAAATTCCATTCCACATTAATAACATTTACTGTCCCCCTGTAGATAATTTCCTCACCATTTCTTCCAACAAAATGTCTATAAACAAAATAAAATATTATTATCTTAATGATTTTCATTTTTTTCAATGAATTCAATTTTTTCTACTTATAAAAACCTCAATATTGATACATAAATCAATACACCGTTTCACCCATGGTCGAACATCGAATAATATTTTCATATTTACATGTATCTCTTAGATTTAATTCCCCTCAAAGACTTGTTTTTATGAAAATGAAGAATTGATCAATGATACATTTTTGATGGATGATAATACTAGATGTCTACATCAAATCTATTGAAAAATATTCATCATAGGTACCATTAGATTATTTATCCTTCTACTTACACCCATATAACACCTTATACTTATTCATCAGAAGAATATGAGTATTTTACTTATAAAAAATTGCATTCATAAACTCATCCAAATAAATTGAGTCAATTTCATCCTCTTCACTTGAATTTTGGATGACAGTCCATTACAAATATACTTCTCATTCTCGAAAATAGACATCAAAAATGAATTCCTCATGTTTTAAAGAATGATGAATGGATATTATATTATCAGTTGTACAATTGTATTTCTTATCAACTAGTGGATTTTTAGATCCACTATTGGAAGGTGTACATTCCCACATCAAGGATTCAATAGAATGTTGATCCATCTTTTTGTTGATTTGATGTTTAGAATGATTCATTTCTTGAGAATGATGCATGATAATAATAAAGAGATATTGAATTCCTGCTCCCATATCAATTGAATTATTTGGAGGAGACTCATTGAATTTTTTATCACACTCATCATTAACATGGTCACATCAATCATTATCCATTGCAGGAAACCAAAAATTATTGTGTAAGAAGAAATAATCTTAGTGAGGAACCAATTAAATATAATAAATCACATATATGATTTATAAATCATGAAACATTATTTTTAATCTTTTTCAAATTAGGATTTTCATAATTATTTAATTATATTCCTATATTTAAAACATTCCTTATTTTTTATAAAGTGTTACTAAATTTTTAATGAATATCCTCGAACAGTATCAACCCATTTGTACAGTAAGGCCCATTGTCATGCACTTGGTTCTGATCGAGTCCAGATAAATTTCCCCTTTGAAAGATTATTTTTCCAAAGTACATTTGTTCCAAATCTACAGTCATATGTAGTATCCAAAAATGAATGTAAATTCATATAAACCAGTCTCCTAAACCCTTAAAAAGGTTCCAGGATTTTTTTCTATATTTTCAAAAAAATTTATAATTACCCTTAGATATTTCCATAGGGATCATGAAAATGTTTTCTCACATTAGTTTCTAATAGTTAACTAAACCATACAATAATACCCAATATAATGACCCATGATTTTAATACACAGATCATGTATTGATTAAATGAATATTCATTATATTTCATATAAAAATTCATAAGTATCAAAAATGAAATGTTCATTTAGAAACATTAATATATAGACATCTGTTTCATATGAGAACTAAATCATCAACCAATATTTTCTTTAGAACTGGTACCCTTCTTCTACATATCAATAATAATAAATTTATTCATAACATGGGAAAATTAAATACAATAAATGGTGGGTTAGATTATTAGTAACTGAAATCTGGGGAGATACATATGCATAACCTGAGGGTAATAGTATGAGAACATAATGATGACAAATGAAAACCATATCCTACATATAAAATATCAAAATAATGAGATATGTAATAATTATTCATATTTTATAAGGTATTAATCATAAGGAAATCATTAAACATGATCAATGAGAGAATAACATTCACATAAGTCATAGAATTAGGTAATACACATCTTCATTGATGATAATTTCCATAGAATTCATGTATTACTTAAATGGGTTTCATGGTGGAATGAGAATACTCAAAAAAACATCATTGTAGTTTATTTTCACTCCTAAAACCACCATAGAGGATGATTTATCTTACTAAACCAAGTTCACTCTCTATTCCATTCCAATATATCTAATGAGATTTAAATGATTACCTAAAAATTAGAGAGATATATAGGTCTCACACATCACATATTGAAAATGATACGTATTAGTTCCAAAAATCATAACTCATTCACCATATCATTACATATGAAATTAAATGGGATTCAAAAAAATAATTATATCATATACATAAAAAAGCTGATAGTTTTCATAAAAATTTCATCAATTCATCATAGTATAAAAAAATGGAAAAAGAATGTTTGATAAGAATTTTATTTTTGTAATAAATCGTGCAATATAAATATGTTTCATAAATAATGATGACTTCTTAGGATATTTATCAAAAAAAATTATCCACAGTAACATAATCAGATACATTCTTGATAAACTATGAGACTATTATGTAAAATATTTAATATTTTGGAAACCATCAATTATAATACCCATGATGGAATAAAAATAAAGGAAACATAAAATATCATAACAAAAAATATATACATGATATTAAATGTTAATGTTGTTGTATTTACACCTCATAAAATAAGATATGACCATTTCATAACATATATCTCAAGAATGGCCAATTAGGACATAAGTATCATACATTATGAATGAAGGTATATGTGATATATAATTAAATAATTTTAAAAATGTAATAAATATTATATATAATAATATAATCAATAATTATATATATCCATGAGAGGAGGTGATTGAAAATAAAAAACATTATTTCATGAGGTGGTAGTTCTTCGTACACATGAATGATGATTTATTATCCCATTTGATGGAAGAGGGTATTATTTTAGGTCATAAAAATAACATATAAATCAAAAAATATATTCTTAAGATAATGTTTTTCATATTTCATCATGGTTAAATAATTCTCTTTGGAGTTGGAGGAATAAGTAAATAATAATTTTGGATGCAGAGCGTTGCGTCTTCTTTGTGTAGCTACAATTGGATTTCTCCAAAACGATTCATAAGACAGATTTATGACCAAATTATATATTCTAGAATGGGATGATGAAATTAAAAAATTGATTTTTGTTGGTATTGGATGATCCAAATGGGTTTTGTGTGAAAATATGAGATGGGAATGGGTGGCCATTTATATGTGAAGTGAGGGATATACCTGTATTTTTTTAAAAGAAAAGGTGGAACCATATTTTTATCATTCCAAATGGATCCAAAATTAACCCTTTATTATTATATAAGATATTTTAAAAACAAATCTAGAAAAATAGTCGTGGAAAATTTTGGATCATTTTTAAGCATTAAATTTTTAGATTAACCCATGGTAATCCAATGTTTACTATAACCATGGAAGATAATTTTTACTATTATTACAATTCATTATCAGCAAATATTAATTTTTCCTTATTTTATAATATAAATTATTCTTGATAAAGACATTGAATAAAATTTTTCAAACTCAATAGATTATAGTTTAAAAAATTATTTAATATAAAAACTTTATACTTGAAGAAAACGGTGTTCCCCAATAAAAATATTAAAAATGATAATTTTTTAGATATTTGATAATATAAATTATTCATTTTCAAATCATATAATAATTTATTTATTATATATATTTATTTATTTAAATATTTCAATAATGAACAATATTAATTTACATAAAAATAATTTAGATTCATTTTTAGGAAAATTAGTATTTTAAAAACATATTAACACGTTTCTGAAAATTAATATATTTTTGATAAATGAGACTTTTTTATATTTAACTATTAAGATAAATATTTAAAATGTGGTAATTAATATTAATTCCACCATGTATTATTTATTGTTAATACCCGTCTGATTTAAAATATGATATTAGTAGTTTTTCCAGATTCGTTAAAATTCAATATTGTGTAAAACAGAAGCTAAACTCAAGTTGTGTGTAAAAAATCTCTCAATCAATATAATTTTTCTGAAAACAAATAACTTCATAATAACATGGTCTGTTATAAATATTGAAAATTTATTGTTTATTACATAATGACTATTTATTTAATATAATATTTTTATCAAAATGTATATTTTTTATTATATTTACTATTAATATTATTATTATTATTTGAATTAATGTCATGGTACTTTGAAAATATTATATATGGTTGATGGTAACTTATAGATTTTATTTTAAAATAATTTTTATTCGTAATGTAGCTAAGATAATTGTTTAAAGGACTCATTAAATCGGAACCCAAAATTGGCATTCCATGAAATTGATTCAAACATAGGGGTGGAATTCTATATTGGAACCTAGAATGATTTACTTATTTACCTGATTTAATGATGTACCATAATAGTTAACTCTTATTTTTTTCTTATATATATTTTATCTAATTTGAAATTTACATTATCGGTTCCTTTTTTTATAATTTGATAGACATAAAAATAATGTTGGTATTCATTTATAAAAATTATATAGAAGAATACATCAATAAATGATGTTTTATTGAAGTTATTTATATTTTAAATATATATCATCTGTTTTTTAAATATATTTCAAAAGTTTCAAATTATTTTTAGATGGTGGTAGTCGATATTGATGATCATATACCTTGAGAAAAATAGTTTAGATCAATTAGAATGAAGAAATATTGATGTGAAATTAATTTCACGGTAAAATATAATATTTTATGACTATTTATCCTTAATATTTTAATTTCTTTCTATTAAAAAATATCAATTATTTCCCAACAATTAGTTATCAAATATATTTTAAAACATATTATGATGATAGATTTAGATTACACAACTATTTACATTAGGTATTGGGTGAATGATAGTGAAAGTGGATTCAATATCAACCTAACACACTATTTAGGCCTTTCAAAACTATTCATCTACAAAAACATGAATCCATGGTACCATTAATGAAAAAAATCACGAGTAAATTAGTTGAAAAAAAGTATATATAGTAGTCATTGAGCATCATATATTTAAAAAAATAAATAATTAATTTATAAAATATATGAGGGTAATGTATTCATGAATTTTTTCAAATAGTCCTCTCTTTATCGACATTTTAATGAGTATTTTTTTTATTTTTTACTCTATATATAATCCCATATATAAGAATGTCTCATCACCATAACAAAACAAAAATATTTTATTAAAATACATTATAAAGATCATTTTAGTATAGAGCATAAGATAACGTAGACCTAACATTTACCAAATATTTAATTCCAATTTCAATTATTGAATATTTTCCTACTATATTAGAAAATACATAATCAATGAAAAATTCAATACCTCATAAAAATTATTTACAAAAGATACTTCCTTGACATTTCCAAATACTCTTATAATTATTAAATGGGGAAATATAAACATTAAATGAAGGTATCTCTAATACATAGTTAGTGTAAACAAAAGATGTTATAATCATTTATCATAAGTATGAATAATTGTATCATATAGGTATAATAATTATATATAATGAAATCATACCAAAAATTTATTTCTTCATGAAAAGGGTATAAATCATGACATAAAACAAGACATGAATCATTAGAGTGAGTCAATAAACATGATCCACGAGTTTATAACATAGTTTGAGAATATTATTAATAATATTAATCATCATTAATATATAAAAAATTCATTATTATAGGGTATCATTACATTATGAGACACACTATGAGTTCACATTCATAAGGGAAGACAACGTACTGGGTAATATTTATCTCATGAGATATAATCATTAAGAAAATGCATTGGAGGGTATTATTTGACCGTAATAATTATTCATCAACAAAAACATAATCCACATTAAAATTTTTAACATAGAACGTAACAAAGAACCCCTGTAAATATTGTGGGGTTTATAATACAATAAAATTAAAATCGTTCACTTTTTGTATCCAAAAACACAAAGGATTTAAAAACAGTTCCGTTCAACAAATAATAAATAACATATTAAAATAGAATAGAGTTTTCAATATTTTCAAATAGTTTCAAAAAATAATATTATTAATAATTCATATAATAAAAATAACATGATAACCCATGGAAAATAAATATATATCGAACAACATTAATTAAATTTTTATGAAAAAATTATTCAACAAAGTTAATAAATGATATGTTAATTAAAACGTATAGATATGTATTCTATATTTAATATAATAATTTTACTAATGATATTTTTATGAACCATTGATGAACACCATTAAATAAAAGATTAAAATTCTAGTGTTCATAGTGTAATACATTAGATAATACTTCGTATTATTATATACTAAACAATTAATAAAGTATAACGTAGGGATATATCATTAATCCAAAATAGAGGGATATTATATAATTAATCCAGAGAAAAAATCATGGAAAAATGTATATAATATTCACGATAATGAATAATATATATAAAAGGAATATGATTTTGAGGATGAATATTTTTTAGAAAATTTATTAAAAATTATTTGGTAATAAAAAATATAATTGAGCATTTGTAAACACTTAAAAAGTGGTATTTTATAAATATAGTATAAAAATATTTTCTTCTCGGGACCATGAAAATTAATAAAGATAAATTTATATGATATCAAAAAATCATGTATAAATATTTTATTCACATATGGATTTGAAAAATATTCTTTTTATATTTAGATGATAATGACTCATATAGAAAACATTAGATTTTTACTAAAATATAAAAATAATGTTAAAGTATTATAAGAGAACAACAATAAATATATGAATCATATATAATACCACATTAAATATCATATAATTAATGATGATGTGGAAAAATGGATATTTATAAATGATATGATTACAAGAGGTTATTTTAACTAACATTAATGAGTTCCACTAAATTATGAGTAAAGGGGAAATGAAATTTTGTAGGGACTAGTAAAAACTCAGAAATATGTAATGAAAATAATGTGGTATTTTATAGATAACAAATATTCTCCACATTTATTTTCATTTTTAAACATTATTGATTGGAATAAAAATATTAAAAATATAAATCTTACATTATAAGTATTATTTTTATAAAAACACCTTTTCACCATAGACAATTTTAATAGTACGATGATATGATTATTCAAAACCCATTATTATGGTAAATTAAATTCATTATTATTTATTTACCTGTTGTTAAATTTATAAAGGTTCCTAATATGAAATAAATCTAAAAAAATAAAATTTTAAGGTAATGAACCCTTTTTATTTACCTCTAATTCCTAAATAAGTTCTTCAAATTCTTTTAATAACATAAAAATGATAATAATAAATTTCATAACCATATTAAAACCTAATAATGTTCATTATTTTCATTTATAATCATTATCGATAAGTTTATTAGTTAGGTTTACATATTTTTCCCCATTATGTGATTATAGTTTTGTGTCTAGGTATTAGATTCCTAAATGTAATGTCAGTATTTATTCTTAATCATCTATTAATAATTACATGGTCATTAGAGTTAATATAATGGACTACGTATAATTTTTTTGTAACTAATCAATTTAATTTTTTAATTATTTTACATAAACAATGTAGATGAAATGAATAACAAACACAACATGGTGATTTTTTAACCGATAAATTATTTTCTATATAAATTATGGAAATATTGATTAACTGATTCCAAAACAAAGAAATTTAAAAATTTAATATATGAATAATATTAAACCATTAATTAGGATTTAATATTAATCAATTAAATAATATTATGTCATTATTAACATAGGTGGTCAAACAAACCAAAACATAAACACAACTTGATGTGTAGATGATTATGTGTTTATATAGTTGAAATGTTATTATACTAGATAAATATGGATTTTATATATTTTTTATTAGTGTGATATATCAAAATTTCAATTAACTATAAGAATAAAAATTATAAAAATTATATTATTTTATTTTATAGTATAAATAAATTATTGTTTTCTATAAGAAAACTCTTTTGGATAACTGAATTTACCATTTTTTATTGACCTTATTACTAATTTGTTGTCTAATATTTCAGTAAAACCCCGTATACATTTTCGAAAAATCATATATATCACAAGTATCCATTCTCATGACCATCCATGTATGGAGGTGATTAAAAAATAACAGAAATATATCATTCCATAGAGTCCATAATAAACATATATGAATGGATTTTGATTTAGTTTTAAATAGAATTGGGAAAATGAGAAACATGTTCTTTCATTTAATAATATATATTAGGACATAAATATCATGTGTATATTTTATACTACCTATTTAGATAAATAAATTCATAGTGGTTATGGTGAACAAAACATGTTGTTACATGTAGGTCATACTCCCCAAAATGCATGGTTAATAGATTCATTTTTTAAATGAAAAGTAATAAATGTGGTAAATACATGTAAAATAATTATTATCCCAATCTAGGGTACTAAAAAACATATCATATCATTTTATGATGGTTAATTTAATTTATGATGAAGTAATTCATAGGAATAAAATGAGATGGGAAAGAGATAGTTTGAAATATATACCTAATTGGTTCTATTTTCTTATATGACATATTGTTTAAGCCCATTAGGAATGGTTATATGGGATGTATATAACAACTTCAAGGTGTCTAAGAATGTTATGGAATTGTTTACCCAGATTTTTTTGTAATTATTCAATTTTTTTGTGAATGGTAGCATAGAGAGGATATCTCATTTTGTATGTGAAAAGGGGTTACATTTTCAAAAATTACAAAAAACGTTAAATAATTGGAAGTCACTATCTAGTAAAATGGCACAAACATTGAAATATAACGTATAAGGGAAAACATAAATTCATAAAACACCTCATAAATGTAATTAATCTAATGTTTTTGACATGTTAGGTCATGAATCTATTTGTTTAGTCATTTTTACCATTTTTTATTTGACCAACAAAAGTAGTTTTTATATATGGTAACATATCATTTTGCCCAAAATTAAAATGGAACATATTTGAAACATTTCACGTACATATTTAACATTCGAAATAAATTTTATATGATCTTAATTATTAATCTAAAAAATTAATACTAAAAATTATAAATTTACATTTTATAAAAATAATTTTTTAATACATATAAAATTAATAAAAAATTCAAAATATTTGTCGGACTCTTCAAAAAAACATTTTAAAAATTATAAATCCAATATCAAATTATATTTTTGTTCTCTAAAGAAAACATATTCATAATTGTACTATTCATAATTATTTACTAGTATTTTAACAAAAGAAATATAATTTTTAATAACAATATTGTAACTTTTTATTATTTACTAATATTATAACATTTTATTAAATTTGTTGTTTATTAATTATATTCGTTAATATAAAAATTATTTTAGACTAAACTAAAAATAATATATTTTATTAAAATAATAATATACCAAAAATAAAATTAGTTTTTAATGAATATTTATATGATAAATATATAGATTTATAAATATAACAATATATAATGGTAATTTATGTAATGTAAAAATGAAAAAATAAATATATGGAAATATGTTTAATAATTAGGTTACACTAATTCATATTTAATAATTCTATAAATGGTTTTAGAAATTATATTTTATACTAAGATATATGTATAAACACACACTATTGATTAATTTTACTATAATGTTCCATGAGGAAAAAGATTTCTATCTTATTTGGATTAATTCGAGGGAAAAAATATTTAAACTATAGTTATTTGCTTTCCCCCCCCCATTAAAAATAATGTTTAAAAATTTTAATTATTAGTTATTTATATATTTTTGTGTTTTAACATAACATATCCAAAATTTGGTATATAACTACAAATATGAAAACTACCTGACTCTTGTAGCCGATAAAATGATTCTTATCTATCTTCAATAAACATTATCAGTTCATCTAATCACATACCCTAGTGTGCATATACCTTTATAATATAACCAACTAATCAATCCCCTCATAAAACCAATTAAATCTCAATGAAATTATAGAGCTCTAATAATTAATATTCTTTAAAAAAATTACTCAGTAGTTAACAATGAAATTTATTATTCACTAGTTGATAAATTCAAAAACAAATACATTTATAGTAAGGTCCAATAAATTATATGACCATTAATCAAAATATTTTGTTTCACTTTTTCATTAGCACAGTAATCATTTCCATGGTCATTAAAACAAAATCTCACATCTTTTTAAAAATAAATAATAACATTATTACATCAAAATCAACCATATATTAATCCTAAGAGTGGTCCATACCTCTTACATGTGTTATTCAATAGTTATTGCAATAATATTTTGAGATCATAAATTGAAATTTCTTTATTGTTAATAAAATTTATTATATGATTATAATTATTTAATGAGAAAAACATTATTGGTTAAAAATATTTATATATTTCACATAATTATAAAATGGTCTCTAATATACTATAATATCATCATTAAATATCTATCACTAGTGAAAATAACTTAGAGTATTAATAATTTATTCATATTATGATGTAACCTCTTTTTTTCTATGAGACCATGAAAATTATCATTCCCATGTTAATATTCATGTACCAAGATTATCAACCATTTATATATTCTCCCTTATTTGGTTATAAAATAATGTTGTTTCTACAAACATATAATTCTTAGAATAATTAGAATAATCATCTCTTAAACAATTACTATAACCCTAAATGGTTATCCAAAGACACATAATAAATGAAACAATAAATCTAAAAACAACAATACTACATATTCTCTAATTAATCATTCATTTGATTCATTGATAAAATTAGTTAATTTTAATTTCCGTTAAGATATGTAATCTTGTAATTTTTAGATAAATCTCATCGATTAATTTTGAAACAAATACATTACAATTATACAAAAATAGAATTTGAGGGACCAAACTATATCACGCTAGAGAGTTAATCTTAGTGCATTGATAGACCCTATTATCATAAACTAGGAAAAGATTAAGTGAATTAAAAAATGACCATTATAGCGTCATTACCCCTTGTTACATATTTTCTAGATCACACAAGAACAAACAATATCCATACATGTATTTTATTTATAAGAAAACAACATGGCCTATTCATTATAAAAATTAACTGATGTCGTCATATAATTATACTTATCCCTTATACTTTTTTCTAATATTTTCTATGATATTCTCCTATTGAATTTCCTAAAATAATAAATATTAACTCGATTAACATTACGTGTTATTTATATCTCTAAAATTAGGAAAAAATATCTTATCAAATGTTGATTAGTATTTTTATCTGTCAAATTACATTCAACCAATAGCATACAAACATAAAATTTTATCTAAACACATAGAAAAAAATATTTAATTTCCTCCATACGTGGCATTTCCATCCAAAAAACATAATGAAAAAATTTCATAAAAATAGACAACCAAGACAATTTAATATTAGAGATTTACATTATTAGACAAATACATTAACTAATAAAAATATTGTGATTTAAAAAAATTATTAGATTCCCAATATATATTCTACTACCTGATCCCTAAAAACACTTCAAAATCTCCCTCTATTCATTAAATAAAATAAAATTATACAAATTTATTACTTTTATTATCTTCATAATCTAGATAAATAGTAACATAATAATAGAAAACATTAGATTCCAAAAAAGGTTAAACAAAAATAATGATTGTAAAATATCATAAGTGGTAATTATATGAGAATATAGGTATAATCAAGACACATAAGAATATAAAACTCCATAATATTAGTTCATAATTGTGAAATAAATACTAGAATAAAATAAGACATGAATCAAATGACTGAGTTATTATGAACCAGACATGAGTGTATAACATAGTCATGTATTGAAAATAAAACACTAAAACATTATTCATATATTTCATAAACATTAGTATATAGATATATTCAATTCATGTTCCACACCATTTCTTCTGATGCGTATGAGGAACTGAAATTTACCCACAAATACATATCTCATGTAATATTTTAAATGATAAATTGGAGGTTAATATTGGACTCCACCAATAAATCATTCATATATACATTTACCACTTGATAATAATTTAATAATCACATACCACATGTTGGAAAAAATAATTGATGGTAAAATTTAGGCATTTTTTGATTGATTGTGTTTGAAAAGTTTCATGCAATGCATTTTTCGAGATCATCACCTAAAAATATGGAAATGAAAAGTTATTTACACAGGTTATGGTTTTTCATGAAATGTGAATTTTTGTTTATAAGAATTTCACAAATGATTGTTGCCTGCCTGGTAAAAGTTACGAAGAGGGTTAGAAAAATGCATATAAATAGGAAGTTACCCACCTCATTTATGGATTCTCAACACGAAGAGAAGATATAAGATATATATGGAGAAAGGAGTGGTTTATGTAAAAATACAATGTTGTATGCATGAATTGAATTGTGTGAAAGAAATTAGTTTCTTTTAAGAGTTTCAAACTAAAAGGGATTTTCACATAAGAAGAGGAGTTATGCTCCAGAAGGGAGTTTCACAAAATTATAGAGTTTTGAGTAAGTAATAAGTTTTTCATGATATGTTTGTCCATGTTAAATTTATATTTTGTGTGAAAGTAATTAAATCAGTGCCCAAGTCACACAATATTTGCGTGGAAGCTTGAAGTTTCACTATACCCTTATGGTAATGTGGTATTCATCAATTAGATTAAAAGATAAGTTCAACATATCGTCAATATATAGTAGAGGATGAGTACATTCATCAAAATTAAGAGACCAACTAGTCAATAATCTATGTGTGGATTCCTTCCCAGAATAGTGAAAAATGGAACAAGGAGATGTAGAACCATTCAACTAGTAGTGATCTAGAGAATGAGACATAGAGAGTGACCTCTGGGAATGTAGTGAGCTAACCCTAAACCATGGAAATGGAAGAGAGACTGGGTATAGACAAGATCTTAGCAGAACAATCATTCTTTGTATTGGTCCTTAGTGAATTAGGTATAATAGTCAAATTGTTGTTTTATTCTCCGTAGATGTTTCCTAGTTAGTGTGAACTATGTAAAAAAATTGTGTCTCTTGCATGATATAATTTTTGCTCATAAATTTCTATGTGAAAGGGAGAGAAGATTTTTTTTGTTTTGTAATGAAACAAGATCCAAAGGTGATGTAGTAGTATTCTACTATACCATGTGGCACCCCTACTCAATATATTTAACGTTCTTGGGAAATCAATAGAAAATACCTTGAAATAAAGTGGGCATCATTATAAATTCAAATGAAATTAATTAAAATTTTATATAAATATTTACTCATGAAAAAAAATGGTTGAATATCATTTTTGGATTCATTCACATTATTAAATAATTAATAATTGAATCAATATTCATATCTTGATAGTCACATGGAAAAAATGAGTATCAAATGAAATAATGTAACATCCTCGGTAATTAAAACATAATTAAGACAATAAATAATACACTATTAGCAACATATATAAAATTGATATATGGTTACGACAATAGTTTTCCTTTTAATAGATGATTAGAATCTAGGATTCACTCACGATGTAAAATAATTAAATGTAGAGTGTTCAATAAAGAATAACATTGGAATATAGATAGTATTTAGACGTGGTGGATTATTTAGCTGGGAAAAGGAATTAATGGATCATTCCCCTAAATAATAGGGACATATCCAAAGTCATATAATAAAAAAAATTAAAATGGTCACATTTAAATAATATCATCAATCAATATATAAAATCTTTAAAATCAAAATCACATAGATGAAAAATATTGTAAAGTCATTTTATAAATAACACATTAGAAATAAAAAATATCCATTATCATTAAAAATCAATTTAAATAAGATATTTCATAAATATTAAAGTATTTTAATGTCTCCAAAAAAACTGAAATATACAGTATAATATTTTTTAAAAATTACAATGTTGTAAAATGAAATTTTCATAAGTAAATGTAAATAAAAAAGAATAATTTCCCATTTTTATGAAAACAAACCATACTGAGAAATATAAAAAAATCTATAAAAAATAAAATGGTAATAAATTATAAGATGAAATGAATCAATTATTGCAAAAAATTGGCACCATTAATTTCAAAAATTAAATCTCTTTATGGAAAAATTCATGTTCCTAATATTTAAGAAGATACTTGTTGATTTCAATTACGAGAAACAATTAATGTAAATTATAAGTCAACATGAAAAGAAATATTGAGGGAAAACATTTAAACCCATGAATATGAATTAAATTTTTTAGGGATTTTAGATTGTATAAAAATTCAAAATATATTTTCATTTGGTAAATAATATTGATTTGAAAAAAAATATTCACAATGATAACACTTATCGTATGATAATCATTTCTATCAAAACCCCTCTCAATATTTGTGACTTTTTAGTTAAAGAACATTTCATAAATGTGAAAAATATGTTTATAAAGATATGAATATAGAAACATAAATTCAATTTGATGTAATCAAAAAATATTGGAGATATCATAGTGCTAATCCAATACTAAATTTGAGAAAAGAAAAAAAAATTGACAAAGAAACCCTTATATTTAATATTTTTCCTTAATAATGTTTTTCAAAAATCTATATAAGAAAATAATTAAATTAAAAACTATTTTCATAACCATAATAATACAATATATAATTTACCATTTTCAACTACAATAATTATATACAGTTATATTTGTTCTATTTTACATTTTTTTCTACATCAGGTGTTCATAATCATGATAATTTATACTAGTATATAAGAAATGGTGTGGGAATTTTGTTATCTTCCAACGATAATAGTTTTAATATAAATAATTTACTATTATGTATGACTTATAATTAAATATTATATTATAATTTCTATTTATGAGTGTTTCATTCTTTATCGTTATAAGTGAAATTGTTAATAAGCTCACTTTGGTGATATTTTCGACAAACGTGTGGGGTTTGAATAATTATAGACTTGAATACTGATGTATCCACCATGAAATGGAAAATTAACTATTATTGTAATTTTTTAATATTATACCATTATTTACGTTTTTTATCAATCCCCAATAATCATAATTAGAACTATTCATGTAAGTGGTTAAAAAGACAAAGACATGAACATACTGTGAATAATAAATTTATAAGTGGCCAAATATATAAGACCCCAGCCTTAAACATTTAATAATCTTTACTTCAGTTAATAATTCACATTGAATATATTTTCAAGTTTAGAGTTTTAGATAATTTTTCCATTACTATTATATAATAGACCCATGCATTACATGTGGATAGTTACCCTCTGTATCAACATTTTCCACCAAAGGAAAATCATTAAACAAATCATGATTTCTTTTTATTGATAATAATATTCTTGTCATCTACCTATATTTTACTCATCCTTAAACCTTATGGAATAAATTTCAAAAACATGGGATTAGTATAAAAATCATAGTAAGGAATATTAAATAAGAAATAAAACCATTAGTCTATGTATATTTAAAACCAAAGAAAAATTATTCACAAAATAATATGTTTCACCAATAAAACATTAACCTCTATTCTTAGATCATGTAATCATAAGATTCCTACAAACATCATAGAAATCATAAAACATAAAGTTATATTATAGAATTTATATTACACTTATATTGTGTCATTCACAACAACATTGGGAGTATCCTTCACAGTTACGTTTAGAAAACCCATTATAGTATATTCTCTGAATCTATTAAGAGAAACCACAAAGTTTACCTCTTTCACATTTCCCAATGCATTGGAAAGCTAGCACGGGCTCATTTGGCCCCAGTTTAACACTTAACCACCATTATTTTATTTATCACTTATCCACCTGTCAAATTTTCAAATACCACTACATAATCATAACACATAAAAGATTGAAATTATCAATATTCTATACATCAATCACATGAAATCCACTAATTATATTAAAATATTAAAATATTTGCAAAACCATTTAAACCAATTAATAATTATATTTTTTAATCAAAGTGTACCATGACACTTTGATAAAATTAATGTAAATAGAAATTTTAAAACATTCATGAAAATATAAATAAATTAAATATAACCCATTCGAAAAAAGGACATTAAATAGAATGTTTTAGAATAATAAATATTTAAACCATTAAAAATAGTGTTCTAGTTAAAGGGAACTCTTCATCTTGAGAAACATTTCTATAAAAATCAATAAATAATAACATTAATAATAATATTAAATATCATGAGAATATACTAATTAATGATATAATGATTCAAAAATGTTGTATATACACTTTATATGATAATAAAGGTGTATAACATCATGATATTCCTCAATGAACGACGATTGAGATGAAATACATTGCAAAGATCGTATCATTAGATATATGATAAATCAATCAAATAATAATTTGTGAAAAATAAAATAATCCAAATTCATGTAAATATTCTATGTAATGAAATCATATTTCATTCACACATATTATCTGATAAACAAACCAATCACATGGATATTTAACTCAACGAATGGAAATTCAGTTATTATTTCCCTTAACATGGGTTGGACTTGTATCACTCATTATTTAATATCATGAATAATATAATTAGGCTATTTTATACTTTTCTCATAATCTTTTTAATGTTTATTATTCATTTTATATCACTTATTACAATGTTATAACAATTAGTTAATTCTATGATTTCATATCATATGTTTTTCCGAAGTTTGATACTTGGGTCAATGATGAACTTTATGTGATACAAATTATCATTGTGGTCATAAATCCATTATCTCCAGAATATTATTCCTGATCTAAATATCATATATATCTAGTATATATATATATTTATAATACTTCATAATGTATTGAGATAATAAATGAAATGCACCCGTCATGGAGATGGTAAGGCGTACGTACAGATGAACGATAGTTTTATTTCATTAGCATATCAAAGGAAAGAAAATGAAAAGATACATAGGTATATTAAAATTCTTTTATGGTATCTATTTTATATATGATATATAAACTCATATACGGTATATTTTATATGTTCCATGTATGGCATGAGCAAGTCATGTCACATCGAGGGGGTAGTAGTCCACACTTCCTCCAATGCAATTTTAATATTTACACATTATGGAAAGCAAAAATGTATGATGTAAATAAATATTATAGGAACCTAGAGACAATATATATATATATATTGTTCCATCATAATGGTGACCATGAGTGGTGGTAATAGAAATTTGAACAATCATCATTTTGTGGGTTAGTAGTTCATCATCCACAGAAACAGTAAATTATAAAACTATTAGATGTAGCTGTATGTATGTTTTGGTAGATTATATTAACAAATCAAAATAATATTATACTTAAGATGCTTTTGTTATAAAATAATGAAATAAATAAAGGATAGGGGTTTGATATAGGAAATAAATGTAAGGATCTTGATAGAATATGTTACCAATAAATTAGGTAACTAATTTTAATTTTTGAAAAAAGGCGTTCTTGGATAGCCATTATAGTGTCATCCCTATAATTCATGTATGGAATAAAAATGTTCAAATTAAATTTATTTTAATAATTATTATATTATTTATTTAAATCATTTATTACTAAGGTAATAACTTTATCTTTATTGTGTCATAAATATATATATATATTTATTTAATATATATAAAAAAATACAATGCTATACGATATATTTTTATCTTTCTAATAACTATTATAAATTAATGAGATATATTATATAACACAACCTTAAAATTATTATAGGAAAAAGATACATGTCTATGTATATATCTTCTTACTACAAATTAATTATTATAACTTTTCATTATGACACCCAAAGAGCTCTATGGGGTCCTAAAATATTACCATGAAGGCTAATGGTCTTCCATATCTCATACAAAAGGATTATTACAGATGTTAGACTGGTTTTATATTATTATAATATTTTTTGTATCCTTATTGACCATATTTACCCTATAACCATGGTAAATAAAAAGAACTTCTAAAGTTACATTTCATAATTTCAAAAAATAAAGGTAAATATTGACACAATTTGGAACTTTTAATTCTAAATATGGAATCCATTTTTCTAAATTAAAAACCTATAATTCTCATAAAATAATTTAAAATTAATTCTCATTATCCTAACTATAAAACATGGTTTAAATAAATAAAAACAATCAAAATATTGATAAGTGTTTATATCATATTTCACTATGAAATTACATCCAATGACCAATATTTAATTATATGATAAATAAATGTCAAGTTAAACATTAAAACCAACAAATAATATAAATATAACTACGTATATAAATCAATTGAAAAAGTAATTATTAATTAAAATGCAATATTTTTCTCTATTAATTAAAATATAAATTTTATCCTTAAAATCCTAAAAAATTAAACAAAAGTAAATTTTTATGCCTTGAATATAAATAAGAAGTTTATTTTTTCAAATATATCAAATAAAAGTGAAAAAACTATATTTAAAATTATTCTCCATTAAAAGGTGGCAAAACTATATTTTTTTGGAAAAAATTTCATTTTTTTTGAAAAATAAGATTTTTTCTTATATCATATTTAGGAAAATATAAGATGAATTTTAAATATTACATTGAATATATTTCATATAAAAATCCATAAATAGAGATATTATTTTATAAAAATAATTACTCTTTTGTAAAGTGGTTTTCATTAAAAAGCATCCTTTATATTCAATTGGTTATGTTTTCATTTAAAAAAAATTGTTAACAAATGTATCATTATTTAAACATTCTTAAACAATATTTTTATAATTCAGTTGATAATATTCATTCCTACTATTCCAATGCCTGGGTCATAATGATACAATTTAAGTAATTATATCTAGTTGTTCGTTTAAGCTCGATGTAGCGTATCATGTACACTATTTGTCAAAGGCCTTATTTCATAAAACATTGGACGTTACATCCCCCCCCCATAATACATTTCATCAATGCAATTTGAATTTGGGATTGGTAATAAGGTTATGAATTGTAAAAAGACCTTTATTGAAAACCCACTTTCGAAAAAGGGGTAATAAAACAAACCCTCTAAAAGATAGGATGTGAAGTAAAAAAGTTCACCCGAGATAACACATACTGTGGTCAAATATAGGAAAACATGTATATTGAAGAAAAAATAAGTGACATGTTATAATGGAGAGTGATAGGAAACATGATCAGGAGGAAGTTAAAAACTAGAAAACCACATATCTATATTGGGTTAATAATCATTTATTTCACGATAAGAAAATTAAACGGAAAATGTTTTTGGTTTATGATCCTTTTGATAATGTTAAAGGGTTATTTTTGTACGTTGAATAAAAAAATTAAGAAACATACTATCTTGAAAGTTATAGAATCATCCTTCAGCCAATTTACACCACTCACTCACATCTTTCTTCAAATGAAAAGTTTTCAAGATCAATTTGTTCATGCTTGATGCAGTATAATAAAATTATAAAAAATGATATCATCTACAAAAAATTAAACTATCTAATTATACTACAATTAAACATTAACCAAAACCAAAATGGTTAGTACAATATTAGATAATTCCCCAAAATGAATAATCATTTATAAAGAAGAAGACTACTTTTAATATCTAAATTCAACAGTAAAAATAATGTTCTACATAAACCATTCAATAAGAAAATGTCCATATAATTCCTCTAAATAATCCATACTATGATTAAAACCAAAAATTCACAATGATTTGATCACATAGTCCTCCATGATAAATCTTATCAATAATCTCCGAATAAAAACAATAAATATTACTGTATGAAACATAAAAAATTAATTAACCCACTCACATATTATCCATGATAGATTAATCATTTCCATAAATAACACAAATTTCCATATCACTGCAATAAAAAACAGATTCTTAGAACATAAAATACAACCATTACTCCTCAAATGAAATCACATAGTATTCTATTTTCCTTAGTAATACAGTGTTTCCAAAAGAGAAAATGTATTCCAAAATAATATTTATAACTTTGTCACCAATTCATTTTCCGATACTGAATATATCCTTTTGATAAAACATATGTTCCCAAAATAAACTTTTTATGAATAATTAAAATCATCTAACTTAAAATAATTAGTCATAAGAACTAGGTACTTCTTGTAGGCTAGTGGTAGTCGATACGCCCTTGTCTCCATTCAGCAATGGGTTTAATTTCCACAGCCTTGTCGGATGCGACATTTTGTCACCCATCCTACGAGTTATCCTTTTTATAAAATTATATAATTCTTATAACATTCCAAACATGAGATAATATAATCAAAATAACCATCACATATATTCATCTCATGTTTATCTGATGCCTATCAATTTCCATCCCAAAATGTAAGAACCGATAATTGCCTCAAATTTAGGTATCTTATAATCCCTAAAGGTTCTTTATAACTATATCTACAAAAGAAAAGACAATTCTTCTTCAATTAAATTTTAACATTAAAAACATATGGGTTACACATTCAATATGTCTTCCAAGGTAATCATGTCATTAATACATTTAAACATATCATCATCCATATATCAAAATTAAATATTCAATTCCTTATATGTAGACATCTTAATCATCGAACATTCTTCATGATCATTTATCCATATTTTTTCATATTACTCTTTAATACTTATTTCCTACAAAAAAATTTGGCATAATGTCGTTATATTAAATAATTTCAAAACAAGAGCCAAGAGATAATCTTTACCTTTTAAAATTCATTTTCTGTTTCTTAATATTCAATTGGAATTGCATTATGTTGATGTAAAAATAAATTTTTACAGTCCTGCTTATCCCATTCTGGATTCATCATCATACACTATGGAAACAGGAGTTTTGCGACGTGAATAAATCACATCGCAAAAAGTCTGTCCAAGTGGTTATTTGCGACGTGGGAAACAACCCGTAACAAATAACCGATTATTTACAATGGGATTTCGTGTCCCGTCGCAAAAGGTTTGGCGCGGGTTGCGCGCCAAATTGCGCGCAAGTTATTTGCAATGGGACCCTTGGCAAAAACCTGATGACGATTAATAGCTTTTTGCAACTGGATGTGGTCCCCTCGCTAAAGGTGTGTCGGCAGGGACTATTTGCGACCGGTCCCGTCGCAAATAACTTTTTAACCGCATACAGTAATTAATGCGAGCGTCAGAATTTGCGACAGGTCCCGTTGCAAGAGATACAATTTATGACGGGTTAACCGTCGCAAATAGTCCCGTCACAAAAAATCTAAACTATATATACCCATATTCGTTTTTCTACTCTCAAATCCTAGATCGTGTTTCTCTCTGAACTCTGATTTCAGAGGAAACTTTTTCTATGTTTTTTATGGATACGATGAAGTTGGGAATCTGTCTACATCAATACCAAATCAAATTTATATGTATTTATGTTTGATTTAATTTATTATTTCGTTCAATTTTTATGTTAATTTTTATTAATTGTTTATTAGTTGTAATTAAATTAAATAAAAATTGTTTTGTCATGACCATTTTTTTGTACTAATAAACTGAAATTTTTTGTATTAATTTTTAATAATTAGTAGTAATTAGTAATTATTAACGATAATTAGTAATGTATATAATTAATTTATAATAATTAATAGGAATTGGTAATAAATAATAATAAATACTTATAATTAGTAATAAATATTAATAAATATTAATAAATTGTAATAATTGTTAATAATTATTAATAAATAGTAATAAATAGTAATAAATTATAATAATTAGTAATAAATTGTAAAAATTAAAAATAATAAGTAATAATTAGTAAACAATTGTAATAATTAGTAATAAATTTTAATAATTACCAATAAATTGTAATAATTAGTAATAAATTGTAATAATTAGTAATAAATTGTAATAATTAGTAATAAATTGTAATAATGAGTAATAAATTGTATTAATTAGTTATAAATTTTAATAATGAGTAATAAATTGTATTAATTAGTTATAAATTGTTATAATTAGTAATAAATTGTAATAATTAGTAATAAATTGTAATATTTAGTAATAAATTGTAATAATTAGTTATAAATATGATTAATTAGTAATAAATTGAAAAAATTGTGATAATTACAAAAAAATTGTAATAATTAGTAAAAAATTGAAATATTTAGTATGAAAATGTAATAATTAGTAAGAAATTGTAATAATTTGTAATAAATCGTATTAATTAGTAATAAATTGTAATAATTAGTAATAAATTGTAATAAATTGTAATAATTAGTAATAAATTGTAATACATAGTAATAAATTGTAATTAGTAGTAATAAATTGTAATAATTAGTAATAAATTGTAATAATTAGTAATAAATTGTATTAATTAGTAATAAATTGTAATAAACTGCAACAATTAGTAATAAATTGTAAAAAATCATAAAAAATATTAATAATTAGTAATAAATTGAAATAATGATTAATAAATTGTAATAATTAGTAAAAAATTGTAATAACTAATAATAATTTGTAATAAATATTATTTATTAGTAATAAATTGTATTAATTAGAAATTAATTTTATTAATTAGTAATAAGTTGTATGAATTAGTAATAAATTATATTAATTAGTAATAAATTGTGATAATTAGTAATAAATTGTAATAATTAGTAATAAAGTGTAATAATTAATAGTTAACATTAAAATTTAGTAATAAATATTAATAATTAGTTATAAATATTAATAAATATTACTAAATTGTAATAATTAGTAATAATAAGTAATAATTAGTAATAATTAGTAATATTTATTAATAAAGACTAATAATAAGTAATAATTAATAATAATTAGTAATAATTAGTAATAATTAGTAATAATTAGTAATAATTAGAAATAATTAGTAATAATTAGTAATAATTAGTAATAATTATTATAAATTAGTAATAATTAGTAATATTTAGTAATAATTAGTAATAATTATTAATAGTTAGTAGTAATTAGTAATAATTAATAATAATTACTAATAATTAGTAAAAATTAGTAAAAATTACGAATAGTTAGGAATAATTAATATAAATTAGGAATACATAGGAAAAATTTGGAATAAATACTAATAATTAGTAATAATTAAGAATAAATACTAATAATTAGGAATAAATTGAAATAATTAGCAATAATTAAAAATAAATAGCAATAAATAGTAATAAATAGAAATAAATAGTAACAAATAGTAAAAATTACTATCAATTACCAAAAAAATAATAATAATTAGCAATAAATAGCAATAAATAGGAATAAAGACAATAAATATCAATAAGTAGCATTAAATATCAATAAATATCAATAATTAGAAATAAATAGAAATAATTAGAAACAAATAGCAATAATTGGAAATATATAGCAATATTTAGCAATAAATAGCAGTAATTTGCAATACATAGCAATAATTAGCAATAATTAGCAATAATTTGTAATAATTAGTAATAAATACTAATGATTAGTAATACATACTAATAATTAATAATAATTACGAATAAATAATAATAATTTGGAATACATATAAATAATTAGAAATAAATATGAATAATTAGTAATAATTAGTAATAATTATAAATAAATATGAATAATTAGTAATAATTAGTAATAATTAATAATAATTACTAATAATTAGTAATAATTAGTAATAATTAGTTGTAATTAGTAATATTTAGTAATAATTAGTAATAATTAGTAATAATTAGTAAAAATTTGCAGTAGTTTGTAATAGTGAGTAATAAACAGTAATAGTTAGTAATAAATAGTATTAGTTAGTAATAATTAGTAATAGTTAGTAATAAATAGTAAAAGTTAGTAATAAATAAGAATAATTAGTAATAAATGTGAATAATTAGTTATAAATACGAATAATTAGTTAGGAAAAATTAGGAATCATTAGGAAGAAATTTTAAAAAGTTTTAATAAATTTTAAGAACTTGGAACAATTTTTAGTGGATTGACAACAATAATTTTTCTCGATGACTTTTCTCTATTCTAATCTCACAGACTCAAAAAATTATGAAAATTGTGCTGCTGCATAGGCATATTCAATATCGTATTCCCGAGATTGGATATGCATTCGTAGTATCACATTTTTTATAATGTTTTCAAGTAGTGATAGTTGAAAAAATTCGATTCATCGACGAAAAGGGGCACTTTTGTCTGATTGCTCATTTACATGTGTCTTTCTCACACTGATATCACAATGAACAATCTCGTCAGAGATACCCATATTCATTCTCGTGCATACGATAATGAATATGCGTACCTATTTCCAGATTCTACATTGTGATTTCAGTGTGAGAATGATGCAAGTAAATGGGCCGTCAGACAAAATAGTAGCCATCAATCCACGGGAAATTTTACCACCCTTAATTAATGGTAATTATTAAGAAGTAGTAGTAATTAGTTATATTTTTAGATAATGTTTTTATAATTTCAAATTATTCAAAAACAGTGATGATTTTATACTTCGTAGAAAATAATAGAATGATGAAGTCAACATTAGTCATTATTAGTTGATCAAGCTTGGATAAATCAGCACAGAAATCCAAATGGTTCTTGTTTAAATCCTTTATATATTAAGGGTGTTGAAGCATTCTTAGAATTTTCATCATCAAAACTAGAATATGTTTCAGAAGGCACAATTAAGTGTTCTTGTAAAAAATGTGCTCTGAGAACGTTTCACACATTTGACAAGGTTGGGGGACATCTATTATGGTTCATTTTTCAACTAGCTTATGTTTTTTGGTATCAACATGGTGGATGCAGTTCCAGAGAGGATACTAATAACTTTATTCCGGATCCATCACGGTTCCAATATTTATCATATGATGTTGTAGGTCAATTTCTTCAACATACTAATACTCACGATGATATCGATTTAACATCTTAGTTGGAACCATCCGAATTTTATGAGTTGTTGAGGTCTGCTAAGTATTCATTATATACTAGTTGCATGATAAGAAAATTAGAAGAGGTTCCAAAATTTTTGGCTATTAAATCAGATAATGCAATGTCAAAAAACCGTTTTGATCAAATATTTTCTTTGGTTAAAATAATGTTACCTGAAGGAAATTTGTTCCCTGTAAATTACTATGAGAGAAATGGGCTAGTTCGTAATTTGGGCCCTAGTTATCTAAAGATTCATGCATGTGAAAATGATTGCATCTTATATTCTAGTGAAAATGAGTCGTTGGATAGTTTTCCCACATGTGGAAAATCGAGGTATAAAGAAGCTTAACCAGAGAAGTCTGGATCGATTCCTATAAAACAGTTGAGAAATATACCTCTTACACCCTAGCTGCAACGTTTATTTATGTCTCATAACACAGTATCAATGATGTCATGGCACAATACCAATATTTCAACTGGTAAAAGCTTGAATAATCCATCTGATGGTGATTAATGGAAACATTTTGATCGTCTGCATCCGTCTTTTGATTTAGAAGCCCGAAACATGTGATTGGGTTTTTCTACTGACGGTTTCTGTCCATTTGGTTCTTATGGTAGTCAGTATTCATGTTGGCATGTCCTTATAACTCTGTACAATCTACCTCAATGGATGTTGCTGAAGGATCGCTATATCATTTTGACCTTATTATTCCCAGGACATTCGAAAAAGAATATTGATGTTAATTTGAAACCATTGATTGATGAGTTTAATGCATTGTGTCGTAATGGTGTTATTACATATGATGTTTCTGCGAAATAGAATATCACATTAAAATATGAAATGATGTGGATGATTAGACACTTTCCGGTATATGGCATGTTATCTATCTTGAGTACACATGCTCCAAAATCATGTCCTTACAATATGAAAGACAACAATGATTTAATGCTCGTCAATGGAAAAAACCTTTCTTTTTTGACTGTCATTGCAGATTTTTCCAACCGATCATCCATTTTGAAAAAACAAATCTCATTTTAGATAAGGCACAATTGAAAGGGTTGAACCTACAAAAATGATGTTAGGTACAGAGTTAAAATATATTGTATTTTCATTACATCCAATTACATTTGGGACAACAATAAACCAACAGAAAACTCATGGCTTTTGGAAAGAACATAATTGGATAAAACGAAGCATTTTTTGGGATCTTCCATATTGGTTTGATTTGTTGTTCTGCCACATGTTTGATGTCATGAATACTGAGAAGAACTGTTTTGATTATTTATTTCATACAGTTTTGGATACAACAGGTATGACAATAGATACTATAAAAGCACGATTAAATATTGCCTAAATTTACAAGCAACCAGAACTTGATCTTTTTGAAAATGTCATATCATAGAAGTTAATGGATCCAAAAGAAGCTTATACACTATACAAAGATATTCCCTTATTATTTTGTTAGTGGATTAATTATTTGAGACTTTCATATGGTTATGATTCTAATTTGGGAAGATGTGTTATGAAAGGTCATATTAGCAAATAAAAAATTCATGATTGTCTTATTATAATGGAATGACTTAAGCTGATTGGATTCAGAGGTTATTTGAATTCTATGATTTAGGATTCGATATCATACATGTCATATTTTTTTGAGACAATTGTGCAGTGATGCCAGACTATGATGTTCTATGCAAACTGGAAAAATATGTTGCTGAAATTATACGTAAAATGGAAAAAATATTTCATCCTGCTTTCATTGACTCAATGCAACATCTGATATTAAATTTGCCTCATGAATCTAATTGTGGAGGTATAGTATAGTTTTGATGGATGTACCCATTCCTGAGATGGATGCATAAATTGTACAAAAATGTATGTAACAAAACATCAGTTGAATGCTCAATTGCTGAATCTTATTTGTAAGAGGAAATTTATTTTTTCTATTCTCACTATTTAGAATCCGAATATCCCATAAAAAACACATGGGATGGAATGAGGGATATGTTAGTGATGAAATGTAAAATCAATTAACATTTTTTAATTACATAAATCTTGGTTTCAGTGGACTTCAAGAACTATGGCTTACAGACAATGAACATCACTGAGCTTATACATATGTTCTGCTCAACTCTGAAGAAATGACAATATTTTTATTGTGAGTGCATCTATCACTTATTTTATAATTTCCGTTACAATATGTAAACATATTTTATTTTTATGTTAAATGATAATCATATTATGAAACAACTTCCACAAATTACAGTAGCTACTCCTGAAGAAAGCAGACAAATTTTTTTTTCTCAATGGTTTCAAAAACTTGTAATAGAAATTATTGATTGTTTAATATCAATTTAGTTTACTATTTATTATATTGAAAATTGTTTTAAAAAATCTCAGGTGTCTCAACATGCTGATAAAATGGAAAGGCAACTGTGTATATTGAGTAACCCAACATCCAAAATGGCTAAATCGTTTAATGCATATGTGGTGAATGGTTTTCGATTTCATACAATTGCATACGGGGAATCAAAAAAACAATGAATAGTGGAGTTTTTTTGAAGGGATCACATCATAGGGAAAATGAATTTGACTTATACGGCATTCATGATGAAATTATTGAGCTATGTTATCATGGAAAGAATTACATTATGATGATTAAATGTCAGTGGTTAGATATTGAGAGATGGTTGTCTGTTCATCCGACTCATGGAATCGGTGATATTAAATATAAATGTGTTCTTGTAGTAAATGAACCATTTTTACTGGCTCAACAGGATCATCAAATTTATTACGCAATGTACTATGCTACTTCAAGAGACCTGAGTTATTGATGGAGCATAATAAAAATGATATCTCGATAAAATCAATTTACTCAAACTGAATGTTGTTCTGTTGAAGTTGTAGGAATTGAAATTTTTCAAGAGGCTACTCAAAAACAATATTTTTCACAAAGAAATGTGAATATCTATGATGACACCTCATAATTAGCGGTCAATGGTGAAGAAGATGTTAATGTTGTTACTAATGAATTTGAAATGACAAGGGATGGTGAAAGTGAAACTCATATGGATATTGATGATGTAGAGAAGGAATATGAAGACATTGACATCATTAGATATGAAGATGATGATGAAGGTGAACATTGACATAGTTAAATGATGGTTATGATTATAACTAATATATATCTATATGTGATAGTTATTTTCAACTATCTGTTAACAAAATTCATTTTGTGCTTCAGATGGATACTGCTCTATTTCGCGAGTTGCAGGAGGCTGATCTACCTATGGAATAGGGGGATATGGGATCATCTGACCATCAGCCTACTGGTGGATCGAGAGGTATGTGGAGGGGGCACGGTCATTCAACACTGATGATTTCGGACCCTATCCCCCAGCGACATCCACATCTTGTCTTCGATCCACGCACACGGAGGTATGATAACCTGTATATTTTAGTTATCTTTTTCATTTATTTATTTATATATATATGAATTGTTTGATAATTTATTCATTATTCATAGTTTTGTGCATTTACATGTTGGACAGGGGAGTGCTATCTTGCACAATTATTTTTCTCATCCATGGATCACATGGGAATAAATTCTCGTTGATGTGCAGCTCTCTATGTACAATCATTGGATGGTACGTAAATGAATAATATTTATTTTGAAATTTATTTTTTTAATAAATTGATATTATATATTATTTGTAGGTTTTATTGTATCCCATCGAGGATAGAATGCGTGACGATATTCATGCATCATGGGAGGTGGCTATGCGTGAGCGTTTGCGTCAGTTTTTTAAGAATTTGAGAAAGACAACCATTAAAAAAGTAGGAGCGACAGTATTTGATGAGTCGTGTAGATCCCAACAACCATAGTACATTTCATATTATGTTTGGGATGAATTATGTGCACACTGGTTTGGTGGTGGATTTAAGAGGAGGTCTTCATTGGGTCAACAAAAATGAGGGAGACAGGTGATGACGCATTGAGCGGGTAGTCATACATTCAGAACACATAGAGAGCATCTGGTAAGTATTTTTTTTAAAAAAATTATATAACATTAAATATAAAAATTTTATTTTATATTTATGTAGGCAGTAAAGAATCCCGATATTACGGAGTTCGGCGTTTATCAGATGATTTATAATGACCCAACCACTATAGAGATTAGAGATGATCGCTAGTGTTGGATTGTGGTTAATATTATTTTTTCAGTTTGACAATTAACTACATATCATATTTTCACAATTTTAATTTCAAATTGGAATTGAAGGAGTCATATGAGGCTACGACCTCTCAGACACTTGCTGAGGGTTAGGACAAGGCAACTGATAAGTCCAGTGGACACCATTTTGACGAGGCGACAAGGATGCAGGCGACTCAGTATGACTTTAAGAAGAGCCGAGTAATTGGTACCGACTCTCATGTTACTCCTGGTACTTATTATGGAGCTGATGTTATGTCAGCATCTAGCTCTAGAGGAGCACGTGGAGAGGCATCAACATTTTCCTCACATTATCGGGAGTGGTTAGGAGCTTAGAATAACATTATAGAGGGTTTGCAGAAACAATAAGAAATGATGCGTCAGCAGCAACAGCAGCAGAAGCAGCAACATGAGGATGAGATGCGTTGATGGCAGCAGCAGCCTCAGGAGCAGATGGAGTACATGCGACGTCTGACTCATAGTTTGGGGATGTAGTTTCCTCCATCATTTCCTTTACCTCCTCCACCTCCTCCAGAAGACGCCCCCAATGATTTTTTATGTTAAAAACATTTGAATTTAACATTTGTTGTAATATGAACTATTTACAGTTTCAATCTTTTATATTGATGCGAATATTAGATTATTTAATTTTTAATATTTTGTGATTTTTTTGTGAATATTGAGAATTTTAATAATTTTAACTATTTTATTTTATTTTATTATTTTAATAATATTAATATTATAATTTCATTAATCATAATCCTATTAAGTATATTTTTTCAGTATTATATTTTTTTATGTTTGTTTATTTTACTGATTATAATAAAAATGTTATTAATAATACTATTTTATGATTTATTTATTATTATTTTGTGAATATTGATAATTTTAATATATTTTTATTATTAATTTATTAATTTTAAAATTAATTTTTCAATATTCTTAATTTTAATAAATTTATTTTTTAAAAATTTATTTATTATTTGCAACAAGATCTATTGCGATTGGTTCCCATCAAGAATATTTTAAATAATTTTTTTTAAAATTATTTGTGACAGGATTAGTGACCGGTCGAAAAAAATTATTTGTGACAGGGCCATCGTAAATAGTATAAATAATTTTTTTATAAATGTATTTGTGACGGGACTATGGGCCCGTTGCAAAAAATATTATATAAATTTAAATTATATAATAGGATACTTATTTGCGATGGTAATGTAGCCCATGGAAAAAAATATTATTTGCGACGGGACCATCGCAAATTTTATATTTTGCGACGCCATTTTCTGCAATGGTCTATTTGCGACGGGACCCGTCGCACAAACTAATTTGCAAAGGGATCCCATCGCAAATAACTCGTCACTAATATGTAGAATTCTAGCACAGATAGGTCATCTATTTATGTAAGAACCATGCTCAAAATTTTTTATAACATTCAATTGATCCCTCAGATAGAACTCCATTCCCTTTCCTGGAGTCAACTGACCAATTACTTTTTATATAGTATGTTATTGATCTATGAACATTATTACCCCATCCATAACATCATCCCAAACATTTTCCTAGGTGATTCGTTCACTATCCTTGACAGATATGTTGTTGAATATACATACCATTATGATTATTACTGGAACTTTCATAGGGATTCGATACACACATATATGAGGGATTAGAAAATTTCACAAGTTTTCAATGGAAAATCATGACTCCAGATTGTTGTTTTAAAATAACCAAAATTGTTCTCATTTTATATCCTAGTTCATTCATTTGCTTATTTAGAAAACCATAACAGTTTCTTTTGCATCCATGACTAATTTGGTGCATGGTAGATCAATACATTTACTAAAACCAAAAATGGTTAGATTGAGAATATTAACAAAATTATCCCATATTATCAAATGTGGAGGATAAACACTAATATATACTTATTTATGGTATCTCAAACTCATTTAATGTATCTGAAATAATTATGACCATTTCTAATATTTTATCTGTTGTGGTCATATTAAATATATCACTAATGCATAAATGTCACCCTAACCTCTAATGTTATATAAATTAACTTTTGATAACAATTATATTACAACATCCTTAAACATTACATTTCCTTTAGTGAAGTCAAAAATTCACATGAAGGTTCATTATAGGTTTATAGGGTTAGATAATTAGGATATAACTATTACATAATTGTTTCAACCATTACATATGGATATTAACACTCAGTATCCTGATTTTACACCAAGGGAAACCCTTTAAACTAAACATGATTTCTTTTTCTTGATAAAAATATTCTTTAATTATTCCTCTAATTTAACAATCCTTATACCCAGTGGAAAACATCTAAAATACATTGGATAAACCTAAAAAACATAGTAAGGAACAAAAAATAAGTAGTAAAACCATTAGTCCATGAATATATAAAATCCATGAACACATTTTAATAAAATCACACTTTTCACCAACAAACACAAACTACTAATCTTATATCATGTAATAATAATATTCCTATAAAACAATATAGAAATCATAAAACATAATAGTATCTTGTGGAATTCAAATCATTCATACATTGTAGCATTAAAATATATTTAGTGTGTAACCTTCATGGTACCATTTGGAATATCCAACATTGTTTAATCCCTAAATCTATAAGGACAAATTATAATTTTTACCTTCATCACCTTAACCAATGAATTGGAGAGCTATCATTGGATCACCCACCAACAGTTTATCCCGAAACCACCCATATTTGGATTATCACATAACCACAGATCAATTGTAAAATTTCTATTACATAATCTGCACACCTAAAAGATTTAAATTGTCAACATTTCCCAGATCAATCACAAAGTATCAAATCACGATATTTAATTGTTCAATCAATATTCAAAAACATTTAAATTATGTAATATAGAGACTTCTAGATAAAAGCCTCTCATAAAACTTTGTTTCATTTGTATTTAATTAAAATTTTAGAACATTCATTTTCATATAAATAAACTCATTAAAACTATTTTAAAGACATGGACATGAAATTGATGGTTTTAGAAGAATAAATCCTTAAATCACTAAAAATAATTTTTTAGGTGAAGAGACCATTTCCACTTGAGAAACACTTGAATAAAAATAATTAATGAATAACATTAATCAAAACATTAAATATCGTTAGAATATGAAAATTATGGATTAAATGAGTCAAAATTGTTGTATATACACATTATTAGATAAAAATTGTGCATAACATCAAGATATGCCTCAATGAATGGAGATTGAGATGAAATATCCAACATTGATCAAATCATTAGATTTTGGATAAATCAATGACATAATTATGTGTGAAAAATATCAATACAGAAAATATAACTTGATATTTAGTGTTAAACAATTATTGGTCATTCAAACATATTCATGTTAAATGAAAACCACTAACATAGATATTTAACTCCATTAATAGAATTTGAGTTATGATTCTTTTTACATTCAATCTGACTTATCTCATTCGTTCATTAATCTCATGAATAAAAAAATAAGGTAAATTTGTACTTAATATATGTCCTTTTTAATGTTCATTATCCATTTTTTATTACATATTACCATGTTTTAACAATCAGTTAATTATTTAAGTTCATATAGAATGTTTTTTCGATGTTTTCTACTTGAGTAAAAAATGAACTTGTTTGGGTGAAAATTAACCATGTGGTCATTATTCAATTATCACTAGAATATTATTCACTGTATAAATATCATATATATTTCTAGTATGTATTTATATATAATTATTCATAAAATTTTGGGATAATTAATGAAATGCATCCATCATTCAAATGGTATGTCGTACCTATGCATTATTGCTACTTTCGTTTCTTTGTCATGTTAAAGGAATGAAAAAAAAGATAAATATGGTTTTTATAATTATATTTTAATATATATGTTATATATTTTACATGCGTTCATTAATAAAATCCATTATATATTTTATATATGGAATTAATGAGTCATATCACATTGAGGGGAAACCGTCCACACTTCCTCAAATTGGATTATTCTATTTACATATTATGGAAATCATATAGATTTATTGTAAATAACAATTACTGAAGAATAGAGAATATATAAATATGATATTTATAATATATAAATACAATTACATCAAAATGGCCTCCATGAAAGGTGGTATGAGAATAATGAACAAACACCATTTCCTGATGTAGTAGTTCACCAAACACAAAAATAGTATGTTCTATATCTATCAGATGGAGGTCTGTGTAAGTGTAAGTTAAACCCGTAACACAAATAATATTATTATATTGATGATAATGGTGTTGTTATAATATAATAGAATAAAAATATTTTAGTGGTTTGAATGAAGAAAATAAATGAATGGATCTTGAGAGAAGAAGTCACCTCTAAATCATGTAACACCTTTTGATTTTAGCCATAAGGCTTTCTAGAATTACCTTATACCGAAAGTAAGGATTCTAGGATTTATTTTTCTATTTTGGGAGCCTATTTGAGTATAATATGGATTCGTAATGTGGAATTTGAGTTGTGAGTAAGTGGGGAGAGGTTGTGGCCTCTTATAAGTGGGAAGACATGCAGTTTAAGAAAGTCTTCAAATATTATATTTTTATAAATTGGTTTTCAAATAATAATAGTTCCAAAGTGATATATTTGGAGGGTAATATGAGTATTGGAAGAAATAAACTCATAAAATTGGTTTTATACATGTTTTATATCACAAATTAAACCTTATCATTTGGCTTTATAACTATATTAAATAAACTATCTCTTACGATGTCTTCTTCTAGTTTTACACTATATTGTTAATATTGTTACCATAAATTGACAAGTGAACCTTAAATGGATCAATACTGAAATTTGTAATATTTTATAATTCATATAGATGAATCCAGTTTTTTTAATGCATTTTATAACAATAAATAAAATATTATTTGTCTTAAAAACTCATTTATGTCAATTTTTTCACTATTTAGTAATTGATTTTTCTTAAAGTCATAACAAATAGATTAATTCGAGAAAACTACATTAAATAAAATATAATATGTCATAATCATCCTTATATTCTATTTATGACAAAAATATTGTTCAAATTACATTTATTTTTATAATTATAATATCATTTATTTTAATCTTTCGTTTATAAGGTAATCAATGAATCATTATTGTGTCAAAATATGAATTTATTTATTTAATGTATAAAAATTATAAATAAAATACCATGATTCATGAAATTTTATAATATTTTAAATGACTTTTCATTGTAAATGATACTAATTAAATAACTTCACCTTAATGATTTTCTAATAAAAAGATGCATGTTTTGGTTATATTTCTGTTTACATTAATTTTTTTATTATAACATGTCATTATTCAACAATTGTGGCTCCACTGGGTCCTAAAATTGACCCATGGATGATCATGATCGACCATATCTCATTAAATAGGACCAAGAAATGTGTTATGGTTGTTCTATATTATTATAATATTATTATTTTTTCTTTATTTACATTGTTTACCCTTTAACCATGGTAAATAAAAATTATTAATGAAGTTACTATTAATGATGTCAAAAAATAAAGGCTAACTATTTAAAAACATTATACCTGATGATTATAAATATATAATCCATTAATAAAAATTATAAACACTAAATTAGTAGGAAATAATTTAAAATTAATTCTCGTTTCCAAAACGATAAAATGGGTTTTTAAAAAGTAAAAAACATCAAAATATTGACATGTGTTTATATCCACCTTCAATGTTAGAATTAGTTATAATGTCCATAATCTGATTTTATTATTAACAAATCATCTAATTATACTTTAAAACAAATAAAAATTAATATATTACTATATAAATTATTAAAATGAAAAGAAAGTTCTGAATTAAAATGCAGTATTTTGCCCTATTTAATAAAATATGAATTTTATCATGAAAATCCAAAAAAAACTAAAATATATTTTGATGTCCTGATTCTAAGGAATATGTTTATTTTCTAAAATATATCATATAAATGGTACAAAAACAATAATTAAAAATATTTATCCATTAAATGGTGGTAAAACTGATTTTAGTGAAAAATAATACTTTTATCCATTAAAATTGTATTTGTTCTTATATAATAATTTGAAAACATATAAGTTTATTTCAAGCATTATATTTAATATATGACATATAAAAATACATAATTATTTATATTATCTTATATATACAAATATTCTCATTTAAAAAAATCACAAAAATATGTACTTTATATTTAATTTGATTTTATTTCCATTTGAAATAATTTTTTGTAACCAATGAATAATTTTTTAAACACGTGTAAACCATATTTTGATAATTAATTTATAGTATTTAATACCATAATTCTAGGGGATTGGTTATAATGGTAACATTTAAATAATAATATTTAGTTTTTTAGGCTTGATGTAGTGTATTATGTCAAATATTGAACATAATGTTTCATTCATTAAACTCGAGATGTTACAAATTAGTGGTAATATAATTATAAAAAATTAACAAAATAATTATTAAGTTTTTATTATTTTTATATTATATAGTTAATATTAATTTCATGAATAATGTATCCTTTACATTTTTATATTATAATATATTGAAATCATATTTTTCTTTTAGAAAAATGTTTTGTATAGATAAATTTGAAACAATTTTTAATTGCTCATATATTTTAGTGGTTTTCCATTTTGGACATAAAAACCAGTAAAATTTCATCAGAACCATATTTATCCACTGATATTATTCTCATTACCATCAATGTATGGTGGTGATGTAAATGAATATGGAAGTCAATTATCCTTTGAGTTGGTTTTACAAATATATATATATAGGGCTGATAATATAGTTTTCTATAGAATATTGTAAATTCGTAATATGGTTTATCAAATAACAATACCAATTATTTTATCAATATGATAACTATATATTACAATACAATATTAGGATAAATATTGAGATATACTATAGTAAAATGAAACATGTTGCATTATAGAGGAATTAATATTCTCAAAAAATGATTAATAATATTATTTTTCAAAAGAGAAAATGAGGAAAGATAGTTAATCGGTTTAACATAATTAAAATATAATAATTATTTTTTAATGATACTTATGCTTTCATTTTAATGTCATTTTCTTACAAAGGATTACAACAACACATTCCTTTTTTAGCCCTGATAAAATGTGTTGTTACACAAAGATACACTTAATACACTACTTGCTGATATAGTGTCATAGTATCTTTGAGAAATTTAAAAATTAACAAAATAAAATAAAATTATGATACAATGAAATTATTGGACACTTTATAGAATACCCTGGGAAATAATTGATCTTCTAATAATTCATTGGATAACCATGGGATGTACATTAGAATGGGGTGATCCATACATCCAACTAAGGGGATATTTAAATAATATCATGTGGTAAATATTTAAATGTTAGTTTAGAAGTATAATAATAATCCATATAAATGTGTGAATGAAAATCATTAACATTTATTCATGGTATATAATTATAATACCAATGTAACATGAGTAATTTTAAATAACATCAACCGTGACATCATAAACATAATTCTAGTCTAACGTCTGAGACATCACAAGATAGTGTGACTAGGATGTCCTCTTATAAAATATACATTGTAACTCATGAGATAAAATAATTTACAATGTAATTGGTTGGATAAATAATTTCTGGTCCACCAATCACATTCATATATTGTACCTGGATTTGTGGGCTATATAGATCGCACGATATGATAACAACTTTTATAACATGTAATCACATGGTTGTGTAGGAGGGTTAAATACATGAATGTATAACATAAATTAAGGATATTTATATGATATTTAATTTCCATAATTTGATATCAGTATGGTTATTCATAATATAAATGTTTTTCCTAGAAAGGGATAAAAAATTACAATATCATAATGGCGGTAGAAAAAGGTTTGAGGAAGGGTTTAATGAAAGTGAGAGGTGGATTCTCATTTCATGTAAATCCTATAGAGAGTATTTTAATGTGTAAAAATATATTACAACTAGAAAAATTGGAAACAATGAGTCTTATTTAGGAAATGTACATATAATAAAAAGGAATATGAGAGTATAACTTATTATAATATTGAACTATTAAAATCCTGGGCTTAGATTCATAAGATATTGGTAAATGCTTAGGATGGATTTTGAGTGTTATATACAATATAATATTATGAAAATTTTATTTTAATAAATACAAATGGGATACTGAGTAGTATTTGTTGAAAAATAAATCGGAATACCTTAATAATTACTAAATATAGGTTTCCAAATATATATAAAAAATAATAAAACCTATTGATTTTCAAAATGATTGTTCCATGTTATCAACCAAAGATGAGTGATTGTAAATAATTTTTTAGGACAGAAAAAAATCATATTAAAATAATATTATCGGTGATATGGAATTGATTGTAGTTTGCAAATAATTTTTTTAAACCGTAAAATATTCAAGTGTTTTTTGTGGTTTTATTATAGGATTGTGAATTTTGGAAAATAAATAAGAAAACAAATTATTTTAAATGGTATGTCTATATTTTTCGTGAATATTTTAAATAGAATTTATTAAATCTATTTTTTCTATTATGATATCAATTTTCAGACCATATATTTTTAATGTATTTATTTGTTAACTAAATAATCATCAATATAAGGAAATTAAGAAAAATTCACTATTGGAATTATTATACTGATGATTTAAAATGTAATATTATTTTACTAGAACAATTTTCAATGTATGATATTTCTTACTATAAAATAAATAATTGAATTCTCTCAAAAATAATAATTTCTTAAACAAAAAAAAATATATTATCCATATAAAATTTACAATAAGATTCGTTTAATTATATTATCATTTGAATATATAAAAAATATTTATAATGAATAACATATTAAAATACATTTTATTTCAAATATTCTTTATTTTTTCAGAAATAGTTTCTTATTGAAAAGTATATATTTTCTAAAAATAAATATTTTTTTCTTCATATAAAAATATAATTTTTCTCAATATCATATTATATATAGTTATAATGAATGAATACAAAAGAACAAATATAATAATTTTATTATTTAAATTATAAATATAAAAATTCACAATTAATAGTGTTTAGAAACATAACTTCTATTATACTAGCCTATTACCCAATGATGAGGTTTGATATTTTGATAATTTATTGGGGTGGATTGAAGAACATAGATTAATCTTTTATCTGAGCACAGTTGAACCTCTCGGATATATTTTTTTTCAAGAGTAGTTTTTTTTAAATATCGAATATGGATTGGTCAAGGGAAAATACATGTGATTTTTTTGTAGAAAGAAATGTTAAATTTTCATCATATTGTATGATGTTACTAGTTTGTGCAATAAAAAAAATTTATAGTACAATTCGATTTAATTTTAACAGTTAATATATACTAATCATAATGACCACTTTTCAATGAATATATTTTCATTAGTTATGATGATTAAGAGAATTATAAATCCAACTTGATATCTTATTTAATGATTCATAAAAACCAATTTACTTCATGAGTTCAATAAAAATTTTAAAATTACTAATGAGTATATTCATTGAAATGTAATTTTATTTATACTTGTTTTTTTAATTATATTAATCCACATTAATAATTTTTTCATTCAAATTATATTGATAACACTTAAATAGATTAGGATAATTTTTTAATAACCTATAATAGTTCCCATGTCTCCTTCTAAAACCAATAGTTACACTAAAACACTTTGACTAAGTGATTATTCCTGATTCATAGACATTTTTCTCTAGGATATATTATATTCACATGCTTCTCCTCATAAGAATGTCCCCTCTCCAAATGCTAAACATTTATTTTTAGCGAATAAAATGGGTCTAGAAAATTAATACTTTTGAGGGATACATTGAAGAAACAATTTATTTTATATAGTTTAGGTAAGAGTGGTAGTCAATAGATACATATCCAATGTGATCAATGATCTCAATAGGATTGATATATCTAGGACTATGGTTCCCATTTTTTTCAACCATAATAAACTATTTTAAGAATGATCTCTAAATGAAATGATTTTTTCTAACCTCATAATCTAAATATCATCGATGAATTTTGAACTATATTTTTTATATAATTTTCTATGGATTTGTTATGAAATTAAATGGTTAGATAATTCCATGTCGTCTCCTAGATAATAACAAGTACCTTTTTATTCTAAATTCTAACTTTAAAACATCGTGAATGATTTTGACACCCCATCCCATATAAAACTTCTTAATGCGTCACAAGAATTATAGAATGGAAAACATTATTATATGAGAACTCCATTAGTGGAATATTTTGATTCCAAAATACTTTTATATCAATAATAAATTATCTCGGTGTATTTTCTATGTTTGAATGTTTCTATCATACTAAACATCTCTCTAAAAGTTGAAAGTTTTATTAAATCACAAATCACAATCCCATTCATTCTAAAAAAACCCTAAATAACATTGAGTAAAACCATTTGTCTCAATAATATTTTATTAAAATTTTTACTTCCTGTATTATTAGAAATCCTCATTCTTATATCATATTGAGTTGTTCATGATAGATATCTTGTATTATAGTATATCAATGTAGTGTATTTTATGATATTTTTATGGGAAATTTCTTTATCAATCCCTTATTATATATAATTTCCCATTACCTGTTTCCATACTAATAATCAAGATGATAATTATCAAATCTCCCTATACGTTTTATCCCAATCGAGTGTTTGCTTAAAATCACTATTCATCATAGTTCTTCCTTGAGGAATATAGTTGGATCAGCTATGTGAGTCTTATTAGATTTACATATTTGGGTATTTTATTATGGGATACATATCTTTTTTCCAAAACAACTAACTCCAAATGTGGAAAAGTTATAAACCAAAATATTCACTACATTTTTCTATATCTCCTCATAATCATTTTGTGCCACATCCATACTCTCATGAATGGATGATTGAGTACTTATTTGATAAAGGTATAATGGAGTTTCTTTTAGTATTCCAATGTTCATACATGTCATATCCAAGAATATTATATCCATTAAAATCCTTATCATTGTTGGGGTTACATGATCTTTTTTACTCAGGGAATATTCCAATTTAGCCTCCTTCTTAGGATAGTAATGGAATGAGCAGTCATAATCTATGATAAAATCAAACCACCATTGTTGAATAATCTCATGATTATTTTTCATGAATATATATTTGAGACTTTTTTAATCTATATATATTTCACTGTACACCCTACAAGGATGGTTTGAAAAAATCATTAATTTGAAAATAAATTAATACATTTCTTGATTGTGTATTTTATAGTTATACTGATGTATTTTCAATAATATTGGGTAATAAGAAATCACATTCTCAAATTTTATGAGTATACAACTAAGTCCATATATAGATGTGATACTATATATAACAAGTACTTCCACTCTTTTGGGAAATGTGAATATATTGAATAAATTAGCCTATTTTTAACTATATATAGATTTCAATGCATTAATCGGCCCAAAATAAATTCCCTATCATGTGAGTCATCAAGGCCATTTGGATTTAAATCATGAGAAGTTTCTCAGAATTCAATGATAGTACGAAGATAATCTGAGAAAATTTCGGATCATTATTTCAAAATTTATTATAGGTCATCCTTCAATTTAATTTTTATTCAGGGGATATATATATTTATATTCCAATTATTTTGATTGAAATCCCTATGTATTTTAAATTCACTAACCAATATTTGCACAATATATACTTTTAAAATAATGTTTCATTTCACATGGTCTCTAGTACATCATTGAAATGCACCCCATATTCATCTTTTCTATTAAATGTTGATGAATATAATTTATAAAGATAAAAAAAATTTATTACATAAATCCCTTATTTCTGAATTCATTATGGCTATAAAGATAGTGGTTTTATTAATTATTACAATTGAAATAACTATTAACTCATAGCACCCATACCTTGTTCGAAAATAAGCCTTAGAGCTATCCTTATTCTTAACTATTCTTTCATTATATACAAATTGAATATATATCATAGAGAACTAATAAGATCCATGTTGTTTATCAAAAAAATTTCAATCTATGGTATAATATTCATGTTTTTATTCTGAATTTTTTCAGTCAATGATAATCAATTTTGTGGAATATTGTCCCATTATTCAACTAGATGGAGATGAGTATTTCTCCCTATGTTTATCCTCATAGGTTTATTAAGACTTTTTCTATATACTACAATATTTTATATTATGAAATTTAGGGAACTAAAGTAAAAAAAATTATATGGGATCTTAAGTGTTGGAAAAGATCAACGAACATGTTCAATTGAGAACACAACTACTTATTTTGAAAAAATTCTATAAAATTCATCAACAAGCACATCAGTATATTCCCTCATAATTGGGAAATTTTCAAAGGTGATATTTTATTTAATATCGGCCACTTAATGTAGGTAAAAAATATCATTATGTAATAATATCCATTCACGAGACAATTATTTCAAAGTAGATTTATCCTCACATATACAATATTAAATGAGAGGTAGATTCAAAATATGGTTGATTATTTACATCAATTAGAAATTTATGATGGATATATATATGTAATGACAATCCATTAAAATAATAGAATCAAATTACACTAAGGGTACCATAAAATGTTTGTCTTCGAAAGTAATCCAACAAATATAGAAATGATAGATGTTATATGTATGGGAATAAAAAATTCTCCCATTTCCTTTTATCAATTAAAATATGAATTTCTTTTTCTTAGGTGGTTTGTAGATAATTACGCTAAACATTCAATGAATTGAATAATATGTACAATAAAATTGAATTTTTTTCATTATAATGGATTTAATAACTAATATACCAGTCACCAATTTTTTTCAGGATCTACCTCATCATTTGTGCTGGATAAAGCTCACCAACTATATCTAAAGCATATTGGATATAATTTCCTAGATTCTTAAAATACCCTTGGCTCACTTCATTGGATCACATAGGTTTCAAGTCCTTTTAATTGAAACGTTGAATATATTGGTGAGGGTTGATAAGAGCATTCCATTATACCATCACATTGGTGGGATTGTCTAGTCCACAATAACAAGATAAAATTACTTGATTCGCCAACGTAAATCATTTCAATGTCCCATAAAAAAAATATTGGATTTTTCTTCCAATAATATTGATATTTGGGATGTTTTACATTATTCCTGCCAATATATTTCAATACCACTTAGCAAGAATCCATTATCTTATTCCAATCCCTAGAACCATGAGACCCTTAAGGTATCTCGGTCACTACTTTGACATAGAAGGCATATAATAGAATACCCTCATATATGTCATATTCATGAATTTAAAATGAATTTTTATATTTTTATATTTCCCACTAGAGAATTGTTATCATTATTTTCTAAAAAAATGAAAAATATGGACACATATCACTCATGTTCTTTGTTGTTCTCCTCATACATAGTGATGTTATCAATTTAACTTTTTTTATTCCAAGTAAATACCTATCATTTTTTTTATATATTGTGAATATAATATTTATCAATTTTTTTCTCTTAATTATTTTAACACCCTCTATTTATTATCTCCATAAATCATTACATTAATTATCGACATCGAAAATATAATATCTTATCTCTCCATTATATAAAATTCATGTGTAAAATTATCATTATCCAATAATTTCAGAAAGAATATGATCTGTTCAGTGGAGGGATAAATTATTTCACTTTTAATGAATCAAATCATCCATAAAATCTTATTGTCCACTTAGCATTAAGGACTTAATTAAAACATTATAATTAAAAGGGGGATATTTTTTTACTCTAATTCATTTTTTTATCCATGTGTTAATTAAATCATAATTATCCTGAAGTTTTCAAATCCTACTCACATTGGGTTGGGAATCCCTTTTCTAATATCATGACATTTCCCATAAAATTGGTTGTTTATCAATTTCCTTATATTATTCTCCATTGACATAAATAAATAGAAAATTATGGATGATAATTTTTTTCACATAAAATTAAATACATAAAAGGGAAACTATAAATACTAAAGGGATAACTCAGAAATGAAATATATTCCTCATCATATGAATTTATAGTTTTCAATATATGTTATGTATAAGTTAGTTCATATCATAAAATTTCATACAAACTTTTTCCCTTTCTAATGGTCCATATAATTCTTGTGAATTTATAAAAGAATATCCATTGATATTTTCAGACCAAGTGTGTTTAAAGGGATATTTTTGTGCCCTATGTGATGAATTATTAGATTACCAATATTCCCTATTGGGGTTATTAACCTTAGGTACAACTGTTCTAGATCCACCTCCACTAATAGTATTCCAACATTGATTTTTATTCTTGGAAACCATGTTCTCTATTAATTTTAAAATTCATAATTTTATCGTATATATTATAATAACTTTGATATTTCATTACATTATTTAAATATTGATCCCAAAAAAATAACAACACATTTCCTCCGATACGAACTATTACAACATTTATATTTTAAAAAATTTATTTCACGGATTATTTCACAAATATTCGCTTAATAAAATCCAACGTGATTGAGAAGTCTGGTGTATTTGTGAAATTGGATTATTAGAAAAATAACTTCAAAAAGTTATACAATTAAATTATTTAAAAACAATATAATGCCAACAAAATGTATTGAATTAATATATTACACAAGATTAGTTAGCGTCGTAGAAAAAAAAAGGTGAGATATAAATCCAAATAACAGGATAATTAGATCATCGAATAAGTAAAATAAATAAATATGATTATAGATTCACAATATGCTGATATTTAATGTTGACAATGAAAAAGATGAGCTTTAATATATTTTATAATATCATAACAATAATCTGACATATAGAATTCGGAATCAATAGAGAACATGAAAAATTAAAATTAGTTAACCTAACCACAATTAACTCTTGTAATAATGTGTCTAAGATAACTTACATGGAACCATACATGGTGTATCATGAGATTAAAATTGTACTCAATTTATATAAGGGTTATATAATTTTATCCTACTTCATCACATTTATATTATGTGCATAGAATTATGTGCCCCATATTTCATACAATAGAATAAAAACATTCAACACTTTTAATAATAAGATTACAGAGAGTGGGTTATATAAATGGAATTAAACAATAAAGTTAGGATTTTATAACTAGATGAATACCCTTGAGTGAAATGGTGATGGTTTTTGACCATAAATATTTTTCCACTAAAATAATGGAATAATTTTTGCATTATAATTTCTGCACATAAAAGTTCAAGGATATATATTATGATAGTGAAAGGTGGTATCTTATTACTTGGGAATAATAATGATAGTAAAGGTATGCACAAACATAATTTTAAACAAAAATAACATTAAATAAAATAGAATACTAAAAATAATTTACATTTAATGAAAATTAAGATAGAATCACTTTCCATGAGTTTGTGCTTCCAAAATCTTTGGAGGATTTATTATAATCATTGGAGAACAAAGGGAGTTATATAGAGATATAGAGGGAGAGTAGATTCATTCCCAATATGTTTTCTTGTAATCATTTATGGTACTTTTGTGTGTATTTATGAAAAAAGAGAGGTATATTTGATTGTAATTTCATATATTATGTTCCAAACTATATATATTAAAATAATAATAATTATAAAACTACATTTGGATTTTCCCTTAATTTGTAACAAATAAGAGTGTCTATCAATATTTTATATCTCTAGGAAGTGAAATTACTACATTAATAAAATTAGTGATGTGTATGTGATTTGGGTTGATAAGGAATTAATTTTAAATCCTTGATATATAATATAGGTTTTGGGGGATATGATAATGAATTATAAAATTTAGAAAATTAAATTACAATAATTATTTTAATGGGGTATTATATATTTTTCACTAATTACATTTATATATATTTTACTCAATTTTGGTCTATTATAGAGTCATAATATACACAATATATTTAAATTCTATTTAATTTTTAATTAAAATCATTTTTCTCAATAAATAATAAATTATTTACCATTGGATAATTTTATAATTTTAATTTTAAATAAAATATTTATTTAAGTAGAATATTATTTTCAATATTGTATAATAAACATTTCCAATAGAAAACCCTATTTAATATAAAAATTTATGAGAATAACATCATTCTAGCCATTATAAAAGTAATGATGGGCCACATTATGAAAATTATTATATATATTAAATTATATATTATTTAAATTTTTTTTATTAATATAGTCTATCTTAGAAAAAACAAATTTTCATGAAAAAAATTGTATTCATGAAAACAATAAAAATCCAACAATTAGAATTTACATCTTCATTGTTTTAAAATATTATTTTTATGAAACTAAATATATGATAAATTTAGTGTAATAATAAAAATGGAAAAATATTATCATTAATCTATTTAAAAATAAAAAATAAAAAATCATTCAACTATGGTCTAGATACATAACTCCATTTCTCACCAATGTATTCCTTAAGTGTAATGTGTTTGGTGGTGGTTCTTTTCAGGGTGGATCATGATACATGGTTTTGGTAGTGATATTTATATGTTTGAAATTTTCCAAAAATTGATTCTTTTAGAGAAATAGTTATGTAATAACAAATTGGGATTTTTATGTGGTAAAGACATGTGATGACATATCCTGAAAAACATTCTATAAATGGGAATGAATGGATATATTGTAATTACCCACCAATTATCATTGGATTTATAGTACAACGAGTCATTACTAGGTGTTAAACGACATCTCCAAGATGCTAAAGGCTGGAAATAAATACCGAAGGGTTTTAAATACAATTGGGGGAAGATTTACCCATTAAGAAATAAACTAATAAACCTAACAACCATAACCACCATTCATTATATGAGGAATTAACAAAACAAAATAAAACTCAAAAACAATATGTATCTCAAAATGACATAAATGTATGAAACAAAGGAAGCGTATCCAAATATCAAAGTACACAGTGGAATAACTACACAAAAATCTCTAAAGACACCATGCTCCACAAGTTCAAAGCTCAAAAATCTCTGGACAGCCCAAACAACTTGAGGTAGTGCTAAACACGTGTGAAACATTACCTTTTCCATTGTCCAAAAAGATAACTTCTGCAAAAGAACCAAAGTACCATAGCAGGGGTGATTATATAACTCAGCAGGTTTTCCCCAATGACTTCCATATTTATGCCACATGAATAAAAGAGTTCGAAACAATTATATAAAACAATTTATATAATATAATTTCTCAAAAATAGTTTATAACTAAATATAAACAAGAATCCAAAACCATTCGTTACCAATTCATACAAGTGAAATTGAACCCAACTATTCCCATCAAGATATTTTTTAGAAAAATAACTAAACAAACATTACAATAATTCAAAAAATCCCTTTATCGGTATCCCAAACCATTTCTCATATCCATGCAAGTAACCATGCAGGCTATGTTATGATAGTTCCATACTCATGAGTGGTTTCTTGTCAATCTACCATGTCATCACAAGGTAATTGTTTACCAAGTTCCATTAACCCATTCGCTCCAAACAAATGGTCATATTTTAACCAAGCCCCTTTTATGAAATTCCCATGTTCCATTAAAACTTTTCCACTGAGCACAAGGTAATATTTCTACCAAGCCTTGTATATGAAAAATGAACACACTCCACATACTCCCCACTGAAGTGCACTGTGTTGCTTTTGTTGTCAATGAGGCATGAAGTTGTCTTGGAATGAATGGAAGTCAGGGAATGTCATGATGTGAATGACAAAGGTTGTGATGGTGTTGGTGGTGAAGGAGAATGACCATGGTACTAAGATGCATGTCACTTAGGAGATTCACTAAGTGGTATTGGAAATTTTGGTTGAAACATTATCCATGTATATCAGACGATTGTTGAGCTGTTCTTAAAGTTCCAAGAACTTGTATCAACTGGATACAATGTCACAACAATGTTAGAAGACCATGTATTGTATTGACAATGCATGAGGAGAAGCAAGAGATCCATCCACAACTTCTAAGTGGATGAAGTGGATTAAAGAAGTCCATGTACTAACTCTTAGTGCATGTGAATCAGAAGAAGATCCAATTGATCTCTGATTAGATCAATGAAGAATGTTGAAGAACATGTTTGATTTATGAGATTCAGTTGAAGAAGTCCCTCCTAAGTATTGAACACATATGGAAGAAGAGATGAAGAAGATTAAGAAGAATCCTTGGGAATTCCATATCCTAAGTAGAGATCATATGAGAGGAGATATGATGGAATTCTTAAGAAGAAGAAGGAAGATGGCTTAGAGAAGTGGCACATGGCAATTGGCATGTTTTATATGGAGGAGAACTTTGTTTTTAACAAAGTCTTAATATTTGCCTTAGCCAAAAATTTGTCCAGCCATGGACACCTTGAGGGTTCAACCCCAAGGCATGGGCGCTAGGTACCACACACATGGGGGAACCCGTGGGGTGAGCCCAGGGAGGCAGGACGCACCCATGACACCGCATAGGCGTCTGGGGCACGCCCGGAGGAGCGTGGTAGGGGCGCATGAGCGCACCCGCGAGTGTCAGGCCGTGCATGGTGGGCGCTAGGAGCGCGCCTGCAGGAGGCGTGATTGGGCGCAGAGCGCGCCCGCAGAGAGAACCCGGTGCGGGGCGGCACCGGGAGGGGAGAAGTGCAACTGAAGGGAAGCCGGCAGCGCGAGGGTGATAAACCGCGGCAAAACCGCTCACCGTTTCGATGTGGGACGCGGAAAAATTCCCAGGAGCGCATCATGGCCGCACGATTGATCGCGCGCCAGATCCGAGCCGCTCATCTAATCCGCCGCGCTCCCAATCTGATCCAAGCCGTCGAAGGTTTTTTGATCACCGCATCCAACGGCCCAGTGTCTGTCTCCTTCCTCGAGCTCAGTCGAAGGCCACCCGAGCATTCCCGCAGCAACCAACGAACCAGGCGCCCTTCGAGCAAGCCAAATCGAGTTTCCGGCCACCTCCGAACAAACCGAAGGCTCCATTGAGCTCGTCTCACCCGTACGAACACGACCATGCATAAAAATAGGCATGCATGCAATGTTTGGAAGAAATTTTCACGAGGTCGAAGCAAACCGAAGGTGCGAGGCCATTCGGGGTTGATGCTTTGCATGGATTGGGTTTAAAAAAGGCATGCGTACGTTTCCATGCATGTGCATGAAGAGGAAAATAAAGAAGGAAACCCCGCGGAGAACGGAGGAGCAAGTTCAAGATTTGAAAAAATCTTGAAGATCCGAATACTTCGGGGATTTGAGATTTATCCCACGCGGATTTTTTGAGGCATTCCTTTGCCTATAAAAATAGAGCCCTGGCCCTCTTAGAAGCTTGCTGATGAACCAGAAAGATGTCCCGTGAGTGTGCCTCGGTGCCTCGCGAAGTATTATCCGCGCAACTCAATTGCGCGACGAAGCCCCGCGCACCCTTGCGCGAGTGAGGTAGCCCGCGGTGTTGTGCTTTACACACGTGGCTTGCGCGCCCGTGGTTTCCATACCCTGCGCGACAGAAGCCCCCGCAGCTGAGACGCCTTGCACCCGAGGAGGTTCCACTTGCGCGGCCAAGTGATCCTTTTTCCTTGGACTTGCGCGGTTGAAGACAGTGAGGCCGCACCACCTTGCGCGCCTTAAAGAACAAGTGGAGAAGAACCCGAGGGCCTTAGTGCTTATGTACTAAACAAGAAGACCCGAACCTCAAGCATTTGTGTGTGTGCATAAGTGGAGAAGCACAAAATCGGGTGTGTGTGCAAGAAGGGAAGGAAAGGCCGTAGCCTTGTGCAACCAAAGGAGACCCGAGGCCTTAGTGCATTTGTGTGTGAATTCTTGAAGAGTGAAGACCACCACACATTGTGTGTGTGTGCATTTGAAAAGAAGGTCGAGGATAGCTTGGGTGTGTGCAAAAATAGTAGAGGCCAAATACACACTCATTGTGTGTGTGCAAAGCAATGAACAAAGTTGTGTGTGCAAAACAACAAAGTGAAGTGGCCGAACCTATTTGTGTGCTCTAAGTGGAATAGACACACTTAGAAGAACAAGAAGACTCACACAAAGTATAACACACATTTAAGTGTGTAAACACATTGAACAAAAGTGTGAAGTTCAAGTGAGAAGGTGTGTGCTTGAAGTGATTACACCCTTTGTGGGTTTATTGCACCAAAAAGAAAGAAAGGGGAGTGCATGCTTACATGAATGCACGTGCGCACGTGAACAAAGCTAAATCTGCTTGTGTGCATTTGAGTTGTCCAAGACTTGAAGATCTTGAAGAGAATTGAGAAGGCCATGCAATCAGTGCATGAAGAATCAGAGTTGCCATGCATTCAGTGCATGAAGTTGTGTTGAAGTGAGACTGGACCAGACTGAAGTTAAAGATATCAATTGTCTGAGTATTCAGTAATTGGAGAGAGGCCAGGTCATCCTGAGAAGAAGGAGATAAAGCCTGAGCAAGACGAGAAGACCTGATCAACTCAAGTGATCAGAGGTATAGAGCAAGGCCAGCAGTCTTTATCCCAGACTGCTGAAGATACTTGAAGAAGCTTAAAGAGAAGAAGAGTTACTCGTGTGACTAGAGGAGCCTGGAGAAGACCATGTGGGACTCAGGGAGAAGAAGTCTTCAGTGGGATTCTGGAGCAGGCCAGTGGGACTCTGGTAACACTGTGTGAAGCAGTATAAAGACCCTCCTGTGGGACTCAGGAGAGATACGGTGGGAAGCTGTATCGACCATTGTAATACTAACATATTATAATGGGAGAATCCATGCTGGGAGAGCATGGCAAGGATGTAGGCCTTTGGTGCCGAACCTTGTAAATCCTTGTGTCCTGTGCCTTTTCATTACTGCATTATCCGGGAAAGGTTGAGAGACATAAGAAGAGTGGATCGAGGCCTTAACAATCCATAGAGGTTTAATTGATTAAGAATCAATTAGTAAAAAGTTTTAAAGGATCATTGATTCACCCCCTCCCCCTCTCAGTGATTCACACTGATCTGGGCACTTCAATTGGTATCAGAGCGAAGGTTACCTCTAAAAGATCCAAGAGAGTCTATATGGAGTGCAGATTTGAGGAAACGAGCGACCAACCTCAAATGGAGATATCTGCCAAGACTCAGAAAAATAGAAAGAAGAAACAGGCCAAGAAGATGAAGAAAGCCTGTCCTAGCTGTGATGAAGTTGGAATAATGAATGATCTTAAAAATGAAATTGAATATCTTCAGAAGACAGTCCCCAAAGAAGTTGCAATGTGTATTACTACAGGCATCCTTGATCTTCAAGAAAAAAAATTACAGCTAGAAGAAGAAGTCAATACAATAGAAGATCAGTTGGCTAAAAGGGTTGGCATAACCAACACTCTCAGAAAGCTGGTGAAGGCTAAAGATGAAACCGTTTCTCTTTGCAATGAAAGATATGAAGACACTGCTGAAGAATTGCAGAGAAGCCTTTCTGAGAAAGAATTCTTTAAAGTAATGGTCAAAGAAGTTTTCAATGCACTGGAAGAATTGCACAGAGTGTCAATGAATATCCGAGATTCTCAACTCGAAGAAAAAGTCAAAATGGTGAAGGAGCTTGACAATTCATTGCAAGAATTGAAAAAGATGAATGATGACCAGATGAAAGAGCTGAAAGAAAATTGGGAAGGAAAGCTAAGAACTATTGAGGAAGAGAAGAACTCCCTCAACATGAAATACTTAGAACTAGAGGTGATATTGAAACATCTGCAATCCCCTAAAGCTGAATCCTCCTAGTCAGCTGGAAGAAGACATGTTGCTACTCATGTATGCTTTGAGAAGGATGATTCTAAAAGAAATACATACTCTAATAAAAGGGCAACATCTTCTAGAAAGAAGGTACCATCCATACCATCTTGTACTGATGCTTCTAATTGTGTTTCCACAAAAAGTGCAGGATGGAAGAATAATTCCAAACAAATATGGATGAAGATAGTAAAGAAGCAGAGCTCTCCTGAAACAGCACAACAGGTCAAGAAAAGTACCCTACAATCAGAAGGACTGAAGAGGTCAAGATTCGTGGGACAATGCTGGTGTTGTAACAAGTATGGGCATTGTGCAAAGGATTTTTGCTACAATCCACTGAATGCCAAAGCACAGAGGAAGCCCATGCCTAGGGGGAGCAAGCCAGAAGAAAAGAAGCAGCATCCACAGGTCCAGAGACATCTGTTTACTACTAACAGATTTTGATTTCTTGACAACATCTGGGATGGTTGCAAAAGTGGTCAAAAGAATGATACATGTCAATCTCCAACTGTATCCAAAGCTAGAAATAAGAAAAGATCACAGAACCTGGCTCAGAAAGAATCCTTGGGAAGCAAGCATAAGAAATTGGAAGATTCTCCCAAGAAGATTATGAAAAAGGAAGAGAAGTCCTTGGAATTCAAATCCAAGAAGGGTGATGCATCAAGAAGAGCCACCAAGAAGACATGCTTCTACTGTGGAAAGAAAGGTCATACCATGGATCTTTGCAAACAAGACATGGAAATAAATAGAAGCAAACTGAACTCAAACAGACAATCAATCCAAAAGAAGCATAAGGGATTGATTGAAAACAAGTTTCCTAAGAGAGGTAGCTTGACAGCATCAAAGGAACCATGTGAAACTTCCAGAACTGAGGCCACACTTCCAAATGACATGTTAGTCATATGGCCAAATCAGTTGCAACTTTCCAAAGATCTACAAAGAGCTGAAGATGAAGCTCTAGCAATTGCTAAAGCAAAAGGGAAGAAGAAGGTTTCACATGAAGATGTTTTGAGAAACACACCAGCACAATCATCAATGAAGATCAAATGTGCAAGTGTGAAGACTGGTGAAAATGGGACATCTCGGTTGAGAGAATCTTCTCAACCTTGTTGTTCACATTGATGAACCAAGGAGGTTCCATCTTATTCCCTTATACTCTTGGTATATAAATGTGCTAACATTGCAGGGAATTGAATATGATGATCATTCTCATCTGGAGGATGGTTTGGACAGAATGGAGTGCACCCCTTGAGGGGGAGCAAATCTGAAGAAGATGATGTTCTGAGATTAATATCATCTTGAGAAAATTGAAGGTATTCCAATCATACTTTCATCCCTTGATTCTTAATTGCATTCATCATGACAATTAAGGGGGAGTATTGATTGAAGACAAATGGTTGAAAGGGGGAGCTTTATCTTTGCACTGAACTTTCTAATGAGTTTTGTGGAGTATGTGCAGGACTTAGCAATTCATTGAATATCTGAACCCCTTAGCTTGATCTCACATGTTTACAGTGAATGTGGACAGCATTGAGTTCCTTGGTTACATCACTCTTGTTTTCTACACCGGGTTAGCCCAAGTAGACTTAGAGTTGGTTTACTAAAGGTTCTTTGCTAAAGAGAACATGTGGCATCATCCCTCTCCTAGTGATTTTTAAAGAAGATGCTATTCGAAGGGAGGAAGAGATTTTTTTTGAAAGAGAACCACACCGCACCTTTGCATGTGATTGCCAATAAGGGGGAGAAAATATTGGCACACATATTGACCCATTCATATGTGCGGAAAGAGTGTATTGACACCAAATACAAAGGGGGAGATTGAAGTGCACTGTGTTGCATTTGTTGTCAATGAGGCATGAAGTTGTCTTGGAATGAATAGAAGTCAGGGAATGTCAAGATGTGAACTACAAAGGTTGTGATGGTGTTGGTGGTGAAGGAGAATGACCATGGTACTAAGATGCATGTCACTTAGGAGATTCACTAAGTGGTATTGGAAATTGTGGTTGAAACATTCTCCATGTATATCAGACGATTGTTGAGCTGTTCTTAAAGTTCCAAGAACTTTTATCAACTGGATACAATGTCACAACAATATTAGAAGACGATGTATTGTATTGACAATGCATGACGAGAAGCAAGAGATCCATCCACATCTTCTAAGTGGATTAAGTGGATTAAAGAAGTCCATGTACTAACTCTTAGTGCATGTGAATCAGAAGAAGATCCAATTGATCTCTGATTAGATCAATGAAGAATGTTGAAGAACATGTGTGATTTATGAGATTCAGTTGAAGAAGTCCCTCCTAAGTATTGAACACATATGGAAGATGAGATGAAGAAGATTAAGAAGAAACCTTGGGAATTCCATATCCTAAGTAGAGATCATATGAGAGGAGAAATGATGGAATTCTTAAGAAGAAGAAGGAAGATGGCTTAGAGAAGTGGCACTTGGAAATTGGCATGTTTTATATGGAGAAGAACTTTGTTTTTAACAAAGTCTTAATATTTTCCTTAGCCACAAATTTGGCCAGCCATGGACACCTTGAGGGTTCAACCCCAAGGCATGGGCGCTAGGTACCACACACATGGGGGAACCCTTGGGGGCGAGCCCAGGGCGGCAGGACGCTCCCAAGACACCGCATAGGCGTCTGGGGCACGCTCGGAGGAGCGCGGTAGGGGCGCATGAGCGCACCCGTGAGTGTCAGGCAGTGCATGGTGGGCGCTAGGAGCGCGCCCGCAGGAGGCGTGAGTGGGCGCAGAGCGCGCCCGCCGAGAGAACCCGGTGCTGGGCGGCACCGGGAGGGGAGAAGTGCAAATGAAGGGATGCTGGCAGCGCGAGGGTGATAAACCGCGGCAAAACCGCTCACCGTTTCGATGTGGGACGCGGAAAAATTCTCGGGAGCGCATCCTGGCCACACGATTGATCGCGCGCCAGATCCGAGCCGCTCATCTAATCCGCCGCGCTCCCGATCTGATCCAAGCAATCGAAGGTTTTTTGATCACCGCATCCAATGGCCCAGTGTCCGTCTCCTTCCTCGAGCTCAGCCGAAGGCCACCCGAGCATTCCCGCAGCCACCAACGAACCAGGCGCCCTCCGAGCAAGCCAAATCGAGTTTTCGGCCACCTCCGAACAAACCGAAGGCTCTATTGAGCTCGTCTCGCCCGTACGAACACGACCATGCATAAAAATAGGCATGCATGCAATGTTTGGACGAAATTTGCACGAGGCCGAAGCAAACCGAAGGTGCGAGGCCATTCGGTGTTGATGCTTTGCATGGACTGGGTTTAAAAAAGGCATGCTTACATTTCCATGCACATGCATGAAGAGGAAAATAAAGAAGGAAACCCCACGGAGAACCGAGGAGCAAGTTCAAGATTTGAAAAAATCTTGAAGATCCGAATACTTCGGGGATTTGAGATTTATCCCACGCGGATGTTTTGAGGCATTCCTTTGCCTATAAAAAGAGAGCCTGAGCCCTCTTAGAAGCTTGCTGATGAACCAGAAAGAAGTCCCGTGAGTGTGCCTCGGTGCCTCGCGAAGTATTATCCGCGCAACTCAATTGCACGATGAAGCCCCGCGCACGCTTGCGCGAGGGAGGCAGCCCGCGGTGTTGTGCTTTACACCCGTGGCTTGCGCGCCCGTGGTTTCCATACCCTGCACGACAGAAGCCCCCGCGGCTGAGACACCTTGCACCCGAGGAGGTTCCACTTGCGCGGCCAAGTGATCCTTTTTCCTTGGACTTGCGCGGTTGAAGACATTGAGGCCGCACCACCTTGCGCTCCTTAAAGAACAAGTGGAGAAGAACCCGAGGGCCTTAGTGCTTATGTACTAAACAAGAAGAACCGAGCCTCAAGCATTTGTGTGTTTGCATAAGTGGAGAAGGACATATTCGGGTGTGTGTGCAAGAAGGGAAGGAAAGGTCGTAGCCTTGTGCAACCAAAGGAGACCCGAGGCCTTAGTGCATTTGTGTGTGCATTCTTGAAGAGTGAAGACCACCACACTTTGTGTGTGTGTGCATTTGAAAAGAAGGCCGAGGATAGCTTGGGTGTGTGAAAAAATAGTAGAGGCCAAATACACACTCATTGTGTGTGTGCAAAGCAAAGAACAATGTTGGGTGTGCAAAACAACAAAGTGAAGTGGCTGAACCTATGTGTGTGCTCTAAGTGGAATAGACACACTTAGAAGAAGAAGAAGACTCACACAAAGTATAACACACATTTAAGTGTGTAAACACATTGAACAAAAGTGCGAAGTTCAAGTGAGAAGGTGTGTGCTTGAAGTGATTACACCCTTTGTGGGTTTATTGCACCAAGAAGAAAGAAAGGGGTGTGCATGCTCACATGCATGCACGTGCGCACGTGAACAAAGCTAAATTTGCTTGTGTGCATTTGAGTTGTCCAAGACTTGAAGATCTTGAAGAGAATTGAGAAGGCCATGCAATCAGTGCATGAAGAATCAGAGTTTCCATGCATTTAGTGCATGAAGTTGTTTTGAAGTGAGACTAGACCAGACTGATGTTAAATACATCAATTGTCTGAGTATTCAGTAATTGGAGAGAGGTCAGGTCATCCTGAGAAGAAGGAGATAAAGCCTGAGCAAGATGAGAAGACCTGATCAACTCAAGTGATCAGAGGTACAGAGCAAGGCCAGCAGTCTTTATCCCAGAACGCTGAAGATACTTGAAGAAGCTTAAAGAGAAGAAGGGCTACTCGTGTGACTCGAGGAGCTAGGAGAAGACCCTGTGGGACTCAGGGAGAAGAAGTCTTCAGTGGGATTTTGGAGCAGGCCAGTGGGACTCTGGTAACACTGTGTGAAGAAGTATAAAGACCCTCCTGTGGGACTCAGGAGAGATACGGTGGGAAGCTGTATCGACCATTGTAATACTAACAGATTATAATGGGAGAATCCATGCTGGGAGAGCATGGAAAGAATGTAGGCCTTTGGTGTCGAACCTTGTAAATCCTTGTGTCCTGTGCCTTTTCATTACTGCATTATCCGGGAAAGGTTGAGAGACATAAGAAGAGTGGATCGAGGCCTTAACAATCCATTGAGGTTTAATTGATTAAGAATAAATTAGTAAAAAGTTTTAAAGGATCACTGATTCACCCCCTCCCCCTCTCAGTGATTCACACTGATCTGGGCACTTCACCCACAACAATGCCAAAACATCCCTTTCAATAAAAACACCTTTTTATTAAAAAACCATTTCTATCAAAACAATTTCAATGAAAAACCATTTCAATTACAAACCATTTCAATAAAACTCTATTTTTAATTAAAAACCATTTCTATTGATAATATATTATATATAAACTATTTAGAAATTTTAGAAAATCCATATTTTAAAATCACCATTTTAAATTCATGAAACTAAACACCCTTTTGCACAACTATTCACCAAGATCACGTAATTTCAAAAAAACCATAAATCATCACAAATGAAGATTTGTCAATGAATTTTGAAATAAATAAAATAATTTGAATCTAATCCAAACGATTATTTCAATAGGAAATGAGAGAGAATCTTGCTACCTCAAAGGTTTTGATGAAACATTGACAGTAGAAGAAAAACACACAAGAAAGCGGGCTGATTCTCCAAGAATGGATTTAGTTCTCTAATCCTAGAATTATCATGACTCATCATTGAGTTATTTGGCATAAAAAACGTTAATATACCAACTAAAGGTTCACATATGAGAAATAATGGATATCAAAGAAGTAGATCTAAGAACATCTATGAAAACCTGACAAATCATGAATGAATAGTGACATACCTCATGAATTGGACTCGAAATCACCAAGGGAAGCCTCTGGGATGGCTCCAAATAATGTAGGGAGGGTTATAAAGCCTTCTAGGTAGAGTAATCTCAAAATAGGGGAATTTTGAATGCAAACCAATATATATAGATAGAAAAAAAGTAAGCTCCTAGAAAATATGATCTAGATTTAAACTCTATGAAAGGTTTGACCACACAGTTAGGGCCAAGAATGTATGGATCATGAGACCATCCTTTTTTTCCAAACACTCCTTATAAAACCCCTAAACCCCCCCCCCCCCATCCGCCTCCTTAACCCCTTTTATGGAAACACATTTTTTATGGAAACATTCCACTTTATAGAAACACCCAACTTTAGGGAAACATCCCACTTTATGGAAACACCCACATTATGGAAACACCCCACATTATGGATATAACACACATTATTGAAACAATCAGCATTATGGAAACACCCATCATATAGAAACTATATATATTATTAAAACTCTCAATTTTATGAAAACATCAAATTTTATAGAAACTCACTATATTATAGAAACACTCTATTTTACACACACCAATATAATAGAATATGAGGAAATGGGTAATGTACCTGAAACTATGGGTACTACATTCCACCCATAATTGGACTCTCCATCCCTATAATGTAAAAAACCCTCACTGTCCAAAAAGAGTTTCGGCCATAGCTCTTTCATTTCTTTATGATGTTCCCAAGTCTCTTCCTAAATCTGATCATGTTGCCATAAAACCCACACTAGGATTATGATTTTTCCATGAAATAATTTATGATTTCTATCCATGATTCATGCTGGGATATGTACTAGTGATGCATCTGGTACTTTCTCAATATGATCCCATCTGATCACATGGTAAGTATCATGGTGATACTTTTTCAAATGTGATCATTGGAACACGTTATGCACCGAACTAGACCATGGTGGTAATTCCAACCGATATTCCACCTCTCCAACCCATTCCAGTATCTCAAAAGAGAAAATTTGTCTAGGGGATAATAGGCCCTAATTCCAGAAGCGACGATGTCCAAGCCTTGGAGATATCCTCAAGAAGACATGATCACACACAGTGAACGACAATAGTCGTCAACCACGATCATCATACGATTATTGAAGACTCTGATCCATCACCATCCTCTTTCTAATAGTCTAGATCTTTTCCATTGTTTATTGGACAAGGCTTGTCCGGACTAGTGAGGTTTTTCCTATTTCCACCTAGCACAGTGTAGAAAGACATGGATGTTTATACAATGCCTCAAACGAGGCCATGTGTATTGATGAATGATTGTTGTTATTGTATGAGAACTCCACTAAGTGTACATCCACCTCCAATGAGCACCCAAAATCCATTACCCGATCATGTAACATGTCTTCCAATTTTTGTATCATCCACTCGAATAACCCATCTGTGTGAGGCTGATATGTCGTGCTCATAGTCAATTGTGTCCCAAGGGCATGCTGTATGGTTTTACAAAAATGATACGTAATCATCATATCTCTATCTGAGACTATTGACACTAGTACACCATGCCTCTTTACCACTTCTCGGATATAGATTTTTAAAATATCCTCTACCATATGAGTTTCATGAATAGAGATGATTTTGGATGACTTGGTTTGACGATCCACTATCATTCAAATAGAATAAAGATTATGGACTGTTCATAGAAGATATTTAACAAAATACATTGCTATTTGATCCCATTTCCACACTAGGATGGGAAAATGTTGTAACATACCAGCTAGTAGCTGATGATCTGTTATAACCTACAAATAAGTTAAACACCGCAAGACGAACTTGGCCACCATCCTTCTCATGACGCTCAACCAAAACTGCGCATTTAACACCTTATACATCTTCTGTGAACTTTTATGTATAACCCATCTCCAATGGAGGTAATCATGGAGGATTGGTTCTTGAAAAACCATAGGTAAAACCATATGATCTCTGAAACACAAAATGGAACCGCCATCCAGTTTTCATCCATCAATGGTCTTCTCACAATTGAGTTTTGAACATTCATCCAGACATTCTGCATCAGATCTTGGATCCTCTTGGATCATTTTTCCTAAATCAGTAACAAGTGTAATTAAAAATAAAACTTCCATATCACCTCTGTCATCACATTCCACAAACATGTTGGCTAAGACCAATATCAACTGCCATTCATCAGAAACTTCTTTCACTGACTAAGCATATGACTTTCTACTCAATCCATCCAACACTGAATTTCCATTCCCCGGTGTGTACATCATGTCAATGTCAAAAAGTTTGAGATACTCCATCCATCTCATTTTCCTCAGATTCAAGTCATGCTGTGAGAAAATGTGTTTCAAGCTTTTGTGATATGAAAACACAGAAAATTTCTCACCAAAGTGATAATGTCTTTATGTTTTCAAATCATGTACTAGTGAAGATAACTCCAAATCATGTGTGGGTTAATTCTTCTCATGCACCCTCAACTGCCTTGAACCATAAGAAACAAAATGATCTCTTTTCATGAGAACCCAACCCCACCCTGATCCCAAAGCATCACAATACACCAAATACCCTTTCCTAATTCTGGAAGGATCATGATCGATGCCGATGTAAGTCAAACTTTTAGTTCCTAAAAAGACTTCTAACATTCCTCCATCCAATGAAATGGAGAATTATTCTTTTTTACAACTATCATTGGTGAAGATAGTCAAGAAAAATCATGCACAAAACATCGTTAGTAACTAGCTAGACTGAGAAAACAAAATATCTCAAAATCATCCTTTCAGTGGTTTCCAAGAGATAACAGCTTCTATATTTTCATAATCAATAGAAAAACCTTCCTCATAAATGACATGTCCAACAAAATGTACTTCCTGTATCCAAAAATCAAACATTGAATATTTGGAATATAAATAATGTTCTCTCAAGATTTGTAACACTATTTCCAGGTACACCTCATGATCAGACCTTGTCTATGAATAGACCAAAATGCCCTCCACAAACACCACGACAAAATAATGCAGATATTGTTGAGATATCTAATTCATCAATTCTATGAATACCACTAGTTCATATGTTTGACCAAAAGGTATGAATACATATTAATAGTTTCGATATCTTATTCTTTAATCTTTCATTGGAATATCCTCTTACTGAACTCTCAATTGGTGATATCCTTATCGCAAGTCAATATTTGAGAACCACTAGGATGCACATAGTTGATCGAAAATATCATCAATTTGTGGAAGGTGATATATGTTCTTTATCTTATGTTGGTTAAACTTGCTATAATCAGCACACAACCGAAGAGTTTCATATGCCTTCATCACGATCCAAACTGGCGAAACCCATGGAGACATACATGGTCGAATGAAACCTCCACTTTCTATTTCCTCTATCTACACATTTAATTCTTGTAATTCTATTGGTTCCATCTAATAAGATAGAAGGTAAATAGGACTAGTCCTCCGAAATAGATCAATCGTAAACTCCACTTCCCATAGAGGTGGTAACCCTGAGAAGATATTGGGAAAGACAACTGGAAATAAATCCCCAATAGCTGGAAAACTAATTTACTTGATCTCTTTCATTGATGAAAAATTAGACGGTACGAATTGTTACGAGATCATTCCGACTATTGGTTCCAACAATCTCTTTTCACCATTATTTAATATACCCTCTCCTCTAAAGAGATTCTCGATGTCGTTCTTAGTCATGAAACTAACTGTTCTCCTATAACAGTCAAGTTGGTCCTTGAATGTTGTTAGCCAATCTATACATAGGATTTCATTGTATACATTCATACCCAAAATCCAGAAGTCCCACATTAGCTTAGATCCATCAATAGTTATTTCACATGCTATACACACAAAGGCTTGACTTTCTCTTTGATCGAGAAAAGTTTTTAGTTTCAAAACAGAAGGCATAATTTCATGTTTTAAAAATATCAAGTCAACAACACAAGAATCAATGAAGGAATGTGACGCACTAGTATCAAGCTACAGTTGAACAAAGGTAGAATTTAAAAGAATCATACCTCTCACTATATATGTTCTAACCTGATCATCAATAATCATCTACTTATCTCTATAGAGTTTTTTCTTCACTACATTGTTATACTTTTTTCCTTGTTGACATTGCCCTGGTTAAGGAGTCATGGTATTTCTAGATTCATCATGGCTATCTCTAATATACGGATGAGACTGATTCTACCATCCCCATCCAGTCGATGCATACGATGCTTACGACACCTGAGAAGTGTCTTGGGCACCTGACCATGGAGCACTATTGTCACACCCTCCTACTTTTTTTAATTTTATAATTTTCTTTGAATTTTTAACATATTATTGGTGTTCGGGTTGAGTCCTTGATGAAATTTTTTTTAACTTTGTTAAAAATTTCACTTTTTCACTTGACGTCGTTGGGCGCACGGGCGTAGCACGATTTGGAAACCCCCACGCAGCTCTGCTTAGGCATCGACATGATTTTCATGCCCTCGAAAAATTTAAAATGAATAATGTTTGTGACTTATTGTGTTTGGAATTTTTATTGTTAATAATTTTATTATTATTACTATTATTATTATTATTATTGATAATAATAAATATGTTATTAATTATTATGGTTATTTATTTATTTATTTATTTATTTGTTCTTTTCGAGATTTGGGATGAGTTTTAGACTAGTGCGCATGCAATATATGTTTAGCAGATATTGTGCGGAAATCTCGGACACTAGTCTGACAACTTCTGGATCAGATAAAAGTTAACGATTAGTTCACTCACAGTCGCTAGAGGCATGTGCGGACAACACAATTGTGTTATTCAAATAAAATAATTTTTATAAAATGAAATTATTGTAATTAGAGATTAAAGTTATTATTATTTTTATTATTACCATTATTTTTTAATTATCACTATTTTCATCATTTTTTTATTTCTTTCATTTTTTTATCTCTTTTATTTTCTTTATTTTTCTTTCTTTATCCCCTAACCCTAAATCCCTTTTTTCCTCCTCTCTTTATTCCCTGTAGCGCTGCACATTGCCTCTCCCCTCCTCATACAATGGCCCTCTCCCCGTTGGTGTTCGGCACATGACTCTCCCCTTTGGATCCCCTTCATCCGCTGCACACCAGCCGCCCAACACTCTCCAACCGAACTCACCTCGCCGGCACAACTACCATCTCCCTCTCCAGCTGGAGCCGCCCCTACCGGTGGCATTTTCCCCCCTACATGCATTTTTTTCTATTTTTTCCAACATGGCCTCTCCGGTGTGCTACCTCACCAGTGGGACCCTCTTCCGGTGATAGATTTCTCTTCCAGGTGTGCAACTCAAATCTCGAGACACCCTTTTTGGTGGGTTCTAGTGTTTTCCTCCTAAGGAGTGGGTTTCAGACGATGCCGGGATATCATCTTGTTGCTATGTGAGGGTTTTATTCCTATTTTTTGGTTTCATAATTTCAAAAAAATGAGATTCCTTATATGTTTTGAGCCTTATATCTTATTTTTGAATTTCATTGGTCCTTATCGGGCTCAATCTTTTTTGTGTAGGGTTTATTTAAGCTTCCAAATCCTGCGGGTGAACTGCGAATGAAATTGTGCACCAGTGTCGGCCGTGTGTTTTCATTCTTCTATGGGTTTTTGTTATGGTACCTTTGCACTATATTTTATTGAAAATTAGATTATTTATTTAACAATTTCTTTGTTTAATTAAATTGGTACAACTTGAGTTTTTATTATAATTTGGTTGCGTTTTATATTTTGCACCCTGTTTATGTGAATTGATGTTGTGTGATGTTTAATAGTTTTTATTAAATTATGCAGCTGTCATTTTAACTGTGAAAGTTCTGCAAGTTCTGATATGGTGTGTTACGAGTGCGTATTTAATTATAAAAAGTGGTTTTGAAAATGTTTTGGGTGTGTAAAGCAGTGGGTTTCTCTTTCAAATTTGTTTTATAAATTTTAAAGAGGTTTATAAAATAATGTAGATGGTGCAAGTTGTGATTTTAAAACATGTCGAGGAGGTTATTTTGCGTTGTTCGTTTTTTTGGCTTGTGTTGAGTATGTGTTTATGTATTTTAGTTATCCTTGTAGTTGCAGCGCACTGTCATGGTTTTTCCACGGTACTGCGATCGTCGACGTGCGCGTGCTTGTGCGTCTGTGCGAGGCGTGACGTGCCATTGTGTTTGGACTTCGAGTCGAGTTAGGTCTGACACTGCACTTACCTTTAGATTTAGAATTTATTAATTTCTAGATGTTTTATAAATTTTAATAAATTGGAAATAATATAATATAATTAATTTTTATATGATTTTTTGGTGTGAAAAGAGCCGTTTATTTTTTTCCGAACACTTGAAACATTTTCCAGACGAGCGGACACCCAGTATTGAAAGAATGCATGTTTGGCCTTTAAACAAAATTCACTGAATTTCAAATGTACTTCCAGTTTTAAAGAGAAATGATTTCTTATGAACAAGTGTTTTTTTTTCTCAAGAAATGAGGTTTTTCTTTAAAACTAGTTAAGTCCCGTTTGAAACATTAATATAATAAATTATTTTGGAAAACCCCATTCAGGGGTGATCGATGGTGTGCGTTGATTGTGTGAGCTCTATGTGATGTTTTTGCACCATGATTGATTGATATACATTGTGGGCACGCCCCTTTTTTTTGCATGAGTTGACTTGGGAACCTGGAATAGTGAGTGAATCTTCTGAGAACGATTGCTGCACTAGCTTAGATTATGCACTGGAAAGTGGCCCCATAGGAGGGTAATACTGAGTTATTGCTGCTATGGGGATTGGACCCCTCAGTTAGGCCATGTAGGGATATGATGGGCATTAGGGCGTTATGAAATCATTGCGTTTGGGAATGCCTTCAGGATGAGTAAATTGTATAGTACATTCTGGATTGGTCACGATCTCATTGGTTCGACCCATGTTTCTTTAAGTGTTTATTTGTATGTGGTGGAAGATTGAGAGGACTAGTTCGGTTTCTGGCCATGTTCGCCACTTTTTCCATTGCCCTTAGTGTGTGTTGTGTGTTGTGTGTGGTTTTCCATTTTACCAACAACTAATATTTTGATTTCTAAAATTGTTTGCAAAAGTGTTTTAAAATGCAATGCATCTGCTTCATCCAAACAATAAACAAGTTCTTAAATTAATAAGGGTAATGGACTGTTACATGTTTTAGAAATACAAGTGTGTGTGGAAACCAATATTTTATATAATTTACTTCAAACCTCGAATTGATAAATTCTTTAATTAATGGTATGTGCATTGGGAATAGAATTAGTTGGGCCTACATACTGTGTTTTAATACTAACACCTATAGTGTTTTCATGTAGTTTATGTTGCAGGTTTGACTCGAGCTTCCTCTCCATGGGCGGGAGTTTGTTGTGGTTTATTGGGAGACTCTTGATATTGTGAGGGGTTTTAGTCGTGGTCAGGTTAGTTTTTTGTTGTTGGTTATTCTTTCTTTTCATTCTGTTTATTCACTTTGTGTTCTTTTTTCTTTCCGCTGATTTATTTATTTTATTAGGAGAAATCATTCCCTCTTGCTCTCTTTTGATGCCCTGATGCTTGTCGACTTCCCATGAGGATCGGGAACGCTTCTCGGGCCATGTCGCGGGCTGGCTCGGGTGACCGGTTCAGGGTCGACCCGGGTTGGTTCGTGACAAAATGGTATCAGAGGTAGGTCAGCTCCTGATCAGACATTGTTTTTCAGAGCTCCCATTGTTATTTGGGGTTTTCATGGTAGAAAGAGTATAATTTTCAGGACTCGAGGCGTATGGACGAGAAGAACGTCATGAACCCTTGCTCGTTCCGAACCTCGGGTTACCATGGGATATTAGGGATATCAATGCCTTTTGATTCTGATGGGTTTTTTGGTATTGGGAAAAGAAATGAGAGTCGGGCAAGTGACCTCTGTGAGCTCACGTGGTCTAGCAAACCATGTGGAGCCAGAGACTATACCCTATAATGCTCTCAATGATAGTGATGTGACTGGCGTATGGCCGCCAACCATATGGCCGAGTCACCCATCATCACTAGTTTCCCGCTAGTGAATCATTTGGGTTTTACTTCTTTCTGAAAATCATTGTGAAAAGTGTTATTTTGCTATTTGAAATGGTAATGAACATGTTTGACCCATCTTCTTTTTTTCATATTCCATAGTGCTCATCCTATCAATGGTTTCATGGATGCCCCAGGTGCAGCTTCGGGTGGTGCACCCCTAGCGAATCCTCCAGTTGATCAGCCCATTGACGATGTTCTAAAGTTCCGGATGTTGAACCCTCCTCTCTTTTCTGGACATATAGAGCCTCTTGAGGTAGAGGAGTGGTTGCAAAAGATTGAGATGTAGTTCAGTTTCATTGGTCTTCATGAGCCATTTAAGGTGAAGTTGGATACCTTCATGCTTGAAGGCCCAACCTGGAAATGGATGAAGTTTGTGTCTTGGAACCAGCCTTGGGAAGATCTGACATGGGAGTTATTCATGTCATCGTTAATCCTACAACACTTCTCTGAGTTGACAAAACTGAGGAAGATGATGGAGATGTGTTGTCTTCAGCAGGGCATTGAATCGATACTGGAATTCTATCTACGTTTTATAGACCTAGTTCCATATGATCAGTGTTTTGTTGTGAATAATCCTAGGAAGGCTCATGAATTTTATTCTGGACTCTGACATGAGCTGCAGTTGAAATTGGAAGAGCTCAACCTAACCAACTTCTCGGATGTTATGGGGAAAGCCATTTTGGATGATGTTGGGAAAGCATGAGGACTTGAGGTGGTGAATCCTCCAGCTTTGGGAAGAAGTGCAAAGGATTGTGATATGAAAAATGGTAAATGATCTGATGTTGAGGGAACTGGTAGAGGAATCAAGAGGCCTTCAGACCATCAGTCTTCTTCCTCACAGCGCAATTCATTTATCTGTCACCAGTGCGGTAAGCGTGGGAACAAGAGGCTGATGTGACCAAATGCTCTGAAACCATGCCACACCTATGGACGTCTGGCTCACTTACAACGATTCTGTCGAGGTTCTTCCAAGAAGCATGCAGAAGCCAGACCTGGTTCGTCGAAGGTCACCTCAGCCCGTCAGCGGGAGTAGGGCAATGTTTGGGGATCAGTTCGAGGTTTCCAATTTGTAGTGTTTCTTGGATGTTGTAATTTCCTTTTGTAGCGTTTTGCATTGTTCATTTTCTTTCAGTTGTAATAATGGTTGTGGTTGAACCTCTTTGATTGTTTTGTTTTATGGGAAGTGTGTTTGGTGAAATTTTGGTTTGTGGGTTATGTTTGGGAATTTCTTGAAACCTGGCTGCAAGGAAGGAGATGCTTCAATCATCGGTGCTCTAACCATAGGCCCCGGAGTGAAGCATGCGCGTAGTCAGGAGGACCCTAGTGGTGAAGAAGGTACATGGGTTAATCTACATCCTTAGTGTGGAATGGTTTGTGTTTTTCTGAGGGTGAGACGTTGTTGATGGGGATATGACAATAGTTTTGATGATTTATCGGTTGAGCCCTTCCTTTCCTTCCCCTACCCTTGTGGTGGGGTTTTTTGGTATGTGTGAAAAGATTTCATGTTCAGTTAATCTCATCATTTTTTATGGTGAGGAGACCCAGAATGGGTCTCACAGAGTTACACTGAAATTAATTTAGAGTTAGCTTGATCCTTATGGTGGAGAGTCCATTCCGGCCTCCCCGTGTTAGTATATCTGAGTTTTTTTCCTGTATCGTTTCGTGGTAGGTGGTCTTGTGCGGAACCACCTAATCTTGATTTCATCCTCTCGAGTGAACTTTGAGATTGGAATACCCCCAACGATTTCGTTGGACTAGGATTATAGAGATAAGTCTTGGAGGTGATATAAGTTCATTCGATCCTTGGTTTAAATAGATGGGTTGGGTCTTCTTAGTGACGATTAAGGTTATATTGTTTTAAGGATGAGTTGTGTGTAATGGTGTTTCAGTGTCTGTTTGGATCGATCAACTGGAGGCGCTTAAACTTTTGTGTGTGAGTGACACTTAAGGTGTTTCATCTTTGGGTCTTGATCTTGTTTTGGCTTTCTAAGGGCGCAACGTGTTATGGTGGGGAGAATTGTCGCACCCCACTACATATTTTTATTTATATAATTTTCATTGAATTTTTAAAATTTTGTTGGTGTTCGGGTTGAGTCCCTGATGAAATACTTTTGAACTATGTTAAAAAGTGCACCTTTTCAGCTGACGTCATTGGGCGCACGGGCATAGAAAGTTTTCGAAACCCCCACATGGCTCCGCTTAGGTATCAACATGATTTTCTTGCCTTAATAAGATTTAAAAGGAGTAAATTTTGTGACTTATTGTGCATGAAATTTTTTTGGTTAATAATTTTATTATTATTACTATTATTATTTTTATTATTGATCTTAATAAAGATGTTATTAATTATTATGGATATTTACTTATTTATTTATTTTTTTTGTTCTATTCAAGTGTTGGGATGAGTTTTAGACTAGTGTGCATGCACTACATGTTTAGCAGAGACCGTACAGACAGCCTGAACACCGGTCTTACAGCTTCTGGATAAGAAAAACTTTCATGCTTAGTTTGCGCATAGTCGCTAGAGGCATGTGCGGACCACAATGTTGCGCAGTTCAAAAATAAATAATTATTATAAAAAGAAATTATTATTTTTGGAGATTAAAGTTATTATTATTTTTATTATTATCATTCTTTTCTTATTATCACAATTATTGTTTTCATTTATTTATTTGTTTCATTTTTTATCTCTTTTCTTTTTTATATTTTTCTTTCTTTCTCCCCTAACCCTAACTCCGTTTTTTTTCTCCTCTCTTTCTTCCCCGTAGCACTGCGCGCCACCTCTCCCCTCCTCCCACAATGGCCCTATCCCCTTGGTGTTTGGCGCATGGATCTCCCCTCTGGCTCACCATTAGCTGCTGCACTCCAGCCACCCGACACCCTCCAGCTGACATCACCTCGCTGGTGCAAATGCCACCTCCCTTTCCAGTCGGAGACACCCATACCTGTGGCATTTTTTCAACCTGTCATCCTATTATTTTTTTCCAGCAGAGCCTCTCCGATGTGATACATCACCGGCGTGACCCTCTTCCAGTGATTGTTTTCTCTTCCAGGTGTGCAAATCGAATCTCGGAACCCCTTTTTTGGTGGGTTCTGGACTTCGCCTCTTAAGGAGAGGGTTTCAGACGATGTCGGAATATCATCGTCTTTCTATGTGAGGGTTTTCTTCCTATTGTTTTGTTTTTAAAATTCAAAAAAATGATATTGGTAATATGTTTTGGGCCTTATATCTTATTTTTGTATTGAATTGGTCCTTATCGGGCTCAATCTTGTTTGTGCATGGTTTATTTATGCTTGTGAAGCCTGTAGGTGAAGTACGAATGAAATTGCACACCGGTCTCAGCCGTTCATTTTCATTTTTCTATGGAGTTTTGGTATGGTACCTTTGCACTGTCTTTCCTTCAGTATTAGATTATTGATTTAAAAAGTGATTTGTTTAATTAAATTGGTACGACTTGAGTTTTTAAAATAATGTAGTTGCGTTTTATATTTTCTACCCTGATTATGTGAATTGATGTTCTGTATTGTTTAATAGTTTTTATTAAATTATGAAGTTGTCATTTTAACTGAGAACGTGTTGCATGGTCTGATAAGGTGTGTTACGAGTGCACTTTTAATTATAAAAAATGGGTTGGAAAAGGGTTTGGGTGTCTAAAGTCGTGGGCTTTTCTTTAAAAATTGTTTTATAAATTTTAAAGAGGTTTAGTAAATAATATAGATGGTTCAAGTTGAGATTTGAAAACGTGTGGAGCTAGTTATTTTGCGTTGTATTTTTGTTTGGTTTGTGTTGAGTCCATGTTTATGTATTTTAGTTACCCTTGTGGTTGCATCACACTGACAAGGTTTTTCCACGGTCCTACAATCGTCAGCTTGTGCGTGCTTGTGCGTCTGTGCGAGGCGTGACGAGCCATTGTGTTTGGATTGCGAGTCGAGGTAGGTCCCCCACTACACATACCATTCAATTTAGAATTTATTAATTTCTTGTTGTTTTATTAATTTTTATAAATTGGAAATAATATAATATAATTAATTTTTATATGATTATTTGTTGTGAAAAGAGCTGTTTATTTTATACCGAACACTTGAAACATTTTCGTGAAGAGCGGACACCCAGTATTGAAAGAATTTCTGTTTATCGTTTAATAATAATTCACATAAATTCAATTGTACTTATGGTTTTAATGATAAATTATTTTTTCGGAACAAGTGTTTTGCGTTTTCTCGAGAAATGAGGTTCTGCATTAAAATTGGTGAAGGCATGTTTGACACTTTAATAAAATCTACTATTTTAGCAAACCCCATTCATGGGTGATCATTGGTGTGCGTTGATAGCATGAGTGAATGTGATGTTTGTGCATCGTGGTTGATTGATTTACATTGTGGACGAACCCCTTTTGTTACATGAGTTAACATGGGAATCTGGCATAGAGAGTGAATATTTTGAGAACGATTGTTGCACTAGTTTAGATTTTGCACTGGCTAGTGGCCCCATTGCAGGGGAATACTGATTTATTGCTACTATGGGGATTGGACCCCTCGGTTAGGCCATGTAGGGATGTGTCGGTCATTAGGGGGTTAGGACGTCATTGGGTTAGGTCATGCCTTCGAGATGAATCACATGTATAGTACGTTCTGGATTGTTCATGAACTCCTAGGTTCAACCAATGATTCTTTTAGTGTTTATTTCTATGTGGCGGGCCATTGAGAGGTATAGTTCGTTTGTTGGCCTCGTGCACCACTTTTTCCTTTTCCTTGTGTGTGTGTTGTGTGTTGTGTGTGGTTTTCCATTTGACCAACAACTAAAATTTGGATTTCTAAAATTGATTGAAAAGGTGTTTTAAAATGCAATGCATCTGCTTCTTCCAAACACAAAACTTGTTATTAAATAAAAAAGGGAAATGGAATATTACCTATTTTAGAAATAAAAGAGTGTGTGGAAACCACTATTTTATATAATTTAACTCAACCCTGGAATTGATAAATTATTTATTTAATGGTATGTGAATTGGGAATAGAATTATTTGGGCCTACTTACTGAGTTTTAATAGTAACGCCTATAGTGTTTTCATGTTTTTTGTTTCTGTTGCAGGTTTTACTCGAGCTTGCTTGTTGTGGGCAATAGTTAGTTGTGGTTTAATGGGAGACTCTCGAGATGGTGAGGGGTTTTAGTCATGGTCTGGTTAGTTTGTTGTTTTTGGTCATTATTTCTTTTCGTTCGGTTTATTCACATTGTGTTCTTTTTTACTTCCACTACTTTATTTATTTTATCGGCTGAAATCTTTCCCTCTTGCTCTCTTTTGATTCCTTGGTGCTTGTCGCCAGCTCAGGAGGATCAGGAATGCCTCTCGGGCCAAGTCGCGGGCTGGCTCGGGTGACCGGTTCAGGGTCGACCCGGGTTGGTTCGTGACAACAATGACGATAGTGTTGATGATTTCCCATCTTGTTGTAATTATTAAATGCTCTAGGTTGTGTTTTACAATATTTATTTATGAGGTCAAAAGAACCACATTGAAAACAACCTTCTTTGCTCTATGGTATTGGAGGATGGTATAGTGATCCTACAGTCTGGTGATGTTTCCCACTTTCACCTTGGGAATAGGTGTCCCTTTCCTGCTTGTTCCCAGTAGTTGGGTTCCCACCATTTCCAGGAGGTATCATCTTGCCTTCTCCCATAGATCTTGAGATATAATGTTCATCCACAGTCACTCTGTTCACCATCGTTGTATAATATTTAATAAAAAGTACTGAAATCTTTAATATAATCTCTTATCATAGTTCTGATTCAATGATACATCGTTACATAGAGGCTCTTTTCGCAACTTATGGTGACATGTGTACTAAGATCATGAACATAGCTGCATATTATGCGACAGAGAGATTATCTTGTTTTTGGATGAAGAAGTCGATCATTTTCTAGATCTTGAACGTGTGGTGATCAAATTGTATGTTTAACAATTCTTCAAAATCCTCCAAGGTAAGTCCTTAATCCAATTTAGCATGCACCACTAAATCCCACCACTGACGTGCAAGATCCTCGAGTAAAAATGTCGCCATTTTGACTGTTGTCTCTACCGGTCTGCCGATCATGGTGACAGTACAATTCTTAATACCTAGAAACACCTCCACCTTCTCAGGTTCAGAATCACCCAGTTAATTAAGTGGATACTGCTTCATGAAATGGATGGAATGATCCACATGTTGTGGCTCATTCCTATTTTCCCTTGTGTCCAGAACTTGAAAATAATGGACAATACTCTGTACTAGCTCTTGGTTCACATGTGGTTTAGGTCCAACCACATTCTGCATAGGTTGATCAGGTTGGTTTCGACGACGGCTACTAGGTTCCATTTTCTATGATAACAACAAACTCCATTAATATCACACTCTAAAAACTATTGGCTTATCATTTAAAATTCTATCACATTAACTATCAGAACATTGTTTTCCAAAGAAACCATTTTCTTGTGTTCAACCATTTTTTAAAACAAATCACATGCTTTTTAAAATTAAACTATTTTCAAAATCAGATAAGAATTCACTTTTTCAAAATCATTCATTTGGAAACAAATTTCATACTTTTTAAAAAATTAACAACTTTTTTTCCACAGCATGAATCATTCCTCGAAATTTTGTATGCCCTCCTAGTGGGATTTCATTCCTCTACAACGCATGTCATACCCATCTTATTGGCTAATCCCATGAAACTGAGAAGTCGAAATCCTAGAATTGTCTATAATCACTTATTTACCCAACTCCCCAGTAACTTGATGTTCATCATAAAAGGGTTATCTACATCCTTTTATGGTATAGATTTCATGTTCCAAAATTCCTACTCCTTTATATGATTCCCACCTAAGGAAAAGAGAAAAAGGGATTTCTTCTCCAAATCATGGATCATCGATGACTACTTTTTTGGAATGGACCGAACAAGACGATATGATTTTTACCTCAAAGAAAGACCAGACTGATACCATTTGTAATGACCTGCCAATTATTATTGGCATGAGAGTACAATGAGTCGTCACATGGACATAATCGACATCCCCAAGATGCCCATGGATGGCATTAAATATCGATGGGTTTCAAATACAAGTGGGGATGAATTTCCATTTAATAAATATACCAACAAACCTACCGACCATAAAAAACATTCACTATATAATGCATGACAAAATAGAAGACATCTCTACAACTTCATGTATCTAAAAACCACATCAATGTAAGAAAACGTGGATGAATAACCATGTTTCAAAGTTCAAAGTGAAAAAATAGCACAAGACTCTCTCAAGACTCCATGATCCACATCCTCTAATCTCTAAAATCTTTGGACAACCCAAACATCACGAGGTATTTCTAAACACGTGTGAAATATTACATTTTCCCTTGTCCATGAAGAAATCATCTTCAAAAGCACCAATGTGAAAAGTAGGGGAGAGTATGAAACCCCGTAGGTTTCCCCCCAATAAATTCCCTATTCACGTCACTAGGATAGAAGAGTTAGAAACAATTATAAAAAGAATTTCTTATAAAACAATTTCTCAAAAATACATTATAACTAAATATAAAAAAGTTTCCAAAACCATTCATTAACAATTCAAAGAAGTGTAATTGAAACAAATTTTTTCCCATCAAGATATTTTTTCAAAAAATAACTAAACAATATTTACAAGGTAATTGTTTCCCATGTTCCATTAAACCTTTGGCACCGAGAACAAGGTCATATTTCAGTCAAGCCCTGTGTATGAAATTCCCATGTGTATTAAACCTTTGGAACTAGGAAAAACGCCATATTTCAACCATTCCACGTATATGCAACAGGACCACACACCACATATTCCCAAAAATCATGCCAAAACAACCATTTCAATAAAAACGCCATTTTATTGAAAACCATTTCCATCAAAACCATTTCAATGCCAAACCATTTCAATTCCCAACAATTTCAATAAAACACAATTTTTTTTTGAAAACCATAAATATTGAAATTAACATTTCCATCCACCATTTAGCAATTCTAGAAAATCCATAATTAAATATCATCATTTAAAAATCATGAAACTAAACCCTCTTTTTTACAACTATTCACCAACATCACGCAATTTCACAAAAACAATAAATCATCAAAAATGAAGATTTTTCAATGAATTTCACAATAAATAAACAAATTTGAGACTAATCCAAACAATTCTATCAATAGGAGTGTAGAGAGAATCCACCTACCATGAAGGTTTTGACGAAACATGACAATGGATGAAAAATGCACAAGAATGCGGGTTAATTCTCAAAGAACAACCTTAGTTTTCTTCCCTTAAAAAGATCACAACTCAAAATTGAATTATTTGGAATCCAAAACCATATATCTATACAATATAGGTTCATATTTGAGAAATAATGGATATCAGAGAAGGATATCTATGCATATCTAAGAAAACGTGACAAATCCGTATAGAATAGTTACATAACTCACAAATCAGACTTGAAAAAACCAAGGGAAGGCTCTAGGATGGATCCAACTCATATGGGGAGGGTTTTACAACCTTTTAGAGAGATTAATCTCGAAATAGGGACGTTTTTATGCCTAAACAAAATATATAGAGCAAAAACGAGTAAGCTTCTAGAAAATAGGATCTATGTTTGACTTCGACGCATTATTTGACCAAACGATTTGGGCCAACCAAGTATTGATTGTGCAAACTTACTTTTGGAACCATTAGTCCATAAAAAACCCAAAACTATCCCATACATCACCATTACCATTTTTATATAAACATTTTTTCTATGGAAACATCCAACTTTTTGGAAACACCCCACATTATGGAAACAACCCACTTTACAGAAACACACACTTTATAGAATCATCCCACATAATGGAAAAAACCACTTTATGGAAAAAACCCACGTTATGGAAATGACCAACATTATTGAAACACCCAACATAATGGAAACTCTCTATATTATGGAAACAATCTATTTTACGAAAACTCCCTATTTTTTGGAAACACTCTATTTTGTGGAATCTCCCTATTTTATACACCCAATTTTAAAAAATTGTTAAGAAATGTATTATGTATTAGAAACCTAGGGAACAACACATATTATCTTTTGTTAATTAAAATTAATAATTAAATAAAATATACAAGAATATTAATGGTAACTATGCATAAAATATATTAAAAAAGATGATATTCTTAATGAACTTTTAAATTTAACACACTATATTTTATAACTATAGAAAATAAAAAAAGTAGATCATGTGTATTCTATTCCTAGAAAAATTAATAATGATTTTATTAATTCCTAATTATATCATCATTTATAAATTTTGGGTCATTACAAGGAGTTCCCCTTAGGAAATAGTGACATGAAATAATCATTCAAAAATCGACACATCCAAACTTGGATTTTCTCAATTGTAAAGAGATTAAAACATTATTTGATTGTATTTATATGATATCATATAATAATTAACATTTATAATAATTTTTAAGATAGGATTGGAAATAGTTTCCTAAAATAACGTTGTTTTGGTGCAAGTGGATGTGTGGATTGAAGATCCCCGTTTATAAGTTAAAAATGGATGATATTTTGGAAAATACCATATAACGTTTATTATAGGGATGTAACTCTCAATGAATGTGACTCCGACATAAATAAATAATTTATTGGGGAAGAGATAATGTCTAGATACAGTTAGGCCGCCAAAATAATAAATTTTTTAATATGTCATGTAGTTTACCTCTTAGGTTACACATTTTTAACATTTAATTTTAAAATATGTAACTTTTTATTTACCTTCAGTAACTTATCATTTTTTAAAATAAATAAAATGACACTTATAACATAATATATATTTGTAAATTCTTGATTTTAAATCCATTTTGTATGATTCAATTTATAAATGTTGTAAAATATAAATTCATGTTACTAATCTTACAATCCATTATTATGTTTTTTTTGAAAATTATATAGTATGTTCTAAAATGTAAAATAAAATTTTAAAAACATTATTAGGATTTTAATTTCACTTATAATAAATTCTTTCTAAAAATGTTTTATGAAATTACTATTAATTAATATTTAATAGTAATGTATAAATAATCATTTTATTTATAAAAATGATATTTTTCACTATTCAACTACAAATTAGCCATTATAGACAAATAGAAAAAACAACCAAAGATAATATTTTTTATTAAATTAAAATGTTAAAGTTATTAATTTGAATTTATGTTTATAAAATAAGAAATCTTGAAAAAATAATTTTAAAGTTGACTGAAAAACAATTTTTATTTGAAAATATCAATTTAAAATGGTGGTTATTTTTTTAATATCTATAATGTTGTAAAAATAATATAAATAATAAATAAATGTTATATTTTTTTAATATCATCATCTAATAAAAGTAAACTTAATTTTATTAAAAAATAATCAAACACTTAATAGTATTGATTCTTAAATACAATAATGAATTATATAAATTCACATAAAAGAACCATTATATTTATAAATATATTTTTATATATATTAATATGTTCAATAATATATTCACTCATATTAAAAATAATATGTTCAATAACTTGGTTTAGTGAATATATTTAATATTAATAATATATATATATATATTATTGTATCATTTTAGTTCAGTCTGGCATGTGGATAGTCTTAATGATCATATTTGACTTCATTTGAGGAAAAAATACATTAAAATTTTAAGTATTAACACTCCCCCACACTTAAATAAATAACATCCAAAGAATTGTAATTGTTACCCCATAAGCAATGTGAGTGTGCGTATTTTTAACAAACACTTATTTTGGGAAATAACCATTAATATTACATCTCTCTTAATCTCTTGGGTGATTCCAGGTCACATATTATTTCTTAATGAATATATAACATTCATACAATCATTCACACTCGAATATATATACCATAATCATATATTCTCCATAATAGACCACTCCCAAAACCATTTCAATATCTATGACATTAAACAACTCTAATATTATATATTCCACAAAACATTAACTCACACTTTATCACTTATATGGATTAATAATTATTTCATAAAGCTACAAAAAAATAATATATATTATAATAAAAATAATTATATAAAAATTACCAAAAATATGATGGATCACATTTTTAATAAATCAATAATCAATTATAAGTCTATCAATATTATCTGACACATATTCCTCAAAATCAATGAACCCTTTGTTACCTCAACCTCAGAAATTTATTAAACATAAAATTCACTCATAACTCTATCATATAATCTATTTTATTTATTAATAAACATATAATTTTAATAAATTCACAATTCAAAATAATTTATATCATTTAATCTGGGATTCTATTCATTTAAAAAGAAAAAAAATAGTATTAGAGAACAATCCTTCAATGATTCACATAATAATAAAAAAATCAAAATATATTATAATATCATTAATAAATATCATACACATCGGAAAATAAGTAAGATTATTAATAATTAATTTCTATTTTAATTCCATCCTCATTATATTAGGTAATACAAGAATACTCACAATTTCAATCATAATTGATATGTACCAAAATTATGAACACATTAAGTGTGATCCCTTATTCAGTTATGATGAAATAATTGTTTCTATATATATAAAATTATTATCTTCATTTCAGTGACCATGTTTTAGATTAATACCTAATCCAAAAATAATCATCAATATAAGTAGTGAGAATCATCATATGAATATGATAACAAAATCCAAATTTTTATTCATTGATGAAAATTCATTTAAACATTTGATAAATTATTTTTAATATTAATTTATTAATGTTATATTCTTTTGTACATTATATCCTAATCCTCCCATGTAATTATGAAAAAATTCCATTATAATGGTACATGAAGAGAATTTGATTGACAAAATTGCATCACAATGTGTACCAATACATGTGTTCATTTAGTCCTCTAGGTATTGTACCATATAACAATTAAGTTTATTCCCAAATACTAATATTCAATGTATATTACACAAGGTACATTTGTTTTAATGCTTACATCCACTTTGAGTACCTAGACAGTTTTGTTATTTCCAAAAAGACACAATATATTCGTTTTCAATATTTTGGGATGTCATCCTATAGAAGGACACATATCTTAGACATAACCCTAGGGTTTTCAATAATTTACTATAATTATAATCTAAAAATTCTTCATTATAACCTCAAATAACATAAATGTTTTCATATATCATTGATATTAATTGAAAAATTAACTTTTGAATCATTGATGAGATTTTGAAATTGTATGTTATCCTAAACCTATTTCTTACTAATCTACAAGGTTATATAATTCTTATTGGGATAGAAACTATATCTGCCCATATATGTTACCACCCCATCCACATGAAATCATGAAAATATATACTATAAATACATTATCCACATATATTATTTTTCAAATTTTATAATTTTTATATAAAAACAATAAATAATAAAACCGATGCAATTTATACTACTGGACATTTTGGTTATATATAAGAAACTATTAAATCAATTACCAGTATTCAATATCACCCAATTTTTTCATATTTAACTCATCTAGAAATTTCATTCTTGCCATAGACACATAAACCATAGATTGTAGTACATAAGTGGTGTGATCAGAATTATAAAAACAGAAAATATAAGTGACAATAATTGAATATCATAAGTGATCATAAAATTAGAAAATGTGTATAATATCGATACATAAAAACAAACTATAAAATATAGGGAATAGTAATGGAAAAAACCTAGACATCACATACAACTTAAATCTCATGAATGAGTCAATATACATGAGTTTTGAGAGAATATCATAGTCATGAAAATACCCATAGAATTTTTATAAATCTTTCAAATATGGATCAAACATTAATATAGGGAAATTATACATTCATACAACACACCATCAGTTCTCATACATATGATTACAAAAAATGTATTATTGAATAGATTTTAACTGATATATAAAAACTAAACCGATTAATTATATATAAATATAGGACCCCATGCTTTATTCATCCAACCATAAGTGTGAAATTTGATTATAATTCACTAATTAGATGAAAAAAATCCCGTATAAATAATTTTGTATTCTTTAAGAATTCAAAAGAAACTCGATAGATATATATAGATTTGAGAACACATAGAAATAAAATTGTTTTCATTTAAAACATGATAAAAATTATATTAAAATAAAATGGACTTTAAATCCATTTATGAATGCATAACATAATGAAATCACTAATAATTACTTCAATAATAGTTTCATGGTAATCTAATATATATTATAGGGTATCCAATGACATCAAATAATAAACGTGGTAGATACCATTATATTATTATTATAATTTATATGGTATTTAAGACATATAAATATTGTAATATAAGTATGAAAATAATTTCCCCATCCAGTATATGTAAGGAACCATAGTGAACAATCTTAAATTAAAAGAATTTAATGTATATTTTTCACAAAGGATATACATTGGAAAATAGATAATATATATACAGAGATTACAAAAAATAAAATAAAAGGATGTGGTGGATCATTCCACCAAAATATTGCAACACTATCTAAGTCATCCATATGAATATTTTTAATGGTTATATATTAAATAATATACTTAATTATTCATTAAATTCCTAAAAAGAAAATTACATTGATGAAAAATATTTTTTAGAAAGTTTTAAAATATCTCTTTCGAATGGAGAAATATCACTGCTGTTCTAAAATAATTTTAAAATATATATTAATGAAATTTATAAGATATAAAATTTTATTTCTGAAACAAGAGAACGTAGTGGGAATTATTTCGAAAAACAATAAATTTTCTATAATTATATGTTCACATGTAAACATTAATAAATAAATCATTTCACAATTTGATGAAAATGAACCATACAAAAATTGATAATAATTTATTTAAATGATATAAAATAAAACCACGGAATATAAAATGACATTATAATTTTCTCATGAATTGACAAGGAATAATAAAAAAACTAATGAATATATATATGGAAAATGTATCTTTTCAGTCAAGAATAAGAGATAAGGATACATTAACTAATAATATTTATTTTTTGTAAAATACCAGTCAATGTGAAATTAAACATTGAGGGGAAATGATAAACCCCATGAATATCCAATTAAAATAAATTGGATTTTTAGAATGAATTTAATTTCTTAGGAAATATTAATTATTAAATAATAATCATTCAAAAGAAATATGGTAAATTAAAATATTTTTTTGAGTAATAGTTTCATCAAAAGCCCTTTGAAGTATAATATAATTTTAGTTCAAGAAAAATTTAGAAATGTACCAACAATTGATCTTCAAACACCATGAAATTAGTAAAATTTGTTTATTAGGTAAAAATAAAACCATATTAATGTTTTTAAGGACATCATTAAGAACAAAGTCATATGAAATTAAATTTTGAGAGAAATAACTATTTAATATTAATATTGATTCCCAACAACGCCTCATTACCTAATGTATAAAATAATAACAATCTTATAAAATTATTTGATAAAATTATTATTATATAAAACTTTTGTAATTTTCATATATAATCATTTTTTTCATGTATATTACCTCAATTAAAATATTTTCTAAAATTGGTTGTTTAGTGTTTTTACTACTTTCACTCATTTAATCAATGTTGTGTCGGCATTCATTTTTCATCCAATGATCATACTTATAAGATTTATATTATTTTTATAATGGATGAAATAAAATTAGTTTTTAATTTTAAATTTCTTTTTATGTGTTTGTAATTATTTATCCATGATTATTAAATTGACAATAAGCACACTACTAGGGTTTTTGTATCCTATGAATGGTGGATTATTAACTACTCTGTTTTATATTTATGTATCCATTATGTAGAATAAAAATTATTATATAAATATTTATACCATATTAAAATTTTAATTATGTTTTATTCATAATACATTATATAATATGGTAAGAGTGATCATGTAAGAGGTTAAAATGACACAATCATGAAAATACTACAACCCATTGATGAGTATGTGGGTATTCATTAACAATATCATTATATCCAAATCATAATGATCCCATTTAAAATTTATTATTTTAATAAATGAAAATTATAATTAATTTTATGGATAATATAACTAATAAAAGTTTTATATTATAGTACGAATAGATCATTATTATCTCATCAATAACGCTTTTGAAATATTGAATTTACATCTAGTTTTTATTGCTCATATTATTTATATAATGTCCAATTTAATTCCAAACCCATAATAATTTCATAAATATCACATTTATCAGTTGATATTATATTCATGGATATATATGTATCTTGATTTTGGAATTAAAAATTGAAATCAATCATCCCATGGTGTTTTAGTTTAATCGTACACATAGATGATGATAATATTTTCAAAAAAATGTATAAAATGGGAAATGTACATTATGATATCCAAATTTAATATATTTTTTAATTATCATAAAAATATATTACATTCACTATATATACGATATTGTAGATAATGTTATGGAAAATGAAAAAAGTTGCGTCGTAGATGCAGTAGTCCGCTCTACAACTAATTAACGATTCTATTTTTCCTAATATAATAAGAAGAATTGTGGTTAATGTTCATATCATAATTATAGTAAAATAAAAATATAATATATATTCTTATTTAATCATTTTTATATGGTTTAATTTTATTTTATTAATATTGAGTGCATATAAATAATTATAATTGAGAAAGAATCAGTTAAAAATTTATTCTTCACTACTTGGATTATCTATTCTATGAAGTAGGATAATGCATTAATGATATATCTTTTCATACTAGTGGAAAATATTATTTATGGATGAGAATATATTTTTAGTTTTCTATATTGTTTTGGGATAAGATAGTGGGGTTTTTAGGTAATGTGTAGGGGTTAGATAAGCTTTTATAAGTGAAAAGGTATATAATTTATATAAATACCCAAAATGTGTCAATAATGGCAGATAACACTATATGAAAGAGGCAAATGAAAATTTAATTAACTGATTTATAAAGATATATGGTTTATATGATCCTCAAAAACTAAATTAATAACAAGTTTTTAATATGATAGTCCCTTTACCTCTTAGGTTGCTTATTTTTATTTATTTAGTTTTTACCATTGTAATTAGTTTTTACATAAGGTGACTTATAATTCATAAAAAACATAAATATTCCCATATTAAATAATATTTACATAATGATTCATAATTTGAAATGTTTTTTATTTAGTTACATTTTAAATAGTAATGATTTTTTAATAAAACTAACTGTATAGTGTATTTATTTTTTTTGAATGATATATTATAAATTATAATATATCAGATATGTGTTTTTAAATTAAAAAAATTAATTAAATTTATAAATTCCATTTTGAAATACTTATTTTTTCTAATAAAAAATTGTTTATTTATTCTTTAATACGCATTTGTATAAAATAATCATATAAAATTAATTTTATTTGTACTTAATGTATATTTCCGTATTCACTAAAAAATCAGTATTTTATAAAAATACATAAAAATTCATCCTAATATAATATTGTTAGGTTTTATCTAAATTTTTTTACATTTTACAATGGGAAAATATAAAATATAAAATATTTAAATTTAATTAAAATTAAGAATCATAGTAAAAAACAATTTTTATATGAGAATACGTTTTTAAAAAAAATTCTTAAATTTTTATAATAAAACAACACTAATAATGATTTAATTATAATAATATTAATTTTTATTAGAATATTAATTTAAGAATAATTTATATATTTTTATTTTATAATATATACATCTTCCAAAAATATAGATTCTGAAACAACAGAAATAAAAAATTAATTATGTAAAAAACATTTATATATACATTAATATATTATAAAGTTTGAAAATTTGGTTACTCATATTAATACATATTAATTCAATGGATAATCTTTATGGCCTTATTTAACATTTATAATATATATATTTATATAAATTAAAATATATTTTATTTCAGTCATAAATTTTCATTACTTCAGTGTTTCATGTGTAGCAAGATATCAAACATATTTTATTAAATTAGACAAAAAAATTCAATAAATAATAGATTAGTCTAGTCATGGTAATTTACATGGAATTCATGATGAGGGTAATCATGGAATAGAACATTCTTTTGACGGTGATACTAGAAATAATATTCTTAGAGATATCGGTTCAGAATATGATGATACGTCAATAGATGTTGATATTAATTAAAAAAAGATTTTGATGTTTTAGATTTAAATATTTGTCCAATATATTTTTGAATTCTTTTTTTTACTCCATTGATTCTCCATTTTAATGTATTATTTCAAAAAAATCATGTTTTATTATACATATAAATTATCAGATGATGATTTATTTATTCTAATGTATTTGAATGTAAACCATTTATGAAATTTTAAAATGTATAATTATATATGTTGATACTAGTTAGTTTAGAAACATTATGATAAATCTATAATGAAGATGTTATGAAATTTTCTATGTTGTTAATAAATTTTCTTTTTAAATTTATTTTACGTTTTGAATGAGGTTTTTAAAATATTTTCAATTTTTGTTTCTTCTTTGGTGCACTTATAACCACAAATTAGTATAAATATGGTTGTATTAAAAAATAATGTTTTTTCTCTATCCATCTATTTTTTTTATAAATTGACATTGTTTTGTATGACAATGGGTACGTACCATTTCATATAATATTATTTTTCACAATCATTTTAATTCTGGAAACATCACTGATCCATGTACGTAGATAATTGATATAGACAACTATTCTATCCTGATTTTGACAAGGATAATAATAAATATCTTATTGATAAATTATATATATTATGTGAAAAAATGGTTTATCATTGAAAATAAATGAATAAATATTTTAGTGTCTTATGTATGTGTAATATCACACTAAACACTTTCAAACTATCAATTGAATATTTTCGAGGTCATATGCTATGTTGGGGAATTATTCAGAGGCCTATAAATCCTCAATGGAGATATAATACAATTATAAACAATATTATATTAAGAATTCCCAATTTATTCAGAATAAATAGATAACCCAAAAACAGTTGACCGTATGATAAATATGAAACCTCCATTACATTTGGGACACACTGTTTACTATATGAGGTGTATAACATTTATAAAAGAATATTTCATGAAACCACACTCATAAAAAATAATTTTCATAATAATTTTATTATATTAATTTTGAAACTAAATTAATAACTCTAATATTGTATGTCATATAAGAATCATAGGACCAACATTAAATCTGGGACACAATGTTTACGATATATGGGTTATAAATATTTCAGTGTAAGATTATTAGATAACTCATTTATCAAAAAATCCTTTTTTATTTTCAATAAACTAGTTATTCCATTTTTAATTAATAAGTAATTCATATCTCACAAGTGGGGTGTTATTTGGGAAATATTATCCCATCATTGGTATTGAAAAGGGGGGTTCACACTTGAAAGGGTATACTATTCATGGTCAATGATCATTTCTTCAGGTCCTTCATTGATTATTTATTATTTATACATATATTAAATAATGAATATCATTATTTTAATTTAATTACTAATATTATATCTAAAAACATATCGTACTCTTCAATATCATCCAATTTCCATGTTCTACCATTTTTGGATGTGGAATATCTGCAAAACATGGTTTTGATCCCATTCTCATCTTCAAACAATTACAAACACATTATTACATCAACCAAATTAATGTCTCAACATATTTTAATGAAATAGAAGAGTAAATAATCTTTTTTAGATACCCTACATGTATGGGTGTGAATATAGCCAAACCACTCGTCTCTTGTCCATGTTTCTATCTCATTGAATCCGTGAATCATCGGATCCCCTTGCAAGTAGTAAGTTGATACCTAACATTCCTTATTCAATATTCAACTGACATATAGATTCCTCAATTTCTTGATCTAGTGCACTATATATGTTAAATAATGGTTTATTATTTACTTTTCAATTTAATTATATATATTTTCCATTACTAATTATAATTATTTTGTCTATTTTATTTTTAAAAAATGCAAATATTAAAAATATGGTTGATTATAAAAATTGATACAAACATATTTTTAAAAAACTTAATGATAATTACATCAGTATTTTTATTCTGAGATAAAAAGAAATAAAATTGTAAAGTTATAACGTTGTTAAAATAAATGACAACTATAGAAATTTTTTTAAGCATTGAATAATTTTGTGAACTGCTAAGTTAAATTTATGGTTATTTAAAAAATGATAATTCTATAAAAATATTGACTGTATAATTGAGTATATTAGCAATGAAAATTATTATTATTATACATTCAAAAGATTATCAATGGATATTTTATAAAATAATTATCCCTGGACAAATAATTATTATATATAATTTTCAAACAAGTTAAAGGATAATATCAAACACATGCTTATTTCTATATGTGATAATTTTAAATTATTGTCAAAATATAAATTATCATCACATATGCTAATTTATATAATAATTTGATAATTATTCTAGAGAGAGAAAATATCATGATGTGTGATATTTCAATAAAATGATTTCAATGATATCTAGGAGGGAGGACTTATCAATAGATATTATATTTAATTTCATTTTGAAAAAAATAGTTGTTTTGGTTTTAGAAAACCATTGATATACCTAGATCATTAGAGAGATGATAACACATCACATTAATATATCGCTTTTAATGATAATAAAACCACGAAGAGGTTCTTTCCAACTTTTAATGAAATAATTTATTTATATTTTTGGGCTATTGTTAAAATCTGTTTTTATAGTTCATTTATTATGCTGACATACCTCATATCAGGATTGACTTGTGATCACAAATGGGGGTGTGTCTATGTCTCGTAGTACAGTGTGTCTGGATTCCATGATATTGATCTAATAGCTCAATTCTGTGATGATGTTTGATTTACATGTTGGTATTTATGATTATTATATGTTTCCAATGATATGTTTTAGTATTTTTATCATGCTATGCCTTCTCATGTTTTCCTTGGAGGATTCATATGTCTATAGTTGACAGGTGGACATGATGATATGATTACTCTTTGTGGGGTGTGAACATGATGTGTGATAATCTTGTCACCAAAAATCATCTAGTTGACTTTTGGATCTAGAGTAGATGACTGAGAGTTTGTTCCATTTGGATTCTAAGTGTTACCCGATGACGTGTTGACTCTAGGTAGGTTAAAGATTCTAGATTCCTTGTTGATTTGTAATATTACATAATTCATTTTGAAATTTAGGTAGATTGTTTTTAATTTATTCTATTTTAATTCCTAGTGATTGACCAAAACATTTTTGGTGGTTTTGGATACTTATAATCATACAGTAAATTTTTCTTCATGTAGTCGAAGAAGGTAAAAGAGTAGGTTTGTGGAAAATTGGTTGTAAGAGCACCAAAATATTGAGTATTTAATTTTATTATTTTTTACAAATTTATTTTATTATATAATATAATGTTATACTTAGGGACATCTAGTTTAGGAATCATTTGTGATGTCCAGCTGAGTTGTGAACTCAAACCCTACCAGGGAATTTTGATATGTCTGTAGATTGCTTGAGGGATTTGGAGATGTTTAATAACTCAATGGTAGATATTTATTAAGGGACTATGGTGAAAGTAGAATACCAGGATGGGATATGTAGGATACTCTTTTTATTTTTTTATTTTATCTATTTCATTTCCCGTAGACATGCTTGGCACTTACTGGAGCTATTTTATATATATTAAATATATGTCATTTTTACAATAACATATTTTAATCTAATATTTTATTTATAGTTTTTGATTTTTATTATTGAACCTATGACATGATTTTTAGGGTTCATTCACCACACTGATGGAATCATACCCTTACTTCTTTTCAACACCCTGTTTCATATGGGGATACATGAATGAGGTATCTTGGAATTCCATATCAGACTAAACGGTTCCGGTCAATATGTCAAAAAATGGTATCAGAGACTCAAGATTCAATTAGGTGTTTCTTATCTTGTCCATTTATTAATGAGGATATAATAATGTTAGTATGGATATAACACAGGATGGAGAACTATGTCATTTCTTTAATATCATTGTATAGCGGACAACAATGTTTCTTTAATGTGGGTAAAAATATTTTTCTATTACCATTGATTAAATTCAAGTCTATTGGCTCGTACAATGTTGATATATGATTTATGATCTTTTGGGTAAATTCATACATCGAGTCTAGGAATGTAGGTTCACATTCCATATACATGCCTATTGTTGGGCAACATAATAATTCATTAATTAAACATATCGTTCTAGTCCTATCTATTCATATTATTTTTAATTTTATGATGTGTATGTGTTTTCATTCTGTGATTTGTATATTTATTAACATTAATAATTTGAAATAAAAATCATGTGGTGTTATTATATAAATGATAACTAATACTAACATCCATGGATGGAAATAGAGGTTAGTGCTAGGAGGGGTATACCATGGGTTAAGGGTAGACAACCTGGAAAACCTTTTTTGATCCCATAGATCGGAATTTAAAATCATTGTGTGGTCAAGCGGACATGTTAGATTTTATCCTATTAATTGTTTTCTTTTATAATGTTTTCTCCTTCATTATAATGAGGTTGTTTCCTCGATGTAGTCTTATTAGACTACATTGGATGAATGCCTAAATATAGCCGTAAGTATGTATGTTTTCGCATTACCACTGTATGTGTAAAAGAGTGCTCTTGAGATTTTTTCCCACATATTCTCTAAGGTAGAGGTAGTTAGGTCACTTCAACTAGAAGTCATTCACATAGTGTCTATTCTAGGTAAAATAGTTCAGAACAATGGTGAAGTATACAATGATTTTCGACATATATTTATTCTTCCTTCCATAACATCGCGGGATATTAGGATGATGTAGAATGGGTTGATATATTTTTGGGATAACCGCATAGAGACTCTAGTGAATTGACATATTAAACTAGGATTGAGTTCATGAAAATGGAAAATAATATTCTGATATGCTTGTTAAGTATATTGAAACCCAGTATAAGGTATCTTATCATAAAACTAGATAACTTAAAGAGGAATGAATTTATCATACCCATTACATCACTATGGGGGAAATCTATTCCTTTAACCATGAAATTGTGTAGTAGTATTAGAATATACATTGATTATTATAAACTAAACTGGATGATAGTGAATAACCAATATCCTTCTCCCAGAATTGATGATCATTTTGATTTCCTACAGGGAACCTGGTTGTTCAACATTGTTGATATTAGATCACTGTATCCCCAGGTTGTGAGTTAAGGAATAGTAAATTTTGAAGAAAAATTGTAGAGAATATTTTGATTATATGAGTACTTATTGAGGACATTCAGGATTAAGATCTTAATGAAAATTTTCATGAACCTCATGAAAAAGATCATAGATCCCTACGTAGACTCAATTGTCATAATAATAATCATCGATATCCTTATCATATAATCGATTCATGAGTAACATTCTAGGAACCTTGAAGTATTACTATGTATAATTCAAGAACACATGGATTATGCAAAGCTATTGAAGTGTGACCTCTGGATTCGTGTTGTGAAATTTAAAATACATTCCATGTCAGGGATATGTATATCTATAGACCGAGATAAAGATGAAGGAAACATGTCATGGACACATCCTGGTAATGTGTCTTAGATTAAAATATTTTTGGGAATGGTAGGAAATTACTGGAGGTTTACCGAAGACTTATTTCCACAATTAGAAACCATGACTACATTGGAAAATAATGAAGTATAGTTATCGTTTTCTGACTAGTGTGATGCATATTTAATTTAGATAACGAAAATGTTTATGGTATATCATTTTATAACACTCTCTAAGACTGAGACTAGTTATAATGTGTATTGTGATGCATCAAGCATTGGTCTTTTAGTGGTGATGATGCAATGAGAGAATGTAGTTTTATATGGGACTCATTAGTTATGACCACATGGTAATAACTACCCTACACATAAATTATTTTGGATTTGATGGTTCATGCATTGATGTTTTAGATACTCTATCTCATTGGGACAACAAGAGACATCTGTATATCATCACATGGAGGGACCTAGTCCTGAGACAGAGGGTTAGGGTTGAGTATCTATAGAAGTTCTACTTTGAGATGGAATATGTATCAGGAATCTGAAATGTTGTGGTAGATTCCCTTAGATGAAAGACTTATGTTGAAAGAGTATATTATGAGAGGTCCTTAGTGGTGTAGTGGAATTTGATGAGTTTATTGGTTGATTGAAGGGTTTGTTATTTAGAGGACCACAGTTCAATGAAATATTCACCCTTTATATTCACATCCACACTTGTGGACTTGGTAATAAAGGAATATTAGTCTCACTAAAATTGTAATGTAACAAAGGAATAACTAACAAGTCGTGACTCAATGCATAGATGGTCAATGTATGATTATGACTTGATGTTGGAGCATTAGATATTATTAGTCTCTACATCCATTAGATAGGATATATGGAAGGATTATCATACCATTATGTTGGTAGTACATCTTGGTGCTACCAAGATGTATCACGACTTTAGGTGATAGTAATGGTGTCCATGGATGAAGATAGACATTTCTAGGGTTGTCTCTCGATGCCTCACGTGTTATAGGGTAGAGACTTATCACCCACATCCTATATGGTTGTTGATTCCACTCTCAAAAACTATATGGACGTTGTAATACATCCTCATGGACATTGTAATGGGGTTTCCTAGAACCCTGAGGAGTCGTGATGCAGTATGGGTGATCATTGATTGGTTAAAGAAGCCTCATCACTTCTTATCAATCAGAGAGACCAACTCAGTGAAGAGCAGGGTATGCATTATGTCCAAGCTATTGTGTGCCTACGTGAACTTACATTGAGAATTGTTTTAGATTGAGAAGCATGTTTTAAAATATTTTTTGGTAGGTCTTGTAAAAATCCCTAGGGAATCTGCTGAGATTGGGCATAGTGTACCATCCTCAGACTGGTGGATCATGTTATTAGACCCTGTGCTTATGAGAGGATATGTGATAATCTTGTTTGCTAGACCTTGTCGGAGCATGGGATGATAACATAATAATGAGAATGTTTTCATAAAATAGCATTTATCATTCTATGATCTAGGTGGATCCTTATGATTCCCTTATTGAAGTCCATTACCTTCATTTTTGTGTTAGAGTGAGGCGAGTGAGTTAGTAGTAGTTGGCCCCAGTATAGTTCATTAGACCTTCAAGAGAGTTAATCTGACCCGAAGGAGATTGAATACCACTCATGGATGATAAATATCATATTCCAACGATTTTTTGGGACCCATTTATATTTTAATGGGAGATCATGTTTTCTTGAGAGTACCTCCTTTGTTGGGGAACAAACCTCTAAGAAAGCAGGGAAATATAGAACCACATTGTGTTGCAAAATTTTAGATCACTGAGTATATATTGGAAATGGTGTATCATATAGACCACGCTTGTCATTATCGATGTATGTATGATGTATTACGGTTGTCATAGCTTTGGAGGTACATACCAAACCCCACACATGTTATTTTTTGCAAGGACAATGATCTATGTACTGAGACATTTAATGAGTAACATCGAGTGTGGATTATTTATTGAAGCAAGAATACTTTATAAGGGAAGAAAATACCACTAGTAAAATATAGTGAAATCATAGGTAGATCTAGGAAAATATGTGGGTGCAAGAATCTAATATTCGAGCTCAATATACTATGTTGTTCGAGTATCACCGCTAGAGACACTTATCATTTATGAAAAGTCGATAGTGGAGAACAATGGTAATATGAGTATTTTGAAAAACAATAAAAACTATCTTTTGGATATACTATATGTCAATTTTGTGAAGAAAATAATTGTTAGTGAAAAAAACGGAACATTTTTTTAAATGACTACGTATGGTAGAAATAAAAATTAACACTTTGGAATATTAAATAAAATATTTTTGGATTCGTACACTTATCTTGTGCAAGATTCTAAGTCTCATAAATCCTCGGTGGGGAGGGAATAAAATTATTAAATATATTATAATTTTTATCTACTATTTATTTAATATAATTGAATAAATTCAAAATGTACACTATATGAAAAACAAAATACTACTATTGGGTCTTGGGAGCTATGTTTACCCTAAGATGGGTATACTACATAAAAGCATTAGATGATTGCATTCCTCAATAGTGATTATAATTTATTTAGTAATTTTTTATTTTATTATATTTGAAAATAATTTAATAACTCCAAAATGGTTCTTTGTATGAGAAATATGATACCATAGTGAGATCTATGAATTAGTTTTTTACTCTATATAGTTTTTATCATTTGTAACGATCTGATGTATGGACTACTTACTTGTCATAAAAAAACTTTTAACTTTGAAATAATTAATAATTAAATGTGTAATTAATATAAAATTAAAATCTAATTAATTGTTTATCATATAAGAAATACGAGACCACCGTTAGCGCGCCAATTGGGGGTGGGGGTGGGGGGGGGGGGGGTTAACTCTATACAAGGTTTGACTTTTATGAGAAACACGAATTTAGACTAGCCATTCATAGATATTTAATTTATTAATAATTATATTAAATTTTTTTTATTATACTATATTTATTTATTTTAATAAAAAAAATTATTATATAGTCCACCTTATACCCTTTTACATGTTCCATCATTTATGGACATGGAAAATCTCTAAAAACTTGTTTTTGGCCACGTTTAGTCCTAGAAACTATTGAAACGCATGCTTTAATCCACATTAAATACTCCTTTAACATCATTGAATGAAACATAAGATTTGATATTTAGTTTTAGAAAAACGAAATGCTAGGGTTTCAATAAAGATGGACTACTCGACAATTCTCCTCATTTCTATCTTATCGAATCCATGAAGCCCTAGATTCCCATGAAAGATGTATTCAGAGCACTCATGTTCCTTATTTAATAATTAATCGGCCTATAAATTCCTTGATTCCTGGGCCATGTGAGCTACTCAGGATGACGAAAGGTTTTTGTAATTTATTTTTATTTTAATTTCTTAGTTATTCCATTATTAATTTCATTTTTTATTAATATTGTATTTTTAAAACATGAATCAAAATTAGTGAAAAGATAATCGATAAAGAAAGTATTTTTTTAAAAAAAATTATCATTCATAATTACATCGTTATTGTAATTATGAGGATGTAATCTATAAAATTATCATAAGATATTTTATTTGAAAAATAATATTATCATTGAGAATTATCCAGCATTGAATAATTTTTTGAAATTTTCAAACAATAAGTTTTGTAATTTGGAGAATGATATTTTAAAATTATATTTATTGGATAATTTAGTGTATTATAAAACATAATTATTTTTAATTGATTTTCTATATATTTTTAAATAATTATTTATTAAATGATTATTATTTTATAAATATTTATCAGATATAGTTTTCAATCTAATTATTGAAGGATAATTTAAAATTCTTGATTTTCTTATAAATGATATTTTATTATGATCATTTTAAAATTTTCTAGAAAAGATAAATTATCCTAGTTAGTTAAAAATTTTATAATAATTTTCAAATTATAAATGAAGAATAATTATAATTGCATGTGATAATTCAAATGATAATTCTTCAATTATTAAAGAGAGGGAAAATATCATCTCATGTGATGGTTTAATAAATAAGTTCTAAAATTAAAAAGGATAGAGAAAATGCCATCACTTAAAATATTTTATTTTATTTTGAAATAAAATAGATGTTATTGTCTTGGGAAACAATTGATATTCTTTGATCATCGATGTGGTGAAAAGTCGAGACTTTGAAATATATTATTTCTGGATAATAAAAGAACAAAAAGGTTTTTCATCCATATTATGAGGTAAAAAGATCATTATCATTTTGAGATATTGCTTACAAATGTTTCTATAGTTAATTTATGTGTTGAATTACTTAATGTTGTTCTTGAACTGAGATCACATCTGGTCTTGCATATGTCCCATAATATATTATGTTTTCATTCCATGACATTGATGTGATATCTGGATTCCATGATGATGATTGATTAAAATATTTTCAAATATTATGATGTTATGTTTCTCATGAAATGTTCTATGGTTATTGTCTTCGTGGTATAATTACTCATTATGTGTGTCATGCATGATGTGAGGTGATGGAAACAACACAAAATTATAACCTTGTACCCCCTAATCCACATGATTCCTTGGTATTACAATTAGTTGAATGTCACGTGATGCCTTGTGGATTTCAAGTGTTACCCAATGCCATGTGCATTCTGGGAAGGATAATGATACTCAGTGCCTCGTGTATTTCGAGTTTTACCTAATACCTATTGGATTATAATAATGTTCTTTTACTTTAATTTCTTTCCAATTTTGAGTTACATGCTGATAACTTTGTGTATGGTATTGGATACATATCATCATACATAATATTTTTCATCTTCTAGCCAAAGATATAACAATCATAGGTTTGTAGATGCTTGATTATCACACAACCACTCAGTTTTGTATTGTATGTTATTATACTTGATAAAAATTTATTATTACATAATAAAATTTTATACTTGCTCACATTAGTTTAAGGATGATTTTTTAGTGTCTAAATGAGTCTTCTACTCACACCCTGCTCAGGAATTTTGATGATATTGTAGATTGAATGAGGGATATAGCAAGGGGAATGGACCATATGGTAGATATATAAGCCAATGATAGTTTATATATTAGTAGAACAGGAAAGATTATAATAGACATGGATGGCCCATTTTTTTATTTAATATATTTGTTTATTTCTATTATACATTTATTCCACTTATGGGACTATTTTATTTGTATTATATGTATATCATTTTTACTTTTTTGAATATTACCCTGATTTTATTATTAAATTTATTATTATTTATTATTAATCTTATGGAATGATATTGATGGTATAGTCTCCCCACTGATGGGCTCGAACCCTTGCTACTATTCAGCACCCTCTTCTGTTTGGAGAGATAAGTATGTCGTCACCTAGAATTCCGGATCGGACCCAGTGTTTTAGGAATCAATGTTAACACCATATTAATAAATGAAAATAATTGGTTTAAATTTACATGATTAACGTATCTTTTTTTTACTAAAGGATTTATTTTATTCTTATTCTTTTGATGAACTCATTAATTAGTTTTCTAAATAAACATCAAACTATCACATATTAGATGATTCCAATCACAAATGATAAGATATGGTCACAGATTAAGTTATGATATTTACTATGTTATGTAATGATAGAATTTACTTCTTGGACCACAAATAAGTGTTAATTATCTATTAATCATTTTTGTGGAAATACATTCATAAACAAATTTCACTAAAATGAAATAAAAAATAATTACCAAAAAATAATGTAAATCATTATAAATCACCAATTGATTTTTGAAAATCATTTTGACATATTTATTGGGCTACACCATTTTTTTATTGGATTGGTATTTTTAGATATAGATTTTTTCTAAATTAAGGATATACAAATTACAAAAATTAGAATTATATAGTAATTATTTTCGCAAATTCTAACAACTGGGTATTTGATATTTGGTGTATTTACACATTTTTTATGAATTATACATACTCAAATGGAGGAAATTGTTGAAATTATATATATATCTATAATTTTTAAATGGTAAAAATATTATTCATTAGAGTTAGGAACATATAAATTAAAACATCCTAGTGTATTAATTTTATAATTTAAAAATATTACTATCTTCTATAGATAAATAGAAATTTCATATCAATATATTGTTTTGATAAGACTATATTTTACATTGGGATTACGAAAATAATAATTATATATACACAGATGATTTATTTTATAAATTTATAAGTATGAGGAATTATTCATAATTTGGTATATGTATAAATAATATTACAATATTAATGATAATAATGATTAATTAGTATATTCATAAACCAAATATCCTTGAAATTTTCACCTATGGGAAATAAATGAGATATGTATCAAAAGATTCTATATAATTGTATATTTTGAAAAATTCCCCTATAAATAATTTGAGATGTGTGATTATTATATACAAAGAAATATGTCAAAAAATAATTAATTAATTAATAATGTGAAATTAATAGTGGTCTATTTTCCATTTAAGGTGTGACATATAAGAACCAATGATTATTAGATATTATTTTTTGTAGGATTTTATTAGCACCATTTATTTTTTAATTCATTACCATTAATATTTTTATCTTCTAATACATAAGAATTTATCTATTTTAGATTTTAATTGTGTTAAAAACGAATTAAATAATAATCTACGTAATTTTTTATAGATTCATTTACTATTTTTTTGTGGTGAAAAAACATTATGAATCCCTTTGGAGATCATTGCATTGTTTAATCACTCAATCCTCTAGAAAAGTAATATTGTTATGATGTGTAAGAGATTGGTAATCATACATTTTAAAATATGGTTCTATTAAATATGAATTAGTGTGAAATAATTAGTCCATACAAGGTGTAAATTCACAACATAGATTTCACAAATAGTAATAGAATCTAGTAATTATGTAACCACATGTTTGATTCCATGTATTCCATATACATCTGACCAATTATAATGGAATCAACAATTCACAGAGTGATAGTTACATTAATATATATAGAATTAGTTTCATTCTAAATTTTACAAACATTTAATCATTACCCACATATAAAATGACGAAACATCAATCCTATTCATATAATTTTGGGTGTTTTAAGGGAACCATGTACTTTAATATATAATAGGTTGTGAATTGTACATGGTGAATTATAATACAAATCCATTACTAAAAAACTAAATACATTCCATGAATATGTAATACAACAATTTTCCACTTAATTTATACATATATACTAAACCAATGACTTAAATTAGGATACTCTCATCCAAATCACTTCTAAAAATCAACCAAATCATCATCTTATAATAAAAATTATTCATGATCCATACTTCCATCTCTAGTATTATAAATCATCCTAAAATTAATAGATCAATATCCAACCACATACAAAAAATCTACAACATTTACATAGGTAGGGGTGAGTCTAATGTTCCATTTGGATCCCGAGTGTTATTTTAATAATTGAGTTATAGTTATGTAGTAGAGAAATTCCATGTTGTTGTGAGTTAAATTCTATTATTATTTTAAGAAACTATCCATGAAATTATTCCATTCATTATAAAAAAAATCTATATATTTATACCATTTCATAAATAAGAAAAAACAATCCTCATGTCTTGTATTGGTTCTACTGAACACATGTCAAGACCCATCTTCATGAAATTAATGATCTATGTACCATCATGACCCAATGACGCTTACAATATTGTTACTCTTGTTAAATAAGATACTATATTCAAGAGGATTCACCAATATCTAGAAGTATAGAATAACATGTTACTTAGTGAACCCTACATCCATCTCACTACTCTTTAATGTTTTAAATATAAGAATTTAGGTGAAATTACCATCATGTGTGTAATTAAATAATTTGTTCTGAAAGGGGGTCCAAACATTAATATCAATAGTCAAATAAAAATTAAAAAACTGGGGAAATAATAGAGGGAAATAATAATAAAATATGAACTACAATACAATCCCATTATAAAATCATTTTATAGTGTATGAATAGGTCCTAACAACTTGAAACAACTTTACCAACACTCTTTAATTCCCCCATATAATTTCTATTTTCTTCACCAAATCATTCCCCCAGATTACAGATATAGTATTGTTAACTACATGATAGATAACATCACTCATATTTGGGGTTAGATCCTACTATATGATAGTATATTATTATAACAATATATTGTCACATGAAGTTTTTGTCAATGTAATCAACTATATGTATATTTCAGGGACATAGTCTTACTATAAATTATGTTTTTATGATTCCAATATTTTTTATTACATGTATCCAATAAATATTATTATATATCCTCTATAATCACTCACAATGATCCTCGTATGACTCTTCATCATTTAATGACCTTCATAGGATATCAAACATCTAGAGTGTTTCTAATTACCAACTAGGAAAATTATCAATTCTCATTAACTAACATGTAAATGATGTCATGGGAAATAAGATAAAACTTAATACATGATTTCATTATTGATATCACTTACCATAGAGTTTTATCATAATTATTATGTTTGTTACACTTGTATCCCAACCTCACAGTCTATGATCAGTAAGACACCATCATTAAATGGCATGAACTTACATAAATCATGTGTAATGCAGAGTTTCCTACCATTCCAAGACTTTAGAGAGAACAAACTAATCTCTAAATCACATACCCCATTCTATATTAAGGATCATTAAAACATTTTGAATACAACAAATCAGTAAATCAATAAAAATAAATCATAAAATTCGAAACAAACTCCATCCTCCATCACTGATTTATTTTTAGAGGAACCGCATTAATAAAATGGATTTCTACACATCAACTCAACTTAATATATCAAACACATCTCCCTAAAGAAGTTATTAAATATTTTTATAATGTTATTATTATTGATAAATTTAGTATGATAAAATATTTATTGAAACCATAATGTGATTAGGATCACTTGTAAAAAATTGTGATAATATATGAAAAACCCACATGACGTAAAATAATGAAAATCAATTATCAAAAAATCCATGTTACGTTTTTTGAATACAAACCAAAATTCTTTTTATGAATTATTTTAAAATCACCCAATGTGATGTTTCATAAAAATGTTGCTTTTGAAATACCCCCATAATATGACAACTATTATCCAAAAATGGTTAAATCAAATTATAGGTGGTGAACCTATGTATTATAGATTAAACCAACTATCCATTCAGATCTTGTTTCATTGTTAAATAAAACACAATTATATCTCTTTCATGTAGCTGTGTATGAATTTAAATTATATAATTCATGATATAAAATGATTTTATTTGGTTTACCCTGTCAGGAACTAAGCCATAGCGCCATCTAACCTAACACCTAACTCTAGTCAATTGCATGGCCCAAAGGGAAATTCTAGACCCCGTGGGTTGGGTATAAATAATCACATATCAATAATGCAACTAGGGAATAGTTTCACCTATGTAAATAATGAAATCCAGCCAAAAATAATAAATAAACAAAAAATGTACAATCATTACCCAACATGGCATATCAATTTTTAGATTCCATGTTTCAAACATTTAATAATAACCCAATGTGGATAAAAAATGGAAGAAGTCACTATCCCAAAAACCACAATGCATCATTAAGAGCCTCATCCTATAGCCACCACCACAAAAATTGTACGGTGAGACAACTAGTATCTCAAACCCCCATAAGAAAACATCTTGTATTTACATGTGTCAAACATAAACAAGTATACTTACACCCAATGGTGTATGTACGGTGTGAGCCTAAGCCCTGTAAGATACCACCCAATGAAAGTGATTCTATGCTAATTCATTATAAGAAAAATTAACATGCACATTTCCACTAAAATCATTTGTACCATTTATAAGAATCGCTTTTTGGGAAAATGTATTTACAGAATACATATTAAAATAAAAACCTTTTTTCAAATAAGAATTCTTTAAAAATGAGGTATACTTAAGGTCCAGTGTATGCCATTAGATGGAAGTAGATGAAAAGATAGAACTATTTCATGGAAATCCTTATAGGATCTAACCCCATTGTTACACTAGTTACATCATATCTTAGTAAAACATGGCATTTTAACCTCAAAAACAATGTTCGGATGCATGATAAACTCGATGGGGGGATCCTCCAAAATGTTAGTGGTCTCCAGTCATCATTAAGTATATAGTTTTTATTTTAATCAACAATAAAGATAGAGAAATCTAGGAAAAGAAACATCTGGGTCATCTAGATTAGTTTTCCACATCCACCCTCCTAGGAAACTAAGCTTCCATTCATTCTTAGTTACCATTTCACAAGTTACATGCAACATCACTTTCACAAAATCTCAATCCATTAATTATCCAGCAAAGGATAAACCCGCCATTCCATAACCAAAAACTGCATTTTCAACCAAACATAAAAAAACACATTAAATCGTGTTTCAAACCACATTCAATATTTATTAAACATCTAAAACAATTTATAACACACATTCAATGGTCAAAATAAAGGTACATTCATGAATTAAAGCCAATATCATTTTGGAAAACAATTTTCATTCTATATGCTTCTAAAAAAATTTAAAAACATATTTATCACCTCAAAATAATCAATAGAATATAATAAAGTATAAATGAAATCATATTAAAACCATTGAATAATGATTAATCATAGAACACCCTATATAAAATATAGATTGTTCCAAAAAATGGTTTTGAACAACAACTGCTTCTAAATAGAGCTCTATATAAGAAATATTGAACATTAAAAATCATTATTGAAACCTAATTGTAATTATTAAACCTAAAATGTGACATCAAAACCACTGAATATATGAAACCCCATGGAATAATAATGGATATCATGCAATATACGATGAATTGAAGGAAAACTTACATACATGGTGAACTAAAAAGAAACTGCCCAAAATTGTTGCAAAAATAGCGGTCTATGGGAGCCAATAAAAGAGAGATAGTTTAATAGGGCTATAATACAAATGTGGTGGAAGAAATGTGTGATTTTGTTTTATATCCTAGGAGGCCTTATTTATCATTTTTAATTTTTTTAATTTACCTAGACAAGTCCCATAGTTTTCCTATGTTGTTTTCCAAAAACGTGAGTAAACCATGTGCCCCATACATTCCAAGATGGACATGAATAAATGTTATGAAATATGGGTTACAAACCATGCACTAAAGGTGTTATTATCCACTTTCCAATATCACTACATGGTTTCATGATGAACGTAGCAATGGTGCAATGTTTTATGACCCATGCACAAACCAAGAACAACATACAATTTAACCAAAATTTCTCATTTTTATGGAATAAAACTCAAAGGAACCCCAAGGGGAAAATGATAGGTCAAATATAAACACATAAATAAATAAAAAATGAAATAATGTGTGTGATAATTCTCCCCACCATGAAAACATCCCCCCTAAAAGTCAAAATGATGATTGATCAAATAATAGAAATTAGTATTCTTACACAACCCATGACATTCATTCACATGACTTGTTTTAATCATTACAATGATTCCATATGACCTGGACCTATGGGATAGACTTTATAAAATTAATTTCTCTTTGGATTCTACAATCTGAAATGACCTCTCAAACATAGATAAATTAGGATTTATTTCCTACTCTGAATAATTTAGTAGAAAAGAAAAATCTTAGTCGTATTTTTTCAAATTGAGAATCATGGAACCCATCCTGAGTTGATGTGAACTACAAAGAAAATATTACATGTATGCCACCCAACAACCCTATTATTTGATCTAGAAAATTTCTACATTTCGTGGTGTCTACTTACCTTTCTCTCCTAAAGTACATTGACCTCAGAGAAGAGGGACTTTCACGAACACCCAGTCACACATAATAAACCCCACAACTAATGGTCTCAAATTGGAAAAAGATTTATGGAGGCTCTGAGCAATCAAAAAATGATGTTCGATCAACCTGACATTATTACATGTGTCTTTCATAAGGATTGATCTTAACAATAAGGTATCACACACCTCAATCCAACAAAATGAGACAAACATGATTGACCATAGATCACCTCAAAATTATTCATTCGATTCATGGATTGTTGAATGTTGTTATACACAAACACAACCAATCCAAAAAGGATATCCTAAATCCCACTAAAATCCAACACACAATCCCGATGTATGTCATCTGAAATATAATATTTTTCATTTCCATATGACCATATTTTTATTATTGTTTTTCATGATCAATTTGACCTATTACCCCATCATCTTTTGGAGGTCATCGCAAAATCGAGAGGTGATACATGGGGTCCCTATCCCAAATAATTTCCAATGGCACACCATGAAGCCTCAGAAACACGTGAGAATATATTTTTCCAAACAGATCCATCTTTGGTGAATCTCTAATAAAAATGAAATTTGAATATTTGGTCAAATTGTCAATCACTATGAAAATGGAATTTTTTCCCTATGGTTTATGAGGAATGATCATACTGATGTCCAAGGTGATATCATCTCGGTTCTAGGTAGATATGGGTAGAGGAAGAAGAAAATAGAAGGGTCTTGGGTGCTTTTACTAACCTGGTGTCATTTATAACACCTCGACATGAAGTTATCTACATCCCAACTCAAACATAGCCACTAGATCTATTGATGTATATCACTATACATCTTCGTAGTATTGAGATGTACAGACCACAGATACTGGTGACTGTCTTATATAAATAACATTAAGAAAGATAAAACAACCACAATGGGACTTTTAAAAAAGAGTATTACCTTAGGATACACCAACTAATCATAAGGAATCTCCCCACTATGAAGGAACTTGAAGGAAAACCGTAAAAGACACCACTATGCCTCTTCGGGAGAATCATCTCATGAAGGGAACGACCCAACTATGAACTTTACATGAACAAACCCCACTATGGTCCTTGTTCAATTGGTTCAAATGAGAAAAAATCCCCATCAAGTTACACACGTGAAGAGAATTTCTCAATGCATTCACTCAAACCATCTTATTCAAGGTATCATCCACAACACTATATTTTACTTGGGTATGGATTATATCAATGTCAAACCCTTGAAGGTACTCAAAATAATGACAATAGATCATATTTAAATCCATTTGGGGAAAGATGTTACACCTATAGTTTTATGATATTAATAAAATAAAAAATTATTCCCAAAAATATAATTTTACAATGTCTTTATGGAATAAATCAACACTACTGACTAGAGGTCATGGGTCAGATAGTTCATTTCAAGAGGTCAGATTTAGAGAGAGCCTTATTCCACCACATGGTCATTCTTCAAACCAGACACCTATGATTCATTCCTTAGGAATCACAATAATCCTCGTATACAACTCCTTATTCTAGATAGATAATATTTATGGTCATAGTCACCAGTGTTTAAGCACCTCGAAGGGTGCCTAACACTACAGGATTAATTCAAACATCACCCATTTATAGTTGAGAGGTGTTATGGTTGAAGAATTCATGTAGAACTCATGAAGAAATTCCTATAATACTCTTCCAGGCCTAGTAATGTACTAATCTAAAAATCATTCTTTTGTAGTTCCCTTGACATTATTGCACTGCTCTTGTCTAGGTCCACTAAAACTCCTTGATCGAAGATCACATGGCCCAAGGACATAACCTATATAATAAACACGTTTTATATATAAAACATTTAATAGACATGATGGTATTCAAGTTTTCCAACAAAAAATCTCAAATAATTTTCGTGCTCATCCTCATATCCAGAATAAACCAGGGTGTCATCCACGAGAACATCTAAGAAAGAAAGAAACTAGTGGAACACCATATTCAAAATGTCCGCGAAGGCAGTTGGATCATTGTTCAAACTTAAAGGCATTACCAAATAATGATAATGTCAATACCAGCTTTAGAAATCCATTTTTGGTATTTCCACCTCTCTCACTCAGCCGTGTTGATAACCGCAACACATATCAATCATGGAAAAACACCTATCAGCTCATAACTACTCAGGAAAGTCATCAATGTTGAAAAATTTATAATTGTTCATAATTTTTAACTTATTCATATTTAGGTAATAAACATATACCTTGATAGACCCATTGAATTTTTATATGAACATAACTAGGGTGACCCAATGTGAGACGCTTGAGTGAATGAATCATTGATATTCCAAATAAACCATGTGTACATTTAATTCCCTAAACATAGTGGGTTCCATATGGTATGAGGTAATAGATATCTAATATGTTCCTAATTCCAAATTGAATTAGAAATCAATATCCCACACTGTAGGCACATCTTAATGGTCTTATATAAATACCTCTGATAACTCATCCACCACAAAAAGTTACTCACCCTCCACAGACAGACCATCATCCTTTAACATGAGATATGATAACGGAAAATGAGATTACATGATTCTTGGAGTGGAGGTTCATCATGACCCGACTGAGGGTCCATGTCTCCATGAAAAACATGGGTAATACCAATAGGTTCCACCTAACTCACCTAATTCCTACAACAATCGATGTGTCCCTCAAAGTTAACTATCCAATCTATACGAGTGATACATCAAAAACATCCATATCCAAGACTAGGAAATCCCATTCTATATTCACCCCTCACATGGTGATTGTAATAGAAGGAAAACTAGAATTATGTGCTTTCCTCTAACAAAGAGATATTTCCAACCCCATTGTATATGTCTTAAGTGTGGTTGGAAGCATTAAATGATTAACCAGGTTAAAAGAAATTAAAGAAACTAAAGCTCTGAAATCTAATAGAATTTCATCTAAAAAAAATTCAAATAGAATGAAACCTATAACTATTATAGAACCTACATCAAATTCTATTGATGTACAATCTACCGTAGAAGGATTCCTATTCTCATCCTGAACCTGATAACAAACACTATCATGAAGCTCTGCACAAAACTAACTCCACCTAGAAGAGTATTAATTCCTGCCACCACAACATCTGAACCAGGATCCCATTATCCTAAATTTATCTAATTTGGCTAACATCCCAATGGAATCCACAAATTCTATTACACCTTGATAAGAATGAGTGGCTCTATAGAGTCGACACAAGACACCCATCACTCCACATCGATGGAATGGTTTGGGAGGATATATTCACGTAGGTCATATGTCCCATGCATTCCAATACTAATGGAACATGACAAACCTTGCATCAGAATCCACATACGAAAACTTCTACGAAGGGTTGACCAAACTACCACCACCCTTCCTCCCCTACACATCTTTCTTCCACTTCTTCATTAAGAATCATCCACCATCCACTCATTTTACAACCCCAAAGGTACCAAACATTACCTTGTGATCAATATCCACCAAAAAATAATGGTCAACCACCTGAATGTAGTATTTCGTCATAAACAGAAATACTTGATAATATCTACCTTTTTACAACCCACTTTATATCCTTTGATAATTCATTTTATTTTTGGAAATGAGTTCAATTTTACACCGATCTAGCTCAACAAAGCTGTTAGAATACACCATCATGGAATCATCTCCCTAGACATGATCCATATACTCAATTGAACTAGTGTAGAGTAAGAATTTTTTATATTAATTCTAATTAAAAAGAGCATTGAAGTGTTTCTGGCTCATTTTCTATTTATCATCATCCTTCACCACTGAGTCCCATTCTTTTTTTGCATTCCATTCCTCATTTTCTAGAGGTTCTTTTCTACCTTAGATTGAGTCACGCATGTTCTTGAGGGATTTATAAGCCTGTTTCTTTTATAGTATATAGTTCATCTTCACATATCTAATCATGACTTTATCCTGATCCTTGTCCCAAATCATAGACATCGCAAACCACTACATTCAGTAATCTCAGGTCAATTGGTGAGGGGAAAATATCTCCAACCTCTTCCCACAGATTCACATGAGCTATTCAAGGATACATGTTTGTACAAGAACCCATGACCACAAAGAAAAACAATCAATACAAACATTTTGAAGATTTTTAGCAATAACAAAAATTGAAAAAGTTACCTAAATACAAACACATCAAGACCCACACAATACGATTCCCAAAAAACCACTCCAACTCCACCCAGTTTCCATATATAATCTACAACATATACATCTCACTTGGAGGAGAATCCAAAAAAACCCAACAACCCATGGTGGATCGAGATCAATCATGAGGTGTGATGGCTAGGAAACCTACTTGAAACTATGAAATCATGTCTAATAAATCATATCTTCAGTCTATCTAGACTCATCCCAAATATCATAACACAAAATAGTGTGACCTGCCTCTGATACCATTTTTTCATTAACTAAGATGTATTTCCATCTAACCTGACTCCTGACACTTATCCATGTCTGTGTCAGGGACCAAAATGGGTTTTCTGATCCCCCCGAGCATGAAAATATTTTTTGGGTATCAACAATGCAACTTGTGAATGGTTTCACCTAGGTACATAATCCTACCCAACCAATTGTAATAAGCAAACAAAAACTAAATGTTTTTAATTATAACATGGTAATTCAAAAATCCTTTTGTGGGGGCCCACTAGTTGTCGGCTGCCCCATTTTCACTCTATCCAATGAATGGAGTCATCTATCACTTATTTAGTGGTGTTGGCTCTTTGTTAAAAAAGGGATGATGAGATGTTAGTATCTCCATTCATGGAATCCTTCTTATAATTTTTCAGATAGACTAGGTCTACATAAAATATAAAGATGTTGTTGGTGAAACTCTTCTCAGTGCTATATCTTTTTTGATGCTGGTTATTTACATTGCTTTTATCTGGAAATTCAAAGTGATCAATTCAGGGAAGAAACCTTCTTTTATGGGAGTTTCATGTTGGGTATCGCTGGCGTGTCTGGGCACTTGAACACAGGTACACCTGGTTTTTCCCTTTATGATAAGTCATCACAAGGGCACAAAAACCTACAAAATCCCATGTCGAGTACGGGGAATTGTTTCTAATGGCATGTATTCAAGGTAATCCTCAGGTTCCCATATTTCACATGGGGCATGTTGGGAGTTTAACATCTAATTTAGATGGATCATACTGATCATAACACTGATGAGGGAGGATTAGACGGGTGCATCCCATCAGAGAGAGCACCTTCAAGGTATAATAGATGGGTGGATCAAGATGATGAATGAGTATGGATATGTTGAGGTGTGTCCCATTATGTGAAGACACCACACTGTGAATGTTTTTCAGGACACCTCAATGGGATAATCAATGGAATACAGGGTCTCAAAAAAGGGGACAACATGGTTTACCATTTGTGGAAATTGTACATCATGGATGCCTCATACCTACCGTATATAGAAGATAAAGATAATAACCCGCATAATTCATGAGGGTGAATCATGTGATCGGGGTGTACATAATGGAAAAATATATATAGAAATTATGGGTGTTATGTGTGGTTAGCGGCTCAGGTTCTACAAAGTAGAAATGAAATTATTGGGGCTTACACGTGTTTAGATGCCTGAATGGAAAGCATGATTTTACCAAGATGAGGCGGACTAGGTGTAATGTTGATGGATATGGATAGCATGTCAAAGGATAGATTGAGTGGGGATGGAACGGTGGACTAGGGAGAAGGTGATAGAGTTTGGATTGAACCTCAAAGATGATTAATATATTTCCCCATTAAAAGGAATCAAAATCCACATGGCTCCGGAATGGGGTGATGAGTCCCCTGAGGAGGAAACTCATGAGAATGGATGGATGGATGGGGACCTGAATGTACTGGAACCAATGGGGTAATCATTGATCTTCATGAACACATAGACACAAGGGGAAAAACAGGATGAGAAATGGCTGGGGGACATGAACCTCAGGGAGGCTTTCAATGTATCCACATAGAAGGGAATAAAAGTGCACATAGTAATGGATGGGGCATTGAATCGGATCATATACAAAGGACAGAAACTAAATGACATGTAGGGTCATACATGTGGTTATCATATTATGACAAGAAGGACACTCTTGGTATGAGGATTATGGATTAAATATGGGGCTTACACATTGGTAGCTACCAAGGACATGATATAACACCACTAAAGGGAGAAACTAGGATGTGGGTGCCATCAAAGGGGAATTTTATGTTTATTAGTGTTTGCGTTTGAACCATGGGGAGGCTTCATATGTACCATGTCCTGGGAGATAGGTTTCAAGTCCCCCATAGTTCTGAGATATAGTTTAACTTCATGTGGCTTAGAGGGTCATCCAATTTTTCTTCATTTTGGATGAGTAATGAACTGACGTGAAATGGTCGGTATAGAGGTGTAATGGGCCTAAAAAATTGAGATACATCCTCTATAACTTTGATGGAATGGGAAAAGATCATAGTCTACATATTTTATAATAGATGGGAATCATAATTTTTCATGGTTATCACCCATATGGATTTCATGGTCGATGCTTACTCTATGCCCATGTGAGTTGTTCTATATGGGAGAAATAAGAGGTCACAATAGACCTAACGATCATGTCATGAAAAGTGTTCCCATTAGAGCTGGTGTGGGTCCAATGCCAAGAAAGTGGGCCAAGGAAGACAGACACATACTCTAGGATGGAGGCCCGATGATAAAGGATGGTGTCCAAACATATGAGGATGGTAAAGCCATTATTTCTGAAACACTGCACCAGGTGATGTTGGTGATTAGACATAGACTATCTGAGGTGCACATGGATACAAATTGCTGATTGAGAGTGGAGTGATAGAGAACCAGTTCCCATTCACTTCATGGTCCTCTTGGGTATTTTCACTTATGTGGTGAGTATAGTTTAATGTGATTTTTGAGGACGTGGGTGCTAGGATGTTTGACATCCTATAGCTTGGACGGTGAGGATTCACCCCCACCCCTAGAACATACATAATTTTTACCATTTCAATCTTGAGGGAAGGTGTGAATATATAAATCGATATGGTAATAGGGTTGTGGAGTGATCCATTTAGGGGGACATATTATCATGTCTTTGGAATGAAGAAATAGCTATTAGCGTGCTTATGAAATGAATCATGGGGAAAGGAAAACTTCCAAGAAGAACCACCAAATGGATTTCGAAATCAGTTTGTACAAATAAGGAGGGATCCTCAAGGGAAGTGTTTGAAAAGTAGGTGTCCTTGATGAGAGTGTATTTTCAAATCATATTGTGTTGTAGAGAACAGTGGCTCATTGAGCACATGGCTTCCTAGAGCTCATGGGCTCGCAATGTATAGGGGCTCGTAAAGCACAAGGATTTGCAGATCATATGACAACCCTACTTTTATTACAAACATAAAAATGATTTATTACATAAAACTTCACTTGACAAAGCAAAGAATATCGAGAGGTTTAGTGTCTTTGGGGCTTAGGGTCATTACATAAAAACGTAAAACATGAAATACAACATCTTTATTGAAAACCTCCTTTACATGACCACTGCATTCCCTTGTACATAGCATTTCATGGGATAACCTGAGGACATGCATAAGAAAAGGCTGAGATATAAAGCCCAGTAAGGGAGTACACATGGAATAACATGAGGAGTACAATACATGTTATAAAATAGGAATATCATTAGAGAATAAAAGAAACATGAACATAAAGGCACGATAAAGCATGATAATCATAACATGGAAATGTGGCAACAACACTTAACATGGAATTAGCATGAGCCAAGGCTCCTTGCACATAGAGCATGACTAAATCCTTATTACACAGAAAGAATGAGAAAACCCTCATTGCACATGAATTAGCATGAGTTAACAGTCATTGCACATGACGTATCATGATACTATACTTTACCCAATGCATTGGAGTGCTATAAGGGCGCACCCTTCTTAAACATTTCATTTCATGCATAAGTGTGCCACATGATCATAAAACATGGATTTATAAAACAGAATAATTTATTCCACAATAAAGTAATGTGGAATTAATACATCAAACATTATAATCAATAAGTAAATATGAATTATGGTGAATACCCTTGATGGAGAAATGGAAATGGTATTCACTACACAAAGACACTGGCTTATAAAATAGGTGCGATTTCGGCAGCGTAACAGCGTGATAGAAGAATTTATAAAAACGGTTGATGAGAGATAAAGGGGTTCCTCATCATATTTACATGTAATGTACAGTAATGAGTTCATAAAGATACATGTCCCAACAATATAAATTGAATTTAGATTCATGATACAAAAGTAATGCTTGAATAAAAATGAGGAGAGAGAAGTTTCTTTTGGAATTTTGGCATAGTAACGGGTGTACATGGGGGGAATTTAATGAGAGAGAAAGGTGTCTCCCATCATTTAAACATAATGAGGGAAGTATGATGGATGTGTGAAACCATACCCCAACATTCATAATTGGAATTAAAATGGAGAAACAACTTAATGAAAATTGGACAAAAAAGAGAAAGGAAGAAAAACCCTTACTTGGAAGTGTGCTTCCAAAGGCAAGAGAGAGGCTTGTGAGAGGCTTCTTGGGATCTTGGGGCACCTTGGGAGGAATCAAGAGAGAGTAGGTCAGAGGTTGGAAGAAATCCAAGGGCTTTGATTTAGGAGGAAGTCGGAGATTGGGTGGGTTTATATGGGAAAGATGAGGGAATTCTTTATTATTTAGGTTTGGGTCCCCTTACATTAAATTAATCCAAACCACAAACAATCCCATGGTTTTGCCCATGGTTTTTGGAAAATAGAAGAGGATAAAAATATTTTATAAGTACAAAGTCCTAACTTCTTAAAATATTAGGGTTTCTTATTTGGAGGTGAGTAACACTCCCATGGAAATTAATTTAAAAAGGCAAGGTGTTGAATAAGTTTTGAGGGGTCCATTAATGATTTGAAAAGTACGTCAAACAATCCCAAAATCAAATTATTTGAATGGTAAAACATATATTGGCCGAACATAAAGATTAGAATATTTTATTACATCACTATTGGGTCATTATGATGTCATAAAACACATTATATATTTAAACAGTATTTAATTTTTACCCAAAAATTTGATTGTCTCAGAAAATTATGAAAAATTCATCGTTGGATAATTTCGACGTCCTGATTCCTGAAATAACATTTACTTTATCTATATAATTTTCTAAATATGTTAATTTTCAATTTGAAAATAAAAAAAGTAGTGACCTGCTTATCTACTAATGTCTCAAACACTACTAATCCCCATATTGAGGAGAACATTTTCACATTTGTTTCACCATTTATGTTGTCAACGCTCTCTCTAGGGCACATACATCCATCCATTGGAATGCACTGATTATTTGTTTTCCTACATTCCCACTTTCCTAATATGGGAAGCATCCATCGCTTATTCAGTGGTATTTGATCCATGATCGAAACGGGATGATGCGATATATTCCGTTCTTTTATTGGATCCCTCCACGAAATAAGTTGCTTAGTCTTGGTCTCCCTTAAATATTAAGTGGTTCTTTATGAAACCCTTCCTTGTTCCATATCATTTTGGATGCTAGTTAATTATAGTGCTTCTATTGGGTCATACTATGGGGTCATGTTAGTGAAGGAACCCACATTTAAGGGAATAGTCATGATAGAAATCAGTAGCATGTCTTGGTGTTGGAACACTAGTACACCTCTATTTTCCCATTATTACAAGGCTTCTATAGGGTATAGAAGCCCAAGGAATCAAACTTAATGTGCAGGGAATTGTCTTCCATAGGCGTGTTTCTGTTGTTTTAATGGATTCCCATGTTTAACACGGGGTATTCCATGAGTTTAACATCTAATGTAGATAAATCGAACTGATCAAAAAACAAATTATGGTGGATTACATGAGTACATCCCTTGAGATGGAGCACCTGGAAGGTTTACTAGATGTGTGAATCAAGATTCCCAATGAGGATAGATTTGAGGTTGTGTGACCCATAGAGGAAATATATCACACGATGAAGGCTGATCTGGACAACTAAAATGAAAAATAATATGATCATTTTTTCCTCATAATGGGGACACCAAGGATTACAATTGGATGGAGTTGAACCTCTTGGAGGCCACCTATCTACCCTGTATTAATGATAGGGATCAAAACCAATAATGTTTGAGAGGGTGAATCATGGGATAATAGTGTACACAATGGAAAAAAACCAGAAGACATGCTGGGGGATACATGTTGTTAACAGCCTTGGTGATTCAAAGAATCAATGAGAGAATGGTCCTAAAACATGGTTATTTTACCAAATGTATTGCATGATTTCACTGGGATGTGGCGGCCCAGGGGGAATCAATATGGATATGGATGGTGTGTCGAAGGATGGAATGTGTTGGAATGAAACCGAGGACTAGTGCGAAGGTGAATATGTTGGGATTAAAACTCAAAGAGTAATCCTACATATCCCCAAGGAATTGAATCAATGTCCAAATAGTTTGGGAATGGGGTGATGAGTCACTAGTGGAGGATGCTGTGAGAATGGATGCATGGATGGGGAACCAAAGGTACTAGAACCAAAGGGTTAAGTAATGATCTTCCCAAACACAATGGCTCCAGGGAATGACTATGGTGGGACATCAGAGGTGCGTTTTAACCATAGGTAGGCTTTCTATGATTCCCTGTGTTAGGGAATCAATGTCCATGTAGTTTAGGATTGGGAATGGAATCAGAGGATACAAAAAGGAAAATAACACCACGATATTCTTGGGATTACGTGCCATTAGAAGACCATATCATGAAAGACACTCTTTGATGGATGATTATGGATTAATTATGGGGCATAAAGATGGTTATTATCCCTGAAACCGCTCTAACACCACAAAAGGGAAGACCACAATTTTGGATCCCAAAAAAATGGACCACAATGTTTTCTATTGTTTGGGGTTGATCCTTAGGGAGAATTCCTAGGTATCCTATCTTAGAAGTCAAGGATCAAGTACCTTGTAGTTCAGGGAAAATTTTTTACATCATGTCAGAATATAGGGGCAAATCATTTACAATTTTATGGGATGAGTACTGAATGATGTAAAATGGTCGAGACATTAGGATAATGGTACTGAACATTAGAGAGGCTTCCTATGTACCTTTCATGAAAAAGGAAATGATTAGATTAAAAATATTTCATATGAAAGGGGAATGGGCCTTATGTTTGGTTAGGGGCCCATATATATTTCAGGATCAATTCTTACTCTATGATCGTGTGATTCATGTTAGGTGTGAGAAACAATTGGTGACAAAAGACCTAGTGATTGTGTCATGAAGAGTATGTCCACGAGAAATGATGTAGGATTATTAATGTCTAGAATCCCAACGGCATAAGGTAATTACTCCTAGAGTGAGGCTTTATGAGAATGGACGGTGTCTATGCATACTAAGAGGATATGGCCATCGTACCTAAAACAACCCATCAGGGGGTGTTAGGGATAACATAGAGACTACCCTAGGTGTGCATGGTGATGAATCCCATAGGGATAGTGGAGTGAGTAGGTGTAGGTGAACATCCCCTTCACAGTCCTCTTGGGAAAAGTCGCTTATGTGGTTATCACAATATGACGTCATGGGTTGAGGACATAGGTTCATGATAGTTTAACGTCCAATAGATCGTACGATGAGGATTCCCTCCCCACCCTAAGGAATGACATAACTTGTACCAATCCACTCTTGAGGGAGGGAATTCACAAGTAATTCCATCTATTAATGCAGTTTTGGAGTGGTCTATTGGGTGGTCCATTAAAGAATGGCTATGAAACGAATAAATAATAGTTATCGTTCATTTGTGAAGAATCATGTGGAAAAGAAATTAAATATTAATCACCATCGCATGGACTTTGAAATCAAATTACATGATCTTGGAGGGGCACATAAGGGAAGGGTTCATGAAGTAAGAGGCCTCGTAGAGAGGGGCTTTGCAAATATAAGGGGCTTGCAGAGCCTAGTGGATCGCATAACAGATGGATTTATAGAGATTATGGACCCACAAAGAAAAGGGGATCACAATGAATAGGGCTTCGTAGAGCTCACTGTCCCACAGAGCACTGGGGATCACAGTGCACATGTCTTCGTAGAACCAACTAGCTTGTAGAACATATCAGATCTAAGGGGACATGACTTTAGAAAGAGAAGAACATTGCAAATCATAGTGTTCTAGCCTAATCATTGAGTACACATATTTTTTGAGGATCCTTCATAAATATTGGGTGCTTTGCGATGTACAGAGTACACAAAGGTTTATACATCCATTGAATTCTCCTATATGCGTAATGAAAGTTATCCATTCATGAAACATGTGGTACATCTGAGAAAAGGAAAAGGGTTTTCCAAATTCTCAATTATGTCAAATTATACATTTTCTCGGTTGGTTATTAGTGAAATGAATGCTTTCGGATTTTAGAGTTTAAAAGATGAATGTCCGGGGTCCTGATCCATTGTAATGGGGGGAGGCAGGTATTTATAGGTTCTATGGGGAACAATTCTCCAAGTGAATGTCGCGAAGTAACATGCATTCCAATTTTGGAGGAAGATCTCAAGAGGTCTCATTGAGTCGTGGATTCAATTTTCATCCCCTCTGTGGAACAGAGGTTTCCGTCGTTACATTCGATGTGGTTGAAGATGCATATGTCAATTTAAAAGGACTCACGAAGGCCATCATCCTTCTTTACATGGAACCAATACATCGTTCTTGTTAGTCTTAGTCCTGGAGTCGACTGTCACTTTTCTATACAGCAGGCACAAAGGAGGCCTTATCTTTTCACAAACCACAGTACTGAAGGGCTTTGCATGGGTGATTCATGAAGATGACCATTTGGAACCCTTTAAGTGTCCATTGATTATTTTTTCCGATGCACATTTTATGGTACCAACAATAAAAATCATAACCAAAATATACATACCAATTTTCAGATTCAATGTTTAAATCATTAAATCAGAATACAAATGTGATCCAACAAATGAACATGAAACCATCCCAAAAACCACAATGCAACAATATGAGAATCATCCTCAAGGCACCAACACTACACCTTCATGGTAAGACCACTAGTATCCTGATACATCATATACAAACATATTTACTCTACTTGTTTCAAACAAAACAAAATCTAAATACACCCAACTGTGTTTGTAGGGTGTCAGCCAAATCCAAGTAGGATTTTACCAAACAAAAAAATTTCAATGATAAAAAATTTAAGTCGAATTAACTTTCACGTTTCCCCTAATAAATATGAATAATTTATAAGAAAAAATAATAAGGAAACATAATTTTAGGTGAAACGAATTTTTTATAAAAAAATTTATCTCAAATATTCTTCCCTCTAGATTGAAAGTATACTCAAAGTCCATCGTATGTCGACAGATGCACTATATCACTGAAGAATGCTAATTCACTGAAATCACTATAGTCTCTAGCTCTATTGGGTCACAATTTATATAATATTTCTTTGAAATGTGTTTTAGTGACAACAAAAATATCATTTTGTTGAATGAGACCCTATAGAGGATAAACATCCAAAATTATAGTGGTCTCAAATCATGATAATGTATTTATTTAGGGTTTCAATCATCAATACCGCTACCTGAATAGTAGCCAAGACACCTCCATGTCATCAAGAATAATATCCCTAGTTCCCCGTCATTGACTCCTATGATTCCCTTAGTGCTCAATTACAATTTCCCATGTCACATGAAACAACTCATTTGCACAAAAATTCCATCATTGTTACACACATGATAACTCACTCATTACATATCCAAAAAATTACATTGAAACCAAAAACACACAAGAATCACATTAAAATATTTTTCACACCACATGCAATATTTATTAAAAATATTTTACAATTTATAAAAAAAATTCATTGTTTATAATGATGGATAAAAATTGAAATATAACCAAATTTTTTTGAAACCCCAATTTCATGACAAATTATTCTCAAAACCATTTAAAAAAATTCACACCTCATACATAATCAAAATAATATATCCATTGAGAAAAAAAAAGAATATTAAATTCACAAAATAATGTTTAATAATGGAGGACCCTACCTTAAAATGTTGAAACATGGGGAAAACGGTTTGAAAACCCAACTGCACCTCAAGAGAGCACTATAAAGGCAATAATGAAAAGTAAATATCAATATTGACACCTAATAATCATGATTCGACACAAAATTGGTCACCAAATCCAATGGAGATATGAAAACCCAAGGAAGAGTAATGGAAACACTAGAAAAGAAGATTAAAATCATGTAGGAACTAAATTTCATGAAAAATAGAGGACAAAACACACCAAAATCATCGTAAAAATTGAGGTACAAGACATCCTCGGGATAAGTGAGAGGTTTATAGGGATGTAAATTTTTTCTGGATGAACAAATTGGAGATTTATGGTTAAAAACACAAAGGAAACATCTGGTATTTTAATAAGTATATTGAAATATAAAAGTCACATTGTTTTCCTACAAGTTTTACTAAAAGAGGCATAATTTTGTGCCACTTACTGTACAAGAAGGACATGACACACTATTAAACCCTATGTTTTATGGGACATGTGAAAAATGTGAGATTCACTACTATCCATGATATCTACTTTTATGCATGTTTATTTTTTTAGGTGTGTACTATTTTCCAAACATTTTGGAAATCATAAGACATATACTGTTTACCCAATTGATTTCATTTTTCTCCATAAACTCAAAGGATACCCAAGGGGTTATACGTACATATAATATTAAAATAAAATATTTATCTAAATGAAATCATGTTTCTGCCGCTAGGGGAATATAAAAGAGAAGTTCTTATGTACAAAATATAATAAAAAATATTGTTGTTAAATTTTTTTGATAGGAATCACCGTCCTTCCTAGTTTACAACCATTCACAATTTTAATGAGCACTGATCCATGAACTATAATATGCACACTACTCTTGAAGAAGATTATCCCATTCATCTGAAACAAAAAATATTTGTTTCACACATAAGTGTTCCATGAATCTACATTTTCACTTGACATATGAAGTATATATCATCATGTGGCTGTTTATTTACATAAATACCATTCAAGAACCATTTATTCTCCTTTATATCCTTATTAGATACATTAACTAGATTCTATTATCTAGATATTTTGTGTTGTTCACAATCCCCAATTCCTTTGCAGAAAATAGTTCCCTGTAGGATCCTTTTCCAAAATGATATTTCATTTTGGATGACATTCATCGATAACTGAGCCTTCACAAACCACTGCATACAATAAATAATTCCTTCATGAACCCTATTCAAACATACCCAAATTCATCGATGGATAATTCTCTCTAATGAAATTAGATCTAAAAATTGTAAGGATATTATTAGGTGTCCTTTGAAAAGGAAAATGAATATGAAAAAATTCACCAATCTCAATTATCAATATCCCCTTTGCAGATTGTCCATCACAATATACATCACTCGCTATTCCAATCGTATAGCGCAATATTTCATTATGATGGACACCATCCTATAAAAATGTAAATACTCATCGTATATCCCTATATTCCTTGGAAAAAGATGAACATGTTGAGTAATTTATTACACTATCATTGACGTAAAATGATGGACGACCATTGTGGTTCAAATAATGCATTTGTTATGTTGAAATTAATATTATTATATGTAGTTTTAAAAAATCCTTATGTTCTTCATATGATTATTGATAGAGATCCATTATTTACTCAACACACCTTGTAATCCATCATTATCCATGATCTATTTATGAAAAAATAATAGTATTCATAATTCATCATTGATTCACTACATTTCCATAACATTCAAGTGGTTTCACCAAAAACCTCATATTTCATTATATATAACCTTCAATTGAACATCACTAGCATCATATGATTTAAAACTTCCACCACATCACTACCCCTACCATATTCTCCTCCTATCTTGAGGATGATATTTTATCCCCTATTTTCAATGAACCCAATCGTCACTTATTATTGGATGAAACATTGTAAAGATTTTATTTCATCACATATAGTTTAAAAAACTATAACTCCGGATATAATTTCCCACATTCACACCTTTACATTTGTGGGGACACATATAATCTCTCAGATCTTGATGATTCCATTAAAATTCATCTTCGCGTTAGGAATTCATCAGAATAAAAACAATTTTTAATTATATAGGCACATACTATAATATCCCAAAACCATTCTACACATTTTACATGATAAAATAATACTTGATTTAAATTTTCTTCTTTTAATAGTGATGGACTATATTTTTCTAAAATTTATAGATCTTGAATTTTCGCACTGGTTTCTAATCGATGACTTTACATAAACTCCTATATCATCAGGGACTTTACCTATCCACAATAATTTCATGAAATCATGGCTAGACACAATATATATAGATTATATAGTTCTCAATGATGTGAAATCATGTATCTTTCTTGGCCAATAATTTCAAAATCGACCATGATACAGTGTGCCAACTGAAGTGGATTATGACGACCAAATTTTTATATATATTAATCAACTTCTTATAATTTTGTCATATGGTATAGAAAAATAATAGAACACAATAGAAGATTTATAAATAATGAATTTATGAATTTAGAAGCATTTCTAGAAGTTAAGGAACATATACCGATGAAATAGCAACTGGGCCTTTAGAATTGTTATTTGGACCTAATGAATAGTAAACATTCCAATTGAATCTTAATCTCACAAATAAAATAATAAAAAAATTTCATCTTTATTATAAGTGAAAATATTATATAATTATATTGTAATATAAGTAAATAAATACATTATAAAATATTTATTAACTGTTACTATTTTTGTAAGCCATAAATATTTAATTAATTTATTAATTTAAAATAATTTTTTAGGAAATTTATTCATATATTAATATTTTAATGTCATATTATTATGAGATAATTTTATGAGATAGTAGTTATTTGAGGCCAAACACCTACCTCTGCTGAGATGCGCCCGTAAGGGGCTCTCTCTCTAGGTTTCCCTCTCGCCGCCACAGGCTCCTCCGCAGCGGAGGGCGTGACGCTCCTTCCCGATCTCGGTGGGCTGGTGGAGGCTTCCTGCTACTGGCTTGCGTTTCATGGTTCCTCTCTGGCTGTGGAGATGCACTAAGGACGGTGGTGGTTTCGGGTTCAGATCTGCGGGTGTAAGACCGGTCTCCGTCGACGGCGTACTCTCCAGAGCGCCTTTGGTTCTGTTCTATGCAGCTTGCTGTCATCCTCTGGGGTGTTTCTCAGCGGTTGAGGTCTACGCTCATGCGTCGGTGTTTTGGGGGCTCCGGATCTTCTCAGGTGAGTGAGGGGGGGCTCTGTTGCGTCTGATGCGGTCGATCTAGTCGGTGGCGGCGGGGTTCCCGTTTTAGGGTTTTGTATTTTCCTTGCTGGATTTCAGGTTCTTCACTCTGTGTGGCGGTGTGGTCGTTTGGTTTGCGTGGTTTTTCTTTGTGGTTTTTCGAATGGATGAGTTTTGGAGTGATGACGGCGGTGACGACGGTGTCGGATTTGTTTTTTCCGGCGACCGGTGGGATGTTGGGAAGGTGACGGCGGCAGTGATGACGGTGAGGTGCTCTGGTGATAGTGCTCCGGCGACGATGGTGAGGTGCCCTGGTGATGATGACCGTGGTAGTTCCGAGATACTGTTGATGATGTTTACTGGTTGGCGATTGGATGGGGATTTCGACGTCGACTTGAACTGCAGTGGGTGACGATTTCCACGCTCGCGTCTCGAGGTGGATCTTGGGAATGATGAAGGGGGACACGCGGTCAGGAAAAATGGAAAGCGGTTTGGGTTTTGTGAATTTGAATTTTTTTCGTTCTGGTTTTTGAAATGTATGGCACGGGGATGTTTTGTAATGGATACCGGCAACCCTTAAACCGATTTTCTTTCTCTTTTTAATAAATGGTCAGAGGGTTATCCTCTGACGGCTTTTCTGGTATGAGATAGTAGTTATTTTTTCAATCGGTTATAAAAACAATAATTATATAAAAATGTGTATTTTTAAGTAAATTATGATATTAATTAAAAATAATAATTATCATAGATATAAAATTATTTTCATAAAATGGAGTTCATTTTTTAATTCATTATTTCTATAAATGTTTAGGGTTATATTGAGGGTTTTTTCCTAATACATGAATTATTTGTGAAACATAAAATATGGTAATTTACGATATATATACATTATAAGAAAAATAATCAATTCAATGAGTAATGGATTATGTATGTAAATTGGATCAATATTAAAATATGTAATTGCATTATTTTGAATCAAGAATTAATAAAATTACATGTCTTGGGGAAAATTATAAACAGTTGAATTAAATAATGACAAAACACCCCCCTCCTCCACTATAAATACCACCCCTCACCACCTCTTCTCCTCACACATCTCAAGCCTTTTGGATTTTCAATTTTCTTCCAAATAATATTCCCAAAACTACACCCTAAATCTACTATCTTTTGGTCATAAAAAAATATGAAAACCAATCCCATGTGGATGTTTTAAAAAAGAAGTAATCAAGAGGTAAATCCCTCTTCCATTTTATTTCTATTTTATTTCATGTTCCTTTATTATGTTTTTATATGCTCACATACACTCATAAAAATGTATTGGAATCTCTAGTATCTTATATATATTGGAATTTTATCTTGTTTCTGGAATAATTTTCCAACAATTCTCATATCATCTCGCTTTTAGTTTAATAATGAAAACATTTTCTATGAGTTGCTGATTTACAACCTTTGTGGGCAACCAGATTTCATATTTCAATTACATATTAAAATTTGAACATGATTTTTTTGGTTGAACTAGATTATAATATATTATATATATATTATTTAATGTTCTGGAATCACATTGAACTTATGTTACTAATTTATAAAACAAAATGGGTTCGTTGAGATAAAAAAAACACTAAATTAATATAAAAAATTATCAATACTGATTTCTCTGTTTAATAATCCTCAATTAAGTAAAAAGTTATTATAACATTATATACGTTCATTAGTGACATGTATGTTCATTTCTGGACATATATCCTCATTATACATGAATTTCTATACACATATACAAGTAAACCGATCATGAAAACCATGGAAATCAACGATACCAAATGATGAAACTGAATATATCAACCCATCAAAAAGGCCATAAATGAATATAAAAATGTTATAATAAATTATATACACATAGAAATGGTTGTAGATTTTTTATCTTATAAATCAAATTTTATTATTATAGACATAAAGATCATGTTCATGATCGTTTTAGCCCAAAGGTAACGGATTCTACCAGATCCTCCCTTATTCCTTCGAGTTACTCTTCCTCACTTTTTTTAAAATTAAATTATTTATTAGTTTTATTTATATATTATAAATGTTGTTAATATATTCTGAAATCATGTATATATATTCATATATTCTGTTTTGGATATTGACATGTTTTACAAGGTTCAAAATTCATTCCTTCTCGATATGGAAGCTCTATTTAAGGGAACCTCCTGAATTATATATTATTTTCATGTGTGCTACCCAATATGTTTTTGGAAGACATTATTTTTTTAAAATATCACAATTTTACATGAATCCCCTACATGGTTCAATATTCCTTTTATGAAAAAAATTATGTCTTTTCAATTCTAGTTAATCTTGAATGATTTCCCATAAACCATATTAAAATGTTTTATTTTTAAAGTTTATAAAAAACTCTTTTCACATATGATTGACATAACTTATCATAATATATGATTATATTCCATTATTATAGACCATTTTTTGATTTCATTAATTTCAATAATGTAAAATTTTATGTTATGCCTATATATTATTCTTTTTTTATAATTGTGATACCCATTTATTTCCATATGTAGCCCCTTGGAGTATATTTGGTTTCTTATGTATGATTAATTATATGGTAAGAATATTCATGAAACTTTTAAAATAAGAATGAGTAGATAGATATCTAATTCATTGGGGTAATTTTTAGTCTCATGATACATTATGTAAGATATTCCTAGTAGTCAGCCTCGACTCATGCTACTGTATGTGCAACAAGCCTTGACCCATGCTCCATTATGTGAAAAGAGACATGACTTGTGTTAATGTCATACTTTATGTTCCTCAAAAATTAAAATTATTCAATGATTATATGCTCCCATGACCTATATGTTAGGATTAAATTTGTTTAATTATTATCCATGGGTTTTTATATCATTTTGTTACACCTTCTGACCCATGTGTTATACATAATAATTATGTTCATTCTAGTACCTAGCATTTTTTCTCATCCATTTAGTCATGTTATCACCGGTTTATCAAAAGTATATGTATGGTCTTAAAATAAGCTAGGAGCTTATAGTTAATTATAAATTAATAAATCTTTTTTGTAGTCTAATAATTTCAGTTTGGGTACCTAGTCTTCCAAGAGATTAGAATTTACATCATTGGCGGGTAATTCTATGTTCAATATGTTCTAAAATAATGTCATGGTATGTGTAAATGTATCGGGTCTCTATAGTTAGTATCAAAGGCAGTTTTATTTATTTTAGGAGTCTATAAATATAGAACTTTAGTAATAACCTTAATGATAAGACTAAGCCTATGAAAACATACTTAATTTATTGTAAGTATAGAGTAAGTGGTTTTTCAAGAAAATAAATATATTTTGACATACTACAAGTGGATGTTATTCTAGGATTGATGTACCTTGGCGTGAAATCTCTTACAAGGTGTTTTAGGATTGACTCTGGGTGACTCGGTAAATGAAAATTGGTCTTATTGTTCACCTGGTTTGACACTCCAGGGGGATATAATTTTGTAAATTCATAAGCCCATTTCAAAACATTTATAGGGGGAACAAGAACAGAATGTATGTAAGGAAACTTATCATATATATCCTATATCTAATCATAGGGAATCAAAAGTTAGGATATTATTTTCCATTATTATTGTATCCATTTATATTAAAATTTTCATTTGTATTCTTATTAGATATGTATTCATTCCCCAAAAGTTTATATTAATTTTCTTCGTTAATGGATGGAAATAGAAGAACATGTCCCAATAGTCAACATGTGGGATTGTGTGTTGGTATTTCCAATGAAATTCCTTATATAATTGGAATGGGTGCTCAAAACATTATGAAGGTTCTAATTGATATGGATCATGTTATGAATAATAACATGAATAGGGTGGAACACCCTACTTTTTCTAAGAAAAAGCATGTTTCCATTAAATCCTTTATGAGATAAATTCCTCCCATGTATAGTGGATCTTCTAATCCCCTCATCATAGAATTGTTTATTACCTCTATTGGAAATATATTTTATATCTTATAGTTCCCAGAAGAAGATAAAGTCATTTTTGTGGTCTATTATTTTGATTGAGATGGTAATAAGGGGTGGACACAAATAAAAAATATGATGTACAGGGAAGAAATTGATTCCATTGATTATGATGAAATCATGTAAATGTTTTTCAATAAATATATTCCCCAAACCTGATCTCTCAAGATATAAATTGAGTTCCATGGACATAATTATTTGGATGAAACGTCTAATGGGGCGTATGAATAAACATTTAGTAGTCATGTATGATATTCCCCCAAATTTGTCATGAACACCGAACGATAGATAGATCACTTCTTTAGCTGACTAAAGTTGTGTATATAAAAATTATTGGTGATTCAAGACCATGAAATTTATGAGGAGATCTTCCATAATTCCATTAATGGTTAAATATTTATTAGAGACTCTAAATTGTCTCATTGGCAAGGTGAAAACAAATGAAAAATGGATTCTAAAATGGGTAGATCAAAAAATAAATACCATAATGGAAAAAATCCTGAATATCCATCATGTAAAAATTGTAGGAAGAATCATCCTAGGAAGTATTTATAGGTAACTAGGAAGTGCTTAAAATGTGTAATATTGGGGAATCATTCTTAGAACTACCAAAGGAATATGAACAATCCCACTAATGATGAAAAATAATGGAAGGTCTATATCAATGATCATCCAGTAGTGCATGTTTCAAGTGAAATGAACATGGGAATTTTTTAAACTAATTCCATATGGTAAGATGTGTCTAAGGACGTCAACAACAACCTTGAAGGAAACAAATAATGTCTTATTATATTAGTACTATTGATGGGGATCAAGACAATGATGTGGTAAAATATATAGTTGTTATTCAATCCTGAGTACGGAATAATAACATTTTATTATTGTTCTACACATTCATTTATATCTTGTATGTTTTTTATAACTATTAAAACACCAGCACACAATATGGTGTATGAGTTATCTATGAGAAAACCAAGTGGGGAAATTATTTCATTCAAAGAACATAACTTCTACCCAGTAAATGTTACAAGACTATACCTCCCAGTAACTCTTATCATACTACCTTTAGTAGAGATTTATACTATTTGGGGAAGGATTTCCTATCATTATACAAAGACAACATAAAATATTTGGAAATGGATATAACTCTTCCCATATCAAAGCATACTACATTTCTTTATATGTGTAAGGAGTCTGATGATTATCCTTTTTAATCATCATCTAATGTGTAGATATTAATTCCTTATGATAACTCATATCTATTTCAAATGATTGAGACAAATTAGATGGTCATTCTCGATGTTATCCCTATTGTGAGGGATTACACTGATGTATTCCTTGAACAATTTACAATTATTACCACAAACAATGATATTACATTCTGAATTAAAAATATAATTGTATCTCTACCGATTTAAATGGAACTATATAGAATGGCCAATATAGATCTAGATGAACTAAAGAAGTAATTATTGGAGAAACTGGATAAAAGTTTCATATGCCCGAGTTCTTCACAATGGGGTTCCCCGGTCCTCTTCATGATGAGTATGGATGAATCAATGTGACATTTCATTGATTATCATGAGCTCAATAATAACATGATAAATTGTATGTGTCCCGTATCATGGATAGTTGACTTGTTCGATCAGCTATGTGGGGCTAGTTATTAATCTAAGGTGGACCTTCGGTCTGGATATCATTAATTAAAGGGGATGAATGATTTTATTTCCAAGATTGAAATTTAAACTAGTTATAGACACTATGATTTCACATGGATTCCTTTTGGACTCACTTATAGTCCGAAAATTATCATATATTTAATGATTACTATCATTAGAGATTAGCTCAACAAATTTGTGGTAGTATTTATCAATGATATTCTAATATACTCTAAGATAATGGGAGAACATGATAATCATTTAAAACATGTCATAAATTATTTGTGAATGGAGAAATTATATGAAATGTACCATAAATGTGAGTTTTGGTTGGATGAAGTATCGTTGTGGGGTCTAGCTATAAAAAAATAGATATATGTGGACTCTTCCAAGACAATGTCAATCAAAGAGTGGTTTAGGTCGACTTCTGTTACATTGATCCATAGTATTCTTATTATTTTCAGGTATTATAGATTATTTGTAATTAACTTCACCTGAAATTCAAATCTAATAACCAAGATGACATAGAAGGGTGCGATGTTTTTCCAGACTCAAGAATGAAAGGAAATCATTATAGAGATAAAAAATGGTCTTATCACTGCACCAATACTCACACTCAGGACAATTAGATAACTCTTTGGGGGTATACATTGATCATTAAAATAAATTCATTGTATGTGTACCCATGAAAAATGATTAAGTGATATCCTACATATCTGGGTAGGTGAAAATTAATGAGAAAAACTTTCCGATGCATGAACTGGAGTTATCATATGTGGAAATTGCATTGAAAATCTTGTGTCATTATTTATATGTGGATAAGTGTGATATATATATGGATATTAAGAGCATCAAATATATTTTCACACATAATGAGAATAATTTAAACCAGTGAATATTATTATATATCGTTGAGGATTACAACATCTCAATCCACTACAATCCTGGTAATGGAAATATGGTGGAACGTTCCTTATGTATAAAGGATTATGTATGATTATTAATGATAAGAAATGATAAGGATTTAATATTCTTAGACAAGAAAATGATGGACACTATAATAATTAAGGGATAAAATTCAATAATCATTTATCAAATTATTTCTCAACTCCTCCTTATGTAGAAAATAAAGGATGCTCAAATAAATGAAGTGGGAATTCATAAAAGGGAGGAAGCTATCTGAAATGGTCAATCATATGAGTTCATGATAGGTTTGTATTGAGTCATAAGATTTGGTTCATGAATACGTGTACCATCTAATCGATAGACAACAAAAGAGACTCTGTATGAGGAATATATCTCAACCATATATATTCACCCATGGAACCCAAACATGTATCGAGATATCTAAGAGAAATTTTGGTGGTACAATATGAAAAAGGATATTGCAGAATATACCTAAATATGACTCAAATTTCAACAATTGATGGTTGAAAGGGAAAACTCTAAAGGGATAATTCAAACATTACCCATATGAACATGAAAATGGAAACACATCACCATGGAAATTGTCATGATACATCCACATAAATCTAGAGGAAGAAATTCTATATGGGTTAGGGTACATCATCATTCAAAGGCATACCCCTTTATCTTAGTTCAAGAGTACTTCTTAATGGATAAAATATCATGGATATTCATCAAAGAAGTTGTAAGGTTGTATAGTGTACCACTATCTATTGTATTTGGATGAGATCAGAGATTCAACTAAATGTTTTAAAAAAATATCCAACACACTCTAAGCATTGAGATGAACTTTAGTATGGAATATCATACTCTAATAATTGAGATGAAATTAATTAAGACCAATCATCCATAAACTGATGTCTAATATAATTTGACTATTCATACACTGGGATAAAAGTTTATGGATTGTTCTATGGAAATCAAAAGATTATGGTTCCACCATCTTCCATTGTTTGAATTGTCCAACAATAATTATTTTGCACTAGCACATTAAAATAGATATATAGGAATCCATTTATCGGAAAAAGGGAAGAACAACTGCTTTATGGGATGAAGTATATAAATATTAGTTTTTAAGACCATAAATGATTACAGAAATGGAGAGGAAGATGAAAATAATTCAGTAGCACATCAATGAACCCCAAATTCTACAAAAGAGTTGTGTAGACAATATTGGAAGGGGAATAGAGTTTGATGATAGAGATATGGTATTCCTTAACATATCTCTATAGAAGATAATCCTGAGATTCTAGAAGAATGTGAATCCATGTCCCAGGTATATAGGACCATTCGAGATCCTTGATCATGTTAGAGTAGTGGCATATCAAATATTACTTCCACCTACCGTGTCTATTGTACACAATGTATTCAATGTATCCATATATAGGATGTAATGACAAGATCCTTCACATGTAATGACTTCAGAGGTTGTATAGTTGGATAATGATATTCCATTCTTGGAGAAGCCAGTGAAGACCATGTAACTTAGTAATAATGTTCGATGCAACAAGACTACTCACACAGTCAGTGTACATTAGTGGAACCATATGTATGAAGAGGAAACATGGGAACTAGAGCAAGCGAGGAAAGGGAAGTACCTCTTCATGTTTTCAGTAGAGAATATAAAATGAAATTTTGAGTGTGAAATTTCATATAGGGGAAAACGTAATTTCCAAACGTTTTATCAATAAAATTACCTTCTTATACATATTTCTTATGGTTTAAACACATAAAATATCACAATCCTGACTTTATAAATGAGGGATGAATGAAATAATAACTATTTCTAGAAGATAAGGAACCAATACAAATGATATAGTAACTTCACCATTGGAATAAAAATTTCACACTTATAAATATTAAACATGCCAATTGAATAGTAACATTAAAAATAAAATAATAAAAAATTTATCCATTTTATAAGTCAAAATATAATAAAATTATATCATGGTATTAGTAGATAAATATTTTAAAAATTAATAATTAAGTGTTGGTATTTTTGTAGGTCATAAGTATGTTATAACAATTTATTTTTTTTATTTTATAATTTTTGTAAATAAATCATGAAATTTATTCATAACATAACATTTTTATGAAATAGGATTGTGAGATTATTTTATGAGACAATAGATAAATTTTCAAAGTGTTATAAAAGCTGTTATAGTTTTAAAATCATCATTTTCAAGAAATTAATGATTTTAGTTAAAAATAATATTTATAAAATTTAGAAAATTATTTTCCTCAAATGGAGTTCATTTTTAAATTCTACAAGGTAAAAAAATTATAGGATGATTTGTTTGGAATTTTTTAGAAATAAATTATTTTTTAATAATAAAATATGGTAATTTATTGTATATATACATTATAATTAAAATAAACTATTAATTTAACAGTGTATGATGTAAGAAGAATTGGTTTCAACTCACATGATCTAATTACTATATTTATTCTAAAAAATCAACACTATTTCTTGTCTTGTGAAAAATAAAAAACTAATGAATTAAATTTTGAAAAAACAAGCCACTCCTCCTTTATAAATACTACCCCTCAAAATATATTTTCATCACACCACTCAAGCATTGATCCTTGATTATGTTCTTCCAAATACTCTTCCAAAACCACTCCCCCATTTCTAGGAGCTTTTGGTCTAAACAAAAGACCAAAACAAATCCCCTATGTAGTTTCTCAAGATGAAGGAATCAGGAGGAAACACCCTGTTCTTTTTTCATCCAATTTCATTTCTAGTAACATTATTAAATTATTCCCAGCTCACTGACCCTAAAATTAATTCAATGAACTCTCTAGTATCATAAATATAATATATTCTAGTCATTTTGATGGTGAAAATATTCATCAAGTATTTTATCCTCTCTCTTTTACATTAAGAATGAAAACATCATCTATGAGGTAACGATTTACCATCTTCGTGGACGAGGTGCTTTCATATTTCAATTCCATTGTAAAGGATGATTGGAAACAAATAATATAATTGAAAAATATTATAATATATATAATATATCCAATTTAATATTATGTATTCAACTTTCTTCTGATATTAATTTATAAAACAAAATGTGTTTATTGAGACCGAAAAATGAAAAATTAATCTAAATGGTTATAATTAATTATTTCTATAATGAATCATCCTCACATCTATAAAAAATAGTTTTTTAATATTTTATAAGTTCCATAGAATAATTTGTGTTTATATCTGAACAAATATCCGGATTCAACATGATTTTCCAGACACATATAATAGTAAATTAGTCATGAAAACCACAGAAATCAATGGTCCAAACAGTAAAATTAAATATATTAACCCTAAGAAAAACAAAAAAATATCTTAATAAATTTATAATATATAAAATACATGTGTAAATAGTCTTTAAGTATTAATTAATCAAACTAATTTTATTATTCATGGCATTAAGATTATGTGTATAATCATTTTAGACATAAGGTAAGGTATTCTAACTGAACCTCCATTATTCTATCAGGTCAATCGTCCTATCTTTTTAACCAAATGAAATTATTTATTGAATTTGTAAACATATTATGAATTATATATATATTTTTCAAAAATGTATATATATCCATACATTCTTCTTTTTCATAGATATACATGTTTTACCAGGTTCCTTATTCAATTCTTCCTGATAAAAAAGCTTGGATTAAGAGAACATTCGGAATTATTTCCCATTTTCACGCATGCTCCACAATCTGTTATAAGACACAATTTTTTGATAAAATTACACATTTTTACTTGATAAAATTCCTCGGTTCAATTGTGGTTTTATGAAGAAAATTATGTATTTTCCATTTTAATGAATCATGAATGTCTTCCCATAAACCATATTATAATGTTTTTATAGAGTTTATCTAACACTATTATCACATCAGTTTGACATAACTTATAATGATATATTACTCTATTCCTTTATTAATTCCCATTTTTATTTTTTAATTTCTTTCATGGAATCATTTATGATATTCCCATTTATTATTCTTTTAACCTGATTATATTACATAATTCATTCCATAGATAGCCATTGTGTTTCTATTTGAATTTACTAATGTATGATTAATTATGTGGAATGTATATTCCAAAACATTTTATGATTGGTATTACAAGATAGACCTTCAATTAATTGGTTAATTTTTAGTATTGTGATACATTATGGCCAATAGTCTTCATGGCCTACCCTGTCTTGTGCTCCTCTATGTAAAATGAGCCTTCACTTGTGATCTTATCTGTTCAATGCGACATGAATCTTGTTATAGTCACATTTTCTGTTTCTACCACATTAATATTATTCCATGATTATATGATACCATTATATATATGTTATTATTCAATATGTTTAATCATTGTCCATGGTTTTTTATATCACTCTATTACGCCTTCTAACCCTTGGGCTAACATTATTTGAAATGTTTATTCCCTTACTTGGCATTTTAGATCATTCCTTTTTTCTTGTTATCCCATGGTTTTTTAATGAATAAGTATTTTATCAATGGAATTTAGGATCTCATAATGGATAACAAATAAATAAAATATTTATTTGGTCCCATGTTTTCAGTTTCATGTACCTAGTCTTTTAAGACACAATATTTACAATCCTTGGCTTTTAATTTTATTATTAATTTGGTCTAAAATCATTTAATGATTTGTATAAATGTTTATGGTATCTATAATAATAATTAGAGGAAATTTTAGTTGTTTTTACAAACTAGAAATAGATAACATTAGTAATAACATTTTGTATAATACAGAGTCTAAGAAAACAACCCTAAATTTTGGAAACAATAGAGTAATTCATTTATCAAAAAATTCAAAATTTTTTAGATATTAAAATTGGATGTAGTTGTAGCATATATGTACAATGAAGTGAAATATACAACAAGGTGTTTTGGGCCTAAATTAGGGAAACCTTGTACACAACAATTGGCCTTACTACACAGTTGGTTTGACACTCTTGAGGAATATGAATTGGTAAATTCATAAGCTCATTAAAAATAATTATTAAGAGGGGAAAGTGCATAATATATGTTAGGAAATAGGTTATACATACGATATAGTGAATCTTTAGGTATCACAAGTTAGGATATACTTTTACATTATGATTTTATCCTTTTATATTTAAATTTTCCATTTTATCCTTATTAGCTATGTATTCAAGACCCCTAATGGAACATTATGTTCCATAGATAATAGACGGAAATAGATGAACACTTTCCAATATAAAATTTGTTAGATAATGTGATTGTTTCTCTCATTAACTTCCACATATAATGGGATTGGTTGCTCAAAACATTAGGATATTACATCCCAGCTGGCTCATGTTATGAATAATAACATGAATTTTTTTGAACACTATCCTTCTCTAAGGAAATATCACATTTCCATCAAATCCTTCATGCGTAAATGGCCTCCAAATTTACTATTTCTTCATGTCCCCTATTCATGGAACAATTGACTTACTCAGTTGAATATATATTATCAATACTCTAGTGCTCATAATAAGATCGTGTTGTGTTTAAGTCATATTATTTTTCTTTAGAAGCTGATTAGGGGTGGAAACTAATCAGAACAACGATGTCCAATGGTGAACTTAATTCCATGGATTATAAAGAATTATGGAAAATGTTTTCCAATAAATATATTCATTAAAAACTCCATGTCATGATATAAATTGAGTTATAAGGGGTTAAGAAGAAGGAAGATGAGTCTACAATGGTGTAAGAAGTAGAATTCATTAGGCTTGTAAGATAAACCTCCACCATTTTCATGAACAGTGAAATAATGGTCGATCACTTCTTTATAAGACTAAATTTATGTCTATGAAAATAATTGGTGATTCCAGACCTAAAAATTTATGAGGATATTATATGTCTACCTCTTAGTGATGAAATAGAGATTAGAGACTCTGAATGCACTCATTGTCCCGAGGACAAGAAGCGTAAAATGGAGTCTAATATGGTTGGATCAACAAATAAATCCCATAATGTAAAAAATCATAAATATCCAGACATGCTGAAATTTTTGGATGAAGAATCCTAATATCAATCAAAAGGTTACCAGGAGAAGCTTAAAATGAGGAATAATGAGGAATACGTCAATGAAATTTCAAAGGCATAAGAAAATACCACTAATGTAGATGAATAAAGGATAATTTGTATCATTGATCAGTCAATAGTGAAGTGTTTAAAATGAAATGATCATGGGAATATTTCGAACCAATTCCATATAATGAGGGTTGTCGAGGGTAGTCAAAAACAACCTCGAAGGAAATATGGAATGTCTTATTCTATTACTACTATGGATGTAGATCTAGAAAATGATGTAGTTATTGGTACGTTGGTTACTCATTCAAGAATACTGAACATACTATTTGATTCTAGTTCTATACATTCTTTTATATCATTCATATTTAGTATAATTTTTCAATCAACATAACAAAACTTGTAGAATTTGTTATTTCTGAGAAAAAATAATGAGGAAATTATTGTGTCCCAAGCACAAAACACCTCCCTAGTTAATTTATCTTGGCTAAACCTCTAAAAATTCGTTTCGAACTCCATTTTGTAGAGTTTAATGCTATTCTAGGCATTGATTTCCCATCATTAAACAAGGAAAACACAAAATATTTGGAAAGGGATATAACTCATTACATCTCGAAGAATCCTCCATTTATTTACTGGAGTAAGGAGTCGAATGATTATCATATAGAATCATCATCTAATGTGTGGATATTAATTCCTTATGAGAAAAAATGTATCTCTCAAGCGATTGTGACAAATTTGATGATCATGCTTAAGATATTCTAATCCTGAGTGACTACATTGATGTATTCCCCAATGAGTTGATTGGCCTTACCCTTGTCTGATAAGTTGACTTATCAATTGAACATATTAATGTATCTCTACCTATATCAATGAAAACTTATAGAATGGTCATTATAGAGATAGAAATACTACTGAAATAGCTACATCAGAATCCAGATAAGAGTTTTATATGCTGTAGTGCTTCATCATAGGGTACCACATTCCACTTCATCAAGAAGAAGATGGTATCAATGTTCATCTACATTGATTATAGTGATCTCAATAAAATCCTGGTAAATAACATGTATCCCTTGACTTGTATGGATGAATTTTTTGATAAGCTAAATGGGACTAGTTATTTATCTAAGGTGGGACTTCGGTCAGGATATCACCAATTAAAGGGAAGGAATAAAGTTATTCCTAATAATGTATTTAAAACATGTTATGGAAACTATGAGTTCATAGTGATTCCCTTTGGTCTCGCTTATAGTTGAGAAATATTCATGTATTTAGTGAATAGTGTGTTTATTGATTACCTCGATCAATTTTTGGTAGTCTTTAGAGACTATATTCTAATATGCTCCAAGAGCAAGGAGGAACCTGATATGCATTTGAAACATATGTTCAATATCTTGTGAAGGGTGAAATTATATGAAAAATACAATAAATGTGAGTTTTTGATGGAGGATGTATCATTCATGTGTCATGTTATCAGCACCAAAGGGATATAAGTGGACACATCCAAGATAATGGAAATCAAAGAGTGGTTCAGGATAACTTCTATAATAGAGATCTGTAGTCTCTTTATTTTAGTCAGATATTATCGATGACATTTTATTAAATTCTCATGATTTTTAAACCTAATAACCAAGATGACATGGAAGCGAGTGACATTTTTAAGGACTTCAGAATGCAAGGAATGATTTATGGAGATAATGAAGGGGCTTATCACTACACTAGTACCCACACTACGAATATGTGGAGAACAGCTTGGGGTATACATTGATGCTTCAATGAAATTATTAGGACATGTTATGGTGAAAAATGGTAAATTTATACCCTATAACTCAAGATAGTTGAATTTTTTTGAGAAAAACAATCCTATATATGATCTGGAGTTGGCAGTAGTTTGTAAACCCTGAGATTTTAAGAGAAATTTTATTTTAATTTTTTTTGAAATCATGTGTTGTACGCTTCACCAAGGGTAACTTGTGTTGTACACTACACCGTATTAGCTTTTAGTATACACAAACACTATTATTGGCTTGTGTTGCATAGAAGAGCGGCCTTCCTCAATAGCATGTGTTTTACGCAATACTGAGTTTCACTAAACAACGACATATTGTTAAGAAGAAGAAATTATGAATAGTATTAACAACATTTGGAATATTATAACATAATTATTCATCTTACACATATTCTCGAACAAGGTATGAGAACAAAACAAATTTTTCAAAAAATGCAGTTTTACCACCTTTTGATAGCACACCCACATTAAATCTATTTTTTACATGTTTATAAGTTCAATTAGACAAAATAAGCTTATTAATTACAATAAGTATATAAAAATTTACTTTGGATAATTTGTTTTTTATATTTCTGTTAACTGTCATATTTTGATAAATAGTAAAAATACGTTAAATTTTAATTAAAAACAACTTTTTATCTTCAAAAAAAATTTTATGGTTAAATTATAATATATAATGATTTTAAATTATAAATTGAATATATTTTTACATTTTAATATAATTCATGTCATTATCATTAATATTACATTGAATTAATAGGTAAAAATAATTCACTCTTTGACAATATTTTAACTTTTACAACCCGTTTTTTAACAATGAGATTACTTTCAAATTAATTACTGCAACTTCTGTGTTTTGAATTTTAAAAAATGGATTCCATATTATGATTCATTGGGTCCAAATTGTATTAATATGATACTTTTTTTATATTCTGAATACAAATTACAGTAATTTTATGTACTACAGTTAATGGTAAATCATGTAATTAAGGGTAAAAATAAGATTATAAAATTACCCTAAGACCTACAAAAATTCTATTGAATGAATAAAAGTCTACCCATATCACCTAAGGGTTGAAATAGATTCATTTTATGGACTTTGACCATGAAAATTATGTAATTATTATTAAATCCAAAGAAAGTTACAACATGCCACTCTAATATATGTTATAAGTGTAATAATTTTAATTTAGTGATAAACCTCATAAAACATCAAATATAAATAGTATCCAGAAATTAAATAAAGTTATCTACATCATGAGAATTTATTTATAATTTTTAGGGATTCAATAAATATCATTAATGATGACACAATAGTGATGTAGAAATTATTTTATTGATTAAAATATCAAAAAATGGGTTTTAAATATTAAAATAATTATTATATGAACTATTTATTACGCTCAAAGAATTTATTAGACACATATGACATGTTATGAATCTATTAAATATTTTTGTTCAAATATATCCTCAGTGTGGATTTTATTTAAATTCAAATAAATGAATAGTGTCAAATATTTTTTTACTAGTTACAGAACATATTATTATTATTTAAAACAGTAAATGGTAAACAATAAACATATGGAAAGGGGATCATGGGGATCTGAAAAATTGAAGGCCAAGGGAATCCCCTTGAGCCACTTCCATGCCACCTGTGGGGAGGGAACTGGTAGAACTATACACCATTAAGGGATGATGAGGGGAAGCTCTGGAGGCCAGGAAGTCTGCCAGCTGATTGCCCTCACATCATGTATGTAGAGTCTCAGTGCTTCCCAGGAGAAGCGGTCTGCACTTGCAGATGATATAAGAAATGTTCCAGGGGGTTAGGGAGATTCCCTTGAGGGAGGAAAAGATGATATTGGAGTAAGTTTCCACCACAGTGAGAGGGATGATCCGTGAGTTGTAGAGCTCTAGCCCGGTAAATAGGGCCCTTGCCTCTGCCACAATGAATCCCCATTCCCAAAGAAAGTGCTGAAAGCCTTGATAACTGAACCAGATGGGTCATGGACTACTCCGCCTCCCATCATAATGCCCTGGCCGCACGCGCCATCCAAGTTCAGCTTAAAGCACTAAATAGGGGGAGTCCAGCTCACCCAGGACCCCGACTGTAATGGGCGGGAGGGGGGCTGTGCGATGCCGGAGAAGCACCTAAGGGAAGGCGCCTCCTCACGCCTGCTGTGGATGGTATCTAGATTATTAATGAGAAATATGGTTCTAAATTCCAGGCCATGGGAAGAGGTTTGAAATCATTGTGCCGTGCCCTGCTGTGCGCCTTCCAAATAAACCAAAAGCCTGCCGCCAAGAGGATGAAACAACCAAATTCCTTATGTTTTCTCATATCTCCACTGAACCAGCGCTGGAAGATGTCCTCCTGCATTGTAACGTCTCCTAAGGCAGTGGTGGGCTCACCTAGTGCACTCCATACACACATAGCCCAATCACCCGGGATGAAAAGATGAAGAGAGGTCTCTTCCTGGGGGTCACAACAGCATGAACATCTTGACACAATAGAAATGCCTCTAGCTTTGATAGCCATCTCAGTCGGGAATTCCTTTGATTGATCCCACCAAACCTGGAAGTTGTATTTGGCATGTATAAACATGTACCACAAGATCTTACCCCAGGGGTCCAAAACCGTCCGCACGTGCATGACCCTTCTGTACACTTTGGCTGAGAACCTCCCATCCGGGGATACCGAGAAGATGCATCTATCAGTGGAACCATCCAGATAAATCTTGTCAAAGGTAGCTTTCTTGGTGGGGTCAATGATTGACCTGATAAAAGGGGGGTGAAGGCTAACCTCCCTGAAGGACAGATCAGGGGTTGGGCATCTGGGGTATCCCAGTACTCCAGCTCCTAGTTGCAATCCCAGAATTCAGAGTCACCCCAGCCAATAATCCAGAGGGAGACGTCCTGGAGGTGGGGTAAGTGACCACAGATAGAGGCCCACAATGGAGACAGTTTCCTTCCCGTTTCCCTAATACTGTATCCATATGTTGTTCTCATAAAGCGGCTCCAAAGAGATTTACCCTTTATCACCTCCCAGGCCAGCTTTCCCTGCAAAAAGAACATTGACTCTCCCAAGTTCCAAACAATAATTCCTCCAAGCTCCAGGGGTTTCAAAAATCTTCCCCAGGAGGCCCAATGGCACCTGCCCTCGCTGCGAGCATCCCACAAAAAAGAAATTAGTACCCTCACAATTTGAGTAATTTTCGCTTTGGGGACTCTGATAACTACCATGATGTGCATGGGGATTGAAGATAAAACTCGGTTGATGAGGGTGATTCTACCACCGAATGAGAGAAATTGATTTTTCTAGTTATTAATACGACTGATCACATGGTTCGATATATCCTCGAAGTACTGGATACGAACTCTTCCAGGTGAAAAATTATCACCAAGATAAGTCATGGGAAAGTGCTTTCCATGGATTCCAAGGATAGCTTCGACGTTAATCCTCTGTTGCCCTGAGAAGTGGGAAGAAAAGAAGATCCCACTCTTCTCCTTATTGATAAGTTGTCTTCTCCACTTACTATACTCCTCCATTATCCTGCCAAAGTTTCTAATAGAGGATGTTTTCCCATTAATGAAGAACATAGAATCATCTGCGAATAAGAGATGAAAACCCCAGAAAATTGAGCGCCACTATGAAAAGGTCGGATCCCCCGGCCTGATTTGTGAGAGAAATTTAACCACTAAGAGCGTCCTGAAGAAAGATGAAAATATTAGGAGACAGTGGGTCACCCTATTGCAGGGCTCTGACTGCTTTAACTATCGTATTTGATGATGATATTATAATAATATATCATCTAATTTCGTATTTGAATCATTTTATGGAGGTTTTCAAGTGGGGTTTGAGTTTATTATATATTAATATTTTTGAGGGTTCCAATAGTGCCCCCTCCTCTCTTATAAAAGGGACCTCCTCTATCTCCTCATCACAACATTTTGAGCCTTCATGCTTAGCAAAACCATGTCCATTTCTCTTCTCCACTTCTCTGGAAACATACTTGAGGTCGTGGTCTTTTTCAAATACCATCTTTAGTGCCCTAAGAGGAGGTTTATAAGAGGCATGTCGATGTAGAGGTAATAATCATTACTGATTCATTCAAATTTATTTCTTCTTCTACATCCTCTTATTTTATTTTAATTATAATGTAATAAAATCAGTATCAGTAATATATTGATATATTATTATAAATGTGAAACAACTCTATTTTACATTCTATCCATCCTACATAAAATGAAATCACCGTAAGTGTGTTCGTACAAAATAACGTGTCCACGCGGTGGTGTAATCAGTTTTCCACCACCACCTTACTTGGATGGGTATAATGGTGGATATAATAACTATATATTATTATTATGACATCATACTTATTCTGATAAATCATATCATCAACTCTAATTCCATTTAATAATTCTGGGAATGACATCATCTCTTATGCGTACGTACGGATTACCGACCCCACGACGCGATGAGATTCGTTCTCCATGATTAACCATTAATGTATGATTATAAAGTATATATAATAAATAATATTGAATGATATGACCTCATAATGATATTTGATTTATTTATATATATGTTTTATTTACTTAATTCCATTCAATTAAAAAAGGAAATGAAAACATCGTTCATGTGTATGTATGGCCAACCGTCTCAATTGACGGTGTATTTCATTCCATTTATCGAAATATCATATATATTTATATGATGAAAATATATTATATATAAATCATGTTTTACAATTTCGAATTATGTAAATCATTATATAAGTAATAATATGATGAACAAAAAGTTGAAACACATACCATAAATGAAACGATTTTACCCAAAATGCTGCATTAACATGGAATTGACAAAAGAATGAGTAATATAAAGTCCTAAGTGAATCATATATGATATCGTAAATATTATTATGGTTCTTATACAAGTTAATAATATGTTTAAACCCACTTTATAGGAGTTTCAGAAACATAATTAAGAAATTGTACATATGGTAAAAGATAATTTTGCAATCTCATTTTTATCTGAGATTTCTTATACGTAAGTATTTACTGGGGAAATATTTATCATCCATGTCCATAAAATGATTTTTCATAAAGTGTCTAATAATCTTACATGTATATTTAAAGTCATGTTTACCCCTCTATTACTTTTTCTCTCTGTTATGGAAGTAATCTTTATTTTGTTTACCATACATGCTACTTTTTGACTTTTCCGTCAAAAGTATGAGGAGAATGATTTTTTAAATGATACAACATGAACAGATTTTTGTGGTTTCATAACACCATATTTCTATAAATCATCCTCTACAAGATATAATGATTATTATAAAAAAATCCATTTCTTTTAAAATATCATGAAATTTTATGAAAATAAAATTATTTTGAAGAAGAAAGGATATTTTCCTCAAGAATTTATTTCAACTGTTTTATCAACATATTTTCTATCTAAGGTGACATTATTTAATATTTTTATGTTTCAAGTATACTGTCTCTATGATTTACAAGGATTAATTTTTCTTATTATGAAATGATATCCATTTATTCTGTTTGGATTATGTTATGATGGGATGATGTTTACGAAACACATTTATTTCATTTGGTTAAGATGAATGATTTATGTTTAATTTGTGGCACACAAAAGCATGATTTTATTATGAGATGGGTGGGACCTATATCGAACTCCAATTCATTGGGTAATGATTTATATCTAATGAGATAGACATGGCTGGAACAGCCATTGATTTCGATTAAGTAATACAGGGCTGGAACAGCAAGTAAAACCGGTTCAGTAATAGACTTTGTCCACTATGATTGTCTTAGAAGCAAGGCCTTGGCTACTATAGAAATCATAACATGTGCATACTAATTTCCAAAACTACATGTTTTATTCCCATTCCATTTTATAATGATTAATGTTCCTTTATGATCTATGCCTTATGCACAACCAATATTTATGTCATTACTCGCGATTTTGATGTTTTATATTCATGTTGTTATGTTCAAATGTTTAGGGATAGTTTTATCTTCTCCATGTTTACCCAAACTGAGCATTTGAGCTCACGCTTTTTATGTTCTCTTTTCCCCATGATATAAATAATGTTTTTAGGTAAGAAAACCATAGGGGAAGATCTTTATGGGAGATATTGAAGATCTTTCACCACTATTAGAAGATTATGATCTGAGTTTCCAAAGACACTAAACTAATACGGTCTTTGGGAATATGTTTTTGTAATGTATTATGTATTATGAAAAAAAATTGAAGTCTACATATGTCATGATTTGGGTCTCTATAGTTGGTATCAAAGCGAAGGATTAGTTATCCATTAGAAACTAGGATGCGAAAATATTAGTGAAACCCAACGAGATATTTCTACAGTACGTATAGGGATGTATCTAAGGTTAAATATAAGTATAGGTTATAGTCCTAGAATTAGGGTAACAATATTAAAATTAAACCTAGGATTTTATATATTGAAGGTACTCCACCTTTATTATGATGTTTTCCTAGCCTGATTTGTGCCTCTCACATTATTCATTTTGGGATTTATACGATGGATGGAATATGAAGGAACCGTGTAGATCAATGTAATGGAAAATGCAATGATTTTCCTCCTAAAAAAACCAATGTTATGGGAGATGGAGTGAAAAATCATATTTCTATAATTACACAAGATATAAATCATTTTGGACTCCCAAATGAGCAGAGAACGGAACAATATTCTATTGAGTCCTTTGTGAGGAAACATCCACCATCTTTCAATGTGAATTCTGATCCACTTATTACTGGAAAATGGATCAATACCATTGAAAAGATATTTTACATACTTCGCTATTTAGAACAAGAAAAAATCATTTTAGTAGTTTACCATTTAGAAGGTGAAGTAGACCAGTGGTGGACTCTAATTAAGAATACAAGGCTCCAAGATGAAATTGAATCCATCAAATGGGATGAGTTCAAGAACTTGTTTTTCAATAAGTACATCCCTTGTATTATTTGAACAAAGATGTAAAAGGAGTTTCTTGAGCGTAAGATAAAGGATGATGTATCTGTTAGTATATACGAGTTGAATTTTACAAGGATTGTAAGGTAGGCATCTGGTTTTATCATCCATCCTGAGATTAAAGTTGATCGATTCTTCAGTGGCATAAAAACAAAACTTCAAAGGGCATTAGCTATAAGAGACTTTAGTAGCTATGAAGAAATTGTGCGTTGTGAAATCGTGGTAGAACAGGAAGTTGGTGCTACATATCCATCACATGGTTTTGAAAAGAAACAAAAGATGGAGTTCAAGGAAAAATCTAAAAACAATGGTAAAAGAAGATGCATGTTTCTTTATGCTCAAAGTGTGGAAGAAGAATGGTGGAGAATATCGTAAAGGAACTATAAAATGTGTTATGTTTTGAAAACAAGGTCATCGAGGAGCTGAGTATCGAAGTAATGGGAAAATGGTATCTAATAATGGGAATAGAGATAAGACTACAGAAAAGGCCCCACTAACACATCAATGATACAAGTGAAAGAAAATGGGGCATTATGTAAACCAATTCCCTAATCCAACGGTTAATGATGATCGACATAAAAAACCTCTTAAGGAAAAGGACAAAGGGAATTCACATGTGATCACTATTGGTGATGTTGAATTTGACAATGAAGTTGTGGAATAATTAAGTGTTTATGTAACATTATTCCAAAATAGTGTTGTGGAATCTCATTTATAGTATCATGGAATATTTGAATATCTATGTATTGGTTTTCAGTATTTGTATGGTACCGTTAACCATGAAAAGTGATTGAAATATTTTTGGAAAGCAAATGCTATGCACATAATGATGGGATAAAGTGATAATGAGATGTTTTATAGTACTAATGAGCTCATGATTGATAAAAGGTCAATGTGATATCATGGTTTGAGTATATAGAATTTTTGGTATATTCGGAATATGGAAAGGGTTAATTTTGATTGAATTCATGTTGTCACTATGGTTCTATAGTAATTTATGAGGATGCATGGTGAAGTCCTCCAAATGTTTGGAATGTGACCAACAAGATATAACTTATGATATATGTGGGGATAAATGATGATATTGACATGAATGTTATATGTCCTTTCTATGAATCGTTTTTCAAACTATGAGCAAGGACATAAGTATTTTGGATATGACTAAATCTTGGAATGAATTATGTTAGAAATCATATAGTATTGTTTAAGGCTATAACTTTTTTGTTATTATTTCTGGAATGTTATAACAATATATTTTTAGAAAAAGGACAACCTGCAGGACATGCGACAACCCATCAAGTCGGACAAGGTTATTGGAATTGAACCCACAACAAAAGTGTGACATGCCATTTTCACCTACCACTGGCCTAAAGGAAGTCCTTGGTTAGTAGAAACAAGTTTTCTTTTATTATGCGGTATGTCAGATGAATTATAAGTCCATTTTTGGAACCATATATGATTAATATCAACATATACAGACTTATGTATATTTAATAAATTTTTCTATCCTTTTTTTGAGATAGATGGAATGACGTATCATTCCATCACATGATCTTCTAACACTTCAAGAATGAATAATTAAACTTCATTTCACTAAATAATAGTGGAAGTGGAAATTGTTCATCGAATGGCCAATGATGATATTACACTGAAATCAAGTAAGTGTTTATCCTTATTGAAAAATTAATCAACTTTAGGTAAATGATCTTCAAAACCAAACATGTTTTCCTAATAACCTTATATATGATGAATCATATGGTACCTTATATCATCAAAAATTTAAAGCTTTGTGATTGTTGGGATTTTCATAGACATGTTCTCTACCACTCTCCATCCGAACTTGATGGTTAGATTTCTCTTCCACATCCATATTTTCACCAATATTCTCTTATGTGGAAACATTGTGATGAGTTACTTTGGGTATCTGTTATGTTTCTAACATTGCGTTTTTAAAATAATGTTTTAGTTTTCCTTTTTACAATGTGGTTACTATAGAAGAAACTTTCAAGTAGTAGGTGATTTATAACCCCGACGAATTTTGAGTGAAAAATTCATTTTAAGGGGGGTCGAATGTAACACCACAAGATTTAATGATAAATATTCTTTTTAATTTCATTGACATCTTGTGCTGTACACTTCACCAAGATTATCATGCACTATACGCAATAACGTATTAGCTTGTAGTATACACAAACACTATTCTTGTCTTGTGTTGCACGCAAGAGCGACCTTCCTCAATAGCTTGTGTTGTACGCAATACCGAGTTTAACTAAACACCGACATATTATTATAAAATAGTCTTTATGAATAGTATTAAATAAATTTTGAATTTTATTGCATAATAATTCATCTTAAACATATATAGAACATGGGATGAAAACAAAATAAATTTTTCAAAAAATGAAGTTTTGCCGCCTATTGATGGCACACCCACTTTAAATATAGTTTTTGAGATGTTTATAAATTCAATTAGACAAAATAAACTTATTCATTGCAAAAATAATATAAAAATTTCCTTTTGTTAAATACTTATATTTTTCTGTGAAATTTCATTTTTTGTTGAATAGTAAAACTATGCTAAATTTTAATTAAAAAAACTATTTTTCTTCAAAATAATTTATTTGGTTAAATTATAATATTTAATGGTTTTTATAGTATAAATATAATATATTTTTATGATTTAATATAAAACAATTCATTATCATTAATTTTACATTGAATTCATATTTAAAAACATTTCAATCATTGACAATGTTTTAACATTTTAAACTCATTTTCGTAACAACGATATTAATTTTAAATTAATTATTGCAACTTGTGTGTTTTGAATATTTAAAAATGGATTCAATATTTGAATTCATTGGGTCCAAATTATGTTAATAGTTTACTTTTTTTGATATTATTAATTGTAACTACGGTAATTTTTATTTACTACAGTTTAAGGTAAATCGGGTAATTAAGGGTATAAATAAGATTATAAAATTATGCTAAGACCTGAAAATAATTCTATTGGATGAATAAAAGATGACCCATATCACCTAAGGGTCAAAATAGATTCATTTTATAGATTTTGACCATGAAAATGATGTAATTATTATTAAAACCAATGAAACTGACAACATGTCACTCTCTTATATCTTATAAGTGTAATAATTTTAATTTAGTGATAATCCTCATAAAACGTCGAATATAAATTGTCTCCAGAATGTAAATAAAATTATCTACATCATGAGAATTTATTTATAATTTTTAGGGATTCAATTTTTATCATTAATGATGACACAATAGTGATGTAGAAATTATTTTATTGATTGAAATATCAAATAAATAATTTTAAAAATATTAAAATAATTATTATATGATTTTTTTATTTCACTCAAAGAATTTTATAGAGAAATATGACATGGTATAAATCTATTAGATATTTTTTTTCTAATATGTCCTTTTTTGTATTTTATTTAAATTCAAATAAATGAATAGTGTCAAAATTGACAATATTACTATTTTATAAAAACAACATATTATAAAATTTTTTAAAAATCACAAAAATATTAAAAAAATATGAATTGAAATTTATATGTCCTAAATTGTTCTAAAGTATCCAATTATTTAAAATTCACAACACATAAGTAATTATTTATAACAATTTAAAATTTAGAATATTATTACAACAAATAAAATTAAATAGATTAAATAAAGATAATCAAGTTTATGAGGTTTAAAATAAATTACCAACATGTATAAATTTTATTGGATGATGAAATTAAAACCCCTTCTCCTCTAATATCTAGATTCTAGTCATTTTGGGAGGTTTTTAAGTGGGGTTTGAGTTTATTATAAATTAATAATTTAGAGGTTTCCAAAAGTGCCCATCTCCTCTCTTATAAATGGGAACCTCCTCCCTCACCTCACAACATTTAGAGCCTTAATTTTTGGAAAATTCCTATAAATTTATCTTCTCCACTTCCCTATAAATAATTTAGAGTTCATGGTCTTCTTAAAAGTCCAACTTTAGGGCCCTAAGTGGAGGTTTAGAAGAGGCGCGTCGAAGAAGAGGTAATATCCTTTACCAATTCTTTCAAATTTATTTATCGTTATACTTCCTCTTCATTATATGGTTCAATATAAAGTAATAACATCAGTATCCCTAATATACCTATATATTTTTATAAATTTGAAACAACCAATTTTACCTTCTATCCATCCTACGGAAAATGAAATAACCGTGTATGCGCACGTACCGAATACCGTCTCCACACTGTGGTGTAATATTTCATCCACCAATACCTTACATGGATGGGTATAATGGTGGAAATAATAAATATATATTATTATTATAACTTCATAGTGATTCTGATAAATTATATCATCTACTCCAATTCAATTCAATATTTATAAGAATGATATCATCGCTCGTGCGTATGTACAGATTATTGTATCCATGACACGATGAGATTAATTTTCCATGATTACCAATTCAAGTATGATTATAATGTATATATAATAAATAATCATGAAAAATATGAAAAAATAATGATCCAGGATTTGTGTATATATATGTTTCATTTACTTAATTCCATTCAATACAATAAGGAAATGAAAACAGTGTTCATGCATGCGTACGACCTTCCATCTCCAAAAATTGTGTATTTCATTCCATTTAAACATCTATCATATATATTTAGATGATGAATATATATTATATATAAATATTGTCTTACATTCCGTAATTAAGTAAATTAGGATATATTTAATAATATCAAGAACAACAAGTCAAAACATGTACTATAAATGAAATGATTTTACACAAAACGCTACATTAACATAGAATTGACAAAAGAACGGGTAATATAATGTCCTATGTGACTCATATATGATATAATAAATATTATTATGGTTCTGTTACAAGTTAATATTATGTTTAGACACACTATAGAAGAGTTTCAGACAAGTAAATATAAAATTGGACCTAAGGTAAAGGATAATTTTTCAATCTCATTTTTATCTGAGAATGCTTATGCGTAAGGATTTACTGGGGTTATATTTTTCATCCATGTCCAAAAAATGTTTTTTATAAGGTGTTCAATATTATTACATGTATGTTTAAGGTCATGTTTACCCCTCTTTTACTTTTACGTTGTGTTATAATAGGAATAATATTTTTATTTACCAAACGTGGTACTTTTTGACTTTTCTGTTAAATGTACGAGGAGAAGGTTTTTTTAACTTATATGGCATTAACAGATTTTTACTATTTCATAATGCCTTATTTCTATGATGGTTAATCTACAAGATTTCATGACTATTTTCAAAAAAATCTTTTTCTTTTAAAATAGCATGGAATTTTAATAGAAGAAAATTATTTTGATGAAGAAAAAATATTTTCCGCAAGAATTCATTTCAAGTGTTTTATCAAAACTATTTTCCTTCTAAGGTGACATTATTTAATATGTTTATGTTTCAAGTATAATGTCTCTATGATTTATAAGGATTAATTTTTCTTATGGTGAAATGATATCCATTTGATCTATATGGATTATGTTATGATGGGATGATGTTTATGAAACTCATTTATTTCATTGGGTTTTGATGAATGATTTATGTTTAATTTGGGGAACACAAAAATTGATTTCATTATGAGATTGGTGGGACCTATATCTCACTCCAATGCATTGGGTACAGATTTATATCTCATGAGATAGAGACGGCTGGAACAGAAAGTGAATCTGGTTCACTAATACTGGGCTGGAACGACAAGTAAATCGGATTCAGTAATGGGCTTTGTCCACTATGATGGTGTTTGAAGGAATGCCTTGGATACTATGGAAAACATAACATGTGATTAATAGTTTCCATAATTACATTTTTTCTTCCCAATCTATTTTATCATGATTAATGTTCCTTTATGATCTATGCCTTACGCACTGCCATGATTTATGTCATTACTCATTATTTTGTTGTTTTATGTTCATGTTCCTACATTCAAATGTTTAGGGATTGTTTTATGTTCTCCATGTTTACCATTATTGAGAATTTGAGCTCACCATTTTTATGTTCTCCTTTCCCCAGGATATAAAGAAATGTTTTCATTAAGAAACCCATATGGGAAGATCTTTATTGGAGATGTGGAAGATCTTTCACCATGATTATAAGATTATTTTCTGAGTTTCCAAAGACACTAAAGTAATACGGTCAATGGGAATTTGTTTTTTTCATGTATTATGTATTCCGAAAAAGTAATGCAATATATATGTATATCATGCTTTGGGTATCTACAATTGGTATCAGAGCGAATTTTTAGTTATCCTTTGGAAACTAAGATGTGGAAACTTTAGTGAAATCCATAGAGATATTTCTAAGGTATGTCTAGGGATATCTCTAATGTTAGATATAAGTACAGGTTTTATTCCTATAATTACGTTAATGATCATAAAATCAAACCTCTGATGTTATATACTGAAGGTACTCCGCCTTTATTACATTGTTTTCTATCATGATTTTTTCCTCTCACACTATTCTTTTTGAGTTTTAGACGATGGCTAGAACCTGAAGGAACCATGTTGATCAATGTAATGGTCAATGAAATGATTTTCTTCCTAAACAAACCATTGTTATTGGATATGGAGGGCAAAATCCTATTTTTTTACTTACACAAGCTATGAATCATTCTGGACATCCAAATGAGCATAGAAAGTAACAATATTCTACTGAGTCCTTTATGAGGCAACATCCCCCTTCTTTCAATGGATATTTTGATCGAATTATTGCTGAGAAATGAATTAGTACCATTGATAAGACATTTTATATACTTAGATGTTCAAAAACTGTAAAATTCATTTTAGCTATTTACCGTTAGAAGGTGAATCATGCTAATGGTGGACTGTAATTAAGAATACAAGGCACCATGATGAAATTGAATCCATGGAATGGGGTGAGTTAAAGAACTTGTTTTTCACCTTGTACTTCCCTCATATTATATTAACAAAAATGGAAAAGGATTTTCTTGAGCTTAAGAAAAAGGATGATAATTTTTTTGGTATATAGGAGGGGAATTTTACAAGGTTTTGAAGGTATGGATCCAGCTTTATCAACCAACATGAGAGTAAAGTTGATCGATTCTTCAGTGGCTTAAAAAAAATATTCGAAGGGTATTAACAATAGGATAATTCAGTACCTATGAAGAAATAGTGTGTTTTGCTATCAAGGTAGAACTTGAAGTTGGTGTTACATATCCATCACATGGTTTTGAAAAGAAACAAAAGATGGAGTTCAAGGAAAAATATGAAAACAATGGGAAAGAGAATACGAATGTTTCTTTATGCTCGAAGTGTTGAAAGAAGCATGGTGGAGATTGTATTCTAGAAATAATAGAATTATTTAAGAGTGGAAAAGAAGTTCATCGAGCGGCTGAGTGTAGAAGTATTGGAAAAAAGGTAGATAATGATGTGAAAATAGAAAAGACTACAGAGAACACACCAAAAACACTTCAATGCTACATGTGCAAGAAAAGGGGCCTTATGCTAACCAATGCCCTAATCCAATGGATAATGATGATCAGCCTCAACAACATATTAAGTCAATCGACAAAGGGATGTCACATGCGATAACTATTTGTGGTGTTGAATATAACAACGAATTTGTGGAATGATTAGGTGTTTTTGAAAAGGGATTCCAAAATAGTGTTGTGGAATCTCATTTATAGTATCATGGAATATTGGAATATAACTGTATTGGTTTTCAATATTTGTATGGTACTAGTAACCTTAAAAAGTGATTGAAATATTTTTGGAATGCAGATGATATGCAAACAATGAAGGGATAAAGGGATAATGAGATGTTTGATAGTTTTAATGAGCTCAAGATTGATAAAAGGACAATGTGATATCATGGTTTGAGTATATATAATTTTTGGTACATTTAGCATATGGAAAGGGTTAATTTTTATGGAATTTGTGTTGTCATTAAGGTTATATAATAATTTATGAGGATGCATGATGAAGTCCTTCAAATGTTTGGAATGTGACCAATAAGATATATCATATGATATGTGTGGGGATAAATGTTGATATTGACATGCTTGTTATATGTCCTTTCTAAGAATCCTTTTCTATATACTATGATCTTGGACAAAAGTATTTTGGATGAGCCTAAAGATTGGAATATATTAGGTTAGACATCATATATTATTGTTTACGGAAATAACTTTTTTGATATTATTGGTGGAATGTTATAATAGTATAGTTTTAGAAAAAGGGCATCCTGCAGGGCGGGTGACAACCCATCGTGTTAGACAAGTTTGTGGTAATCGAACCCACAACCGAAGTGTGACATGCCATTATCACCTACCACTAGTCTACATGAATATCCTGGTTAGTAGAAACCAGTTTTATTTTATTTTGTGATATGATTTATGTAGTATATGTCCATTTTTGGAACCATATACGATTAATATCAGAATATATGGACTTATGTATATTTAATAACGTTTCTTAACCTTTTTTTGAGATAGATGGAATGTCCTATCATTATATCGCATGATCTGTTAACACTTCAAGAATGAAAAATTCAAATTCATTTCTTTAAATAGGAGATGATGTGGAAGTTGTTCGTGGAATAATCGACGATGTTATTACACTGAAATCAAGTAAGTATTTATCCTTATAAGAAAATTCATCAACTTTAGGTAAATGATCTTGAAAACCAAAATTTTTTTCCTAGTACCCTCATATCCGATGAATCAGATTGTACATTAGATCATAAAAAATTTATGGATTTGTGCTAGTAGGATTTTTTATAGCCATGTTCTCTACCACTCTCCATTAGAAATTTATTGTTAGATTTCTCTTCCATATTTATATTATCACCTATATTATCCTAGTTGGAAACCCAATGATGAGTTAATTTGGGTATTAATTATGTTTCTAATGTTCATTTTTTAAAATAACGTTTTTAGTATTCATTTTCATGATGTGGGTTTCTATGAAAGAATCTTTAAAGTATTAAATGATTTATAACACTGATGAATTTTGAGGGAGAAAATCATTTTAAGGAGGGTAGAATGTAAAAACCCAAGATTTTCTGAGAAATATTATTTTTAATTTCATTGATAACATGTGGTGTATGCTTCACTTAGAGTATCATGAACAATAAACAACATTGTATTAGCTTGTAAAATACGCAAACACTGTTCTTGGCTTATGTTGCACGCAAGAGAAACCTTCCTCAATAGCTTATGCTGTACAAAATACCAAGTTTCATTAAACAATGACATATTGTTATGAAAAAGCCATTATGAATAGTATTAAATACATTTTGAATTTTTTAAAATAAAAATTCATCTAACACATATTCTAGAACATGGAATGAGAACAAAATAAATTTGTCAAAAAATGCGGTTTTGCTACCTTTTGATGGCGCACCCACTTTAAATCTAGTTTTTGATAGGTTTATAAGTTAAATTAGACAAAATAACCTTATTCATTGAAATAAGGATATAAAAATTTACTTTGGATAAATTTTCTATACTTTTTTGTTAATATTCACATTTTGATGAATAGTTAAAATAAACTAAATTTTAATTAAAAAATCATTTTTTCATTAAAATAATTTATATTGTTCAATTATAATATTTACTAGTTTTAATGTATGAATATAATATATTTTGACCATTTAATATAATTCATGTCATTATCATTAATTTTACATTTAATTCATAGGTAAAAACATTTCAATCTTTGACAATGTTTTAACTTTTAAAACCCATTTTCTTAACAACGAGATTAATTTTAAATTTATTACTGCAACGTATGAGTTCTGAATATTGAAAAATGGATTACCTATTTGGATTCAGTGGGTCCAAATTATGTTACAATGTTAGTTTTAATTTTTTGATATTATGAATGGTAACTACAGAAATTTTTATTTACTACACTTAAAGGTAAATCGAGTAATTAAGAGTAAACATAAGATTATAAAATTACCCTAAACCTTTAAAAATACTATAGGATAAATAAAAGTCGACCCATATCACCAAAGGGTCGAAATAGCTTCCTTTCATGGACTTTTGACATTGAAAAAGATGTAATTATTATTAAAACCAAAGAAAGTGATAACATGTCACTCTCTTTTATCTTATAAGTGAAATAATTTTAATTTAGTGATAATCCTCATAAAACCTCAAATATAAACAATCTACAGAAATAAAATAAAATTTTCTACATCATGATAATTCATTTAGAATTTTTAGGTATTAAATAATTATCATTAATGATGACAAAATAGTGATGTAGAAGTTATATTATTGATTGAAATATCAAATAAATGTTTTTAAAAATATTAAAATAATTATTATATGAACTATTTATTTCTCTCAAAGAATTTTCTAGAAAAATATTTCATGTTATGAATCTATTAAATATTTTTTTTTGAATATATTCTCTGTGTGTTTTTTAGTTACATTCAACTAAATAAATAGTGTCAAAATTGACACTATTGTTATTTTGTAGAAATAACATATTATAAAATTATTTAAAAATCAAAACAAAATTTAAAAATTTATTAATGGAAATTTATATTTTCTAAAATGTCATAAAATATTATATTATGGACATTTCACAACACATAAGTAATTATTTTTAACAATTTAAAATTTAGAATAACATTACGACAAATAAATTAAATAGATTAATAAGGAATATCAAGTTGAAAAGGATTAAAAATAATTCCCAACATTTATATATTTTATTGTTTGATGAGAATACAACAATATATCCTCAAATATTTGGATAAGAGTTATTTTTTGAGGTTTTTATGTGGTGTTTCAGATTATATTAAATTAATATTTCAGAGGTTTCCAAAAGTTCCCCTCCCCACTCTTATAAAAGGGAACCTCCTCCCTCTACTCCTCATAATATTTTGAGCTTTCAAGATCTACCAAAACCTGTCGATTTATCATATATGCTTCCCTAGAAACATAATTGGGGCCCTGGTATTCTTCAAAAACCATCTTCATTTCCCAAAAAAAATTTAGAATTGGTGCATCGAAGAAGAGGTAATATCCTTTACTGATTCTTTCAAATTTATTTCATCTAATAATTCCTCTTATTTATTTTTTTCATTATAAAGTAATAACATCAGTACCAATCATATATTGATATAATATTATAAATATGAAACTACCCTATTTCACCTTCTATCCATCCAATGGAAAACAAAATCACCATGTGTGCGTACGCACGAAATACCATCTCCACGTCGTGGTGTAATCTGTTTTCCAGCCCCACCTTACTTGGATGGGTATAATGATGGAAATAATTACTATATATGATCATTATAAAATCATATTGATTCTAATAAATTATAGTATCCACTCCAATTCCATTCAATAATTATGGGAATGATATCATCGCTCGTGCCTATGTACGGATTACAGTTTCCACGACGCGATGAGATTAATTTTCCGTGATTAACCATTCAAGTATGATTATAAATTAAACATAATAAATAATTATGAAATATATGAAATATTAAAGATACTGGATTTATGAACATATATGTGTCATTTACATAATTCCATTCAATTCAATAAGGAAACAAAAACATCATTCATGCGTACGTACGGCCTACCATATCCATGAACGGTGTATTTCATTCTATTTATCGATCTATCATATATATTTATATTCTGAATATATATTATATATAAATCATGTTTTACATTCTGTAATTATGTAAATCTGTATATATGTAATAGTATGAGGAAACAACAAGTCGAAACACGTACGATAAATGAGACGATTTTACCCAAAATGCTTCTTTAACATGGAATTGGGAAAAGAACGGTTAATATAAAGACCTAAGTGAATCATATATGATATCCTAAATATTATAATGGTTCTGTTACATGTTAAAAATATGTTTAACCCGACTATACAAGAGTTTCAGACACATAACGAAGAAATTGGACTTATGGTAAGGGATAATTTTGCAATCCCATTTTTATCTGAGATTGCTTATGCGTAAGTATTTAATAGGGTTATATTTTTCATCCATGTCCATAAAATGTTTTTCATAAAGTGATTAATATTCTTCCATGTATGTTTAATGTCATGTTTACACCTCTTTGACTTTTACTTTGTGACGTGGAAGGAATATTTCTTTTCTTTACCATACGTGGTACTTTTTGACTTTTCCGTTAATAGTACGAGGAGAATGTTTTTTTAAATTATTCGGCACGAACAGATTTTTACTATTTCATAAAACCTTATTTCAATGAATCATCATCTACACTATTTCATGATTATTTAAAAATAATAATATTCTTTTAAAATTGAATGGAATTTTAATAAAATAATATTATTTTGAAGTAGAAAGGATATTTTCCTCAAGAATTCATTTCAAGTGTTTTGTCAATACTATTTTCCATATAAGGCGACATTGTTTAATATGTTTATCTTTACAGGATAATTTATGTATGATTTACATGTTTTAATTTTTCTTATGACGAAATTATATCCATTTATTCTATGCGGATTATGTTATGATATGATGATGTTTATGAAACCCATTTATTTTATTAGGTTATGATGAATGATTTATGTTTAATTTGTGGCACACAAAAGAATGATTTCATTATGATATTGGTGGGACCTATATATCCCTCCAATGTATTGGGTAAAGATTTATATGTCATGAGATAGACATGGATAGAACATCAAGTGAATTCTGTTCAGTAATACCTATCTGGAACGACTTGTAAACCTGGTTTTGTAATGGACTTTGTCCACTATGATGGTTTTGGCAGCAATGCCTTGGCTACTATGGAAATAATAACATGTGCTTAATGTTTTCCACAATTACATATTTTATTCCCATTCCATTTTATCATGATTAATTTTCCTTTATGATCTATTCCTTATGAACTGCCAAGATTTATGTCATTACTCATGATTTTGATGTTTTATGTTCATGTTCTTACGTTAAAATGTTTAGGGATAGTTTTATGTTCTCTATATTCACCCTTACTAGGAATTTGAGCTCACCCTTTTTATGTTTTATTTTCCATAAGATATAAATAATGGGTTTAGGTAAGAAAACCAAAGGGGAATATCTTTATGGGAGATGTTGAAGATATTTCACCATGATTAGAAGATTATATTATGAGTTTCTAAAGACACTAAACTAATACGGTCTTTGGGAATCTGTTTTTGTCATGTATGAAGTATTTCTCCAAAGTAATGTAATGAATCTGTAGGTCATGCTTTGGTTTTCTACAGTTGTGGTCATTGCATTAAAAATATGGCGTAATTATTACTATGGGGAGAAGTGTGAGATATATACTGATCATAAGAGTCTATAATATATTTTAATACATATGAATCATTATATGATCAATTGAATATCGTTAGATCTCATCATGGATTACAACATCTAAATCCATTACCATCCTGGTTAGGGAAGGAAGGTGGCATATTATTTATGTAGAAAGGATGATGCATTTTTATCAAAGATGAAAATTGAGATGGATTCAATATTCATATACATACAAATGATTGACATGGTAATAATTGAGGGAGTCAAATCATAAATCCATTATAAAATTATTCCTCAACTGTCCCTTCTGATGAAAATAAAGGACGATCAAATAAAAGAGGTGGAAATATTTGAATGGGAGGAAGTTATAAGAAAGGATAAATCCTCTGAGTTATAAATTAGTGTGATGGAGTCATAATATTTGGTTCATGACTTTCTGTAGAATCTTTTAGAGTGTCAATGATAGAGACTCTGAATAATTCACATATCTCAACCTTCTATATTTACACAGGGTTCAAAAATATGTATGGAGATAATTTTGAGAAATTTTGGTGGGACAATATGAAAAACAGATTACTGAATATACATCAACGCGCATGTTATGTCAGCAAGTCAAAGATGAAATGAAAAACTATAATGGGATGATGCAACCATTACCCATATGAATATGAAATTGAAAAAACATCACCATGGACTTTATCACTGGACATACAAAGACATCCAGAAAATACAATTCTATATGGGTTACTATGGATAATCATAAAATGATGTCACACTTTATCAAAATTCTAGAGGACTTCACACTAGATCAAATTTCATTGATATACATCAAAGAAGTTATATGGTAACATTGAGTACAACTATCTATTGTATTTTACTAAGATCTGATATTAATCTCAATTTCAGAAAATGTCTCTAACATACTCTAAGCACTGATATGGTCTTTAGTATGACCTATCATACTCTATGAAATGAGATGAAATTTTTTATGGCCAATCATACACAAACAGATGTCCAATCTGAGTGGACAATTTAGAAATCGGAAGACATGTTTAGGGAATGTACTATAGACTTTAAAGGAGGATGGGGCCAACATCTTCTTCTATTCGAATTATCCTACAATAATTTTTTCCACTCCGGAATCCAAATAATTCTTTATGTAGGAGTTTATTGAAATAATGCAAAACAACAACATGTTGCGATAACGTTGGTAAAAATAAGCTTATAGGACATTAAATTGTTGAAGAAATGGTGTATAAGGTAAAAATAATTCAGCATCACATCAAGGCAACCCAAATTATAAAAAAGAGTTGTGCAAACATTTGTTGACGGGATATAGAGTTTGAGGATGGATATATGGTATCTCTCAACATATCTATATGGAAGAGGATCATGAGATCTGGGATGAATATGAAGCAATGTCCCAGGTATATATACCCCTTTGAGATCCTTTACATTGTTAGAGTTGTGTCCTATCAAATAGTAGTTCCACCAACTATGTCAAAATTACATGATGTATTCCACGTATCCCTCTTAAGGATTTATATACAAGATCCATCAAATCTAAGGACTTCAGAGGAGGTATAGTTCAATAATGATCCTTCATACAAGGAGCAAGAAATGAAAATCATGGATCAAAGAGATATCGTTTTATACAATAAGACTACTCACCTAGTCAATGTACATCGGTGGAACTATAAGTACAAATGGAAAACATGGGAACCATAGCAAGCGATGAATGTGAAGTACTGACACATGTTTTGAGCATTGAATGTAAAATAAAATTTTGAGGGTGAAATTTCATAAGGGGGTAAGAATTTAAGGAGCCAAATTTTGATCCATAAACATCTCTTCTTATAATTATTTCAGATTATATAAACACTTAATAGAATAAAATCCACTCTTTTTAAATGATGAATTGATGAAATAATAAGTATTTATAGATGTTAAGGAACGAATAGTGATGAAATAGTTACCTCAACATTGGAATAGTAATTTCACCCTTATAAATACTAAACTAGCCACTCAAAAAGTATCCTTAATGATGAATGTATAAAAAATATATCAATTTTATAAGTTACAATAGGATATAATTATATAATAGTATAATTATTAAATATTTTAAAAAGCATTAATTATGCGTTGGTATTTTTGAAAGTCATAAATATTTATTTTTAATTTTTTTGACTAGTTTAATTATTTAAAAGACAATTTATTTTCATAAAATGTATCCATAACTTAATAGATTTATATTTTATGATTTGATATAATTTTATGAGATAATAGTTAAATTATTAAAGTGTTATAAAATAAATTATAGTTTTAAAATCATTATTTTCATGTAAATAATAATAATATTTCAAATTTATATTTCTCATATTTAGAAAACTGTTTTCATAAAATGGTGTTCATTTTTATATTCTAGATTTTAAAAAATGGTAACGGTTATTTTTTTGGGATTTTTTTGAAATGCATGATTTTGTTCTGGATAATAAAATATTGTAATTTTTTATATATCTACATTAAAAGTAAAAAAAACTCTATTTATTGAGCCATGGATGAAGTAAGAACAATTTTTTTCAACTCAAAATATCTAATTACTATATTTAGTCTATAAATTCAACACTATTTATTTTCATGAGAAAAATACAAATCAAATGAATTAAATAATTGAAAAACACCCCACTACTCCTTTATAAATACCACCACTAACCATATCTTTTCGTCACACCAATAAAGCCTTGAGAAATTTATTTTTTCTTCCCAATATTCTCCCCAAACCACACAATAATTTATATGATATTTTGGTCTTAACAAAAGACCAAAACCATTTACCTAAGTAGTTTCAAAAGAAGAAGAAATCAAGAGGCAATACCCTCCTCTGTTTTCATTCAATTTCATTTCAAGTTACTATCATTTATTTTCCTCATATCCACCACCCTAATCTAAATATAATGAAATATATATTATATTAAATATAATTTAATTTTATCATGTTTATAGAGTAATTATATATCAAATATCTTATCCTCTTTTATACATATAGTGTGAAAAAAATCATCTATGAGGTAATGATTTACCACCATCATAGACGATGTGCTTTCATATTTCAATTCCATTGTCATGGATAATTATGAAATCATGTTTATGATTGAAAAAGCTTATAATATATATATAACATATATTATCTAATTTTAATGAATCAATTTTTATTCTAGATATTAATCTATAAAACAAAATGAATTCATTGAGAAAAAAAATTATAAATTCATCTAAATGATTATAATTGATGATTTCTCTAGTGAATCATCCTCACATCTAGAAAAAATGGTATTGTAATATTCTATAAGTTCATTAGCTACATGTATGTTCAGTTCTGGATGGCTATCCTCATTTTACATGATTTTCAATAAAAATATACTAGTAAACTGATCATGAAAACCCAGATAAGCAATTCTCCCAAACAATGAAATTTAATACTTTATCGCATAAAAAAGGCAATATATTAACTCAATAAAGTTATAATAAATATAATACATGTATAAATTTCCTGTAATTATCAATTAATGAATCTAATTTGATTATACAGGGCATCAAGATCATGCGAAGAATCGTTTTCTACATAAGGTACGAGATTCTAACCGAACCTCCATTATTCATTCGAGTTACTCTTCATCTATTTTTACCCAAATTAGATTCTATTTTATTATTATGTAATAATTATAAATGAAATTCAAATGTTCTAAATAGATTTATATATATCCATTGATACTTATTTTAATTTTTATACATGTTTTTGAAAGATTATATATTCAATCATTCCCAATAAGCAAGCTCAATTAAATGTCACTTCCCAAATTATTACACATTTTCAACAGTGCTCCACAATATGTTTTCAGATAACATAATTTTTTTCAGAATCCTTTTATTTATCTTAAAAAACTACCTTGGTTTTTTTCTAGTGTTATACATACAATTACACCTTTTCCAATTTATAGAATTTTTAATTGTATTCCTTAAACCGTACTAATTTTTTTTATTTATAATGTATCTTAAAAACTACCTTTTTAATTTATTATAACACCAAATATCATAATATATACCAATATTTTTTTATGAATTTCTTTGTATGATTTAATTAATTTAATTCATTGAAACATTTATAATACAAAAAAATTATTATGCTTTTGACGTGATTATGATACCCAATTCCTTCCATCGGTAACCCTTATGTTTATGTTTTATTACTTATGTATTATTAATTTTGTAGAAATACTATTAATGAACATGATATGATGGTGGTTACTAGATAGAAATCAAATTCATTTTGTATTTTTTATTTAGTTGAGACATTATGTGTAATGGTCTTGGGGGTTATCCTTGACTCATGCTCCTCTACGTGCAACTATCCTTGAATCGTGCTCCACAACGTGCCACGATCATTGACTCATGATAAAGTAATGTTCTTAGTTTCTTTCGAATTACAATGATTAATGGATTATATTATCCCATTTTCTATTTTTTATGATTATATATGTTTAATTAAATTTGATGCCTTCTTATATTATTATTTTATGCCTTCTGACCCATGAGATATGATTTTTTCTTATGTTTCTTCCTTTATTGGGATTTTTAGCTCATCCCTTCGAAGATTTTATCACTAGGTTACCTGATAATGATTTAATGTCTCAATAAACGTTACAATATCATAATAGATGAAAAATTGTGAAAAAAGTTTTTCCCCATGTTTTTAGTTTCATGAACATATTCTTCCAAGACATTAGACTTAACGATCCTTGCCCTGTAATTTGATTTTAAATTATTTCTAAATTATTGTATTGATATGTGTTAATGTATAGGGTCTCTATACTAATTTTCTATCATCTTATTAATCATATCAATTGATAAATGTATAAACAAATAACTCTTAGAAATATTTTTCATGTTATAACAAACTGAAATCCACTATGACCTTGATTTACAGATGTACTACTTTTATTGAATTTAAGTGGATTTATTTAGTTTTACATTGATACAATGATGCATGGAATGCTAATAAAAAAATATTTGGTCATTTCAATAAGATGTAAAAAATATTTCCAATGATATTTCAATATTTAGGGACATTAACCACTTTTCAATCATCATATCATGTTAGTTTCATAATCATACAGACAAAAGAGATCATTTCCATGTAATTTTCCATTCTCAAACTTCTCATAGCCTCATTTAGATATTTTATGTTGAGAATAAAATTATACCATTCTCCTGTATGTCACCTATAAAAATGGGAATAAGTAAGATAAACAATAATTGAAATTTCAAACTCATTATTAATGACCTCATTGAACTGTGGGGACTACACTTCAATTGATCCGCCATATATTATTCCGTTGATATAAACTAGCACAATCCCTTTTTGGTACTCTAATTGTTGATTATGAGATTGTAATGAATCCCCCCACAGAAGTATCTGAGCCTATTCAAAATTATTAATGTTTTTAATTCCATGATATTTGTGATTCCTTTAACCCATATTGTTTTATCCTTACCCCAAAAATTTTTTCTTCAACCTCATGAATGAGAATTCATCTGGGTAGTTTATATACACTAATTGTGTAAAAACCCTATTTCGAAATGTGGAATTTATATTCACATGAAAACATTTAATTTCCTTCTAAATGATATATTCAAGATAAATAAAATAGTTCTGATCCATAAAAGATTTCAAAATGTCTCATCAACATTTATTCCCTCGATATGGTGGTAACCTATTCACACAAGTCATTAATTGTTATCAATTACCACTCCATATTTATTGAGTTTTATTTTAAAGAACCATTTTGGTCCTAATTACATCCTTATATGTCATCCTTGAAATAGTATCCTATGTCAGATTATTCCAAATAAATTCATGTCCTTCATTAATATATGTAACTGTGTTATCATATCTATACTATCATTCATAACGTATAGGTTATTCCTTAGATAAGAAGGATTTATATTATAAGTATTTGAATCTCCCTAACAATGATATTTGGACTATAAATTTTAACTATGCTCTTCAGATTCCATGATGTTATTAATTTGAAGTCCACAAGATCATTATGAGTATCTTCTTCTGAATAAATATTTTACACTTCGAATCCCATTACTTTTCATACATCCTCATCAATGTCTTCTGGGAATTTTTCACTTTTTTGTTGATGAATTTTTAATTATCTACAATGGTGGAATAATGGATTTCAAATAAATTTCAATGCATCATATTTATGAGTTTAAATTAATTTATTTTCTATACTATCTATAGAATAATCCATCATAACCCCAACAATCATATTTTCTATCTTTTTTCTTTATTGATAATTAGAAAATTAATTCCCCAAGATTTAAATGTATTCTCATTTTATATTATTTCATTACTGTATTGAGTATAGAGTGTTTTATAATTTACAATATAGAATAATCCTATTGGATGATAGACTTATTTCAAGACTACTTCCATCCATAATTTCTCTTGTAGGACCTTTTTAATATGAAATATTGTGAAATATTTTTTATTATCTGATTTACCCTCTCAACTGCCAAGTTTTTTAGGAGTTCTCACTACCATAACATGATGCATTATGCCATGTTTCTAAAGAAAATATTATTCTTGTGTTTTTTTGAACTAAATACATTTATGTGGTGGAAATATAATATTTTTCTATATAGGCATCGTTTCATCTAACGTCTGATAATATGTAATAAAACCGAAAAAAATAAAATTTATTGGATGTTATGAAAACCCTTAAATTATTTATAATTTCATCAATAAAAATAACATAATGTCTCTTATCATCAATGGATCTTATTGAGATAGAATGACACACATATTCACTTACCAATTCTAAACACCTATTTCCTTTTTTCCATTTCATTGAATTTATTTATTACAATCTTACCTTATTGAAAACTATCAAACATATAAGTACATTCATGTGAAATCATGGTGAGATCTTGAGATGTATAACATTTTACGTGATATTAAATAGATGGTTCTTAAAAATAAATAATTCATTTAATCAAAAATCTATTTTATTACACTCTATATAGAATAGTCATATATTCATTTCCACTCACAACTTATAGTTTCCCATTTGTGCACATTCTCTGTAAAAACAATATTCTATATGTTTGTTTGACAAAAAAAAGATTCATTGTAAATGAAATTGAATGAAATGAGTCACATAGTTTAATTACATGTATTTTATTTCAACCGAGAAAATTATTAATCAATACATCAATATATATAATATACTCTCCCGCAAATTTGGTTTTTCAATAAACAAGTCATTAAAACTTCATCATTTAAAAATTTGTGAACTCCCTCAATTCAATATTTATTTCTTGTAACCGGATTATTTATATATCATAAAATGGTATGTTTAGACAATATCAAGAATTCATACCCTAAAACAATTTGATTCATTATAGAAAATATATGAAACCATTTCGTTGTCAACTCAATTCATTTTTATCCTCATCATTAAATTCATTTCTATTGATGATTGAAAATATTTATCTTCCACATATTATGATAAGAAATGTTATTTGGAAGATATGAACATATATTTTGAGTTTTCAACTCATTCCATGATTCATTGATCTACTTCTTAATGTAACTATTTATGTTCATCATTTAATTCCTCTATGTTTCACATGAGTAATATTTGGACTTGCGTCTTACTCATCCACCCCTGAAAAGGTGACCCTCAAAATCATTCACAGAATACCAAAATCCATGAGGATACCCATGATCCAATTATTATCTTTCATACCATTGGTCTATGGGACATATGTTTTTATAATTTCCATTCAATCCACAAAAATATCAACTTATACGAAGTGTATAACTATACATAATTTCCATGAAAGATGTTTCATTGGTAGTATGTGTCTTCTGATCATCATTTTCTTGTGAAAGAAGATTATTATTTTTGTTAAAAAATCTCTTATATTTTTTTCATACCTTCCATATAACTAAATATTTCTTCATAGGAATTTAAACATCATTCTCATAATCATTTTCAATATTATTGGGAAACCTTGCTGCAATATTTCCAGCCTTTCTAAATTGGAATAATGAAATTTGATGTTTACCCTTGAGTGTTGATTTTAAACTTCTTCAAATTTTGGAATGGAATTACATAACCCCATATTTCAATTATTTTTCATAAAGATCATAAATTATGATATTCTTCATGGCCTTGAATGCAAACTCTTTGGAATTCACTTTTTCAATAGACTAAATATCTTTATTTATAATCTAGAATTTTACAAGAGTATTATGTTGGATATCAATTTTCATCTCCTTTGAATATTTATCTTACAGAAGAGATTCATTTAGTTTTAATTAAGGAGTAATTATTCTCAATATGTGCTTCATGATATTTATATCTTCAAGAATTTCTATAAGACCATGAATGTCTTCCACAAAAGCATTCACCCAATCAAAGAAACCATCTATAGACTCAATAGGGTTATGTATCAGGTCCTCATATTTTTTATATAGAAATTATTATTTTTCTTCTACTAGTTTTGAATTTCCATCATAGATATTTAACAATTTTTTTCACAAGGCATGAATACCCTTATTATACATCATTTTTGTGTATATTTCTTTAGAAAATTCCCAATATAATGTATTGATAAAATTTTTGTTAGCCTCCAAATCCCCTTGATAATTATATAATAATGAACCACTATCCACACTGGCTGACATACCATGTATTTTTATAGTAATGTATTCAATACCTAATGAAGGTAAGTACAACAACATTTGATTCCACTATAATCTGAAATTATTATAATTGATGATTATAATCCTGTTATGATTGAAAACATCCATTGAAAACCAAGAGAGAGATTAATTAACATTAACCATTAATTTTGATATAAATTTTTATGAATGAAATGTGAAATCCCATGTGGTGTTGGGGTGAATTCGTGTATGATATATTAAATCAACTCCACCATTAGATCTCGTTACATAATTAAACAAAACACAATTCTATAAAAAATAGATATTATGAAAGATTTAACACATTTAAATGTTATTTATGATATAATTATACTTATTTTTTTTTTCTAAAATCACATATACTATATTGAATTACACTCCTCTTAAAATATAATGAAATCACTCGTGTGTACCATAGACTACTGCCTCATGATGTGATGTTATTAATTATTCACATATGCGCTAAAATAAATTAAATGTGGATAACATAATGAATATATTTCATATATATAAGTTGATATTTAATTTTTTTATAATTAATATATCACCCATTTATTAACCCATTCACCAATTATAGAAATGATAACATCTCTTGTGTTTACATATGACCTACCATTACCATGTAGTGATACGATCCATTATCCATTAGCAAATTTAAATGAGGATTTTACGAATATATCTAATGGTTAAATTTTATATTTATAATGTTATTATAATTATCTAGTTGATGAAATTAAATAAAATGTCTAAGGACCAAATCATTCATGACAAAACACACAATAAGGATGTAAGAAATTTAATCCCACAATAATGAAAATAAGGAATGGTTACCAACAAATAGGTGGTAAAATTTTACAAGAGGCTCATTTATAATATCATAAAAATTAAAATTGTTTTGGAATAAATTAACAATTTTAATAAAACAATTTTTATAGGAATTTAACTAATGTTCAACCAAAATAAAGCATGAGGTAATGGAGTTCATCTCAATTTACCTTCATTGAGAAATATTGTAAAATTATTCAATTAATATATTTTATATAGTTTATATACTTTATATTTAAAATGTAATATAATTATTAACTAAAAATGATTTTAATTTTATGTTTCAATTGAAATTATTTCATCAATGGGGATTTGACTAAAAAGGTACGAAGGGGAAAAAAATCCCATAACTCAATTTTCATTCATTGGGTTATATTACTTCTTCATTGTCTTTATATCATAAGACAATGTGTTTAATAATGTTTTAATATCCATTAATATATGATATATTTTTTATATTGATTTATATTTAATATACATAATTGATTCATTGATTAATTGTCACATTAACATTATAATCTTTGTAATGTTTTATTTCACACACAAATTTTAATTAGGATTGTTTGTGAATGAATTTTAATTGATTAAAATTAATGTATAATTGCATAATAAACCCATTTAATATTATTATAATTATTCTCTCAAGACATATTCGTTGAATACTACCATTTATTACTCTCGATTGAGAAAAAATAAATAATAATTTCTTACTTCATATATTTCTTCAGTCCAAAATATCATTCCATCCAAAAACATGATTTCAAAATATAAGTTCAAAATTTTTTTTTTCTTTTTACAAATGTCTTATTCAACATATTTTACCATTGTTTGAATTTGTATAAAAAATATCAAAGCAATACTCATATTGTCATTAAAACAAGTCATGTTTTTATTTTACTTAAAACATGATTGAAATGGTTGTTTCAATGAATTTTACATGAGCCAAATTTATATAAATTATTACCACTCAATTTTAAAAATATTATATTGTATACTATGAAGGATAATTTCAATTAAAATTATTATTGAAATATTTTTTGAACTATTATATTTAAAATTATATTCAAATATAAAAAGTTTATTTTTCTCGTGGATTTTTAATTAAATTTTTATGGTTTCTATACTAATAAATTGAAATAACAAATTATTTTACATAAACTCATTTACGATGTGTTGTATTTATAAATTACTTATTCATTCTATGGGTGTTTTAGGACATTTTTTACTAAGAAATTTAATTGAAATTATTTATATTGAGTCATTTTAGGCAATAACATTCCCTAGATAAATTCACATAACAATGAATATTAAAAATTTAAATTTCCCAAAATATCCATATTATTTATCATGAAGATGATTATTTCTTAAAGTATATTTCAAATATAAGTATGGAGATCTAATATTATTGTTATATATTTATCTATTTATATATTATTGAATTGTTATTATTTTCCCAATACATAATGATTAAGAAAAGTAGAATTGTTCATAAATAAAATAAATTATTTATATATAATGAATGATTTAGACTTATATTAATAGGCTTGGCCTAAAAATATAATTCCCCACTATGAATTTGTAATATCATGAGGTAAATCATTAATATATGATTAAATAGGTTACTAGTTGTTATTTTATACTGACTTGTGGGAGGTATTAATAGTTTATGTATCGTCTTTCTATGAACATGACATCTCTTGATATAGCATTCCATTCATAAAAAATTCAGTAATTATTATGAATGTTATTTTCTCAATTATATTATATTTGGATTCATTTTATTATTTTTTTATTGATTAAATGGACATTTTTTTCAATTATGTACCATTTCATATTGATTACACATAATGAATTAAAGATAATAATGTTACAATTTTAATAGATTTCGTTTTCGTTATATTCCATTCAATATTTATTATTATTTTTAAATTATTTAAATGAATTTTTTTAATGTTTTATTCCAATCCATGATCATTATTTATATTTATTCATTATATATTCCATTATACCATGCCATTTTATCGATTTGATATCACCCATATTTTTATTCATTTCCCAGGAATCTTGGAAGTTAAATATGATTTATACAAAATGATATGCTTGACAAAATTATTTAAATCTATAAAAAAATTGATTTGATTTTTTCAAATAAAATTATGGAATAATTTATGAAAATTTATTAATATGTCTACTAATCTATTGTGAATTTGTGTATACAATTATTTATATAATATGCTAATTTAATAAAGCACACACCAGCTCTATGTTTCTAGGGTGAAGGTTGATATAATAATTATCATTATCTAAATGTATTTTTTCCATATACATGATTTTAATTCCCACCAATTTCCTACATTCCCCTGTTGAAACAACATTTTATTTTTAACTACTATGATCATTTCAGGATACTTAAAACAATTTAAATAAAATGTTTTTATATATTAATGTTCTTGGTTTTCAACAAGGATCATTCAAAAATGTTTTAAAAATTTTCAATTATTCATAATATTTTTTTTTATCATCAACTTACAATTTTTGATAAATCAATTGTATGTTTGTGTTGGGGTTAATTTATTAAATAAAATCTTTTAAATAAAAAAATTAGGAAATTATTTTCAATTGTTTCTTTTAGATAAATGATTTGTTTTTAATGTTTCAATTACTAAATATTAATTTTAACATAAACTCAACCAATGTCTTAATAATTATCCTATATTAATAATTTTTTTCATTTAAAGGATATTTTTTTAGGAAATCATTATAATAAGGTTTTCAAATGTCTTATAATTCCCTCTAAGAATATGTTATGGGATGAAAATTTGTGTTACATTTTTAATTGAGTCCTTACAAGGATTATTGATTTTTTCTTTCTATTTACCCTAACATGTTTTCCATTAATAATGTTATAATTGTATCACCCTTATACGTAATTATGGAATGAAATGTTTTTTGAAAATGATGAATTTAAAATTGTATTCTTAAATATGATCACAATTTTTTATTTTTTTTAACTATTTAAGATTAATATTCTTCTTTGATTGGTTCATAATGAGATATTGAGTTCATCATTCTTTTGTGCAAAACAAAATATGTATTATGGGGTAGGTGGGAAATATATCTCCCACAAATTAATTTTTTATGGGTTATATCTAATTAAATTATCCTGTTATTTAATTAATGTATTGTGGATTAAAATGGGTGAGTGTGATGTTGTTTATCTCTAAAAACAATATATTTTTTGAATAAGTTGGAGGGTAGAGTGGTTCATAATTAAATAAAATAATTCTTTTATGATTACGAAACTTGTTTATTTTTTAGTTGAATTTATGTATTATTTTCAATTTTACACCATTTCTTTATAATATTTGTCACATTAATTTAATTATAACATTTTATTATATTTTTACTTATTTTTGTAGAATATTAGTTATATTATCCTTCTTAAATGATAATTTTTTATCTCAATTTAATTTGAAATATTTTATAATTTTTATTTAAAATCTAATAATATTTTTTATGATTTTTATATCTACCTAATTAAATCTTTAAAGATATGATATTTTTTTTTACCAAGTATCTTCGAACATCAATTTATTCTGTTTCCAACAACCATGATATTAATGTGATTCAAAAATAGAAGGCTGCAGTGGTGATCAATTATTATGAAATATTTTCAATTATTATATATTAATATGTATATTGTTTTAATCTAGGAGATACCAAAACACTCAGTCATTAGAGGTCTCTACTATTTATGATATGTATTAATTAGATTTATATATTAATATTGAATTTATGTCATGTTTATTTTTAATTACATCAAATTTAATTTTAATACAGTTCATATAATTTTTATATTACTTACATTAAATTTTTTTAGTGTTAGAGGACATTAGTGAAAACCATAGGGATAATCCTGAATATAGAATGATATCATGAAATATTAATAATATATTTAGTTAATGCATTCCATAAAAATACATACTTTCCTAGATACAAAACGTGTATTTAGGCTCCATTAAAAATTAATTGTGAAGTAATATATCATAATAGGTCATATTAGGTACTATCCCATCATCACTAAGTGTATGAAAAAGAGTAAAAAGTTAATACCTAGTGTTACACATTTAGGGATATGATTTAGATAATCATATCTGATTTTAAATAACTATGATTTGTTGATATATATGATACAATGAAGGATAAGTTTATGAGTGTATGATGTCTAAAATAATGTAACACATGTAAAACAATAATCTATAAAAAATAATAACAGAATTGTTGGACAATAGGATATGGTAAAATAACAAGAAATATTATTTTTGAAATCATTTTATAATTATGAAAATTTCACAATATAGTGACTAGTTATTCACTCAAGTAAACCCTTTTTGTTTTAGTAACTGCTAAATATAAACGGAAACATGACAAAAAAGGACAACATGGATATTACCTCAACAAAACATCCCATCAAAATGGGAGTTAAAATGTGAAACCATGTTATTATTATAAACCAACTGTCCAGAAATTTTATTAAAAATTCAAAAGTATTAATTTTAATAAACCGAAAAAAGAAGAAAAAGATGGTATCTCATTAAATATATCATTATAATTATTATAAAGGATAAACCTATCAATTTATTATCTGTCAAAATTTTGAAAATACAAACCATAGTAATGTCCTCAATAGGTCTTTTAGATCCTTTAATTTTGGAAAAGGATACCGTCTATCATAAATCTAGTGTTGGAAATTTAAGGGTTAAGTTAATATAATTAATAAATATAGAACTCATCCATGCACACCAATAACAATTCAATGTGTTAGGTTTATAGAAATAACAAATTATCCCATTAATTTCCCTCAATTTAGGACATATAAAAATAATATGTATATATTAACTACTACAAAATTAAATAAATAAATACCATATGCAATGAATATTGATTAATAGGACTATGGTAAATAAGATTCACTTACCCTCCACCAGATATTATTGGATTTATTTTTGTTCTATCAACCCTATTGAATCTAGAATAAATTATATGTATATATACTTTTCATGATCATTTATTTTTATTTGAATGATAATATATAGTTTTTTATAATTATGTTTATAAAAATAATTTTTTTAAAATCAAAATATCCTCCACTGAAAAATTGATTTGGTTTTTAGATTATAATTTTTATCTTCACATTGATTCCACATGAATTTTTAGGAATGGAAAACACAGAGTCTAAATAAAATGTAAATATTTATTATTGTATGTAAAATATATTATTAATTATGAAGAGAAAAAAACATTCATATTGACTTTAATATCTAGTTCTGAGATACATTTCTTTGAAATAGATTTGTAAAATAATGGTTTCAAGTCATATGTAAAATATGGAGAGTTAAATATTTTTTGAGACAATATCTTGGGGAATGTAAATAATTTTCACACACATATCTATTCATTTTATGTAATTATAAATAAGTAAGAGGGTGAAATAAATTTTTTTGGTGATATATAAGGACTCGATATATTGTATCCTTTTAAAAAATATAATATTTTTTAAATTTTTTATGTAACTGAATTCAATATAAATGCCCAAAAAATATTAATAATAAATTCATAATAAGTCTATAAATGACATAAAATGTTAGTCATTTAATATTTATTACACTTATAATCCAAATAATTAATATAGGTTAATATTGAATTGGTTATTTTCAGTAAAATTTATTTTTTATATTATATAATTTATTTTAGAAAGAATGTTTTATATATTTTATAAATTGATTTTTATAACATAAAATGATTATTTTATTCCTTGATATAAAATAAGATTATGATATATCTTTTATACATTTTCAAAAATAATTTAATTTTTGGTGAAATTTAAAAAAATAACAATTTTACTAATAAAATAAAATTTATATAAAATATTCATCTTTTAAATATTTTTTATATATAAAATGTATTTATATAATCAATTTAATCAATTTAATTTTCTATTTTCTCCTAATATAAATTATGAATATCATTGTAGAAAATCAAATAATATTTTAGGAATATTTTTTTATATATCTATTTAAATTTATAAAAATTGTAATTCTGGTTTTTGATTTATTTTAATGCACCATAATTCATATATAAACATTTATAATATATATATGGTAATTTGAAACAATTAAAATTATATTTTATCATGTACATAAACATTATGCTTAACAATTCAGTTTTCAAATAAAAAAGTGTTTTATGTGTTACATGTGCCAACAATAAGATTAACTAGTAATCGTTCATGCTTTTGCATGACATATTCAATTAATGGGATTTCAATTGTTAATTGATTAATATTTATAAAATTGGAGATGAAATAGTAATGTAGAGAAAATTTTAATTATAAAGTAATGGTTTTTGATAAAGGAATAGGAGGGAGTATAATATGAATACACCTTTAAAATAATTGAAAAATAAAATGTATAGAGTAAAAGTATATGAATTTTTAAATTTTGAGAAAGGAAATTTAAATTCATATTCAATTTCAATGAAAATAGCTATAATGTGGGAACTGAAATAATGTTAAAGAGAATTCTATGATAAGAAAGTGGTTGTAATGATAAAAGAGAGAAATGGGAAAATAAATAAAATTAAAATAAATTTAATGAGTTGGATGATAGGAAAAAAAAGTAAATGGAGTGAAACTATTAATAATTTATAAGGAAAAATATATAATGAGGGACGTAGAGATCAACGAAAAATAATAAATAGAAGATATAATTGAATAAAAAAATTGTTGAAGACAGAGAATCGATAACCACTTCATAATACTCGACAATATTAAATTGAAGCTACAAAATAGATAATGAAAAATTGAATCTCGTTGATTCATCAATAATTTTCAATGGTCCTAGGTTGTATATATATATATATTTAGAACCCATCCCATGCATTTTCATGGAATGGTCATTTAATTTAACATTAACTTGAACAAAATTTGGATAGTTTCCAAAAAGAATTTTTTAAAAATAAATTCATATTGGATTGAAATTATATTCTAGATAAGTTCATATAGGTAATTAATAATGGGAAAACATTGATCACAGGATCACATACAGATGTGATTGCTAAATCAGTAGTGTTTTCTCAATATTAAGTACCTACACCTTTCTCATGGGTGGCTATGATGCATCCACTTTTCCTACTTCTTAAGGTTCCTATTCTTGTTCTACAAGGTTCTTGATTTATTCCTTTATCACAGATAGATATCTTGCCTTTTCAACTGAGATTGGTGGTGGCGGTGTGACTTCATCTTCCTGAGAAAGGTCTTGTCTCCCATGCCTAGCTCTGATGTCCGGAATCATAATAGATGAATATTTAAGAACCTATTACAGAGAGTATAAAAAGATAAGAGTTTCAATGTACTACTGATTGATACCAATAAATACTATATGAAAATATGGTAAGAAACATGATATTGAAATATCACATACTTTTGACTAAAATGTGGAAGGTTTTTTTGAATCTTCATTTGTATGTAATTGAAGCAAAAACATATAATATACAGGTAATGTACTAACCCAATAAATTTGTTAATTTTTTTAACTATTTAATGTGACTGGACATTGAATCTATTAAAAAATGCATGACTCTTTTTTTTTATAACATTAATCTATTTTCCCACAGCTGTGAAAAACATGACATTAACTCCTTAACATAAGACATGAATTTAACTACACATTATTTGAACTTCTTAACATAATTGTAGAAACAATAAATATTAACAGCTAACAGACATAAATTGATTACAATATTATAAAATTGAATAGAAAAATATTTATATTAGAATCTGTTTTCAGTGATTGTAAAATATTAATAGTGAAGACAACATATCCATCCATCCATTTAAAATTAGTTAACATAACATAGTAACAGGAAACATGACTACAATTGATTCACTTAATGATGGAAACCAAAGCTTGGCCAACATTTCACTAATGAAATTATTAGTTGATTCAATAGAAAATGAATGGGGAAAATATTTTAAACTAATGGAATACCAGTTTTGAAGGAAACCGAAGCACAACCTGGATGCTTTTTATGAACATTCATGTCCTTGAAAAATTTATGCTTGAAAAAAATAGTATTAGCAAGGTTTTTTATTTATGAATAAAATAATTAAATATTAAAATTAATCTTTCCCAAAGTCACATGATCTAATAAATCTTGGAACTGGTTTCACATTGTTTTTATAGGAACTCCTCCACACTAGAATTGATTTCTATGGATACCATAAAAAAGGATTGTATAATTAACCACAATTAAAAGATTCATACATTAACTAAAAATATTAAAAAATTAACTCAATATAAAGCTATAATAAAAAGTTACAACAAAATTTCAATTCCATAACTACACATATCACTACAACTATCTAATAACACTATAAAAGATTAGTCTGAATGCACATACCAAATAAAATATATTTTTGGTGAAATTTATCAATATACTCCAATGAAGTCTTAATAGCCAACACATTTTCAATGTAATGGGAACATACTTGTATAGGAACCCGTCATTAAGAATACCCCATAAAGACATATTGAACCCCCGTACCAAGATATGTCCTAGATAAGTCAACACAATACCCATTTAAAATCATCCCTTCAATTGGCACATTTCTTTAATGTCATTTCCATTGATTTACATACCATACATTTCTACTAATTAATGTTCTTGGTTGTAGAATTTCTAAGGCCACAACTGATTCTCCCGCATCAACTAGAAACCCATGTTCTACATCCTATAATTCCACATGTAATTGGAATGATATACGTGAAATTGGGATTCCCTCCCTTGAGTGATTCCATCCTAGCCAATCACCAGATAAAAGAGATGGTATGTAGATTCTTAATGAGGGGCGAAGTAGCAAAAAAATTTGAGAAATGAGGACTCTCACCCTACAAACAAAAACCATTATAAAATATATGTCCTAATAATATGTAGAATTATTATGTAAAATAAATAAATTTTTATCATTTTCATAGAAGAATAAAATTTACAATGGGGTATAAATGCTCAAATATTAAAAAATTATGAAATGGTCAAACCAGTTTATGTGCCATGGATATGTCATAGATATGAGAAAATAATATTATATTGGAACCGAAACATGATCAAATGATATGGAATCGAAATATTTTCAACAAATACATGAGATAACCACATTAAATGGATGTTTTAAACATTATATAGATAAGAGAAGCCACATTAACATGGAAGAGATGTTATACAGTATCCATGCATGATTCTAATTAAAAAAACATGGTAAACGTATTATATTAACCCTAATGTAAATTGCATTGTCCAAAAATGTTTTGAATGTAAAAAAATAATTTGGAAATTAGATATGAAAATAATATGAAATAGTAAAACTGTAATATTACCTTGAAATTACAACTATCAAATTCAGTCAATTGTTTCACTCATGTTTGCTATGTTCTCCATCCATAAGAGTTGAATCTGTACATAATAATTAAAACACAATTATAGAAAAATAAAAAACATAGGTTTGTCAACATTGAAAAGGTATTATGTTACCTTACATGATTTATATGAATTTCTACTATAGAACACAGATCAAGAAATCTTGTTTCAATGAAAACCAGTTATATGTAATGTGGAAAAATGTACCTTCATTTAAATAATTGATTAATTTGGTTAATATATATGCAATTTTTATAGAATACATACTAGTTGATAGTGGTGTTTTTTCAATTTAAAAAATTAGATCAATAAATGTAATAAATTAAAATGTAAAAACTTACAAACTTCGTACAGTTAGTTACATCAATTCGTTGAACATTTATCATGCATGAAAACATGATCTGGGCCATCAAATTAGCTAAAGAGTGTCATGTTGTTGGTTTTTAAACTCACCTGACAAGGGAAAAGTAATGGGTAATCGAGACGGTTCCAGAGTTATTTTTCCTGATTAGAGACATTCACCGATGCCAAGAAGCTTGAGAAGAGAGCTGTCAACAACTTGAGAATACCTGAAAACATGAAATTAAATTAGAAAATATATATGACGACATATTGAATCATGGTGTAGAATGAGAATAAATATCACCATTATATTCCACTTAAAAGCTATATAAATAATAAATACGTTATATTATATTTACAATGTCCATTTATTGACATACCAATTGTAAAAGAAATTTAATAGGGATTCCACAACAGATTTCCTAGCCCTCACCTTGTTGATTCCTTTTGCTGATGTTAGGCTAGTAAAATGGATGACCCATAGGTTTGTGACAATAAGTAATCATATACGTAAAACACAAAAGAATACAGTCAATAATTATAAACATAATAATATAAGATTTGGTGGACAATACCTTGAGGTGGGAAGTTCAGGAAGATTATACAACTGAAACATCACCTGGAAGTCATCAATGGTCACCATTAAAGGGAATCTAGAAGTTATCATGCCCCGATGTTGGGATAGTAAGAGGTTTGATGAGATAAGCATGTCCAATATCTATAATACATGATCAACTGGTCTAAAATGCATGATACACTATAAAAAATATTCCCCTTCTCATATAAAATATATGATATGATAAACAATTCATGATCCACTACCCAAAAAATGCATTCTCCACTTCTCGTATAAAAAACATTTTCCACTACTCGAACAAAATTATCCAGTACTAAAATAAAATACATGATCCAATCCAATGGTAAAAAGAAATGAATGATCCAATACTATAAAAAATTATACAACTGTATAATACATGTCATGTCATATTTAGAATAACTAAATTTAACTAATAACCCAATCAAAATATAATGATCAACATCTCCAAAATATGTCACTAATCCTATAATCCACCGAAATCTATTGTTAGTTCATCATGTCAACTTGTATGTAGGATCAAAACCAGGCATCGCTATAGTGGAATGGTTCATTGAATTCCTATATATGTCATTATATATAGTTTTATTATGTGTTACATTTGGATGTCAATTTCTTCATGACCAGTCATGAAAAAATTATAGAAAATAGAGTTGTTTTTTTACCTGGGATTTTATTTCTGAGTAATATTTGTGGAATAAGAAGTAATGATCAAATAGTTTTAGAACCTAAAAAATCATCCATCATGTTTACCTACAGATACAATAAGGTTTACAAATAAAAATGTATACTAATGAAGTTTTTCATGGAAATATTATGTATTCAACCCTAATATCTTACATGGATTCATTCAGTACATGCTAATACCTCAAATCAAACTAACCATATCAACCTCATATGGTGTTCATAAGAAATTTGGATGAATTTTTCTATATGAAATATCGAAACACTTATTATGTAGAAATACATAATCGAAACTCATCTACTCAAATATTGAAACTCATGGTTTTTTGATGATTACCTTGGCCATATTAAAGCAGTAAAACCTCATAGACTATTGAGATTCATTCAGTACATACTAATGTTTAATATTAGACTATCCATATCAACCTAAAATGGTGATCATTAGCAATCTAGATGCACTTTTTCATAAGAAACATGGGAAAGGTTCTGCATATGACATGTTTAAAAACACTATGTGAGTAGTTGGGAAACAGTTGAATAATAAATCCATAAATAACTAATATAGAAACAGTTATATATAAAAAAATCATGAAACACTTAGTTCCTCACAATGTGTATGAAATTATGTAAATTTCATGGCCATCTGAATATAGGTGCACCTAATTGATATCTCCAAGTAATACAATGATATGATAGGTATAACTATATAGAGAATTTAGTGGGGACATACTGGTATCCAAGATGAATGGTTACGTTAAAATACATTCCACCAATAATGATTTTTATAGGAGATGAATCAAAATTCCATGTAGAATTTCATTGACTTATCTAATGATGCCAAAATGTTCCACTTACCACCACCCCATTTTACTCTATTTATTTTTGTTCTATCAACTCTATTGAACCTAGGATGGATTATATGAATATATACTCATCATAATGAGTTATTTATATTTTAATGATGAATCATAATGATTTATTATTAAGTTTATCAATATAATGTTTTAAAAAAAATTATAATATCCTCCCCTAAAAAATTGATTCGGTTTTAATATTTTAGTTTTTATCTCCATATTTATTCAACATTTATTTTAGGAATGGAGAACACACACTATAAATAAATTGTAAATATTTTTTAGTGTAAGGAAAATATATTATTTATTATGAAGAAAACACAAATATTCATATGGACTTTAATATCTAGTTATGAGATACATTACATTGAAATAAATTGGTAAAATAAGTGGTTTCTAGTGTTATGTAAAATATTGATAATAATTTATTTTTAAAGAAAATATGTTGAGACAAGTAAATAATTTTTAGGAATAAATTTATTCATTTTATTTAATTATAAATAAGCAAGATGGTGAAATATATTTATGGGGGTGATATATGAGGACTCGATATATTGTATCCTTTTAAAAAATACGTAATTTTATAACTTGTTTCAATAAATAAATGCAACATAAAAGCCCAAAATATATTAATAATAAATTAATAATAAAGATATAATTGAGAAACAAATGGTAGTCCATTTATAATTATTACACATATGATCTAAATATTTAACATAAGTTAATATTGAATTGGATATTTTCTATAAAAAATGCTTTTATATTATACAGTTTATTTTCGAAAGAAACATTTATATATTTTATAATATAAATATTTTAATGTAAAATAATTGTTTTATTCCTCGATATAAAATTAATTTATGATTTTTCTGTTATATATTTTAAAAAATAGTTTAATTTTGGGTTCAATGTAAAAAAATAACAATTTTACTGATACAATCAAATTTATATAAAATAGTCATTTTTTAAATAATTTTGATATATAAAATGTATTTATAAAATCAAATAAATCATTTTAAATTTATATTTTCTCTTAATCTAAATTATGAATATCATTATAGAAAATCAAAAACTTTTATCGGAAGTATATTTTATTTGTTATTTATCTATTTAAATTTATAAAAATCGGAATTATGGTTTTTGATTTATTTTCATGTCAAATAAATCAGGTATAAACATTTTTAATATATATAAGGTAATGTCAAGCAATTACAATTATATTTTATCATGTACATAATCATTAGGCATAAATATTAACATTTCAAATCAAAAAGTGATTTTTATGTGTAACATGTGCCAATATCAAGATGAATTTATCGACACATAAGTCATTAATTTGATAAAATTATTATTATATTTTTTATAATAATTTCAATATTATTTAATATGTAATTTTACATTCTTGGGTATGAAATTAATATTTTAAGGATTATTTAAAATTAACATGTTAATGATGAAACAATTTTTTCGAAATTATTATCTTATAAATGAAAAGGAATTATTTTTAAATAAATTAAATATAAATCCTAGAAAAAATTAATCATATTTAATTTTTGTACACATAACTAAATATTTTAACACTGATTTAATTTGTAATTAATTCCGAATAATATTTAGAATACATAGTTGTCATAATTTCAATCTTCTAATAAATGTCTTTTTCTATACCTTAACTTCTGAAATTTAAAATACAATTTTATAATATTTTGAAATTTAATTATATAAAGTAAACAAGAAATTTAGTTCCATGCCACTAAAATTATTTAAATAGGAAATAATATATGTTTAATATATCCTAAAAAAATTTAAATGATAGTTCTATTTTTTAAAAGTAAAAGACTTTATTGAAAGAACAAAATAGTAAAAAACCATTAACATGTTTGAGAAATTATATAAAATATCTTATTGATACATTATCATAAAAATAACCCACACTACAATAATCATAACCATTTAAGACATTGAACATGGAATGGATTCATGTAATTAGTATAATATAAATGGTGTTTCTAAAAGCTTTGTATTCTTATCTTATAAATGTATTCTGTAACCACCATTCAATGTAAAACATAGACATAGAATTAATCATTGAAACTAAGAAATGATACTCTCCCTATAACCTTATCTATTTAAAATGATCACTTATTCACTCATACTTTCCTTAAGACCATAAATTTCAATGACAATTCCAAGGAATTATCAAGTACCCAACATAAGTATTATTCCACTCTTATTAATTTTCCAATAGTATTACACGTATAATATGTTATCACTTTTATAATATTCAAAATTTAGTATCATTATAAATTAATATTTTTGTATTATCATTATACCCCGCATTTTTTAATTTTTAACCACTTAAAAAGAAATAATGTTACTCTTGTGTGTGTGTGAAATATCTCCTCCATGAAGAATAGTTTTTTTATTCATTATTTTTTTAATAATTTATAGAAACATCATCAAATATATGTCAATATCATCAAATCATAAAAATAATATTGCTATGATTTTGTTTTAATGTTATAATGTCAAAATAATTGTAACAACCTAATATTTCATAGTAAGTTATTTTCATTAAAGTAATTCAATAGCTTGCGCTACACGCTACACTGAGTTCGAGTGCACCACGACTTACCAATTTAGCAATTCAAAAAACAGTTATAAATTGTATTTACTGAATTTTGAATTTTATATACTCCTCATAATTTTATAATCCATATTATGTGTTTCTTAGACATAATATAAGAACAAATTCATTTTTTCATATAAAATAAGTATATTTACAAAATTAAATTTTACCACCTTTTAATGAAAAATTAGTTTTAAAACAAATATTTGACAATTTTACATATTCAATTTAATGAAATTAAATTATTCTTTAGAATAGGGTCATAAGAATTTATTTTGGATAAATATTTGGTACTTTTCTGATAACTTTCATATTTTGATGAATAGTTAAAATTACTAAATTTTAATTGAAAACAACGTTTTATTCAAAATTATTTATAGTGTTAAATTATGAATTTTAATGTATTGTAGGTATAATTAGATTATATTTTTATCATTTAATAAAATTTAGGTCATTATCAGTAATTTCACATTTAAATATTACATAAACAGTTGTCAATCTTCTGATGGCTTTTACTTTTTTAAAAACCGACGTTTCAGTTTCAATAGTAGAAATTAATTTTAAATTAATTAATGAAACTTCTATGTTTTGAATTTTGTAAAATAGAATTCATTTATGAATTTGGAATACCAAAATTAGCGTCGGGTAAAGTTTTTGTATTTTTCTGAAAATATTCAATTTTTTATGAATAGTGAAAAACACCGTGTTATTGTTTAAAACCTACTGTTTATTTAAATAATTAATTAACTTGTTTTAATTTATATTTTGTCAAAATAGATACATAATATATATATATATTAAATGTAATTGATTGAAATAATTTTATAATAATTTTATCTATATAAAATGTTATTGATCTTTTAACCGTTTTTTACCAACCGTCTAGGAGTATTTGAAAATATAAATAATTCTTAATTCTTCCTCTTATGTGAGTTGAATTTCAAAAACCATAGGGACACGTTTTACATTGATAAGTAAATTGGTGTTAAATAAAATAAAAAATAATTTTTGGTGAATAATAACTTTTGACTTATATTTATCCCGGTTAAAAGATAATAGGGTAATTAAAGATAAAAATTAATGATTCTTTATATAACATATTAATGATTCTTTATATATAATATATCATCAATATACAAACGATTTCACCATAAATATAATTATGTTGTCACTCATGCATACATACGGATTAACATCTCCACGAATGCGATGATATTCATTCCACATCGTAATCATTCAAGAACAATTTTCATTTAATGATTAAACATAAATTTTAAGAACGTAATATCAGTCTGGATATGAATCAAATACATCCTATACATAACAAACTTGACATACGTACCAAAACATATAAAATAAAATGAATAAGTTAACAACCTAAACAATTATACTACTGAAATATAAATAACAATGTAATATTAGAAGATCATATATGGTATCATATTCATATATTAGATTCTATTATAATTTAATTAAAATGATTTCACCATTATATAGGAGGTTGACCGACTCTATACTAATGAAATGTAAAAACTAAGGGGTTTCTTATCTCGCTTTTAATTACATGATATTTCCACTATTCAAAACTTATTTATTACATGTGGATTATTGTGTAATACCATTTGATATATATTATAATGATTATATTTATATTTGTAGAATAATGTGATTAATTTTGTGGTTATTAACTTTTGGTCATACGACTATACTGATTACAACATGATAGGGGGTTTTAATCTCACTTCATATTTCTGTGAGATTTATGTTATATTGGAATTATTCCTTTTTGTGTTGTGTATGTACATCCCATTATTGTATTCCATATGTAATATACATTTATTTATGTCTATAAAAATATTAATTGTATGACCTTTCTTTTGGAGGGTGTATGTTTCGTAAGTCACCAAATAGGTAAGGGAATTTTTAATTTTCATTTCCACTCATTGGGTTTTACGCAAACTTCATTGATTATTTTACTCCAAGATTATGTGAGAAATCCCTGTTTATTTACTTATGAAGTAATTTATACTCCCCTTTGGGTGGTTATTATTTTTATACACATAATAACTCCATTGATAAATCCTAAAACCATTGATATCAACTTGAGAAGAGTAATCTAAACTCAATTTTCATTTATAGAGTAAAACATCCAAGTCATTTGTGTTGTTGTTACAAGAATATGTGTGAATGTCCTCTGATTTTTTTACACTAAATATCCAATCATATTTAGTGTATTTATAATTTTCAAACATTATCATTTCTTTGATTTATCTTTAATATAAGGATACGGTCGTTATATGGGATTTCATCTTAACATTCATTCCATTGGGACTTCTTTGTTGTTATGCACCAATTCAGATTTATTTGGGGTATATATTGTAATTTGAAATAATATGTCATGAATCCATTTATTCTCATGATATTATTTAGCATTGATTACCTCAACTATTTATATTCAAGTGTCTATCATTTGGATAAGAACTCTAAATAAAATATCATTTTAAATTTTTTACAATTTCATTCTTCTAAATCTTTCTCATTAATGTGCATCTTTTAAAAATGATTTCATGGAATTATTTATAAGTACATTAAGGTTTTAAAATTAAAAATCATTTTTAAATTTTCATAGTGGTTTGGGACGCATTGTTTTAAAAATCTATTTTAAACAGCTTCTTGAGGAGTAGCGATACTGTTAAATTTTTTCAAGAAAAAGCGAGATATTTCTCTCAAATAGTATTGATGATTATTTTCATATATATAAATATCCTTAATTATTCTTGGTTGAGGTTATTTTATTATAATAAAATCTTCTATATTGTATTGAATAATTTATTTTTTACTGTGGATGTGCTATTTTTATACCATTTATGGTTTGTGGTTAAATTATTAACATTTTGTTTGCATGTTTTAATACGAATATTTAGATCATGTTTCACCCTTTCATATGAGGAATTCATTAGACATATTAGGTGATGGGTGGATCCCGAAATATCACATCAATGAATCGGTAGGTCTCATAAGACAAATTACAATCTTCTCACAAGGCCTTCACAAAATCTTATTTTTAGTCTTCGAACAAGGCCTTGACTATGAGGTTAATAGTTTTCCATTATGCAATAAATTATTACGAAATTTGATGTTGATATTACACGTGATTATTCGACTAGTACAATATCCTTGTGAATAAGTAAACTGAATTATTTTATTTATCTTTTCCATATTATGCAGAATTTTATGTTTAAAAGACTTCTGTTCTAGTCTTATACAATGCCTTAAATTTTATTTTTATTATGACCATTTTTGCTATATTGTTATCCTTACTGAGCATCTGAGGTCACCCCTTTCTTATGATTTATTTTTTTCAGGATGCAATGAATTATATTATGATTAATCTACAGGAAAAGGCTAAGGGATATAAGGGTGTTCAAAGGGTACAAATTGTTATTTTTTTAATTAATGATAAAATGTAAAAGTTATGTTTGTATCTAGTAATTCAAAGGCTCCTAAACTAATTGGAAATTCCAGACATTATTCCTTGTATAATTTTAATGTTATGTAACAATGCACCAATTCAAGGTAACTGGGGTTGTGGAATTATTGTTGGTATTGGAGGAAGTATATTACAATCCCTAGAGTCCAGATTTTGAAAAATTTCTTATTGGGAAACACTGCCCTATGAAAGACATTGAGGATTAGTATCGAAGAACATCCCAAGATGTTGGTAATGTAAATATTATGTGGGTTTTCCAAGCAATACATCCATTTCTAGATACGAGGAGGTATTGGTGGCTCTGGAACAGATGTACCTAGGAGTGAAAACTCTGACAAGGAGTTTCGAGCTTCACCAAGTGTATCCTGGTACATGACAATAGGCCTTTATACACTCTTGGTTATGACACTCATGGGGGATATGCTTATGATAATTCACATTTTCTTTAAAAAAGTATTTGATGGATTTAAATATAATATGATAATAAATAACCTTGGAAATTCCTAAGGTGTTTTAGATTGAAATTAAGTTGTTATAATGTTCTTAAAATGATTTTATGACTCTCAATATACATTCTTGATTTAGTCTATTGGTGGATTCCTAGGAAGTAATAGTAACATTGAACATAATATACAAGGTCGGAATGGTGGTGGAATTGAGCAACCCAATGGATTGGTTATAGGTTTTTAAAGATATCATGTTTATATTGAATTGGTTTTCCCTAAATATGATAAACAACATATATATCAATCAACTCCCGGATGCAAGAAAGAAGGGAAAGTAAATGAATGTTAAGATCATCAGTAGTGGAGACCATAGAGATAAGAAAACTCAATTTACATCATACTAGAAATGTGGAAGGAGACACATAGGAAAGTGTCTCAATGGATCAAAAAAATTATTTATGTGTATGAAAGAAGGACAAAAAGTAAATAATTGATGAGGAAAAATGAAGAGTACTATGGAAGAAAATAAAAAATACCCGAAGATTCCACTTACTGTCATTTTCCATAAATATATGGGACCTAGGCATTAATCTAGTGAATTCCATATTCTATAGGAAAACATATTGGTTAAGAAGGATCCTATGTGGAATTAAATGGCTGGTTAAATGTTTAAAAGTTTTTGTGCTCTTTTTTGATGCGATTACTTTGGAAAAAATTTCTCTTATATGTGTAACCCTATAGTTTTTGAAAATTCTATTTTAGGAATAATTATCTTTTCTATTGTTGATAAAGTTGTAAATAACCATTTGGGTTTATATAATACTTTAATTTAAGGCAATAACAAGTTATTAAATTTTGGGATGAAAATGTGAGTTATGAGATAACTTTTGGTGTGAAATTATGTTATGGTTATTTTGATAAATTTATCTCATTTTTAAAATGTTATTAAATGTAGTTTTTGAAAATGGAAAACATGTGGACAGGTTGACAACCCATTGAGTTGGAAAAAGTTGAGGGAATCGAACCCACAACCAGAGTGTGATAAGGATTTATCACCCACCACTAAACTGTGTGAATTCCCTAGTCAGTGTGACTAATTATTTTTAGTTAAATGATTTTAATAATCAATAAAATGTTGATTTGAAATTTTATGTCTTATCAAATGGATATCATTGGAATAGGAAAATGATTTGGTGATTAAGTGATAAATGTTATTTTAGAATACGTTTGCTCGGTTGGGAAAACTATCCACCTATGGAAAATATAATAATATGGTATTTAATTTGAGGAGTAATGGTGGATTTTTATCTATGTTTTTATTGTGGATTTATAGAGATTTTATTAATTTATGGAAATGAATAACCTATCATAGAGAATATGGGTTTAAGTTTACTACTTTTATGTTTGTGTCTTTAAGAGTAGGTAATTTTAATTGGAGATACAATTTAACGGGGAAGACTACATAATCAAATTATTCTATATTTTGGGTATTAATATTAGTTTCAATTATATTTAAGGGTTTTAAGGACAATTGTTTATTGAATGAAATTTATTGAACATGGGTTATTATTGGTTTAATTTTAGAAAATATGAATAGTATTTCTCTCTCTAATGGATTATCATTTATGGGGATCATCTGATCTTGTACTAACTATTTTGGTTTTGGTCAATCCCTAAAGAAAAAGTAAATATACTATTTATACTTTGTAAATGTTTTGATTCTCTAAAAGTTGATTCTACTGCTTTAGTTGTGACCAAGTCATCTTTAATACTCATTGTAGGGAAAAAAGATTAGTTTGTGAAATCAAATTATTAAAGGATAAAAATCTACGTAAAAAGTAAGAATATATCTTTACTTCTTATTATATATCATAAATAAATTCTTAAACTTTTTGAAATAGAACTTAATTAAAATGTTTTCAATTTACTTTTCCAACTATGAAACTAATGAATGTTTATCCCATCACAAGTTTGTGCTTTTCATGTTATTAACTTTCTCCTGATAATTTTTTTACCACTCTACATCAGATCATGACACTTAGTTTATCTTGGATATCCATGTTTTTCTACATGGAATCTTAGTATGGGTTATCATCGGTGACCTTTGTAATTCTCTTTATTTCTTTTAAAATAATAGTTTTATTGAATCTATTTCTGATTCGTGACTCTCAATGAAGTTCCAAAGTCCAATTTTAAAATTGTGAGGATGAAATTTCCCAAAGGGGGAAAAATGCTACTCCCCAAGATATCATAAGAAGTTATTTTCTTTAATGTAATTCAATAGCTTGCGCTACATGAAACACCGAGTTTGAGAGCCCCATGACTTACCAAGATAGCCGTTCAAAAGGTGGGAATCTATAGTATTATCTGAATTTTTATTTTTATATACTCCATATAATTTTAGAATCCATATTATGGATTTCATAGAAACAATATAAGAACAAAATCATTTTTTCATATAAAAGAAGTATTTTAAAAAAAATAAATTCTACTACCTTTTAATGGAAAACCTTTTTTAAAAATAATATTTAAACTTTTATGTAATAAATTTAATGAAATTAAATTCTTATTTAGAATATGTACATAAAATTTATTTTGGATAAATATTTGGTACTATTCTAATAACTTTCATATTTTTATTAATACTAAAAAATACTAAATTTTAATTAAAAGAAAGCATTTTTAATTAAAATAATTTATAATGATATATTATGAAATTTAACGGTTTTTAAGTATAATTAGAATATATTTTAATAATTTTATAAAATTTTGGTCATTATAAGTAATTTTACATTTAAATTTGACATAAACACATGTCAATTGTTTGATAATTTTTACTTTTGTAATAAACCGACATTTCAGTTTTGACAACGGGAATTAATTTTAAATTAACTAATTGAACTTATATGTTTTTAATTTCGTAGAAATGAAATCAAATTTTAATTCAAAAACCAAAATTATCTCTTGGTAATTTTTTGTTATTTTTCTGAAAACATTAAATTTTTTATTAATAGTGAAAAACAATACGTTATTTTTTAAAACTGATAATTATTTAAAATTTTATTTATTTATTGAAATTAATTTAAAGTCAAATTACATATATAATAACTATATATGTTCAATTTATTTCATTGGAGTCCATTTATAATAAAATTATCTGTATAGAATATTATTGAACTTTTTACTATATTTTACCCATCTTCTATGAGAATTTGAAAATTTTCATAAAACATAATTTCACCACTCCATTGAATTTAATTTCAAAAATCTGAGATAAATGGTTAATATAATTAAGTAAAATTTGGTTTAATAAGATGAAATTAATTTTTTGGTAAATAGTTACTTTTGACTTTTATTTTCCAGGGTTAAAAGTAAATAGGGTAATTAAAGGAAAAATGATATTGTAATTACCCTAACACATATCCTAATTCTACTGGATAAGTGTTATTCAACCAAAAACAACCTTATGAATTTAATTTGATCCTTTAGGTACACTTTTATTAGATTAGCATATTTATTATTTTTTTATTTAATGAAGAGTTAATAGTGTTAAATTCAATAATTATTAAAACCCCATTTTTAATATACAGTTATACAATCGATAAATTTCACTATAAATATTAGTTATAAAGATAAAAAAATTTCCTACATAATTGTATTTTATTTATCATTTTTAGAAATTTAATAATAACTTTATAAATGACACAATGATGATACAATTATTACCATCTTAATGAAATATTAAAATTGTTTATATCATAAATATTAAAATAAATTGAATTTAAATTTTTTCTTCACAGAAACGAATTTTATAAGTTAATATAACAAGTTGGGGTTGAATATATAAATTATTTATGAAGTTAGAAGGTATTTATGAATTTCAAAAAAAAAACTAAATAGCAAATATATTCAAAAGAGACATAAATTATTTTTTTAAAAAAAATTCAATATTATTGGTTCATATAATATTCCTAAAACAATAAGGATAAAATAAAGGGGATAAAATAATATTATCTATGTCATTAGTGAACCACTTTTTGTTCTCTTGTATGTTTAGAGTATGTTTATAAACCATATAGTGTGTGAATACAAGAAGACATAGTAAAAGTTATACTATTTTACTAAGAGTTAAATCTAAAAGATAAGGTTCAATGGTAATCTAAAATTGTCTAAAACCTATTGGTTGAGAGGATTTTGAACCATCCCCTCTTTATAATCAATATAAATTATTTTAGAGAAATTATAAACTGGAAATGATTTTATTATCAAATAATATTTCAATATTTTACAAAATTGACCCTCACCACTCCTATAAGAGGGTACTTCCCCTTCTCTTAATTTAACAACTCCAAAGCCATTTGGATCATCCAAACCCTGCCCAAATATTTTACCAACATACCTCACTTTAACCGAGAGGAATTACATTTATTTTAATGCTATATTAAGGATCCCTTTTTATGAACTCAAAAGGAAACACCCAAAGAAGATGTAATAATTTCACCACCCTCTTTCAAATAATTTTTTCCTTCCACATCCAAATTCTTTAATTTTCCATAAAAAATTAATAAATCCAATTCATTCTATATAAAGTTATGTTTTATAAATATGGTACAACCATATTCATTATTCTATCCATCCTATAAATGACAATGTCACCATACATTCATACAAATGACTTACAGTCTCCACATCATTGCATAGTTTGTTATTCAAACACTTCATTATTTGCATTTGTATAATAAAGATTATAAAAGATTTAGATAATATATTTAACATTTCAATGATTCTTTATATATGATATTCCATGCAATTAAATATGATTTCACCATCAATATAATGATATTGTCACTCGTGCATACGTACGACTTACCGTCTCCATGAACGCGATAAGATTCATTCTCCATTGTAATAATTCAAGAATAATGTTCATTTTATAATTACAAATAATTATTGGGAACATAATATCTCTATTTATATGAATAAAATACATCATATACATAAAATACATTACATACGTCATAAAACATATAAAGAAAAACGAAGTAGTTATCAACCAAAACAATGATACTACTGAAATATCATTAATAAAGAAATATTAGAAGATCATATATGATATTATATATATGTATTTGATTCTTTTATAACTTAATAAAAATGATTTAACCATTATACAGGTGGTTAACCTACACTATACTAAGGAAAAGAACAAGTAAAAGGTTTATTATTCCACGTTTAATTCTGTGAGATTTCCATAGTTCGCCACTTATTTATAGCATATGGTGTATTGTATGCTGCCATATGATATATATTATCATGATTATATTTATCTTCATATTATTAGGTGATTAATTTTTTGGTTATTAACTTTTTTTCATGCAACTCGATTGATTAATATATTTTATGGGGTTTTCATCTCACCTCTTATTTCCGTAAGATTCATGCTATATTGCCACTATTTCTTTATGTGTGGTGTATGTACTTCCCATGAATGCATTCCTTATATAATAAATGTTAATTAGTGGGTGTTTACATATTAATAGTATGAACCTTCCTTCATAGGGTTTATGATTCATAAGTCCCCAAATCAGTAAGGGAATTTCTAATTTCAATTTCAACTCATTGGGTTTTACACAAACTTCATTGATTATATTACTCCAAGATTATGTGTGAAATCACCATTTATTTACTTATGTAGTAATTTTCACTCCAATTTGTGGGGTTATTGTTTTGATACACATACTCACTCCGTTGATAAATTATCAAATCATCTATATGAACTCGATAAGAGTATTCTTAACTCAATTTTCATTCATTGAGTTAAACATCCAAATCATTGGTGTTGTTATTACAGTAATATGTGTGAATTGCCTATGATTTCTTTAAACTAAATATCCAATCAAATTTAGTGTATTTATAATTTTCACAGACAATTATATCATTGGTATATCCATAGCCTAAGGATACATTCATTATAGTGGATTTTATCTCAACTTAAATTCCAGTGAGACTTCTTTGTTGTTATGTGCCAATTCACTTTTATTTTATGTATATACTATACATTGACATAATATATAATAAATACATTTATTCTCATGATATTATTAAGTTATTATTAACTCAATTATCTTTATTCAAGCATATCTCATTTGTTTAGAAACTCTAACTATATTATTATTTTAAATGTTTTATAATTTTAGTGTTCTAAATCATTCTCATTAATGTTAAGGTTTGAAAAATGGTTTTAAGGATTTATTTAGGTGTACATTAATGTTTTAAAATTAATATTACTTTTGGAAGTGTGAATTTAGTATGAGACACTTTGATTCAAAAATAAATTTTAAAAAAGTTTCTTAATAAATATTGATACTTTTAAATGTTTTCAAGAAAAAGGGTGTTATTTATCTAAAATGTGTTTGATGATTATTTTCATCTATTTCAATATCCTTCATTATTATCGAATGAGTTCAATTTATTATAATATAATATTGTATATAGTATTGAATGAGTTATGTTTGACTGTGTATGTGATATTTTTATACCATTCCAAAGTTTATAGTTAAATTATTGACATTTTTTATGCTAGTTTGAATAAGAATATTTAGATAATGTTTCACACTTTCATATGAGGAATTAATTAGAATTAATATGCGAAGGGTGGATCCTGCTATAGCTCCTCAATGCATCAGTAGGTATAATGAGACGAACTACTATCTTGGCATAAGGCCTTGATAAAATTATATTTGTAGTCATGGCACAAGGCCTTGACTCTGTAGTTATGAAGTCTGGAATTATGAATTATATCCTTATAAAATTGGATATTGATATTACGTGGGATTATTCGACTTGTAGAATATCCATGTAAATTATTTTACAAAATTATTGGATTTATCTTTTCCATATTATGATAAAGATTAAGTTTAAAGGGCTTGTGTTCTAGTTTTACACATTGCCATAAATGTTTATTCATATTTATGACAATTTCAACTATATTTTTATCCTTAATGATAATATGAGATCACCCCTTTCATATGTTTTATTTTTATCAGGATGCAAAGAAGTATATTATGATTAACCTATCTGAATAGTCAAATGTACATAAAGGTGTATAGAGGGGACACAATGTTGTTGTTTTTATTTCATGATGAAATGTAAAACTTATGTTTGTATCTAGTAATCCCATGGATACTTAACTAATCCGTCATTCGGGACATGATTCCTTGTATCCTACCAATGTTAGGTAATAATGCACTAATTTAGGGTAAATGGGGTCGGGGCGTTCTGTTTTTATAATATGATATAAATATATAATTTTTTTATTTTTCTGAGAAAGGATAAAAATATAACTAACCCATTTGTTAAGAATACATAATTTGTAGGTTGAAAATATGAAAAAAAATTTCTCTCGATTTCAAATTAAAGTATAAAGCAAACTATACTCATAAAATAAAATTTATAATTAATAAATATATTTATTTCATATAATTTTTAAAATAAAATGATTATTTATTTTTTTCTATAAGGGGAATGAATATCGACACTTCACATATTAATGTAATTCAAATGGTAAAAAACTGTAAACACACAGTGTGTGAGAATAGGAAAAAACTAAATAATTTGAAATAACATAATGATTTTAAATTAAAATAATAAAGTGTTTGAATTATCATTTTTTGTCATGAAATGGTATATTAATATAATTATTGTTTATAAAGGATCATTGAGTGAATTTTATAATTTAGAACAACATGATATTATTTTTCATATCGAATTCATCTAGTTGGGACATGTTTTTTATTATCCACATATTTTTTATATATTCAATATACTACCTTTTTTATTTCTTGTCCTGAAATATATTTTAATAATGGTATATTGTCTTCAATTTAATGTCTAATCATTCAAGGGTTATTCATTAATGCATTATTTGGGAATAAATGGTTTCTTGGCCACAAAATTGAATCTATTAATACATTTTTATATTGCACACTATGTTTTCATTTAAACGGTGAAAAAAACTCCCAATTGAAATTTCCTCTCATATCCCAATTGTAAAATAAAATTTTTATTATAATTTTTATTATTTTAAATTTATTTTATATTAATATATATGTTTTTTAGTTGAGTTAATTTTTTAAATTTCCGTACTATAAAATAAATTTTAAATTAGGTCCAATAATTTTATTGTTCCACTAAATTTATTTCAATGAAATGGTTTCATAATCCGTTTAATGAAATTGTTTTCAAATAGGAATTTTCAAAATGTTCAAATAAAATCTTAGCACATAAAAATAAAATGCATTGTCATCCAATATTTATCTTCGGTTGATAAATTTTAAATTTAGTTAAAGTTAAATTTCTAAATATTCATTATTCAAAGTATAAATTTAAAAATTATTTTCAATTACCCTTTTTAAAACCAATTTGTCTATTTCATGTATTCATTATTAATAAATTATTTTAAGAGAAAAAATAAAAAAAAGTATTTATGCATATAATTTTAGAAATTATAATGGCCTCCCAATTATATTTTATTAAGAAATTTTTATATTTTATCTTTGAAAAGTATTCTTATTTCCTCCACAAATGTGATTTTTAATGTAATGTACACTTAATATTTAAATAAAATTTAAAAATGGTTTTTGATATTTTTTTTCAAATTTCTTTTTAAACAAATTTTATTATATGTCATTAATTTTTGTATTTTTCACCCTCCATATGTTAGTATTATTTGATTTAGTTTAATAAATTTGTGTCCAAATATCATACGGTTTCTTATGTTCATGTTATTTAAAAATTTTCTTTCCTTAAGATAATGTTTCTTTTCATAGTGTGATAGAGTTTAACAATACAAAAAATTTAACATTGGAATAAGTTTGTGGGTATCTAGGATGACAATGACTATAAAATCAATTTATGATATCACAACAAAATTTATTTTATTAATTAAATTAATATATATTCTTGATTAAAATCAATATTTAAATTATACCATATTTTCACTAATAATCTCATGTAATATGATATTTTTTAGATGTGTATTTTCAATTTTATATCTATTATACCTCATTAATGTAGTATTTATCATATAAATTTTCATTAAAATATATTTTTATTATTATCAAGGGTACTGTGAAATGTTATTTTGATATTTATGTCTCTTTAATGTTTTCATTCATATTATGTTACTTTTTTCTCTAAACATATTATTTTACCCCTTTATTATGATTTTCTTTCCTATGATATAAATAATGTTATGTGATAGAATGGTTCTAGATGAGAATAATTATAGGGAAATGTTTTTAATTCTTAAAAATTAAAATGTTTACATTGTTAAAATTTATGATAATAAACCATTAATACAATGGTTTGATGACTATTTGTGATATTTATTATTTAAAAAATCATATTCCTTTTTTCAGTTTTAGTTTGGGTCGCTTAATTTGATAACTATATAGGAAATAAATTTCTGTATGTTTCATATTACATCTCAAAATCACCATATTATATCAAAATGTTTATTTTTAAATCCCATTAAAAATTTCTTTTATTTAATCCTAAAATACATTTTAAGAAAATATTTTATTAGAAATACATTGTTAATTAGAATTCATGATTAAATAATTATGTAAAATAAAGATGGTATTTACTTTTAAGGAATATATCACACATCAACAAGTTCATGAAGTGATACACCAACAATGATATGACCATGGGCCTATAAAACGTTTTTTTTAGTAATCTATATGGTCATTTATTTATAATTAATTTGAATCAAGCCTACCACAGAGATGAAATGAACACGAACCAAGTGTGGCAACCATGTTTATCATAATATAAAATATAAATGAGATTAAAATTACGATCTATGACGCCAACCAAAATATATTAATCTGTATTCTGAGTATATTATGACCCATCTACACGTCAAAATAATCAATGGAACCATCCTTTTAACTAAATTGAAAATAAAATACTGTCATTATAAAATTTCTAAAATGACTAAAATTTAATAAATTTCACCAAAATATTTATATTTTTTTCATGTTACAATAGATACATTACATGGATAATATGGTCTTTCATAATAAATTAAATTATATTTAAGAATGTAATTAACTAATTTCATGACATATGGGGTAGGGAGGAATCCAAATATTCGTTTTTTTTATTTTGTGTGGTAAAGAATATATAATATCTTGGTATTTAATTTTTTTCTAAATTAATAAAAATCATTTTTTAGATACCCCAATAAAGAATGTGGTAATTAGTTTTGTGATTTTAGGGAACATAATGTTTTATATTATCATGTATTGTATTGATTACTAAAAATCATGTTAACCATGACGTAAGCTATAGGAATTTTGTACATATAGATGATTAGAAAAATCAAACAACAATTATTTCGTATGAGGATAGTAAATAAATTTTATAAAATTATATTGGAATATAATTGAATTTTGGAACATAATATGGTTGATTGTTTGATTAGATTCATCAGGATCATAGGAAATATGGATTTCTAGTAGAAAATGACAATGGTGAAAATTTTATATAGGGTGAACCTTATACCTACCAGTATTCCATTTAAATTCATAAATTTTAACAATTGTATGATTATAAGAGTTCTTATATGGACTCCATGTACAATAACCATGTTTTAATTTTAGTAGATACACTTGGATGTACTAGACTTATTGAAGAAATTGGGGCTTCAATGAAACAAATTTCGAAGATAGTTGAATATGTCATTTTAATTCCCACCTTCTAGTATTGGTGGATAAATAATAAATTTTTTGAAAATTATAAAATAATTTAACTAGTTATCAATAATTAAATTCATAAATATATATTTTATGATAACAAAATATTATTAGTATGATATGTATATATATATATATATATATATTTCTATCAAAACTATATTACAAGATAGTAATTCAGTCAGCCATATGTATGAAGTATAAGCCAAAGATGTTGAGTTGACACAAAATGTAGTTATGCAGTAGAAGTTATAATGTTTCATTTAAGGGGGTGGATAAAATTTCACAAATATAGAATATTTATTTTGAGATATAATAATTTCTTATGCTTTAATTAAGAATAATTATTATTACTATGAATAATATCGTGTTAATTAGAGTGTTATGACAATTTTAATGTTGTATGTGGATGAAATAGTACCCATCTGAAATGAAATATGATATTTTCATTATGTAAAGGTATGGTTGGGAAGGATATTCAGAAAATAATTTTTATATGGTATATCCTATATATTGTGTATGAAAAACGTTATTTATATATGTAAATGGATTCTTGGAATGAGTTAAAAATATTGATAATGTGATTAAGTGATTTTCATAGTGAACCATAAGATGAGGACTTTACGAATACTTTACGAAAATATTATTTAGAATTATTAATGTAATATAAATAGTTATATGTGAGTGATATATATAATATTAATTATGTATCCCCCATATTATCTATTTTCTATTTCATCTTATAAAACCCAAGTATTTTAAAATGTATATTCATTCTATTAAAATAAAATATTTTATTTTGATTTATGGTGATGTATGAAAAAAATATCAACAATAAATAATTCTTTGTAATAATAAAAAATGAAATATATAATCGGAAAAATAAATGAATCATTCTTAAAAAATCCATTAATTGAAAATATACCTTAATTATTAATATTTCAAAAGAAATGGTTTTAAATATTTTTATTTCATATAATAGATGATTTATTTAAAAATTGAATTTATATTTTTCAAAATATTAAATTTAAAAAATTAACATATTTTTTGACTTAATCATGTTAAAATATCTTCATTATGGTGTTTGAGATAATTGAGAAATTGTTTCTTTTTAGGTGAATAATGAAAAATGTACTTTTAAAAAATAATGTATTTTTTATGAATTGATTATGATATAGGATGGATTCTAAAATATATGAACACATTGGATAAAACAATTATTTATTAGAAAATTTTATAATGATCATAAATCCATTTTGATGAATTTAAAAACACATTATTGACTACTAAAGCTGATGTTACATATTTTTATAAAAATCATTATTTTATTCTCTACCATTAATAATGAGGAACAATGATGAAATTATATTTTAGGATTTACTTAATGTAAACTAAACATCAATAATTTAATGATAATCCAACAGATTATCTCGAACCTCCTCTATTAATAAATTTTTAAACTAATAATTAAAAATTCATTATTATACATTATAATAATTTCTTTCTCACAATGGTTTTTTGTCTTACAATATTTGAAATAATATAATCCAAATAAATAATATTAATTGTGTAATATTTATTATATAATGAGAATACAAAAAACTATTTATTGTGAATCATTTTAGTTTTTACTCATAATAATTTTATACTATTGTAAAAGGTTTCAACATTGTTAAGGGTTAAAAATGTTAAATATGTGGTTAAACTAAAAGGTAAGTATTTAAATATTTATAAAAAATATCTAAATTTTATTTATTGAGCCTAGTAATACCATAACAATTTTTTAGTGTAAAACGGGTTTCTTTTGATACGCCATACTTGATAAATTAATTTATTCTATTTAACAGTTAACATTATTTTGATGGTTTCCACTCCTCTAACTTATAGAATATCACGACATCTCCTCACCCATCCACAAAAAATGGTTTTTTTGATCAACCATTTTAATATCAAATAAAAATCAATACCAAACCCCTTATATATGACATATTTTTTATGGTATTCTGAAAATTCACATCCAAGAAGCCATAGGATTTTATAATATTGATTACCAACAAATGAGGTATCTACTCTATCCAAAACATTTCAACTATATTACTTATTAAAATGAATCAAAATATCATGTTTCCATATATATATATATATATTTATAATACAAACATATTTTTTAATGGTATAATCAATTTGTTTTCCCTTTTAATTCAACGTAAAATGAAATAGTCAGTCATGTATCATTTCAAACAACCGCCTCCAAGAAGTGATGTAATTTATTTTTCATCACCACATCTCAAGGATAGTTACGTATACAATTTCATGAATTTATATGAAAATTTCAAATTTATGTATTTTTATAAATAGAAAAATTATTTCTTACAATTCATTCTTTCTTTCAAATGAATGATGAAAACATCACTCATGTGTTATAAAGAACTATAACCTTTATGAAGTGTTTTAATTCATCATTTATCACTAAATTTCATAGATAGTAATAAATTAGTATATAATGAATAAATATTATATTTATTATATAATTATTTTTTTCTATTTGATTAAACTATCAATAGAATTGATTTTCTTTAATATATGAACTAAAATATATGTGGAAAGCAGAACCATTGGCACCATTATATTGATTTTATTAAATAACTATTAATTAATGAGTAAATAAAAATTATAATTGAATGATATATAGTAATATAAATTATAATATTGGTTTTAATTGACATATAATATGTATTAATTTGTTATAAAGTATGTTATATTGTGTATGAATAGATTTTTGACCTTCGGAAGTGGTTTAATGTAATAATATCACATTGTTATTGATATTTTTTTTGTTTTTATTTATATTTTATGAAATTATATATGTATTATATTATTATAAATATAAAATATCTTATAATATGGTCACCTATGGTTTTTAACAAATTATTTTTTTCTTTTCTTCGGACATAGAATGAACCAAAATAATGTTTTGAAGAAAAATGAACTGTAATAATCATTTTTTCCTGATCCATTTTCATAAATTTTTATATACTTAAAAATTGATCAATGTAAATATATATATATATATATATTTAAGTAATAGAAGAAGTAATTTTCCTGTTACAATTTACATTCTTATAAAATGTAAATTTAATATTTTCATTTGTTTTTCATGCATCTCAATTTGTACATCCTATATTAATAAGGAATATTAATTTTTTAAAATTTTATATAATTTAGGTGGATATAATCTCCATTATGTTTTTATTTATAATTGATAGAAACTTAAATTTTTCAGAGGATCATATTTAATTAAATATATATTCCCATTATTCTATAATTTATTAGTTTTTAAAAGATAAAAATAAAGAACGATATTTCTTATTTTAAATGACTATTTATAATTCCTTTATAAAAGTACTTATCTTCCATTTAATCATGAAATAATGTTATATAAGATTAAATTTAGTTGTTGTCTTATGATAAAAAAAAATTTAAATAATTTAATAAATTATATTGATGATTTTTTAAATTATGTATGGTGAGTCTGATTGAATTCACACATGATAGTAAAATTATGTTTGAAGAATCAATTCCCTTACGATCTTATGTAATTTGTAAATTTTTTACTACAATACGATTATATGGTATGTTATTTTCCTCACAAATATTTTTTTTAACAGAAATTTTCTTACTAGTAAATAGAAGGTTCCCCATGCTAATGGGAACATGAGTGGTTGTCATAAGCCTATGATTCTATACAAATGAATAAAATTTTCTAAAGAGCATACATATGTTTTTGGAATAATCCCAAGATGGTACATGTGAGTTTATAAAATTCTTATTGTGTGATGAAATCCCTCGTAATTATCCTTGACATAGGATATCCATTTTATGGTATTTGATAGTGAGACTATTCCACTTTGAGACACTTTTTACAGTGGTCGTCTGGGATGTGATTTGTGACTAATGAAGTGATTTTCTATGATGATATAAATGAAACCAAATTATGACTTATTATTTTTAAAAAATCTCATGGATACTGATGGATTATTTATGATTCGTCACTCGTATATATTATTCTATTATTATTAAAAATATTTCATCCATGAATCATGTTCAAATGGTTTATGACATGTTGGTTAAGATCTCATCTGTTTTGATAATGTTCTCAAACCATTCATCTTATCTTATAGTCTATTAGAATAATCAATTAATAAATCCAATGATTTTTCTTATAGATCATCAGATCTCACGCTTTATTATACATCCATTTCAAAATTTTATTGTGAAATTTTTTACATATGATAATTCTGAGAATGTTACTATATGTGTGGAATGTTTTGGAGATGTTGATGATTTTATTGAAAATATGTGGATGATGTATCCAGTCACCAAGGAAAATGATTATTTGTGATTTGGGTAGTGTATTATTTTAATATGTATTGATTATTCATATCATATGATATAATATATATATAACATATGTTCATTCCACTTCACATATGGTCTACTTTAAATGATGTATCGTATATTTTGGAAAAAATAGTTGAATATTATTCCACGAAATGTGACATTCAATTGATTATTGTGAATAAAATTATTTATATATATACAACCAAATTAATATTTTTTATTAATTTAGAGGAGAATATAAAATAATTGTAACGGATTATAATGATTATATATTTACATCCAATATAGAAGATATGGGATGAAAATATTGTTTTTGTTTGATCTCATTGTTGGATCTCTCAGTTGGAGGAATTTTAATGAACCCACACCGTTGGAGTAAAAAATTGAGGAATTGTACAACATTACATAAAATGTTTTAAATGAATTTTTCTGGAGGTATATTTTCATAATATAACATATAGTGGTTCATAGAATTTTTGGTGATATTTTTGGTAATTTTAAAATATTTAATTTACATAAGATAAGTATACTAAATATTTATAAAATAAAAAATACATCATTAAAAAATATTGTATCATGCATGAAATCATTGAGGTTGATTATTTAAATAAAATTATTAGGGAAACATAAATTAATGTAGACAATTCATAAAAAATCCACTATAATAGTAGAAGAATATGTAAAATAAATATTTTATGGGCTTTAAATATATGAGATAAATATTAAATGCTTTTTCTATTATAAATATATTTATGTTTAATAATAATTTCATCTAATATTTCAAATTAATTTATATATATTATGTATTTTAGATGAATATTATATTTATTAAACCCCTAAAAGAATAAATTGGAGTTTTCTATAAGTAATTATCATTTTTGGGTATTATGTGTTGTAATGAAATGTCAACAATAACAAGAGTATAATCCTTGAATAATAAGTTTAGGATTGAAATATGGACTTAGGTACCCACCATAATATAACACATTTAATAAAATAAAATAATTTATATAAAAAAATATTTATGTTTTATTTGAATCCCATTTACCCATAGATGAAGTGATACATGTCTTATAATCCTTCATACATCGAAACATTTGTTACTATGAGGCCCCAGCCTTAAACCTTACTTAATATTGAGTTATTACAAGATTACACATTGAGGATCTTTTCAGGTTAAGTGTTTTAGAGAATTAGATCATAAAACATGCATTACATTCCACATTTAAACAAAGTGGTTACATAAAATATAGTATTCATTTTTTTCCATCAACAGAAACATATTTAAAAATAAAGCATGGATTCTTTCTTGACACTTCCTTGACACTATCATCATATCATGTACCTTTCCCTTGAACTGTGAAAGACATTTCAAAAAAACTTGGGATGAGCTTAAAAAACTCAGTAAGGGATATACAAAATAAGGAAAGGAAACATGAGTTCATATATACATAAGAATGAAATCATACTTTACCCATAAAACATAGGCACTTTAACATACCTCATAAAATCTTGAATAAATCATAGGAATCATAAGACATAAAAAGTAACTTGAGTCATTCATAACATTCTTAAGTAGGGATTAACCCTCTTGGTTACGTTTGGAATACCCACCACATTATATTCCCTAAATATCTTCGGAGAAACCTTAACGTTTCACTCCATTCCGTTACCCAATGCATTGGAGAGCTATATCGGGCTCACCCTCCCTTAGTTTATCACAAAACCACCAGTCTTCATAACAATGCCCATGAACCATAACATATTCATATCACATAAAAATACATAAAGGAAACATAACATTTCCACATTTCAATCACAGAATATCAATAAAACACATTGATACAAAAAACCTTATGAAAACCATTTTCAATATCAAAATAAAAGAAAAGTAAAACATGGTATTTATTTTTCATTTCAAATGAAGGTATGTCTTGTAAAGGACGCCGAAACTCAAATAATGGTCACAGCGGCGGAGAAGTCATCGTCGCCGCATACGTATGACAAAAACATTCCCTTTTGTCGTTTTGGAAAATAATTCATATAACAAATATTCCTTTTGGATAAACGTAAAAGTCAAAGGAGATTATACACCGTATAAGAGAAGGTTGTGTATAAAACAAAATATTCCTCAATGAAAGGAGATTGAGATGAAGTCCCTTACAAAGACGGTATCCTTGGTTTAAGGACAAATCAATTACATAATTATGTGTGAAAAACGAATACACAAAATATGATTGGATATTAAGTGTAAAACAATCAGAGTTTATTCACACATATTCATAGAATGAAATATTCAAGGAGTACAGGTTTATCCCATAGAATCAAATTTGGGTTAAGAAGTTCCCTTGCAAAAATTTGACAGCCTAACGGCGTCACTACAAAATTTAGATAATGAGTTGATGAGAGATAAAAAGGGTATCTCATCACATGGAAATAAAATTTAAATCAATAAGGATATAGAAGAACATATCCCAACATAATAGTATGTGAATTAAAAGACATAACAAAAGAAGTCTTTTAAAAAGAGGAGGGTGAAAGGTTCCCTTACTGACATGGGTATCTTTCGAAACATATGCCCCGTGAAAGAAGGAAAATACAACATTGATGTAAATACTCATAAATGAATTTATATTACATAATGAGTAAAATAATGGGATGTACATACACCACTCAAAAAAATTGTGGCAAATGTTGCATAAATCTCAGAGGAATAAAAGTGAGATGAGAAATCCTTTACGAAAACTCGGCAGCCTAACAGCGCCACTTAAAACTTCCAAAATAGATTGATGAGAGAAAATAGGGTATCTCATCTTATTAACACAAATATTAAAGAAACTTGAATATAAAATAACATCCCCCAACATAACAAATAGGAGCTTAAAAGAAGTGACATAAAGGCGAGTACTTAAAAAGAAAGAGAGAGGTTAGATCTCTTACGAACATTTTGCAGCCTAACGGCCCCACTCAAAACTTCCAAAATGGATTGATGAGAGAGAATAGGGTCTCTAATCATATTAATATAAAAATTAACGTAATATTAATATAAAATAACATCCCAATAACAAGAAAGATGAGCTTTAAAAGGAATTACATAAAAGAGTGTACTTAAAAAGAAAGAGAGGAGTATGATCCCTTACATCAAGTCCAACTTGTCTTGTTCGTTTCATTATATTCCTGAATAATAAACTTTGGCCGGTTTATAATTTCTCAAGGACTTCCTATAAAGATTACTATTCAGTTCATATCACATATTTTAATGTTATAATAATTGGTTAATAATATGAGTTCATATCAGATGTTTTTTGTCGATGTTTGGTACATGAGTAAAAAATTGAACTTGTTGGAAAATAATTTTCCATGTAGTTATAGGAACATCATATACAGAATAGTATTTATGTTTTAATAATCATATATATACAGTATATATTCATTTTATACTATTCCATAGCATTTGGAGATAAAAATTAAAAGCACCATTCATGGAGACAGTAGGCTGTACGTACGCATGAACGCTACATTCATTTTTTGTCATATTAATTGAATTAAAACAAAACGAGAGAGATATATATATGTTATAATTACAAAATTATATCCTTAATTTATATGTAATATATTAAATATATATCTATTATATATATGTACTTATAATAGTACATAACATTTTGAGATAAGAAATGAAATGTACCATTCATGGAGACGGTTAGTCGTACGTACGCATGAATGCTACATCTATTTCTATTTCATATTTAATGGAATTAAAACATAATGATACATAATAGTATTTAAATTACAGTAGGGTATCATATATAATATCATTAAATATATCGATTATACGTACCACATATGGTATTAACGAATCAAATCATTTTGAGGGGGCGGTAGTCCGCACTTCCTTAAATGAAGATAACACGTTTACCCATAATGGAAACCATAAATTTATGACATAAATGAAAAATACAGAAGCTTAAGTAAAACATAAACACATTATATATCAAATATAAATATAGTGTCATCGTAATGGCCACCTTTGATGGTGTTAGAAGAATGTTGAACAACCATCATTTCGTGAGGCAGAAATTCTCCATCCACAGAAACAGTATGTTCTTTAACCATTAGATGTAGGTTTGTGTATGTGTATCTCTAATACATCTTATAACAACATCCTAGTATATTTAAGACACTGGATTTGTTACAAAATAAATGAACAAAAAGAGTTTAGGGGGTTGGAGAAACAAAATAAAACAAAAGGACACAAGTGAAGACATTACCTTAAAATCGGGTAACTCCCTTTGGTTTGAGCTCAAAGGCTTCCTTGGAAAGACTTATGCCCAAAGTGAGGCTTCAAGGAGTTATAGAGGGATTTTGAAAGAAAAAAATGGGCAGGTTTTGGCCGAGCCAAATGCTCTGGAAGTGTGGTTAAGGAGGTAGAGGTGGGGGCCTTTTATAAGAGGAGAGGAAGGGAACCCTTGGAAAGTAAAGAAATGTTCCTTTATTTTAAAATGTGTTTCGGATTAAAAAGGTCCCAATTTGATATAATTCTAGTCTAAGGTGGTAAGGGTTCTAAATAAACCCAAAAAATAGGTTTTGGACTTGTGTAGGTCTTATAATATACATTATCTGTCCATTTTATTTAAATCGTTGAATAATGAGGTCATCGTTGCATCATCATGATGTCATAAATAATTTAATTTATCTAATGTCTAAAAATTATAAAAAAACTACAATGATGTATGGAATCTTTTTATCTTTCCAATGACTATTTATAGTCAAAATATTTACCCTTATTACCCCATGTAAAAATTGTTTTAGTAAAACATCTCATGTTTGTGTCATTTTTACTTTAACATTAAATAAAAAGTTATTTATGTCATTTCCCAACCAATGTGGCTACATGGGGTCCCCAAGTTGACCCATGGATTTTAATGGTTTTCCATGACACATCCAATGAGGGTAGGACATGTGTAAAGTTCATTTCATGTTATTAAAAATTATTTTTACCTTAAACTACAGTAATTACCTCTAATCGCGATTAAATACTTAATAAGTTACTGTTCACCAAAAAATTATTTTAATCCTATTGAACCACATTTTACTTTTAAATGACAACCATGTATGTTGGATTTTTGATATTCAAAACACAAATATGGCAAAATTTCATTTAAATGGAAAAATCATTTTTTATAAGTACCACTTAGTGGTTTCACTATTCATCAAAAATTGAAGTTTTTCAGAAAATTATCAAAACATCACCCTAAGCTATACTTGATATTCAGAATTACAAAATGAGGTCTATTTTAAAAAATTCAAACCATATATGTTGCATTAATTAATTTAATAATTAATTCCCGCTGTCAAAACAAATAGCGTGTTTTTATGAAACAAAATGTATCAAATGATTGACACTAGTTTACGTCTGATTTCAAAGTGAAATTAATTCCAACAACCACTATTGGATTAAATGGTAAAAATATATTATAATTTCACTTTAAAACAAATAAAAAATATAATCTAATAATATAAATAAATTATATTAAAAGAGGTTTTGAATTAAAATACAACATTTTTCACTATTCATTAAAAATTGAACTTTTTCGGAAAAAAACCAATAATTTACACAAAGTAAATTTTGATTTCCCAATTCTAAAGAAGAATTTTATTTTTTCAAATATAACACATAAAATTGTCAAAAAGTGAATTTAAAAGAGGTTCACCATCAAAAGGCGGTTAATCTACTTTTTAAAGAATATTAGAATGTTTACGTTTAAAATTGGATTCATTCGCATTTTTAATCCTCTAACATTTATTGTAAAAAGTTAATATATTTGACAAACATATATAATAATTTTATAGTTTGTTCGGATCATTCCTGCCATCACAACAGCTAGGCGTTAACTACCATATAAAATAATACTATTTTATTATTAGATTGCAACGTAAGATTCCCAAGAAACTCATTGTTGCGTATTGGGTACCCCATCGAGCATAGCATACCCTTTAAAGATATATTAATATTTTATTCACAAATATGGATAAATGTGAAAATGTCATACTTTTTATTTACCTGGGGTGTTGCATCCTTCCCTCTTTTTTGGGAATTGCGTCCTCGCAATTTTAAAATTGGGCTTGGAAACTTCATTGAAAATCCCACATCGGAACAAGAGTCAGTAAAACAATCACTTTAAAATAAAGAAAGATAAGTACTAAGGTCACCCGAGTTAACCCATACTAGGATTCCAAGTATGAAAATATGGGCATGGATGAAAAAACAAAGGGTCATGTTCTGATGGAGAGTGATAGAAAACATGTCTAGGTGAATGTTAACAATACGAAAATCACAAACTTGTGATGGGTTAAACGGTATTCGATTCCCCAGAAGATAAAGTTATTAAAAAACATTTTTGTTTTAAGTTACTCTTCATTGAGGAATTTATTTTTTAGCTTAACTAAATATTAATGAAACATACTTACTTGTATTGTTGACTTTCAACTTTTACTAGATTTCTTATAGAAACTCATACTTTCCCCAAAAGACGAGTATTTAGGATGACTTGTTCACCTTAAGAGTACTATAATCAATTTCTAGAAAATACCCTAATCCAAAAAAGAGAACTATATATTTCCCATGACTTTAGACAAATCCAAAACCAAAATTGTTAGTATGAGGTCAGAGAATCCACAAAATTATAATCCTTTATAAAAAGAAATTTTATTCTTAATCTCCATAATTTGTCCAAAAAAACCCAAAGTTCAACGAAGATCATTCGATAAACAATTGTCCATAAAATTATTAAAAGTAAACCAAACTAAGATTGAAACCCAAATATATGAAGGATTTAATCACATAGTATTCCAAGGTACAAATTAACTTTTATCTCCAAATAACATCAGTTGCTCTTAAATTCTCCTATTGAAAAGTAATTAACCTAATCACATATCCTCTATGATAGGTTAATCATTTCCATGGATTAACCAAAATAAACATTCTCTTGATTCCTAAAATAATATAACTAAAAAGAATTAGTCAAACTAACCAGGGACTTCACGTAGTCCAGTGGTAGGCGATAAATACCAGTCGCACTTTGGTAGTGGGTTCGATTCCCGCAGCTTTGTCCGACGCGACGGGTTGTCACACGGTATGCGTGATGTCCTTTTCCCAAAACTATATAATTCATAAAACATTCCCCAAAACGAGATAAGATCTTAAAAAATAATCATAACATATTTTAACCTCAAGTTTATCTCATGCATTTCATTTTCCATCATAACATATAATAACCCATAATTACCTGAAAAGTAAGGATCATATAAACCCTAATGGTTACCTTTATAATTATTTCCTGAACTTCCACAATGATTGGTCATCTCGTACATGATGCATTACCAAGGTACAAGTGGTTGATCATGACTCCTTGAAAGTTGGTTTAGAACAACCACAAGTTTCCTAATTGAATCCCCCATTTCATCCAGTCTCTTAATCAGAGAAACACCATAGTTTCCTTAAAACCTATTGTCACTTTGGTGCCTACTAGATCCATCCATTCACTAAAAACAGAAATGTCAGTGTGACTATTTCAACAAAACCATCTTGTACTAATGAGGAAGATAACCACTAAGATATACTTACTCATTCAATTTATCTAATACTAGGACTCCTCCTAAAATCCTATCCCTTATGGTACTGTCACTTATGCTTAGATAATACCCTAACATCTAAAGTTATCTAAACTGACCTCTGATACCAACTATAAGGCCCCAGCCATAAACCATACTTAATCTTGAGTTATTAAAAGATTACACATTGAGGATCTTTTCAGGTTTAGGGGTTTAGATAATTAGATCATAAAACTTGCATTACATTCCAAATTTAAACAAAGTGGTTACATAAAAGATAGTACTCATTTTTTTCCAACAACGGAAACATATTTAAAAATAAAGCATGGATTCATTCTTGGAACTTCCTTAACACTATCATCATATCATGTACCTTTCCCTTGAACTGTGAATAACATTTCAAAAAAACATTGGAAGAGCATAAAAAGCTCAGTAAGGGTTATAAAAAATAATGAAAGGAAACATGAGTTCATATATACATAAGAATGAAATCATCCTTTAACCATAAAACATATTCACTTTAACATACCTCATCAAATCATGAATAAATCATAGGAATCATAAGACCTAAATGGTAACTTGAGGCATTCATAACATTCTTACGTAGGGAGTAACCCTCGTGGTTATGTTTGGAATAACCAACACAATATATTTCCAAAATCTCTTCGGAGAAACCTTAACATTTCACTCATTCGCATTACCCAATCCATTGAAGAGCTTAATCGGGCTCACCCAACCTTAGTTTTTCACGGAACCACCCGTCTTCATAACAATTCCCAAGAACCATAACATAATCATATCAAATAAAACATGCATAAAGGAAACATAACATTTCCACATTTCAATCACAAGATATCAATAAAATATATTGATATAAAAAACCTTATGAAAACCATTTTCAAAACCATAATAAAAGGAATGTAAAACATGGTATTTATTTTTCATTTAAAAAGAACGTATGGCTTGTAGAGGAAGCCAAAACTCAAATAATGGTCATGGCGGTGAAGATGTCATTGTCACCGCATACGTATGAAAAAAACATTCCCTTTTGTCATTTTGTAAAATGCTTCGTATAACAAAGATTCCTTTTGGATAAAAGTAAAAGTAAAAAAGGTTTATACACTGTATAAAAGAAGGATGTGTATAAAACAAAATATTCCTCAATGAAATGAGATTGAGATGAAGTCCCTTACAAAGACAATATCCATGGTTTAAGGACAAATCAATTAAATAATTATGTGTGATAAAAAAAATACACCAAATATAAGTGGATATTAAGTGTAAAACAATCAGATGTTATTCACACATATTCATAGAATGGAATATTCACAGAGTACATGAGTATCCCAAAGAATCAAATTTGGGTTAAGAAGTTCCCTGGCAAAAATTTGACAGCCTAACAACGTCACTACAAAATTAAAAAAATGAGTTGATGAGAGATAAAAAGGGTATCTCATCACATGGACATAAAATTTAAATCAATAAGGATATAGAAGAACATATCCCAACATAATAGAATGTGAATTAAAAGACATATCAAAATAAGTCTTTTAAAAAGAGGTGGGTGAAAGGTTCCCTTACCGACATGGGTATCTTTCGAAACATACGCCCCATGAAAGAAGGACTATAAAAAATTGATGTAAATACTCATAAATGAAAGTATATTACACAATGAGTAAAATAATGGGCAGTACATACACCACTAAATGGAAATTGTGAAAAATGTAGCATAAATCTCACGGAGAATAATAGTGAGATGAAAAATACCTTACGAAAACTCAAAAACCTAACGGCGCCACTTAAAACATCCAAAATGGATTGATGAGAGAAAATATGGTCTCTCATCATATTAACACAAATTTTAAAGAAATAGTAATATAAAATAAAATCCCCCAACATAACAAAGATGAGTTTAAAAGAAGTGACATAAAGGAGAGTACTTAAAAAGAAAGATAGAGGTTAGATCTCTTACGAAAATTCGGCAGCCTAACAGCGCCACTCAAAACATCCAAAATGGATTGATGTGAGAGAATATGGTCTCTCATCATATTAACATATAACTTAAAGTATGATTAATATAAAATAACATCCCAATAACAATAAAGTGTAGCTTTAAAAGGAATTACATAAAAGAGTGTACTTAAAAAGAAAGAGAGGAGTAGGGTCCCTTACCTCAAGTCCAACTTGTCTTGTTCATTTCTTAATATTCCTGAATAATAAGCTCTGGTCAATTTATAAATTCGTAAGGAAATCCTATAAAGATTATTATTCATTTCATATCACATTTTTTAATGTTATAATAATTGGTTAATAATTTGAGTTCATATCAGATGTTTTTGTCGATGTTTGGTACATGAGTCAAAAATTGAACTTGTTGGAAAATAATTTTCCATGTTGTTATAGGTACATCATATCCAAAATAGTATTGATTTTTTAATTATCATATATATCCATTATATATTCATTTTATACTATTCCATAGCATTTGGAAATAAAAATTAAAAGCACCGTTCATGGAGACGGTAGGCCGTACGTACGCATGAACGCTACTTTTATTTTTTGTCATATTAATGGAATTAAAAAAATGAGATATATATATATGTTATAATTCCCGAATTATATCCTTAATTTAGATTTAATATATTAAATATATATCCATTATATATAAGTACTTATAATAGTACATAACATTTTGAGATAAGAAATTAAATGTACCGTTCATGGAGACGGTAAGCCGTACGTATGCATGAATGCTACTTCTATTTATATTTCATATTTAATGAAATTAAAACATAATGATAGATAATAGTATTTTAATTCCAGTATGTTATCATATATAATATCATTAAATATATCCTTTATACGTACCACATATGGTATTAACGAATCAAATCACATTGAGGGGGTGGTAGTCCGCACGTCCTTAAATGAAGATATTGCGTTTACCCATAATGGAAACCATAATGGTATGCCATAAATGAAATATACAGAAGTTTAAGTAAAACATAAAAATATTATATATCATATATAAATATAGTGTCATCTTAATGGCCACCTTTGAAAGTGATAGAAGAATGTTGAACAATCATCGTTTCGTGAGGCAGAAATTCTCCATCCATAGAAACAGTATGTTCATTAACCATTAGATGTAGGTGTATCTAAGTGTAGCTCTAATACGTCTTATAAAAACATCCTAGTATATTTATGATACTGGATTTCTTACAAAATAAATGAATAAAACGAGGTTAGGGGGTTGGAGAAGAAAAATAAAACAAAAGGAAACAAGTGAAGACATTAACTTAAAATCTGGTAACTCCCTTTGGTTTGAGCTCAAAGGATTCCTTGGGAAGCCTTCTTCCCAAAGTGAGGCTTCAAGTAGTTATATAGGTATGTTTAGAGACAAAATGGGCAGGGGTTGGCCGAGCCAAAGGATTTAGAAGTGTGGGTAAGGAGGTAGAGGTGGGGGCCTTTTATAAGATGGGAGGAGAGGCACCCTTGGAATGTAAAAACATGTTCCTTTATTTTAAAATTTATTTCGGATTTAAAAGTTCCCACATTGATATAATTCGAGGATAAGGTGATAAGGGTTCGAAATACACCCATACAATAGGTTTTGGCCATGTGTAGGTCTTAAAATTTACATTATCTTTCCATTTTATTTAAATCGTTTAATAATGAGGTCATCGCAGCATCATCATGATGTCATAAATAATTTAATTTACTGAATGTCTAAAAATTATTAAAAAAATAATATGATGTAGTAAATCTTTTTATCTTTCCAATGATTATTTATAGTCAAACATCTAACTTTTATAACCCATGTAAAAATTGTTTTAGTAAAACATCTCATGTTTGTGTCATTTTTACTTTAACATTAAATAAAAAGTTATTTATGTCATTTCACAACCAAAGTGGCTCCATGGGGTCCCCAAGTTGTCCCATGGATTTTCTTGGTCGAGCATGACACATAAAATGAGGGTATAACATGTGTAATGTTTATTTCATATTATTAATATATTATTTTTACCTTAAACAACACTAATTATCTCTAATCGCGATTAAAAACTTAATTAGTAACTATTCACCAAAAAATTATTTTAATCCCATTGAATGACATTGTACTTATTAATGACAACCATGTATGTTGTATTTTTTAAATTCAAAACACAAAGATGGAAAAATTTCATTTAAATGGAAAAATCAATTTTTATAAGTACCACATAGTGGTTTCACTATTCATCAAAATTGAAATTTTTCAGAAAATTTCCAAAAGTTCACCCTAATATATATTTCATATTCCAAAATCAAAAATGATTTATATTTTATAAAATTCAAAACATATATGCTTCATTAATTAATTTAATATTTAAATACCGCTGTCAAAACAAATAGCGTGTTTTTATGAAACAAAACGTATCAAAAGATTGACACTAGTTTAAGTCCGATTTCAAAGTGAAATTAATTTCAACGAACACTGTTGGATTAAATGGTAGAAATATATTCTAATTTCACATTAAAAGCAATTCAAAAGATAATATAATCATATAAATAAATTAGATTAAATGAAATTTTGAATTAAAATACAACACTTTTCACTATTCATTAAAAATTGATCTTTTTCGGATAAATACCAAAAATTTACACCAAGTAAATTTTGATGTCCCGATTCTAAATAAGAATTTAATTTTGTCAAATATAACACATAAAATTGTTAAAAAGTGAATTTAAACGAGGATTTCCATCAAAAGGCGGTTAATCGACCTTTTAAAGAATATTAGAATGTTTACGCTTAAAATTTTACTTATTCGCATTTTTAATCCACTGTCATTTATTGTAAAAATTAAATATATTTGACAAGCATATATAATCATTTTGTAGTTAGTTCTGTTCATTCCTGCCATCACAAAAACTAGGGGTTAACTACCATTTAAAATAATATTATTTTATTATTAGAGTGCAACATAAGATTCCCAAGAAACTCATTGTAGCGTATTGGGTACGCCATCGAGAATAGAATCCCTTTTAAAGTTTTATTAACATTTTATTCACAAATATGGATAAATGTGAAAATTTCATACTTTTTATTTACTTGGGGTGTTACAGTTACTCCAAACTAATTGTTTTCTTTTATTGAAAAAATTGTGTAATAATGACACCCCAATATTATGTCATCCAACATTGGAAAAATAAATCCCAAATAAAATTCCCAAATAAATAGTTTGTATATACAAGTTCTGATGGATTGATTAAATTATCAATGTATGATTTACTATGTTTTTTATTCAAAGACATTCAATATAGAATTTTTCTAAAAATATGTGAGAACAAGAATATATATTAATAATCTATACAAATATACAACCTATATAGAAAATGAATATAACCATTTATACATACATTAAAATATTAAACACACATCTACTTGTAACTAAAACGTATTGTATATATTTAGAGGAAGAATATTTAAAATTTCCCAAGGTCGGTTGAACCAGTAAGAGGGGTGGAGTTGAGTTCGTGGCCCTCTTTTGTAAATTATTCTTTTTAATTAATCATTTGACACTAATTATAACCCATATCAAATTTATATTTTTAAAATAGCCTCACTATATTTTTTTAAGTACATAAATATAACAAAAACTCTAAAATATACATGCTTTGGATAAAAATCACACTACATTGAAATATAGATAGAATCACGAATAATAATTATCAACTATATGCAAGTATTTATCCACTAGTGAATGGTTATGATCCCCAAACACATATTTTATCAAATAAATCATTATACATCTCATTTATAATAATTTATTATAAAAAAATTCATACAAAAAATTTCCATATGAATTTTAAATTTCTTATAAATATCGTTAATAATTTCTATATAGTTTTTGTCCACATGTAAAATGTTATCCTTTTTTCATTATGTTTATTATGTACCCTAAGAGAATATTCTTCATTCATGAGGGGATAGATAATTATATGCTCACATGTATTCCATCTAAGACATTGTTATCACTATTGGTATTGATACATCCTCTAACTTATTTGTGACATTTACATTACATGGCCTTTATGAATACACAAGTTCACATAGACAACCATTTTTTCAATTTAACTATTTCTTTGACTCTCGTATCATCGAAAATAATGTACAAAGGAATCAATAATTCTCCAAGTGTGAATGGTTTGGGGTCATAGTTATACATAAAAAATTCTTCTTAGATAATATATATATATATATATATATATATTCACTGAAATAATATCAAAGGAATATTTTGTTCCCATTCCAATTTTATAACTCCTTAGATCACCGGTAGGGGTGACCATTTTACGGAAATATAGATCATATTTACAATTATAATTATTCCATAAAATAGATATTACAATTCATAGACATTTATCCCATTTTAATATATTTTTGGTTCTTGATATTTCATTTTATTTATTTTACATTAATTTAATTTAATTAAACTCAATATAAATATAAAGAAAAGTATTCACAGGTTTATTGAATATTGATGTGGAATCCCCCATTTCGTTGATTTATTCACAATATCATGATAATCCACCAGAGTTACTTATCCTTTACTTTTGGATTGAATAATGATCATATAATAGACACCAATTTTTAAAAAATTAATTAAATAATATCACATCAATATAATTATCTTTCAAATTTAATAAAATTTTGAACTGATATTTTCCCCAGAGATGATCACATAAAACATTCCAAAAGTACTTGGTATGCCATTAGATACATAATACATTGGATTCCAACACTTAAAATGTATATAACACAAGATTTAACTATATGAGTAAAACATATGAAATATATTGACCACATTAACACACAATTTACAATATAAATAATACATGGAAATATATTTTATCAACCACTTGATCCAAGCTTAATAAATATATATACAGACCACACCATCTTGTTTGATCACATGAAAAACTAAATTTCCATGTTGATTCACAATGTTAGGTAGAAAAAAATCAATAAAAATAAATTTACAATATGGTCTAATAATTTACAATGAATGAATTGACTGTATGTATAATTAAAATCCCATTAATAACTACTTTGAGATACTGATTTATCATGTAATGTAAATCAACTATTTTTTCACAGTATAGAAATTACATTCATTGTTTAATTTTGTACAGGTTATCCTCAAACCATCATAAAACTTCTATAATATAAATAATAATATTCCATGGTTTTTTTGAGTTTGTATATATATATATCCAGCAATAGATGTCTTTTATACAAGGATTAGTGATACAATACTTACATTTAAAACATCTTTATTTTAGTTTATATATCCATGTATTTAATTGAGAAACACCAATCATAATCTTAGCATGTTAACATGTTTTTTTATCAAGAATGAAATCCATAACAATAATTAATATATCACCAGTTCTAGATCTAATAATATATAGACTCATTAATAAAATATAAAATACATAAAATATCACTTCATCCCCCATGTGGATTGTATTTTCAATATTACATCACACCTCTCATTGAAATATGTATTTTTTATTCTCCCTCTACATAATAAGAAACAACAATACCACATCGGGGTCTACACACCTTATTTTCCATCTTTAAATACTCATATTTGTCTTCTTCCTTCCTATCTAAATGATGAAATGAAAACATGATATAAGCATGACACTCTATGAATATAGTTTTTGTGAGTGTTTAGTTAAGAAAAACTATGTTAGTGGGTGATATACCATTATATAAAAATTTATTCTTTAACTATGGTTTTCAATGATTTTCCCAAATTAGTATATATTCTATACCATTCTCTGAACACATTTTGATTGTATTTTCATATATTTTTAGTAAAAAATAACATATAATAAGCTCAAAAAATCATTTAAAAAGTTATTGTGTATGATAAATTACTACATCATTATATCATACCTTAATTATCAAACATCCCCAATTATAATTGTTAGATATTATTATAAAAAGTATATATATATGAAATTGAAATATATTAGACTCAACATTTCACGAGGCTTTCCATGTTTTCCAACATTTCCGAATTCACATAGCTTGTAACATATTTATACTAATATATAACTTCTTAATTACCTACAACGGATTAACTCAAACTTGTAATTCATGGTAGATTAAACACCATACAAATACTCATTTTTTATATCTAGTAATTGAAATATTACACCACTCTTCCATTTTATTACACATTATTATAGAGAGAAAATTGTTTTAAGGAATAACAAGATACATTTTTTTTATTCCAAAATGTAATAATGAATTTGAGAGATTCATATAATACATTGTAATTTATTCCATCCATACTAATCACTTATTTTATTATCAACAACCTCAATAGTTTTTGTGTACATATTTTTTCAAAGGTATTTTTATTTGAGAATTATCTTTCCTCACAATGCTGATTAAGGAAAATTCATTCCTTATTACTAGAATCATCATTCCCACACAAATTTATCCTTAGATAAAAATATTTTCATAATTTTTTTTACCTCTATATAAATGAAAAATCTATTAACATGAAATTGAATAACCATTAAATTCTATAATTTGTTTACATATCTCACTGAGTTTCAACTCATTTATCTGTAATAACTTTTTTCCTTTAGAAATAACATTTATCACTTATTTCATTATTCTTTTGGCTAAATACACTTGTCTCTCTAGATCCCCAATCATTCTTTTATACCCTATTCTACAACATTATTCTTCTGAAAAATATTCTTCAAATTATAAGTACTTAATGAAAATTTTATACATTTATGCATTTAATTCTTTTTTATTGCCTATGTAATTATAAATATAATTCTAGTCATATAAAATCGCATATATAAAATATCCAAAATAAAAATATACTTTTTATATCCATATTTGATGTTGATCTCATGAAAATATCATTTTTTATTTTTTTCTTATTCTAAAACCATATGGATCTTTTAGATTCTCTAGTAATGATATATTTTAACTAATAGAGTGGGTTTTGTTTCCATACCTGTTATATCACATGTAATATCATATAAAATTAGATCTTCCTTTTTGATATTGGATTTATTTTTAATTTTATTTGGTTTGAATTTATTCATTTTTATCCTTATTTTTCATAGTGAGATGTTTATTTGTGGTCTTCTTTCATCGCTATTTTGAGGAAAATATATACACGGATTCATCATGGATTAAAAAATTATATTTTTTTTAGTTAGTGTATTAGAGATAAATTATTTCTCATAAAAATGATAGGTGTAGATTTTCGTTCATGGTATCAACTCGGGCCTCCCCAATCATTAATTTGTTAAATTCTATTGTTTGAGGTGTTCTAGAGGGTCAAGGTGACTTATTTCAACAGTTTCAAAAATTGAATAGCTCGCAATGGTAGGTCAGGATCGATATGTAAGTATTTGTAGGTTAGGATTTTTGATTCCATATTGTTAGGTTGAAATAGTTATTTATGACCAGTTGGTCAGGATCGATAGGTCATGATTGGTATTTCATGACTGGTGAGTCGCTGGCATTAGGTCGTAATGGAGAGTCAAGACTAGTAGGTTAGGACATGTAGGTCAGTACCTGTATGTCAGGACCGATAGGTCAGTATCGATCATTTAGGACCGATGATTCTCTAATGGTATGTTATGATAAGTTGACCAGGATTTGTTGTTTTTGATATTTAGTTGGATTCGTAGGTCAAGAATAGTGAGTCGCTGGTGGTAGGTCCCAATGGTGAGTTGGGATCGGTACGTCACAATAATGAGTGAGGATCAGTGGGTCATAACGGTGTGTCTAGATCGGTAGGTCATAATGGTGAGTCATTATTAGTAGGTCACAATGGTTAGTTTGGATTGGATGGTCCCAAAGGTTGGTCCTACACAAATTCATTCAAATCATTTTCCAAATTTCAATAATTTTGCAGATATTTCCATGTTTTCCATTTTGACAAAAAAATGAGTATAATTACTTATTTAAGTGGGTTTGAATCTGTTTCAAGGGATATAAATCACATCACCGAATTTTATTAATATCCAAATACTTCAAATTAGTTATCCTGAAAGATTTAAGGTGATCCTAGTTAATGAAAATTATTATCCATTTCAAATAACGTGAGTTTCAATACTAGTCTTTCAAAGATGGAGATCATAACTTAATTCATTCCTTCTCCTCTCTATTGATATGATATGTTTGAAATTATTCTCCATATAAGATCCATGTTTCAACGTTGTAACACCCCAAACTTCTACTGTACACTTCTCTTTAAATAATACAGTAGTGTGTGTTGTAAGCAACATCGAGTTCTAACACACCACAACCAATCAAACTAGTCGGTATGAATAGTAATAACCACTCTTTAAAATTTTATAAATTTTAACATTCAAAATGGACTTCATTTTTGGATTCAGAATATCGAAATTATCTTCAGGTGAATTTTTGTTATTTTTATGAAAAATTCAATTTTTGATGAATAGTGAAAACATTGAGTTATAGTTGCAAACCGAATATTTATTTAAATAATTATTTTTTTTTATTTTAATTTAATTAAGCTCAAAATAGATACATAATAACTATTTATGTTCAATGTAATTCATTGGAGTTAGTTTAGAATAATTTTAGATATATAAAACTTTTATTAAACTTTTCACCGTCTTTTACCCACCTCTTAGGATTATTTGGAAATTCACGTGGAACATAATTTTACTACTTCTATGAGTGGAATTTGTAAAATCCGAGAGAGAAGGTTAATATCAAGTAGTAAAATGTGGTTGAATATGATAAAAATAATTTTTGGTGAATAGTAACTTTTTACTTTTATTTACCACGGTTAAAATTAAATAGGGTAATTTAGGGTAAATATGATATTAATATTACCATAAAATATGTCCTAATTCTATTAGACAGGTGTATCTCGGCCAAAACCAACCTTAGGAATAAAATATTATCATTTAGTTCCACTTGGATTAGTGTAGGACATTTATTATTATTTTATTCAAAGATGAGTTAAAAGAGTAAAACTCAAAGTTTAATTACTAAAACATTTTTAACATAGAGTGATCAATAAGATAAATTCAATAGTAAATACACATTAGATAGATAAAACTATTTCCTAGAAAATGGTATTTTATTTATAATTTTTAAACATTATATAAGTAAATTTATTAATGTCACAATGGTGATGCAGTAATTACCAACATAATGAAATATTAAAATAATTGATATTATAAATATCTAAATAAATTTAATTTGAAACGTTTTATGAATTAAAATAAATTTATAGGTTAATATGACATGTTATTATTGATTTAATTATGTTTTTTTGATGTAATCATGCTGTTATAATTTTCAAAAAAAATCAAATACCAAATAGTGTCAAAAATGACATAAAAGTGTTTTTAAAACAAGTATTATATTATTTATTGATATTCAATTCTTAAAAATCAATGGTTCATCCAAGAGAATTATATAATGTATATGTATAATTAATGAACCACTTGGGGTTCTTTTGGATGTATATGGTATGTTTATTAACCATATATTATAAAAATACAAAGACACATAGTAAATGTCAAACTATTTAACTAAGAGTTAAATATAAATGAACATGTTAATTTATTGATCCAACCCTGTCTAAAATCTATTATTTTAAATTATTTCGACCCATACCCACATTTTCCTCAAAATAAATCTTTTTTGATCCATTATAAACCGAATATTAATTTATTTTAAATTAATACTTTAAGTTTTTCCTAAAGAGCCCCCCCCCCCTTATAAAAGGACACCACTTCTAACCAATTATTCACCCCATAAAAGCCTTTTGGATCGACCAAACTCTTCCCAAATACCCTCTCATATATCCTCCATTAATCCTAGAGGCCATTCTTTAGTCAGAAAGGCTGCAAAATGATCCCTTTTTGATGAAATCAAATGGAAGAACCCGAAGAAGAGGTAATGTTTTCACCACCCACTTTCATGTTCCTTTCTTCTTCAACTTCTTATTTCTTTGTTATTTCAATTATAAAACAATAAATCCAGTATCATCTATATAAAGTGATTTTATTATAAACATGGTACAAACATATTCAGTATTTTATCCATCATTTGAATGACATGTCACCATACATGTGTACGTACGGCTTGCCGTCTCCACATCGTGGTGTAATTGTTATTCAAAAAATTATTATTTGGATGGGTATGATAATGATGTTTAATTGAGGTAAATAATAAATATAAAATGATAATGATTCTATATATATGAAATACCTGCCAATTATATATTATTTTAATATAAAAAAATGATATTGTCACTCGTGCATACGTACGGACTACCGTCTCCACGAACGCGATGAGAGTCATTCCCCATCGTACCCATGCAAGTATAACTCTCATTTGATGATTAATAATAATGTTTAGGGACTTTATATAATTCTGTATATGAATAAGATAAAACTTATCCATAACAAACATGACTTATGTAACAAAACATATAAAATAAAACGAATCTGTTAACACCCGAAACGATGATAATACTAAGATATTATTAAGAACGCAATGTTAAGAGATCATATATGATATAATATTAATTTATATGATTCTTGTATAATTTTATAACAATAATTTCACCATTATACATGAGTTTAACCTACCCACATCAAAGGAAAAGTACAAGGTAAGGGTTTATTTCACAATCTCTTCATTATCCGAGGTTGTTTATACATAATTATATACTGGGACCTCTTTATCATCCACATCCATGTTTATTAAAAATGTATTTCAAATCACTCTTACTATTTTATAGAATATGGTATAAAGTCATTTATATCATTGTTGTATTTTTATAAGATGTTTATAAAGGAATATTTTCTGTCGTTTTCCAAACAAGGTCCTTTTTAACCTTTTCGACAGAATTATGGTAAGAATTTATTTCTTAACCTATACGGTGGGTGTAGCTATTTTCCACTGTTATAAAGTCGTCGAAGCTTCCCTTAAAATATTTTAATAATATTTTCAAAATAAATGTTTTATTTTATAATTATTCGACTATTAAATGATTTCAAAAAAAAGATATTTCTTTCAAATTGTTTTGATTTCATCTATATCAACATCCTTTGATGTATTTTAAGTATTTGATGTTGAATTATTATGATAAAAAACATCCATATTGTATTGAATGTTTTGTGACATGTTTGACTGTGCATGTGTTATTTTTATACCATTCATGATTTATGGAGAAAGTATTGAAAATTCATATGCTAGTTTTAATACGAATGATTATGTTATGTTTAAACCTGTTCATATAAGGAATGCATTGGACCTAATAAGTGACAAGTGGAGCCCACTATAGCTCCTCGATGCATCAGAAGGTCTCATGAGACAAACTACTATCTTGGCACAAGTCCTTGACAAAAACTTATTTATAGCCTTGGCACAAGGCCTTGAATATGTGGTTATGATAGTCTAGCATTATGCACTACATCATTATGAAAGTGGTTATTGATATTTCATGTGATTATTCGTCTAGTAGAATAACCACGTGAATATGTAAATGGCATTATTTAATTTTATTTCTAATATATTATGCTGAAGTTCAAGTTGAAAAGGATTTTGTTTTAGTTATACATTTCCTTAAATGTTTATGCTTATTTATGAAAGTTTCTGCTATATTGTTATCCTTTCTGAGCATATGAGCTCACCTCGTTCTATGTTTTATTTCTCCTAGGATGATAAGAAGTATTTTATGAATGAAATTAAGGTATAGTATGAGGGGATATGACTATTGACTATAGAGACTATGTTGTTTTATATTTTATTTTATGATGTAATGTACGACTTATAAATATACATAGTGATTCCAAGACTACAAAACTAATTGTTATTTCAAGACTTGATCTTTTGTGATCATGAAAATTTTATGTAATAATGCAATGAATCTGGGTAACTGGGGTTGGGGAATTATAGTTGGTATCATAGGATGTTTAGTACAAACCTCAGAAGATATATTTAGATAATCTCTATTAATAGAACAAAGAAGTAAGGTGGACTTTCACAATTAGTATAGAAGAAATTCCTAGAATTTTGGCATTGTAGAGATTTGGACAGTTTTCTGAGCAATAAATCCCTATCTAGATACGAGCAGGTAGAGGCAGCTCTGACACAGATGTACCTAGGGGTAAAACCCAAAAACACCGCTTTGAGTTACACTCGAACGGGAACTGGTGCATGACAACGAGCCTTACTGCACTCTTGGTTATGACACTCTTGGGGGATATGCTTAAGATAATTATCATTTTTTACAAATAATTATAAATTGTTTAGGAGTATAAACATCCACAATGAAAACATTTATATGATTATGGATTATATACATAGATAGTTCAATTTATGTTAACTGTTTTACAAGTTTGGAGTTATGTATTTTAATTCATAAACTAATATAATTTATGAAATTGATTAGAAACGAAGCCTAGTGGAAGTAATGGAAACTGTATCAATGCACACACTACATGTAGGGATTTCCCTCCTGCTCAAGATAATTATAGTGGAGTTGGTGATGCAACTGGTACAGATCAGCTAATCACTATACTGGGATAACGCACTCATGTTATGAATAATAACCTTACCCATATGGAGCACAATGATCTGCAGCGTGGAGGATCAATGCTAGACCGTTTCATGAGGTATAAACCACCAACATTCAATGGGAGTAAAAATACCTTAGTATCTGAGTTATGGATAAATTCCTTAGATAAAATATTCCATTCCTTGGGGAGTAGTGAAAGGGAAAAAGTTATCATGGTAGTTTATAGCCTCACTGGGGATGCTGATCAATGGTGGTCATTGATTCAAAACACAAAGGAATATGATAATGTATCAAATATGGAATGGAGAGAATTGAAAGACGTTTTCTTAGAAAAATACCATCCTCATGACCATCAAGCAGATATGGAAAGGAAATTTCGGAGTCTGAGACAAAAAGAGAATGAGAATGTCGCAAAGTACGAGGCTAACATTATAGGGATAGCGAGGCATGCAGTAGATTATTTACGTAACCTAAGGAGTATGATTTATCATTTCATTGATGGGTTAAAATTGTTTCTCTGTCAAGAATTGGTCTCACAATCCTTCTCATAAAACAAATATATTATCTCATGTGATATCAAGATGGAAAATAAATTCTCTAAGTATTTCGACTTTAAAGCAAAGTGGGTGAAGAAGTGATCTTCCGATCAATCTAGGAATGGAAATAAGGGGATGAAAGGAAATGTTGAATATCAATCCTGTAGTAAATGTGGGAATAAACACTCCAGTAGTTTCTTAAATCGAATGGGTGTCTGTTACAAGTTTTGGTGAAAAAGGCCACATTGCTCATGATTGCAAAGGGAAGAAAAAAGCTATCGATGTTTAGTGCTACAATTATAGGGATATTGGACATTATGCAAATGAATGTCCTAATCTTCAAGGAAAAATACCTCATAAAAGGCCAAGGGATCAAGGCCAAGTTTATGTTATCACTACTGCTGAGGTTGAAGCTCCGAAAGACGCGGTGGCAGGTAATTTAGTGGTTTCTTGAAGTTTAAGAAATGATTTATTTGATTCTGGATCATCGCATTGTTTCATATCTTCCCAGTTTGCTAAGAAAATTAGATATTTCCAATTTTATATAACAAGAGAGTTGTCCGTTAAAAATCCTAAGGGAAGTATCATTGCTATAATAATTTGTGGATCAATTCCCATTAGGGAATATAAATATTCTTTATCTGTTGATCTCATTTTCATAACCATTACTGAATTTGATATAATCCTCAGTATGGATTATATTTTGGACCACGATGTGAAGATTTCTTGTAAGAAAAAGGAGGTTATGATTTTTGATGATGATGATAAGGACCACCTGATGTTTAGAGTAGAATTTTCACCACTTAATTCTTATCTAGATCCACCACCAGTAGCTCACCAAAATAAAATTATTGGGGTGGAAGAGAATGAAATGATTGTGGGTGAGGAAAGGAATGTTCAAATAGAAGATGTACATATTTTTAGAGAATATGTAAATTTGATTCCTGAAGATTGACTTGGACATCCTCCAGAACGAGAAATTGAGTTTTCCATTGATTATATCTTGGTTCAAGGCCCATATCGAAGACCCCTTATAGAATGACCATTGTTGAACTAGTTGAACTAAAGAAACAACTAGAGGAATTGAGTAATAATAGATTTATTTGCCATTGTGTTTCAACATGGGGAGCCCTTTTCCTTTTTGTTATGAATAAGGTTGGATCTATGAGGTTATGTATCAACTACATGGAAATCAATTCTATAAAAATTAAGAACAAGGATCCCCTACCTCGCATTGATGATTTATTTGACGAAATTCATGGAGCTCAATATTTTTCAAAGATTTACCTTCAATCTGGTTACCATCAGTTTTGTGTAAAGAAGGAATACATTCCGAAGATAGCATTTCAAACCAGGTACATGCATTACAAGTTTACAGTAATGCCTTTTGGATTTACTAATACACCCTCTGTATTCATGGATCTAATGAATAATGTTTTCAAGGAATATCATGATGACATTGTATTGGTATTTATTGATGATATCTTGTTATACTCAAAAAGCTATGAAGATCAAGAAAATCACTTGCACATTATATTGAAGACTCTGGGAAGACATGAATTATATGGGATGTTTAGAAAGTGTGAATTTTTCCTTCAAGAGATTTCTTTTCTTGGCCATATTGTCTCCAAATATGGAATCTATGTTGATCCTTATAATACAAGAGAAATCTAGGAATGGCCATCACTGAAGAGTATAACTAAGGTACATAGTTTTATTGGTTTAGCAAGTTATTATTGACATATAGTCTATAATTTTTCTTGGTTGGCTAACCCATTAACAAAGCTCACTCGTAAAGGGGTTAATTTTTTTTTTTCATAAATGAGTGTGAAGAATATTTTGAAGAACTAAAGAGAAGATTAGTCAATTCCCCTATATTGACTCTACCATCAGGTAATGATGGGTTTGTTATTTATAGGGATGCATCGAAGAAAGAACTTGGTTGTTTTCTTATGCAGAATGATATAGTTATTTCATATGCATCATGATAGTTAAAAATTCATGATCAAAACTATCATACTCATGATCTTGAGCTAGATACTGTAATCATTCCTTTGAAGATATGGAGACATTATCTCTATGGTAAAAATGTGAGATTTATACTGATCACAAGAGTTTCAATTATATTTTCTCACAGAAGTAACTCAACATGTGGAAAAGGAGATGGCTTGAACAACACAAGGATTATGATTGCATGATACACTGCCAGCCGGGGAAGGTAAATAAGGTATCAGATGATTTGAGTAGAAAGGATCATGGTGTTTTGAACAAGATTAGATTTGAAAAGGATCCTATATACATGGATCTAGTAATGATGGATATGGGAATCACCATGGAAGGTGAAACATCAATACTTTTTCAAATGGTTTCCAAACCATCTTTACTAGAAAGGGTAATGAGTTATTTAGACCAATGATGAAGAATTTCAAAATAAGATTAAAGATTTGAATGATGGGAGATTGAGTGACTTTACATATGAGAATGGAATTTTGGAATTTTGGAAGAGTTATTGTGTTCCCGATATACCCGATCTAAAAAGGGAACTGTTTGATGATGCTCATAGTTCCAATTTCTCTATACACCATGGGAGCACCAAAATGTATAGATATTTGAAGGAAAATTTTTGGTGGGACAACATGAGGAGGGATATTTTTTATTTTGTGTCAAGATGTATAGTTTTTCAACAAGTGAATGCTGGAAGAAAACAACCAAGAGGTGTCATGCATCCTCTTCCCAAACCTGAGTGGAAATGGGATAATATCATGATTGACTTTGTCATGGGACTACCAAAGACTCTTAGAAGGAACGATGAAATATGGGTCATTGTTGATCGTCTTACCATGTCAGTACATTTTCTTTCTATAAAGGAAGATTTACCACCTGAACATATAGCAAGGATATATATTAATGAAGTTGTCAGACTTAATGGAGTACCCCTATCGATTTTTTCTGATAGTGATCCCCGTTTTACTTCACCATTCTGGAAGAGTCTTTAGAAGGCCATGGATACTAAAAATCATTTGATTACTACCTACACACCTCAAATTGATGGACAATCAGAACAGACTATTCAAACCTTAGAAGACAGGTTGAGATCTTTCTCACTTGTCTTTCAGGGTATGTGGGATCAATATTTACCTCTGGTAGAATTTTAATATAACAATATCTTATATTATAGTATTTAGATGGAACCATATGAAGCGTTATATAGAAAGGTATGTTGAACACCAACTTGTTGGGATGATGATGGTGAAAGAAAACTTGTAGGCCTAGAACTGGTGGAGGAAACAATGGAGAAGGTGAAGGTAATCCAAAACCACATCAAAGCATCTCACAGTAGGCAGAAGAGCTTAGCTGACAACCGAAGTATGGATTTGGAATTTTAGGTGGGAGATCATGTTTTTTTGAAGGTATCTCCATGGAAGGGAGTTATACATTTCGGTAACAAAGGTAAATTGAGTCCCCGGTAAATCGGAAATTTCGAAATTCTAGAATGAATTGGGGATGTAGCTTACCATCTGGAAATGCCGCCAAATCTCTCCAATGTTCACTATGTGTTCCATGTATCACTATTGTGAAAATACATGCCTGAACCAACGCATCAACACACCCATGAGGAATTATAACTGGAACCTGATCGTTATTATTGCGAAGAGCCTGTCAAGATTCTTGATATGAGAGAACAAGTGTTGAGAAACCAGACGACTGGTCTAGTAAAAGTTCTATGGAGATACCATAAGATGGAAGAGGCAACATGGGAACCCGAGGAACTTATGATGAAAAAATCACCTTAGTATTTTCATGCGGTGGGTTTCTATAAATTTGTAGGACTAAATTATTTGAAGGAGTGGATAATGTAACACGCCATGATTTTTTGGTATGCTTCTCTTTGAATAATACAGTAGCGTGTGTTGTACGCAACTTCGAGTTCTAACACACCACAACCAATCAAACTAGCTGTTATGAATAGAAATGCACACTTTTTGAAATTTTATAAATTTTATCGTTCAAAATGGACTTCATTTTTGGATTTGGAATTTCGAAATTAGCTTAGGGTGAATTTTTGGTATTTTTCTGAAAACATTCAATTTTTGATGAATAGTTAAAAACATTGAGTTATTGTTTAAAACTGATTTTTTATTTAGATAAATTTTTATTTTATTTAAATTTAATTACGTTCATAATAGATACATAATACCTATTTAAGTTCAATGTAATTCATTGGAGTTATTTTTGAATAATTTTAGATATATAAAAATTTTATTGAACTTTTCTCCGTCTTTTACCCACCTCCTAGAAGAATTTGCAAATTCACATAAAACATAATTTTACCAGTTCTGTGAGTGGAATTTTGAAAATCTAAGAGACACGGTTAATATCATGGAGTATAATTTGGTTCAATAAGATAATTTTTTTGGTGAATAGTAACTTTTTACTTTTATTTACCACGGTTAAAAGTAAATAGGGTAATTAAAGGTAAAAATAGTATTAATATTACCCAAACACATGTCCTAATTCTGTTTGACAAGTGTATCTCAACCAAAAATAACCTTAGTAACAAAAATTTATAATTTAGGTACACTTGGATTATAGTAGGACATTTATTATTATTTCATTCAAAGAAGAGTTTATAGAGTTAAAATCTATGTTTAATTACTAAAACATTTTTAATATTAGGTTATACATAAGATAAATTATATTGTAAATATTAATAATAAATCTAAACATATTTCCTACATAATAGTATTTTATTTATAATTTTTAGACATTAAATAAGTTAAATCATTTATGACACAATAGTGAAGCAGTAATTACCTATTTAATAAAATATAAAAATATTTGATATTATAAATATACAAATAAATTTACTTTGAGACTTTTTGTGAATTACACTAAATATATAGGTTAATATGACTGTTATTATTGATTTAATAATGTTTTTATGATGTAATCATTCTGTAATGATTTTAAAAAAAATCAAATACCTAATAGTGTCAAAATTGACATAAAAGAGTTTTTTAAACAAGTATTGTATTATTAATTGGTATTCAATTCTTAAAAATCTAATGTTCTACCAATAATATTATATAATTATAGGTGCATCATTAATTAACCATCTGGGGCTCTCTTGGTTTTATATGGTATGTTTATTAACCATATAATATAAAAATTCAAAGAGACATAGTAAATATCGAACGATTTGACTAAGAGTTAAATATAAATGACAAAGTTAATTTAGTGACCCAAACCTGTCTAAAATCTATTGGTTGAATGTATTTAGACCCATCCCAACCTTATCCTAGAAATAAGTCTCATTGGAGCCATTATAACCTGAATATTAATTTATAATAAATTAATACATTAAGTTTTTTCTAAAGAGCCCCTCCTCCCCCTTATAAAAGGACACCAATTCTAACCAATTATTCACACCTTGAAAGCCTTTTGGACAGGCCAATATCTAACCAAATACCCTATAAACAATCCTCCATTAATTCTAGAGGCCTTACTTTAGTCATAAAGCCAACCTAAGGATCCTTTTTGATCAAATCAAAAGGAAGAACCCGAAGAAGAGGTAATGTCTTCACCACCCACTTTCACGTTCTTTGTTCTTCAACTTCTTGTTTCATTGTTATTTAAATAAGTAAATAATATCTCCAGTATATTCTATATACAATTATTATATTATAAACATGGTACAAACATATTCAGTATTCTATCCATCCTTTGAATGACATGTCACCATACGTGCGTACGTACGACTCATTGTCTCCAAGTCATGGTGTAATTGTTATTCAAAACATTATTATTTGGATGGGTATGATAACGATGTGTAATTGATGTAAATAATAAATATTACATTATAATGATTCTTTATATATGATATACCATTCAATTATATTGTATTTTAATATCAAAATAATGATATTTTCACTCGTGCTTACGTACGGACTACCGTCTCCACGAACGTGATGATATTCATTCCCCATCGTATCCATGCATGTATAATTATGATTTGATGATTAATTTTTTTTAAGGACTTGATATCATTATTTATATGATTAAGATACAACATATCCATAACAAACTTGACTTATTTATCAAAACATATAAAAGAAAATGAATCTGTCAACACCCGAAACGACGATAATACTAAGATATTATTAACAAAGCAATGTAATGAGATCATATATGTTGTTATATTAATGTATATGATACTTGAATAATTTAATAACCATTATTTCACCATTATAAAGGAGGTTTATCTACCCTTTGCAAAATAACAGTATAAGGTAAGGGTTTATTTCACAATCTCTTCATTATCCGAGTTTTTTTATACGTAATTATCTACTGGGACCTCTTTATCATCCACATCCATGTTTCATAAAAATGTATTTCAAATAATTCTTACGATATTACAGACAATTGGGTAAAGTCATTTATACCATTTTTTCTTTTTATAATAAGTTTATAATGAAAAATTTCTTCTTTTTTCCAAACAAGGTCGTTTTAACCTTTTCTACAGAATTAAGGTAGGAATGTCTTTTTAACTTATACGGTGGGTGAAGATATTTTCCAGCGTTATGAAATTGTCGAAGCTTACCGTAAAATATTATAATAATATTTTCAAATTAAATGTTTTCTTTTATAATTATGCGACTTTTAAATGATTTAAAAAAATAGATATTTCTCTCAAATTGTTTTGATTTCATCTATGTAAACATCCTTTGATGGATTTTATGCTTATTTGAAGTTGATTGATTATGATACAAAACATCTGTACTGTATTGATGGTTTTGTGATATGTTTGACTTTGAATGTGTTATTTTTATACCGTCCATTGTTTATGGAGAAAGTATTGACATTTCATATTCATGTTTTAATTTGAATGTTTATGTTATCTTTAAACCTGTTCATATGAGAAATGCATTGGAATTAATAAGTGACAGGTGGATCTCGATATAGCTCCTCGATACATCGGTATGTCTCAGGAGAAAAACTAGTTTCTTGGCACAAGGGCTTGAAAAAATCTTATTTGTAGTCATGGAACAAGGCCTTGACTATGTGGTTATGAAATTATGGCATTATCCATTCCATCATTATGAATGTGGTTATTAATATTACAAGTGTTTATTTGACTTGTAGAATATCCATGTGAATATGAAAATGGAATTATTTCATTTTATTTCATCCATATTATGCTGAAGTTCAAGTTTAAAATGCTTTTGTTTTAGTTATTCATTTCCGTAAATTTTTATGCTTATTAATGAAAGATTCCGCTATATTTTTATCCTTACTGGGCATCTGAGCACACCCCTTTATATGTTTTATTTTTCCTAGGATTTGAATAAGTATTTTATAAATGACCTTCAATGATAGTACGATTGGATATGAGTGCGGACTATGGAGACTATGTTGTTGCAGTTATCATTTTATGATATAATGTAAGACATATGAATATATATATTGTATCCAAGACTACTAAACTAATCGGTCTTTCAGGACGTGATATTTTGTAATTATTCCAATGTTATGTAATAATGATCTGACTCTGGGTAACTGGGGTCGGGGCGTTACATACGTAGTAGGAGTTGGATCATGTTTTCTTGGAGGTTTTCCTACTATAGGAACACCTCGGTTATAGTGAAACTAAGAAGTGCTGATCACATATTCTTCCAATAAGGTTTTCCTTCATAACTCATCTTTGTGAAACTTTATGGTTGGGTTTAATGATGTTTTATTTGTAAGTATATAAGAATAAAAACATAATAAAGACTATTCTATCTTTTTAGGATTAATATGTGTGTCCGGGTAAAAGTGATATATTCTTCTTTATTATTCATTGTTATTATGAATGATGTGCTATATACAATCTAAAAATAATTGTTTTTCTAGGTCTTTAGCTGTTTGAAGATTGATTATGAGTGCATTTTTCTCTACATCCAGTAATAAAAATGCATAAAATCTATTAAACAACTATATTCATCATAAATAAATTGGTGCAGGAGGATTATATGGTTTCTGTGATAACACCATATATTAAGTGGGATTGAATAAAGATTTTCATGCTAAATATAGATGTATATATTTCTATTTAATGTGTTGAAACTTTTTTGTCGACATGATTGTGTGGTTTGGGTTGGCTATGGTGATATGATGAAGGTAATATGACAATTTTGTGGTCTATGTGGTTAGTGGATGAGATGTTTTATGCATTGGGGAAGCGATAGTGGTAATGGTACATATTGTTTTATATCGGGGATATGATTGGTATGGTTATACATAGGGGTTGTATGATGGTTATGGTCTGGATGTGCATCAAGGTTGCAATAAAGGGGATGTGGTTATAAGTTGGTGGTGATGTTGGAGTATTTTTATTTGAGTAATGGGTTTTAGTGTGGGGATAATTTCCATGTGTGGGTTATTTTATTGTGTGGATTAATTCAATTTATTTGGAAGAATATAGATAAATTGTTTATTTAAAACGGAATGTGGAATGTGAAAAAACTAATAAATGAATGAGAACATGATAGAATTTAATTAACCAATGTGTTGTTAATATATGATTATTTGATATTTTATAAATTTGCTAAAGAAGTAAGATGTGGATTAAAATAATAGTGTGAATTATGGATTCTATTTTTCTTATATGGTGTTGTGCTAATGATGTCTTATTTTTCTATTATATCTACACAAGTATTAATTAAATTAATAATTTAAGTTAATAATTTCAAATGGTCATGTTTAGTGGGGAATTTGATGAGGGATGTGTTGTGCATCTAGTTAATTAGTGTGTATAAAAAAATCCGTTGGAAATATGATATAATATTTATTTCTAAATTAAAGGTGATTTATAATGAATTTTGATTTTACAACCCAAGTGGCTGATAATGTGGAAATTGTCGATAAAATGGAAACTCTAGAATATGTCTCAATGATTTAAATGGAATTGTGGGTTGTGCTTGTTTTTGGGTTTCTATACATTTAGAGGTGGAATCGATTATGTGAACATTGTTAGATGGGTTGTCCTTGTAAAGAAACCATAGGAATGGCTTGGGTGTTATTATCTCTAAATTAGTATACACTATATTTTCCTTTTGATTTATATACGCGGACAACCGTAGTTGGGTACTATGTGATGAACAATTCCATTTTCACAATGGAGGGTGACTTTCCAAAACATCTTAGTGGGAGGATGGATGGTTGGCCACCCACTCTTTCATGCTCCCTCTTCTAGGTTGTGGCATCCCAAGATTCTTCTAGAAGGTTGTGGTTGATGAGTCCTAGGATTGTTGAGGATATTTTTGTTTCCCTAGAGTCTTCAAGTTGAGTTGACATGATTTATATTACATTTGAGTCTTCAGGATGGGAAGATATGTGTTTTTATTCCTACTTTTCTTTGGGATAAGATATGATGTGTTCTGTATCATATCTATCTATGAGAATGATTTGCTTTTATGGAATCGGTGTGTGTGGGATGACTGTGATATGGTTTTGGTCCACATGTCTACATGAGGGGTGTGATGAGTTTTGATTTACTAGGTTTTGGGACTAACTATGAGGCCCAGGTGTGTTTAGGTGGGTTGAAACGTGGTGGATTCAGAAGAGGTGGGAGCTCCATGGTATTTCCAATTAGGTTGTGAGAGTGTATATTAAGTGGGAATGTGATTAGGGTACCCAAACTATCAATGTTCATACTATAGTTATAAGGACCCAGCCTTAAACCTTACTTGATCTTGAGTGATTACATGATTACACATTGTGGATCTTTTCAGGTTTAGAGTTTTAGAGAATTAGATCATAAAACTGGCATTATATTCCACATTTAAACAAAGTGGTTACATAAAAGATAGTATTCATTTTTCCCATCAACGAAAACATATTTAAAATAAAACATGGATTCTTTCTTGACACTTCCTTGACATTATCAAAATATCATGTACCATTCCCTTGACCTGTGGAAAACATTTCAAAAACATCGGATGAGCATAAAAAGCTCAGTAAGTTTTATAAAAAGAATGTAAAGGAAACATGAGTACATATATACATAAAAATGATATCATACATTACCCATAAAACATATGCACTTTAACATACCTCATAAAATCATGAATAAATCATAGAAATAATAAGACATAAAGGTAACTTGAGGCATTCATAACATTCTTACGTAGGGAGTAACCCTCTTGGTTACGTTTGGAATACCCACCACAGTATATTCCCTAAATCTCTTCTTAGAAACCTTAACGTTTCAATCCTTCACGTTACCCAATGCATTGGAGAGCTATATCGGACTCACCCGCCCATAGTTTATCACGGAACCACCCGTATTCATAAAAAATTCCCAAAAACCATAACATAATCATATAACATAACTTAAGCACAATGGAAAGATAACATTCCAACATTGTAATAACAATATAACATTTTAAGATATTTAAATAATGAATCCATTCTAAAAACCATTTTCAAAACCATTTAAAACATTTAATAAAGAGATTTTTGAATCATAGTGTTTCATACCACTTTGAATCATTTAAAATTTTAAACCATTAATATTCATATAAATATAACCTTAAAACCATTTTGAAAAAATGGATATTAATGAGAAATATTTATAAGTATAAATCATTAAAACATTTAAAACGATATTTTAGTTAATGGTTGTTTAACTAAATGAGAGACAAATGAATACAATAATGTAGGAATAACATTTAATCATAACATTATAATATCATGATAATAAATGGATTCATGATATAATATTCCAAAGGATAGTATATACCCCATATAAGAGTAAATTGGTGCATAACAACAATGAAGTCTCAATAGAAATGTAAATTGAGACGAAATCCCTTATAAAGAAGGTATCATTAAATTAAGGATAAATCAATATCATAATTATGTGTGACAAATATAAATACACCCAATATATTTGGATATTAAGAGTAAAAAAATAAAAGGTTATCCACACATATTCAATGGATGACATATTCAATAACTACATGTTGATCCCAAAGAAATCGAAATTGGGTTAAGAAGTTCCCTTGGTAAAATTCGGCAGCCTAACAACGTCACATAAAATTTTACAAAAAGGGTTGATGAGAGAGATAAAGGGGATCTCATCACTTGGATATAAAATTTAAATAAATAAGGATATAGAATAACATATCCCAACATAATAGTATGTGAATTAAAAGACATAACAAAAGAAGTCTTTTAAAAAAAAGGAGGGTGAAAGGTCCCCTTACCGAGTTGGGTAACATTCAAAACGTACACCCATTGGAAGAAGGGTCATACAATGTGGATGTGAATACCCATTAATAAAATTATAATACACAAAGGGAATACTAATTGTCAGTACATACACCACTGAAAGGAAATTGTGACAAATGTATCATAAATCTCACGGGAATAAAAGTGAGATGAAAAAACCCTTACGAAAACTCGGCAGCCTAACGGCGCCACATAAAACATTCAAAAATGGGTTGATGAGATCAAATAGGGTCTCTCATCATATTAAAATAAATTTTACAGAAAGAGGAATATAAAAGAACATCCCCTAACATAACATAGAGGAGGTTAAAAGAAGTGACATAAAGGAGAGTACATAAAAACAGAGAGAGGTTGGATCTCCTATGAAAATTCGGCAGCATAACGGCGCCAATCAAAAATTCAAAAATGGATTAATGAGAGAAAATAGGGTATCTCATTATATAAACATAAAATTTAAAGTAACATTAATATAAAAGAACATCCCAAACATAAGAAATATGAGCTTAAAAGGAATGACATAAAAGAGTGTACTTTAAAAGAAAGAGAGGGGTCAGATCCCTTACCTCGTGTCTGACTTGTCTCGATCGTTCTTTAATATCCTGAATAATAAATTTGAGTTAATTTATACTTACTTAAGAACCTTTTTAAATTTAATTATTCCTTCTATATCACTTATTACCATGTCATGAACACTTTGTTATTATTTAAGTTAATAATGTTTGTTTTGTTGATATTTGGTTATTAAGTCGAAAGTGGACTTCTTACAATTACATGTTGTTCGTGTGGTCCAAGGTTCATTATATCCAGAATTTTATTCATGATTTATATATATATATATATATATATATATCATATATATCAGTTATATTCATTCATTTATAATATTACATAACATTTAGAGTTAATAAATGAAATGCACCGTTCATGGACACGGTAAGTCATACGTACGCATGAATGCTACTTCTATTTCTATTTCATATCTAATGGAATTAAAAAATAATGTAAAATAATAGTATTTTAATTACAGTATGTTATAATATATAATATCATTAAATATATCCTTTATACATACCACATATGGTATTAACGAATCAAATCACTTTGAGGGGGCGGTAGTCCGCACTTCCTTAAATGAAGATATCACATTTACCCATAATGGATACCATAAAGGTATTCCATAAATGAAAAATACAGAAACTTAAGTAAAACATAAACATATTAGATATCATATATAAATATAGTGTCATCTTAATGGCCACTTTTGAAGGTTTTAGAAGAATGTTGAACCATCATTGTTTCGGGAGGCAGAAATTCTCCATCCACGAAAACAGTTTGTTCTTTAACCATTAGATGTAGGTGTGTGTAATTGTAGCTCTAATACTTCTTATAACAGCATCCTAGTATATTGAAGATACTGTATTTGTTACAAAATAAATGAATAAAAAGAATTTAGGGGGTTGGAGAAGCAAAATAAAACAAAAGGACACAAGTGAAGTCATTACCTTTAAATCAGGTAACTTCCTTTGATTTGAGCACAAAGGATTCCTTGGAAAGGATTATGCCCACAGTGAGACTTCAAGGATTTAGAGAGGGCTATGGAGAGATGGAATGGGCGGGGGTTTGCCGAGCCAAAGGCTTTGGAAGTGTGGGTAAGGAGGTAGAGGTGGGGGCCTTTTATAAGAGGAGATGAGGGGAACTTTTGGAAAGTAAAGAAATGTTACTTTATTTTAGAATGAGTTTCGGATTTTAATGGTCCCACATTGATGTGTTTCAATGATAAGGTGATATGGGTTATAAATCCACCCATCCAATAGGTTTTGGAAATATTTTGGTCTTAGATTTTACATTATCATTCCATTTTATTTAAATCGTTAAATAATGAGGTCATCGATGAATCATCATGATGTCATAAATAATTTAATTTATTTAATGTCTAAAAATTAAAAAAAATGCTATGATGTAAGAAATCCTTTTATCATTCTAATTAATATTTATAGTCTAAAAGATCATTTATGTATACAAAATTAAAAATATTTTACTTAGGTGATACATTCTTTGTTACATTTAACATCTTTTAAAAATAAAAAGATAAAAAGTCACTTTCTCACAAAAGTGATTCCATGGGGCCCCCATGTTTGGCACAAGGAATCCCATGGTCGGCCATGAGACACCCAGTAGCCTTAAGACACATTTTTTTGTCATTTAATATTATTATTTTATTATTTTATTATATTTAACTACCCGATTACTCTTTAATCAAGATAATTAAAGACAATTACCGTCGTTACTATTCATAATGTCCAAAAACAAAAGAGTCTTAATTAAATAATTTGGACCATCTGATTAAAAATATGTAATCCATTTTACCAAATTCCAAGAACATAAATTGCAGTAATTAATTTTAAAAAAACTTCTCGTTGTCAAAACAAATAGCGGGTTTTTTAGAAACAATATTTATGAAAAGTTTGGCACTTGTTTGTGCCTAATTCCAAAGTGAAATTAATCCCAAAGGCCATAATTGAATTACATGTTAAAAAGATATTCTAATAAAAATTTAAAACAAATGAAAAAGATAATATAACCATATAATTAAATTTTATGAAAAAGCAGTTTTGATGTAAAATGCAGTATTTTTCACTATTCATTGAAAAATGAACATTGTCAGAAAAATACCAAAAATTATCCCAAGGTAAATATAAATGTCCCAATAATAAATAATATTTTTATTTTGAAAAATATAGCTTATAAAATTTTCAAAAAGTGGATTTAAAAGGGGGTCTCCATCAAAAGGTGGTTAATCGACCTTTTAATGAATATTAGAATGTTTACGCATAAAAACTAGATTCATTTGCATTTTTAATCCACTAACATTTATTGTAAAGAGTAAAAATATTTGAAAAACATATATAATAATTTTGTAGTTAGTTCTGTTCATTCCCACCATTACAACGACTAGGCGTTAACTACCATTTAATATAATATTATTTTATTATTAGAGTGCAACATAAGATTCCCAAGAAAATCGTTGTTGCGTATTGGGTATGCCATCGAGCATAGAATCCCCTTTAAAGTAATATTAATATTTTATCAAAAAATATGGATAAATATAAAGATGTCATATTCTTTATTTACCTGGGGTGTTACATCCTTCCCCCATTTGGGAATTGCGTCCTCGCAATTTTAAAATTGGGCTTGAAAACTCCATTGAAAGTCCCACATCGGAAAATGAGTAAATTAAACTATCACTTTAAAAGAAAGAAAGGGAAGTACAAAGGTCACCCGAGTTAACCCATACTAGGATTCTAAGTATGAAAATATGGACATGGAGGAAAAAAAGGGTCATGTTCTGATGGAGATTGATAGAAAACATGTTTAGGATAAATTTAACCACAAGAAAATTACAAACCTGTGATGGGTTAAACGGTATTCGATTACCCAGTACGAAAAGTTAATAGACAACATTTTTGTTTTAAGTTACTTTTTATTGAGGATTTTATTCATAAGGAAAGATAATCACTTATCATGTTTACCTTCATCTTTTATTAGATTCCTTACACAAGCTCATATTTTCTCTAAAAGACGAGTATTTAGAAAGACTTGTTCACATTAAGATTACTATACTCAACTTCTAGAGAATCACCTAATCCAAAAAAGAGAACTATATACTTCCCATTTCTTTAAAATCTAACCAATACCAAAACCAAGAAGGATAGTACAAGATCAGATAATCCAGAAAAGGATAACCCTTTATAAAATGAATAAAAATATTCTTAATCTCTAAAATTTGTCCAACAAAACCCAAAGTTCAACGAGGACCATTCGATAAACAATTTTTCCATAAAATTCTTCAAAGTAAACCAAGCGAATATTGAGACCCAAATATTTGAAGGATTTAGTCACATAGTCTTCCAAGTTAAATCGTAACATTTATCTCCAAACAACATCAGTTGCTCTTAAATTCTCAAATTAAAAAGTAAGTAACCTAATTACATATCCTCGATGATAGGTTAATCATTTCCATAGATAACCCAAAATAAACTTACTCATGATTTCTAAAATCATATAAAAAAAATTAGTCAAACTAACTAGGGACTTCACGTAGTCCAGTGGTAGGCGATAAATACCAGTCGCACTTTGGTTGTGGTTTCAATTCCCGCAGCTTTGTCCGACGTGACGGGTTGTCACACGGTCTGTGTGATGTCCTTTTTTCAAAACTATATAATTTTAAAACACTCCCCAAAACGAGATAAAATCTTCAAAAATGATCATAACATATTTTAATCTCAAGTTTATCTCATGCCTTTCATTTTCCAGCATATCATATAATAACCCATAATTACATCAAAAGTAAGGATCATTTAAACTCTAATGATTACCTTTATAATTATTACCTGAACTTCCACATCGATTGGTCATCTCATACATGATGAATTAAAGAATATACTAAGGTTCAAGTGGTTGATCATGATTCCCACTACTGGAAAGATGATCTTTCCCAACACTTCTATACCAACGGTTTGTAAAAACTGTTGGTATAGCTACCATTTCCCAACGGTTCACCAAAACCGTTGGGAAAGCCATAGATTTCCCCACCTTTCCCAATGGTTTGGAAAACCGTTGGGAAAGGGTGAGTTTTGAGCCTCTTACCCAATGGTTCACCAAAACCGTTGGGAAAGGGTCCTCTTTCCCTGCCTCTTTCCCAACGGTTTTGGTGAACCGTTTGGAAAGGGGCCTCTTTCCCAACGGTTCACCAAAACCGTTGGGAAAGAGGAGGGAAAATTTCAACATTCGGCCAACATAAATTCAACCACCCAAACCTATCCCAACGGTTTTGAAAACCGTTGGGAAAGGGCTATCACAACGGTTTTGAAAACCGTTGGGATGGGTTCTTTAATTTTTTTCCATATATACTAACCGAGAACATTATAAAAATGAAAATTTTAAATAATTATGATAATACATATATATATTTATGAAATTATGTTTACAAAGTGATGTTAGCTTAGTGGTTAAGTCGTTAAATTATAAACGAGGGGTCCTGGGATCAAATCCCAGTGGATGTTTTATTTTTGGAATTTATATACAAACGGTTCCAATACCGTTGGTATAAATTTCATATTACCTATACAAACGGTTTTCGGAAAACCGTTGGTATAGACCTATCCCAACGGCTTACTTCGCTACGGTTCTCCAAACCGTTGGTATAGGCTATACAAACGGTTTGGAGGCCTATACCAACGGTTCCAAACCGTTGGTAAAGGATTGTTTTCCAGTAGTGTCCTTGATAGTTAGTTTATAACAACCACTAGTTTCCTCATTTAATCCCCCATTTTATCTAGTATCTTAAACAGAGAACCACCACAGTTTCTTTCAATCCTGTTGTCTCTTTGGTGCCTGCTAGATCCATCCATTCACTAAAAACAGAAAGTTCAGTGTGAGTATATGAACAAAACCGTCATGTACCAATGAGGAAGGTAAACACTAAGATATACTTACTCATTGACTATATCTAAAACTAGGACTCTTTCTGAAATCCTAACCATTATGGTATGTTCACTTGTGCTGAAAGAATACAATAACCTCTAAAGTTATCTAAACCGACCTTTGATACCAACTATAAGGCCTCGGCCTTAAAACTTACTTAATCATGAGTAATTACAAGATTACACATTGAGGATCTTTTCAGGATTAGAGTTTTAGAGAATTAGATCATAAAACTTGCATTACATTCCACATTTAAACAAATTGGTTACATAAAAGATAATATTCATTTTTCCCATCAACGGAAACATACTTAAAATAAAGCATGGATTCTTTCTTGACACTTCCTGGACACTATCATCATATCATTTACCATTCCCTTGACCTGTGAAAAACATTTCAAAAACTTGGGATGAGCATAAAAATCTTGGTAAGGGTTATAAAAAGTATTTAAAGGAAACATGAGTACATATATACATTAGAATGAAATCATACTTTACCCATAAAACATATGCACTTTAACATACCTCATAAAATCATGAATAAATCATAGAAATCGTAAGACATAAAGGTAACTTGAGGCATTAATAACATTCTTACATTGGGAGTAACCCTCTTGGTTACGTTTAGAATACCCACCACAGTATATTCCTTAAATCTCTTCGGAGACACCTTAGCGTTTCACTCCTTCGCATTACCCAATGCATTGGAGAGCTATATGGGGCTCACCCGCCCTTAGTTTATCACAGAACCACCCATATTCATAAACAATGCCCAAAAACCATAACATAATCATAGAACATAACTTAAGCACAACAGAAAGATAAAATTCTCACATTGTAATAACAATATAACATTTTAAGATATTTAAATAATGAACCCATTCTAAAAACCATTTTCAAAACCATTTAAAAAATTTAATAAAGAGATTTTTGAATCAGAGTGTCCCATACCACATTGAAACTTTTAACATTTTAAACCATTAATATCCATATAAATAAATACTTAAAACCATTTTGAAAACATAGATATTAATGAGAAATATTTATAAGTATAAATCATTAAATCATTTAAAACGATATTTTAGTTAAAGGGTTTTTAACAAAATGAGAGACACTTGAATACAATAATTGAGGAATAACATTTAATCATTACTTTATAATACCATGAGAATAAATGGATTCATTATATAATATTCCAAAGGACAGTATATACACCATATAAGAGTGAATTGTTGCATAACAACAATGAAGTCTCAATAGAAATATAAAATGAGACGAAATCCCATATAAAGAAGGTATCCTTAAATTAAGGATAAATCAATCTCATAATTATGTGTGAAAAATATAAATACACCCAATATAAGTGGATATTAAGTGTAAAACAATCAAAGGTTATTCACACATATTCAAAGGATGACATATTCAATAACTACATGTTGAACCCAAAGAAATCGAAATCCGGTTAAGAAGTTCCCTTGGTAAAATTCGGCAGCCCAACAACGTCACATAAAATTTTACAAAAAGGGATGATGAGAGAGATAAAGGGGATATCATCACTTGGACATAAATTTTACATAAATAAGGATATATAAGAACATATCCCAACATAATAGTATGTGAATTAAAAGACATAACAAAAGAAGTCTTTTTAAAAAAAGGACGGTGAAAGGTCCCCTTACTGAGTTGGGTAACTTTTGAAACGTACACCCCATGGAAGACGGTTCATACAATGTGGATGTGAATACCCATTAATGAAATTATACTACACAAAGGTTGTAATAATGGGAAGTACATTGACCACTCAAAGGAAATTGTGGAAAATGTAGCCAAAATCTCACGGGAATAAAAGTGAGATGAAAAATCCCTTATGAAAACTCGGCAACCTAACGACGCCACATAAAACATTCAAAAATGGATTGATGAGATCAAATAGGGTCTCTCATCATATTAACATAATGTTTACAGAAAGAGGAATATGAAAGAACATCCCCCAACATAACAAAGAGGAGCTTAAAATAAGTTACATAAAGGATAGTACTTAAAAAAAGAGAGGTTGGATCTCTTACGAAAATTAGGCACCTTAACGGCGCCAATCAATACTTCCAAAATAGATTAATGAAAGAAAATAGGGTCTCTCATAATATGAACCTAAAAAGTACAGTATGATTAATATAAAATAACATCCCAATCATATGAAATATGAGTTTAAAAGGAATGACATAAAAGACTGAACATTAAAATAAAGAGAGGGGTCGGATCCTTTACCTCGGGTCCGACTTGAATCGATCATTCTTTAATCTCCTGAATAATAAACTTGAGATAGCTTCTACTTCCTTAAGAACCTTTTTCAAGTTCATTATTCCTTTTATATCACTTATTACCCTGTCATGAACACTTTGTTATTATTTCAGTTAATAATGTTTGTTTTGTCGATATGTGGTTCTTAAGTCGAAAGTGGACTTCCTACCATTACATGTTGTTCGTGTGGTAAAAGGTTCATTATATCCATAATTGTATTCATGATTTGTGTATATATATATCATATATATCCAGTATATTCATTGATTTATAATATTACATAACATTTAGAGTTACGAAATGAAATGCACCGTTCATGGAGACGGTAAGCCGTACGTACGCATGAAGGCTACTTCCATTTCTATTTTATATTTTATGGAATTAAAACATAATGATACATAATAGTATTTTAATTCCATTATGATATCATATATAATATCATTAAATATGTCCTTTATACGTACCACATATTGTATTAACGAATCAAATCACTTTGAGGGGGAGGTAGTCCGCAGTTCCTTAAATGAAGATATCTCGTTTACCCATAATGGAAACCATAAAGGTATGCCATAAATGAAAAATACAGAAACTTAAGTAAAACATAAACATATTATATATAATATATAAATATAGTTTCATCTTAATGGCCACCTTTGAATGTGTTAGAAGAATGTTGAACAATCATCATTTCAGGAGACAGAAATTCGCCATCCACGGAAACAGTATTTTCTTTAACCATTAGATGTAGGTGTGTGTAAGTGTAGCTCTAATACATCTTATAAAAACATCCTAGTATATATAATATAATGGATTTGTTAAAAAATAAATGAATAAAAAGGGTTTAGGGGGTTGGAGAAAAAATAAAACAAAAGGACACAAGTGAAGACATTACCTTTAAATCGGGTAACTTCCTTTGATTTGAGCTCAAAGGCTTCCTTAGAAAAGATTATGCCCAAAGTGAGGCTTCAAGTAGTTAGAGAGGGATGTGGAGAGATGAAATGGGCAGGGGTTTTCTGAGCCAAAGGCTTTGGATGTGTGGGTAAGGAGGTAGAGGTGGGGGCCTTTTATAAGAGGAGAGGAGGGGCACTCTTGGAAAGTAAAGAAATGATACTTAATTTTAGAATGAGTTTCGGATTTTAATGGTCCAACATTGAAGTGTTTCGAGGATAAGGTGATAAGGGTTCGAAATCCACCCATAAAATAGGTTATGGAAATGTGTAGGTCTTAGATTTTACATTATCATTCCATTTTATTTAAATCATTAAATAATGAGGTCATCACTGCATAATAATGATGTCATAACTAATTTAATTTATTTAATGTCTAAAAATTATAAATAAAAATACTATGATGTAGGAAATCCTTTTAGCTTTATAATGAATATTTATAGTCCAAACGATCATTTATTTAGACAAAATTAAAAATATGTAACTTAGGTGATAAATTCTTTGTTACATTTAACATTCTTTAAAAATAAAAAGATAAAAAGTCACTTTCTCATAAATGTGATTCCATGGGGCCCCCATGTTTGTCACAAGGCATACCATGGTCGGCCATGAGACAAAAAGTATCCTTAGGACACATTTTTTTGTCATTTATTATTATTATTATATTATCTTATAATCTTTAACTACCTGATTACTCATTAATCAAGATAATTAAAGATAATTACCGCTGTTACTATTCGTAATGTCCAAAAACAAAGGAGTCTTAATTACATAATTTGGACCTTCTAATTCCAAATATGTAATCCATTTTACCAAATTCCAAACACATAAAGTGCAATAATTAATTTAAAAAAAACTACCCGTTGTGAAAACAAATAGCAGGTTTTTTAGAAACAATATTTATGAAAAGTTTGGCACTTGTTTATGACTAATTCCAAAGTGAAATTAATCCCAATGACCATCATTTATTTACATGGTAAAAATATATTTTAATTACACTTTAAAACAAATTAAAAAGATAATATAACCATATAATTAAATTATATGAAAAAGACGTTTGATTTAAAATGATGTATTTTTCACTATTCATTGAAAAATGAACATTGTCAGAAAAATACCAAAAATTAACCCAAGGTAAATTTCAATGTCCCAATAATAAATTTTATGTTTATTTTTAAAAATAGAGCTTATAAAACTTTCAAAAAGTGGATTTAAAAGGGGTTCACCATCAAAAGGCGGTTAATCGACCTTTTAAAGAATATTAGAATGTTTATGCTTAAAAACTGAATTCATTTGCATTTTTAATCCTCTAACATTTATTGTAAAGAGTAAAAATATTTTACAAACATATATAATCATTTTGTAGTTAGTTCTGTTCATTCCCGCCATTACAACGGCTAGGTGTTAACTACCATTTAAAATAATATTATTTTATTATTAGAGTGCATCGTAAGATTCCCAAGAAACTCATTGTCGCGTATTGGGTAAGCTATCGAGCATAGAATACCCTTTAATGTAATATTAATATTTTATTCACAAATATAGATAAATATAAAGATTTCATATTCTTTATTTACCTGGGGTGTTACGATAGTTCTTTACATGACTTGTGTCACTTAGAGATCATGCTTTGTTGGGGTGGGGATGGATAGTATATCATGATATGTGTTGTTTGGTTCTTGTGATTTCTAATACGAGAATTAGTTTGCTTCTACAACTTGTGCATGAGAGACATTGTTTTTTCTTGCTGAGTATACATGTATTCTTAACCTACCTATATGATTTTTATCGGTTTCCAGGATGACCATATGGATTGTTCAACAAATTTCTAGATCATACCATTAGATCTGAAGTTGTTTTATTACCTTATATTTTATTATTTTTGGGCTCTCTTATGGATATATTTTTTGGTATCAACTTTTATTTATACATACAATGTGATATGTTTTGGATATTCTAACAATATATCATTGAGTTTTTTAGTCAATTTATCAAATTTCCCAATCATATATTGTTATAAATTGTAATGCCTTCTATATTGTGTGATACTTGTACCTTAGTGATAGTCTCCCACCTTGGGCCTAATAGACATTGAAATATTTTGTCATAATCTCTGATAATTCATCACTATCCCAAGATAGGTATATTTTGAGTGGGGTCATAATAGAATGGTATCAAAGGTGATGTTTGAGGGATAGGATGTGGTTTTGAGTTTGTCATTGTTGGGCTTCCATGGATTGGTATGGAAATAGTTTCAGGTGATCTTGGTTCCTGGCATAGGTAAGTGAAGACTCACTAGGACACAATATTTAACCCCACATGACATGATGTAGGCCTCTGAGCCTAGTGAATTTAGATGTTGGGTAGAAAAATATGAAGGTTATAGGCCTAAGAGATGTACATTCATCATAATGACTTGTGTTATTATTTTAATTGGTTGATTTATGTGAGGATTAGAAGAATTTAAAATAATCGTGATATTTTTGAGTGTTTCTCTTACATTCCACATGCTATTATTACTCATATAATATTCTTGTTATTTTTCTGAATTATTACTATAACATAAGGGGAAGACTAAAATTATACTTAAATATCATGTAATGTTTGTTTGATTCCTTCATCAGGGTTAAATGTTTTTTTCCTCTCCTGTTATATTATGATTTAAGATAAATTTCATTTTTATTCAATTTTTATCAATTTATGATATTCTATCTATTTTTCATAATGATATAAATTGTTGAAGAAGTATTCTTACTTTATTTTCTTATAATAAACAATTTAAAATTTTAAAACCCTTTTTAGGCATGTTACATAGAAGTAGATTCCAATATGGCGTGATAAAATAAATTATTATTTAAAATCATTCTTATTTTTATAGTTGTCCCCATTTATGTTAATATGCCATGAATATTCATTATATTTTTTAATCAGAAGCATTTGTTGTCGAATTATTTTAAAATGGGGATTTATAAATTTAAATTATGAAATTCTTTAACCCTGTAATCATAATTTTGAATAATTCCATTTAATTAGGAATCATTGATAAGAATAACTTTTTCTTTGTTGTGGAATTATTTTTATTATGCAGTATTGATGTAACTATATGTTGTAAGCATGTGTTAGAGTATAAATTCGTTTTTCATTTATTTCAAAACTAATAAGTATGTTTTTTGGTAAATTTTTATTAACTGAATCTTTTTTAGTTATTAATCTTATTTTCTTATGAATAGAAAAAAATAAAGTATTTAAATGACATTACCTCACATGTTAATTCACGAGTAGTTTGTCATGGGTGTCATGTCTAAATTTGATATCAATGATATGGTAACTTGGGATATTCTAGTATGAAATATATGATCATGTATCATGTTTAATATGATATATAAGTAAAAACATGTTATTCTTATTTCATTATAAAAGAATATAATCATGAATAGTGAAATGATTTAATAATGTTTAGCTTTATCGTGATAAAGTATGAAATTTACTAATATAAAAAAGTGAAATTTTAATTTTTTTTGTTGGAAAGAATGTTTCTTGGATCAATTATGTGATTAAATGATATTAACCTTTAGTATAATGACACATGAAACATAGTAATAATACATTTTGAGTTCAAATTATCTTGCAATAATACTAGGTGATTATGAAAGTATGTTTTTTATAATGTAGTATTTTAATGGAACATAAGAATATAACTTGTGGAATTTTTCAAATGATTTTTCAATTTTAATACCGTTATAATTACATGAACTGATAATGTATTGTGTAAACATACGGAAAATGTTGTGTGATATAACATGTGTGAATTTTTTTAACAAGCATTCATGATTTATCTACCTAAAATAAATACATGAATTCTCACTAGAAATAAGTGGAAATCATTGAGTTCTTTTTGTGGTTTCATTTCGTTCATTTAATTTATGTTTTGATCTACCTCTCTAAAAAAATCGTAGTTGTTGGGAAACTGGTTTTCTTGTGATTATTGTAGGTAATGAGACCCTGGATATGACTTCTTTCTTAAACATGACATATATTAAGATTAATAATTACATAAATATGAAAAATCAATAGATTATGAAAGATGAATTTAAAATTGTGTTAAGTGTACCCATTCTATGTAATGATAAAAAGTAATATAATCCCCTGGATAAATATAGAAGATGCATCTGTGTCATATGATTGTTCTTGTTGTGATTATGTGTGTGACTTGTGGTTAAAAATCATCATGTAATAAAAAAGGGGGAATCTCGAAGCATAACTGAGATTTGTTATATATTGACATGATCGAAACCCTGAGGGTGAGTCAGTGACCCCGAATGTGGACAATATCATGACATGGGAGAGGTGATTACCTTATTTTTGTGCATGTGTATTTGGGGATGATAATTTGGATAGTTGTTTGGGTTTTTGTGGAGGATGAGATTGAAAAAGTCGTTATGTGAAACTGGTATTTGGTAATTGGGGTAATGTAGTGTACTGATGTTGTTGTGTGAACAATGTAGTGAAAATTTTGTTGGCTTCCATGTTTGGGAAATAGTTGTGTATTGTAGTGATCATGATGTGTGAGGGCTGTGATGTTTGGTTGTTTTGGTAAGAAGAATATTTTTGTGTTGTGATTTATTGTGATTATTTTTATGGAATCCCTCACCTCTATTAAAAAGGATAATTTATTAATGGTAGTAATAAAATAAACTATTCATTTGGGATTTCCTGAAATCAATAATGATTTTCATGACTCCCAAGGCTAAATCTTTTAAAAAGGTTATGATAGAAATGTTGGACTACTATCGTGTCAAATATGGTTCTTGTGAATGATTTTATGATGATGACATATGTTAATGAACTCAATCATATGAGGAAATGGAAATTATTTTTTGTATTATTTGGAATTAAATAAAAAAACATTTTAATACCATACAGGTGAGTCCGTTCTGCCAAAAGAGAACACTATCATGGTGTGGTGGAATGTTTCCTTTGATTTGTATGCTTCTGGTATTTCCGTATATATTAAAATATGTTTTCGTATTGGTGTAGTATTTCTAATTGAAACCCTTATAAGTATTAACAATAAAATGTAAAAAATATAAATTTGAGATGATGAACCACATTTCTTTCTCTGCAATTTAATGTTCTTGGTGATTAATGTTTTGATTTATAACCTATAAAATATTTAATCATGGTTAATATAGTATGTTTAAAATTGATTTTTCAAATTCTAAAGCATTCCATTTATTAATTATTGTTTTGTAAACATTGCATTAACTTTCACATTGTAATGACCAGGATAGAGTTATATTAGTCGATCATGGTAATTTTTTCAAAAACATTAACAATTTCAATTTATTTAATTTATATTGTGAAACATGTTGAAGAAAATTGGTTTTATAAAATTTGTTGAATGTGTTTTCAAACAAATTTATATTGATAAATTTTATGAAACAGAAGGGATACAAAAAATGTTTGTTAAGTCAATGTGGTTTTCCATGACTACTAAATCTGTTTATATATTCCCTGAAAATGAATTAATAGACATTATTTCAAATTTAATATTCATCAAAATAAAAGATTATGATAAATTTCTAGAATGTAATGAAATTTTTACTCAAGCATGTTATTATATTCCATCTTGAAATGTTATGCTTGAAATGTTTTTGAATGATTTGAATTTAAATATTTGAGATTAAAAAAATAAGTAAAATGAATTTATAGATTTTTTCAATGTAATGTCTAAGTGATTTTATTGATATAAAATGTATCAATACATTTTCTATGTTTTGATACAATAACTTCCATTTCAAAAAAAATGTGAACACATTGTTTGAATATGATCCCTTCACCAGTGTTGTTATGGTTGTTTAATTCTTATACATTCCATATTGGAATTTTTATACATATATATTTCGTCTTATTATTTTTTGAGAGGTATCTTCCCTTGGGGATGTTGTTTAATGTGGTGTAGATTTCCAAATACTTTCCCACATGGCTATTCTTTTCCAAATATTTCAAGAAACATGTGTGGTATCTCATGGGATGATTGTTTGGAACCTTAGCCAATTTTATTCCTGGTAGGTTTTGAATTCATGAGAGATATAATACTTTTAGAGGTATATAATGTAATGAAATCGACCTCCCTGGTCCATTACATTTTAAAAATATGGTGTTTGAGGTGTTATGGGTGGTTCAGGTGGCTTATTCAAACAATTTGAAAAATGTTATAACACAAAATGATAGTTCATGATCGGTAGGTCAAGATAGGTAGGTTAGAATCAGTGAGTCACTAATGGTAAGTCTAAATGTTATATTAGGACCAATATGTGAGGATCGATAGGTATGGAACTCTAGGTTATGATCAGTAGGACAGAACCTATGAGTCATTGATGGTAGGTCAAAATGGTGAGTCAGGAAAGTTAGGTTATGATTAGTAGGTTGGGATCTGCAGGTCATGATCAGTTGAGAAGGATATGTGAGTCATTAATGGTAGGTGACAATAGTGATCCAGGATTAGTTGGTCATGATTAGTAGGGCATGATTGTTTGGTCAATATCGGTAGGTCAGTACTGGTGAGTCGCTAGCAGAAGGTTTGAAAGGTGAGTCTGGATATGTAGTTCGCAACGGTGATTTAGGATTTGTAGGCTTCCCCAGTGATTTAGGATTGGTAGGTCACAATAGCGATTCAAGATCAGTAGGACACAATGGTGTGTCAAGATCGATAGGTCTCCATGGTAGGTTCAACGGTGTGTCATTCCAATAGTGTTCTAAATATTTATAATTTTTTATATTTTTTATGTTTTACTCTTCATTGCCCTTTTGAAGTAAAATGAGTTCAATTCCATATTTTTTCAGGATGATTCTATTTTAAGGGTTATAAATAATATCATAATTTTTCATAAATATTCAGAGACTTTTAATTTTTCTACCCACATGTTTTTTGGTGATCTTATTTAATGAAAATTCTAATCCATTTCAAATATCATATGTTTCGAATATAATTCTTCAAATTTGGAGTCCATCCATATGTTCATTTACTCTCCTTTCTCTTAATACGGGGTGTTGGAAATTATTAATCACATAAGATCTTTGTCGTAAGGTTACAGGAGTTGGTTTGAGTTTTTATAGAGGTTTTAATGTGGCATGCACACCCCTATTTCCGAGAAACATGGATGTGCGGATCACTCCTTCATTCAAGTATATTTTCTTTTATCCCTATAATTTGTATATCATGTTGGTGGGTTTATGGATATCTTCATTACGAGGAAAGCTTAATACCATCTTAATAATGATAATTTAGTCTGTTTTAGACCAATTTGTTTGGCCAGAAAATTCAATATGTTCATCTTTGTTATTTTTTAATATTTTGAATGCATGGGCTATATGCCAACTAATAATAATAGTAATTACTGGTCCATATTTGAAAAAAATAATGTTTATGAATGAATGTTTGACTGCTTCTACATAGTGAAATGCATGGATTTTGTTAACCACATATATTTTTCAAAAATTAATGGGTTCCCTAGGATTACATGACTTGTCAGATAACACACAAAATTAAGTGGAATTAAATAACGGACTTCGTGAAAAATATGGAATATTTTATTTCCCGGTTATGTGTTGTAACATGTTTGTGGAAACAATTGTTTGTTTTATATTGGATCTGGTGAATTTATGATTGGAATATTACTATGTTATAGTCTGTGGGGGTACTGAATTAAATGTTTATGAGGTGTGGTTGTGATTGTTGTAATGAAACATATAGTTGTACAGTGGGGCTACGATGGGTATGGTTTAAAAGTGGGGCTATATGATCTTTATATTGTGAATTTTACTCAAGAATGAAAAACTTTTATGTGGTTATGAATTTGTGATGATGTGGGAGAACTAGTAATAGAGAAACATGATGTTTTGTGGTTCTAATATCCAAGTTTTGGATATTGGATTGTGTGAATTAATTCAATTTCGTTGGATGAATCAGAAAAAATTGATTATTTAAAATTGAATATGGAATGTGAATAGATAATTAATGAATGATAAAAGGCTGTAATTTACATAACCAATGTTTTTTTAATATGGTATTATTCTATATTTGTGAAATCATTTAATGTAGTTAAATATGGATTAAATGAATAATGGGACTTATGTCTTGTTTTTTTCTAATATGGTGTTTTGTTTGTGCTATGTGGTTTGTTTATTTATATCTAAAAAAGTAATAATAAAATAAATATAAGAAGTAAATAATTTCCAATGGGAATGTTTAATGATGAATTTGATGATTTATTTGTTCTTTAACTGATTTATGATTATGTATACTAATTTAGATTGAAATATTAAATAAGATGTCCTTCTAAATTAAATGGGGTTTTCTAATGAATAATAATTTCACAAATCACATGGATGGAATTAAGAATTTTTTTATTAAATATAAACTATAGAAAAGGTTTAATGATTGAAAATAAATTTTTTTATTATTTATTTGCGCGTTTCAATGCATTTTTAGGAGGAATCGATTGTCTAAACATAGTTAGATGGTTTGTCATTATTATAAACATAATATCCCATCTTTAAAACATTAAATAATCTCTTTTTTAGTCAATAAATTGAATTTATTTCACATTGAAAATCTTTTCATGTTTAGAGTTTTATAGAATTAAGCCATAACATTTACATAATTACTGAAAATTTACAAAGTAGACTCTCCTACTCAATATAATTTGTTTCACAACATAATTCTCTTTAAATAAAACATAAAATCTATTCTGGGTAAAATTATTCTTGAATTCATCCTTTCTCTTACCCATCCTTATACCCTATGAAAAAAATTACAAAAACATGGGAGGGCCTCCAAAAGCTCAATAAGGAATATAGAATAACGAATAAAACTTTCTGTCCTTCAATATTTAATACCCATGAAAAAGTTTTCACAAAATCTTACTTTCCACCCTTAAAACATAAAATTCGTAGGTTACAGCATGTAAACATAAGATTCCTACAAATATTCATAGATTTCATAAAATATTAAGGTAACTTTTTTCATTCATATCATACTTACATTGTAGCATTCACATCCCCATATTAAGTAGACATCATTGTTATGTTTCGAATACCCATCATAGTATATACCATAAATAGCTAAGGAGAAACCTTAACATTTACCTCCATCAAATTGCCCAATGAATTGGAGAGCTATCAAGGGATCACTCACCTTAAGATTATAACAGAACTACACATAATTGGAATATCACATAGCCACCAGTCAAATGTATTTGTACAATTAAATATTCATACCACATTAAAGATTGAAATTATCAAAATTTCACTCAGTAATATCATTAAATGAAATCAAGATATGGAAATATTCGATCCATTTCCAAAACCATATAAAATATTTATAAAGAAGATTTTTATATCAATGTTTCTCATACAACTTAGAATCATTTGAAATGAATTTAATATTTAAAACAATAATTTCTATATACAAAAAATTGTTTAAAATATTTTAAAAACATGGAAATTAATGATAAATATTTAAATGGATAATTCCTTAAAACATTTAAATTGATGTTTTTGTTAATGAGTCCCTTACCACATGAAAAAATAAATGAAAATACAATTAAAGAACAAATTTAAAATAACTTATAATATCATGCGAATCTGGAGATCCATGAAATAATATATGAAGGGGAAACATAATAACCATATAAAAGTGATTTGTTTCAAAACAAAAAATAAGTCTCAATGGAATGTAAATTTAGGTGAAAACCATTACAATGATCATATATTTTGATTAAGGATAGATCAGTGACAAAATAATGTGTGAAAAATATACAATAAACCAAATATATGTGGATATTTAGTGTAAAATAATCATATTTCATTCACACATATTTATATAAAAATAATACCAATGTCAAGGATATTTATTTTAATGACTAGAGATTTAGTTATGAATTCCATTACAGTGTTCATATAAATGACATAAGAATTTATCAATATAGTGGTTATGTGTAGGAAAAGTATATCCAGACAATGGGAAGTGTAAATTTCAACATAGAAAAATAAACATTGATTCCACACAAAATCATGGAATAATATGATAAATGAAGTATACATAAAACCCATTTAGTGGAAATTGAGTTTAGAAATTCTCTTACAATGATAATTTAGTAAATAAAATAGATTGATTATGTGTATTCAATATATGTACACATAATGGAAGTATAAATACATGATAGGACATCAAAATTTATTTCTCACATAATCATAGAACAACATAATCAATAATTAGAATAAAAACCAAAAAAAGGAAATTGGGTTAAGAAGTTCCCTAACCTAGAGTCTGACTTGTCTTGTTCATTCTTTATATTATTAAAGTTTAAAAATAAGTTAATTTATACTTTCTTCAGAAAATTTTAAATTTTATTATATATTATTTATTACATATCATCATGTTATAAATTTTACATATTTATTTAGGTTTATATCAGTCAGTTTGTCGATATTCGTTACATGACTTAGAAATGAACATCTTTGATATAAATTGTCTCTGTGGTCAAAAGTAAATCATCTCAAGAATATTATACATGATTTAAATAACTTATATATACTATATTTATTTATTTATAATATCCATAATATTTGGATATAATAAATTAAATGCACGGTTCATGGAGACAATAGCCCATACGTACGGATGAACACTACATTAATTTCATTATCATATTAATAGAATAATAATCAAATTGTATAAATGTATATTATAATAACTATAACATATTTATTTCATTTATTTAAAATAGTTTTATTAAATTATACTTTATATAATCATTGTATATAATGAACAAGTCATATCACTTTGATGGGGCAATAGTTCACACTTTCTCTAGAAAAATTACAATATTTACAAATTAGGCAATGAATAATGGTGTGTTATAAATAAAAATTATAGAAGAATATATAAAATATAAATATAATATATATCAAATATAAATAAAGTTCTATCATAATGCACACCATTAGAGGTGTTAGGAAAAAATTGAACAATCATTATTTTGTGAGGTAGTAGTTCTCCATACACAAAAACAATATTTTTGAATCCATTAGATGGATTTGTGTGTTTGTATTGAAAAAATACAACTCATAAAATAAACCATGTCTATTAATGATACTAGTGTTGTTATATAGTAATATAATATCAAGATTATAGGGAGTGGATAATGAAAATAAAGGAAATGAAATGGTGAGAAGAAGCTGTCCCTAAATCGGGTATCTTTATTTTATTTGAGCCAAAAGGCGTTATTGAATAGACTTATTCGAAAGATATAAATTCTAGGATGATGGGAGGGATTTTTGGAGCTTATTTTGGGAGAATTTGAATGAGTTAAGGGTCTTGATGTGTTTGATAATGTGTCTATAGATATTGTCCATTTATAAGAGGGGAGAGGGGAACTTTAGGAAAGTCGTGAAATATTATTTTGTTATAGATTCAATTTATATTTATAATGATCCTGAACTAATTTATTTCAAATTTAAGATTATTTCAGGTCATATCACCATAATCCAATTAAAATTGGGAAATTTTTTAATATTTTGGAATCCCTTATAATTTTTGTTTATCCTCTATTTTACCAATTTTATATTACCATGATATTTTATTATTTACAATTTGTTGGTTAATTTAATTTCCATATTATTTTAAACGACCAAAAAAAGATCCATTAAGGACATAAATGGATTATAATAACCATTTTTCTGAATTATATAATTTTAGGAATTTCAAAACATTTAATAAACAATTTTATTTTTAATGTTATCAATTAGGTCAATTTTGACACTATTCAAACATGACATTTCAAAAATAAAATAAAAATATTATTAATTAGAAAATAAATAAATTTAATCATCCCTAACAAGTAAATTTGATCAATTAAATTATCCAATGGAATAAAATTTTTCATATTATATGTAATTTAATATTTAATATTTATTTTATTTGACTCTTTCACTGATAAGGTAATCATTGGAGCATAATTACGTCAGAAATAAATGTGCTTATTTCATGTCAAAAAATTATAATAAAAATATCATGATATATGAACTATTTTTATATTTATAACAAATATTTATAGTCTAATAGATCATATATACTAACCAAATAATATTTTTTAGAAATAGATACATGTTTTATTATATTTCTCTTTACATTAAATTAAGTCTTATAACATGTCATTCCCACACCCATGTGGATCCAGGGGTCCCCAAATTTACCCAAGGATGACCATGAGATGAAATATCTCATAAAATAGGATTGGGATATGTGTTAGGATAGTTTATTATTATTATGTTATTATTTATTACCCTTTATAACTAGATTTACCCTTACGCCATTTTAATAAATAATTATTATTGAATTTACTATTCATAATGTTCAGAAATAAAATGTAACTATTTAAAAAATTTGGACATTATTATACCAAATATGGAATCTATTTTTATAAATTAAAAACATATAATTGGCAGAAAATTATTTAATATTGATTCCCATTGTCCAAATGATTAAACAATTCATCAAAAAGTCATTACCATCAAAAGATTTATATTCGTTTATATCTAATTTCAATGTGAAATTACTTCCAATGACCAAACATATTTAAATATATTAAAATAAATCCAAATTATAATTCAAAACCAATTTGAAGAATAATCTAACATTATAAATAAAATAGATGAAAATATTGATTTGAATTAAAATGTCGTAATTTTCACTATTCATACAAATTTGGATTTTATCAGAAAAATACCAAAATTTCACCCAATGTAAATTTTGTTGTCCCAATTATATATAATATGTTATTTCCAAAAATTTAATATATATATAGAAGTGACAAAACATATATTTACAATGGGATCTCCATTAAAAGGGGGTAAAATAGAATTTTTAGAAAAATAATTCCTTTATCTGAAAAATAAAATTTGTCCATATATCAAATCTAGAAGACATATAAGATTATTTTGAGACATTAAATTGAATATACAAAATATATTTTGAATTAAATGAAAATCTATAAAGGTTGATATGATTTTATAAACATAATTATTCTCTTTTTAAATTGGTTTTCACAAAAATGAATCCATTATATTCAATTGGTTTCTATCCCCATTTTAATAAATTTGGAAACCAACGTATCATTATTAAGACATGTGTAAGATATATTTTTATAATTATGTTTATATTATTAATTTTCTTTATTCAAAAGGCATGGTTCTAATTGTAACATTTAAATAACAATATTTAGTTGTTCCATTATGTTGGATGTGATGTATCATAAATGGTATTGATCATAGGGGTTTTTTCTTAAAACATGTGATGTTAAATTATTTCCCCCATTAAGAAATTGTGTCCTCAAAATTTTTAAAATTTATCTCGGTGACATTATTTAAATAAATCCTACATTAGAAAATGAGTAAAAAACTATCACTTTAAGAGAAATAATGATAAGTAAAAAATGCCACCAATGATAACCCATACTATGATTCAATATAGGGAAAATGTATATGGAAGACAAAATAACCATCTTGTTCTGATATAGAGTGGTAGAAAACATGGTTACTATAATGTTACCAACAAGAAAACCAGAAAAATGTAATGGGTTAAATGGTCATTGATTTCTTGTAATAAAAATAAATGTATAACGTTTTTAATTAAAGTTTATGTCCATAAAGATGAGGAATTAATTTACTAATTATAATAAGAACATAATGAAATATACTTACTTGAGAGGCAGATTTTTATCCATTATTTTAATTCCACCATAAAATAATCATTTTCCCTAAATCGATGAGTATTTAAGATGACATGGTCACCCCTAAATCACTAGAGTATACTTTTAGAGAATCATAATCTCCCCGAAAGATAAAACACTCATTTACCTTGACATTTGACATTAACATAAACCAAAATCGTTTGTAAAATATCATACAATTCCCTCCAAAATAAGAAATCCTATAAAAAAGAAAAACTACTCTTAATCTCCAAAATTCATCAAAAAACCAAATGTTCAAAAAAGTCAAATCAATAATAAATTTTCATAAAAATTCTTAAAAATAATCCAAAATAAAATTGAAATCTAAAATTCATAAGTATTTGATGACATAGTCATCCATAACACATCTTTACATTTATCTGCAAATAAGATTAACTACTCCTAATGTATCATACTTAAAAGTAATTAACCTAATCAAATATTATCCATGGTAGGTTAATAATTTTCATAAATAACTGAAATCTCTATATGTCCACAATAAAAACATAGATGCTTACAAAAAAAATTCATCCAAAAATATTAAAATGAAACCCCATATTATTATATTTTTTTTAGACATATAGAGTTCCCAAAAAATTGAATTTATTATAAAAAAATTATCACTTGATCACCAATGTAGTTTCATTTACTAGGGAAATACATTTGAAAAAAAAATTAGTTCCCAAAATCAACATATTCTTAATCCAAGAAATCAGTTAACCAAAATTATGATATCATACCAACTGGGGTTTTCTCGTAGGACAGTTCCAGGTGATAAATCTATGCCGCACATTTGATGGGGGTTCAATTCTCGTTCCTTTGTTTGATGTAATGGGTTGTCAGATGGTCTGAATGATCTCCATTTTAAAAAACTATATAATTTTATTACAATACGTAAAAGGAGATAAAATACATACAAATAACAATAACAGATTTTAACATCAAAGGATATCTCATACCTCGCATTTTTCACCCCAAAATTTAATAACCCATAATTTCATTAAAGGTGAATGTCACAATAAAAATAACATTAATTACCTTGAAATTTCATAATGTAATAATTAAAAGGGGTTCTAAGACACTGAACTTATGATTAAGATAAAAATTATTAACCCATGATGATATCTATAAATCTTAAGAATTTATCCAAATCTCCAATGTTGTTTAATCCTTTCCTTTGATACGAACTATATGGCACCAAACATAAACAATAAATATTCTTGAGTTATGTGAATAATTTGAAATTATTTCACATTGAGGATCTTTTCAATTTTAGAGCTTTAGAGAACAAGTCAATATATAGTACATAACAACTCGAAATTTATAATGTAGAATATTCTAATCACTATAATTATTTTTCAAAAAATAATGATCCATAAATAAATAATGAATTATTTTCTTGATAAATTTAATCGTGAATTATTGATTTATCCTCTCCATCCTTATAAACTATGACAAAATATTCAAAAACATGTTAAAAGAATAAAAATATCAGTAAGTATTAAAAAATATGAAACAAAACCTTTATTCCATGAATATTTAAAACCATTGAAAACATTTTAAAAAATAATAATTTTCACTCTTAGAACAAAAACTATATGGTTACATAATGTAATCGTTATATTCCTACAAAACTTCATAGAAATCATAGAACCTTAGAGTAACTTGTGGAATCCATATCATAATTACATTGTATCTTTCACAAGAAAAAAATGTATAACCTTCATGGTTACATTTGGAATACCAATCCCAGTATATTCCTTAAATAATTTCATAGAATCCTTAATGATTACCTCCATCACGTGACCCAATACTTTGGAGAGCTATAATGGCCTCACCCACTCTAGGTTTATCACTGAACAACCCATATTTGGTTTATAATGTAACCACCGATAAAATATAAATGTACCATTACATATTCATAACACATAAAAGATTAAAATTATCAATATTTTTTTCAACAATCAAGAGAAATAAATTCAATATTGGAAAATATTAGTCTATTTTCAAAAATATTTAACACATTTTATTAGAATATTATTAAATGAAATTTTCCCACACCACATTTAAACCATTGCAAGCAATTTAAACATGAAAACACTCATGAACATATAAATAAATCCATCAAACTATTTTGAAAATGTGGAAATTACGGAGAAATGTTTATAAGAATATATCATTAAACATTTAAAATGATGATTTAGTAAAATAGTATGTTATCACGTGAGAAAATAATTGAGAAAAACTATTTAAATAAAATCATTAAAAACATATAATATCATTAGAATAAAGAGATTAATGATATAATATATCAAGGGGTAGTATATACACCTTATAAAAGTGAATTGGTGAATAAAAACATATAAGCTTCAATGGAATGTAAATTGAGACAAAAACCCTGAAAAAGATCATATCAATTGATTAAGGATAAATCAATGAAATAATTATGTGTGAAAAATATAAAATATTCCAAATATAATTGTATATTTAGTGTCAAACAATCATATTTCATTCACGCATATTCATATAAAAACATAACCAATGTCATAGATATTTAAATGAAATAGTATATATTGAGTTAAGATAACCCATACAATGTTTTATTAATGAGATAAGAATTTTTCATTAGGGTGATTATGTGTAGGAATAGTATATCCACACAAAGAGAACTAGAAATTAAAACATAAATAAATAAATAGTTATTAGATACATAATCTTTCCTTAATATAGTCAATGAATTATGTGAAAAACCTAATGAGTGCAAATTGATAATGAAAATTATCTTACAATGAACATTTTTTAAATAAAATAGATTGAATATGGGTTTCACTATAAGTAAATATAAATCAAGTATATGTAAAAGAAATTAAATAAACAAAAATTTACAGAAAATCATTTCACGATATAATCTAGAAGATTAAGATTAACCCAATGAATAGAAAATGGGTTAAGTAGTTCCCCTACCTTGAATCTGACTTGTCTCGTTCGTTCTTTATATTATTGAATAATAAATGTAGGCTAATTTATAATTTTTTAAGAACATATTTTCAAGTTTATTATTCATTTTTATTACATATCTTCAATTTATAAAAATTTCAAAGTTATTTATGTTCCTATCGGTTTGTATGTTGATATTCTGTACCTGAGTGGAAAATGAAATTGTTTGATGTACATCGTCCATGTGGAAAAAACCATAATCTCTAAAATATTAATATTTATTTAAATATTATATACATACAGTATATATGTATTTATAATATCCATAATATTTGGAGATATAAAATGAAATTCATTGTTTATAGAGATGGTAGGTCCTATGTAGGCATTAACACATTTTTTTTATCATAATTAATGAATAATAATAAAATGAAATAATTGTATATTATAATAAAATTACTATATTTATTTCATGTATGATTCATAGGTATAATAAAACAATCCTTTATATGTTCAATGTATACCATTACGGAGTCATATAACTTTGTGGGGGCTTGTTGTCCAAACTTCCTCAAATGAAATTATTGTATTTACACATCATCGAAATAATTAGAGTATATTGTAAATAAAAATTAGAGAATAATGTAGAATATATATATATATATATATAATATATATCATATATAGATACATTTATATCATAATTCCCACTATTACCGGTGGTAGGGGACAATTGAACAATCATCATTTCATGATGTAGTAGTTCACCGAACACAGAAACAGTATGTTCGTATTCATTAGATGGAGCTGTGTATAAGTGTAGTTTGAATATTTCATATAACAACATTATAGTATATTGTGGATTCTATTTTGGTTATATAATAAAAGAATATGAATAGCATTGGGAGTGGATAAGAAAAAAAATATAATGATATTGGGAGAAGACATTGCTTTTATATAGGGTAACTTTTTTTGATTTGAGCCAAAATGTTTTCTTGAATTTCCTTCTACCTAGTGTAAGGATTATATGAGGAAGGGAACGATTTTGGTAGCCTAATTTATAAGAATTTGGTCCTTCCATGGGAGTTGAGAGGTGTGAGCCTGTGGGTAGAGGTGGTGGCCTTTTATAATATGGAGGCAGGGCCCATTAGAAAATTCATGAAATATTAATATATTATAAATTCAATTTATATTTATTATGGTCCCAAAATCATCTATTTCAAATATAGGATGATTTTCTTCATATACTTATCGCTCCATTAAAATAATGACTTCTTTGAATATTTCTTTACCCTTATATTTTTTCCATTATTTTAACATTTTATCTTACCATGATATTTTATTCTTTACATTTTGGGTTAATTTATTTACCATAACATGTCAAACATCCCAACAAGTGTCATTCATGAAATATATGGACATACCATAACCAGTTGGCCAAATGTATTATTTTTATGAAATTTAAAACATTTAATAAATTAATTTATATTTTAAGTTATGAATTATGTCAATTTTGTAACTATTCATAAATAAATTTTTGAAAAATTTATAAAAACATGATTAAGTCGAACCAAAGGAATTAATTGGTCCCTAACATGTCAATATCATCGATAAAATTCGTCGAATACATCAAATATTAAATTATTTTTAAATTTTATATTTACAATTTCATTAACTTGGATCTTTCATTAATAAATTAATCACTACGTCATCATCATGTCATAAATATATTTATTTATTTAATAACCAAAAATTATATATAAAATACCATGATTTATTAAATCTATTTATTTTTTAATGACTTGTTATTGTATAATATATCATTTATATAAACCAATAAAATATCTTATAGTAATAGATAAATGTTTGTGTTATATTTTTCTTTACTTTAAATTAATGCTTATAACATGTGATTTTCAAACCCAAGTGGCTCAATGTGGTCCCAAAATTGAAAACAATTACCAATGTCAGAATTAATTCATACAATGTGATTAGGAAATTTGTTATGGTAGTCTAATATTTTATAATATTATTTTTATCGTTATTTACCAGGTTTAATTTTAAACCATGGTAAAAAAAATTATTACTAATGTTACTATTTATAATATCAAAAAATAAAAGGTACCTATTAATAAAATTTGGTACATTTGATTCCAAATATTGAATCTATTTTACCAAATTCATAACATATAATTTTCCTAAATTAATTTAAAATTAATTCCCATCGTCAAAATGATAAAAAGTGTTTTTGAAAAGTAATAACCATCAAAAGATTGACGTGCATGTATATCTAATTTCAATGTGAAATTACATATATTGACTATCACTAGATTAAATGATAAAAATAAATCCATTTACAAATTCAAACAAATTAAAACTTTAATCTCACTATATAAATGAATTAGATGAAAATGTCATTTTGAATTAAAATAGAGTATATATCACTATTAAAAAAATATTGATTTATTTAAAAAATACCAAATTTTCAACCAAAGTAAATTTTTATGTTCTGATTCAAAAAGAAAAGTTTATTTTTTTCAAATATTACATTTAAAATTTTGAAAAATAGATTTAAAAAGGGTTCTCTATTTGAGGTTATAAAACTGCATTTTTAAAAAATACTTCAATTATCTAAAAATTTGAATTTTTTATTATATAATATTTTTAGAACAAATAAAAAATTTAAAATTTTAAAATTATTATATAACATAAGTTTTTCTTTACATAAAAATCCATAAGGGTGATAGGATTTTATAAATAAAATTATTCTATTTTTTAAAAGGAAAACATAAAAACTCTTCCTTTATATTCAATTAGTATTTATTCAAATTTCTAATAAATTTAGATGCCAATAAATATTTATTTAAACATTTTTAAACTATAAATTCATAATTTAGTTGATAATATTTATTCCATCCATTCAAACGTCTTGGTTATAATATTACCATTTATGTAATAATATTTAGTTGTTCCTTTAGGCTCGTTGTAGCATATCATGTATTTTATTAAACCTGTTGTATCCATCTTAAAAATTGGGTTGTTTCACTAAACCCATAGGATGGTCTTGTGTACTAAAACTCAAAATGTATATAGACCATATTTTTATGATATTTTGTTTACACTCCATTCCCTAGTTGAGAACTCTGTACTGAACACCCCTATTGTGTGGGGGAGGGTGTCTTTCCCAATCACCCTCATGGGAAGATGGATGGATGGATACCCACTCTTCATTTCTCCCTCTACCAAGTGGTTGTAGCCAAAGATTCATTGAACGAGTTGTGGTTCATGAGGCCTTGGTGTGTGCAAGTGAGTCGTGATTCCCATGATTCCTTAGGATAAGATGAGTTGTGTTTCCCCTGAGTCATTGGGACGAGACATGATGTGTTGTGCTTTTCTCGTTTCTTCGTTATATGGTGTGATATGGAATTTGGTGAAGGTATGTGAAGGAAAGATGTAGTTTTGTGGCTTAGGTGTGTACTCGTTGGGTGTGACATTGTTGTATCCAACTATTCTTTGAGGCGGGGAAGTGATGAACGTCATTTCCCCATGTTATGAAACATGAAATGATTTCTAGGTGTGTGGAGGTCGGTTCTGATGTGGTGGATTCAGAAGAGGTGGGAGCGCCATGAAATTTTTATTAGGGTGTGAGAGTGGATAATCGATGGAAAATTTTTAGAGGGTTTGCAAATTATCGATTTTATATCAATATTACATTACTTAAATTGTGTTACATGTTGAGCATGCCTTCATGAGGTGGGGATAGCTTGTATACCTTTTCAGGTGATGCTTAGTTGTTTTTTTATCACATGATCATTGGTATGTTTCTCTAACATTTTCATGAGATACTATGGTTTTCCGTCTGAGTATACATTTATTCTCACTAAATGTATACAAAAAAATAATTTCATGTTTCCAGTTGGACTTTATGAGCTGTGCTGGAAATTTCTAGCTCATACCTCTGGAGCTATCATTGTGTCACTGCTTTAGTTGTTATTATTATTGGTAATTATTTTTTAGACTTTTAAGTGTACTTATTTTGATTGATACATCAAATATGGTATGTTTTGGCTTAATTTTATAATCTATCATAGTGTTTTTTTCATGTGATTCATCATATCTCCTGATATTGTTTTCTTATAAATGGTAACGCCTCCAATATTGTGTGATCATTGAACCATTGGTGCTATTCACCAACTAAGGGCCTACTAGAGGTGGGACTCGGGGTTCATTACCTCACTTTCATCATCACCATCTCCGGAGGGGTATCATTGGAGGAAGGGAGTCATGAAATTCTCTTTTAAAACCCATCATTGCCACAACATGAAAATAATTTTCAATATCCTTAGTACCCTTTGAGTAGTATTCACATATTTATTTCAACTCATCAAAACCATTAAAACATATCAATTCTATGATAACATGTTATTCATCCATTTTGAAAAATATTTCTTTAATATTTCATGTTATATTTTATTTCATAGAAAAATTATATTTATTTTGTTTTGTTCTAGTATCCCACTGATGTTTCTTTTTAAATTATATTTTCCTTTCCATTAGAACCATTTTTCCTCTAATGTAATTTCTTTCATTCACAAGATATAATATCACCTCACAAAATTATTTGTAATCAATTTTCAAATCATATTGAATATATTTTAATTTATTCTCTATCATTAAATTTTTTTGATACGTTAGTTCCTTTACTCAGGATTCATCTTTTTATGTGAATAACTAATTAAATATGAATTAGGTTTCACAGTTTTTATCTTCATGTTATATCTGATGGTTCTGGAATTAATTTTATTTTTCTTTGTATTAATTTTTGATTTTCTGAGATTCACACCATTCACAGCAGATTCTAATGAAATAGTATTTACATTTTGATTATATAACGAATTCCAATTTAATCCATATTAAAATATTTTTTAAAAAAAATTATTTTTTCATTGAAATATCTCTATTTATAACCTTTTGATTTAAAATCTATGATATCATTATCATTTTCCAGAGCGTCAAATTTTTTATTCACACAAATCCACAACCACTTATAAAATGACCATTACATTTCATAGGGCATTGAAGTCCATGAAATAATATTATATCTTATTAAATGAATGATTTTTTATTGTTTTAGAAGATATAATGATGTAGTGTATCTCATATAGAGTAAAATGTTCTATTTCTTATTGTGATGTTATTTCTGAATCCAACGGTTAGGTTGATTGTTTTATAATTTATTTAATAGATATATAATTCTGCATCTTCTTGCCAGAATAGTTTTTTTTCCATATTTCATTTATCATTTTCAAATATTCATCAACATATTCATCGTTAAACGTTTTTATCTTCTCAAAATTAGTCCCCAAAACATGAATCATGGCTTCTATAACATTACCAATACCTCCATAACTACTTCCAAATTTAACATAGATTTGAAGTTAGAGATGAAGAACTGTGACATATAATTTATCCATCATCCATAGAAACATAAATATGGAATTTTGTTCCCATCCATAAAACAAGAAATTTATCTTATCATATTGAGTAACAAAAACAGCATCATCAATTAGGGGAAAACCTACTATTATAGATTCTCTCACCAATAGGCCATGAAAAAAGATATAGGGCATCATATTATTCTATCAATAACGGTATTTATTACCATTGATTGTTGGATAAACCTAGCTACTAGTAGAATAAGAATACACTATTATTAGCAATTTTTTTATATTTTCGGGGAGAAATTATCTTTGATACAACATGTAATTCCATATCCTATAAGAACCATTGAAAAAGGTTGAAGGGTGAATAAGTGGCCATATTTTATGAATTTTTTTTTCAATTCAAAATCATTTACTAGTTGTTCTGAAGATCTTGTATTTCATGTATAACATTGAATCATATGATTCATTGTTGACTAAATATAACATGAATAGTATAATTTAATTGTTTTGGATTAAAGACATATAACTTTAAATGATATTTTGACACCACAACATGGATTCAATAGTATATGAGAGTGGCAATGAATAAGTGATTATATTTACACCAAAATATGGATTCAATTTTATGTACCCAAATTTCAAACTACTCCTACATGAAATTAAACTCTATATTCACAATATCTCTTCGGGTTTTTTTGAGATGAAGGAATACATCCCTGAGTTTTCTTTCCTCATCACCTCTATGTAATTACAATTCTTCATAAAAAAAAGTAAATATAGACCATGTTTTTGTATTCCATAAATAACCTTAGTACCACTTTTTTTCAAGTGAATTACATTAGATCATGAGTTATCTAGATCACCCAAATCCTTTAACAATTCTCAGGTTAATGGTAGATCAACTTATTCTATAATGGATCACCATCTTCAAATCCCACTCTCCCCTCAATAATAATGTATCAAGGAATTCATAATTTTATCAGGGTCATTAGATGCGAGTTCTCAAAGATACATCAAAATAGTTTTATTTGATTTAAATATATATATATTCACATAAATCATATCACATGAATATTTAATTATCAATTGAATTTTTAATCATTTTTTATATTCAGCATTATTAATATTTTTATTCAAGCATGGAAGGAATTTTTAGTATGAATTCTTCGTCTAAATATCATTTAATTTTTTCTACCAAGTCTTCCTTTAAATATTCCTAATTACTCAATATATTATTATCATTAAATTTTCGAGCAATTTTTTTTCATAAATGTATTTGAATCCACAACAAAGAATACAAGTTTTCACTTCATAATTAAATGGAATATAATCCATCCAATGATTACCACAATGAACCAGTCTCCTCATAATTGGAAATTTCTCCCTTGTTTATGGATTAAATAGAGGAAAAATGATTGATCGTAAAATATAAAATGTGAAATCCAAAGTGTAAAATATTTAGTACTACCTTCAAAATTTCAAGAATCATGATACAAATATTGTCACACCTTTTATCTTATAAAATATTATTTATATATTTTTCATACATTAAGGTTGATAAATTTATTAAAAAGGCCACCAAAATTTGATCTACCTAAATGATAAATCAAGATAATCAGCAATTATTCAGTCAATAGATCATTCAATAATCTATGACGCATTGAAAAAATAATTGACCATGTAAAGAATTATAGGAAATATATTTTATTGATAATTTTAAATATTATTATATTCTATATGATACATGTAAACCATTTAGGTAGACCATATGTCCAAATCACTAACAAAGTTGAGAAACTATGTAAAGAATAAAATTAACCATAAAAATTGCTCAACTATTGGATAAAATAATTTACCTTGAATGGTTCATCCAATTTTTTAATTCACCAACCATGTGTATCGATTATGTGATGATGGTCGATCGTGTGAACCAGTTCGACAATTTCATGATTCATATGAAAATTATATATGTTCTTTACTTTGAACTAGAACACTCTGATATAATCCACCTAGTTACTCAATCAATTAAAAAACACTTCCCGAATGTTTTATATATAATAAAAATATCCAAAAAAAAAATATTCAAGATCGATGCGACAATCATTAAATCTAATAGATGCTAGATTGGAGTTATCCTACTATGGTCCTAAATCAGAATCACCAGTGGCCATCTCAGTTATTGTGCTAGGTTTTCTTATCATTCATGTTGATAATAACAACCCTCCACGAATCCCAACCTATTTCACTTAACACATTTGAATACATTGAAAATATATAACACTCATCAAATTGGTTGATTAATAGTATAAAAGATAGTATGAATGAAAATAATACACATACACAGACATCATTATATAAAAAGGTGATTTCATCTAATTGAACAATCTATTTATCCATCCCTTCACATGGATATACTAACAAAAATGACACCTAAAAAAGTAAATTTTCATCCATATTTCAACAAATTAACTTTCTGTATTATAAATATATAAGGTAATATTTATTAACAGTTGTTTACAATATAATGGATAGAGTACAATGACCCATTAGGAACAGAAAAATTGACATCAACTCCCCCATATTTTTTCAAAATAAGAAATATGTCTATGAATATATCATTGAAATTTATAATAAAATAGACAATCATATTAATTTATCAATTGAATGAAAATAAATTAGTAAAGGATGAAATAGTTCACCAAATATGTGAATAAGAAATGAATAATTCAATATAAATATACCTCTAAAAATGGTAATGGTAATCTTAATTAATGATAACTCCCTCACCAGCATGGGGCTCCATTCCATCATTGATGAAAATAATAGGGCAAAATATGGTAAAATTTATACATCATATATTTGAGGTAAATAACTATATGTAAATAACCTCATTTAGGATATACATAATATAATATGAAGGAAAATGATCTATATATTTATAATCCCCCAAATAAGGGATGACCATGTCATATACCATGGTAAACCCATTTTTAAACACATTATATGCATCATAAAAATTGCCACATAAAACTTTATATATATATATATATATATATATGTTTATAAAAAATAATATATAATTCATATAACCACTTATAAATAAATTATAAAAAATATAAATGATCCATTAAAAAAAATATCATTAGAAATTAAAGCCTTTTAATTTAAAATAAGAACTACTATTCTTATAAAGATGACATTTTAAATGGAAACCGTCTCCCATTGGCATATAAAAATTAGAGAACCCAAATATAAAAAATAAAAATAAAAATATTAAACAAAAAAGAGGTCTATAAAAAAATATACATTTTATATTTATATTTAACAAAAGGATGGATTAACAATAACATATAATAAATCATTTTATGAATATTTTTTTTATGCAAAAATAATTTTCATGAAAATTAATTCATCCAAATAAAAATTGATATAACCCTATAAAACTCCTAACAAATTGAAACAAAATATGATTCAATCAACAATTAAAAAACCATATCACAAAATAGATTCCATTAAAACTATTCATTATCGAATAAACCCTAAATATAATCCCACATGATATGAATTACTCAATAGAAAAGTAACATTAAAAGTGATACTTTAGTTAATCAACTAAATATAACATAGACACCCAAAAAAACCCAAATAAACATAAATAAACTAAGGAACTATGAATATATAAAATAAAATATAGTACCATTATATATTCATTAACTTTCTCAACATATGTGGGTTTTTGGTTGAACAAATATACTAAAAAACACTTTTTTGTACATATATATCTCATATAAAAATACAAAAATATAACCAACTAGTATGGAAAAAACATATAGTAAAAAACAAGAACTAAAAAAGATTAATAAAAAAATGACAATGACGTCTAAATACTGATAACCATGAATAATCGTCAATACACCCCAAGGATAAAAATTACCAAACTGGTAAAAGTTTTTGAGGATGATATTGATTCATGGTTCAAAAAAACTATTTCAATACAACAAAAATATTAACATAAAAAATAATTGCTATTGAAAATAATAGAAAAATATAATCAAAATATATTTATTTAAAAATGGTTTATTTATTTTGAACATCCTGGTTTAATTAAATTCAGCACACCTTTAATATCTACCAATAATATAATGACCTAGAATTTCAAAGTAATTGTTTTAAAATAAATGGGAATTTTGCAAGACCGTGAAATCTGACATTGTGTGATTTTGAGTTCAGGAGTGCCTGGAATGATCTGTCGAAGACTTGTCAGACATTAATTAGCGCGTGTAAGCAGTTTTCCTAAAAAAGTGGATTAACTGTTAAATGGTTACTCTGATCAGAAATCTGAGGGCCCCATGGTGCTCAGGATGGATGGTTTACCCTATGTGTGACTTATGTTTAGTCGGCGCGGGCCTCCTGTAAGAAAACTCAAAAATGGCATAACCATAAAAAATAATTCAATAAATTATATTATTTCTCAAATCCTTATAACTATGAAATGGTAGCCTAGATTAAAAATCTGAGACCACCGGTGATCTCTTGAGGTATTTTTTTATTTACGAAAATAAAAACTTTGTTTGACACGGTCCACAAGTGAATGTTTGTTTTTGGCCGTTAATAAAATAATTAAGTGGCAATTATTTTATTGTATCACCCATAGCATTTAAATGGTAACACAGATTGGAAATAAAAGAGTACAGTTGGTTCTTTGGGGCGTGTTTCACTTGGGTAGAGACTAACCTCGACCAACGCAGGTCGAAGGTGTCTTGTAATAATTTTCTGAACATTGTTTTCGGGTACATTTAGTAAACATATGAGGGGGTTTTTGTAACTTTTAATCAAGTGCTCTGAATTGTAATTTGAGGGCACCATTGAACTCTCATCACTAGCATTCTCTTAAAGAGACTTTCACCTTTAAGGTAGTATGTCGAGGGAAAATGTTAGTTTTTGGGATTTTTGTGATAGAATAAAATATAAATAAAATTGTGCAAAAAAAATTTCAAGCACCCAGGTGAATATTATAGAGGTGGGATGACAAGGGTTTTAAACTACATGAGGAATTTGAGATGTGGGGACCACCGTACCTTAACCTCTCATGTGTGGTTATGGTGGTGGGGACCTCCCATGTCTAACCTCCCATGAAAGGTTATGGTGGTGGGGACGACTCGAGATTAAACCTCTCTTTTAATTGAGAGAAACTCTCAACTCCCCTCATTAATGAGGTAGATCCTCTTGACCTCCTCCACTGTAATTGTTCCAATGCACATAATATTATATTCTACCAACACACCACTTAATTATGCCGTCGTTAATTAATTGGATTGACCCTTTTTTAATATTATGTAATAGCGTCATTGGAATTTATGATGTATCTTAATAAATGAACAGTCATAAATTCCACGATCATTACATACCTCTCCTCCTATCATATAAATATGGATCTTGGGAGGAGGATTTGGGATGGCTTCACCAAGCGACGAAGCACAGGTAAAGTGCTATGACGACTGAAACATGGAGGATTACGCTATCCAATGAAGAATGCTCCACCAACTAAGAACACCGACCTCCTTTGACATTCTTCCTCGAGAGTTCTTCCGAAGATGGACATCCACATCACCAACTACGAAGAATCAATACACGAGCTCGGAATTGGAGGTGTGTGGCGGATGAGACGAACGTAAAAAACTACACCTCCATCCTTCTAGAACCAACAACATCAATAGAACAAAGGTAGGGGATTAATGATTTTTGGTTAACACTTTCCATGTTCACCCCTCCTTTTCCTCTATGGGTTTGGGAATACAATTTTTCAAGGGATTATGGGAACTGATGTTTTATAATATATTCCATGCTCGTTCATTGTTCATGTTCTTGATGAACCTCTTGCTACCACTCTAAACGTGGAGGTTGTGGGCCAAACAAACATTGTCGAACCCCCCATCGTTCTTCTTTATGGTGTTCTTCAAAACAAAGGAAGGCGACAACAGCATCGAAGGCGACGAAGGAAACTACCACGCCATATGCAGCCACATGTGGCCTCCACGACCTGCGCCTCCCCCACAACACTCTGGTGCCCTGGCCGAACCGGCTCCTCCGCCACGGGCCAAACCGCGTCACCCACCTACTGTGACACCCGCCGACCGCACCACTCAGTGTTTGTGTCCCCGCCGCCTTGTGCTGCCTGCCAGCCTCCCAAACTACCATGGCCATGCCAGCCAGCTAGCCTCCAGATTCTCCCCGATCGTGCCAGCCCGCCAGCCTTCCGAGCCACCGCGGTCATGACAGCCCACGGGCCATCCAAGTCCAGCGCTGCCCACGCCCCTCACGGTGCCCCGGCCTCTCCAGCCAACTGCACCCCTCACGGCGCCCCAGCAGAACCGAACCCTCACCCTATGACGAGCCACCCTTACGGTGCCCTCCGGGATGAACCACCCCCATGCTGATCTGTGATCCATCCGCGCCTTCGCAGCCGGTCCACACCCTCTCGGCCCTCCGCAACCCTCGTGGCCTCCTAGACTAGGCCCCGCTGGGCAGCATGAACCCAATAGTCCAACCTGCCTAATGGGTCAGGCCTGGTTGACACAAACGAGGTCGGCCTAGACGGAGTCAGGCTGGGTCGGACCGAACCCGAGCCTAGTAAGACACTTTACATTATTTTGGCCAAATATTTGGCACCAGATATCTGTTGGAAGAACCCTCAGTGGCACTAGAAATCATGGATCGAGACAGTCCCTTTGAGTATACTCTAATGTAGTATTGGTTTGTGTTAGAAAATGTTCCAGTTGGATCAAGCACGAATCCAACCAATCCCATGGGACTAAATGGCTAATAAATCATAGACTGGATGTCTAATTGACGCATCATCTATTTCTTTGAGACCCTTATGAAGTGGCAGACCTTTTTGATACTTCTGCATGGGACTTCCTGACAGTTGGAATATCGACCAACAGCTCATTGAGCAGATCCCCCCAAAGATGAGCGAGCATAGTTCAGAGACCTAGTAGCTAGATGACACGGGAATACTACTGACTACTTTGACTCGGAGTGACTGTACTAGCCTAGTGGGGTGTGCCTTGGTGTCGCAGCAGACCCAATTTAGGAAGCTCCTTAGTGTCGCAGCAGACCCAAGGTATTCAACAGAAAGAGTACATCAACAGGCTATGAGGGGGAGCACGCTTTGTGTCGCGATAGACCCATGGTGGGGAGCGCTCTTGGTGACACGACAGATCCACGGTACTAAACAAAAGGAGTACCTCAGTAGTCTGAGGTTAGTAGGAAGTGTGTTTTGTATCGTGGCAGGCCCACATTACTCGATAGAGGAGGAGTTCTCCAATAGCTGAGGTTTCAACAATGTGATTGGGGATGTTACTTGATACTACCCCTAGAATAAAATATTTGTTTGAGCTGAGTCAGTTTTTCTGTGTTTTCCTCAGGATTTAGATGGCTCATTTGATAACATAGATATATGTATGGGCATATAACTAAGTAGTGTTATTTGTTGATTTCATTCATTGTGGTTTATCCTTGGTGGATTTTGTTAGACATTGAAGGTCTGGAGGACCATACTGTGTATTGTTATACTCACTCATGCATAGGAAATGCCCGTAGCATGTTGTATTGGATGCAGACGACGAACAGTGCTTACTGAGGCAGACAGTACCAAGATTGGATGGTACCCGGAGGTGGACCATACGACGAGTCGATACACGGAGGAGATGGACCGACAAGGAGTGCTGAGGAGGCGATCTATACCTACCCTTCATGGAGGATCCTTAAAGGACAATCCAATAGATGTATTTTCTCTTTCTTCAGTTGTATTATATTTCTTTTGAAATTTTATTTTCTAGTTCGGATTGTATTCTGGCCACTTTTACTTTCATCACTCTATTCCTATAAAATTTACTCGGTGTTTTCATATCCATCTAGGTTCTTGATTATGTGTGTGTTTACAGGTTATAAAGTAAATGCCTTCCCTGCTTTATTTAATTACGCCTTTTGTGCTAGTCTCTAGCCCTTTTCCTATTGAAATCGGGCTTGGGGTAGTATCAAAACAGGCCCCGGGGGATGGGTCGTGACAAATTGGTATAAAAGGTATTGGTTCTACCGTAGATATTAAGACTCTGATATTTTCTATGAAGCAATATTTGTAAGTGTAGTGAGTGTGGTTTTTAGTTTAGAGAGTCTAGTGTTGGTGCGATGGTCGACGTATATATACACTTGGACCTAGACATTTGATTTATGACCCAGTACACAAAAACACTGATTGTGTGTGTGTTTTCCAAAGTTTTCTCTAAGTCAAACCACCAGGTCATCTCACCCAGTATAACAATTAACCGTAGCGCACCTATTTCTTTCAGAATTCCTCCACTGCAGAAAACTGGCTAGAGTTCTGAGATTTGTACGTACTGATAGCCCACCGAGCGTCGAGACTCAGGGATCTCTTACTTTGTTGGCACCTTCGGGTGGTGTTCCAGCAGCACCACCACTCATTGTGTAGTAGATACCACAACCGTACTAGCAGACGGTGCCCACCAACTGAGCACTTTGCATGAGTTCCAACAGCAGAGGCCTCCATGGTTTCTAGGCGAGAGAGTTTCCCACACTGTTGAGGGATGGATGGAGCCGGCTGTTAAATTTTCCCACCTAGTTGAGACACTGGTAGAGCGGATGGTGATCTTATGTAATAGATTTTTTCAGTGAGAGACAATGAGGATGGTCCATATAGCAATGAGCCTTCAGTACGTGGACTATTAACTTAGATATTACCTTCGGGTAGTGTGTCACCTATATCACTATCTGTTGGTCAGCAGTTACAACCGGTGGTACTGGTAAAGGACACATATTGGCTTAGTTCCTTACACATGATTCAACATCAGATACCCCTCTTGTTTCGAGGTGAGACGACTCACATGGGCATGAGGACTAGATTAAAGAGGTGGCTGAGAGTCTCTAAAGATTTTATAGCTTCAGAAGGATGACATGTCGGAAGCTGAGTATTAATCGAGGCATATCGATCATTCCTGGTACTCGATAAATAAGATTTGATCAGTGCTTCCGAGATTGGAACTCTAAGAGAGGTATCCTTAGGGACATCCGAGCTAGCACTGTTCCCCTATGCATTCCTATTTATGTTTGGGTGCTAGTGAGAACTTTTGTGGTTGAATATTCCATGGATGAGCATATGCATCTAGTGAATGTTAGTAGCGGGAAAGAAAGAAACAGGAGTGAGTCCTAGAGACATGGGCATGTAAAAATGTTTCGGGAAGAAGAAATATATGGGATTGATGAATCTGTGGGGTGGAAGATGTGGAAGAATATATAGGGGAGAAACAAGTGGTGGTGTACATTTTGACATTTTACAACCACCACCTTTGTGGTCCCCACAAGGCTCATGGAGCTAGAGGACAGGGGGAAGATATTTGCAGCATGCGGTTAAGGAGTGCGACTCTAGGGCTCTAATAATGATTCGTGCTACGATCTGTGTCTACTACTAGTTTTTGTATCATAAGGCATAGGTACCAATCATTCTTTCCTTCAAAATTCTTGTCAAAGACTTACAGTTTCCGTCTAAACCGTTGAATTGACCCTTGCGTCTGGAGATACCTTTGGGAGGAGACTTGATAATCACACATACGCCGACAGTGTGATCTGACCCTTGAAGTGAGAGTGTCAGTGGGAACCTCTTCTAGGTAGCATCGAGGCCTTAATATGTTAGTTTGGGTATGATTGGACATCCACAATGAGTGCTCAGATTGACTGTATTAGGAAAAAAGTTTGTTTTTTATATACAATGTAGCGGTGAGGTTTTCATATGTTGGAAAAAAATAAAACCCAGGTTGCACAGTATAAATTTTTGCATAGGAAGGTGCAGTTTATCACTCGTGAGTTGGCTAGCCTCACCCTCGTGGTAGAAGAAGTTTTGAGTTTTCAGTTCACAATAGGAGTGGTTATAGTTCCTATAGGATTGTGACTTAAAGATAGTCTATACCCCTAGGAAGGGTAACATGTTAGCAGATGCACTCAGCAGGAGGTCAGGCATGCAGCTGCTATGTGAGGCGGTAGAGCAGTTAGCCATTTGAATATATCCTTGTGGATCAAGATGGAGCAGCTTTTCTTCAGTCGCTTATATTCACCCTTGTTCATGGATTACACAGAGGAAAAATGATTGATCCTAAAATATAAAATGTGAAATCCAAAGTGTAAAATTTTTAGTACTACCTTCAAAATATCAAGATTCAAGATACAAATATTGTCACACCTTTTATCTCAGAAAAGATTATTTATATATGTTTCATACATTAAGGTTGATAAATTTTTTGAAAAGGCCACCTGAATATCATCTTTGTAAATGATAAATCAAGAAAATCAGCAATTAGTCAGTCAATAGATCATTCAATAATCTCTGACGCATTGAAAAAATAATTGAAAATGTAATGATTTACAGGAAATATATTTTATTGAAAATTTTTAATAATAGTATATACCATATGATACATGTAAACCATCCAGGTGGACCATATGTCCAAATCACTAACAAAGTACAGAAATTATGTAAATAAGAAAAGTAACCGTATAAATGGCTCAAATATTGGATAAAATAATTTACCTTGAATGGTTCATCCAATTTTTAATTCACCAACCATGTGTATCAATTACGTGATGATGGTCGATCGTGTGAGCCAGTTCGACAATGTAATGATTCGTATGAAAATTATAGATGTTCTTTATGATGAACTAGAACACTCTGAAATAATCTATATAGTTACTCAGTCAATTAAAAAACACTTCCCCGATGTTTTCGATATAATAAAAATATCCAAAAAAATATTAAAGATCGATGCGACAATCATTAAATCTAATAGATGCTAGATTGGAGTTATCCAACTATGGTCTTAAATCAGAATCACCAGTGGCCATCTCAGTTATTGTTCTAGGTTTTCTTATCATTCATGTTGATAATAACAATCCTCCATGAATCCCAACCTATTTCACTTAACACATTTGAATACATTAAAAATATATAACACTCATCAAATTGGTTGATTAATAGTATAACAGATAGTATGAATGAAAATAATACACAGACACAGACATCATTATATAAAAAGGTGATTTCCTCTAATTTAACAATCTATTTATCCATACCTTGACATGGATATACTAACCAAAATGACACCCAAATAAGTAAATTTTCATCCATATTTCAACAAATTAACTTTATGCATTAAAAACATATAAGGTAATATTTATTAATAGTTATTTACAATATAATGGATTGAGTACAATGACCCAATAGGAAAAAAAATAGACATCAACTCCCCCATATTTTTTGAAAATAAGAAATATATCTATGAATATATCATTGAAATTTATAATAAAATAGACAATCATATAAATTTATCAATTGAATAAAAATAAAGTTGTAAAGGATGTAATAGTTCAACAAACATATGAATGAGAAATGAATAATTCAATCTAACTATACCTCTAAAAGGGGCAATGGTAATATTAATTAATGATAACTCCCTCACCAGCAAGGGGATCCATTCCATCATTGATGAAAATAATATGTCCAAATATGGTAAAAATTATACATCATATATATGAGGTAAATAACTATATGTAAATAGACTCATTTATTATATACATACTATAATATGAAGTAAAATGATCTATATATTTATAATCCCCCAAATAAGGGATGAAAATGTCGTATACCATGGTACACCCATTTTTAAACACATTATATGTATCATAAAAATTACCATATAAAACATTATATATATATATATATGTTTATCAAACATAATATAAAATTCATATTACCACTTATAAATAAATTATAAAAAATATAAATGATCCATTAAAAATAATATAATTAGAAATTAAACCCTTTTAATTTAAAATAAGAAATACTATTCTTATAAAGATGACATTTTAAATGGAAACCGTCTCCCATTGGCGTATAAAAATTAGAGAACCCGAATATAAAAAATAAAAATAATAATATTAAAGAAAATTGTTCTATAAAAAAATATACATTTTATAATTATATTTAACAAAAGGATGGATTAACAATAACATACAATAAATCATTTTATGAATATTTTTTTGAAGGAAAAATAATTTTCATGAAAAATAAATCATCCATATAACAATTGATATAACCTATAAAAATCCTAACAAAATAAAACAAAATATGATTCAATCAACAATTAATAACCCATATCACAAAATAGAATCCATCAAAACTATTCAATATCGAATAAACCCTAAATATAATCCCACATGATATGCATTACTCAATAGAAAAGTAACATTAAAATTGATACTTTAGTTAATCCACTAAATATAACATAGACACCCAACAAAACCCAAAAAAACATAAATAAACTACGGAACTATGAATATATTCCATAAAATATAGTACCACTATATATTAATTCACTTTCTCAACATATGTGGGTTTTTTGTTGAACAAATATACTTAAAAACACTTTTGTGTATATATATATCATATAAAAATACAAAAATATAACCAACTAATATGAAAAAAACATATAGTAAAAAACAAGAACTAAAAAAACATTAATAAAAAAATGACAATGACGTCTAAATACTGATAACCATGAATAATCTTCAATATACCCCAAGGATAAAATTTACCAAACTGGTAAAGGTTTTTGAGGATGATATTGATTCATGGTACAAAAAAACTATTTCAATGCAACAAAATTATTAACCTAAAAAATAATTTCTAATAAAAATAATAGAAAAATAAAATCAAAATATATTTATTTCAAAATGGTTTAATTATATTGATCATCCTGGTTTAATTAAATTCAGCACACCTTTAATATCTACCAATAATGTAAAGACCCAGAATGTCTATGTAATTGTTTTAAAATAAATGGGAATTTTTTGAGACCGTGAAATCTGACAGTGTGCGATTTTAAGGTCGGGAGTGCCTGGAATGATCTATCGAAGACTTGTTATACACTAATTCGCACATGTAAGGTGTTTTTCTAAAAAAGTGGATTAACTCTTAAATGGTTACTCAGATCAGAAATCTGAGGGCCTGATGGTGCTCAGGATGGATGGTTTACCCTAAATGTGACTTAAGTTTAGACGGCGCGGGCCTCCTGTGAGAAAACCCAAAAATGGCATAACCATAAAAAAATAATTCAATAAATTATATTATTTCTCTAATCCTTATAACTAAGAAACGGTAGCCCAAATTAAAAATCCGAGACCACTGGGGAACTCATGAGGGAATTATTTATTTAAGAAAATAAAAACTATGTTCAACACGGGCCACCAATGAATGTTTGTTTTTGTCCTTAAATAAAATAACTAAGTGACAATTATTTTATTGTAAAACCCATAGATTTTAAATGTAAACATAGATTGGAAATAAGATATTACAGTTGGGTTCTTTGGGGCGTGTTTCACTTGGGTAGAGACTAACCTCGACCAACACAGGTCGAAGGTGTCTGTTAATAATTTTCTGAACATTTTTTTTGGGTACATTTAGTAAACATATGAGGGGGTTTTATAATATTTAATCAAGTGCTCAGAATTGTAATCTTAGGGCACCATTTAACTCTCATCACTGGCATTTTCTTAAAGAGACTTTCACCTTTAAGGTAGTAGTTCTAGGGAGAATGATAGTTTTTGGGTTTTTTGTCATAGAATAAAATATAAATCAAATCTTGCAAACATTTTTTTAAGCACCCAGGTGAATATTATAGAGGTGGGACGACAAGGGTTTTATCCTACATGATGATGTTGAGATGTGGGGACCACCATACCTTAACCTCTCATGAGAGGTTATGGTTGTGGGGACCTCCCATGTCTATCCTCCCATGAGAGGTTATGGTGGTGGGGACCACTAGAGATTAAACCTCTCATTTAACTGAGAGAAACTCTCAACTCCCCTCATTAATGAGGGAGATCCTCTTGACCTCCTCCACCTTAATTGTTCCTACGCACATAATATTATATTCTACCAACACACCACTTAATTATTCCAACGTTAATTAATTGGATTGACCCTTTTAAAAAATTAAGTAATAACATCGTTGGAATTTATGATATTTCTTAATAAATGAACAGTAATAAATTCCACGATCATTACATACCTCTCCCCCTATCCTATATATACAGATCCTGGGAGGAGGATTTGGGATGGCTTCACCAAGCGACGAAGCGCAGGTAAAGTGCTACGACACCCGAAACATTGATTTTTATGCTACACAATGAAGAAAGCTCCACCAACTATGAACACCGACCTCCTTTGACATTCTTCCTCGGGAGTTCTTCCGACGCTGGACATCCACATCTTCAACTACGAAAAATCAATACACAAGATCGGAAATGGAGGTGTGTGGCGGATGAGACGAATGTCGAAAACTTCACCTCCTTCCTTATAGAACCAACAACATCAACGGAACAAAGGTAGGGGATTAATGATTTTTTGTTAACACTTCCCATGTTAACCCCTCCTTTTCCTCTATGGGTTTGGGAATACAATTTTTTATGGAATTATGGGAACTGATGTTTTATAATATCTTCCATGCTCGTTCTTTTTTCATGTTCTTGATGAACATTTTTCTACCACTCTAAATGCGGAGGGTGCGGGCCAAACAAACATGGCCGACCCCCCCCCCCCCCCCGTCGTTCTTCTTTATGGTGTTCTTCAATATAGTGGAAGGCGGCAATAGAATCGAAGGCGACGAAGGAAACTACCATGCCACATGTGGCCTCCACGACCTGTGCCTCCCCCACAACACTCTGGTGCCCTGGTCGAACCGGCTCCTCTGCCCTGGGCCGAACCGCGTCGCCCACCTACTGTGCCACCCGCCGACCGCACCACTCAGTGTTTGTGTCCCAGTCGTCTCGCGCTGCCCACCAGCCTCAAAACTACCATGGAAATGCCATCTAGCTAGCCTCTCGATTCACCCCGATCGTGCCAGTCCGACAGCCTTCCGAGAAACCCCGGTCGTGACAGCCCAGAGGCCATCCAAGTCCAGCGCCGCCCATGCCCCTCGTAGTGCCCCGGCCTCCCCAGCCAACTGCACCCCTCATGACGCCCCAACATAACTGAACCCTCACCCTAGGACGATCCACCCTTACGGAGCCCTCCGGGATGAACCGCCCCCACGCCGACCCGTGACCGGTATGCGCCTTCACGGCCGGTCCGCTCCCTCTCGGCCCTCCGCGGCCCTCGCGACCTCCTAGACTAGGCCCATTGAGCAGGCTAAACCCAATAGTCCATCCCTCCTAACGGGTCAGGCCTAGTTGACTCTAACGAGGTCAGCCTAGATGGGGTCAGGCTGGGTCGGACGGGACCCGAGCACAGTAAGACACTTTACATTATTTTGGACAAATATTTGGCACCAAATATATATTGGACGAACCGTCACCGGCACTAGAAATCATGGAGCGAGACATTCCCTTTGAGTATACTCCAATGGAGTTTTGGTTTGTGTTGGAAAATGTTCTAGTTGGATCGAGCACGAATCCAACCGAGCCCACGGAACTAAATGGATAATAAATCATAGACTAGATGTCTAATTGACACATCATATATTGCTTTGAGACCCCTATGACGTGGCATACCTTTTTGATACTTCAACATGGGACTTCGTGATAGTTGGAATATCGACCAGCAGATAATGGAGAAGATCCCTCCAGAGATGAGTGAGCATAGTCCAGATACCTAGAAGCTAGCTGAGACCGGATGACTACTGACTACTTTGACTCGGAGTGACTGTATTAGCCCAGTGGGGTGTGCCTTGGTGTGGCAGAAGACCCAATTTAGGAAGCTCCTTGGTGTCGCAGCAGACCCACGATACTCAACAGAAAGAGTACATCAGCAGGATATGAGGGGGAGCACGCTTGGTGTCGCGATAGACCCACTGTGGGGAGTTCTCTTGGTGACACGGCAGATCCACAATACTCGATAGGAGGAGTATCTCAATAGTCTGAGGATAGTCGGATGTGTGTTTGGTATCACTGCATGCCCACATTACTCGATAGAGGAGGAGTTCTCCAGTAGCTATGGTTTCAACAATGTGACTGGGGATGTTACTTGATACTACCACTAGAATAAAATCTTAGTTTTAGCTGAGTCATTTTTTCTTTGTTTTCCTCATGATTTAGATGGATCATTTTATGACATAGATATAAGTATGGGCATATAACTAAGTAGTGTTATTTGTTTATTTCATTCATTGTGGTTTATCCATGGTGGATTTTGTGAGACATTTACAGTCTGGAGGACCATACTGTGTATTGTTATACTCACTCGTGCACGGGAAATGCCCGCACCATGTTTTGTTAGATGTAGACGATGAATAGTGCTGACTGAGGCAGACAGTACCGAGATTGGACGGTACCCGGAGGAGGACCATACGGCGAGTCGATACATGGAGGAGATGGACCGATATGGAGTGCTGAGGAGGCGATATGTACCTACCCTTCATGTAGGACACTTAGAGGAAAATCCAGTAGATGATATTTCTCATTCATTAGTTGTATTGTATTTCTTTTGTAATTTTAATTTCTAGTTGGGCTTGTATTTTGGCCACATTTACTTTCATCACTATATTCTTATACAATTTACTTGGTGTTTTCATATCCATCTATGTTCTTTATTATATGTGTGATTACAGGTTATAAAGGAAATTCCTTCCCTGCTTTAGGTAATTACGCCTTTGGTGCTAGGCTCTAGCCCTTTTCCTATGGAAAGCGGGAATGGGGTAGTCACGAAACAGGCCCCGAGGGATGGGTCGTGAAAAATTGGTATCAAAGGCGTTGGTTCTACCGCAGATCTTAAGACTCTGATATTTTCTATGAAGCAATATTTGTATGTGTAGTGAGTGTGGTTTTCAGTTCAGAGAGTCTAGTGTTTGTGCAATGGTCAACGTATATATACACCTTATCCTAGACATTTGATTTCTGACCCAGTACACAAAAACATTGATTATGTCTGTGTTTTCAAAAGTTTTCTTTAAGTCAAATCACCAGGTCATCTCACCCAGTATAACATTTAACCGTAGCGCACCTATTTCTTTCAGAATTCCTCCACTGCAGACAATCGGCTAGAGTTCTGAGATTTGTACGTACTGATAGCCCACCGAGCGACGAGGCTACGATATTGGGATCTCTTACTTTGTTGGCACCTTCGGGTGGTGTTCCAGCATCACCACCACTCATTGTGTATTAGATAGCACAACCGCACTAGTAGACGGTGCCCGTCAACTGAGCACTTTGCACATGTTCCAACAGCAGAGGCCTCTGTGGTTTCTAGGCGATAGAGTTTCCCACCCAGTTGAGGGATGGATGGGGCCGGTTGGTAAATTTTTCCACCTAGTTGAGACACTGTTAGAGTGGATGGTGATCTTATCTACTAGATTTTTTCAGTGAGAGACAATTAGGATGGTCCGTATAGTAACGAGCCTTCAGTACGTGGACCATTACCTGAGATATTACCTTCGAGTAGTGTGTCAGCTATATCACTTTCTGTTGGTCTGCAGTTACAACCGGGTGTACTGGTAAAGGACACATATAGGCTTAGATCCTTACACATGATTCAACATCAGATTCCCCTCATGTTTCTAGGTGAGAAGACTGACATGCGCCTGAGGACTAGATTGAGGAGGAGGCTGAGAGTTCTGTAAAGATTTTATAGCTTCAATAGGATGACATGTCGGTAGCTGAGTATTAATCGAGGCATATCGATCATTACTCATACTCGATAAATACGATTTGATCATTGCTTCCGAGATTGGAACTCTAAGCGAGGTGTCCATAGGGACATCCGAGCTAGCACTATTCCCTTATGCATTCCTATTTATGTTAGGGTGTTATTGATATATTTTGTGGTTGAATATTCCATGGTTGAGCATATGTAGCTAGTGAATGTTAGTGGTGGGGAAGAATGAAACAGGAGCAAGTCCTAGAGACATCGGCATGTAAAAATGTTTCAGGAAGAAGAAATATATGGGATTGATGAATCTGCAGGGTGGAAGACGTGGAAGCATATATAGAGGAGAAACAAGTGGTGGTGTACATTTTGACATGTTAAAACCACCCCCTTTGTGGTCCCCACAAGGCTCATAGAGCTAGAGGACGGGGGGAAGATATTAGCAGCATGCGGTCAAGGAGTGTGACTCTAGGGATCTAATAATGATTCGTGCTACGATCTGTCTCTACTATTAGCTGTTGTATCAATAGACATAGGTACCAATCATTCCTTCCTTCAAAATTCTTATCCAAGACATACAGTTTCCGACTAAACCGTTGAATTGACCCTAACGTCTAAAGATACCTTTGGGAGGATACTCGATAATCACACTTACACCTACGGTGTGATCTGACCCATGAAGTGAGAGTTTCGGTGGGAACATTGTGTTGGTAGCATCAAGGCCTTAATATGTTAGTTTGGGTATGATTGGAAATCCAAAATTCATACTCAGATTGACTGTATAAGGAAAAAAGTTTGTGGTTTATCTACAATGTTGCGGTGAGGTTTTCCTAAGTTGGCAAAAAAGAAAACCCAGGTTTCATAGTATAAATTTTTAGACAAGAAGGTGTATTTTATCACTCATGAGTCGGCTAGCCTGACCCTCATTGTAGAAGAAGATTTTAGTTTTCAGTTCACAATAGGAGTGGCTAGAGTTCCTACAGGATTGTGACATAAAGATAGTCTATACCCCGAGGAAGGGGAACATGTTAGCAGATGCACTCAGCAGGAGGTCAGGCATGCATCTGCTAAGTGAGGCGGCAGAGCAGCTAGCCATTTGAAGATATCCTTATGGATCGAGATGGAGCAGCTTTTCTTCAGTCACTTATAGTCACTCCCCCACTTCATTATCAATTTAGGGAGGCGCAGCGTGGGGACGTTGACTGCAAGAATCTATGAGCTCAGATATCCATAGGGCAGGCACCTAATGGATTTTCTGAAGGTGGGGAGCGTGTCATCCTCTTCGGAGGACTCACAGTGGTACCTGTGTCACTTCGGGAGGAAGTGTTGAAGGATTTCCACCTATCCCCTCTAGTGGTACATCTAGGAGTGGTGAAGATGTACTAGGACCTCCAACAACAGCACCAGTGGCTGGGAATGAAGAAAGCAGTAGCAGAGTGTTTCTCTCGGTGCCTCACGTGTCAGTAAGTGAAGGCAGAGCATTAGGTACCAGCATGCATGGTTCTTCCTTTAGTGGTCCCAGAGTGAATGTGGTATGGGAAATCCATGGACAACGTGAAAGAAATTCCATGAACATCTAGGGGACATGACTCGATTTGGGTGATCATCGGCCGACTGAAAAAGTTGACCCACTTCCTACCGATCTTATAGCAGGGTTCAGTAGAGAGATTGAGATGCCCCTATGTGTAAGAGATTGTGCGGCTACATGGACTACCATCTAAGATTATCACTGATCATGATGCACGTTTTACTTCCCGGCTATGGAAGGGGTTGCAAGATGCTTTCGGGATATAGGATCATTTGAGCACCACCTTCCATCCTCAGACGGATGGCCAGACTGAGCAGACCATTCAGACCTTCGAGGACATGCTGCTTGCTTTCGTCCTCGACTTCGGTTGCAGTTGGGGGGATCAATTTCCATTGGTGAAGTTTTCATACAACAAAAACTATCACACCACCATTGGGATGGCACCTTTTGAGGCATTGTATTGGCGATATTTCAGATCTCCTTTGTGCTGGACAGATCCTGGGGAGTCATCACTAGTGGGACCAGAGATGGTACATGCTTCCACAGAGAAGGTGCAGATCATCCGGTAGCGGATGAAAAATGCACAGAGTAGGCAAAATCCGTATACTGACAGAAGATGGAGACCTATTGATTTTGAGGATGGTGACCACGCCTTTTTACAGGTCTCACCTCAACGAGGTTTGTGGATATTTGGATGAGTCGTCATGTTGTCTCTGAGGTTCATCACACCCTTCCAGGTCCTCAGCAGAGTTGGAGGGGTTGTGTACTGCTTAGCTCTTCCACCTCAGTTGCACTAGGTGCATGAACTCGTCCACATATCCCAGATGAGGAGACACATGCATGACCCTTCTCACATCATCGACCATGGAGAGCTAGATATTGACGATGGGGAGGCTTTTACGGAGGTTCTAGTAGAGATTGAGGATCGATAGAAGTTGTTCCTTCATGGATGGTTGATACCTCTAGCATGCATTCTCTAGAAGCATGTGAACCTTCAGGGGAGAACATGGTAGCGGGAGTCTCAGATGCATGCTCAGTACCCCCACTTTTTTACTTAGTTGGAGTTGTGGCTTACGGGGACATAGTGCCCAAAATTGGGGAGAATGTAAAGACCCATAATTTCAATGTATTTTTTTAAATAAATGTGAATTTTTCAAGACCGTGAAATCTGATGGTGCATGATTCCAAGGCCTGGGGGGACCAGAATGATTTTTGGAAGTTTTGTTATGCTTTAATTAGCATGCATAAGCATTCTTCATAAAAAAGTAGAATAAATCTTAAATAGTTACATGAATTGGAAATCAAAGGTCACCATTGCACTCAAGATGGCTGGTTTACACTAAGCGCGACTTATGTTTAGTCTGTTCGGGCCTCCATTGAGAAAACCCAAAAATTTCATAATCGTAAATAAAATAATTACATAAATTATTTTATATTTCAATTGATTATAACTCACAAATGGTATCTTTGATTAATAATCAAATACCACCACTGAACTTTTGAAGGAATGCTTTATTTAAGTAGATACTATCTTTGGCAGGTGTAGGCTACCAGTGAATGTTAGTATTTTGGTCGTAAATAAAATAATTAAGTGTCAATTATTTTATTGTAAATTCTATAGGTTTTAAATGGTAACTCGGATTGGAAATGTGAGAGTACCATTGGGTTGTTTGGGGTTGATTCACTAGGGCAGAGCCTAACCTCAACCATCACGGGTCAAGGGTGTCTAGTAATAATTTTATGAACATTTTTTCAGGTATTCTCAGTAAATGTACGAGCAGGTATTTATAAATTTTAAACCGGTATTCGTAATTAAAATAAGAGTGCATTATTGAACATGCGGTGCCGATAATTTCTTAAGGAAACTTTCACCTCGATGTCAGTAGGTCGAGGAAAAAGTTATTTTTTGGGTCTTTCATTAAGGAATAAAATAAAAATAAAATTGTGCAAACATTTTATTTTTATTTGAAGCACCCATGTGAATATTGTGTAGGTTGGACCATATGAGTGTTTTCCTAAATGTGGAAGTTCAGATTGGGGGACCACCATAACTTATGCTCCCATGTAATGTTATGGTGGTGGGGACCACCCATGCCTAATCTCCATTGAGGGGTTATGGTGGTGGGGACCATCCAGGTTTAATACTCCCATTCAATTGAGAGAAACTCTCAACTGCCCTCATTAATGAGGGAGAGCCTCTTGAACTCCTCCACCTTAATTGTGCAAAGGCACATACTTTTAAATTGTGCCAATGCACAACTTAATTATGCAAACGTTATTTAATTGGCATGACACATTTTAAATATTAATTAACAACATAATTGAAAATTATTATGGTTACTTATAAATGAACCGTCATAAATTCCATGACAGTTACTTAACTCTCCCCCTATTTTATATATATGGGGCTTGGGAGGAGGATTTGGGATGACATCACCAAGTGAAGAAGCACTGGTAAAGTGACGCGATGCCCGAAACATGGAGGATTATGCTCTCCAACGAAGAATGATCCACCGACGAAGAAATCTAACCTCCTTCGGCCTTCTTCCTTGGGACTTCTTCTGACGTGGGATGTCCACATCTCCGACTACGATGAATAAATGCATGAGCCCGGAATTGGAGATGTGTGATGGATGAGATGAACGTCGAAAAATTCTCTTCCTTGATTCTTGGCCAATGGCATCTTGTGAACAATGGTTGGGGTTTAATGCATTTTTATTAATAATTCTCATGTCCTCCCCTCTTTTTTCTTTACATGGTTGGGAATAGAATTTATCAAGTGATTATGGGAATTGATGTTTTAAAATATCTTCCATGTTAGTTATTTGATTATGTTCTTGATGAACTACTTTCTACCACTCAAAATGTGGAGGGTGCGGGCCAAAAAAACATGGTTCGACCCACCACAATTCTTTTATGTGGTGTTCATCAAAATGGAGGAAGGCAGCAACGATGTCAATGACGACGCATGCAATGATCGAGCCGCCCGCGGCGGCCGCATCGTCTGCAACCTGCACTGCCCCGGCGATGCCCATACTTCCCGTCCAAAGTGGCTCTGCCGCACCGGGATGAACCACGCCCCCCGCCGCCCACATCACCTGCTCGCTGCACCCCTCGTCGGCTTGCGCTGCCCTCCAGCCCCCCGGGCCGCCCCGGCCGTGCCGACCTGCCGGCCTCCTAAGAATCCCTTACCGTACCCACCCACCACCCTTCCAAGCCACCCCGACTGCGCCAGCCCGCCAGTCATGGGAGTCTCGAGCCGCTCGCACCCCTTACCGTGCCCCAGTCTCTTGAGCCACCTGCAGCCCTCACGATCCCCTGGCATGCCGAGCTGCCTACGCCCCTCGCGGCACCCCGCCCTCTCGAGCCACCCACGCCCCTCATGGTGCCCCGGCCGAACCCTCCCCTCTTCCCAGGTCGAGCCTCCCTCACGGCGCCCTCCAGGCTGAGCCACACTCGCGCTGATTGATGGTCGGTATGCTCCCTCACGGCCCGTCCACGCCCTCACAAATGGTATGCACCCTCTCAGCCCTCTGTGGCCCTCGCGGCCCCCTGAGCTTCTCCCAACAAGCTGAGTCGGACTGGACCTGGGACCACTACGTCTCAATACATTTTTTGGCGATATCCTATGCACCACACGTCTGTTTGAAAAACTATCAGTGGCCCTGGAAATCATGGAGTGAGACGGTACCTTTGAGTGTACTCCACTGGAGTTTTGGTTTGTGATGGGAAAAGGTCAGGTAGGATCGAGCATGAATCCAGGTGGGCCCCAGAGACTAAATCGAAAATAACTCACATACCGGGCATCCGATTGACACATCGTCTATTGAATTGAAACCCTTATGATGTGGTTGACCTTTGTGAAAATTTTCACGGGACATAGTGACAGTTGGAGTATCGACTAGTAGCTTGTGGAGTGCATCCTCCCAGAGATGAGAGAGCGTAGTTCGGAGACCTAGTAGCTGGCCAATACCTGACAACTGCTAACTGTTTTGACTCGGAGTGACTCTACTAGCCCAATGGGGAGCGCTGTGGTTTCGTGGAAGACCCATAGTGGGGACCACCATGGTGTCATGACAGACCCAGAGTACTCGATAGGAGAAGTACCTCAGAAGGCTACGAGGGGTTTCATTCTTGGTGATGTAGAAGATTCATGGTGGGGATCGTGATTGGTGATGTGTCAAATCCACTGTACTCAATAGGAGGAGTACCTCAGTAGTCCAAGGATAGTTGGAAGCCCGCTTGGTGTCACGACATGCCCACTATACTCGATATAGGAGGTGTTGTCTAGTAGCTGAGGTTTCAACAATGTGACAGGGGGTGTTACATGATAATACCCCTATAATTAAATCCTTGTTTGAGATGATTCATTTTTTTTATGTTTTCCACATGATTGAGATGTATCACTTGATAAATTAGGTATATGAATGGGAATATAACTAATTTGGGTTACCTTTTTATTTCATTCTTTATAGTTCATCCTTGGTGGTATTTGTGATTCATTGAGGGTCTCAGTTTCCCTACTCAGTCTTTTTATACTCACCCTTGCACGAGCTATGACCACACCTTGTTGCGTTGGACGCAGACGATGGAATGTGCTGACTGAGGCTGAGAGTACTTGGATTGTACGGTACCTAGAGGTGGACCATACAGTGAGTCGATACACGGAGTATACTGACAGACGTGGATTGTGGAGGAAGAAATATGTACCTACGCTACACATAGGATCATCGGAGGACAATCTAGTAGCTTTATTTTCTCTTTCTTATGTTGTATTATATTTCTGTTGTAATTGTACTTTCTAGTTAGTCATTTATTCTGGTTCATTTTACTTTCAACACTCTATTTGTATACAATTTACATAGTTTTTTCATATCTAGTTGTGTGATTTCTTGTCTGTGTGATTACATGTTATAATGGAAATGACTTCACAGTTTAAGGGAAATATGCCTTTGGTGCTAGTCGCTAGCTGCTGTCCTATATTAGGCGGGCTTGGGGTAGTCAGGGCACGGGCCCCAGGGGACGGGTCATGATAAACAATTCTATTAATGAATGAGTTATTGGTATTAAAATTCAGTCAATTTGATTCTAATCACACAGAATGGAAATGGATAAGAAAGGGTATTAGAAAAAGACATGAGAACCTTAAAATGATGAAACTAACAGAACACTCTATAAAGAGGAACACTAGTGAAAATTATTTTAAAGATTTTCCTTCACTAAATGAAATGAATGATATATCCCTCCTCAATAGTATTTATAGAAATAAAATCATTAAACACTTTCCAATGATGCTAAATTTATATCCAACCAATGAACATTATATAAATATATTCCAATTATAATTTAATGAATTATATATACCAAATGTGACATATTCCAAAAGAAAATTTAGATGTTAGTAAACAAGGCACCAAAATTGGATAATTATAATAGTATGAATTATTAAAAGACTTATTTTCTAGAATTAATAATTATTTCCTTGTAATGGAACTTGTAAGTGGATTATATCTATTAAAAAAATAACATTTGGGATTTATCATGTCATCGTGTTTATATTTTATTAAAATAATTTAAATATTTATCAAATAATAATTTAAAACTATTTTTTAAATTAAAGAAATATTTTTTAATTGAATATATCAATTAAATAAAATTGAAATCATATTTTTAATTATAATAAATACAATTTTATTACATATGGTCTAATTAAATTAGTCCAACAAAATCTCATTTATCAATATCCAATGTGTGCCCCTAATGTCCATATGAAAAGTTTGAAATGATCTTGAATACTGTTATAAATAATTAAAAATGTCATGCATAATAATAAATTATGAGTATTATAGAATAAAATTATATATAGAAAATATACAACAGGGTTTGGATTTATATAATCCACCACACATTGATTACTAATGATTATTTATACATAACATTATGACTATGACTGAGTCCGGGATAATGTTAATCCCATATTTAATAACATATATCATGTTCTAATTAGAAAACAAAATTAAATATTATATTTTTGATATTAATACTTTCTTTCCGATGAAATATCTCTCAAACCCGACAATAAATGAAATTGAAGAAATAAACACTAATTATATCCCATAATGACTAATTTCTGTCACCAAAGTATGTAATTTGAATCGATATATTGTGGATATCATGTCTTTTGTGTGTGTAATTTCTAGGAGATATAATATATTATCAAATGTAGTATCATGATACATTTTAATAAGACCTCAGTCAAATATTTCTCAAATCGTATATAATCTATAAATAACTTATTCATATATAAGGTGACACATCAGTTCCTTAGCTTGTGTAACCACTAAACTCTTATATCAATGGACTTCATTTGGATGCATGATTTTTTAGAAAATACCCTTGTTAAAAATAAACATAATTTATATAGACATGTTATTTAATTATATAATTTAATATGATATATTCACATTTTATTTTAAAAACTGCAATAATTATTTGGTTAGAACATATCTATCTTACAATTATATCATCAAAAAACCCATCAATCATGTTTGATATATTATATCAGCTTTGATAGTTTGGAAAATAGACTAATCATAACCCTTTTTAAAGACAACATCCATATTTTCCAAGACTAAAAAATCTTGTATTTTTTCTCATTTTCTTAATGAAATTCGTAACAACTACATAATGATATTTTACAATACATGATTTTATATAATTTTCACAAATTAAACATTATATACATCTGGATATTTATTAAAAAAAATCTTTGATTGTCCCAACTAAAAAACTATATGAATCATTCCTTATTAAGTCATTCTCTTCAATAATTGGAACAACCTGTTGTGTTGAATGAATATTCATACATAAATTTTGTAAATAATACTTCTTAGAGTTCTCCAATTTTAGTATATTTAACACAAAAAATGTAATTTTTTAAGGAAAATAATTTCTTATATTAATAAAAAAACATTATAATTGTAATAATGCATTCTTTTTTAACAAAAACAATTACACTGAGTTAGTATCTTGATGATTTTTTAGTTATTATAAAATTAGGAAAACACTTCTAATGATAAGTGATTAATTGTGATGAAGCACAATAAATATAATAATTCTTCAAAAAATAATTTATATACAAATTGAATATATTCATTTTTAAAATTTTAAACTATTTTATAACATCATCATAATTAATTTAAAAACTCTTATAATACATCCTCAACTGAGTAAAATATCATTTCACTAAAAAATATTGGCATTAAAATATTTTATATTTTATTATTTATACACCCTTAATTAAAATTACATAATGGATTGAAGTTTACCATCATGTTTATATATCACATAGTGATGACATGTTTAGAAATATTTAATAAATATAATGAATTTGATCATAGACACTAAAAGAAATGTTTCATTCTATTCAAAGAAATGGGTTTATATAAATCCATTAGTTAACATGTCATATAAAAAAATTAACAACTTAATATCCATATACATATTCTTGTGAATATCATACTTCTTTCAAATGAAGTTTTAAAATTAAGAAGGATCTAATAGAATCAAATTCTGATTAGTGTACATATATTCCATTTTATATTTTAAAACATTTAATAATTTACTTGAATTCTATCTCATGGGTTTCTCCTTCTAAAATGACGGAATACCATTTATAATAGTAAAACCACCTTCTTCTGAAATGATAGATTAATATCATTGGTTATTGATGAAATATATTGTACATTCAATGGTTTTTGTCTACTATGTTGGTTCAATTTCAACATCCATTTGTGGTTCCAACTCTAATTGTTATCGCATGAAACAAAATCAATCCATAATTACATGATTTATACAATGGAAAACATTCCTATATTTTCATGATCTTCTAGGATGATTATTTTAGAGAAATTGGTAAACCATCATAAAAAGGGTTCATTTCAACAATGTGAACATTTTTTTCAACAAAATAGTTTCTTAAAATTACACCCCTCTTTCATTGAAGACAATTTTTAATTATTTTAATATAATTAATCATTAATTATACTATTTAATAATGTAGTTTATAAAAACTATTAGATAATTTAATAAAATTATATTTTGGATGGGAAACAAATGCTTATCAAGGGATCTAAAAATAATAAATCCGAGTTAGTATTTTTAAAATCATGATCGCCCATGAAAAAGGTATCATTTTTCATAATAAAACAATTATAACATTATTAAAACATATACACAAAAAAATTAACAATTTATGAAATAATCACTAAAATATCTTTATTAATAAAAAAATCATAAAGGTAACATGATCTATTTGAGAATTTAGAAAATAATTTCATGAAAAAACCCATTCACCATTAAATGTTCATAAAATTTCAATCATCCTGAGATAAAATAATTTCCTTAAACTCTATTAGAATGTATGAAATAAATATCATTGGGCGACTTACTCCTAACCCTTTATGAATTCTATTTTTCAAATAAAAAAAATATCATAGTTTCTATTAATTCTGTTGTAGTAAACTACAGATTTATCTCTTTTATTTTTTTCCTTTGATGACTATTCATTACTCAATGAATTTGGGATCTATATCAAGAACACTAATTCTCCAGATCAATATCAAGATCACCAATAATACTCCATAATTATCATATTTTATATCATTATTAAATAATTTAAAATAGTGAAAAGTTTATCATATAACCCTATAAAATATCATTTCAATGAATATTCATAAGAACATTTTTTCTTATATAATATTAAAATAAAATATAACATTAATTAAGAAAAATGAAATTTTAATAAAATTTAATGATTCATAGATTCAATGAAATGAATGTTTATTTTTTTATAAGACATGACAATTAACAGTACCTATGATGGGTGGGAAATGAATTCTAGATATTGCAATCAATAAATATGTTTCTATTTTTGTAAAAAACGGTATAATAAAAATTATGGAAATGTTTCGAACAATTCAAAATTAAAAATATTTAATAAAATAAAAAATTTATAATAATTTTAAAATTTTTAATACTTTATATATTTATATAAATAAATTTGAATATTTTTGAATAACATGTATATGGGGGAGAAAGGGTTTTAAGGAATACATTAAAATGATGTTCAAAAAGAAAATACATTACCTTTAGTCCTCTTTAGCTTGAAACATTCCCTAAATCATGAATAATATTATTATATTTGTTATCTAAATTCTAATGATCCTTTTCAATGATGATTAAATTATTAAAATTCTGTTTATTTATTTTATACCATATTTTATAGGGTTAAAAAAATTATATACATGCATTCCATTTTGGGTTTTATGAGTTTATAACCTCAAAATAGCATCAATGCATTGATCATGGTAATGGAATTATTACTCAATCTAATCTATAAATTGATAAATTTAATAATATAATTTTTTGAAATAATGCATATTTTTTAATAAATATTTATAAGGTGTTATTGAAAAAATAATCAAATCATTTCCTAGAGATGGTTGTCTATACGTACATATGAATACAGTTTTTATTTTATACTATATTAATAAAAAATATATAAGATAATATTTTAATTTTATAGAATAATTAATCTGTTATAGATTCTATAAATTCTATAGTTCCAAAATTATGAATATTAATGCATGTTGGTGTGAAAAAATGAATCACATCACTTCATGGAAGAGGTAGTCCACATATACACAAGATTATTTTTATCATTTTGCAGAGTATTGTTATGAATTGAATTATTTAATAAAAAATCTTTTAATAGTCATATCTATATCATATTTATAATATATATCAATTTTATCTATTAATGTAACTAGTCGTATGAGTTGGCAATAGAAAATAGAAATTGATTCATGGAGTTCATAATCCATAAGTATGTATGGAGGCACACAAGTGTGTCCATTTCCCTTAATGGTAAAACACTTAGGCGTGCAAGTGTCAGTGAATTCTAAAACTTAGACATTATTCCCCTTGTTTAGACCTTCCATTCTAGGTAAAGAGTTACCTTAGAAGTGTTTGCAAGGCATGTATAGTAGACTTGGGCATTCAGAGCTCTGAATCTGAATTCTGGAAGAAATCCTCCCGAAATGGGGGGCCCACTAGGGGTATTTATAGGATGGAGAAGACCCTGGACGATTTTCAAAGAGGGTGCGCAAGTCACTTGTGCAACTATTAGGCAGCGCACATGTGTACTTGCACGTCAGTGAGGGAACTTGTGAAACCCAAAGGTATTTGACTACATTTTCATTCCTTTGTCGATTTTTGATATTTTCTTTAATGGATGAATCAATTTGTGCTAAGTTGTTTCCCATTCCATTTCACTAGACAATGTGACAAAAAGGAGCGTCAAAAAAATTCCCCCCCTCAGAGTTGGATCCGAAAGAATAATGATGTGACTCATAGGAAAAGAAGAAAACCAATGGGAAAGAGGCGCGCAAGTTTTCAGCATGCAACACTCGTCGCACAGGTGTGAGTTGCACAGGGATAGATCGTAATGGCTGTAGGTGTGTAGGTGGTCGGCCTGGCCTATATATAGGGGCTCATTTTTCACGCATAGCATCAAATTTCATATTTTTGTGCTCTCGGCGCACTGGTAACCTTCGTCGCGCAAGTTTCTCTCTTTTCCGCTTTTCCTTTGATGTCGTGCTGCTGTCAAGGTACCTATATTTGTGTGGTGATACTTGCGCGCTAAATACATGCGCACCACATTATACATGCGTGACACATCCACACTTTCGCGCCAAGATCAGACTTGTTCGCCTTAATGCCTTTGCATTTTTTTTAATTCATTGACAAATTTAATGAAAAATCAACTTACTTAAGGGTTAATTATTCAACTTTGTGCATATTCAAATGGCTCCCAAAAGAATCGGAACGACTGATGAACTGGAAAGAAAACGTCTTGATGATATGATGAACATCATTGGAAACGATTATTATACCGTCTGTGATAGCACTCTTCCAGATTTGGCCATGTATCTGAAGAAATATCACTTTGATTTCCCAGAAAGTACTTATCTTCCTTTGTAAAGTTATGGTCATCTACATGAAGTCACTATTCCAGAAGCAAATAACAATCTCCCATTTTCGTGGTTTCAGAATGACACCAACTTTTCATTAGCAAATATCTCATGTGGAGGAGGATTTATAAATGCTGTAACAGTGGAGAAGGACCACATGATGCATCATAGTCCTTGTACTCCAGATATGAAACATCATAGGCCTGAGCTGCAACCACATTGTCATCCTTCAATCTTCCAAAATTCTTAGATGGATCAATCCAAAGGCTGGATGAAAAGTTGGGACTTCCGTCCTGGGGGATGTGTGAAGCCAACTTGGATGTGGGAATATAGGGTGCGGCAAACCTGTGCAGAGTCTGTCGAGGATTTGAAAGGAGTGGAGATATATAAAGCTGTCTGGGTTGGCCAAACATATGTTTAAAGAAATGATAACTTCGTGTCGGAGATACTCAGCCACTAGAGCCCAGAAACCAATTCTTTCCATCTGACTCATGGAGAATTAGGCATCAGTCGGTGGGATGTCCATATGATCTCAGGGGATCCAATTTTGGGCGACATGTACGATGAATTCATTCATCCCAAGGTGACTTGGAATGATTAATAGAAAACTATTTCTTTAGCTCGGGAATTATTTAAAATCTTCCACAGGCTCAAGAGTTCAGGTACATCCTTAACTAATTATAGAAAATATATTCATCTGGAGGATTGGATGCATATATTTCTTATTGAGAAGAAAGATAAGAAGACAAAGGAGAATGATTTGAAGGAGAAATGATCCAAGAAAAAGAAATACAAGGATTAGAGGCCCACCCATCCTACCACCTGCCCAAAAACGGAGAAGGGGTTGCTCTTGGAAAATTTTTCCAAACTCTAGAAGCAGGAGAGTTTGAGAAATGGAGATATGAGGTGAATCAAAGAATCCCAAAGAAGACTCGTCTGGCGAACTTCTTGGATTTTTGGCTCAGCATTTATCTCTTGCCAGTCAGGGACTCGAAGGGAGGCGTCAGGCCAGAGACCTTCATTATTGCAGCAAAGTTGGCTGAGGGAAAATGGTTGGGTTGGATACCACCATTTTAGAAAATATTCATAGGAGTTTACTTCATGTCTTCATGTGTAAATATCCTTTCATAATAGTGGGATCATTCCAAGTTTTATGGGGATGGATCGCCACTCACTTCAGGACTTATAATGTACAGAATGGTGTACAAATACTTAGAAGTTCTTTTAGGCCATCAGTGAAAGCATTCTTTGGAATTGCTCTATTAGATCTTAATGCCTATGACATGAAAGTGAGGAAGAGTATGTTTAAGTAATTCAACTTATTTCCCAATAGAAATCCGCCAACTGGGCTGTTTGATGATGATGGAACATCCCACTTTGATTTGAGGGCATACATGCTAGCCTGCAGAGATGGCGTACTAGTCTCCAGGATTGACGGAGAGATTATATGTGAGGCCAACACTCTATATAGATTTTCACAAAAATTCAAGTGATTGCAACAGATTTTTTTATCTCCCCCTATACATGTTAGGATAGAGCAACATCTGATGGTTTCTTGGCAACTGTGGTTGCTGACGTCTATGGAGAAGATTGTGGCGGTGTTTGACCTACCAGTTGAAAGAGTGGAACATAACTTGACTACATGGTATGCCGATCACTGGATAGAATCATACCCAAAAGAGGTGGTGAATAAACCAGTTTATCAGGTGGATAAAATGTAGAGGACTGAAGAGAACGAAAACTTTCATCATGAAGGTGATGCTTCCCCACCTGAAGCTGATTTGCCGGATACCTTCTCTAGGACTGATTCAACGGATTCCCATGATGGGGACGATGAGGCACAACAAGTGGAAAAGTGTCCTTGTGACTGATATAATCCTCCTGTCAGAATCAAATGTCATACTCCATCAACTCCTGGTGAGTTACTTCATTGTGGTAATTTAATCACCATCACTTTATAAAGCATTATGTCTTATTTTCTTATTCTCTATCTATAGTTGCAGGAGCTTGGAAGAAATTGATGTTGAAGATTATAGGACCTTCCTCGCAGCCTTCTAGTACACACACAGAATATATATGACCAGGGGCAACCCAGACATGGCAGAGTTTATACATTGGTATTGAAACTGCCTGGATGGATTTATGTGAGGGGCTACAACTCCCTGGAATAGGGACTCTTCTCTCATATACGGATATTAATTTCGAAGATAGCCCCAATGATGTGCGATCTTATATCAGAGAGCTTGAAATGATCATATATTCCACAGATGATTCCATTCCTTTCACCAAGCGGGTGAAGGAAATGATAGATCATGGCGCCGCTGAGGGTACTGATGAGGAGTGGCGCGATTATGTGGCCCCAAAATATGTATGCTTTCTTTCCTTATTTTCTTTGAAACATGATTTTCGTCGAAGCTTATTTACCCCAGGAAGTTATTTTCTTCTTCTTTCAGCTTGAAAATAAACGAACTAATGAGGTTCCTTCGCCACAGTATAGCCCTGGTGGTACTGCCATCGGGGCCGCTACTGATTCTCCTCTCAAGTTGAGCGAGATATCTTCAGGCCAGTAGGCCATGGATGAGGAGTTGGACATGGCTTTCCATTCTCCCATTCAGGTAACTATAATGGAGACTGTTGACACTACCAAAAATCCAAAGAAGCAAAGGCATTGGAGGAAGAAGTCAACACCTAAATGCTTCATTAGTAGTGGTAAGTCTTGCGGATAATCATGAATTTTAAATCATGAAAAAGATTGCACATTTTCCATGGGATTGTAGGGGTTTGATATATTTCCCCTCTAAGGGAGAAGACTGATCCTCCTATGAGGACCACAGAGGTTGCTATGGAACAATCACAAATTCCAGCTGACTTGGCTGCTCCTAGAAAGGAGCCAAAATCTGTTCCCAGTATCCCTCCTACTGCTGTAGTAAGAAGATAAGAACCCGCTTCTGGTAAGTTAACAATGAATCATAAAATTTCGAAAGAAACATCTACTAATATCCATTCTATGATAATTTAGGTTCAACCCCTGTATTAGATATTTTATCGGCTGTTGCAACTAATTCCATGATTTTATCCAAAGATGATGTCTAGGGTTATGGACAACAGGATGAAGGTCGCCAAGAAGACACATAAAATGCTCACACTGGTGAGACTTACCAGGATTCTGAGATGATATTAGATGAAATGATGGAAGTCGGCACATCATTCGAAGATTTTATAAATCATGTTAAATTACCATGTGATTTAGATGATTATGGATGTGGGTGTTATCCTTCGTCCAATTAATAATAACTTCTTATTACATGTCTAATCATGATTGGTTCAAATGTGTAGTTTTTTATGAGAAATATACTGAACTACCCATTCCTGAAGGGGGTACATGAAACCCTACCATTGAAGATACAGTACACATGTGGAGCTGATCCCAATAAAGCTTCCTTAAACTCATCCTAAAAATCCTGTTGAAACTAGTAATGATGGGGTGGAGCCTTATCAGGTTGCTGATTTACCGTTGGGTAAGGAATAACAATATTTGTGATTATACTTAATTTGCAAGACAACCAAATAAATTTTTTTATCCTTTGAAACTAACCAATGTTTTCAATTAATTATACAGTTCCATCAATTGAAGTGGCTAGATCTGGAGGTGAGGCCTCAGCCTCTTCCCCAACAGAAATTAAATGTGAAGAAGCTCAAGTCAGGGGGGAAGGACCGGAACATGACACTTCCCTATGTGAATTAATCCCAGATTATACTGCCCCCTGTGACAGTGATGCTGAGTCGGACCAGGAAGTTTAAAATGTGTTCCAATTTTCACAACTCAAGGCATGGAAGAGCATATGTAAAATCATATCTAAAGTTCCTCTAGAGGAGATGCCATTGAATATTCCACAGATGTCATCCCTATTTTTCATATTGGGACTTGGCAGTTTTGGAAATGAAAATATCCATGCCGTAGTGAAACATGTCATTTTCAGGAGGGAGCAGCAGCAAAAGTGTCACGAAGATCTGACCAGGGTGAAACTGTTAGCCAATATTAGTGAATTTGATGATCTGGTATCCCAATCTGAGGATGTCTATGCTACCAATATGAAATAGATGAAGCCTAAGATCAAAGATAATGTCATCCAGAAGATGCACCTCCAGCAACAGCTAGATGATGTTACTATGGAACTTGACCAACTCAATAATTCATTGGAGGGAGCTCAAACAAATGGTATGAAGGCCATTGCAGATGCCAAGAAGGAACTCCATCAGGCTGAAAAGAGTTAAGTGGGTCGAGTGCATGAGCTTCAAGTAGCTGTTGATGAAGCTCGTGATGCTGGTCATCAAGTGAAGACTTATGTTGACAGCCTCTTGTAATTTCATAGAAAAGTGGAGAGGCTCCAGTCTATGGATGTACTTCTAATTGTTGTGCATAAAATGGAATGAATGCTTTCATCTTCAATCTCTTGTGCACGTAATTTCATGCTACATGCTTTAGATTCTTTACATCCAATGGGCCTAGTGAGCATAGTTTGATATTTAATAGGATTAATATAAATAAACCTACAAAATTTGAATCTTTTAATTGCTCAATATTACCTAAATCATACAAAATGTATGTTTATTGAGCTGGAACTATACTTTTATTCAGAGTTCTTTTGTCGTTTGTGGGCAGTTTAAAGTCATGCACGTCAGAGATAAAAAAGGCTAATTTTTTAGGTCGAAATAGTATTGACCGAATGAATTAGAATAGACTCAATACCTTGATAATTCATTTGAAAAATTATTACCATACTCAAGTATGATTGAAAATATGAAAACTATGATTTAAGAAAATTTTAATATGAGGAATTATATGAAAAAGAACTAAAAATGAATTAGAAGAACTAGTTCCCAAGAATGAAGTTACAATTATTTAACGAACCCGTTAGGGGGTTGAATTATGCAGGGCCACCTAAGGGAATTGGCTGCATAGTCAAATAATATCATCTTTTGGCTGACAAGTCCGTTATATAGACGACTTATGCAAGGCCGCCTAATGGCACGTGCTGCATAGTCAGGAAAAAGAACTCTCAGAAATTTACTTTTCTACAACTATGAAGCTAGTGAAAGTTTATGGGGATTCAACTTTTCCAAATTATAGATTTTGATGTATGGAAGGAGGTACTTGAATATGGAGAAGATATTTTCAATCGAGATTGTCTAATAATTGGATGAATTTTTTTCCAACAAAGGTCTGACCCAAGTGTAGTGAAGGTAAATATAAACCATAGACTTGAATACGTTCAGATCGTGAAAAAGAACATGAAATAAATATGTTAAAGATGGATATTTTTTTACGGATCCTTACATATTTTAGATAAGACCAATAAGGAAAAAAGAGGCTTTATTCCCAAAATGAAGTTACCATTATCTAGAAAACCCGTTAGGGGGTTGAATTATGCAGTCCCACCTAAGGTAATTGGCTACATAGTCAAATAATAGTATCTTTTGGATGAAAAATATGTTATGGATACTTTTTATGCAAGGACGCCTAAGGGCACATGCTGCATAGTCAGGTAAAAAACTCTCAGAAATTTGACATTTTTGTGACTAGAAGTTAAGACAAGGGTTATGAAGATCTGAAAATATTTAAGGATAGGATTATGACACAAAATGATGTGTGTTGTCCAATGTGTGTCCGGATACACAGATCAATGCTAACCATAATTATGTTGTGGATGAGTCCTGAATTGAACCGTTGGACATCACTATGTATCCCGTAAGGATGGGAATCAAGTAGTATGTAGTTATTGAAATACAAATTAACATCGCGTGAGAAAAAAGGATTGGAAATCTTAGTTTAGGTTCATAGAGATCAGACCATTATAAGAAATACACAGTGTGTGTTTTCATGGGGACTTTTCAACTAGGGGACTAAAAGTGGAATTTGGGGATAGGCCAAAAATACTTGGGGCTAGATTAGAGGGACACTCGAACGTTCCTACGTATCCCATAAGGATGAGAATCAAGCCCACGTAGTTCTATAAATACCCTCTGTACAAATTTTGTTGGTACATGTGAAGGGAGAAAGGGGACTATAGGGCAATGATGATTTAACCTAAGATAAAAGGATCGGGTATTTCTATGTATGCACATAGTCTTTGGAATATAACATGATTGCAAATCAATGTAAATAATGATTCCCTCTTAGGTGGGGGTTTCAAAGAATATTGTAGTTCATTGTCGTACAGGACAAAAGTGTTGTATAGTTTAACGTCATATAGCAAGGATGAAGGTGAACCAATGTAACGATATTGATTCTGGGGGTGGTTTCACGATTCAAAATCATATGAGATGGAGGTGAACCAATGTGACGAAATTTGTTTTGGGATTGAACCTTGGAAGTTTTCCGACGTACCCAGCCTTGAAGGCAAGGATCAAAGTCCACGTAGTTCAATTAAAGAATGAATTAGTGATAACGTTGTTCTTTGGGAAAATGACTTAAAAATGGTGTTGGGAAAAATGCATGGTTAGCGGCCGATAGAGGGTGTTATGGTTGAAATTTTCTATAAGATCACATGAGTCATACTCAGTGTGAGAAATAAGAGGTTACAACAACCTTAACGATGCATAGTTTAATGTCATGTAGAAAATATGAAGGGACTATGCAATTTAAAGTCTTGCAGTTAGGACTATTGGTGTTGTATAGTTTAATGTCCTGTAGCAGGGACTATGTACAGAATAATATCATTTTTGGTGTATTAATGGAATTTATGTATAGTTTAGCGTCATGTAGTTAGGAAGATGGGGACAATATAGTTTAACATCATGTTGGACGAAATGGGGACTGTGCAGCTTAATGTCATGCAGTAAGGACAAAAGAGTACACCGTTTAATGTCATGTTGGATGTATGAGGGACTTTTTCACAGTTTAATGTCTTGTTGGACGAAAAAGGGACGATACAGATTCGTGTCACGTTGGACATAAGTGCCAACAGTTTAAGGTCATATGCATGGACTGTTGGTAATGTAGTTTAACGACTTGCTAAACGTAAGGAACATATATATAGTTTAGCATCATGTGGCTAGGATGTTACAGTATAACGTCATGTTGGATGAAAGATATGTAAATAGTTTAAATCCATATGCATGGATTGCTGCTGTATAGTTTAATGGTGTATAGGATGATGATGGGGACATAGTTTAACGTCATGTTGGAAGAAAGAAATGAAAATAGTTTAAAGTCATATGCAAGGACTCTAGATCGTGCATTTTAACATCGTGTTGGATGTAAGGGAAATGAAAATAGTTTATGATCATATACATGGACCGTGGATGGTGTATTTTGTGTTTATACAAAATACTTCTCCAAAAATCTGGCATTGGTTGGAGTAGTGATGAGTTCTCCATCCATTGAGATTAATGAATATTCTCCATTGGTGTAGACCTTATGTATTGAATAAGGTCCTTGCCATTTTGGTTCAAGATTGGGAGGTTTCTTTCCTGGTATCATTCGATTTCTAGGAACTAATACCAATTCTCCCTGAATGAATGAACGAAGACGACCTCTTTTGTTGAAAGCTCATGGTATTCGATTTAGATAGACTTCCAAGTGCTGCACAGTGCAAAAACTTTTCTCATTTAACTATTCCAATTCATTCAACCACTTTTGAGATCGTTCATCTATTGATCATTGATCACAAATAGAGACTTTGAGCAAAGTTAATTGAACTTCAATGGGAAAGACTTATTATGTTTCATATACCAGTGAATATAGAGTTGACAGCGTTGTAGTGCAGGTGGTGGTCTGATATGCCCATAAAGCATGAAAGGGTTTATCAGGCCATGACCTATTATTTTATCCACAATATTTTTCAGTATATATGACAGTCTCATTGAAGGCTTCTATCTGTCCATTGACCGCTGCGTGATACAAGATGAATTATTGGATTTGAGGTTGTATATTTGATACAACTTCTTCACCTCGGATGAACAGAAGTTGGTTCCATTTTCAGTCAATAAGGTATGAGGGACACAAAATCGGATAATAATGTTAGACTCAATGAAGCTAAAAATGATTTTAGAACTGACTTCTTTGAGAGGTATTGCCTCTTCCCATTTGTAATAGAAGGTAGTAGTAGTATTAAGAATATACTTAAACTGATTGGTCGTAGCTGAAGGGTATGGTACCATCATATCCATTCCCCATGTGTCGAATGGCCAAGAATATTTAGTTGTATGAAGCAACTCTGGAGGTTGATGAATGAAGTTGGCATGTACTTGTCATGAATGAAACTTCTTTACAAAATCAACACAATATTGTATCATTGAAGGCCAAAACTATCCAAGCCTTATAATCTAATCAAACATTCTATGTCAAGACTGGTGGGCACCACAGAATCCTTCACGCACTTCTTTCATGATAGCCAATGTCTCTTCACCATCAATGCATCTGATGAGAACTCCATCAAAACCACGCTTGTAGATAATTTTCCCTAGGTGATCTGGGCTATCATAATGAGTAAAATTGAGCACACGTCACCGAATTTTTTCTTTCCAGGATCTATCAGGTGGAAGTGTTTCATTTTGAAGGTATTCCTGTATAGGTGTCATCCATCCCGTAGTGTGACTGTATGGTTCAGAGATGGGACTAATTTCATTGATTTCCTTTGTTCTGGCTTGAACATAAGGTGAAATTTTATGACGGTGGGAAATACTGATTGTTGTCTCGTCTCGATTTGGATCTTCCAGAGTTGTGGCTATATTAGCTAGTGCATCAAATTGGGAATTTTGTGACCGAGGGACATAAGGAAATGTCGGTTCTGAAGGGAATTCCACCATTAACTCTCCGAAGTAATCATACAAAGGGGTCAATTCTTCTTTTATGATTTCTTAATCCCCATTGACTTGTTTGATTACCCGGTATGAATCACCTTTCACCCTTAAGTGATTCACATGTTCTTAAAGCGCCAACTCTAATCCTTCGATGAGGGTCTGGTATTCTGCTTCATTATTGGTACCACCTTCCCACAATAAGAAGGAATAAGGTAACACTGCCTTTTCTGGGGAAATAAGAATAACACCTAATCTAACCTTGTTGAATTTAGGATTTTCCATTTTCCTTCCTGTTGGACATCTGGAAGCACCAAAAATTACATTTCCCATACCTGAGGACTATCCTAAATAGAGAAGTCTTCATCATAAGGGATATCAATATCTGAATATGTATCATCCTCTAAAGGATGTTTGGAAAGGATATCAGCCAGATCTTGGCCCTTTATTTCCTATTGAGACACATACTGAATGTCGAATTGCAGCAAAATAACTGCCCACCTTGCCAGACATCCTGTAAGCATTGGACGACTAAGGATGAATTTGAGTGGGTTATTGCGTCATATCAATTGGACCTCGTGATGTTGCAGGTAGTGTCTCAACATCTGAACTGCAATGATTTTTTCTAGGAACCACTTCTCAATATTTTAATATTAGGTTTTTGATTCAAGGATAGTCCAACTGAGATAGTAGAGGTTGTTTTCATTCCCAGCATCATTCTTCTAAGCAAGAAATGCACCCAATGATCGCTCTAGAGCTGTTAAGTGGAGGATAAGTGGCATTCCTTCAATTGGTGGCATAAGTACTGGTGGGATCAAGAGGTATTTCTTGAGAATATCGAATCCTTCTCTACATTCTTCAGGATATTGGTAAGTGACTCCCTTCTTCATCAATTTGGTGATGGGTAAACTTTTTCCTGCCAAATTGGCGATGAAACGCCAGATATAGGCTATATATCCTTGAAGTCCTCTTAAATATTTCAAATTTCGAGGAGGTCAGATACCAAGGATTGAATTGGTATTCTGAGGATCAAATTCAATACCATGATTTAGTACATCAAATCTGAGAAATTTTCCTGAGGTTACCCCAAAAGAACATTTTAAAGGGTTCATCTTCAAATTATGTTTTCAATGTTTACGGAATATGAAATCCAAATAAGACAAGTGATTAGAACATTGTTTAGATTTGACCACCAAATTGTCCACATAACATTCAACAAACATCCCTAAAAAGGGTTTGAAGATACGATGCATGGCAAAGTTATATGTTGCGCCTGCATTCTTTAAGCCAAAGGGAATTAACTGATAGAAGAACACACCCTGAGGGGCTCTGAAAGCTATATATTCTTCATCTTCTGGAGCCATTAACATTTGATTATATCCAGAATATCCATCCATGAAGGAGAGTGCTTCATAACCAGCTGTTGCATCAATTAAGAGTTCTGTAACCGGAACTAGAAAATAATCCTTAGGAGAATGCCAATTAAGATCTCCGAAATCAATACAAACTCCAATTTTCCCATTCTACATTTTCCCAGGGACAATATTAGCCAACCACTAGGGATATTTAACTTCTCTGAAGAAGTTGTCTTTGATGAGCTTATCCACTTCAGCATCAATTTTGGAAGCATAGGTTGGGTGTGTTCTTCTAGCTGCTTGTTTGAATCCTCGTTGTTCTTCTGGTAAACCCAAACGATGTGGGGAAACATCAGGATCATGCCTTGGCATATCTGTATAGTTCCAAGAAAATAAATCACGATTTTTAATGAGAAAAAAAATATCCATCTCTTTCTCTTCAAGAGTCATAGTCACACTAATTAAGGTGGGCGTGGATCTTCTTTTGTACCCAGATTGATTTCTCTGAGTTCATCCATGGTAGTAGAGATACCCTCTTCAACTGCTGGAGGAGAATCTCTGAGATCTTCCTCTTCTTCTTCAACATGTGTTACTTCTTCTGTATCTACATGAATAATAGATGATGAAGTAGAATTTCCATGATTAAGAGAGACGTTAGAATTTGAACATCTTGAAGAAGAGGCTTCCATTTCTGACCCAATTGATGATGAAGGGTCTTTCATGTGTAATAAAGAGAAGATGATGGATTGAGAATCAACATCATCATTAACCTCTAACATTGCTATAACTTCTTCTAGCCTGGTTGGCGAAGTATTGACTTGATGGATTTTATCAGATGAAATGAAGACATCTCCATTTGAGCTTTCATCATTTCCTGGTGGATCACCAATTTCTCACATGTTGTCTACCTCGATTGTAATAATTGACATTATGAATCATTCCATAAGAGTATTTTGATTTGGGTCTATCCTGTCAATTTGACTGATAGGCAACACATAATTTGTACTCACATGTGCTAATGGGTTTACTGGAATATTTTCCAAACCATACAGGGCATTAAATTTGGTAATCTCATTTGCTGGGGATTCCTTATTTCCCTTCATGTTGTAGAATTCTGCCTCAATGTATTGAGATTCACATGTCTTAAATGGGGCCTTATCACTATAAAATGTCCCAACATCACCATTGAAACAATATTTGATCCATTGATGGTATGATGAAGGGATATCCACATGTTGATGTAGCCAGGGTCTTCCAAGAATGATGTTGAAGGCTGAGTCTTTACCAAAAACCACGAAATCTGAATTGGATACAAGATCACCAAACAGAGTTCTGAGTTTGATCTCACCTAGTGTTTCTTGTTCATTTTTATCATATCTTTGTAAAATCATTGTTGAAGGAGAGAAATCAGATTCTGTGAGGCCTAATCGACTAAGTGTACGAATGGGCATAAGGTTGACTCTTAAAACATTATCAATGAAATCCCATCGGATGTCTACACCATTGACCTTTCCAGATAAGTACAAAGGTCTAATGTGTCCATGCACGATGACATCTTCTTCTTCATCAGTAAAAGATATTACTACATGGAATTCTGTAGGATTATTCTCTACATGGTAGACTTCAGCTACAGTAATTTTAGTCTCAAAGTCCTGAAGACTTGACAAAGCCTCAATGAGTGCCTCCTAAAGATATTTCGACAAATTCAAGGAATCCAGAATTGATAACATGTCCGGTACATGGGCCTTGTGTTTCAATATATAATACATTGGATCCAATGATCTGTGTTTCCCAACAAGAACATGTGGTTTAACTAGTGCCTTGGAATTTGATGCTTTGGAATTTGATGCATCTTGTACCGGGATAGGAGATGGTAATACTCCTGGCTTTGGATGATTAGACCAATTAGGTCTATTTACATTATGGGAGGAAGATGATGGAACCATAAACCGATCTTCCATAATACTTTTTCCAGGACTGAGTCTACCTTGTGTGGAAGAACTTTCTTGTTCTTGTTGAGCTCGCTGAAGGGCTCTACCACGAGTTTTTGCCGCATACATAGTTCTACCAGGGGTAGAATTTGAATAGTGGCCTCAGAAAGATTGACGTATTACCTAGTATCCTGAGCCTCTTGAACATCCTCTGATTCCACTTTTTGTTATAGGGAATTCAGGCTCATCAAAATTGAAACATTGACTGGCATACAGATCTATTAATTGCATCATATTAACATAACCAATGATAAACTCTTCATCCGATGAAGTCTCTACATGATTAGCCTATTTAGGTTGTGCCTTTTAGTGGGGCGGTGCCCGTGGTTTTGAAGTAGATGGCATGAAATCTGCCAGAGTGTTTGACAACTTAGGATTTGACACAATTTCATCTTCCTCTGATTTCATTTCATTATTTGAACTATGCCGCCCTTTTGAGGATTTTCCCTCTAAAGAGGATTTTTTTGTGTCTTCTATAGTAGAAGACACAATTGGTGTCTTCAATTGCGTTCGCAAAATGGCATGAGTTCGGTCGATCGTTTTCCTGACCATCCAATCATCATATTTTTTCAGATTTTTGCTTTTGACTTCATTCCATTCTCCTTTTTACTCTATTACTGTAGCAATAACACATGATACCTGGGCTGAAGAGCCTTCTAGATTGACTTTTCCCGATTCGACCATGTTTTGTAGGAGGTATTTGAAGACAAAACACTCCTGGATGGGATGCCCCAACATCTGATTAAAGGGGAAAAAGTTGGGATAGTCTTCATATCCTTTATTCTTTTGGCCTTTTGGGCCTTGGAAACTGAACCAAATTATTTTCCAGAGCCTGAATGAAGTAATCAAGAACTTGTTCGTTTCAGAAAGAGTTTTTTTTCTCATCTGGTCCTCAAATTGTTTTCATCTTTGATCTCTTCGATCTTCTTGATGAAACAGCTTCTGTTGTTGACGTTCAGGAGGTGGATCCCTCTGAGAAGATGAAGGTTTTGAAGTAGAATTAGGTACATGTGCTTATTTAGGCATAAATGAAGCAGTCTCTGCTTTACCCATTCTCCTTCCTGGAGTTTATGGAATTACACGAACTTTATCCTTAGTCTTCATAAGAGAATATTCAATCTGTTGAGTGATTGAAGTAAGGTCTGAAAACCCTCCTATGTATTTCAAAAGGATTAGCGATGTTCGCAACTCATCCTGCAGATTTTCGACACAGATTGGAGACAATTATTCTTGATGGAGTGTTATGCTTAGGGAATATGTTAATCCCTTCCAGCGAGCAATGAAATCTGAGACCCTTTCATTCTACCATTACATACAGTTTTTAAGATAAAAAAATGTTGTCTTTGGCAATGTTGGGCTGAAATGAAGAAGGAATCTTTGACAGAGATCTTCCCATCCGGTAATTTACTGGGATTTCAAGTTTTTATACCAAACAAAAGCTGGTCCTTTCAAGGTTCGCACGAAGCATCTATGTTTCACTGCTTCTTTCTATTCCTGAGTTCCCATCATAGGATCTCAAGAAGACACCTAATGCATCAAATGTTGTTCAGGATCGCCTGATCCATTGAAAATAGTGAATATAGGGATCCCAAAAATTTGATGGGGGAGGAATTGAATATATCCATTCAGGGTAAGCTCCATTTTCTAGTTGAACCTGCACACGCTTCCCTTCTATAGTCTCTAGACGATCTATTAATGACTCAATGGTAGTTATTAACTTTTGAGAAACATTCAGTTGAACATGGACTTGGGAAGGTGCAATAATTGGAGTTTGGACAGGTATGGTGGCTGGTACTACAACTGATGGTAGCACCATTAATTGATGTTTCACATGACCCATAGGATTAGACCTGTGGGGGTGTACTGATAGAGGAGGATATTCTTGATCTGTCTCAGTTACTACAACAAACTCCATTGGCTGACTGACTCCAGTACTCTTAGGAAGAAGACTACCCTGATGTAGTTCTACAATCATCTTCCTTAACTCCTTCATTTCTTCCCATTGTTGTGCAAATATTTTCTCCAGTTAGAGAGATTGACCTTCTCCATAGGAAGGATATGTAACATGATTCTTTCCCCTCCCTTTTTTGGATCCCTTTCGGAGAGGGGGAAGTGGGTTATTTGAAGGAACACTCAGATTCTGGGTAAACCATTGATTTTGTGTACGAACACCTTCTTCATTTGTGGCTATGCGTACAACTTCTTGAGAATGAACCTCTTCATCTGATCCCTCTGAATGAACCCCGTCTGGTTGATCATCAACAATGGCATTGATAAAATTGATTGATGCATAACACATTGCATCCCTTTTATTGATATTTATGCGATATTTACTATTTCCATGTTCTTGATGTGACATTGCCTTTTGATGATTCGATCCCTCGAGAACATCTTGAAAAACCATAATTTGGAGGTAATATCCCGATAATTTGGCTATTCGTTCCTCTTTAGGTTTCTTCCCCAATTGAGAGAAGACCGACTTTCTCTGAGGGAGGGATCACAGATTAAACTAGAAGTTTCATGACTTAGGGGTGGTTTAGAGAATGAACTACATCCTGCGATATCTTATGATTGAGAATGTATTTGAGCTGCTAGTGATGGAGCATCAGACATGACTGGTTTCTCATTTGAAAGTGCCTCAAGATAAGAGGACTTTCGTGGCACTACATTTTCCACTAGAGAATTTTCTGGGCAATGTGCATCACTAATGCGGAGAGGAATTTTAGTGTGAAATTCATCATCATGGGGGGGACCACCATGGTGGGTTACAGCAACAGATGAGATCTCTTGCTCCTTAGTATTCTGACCACATAGAGTGTTAATGTGGCTCTCATCTGAAGATGAGACTTCAAGATTGACCGAACTTTCATGAAGCAACCCTTCATGAGGATGTGTCTGTTGAAGTCCTTTGGAATTAATGATCTCACTATTTGGAAATGAGGGAGTAGAATCTTGTATTCCAACAGATAACTGTCTGAGGGCTTCAAGAAATCCAGCATCGAGCAATTCCTTGTTACAGATTGGATCTTGATCTCATGACTGTGTTGGGCAGGTCTTCTTCTTAGATGCCTTCTCACATGCCTTGGAAACTACTTGTTTACAAAAGTGGCTACTCTGAGCAGGTGTATGTGCCTGATCAGGAGATATGGCAAGGTTAGGCTGACGATCTCCACTCAAATTAGGTGTGTGTTCCTGACTTGGTTTGTCCGTATGATTTGGGGGAGTACACCCCACAACCCTCCTGGACTGGAACAGAAGTGTGTGTCTATTTCAAAGTGAACTTTTGATGTGTCACTCCACTAGTAGGGATAGATTTATGTGTCTTTCCCTAAGATGCTGCTGAAGCTGTTATAATATCTTGGCAGACATCTAGAATATGAGCTGGTATTTTGTTCTTCTTTTCCCCATTGATAGAATATGCTTGGTGACTTCAGCTACCAGAATGGGGATATACGTCCATTCCATGCTTGGAGTAGGTGTTTGTTCCTACTGGTGTCCTCATTTTCCTGTATGTGAATCCTGATAGTACTCATGTGTGGGGGAAGAGAGTTGAGTCTGCCTCTTGTTTGTCACCGGAGCTTTCCGACTGACCTCTCCTGGTGCTACCAAAGAAGACTGTTGGTAGGCTCGATTAATACGAGCAGGTGTATGTGCCTGCTGATTACACATCATTGAACATGGTTGATGAGATCCATCATATGTAGTTAGATGATCCTGTTGACAAGCTGATGACGTATAAACATGTGTATGTTTTTGCCTATAGTACTCCACAAGAATATCCTGGAGGGATTGGTGTGATGCTACTAGACGAGTCTGCTGGATAGTAGAATTAAAACGGATGGGTGTATGTGCCCACTCCTTGCTTTCCACCATGTTAGGATGGTGGACTTCTCCAGAAATGGAAGAGATAAGAACCTGCTCACTATTAACCGGTTGTCGCCTCTGGTGGTTTGTCTTGCTTGCTCAGGTTCGACGAACCTGAGCCGAATGCCTAGAGTCGATACCCTCATTATATTAAGGGTGCACTACCATACAAGTCTGGTAGATATTGTTGATGGGAGCCCTTGGGAATGACTTCTGTCTCTTAGAATTAAGTCTCTGAGGGACCTAATCTTTCACCTTCTCAGAATATGGGATTGAATGGTGATTGCATTCCGGGGATAATGACCCAAAACGGTTGGAGACGGTGGTTAGTACCGCATGCTTCTTGATCACTGGTTGTCACGGTCCAGATGACCATGTTGAATTGTTCACATGGAGGGCCTGTTGAGCAGACTCCAGAGTCGGAAGAGTACCATTTTGATGGTACTCCTTAACCAACACATTTGATACCCAGTATTGAAGACGCTAAGTAGGTGATGTCGTCCTTATAGCGGACAACGATCCAACAGAAGTAGCAGTAGTGGCATTCACAGCAGAGGTTTTCACAAATGTGGACTTATGAAAAGCCATTCTCGTAATGCAGAAGATCTTGGAAAAGAGTGCATGTTTGATATAACAGACGTAATCCAGATTTGTTTGGAAACTACATCTTTTGGATAAACACATATGTTATTTATTGTTTTGTTATCCCTCTTATTGAGTTTTAAATAGGTTCCTAACATGTTGTTAAACTATCGTTTTAACTTGGATAAGGATTCAGGTCAGGTTTACCATTTTTTGTTTCATCTAGAATAGGGAATGATCAAATTGATTTAAGATTCAAACATTCCAAGCAGTTTCTAATGGGTTTGTTCATAGAACCAGAAACACCCACTGATTCCACATCCATTTGGACCTACTTTCCAAAGCTAGGCTCCCATTAGTTGTGGACTGATGAGGTTTAGGAATTTTCATTCGTGGAGAGGATGGAAGGTCAGACTCATCACACCTTTTTGAGGGGAATTATTGTATACTCTGTGACTCTCTTTATAGATTTAAGTTATGTTCGTGAATCCTTATTACATTAACAAGTATAAAATGAGCTTTCCATTAGATCTGACAATAAATGATTAAATATGTACGAAATTTAGAGAATCATTTATATTTAATTGAGGTTATTCATTGATAGAGAATCATCTATATTTGTTAGATATTCTTATTCAATGGTATCCTTCAATACATAAAAGTATCTTGGTCATTATGATGACCCTACTACTTTTAATGCCACTCAGTGGGACACTTGATGTTTATTGTCATTCATAATGACATGGATTATTTCAGAGTTGGGATCATACCCGCAGATGGGCTACCTATGTATCCATTGTTTTGGAAAATGATTCAGAATCCACACAGTTCTAGTATGGATTATGATGTTTATGTATGATTTATGGCTCAAATAAACATGTCATAATTACATTTACACTCTAAGCTCACATGAGTCATGATCGGTGTGAGAAACAAGAGGTATTGGTAAAACCAGACAATTGTGCCATGAATGATGCAATCATAAGAAATGATGTGGTTCTTATGTATGTATGACTACCCAAATAGATGAAAATTATGATTTACGTCATTGAACAAATAAAGGAAAAGGGTCCATATAGGTATATGCGCTTCATGGAAATTTGGATACTCTAGTCTTGGGTAATATTCCTAAGGAAGATGCCCAATATAATAGGCGACTTAAGATTGGGTTTTACTCCTAAGAAGGAAGCCCAGATCAAAAGCAAATTAAGACTGGTTAAGAGAAACTAAGACTGAGGCTTAATCCTGAGAAGAAGGCCCAGTTTAAGGGACTTGAAAAATTAGGGGACTTGGGACTTACTCCCAATGAGGATGCCCAGATTTGAGACTGAGGCTTACTCTTGAAAAGGAAGCACAAGTTAATGGAATTATGATTAGGGCTTACTCCTGAGTAGGATACCTAGATTAATGAGGAATTTGGGCTTACTCCTAAAGAGGATTCCCATATTTGTAGACTTTGGAATGGGGTTTACTCTGGAAAAGGAGGCCTAGTTTAAGGGGAATTATGACAGGGGCTTACTCTTGAAAAGGAGGCCCATGAATAGGGTTCTATCATCTTAAAGGATGAGGTTGAATGAATTAAATCTCTAAATTTAGTGACATAAAGATGTGTAAATCACTTGGTTTTGAGAGATGTTCCACAGAATTCTTTTCGGATAAGGAAGTCAATCAAGAAAACATGTCATAAATGGATTTGAAGAGTTTCACGAAGACTAAATCTTGAATAGAAGAGGTGGAATAGAATAAGAGGGGTTAAATGGGTAGGATGGGCACCGAAAAATATAAGTTTGCGCAAGTCCGGGTGGGTGCGTAGGTACTGCGTGGGTGCGTAGGTCCTTGTCATGCAGGTATACCTACACAACACATGGTTACTTGCGTGATTTTTATCCAGTAGGGTAATACTTGGGTGATCCTTGATCAAACCCTTTAGAATTATCCCGAGGTACTTTCAGAAGAGTGGCACACACGTTTCAATGAGTAGGTAAGGAGGCGCGTAAGTGAGTCCATTTCTCTTAAGGGTAAAACAGTTAGGCACGAATGTGTTAGTGAATTATAACACTTAGACCATATTAACCTTTATTAGACCTTTCCATTCTAGGTAAAAAATTACCTTTGAAGTGTTCGGAGTACTTTTAGAGGAGGCTTGGGCATTCAGAGCTATGCATATGAATTCTGGAAAAAATCCTCCTGAAATGGGGGGCCCACCGGGGGTATTTATAGGCTGGAGATGACCCTGGGCAGTTTTCAAAGAGGTCGCGCGTGTCACTTGTGCGACTATTAGGTGGCGCGCAAGTGTACTTGCACGACAGTGAGGGAACTTGCGCGACCCAAAGTTATTCAACTCCTTTTTCATTTCATTGTTGATTTTTTATGTTTTCCTAAAAGGATGAATCAATTTGTGCTAAGTCATTTCCCTTTCCATTCCTTTAGACAATGTGATGAAGAGGAGCGTCAACACCGATCAATGAATATCAATTACCCATTTTTCATCTAATTATATCTCTTTTCTTTTACATCATCTTCCAAATGATATATCTTTCCAAATTTTTGAAACATATATGTTCCCATCAATGATTCCTTATATGGTTTATTTTAATATTTGGATCATTTAGGGGTTCAAATATATAATTTTCTATTGAATCTTTCTCCATGTATATCCACCATGACTGGTTCTTACCCTTGTTTTCATAAAGTACATATTATTCAAAAAACTCCATCACAAAATTCAAATAAAAACTAATAAAATCCTCAAAACTTCTAAATTATTGAGATGAAAAAAGACAGAATAAACATGGATTTGACCCATATAAATTCCATCATTTTTACTCTCTTGGTTAAAAATGACATTTGATACATACCTTTAATATTTAGTAATATTTACTTAAATAGAATACAATGAGTATTAATAATTTTCATCAAATATAAAAATTGAGATTCCATCATATATATTATAATTTTAGGAAAATATTTTTCATGAAATGAATATTTAATTATCTCCAATCCATGGTAAAACTACAAAATAATTTTCCAAATATTATAACATAAGACAACCATGTATTATCTTAATCAGAAATTATATAAATAAAAATAGTTTTTTGATGTTAGAGATATCCCATGTAATCTAATTTCTTTTCTAATAAAATTATTTTTCCGTCTTCAATTATTCTGTCTTATGAACAACTAAAATTAGGATACTGTTTTTTCATGAAATAATCATTATAATCATGTTCCTCTTTGGGGAATTAAATCTAACTCATTCAAGGGTTATACTATTAATATCTTATATTAAAAGATACTTCACAAAGTCAACTATTATTAATAATCATTATAGGTTTCTGATTCATATGATTTTTATCCCCTTGATTCCTTACAACGTCAACTACAATGTTTTCTATAGAGAGAACCGTTCTAAAAAAATATGGATTAAATGATGAAATATATAATTCATAAAATTATACCTCATGATAATATAATATTTAATTTTAATGTTAATAAATTTCATTGAGCACCTTATTATGAACCATTTTTATTTAATACATTAATTTGATACTATAAATAATATCCCATAACATAATAAACTAATAAAAACATGATTTTTAAAAAGGGTTCCAATTTTTAAATTCTTTAGGATATTTCGGTTTTAGAGATTTATAGAAATTAAAAATATACTAAATAAAATATTGGACACTTCCCTATATTGTACATTTTTTAATAATATTTTTTATAAATTTACGGCTCCATATCGTTTTTTAATATTCATCTTCTTTTAATATGCTTCACTATTATAGAAAGAGTAAAATTGATACTATTCATAAATATAATTATATGCATTGAAAATAATTTAACAAATTTGGATGAATAAATCAAATATTTGTGAGGGATATAGAAATAATGTAATCCAAATTGTGCAATGAGATCATAAAACCATATAATGCGGGTTACCCTTTCACAAAAATACATTAAAAACTAAAATACTACATAAAATGATTATAAAAAAACTCATTTTCTCAATAAAAAATTTTAAACCTATTAATAACATCAAAAATAATATATATAAACATGGAAATATTAGTACCCATGATAAATATTTGGGAAAAGTATACCATTCAACATTATTTTTTATAAACATATCATTTCTAATGAAATAAATATATTTAAAAAAATCATTAGAAATCATTTAAAAATAATATTGTATAATAATATTCATAACCAATTATAACTCATTTTTGAACTATTTTAGAAATAAATGAGTTCATATCATTTTTATTTGAGTAACACACTAGGTTATCACCCACATTTTTAACCTTCAAATGCTATTCATTACATAGAGAAATAGAAAAATATATTGGAATCACCCATTACAATTGAATATATTGGGCTCTACTATATTCATATATAATAGTAATAATGTAATATATGTTGAATAAAGTAATATAAAATTACACTTTATCAGCATCAAACACTTGAATATCTCATTTTATCCTATAACAAAAATCACATGCATTTTCACATAACATTGCGGAGAAATATCCCTTTCCTTTAATAAATCCCTGACATTAAAAATCCCCAAAACATATGGAATAGAAAAATATTAGAAAAAACATTTCAAATTATGTAGTAATCATGATAAATAATAATAAAAATGATTTAGATGGATGTAATTGTTGACAAACACATTAAATAAATATTCTATGGTACATTTGTAAGAAAAGTAAAATCAATCAATATAGTAAATGATAAAAAGAGTCATTTTTTATTATTTTTAATAAAACTTTATACTAGTTGAAAATTACTATGAAAAATATTTCAAATACCAATAAGAACAATTTTAGATGATTTTTATATACATGGATATGAAAATGAATCATATTAAATTAATAAATTAAAATTAGGTTTTAAAATAAAATATCATACCTTATGTCCCATCTAACATCTTCTATAAATCAAGAAGAATAAAATAATATTACTTATTAAATTTATTAAGACTCATTTAGATTTTTGTTACACTATATATATTCATTTTATTTTATTAATCACAATGTTTTATTTAGTTACTAAATTGGATAAGTTCATTTTGGTTATTTTGTTTTCACCCAGTTTATAACCTAAAAATAACATTAGTATGATAAACAATGTCTATTGGGTTACATATATATAATATATGGAGCCTTATACAACTCTTAATTATCATTTTTTTCATATAATGCACTTATGAAAAAATCCATGTCAAGCGATCTTTCAAATTAAAAACATCTTTTTGTGTAGATAGTAGTCGATACATATGCATAGATGACAATTTAAATTTTCTACTATATAGAAATGAAATATGATAGATGTTATATTACTTTTACAGAATTATATATATGTTATAATTTTTATATATATTAACTAATTCTTATTTTTCAATATCAATGTAAGGAATCATAGATGGAGACGAGTGAATAAATTATATATTTAATTTTAAAAATTATTCCCCTGTTAATCCTCAATTTTTTTTAGATAATCATCCTAGTAAGAGATATCAAGGAACCATAACTAATACATATGAAATATAAAGTGTGTAAAAATACATTATTTTTATAACTTTTAACATCAATGTGAGAACATAATCCTTTCAATATAGGTTATACGCCACAGATACATGATCTAAATTTATTGTTGTTGATCTAGTATTGAATTTTCCCTTCTTCATATGGTCATCCACCACAAGAAATTCAGATGTCCATTTATTATGTAAAAATTCATAAATATCAAAAAAATATAAAAACTATAATATTCATGTAAAATCCTCTAGATCCTAAAATAAATTTATATACGCAAATCTATCAAGAAACATTACATCCAATAATACACCATCTATTATGTAACACCCTGCCCCGACCTCATTGGTTGGAGAATGCAGCGAGGGTTACTAGGCCTTCAGAAGCGTTCCCATGGTGCCAATGGCTGAAAATAAATGATGAGGACATTGAGGACAAGTTGGGGAATGATTTCCCATTAAGAAAAAAACAACCAAACAATCCATTAATAGCCACTATATGACGGTTATCAATAAAATATTCCAGCATGTATTCCCGAAAGGCAACTAATTTGTTCCACAATACATCCCAAGACCAATACAACTCGACATGTCTACACCACAACAGAGTGAAAGCAGAAACTAAACAAAAAAAAACCCACGAGCCATGAAACCACCACAACTCCACCCCAAGACCAAAGTTCCTTGCTCCACAAAGAAATCACAATACTCCACTAAAGGATGGTGATAAGTTAACTTTTCCCACATCACGGTACAAGACATCTCCAAAGACACCAATGTTCCAAAGTAGGGGGTGAGTACTAAAACTCATTAGGTTTTACCCAAATGACTTTCCAACACGATACACTAGGATAAAACTGTTAGCACATTTATATAAAATAGTTTATATAATATAATCACAAGGTTAACCATTACCATAAGCCTAGCACATCTTTACCAATCCATCTCACCCAAACCAAGAAACCATGGGAAATCTAAAAAAACAAGCCAAAAGCCATTTAATCTTTTACACATTAGAATAACCATTCTATATTGAAATGAAATGCACAATAAACAACCAAAATGGTAGGACTTCCACCCAACCCATTCACCCATTCACACCGAAACAACCAAAACGGTGGATCTTCCGCCGAACCAGTTCACCCATTCACAACTAGAAGTACTTCCCCACCACTACTCATATGGTGGTTCTTCCGACCACAATCCATCACCTTTTATAGTGATACTTCTTTCCCACATCCACAAAACATTTCAACCAATCACAATCAAGAATATAACCCATCATGGTCACAACATTGTGAAATCAACCAATTTCATTGCATGTCAATCCACTTCAATAAATCTCCCATTTATTGAACATCCTTTTCCATGCCAAACAACCTTTCAATAAAACAAAATCTTTATTGAACACCCTTTTCCATCAACCATTTTCCCAAAATCAATCTCAACAACCCATTTTAAAATTTCCATGTTAAAATACACTACAATATCATTCCACCATAAAATCCCTTTTTTCCCAAAATCCTTAAAACACTACCAAAGGAATTTCCAAGCAATATCACACAAAAAATCACCATTGTAACAAAAAAACACTAGTTCTATCCATGTGGAGTCGAGAGAGAATCCACCTATATTTAGGGTTCCCGATAAATCGGCCCACGAGCAACCATACAACGAATTTAGTGAACGCACAACTGAAACCTCTCTAGATCCCCTTCCCTGACATTTATAAGCCTTAAAATCACCATCCTAGGAAACCACAACCATATATATACACAAAAAACGTGTAGATCTAGAAGACCCAGAAAGAGATGGATGTAGATCTTGATGAAAACACAAGGAAACCAAGAGGAAATACTGACCCAGGAGAAACCACCTTCAATCCACCTTGAAAATGCGTCGAAATGCTTCTAAACTAAGTGGGAGGACCTTTCCAACCACTGAGAACCAAAAAAAACCCGGGTGAGGCTTGAGTGGGAGGAATATTGGGGTGATTTAGGTCAAGCCTGATTGATCATGGACTTAAAAACCACAACTTTACGAGGAAACATAGTTAGTCCACTTGGTTTGGATAACAGTGCGCTAAACATGTGCACACTACTGCATAGAGAGAAAACTTATGCACGGATGCCTCGCAGGGTTTGGAAAACTATGCACAGGTTGGGTGAAGACAACTACCCCCCCCCACTGCACGGTTTCTTGGAGCACCCGCATGGTTTGCCCTAATCTTTCTCATGCCGTGCACCCCAAAAAAATCCCCCAAACTCCTTCAAACCCATTCCAAACTCTCCCAACCTCTTCCCAACTCATCTCATGCACTTTAAACACATGAAAATGTATAAACAAGAGATAAATACTTCAAACCATGGGTGAAACATTCTCCCTGCCATTGGACTTTCCGTCCTCAGAAAGTAGTGACCCCACCCTTTATCGAAAGAGCTCTGGCCACTGCTTGGCCATCACTTTCTCCTGCTCCCAAGTATCCTCCTGAATCTTACCATGCTCCCACAAAACATGAACTAAACCGATGCTTTAACCATGAATCACTTTCTCTTGCATATCCACAACCTGCACTGGCACATGCACTAATGAAGAATCCCGTTCTAGCTCAACATGATCCCATCAAATCACATGGTCATGATCTGACTGCTACTTTTTCAACGGTGATGCATGAGACACATTTTGCACCACACTGAACCTAGGTGAAAAACCAAATGATAAGCCACCTCAGCAACCTGCTCCTGAATTTCTAAAGGACCAATATACCTCAGAGATAATGATACCTCCTTCCCAAACTGATGATGTCCCAAACTAGGAGATATCCTTAAGAAACCATAATCAGTCACCTCGAACGACAACAGCCATCGACGATGACCTGCCTATGATTTCTGATGACTCTAAGCTATCTCCATTCCCTTTCTGATCAAATTCATCTTCTCCGTAGTCTTTTGGACAATGCTTTGTCCAACTACTGAGGACTCACCCGTTTCCAACCAACATAGTGGAGAACGACACGACCACCCATACAATGCTTCAAATGGATCCATATGTATATATCCCTGATAATTGTTATTTTATATGAACTCAACCAATGACAAGTTCTCCTCCCCCGAGCAACCAAAATCCATAACACATGCCCGCAACTTATCCTCCAATGTTTCTATCATCCTCTTGGATTAACTATACGTCTAAGGGTGATATGTCGTACTCATTGTCGACTTAGTTCCATGGTCTAGCTATAAATATTTCCATAAATGAGATGTAAATATCAGATCTATATGATATACAATCAAAACTATAACACAATTCCTCTTTACCACCTCCCAGATATAGATTTTGGATGGATTCTCTACCATATGAGATTCACGATTCTAGATGAAATGGGCCGACTTCGTTAGTAGATCCAGTATCACCCAAACAACATCATGTTTTCTAAACGTTATTGGTAGACCTATGACAAAATCCATTGTTATCTGCTCCTACTTTCAAATAGGTATTGGAAAAGACTAAAACATTCCTACTAGCCTCTGATGCTCTGCCTTGACCTGCTGATAAGTCAAGCATCTCGAAACAAGCTCAACAACACCACTTTTCATACCAGCCCACTGGAATCGTGATTTCAACGCTTTATACATTTTCTATTTTCTAGGATGAATAGCCCACCTAGAATTATGATACGCCCTGAGAATATCCTCTTGAAAAGATACCGGTACAACTATCTGATTCAGAGAACACAAATCTGAATCTCCATTTAGTTGTCAACCCTCAGTGGTACCCCCACCATTGAGTCTCGACCTCATGGTAACACACTCAAAATCAGATATATGTTCCTCTTTAACTAGGACAACCATTTCTGGAAACAAAAAAATTGTAAAGAATATTAATTTATCGCCCTGGTATTCACATTCTAATCATATGTCATCTATAATCGACATCATCTGTCTTTAGTCTGATGCCTGGTTTACCACCTAAGCACATGATTCTATACTTAATGCATCCACCCCCAAATTTTCCTTACCCAATGTGTACATAAAGTCAAAATCAAACATCTGGAGGTATTCCATCCATCTCCCTTGCTTAAAGAACAAATCCCTTTTTGAGTTAATGTGCTTCAATCTCTTATGATCTTATATATACCATGAATTTCTCACCGAAGAGATAATCACACCACACATTCAAGCAATGGACCACTACTTCCAATTCCAAATCATTAGTTGGGTAGTTATTCTCATGCACACTCAACTCCTGTGACCCATATACAACCACATGATTCCCATGAATGAGAACGCACCCCAACCCTGATCTCGATGCATCGCAATACACCACGTACCCTTTTACTAGTTATGGAAAAACCAAGATTGGTTCTGATGTAAGTTGACCCTTTAGCTCTTCGAAACACTGTTGATAGTACTCATTCCACTGGAATAGAACATTATTTCATGTCAAAGCTGTCATCGGTGAAGAAAACGTGAAAAATCATGAACAAAACACTGATAATAACCATCTAGGACAATGAAACTCCATATCTCAGACACATTCTTTGGTTGTTTCCATGACTTTACAGCCTCTATCATTTCCAGATCCACTGAAACAACACTTTCATAAATTACATGGCCAAGAAAACAGACTTCTAATATCCAATATTCACACATTGACAATTTGGAATACAATCGACGATCCCTCAAGACCATTAGCACTGTTCTGAAGTGATGCTCATGCTCCACCCTTGTCTTTGAATACACCCGAATATGATCTACAAACACAACCACAAATGAATCCTGATATCTCTGAAATACCTGATTCATCAATGCCATAATCCCTACTGGAACATTCCTTAGATCAATAGGAATAAGCACATATTCATAATGGACATATCTAATTCTGAAATATTTTTTAGGAATATCATCCTTCATCACACACAATTGATGATATCCCAACCTCAGATCGATCTTGGAGAACTAATGGGATCCCCTCAACTGGTCGTACAAAACATCAATTCATGGAAGTGGATATCTATTTTTTATTGTATCTTGGTTATGTCTATGATAATCAAAACAGAGCCTCAATGTTACATCATCCTTTTTCCCAAACAACACTGCAATTGACCATAATGATGTGCTAGGCCGGATAAACCCTTTGTTCTCTACCTCTTCCAACTAGATGTTCAATTGCCGCAATTCAGTATGTGTCATATGGTAAGATGGAAGGGAGATAGGACTGGTCCTTGGAAGGATATTAATCATAAACTCCACTTCTCATATGGGAAATTACCTAGAGAATTTTTTGGGAAAAACATCATTGAACTGATCCACCACTACTCGAAGAACACTCTTCTCATCACCCTATACCAATTCCAACGACAACACCACCAACCGATTTTATAACGCACACACAACTTGTGCCAAAAAACATGTTGCATCCTGCATTTCATGCATCTTTCCTGTAAAGATATTTATAACTCCATCGTGTGACATAAAATCCATTGTCCCCACAATACAATCGATGTGGGCCTTAAAATCCACCAGCCAATCCATTCCCAGAATTACATCATACCCATCCATCTCAAGAACTGTGAAATTCCAGGTTATCTCAACCTCTCCCACAACAATACTATATGTTATACACAAGAAGCCTCAACAATCTCATTGAGATAGAATATTTTGATGTTTCAAAACTAAAGACGTCATTTCTGCCCATAAACCTAGCAACTCAACCATTCGTTTAGCAATAAATGATTGTGAAGTACCCGTATCAAAGAACACATACATCAAGGTAAAATTTAAAATAATTGCACATCGCACCATGAATTTTCTCGATTGATCATCCACCACAACCTACTCAACTCCGAACAATGCCTTTGTTTCCACACATTGCTCTTTATTGCTTTTGTGAGGCGTCATGGAATTCCAAGAATCACCATGACCCACTTTACTTGGCTGATGAGGGGAGTGCTGCTACCCCCATCCTATCAAATCATACAATGTCTGTGATCCCAGGGGAGTGTCACGCGCACCCAACCTTGGATAATTTCGACAATAACTCCGTAGATACCCCCTATGCTTACAATTATTTTATGCTAGAGGTTGTGTCGTACAGTACTGCTTGATGTGGCTTGTAGAACCACACAGATTACATCCCATCTTGATCTGGGGCTTCTAAGGAATATTCACCGATCCTACCGTCAGATTATGTGTCATACCACCACCCTAGGAATAAGTGTCCCTCCACATGAATCTAGCATTAGAGTCCACACTCTTCCACATGGGTACCACCATGCTTCCTCCACCCAGAGCTCCCAACAAATCCCGCTCAGCCAACGAGGCTCTATTCATCATCTTCATATAATCTTCTATACACAACACTACTATATTGGAATGTATTTAGTTTCATAACCCCACTTCAAGGATCCTTTCCTTCAACGATGTGCTACCCACCACCTCGGGTGAAAACCACACTATGTTCATAATCATAGCTGCATACTCCATCACAGACATATTGTATTTCTTCAGACTAAAAAAATTAGTCTTGAGGTGACTTCTAAGCGTATGTGGGTAGAATTTTTTATTAAACCATTCCTCAAATCCTTCCCACATCATACCCTGGTCTGTTCCATCTTGAACCACAAACTACCAAAACATTAGGGCATAATCTTCCAACAAATATGTGGCCAAATTCACTTTCAATTCTACAGGTGTGCCCAAGAACTCAATGATCGTGTTCATTCTACTCAACCATGGATCTTCTCTCTCTGTCTTTGAATCACCCCTAATGATTGGTATATTTTTCTTTTGAAACTAAACCACATGATCCACATGGCTTGGTTTATCCACTTTCCACAGCTTGGAAGGATTTTACTATACTATGCACTAACTGCTGGTTCACCTGGGGCTCAGGTGCAACCATGTTCTCCTAGGCCACTTCTGGTTGGTCTCTACGACACCAACCTGGTGCCATTTCTATAAACAGAAAACAAACAACCATGAGTCTCACTTCTGTAGACATTAAAAAATCCCATTTGAATTCACATTACACAATACTATCACAACGAGGCTTTCGACCATTCCACAGTTTCCATGTTTCATCATGTTTAAATAAAAACCATTTTCAAAATACCTAATTTATTCACATTTCAATTTCACACATTTTCAAGAACATTTCTAAATTCATCCCATAAATCATTATGACCAATAAAATATGCATCCTAGTGGGAAGTCATTTATACCATCCATGCCATGCTCATCTCATTGGCTACACCCATGACAATGAGATATCCAATGCCTATAATTGTCTCTAAAACACTTATGTACCCAACTCCCTAGTAACCTGATGATCAACATAAGAGGGTTAGCTATATCCTTTTATTCTATACATTCCAAGTTCCAACATTCCTACGCCTTACTACCATCCCAACTCAATGAATATATTACAACGAATGTCAACACCAAAACCAATGATAAAAACCAATGATCGAACAACTGCTCTCACTTGAAAGCTAAGGACCAAAAAAACTGATACTACTTGTAACACCCCACCCCGACCTCATTGTCTTGAGGAGGCATTGAGGGTTACCTGGCCTTAAGGGACATTCCCAAGGCACCAAGGGTTGGTAATTAATGTCAAGGGATTCGAGGAAAAGTTGGGGAACAATTTTTCCTTAAGACAAAACCAACACAACAATTGATTAATAGCCACTATATGATGCATGTCAATAAAATATTCCAGCCTGTATTCCCAAAAGACAACCATGTTTTTCCACAATACATCCCAAGACCAATAAAACTAGACATGTCTACACCACTTCAGAGTACAAAGCGGAAACTAAATAAAAAACCCCATTGAGCCATTACCCCACCACAACTCCACATCAAGCTCCAAGCTCCACGATCCACCAAGAAATCACAATGCTCCACTAATGGAGGGTGATTCCTTACAATTTCCCACATCATGGTACATGACCTCTCCAAATACACCAATGTTCTAATGTAGGGGGTGAGTACTGAAACACAGTAGGTTTTCCTCAAATGAATTCCCATCACACGCCACTAGGATAAAACCGTTAGCCCATTTATATAATATAGTATATATAAAATAATCATAAGTGAAACAATTACCATTAACCAAGCACATCCTTACCAAGTCATCTCACCCAAACCAATAAACCCAAGGAATGGTGAAAAGACAGGCCACAAGCCATTTCATAATTTACACATTATCACAACCATATCATCTTGCAATTAAATGCACAACAATCAACCAAAACGGTGGGACTTCTTCTGTAACACCCCAAGCTTCTACGGTACGCTTCTCTTTGAATAATGTGATAGCGTGTGTTGTACGTAACACCGAGTTCTAACACACCATAACTAATCAAACTAGCCGTTATGAATAGTAATACCTAATTTTTGAAATTATATATATTTTATATTTGAAAATGTACTTCATTTTTGGATTCGGAATATCAAATTTAGCCTAAGGTGAAATTTTGGTACATTTCGGATAACTTTCATATTTTGATGAATAGTGAAAATTACTAAATTTTAATTAAAAACAACTTTTTTAATCAAAATAATTAATAGTGATAAATTATGAATTTGAGTGGTTTTAAAGTATATTTAGAATATATTTTTACCATTAAATATAATTTTGGTCATTGGACATAATTTTACAATTAAACCGAACATAAACAAGTGTCAATCTTTTGATAGTTATTATCTCTTAAAAACACGCTTTTTGTTTTGACAGCGGCAATTAATTTTAAATTAATTTCTGCCACTTCTGTGTTTTGAATTTAGGAAAATGGATTCCATATTTGGAATCAGGATGTTCAAATTGTGTAAATGGGTAACTTTTATTTTTAGACATTTTGAATAATTACTGCGGTAAATATTTTATTTACCATGGTTAAGGGTAAATCTGGTAAATAAGGGTTAAAAAACAATATTATAATAATAATAAATTACCCTAAAACGTGTCTTAACCCTATTGGTTGATACATGGTCGACCATGGGAATCTTTGGGTCTATTTTGGGACCCCATGGATCCACTTGTAATTGATAATGACACTTTATTTTAATTAAGTTAAAATGAATACAAAAATGACACAAGCATATATCGATTAGAAAAACAATTGTTACATAGGGTTATATATGTTGGATTTTAGATTATAAACATTCCTTATAAATCTAAAACGATTTCCTACATAATTATATTTTATTTATAATTTTTAAACATTAAATAATTTATTTTATTTATGACACAATGATGATGTAGTAATTACTATAATAGTGAAAAATTAAAATAATTGATATTATAAATAACCAAATAAATATAATATGAAACTTTTAATGAATTAAAATAATTTTCTAGGATAATATGATATATTAGGATTTATTTAATTGACGTTGTTCGAAGTAATCAATCTGTTATGGGTTTCACAAAAATCAACTATTGAATAGTGTCAAAATTGACATAAAAGAGTTCTTAAAACAAATATTATATTATTAATTGATATTAAATTCCTAAAAATATAAGGTTCGGCCAAGAGACTTATATCATGATGGGTTCATCATTAATGTACCACTTGGGGGTCGCTTGGATGTATATAGTATGTTTATTAACCATATTATATAAAAATACAAAGAGACATTGTAAAAGTGAAACTAATTAACTTATAGTTAATACTTAAAGATAAGGTTAATATAAGTACCCAAACCTGTCTAAATTCTATTGGTTGAGTGGTTTTCGACCTATCCCCACCTTAACCTTTGAATAATCAACTTTGGAGCCATTAGAAACCGAATATGAATTTATTATAAATTAATATTTCTAGCTTTTCCAAAGGTGCCCCTCACCCCTCTTATAAAAGGGCACTCCTTCTTCTCATTTATTCACACCTTCAAAGCCTTTTGGTTCGGCCAAACTCTGCCCCAATACTCTCCCAACATCCCTCACTACAACCTAGAGGCCTTAGTTTGATCAGAAAGCCAACCTAAGGAGCCCTTTTGATCAAATCAAAAGGAAGAACCCGAAGAAGAGGTAATGATTTCACCACCCTTCTCCAAGTTCATTTCTTCTTCCACTTCTTCTTCCTTTGTTCTTACCATTATAAAATAATTACTCTAGTATCTCACATATACTGTGATGTTATTATAAATATGGTACAACCATAATCAGTATTCTATCCACCCTTTGAATAACATGTCACCATACGTGCGTACGTACGGCTTACCGTCTCCACGTCGTGGTGTAATTGTTATTCAATATAATATTATTTGGATGGGTATAATAATGATGTGTAACTCATGTAAATAATAAATATATCATGTTAATGATTCTGTATATATGATATACCATCCATCTATATATTATTTTAATATCAAAAGAATGATATTGTCGCTCGTGCGTACGTACGGACTACCGTCTCCACGAACGCGATGAGATTCATTCTCCATCGTATCCATTCAAGTATAATTATCATTTGATGATTTAAAAATGATGTTTAAGGACTAGATATCATTCTGGATATGAATAAGATACAACAACCATGGCTTATGTAACAAAACATATAAAAGAAAATGAGTATGTTAACTCCCGAAACGACGATAATTCTAAGATATTATTAACAAATCAATGTTAAAAGATCATATATGATATCATATTAATATATATGATTCTTGTATAATTTAATAACAACTATTTCCCCATTATACAAGAGGTTAACCTACCCCAACCATGGAAAAGTACAAGGTAAGGGTTATTTCACAATCTCTTCATTATCCGAGTTTGTTTATATGTAATAATCTACTGGGATCTCTTTATCATCCACATCCATGTTTCTTAAAAATGTATTTCAAAACATTTTTACTATTTACTTGAATATGAGTTAAAGTCATTTATACCCTTTTTGACTTTTATAAGTGGTTTATAAAGGAATCTTTCTGTCGTTTTCAAAACAAGGTCCTTTTTAACCTTTTTGACAGAATTAATGTAAGAATGTTTTTTTAACTTACACGGCGAGTGCGGTTATTTTCTGCCGTTATAAAATCTTCAAAGCTTTCCTTACAAGCATATAAGAATATTTTCAAAGAAAATGTTTTATTTTATATGGATCTTAAATGATTTCAAAATAAAAGGAGATATTTCTTTAAAAATAATGTTGATTTCATCTATGTCAACATCCTTTGATGGATTTTAAGATTATTTGAAGTTGATTTATAATGATACAAAACTTCTATATTGTATTGAAGGTTTTGTGATATGTTTGACTGTGGATGTGCTATTTTTATACCATTCATAGTTTATGATGAAATTATTGACATTTCGTATGCTAGTTTTAATACGAATGTTTATGTTATGTTTAAACCTTTTCATATGGGAATGCATTGGACTTAGTAAGTGACGGGTGGAGCCCGTTATAGCTCCTCGATGCATCGGTAGGTCTCATGAGACAAACTAGTGTCTTGGCACAAGGCCTTGACAAAATCATATTTGTAGTCTTGGCACGAGGCCTTGACTATGTGGTTATGATAGTCTGGCATTATGCATTCCAACATTATGAAAGTGGTTATTGATTTTTGCATGTGATTATTCAATTAGTAGAATATCCATGTGAATAAGTAAATGGCATTATTTCATTTTATTTATGCCATACCATGTTGAAAGTTCATATTTAAAAGGCTTTTGTTTTAGTTATACATTGCCTTAAATGTTTATTCTTATTTATGAAAGTTTCCACTATATTGTTATCCTTACTGGGCATTTGAGCTCACCCCTTTTCAATGTTTTATTTTTCCCAGGAAGTGAAGAAGTAAATTATGAATGACCTGCAGGGATATTATGTGGGGATTTGAGTGTGGATTATGGAGACATTATGTTATTGTAGTAGTTTTTCATTTTATGATGTAATATAAAACTTATGAATATATCTAGTGTTTCCAAGGCTACTAAACCAATCGGTCTTTCGAGATTTGATCTTTCTTGTGATCATGCCAATGTTATGTAATAATTCACCGACTCTGGGTAACTGGGGTCGGGGCGTTACAGTTGGTATCAGAGGAAGTTTAGTACAAACCTTGGAAGCTAGATTTAGATAAACTCTGATTAGAGCATGTAGACCTAAGATGAACTTTGAGGATTAGTATAAAAGAACTTCCGAGAATTTTGGTATTGTAGAGATTTTGTGAGTTTTCCGAGCAATACATCCCCGTCTGGATACGAGCAGGTAGAGGCGGCTCTGGCACAGATGTACCTAGGGGTAAAACCCGAAAACACCGCTTTGAGCTAGACTCGAACGGGAACTGGTGCACGACAACGGGCCTTGCTGCACTCTTGGTTACGACACTCCCGGGGGATATGCTTAGGATAATTCTCATTTTCTTTACAAACCATTATGAATGGTTTATGAGTATATACATCCTCAAAGGAGAAATTTTTATGTATTATATCCATAAATAGTTCAATTTATGTTAAGTGTTTTATAAGTATGGGATTATGTATTTTGATTCATAAACTGATCTAGTTTATGCCATTGTTTAGAAATGGCGCCTAGTGGAAGAAATGGAAACTGTATCAATGCACGCACTCCATGTAGGGATTGCCCTCCTGCTCAAGATAATTATAGTGGGGCTGGTGATGCAACTGGTGCTGATCAGCTAATCACCATACTGGGACAACTTACTCAGGTTATGAATAATAACCTTACCCGTATGGAGCACCCTGATCCGCAGCGTGGAGGATCAATGTTAGATTGATTCATGAGGCAACAACCACCAAAGTTCAATGCGAATACAAATCCCTTAGTAGCTGAGCAATGGATATTTTCCCTAGAGAAAATATTTCAGGCTTTGGGGAGCAGTGAAAGGGAAAAAGTTATCATGGCAGTTTACCGCCTCACTGGAGATGCTGATCAATGGTGGTAATTGATTCAAAACATGAAGGAAGATGATGAAGTATCAAATATGGAATGGAGGGAGTTTAAAGATCTGTTTTTAGAAAAATACTTTCCTCGCGACCATCGAGCAGATATGGAAAGGCAATTTCTGAGTCTGAGACAAAAGGAGGATGATAATGTCACAAAGTATGAGGCTAACTTTACAAGGTTAGCGAGGTATGCTGGAGATTATATTCGCAAACCAAGAAGTAAGATTGATCTTTTCTTTGATGGGTTAAAACCATTTCTCCGTCGAGCATTAGTCTCACAATCCTTTTCATCGTACGAAGACATTGTCTCATGTGCTATCAAGACCGAAAAGGAATTCTCTAAGTCTTATGACTTTAAAGCAAAGCAAGAGAAGAAGAGACCTGCTGATCAATATGGGAATGGAAATAAGGTGAAGAAAGGAAAGGTTGAATATCCATCATGTGGTAAATGTGGGAAGAAACACCCCGTTACTTGCTTGAAGGGAATGGGAGTCTGTTACAAGTTTGGTGAAAAAGGCCAAAAAGCTCATGATTGCAAGGGGAAGAAGGAAGCTACCAACGTTCAGTGCTACAATTGCAAGGAGATGGGGCATTATGCAAATGCATGTCCTAAGCGTCAGGAGAACTTACCTCAGAAAAGGCCAAGGGATCAAGGCCAGACTTATGCTATCACTACTGCTGAGGTAGAAGCTCCGAAAGACGTGGTGGCAGGTAATTTAATGGTTTCCTCAAGTTTAGCAAATGCATTATTTGATTCTGGATCATCGCATTGTTTCATATCTTCCCAGTTTGCTAAGAAAATTAGATATTTCCAATTTGATTTAATAAGGGAGTTGTCAGTTAAAACTCCTAAGGGAAGTATCGTTGCAACAAAGTTTTGTGAATCAGTCCCCATCAGAGCACATAAATTTTCTTTATCTGCTGATCTCATCGTCATACCTATGATTGAGTTTGATATAATCCTCGGTATGGACTGGCTTTCGGACTATGATGCGAAGATTTATTGTAAGAAGAAAGAGGTTACGATTCTTGATGATAATGATAAGGAACACCTTATTTTTAGAGAAGAATCGTCACCACCTAATTCTTATTTAGATCCACCCCCAGTAGCTCAACTTAATTCAATTATTGGGGATGAAGAGAATGAAATAACTGTCGGTGAGGAAAGGAATGTTCAAATAGAGGATGTACCTGTTGTAAAAGAATTTGTAGATGTATTTCCGGAAGATTTACCTGGACATCCTCCAGAGCGAGAAGTTGAGTTTTCCATTGATTTGATTCCTAGATCAAGGCCTATATCAAAGACCCCTTATAGAATGGCCACTGTAGAGTTAGTCGAACTAAAGAAACAACTAGAGGAATTGAGTAATAAGAGATTTATTCACCCTAGTGTTTCTCCATGGGGAGCCCCTGTTCTTTTTGTTAAAAAGAATGATGGATCTATGAGGTTATGTATCGACTACAGGGAGATCAATGCTATAACGATAATGAACAAATATCCCCTACCTCGTATTGATGATTTATTTGACCAACTGCATGGAGCTCAATACTTTTCAAAGATTGACCTTCGATCTGGATACCATCAGTTGTGTGTGAAGAAGGAAGACATTCCGAAGACAGCATTTCGAACCAGGTACGGGCATTACGAGTTTACTGTAATGCCGTTTGGATTGACTAATGCACCCTCTGTATTCATGGATCTTATGAATAGAGTTTTCAGGGAGTATCTCGATGAATATGTGGTGGTATTTATTGATGATATCTTGGTATACTCCAAAACCTACGAAGATCATGAAAATCACTTGCGCATTATCTTGAAGACTCTGAGGAGGCATGAATTATATGGGAAGTTTAGAAAGTGTGAATTCTGTCTTCAGGAGATTTCTTTTCCTGGCCATATTGTCTCTAAAGATGGAATCTCTGTTGATCCTTCTAAGACCAAGGCAATCCAAGAATGGCCAGCACCTACGAGTATAACTGAGGTACGTAGTTTTATTGGTTTGGCAGGTTATTATCGACGTTTCATCCAGAATTTTGCCCGATTGGCTAACCCATTAACGAAGCTCACACGTAAAGGGGTTAAATTTGTTTGGACAAAAGAGTGTGAAGAATGTTTCGAAGAACTGAAGAGAAGGTTAGTCAATTCTCTTATATTGACTCTACCATCGGGGAATGATGGGTTCGTTATTTATAGTGATGCATCGAAGAAAGGACTTGGCTGTGTCCTTATGAAGAATGATAGAGTTATTGCCTATGCATCACGACAGTTGAAAATTCATGAACAAAACTATCCTACTCATGATCTCGAGTTAGCAGCAGTGATCTTTGCTTTGAAGATATGGAGGCACTACCTCTATGGTGAAAAATGTGAGATTTATACTGATCACAAGAGTTTGAAGTATATTTTCTCACAAAAAGAACTCAACATGAGGCAAAGGAGATGGCTTGAATTACTCAAGGATTATGATTGTACGATACACTACCACCCAGGGAAGGCAAACAAGGTGGAAGATGCTTTGAGTAGAAAAGACCATGGAGTTTTGAATAATATGAGAATTGAAAGGGATCCAATTTTCATGGATCTAGTGAAGATGGACATGGGAATAACCAGGGAAGGTGAAACATCAATGCTTTTTCAAATGGTTTCCAAACCATCTTTACTAGAAAGGATTAAGAGTTCTCAGACCGATGATGAAGAATCCCAAAAGAAGATTAAAGCTGTGAATGATGGGAGATTGAGAGACTTTGTGTATGAAGATGGAATTTTGAAATTCGGGAAGAGACTTTGTGTTCCCAATATACCTGATCTAAAAAGGGAATTGCTGGATAATGCTCATAGTTCCAATTTTTCTATACACCTTGGGAGCACCAAAATGTATAGAGATTTGAAGGAACATTTTTGGTGGGACAACATGAAGAGGGAGATTGCTGATTTTGTGTCAAGATGTATGGTTTGTCAACAAGTGAAAGCTGGAAGGCAACAGCCTGGAGGAGTCATGAAACCTCATCCCATACCGGAGTGGAAATGGGACAATGTTACGATGGACTTTGTCATGGGGCTACCAAAGACTCCTAGAAGGAATGATGCAATATGGGTTATTGTTGATCATCTTACCAAGACAGCACATTTTCTTGCTATAAGAGAAGATCTACCCCTAGAACGTCTAGCAAGACTATATATTAATAAAGTTGTGAGACTTCATGGAGTACCCCTATCGATTGTTTCTGATCGTGATCCCCATTTTACTTCAAGATTCTGGAAAAGTCTTCAGAAATCCCTGGATACTGAACTTCATTTGAGCACTACTTACCACCCTCAGACAGACGGACAATCAGAACGGACTATTAAAACCTTAGAAGACATGTTGAGATCTTGCTCACCTGACTTTCAGGGTATGTGGGATCAATATTTACCTCTGGTAGAATATTCCTATAACAATAGCTTCCATTCGAGTATTCAGATGGCACCATATGAAGCGTTATACGGAAAGAGATGTCGTACACCAACCTGTTGGGATGACGTTGGTGAAAGAAAACTTGTAGGCCCAGAACTGGTGGAGGAAACGGTGGAAAAGGTGAAAGTAATCCAAAATCACATCAAAGCAGCTCAAAGTAGGCAGAAGAGCTATGCCGATAATCGAAGGAAGGATTTGGAATTTCAAGTCGGTGATCATGTTTTTCTGATGGAATCTCCGTGGAAGGGAGTCATACGTTTTGGTAAGAAAGGTAAATTGAGTCCCAGGTACATCGGACCTTCCGAAATTCTAGAACGAATTGGGGTTGTAGCTTACCGATTGGCAATGCCGCCAAGTCTCTCCAAAGTCCACGATGTGTTCCACGTATCTCTATTGAGGAAATACATGCCTGATCCAACGCATGTACTCACCTATGAGGAATTAGAACTGGAACCTGATCTGTCTTATTGCGAAGAGCCCGTCATGATTCTTGATACGAGAGAACAAGTGCTGAGAAACCGGACGACGCGTCTGGTAAAAGTTTTGTGGAGAAACCATAAGATGGAAGAGGCAACGTGGGAACCCGAGGAACTTATGATGAAGAACCACCCGAGTCCTTTTATGCAGTAATACCCTAGAAATTGCGAGGAAGCAATTATTTGAAGGAGGGTAGAATGTAACACCCCAAGCTTCTACGGTACGCTTCTCTTTGAATAATGTGATAGCGTGTGTTGTACGCAACACCGAGTTCTAACACACCATAACTAATCAAACTAGCCATTATGAATAGTAATACCTAATTTTTGAAATTATATATATTTTATATTTGAAAATGGACTTCATTTTTGGATTCGGAATATGGAATTTAGCCTAAGGTGAAATTTTGGTACATTTCAGATAACTTTCATATTTTGATGAATATTGAAAATTACTAAATTTTAATTAAAAACAACTTTTTAAATCAAAATAATTAATAGTGATAAATTATGAATTTGAGTGGTTTTAAAGTATATTTAGAATATATTTTTACCATTTAATATAATTTTGGTCATTGGAAATAATTTTACAATTAAACCGAACATAAACAAGTGTCAATCTTTTGATAGTTATTATCTCTAAAAAACACGCTTTTTGTTTTGACAGCGGGAATTAATTTTAAATTAATTTCTGCCACTTCTGTGTTTTGAATTTAGGAAAATGGATTCCATATTTGGAATCAGGATGTTCAAATTGTGTAAATGGGTAACTTTTATTTTTAGACATTTTGAATAATTACTGCGGTAAATATTTTATTTACCATGGTTAATGGTAAATCCGGTAAATAAGGGTTAAAAAACAATATTATTATAATACTAAATTCCCTTAAAACGTGTCTTAACCCTATTTTTTGATACATGGTCGACCATGGGAATCTTTGGGTCTATTTTGGACCCCATGGATCCACTTGTAATTGATAATGACACTTTATTTTAATTAAGTTAAAATGAATACAAAAATGACACAAGCATATATCGTTTAGAAAAACAATTGTTACATAGGGTTATATATGTTGGATTTTAGATTATAAATATTCCTTAGAAATCTAAAAAGATTTCCTACATAATGATATTTTATTTATAATTTTTAAACATTAAATAATTTATTTTATTTATGACACAATGATGATGCAGTAATTACTATAATAGTGAAAAATTAAAATAATTGATATTATAAATACCCAAATAAATATAATATGAAACTTTTAATGAATTAAACTAATTTTCTAGGATAATATGATATATTAGGATTGATTTAATTGACTTTTTTCGAAGTAATCAATCTGTTATGAGTTTCACAAAAATCAACTATTGAATAGTGTCAAAATTGACAAAAAAGAGTTCTTAAAACAAATATTATATTATTAATTGATATTAAATTCCTAAAAATCTAAGGTTCGGCCAAAAGACTTATATCATTATAGGTTCATCATTAATGTACCACTTGGGGGTCTCTTGGATGTATATAGTAAGTTTATTGACCATATTATATAAAAATACAAAGAGACATTGTAAAAGTTAAACTAATTAACTTAGAGTTAATACTTAAAGATAAGGTTAATATAAGTACCCAAACCTGTATAAATTCTATTGGTTGAGTGGTTTTCGACCTATCCCCACCTTAGCCTTTGAATAATCAACTTTGGAGCCATTAGAAACCGAATATAAATTTATTATAAATTAATATTTCTAGCTTTTCCAATGGTGCCCCTCACCCCTCTTATAAAAGGGCACACCTACTTCTCATTTATTCACACCTTTAAAGCCTTTTGGTTCGGCCAAACTCTGCCCAAATACTCTCGCAACATCCCTCACTACAACCTAGAGGCCTTAGTTTGATCATAAAGCCAACCTAAGGAGCCCTTTTGATCAAATCAAAAGGAAGAACTCGAAGAAGAGGTAATGATTTCACCACCCTTCTCCAAGTTCATTTCTTCTTCAACTTCTTCTTCCTTTGTTCTTACCATTATAAAATAATAACTCCAGTATCTTACATATACTATGATGCTATTATAAATATGGTACAACCATATTCAGTATTCTATCCACCCTTTGAATAACATGTCACCATACGTGCGTACGTACGGCTTACCGTCTCCACGTCGTGGTGTAATTGTTATTCAATATAATATTATTTGGATGGGTATAATAATGATGTGTAACTCATGTAAATAATAAATATAAATGTTAATGATTCTGTATATATGATATACCATCCATCTATATATTATTTTAATATCAAAAGAATGATATTGTCGCTCGTGCGTACGTACGGACTACCGTCTCCACGAACGCGATGAGATTCATTCTCCATCGTATCCATTCAAGTATAATTATCATTTGATGATTTAAAAATTATGTTTAAGGACCAGATATCATTCTGGATATTAATAAGATACAACAACCATGGCTTATGTAACAAAACATATAAAAGAAAATGAGTAAGTTAACTCCCGAAACGACGATAATTCTAAGATATTATTAACAAATCAATGTTAAAAGATCATATATGATATCATATTAATATATATGATTCTTGTATAATTTAATAACAACTATTTCACCGTTATACAGGAGGTTAACCTACCCCAACCAAGGAAAAGTACATGGTAAGGGTTATTTCACAATCTCTTCATTATCCGAGGATGTTTATATGTAATAATCTACTGGGATCTCTTTATCATCCACATCCATGTTTCTTAAAAATGTATTTCAAAACATTTTTACTATTTACTTGAATATGAGTTAAAGTCATTTATACCCTTTTTGACTTTTATAAGTGGTTTATAAAGGAATATTTCTGTCGTTTTCAAAACAAGGTCCTTTTTAACCTTTTTGACAGAATTAAGGTAAGAAAGTTTTTTTTAACTTACACGGCGAGTGCGGTTATTTTCTGCCGTTATAAAATCTTCAAAGCTTTCCTTACAAGCTTATAAGAATATTTTCAAAGAAAATGTTTTATTTTATATGGATCTTAAATGATTTCAAAATAAAAGGAGATATTTCTTTAAAAAGAATATTGATTTCATCTATGTCAACATCCTTTGATGGATTTTAAGATTATTTGAAGTTGATTTATTATGATACAAAACTTCTATATTGTATTGAAGGTTTTGTGATATGTTTGACTGTGGATGTGCTATTTTTATACCATTCATAGTTTATGATGAAATTATTGACATTTCGTATGCTAGTTTTAATACGAATGTTTATGTTATGTTTAAACCTTTTCATATGGGAATGCATTGGACTTAGTAAGTGACGGGTGGAGCCCGTTATAGATCCTCGATGCATCGGTAGGTCTAATGAGACAAACTAGTGTCTTGGCACAAGGCCTTGACAAAATCTTATTTGTAGTCTTGGCACGAGGCCTTGACTATGTGGTTATGATAGTCTGGCATTACGCATTCCAACATTATGAAAGTGGTTATTGATTTTTGCATGTGATTATTCGATTAGTAGAATATCCATGTGAATAAGTAAATGGCGTTATTTCATTTTATTTATGCCATACCATGTTGAAAGTTCATATTTAAAAGGATTTTGTTTTAGTTATACATTGCCTTAAATGTTTATTCTTATTTATGAAAGTTTCCACTATATTGTTATCCTTACTGGGCATTTGAGCTCACCCCTTTTCTATGTTTTATTTTTCCCAGGAAGTGAAGAAGTAAATTATGAATGACCTGCAGGGATATTATGTGGGGATATCAGTGTGGATTATGGAGACATTATGTTATTGTAGTAGTTTTTCATATTATGATGTAATATAAAACTTATGAATATATCTAGTCTTTCCAAGGCTACTAAACCAATCGGTCTTTCGAGATTTGATCTTTCTTGTGATCATGCCAATGTTATGTAATAATGCACCGACTCTGGGTAACTGGGGTCGGGGCGTTACATCTTCCCTACCCATTCTCCCCATTCACACCAAAACAACCAAAACGGTGGGACTTCCTCCCAAAACGTTCACCCATTCACAGCTACTGGTACTTCCCGACCACTACTCATATGGTGGTTCTTCAGACCACTATACATCACCTTTTATAGTGAGACATCCCTCCCACTTCCGCACAACATTTCAACCTATCACAACCAAACATATAACACATCAAGGTCCAACATCATGAAATCAACCAATTCCATTGTATGTCAATCCACTTCAATAAATCTCCCATTTATTGAAAATCATTTTCCATGCCAAAAAACCATTCAATAAAAAAACATCTTTATTTAAAACCATTTTTCATCAACCATTTTTTCAAAATCAATCTCAACAACCCATTTTAAAATCTACATTTTAAAATCCACTACAATAGCATTCCACCATTAAACCCTCTTTTTCAAAAAATCCCCAAAACACTACCAAATGAATTTCCCACCAATTTCACCCTACAATCACCATTATAACAACGAACCACTAGTTCTAATCATGTGCAGTTGAGAGAGAAGCCTCCTACTTTTACGGTTCTCGAGAAATTGACCCACGAGCAACCATGCCTCAAATCCGGCGAATGCACCACCAAAACCTCTCTAGGTCCCCTTCGCTAACATTCATAAGCCTTAAAATCATCATCCAAGGCATCCACAACCATATATCTATACACAACAAGTGTTGATCTTGAAAACCTCGAAAGAGATGGATGTAGATCTTGAGGAAAACACAAGGAAACCATGAGGAGAGACTTACATGGGAGAAACCACCTTAAATCCACCTTGAAACACCTTCTAAATGCTTCCAAACCGAGTGGGAGAACCCTTCCCACCCCTGAGAACCGAAAAACCCAAGTGAGGCTCATGTGGGAGGAATATTGGAGTGGTTTAGGTCAAGGTTGGCAGAGCCCCGACGTAAAATCCACAACATTAAGTGGTCGCACGGTTAGTCTGCACGGTTTCACAAATCGTGCGCTAACTATGAACATGCTACTACCTCAAGAGAAAGATTCCACATGGTTGCCTTCCATGGTGTGGAAAACCATGTTCAGGATGTGCAAAGCCTACTTCCTCCCCCTCCATGGTTTTTTAGAGCCCCCGCATGGTTTCCCGTAACCATGCTCAAGTCGTGCGCCCCAATAAAATCCCTCAAACTCCTTCAAACCCATTTCAAACTCATCCATCATCTTCCCAACCCATCTCATGCACTTTAAACATATAAAAAGGCATAAACAAGGTCTACATACCTCAAACTGGGAGTGCTATATATTATGTTGTGTTAAATAATCCATATTCAAGTTTGTCATTATTCTATATATTTTCTAATATATTATGAAATTTTATTTGATATTTTTTTTATTACACCTCCAATCAAAAAACTACGTCAATTACACAAATTTTTCATGCAACTATTTATGATCCAACATCATCAAATAAAACTACGTTGGATTCACCATTATCTAGTACATATATTATATAGAAAAGTGGATACTTAGATTTCAGCTCACACTTTTCTTTCACTGAAAAATGAAAAAAATAATATTTATCAGTATTATATCCTCAAAATTACTTTATTTACTTTTAGATACATATACATATTCAAAAATTCCAAAAAAATAACATTATCCAAATTATAATTTCTCGCTCAACTAAAATATTTTTTAACAACCTTCAAAGGCTCTGAACATCTGAGAGTCTTAATTTTTTTTGAAACACCTAAAATATATACATCAATTATCTTCGTAACTTCCGAACAAATTTGATAAATTTATAATCCCAGAAACAATCTCTATGAGTATTCAGAATGTTTTACATTACAGCATTTTGTAAAGATCCTTAATCCTTAATATTGAATACAAACATCTTTGTCTGTTCATATATGGCCTATAAAACTATATTTCAAAATACTGTTTATACAACCTTTCTCCATAAAATGATATAAAACATCATAATAATATTATAAATCTTATGTATTCCTAATATTATTTTCAGTAGCATTATAATATTTTCACCATCTCATTCTTTTCTATCTAATTAAATATAATGACTTTGACATGTATTCTACATCATATGAACTTAAAATGGTTATGTCTATCACCTATATATTTCCAATATACAAAATATATTTCCCTATATGGTTCTCCTTCATATTTCTATCCAGTACTCCTTAGATTAGAAAACATATTATATTATGCATCACAGTTATCGATTAGATAAGTTTCAACTTTCTCCATATAGTTCTCTATCCAACCATTGGATGAATCTTCACAACATCATATATTTTTCTTTTTAAAAAACCTATCTGAAATTCTACTCACAATTCATTTCATTAAATATCGTAAAAGAACTCATCCTAAATAATGATAACTTTTATTAATCAGGATATATTATACATTGTGGAACAAAAAAGCATCGTATTACTTGATAATGATTCTCAAAACAAACTAATAAATCTTCAATCTAAATTATCCATGAACATATCTTATAAACACACACACACACAAATATATAAATATATATATTAAAAACAATGAAACTATAAAAATGTGGTAACTAAAATATCCACCTATGTGTTTGCTGAAAATATTTCCAAACATCATCAAAGTCAATATGTGACCTTAATTACTTCTCCTCACATGTATGTGAATATTCCTTCTCCTCCTTCTTGAAATAATAATTTAATACTCAAGATAGGTGTCATGTCAAATCATCTTATTTCATTATAAAATCTAAAAAAAATTGGTCAAGAGAAAATTTTTAAAACATGAATCTATAAACAACTATCTTTTAACTGGAAAACACTAACACTATATGGGAAGAACTGAAGTTAAAAATGGGTGTATAATAATGGTGATAAATGTTATCCATTATAATTATTATATGTAGTAATTCCTGCATGATTGTTCATCTCTATTATATATGGGACTCGTTTAGTATGTTTGATTTTTTAAAACATGGCCCATCTAGGAAAACGTAAAACATTTGGATATTATAAACAAAAATCCCCATGAATCTCAAATTTCTCAACTATCTACACCCCTCAAAGATATTTTTTATATAAATAGGGATTGTTATAAATGTGTGATAAGCACGCCGAAGAATTACCTTTTCTCCACCTAAAGGGGTTTAAAACATCCTTTATAATGGTTTATATACTCTTTTATAATGGATATTTAATATTTCGATAAAACACTACAACACTTACCCAAATCCTCGCCATATTCTCCTTTAATTTCAAGCATTTATTTTAAACAAACAATAATATTTTTAATATTTCGGAACCTCAATGGTCCTTAAAAGTTACACTCATAATATGAATATTCACAAAATTTAGACTACTTTCACTTGTCCATAATCACATAACGGTATGATTGTTCATCCTTTAGTAGTGCCTTTATATATTTAGTAACGTATATATTCTCAAATTGTTAAATATCACATAATACAATAATATTCTCTTAAATTTTCAAAATAAATTCATTACCGTGAGTTTGTAACGTATTATTTATAATTTTTATTAGGTTAGAAATATATTCATATAGTCTATGATACTATTACTATATTTCCAACACCGCTATTATATAATCAAGTTCATTATAAAACTATTTATGGAAAACTTTTCATTAAATTTTATTCTCATTTTATGAAGCTCATATATTTATATTTTTTTACAACGATTTTATCCTTATTCTCCCATTATATAATTATAATTTTTTTATCATAATATATTAATAATCACTATTTTTTTCATTTCACAAATTTCTTGAGGTTCTCACATCAATCACTAATTGGTTTAGTATTTTTCTTCTTCTAAACAAAAATTTCTTACTTACATATCTTTCCAATAAATTGTTACAATAATATTCTTGTAATAGATAACACTTACTATATAACTCCCACCTAATAGAGAAATATTAAAATAGAAATATTTTTCCTATCACCTAAATAATTAAAAATATCAAGGGTAACCACTAAATCTTTATCTATTAAATATATAGTTGTTATATGGTAATTTGTTTTACTCTTTCAAAGACATCGATATATATTTTTAGGGTATATAATCTTGAAGTATTTAACTATTGATTTATTGATTATTATTTATCTCTAATTCTATTTATAATAGATAAATCTTAGTTATCTTTCTATACATCATTTTCTATAATGTAAAAAGTAAATTTAAATTCATTTGTGGTAGAATCAACCTACCTCTATGGGTAGTTATTTTCTATAGATTAAAAATATCTACCAATTAACATGAAAACATTGGTTAAACCTTATGTATTATTATTTAACATAAATTTCTTAACAAACATTGAATTTATCATAGAAAACTGTTACTCCTTCTCTGCAAATATTTCATTATGATCCTTTACGATATTCAAAAATTCATCAATCCTCGTTATGTTTTTCTTACTTTTCAGAAAAACTATCCATTCATCCTAATAATGATCCTCTGTTCTAGATATTATACCATTAAAATCATTTATATTCTCTTTTAGATATTCCAATATTGAATTATATGATCAAATCACCTTACGATCATTTATTTAAATTTAATCAAAAACCCTATTAAAAAAAGTCTCTCTATATACAATTTTATTACCTTCCTTCTCTTATTGAGTTGTTTTATTTACTAAATATAAGGATCTAAATTTTACATTAGAATCAATTTTAGTTCTATTCTATTTCTTCCATCATCATAAAATGTTTATTAATTAATTTTTTTAAATGAGATATGATTTTTATTGAAAATAACAATCAATATTGGATGATGAATCATCACTATCTTATTTTCAAAAAAAATTATTCTTATTTTTTTGAAAAAAAACTCATATATTTATTCTTCTTTTATTTATATGAATGATCTCTATATCTTCTAACATTGAAGATTAAATCATTATATTTTGAAAGTATCTTATAACAAGGAAACTACTTTTATAAATTCATAAATTCAAATATTCTTTAATTTATACAATCTATTGATCTATTTTGTAAAACTTATATTGAAGAGAAATAATGTTATGGAAATCAATTCCATCCTCCCCAGTATATAAATAACATAATTTTACTATTATTTCATCATCTCTAAATATAACATTTTATATTGAATCTAATGTTATATCATATATAATCATCTTCTCAAATACAATTATTTATCTTTCTATATGCTATGGTAATGTTATGATGTTCAGGTAGAGATAGAAAGTCTCATTATGTTACAGATAAAACCGTAATATTAAACTTATAAAGATTTTTTATCATCAATTTATTAATAAGTGTATAAAATTATAACTTCTCAAAAATAGGATTGATATTCCATAAATTTAAACGACCCATTAAAATACTTATTCATACATTCAAAATCATTCGTAATAATATCGTCATGCATACTTATCAATATATTTAACTTAGAGTATGTGATTTTCATGTTTAAATAATAACATATCAACATGAAGTGAATCTATTTAGTAGTTGTAATCCCTATAATTATATTATAAACATTCTCAAAGAGTTAAAAAAATTTTTTACCGTTTCCATTAAATTACAGATTTATTTTATTGGAAGATCTCAAAAAAGATCATTTAATGTAGGTGATCCCAAAATAGTAGTATATCTATCTTCTAGTCCATGATATTTATGGTTGGGTAACATCATATTTTCCTAAGATTATTTTGTCATCCCATATATATATTTACACCCATTTTATAATACAAATTTATATTCTCTATCGGTATAATATAGTTACATATTCTATAATAAAACATCCATTTTTTACCCGTTGAAGATCCCAAATAAGATAAAGATTACTGAGAGTTATAGGATTGAATTAGGGATCCATTTAATTTTATGAATAATTACTCAATTCAACCATTTATGCATGAGATATTTTTTATTTAATAACTGATATATCTCACCCATACATTTTATGCAAAAAATTTAATGATAGATATAGACACAATATTTTAAAAAAAATTAACTCAATTTGAGAACCTACTCCATTCAATGTTGGTAATATCCCCCAAAATTCATTTTCATCTAACTTGAATATTATTTTAAATTAGCATGTTGTGACTGGTTATGCACTGTAGTAATAATTCTTCGAGTTAACACTTATTCTACACCAAAGCGACTTAATCATTGTCTAGTGTTGGTGAATTTCCCCCAAAAATTCTACTTTTATCATTTTCCTTCATGAAAGGTTATATCCCCTGATATGAGACTTTTAGAAACAATTTATACCCCCAAATAAAATTTTACCTTCCTCTCTATCCATTGAGTGTATAAATCTAAACTTAATAATATGTTATTCATCCACAATAATGTTGGATAAAATCTTCCATTGTAATGATTTCAATATCTTTAATATCACTCTTAAAAGTGTACTAGTTTTGATATATCCTTCAGATCTTAATAGACATAGATATACTCAGAACTCAGAAAAAAATGTATATCTTATAATACACCATCTAGTGTTTTATTTTCAAACCTCCTTATTCAATGGTGGTCTAATCATGTGCACATCCATTGGGTATCGCCTTTAGAATGTATGAATATTTTATAAACTATTTTATATCACATATTTATAAAATAAAATGTTTTTGGTAAAAGCCTTATTAATAAATCTATATTCACTATACCTTTTCCCAACGAACGTATGTTCAATGAAAAATAGTATATTTCACATATGCCAGGTAATCTCTTATTTAATCTTGTGGATTCATGGATTGAAACCCCATTGTGTTATCTAATTTACATTGGGAATATAAATCTACCCTAAAAACATATAAATTAATATTATCTCTTTATACACACATAATTATTCTAAAAAATAATCATGAAGAATGAGCTATATATTTGAATATCTCGCTCCACTGAAATTTCATTTTACCATCTTCAAATTATTAGTAGAATACTATGGAATTTTTTTTAAAATAAAATAACTATTAATGAAAATAATATATCTATATAACATCTCTAAATACAACATAGAATAAAAATTTTTGAAATAATAACGCAATATCAAAATAATGTATGACTTTAAAAATATTTATCAAGGTCATTAAAACATATATCTGGTGTATAACCATCTCTGTTTAGTCATAACTATCTGATAAATCATAGTTTCACAATCTAATATATACCCCCTCAATTCCTATTATATACCAGAATATCTATATACATTTTCTAATATAATGGAATCATTAATGTTTGTTTGGTGAGCTCATAATTTTTCTCTATCTATTTCTCCTCTATATGATGATCTATTAAGATTTTTCTTGATCTTATCTGTATGAAGAAAATTCAATAGTATTTTAAAAGAACATTTATCTTTTTAATAGACACCATATATTTAATTTTCCTTTGTAAATTCATACTTTCATATGAAAAACATTGTGAACTAAACACATTCTACTAAAACATCACAAAATATAATATGATGATCTTTAGATTTCTACAACTATGGCACTTCCTGATCATTACCTACAAAATTTATAAATATTATTTTAAATTTTATAAATCTGTATTTATAATATTATTCACCTTTTACTAATCAAATATCTTCATTATTTAACTCTTCTTAAATATCTATTAAATTTAAAAATTAGGATATTTGGTGTATTGATGAACTATTAAGAATCATCTGAATTTCATATGTTTCCTTAAATATATTAATCTATTATATATAAGACATATCCATGTTATAATCATATAAATACATATTTAAATTGTGATAAAAATGAAACCAAAACAACCTGGGAAAAAAATATTCATCTAGGTGAACTTCCATGCAAGTAGGTAATGAAAAATGTGTCCTATCACTCCATTGAGGTGATAGTTATCACATACGCATGATCGAAATTATCATTTTATAGAAGATTTAAATATAAAATAATATGTAATATCATATATTTTGTAAGTATTAATTAATTTTTGAAATATAATATATATATATATATATATTAATTTGATACAAAGGTTTAATAACCCATCAGATGACATAATGAATAACAAATCTCATCGCTACATGGAGTTGGTAGTCCACATTTATGCACAAGTGACATTTTCATTCCAATATGAAAAAATGAATATTAAAATGGATGATTCTATAAATATAAAATAATATAATTTTATTAAAGATACTAATGTCATTTTTTATCATGGATAATGAACTTTTGAAGGAGTTATAGAATGAAATTAAGGGTAAATCACTCGTTAATGGGTTATACCTCTTCTTTGGGAAACCCCCATTGGAATAGACAATATTCCTCCATGAATTGGACTTATGATGGAAAAAATAGCTACATGAATGGTATAATAATGTTTTTATGGTATTCAGTGGGAATTGGTTTAGTTAAATTGCTTAATTAATTTAAATAAGGGTAGATATGAGGTTCCCCTTTAATCATTAGAGTGGTATGCCTGTAATTATTCAATGTTATAAACTAATATAAAATTTATTTATGGTAATTTTCATTTAAAAATATAAGGTATTTATTATTATGATTTCTTTATTGAAATAATATCATAAAATAAAAATTATGATACTATTTTATGATATTATCACTTAGTTTCTACCATAATTAACATGTTTTACCCCCAACCACGGTAATGAATTTTTACCATGATAACTATTCATTTAGATTAAAAATGTAATTACAAAAATTAAAATAATTTAACCTATACTGTTAAAATATTAAATCCATTTTTAATGATTTAACATGTAGAATTGGAAAAAAGATAAATATAAAATTTTATATTAAAATAATAACCTTTTTAAAAAAATGAATTTTTCCCAAAAAATGACCATATAAAAAAAATTATTCTAATGATCCCTATTGATATGATTTGAATATTTTTACTATAAAGTGAATAATTTTTATTTCATAAAAAATATGTTATATGATGGACCTTTTAATATTCTTGGAAATAAATGGTATGTTTTATAAATATATATGTTTTTCACAATTCCCTCTCAAATATATCTTCTAAAAGAAACCAGAAAAATTAAAACAACGATATATTGGACATTATGAATTCAAAAATTTATTTTATTTTATTAATTTCATTTATTAAAAATTTTAAATTTATCTTTAACATAAAACCAAATAATCCCCAAAAAATATATAGAAAAATAGATTGGTTTTTCAATTGAAAATTTTCATAAGAACTGTAAAGTGAATATGAGGTTATGTTACATGATCCCATACCAACTATGGTCATCGTTAAATATATTAAATCTATATAATTAACATAGCTAAACTAAACATATAAGATCATATAAAAAATATATATTAATGCTATAGAATCCTTTTATCATTTCTGAATACACTTAAAAATAAATGTTCTTATTTTCACTAAAAAAATATTAACATATATTAAATTATTTAAAATCATTTTATTATGATTATATATCATTATAGATTCATTATTTGAGATTATTATTTCTATTCTAGAGGAGATATTACACTAGTGTAGTGTAATTCATATTATTGTTTTTACCATATTATTATTTATATTATATATTGTATTTTCAAGATCTTGTATATAAAATCCATTATAAAATTAATAGAAATAGAAAATATTTCACTGATAAAAATAGTACAATGATAGATATTTATTTCAAAAGAAAATCAATCAATAGTATGGTTTCATATTAAAATTAATTTTTTTATTTATTTATAGTTTTCGATTTTAGTATTTTAGAAAAATTGAAAATACAAATGGTTGAAAAATATTCATTGTTCCTACAGATGAGACACTAACACATGATTGACTCCTAACATGTATGTTTGTTTCTCCCATAAATGATTTCTTATATTCAATAAAAAGTAATATTTTAACCTAAATAATTTATACATGTTTGATATCTAATATCCATGATTTTTAAGTTATATAAAATGTTACCCATCACAAAATTATTATTTATACTCATGAATAGTTAATTGCTTCTTCAAATATTAAATCTCATTAGAAAATTAAATGTATACATATAACTTCTTATCCTTATAAAAAAATGTATATGTAAGATTACATGTTATCTATAATTTAACAATATTATCCATCTTCTAATTTGTTTTAAAATTTCATCCCCTATGATAGTATAATTTTTATATTGTGATACTAGTAAACGAATTTGTTATAATTAAAAGTTTATTTCTCGAGGACCAATTTCATTGATAAATTGGTTATTCTTCTTCATTCCATTAATTTGTATGAAAAAATATTTGTAATTTATTATGTTATTTATATAAATACTGAATGTGGAATTTTACATAATATATATCAATTAAAATAACTCTAAATATATTATTAAATTGTTGGGATAAGATATATATTTTAATATGTCTTGATTTATTTTTTCTCATAGTTTAATGATTTTATATTTAGTTTAAAACGTATTATTTATTTCATATAATATAATTCATCGACTAATAAATGAACTACATGTCACAAAATTAGTACCATTAATATTCTCCAAACCATAACAAAACATATGAAACAAATTGTGTTTTTTCATTAGCTCCCAACAAATATTTACATTAGAATAACTATTAATATTTTAACCAAAAAAAAGAGATTGGTAATGAAACGATATTTACTGGACATGTATTTAATATATCTTGTTCATGGTGAATGGGATTCATATTAGAAAGAGTCTCGCAATTTTATATTTTATGAAGTATTTTATGTTAGGTTTTACCATTAACATTTTATATGAATAACAGACATACCATACAAGATTATATTAAAAGTTAATATATTTTATGTATCCTATACATAATAATTATATAGTAACAAGTTCAATAACTAAATAGAAACTAAAGGGTGTAAAATTTATATATTATAAGGGAATAATGTTGTAAAAATGATATGAAACATTTTTTCACCTATCAAGAATGAAATAGCCAAGTAGAATGTACATTCCCATGATCTAACACCTAAATTGGAAATAAAATAATTGCTGACATTTACCGCCATAAATTTATGTGATAACTCGAAGGATATTTACTTGTTGTAATCCTAGATGTCAACTTATTCTGTTTTATTTCTCTTAGAGGGGGAGTACATGTTGAAAATAAATAATGGAACAATAAATAATAATTCCATTTCCATCATGTGGTATCTTCAGTTGTAAATCTGAAAACATTTTATTTGCATGATATACCCCCTTATCTCCACCTAATATAAAGCTTCCATCCTAAAATCTTGGGAAAATAAGGAAATAACAATTATTTTAAAATCCCTAAAATTACCTCCATAGATTTAAGGTCCTCACATACCCATTAATGACCATTCTATTTTATTCTAGAACCAACCTAGTATGAGAATATACCAAATCAAGGAATTAAATCCATTATTGTATACGAATTTACATTATATGTGAATCTTATCAATGATAAATAATGGATTGATAGAGAGTTTAAAAACATAACAAATGCTATGGAGGATACATCTTAATCATCTATAATAATGATGCTCATTTTATAGATGGTCCAAATAACATGTCCATAGTAATAGATGGATTGCATACTCCACCAATGCAAATTCCCTACCAGTATGAAGGAATTAAAACCATTTTTGATATATTATTTATTGTGGATGTGTTATTTTAATACCATTAATTGTTTATTTGTAATGTATTATCATTTAGTATACAGGTTTTAATACTAATGTTTATGTTATTATCCAACCATTTCATATATGGAATGAATTGGACTTAGTAAGTGATGGGTAGAGACCACTATAGCTCCTCGATGTATCAGTACATCTTTTGAGAAAAACGAGTTTCTTGGCACAAGGCCTTGACAAAATATTATATTTAGTCATGGTACAAGGTCATGACAATGTGGTTATGATTTCTGGAATTATGCATTTCATCATTATGAAACAGGCTACAGATATTTCATGTGATTAATCGACTAGTTGAATATGCATGTGAAACATTATGTGTAATTATTTGATTTATATTTTCCATATTATGCTGATGTTTATTTTTAAAAGTGTTATGTTTTAATTTTAGAAATTTCCTTAAAAATTTTATGTTTATATATGAATGTTTCCTCTATATTTTTATCCTTATTGAGAATCTGAGCTCGTCCCTTTCTTATGTTTTATTTTTCCCAAGATGGGATGATGTATTTTATGATTAACCTGCATGAATAGGATAAGGGATAAAACTGTGTTCAAAGGGTCCAGAATGATTTTTTTCTTTATTTAATGATGTAATGAAAAACTTATTTATGTATCTAGTACTTCTATGGATACTAAACTTATCAGTCTTTCGAGAATTGATCTCTTGTGATCATGCCAATGTTATGTAACATTTCACCAACTCTAGTCAACTATGGTTAGGGCATTACATTGGTTATTATATAATCATTAGTACAAACCATAGAAACATTATTATGAAAAACTCTGATTTTAGAACATTACCCTAAGATAGAACTTTAGGATTAGAATAGAATAACTTCCTAGAATTTTGAAAATGTAGAGATTTTTTGTACTTTACAAACAATAAATCCATGTCTGGATATGATCTTGTAGAGGAGGCTCTAGAAAAAACGTTCCTAGGCTTGAAAAATCTGAAAAAGATTTTTTGGATAGACCCAGGGTATCCTGGTACATGACAATGGGCCTTGCTGCACTCTTGCTTATGACACTCCTAGGGGATATGCTTATGATAATTCATATTTTCTTTAAAAAAAACTATGAAGGATTTATATGTTTATACCTCTTAAATGAAAACCTTTTTATGATTATGGATTATATCCATCAACTCCTCAATTTATGTTAACTGTTTTATGAGTTTGGAATTATGTATTGAGGTTCATAAACTAATCTACTGTATGTCATTATTTAGAAATGATGCCTACTAGAGGGAATGGAATCCATATCAATACACGTAATCCTTGTAGGGGTTTCCGTCCTACTAAAGATAATTATATTAGAGCTGGTGATGCAAATGGTGCTGATCATCTTATCACCATATTAGGACAACCCACTCAGGTTATGAATAATAACCTTACCTATATGGAGCACCGTGATGCACAACGTGGAGTATCAATGTTATACCACTTCATGAGGAAACATCCACCAACATTAAATGCGACTACAAATCAATTTTTCGCTTAGAAATGGATAATTCCATAGAGAAAATAGTTCATGCTTTAGGAAGATGTGAAATTGCAAAAAATGTCATGTTAGATTATCGACTCACGGGAGATGTATATCAATGATGGTCATTAATTCAAAACAGAATAGAGGATAATTAATTATCAAATATGTAATAAAGAGAGTTTAAAGAGATTTTCATAGAAAAATACTTTCATCGTGAGCATCGAGCAGATATGGAAATATAATTTCTGAGTATGAGGAAAACGAAGGATGAGAATGTCGCAAACTATGAGGCTAACATTACAAGGTTAGAAAGGAATAAAAATTATTATATACATAACCCAAGTAATAATATTGATCGATTATTTAATGGGTTAAGAACATTTCTCATTCAAGCATTAGACTTAAAATCCTTCTCATCATATGAAGATATTGTCTCATGTACTATCAATATAGAAAATTAATTCTTTGTGTCTTACGACTTTAGTGAAAAAATTGAATAAGATATATACTAAACACTATGGAAATGGAAATAGGGGGAAGAATTGAAATATTGAATATACATCATGAAGTAAATGTGGGAAGAAACACCCTGATACTTTTCTGAAGGGAATTAGAGTCTATTACAATCGTGGTGAAAAAGGCCACCAAGACCATGATTTTATGGGAAAGAAAGAGTTTGTCAATGTTGAATGCTACAAATGAAGAGAAAAGGGACATTATGAAAATGAATGTCATATGTGCCAAGGAAACATAAATCAAAAAGGAAAAGGGGGAAAGCTAAGCTTATGTGATCACTACTGCTAAGGTTTAAGCACCCGATGATATGGTGGAAGGCAATTTAATGGTTTCCTCAAGTTTAGCCAATGATTTATTTGACTCTTGATCATCACATTGTTTCTTATCTTCCCAGTTTGCTATGAAAATTAGATATTTCCAATTTTCTTTAACAACGTAGATGTCAGTTAAAACTATGAAGGGAAGTACCATTGCAACAAAGTTATGTGAATCAGTTCCTATTAGGTCATATAAATGTTCATTCTCTGTTGTTGTCATTGTACTACCCACAATTGAATTTGATACAATCCTCCGAATGGATTATCTTTCAGACCATGATTTGAAATTTTTTGTAAGAAGAAGGAGGTTACAATTTTAGATGATGATAAGGATTACCTTATCTTTAGAGAAGAATAATCACCACAAAATTATTATCTAGATCCACCAATAGTAGCTCTGCTCAATATAATTATTGGGGAGGAAGAGAATAGAATAAATATATGTGTGGAAAGTAATGCTCAAATAGAGTATGTACCTATTGTGAAATAATATCTTGATGTGTTTCTAAAATATTTACTTGGATCTCATCTAGAACAAGGAATTGAGTTTTCTATTGATTTAATTATTAGTTCATGGCCCATATCGAAGACCCCTTATAGAATGATCACTATGGAATTAGTGGAACTAAATAAACAGCTAGAGGAACTGAGTAATAAAGGACTTCTTCTTCCTACTGCTTCTGCATGGAGATCCCCTGCTCTTTTTGATAGGAACAAAGATGAATATATGAGGTTGTGTATTTAATACATGAAGATCAATGCTATAAAAACTAAGAACAAGTATCCACTTCCTGGCATTAATGATTTATTTGACCTATATCATGGAGCTCAATATTTTTAAAAGATTGTCCTCTGATCTGAATATCATATGTTGTGAGTGAAGAAGGATGATATTATGAAAACAACATTTCAAATAAGGTACGTGCTCTATGAGTTTAGATTAATGCATTTTGGACTGACTAATGCACCCTCTATTTTCCTAGATCTAATAAATATATTTTTCAAGGAATATAATGATGCCGTTGTAGTTGTATTTATTTATGATATTTTTATACACTCATAATGCTACGATGATCATGAAAATCATGTGTGTACTATTCTAAAAACCCTCAGAATAAATGAATTATTTGGAATGTTTAGAAAAGGTGAATTCTGGCTTTGGGAAATTCCATTTCTTGGCCATATTGTCTCTAAGGATGGAATCATTAATGATCCTTCAAGGGAAAATGCAATCCAGGAATGGCCATCACAGACAAGAATAACAGAGGTAGGTATTTTTATTTGTTTAGTAGGTTATTATTAGTGTTTCATCCAGAATATTACCTGATTGGATAACCCATTAACCAAGCTCACATGTAAAGGGGTTAATTTTTTTGGAAAAAAGAGTTTGTATAATGTTTTGAAGAACTTATGTGACGTTTAGTAAATTATCATATCTTGAATATACCACCGAGGAATGATGGGTTTGTTATTTATTGTGATGCTTCAACGAAAGGACTTGGTTGTGTCCTTATATAGAATAATAGATTTATTGCCTATGCATCACGATAGCCAATAATTCTTGGCCAAAACTATCCCAGTCCTAATCTTCATTTAGCATCTATATTCATTGATTTAATGATATGGAGACACAACCTATATGGTGAAAATTGTGAGATAAAAATTGATCACAAGAGTTTGAAGTAGATTTTCTAACTGAATTAAATCAACATGAGGCAAAGACAATGGCTTGAACTACTCAACTATTATAATATCACTATACACTGCCACTTGGTGAAGGAAAATAAGGTGGCCGATGATTTCAGTAGAAATAATCATGGAGTTCTTCACAAGATGAGAGTTGAAAGGGATACTACGTACACTGATCTAGTAAAAATGGATTTTGGAATAATCATGGAAGTTAAAACATCAATACATTCTCAAATGGTGGCCAATACTTCTTCACTAGAATGGTTAAAAATATATCAGACTGATGATGAAGAGTTTCAAATGAAAATGAACGCAGTGAATGGTGGGAGAATGATTGACTTCATATATGATGATTTTATATTGAAATATTGTAAAAGGCCTTGTTTTCCTGATATACATGATCTAAAAAATTAATTGTGGGTTGATTATCATAGCATTAATTTCTCTATACATCGAGGAGCACTAAGATGTACTGAGATTAGAAGGAACAATTTTTGGTGGTACAACATGAAGAGGGGGATTGCTGATTATGTGTCAAGATGTATATATGTTCACTAAGTTAAGGCTATAAGACAACATCCTAGATGAGTCAAGAAACCACTTCCCATACCTAAGTGGAAATTGGATGACATTATGATGAACATTGTCAGGGGTCTACTGATGACTCTTATAAAGAATGATTCAATATGGGTCATTGTTGGTCGTCATACCAAGTCATCACATTTTCTTTCTATAAGAGAAGATTTTCCACTAGAACATTTTGCAAGACTATATATTAAGGAATTTTTAAGACTTCATGGAGTATCCCTATCGATTGTTTCTAATTGTGATCCCCATTTTACATGAAGATTGTGGAAAAGTCTTCAGAAGACCTTGAATACTGAACTCTGTTTGAGCACTGCCTACCACCCTCAAACAGATGGACAATTAGAACAAACAATTAAATCCTTAGAAGGAATTATGTGATCATTCTCAAATTACTTTCAAGGTATGTGGGATCAATATTTACCTCTGGTAGAATTTTATTATAATAATAGGTTTCATTAAAGTATTCATGTGGCATAATATGAAGCATTATATGGAAATTGGTGTTGGACACCATCTTTTTAGGGTGATGTTGGTGAAAGAAAACTCATAGGCCTAGAAATAATTTAGGAAACAATAAAAAAGTCTAAGGTAATCCTAACCCACATTAATGCATCTCAAAGAAGGCAAAAGAGCTATGCTGATAACTGATGGAAATATTTGGAATTTCATGTAGGAGATCATTTTTGCATGAAGGTATCTCCACGGAACGGTGTTATACGATTTAGTAAGAAGGGAAAATAAAGTACTAGATACATTAGAACATTAAAAATTCTATAATGAATTGGTGTTATAGCATATCATTTGGATATGTTTCCATGTATCTCCAAATTTCATGTTGTGTTCCACTTATCATTGTTGAGAAAATAAATGCCTGACCAAATGCATGTACTCAACTATGATAAATTAAAAAAGTAAACTAATTTGTCTTACTGTGAAGAGCATGTCATGATTCTTGATACCAGAGAACAGGTGCTAAGAAAACAGAGGACATATCTAGTTAATGTTCTATGGAGAAACCACATGATAGAAGAGGAAAATTGGGAACCCGAGGAAATTATGATGAAGAACCACCAGAATTCTTTTGTGCAGTAGTATTCTAGAAATTTTTTAGGTTGTTATTATTTGAAGGATGGGAGATTGTAACTACCCAACCTTCCACGGTACATTTCAATTTGAATAATACAATAGCTTGCATTGTATGCAACTTTGAGTACTAGCACACCACGACCATTCAAACAAGCCGTAATGAATAGTAATACCAACATTTTGAAATTTAATAAATTTTATTTCTAAAATTGGACTTCATTTTTGGATTTAAAATATCAAAATTAAATTCGAGTGATTTTTTGGTAATTTTCTGAAAACATCCAATTTTTAATAAATAGGGAAAACACTAGGTTATTATATAAAATCGGCTTTTTTATTTAAATAATTATTCATTTTATTTAAATTTATATTAGTTAAAAATAGAAACATAATACCTATATATGTTTAATTTAATTCATTAGAGTCATTTTAAAATTAAATTAGATATATATTATTTTATTGTACTTTTTAATGTCTTTTACCAATCATCTAGAAACATTTGAAAATTTGCATAAAATGTAATTTTACGGCTTCAATGAATTGAATTTTAAAAATCTGAGATATGAAGTTTACATATGTAAGTAAAAAGATTTTCAATAAGATGAAAATAATTTTTGTTGAATTATAACTTTTGACATTTATTTACCAAGGTTAAAAGAAAATTGGGTAATTGAAGGTAAATATGATATTATAATTTGCCTAACACATGTCTTTATTCTATTGGATAAGTTTATTTTTGCATAAATCAAATTTAGGAATAATATATGATCCTTTTGGTCCACTTTTATTAGATTTGGACATTTATTATTATTTTATTTACAGAAGAGTTAAAAGTTTTAAATAAAAAGTTTAAAACTAACCACATTTTTAATATGGGATTATATATAAGATAAATTATTCTATAAATATTAATTAGAAATATAAATAGATCTCCTACAAAATAGTTTTATATATATAATTTTTAGACATTATATAATAAAATTTATTTATGACACAAAGATGATGCAGTATTTACCTTATTAATGATAGATTAAAATAATTTATATTTGAAATATCCAAATAAATCTAAATTGAGACTTCTGAGTAAATAAATTTATTTTTTAGGTTAATATGGAATTTTAGGGTTGATTAAATAATTTTTTTTAAAATTGTTAACGTTTTTATGTCTTTCACCTAAACAGAATACAAAATAGAGTCAAAATTGACATCAATGTGTTTTTAAAACAAATACTATATTAATAATTCATATAATATTCCTAAAAATATAAGTCTCGGCCAATGTACTCATATAAAGTTATATATATTAATGATGAACCATTGGGAGTTCTCTTGGATTTTTTTAGTATGTTTATATACCATTTATTATAGTAATACAATAATACATTGTAAAACATAAAATATTTAACTAAGAGTTAAATCTAAAAAATAAGGTTAATATATGAACCTAATCCTATCAAAATCCAACTGGTTGACATTTTGTATACCCATACCCACCTTATCATCTAAAAAATCAATTTGGAGTCATTATAAACCGAATATTATTGTATAATAAATTAATATTTCAAGATCTTCCTAATGTGACCCTCGCCTCTCTTATAAAAGGGTAATTACCCTTCTCTCAATATCACACCTACAAAACCATTTGGATAGTCCACAACCTTCAAAAATATCCTCCAAAAAATCATCACTTAGACCTAGTCTGATTACTTTGATCATAAAGCCAACCTGAGGAGCCCATTTGTTCATCTAAAATGGAAACACCCGATGAAGAGGTAATAAATTTACCACATCTTTCAAAGTTATTTTCTTCTTCCACTTCCACTTCCTTAGATTCTTCCATACCAAAATAATAAAACCATTAACTTATAAATATTTTGATGTTATTATAAATATGTTAAAACCATATTCATTATTATATCTATCCTATGAATGATAAGTCAACATACCTGCGTACGCAGAGCTTATCGTATCCACGTCGTGGTCTAGTTTGTTACTCAAACCCATCATTATTTGGATGGGTTTAATAATGAGTATAAATTATTTATATGATAAATAATTTTTTTATGGATTATGTATATATGATATACCATCCAATTAAATACTTTTTCACTATAAATAGAATGATATTGTTTCTCGTGCGTTTGTACGGATTACCGTCTCTATGAACACGAAGAGATTCATTCTCCATCATAATCACTCAATAGTAGTTTTTATTTTATGATTAAAAATAATGTTTGAGATCATAATATAATTATGGATATGAATCAAATACATCCTATCCATAACAAACATGGCTTACGTAACCAAGCATATGAAGGAAAATTAATCAGTTAAAACCCAAAACAATGATACTACTGAAATATTATTAACAAAGTAATATTAGAAGATCATATATGGTATCATATTTATGTATGTGGTTATTGTATAATTAAATAACAATGATTTTATTATTAATCAATAGTATAACATACCCTCGATCATGTAAATGTACAAGGTAAAGGTTAATTATATAATCTATTTATTATCTGTGGTTGATTATATGCAAGTATCTAATGGGTCCTATTTATCATCAACATCCAGGTTTCATAAAAATGTATTTCAAAGAATTATGACTATTTTACTAGAATATTGGTTAATGTCATTTATTCCCATTTTTGACCATCAATGTTTTTTAAGGAATATTTTGGTCATTTTCCAAACAAGGTACTTTATGACCTTTTCGACAAAATTAAGGTAAGAATGTTTTCTTTAACTTATACGGTGGGTGCGGCTATTTTATGCTGTTATAACATCGTCGAAGCTTCCCTTACAAAATTATAATAATATTTTCAAAATAAATGTTTCTTTTATAATTATTATAATTTTAAATGATATCAAAAAAAATTATAGATATATTTTTCTCAAATGGTTTTCATTTCATCTATGTCAACATCATTTTATGGATTTTAAACTTTTTTGAATTTGATTCATTGTGATAAAAATCTTCCATATTGTATTGAAGGTTTTGTAATATTTTTGACTATGGATTTGTTATTTTTATACAATTCATTGTTTATGGTTAATGTATTAATATTTCATATGAAAGTTTTAATACAAATTTTAATGTTATGTTTCAAAATTTTCATAAAGGGAATGCACTGGACATAGTAACTGGGTGATGGAGCCCACTATATCTCCTCAATTCATCTGTATGTCTCATGAGACAAAATAGTGTCTTTTAACAAGGCCTTACAAAATCATATTTGTAGTCTTGGCACAAGGCCGTGAATACATGGTTATGATGTTCGACATTATAAATTCCATTATTATGAAACTGGCTATTGATATGGCATGGGATTATGTAACTATTCGAATATCCGTGTGAATATGTAAATGGAATTATTCGATTTATATTTTCCATATTATGATGAATTTGATGTTTAAAATGATTATTCTTTTGTCTTATAAATTGTATTAAAATGTTTATGACTATTTATGAATGTTTCATCTATATTTTTATCCTTACTGAGTATCTGGACTCACCCGATTCATATGTTTTATTATTCCCAGAATACGAAAATGTATTTCCCAATTAACATGTAAGAATATGATCATGGATAAAATTGTGTTCCAAGGGGAATGATTTATTTTTTTTTAACTTTATTTGATGAAGTAATAAAAAAATTATTTTTGTATCTAGTACATCCATGACTTCTAAACTAATCGGTCTTTCGGGAATAGATCTCTTGTGATTATGCCAATGTAATGTAATAATGCACTGACTATAGGTAGATAGGGTTGCGGTTATACAAGGTATGGGTGCTTTAATTTTCAGTATAAATTAATACATTGTACAAAATATGAGGGCCTAATGAGTTAGTTATGGTTATGAGGGTGTATGTGGCTTTTTAGAGCCTCTGACACATTTTTTGGAGAAAAACAACTCTGTGCATGGTTCAGATTGAAAAGTGCAGATAATTTATTTTTAATGAACCAACATGCATGGTTAGTGCATGTCTGTGCAGCCAAAGCATATAGACACCCATTTTTCCCTCGGTACCCATGCATGGCTTTCACACTATTGGATCAAAATATACGGCAAAACCATTTTTGTAGAGTCATGTGGCATGGTTTGCGAACATTTTGAAAAACCATGTGGATAAAATGTGGGAAGGAAAATTTCTGCAGATAAATTTCCCTACATCCCTTAATGAACTATTTACCCACCACTTGCTCTATAATTAGTGAACCAATGGAATTTTCCACTATTTTCTGATATTTGGAGAATTTTTATGGCTAACAATAGGGATCAATAGATCAAATTCATCCTGCTTATGATCGAGATTTTTTTCATCATAGTGGATGCACAATGATATATACCGGAGTCATCTTGAGTCCTTATTCTTTTATTTTTCTATTGAACAAGATATCTCCATGTGCACATTTTTTCATCTTTTCTTGGATCTACTCCGATTCAATAATAATAAAGGGTTGTTACCCTATAATAAATATCGTACAACCCTACGGTGGGTGGTCCTTAACTCATCCCTAATTTTTTTTATTTTGGAATATTTCGGTTGGGGCAACCTTTTTTGTTGGAAGCCAATTATAAAATTTACATTTCAAGAGTATTCATGATATAATCGTATGGTTATCTTCTTTCCAAATATGTGATTAGTTGTTTTTAGTTACACACACAACTCAATCCGCCTCTTATCGAAGGTTATTCCAAAATTGGGTTTTTTCTTTTTTGGCATGTTTGAGCCAACATTCATCTGTGACATTCATGACCATTATAAAGGTGAGGCTTTCCAATAATAAATTACATTTTATTAATGATAACTAAATTATGGAATGTACCATTTATGATCACCACTTAACCCACCTAATGTCAGTTCTTCCAAATGATTATTAAATGTGAAAAGTGAAATGAAAATTATACAAAGTATATATATAGGACTTATGAAATGTGTTTTAATAATGGTTTCATGTCTATAGAATCCCTTTCCATATTGATGTAAGGTATAAGAGTAAACATCTATGATTGAATATACCATAATGGTTATTTAATACTAGATTAAAAGTTTTAAATCATGCATGTCATATCCACACTAATTGAAGACAAGATTTGGACCAATGAATAAATGGTTGTAACTTTACCAGACCTATCCACTCTAATAGAAAACAAGTCATGAACCAAATAAATTAGAACATTATGAAAATATCAAATAGGAATTTAGTGACTTGGGCTCTCCAGGGATTTTGAGAGGAGAATAAATTGGGACTGGGGAACCCCATTCCAAATAAAGGATGCAGTTTTCTTAGGTTGATACCCACCTAGAATCTGGTTCTTTTTAATTACTTGAATTACATGTATACTTCAGTAGTTTCCTTTTTATTATTACAGGATACCATGGATACACTCCTTGGACCCGGTATTGACATGTAACTTACATAGTGAAAACCCATGGGGCCTTGTCATTTTTTATCCCCCATTTTACTTTGGTAAATCACCTTGGACTCAGAAGAAAACTTATTGTGGAATTCCTCAGATTTCCCACCTTGGATTACACTTTTACCCATTATCTAGACTCGGTTACTACAGAGTTATTATTATATTTGATTTATGTTACATAGGTTATTACCCAAGAACACCCTCACTAGATTTCTTTGACAGGGTACCATATTACGTCGTGGGAGCTTCACTGCTTATACTATCATGAGGGGATGTTAGTGGTGGCTATTTTTCACATGAAATGTTGACATTGAGTGGTAATTGATTTCTTGATGAACTAGTTACATGTTCAAAAGCCAGCTGAGGTAAGTAGTATTTACTGGGGTATTAATTTATATGGTACAACTTTATTTACATATATTTACATGCATGGACACTGCTATATTCCATAACATGGGCTGATGGTTATAGTCACCATTATTGGAATCCCACAGAGATTTATCTCACACACTTATTGGGTGACTTTTGGTACTTGAAGTAGATTACATTGTTGTAGGTGTTGAGAAAGTGATGAATACTGCTTCAAACACTTTATTGCATGCCATTTATGTTAGAGAATTATAGTAGAATATCATTTTGGATCTTGAGATTCATGTACTAGTATTTTTTCTTTTACATATGGAACAAATATGATTATTGTATTGTGTCAACGTTTTACATGTTTCTAGTGAAATTTCTTTACATCATCACTGTTTAAATGGTTACAGATATTTATATTCTCGTTTATCTATTGCATCAGTTAGCTTCTGTTGTTTATTTATATTGCATTCATTGTTATGTACTATTTATATTCTTTCCATTGTGCTACACATTGTTAATGAGGGAGCAGTCTCTCTCTGGACACACCGATGGCCCTTGCTACTAGTCAGCAGCATCTAGAATTTTTGGAGAAGCACTTGAGGCCTTTTCACCCATCGAGATCAGGGCACCCCTTATGTGGCATCCCGATCGGTGATGTCACAAAGTCGTATCAGAGGTGGTTTCTATCCATTCATTACAATTAAGAGACAATATATTGGAAATTAAGAATGCTTGGGACTAGGCCAAAAACCGTTCTTGGGCGTCTCAAACCCATGTTTGGGGTAAAAACCTAGTTTCATAAATTAAATTTTTTATTCTGCATTTTTCTATTATAGTTGGAATTATTTCACCATTGGGTGATGTACATGTTGTGTGGTGTTGTTTTTTGTTTCTCTATTTTAGGATTTTATTCATCGTTTTACCAATTCAATGAGGGAAATTTTAGTTTATACGTGAATCATTTTTGGAACCTAGAGTTCACATGTCCGGCATATTTCCATGACATATATGTTCATTTAAATGATTTTCATTGCTTGATATTCTTGTGATTGTTGTGTGACGTTGCTATAGTTTCTTATACATGTATTACATTGGATTTGGTTGAGTGTTTTCATGTCTTAATTCATGAGTTATATGGGCCATCATGGGTCGGGATAAGTTATTTAGCGAGGTATGCCATTATACTATAAATAATGGCTTTTTTGGTGAAAGGTTTTCGGGCACTGATTCATCAAAATTGACTATCCGTTATAAATTTAATCTAGAAGTCTAAAATGAATTGGTTTCACATCATTATCCTACATTGTCATGTCTATGAACATTAAATGATTGAACCTTTAAATTAACAAAAAATGACATGAAACTTATATTTGACCACTTACCGATACATGGTTTACTAAATTGGTAGTTTTGGTAGTATGCCTTGGGTAGTGATTTTTCATAAGTTTATCTTTTATTATAAATGTTATCCAATTGTTTTAATTCTATTCTATATTGTGTTCTAAGAATTTTTAGACCAATGCAGCCATGAAATACTTGAACCATTTGCCACGAGGGTGGTCATGACCTTGCTCTAGTCATGGTGAGCCCCAAGATGCTAGTATTACAACTAGAAGTGCCACTTGAGGAATAACTTGTTGTACCTGATCTGAGAACGGATTCTCAAGTATGTGATATTTTCCTACATCACATGCATTCCATGGAAGGGGCTCTATGGGTTGCAACTGGGATGGATGATCTTACCTATGAGTTCCAACAACATCATCATCCTACTTTTTCGAGGGATGGACGTTCTCATGCTAATGAGTCTTGGATAGAGGCCATGATGTCTATCATTGAGAATCTGGAAATTCATCTAGTGTAAATAGTCATTATTGATACATAGATGCTTCAGGATTTGGCCATGCATAAGTGGGATGTGGTTACCTAGGCTGATAGTCATCAGCGCATGTTATGGGTTGACTTTCAGACTACCTTCTTTGATCAGTTCATTCCTCAGGAACTGAGAGCTAATAGATCCAGAGATTTTATGCATCTTCATTAGGGCTCTGTGTCAGTTGTGAATATTCATCATGTTTTACTAATTTAAAATTCATTGCACGCTTCTAACCATTAATGAGCTTTTGCATGCTATATGTTTTGAAGATGGGATCTAGTATGCCAATGAACTCAGGTGAATTTATTTCACCCTACAACCTTTTCTTCAATAGTTGATCATTCCCATATCACCGAGCTTAACCTGAGGGATGGAGAGATTACCAGGTTTAAAGGATCAGTGTTGCATCAAGAGAATAGTTATTTAAAAGTCACGAAATGTTCCATTTAGAATTCTCATCAAGGTAGTGGCAGCCACAATATCCATTTTGATAGCTCTGTGGTTCGTCAACAATCTAGATGATCGGGGCATAAGAAGCCCTAATGTGATAGAGAAACTGTGGAGTGTGAGCCTTATGACAATAAGGGACATCTTCACCGTTTCTACAGGACCGTTCTACCAGATTCTAGTCGAAAATGATCAGCATCAACCCCACCAATAAGAGAGAGTCCTTTCACACCGAATCAGGTGGGGAGCTAGGATATCACTGGAAGGTCTGTTCGAGGAGGAGGTCATGGATATGGTAGTTTTGGCCCTGATCACCAGAAACGCCTGTAGAAAAGTCATGATCAAGGTTGTCGATCAGTTGACCATGTCAATGGATCAGGTCAGTTGCATTCTTTATAGTCGATACCTGATGACCAGGGTATGAGACCATCTACAATACGATGTACTATTCCAGTAGCTACCACTGTTTTCTCTACATTTTTTGATACAGGTACTTAAAACTCAATTATTTCTGTGTCTATTATGGAAATTCTCAAACTAGAGATACAATATCACTATGGTGTGATGAACCTCAATACACTATTGGGAATATAGACGAAGGGCATACACTTGTGTATGCACTCTCTCCATAAGGTTTGCAGTTACCCTTTCTTGTGGAATCTATTGTTTCTCGAGATGATGAGCTTCAATGTCATTCTCAGCATGGATTCATTAGTCTTATACAATGAATTTTTATACTACTATCACCACAAGGTCTATTTTATATCACCAGATTGTAGAAGTTATGTTTTCAATGATGAGCGGGATTTTTAGGCTAGGAGAGTGGGACTAATGTATCATGGTCTATGTGAAGTGACTGCCCAAATTTATAATCATTACATGGTGGATTATGGGTTTCCTTCAAAATGATTTCTTTCAAGTATGTGATCGTTTATGGGAAGAATTTTCCGATAATTGTTTTGGAAAACCTCATATGAGGGAGGTGAAGATTACAATTGAGCTTGTTCAAAAAGCTATTCCATATTCAATTCTCCCATACTATATGGATCCTAATGAACTTCAAGAGATCAATTGGAAGATATAGAATATAGAAGCCAAAGGATTTATATGGACTATTACATTCTCTTCAAGTTAACCAGTGCATTTATCTAAGAAGGAGAATATACCAATTCATTTATGCATGGATTATAGAAGGTTGAACTAGATTATGGTTAATAATTGGTTTCCACTTCATCGAATTTATGATCTCTTTGACTAACTCCGAGAAGAAAATGCATTCTTTAATATCGACCTAAGATCGGGTTATCATTAGGTGTGAGCCTGACCATCATACTTACATTGTACATCTTTTTGTATCAGATATGTTTTGTATGAGTATCTTATTATGACAATTGACCTTACTAATGTGCATGTTGTTTTGATGGCTTTCATGAATAGGGTTTTCCAACAAAAACTGGTCTCTTTTGTCATGGTATTTGTGGAAGACATCTTTGTGTATTGTCACACACATAATCATCATGAAAAACATCGTGAGATCATTCTAAGTACATTAAAAAAGCATCATCTTTATGCTATATTTCTACGTACAACATCTAAATTTAAAAATACATCTTCATGGGTCATATTATTTTAGAATCTGGAGTATATGTTGGTCATGAAAAGGTTAGTTCTATAGTTTCCTTGGAGGATCCCAACAATGTGTTTGACATCATGAGTTTCTTAGAGACCTCTGTATATTATAGTAATTTTATACCGAACATTCACATCTGTCATCAACCCTTAATGGACTAAAAAATAATATTTTTATGTTCATGTGGTCTGAAGCATGTGATAAAGCCTTTCAAAAATTGAATGTGAGGCCTGTCTGGGAACCGATTTTGATTCTTCCAGAACCTCGTAAACATTATATCGACATTTATGATTCATTAGGAATTAATATAAGAGTATTGTTTATGTATGTAGAATAAGTCATTGTCTATGTATCTCATTATTTGAGGCCACATGAGAGAAATTACTTATCACAGAACCTTCCGCTAGTAGAAGTTGCCCATGACATACATTGTTAGAGACATTATCTTTTGGATGAATGATTTATGGAGTACACAGATAATAAAATCATTAAGTATACATTTTCTAAGTGTGATATGAACTTCCAACAACGAAAATGGGTCGAATATCTACAAACCTTACATATTGATCGTGAATATACACCATGAATGGGAAATGTGGTTACTGACGCACTAATTCAGAAAACTAAATCGCATGCCGTACAAAAATCCAGTGATGAATGGAATTTAATGGCACTATTTTTTGAACATCATTTGGAGTTTTTTGATATTCAAGAGAACTCATACCTCTTAGACTTAATAATTTACTCTTCCCTCCTTTAAAAGGTGAAGAGTATGCATTTTTTAAATCCTAGTGGTTTGGTTTTCCACAAATGTATATCCTGTGATAACCCACCTTTGGATAGGTCTATGGATAAAGATGATGTTGATCGTCTATATGGACGTGTCTAGGATCATTTAGATATGAGAAAGAAGTTGATGAAAGAGTCCCAAGTTTCTCAGTGGAAAATTCACACAGGTATCTCATAGATGTATCAAGATATTCAATGCCTATATTGGTGTCCTCGAATGTAATGATATATTGTAGACTTCATCATTAGGTGTTACACCTATTAGTAGGTGAAGGCAGACGACCATAGACCTGCCAAATTTTTACTAGAGCTTCTAGTAAATAAATGGAAATGGGAAGATTTTTCTATTGATTTCCTAGTTGGTATACTGAGGTGTTTGAAGTGATGAGATTCTATCTAGGTAGAATTTGAGTGACTAATGAACTCATACCACTACATTTATATTTAGGACACTTACTTATTTGATGAATTGGGAAGACTATATGTCTATGATATCATAAAACATCATGTGGTTCCACATACAATGATTTCAAATCAGGAATATCATTTAACATCATGGATCAGGAAGGTTTTTCTGAAAGATATGTGGACTTAGGTTCATTAAAGCACAATATTTCTCCCTCAGATGGATGGACAAATAGAATAGATGATATAGGTTCTATAGAATAAGCTCTGATCATGTTTCCATGATTTTTGTGGTTCATGGGGGAAGCATATCCATCTCATCGAGTTCGCTTATAAAAACATTTTTCATTCAATGATTCAGATGGATCTTTTTGAGGACATATATGTTAGGCCATTCCATCCACCCTTGTTGATGATATTGATAGGTGAGGTAGCTAGACTAGTTCCTTATCTCATTCAGGATAGTTCAAAATGGGTTCAGCTAATCAAGAAGTGTGTGACTTCTTTATAGTATAGACAGAAATTGTATGTTGATTGTCGTTGATGACTCCTGATTTTGCGTTTGGGGATCATGTTTTTATTCTTGTATCCTCCAGGTTAGTGCATAAATATTTAAGGAAGAAGGTAATGTTTTCATCTCCTTACATCAGGCCATTTCAAAAGTTAGAGAGTTTTAGGGATGTATCCTATTTGTTGCTACTATGTAAGATGTATCATGCCATGAACAATGTCATTAATGTCTCATAGATTCCCAAATATTATGTTGACATTTCTCATACATTCGATCCCAAGTATGTTGAGTTATTTTCTAATGATACCATTGAGGATTCTCCAATATGGATCATGGACCAAGGAATGATGGATCTCTGAGGAATTCCCATCCAAAACATACATGTGTTATTACAGTATGACTGAGTACAAGATAATGCATGGGAGTGGGAAGCTGATGTATGTGATCAGTTTCCGAATTTGATAATAGAAAATGCATCTTTTACCATTGAATGAGATCTAGGGGGTTTTCTTCTAAGGGGATAATACAATAAGAGCATATTTTTTCAATCAGGTCTGGATCCATTAATTTTGAGTTTAAATCATTACTTTAGACCTAATATGAGTTTTAAATGTGTTAGTAAAGGTTATGAGGGTGTATGGGGATTTTTCAGATCCTGTAACCCATCATCTTGGTGATAATACATTTTGAGCATGGTATAGAGTAAACTATGTGTAACTCTGCATGTTTTTCCTATCTATACCGACAAACTGTGTGCATGCACATTTTCTTGGGTAAATTTACAATTTTTCCTGTAATGATCTATTTACTCCACTCTTCCTCCTTAATCTGAGAAAAAGTTGTATTTTCCTCCATTTTCACTCATTTAGAGGTTTCTAAGGCCAATTATTGTGATTAAGAGATCTCTTTCGTTCGACATCTGTTCGAGATTCTGTTTGTCAGGTTTGATGTGCAACCAGTATGTACTCGAGTCCCCTGTATCCATTCTTCTACTATTTTTCACTTGACCTAGATAGCTCCATGTGGTAATTTTTCAAATTTTCTTATATCTACTCCGATCCAATGAAAATAAAGTGTTGATATAGAAGGAGAAGGATCATACAACCCTATGATGGGTAGTCTATAACGGATGTGTAAAGTTCACTGATTTTGGAATACTCATGTGGGGCCCACTGGTTTTTCTAGATGTTGTTTCTTAAATTTACCTTCCATGATTGTACATGACAAAATCTTATACTTATGCTTTTCTAAATATTTGGTCATTTACAGGTTGGTACACTAACTACTTAATTCACCTCATGTTAGAGGTTATGGCATTTTTTGGTTTCTAGTGTTTCTGCAGGTTTGAGCCACCATTCGGGTGTGCCTTCTCTTGACCTTGTTGATGGTGAGACATTCCTATAATAAATGGATTCTTATTAATGTGAATTACATGATGGCATGTACCATGTGTGCTACCCACTTGACCTACCTTTGTTATGTTCATCCAAGTGATTATTAAATGAGAAAAATAAAATGTCTTGTATACTAGGTATATAACATGGGCATATTAAATGTGTTTGAATAAAGGTTTCATATTTATAACACTCACTTTCATATTTATGGATGGTAGCGGAGTAACCCGATATTAATGAATGTACCATAATGGTTAATAAGTACTTGATTAAATGGCTGCAATGATACATGCCCTATCTGAACAAATGGAAGAGAAGGAACATACCAGTGAATAAACAGTTGCAACTCTACTAGACCTATCCACACTAAGGGAAGGCACGAATTTAACCAACTAAATTACTACATGATTACATTATCAAATAACAATGGTTTTACTTAGGCTCCCCTTGAATTCTCATAGGTGAATACCTTGGGACTCAGGAACCCCATTCTGATTCAATGATTTAGTTTTCTTATGTTGCTACCCACGTTGACTTTAATTCTTGTCAATTCATTAGATTCCCATTATACTACTATAGTGCCCTTTTCATTATTACATAACCCCTCAGATACACTCCTTAGATATAGAATTGACCAGTAGGGTCCATGGTGAAAGTCCATAAGGCCCTGTCGTTGCTTATCCCTATTTTACCTTATTCGATCTGCAAGGACTTGGTTATCACCTTATTGTGGAATGCAATGGATTTGACTCCATGGGTTACACTATTACCCATTAGCTATACTCATATACAAGTAATTTATCATTATTTGATTTTTATGTTACATTGGTTATTACCCTTGAAATCCCCCAAATGATATATTTTTTAGGTATCCCTGTTACGTCATTGGACCTTCACTAATTATACTAGCACAAGGTGATGCCAGTGTTGGCTATGCCTCATGTGAACTATTAAAAATAAATGGTAATTTCTTAATTAATGTACTATTTATATGTTCAAACACTAGAGATGGTCCAAATTAGGTAATTGTGTATTTTTTATATTGTACAACTTTCTTAACTTATATATACTTTCCTCCACAATGATATATTCCATTACACCAGCTGGATGTTATAAAAACAGTAGGATGTGCCCACTAAGATTTATCTCACACACTATCTGAATGATATTTGGTTCCTAAAGTACATTACATGGTTCCATGTGTTGAAAAAGTGAAGCATATGGATTCAAACAACTAATTGCTTGTTGTTTTCGATGGATCATGATTACAGATTACCGAGTTGGCTCTCGATATTATTGGATTAGTCTTTGTTTTCCATAACTTGGGGTATTATTATGTATATTGTATTGTATCCATGTTTTTATGTTTCCTTGTGACATTTCATAAAATCATCATTATTTCAGTTGATACAGATATTCATATTCTCATTTATCAGTTGCATCAGTTTCATTCGGTTGTTTATTAATATTGCTTCCCTGTTTTACTACTGTTTACATTCCATCTGTTGTGCTACATTTTGCTAATAAAAGAATATTCTCTTCCCTAACACAAACTAGGCCCTCGCTAATAGTCAGCAGCCTCAGGCATTTGGGGAGATGCGCTTGGGGACATGTGGCCCACCGGGCTTGGGTCACCCGTTTAGTGGAATTCGGGTGCAGGATGTCCCAATCTGGGGTTTTTTAATTCTACATACCTAGATTTTCCACTACCTAATATCTTCCCCATGTGGGATAAACTAATAAAAAATAACAAAAATATAATAAAAAATAAAATTTGAAACACTTTATTTTTTAATCATTCTTTAACATGAATTCCATAATATATAAATATAAATATTTTATATCAATATCCTAAATATAAACTCTGCATATTTCTTCATTTACAAATAATTAAAGGGATCTCTATTGAATTAAAACATATGAATCTATAATATATATAAACCTTATGTATTTCAAAATATGCTAACATTTTAAATAAAAAAATTTATGTGTATAAAATTTTAATATCATGAATTTTACATTTATTTTAACCACTAGTTAATATATGAAAATAATTTTCACAATATTTAATAATATTTTAATAATATATAATCTAATATAAAAATATATATTAAAATTTATAAATGTTTTAATAAATATCAAAATCCATTATATTTAAACATATAATGTAACATATGAAAAAAAAATATTTTTATAAAAAAATAGTAATTTCACATTAATGTGAGTTAGAGTTCATAAAAACTGTTTTTATATGCTTTAGAACCCCTTATTAATTAATGTCCTCATTCATAATTATTTTTTAGAAAAATTTAAAAATATTTTCTCATAACAATTAAAAATAAATTCAGTTTTATTCTATTTTCACTGACATAGTAATTAACCATTGATCATTATTTACAAGTGAACATTTAATTATATAATATAATGAGTCAAATTTTAGAAGAGCTAAATTAATTCAAAGTTTTAATTCATATTAATGTTTTCTAAAAAAACATGTTTTAAAAAAATTAATAATAATTTCCAAAAAATAAGTATAACATTCATTATCAATCAATATTATGAAAAATAATAATATCAAAAAAAATATTTTCAAGAAATATTTACCGTGACTTATATTCCTAAAAACGACACATTATATTATAAATTTATCATATATTATTCCATGGATTATAAAATTTTGTGTCTTATAATAAGGTTTTTCAAATAATAATAATTATTTATATATAATACTATGGTTTTGGAGAAAATATGTTTTTTTCCATATTTCTAATTCTATGAATCATCATACTAAATGAAATATTTTCACTCTATTACCATAGTGGGGTTTTTGAAAAATAACCCATATATGAAAATTTTCTATAAAACATTAGTATGAACCGATCAAATTAAATTATAATAAAAATAAATATTTTATATGTCGAATTTCATTGAAATAATTATTCTATAAGTATAGGAAAACTTTTTTCATGTTTCTACATGAGACATTATAAGAATTGGAAAACCATTTTAACATTTCCTTGAAACAACAGTTAGATTTTCATTGGAAATAAAATGGTAAAAAAACTTAAAAAATATTAAAATATCTAATTTTTCATTTGATATTTGATGAGATAAATTAAAAGTATTCATTTTGGATCCCAACACACATGTTATTTTTAATGAGCCATATTATACATAGTTATTATTATACAAGAAAATAGTGGTTTAGAAGAACTGGGGATAATGACAATTGAAAATTTTATTTCTGATAGTGTAATATATTTTTGTATATAATAATTATATAAATGAAATAATTTTGTGAAGGTATACTCATTTTTTTATATGTATTATTTAATTTTTATCAAAATTAAAATAAGGGGAACTGGTGGCAGCATTATAAAGACACTGATATCCAAGTAGATGTAACTAGAGTATGGGACTTATTATAAGGTTTGTAGACAACTACAATGGGGTTTAATGTATGGATATGATTTCCTAGTATACCAATATAACTATTTTGAGATCCAATTTAAATCTATTTTAGAATCCTAATGAACAACCCGTGGGAATCAGGAGTTTGAAGTGATGGTATTTAATTTCATGAATATGTTTTCATGTACCATTTAGTTTTGAAGCTTCTATATAATAATATAATAATTAAAATAATATGTTCAATAAAATAATAAATTTATCAACATATAATTACATATTATGTTGTTCATAATTATTTGTTAAAAAATAATAATTGAAATAAAACAAAAAATGATGAAAAATTGGAAAAAAGGAATAAAAACTGAAAATATTAAAAAAACATATATTCAATCCCAAAGACATTGGATTTATTCCTAGGAATGGCTTCCCAAAAATTTATGACATTATTATGTTCTAATGATAATGGATTCAATTGGACACGGTTCTCTAGAATAATTAATTAATATTATTTAGTTAAATCTCGATTAATTTGACTATAATTCCTTTAATTAGTATATCTATAAGAAAATAGTTTACAATACATTCATAAATTTCTAATGTCAATTAATTTTTTTTAAAAAACACACCCTTATAGTCCCATAAATATGTATCCAAATTGGGATCCTCCCTCACCCCATTGCAAACTATAAAGAATGAATATGTTATGATGTAATTTTTTGTTCACAATATTAAAAAAAATAAATCCAAAATACAAAATCAATCAGTCTATAAAAGATACCATCCATCTAAGATGAATGAATCCTACTTTATATGATTTTTTACCCACAAGTGGATGTTAATAAATATTCACTGAATTTTATATAATAATATACATGAAGTAAATTGAATGAAAAAAGATGAGATATGTAATAATTAAAATAATTATAAAATCCCAATTGGAATTCAAAACCACAATCTCATTTATTCGTATCAATATTATCCATATATGTCTCTTCATATAGTAGAAAAAAATATCAACACTTTACATATTATTCTGTAAAATAATAACTAAACTATGAATTTATATACCTAAACAATGATACATCATAATGGTTTGTATTTTGAAATGAATCATGTGTCTAGGACAGATATCCCAAATATATTTTTATTTAAATTGAATTATTAGAAATCAAGTGTATGAGTTCTAGTATATGTCTCTTAATTTTAAATTATTTAAATTAATACATTCATGGATTATACTTTAGATCCATCTATTTCTACAATAAACATATATTTCCATATAATTCATTATTAATTTGTACAGTGATTTCTGTGTATCTAATGGTACACGATTTTTATTATATGGTAACCCTTATTTATTATTAAATAAGATGTGGTTTCATTACATGATAATAAAATTCCAAAAATGTTAGCATTTTCCATAAAATATATTCCTGACATATTGGTTATAATATTGACTAAATAACCTCTCTATAGATCAAAATTTATCATAGGTAGAGGGGATATAGTTTTTTGAACTTTAAATGGGATTCATATATAATTCCCCCTATTTTATTATATGTTAACATATGTTATTTGTTTTTATCAAAAAATTATGCATCCTAGTTAATTCATAGTCTTTTAATTAAAAACCTCTCACATAAAAATATAAATGTGATTTTATTTATTGTATTGTGATTTCAGTTCACTATTTGAATAATTCATATTATATATAGTCTCCAAATAATATTTTTCCCCAAAATTATTATAATTAATTTATATTATATATTATTTTATAGAATTATACATTACTAATATGAAAAAACATCACACACCATTACGGGTTATCGAATTCTACAACACTTGAATAATTTATGATCCAAAAAAATATCTCAATATCAAACAAAACGAAATACAAATTAAATCTATAGATATATGAAATTAGTTATACTCATTGACCTAATATCATTGTTAATAATTCCAATTTCAAAAAACAAGTCAAATTTAATGTTTCCGATCCATACCCCATCCATCATTCCAAATCGTATTTATTCCCAATATATACTCACATTGTTATACATTACATTAATTAACATCCCATATATGATTTATTTTAACAAAAAAACATTTTAATCATCAATAGATGTAATTTAGTTATAGTAACTCTGAATATAATGTGTATAAAGTCTATAGAGATATTTTCTAGTTAACGAAATTTGAACAAAAGAAATCATTAGAAAAACATCTGGTGGTACATTACATGGTCAATTAAAAAAATTCAAGTGGAGTTGATTATAGTATAATTAATTAAAAAACGATGAATAATGTGTTATTATTTTTAAACTGACCATGTATAATTTTAAATCAAGATTAATTATTAATATATATTCCTTTATGTCCCATAAATCGAAAATTATCACTTCCGTTTATCAAAGTATCCAAAAATGAACATTTAATCAAATTAATAATTTTCCTATTTTCCCAAAGTTTCTTATTCTTATTTTTTTGCGGTATTTTCTATAGGATCAATATTCCCCAATTATGAATTCAAACAAATCTATTATAAAGAAATGAAACATTGATCTTCTAAAAACACAATTTTTGAAAGTTATAATAATAATATGAAAACATCTATAAAAAGGTAGTAATAAGGTATTCCATTAATTATTTTCTATCGAATTAAATAGAGTATTCATGTAGTAATATCAAAATAATTTTTCAAAATATCATCCAAAAATTCATGATATAATTTCCATATATCTGACCATATTAAAGTAGAACATCCCATAGTGAATTAACCAATACTGAGTCATTAAAATAAATTAAAATCATCAAATAAACCCAATGAACTATGGTAGTCAATGGAATTTGGGATATATTATAAAGTCAATAACAAAATTCAGGATTTATATGAGCATTCCAAAAGTGTTGATATATGGTATGAATTCAGATCATTTCCACTAAAAACATTCAATCAATGTATTTAATTATTCTATCATTTTTAATAATCATCGCAATTAATTATATATTAACTTGTCAGTTCAAGTACTGATTCATATGATGATAATATCCAAAAATTGTGTTCAAAACATAATCAATGAGAAATTGAATTTGTATACCTCATGGAAATGTGAGTCCAGATCATTATTATTACACACAATATCAATAAAATTTAAAATCTATCTCATAATTATTATTTCCATGAACAAAAATCCCAAAAATAGTATTCTATAATAAATCATGTGGAATAAAATATAAAAGTTTTTTGACAAAATCCTTTCCAAAATTTATATATACCTCTTCATCATTTAATATTAAATCAATTAAAGTTTTAATACATTTTAAAATATTTACACATGATAATAGTGTTTCCGAGATCATTATAAGGATGATATTCTACTTGAGTTTGGAAAATCGATATCCAACACCTAAATGAATTAAAAGGTAATAAATAATTATAATCATCCACAATTAATATGGAATCCTTTCCATGATCATTGGAATAAATTAATTTCATTGAAATCCATGTAGTTTAATTGGGATTTATTTTTATAAATTTCAATAAAAATATACACATAGATATTCTATATTAAATATGAAAAATCAATGATCCTATAAAATGTAATAGTGCTCCAGAATTGTAATATTCTATATATTTTGAGAGGTTAATTAATAGGGATTTATAATAATAAATAAGATAAAATAAATTCACATCCAAACAAATATGGGGAAAATTTACAAGTTGAGTTCAGTCAAATAAATTATAAGAGAAAGAATATGTTAAAACTCCTTAGGGTGTTACATATTTATCTCATACAACTCCACTAATGCCTTAATGTAATCCTTAGGGTGTGAGGTTGTGGCCAATGGATCCCCAAAAAAATTTATGACACAAATATATCACTATTGGTTATTCCTAAGATGTCTGATCCGTTGAGGATAATCCAGTGTAACTATCTAATAAGGCATTGGTGAAAGTTTAGATTTTGAGGAAATATTTTCTGTAGTGGTTAATGAAGGCTCATAACATAATCCATTATTAATATATTTATGTTATAGTGGAGATTTATTGGTGTATGTTAATGAATTTTTATTTTCTCAGAAGCTAAAAAAATATATTCCCAAAATAAATATATGTAGTAATTGTCACATTAAATGGTCCCACGTGATGTTATGGTTTTCTGTGACATGTTATCCCCCTAATTGAGATAAATTATATATACTTAAATGTATATAATAATAATTTAAATCTAAGGGTTTGAATCCATCATCATTACCTTACAATTGTTTATTCATCAATCTATATCTAGTAGAGAGAATTGAAATATAAAATGATCTATATTGTCTTATGAACGATTTTATGTAATTGTATAGTGTATCTGAAACTATTCTAATAAAATGAAATAAGTGGTTAGTGGGTTCATATGTATGGTTATGGTAAAAATCTATGAGGGGGGTGAACCTAAGTGGTATGACCTACGTCAAGTGGGGTAAAGGATGACTTTTTGGTGTAGGTACTTTTGAGTGGTGTTGGGGGAAGATGTGTTTCATAGAAAAATGTAGATTAAAAAACTCCATAAAAAATATCAGTGATTTACTAAAGGGAATAATGAGAATAATGATATATTTCTGTATAATAAATATAATAAGGAATAACCTGGAATAAGAACTGTATGGCTTTGTCATTGGGAGTTTGTTTTGGATGGGAGGCATAAAATATTTTCTCATCAGTCCCATATAACCACTATTGTAACACCCCAGGTAAATAAAGAATATGAGATTTTTATATTTATCCATATTTTTGAATAATATATTAATATTACTTTAATGGGGACTCTATGCTCTATGGCGTACCCAATACGCAACAACGAGTTTATTGGGAATCTTACGTCGCACTCTAATAATAAAATGATATTATTATAAATGGTAGTTAACGCCTAACTATTGTGATGGAGGGAATGAATAGAACAAACTAAAAAATGATTATATATGATTGTCAAATGTTAGTGGATTAAAAATGTGAATTAATCCAATTTTAAGCGTAAACATTCTAATATTCTTTAAAAGGTTGATTAAACGCCTTTTGATGGAGAACCTCTTTTAAATCCACTTTTTGAAAATTTTATGTGTTATATATGATAAAATTAAATTCTTATTTAGAATCGGGACATCAAAATTTACTTTGTGTAAATTTTTGGTATTTTTCCGATAAAGGTCATTTTTTAATGAATAGTGAAAAATGTTGTATTTTAATTCAAAACCACTTTTTAATCTAATTTATTTATATGATTAGATTATCTTTTTAATTGGTTTTAATGTCAAATTATAATATATATTTACCATTTAATCCATTAGTGTGTGTTGGAATTAATTTCACTTTGAAATCGGTCTTAAACTAGTGTCAATCTTTTGATTCATTTTGTTTCATAAAAATAGGCTATTTGTTTTGACATCATGCATTAATTATTATATTAATTAATGCAACTTATATGTTTTTAGTTTTGTAAAATAGACATCATTTTTGAAATTTTAATAACAAATATATCTTAGGGTGAATTTTTGGTAATATTATGAAATACTTCAATTTTGATGAATAGTGAAACCATTAATTGGTACTTATAAAAACTGATTTTCCATTTAAATGAAAATTTTCAATCATTGTGTTTTTAATTTCAAAAATCTGACATACATGGTTGTCATTAAGAATTAAATTGTGGTTCAATGGGATTAAAATAATTTTTTGGTGAATAGTAACTTATTAAGTTTTTAATCGTGATTAGAGGTAATTAGTGTAGTTTAAGGTAAGAATAATGTTTTAATAAAATTAAATGACCTAGACACATGTCCTACCATCATTGGATGTGTCATGGTAGACAAATACAATCCATGGGTCAACTTGGGGACCCTATGGAGCCACTTTGGTTGAAAAATGACATAAATAACGTTTTATTTAATGTTAAAGTAAAAATGACACAAACAAGAGGTGTTTTACTAAAACAATTTTTACATAGGGTTATAAAAGTCAGATTTTGACTATAAATATTCATTGGACAGATAAAAATATTTCCTAAATCATAGTGTTTTTTATAATTTTTAGACATTAAATAAATTAAATTATTTATGACATCATGATGACGCATTGATGACCTCATTATTTAACGATTTAAATAAAATTGAAAGATAATGTAAAATATAAGACCAAACCATGTAAAAAACCTACTGGATGGGTGTATTTCGAACCCTTATAACCATAACCTCTAAACACATTAATGTGGGACCATTAAAATCAGAAACTCATTCTAAAATAATGTAACATTTATTTACTTTCCAATAGTGCCCCTCCCCTCCTCTTATAAAAGGCCTCCACCTCTACCTCTTTACCCACACTTCCAAAGCCTTTGGCTTGGCCAAAACCTACCCATTTTGTCTATCCACATCCCTCTATAACTATTTGAAGCCTCACGTTGGGCATAAGTCTTCCGAAGGAAGCCATTGAGCTCGAACCAAAGGGTGTTACCCGATTTTAAGGTAATGTCTTCACTTGAGTACTTTTGTTTTATTTTGCTTCTCCAACCCCCTAAACTATTTTTATTTATTTCATTTGTAACAAATACATTATCTTCAATATACTAGGATGTTTTTATAAGAAGTATTCGAGCTACACTTACACACACCTTCGTCTAATGGTTAAAGAACATACTGTTTCTGTGATTGGCGATTTTCTGCTTCACGAAACGCTGATTGTTCCATATTCTTTTAACACCTTCAAAGGTGGCCATTATGATTTCACTATATTTATATATTATATATAATATTTTTATGTTTTACTTAAGCTTCTGTATTTTCCATTTATGGCATATCCTTTATGGTTACCATTATGAGTAAACGCCATATCTTCATTTTAGGAAGTGCGGACTACCGCCCCCTCAAAGTGATTTGATTCGTTAATTCCATATGTGGGACTTATAAAGGATGTAATTAATGGTATTATATATGATATTATACTAGAATTATTATATACCTTTATATCATTATGATTCCATTCTATAAAATAAGAAATAGAAATGAAAGTAGCGTTCATGCGTACGTACGGATTACCGTCTCCATGAACGGTGCATTTCATTTCTTACCCCTAAATGACTATGTAATATTATAAATACGTGTATATTCTGGATATATATGATATATATGATACCCAAATTATGAATATAATTCTGGATATAATTAACCTTTGACCACATGAACAACATGTAATTGTAAGAAGTCCACTTTCGACTTAAGAACTAAATGTCGAGAAAACAAACATTATTAACTTAAATGGTCACATAATGTTTATAACATTGTAATAAGTGATATAAAAGTAATAATGAACTTGAAAAATGTTCTTAATCAAGTATAAATTAACTCTAGTTTATTATTCATGATGTTAAATAATGATCGAGTCATGTCGGACCCGAGGTAAGGGATCTGACCTCTCTATTTCTTTTTAAGTACTCCCATTTATGTCATTTCTTTTAAGACCATCTTTCTTATGTTTGGGGATGTTATTTTATATTAATCAAACAATAATTTTTATTTTCATATTATGGTAGACCCTATTTGATCTCATAAATCCATTTTTGGAAGTTTTATGTGGCATTGTTATGCTGCAGAGTTTTCGTAAGGGATTTTTCATCTCACTTTTATTCCCATGACATTTATGGTATGTTTGCCACTATTTCCATTGAGTGGTATATGTACTGCCCATTATTATACACTTTGTGTAGTATAATTTCATTTATGTGTATTTACATCTTCATTGTATGACCCTTCTTCCATGTGGTGTACTTTACAAAAGTTACCCAACTCGGTAAGGGGACCTTTCACCCTCCATTTTTAAAAGACTTCTTTTGTGATGTCTTTTAATTCACATACTATTATGTTAGGATATGTTCTTCTATATCCTTATTTATGTAAATATTATGTCCAAGTGATGAGATCCCCTTTATCTCTCTCATCAACCCTTTTTGAAAAATTTTATGTGAAGCCATTACGCTGTCGAATTTTACCAAGGGAACTTCCTAACCCAATTTCGATTTCTTTGGGTTCAACATGTAGTTATTGAATATGTCATCCTTTGAATATGTTTGAATAACCTTTGATTTTTTTACACTTAATATCCACTTATATTGGGTGTATTTATATTTGTCACACTTAATTATGAGAATGATATATCCTTAATTTAAGGATACCTTCTTTATAATGGATTTCATCTCATTTTACTTTTCTTTAGAGACATCATTGTTGTTATGCACCAATTCACTTTTATATGGTGTGTATACTGTCCTTTGACATATTATATCATGAATCCCTTTATTCTCATGATATAATAAATTTCGGATTAAATGTTATTCCACTATTATTTGTATTCAAGAGTCTCTCATTTTGTTAAATACTATTTAACAAAAATATCGTTATAAATGTTTTAAAGATTTCTTATTCTAAATATTTATCTTTAATGTCCATGTTTTCAAAATGGTTTTCAGTATTTATTTATATGGACATTAATTTTTTAAAATTGTAATTCCATAAAAATCTTCAAATTGGTATGGGACACTTTGATTCAAAAATCTATTTTAAATAGTTTTTTGAAATGGATTCATTAATTCAATATCTGGGAATTACTTATTGTGATAGAAAATGAAATGTTGTTATTGAAATGTTTATATTTTCAATAATTTATGTGTAATGATGGTAGTTGGACATTTTATGGGTGGTTATGTGATAAACCATATGATGGGTGGTGCCGTGAATACCGGGATGGGTGGTTACGTTATAACCTCCAATGCATTGGGTATGGATGTCAGATGTATGGCTATTCTATTAAGTATGTGTGGAAGTCGACCGTATGTTTATTCCATTTAAGTATGTTTATGTCCCAAGATACCTTTATATGTTATGTGTTATTTATATGGGTTTTATGGTAATATTTTGGTTACAAAAGGGTATGTAATGATCTTTTATTCAGTGAAGAGTTTTTACTACTTCATAAAGGTGAAAAGTATTAATTTGGTAACTACTCATGGCTTACTTGTTGTTTTTGAAAAACAAATAGTTTTCCTTCTTTGTGTATCCTTTATTGAGCTTTTTCTGCTCATCCAAAGTTTTTGAAATGTTTTTTCACAGGTCAAGGGAAGGGTACATGATATGATGATAGTGTCAAGGAAGTGTCAAGAAAAAATCGATGTTTTATTTTAAATATGTTTCCGTTTATGGGAAAAATGAATACTATATTTTATGTAACCACTTTGTATAAATGTGGAATGTAATGCATGTTTTATGATCTAATTCTCTAAAACTCTAAACCTGAAAAGATCCTCAATGTGTAATTTTGTAATAACTCAAGGTTAAGTAAGGTTTAAGGATGGGGCCTTATATTTGGTATCAAAGGTCGGTTTAGATAACTTTAGAGGGTAGGGTATTCTCTAAGCACATGTGACATTACCATAATGGTTTGGATTTCAGAAAGAGTACTAGTTTTAGATATATTGAATGAGTAAGTATATATTAGTGTTTATCTTCCTCATTAGTACATGATGGTTTTTTTGATATACTCACATTTACCTTTTTGGTTTTAGTAAATGGCAGGATCTAGCAGGCACCAAAGTAACAGTGGATGTGAAGGAAACTGTGAGAGTTTTTTGAGCAGGAAACTGAATGATATGGGAGCTTCATTGGGAACTCTTGTGTTTATCCTCAACCAACTATCTGGAGTCATGATTGACCACCTAAACCTTGGTGATTTCTATAAGGAACCATATATGTGAGAAACAAATCCCTATGGAACTACGGGTAATAATCATAAAGGTATGTATGTTCAAAAACCAGTGTGTCAAAGATGTGGAAAGAAACACCTAGGAAAATGTTTCAAAGGGATAAAAATATGCTATAGATGTGGAAATGCAGGTCATAAAGCAATAACCTACCATGGAAAAAGGAAGCATCCAGTTGACTCAAGGAAAGGGAAATATGCTCTTTCTGAGGGATCAATTGAATGTTTTAAATGTGGTGTGCAAGGTCATTATGAAAACACATGTCGTATGAAGATGTTTCGTGAATGGGATCCCCAAGATCGTACATATATTCATTTACCAATACCTATTGTCATTCCGATTGAGGATGAAGAAACTGACAATGTCCAATCAAAGGTATGGATTATTTTATAACTTTTGTTTTCCTATTTTGGAATCTTATGATATGATTCATGATTTTGTTTGAAGGAAAGAAGTATTTTAGAATATGTTGGAAAACAATGGTTAATGGATCATGCAGAATGTTGAATGAGTAAGAAGTCAACATATAAGGGCTTCAAGAGTTATGGTGAAATTCTTTAGAGTATTAAGTCTCTTTTGATGATGGGGTTACATTAGAATACTTTTTATAATATCTGTAACCCTGATGTTTAATATATGAAAAATTTATTCAAGGAATAATTATCTGTTCTTTTGTGGGCATAGTTATAAAGAACCATTTGGGTTTATATGATCTTTAATTTTGAGGTAATTATGGGTTACTATATGTTATGATGGAAGTGAAAGGCATGAGTTTAAATTGAGGTTAAATTATGTTATGGTTATTTTTGATGATTTTATCTCTTTTTGGGAATGATTATAGAATTATATAGTTTTCGAAAAAGGACAACACGCAGACCGTGTGACAACCCGTCGCGTCGGACAAAGCTGCGGGAATCGAACCCATAACCAAAGTGCAACTGGTATTTATCACCTACAACTGGACTACGTGAAGTCCCTGGTTAGTTTGACTGATTCTATTTAGTTAGATGATTTTATGAATTATGAGTAAGTTGATTTTGGGTTATCTATGGATATTTATTAACCTATCATGGAGGATATGTGATTAGGTTAATTACTCTTCAATATGAGACATTAAGAGCAACTGATGTTGTTTAGAGATAAATGTTACGATTTAACTTGGAAGACTATATGACTAAATACTTCAAATATTTGGGATTCAATCTTAGTTTTGTTTATTTGAAGAATTTGTATGGACAAATTGTTTATCGAATGGTCCTCATTGAACTTTGGGTTTTGTTGGACAAATTTTGGAGATAAAGAATAGATTTTCTTTTTATAAAGGGTTATGCTTTTCTAGATTATCTGATATTGTACTAACCTTTTTGGTATTGGTATTGGTTAGAGTCTAAAGACATGGGAAGTATATAGTTCTCTATTGTGGATTAGGTGATTATCTAGAAATTGATTATAGTACTCTAAATGCGAACAAGTCTTCCTAAATACTCATCTTTTGGAGAAAATATGAGTTTGATTAAGGAATCTAGTAAAAGTTGAAATTCAACATGATAAGTGATTATGTTTCCTTATGAATAAATTACACAATAAAAAGAAACTTAAAACAAAAATGTTGTCTATTAACTTTTCCTACTGGTGAATTGAATACCGTTTAACCCATCAAAAGTTTGTGATTTTCTTATGGTTAACTTTCTCTTAGACATATTTACTATCACCCTCCATCAAAGCATGACCCTTTGTTATTTTTCTTCCATGTCCATATTTTCATACTTGGAATCCTAGTATGGGTTAACTCGGGTGACCTTTGTACTTATCTTTCATTATTTTAATGTGATTGTTTTACCAACTCTTGTTCCGATGTGGGACTTTCAAAGATGTTTCCGAGACCAATTTTAAAATTGCGAGGATGCAATTCCCAAAAGGGGGGAAGGATGTAACACCCCAGGTAAATAAAGAATATAAAATTTTTATATTTATCCATATTTGTGAATAATATATTAAAATTACATTAAAGAGGACGCTGTGCTCGATGGCGTACCCAATACGCAACAACGAGTTTCTTGGGAATCTTACATTGCACACTAATAATTAAATGATATTATTTTAAATGGTAGTTAACGCCTAACAGTTGTGATGTCGGGAATGAATATAACTAACTAAAAAATGATTATATATGTTTGTCAAATGTTAGAGGATTAAAAATGCGAATGAATCCAATTTTAAGCGTAAACATTCTAATATATTTTTATAGGTCGATTAAACGCCTTTTGATGGCGAACCTCTTTTAAATCCACTTTTTGACAATTTTATGTGTTATATTTGACAAAATAAAATTTTTCTTTAGAATAGGGACATCAAACATTACTTTGTGTAAATTTTTGGTATTATTCCGATAAAGTTCATTTTTAATGAATAGTGATTAATGTTGTATTTTAATTCAAAAGCAATTTTTAATATAATTTATTTATATGATTAGATTATCTTTTGAATTGGTTTTAAAGTTAAATTAGAATATATTTTTACCATTTAATCCAATAGTGGTCGTTGGAATTAATTTCACTTTGAAAACGGTCTTAAACTAGTGTCAATCTTTTGATACATTTTGTTTCATAAAAACACGCTATTTGTTTTGACAGCTTGATTTAATTATTAAATTAATTAATGCAACTTATATGTTTTGAATTTTTTAAAATAGAAATCATTTTTGAAATCGGAATAACAAATATAGCTTAGGGTGAATTTTTGGTAATTTTCTGAAAAACTTCAATTTTTGATGAATAGTGAAACCACTATGTGGTACATATAAAAACTGATTTTCTGTTTAATTGAAATTCTGCAATCTTTGTGTTTTGAATTTCAAAAATCCGACATAAATGGTTGTCATTAAGAAGTAAAATGTGGTTCAATGGGATTAAAATAATTTTTTGGTGAATAATAACTTATTAAGTTTTTAATCGCGATTAGAGGTAATTACTGTAGTTTAAGGTAAGAATATTGTTTTAATAAAATGAAATGACTTACACACATGTCCTACCCTCATTGGATGTGTCATGGCCGACCAAGAAAATCAATGGGACAACTTGGGGGCCCCATGGAGCCACTTTGGTAAGAAAATGATATAAATAACTTTTTATTTAATGTCAAAGTTAAAATGGCACAAACATGAGATGTTTTACTAAAACAATTTTTACATGGGGTTATACAAGTCAGATTTTTGACTATAAAAATTCATTGGAAAGATAAAAATATTTCCTACATCATAGGGTTTTTTTTAATTTATATACCTTATATAATGTAAATTATTTATGACATCATGATGATGTAGCGATGACCTCATTATTTAACAATTTAAATTAAATGGAATGATAATGTAAAATATAAGACCTACTCATGTCCAAAACCTATTGGATGGGTGTATTTAGAACCCTTATCACCTTATACTCGAAACAAATCAATGTGGGAGCATTAAAATCCGAAACTCATTCTAAAATAAAGTAACATTTATTTACTTTCCAAGACTGTCCCTCCTCTCCTCTTATAAAAGGCCTCCACCTCTACCTCCATACCCACAATTCCAAAGCCTTTGGCCTGGAAAAACCCTGCACATTTTGTCTCTCCACATCCCTATATAACTCCTTAAATCCTCACTTTGGGCATACGTCTTCGCAAGGAAGCCTTTGAGATCAAACCAAAGGGTGTTACCCGATTTTAAGGTAATGTCTTCACTTGAGTCCCTTTGTTTTATTATGATTCTCCAACCCCCATAAACTCTTTTTATTCATTTCTTTTATAACAACTCCAGTATATTAAATATACTAGGATGTTTTTATAAGAAGGATTCGAGCTACACTTACACACACCTTCGTCTAATGGTTAAAGAACATATTGTTTCTGTGATTGGCGATTTTCTGCCTCACGAAACGATGATTGTTCCATATTCTTTTAACACCTTCAAAGGTGGCCATTATGATGTCACTATGTTTATATATTATATATAATATGTTTATGTTTTACATAATCTTCTGTATTTTTCATTTATTTCATATCCTTTATGGTTACCATTATGAGTAAACGCGATATCTTCATTTTAGGAAGTGCGGACTACCGCCCCTCAAAGTGATTTGATTTGTTAATGCCATATGTGGGACGTATAAAGGATGTAATTAATGGTATTATATATGATATTATAATGGAATTATTATATACCTTTATATCATAATGATTCCATTCTATAAAATATGAAATAGAAATGAAAGTAGTGTTCTTGCGTACGTACGGCTTACCATCTCCATGAACGGTGCATTTCATTTCTTACCCCTAAATGATTATGTAATATTAAAAATACGTGTATATTCTGGATATATATGATATATATGATACCCAAATCATGAATATCATTCTGGATATAATGAAACTTTGACCACATGAACGACATGTAATTGTAAGAAGTCCACTTTCGAATTAAGAACCAAATGTCGACAACACAAACATCATTAACTTAAATGGTTACATAATGTTTTTAAAATGTTAATAAGTGATATAAAAGTAATAATTAACTCGAAAAATGTTCTTAAGCAAGTAGAAATTAACTCAATTTTATTATTCAGGATGTTAAAGAATGATCGAGTCAAGTCGGACCCGAGGTAAGGGATCCAACCTCTCTATTTCTTTCTAAGTACTCTCATTTATGTCATTTCTTTTAAGCCCATATTTATTATGTTTGGGGATGTTATTTTATATTCCACATACTTTACGTTTTCTGTTCATAATATGGGAGACCCTATTTCATCTCATAAATCCATTTTTGGATGTTTTAAGTGGCGCCGTTAGGCTGCCGAGTTTTCGTAAGGGATTTTTCATCTCACTTTTATTCCCGTGACATTTATGCTATGTTTGCCACTATTTCCTTTGATTGGTGTATGTACATCCCATTATTATAAACATTGTGTAGTATAATTTCATTTATGGGTATTTACATCTTCATTTTATGACCCTTCTTTATGGGGTGTACTTTTCGAAAGTTACCCAACTCGGTAAGGGGACCTTTCACCCTCCTTTTTTAAAAGACTTCTTTTGTTATGTCTTTTAATTCACATACTATTATGTTGGGATATGTTCTTATATATCCTTATTTATGTAAATTTTATTTCCATGTGATGAGATCCCCTTTATATCTCTCATCAACCCTTTTTGTAAAATTTTATGTGACGCCATTAGGCTGTCGAATTTTACCAAGGGAACTTCTTAACCCAATTTCGATTTCTTTGGGTTCAACATGTAGTTATTGAATATGTCATCCATTGAATATGTGTGAATAACCTTTGATTATTTTACACTTAATATCCACTTATATTGGGTGTATTAATATTTTTCACACATAATTATGAGATTTATTTATCCTTAATTTAAGGACATCTTCTTTATAATGGATTTCATCTCATTTTACATTTCTTTTGAGACTTCATTGTTGTTATGCACTAATTCACTCTTATATGGTGTGTATACTGTCCTTTGACATATTATATCATGAATCCCTTTATTCTCATGATATAATAAAGTTTGGATTAAATGTTATTCTGCTATTATTTGTATTCAAGAGTCTCTCATTTTGTTAAAAACTATTTAACAAAAATATCGTTTTAAATGTTATAAAGATTTATTATTCTAAATCTTTATCATTAATGTCCATGTTTTCAAAATGGTTTTTAGTATTTATTTATATGGACATTAATGTTTTAAAATTATAATTCCATTAAGATCTTTAATGTGGTATGGGACACTTTGATTCAAAAATCTCTTTTAAATAGTTTTTGGAAACAGATTGATTAATTCAATATCTGGGAATTTCTTATTGTGATTGCAAATGAAATGTTGTTATTGAAATGTTTATATTTTCAATATTTTATGTGTAATAATGGTACTTGGACATTTTATGGGTGGTTACGTGATAAACCATATGACTGGTGGTGCCGTGAATACCAGGACAGGTGGTTACGTTATAACCTCCAATGCATTGGGTATGGAAGTCGGCCGTATGGATATTCCATTAAGTATGTGTGGAAGTCAACCGTATGGTTATTCCATTTAAGTATGTTTATATCCTAAGATACCTGTATATGTTATGTGTTCTTTATATGGGTTTTATGGTAATATTTTGGTTACAAAAGGGTAAGTAATGATCTTTTATTCAGTGAAGAGTTTTTACTACTTCATAAAGGTGAAAAGTATTACTTTGGTAAAGTACTCATGGCTTACTTGTTGTTTTTGAAAAACTAACAGTTTTCCTTCTTTGTGTATCATTTACTGAGCTTTTTATGCTCATCGAAAGTTTTTGAAATGTTTTTCACAGGTCAATGGAAGGGTAAATGATATGATGATAGTGTCAAGGAAGTGTCAAGAAAAAATCAATGTTTTATTTTAAATATGTTTCCGTTGATGGGAAAAATAAATATTATCTTTTATGTAACCACTTTGTTTAAATGTGGAATGTAATGCATGTTTTATGATCTAATTTTCTAAAACTCTAAAACTGGAATGATCTTTAATGTGTAATCTTGTAATAACTCAAGATTAACTAAGGTTTAAGGCTGGGGCCTTATAACTATACATTTGAGTACATAAGGACCAATGGTTGTTTCTTATTACATTTTATATAAGAGTCACCCAAATTACTTTTTAGGTCTCCTATCAGGCTCTATGAATAAATAAACATATATTTAGATGTTGAGAAATATGGTACTACACATGGAATTACAAATATAAAAATATTTTAATGATTGATTCCATTGTGAACCGCCTAATATAAACTGCACATCCTCATGATCATACAAATGGGTAATCAAAAACACCACTGTTACCTTTCAATAATCTCACACATTCACCTACATATAATTCTAATATTGAATCTACTATAGTCCCTCAATGACATAATCAGCAAAATAATATGGGTTATTGTTCAAATGGTTTTTTACATATACATATGGATATATTTCATATGTATTTTAAGCCTCATTGTATGATTATTTTCAATTATATTCAATAATTGATGAAAAATTCTAAAGGATAAGGATCTTATGTGGTATTATTTATTCCAATTGGTTTTCATATTTAGAATGAATAAAAATGCTCTTGAAAAATAATACCTTAATAGTTATAGCATGTGTTTTATCAATTCTAATAAAAAAACATGATAATAACAGTTATGACAAATAATTGGAAATATTTTTTAACACACTACCAAGAGGCGAAAAAAAATTATTCAGTTGTGTAAAATAAAAGAGAACATGAATTCACAAAGAAGTGAATATAAAATAATAAATAAATATCAAGGTTGCATCATAATTGACTATAATAAAATCCATGGACTTGGTATTAACTCAAAAAATAATAAACACTACATTGCATATGGTAATGATATTTGGTTTACACAATAACTAAGTAGCCCAAAACCATCTCTAAAGAAAACCAATATATCACATAAAAGTTTCGAACATATACAATTAATATTATTTGAAGATTAAAAAGAATAACCACAATCAAGAATAAATGGTGATGCAAGAAAAATGGTGAAAGTATTTTGAATAATAGGTGTATGAAAAAAACAACATGGACTATTATTCCAATGTAACAATACACAAAATGAATCCCACCTCATCACATATTTTTACACAAAATAAAGTACCCCTTCATGATAACCATAAGATAGATCACAATACTAAACACCGTCATGAGCCTTGGGAACTCCCGGTAACTCATGTAGTAAACATCAAGTTGATTATGATGCAATTACAAACTCTTTTAATGCATAAAAATTAACCAATAGTTATTCAAAAATACACACTTTTATGTTAGTCAAAATTTATATATACACATCATATTTATCACAATTTAAAATTCCTCCTTTATTATTAATTATGATAAAAAATTAATTTAAATAATCCAACTAAATCATTTACAAATATATCTCATATAATAACTACAAACCAGAAACACTCACAAGATGATATCTTCAATTGATATAAAAACCATGATGTAGTTCTAGAGAAAACAATAAAAAAAATTATATAATTCCATATTTCATTTTCCTAAAATTTATGTGATCAATACCCAATTAAATATATCATATTACAACCATATACTCCAATAACAGTACTATCGACTTAGCATCATAACCATAATGCACAAAAAATATTCATTCCACAAAACCACATATCATAGAATAATTTCCAAACCGATGATTACTTCATTTTCCATTATCAGTCATCATTGCATTCATCCCATTGAACCCTCAATATACCATTATATAATAGGTTATATTATTTGTAAGAATCATGTGTATGGTTGTGGTCATTAGGTGAAGAAACATTAAATAGTTTCGAAGGTCATATTTTTGAAATTAATCATCCAGTAATTGGTTCTTATTAAATTAAATCTTACTTGTGGTTGAGTTATTTTTTATTTATCATACATAATGGAAAACCATGGGGTTTAGTGACAATTTCTCTAAACATATTTTTGTTTCTCTATGAATTAAACAAGTACTACATTGAATTCATGTTATTTTATTCTTACAAGAATTTTAGTTTATATCCCACAACACACAGTAAACATTAATTGAAGTGATGTGATATCATTTTTAATATCATTTATTCCATTCATTTATTATACTCATCTAACATAAACCTTTGAAATCCCATACATCACATGTGTTTATTAATATATGAACATGAATCATGTGCTTGATTTCTTCCATGCATGGATCATTTATTCTTTCATGATCTATTTTGTCCTGTGATGATATATTACGTCATATATCAACCTCAAAATGGGTTAATAATATGAAGACACTATTTTGACATGATTGTTAATTAAATTATAAATAACTAATCCAATGTATTAATAATATTTAATTATTAAAAATAACTAATAATATAAAAAATAATTAATTTAATAATAAAATCACTAAAAAATTAAACAGGAAAGAATTATATCAGTGCATACTCAGTGAAGGAAGAGTACTGTGATAAGATATCAATATATATTGGGTGTCTTATGGTGATTATAATGTGATAGGAGAATTATCTAGTGGTATAATGTGTATTTTGGTTTTTTTGTTTTATCAAATTTCAAAAACACATATTTGGGTTATATCCGGAGAACGAAGATTTCAATTTTTCTAAAATAGTATTGTAAATATTATTGAGAAAAATATTATAGAATTAATTTAAAATATGTATATAGTTTCTAGATGAATTTATCAAATTATATATTGGTTTTGTTTAATTTTTATGGCTATTTATGAAAAAAATATGGTGTTGGTGTCATTACCTAGGGAAATGGGGTGATCACATGGGGTTAAATGTTAAAGGAAGGGTGTTGAATTATAAAATGAGAGGTTTGACTATAGTAAATGGGCATTGTAGTTATAAGGAGAATTATTTAGTTGGTTTTAAAATTGGTTTCTGGATGAACTAATATGGTCAGAGTCCAACTAATTTGAAACAACAATCAGTTTCACTATGGTATTTAAAAATATTACCATAATTATTCCATAACAACCATGGTTGCAGCATGAGGATTTCCTATAAATCCCTTAGTATTATAAATGTTTCTAAACATTATGTCTATTTCTTCAAAGTGATATGTATTTATTTGATAACCTATATTTATTTATCTTAGTGGTATTATGATGTGAAAAAAAATATTTAGAATGGGGGACATCTGTTGAAAATTTAGTGACACTCTAATTTTCTTCATTTTAGTGAGTTATTAGTGTTCTATATTGATTTCAATGATAATATCCAAAATACATTCCACTGATATAATTATAAGATGATACTATCATTTGTGGTTTGAGAAAATTAAAATTATTTCCTAGTATTCCTTAACTCACTCATAATATAATACTATGAACCATTCACTGTGACATTAAATTTTTTGGGAAACTACTTCAATTCTGAGGATACCATTACAAAATTTCATTTACCTCGTGAATTATTTTAAATCCTTTGAATACTCTTTTGATAATTAATCATTACAACTGATGTTTTATTGTGATTAACAATTATATAAATATTCAGGACCACACATTATGAAGTGTCATATGGTGTTACATCTTGAACATGAATTCAGTTGGAAAATTTATGTTGTTTCTCTTCCGATGGATTTACTTTACATATATCATTTTCAATGTATTCATCTCATTATTATTTGTCTGGGGAATTGATTAGTTTGGTAGTTGGAAAAGTTTAACATTATTTTATTACCTTTAGTAATTAATCGAAAAAAATTATATCCCAAAGTATATAATTAATGAAAAAATTAATATGAAAACATATCTAGGATTCCCCATTGGGAGAGAATTATTTAGGTTTAGAAGTCATATGTACCTTAGTATTTTCATCCAAAACCATTGAAATAGAAGTGGCCCTATTAAAAATGATCAATATATAGTTTTATATTCTATCCACTCACATTAGATGGAGGTTACTCAGTCATAGGATCCTTCAAAACTACAATTACATGGGATCAATTTTCCCCAAAATATCATGACCATTTCATAAAGAGTTTACCTCAGAATAAATACGAATTTGTGCTAGAAATTAAAACATTTCACCTTAGATGTATCATACCCCTTTAGATGTTTCACTAATAAAAAGTATTTTTTTATCAATATATATGTTTTAATAAACATAAAAATTACTCTTGATCTGTTCCAGATAATCTTTATCTAATATAGTCTAATATATAGATAAATATTCAAGACAATTTATTTATATGGTAAACCAGTAGTATTAATATTATTTTCTAAAAAAATTTGTAAATATTTCCCATTAACTATATAGAATTTATAAATTAACAATGGTGTATTGTTGTTTTTCTAGTTGTTATATGATGCAACATCGTGTTTTCATTTATAATTTTTGGTCATTAATTGAACATATTCAATAGAATATTCTTTAAATACTTGTTTGTGGTCTCTACTTGTCCACTCATTTGACGATGTAATAGAGAAATAATGATTCATTGAACTCGATATATATAAAACCTCACTTCAGTATATTGTTGTAAAAATATCTTCCATGATCAATTAATGACATTATAGTAACTCCATTCCTATACAATATATTCATATTCCAAAATATAATCACCCACATTAATGTTTTATTTAATATTAATTCTATACCAATTTTGAGAGTAAATATTTTTTTTGATTCTATGTATTGATAAATGAATTATGAAAATGACCCAAAAATACCATTCATAAAAAACATCATCTATTTGTATAAGATGATGTGAAATTTTACCTCTATTTCTTATGATTCTAGTAAATTTGTAATAATCACATATTTTCCGGAAACATCTAGGATTCCTATATATATTTCAAGAGAATCCACTTAAAATAAATTGAGATAGTGTTTTATTATGAACCATTGTTTCCCTATCTTACTAGGGAGTGACCAGACTACAACATGAATCCAACATCGTCATCAATTATACATAATATAATAATTCATCCCCAATGTAGTTAAAAAACTTCAATAATCAACACAAAAATAATATTGAAATGCAATTTAAAATTGTTTTCTAATTTGGTATATAAATCATGGAATGACATTTTAGTTCCATAGTAATTATTAATTTTGATTAGTGATGATTTTTCTTAAACTTCTCTATAAAAGTATCTTTTTCCATAAAATTTTAAAAATATCTACAACCAAATATCTACTCTGATCTAGAATGTTAACTAATAACATTTTAATGATTCTTGATGTATGTTTTCATTAACATGATTATTAGGATAATTAAAATCATTAACGATGAATTTTAACTTGTTATAATGTACCTTGAATATTATTCCCAGAATATTGATACTAGACTCTATGAATGCAAAAAAACAAATGTTAGGTCCACAAAGCTGAGTACCCTGAGAGAGGTGTGAAAACGGGTATGACTAATTAAAAAATAAAGCCCGTTCTGATCTTGTTTCACTATTAAGAAAAACAATCTTATCTCTTTCCTGTTGCACAGAATGTAAAGCATGCAGAGGAAAGAACAATCTTTACTTGGTTCACTGCTAAGGGCTATGTCCAAGGAGCATACACAGACAAGTTGTTAGTCATAACAAATTTCACTGAACTTAACTAGTTGTGGATCACAAGGTTCGGGCACTATCACTCTGTCCCAGGCACACTGCTTTCACAATGTTTAGGGTCAGCTCACTACTTTCCCAAGGTTCACTCCCTATTTTTCTCTCTCTGCCTCACTGTCGATGGAGAGGATCACCTACTTCCTCTTCCTTTGCTCACTGCACTAGGAAGTGATACACTCACAGTTTATAGACCTGTAGGTCTCTTCATTTGTATGAAAAAATGTATCCTCAACTGTTGATAGATACTATGTTGATGTTCAAAGTTCACCCACTGATGAATACCCGTTTTCCCCTTAACACTAGGTAGTTCCCTTTGGAAACACCTTCGCAAAGCACCCTACATCGCGAGGCTCCCAATTTCACGATGCTCTAATAATCCTTCGTGAATCTCCTTCCTTTTCATGAAGCTCGCAATTTCGCGGAGATCAGATCATTGCAATTATCAAGACTTCATAATGCTTAGGTCGTCACAGAGCTCAAGTCGTCGCCAAGCAACTTCCCTCGCGAAGGTCACTGAGCCAACGCAGAGCACACGACTTTCACGGATCTAGAATAGCCGCCGCGATGCTCTTCATTCATGAAGCACATTTCCTTCGCGAACTTCCTTCGCGAACCACGAGCAAAGTATTTTCTCTGAAAATTCTCTCTTCTTCTCTCGAGGGGGTCGGCCTCTATTTATAGAAAATTACACCGACCCTCAACCCTTTCACACGAAGTCCGCGCCATGTCATCACCAATCGCGAAGCTCCGAAATTTATGCTAGAATTTTCTAAAAAAATGCGAAGCACTACGGAAAATTTACGATCGCGGGTCACGTCGTAATTGTGGAGCACCACCATCAACATTCCTTCGCACCATCACAGTGAAACTCCCTCAAAAATCCCTTCACCGTGGCGATGTGCTTCAACTCTACCGTTTACGAAGCTTTGACGTAATCGTGAAGAATCACCGCCATCATTATTCTAGTTTTCGCGAAATGCAAACAATGAAGCCTCTCTTCAGGAAATTCATGACATTTTCATATTTAATTATGATCTTCATGGAAATCCTATTTTTTACAATGCTCACCAAACTCAAAATTTTGGACCCAAAAAATTTGGAAAACACTAGAAAACGGCGCCACCTTGTACTGCTCTTTTGTACCGCCTCAAGATCATCTGTTCCATTGTCATCATTCATTGTCAACATGGATTTTCAACAACTTCTCGAGAACTCGACAATTATCCATGGAAACCTGCTTTGTCAATAAACACAATCAACCCAAAAATACTGAAATGTTACCTTGGGGGATTTTTTCCCAACAACAAACAATTTCAATAACTAGGAAAATTGAAATATGGTTGTCAATAAGGGATTAGTCGTAGAATATATGATTTTAAGAAGGAAGATATTGGTTGAAAATTAAAAAATTTATATATTATAGAAACTTTCTCCTCATATATATTTTTATATAAATTGGAACATCATGGGAAACAAATTTCTACTATAAATTTATTAATGATTTAACTAAAAACACAAGGCCTCTATCCTCACTAATTATTATCGATACATTGTTTTTTTTAGACCTATATATATTAATTTGTCATATTCAGGTAGAAACTCAAAAAATTATAGGTGATCATTACATAAAACTGGATGTTCCATTTAATGTGATGTGTGATTCTAGTGATGTATATGGGGGTGTTTTTTTGGGAGAAGGAATGTGATGATAATGCATGTTTTTAATTATTTAATTAATATATGTTATTTCTCTCCAAATAAATATACCACAACTCAAAATTAATTAGTTAATGTCAATTTTTGAATTAGACATGATTATTATGAACATCATAGGTTTCGATGTCATTATTTTCATAGACCAATGTACTCTAAAAATCATCAAGGTAAAAATAATTCTAATCATTTGATTTTTATATGGTATATTATTTTATAACATTTTGAATTACAAATAATTGATAATAATGGATATAAATGTTTTTACATACATATTATCCATGTTACCAAATAACCAACCAATATTACCCAAATATATTTAAACATCATACCTAGATGAGAACCTTTTTACTTGTTCCATGAGGTAATATACATGGTATACATAATATACCAAATTTCCTTTTTTACTTATTATTTCCAATGACAATTCATAAAAAATGGGATAACTATCTTTCCAAGAAAATGTATGATTTTTTTGAGGATTATATATTATTTATATGATATGTTTATTGAATTCATTGTAGTTGTGTAGTTGAAATTTTAATTCATCACATTCATGAGTTCAATAACTAACCACATTAGGGTGGACACCATGGAGTAGAAATTTATTTACAATTGGTCTTCTAGGATGATTTATACTTACCTTCTATGATTATTGGTGTTTAGAGTTTTGTGATAGGTAATGAAATGTTATAAATCCTACGAAATGATTATAGAAGGCCATAACATCCACAATAAGCGTTTTGTGTTGTAAAAATATTTTAGGACTAGAGCATGGATATCATTAGAGTTTTATATTTTTCATTTGATAATGTGTAAAAACATATTTTTAGGGAATATTTCTTCATGATTCTTGAGTTAATTTTTATTCCAAAATACCTTTCTTCTAGTGTGGTGATGTTTAAAAAGAAAAATATATTTTTTGATTCATAGTTTACAACGAATAAATAATTTACAATATTACTAATTAGAGTAATTATATCATCAATGAAATCATGGAGAATAATAATTTATCTCACATGACTATAATAATATAACACCAAAATCTAGTATAAAATCTATGATTTAAAAAAAAAGTATTAATCAAAAACATTAAAATATAGTCCCCAGATCAAGTTAATTATATTTAATCTATTTGTAATATGCTTTGTTGGATTACAAAACCTCCTAATATACCCACCCAGTGAAGTATACTTATATTTTGTTCATTTTAAGGACTGTTAATCAACCTATTTCATCAAAAAATATTTCTTTTTGGGTAGTAATGTCCATAAAAAATTATTTCAGTTCATATGGAGATAATATATTTTTAGATATGAGTGATCTGGAGGAAATATCAAGAGAATATTGATAGAGTGTATAAATGTTCAATGAAATAGATAGAACCATCAATGATTCTATTATCCAAAAATAGATATTATGGATTATAAAAGTTTTTATCTATTTATTTAATGGATTAATAATTTTCCATGGAATCTAAGAACCACGTGGTATGACCCATTTTCTATTCAAAGAGTTCTTGTTATCGTGGACAAACAGTTAGTTCACGAGGATGTCATAGAATTTATTATCAATAAATTTTGAATAAACTATTACATAAAAGGGATGATGAAGAGATTGGGTTCCATATAATTCTATAAATTGTGAGTCTTTACTAAATACAATCATAAAATTATAAAATTAGTGAATCATTGGCGTAAACCCCCAGATCATTGTGTTGTTATATATTTTTGTCTACATTTAATGACAATGATATTGGTTCCTATATTACTTATTTTAATAATGTTATACCCATTGTGTTATGATTAAAAAACCGATATTGTAATTGATTGGGGAATATTTGAATCTAATATCAAAGGCTTAATGATGTTATTCTTCTGATGCAATGTAGATCAAAACTCAACTAAATTCAACTTATGGTTAATTTATTTATAAAATTATTATTTATGAAAAATAATTATATATATATATATATATTAAATATTCCCTGATCATGAACATACAAAATAGATGGATAATTTCAAATAAAAAATGTATATTACAATAATTTAAACTTTGATAATAAAAGATCCACATTTAATTGAGCATTGTATTTAATTCAGAAATTTTTCAATTATGAACAATCTAGTTTAATTCAGTTTTGAAATAAATGTCTTGTGATTTCACCTATAATTTTAAAAAAATTCAATATTTGGTATTTAAATATGGATCATTTAAATACAAATTGAATAAAATTCAAAGCATTTTTACACCTATTATTAATACAACTCTTTCAACTAATATTTTATGGTATTTGTTATCATGATTCTATTTAAACTATCAGGAGATATAATTTTTCTTATTATAATGACAAAATGCTCAATTATTTGAAAAAATAAAACTCTTTTGAAAATAGTTTTGCATGTGTGGAAAATGAACGTTTTTGGAACACAAATATATCCCCAAACACAATCTATAATTTTCAAAATTTTTAATTTCATTTAATGTAAATTCTCTCTCAATTTATGATTCATCATTCGAGTCATTGTTTTTAGTAATATGTATGTGGGTGTAGTGGGGACCTTTTATATTTGAAAAATATATGTCAATTATAGACAACATATACCCTTGTTTTTGTGAAAAATACCTACGTTTTGAAACAACTTATTATCTTCTACGTATCAATAAAGAAAAAAATTGTGAATATATTTTAGGAAAATTAAAATTCAATGTGCCCATGAAATATTATAATTTAAATACATAACTTTGGGATTTAACAATTGAAAAAATTCAACAATTACTTAATTTCACAGTAATATCTTCTAAAGTATTTATAGAAATTATTTTTGAGAAGATGTTAAGGAATATAAATAAGAAAAATTATTGCTAAATAAGAATTATATCATTAGGAAACTATAATATTTAACCTCTACTTTATAACATAACCTTAGTGAAATTTATCACCTTTGGAATCCAACTCATTAGAGATTAATATAATTCCATTGAATCTGAAAAAAACTCTTAATTGGGTTCTCTTTGTGAATATATGAGTAATTAAGCACTATGTATGCTCTTGAAAAATGGAAAATCAATATTCAATAAGTTATTAGAATATCATTTTCCGCAAATTCATTGTTGGATAAAATTTAATGATGCCACTTTTCCCAAAAAAAATATAACTATTGTTCGGGGAATATTGATCCCAAATGATGTAGGAATAAATTAATTTTAAAAAATAATAATTAATTCTTAATAATTAAATGGAATGTATAATTTTTTTTGATTATCTTGGGAAAAATTTGAATGTACAAGGGCTTCAATTTATAAATATAATATCAATGGAAAATCATTATCCTTCCCTCACATAAATTGTACATGAATTGGGATAATGTATTGAAGTGTTATTGATATAGATAGAAAATAATTTTTTTTTAAAATGGTGATGTGATTTCAATCAATTCTACTTTGTTTTTTGTTGTAGGAAATATCTTAATTTTTTTAATATTATAATAAAATAAATTCTATTTTTTCTGTGTCAAATTTATATTTCTGGGGTAATTTGTTGTGATATTACTCTCATATTATTTCAAATCTATTTTGATTAAATAATGAAATAATAAGTGATAAAATGTCACTATAATGGAAAATTTTATATTATATGATTAACTAAAGCATCATTTCACATGGAATAAAAATATTTTTGAAAATGAAAATTTTAATTTTGAAATATTGTTATTGTTACCAAATTTTACTAATTATATATTTTTAAAAATATTTGGTTCAATTTTTTTTCCAATTACAATATGATTTCATGTTCTTTTCATATTATAATTATTTATTTATCATTGATTTTAATTCATGAAAATATTGTATAAGATAACCAATTATATGTGACAGTATTTTATTTTATTAATTTTTCCAAAGGATTATAAAATATTAGAATTTTTTATTTTAAAAACACATGTTTTTAAATTAAAAATTTCTTTTGATTTATATTATTGTATTTTAGAATAACATAAATTATCCCTTTGTTAATTATGATGTTATTTTAATATTTAACTAATTAAAAATTATTTTTTTTAGGACCTGCATTAGAAATTTGAAAATTGGTCAAAGAATATGTTCTTGATTGGGAGGGACCATAAGGAAAATAATAACCTCTTATTTTTTAGTAATATTGAAAAATCAAAATGCTACCAAGTGATTGGATAGAGTAATCAAAATGAAAAAAATTTGAAACTCTATAGTTGAAATAATCCTGAAGAGACACTGCATGTCCAACTCAATCAACCGTATATATATATATATATATTATAAATTTACACATCGACCTTGTAACCCTACAATTATTAGACAATGAAAAAGGAAATATTCCTCATAGGAAATCTCATATACTAAAATGAAAAAATATGATCGAATAAAGACACTAATGGGTGAATTTGAATGAATGATGTGTTGGAATAACTAATCAATACCAAGGGAACCACAAATATGTAGCTTAAGAACCAATAATATGAAGATATCAACCCTGATAATGCTCATCCTAGTTGATGAATGAGATCTATGATTTGGGAGTAGAAAGGGATAGTGAAAATCGTGGTTCTCAAACACATATTGAATCATTATTTATGGGATATGGATGGAATTGAAATTTTCCTAGATTTTTCTAGGAATATAGAAGTGGCTTACAGAACCAGATAGATGATGAAAAATATGATCCTAATCATTTTCAGGAAAATGATAAAGTAAAAAATTATTTAGAATGTGAAATTACTGAAGAAGAAATGGATTATAATAATGATTTTTAACTGGATATAGACTTGTTTAATGTTGATATTGGGTTTCTCAAAAAAATACGTTATAATGAATATAGACTGGCGGTTGATGAAGTTGTTACAAATCTAGAAGAATGTTAAAAATCATCAAAATGTTCCATAAGTGAATCATGAATCATGATTTAAACTGATATATTGATAGAAATTATCATTTGATCCTATAAAATGATGTTGATTCCCATAAACTTATTGATAGTGATAATTTGAGATCAGAAATTGGTTTTGAAATAATATTTCATTGAGGTATTGAATATGTGAAATACGTTCAATTGAATTGGATGAAACTCAAGAAATAATTTATATTTGAGAATCATGAAATGATTAAGGACCCTACGATTATTGAATAGTCGAAGATGATCTTACAAGATATTTGAGGAACCTTGTCTGACTAGAAGAAGATACATATGGTCATTCAGAGGTGATGCCTGCTCAAGCTCATGTTATATATATGATTACCATCTCATAAAAATGGTTTTGATGCCGGTTATTTATGAAGAAAATAATTTTTTTAAAATATATTTCGTATCGTAATATATGAACAGTGGGATATCATTTAATCACTAATTTTTTTAGTCACTAATTTGATGATGGATGTACTCATACTATTTTATAAAAAGTAGTAATAAACCACAAACTGGGAAATAATCATTTGAGCTTCAAATGAAAAAATATAATGTTTTTTAGTCTAATTAATAACGATAAATTAATGTGGTTGATGACTAGGGACTGAGGAATAAACATGGATTCTGAATTTTATTTCATTCAATCATATCATGAAGAACAATTTATTTTCATCTTTTAATAAGAGGGAAAATGATTTAACTCATTCTAAGGTTTGTTATAATGATCAATTTGAACTATGAATGTTCTAAATTGAATAAATTTTCTAGAATACCATAAGTTCTAAAATATGAGGTAATATTTTTGAATGAAAATGTTGATGAAAATAAAAACAGTCAAGAATTCATAATTTGGTTATGTGGAAATGAAATTTGGGTCCCACCACTTCTGGCCTACAAAATGTAATTTTGTTTGAGGTAAATGTATATGAAAAAGAATAAAAACTAGTAAATATAACTTCATGGGTGGTTGAAAAATTAAAAATAAAGAAATTGGATCCTAGATTAGGAAATGTTGGTGATCCAGTATTTTACCAATTAGAGTATATTTTATCAACTTAAACATTCATTTCATTTTCATTGTCTTATGAAATCAGGGAAGTCAAATAGATAAATGATAATGTGTAAGGTGGTTAAATATTATAGTGTTTGAACTAAGAAATCATAATCACTGACCATTTTATAATGATATTGTAGAGACCCAATCTTGACATACATGGAAATTAGATTAAGTTTTTGGAAAACCTAATACATAACAAAAAAAGACACCATAGGAATGTAATAATTTAGTTTCTCTGGAATCTCAGAATATAATATTCTAATATTGGTGAAAGAACATCAACATCTCTGATAAAAGTCATACCTTTTTTTCTTAACTAAAACCTTTCATTATATCATGGAGAAAAGAAAAAATATAAAGGTTGAGCTCAAATGCTCAGTAAGGGTAAGCATGGAGAAAATAAAACAAACCATATACATTTGAACTTCAAAACAAGAACATAATGTTTACACATCAAAATCTAGAGTTATGAAATAAACCATGGCAGTACGTAAGGAATAGGTCATAAAGGAACATCAATCATGAGAAAATAGCATTGGAATAAAACATTTAATTTTGTAAAACCATTAATCGAATGATATGATTTCCATAGTTGCAATGGCATTGCAGCCATGACCATCTTAGTGGAAAAAGTCCCCTTCTAAACTGATTTCACTCGTCATTCTTGTCCTGTATCACTGAACCAGATTAACATACCATTCCAGCCATGTCAATCTCATGAGATATAAATAATCACCCAATTAATTGGAGGGATATATAGGTCACACCCATCTCAAAAGGAAATCATTCTTACTTGTGCCACAACATAAACATAAATCATTTTTCATACCCAAAAGAATAAAAATGGGTTTCATAAACATAATCCCATAATAACATAATCCATATAAAACAAATGGATATCATTTCATCATAAGAAAATTGAATCCATGTAAATCATAAATATATTATACTTGAAACATAGACATTTTAAATAATTTCATTTTAGATGGAAATTGGTTTTTATAAAACACTTGAAAATAATAATTGAGGAAAATGTCATTTATTCATAAAGATCAATTTCTTTTTATAAAATACCACACAATTTTAAAAGAAAAGGATTTTATGGAAAATAACCAGGAAATATTGTAGAGTAAACTTCATGAGAAAAAGTCATTATAAAACTATAAAAATCAATTCATGCCGTATAAGTTAAAATAACATTCTCCCCGTACTTTTAATGGAAAATTCAAAAAGTACCACGTATGGTAATCAAAAGAACGATTTTTTCCATACACAAATTAAAAGTCAAATAGGGGTAAAAATAACTTTAATGATACATGGAAAAATATTAAACACTTAATGAAAAACGTTTTATGGACATGGATGAAAAATATAACACCAATAAATACTTACGTATAAGCAATCTCGGATAAAAAGGATATTTCAAAATTTTCCTTTACCTTATGTCTAATATGGTTCATACGTATCCGTACCTCCTGTATAATGATTTAAATAATTTCATTAAATTATTATAAAATAATATTCATTGTTATGATATCATATATGGTTCCTTTATGACTTTATATTACCCTTTCTTTGGTAAATTCCATATTAAAGTAGCGTTTTGGGTAAAATCGTTTTATTTATCATACGTGTTTGAAATTTTTGTTCTTGATATTATTATTAAATATATCATGATATACATCCATAATGTAAATCATTATTTATATATCATATATATTTAGTATAAATATATATAAAAGATAGATAAATTAAATGAAATACCCCGTTTATGGAGACGGTAGGCGGTACGTACGCATGAACGCTATTTTCTATTCCTTGTTGACTTGAATGGAAGTAAGTAGATAACATATATATATATAAATAAATTAAGTAGCTTTATCATGTCATATATTTTATTATTTTTCATTATATATACTTAATAATCATTCTATAAAGATAAACATGGAGAATGAATCTCATCATGTCGTGGAGACGGTAATTCGTACGTACGCACGAGCGATGATATCATTCCCATTATTATTGAATTGATTTCAAGTGGATGATATAATATCACAGAATATGTATGAAGTTATAATAACTATATATTGTTATTATTCACATCATTATACCCATCCAAGTAAGGTGGTGGTGGAAAAACAGATTACACCACTGCGTGGAGATGGTATTCTGTACGTACGCACGCACGATGATTTTGTTTTCCGTAGGATGGATAGAATGTGAAATGGGGTTGTTTAATATTTATAATAACATATCAGTATATTAGTGATACTGATGTTATTACTTTACAATGAAACAACTATAGAAGAAGAAGTTGATGAAGAAATATAACTTGAAAGAATCAGTAGAAGAGATTACCTCTTCTTCAACACACCTCTTTTATGATTGATCTTAAGGAATTAGAGTTGGTCTTATGAGGATACCAGAACCTCTATAATGTTTCTAGGGAAGTTGATAAGTTAAATTTCCAGGGGTTGTTCATGCTTGAAAGATCAAGATTATGTAAACAGAAGAGGGAGGAGGTGCCCTTTTATAAGAGAGGAGAGGGGCACCTTAATAAAAACTGAAAATATTATTTTATAATAATGTCATATTATTTTTTTAATATCTAAAAATTAGTTTATTTAAAATATAAGGTGAGTATGAGTCTAAATCCCCTCATCCAATAGGTTTTAGACAAGTTTAGGTTACTATTGTAACCTTAACATTTAGATTTTACTCTAAGTTAAATAATTTAACTTTTACCGTGTCTTCTTGTTTACTTTCACTATATGGTTTATAAACATACTATAACAAGCCAAACGAACCCAAAAGTAGTTCATTATTAATATATATAACCTTATTTACGTCAATTGGCCGAACCTTTGATTTTTAGGAATAAAATAACAATTAATAATATAATATTTGTTTTAAAAACGATTTTATGTCAATTTTGTAACTATTTGGTAATTGATTTTTGGGAAAATTATAACTGCATTATTAGTTCGAAAAAAGTTAATTAAATCAATACTAACATTTCATATTAACCTATAAAAGTAGTGAAATTCATATAAAGTCTAAAATTACATTTATTTGGGTATTTATAACATAAATTATGTTAATATTTCATTAAAAAGGTAATTACTGTATCATCATTGTATCATAAAAAAATTAATTTATATAATGTATAAAAATTATAAATGAAACACCATTATGTATTAAATAGTTTTATCTTTCTAATTAATATTTATAGTATAATTTATCTTAAATATAACCCCATATTAAAAATGTTTTAGTTATTAAACTTTGATTTTAACTCTTTTAACTTTTCTTTAAATAAAATAATAATAAGTGTCCTAATGAAATCAAAGTGGACATAAAGGGTAATAGTTTATTCCTAAGGCTGTTTTTGATCTAATTACACTTATCTAATAGAATTAATAAATTTTTAGGGTAATAATAATACCATTTTTACCCTTATTTATCTTATTTTCTTTTAATTGTGGTAAATAAAAATAAAAAGTTAATATTCACCAAAAATTATTTTTATCTTATTAAACTACATATTACTACTTTATATTAACCATGTCTCTCGGATTTTTGAAATTCAACTCACAGAAGTGGTAAAATATTTTTTATGTAAAATTTCAAATGCTCCTAGGAGGTGGGTAAAAGATGGTGAAAAGGTCAATAATATTTTTATATATCTAAAATTATTATTAAATGACTCCGATGAGTTGAATTGAACATATATAAGTATTATGTATCTCTTTTGATATATAATAAATTTAAATAAAATAAATGATTATTTAAATAAGAAATCGTTTTTAAACACTAACTCAGTGATTTCACTATTCATAAAAAATTGAAGGTTTTCAAAAAAAGAAAAAAAATTCACTCAAGGCTAATTTCGATATTCCAAATCCAAAAAATGAAGTCCATTTTAAATGATAAAATATATAAAATTTCAAAAAGTTTGTATTACTATTCATAATGGCTAGTTCATATATTATTTTCATAACATATCGTTGTTTAGTGAAACTCGGTATTGCGTACAACACACGCTATCGTGGAAGGTCGCAATTGCGTGTAAATCAAGCAAAGTCAGGGTTGTGTGTAGTGTAAGATTACATTGTTGTTGTGTATAATAGAATCCAACCACAATTTATTTATACATTGAATATATATATATATATATAGACACACACACTCAATGTTGTGAACTTGAAATTTTGTGTAACACGATCCATGAATAGTGTTGCGTATACTGCAAGCTAATACGGTGTTTCATATAGCGCAATATAATCTTGGTGTATCATACAACACAATACATCCAATAAATTAAAAAGAATACTTCTCATAAAATCACAGTTTGTATCATTCTACCCCCCCCCACACACCTTAAATGAATTTCGTTCTTGAAATTCGTTGGGGTTATAAATCGTTTACTACATGAATGTTTCTTTCATAGAAACCCACATCGTAAAAAGGAATACTAAAACATAATTTTAAAAACTAATGTATGAAATGTAATGGTTACCCAAATTAACTCATCACTGGGTTTCCACATATGAGAACATTGGTGAAAATATGAATATGGAAGAGAAATATAACCATCAACTTCTGGGGTAGATTGGTATAGGACATGGATATGAAAAATCCAACAATCAAAAAGCCATAAATTTGTGATGATATGAGTTACCATATGATTAATCAGATATGAGGGCACTATAAAAACATTTTTTTTTCAAGGTCATTTCCCAAATGTTGATGTATTTTTGAATTAAAAGAAATACTTACTTGATTTTGGTACAATCTTATCGTTGCTCGTGCCTTGAACAATTTCCACTTCACCTCTTAATGAAATGAATTTGAATTTTTCTTTTTTAAAAGTGTTAAAAAATCATGCGATAGAATGATAGTTCATTCTATCTATCTGAAACATATGATTAGAAAAATATATATACATAAGTCCATCTATGGTGAGATTAATCGTATATGGTTCAAAAAATGGACTTATACTTCATCTATCATATCGCTTAAAAAAATAAAACTAGTTTAGACTAACCAAGGACTTCTTGTAGGCCAGAGGTAGGTGATAAATGCCTATCACACTTCGGTTGTTGGTTTGATTCCCATATCCTTTTCCGATGCGACGGGTTGTCGCTTGTCCGGGAGGTTGTCCCTTTTCCAAAAACTACACTATTATAACATTCCAGAAAAAATTTCGAAAAAATTTCTATCCTTGAACAATACTAACTTCATTCCAACATAATCCTTTACAATCTTTAGGCTTATCTAAAATACTTTTATCCATGCTCATAATATTAAGAAAAAAATTACTAGAAATGTCATCTACCAAGCATGTGAATACAAATATTTATCACACATATATCATATGATATATCTTGTTTGTAACATTCTAAACATGTGAATACCGTAATCATGTAGTATATTTAATAATGAATTACCATTGAACCTTAAGGAAAACATGAATGCTGTCAAAACCAAACTCTTTCCAAATATGAAAATCCAAAAATTTTGATAAACTCAAACCATGATATCACTTTTTCTTTATATCAGTCATAAGCTCATGAATACATTAAAACATTTCATTTTCTCATTATCCTTTCATTATGAACATATCATCTAATTTCAAAAATATTTGAATCACTTTTCATGGTTACTGGTATAATATAATTATTTAAAACCACAATTAACCAATACATAGATATTCCAATATTCCACAATACTATAAATGAGATTCTACAACATTATTTCAGATTCCCATTATATAATCACAAAATCTTTCCACTACATCATTGTCATACTCAACATCTCCAATAGTGATAACACGTGACTTCCCTTTTCCCTTTACCATATGATGTTTTGGAGGTCGATCATCATTAAACCTTTGGGATAGGGAATTCGGTAGCATAATGCCTCATTTCCTTTCACTTGTATCTTTAAAGTGTTGGTGGAGCATTCTATGTAGTATTTTCTCTATCCACGTCATTAGAAAAACAATTTCCCATTACATAGGCACTCAGCTACTCGATGTTCTTATTTTCATCAATTGAAACATTTTCTATTACCTTTTAGACAATCTTCACCATGCTTCATTCCACGCATTCAGGATAAAGAAACATTCACCTTCTTTTAACCATTGTTTTGAGATTTTTCCTTGAACTCCATGTTTCATTTTTTGTCAAAACCGTGAGATGTTTATGTAACACAAACATCCAATTCTACCTTGATAGCACAACGCACAGTTTCTTCATATGTACTGAAGTCTCCTATAGCTAATTCCCTTTGAAGACTTGGTTTTAAACCACTGAAGAATCGATCAACTTTACATTCAGGTAGGATGATAATGCCAGATGCATACCTTGCATACCTTGAAAAATTCACTTTGTATATACCAACAGATTCATCATCCTTTTACTTAAGTTCAAGGAACTCCTTTTCTATCCTTGTTCGAATAAAATGAGGGATGTACTTGTTGAAAAATAAGTTCTTGACCTCATCCCATTCCATGGATTTAATTTCATCTTGGGGCGTTGTATTCTTAATTAGAGTCCACCAATGGTCTACTTCACCTTCTAACCAGTAAACAACCAAAATGAATCTTTCATGTTCTAAACAGTGAATTATCAAAAATATCATTTCAATGGTACTAATCAATTGTTCAGAAACATGTGGATCAGAAGATCCACTAAAAGAAGGTGGACATTGCCTCATGAAGGACTCAATAAAATATTATTCATTTCATTCCTCATATGGATGTACAGAATGATTAATAGCTTGTGTAAGTATAGAAATAATCTTCTTCACTCCATCTCCCATAACATTGGTTTGTTCAGGAGTTAAATCATTGCATTTTCTATTACATTGATCAACACGGTTCTTTCTAGTTCTAGCCATCATCTAAAACCCAAAAAGAATAGTGTGAGAGGAAAAAATCATGCTAGGAAAACATTATAATAAATGGGGATTTCATTCAATATATAACATCTTAGGTTTAATTATAATATCGTTACTGTAATTCTAGTACTATAACCTACACGTATACTTATCGTTAGGGACATCCCTAGACATACCAAAGAAATATCTCTTGGAATTTAACTAAAGTTTTCATATCCTAGTATCCAAAGGTTAACTAAACCTTTCCACTGATACAAACTGTAGAGACCCAATCATGATATACATGGACATTACATTACTTTTTCGGAATACCTAATACAAAAAAAAATACGAAAAACACATAATAGTTTAGTTTCTTTGGATACTCATAATATAATCTTCTAATCTTAATGAAATATATTCAACATATCCCATAAAGATCTTCCTATTTTTTTCATACCTAAAACATTTCTTTATATCCTGGGGAAAAGAAAAAATATAATGGGTGAACTAAAATGCTCATTAAGGTTTATAATGGATAAAATAAAACAAACCATATACATTTGAACTTCAAAATATAAACATAATGTTTACACATCAAAATATTGAGTTGTGAAATAAACCTTGGCAGTACTTAAGGCATAATTCATAAAGGAACATCAATCATGATAAAATAGAATTGGAATAAAACATTAAATTGTGAAAAATTATTAAGCACATGATATGATTTCCATAGTAGCCAAGGCATTACTACCAAGTCCATCTTAGTGGAAAATGCCCCCTTCTGAATCAAGTTCACTCCTCGTTCTAGTACTGTATCACTGAACTAGATTTACATATCATTCCAACCATGTCTATATAATGAGATATAAATATTTACCCTAATTATTGGAGGGATATATAGGCTCCACCCATCTCATAATGAAATCATTTTTATTTGTGACACAACATAAATGGAAATCTTTCATCATAACCCAAAGAATAAAAATGGGTTTCATAAACATCATCCCATCATAACAAAATCCATATAAAACAAATGGATATCATTTAATCATAAGAAAATTGAAACCAAGTATATCATAGAGATATTATACTTGAAACATACACATATGAAATAATGTAATCTTAGATGGAAAATGGTTTTGATAAAACACTTAAATAGAATTCATTAGGAAAATATCTGTTCTTCTTAAAAATCATTTACTTTTCAAAAAATGCCATGAAATTATAAAAGAAAAGTATTTTATTGAAAATAACAATGAAATATTATAGAGTAATATTCATGAAAATAAGGCATCATGAAACCATAAAAATTCGTTCATGCTGTATATGTTTAAATAACATTCTCCTCATACTTTTAACTAAAAATTCAAAAAGTACAATGTATGGTAAACAAAAGAAAGATTCCTTCCATACAAAATGTAAACATAAAAGAGGGGTAAAAATATATTTAAACATACATGGAAAAATATTAAACAATTTATAAAAAACATTTAATGTACATGAATGGAAAATATAACCCCATTAAATACTTACGTATAAACAATCTCGGATAAAAATGAAATTGCAAAATTATCCCTTACCTTAGGTCACATATGCTTTGTATGTATCCAAAAATCCTATATAATGATTTAAATAATTTCATTGACTTATTAGAGAATCATATTCACTGTTATGATATCATATATGGTTCACTTATGACTTTATATTACCCGTTCTATTGTAAATTCCATGTTAATGTAGCGTTTTGGGTAAAATTGTTTTTTTATCGTGCGTGTTTGGACTTGTTGTTCTTGATATTATTATAAATTATATAATTATTTACTTAATTACAGAATTTAAATCATGATTTATATATCATATATATTTAGTATATATATATATAACAGATAGATAAATGAAATAAAAGACACCGTTAATGGAGACGGTAGGCCGTACGTACACATGAATGTTGTTTTCCATTACTTATTGAATTGAATGGAAGTAAGTAGATGAAAAATATATATACATAAATATATTTGCTTTATAATGTAATATATTTCATTATTATTCATTATATATACTTTATAATCATTCTGGAATGGTTAACATGTTGAATGAATCTCATCGCGTCGTGGAGATGGTAATCCGTACGTACGCACAAGCGATGATATCATTCCCATAATTATTTAATTTAATTGGAGTGGGTGATATAATATCAAAGAATCGGTATGATTTTATAATAACTATATATAGTTATTCTTCAAACCATTATACCCATCCAAGTAAGGTGGTGGAGGAAAAATAGATTACACCACGACGTGGAGACGGTATTCCGTACATACGCACACGTGGTGATTTCATTTTCCGTAGGATGGATAGAAGGTGAAATGGGGTTGTTTCATATGTATAATAACATATCAGTATATTAGTGATAATTATGTTATTACTTTATAATGAAATAACTAAATAAGAATAAGTTTAAGATGAAATAAAACATGAAAGAATCGGCAGAAGAGATTACGTCTTCGAGACGCACCTCTTTTAAGATTCCTCTCAGGGCACTAGAGTTTGACTTTTGAGGAGAAAAGAACCTCTATAATGTTTCTAGGGAAGTTTATAAGGGAAATGGGCATGGATTTTATGAGAATGAAAGCTCAAAAGTATGTAAAGTGAATAGGGAGGCGGTGCCCTTTAATAATAGAGGAGAGAGACAGATTATAAAAAACATAATATATTATTTTTAATATAGTCATATTCAATTTTTAATAGGTCAAAATAAATTTATCTAGAATGTAAGATGAATATGGGTCTAAATCCTCTCAAACAATTGGTTTTATACAAGTTTAGGTTACCATTTTAACATTATCATTTAGATTTAACTCTATGTTAAATAATTTATCTTTTACTGTGTCTTCTTGTTTTATTACACTATATGGTAAATAAACAAAATATAACAAGCCAAAAGAACCCCAAGTGGTTCATTATTAATATATATAACCATATCTAAGTCATTTTTTCGATCCTAATATTTATAGAAATAAAATAACAATTAATAATATAATATATGTTTTAAAAACTATTTTATGTCAATTTTGAAACTATTTGGAAATTGATTTTTGTGAAAATAATAACATCATGATAAGTTATAACATATATAATTAAATAAATAATAACAGGTCATATTAACCTATAAAATTAGTGTAATTCATAAAAAGTCTCAAATTACATTTATTTGTGTATTTACAAAATCAATTATGTTAATATTTCATTAATAAAGTAATTATTGTATCATCATTGTGTCATAAATAAATTAATTTATTTAATGTTTTAAATTTATAAATACAATATAATTATTTAGGAAATCTCTTTATATTTCTAATGAATATTTATAGTTGAATTTATCTTATGTATAACACTATATTAAAAATATTTTAGTTATTAAACTTTGAATTTAACTCTTCCAACTCTTCAATAAATAAAATAATATTAAGTGTCCTAATCTACTCAAAGTGGACCTAAAGGATAATATTTTATTCCTAAGGTTGTTTTAGGTCAAATTAAACTTCTAAAATAGAATTATGACATGTGTTAGTGTTATAATAATATCATTTTTACCCTTACATACCGTATTTACATTTAACCGTGGTAAATAAAATTAAAAAGTTACTATTCACAAATAAGTATTTTTATCTTATTGAACCACATTTTACTCCTTGATATTAACCGTGTCTCAGGGATTTTTGAAATTCAACTCACAGAAGTGGTCAAATTAACTTCTATGTACAATTGAACATGCTCCTAGGAGGTGTGTAAAAGACTGTGAAAAGTTCAATAAAATTATTATATTTCTAAAATTATGAAAAAATGACTCCAATGAATTACATTGAAATTATATAAGTATTATGTATCTATTTTGACCTAAAAAAATTTAAATAAAATAAATTATTATTTAAATAAAAAGTCGGTTTTAACCAATAACCCAATGATTTCAGTATTCATAAAAAATTGAATGCTTTCAGAAAAATACCAAAATTTCACCCAAGGCTAATTTCAAAATTCTAAATCCAAAAATGAAGTCAATTTTGGATGGAAAAATTTATAAAATTTAAAAATGTGAGTATTAATATTCCTAATGGCTATTTTATATATTATCTTAATAACATATCATTGTTTAGTGAAACTCGGTATTGTGTACAACACACACTATCGTTGAAGGTCACGATTGCGTATAAAGCAAGCCAAGTCAGGGTTGCGTGTAGTTCAATATTCATTTTTTGATTGGAATAATAGAATACAACCATATTTAATTTATACATTTATTATATATATATATGTACACACTCAATGTTGTGAACTTGAAATTTTGTGTAACACGATCCAATAATAGTGTTGCGTATACTACAAGCTAATACGGTGTGGCGTATAGCACAAGATAATCATGGTGTATCATACAACACAAGACATCCAATAAATTAAAAATAATATTTCTCATAAAATATCGGAGTGTTACAATCTACCCCCTCCCCCCGTAAAATGAATTTCGCCTTCGAAATTCTTCGAGGTTATAAATCATTTACTAATTGAAATTTTCTATCATTGAAACCCACATTGTAAAAAGGAATACTAAAACATAATTTTTAAATCTACTTTCAGAAACATAACGGTTACCCAAATTAACTCATAACTGGGATTCCACATAGGAGAACATAGGTGAAAATATGGATATGGAAGAGAAATATAACCATAAACTTCTGATGAAGAGTGGAAGCGGACATGGGTATGAAAAATCCAACAATCACAAAGCCCTAAATTTTTTATGATCTATGGTACCATTTGATTCATCAGATATGAGGGAACTTGGAAAAAATTTTTGTTTTTCAAGATCATTTCCCTAATGTTGTAGAATTTTTTATTTAAAATAAATACTTAATTTATTTTGGTATAATCTTACCATTGCTCATGCCTTGAACAATTTCCTCTTCAACTATTATTGATATGAAGTTGAATTTTTCTTTTTCAATGTTTTAGCAGATAATTCCATATAATGATAGGTCATTCCATCTATCTCAAACATAAGGTTATCAAAAGTTATATACATAAGTCCATCTATGGTGAGATTAATCGTATATGGTTCCAAAAATGGACTTATACTTCATCTATCATACCAGATAATAAAATAAAACTTGTTTATACTAACCAGTGACTTCCTGTATGCCAGAGGTAGGCGATAAAGGCCTATCTCCCTTCAGTTGTGGGTTCGATTCCCGCAACCTTGTCCGACGTGACATGTTGTCGCCCAACCTGCAATTTGTCCCCTTTTCTAAAACTACACTATTATAACATTCCAGAAATAATATCGAAAAAACTTCTATCCTTAAACAATACTAAATTATGTCCAACAATAATCCATTCCAATCTTTAGGATTATGTAAAATACTTCTATCGAAGCTCATAGTATATTGATAAAAATTAATAGAAATTTTATCTACCGAGCATGTGAATACCATCATTTATCACCCATATATAATACGATATATCTTGTTGGACACATTCCAAACATGTGAATACCTTAATAATACATTCTCTTGAAAAATGAATACCCATTGAACATTATTGAAGACATGAATGATGTCAAAAGTTAACTCTTTCCAAATACAAAAATCCAAAAATTCTGATATACTCAAACCATGATATCAATTAGTCCTTATATCAGCCATGAGCTCATGAAAACATTCAATCATTTCATTTTCTCCTTATCCCTTCATTATTCACATATCAGCTGCTTTCCAAAATATTTGAATAATTTTTCACGGTTACCGGTACCATATAATTTTTAAAAACCACAATAAACCAATACATCAATATTCCAATATTCTACAATACTATAAATGAGATTCCACAACATTATTTCAGAATCCCATTACATAAAGACATAATAATTCCACTACATTGTTGTCATACTCAACATAACCAATAGTGATTGCATGTGACTTCCCATTATTCTTTTCCTTACGATTTTGTTGAGGTCTTTCATCATTAAACCTTGGAATAGGGAATTGGTTATCATAATTCCCCATTTCCTGGAACTTGTAGCATTGATGTGTTGGTGGAGCATTCTCTGTATTCTTTTCTCTATCCACGTCATTAGAAACCATTTCCCCATTACATAGGCACTCAACTACTTGATGACCTTCATTTCCACACATGAAACATTTTCTAGTACCTTTTAGACAATCTCCACCATGCTTTTTTCCAGACATCTAGCATAAAGAAACATTCACCTTCTTTTCACCATTGTTCTGAGATTTTTCCTTGAACTCCATCCCTCATTTCTTTCCAAAACCATGAGATGGATATGTAGCACCAACTTCCAGTTCTACCTTGATAGGACAACACACAATTTCTTCATTGGTAAAAAAGTTTCTTATAGTTAATTATCTTCGATGACTTGGTTTTAAGACACTGAAGAATTGATCAACTTTACTTTCAGGTTTGACGATAAAGACATATGCATACCATGAAAGCCTTGTAAAATTTGCTTCGCATATACCAATATATTCATCATCCTTTTACATAAGTTCAAGGACCTCCTTTTCCATCTTTCCTAGAAGAATAATAGGAAAGTACTTACTGAAAAATAGTTTCTTGAACTCATACCATTCCATGGATTCAATTTCATATTAGGGCGTTGTATTCTTAATTAGATTCCACCACTGGTCTGATTCACCTTCTAACTGCTAAACAGCCAAAAAAGTATTTTACATTTTTTGAACAGTGAAGTATCGAAAATAACATTTCAATGGCACTAATCCATTGTTCAGCAACAAGTGGATCAGAATACCCACTGAAAGAAGTTGGGCGTTGCCTCATAAAGGACTCAATAGAATATTGTTCCTTTCCCTCCTCATTTGGAAGTCCATAATGATTCATAGCTAGTGTTAGTATACCGATAAGATTTTTCACTCCATCTCCCATAACATTGGATTGTTGAGGAGGAAATTCATTTCATTCTCTATTACATTGATCAATATGGTTCCTTAGGGATCCAGCCATCCTCTAAAACCTAAAAAGAACAGTGTGAGAGGCAAAAATCCTGCTTGGAAAACAACATAACAAAGGTGGATTACTTTCAATATATAACATCTTAGGATTAATTCTAAGATAGTTACCGTAATTCTTTGACTATAACCTATTCATATACTTATCCATAAGGACTTCCCTAGACATACCTTAGTAATATCTCTAGGTATTTCAATAAAGTTTTCACATCCTAGTTTCCAAAGGTTAACTAAACCATTCCTCTAATACAAACCATAGTGACCCAATCTTGACATAAATGGACCTTAAATTAATTTTTCAGAATACCTAATACATAACAAAAAAAAGACACCAAATGACTGTAATAGTTTAGAGTCTTTGGAAACTCAGAATATAATCTTCTAATCTTGGTGAATGTTTTTCAACATCTCCCATAAAGATCATCCCCTTTTTTTCTTACCTAAAACCTTTCTTTATATCCTGGGGAAAAGAAAACATATAAAGAATGAGATCAAATGCTCAGTAAGGGTAATCATGGAGAAAATAAAACAAACCTTATACATTTGAACTTCAATACATGAAAATAATGTTTACAAATCAAAATCATAAGTTGTGAAAGAAACCTCGGCAGTATGTAAGGCATAGGTCACAAAGGAACATCAATCATGATAAAATAGAATGGGAATAAAAATTTTAATTATGGAAAACCATTAATCACATGATATTATTTCCATAGTAGCCAAGGCATTGCTGCCAAGACCATCATTGTGGACAAAGTCCCCTTATGAATCGAGTTCACTCCTCATTCCAGTCCTGTTTCACTGAACCAGATTAACTTACCATGTCATCCATGTCTATCCCATGAGATATAAATCTTTACCCAATGAATTGAAGGGATATATAGGTCCCACCCATCTCATAGTGAAATAATTCTTACTTGTGCCACAACATAGACATAAATCATTCATCATAACCCAATGAAAAAAATTGTGTTTCATAAACATCGTCACATCATAAGATAATCGATATAAAACAAATGGATATCATTTTATCATAAGAAAAGTGAAACCTTGTAAATCATAGAGATATTATACTTGAAACATAAACATATGAAATAATGTCATATTAAATGGAAAATGGTTTTCATAAAACAACTGCAAATAATTCTTGAGGAAAATATTATTTCTTCTTAAAAATCATTTTCATTTCACAAAATGGAAAACAATTTTAAAATAAAAGGGTTTTTTTGAAAATGACCATGAAATATTATAGATTGTACTTAATTAATTTAAGGAATTACGAAACCATAAAAATATGTTCATGTCGTATAAGTTAAAAAACATTCTCCTCATACCTATAACGAAAAATTCAAAAAGTACCTTGTATGGTAAACAAAAGAAAGATTCCTTCCATTCACAAAGTAAAAGTCAATGTGGGGTAAACATAACTTTATTCATACATGGAGAAATATTAAACACTTTATGAAAAACATTTTATGGATATGGATGAATATAATAACCCCAGTAAATACTTACATATAAGCAATCTCGGATAAAAATGAGATTGAAAAGTTATCCCTTACCATAGGTCTGATATGATTCGTACGTATCCGAACCTCCTGTATAATGATTTATATAATGTCATTGACTTATTAAAAAATCATATTAATTGTTATGATATCATAAATGGTTCACCTATGACTTTATATTACCCGTTCTTTTGTAAATTCTAGGTTTAAGCAGCATTTTGTGTGAAATCGTTTTATTTATCGTACGTGTTTGGACTTGTTGTTCATGATATTATTATTACTTATATCATGGTTTAAGTACATCCAGAATTTAAATCCTGATTTATATATCATATATATTCAGTATATATATATAATAGATTGATAAATTAAATGAAACACACCATTCATGGAGATGGTAGGCCGTACGTACCCATGAACGATGTTTTCCTTTCCTTATTGACTTGAATGGAAGTAAGTAGATGAAATATATATACATAAATAAAGTAGTTGTATCATGTCATATATTTCATTATTATTCATTATATATACTTTATATTCTTTCTTTAATGGTTATCATGGAGAATGAATCTCATCACGTTGTGGAAATTGTAATCCGTACGTACGCATGAGCAATGATATTTTTCCCATAATTATTGAATTGTATTTTAGTTGATGATATAATATCATAGAATTGGTATGATGTTATAATAACTATATATAGTTATTCTTCACACCATTATACCCATCCAATTAAGGTGGTTGTGGAAAAACAGATTACACCAGGGCGTAGAGACGACATTCTGTACGTACGCAAGCGCGATGATTTCATTTTTCGTAGGATGGATAGAAGGTGAAATGGGGATGTTTCAAATTTATAATTACATATCATTATATTAGTGATAATTATGTTATTAATTTATAATGAAACAACTTAAGAAGAATATGTTCAGATAGAAATAAAACATGAATGGATCAGTAGAAGAGATTACCTCCTCTTCAATGCACCTATTTTAAGCTTCCTCTTAAGGAACTAGAGTTGGTATTTGGAGGAGACGAGAACCTCAAAAATATTTCTAAGAAAGTTGATAGGAAAATGGGAAGGGTTTGGACGAACTTGAAAGATCAAAATTATGTAATGAGAAGAGGGAGGAGGTGCCCTTTTATCAGGGAGGAGAGGGGAACGTTAAGAAAAACATAAAATATTATTTTTTAATAAAGTTATATTCGGGTTTTAATAGATCCAAATTGATTTATTTAATATCTAAGGTGGGGAGGGGTCGAAATAATCTCATCATATAGGTTTTATAAATGTTTAGGTAACCATTTTAACATTATCATTTAGATTTAACTCTAAGTTAAATAATTTAACTTTTACCGTGTCTTCTTGTTTTATTACACTATATGGTTAATAAAATACATTAACAAGCCAAAAAAACCCCATGTGATTCGTTTTAAATATTAATAACCTTATCTATGTCATTTGGCATACCCTTATATTTTTTGAAATAAAATAACAATTAATAGTCTAATATTTGTTTTAAAAAATATTTTTTTCAATTTTGAATCTATTTGGTAATTGATTTTTGTGAAACATGTAATTCAAGATTAGTTCAAAAAAATTAAATTAAATAAATAATAACTTGTCATATTAACTTAGAAAATTATTCTAAATCATAAAAAGTCTAAAATTAAATTTATTTGGGTATTTATAACATCAATTATGTTAATATTTTATTAATAAGGTAATTACTTTATCATCATTGTGTTATAAATAAATTAAATTATTTAATGTCTAAAAATTATAAATAAAATACAAATATGTATTAAATATTTTTATATTTCGAATTAATTTTTATAGTCTAATTTATCTTATGTATAAACCTATATTAAAATAGTTTTAGTTATTAAGAATTGATTTAATCTCTTTTAACTCTTCTTTAAATAAAATAATAATAAATGTCCTAATCTATTTCAAGTGGACCTAAAGGGTAATATTTTATTTCTAATGTTGTTTTTGATTGAAATAAACTTATCCAATATAATTCGAACATGTGATAGGGTAATAATAATATCATTTTTACCCTTAATTACCATATTTACTTTTAACTGTGGTAAATAAAATAAAAAGTTACTATTCACCAAAAATTATTTTTATCTCATTGAACCACATTTTTCTCCTTGATATTAACTATGTCTCTCAAATTTTTGAAATTCATCTAATAGAAGTGGTAAAATTAAGCTTTCTGTACAATTGAAAATACTCCTTGGAGGTGGGTAAAAGACGATGAAAAGTTCAATAAAATTTTTATATATCGGAAATTATTATAAAATGACTCCAATGAATTACATTGAATATATATAAATAATATGTATCTATTTTGAACTAAAATAAATTTCAATAAAATAAATTATTATTTAAATAAAAATTCATGTTTAACCAAGAACTTAGTGATTTGACTATTCATCAAAAATTTAAAGTTTTCAGAAAAATACCAAAATTTCCCCCAAGGCTAATTTTGATATTCCGAATCCAAAAATACTGTCCATTTTGAAAGATACTTTTACAAATTTTAAAAAATTTGGTATTACTATTCATTACAGCTAGTTTATATAATATTTCAATAATATATCATTATTTAGTGAAACTCAGTATTGCGTACGACACACGCTATCGTGGAAGGTCACGATTGCATGTAAAACAAGACAATTCAGGGTTGTGTGTATTGCATGATTCCTTTTATTTTTGTGTGCAATAGAATTCAACCATATTTCATTTACATATTTAATATATTTATATACACTCAATGTTTCAAACTTGAGATTTTGTGTAACACGATCCTAGAATAGTGTTGCGTATACTGCAAGCTAATACGGTGTTGCATATAGCGCAATATAATTTTGGTGTAACATACAACACAAGAAATCAAATAAATTAAAAAGAATACTTCTCATAAAATCTCAAGGTGTTACAAATATAATTTATATTAGGGATCTAAGTCATTTCTAGTGGTTAATTGCATGTAGAAATGAATTCTATTACAAGAGTCAAGATAACATCACAAAAAAATGCATTATCATTGGTAAAGTTTTGTATGGTGGTAATTGAGAATTTTTCAATTTTTTATGGATTAATAGGATTCGGTTATCAGAATGAGTCATATTTTTAAAGTGGAGATGAATTTAAAAAATTTAATGATTATATATAAGAGTTTGGAGGATAGAAAACAGTGGATATAAGAAACAATCATGTAGTGAAATACAAAATTGGGAGAAAAACATCAGTGGAGATTTTGATAATGGTAGATTATTGTAGTTGAGAATTTTATTTCACTCCTTTAATAATTTCACTATAATGAAATTATTCTTTTAATGTTATTGAATCATTTTTATCATCTAAGAATGACTATTTTCAAAAACTGAAATATAGGAATGGGATTGCGCTAGTTATTAATTTAAAATCTTGTATATGAAATGTATTACGCGAATCTATATTCATTTTCATTACTAATAACACTAATGAAATTTAAAATCAATATCACTTTAGAAACCTATTCCCAAAATCATTTTGGTTACCTCGTGGTAATAAGAGAGTCCATTTGAAAATAATATATCTCATAAAATATATATCATTAGGAATAACTAAGAAGATGATGATATTTTAAACTAGGTGTTGTCATTGAGTCGATTTATTTATACTTATGTGGAGTGACTCTAGGATCCACTCACACGTAGGTTTTTCATTTAATAGAATGCTTCGTCCAATTTTCAATAGATATTTTAAAAACATTCATGGGTGATTGATGAAAAATAAATCAACAAATAAATATAAAATCTATCTAATGAAATTCACTAGCTTCCCTTGTGGACTCTTCCCTATTTTTTTGTGATTTTTTCAGTTTCAATAACTATTAATTAGTATCACTGAAAACCATTACATGTTTCAATCAATTAACTACTGTGTATTTCTTTTTTCTATGTAATGTATTTTTTTCTTGTCTATATAGTCACAAAAATATCTTGAAAGTCATTTCTCAATGTATTAACCCCTTGTAAAAAAAAATTTAGTTAATTCAACTTATAAAAAATTATGCTTCATCAAACATATTTCTAAACCTGTTGAAGAAATACTCATGAGGAAAAGCATTGTAGAAGTGTGATGGTTTTGATGGTTTCATAAATTAATAACAAATTTTCATATATATTAATTAATTGTTGCCTGTTTTTATTTGATACAACCATTTTTAATCATTTATTATATATTTTTTATTTTTTAATTTTAATTAAATACTGAAATTTTTGAAAAAATATAAAATATATTTTTATAAATTGTTTTAGTTTTTTATTGACTTGTGTTCTCTATAAGATGAAATTTATATGAGGGGATGAAAATATATAGTAGAAATGTAATCAGATCACTCTTTCCTTTAACCAACAATCCTCAATCCATATAACAATCCATTGAATGGAATGCTAGCCAAGAATGACCACATAGAATGGACAAAAAATATGTATATGGATATAGTTTTGTGCATTGGTCTGAGCATGCACATGGGTTTGGTATGAAGACCATCAACCCCGTGAATTTCGACATGTGACCATATAAGTGTTATATCTGAGTAGTGAGGGGGTATCCTTGCAGTTTTCTTCTGACCCATTTCTTCCCTAATATCATTTATAAAGGTGTGGGAACTATGTAGAAACATTGATGTGATGTAGATCTGAAAATGGTGAATATTATTATATATTTAAATAAAGACATTATGAGATAAAGTTTCACACTGTCTTCCTAATATATCCCAACCATGTTGTTGTGGCCTATGTTATGTCACATACCTTTCCGATATTCTAACATATTCACCTATATTTAGTAAGTCTTCCATATCCAATGAATACATAGATAAGGTGAGAATTAGAAACAAAATAATACATACAACACAAACAATTCCATATGATTTATTTTAAACGGGATCTAAAACATAATATGAGTTCGTACACCGTGGTCTAACCTCTCTACTGTGGAGACATGTGGTCAGTGAATGAATGAAAGAACAATTCCATCGGTTCAATCATTTAAACATGGCCAGATTTTTTAAAAATAATGCAATAAAATCCTAGATAACTAATAGACCATTATTTGTGTTTGGAAAAGAGTTTATGGTATGAAGTATCCTTTGTGGCCTAAAGGTTCCTAAAATTTGTCTAGAAATATTAGATAACTAAATAGAATATTGGTTACAGACATTCAACAACACCACAAGACATGTATGTACATGCATATAATATACCAAAATGTTTTACCTTAAATATTATGGATATTATTGGGAGAATATATGTTCTTTTTGATGAGAAACACAAAAATGTGAAGATAAAAATGTAGAACACAAAGAATTAACATGGTTAGGATAGTGATGCCTACTTCCTTTAGAGAAGGTGTCTAATTCTATATTACTCTCTCCAGATCGAACATGTCAGATGATCACACAATACACATGTTACAGATTCATGGGATTGAATTCCATTTTATAGATTGAATAAAAACAATGCTGCCATGGGTTGGTTCATCAACCCTTGATGATTCTCCCACTATATGATGTGAATCAGAGGTGTCTTCTAGGTAGGACACCAACCAAGGAAGAATTATCGTGCAGCCACCTTGGTTGGATTCCTCCTTCAGAAAACAAATAATGGAAATAATTTATTTTCCACCAATCACTCTATAAAATTGTGAGTTAACCCACCCCAAAACTCCCCCTCATTCCCACATTGGGGTAAAAGCAAGACCAACAGTCTCTTTTCTGGCATTGAAAACATCATAATCAAATCAATCATGTATATTCATGGAAGATGAAGTGTCAATTCCACTATCATTAATATATATCTATGTTACTGTGGTCCCCATTAAATGATACAACCGATGGGACTCTTTCCCAGTATGAATTGCTGCTCTACCACATGAGACCTCTAACACTCCATCTACTATGTAAATACTGCATCCTTTTCCATCCAACCTAAATAATGATACCAATATTTGTCTCATCTTTAGAATGAATTTCATTTTATCCAATTATGTAACATCTCTATTTTGTGACTTTAATTTCACAATCTTGACCCCATGAACCGCACACGTTGAACCAATATAAATTCTAACTGAATCTCACACCTACTAAAAATTATGAACCACTGTTCTTTTCAAACATACGTTTAGAAAGAACCCCAAACCCAAAACTCATCTGTATTACATTTTATTTTAATAAATATCATTATTCCTTTTTAATATTCTACATTAAAACGTCATGTTCTCTAATATCTCACATTAATGACACATAACATTTCCCCTGATCTATTCTCTCATCTGAGTGTGATCTTCCCATTATCAGCCTTGCTTCGTCATCCCCTGATGATTGTAAGATGATCCAAACCTTCTTTTCATCATTATATTTCCCATAAATATACCATTTTAATCCATTACAGTCTCACTTACTGGGACTCTTTCTATCACACCATAAACACATGAATTTTATAGGATAACATATCATTGATTTTGGGGACCATTCAATATCTCATGACTTCCAGTGTCGACTACTGCCACATTGATCATATTTCATCTCCATGATTTCTTCTTCTGAATATACTGATTGTCTTTAAAATTCCTTTGAATATTCACGTGTCTTCATCACCTTTTTAGAGGTTGAATATTTCTATCCCCAAGGGAAATGTAGTCACAATTCAAAAAAATTAGGTTGGAATTGATGAAAAAATAGAAAGTATATTTTCATACTCATCAATATTTAATCAAGCTGTAATAATTTTATAATAATTTTGTTGAATTCATTTGTGTCATCCACATAATTTGTTTCCTCATTCATTCACAACTATTACAATATCATATTTCGGAAATATAGGTTGGTGAGCTACCTCTCTATATAACGATGATCCATTTCCTCCGTATCTCCTTCGGTGATGTCTCATCCAAAACCGAGTACTATATATCACTCTACAGACATAGTCAAATTGTGTAAACGACCGGAATATCTATCTCCTTCCAATCATCATCACTAATTATATTGATCTTTTATCTGATCAGTGGTCTAATCAGGACCTACCACACTAGATTATATTTTAATATACTTTTCCACTAGATTAATATTTTCTATCCATCATATATCTTAATATCAAAATTTAGTAGTACTCTTCACCTAGCCATCATCATTTTAACAAACACGATTATCACTATCAATTACAAACCCCTTTGTAACAACATTTTTGAGTTATAGGTTTGAAAATATAACCATAAAAATAAATACAGAACGGTTAAAATAACTAGAAATTACTGCAGGATCACAAGAAATTGACTACGATTGTATGAGATATAGCCAAAATAAGTTCAATATTCCTAATCGACCATTGTTGTGGCACTGGTGTGGATCCCTAGGGCAATCACTGATTTTTCACTATTACTATGAATAGTTCTATATTTTTTTGAAGGGGGTACAATATTATTTGTAGCTAGAATGAAAAATTTAATAGTTCTACTTGATTCGTTTCATCAAAATTTTATAACAGCACTTGTGTTACTAGAATTATTTCACTAGGCTCTTCATATATCTAGCCTAAAAATCCAAACACATTTCAATTATTCAATCATTGAAAAACACCACGGCTAATTTTTGGTTTCAAAATACATACATCTAATACAAATTTTTGGGGTAGAAAATGTTCATTGAGATGAAAAACATGCAAACAGGAAGAGAAAATTGGTGAAAAAAATTAATGTGATTTTTCTTGTGATGGATAATTTTGTGGGATGATGGAGGTAATTCGCTACTTATCTCTTTGGATCAAATTTTCGAGAGGTTTACAAAATACACATGTTACATATACATGGTATTGAATCCAATTTTATATATATGAGGTAAAACAATATTTCCAAGGGTTGGTTTGTCAACCATTGCATATTTCCTATTGCCTATTGTGTGTCTGCGGTGTCGGATGCCAAATAAGGAATAATTCTCCGGATACCACCAAGGATGGTATGCAGAATAAAAAAACATATAGGGAAAATTTATTTTCCATTAATCACTATCTTGTATTATGAGAGGCCCTCAGATTTAGCTCTTTTGAAAATTGAAACACTCCAAATCATTGGGTTTCTCCATGGCATATAGTGTTGCTTCCATGATTTTTAACAATGATTAAACATGATAGATCACCGGGAAATGAGTCATAATTCTTGATGAAAACAGTGAGATAATCAGGGGAAAGATCACCCATACTCAATAAAGAATACTTATATTACCCACTATGATTCAAGGATAAATGATATTCTTCAAAGAATGTATTCACAACTGAAAATCAGATTGAAACAAAGGTAAATGAGAAGGAGAGAGGTTAACATTCGTATTTCAAGGACATAATAGATGACATATATAATTAAAGGATTATTATAATATGTTAATGATGAGTACATACTCATAGGGGACCCAAAATTGACCATCAGAGAAGATGAAGAGGATCCACTACTAGATAGTGTCCTAATATAAGTTGATTGTCGAAGATAGATATAAATAATCCAAGAAAATAGTACAGATTAATGTTCCATCATCTACAATGATGTCTCATGATTAGGACATTATTTTTCGTTTATTTATCTTAAATTTATAATTGATATGTCAGTTGCAATTGTAATACCCATGTGTATCCCCTATTTCATGGATTTTTTTATTTTACTAAATTTTTTCCCCTTTACATAAAATCATAGATAATTCATGTTTGTTGATAGATTCCCCACGAATAACTATGTGTTCAATGAATGGTTGAGTTGATAGAAGATGATGACTACCCAACGTTTTTTCATTTCTAACCTACAATATCATCATATTAAATTTTATTACATTGATAATAAACATAACCACATCTCTAATTACCTAGTGAAATTTGTGTTAATTAGCCCAGGAAACTTAATGTGATTATGTGAAGTTGAAATAAATAGTGGTCATAACATTGCCTTTCACCTAAATAATATTTATCTAAATTCACCTAAATGGTTATTAACATACCTTAATCGATGATTTTTCTAACAAAGGTTATTCTCTATGATTCTAAAAAGGTAGGTTACATATTCCAACATACATTGTGACTTTTAATTTGATTTGATTTCACACTCTATAATGGAATTATTTTAAATATATCAAAAATCAACCTTCTATATAATCTCTGTCCCTTTTTCAAAATTTTCATTCATTTTCAGTAATATCAAATAACCCTCTGAGTTATATTTGAAATGTTAGTTTGGGTTAATTCATGAAAAAAATTTAATTTATTAAAATATTATATTCTTTTTTCACATTGAATTTGCCTTATCAATCTGATATTCAATTTAACACTAGTTTGCGTTGTTGCATGAATATAAATTTATTTTTTCAAATCTCTAAATGAATTAATGATTCTCTCAAGAAAGATAAATTATTATTATTATGAAATTTACAAGAACATTAAATCCTCCCATGTGAATAAAAATATAAAAATCATAAAAAAATTATTACATTAATGAGATTCCTTAAAATAAATTTTCCATTTTTTATTAGATTCACTTTTATGTTAATTAACTAGTATCCTTTAATTAACCATTAAAAATTCAACATTACATTCATTACCATTTCAACAATGGTCCATTCCCTCTAGTCATAAGCATACTGAGTCTAATAATTCTTATAATTTAAACCCCACCATTTAATCCCATCAACCTCAAAACCAAGGGATAAAAATTTATTCACATATCAAACAAAATTAACTTCCATGTCACCATATTATATAGGAATACATTCTATGCTCCACAAAACAAGGATGTCAACATGGTGTGTAGATGAACTACCTGTTGAGTTTTACCACATATAGCAGGAGAGTAAGCTCATCCCACCATAAGGGTATAATCATGAAAATCACATGAAAAAACCTATGTGTATTCACCTACAATGGAAATATAGTAACAAAAGAACTTATATATGTAACAATAAGTGTGGAAAAGAAAGTGGTTAAACAATAAAAAAATTCATACAATCATACAACTTTCAAAAGAACTGCTAACCCCAGATTCAATACATTCAGTCATCTATAGTGTCATCCCTGACACCCACAAACATATAATGATGTATCATCACACTCCAAGAGTTAAATTATACCGAAAAATCATGGCCTCCCCACCCCATATACTACAATATCCCTCTAGGATTATCCATCCTATGATCATATCCCATCTGGGCCTCCCTGTCCCACAAAAATAATAACACAATAGGATTATCCATATCACAAGCAGCCGGAAACAAACATAGAATTCAGGATCATGACCCTAAAGGAAATAATTATTCATTCTGAAACAACGATATCTCATGGATCCATAGCATAAGGCACTTGGTAATTAAATGAAATAGGTAGAATTATGACCAAAAAGGCATTTTCATTCTCACAAAACAAGTTCAAATTCTATATTGAATTAACAAATTCATTTCTAATATGTTCCAACTAAATGGATCACACAAAAAAAGCTATGATAATCTATCATAATTAATAGAAAATTCAATTTAATATACCTTTAATTCCTTTTCTATTAGTCCTTAACATGATTCTAGTTCATTTAAAAATGCAGACAAACATGCATACTTTATTGAATTTGATTATCATCAAATTGAAACTGTAACAACGAGATTCATTAAACATTCGTCATTAAACATTTATAGAAATTATTAAACAAATAATTATATCTTTACATTGTTTACACATTTCTATGTAGAACAACATGCTACAATAGGTCTGGAATAGGCATCACAAAATCTTAAATATAAAAGGATTTTTTTTCATAGTATGAAGAAACAATATTGTTATGCAATCAATACCAATTCATTAATCTGATTCAAATATTTAATTAGGTCTATTTAATTGAGATCCAATGGGATAAATCATGATAGCTCTATGATTTCATGTAATATAGGGAAAAAAATACCCTAACCTAAAAAGCCCATCGACATTCTTCAAATAAGAAAGGACCACACAACAGATATCTGATCACCTATCCCATAAGAATTTCATCAAACCATGGTTTTCACGACACCACTACACCAAATACAACCGAGATAAACCCCATTATAAACATTGTAAAGAAACAATCGTCGAATATTAAGATGATATTAGAGGAAACAAGATCCGAAGTGGGGGAAACCTCTAGAAATTAGAGGAAAACACACCTGGATCTTGGTGAGTCACCACATATCAAATATGAAAGCCCGAGATTTATTATCATAGAAGGGATCTCCAAAACACCGATGATGGGACTTTAGTCTCTCATGGGACAAGAGGGTGTGAAGTAGAAGCCATGTGGTTTGACAACCTGTGCATCTAAATTATTTTAAAACATTACATCTTTAGGGGATAAGACGATGTGTAATCCCCTTTTGCATGCTATAATTCCTCGAGGATAGTTTACTCCAAAAAACCATCACCTTTTGTTTTTTTTCAAACCTGAAATATAACATGATGTGAATCACACATTCACACTATGAATTCTCCAACCTGTCTTGAATCCCACTTTTACACCATGAATGATATCGAATTCATGTTCCCAACCCTAAAACTCCAACATACGTCATCTGCGACTCCTATGAGCTCTGGAATCATCAAGAACACACAAAAGGTTGATCCATATAGATCTAGGCCCTTACATAAGAAACCTTTCAAAACATTCTCATACTCAATAATCCAAAACCAATCCAGCGAGAGAACATAATGAGGCCATCTGAACCACCACCCTATTATATACTCGTCAAGGCACTCAGCACTAGAGGTGATCAACACCTCATAGTAGGAAAAAGTGGAAAATCACCCAACAACCACAAAATGATCCTAAATACTGTCCAATGGGAGATACCTCTCAAAATAGATCAAGCCATGGAAAGTAGTACATAAATCAATACCAACAGCAAAAATTATTATACCCACCAAACAAAGAGTGTTACAAGAGAAGAGATAAAAATCAAACAGGGTTGGGTACTAAGTGTATATCAACAACTCATGTTTCTAGGTACGGTCCTCCATGCCATTATTCCACCACAAGACACTAACTATAGGGATTACACACCCCCACAAGATATTCTCAATGCAGTACAATATCTCTATTGTCCACTCCTCGACGGTCACATCATAATCAACATCAATCATTCCCTAATCAATGATATGATACCATCCTAAAGATGACGACATATCTGTAACATATGAGAAATATTGTGCATCATGCTCATCTATGGGGGATTCTCTACTTGATGGAACATGGATCAAACATGAGGCAACACCTTGAATGTCCCAACAAACCATGGAGAAAGATTAATCCAATGGAAAAATAGTCACTACCCTCAACGGGGAGTCACCATAAGAAACATGTGATCCTCAAATCCAATATCTAGTGGTCTCCTCCTATGATCGACATATGATTTATTATGATCTTGTGCTTCATTCATCCTCTAGTGAATCACCTAAACCATATATTTAATATTATGTAGTAGTTCGAGCATGAGAATTGATGACTCTATGATCCTAATCAAGCACATCAATGAAAGTATTGGGAATCCAAAAAAATCTTCAAATAGTGACATACAAAAGGTTGAGTTAAAACTATTATTGTATGAGAACTCTACCAAGGGTGGTGCCTCATCAACGAACCAGTCCAATCCACAACACAAGAGTGCAACATGTATTGAGGAGGCTGGATGGTTTGATCTATTTGACCACACATCTATGAGTTAAAATTTGTTCTAATGTAATAGATGAAAACCAAAATCATGTTGGATTCCTCTCCACACCCTTGAGGTAAAAAATAATTCCTCAATAAGAAATGATCATTATTGGGGCTCTATGGAGTCTCAACACCTCCTCCAGATACTACGTCAATAAAACCTAAATTGATCTAGACTCCATCATCAATATAATGTGGGTTGATTTCAAAAAATGATCCTCTACATCCCCTATAACATCATAGCTTCCTTATTTTCTAGATAAATTGGTAAAAAATTATATCAAGAAATCATCCCACTTCTACATAGGAATATATAACTGCTGCAGAAACCCATCGGGAACACGATGATCATCCTTCACCGTATTTTAGACCAAAAAATTAAACAAATACAATGAAAATACATTCACTAAACTTGGCCCCCAGAACTGACACCTAAAATATACATTTATATATTTCACACCAGTATTAACCCCTAAATTTGAATTGTGGAAGTCACTGAGAACCACCTCACTCATTTTCAAAGGAATGAAAACCCTTCCATAAAACAACACCTGATGTAGATCATCCTAAGATCGACCACTATGGAGAAAACCAAAAAAAAATGTAGTCGCTCCAGTCATCAACCTTAATATCTCAAAACTAAGACCTATCATCTTACTGCACTAGATATAACTTCTCTATCATCTGAAAAAATACAACCTTTACCCCCCATATTCTCTCATATCTTGATGTAATACTGAATGTTTGCCCATCACTATCTAGGAATCACATGATTCACACACTACATCATTGTGTGGCTTCCTTATCAGTGATTCAGCGACAATATCCACCATTCCAGGAGTATACAAAATATAAAAGTCGAAATCCTATAATAACTACATCAAGCAATGTTGGTGCATGTTCAAGTCATGTTGTGAGAAAAATACCATAGGATCTTATGATCGGTGATGACTACAAAATTATCACTAAATGGGTCATGTCTACAAAATTTTAGGGGGAAAAATACAACCAACCACACCTCATCATGGTGGAATAGCTACGTTCATGGGTATGCAACTACTGATATCCATAAGAAGTGGAAGATCTATACGACATTAGAACAAAACCCAACCCCAAATGAGAATCCTCAGAGAAACCCTCAAACTATGCTCGTTCTATTGGAAGGAAATGAGCTAGAGAAATGAACACCATTTAGTTCAGATGATCAAAATTATCATAATATAGATCATTCCACAAAAATTTCTGATCCTTTATAGACAACGGTGCTAGTGGAGTCTTAACATAGGAGAAATCATCTATGATCCTCCTATAACAGCTTGAAATACCAATGAAACTTCTCACCTCTTCCACTATATTATGGGATTCCGAAGACACAACTGCTTCTATTTTCGACAGATCCATAGCTACTTCCTACCATGATATAGCATTCCCCATGAAATAGACTTCGAAATCCCAAAACACACCCTTCAAAATCATCCCAAACAACTTTCCACGGTAATGAACTCTCAAAAAGAAATCTAGATGCTCTGCATTATCCTCCTCTGATTTAGAGTACATAAGGATTTCATAAATGAATTCAACCTAGAACATATTAAGGAACTCACTAAACACAGTGTTCACTAACCGCATGAACACAATAGAAATGTTTGTTACATCAAAAGACATCACAACAAACTTGTAATTCGCAGGATGATAACACAATGCAGTATTTGAGATATATTCAACCATTACATGAATTTTATGATATCCTAAACAAAAATCAACATTTGAGAACCAAAATTCGCACTTCAGTATATCAAATAAATCATAAATCCCCAGAATATGATATTAGTTCACAATAATCACATAGTTCAACCATCGATAATCAATACACAACAACAAACTACCATCATCAATCATAACAAAAAACACTAGGTAACCCCACCATGACACACTCAGCTAAACCAAATGATGCTAATAAACCATATAGTTTTATACACATCTCATGCAAATCAGAAAGAACTATCCTATATGGAGTCATCAAGTGAAGATATATGCCTGGCTATAGATCAATCCTAAACTCCATCAATCATATAGTGTGTAATGCTACAACCTCATCTCAAAAGAAATCATAGTACTCTTTTATAACCTGTTCAAATTATTATTTTGGAACCTCTTATAAACCCAGTATTAGTTCATCAATCATGGATGAAATGGATGAAACGGGCCTCTAACCCACTCAAGGGTCTCACATGCCAAAAACACTACTAGATCTCCATCAGCATCGAAGAACACAACCTTCCTCTTAATGTAATCCCTGATATCCTGCACCGAAAACAACCAATCCATTCCAATGAGGATTTCATATGGTTGTATCCATATACATATGAAATCAAAATAATATCATTTCTTCTACAATATTATCTCACAATCTATACATAATTAAAACAAGCCTAGTTAACATATAAAGGTCACAGTCAGTACCAATGGAACTGGAAGCCCATCTAACTCAAGTCCAAATGTGGATACCAGGGAAGGTGATATGAATGGGTTAAACACTCTTGGATCAAATAGAGTATGCAACCTTGCAGAAGAAATATTATATGGGTCCTCGAGCGATGTTTGGATCAACCAGTTGTGGAAAAGATAAATCAGCAAGCTGACCATGACATTATCCACAACCTCACTAATCCTATTGATAGAATAATACTTGTTTGAAGTCTAATCTATAAGGAATGGGAGCATCCCAATTATATCATCTACATGCCCCATAGACTCATTATTATCCCCGCAGTTGTTAAACCTTCTACTGCCTCATCACCAGGAACTACCTCAACGAATCAACCTGGAGCAAAAAAACTAGAAAATGATGACTGATTCGAAATAATGGGAAGTCTATGAACTGATCACCGTGGAATCCACATGAAAAAACATGTGTATAATCTCTTGGGATAGTACTATGATCCTCTTCCCCATGAGAAATGAGATATTGAGGGTTGGGATGTACCCCACTCATACTAATCTATTCTACCATAAAACTGGATACCACAGGCCACCACTCTACTTGATGAGGAATCTTAGGGACTACCATCTATTGATGATCTTGTTTTTCCAATATCCTCTCAATGACCTATTATATAACCTTCACCTCGAGATATGGGTTCATCATAAATGGGGATACCTAACTCTACATATCTAGAAGAAAATCGTCCTTGAAATGACTCTCTCCAGCATAATCTTCTACCAATTTTTCTTGAAGCATATCACCTAAGGCTCCTCAAATGGATTTGGAACTCTTGCACACTGGAGCATCCCTACTAAAGGTTAATCAACTATTGACGATTGGTCACCTTCAAAGTCAAAGAATGAAACATAGATCTCATTTGGTCTCAAAACGTCTCCCACGAGACTGCCAAATCCTAGTGATCCATAATGAATAATAACCACCACTACCTCACAACCCCACACAACATCATTACAACCTACAACACCCAACCCTCCTTCTGATTATGGATCAAGCTAAAAGATATATCAACCGCCTATAATTAGACATCCATTAATGCATTTGAAATGGTTCCCTAATGCCATTACAGACTGTTGCATTGAAACTCTCAGAGTTTCCATATCTTAGTGTCATCATCATCAATATCTACACTTTTACGATCTGATGTCACAACTTACGGATTATCTTCTGTAAAAACCTGATGAGAACATTAACCTAGAGCCATACATGGAAAAACATTTAGTTCTTCTAAAACTAGAATATGGAATAGATAACATTATTTAGTTGTATTATTTTATTTATTTTAGGCTAAACTATCCCAATGTCATTCCATTCAAAAAAAAGGAACAGAAAAGAATAATGCATTATCCTTTCATGGGTATATAGCCTATAACAAGTATCACATTGTTTATTAGACACTTCAAGATTAATGGTATCGGAATTTAAACAAATGGGTGATTAAATTTCTAGGTCTTAGCCAGTCTCCCTTGTTTATAGTACTTTACAAATATAGAAGATAATATTTCCATAATAACCCATGCAACCTCACCTATGCCTAACTCCAAAACTCCATCACATCCATCAACATGACAATTGATAGCACACTATCATGACCCCTCCCCACAAAGTTTACCACTGTAGGTCTGAAATTGCATAAGATAGATAGTAAATCTTGAATCTGGCCTCCAGTAGGCCCATGGTAATAAACTAGCACCGAGTATATAATAGACACACGAATGGGATAAATTAACATCTATGAGGACACATGAAAAATAGACACATAAGACAGACACCAACCTACTTCTTCTAAAAATACATTACAAAATAAAACCCAGGTACTAAAATGGAATATCTTGCATGAACTAATACAATTGAAATGGAATGACACACATACCAAAAAGGAATGTAAACACAGAAGCGACCATGAAGTCCAAATAGTTCTTACAAAACCTTGAACTAGTAATAACCACTCTGATCTGAAGCCTACTCCAACTGATAAGAAAATGGTTTATATTAACACAGGGTGAGTATAAAATTATACTAATTAGGGTCCTTCCTGTAATTCCTTTACCCCAATTACCCGGAGTTGGTGCATTATTATATAACATTGGTATGATAAAAAGAATCATGTCCTAAAATACCGATTAGTTTAATATTATTTGGTACATGATACATACATAAGTTCAACATTATATCATGAAAAGAAATAAAACACAAATTTATTGCATTAGAAACATTCAAGCCACATATAATTATTCCTGTAAGACTCTCATAACTAAGTCCTTCAAATCTAGGGAAAATGAATCATAAGAAAGGGGTGAGCTCAAACCCTCAGTAAGGTTAAGCAATAGAGCAGAAGATAAAATAAACATTAGGCATGGTGAATAATTGAAAACACATGCCTTTAAAAATAAAACACATGAACAATTTATGGTAGAAATATGAGATGAGTAAATAATTCCATAATAAAACATGGTGAGGGGTATTCTACTTGTCGAATAACCACATGAACCATCAATAATATTTTCACAATGGGGGAATGTATAATACAAGACATTCTGAATCATTTTTTCAAGGCCTCGGCCAAAACCATATATCAAAATTGGGAAGGCCTTGGATAATTCAACATCTATGTGTCTCATGAGACCTATCGATGCACCAATGAGCTATAGCGGGTTCCACCCGTCACATACTATGTCCAATACATTCGTCATATGAAAATGTTGAAAAATAACATAAAATTCGTATTAAAACTAGCATACGAAATGTCAATACTTCAACCATAAATAATGAAGGTAATAAAAATAACTCATATACATTAAAACATATCACAAAACCATCAATAAAATTTTAAATATTTGTATCATAATAATTTAACTTAAAAAATGTATAAAATCCATTAAAGGATATTGATATAGATGAAATCAAAACTACTTGAGAGAAATATCTATTTCTATTTCAAAATCATTTAAATGACATGTAATTATAATTGAAAACTTTTATTTTTGAAAATATTGTTATAACCTTGTAAAGGAATGTTCAACGATTTTATTATGGTGGAAAATATATGCACCAACTTTATAAATTAAAAAACATTTTAATCATAATTTTGTTGAAAAGATCATAAATTACCTTCTTTGGAAAACAATGTAAAAATTCCATATATTAGGTAAAATAAGGGTATAAATGACTTTATCCCATATTCTAATAAATAATAAATTTTTCTTGATTTACATTTTTTTGATAACACGGATGTGGATGATTAAGAGGTCCCAGTTGTTTCTTACGAATTAAGAACCTCGAATAAGTAAAGAGATTATACAATTATACCTTATCTTATACTTTTCTTTGATTGATGGTACATTAAACTCTTCTATAATAGTTAAATAAATTTTTTTAAATTATAGATGAATCATATAAAAAAATATTATATCATATTTGGTCTTCTAATTTTTCTTTGTTAATTATATTTTAGTAGTATTTTCAATTTAGGTGTTAACTGCTTCGTTTTCAATTATATGCTTGGTTATGTATGCCATGTTTTTTATGAATATGATGTATTTGATTCATTTCAAGAAAGATATTAAGTTTATAAATATTATTTTTAATCATAAAATGAAAATTATGCTTTAATTATTAAGATGGGGAATGAATCTCATCGTGTTCGTAGAGACGGTAATCTGTACATACGCACGAGAGACAATATCATTATATTGATGGTAAAACCGTATGTAACTGGATGATATGTCATATATACAGAATCATTAACATGTTATATTTATTATTTACATAAATTATACTCATTTTAATATCCAAACAATAAATTAATTGTTTGAATAACTTACTACACAACAACATTGAGACGGTAAGCCGTACGTACCCATGTATGGTGACATTCTCATTTATAGGATATATAGAATAAGGAATATGGTTGTACTGTATTTATAATATCATCATAGTATGTATAAAGTAATTTATTTGTTATTATTGTTTGTAAACAACAAAGGAAGGGGAATTGGAATAAGAAAAGCACTTGAAAGAGGGTGGTGAAATTATTACCTCTTCTTCGAGTGTTTACTTTTGAGTCGATCAAAAGGGATCCATAGGGTGGATTTATGATCAAACTAAGGACTATAGGTTGAAATTATATAAGTTGAAATGATATTTGTGTAGTGGTTGGCCAATCCAAATGCCTTTGTAGGAGTTATTTTGAGATAATGGAAAGTACCCTTTTAGAAGAGAGGTATGGGTCACTTTAGGAAGTGCTTGAAAAATAATTTTATAATAAAATCAATTTCAGTTTATAAGGGCTCCAAAATAATTTATTTAGAGGATAAGGTAGGTTTGCATCGATAAACTCTCAAACAATAGTTTTTAGATATGTTTAGGTCTCCATAATAACCTTATCTTTTAAATTTAAATCATAGTTAAATAGTTTGACATTAACCATGTCTCTTTGTATTTTTATTATATATGGTTAATAAACAAAATATAAACATCCAAAAGAACCCAACGATGTTCGTTATTAATATATATATACTTATCTAATTCCTTTTTCCGAACTGTAGATATTTAAACTTTTTTATCAATTAATAATATAGTATTTTTTTTTTAAAAAAATAAATTATGTCAATTTTGACACTATTTTGTACTAATTTTTTTTGAAATCCATAAATACATTTTCACTTAGAATAAAACTTATTTAATCAACCCTAATTGGGAATATTAATCTATAAAATTAGTGTAATTCATCATAAGTTTCAATTTACATTTATTTGTACATTTATATTATAAATTATTTTAATATTTAATTAATAAGGTAATTAATGCATCATCATTTCGTCATACATAAATTTATTTATTTAATGTCTAAAAATTATAAATAAAATACCATTATGTAGGAAATATTTTTATCTTTCTAATTAATAATTACATTTGAATTTATATTGTGGTTAACACTATATTAAAAATTACTTATCTATTAAACATTGAATTTAACACTTTTAACTATTCTTTAACTAAAATAATAATAAATGTTCTAATCCAATCCACCTGAACCAAAGACGATCATATTTTATTTAGAAAGTTTTTTTGTTGAATTGCACTTATCCAATAGAATTAGGATATTTATTCGGGTAATGATAATATCATTTTTACCCTTAATTAGCATATTTATTTTTAACCTTAGTAAATCAAAGTCAAAATATACTATTCACCAAAAACTATTTCCATCGTACTGAACCAGATTTTACATACCGATATCTACCGTGTATCTTTGATTTTGAAAATTAAATTCACATAAGGGGTAAAATTATTTTTTATGCAAATTTTTAAATGCTCTTATAAGGTGGGTAAAAGACGGTAAATAGTTAAATAAAATTATATATATATAAACTTATTATAAAATGACTCTAATGAAAAATATTTAACATATATAGATATTATGTATCTATTTTTACATAATCTAAATTAAAATAAAATAACTAATTATTTAAATAAACAGTTAGTTTTAAACCATAACGTAGTGTTTTTAACTATTCATAAAAAATTGAATGTTTTCTAAAAAATACAAAAAATTCACCATAAGCTAATTTTGATATTCGAATCCAAAAATGATTTCCATTTCGGAAAATAAAATTAATAAAATTTCGTAAAGTCGGTATTACTATTCATAATGGCTAGTTTGACTATTCATAGAGTGTTAAAACTCCAAGTTGCATACAATGAAAGCTACTGTACTATTCAAAGGGAAACATACCATGGAAATGTGGAGTGTTACATTCTCCCCTCTATAGAATAATTTTTCCTCAAAATTTCTAGAATATTATTTCCTAAAAAGACTCAGGTGGTTCTTTATTATAAGTTCCTCAGGTTCCCACACTGCTTGTTCAATTTAATTGTTTCTCCATAAAACATTTACCAGACGAGTAATCCAATTTCTCAGAACTTTTTATTGGGTATAAAAACTTCTGATCATCTCCTCACAATAAGATAAGTCAGGTTCTAGTTCAATTTCTTCATAATTGAGTACATGCATTGGGTCAGGGATGTATTTTGACAACAGAGATACGTGGAACACATGATGAATTTGGAGAGACTTGGAGGCATTTATAAACGATAAGCAATAACTCTAAATTGTTCTAGAACATCGAATTGTCTGGTGTACCAGGGACTTAAATTTCCCTACTTACCGAAACGTATAACACCCTTCCATGGAGATACCTTCAAGAATACATGGTCTCCTACCTGAAATTTCAAATCCATCCTTTGTTAATCGATATACTTCTTTTTCCTACTTTGGGAAGATTTAATGTGGGTCAGGATAATCTTCTCTTTTCCATTGTCTCCTAAAAATGTAATGGGTCTACGAGTTTTCTTTCACCAACATCGTCCCTACAAGTTGTTGTGAGACTTCTCTTTCTGTATAACGCATTATATGGTTCCATCTAAATACTTGAATTGAAACTATTTTTATAGGAAAATTCTATCAGAGGTTAATAATTATCCCACATACCTTGAAAGTCAAGTGAGCCACATCTCAACATGTCTTCTAAGGTTTGAATATTCAGTTCTGTTTATCCCTCGGTTTAAGGTTTGTAGGCAGTGCTCAAATGAAGTTCAGTATCCTGGGCCTTCTGAATACTTTTCTATAATATTGATGTAAAATAGGGATGATGATCAGAAAAAATCGATAGGGGTAAACCATGGAGTCTTACAACATTATTAATATATATTCTTTCCTGATGTTCAAGTGGTAGAACATCTCTTATAGAATGAAATTGTGTTGACTTGGAAGATGATTATAAATGAACCATATTTCATCATTCCATCAAGAAGTCTTTGGTAGTCCCATGGAAAAGTCCATCCCAATGTCATCCATTTCCACTCAGGCATGAGAAATGGGTTTCATGACTCCTCTAGGATGTTGTCTTCCTATATTCACTTGTTTTAAAACCATAAATCTTGACAAAAAATTATCAATCTCCCTCTACATGTTGTCCCAAAAAAAATGTACCTTAAAATATCTATATGTCCTGTTTCTCCCTATGCATATAGAGAAATTGGAGCTATGAGAATCATCCAACAATTGCCTTTTAAGATCACTTATATAGGGAACACAACGCCTCTCCCCAAATTTCAAAATTCCATATTCATAAATGAAGTTACTAAATCTCCCATCCTTCACAACATTAATCTTCATTTGAAACTCCTCATCTTCTATATGTGAACTCTTTATCCTTTCAATTAATGATGGTTTGTGAACCATTTGAAAGAGTATTTATGTTACACCTTCGATTCCTATTTCCATATACATCTTTACTAGATCCATTAAAAAAGATGGTGCATTAGCCTGTCCAAAAGGAATTACAGGGAACTAGTAATGCCCCTACATGGTTCGAAATGCTGTCTTTGGAATGTATTCCTTCATCACCCACATCTGATGATATCCAGTTCAAAGATAAATCTTTGATTAATATTCAGCTCCATGAATTTGGTCAAATAAATAATAAATGCGAGGTAGGGGATAGTTGTTGTTTTTTTGTAATAGAATAGATCTCCCTATAGTCAATGCACAAACCCATAGATCTATCTTTCTTATTAAAAAAAAGAACATGGGATCACCATCAAAAAAAATATTGTGAATAAATCCCTTACTACTCAATTCATATAGTTGTTTTGTTAGTTCAATTAATTCCACAGTGGCCTTTCTATAAGGGGTCTTCGAAATGGGCCTTGAACTTGGAATTAAATCAATGGGAAGCTAAATTTTTTATTCTGAAGGATGTCTAGGAAAATTCTCTAAAAATAAATAATCATATTCTTTCACAATAGTTAAATCCTATATTTAAACATTCTTTTCCTCACCCATAGTTATTTTATTCTCTTCCTCCTTGATAATTGAATTTAGTAGAGCTATTGGAGATGGATATAAATAAGAATCAGATGGTGATGTTACCCCTCTAAAATTAATGCACTCTTTATCATAGTCAAAAAAATTAACCTCCTTCTTCTTGCAATAAATTTTTACATCATGGTCCTATATCCCATCCATATCTAGGATTATATGAAATTCAATCATGGGTATGGAAATGAGATCAGTGGATTAAGAACATTTATATTCCCTAATGGGAACCGATTAAAAAAACATTGTTGTACTTATACTTTTATTAGGAGTTTTTACTAACAAGTCACTTGTTAAATCAAATTGGAAATATCTAATTTTCATATCGAAATGGAAAGATATGAAACAATGTGATGATACATAATCAAATAAATCAATGGCTAAACTTGAGGAAACCATTAAATTACCTGACACCACGTCTTTCAGAGCTTCAACCTCATTAGCAGTGATCACATAAGCTTTTTCTTGCTCCCTTTGCAATTTCTGAGGTAAGAATTTTTGGTACTTAGGACATTCATGTTCATAATATCCCAACTCCATGCAATTGTAGCATTGAACATTGGTAGCTTCGTTCTTCCCGTTACAATCACTTGCATGATGGCCTTTCTATCCACATTTTTAGTATACTCTAATTCCATTAATGCAGACTTCAGGGTGCTTCCTTACACTATTATAACAGGGTGAAAATTCAACTCTTCTCTTCATCCATGTTTCCTTATTTCCTTTACTAGAGTTTTCAGCAGATCGCTTCTTCTCTTTCTTTTCTTTAATGCTGTAAGGCATAGGGAATAAATTTTCAGTCCTAATAGCACATGAGACAATATCATCATATGATGAGAAGGATCGTGAGACTAATGCTTGATAGAGAAATGGTATTGCCACATCAAATAATTGATCATTATTACTCCTTCAGTTACATATATAATATGTTTCATTCCTTTCTATCCTTGTAATGATAGCCTCATACTTTGTGACATTCTCATCTTCTTTTTGCCTTAGAAATAGAAAATTTCATTCCATATCTGCTCAATGGTCCTAAGGAAAGTAATTCTCTAATATAAAATCATTAAACCCCCTACATTCCATATTTTATACTTCTTCATATTATTTTGTGTTTTGAATTAATTACTACCATCGATTGTTATCTCCTGTGAGGTGATAAACCGCCATGACAACTTTTTCTCTTTCACTATTTCACACATAATGATAAATTTTCTTTGATGAATTTATCAACTGCTTAGATACTAATGGATTTGTACTCCCATTGAATTTTTACGATTTTTGTCTCATGAAGTAGTCATACATTGATCCTTTGTGTTGCGGATCAGGATACTCCATACGGGTAAGGTTATTATTCATAACATGAGTGTGTTGTGGCATTATGGTGATAAGATGAGTAGCACTAGTAGAATCACCAACTCCACTATAAATATCTTGTGTAAGAGGAAATCCCTACATGTATTATGTACATTCATACGGTTTCTATTCCTTCCACTTAGCACCATTTCAATACAATGGCATACAATAGATTAGTTTATGAATCATAATAGATAATTCCTGACATGTAAACACTTAACATAAATTGAACAGATTATGGACATAATTCATAATAATAAAAATGTTTTCTTTGTGGAGGTATATACTCATAAATCATTCATAATTGTTTTAAATAAAATGTTAATTATCCTAAAAATATCCCATGGGAGTGTCATAACCAATATTGCAGCAAGGCCCATTGTCATGCACCAGTTCTCGTTTGAGTCTAGCTCAATGAAGCGTCTTCGGGTTTTACACCTAAGAACATATTTCCCAAAGCCGCCTCCACCTCCTCGTATCTAGTCAGAGATGTATTTATAGGAAAACCCAAAAAATCTCTACATTACCAAAATTCTAGTATGTTCTTCTATAGTAATCCTCAATGTCTTTCTTAGGGTAATTATCATTAATCAGTTTTTTCTAAATATAGCTTCCATGGTTTGTACTAAAGGTCCTATGATACCCACTGTAACACCCCCGCCCCAGTTACCATGAGTCATTGAACTATAAGATAACATTATCATGATACAAGGAATCATATCCCAAAAAAACAATAAGTTTAGTATTATCGGAAATAAGATACACATATAAGTTCAACATTTCCACTTGAAAATAAATACAACACTATTTTATTCCAAAACAAAAATCCATGCCTCCAAAATTTAAGAATTAAAGTCAATCACAACTAGCTCCTTCGTATCCTTGTAAAATGAATCATGAGAAAGGGGTGAGCTCAAATGCTCAGTAAGGGTAAGAAATACAGCAAAAGATAAAATAACCCTTAGGCATGGTGAATAATTAAAAACACATAACATTAAAAATAATAAACATGAACACTTTATGAAAGGAATTTGAGCTGAGTGAATAATTCCATAATAAAACATAGTTGTTGGTATTCTACTAGTCAAATAACCATATTCACCATCAATAATATTTTCATAATGAGGGAATGTATAATGCGGGACATTATGAAATATTTTTTCAAGTCCTCGGTGAAGACGTCTAAAAATTAGAAAGGTTTCACCCAAGACCATATATAAAAATTGGAAAAGGCCTCCCTCGGCCAATTCAATGTCTAATTGCCTCATTAGTTCTACTGATGCACCGAGGTGCTATAGCGGGCTCCACTCATCACTTACTAAGTCCAATACATTCCTCATATGAAAATTCTAAAACATAACATAAACATTTGTATTAAAACTATCATAAGAAAAGTCAATATTTTAACCATAAACCTTGAATGGTATAAAAATAACACATCCACAGTCAAAAATATCACAAATCCGTCAAAAAAATGTGGAATATTTGTATCATATTATATCAACTTCAAACAAGTATAAAATCCATTAATGAATTTTAACATAGAAGAAATCAAAACTATTTGAGAGAAATATCTATTTCTATTTTGAAATTATTTAAAAGTAATGTAACTATAAAAGAAAACATTTATTTTTTATAATATCATTATATGCTTGTATGGGAAGCTTCGACGATGTTATAACGGTGGAAAAAAGTCACACCCACGTTATAAGTTAAAAATACATTTTTACCATATTTTTTTCAAAGAGGTCATAAAGTCCCTTGTTTGAAAATAGACAGAAATATTCATTATATATTGTCAAATAAAGGTATAAATGACTTTAAACCATATTATATTAAATAGTAAAATTGTTTTGAATTACATTTTTAATAAAACAAGAATGCGATTAATAAAGCGGTTTCAGTAGATACTTACGTATTAACAACCTGAGAAAAGTAAAGAGACTGTAGAATTTTCTCATACCTTTTACTTTTCCTTAGTCAATGGTATGTAAATGTTCATTATAATAGATAAATCATTGTTATAATATTATACAAGAATCATATACATAAATATGATATCCAATATGATATTATAATATTACTTTGTTAATAAGATTTTAGTAGTATCATCATTTTGGGTGTTAACTGATTCATTTTTGTTTATATTATTGGTTACGTAATCCATGTTATTCAGTAATATGATGTATTTGATTCATATCTAGAATGATATTATGTACATAAAAATTATTTTTAATAATAAAATGAAAATTATTCTTCATTGATTACGATGGGGAAGGAATCCCATCACCTTCGTTGAGACTATAATCTGTATGTACGTAGGAGTGAAAATAACATAATATTGATTGTAAAATCGTATGTAATTGGATGGTATTTTATATATACATATTCATTAACATGTTATATTTATTATTTACCTCAATTGTACTTTTGATTATATCAATCCAAATAATGAATTGTTTGAATAACAAACTACACCACGACGTGGACACAGATAGTTGTACGTACCCACTTATGGTGACATGGTCCTTTATAGAATGGATAAAACAATGAATATAATTGTATCATATTTATAATAAAATCACAGTATGTATAAGGTACTTGATTTATTATTTTGGTTTAGAAATAAAAAAATAATGACGAAGCGGAAGAAGAAAAGGACTTAAAAGAGGGTGGTGAAATTATTACCTCTTCTTCGGTTGAATCCTTTTGAGTTGATTAAAAGGGCTCCATAGGTGGGATTTAGGATCCATGTAAGGAAATTAGTTTGAAGTGAGGGAAGATGGTAGGATATTTGGGTAGGGGTTGGCCGAGCCAAATCGCTTTGGAGATGTGATTTTGAGAGAAGGGGATGTACCCTTTTATAAGAGATATGTGAGTCACTTTATGAAAAGCATGAAATGTATTTTAAAATAAAATCATTTACAGTTTCTAATGTCTCCAAAATGATTAATTTCAAGGATAAGGTAGGGATGGGTTAGAAACATCTCAATATATATATATATATATATAGGTTTAGGTCACTATATTATCCATATATTTTACATTTAACTGTTAGTTAAAACGTTTGACATTTACCGTATCTCTTTGTATTTATATATTTTATGGTTAATAAACATACCCATAACAAACCAACAAAAACCCAAGTCGTTAATTATTATTATATATAACCTTATCTATGTTCTTTTTCCAATCATTAGATATTTAGAAATAATATATCAATTAATAAGATAGTATTTTTTTTAAACTAAATTAGGTCAGCTTTGAAACTATTTAGTATTAAATTTTTTTGAAAGCCCTAAAAACATTATAACTTTGAATAAATTTTTTTAATCAACCCTATCATGCCAAATTTACCAAAAATAATAGTGTAATTCATCATATGTATCAATTTACATTTATTTTTATATTTATAATATCAATTGTTCTAACATTTCAATAATAAGGTAATTACTACATCATTGTTTTGTCATTAATAACATAAATTATTTAATTTCAAAAAATTATAAATAAACCACCATTATGTTAGAAATATTTTAAAATTTTTAATGAATATTTATAGTTGAATTTATATTATTGGGAACCCTATATAATAAATGGATTAGCTATTAAACTTTGAATTTAATTCTTTTAACTCTTCCTTAAATAAAATAATAATAAATGTAAATATATAATCCAAGTGGACTAAAGAGGGTCATATTTTATTAATAAGGTTTTTTTTGGTCTAATTAAACATATCCAATATTATTAGGACACGTGTTAGGTAATTATAATATCTTTTTTACACTTAATTAACCTATTTACTTTTAACCGTGATAAATAAATGTCAAAAGTTACTATTCACAAAAAATAATTTTCATCTTATTGAACCACATTTTACATACTGATTTCAACCATGTGTCTTAGATTTTTTAAATTTAACTCACAGAAGTAGTTAAATTATGTCTTAAGGAAATTTTCAAATGCTCCTAGAAGGTGGGTAAAAGAAAGTAAAACGTTCAATAATATTTTATATATCTAAACTTATTAAAAAATGACTACAATGAATTACATTGAACACATATATGTATTATGTATCTATATTGAACTAGACTAAATTAAAATAAAATAACTAATTATTTAAATAAAATGTTGATTTTAAAAAACAACATAGTGTTTTTTAGTATTCGTCAAAATTTGAATGTTTTCCGAAAAATACCAAAAAATCACCGTAAGCTAATTTTGATATTAGAAATCAAAATATGAAGTCCATTTTGAAAAATAAAATTTATATTATTTAAAAAAGATGGTATTACTACTCATAACGGCGAGTTTGATTGGCCTTGGTGTGTTAAAACTCTATGTTGCGTACAACAAAAGCTACTACATTATTCAAAGGGAAACGTACAGTGGAGGATTGGGGTGTTACACTTCCCTGATCCTCTTGTGTAAAGGTAATTAATTCACGATTAAACATAGACAAAACTTGTAAAACTAACTCATCACCTAAAAAGGTATACTATGTTCCTAAATTTACAATTTTTACTCTAACCAACTACCACATACAAGAGAATGTAATATAACAAATAATATATAGGGCACCATGCTATATCTTCCATATTGGTTGTCTACTTTTCCCTAATGTCACACATCCTCAGAATCTCTCTCCAAGGGCATGCATGAAGACACCTTGGAAGAGCAACCCAACCTAAATCTCATGCAAATCACCACCACTTCCACATAACCAAAATTAAATAGGTATTTTCCAGAAGCCACCACAACCCACATAATATGTATCAATCATAGGGTATTATACCTTAATCCATCAAAATCCCTACACTGATTAAGGATCCTCAAGATATCATAACCTATACATGCTATACCCATAATTTTTCTAAGGATACAATATCAATAATATTTATGTCGGATATATACATAAGCTATTGTATCCCCCTAGACATATATATTGGGAAAATTATATATCATTAATACTACCATAGGTAAATACAAATAGAAGCTATTGGCGCCAAAGGTGGTAGTCTGGCTTCCATCATACCACTGGTGTGTTGGAGAAATAGCCCCTCTGCACTAAATCACCCAGGTGTCAGTTTCCCTAATCGATAGGGTGAAGTAGCAAGCAGAATCACAAAAAGAACATGATATAATATAGCTCACAACCACAAAATGGGCCCAACCTAATCTCTTATTCAACTAAAACTAACCTTTCATGGACTCCCAACATCAACTACTAAGATGATAAATTATATAAGAACAAAACCATTTAATGGTATAGATTTACTTTTTACTTTTTTATTGGCTGAATTTTTTGTTAATTAATTCATAACAGTTAATTAATCATTAAAAATTTTACATCATGTTTTTTTTCATTTCAACAAATTCCCATGTATTAGAGGCATTAAAAAAATGATTCCATGACTTCTCATAATATTAACCACAACAATAAAACCTAGCAAGCTCCAACCCCATGTTTAAACATTTATTCACTTATTTAACAACATAACTATCTGTATCACCATGTAATCTAGGAAAACATTATATGATCCCCAAACTCAACGGGCTTAACATGGTGAGTAGACTAACTACTTGTTGAGTCTATGGAACCTATAATAGGAGAGTATGCTCATCCAATGATGAGTTGATAAACCCAGAAATAATGTAAAATAACCCATGAATCTTCACCTCCAATGGAAAGCAAGTAACCCAAAAAAAATACTTCTTCCTCAAAAATTGGGTAAATGAAGGTAGATAAAAAAGAAATGGATTCAAACAGGAATAAAAAAATCATAACAACATGAAAGCCTAACTTCAACTTATTATATCACCTCTGGTTTACTCTCCGACTCCCACATATATATATGGATTCATCTCACAACTCCATGAATCAACTGATGCAATACAAATAGGACCTCCCCTCACCATACACTACAACATCCCTCCAATATCAACCATCCCATGCTCCCATAAATTCCAGACATACCTTCACCACTACCCCAAAAACCCTCCATGCTCAGCCATATCTCAAGAAATTGGAAACAAACATAGAAACTGGGCTCTTGGCCATAATTTAAGGTATTCATCCTTCACAAAAATACATGATCTAATTGATCCAAACTATAAGTCACTTTTCCTTAACAAGATAGAAGGAAACTCAAGACTTATAAATGCATTATCTCTATCACAAAACATGTTCTCATTCCATGTTTAATTAACTGATTCATTTTTCATAGATTCCAACTATGAGCATCCTAAGGAAAAAACTATCACAAGATATCAAAATTAATTAAACAATTAATTTCACATGACTGCCATTATTCTTCCAATAACAATCCAAATGATTCAGTTTCATTAACAAATTTAGTTAAACATGCATACGTTCATCAATTTGATTATCATAAAATGAAAACGACAACAACAAAAATATTTCATTAAACATGCCTCTTTAATATTTTCTACAATTAATGGAACAATTAATTATAACCTCAATATCATTACCAATTTTCATCAATTACATCATGAAAATCTTGGAAAACCATAGATATCCCACTATCTATCAAATCATGAGGCAAGTTGTTGACATAGATTAAAGAAACAACATCATTATGTGACAGATACTAATTACTTAATTTGGTTCAAGTTTTTAATCACGAAAATATCATTGAAATACAAGGAGACAAATCATGTTAACTATTTGATTTCACATAATATAGAGAAGAAATAAATCCCCTACCTCAAAAAGTTCATCGGCATTCTTCTCAAGATAAAGGACCACGTAATGGATCTCTGATCATCTCTCTTGCAAGAACTATATTTAACTGAGGAAACCGTGATACCACTTCCACAACAAAAACTGAGAGAACCACCATTAAAACATGTGTAAGCAGTATCCATTGCATGATGAAAATATACAAGAGTAAATGAGATCTAAACTAGACGAAACTATTAGAAAATTGTGGAAAGGCACACCTTAGATATTGTTGGGTCCTTATAGATTGATGTTGGAAGCCAAATATTGATTCCCATCGAGGGGATCTCCAATATTAAGAAGAAGGACTATCAGATCATCTGGGATGAGAGGGAGGGAAGTAAAAGTAGTAGAGTTTAACAACATGAGTGTATGGAATGTTTTAAAACATTACTGAATTAGGGGATAACATGACATGTAATTAATCAAGGTCAGTTTCATTTGAAAAAACTACCACCTTTCAATTTTATTTTATTTTTCCAACCCATAAATATTACATGATAAGAATACCAATTTCACATCATTTAATTCATATATTTTCATTGAGAGGGAGAAGATCCCTCCCATGTAAAAATGTTGAGGGGGAGCTCCCGCATGGTCGAAATGATGACCTAGCGCCCATGGCCTCTATGCTGGGACTTCCCCCCTCGGTGGGGGAGGGACCATCGTCAGATTTACCTAGTTGTCGACCATCAGCATCCTCCCCCTTCTCAAACTCAGATTTCATCCCACCCTTTCCTCCGATTTCTCTCAGTCTGAAGGTTCCAAACGTGTTCGATGTAGTCACGCAACTTCCTATTTCGACATTGGCAATCAGTGATGCCTTATCCATATTTGTCCTGACATTTATTGAATGATTCAACCTTCGTAGGCCTTCAATGGACTGATTCGACCAATTTTTCATTAGCACATATCGTTTTTAGGAGTGGGAGACCGTCCGACTTCTTGATTCAATGTATATAATGATCATATTCGCCTTAGAGGATGATATGATCCTGGTTTGGTTGAGTGATCCATGCGTTTCTGGTGGATTTAATTTTCTTCTCTTCATGTGGTCCTACAACATTCATAAGCGGAGTGATTCACCCTCCATTGTGATCTTAGTAACGCATCCTAATCATTCTCTTTATTTTAAACAACCATCTATCTTACACATGTTAGGGAACCTAGTAGGTAGATATATTTTTTCCGAAAGCTGGAAAAAATTTGTATGCCATCCCATTTCTCATAGACTCTGTGTCGAGGTTTATGTTTCGAATCCACCTCTCGAGTCATTCTGTGTGGTTGCAGACAAAGAGTTTAGATACAAACAACATGTTTTTTTGAGTCTTGGTCTGATTTTTTCTCTATGTGTAATGAGATTGGGAATAAGAGTGTGGTTTGCAGATGTGGGATGTTAGGTGGGAAGCCTCTTGCTAATCTGATTCCAGTTGAATAGACCTCCTCTAGGATGTAGGGTAGCTCCACCGTTAGGGTAGCTTGCTACTCCTCTTTGGATAAGGTATTACTGAAATCTAAATAGTTGGTCCAAGATGTTGGAACAAACCCTGTGAAACTGAAGCAACCTCCTTATATTCCTCCTTATCCGAAAGTCCAAATATTTTTTAGCAGATTGAAATGAGATTTGAGAGGAGAAACTCTTGATGCATTGATGGTACCTCTTGAGGGTTCTGTGTTCTTGGGAAATCTCTCTGATGAAAGGCCAGGATTTTTTGAAGCTATAGTTAAATATGCAAAGAATAAAGATTAGAAAGTTGTGGTTGTATATGGTGGTGCTGAGAGGCAAGATGTTGGTGCAGTGGCACATTCACACAATGATGATAGTGTTGTATGGGTGATGGAAGCAAGTGGGGTGAGACCAAAATGAATTTGTTCAAAGGTAACAGTCTACAATCGTTTAGAGTTCCTTGAAGTTGATGACCAGAGAATGGAGGGGGATAGGTCTTGGTAAAGTGCTGTTGTGATGAATGAGATTCATTCTTAATATGTTTATGGTGATTCTAAGCTAAAAGATAGTGGCTTCACCCAAGATGTACAATTTCATACTGTGATAGACAATCCAATTTAGGAGTTAGAAACATATGGGGGGAAGGGAATATGCAATGTGTGGAAAGATTATTCCCATTTGCCTACTTCGATAGAGATAAGCTCAAAAATGAAATTGAAAGTCTGATGCTACTATTTTTTTCATTTTCAAAAGCCAGTTTATGGGTTCCCGGTACCCCACATCATGATTCCAATACAACCACATTAACCATTACACCAAAACATCATATGCCAATGGAAGTGTCCAAGAAACCCCGAACCAGGGCACACAAACATAAAAAATAATGGCCAAACCACAGAAAAGAATACCTTGGATGTCCCCTGGCATGACCATCAACACCAGCCCAAATCCTCTAGTTCGAAAACTCTAGCGGAATTCACCCTGCCTTCAAGAGAAATTAAATGGACATCCAACAATGAAATTGAAAGGCAATGAGAAGGACAATCAGTGTATGTTAGATGATGTGATTGAGCAATCCGGAGAGTTACTCATGTGCTTGGGTGAAGAAGCTATTGAACGTGTGTTGTGTCTCAACGAAACTGAAGAAGAAGCTGCTAAAATGATGGGTAGATCCTTAAGGGTGAGTCTCAATGAGGTGAAATATACCTGGATTGAGAAGTAGGACCAAATAGTATTTCTGGGTTTCAAAATTGGGAAGATAAACCTTGAGAAGTATATCCAGTCTTGGGACAAGCTGACTTGTCGGGTTAAAGATCATATTATAGAGGAACCTAACACTCAAGGGAACAATATCTTTTAGAAATTATTTAGGGAGATTAACTCTGGAAGATTAAATTTTACTTCAATGATTTCTAAATCCCTTTTTGTTGTTGAACTCATGGTTTCACACTTATTCCTTAAATGTTTTTTGAAAATAAAAATTTAATTTTCATTAATTTAATTCTTCTACATGGTGTCAAAACCAATTTAATGCCAAAAAGGTTCCATACACCAGGTTCTCTTCGACCAAACTCCTCTAAACATCATCTAACCCCCTTTGTGCTTTTCATTCCTTGGGAACACACAAAGGGTTGGTCCACATGGATCTAGACACTTTCATTTTGGATCAAATATGGTATACATACGAATTCGTATGTTCACCCCAATTCGTTTTTTTCCAAGGTTTTAATTTATTTATATTATATTAAATATATAAATATGTTTAGTTTCTTATGTTATGAATTCATTTTTTGTTTTATTTCTGTTATGTGTTCCATTGAAATGTTTTGATTAATTTTCATTTGGATTGTATTCCCATATTGTGATACATATTTCCCAATATTATTTTATTATTTTCATTGATGTTACCAATTTTTTTTATCTGATATATCTCTTTTTTCAATGATTTAAATCAAGATAATTATATAAATGATATCACTACTTGATTGGTTTCCCAAACTTATAATCTAATGTCACCCATTATTATTTCAATCCACAGGCTATGTAAATGGATATGAATTATAAAATTTGAAGGGTTAGGTCTAGAAGGGCCCAGTAATGAAATTGTTTTGAATATTTTTGTAAAATAGATTTTTTAAGAAAATTTTCTTTAGGACACTACTACTACAATATAATAATTTTATTTCATGTTAAGAATCACCCAATAAGAAAAAGGAATAGGTGGTACCAAAATAATGGGTACCAAGGGAACCATCACCAAAAATATTTCTACCATCGTGGGGTAATGATCCAATAATAAAAAATGAATATCCTCAATCCTCATTGGATGACAAAGAATCCATGAAATATTCCACCTTATTCCTCTCATACCAGTTATGATAAATGTAAAACCATGGAGGAAGGTGTTTTTTTCATTTTTAAATTTGACAAATGATGGACCATGGGACGTTAATATTCCCATACACTGCGACATATAGCACTGTTGAGTCTGTCTCCTTATATTCCAATATGATGTTATGTTCGTGACATTGTTAAATACCATTTAACATGACATTTTCCTCCACCAAAAAAGAATCCCCCAGCACAATATTGATGCTGAAATCCGGATTCACCACCACATGGTTGTCACAAACCACCCTACACTTCAAATATAAACTAATATATAGGAACCATCCACATTTAGTTTTAGGCCATATTTGGTAGGAATCCACTACACCATCTTCCATATTTTCTAGTGTTATTGAAAATAGAAAAAATATATTAACCATCCATGAACATCCTCATAGAATAAAAGGATTCACAACTCATGAATAGAGAGACTATGTCTGCAATAATGTATTTATTTTTAACCACAAATCTTAGTAATGAGTTAGACATATTAGTGTGTCAAAATTCATTCGTAACCCTTTATATGCTTCATCACCCTGTCTCAATAAGAATTGCCATGGACTCCGGATTAGTGGTCGTATCCTATATCCCCAGAAACCAAGCATGAAGAAACAAATAATGGGTGTAGCCTTATCTACCCATCGATGTGAACTCCCCCAGTGCATTACTTATAGCCACATCCCACTCGCATGCAATGAATAAATGACCCCCTGATTCACATTAGAATTCAAGCATCATATATATTTAGAATCTAGTTAGATTCTTTTTTTATTTACCTTCTCATCCATGGGAAGGGCCTAATTATGAAGCCTCCAAGTAATAATTTGGGCATTGGTAGGTATTTCATTACACCACATAGACTCATTACACACATTTTTTCTGCCGGCATCCTCATTCATTTTTTAATAACCCTTTCATGATAACACACCTGATGGTGATACTATGTAGATATATTTTTATGGTTCCTCATTTTTGATGACACTATCGAAGAACATTCTATGGTGGATGTTGATAATTGATTGGATAATGGTCTAAAAAATTATTGAATTCGAGAAGGTAATCTTGGATATTGGGCATCCTACAAAACTAGTCAATGATCCCACACATCTATCATCCAAGAATGTAATATGTCCACAACCTACAATGAATATGGAATGGATTCTCATCATAGATAAATGAATATAAATTCCATTATAAATCTAGGAGGCAGAACCTCGATCTTTGGGCTTTTGAATTTCATATCTATTTGACCTAAATCTAGGCCAATAATATTTTACCTCTAGAAATTTGCATGCATGGTTGGTCGTCATGCTCTACATATCCTCATCGAAACTCTAAATACTAACACAGCAACCACCCACCTTATTGGACAACTTTTCCCATGAAATGACATGATATATTTCTCGGGATGGAAATCCCTAATAAATCTCATCAAAATTAATTCAATATTATTCCAAATATAATTTGGCACATTAAGAACTGACATCAAATGAATAGTAATATAAGAAAGGGAACTATTGGGAAAGGTGATACACCCCTCGAAATAATGAATTAGAATAACCAAATGTTTATTTAGAGCACTAATTTTATCCACTAAGACATATAAATGGGGAATCTAAATCCTCGCCGGAGCCACCACTGACACCATATATTCCATGGGGAAGGTTTTTTTTTCATAACCAACCCATCCCCAATTTTCATTCTCCATCTATCTGAACACCATTTATATATGTATGCACAACTGTAGTTCTAGTTTATTTAATGGACACTTCACTTACAATTGGATTCAATAGTTTTGTTGAACTCTCAGATTTTTCTTTTATTTACATTCATGAAATACATCATGTCATTTATGAGAACAATTTGCGAAATAACACTCAAATTTTATCTACTATAGTTTTACCACTAGATTTCATTTATCATATTAATATTTGTATATATACTCAACTAGACCTACACCAAAATAAAGAGGATTGGATATAAATGATATCCATTATTAAAACCCAATGTATTCCTAAAGAACCCACACTTATCCCCCTTAAATAAAATAACTATCCATGCTGAGATTACTACTCTAATGTAAATAGCTATTAAACTCCTTGTGAATCCCATGAAATTGAATTTTTTTTATAAAAATTCATGAAATATTATCATATGAGTTGTGAATTTCAACATTAAATAGCATATTGTAACTATGTCATTTTTTGTTGATGTCCATGACCATTTCGTGCATCATGAAATTGGTGTATTTATTTGATCTTCCTTCAATAAAACCATATTGATTCTCCGATACCAATTGGTGGAGGAACACTATGTCCTTTAATTTGATAATACGTGAAAGGACTTGATATGGGAAATTACACATGTTTATTGGCCCATAATGATTGAGTTAAGATGAGTACATCAATTTTGGAATGTTGATTAAGGATGATGAATAGAAACATGTGGCTAGCTCCCACCTCTAATGATGTCTTGAATGTCCTCCACCATCTCTCCGTTGACACGCTAAAATAAATATGTATAAACAAAACTCAAGAACCCACCAGGTCACAGATAACTCTTTGAAATATGATATTATATAGCCACCCAATCCTCATCGTCCTCTTTAATTCTTTCAAAAATTATTTTCACCGTAGTTGACACTAATAATGGATTGTCATAAAATTGGTCAATTTTATCATGCAGATAACCACCCTATATAAGAGGATTGATATCATCCATTATAAATTTTAATTATTTATGTTCCACACCTACCACGATCTCATCATCATGTGTAAGAGACCCATATTCTATGAATATATTAGGAACACTGATATGATTCCTTTCATTTTTCTATTCCTGAAATAATGTCATATTTCAATCCCCCTCCCTTAGAGAAGTCTCCATTGACCACTCATGAACATATTTTTCATGTTCAAAAATCAATTTTGAATGTTTATTTCTTTTCTCCAACAATGTGAAATGATCATATTCATTCAAATTATTTTCTAGATATTGCTACATGATTTCAATCACTTCCTTGATCTCTTCCATGTTTATGAAAAAAATTATATTATAATACTGTGATTATATATTAGCTTTGTGACTTTTAATCATATTGTGCAGACACACCAATATATTGTACATCATAGGCTTCGTCTATGACTCACTGACCATAATGAAGAAGATATCATCATACACCCATTGTTCGGAGTAATGAAATCACTATTTTCCCACAATCCCCTTTCTAGATGGATGAGTATGGGGTAAGATATGAATGATCCCATACCAAGTTATATAAAATTGTTTTTATGGAGGAATAAGTTGCATGGAGATTAGAAAATCCATAATATAGTCTTTACTAGGTGCCCATATTACCCTTCAAATTAGTGAACCAAGTTCATTTGTTACTTGGAAAACCCTAGTCCATATGTTCATTAAATGCATTACAAGATGAAAACACCACTCTATCCCTTCTAGATAAAAATCCACCTCTATTTTTCTCTGGGGATTCAATGATAATGTTAATATACCCACCAACAACAATAGTATTCCTAGATAAAAACATTAAATTCCTACCACAAATCTTTTGGATCATTGGTCTATAAATTTTTGTGAAAATAATATGATTATACAACCTTTGATTAGATCATTTATATTTAACGTTATATTTGTCATTTAATGTTTTTAAATAATAAAACAATGTATCATTCCTCCAAAACCAACAAATATAATGATTGACAGGATCCGCATGATGAAATCCAAGAAGTTTTATCTTCCATACAGTGTCCATGATCATAGAAGAATTTAGTTTGGGATTGAGAAATTCAAGCACCAAATAATTAGGTAATCGGAGTTCAGAATATTTATAATTTGTCTCCACCCATACTCCATTAACTCTACCATTCCATATGATTTGTTACATTATTGGATGTAGGGTGTCTTTGTTTTCCCTCCAGACATTATCAAGCCTTTTGATTAATCATAGGAGAAAACAAAAACGAATTTATCAATAGTGTAGTTTAAAACATCATTAGATGGATGTGAAAAATAGAAACCACTAACACATGTACTTATATTCCGGTAAAAAATAACTAAAATTTTTAGGGAAATCCATTGATATGAAAAAAATAAATAAATATCCACATGAAATTTTTCCCACCTTCTGTCATTAAACATTAGAAACCATTCCAACAAGGGGTGATATAGATTGATTCTTTGAAAACCAATTCTTGGAGAACAGAGAATCCAATTGATCCAAATAATTTCACTCTTGACACGACTCTATGGAGGTAGGCCCATTTTAGCCAGTCTTAACTGTAGGGGAACTTCTTAAAAATTGCAAATCTAATGATGGTGGCAAATCCCCCGAATATTCAATAATGTGATCCCTCGATTAGCCTCTATGAAGTAGGATTCCCAATTAATCCACCTCTTATGAAATGATGCACTGTTACATATAGATATTTAAATAAGCTCTAATATTAGCTCTTTAATTTAGAGAAATTACATGTTGAAACATTTTGATATTATGGGATCAAATCCCTAGATGGGTTGGCCATTCAGCAGCCATGCATAGTAGCCATGGTGTTTAAGACGGTCTCTTCAAGAATGGACAACGAAGAGCACCTTTTTTTCTGAGAACCATCACTCACTGAATGAGATCCTAGTGTAGGAATTATAGTATTTGACATTACTATATCATTATCATGAGGTGATATCTTGGATTGAAGTTGAACTGGTGGAGCCTAATGCCCCCTAAGGAAAGTAGGTAATGAGTTTCCATGAATGTGAAATCCTACATAGAACCATGGAATTGAGGGATAATCCATGGATTACCAATCCTACATTCCCGACACCATATAAAGATCCTCAATGGAATGGGAGATCCATATCATTTTCGACATATATCATTTCAACCACTTCTTCGTCTAGATGGATATTCCTTTAGTCCACACAAATAAAGGACTCAAGGGAATCTCTGATCCTTCCTAAGATTCCATGGTTATGGAATATTATGTGTAAGCCTTTGAGAGTGATCCAGACTACTTCACTTGAGGAGGCGTTACCAAGGTGGATCTTTTTTGACATGCAAACCACGTGAAACCCCCATCATAAGAAGAATTTAAGGCTTTAGCCCGAAAATTTGATGAAATCCTCACTAGTTGTATGATTGATGCTGAAGGCCCTTCAGATCATTGATGAAAAAGTGAACAAGAATGTTAGGTCCTTGGATTTCAAAAAATGCATAAATAATTACATGAAAGGATTGTCTAGCCCAAATATATCTACTAGGGTCCATTTGAGGTGAGACAATGATTCCACAAAAAAATTCTCTAATATTGAGATCACAAGGGAACAACTGTACATGAAGGACAATGACCCCAAATAGTCATTGGGAAAGAAACATCCCTCTGAATCCTTGAGGTTTTGAGGCAGAAAAAGGCCATCCCCCCTAAAAAACTTGCACAACAGTGGGAGAAATTATGGAGGACGGAATGTATTTGACTAAGCAGCACCCAAGACCACCAAATATTCATAAACCTTTCCAACCTTTGTTTCCAAAGACTCTAGATTATGGGTGACTGGTTGTGAGAAATATTACAGAAAATTTTGAAATCCTAGTGGCGTGTATGCCACATTATTTTCCTTCAGCACTTTTATAAACATGTAAAGAAGTATAGGGAAATGATCATTCTCTCTAACACTAAAACTTGATATTCATAGGTTGTGGAGGATTTTATGTGTTCATAATACCTAGGATTTAATTATTTAATGATGCTAATTTTTTAAATTATAAAAAAATATTTAATTATTAATAATCATATGTGTGCACTTTTTTATTTAGAATGACTTTCTGAAAAAATGAAAAAAATGAAATAAAATACATGTTTTTATCTTGTTTTATATTTATTAGTATTTTCAAATTAATTCTATTGGTTCATATTTAAATGGATTAAAAGAATATACCCTAGAAAATAATGTTCAATCCCGTGATAGCCCAAGAACCACAAAACATAGTCTATATAACCATCACATAAAGGGTTAGATAACCATTCTATCATATGAGGTAGGAATTCATGGGAGGTAATATAAAGAAGTTTCTTGTACATGGGTGAATGCTTGTAGTGGTTAGGACAAAACCCACTTGTTGTGTGCATGTCTATTAGGGACAATATAAGTGGTTCATGAGTGTAGCAGTGTCCCATCCTTGTTGTAGGATAATGAGTTGTTTCATCCAAAGTATCGTTTATGGAGGAGAGGCCAAAGAAGAATTAAACTGATATTGGATCACTCCATACACTTGTATTATTCCTATTTACGGAAATTAAATCGTTATAATCTGATGTATTTGATATTTTCCTCATAGATTTAAACCAAGCCATCCCCGTCGATGATGCCACGCAGACCCCCTGTGCTCTGCCATCACATTCATCATTAAAGCTTATTTCCCACATGGAAGATGATTACATTGAATACTTGAATAATAGAAAATCTCAAACCTCTATACCAAAAACTAGGATATGATTCCTAGTGGCTAAGGGATTATGGAGAAAAGATAAAAGTCTACACCATGGTCTAGTTGCTGTGATTTGGTTCCCTACAAACAAACAATGAAAAAAGATCTATTTTTTCTCTCAAAGAAGTCTACCACTATAAGAGAGGCTGTAATATAGTCCATACTGATGTAGATGACTATAGAACATTGGTCTGTTGGTGGAGAATAAGTTATAGAAAGGGTTATCCCTAATAATGTTATGGTACTAAAAATTTATACAGTGAGAATTTATGAAGGGAAATTACGTCCATTGATAATCTACTACAGTGTCAGACATGCCTAGGTTATGCCAAAAAAATTTTATTTATACAATAGTGATAAGTTTTTAAAATAATAAAAAACCTCGTTTCATCTGTCTTTTCCATGGAATAGAGTTTGGATTCCAATATTTATTATTAAATGTATGCATGGGGTCTCACATGTGATGAAAGAGTTAACATTCCTCAACAATACAATGAGATGAGGTGAGGTAGATAACTATTATTAAAACATGAAGACTGGGAGAATACTCTATAATGCATGAATAAAGGTAAATTTTTGAACAAAAGTATCCCTGAGTGAGAATGTATGATAATCAATGAGGAATAAAGTAGAGGGAGGAAGGAATAAAAATTTACTATCTATATGAGATGCTTACTATAAATGGAGTATTCTACTATTATCTAAGTGATATATCTATATCTGGAGGGGACCTAGAACATACAACCATCAAAATAAAAGATTTTTTATTTCTCATATGAATACCAAAACAACAGGAAAGTGAAATATCTCTATTTGTATTCTGAATCTATATTGGAGGAGAAATGTTCACCATCATCCATGATGCTGGATAATAAGAACATCCATATTCTATTTTCATATTCACATTAAAAAATTTAATTCTATCATCGATTGTATGAGTACGTGACATGTTTCTCCACTATAATTCTACCCTTTTATTTTATCAATAATTTCATATTCTATATGCCTCAATTCTAAGATCATTCATTTTGGTTGAGAGGTTCACTATATAAAACAAATTATTCAATGGTAGGATAAGTTGATCAAAGAGTTTGAGTACCAATTGTTTCATTTTTTCAAACCTATGAATTACTCATGGTTAATTGTGTTACATTGAGATAAAATATAATGAAATCACTACAAAAATATAAATTTATGGAAAATTTGGTTGGAAATATAATTTTATTAAGGGAATTGGAAATAAATAGTGGTATTAACATTTTAATTTTCCTAAAAATACTAAATAAAATGGACCTAACCTACTAGAGACAAAACAAATGCTAGAATTCAGATAACATTGTTTTCTTCAAGCTAACAATGAAAATCTAGGACAAATACTTCATGAATTATTGTGACATTTAATTATATTTAATGTAAATATTCTTGATCAAATTATTATAAATATATGAAAAATCATCCATTAAAATCGACTATGTCCCTTGGACATCATTTTAATTATTTTGAGTTATTTAAAAAAACAATCTAAATTAGATTAATAAATGTAAATATATTAAAATAAAGAATGAAATAAAACCTATCGATTTTATATTACTATTTTCATTGAGGTATCAATCCCATCATACAACTTTTCTATGTTTTTAGTAATATTGTAGTTGAGTGAATATTTTTTTTGACATTCTCAGGATAATTACTGAAGCTTTAAGGAAATTCCAATAATGATTATAAATAAATCTATAATTTTCATTAAAAATTCCATTAAATAATGAATTTAAATCATCAAATGATTCATTCATTTAGATGATAAAGAATAAATTAGTATTAATTTTAATAGTAATTGTTATTTATTATTCAAATCATAAACCAGTTTTATATATTATAAAGATAAAAATTAAACTAACCAATATTATTTAACAATTAAACTCATTTCAACATAATAATTAATATATATTCATCATTTAAATTCTGAAATAAATATGAAATAATATTAAAAAAATTAAATGTTGAAAATATTTTTTTTCAAAAAAAATAAGTTTTCCTTGGTATATAAAATTTCCATTTAATAGATAAATTTATAACTACTAGAATTTAATATCTATATAATATTTTGTGTGCATTTAATAATAATATTTGATTTGCTTCAATTTATGAGAATTTATATATAAAATATTTTATGTTTGATAAGGAAATATTTCAATTTTTTATTAAATTTTTGGGCTTTTTATTCCATTTTTAATATATACAAAATAATTTGAATTTTAAGTATTGTTTTTTTCTCAAAAGTAATTTTAAAAACATACGTTACACATTTTAAAATTTTGATTAATTTTTTAATCCTATTATTAATATTTTAGAAAAAAATGAGTATTTTTATCAATGAATTAATAAATTACACATAAATTCTATTAAACATAATTTTTAATGCTTTTTTATAATGAATTGGATTAAAAAAAATTTAAATTTAGTTCATCATACCCAAATCGTATATTATAGGTTTCCACAAATTTGTAATTTTAGTTATCTTTATTAGTAAATCACAATATAACGTGGTAAAATCTATATTGATAAAATGAAAACATATAATGGTGAATAACTAAAATATATTTACAATATTTGTGGGAATTATTTTTTAATACATTCTCAAACAAATAAACAGAAAAATCTCTTATCTTCATCATTTGGAGTCACTGGTCTTTTAATTTCATAATGATTTCATTGAACGATAAAGTGGAATCCACAAAAGATCCACTATATTCAATTATAAAACTAGAAAGTCCACCCCATCATTCATGACAAATTTCATATAAATTATTCTCATAAAATGTTTTTTTGCACCACATAGAATCAAATATCAAGTTATTAAAACTCTATTTTTAATTTTATTTACTAATAAAATATTTTCCAATTAAAAATTAATGATAAATTTTAAAATCCCAAAGTGAGAATTGTATAACCCTTTATAATATATTTTCTAGTATTTTTCTATTTCTGATGTTTTACATAAGGTTTATTATCCAATGATTGTGACTACTTGTAATGTTTTTCGTACAAATCATCCAACATCACCCCCTTTTTCATTCCTCATATTATATAGATGATTTTAATATTTGATATGTCTACAAGATGATATAGAGAAACTCGGTTTGTGATAATTATTCATCGGTGTTGTGAAACAATATTTTTATGCAGCTAGTCTCTAAGGAACTAATCCATAATGTCATTGGGTTCTATGACCATTTCTATGATATATGAATAATGTCTTGGTATGAGGGAATTATTTATCTATGATTAGAATCTGTCTCCATATTAGGAATTAGTGTAATGATTAATTACTACTGGGTATTATCTTTAATATATTTATTGAGAACCATATGAATTTGTCAATGTATGTGAAATCATAGAAATGTTTTTGGTAATAAAGAGATTGTATGGTAATCCTATAACTTATATCTGTTTATAAATACTACATGTAGAGGTAGGCTCTAAAACATATTTATATATGGTTAATTATCACTAAATCAGTTGATTGGGTATTAACCTTACAATTACATGGTCCACAAAAAATAGGACTAAAGTTACATGTAACATGAAACTCTAATTGGTTATTGTTCGGTATATCAAATTATTTTTACAACTCAAAATCATGGATTTTAGTTTAGGGTTAACTAATTAGGTTAGAAACCCTTTGAAAAAAATTACATTTGATAATATATATTGAATCATAGATGTTTAATAAATTTAGAATCTATATCATTTAAGATTTAATCACTATAATCTCATAGTTTTTCCTTAATACATTTTTTCACCTTAGCTCAAAAAATACATTTAATATATGTAACAGCTACAAAATGGGAAACGTTGATAATAATTAATTATTTGTATATTATTGATATTTCTCAAATGAACATCTAAAATTGGTTATACCTTCTATAGAAAACCACATATAAATTCTCATACAACATTCATAAATTATTAACAATAATTTGAATCCCATTTATCTCCAAAACATAGAAAGGATTTAGAATCAACATGTTCATTATTTTATGTTTCAATATCCACCATTTTATAGAGGACTTTATAATCTACTTAATAGTGAGAAATGAATCATTTTTATGGAATTATATCTTCCATTATACTATTATCAGAGTGATAAAAGATCATTTTGTTTGTCAATTATCTAGAAGGAATGGCTGAACAATGATTGACTCAGATTACAAAAATAAATGATAATAAATAATTATATTCAATGAAAACCTAGGATTTCAAGAAGCTATTATTCATCAATAATATTGATTTAACTCTTCACATGAGGATTAAAATAAAAATAATATAACTAATCCAAAAGGAGGATGATCTAATTATCACATACAATGAAAACATTATAAGGCTCACAACTAATTCCTCTAGTAATAATTTTATCATTGAAATAAACCCAAAAAATTTATTTGTAAGTTTAAAACCAAGTCATCATAATGAACTATCAATAATAGACATTGGAATCTGCTATAAGACTGCATTATGTGAATTAATGGTGGAGATAAAAACTGGTGACTTATATTACATCGTGGAAAAGAATTGAATGATGGATTACTACTAAAACTCTACTGATAAGCCCCATGGAAGAGGTAAAATCCAACTAAATGCATCTTAAAATTTTTATATTATGCATTAGGGTAATTCTATTAGTGTTATAATATAACGACCCACACTTTACATACATTGTTAATACTTCAAAATTGAATCACTCTTATTACAACATATGACAAAACCACAAAGGACCGTATAGGTATAGTGTCTTTAGAAACTGGGGAAACATAAACAACTGGTTCATAAATCTTCTACAGTGTCTCCCATTTATTTCATCATATCTAGGGTCCCTTTTAGCATATTCTACTTAATATCCATCTTCCTGACCTGGGGAAAAGAAAACATAAAAGGGTGAGCTCAAATGCTCAGCAAGGGCAAATAAAGGAAATAAAAATCATATCATATCTTTATGAAAATCAAAACCTGCAAAAGAGATCATAATATCTTAACATGGAATAAATCATAGAAGTGAAAATGAGATCCCCATAACATAAAACTTGAAACTTTGTGGCATGCACACATAATCATGGAAAATCATTTCTTGTTAGTCATGACTCATTGCCAAGACTATCTTAGTGGATAAAGTCCCTTTCTGAACCGAGTTCACTCCTCGTTTCAGTCCTGTATCACTGAACCGAAATAACCTTCCGTTCCAGCCATGTCTATCTCATGAGATATAAAATCTTTACCCAATGCATTGGAGGGAGATATAGGTCCCACCCATCTTATAATGAATCCTTTCTTATGTGTGCCACATAATCATAAATCATAAATCATAGCGTAACCCATGTAATAAAAATGGGATTCTTAAACAACATGACATCATAAAACAATTCATATAAGATAAAGGAATTCATAAAAATGTTTCCATCACAACATAATCAAATCCATGTAATAATAGGGATATAAACAGAACCCTTTTATTATCTTAGATGGAAAATAATTTTGATAAAATACATGAACTTCATTCTTGAGGAAAATATCCTTTCTTCTTCAAAAACACTTTTACTTTCTTAACATGTCATACAATTTTAAACTAAAAGAAGTTGATTAAAAATAAACTTGAATACTTGTAAAGGAAGCTTCTTTGAAATAATGTTTTAAAAATCCATTCATGCCGTATAAGTTAAAAAAAACATTCTTCGTACTTCTGTCGGAAAAGTCAAAAAGTACCTCGTACGACAAAAGATTCCTTTCATACATATTACTAAAAACTCACCGAAGGGTAAAAATGGATTTAAACAATTTTAGGTGGATGGAAATAATATTACATATTGATGAAACATGGATGTGGATGATAAAATACACCCCAATAAATACTTACAAATAAACAATCTCGGATAAAAATGAGATTGTGATATTTCCCTTACCTTAGGTCCGATTTGCTTTGTTCGTGTCCGAAGCTCCTGTATAATGGTTTAAATAATGTTATTGACTTATTCCAGAATCATACATATTGATATGAGATCATATATGGTCATATTATTAGATTCTTGTTAGTAATATTTCATTGTTACTTGTTACTCGGGTCTTTATAACTTTTTGTTCTTATGCGTGTTTTGTCGAATAAATTCTTATTCTTATCTTTAGGTTATAGATAATTAATTTCCAGAATGGTATTAGTGTAGTATATACCATATTCATTCATTCAATTCATTTATACAATCATTATGAAATGAAGATCATGTAGAACGAGTCGCATCACATCGTGGAGACGGTATTCCGTACGTACGCACGAGTGATGATATCGTTCCTATGATCGTGGAATTGTATTGGAGTATATATATATATTATTTCAGTATCAATATTACTTAATAATAATCATATATAGTTACTCATTACACCATTATACCCATCCTTGTAAGGTGATGGTGGAAAATAGATTACACCACGGCGTGGAGACGGTATTCCGTACGTACGCACGCGCGGTGATTTCATTTTTCCGTAGGATGGATAGAAGGTGAATTAGGGTTGTTTCATATTTATAATAACATATCAGTATGTAAGTAATACTGATGTTATTACTTTATCATGAAACAACTGAAGAAGAAGAAGTTGAAGAAGAAAGAAATTGAAAAGATCGGTAATGGATATTACCTCTTCTTTGGAACGCCTTTTTGAATCCTCCACTTAAGGAACTAAGATTGGTCTTTGGAGAAGACCAGGACCTCTAGGATTATTCTAGGGAAGTGGAGAAGGGAAAATGGCAGGGGTTGGCCGAGCTTGAGTGCTCAAATTGGTGTGAGGAGGAGGGGGAGGAGGTGCCCTTTTATAAGGGAGGAGAGGGGCACCTTAGGAATATCTCAAAATATTATTTTATATTAAAGTAAAAATCGGTTTATAATGGTTCCAAAGGGTCTTATTTCGAAGATAAAGTGGGGAAGGGTCGAAATATTATCAACCAATAGGATTTAGACAAGTTTAGGGTATTATTTTAACCTTATCAATTAGATTTAACTCTAAGTTAATTAATTTAACTTTTACCGTGTCTTTTTGTTTTCTTTCACTATATGGTTAATAAACTTTCTATAACATGCCAAACGAACCCCAAATTGTTTATTATTAATATATATATCCTTATCTAAGTCATTTGGCCGAACCTTAGATTTTTAGGAATAAAATAACAATTAATAATATAATATTTGATTTAAAAACTATTTTGTGTCAATTTTGACACTATTTGATATATGATTTTTGTGAAAGTCATAACAGAATTATATGTTCGAACCAAGTTGATTAAATCAACACTAATATATCATAGTAACCTAGAAAATTAGTTGAATTCATAAAAAGTCTCAAATTACATTTATTTTGGTATTTATATTATCAATTTTTTCAATATTTCATTAATAAGATAATTACTGCATCATCTTTGTGTCATAAATAAATTAAATTATTTGATGTCTAAAAATTACAAATAAAATACCATCATGTAGGAAATCTTTTTAGCTTTCTAATGAATATTTACAATCGAATTTATCTTATGTATAACCCTATATTAAAAATGATTTACTTGTTAAACTTTGATTTTAACTATTTTAACCCTTCTTTAAATAAATTAATAATAAATGTCCTAATCTAATCCAAGTGGGCCTAAATGGTCATATTTTATTCCTAAGTTTGTTTTTGGTCGAATTACACTTGTCCAATAGTATTAGGACATGTGTTAGGGTAATATTGATATCATATTTACCCTTAGTTACCCTATTTACTATTAACCGCGGTAAAAATAGTAAAAAGTTACTATTCACCAAAAAATTATTTTCATCTCATTGAACCACATTTTAGTCCTTGATATTAACCGTGTCTCTCGGATTTTTGAAATTCCATTCACAGAAGCGGTAAAATTAAGTTTTATGCAAAATTCAGTTTTTAACCTACCACTTAGTGGTTTCACTATTCATCAAAAATTGAAAGTTTTCAGAAAAATACCAAAATTTCACCCTAGGCTAATTTCGATATTCTGAGTCCAAAAATGAAGTCCATTTTGAAAAATAAAATTTATAAAATTTCAAAAAGTGGTTATTACTATTCATAACGGCTAGTTTTAATAGCATATTGTTGTTTAGTGAAACTCGGTATTGCGTACGACGCAAGCTATCGAGGAAGGTCGCGATTGCGTGTAAAGCAAGTCAAGCAAGTGTTGCGTAGAAAAAGATTCCTTTGATAATTTATATAACATAAAAGTCTCGGGTGTTACATTCTACCCCCCTTAAAAAGAATTTCGCCCTCGAAATTCGTCACTTTGTAACAAATAGATGAGGATACTTCTCCCTCATCATATCCTCAAGCTCCCATGTAGCTTCTTCAAGTTGGTGGTTCCTCCATAAAACTTTCACCAAGCGAGTGGTCTTGTTTCGTAGGACTTTTTCGCTACGATCCAGAATCTCTATCGGCTGTTCTTCATAAGAAAGATCTTGCTCCAGCGGTACAACTTCTGAGCTGAGTACATGTGAAGGATCTGGTATGTACTTTCTCAGGAGAGATACGTGGAACACATCGTGAACTTGAGAGAGATTCGGTGGAAGCGCCAATCGGTAAGCTACCTTCCCAACACGATCCAGTATTTCAAAAGGACCGATATATCTAGGGCTCAACTTCCCCTTCTTTCCAAATCTCATAACCCTCTTCCAGGGAGATATTCGTAAGAACACTTTATCGCCCACTTCAAACTCTAGGTCTTTTCTTCGGTTGTCGGCATAACTTTTCTGTCGACTTTGAGCTGCTCTTATGTGTTGTTGAATAGATCTAACCTTTTCTGCCATTTCATCAACGAGATCAGGTCCTAATAGCTTTCTTTCCCCAACTTCATCCCAGCAAGTTGGAGTCCTGCATTTCTTTCCATAGAGAGCTTCATAAGGAGCCATCTGAATACTGGAGTGAAAGCTATTATTATAAGAAAATTCCACCAAAGGTAGGTGTTGATCCCAACCTCCTTTGAAATCCATAGAGCAAGCTCTCAACATATCTTCTAGGGTTTGAATTGTTCTCTCAGACTGACCATCTGTCTGGGGATGATAAGCAGTGCTGAAACTCAACTCTGTATCCAGAGTATGCTGAAGACTTCGCCAGAACTTCGAGGTAAATCTCGGATCTCGATCAGATATAATAGAAAGTGGTACTCCATGCAATCTTACCACTTCCTTTACATATATCCTGGCAAGCTGATCTAGAGAGAAATCCTCTCTAATAGCAATGAAGTGTGCAGACTTTGTAAGACGATCAACTATGACCCAGATAGCATTATTGCCTTTGGATGTTTTAGGAAGTCCTGTGACAAAGTCCATAGTGATGTTTTCCCATTTCCATTCGGGTATGGGTAATGGTTGTAACATCCCCTTAGACTTCTGTCTCTCAGCTTTAACTTGTTGACAAACCAAGCATCGAGAGACATATTCAGCAACATCTCTTTTCATGCCATCCCACCAGAAGTACTCTTTCAGGTCCCTATACATCTTCGTGCTTCCAGGATGAATAGAAAATGATGAACTATGAGCCTCATCCAGCAGCTCATTCTTTAATTCGGGGATGGGAGGAACGCAAACACGATTCCTGAACTTTATTATGCCATCACAATCAAGGTTGAATTCAGGAACATTTCTCACCTTCTTTTGTAACTCGACATCTTCTTTCTGTGCCTCTTTAATCTTCACATGTATAGATGGTTGAACATTCATTTGAGAAAGATAAGATTTTTCCCCTTCCATTATAATTCCAAGATCCATCCTTTGTAAATCCATAAATATTGGATCTTTTGTGATCCTCATCATGGATAAACTAGCATGGTCTTGTCGACTTAATGCATCTGCCACCTTGTTTGCTTTCCCAGGGTGGTAATGGATTGAGCAGTCATAATCCTTAATCAGCTCCAACCATCTTCTTTGGCGCATATTCAACTCCTTTTGTGTGAAAATATACTTTAAACTTTTATGATCAGTATAAATATCACACCTTTCACCATAAAGGTAATGCCTCCAAATCTTTAATGCAAAGATTACCGCAGCCAACTCCAAATCATGTGTTGGGTAATTTTGCTCATGGATTTTCAACTGTCGTGAGGCATAAGCTATCACCATATCATTTTTCATAAGAACACACCCCAATCCCTTCTTGGATGCATCACTGTAGATCACAAACCTTTCTCCACTACAAGGCAGTGTGAGCACAGGTGCACTGGATAACCTTCTTTTCAACTCCTTGAAATTCTCTTCACATTCCTCTGTCCAGACAAACTTAACTCCTTTCCGAGTCAACTTGGTGAGTGGATTAGATAATCGTGAAAAATCTTTTACAAAACGTCGATAATATCCAGCCAAACCAAGAAAACTTCGGATCTCAGTTACTGTTGTTGGTCTTGACCATCTTTCGATAACCTCTGTTTTTGCTGGATCCACAGATATCCCCTCTTTTGAGATTATATGACCCAAAATGCAACTTTTTGAAGCCAAAATTCACACTTGGTAAATTTGGCATAAAGCTTCTCCTTTCTCAGGGTCTTCAATATAATTCTCAAGTGATCTTCATGTTCTTCCTTGCTCTTTGAATAGACAAGAATATCGTCTATAAAGACTACCACAAATTGATCAAGATAGTCTCTAAAGACTCTATTCATTAGATCCATGAAGATAGCAGGGGCATTAGTAAGACCAAATGGCATCACTATAAATTCATAGTGTCCATACCTTGTACGGAAAGCCGTCTTTGGTATATCCTCCCTTTTGACCCTTAATTGATGATACCCTGAACGAAGATCAATCTTGGAAAAGTATTGAGCTCCGCGTAGTTGGTCAAATAAGTCATCAATGCGTGGGAGAGGATATTTGTTCTTGATAGTGATCTTGTTAAGTTCTCGATAATCAATGCAGAGTCTCATTGATCCATCTTTCTTCTTAACAAATAGAACAGGTGCTCCCCAAGGTGACGCACTAGGGCGTATGAATCCCTTATCAAGATTCTCTTGGAGTTGCTTCTTCAATTCCTTCAACTCAATTGGGGCCATTCTATAAGGTGTCTTTGAAATAGGCAAAGCACCTGGTACGAGTTCTATTGAAAACTCAACTTCACGATTTGGTGGAAGACCCGGCAATTCCTCCGGAAAGACATCATCAAACTCCCGTACAATGGGCATATTCTTAATCGTGAGTTTCTCACCAACCATTTGAGATAAATAACCTTCATTTAGTGGAATCAATACCCATAAGATGGAAGAAATTTCCACTGGAAGGTTATGTTCATCCTTGCATTGATAGACGATCGTAGGTTGATCTGGAATATGAAATGTGACTTCCCTTCTTTGGCAATTGATATGAGCTCCATGTAGAGAAAGCCAATCCATGCCAAGAATCACATCAAATTCCACTAAAGGAAGGATCACAAGATTTGCAGGAAGCACTTTCCCACAAACTTCGATCGGAGAAGAATTATAAACTTCTGATGCGATTGATGTGCCATTAGGTGTTGTCACAGCTAACTCAACATCTAATTGTTGAGGTAATACGGTGATACCCTTAGTAAATTTTTCAGAAATAAAAGAGTGGGTGGATCCAGAATCAAATAAAACATTTGCTACTTTAGAGTGGATGGTATGTGTACCTTTCACCACATCGTTATCGTACTCCACATCGCTGATAGAAATTGCATGTGACTTTCCTTTGTCTTTAGCCTTAAGAGTTTGTTGACGTCGACCATCATCATCAACCCTTGGATTTGGGCATTGATTGGCATAATGACCCATCTCCTTGCACTTGAAACATTGAAGTGTAGCAGGTTCATTCTATGTATCCCTTCCTTTGTTTGCATCATTAGACATCTTCTTCCCATTATCACGGCATTCAAATGCCCGATGGCCTTCCTTTCCACATTTAAAACATTTACTTGTCCCTTTAAGACAACTCCCTCCATGTTTCTTTCCACACTTTGAGCATAAGGGAAAGTTCATCTTCTTTTCCGTGTGCTCTTTAGATTTTTCTTTGAATTCCATCTTCCTCTTCTTATCAAACCCATGTGACTGATGGGTTACTCCAATCTCCATCTCGACTTTGAGAGCACATCGAACGATTTCCTCGTAGCTATTGAAGTCCCTTATGGCTAACGCCCTTCGAAGACTTGGTTTTAAGCCACTAATGAATCGATCGATCTTACTCTCAGGTTGGATAATAATACCAGAAGCGTACCTTGCAAGTCTTGTAAAATTTGCTTCATAGGTACTAACAGATTCATCATCCCTTTGCTTCAGTTCAAGGAACTCTTTCTCCATCTTTGTTCGGAGAATACGAGGGAAGTACTTATTGAAAAATAAGTTCTTGAACTCGTCCCATTCCATAGACTCAATTTCATCCCTTTGCCTCGTATTCTTAACAAGATTCCACCATTGATCCGCATCTCCTTCCAAACGATACACTGCTAGGATGACTTTATCATGCTCAGAACATTGAAGAACTGAAAATATCTTTTCAGTAGTACTAATCCATTGTTCAGCAACTAATGGATCAGTAGACCCGCTGAAAGATGGTGGACGCTGCCTCATGAAGGATTCAACAGAATGTTGCTCCCTTCTTTGTTCGTTTGGAAATCCTGCATGATTCATAGCTTGAGAAAGTTGTGTGAGCATGGCTACAAGATTTTGCATTCCAGCTCCCATATCGTTTGGTTGCTCAGGGGGACAATCATTGCATTGCCCATCGCATTCCGCATTAACACGGTTCCTTCGGGTTCCAGCCATTGACTAAAACCAAGAAGAATAGTGTGAGCAACACTAATTATAATAGGAAACCACATAATTCAAGAATAAAATTTTCATGCTTAAGGTCTTATCCTAGGTTATTCAAGGCCATTTCTAAAACACTAAGATTGTGTTCTATGCTTAGACTTATCCTTAGGGTTCTTACTAAGGCTTTCACATCCTAGTTTCCAAAGGTTGACTATACCTTTCCTCTGATACCAACTATAACGACCCACACTTTACATACATTGTTAATACTTCAAAATTGAATCACTCTTATTACAACATATGACAAAACCACAAAGGACCGTATAGGTATAGTGTCTTTAGAAACTGGGGAAACATAAACAACTGGTTCATAAATCTTCTACAGTGTCTCCCATTTATTTCATCATATCTAGGGTCCCTTTTAGCATATTCTACTTAATATCCATCTTCCTGACCTGGGGAAAAGAAAACATAAAAGGGTGAGCTCAAATGCTCAGCAAGGGCAAATAAAGGAAATAAAAATCATATCATATCTTTATGAAAATCAAAACCTGCAAAAGAGATCATAATATCTTAACATGGAATAAATCATAGAAGTGAAAATGAGATCCCCATAACATAAAACTTGAAACTTTGTGGCATGCACACATAATCATGGAAAATCATTTCTTGTTAGTCATGACTCATTGCCAAGACTATCTTAGTGGACAAAGTCCCTTTCTGAACCGAGTTCACTCCTCGTTTCAGTCCTGTATCACTGAACCGAAATAACCTTCCGTTCCAGCCATGTCTATCTCATGAGATATAAAATCTTTAACCAATGCATTGGAGGGAGATATAGGTCCCACCCATCTTATAATGAATCCTTTCTTATGTGTGCCACATAATCATAAATCATAAATCATAGCGTAACCCATGTAATAAAAATGGGATTCTTAAACAACATGACATCATAAAACAATTCATATAAGATAAAGGAATTCATAAAAATGTTTCCATCACAACATAATCAAATCCATGTAATAATAGGGATATAAACAGAACCCTTTTATTATCTTAGATGGAAAATAATTTTGATAAAATACATGAACTTCATTCTTGAGGAAAATATCCTTTCTTCTTCAAAAACACTTTTACTTTCTTAACATGTCATACAATTTTAAACTAAAAGAAGTTGATTAAAAATAAACTTGAATACTTGTAAAGGAAGCTTCTTTGAAATAATTTTTTAAAAATCCATTCATGCCGTATAAGTTAAAAAAAACATTCTTCGTACTTCTGTCGGAAAAGTCAAAAAGTACCTCGTACGACAAAAGATTCCTTTCATACATATTACTAAAAACTCACCGAAGGGTAAAAATGGATTTAAACAATTTTAGGTGGATGGAAATAATATTACATATTGATGAAACATGGATGTGGATGATAAAATACACCCCAATAAATACTTACAAATAAACAATCTCGGATAAAAATGAGATTGTGATATTTCCCTTACCTTAGGTCCGATTTGCTTTGTTCGTGTCCGAAGCTCCTGTATAATGGTTTAAATAATGTTATTGACTTATTCCAGAATCATACATATTGATATTAGATCATATATGGTCATATTATTAGCTTCTTGTTAGTAATATTTCATTGTTACTTGTTACTCGGGTCTTTATAACTTTTTGTTCTTATGCGTGTTTTGTCGAATAAATTCTTATTCTTATCTTTAGGTTATAGATAATTAATTTCCAGAATGGTATTAGTGTAGTATATACCATATTCATTCATTCAATTCATTTATACAATCATTATGAAATGAAGATCATGTAGAACGAGTCGCATCACATCGTGGAGACGGTATTCCGTACGTACGCACGAGTGATGATATCGTTCCTATGATCGTGGAATTGTATTGGAGTATATATATATATATATTATTTCAGTATCAATATTACTTAATAATAATCATATATAGTTACTCATTACACCATTATACCCATCCTTGTAAGGTGATGGTGGAAAATAGATTACACCACGGCGTGGAGACGGTATTCCGTACGTACGCACGCGCGGTGATTTCATTTTTCCGTAGGATGGATAGAAGGTGAATTAGGGTTGATTCATATTTATAATAACATATCAGTATGTAAGTAATACTGATGTTATTACTTTATCATGAAACAACTGAAGAAGAAGAAGTTGAAGAAGAAAGAAATTGAAAAGATCGGTAATGGATATTACCTCTTCTTTGGAACGCCTTTTTGAATCCTCCACTTAAGGAACTAAGATTGGTCTTTGGAGAAGACCAGGACCTCTTGGATTATTCTAGGGAAGTGGAGAAGGGAAAAGGGCAGGGGTTGTCCGAGCTTGAGTGCTCAAATTGGTGTGAGGAGGAGGGGGAGGAGGTGCCCTTTTATAAGGGAGGAGAGGGGCACCTTAGGAATATCTCAAAATATTATTTTATATTAAAGTCAAAATCGGTTTATAATGGTTCAAAAGGGTCTTATTTCGAAGATAAAGTGGGGAAGGGTCGAAATCCTATCAACCAATAGGATTTAGACAAGTTTAGGGTATTATTTTAACCTTATCAATTAGATTTAACTCTAAGTTAATTAATTTAACTTTTACCGTGTCTTTTTGTTTTCTTTCACTATATGGTTAATAAACTTTCTATAACATGCCAAACGAACCCCAAATTGTTTATTATTAATATATATATCCTTATCTAAGTCATTTGGCCGAACCTTAGTTTTTTAGGAATAAAATAACAATTAATAATATAATATTTGATTTAAAAACTATTTTGTGTCAATTTTGACACTATTTGATATATGATTTTTGTGAAAGTCATAACAGAATTATATGTTCGAACCAAGTTGTTTAAATCAACACTAATATATCATAGTAACCTAGAAAATTAGTGGAATTCATAAAAAGTCTCAAATTACATTTATTTTGGTATTTATATTATCAATTTTGTCAATATTTCATTAATAAGATAATTACTGCATCATCTTTGTGTCATAAATAAATTAAATTATTTGATGTCTAAAAATTACAAATAAAATACCATCATGTAGGAAATCTTTTTAGCTTTCTAATGAATATTTACAATCGAATTTATCTTATGTATAACCCTATATTAAAAATGATTTACTTGTTAAACTTTGATTTTAACTATTTTAACCCTTCTTTAAATAAATTAATAATAAATGTCCTAATCTAATCCAAGTGGGCCTAAATGGTCATATTTTATTCCTAAGTTTGTTTTTGGTCGAATTACAGTTGTCCAATAGTATTAAGACATGTGTTAGGGTAATATTGATATCATATTTACCCTTAGTTACCCTATTTACTATTAACCGCGGTAAAAATAGTAAAAAGTTACTATTCACCAAAAAATTATTTTCATCTCATTGAACAACATTTTAGTCCTTGATATTAACCGTGTCTCTCGGATTTTTGAAATTCCATTCACAGAAGCGGTAAAATTATGTTTTATGCAAAATTCAGTTTTTAACCTACCACTTAGTGGGTTCACTATTCATCAAAAATTGAAAGTTTTCAGAAAAATACCAAAATTTCACCCTAGGCTAATTTCGATATTCTGAGTCCAAAAATGAAGTCCATTTTGAAAAATAAAATTTATAAAATTTCAAAAAGTGGTTATTACTATTCATAACGGCTAGTTTTAATAGCATATTGTTGTTTAGTGAAACTCGGTATTGCGTACGACGCAAGCTATCGAGGAAGGTCGCGATTGCGTGTAAAGCAAGTCAAGCAAGTGTTGCGTAGAAAAAGATTCCTTTGATAATTTATATAACATAAAAGTCTCGGGTGTTACATATAATAAGGTGTTTTATGTGTTTTAGGTATAGTTATAATACACCAAACATCCAATGAAATAATAAGTGGTGAGATAACAAAATACATTAGAAAAAGTCTTGAACAATTTCCTTCCCGTACATAAATGGTTCATGTGTAATGAGTTTGGATACTATATAGATTTTCTCCCCATTTTAAATATAAGCCCAACTATCCAAAAACAATGAAATTTATGGACTTCTTTTATCCCCAATTTTTCAATTAATTATTGTTATTATCATTAACTATTTATTATACCTACTTCATAAATAAGTGTATTTCTCCCATTTTAGAAGGATAGGCTTCTCCCTTTCCAAAATATTGGAAGGATTCATAAATTTATATGGAAAATTAACATTAACACAATTATTCCTTAATTGGAATTCAGGATACAAAATAGATCCCACCTGTATTTTCATTATAAGTTATTTTTATTGGTTGAATTTAACATTAATAAATGATTCATAAAAAAATATATAATATTAATGAATTCAAATATTTTGTATGGAATAATATATTAATTTCATTTAACCCTTTCTTCTAATTACACTCAACTACTAACAAATATTTTAAGAAACCACAATATCAATACAAAACAAAGAAATACCCTTCTGATCTAAATAACAATTCAAGAAAAACATTTGTTTACAAAACTATAAATCACTATATGTTTGATTCTTATAGGATTTTGTTCTAAAGGCCAAAATCGAAATAGTAATGGGATAAAATAAATATCATCATTACCATAGGCGATATATTTAATTTTTTCTGAAATTATTATCATCATTATAGGAAAATACATTTTACATCATTGATTAATCACGGAATATTGAATATATATTCATAATGGCAGTCACTCATCTTTTTAAGATAATGATTTTCAAAAAACCATATGGTGATATTACGTGTAAGTGAAAAAAATAATCATGTAATTACTATTTATTAATACTACTATATAATTGTGTCATTTTTTATGTCCATGTCTGTCATTATATAAAATATGATTATCGTATACTAGAAATTATATATTTCATAAGAATGTAGTTTCTCTGTTCCTATAAAAATTATAATTCAAAATCGTTCCATTATTCAACATTAATTTAAAGATAAAATATCCTTAATCATTTTATCATACAATAATTTTGTTGAAATTTAAAAAATAAGGTTATAATTAAAATATATTTAAATAAGGGAATATGTCACTCACTTCTGTTAGGGGGGATTATTTTCATTGAATACCACTTCATTCTCTCTATCCTATAATATAGAATCCTTGTTTATATTAGAAATTGATTAAATAGAAAACATTGTAAATCCATATTACATGGACCTGCAATTTTCATCATTGACCAAATAAAAATCTTATATGCCATTGGTTTCAAAAAATAAAAGATCAAATGACCCATATATAATTTAATTTTTTATCCAGACCATAAAACATTGATAATCCCAACGCAAATATATACCTTTAAAAACAACTATCTTGTCATTGGTTACTTATTTCCCTTTATCATCTTTTAGCATCCATTATTTATTTAAAGTCCTATTTTTATTTTTTGCAGTTAAAATTTTTTGAATAATAGATTTGGAAAACATCATTAAATTACATTAAATATCATAATATTTTATTATTCATCATTGAAATCTATTTCATAATGAAAATATTTATCACTAGATGCAAGCTAATATTTCATTATTCATTACATAATCATATTTCCTTTAAAGCATTCATTCTACTTATTTTTAATTATAAGAATTATTTGAATAAAAACCTTAACATTTTTATCGAATCCAATAACTCCACTCATATATTCTATTTCAATTTCATTTTAATAAATATATACTGATGGTTCAAAGAAAAAATGTCAAATATATCCATGAATTCCACACAAAAAGTGGCATGTCTCAAATCATTCTCCTACAAAAATTCATATTTTCCCTAACCACATATAGAGATATTATTTTTTATTTTATCATTAAATAAAATACTATCTATTATCTAGGAAAATATAATGGTTCACATCATAGGAGACTTCAGTGAGAGTCCATCATATCCAATATTGAGATTTTCTACTAGAATATGGAATTTAGATCCTAAATACTATTATATGAATCCTATTTAATTTATAAAATTTTATTTTTATCTAACTATCAACAATTGTCGGATAAAATAATAATAAATGATTTTAATTTGTTATTTAATGGTTATCCTTTATATTTTATTTTGGTCCTTTTTTAACTAGTAAGGATTCCACTTCATTTATCAACATTTTTTCTTACTTTATGTTTCATATTTATTTATTCTATTTATTCACTCAAATTAAAAATGTCATCATACATCACCTGAGAATGATATTAAACCATGTAATAGTGTTCTACCACCTAGGTGTTGATAAGATAAATGTAAAAATTAATTATTTTCTTATATTATTTCATCCATTTATTCTACATAACCTATTGTTTCTTTTGTGCCAACAGTTCTTCATTGTTGGCCTTCAAATTTTGAAATAATTTGGGACATTTACTTTCACATTGGTACTGAATTAATGGTTATTTATCTTTGACTATATGTCTTCCAATTCATTGTAATTGATAACATTATTCTCAATTTATTTTATACCAACATTCAAAAACAATTTTCTCATTTTATACAATTATACATCAATATTTAGTCGAACAACAATAATATAATGTTAATTATTCTAAATTCAAAACTTCAAGACTTCATCACGAATTTTAGGATCTCTCTCCAATGATATGTGTACCACATATATTTATATAATACTTGATACCTCATAATCAAAAATTAATTTTACTTCAATTTGGATATTAGGATCATTATCGTATCGTATAGTTTTTTTAAATTAATTAAATTATTAAAAATAGAAATCATGAATCCCTTCTATTCTAAATCTAGTATAATGATTCGTAATAATAGAAGTCTCCCCAAACACACTTTTATTAAGTGGAATTGTTATGGATTTATACATGTTATTAACAATCAATACCTTCACCTATCACTAATTGGTAATATAGATTGCATTCCCAAAAATATAAATCCTTGATATAAGGAAGTTGAATTATAATAAGAAAAATGCATAATAAAGACCACATATTTGATATCAATTTTTTATTTCACAAGTTCATTAGTAGTATATATCCTGAGAAATATTGAGTGAAATATAGAATGAATCATGTTTTACATAAATGAAAAAATTATTATACTATAACAACACTAAATTTTGTAGGCCTCATTATTAAAAGGATAAATATGCAATTCTTCTTTTGATAATGATAATATTGTCATATCATATACATATTTATAAAAAATTATTATCTATGATAAATTGAAAATTATACACTGAGGAATGACTTGGAATATAAATGTAAACGATGATATTATGACACCATCACATTACATGGTTAACCTACAAGACACTAATCTTATGATTAAACAATTATAATTTTCAAATATGTAAGAATTTATTTAATGAATTATTTAGATATAGATTATTGAAAGGATTAAAAAATTAAATAGTATCAAAAAATACTATGGTTAAATGATTGTAAAATACCATTCTAGGTTCACACCACTACTCCACTCTCTATGATGACATCATTGATAGAAGACATCACCATTTTGTGAAATCAATGAATAAGGACCACAACATATCCATATTATACCAAGTATTAGTATGATATTTTTTTAATTCAATGTGTTTATACTCTAACAAAATAAAATTTTTAATACCACCACGATGAAATAACAAACTTAAAACTATATTTCATAAAATTTAATTCCTTAAAAACATTTTTTTGAATGTTCTTTAATGACTTACAACACATTGTTTCATTTTGAATTATTAATTCTATAATCTTTTATTTTTTAGGTTCTTATCTATTCCATCCACTACATAGGTAAAACTTCCACACAATTATAGAGAAATATATCTCCAAAATTAAAAATTATAGATGATAAATTTCTCTAATTTAAAAAATTCTCCCTATTTCCCTCTTTTAAGGCATTAAATTTCATTGTGCAACATGAAAAGATGATTCCATTTGATCAATACCTCATATCAAGGACTACGGCTCATCAAATTCATCATTCGAAGAGAACATTACATAATAATGCAGATACATTATCAATATATCTACAATAAATGGACAATTATATATTATTCTAACAATTCACCTTCTTTCCTTTTATATTAAAATAATACCTAGAAAAATATCTATTCTAATTTTTCATAAAGACTCAATCAAAATTATTCCATGTAAAACATAAATAATGATATTTTGTCTCTCATTATAAAAAATTTAAATTAAATTCCAATTTATATCCATTACTTTATATATGTGATTACAATAATAATTATCAAATATTAACTACAAAACATAAATATAGAATATGTCTTTGTCCTTGGACGAAAATCAATTCAATTCCAAATAATATGGTTGAATTTTTATATTTCACCAAATATATCATGGAAAAATATTGATCCATAATATAAGAATATATATTTTATCTATCAGTATGGACAAAATCTAACCACAATATTGTTGAATTTTATTCTATAATAAAATCATAATTTTGAAAAGTTATCCTCTATAATGATATTCCATGAACTTTTTCCCAAAATTAATTCTAACACTTTCCATAATTTCTCCCTTCACTTACTCTAATGACTTCTATGTAATTTATCCCAAATTAAATCCAAAAAGAATACTTGACCTTCTCCTGGTAGAAACCTGATGAATTAAACAAGATTGAGTCATCAAAATTCCCCAAAATATTTCTTATTAGACTATCCATGTATATAAATATATATATATTTATTTTAATAGTATAAAAAATCAATAATACCATCCCAATTATGAAACAATGAATTGTTCATTCCCTTAGTGGTGTAGTATATTATGTTATCACTAGTATAAAAATGTGACATTCTAATTTTTTGTGCCATTCACATAAACATCACAGGGTTGGGTAGCATATCTCTTTCAATAGTGTGAACTTTATTAAAACACAATACAGTCTGTATCTTTCCACATGCGATATATATTAATGATATTTAATCATCATGAATGTAAATATCCTCATCTTAGTTAATTAATTCACTCCATATATGATTTTTAAGATGTAAAACATGATTAATTTCTGTTAGTATTAAGAAAAACCAAATATAACAGATTAGTTGTAAAATTCTCCCCTTATGGATTTTAAAGAAAATATTTCTATAAATTTGTGCATATGAATAATATAGTGATCCTCCCACATGTTTACTTTTGAATATAATATTAAACAAGTATATATATTTATGAACTTAATTTCTCCACCTTTAAAAATAAATTAAGGAGATTCACTTCTAATTTTTTTCTCCCAAAATCAAAAAATTCTCAATTGATTTAGAGAGTCTATGAACCCAAATTTCAAAATAAATCAAGGATACATAAATTTCCATCTTTAACATCAATTATTAGTAATTATTCTATATAATAGTTCGTGAAAAAAATACATCGATCAATGGTAGTTGAATTCAAAAATATTTCCACTGACTCATAATTCAATTCAAAAATGATTTATAAAAACCTCTAGACTAATATTTTTTGAAACTGGCTATAAAATATTTGTACTTATGATTTCATTATTTATCCCATTTTAATTTATTAATTTAATAAGTTCATAGAAACCCTATAACCAAGAGTTTGTGATTTAACACCCCTTATATCATATTCAACCTTATATCTAACCATTAGTTTATAAACCATATGTAACGCCCCGACCCTAATTACCTAGAGTCGGTGCATTATTACATAACATTGGCATGATCATGAGAAAGATCAAGTCTCGAAAGACCGATTAGTTTAGTAGCCTTGGAATAACTAGATACATCCATAAATTTTTACATTACATCATAAAAAAAACATCTTGTCTTCATATCCCCTCATACTATCCCTGCAGGTTATTCATAAATTACTTCTTCATAATCCTGGGAAAAATAAAACATTGAAAGGGGTGAGCTCGGATGCTCAGTAAGGATAACATTATAGCAGAAGCTTTCATAAATAAGCATAAACACTTAAGGCAATTTATAACTAAAACAAAAGCCTTTTAAATTTAAACTTCAGTATAAAATGGCGAAGGTAAAATGAAATAATTCCATTTACTTACTCACATGGATATTCTACTAGTCGAATGATCACATGTAATATCAATAACCACTTTCATAATGATGGAATGCATAATTCCAGACTATCATAACCACATAGCCAAGGCCTCGTGCCAAGACTACAAATAAGATTTTGCCAAGGCCTTGTGCCAAGACACTAGTTTGTCTCATGAGACCTACCGATGCATCGAGGAGCTATAGCGGGCTCCACCCGTCACTTATTAAGTCCAATGCATTCCTCATATGAATAGGTTTAAACATAACATAAACATTTGTATTAAAACTAGCATACGAAATGTCAATACTTTAACCACAAACCATGAATGGTATAAAAATAGAACATCCACAATCAAATATAACTCATTTGATACAATATGGAAGATTGTATTGTATCACATTAACTTCAATCATGAATAATGAAGGATGTTGACATAGATGAAAATAATCATCAAAACAATTTGAGAGAAATATCCCCCGTTTCTTGAAAACATTTAAAAGTCACACTATTTGTCAAGAAGTCATTTAAAAATAGATTTTTGAATCAAAGTGTCCCATACCACTTTGAAACTTTTTAAAAGGAGTTTTAATTTCTAAACTTTAATGTCCATATAAATAAATCCTTAAAACCATTTTTAAAACATGGACATTAATGAGAAAGATTTAGATGAATAAGTCTTTAAAACATTTAAAAATGGTATTTTAGTTAGAGATTCTAACCAAAAGAGAGAAACATGAATACAAATAATTGAGGTAATCAAAACTTTGTAATATCATGAGAATAAAGGGAATTCATGATATACTATGTCAAATTACATTATATACACCACATAAAAGTGATTTGGTGTATATCAACAAAGAAGTCTCAATGGAATGTATGTTGAGATGAAATCTCTCATAAAGGCCATATCCTTAGGTTAAGGATAAATCAACATCATAATTATGTGTGAAAAATATAAATACACTAAATATGATTGGATATTCAGTGTAAAATAATCAAAGGATATTCACACATATTCTTGTAAAAATAACACCAACGAATTGGATGTTTAACTCAACAAATGGTGAAAGAGTTAAAACTACTCTTATCAAATTCATATCAATGACTTGAGAATTTTCAATGGAGTGATTATGTGTATCAAAAGTATATCCATTGGAAGGGGATTGGAAATTATGACATAATCAAATGAATATTGATTCCACACATAATCACAGGGTAGTATAATCAATGAAATATGCGTAAAGCCAAAAGAGTGGAAATTGAAATCTCAAATTCCCTTATCGATTAGGTAACTTACGAAACAAAAACCCATGAAAGAAAGATCACACCATGATGATGTAAATACCCATAAAATAAAGTATATTACACAATGAATACAATCATGGGTAGTACACATACACCACATGCAATAATTAAGTGGTGAACAATGGAATTCTCACGAAATTAAGAGTGAGTTAAGAAACCCCTTACCATGTTAATCAACTGAGTCGTATGGCCAAAAGTTAATAACCACCAAATGATTTACAGAATAACATGAATATAAATAGAATCATGAATATATATCAAATGGCAGTACACAATACACCACTTTCAATAATTTAGTGGCGAAAAATGGAAATCTCACGGAATTGAAAGTGAGATAAGAAAATCCCTTACTTTGTACTTTTTCCGTGGTCGATGGTAGGTTTACCTCCTGTATAATGGTGAAATAATTGTTATTGAATAATACAAGAATCAGTTACTTTAATATGATATCATATATGATCTTTTAACATTGATTTGTTAATAATATCTTAGAATTATCGTCATTTCAGGTGTTAACGGGTTCATTTTACTTTATATTCTTTGTTATGTGAGCCATATTCGTTATTAATGGGATGTATATTATTCATATCCAGAATGGTATCAAGTCCTTAAACATCATTTTTAAATCATCAATTGATAATTATACAAGAATGGATACGATGGAGAATGAATCTCATCGCGTTCGTGGAGACGGTAGTCCGTACGTACGCACGAACGCTACTTCCATTTAATTTTTTATTTTAAAAGAATCGAATCCAAATGATACATAGGTATATTACTATTCCAGTATAATATAATATTTTATATATGTTACTTAAGTTCATTAACACCATCCTTTATACGTTCCATGTGTGGTATGAACGAGTCATATCATTTTAAGGGGGCGGTAGTCCGCACTTCCTCAAATGAAATTATCGTATGTATATACGACATGAAACGAATAATGGTATGAAATAAAATGGAATTACAGAAGCTTATATATAAAATATATATCATTAATATCATATTTAATTACAGTGCCATCATAATGGCCACCATGAGAGGCGGTAAGATGTTTTTGAACAATCATCGTTTCGTGAGGCGTTAGTTTGCCATCCACAGAAACATTATGTTCATCATCCATTAGACGGAGTTGTGTGTATGTGTAGTTTGAATACTTATTATAACAACATCCTAGTATATTGAGGATACTGGTGTTGTTACAAAAGAAGGAAAATAAAAAGAGTTTGGGGGTTGAAGAAGCAAAATAAATGAAAATAATTTAAGAGAAATCGTTACCTTTAATTTAGGTAACTCACTTTGGTTGGAACCAAAGGACTTGTTGAAATGCTTTCTGCCTAAGGGGAAGCTTAAAGGAGGAGGAGAGGGATGTGGGGAGCTTAGTTGGGCAGAGTATGGACGAGCCATGTGGCTTGAGAGGTGTGAGGAAATGAGAAGGAGGAGTGCCCTTTTATAAGAGGGGTGAGGGGCACCTTTGGAAAAGCTAGAAATATTAATTTATAATAAATTCATATTCGGTTTCCAATGGCTCCAAAGTTGACTATTCAAAGGTTGAGGTGGGGATAGGTCGAAAACAACTCATCCAATAGAATTTAGACAGGTTTGGGTACTTATATTAACCTTATCATTAAGTATTAACTCTAAGTTAATTAGTTTCACTTTTACAATGTCTCTTTGTATTTTTATATAATATGGTTAATAAACTTACTATATACATCCAAAAGACCCCAAGTGGTCCATTAATGATTAACCTATCATAATATATGTCTCTTGGCCGAACCTTAGATTTTTAGGAATTTAATATCAATTAATAATATAATATTTGTTTTAAGAACTCTTTTATGTCAATTTTGACACTATTCACTAGTTGATTTTTGTGAAACGCATAACAGATTGATTACTTCGAAAAAAGTCAAATAAATCAATCCTAATATATCATATTATCCTAGAAAATTTGTTTAATTCATTAAAAGTTTCATATTATAATTATTTGGGTATTTATAATATCAATTATGTTAATTTTTTACTATTTTAGTAATTACTGCATCATCATTGTGTCATAAATAAAATATATTATTTAATGTCAAAAAATTATAAATAAATTATAATTATGTAGGAAATCGTTTTATCTTTCTAATGAATTATTATAATCTAAAATCCAACATATATAACCCTATGTGACAATTGTTTTTCTAAAAGATATATGCTTGTGTCATTTTTGTATTCATTTTAACTTAATTAATATAAAGTGTCATTATCACTTACAAGTGGATCCATGGGGTCCCAAAATTGACCCAAAGATGCCCATGGTCGACCATGTATCAACCAATAGGGTTAAGACACATTTTAGGGTAATTTAGTATTATTATAATATTATTTTTTAACCCTTATTTACCGGATTTACCCTTAACCATGGTAAATAAAATATTTACCGCAGTAATTATTCAAAATGTCTAAAAATAAAAGTTACCTATTTACACAATTTGGAAATCCTGATTCCAAATATGGAATACATTTTTCTAAATTCAAAACACAGAAGTGGCAGAAATTAATTTAAAATTAATTCTCGCTATCAAAACAAAAAGCGTGTTTTTAAGAGATAATAACTATCAAAAGATTGACACTTGTTTATGTTCGGTTTAATTGTAAAATAATGTCCAATGACCAACATTATATTAAATGGTAAAAATATATTCTAAATATACTTTAAAACCACTCAAATTCACAATTTATCACTATTAATTATTTTGATTAAAAAAGTTGTTTTTAATTAAAATTTAGTTATTTTCACTATTCATCAAAATATGAAAGTTATCCGAAAAGTACCAAAATTTCACCTTAGGCTAAATTCGATATTCCGAATCCAAAAATGAAGTCCATTTTGAAATATAAAATATATATAATTTCAAAAAGTAGGTATTACTATTCATAACGGCTAGTTTGATTGGTTGTGGTGTGTTAAAATCTCGAAGTTGCGTACAATGCACGTCATTGCATTATTCGAAAGGAAACATACCGAGGAAGCTTGGGGTGTTAAATTCTCCCCTACTTCAATAAATTGCGTCCTCGCAATTTTTAAAATTTTTCTTGGGAATATAATGGAAAATTCTCACATCGGAAAAAGAGTCAATAAAACTATCACTTTAAAAGAAAGAAAGAGAGGTATAAGGGTCATCCAAGATAACCCATACTAGGATTCCATGTAAGAAAACATGGATATGGATGATAAACTAAGTGTCAAGTTCTGATGGAGAGGGATAGAAATCATGATCAGGAGAAAGTTAACAATGAGAAAACCACAAACTTGTGTTGGGACAAACGACCATTAGTCTCCTAGTAGGAATGTAAACGGACAAAATTTTTTTTTAAGTTACATTACATAAGGAAGAGGAATTCATTTATGATATTGACTAAGAACATTATGAGATATACTTACATTTTAAGTAGATTTTCATTCATTAATAAATTTCCACCACTAACTCATTTTTTTTAAACGATGAGTATTCAAGAAGACTTGGTCACACTGGAAGAGATAGAATAAACTTCTATAGAATCACATGATCCATGAAGGATAAACCATATATTTACATTGTCTTTGAAGATTAATCAAAACCAAAATGGTCAGTGAATGATCTAATGATCCCCCAAAAGGATATTCATTGAGATAAATATGCACTAATCTTAATTTCTAAAATTAAACCAACAATACCCCAAAGTTAAATAGATACCATTCAATAACCAATTGTCCTTAAAATCCTTTAATATAATCCAAACTAATATTGAAACCCAAAACATAGAAGAATTTGATTATGTAGTCTCCCATGTTAAATTGTATCTCCAAATGACATCAGATACTCTTAAAGTCACATACTCAAAAGTAACTAACCTAATCACATATTCTCTATTATAGGTTAATCATTTCCATAAATAACCCAAATCACTATAAATCCACAATAAAAACGTAGATAAAAATCTATCATTACTCCACAAATGAAACCCCATAGTATTCTATTTTCCTTGGGCATATAGTCTTCCCAACAAAGCGAACATCTTCCAAAATAACATTTATCACTTAATCACCAAATCATTTTCCTATACCAAGGGTATTCTTTTGATATGAAATAAGAACCCAAATCAACTTATTATTGATCAATAAAATCAATTTACAAAAAAAAATAGTCACACTAACCAGGGACTTCACGTAGTCCAGTGATAGGCGATAAATCCCAATCGCACTTTGGTTGTGGGTTCGATTCCCATAGCTTTGTCCGATGCGACGGGTTGTCACACGGTCTACGTGTTGTCCTTTTTCAAAAACTATATTTTATAATATTGCCAAAATGAGATAAATTCCTCAAAATACTATATCATAAATTTAACCACAAATGTTATATCATACCTTGAATCTTCATCCCAAATTAGAATAACTTATAATTCTCTCAAACCCCAATGATCATATAAATCCAAATGGTTATTTGTACCCATATCCACAAGAGAAGAGACAATTCTTCCTCAAATATCATTCTCACATGGCAAACTACGGGGTTAAAAATACAAGAGAAAATTATTCCATAGTAAACCCATCAACAAGGAGTGCTAATACTTTTTAAACATTTCTCCAACCATTTATTCCCACATAGCTTCTTCTTTGACCAAGAAAATATCCTATAGTATAGGACATTCACTCGGGTAATGGCCAGGTCCCCTACATTTATGGCAAATGACTGTAAATGGACTCTTGGGACCATTTTTATCTTCTTCCATAATACTCTTCATTTTTCTTCGGCAATTCTTTACTTTATGTCCTTCCTTCCCGCATGTAAAACATTTCGTTGTCCCATTGAGACACTTTCCTGGGTGTCTCTTTCCACATTTCCTGCATGATGAAAATTGAGGGTTCTTTTCTCTATGGTCTCCATTGCTGGAGCTCTTATCATTTATCACCTTTCTCTTCCTTGTTGAGTCTGGGAGTTGGTTAATATATATGTTGTTGATCATATTTTTCGAAAACTGATTTGGCATAAAGACGATATCTTTTATGCCTATCAACATTCCATTTTGTTGCTCATTTCCACCACCGTTCCCATCTTGTACATCATTCTCAAAGTCACTATGACTTCCTTGGAATCCAGCCATTGACTAAAACCATAAAGCATTGTGTGAGTATTAGTATTCGTAAAATCATTTAGAGATTAAAATGTCACCATATTCTCAATTTGAAACATATTAGGATTAACCAAGGTCATTTACTCTCATATTATATATATATTACTTAAATTGGTTTGTAAAGAAAATGTAAATTATCCTAAGCATATCCCCCGGGAGTTTCATAACCAAGAGTGCAGCAAGGCCCGTTGTCGTGCACCAGTTCCCATTCGAGTCTAGCTCAAAGCGGTGTTTTCGGGTTTTACCCCTAGGTACATCTGTACCAGAGCCGCCTCTACCTGCTCGTATCCAGACAGGGATGTATTGCTTGGAAAACTTACAAAATTTCACAAATACCAAAATTCTAGGAAGTTCTTTTATACTAATCCTCAAAGTTCATCTTAGGTCTACGTGCTCTAATCAGAGTTTATCTAAATCTAGCTACAAAGGTTTGTACTAAACTTCCTCTGATACCAACTGTAACGCCCCGACCCTAATTACCTAGAGTCGGTGCATTATTACATAACATTGGCATGATCATGAGAAAGATCAAGTCTCGAAAGACCAATTAGTTTAGTAGCCTTGGAATAACTAGATACATCCATAAATTTTTACATTACATCATAAAAAAACATCTTGTCTTCATATCCCCTCATACTATCCCTGCAGGTTATTCATAAATTACTTCTTCATAATCCTGGGAAAAATAAAACATTGAAAGGGGTGAGCTCGGATGCTCAGTAAGGATAACATTATAGCAGAAGCTTTCATAAATAAGCATAAACACTTAAGGCAATTTATAACTAAAACAAAAGCCTTTTAAATTTAAACTTCAGTATAAAATGGCGAAGGTAAAATGAAATAATTCCATTTACTTACTCACATGGATATTCTACTAGTCGAATGATCACATGCAATATCAATAACCACTTTCATAATGATGGAATGCATAATGCCAGACTATCATAACCACATAGCTAAGGCCTCGTGCCAAGACTACAAATAAGATTTTGCCAAGGCCTTGTGCCAAGACACTAGTTTGTCTCATGAGACCTACCGATGCATCGAGGAGCTATAGCGGGCTCCACCCGTCACTTATTAAGTCCAATGCATTCCTCATATGAATAGGTTTAAACATAACATAAACATTCGTATTAAAACTAGCATACGAAATGTCAATACTTTAACCACAAACCATGAATGGTATAAAAATAGAACATCCACAATCAAATATAACTCATTTGATACAATATGGAAGATTGTATTGTATCACATTAACTTCAATCATGAATAATGAAGGATGTTGACATAGATGAAAATAATCATCAAAACAATTTGAGAGAAATATCCCCCTTTTCTTGAAAACATTTAAAAGTCACACTATTTGTCAAGAAGTCATTTAAAAATAGATTTTTGAATCAAAGTGTCCCATACCACTTTGAAACTTTTTAAAAGGAGTTTTAATTTCTAAACTTTAATGTCCATATAAATAAATCCTTAAAACCATTTTTAAAACATGGACATTAATGAGAAAGATTTAGATGAATAAGTCTTTAAAACATTTAAAAATGGTATTTTAGTTAGAGATTCTAACCAAAAGAGAGACACATGAATACAAATAATTGAGGTAATAAAAACTTTGTAATATCATGAGAATAAAGGGAATTTATGATATACTATGTCAAATTACATTATATACACCACATAAAAGTGATTTGGTGTATATCAACAAAGAAGTCTCAGTGGAATGTATGTTGAGATGAAATCTCTCATAAAGGCCATATCCTTAGGTTAAGGATAAATCAACAAAATAATTATGTGTGAAAAATATAAATACACTAAATCTGATTGGATATTCAGTGTAAAATAATCAAAGGATATTCACACATATTCTTGTAAAAATAACACCAACGAATTGGATGTTTAACTCAACAAATGGTGAAAGAGTTAAAACTACTCTTATCAAATTCATATCAATGACTTGAGAATTTTCAATGGAGTTATTATGTGTATCAAAAGTATATCCATTGGAAGGGGATTGGAAATTATGACATAATCAAATGAATAGTGATTCCACACATAATCACGGGGTAGTATAATCAATGAAATATGCGTAAAGCCAAAAGAGTGGAAATTGAAATCTCAAATTCCCTTATCGATTAGGTAACTTGCGAAACAGAAACCCATGAAAGAAAGATCATACCATGATGATGTAAATAACCATAAAATAATGTATATTACACAATGAATACAATCATGGGTAGTACACATACACCACATGCAATAATTAAGTGGTGAACAATGGAATTCTCACGAAATTAAGAGTGAGTTAAGAAACCCCTTACCATGTTAATCAACTGAGTCGTATGGCCAAAAGTTAATAACCACCAAATGATTTACAGAATAACATGAATATAAATAGAATCATGAATATATATCAAATGGCAGTACACAATACACCACTTTCAATAATTTAGTGGCGAAAAATGGAAATCTCGCGGAATTGAAAGTGAGATAAGAAAATCCCTTACTTTGTACTTTTTCCTTGGTCGATGGTAGGTTTACCTCCTGTATAATGGTGAAATAATTGTTATTTAATAATACAAGAATCAGTTACTTTAATATGATATCATATATGATCTTTTAACATTGATTTGTTAATAATATCTTAGAATTATCGTCATTTCAGGTGTTAACGGGTTCATTTTACTTTATATTCTTTGTTATGTGAGCCATATTCGTTATTAATGGGATGTATATTATTCATATCCAGAATGGTATCAAGTCCTTAAACATCATTTTTAAATCATCAAATGATAATTATACTTGAATGGATACGATGGAGAATGAATCTCATCGCGTTCGTGGAGACGGTAGTCCGTACGTACGCACGAACGCTACTTCCATTTAATTTTTTATTTTAAAAGAATCGAATCTAAATGATACATAGGTATATTACTATTCCAGTATAATATAATATTTTATATATGTTACTTAAGTTCATTAACACCATCCTTTATACATTCCATGTGTGGTATTAACGAGTCATATCATTTTAAGGGGGCGGTAGTCCGCACTTCCTCAAATGAAATTATCGTATGTATATACGACATGAAACGAATAATGGTATGAAATAAAATGGAATTACAGAAGCTTATATATAAAATATATATCATTAATATCATATTTAATTACAGTGCCATCATAATGGCCACCATGAGAGGCGGTAAGATGTTTTTGAACAATCATCGTTTCGTGAGGCGTTAGTTTGCCATCCACAGAAACATTATGTTCATCATCCATTAGACGGAGTTGTGTGTATGTGTAGTTTGAATACTTCTTATAACAACATCCTAGTATATTGAGGATACTGGTGTTGTTACAAAAGAAGGGAAATAAAAAGAGTTTGGGGGTTGAAGAAGCAAAATAAATGAAAATAATTTAAGAGAAATCGTTACCTTTAATTTAGGTAACTCACTTTGGTTGGAACCAAAGGACTTGTTGAAATGCTTTCTGACTAAGGGTAAGCTTCAAGGAGGAGGAGAGGGATGTGGGGAGCTTAGTTGGGCAGAGTTTGGACGAGCCAAGTGGCTTGAGAGGTGTGAGGAAATGAGAAGGAGGAGTTCCCTTTTATAAGAGGGGTGAGGGGCACCTTTGGAAAAGCTAGAAATATTAATTTATAATAAATTCATATTCGGTTTCCAATGGCTCCAAAGTTGACTATTCAAAGGTTGAGGTGGGGATAGGTCGAAAACAACTCATCCAATATAATTTAGACAGGTTTGGGTACTTATATTAACCTTATCTTTAAGTATTAACTCTAAGTTAATTAGTTTCACTTTTACAATGTCTCTTTGTATTTTTATATAATATGGTTAATAAACTTACTATATACATCCACAAGACCCCCAAGTGGTCCATTAATGATTAACCTATCATAATATAAGTCTCTTGGCCGAACCTTAGATTTTTAGGAATTTAATATCAATTAATAATATAATATTTGTTTTAAGAACTCTTTTATGTCAATTTTGACACTATTCACTAGTTGATTTTTGTGAAACTCATAACAGATTGATTACTTCGAAAAAAGTCAAATAAATCAATCCTAATATATCATATTATCCTAGAAAATTTGTTTAATTCATTAAAAGTTTCATATTATAATTATTTGGGTATTTATAATATCAATTATGTTAATTTCTTACTATTTTAGTAATTACTGCATCATCATTGTGTCATAAATAAAATAAATTATTTAATGTCAAAAAATTATAAATAAAATATAATTATGTAGGAAATCTTTTTATCTTTCTAATGAATATTTATAATCTAAAATCCAACATATATAACCCTATGTAACAATTGTTTTTCTAAAAGATATATGCTTGTGTCATTTTTGTATTCATTTTAACTTAATTAATATAAAGTGTCATTATCACTTACAAGTGGATCCATGGGGTCCCAAAATTGACCCCAAGATTCCCATGGTCTACCCTGTATCAACCCATAGGGTTAAGACACATTTTAGGGTAATTTAGTATTATTATAATATTATTTTTTAACCCTTATTTACCGGATTTACCCTTAACCATGGTAAATAAAATATTTACCGCAGTAATTATTCAAAATGTCTAAAAATAAAAGTTACCTATTTACACAATTTGGACATCCTGATTCCAAATATGGAATCCATTTTTCTAAATTCAAAACACAGAAGTGGCAGAAATTAATTTAAAATTAATTCCCGCTGTCAAAACAAAAAGCGTGTTTTTAAGAGATAATAACTATCAAAAGATTGACACTTGTTTATGTTCGGTTTAATTGTAAAATTATTTCCAATGACCAACATTATATTAAATGGTAAAAATATATTCTAAATATACTTTAAAACCACTCAAATTCACAATTTATCACTATTAATTATTTTGATTAAAAAAGTTGTTTTTAATTAAAATTTAGTTATTTTCACTATTCATCAAAATATGAAAGTTATCCGAAAAGTACCAAAATTTCACCTTAGGCTAAATTCGATATTCCGAATCCAAAAATGAAGTCCATTTTGAAATATAAAATATATATAATTTCAAAAAGTAGGTATTACTATTCATAACGGCTAGTTTGATTGGTTGTGGTGTGTTAAAATCTCGAAGTTGCGTACAATGCACGTCATTGCATTATTCGAAAGGAAACATACCGAGGAAGCATGGGGTGTTAAACCATAAATGAATGTGTGTGTGAGTAAGAATAAGTTTCTTTGTAAAGATCAACTCCAAACACCAACATGAGAAAATAAATTTATTCCTCCCCCACTGGAAGTATTTACAATGATTTTGTAATCATTATCCTCAAGACAAATACTCCCATGTCTATCGTTTCTTCAGCACTAAATATATAAAACATTTTCATTGTAACAGTAACTAATATTTAGAATAATTTGATAAACAGAATAAAATTTAATGATATCTTTTTTATCCTAGTATATATAAATTAAGAAATTAATTTCCATAACCACTTCCCTATGAATGATTCATTTCATTCATTATGTGCCATATGATATTAGTTTTTAAAATCACATTTCTACAATTATTGATTTTGTATAGTAACTCATTCACTCTTCTAAATAAAATTCAAATTATATTTCTTAAATTGATAACAAATTTACATTATAATATAACATATACATTTAATATACCTACCTCTTGACATGAAATAAAAAAATTATGAATTTTATTATCAATATAGAATGGGGGCCAAAAAAATTCTAATATTAAAAATTGATTTATTGTTTTTATGTACTAATTATTTTCCATTATTATTCAATCTTGAATATATCATTATATTATTAGTGTTTTTCATTGATTCAAATTATTTTTTTTCTTCCCTTGTGCTTTTTATTTTTTGATTTACCCAACTAATAGATTTTAACACCTTATATCTTACTCTATATAGGATATCATGACACATCACTAGTTATAATTTTATTCTCAAATCCATGCTACATTTCTTATACCTACATAATTTTTTATTTTTCAAAACCTATAAATTTATGAAGATAATTTTTTCACAGTAGAATATTTTAAAATATTTAATTTTTCAAAATAATTTTCATCTATTTTTAACAATCCTTCTATGGAATAATAAATTGTTAGCTTCTATTTCAACTTATATGAGTATAATTATATTATTTTACAATGCATTAAAAATGATTCCTTAAAGAATATATTATACATTAAATATATTCTAATAATAATAATTTATTCAATATAATGTTTATAAAAAATAAGATCCCTCTATTGTATTTTTATGAATTAATTATTTTCAATATTTTAAAATATCATTGAATTTGTTGTTGTAGGAGTGGATTGTGGGTCTCAATGGTAATTTATTTGGAGTTGGTATCATGTTTTCACTTGAATTAAGAATAATGTTGAAGGCCCCACAATAAACTATAGAATATAGTCCTGGTGAGTATGTTATATAATGTTAATGTCATATAAACATGGTTTGTTATGAAATTTACTAAGGGAAATATTCAATTTTTTGTTTTTCATGTGATTACTTTCAGGGAATCTATAGAACCCACATTATAACAAAATGATTTATTTAATTGGTAAGGATATATATGGTTATTTGTTTGTCCTACATAAGATTAAATTTTTAATGTGGTCAGGATATTTCATTGTAACACAATAGAATTCAATATTATCAAAACCCAACAACAGGTTTATTATATTTTTAATTATTTATCTCTATTGGATACTTAGGATGATGTTTGGGTTTGGGTCACAGTTTAAATTTTTTATGATTTAGAATTTGGTGGGTTTGAGGCATATTTTTGAGAAACAAATTGTTAGTGGAAACCATGTGGTCAGCCTAGGTATCGGTGAAACCACTTATAAAATGGATATAATCTACTCCATGGTCTGTACATGATCGCTTGATCCATTTGAGGTAAACATGTGGTTCAGTATTATTCAAATAAATAAAATAAAATAAAGTAAATTGAGATAAAAAATAAAAAAAATGAAGAGAATGACTTGACCATATTATTATTATAATTATTATGGATAATAACAATTATATTATTAATAAAATTGTTTACTATTATTAAAATTTATTATTTTTATTATTCATAATTTTTTTATTATTATGTTTACAAAAATTATTATTATTATTAGTATTATTAAGATTAAGATTATTATATTATTTTTATTATTATGTAATTATTATTACTAAATTTATTATATTATTTTTATGTTTTTTTGAAAACCCTCACCCCATCCCTTTCCACTCTCCAACTTGTAGCTCTCCTCCCACTCATCCTCATCTCCATGTGAAATATCCCCTCCATGTGCACACCTTCTTATAGAATTCCACACTCCTCCAATGGGACTCTCTCATGTGACCCCATTGGTGCCCTCCTCTCTAACACACGACCCCAATAACATGCCCTTCTCCAGTGTGTGACCCCACCAACTCCCTCCTCTCTGGCTCACGACCCCCTCTCGCAACCACACCTACACAGACATGCCCCTCCGACGACCGTCCCACACCCTGACATGATCACCCTTCCCCCTCCCCCTTTGGTTAGTTTTCTCAATTTCTATGGTTTTTAATCGGGGTATCTTGTTTGTCCAAGCCCTATTGTTTAGGGTTTGTATGTGGTTTGTGTTTCTTCAGATTTATGTTATGTCGATTCTCTGGGATGCCTTGTTCAACCTTCCATTTATGTGTTGATGCATCCACACCGACTAGAGTTAGGTTTTTCCTTGTATTAAATTCCGGATTCAATCCAAATTATTCTGGGGGTATTATTTATTAATTATGGAACATCATCCTCACCACGATAATGAACTGGGTTAATTAATTGTAGATTTTTCTGGATGGTATAATTTGTTAAAAAGATAATTTTATGTGAATATTCAATTTTTCATATTTTGTTTCACAAAAAATTATGGATGAATTATTTTTATAAATTTATAATAATGTTTCCCACCTCTATGGTGACTTCTTTAGGCATACAATTGTGTTTTGGTATTGCTAAAAAAAAATTAAAACTGATTCATAGTTTATATATTCTATTTTGACCATGTGTTGGGGCCATTAAAGAGTTAGATAAAATGCCAATTGTTTTCATTGATGAAATTAATATATTTATGATATTTATCCCATGAAATATTTTGGTAACATGGTATTAATTTTATTATTTCTGATTACTGTGAAAATTGGTTGCTTTATATGATTTGTGGAAATTGTATAATGGGTTGGGAAAAGGGTTTTCATGGTTTAAAAAATAATGCTTATGTTGTTGAAATTTATTGGAATGGGTGGGTTTGATTCCTTGAGTGGTTTCAGTTTTAGTTTTCAATGTTCTATATGTTTAATAATATAGATGTTTTTTTGGTGTTTGTTTTGCATTAGGGATCATTTGGATTTGAAATCATGAATGTGATATTCGGTTATTTAAGAAATTTTTTTTGAATTATTGTCTGATATACTGGGAATATAAGTATTCAAGGACCATTTGGCACTTTATGTTTCATTTGGGAATGGAATGTGGTTTTGAATTTATAAATGACCAATTTGCAATTTGAAATGTATAAGAAGTGTTTTATGAGCTTATTTTATGTCACATACAGGTTGAAACCTTTATTTAAGTGTTACACTTGTATGAACATATATATAGTGGGAACCTCTATATGAAGGACTTTATTTTTATGGGTTATCGTATAGGGTGTTCATGGTTATGGTATGCAAGTGTGGTTGTTGTATGTAAGGTGAGTCACATGTCAAAGTGCCTCCCATTTATAGAGTATATGGTTCCTGTCCCACATTTAATGAATTAAGTGACAGTTTCTGATTAACTGTGATTAGAATGGTTGGTAACCCATAGATTGAAGATTGTCTAGGTGGGATGTGCCACATGATTGGAAAATTTAGGGCATCCAGTTTGTTATTGTCATAGGGGCATCACTATTTTATAGAAGGTGGTTCTGAATCGAGTACATTTTTGGGTCTTCTTGGGATGTTTAGGATCACCCATGGATACAACTTTTAATATGGATTCGATACATTATATTTCTGTTAGTTTTCATCATTTAATGATTATTAATTAATTAATTTATATATTCTTAGCACGAAACTGTATTGTTTTTATTAGGTATTTTGTTTTGGTTTTTGTATCAAAAGAATAATCTATTTTGAAAAAAAAATGTTCAGGTATTGGCTTTTTAAATCGGAAATACATTGTTTTCTATGTAAAAAGAAAAAACGATATTTTTATAACTGTATTCGAGAATAAAATTACTTGAATTTTTTCTTCCAAGGAAGGGTATATATTTTTTGGTGATTTTCAATAGAGTTATGAAGACCACAACCTACTTGTTCTCTTTGGGTTCATTAGATCTGAGTTATTTTGTATGTTCTCCATCATGTTTAGGATATTATTTCATGGTTTCTTTTTGGGGTGGATTAGTGTGTAGAGGATATTGGTGACCATGAGAATGCTTGGAGATTGTAGCTAGTAGTTTATTTGGGTTTTGTTTCGATTCTATTTGGTATTTATTTTCCATCCTTGTTGATAAGTTGTGAATGAAATTTTTAATTATATTTATTTTAAATCTAGTAGTTTTTATTTTTTTATCATGTTCTTTTTCTATTTTTATACTGGTTGATTAATAGATAAAATCAATCCCCTTATATTGTTTTGATTCCTGACACTAGATTTCAGTCTGTGGGGATTAGGAATTCCCTTTAGGCAATATTGTGGACTGGTTTGGTTTCAGATTAGATGAAATCCTAGAATGGATTGTGATGAATATGATGTTCCTCCCAGTGTATTGGGGTGATATTATGACCCTTAGAGGGTTTCCACAAGGAAAATAAAGTGGAGGAAAACAATGTTTCTAATAAGAGGTTATGTGGTCATTAGATAATGATTATATTGTTTGGGGTGTAGTTTGATCCATAATTGCTACATGGTCCACATCCCAATGAAAATTTTGGACATATTTTATTGATAAAATTAATCATGTTTTATAATGAAAAAATATTAAAAGTCGATTCCCTCATCTCTATAAAAAAATAATTTATATCCTTTTAATTTTTGTTTATTTCCCTTTTACTAGTTTTCTTCATTGACTATTTACATATATGAGTTTCATTTTTAGGTAGATAGAATATGAATTTTAGTGACTATTATTTTCAAATAATCCTTATATTTTCAATTAATTCATCATTTTCCATCATTTATTCCATGATTTTATTTTTTTATAATGTTTGGTGATTTTTATAGTTTATAGAAAATTTGTTTAGTAATATTAAAATAGAGGTATTATAACCTAATAAGATAGGTGTTTACCGAATCCTCCCAATGGATTACACTATTTTATGGGGTGTGTGATATTAGGTCTTGTCAAAATTGTGTTATTGAAATCGAAATAATCTATAATGATTTCATTAAAACCAATTGATTTTTGTAAGAGTGTATAAGTGATCAATAATACCAATTTGATGTTATAATTTAATGATACGGTTTCAGATATCCTTGATAAAAAAATAAGGGGTATATTTCTATTTACTAAACAACCATTATATAAACATTCATGTTATTATATGATGATTAGGACCATGATTCTATTTCATTTTTCCTTCTCCAATTTTAGAGTAACATAGAATTGGTAAGGGGATATATTGGAATGTAAATTTTGTAAATAGTAAGTAACAATATCACCATTTTCAGTTAAATTGGTATAGGGATGATAGATCATTCAATGTTAGCTTTTTTATACTGGGTTTTTTATGCATCTTCTATGATTTTTATTTTTAATCAGGAAACTAGTGATGGATATAAATACAACTTTTATAGTATGATAGATTTATATTTTTGTAATATTAATGCTATGATATTAGCATAACTCTAATGGATGTTATGGTTGGGATGATATTTCCATTTCTATATTTATTTCATGAAGAGGTATTCCATTCATATGATATAAAAGTTTGTAGTTGGTAAATATTTCATGTTGTAATTTGATATTATTATTACTTAATTTTCCCTTGGATGTTGGATTTACAACCCATGATAACAGACTGATATGGTTGGGAATGAAATTACAGTATTTAATTAGTTCTTATGGGATGCGATAAATTTTGGTAGATGTTCCTCGATATTATGGAGGAACTTCCCACGTATGATATAACCATGGATATGGAAAATATTTATTTTAATGATGAAATTAAATTGATATATCACCTGATTTTATATATTATCTTGGGGAGACTATGTCTAGAATTGAGAATGCTTCATTGTTAAATAATACAAACGAATTGATCATTTTTATATCACATGATTTTTTCTCCATAGTTCTTGATAAGTTATTGGGAAAACATTTCTATAGTATTTTTCGTCATGAAATAACCTGATGATATGATCCATTATTTTTTTCTTTTCACCAAATGCATAGAAAATTATTATTTAAAATGATTATTGAAAGACTGTTAGTAGTTAAAACATGTACTATCTAACCCAATTGATTTTTTAATTCTTGTGGATGTGACATGTTTATTATTAATTTCAATAAATTCTCATTTTTATAGGCATGAGACAAAAAACATATACTATCATAAAGTGGATATATTTCATGAAAATTTTTATAGTGGAAGACTAATTTGTACATAAGCCATTCTTAGGTTATATATTACTATACTATATATTATAGTTTTTGATATAGGTATTGAAGTAATCCCGACTGTTAGAGGTTGAGCTGTAGATATTGGTAAGTGTTTTGAGATATGACAAATTGTTTACATGAGATAAACATTTATGGTGTGTCAGAATTTTTTCATCCATGTAGATTGTTTGGTATATGGTGTGGTTGAAAATTCTCATGTTGATTTATACATGATTATTTTAAATTTGAACGACAAAATTTCTTATTTCGTCGGATTTTCTATTTATTAATTAATGGATCATAGATATCACAATCAATTTTTTAAATATTTTTATTAATGTTTTTAAAAATTTATCCAAATTAGTTTATATTTTTATAAAAAACAGAATTAATTGTATTTCCCTTCATTATAATAGACCCATGATTTGTTACTATATACTCTATTAGATTAAGAGATATATATGACGTATGCATCAATTAGATCAGTCTTATTTGTGGTAAAGGTGATTTGAGATGCTATAATGTTTTCATACAATCATGGTATTGATTTTTCGTCCCATATGTGATATAGTAAACATTATAAAGGATGAGGTATGAATTTTATATAGAACTTATTCCTGGGAAAAAATAATTTATTATGTAATTCATATATTAAGAGGGGTGTAATATAAATTCATAGATTTGGTTTCTATTTTTCGTGTTTTTTTCTCAACTGATGAGGATTGTGTAAACAATTTCACATTTTAATTTTCATTGGATGCGTTATGATGTTTGAATTAATGAATAATTTGTAGTACGTATGAGTCACATAAATATCATCTGATTTCTAGTGACTAGGAACCCATTTTATGATTTGAGGATTAGCTACATAATTATTGAGAAATAATATATAAATATATAAATTCCCATATATTAGAATACAATTTTCCATTCCATAAATATTTAATAATTTTATTAAATTGATGAGGTGATTCATTTTTTTATTTGATTCTTCAACTGATAGATAGTGGGGTTTTATGGAGAGATTGAGAACCAAAGGTATTTTTATCCCCAGTATGATGGGTTTATGATATAATAAATATAATTATTTTGATTTTATATTTACTCTATTATATTAATATATTCAAACCTTATATATATATTACATCGTGTTATTAGTTTTTCATAAAGAGGAATTATATTTCAATGGTAATTAGTTGGGAACTAGGTTGGACAGGATGAGCATGCCTCACCGATTACTAATATGTATACCTTAGATTATGTAAAACATTTTCATGAAAAATATTTTTAGGTTATTGTAATTTATTTTATTAATTTTATTTTATGAAAATACCTGATTGTAATGAATCAGACCCTACTATGTTAGGGAAAATGTGTTACTTTATAACATTGGTATGATTGCAGTGAATTGTATCCCAATGGACTGAAAATTTTAATAATCTTACTTAACTTGATACATACATGAATTTAATTTTACATTGGGAATAGAAAATAAAACATAATACATAAAAAAATAAACTTCTGAGAATCCCCAAAATTCATTCTAAGAATTCAACTCCATATATTGGGGAAAGAAAATATAATAAAGGTGTGGTAAAATTATTTGTAATGTTTAAGTATATTAGAGTCATTATAGAAATAAATGTAAATAAGAAAAATGAAAAATTATGTAACTAAACAAACATTATATTTAATCAATAATTTAACAATGAATTTTATCCATTGATTTTTTTTCAATGTGAATACTACTTTGGATAATAATAACTAAATTACGAATGCAATAAATGATTATTTATTGGACATAATGTATCTGGAACATGAAACACTTCTATCAAGACCTTTAAAAAGGAGAATTATGTCTACGATATGAAACATGTCATATTTTTCATGGAAACCAACATAAAGGGTTTTTCGGCCAATGATTTGAATCATGGTGCATATTAGTGAATCGATGGGAAATCTATATCTAGGCCTCACCCATGTATGCTAGTCCAAATAATTTTTCTTATATAGAATAATTAATTTTATTCATGAATCCTTATTACTTAACATCTAATATCTATATTGTGTAAAGGATACATATTTATCAATATTACCCCATTTAATCAAATAAAATTCAATGTAAACAACCTATTTCAAAATGGTATAAATTATATGAAATAATTATATAAATGATATATAGAATATATATATTAAATAAAAAATTATATCAATGGAGTAGTAGGTACACCACCAAAGAATTATTATGATCAAAATAAAACATTATTCAAAATGAAATGGAAATTTAGATGAAGTCAGTTACCTTGAGATTTCTATTATCTGAACATGCTTTAACCCTATACAAATTTGTTTATGGAATGATATTAAATTATAAAATAACCATATAATTATTTATGATATTATATATTATCCTCTGATATCATCTTATCATCTATTTTTTAATAATATTTCATTATTAACCTTGTTTCGCGTGTTAACACCTTCATTCGACTATTCATGTTTGGTCATGTAATTCATCGTTCATGTGAAAAATGAATAGTTTATTCATATCAATAATGATATATAGGTCATGAATATAATATATTATCATCGTATAAATTTTTACAATAATAATTGAATGCTGAACATGGAAAATGAATCTTATCACGCCGTGGTGATGGTAAGTCGTACATAGATATAAGGGACGATATCACATTAATATGGTTGAATGTGTAACTGAGTGGATGGTATATAAATTTTTTACAATCAATATTTTTTGATATTTTTTACATATATCCATTAGTTCTACCACTATACCAATCCATGTAATGTGGTTATGGAAAAAATTTACATAGCGGTGTGGGGATGGTATAAAGTACATACACTTGCACGGTGATTTCATATTTAATAAGATTGATAGAAGGTGGAATATGGTTATTCCAAAATCATAATAAAATATCAGCATATTAAATATAATATATTTATTACTTTATCATATAAATAACCTATAGAATTTACGATGAAGAAGAAACAATTTTAAAATAGTCGATAATCCCAATTACGTATTCGTCAATAGAATTCCATTATTCTCATTAAATATGATCTAGGGTAGGAGTTTTTGAATGTTTGAATCCTATATAACTTAACTAGGTATTATTTTAATAGAATTAGGTTGGAATTGGTTGAGATATAAATGAAAATTTGATGAGAATATGTAGAGTATGGAGTTCCCTTTTATTATTGAGGTGACTGGAACTTTCAGAAATCCTCAAAATATGAAAATATAAAAATGATATTATAGAGCCAAAGACTTCAAAATGACCAATAAATGAGAAGAGTATGATATTTTATACAATATATTATACCCTTTGTAATTATTATATATATTAATTAGGTCAAATTAGTCTATATTTTAATTAATTTATATTAAATGAATAAAATATTAAATTAATAAAATATCAATATTTTCGAATATGATTCTATTCAATTAATTCTACATTAAATACATTAATAAAATGTGAGAATTCAAATATGAACCATTAAAACAATTATAATATTTCATATAGATATATAATATAAATTAAGCACATTAAATCATCCAAAATATATCCAAATTAATAATAAAATTAATGATTTTATTTTTATATTATTTAAATAAATATTTATTAGCATTAGAGAATCATTTAATTTAATTATATAATATGTAAAAATTAAAATTTAATTTTATAATGAAAAAATATATTGAGAAAAAAATATACATTTAGGTCATTTAATATATTTCTTTTATCCATATGTGGACACATATAAGATATTAAATACAGAGAGAGTGACATTTCAAAACTATCATTGATTTAAATAATAAATAAATTATTTTCATTAACAAGTCTCTATTAAACAACTCAAATTTTATCTTAATGTTTAATGGAAAAAATGATCATCATTCAACTATATTCATATATGTTTTGGTCACATTATTACACTTATCCTTTGGTTTTAACCCTTATTTATTTCTTTTAAATCTTACCATGTCAACATGGATTTTTACTCCTTGAGGGTCAATAATATTACTATGAAATTAAAAATAATTTATAAATAAATAAATGATGATATTTTAAACTATATAAAAATAATTTTTTGGAATTTTTTATTTTTCTAAATTGTATAACATTTAATAAAATATTATTTATCTTAAAACAACATTAATGTCATTTTTAATAATATTTAGTATAATGAATTTTTTAAATTTTAATAAACCCTGATATCTTCAAAATAACTCTTTTTAAAACATAAATTACATATAAATGGAATTTATATACTTTTTTGATGAAATTATTAATCTCAAATTATATTTTATTTAATATTTTTAGCATTATTTATTTGATTTTTCAATTAATTAAAAAATCATCACATCATCATTGTATAATTAATGAAGCTTATTATTTAATCCCTAAAATTTAAAAAAATTAAATGATTATGTTATGAATTTTGACATTAAAAAATATATATTTCAATATATCATCTATGTATCCCAATATTAAATTATTTATCTTGTTCCAATCAAAATGATGATATATTTGACTCCACTTTTATAGTAAATAATTCAAAGGGATTAAAGTCATCTAACTGGATCCATGAACTTATAGAATCATTCCTAAACTAAATTTGGTAAAAAATAAGCATAAAAGAAAAATATTATTTGTGTTATACAAATTTATAAAATTTATAATTCTATTTTTACCCATAATTACATAATTTATCCATAACAATGTAATTAATATTACTAAAGTTTTAATTTATGTTAGTCAGTTATTAAAGAGAAATATTTAATTAATTTGGAACTTATTATTCCACATATGAAATAAATTTTTAAAAAATCAAACCACATAATGGTATAAATTTAATTTAAAATTAATCTCATTGATGGGATGAGAAAACAATTTAAAAAGTGAAAACTTTTAAAATATTGAAATGTTTTTATATAAATATTCAGCTGAATTAGATTAAAATAATATAAATTGTAGTAAAAATATAAAATTGATTTAATTACACTACAAAACCAATGAATATATAATTTAACTCATTAAATTATTTAAACAAAAAAACAATTTACAAATAAAATAATGTATTTTTTACTCTTCATCAAAACATGAAACAAAACAGAATAATATAGAAAATTAAAACAAGGTAAATATTGAAATTATATTATAAAAAAGGATATTTAGTTTTTCAAATATAATGTATAATAGTGTCAGTATTTAGTTTTAAAATTAGAACTCCATCAAAAGGCCACAAAACTGCCTTTAGAAAACTTTTTTTTATCATTTTATTTATTATTGTATTATGAAAATAAAATTTTTTGGATGAATGTAAAAACATTTTAATATATATAAATTACATAATATGGTTAATACTGGTCATTCCCAACAGTTCATTTTATAAGTTGTTATAATATTTTGTTATGTGGTTAAGTTGGATGTTTCATGCAACATATGTTATCAAATATATTAAATAAAAAAATTCATACCATAAAATATTGGGGTGTTACATTCTATCATACATAAATAAATTGTCTCCTCACAATTTGATATTTCACATAAAAATGAATTTTTGATACTTGAAAATTCTTTTGTGGGAAATCACATGTCCAAAATGGGGGTAATAAAATATCCACATAATAAGAGGTGAAGGGAAATTAGATGGATAATATGAAATTATGATTTTAAATGATATAATATTAGTGGTATGTCAAAATGTTTACATGTAAAAGATCTCTAAATATCTTGCATCAATGTATAATCATAGATTACATGGACATTATACTTCTAACAAACAAAAGCATGTTATTTTTTATTAGTTGAATGACCAATTATTTTTCAGAATGAATTATAAAAAGATATCATTTTTTAAATAATATTTTTTCATAGATTTGAGGGACTCATTTACTATTTAGATATGAACATTAGATAATATTACTGTTTCATTTCATTTCATTTCATAAGAAAAATCTCATCCTCGGGTTCTAGTATTATCTATTCTCACTTAATTTAGTATAGTTGGAGATGGATATTCCAGATGAATTGTTATTCCCCCAGATATATTTTCTGTCATAATGATTACACATGATTCATTCATCCTCAAAATAATTACCAAAACAGACAATGGAAGCACACAGTTTCCAATAAATCATTGTTTTTTCTGTGAATATAATATCCAATGTTCTTCTTAATCCATTCAAGTATTAAGATTCATCTAAAATCCATCTATACATGTTCTTAGTCCAAAAAAAATAAGTAAGGTCACCAAATTTCGAAAATCAAAATAAAATCAGATTTTCCCCAGTAAAGAAATGATTCTATTTTTTCCACATGAAAAATATTTCAATAAATTATTAATATTTAATACTTAATAGAAACATGACTGCGTCTGATAATAGAATATCAAGTATATTAATTAAATACAAATATGCAGTAAACCAATAAAAGATAACATAAACCATCAAATCACTAACCACTTTTATAGTGATCAATCAAATTCCATAAAATAAATTCACTTTTTTTCTTTATTATCCCATTATCCAGAATATATTAAGGGCCATCTTCAATCAATCATGTATTTTTCATGAATTTCATCTTTTATTTCAGTCAATTTTCTCACCCATCGATATCGATCCACACATGATTTATAACAATTGATGAAAATGTATTCTCATACAATCCTTATATATTACATAATATGTATAACTATTATATCATCGATAATATACACTTAAAAAAATAAAGTATCCAGATATCAAACAATGTTTATCCTTCCATTTCATTTATATAAATAAAATATGTTTGACCCTTATAAATTATATTTTTCTATGGTGTATGTTTTCAATGTATCCCACATCTTTATAGTTGTAAAATAGAATAATATTCCTTTTCTTCTCTACTTTTATTTTGTCCCTAATGACCTATGTCTCCACACATATAATAAACTTCTAATACCTTAAAGCAATTCATTTGCGTGATTCTATCCTTACTTATCACATGTGGGGAAATACTTATTTACCTATATCCCTTTATCCATATTTTTGGATACAATACCTTTCATCAATTGATTCCCTTCAATTATAAAGGACATGAAGAATTCATTCTATATCTTGATAGAAAAAATAACAAAATATTTATATGAGTAAAATGTTTTTGATTCTAGAAACCTTTAGAAAATTTGTTTAATCCCATAAAATAAATGGTTGATATTTAACTCTATGTTTCCTATGGAATACTTATAATATATAACTAGCATTTTAGATGTAGCTACACACTCCACAACACCTTCTTCCCAAGTTTTCTTAAGTCAATAGAAATTTCTATTCCCTTCATTTTGTAATTCACGAGGGAAATATTTTCAAATGAATGTATCCTTAATGTAATTTCCTTCAAGGATTTCTATTTAATAATTTTCCTATTATTTTAGATTAATTAAAACCAATGGATAACATCTTCTATGTGAAAATATATTGCATGTGTGGCGGTTTCAATTTCAATGCTTCCCAAATCTACAAATAACTTCTCCAATGACTTAATACATTTTACTACTACAATATGATGTTACAGTTTCAATAATAGATAAGGGATTCTATAAAATAAATCAATAAAATATGGTAAACTCTTGTTTTTGAATATATTAATTCCTCCACACAAGCTTATATGCCATAACCTGATTAAGAAGGTCTAAAATAGCTATAATTATCCCCCATACAATAAAAATGTTATTAGTTTCCTCATTATGGAAATATATTCTATATCCCTGTAATACACTAATATATTTTCATTTTAGAATAACAATAATTTTATATATTTTTTGAGAAAAACAAAATACATAGTTAGAATTCCATGTATAGAACACCCCATTTATAACAAACTATTTTTACTCACTTTTTTCAAAGTTAATTAAATTTTAACTCCCATAAATAATTATATAGTAAATATATATGATATATATCATATTTTTTTTATATTCATTAAATATATTTCACAGATAGAAGATTACAACAAACACAATTTTCCACATAAAACCATATACTTTTATAAAATAAGTTGTACAACATCTTATCAGGGAACATATTTTAAATATAAATTCTCAAAATTTCATAAACTCTATATTACAAAATAAACATAATTTTTGGACCAGTAAGGGAAAAATTAACTTATGATGATTTTCAATTTTTTTACAAAGGATCATTTTTTTATAAATACTAAAAAAATTGAATTTTAATGATTACTGAATTTTCACTTCATTACTTTTAAAAAATTAATAATATAGTATATTGTTTCAAAAGTAAAATAACAGGAATTTTATGTCTATAAATCAAATTTAGTCAATTATAAAAAATTTTAATTTGAAATTAGATTTATGTACTTTGCAAAACAATAGCATTTTAACTTTAAAAACATGAATTGTCATCCCCTCTTCAGGGTTAATTTTAAATTTATTTATTCCACTTTTATGATATTATTTGGGGGAAATGGAATCTATATTTGAAAAATGAATAATATATAATATTTAATGTGGTAAAATTATAATTTTATAAAAAATATTATTGAATGATATAAAAATTAAATAAAATGATTAAGAGAAAAATTACCTTAACAAAGGAATTAATTTTAATATTTATGGCAAAAATTACTTAGAAACGTATAAAAACTCCCATAGATTTCCATTTTTAGTCAAAAAGCTCAATTTAATGTAATTGTGATCATTATTTGATCTATATTTCATTGATAAAATATGGGTATAAATCAATTTTGAAAAATATAAAATAATTCCCCTCCTCCGCTATACAATTTCATTAAAACATCCAACATATTCACACCTCTCGAGACATTTTTCATGTAAAATTTTTTCCCAAATAATCTCCCAAAATTCCTCCCCTCACCCTATGGGCCTAAGTTTGGGATATATTCCATCCAATAATACCTCATCCCCTATCCAATATGTGTTACCTAGAGAAGATGTAACATTCATTTACATGAATTTATTTCTTATTTCATTTCATATCCATTATTTTGAAATAATATAATTACTATATAATTTCCTAAGTATATTAGATATAATGAGATGATGTTATGTTATGTTTTCTACCTATACCTACACACAATTAAATCAAATGATTAATTATCATACTAGTTGTTTTTATGATTATCTACCACCTCACAAGACAATGTCATTAAATTTTCCTATTCCACCACTCATAGTTCGATATTAAGATAGAAACACTAATTTTATATGATATTTGTTATTTTTATGTTGTATTAATAATTATGTAATTATTTTATCATATATACATTAATTATTTATATTTTTTATAAATATGATAACATCATTTACTGATATATGGACAATCACCCCCCTGAAAATGATGTTATGAATTCACACATTACATGTAATGTATAGAGAAATGTTTTAATAAACATATTTGATATATATAAAATAAATTTAATAATTTTATTATAATATATATATATATATCATTTATATTTAATTATTATATAATATGAAAAATCATAAGAATGTAGTGTTCATGCGTATGTACGATCTACCACCTCTATGAATGGTTCACTTCATTTATTATCTCATAATATTAAGGATTATTATAAATAAATATATATATATATATATATTATATAAATAAATTAAATTTTAGTTTAAATTTTACATATTACAAAATCATGTTATTTTTAAGAACAATAACATGTAACAACTGAAAACCTACTAAAAAGACTCGGCAACTGACAAATGAAATACTGAGAATAATAAAAAAATGATACCAAAAGGGTAATAAGATATTTTAAGAAGTTAATTTATGTTATTATGATACTTTTATGGTTATAAGTTTAGTTATAACCATGTTTAAATATCTAATAAAATATTTTAATGTACGTTCACCCTAAAGTTAATTAATGTTAAAGGGTTTTTTCTCAATTTACATTCTACTAAGACTATTTTGTTATTATACACCAATGAAGATTAATGTGTTATATATAATACTCATTTTTTCCTTTAATACCATGAGTCACTTATACTTTGTGATATTTTATATTACCCATCGAACGATCTCAATCAGGGGGTTTTGATTTGTAAATTACCATCTGGTAAAAATTAACTTTGAAATATAACTTTCTTTTTTCATTGATAAATTTATCTTGAAACAATCACTAAATTACGATCATTTTTTTATACATAACATTTAACATAAATTTCCATTTTATCATGAAATGAGTACCATTATTTACTAAACATATGCCAGGTTGACATACATATTTTACATTTAATGCTATATAATTTCTAGGAAAGATATTACAAAATCTGCATCCATTACTCAACACAGATATCTGATAAGGAACATTGTTTTTTAATTTCATTAAATTAGTTGATATATAAGGAATTCATTCTTATATTCAATAAATGTGTATGTGACAATTTAATTCATTTCCTATGGTTTGTGAACATATTACTACAATCCCTAGGATACATCAGTAGTTTCATGAGATGAATTTTTTAGCAAAATAAGGGTAGTTTAAACACTCTTGAAAATAAATCTTTCTTATTAAGGTATCATGTGCCTAAGAAAAATGACATAAAAAATTATACCTCACTTTGATTGAGAATTTATTTATTAAAATTATCCATGGGATTTTATCTTTTACATATCACTGGATTCCTTTTCATTCTCATTTTATATATTAAAATTACATATATTTTATTTATCTAATATGTAATATACATTACGAATTATATAGATTTTTTATGTCATGTTTGCTCAGTTGTTTACCATTCCATAATAATTATTCTCATTGATTAATTATTTCTTTTATTTTACATAACCTCACTAATCATTTGATATCACCTGTATTTTTTTCCCTTTTCCCATGACAGGAAGAATAAATATTTGAATGTGCTTCTAGGTATGAAGTTTATTTCATTTTAGTATGTATCTCATTTTATTTTTTATTTCCCAATGTAATATGGGTATCATATATGTAATATAGTTTTACAAAAATCCCTAACCGATCTATCTATCTGGATTTTTTTCCTTTTAAAAATTCCAATGTAACAAATTAATGACCAAACTTTGGGATTTTTTGGATTTGGGCATTGTAGTTGGTATCATAGGATGTTTAGTAGAAACCATGGAAACTAGATTTTTGAAACATTGAATATGAAATATAACCCTTATATACACATTGAGGATATGTATAGAATAAATGGATAGAATTTTTCAATATAGACATTATGTCAGTCAACATAGAAATACAACTATGTATAGATACTATAATAGGATATGGTTGTAGAATAGATGTACCTACGATTAACAACATTGAAAAGGTGTGTCAGGCATGAATCGAGCATAAACATGTACATTATAATGTCTCATACTGTGAAATTGGTTTGACACCTTTGAGGGACACTCTTGAGATAATTCACACATTATTTTCAAACCATTATGAATGATTTAAAGGTAAAAATGTCTCCAATGAAACAAAAGATTATGATTCTAATATTTACAATGAATACATTTCTATTATGTGTTATACCATATATGGAATTTTACATTAGGATTTATGAATTAATCCAATGTATTCCAGTGATTAGAAATAGTGTTGTGAAGGCTGAATGGTATTAATACTCATGGAAAATGTATAGATAACATAGTTGAGTAATCCAATAAAGTTTTTATTGAAAAAAATGATGGAATTATTATGGGAAAAAATAATGTTATGAAAAATATCCATTACCACATAGAAGAACCTATTCAATAAAAGGAATCAAAAATGAATGATAGTATTATGTGATAAAATACCCTATTTTTTAATTTGAATATAATTCCAACTTTACCTGAGTAATGGATTAACTCTCCAGAGGAGATATTTACAGCCATGTGATATAGTGAAATGTAAAATGTTGCACTTTCAGACTATTCATTTAAAGGTGATGCAAATAAATGGTGGTCCATGATCCATAATACAGTGGTGGAAGAAGAAATTGGACTCATGGAATGTATAGTTTTTAAGGAGCTATTCATTGAAATATAACTCCCTTGTGATACAGAAATTTATCTTAAGAGAATGTTCCACAACTTAATGAAAAATAAAGAATATAGTGATGATAATTATGAAGCGATATTTACAAGGTAATCTAGGTATTCTTCATATTACACACACAATATAGAATTTAATATTGAATATTTATTTGGTGTAATTAAGAAAAATATCTAAACAGTAATAATATTTTAGGTATTTGCATCATCGGGGGAAATGGTTTAATGTTCCATCAAAATAAATACGGAATGCAAAAGATACAATATATTCAACTGATTCTAATAGAATAAGAGGTCTTTTTAATACAATAAAAATATAATGTGTAAAATAAGAAATATGGAATGTATAAATTCCCACATTGTGATAAATGTAGGATAAATCACTCTGAGAAATAATTGATGGGATTTAGAGACTATTATTACTGAATATAAAAGGGTCATATAATAAATAATAAAAATGGGATAAGGAAGAAAATTATATTAAGTGTTTCACCTTTAAGGGTATAAGGAACTTCTAAAAATAATAACCCATATGGTAAAGGAATCTACCAAAAAATATGCAAAGGGGAGATGACCAATTTATAAGATCACAATACTAGAGGTAATGTGATGAATGATATGCTGGTGGGTAAATTAATCATGCATTCATATTTATCCAATGCATTATTTCATTACGGATCATCACACTCTTTTATATCTATGCAGTTGTCCATGAAAATTAAACATATCTTATTTGATTTAATTAGAGTGTCGTTTGTAAAAACACTTAAGGGAAGTATCATTGTAATAATGTTTTCCTAGAAGTTCCCATTATGAAATATTAATAGAATTTATATACAAACCTTGTAATTTTAACTATTGTTGACTTTGATGTAACCATTTGTTTGAACTGGCTAAACAAATATAATAAAAAAATTTAATTCTAAAGGATTAAAATTACAATTTGTAAGAAATATGTAGAACATATTATACTGAAAAAAAGAATCCCAGTCATATTTTTATCTAGATCCATCCCATTATCTATACTTTACTCAGTTCATCATGAAATAGAGGAAATTATATCTAGTGATGAAGAAGGTAAACTTAAGATTAATAATGTAAATATTTTGTAGGATTATATTAATGTATTTGTTATGGAATGACCTAGACATCCCCTAGAGCGTGAAGATAAATTTTCTATTTATTCAATCCTCGATACCATGACAATATCAAATACTCCCTATAGAATAGATATTATAATGTTAATGGAGTTTTGGAAACCACTACGGGATTTGGGTAATAAGTAATTTAATCACTATAGTGTTTAACCATGGGTAACCTTAGTCCCGTTTGATAAGAAAAAACATGTATATATGAGGTTTTTCATTGATTATATTGTAATAATTTCTATTACAAAAAAATATATCATCTACCCCACATTGATTACTTTTTTTGATCAAATTCATATAGTCTAATATTTTTAAATGATTAATATTCATTCTCGGTATCACCCATTGAGTATGTTTGGTTTTTAGGATTCATGATGATTCTTCCCAGGGCCATTTTTATCAAAAAAATATAATATAAATTGATCCTTAAATAAAAAAGGAATACAGTGAATGTTATACACAAAAAAAATCGTTGTACATGATTTCCTTGGCATGGAAGGTAACTATCATCTTAATCAACTTGAACATTTTCTAATTTTCTAACCCATTTACCCATCATTAATGTAAATGGGTTATGTTTTATTGGATAAATGAGTGTGATGAATTCATTTATGATCTAAAGATAATATTATTCAATGATCTGATTTATATTCTTCCACCTATAGGTTATGGGTTTTTAATATGTTGTGATTCATGTATAAAAATATTATGTTGTTTCCTGATGAAAATTGAAAAATTTATTAAACATGAAATAATAGAATTTATGGATCATGATTATAACAACCCATCCAATTATATTGATTCACTGACTGAAATCATCACTGTGATCATATGGATAAATTATTTCTATTTTAAAGTATGTGAGGTACACATCTTTCATAGAAACCTGAAATATATATTATTAGAGAAATATCTCAACATGAGAAAAAGACGATGGCACAATATAGTCAAGGATTATGATTTTTCAATACACAACCACATCGATAAATAAAATAATGTTTCATATTCATTGAGTATGATGTATCTTGGAGTTTTAGCATAGATGAGGAATGAGAATGATCATTTGTTCTCAAGTCCAGTAAATATAGATACGCAAATTTATATGAAAAGGGAGACACAAATAATTTTTCAAATGATAAAAAAACCATTTTTTACAGTTGATAAATAATTCTGAATATTACGTATACAACTTCCATTTGAAAATGAACATTGTGAACAAAGGAAAGTAAGAACACATTATTTCTGAAGACGGGGTTCTAAAATTTTGAAAGAGGCTATGTGTACCATCCACAATAATGATAAAAATGGATATATTGGATGATGATCATAGGATGAATTTATCTATACACCCATGTAGTATAATGATGTATATTGTCATCAAGGATCATTTTTGGTGGTATATCATGAAATGGGAAATTATTGATTATGTGTCCAGCTGTTTGGGATGTCTACAACTGAATGTTTTGAGGATGCATCCAAATATAATACATTAACCTTGTAACATTCATGTGTGGAAATAGGATGTAATTACTTTATAATTATTATATGATTATTAATTTCTTCTAGAATGAATGATTAAATATGGGTTATCATTAATCACCTATCCAAATAAACACATTTTATTGCTATAAGGGATGTCATTCCTATTGATAACATCAAAATTCTCTATATGAATGGTCTAGTATGAATTACTAGTGAACTCCCATAAATTGATTATGATTTATATTCCCTATTTTCCTTGGAATTTTGGAATGCCTTTAAGGGTCTCTTGATACTGAGCATCATATGAGCACTTCCAATAATCCTCAAACCGATAAATAGTCTGAAAGTAAAATTCAGAAAATGGTAGACATGATGTGGTCAGGATCACTCTACTTTCAAGGTACATGGGATCGTCAATATGTGTTTGTATTGTTTTACTATAATAATAATTTCCATTAAATTATTTAAGTGGCGTCGTATGGTTCATTTTATGGAAAGAGATGTCATACACCAATTAGATAGGATAAAAATGGGGAAAGGAAACTTGTAGTCCCACAAAATTTTGATGATATGATTAAAATGTTAAAGGCTCTTTAATATCATATTAAAGGTGGTCAAATTTGGAAAAATATTTTTTCTGATAATCGAAGGAATATTTTAGATTTCTATGTGGGAGATTATTTTTTATTAAATGTATATCCACGAAGTTGTGTTATCATTTTCTATATAAAAGGGAAACTCAGTCCTATGAACAATATAACCTTAAAAAATCATTAAAAAGTTTAATTTTTTTATTACAGTTTAGTGATTCCAACAAATATTTCAAATGTACATGATTATATATATATATATATATGATAGAGAAATACATGTCAGACCCAATACATGTGGGAATATATGATCAAATGGAGTCAGAACCTGAGAATTCATTCTATGTTTAACCAATAAATATTTTATATACTATTATGAATGTATTGAGGAATCACCTGACACATAGAGTAATGGTTCTTTGGATAAATCACAATATAGTAGAATTAACATGGTAACATGATGATTTTATAAAGGAGAACTAACAAAAATTTCGTATAAGTTAATGCCACAAAAATTTTGAGGAAGAAATTTTTTTAGGATGGATTAATTTATCACACTAAGGGTTTACCATATTTTTCTTTTAGAATAAATTTAATTTCTGTAATAACTAGGGAAATATGCATCACTAACTTATTTTTCAGTTTTCTCAACACCATGGTTCTAAAATACTATTTAGTTGTGTTTTTCAGTGTTAATTAGATTATAACAATATTATATATTATATATAGTACTGTTAATGTTACAAATACAATAAAATATTTTTACATTCATTCAATATATTTAATAGAAATAATATAAGAACAAACCCAATTTTTTATCAAACACCCCTATATTTTTATTAAACCTGTTTTTCTTTCTTTTAATGTCAATTCTATTTTGAATATAAAATTTGGAACTGTTATGAATTTTCTTTCCCAAAATAAACTATAATTTTTGAATCATAATAAAAAATAAGTTGTATTTGTTTATTTACTAATTAATTATTATACAAACTTATGATTCGTTCTATAATTACTAGGCCCAAGATTTTGTTTCTATTACAATTATCCTATTTTAGAGTAATATATAATTGGGAAGGGAATGTATTGGAATATCAAATGTGTAAATATTAATTATCATTGTCACCTTATTGAATTAAATTGTTATAGGGTTTGGAGATCTTCCACTGTTATAATTTTTATAATGGTTTGGTAATTCACCTTTTCTGATTATGAATTTAAATCAGGAAAGTGGAGAATGACATAATGAAATCCTTCTTATAATTAAGTATTTTTATTTTTGTTCAGTTTATTGTATGATAATGAAATAACTCCCTTGGATGTTATGGTGGGGATGATATTTCCAATTCAGCATTTTTCCTGATAATGGATGTTATTTTTATGACATAAAGGCTTGTATTTGGGAAATATTTCCTCTATTAAAGGGATATTATTATTACTTAATTTCCCCCTCGATGTGGGATGCACAACCCATAATGACAAAATTATATGGTAGGGGATGAAATTACAATAATGAACTGTTTTTTATGATATTTTGTGGATTTTTGTAAATGTGAACCGAGATTGTGGATGCTTTTCCCACCTTTGATATACCTGTTGATATAGACAATATTCCTTTTCGTTGTGAAATTTATTTGATGTGTCATTTAGTTTTTTATATTAGCTTATGGAGACTATGATTAGGATTTATGATATTTAATTACGATATAATACACATGTGTTGATAAATTTGATATCACATGATGTTGTAACCATTTTTCTAGATATTTTATTAGGAAAACATTTCCATTGCATTTTCCATGATGCTATAACTAGATGATTTGGCCCTTCATTTTTTTCCTTGATCCTAATGAATTCATAATTATTATGTAAAATTGATATTTAAACCTTAGTAGTAGTTGAATAATGTTTTGTCACACCCATGTGATTCTTAAGGCTAGTGGATGTGACATTATTATTATTATTATTGATAAATTATCGTTTTTATAGTCATGAAATAATAAAATTAAACAATCATAATATGGGTACATTTAGAGAGTTTTTTTGTCGTAGAATATGTTTTACAAACACAATTCTCAAATTCTCTGGTATTATACTATACATTATGTTTTTAATCTAGGCAATGGATCGATCCCTAATATTGGAGGGTGAGTTATGGATCTTTGTAAGTGTGGACAGACGTGAAAAATTGTGTACATGAGATAAAATTTTATTGGAAGTCCAAATTTTCTCTTCATTTTAGATTGTGTGGTATATTATTTTCTATGATGGAAGATGTTTGTTCATATATGATTATTTTAAATTTGAACTACATATTGTATTATTTATTTGGATTTTTTATATAATTATTAATGGATGATAGATATTATGATCATTTTTTTAATTTTTTAGTTGTTTTATAATATTCATCATATTGTTTTATATTTATATAAACTAATGTGGTTATAGAATTTCCACCATTATACATAGACCCAGGATCTTATCATGTAGAATCTACTAGACGAGTATACATATATGAGGCATGCATCACTTAAATCAGTCATATTGGAGTTGAAATTGATTGAGGATGGTAAAAAAATTTAATATCATCATGTCATTCATTTCTCTTATTATATTTGATATACCAATCCTTATAAATGATGCTATCATAATTTTATATGGAACATATTCCAAGTAATAAAAATTCTTTTATCATGTAATTCCATATTTTATGGGATGTGGTGGAAATTAATTGTTTTTTTATATTTATTTTTAAAAAAATTAATGTATAATGTTAGTGTAACTGGTTTATGATATTAATTTTGGTTGGATGTTGTATGATGTGTGAATTATTGAATCATTATTTGTATCAATGAGTCACATGAAAATCATGTCATTTCTAGTGACTAATGACCCATTGTATGATTTAATGTAGAGATTTAAATTCTATGAGAAATAATTTTTATATTTTCCACATATATAAGAATAGAATTTTCAATTCCATGATTATTTACATATAATATCAATTTGATGAGGGGATCCAACATTTTATTTGATTCTACCTCTGAGGGAGAGATGAGATTCAGGGAGAGACTCGGAATAAGATGTTTCATTTGATCCCTATTATGATAGGGTTTTGATATATTCTATATAGTCATTCTTATTTTTTATTTACTCACTAATGTTTCGTATTCGAACGAATTATATATCTTACACAATATTTTTATATTTTCATTAGGAGGAATCATATTTCAATCATCCATTTTTGATAACCAGGTAGGATGGGCTGATCATGCCTCACACGTTATTGTTATGGATCCCTTAGTTTATGTAAATTATATTCATGAACATTTATTTAGGTTATTCTATTGATTTCATTAATTTTATTTGATGAAAATCTGTTATGGTAACAGACATGAACGTTTTAGGGGTGTGATAATTTATAGCTTTATTACTTTTCTAACATAATAATGAATCATATCCTGAATGACTAAATAGTTTATTTTTATCAATAAAGTAGATATATAAATGAATTCCATGTTACATTTGGAATAGAAAATGAAACATAAAACATAAAAAAATAAACTTCTATGTATCTTCGAAATTGATTCCATGAATTCCACATCATAAACCCAATAATGGAAGAAAAATAAATGAGTGGTCAAATTATTAGTTAATGATAATTATATTATAAACTGTCATGAATTACTGGGTATAAGAAATATGACAAGGTATGTAATTGAACACAGATTCAATTTATTCAATAATGTAACAATGAAATATATCTGTACATTTTTTCATTGTGAAAATACATTAGATAAAAATAACTATCTTCTGATTGTAGTAAATAATTAATTATTTGACATCATGTACTATAACATGAACCACTACCGTCAATATCTTTCAAAAGAATGTTTATTTTTGTTGGTATAATCTCATCTATTTGTTCTTGGATTAAAAAATGAATGATTTGTCACTGATGGATTTGTATCATGAGACACGTTGGTTCATCGATGATATATCGATAACTGGGACCCACCCACATATGTTATTCCATATCATTTATCTTATATAAAATAATCAAATTAACTCCTAAATCCATTCTCCTTAACCTCAATTATCTATATTGACTAAAGTATGAATATTTAGAATTATTTCCCCTGTTAAAAAAAATATAATTAAATAACACTTTTAAAAATGGTGAAAATAAATTAGAATACTTATATAAATTATAAAAACAATATAGATATTAAATGAAATATTATCTCAAATTTGTAGTATACACACCACATAGAAATTATTGTGTGAAAAATACCTTATAAATTCAAGTGAAATTGAAATTGAGACAATGTCCCTTACATTGAGCTTTCCCTTAGTTGATTGTGATTTAACCAACTATAAAATAGTATATAGAGCATTATTAATTTATACAAGAAGAATATCCATTTTAATGATACCATATATGATACACTTATATCATCTTCTCACCTATTTGTCAATAATATGTCACTGTTAACCATGTTTTGTGTGTTAACTCCAAAATTTTTATACTCATGTTTTGTCATGTATGTCATAGTTCATTTGAAAAGGATATAGTTACTTCATAACCATAATTATATCAAGAACATAAATATCATATTTTTCATTATATAAATTTTTAGAATAATTTTTGAATGGTTAACTTGGAAATTGAAAATCATCGTGTTGTGGAGATGGTAAGTCGTACCTACTCAAAAGGGATGATATCACTTTTATATGGTTGAAAGTGTAAAGGTGTTGATGATATATCAATTTTTTAGTATCAATATGTTTTCATTTTTCTATATAGATCCATTATTTCCACCACTATACCAATCCAAGTAATTTTGTTATGAAAATAAATTACATCGTAGGGTGGGGACATTAAGAAGTACATACACATGTACAATGCTCTCATTATTCATATGTTTGATAAGAGGTTAAATATGGTTATCCAAAAATCATAATAAAATATCAGAATATATTATATACTACATTTATTAATTTATCCTAGAAAGAACCCCTGGATATGAATAATAAGAAGAAACAATCTTGAAATAGTCAATAGAGGAAATTACGTATTCATTGGTGAAATTATTTTAATCTTCTGATATGTGATCTTGGGTAGGTCTTTTGAAAATATGAAATCATATATAACTTAAATATGGATTTTTATAATGGAATTGGGTTGGACGTGGTTGAGGTAGATTACTAAATGTGGTGATAATATGTGGTTTAAGGAGTTCCATTTTCTAATTGTGGTGAGGGGCAATTTCAAAAATCCTCAAAATATTAAAATATAATAATGATATTATAGAGCCATTGACATCGAAATGGACTCTAAACAATAATGGAACGATTTTTTAGTGAATATATTATCTTATTTTTAATTATTTTATATATTATTTACTTTTATTTTTTATATTTTTTAATTAAATTTATTTAATTTAATTTCATATTAGATCAATTAAATTTCAATATTTTCAAATATGATACTATTCAATAATTATACTTTAATACATTATGAAAAAGTGGGAATTCAAATATAATGCATTAAAACATCTCTATTATTTCTTACAGATGTAAAAAATCATTAGACACATTAAATCATCCCAAATATATTACAATTAATAATTTAATCAATTCTTTTATTTTTTTGTTAATTAATTAATTTTTTTAGCTTTTGAGAATCATTTAAGGTAATTATATAATTTATAAAAATAATATAAATAATGAAATAATATATTAGGATTTAAATATACATTTAGGATCATTAATATCTTGATTGTGTCCCTATGTGGACACATAAAGAATATAAAATAGAAAGACAATGTCATTTTGTAACTTTAATTGATTTAAATAACATATAAGTCATTATCATTGAAACGTTTCATTTAAAAAACTCAAATTTGATCTCAATGTGACAATAAAATAATATTATTCATCTAATAATATTTATACATGTTTAGGTGACATTATTACCCTTATCATTTAGTTTTAACCCATGTTTATTTATGTTAACTCTTACCACGTCAACATCAATTTTTACCCGTTGACGGACAATATTTTTACTATAAAATATTAGTAGAACCATAAATGAATGATGGATGATATTGGAAACTATATATCATTAATTTGATGGATTTTATTTTCTTATAAATTTAATACCATTTAAGAAAATGTTATTTTTAATAATATAACATAAATATCAATTTTGAAAATATTTATTACATTCAATTTTATAATAATTAATAAACATTGATATCTTAGAAATAACACTTTAAATAAATCAATAACATGGAAAAGGTATATAAATTTTTTTATGGAATTCATAATATCAAATTATATATTTTTTATATTATTAATATCATTGGATTTATATTTCAGTTAAATAATAAATTACAACATCAACAATGTATAATTATTTAAGATTACTATTTCATCACTAAAAAGTAAAAACTAAATTTCAATTATAAATATAATTATTTTTTGTTTCAAAAGAAAATATGTAGTTCAATTTTTCCTCTAGATGGCCCAAAATAAAAATATTATCTTTTTGAAAACAAAAGGATTAAATCATTGATATCAGTTTAAAATAAAATACATCAAAGGGCTTAAAGTCATCAATGTTGCTTCGAGAGCATATAAAATTATCTAATGGATTATTTTGGTGACAATTATTCATAAAATAAATTCATTATATGTGCTATAGAAATTTTATAATATTTGTAATATTATTTTTAGCCATAATTAAATGATTTGACTATAACTGTATGAATTAATATTAATAAGTATTTATCCATATTAGTCTGATATAAGAGGGAAATATTTACATAATTTAGAAATTATTATTCCACATATGGAATCCATTTTTCTAAATTCAAATAACATAATTACCTAAAATTATTTTAAAATTAAACCACTTCATGGGTGAGAAAACATGTTAATAAAGTGAACACTTAGAAAATTTTGAATTTCTTATATCAAAATTCTATTTGAAATCGATTAAAATGACCAAAATTGTGTTAATATAAATAAAATTGATCTAATTATTCTATAAAACCAATTAAAAATATAATTTATTAGTTTAAATTGTTAAGAAAAATTATAATTTTCAATTAAAATCAAATATTTTTTACTATTAATGTAAACATAAAACATATAATAACAATATAAAAAATTAAAATAAAATATGTTTTGATATTCATTTATAAAAAAAGATGTTCAATTTTTAAAATAGAATTTATAATAGTTTCAAATTGCATTTTCAACATAAGATTTCATTTAAAAGGTGAGAAAACAACCTATAGAAATATATAAATTTTTATTTATATCAATGTATTTATTCCATATTATAACTATAAAATCTTTAGGATGAATGTAAAAATATTTAAATATATATAAATTTCATTATATAGTTAATACTAGTCATTCCAACCAATTAATTAGCTTTTTTATAGTAATATTTTTTTGTGTAGTTAAGTTGGGTGTTGTGGGAATTATATGTTTTAAAATATATAAAATTTATAAATAGGAATACCAAAAAATATTAGGGGTGTTACATTCTATCCTACTTTAAAAAATTTATTTCCCTCAATTTGAAATTTCACATTAGAAATAAATGTTTGATTTTGTAAAATTACTTTCTGGGAAACCCACATCAATAATATGGATAATAAAATACCCTCTCAATATGGGGGAATGGTAAATTATAAGGTCACCATGAAATTAGGCTTTGGAATAAGATAAAATTAGTGGGATGTGAAAACCATTAAAAGGAAGAGAAAAGTAAAAATCATATTTTGATGCATAGTGATAGACAACATGGTCATTAGACTATTTAGAATCAAAAACAATTAAATTGTATTAGTTAAAACGATAATTATTCAACATAGTGAAATGTATACTGTTATCATTTGTGTTCAAAAATATGTTTCCTAGAGTGGAGGGGCTCATTTAATATTCAGGTAAGAACATGAGATAATAATCTTTTCTGATTTCATTTCATTTCATATAAAAAATCTCATCAATTGGTTATATTTTTATATATTGTCAGTTTCTTTCATACAATTGGAGAAGGATATTCAAGATGAATTTTTATTCCTCAAGCACATTGTTTAATCATAAGGTGTTCAAGTGATTCATTCCACTTCACAAAATTTATTGAAACCAAAAGGATAACATAAATTATCCAATAATTCATAATTTTTACATAGAAAATAATATTCAATATTTAACATAATATATTTAAATATTAAGATTCATCCAACAAACATGTATCCAGGTTCATAGTCCAAAAATTTATAAACAGGGTAATCAAATTTCCAAATTCAACATAACATCAGACTTCACGCCAAATAAGATACTGATGCTATTTTTGTCACATATCAAATATATTAATAACTTAATCACATATAAACCTTAAAGAAAACATATATGTTTCTAATAATAAAATATTAAGTAGATTTATTAAATCCAAACATGTAGTAAACTAATGAACGATAACCTAAACTATAAAATCACTAAAAAGTTTCATAGTCACTAATAATATCCCATAAACTTCTCGTTTTCATTGTTATCTCATCATCAAGAATATGTTAAGGGTCATCTTCATCCATTCATGTATTTTTCTTGAATTTAATCTTATTAATTAATCATTTTCCAAGGACATCTATAACGATCCACACACACTTTTTAATCATTGAAGTCAATGTTTTCTCATAAAATCCTTATATTTTCTATAATAATTATAACCAGATTATAATCGATAATATACGATTACAAAATATTTAAAGGATAAAAATATAAAAAAAATCATTCCACTTAAACTATATAAATAGAATAAGCTTTAACTTCATCCCATAGCTCTATTAAGGCATATTTTGTTTAGGCAAGTGGTATATGTTTTAAATGATTCCCATCTCCATGTAGTTTTAACATAGAATAAAAGAATTTTTATAATTCCCTTTTCTTTTCTTCCTATAGAAAAAAATCATGACACAAATAATAAACAAAAAACCATTCATGAAATTCCTTTTGTGATTATTTCCCCAATTATCACATGTTGAAAATTACTTCTTTCCCTTCAACACATTATCTAAATTTTTCACTACCATCCTCTTCCTAAATTGATTCCCTTTAAAGCTAAAAGACATGAAAAATTAATTCTATTTCTATATTGAAATAATATTATTTTATCATATGAAGTAAAAGATTATCATACCAAATGACGTCAGAAACATTATTTAATCAATTCAATTAAATGTCTATTATTTATCTCTATGTTTCATATTGAATCCTCAATATATATAGATAACATTTTAAAAGTAACTTAATACTCTACTGCACTTTTTTCCATATTTTCATTAAACTATATAACTTTGTCTTCACATCAATTTGTTCCTCGCGAGTGAAATATTTTCGCATGAACGTATCCAAAAATAAATTTCATTGTATGTTTTTTATTTTTTATTCCTATCTATTATTATAGATTAATGACAACTATTTTATTACATCGCCTTTGAGAAAATATATTGGAAGTGTGGCTATTTCTTTTTCACTCTATCAGAACACTGTAAATATTTTCTCCATAGACATAATAAATTTATCAGCTACAATTATATTATTAGTATCATTAATGTATATGGGATTCTATCATATAAATTTTCCAAATATAGGAAACTCTCACTGTGGAATATATTGCTCTATCTTTTCAAGATTATCTCTCAAAACATGATAAAGCTTGATTAAAATTGAAATAAATTTCTCATTTCTTATATCAACTATATTGGTTTCCGTAGTAGGTAAATATCTCCTATATCACCCAAAGACACTAATATATTTTCATTTTCGAATATTATTATTTTATTGATAGCTTGATAAAAACAAAGTACTAAGTTAGTTTTCTATGCATACAACACCCTGTTTAAAACAAAATCGTTTTAGAAACCTTATCATAATTAATTAAATTGTAACTCTCTAAGAGAATGTATATACTAAATGAATATGTTATAAATCCAATAAAATAATTTTTACTAATTAAATATTATATATATAGGAAATGAAGAAACACAATTTTATGCATTTAAACCTATATGTTTAGAAAATATATTTTAAATCCTTTTAATATAGAACACATTTTAAATCTAAATTGTCAAAAATTATCAATTTATATATGAAGTAATAAGGTTTTTTTGAAATAATAATGACAAAAATATCTTTGAATAATGTTTTTCAATTTTTTAAAAGAGTTAGATTTTTGATAAGTGGTGACAAATTCTTATTAATTGAAAAAAGAAATTTCACATAAATAATTTTTAATGATAAATAATATGAAAAACATTTATAAAATAAATTTATTTTATTTTTATTTCAGTTAATCCAGGTTATGTAATTATTAAAAATTTCACATTGAAATTTTATATAAGTACTTATCAATACGTTTAATACTTTTACATTAATAATCATCATTTTCATCCCCTATACATAGATAGTTTTAAATTAATTTATTCCTCTAATGTGATATTATTTTGGAAAAAATGGATTATATATTTTTATTATGAATTATATATAATTTATAATCTATCATCTTAGTTTCTAATAATAAATAATATTGAATGTGATTAAAATTTATTAGAGTGATTAAGAGAAAAAATAGATTAAAATATGTGTAAACCATAATATTTAATACCCAAATGACAATGAAACTATTAAAAAATAATTTATATATATATTTTAGACAAAATAACTCCATTTAATGTAATTTTTATCATTATTGGATAAAATATTCAAAACACAATGTGGGTGAAATTTCATTGTAAAAAAATTAGAATAATGCCCCTCCAAATCATCTATAAACAGTCACTCAAACATTCCACAAACTCACACCACTAAATCTATTTGTCTCACAAAAAAATTATCCAAAATAATCTACAAATATTCATACTGTCACCCTATAGGCTTATATTTGGGGAAACATCCAACCAATAATTCATTAGTCCAATCCCAAACGAGTTACCCGAAGAATAAGTAAATTTCATCAAGATGTATTTTTTTCCGTTTCCAATCCGTTATTTTTAAATTATATCATTGTTAAATAATTACCTCATAATATTCAATATACAGAGATGTTATTATTTTATGTTTTCTACCTTAACATACACACGCTTCCATAAAATGGATAATGATCATACCTTTTGTTTTTACAACTAACTACCACCTCACAAGATGATACTGTTTACTATTCATTTTCTACCTCTCATGGCTCGACATTAATATGGACACATTGTTTTTACATGATATATATAATATTTTTTTGTCTCAATACTTATTTAATTATTTTATAATATATTCCTTAGTTATTTATTTTTTTGGTATATATGACAACAGCGTTTGTGGATGTGTGAACTATCATCCACTAAAAGTGAAGTTATTCATTCACAAATTAGATGAAAATTATAAATAAATGATTTAATTAACATGTATGATATATATAGAGTTAAAATTACAAGTTAATTAAAAAATAATTTTTTTAAAAATTTCATTATTTTAAAAAATTACAAAAGAAATGAATGTAGTGTTCATGCATACGTACGATCTACGACCTCCATGAATGATGTGTTTCATTTAATATCTCAAAATATTATATGTTATTATATATAAAAATATAAATTATATACATTTAATTATTTCATGGTTTAAATTATATATATGTCTATATTATGATATATATAATAATAACAACATGTAACATGTCTAAACCTACTCAATAAACTAGGAAATAAACACATAAAATAGTGAAAATAATGAAATATAGTTAATAAATGAGTAAAACGAAATTATAAGAAGATAATATATGATATTATGAATTTTTTTTGGTTTTTATATAATTTATTAAAATGTTTAAAACTCTTATAAAATATTTTAATGTAGTATAAAAATAACGTAAAATAGATGTTAAGGGAATTTTATTCAACATACATTATATTGAGAATATTATGTTATTATAAACCAATTAACATTAATGTGGTATAGATAATTTTCATTTTTAATTTAATATCATGATTCACTAATAATTCATGATATTTTATAGTACTCATTGAATGATCTTAATCAGGTGGTTTTGACATGAAAATTACCAAGAGGTAGAAATTAACATTATAATATCACTTTCTTTTGTGATTGAAAACTTTATCTAGAAACAATCACATTTTTATGATCAATTTTATTATACATAAAATTTATCATAAATTTACATATCTCCTCTAATGAATGTTAGTATTTCATAAACCATACACTAGGTTTACATACATTTTTTACATTTAATGCAATTTTATTTATATGGGAAATATTTCTAAATTGGTATCCTTTACTCAACATATATATTTGATAAGGTACATTGTTTATGAATTTCAATAAACTATTGGATATATTAGGAATTATTTTTACTTTTAATACATGGGTTTGGGACCATTTAATTTAATCTCTATGGATAGGGGATCGATAATCTCATGAAACAAATATATTCGCCAAACCAGAGTAGGTTAAACACTCTTGATAATAAATATTGGATATAAATGAATCACATTCCTTGAAAACATGACATCCAATAATTAAGCATTCCCTAAATAGAGTGTTGAGTGATTATTATTATCAGTGTTATTTTGTATTTTTCATATCAATGGATTCATTTCCATTCCCTGCATATTGATTAAAATGTCATATGTTTCAGGTATCGAACATTCCATATTCATTTTCCTTTATTTATATATTTATGGAAATTTTTCTTAGTTATTTACCTTATCATGATTATTATTCTCAGTGTGTTGTAGTTTGTTCAATTTTACATAACCTATCTAAGCATTATATATCACCCTTTTTTCGTTCCATTATTCTATGATATGAATAATAAATCATTGAATGATATTTCAGGGGTGTAGTTTATTTCATTTTATTTTGTATCGTGTTTTATAATTTATTTCCCAATGTAAGATGGGTAACATGTATTTATATCATTTTCTAAAACTGCTAAATAGATCAGTTCATCTGGATTTTATTCTATTTTATAATGTCAATTTAACAATGTAATCACCCAAATATGGGATTCTGCGGTTGGATCATTACAGTTAGGATCAGTTCATCTGGATTTTATTTACCTTATACACCTGGATTGAAACTCATGGCGGATACTCTTTTGATAATTCAAATTTTATTTTCAAATCAATTTGGAGGATTTAAAGATAAATATTCCCCCAATTAATCCAAAGTTTATGATAATAATATTTACATTTCATACATTTCTATATGTTTTATACTGTATTTGGATTTCTACATTATGGGATATGAACTTATACTGTGTATACCATTTTTTAGAAATTCCACATGAATGTAAAAATCATATCAATACTCATGGAAAATGTATAGATTACATAGTTCAGAAAACCAATAACGTGGTTCATAGAATAGAACAAATAATGGAATTTGTAGGGAAAAATATTCAGGTTATGAAAAATAACCATTAACAAATGGATAATCTTAGTCTCTGCAGAGAATATATAATTTTGTATTGACTTATGAAATAGATTCCCCTATTTTATAGTGTGGATATTATTCCAATTTTACCTATGTAAATTTTTAAGTCACCAGTGATGATATTTACAACCATGGTATTTATTGAAATTTAAAAGGTTAAGCATTTGGTATATTATCTAAAAGGTGATGTTTGTCAATGGTGTTCCATGATCTATAATATCATGGAGGAAGAAGAAATAGAACTAATTGAATTTATAACTTTTAAGGCGGTATTTTTTAATAAATACATTCTTCGTGAATAGAAAATTGTTGTTAATAGAATGTTCATTTGCGTAAAGAATTAATTTGATAGTGTTGATGGTTATAAAGCTACCATTACAAGGTTATAATGGGTTTATTTAGATTGAATATACAATTTGGAGTGGAATATTGAAATTTTCTTTGATGTAATTAAAAAATGTCATTGAAGGGAAATAGTATCCAAGATATTTTCATTATAGGATGGAATATTTATAAAATCCGTCAAAATAATGAAGGAATGCTAAATGTTAACCATATTGATGGGATACCATGAGAAGAATAGGTCCTTTTAAAACCATAAAAAATTAATGTGTCATAGAAGAAGTAGGGAATTAAGAAATTCACATTTGTGATAACTATGGGAAAAATCACTCTCAGAAATACTTGAAGAGACTGGGATTTTTTTATATGTTTGTAGAAAAGGGTCATCATGCTTAATAATAAATGAGGGATAAGGAAAATGATGATATTTAGTGATTCACCTATAAGAGTATGGGTAACTACTAAAATGAATACCCCAAGAGGTAGGGGAATCATCCATAAAAATTCCAAATGTAGATGGAGAAGATTATGAGATCAATATAGTTGATGTAAAAGTACCGAAAGAATTTGTTGTAGGTAAATTAATCATATATTCAAATTTATCAAATTACTTATTTTTCTATGGATCGTCACACTCTTTTATATCTACCTAGTTTCCCATGAATATTAGTAAATTCCCATTTTTTTAAATAATTGAGTTGTCTTTAAAAACACTTAAGGGAAGTCTTATTATAATAAAGATGTGTCTTGAAGTTCCCATTACGAAATATGAAGGTGCATTTCTTACTGATATTGTTATCATACATATGATTGACTTTGTTATAATCCTTGGTATGAACTGGATCTCAAAATATAATACTATAATTAATTGCAAGATGATGGAAATTACAATTTATAATTATGATGTAGAATATATTATCATTAGACCAAAATCTTACTCACCTAATTCTTATCTAGATCCACCCATTGTAGCTCTTCGAAAATAAATTTATCAGGTATAAGAAGAAACAATATATAGTGATGAATGAGTTAATCTTAAAATTTAGGTTGTACCTATTGTGTTGGAATACATTGACGTATTTCATATGGAATTACATGGACATAACCCCGATCATGAAGTTAAATTTTCCCCGGATTTAACCCCTGATGAAAAGCCAATATGAAATAATCCCTATATAATAAATATTATATATCCAATAGAGATGAATAAATAATTATGATATTTTTTATAACGTATTTACCCACCATTGTATTTCACCATGGGGAGCCTTTATCCTCTTTGTTTGGAAGAAAATAAATCTATGAGGATTTATTTCATTATATTGAAATAAATTATATTACAATATATAAATGGTATCATCTACCACACATTCATGACATTATTGATCAAATTCACATATCACAGTATTTTTAAATGATTTATCTTCATTATATGTATCAAAAATTTAGTAAGTTTGATTTCGGAATTTAAGAAGTATCTTTTAATGGCAATAATGTATCTAAAAATGAAATATCAATTGATCCTGGAAATGAAAAGGCATATAGAGAATGTTCTACAGTAACAAAAAAAATCTACACATGTAGTTTCATTGGTTTGGATGGTTACTATAAGCTTATTTTTTCATAATATTTCCTGTTTTTTAACCCATCAACCCATTTGAAATGTAAATGGAATAAGATGAATTGGTCTATGCACCATGGTAGTCCAATGATGTATATAGACTTGAATGAAAACATTTGTTTGGATAACATGCTATGGGAAATTGTAAATTTTTTGTCCAACTATATGCGTTGTCAAAAACTGAATGTTGCGAGGCAGAATCCAAAAGTAATCCTTCAACCTAATCTTATTCCTATGTGCAAATGAGATATAATTACTATGGAATTTTTCATAGGACTACCAATGTATTCTTGAACTAATGATGAAATATGGGTTATCGATGATCGCCTATCCAAATCATCACATTCTATTTCTATAAGTGAATTCATGCATATTCAAAACCTCGTAGGGATCAATATGAATAGATTAGGAATAATTCATGGTGAACACCCATCAATTGTTTCTGATTGAGATCTTGTATTTACATTTAATTTTTGGAAAATTCATCAGAGGTCTCAAAACATTGACCATCATTTGAGAACTTCCTACAATCCTTAAACTGAAAATCAATCTCAATGAAAACTTCAAAAAATGAAAGACATGATGAGGTCCAGATCACTTGATATTCAAGGTACATTTGATTAGTAATCACCATGGGTAGTTTTTTACTAAATTAATTATTTCAATTCAAGTATATTAATATAATTTTATGATGCATTATATAGAAATTTATTTCATACTTAATCTTGATTAGAAGATGCTGGTCAAAGGAATATTGAAGGCCTAGATCTTTTTGAAGAGATGCTGGAAAAGAAAAAGGCTATAGAGAATCAATTTATAGATCGACAAATTTGGCAACATATTTGTGAGGATAATAAAAAAAATGTTTAGAGTTCTACGTGAGAGATCATGTTTCATTAAAAGTATATATATGGAAGGGAGTAATAGTGTTTAATATGAATGGGAAACTCAGTCCTAGATAATTAAAAACCTTTTTAATCATTGAAATTGTTAGTTGTATATTATCAATTAGTGATTCCAACAAATCTCTAAAATTTACATGAATTTTTCCATATATCAATGTTATAGAATTACATGCAAGACCCCACACATGTGAAAATATATGAATAAATAGATTTGGAACCTAACCATTCACACAATGGTGAAACCATCAAAATTATATATACTAGATAGAAATTATTGAGGAATCAGATGACTCATCAGGTAATGATACTCTGGAATAATGAAAAAAAGGAGGAATATAAATGGGAACTAGTGGAATCTAGGACGAAGAACTACCCATATCAGTGAATGTGATTATAATTAATTACAATGATTAAGATAAAAATTCCCTTAACAATGGAGTAAACCTTAGGAATAAGGGCCCAAAAAACCCAGAAAAGTTTAAAAACACATTAAATTGAAATTTTTAAACCCTATCACCCATATTATTTGATTTTTTTCAATGTAAAAGCCAAAATTAATGGAAAAAACGTGGGTGTAATTCCATATTCACCAAATTTCATGAATTCCACTCTTCCCCCACAAAAAAAGGAGACTCAAAACTCTCACTTATTCACACCTCTCAAACCCTTTGGATCCACCTTAATAATCATGAATAATCTCCATACAACCCTCAAATCACACTAGAGGCCTAAATATGGGTATAAATCCCACCAAAAATCACTGTGGTATAAACATAATGGGGTTAATCGAATAATATATCACCTTCGTCAACATGCATTTTTTACTTTGTTTCCTTCACAACTCTCTTACTTTCATATTATATCATGATTAAATAATGATATTAGTATCTGAAATATGATTATAGTTCTGAATTTAAGGTTTATGTACACTCCTATACCCAAATCCATCAAATAGGTTACAAACATACCATTTGTGTGTATAGAGAACTACCTTCTTCCAAAATGATGTTGTTTGTTTTTACATTATCACATATCATGGTTGTGAATTATTGTGGAATTAATTTTTTATATATGATAAATTTTATATTTATGTGGTATAAATACTTGTATAATTTTTTATATAAAACATACCTTAATAATTCCCATTTTTTGTAAATATTATAATATAGTTTGTGGATATGTTTACTACCACCTCCTCAAAGCGAAGCGATATGTTGACACATTACATAGAATGTGTAAAATATGGTTATAATTAAAATATGTGAAATATATAAGATAAATAGGATCATTTAGTTTGAATATACATAAATATCATTTAAATTCAATTATTTTAAAATAAAAAAAATGAAATGGAAGGATTTTTCTTGCTTCTGTACCCCGAACTGTCTCTATGAACTGTTCATTTCAATTATTATCTCTAAATATTATAAATTATTATAAATACATATATACTATATATGTATGATAAATAAATCATGTTTTAAAATCTTTATATGACTAAATAATTATTTATATAAGAAGAACACAAAGTAACAAATAAAAAAACTAAAAAAACGTTGCAATTAACACCCAAAATTGTGAAAATTATTATATATTGTTATGAATTCAGTTTTAAAAAATTATAAAAATTTAATATATGATATTATTAATATTAGTATGATTATGTTATAAGTCAATAACTTTCTTGAAACCATTACAACATATGATAATTGATGTTCACTATAAATGATACAACTGTTAGGGATTTTTTATCCTTATTGAGACATATTTATTACTATATATATTTTTAATTTTTCATTCAATATCATGATTCACTAATTATTCATACTTAGAAGGTGGGGGAACTCTAGGCCTATGATATCTTAATCGTAGTGACGATGGAGGCAACTGTGTCGGTCACCCTGGCGGGGGAGGGATCACTATAGGAAAAACTGATTTTTGCGATGAGGTATTTACAATGTGAATAAATTGTATCGCAAATAGTCTGTCGAATATGTTATTTTTGGTAGAAAAATCAGCTCATCACAAATAACTAATTAGTTGTGATGAGATTCAGCCCTGTCATGAAAACTTATGCGTGATTTGGCAAAAATTGTGTGCCCAACCGCGCAAAAGGGTATTTGCGACGGGTATGCACATCCCTTCACAAGTGCTGGGAGGCGGTAAACACTAGTTGCGAAGGGGGATCCCCTGTCGTAACTAGTTTGTTCGCCTGAGGGTATTTGCGACTGGACCCATCACAAATATTTGACGGTGGTAAAAAAATATTTGTGACGGGATGTCGTCCCCTCGCAAATAGTGTGTCGACCTGTTAATTTATCCTTTTAAGCGCCAATAGTAATTAATGCAGTTGAAGCTATTTGTGAAGGGTCCCATCGAAAAAAATACTATTTTCCACAGTTCCTATCGCAAAAAAATACTATTTGCGAAGTAATTCACGTTCAAAATAGTCTCGTCCCAACTAATCTAACCAATATATACCCTCATCTATTTTTTCCTTCCTACACCTCAATTCTAACTTTCTCTCTTTCTCAAAACTCCAATTTTAATTGAAATTTTATACAGAGTGAGTTTTTTTTATAAATAATTTGTGAAGCCATCTACAATTATAAGAGATCAATTTTAATTGTTTTTATGTTTAATTTAAATTAGTATTTCTTTCAATATTTAATATTATTTTTAATTACTGTTGATTAGTTGTAATTATGTTAGATTTAATTTGTTTTGTCATCAGTATTTATTTGTAATATTAAAATAAAATTATTAGTACTAATTCTTAGTAATTAGTAATAGTTAATAATTATTAACGATAATCAGTAAAGTGTATAAATAATTAGAGGCAATTAGTAAGTAGTAGTTGTGTTTTACAGTAATCACTAGTAATTTATGCTAATTAGTAATAATTTGGAAAAAGTAGTAATGATTAGGAAAAAATGTAATAAATATTTACAATTAGTAATAAATGCTAATAATTAGTTATAAATACTAATAATTGGTAATAAATAATAACAATTACTAATAAATACTAATAATTTGTAATAAATAATAATAATTAGTAATACATAGTAACAATTAGTAATAAATACTAATAAATAGTTATAAATTAAAATAATTAGTAATAAATAATAATAAATAGTAATAAATAATAATAAATAGTAATTTTTAGTAGTAAATAGTAATAATTAGTATTAAATAGTAACAATTAGTAATAAATATTAATAATTATAAATAATTAGTAATAATTAACAATAATAAGTAAAAATTAGTAATAATTAGTAATAAATAATAACTACTATAAATGAATAATAATAATTAGTGATCAATAGTAATAAATAATAATAATTAGAAATAAATACATATAATTAGATTTAAATAATAATAAATAGTAATTAATAGTAATAGATTGTAATAACTAGTAATAATTAGTAAAAAATAGTAAAAAATAGTAATACATAATAATAAACAAAAATAAATAGTACGAAATTATAATAATTAGTAATAATTAGTAATAATTAGTAATAAATAGTAATAAATGGTAAGAAATACTAATAAATAGTATTACATACAAATAAATAGCAATAAATATTAATAATTAGATAGAATTAATAATAATTAGTAAGAATTATAAATAATTAGTAATAATTGTTAAAAATTAGTAGTAAATACTAATAATTAGAAATATATACCATTAATAAGTAATAAAAACTAATAATTAGTAATAAATACTAATAATTAGTAATAAGTATTAATCATTAGTAATAAATAGTAATAAATATTATTAAATGATAAATTATAGTAATAAATACTAATAATTAGTAATAAATAATAATAATTAGTAATAATTAGTAATAAATAGTAATAAATTGTAAAAATAAGTAAAAAGATGTAATGATTTGTTATAATTAGTAATAATTAGTAATAATTAGTAATAATAAGTAATTAATAGTAATTAATAGTATTATATAGTATTAAATTGAAATAAATAGTTAGAAATCAAAATAATTAGGAATAATTAAATTTTTTTTGAATAATTAGGAACAATTAGGAAAAAATATGAAAAATTAGGAAAAATTAGGAAAAATTAAGAATAATTAGCAATAATTAAATATAATTAAGAATAAATAGCAATAATTAGCAATACATAGTAATAATAAGCAGTAATTATAAAGTATTAGAAATAATTAGAAATAATTAAGAATAATTAAGAATAGTTTGAAATAATTTGAAATTATTGTGAATAATTTGGAATAATTCGCAATAATTAAAAACAATTAACAATAATTAGAAATAGTTAGCAATAATTAGAAATAATTAGCAGTAATAAGTTGTAATTAGTAATAATTAAAAGTAATTATGAATAATTTGGAATAACTAGTAATAATTAGGAATAATTTGGATTAATTAGCAATAATTATGAATAACTAAGATTAATTAGGATTAAATAGGAATTATTATAAATAATTACTAATAATTTGAAATAATTAAGAATAATTTAAAATAAATAAGAATAATTAGGAATAATTAGAATTAATTAGAAATAGTTAACAATAATTTTGAATAATTATAAATAATTTAGAATATTTAAGAATAATTAAGAATAATTAAGAATAATTTGGAATAATTTGTTATAATTAGGATTAATATCGATATATTTTTATTAATTAGAAATAATTAGCAATAATTAGCCATGATGGGGATTAATTAGGAATAATTAAGAATAATTATCAATAACTTGAAATAATTAGAAATAATTAAAAATAATTAGTAATAATTAGCAATAATTAGCATTAATTAGCAATAATTGGGATTTATTAGGATTAATTATGAACAATTCCAAATATTTATTAATAATAAGAAATAATTTGGAATAATTAGCAATAATTATGAATAATTTGGAATAATTATGAATAATTAAGAATAATTATGAATATTTATAAATAATTATAAATATTTAGGTATAAATACGAATAATTATGACTAATTATGATTAATTTCGTTTAACAAGGAATAATTAGGATTAATTAGTAATAATTATGATTTATTAGTAATAATTAAGAAGAATTTGGAAGAATTTGGATGAATTTGGAAGAATTTGGAAGAATTAGGAATAAAATACATTATAATGAATTGTAATAACTTGGTATAATTTCCAATGGATTGGAGGCACTCCTTTTTCTCAATGACAATTATCCTTTCAACTCTCATTGACTCAAAAAATTACGAAAAGTATGCATTTACATATGCATATCAAATCTTGTATGCACAAGGAAGAGATGTGTTGATGGAAGTAGTAGTAGCACAAGCAGATGGAGTACATGAATTGTCTGACTCATAGTTTGGGGATCGAGTTTCCTCTACCATATCCTCTAGCTACACCAGAAGACTACCCCTAGTGTTTTTTTCTTATGTTTAAAACAATTAATTTCAACATTTTTGTAATGTGAACGATTTACAATTTTTTTTTAAAAAATTCTTGTGAATATTGTATTATTAAATTTTTATTTTGTTTAATATTTAAATATTTTATTATTTATTATTAATATTATGGTTTTATGGTTTTTTTTTATTTTACTAACAATATAAATATTTATATTTTATGATATATTATATTTTTTGTGAATATTGAAAATCTAAATACTATTTATTTCTTTATTTTTTTTAGTAATATTAATGTTATTTTTTTCACAATCATAAATTTATTATATATCTATTTTTATGGTATTGAATAACTGTGATGAGGTCTTTTGCGATGATATCCCATCAAAAATAGAATATATATATTTTTTAAAACTTATTTGCGATGGTAAAAGAACACCTTGCATAAATGTTTTTACGGAGGGCCTGTAGAGACCCGTATCTTATCGTACATGGACTTTACATTACTTTTGCGGAATACTTAGTACATTACAAAAACACACACACAAGGACCGTAATAGTTTAGTGTCTTTGGAAACTCGGACTATAATCTTCTAATCGTGGTGAAAGATCTTCAACATCTCCCATAAAGATCTTCCTTTTTTTTACCTAAAACCTTTCTTTATATCCTGGGGAAAAGAAAACATAAAAGGGTGAGCTCAAATGCTCAGTAAGGGTAAACAAAAGAAATATCAATCACATCATATTCATAAGAACATAACATTTTGGAAATCATAACCTGCAAAAGAGAGCATAATTTCATAACATGGGATAAATCATGGCAGTGAAATGTAATCACAATAATCATAACATAAAACATGAAACTTTGTGGCATACACACATAATCATAGAGAATCATTTCTTGTTAGTCAAGACACATTGCCAAGACTATCTTAGTGGACAAAGTCCCTTTCTGAATCGAGTAATCCTCGTTTCAGTCCTGTTTCACTGAACCGGTATAACCTACCATTCCAGCCATGTCTATCTCATGAGATATAAAATCTTTACCCAATGCATTGGAGGGAGATATAGGTCCCACCCATCTCTTAATGAATCCTTTCTTATGTGTGCCACAAAATCATAAATCATACATCATTTCATAACCCATGTATTAAAAATGGGATTCTTAAAACAACATGACATCATAAAACCATTCATATAAGATAAAGGAATTCATAAACATAATTCCATCACAACATAGTCAAATCAATGTAAAAATATGGATAGAAACAGAACCCTTTATTATCTTAGATGGAAAATAATTTTGATAAAACACTTTAAATGAATTCTTGAGGAAAATATCTTTTCTTCTTCAAAATCAATTTCTTTTCAAAAAACATCATGCAATTTTAAAAGAAAGAGATTTTATTAAAATAGTCATGAAATCTTTTGGAGTAAGCTTCATGAAAATAAGTCTTTATAAAACCGTAAAAATCCGTTCATGCCGTTTAAGTTAAAAAAAACATTCTTCGTACTTTTGTCGGAAAAGTCAAAAAGTACCTCGTATGAAAAAGCGACAAAAGATTCCTTTCATATTCTTTACAAAAAACTCACCGAAGAGTAAAATTGGATTTAAACTATTATAAGTGGATGGAAACAATATTACATATTGAAGGAACATGGATGTGGATGATAAAATACACCCCAGTAAATACTTACGAATAAACAATCTCGGATAAAAATGAGATTGTGATATTTCCCTTACCTTAGGTCCGACTTGCTTTGTAAGTGTCCGAACCTCCTGTATAATGATTTAAATCATGTTATTGACTAATTAAAGAATCATATTAATTGTTATGATATCATATATGGTTCACTTATGACATTATATTTCCCGTTCTTTTGTAAATTCCATGTTAAAGAAGCGTTTTGGGTAAAATCGTTTCATTTATCGTAGGTGTTTTGACTTGTTGTTCTTGACATCATTATTACTTATATCATGATTTACTTACTTCCAGAATATAAAATATGATTTATATATCATATATATTCAGTATATATATATATAATAGGTAGATAAATAAAATGAAAAACACCGTTCATGGAGACGGTAGTCCGTACGTACGCGTGAACGCTGTTTTCCTTTCCTTATTGTCTTGAAATGGAAGTAAGTAGATGAAATACATATGTATATATATACATAAATCCAGTAGCTTTATAATGTCATATATTTCATTATTATTTCTTATATATACATTATAATCATTCTTAAATGGTTAACATGGAGAATGAATCTCATCGCGTCGTGGAGACGGTATTCCGTACGTACGCACGAGCGATGATATCATTTCTATAAATATTGAATTGAATTGGAGTGGATTATACAATATATCAGAATCAATATGATGTTGTAATAACTATGTATAGTTATTCTTTACACCATTATACCCATCCATGTAAGGTGGTGGTGGAAAATAGATTACACCACGGCGTGGAGACGGTATTCCGTACGTACGCACGCGCGGTGATTTCTTTTTCCGTAGGATGGATAGATGGTGAAATAGGGTTGTTTCATACTTATAATAACATATCAGTATATTAGTGATACTGATGTTATTACTTCATAATGAAACAACCTAAGAAGAAGAAGTGGAAGAAGAAATAAAGATGAAAGAATTGGTAACGGTAATTACCTCTTCTTTGAAGTGCCTCTTTGAGACCTCCTCTTAGGGCCCTAAAATTGGTCTTTGAGGAAGACCAGAACCTCTAGGATGTTGCTAGGGAAGTGGAGAGGAGAAATTGGCAGGGGTTGGCCGAGATTGAGTGCTCAAATTGGTGTGAGGAGGAGGGGGAGGAGGTGTCCTTTTATAGGGGAGGAGAGGGGCACCTTAGGAATATCTCAAAATATTATTTTATATTAAAGTCAAAATCGGTTTATAATGGTTCCAAAGGGTCTTATTTCGAAGCTAAAGTAGGGATGGGTCGAAATCCTATCAACCAATAGAATTTAGACATGTTTAATATATTATTTTAACCTTATCAATTAGATTTAACTCTAAGTTAATTAATTTAACTTTTACCGTGTCTTTTTGTTTTCTTTCACTATATGGTTAATACACTTACTATAACATGCCAAACGAACCCCAAATTGTTTATTATTAATATATATATCCTTATCTAAGTCATTTGGCCGAACCTTAGATTTTTAGGAATAAAATAACAATTAATAATATAATATTTGATTTAAAAACTATTTTGTGTCAATTTTGACACTATTTGATATATGATTTTTGTGAAAGTCATAACAGAATTATATGTTCGAACCAAGTTGATTAAATCAACACTAATATATCATAGTAACCTAGAAAATTAGTGTAATTCATAAAAAGTCTTAAATTACATTTATTTTGGTATTTATATTATCAATTATGTCAATATTTCATTAATAAGATAATTACTGCATCATTTTTGTGTCATAAATAAATTATATTATTTGATGTCTAAAAATTACAAATAAAATACCATCATGTAGGAAATCTTTTTAGCTTTATAATTAATATTTATAGTCGAATTTATCTTATGTATAACCCCATATTAAAAATGATTTACTTATTAAACTTTGATTTTAACTATTTTAACCCTTCTTTAAATAAATTAATAATAAATGTCTTAATCTAATCCAAGTGGGCCTAAATGGTCATATTTTATTCCTAAGTTTGTTTTTGGTCGAATTACACTTGTCCAATAGAATTAGTACATGTGTTAGGGTAATATTAATATCATATTTACCCTTAGTTACCTTATTTACTATTAACCGTGGTAAAAAAAAAGTAAAAAGTTACTATTCACCAAAAAATTATTTTCATCTCATTGAACCACATTTTAGTCCTTGATATTAACCGTGTCTCTCGGATTTTCGAAATTCCATTCACAGAAGCGGTAAAATTATGTTTTATGCAAAATTCAGTTTTTAACCTACCACTTAGTAGTTTCACTATTCATCAAAAATTGATGTTTTTCAGAACAATGCCAAAATTTCATCCTAAGCTATATTTCATATTCCGAATTCAAAAATGAAGTCTATTTTACCAAATTCATAACACAAAAGTTGCATTAATTAATTTTATAATTAAATCCCGCTGTTAAAACAAATAGCGTGTTTTTAAGAAACAATATCTATCAAAAGATTGACACTTGATTATGTCTGGTTTAAATGTGAAATTACAACCAATGACCAACATTGTATTAAATTGTAAAAATATATTCTAAATATACTTTAAAACCACTCAAATTAATAATTTATCACTATTAATAATTTCGATTAAAAAAGTTGTTTTTTAATTATAATTTAGTAATTTTCACTATTCATCAGAATATGAAAGTTATCTGAAATGTACCAAAATTTCACCTTAGGCTAAATTCGATACTCCGAATCCAAAAATGAAGTTCATTTTGAAATATAAGATTTACAGAATTTTAAAAATTGGTTATTACTATTCATAACGGCTAGTTTTAATAATATTTTAATAGCATATCATTGTTTCGTGAAACTCAGGATTACGTACCACACACGCTATCGAGGAAGGTTGTGATTGCGTGTAATGCAAGGCAAGTCAAGGATGCGTGTTATGAAAGCTCCTTTTGGTGTAGCGTATAACACAAGACATTAAAAAAGAATATTTTTCATAAAATCTTGGGCTGTTACATTCTACCCCCCTTAAAATGAATTTCGCCCTCGAAATTCGTCGGGGTTATAAATGGTTTACTATTCGAAAGTTTCTTTAATAGAAACCCACATCGTAAAAGGGAATACCAAAACTTGGCTTTAAAAACTAAAGTATGAAATGTAACGATTACCCAAATAAACTAATCACTGGGTTTCCACATAGGCGAAAATATGGATATGGAAGAGAAATCTAACCATCATGTTCTGATGGAGAGTGGTAGAGAACGTGGCTATGGAAAAGCCAGTAATCACAAATCCATAGATTTGTGATGATATAAGGTACCATCTGATTCATCAGGTATAAGATCACTAGGACAACATTTTTTTGGTTTTCAAGATCATTTCCCTAAAGTTGAAAATTTGCTTAGAATAAATACTTACTTTATTTTGGTACAATCTCACTTTTGTTCGTGCCTTGAACAATTTCTACTTCATCTCTTAAATAAATGAAGTTGAATTTGTTATTCGTGAAATGTTAGCAGATCATGTGATAGAATGACGAGTCATTCCATCTGTCTCAAACAAAAGGTTAGTAAAAATTATATACATAAGTCGATCTATAGTGAGATTAATCACATATGGTTTCTAAAATGGACTTATACTTCATATATCATACTGCTTAATATAATAAAACTAGTTTCTACTAAACAGGGACTTCCTGTAGGCCAGTGGTAGGCGATAAAGGTCAGTCGCACTTCGGTTGTGGGTTCGATTCCTACAGCCTTGTCCGAAGCGATGGGCTGTCGCCCGTCCTGCAGGTTGTCCCTTTTTCTAAAACTACGTTACTATAACATCGAAAATCTTCTATCCTTAAACAATACTAACTTATGTCCAACATAATCCAGTCTAATATTTAGGCTTATACATAATACTGCAGTCCACTCTCATAATATAGTGACAACGATTACCAGAGATTTAATACTGTCGTTGATCCCCACATATCATAAGATATGTCTTGTTGGTCACATTCCAAACATTCAAAGTCCTTAATCGTGTATTCTCTTGAATACCTTAGTGAAAACATGAGTGCAGTTAAAAGTTAACACTTTCCACATACCAAAATCCTCAAAATTCTATATACTCAAACCATGATATCACTTAGTCCTTATATCAATCATGAGCTCATGAATACTGTCAAACATTTCATTTTCCCCTTATCCCTTCATTATGCGCATATCATCTTCATTCCAAAAATATCTGAATAACCTTTCATGGATACTGGTAACATTAATCAAGCAACAATGTTACAATCCTTACATGTCTCTTTATTCCATAGTACCATGAGATTACTTATACAACATTACACATGATAAACATATAATCATTCCACTACATTCTTAAACCATTGACCGAGCTTCAACAATTCTTTCATCTCACATACCATTGGTAGTCTCTTCATCATCATCCACATAAATACTTCCCATATGACCATACTGATTCTCTTCATGAGTCTTTCCCTTAGGGCATTTGTTTGCATAATGCCCATACATTCCACATTTAAAACACTTAACCATTTTTGATGTCGTAGCAATACCATTATCCTCATCCCTGGTATTAACTGAACTTTTTCCTTTGCACTTACTGGCTTTGTGTCCTTCTTTTCCACACCCAAAGCATCTTCCAGTTCCTTTGAAACATTCTCCTTGATGCCTCTTCCCACATGATTTACATAGGGGAAATTGAACTTTCTTTCCTCTATGATCATCATGAAACTCCATCTTTCTCTTATTAGCCGAGTCAGGAAACTTACCAAATTTTACTTTATTGATCATATTATGAGATTGCTGATTCGGCATAATAATGATGTTTGGACTTCCAAATCCCATTTCATTTGGTTGCTCATAAAGAATATCATTCCATTGTCCATCATTTCCTCCATTATCGTGAATCACCTTGTTTCCAGCCATTTTCTAAAACCCAAAAAGAATAGCGTGAGAGGCAAAAAATCATGCTAGGGAAAACAACATAATAAAGGGGGAGTAACTTGAACATCTAACATCTTAGGTTTAATTCTATGATCGTTAGCATAGTTCTAGTACTATAACCTATACGTATACTTAACCTTAGGGACATCCCTAGACATACCTTAGAAATATCTCTAGGGATCTCACTAACGTTTTCGCATCCTAGTTTCCAAAGGTTGACTAAACCTTTCCTCTGATACCAACTGTAGAGACCCGTATCTTATCGTACATGGACTTTACATTACTTTTGCGGAATACTTAGTACATTACAAAAACACACACACAAGGACCGTAATAGTTTAGTGTCTTTGGAAACTCGGACTATAATCTTCTAATCGTGGTGAAAGATCTTCAACATCTCCCATAAAGATCTTCCTTTTTTTTACCTAAAACCTTTCTTTATATCCTGGGGAAAAGAAAACATAAAAGGGTGATCTCAAATGCTCAGTAAGGGTAAACAAAAGAAATATCAATCACATCATATTCATAAGAACATAACATTTTGGAAATCATAACCTGCAAAAGAGAGCATAATTTCATAACATGGGATAAATCATGGCAGTGAAATGTAATCACAATAATCATAACATAAAACATGGAACTTTGTGGCATACACACATAATCATAGAGAATCATTTCTTGTTAGACAAGACTCATTGCCAAGACTATCTTAGTGGACAAAGTCCCTTTCTGAATCGAGTAATCCTCGTTTCAGTCCTGTTTCACTGAACCGGTATAACCTACCATTCCAGCCATGTCTATCTCATGAGATATAAAATCTTTACCCAATGCATTGGAGGGAGATATAGGTCCCACCCATCTCTTAATGAATCCTTTCTTATGTGTGCCACAAAATCATAAATCATACATCATTTCATAACCCATGTATTAAAAATGGGATTCTTAAAACAACATGACATCATAAAACCATTCATATAAGATAAAGGAATTCATAAACATAATTCCATCACAACATAGTCAAATCAATGTAAAAATATGGATAGAAACAGAACCCTTTATTATCTTAGATGGAAAATAATTTTGATAAAACACTTTAAATGAATTCTTGAGGAAAATATCCTTTCTTCTTCAAAATCAATTTCTTTTCAAAAAACATCATGCAATTTTAAAAGAAAGAGATTTTATTAAAATAGTCATGAAATCTTTTGGAGTAAGCTTCATGAAAATAAGGCTTTATAAAACCGTAAAAATCTGTTCATGCCGTTTAAGTTAAAAAAAACATTCTTCGTACTTTTGTCGGAAAAGTCAAAAAGTACCTCGTATGAAAAAGCGACAAAAGATTCCTTTCATATTCTTTACAAAAAAACTCACCGAAGAGTAAAATTGGATTTAAACTATTATAAGTGGATGGAAACAATATTACATATTGAAGGAACATGGATGTGGATGATAAAATACACCCCAGTAAATACTTACGAATAAACAATCTCGGATAAAAATGAGATTGTGATATTTCCCTTACCTTAGGTCCGACTTGCTTTGTAAGTGTCCGAACCTCCTGTATAATGATTTAAATCATGTTATTGACTTATTAAAGAATCATATTCATTGTTATGATATCATATATGGTTCACTTATGACATTATATTTCCCGTTCTTTTGTAAATTCCATGTTAAAGAAGCGTTTTGGGTAAAATCGTTTCATTTATCGTAGGTGTTTTGACTTGTTGTTCTTGACATCATTATTACTTATATCTTGATTTACTTACTTCCAGAATATAAAATATGATTTATATATCATATATATTCAGTATATATATATATATAATAGGTAGATAAATAAAATGAAAAACACCGTTCATGGAGACGGTAGTCCGTACGTACGCATGAACGCTGTTTTCCTTTCCTTATTGTCTTGAAATGGAAGTAAGTAGATGAAATACATATGTATATATATACATAAATCCAGTAGCTTTATAATGTCATATATTTCATTATTATTTCTTATATATACATTATAATCATTCTTAAATGGTTAACATGGAGAATGAATCTCATCGCGTCGTGGAGACGGTATTCCGTACGTACGCACGAGCGATGATATCATTTCTATAAATATTGAATTGAATTGGAGTGGATTATACAATATATCAGAATCAATATGATGTTGTAATAACTATGTATAGTTATTCTTTACACCATTATACCCATCCATGTAAGGTGGTGGTGGAAAATAGATTACACCACGGCGTGGAGACGGTATTCCGTACGTACGCACGCGCGGTGATTTCTTTTTCCGTAGGATGGATAGATTGTGAAATAGGGTTGTTTCATACTTATAATAACATATCAGTATATTAGTGATACTGATGTTATTACTTCATAATGAAACAACCTAAGAAGAAGAAGTGGAAGAAGAAATAAAGATGAAAGAATTGGTAACGGTAATTACCTCTTCTTTGAAGCGCCTCTTTGAGACCTCCTCTTAGAGCCCTAAAATTGGTCTTTGAGGAAGACCAGAACCTCTAGTATGTTGCTAGGGAAGTGGAGAGGAGAAATTGGCAGGGGTTGGCCGAGATTGAGTGCTCAAATTGGTGTGAGGAGGAGGGGGAGGAGGTGTCCTTTTATAGGGGAGGAGAGGGGCACCTTAGGAATATCTCAAAATATTATTTTATATTAAAGTCAAAATCGGTTTATAATGGTTCCAAAGGGTCTTATTTCGAAGCTAAAGTAAGGATGGGTCGAAATCCTATCAACCAATAGAATTTAGACAAGTTTAAGATATTATTTTAACCTTATCAATTAGATTTAACTCTAAGTTAATTAATTTAACTTTTACCGTGTCTTTTTGTTTTCTTTCACTATATGGTTAATACACTTACTATAACATGCCAAACGAACCCCAAATTGTTTATTATTAATATATATATCCTTATCTAAGTCATTTGGCCGAACCTTAGATTTTTAGGACTAAAATAACAATTAATAATATAATATTTGATTTAAAAACTATTTTGTGTCAATTTTGACACTATTTGATATATGATTTTTGTGAAAGTCATAACAGAATTATATGTTCGAACCAAGTTGATTAAATCAACACTAATATATCATAGTAACCTAGAAAATTAGTTTAATTCATAAAAAGTCTTAAATTACATTTATTTTGGTATTTATATTATCAATTATGTCAATATTTCATTAATAAGATAATTACTGCATCATTTTTGTGTCATAAATAAATTATATTATTTGATGTCTAAAAATTAAAAATAAAATACCATCATGTAGGAAATCTTTTTAGCTTTCTAATTAATATTTATAGTCGAATTTATCTTATGTATAACCCCATATTAAAAATGATTTACTTATTAAACTTTGATTTTAACTATTTTAACCCTTCTTTAAATAAATTAATAATAAATGTCCTAATCTAATCCAAGTAGGCCTAAATGGTCATATTTTATTCCTAAGTTTGTTTTTGGTCGAATTACACTTGTCCAATAGAATTAGTACATGTGTTAGGGTAATATTAATATCATATTTACCCTTAGTTACCTTATTTACTATTAACCGTGGTAAAAAAAAGTAAAAAGTTACTATTCACCAAAAAATTATTTTCATCTCATTGAACCACATTTTAGTCCTTGATATTAACCGTGTCTCTCGGATTTTCGAAATTCCATTTACAGAAGCGGTAAAATTATGTTTTATGCAAAATTCAGTTTTTAACCTACCACTTAGTAGTTTCACTATTCATCAAAAATTGATGTTTTTCAGAACAATGCCAAAATTTCATCCTAAGCTATATTTCATATTCCGAATTCAAAAATGAAGTCTATTTTACCAAATTCATAACACAAAAGTTGCATTAATTAATTTTATAATTAAATCCCGTTGTTAAACCAAATAGCGTGTTTTTAAGAAACAATATCTATCAAAAGATTGACACTTGATTATGTCTGGTTTAAATGTGAAATTACAACCAATGACCAACATTGTATTAAATTGTAAAAATATATTCTAAATATACTTTAAAACCACTCAAATTAATAATTTATCACTATTAATAATTTCGATTAAAAAAGTTGTTTTTTAATTATAATTTAGTAATTTTCACTATTCATCAGAATATGAAAGTTATCTGAAATGTACCAAAATTTCACCTTAGGCTAAATTCGATACTCCGAATCCAAAAATGAAGTTCATTTTGAAATATAAGATTTACAGAATTTTAAAAATTGGTTATTACTATTCATAACGGCTAGTTTTAATAATATTTTAATAGCATATCATTGTTTCGTGAAACTCAGGATTACGTACCACACACGCTATCGAGGAAGGTTGCGATTGCGTGTAATGCAAGGCAAGTCAAGGATGCGTGTTATGCAAGCTCCTTTTGGTGTAGCGTATAACACAAGACATTAAAAAAGAATATTTTTCATAAAATCTTGGGCTGTTACAGGGCCCATCACTAAAGGTTTATGTATATACAACATATATAAATGGATAACTATTTATAATGGGACAATGAGCCTGTCACACGTAATTTTTGTGATGGGCCCATCAAAACAGGTTTATATATATATATATAATGTTTTTAATCAGAGATCTATTTGTGATGGGATGATTTCCCATCACTAATAGTTTTTATGTAACGGTCTCATCACCAAAAAAATAGTTATGACAATGTTTTCTAAAAATATCTATTTACGACGGGACCCCATCGCAAAAGATTTTTTTGCGATGGGATATCCTAAAAAATAGCCAAATTTTTATTAGTGGATATTTGACGTCCTATAATAGAGTAGGGACTTTGTAACAACCCTTCTCCATCCTTGATTTCCTCCACCATTTTCCAAATGATTTATTGTGACATCATGTACCGGATATCATTGATGGATTCCCAAATCTCCATATTTCAACATCAGATATCACTAAAAAGTTCACACTCTTGAATCTCACCTTGGTTTCTTGGTTTACCCAAAGGTAACCATCAAATGATTCATTCGATAGGTTCTTCTTAGGTTCGTGGAATCTACAAGAGTGGGAGAAAATGTGTTTTTCCAACATACATTATATTATGATTACATTTGAATCAGATGGTGACCTTGTCAATGCCTAGTCAAGTGCCCCCCTATTTTCATCAAAGTGTTTTGGTTATACCTGTTTCACTTTTATTTAGATATCCATATGAAATGTGATCCTCCTTCATCTATGGTTTGGGTATGTTTCCCTAATGTACCATTAAAATTTCATAATCATTTTATTATTATAATTCTTAGAAATATCATTGGTATATTTTTAATGTTTGGATTTATACATAGAGTCGGTATGTCACCATGTCAATACTGTAGTTTTTTTGGAATTAGATGTTCCTATAAAACCTTTTAAATATGTATGGATAACAATTGGTGAAGATTATAAGTTCAAAAATCGTTTGATAAATGAGACCTTATTTGAATTCTGTTCTATAGGTAAGTGGATGGGGCACTCTATAGAGACCTATCATTAGGAGTCTTCATCGCTGCTGTTTATGGGAAATGGAAATGAGGTTTCCTATCTATGCGTGAGGATGCGTTACTCATTAGATGTTTTTCATTGGGGATAATAATTTACCGAAATAATAGTGGATAGTGGTAGAGACAAGGTTCTAGAGGTCTATGATGAGTATGGCTTGGAACTAGTGAAAAAATGTATGAATGGTTGAGTTATGGGACCTCATTTTTTGCGGTATATTGAATTGGAACGACCCAACAGAGCTCCAGTAGATTGTTATGCTACATTTAGGGATAATTCAGGCAGTTCTCGGTTGATGAACACAATGGTGCCTCATGATAATCTGATGTTGTCTAAGGTGTTTAGCATGTTTAGGTATGACATGGAAGGTCCTTCCAATTGTAGTGTGTGGGAGGGTGATGTATTTTTCTAGCATGATACTACTCTAGGGGAAAACTAATTGAATGGGATCAATGTAGTTATAATCTGAATTAGGAAAGTGGGGAGGTTATTTTGGGTGAGTATTTTGATGAGTTATTAAGTACAGGAAGTTGTGACTTTTGTAAGGGGAGGCAGGGGTATGATATGGATGTGGCCTTCATATTAGGCGTTGTTAGAATATGGGGATCATATTAAAATATCCAGACCTCAGTTCGCTTTTGTAAGCCTTATAGAGGTTGGTTTGAGATATGATCTAACTAAACATGTTTTATGTAGATGGGGTCTACGTGAAGGCACCTAATGGGAATGAAGCTGATCATTCGGTAGATGAGAATTCAAGCTACAGGAGTAATAGTATTATTAGTAGGAGGATGGGTAGGAAGGATTACACTTCTTTACAACCTCCTTTAGAGACCCGTTCTAAAAAATGATCAATGATAAGAAGACATTCCCTAAGATAATGAACCATTAGAGAACAGGGGACCAGGGTGATAAACCCTTGGATTTGATTTTATTTTCCGAATAACAAGTGGTCGAGCCGGTCTTGTTGCATAATGAAACTAAAGAGGTGGAAGCTACAATAATAGAGATCTCTCTAGGGTTGACTCTTAATGTGAACCAATACTCCTAGATTTACAAGGATGACTTAATTATGTATGGGGGCATCCATAAAAGGATGATCAACAATGAGGAGTACATACAGTCCTTGGACCGGCCAGATTCTGAGTTTGAAAGTCTAATGATGGCGGTACCATGTATCCAGGTTTCATCTATATCCTTGAAATTGTTTAGGGAAACATATTCCAGTAATCTTTAATTAATCTCTAATGACTGTGTTTAATTTAAGGTAATTAGTTTAATAGTTTGGGATAATGATGGTTTGAGTTGTGTATTATTTTGGTTTAGCTTACAGTTTGGATTTGATGTGATTTGTATGTGCATCGCAACCAGAACATTAGTTGGATCAACATCATATAGGGTTAAGAGTAGTAATACATAACCAATGCATGCCTTTTGGATTTTGATTATTGATAGGGTATGAATATGCCATCGGTTCAAGGCATGTTCATTCCTACATGGGAAAAATAACCAAGTAGTGGTGATTTGGTGAAGGCTTGTCATCATGTTGCAGTTGTTGGTGAGGGGCAGATCTTGATGTTTATTCTGGGTTATTCTCAAATGTGTTTTTGATGTGGTTGGAATGATGGATCTTGTGGTTTATCACATTTTCCTAAAATGTGTTTCAATATTAAGAAAATATAAATTTTCGACAATCATTATTCATAGTATGTTATGATTCACATTGAACTATCTCATTCAATGAGTTTTGACGTAAAAATTTCCAAGTGGTAACAACTATCTTTTCAATATAATAATCTTTTGTGATTGTTAACTTTATCTTGAAATAATCGCCTTCTTTGGATCAATTTTAATGAAAACTAAATTATTCATATGTATGTGTATTCTCATTAAATTGATATTATTATTTTCTAAACAATATATATTTTTACAAATGGTTTTTACTATGAATGTTATTTGATTTATAATTGAAAAATTCATAAACTCATATTTCTTAATGAATATGGATATTTGATAAGGAACTTTTTTGGGAATATGAATAAATTATTATTTATATGATGAATGATTTGGAAATGAAATTCTTGTGTTGGGGACCGTTCAATGAATTCCCTATGGGCTGGGAACTTGTTAATGCTAGCCCCATTATGCATTCACAGTCTGAAGAGAGAAATCATTTGACCAAATAAGATTAGTTTAAATTGTCTTGTGAATATATCTTCATGGTAAATGTATCTCGTTACTGAGAAATATGATTTATAATAATTAATCATTTCATATATTGAAATTTCATTTATCATTATTATCCATGAGATTTATCTTTGAAATTTCTATATATAAAATTTCATTATCCATTTATAGATTAAATGGAATAGAATTTAGTTATATTTTTTTCCATATTGAATATTCCTTATTGAGATATTTTTATCACAGGTGTGATCATTTATTTAGAATTCCATGATGATTATTGTCATTTATTCATTATTTCTTCCATTTAACTTACCCTTACAATGAATATGAACTCACCCTTAACTTTAATGTTTTAAAATGATATAAAGATGAAATAATTGAACGAGCTTTCAAGTATGATGTTAATTTTAATTTATTATGTATCATCTTTCACTTTTTATTAATCAATATAATATGGGTATCATGTAGGAAGTCTTATTTTCAAATTCTCTAAACTAATCAGTGCTTCAATATTGGATTCCTTAAAATCAAGATATTATAATAAAGTAACGTACTAGATCTATGTATCCAAGATGATGAATTATATATATATTTTCCAAAATTATTGATATCATTCTTCCTTCTATGAGCCAATTATAAATAATGGTATATATTGGATTAGATCATATCATTATGGAACATAAAATATAATATCATAATGAGTGAAATTATTTCAATAAAATTAAAATTCAGGAATTACTAATCTCTAAATGAGAAACGTGGTTTCTCTTGTAATATTATAAATTTATGTAATTGGATTATGATTCCCTAATATATGTTTAACTATATATAGATTTCAATGCTTCTACTAAAATTCCTTTGATACAAAAATTAATGACCAAAAGCCCATTAGCCATATGTCAATGCCTAACATTATGACATTGACATTACTAAAATGAATTTTTTCTTGAATGACGGATTAGTTTAGTTGTCATGTCAATATATATACATACATGAAATACATTTTGTATTACAAATAGAAAATAAAACATAATACATAACAAATATAACTCAAAATCATCATTGAAATTTATTTCAATAATTAATTTTATATCCTTGGTAGTGGAAAAATAATAAGGGTGAGATCAACATCCTACTAAGGATTAATTATACAGGAAACTATAATGAATCACTGAGAACATTTAATTTTTAATGGTGTCTAACTGAACCAAAATTCCATTAAACCAATAAACTAGCAATGAAATGCATCCGTATATTTTATATTTTTGAAAATATTCTAGATAATAATAAATAATTTATGAATTCAGGAAATGATTTATTATTGGACTTCATGTATAATGAATATGAAGAACTATCATCATGAGAATTAACAATATAGTTTTATGTCTATTTGTAGAAACACCTTCAATTCTTCTGGGAAACAAATGCTATGGGTTTTTCGCCAACTAATTTTCTTCAGGAGAACTATTGATGCATCCATGGGATATGAATGAAATGTCCCACCCATTCCTTTAATCCAAATAATTCCTTATATATTGACCAATATATTAATTCATTAATCATTATTCACCAATATCCTATATTTTTATTGATTAATGGATGCAGATTTATCATTGTGTCCCCAATTAATAAAATAAGATTCAAAGTAAATAAAAAATTTAATAAAAGTATATATTATTGTAATACCATGATCCATGATTTGAGTAATAGATATAGATATATATATAATTTTAAATTATCTCAAATGTATTGTAGACACATCAAACAAGTGATTAGGTGAAAATTAAAAATTTATTCTCAACGAAATGGAAATTGAGATGAGGTCCCTTACCCTAAGTTTTACATTTGTTTAACCTTCCTTAAAACCAATTATAATGTTTTGATGAATGATATTAATTTACATGATAGAAATATCCATATTTATGATATCATATATGATTCTCTTATACAATCATCTCACCAGTTTATTAATAATATTTATTTATTACTCTTATATACGGTGTTAAATACATTATATTACTATGTATTTTTTTCATTTAAGTCCCATTTATTTAACAATGAATACAGTTCATTCATATGAATAAACATATAATGGTATTTAATATAATATTTATTCATTATATATATTTTTATTATATTTATTAATTGGTTAACATAGATAATTAATTGCATCACATCATGGAGACGGTAATGTGTATATACGCATAAATAATGTTAAGACTTTTATTTGGATGAAAGGGAAAACAATTGGATGTAATACTAATTTTATTAAATTAATTTCTTTTAATATTTATTATATCAATCCATAATTTCGTTCATTATACCCATCTAAGTAAGGTGGTGATGAAAAAAGATGACAGAACAACATGGAGACGTTAAGACATATTTATGCATGCGTGATGATTTCATTTTTTTGTATGATTGATAAATGGTTGAATATAGTTGACCTATAATCATAAGACCATTTCAAAATACGTATGATACTTGATTTATTACATTATCAAGGATTACCCACGGAGAGGATGTAGAAGAATAAATAAATATGACTGAGTCGATAAAGATGATTACCTCTTATTTAGAGGACATGCTTTAATCTAATCTTATCAGACATTGGATATGTATTTTTGAATATCCCAAACCATTAGAAAATAACTAAGGACGATTAAAAGATAAATTGGAAGGAATTGGTTTATCTAGAAGTATCAAATTGGTGTGAATATGTTAATTAAAGAAGGCCCTATTATAATTAATGTGAGGGAAACATTCAACAATCCTCAATGAATTAAAATATATTAAGGTTATTCTAGATTTAAAGAAAAAAAATTCCATATAAATGTTTATGAAATTACATTTTATACCATATGATATCCTATTTATATTATTTAATATTTTAATAATTTTTAAATAACTTAACAAAAAATATTTTCAATAAGATATCATTATGGACAAATTTGATACTATTTATTTAATTAAACCTTAAATATGTTGAGAAAAAGTGATACATTAAATCTAATTTTTAATAATTTTATAATATATCATATAAATATAATATAAAAGAAACATTTACATATCCCAAATATATCAATGTTAATACTTGATTAATAAATTATTTTTTGTTAATTAAATAATTTTTTTTGAGTATTTTAGAATCATTTAAAGTAACATTATAATTTCAATAAATTGAAAATAAATTTATATAGTTTAAAAATTTTAGTTAAGAAAAAATATACATTTATTTATGTATATATCTTTGTTTATTCTTTATATGGGCACATAATATATATATATATAATCAAAGAGAGTTTAGTTTTGTAACTATAAATTATTTTAATAATATATATGTAATTTTCCGAGGCATTTGTCTATTAAACAACTACAATTCTATAATATCTTAATTACTGTATAATGAAAACCATAAATTAATTTTTAAACTTGTTTATCACACAATATTACCATTAAGGAATAATTTATAATATTTTTTTACTTATTACAATTTTTAGTCATGTGTTATATTTTCATACATTTTATATCTATAAGGATCGATCCTAGAGGGTCTCTATCCACTACTACCCCAAGCCACATCAAATAGGATAGGGGCTGGTCACTAGAACTGAGTATTCATATCCCACAAATTAGAGCCATTTACATATGTACCTGTACAAAAATACACAGAAATCTATGACCAAACTATTTAAATATAAAAACCCTATATAAATATGCATGCATTCAATTATGATATGAACAATAGAGTATGACTCTAGAAAAATAGAAACCAAACAGGGCTAGAAGTCCATCCCACCAAAAGTAAGAGTCTGTAAATGTGAGAACAGAAGTTCCTATATCTCATCTACAGAAAACCATTCATGAAGGGTAGGTTTAGGGACAGTTGTATGAAGCTGATGGAGTACACCTCAATTTCCTGATCTCTCTAAGAACCAACTAGTCAGGTCCACCTGGGACTCCGTCAAAGTGTCAAACATCTACAGAAGATACGAAAAGTGTAGAAAATCCCATTCTGGGGTGAGTCAAACAATACTCATTAGTAAAACCATAACCATAATGGAATACTACTAAAAAATAAAAGGGGAGTACTCATCTCCACAAAAATGTATGTCTACAAAAAATATATCAAGAACATCTAGATATACTCATCTCAGACACTATTTCATGAGGTTCCAACCTCCTAAAAAAGCAACGTAATTATCACCATAGGATTGAATCGTAACACCATAACCAGGTGAACACACTCTATGAGATCACCCATATCATATGGAACCATTCTAAGAGATGCACTAAATTTGGAAAATTTTACTAGACCAAGTTCCAGTTCCCACCACCAGGAGTCCATTCATCATTTCCTTACACCCATCTCAATCTAATAAACCCAAGTGATGAGGTATGGCCCTCACCACTGCACATAGTTGAGATATCACTACTCCAAACAAGGTAATACATGTATCCTCTCTTGTAAGAGATTTAGGATGGACTCACACCTCTCTCTTACCCCACAGTCAATGGATTAATACACTTAACTAAACCACAAAACATTTGTCACTCCAAAATGGAGCTTCCCGCTCCTAAGTCTATTGAGGGTGCTCTAATTACTATGTAGGAATTTTTCACACCACATGAATGGGTCCTCTATTGGTAAATATTTCTTTCAAAAATCAAAGATGCATATCCAATGGAGGACCCTATCCTAAATTATAATACACATAGTCTCCAAAAGATAGCCAGTCTCAAAAATTCACCCAGTCTTAGTAAGACAAAAAATCTCAAAGATCCAAACCATTACTTGGTTAGGAACAAACACTTAGTGAATAGATAACCTTCACCCATAAAAGGACAGGGACGTACCTAATCATTCATAACAAGACACACAGTCTTGATAATTCACATAGTGTATATATGTAACTTCATCTCAAGGTCACATCTAGCCACATGATTCCTCTTGTAGTGCACTTGTTCTAGGCGAACCTACTTCTCAAGCCATGATTTCATTGTTTAAAAATAAAAAAAACTCACGTTATGTATCCAAAAATTATATTCATAGATCAAGGCTCTCAATGTGTAAAACCACTTGTTAAATAGACACACCTTTTGAATGTTACGGATGTTTTGGTAAAACGTTCCACCCTAGGTCTGCTCTAGGTATGACCCTACCTGCCGAACTCAGGCTGACATGACCTGGTCTGATCCTCCCTATTAGGCCACTAGAACGGGCCAGATCCACCTGATTAATCCCATGATATAGTATGGTTTTCTGCACCACACACGGTCCACCCCAACCGCATTCCACCCATGGTGATAGAGTGTCGAGCCACATTTTATGTGCTTCACCCACTACATCACCTTCCCCGCAGCTTTCCCATCGTGGGATCATCTAAGGCAGCACTGAGACATCTTCTTCATGGATTTCGCATATATAGCCTACCCTCACCATGACCCATGGTAAATGTTACGACCTATTTATGTGGCCCACTCTCTCCATCAACACCAGCCTCGATAAAGCCTCATGTAACATTCTACAATGGACCCATGATGGATCGCATGAACTGACCAGAGCCACTACCGCTATGCGCTAACTAATTTTCTATCCTGCACCACTGTCTGGGAAATCATTCATTGCTCCTTCACCATTTCCCCTCTACGGTTCCATTATGGGTTTGTATCTTCGATGTCAGATCATTATGTCATGAATCAAGGTTGTAATGATTGATCGTTGGTATAGGGATTTCAAATAATGGGAAAGAGATGAAGAACAAAAAAGGAATGTGATAGATTAAGGGGATACAATAAATTCACATGAATTCCTAAAGTAAAAATCATGTACATTGTTCATGTTGGCCTCGATTAATTCTTGTGATAATGAAGAATGATTAATAAAACCATCACACAGATCTATCTCCCATAAAATCACCCAATTTAACCATCCAGCATGAGCGGCCGAACCATGGATCAACCTGTTAATTGGTTGGTCTATGTTCATATTTGATTAAAAAAGGTGAATGGAAATCACAATGGGATCAAGATCCCTACTCATTTTTTATTGTTTATTAATGAGGAATTTTTCTTGTTGTTGAGACTGACGAGATTCCCCAACTCTGTTGGATAGATGATCCATGATCTAATCATTGATCTGACATCGTTCTCTCAATATGCTTTATTTGTCCATGATATTAATAGATATTATCTTGAATTAGTATTTTTAATTCAAAACAAGGGAATAAAAAACATTACAAACTCATTAGTTGTATCATGTTTCCAATCCGAGTATCTATTCCTCAGTTATTAAAATTTGAAAATTATATAAATTTTATTTAATTATATAATTTATAGCTACGTCCCAAAATTAACATTCACTACCGACCCACACTTCCCGATATTATCCATTGCCTTTGGTAAAGATACTAATGTAAATGTAATAGTGGCATAGAATATTTGATCTGGGAACTTGTTTAAGAGTTGTTCATATTTAAAAAAAAACTGCTTTCACATGCTATTAAAATGTTAGCATTTTTCAATGACTTGTTCCCAGAACACTGATCCTTGATGTCATACATCATCTTATTACTGATTCTTTGAAATTTGTGAAGTTGTTTTCAATAAGAAATTTGTGAAAATTTGGGTCATCAAATTTTCCTCACCTTAGGGATTTGTGTCCCTGAAATTCAAACCACGGGCTTCCAAAATAGTTGGGGGTATTGAGCATAAATTTGTACCTCCCGCTACTATATGATCTCCTAGACATTCGTGTACTGCCACTGAATTAAGACTCACGAAATAAACCACCCAATAAGAATCATCCAAGCTTGGGTCAAAAATTTAACATGAAATTCTTTAGAATTCCCTCAAGAACCTGACTGGTCCACTCAGTCTGCTCTTCCTTCTATGGGTGAAACACTAATCTCATGATTAAGTGAGTCAAAAATACCTCCTACCATCCCTTACATATCCATTCTGTAAATAAAGAGTCATGATGTGAGAATTTCATCAATGGAAATCGTTGGAGATAAACTATCTCCTGCACATAGAGGTGTCCCAAGCTCTCTAATAAACATTTTCCCTGAATATTTAGGAAGTAGGCTGACATGGTGTATAGTTAAATGACCATATAGATGGTATCTTGTCCTCTAGGAATACATGGTAAACCATCAAAAAAGTACATTCATATCCAATCCCATTCCCATTCTAGAAGCTCAATGGGTTTGAGTCAATCATGCATGAACTTGGTGCTCTGCCTTCACATAATGACAGGTGATTGATCGAGAGAAAAACTCTTCAACAACATACATAATTCTTGGACACTAGAACTGACATAATAGATCTTTGAACATATTCTACACACTTGGATATACTTCCCAAGGGGAATTATGGTACTCCCTAAAAATATTCTCTTCTAATGCCACTGGTACCAATGTTTGACCTTTTAAGGAAACCATGTGCTCGCCACCATTCAGATATCCATTAGGGGAACACCCTATGAACATATGAGAGCATAAAGTCTCATAGTTAGTTTCTCTTATCAATCCCTCTCTAACTCATTTTAAGAGTGGATGGGTGAAAACCATCTACTCATGGTAAGATGTTCCATAGCAATCCATAAAGGATAACTCCAACATGGAAAATTGTATGACAAACTCATTTAGAAACTACGAACTAGCTCTCCATCTAAGAGAATATATCACCATGTTTCCCTTTCTAGGTGTAAATACAATATCTAAGTCATAATCCTAGAGGAACACTTCCCAGTGCTTCTATTTTAACATTTGTTGTATCCACTACCACTCTGCCACCACTTTAGTAAACTAATGACACGTAATGGCCACATAATTTGATGATTAGGTTGGTCAATTGAAAAGTATTAGGTAGAACCCTCCTATGTGTGGGTCCAAATTGTGCTTCCTCTATCCTATTATCACTAAAAATTTAAGCATCATTCCACTACAACTGATTGAGCATACACTTCACCAAAAACAACAAATTTGAGCATGAACTGTGGGTAACTAGTGTATATGAAATCTAAGGCCTCAACTCCACTACCAAGAGATCGCAAAAGAAACTCTAACCCTTATGATTCATGTTTTGATGTCAGTACTAGAATGTGATCACTAAGACTCTTATAGAATGAATCTCCAAATGTGAGGTTCTTGTAAACTGTTAAACTAGAACATCTGAGTCTCTAATAAGATTCATGAAAAAATATGAATTGTTAACACATGTTTCTATAAAAATGGAATCCATGGTAGAATATAAATAGACCATACCTTGAATCATTCCTAGATCCCTTGTGTTATATGAAATGACTGCATCTAGTTCTCCCCTTCCCTATCCTCTAACTCTCGATGCATTGTGTGGATCACCTAGCAGTGGTGGTGGTGGTCACATGTTGAAATGTATACATCCTGAGGTTGATCTCCCAACTTCACTAACAAATCATTCTCCCTCTAAATGTATTTGTTCCTTTTAGTGTCTTGTCCTTGATGGTCCATGCACCATTTCCCTACCAGTAGTATGACATGGTGTAAAATCTCTATAATCAATTTCCATTCCATCACATATAAATAATTGCTTCCCTTTAGGCCGACTGGACCCACATGATGACCCATGAGATGTAGATCCACTATCTCAGGACCTCCTATAATATCGTTTCACACTTACATGCCTCTATGACTGATATCATCTTCCTTGTTCTAAATTCTCTACTTCTGATTTCCCACTATGGACCATCATTTGTTGTATCTATACATCCATGTAACTCTCAGCCACAGTGGTTTTCTCTAGCGTTCTAGTATATGTATGAATTCACACAGGGATAGTGATAGCGTGGATATACCTATGTAAACTGTTCTTAATGATATAATACTTAATTCCTTGTTCATTAATAATATCCATAGAGCACCTAGAATGGTTGATATACCTCAATGAATTCTCTGATATCGACATTTCATCTAGTTAGAGTTGTAGAACCTCTTAAATATGCATAGTTTTTAACATATAAGGGTAAAACTCCAATATGAAAATGGTCTCAAAATTTGTTCAATGAAAAGTCTCATCATCAAAATATTGTTTATCCAATCCCCACAACCACCTTGCTATTCCATGTTGATGGATTGATGTCAGGACCACCATCTGATATGTTTCTATCATGACTAGAATGAAAACTTCAATCACCACCTGATTTTAGTCTTCATCCTTCTATGTGATGGGATCACCTACAAACATTAAAGGACTCAATCACTAAAACATGTGAGGCGCGTTAAGATAGTTCTCTTTATACGGATGAAAAATTGGTACCATGTGCAGCTCTACAGGTGGTGGTATATCCTTTTCACCACATGGAGTATCCAAATCTGGTAAAAATACTTGTAAAGAGGTCTCATCAACAAGTGCATCATCATCGTGACCAGGATGTGGAATCCTGGATGTATGTTTATGTAGAGGAATCATGATATATAAAATACTTTACCACAATCATTGGAGTATACATGGTGAGTTGAATCATTAAGGGTATGAGAACACACTCAAATATTATTTGTTGTATGTACCGTTGTTTTCCCAACAACCCGTGTTTTCATGTACAAAGTTGAAAAGCATAATTCAGTGTCCTGGTGTTTGGATACTTCAATTTCTTCCCTAACACTAGATTTTGTATCCTGAAAACCAGACTTGAATCACATAACATTGTTTCCCCAAACCAATCTCATAAACTCATGGACATTTAGGTAGAACTGGCCACCTATGATATGACTCATTCATGACCCATCCCAGAGGGGTCCGTTCCATGACATCCCCAAGCCCATCTCTAGTTGGGAAGGGGTTATTGACTAGAACTAACTATCCAAATACCTCAAAATGGAGGCATTTTCATACGTACTTATACACACGAACTCAAATATAATGCCAAGAAGTTGAAATGTAATAACACCAAGTAAACAATTATGCATACCACAGGGATACCACCAACATAGTACTATAGAAGAATACTGGAATGTAAAGAGAGCTAGAATACCTAACCAGAAATAGTAAGAGTCTGTAAACATGAAAATGCATGTTTTTGAAACACATCAACACAAAACCTTATCTAAAGGGTTGGTATAGGGATTGTTTTCTGATTCTTCAGGTGAAAAAATTGACTTCCTGACCTCTCAAAGAACCACCTGGTCCTAGTCCGCCTCAGAACCGCTCAAAGAAACTAACATCTGCACAAGACACAACATGTACGGGCAAATCACGTGCATGGGTGAGTAAACAAATACACAGTCGAACACCCTAAAATGACAATGTAATACTACTCGGGAATACATGATGTACATCACAAATAAATACACAAGGAACCGTCATCTCCACAAAGATATATTTCTATGGAACATATATCAATAACATCCATATAAAATTATCCCACGCAATAAATATCCTGAGGTTCCAAATTCATCACCAACAAAATTATTCTAATTATAGGCTCTAGTCATAACAAAAAAACAAGGAAGAAAAACTCCACAATTACAGTGATCTTAGATGGACGTTATTCAAGAGATTCCCACCATCGTGAACATTTTTCTTGGTTTAGCTCGAGTGCCAAGCACCATGGGTCCTAACATCACTGCCTTTCAAACAGTGCAAGAAAATAATCCCAAGGGAAGAGGTATACCCCTCACAAAATCATACAATTTAGGGAGCACTGATGCAAACTATACACCACATGGGTCCTCAATACCATGTGAGAGGGGATGAACTCACACCTCACCACTGACCCATATTTAATGGAGTATTACCCCTGATTATCCCACAAATATTCTATCACTCCTCATCATAGTAGCCTGCTCCACAGTCCATCAAGGGACCTTCAACTCCAATCTTGGTATTGTTATCATTAAGTGAGTGGGTCCACTCCACGTAACAATTTCTTGTAGATATGGATATCTATATCCCATTGATTACCCACTCTCGTGTGATAAGGTACATAATCTTAGTATGACCCCTAGTCTGAAGGACCTGCACCATAAATCATTTGGGGAGTACTACTCAGTGACTGGAGGACCTACACCCTAGTACAATAGGGAAGTACAAACTGATTTATGCTAAGACACCCAGTCTGGATAAATCATAGAGTCTCTACAAGTCACATAATCTCAAGGTCACAACCATCCACTAGATTCTACTTATAGAATGCTCATTCTGGAAGAACCTAAATCTCAAGATGTTAGGACCTATGTGAAATTCCACAAAAACAAATGTGGGGGTTTTGAAAAGTTTCCTCTTGTCTCAGTGGTCCTAATGCCACAAAAAACTTGTCAAAGGGACATAGGATTTGATTTTTATGGTTGTTTTTAATGGTCTTTCTTAGGGGCTTTTATGGGTATGACCCTACCCACTGAACTGGTCTGGTCTAGTCGGTCACAATGTTTCCCATGATGCTACTAGAGTGGCCAGACATCCCATGGTCTTGTATGCACTTTGGGATGGGTTGATGCACCACAAACGGTCCGCCCGGATCACATACCTCCCATTAAAATGAGGTATCAGGCCATGTTTCGCACGGTAGGCCCACCGTACATCCTTTATCACGGCTTCGCCGCCATGAGCTCCTCCAACGCAACACCGATACACATTCATCATGGCCACTATTTATGTTTCCTCCCCTCATCATGTCTTCTGGTCAACTTTGCATCCTTCTACAGTGGACCTCTCCTGCCGACCACAATATTCCCGACATGGCCTAGTACCACATTCTTCCCCTATTGGACACCTCACTGATGAACTCTCCATACTGTTTCGCCATCTTCCATGGAGAGTTTCTACCTCACCTAAATAGGTTGGAGCTGCGATCGTGTGCCGCCACCTTCATAGTCCTGCACCCTTGTCCTGGACAAATAATGTGGTGTATTCACCGTCAAACCACTGTGGATCCTTTAGGAGGTCATATAATCTATTTTTGATTGTGGTTCCACTAATGAGATGTGCAATAATTGATTTCTTTTATAGTTGTTTCAATGTGTGGGAAGGAGATGAAGAACACACAAAGAATGTTGGAGATTGAGGGGAGATAATAAATACACATTAATGTCCAATGAATGGATCTTTGCCATTGTTCATGTCCTCCTAGATTCATTATTTCTATAAAGAAGACCAAAGAATAAAATAATAATACATATCTGTCTCCCATAAAATCCCCACAATTTAATCATCCAGAAGAAGCAACCTAACCATGGATCAACCTGTTCGTTGGTCGGTCCATGTTCATCATTGAATCTAACAAGGGGAAAAGAAATAACAATGAGGTGAAATACCATAACTCATGTTTGAATCATATATTGACAAGGAATGATTGTGTTACCTTAATTTACAAGATCGTCTAACTTCATTAGAAGGACGATCCATTATTAGATCTCCCATCCATTATCATTCGCTCCAGCAGATTCATTTTCCAAGCTCTCCATAGTGATTATTTTGTGATTCCAGTGTTATGCAGATTACCCTCGTATTTCTGCATATGTATTTATTTAATCGGAATCATCATTGTGTCCACAAAATAATTTAGCAATAAATTTTTAATGAATATTATGTCATTTTCGGGATTTCCCATAGAAGTCCTATGCCAAATAAAGTAAAGTCAGGTCTAGGAAAATAACCACATTACCAAATCATTGGTGGTGCCATATTTCCAATCTGATACTTTGTTCATGTGTTAATAGGATCTAAAAAAATTTATTTATTTATTTTATTTACAGTTATGTACAAAATATATCATTCAAAACCACCAAAAGCTGGATGATGTTAAGCCTCTCTAAAGATAAATACTTAGATCTGAACACAACAGTGCCCTCGAATTTCAGATCTGGGCACTTGTTTAAGAGTTATTCCACTTATTCCAAATACCCACTCACACATGCAATTAAAAACAAAAAATATTCAACAAACTGTCCTAGGGACACCAGGCCTAGAAATGACTAGTTTTCCCAATGCATCGTTTTGGAATTTTTCCAAATAATTTATAAAAACAAATTCAGGAATATCTATGTCGTGAAAATATATTCTAGTAAAATATTATTTATTATCATACAACTTCAGTGTCAGTTTAGAAATTATTTATTAATTTAACTTGTAAAAAAATAAATTATATAATATATCATAAAAAACATCTAATACAATTCTAGCATTTTAAATGAATTTAAAAAATATTTCTATGGTATTTATTATCTAAAATTATATTTATAGTAATACTTTTAAAAAATTATATGATATTTTAAAAAATTAAAAAATTAAAAAACCGTTGATGCATAATTTTTTAAGGTAATAATTTCTTCAATAAAAATTAAAAATAAATTTTGATGATGAAGATAAATATTATAAATTTGAAAATAAAATATTTATTCATAAATATCCCTTATGTAGCCCTATATTAAAAAATAAATCATATTAAAAAAATATGACATATTTGACTTTTCTTTATAATAAAATATTATAAATGGATTAATGTCATTCATCTATTTCTAAGAGCTCATAAAATAGTCCCATGTAATTTTTTTATTTAAAATAACTCATCCAATAAAATATTGATAATTTTTTGTGTAACTTTGTAACAATTTTAATATTATTTTTCCAAATAATTACCAAATTTAGCATTAAATGTGGAAAATAAAATATCTAAAGTTCCTTTTCATATTAGAAGAAAATAAAAGGTGACAATTTAATTAATTTTTATCATCTAATTAAATACATTTAATATATATTTAAAAATTAAAAATATAAAATTGTATAAAATTAATTTAAAATTAATCTTATAGATAGGGTGAGAAAACATTTTATTAAAGTGAAAATGATCAAAATATTGAAATGTTTTTATATAATAATTAAATATAAAATTGACTCCACTGACATTAATAGTATAATATGATATAAAATTGATTTAATTATACATTAGAACTGATCTAAAATATTATATAATACTATAAATATTTTGATGAAAATTGATTTCCAATTATAATCCAGTATTGCTTCATATTCATCAAAATGTGAAACTTATGAGAAAAATGCCACAAATTAGACTAAAGTAATTTTAGATATTAAAATTTAAAAAATTATGTTTAATGATTCATATATGATTTATAAATGATTCAAATTTTAGTTTTAAAACATGTGTTCTATTAAAAGTAGACAATATTGCCTTTACAATATTAGATCTTTTTATGCGTATCATTGTATTATTTATCACATAATTCATATGAAATCTATTTGAGTAATGTAAACATATAATAATATATATATAATTCATAATGTGGTTAATACAGTTTTTTCCCACCTAATGGATATGTTATATTAATATTGTGTTGTACAGTTAAGATTGTTGTCACTTTCAACACAAGCTATCAAAATGTATACATTATAAAGAGAAATACCAAAAATTATTTGGGTGATACAATGAGAGTATATTCTTCCATTTATGATTATACCATGGAATTGTTTTTTCACATCACCGAATATTATAAATGGTGGAACTCATGATGCAGAGATGTGGATTGACTCTATAAAACCTAAAATTGATCATTTAGACAGAACCATGGAATGTTTGGGTAAATTTTTTCTTTTTAACTTGACAGAAAGTTTAATTAATGGGTTTAGGTGTTGAAATAGTCATTTCATAACATCAAACAAGAGTTATAATTTTCTATTAAAATTATATTATTACAATGAGTTATTGTTTTTTTATTCTTATAATAATATTATTGTTACATTAGCGTAATCATTTTTAAATGTTAATATCATTTGGAAATTTTTCATATAATGTGTCATATCTATGAAAAAATATATTTAGATCCTCAATATAAAGTTTTTATAATCTTATATATATTCCATATGGTCTATATACATAATATAGTTGGGACATGAAATTTATTAGACTATCAATTGTTTTTCCATATAAGAATTGAGACTTCTACTGTTGAAGATAGAACATAGTAATATAAAGTAGATAATATCATGACAACATGACCTACCAATGGGATAAAACTTGTTTTGGTTATATTGGAATTTCCTATCGATGAATTTTTGTATGTTTATGTCAAATATATATCAAAATTAGTTGTGTCATTTTATTTTATAATTTATATAAATATGAAAACTATCACATTTACATTCTGTATTTGTAGATTTTATAATGTGATTCATTGGTGGTATTAAATTTAATGAATTATATCTATTTTAGTTTACACATCAAAAAGTATGTAGTTATAAATTTCCACATTAATGGAATGGTAGTGATTTGTCTAAATCCATATCCATGATAGACAAAATAAATCCTATCAATTTCATTCCATAAAAGATAAGAATACTAGTAATGGATGATGTCACAAATATTTCATCCCTCTTATTTTGATATTGGGTTAAATATTGATTATATTTCATGGTTTATTTTTTTATGTTATTGTCATACAAATGAAGTAACCTTAAATCATTATTTGAAATAATGAGATTAGAGATTTAGCACTTGGGTGGTAAATATGATTCACTACTATCAATGTAATGACCTAGAAGTTCATAAACAAATATAATTGTTTATGATGATCTATTTTAAAAAAATATAGTGATTAGGATGAAGTTGGCCCGATGTGCAAGGTTCGATGATCATATGAGTCTTAATTACAACATATAATTCAATAAAATATTTTTATCTGGATTCAAAATAAATATAATTATATTTACATCTCAAAGTATTCATGAATTATTTATATTAAGATATTTGAATATATATAATTTTTTTTTTCAAATGAACTATAAACATTCAAGGAACATTAAATAATTTAAATGGTGATGTGGAAACCAAATTTCACCTAATTAATAACATTGCATTTTTAGGGACAAGTTTTATTTATGAAATAATATTTCATTCATGACTCATTTAGTAAGACATTCATTTCATTTTTTTTCTTTATAGAATTTCATCATATCAATGGACACATGTAAAAAATTAAAAATATAAATCCTTTATCATTATGTTATAATATCATCCAAAAATAGTTTGGGAAACATTTTTCCTGAAATTTGAGAGCCACTATACTCCCCACTTCCATTCATGATATTAGACATATAAACTAAATAAAGTCAACCTAAATTTTTTCCTTCCTTATATGATTATGTCTATGATCTTCATGTGAATGGAGATACTATATCATGATTTATTTTATTCCATGATAGATAATGAGAATTCAATAATGATGATAATAATTATTAAAATTTAGGTTTAGTTTATCTATAGAGAAAATCATTTGTTTTTGTTGAATTAGGACATGTTGAACATGATATTATCTTCTCATAACATTATGAATAAATGATATATGGTTTTTTATTATCGTATTTAAATTTATTAATATAGATCAATAGAATATATTATTTAATGGTATTAAAAATATATTTTTAATGTATATATACTTCATTTTATTCAAATACCAATTTTTACACATCCATGAAGGGTATGGTTCTTTCAACTGGGATCATAATTTAGATAATTGGATTTAATATGATCCCAATTCCACTAAATATCAATCAACAAGAGTTTTAAAGGTAAATTAATGACCATTTAGGGATTAATATTTTTTTGATTGCCGATAATTTTATTGTTTATGTAAAATAAAATATTGAAAATCAGTGGTAATAAATGTTTAATCTAGTCAACGATTATAGCAAGAGTCTATGGGGGATTCCACTAGTCCCATGATCTTTTAATTCCAATTCACATATCAAGAATGTAAATAATTATAATAATTGGGTAATGTAAAAATAAATTCATTATATAAATAAAAAACATTATTCTTTGATGGTGGAATTCATAACCCATGTTTAAAGCCACACTCCCAATGTTTTCATGGGTGTCACTGTTCGATTTTATTTTCCTTGTTTTAGGTTCTTAGAATATAACATACTACTATAATTTTTCATAATTCTAAAATTTTATGTGGGGCCAACACACCAACATTCACTATGCACACTATGCCTCGAGGTGCTAGACATTTATAACCACCACAATAATTCTATACTACTAAATGGTTGTTTTATGTTCAAAAGACCCACATTAATGACTAAAAGTATTATCAATTTCTATAAATTTAAAATACAAATAGGAATAATGGGACTTATAATTAATTGAATATATATTTTAATGAATCAGGATCACATTAGAATGTGATGATGGAAATATTTTACCATATTTAATTATATATTAAAATTCTAATGCATATCGTTTAGTCAAAATCTTAGACAATCCTGTGAATTTTGGAAATATTATTTATATTATATATTATTTAAATAATATGATAGTTTTGAATAAATAATAACTCAATGGACTTTTTTTAGGTTATTTGTACATCATCCCTTAATAATTCCATGTCTGTGTGCTTATGTGTCCAAATCTGAAAGATAATGATTTAATATCATAACCTATGTTCCCCCCCATCTATTTGTTAGTGGGAAGTGTAGAAGGTGAGTTGACAATAGCATGATTCATGATTATCGAAATAATGAAACAAAAAAATATTAGAGATCATAGTTCTATAACAGTACTACTCATGTTGATGCATGGATAATGGATTCCCCATTTTGTCTTGATTTTTCAATCATATACTCAATATATAGACCATTATAATACATTTGATTATCACATCATTGTTTAATTATTTTATTTATTTTTCAGTAAATAATATCAATATGTTATTGCAAGGATGAGATATAATCACAATGGATAACAAATAATCATTCAATGAAAAAAATTAACCAACTAATTTTATATTGTTTTTATTTATGCGTGGTTTTTTTAATGTAGTCACATAGTAGAAAACATTTTACAAATAATAAAATTAGATTCACAATGGAATAAATCAAACATTAAAACCATGAAATAAAATATTAATTTATAAATTTCTTCTATAACTTAAATTTAATTGAAAACAAAGTATAGGGGTTCCTTTAATCCATGGTTTATAGTTCCTCCAATGATTAGGAATTTTATAACTGAGTAGGGGTTGAATTGAAAAAATTAACACTGAAGAAGTATCCATATAAATTGTTGTGGAATATTATAGGTATGTATTGAGATTGTCTCTGTTAAATAATCATATTATATAGGAATCTACTCAATAGATTAAGGATCGTCAAGCTTATGTTTTTGGTATGGTAAATTCCTACTAAAGACTTGAATTTTTAAAGATTAAAAATATCAGGATATAAAAAGGGGTTCATGGATCATCTCCATCTTTAATAAAGAGGAAAATTTTCATTCAGAAACTAGTCTCTTAAGGAATACAATTTTGATTAAAATATTACGAGACATTTAAATTCATTAAAATTTGATTTAAAAAATTTTTCTCATAAATTAAAATTATAAATCTATTTATGTTTTAATTTTTATAATAAGAAATGTAGTAACAGTAAATAATTATTATAAATATATTAAAAAAAATTCCTACCTGATAGAAATTTACATGAGTGGAGTATAATCATGAATATAATCATGAATATAATATTATTATAAGAATGTAAAAAATATCATATATAGTGAAAAATACCTCATGATACACATTAGTATCCATGAGAGTGGAAGGATAATCAATAAAAGAGATATATAAATGAAATATTTTATTTTTTACATCATAATTTCATAACTAATGTCTAGTGAGTAGTTTGATAAGTGAGAAAATAAATTTTTACAGTATATTGAATAATATTGAAGAAGTTTCAGAAGATAAATTTATGAAAGAAATATTTTTTGAGAATTAATGATATGAAAATGTTTACATTTAATGATTAAACATGGGATGGTGATCGTGAACTCAAACATTTTGAGTACACTGATTGACATAAAGAGTTAATATTTATAATGAAAAATTGACTTTTATTATAACTCAGTAAATTTTTGCTTTAAATATTTTTGCGTAGTAATTTTAGTATAATAAAATAAAAATAGATTGAGAAATGACATAAGTATTTTTTTGGGTATGGTTTTAAACTTCGTGAGATCATGAAACAATATGAATATACAATTATCATTATGAGAAAGGAGAAAGGTATGTAAAAAGGCTATTTAATATAAAATAGAAATTAGACCATTTTAACTACTATAATTGAATCTGATTATATAGATATAAGAAGTTTAAAAAAATGGGCTATTTACCTCTAGTGTATTAACTTTTGAACGATGGAAGAGAAACAATAATAATATAAAGAATAAGAATGATTTGGATTCTTTTATATTTACATTAATCATTTCATGTAATATTTCTAGTCATATACATTTTAAATTAGTTACAACATAGGAGTCACAAAATTTATGACAATGATTGAAACCTTGTAGGGTAAATATGGTTACATTATTGATGTATACCTTCAGGATACTAAAAACTTGGGTCTCCGATATTATTTGTACAAGACCATAAATTCACATTAAATATATGAATTAATTTTCTATTTTAAGGCTATTGTTATTTAATATTTTTTATAGACATATAAGTTCACTGTAACATTTGGACAAAAAGATGTTTTATTTCAGTTTTGATTAAAATAATTATGTTATAATGTAGTTGAATAATATTTAATTATATTGAAAAAATATATATATCCTATATCAGAAAAAAAAAATATGAATATTAAATTTAAGAATCACAGAATACCAATTTATGGAAGGTTAATTCTTGGTTTTGAATAATGAAATGATAATTTAATGGATATAACTAGTAGGATGTTTAAACACATTTCATATAAAACATTTATATTTTTAAAATGATCGAATATATGATATAATGGAAAATTAAAATATTTGTATTAAAGATTGAAAACATATAATGATACTAGATTTAGATAAACATTAACCCTTTCAACATTTTCTATTATATGATCACAGTACAATAATTTTTACGATGATATTTCCTTATTAGGTATCTGTTATTAAGTATGTCGTAAAATATATTATCAGTATGAAGAAAAGAATGATTTCAGTGGTAAATATATATAATATCATAATAAAAAATTTATTTATAATAAAAAACTTGTAGTAAATTTTAAAAAAATCACATTATTTTTATTATACTATGGCCATGGTGTTAGAAAATGGATTATCATTGAAGAATTTTTAATTTATTTTAAGTCATTAAGAAAGAATTTTGACATGTCGTTCCAGAATAATAGTGTATCCCCATAAAAATATTACAATTAATGTGAAAAATGGATTTCATATTTGCTATAAAATGAGATTAATCTATTATTTAACAATTACATGTTCAAATATAAGAAGAATTTGTTATGTGTAATTAAAAAAATACTTGAATCAATAAAAAAATATATTATATTATAGTTAATTATACATAAGGTCCAAAAAGGATAATAAATTAGACATATGATTGAAAATTTATCATCAAGTTAACTGAAATATTTCTAAATGTGGGTACATGTTATATTTTGAGAAAAAAAGATCATGGTGTACTTTGATAATGGAATAGAAGGAGAATAAATAATATTTGGAATGGGAACAAGATCCACAATATCAAAAAGAAAATGTGTCTTCAAGAGATAAGTATTTAAAAATTGATACAACCAATGTTATATTGTTTTTTAATAACCATTTTTTGAAATATAATATTCAGTGAGAATAACATATCATTATCTGAAAAGGATGTTGTAATTTGAAATTAATCTCAAAATTTAATGTCTTTAACTATTTGGAAATTGATTCTGGGTACTAAAATAATGATTTATATTTCCTAATTATTTAAATTGATATAAAATGTTTCTTATAAATGTTTATTCATGTGAGATATATATATAGTTTGACAAATTTAACATATTAAACATTATTGGTTGTTGATAACTTATATCTAGAAAAACACTTTACATTTTTGACTCATTTACACTAATTGAGATGTGTAAATAAACTTGAATTTTGATATCCAAAATTTTTATTACTAATTTTATAGATGAATGATTAATGTAACAAAGATGTTTTGGAAAAATAAATTTAAAATATACTAAGAAAAAATAATGATAAAAAATTTCTTATATAATTTTAATGTTCCAAGGATCAAATTATATAAAATCGATGACAATAAATCATGGTATTTTTATTTTTCCATGTCTATATATGATATTAGTGGGAGTACCCTAATTTCTTAATAGTTATATGTTAATATTATATAAAAATCGTTAGTAATATTTCATTTGATAACAGTATGTTTTCAAAATTTAATAAACAAAAATATAAACTAATATTGTAGAGAACTAGTTTTACCGATATTGATCATTGGGTTTCTCTGAAAAAGTCATAATATTGACATTGACTATTTATTGAAAATTAAAAGACAGTAAAAATAAATTTATTTGTTTTTAAATTTTTTAATGAATAAATATATCCATGAAGACATATAAAAAATAAGAAGAATAATATTTTAAATAAAACTCAATAACCTTCAGTTTGGGGTTAATAAAATCAGATTAATAAAAAACATTTTACATTTCCATTGTATAAATTTCAAAAGAAAATATTAAATAAAGCTACAAAAATATCATAAGGGATTATTCATAAATATATGAATTCACTTGTAGAAGTATAGTGGATATGTACTTGAAAAATAATAAAATAGGAACAATAGTGGTAAAAGAGTCACAAATTTTTTTTAAAACAATATTCTTGATCTAGTGTCAACATTTTGTTAATGAAATAAGTAAGATGAGATCATCATATTAAGTGTTGAAAATATTTATAAATAAAGGGTATTTGGTGCCTTTAACTATTTTAAAATGATTATCATGAATATCAAATGATTTTTTCTATTTATTTGAGTTTTACTAAGGAGGTAATGCATTGTTAAAATTTATGTTGTGACAATTTTCAAATAAAGTCACCGGGAAAGATGTAAATATTATTAAAGAGGGGTAATAGTATATACTTTTGTATTTTATCTCTTGAGTTAGTTTTTATTAATTATTTTATGTAATAGATAATATATTATACATTTTTGTCAATGTGGATTAAAAAATGACAAAATTGATAACTTATCCAAATAATGATCTTAACATGGGAGAGAAAAAAAGTTTATACTAAGCAAGGGATCTCTTGTTGATGTGGGGGGTGTAAAAATGGTTTAAATACACAAGACCTGATGATGATTTTTTATTACAATATTTTCTATATAGAGATAATCATATTAATTATACTTAAAATATGGTATTACTTCAACATATAATATATAAAAATTTATTTCCTTAAATTATTTATAGTAATGATTTTTTAAAATTCCACACTATAATTATATCCTCATTATAAAAGGAATATACTCATAATCATATGAATTATATTCAAGATTCATAATTACACCAAGACATTATTGATGTCTTATTATCAGGTGATAGGAGATCATTAGCAGTTAGACATATTCTTAAGAATGTTACTGTTTTTGTTCATGATTAAAGAAGGTAATGAGAAATGAAACACATTTTAGAACACCACATGTTTTGTATGTCACTACATGTTAGTTCCTATATTCTAATGTATTTATCTTTCTAATTGATATCATTATTTGAGTGAATCATTTGATCTTGTACATGGATATATGATATACAAAGTGGAGTTTATGTTTGTGGAGGAGTACCTTTTGTCTCAATCATCAATGGGGATGGGGTATTGATATAACAGTCATGATATAATTTTTTTTATTGTAATATGTTATCATTATACACTTTATTTTTATTGTATTAACTTGACTAAATCAATGGACATGGTTGATGAAGGATTATCCATCGAATAAAATCATCAAAAGATAAATAATTCATTTATGGATAATAACAAAATATTATTCATCTTATATTTTGAAATTGTTCAAAACAATTAGATATATTTCATAGTTCATGATCATGTGAGTTTTTCATAGATATAAGACATTCATATGTCCATAATGTTCATAATGTGTTTTTAAATACCTTTAATGGATTTTTATTATCATATAATAGATTCGAGATAATTTCCATGTGGATCAAAAAAATTTGTAACTAAAAAAACTATGGATTTTGATGAATTAGAGTTTATGATGATGTGTCCCCAAAATTTTAGGGCAAGTAAATTTATGAGTCTAATTGATGAAATTTAAATAAATCCAAAATTATATGTTTAAATTAGAATAATAATTATTGATCCTACTTCAAAACATATTCAATAATTACATATGTTTAAATTCATAGATATAATGAATAATTGTTTTTTTGAAAAACTATTCCATGGTAAATGTTTTCAAAATAATTATGGGTGGAAGAAGAACAATTAATGGTATGTAATTTATCTCATAAAATATAATATTGTTCAAACATAATTGAAATATTCTTTTGACATGTAAAATATACAAACTAGTAAATCAATGTGAGGTTGGTTTTCTTAAAATAATTTATATATGAAAGGTATTTTATCAAATTTTATAAAGTTAAAACTATGTAAAAATAATGATTAAATATTTATGTATATTTTTTGAATTATTTTTCAGGAATTTTAATTTTATATGTCACCTCCTACCACCATTCAATCATATAGTGTGACAAATTATGGATCAATAATATTAGATTAATTTTCATTCTTGAATCTTTTATTTAATATTCATGAGATAAAATGGATACAAAGAAGTAAATCATTATTATATAATGATATATAAGAAATGGTCAATATTTTTCTAATAGTGGTTTATGATTGTGTAGATTAACTTATGTAGTCCTCACATGTTTCCTTTTAGCTATGAAAATCCTAAGATGAGTAGACCACAAAAGTCACTAAAAAATTAGGTATATGTTTAATTATTATTTTTTTGAAATTATTAACCAGGGATCGAGGAGATAATTTCAGAACATTTATTAATGTTTTTTAAAATATGCATCGAGATATTGTACAAAAATTTGAAAAAATTTATTTGATATCCTCATAGTGATAGGTTTCGGGACAATGTCTACATATAGGAAAATCATCCAAGCTATCATTGATGAAATTTTAAAAAAAATGTTCCCATAATTAAAAGGCTAGACATAGATCATTATTTTATGAATTTGACTAATGGTATATTTTCAATAATGTAATATTCTACCCTTTTTTATTGAGTGGATTAATTTTTATCCTTCACTAGAATGTGTTAATATCACCATTTTTCATTATTTGGGGGATGGTCTGAGACATTAAATTTGTTCTTAGATATATGTTTTCAATATTACATTTTCTTCTATATATGTAAATAATCCCATAACTATAGAGAGTATCATTGGTGTAAAAATATCTTATATTTACATATTTTTATTCTAGATAGTAGAGATTTATGAATTTAAAATTAGTGTTTTAGGGATTCTATCCAAATTATAGATGGTTAACCCAACTCGTTTATGTCCCTGAATCTTTACTTTGTTGGAGGTCTCCTATAGAATTCAAACAATATGGTAGGTTGTGTCATAAAAAATAATAGAATATATGATTTATTTTTATATTCTCTTAGTTAAAAAATATAAGGGAATTCATTAATTTCTTTATATTCCCTCATAATCCGTTTGTATAATGATTTTTTTATATTAGGGATCTAATGATTCAATTTAATACATGGTATAAATTAGTTCACTTTTTATAGAGTTCACATTGAAATCTATCATTTCCAAGGTTCTTTCACTTTAGTTTTGGGATAAATCAATACCATTGAATGTTAGTGGTATTTTTATTCATGTCATCTAGGAATTTACTATTGATATTATGAGTCAGATTTGCCTATGATTTGTAGTCTAGTATTGTATGATGTAGGGATGAATTATTCAATATTTCCCATTTTTTCATGTCCTATGTCGTTTTTTATAATATCCATTTGGGTTTTCTTTTAATATAATGTTCATATTTACAATCATGTGTATTAATGGTATAGATATCCATTATATTCTTTTTTAGAATAAGTTTTTTGTAGGGAATCATAAGCTGAATTATTAGCTATAGGATATTTAGGTATATGGGATTATTCTTAGAAGAAAATATCATAATTATGAGATTTTTTTCTCTATGGGATTTTTTTCCTTATATAGATATTATTGGATGTGAAACCAATTTATGGTCTAAAACCAGTATCCTTTTAAACTTATTGAAATATATACGATTAAATGAGGTGGGATATGTTGTTATGAATGATTGACATGAGGTCTAATTATTTTTTGATTTGTGTGAAGACTTTTCATAGTCATTTTACTAAATTCATTAGAACATGTGGATTCAATGTGGATATGGTGATTTCATTAAGAATAATGTATATGACAGTAGTATTTATAAGCATGAGGAATCGGGCAATTCATCCATATTTTTAATCATTTTTATATGTTGGTCAATTATATTAAAGTGTACAGTATGTTTAGGGAGGACTATGCTTAACATTTCATGATCACTATAAGAATACTGAGTGAAAATCTACTATATTCCAATATTATAATGTATAAATTATTTATTGGTGAGTTCCACTTAATAGGGAATGGATATTCGAGGAAAGAATAATTGTTTACCCAGTGAAGATTGAGGTTTGGGTATTATGTAATTTGCATAAGAAAATGCTTATATTCAAGGATTCCTAAAATAGGAAAGTAATTATAGGAGATTAATTTTTTATATATATCTTATTTTAGTGGGGATGAAAACCCTATCCATTATGGGTTTGAAGGATACATTGTTTAATACTTCTGAAAAATACTCAATGATGTATAATTAAAAATTAAAATATATTTTAGTTTCGACCATACTAATGTAATGTAATTGGTATATCCAATTTTGTTAATCATCTAGTGGTTTTCATAAAGTAATAATGATATATAATGGGTGTTTCTTTAATCATGGGTCTTGGAATATTAGTATTAAAGAGTAGAGTTATAGTACTCAAGAATTAGAAATTGTTTTAGTAGTGAATGCTTTGAGTTTTTTTGTTAGTAACAACGAGATACTCATGGGAAATATTTTGATTTGGGGAGGGGGAATATTATATATATATATATGTGTGTGTGTGTGATTTTAATATTCTAATTATATGATAGAGTAAATAAATGACAAATTTTTTGATATATTTTCATATTGATTACGGATAAAATATATGGTGGAGAGAGTTAACCATATTTGTCTCTTTATATAGATAAGATTATTTATTTACGTGGGTATGATTTAGTCTATAAAACATCCATGAAGAGAAAATATGGAATTCAAGAACCATGATAGGGGTTGTGAACTACTATTTTACCATGATGCACTATCATATTCATAGGAAATACTTTAAGATCAGGATGAGGAATCATAAATTTTAGATTTAGAAAGAATATCTTAATTAACATTTAGTGATGGATAACCATCGATGACCGAAATGTCATATATAGTAATTACCCATTCTTTAATGGATGTGGGATCATGTGACCATGGATTTCATGATATATTTTCATGGAATCCATGTGAAAGTGATGATTCATATCTTACTGTTCACTAGTAGACTATAGGTTGACATTTTATATCAAAAAAAGAGAAAAAAACTATTGATGAACAAAATATATATTATATGTCTACTAGAAATTATTTATATAATGTGTGATTAGGTGCATCATTTTTAATCCAGATTCCAAATTCACATCGCGATTATGATAGGGAATTTAAATGATTCATGATAAATTTTTTATTTGAGCATAATAAAAAATCATTATACTGAATTGAATTATATAATACTATCTAGATTTTGGATGATAGTCTATGAGTACATGATCTTGGATTTTGTATTCATTAGTTAAATTAATCACTTCATTACTAATTTCTACTATGGTAATATTCACAAGAAAATAATTAAATGAGTTCCCTTTTATCTTTTTTATGGTAGGTAATTCAATTAACCGTGGTAGTGATCAGATGCTATAGGAATGATTACTCTTTAAACAAGACATGATTTGGATAATTCATAGAATATTTCATCGATATAAAGGTTATTAGTTTGTTATTATTCTATTTTTTATTTTTTTAGATTAAAGACCTTCCACAATTGAATTAATTTTATAAAACCATGATTTAATTTCTAGTGTCTGTACGAGATAGATATCACAGAAATTAGAATTATGGGATGATTGAAGCCATATATATGGATACTTTTGGGGTTTTCTACTGTGTTTATTTATATTATTTCTTAATGGGTCATTTTCAACACCATATTTAGGTCCAGTATTCTCCCATTCAATTGGTGGGTTTACTCCAATACAAAGGTTTGTGTTATTGGACCCCTTATCGAAACATAGTGATGTGATATCAGTTCCCCCTTCCATGGGATCATTGTTGGTTACCATAACCTATTACAGGTCTCTCTCCTAGAATTGATTCATTTTTTATAACAAAAAATTAGTTTCAATTCGAGGTGGAAGACAATTACTTACATTGATTTTTTCTTGACGGGTCAGAAACATGAGGTTGGATGAGACGATAACGTTGAGTAGGTATGAGAATATTTAGATGTCTGGAATATTGGGAAACTATAATGACTTATTATTATGGAGGGAATCTCATGTATTATGTGTCTTAGGCATTAACCCTAGGGAATATTGAATTTATCATGGGTTAGTTGACACTATGGGAATATTCCATTTGAATCATTTTAATGTTGGAACCAAATGAATAATGTATAGTGTAGAAATTTCTGATTGGACAATGGTTTAAAATTTTGTGGGGAATGTTTGGAAATATTATTAATGTTTTTATCGGTATATGTTGTCATTATACATTATATCATATGTGGCCAGGATGGTTATTGGATTTATGTATTATTGAGGTAGGTGGTTCATCAGTTTAACATATTTTAGGAATAGGTAGGTCATAGTTTTAATGTCACATAGTTAAAGGATTATCATATTTTTAAAATGTTTTGGGTATTGGTAGGTTATTTTTTAAAAAATATTTAGGGATATTATAGTGTTATTCATTTCCCAATGGGGAAAGATGAACACAATTGAGGGGTTGGTTATGTGTTTCCCAGATGGGGGACATGATAAGGCATGAGGGTCTGATAATGTCTGTCCCTGTGGGGGAAGTTGATCACACATGAGGGTTTTGATAATTGTTTCCTAATGGGATGATCACACTTGAGATTTTTTATGTGTATCCCTAGGAGGGATATAATGAAACTATGGGGTTGTTTTATCCCATAGGGGGGAAAACATATTTGGAGTCGTTGTGATGTTAGTATTGATCTTGCGACATGAATCTCTCGGGTGTTGAGATGTCAGGAGTGAACCACATAGTGGTGTCATACAAACTATGTAAGGAGACACATATCAAACCCCACATAGTAGGATTTTACATTTTCTATTCATGTGATTGGACAAGTCCATCTTGTTTAACATCCTGCAGTATGTATGATTGTGTCATAAAAGAAGAATTTATAAATTATGTGTGTGGATTACACATTATGACTATAAGGAGGAGGTGGGTAACCCCATTGTGGTGATAGAATACTCATCCCCTGATTTTTATTATTAGAGAACATATACTCATAATATTATATTTTTCCTTCCTTTAACATCATGTGATGTGGGAATTAACGTGAATATTCAACATCATTAGACTAGTGTAACATCATAGTTATTTTATGTAAATAATTTACATAAATAATGATATGAAATATTTTTATAAAACTATGTGAATTAATTTAATCTAAATTAATTTTTGATAATTTGAATTGTATTATTTTTCTAAATTCCACTTTTACTAAATGATGACATATTAAAATAATATAAATTAAAAATTATTTTTGGGACTACAGTATCATGAAATAGTATTTTATAATATATTGTTTTTTAAAAAATAATTAAAGGTAATATTAAGAGTAATATATTATTAAAAATTTTTTTTGATGTTTTGAATTAAATAATTAGATATTATATTTTTAAGAATATTAAATTTTGAAATAATGAAAAAAGAATAAGACTAATAATAATAATAATAGAAGTATCTTGAAAAGAAACATAATGTAATAATCAAGTTAGTATATATGAATTTATTTTATAATTATAAATTATATTTATAATTTTATATAAATTGATATAATATTTAATATTATAATGATAATTAAAGAAACAAAATTAAATTAATTAGAAAATAAAATAAAATAATTATTATTTTCAAGGTCAAATATATATATTTGAAATTATGTGATTATTAATGTTATTAAAAATAATTTAATTATAGTATATGTAAAATATTATTTCAATATGGAAAAAATATAAAAAATTTAAAATGAAAAGATATTAAAAAAAATGAAAACAAAGACATGATAGGACTTTGTGACTTCACAGGTTCATGATTTCATGTAGGAAAAACACTTTGGTGATGACTCGATGTCCATAGAGGGAAGATTCAATGAGATCTCAAGATATCAATAGTGATAGGGTTTTATTTTGGAATGTCGAGTATAGATCTAGGTATCTGTCAGAGGTTCGAGCTCAGATGTGTTCTGATTCGAGAGTTCAAATATAGATCTAGGTTGAAGCCATATATTTCTTGTGGCACTATTGATGATGGTAAAAACAAGTCTGAAGACCTTCATGAGTCAAAATCGAACACAAAACCAATATCATGTTGAAATTTTGAGGTCTATATTTGGAAAACAACATTCTATTTTCAAATAATCTCATTATATAAAGTAGGATTAATTTAATGATGTTTTTTATATCTAAATATCATTTTAGATCCACTATTATTTTATTATTTTTCTTGTTGTGCGATTTTATATTTTATTTCATCTGTTTTCTCTTATGTATTGGATGTAGTCAATTTTCGAGCGTTGTTCGTTATCTGAATATACCAATTTTGTCAATTTTTTCTTGGCTATGGTCGAGTGTTGCATGAAGAATTTTGTGACTACCCTAGATTGTTTTCATTCAGTATCTATCAAAGGAATACAAACTTATATTTGAACCGAACCTTTAGATATTCTATTTAATTAAATTTGATTATATCAAAATTTAAAATAAAATTTTTCCTTTATTCTACATTTTGATATTTTTGTTATTTAATGAATCTATTAATTATTTGGTATGTTGTAGAACCATGTAATTAATAAATCTAAAATGGGTTTTTTTATTATATATATATATATATATTATTTTTTGGGATCAGGGAGGTAAGAGATGTAATGTGTAGGCCTTTTGTGTTGTGTCTAGTTTCTGGAAAGGCGGTCTGCATCCTTTGCTTCCATTTTTATTCAGAGAGAATGAAAATTAGAGGAGTAGAAATAGGAAAAGAAAAATCAAATAGAGTTGTCTTCCAATAATCTAAAATCTCAATTAAAAAATGTTATCCATTTATTTCAAGTAATAATTTCATTTTTCTATGATTCCATAATTGATTACTTATATAATATATGAATTTTATGTTAATAGACGATTTGATGTAATTTTTATTCATTTTTCATCAAATATAATCAGAATTTATTTAATTTTTTTAGTGAATCAATTATTTTTCTCAAACAATTATGATTCTTCATTTTTCAATGTTATTTTTATTGTATTGATTGTTTAATTATTTCAAAATGTATGTTTTTTTATTTTTGAATTTTAGGTCATAAATTTATTTTTTATTTTCAAACATTTTTAATAGGGATCATTTTATATAATTACCTGTAAATGATATATTTTTATCAATTTTAAATTTTATGATTCTAAATTGTAATATTAGTAAGGGATTCTGTTTATATTCGATAGATAGATATTCATATTCTCCTTCATGTGAATTATAATAATTTATTATATTAAATTATTTATTCAAAAATATATATCAAATGATTATTCATTGAATTATTTAAATTGAAATGATTGTTCTACAAGAATGTCATACTCATGTCACAGTTGTGGCCATATATCGATAACCCATCATGGAAATTAATACAACATACACATATATATAGCTATATATATATATATGAATTCTCTTTGGATAAAATTAAAAGAAAATAGAATTTTATGTGAAGAATAATGAAGTTTTAAGTACATGGATGTTTCAATGTAATTATGCAATGTTTATATATCATGTGATTTGGGTGTGCCGAGTGAATCACGTAATTTCTAATGAATAATAGTATATATATATATAATTAAAAGTTATAATTTTAATTTCATGTATGATTAAATTTATTATCAAAAACCTAAGGAAAAATAAATATGTATGTAAGGAAAGAATAAAAATTATTTCCTTAAAAGCTATTTTTTTTGTAAAAATAATAGTGAGTTTGGGAGTGAACCCAAACCCTCAAAAATTTAGTAGGCCCATGCTATCATTCAATGTTTCATGTTTCCACATGCCACATTGTTTTTTTTGTAATGTTTATGTAATTTTTATTAGAAATCATCGGACTATATTTAAAAAAATTATTTAAGTTATTCCATATGTGGTATATTATTTTTAGGCATATATAAATTTAATTATGTTTTAAAAAGGTATTTCTAAAATTATTATTTATTATTATATTAATAATATTCAAATTTTTTATCAAATGTATATTCAATGAAATACTTTCTAAATACTATTTCAATGAGTTCAGTAAACCCTCACTGGGAAATTGAATTCTCACTCTTCGTATTAAAATAATTTTTCACAGCTATGTTAAAAGAACTATTTTAGACAACATTTATTATTGAGTTAGTGAGGTGAAGAGTAGTAGGAATTTATTTTATTTTTGTTCAAATCCAAAAATTTATGGTGTTGACTAATCCTCTAGAACATTGACCTCTTAATGGCCCTCATTTGTGTAATGTGTTTTCTAAGTATTCCGTATTTTTATAAAAAAAATTTACAGAGCATGTTTTAGCAATTTGTCCAGAAAATAATTGAAATCATCGGAATGGTGTAGACAAATATTTATTTTATATGGTGTATTTTGAGAGAAACTAAATCATCATAATATAATTTCTCTAACCTCTTAGATAATTAAGTCTTCTTATATGGTTTTTAATTTTAATTCGGAAGACCAAAATTCAGAATTATCTTATGTCCGACAAATGATTTTTGTGGGTCAGTTTATTTAATGGAGGAAGAATATTACATCCCATTAATTTTATCTAATTAATTGAAATAAATAATGATATGATCTATTTTTATAAATATATGTGATTTAATTCAATCAAAATGAAATTTTCATAATTTGATTAGTATTTTTTTTCAAAATGCCACATTTAATATGCAATGACCTATTAAAATAATATAAATTAATTATAGATTTATGAAATATAAAATCATGATACAAGTGAATATGGTTGGAATGTGGTGTATATTGACCCCGTTATGAACTAGATATTGGTGGGTATTAATGGCTTGGTCGAGCAAGTGTAGTCATGTGAGGATGCTATAGAGGTGCTGTCTCTCGCCATCCCAGTTGCAGAGGAAAGTGTTTAGGAGGATCAGATGTGTCATTCTATGGCCCCTCCAGTGGTAGTGAAATGTGTGATGGCAATGTAGGTTGAGCCACAAATTTTGGATGAGTTTTCCCATCTAAATGAGGACATGGTGTTTCATGATACATATATGGATGATCCTATAGTTATAAGCATGTCAGTGGTTATTGTTCAAAGTTCCGGGTCTCGGGGCTTAGAGGACAAAAATATGTAGCCTCAGTTTATGGGGAGAGGATATGAGCATCCCACAGGACTGGAGTTGATGCTGGGAAACTCGTTCTAGTAGGCTGCAGCTGGCTCTCAAAGTGGGAACAGAAGGTTGGATGGTGAAAATTTATTGAGACCCATAGAACCAAACATCCTCGGAACCATCCCTAAATGTCTTAAGAAGGCTGGGGATGGGGGGAAGGGATCTGATCTTGTAATAAATCAGGCATGGTGTCTCTGTGTATGCAGATGGCACACAATTCCAATGTGTAAATAGAGTTGGGGAACTGTTTTCATGATATGGAGGACTATAATCCACCAGTATCTCATGGGTAGGAGTCATCTGATGATGACAACAATTAAAATCACACCTCAGTGAATATATTATAACAAATTCAAGGGAAAGAAACAAATAGACCTTGAATGAAGAAGTGGAAAAAGGCATGTGTGACTCGGGGAAATGCATTGCAGCTTAAGGGAAAAAGCCAAATGGATGCAAGGAATACACATACATTCCAAAACCAATAGATACAGGGTCAGACAAGAGGAGTATAAAAAGGTAGATAAAGATTTTTAGAATGTGGAAAGTGAAGAATCGAGTAGGAATTTATGTGAATCGGATGAAGAATAGGGGGAGTCCTTGAAACACATCTTTCACACCAAGGAAGAAATTATTGAAAGTAGTCTTCATCCCATTGTCTCAGAAGAAGAGATCAAAATAATTTATGATCGTCGATTCCACGTTGATGCTAATGAGGAGAATGAAGTGTGGATAGAAAAACAAGACCGCATATTATCCTGAGGATTCAATCAGAGTGAAATCAACATTGATGGAATTTATCCAGAAAATGGAAGGGATGATCTCTCACCTTGGAAAGATAATCAGAGACGATCTGGAAACAAAATTTCTCATGCTTCACTGGGGCAATTATAGATTTCTTGAGTAATGTAATCATAGCCTGGTGTTTAATTATTTTGTCAGCTCTTTCAAAATATAGTGTGTTTTTGTGAATAATGGTTGTCCATTTTTTCCTTAAATTAGATTTTATTAATAAAAATTTTTAATTTTGAATTTGTGGGTATTTTTTATTCAAAAAATTTTAATTAATGTATATTAATTTAAAAAAAATTAATATAAATTTCAAAAATGAAATGAATAAAAGATGAAAACTGAGACAAGGGAGGACATCATTGTTTCACATGTTCATGATGTGTGGCATAAAAAATCTTGTGAAGGCACCATCATCGTCGAGGTAAGACTCATCAAGTTAGTGAAAAATCAAACATTGTTGGGTTTCATTTTCAAATTTTGAGTGTAGATCTAGGATTTAGTTGAAGGGTCATGCACAATGGGTTATCATTCGAAAGTTAGAAGGCAGATAAAGGTTAAAGCCTTGGATTTCGAGTGGTGTCGATGATGAAGATCGAACCAAGTCTGAAAAATTTTGCGAGTGAGAATAAAACACCAAATCTATTCTGTATTTATATTTTTATGTCTATTTGGTTACAATTACATTTGTTTTAGAAATATCCGCATGATTTCAAGTAGGTTTTAATTGTTGATGTATTTTATATTCAAATTTATTTTATGATCCATTCTTAAATGATGATTTTTCTTGATTTTGTATTTTTTTGGACTTCATATGTCTTCATCCTTGGAATTATAATTTTCATTTTCCTAGTTTTTTTTCGTGACATACATATTCTGATTTTGACAATTTTTTCGGTGGTTTTGGTCAAATGATTTATAATGAAGTATGTGATTATACTTGATCAATTTCATTCAGAACCTATCAACTGAATACACATTTATATCTGAATTGAACATGTAAAAATCTGATTTAAATGCATATGTTAGTATCAAAATCATGTAAAAATTAGTTCATTTAAACTATTGGTGGATATTTTTTTCCTATACAAAATCATTCAATTATATGATACGTTACAAAACCATGTATAAAAAATACAAACTATGTTTTTTTAGTATATATATACGTGTGTGTTTGTTCCAGGAGTTGAGACGAAACAGAGGTAGAGTGTAGGCCTGTTTTTTGTTTTTAGTTTTTAGCAAGGTAGTCTATGACCATTGCTTCAATTTTATTTTAGATAGTATCAAAATAATAAGAGATGAAATAGAAATAATAAAATTTGAATATAGTTGTCTTCAAATCATCTGAGAAATTCATGTAAGGGATAATTTCTTACTTATTTTAAGTAATAATAACTATCTATGATTTTCTCTATGATTTTACTTATTTAATAGAGGATATATGTAAGAATTATTTCCTCACTTGATAACATATGATTTATGAAGTATTCCTTCCATTTCTGTTCTCAAGTCTAATCGAATAGGGTTTGTGGAATCATGTTCAGCAAACAATCCCCCAAAATATGGTTGGTTTCTTTTACATCATTTTACTATACATCATGACATGCATGATCATAATAATGTTAAAATTAGGTTTTTCATTTATTTGGGGTGTTGTACTTGGTTTATAATCATACACTACTTTTTTATCTCAATTCTTGTGGATGTATCAGAGGGAAAGATCATGATAAGAAATTGTGACCTACCTTATGGAGGTTAATAAGTGATCTTATAGAAAAAGTTGATGTTGACTTATAATTCAGATAATTTTAAAAGTCACTTCTTATTTCCTTTATTATAATTTGGTTTACTCTATAATAATAGAATATTTTTATTTATATTACTAGAATTTATTATACTTATTATTATATCAATAATATTAATTCTAGATTGATTTGGGATATTATTTATGACACATTTTAACAAATATTAATAACTATTCTCCCTAATACACCATTTTGTCCATTTAAAAAAGTAGAAAAACAACTTTATTGGTGAAAACACATGAGTTAATTTAGAACATTCAATTTGAAATTCTTAATGAGGTTATGTAACAACCCAACCCTAGAAACCCAGAGTCTGAGCATTATTACATAACATTGTCATGATCACAAAAAATCAAGTCTCGAAAAACAGATTGGTTTAGTAGTCTTGGAATAACTCAATACATTCATAAAGTTTAAATTACATCATAAAGTTAAAATAAACTACAACAACATCTTGTCTTCATATCCCCTCATACTATTCTTGTAGGGCATTCATAAATTACTTCTTTGCATAATGGAAAAAAATAAAACATTTAAATGGGTGAGCTAAGATATTTAGCAAGGATAACAATATAGCAGAATCATTCATAAAAAATCATAAACATTTAAGTCAATGTATAACTAAAACAAAATCCTTTTAAACTTGAACTTCAACATAATATGTCAATGATAAAATGAAATAATTCCATTGAATTATTCACATGGATATTCTACTAGTCGAATAACAACATGCAATATCAATAACCACTTTCATAATGATGGAATGCATAATGCCAGACTATCATAACCACATAGTCAAGGATTTGTTCCAAGACAACAAATAATATTTTCTCAGGGCCTTGTGCCAAAACACTTGTTTGTCTCATGAGACCTACAGATGCATCAAGGAGAAATAGCAGGCTCCACCCATCAATTATTAAGTCCAATTCATTCCTCATATGAATAGGTTTAAACATAACACAAACATTCATATTAAAACTAGCATACAAAATGTCAATACCTTATCCATAAACCATGAATGGTATGAAAATAATACATCCACAGTCAAAAATATCACAAAACCTTCAATACAATATGGAATTTTTGTATCATAATAAATCAATTTCAAATAAGCTTAAAATCCTTCAAAGGATGTTGACAGAGATGAAATCAAAACTATTTGAGAGAAATATCTCTTTTTTTGGAAATCATTTAAAAGTCACATAATCATAAATGAAAACATTTTCTTTGAAAGATATTCTTATAATATTGTAAGGAAGCTTCGACGATTTTATAAAGGTGGAAAATAGCCGCACACTCCGTATAAGTTAAAAAAGACATTCTAACCGTAATTCTCTCGAAAAGGTTAAAAGGAACATTATTTGGAATACGATAGAAAGATTACTTAATAAAAATCTTATAAAAATTCAACAAGTGTATCAATGAAATTAACCCATAGTCTGTAAAATAGTAAGAACGATTTGAAATGCATTTTTAGGAATCAAGGATGTGGATGATAAAGAGGTCCCAATAGATAATTACGTATAAAAAACCATTGATAATAAAGAGATTGTGAAATAAACCCTTACAATGTACTTTTCCTTTGATGAAGGTATGTTAACCTCCTATATTATGGTTGAATTATTTTAATTTATTTATAAAACAATCATATACATTTATATGATATCATATATGATCTTTTAACATTGATTTGATAATAATATCTTAGTATTATCGTCGTTTTGGGTGTTAACTGATTCGTTTTCCATTATATACTTTGTTACGTAAGCCGTGTTTGTTATGCATTGGTTGTATCATATTCATGTACAAAATGATATCATGTTAGTAAAAAATTATTTTTAATCATCAAATGAAAATTAGTCTTCAATGGATATTAGGGGGAATTAATTTCATCACGTTCATGGAGACGGCAGTCCGTACGTACGCACAAGCGACAATATAATTATTTTGATATGAAAATAATATATAATTGGATGGTATTTAATATATACAGAATCATTATAATTTTATATTTATTATTAACATCAATTAGATATCATTATCATACCCATCCAAATAAAAATGTTTTGAATAACAATTACACCACGATGTGGAGACAGAAATCTGTACGTACGTACATATGGTGACATGTCAATCAAAGGATGGATAGAATACTGAATACGGTTATAGAATATTTATAATAACATCACAGTATATGGAAGATACTGGAGTTATTATTTTAGAAGGGAAATAATAAAGAAAGAAGATGTTGAATAAGAAAAGAACATGAAAGAAGTTGGTGAATATATTACCTCTTCTTCATGTTCATCTTTTTGATTTGATAAAAAGGCCTCCATAGGTTGGATTTCTGATCATAATATCGACTCTACGGTGATGTGAGGGAAGATGAAAGATTATTTGGGCAGGGGTTGGCCGAACTAAAAGGCTTTGATGAAGTGAAGAATTGGTTAGAAGTTGTGTCCTTTATAAGGGGGAGGAGGGGTCTTTAGGAAAAACACCAAGTGATTCATTAATGATACAAATATAATTATATAAGTCTCTTGTCTGAACCATAGATTTGTAGGTATTGAATATCAATTAATAATATAATATTTGTTTTAAAAACTCTTTTATGTCAATTTTTACACTCTTTGGTATTTTATTTTCGTGAAAATCATAACAGCATGATTACTTCAAAAAAACATAGTTAAATAAATAATAACATGTCTTATTAACCTATAAATTTTTTTGAATTCATAAAAATTATCAAATTACATTTATTTGTATATTTATAATATCAATTATTTTAATATTTCATTAATTAGGTAATTACCGCATCACCATTGTGTCATAAATAAATTAAATTATTTAATATCTAAAAATTAGAAATAAAATAACATTATGTCGGAAAATTTTTTATATTTCTAATTAATATTTACTATAGAATCTATCTTATGAATAACCCTATATTATAAATGTTTTAGTTATTAAACTTTGGTTTTAAATCTTTTAACTCTTCTTTGAATTAAATAATAATAAATGTCCTAATATAATCCAAGTGGACCTAAATGATAATAGTTTATTCCTAAGGTTATTTTTGGTCAATATACACTTGTCCAATAGAATTAGGACATGTGTTAGGGTAATATTAATATCATTTTTACCCTTAATTAACTTAATTACTATTTATCGTGGAAAATAAAAGTAAAAAGTTACTATTCACCAAAAATTATTTTTATCTTATTGAACCACATTTTAATCCATGATATTAACCGTGTCTCTCGGATTTTTGAAATTTCACTCAAAGAAGCCGTAAAATTATGTTTTATGTGAATTTTAAAATTCTCCAAGGAGGAGGGTAAAAGATGGTGAAAAGTTAAATATAAAATTTATATATCTATAATTATTCAAAACTAACTCAAATGATTTAAATTGAACTTATATAGGTATTATGTATCTATTTTGACCTTAATTAAATTTAAATAAAATAAATAATTATTTAAATACAAATTTGGTTTTAAATTATACCTCAGTGTTTTTCACTATTCAACAAAATTTAAATGTTTTCAAAAAATTAATAAAAAATAAACCCTATGATAATTTAGAAATTCCAAATCCAGAAATGAAGTCCATTTTGAATGATAAAATTTATAAAATTTCAAAAACTGGGTATTAATATTCATAATGGCTAGATGGATTGGTTGTGGTTTGTTAGAACTCGATGCTGCGTACAACACACGCTACTGTATTATTCAAAGAGAATCGTTCAATGGAAGATTTAGGTGTTACATTCTCCCCTCCTTTAAATAATTTCATCCTCAAAATTTATAAAATACTACCGCATGAAATGACTCGAGTGGTTCTTCATCATTAGTTCCTCAGGGTTCCACATTGCCTCTTCTATCTTATGGTTTCTCCATAGAACTTTTACCAGATGAGTTGTCCGGTTTCTCAGCACTTGTTCTCTCTTATCAAGAATCTTGACATGATCTTCGCAATATGTTAGATTAGGTTCTAGTTCTAATTCTTCGTAAGTAATTGCATGTGTTGGGTTAGGCATGTATTTTCTCAATAGTGATACGTGGAACACATCGTGAACATTGGAGATATTTGGTGGCATTTCCAGACGGTAAGCTACACCGATAATTAATTCTAGAAAATCGAAAGGTCTAATGTACCTGGGACTCAATTTACCTTTCTTACAGAAACATTTAACTACCTTCCATGGAGACACCTTCAAGAAAACATGATATCCCACCTGAAATTCTAAATCCTTCCTTCAGTTGTCAGTATATCTCTTCTTACTACATTGAGATGCTTTGATGTGGTTTTGGATTACCTTCACCTTCTACTTCGTTTCATCCACCAGTTCTGGGCCTACAAGTTCTCTATCACTAACGTCATCCCAAAAGGTTGGTGTGTGACATCTCTTTCCATATAATGCTTCATATGGTGCCATCTGAATACTCGAATGGAAGCTATTGTTATAAGAAAATTATACCATAGTTAAATATTGATCCAACGGACCCTAAAAGTCAATGGAGGAAGATCTCAAGATGTCTTCTAAGGATTGAATAGTCCGTTCCGATTTTCTATCTGTTTGAGGGTGGTAGGTAGTGCTCAAACAAAGTTCAGTATCCAAGTCCATCTGAAGACTCTTCTTGAATCTTGAAGTAAAATGAGGATCACGATCAGAAACAATTGATAGCGGTTCTCCTTGAATTCTCACTACATCATTAATATATATCCTTTCTAGACGTTCAAGTGGTAAATCCTCCCTTATAGCAGGAAAATGTGCTGAATTGGTAAGACAATCAACAATGACCCATATTGCATCATTCCATCTAAGTGTATTTGGTAGTCCCATGACAAATTCCATCATTATATTATCAAATTTTCACTTAGGTATGGGAAGAGGTTGCATAACTTCTCCAGGTGGTTGCCTTCCAGTTTTCAATTGTTGAAAAACCATACATCTTGACAAAAAATCAGAAATCTACCTCTTCATATTGTCCCACCAAAAATGTTCCTTCAAATCTCTATACATTTTGGTGATCCTAGGGTGTATAGAGAAATTGGAACTATTAGCATCATCCAACAATTCCCTTTTTAGATCGGGTATATCTGGAACACAAAGTCTCTCCCAAAATTTCAAAATTCCTTACTCATATATAATGTCACTCAATCTAACATCATTCACAGTTTTAATCATCTTTTGAAGTTATTCTTCATTGGTCTGAGAACTATTTATCCTTTCTAGTAAAGATGATTTGGAAACCATTTGAAAAAAGTATTGATGATTCACCTTCCATGGTGATTCCCATATCCATCTTTACTAGATCCATGTATATAAGATACTTTTCAGCTCACATGTTTTTCAAAAATCCATGATCCATTCTACTCAAAGCATCTACTACCTTATTTCCCGTCCTCGGGTGGTAGTGTATTTATCAATCATAATCCTTGTGTAGTTCAAGCTGTCTCATTTTCCTCATGTTGAGTTCTTTCTGTGAGAAAATATACTTCAAACTCTTGTGATTAGTATAAATCTCACATTTTTCACCAGAGAGATAATGTCTCCATGTCTTCAAAGAAATGACTACAGTGGATAACTAAATATCATGAGTAGGATAGTTTTTCTCATTAATTTTTAGATGTCGTGATGCATAGGCAATAACTCTATCATTCTACATAAGGACACAACCAAGTCCTTTCATCGATGCATCAATATAAATAATGAACCCATCATTCCCCGATGGTAGAGTCAGTACAGGGGCATTGACTAATCTTCTCTTTAGTTCTTCAAAACATTCTTCACACTCTTTTTTCTAAACAAATTTAACACCTTTACATGTCAGATTTGTTAACGGGATAGCCTTTCGAGCTAAATTTTGGATGAAACATCGTTAATAACCTGCTAAACCAATAAAAATACATACATCAGTTATACTTGTCAGTGTTGGCCATTCATGGATTTCTCTTGTTGTAGAAGGATCAACAGAGAGTCCATCTTTGTAGACAATATGGCCAACAAAAAAATCTCTTGAAACCAAAATTCACACTTGCTAAACTTCCCATATAATTCATGTCTTCTCATAGTCATCAATATAATACTCAAGTGATTTTCATGATCTTTTTAGATTTTGGATTATACCAAGATTTCATCAATAATCGCCACTACAAAATCATCGAGATATTCGTTGAAAAATATGTTCATTAGATCCATGAATATGGATGGTGCATTAGTCAGCCCAAAAGGCGTTATTATAAATTCGTAATGCTCGTACCTTGTTCAAAATGATGTCTTTTGAATGCCTTCCTTCCTCACACAAAACTGATGGTATCCAGATCGAAGTTCACTCCTAGAATAGTATTGATCTCCATGCAGTTGGTCAAATAAATCATCAATGCGAGGTAGGGGATATTTGTTCTTTATTGTTATTGCATTGATTCCCCTGTAGTTGATATATAACCTCATAGATCATTCATTCTTATTATATAAAATGACAGGGGCTCCACATGGAGAAATACTAGGGAAAATAAATCCCTTATTACTCAATTCCTCTATTTGTTTCTTTAGTTAAAATAATTCCACAGTGTCCATTGTATATGGGGTCTTCGATATAGTCCTTGAACTAGGAATTAAATCAATGGAAAACCCAATTTCTCATTCTGAAGAATGTCTAGGTAAATCATCTGGAAACACATCCACATCTTCTTTCACAATAGTTACATACACTATATGGACATTTATTTCCTCATCCAAAGTTATTACTTTCTCTTTCCCCCGATAATTGAATTTAGTTTTGCTACTGGGGGTGGATCTAGATAAGAATTAGGTGGTGATGATTCATCTCTAAAGATAAGGTGTTCCTTATCATCATGATCAAAAATTGTAACCTTCTACTTCTTATAATAAATTTTCACATCATAGTATGAAAGACAATCCATACCTAGGATTATATCAAATTCAATCATTGGTATGACGATGAGATCAACAGATAAAGTACATTTATATTCCCTAATGGGGACGGATCGATAGAACATTGTAGCATTGATACTTCCATTATGAGTTTTAACTGACAAATGCCTGGATAGATCAAATTGGAAATATGCAATATTGTTAGAAAACAGGGAAGATATGAAACAATGTGATGATCTAGAATCAAATAATGAATTTTCTAAACTTGAGGAAACCATTAAATTACCTTTCACCACATATTTCGGAGCTTCTACCTCAGCAGTAGTGATAGCATAAACATGGGCTTGATCCCATGGACTTTTCTGAGGTATGTTCCCCTAACGCTTAGGATATTCATTTTCATAATGTCCCATCTCCCTACAATTGTAGCACTGAACATCATTAGATTCTTTCTTCCCTTTGCAATCATGATCTTTGTGGCCTTTTTTACCAAACATTTAACAGACACCCATTCCCTTAAAGAAACTACCAGGGTGTTTCTTCCCACATTTACTGCAGGATTGATATTCAACCATTCCATTCATCCACTAATTTTCATTCCCAGATTGATCAACAGGTCTATTGTTCTCTTTCTTTTATTTAAAGTCATAAGACTTAAAGAATTCATATTCTGTCTTGATAGCACATGAGAAAATATCTTCATATAATGAGAACGATTGGGAGACCAATGCACGATAGAGAAAATGTTTTAACCCATCAATGAAATGATCAATCTTACTCCTTGGGTTACATATATAATCTGCTACATGCCTCGCTATCCTTGTATATTTAGCCTCATACTTTGAGATATTCTCATCCTCCTTTTGTCTCAGACTCAGAAAATGCCTTTCCATATCTGCTCGGTGGTCACGAGGAAAGTATTTTTCTAAGAAAATATATTTGAACTCTCTCAATTACTTATTTGATACTTCATCATACTCCTTTGTTTTTTGAATCAATGACCAGCATTGATCAGCTTCTCCTGTGAGCCGGTAAACTACCATGATTACTTTTTCCCTTTCACTACTCCCCAAGGCATGTAATATTTTCTCCAAAGAATTTATCCATTTCACAGCTACTAATGGATTTTTACTCCCATTGATGTTGATGGTTGTTACCTCATGAAGAGCTCTAACATTGATCCTCCATGCTTCAGATCAGGGTGCTCTATATGGGTAAGGTTATTATTCATAACCTGAGTGAGTTGTCCCAGTATGGTGATTAGCTGATTAGAACCAGTTGCATCACCATCTCCACAATAATTATCTTGAGCTGGAGGGAAATCCCAACATGGAGTTCATGAATTGATACAGTTTCCATTCCTTCCACTAGGCCCTATTTCTAAACAATGGCATAAACTATATTAGTTTATGAATCGTAAAACATAATTCCATACTTGTAATTCACATAACATAAATTGAAGCATTTAAGGATATAATCCATAATCATAAAAAATGTTTTCTTTGAATATGTATATACTCATAAACCCTTCATAATTATTTTTAAAGAAAACGGGAATTATCCTAAGCATATCCCCTGAGAGTGTCATAACCAAGAGTGCAGCAAGGCCCGTTTTCGTTCACCAGTTCTCATTCGAGCCTAGCTCAAAATGGTGTTTCTTGTTTTACCCCTAGGTACATGTGTGCTAGAGCCGCCTCTACCTTCTCATATCCAGACAGGGATGTATTCCACGGAAAACTCACAAAATCTCTACAATACCATAATTCTAGGAAGTTCTTCTATATTAATCCTCAAATTCTATTTAAGGGCTATGAGCACTAATCAGAGTTTATCTAAATCTAGCTTCAACGGTTTGTACTAAACATCTTATGATACCAACTGTAACACCCCGAACCCAGTTATCCAGAGTCGGTGCATTATTATATAACATAGGCATGATCACAAATGATCATGTCCTAAAAGGCCGATTAGTTTAGTCGTCTTGGAATCACTAGATACATTAACAATGTTAACATTACATCATAAAGTAAAAAAACTACAACAATATCTTCTCTTCATATCCCATCATACTATTCCTATAGGTCATTCATAAATTACTTCTTCACATCATGGAAAAAATAAAACATTGAAATGGGTGAGCTCAGTTGCTCAGTAAGGATAAAAATATAGCGGAAACATTCATAAATAAGAATAAACATATAAGGAAATGTATAACTAAAACAAAAGTCTTTTAAACATGAACATCAACATAATATGGGAAATATAAAATGAAATAATTCCATTTATTTATTCACATGGATATTGTACGAGTCGAATAACCACATGAAATATCAATAACCACTTTCATAATTATGGAATGCATAATGCCAGACTATCATAACCACATAGTTAAGGCCTTGTGCCAAGACTACAAATAAGATTTTTTCAAGGCCTTGTGCCAAGACACTAGTTTGTCTCAGAAGACATACCTATGCATCGAGGAGCTATAGTGGGCTCCACCCGTCACTTATTAAGTCTAATGCATTCCTCATATTAACAGGTTTAAACATAAAATAAACATTCGCATTAAAACAAGCATATGAAATGTCAATACTTTATCCATAAACCATGAATGATATGAAAATAACACATCCATATTCAAACATATCACAAAACATTCAATACAATAAGTATGTTTTGTATCGTAATAAATCCACTTCAAATTATCTTAAAATCCATCAAAGGATGTTGACATAGATGAAATCAAAACTATTTGATAAAAATATCTCTTTTTATAAACATTTAAAAGTCACATAATCATAAAAGAAAAAATTTAATTTGAAAATAATTTTATAAGCTTGTAAGGGAATCATCGAAGATTTTATAACAGTGGAAAATAAACGCACCCGCCGTGTAAGTTAAAAAATACATTTTTACTTTAATTCTGTCGAAAAGGTTAAAAAGAACCTTGTTTGGAAAATGATAGAAAGATTCCTTTATAAACGACTTATAAATAGTCAACAAGGGTATAAATGACTTTAACCCATAGTCAGTAAAATAGTAACAATGATTTGATATACATTTTTAAGAAACATGATTGTGGATGATAAAGATGTCCCAGTAGATAATTACATATAATCAAATTCAGATAATGAAGAAATTGTAAAATAACCCCTTACCTTGTAATTTTCCATTGACGATGGTAGGTTAACATCCTGTATAATGGTGAGATGATTATTATTAAATTATAAAAGAATCATATACATTAATATGATATCATATATGATACTTTAACATTGCATTGTTAATAATATCTTAGTATTATCGTCGTTTTGGGTGTTAACTAATTCGTTTACCATTATATGCTTTGTTATGTAAGCCGTGTTTGTTATGGATAGGTTGTATCTTATTCGTATACATATTGATATCAAGTCCTTAAACATTATTTTTAATCATCAAATGAAAATTTGTCAAGTGTTGATACGATGGGGAATGAATTCCATCGCATTCGTGGAGACAGTAGTCCGTACGTACGCATGAGCGACAATATCATTCTTTTGATATTAAAATAATATATAATTGGATTTTATATCATATATAAAAAATAATTATCAAGTTTTATTTATTATTTACATCAATTACATATCATTATCATACCCATCAAAATAATATTGTTTTTAATAAAAATTACACGACGACGTAGAGACAGTAAGCCGTGCGTACGCACATATGTTGACATGTCATTCAAATGATCGAAGGAATACTGAATATGGTTGTACCATATATAAAATAACATCACAGTATATATAATATACAAGAGTTGTTATCTGATAATGGAAATAACAATGAAATAAGATGTTGAAGATGAAATGTACTTGAAAGAAGATGGTGAATGTTTTACCTCTTCTTCTAGTTCTTCCTTTTGATTTGATCAAAAGGGCACCATAGGTTGGCTTTAGGATCAAACTAAGGCCTCTAGGTTGAAGTTAGGGAAGTTTATAGAATATTAGGGCAGGGTTTTTCTGAACCAAAAGGATTTTAATTAGTGAAAAATTGGTTATAAGTTGTGTCCTTTTATAAGGGGGGGGGAGGGGGCTTTTTAGGAAAAAAATAAAGTATTAATTCATAATAAAATAATATTCGGTTTATAATGGCTAAAGTGAGACTTATGTCGAGGATTAGGTGGGTATGGGTCGAAAAAATTTCAACCAGGAGATTTTAGAAAGGATTGGGTCACTAAATTAACCTTATCATTTATATTTAACTCTTAGTTAAATAATTGGACATTTACCATGTCTCTTTGTTTTTTTATATTATAAGGATAATAAAAATAGAATATAGATCCAAGAAATCCCCAATTGGTTAATTAATTATACAAATATTATTATATAATTCTCTTATCCTAACCATAGATTTTTAGAAATTGAATATCAATTAATAATATAATATTTGTTTTAAAAACACTTTTATGTCATTTTTGACACTATTTTGTATTTGATTTTTTAGAAAATCATAACAGCAGGATTAATTCAAAACAATATAATTAAATCTATACTAACATATCTTATTAACCTATTAAATTAGTTAAATTAATAAAAAGTCTCAAATTACATTTATATTTATATTTATAATATCAATTATTTTACAATTTCATTAATTATGTAATTATTGCATCACCATTGTGTCATATATAAATTAAATTATTTAATGTATAAAAATTATAAATAAAATACCATTATGTATGAAATATTTTTATCATTCTAATGAATATTTATAATCGAACTTATTTTATGTATAACCCTATATTAAAAATGATTTAGTTATTAAACATTGATTTTAACTCTTTTGACTCTTCCATGAATTAAATAATAATTAATGTCCTAATCTAATCCAAGTGGATAGAAATGATAATATTTTATTCCTAAGGTTTTTTTTTGTCGAGATAAACTTTTCCAATAGAATTAAGACACGTGTTAGGGTAATATTAATATCAGGTTTACCCTTAATTACTCTATTTATTTTTAACCGTGGTAAAAAAGTAAAAGGTTACTATTGAACAAAAATTATTTTTATATTATTGCACCACATATTACTCCTTGATTTTAGTCTTGTCTCTTGGATTTTATAAATTCCACTTATAGAATAGGTACAATTATGTTTTATGTGAATTTGAAATTTTTTTTAGGAGGTGGGTAAAAGACGGTGAAAAGTTCAATAAAATTTTTATATATCTAAAATTATTATAAACTTAGTCCAATGAATATAATTAAACTTATATAGGTATTATTTATCTATTTTGACCTCAATTTAATATAAATAAAATAAATAATTATTAAAATAAAAATTCTGTTTTAAACTATAACTCAATGTTTTTCACTATTCATCAAAAATTGAATGTTTTTAGAAAAATACCAAAAATTCACCCTAAACTAATTTTGAAATTCCAAATCCAAAAAATGAAGTTAATTTTGAAAGAGAAAATTAATAAAATACCAAAAACTAGGTAAAACTATTCATAATGGCTAGTTTGATTGGTTTTGGTGTGTTAGAACTCGATGTTTCATTCAACACACACTTCTGTATTATTCAAAGAGAAGCGTACCGTGGAAGTTTGGGGTGTTACATTCTCCTCTCCTTCAAATACTTTCATCCTCAAAATTTCTATAATACTATAGAATAGAATGACTCTGGTGGTTCTTCATCATAAGTTCCTTGGGTTCCCATGTTGCCTCATCCATCTTATCGTTTCTCGATAGAACTTTTTCCAGACAAGTTGTCCGATTTCTCATCACTTTTTCTCTCATATCAATAATATTTATAGGATATTCTCAATAAGATAGTTCAGGTTGATGTTCTAAATCCTCGTATGTAAGTACATGCATTGGGTGAGGCATGAATTTTCTCAACAGTGATATGTGGAACACATCATGATCTTTGGAGAGATTTGGCGGCATTTCCAGATGGTAAGCTACAACACCAATTTGTTTTAGAATTTTGAAGGGTTCGATGTACATGGGACTCAATTTACCTTTCGTACTATAACATATAACTCTCATCCATGGAGATAACTTCAATAAAATATGATCTCCAACATGAAATTCCAAATCCTTCCTTCAGTTGTCAACATAGATCTTCTACCTACATTGAGCTTCTTTGATGTGGTTTTGGATTACCTTAAACATCTCTATTGTTTCCTCCACTAGTTCTGGGCCTACAGGTTTTCTATCACCAACGTCGTCCCAATAGGTTGGTGTGCGACATCTCTTTCTGTATAACTCTTCATATAGTGCCATCTGAAAACTCGAATGGAAGCTATTGTTATAGGAAAATTCTATTAGAGGTATATATTGATCCCACATACCCTGAATGTCAAGTGATAAAAATCTCATCATTTTTTCTAAGGGTTTAATAGTACGTTTTAATTGTACATCTGGTTTAGGGTGGTTGGCAGTGATGAAACGAAGTTCAGTATCCAAAGGGACTCTGAAGACTCTTCCATAATCATGAAGTAAAATGTTGATCACGATCAGAAACAATTGATATGGGTACTTCATGAAGTCTCACAACTTCATTAATATATATCCTTGTTGTACGTTAAAGTGGTAAATCTTCCCTTATAGCAAGAAAATGTGCTTACATGGTAAGATGATCAACAATGGCCAATATTGCATCGCTCCATCTATGAGTAATTGGTAGTCCAATGATAAATTCCATCGTGATATTATCTCATTTCCACTCAGGTATGGGAAGTAGTTTCATGACTCCTCCAGGTTGTTGCCTTCCAGCTTTCACTTGTTGAAAAACCATACATCTTGACACAAAATCAGAAATCTCCCTCTTCATGTTGTCCCACCAAAAATGTTCCTTCAAATATCTATACATTTTGGTGCTCCCATGGTGTATAGAAAAATTGGAGCTGTGAGCATCATCCACCAATTCCATTTTTAGTTTGGGTATATCGGGAACACAAAGACTCTTCCCAAATTTCAAAATTCCATCCTCATATATAATGTCACTCAATCTCCAATCATTCACATCTTTAATCTTCTTTTGAAATTTTTCATCATTGGTCTGATAACTCTTTATCCTTTCTAGTAAATATGGTTTGGAAACCATTTGAAAAAGTATTGATGTTTCACATTCTATGGTGATTCCCATATCCATCTTTACTAGATCCATGTATATAGGATACTTTTCAACTCCCATATTGTTTAAAACTCCATGATCCTTTCTACTCAAAGCATATGCTACTTTATTTTCCTTCACCGGGTGGTAGTGTATCATGAAATCATAATCCTTGAGTTGTTCAAGACATCACTTTTTCCTAATGTTGAGTTACTTCTGTGAGAAAATATAGATGAAACTCTTGTGATCAGTGTAAATAACACATTTTTCACCATTGAGATAATGTCTTTATATATTCAAATCAAAGACTATAGCAGCTAACTCAAGATCATTAGTAGGATAGTTTTACTCATGAATTTTCAGCTGTCATGATTCATAGGCAATAACTATATCATTCTGTATATGGACACAACCAAGTACTTTCTTCGATGTGTCACTATAAATAACAAACCCATCGTTCCTCGATGGTAGAGTCAATATAGGGGAATTGACTAATCTTCTCTTCAGTTCTTCAAAACATTCATCACACTCTTTTTTCCAAAAAAATTTAACCCCTTTATGTGTGAACTTTGTTAATGGGTTAGCCAGCCAAGCAAAATTCTGGATGAAACATCGATAATAACCTGTTAAACCAATAAAACTGCATACCTCAGTTATACTTGTCAGTGCTGGCCATTCTTAGATTGCTCTTGCCTAAGATGGATCAACATAGATTCCATCTTTGGAGACAATATTTCCATGAAAAAATATCTCTAGAAGCCAAAATTCACATTTTCTAAACATCCCATATAATTCATGTCTTCTTAGAGTCTTCAATATAATGCGCACGTGATTTTCATGATATTCGTAGATTTTGTGGTATACCAAGATATCATAAAAAAAACATCACCAAAAAATCATTGAGATATTCCTTGAAAACATTGTTCATTAGATCCATGAAAACAGAGGATAGATTAGTAAGCCCAAAAGGCATTACGGTAAACTCGTAATGCCCGTACATGGTTCGAAATGTTGTCTTTGGATTGTCTTCTTTATTCACACACCACTGATGGTATCCAGATCGAAGGTAAATCTTAGAAAAGTATTGAGCTCCATTTATTTGGTCAAATAAATCATCAATGTGAGGTAGGGTATACTTGTTCTTTATTGTTATTGAATTGATTTCCCTATAGTCAATACATAACATCATATATCCATCATTCTTCTTAACAAAAAGGACATGGTCTCCCCATTGAGAAACACTAGGTGAATAAATCCCTAATTACTCAATTCCTCTAGTTGATTCATTAGTTCAACTAATTCCGTAGTGGTCATTCTATAAAGTGTCTTTGATATAGTCTTTAACCAAGAATTACATCAATGGAAAACACGATTTCTCGTTCTAGAGAATGTTCAGGTAAATATTCCGAAAACACATCAACACATTCTTTCAAAATAGGTATATCCTATATTTGAACATTCCCTTCCACACCCCTAGTTATTTAACCCTATTCCTCCTCAATAATTAAATATAGTTGAGCTATTGGGGGTGGATCAAGAAAAGAATCAGGTGGTGACGATTCTACTCTAAAGAGAAGGTGTTCCTTATCAACATCATAAAAAATCGTATCGTACTTATCCTTACAATAAATTATCACATCATGGTCTAAAAGACAATCAATACAGAGGATTATATCTATTTCAATAATGGGTATGATGATTAGATCAATAGGTAAAGAACATTTATATGCCCTAATGGGGATGGATCCACAGAACATTGTAGCAACGATACTTCCCATAGCTGTTTTAACTGACAAATCCCTTCTTAGATCAAATTGGAAATATATAATTTTTGTAGAAAAGTGGGATGATATGAAACAATGCGATGATCCAGAATCAAATAATGTATTTTCTAAATTTGAGGAAACCATTAAATTACTCGACACCACGTCTTTTGGAGCTTCTACCTCAACAGTACTGATAGCATAAACTTGGCCTTGATCCCTTGTCCTTTTCTGAGGTAATTTCCCCTGAAGCTTAGGAAATTCATTTTCATAATGTCCCATCTCCCAACAATTTTAGCAGGAAACATCATTATCTTCTTTCTTCCCTTTGCAATCACGAGATTTGTGGCTTTTTTCACCACACTTGTAACAGACACCCATTACCTTCAAGAATGTACTAGGGTTCTTCTTCCCACATTTACTGCAGGATTGATATTAAACATTTCCTTTATTCCCCTTATTTCCATTATCAGACCGATCAGCAGATCTATTCTTCTCTTGATTTTCATTATTGTCATAAGACGTAGTGAATTCCTTTTCCATTTTGATCGCACACGAGACAATATCTTCGTATGAAGTGAAGTATTGTGAGACCAATTCTATACAGAGAAATGGTTTTAACCCATCAATGAAATTATCAATATTACTCCTTGGGATACGTATATAATCTGTTGCATGCCTCGCTAACCATGTAAGGTTAGCCTAATAATTTTTGACATTATCATCCTCCTTTTGTCTTAGACCCAGAAATTGCCTTTCCATACATGCTCAATGGTCACGAGGAAAGTATTTCTATAAGAAAATAACTTTTAACTCTCTCCATTTCATATTTGATACTTCATCATCTTCCATTGTGTTTTCAATCAATGACCACCATTGATCAGCATATCCAGTGAGGTTGTAAACTACCATCATAACATTTTCCTTTTAACTACTCCCCATGGTATTTAATATTTTTTCTAAGGAATTTATCCATTGCTCAGCTACTAAGGTATATGTACTCCCATTGAATGTTGGTGGTTGTTTCCTCATGAAGTGGTCTATCATTGTTCCTCCACGCTGCGGATCAGGGTGCTCTATTTGGGTACGGTTATTATTCATAACTGGAGTGCATTGTCCCATTATGGTGATTAGCTGATTAGGATGACTTGAATCACCATCTCTACTATAATTATCTTGAGCAGTAGGGAAATCCCTACACGGAGTGTGTGTGTTGATATGGTTTCCATTCCATCCACTAGGATCCATGTCTAAACAATGGCATAAACAATATTAGTTTATAAATCAAAATACACAATTCCATACTTGTACAACACTTAACATAAATTGAACTATTTATGGATAAAAGTCATAATCATGAAAAAAAATTCTATAAGGAATTATATACTCATAAACCCTTCATAATGATTTGTATATAAAATCAGAATTATCCAAAGCATATCCCCCGGGTGTGTCGTAACCAAGAGTGCAACATGGCCGGTTGTCGTGCACCTGTTCCTGTTCGAGTCTAGCTCAATGAGGTGTTTTCAAGTTTTACCCCAAGGTACTTATGTGCTAGAGCCGCCTCTACCTGTTTGTATCCATATTGAGATGTATTGCTCAGAAACTCACAAAATCTTTACAATACCAAAATTCTAGGAAGTTTTTCTATACTGATCCTCAAAGTCTATCTAAGGGCAATGTGCTCTAATCAGAGTTTATCTAAATCTAGCTTCCATGGTTTGTACTAAATTTTCTCTAATACCAACTATAACTCCCTGACCCCAGTTACCCAGAGTCGGTGCATTATTACATAACATTGGCATTACCACAAAAGATCAAGCCTTTAAAGACTGATTATATTAGTAGTCTTGGAATCAGTAGATACATTCTTAAATTTTACAGTACATCATAAAGTAAAAAAAACTACAACAAAATATTTTCTTTATATCCCCTCATACTATTCCTGTAGGTCATTCATAAATTACTTCTTCACATCCTGGGAAAAATAGAACATTGAAATGGGTGAGCTCAGATGCTCAGTAAGGATAACAATTTAGCAGAAACATTCATAAATAAGCATAAACATTTAAGGCAATGTATACCTAAAACAAATGTCTTTTAATCTTGATCTTGAGCATAATATAGCAAATATAAAATGAAATTATTCCATTTACTTATTCACATGGATATTATAATGGCTGAATAACCACATGCAATATCAATAACCACTTTCATAATGATGGAATGCATAATGCTAGTCTATCATAACCACACAGTCAAAGCCTTGTGTCAAGACTCCAAATAAGATTTTGTCAAGGCCTTATTCCAAGACACTAGTTTGTCCAATGAGACCTACTGATGTATTGATGATCTATAGAGGGCTCCTCCCATCACTTATTAAGTCCAATGGATTCCTCATATGAGCAGGTTTAAACATAACATAAACATTTGAATTAAAACATGCATACGAAATATCAAAACATTATCCATAAACCATGAATGGTATGAAAATAAAACATCCATAGTCAAACATATCACAAAACCTTCAATACAATATGGAAGTTTTGTATCATAATAAATCAACTTCAAATAAGCCTAAAATCCATCAAAGGATGTTGACATAGATGAAATCAAAACAGTTTGGGAGAAATATCTCTTTTTCTAAATCATTTAAAAGTCTCATAATCATAAAAAAAACATTTACAATAAAATATTCTAATAATCTTGTAAGGGAGGCTTCTATGATTTTATAATGGTGGAAAATAGACACACCCGCTGTATAAGTTAAAAAAGGCATTCTTACCTTAATTCTATCGAAAAGGATAAGAAGGACTGTTTGGAAAACGACAGAAATATTCCTTTATAAACTTCTTATAAAAAGACAAAAAGGGTATAAAATAATTTAACCCATAGTCTGTAAAATAGTAAGAATTATTTGAAATACATTTTTACGAAACATTAATGTGGATGATAAAGAGGTCCAGGTAGATAATTACGTATAAACAACCTCTGATAATGAGGAGATTGTGAAATAAACCCTTACCATTTAATTTTCCTTTGACGAGTGTAGGATAAACTCTTGTATAATGGTGAAATTATTGTTATTAAATTATACAAGAATCATATACATTAATATGATATCATATATGATCTTTTCACATTGCTTTGTTAATAATATCTTAGTATTATCATCGTTTCGGGTGTTAACTGATTAGTTTTCCATTATATACTTTGTTATGTAAGATGTGTTTTTTATGGATAGGTTGTATATTATTCATATCCAGAATGATATCATGTCCTTAAACATAATTTTTAATCATCAAATAAAAATTATTCTTGAATGGATACGATGGAGATTTGTTTTCATCGCGTTCGTGGAGACGGTAGTCCGTACGTACGCACGAGCGACACTATCATTCTTTTGATATTAAAATAATAAAAAATTGGATCGTATATCATATATAAAGAATAATTATGATGTTATATTTATTATTTAAATTAATTACATATCATTATCATAACCATCCAAATAATATAGTTTTGAATAACAATTATACCACGACGTGGAGATGGTAAGCTGTACGTATGCACATATGGGGACATGTTATTCACAGGATGGATAGAATGCTGAATATGGTTGTACCAAATTTATAATAACATCCCATTATATAGATGATACTTGAGTTATTATTTTATAATGTAAATATCAAAAAAGAAGAAGTCGAACAAGAAAGGAACTTGAAAGACGGTGGTGAAAATATTACCTCTTCTTCGGGTTCATCCTTTTGATTTGATCAAAAGGGCTCCGTAGGATGGATTTACAATCAAACTAATGCCTCTCGATTGAAGTCAGGGAAGTTGAGTGAATATTTTGGTAGGTATTGGCCAATGAAAAAGGCTTTGAAGGTGTAAATAATTGGTTAGAAATGGTGTCCTTTTATAAGGGGGAGTAGGGGCTTTTTAGAAAAAACTTATAGTAGTAGTTTATAATAAATTCAAATTCGGTTTATAATGGCTCCAAAGAGACTAATTTCGTGGCTAAGGTGTGTATTGGTATAAATACTATCAACCAATATATTTTAGATAGGTTTGGGTCAATAAATTAACTTTATCATTTATATTTAACTATTAGTTAAATAGTTTGACATTTACCATGTCTCATTGTATTTTTATATTATATGGTAAATAAACATACCATATACATCCAAGAGAACCTCAAGTGGTTCATTAATGATAAAACTATCATTATATAAGTCTCTTGGACTATGCTTATATTTTTTAGAATTGAATATCAATTAATAATGTAATATTTGTTTTAAAAAATATATTATGTCAATTTTGCACTATTTGGTATTAAATTTTTTTGAAAATCATAACTGAATGATTACGTAGAAAAATAACAACTAAATAAATACTAACATGTCTTATGAACCTATAAAATTAGTGTAATTCATAACAAGTCTCCAATTACATTTATTTGTATATTTATAATATCATTTATATTAATGTTTCATTAATTAGGTAATTACTGCATCATTATTGTGTATAATTAAATTAAATTATTTAATGTCTAAAAATTATAAATAAAATACCATTATGTAGGAAATCTATTTAGATCTCTAATTAATATTTGTAATTGAATTTATCTTTTGTATAATCCTATATTAAAAATGTTTTAGTCATTAAATTTGGATTTTAACTCTTTTAACTATTCTTTGAATTAAATAATAATAAATGTCCCAATCTAATAGAAGTGGACCTAAATAATAATATAATACTCCTAGGGTACTTTTGGTCGAGATTCCCTTGTTCAATTGAATTAGGACATGTGTTAGAGTAATATTAATATAATTTTTACCCTTAATTGCCCTATTTACTTTTAATCGTGGTAAATAAAAGTAAAAAGATATTATTCATCAAAAATTATTTTTATCGTACTGAACCAAATTTTACTCATTGATATTATCAATTTCTCTATAAGTTTTTAAATTCCACTCACAAAAGTGGTAAAATTATTTTTTATGTTAATTTTCAAATTTTCATAGGAGGTGGGTAAAAGACGCTGAAAAGTGCTATAAAATTTTTATATATCTAAAATTATTCTAAACTAATTATTCAAAGAGATGAATATCATAGAATATTGGGGTGTCAGAGGTTAATTAATTTGAATATTATATAAAGGATTTTATTTTTTATTATTACTTATGGTGTTTGAGAAATGGTGGAAAGGGGATATACATTTTGGAACTTCAATTGGGGAGTCACTCATATACCTGGACAACTCATGTGTAATGGACCAGAAAAATAATATGGATTGTGATTTCTATTTTTAGTTGATATTTTAGTTCTACTTTATATCCCCATGAGTGATACAAAAAATTTTAGGTTGTGATTTATGGGGATTTTTTGAGGTCATGGATCCTGATGAGAAATAGAGGATCAAATTTCGTGCGTAAATTTACTTTTAATACGTAGTAATTCAATTAATTAAATTTCATTGGTAATATGTGATATTTGATTTTGTGATATATCATTACTCATATTTTAATTAATTTAACTGATAATAATCTTTAATTTGAGAATTATATTACCCTTACTAACATGGAATTCCCTAAGATTCGGTTTAAGACCTTTATTGTACTAAGGGGGTTATGTTTTATTCAAATTGGTGACCCCTCTGCTATGTTTTCATACACTGATATTTCATATTCCTGAATTTATGGAGTTATGTATTACTTTGAAATAAATATGGATTTTATATTCATTGATTTTATTTTAAGACATTTTTTCCATCATAATATCTGAAACGTCAATATACGAAAATATACTAGGATTATCTAAATTTAGATGTACCACCATTAGATTATCTCTATGTATATGTGTGATCAATGAAACATAACCGTATACACATGGTATTGGTTTAATAATTTGTAGCACTTCAGTAAGGATTCTTTCCTATTATTCATTTCAAGGTAGATGGTCTCATAGAAAGATGTTCTACAATTATATTTATTTATACTTTCAGGATCACCCGAGCCTTCTAAGGAGTTGGAAAACCCTATGATTCTAAATATTGGATCATCATCAGTGATTGAATATATGTTCTAGTTGATTATACGACGGATCAATAAGTTAATATTTATAGATTTTAGCATTAGGGTCCCATGAGGAGATGGGTGGGTGTTGCAATTTAGGTTGGAATACAATAAGTTGTGACTTGGTAGACAATTGTGAATCCTTACATTTAGGATTTTTCAAAGAAATATTATAGGTGCATCAAGATTAAGATTTTAGAGAGATTTATAAATGGAATATTATAATATCTATATATTTATCTCATTTTATAAAGATTATTAACATTGATAGTGTTCTATATGGAAATATGTTACAAAATGCATAGAAGTTTGACATTGGACATTGACTATAACTAAATTTCTGTGTTAGGATATATTACCTAATGATGTATCCTGAGGTACTTTGAAAGGCTCTAATTATAGATAATTATCCAGGGGAGTAATGGGAAATTGGTTTTTTATCAGTGGTTAATTGATGAATGATAATCTTAGTGATGTTGTGAGTTACTTATGTAGATGTAAGATGTTGATGAATGTAGAGAAAAGGAAGGATGGAAGTTGTTATTTAGAGTAGTGATTTTCCATTAGAACCCTATAAGAAATGAGGTGTCTCAAAATTCATTAATTATGGACAATTATGTCATGATAATATGTTTTCCATGGGTCAATAAATTTTATTCATTTATTTTTAATGATGTGGAATCATGATAAATTTTGTTTAAGGGAATTTAATTTCACTATCCATAGAGGCCTTTGGCATGAAAAGGCTACATGGGAATGTATTTATTAGAGACATAAATTATAGGCATGATATCTATAGGTTTGTGTAACTACATGAAGTAGTGGTGTTGAAAAAAATGTCATATTACATTTGAAGAAAAAGTTTTAGTTTTTTAACATGTATTTCTATTTTTCTGGCGGGAACTTTTATAATTTGAAGAATAGTTCAAGTTACCATGTAAATATCTACTAAATTGTTCAATATATGAGGTTCTCATTAATTTATATTTACTCAAGTTATTTTAAGGATAGAATTACTCATTATGTTATCATTAAAATTTAAATATCTTGACACACCATTTGGATAAAAGGACTTCCATTCAGAGAGTTTTGAAGAATATATATTTTTTAATGGATATTTATATTAATTTTATTTCAAGATATTATTGATGAGTTACATTGATATTATATTTAAAAATTACTGGTCGATATGTTTTATTGATCACATCAACTATAATTGGATATGAGTATCTGTTACAAAACATAATGGAGATACATTTGTTTTAAATATTTAATGTGATTGTAGAGTATGAAAAACAACACAACAATTTAGTTTTTTGAAAACTATTACATTTTAATAATATGGTGGATTAATTGTAGTATATCAGGATTTGAAACACAATTATTTAACACTAATATTAGACTGTTACTAGGATGTATATACGAAATATTTACCAAGAATTCATCAAAATAGATGATCAAAATTCACAGTGGAACTCATTTCCGAGGTGTAACCTTTATCAATTTCCCAATATCATATAAAATTGATCAAGAATAATGAAATCGTGGTGAATATTTAGGATATTAAAGAAAATGAATTTATTATACACTTATATTATCGATATATTGATACTTTTCTATTTACTAAAAAAATGATGGAAGCCTTCATCTATACACAGACTATAAAATGATGAATCATGTCACATAGACGAATTGATACCCATTATTCAAAATAATGTATTAATTTGATTAGGTGATAAGATCTTGGTGGTTCTCCCTTATTAATTTTGTTATTAGGATAACACTATTATCATGTTATAGTAGATGTCATACATAAAATAATGTTTTGGAGTTGGTATGAACTATATGTGTAATTTTTCTTGACTTTCTGGTGGATAATTTCATTACAAGAGTTCACAAACCTCATTAAATATATCTTCCATCAATATAATTAATATATTTTGGATTTATTCAATTATGATATCCTGATATAAAAATGTATCCTAAATACTAATGTTATAGATCATGAGATCACAATGAGTTCATTTCTTGTGCATCAACATTATTCCTTTATTTAAATTAACCATTTTGGATCCAAATGGTTATTTTCCAAGGGAATATAATTAATGAGTCAAGATTCATAGTTAATCTAGAGAAGGTATCCATTGTAATGCCTTGGAAATAACTTTTTAATATCTTCAATATTGAGAGATTCACTAGATTTTTTTGGTTCTAAAAATATTTCATTCATGATTTATAAATTTTTTAACAACCTATAACAATACAAAATTTGATGGAGATAAACCATGATAGGATATAATAGTGTGAAAGCAATATTCTAGAGGTGAATAGGTGATTTGTATCACCACAAATTTGCATCATATCATTATTTGGAGTAAATTTTTACATTATTGTTATTCTCAATTTGTTGTTGGAATGTTTTTTGATGAAGATAGATTATGTTGTCATTATGATTCTTGTTAACAATGACCTCATGAGTTCATCCATCCCAATCTTGATCAAGATTTAGATAAGTAGTTCATTCCATAATATTTTAGTTATATTATCTCAACTGTGAGATGTTTTTCATATTCACATTCTTCAATATCATGCAGAATATCTTCCCTAAATGAGGCATAAATCATTTCTAGTGAAATCATGATGAAAATATTATGAATTTTTACAATAAAATGGTGTCTTCTAATGGAATGGTTAATTTTGAAGGACATACACTAAATTTGATAGTGAAAGAAAATTGATATTGTAATTCAAAGGTCTAATTGAAATTTTTTCAATTTTCAGTTCAATGTACATTTAGTGAATCTATGGATCAATAGGTGATGGCATGAGAAATACATGATATTATATTTGGATTTTTGGACCAAGCAAAAGATATAAAATAGTTAGATTCCGCATTCACATTTATTGAGGAATGTATTCAAGGGAACAAACAAACTAAATAATGGTCATTTTATAATGATGACATAATGTATGTTCATAGTAGAGTTGTTTTTCAGGATCAATTAATGGAATGGATGGTGAGGAACCCATATTATTTGTAGTGTTAAGATCACCTAAGATTGAAATATATATTTTTTGATACCGATATATAGTTCTAGTAGACAATTATGTGGAAATATATCACTAATTGGTTTTCTCATTCTCTAACCTATAATATTGTTATGTGCAATAAAATTAGATTAGGTGTTCTCTTCATGCAGCTTAATTTCCCCCTATGAAGGTAGGATTCGGTGAAAGTCATTTTCATTAGGGGGTTTATGAGGAACTCCATTCATTGATATGTTTTGTTTATTTTGGTTAATTATTTGTTGTAGGTATCACATTTCATGAAAACATGTAAGACTATTTTCATAGATTATTTGACAAAGCAATTTGTTTTAGAAAAATGTGGCATTATAGAGTTCATGTATGAATATTGTCTAATCAATATAATAATTTTAAATCATACTTTTTGAAATAATTTCAGAAATAGATGGTGACTAAATTCATTTTTTGTACTACATATCTATTACACACCAATGGTCAATTAGATAGAAATTTAAATAATAGAGTATATGATTCGAGTATGCTTCCAATATTTTAATGGAGCATTGGATGATCATCAACATATTGAATAATTTTCATAAATTAATATTTAGAGGTGTTCAATTCAAATGGGTCCATTTTAAGATCATAATTGCAATCAATATCATTCACTAGTTTTTATAATGAGGATGATATAAGAAGTACAATATTTGTGCCAGAGACATATAATTTGGTTCAGTTTATTCAGAACTAGTTGATTCCATCTTGGATAAGGAAATGATCATGTTTTAACTAGAGGATATTTTATTTGGATTTCTTAGTTAATGATTTTGTTTTCTTATGAGTTTCATATATGGTATTCCATCAATGATTTAAAAAATTTATAATGTTGTATTTGTGTTTTGTGGGATTATTAAAAATACCTGAATATATTTGGATAGTGGACTATTTGTTGGATACCCTTACAATGTATCGAGGAATGTGTGGTGGTTATTACGTGTCTGAACAATGGATTCATGCACCCCGATCCCCCCATGTGAATACAAATTAGTACATTGTATTGTATCCTGAGACATTTTTCATAAAATATTCAATCAAGACAATGGATCATACCATAATGATTTGGGTTCAAGCACCTTTATTAATGAAAAAGAAAAAAGACAGTAATCCCTTTTGGGTTGGGTAAGGTAAAACCCATTACAAACCCGTAGGCCCAAAGGGACAAAGCCCATTCAGAAACACGCACCCAAAGCATCAGATGAATGAAGATCCCATTGAGAAAACCCATTACAAGTGAAAAAACATCACCAAAAAAGAGGAAAGACAACCCGAAGGCCCAATACACCAGGTCCAACACTGCAACAAACAAACCTGGCTTTCCAAAACCAGTCACGGTTGATTTGAAGAACAGATATGAGAATCTAAATGGCTTCATCCAAACCTCTTTGATTTCGGTTAGGGTCGGGATCGAGAATTCTGATTTGGATTCCTCAAAAAATAATTCACAGACTAACAATCGAACCAGATCGCATCGCGAGTCTGAAACAGAAGACAAGCCTTCATCTGCTATGCGAAGCGAATCCGAAGAAGCGTCGCCACTGATTGAAACCGAGACAGGCCATCCTGTCACATGAACCCACTGCCTTGTGCCGCTGAAAGCCTAATGTCGAACCGCAGAGCACGACGCAGTCGCCTGAAGACCCGAAGAGGCAGTGTTCCTCACATAGTTGGGACATGGTCTGGAAAACCATATTTACAAACCATACATGTGACCTGAAGAGGCAGTGTTCCTCACATAGTTAGGTCATTTATGGTAAAACGGTTTGACCAAACTATGAGTGTGGTTCTAATGAATAAAATAATAATAATTTTTAACACAAAACACCAAAAAACATACTTTAATCATATAACTACAACACATTAACCTTTTCATAATAATTATTATTAAGTAATGTTTTCATTTTATTACAATTGATGATCTTTTTAGGATTATAGATTTACAGAATTAATAAATAACTCATACATTAAAAAAGCATAAAAATTTTGTTCATTATCAATTATTCTGATAATATTGAACAATTATAATAAAACATGCTTTCTTTTCTTGATAAATATTCAATTAATTCAACATTATTTCTTATTATACCTTATCAATACATTAACCATGTGGAAAAAATTTTAAAAAGTTGGATGAGTAGAAAAAAATCTATAAGGGACATATGAATAAGAAACCTATTATTCTTATGAATAATATGGAGAAATAGTGAATGAAATTTCCTTAAAGAGAAACCTTTCTACCTGGCAGTGAAACGTTATTATTTTAAAAATGTTTTTTTATTACATTTTAAATAAAAAATTACTACTAAAACTCCTTAGAAAGTTAGACAAATCATATTCGTTCCTTGAAAATTCTTCTCAAAGAACAATTAAAAAAACACTAATAGCCCTTAAAATTAGAATAACCATATGGACAACATGAAATATTAGTATATAGAATACAAAATCATAATAGTATGAATTTGTGTTCTATATGGGTGTACCCATCATTTAAGATATAATGGGCTCAATCCAGAGATAATGTAGTTATTGACCCTTCATTAATAATGTCTCAGGACTATATAATTATTAATATTATTGAAAAAAAACATTTACACTTGTGTAAAAAAAATTAATACATCAAAATAAATTCGTCTTAAAGAACCATTTTTCTACCAAAATACCTAGAATATTGGAATAAGGGTTGTTCATTGAAAGAAAAAGAAATTCATATAGAGGAATCCAAACATAAAATAATGACCCAATAGTGGGAAGATTTTATACCATCATATATATTAAAAAAAATATACTTTTATTATTTTTGTATATAAACTGAATAATTAAAAAATTAATAAATTTCAAAAAATATTTAGAAATGATCAAAATCAGAAAAAAAAAATTATTTTATTTAAAGATAATGAATTGCAACACATAAAATTGAAATCATATTATTGGAAAATAAAGATAAATTATATATAAGAACCATAAAATCATTTATTCATGATGAAATTGGGAAATTTAATTCATTAAATACATAAAAAAATACATTCCATTTGACTTTTTTAGAAGTAATTAAAAGAGGTACATTTAATGATAGTCCATAACCATGAGTGTGACTAACCATTTATGTTCTATATAATCGTGAATAATAAAAAAATATTAATTACCAATCTTTTATGGTAATTTTTTAAATTTCATTATGATTTTTTTATTTATTACTATGGAATATAAAATTACTTAATAAATTTAATTCATGTAAGATTTTTTGAATATATTAAACTCTTATGTTAATAATGATTTCTGTAGTTTCATTACGGTCAATGGGTTCAATGTTCTATCACATGATAACTAATAATCATGATATAATTATCATTTATTAAAAACTAATTATATATTTAATTCCTAATAATATATATGTTTATAAAAAGGGAACTACAATTCAAAAATGCTGACAGCAAGTCGTACAAACACATGAATAATGATTTCAATTCTGGATGTTCGTTATTAACAGAAAGTAAAAATTATTCTACCATTATGTTATAATAATAATATCATAAATATCATAATAATTCTTTATATATAATTATATATATCATCAATTTGTTGTGGTGGTGAAAAATGAATTATATCTCTTCACAGAGGTTGATGTCCTGATGTATGCAAGGCCAAAAATATCATTTTCTAGTACAAGTTAATTTACAAAATTTTTTATTACATTATATTTTCATAATGAAAAATATTTCATGAATAAAAAATATATAACATAAATCCATTATTATAATCATTCTTGATATATGGGAATAGAAAAAAAATTATATCATTTTGTGTGGGGGTAGTCTTCTGTACACATGAATGGTGGTTTCATTTCCCATTTGATGTTAGAAGAGATCATAAAAGTTTGTTACATTATCATAATAAAATATTATGATATTTATGTTAGTTGTGTTATTATATAAAAATGTTTTAAGTACATTTTAAGGAGGTGGAAGAATAAATACAGTTATAAATTATACCTCATCTTTGCAATGTCTTACTTGATTAACATCGTCATACTAATATGCAATGTGGTCTTCCAAAACAAAGTTGACTAGAATTAGGGAAGGTATTATAGGAAGGTATTTTGGGAGGTCATGGATGCAAAAATGATTTTAATACATTTTACATGAGAAGATGTGGAACCTTATTATAGGAGGGGGGATGGACACTCGTGGATTCTTATAAAACATTAAATTAATATAAATTAATATACAATTAAAAATGTACCCAAAATGAATTATTTTAAATATAGAATGAGTATTAGTAAAAATATTCCCATCCATAATAATATATATATTTCTTTCATAAGTTGATATCCTTGTGTTTTCTATTTAACCTCACATTAATCCATTTTAAAATTATCTTGACAAAATTCATTCATACACTTTGAAGGGGAATATAGTTACTATAAATGAAAAAAATGTATCAAAATCGTAAATGAATGTTATTATCAAACATACACAAGATATCCTTCTAAAAAAATTATTTTTAATTTTTTATAATTTAATAAAATATTATATAAATTAAACAATAATTTCATATAAAATATCATTGAAGAATATTTTAGAACTATTCATTACATTGAGTATAAAAACATCAATAAAAATGTTACAATGAAACTAAATATTATATTATATCCCTGAATGGTCATGGTAATATATGTAATTCTTATATCACATTGTTCATCACAAATTATATTAATCATAATTTATTTATATCATTTATTGCATTTTTTAATTTAAGGAATAATTAGTTGGACAACATTTCAAAAATTTATAGTGAAATTAATTTCATAAACAAATTTAAAAATAAATTACAATGATTAATATAAAAATTTTAGGTATCAAATTTACGTTTTAATAGCATAACATATCCACTTCTAATATCTATGTTAAAAAATGTATATTTATTATAATAATGGTGTGACATATTTGACATTTGTGAAAAACAATATTGGTAGTAATCTCATCTAAATGTAAATATAATTTCATTTATCCAAATCAAAGATTATTAATGAATAAATGGATTCATAAATGAATATTGTTTTTAATATTTTAGGGTCATTATCTTGTCCTTTTTATTTTATTTTTAATAATAATTATAGAATTTAATCACTACTATGAGAACAAAAATTTCTATGGTAACTATACATATCAAAAAAATGAAACAAATTTATTTAAAAAATATTATGCAAATGATTCAAAAAATGGGATAATTTTTTGTAAATTCAAACAACTGATAGATCTGTATATTATTTAAAAATAATCTTGAAAATTGCAAAGAAATACAGTTTCTTAGAGATACATCCTTTTTAAATATATTTATTTATAAAAAAGACATGTAAAATATTTTTTTCAAACTCCAAAATTAGACCATGTTATTTAATATGTAATGAATGAAATTTTATAAATTATCCAAATAATAAATTTTAATTTTAATCACCTTAAATGTAAATAAAAAATTTCAATAAATGAAATTTTATTACTATATTTTATAAAATTAATATTTTAAGAATTTAAAAAAAGTCACCCTAAGATAATTTTGAAAATAAAATATTAAATATTAAATTCATTTATTAAATTAAGTTTATGAAATATCTACAAACAAATAATAATATTTACTGATAAGAATTATTTAACCCCATTTCCAATGACAAAATATCACTAAATATTCATGGGAATTAAATGAAAAGAAACTGCTTATTTATAAATTGTTATGTTATACATTAGAAATGAGATTGACCAATACATTACAGAAAAGATGTTGTTAATACAGTATATTTCTTCCAAATTAATGGTTATGTTAAAATGGTCCAATTTAAATAAAAAAAATTCGTTGTTTGTTTATTGGTGAGGTATTGTATCTTATAAATTTTCAAAAATAGTATTTACATTTGAATTGTTGGGATATTTAATTATCCCAAACATTTGGAATTTGAAACTTCCAAAATATCATTTTCACATAATTACTATGTTTTTGTGTATCTAGATAACATTTTTTGAAAATAAAGATCATAAAATGAGCATTAAGACGTCCACTTGAAAAGAGGTAAAGGGAAGTATAAATTAAATATTGAATATAATATATTAGGTTCCAATGTATGAGAACATAATGAGGTACTAAAAACATTGATATGTAATTAAATATAAACATCCAGAGACTATTGGAGAGTGATAATAAACGTGGTCATTTTAATATTAACCATTAGAAAACAGATAAATCTGTGATTGGATAAAAGACAATTGATTTCATGGTTTGAAGAGTAAATGTATAATATCATTATCAATTTTTTTAATAAAAATGAGGATTTATTTTACATCATAGACTACAACATAATTAAATATACATACGTGAAATATATAATTTTACCCTTTACACAATCCATGCCACAATCTCAACTTTTTTTCATAACGATGAGTATTCAAGATTAATTATTCAGTCATTATGAAATAGATTCAAATACTATCTATAAAAAATGCACAACATATTAAATATCAATTACAATTATCTTTATGAATTTAGAAAAACCAAAATGTTTAGCTCAAAGTAATATAATTACAAAATTTACATACCATTATATGAAGAAAAAATACACAAATATACAATGTTTTATAGTAATACCGAATTTTAATCATAAATAATTGACAAATAAATATAAATAAAATTCCTCAAACATTTTCCATACTTTTATTGAAACGGAGAATAACGTGGATTTGATCACATAGCCTTCAAAGATAAGTTTTTTATTTATTAATAAATATGCAATTAATCCTTCATAATGTCTTATACAAAAAATTTAATATACCAAATAAAATAATATCCATGATATTATAGTCATTACTATAAATAACATGAATTAAAATAATCTAAAACAAAAATCTTATATTCTTTCAAATGATAAATAACCATTTATCTCCCAAATAAATTCCATAGTATTATCTTTGTCTAAATCCTATAACTGTCCAAACAATATATTGTCATTCTTCATAAATAAATTTAAATACATAATCACCAAATAAATTTCTAATACCATGTTTTTATATTTTATAAAAAAAATGTAGATAAAATTAACTTCGCATATGTTTATGAGATATATTAAATAATGAAAAACAATTTCATACTACTCAGGATATTACATATTCTAGTGGAAGGGGATACACCCGTTTCCCCTTTTGTTATGGGTTCAAGGAAAATGGACTTGTAGGATGTGATGGTTTGTCTTATATCCTATGGGTTATAATTTTTATAAAATATAAGCACTATATTACTTAATGATATATGATAATATCCTAAAAAATATTCGTAATATATTTTATGAATATTTTTAACTACATGGTTTATCTCATACATTAATTTTCATCCAAAACATAATATCATGTAATTAAATAAAAATCAATGATAATATAAAAAAAAGGTTATCCACATCATTAAAATTATATCCATTAATATTTAATATAATGCATCCTTAAATTTTTTTTCTTCAGGTGATTAACCTTGTGGTTACATTTACCTTAAACACCTATCAAAACTCAATAACCCTACTATGTAATCTAATCAATTTAAGAGTATTAATGATTTAAATATAATAATAATCCTTAATTCAACCAATACCTCATAACTCTTGAACATCAACACCTAAATCCTTTAGCATTATTTATAATATATTAACCATGGTTATCCACATTATTCCATTATAATTCCTACATAGAAAAATATGAATCATGTACTTAGAAAAATGATCATGAATAATGAATGAAATAAACAAATAAATTTTATTTCATTTTTAGTTTCATAATATTCAAATATGCTAAAATTAGTTATTTAGTAATAGTTATCTATATGGTCTGGAAAATACAATTCATGACCCTTCCCTTTAAAATTTATTTTTATAGTGAATATTTTCCCCTCATTTAGAATAATCAATTAATATATTTAGAACAAATTCATTCCCTTTAACATATTTAACTGAATGCTTCCTTTTTCATTTAATGATTATTTATTTAGGACCACATTTAAAACAACTTATTATTTATTTAATACATTTATTAGTCTCTTCCTTCCATATTTATGTCAAATATGTTATGGAATATATATAATTATATAATCATTATCAGTAAAAATTCCCATTTTAGATTGTATTTGATGAATTATGAACCTATCTTAGGTTCATGTTGTTAATTATTACTACAAATAGATTATTAAGAATACCCTAAAGTTTTATCATCATATCTACTAATCTATTTGGTTTCTCAGTCCTATAACTAGCACATTTTCCATCACATGCATTATAATATTGGATCATACTATATATATATATCCATTTAATAAAACATAAAATTAATGCGTTATCATTTTAAAAAGAATCCAAATATACCATCTTATTTTGAGAGTAAACAATATAAATTAAACATTATAGTTAACACAAAAACAATTTAATTTATCAAAAATAATTTTTATTCTCCATAACATACCATACATTTTTGATCAAAAAATATTTATGTGATGCTAAAATAAAATTTTATCCTATAATGTAATTTGAGAACTCTACTGATTATAACTATGAGATCTTGAATTTAAATAATACTTAATCATGATTTTTATGAAAAAAATTGATTATCTTACATCTGATGGTATTTTCATGTTTAGGGTTATAGATAATTATGCCATAAATCATACATTAATATATATATATATATATATATATTGGAAACATCTTATCATGGTCTATTTTTCAAATAATATAAAACATTGAAATATAACATGATTTATTTTCCAGAAAAAATTGTCACGAAAATAAACTTGATTTTTTACATACCCATCGTTATACTATGAATAAAATTATTAAAATCATTAGATGACCTCATATTGAATAATACGGGACTTAAAAAACAAGAAAAATATTAGGATAGTGAAAAAATGATAAACATTTTAGATAAAGTTTCATAAAAACAATAACATTTTACGTGAAAGGTCATTATCATTTTTTTAAAATTTTCCTTATCTTACCGTTGAAATAAAATATTACCATGAAATCTCATTAGTAAGAAAAATAAAATTTATGTAGGTTCCTTGTCATATAATCTCATTCAACCCTTATAAAACCCGTTAAAATTAGAATAACCATGCAGCTGACAAATAATATAATTTTTTTGAGAACATAATATATACCCCATGAATAGTTGCAACATCATATAACACATATCGTATAATCGATAATTGGATGACCATTGAAGTATAATTGGGGTTAAACCATCATAAATAATTATTAAGTACCACACAATGAATAAAAACCTTGAAAAACACATTTAAACTAGTTTCACGAGATATTTAGATATCAAAATAAGATTTCATCATTAAATTCTATTTTTTATAATGAAATAACCATAAATGGGAATGCAAGTTTTCCATTTAATAAAATTGTAATTATTGTAGAGTAATACCAACTATAAATAATGTATACTACATCAGGTAATTTCATTGTTTCCAAAAATAATAAAATTGAACATGCATTTTTTCATTTTTTTTTAATGAAATTCAACAAATCCATAATAAGAATCCTTTTAGAAAAACATTGAATTTTTTTAAAATATACAAAAAATCAATTTTATAAGAAGGAATTATCATAATTTTTTTCATAAAAATATTAAATTAATTTAAATTAATAATAAATTAAAATTACCACTAAAAATATTTATTTAGATTATTAGATAACTATGTGAAGATATGATTTCACCAATGTAAAATTTTAAATGTTTTGATAATTATTTTATAATTATATTCTGGTTTAAAACCCTCAAAATCAATTTTTAATATTACCATGAATGATTGGGGCATTACCTTTTGGGGTTTAATATTGATACAATAAATGGAAAACCCACTATAAATGGACCACAAATGATAATATCATCCATATCCCCATAATTTTTCAAATATAATGTTTTTATAAATTTTATAAAAGTTAATAAAATGTTATTAATTTTAAATAAACCATTAATGTCAATTTTATGAACTAATCATTACATTTACAAAAATTACATCAAGAAAATAACTATAATTCAAAAAAAATTATGACCTCTCTACCGTGTCATGGTCAAAAAAAATAAATTATTACTATGATTTTTGTCAAAAATTATTTTTCTTTTAAAATTTTAATAATATTTTATTTTTGTACAAATTAAATATTTATGGTGTTACTGTTGTATAAATTTTTAAACTAAATATGTATAATCAAAAAATTAAAAATACATTACTGTGACTAAAATAAATCATTTATATTTTAAAAAAATTATTTATATATGAACATACCCTATAGTAATATGTATGTTAAAAATATTATATTTATAAAAAAAGAGTTGACATGATTTATTTTTCTTGAAAGAAAATACTGTAAATATCATTATCACATAAACATGGACATCAAATTTCTTATAAAAAAAGTCATATTTGACAGTGGATCAAATGGACTCATATGATAATATTAAAGAGAGTGTTAGGGTGATCTCTAGTCTTTGTCATATTATTTTTAACATTAATTAATAGATTTACCCTTTACAATGGTATAAAAATACAAATTGTTGAATCCATATTGACCAAAAAAAGAGAATGATTTTTTTCAAATATGGATTCCAAAGATTTATTCCTTTTTTATCCGAAATTTTTAATTTCATTAATTTAATTTAAGAATAATCGATAAAAACACAACGAACATAAATTTTTATAAAAAATTCATTCTTTAAATATAAAATGTTTTTATAAAAAATTAATGTAAAAAATTAATTTAATGAAATTTGATAATTCTAAATCAACATTAATTTGTTAAATATTTAAAAAATTTCCAAATATAATTTTAAATTTGAAAATATTATACAGAAACTATATGTTTTAATAGAAACTATTATTTTTTCATTATTGAATGTAACAAAATAATATTTTCAAAGAAATAAAAAAAATCAATCTAAATTATCTTTAACATGTTGAAATTAAAATTTAATATCATTTTTTCTGATATATTTTTAAAATATTTTAAAAAAATTTATAATATTAATTTATGAAAATAAAGAAACACATTTTTTTAAAGTAGCATATTTTTTAAGAATAAAATGAAATTACTAAAACAATTATTGAAATATAATTAAAGTATAAATTTGAAATTATTTTGGACATTATATATAATTCATAAAATAGTTCAAATTATATATTTTCTATAAATTAATGGGTAGTTTATAATAGTCACATTTAATTGTTAAATATTTTTTTAGTTAAGATTAGTGTTCTGTATCTTGTAAGATTTGAAAATTTATATTTTTATTTAAGTTTTTATCATATCACACTTCATACATTGTTTAGTGACAACAAAAATAGGGTCTCTGATGGATATTTATGTCGACTTATCCCCCTATGAACTTCATTATTGGTGGATCTAGAGGCCATGACCCATAAGAATTCAATGTTTCAGGTCATTATTTCTCCATTGTTCATTATTTTTATAGCTCTCCTCACATATTTCTCATTTAAATCATAGATACAAGAAATATTTTCATGATCTATGAATGATTTTATGATCAAATATGTTTTTCCTAATTTATCTAATAATTGGTGGAAAAATATAGTAAATTAATATCCTACCATGTACAATTATATATTGGTTCATAGTGGTTTGTATCTTTGGGTGTGACTAATTTAAATCAATCTCGTATCATTTTATTCTTCCTAGTTATTGATTTTAGAATCCTAATTTTATTAATTTGAGATGACTATAGGAATCAATATATTTGAATCTTGATTTTGGTTTAATAACTTATTGTTTGGAATCAATATTCATGAAGTAGATTGTTCATGAAATTTGAAGCCATTATACATGTTGTATGGAAATATTGTAATGTTTGTTAATGTATGGATAGTTTCGAGAACCGATATTTGATATAATATTTTTATGAATTTTACATGGTTTTCTTATTTCATTCATGATATCTTGGATTGTTTTGCTTTTATTTTTTCTATAATATTTCATGTTTGATGTAAATAATAGTCATATGGTGGTTTATATATAATATACATTTCATTAGTGGATCGTATTGGACTTGCTATACAGTTGAGAGGGAGAATGCGTGGGTGTGATGTCGTTTCAATGAAGACATCAGTAACTAGTGATATAGTCATTGTATAATGTCATTCTAGATAGTTATGAGATAATGGTAGCAGAAAATGGCATGTTGTCCAACCGATGTCTATGTCTGGTATGATATCACCAATGGAAAATCCCAATAGTGGTAGGGAGACATTGGTCACATAGACCAACATGAGGTATTAAAATAGGGTGATGACCATGTAGAGTAGGCTATTGATTGATTAGATATTATTCAAGAATGATATATGTGTTGGAATTATTTCCTAACAATAATATAAATTGGATCTATTCAAACTGTTTCAAAAAAACAATTTTAATTGTTAATTATAAAAATGGATTGGTAAAAAACTATACGTATAAGCACCTCATTGAATACATATACCAATGGTTTTCTAAAAACCATTGGAATATATACAATGTAGAGGCCCTATATAAATGGTTTTGCGAAACAACCATAGTGTAGGACCCTTGTAGAAAAAATATACCCACAGTTTTTTCCATAAACAATGTCAATGGTTCCTAATAAAGATCATATTACCACAATCATGGAATAAAAATGGAATATATACCTTTTAGAGAATATATACCACTTGTTTTTTCAAACACATTTTTATAATTCACAAAATAAGGGTACCTTAGAATGAATTTTATGAAATTGTGTTATTGGTCAATACAAATATTTTTGAGAACATATGGTATAGTTTCCTATATTTTTTTATACTTTTTTCAAATAACATTACATACCTCAAAATTTTAATTACATATATATATATATATAATTCTATTTAGAAAAGTTAAAATATCACAGTTTTATGTTGTTGACATATAAAGTAGATGTTATTGGATAAAAACCTTATTGGATTTTATTTTTACAGTACCTATACCATTGGGTATTCAAAAATGATGGTCTTGTATTTTCACCTGACATATACCAATTGTTTTAAAAAACATGGTTATAAGACAATACAAATGTTATTCACAATACTGTCAGTACATGTCTATAATAACATAAGAATAACCAACTCCCCACCAAACTATAGGTATAGGCTATACCAATGATTCCGAGACAAACACTAATGCTTACAATCTATTTTTATAGAACTTTTTTACAGTACTATTTTATTTTATGTGAGGATGTATGAGTCATTACTTAAGTAATTATTTGGAAGAAGGTATGGATGTGGTGTATATGAGCCTAGATATCACAAAATCCACAGTCATATGGATACTTTCATTTTAAATCATTTTCAATCCATCAAGATATACGCCATTATATTTTTTTTACATTATATTATAGATTTGTTGGTTTTGTCTTTATAGGATTATACTCACACCCAACATAGAAATATTTTTGTGTCCATAGATTTCATGGCTAGTGATCTAGCTATGCGATAAGGCCCTATATCATATGGATAAGAAGAGGTTAATTGTGGAATGAAGTGATTTTAGAAAATACTACATATTATTTCTACAATTATTTTAGCTTATTTAAATCATATTAAATACATATGTTTAATAACTATATATGGATTCCGTTTTTAATTTATATAACATATATGTATTTTTTATTTTATAATGATGATTTATTCTATATTTTTTTTGGATTCATGTTGTTATTTGTAATAATTATAGTTTTTTTCTATTTTTATTGATTCTTTAGCTTCCCCATAGAACTTCTTAGAACCTCACCATACGTCGAAAAACTCTTATATGTGGGGAGATGCACATGAAATCAGGTAGCACACTTTGCTAACCAATAAGAATCGAGTGGGCATGTTACACCCCCTCATTGTTTGGTTTAATCAAAAGGAATTAATGGGGATAACCACATGGATTCTGACATCTAAATTGATATAAAAAAAACACTACCCTAAATATATTGGGTATTATCGGGTTGGAAAAATCCCACAGAATCTCCCAATAATCAATGATTGGATAATTATAAATGGTATATAATATAAAATTATTCTTGCCAATAAATATCCGCTAAAAATTGTTACTAACAAAAAACATATAATTAATCTCAATACCCTAACATAACCATTGAGAAAATATAATAAATATGAATATCATCAATTTAAAATGTATATTTAGCATGGTCATAAAAATTAGAAAGATGCCTAAAAGATTAAAAATTATAACTCGTACACATTTATAATTAATAAATGGACCCCATACATCCAATAATATATGAACTATATATAATAAAAATAGAAAATGTATATTTAAACTATAAAAATATAAAATTAGTTGTTCATTATAAGAAAATATTTATCAATGAAATAAATGTGTTCATGGTTTTAATATAGTGTTGTAAGTCCTTATTTCCTAACAATGCTTCAAGATAAACCATCCTGAATATTTTTCCAACCATGAATAAAAAAAATGACATGGCCTTATAATTATTTTCTTTAATTTTCCATCTTGAAAGTTTTAGAATAACATTAAACAAAATCATGTACCATTACTGTAACTCATAATTAATATATAAAACATTAAATAATATTCAAATCTTATAATTAAACTCTATAACATTATCCAAAAATTAATGTAATAAAATTTTACTTATTTCATATAAATTCAAAAAATCTAATGAAGTAATATAAGGAGTAGTTGTAATACACCCAATGAAACATTATAGGAACACCTAATTATTTGAAAAATGATTTTCATGTATAAATTCATTTAAATAAAAAGAAATTCCTTATATTATTTGTAAAAAACTTATTTGATATCTTATAAATTCATCATAAAGGGAAATATATATTGTATCAATTTCATTAAATTTAAATTTATAAAATATGTAACTGTAAAATAATTTTAAAATAAATAATTTATTTATAATATTTAGAAAACGACCCACTCACCCATTTATAGAAAATATTTATCAAATCACTCTATAACACCAATAAAAATACCATTTATAATTCCATTTGGAAAACATATATATGTTTCTATTTTGAATATTTATAATATCAAACCATATATATAAATTGTTTTATATGAATATGTAATTGGTTTGTTTGGAAAACCTCATGATTTTTGTGTTTCAATCAAAATATTATAAATTCATGTTTAAATAAAATAAAATAAAATAAATATATTATAGTCTTTTACAAATAATCCCTTTAAATTAAATTAACAAAAAAAATATTATTTGAATATAAATTGGGTAAAAACAAATTTATGATAATAAAAGTATTTAATAATGAATCCCAATAAAAAATTTAAAGCAAAAATCCATTTATCAAATGTTTTTTTAATTTCAAAACTACATTCCATATTAAAAGAATGTATAATTACATTACCAACTAATTATTACTATCATTTTTATGTATTAAACAACCAGAGTCAAAATAAGGATATAACATACAACAACACTAATATATAAAATATATAATAAATAATTTTATTATTAACATATTTTAGTATTAAACAATTTATGATTTCTATATACTTTTTATAATGGTTGAATATTACAAATGGCATTCTTCTTAACACGGGGTTAATTGGTTTTGAAATTTAGAGAAACTATGTTTGTAATTATTTTTATGTCAGTTTTTTAAAAAAATGATAATTATAATTAAGAATAACATAAAACTGTTATTATATGTTATATATAAATATTTGTTACTAATTGATACTAATTGTTATCATCATTAATCCTAATGATTTTTTATAAATTATATTTTTGGAACTTCCTATGGAAAGATAGTATTATATAATTATTACTGATTAAATATAATTGTTTTTTATGTTATTATTATTATTATCATCACTATAATTACTATATTTATTTTTATCATTTGTTTAATTGAACCTTATATTTGACTTATCTCTTTAAACAACATGAATTGAAACCCTCCACCCTCTTCAACTTGTTTATTTTGTTTCCCAAAACCTATATCTCTTTATCACTCTAGCTTCATTAATATTTAATAAACTCATAAAACTTCTATTATTTTGGATCCCAAATAGAAACACTATGGTAATTAAATGTGCTTCCTTTTATTTTAGATTTATTATGTTTCCATGAAGATCAAAATCATTATTTAAATTATTTTTTATAGATTTATCTATATTTTTCTAATCGAATAGTTTCAATATGTGGTTTTGCTTCTTATAACGTTTAATAGGCCTATTTTGATGTCTAATTATATATTTGGTGAATTAAATGTTTTTCATTGTATGTATGTATTGTTGATTATTGAACATGGTAAAATAATCCTCAACCTATATTCAAAGGGATTAAAATTTAATGCATATATTTTTACATCTTTTTGTGATTGGTATTAACGCTCTTCCCAAGGGATATTAATATTTTTAATATCCCATGATGTTGTTTCCAATTTAGAATATAATGAGATATATTAGGTAGTGATATTGAAATGAGAATTTGTGCTGGTTAATTTCAAATGTATAAAATAGGTTCTTATATTATAACTAAAATTGAATATATACAAGAAGATGAGTTATATTTGGATATGGTAATGACATATTTTCTCATATTAACTATATGTTTAGAAGGGAAATAAATTTAAATGTAATGTAAAAAATAGTAAATTACCAATTGAATGGATAATTATAGTGATCGAAATAAAACCTTATTGTAATTATTGTCTTTTCTAACCATTTATTTATTATTTCATTAGTATATTATTATATTATATATATTGATAATCATTTATTATATATTTTAGTGATATAATTGTCATATTGATACAATTTATCTTTCCCTTGTCTATTGATTCTATGGTTAATTATTGTGTTAAATATATTTTTTAATTTGTGTGATACATATGCATATATTTTTCTCTTAATTATGTGATTAACATTTTCTTATTCGACAATATTTATATGGTTTACTTCATTGATCTATTATTTTTTTTGTTTATATAGTATATTATTTTTATTTTTTCTTATTTTTTATTGGATTATAATGTAAGATGTTATATGATATTATATCATCGATGGATAAGGTTTTTCAGACAGTCTGATAGACATGATATTATAGGTTATAAAATAGATGAGTTTTCACTCAGATAATAAACCTTGAATATGATTTCGAGACATTATATGAAAAATAACTTTATGATATGTATAGAAATGATTTCATTCAAATATGTACCACTATTTTTTGACCCATGGGAGGTATATAAGGAGGCTTCATTATTTTCCACCATAGTGTATACATTTCTCTCAATGATATGTTTTTCTTGTCATGGAAACAATAGGAGAAACATATAGAAAAAATAATTCACATAAGAGTAAAAGGGAAAACATAATATGAAGAATAACATGCACACCTATATTTACATATATTGAGTAATGATATATACATCCATGTATGGTGATAAATATTAATCATTTTGGGAGAACAATATTATAATGAGAATGAGAGCGTCACACACACTAGAAACCCCAACCCAAACTGGGTTCATAAAGAAGATGAAACACTATTCAAAAATCCACATATAATGTATGTTATCAAATTGTATATAGTGTATGAATGTCCTTATCTCTATAGTATGTGTTCACCAATCCCAATGTGCTATAGTGGTCGGTGGATATATGTTTGTGGAGCTAGTATAGGTGTGCCAAAAGTCTTCACTGTAATAGTACCCTATCGATGTTGTTCAGTCATCTCTAAAATAGTGGTCAATAGTTCTATAAGGCCCCAGCCTTAATCTTTACTTAATCTTGAGTTATTACAAGATTACACATTGAGTTTCTTTTCGGGTTTATATTTTTAGATAATTCTATCATAAAAATTGCATTATATTCCACATATAAACAATGTGGTTACATAAAGATAGTATTCTTCATTCCCATCAATGAAAACATATTTAAAATAAATCATGGATTATTTCTTGACACTTCCTTGACACTATCACATATTATGTACCTTTCTTTTGACATGTGAAAAACATTTCAAAAAAACTTGGGATGAGCATAAAAAGCTCAATAAGGGATATAAAAATCTGGAAAGGAAACATGGGTACATATATTCATAAGAATGAAATCATACATTACCCACAAAACATAAGAACTTCAACATACCTCATCAAATCATGAATAAATAATAGAAATCATAAGACATAGAGGTTACTTGAGGCATTCATAACATTCTTACATAGGGAGTAACCCTCTTGGTTACGTTTGGAATACCCATCACAGTATATTCCCTAAATCTATTCGGAGAAACCTTAACTTTTCACTCCCTCGCGTTACACAATGCATTGGAGAGATATATCGGGCTCACCCGCCCTTAGTTTATCACGAAACCACTCGTCTTCAAAATAATGCCCAGGAACCTCAACATAATCGTATCACATAAAACATGCATAAAGGAAACATAACATTTCCACCTTTCAATCACAAGATATGAATACAACACATTGATATAAAAACATTATGAAAACCATTTTAAATACCAAAATAAAAGAAAATTAAAACATGGTATTTATGTTTCTTTAAAAAAAGGTTTGTCTTGTATTGGAAGCCGAAACTCAAATAACGGTCACGACGGCGAAGAAGTCGTTGTCGCCTCATACGTATGACAAAAAACTTCCCTTTTGTCGTTTAGTAAAACGCTTCATATAAAAAAGATTCCTTTTGGATAAACGTAAAATTCAAAGGGGTTTATACACCGTATAAAAGAAGGTCGTGTATAAAACAAAATATGCCTCAATGAAAGGAGATTGAGACGAAGTCCCATACCTCGAGTCCGACTTGACTCGATCGTTCTTCAATGTCCTAAATAATAAACTTGAGTTAATTTCTACTTGTTTAAGAACCTTTTTCAAGTTCATTATTCCTTTTATATCACTTATTTCCATGTCAGGAACACTATGTAATTATTTAAGTTAATAACAGTCGTTTTAACGATCATTGGTACTTGAGTCAAAAATAAGCCCTTTATAATTTCAAGTTGTTCATGTATCCATTATATCCAGAATGGTATTCATGATGTAGATATTATATATGTCATATATATCCAGTACATTCATGAATTTATAATATTACATAATCATTTAGAGGTAAGAAATGAAATGCACCGTTCATGGAGACGGTAAGCCGTATGTACGCATGAATGCTACATTCATTTCTATTTAGTATTTTATAGAATGGAATCATAATGATATAAAGTTATATTATAATTCCATTATAATATCATATATAATATCATAGTTTCGTCCTTTATACGTCCCACATATGGTATTTAACGAATCAAATCACTTGGGGGGGGGCGGTAGTCCGCACTTCCTTAAATGAAGATATCGCGTTTACCCATATTGGAAACCATAAAGGTATGCCCAAAATGAAAAATACAGAAGCTTAAGGAAAACATAAACATATTATATATCATATATAAATATAGTGATATCTTAATGTCCACCTTTTATGGTGTTAAAAGAATGTTGAACAATCATCGTTTCGGGAGGCAGAAATTTACCATCCACAGAAACAGTGTGTTCTTTAACCATTAGATGTAGGTGTGTGTAATTGTAGCTCTAATACTTCTTATAAAAACATCCTAGTATATTGAATATACTGGATTTGTTACAAAAGAAATAAATAAAAAGAGTTTATGGGGTTGGAGAAGCAAAATAAAACAAAAGGACTCAAGTGAGGACTTTACCTTAAAATCGGATAACTCCCTTTGGTTTGAGCTCAAAGGCTTCCTTGGGAAGACTTCTGCCCAAGGTGAGGCTTCAAGGTGTAATAGAGGGAAGTGGAGAGACAAAATGGGTAGGGGTTGGCCGAGCCAAAGGCTTTGGGAGTGTGGGTAAGGAGGTAGAGGTGGGGGCCTTTTATAAGAGGAGAGGAGGGGCACTCTTGGAAAGTAAAGATAAGTTACTTTATTTTAAAATTATTTTCGGATTCAACTGTCGTGAAGCATAAGCAATTACCTGATTATTCTGCATTAGGAAGCAACCAAGTCCTTTCAATTAAGCATCACTGTATATAACAAACTCACCATTTCTGGAAGGTAGTGCCAAAACTGGAGCATTCCCCAATCTTCTTTTCAATACCTGAAAACAATCATCACGTTCTTTTGTCCAGATAAACTTAACACCCTTTCAAGTTATCTTAGTAATTGTACTAGATAACTGTGAAAAATTTCTAACAAACCTTCGGTAATAGCCTGCCAAACCAAGGAAGCTACGAATCTCAGTTACATTTGTGGGTCTTGGCCAGTCTTCCAAAACTTTTGTTTTTTTAGGATCAACAATTATCCCATCATTAGAAACAATGTGACCAAGGAATGAAATTTGTTGCAACCAAAACTCACACTTTTTGAATTTCCCATACAATTTCTTTTCTTTTAAGGTTTTCAAGATGACCCTTAAATGTCTTTCATACTCTTCTTTACTTTTTGAAAACACCAAAATATCATCAATAAAAACCACCACAAACTTATCCATGAACTCATGGAATATTCTATTCATTAAGTCCATGAATACAGCAGGTGCATTGGTTAGCTCAAAAGGCATTACTACAAATTCATAGTGGCCATATCTTGTACGGAACGCAGTCTTCGGAACATCTTCTTCCTTTACCTTCAGCTAATGGTACCCCGATCTCAAGTCAATCTTTGAAAAATACTGGGCTCCCTGGAGCTGATCAAACAAATCATCGATATGAGGAAAAGGATAATTGTTCTTAACAGTGATATTATTCAAGGCTCTATAATCAATGAAAAGTCTCATTGAACCATCTTTCTTTTTAACAAGCAAGACAGGAGCACCCCATGGTGATGTGCTAGGTCGAATGAAACCTTTCTCTAATAAATCATGCAATTTCTCCTTCAACTCTAAAAGTTCAATTTGAGCCATTCGATAAGGGGGTTTTGAAATTGTCTTAGCATCAGGAACTAAGTCAACAGTAAACTCAACGTCCCGATCTGGTACTATTCCAGGCAACTCATCAGGAAAAACATCAGGATAATCATTTACCACTGGCACATCATTAATCTGAACAATTCCTTTATTTTCAACGATTTGTGCAAGGTAACATTCATTTCCATCTTTTACAAGTTTCTCGGCCTCTTGATAAGTTATCAACAGTAAGGGTTCATTCTTGTACACAAACTAAAAGACTTTCTGCAAAGAAACTTCTTTAGCTCTACAGTCAATCTTAGCATGGTAAATAGAGAGCCAATCCATACCCAGGATAGCACCAAACTCTACTAGAGGTAGAACAATAAGGTTTGCAAGTAGGTTCTTTCCACAGATAAGGATATGAAGATTCTTATAGATTCTTTTTTCCTCAACATTTCCCCCAGGTGTTTTTACCAAAAGTTCATGAGTCATTTATTGAGATGGTATTCCCATTTTACTAGAAAAGGTTTCAGAGATGAAAGAATGTGTAGACCCCGAATCAAACAACACACTGGAATAATCTGAAAAAACAAATAATGTACCTGATACAACTTCATTTGATGTCCCGACATCTGGTGAAGTAGTTTCAAAGGATTGAACCACCCCTTTCTGCTTGTAGTCTAACTGCTTCCCATCACTCAAGCTCTTTGTCGGACACTCGTTTGCATAGTGACCCATCTCATTGCACTTATAACATTTCACTAACTGTGAATCAAATTTGGTCTTACCTTCACCTTGATTCTTTTCAGTGCAATCACGAGCCTTATGTCCCATCTTACCACATCGGTTGCACTTTCCAGAATTCAGAAGACATTCCCCAGTATTCCTTTTACCACATTTATCACAAACTAGAAACTTAATTTTCTTATCATCAGACTTTTTTGATGAATTATTACCATTCTCCTGCCTCTTCGGTCTCTTCTTCAGTTGGTTTTTATAGAACACTTGATCATCGGCAAACTCCATTTCCACCTTCTCAGCACATAGAACAAGCTTTTCATAACTTTTAAACTCACGAGAAGCTAATTCCCTTCGATATTTTGTCTTTAATCCTGAGTAAAAACGATTGATTTTACTATCAAGGTCTCGATTAAAATTTTGAGCATACCTTGCCAATCGAGTGAACCTTTCTTCATAGGTAGCCAATGAGTCTTCCTCTTGCCTCAATTCCAATAATTAATTTTCCATCCTAAGTCGAACAGCCTTAGGAAAATACTACTCAAGAAACATACCTTTGAATTCATCCTAGTCAAGAGCATCAATCTCATCGGCGTCCCTGATATTTTTATCCATAGACCACCACTGATCTGCCTCACCCTCCAAACAGTAAATAGCAAGACTAACCTTTTGATTGTCTAAACACCCCATGACATCAAAAATCTTCTCCAGTGCTTTAATCCACCCTTCAACTAGCACAGGGTCTGATGATCCCCTGAATGATGGGGGATGTTGCCTCATTAAATGTTCCACCACTAACATGTTCCTCTGCGGTAGATCTGGCTGATCTCGTGTATGGATACCACCACCATTTATCGCTTCAGTCAACTGCTCCATTACTGCAACAAACTGTTCAGTTCCAATTCCGACCATCTCAGGATGCTGATTCGGAAGGTTATTTCCTTCTGTAAGCCTTCCTAGCACTGCTTCCCTGTTTCCTCTACGGAAAACCATTCTGAACAAACATGTCTTAGATGAAGCAACATGGTGATCTTAAAATTCTATATCACTTCAATTTGACCATAAAAATAATATTTTTGGATAATAATTTAATATAATTCTAACTTCTAAAGTTATCTAAACCGACCTCTGATACCAACTATAGGGCCCCAGCCTTAATCCTTACTTAATCGTGAGTTATTACAAGATTACACATTGAGGATCTTTTCGGGTTTAGAGTTTTAGAGAATTAGATCATAAAACATGCATTACATTCCACATATAAACAAAGTGGTTACATAAAGATAGTATTCTTCATTCCCATCAATGGAAAAATATTTAAAATAAATCATGGATTATTTCTTGACACTTCCTTGACACTATCATCATATCATGTACCTTTCCCTTGACCTGTGAAAAACATTTCAAAAAAACATGGGATGAGCATAAAAAGCTCAGTAAGGGATATAAAAATATGGAAAGGAAACATGGGTACATATATACATAAGAATGAAATCATACTTTACCCATAAAACATAAGCACATCCACATACCTCATCAAATCATGAATAAATCATAGAAATCATAAGACATAGAGGTAACTTGAGGCATTCATAACATTCTTACGTAGGGAGTAACCCTCTTGGATACATTTGGAATACCCATCACAGTATATTCCCTAAATCACTTCAGAGAAACCTTAACGTTTCACTCATTCGCGTTACCCAATGCATTGGAGAGCTATATCGGGCACACCCGCCCTTAGTTTATCACGGAACCACCCATCTTCATAATAATGCCCAAGAACCTCAACATAATCGTATCACATAAAACATGCATAAAGGAATCATAACATTTCCAACTTTCAATCACAAGATATAAATACAAAACATTGATATAAAAACTTTATGAAAACCATTTTCAATTCCAAAATAAAATAAAATTAAAACATGGTATTTATTTTTCTTTTAAAAAGAAGGTATGGCTTGTATAGGAAGAAGAAACTCAAATATAGGTCACGGCGGTGGAGAAGTCGTTGTCGCCGCATACGTATGGAAAAAACATTCTCTTTTGTCATTTAGTAAAATGATTCATATAAAAAAGATTCCTTTTGGATAAATGTGAAAGTCAAATGGGTTTATACACCGTATAAAATATGGTTGTGTATAAAACAAAATATGCCTCAATGAAATGAGATTGAGACGAAGTCCCATACCTCGGGTCCGAGTTGACTCGATCGTTCATTAATGTACTGAATAATAAACTTGAGTTCATTTCTACTTGTTTAAGAACCTTTTTAAAGTTCATTATTCCTTTTATATCACTTATTTCCATGTCACGAACACTATGTAATTATTTATGTTAATAATGGTCGTTTTAACGATCATTTGTACTTGAGTCAAAAATAAGCCCTTTATAATTTGAAGTTGTTCATGTATCCATTATATCCATAATGGTATTCATTATGTAGATATTATATATGTCATATATATCCAGTACATTTATGCATTTATAATATTACATAATCATTTAGAGGTAAGAAATGAAATGCACCGTTCATGGAGACGGTAAGCCATACGTACGCATGAACGCTACATTCATTTCTATTTCGTATTTTATAGAATGGAATCATAATGATATAAAGTTATATTATAATTACAGTATAATATCATATATAATATCATAGTTCCATCCTTTATATGTCCCACATATGGTATTTAACGAATCAAATCACTTTGAGGGGGCGGTAGTCCGCACTTCCTTAAATGAAGATATCACGTTTACCCATAATGGAAACCATAAAGTTATGCCCAAAATGAAAAATACAAAAGCTTAAGGAAAACATAAACATATTATATATCATATATAAATATAGTGATATCTTAATGGACACCTTTGAAGGTGTTAAAAGAATGTTGAACAATCCTCGTTTCGGGAGGCAGAAATTCGCCATCCACAAAAACAGTATGTTCTTTAACCATTAGATGTAGGTGTGTGTAAGTGTAGCTCGAATCCTTATTATAAAAACGTCATATTATATTTAAGATACTGTAATTTTTACAAAAGAAGTAAATAATAAGAGTTTATGTGGTTGGATAAGAAAAATAAAACAAAAGGACTCAAGTGAAGACTTTACCTTAAAATCGGGTAACTCCCTTTGGTTTGAGCTCAATGGCTTCCTTGGAAAGCCTTCTGCACAAAGTGAGGCTTCAAGTAGTAAGATATGGAAGTGGAGAGACAAAATGGGCAGGGATTGGCCGAGCCAAAGGCTTTGGGAGTGTGGGTAAGGAGGTAGAGGTGGGGGCCTTTTATAAGAGGAGAGGAGGGGCACTCTTGGAAAGTAAAGATAAGTTACTTTATTTTAAAATGATTTTCGGATTAAAAATGTCCCACATTGAAATAATTCGAGGATAAGGTGATAAGCGTTCTAAATACACTCATCCAATTGGTATTGGCCTTTTAGATTTTACATTATCATTCCATTTTATTTAAATCATTAAATAATGAGGTCGTCGCTGCATCATCATGATGTCATAAATAATATTATTTATTTAATGTCTAAAAATTTAAAAAAAATACTATGATGTAGGAAATATATTTATATTTCCAATGAATATTTATAGTCAAAAAGTTGATTTGTATAACCCAATGTAAAAATTTTTTAATTAAAACATTTCATGTTAGTCTCATTTTTAATTTAACTTTAAATAAAAAGATATTAATGTCATTTTTCAACCAAAGTGGCTTCATGGGGTCCCCAAGTTTACCCATGGGTTTTCATGGTCGGCCATTACACATCCAATGAGGTTATGACATGTGTAAAGTTCATTTCATATTATTAAAACATTATTTTTACCATAAACTACACTAATTACCTCTAATCAAGATTTAAAACTTAATAAGTTACTATTCACCAAAAAATTATTTTTATTCCATTGAACCACATTTTACTTCTTAATGACAACAATGTATGTTGGATTTTTGCAATTCAAAACACGAAGATGGCAAAATTTCATTTAAACGGAAAATTCAGTTTTTATAAGTACCACTTAGTGGTTTCACTATTCATCAAAAATTGAAGTTTTTCAGAAAATTACCAAAAATTCACCCTAAGATATATTTGAAACTCTGAATTAAAAAATGAATTATATTTTACAAAATTCAAAACATATAAGTCACATTAATTAATTTAATAATTAATTCCCGTTGTCATGACAAATAACGTGTTTTTATGAAACAATAAGTATCAAAAGATTGACACTAATTTAAGTCCAATTTCAAAGTGAAATTGATTCCAACGAACACCATTGGATTAAATGGTAAAAATATATTCTAATTTCTCTTCAAAACCAATTCAAAAGATAATATAATCATATAAATAAATTAGATTAAAAAGCAGTTTTGATGTAAAATGCAGTATTTTTCACTATTCATTAAAAAATGAACGTTGTTAGAAAAATACCAAAAATTTATCCAATGTAAAATTCAATGTCCCAATAATAATTAATATGTTTATTTTGAAATATATATATTATAAAATTGTCAAAAGATTTATTTAAAAAGGGTTTGCCATCAAAAGGCAGTAAAACAATCTTTTAAGAATATTAGTGTATTCCATGCTTAAGATTGGATTTATTTTCATTTTAAGCCTCTAAAACATTATCTAATTCATTAATAGACATAGATAAAAATATCTATTATTCATTACTTACTTGGGATGTTACAAGTTCTATGTCCATAGAGTTGTGTACTGTTTTGTATGATGGGCCTCAAGAATTTAGCGCGACATCATTTAGAATGGATGGAACTACACTGATCCATCATTCCATAGAGATAATATTTTTTGGATTTTTGACTGATGATTGAATTATTCTGAGGAGAATTCTATCCTCCTTGGGAAAAATCTATGACATTATTTATTTATTTAAATTTTATTTATTGAAAATGTTTTAGATTTCATTGTTAACATTTTTTAGGAAATGGATATCTACCACTATTCATATTAAAATATTATGTAGGATTCTTCTTTACAAGGTAAAAAGATGTATATTTATAAATTATACCTAGATAGAAGATAACATGATGGATTATTCTTTTTCCATTCAAGAATAGTTAATTATATATTTTTATATATTTTCCTCACCTATAAATTTAGGTTTTTTTAGCAAAATAGGTTTTTAGTGGCGATGAACCATGTTAGAAATTTTTTAATCCAATATGCTAGTGTGGATTTTTAGTAGTCTTTTACTTTTTATAAATCAAATCATTTTATGTGGAAGAAAATTTATTTTAGTAAATAAAATTTCAAGAGGTTATAACTATCATGTTTGTTTGGTTTTTAAAATTTTTAGGGATATTTTTTTATAAAATATTCACAAGAGAATGTTTGTGTACCATTTTTATAATTTTATGTCCCCATAAATAAAAAAATATCACATGTTGTCATGAATAATGCAGGGATTCCATACAAACCGACATCCATCCTGGTACGAGACATATTCTGATGGGTGTTACTGATCCCCATGGGTGAGAAACTAGTGGTGGTTGTTAAGGTGATCATAGTGGGAATTATATTTTCCAAATCAACCAGGATAGATAAATAAATTTAAAAATTATAATAACTTTATTTTTCTAAATCTCAATAAATATAAAAATGATCAAAGTACAATGAATAATGACCGTATAAAAATAAAAAAAACTAAAACTAGACCATACTACCACAATGATCATGGGAACTCTTGGCCACCCCAACCACAAGAATAACATACATTAAAGGTAAACTAAAATCATAAATATGAACATGAAAGATAGTTCTAGTCAATAGACAACGAATGTCACAAGATTTGTGGGAGCTTCAAAACTCAATATGTAATCACCATAGGGTCCATGCATTTCGCTTCATTAAATAGTCCAAAAATAGTAGTTTAGAGCACGTATATAAAAATAGATGTTCCTCATTTTCATAAACAGACACTACTTTCATTTTTTCACAACAACACACACCACATATCCATTTTCAAAATTGATTACAATTTTTAAACCAAATCCCAACTAGAATCCAAACACAGAAACACCATGCTTTGTTGAAAACAAATAATAATTATAAATAAGAAACGAATTAGAACTAATATAAACAAGAACACATATATATGAACCATAAGAATTTCCTAAACATGAATATAAAAATCCTTCTACATACTAATATTTGACTCACCCAACAACATATGGTGTTAGAACCCATGTAAATAAATAAATAAGATGTAAGAACCCAGATCTTCGTTTCAGGTACGCTTTTCCTTTTTCTGTAGTTTTTATGAAAAATGGAGTTTCTGGAAAATTTCGAAGTACATGTTGTGTACTTTCTGAGTACACACCATGAACTCTTCTCCGGCTTGAAGTCGTGTGTTTTCCATGCCCAGGCCACACACATGCTGTACAGGGGTGACGTGGAGGCCATTTTTGGCAGAGTATGGAAAAACCTGTTACACACCGTGTACTCTAAAATTACACAACGTGCACTTTTCTTTATTTTCACAAAATGCACCGGGGATGCACCTGACAGACAGAACACACCCCTTCTCCAGGTTCTTCATCCGAGAGCGACCCGTATGACTAGATCTTCCCCGAGTCCCCGCCTCTCCGTCCGTTCTCCTATTCCAGCACAGTCAATTGTGTTGGCAGCGCAGCGGCGAGTTCTTCCATCTTCTTGAGCCTTGTTTTCCAATTATTCATCCTTCACATGTTGTCAAAGGTTGAAAATTTTGTGCGTTTTCTCCGATCTACGACATTCTATGGGGAATTAGTCATCATGGTTCAAGTATATATATATCCTAGGACCAAGGTAGGTGGTTTGTTCCTTACTGTTTAGTGTCTCTGAGTTTTATTTGAAAATTCAACCAATACCCGTGAACAGTGTATTGTGTGTTTACCTTTTTTCCCTCGTTGATTTCCTGTCATTCATGTATGCTATTGTAGAGGTAACTTTACCATGATAGAGTATAATTTGTTTTTCATTAGATGCAATTTTCCCTTTCTTTGTTCTGTTTACGACCTTTGGATCTGGTTTTCCTTTGGCTGCTGCACCTGTTGTCATGCCTTGGAGTTATAGATTGATGTGAAATTCATGTCATTCTTGTTTCCTTGTAGACTGTTAACTATGTAACTCTATAGGTGTAATTTGGTTATACAAGAACCTCTATAGGTGTACATTGGCCTTATAACATTATTATGCATAGATTGGCACATGGGTGAAAGAACCTGGTGTTGTAGACAATAAGGGATAGACCGAGTGAGCTTCCCAGAGAGTCTTATATATTAAAGACTACAAAGGGGATAGACCGAGTGAGCTCCCAGAGAGTCTTGGATTTTTTTGACTAGAGGATGGTAGATCGAGTGAGCTTTCTCAGAGAGTCTTAAATTGATTGAATCTCTTTAGGAACCTTCCCAGGCTTGAGGGGGAATTGTCCGAGTGTGCTTCCTCACAGTGTTTGTGGTATACCTGACAATATAGGGGGAATTGACCAAGATATCTTCATCCGAGAGTCTCTAGACCTCGGGGATAAGAGGTTTAGACCGCGTGATCTTCCTCAATAGAGTCCATGACTTCCCTAGACTATGAGGGGAATTGACCAAGTGAGCTTCCCCATAGAGTCTCATAAGTTCGTATGAACAAGCCAGAGGGGTTAGGCTGAATGCACTGCCCAGAGGGTTGTGGTACATCTTGGATAGGACCAGAGGGGATGAGTGTGAGTACTTCCCAGAGGTTTTTCGGCTTATTTCTTGTTTGTTTCACTGCTGCAGATTTGTTGTGGGTTGATTGCTGCTATGTATCATCCTGTTTAGTGCCTTCTGCTTGTTGTTGCTGTTTACTGCTTATTTTACTTATAACTGCCATATACTCACTGACTGTTAGACACAAATCATTGGGTGAATTCCTATTTTTATTTTATCTCACACAATATTTTGTCCATGCTTTTGGGCCCAAGCATACTATGTTGTTGCAGGTATAGACAAGGACAAGCACCCTTCGACTTCTGGAACTTGATTGCTTGGAGCTGGAGAGCATGGGGCCGAGTTTTGGCTCGCGATGCTGAGGAGCTATTTACTTTTATTTTTTCAATAGTTTTGGTACTATAGTGTTTTCTAGCATTGTGACTTGTTTGGATGTTTTCCTAGTTATGTATCATGCATCATTTCATATATACATATGTGCTTCAGATTGTTGATTTAGTAATCTGCTGTTATATTGTTGGTTATTACTGCTTCCCCTATAGTGTGTTTATTCTTCTTCCGCTGGGTACTCTGCAAATGAGGGCGTAGTTTCCCCACTATCACACGCAAGGCCCTCGCTACTATTTGGAAGCCTCTGGTCTTTGGGGAAATGTACTTGAGGCCATGTGACCAACATGGTACGGGGTACCTCTGGGTGACCTCCAGAACCAGGAATTTACATATAACATATTTATATTTATTAATATTTGTGAAGTAAATATGAATTTACATAATATGGTATTTGTATTTCCGATGGCGTACCAGATACACAACAACGATTTTCTTTGAAATCTTATGTTGTACACGAATAATATAGTATTATTATTTTAAATGGTAGTTAATGCCTAGACATTTTATTGGAAGGAAGGAATAGAACTAACAAAAATATGATTATACATGTTTTTTAATTTATTTTACATTTATCCAATAAATATTAGAGGCATAAAATAAGAAAGAAACTGATTTTATGCATAAATACTAATATATTCATCAAAAGGACGATTTACCACCTTTTGATGGAGAACCCTATCTAAATATAGTTTTTTTATATTTTAAATGTTCTTTTTGAAAAAATAAAATTATTCATCAGAATTGGGAAACCGAAATTTACATTGGATTAAATTTTAATATTTTTCTAATAAAATAAAATTTGTAAGGAAAAGTGAAAAATGTTATATTTTAATTCAAAACATTCTTTTGATATAAACTATTTATATGGTTATATTATCTTTTTAATTTGTTTTATAGTTTAATTAGATTATAGTTTTACTATTTCATCAAATTTTGTTTATTTTAAGTAATTTCACTATGAAATTGGACATAAATAAGTGTCAATCATTTGATAGATAATATTTCTTAATAACACGCCTTTTGTTTTGACAATGAGAATTGATTTTCAATTAATTTCTACCAATTATGTGTTTTTAATTTTAAAAAATGGATTCCATATTTGGAATTAGGAGGTCCAAATTTTGTAAATAGTTTTCTTTTATATAAATACATTATAAATATTTACATCAGTAAATGAATTATTTACCATCGTTAAAGGGTAAATCTCGTAAATAAGGGTAAACAAATAATATTATAAGAATATAAAATTACCCTAACATTTGTCCTAATATGATTTGATGATACATATCCAACCATGGGAATCCATGGATGTATTTTAGGTCCCCATAGAGCCACATGAGGTTGATAATGAATTTTTTTTAATTAATATAAAGTAATGTTAAAAAATGGCATAAACAAATATATTTTAGTAAATTAATTTTTCCAAGGGGTTATATATGTTATCTCTTACACTATAAATATACATTAGAAATCTAAAACGATTTCTGGAATTATGGTATTTGTCTTATAATTTTTAGACATTAAATAAATTATATTATATATGACACAATAATGATGCAGTGTATACCTCATAATTAATGATTTAAATAAATAAGATTATAATCATTAAAATAATATCCTAAACCTATCCAATTATTATTTCATGAATTTATTTCGACCATGATTCATCTTATCTTCGACTTTAATGATTTTTGGACATTTTAAATATGAGGATAGTTTTATAATAAAATAAATGTTTCAAGCTTTCCAAAATTTACCCTCATCCATCTTTCAAAAGGACACCACATGTAACCCATTCCTCACACTATAGAAGGCCCTTGGATCATCCAAAACCTACCCAATATGGTCTCAAGATCCCTATATCTCACCTAGAACCCTTAACATTGGCACAAGGCACTTCGAAAAACATTGTTGGTTCAAACCAGATGCAGTTACCCGAAATAAAGAAGATTAAAGAACAAACGGGTCAAGTTGGACACGAGGTTAGTGACTTCATCTCAATCTCCATTCATTGAGGAATATTTTCGTATTATTAAATGAATTAATTTTCTACTCTGTATAAACACTTTTTACATTTAATTCCATTAAAATGTTATATTTTTATATGATGTGTTTTACTAAATGAAAGAAAGGAATGTTTTTTTAACGCAAGTGGTGACACAGAACTTTTCGCTGCCGTGAGTATTATTTGATCTTTGGATTCTTTAAGAAGACATACTATTATTAAAAAGAAAATAAATAGAATATACTCTTTTATGTATTTTTTTTATATTGAAAATGGTTTTTATAGTGGATTTTTTACGTCTATATATTTAAGTGATATATTGTGATTGAATGTGGACATGTTTTCCTTCTATTATATTTGTTTTATATGTTATGATATTATAATAGTACATAGAAATTTGAAGAGTATTTACATGATAAACCAAATGATGGGTGGTCCTGTGACAAACAAGGATGAGTGGTTACAATATAACCTCAAATTCATTGGGTACAAAGTCAGTCGTACGACTATTATATTTAGTGATAAGTATAGAAGTTAACCGTATTATTATTCCATTTAAGTATGTTTATCTCCCAATTTACCTTTATATATTATGTTTTCCTTATATGGGTTTTATGTTAATATTATGATTACAAAATGGTATGTAATGATCTTCTATTCCGTAAAGATTATTTACTACTTCATAAAACTGAAAATTATTACTTATAATAAAGTATTCATTGTTTATATGTTGATTGGAAAAACTAATAGTTTTCCTTTTTTGTGTATCCCTTTCTAAGATTTTTATTCTCACCCCATGTTTTTGAAATGTTTTTCATGGGAAAAATGTGGAATAGGGTCAAGGATGGGATATAGGAAAAGTCATGATGTCTAAAACATGGAACTAGACATGACTCTTTTTTTCAAGAATCTTTATTTTGTGAAAAATAAAGGGAACCGAGTAGAAGTGTCTACTTTGCATCTTTTGGGATGTAATGTAACATTTATGACCAAATTATCTAAAACTCTAAACCTGAAAATATCTTCAATGTGAATTATTAACTTAATTCAAGATTATATAATGTTTTAAGGTTGAGTCCTTATAGTTGGTATCAGAGGTCAGTTTAAATTACTTTTGGAGTTAGGGTTTTGTTAAATTAATTTCTATAAATTAATTTATTTTAATATTCAAATGATATCATTTAAAAATTACCATGTTGCTTAACTTAATATATTTCTGTGTTCAGAATGGTTTTCCATAGAGGAAACAAGGAAGCTATGTTGGGACGACATCAGGAGGAAGACAACCTTCAAAATCATCAACCTGAGATGGTCAGAATCGGAACTGAACAGTTTGTTGCAGTGAAGGAATAGTTGACTCAGAATATATATGGTGGTGGTATCTATGAACGAGATCATCTAGATAAATCATAGTGGAAAATGTCACCTGTGGAACATTTTATGAGGCATTATCCCCTATCATTCAGAGGATAATCTGACCCTGTCCTAGCTGAAGGGTGGATTATTGCACTCGAGAAATTTTTTGATGTCATGGGGTGTTCAGAACATCAAAATTTTAGTCTCAATGATTACTGTTTTGATGGTGTAGCTGATCAGTGGTGGTCGATGGTGAAAAATATCATAGATAGCGAGGAGATTGATTCTCTTGATTGGGATGGATTCAGAGGTATGTTCCCAGAAAAATATTTTCTAAAGGTGGTTCGATATAGGATGGAAGAACAATTTTTGGAATCGAGGCAGGAGGATGACTCAGTGGCTGCTTATGAATGAAAGTTCACTCGACTAGAATAGTATGCTCCAAATCTCATCCGAGATTTTGATAATAAGTTAAATCTATTTTACTCAGAACTATATCAATGATATTGAAGAGAATTATCCACTCTAGAGTTTAAAAGTTATGAAAAACTTGTTCGATGTGCGGAGATGTTGGAAAGGGAGTTTGTCGATGATCTAGAGTTGTTTGAAAAACAACATAATAAGAGGACTAGTTTGCAGGGAAAGGGAAATAATTTATCAAAAAATCGTAGAGGTAAGAAAACTAAATATCCATCTTGTGAGAAGTGTGGTAAAAAGCATCATGGAGAATGTTTATCAATGCATAGAAAGTGTTGTTGGTGTGGTATGTCTGGAAATATTCCTCATAAATATATGGAATATGATTATGTATTCAATGAAATTACATCAGTAAGATGTTTTCTGTGCAATGAAATGTGTCATTATACAAATGAGTGTCCAGTGAAGAACTCAACTCAGGGAAAGAATCCAGACCACAAGTTGAAAGGGGTGGTTAAGTCATTTTCAACTACTTCAGTAGAGGTTGGTCCATAAAATGAAGTAGTATCAGGCACACTATTTGATTGTTCAGATTATTCCAATATTTCGTTTGATTTGGGTTCTACACATTCGTTCATTTCTGAGAAGTTTTCTAGTATATTGGGAATTCTATCTTAATATATGAATCCTGAACATATAGTAAAAACACCTGGAGGAAAAATTGAAATAAATAGAAATTATAATAACCTTCTTGTCCTTGTTTTTGGAAAGAATCTAACTGTAAACATTATTGTTTTACCTCTAGAAGAGATTGATGTTATTTTGGGAATGGATTGGCTATCTGTTTATCATGAAATGATTGACTGCAGAGCTAAAGAGGTTTTTTTTTTCAGAATGATTTTCATTTTGCGTATAAGAACAAACCCTTACATTTGATAACATATCATGATGCTGAACAACTATTAAATGATGGAAATAATTGTTACCTTGCCCATATTTTTCAAAACAAAGGAACGGTTTAGATTAATGATGTACCAGTGGTAATTGAGAATCTTGATGTTTTTGTTGATGAGTCTCCTAGTATTATACTGGATTGTGTAGTTGAATTTTTTTTGACATAGTTCTTGATGCTAAGCCAATTTCAAAACCCCCTTATCTAATGGATCAAATTGAACTTTTAGAGTTCGAGAAACATTTACAACAGTTATTAGATAAAGGTTTCATTCGACCTAGCACATCACCATGGGGTGCTCCTGTCTTGTTTGTTAAAAATAATGATGGTTCAATGAGTCAATGCATTGATTATAGGTCATTGAATAACATCACTATTATGAAAAGGTATCCATTGCCTCATATCGATGATTTTTTTGATCTTCTCCAAGGAGTTCAGTATTTTTCGAATATTGACCTGAGGTCAGCGTACCATTAGTTGAAAGTAATTGAAGCATACATTTTGAAGACCGTGTTTTGTACTAGATATGTCCATTATGAATTTTTATTTATCCCTTTTGGGTTAACCAATTCACCTGCAGTATTCATGGATCATATGAATAGAATTTTCAATGAGTTCATGGATAAATTTGTGGTGGTGTTCATTGATGTTATTTTGTTATATTCTAAAATAAAGGAAGAACATGAATTTCATTTAAGGGTTATATTGCAAATCTTTAAAGAAAAGAAACTAATTTGGAAATTCAGAATGTGTGAGTTTGGGTTACAACAAATTTCTTTCCTTGGTCACATTATTTAAAAAAAGGAATAACTATTGATCCTGCAAAATCATAGTTGATGAATAATTTCCAATACCCACAAATATAACCGAGATCCATAGTTTTCATGGTTTGGAAGGTTATAAACAATGTTTTGTTGAGAATTTTTCAGGGTTATCCAGTCCAATGACTATGTTAATACGAAAATATGTTATGTTAATTTGGAAAAAAATAATGAGATGATTTTTTTCAGGAATTGAAATGAGTATTAGTGGATTCTCATGTTTTGGCACTACCTTCCAAAAATGGTGAGTTTATTATTGACAGTGATTCTTCATTGAAAGGACTTTGTTGTGTCATTATGTAGAATAATCAGGTAATTTCTTATGCTTCATGTTAGTTGAAATCTCATGAGTTAAATTATAATAAACATGATTTGGATTTAGCAGTTGCTGTTTTTTGATTTAAAAATTTGGAGGCATCATTTTTTTGGATTAAATTGTGAAATATATACAGACAACAAAAGTTTACAATATATATTCACTCAAAAGGAATTGAACATTAGATAGAGGAGATGGTTAGAATTATTCAATTATTATGATTGCACGATCCATTACCATACATGAAAAGAAAATAAAGTGGACAACACATTGACTCGAAAAAGTAATGATTCATTAACCATGCTACTTTTGTGACGATATCCTTTGGGTTTTGATTTGATGAACACTGGAATAGAATTTGTTGGTACAGGAAATTCTTATGTTTTGTTTCAGGTGTTAGTGAGACCATCTATGTCTGAAAGAATTATGAAGGCATAGAAGTACGACAGTGAGTTGCAGAAAAAGGTAGAGATGGTTCAGATGGGTAAGTTTCTTGATTTTAAATATCATTGTGATTGTGTTTTGAGATTTGGAAAGAGATTGTGTGTGCATTATAATTCAGAGTTTAAGAATGTGTTTCTATGTGAAGATCATAGTTCCCCATTTTTAGTTAATCCTGGAAGTACTAAGATGTACAATGATATTTGAGAGTATTACTGGTGGGATGGAATGAAAAGAGATATTATTGATTTTACTATGAAGTGTTTGACTTTTTAGCAGGTTAAATCAGAGTGGCAGTTACAAAAAGGGATGCTTCAGTCGTTACCAATCCCAGAGTGAAAATTAGAAAATATATCCATAAGCTTTGTTGTAGGATTACTAATGTCATCTCTCGGTAAAAATTCAATATGCATTATTGTTGACCGATTGACTAAACCAGGTCATTTCCTTCCTATTAGAGGTATTATGTCTCTACATCATCTTTATTGGTTCTATGTTAATGATATAGTTAGGTTGGATGGTTTTCCCCTCTACATTGTAATTGATCATGATCCCATGATTACTTATAACTTCTTGAATGGACATCAGAAGTCCTTGGGTACTAAATTAAATTTTAGTGCAACTTTTCATCGGAAATCAGATGGGCATTCATAATGAATAATTCAGACCATGGAAGATATGTTACGTGTTTGTTCACTGGATTACCAGGGAATTTGGGACCAACATATTTCTTGGGATGAAGTTTCATATAATAAAAAATTTCATTCCAGTATACATATTGTTCCATTTGAAGCATTATATGGAAATTGTTGTCGAACCCCTACTTTTTGAGATGAAGTATGTCAAAGGATGCTGATGGGAAAAGAATTGTTAGATGAGATGGCAGAGAAAGTTAAGTTGATTCAAAAGCACTTGAGAAGACCTCATAGTAGGAAGAAACATTATGTGGACAATTCGAAGAGGGGTATATCTTTCCTGGTAGGTGATCATGTCTTTGTCAAACGTTTTATCCATGGGAAAGTGTGATATTTTTGGTAAAAAGGGAAAGTTGAGTCCAAGGTTCATTGAACGTTATAAAACCATAGAGAAAGTGGGATATGTTTCCTACAGAGGGGATTTAACTCCATGATTGTCCCATGTACAAAACAATTTAATGTTTCAATGTTGAGAAATTAAATGGTAGATCGATATCATGTTTTGAGCCCAGAGGTAGTATAGTTTGAATAGAATCTCTCTTTTGAGGAACAACCAGTCCAGATTCTTCACCGTAGAAAACAATTGTTATGTATTAATGAAATTCACCATGTAAATGTTTTGTGGAAAACCCATATTGTTGAATAGGCAATGTGTGAATATGAAAATGCTATGGTGGCTAAATACCCCCCATTTATTTGAAAGGTAAATAAAATTGTGAGGACACAATTTCTAAAAGGGAGGATGGATGTAACATCCCACGAAAATAAAGAAATATGACATTTCATATTTTTTTTATATTTTTAAATTAAATATTAATTTTACTTTAAAGGGGATTTCAATGTTCTATGGCATACCTGAAACACAACCACATGTTTCTTTGAAATCTTATGTTGCACACTAATAATATAATATTATTATTTTAAATGGTTGTTAAACCAAGCCATTTTTTGGTAGGAATGAATAGAACTAACAAAAATATTATTATACATGTGTGTCAAATGTTTTTACATTTTTCCAATAAATAGTATAGGCTTAAAATAAGAAATAATCTGATTTTTAGCATAAATACTCAAATATTAATTAAAAGGTCGATTTATCGCCTTTTAATGGATAACCCTCTTTAAATATAGTTATGGTCACATTTATATATTATATTAGAGAAAATAAAATTATTCTTTTGAATTGGAACATCAAAATTCACATTGGATGAAATTTTAGTATTTTTCGGATAAAATTCTATTTATAATGAAAAGTGAAAAAATGATGTATTTTAATTCAAAACCACCTTTTAATATAATTTATTTATATAGTTATATTATCTTTTTAATTGTTTTTAATGTTTAATTTGATTATTTTTTACTATTTAATCCAATTTTTCTAATTGGAAGTAATTTCACTATGATGTTGGAATTAAATAAGTGTCAATCTTTTGATAGTTATCATTTCTTAAAACACCCCTTTTGTTTTGACAGTGGAAATTAATTTTAAATTAATTTAAGCCACGTCTTTGTTTTGAATTTCGAATAATGGATTCCATATTTGGTATCAGGGGGTCAAAATTGTTTAAATTGGTATATTTTATTTAAAGATGTTATCAATATTTTTTTCAGTAAAAATTTTATTTACCATGGTTGAAGGGTATATCTACTGAATAATAGTAATGAAATATTATTATAATAATATAAAATTATGATAACATGTGTCATAATCCTATTTTTTGACACAAATACTTCTATGGGAATCCTTGGGTCGGTTTTGGGACCCCATGGAACCACTTGATAGTTATAATGACACATTGTTTTAATTAACTTATCGTAAAGGCTAAATGGTATAACCAAATATCATTTAGTAAATTGATTTTTATAAGAGGTTATATAAGTTATCTCTTAGACTATAAATATTTATTTGAAATTTAAAATAGTTCCTACACTATTGTTTTTTTTATAATTTTTAGACATCAAATAAATAAAATTATTTATGACACAATAATGATACAATGTTTACATCATTAATACATGATTTATATAAATATGATTATAATGATTTAAATAATATCTAAAACCAATCCAATTCTTATTGGATGATTTTATTTTGACTATGAGTCATCTTATCTTCAACCTTAATAATTTTTTGACCTTTGGAAACCGAATATAAGTTTATAATAAAATATTTTTTTCAATCATTCCTTAGAGCCCCTCATCCTCCTTATAAAAGAACACCACTTCTAACCCATTCCTTACACCTCTCCAGCCCCTTGACACGTCCAAACCTAGCCCAAATGAGCTCTCAAAATCCTTACCTTCCACCCAAAAGCCTTAACATAGGATAAAGGCACTTCAACAAACCCTTTTTGTTCAAACCAATGGGAGTTACCCAAATTAATGGAGATTAGTGAACGAATGGGTCTAGTCAGACATGTGGTAAGGGACTTCATCTCAATCTCCTTTAATTGAGGAATATTTTGTTTTAATATATTAAATTATCTTATACATTGTATAAACACCATTTATTTTTCATTCCATTCAGAGGGAATCTTTTTCTATGAATAATTTTACTAAACGAAAAAAAATGAATGATTATTTTAACATAAGCGATGACAATGACCTTTCCACTGCCGCGAGTATTTTTTGATCTTTGGCTTCTATTATAAGTCATAATGTTTTTAAATGGAAATAAATTACATATTCCCTTTTATGTATTTTGGTAATGAAAATGGGGTTTATAATGGATTTGTTATGTTAATATATTTAAGTGATATATTTTGATTGACATGTGGAAATGTTGTCTTTCCTTAATATTTTTTGTATCTGTTATGATTTTATAATGGTACATGGATATTTGACAGGTGTTTACACGAAAAAATAAATTATGAGAGGTGTTGTGATAAACTAGGATGGGGGGTTACATTATAACCTCTAATGCATTGGGTATGGAAGTCAGTCGTATGGCTAATCCATTTAGTGATATTTTTGGAAGTCGATTGTATGGTTATTCCATTTAAGTATGTTTATGTCCCATGATACATTAATATTTTAAGTGTTATTTATATGGGTATTATGGTAATTTTGGCTACAATAAGTAAGTAATGACCTTTTATTTAGTGAAGAGTATTTAATACTTCGTAAAGTTGAAAAGTATTACTTATGATAAAGTATTAATAATTTACATTTTTTTTGAAAAACTAACCGTTTTCTTTTTTGATTATCCTTTACTAAGCTTTTTATGATCATCCCATGTTTTTGAAATGTTTTTCACAGGACATAAAGTGGAATATGGTTTTGGATGGGATCGAGAAAATTTCATGCAGTCTAAAACATGGATATAGACATGACTTTTTCTTCATGAATTTTTATTTTGTGTAAAATAATGGGAACTGAGTAGAAGTGTCTACTTTGTATGTTTTGGGATTAAATGTTATATTTATGACCTAATTCATTAAAATGTTACACCTGAAATTATCCTCAATGTGAATTATTTACTTAATTTGATATTATGTAATGTATTATGGTCAATTTTTTTATATCGTGCCACTGCATAGTCATTAACTCACATTACATTCTCACTAAAAATATAGTAGAATAAAAAAAACACCATTCTAGTTTATGGGGATTCAAACCCATCATGGAATGCTCTACAAGAAACTATCACACCACCCTCTAAATGATGCTCAGGTAATGCATGGTATTATTTCATGGTTATAGGATGAGGCCCTCACATGCATGACTAACCATACCATTCTTCACCAAACATCATAACCCAAACATGTACACCCCTTACCTAATACCCATATAATTGGTGAATCACCTATAGATGTTCTTATCTCATAACAATCCATTCTCAATTTCCAACTAGGTCGTCACATCATATGATCTTTTAAAACATTTCTCAAAATAGGCTATGGTTCCAACTGATCATTTACACTTCCAAAAAAAATCCATTTCCTAATAATTATAAGGTCTCGACCAAGAAATCAACATAAACAATTATAAAAAATTATAAAAATTTATCCTAACATTTTTTTAAACAACATCAAACACTATTTTCATGTCCACAATGCCAAACATGCCCTAATATTTTAAATTAGTTTCTATCTCTAACACATTTTCATGCCAAAGATAAAAGACCAAACATAATTAATGATTTCAAGTAGGATTTTAAATCATTTATAACCCAAACATATTTTTTATGGTACCAAATAGGCCATATTCTTAAATATCCAATTTGTAAATATAATTGATTCATTTGAATCAAAGGGAAATTTAGTAAAAAACCATGAGTTAGAATGGAACATAAATATGTATTTCGAATACGTGGTTTATATTTAGAAAATCAATCTAACACCATTATAATTTGTGATTCCATCCTTTTGTACACTCCATGCACATGAGGATTGACCCACATCTAATGAAAACCACATGTATCGATGAAATTAACAAAAACAATTTTTAAAGTAATGAAACCCATTCTACCACCGACTCAACAAGATATAGAATAATGTTAAACCAAAAATTTCACGATTATCCCTCATAAGTATCCTATCTAAATAAGCCCTTTCCATCAAGAAATAACAAAAATAAATAAATTCTAAATATACCAAATTTCATGTAAAAAGGATAATATGAATTTTATCAAACACACTATGTGAATATATATACAATACCATATTTAGTGAATATCTTTTAAAACCATATTTTACTAAATTCCACCAACACGAAATCACGACAACAAACCAAAATCACATAACTAATATGTGGAACACATTTATAAATTATTTTGATACTCCAAAGCACTAAATGGAAATTCTTATAGAGGAAATAGATGGAAACTACGACCCCCTAATGAGTTAATATGTGACTAAAATTAAAAGGAAGGAAGAATAGACCCCATTTAACAATCCACACACCCGAGATCAAATTGAAAAAACCCAACACATCATCCCATCACATATGGTTCTTACAAGAAAGAACTCTCCTAGGAAACACTTGGAAAAAAAGTGGGGAATGGTAAAATATAGGAAAAATGATAAAAAAACAAGAACTTGTCTTAGATTTGAATTGGAGACACAAATAAGTAGAGAAGAACCAAGTGAAGGGATCGTGGAAGTCCATTTGTGTGAAAAAAATGATCCAAGAGGGTGGAAATCTAGAATCAGGGTTATAACATAAGACATAGAAATGCAATGTAACACCAAAATATTTTATGAAAAGTATTCATTTAATTTAATTGATGTCTTCTTTTGCACGTTACACCATTGTTAGTTTGTACTATACGCAACATCGTATTATCTTGCAGTATACACAACAATATTCTTGACATCTGTTACACAGAATTTCAAGTTCATTTTTGTGAAATTATTCTACACAACATTATTTATAGATTTTTTATAATGTAGAAATGAAATATGTTTTGATTATGTTATACACAACACCAAAGAGAGCTTTCACTACGTGCATCCCTGACTTGGCTTGCATTACACGCATTCACGACCTTCCTTGATAGCGTGTGTAGTATGCAATATCGGGTTTCACTAAACAATGATATATTATTATAATATTATGAACTAGCGGTTATGAATAGTATTAAATAAATTTTAGATTTTATAACATTAATATTCATATTACCCATTTTCTAAAACATGGTATGTGATCAAAATAAAATTTTCGGGTAAAATAAGTTTCTTTTAAAAATGTTGTTTTGCCACATTTTGATGGAACACCCACTTTAAATCTATTTTTTTGATAGGTTTATAATTTCAATTTTAAAAAATAAAATTCTTATTTGAATATGGATATAAAAAATTATTTTGGATAAATTTTTCATATTATTCTGATAACATTCATATTTTAATGAATAATAAAAACACACTATATTTTAATTGAAAACAAATTTTTTGATCGCAATAATTTATATGGTTAAATTATAATATTTAATTGTTTTAAAGTATAAATGTAATATATTATTACCATTTAATATAATATAAGTCATTACCATTAATTTTATAATGAATTTATAGGTAAAAACATTTAATTCTTTGGCAATGACTTTACTTTTAAATCATGTTTTCATAACAATGGGATTTTTTTAAATTAATTACTGAAACTTATATGCTTTGAATTTTGAAAAATGGATTCCATATTTGAATTCATTGGTTCCAATTTATGTTAATAGTTTACTTTTTTTTTGATATTATGAATAGTAACTATGGTAATTTTTATTAATACACTTAAAGGTAAAATCAGGTAATTAAGGGTAAAAATAAGATTATAAAATTACCCTAACACCTGCCAAAACTCTATTGGATGACTAAAAGTCGACCCATATCACCTAAGGGTCGGAATAGATTAATTATATGGACTTTTGACAATGAAAATAATTTAATTATTATTAAAACCAATGAAAGTGACAACATGTCACTCTCTTAAATCATATAAGTGTATTAATTTTAATTTAGTGATAAATATCATAAAACCACCAATATAAATAGTCTCTAGAAAGCTAATAAAATTTTATACATCATGAGAAGTTATCTAAAATTTTTAGTTATTAAATAATTTTCATTAATGGTGACACAATAGTGATGCAGAAATTGTTTATTTAATGAAAAATCAATAATATAGTTATTATTAAACTCATAGTGACCATAAAAGGAATGAAACACCAGACAAAAAAATATTGGTAATGTAAATATAAACCATAATCATCCAATGGTAGAATAATTGACCTTTCGGAACCTTATAAAAGTGATTATGACACTTATATTATTTTATTTTAAATGATGTCAAAGTTGTCACCTTCATAATTTAATAATGATAAAATTTAAAAAGTTGGTTGTTTTAAAAGATAAATTCCACTAAAAGTATTCTCATGAAATCTATTATATTTATATTATTTATCTTATTTTATATTTAATTTTTATGCAAAAAATAAGTATATTAAATAATTATAAAAAAATGTTGTATTAATTATTATATTAAGAGAAATATCAAATAAATGATTTTAAAAGTATTAAAATAAATATTATATGAACTTATTAATGTACTCCACTAATTTTATAGAGGAATATGACTTGTTAGAAATCTATTAAATAGTTTTTGTATAAAATATATTCTATGTTGATTTTATTTAAATTCAAATAAATGGATTGTGTCAAAATTGACACTATTGATATTTTATATTAGTGAATTGTTTAAAATCACAAAAAAAAATTACAAATTAGAAATTAAAATTTATATGATCTAAAATTTAATTGGATACCAAATTATGTATAATTAACAACACATATGTAAGTATATATAACCATATAAAATTTATAACATTATTACCGCAAATAAAATTAAATAGATTAAATAAGGATAAATCAAAATGATAAGGTTTAAAAAAAATATAAACATGTCTAAATTTAATTGGTTGATGAGATTACAACCCTATATTATCAAAATCCTAATTTGAGTCACTTTGGATGTTTTTAATTAGGGTTTGGGTTTATTATAAATTAATATTTTAGAGGTTTCCAAAGGTGCCCCTCTCCTACCTTATAAAAGGGAGCCTCCTCCATCTCCTCTTCACAACACTTTGAGCCCTAAAGCTAGGAAAACCCCTTAAAATTTCTCTTCTACACTTCCATATAAACATTTTTGATGTTCTGGTCTTATCAATAGTCCATCTCTAGTCCCTTAAGAGGAATCTTAAAAGAGGCGTGTTGAAGAAGAGGTAATCACTTCTACCGATTCTTTCAAGTGTCTTTCTTCTTAAACATCTTCTTATTTAGTTGTTTAAATATAAAGTAATAACATCAGTATCAATAATATACTGATATTTTATTATAAATATTAAACAACCCCATTTCACCTTCTATCCATCCTACGAAAACTAATATCATCGCGCGTGCGTACGTACGGAATACCGTCTCTACGCCATGGTGTAATCTGTTTTTCCACCACCACCATACATGGATGGTTATAATGATGTAAATAATAACTATATATATTTATTATAATATCATAATGTTTAGAAGATATTATATCATCCATTCCAATTCCATTCAATAATTATGGGAAAGATACCATCGCTTGGGCGTACGTATGGATTACCGTCTCCATGACGCGATGAGATTCATTCTCCATGTTAACCATTCAAGAATGATTATAAAGTATATATAATGAATAATAATGATATATATGTCATAATAATGCTACTTTATTTATGTACATATTTGTTTCATTTAATTAATTCCATTCAATTCAATAAGGAAAACGAAAATAGCGTTCATGCGTACGTAGAGCCTACCGTCTCCACTAACGTTGTATTTCATTGCATTCATCGATCTATCTTATATATTTATATAATTAATATATATTATATATAAATCATGTTTTACATTATGAATTATGTAAATCAGTATATAATTAATAATATCATGAACAAAAATTCGTAACACGTTGTTGGCGCCAAAAATATGGCCCGAAAGGAAGGACCGAAAAAGATAGCCGGCGCGCTGCCTCGCGAAGCTCAGCCGCGGAGCCCCGCCGCGAAGCGTCCCAACCATGGCGGCACCGCGAAGCTCCGGAGGCGGTAATCCTCCGCGAACCCGTTTGACGTTCGCGAGCCTCCGCGAAGCTCCGGAGGCGGTAATCCTCCGCGAACCGCTTTGACGTTCGCGAGCCGCCGCGAAGCTCCGGAGGCGGTAATCCTCCGCGAACCCGTTTGACGTTCGCAAGCCACCGCGAAGCCCCGAAGGCGGTGCGCGAGCCTTGCTTCGCGGCGCCCCTTCCCTATAAATACTCGACTCCCCCAGAGTCCACGGGACGGACAATCCGACTCTTCGGCTTCTCCTCTCCTGAATCGCGAAGCACGCTTTGCCCCGGGAATCATGAGCTCCGCGAGGTATTTCTACTTCGCGAGATGACTCTAATTTGTTTCGTTTTGAGCCCCTTTTCCGAGAGGGATGCCCTTCGCGAAGCTCAAGGGCTTTCGCAAAGGAAGGGGATTCCCAAGGGAACACGGGCAGCCGCGGAGCACTTGTGCTTCGTGAAACACCCAACCCAAGCTAGTAATCCCTATGCCAAGGCAGGATAACTATGCATCGCGAAGCACATTGCTTGGCAGGACCCTGCTTCGTGAACCACTCCTTCTTCACGAGGCAGTGCTCCGCGAACACTGTTCCACTTCGCGAAGCACCTCCCACTCCCACCTATGACCCATGCTAAGGCCAAGGCACCCCACTTCGCAAAGCACACTCCTCTGCTTAGCGATTCCTCTTTCCGTGCGACCCTCCAGGTTTGCACAATGTGATTTCAAAGTCCCATGGACAACACCTCCCGTAGTGTTGCTTCGCCTAATGCTTCTTCACATAGGCACGCTAATGGTTATTGCTTCTTCGCATAGCCACGCTAACGTGGACCCCACGATGGTTCCTCTCACGACCCCCCTTTACCAAGGCCTTACCGACACCTTCCCTTCCCCAAGGACTAGAGGGTACCGGTTATGTAAGCCCTAGGGGTGTGGAGTGAACCCACCTCGTCCGAGCTGCAGGACGTTAAACTGCCAAGCACCACGTCCTCAACACATGACGTTAAACTGTGACCCAACCTCGTCTCCCTCACGAAGGGTCCCCCCAGGTCGAGCATTTTTTACACCACTCGTCTCCACGGGAATGGAACTCTTCCGCCCATGGAATGAGATCCTCCTTGTCAGAGTGGCGTATGTTCGCAGGGGAAGGGTCGCCTCAGAGCATAAATCCCTAACCTTTGGTACGGACGATTGCACCCGTGCATCTCGGTACTTCCCCACTACCAAGGTCAGTGGAGGACGTGATAGGGAACGAGGCACCTCCCATTGTCGGACCAAGGTCCATCTTTCCCGCGCTTTGTCGCACCACGGGCCTCCATCCTAGAGTAAGTCCCAACACCATGGGCCGCCCAACGCATAAGCCCCTCTTCGCTTCTCACGGACGCACCCTTCGCGACGTGATCGTCAGGTCATTGCAACCTCTTGTTTCTCACACCGAGCATGACTCGCGTGGGCTTAGAGTGAGCACCGACCCTGACAAACCCATCCGAACTACGAGGTCTTTGATCCGTGTCAAGGAATGGTACGTAGGAAGCCTCCATGAGGTTCAAGCCATATTGCTCGGTCGTTCATTCACGTCGAGTTTCGCCCACGTCCAGCACGACGTTAAACTGTATGCCCCGTCCAGCAAAGACGTTAAACTGCACAACCTGAACTACGAGGTCTTTGATCCGTGTCAAGGCATGGTACGTAGGAAGCCTCCACGAGGTTCAAGCCCACCACCAGTGGACTCACGAGTCTACATTCACGTCGGGTCACACCCGCGTCCAGCATGACGTTAAACTGCACACTCCTGTCCGGCACGACATTAAACTGCACCCCGGTCCAGTGGTAAGCCATTGTGACCCGTCCCATCCGAACTACGAGGACTTTGATCCATGTCAAGGCATGGTACGTAGGAGGCCTCCATGAGGTTCAAGCCCACCAATAGTGGACCAAGGTCTACTTTCACGTCGGTTCGCCGACAAATCCCCATCCGAACTATGAGGTCTTTGATCCATGTCAAGGCATGGTACGTAGGAAACCTCCACGAGGTTCAAGCCCACCAATAGTGGACCAAGGTCTGCTTTCACGTCGGTTTACCGGCGAAACCCACCCGTCATTTCACGTCGGGTCCCATCCCGGTCCAGTGGTAAGCCGCTGCGACCCATTCCCTTTTGAACTACGTGTTCTTTGATCCATGTCAAGGCTTGGTACGTAGGAAGCCTCCACGAGGTTCAAGCCCACCCATCACCCAATTCATGTCGTGTTCTATCATCGTCCAGCATGACGTTAAACTACATTCTGGTCCGGTGGTAAGCCATTGTGACCTAACCCCGTCCGAACTACGAGGACTTTGATCCATGTCAAGGCATGGTACGTAGGAAACCTCCACGAGGTTCAAGCCCACCCGTCGTTCATTCATGTCAGGGTTCACTATCGTCCCGCATGACGTTAAACTGTACCCATCCGAACTATGAGGTCTTTGATCCATGTCAAGGCATGGTACGTAGGAAGCCTCCACGAGGCTCAACCCACCTGTCGCTCATTCACGTCGGGTCCCATTCCAGTCCAGCGGTAAGCCGTTGTGATCATTTGAACTACGAGGACTTTGATCCATGTCAAGGCATGGTATGTAGGAATCCTCCCAGAGGTTCAAGCCCAACTCCCATCGGGCCAAGGTCCAGCTTCACGTCGTTTTACCGGCACCATCCTGTACTACGCGGACTTTGATTCCCTGCCACAGGGATACGTAGGAAGCCTCTTCAAGGCTCAAGCCCAATTTCACCGTCGCCCCCCTGCGGTGGTCCCGTTTCATCCTCCTCCACTTCACTCATCCATCCATCACCCACCCTGATTCTCACCCGGGCCGCCACATCCCGGTGGAGTCATGTCATCCACCTCCTCGCTGCTCCTAGCGGCGCATGGGCCACTTTCCATGTGTAAGTCCCATCATATCTTCGGGTCGCTGTCCTCTGTGTACACCCCGATTCATCACCCTTTTCCCCTATAGGGAGTGCACCACCTCGGATCCGTCCTCATTGGGCGTTCTGATCTGTCTCTATGGGACCATAGACGTCTCCATGCGGTACACCAATCTGATCCGTCTCTATGGGACGTTCTGATCACCCTCATCCGTCTCCGATGGACGTTAAACTCGCGGCATACCCTGTGTTGAACACGGGAAGCTGAGGAAAACCTCAGATACGTGTCTATGACATGTAATTCCCCGCGCTCGATGTGGGATGCCTCGGGCTTCCACGCCCTCGAGAAGCCTTGTGATCAAGGATAACAGACAGATATGCCAGGTACCCCAGCATCCAGACACGCTACTGATGTCTCAACGTGACTACTCCCCTGACCGAAGGTTGTTGCCCTGCCTGGACCCTTTGGAATGTCCCGACAGGAGCAGCGTAATTAACCGGCACCCATGGAAACATGGCACTGGGAAGAGTTTCATGAACTACGTATTAAATCTATAAGGGAGACCCAGACTAGGTGACGAGTTCTGAGGAGGAATCCACAGGAGGAAGAACCAACATCCCATCATCCCGTTTCGATCAAGGAGAAGACGTACCTGAATAAGGAACGAATGCCGCCTGCCTTTGGAAAGCGGGAATGTGGGGCAAAAAAGCCGCGCGTCTCTCCCCCCCTGACGGACAGATGCGCGTGCGCCCCGGCGAAAGCGTCGGAAACAGAAATGGTGAACCCGACGTGAAATTCTTCTCCTCAGCATGGAGATTAGTAGCGTTCGAGACACCAGTAGATTGACGTGTCACCGGATTCAGATATCCGTTGCCTGGTCCCGCCAAGCAAATGGCGGGCCTGTCGTGAAACTCACCGGCAGTCGGGGTAGTAGAACGTGGGGCACTCCGCTCTGCAGCGTGTTGGCGTGGATCCTTCTCACAGACATGGAGGATGGAAGAACGTTGGGGCACTGGCTGTCAATCCTTTTCCTCTCAGTACTGACGAGTTGATCCTTTCGCTTGCCAGGAACCAGGTTGCTACGTCAGAGATGCGGTCGCCATCCGCTTCGCGCCCGCACAGGGGCAGGGGCATCACCACGACGGCCACTCCACATGGAGCCACCACCGCCACGACGGCTGCCACATCACAGAATACGGGACGTCCATGTCCCCTTTCCCCATCAGAGGTCATCCAACGAAGGGTGATCAACAACCTCGTGCGCAGGTACGAGGAGGAAGGGGTCATCCCGACTAGGGATATGCCCCGCTTGGACCTGGAGGCCTCCAGGCCCCGCCGTCAACGCCGCCCTAACAGGCCGCGCAGGGAGCCCCTGCTCCCCACCTCGACATTCAACCGTTTCGGGAGCCTATCCCCGGAACGCCTTGACGACTCTTCGCCTTACGCCGAAGAGGCAGGCGCGGTCCGGCTCAGCCCGCTCAGGGCCCCGACCCAGGGCCCCCAGGCGAGAGCCCCCGTCTGGCCACGTCAGCGCCGCCGTCCGGCCCCGCAGGGAGAGCATGCAGACTGCGTCCCTGCACCACCTGCACCAGCCCGCCTGACCCGATGTCAGCGCCGGGCCCGGGATGAGGACGCTCGCCTAGCCGCGTCCACGTCGACAGCTACAGTGGCCCGAGCCACCGCCGACGTACAGTATGAAGCCCCCGCCTACATTGAGCAGGGGAACCCCTTCGCCCAACTAGGATCGAGACCCCAACCGCCCCGCGGGCAGGCTGGGTTGACTCTCCGGGTTGCAGGCCCAAGTAGTGATCGTCGCGAGCTAACCCGCGGTGATGCCACCCCGTACGGAGGTCCTCCCCGTACCACTACTCCACAGAGCGTGGGCCTTTCCCGCTCCGAGGTTCGCCATGGAGGCATGCCTCGTGCTGCCCCCATCCTACAGGAAGACCTGCCCCATGGCAGTGATGCTCAGCGCGGAAACATTTTCCGCACCCGCTGTACAGGGTACAGTGTCCATCCTCTTGAAGGCACCGTCCATCCGGTCCTTCTTCAACGTGGGGGTCCCCCCTACGTCCTCTCCACGACTGGCGAAGGTCCTCCTCGCCCCAGCAACTCAAGGAGTGAAGGTCAGCCTCGCTCCACTCACATCGACCATGGAGGTCTTCCCCATGCTCCTGCCAGTTCCAACAGAGGCCCCGCCCACACGGGTACTGTTCATGGAGGCCCTCCCCATGTACCCTTTGACATTTGCCCTGGTGCCCCTCGCACCCCGGCTGTCTCAAGTGGGGGCCCTCTCCGTCACGGCGCCAACGCCGCCCCAAGGCTGCCTGATAGGGGTCAACCCTGTCCCGAAGAGCCACCCAGGGGCAGGAGAGCGGGTCGTCACCACCACAAGAAGACTCCTGGGAAGGTCCAGGGGGAAATCAAACCTGCCCGCTTCTCCGATTCGGAAGTGGAATGCGATTCAGCGATGGAACCTTCTCCCAGCTCCTCCGTATCAGGGACTGGGGCAGGAACCAGATGCGTCAGCCTCGTTCTCCCAGAATTTGAGGTCCACCGGATTCCCGTCTCTCTCCGCAGGTACATTCAGGAGGAAGAGATTTAGAGAACTTCGCAGGTTTCGACCGCGCAGTCACCGCCATCGTCACCCGAAGCGCCCTCTACCTCTACTAGGGATCGCGAGGAGCTATTTTGGGGGTCAACGGTGGTAGAGCCACGACATGACCGGACACCGGTAACGGTAATTCCCGTACCCGAAGCAGTGGCTGTTAGCCCGTCCTATCATGACGTTGTGGTCAGGTCACCTCGCTCTTCGGAGGAAGGCCCAGAATTCGGTGGCCAGTCTGCTCGCGCACCGTATTCTCCACCACCGAGTTTGCTATCCCAGAGGTCCGCCTCGGTAACGCTACCGGTCCCTCAGCCGCCCCCGGTTGATGAGTGGGGAAATGTAGGGCCGAACCCCGAGGACGAACCCAGGAGCTTCTGGAGTATTCTTGCAGTGGACTACTTCCCAGAAAAGTTCTGGCCCACGGCGGCACTGAATTTCCGCGTACCCTAGTCGCTTACCCCTGAAGAAGTGGGGTGCTTTTGTCGAACCCTGTCGGCGACGCACTTCCGCCTCCACTGGGAACGGGTAGTGTACCCCCGGAGTCGAGAGCACTTCGAGGAGATTGGCAAACAGTGCCGCCTGATTGACGCAACGGCGCTCCTTGTGGCCCAGCACCCCGAGTAGCCCGGTCACCAGAGTGCCCCCCAACGAAAATGCGTTCAGAGTTTCAAGGCACTCCGCAAGATCGTCAGGGAAGCCACCCCCCATGTGCAAGTCTGTGGCTAGGGACGCTATGCCGCTCTCCTCTTTGACCCTATCCGACGACAGCCTGATTCGCTATGCGACATCGAGGATATGCCCTCAAGAGGGGTCACAGTCCACATGGCCGACGTTGTGGATAAGGAAGATGAGCTTGAGTTCCTTGATGGGGACTTACCATTCGAGGGCATACCGCCACTACTCGACCCATCAGGGAGAGTCACCCGTCAGCAGAGGAACCTGCTAGGCCTCCCCGTGCCCACCGAGTCACTGGCACTCGGTCGAAGCACTGGCAAGGGTAAGGAGCATGTCGGAATAGTCAAGCACTCCGACCTGTCCGCCTCTATGCAGAAAACAGACGAGGATACTGAGAAGGCCACGTTGTGCCAGCAGCTTGCCGAGCAGAAGAGGCTGGTTGACGAACTATTGGCTGAGCGCGCCGCAGAGCGGCGACCCGACAATGGTAATCCCAGACCGGGGCAGCAGGGGCAGGAACAATTTCCCCCCGGTGAGATGCCTCCGGGCAACCCTGATCATGCCACTGTCACGGACAGGGCGGAAGCCGGAACATATGGCAAGAGGGCGCGATACGTCTCGCCAAACCCCCCTGAGCGACGGGGCAATCTGAAGAATCCAACCCGGGTTCCCCCAGTCGCCCAGCAGGTCGTCCAGCCAGTTGACCCACGAGCGGCCGAAGCCGTCTACCGTGTTGAAGAACCTGGCAACACGCTTGTGGTTAGGGATCCCCATCAAGACAGGGACCCCCACCCGGAGGACCTTATTGCGGCACTCACAGCCCGCCTCGAGGCGTTGGAAACGCGGCAGGTGGCGGTCCCACCGGATGACAAGCCTTATCCCGCATGGGTGGATGATATGCCCGCGCCTCCGGGTTTTGGGAACCCCACTTTCTCGCCGTTTAACGGGACAGGGGACCCACCCCAGAACTTAGCTCACTTCTCTTCCAGGTGTGGCCCCATGCTGGGGACCCCGGCTCAGCAAGAAGCCGCTAAGCTCCGATGATTTGTACAGACATTGGAAGGTCCGACATTCGTCTGGTACAGCCAGCTCCCCATCGGATCAGTGACCGGTTGGGAGGATCTTCGCCGGCAGTTCTTATACCAGTTCAGCTCCACCACGCGAAAGACCAGCATTGCGGACCTCTTCAAGTGCAAACAGAGGCCTGATGAGCGGGTTGCAGACTTCATCGCCCGGTGGAAAGGACTTACGTATTCCCTCGATATGCCACTGACTCAGGAGAAATTACTGACGATGTGTGTGGGGAACGTCAAGACAGATCTGGTACCCTCCTTGATTACCCAGAACTACCCTGGAGGGTTCAGAGATTTCTCGGATAAGGCCCAGCGCCTCGAGGAGGCCCTGCAACAGGCTAGTCAGGCACGTTTGCTGCCCCCTATGATCCCAGCCAGGAGGGCCGCCAGGGCTGAACCCGCCGCGGTGGCTCAAATAGAAGCCCCGAGGCTGCTGGAATTGCTACCGGCGGCACCACCCCCACAACCCCGCAGAGGTCCTCCACCTCAAGCGCAGGCTCCTGCTCAGCAGCGACCGCCTCAGAACCGACAGGTTCCCCCACGCAATGCGCCACCGCCACCTAGGCGAGACAACCAGGCGCCGCCTCCTCGGCAAGCCCCTCCGGTCCCTCGACAGGACCAGGCCCCCAGGGCTCCTTACCCGGAAAGAAAGTACCATACCTATTCGTTCAATGAAAATCAGGTCCCTGGTTACTTTCGAAGTGCTCTAGAGCAAGGGATCGTGCGTCTGCCTGAGTGCAGGAGGCCGGCAGAGGCGCATCTCACCGATCACCCCAAATACTGCCCTTATCATTGAATCCTGGGGCACACCCTCAAGCGATGCTATGTGTTTAAAGACTGGCTTTAGGACCAGGTCAACAACAACATAGTCAAGTTGGGCCCGGCGCCAGTGCAAGTGGCAGGCGTCTTTGCGGGATCAGAAATCGGCAGCGACGGCGAAGGTGAGTGGCAGCAGGTCCCTAGCCGCGGGTCCCAGAAATACGATGACTGGATGGCACGAAAAACCGTCGTCCGTGCCCAGGGCATCATCTGGGCATGCCTGAAGCAGTTGGAACCTTCAGAAGAAGTAGTGGGTGCCTCAACATCATCTTCACAGTCGACCTCTTCCCAAAAGGGCAAGCAGCGGCGACGTAAGAAGAAGCAACGTGCACCGCCAGTGCCGTCGTCATCCCGCACTCTCGGCGACTTTATGCCTCCCGAAATGGGAATTCCTCCCAGAGTCCGCCCAGCGGTGGATGACTCTTCGAGCGACAGTCAAGGGTACGCTTCGGTTAACACCGTGGAGCTGGTAAAGCCCTATATGACCCTCGACGAGGGGGAACCCCAGGCAGACCTCCCTAACATTTCCAGCCGACGTCAACGTCGGCAGAATCGCAACCGCGCTGGTCATCGAGGTACGTCAGCCGACATTTGCGGCCAAGCCGTGCATGCTACCGAGACCAGGCAGTAGGCTCAGCGCAGACCTCAGCACGCGCAGACCCATCCAGCACCCTCGGCTCTACCTCCACCGCCGTTTCTGTTGCTGGATCAGGGAGAGCCGCCTCGTTCATGTCACAGCCAGTCTTTCCCGGCAACAGCCCAGCCTCTGCTGTCTGATCCTAGCCCGGCGACTACTCGTCAGGCTTCTACTGGTAGGCAGCAAGATGTACCCAGTACTAGTTAGTCGCCGGTTCAGCCAGCCGGACCCGCTGTGCATCCAAATGCCGAACGACCTCCTGTAAGCAGAGGTTTGCGTTTGGCACGAAAGTACGATGTTCTGAAGCATCTAGCCGGCATCCCGGCGAGGCTTTCCATCCTCGAGGCCCTTCGCCTGTCATCTGAAATGCGCGAGGCACTTGCCGAGGCCCTAAGGAGCCCCCTCCAATTCGAGACAGAAGTGGCGGCTGCGGAAGCCTTCCATACCGAGACGATTGAAGACGCCGAATTTCAGGCGGTTATCTCATTCTCTGGTGAAGATGAAGACCCTCCTATACAGGGGCACATTCGCCCACTGTATATCACTGGCCACTTCAACGGTGTGGAAGTCCGCCGATGCCTCGTTGACACGGGTTCTGGAATCAATCTAATTCCGACCCGGACGCTGTGAAAGCTGGGTCTGTCTGAAGGTGATTTGACTCCCTCTGACCTCAGGATCTAGGGGTACGACAGGACAGAGCAAACCCCGGTCGGCAAGGTCCGTCTGAAGACCCAGTTCGGTGGCTTAATTGCCAGCACCGAGTTTATGGTTGTTTCTCAGGACACCGCCTACAACGCATTGATGGGCAGGCCATGGCTCCATCTGCATGCAGCGGTTCCCTCGTCGTATCATCAGTGCCTTAAGTACTCGCTCAACGGTCGAGTAGGCGTGCTCCAAGGAGACGCGTCCCCTTTCGCTTCTTGTGAGGCCCGCTATCTGGATGCGGGTTATTACAAAAGTAAGGACAAGCAAATCCTGGTAAGCGAGGATGAGCCCGCCCCGATCACAAGTGATCCTTGGGAAAGCATGGACGACGCCTACATCCTCCCGATCCACCGGTTGGAGGCCACGACCCCCGACATGGGACAATGTTTTGTTGTTTCGGGTACTCAAGGAAGGCATGTTCCCATGTCCAAGCGATGGCGGAAAATCACCTCGTACTCCTACAACAACCAAGCTCGGGTCATCCCGGAACCTCCTACCTCTGTACGATACCGGGACGTCAAGCTGATGTCAACGGCGGTGCGCCATACGTGTCTCTTTCGCCGGGCTGGAATCAACCGACTCAGGCCGACACGTCACCACTACTTTGATATCATCAAGTGTGGCCCCTTAGGCCGAAGGCCAGATGGGATCGGATCAAATGCATTTATTTCTATGGTCTCAACGACAAGTGAGTCTCCTGATATGATGACCGCTGCTGCCCAAGCCGGCACTAGTTTCCCCTCGGGTTTTGAGAATCCAGAAGTATCTTCCGTCGCGGGAAGTTCCCCCACGGCTGGGGAGGAAGACTTGGAGGATGCTCCCCCAGCCTTTGAAGAAGGCGTCTCTACCACGGTTGATGAACTGGTACGGGTGAACCTTGGTAGCGAGGCAGATCCATGACCCACATTGGTCAGTGCCGCCATGCCCTTTGAGGAGCGGCAGCAGTACGTGGACATTCTCAGGCAGCACCGTGATGTGTTCGCTTGGGGCTATGATGAGATGTCGGGGCTAGATCCTCAGGTAGCCGTCCACCGCCTTGGTCTCCCAGTAAAACAACGTGGGTTCAAGCAGCCTCCCAGGAAAATGCACCCTTCTCATGGTGCTATGGTCGAGGCCGAAGTTGACAAGCTTATCAAAGCCAACTTCATTAAGGAGGTCCAGTACCCCAAATGGCTTGCCAACATCATGCCGGTCAGGAAGAAGAATGGGCAGATCAGAGTCTGCATCGACATCCGCGATCTCAATCGCCACTGCCCAAAGGATGACTTCCCACTCCCGGTAACGGAGCTGTTAATTGATGCCACGGCCGGGTTCCAAGCCCTCTCTTTCATGGACGGGTATTCCGGGTATAACCAGATCCGGATGGCCCCCGAAGACGAGGATTCCACTGCCTTCAGGGCTCCCCAGGGTACCTTTTGCTACCGGGTAATGCCATTCGGTTTGAAAAATGCGGGTGCCACTTATCAGAGGGCCATGCATCGCATATTCAAATTGATCCTCGGGACATTGGTGGAATGCTACGTAGATGACCTTGTAGTCAAATCGCGCCAGCGCCAGGACCATCTCAAAGACCTTGAGAAAGTGTTCGGTTTCCTCCGTTCCCGTCACCTGAAGATGAACCCGCTGAAGTGTGCCTTCAGAGTCACCTCCGGGAAGTTTCTGGGCTTCGTTGTCAGGTACTGAGGTATCGAGATCGACCCAAAAAAGATCAAGGCCATCAGCCAAATGCCTCCCCCGACCAACATTCGAGAGCTACGAGGCCTGCAAGGCCACTTAGCCTATATACGCCGATTCATTGCGAATCTGGCCGGCAAGTGTAAGCCCTTTTCCCGGCTCATGAAGAAAGACGCTGCCTACGAATGGGATGAGGAGTGTCGGGCTGCCTTCGAGGAGATCAAGCAGTATCTGCTCCAACCTCCGGTCTTGATGCCACCCGTCTCCGGAAAGCCGCTGGTCCTTTATGTGATCGCCCTGGAGAGATCCCTTGGTGCGCTGCTAGCCCAGAAGAATAACGAGGGCACTGAGAATAGTCTATACTATCTCAACCGCATTCTTCTCGATACGGAGGTCAGATACTCCCCCATCGAAAAGAGCTGCCTTGCGCTCGTCTTCACTGTGCAGAAGTTGCGGCACTACCTGCAACACCACGAGGTACACTTGATCTCTCGGGTAGATCCGCTGAAGTACATCCTGAACCGCCCCATGCTGACTGGCCGACTAGCACGGTGGGCGGTGATTCTCCAGCAATTTGATATCAGGTTCGTGCCTCAGAAGGCCGTTAAGGGACAAGCGTTGGCAGACTTTTTAGCTGCCCATCCAACCTCTGCGGATCAATCCCTGGACCTGGATTTTCCCGACGATACGATCCTCTCAGTCGATCATGCTACCCCATGTTGGCAAATGCATTTCGACGGTGCCTCCCGGAGCCCCACTGGTAGAAGGCTCAACGACCCCAAGCTCAACAGAGTGGGTCTGGGAATTGTTTTCATTACCCCGGCGCAAGCCGTCCTGCCGTACTCGTTCCTGCTGTCAGAAGGTTGTACGAACAACGAGGCAGAGTACCAGGCTCTCATCACCAGCCTCGAGTTGGCCCTTGAGATCCATGTTCCCCATCTACATGTGAAGGGAGATTCCGAGCTGGTGATCAAACAGGTTAATGGCGACTACGTCGTCAGGAAGCCAGAGCTTGCACCGTTGCTGGAGTACACCCTCCTCCTAATGGCCCAGTTCTCTCCTCGGCCAGAGGTCACCCATGTCCCAAGATCGCAGAACGGACAAGAGGACGCCCTGGCTGGCTTAGCCGCGTCGCTCGCAGAACCCGAGCAAGATGATTTGGTCATACACGTGGCCCACCGGAGAGTCATTGCTCCCGTCACCCAAGAGGACCGTGATAGCCTGCGGGTAAGTCATCTCACCGCCGGACCCCCCACATCGGGAGTCCCGGGTTCGTCAGACGCAGTGGTTGAAACCACCCCCGACTGGAGAGCACATTTTGTCGAGTATCTCCAAAATGGTCGGCTCCCGGACGACCGGGCTGAACGCGAGCGAATACGACGCCGCGCGCTGCAATTCACCCTCCAGAGCGGCCCCAGTCTTGAGCAGGCCCTCTATAAACGGAGTTTCGATGGTGTCCTCCTCCGTTGCATCCAAGGAGTAGAGATACCTCAAGTTATTCAAGAGGTTCATGCCGGTTCTTGTGGCGCCCATCAAGCCGGGCCGAAACTGTCCCAGCAAATCCAGAGGTTAGGGTACTTCTGGCCCTCCATGATCCACGATTGTATTGGGTACGCCAAGAGATGCCACGCGTGCCATGTACACGCCAACTTCTTGCATCGGCCGCCAGAACCCCCCACCCCACCAAGTAATCTTGGCCATTTGCGGTATGGGGACTCGATGTAGTGGGACCGTATCCACCGGCAATAGCCCGCCAGTGTAGGTTCATCCTGACTGCTACAGATTTCTTCTCCAAGTGGGCAGAAGCAGTTCCGCTCAAAGTGGTCAAGGCCCGTTCCATCGTTGACTTTGTGAGCTCCAACATTATCCACCGGTTTGGAGTCCCTCACGCTGTCCTCACCGATAATGGCACCAACTTCTGAGCAGCTGAATTGAAGAAATTGTACGCTAAGTACGACATCCGGTCGAACCATACCTCCCGCTACCACGCGCAGGAGAATGGGCAGATCGAGGCGTTCAACAAGACCCTCTCTAACATTCTGCAGAAGATGATTGGTCAGAACAAGAAGAGTTGGCTGGACAAGCTCCCCAACTCCCTTTTGGCTTACCGGACGACGACTCGCAACTCTACCCAGGTGACCCCATATTCCCGGGTGTATGGAGCTGAGGCCGTCCTACCCATTGAGATCCAGCTTCCATCTCTACGCACTGCAATTTATGATCACCAGACACCAGATGAGGTAGCCGAGATCCGTCTAGCTGAATTAGAGGCACTGGACGAGAACCGGCTTCGTGCCCCGCACAATCTGGAAAGGCATCAGGACAAGATAGCGAGAGCTTTTGACAAGAAGGTTCGTATCCGCTCTTTTCTACAGGGTGACCTGGTACTGGCCCTTCGAGCGCCAATGATCCCCGGTAGGAAACCACCCAAGTTAGAACCCAAATGGGAAGGGCCTTACATCATCCATAAGGTTTACCCCAATGGATCATACTCCTTGGTGACCACGGATGGAGAGCGTGTAACCCCTCCCACCAATGCCAAATTCCTCAAGCGATACTTTGCCTAGGGCAAAAAGTGGTCCTGCACGACCCTAAACTACGAGAGGGTCCTGCATGACTCTAAACTACGACTTGGTCCCACATGACCTTAAACTGCCTCTCCGTCCTCACTGCAAGACGTTAAACTGCAAGCCAGTCAGGTCTTCCTGACCGAGGCCCGGCCTCAGGCCTCTTGGCCTCCTTGGGCCCCTGGCCCCGTCTCCACCGCGGCTTGGCCTCGGGCCCCCCCTTGGTCTTTCCCCGACTTACCCTCTTGCGGGATTGTACGGCATGGTGTGGGACTATGTCCCCATTCACGTCGGACTACTTGTCGTACTGTACATATCCCCAAAGGAGGTGCTTCTTGTCGTCCCGCATGACGTTAAACTGCATGCCAAGAACTACGTATGGCTTGATTCCCATCTTCATGGGATACGTAGGAACGCTCGGACGCCTCGTCTTGAGCCCAGCCCCAAGCTTTTCTCTTCCGCTATTCCCCCTGGGATAGTCTCCTTGGAGGATCTCTGTGTAGCAGGGAGTAGGCTTCCTTGGCCCCGCTCATGCAACCCCAATCATGCAAAGATTGTAAAGGTCGCACCATGCGTCCACTCCCGTTCTTCTACCCTCCCACGTCCTTACCGCATGACGCTAAACTGCATGGCTTTCAAGAACTACGTATGGCTTGATTCTCATCCTTATGAGATACGTAGGAACGCCCGGACATTTCGTCCGTTGGCCCAGCTCAAAAGCCAAGATCTTCCCCCCGGGTCAAGACATGGCAGGGTGCACACTTTTGCCCCGACCCACGTCGAGCAAGCCCCGACCCGGCTGCACATTTTTCCCTGGAGGTGTTTGCCCCTTTCGTGGATGAATGCAACTGAGCTTCACCCACTTCTTGGCTGGGATTCTGTCACCCTTTCACGCCCGGAGGGACCCCCAAGAACGGTCTGGATACTATGCCCAAGGGCTCTCCTACGGATACGGGCCAACGCCCCCGAGGGTTTCCTTAAGCAACAAGTCAATACAAGTCCCGCGTTGCGAATTTGGTCAGCGGTCGACGCTCATTTGTTGCCCCCATGCGGGTCACCATAGGAACGCTGTGTTTCGAATATGGTCAACAGTGTCCTGGATCTTCGGGTCCACCCCGAGATGCCCCAGGCATCAAGAACAGTGATCCCCTCTGCCCCATCCCAAGGTGACAAACTTCCCCCAGGTGGCGCTGGCGATCCGGGCCACGGCCCAGGATTCCTCATAAGGGTGTGCGGTGTGATGTGGGACTACGTCCTCATTCATGACGGGATCATGCATCATGCCGTACGTCCTACCTTTACAAGGCTCAGCCTCAGGCCCCTTGGCCTCCTCGGGCCCCTGGCCCCCCGTCCTCATGTAAGACGTTAAACTACAAACCAGTCAGGCCTTCCTGATTGATGCTTGACCTTAGGCCCCTTGGCCTTTCCAGGTCACAGCCTAAGTCCGTTCTTACCCAGAGTGTACGGTGTGGTGTGGGACTACATCCTCATTCACGTCGGGATCATGTGTCGTGCCGTGCAACTCCCCTTACGAGGCCCAGCCTCAGGCCCCTTTCCCTCCTTGGGCCCCTGGCCCCCCGTCCTCATGCAAGACGTTAAACTGCAAGCCCGTCAGGTCTTCCTGACCGAGGCTCTGCCCCAGGCCCCTTGGCCTTTCCGGGCTGCGGCCCGGGACCTCTCTTATAAGATCGTATGGTGTGACGTAGGACTACGCCCTCATTCATGACGGCTTCTTTACCGTGCCATACACCTCCCTTGTTTAGGGGTATATTACTCCCCTCCTCGTCCAGTATGACGTTAAACTGCATTTCAAGAACTACGTGTGGCTTCATTCCCATCCTAATGGGATACGTAGGATCACCTGAATGTCTAAGCTTCGGGTCCAGCCCCATCTCTTGGGAATCCCCATCCCATCTTGGCCCCATGGCCTATCCTTCCTCCACGAGGGGATCATATGGTGCGGTGTGGGATCATGTCCTCATTCACGACGATCTCGTAATGAATGTGCCATGCCCCCCCTACTGAGCTGTATCGTCGATCCTTTTTCTTCGGCGGTTCACCAATGTGCTTAAGAGTACTCTGGTTTATTACCTGGAATGCCAAGCTTTACTCGGACACGTCCGCATCCGCTTTCCAGGCTTTGCGTATCCCCGCATCAGGGCTTTCATCATCTTTCACACCCGGAGGGACCCCCAAGAATGGCCTGGATACAATGCCCAAGGGCTCTCCTACCGATACGGGCCAAATCCCCCAGGGGTTTCGGACAACAAATCGATAAAATCCCGCGTTGCGAATATGGTCAGCGGTCGATGCGCGTTTGTTTCTCCCACCTCAGGCTAACGCGATATAGACGCTGTGTTTCCGTCATGGATAACAGTTTTCCTCTGTCGCCACGCCAACCCATTAAGCCCAAATGTCGGGTACACAATTCACACCCTTCATCACTTACTCATGTCCAAGTAGAGTCTCGGGAATCTTGGTACTTTTCCCCCGTACACGTTTTCACGTTCGAGGAACAAGCTACAGCAAAGGTGTCCTTCGAAATTCTCTGCTGACTCCCCTTTGATGGATGCCCCAAGTATTGCGATGAGGATACCCCCCTTGTTTCCCACACCGAGTTTATCTCACGTGGGCTTAGGGATTGGGTTGACATCTGTGCTTACTCGGGAGTTGTCACCATCCATGGTCCGAGCTCTAAGACCATAAACTAAGACTCTCATCTGGAACTACATTCAAGACCCCTTGTCTTCGAACCCAGCTTGAGTTCAGCGAATTTACCTCTCTAATCCTGCCTTCAGGACCCTGATCACAAGACTGCGTGGCGCAGTGTGGGACTACGTCCTCATATACGATGGGTTTGCAATAGCTGCACCATGCACGCCCCATTCTGAGGTTCAGTCCTCCTGACCTTCTGTCCTGCATGACATTAAAAGGAACCTTTCAGAACTACGTGTGGCTTGATTCCCATCCTAATGGGATACGTAGGACCACCTGAATGTCTAAGATTCAGGTCCAGCCCCACCTCTGGGAGATCTCCTGATTTCCCGGTCACCTAGGCCACTTGGTCCATCCCTCTCCAGCGGGGGGGTGTGTAGGTATGATACAAGGTTTTGGGCACCATGCCCCCCTTCCCCTGGGAATCTGCCATCTCTCGATCACCCTCAAGGTTGAGTCCATTGGCTCCCTGCAGTGGTTCACCCATGTATTAAGAGCACTCTAGTCTAGCACCAAGAGTGTCAGATTCAACTTGATCAGGTTCCTTCCACTTGTCAAGCTTCGGGTTCCCCTCTATTCGGACTCCCATCGTCTTTCACACCCAGAGGGACCCCCAAGAATGGCCTGGATACTACGCCCAAGGGCTCTCCTACCGATACGGGCCAATGCCCTCTAGGGTTACGGACAACAAATCGATAAAATCTCGCGTTGCGAATATGGTCAGCGGTCGATGCTCGTTTTGTTAGTCCTCGTTTCAGGCTAACGCGACAGGATGCTGCGTTGCGAACATGGTCAGCAGTAATCCCCTGTCGTCACGCCAGCCCCTTCAGTCCTTGAATGTTGGTTGCATGATTCACATCATTTTCCACCCCATCATGTCTAGGTGGAATCTCGACACTTTTGGCGCTATCCCTCAGTGCACCTTTGCATGCTAGGGGGACAAAAGCTGCAATCTGGCGTCCTTTGGGACTCCCATGGTCCGAGCTCTAAGACCATAAACTAAGATCCATTCGGGACTACGTTCAACTTGATTCCCATCCTCATGGGATACGTAGGACCGCCCAGACACCCTATCTCCGGGTACAACCCATTCAGGAAGCCAGTCTCTCTCCCTGTTTCACCTCTGTATAGGCCCCTCGGCCTAAGGTTTCCCCCTCCAAATGGCGTACAATCTGATGTGGGATCATGTCTCCGTCAATGGTGTTCTATAACACTGCGCAAATTTCCCGCCTAGCATCATCTCTGCTACGTCTGCGCTGCGTGACGATAAAATGCATGCTTGGTCCTATCATACGACCCTAAACTGTGACATTATCGTCCTGGTCGCACGACGAAAAACGGCACCGCATTGTGGTGGCCTCGCTGTAGAGGACATCACGTTGGGTACTGGCCACGCGCCATGCCATTTGTCAACGCCCATCACGGCTTGATTCTTGTGGCGACATCACGGCCTACAGTTCTAGGCCTGTCGCTTCACAAAAAAAACCATTCACCTCAAAGAACAAACAAGATACATCAAATTCCGCTTCTTTTAGTGCAAGGGCCACGTCCGCACTTCCCCTTTCCCCTGGCACTGGTACCTTACCGTGCCACCTTCCAGAACTACGTATGGCTTGATTCTCATCCTTATGAGATACGTAGGAGCGCCCGGGTACTTCCCCGCGGGCCCATCCTAACCCTTGAGTTCGGTCCCTCGACTCGGGCATTTCCCCAGAGAATGCACGGTAAGCAGGACTATGTCCTCATTCATGTCAGGTTGTGATGTCATGCGTCCCCTGATCCATTTTTCCAATCCATGGTCTGAATTCTATGACCATAAACTAAGATCTCCCCAAGGGAAAGGAATCTGCTCCCTCTCTCTAATACGTTTCGTTGACGTATTCAGATGTGTTTTGACAAAAAGCCCGAAGCATGGGATTTTCACAGGGACATTCCCCTCATCCCATGACCAAGCTTCGTGAGCTCGCTATTTGGATCCTCATCCTCTTCCACATCCAAAAGGACCCTCGGACGACGTGGATACTAAGCTTAAGGGCTCTCCATGAATGCTGGACCTAAGGGCCCTACAATCGTTTCGGGCCAACGTCCCTACGGATATTTGACAACATTTGTGACACGGTCCCGTGTTTCGAACATGGTCAACGGTCGACCCTCATTTGTTTGTCCCCATTTCAGGCTAACGCGATAGGATGCTGTGTTGCGAATATGGTCAGCAGTAGTCCTCCATCGCCACGCCGCCACCATCGTGATCCGAATCTCGAGCGTCATGATTCAAACATTTCCGCTCCCTCATGTTCAAGTGGAACTCCACCATACTCGGCTCTTTATCTTCGCGCATTTAGGTGCACTGAATGATCGTGTTAGTGTCATTGGGCCGGTAGTCACCGAGTATCCCTTTGCCCTAACCTGCCCCTCTCTGCATCGGGAAATTCCCACCACTACTGCTTGTTTCCCACACCGAGCACGACTCACGTGGGCTTAGTAGTTTTGGCTGGACGTGTACCAACACGGTTAGGCTTCTCCTCGTCCAGTACGACGTTAAACTGCGCTTTCAGAACTACGTGCGGCTTGATTCCCATCATCACGTGGGATACGTAGAGACGCCCGAGCATTTCGCCTAGGGTTCAGCCCCAGGAATCGCAAAATCCTATTCCTCCCCATTTCCAGCCCTCTGGCCTGACCCCTCGGGGGGAACTATGTAGCTACAATTTTACCCTGAACAAGTTCAGGATGCCCCAAGATCCCATTGGGAAGCGATAAATCCCCTCGCCAGAGAGGCCCTGTCCCAAGTGCTGCGGAACTCAAAACAAAGGAGAAAGAAAGGGTTGGAGCAGAAAAGTATTAATAAAAGTTTCTCTCGAGTTCGCTACAATACTCAGGGGTTGACTTCCCCCATGGACGGGTTGACTCCGTCAAAAGAGCGTTGCAGCTCCGCCACCCGTTGACTTGCGGCGTCCAGAGCCTGTTGCCGCTGATTTAACTCCCGCTCCTCTTCAGCAGCGGCGGGGCGAAATCCGTCAACCCTGGCCCGGGCCCTTTCCACCTTGGCCTGGACGACAGCCATCCTTCCAGAGGTCTGCTCCATATGCTCCTCAGCCTCTGCCAGCTGGGCCTTCAATCGTAAGACCAGCTCAGACTGTGCATCGAGAGTGGCTGAAAGCTCGTTGGCCCGGACCTGCATCTGTTGGACCTCTCCTTCAGCCTCCTGGAGCTTCCTGATGCTGGTCGCCTTTCTCCGCTGCCATCCCACGCTCAGCCCACGATCATGCTCCCAAATCTTCTCAGCCATGAGGTCTCGGATGAGCGCGTGAGGGCGTTGGGCATCCACTCCCCCGGCACACAGTTCGCGCAACTGCGAGCGGAGCCTATCCATTTCGGCCAGCCATTGCGCTTGGGGAGTGTCCCTGATAAAGAGCGTGATCAGCTTCCACGACCGGCGGTGGACTATGCTGCTGTCTTCCTCATCAGAGGCTGTTTCGTCCCAATCCGCGCGGTCGGCAGGCTCGTACACAGGATATGCCTGCAGGAATTCCTCAGCGGGATCTGCATCTGGTGTTGAGTCTGGTACGACACCTGACTCCGGCATAGGCACGACAGGACTGGGACTGACCGGTTGATCCTCTTCCTCGGAGTCCACCTCAATGACTTCAGGTATGACCCTGCTGGTGGTCCCGCCAGTGATGGTGTGCGCCGCAGCTTGAGGAGGTGAAGGGACTATCATCACCATCACCGGCATGCCCCTGGGAGGGACGCCGCCAGACATCCCAACCAGCCTCGCTGCAACAGCCCACGCCAGTCGGAGAACTGTATGACCGAAAGAGACATAGTCGTTAGTTGACATGGCCCACATGTGGCAACGAGGAGACCGGTAGAGGAGACTTACGAAGATCGACTTCCGAGCGCTGCTCCTGGGCCGGTACTGACGGGACTCCGAGACGAGGCCCCCCTTATACTGTTGGAAGGTCTGGAAATTTCAGAGGAGCCACCTCAGACCCCCTGGTCCCACCAGATGCAGAACTTGACGCAGCCTTAGGCGCGGGTTCTGAAGGTCTCGCGTCGTCACCCGCCGAGGAGCGAGAACGAGGCCTACGAACAAGTTCCTCCTACATGACCCAAACATTGGTGAGAAGTCCATATGGATTCAATAACAGATCGTAAGAAAATAGGTTCGGAATGCTACCTCGAGAGCCTCCGCGGAGTCATCGGATTCTGAGCTTCGGTCTCCGACCTCGCCCTCCTCCAGCGGGCTCCCCCCTCCAGCCTCATCCTCCCGAGAAGAGCCCCCTGATTCCTCCGGCAAGGGGAAGCGCTCCCTCAGATCGGCAGCCGATAGCTGTGGAGGGACCGTCTGATTCAACAGTACCCTCACCCGGTCTGTCATTGGGCGAGGGACACCACTGGAGTGGATGTAATCCTCCAGCTCGTTCAAGTATTGCTCCGCCTCCGCCGGAGGCACCATGAATCCAGCCCGGACTGGGCCTATGCCCGGCAGTCTCATCCCGAGGTGATTCAGGTGGGCCCACATCTCAGATGGGCTGAGGAATTGCCGGTTGACATCCCAGGTGTCCCAAGCTTCCGGAATGACAGCATCTTCTGCCATGTCAATGTGACGCAGCCGCTTCCCCGGAGCCTGAGCGGATATCCAACGGAATCCCCTCGGTGGCCGCCCCTCCAGATGACCCTGCTCTCCCGGAACCACCGGATCCGCCGCTGCTGCCATACCCTCGGCCGGTGCGGGTCTCTCTGCCATGGCAGCCCCGCTGCCGCGGGTGGCCCTAGCTGCCCTCCGACCCCGACCTCGAGATAAAGGAGGCCCACCGTCACCAACCCGGATCGTTGGCTGCTTCAGCATCTCCCCGGGATAAGCGGCCTCCCAGCTGATGGCGTACTCCTTCACTAAGCCGAAGGCGGCGGTGGATGGAGGCAATGTGATCTGCATCTTTCCATCCTCACGTGTGAACATGAGCCATAGCTGCCTCATCACACACGGGTGCTCCTCGTGACGCACCTCCCAGTATACCTGCGGGGTCAGCCGCTGGAGGAACCGGAACTGCCTCTCAAAGAGGTGTGGGGTGTACGGTTCACAGATTGGCTCATGATCTATCCGAGCCACCAAAACGCCACCTCGGAAGGCAAGGATGTAAGCCCGATGCACTTCCGTTCCCCGTCCATCATCAGTAAGCCTCCCCGTCGGCAGTGGAAAGGGATGAAAGTTGAACTCGTCCGCCCTCCACACCCTATTCAGCACCGTCAGAACGGCCAGTTTGAACGGGAAGCTCCCAACTGCGTTCAGAATGGAAGGGCGAAAGTCTGATCCCGGCGGCGAAATGGGGTTTGGATACTCGTAAATCCCCCTGATATGCGCCGCGATCCACCCATACAGGAGGTGGAAGGGCCCGCATATTCTTGGTGGCTTCTTGCCCTCGCTAATGTGCCGCAGCATTCTGTATAGTTTGGCGAGCATCGGGATCCCTAGGTTGATCCGCTGCCCCATGGCCAGAATCGATGCCATGATGAACGAGCTGGGCCGTACCCCCATGCTTGTATCTATCACCGGTAGGATCCACCCACAGATGAGAGCCGCGATGAACGCCGCCAGCCTGACTATTGGCTGTTGTTCGGTGCTGACGCTGAAGCCCCAAGTCTTCCATTGGCTGTCCTCCAAAACCCGCCAATACGAGTGCCCCTTGCCCCGCTGGGCTGCCCTCGGACAAGTTCGAGGCCTTGGAGGGAACTCTCGATTCTCTGGAAAGTTCAGGAAACACTTGAACCACCTCTTGAAGTGGACGTCCCTCACGGCCTCCTTGTCCTCTCTAGGGACAAGCGCCATCAGCGCTGACGCCATCCGTGGCATTTGCTCAGCATCCCCCCACGCACTGATGACGGGGAGGAACTCTTCGTACATGGCCCCCAAGATCGGGACCCCAGAAACCTGGTGGACATCCCACAGGCTGATGCCCACCTCCCCGTGATGCAGATGAAAAGTGTTGGTCCTGGACGACCATCTACTCAGCAGTTCCGGCATCGGCTGCTTTGGCTGGTAAATGTGGAACTGGGAGGCCCAGGCCGCCTCGTACAATCCCACTCTCCTCAGCTCAGCCTCGAACTCCTCACACGAGGCGCCTACCCAGTAGGCCCAGGCCCAGTCGTCGGTAAAATTGCCGCCCTGGCGCAGGTCCCACTCATCGGACCATCCCTTCTTCGGATCCTGCAGAGCCGCCTTCAGCATGGTGCGGTAGAGAGGAGGGGACGTCTCCGGTTGCAGTGGCCTCCCGTCAATGTCGTTCACATGATTGTAGAGACAATCGGCGGTGACGGGTGTGAAATCCTCCCGCGCGTGACCATCGGCCGCCCTGAACCATTGGTGCTGGCACGGTGTGCTTCTGAACCAGCAAGCTGGTTCATCCCTTCCCGCCTCAGGGATAAAGACGTCATCCCTTAGCCCGAAGCCGTACAACGGCAGCTTTTTGCACTGTGGATAATCCTTCTGACCTTCCGACAGCAGATCTGTCAGAGAAGTGTGGTCCGAATGGCTGCGAACCATTTCCCCCAAGCCTGGACGGTTGGCCATCTCATCCCGGCGAGCAGCATCTGCAGGCACTCCCAGCACAGCTTCTTGATGGGCCATCTTTAATGTCGAACCTTAGAAATGTTTTTCCCCCTGGATCGCGAAGCACGGCCGCGAAGCTCGACCGCGAAGTCGGATCATGAAGATCGGTCGCGAGACCAAGCCGCGAAGTCTGGCCAAGGTAGACAGAGGTTCTCTTAGCGCAGACGCGGAGTCGGAGACTCGCGGTTCGCCGCGAAGCTCGATTCGCGGAGTGCTGTCGCGGAGTACGCAGAGCGTCGCGAAATCGAGAGCACAAAAGGACAAGGAAGGCGCGTAAAGACAAAATAACGCGGACCCCCTATTTATAGGCGACGACCCCGGAGCATCGCGGCGCGCCTCACCCGCGCGAAGCATCGCGGCGTGTCCGGACCCGCGGCCCCGGCGAGCAGCGCGGGTCCCCCTTCGCGATGACACATCGCGAACCACCGACAGTTTTTGGCGATTGTCCCTCAGACATCGACCCTTCGCCCTCCGCGGCTCCAAGTCTGAGGGGTGGCATTTGTTGGCGCCAAATATATGGCCCGAAAGGAAGGACCGAAAAAGACAGCCGGCGCGCTGCCTCGCGAAGCTCAGCCGCGGAGCCCCGCCGCGAAGCGTCCCAACCTTGGCGGCACCGCGAAGCTCCGGATGCGGTAATCCTCCGCGAACCCGTTTGACGTTCGCGAGCCGCCGCGAAGCTCCGGAGGCAGTAATCCTCCGCGAACCGCTTTGACGTTCGCGAGCCGCCGCGAAGCTCCGGAGGCGGTAATCCTCCGCGAACCCGTTTGACGTTCGCGAGCCGCCGCGAAGCCCCGAAGGCGGCGCGCGAGCCCTGCTTCGCGGCGCCCCTTCCCTATAAATACTCGACTCCCCCTGAGTCCATGGGACGGACAATCCGACTCTTCGGCTTCTCCTCTCCCGAATCGCGAAGCACGCTTTGCCCCGGGAATCATGAGCTCCGCGAGGTATTTCTACTTCGTGAGATGACTCTGATTTGTTTCGTTTTGAGCCCCTCTTCCGAGAGGGATGCCCTTCGCGAAGCTCAAGGGCTTTCGCAAAGGAAGGGGATTCCCAAGGGAACCCGGGCAGCCGCGGAGCACTTGTGCTTCGCGAAACACCCAACCCATGCTAGTAATCCCTATGCCATGGCAGGATAACTATGCATCGCGAAGCACATTGCTTGGCAGGACCCTGCTTCGTGAACCACTCATTCTTCGTGAGGCAGTGCTCCGCAAACACTGTTCCACTTCGCGAAGCACCTCCCACTCCCACCTATGCCCCATGCTAAGGCCAAGGCACCCCACTTCGCAAAGCACACTCCTCTGCTTAGCGATTCCTCTTTCCGTGCGACCCTCCAGGTTTGCACGATGTGATTTCAAAGTCCCATGGACAACACCTCCCGTAGCGTTGCTTCGCCTAATGCTTCTTCGCATATGCACGCTAATGGTTATTGCTTCTTCGCATAGCCACGCTAACGTGGACCCCTCGATGGTTCCTCTCACGACCCCCCTTTACCATGGCCTTACCGACACCTTCCCTTCCCCAAGGACCAGAGGGTACCGGTTATGTAATCCCTAGGGGTGTGGAGTGAACCCACCTCGTCCGAGCTGCAGGACGTTAAACTGCCAAGCACCACGTCCTCAACACATGACGTTAAACTGTGACCCAACCTCGTCTCCCTCACGAAGGGTCCCCCCTGGTCGAGCATTTTTTACACCACTCGTCTCCACGGGAATGGAACTCTTCCGCACATGGAATGAGATCCTCCTTGTCGGAGTGGCATATGTTCGCAGGGGAAGGGTCGCCTCAGAGCGTAAATCCCTAACCTTTGGTACGGACGATTGCACCCATGCATCTCGGTACTTCCCCACTACCAAGGTCAGTGGAGGACGTGATAGGGAACGAGGCACCTCCCATTGTCGGACCAAGGTCCATCTTTCCCACGCTTTGTCGCACCATGGGCCTCCATCCTGGAGTAAGTCCCAACACCATGGGCCGCCCAACGCGTAAGCCCCTCTTCGCTTCTCACGGACGCACCCTTCGCGACGTGATCGTCAGGTCCTTGCAACCTCTTGTTTCTCACATCGAGCAAGACTCACATGGGCTTAGAGTGAGCACCGACCCTGACAAACCCATCCGAACTACGAGGACTTTGATCCGTGACAAGGAATGGTATGTAGGAAGCCTCCATGAGGTTCAAGCCATATTGCTCGGTCATTCATTCATGTCGAGTTTCGCCCACGTCCAGCACGATGTTAAACTGTATGCCCCGTCCAGCAAAGACGTTAAACTGCACAACCTGAACTACGAGGCCTTTGATCCGTGTCAAGGCATGGTACGTAGGAAGCCTCCACGAGGTTCAAGCCCACCACCAGTGGACTCACGAGTCTACTTTCATGTCGGGTCACACCCGCGTCCAGCATGACGTTAAACTGCACACTACTGTCCGGCACGACATTAAACTGCACCCCGGTCCAGTGGTAAGCCATTGTGACCCGTCCCATCCGAACTACGAGGACTTTGATCCATGTCAAGGCATGGTACGTAGGAGGCCTCCATGAGGTTCAAGCCCACCAATAGTGGACCAATGTCTACTTTCACGTCGGTTCGCCAACAAATCCCCATCCGAACTACGAGGTCTTTGATCCATGTCAAGGCATGGTACGTAGGAAACCTCCACGAGGTTCAAGCCCACCAATAGTGGACCAAGTTCTGCTTTCACGTCGGTTTACAGGCGAAACCCACCTGTCATTTCACGTCGGGTCCCATCCCGGTCCAGTGGTAAGCTGCTGCGACCCATTCCCTTTTGAACTACGTGGTCTTTGATCCATGTCAAGGCGTGGTACGTAGGAAGCCTCCACGAGGTTCAAGCCCACCCATCACCCAATTCACGTCGTGTTCTATCTTCGTCCAGCATGACGTTAAACTACATTCTGGTCCGGTGGTAAGCCATTGTGACCTAACCCCGTCCGAACTACGAGGACTTTGATACATGTCAAGGCATGGTACGTAGGAAACCTCCACGAGGTTCAAGCCCACCCATCGTTCATTCACGTCAGGGTTCACTATCGTCCCACATGACGTTAAACTATACCCATCCGAACTACGAGGTCTTTGATCCATGTCAAGGCATGGTACGTAGGAAGCCTCCACGAGGCTCAAGACCACCCGTCACTCATTCACGTTGGGTCCCATTCCAGTCCAGCGGTAAGCCGTTGTGATCATTTGAACTACGAGGACTTTGATCCATGTCAAGGCATGGTACGTAGGAATCCTCCCAGAGGTTCAAGCCCAACTCCCATCGGGCCAAGGTCCAGCTTCACGTCGGTTTACCGGCACCATCCTGAACTACGCGGACTTTGATTCCCTGCCACAGGGATACGTAGGAAGCCTCCTCAAGGCTCAAGCCCAATTTCACCGTCGCCCCCCTGCGGTGGTCCCGTTTCATCCTCCTCCACTTCACTCATCCATCCATCACCCACCCTGATTCTCACCCGTGCCGCCACATCCCGGTGGAGTCATGTCATCCACCTCCTCGCTGCTCCTAGCGGCGCCTGGGCCACTTTCCATGTGTAAGTACCATCATATCTCCGGGTCGCTGTCCTCTGTGTACACCCCGATTCATCACCCTTTTCCCCTATAGGGAGTGCACCACCTCGGATCCGTCCTCATTGGGTGTTCTGATCCGTCTCTATGGGACCATAGCCGTCTCCATGCGGTACACCAATCTGATCCGTCTCTATGGGACGTTCTGATCACCCTCATCCGTCTCCGTTGGACGTTAAACTCGCGGCATACCCTGTGTTGAACACGGGAAGTTGAGGAAAACCTCATATACGTGTCAATGACATGTAATTCCCCGCGCTCGATGTGGGATGCCTCGGGCTTCCACGCCCTCGAGAAGCCTTGTGATCAAGGATAACAGACAGATATGCCAGGTACCCCAGCATCCAGACACGCTACTGATGTCTCAACGTGACTACTCCCCTGACCGAAGGTTGTTGCCCTGACTGGACCCTTTGGAATGTCCCGACAGGAGCAGCGTAATTAACCGGCACCCATGGAAACATGGCACTGGGAAGAGTTTCACGAACTACGTATTAAATCTATAAGGGAGACCCAGACTAGGTGACGAGTTCTGAGGAGGAATCCAACGGAGGAAGAACCAACATCTCATCATCCCGTTTCGATCAAGGAGCAGACGTACCTGAATAAGGAACGAATGCCGCCCGCCTTTGGAAAGTGGGAATGCGGGGCAACAAAGCCGCGCGTCTCTCCCCCCCTGACGGACGGATGCGCGCGTGCCCCAGCGAAAGCGTCGGAAACACACGTACAATAAATGAAACGATTTTACCCAAAACACTAATTTAACATGAATTTACAAAAGAAAGGGTAATATAAAGTAATAAGTTAACCATATATGATATCAGAACAATTAATATGATTCTTTAATAATTCAATGACATTATTTAAATCATTATACATGTGTTTCAAATACATACGAAGCATATCAGACATAAGGAAAGGGATAACTTTTCTAATCTCGTTTTTAACCGAGATTGTTTATTCGTAAGTAATTACTGGGGTTATATTTATCATCCATTTACCTATTTTATAAAAATGTATTCATGTATGTTTAAAGTAATTTTTACCCATTTTTGACTTTTACTACATGGTATGTAAGGAATATTTCTTTTGTTTACCATATGAGGTACTTTTTGACTTTTCTGGAAAAAGTACGAGAAAAATGTTTTTTACATATACGGCATGAACAGATTTTTACAGTTTCATAATGCCTTATTTTCATGAAACATACTCTACAATATTTAATGAATATTTTCAAGAAAAAATCCTTTTCATTTAAAATTTAATGTAATTTTTTGAATAGATTATGATTTTGAAGAAGAAAGGAAATTTTCCTCAAGAATTCATTTCAACTGTTTTAACAAAACCATTTTCCTCGTAAGATTGAATTATTTCATATGTGTATGTTTCAAGTATAATGTCTCTATGAATTACATGGTTTCACATTTCTTATGATGAAATGATATCCAATTTTTTATATGGATGATGTTATGATGGAATGATGTTTATGAAACCCATTTTATTCTTTGGGTTATGATGAATGATTTATGTTTATGTTGTGGCACGCGTAATAATGATTTCATTATGAGATGGGTGGGACCTATATCTCCCTCAATTACCTTGGGTAAAGATTTATATCTCATCAGATAGAAATAGCTAGAATTGTAAGTTAATCCGGTTCAATTTTACAGGACTGGAACGAGGAGTGAACTCAATTCAGAAAGGGACTTGGTCCACTAAGATGGTCGTGTCCGCAATGCCTTGGCTACCATGGAAATCATATCATGTGCTTAATGGTTGCCACAATTACATGTTTTATTCAAATGCTATTTTATCCTGATTATTGTTTCTTTATGATCTATGCCTTATGTACTACCATGTTTTATTTCATTGCTCAAGATTTTTATGTTTAAACATTATGTTCAAATTTTTTTATGTTCAAATTTATATGATTTGTTTTATTTTCTCCATGCTTACCCTTACTCAAAATTTGAGCTCATCTATTATATGTTTTCTTTTCCCCAGGATTTAAATAAAGGATTTATTTAAGAAAAAAAAATGGGAAGATCCTTATGGGAGATGTTGAAGATCTTTTACCACGATTAGAAGATTATATTTTGAGTTTCCGAAGACAATAAACTATTATGGTCCATGTATGTATATTTTTGTTATGTATTAAGTATTCTTCCAACGTAATGTAATGTCCTTGTATGTCATGCTTTGGGTCTCTATAGTTGTTATCAGAGGAAATGTTTAGTTAACCATTGGAAACTCGGATGTGAAAACATTTGTGAAATCCCTAGAGATATTTGTAAGGTATTTCTAGGGATGTGTCTAAGGTTAACTATACATATAGGTTATAGTACTAGAATTAAAGTAACGATCATAGAATTAAACATAAGATGGTATATATTGAAGGTACTCCACCTTTATTATGTTGTTTTCCTAGCATTATTTTTTTCCTCTCACACTATTCATTTGGGGTTTTAGAAAATGGCTAGAAATAGGAAGATTCACGATAATAGAGGATATGATGGACAATAGAATTGTCACGACCCGTCCTCGGGGCCCGTGCCGTGACTACCCCAAGCCCGCCTTCCATAGGCCAGGGGCTGGCGACTAGCACCAAAGGCGTAAAATCCCGATAACTGGGAAGGCATTGCCTTTATAAAACAAAACAAGCACCATAGAGTACAAGCGGAAGAAGTAAACACTAAGTAAAAACTGAGTACAATAGTAACTATGGAAAGTAAAAAGGGGCCGGAAATACAAGCCCAACGGTAAAGTACAACTCGAAAGGGAAAACAGAAACTGAAAAGTAAAGCTGCTACGCCGAGCTGTCCACTGGAAATCCCACCTGAAGGGTGGGTACAGATAGCTCCTCTGCTCCTCAGGTCCCACCGTCCGCTCTGAGTATGTCTCGCCCAGTGGTCCACCTCCGGGTACCGCCTCGTCGTCACGTCCACCTCTGGGTACCGTCTCGTCGTGAGGTCCTCCTCCGGGTACCATCTCTTCGTATAGTCCACCTCCAGGTACTGTCCAGTCCTCGAACACTCGGCTTCTGTCAGCACTGCCCGTCGTCTGCAACCAACACAACGAGGTGCGGGCATAGCCCGTGCAGGGGTGAGTATAACGATACTCAGTAGGGACCCCGAGACCCTCAAGGTCTCACTAAACCAACAAGGATAACCACAAAGAAGATCTCAATAGATAGCCTCTACTTAGATATATGCCCATACATATACCTAAGTTATCAAGTAACCCATCTCAATCATGAGGAAACACAAGGATTGTGAAATCAACAGATAACCACTACCCGGGTATATGCCCATACATATACCTAAGTTAGCAAGTGACCCATCTCAATCATGAGGTAAACACAAGGTCAAAAGTCTCAGCTCAAACCAGGATTTTCATTATCGAAACCGTAACTACTGAAGAGCTCCGTCTCTGGAGTGTACAGTGGTCCTGTCACGACTCCGAGGTACCGCTCACTAACCTAAGACTGCTGAAGAACTCCACCCGTCGAGTAATTCTGGACAGCTGCTACAACCAAGCACTCCCATGTGCCTCTACAACCAAGCGCACCTCTGTCATGGGTCTGCCGCTACATCCAAGCGCTCCCATGTGCCGCTACAACCAAGCGCACCTCTATCGTGGGTATGCCGCTACAACCAAGCGCTCCCATGTGCCGCTACAACCAAGCGCACCTCTGTCGTGGGTCTGCCGCTACAACCAATCCCTCCCATGTGCCGCTACAACCAAGCGAACCTCTGTCGTGGGTCTGCCGCTACAACCAAGCGCTCCCATGTGCCGCTACAACCAAGCGCAACTCTGTCGTGGGTCTGCCGCTACAACCAAGCGCTCCCATGTGCCGCTACAACCAAGCGCACCTTTGTCGTGGGTATGCCGCTACAACCAAGCGCTCCCATGTGCCGCTACAACCAAGCGCAACTCTGTCGTGGGTCTGCCGCAACAACCAAGCGCTCCCATGTGCCGCTACAACCAAGCGCACCTCTGTAACACTCCGAGTCGTTCGATCAGCAGTCGTCGGGTCTCAGCCAGCTACACGGTCTCCGTACTCCGCACGCTCGTCACTGGGAGGGTCCGCTCCACGAGCTACAGGTCGATACTCCAAGTATGTCAAATTCCCATGAAGAAGTATCTCAAAGGACCGCCTAGTCATAGGGGTCTCAACGCAACAGACGGCGCGTCAATCAGACGCCCGGTCTGTGAGTTATTAGCATTTTCGTCCCAGGGGCCCGGTTGGTTTCGTGAGCAAACCAAACCCGGCCGTCTCTCAAATGTACCCCAAACTCTCATAGGGTAAACTCATAGGGACCGTTTCTCAACGCGATCACCAATGCCGCTGACGGTTCGTCAAACGAATGTTCTGTCAGAAAGATATCATTTTTTCCGTTCCAGGGGCCCGGTTGGATTTTGGTGCGATCCAACCCGGCCACTATCCATATGCATCCAAAACTCGGGCGGAGGATGCCAAAAGTTTCTTACCGTCAACAGGAACTCAACGCAACAGACGGCGCGTCAATCGGACGCCCGGTCTGAGAGTTGTTGGCTTTTTCGTCTCACACTCACCTTGAGAAACTTCCCAGGAGGTCACCCATCCTGATCATTTCTCTAGGCCAAGCACGCTTAACTACGGAGTTTTAACCACGTAGGCTCCCGAAAAGGAAGGTGCACCTTGAGTATAGTATACCGAAATGACCGTCTTGATCCAAGGATCGTGTTGCCGCTAACGACGAGTCGTTTGAAGGTCCGTAGCCCAAGATACTGGCATTTGACCAAACTGCTCGGTAACGGGGGTTTCGGGCCCGGGCCGTCCCGACCCGAGAACCCCCGGATGGCCCGAACCGAGTCGACCCGCCCCAGACGGGGTCGACCCAGCCCGGCACAGCCCGACACAGCCCTGCCCGCCCCGGTGCGGCGCGGCCCGGCCCGGCACGGCGCGGCCCGGCCCGGCGTGGCCGGGCGCGGCGAACCGGCCCGGCGCACCGGTTCGGCGCAAGGCAGCTTGCTGGGCGCGCTGCCAGCTTGGCTGAAGGCCGAGCTTGCTGGAAACGGGGGGCCGCCTGCCCCCCCCCCCCCCTTTTGTGAAACCGGCCCCCCTCATAATGGAGGTCCAAATAACTGCCCGGGGGAATTAAATTCCCCCAGTTTCCACCAACCCGGCCGACCCGACCTGGCCGGCCGGCTTCTTGTCAACAGGACCGACAAGGGCCGGTCCTCTTCCGTCTTCCAGCACCGGCGGCCCGGCTGGCCGCCGGTCATCATGATCAGCCGCGGCCCGGAACCGGCTGCGGCCTTCGTCATCTGGCGCGGTGCGACGGCACCGCGCCCCTCCGCCGCGGCCCCGCTCCGGTCGCGGCGTCTTCGGTTTCCTTCGACACGGCGTGACGACGTCGTGTTCATGATAATTCTTTCCACGGCGCGGCGCGACGGTGCCGTGCAATAATTTCCGTGTGATTCCCGCGTGGTGCGACGGCACCACGCTATCTCGTTTCATCCGCAAGAAACATTCAAGAACAACGGAGGGGGTTTCGGCCGTGTTTGTGCGGTCCGGTCCCCCTCTCGTTTGACGATAACACTTAAACGTTCATCCTCAAGTTTGTCATGCTAGAACCAAGAACGGAAAATAATTAAATAAATCATCAACAAACCCCTACCTCGCTTTTCGTTATGTGTTGACGAAGTCGCGGAAAGGCGGCGGCGATTCGTCGACATCGGAAAAGAGAAGCCGTTGACGATGTCGGCGTTCTTCATGAAAGGCGCTCCCTTCTTTATTCCGAAAGGAGTGGGAAGGAGGCATCCCAGAAGGGATCGACGTTGGAAACTTCACGTTCTTCTTTGGAAAAGGCATTCTTCGTCGAGAAGACGTTGTTCCATGTTTGGAGATGTCCTTCGTGTTCTTCGTCGAGGGTGGATTTCTCTTCAATCCTTCCATGACTCTATCACAAAGAATTAGCCAACCCCAAACAATAAAACAACACACCTTATTATAGTGTTAGCTTAATGAATTCAAAATAATTCAAATTCATTAAGTTACATCCTTCATTAATGGGTGGAGAGGCTCCAAAATTAATGAAGGTGGAAGTGAAGAGTCACATTTAATTTGGGGGGGGGGTGGGTTCAAGGAAGTTAAGGAGTTTAAGGAGTTAGGAATTTGGGGGGTTTTGGCACATTAAGTGAAAGGGAGTTTAAAGTGGGTAGAAGAGAGTTAAGGGGAAGGTGAAGGGTTGGGGCTCGTGTGGGCCCCACCTCACCTTAATCCTCACTTGGTTAGTTAGGAACTTGTGATTCCACCCCAACTTCCACACTTAGGATATAACCACTTAAAAAGATAAATAAAATTTGTACCACAAATTTTATTTTTCTTTACACATAAACCACAACCTTAATAAACAACTGCTCCCAAGCAAACACAACTCCAGGAAAGGAATTCCTAAGCAAAAACTGGCGCTACGGTTCCATCGGTGCCCTCAGAATTTGATTCCGGGCACCGGTTCAAAAGTTAGAAATTCCCGCTCGTTCGTTCACTGAACGTACCCGAGCCAAACTTCGGAAATTGATTCAGGGCACACCGGGCCTCAGAATCAGGCGCTGTCAGAAACTGTGTTCTTGTAAAATTCCAAATAAAATTATGAAAAAAATTTCCTTGAAATTTCAGGGTCTTTACATTACTCCCACCTCCGGGCTTTACATCCCCGTAAAGCTTCATCACAAACTAGGGTCACAAAAGCGGTACAGAACACGTATCTGAGCCTTCCGCTCCCATGTGCTCACCTGGAGGTTCCCGTACTGTCAAAGGAAGTGCACCCAAGGAATTGATCATCCTCGTAGGATCTGCTCCTGTCTATTCTTGATCCCCACTGGAACCTCCGTGCATGTCGCTCTATCATCGACGTCCAACTCCCTGAGGTCGATGATGTGTTAAGGATCAAGCACGTATCTCCTCAATTGAGTTACGTGAAAGTCATCGTGCACCTGGTGCAACTGAGGTGGATGGGTCAAGCGATAAACCACCTCACCTACCCTTCTGGGGACCTAGAAAGGTCTATTGAACCTCGGAGATCTCTTGCCACCTCGGCTACATCTCCGTAAACCTCGTCGAGGTGAGACCTGTATAAGAACGTGGCCGCCATCCTCGAACTCTAAAGGTCTCCTTTTTTAGGTTAGAACTGAAACTCAAAACTCCTGCTGCCACGAGGGTAAGGTTGGCCGACCCAAGAATGATCGGCTACACCCTCCCATGCACGAGTTTATCTTGTGCGGCCCAGGGTTTCCTTTTCGCCGACCAAGGAAAACCCATCCCAATGTTTGCCTAATACCGTCAATTTGAGTATGAACAGTGATTGCCAAATACATGCTCAAACTAACGTCGTAAGGCCTCGACGCTGCCACCAAGAGGTCCTAACCGAGACTCTCGCCTCAAGGGTCAGATCACACCGTCGACGTAAGTGTGACAATCGAGTCTCCTCCCTAAGGTATCTCCAGATGTGAGGGTCAAGTCAACGGCTTAACCGGAATCTCTAGGTCTGGGACTAGATTCAGGGAAGGAAGGGATGATTCATTTCGACTCCTATGGCTATGGCAGCTAGTAGAAGATAAATTCCGCACTTCGAATCATCCTTAGAGCCCCTTTTTGGTCGCACTCCATGACCGCAAGCAGCTACCCTCTTTCCCTGCTCTCCAACTCCCTGAGTCTAGTGGGGACTACAAAGGCGGGTGATGGTAACATGTTTAAATGTACACCACCACAAGCTGCTCTCCAAGCTCTACCTCCATGTCTGCTGCTCTGCAGATTCATCTGTCCTTAACATTTCCTCTTCATGAAACATTTTACATGCCCAAGTCTCCGAGACTGGTGTCAGTTTCCTGCTTTCCAAACTTCTAACATTCTCTGGCTGTATTCGATCAGCAAAGAATTCTCAACCACAAAGGTACCTTCTAGCACTCTAGCCTAAGTAGAAATGCATAGAGAAAAGGTGCTGGCTCAGAAGCCCTTAAACATACCATGCTCAGAAGTCCGACCTCTATTGCACTGATTGAAACGCTTCCATCGAGTACCCGATATGTTCGGTACACCTTGATGAATTCTCAGCTAGGCGGAAAACTCTAGCAATCGCCTCCAGCCACTGCTCTGCTGTCTGGAAATCTGCCCCGCCTCGTAACTTCTGAGGCCTCTACTGCTGGAACTCGTGCAATGCGCTCCGCCAGCGTGCACAGTTTGCTAGTATAGCCGTTGGCATCTGCTGCCCAACAGGTGGTGACGTACCGGTACACCACCCGAGGGTGCCTACATAGTAAAAAGGGCCCTGCACCAGAGCCTCGTCGCTCGGTGATCCGTCATCGAGTACTCTCTCGGAACTCAAACTGACTGTCTGCGTGGAGACATCCTGAACAGATGCGACATGGTCAACGTCTTATACCTGGTGAGCTGACCTGGTTTGAGCTGACTTTAAAACTTTGGAAACACACACGCAATCAGTGTTTTTGTGTACAAAGTCAGAAATCAGTAGTCAGGGTCCTGGTGTATGGATACGTCGGCCGCCGCACCAACACTGGACTCCCTGAACTGAAAACCACACTCGGTACCCTTAACACTATTGCTTCACAGAAAGAAACATCAGAGTTATAAGTTCTGCGGTAGAACCGAACTCCTCTAATACCAATTTTTCATGACCCGTCCTCGGGGCCCGTGCCGTGACTACCCCAAGCCCGCCTTCCATAGGCCAGGGGATGGCGACTAGCACCAAAGGCGTAAAATCCCGATAACTGGGAAGGCATTTCCTTTATAAAAGAAAACAAGCACCACAGAGTACAAGCGGAAGAAGTAAACACTAAGTAAAAACTAAGTACAACAGTAAGGGCGGAAAGTAAAAAGGGGCCGGAAATACAAGCCCAACTGTAAAGTACATCTCGAAAGGGAAAACAGCAACTGAAAATTAAAGCTGCTATGCCGAGCTGTCCACTGGAAATCCCACCTGAAGGGTGGGTACAGATAGCTCATCTGCTCCTCAGGTCCCACCGTCCGCTCTGAGTATGTCTTGCCCAGTGGTCCACCTCCGGGTACCGCCTCGTCGTCACGTCCACCTCTGGGTACCGCCTCTTCGTGAGGTCCTCCTCCGGGTACCATCTCTTCGTATAGTCCACCTCCAAGTACTGTACAGTCCTCGAACACTCTACTTCTGTCAGCACTGCCTGTCGTCTGCAACCAACACAACGAGGTGCGGGCATAGCCCGTGCAGGGGTGAGTATAACGATACTCAGTAGGGACCCCAGACCCTCAAGGTCTCACTAAACCAACAAGGATAACCACAAAGAAGATCTCAACAGATAGCCTCTACTTAGATATATGCCCATACATATACCTAAGTTATCAAGTAACCCATCTCAATCATGAGGAAACACAAGGATTGTGAAATCAACAAATAACCACTACCCAGGTATATGCCCATACATATACCTAAGTTAGAAAGTGACCCATCTCAATCATGAGGTAAACACAAGGTCAAACGTCTCAGCTCAAACCAGGATTTTCATTATCGAAACCGTAACTGCTGAAGAGCTCCGTCTCTGGAGTGTACAGTGGTCCTGTCACGACTCCGAGGTACTGCTCACTAACCTAAGACTGCTGAAAAACTCTACCCATCGAGTACTGTGGGCCAGCTGCTACAACCAAGCGCTCCCATGTGCAGCTACAACCAAGCGCACCTCTGTCGTGGGTCTGCCGCTACATCCAAGCGCTCCCATGTGCCGCTACAACCAAGCGCACCTCTGTCGTGGGTATGCCGCTACAACCAAGTGCTCCCATGTGCCGCTACAACCAAGCGCAACTCTGTCGTGGGTCTGCCGCTACAACCAAGCGCTCCCATGTGCCGCTACAACCAAGCGCACCTCTGTCGTGGGTATGCCGCTACAACCAAGCGCTCCCATGTGCCGCTACAACCAAGCGCAACTCTGTCGTGGGTCTGCCGCTACAACCAAGCACTCCCATGTGCTGCTACAACCAAGCGCACCTCTGTCGTGGTTATGCCGCTACAACCAAGTGCTCCCATGTGCCGCTACAACCAAGCGTAACTCTTTCATGGGTCTGCCCCTATAACCAAGCGCTCCCATGTGCCGCTACAACCAAGCGCACCTCTGTAACACTCCGAGTCGTTCGATCAGCAGTCGTCGGGTCTCAGCCAGCTACACGGTCTCCGTACTCCGCACGCTCGTCACTGGGAGGGTCCGCTCCATGATCTATAGGTCTATACTCCATGTATCTCAAAATCCAATTAAGAAGTATCTCAAAGGACCGCCACGTCATAGGGGTCTCAATGAACAGACGACGCTTCAATCGGACGCCCGGTCTGTGAGTTATTAGCCTTTTCGTCCGAGGGGCCCGGTTGGTTTCGTGAGCAAACCAAACCCGGCCGTATATGTACCCCGAACTCTCATAGGGTAAAATCATAGGGACCGTTTCTCAACGCGATCACCAAGAGTTATGTTGTATAGTTAATGGTACTATGGAATAAATAATCATCTAAGGATTGTTACACTATTGTTTTTCCTAAAGTATTTGAAAGTATATGGTTGATTGTACCGGTAACCATGAAATGTTATTCAGATATTTTTGGAAAGTAGATGATATGTCCATAATGAAGGGATAAGAAGATAATGAGATGTTTGACTATATTCATGATGTCATGACTGATATAAGGACTAAGTGATATTATGGTTTGAGTATATATAATTTTTGGGATTTTGGTATGTGGATTGTGTTAAAATTTAACAACATTCATTTTTTCACTAAGGTTGAATGGGTATTCTTTCATTAAAAGAATACATGATTAAGGTATTCAAATGTTTGTAATTTGACCAACAAGATATATCATATGATATTTGGGGGATAAATTATGGCATTCACGTGATTGTTATCTGACATTTCACGTAATAAGTTTACTTATACTATGACCTTGGACTGAAGTATTTTAGATAAGCCTAAATATTGGAATGAATTACGTTTGACATAAGTTATTATTGATTAAGGATAGAACTTTTTTCGATATTATTGATGGGATGTTATAGTAACTTAGTTTTAGAAAAAGGAAAACCTGTAGGTTTGGCGACAACCCATCGCGTCGGACAAGGCTGTGGGAATCAAACCCACAACCGAAGTGCGACTGGCCTTTATTTACTACCAATGGCCTCTAGGAAGTCCCTAGTCAGTAGAAAATAGTTTTATTTTATTAAGTAGTATGATATATGATGTATATGTATATTTTTGGAACCATATATGATTAACCTCCCCATAGATGGACTTATGTATATGTGATCACTTTTTCTAACCTTTTGTTTGAAACTGATGGAATGACCCATCATTCTATCACATGATCTGTTAACACTTCACGAATAACAAATTCAACTTCATTTATTTTTGAGATGAAGTGGAAATTGTTCAAATAACAAAAAACAGTGAGATTGTAACAAAATCAAGAAAGTATTTATTCTAATTCAAAATTTTCAACTTTAGGGAAATGATATTGAAAACCAAAAATGTTTTCCTAGTGATCTTATATCTGATGAATCAGATGGTACCCTATATCATCACAAATTTATGGCTTTGTGATTGTTGGCTTTTTCATAGCTATTTTATCTACCACTCTCCATCAGAACATGATGGTAAAATTTTTCTTCCAAATACATATTTTCACCTATGTTCTCCTTTATGGAAACCTATTGATGAGTTCCTTTGGGTAATCGTCAAATTTCATACTTTAGTTTTTAAAATTATGTTTTAGTATTCCTTTTTACGATGTGGGTTTCTATGAATAGTAAACGATTTATAACCCCGATGAATTTCGAGGAAGAAATTAATTTTAAGGGGGGTAGAATGTAACACCCCAAGATTTTATGAAGAATATTATTTTAAATTCGTTGATGTATTTTGTTTTATACTACACCAAAGAGAGCTTTCACTATGCGCAACCTTGACCTAGATTGCATTACACGCAATCGCGACCTTCCTCGATAGCGTGTGTTGTATGCAATACTGAGTTTCACTAAAAAACAATATATAATTATAATATTTTCACGAACTAGCCGTTATGAATAGTATTAACTAAATTTTTTATTTTATAACATTATTATTCATCTTAGTCATTTTCTAGAACATGGTATGATATTGAAATAATATTTTTCGGTAAAATTAGTATTTCTAAAAAAATGCAGTTTTGCCGCAATTTGATGGCGCACCCACCTTAACTTTTGTTTTTGACATGTTTATACGTTTAATATGACAAAATAAAATTCTTATTTTGAATCAGGATATAAAAATTTACTTTGGATAAAGTTTTCATATTATTCTGATAACTTTCATATTTTACTAAATAGTAAATACACGCTATATTTTATTTAAAAACAACATTTTTCATCGCAATAATTTATATGGTTAGATTATATTTTTAAATGATTTTAAACTGTATTTAGAATATATATTTATGGTTTAATTCAATATTGTTGATTGGAATTAATTTCACTTTGAAATTGGATATAAACAATTATCAAACTTTTGATTGTTTTTGTTTCTTAAAAACACACTATTTGTTTTGATAAGAGGAATTAAATTTAAAATTAATTAATGTCACTTATATGTGATGAAGTTTTAGAAATAGACATCAATTTTGAATTCGGAATATCAAATAATTCTTAGGCTGAATTGTTAGTATTTTTCTGAAAAACTTCAATTTTCGATGAATAGTGAAACCACATAGTGGTAGTTTAAAAACTGACTTTTTTTAATTTAAACATAATTTTACTACTTCTGTGAGTGCAATTTCAAAAATTTGATATACACGGTTAATATCAAGGACTAAAATGTGGTTCAATGAGATGAAAATAATTTTTGGTGAATAGTAACTTTTTCCTTTTTTTACCACGGTTAAAAGTAAATATGGTGATTAAGGGAAAAATTGATATTATTATTACCCTAACACATGTCATAATTATTTTTAATTAGTGTAATTCGACCAAAAACAACCTTAGGTATAAAATATGACCATTTAGGCCCACATGGATTAGATTTGGTCAATTATTATTAATTTGTTTAAAGAAGGGTTAAAATAGTAAAAATCAAAGTTTAATAACTAAATCATTTTTAATATAGGGTTATACATAAGATAAATTAGACTATAAATGTTAATAATAAATCTAAAAATATTTCTTCCATAATTTTATTTTATTTATAATTTTTAGACATTAAATAATTAAATTTATTTATGACACAATGATGATGCAGTAATTATCTTATTAATAAAATATTGACATAATTGATGTTATAAATACCCAAATAACTATAATTTGAGACTTTTTATGAATTAAACTAATTTGCTAGGTTAATATGACATGCTATTATTGATTTAATTAACTTTTTTAGAACTAATAATTCTGTTATGATTTTCACAAAAATCAATTACCAAATAGTGTCAAAATTGACATAAAATAGTTTTTAAAACAAATATTTAATATTTAATTGTTATTTTATTCCAAAAAATCAAAGGATCGGCCAAATGGCATAGATAAGGTTATATATATTAATAATAAACAACTTGGGATTCGTTTGGCTTGTTAAAGTATGTTTATTGACCTTATAGTGTAAGAAAACAAGAAGACACGGTAAAAGTAAAATTATTTAACTTATGGTTAAATCTAAATGATGAGGTTTAAATAGAAACCTAAACTTGTCTAAATTCTATTCGATGAAATTATTTCGACCCATAACCACATTATCTTCTAAATAAATCAATTTGGAGATATTAATAACTGAATATGACTTTATAATAAAATAATATTTTTAGTTTTTCCAAAGGTGCCCCTCTCCTCCTTCATAAAAGGGCACCTCCTCCCTCTCTTCCTCACACCACATTGATCCTTCATGCTCTGAAAACCCCTGCCAAATTATCTTATCCACTTCAATAGAAACATCCTAGAGGTTCTGGTCTTCTTCAAAGAAAAATTTTAGTACCCTAAGAGGAGGTCTCCTAGAGGCGCTTCAAAGAAGAGGTAATGTCCGTTACCGATTCTTTCAACATTATTTCATCTTCCACATCTTCTTCATTAGTTGTTTCATTATGAAGTAATAAAATCAGTATAACTCATATAATTATATGTCATTATAAGTATGAAACAACCCTATTTCAGCATCTATCCATCCTACAGAAAATGAAATCACCACGCGTGCGTACGTACAGAATACCGTCTCCAAGCCGTGGTGAAATATGTTTTTTCACCAACACCTTACATGGATGGGTATAATGGTGTAAAGAATAAATATATATGGTTATTATAACATCATACTGATTCTGAAATATTATACCATCCACTCTAATTCTATTCAATAATTATGGGAACGATATCATCGCTCGTGCGTACATACGGACTACCGTCTCCACGACGCGATGAGATTCATTCTCCTTGTTAACCATAAATGAAAGATCATAATGTATATATAATAAATAATAATGAAATATATGAAATAATAATGCTACTGGATATATGTACATATATATGTATGTCATCTATTTAGTTTCATTCAATTCAATAAGGAAATGAAAATAGCATTCATGCATACGTACGACCTACCGTCTCCTTGAACGATGTATTTCATTCCTTTTATCAATATATAAAATATATATATGTATATGATGAATATATATTATATATAAATCATGTTTTAAATTATGGAATTATTTATATCGGGATATAAGTAATAATATCATGAACGAAAGGTCGAAACACATATGATAAATGAAATGATTTTACCCGAAACACTGCTTTAACATTGAATTTACAAAAGAAAGGGTAATATAAAGTCATAAGTGAAACATATATGATATCATAGAAATGAATATGATTCCGGAATAAGTCAATGACATTATTTAAATTATTATACAGGATATTAGGATACGTACGAAGCATATTGGACCTAAGGTGATGGATAATTTTGCAAATCTCAATTTTATGTGGGATTTCTTATTCGTAAGTATTTACTAGGGTTGTTGATACCATCCATGTCCATGTTTTATAAAAGTGTATTCATGAATGTTTAAATTCCTTTTTACCCATTTGACATTTACACCTTGTTATGGAAGGAATGTTTCTTTTATTTACCCAAAAAGGTACTTTTTTTACTTTTATGACAAAAGTAAAAGAAGAATGTTTTTTAACGTATACGACATGAAATGATTTTTTCGGTTTTATAAAGCCTTATTTTAATGAAGCTTCCTCCAAAATGTTTCATGACTATTTTCAACCAAATAATTTTCTTTTAAAATTGCATGACATTTTGTGAAAAGAATATGATTTTGAAGAAAAATGATATTTCCTCAAGAATTCATTTCAAGTGTTTTATCAAAACCATTTCTCATAAAAGATGACATTATTTAATATGTGTATGTTCCAAGTATCATGTCTATATGATTTACATGGTTTCACTTTTCTTATGATGAAATGATATCCATTTTTTTGTATTGATTATGTTATGATGGAATTATGTTTATGAAAACCATTTTATTATTGGGTTATGATGAATGATTTATGTTTATATTGTGGATCACGAAAGAGTGATTTCAATATGAGATTGGTGGGACCTATATCTCCCTCCAATGCATTGGGTAAAGACTTATTTCTCATGACATAGACATGGTTGGAATGACAAGTTAAACCGATTCAGTAATACAGGACTAGAACGATGAGTGAAGTCGATTCAGAAAGGGACATTATCTACTAAGATGATCTTGGCAGAAATTCCTTGGCTACTATGGAAATCATATCATGTGCTTAATGGTTTGAACAATTACATGTTTTATTCCCATGATAATTTATCATGATTAATGTTTATTCATGATCTATTCCTTCCATACTGCCATGTTTTATATCATTGCTCATGATTTTGATGTTTAGATTTTATGGTCATGTTTTTTTTACATTCAAATGACTAAGGATTGTTTTATGTTCTCTATCCTTACCCTTACTGGGCATTTGAGCTGACCCCTTTTATGTTTTCTTCTCCCTAGGATATAAATTAACGTTTTAGGTATGAAAAAAAGGTACGATCTTTATGGGAGTTGTTGATGTTCTTTCACCATGATTAGAAGATTATATTCCGGGTTTCCGAAGACACTAAACTATTACGGTCATTGTGTGTCTGTATTTGTTATGTATTAATTCTTCCGAAAAAGTAATTTAATGTCCATGTACGTCAAGCTTCGGGTCTCTACACGCACACACATTAAATCTAGTTTTTGACAGGTTTATAAGTTAAATTTTACAAAATAAAATTCTTCTTTTGAATCAGGATTTAAAAATTTCTTTTAGATAAAATTTTCATATTATTCTGATAACATTCATATTTTAATGAATTGTAAGAACATGATATATTATAATTAAAAATAAAATTTTTCAACACAATATTTTCTATGAATGAATTATAATATTGAATGGTTTTGAAGTATAAATTGAATATATTTTTACCATTTAATATAATATAAGTCATTACCGTTAATTTTATATTTAATTCATAAGTAAAAACATTTCAATCTTTGGAAATGTTTTAACTTTTAAAACCCGGTTTCATAACAAAGGGATTTATTTTAAATTAATTACATCAAATTTTGTGTTTTGAATTTTTAAAAATGGATTCCATATTTGAATTCAGTGGGTCCAAATTATGTTTATAGGTTACTTTTTTATATTATGAATAGAAACTATGGTAATTTTATTTTACTGCAGCTAATGATAAATTGGGTAATTAAGTGTAAAAATAAGATTATAAAATTACCCCAACACCTGCCAAATTTGACTTGGATGACTAAAAGTAGACCTATATCACCTAATGGTCGTAATATATTAATTTTAAGGACTTTTGACCATGAGAATAATTTAATTATTATTAAAACCACTGAACGTGACAACATGCCACTCCCTTAAATCTTATAAGTATAATAATATTCATTTGGAGATAAAATTCATCAATCCTAGAATATAAAGTCTCCAAAAGGATAACAAAATTACCTACATCATGATAATTTATTTAGAATTTTAAGGTATTATATAATTGTCATTAATGGTGACACAATAGTGATGCAGGAATTGTTTATTTAGTGAAAATTCGATAATATAGTTTTTATTAAACTAATAGTGACCCTAAAAGGAACCACAAACCTAACCAAAACTTATTCTTCATGTACATGTAAACCATAAGCATTAGATGGTCTAATATTTGACCATTTTGAGCCTTATAAAAGCGATAATGACACTTAGATTATTTTATTTCAAATGATGTCAAAGTTGTCACCTTCATCATTTAATAAAGATAAAATTTTAAAAGTGGGGTTTTTAGAGCATAAATTGGAAAAAACGTATTATGATGAAATATATTATATTTATATTCATCATTTTATTTTATTTTTTATTTTTAAATGACAAATAAGTATATTAAATAATTATACAAAAATGTTGTATTAATTATTTTATTAAGAGAAATATCAAATAAAGGATTTTAAAAGAATTAAAATAAATATTATATGAACTAATTAATGTACTCCAATAATTTTATAGAAAAATATGTCTTTTTATATATCTATTAAAGAGGTTTTTTCGGAAAAATATTCTATTTGTATTTTATTTAAATTCAAATAAATGAATTTTGTCATAATAGATACTATTGCTATTTTATGTTATTAAATTGTTTAAAAATCACAAAAATATTTACAAATTAAAAATTAAATTTATAAGATCTAAAATGTCATAGGACATAATATTATTTATAATTAACAACACAAAAGTATGTATTTATAACCATATAAAATTTATAACATTATTACCACAAATAAAATTAAATAGATTAAATAAAGATAAATCATAATGATAAGGTTTAAAATAAAATTAAAACATGTCTACATTTAATTGGATGATGATATTACAACCCTATATTATCTAATATCCAAATTGGAGTCACTTTGGAATTTTTATGTGGGGTTTGGGTTTATTATAAATTTATATTTTAGAGGTTTCCAAAGGAACCCATCTTCTCATAAAAGGGCACCTCCTCCCTCCCCTTTTCACAACATTTTCAGCCTTCATGATCAGCCAAACCCTGCCCCTTTCTCATCTCCACTTCCATAGAATAATTTTTAAGGTACCGGTCTTATCAATAGACCAACTCTAGTCTCTTAAGTAGAAGCATAAAAGTGGTGCATCGAAGAAGAGGTAATCTCTTCTACCGATTCATTCAGGTTTCATTCTTCTTCAACTTTTTCTTCATTAGTTGTTTAATTATAAATTAATAACATCAGTATCAATAATAAACTGATATTTTATTATGTATTTTAAAAAACCCCATTTCACCTTCTATCCATCCTACGGAAAACGAAATCACCGCGTGTGCGTACGAACCGAATATCATCTCCACGCCGTGGTGTAATCTGGGTTTCCACCACCACCTTACATGGATGGGTATAATGATGTAAATAATAACTATATATGGTTATTATAAAATTATAATGATTCTAATATATTATATCATCCACTCCAATTCAATTCAATAATTATGGGAAAGATATCATCGCTCGTGCGTACGTACGAATTACCGTCTCCACGACGCGATGAGATTCATTCTCCATGTTAAACATTGAAGAATGATTATAAAATATATATAATGAATAATAATGATATATATGACATAATAATACTACTGTATTTATGTAGATATATGTTTCATTTAATTATTTCCATTCAATTCAACAATGAAACGAAAATAGCGTTCAGGCATACGTACGGCCTACCATCTCCATCAACAATGTATTTCATTCCATTTATCGATATATAAAATATATTTATATGTTGAATATATATTATATATAAATAATTTTTTACATTCTGGAATTAAGTAAATCATGATATAAATAATAATATCAAGAACAAAAAGTCAAAACACGTATGATAAATGAAATTATTTTAACCAAAACGCACCTTTAACATGAATTTACAAAAAATAGGTAATATAAAGTCATAAGTGATCCATATATGATATCATAACTATTAATATGATTTTTTAATAAGTCAATGTAATTATTTAAATCATTATACAGGAGGTTAGGTTACATACAAAGCATACCAGACATAAGGTAAGGGATAACTTTTCCAATCTCGTTTTTAACTGGGGTTGTTTATTCGTAAGTATTTACGGGGGTTGTATTTATCATACATGTCCCTGTTTTAAAAAAATGGTTTCATCTATGGTTAAAGTAATTTTTACTCATTTTTTACTTTTACTAACTTTTATTTAAGAAATATTTATTTTTTTACCATACGAGGTACTTTTTGACTTTGCTGGCAAAAGTACGTGAAGAATGTTTTTTTACTTATACAGAATGAACAGATTTTTACGGTTTCATAATGCCTTATTTTCATGAAACATACTCTACAAGATTTAATAACTATTTTCAACAAAATCTTTTTCTTTTAAAATTTCATGTAATTTTGTGAAGAGAAAATTATTTTGAAGAAGAAAGGATATTTTCTTCAGGAATTCATTTTAAGTGTTTTATCAAAACCATTTTCAATTTAAGATGGAATTATTTTATATGTGTATGTTTCAAGTATAATGTCTCTTTGATTTACATGGTTTCACATTTCTTATGATGAAATGATATCCATTTGTTTTATATGGATTATGTTGGGATGGAATGATGTTTATGAAACCCATTTTATTCTATGGGTTGTGATGAATGATTTATGTTTATGTTGTGGCACACATAAGAATGATTTCATTATGAGATTGGTGGTACAAATATCCCTCTTCAATGCATTGGGTAATGATTTATATCTCATGAGATAGACATTGATGGAATGGTAAGTTAATCTGGTTCAGTGTTACATGACTGGAACAAGGAGTGAACTCGATTCAGAAAGGGACTTTGTCCACTAAGATGGTTTTGGCAGCAATGCCTTTGCTACTATAGAAATCATACCATGTGCTTAATGGTTTCCACAATTACATGTTTTATTCCCATGATATTTTATCATGATTAATGTTTCATTATGATCTATGCCTTACGTACTGCCATGTTTTATGGCATTGCCCAAGATTTAGATGTTTAAACATTATCTTCATTTTTTATGTTCAAATGTATATGATTTGTTTTATTTTCTCCATGCTTACCTTACTGAGAATTTGATCTCACCCGTTATATGATTTCTTTTCCCCGGGATTTAAATAAAGGCTTTAGGTAAGAAAACAAATGGGGAAGATCTTTATGGGAGATGTTGATGATCTTTCACCGCGATTAGAAGATTATATTCCGAGTTTCCAAAGACACTAAACTATTATGGTCCATGTGTGTCTGGTTTTTTAATGTATTAAGTATTTCAAAAAGTAATGTAATGTCCATGTATGTCATTCTTTGGGTCTCTACATGAAATTTTACTATTTTAATAATCTATAATACTTGCACAATTTGGATGCAGGGTTAGACTAACTATGCACTAATAGAACACCCTCAATGAGAGAATATGATTAAACCACACATGTTGGCCTCGTGGTTCCAAAAACATGATTCAACAATATTATATTCACATGCCTGAGTCTAGATCCAAACTTCACAGATTTAAAGGGTGGTTTCTCAAACCATCCATATGTCGTGCACCATTCCCCATACTCCAAACCACTAGCTATATAGTTACCCAGGTGAAGCTGTATGATTTTTATAACTATGAACTAATGATTCTACACTTCCTAACAATCATAAAAACATAATATTTTTAGATAAAAAAAATCAAACAAGTGATCAAAACGAACCTCAACGAAAGGATCCCAATAAAAGAGAATAATATAAATAATATAATTCCAAAGCATGGGTTGTAAAAAATTATACATACCTCAAACCCTTTCTTCCCATATAAATTATCCCAGTTTAGTAGTAAATAATAGTTGATCCCATACCTGATCAAAACGAATGGAACGATGGATCATATGGTGACCCATAAAATCTAAATTCATACACAATTGATTCTAAAGAAAAAAATAAAAAAAATTCATGAACACAAGAGGGTTCACCCAACCAAAATAACTCTACAAACACCACCAATATTTAATACCCCAACAACATCACCTTGGGGAGAACGGTTTGGGAAATTTCGAGGAAGACCCCCTTGTTGACCAACATGGGAATTCAGTAACTCCCAATAAGAACTATACATATTCTACACAAACCAAACCCCTATCACAAGGGGGAAACCAATGGATTGAACCATACAAAACAAAAAAACCCAAAAACAAGGTACAAACATCAATTACTGTAGGAATTAGCATCTCAAAATTATCACAATAGAAAATAAGGAACTGATTCGAAAAATGATGACAATTTAAAGATTCACACTGTGATTAATATAGCCACCGATATTACAAAATAACTATTCCATCATACTCATACAGAAAAAATTTTAACATAAAGATGTATCAAAACAAAACTACAGAAACATCAAACATATTCACCCCATTATTGAGGGAAAATATTTGTGAAGGCCCTCGACACCCATGGAAATTCCCCAACTGTGTATGGGTATCACTCTGAGAACTGGTGATGAACAACTAATCTCTAATGAATCCAATTTCTCACAGTCCAGAACTAATATACTCTGATAAAAACATATTCTTTAGTAAATTATTCTTCAAAAACATCTCAAGATGACCCAAATGGACATAATGATGACAAGTCATTGGAGGAATGAGACATGGTGATTTTTAGTGCCCAAACAAACAACACTGAAAACACACTTGTGAACAATCCAAAAAATGAGAGTCTAAAACCAATGATGGGAACCCCCCAAGAACATGTTTCTTTCGAATAACCTTCTCTACAGATGGGATACCTTTAGAAGTGTAATGGTATACAATATTTACAACTATCATGAATATGGAAAGGATATCATCTAAGATTTCTTTATCCACTAACTTCTCAATATAATGATCCTTGGAGGAGAGGGATAACACCATGATCAAAAGCTGGAAACCCACAATGAAAATATAATACTTCAGTATATTTTCTAATTCTACCTCTAGAGAAAAATATAAAAGATATATAAAGTGGCCAACATATGAATTCACATTCTGTTATTCTTACTTAATACACAAGAAGTCTTCCACATTCATCATCTTTACCTTCACATGTATAAACCATCAAATAAATTTACAAAAACACATCCCACATCAACCCAACCTGCATTTCTGATGGGGAAATTACATTCCATTCATCCCAATATAGACCAATAAAGAAACCACGTACCACACACTTTCTCATATCTTTAAGAGTTCCTAATAGTATCATTGCAAACTCAAATTATTCAATAAATTCCACCACCTCTAAGAGATATCGAACCTGAAAAAATATGGGAAAACAAAGAGGAATAAGAAACATGGAGCAACCCAGTTGAAATTTTTTGGACCATTCTGGGAGGAATATTTTTAAAATAAGAAAACATATATTGAAATCCAACAATGAGAAGAAAAAAAATAAAAAGCTTCCCAAGACAAAACAATAGGATCAAAAGACTAATAGATACATGAAAACCCCTATATCCTCTTATTGAAAAACCAAAAATTTCCTTTCAATGTCAAAACATCCTTCTACCAAAGATTCATTTCACAAAAAATCTCACTTATGAAAGAAAACCAAATTTCTGAAGACATTTTCCCTTTATGAAAATTATTTTTGAAGAACAATGTTAAACCATTAATTTCAAATTCCCATGCATTGAATCATACAAAAAATCACATAAGAATTATTTACACATCCACTAATATAAACCTTGTATGCATGACAACATGCACCATTCATACAAACCCTGTCATATGAGAACATTCTCAATGAGTACCAAGGGTCACCCATGACATTTTATGATCAAATCAAAGCATTTAATAAATTTTCAATTCAATTTTATTTATCTTTTAAAAATAATTTATTCCAATAATAAACTATTGAAAGAAATCATTTTCATTGAAAAAATCATTTTCATTTCAAAATCTAACATACATTATTTAAAACCAATGTAAAACATCACTCACACAAAACTACTGCAGTGAGGAACTAGTTTTTTGTGTATAACCTGGAATCATGATTAGTTGGTCATTCCCAAAGTAAACATAAACAAATAACATGACCTTGAAACATGCAGTTAGACTCCATATGGGTCACTACTTTGTGTGATATCAGGACATGATAGTGGATTTCCACTCTTTTCATCCCTCGGTCCAAAAAAAGACAAAATACTCAACCTTCAGTCAGCCCACAAACATGAGGGATATATTGGAAAATGGTTCATGAGATCCTTCTCATATCTACTACTATTGTTCCTACATTCCTAATTTCCAACAACATGAAACATAAAAAAACTCCAACACTGATAATTTTTTTTTCACAAAACAATATAGGATTTCATCTAACCAGATGTATGAACTAGTCTAAGACAGGGACCAAAGGGAATTCCTTAACCTCACGTAATGGAATCAAATGTTAAGAAATAGGGTGATCACAATGAAAACTATTTTTCCCAATAAAATAAGATAAAATAAATTATATTAAAAAGTAGGAGAACCAGCAATAACTAGATCTGAATGGTTAAAAAAATGATCCATATATAACATATACTGAACAAAAATAATCTAAATAAAAAACTATAATTGGACCACACTACCATGATATACATGTTACCTCATGGTCACCACAAACCAAAAGGCCATCATTCCCCAAATTTTATCATTATCCTGTAATATAAACCTAAAAAATAACTATAGTCTAACAATTTTTAGTGGCACAAGTAAGGTTGAAGATGCACATCTCACTATGAAAAACAACAAAATACAAGAAATTACTTCCAAAAAAAGTCCACAAACACTTTCATGGGTTACATATATAAAAACCGTTTTTTCTATTTTTAATAAACAAATACAACTTTCCCTTTTTCAAAACAGTAGGCAAAAAATCTCCATTTTTAAAATGGATTACAATTTTAAAACCAAATCCCAATCCAATTTCAAAGCACAAAAACACCTAGCTATACTAAAGATAATAATGTTGTATAAATTGGAAATCATGAGAATAATTATATAAACTAGAGAAAAAAGATAGAAACCATGTGAATTTCATAATCATTACTTGAATGATCCCTGGATGTACTCATATCTGACTCACATTATGCTATATGGTTCATGAACCTAGCCAATAAATCATTATCTATTCTAAAGTCCGATCTAGTGGAAATCTCCACCAATACCTGTCATGTCAAGGGGGTACCAACATATCTGAACAGGGTTGACATGAAATCATCAATCTACCCATAAAAAGATGTCACGAAAACTCATGTTAATATTAAATGCTGAAAGGAAGAGTCCCTCACACGAATGGCTCACCTTTCCATCATGTACATAACATTCCTAGCCCAAACACTAAAACAGCATATGTGATACCTCTTTATTTGGGTAATTTTCCATAATGGTGATCATATGACAACCATCAATTCACAAGTGTTAACTGATCCATCACACAACATGATATTTAAAATCATTTATCAAAATAATCTTCGGTTACAACCAATCATTTACACTTCCAAAACAAAAATTCATTTCTAAATCTTTATATTATTCCAACCAGTCTTGCAACATTAAAAATTCGAATACATTAAAAAAATGTTTCCGAACCACTTCCAAAAAAACAATACTTTCATGTTCACAGTGCCAAGAATGAACATATATTTAAAATATAATCCATAATCCAACACTAATTCAAACTAATGTGAAAAGACAGAACATAATCATAGATTCCAAACAAGCATTTAAATAATTTCTAACCAACCAAATTTTATATGGTACCAAATAGGCCATCATTTTTAAATTCACATTTAAAACAAAATTTGAGTCATTTGAAAACAATGTATATTTATTGAAACACTAAGAGTTTCAATATAATGTTCTAATGTTTTTATAATATAGGTTTATTTTGGTATGATTCAACTAGCACCATTATCATTTTTATTCCCTCCATGTGTTCACCCCCTACACTCAAGGATGCACCCTTATCCAATGGAGCACAATATGTATCAAAGAAATTAACTAGAAACATATTTAATGTATTGACACAAGTTCCACCTCCAACATACTAATCTATACATGAGTTCTAAAAAATATTATCTCTATAATACAAACATATGTCTCATATCACAATCATCCCATTCTATCAAAACATAACGATGAAAAAAACATTGTAAAAATACCCAATTATTTCTAAAAAGTCAACATGGTATTTTACCAAAAATGTTGACTGCATATATACATAATCAAATTTAAATAATGTATTTACAAATAGTTTTTTACCAAATTTCACATGAAAAAAATGTAGTACAAAAAAACCAAACAATCACATCGGAATCATGTAGAAAACATTAATTAATTATTTAAAAACACCCAAGAATAAAATAGAATGCATTGGAAATTATGAAAATGGAAACACATACATCGATGTAGAAAAAATTCAATGAAAATAAAATGAATGTCTGAAGAGGCCCCATGAAACAATCCTAACAATGTAAATCAAGGAAAAAGAAACCCAACGCATTATGTCAATCACATATGGTTGGGATAATAAAAAAACCTCAAAGGAAACACCACGAAAAATATTGGTATGAGATACGAGATGGAAAATGACCAAAAACCGCAATAACTCATAATAGATTCAAAGGAGAAGAACCAAAAAAGGGATATGTTGAAGGGGAACGGAGGTGGAGAGATCCTCTGTGATTCAAAAAATATCCAAGGGGGATGAAATCACGAATTTGGGTTATAAAATAAGTGGGAAAACATGGAAATAGAAAATTTTAAGTTTCTGGTCAACATTAATGGTTTGGAAGTATGATTATATTAATTAGGTGCCAATCATGATCCCCTTACTAGAGAAGAGGGAAACCCTGCATGGGATGGAAAGATAGTCCCCCAACAATGTACCATCATTGATATATTCCAATGCCCATGTCTATAACAAATCCACATCTTTTCCTCATGGTTGTCAAAACCATATACAAGCAATGTTCTATTCCCAAGAACCTAAACCCCATGTTATCTATTACCTAGGTGAGGTTGCAAGGTTTTCCATAATCATGTGTCAACCTTTATCCCTTTTCTTTTAATCCTAGAATCTTCCATGTTCTAATAGAAAATAAAAAATTCATTATGGGACTCACCACAAACCATAAGGAAAAGATATAAATCCAAGATATGAATAAAAATAAAAATTTAAAATTTTTGGGTGTGAAACTTATAACCCTCAAATCCAACCTCTACTAGAAAACCATTATATAAAACTAATTTTTAAAAAATAACAATTATTTTTGGTGATTTCCATATTTACAAAAACCCAAAAAAAAATATTATAACCAATAAAATGATATATAACTATACAATTGATCAAATAGATGATTATTCCACATATAAAATAATATCCATGAACAATAAAGAAGATATAAACAAAAAATCCTCTTAATTCTTTTAAAATTTCTATATTATTGAAGTAATATTGTCAAACATCATTACAATATTTGGCTTGTCTGCTAAAATCCAATTAGTAAAAATATGGAATTTTTATAATTTTATTCAATCAATTTCTTCTCCAACCATTTCCAAATAAAAATGATTCTGAATGAATCCTTATATACTCAAATATAAAAACATTAACTTTTAATTATTAAAACAATCGAGTGTACCATCAAGGTTGATATATACTATACCACATGTAAACCACAACATATGTATCATGATATATGCATCACCACATCTACATAACCGCAACAACCATATATTTCCCTCTACTACTAAAAACCCATACAACTATTTAGTAAAAAACTTTAACCATTAAAAATACCCACTACTGTAAGAAAAATAAAAGTATCTACACATGAATAACAAAATATAAAAATAAATAAAATAATTGTAAAATTCTATGATAAAAATATTGGTAACACTGAATGTTTTTATAAAAATATATCCCACAATATTGTATCATTATCAATGAATTCCATGACCCTTTATACTAAATCATTATCATTGGATACTACATAACTTCACACAGTATCAATAAAAAGTAAAACAATGCATGTAAAATTCAAATCACAAACATGAATATCCCATCAATTGATTCATATATCCATAGATGAAAATAATCTCAACATATTACCAAAATTAAAAATTAGAAAATATTAACTACTATCAGTCATAAAATATCATTTATTATCATTCAAATCACATTAATATATAAATGGATATCCATACATCCTTGGAAAATCTTATTAAACTACTATATAGAAAAATATTAAATTAAATATCACCTCTCATTACAATAGTTAATACTACCCACAATTACTTCATTAATGTTGTCAAAATAATATTCAAATTTTATAAAAGATCGCATCATAAAAAATTAATGATTCATATACGATAAAACATCACTTAAATAAGAATAAAAACATTTTGGTTATAAAATAACCAAGATGTTATCTATGGTAAATTAAAAATAATACTTTTATCATTACACAACTATAATGACAAAATTATAGGAATTTTATAAATATAACGAAATATAGATGTTAGAATTCATTAACATTCCAATGAAAAAACCATTTCATGAATGTTAATTGATCTCTTAATACATATCATTAACATCCTATTTATTAGAAAAAACATGATTCCTAAAAATAAAATTGAATATTCCAAATAAAATAAAATTAGGATTAACAAAGATATATAAAAAAATAAAACAAAAAATAAAAATAAAATTTTTCTATTTTATGATCCATTCAATCACAAAATGTTATCTCTGAATTTTTTGTAAAGATAATTTTAAATATATTTTAAATTTATAAATGTCTAAAATTTTTATTAATAGGGATTTATAAGGACTATAATAGATGTTTTTTAGTGTGAAATATGTTTAATTAATTTCATCAAAAACAAATTTGATATAATTTCCAAAATATTTTGTCATCACTGATTATAAAAATTCTAAAATTAATATCTAATTTTGTATTCCTTTTTCTAAATTTTTAAACTGTGATCCATGGTAATGATCAAAATATATAGTTTCTGTAATGGAATAAGGATATAAATTATGGAATGAATCATTATTCTCTAATACATCACAGAAATATATAATATGATACCCTCTTTAAATTTCCAATTTGAAGCCCAAAAATCTCATAATATTCCATGATGATTTCATTTGAATAATACCCACATTTTTTCTTCGATTATATAGCACATAAAACACATAAATTTAATTCATCCCATGATTAATAAGTATATTTTATAATGAAACTACAAGATGATATAAATATACCATAATGTATTTCCCATTTATTATTGTCCAATTGTTACAAAAATATCTATTTTACAAATACCAAAATACCAAAAATAAAATAAAATAGAAAAAATCATCAATTCATAGATCTAAAAATTTGACAAGTCTTAAAAATTATTTTTAAAATATATAAAAAATATATCATAAAATATGATAAAAAATATATTAAAAATATTCAATATTACATTATTAATTAATAAAATTCATTTCATTAATCGATATCCATAAATCATAAAATAAAATAAAAAGTGAAATTTCTCATAAAACTAAAGAATCATTTTAAATACCTCTTAATTGATTTTCATTCCTAAAATAAAATCAATTTTATTTTAATATATTAATTATTCAATAAACACATTATAAATAATATTCAAATATCCATATTATATTACATAAAATTGGGTACACAATATTTATTTATACTAAAATTTCATTTTCTGTTCTTAATAGTAATTATTCACCTCTAAACATATTTTCTTCTATATTATTCATCTTATCATAAAATATCATCCACGAATCACCATATCTATAAAATAACTATTCCCAACCAATTTTCAACCTCCATTTAATCCTATATAATATCACAATCAACTAAATTATTATAATTAAAATAATCTCAAAGATCCATTTGATTGTGTTTTTCATTGTAAAAAAATAAATTACTCCATATTATCTAGGAGTTCACATTTATTGGTTAATTCACATTTCAATTCAAATATCATTTAAAGGTTATAAAAGAAATCATAATTCATTACATATCAAATATCTATGAATTGAAAATGATAGAGTTCAATTGTCAATAATATGTGATCATAAATATCATACCCCAATAGACCCTTACTAATCAGTGTAATTTTTTACTATAGCTTCACAAAATCATTATTCAAAATAATCATTTGTATCATTATTATTAAATATTTAATTAAATAAGGTCTAATAATTCCAAACATTCCACCATTATAACACCACAGGGATGGATTATTGGATTCTTGAAACAATTCCTTATATGGTGTCATTATAATATATCATTAAAAAGTATTATTATGGGAAATCTCAAATAGGGTTAAATTTATCAACTATGTTTTAATAAAATATTTAATTCATTCATTCATTTTATTATCTAAGGAATAAATCGTCAACTAATAATATAAATTATTGTTTTTTTGGATTTGGTGCGTAAAGAACATTTACGTTGTCATGACCAGCCTTCACCAAAAGGAGGGAAGGGTCAGATGATTGACAGCCCCTTCCTTATTTATGTTGAAGGAGAGATAATGACCCCTGAAACCCTCCTTCTACAGGCCCTTGAGTGGTGACCAACACCAAGGGTATAGAATCTCAAACAAAATGGAAGGAATTACCCTTTTTATTATTATGGGTTCAAGAGATTAGATGGACACCCCAACAATACTGAAGATGAAAGTAAATGTAAAGCCAAAAGTAAACCATGCCCATGTGCTTGTTCAAAAGTAAAATATATAGGCCACAAAACTCCAAATGTAATGTACCAAGAAATAGGAAAAACTACAATAGAAACTGCCCCAAGGTCCGAGGAAGTACGTCCCCACACGATCCCTGAAGTCCTCATATAAAACTAAAAACAGTTTTATATACGTAGGGTGAGAATACAAGTACACTTAGTAGGGAAAACCAAAGACTCTCGTGCACAAGTGGAGAGGAATTCTAATGCCCTGTGGGAAAAGAAAAACCAATGGGCCTAGCGAGGAAAAACTATCCACCCATGTCTCACCAAGGCACACTCCCCAAATAATGCAAGGCAAGTATAGTATAGTAATAGCACATCGATATTTGGGTACACCACGCCACATTCCCACTGGTTATTGAAGACATCCTGCACATCGAACCAATCCCGCCATTCTCACTATATTCCCACTTCCAAACACCACCCGCACACACCTGGGCCACCACAACCACGCATAACCACACTTGCAAACACGTGGGTCAGAACAACTACTACCATGCCCGAAGACACCTGGGCCTCATCCCGAAGACACATGGGAAACAGACTTCCCACAAACACCTGGGCCAACCACCACAACTGCCCTACCCGAATATTATTGGGCTGATAATGGAAATCCGGCCATCACAGCCTACCTGAAGAGTCTTGGGCTATTCCAGAAAGGGAGAATACAAGGAGCTAATTACTTTCCACTCATATGAGTGTTGGAAATAACACCCTCCCCATGAAATGGGTTGTTCGGCACTGAGTGCTCACCTTGTGTGGAGCGCAAATAAGCAACATAAAAGCTAAAAATACATGTATAGGCAACAAACACTCATCCTAACCTAGGGGTTCCAAAACCTTAACACAAACACCCTTGTTACTATTCATTCTCAAATAAAGCCACGACACTCACGGCCAAGTAACAACCCATTCCCAAACTAATTGACCAATAAACCATTCCCGTTTTCATGTTTATGTGATCCCATTAGTGGGAATTCTACCGTACCGGGATACTAACAGGAATAAACAAAAGCCAGGTGAAGAAAGAAACAGCCAAACATCAATTTATGCATTCACACCCAGTTCTCTTGTAATGTCACAACAAAAAGGGATAAATGGGATCCCTCAAAGTACTGGAACCAACAAAAACCTCACAAAGGGGATAAGTGAGATCCCTTGAAGTACTGGAGACAAATAAAACATGGGGACACAGCTCCATATCCCCAAAACCGGGAACCCTCCATTTCTCAACGATAGAGGATTACCCCTGAGTACGTGTCACAACAGAGCAACCACAGAACTTCAAATTCACAACCAACAACCATTCCACAAAAAATGATCTCATCCCCGTTCACATCATCCCATAATCACCAAGCAGAACAACACACCCACCACCAAACAGAGTGGAAGACTTCCAGGTTCAAGAACATTATTCATTAAGTTCTTCTTTCTGTTTGTTAACTGGGGTGGTCACATAGAGATTATTGTTTTACTAAACATCCATTTCAACCAACTCGGTTTACGTCATTAACCAATTTCAAGGTTAAGCCATTTAATCATAATAGAATAAAAAGGTTCATTAGTGCTCAAGGAAAGACCACCGACGACAATGATTTTCCGTGTGCATTGGCCCACACAATTCACAACACATACAACCGAAAAGTAGTACAACATAAACATTGATCACACCCCCTTCAATATTTAAAAGTCCATTCATTATCTTCATAATGTTTTGTTTCATCAATTCTCATAGATAAAAAAGCATACCCACCCCACTTGATAAACAAAAAGGGGAGGCGAAGGAAAACCCTACTTGATTGATCATAGATCAAAGTTCTTCTCCACATTCCAAGAATCAGGGAAAATAACGACTCGCATGGGAGGGATTTCGGGAACTCCAAATGCATTAAGAAGAAACGAAAGCCAGCCAAGAGGAATAAAAAGGAAGTATAAATTCCCATACGATACATAGATAAGATCCTGTTGTTAATTGATATGGGGATTTGAACAGCATTAAATTCTGATCGTGGTTCCCCACGCGGTTGGTTGGTTACACATGACAGGATTAATTGTTATTTATGTCTCCATTGAGGAGGTCCCTCGGGATTTCTTGGTTATTTAATATGGGATTTTAAATGGATTTAAACACATGATAAAAAATTAAAAAGTCCAAAAGAGGGATTTCGGGAAAATAACTGTAGAAGAGGAACCCGAAAAGGGTGGGTGACACCGATCGGTCGTGCCGATCAGTCGCCCCAATCGGTCCCGCAGATCGGTCGTGCCGATCGGTCATGCCGAAATGACATCCTACCACTGAGACATCACCCCTAGGATCCGGAATTCAGCAAAGGGATGGACCATGAGGGTCCGGGTAATCACATCAGATACCTCTCAAAGAATTATCACCCTTGAGAATTTAAAACCACACCTGAATAAAGGAGGGGGTCCGAACAACCTCCCCAGAAGATACAACTCAAGAGTGAACCTGAACAATTACAATCACCGTAAAACAAAAGATTAAATGTCTGGTCATGTGGTTAGGGGTTTCACTTCCTCCATGTTAAGATACTATCTGTTTTGGGTTTCTTTGACTCACCTGCACGGGTATAGGTGTATCCACTGTAATGCATCTTAACTAGGAAATAGGTCCTCCCCTCCCCACATCTCATGATACTTCACACACATCCACAGAAAAGGAAAACCATGCATTCCATAGTTAATAATGTAAAGTGTTCCATCACAACCAAATGCAAGAAGAGAACTACTCAAAATAGCTCTGGGTACTGGGCGCGCATTTGCGTCTCCCATTCCCAGGAACTGTCCTCCCTCCCACCATGCATCCACAACACACGAACCAAAGTAATGGTTCATCCACGAAGCACCTTCTCATCACGATCCTCGATCATCACTAGTCGCTCCATGAACGTTGAATTGTCTTCGATATATTTCTCTCCCCGGTCAGGGATGTGTGGATCTTCATTCAGATACCGACGGAGCTGGGACACGTAGAAGACATCAAGTATCCTCAGTAGCGGTGGTGTTAACGCTAGCTGATAAGACACTTCTCCGACCCACCACAACAATTCTAAGGATCCGATGAATCTCGGGGGGAGCTTGCTCCCCCGACCGAACCTCTATTATCCACATCGAGGGGAGAACTTCATGAACATGTGGTCCCCAAACTCGAACTCCAAGGGTCACCTCCAATCATCGGCATACGATTTCTGCCGGTCTGGATCTGCCTTCATCATCTCTCGTATAAACTAAACCCTCTTTGTAGTACTATGCACTTCTTCTTGGCCAAGAACACTTGCTTCCACAACCTCAGTCTAACACATGGGTGAGCGACATGTCCTCCCGTACAAGGCTTCGAATGGAGCCATGCCAATGTTAGAGTGATAGATATTATAGTAGGAAAACTCTACCAGAGGCAAGTGTCGCACCCAAGATCCCCCAGAATCTAGAATACATTCCCATAGAATTTCATCCAATGTCTGGATGGTGCGCTATGTCTGTCCATCTGTCTGGGGATGGAAAAGAGTGATAAGACGTATCTGGTTTCCAAAATCATGCTGAAATCTCCTTCAGAATTGTGAGGTAAACCCCACATCCCTATCCGAGACTTTGGATAATGAAACAGCATGAAACCGCACCACCACATCAACGTAACTTTGTGCTAATGCATCCACTATACCCAGCTCATTGATTTCTAGAAGGTGGGTTGATTTCGTCAACTGATCCACCCCTACCCAGATAGCGTTGCAGCCTCCTAGAACCTTGGGTAGACTAGTGAATAAATCCATCGAGATGTCATACCAATTACACTCGGTAACATCTAAAGGTTGCAACAAGCCGCCTGGGACACAGTGTTCATCCTTCACCTACTGATACACAAGGCACCTTGCTTCAAACTCTGCTACAGCCCGCTTCACCCCGGGGCACCAAACCTGTCTCCTCAGGACATGGTACATCTTAGAAACTCCTAGGTGCACTGCTAGGGGAGAATTGTGTAACACCCCCAGAACACTCTCGTGCATCACCTCCGGGATGAACAACATCTCTCGGAAAAGCATCTGATTTTGACCATCCTCTGTCCACCCTTCATAAGAATCTCCTTGGTTAAAATGGTCATGAACCACTTAGAATTATGAGTCTCCCCACTGAGACTACTCTACTTGCTGCAACAGAGAAGAGTTCACTGTCATCTGATACAAGCAACCTCTTCCATCTTCCACCCATGCATCTTGGATCAGGGCGGCCAAATCCTCCGTTGCCTTCCAAGCATCTGACGACTCTCAAACCACATCCTTATATGACTTCATGCTCAAGGCATCAGCTACCACATTACCCTTTCCTAATATGTAGAAAATATAGATGTCGTTGTCCTGAATTAACTCCATCCACCTTTACTGCCCCATGTTTTGGTCCCAATGGGAGAAGACATACATCAAGATCATGTGGTCAGTGGAGACCACGAAGTGCTCCCCAATGATGTAGTACCGCCACAACTTTAGTGCGAACATGATTGCCACAAGCTCCAGATCATGGGTGGCATAGTTACACTCATGGGAACGTAACTTCCTCAACCCATATAAGATCACCCCTAGCTACAACATCAACACAAAAATGAGGCCTTTCCTTGAAGCATCACAGAACAACTCATATGCTGCCCCCTCTTCTGGCAACCTTAGAACTGGGGCACTAACCATCTCCTCCGTTAGATAGATGAAGGATGCCTTGCACTGCTCATCCCATATGAAAGCATGATCCTTCATGGTAAAGGCTGTCAAGGGTGCCACAACTCGGGAGAAGTTGGGCTTGAACCTCTAGTAGTAACCTACCAGCCTGAAGAAAATAGGAACCTCTACCACATTCTTGGGTGCTGCCCAAGAATGAACCGCCTCGACCTTTGATGGGTCCACTGCTATCCCCTACTCTTACACCATGTGCCCATGGAAACTCACTTCTAGCGTCCAGAACATGCTCTTTGATAACTTCCCATTGAGTTGGTGTTGTCTGAGGTCCTCTAAAATCGTTCTCAGATGCTCTAGTTGATCCTTATTTGATATTGAGTGGATTAGGATGTCATCAATAAAAACAAATACGAACCGGTCCAGATATTCCTGGAATACAGAGTTCATGATCCCGATGAACACATCAAGTGTGTTCGTAACGCTGAACGCCATGACTACAAACTCAATGTGCCTATATATGCACCTGAAGGTAGTCTTTGATTTTTCGTTCTACCTCACCCTCACTTGGTGATATCCAGACCATAGATCAATCTTTGAGAACCAACCTGGTCTCCTTAGCTCGTCAAAGAGATCGTCTATCAACAGGAGAGGGTAGCGATTCCTGACTGTCACCTGATTCAACCTCCTGTAGTCTATGCACAACCTTAGACCACCATCTTCCTTCTTCGCAAACAAAATAGGAGAACCCCATTGTGATGAAGCTGGCCGAAAAAACCATTCCTCAGAATAAGTAAATGCAATCACATACAGATAAAGTCCATTCAATGCCGAGGATGACATCGTATGGCTGTATCTGAAATAGTAGAAGATCCCTGACTAAATGATGTGGCCCTATCATCAGTCTGCATCCAGGAAAAACATACAACAAGTCAGTCTGTCCTCTGACTGGTGTGCTCAGAACCAGCGGCACTGGAAGTCTCTCAACATCTATACCTAGAGAATGGGCTAGACTGGGTATAACAAAGGAGTGCTATGCTCCTGTATCAAACAAGGCATATGCGAGGGTACTAAACAAGATGATCGTACCTCGAATGACCTATGGCCTTCTGGAACTGCGGCCTCCGTGGCGTGCAACTACCCACGCCCAGCTCTTCTACCTCCTTGCTGTCGGCCACCTCCCCGACCATGCTCAGGTCAAGGTCTTTGATGAGTGCCCTGAGGTCAGCCTCCTCCTGCAACGTCCGCCCTCGGCAGAGCGGGATCCCGTTGTCCCTGCTGCTGCTACTGAAAGGGACCAGCTGGGAAATACTAATGCTATGGTGGGTGCTGGACCTACCCACCCCCACCGTATTGTACGTTGTCTGGGTAATGGTTTTGAAGGTTCCCATGGCTGACACAGACGAAGCACCTCGGTCCCAGGCCCGAAGGGAAAGGGCGGTGACCGGAAGACTGGAACTGGAACTACTGCAGCCTGCTCCCTGCTGGTTGGATACTAGAGGGCCATGATGCTAGAGGCCTGCTGCTAACGGCCATCCCCTTTGACGAGCCCAATTGGATCCCCTATCATGAAACACCTCCCAACGTGTGCATCCTCTCCACCACTTCATCATTCTTCTGCACCTTTATCTATGTCGGTAGGGTAAAGGTAGTAACAGCGTACTGAAGAGATGGTCGGAGTGCCACCTCTAAACGTCTCACCTAAGACTCCTCATCCGGAAAGTGGTCTGGAGCGAAGTGATGGAGATCCTTGAACGTGATCCCCTAATCTCTCACCGACATACTCCCCTACTTGAGGGAGAGTAGATACTGCCTCTTCTTGGCCTTCATCGTGGAAGAGAGGTATTCCACACAAAACTCCTTCTCGAAGTCAGCCCACACAACCTCAGCTTCCATCTTATCTCCATGACAAAGCGTCCATCACCGACACACTGCTCCGCGCAACTGGATGACTTATAGGGGAACCCAGTACTCTGTTGGAACCCGAATCAGGCCGAAAGCTATCACTAGTTCCTCGAGCCAGCTTTCCATCTCCGTATCTGAGGTGTTGCCCTCGTACTTCTCGAGGGTTTGTCTCTTAAAGGCACGAAGTTTCTTCTACCATTAATCATCCACCTCTATCCAGTCGGTCCTCTGCCGATCAACCAAGTCAACCTCTTGGCCCTAGATCTCCCGCACTACTCGTGGTCGCCTCCTAGGTGCCATAGCTACAAGGTAAATCAGAAATACCTAACCCCGAGCAGTGTAGAATATTGTTCTTAAATTTTCCTACACTTATTTATTTATTTTGAATCCTCAAGACACCCATAAAACATAATAACACAAGTCATTATGATCAATGTACCTTTATTAGGGTCTCTACCCTACAATTAGTGTATCCTCACTTGGACATTCGGTAGTTCGAATGTCCTTGCATCGGATCAAGGGGGACCCTAAAATCTCAGGTCCTATCCAGTCTTCCTTGGATTAATTCACACACCAATGTTACCCAAAACTATTCCCCTACCACCTCATTCAATCCTCCCAATGCCTAACTCTAGAATCAATCCTATCACCAACCTCCCTCTGATACCATTCTGTCCGGATCCGCCTTCATCAAAAGGAGGGAAGGGTCAGTAGATTGGCAGAACCTTCCTTCTTTATGTTGAAGGACGGATAATGTCCCTCGAAACACGCCTTGAATAGGTCCCAAAGTGAAGACCAGCACCAAGGGTATATAATCTCACACAAAATGGAAGGCATTGCCATTTTTATTTTAATGGTATCGAGAGATAAGATAGTAACCCCAACAATAATGAAGCTTAATGTAAAGGTAATGTGAAAAGTAAACCATTCACATGTGCATGTTCAAAAGTAAAATATACAAGAAACAAAAAAAATCCAAAGGTAAGGCTCTAAGAAAAAGGAAAACGACAACAGAAACTGCCCCACGGTCTGACCTAGTTCAATCTCGCATGATCCCTGAAGTCCTCCTAGAAACCAGAAATGAGTTTTATAAGTGTAGGGTGAGCATACAAGTACACTCATTAGGGGAAAACAAAGACTCCCATATAGAAGTGGAGAGGAATTTTAATATCTTTTGAGAAAATAAAAAGTAATGAACCTAGCCAGGAAAAACTATCCACCCAAGTCTCACCAAGGCACACTCCACAAATAATGCAAGGTGTGTAATGTATAGTAATAGCATATTGATATTTGGGTACCACAGGCCACTTTTTCACTGGTTATTGAAGACATCCTACGCATCGAACCAATCTTGCCATTCTCACCACAGTCCCACTACCAATCCCCGCCCGAACACACATGGGCCATAACCTCAGTGTGGTCCCTCTGCCAAACCCCGCCCGCACACACCTAAGCCACTACCACCATGCGTAACCACACCTGCAAATACCTGGGTAAGAAAAACTACTACCGTGCCCGAAGACACCTGAGCCTCATCCTGAGGACACTTGAGAAACAACCTACCCCCAAACACCTGGGGAAACCACCACAACTGTCCTGCCCAATGATTCATGGGATTATAATGGACATCAGTCCATCATAGCCTATCCAAGGAGTCTTGGGATATTCGGGAAAGGGATCAGAAAAGGAGGTAATAACAAGACACCCATAGAAGTGTTGGGAGAAACAACCTCCCCATGAAATGGGGTGTTCGACACTAAGTGCTCAACTTGGGTGGGGTGTAAATAAGACACATAAAATCTACAGATATATGTATAGGTAAAAAACCCTCATCCCAACCTAGGGGTTCAAAAACCTAAGCAAAAACACCTTTGTTACTTTTCATTCATAAAAGAAGCCACAACACTCATGACCAAGTCACAACTCATTCCCAAACAAATTCCACACTCAACTATTCTTGTTTTCTGTTCATGTTATCTCATTAGTGTGAATTGTACACTATCGAGAAACTAACAAGAATAAACACAAGCCAAGAAAAAAAACAGCCAAACAAAAATTTAAGCATTCACACCTGATTCTCTTATAAAGTCATAACAACAAATGGATACGTGGGTTACCTAAAAGTACTGGAACCAAATAAAACCTCACATAAGGGATAAATGAGATCCCTCGAAGTAATGGATACAAAGAAAAACCTGAGACACAACCCCATGTCCCCAAAACTAGGAACCCACCATTTTTTAACGATAGAGGATTCCACCAGAGTTCGTGTCATAGTAGAGCAGCCACACAGCTTCAAATTCACAACCAACAACAGTTCCACAACAGAGGATCCCATCCCAGTTCACATATTCCCATCAGCACCAGGAAAAACAACACACCCACTGCCGAATAGATTGGAAGACTTCTAGGTTCAAGCATATTATTCATTAGGTTCTTCTTTCTGTTTGTTAACTGGGGTGGTCACATAGAGATTCATGTTTTACTGAACATCCATTTAATCCAACTGAGTTTACATGATTAACCAATTTCCAGGTTAAGTCATTTAATCATCATAGAAGAAAAAAGATCATTAGTGTGTAAGGAAAGGCCACCAATGACCATGATGTCCAGTGAGCATATGCCCACACGGTTGGGTGGTTACACACAACGAGATTAATTGTTATTTAATTCTCCATTGAAGAAGTCCCTAAGGATTTATTGGGTAATAATTATGGGATTTTAAATGGCTTTGAACCACTTGAAAAAAAATTAAGAAGTATAAAATAGGCGTTTCAGGAACAAAACTATAGAAGAGGAAGCCGACACGACTGGGTGACACCGATCGGTCGCCTCGATCGGTCGCGCTGATCAGTCACGCTGATCGGTCGCCCCGATCGGTCGCGCAGAAATGACATCCTTCCACCGAGATATCACTGCTAGGATCCGTAATTTGACCAAGGGATGGACCGTGAGGGTCCGGGTCATCACATACGTATCAAAACAACATTGAACTGCTTCCCATACTCATGATATAAACCTAAGGAAACATTATAAAAGAATTATATTTTAAACCTAATAACTATCCACAATTATTGTCACATACATTAATGTCATGTTATCCCTAAATATTATGATCTAGATAATAGTACGTTTTTTAACATCAATATTTTAAAAAAATAAACTAGAAGATTCTCTCTCAATATATGTCATAAGTAAATTATGTAAATATTCGGTAAATATTCACAATGTTAATTTTAAAAATTGTAATCCTTTAAATAGAAATTTTTAATATGATGTTAAACATTTAATTTTATAAATAGAATCTAACCTAACATAAACTCTATCACTAAATTAATCATTATAGGACATTAATTTTCCTTTTCCCAAGAATGGTAAATCATGAAAACAGATGGATACACCTTTAAGGGGGGCATTTTATACACACAAAAATCTAATTCTAATAACCATTGGAAATAAATAATTTTCATTTAAAAAACAAAATGATAATTATTAATTATAAAACTATCCATAAAATCTATGATTACTGACCATTCTCAATAATTCACATCCTAATGATTTCATAACTAAAACTATTCTACTTATAAAAATAATAATGTTGTAATTTAATATAATTTAAATACATATTCCACAATAATAACATGAGAAAAAATTCAAGGAAATGAATATATTTATGATCTAAAAATGAGTTCATTCTTGATGCTTCATACTCAAATACACAAATTTCATATTATAATAACCTAAATCATTATAAGTGCCATTGTAAAAATATTTTAGGAACATAACATATAATAGACAATTTATGTTACAATCCATTTGTCTAAAAATTTATGAAAAATGAATGTGTGGTTTGCAAATAAAAATGTGTTCCATCTATATAGGTTATTTAACCACTTTGCGAAAAAATATAATTATTCCATTGTAATAATATTTTGAATAGTACCATTATCGACGTGGTATTTTTTAAACTAGTTTGATATAAATTCACTATATATAAACACAATACCAATACTATAATGTGGAGAACCATTGTAAATTAAAAACACCATTTCCTCCAAATGAATATAAAAAATATGTTTCATAGATAAATTTATAGTCATGAATTTAAAATTGGTTAATAATGTTGTTTTAAAATAAAAAAACCTTATTTGTTAAAGATAACAATGGTACTAATAACCTATGTAACACCCCAAGCTTCCACGATACGCCTCTCTTTCAATAATGCAATAGCTTGCATTGTACGCAAGTTCGAGTTCTAACACACCGCAACTAATCAAAGTAGCCGTTATGAATAGTAATAACCACCTTTTAAATTTATAGAAATTTTATATTTCAAAATGGACTTCATTTTTGTATTCCTAATATTGAAATTAGCCTATGTTGAATTTTTTGTAATTTTCCGAGAACTTCCAAATTTTTATGAATAGTGAAAAATACTTAAAACAACCTTTTTTAATCAAAATAATTTATAGTGATAAGTTATACTATTTAGTGGGTTTAAGGTATAATTAGAATATATTTTTACCATTTTATCCAATGTTGGTCATTAGAATTAATTTAACATTGAAATTGGACATAAACAATTGCCAATCTTTTGATATAAATTGTTTCTTAAAAACACGCTATTTGTCGTAACAGCGGGAATTAATTATAAAATTAATTAATGCAACTTATATGTTTGGAATTTTGTAAAATAGACATCATTTTTGTATTCGGAATATCAATTATAGCTTAGGGTGAAATTTTGTCTTTGTTCTGAAAAATTTCAATTTTTGATGAATAGTGAAACCACTAAGTGGTAGTTAAATAATTGATTTTTCATTTAAATGAAATATTACCACTTCTGTGATTTGATTTTCAAAAATCCGACATACATGGTTGTCATTAAGAAGTAAAATTTTGTTCAATGAGATTAAAATAAATTTTTGGTGAATAGTAACTTTTAAGTTCTTAATCGCGATTAGAGGTAATTAGTGTAGTTTAAGGTACAAATAATGTTTTAATAATATGAGATGAGCATGACACTTGTACTACTCCTATTGGATGAGTCATGGCCGACCAAGACAACCCATGGGTCAACTTGGGGACCCCATGGAGCCACTTTAGTTGGAAAATGACAGTAATATATATTTATTTAATGTTAAAAGTAAATTGACACAAACATGAGTTGTCTTACTAAAACAGTTTTTTAGTGGGGTTACACAAGTCAAAATTTTGATTATAAATATTCATTAGAAAGCTAAAAAGATTTCCTACATCATAGTAGTTTTTTTTATAATTTTTAGACATTAAATAAATTAAATTATTTATGACATCATTATGATGCGGCGATGACCTCATTATTTAACGATTTAAATAAAATGAGAAGATAATGCAAAATCCAAGGCTTACACTTGTCCAAAGCCTATTGGATGAAGATATTTCGAACCCTTATCACCTTAGACACGAATTATATAAGTGTGGGTCCTTTAGAATCCTAAAAGCATGGTATAATAATGTAACATTTCAATCTTTCCAAAAGAGCCCCTCCTCTCCACTTATAAAAGGCCCCCACCTCTCCCACCTTATTCACACCATAAAGACATTTGGCTCGGCCAACCTCTGCCCAAATACTCTTCAACATTCCCCCTCTTACTCCTAGAAGCCTCACTTTGGGCAGAACTCTTCCCAAGGAAGCCTTTGGCTCAAATCAAAAAGAGTTACCCGATTTTGAGGTAATGTCTTCTCTAATGTTGTTTTGTTTTTTTTTTCTTCTCCAACCCCCTAAACTCTTTTTATTCATTTCTTTTGTAACAACACCAGTATCATCAATATAATAGGATTTTGTTATAAGAATTATTCTAGCTACACTTACACACACCTACATCTAATGGTTAAAGGACATACGGTTTCTGTGGATGGTGAATTTCTGCCTCACGAAACGATGATTGTTCAACACTCATATAACACCTTCAAAGGTGGCCATTAATATGTCACTATTTTTATATATGATATATAATATGTTTATGGTTTACTTATGCTTCTGTATTTCTCATTTATGGCATATTTTATTATTTCCATTATGGGTAAAACGCGATAATTTCATTTTAGGAAGTGCGGACTACCGCCCCCTCAAAGTGATTTGAATCGTTAATGCCATATGTGGGATGTATAAAGGATGTATTAAATGGTATTATACACTATATTATACTGTAATTATATTATAAATTTATATCATTATGATTTCATTCCATTAAATACGAAATAGAAATGAAAGTAGCGTTCATGCGTACGTATGGCTTACCGTCTCCATGAACGGTGCATTTCATTTCTTACCTCTAAATGTTACGTGACATTATGAATGAATGTATATACTGTATATATGATATATATGATATCTACATCATGAATATAAATCTGGATATAATGGATATTTCACCACATGAACAACTTGTAATTATAAGAAGTTTATTTTTGACTCAAGTACCAAAGATCGACAAAACGACCGTTATTAACTTAAATAATTACATAATGTTCATAACATTGTAATAAGTGATATAAAAAAGATAATGACATTGGAAATGGTTCTTAATAAGGTATATATTAACTCTAGTTTATTATTCATGAGGTTAAAGAATGATTGAGTCAAGTCAGACACAAGGTAAGGGTTTACTTCACAACCTCTTCATTATCCAAGGTTGTTTATACATAATTATCTACTGGGACCTCGTTATCATCCACATCCATGTATCTTCAAAATTTATTTCAAAACATTTTTATTAATTACAAGAATATGGGATAAAGTCATTTATACCCTTTTTGACTTTTTATAAGAGGAATCTTTCCATCGTTTTCAAAACAAGGTCCTTTTTAACCTTTTCGACAGAATTGAGGTAAGAATGTTTTTTTAACTTATACGGCGGGTGCGGTTATTTTCCGCTGTTATAAAATCTTCAAAGCTTTCCTTACAAGATTATAAGAATATTTTCAAGAAAATGTTTTGTATGGCTCTTAAACGATTTCAAAAATAGAAAGAGATATTTCTCTAAAAAGTGTTTTGATTTTCATCTATGTCAACATCCTTTGATGGATTTTACTCTTATTTGAAGTTGATTTATTATAATACAAAACTTCTATATTGTATTGAAGGTTTTTGTGATATGTTTGACTGTGGATGTGCTATTTTATACCATTCATAGTTTATGGTGAAATTATTGACATTTCGTATGCTATTTTTAATATGAATGTTTATGTTATGTGTAAACCTTTTCATATGGGAATGCATTAAACTTAATATGTGACGGGTGGAGCCTGCTATAGATCCTCGATGCATCGGCAGGTCTCATGAGACAAACTAGTGTCTTGGCACGAGGCCTTGACAAAATCTTATTTGTGGTCTTGGCACGAGGCCTTGACTACGTGGTTTTGATAGTCTGGCATTATGCATTCCATCATTATGAAAGTTGTCATTGATATTGCATGTGATTATTCGACCAGTAGAATATCCATGTGAAGAAGTAAATGGCATTATCTCATTTTAAATTTGCCATATTATGTTGATATTCATGTTTAAAAGGCTTTTGTTCTATTTATACATTGCCTTAAATGTTTATGTTTATTTATGAAAGCTTCCGCAATATTGTTATCCTTACTGAGCATCTGAGCTCACCCCTTTCAATGTTTTATTTTTTCCCAGGAAGTGAAGAAGTATATTATGAATGACCTGCAGGGATATTATGAGGGGATAATAGTGTGGACTGTGGAGACATTATGTTGTTGTAGTAGTTTTTCATTTTATTATGTAATGTAAAACTTATGAATGTATCTAGTATTTCAAAGGCTACTAACCTAATCGGTCTTTCGAGACTTGATCTTTTGTGATCATGCCAATGTTACGAAGTAATGCACCGGCTCTCGGTAGCTGGGGTCGGGGCGTTACAATTGGTATCAAAGGAAGTTTAGTACAAGCCTTGGAAGCTAGATTTAGATAAACTCTGATTAGAGCACATAGACCTAAGATGAACTTTGAGGATTAGTATAGAAGAACTTCCTAGAATTTTGGTATTGTAGAGATTTTGTGAGTTTTCCGAGCAATACATCCATGTCTGGATACGAGCAGGTAGAGGCGGCTCTGGCACAGATGTACCTAGGGGTAAAACCCGAAAACACCACTTTAAGCTAGACTCGAATGGGAACTAGTGCACGACAATGGGCCTTGCTGCACTCTTGGTTACGACACTCCCGGGGGATATGCTTAGGATAATTCTCATTTTATTTACAAACCACTATGAAGGGTTATGAGTATATACTTCCTCAAAGAAAACATTTCTTTTTATGATTATGGATTATATCCATAAATAGTTCAATTTATGTAAAGTGTTTAACAAGTATAGAATTATGTATTTTGATTCATAAACTAATATAGTTTATGCCATTGTTTAGAAATGGCGCCTAGTGGAAGGAATGGAAACCGTATCAATACACGATCTCCGTGTAGGGATTGCCCTCCTTCTCAAGATAATTATAGTGGATCTGGAGATACAATTGGTGCTGATCAACTTATTACCATACTGGGACAACTCACTAAGGTTATGAATAATAACCTTACTCATATGGAGCACCCTGATCCGCAACGTGGAGGATCAGTGCTAGAACGTTTAATGAGGCAACAACCACCAACCTTCAATAGGAGTAAAACTCCTATAGTAGCTGAGCAATGGATAAGTTCCTTAGAGAAAATATTCTATGCCTTGGGGAGTAGTGAAAGGGAGAATGTTGTCATGGTAGTTTACCGCCTCACTGGAGATGCCGATCAGTGGTGGTCACTGATTCAAAACACAAAGGAAGATGATGACGTATCGAATATGGAATGGAGGGAGTTCAAAGAGATTTTCTTAGAAAAATACTTTCCTCGTGACCATCGAGCAGATATGGAAAGGCAATTTCTGAGTCTGAGGCAGAAGGATGATGAGAATGTTGCAAAGTATGAGGCTAACTTTACAAGGTTAGCGAGGCATGCTGCCGATTATATACGTAACCCAAGGAGTAAGATTGATCGTTTCTTTGATGGGTTAAAACCATTTCTCCGTCGAGCTTTAGTATCACAATCCTTCTCATCATACGAAGATATTGTCTCGTGTGCTATCAAGACAGAAAAGGAATTCTCTAAGTCTTATGACAACAAAGTAAAGCAAGAGAAGAAGAGAACGGTGGAACAAGAGACAGATAAAGGGAAAAAGGGAAAGAAGTATTTTCCAGTATGTGATAATTGTGGGAAGAATCGCCCTTGTACTTTCCTAAAAGGAATGGGATTTTGTCATAAATGTGGAGAAAAGGGTCACCAGGCTCGTGATTGCAAGGGAAAGAAAGAGGCTATCAAAGTTGAATGCTACAATTGTAGAGAAATGGGTCATTATGCAAATGAATGTCCTAAGCGTCAGGGAAACTTACCTCAGAAAAGGCCAAGGGATCAAGGACAATCTTATGCTGTTACTACAGTTGAAGCAGAATAACTAATGTATTGGTGCTTTTGGACTCATGGATTATATTCTGGTTATTAGAATAATGTGATATATATATAAGGATTGTACTGCAGTACTTGTTGATTTCAGTAAGGTTTTAATATGATGAAGTTAATTATATTTTTAGTATGTGACAATAAGAGAAACTTTACTTTGTTTGGGGAATATGATAAATTGATTTTGGAATTAAGAGACCTTTTAGAGAAAGTCTGGACAGAGGTATTTTGGATAACTATAAAGATTGGAGTGGATTAAGTTGATCTTTGGATAGTATTGTTTAAGGTTAAAAAAATTTATGAAGATTATTTTTGGAATATTATGATACTATAGTTTTAGGAAAAGGACAACCTGCAGGGTGGGGCATAACCCGTCGCGTCGGACAAAGCTGTAGGAATCGAACCCACAATCATAGTGCGACATGCCTTTATTTCCTACCACTAGCCTACAGGAAGTCCCTGGTTATTAAAAAATAGTTTTACTAATATAAATGGTATGTGTTAATATTTGGAACCTTATACAATTAGGATAAAGAGAATATTTTTGAGTTCTGTTACCATTTGGAGTAAAATATGGGTTTGTGGTAAAAATTTATTAACTAATGAAATAATACATAACAAGTATGTATATTCCCTTACGTTCTTATTAAATCTTCTAAATAAATTCCTCAACATTATAAAATGTAACTTAAAATAAAAATGTTGTTGGTTAACTTTTCCAACTGGGGATTCGATGACCGTTTAACCAATCACAAGTTTGTGATTTTCTTGTGGTTAAACTTTCTCCTAATCCTATTTTCTATAACTCTCCATCAGACCTTGATGGTTTTTTTCTCCTCCATATCCATATTTTCATATAATCCTAGAATGGGTTATATCGAGTGACCTTTGTACTTATCTTGCTTTCTTTTAATGTTATATATTTATTAACCTTATTTCCGATGTGGGTTTTCCTCAAAGGTATTTTCTCTTTTCAAACATTTATTTTCAAAGAAAAACTTCAAATTGCGAGGACGCAATTTATTGAAGGACGAGAGAATGTAACACCCCGAGCTTCCACGATACACCTCTCTTTCAATAATGCAATAGCTTGCATTGTACGCAAGTTCGAGTTCTAACACACCGCAACTAATCAAAGTAGCCGTTATGAATAGTGATAACCACCTTTTTAATTTATAGAAATTTTATATTTCAAAATGGACTTCATTTTTGTATTCCTAATATTGGAATTAGCCTATGTTGAATTTTTTGTAATTTTCCGAGAACTTCCAAATTTTTATGAATAGTGAAAAATACTTAAAACAACTTTTTTTAATCAATATAATATATAGTGATAAGTTATACTATTTAGTGGTTTTAAGGTATAATTAGAATATATTTTTACCATTTTATCCAATGGTGGTCATTAGAATTAATTTAACATTGATATTGGACATAAACAATTGCCAATCTTTTGATATAAATTGTTTCTTAAAAACACGCTATTTGTCGTAACAGCGGGAATTAATTATAAAATTAATTAATTCAACTTATATGTTTGGAATTTTGTAAAATAGACATAATTTTTTAATTCGGAATATCAATTATAGCTTAGGGTGAAATTTTGGCTTTTTTATGAAAAATTTCAATTTTTGATGAATAGTGAAACCACTAAGTGGTAGTTAAATAACTGATTTTTCATTTAAATGAAATATTACCATTTCTGTGATTTGATTTTCAAAAATCCGACATACATGGTTGTCATTAAGAAGTAAAATGTTGTTCAATGAGATTAAAATAAATTTTTGGTGAATAGTAACTTTTAAGTTCTTAATCACGATTAGAGGTAATTAGTGTAGTTTAAGGTACAAATAATGTTTTAATAATATGAGATGAGCATGAAACTTGTCATACTCCTATGGGATGAGTCATGGCCGACCAAGAAAACCCATGGGTAAACTTGGGGACCCCATGGAGCCACTTTAGTTTGAAAATGACATTAATATATATTTATTTAATGTTAAAAGTAAATTGACACAAACATGAGTTGTCTTACTAAAACAGTTTTTTAGTGGGGTTACAGAAGTCCAAATTTTGATTATAAATATTCATTAGAAATCTAAAAAGATTTCCTACATCATATTATTTTTTTTATAATTTTTAGAGATTAAATAAATTAAATTATTTATGACATCATTATGATGCGGCGATGACCTCATTATTTAATGATTTAAATAAAATGAGAAGATAATGCAAACTCCAAGGCTTACACTTGTCCAAAGCCTATTGGATGAAGATATTTCGAACCCTTATCACCTTATCCACGAATTATATAAGTGTGGGTCCTTTAGAATCCGAAAAGCATGGTATAATAATGTAACATTTCAATCTTTCCAAAAGAGCCCCTCTTCTCCACTTATAAAAGGCCCCAACCTCTCCCACCTTATTCACACCTTCAAGCCATTTGGCTCGGCCAACCTCTGCCCAAATACTCTCCCAAATTCCCCCTCTTACTCCTAGAAGCCTCACTTTGGGCAGAACGCTTCCCAAGGAAGCCTTTGGCTCAAATCAAAAAGAGTTACCCGATTTTGAGATAATGTCTTCTCTAATGTTGTTTTGTTTTATTTTTCTTCTCCAACCCCCTAAACTCTTTTTATTCATTTCTTTTGTAACAAAAACAGTATCCTCAATATACTAGGATGTTTTTATAAGAACTATTCGAGCTACACTTACACACACCTACATCTAATGGTTAAAGGACATATGGTTTCTGTGGATGGCGAATTTCTGCCTCACGAAACGATGATTGTTCAACACTCATATAACACCTTCAAAGGTGGCCATTAAGATGTCACTATTTTTATATATGATATATAATATGTTTATGTTTTACTTATGCTTCTGTATTTCTCATTTATGGCATACTTTATGATTTCCATTATGGGTAAAACGCGATAATTTCATTTTAGGAAGTGTGGACTACTTCCCCCTCAAAGTGATTTGAATCGTTAATGCCATATGTGGGATGTATAAAGGATTGATTAAATGGTATTATACACTATATTATACTGTAATTATATTATAAATTTATATCATTATGATTTCATTCCATTAAATACGAAATAGAAATGAAAGTAGCGTTCATGCGTACGTACGACTTACCGTCTCCATGAACGGTGCATTTCATTTCTTATCTATAAATGTTACGTGACATTATGAATGAATGTATATACTGTATATATGATATATATGATATTTACATCATGAATATAATTCTGGATATAATGGATATTTCACCACATGAACAACTTGTAATTATAAGAAGTTTATTTTTGACTCAAGTACCAAAGATCGACAAAACGACCGTTATTAACTTAAATAATTACATAATGTTCATAACATTGTAATAAGTGATATAAAAAGGATAATTAAATTGAAAATGGTTCTTAATAAGGTAGATATTAACTCTAGTTTATTATTCAGGAGGTCAAAGAACAGTTGAGTCAAGTCGGACACAAGGTAAGGGTTTACTTCACAACCTCTTCATTATCCAAGGTTGTTTATACATAATTATCTACTAGGACCTCGTTATCATCCACATCCATGTTTCTTCAAAATGTATTTCAAAAACTTTTTATTAATTACAAGAATATGGGTTAAAGTCATTTATACCCTTTTTGACTTTTTATAAGAGGAATCTTTCCGTCGTTTTCAAAACAAGGTCCTTTTTAACCTTTTCGACAGAATTGAGGTAAGAATGTTTTTTTAACTTATACGGTGGGTGCGGTTATTTTATGCCGTTATAAAATCTTCAAAGATTTCCTTAGAAGCTTATAAGAATATTTTCAAGAAAATGTTTTGTATGGCTCTTAAACGATTTCAAAAATAGAAAGAGATATTTCTCTAAAAAGTGTTTTGATTTTCATCTATGTCAACATCCTTTGATGGATTTTACGCTTATTTGAAGTTGATTTATTATAATACAAAACTTCTATATTGTATTGAAGGTTTTTGTGATATGTTTGACTGTGGATGTGTTATTTTATACCATTCATAGTTTATGGTGAAATTATTGACATTTCGTATGCTAGTTTTAATACGAATGTTTATGTTATGTGTAAACCTTTTCATATGGGAATGCATTGGACTTAATATGTGACGGGTGGAGCCCGCTATAGCTCCTCGATGCATCATCAGGTCTCATGAGACAAACTAGTGTCTTGGCACGAGGCCTTGACAAAATCTTATTTGTGGTCTTGGCACGAGGCCTTGACTACGTGGTTATGATAGTCTGGCATTATGCATTCCATCATTATGAAAGTGGTTATTGATATTTCATGTGATTATTCGACCAGTAGAATATCCATGTGAAGAAGTAAATGGAATTATCTCATTTTACATTTGCCATATTATGTTGATATTCATGTTTAAAAGGCTTTTGTTCTAGTTATACATTGCCTTAAATGTTTATGTTTATTTATGAAAGCTTCCGCAATATTGTTATCCTTACTGAGCATCTGAGCTCACCCCTTTCATAGTTTTATTTTTTTCCCAGGAAGTGAAGAAGTATATTATGAATGACCTGCAGAGATATTATGAGGGAATAATAGTGTGGACTGTGGAGACATTATGTTGTTGTAGTAGTTTTTAATTTTATGATGTAATGTAAAACTTATGAATGTATCTAGTATTTCCAAGGCTACTAAACTAATCGGTCTTTCGAGACTTGATCTTTTGTGATCATGCCAATGTTACGAAGTAATGCACCGGCTCTCGGTAGCTGGGGTCGGGGCGTTACAACCTAGGAAAAATTAGACACAATACCTTTGATAATATCAAACTAATTCATGTTAAAAATTATACTTTTTTATATTACATTGAAGTTCAAATGAAAAATATGAATCATATTATGATGGATCATGAACTTATAATCATTCAGAAAATAATTATCTACATTTTCTAATCTTTAAAAAAAATAATTCACTTTATCATCTTTCTATAAGGTTGATGTCAGTGGAGCACCTCCAAACCTTAATATATATTATTATTATTCACCTATATCATAAAATTTTCAATATAATGAACCCATAAATTTTGGAATTATTACAATAGTTGAACAATATTATTTACTTAAGATATTTTATGTTTATGGTTATAGAGTATTATGAAAACAATGACATGAGAAAGTGAATAATTCCACATTGTGTATTTATTTTTCTCATAAAAAATGTTTTCATCCATATAATATCGTTTGATTAAAGTAATTTTTTATTCATTAAGTATTCCATTACATAGACCATTATCTATTTCCAACATATAGATAGGTACTGTAATTTTTTTTTAAATTAAGGATGGTTAAAACATATCCTATTATGGTGTATAAAAGCAAATGAAATCCATTAATGTAGTGAAAATCATCTAAAGACATAAAAATATTAAAATTTTAAACAATAATCAATTATAATATATTTTGATCACAATCACTATTTTAAATAAAATGCATAAAAAATAATGTGTTTAAAAAATGTTAAATTAATTGTAAAAAATTTTCGCAATCATAAAAAATCCATATAACCCATGAAAATTATTTTCATTGAAAATTAACCATTCACTTTCAAAAAATAAAATACCATCTTATTGAAATAAAATATTTTCCATTAAAAATATTTTAAAAAATTTAGAAAACAATTTAATAACTTCTTGACATTAAATAAATAATACATGTTCACTTGGATTTTACTTGTATTGAATAAATCAAAATAATGTAATTCTAATATTTATTTCTTTAGTGAATTACTCACTACTTAATTCATTAGAGATCATTGTCATAGTCTCACATTTCATCTTATATATTGTAAAATAGCTATTGGATGACTAACAATTGTAAAATATTTCACTCTTATATCATAATACTCATTATAAATTTTTATAAAATAACTTAAATATTCACATAAAATGATTATAAAAATCATTTTATTTTAAAATGTTTTATAAAATATATAATTAGTAGAACAAATAAAATATGATATTATTTATGAATATATGAATAATTTCAATGTATTTTTATTAATGAATAACGTATTAGAGGATATGAATATGTGGTCATGTGATAAATGTATAAAATATTTCACTTTTCTAAAAATATTCAAAATTTAACTATATGAAATGTTATGAAAAGATTCATTATTAAAAAAATTTGAAATTTAAGGATAGTTAATAATTAAATTAAAATAATTTTGAGAATAGTGAATAACATTATAGGAATATCTATGAAAATTTATTGTGGTTGTAAATGACTTCATGGGAATTCATTTGAACATTTTAAAAAAATTCATCAAAAATCCCACACATTGAATCATGTATCCCATCATGACTTTTATAAACACAAAATATTAAATTTATGATATTTATTTTAATAATGATTAACATTGTAATTTTATTTCCATAATTACTATTATTTATTTTTTATCATATTTTAAGTAGTTACTGAATCATTTAAAATTATTTTGAATTACATGATGTCATTCGGTCCATTATAGCATTGGTGTGTTGACCACTGTAAAGAAAGTCATCATTAAATTAATTATAAAATAAAAAATATGTTATAATTATAATTTATCCATAATAAATATAATTTTTTAACTATACAAGTAAGGATATAATGAAAAATTACATTTGTATTCCATGGTGGTAGAAGTCGACAAATACACATAATTGGAATTTATAATTTTCCAAATTAATTAAGAAGAAATAAAAAAGATAATGTTTTGCCTTTTCAATATAATTATAATATAATAATAATCAGATAAATTATTTAAAAACTTATTAATAACCATTTATATCATGTGATTATGGATAAAAAGAAACTTCACTCATTTGGTTATCCACTAGAATATATAAGAGATGTTTCAATTTACTAACATATTAGATGATGGTATAAAATAGTAATTGCATGACCATAAAAATGTTTTTTCATAGAAAATATACTTATGTAATTATATTATGGAGGTTGAAAAATATTCCAAGGTCGAATACAATGAAATAAACATGCATCAATTTTATTATGACTTATACCTCACCCTTGGGTATCTTTCCTTAGCATACACATTAACACCACTAAAAGTATTTTTACGAAATACCTAGACCTCTAGGTCACGGTGAGAGGATTTTTTGTGGTATTTGGATTGATATATTTTAATATAGAGTGATCAAAATTTGTGATTAAGTGAGGATTGAAGGTAATATATTATATATTAGTGGGGTGTAACCGTTGTATATTTTTAAAGGAATACATAAAATAATTTTCCAACAAAAAAACCACCAATATTGTCTTTATATTATGATAGGGTAAGGTAAGGTTTTAATACAATTATAATATCATATTTGGACTTTCATTAGAGTTATTTGAGGACAAATATCTTTGACTATGACTATGAACACTTTTAATACATATCATTTGAAAAAACATTTACCGTGATAGTTATTCATTAACAATGAAAATGATATTGAATATATTAAAAATTTTAACATTATAATTAGAAATAAAGAATAAATTTTCTATGATACACTTTCAAAATGTGATAAAAATTATTTTCAACATATTTTTATAAAGCTAAATAATTTTTTTTAATAAATAATAAACATGTAAGAATAAATATTATTTTATAGAAAACTAATGTGTAATATTGAATCCCATAGAATTAATTAGATTAGTATAAATGGAAAAAACATATCCTTTAACATTCAAAAACCCCAACCAAAATTGAATCCAATGTACCTTCATTAATGAAAATTAAAAAATTTATTTCTTTACTATATACCACCTAAAATACATAATGGTATCACTACACAAGAGTTCATTAATGTGAAATAAAAAAAATGTTGTTAATCCTCAATCTATACTTATTTATGTTATTTAAATTTAATTGGTATATAAAAAATTTCAAAAAAATATAACACATTTATAGTAGAACATAACCTAAAAAATCATATAATTATTAATAAATACTATAGTTTCTTGTAAGCTAGTATCTGCCCAATAATCATGCTTAATTTCTCCTAAAACGTGAATTCACAAATTAATGACAAAAAAATAAAGGATTTTTTTCATATATTTTATCCAGTACTAGATGATTTAAATCATTAAATAAAGGATCACATTCCATATATTTCATAGTTATTGATTTGTTATCTAAAGCAATCATGTCATCAACTATACTACATTGATAACATTGATGGTAGGGAATCATCCAATCACATTTATTTATAAGTTCCAACAATCTTATTTTACACACATTAAAACATTATTGAGTGAATATATAATTTAGAACTACGTGATAAGTATGTATATCAAATTTTATACAATATTAATGATGAATATATATTTTTAATGAAATAATACTACAACCAGTTCAATTTCATGAGTTTTATCATATTTATCCAAGAGTTTCATTTGAGTGATGCATTTGAAATTACCCAAAAATCATGCAAAAAATTAACTTGCCTTTTAAATTTAGAGTCATTAATAATGTAAAATAAACTATTTCATGTAAGGAAATATAATATATGATCATTAACAATACATCATTTCAATTTTATAACATATTCATAAAACACGTTTTCCAAAATTAATTTAACTATACTTAGAGTCAATATGGGTATTGAGATATATTAAATAGAAATAATCTCTACAAACCAACAGTATTAATATTTGAATCTATGAAAACATTATTTCATAGTTACATTTCTTGGTCTTCAACACCAATAAAACACTTTAGTTTTAACAAGATCGATTATTATTTCAAAATTCGAAAAAATAAGACCAATGATTCAAATCAGTTATAAAAGATATTCACATTGGCTAAAATTTCCATAAAACATCACTACATTTTATGTTTAAAAGATAATATTTATCTCTTTCTCAGTATCCATATTACATAGCATATAATGAAATTTCATTAATGAATACCATAAAAAAATTATCAAGTACCTTACACAAAAAGAATTCATAAGATCCGTAAATATATTGAGTATATTTAATAACCCCAAATTCATAACCTCAAACACATAATCTCCTTACCTAGTATAAACTGGTTTCATGGTCATTTCATATTCAATTTTAACTGATGGTATGATGATATTTGATCAGTTTAAAAATATATAGGGCACCATAGGGATGATCAAAATGGTCCTCAATAAGCGTTAATAATTTTTTAATGTAATGATATATAGTGAAATGCAATAAATATGATGCATCATAGAAAAATACAATCTATTAAAACAATTGGAGAACTCTAAGGTTAAATGATAGTTTGGAAGAAAAATTAATCAATTAAATTTTGTAACTTCCTTTTAAATTATATTATCTCTTATGTAGAAATTCAAAATGTTGTATTTAATTTGGGTTTGTCATCAAAATATATGTAAACAATGAATCGAACCCCAATATTTTCGATAACACAAGGAAAAACATTAGGAAAAACATTAAAATATTCATTTACCATAAAAAATCATTAATTGGAAATGTTATAATATGTTCAAGGATAATTTAGTGATAAAAATCAAATCCATTATTAATCAATTTATAATCATTATAATTTTTATCCTAATAATTAACTAAATTTTCAAATCAAAATTATCATGACACCAAAAAATAAATGAGAATTTTGCATTATTATAATATATCCAATATTGATAATAATATAAAATATATAAGTAGATTTAGACATAAATATATTAAAATAAATAAATAATGTTTTTAGGGAAAATCTATACCACCATTGAATATAGGATGTTTTATAAAATATTTGAAAAATAATTTTTTATGGGTTTTTTTCCTATAATATTTATCTCTATTTCAAGTTTTTATTATTTCATTTTATATAAAACTTCTAAAGAAATTAAATAATGTATAGACCATGAATCAAAACATAACATTTGAAAAATTATAGTAAACATTTAATATACAAGTCAATTTTTTATGGTCTATCACTCACCATGATAGTAGTGAAATGTTTTTCCATGTCATTATACTTATGGTCATAATGATATTATTCATAAGAAATAACATTGGATTCATATAAGTACAATAAACCTATTAATTGAAATTATGAAAATTTATGACTGTTTTATCATCATTTTATAAATAATTACCATTCATTGTAGATCCATGAAAATTGTCTGGACATAAAATAGTGTTAATACTTCCCCTATCTCATCCACCATTCGTTAATTTTCCCTACATATGAATCATTTTTAATTCTTAAATATAGATTTATATATTTACATATGTTCTATTTATTCTTATCATGACGACTTGTTAATATTATTGTCATAAGGTATATGTTATTAAACAAATTCCATATCACCATTCTCAACAAATATAATAAATTATATATTATTTTTGAATTCATTAAAGGACACCGATCATCATTAAAGTTGATTTAGACTATTATAAAATATATTCATTTTTTATTTTGGACACATACTTTATTTCAATGCATACCTACATAGTCTACTAATATTTTACTTTCTTGGGGAATCTGCATCTTCTATTATTGGTATCAAATCATGTAATTTTTTTCTCTATTATGTTAGTAATTTTTTAGAAATAAATCACCAAAAAATTTATAAACTGTCAATCAACTCCATAGTAAAATTTTCATTTTTCTCAATTATATTTTATATTAAATGTCTACATAGATAAACATCACCTATAAAATTGTGAATAAAAACAAATATAATATAAATCATAAAATCCTCAAAAAACATCAAATATCTTTTCTAAACAATTGATCAACCATTAAATGATAAATTACTCTTAAATTCCATAAAAATATAGAGGGTTTGATTTCATGAAATTTCATTCTATAAACATATACATCTAGAAAAAAATATAGTACATACCTTGTATGTTTTCAAAATTTTATTTAAAAATGAAGGGTTTATATTAATCATCAAATAGTTCTGAGTCATCCATATTACATATTAATAACAATATAAAATGGGTGATGAGAAGAAAATTTTCAATAATCCATAAAAATGGAAATTGTTATTAATGTTAACATCAGGAAAACATGTTAGATTTTATACATTGTTCATAATAATTGATGATAATATAAATGAAACATAAATAAATTTTAAAATAAGAATTTTCGCATTGGAATCCAGTTAAATCCATACAATGAATATAACTACGGAATAGGTATACTAGAAAATCATAAGAACCAGAGAAAGTGATTTTCTTGGAAAATAACCATTCACATTTAAAATATAATATAATATATTATAATAATAAAATTATTTTTAGTAAAATTATTCTTATACATATAAAAACCCTTCTATGAATCCTATAAAGTTATATTCATCAAATTTATTCACTTTTCTTTTTCTCGTATTGAATAACTCAATATCAATTAATTTTGACATTTATTTTGAGAAGAATAAACTTGTATCCATTATATTTTAGGATTATATACTTATTTCCCCATAATCATATATAATTTATATAAAATATTACCTTATACAAATTAATAAATTCTTTCACTTATCAATGATAAGCCTCATTTTAACACATAATCACAATGATAATCAATCTTATCATCAAAATAAGGATTTGTATCCTTATAATATTTTTAAAAATTGAGAATAATTTCAATGATATTTTCATTAAAAATCCATGAAAATGATTTTTTTTTTCTATAATAAACTTATTATATCGTGGTATGATATGGTGGTCATAATAATAAAATTATTATTTTGTGAATAGTTTTAAATCATAAAAATGATACATATAGAAAATGTTAACCTGAGTTATTTTTATAATACTTGTAAGAACTAATAGTCATTAAAAAAATTAAATTAATAAAACACTATATTTTAGAATAGATAATTAATTATACATTTTTATGAATAGAGATATGGTGAAAAAATATTTGAGTTGAATGTTTTGATATATTTTAAAAATTGTTTTCAAGAAGCATTTCCTACATTGAATCCCATATTGTATCAAACAATCTCAAACACATAATTAAAAAATTAAAATAATTATATATATTAATAGGATCATCTTTCATGTTATTTTATATAAAATTATATTTTTTATATTCCTTGATGCCTTTTATATACATGAATTTTTAAATAAATCTATTAAGTAATATTTCCTCACAGAAATAAATTAGGTAATTTGATATTTATTTTGTAGAATATAATTAAAATACAATATAAAAGATGTAAAATTAAGCACACCCAAAAATATAAATTTTCATATTTTTTTAAAAATTATTTATTATATAATCATATTTTACAAAAGTATAAGTGATTTTTTGGTAACATACATCAATGAAAAAATAAAACTAGTTAAATTTATTAGGGTATAAAAAATGGGAACTGGATACGATCAATCATTAAAGAAAATGTGTGTAGAAGAAATTTAGATAATGAACCTATGAATATGAGACATGAAAAGTAAATTAGGCATGAACATAAAAAATGATAAATTTATAAGTATATCTCCAATGATAATGACTACGGGTTCATATAATATGTTACAATTGCTATTAAGCACAGTATAAAAACATTTTATCCCAATATATTAATTATTTACCAAAGGAATTGTATTAGTATAAGGGAAAGAAATCATGTATTGTAAATAACATGTTACAGATAAATCTATTATCCTAATATATATTACATTTATTAACCCTTGTGAAAAATTGAAAGGATTCACATAAAAAACCCTCATTCATACATTCTTAATGACATGTAAATTTCATCCATTTAAAATAGGTGGAGGGAATGTTGTTTTAAAATATGAAAATACCTCCATAATAAATTTTTTTACATCATTAAGATAAAACAGAAATGAAATTAGAATTGTTTATTTCCAACATTATTGGGTGATGTGAAATGATAATGAATAATTTTGTTAGTATAATGTATATAAAATGTTTATAATGGAATGGGATTAATGAGAGTGAATAAAAATATCTCATTATTATAGGAAAAAATTAAAATTAAACGAATTATGACAGAGAAATCAAAATATAGTCAATTGAATATCAAATGACTAATTGTAGAGAATTATAGGCAAAATGTGGAGGTTTGGTGATAATCCATTACTTATAAAATGGATTACTAATGATGTAGGAAAGCTTATAAAAATCATAGAACCTCTTTATAAATGATATATGGAGAGTAAGTTACAGTAACATATTTCACCAATTATTTTGATAGGTGATTTATAGGAGAATGGGTTATTATTTTAAGAAATGGTGGGGAAATTCTTTCATTATTATCAATATATAGGCCACAAATAACTATTTAATAAAAATGAAAATCTCGTAGGATTCCCTTGTTTTTTATGGTATTATCTATGGTGATTGGTTTTAAATGTTGTAATTTCTAATTATATGAATTCCTTATAATAATTTCGTCATTTTTGATGATGGGAGAATCATGTGTAAAGAGTATATTTAAAAATCATTAAATATGTACTACATTTTTTTAAATTTCGTATTGGTTTTTGAAAATAAATATTATTTCCCAAAAATTAATTTTTTTATTGATATTATTTTTATAAAACAATTCATTTATTTGTTAAATATACATTTTTATAATAGTATTTTATAATATATTGAGAATATGTATATAAGATACTTTTATTCCCCAAAAAAATTAATTGTCATATAAATTATTGATAAATTTAGCATCAGGTAATTTCTACTCATTATTTAAAAAATAAAATCATTTTTATCAAGAATGCTACCTATTTTTTAGAAGATTAATATTTATAAAAAATAACTAGTTATTAATAAATTCCATTTTTCATGTTATTTATATCTTCTACCCATCTGAAAACAAGATATGATTTTATAAAACTAAATAATCTTTTATATAGAAATAAATATTTTTTAGATCATTTTATTAATAATTTATTTAATCATAAAATATATTTAGTTACGTATAGAAATATAAATGTATAAAATTTAAAAATATGTTTTATTTTAGCAAAAAAAATTATTTACTACCTTTAACCTATATTAAAATGAGATTTATTTTAGAATTGGATGATACATTAAATTAATAACACATGAATGATGAACCAAGAGTTTTTTACTAAAAGTAATTATACAATAATAAAATCTAGGAGAATGATACATAAAAAATTAATATATTTATGTAATACTTAAGTGTATGGTGTATGATAATGGTACATTCTTAGGGTTGTTCAACTAACATTTATCTAGTCATGATCTCTATTATCATAAACTTCTCCCATATGTGATTTTTATTGAGCCTCACATATTTAATACTTTCCTGAGCCTATTCAAGTATGAACCCTAGGGATGATACTTCCATACAAATATCTAAGAAATGAGTGTACCAATCCATGATCCTACTAGTGGAGGTCATTAATTCTCCCTTATGAAAAAATCATCACTCATCATTACCATTTTATAGACTTATTCTAATGTTAATATTATTACCAATAGTCAATATGTCCAAATTTCCAAATTACCAATTGTAATATTGGGAAACATATATATAGAAAAATGGTCATATTGAACAATGATCGTGTTGAACAAGGTTCATATTGAACAATAATCATACTGGTCAATAGTAATATTGATGAAAAGTATTATTGAATTGCAATATTTCAGACCAATGGTCTGTTAAAATTTATGAAATATGTATATCCAATTTGACCAATATTTATTACACAATACAAATATATTCCACGGTTTTCATATGTAATAAATATATAATTTATATATAATTATTCGACACATTACATGATAATTTCGAACATAATACCAATTACTCTATTTCCATTTACAATTTTTATTGCAGGGGTAATCATTTTTGAAAAAAATTATGCTCTGTATTCTGGATTTAAGTTTGTATTAATATTATTTTTTATATATATCAGTGTTCTTTTTAGATGTTATAATCAATATTATTTCAACAAGTTTCATTAAATGATAAATTAATTCAATATACTTGTATAATAAAATAATCATCATGATTCATTTTCTTTATTTTTAAAATGTGATTTGAAATTTAGGTTGTTTCATTTATCCCTATTTAAGAATTTTATCCCTTGTTATTTTTTCCATCATCAAAACAAAAGTGGATATTTCCCATTTATATTTTTCTGATCTCTCACATATTATCTTTGAAAATCTGATTTATATAGATGTATTTTAGGGATAAGTTATGTTATTGGTCAAATAATATTTCATTCTATAAATAATATACAATGGTTCTTATTCATACTACATATTAGGTTATAATTCCATACCAAGTGTGTTTATATTAAGCATTAGGAAAAATATAAAATTTTATAAAATGGGAAGTTACAAGACATCATTTTCCATTGGATAATTTCAGGGAAATTATGACCAGTATAAAATTAATCTACCACTTTATAGAATATCACATGGGCAATTTATCATTTCATGGATATCTATTTCCTTCAAAATAATATGAATCTTTTCCGTGGTGAATCTTTGAGGAATATATGATACTAAAAAAGAAACTACAACATCGTACTTCTGTATAAAACATATAACATTTATAGAATTTGATTAATTTTGATATAAATCAAGATCACTCATATCTTCTATATAGTTTATTTTACATTTTTGGTTCTAGAGGGGTTTTTTTCTAACTTTTTCACAACATGTTTGAGTTCTACAACTTTTCTTACAAAGTGCCTCACAAGGTTCCACTTGAATACTGGATTGAAAGATATCTCTAGAGGATAATTGGATTTAAAAAAAGATATTTGTCTATAATCTCGTCAAATTAATGTTATCTATCAATTAAAATATATTTTAATTATTTAATAGACATATGATACTTCCAATATGTTTATAGATGATCGGAAGTGTTCTTGTTTATTTTAGTATTAGTATAATATTTAAGAATTCCGAAAAACTATGAATTATATAATTATATTTTGAAAGAAACAATTAATATTCATTACCCCTGAAGACCCACTCATTTCAAAATGTATATAAGATCATGTTTCTATTGGAAAAAAATCATTAATATAGAGAATGCATGAGAATAAATTTTTAATATATTAACGATTTACCTGTTGAATTGTTTCACTAAGATTTCTTATTTAGGAATGTAATAAAGTCAAATTTGTTGTTGCACCACATCCATAAATGTATGGGTAGTGGTATAAAGACTCCATTATTTTATTATTCAACCATTAATTTTTGTAATACCAAACACCTTGTATTATAGTCAACAATATCTATTTTATTGATATCCCAACAATAATGATTTCATAGACCCCTTTAAATTTTTTTAAAGTATGTATTGTGAATGAAATTATTTAATATTTATCTATCAACAATATCCTTAAATATATAATACACTATATATATATACTATAATCAAATACTAATATACAGTTTCAACTATTTCATATATTGATAAATGGGAGATCAGTTGGGATATGATTGATGATGTATGTTCCCTTATGACATCATTTCACATATTTACTATATCCTTGATCATGAAATCCCCTTAAATACTCATTACTACATGAAATTGAACATCCTTCCTAAGGAAAAAATTAGTAAGTATATTTTCTATTACAAAGTAATAATTAATAGTAAAATCATAAACCATTAAAAGACACCACTATCTCCTTTTTCTCATATTCAGTTCATTTTATATGAATATAGAATTAAGACTCTATTGGGAGTTGTTTAAAACATACATATCCAATTAAATATATTCTAATTATATTTAAAATTCAATAATAAATATAAATTACTCTATTTCATGGGTTGGAAAATTCTCATCATGGCTATTTAATTTTTTTATGCATATGAAATAAGATTTTCATTAAATTAGAGAAATCATATAATCCATTTAAAGGACTCATTAATGTAATTGATGAAACCTTCTGCATTATAGTTTTAACGTTTATTTTGTCCCCAACTAACCCATTTATTACTACATTGAATCATTCATCGGATACATTATTCTAGAAAATATTATATCCCTATCATGTTATCAGGGTTAGTGGATTGTAATACAATAAATAATTTCACAAAACTTTTATTGTATCCTTCTAATACATGGAAACTATAAATATTTTTTATAATTGAATGATTATGAATTTTCTATAAAAGCGTTTTCTTTTATCAATCAATGTGGATTTATTTATAAGTTACAGTGTTTCCCCTGAGTTCAAATTTTGGAAAATATAACCCTAATTTACATAAATTCCAACTAATAATCGCCTTCATCAGAGTTTGAAATATGTACATTGGATAAAACTCATGCTCCACCTTATTTTTTTTATTTATAAATATTATCTATAATTTCCATGATGAAATTATAAGTTAGTATATAAATTTTGTATTCACCAAATCAATAAATTTGGGAGGAGATTCAGTCAATCTGAATTATATAAAAAATCACTATATATATATTTATCGGAATCTTGTTATTGAAATACATTCATTATTCACCCTTAGAAAATGATACCTTGATGCAATGTAAAAAATGTAAATAACTGAGTCCCAGAAATCCAGTAAAATAAATCATTAATAATTCAATGAGGTTATTTTTCTTCACTATGATCCTATTAGGTTTTTGGTATTAAATTTTTAGTAGCATCGATTCATCCTAGTTCATTATAAATAGAATATGTTCTCCCAATATAGACACTCCCAGAAAAATTACATCTTTTTCAAAATGATCTTGATATATATTATTCAATTCAAATAATTCAATTTTAAAAGCGTTATTAAATATTGAATTGGATACTTGAATTATTTTAATTGAGAATTCTACCACCCAATTAGTGGGAGGTCCATTTAATCATTCAAAATCACATCAATTTATTCCTGAAAAATTGGAACATATTTTATAGTTTTACATTTATTTTCATAAAATTATTTAACAACATTTTCATTAATAAACCAATAATATGAAGATTTTGATAAAATTGAGTGTAAGGTATGTCTTGTTTCCAAATTAACATAGATCATCCCTTCCTGAGAATGAAAATTTATCAGAATCTACAATTAATCATGAAATTACAAATTACAAATAATTTTATTCCTAGTACTAATTAACATTCTACTATTAGAATGACGACCATATTTTTCATAAGATTTTACTCACAAAAGTTAACATTTTAATCTGTATATATATTTAATGTTTAAATATTTCATCTGAAATAACAAACAACAAAATCTACCAATAGGATATAATTTTTTGAATTTATGTTATTTGGAAACATGTATGAAATAAAGGTATATAGTTGATCAATTGGCCACTACCAGGGTTAATGATAGTTGACCTTAGTTATCAGATGATTTGGAAATAGTTTAGAGAAATTTTCAGGGTCCTAAAACATGATGCATTATAATGCATGTTGTTCTTCCTCTGGGTTATATTTTTCCTGTGTATTTAGATATTAAATCATTACAGCTGCATGATAGTTCTTAGATATATGGATATCATTTCCACAAATGTATCACATTCCAAAACCTCAATTCAAAATACATGAATACTTAATCCCATACATGTTTTACATGATAATTTTATATTTCTTCCATTCTCATTCATAAAATATTTATACCAATGTTGGTCTTTGACCTCCACTACTCATTATTTATTTTCAGGGACCTCTATGAGTATACAAACTCCATTGAACTCTACAATCAAATAAAAAAAATAACACATTAAATTAAACACACTATAGTTCAAGAGATTTATAATGATTATATCTTAGATCACAAAATAATTGACCAATATTCACAAAATAATCAATGAAAAACCATGAATCATATCACACAACACTTTTAAATATCTTATCATAACATCAAACTGCTTCAATTTCCTTTTTCATTAATTCTTTTAATTTCATTTCAATTCGTTTTCAAATCATTTGAGGAAGATAATGTCGATAGTTTTTCCTTATGTAAATATATTTTTGGGATATAATTAATCATTTTTGATTAATTCCCTTGATTATATTCCACCACGTATCAACTTCCCCCCTTAAAGATTTATATTGAGAAAGTAAATTTCCCAAAGTCAAAATATTATATTGCATAAAATTATTTACCTATAGTATTTATCCATTGTTCCATGATCTGTGGATTTAAGGATATTCTAATAAAACGTTTTCAATAGTTCACAAAATATTCAACTATTAGTAATTCTTTTATTTATATATTTATACAATCAAAATTAATTAGGTTAGTTATAAGGCCCCAGCCTTAAACCTTACTTAATCTTGAGTTATTACAAGATTACACATTTAGGATCTTTTCAGGTTTAGAGTTTTAGAGAATTAGATCATAAAACATGCATTACATTCCACATTTAAACAAAGTGGTTACATAAAAGATAGTATTCATTCTTCCAATCAATGGAAACATATTTAAAATAAAACATGGATTCTTTCTTGACACTTCCTTGACACTATCATCATATCATGTACCATTCCCTTGACCCATGAAAAACATTTCAAAAACATGGGATGAGCATAAAAAGCTCAGTAAGGGTTATAAAAAGTATGGAAAGGAAACATGAGTAAATATATACATAAGAATGAAATCATACATTACCCATAAAACATATGCACTTTAGCATACCTCATAAAATCATGAATAAATCATAGAAATCATATGACATAAAGGTAACTTGAGACATTCATAACATTATTACACAGGGAGTAACCCTCTTGGTTACATTTGGAATACCCACCATAGTATAATCCCTAAATCTCTTCGGAGAAACCTTAACATTTCACTCCTTCGTGTTTCCCAATGCATTGAAGAGCTATATCGGGCTCACCCGCCCTTAGTTTATCACGGAACCACCCGTATTCATAAATAATTCCCAAAAACCATAACATAATAATATAACATAACTTAATCACAATTGAAAGATTACATTCCCACATTGTAATAACAATATAACATTTTAAGATATTTAAATAATGAATCCATTCTTAAAACCATTTTCAAAACCATTTAAAACATTTAATAAAGAGATTTTTGAATCAAAGTGTCCTATACCACTTTGAAACTTTTTCACATTTTAAACCATTAATATCCATGTAAATAAATCCATAAAACCATTTTGAAAACATGGATATTAATGAGAAATATCCGTAAGTATAAATCATTAAAACATTGAAAATAATATTTTAGTTAAAGGGTTTTTAACAAAATGAGAGACACTTGAATACAATAATTGAGGACTAACATTTAATCATAACTTTATAATATCATGAGAATAAATGGATTCATGATATAATATTCCAAAGGACATTATATACACCATATAAGATTGAATTGGTTCATAACAACAATGAAGTCTCAATAGAAATGTAAAATGAGACGAAATCCCTTAAAAAGAAGGTATCCTTAAATTAATGATAAATCAATCTCATAATTATGTGTGTCAAATATAAATACACCCAATATAAGTGGATATTAAGTGTAAAACAATCAAAGTTTATTCCCACATATTCAAATGATGACATATTCAATAACTACTTGTTGAACCCAAAGAATTCGAAATTGGGTTAAGAATTCCCCTTGGTAAAATTCGGCAGCCTAACGATGTCACATAAAATTTTACAAAAAGGGTTGATGAGAGAGATATATGGGATGTCATAACTTGGACCTAAAATTTATATAAATAAGGATATATAAGAACATATCCCAACATAATAGTATGTGGATTAAAAGACATAACAAAAGAAGTCTTATAAAAAAAGAGGATGAAAGATCCCCTTACCGAGTTGGGTAACTTTCGAAACGTACACCCCATGGAAGAAGGGTCATAAAATGTGGATGTGAATACCCATTAATGAAATTATACTGAAAAAAGGGTATAATAATGGGTCATACATACACCACTCAAAGGAAATTGTGTCAAATGTAGCCTAAATCTCACAGGAATAAAAGTGAGATGAAAAATCCCTTACGAAAACTCGGCAGCCTAACGACGCCACATAAAACTTTCAAAAATGGATTGATGAGATCAAATAGGGTCTCTCATCATATTAATATAATGTTTAAATAAGTAATAATATAAAAAAACATACCCCAACATAACAAAGAGGATCTTAAAAGAAGTGACATAAAGGAGAGTAATTAAAAAAAGAGAGGTTGGATCTCTTATGAAAATTTGGCAGCCTAATGGTGCCAATCAAAACATCCAAAATGGATTAATGAGAGAAAATAGGGTCTCTCATAATTTGAACATAAAAAGTATAGTAAGATTAATATAAAAGAACATCCCAATAATAAGAAATATGAGCTTAAAAGGATTGACATAAAAGAGTGTACTTTAAAAGAAAGAGAGGGGTCTGATCCCTTACCTCAGGTCCGACTTGACTCGATCTTTATTTAATCTCCTGAATAATAAACTTCAGTTAATTTATACTTCATTACGAACCTTTTTCAAGTTCATTATTCCTTATATATCACTTATTACCATGTCATGAACACTTTTTTTTATTTAAGTTAATAATGTTTGTTTTGTCGTTATTTGGTTCTTAAGTCGAAAGTGGACTTCTTACAATTACATGTTGTTCGTGTGGTCAAAGGTTCATTATATCCAGAATTGCATTCATGATTTATATATCATATATATATCATATATATCCAGTATATTCATGCATTTATAATATTACATAACATTTAGAGTTATGAAATGAAATGCACCGTTCATGGAGACGGTAAGCCGTATGTACGCATGAACCGTACTTCCATTTCTATTTCATATATAATGGAATTAAAACATAATTATACATAATATTATTTTAATTCCAGTATTTTATCATATATAATATCATTAAATATGTCCTTTATACGTACCACATATGGTATTAACTAATCAAATCACTTTGAGGGGGCGGTAGACCGCACTTCCTTAAATAAAGATATCGCGTTTACCAATAATGGAAACCATAAAGGTATGCCATAAATGAAAAATACAGAAACTTTAGTAAAACATAAACATATTAGATATAAAATATAAATATAGTGTCATCTTAATGGCCACCTTTGAAGGTGTTAGAATAATGTTGAACAATCATCGTTTCGGGAGGCAGAAATTTGTCATCCACAGAAACAGTATATTCTTTAACCATTAGATGTAGGTGTGTGTAAGTGTAGCTTGAATCCTTTTTTTAAAAACATCCGAGTACATTGAAGATACTGTATTTGTTACAAAATAAATGAATAAAAATAGTTTAGTGTGTTGGAGAAAAAAAATAAAACATAAGGACACATGTGAAGACATTACCTTTAAATCGGGTAACTTCCTTTGATTTGAGCTCAAAGGCTTCCTTGGAAAGGATTCTGCCCAACTTGAGGCTTCAAGGAGGTAGAGAGGGATGTGGAGAGATGAAATGGGAAGGGGTTGGCCGATCCAAAGGCATTGGAAGTGTGGGTAAAGAGGTAGAGGTGGGGCCTTTTATAAGAGGAGAGGAGGGGCACTCTTGGAAAGTTAAGAAATGTTACTTTATTTTAAAATGTGTTTCGGATTTTAATGGTCCCACATTGATGTGTTTCCTGGATAAGGTGATAAGTGTTATAAATCCACCATCCAATAGGTTTTGTACATGTTTAGGGCATAGATTTTACATTATTGTTCCATTTTATTTAAATCATTAAATAATGAGGTCATCACTGCATCATCATGATGTCATAAATAATTTATTTTATTTAATGTCTAAAAATTATAAAACAAACACTATGATGTAGTAAATCTTTTTATCTTTCTAATTAATATTTATAGTCCAAAAAATCATTTATGTAGACAAAATTAAAATTATTTTACTTAGGTGATACATTCTTTGTTACATTTAACATTCTTTAAAAATAAAAAGATAAAAAGTCTCTTTCTCAGAAAAGTGATTCCATGGGGCCCCCAAGTTTGGCACAAGGCATCCCATGGTCGGACATGAGACAACCAGTATCATTAGGACACGTTTTGTTGTCATTTATTATTATTATGATATTATCTTATTATCTTTAACTACCCGATTACACATTAATCAAGATAATTAAAGATAATTACCGCGGTTACTATTCATAATGTCCAAAAACAAAAGAGTATTAATTACATAATTTGGACCTTCTGATTCCAAATATTCAATCCATTTTACCAAATTCCAAACACATAAATTGAAATAATTAATTTAAAAAAAACTTCCCGTTGTCAAAGCAAATAGCGGGTTTTTTAGAAACAATATTTATGAAAAGTTTGGCACTTGTTTATGCCTAATTCCAATGTGATATTAATCCCACTAACCATCATTGAATAAAATGGTAAAAATATATTCTAATTACACTTTAAAACAAATTAAAAAGACAATATAACCATATAATTAAATTATATGAAAAGGCAGTTTTGATGTAAAATGCAGTATTTTTCATTATTCATTAAAATATGAACATTGTCAAAAAAATACCAAAAATTAACACAAGGTAAATTTAAATGTCCCAATAATAAATAATATGTTTTTTTTGAAAAATAGAGCTTATAAAAATTTCAAAATGTGGATTTAAAAGGGCTTCACCATCAAAAGGAGGTTAATCGACCTTTTGAAGAATATTAGAATGCTTACGCTTAATAACTGGATTCATTTGCATTTTTAATCCTCTATCATTTATTGTAAAGAGTAAAAATATTTGACAAACATATATAATCATTTTTTAGTTAGTTCTATTCATTCCCGCCATTACAACGACTAGGTGTTAAGTACCATTTAAAATAATATTATTTTATTATTAGAGTGCAACATAAGATTCCCAAGAAACTCGTTGTTGCGTATTGGGTATGCCATAGAGCATAGAATCCCCTTTAAAGTAATATTAATATTTTATTCACAAATATGGATAAATATAAAGATGTCATATACTTTATTTACCTGGGGTGTTACATTAGTATTCATGACCATATTTGTGTAAACCATCAAAATTATCATGATGTTCATCAGCTCCCATTATACTTGAAACATCATCATTTCACAATCAATTTATTCTATTATTTACAAGATTCCTTCTATTTAATTTTATTTTTATTAAATAATAAAAAATATGTTTGAAATATTTATCATATGTAATTATTAGAAAAAATCTTAAAGGAATCATTAATAAGAAAATTTAATAATAAAAAACATCATATATGTAATACTATTATCCTTAAAACTTATCTGTTTTTTTGATATATTTTTCCGAATGCTTTGTAAAAATTATTTCATTAACAATAGTACATCTATTGAGAGTGTATTGATTAGTGTGTAGTGTTAGGTCCACTCATTAAGCATTTTGTGATGATTGAGTTTAAACACACCCAACCTTTTCCATGGTGGTTGCCCATGTATTCATCTATACCAAATAATCACCCTCTATCAACTATTTGGAAAAGGATATTTTTCCCATTAAAAGAATATAGATTATTGTTTTCTAATATTTTTTTAATTTCTCTGTATATAGTGGTATGAAAATGGTTTTTTGATTTTTTTTTCTAACTTTTATTTCTTAAAATAACAAAACATTTCTCGAATAAAAAGTGTTGCACCCCACAATTTTTTATACATGATTTTTAATATTATTTATGGAATGATTATTTAAAATGATATATAAATGGATGATGTAATTTTTCCAATTCATATTATATGGTTCAATAATTATAGAAATTTCTGGATTATGATGTATTTGGTCTTTATTGATAATCCCCTCAAGATTAAGTCTCAATCACCATTTTGGAGGTTGAAGTGAAAACGGGTGAATTAATTGAATATTATACACATAATAATTTTACTATTTGTCATATTTATATGAATAGTAATAGAATAGATTAATTATTAATCAACTTGGGAGGTGGGTCTGGGGTTAGTTATTGTTATTGTTCTCTCCCAGAGCCTATAGAGGATATTTTATTTCAAGATACTTATAGAACACCAAAAGATAAATTTTTATAATATTTTTGGTTTTTATAGTTTGTCATACTGGGTATATTATTATTTAAACCACTTATAAAATACTTTTCATTCCATCCAACGTCACATTAAAAAATTTTATTTTCATCAGAAATGCATTAATTGAAAATTGTGAGGATAAATCCGAGTTAGGGATACAAAATGAAGTTGAATGAGTGAGATATCATGGATGATGAAATATTAATAGAATAATAGAATAATCCTATGAATAATAAACATGGAATTTATTTTAGGATACAATATAAAAATGAATGATTTATAGTAATGTCATTAGCTTTCAACAACATGGTTTCATGAAACATATTACCAATGTTATTCACTAACATATCATAAATTCTAAATCCTTACATATTAATTAATTTTTCAATGCATTGGATCATTAATATGGAACAAACATAATATTTATAAATCAATTTTTTCATATTTATGACGTATCATAAGATATTATTTCCTCAACATAATAAGAGAAATTATAAATGAGTTTTATATAAAAGTTCTTGAGATCATAAGTGGTTAAATACAAGTACATTTATTTTTTCTAAAATTAATATTGATGTAATCAGTATTTAATATATGGAAATCCATAATAAATAATATATAATGAAATATGTTAAAAGAAAATGAATGAGAAAATTATTGGGTGGTCATTACAAAATAGTTTTGTATGGAAAATAAAATAATTATTCCATTATTAAAACAGTTATAGGATGTGTATGTTGGAATGCGTGTAATTAGAGTGAATATAAGTCTATCATTAGTAGGGATTAATATATATAGTAAAAAATTGTGATAAGGACATGAAAAAAAAATCAATTCTCAATTAAATAATTTATTAAATGGATATAATGGAAAAAAGTGGAAAGGGAAACTCAATCCCATTCCCACAATGTTGCATCCAAAATAAAGAGAATAGAATCATATGCCATTAGAAAATTATTAGAGAGATTTGAAATAGAGAATTTGAGTATAACTTCATACTTAGATTTTTGAGACAAGAGACATAAGTTTGAATAGTGTTTATTTATTGAAAAATATAGGAAATTATTTATTAATTTATAAACATATGTCATGGAAATAATGTTAATAATGTTGAAATATATTAGTACTTATCACTATTTTCATCATTTTTATTTTCTAGGGGGTAATTTTATTTTTTTCTGAGACAAATCCCTTAAAATAAAATTACACATGATTTAGAAGTGATCTATATTCAGAAGAAATTATTTCTAAAATATAAAATATAATTCAATTTTTGAAAGATTCATTACATGTTTGGAAAATAAATTTTAATAATTTGTAATAAGTTATTTTAATGGGAAATTAAATTTAAAATCATAAAATACTATAAATGAAATATTACATAACATTTATGATATTAGTATTTCAGGATAATTACAATTAATTTTTACTATATTTTACATTTTATAAAAAGTTCAATTTTTTTTAAAATTATGTGAAATTAACAAATGAATATTTTTGAAATATAATTTCAATAAATCATGTCAATTTTATTAAAACATTTCATACAGTATTTTTAATTTTATATATAAAATAATAATTTATTGAAAATTTAATTTTTCGTACATAATAATTTTATAATTAAAAAAACAACATATGGTCTCTTAAATTTAATTCATTGTCTATGTACGAATAAATATTATTGGTTAAAACATCTATTGAATATTTTAATTCATCATAAAACATATTTAATGAAAGTAATTAAATCATCCTGAGATTTTATGAAATATCAATATTTATTAAAATTTAATTTTTTTGATAGTTTCCATTATATGTTACACTTGTTTTTTCATATGTTACATTAAATAATAAGGTTCTTTGATATCATTCATGACACTCCCCACCTTACTAAATGAACCATTAAAATAATATTATTTTAAATATGTTAATTATAACCCTGCCTTTAAATAAAATGGTATGTGTATTACTAATTTTTTTAAATTATATATGTAAATGTTATACACAAAATAAATTCTTCTATAAATTCAATGTAAAAAATTAATAAATTTTTAGTAAGGTAATTTTATTCATGAAAAGTATGTTTTCATCAAAAAATATTTTCATTCTATTTTTAAGAAATTATTATAATTAATTTATAGATTCTATATAAACTGTATTTTGAAAAAAATAACTTCAATTATGAAATTAATTTATGAAATATTGACTGATGGATAAAAGTTTGGGATTTTTTGATATTATTTTTAATGAATTGTGAAAATTCATGTTTTTGTGAAACCATCATTTCTTTTTAATGAAGTAAGTAGTTTATATGAATATTTATGTTTTTTATGAGAAAGAATTATTATATTATTATATTTATTACAATTAATTAATATTTTATAAAATTTATATTGAATATGTTAAAAAATGTATTTTTAGGAATAAAAAATATGTTTTTTATGAAAACTGTTTAAAAATGAATATATTTTTTTCATTTTAATTAAATAAAATATTAACTAGTGAATAATGGTTTAAATTAAATATTTGAATTATATATTAATTAATTATAATTTATATTCACAAAATTATAATTATGATACGAATATTTGATATATTATCATCTTGTTCATGACAAGTGCACTTATAAAAAACTCGTCTTTTTCATCACATTTGTGGGTGCTATTTTAAATTTAATTTTACCTATTTAGTGATTTTAATTTATTAAAATGGATTTCATATTTTGAATAATAATATATTATTTTATATATTTTGGTAAAACTATTTTTGTACCCAAATAAATAATTATAAATTTAATAATTAATTGCCACAGTTAAGGTTAAAATGGGCATATCACCGGGTGGGGGGTTAAACACAAAGGTTATGGAGAAAATGACCTATAAAATTGTCCAAAACGATTTAATTGACATATATTGAACTTATTACATAATCTCTCTTATAATATATTAATTTATAAGCTATTTGGAATTTGAAAAACGAGGATACACATTTTTATTTTCAAAATGGATTTAATTTACACATATTGACCACATATATAAATGGCCACCCCTATCCCATATTATTCACACAACATAAAAAAAATTTAGAAAAGATATTTAGAAATTAATTAAAAAATTCCATCATCTAATCATATAAACCTTTTAGGATCATAATTCCATCCTATGAAGAATTTAATTGAAAAATAAAAGATGTTGGATGAAGAAGAGGTAACATCCGTAACCCAGTGTTTTATTTAATTTATTCATCCTCCTCATAAAATTTTTATTAATAAAATTTGAAATAATAAACCCAATATATCAGATATACTTGTATTTTTTTTGTAAATTTAATGTACTAAATTCATCACATCTTCTCTCAAATGAGAATGGGAACTTTCGATCACTAGTGCAATGGACTACTGCAACCGAAACGAACATGGTTCATTTTCTATTATCATTTCTCATGGATTATAGTAATGATTTATTGAATGTTTTTAAATATATATTATATTAACAAAATAATTATAATTTTTTAATTATGATACCTTTTATTACTTATTTACATTCCATTATTTGAGGGATTCAATGACATAACTAATGTGTATAGTGGAGTACCGCCTCACGAAGTAATATGATGAATTCTTCCAAAAATCTTTATGTGAAAGGTAATAACGATTATAATAATTCATAAATGTGATATATATGATCTAAAAATAATTTTTTTTAATTACAACAATTACAAATAATATTACCTTCCAACCCATCTGAATACAATTATGTTGTTCTTGTGTACAACGAACTACCAACTCGCAGACTATTATGATGTTTTTTTCAATTATTATTTTTCATGGATGGTTTAAATGATAGAATAAATGAATATATCATTTTTATTAAATGTAATATTTTTCATAATAATTATTTATTATGGTTTTTATATTATTTACATTTCTTATCTTCTATTCATTGAATAATTGGTAGCAATGTTCATGCGTACGTATGACCTACCATCTCCATACGAGGACAAATTTATTTATATATTTAACTCAAGCGTATTAATATAAATATGTATATAATTACTATATATTATATTAATTTATCTTTTAATGTACTATATATTATATAACCATGATCAATGTAAAAGGGATGAAAACACCAAACCAAAAGATAGATGAAAAAATGAAGAATTTATTACCCCAAGTATAACATTAACCAAGAACTATTAATAAATGTTTAATAAAACTGAATAATAATAACATATCTGGTATGCTAAAAATTAATATGTTACATAAATATATTTATAATAATCTAATATCCATTATACAATACGATAGACCTTTTATGATCGAATTCATAACATAAGGTAATGGATTTCCATCAATCATTTTACTCATCAAAGTCACATCCCAAATTCACCACCAATTTATGTGATGTTATTTATATAATTCCTATTATTGGATTTTATTATTCATCTACAGAAAATAATTTTTATTTACATATCCATTTTATGAACTCTCCTTCATATTGTGTATGGATAAAAGGTACCAATGTCCAGTGGGGTTCTTATGTCGAGTTTCATTCTTTGTGACATATGTTATATGTTGCACCGATATTTTTCTTCATGGAGTACATATATAAAAATTGACATGTAATATCATTAATTTATTTATTCTGATGATATTTTAGTATTTATTTAATTTTATATTATTATGTTATTGATGATTATATAGTATTATACATCCTTGAATAAACTAATGCCTTTTGTTCACCTTTGAGTTTTCTATGTGAATAAATACTACCCATTATTTTTAATAACATTGTTTATTCAATAGTTCACAAGTAAATTTTAATCCAATATTTTATTTATTTCATTATTTTGTTGAAAACCCGTTCTTATCCTGGTAAATGTTTTCTAAAAATGTTTTCAATGTTTGTTTTTTAAAATTAACAAATTATTTATAGAATAAATTTTCAACCATTTTTAAAATTTAAAAAAAATAATTAAAATGAATGTTCATGTTATCATTAAAACAATTACCATTTCTAATTTATTGAAACATTGAAAATAATTATCATTTTAACATGTATGGAATGGAAGGAATTATCGCCTATCATGAAAAATAACTCATTTTAATATTCTATTATAATATTCTGTTGTTATATTAAAATAAATAGTTATTAATTTTTTTTATAAATAAAACCGATTATTTCCCTCAATAATTGTTTTAAATGATATCTAATGATTCCATTATATTTTTTGAAGATTATTTTCAAATAAAATAATTTCCAAAATATTTTATGATTTTTAAAATATTGATTTTTAAATAAATTATTTTCCCAATAAATATTCAAAATGATCTTTCAAAAACATTTTGCATATAAGATAACATCCAATAACGATACATATGTTATACTGGGGATAAAATCCAAAGATAAAATTTTTATTGGTTATCATGATTGTTTATTTTTATATTGAAAATATATTTATGAAACCAATTTTTATTCCATGGTTTATAAAAATGAAATATTCTTATGAAACACGATTCATTTAATATTATATTCTATGATGGAAGGATTAAATGGTCATGGAAACTATATCATTTCAAAAAGTTATAATATGATGAAATGTTTTAGTCAACCATTTAACTTCATTGTATATGATAAGATGAATGTTTTAGATATCATATTACAAGTATGTAATATTTTCATTTTGTGTTTTTTGGTACCAATATATACCTCTAATGTATTGGGTAAATATTTGTATCTCCTTTGATAGAATAAATTATAATGTGGAGAAATCCTTGTTCATTAAGGTAATTTATCTAATTCGATGGTCTTTTGAGTGAAACACGAGTACAATGACAATTTATATACTAAAAACATTCTACTATGCTATCCTTGTAAATGAGTGTTGAATACTATGGAAATGAGTCTTGACTTCTATGTAAATTAATTTCAAGTATAATGTGTATTAAAAAATTCTATGTATTATTTTTATGTTATTCTATTATGTCACATGTTTTTTGGTTTTTTTATGATTCATAAGTTTGGAACAAATAATACTAATTTCATAACTCATTATTATGATAGTTGATATGCATGGTGTCACTTCCAATTTTTATACTCATTCTCTTATAACCTTATGTTCATGTTATGCTTAAATATCTCACTAGTTTACTCTTACTCATCATCTAAGCTCTAAAATTAATATTTTTTGTATTTACCCATGTTTTGAAGAAATTTATTATATATGATTTGTCAAGGAATTATTTTAGATATGATGAATATAGTGGGAGATTATTTTTTCAAATTTGGACCATTTTTTCCATGTTTCCTAATGATCTTTATCATTTTGATCATCATTATTGTGTTTTTATAATGTAATTAATGATCAACTAATAATATGTAATTTATGTGCATGGGAAGAATTTTTCATTATAGTTGGTGTCATGGGATACGAATATTTATTCTTCGAAATAATAATGAAAAAAATTTAGTGTTAACCATTAGGACAATACAATATATAAGACAATTTTCAGTGTTATGTTAATGGAAGGATTCCAGTTTTCTTAAAAATAAAACCCTCTCTAAAAAATAAATTTATCATGGATCTAGAACAAAGATACCTAGGGGTTATAAATCCCAAAAAGGAGAATCATACTTTAACTTTTCATTAACTAGTACATGATTGGGAGCCATACTATGAACTTGGTTTGAGACTCCTTGGGGAAGTTGTTTTGTTTATATATTTTTGATTATGAACAATCTTGATGGATTTAAATAGAATGTGATCTTTGATTAACAAGGTTAAACCAAAGGTGTCATATATTTCAAAGAAGGTTTCCCAAATGATAAATCCTTTAAATAATTATTCATACTATGTGGTTTTCCACTATGAATATTATTATTCACAATATATTTTTTGGATTTATTCAAAATGATTATCAAGAAGAAAATGGGTTAATGTTGACTATTATAGGAAATTTTATTATAAGCTTCCAAATGGGATGATGACTAGAGTGAATGATATTGTGATTAATCTTAATCAATTATCACATGAATTATTAGTAACATTCATATTAACCAACTCATCGACTACCCAAATAAGAGATAGATATAGTTCATAGAGTGTTTAGGGAGTAGAGGTTATGGAGGAATGAAGATTCTATTTCTTATATGTCAATAATATGAGAATAATAACTCAAATGATATTCTCAAAGAAAAGAGTTGTTATTATGAGTGTAAATATTAAGGACATCAGTAATATAATTTCAAAATAAAAAACAAATTTTCAATTAATGAAATTGAAGAGAATAATTATCTCCCTTATGTATCATAGATTGTTGAATTATTTACATTTGTAAATTATTATATTTTTTTAAATTAATGTTCTATGTTTAATCTTTTGAATATGATCAAACTGTTTTTATAATACATGGTTTTATGGTTGATTACAAATATACTACAAATGAATTATGATTGGAATGAGGCATTAAGGTATAATATGATGATCCCATGTTAAGGTATTAAGGATGAGGTGGAATAATTAATGATTTTATGTATTTAAAGTCCATAACTCTGTTATATGAACTATAATATATATTATTTTTTGTTGTGGATATTTTTTGTTGATTATTATCATGAATATCTTGAATGGTACCGATGAATTTGAAAAAAACATATAATGAAATTGTGATATTTCATGGAAAAAATATGATTAAAGGAATATAACACATAATATGTTATTGATGTTGAAATATTTTTTTTTTATTTTGATAAGTAATTTATTTACAAATATAAATTAAAATGGCTAGTAATGATTTATTTTTAATTGATTAGCCATTTTATAATCTATTGGTGGAGTTTGCCAAATTTTTGATTCATAATAATATTCAATGACATATTTTTATATTTAGGGAGTACGGATAGAATTAATTTATGATTTCATTCTTTTTTTCATTATTATTTTACAATAAATTTGATTATGATCATATCATTTGATAATATATGACTGAGGTATTAATATAATTGTTATGTAAAAACTATGTACATCTTTATGATATTTAGTGGATTAATAAAAATCTAATTTTGGAATCATTGTTACCTTAATGAAATATTTTTTTAGAACATCATGTTGGAACATAAGGTTAACTATTTATTTAATGGATTATGTTGAACCCTATAGAACATTTTTAGGGATAAATGTGTCATTTTATTACTTGAAGATTTATCCATATTTGATAACTTTAAAAACCCATTTTTTATACTAACTGGATATAGAGGTGAGGGAATATAATAGTTTAATAAATCTTATGTTCTGTTAGTGCAACAAGAATTAAAACTCATCTTAATTTACCGAAATAATATATAATTTGTAAATTGATAAAATAACAACCAATGTATGTTATTAATCTTATCAAATCGGAAGAAACCATGTATGTATATTTTTCTATCTTCAAAATCATGATAGTAAAAATTACATTAAAATTAGAAAATGGACAATGTGAAATAAATATTTCTTTTTTCCTTTATTTTTTATGGATAAATGAATTTTTGAATCATCTTATATTTATAGATTTCAGGTTGTTAACTTTATAATGAAAATGTTTTCTATCACTTTTAATTAGTCTATGGTAGTTAGTTTTCACCTCAATATTTTTATTTTTTCATACCGAAAATGTTCTCTATATGTGGAAATTGAAATATAAAATACTTATGGTAACCTTTATTTATCTAACATTCCATTGTTAAGGGAAGTTTATTATTCTTTTGTACGATGTGGGTATCTGTGTTGAAATATTGAAATGGAAACCCTTTGACGTGCTAGAGAACAATTTAAGGAGAAATTCAATTTACGATGGGTAGAATATATCAAATTAATATTTTATAACATATTTAATTATTTTATATTTTTTAGATCATCAAAAAAATGAAACACTAAGTTTTGTTTTTGATATATGTATCATTGAGTTTCATTGATACAGTACATGACATATCACACCGAGAATCAATGAACCGTGATGTAATATTAATTTAATATGATTGTAAAAACCAAAAAATTATATTGGTGGGAATTAATAGTAATAACTGATTTATGAAATTTTTATATAAATATAACATTAAATAAATATTAATTTATAAATTATTTATAAGTAATAATAAATTTGTAGAAAAAATAATTATATTCATCTAAAGTCTGTTTTCTTCAAAAATAATTCTATTACTTTTTACAATAAAATATTATAATTAATTATGAATATTCGAAAAGAATTATTTTTACAAAAGGAACTAAAATTTTTACATCATCACATTGATAATTTCATATGATCAAATAATTAAATTATTAAAAAAATATTGAATTTTTATTTAATAGTTATAAATACCAATTTTTGTAAAACTATCATTTCTTTTCAAAGAATTAAGTAATTTAAATGCCTCATTATGATATAATATAACAATTTACCATTTATCATTTTTAATTTACATAATTATATTTGGAAGTAAATTAAATTGTATTTTAATATAAATATATTTTTCGTTTTCAAAAATGAGTTCTTCTTAAAATAATTTTAAAATAAATATTGGTTTCCCATTTTAAATAATTAAAATAATACATAATTATGAATTTTGTAAATGAATTTTATAAATTATATATGAGTATTTTTTTTAATTTTTCTTCATATTATTATTATTATTTAACATTGATTTATATATAAATATATCATGTTCTTCAAAATACTATTATCAAAAATAAACTTTTCCATCACATCTATGGGTTCGGTTTTAAAATTATTTTCTCCAAATATGTAAATTATATTTCAAAAAAATTATTATATATTAGTAGTCATATTATTTTATATAATATAATATTTTTAACATCCATTTAACTATATGGTTAAGGTAAAAATTAGTTTATACGGGGATGAAATAAAAGGTTAATGTATAAAAGGTCATATAAAAAATTCCACAATCCATTATATTGTAATATTTAGAACTTATAACAACTTAATTTTAATAATTACCCATTTTCAGCCTAGTGTTTCATGAAAAATGAGGTTACACCTTTTTACATACAAAAATTACAAGTGTCCCACTATCCTTACGACTAAAAGGATACCCTTGCCTATAGTCATTACTCATTCAAAACACATTTTTTTCAACCATTAAAAATGAATATAAAATCAATTAATTCATAATTTCAACATAAAAACCATAGTTTTTTATAATGTTATACCAATAATATTTTTAGTGAAAACTAATATATAATTTTTGATGAATTGATAACATCCCTAATCAATCATTTTATTTTATTTCATTATAAATGTTATTAAATTTTCATTAAACCAGTTTGAAATAACCGAAATTATATATATCATATACTGATATGTTCTTATGTTAGTGGTATGACTTGTATACATCTTATATTCCCTACAATGGTAAATAAAATCATTGATGGTTTCTACGATGGACTGCCACATAAGGAAATGATAGATTTTGTTTTCCATCAAAATTCTCAAAGATTAATATGTTTAAGGATTTAAAATATATATATTATCTTTAACATAATTATACATATTTAATTATAATTTACCATTCATCATTTTAAATTTTATTCTATGTGTGATACGATAACGTCGCTTGTGTAAATTGACGAATATCATCACAGGAATCATTATGAATCATTCTTCACATATGATTTACATGGAAGATAATAACAATAATGTTAATTAATTTATTTTAGAATTATGTACTAACCATATTTATATTAATATAATATCATATCTAAATTATTTTTTACCGACCTGTCAGAAAACAATAACATCAAATATGTATATAGTAGTCAACTGATTCATGAACCAATGTGAAGAGTTTTTGCATCTATTATAATTTAATTTTAATAAGTATTGATTAAATAAAAATATGGTATATTTATGATATATATGTAATCATAATTACTCTGTAAGGTTGATATGGGATTTACATTTTTTATGTTTTGTTCATTAAAGAAATGCAAAGTAATTCTTTTGTGCGTATGACCTCCCATCTATAAGAGTAGACTAATTTATTCATATATATAATTTTAATGGGTTACTATAAATATGTATATAAATATGATATATTGAATTTAAATGGTGGATATGATTATGTAAATAATAGAACCATTATAAATATAAAATGAAAAAAGGCAGAAAACTAAAACATATGTGAAAAATGAAGTAGTTATTACCTAAAATGTAACTATAACAATTAATTTAAAAATATGAGTAATAAAAGGGTTAATATGTATACGATGTGGTATGATATAAAAAATTATTTTTCTATAATATAGTTAAAATAATCATATATATATTACACACGAAGGTCAAATTTTTATGAATGAAGTCAAAATGTAAGGTAATGTATATCTGTCTCATTATTTAAACTCATGGGACACATTCCTTATTCTGCACCTAATAAATTAAATGGTTCATTTTATTCCCATTAAATTATTTTATGATAATTCTAAATAAAATTATTGTTTTTTAGATATTAAATTGAGTATATGTCTTTCATAGAGTTTATGGTTCAAAATGTACAATAGTTGTGAGCAATTTTTGTCATAATTTTATATCCACGAGAAATATGTAATGATACATACATTAGTTATTGTTTGAATTGTTTATATATATATATATATATCCTAATTTACGTGTAATATAATGAATTAATTTTTTATCATTATATTTTCTATTTGATTTAATTTTTTCCATTCATTGAGTTAATATAATAGATTACCAAAGTGATAATAATTTAATTTTACAAGATCATAATTTTTCTGGATTTTTATGATTATATTTTCAATGATAAAATGTTATGATAAATCTCAGATGGAACCCATGAATTCCCTTATCCTATTTTTATTTCTTTATAATACATGGATTTCCATAATTCTCATCTCATTATGTACTAAAGGGGTCAAAATATTGTTATTGAGATAAATAATGTTTATTTATCTCTTCTACTGAAAACATGTTTATTATTCGAAAAGAAATTTCTAATATAATCAAATATGTTTGTGACATTATAAAATTAATTTATAAATCTCATCATTAACTATATTTTACATTTTAGAGAATATGTTTCAATGAATATTCCAGTAATTTTTCAATCAATTACCATTTTGGTATTACCAATAATTTGAATGGAATACTCATTTTAAGATGAGTGTCATGAAAAAAATCATCTATGACTTGAAAAATAATGAATTTTAATGCTCCAAATAAAATATTACCATCATATTTAAATATAAAAAAACCTTGAAAATGATTTATTATATAAAAAGTATTTTTCAATTTAGATAGGTGGTTTTACTCATGAAATATCTCCAGCGATTCTTAAATATACTTTTATATTTGTTCGGGTATAATTCAATAAAATATATCCCATTCTATTTTATGACTTTTAAAAAATAAATTTTTAACTATCTATTATTTTGATCTAGAAATGTTCCCAATGATATTTCAAAATCATTTCCCATCCAAGATTGAGTCCTTTTCTGGAACTTATGCTTTTTAAGGGGATGGATCTATGTATATAATTCTTAATATTAACGTGGATGATTTATTTTTATGATGAAAAGATGATTAAAATATATTTTTCTCATTAATGGGCCATACCATGGTAAAATTATTATGAAACAGAAATATTTTCACATGTTATGATATGATTAAATAAAGAAATTCTCTTGAAAGATGTATCGTTTACATATGTTATAATATGATGACATATTTATAAAACTCATTTTGTTTCATCTGTTATGATATAATGACTATTTTATGATATTTTATCACACACATGTTTGATTTTCCTTTTGTGGTTGGTGGGGACTATATCACCCTCAAATTCATTGGGTAGCAATTTATATCAAAATAGATATAAAGGAATAGAATTAGGAGTAAATCCAATTTAAGGTCTATTCCTTGATATGCTAGACTTGGGATTGAAACATCATTACTATGATTGTTTGAGGCATAAAACCATTACAATAAGACATCGTTTTTAGTGAATGTTTAATTATATGTTAATGATTTGCAATTATTATATTTATGTCAAAAATATTTTTCTTACTCAAATGTAATTCCCTTAGAGGTCACATTATTTTTCATTCCTTATATTTCATGTCTTCTATAATACCATTAATTTTGACAAGTGTCAATGTAATGATATTTGATATATAGGGTATGGTTTCAAGTGTAGTTCTGATGTTCTCATACCCTTATGTTCTTGTCATAATTACATATATCCACTATTTATCCTTACCAAGCATCTGATCTCACAGATTCATATGTTTCTATTCCCGAGGATTTAGTGAAATTTTTCATACCTAATATGTCTAATAAGGGTGATATTTATCATGAACCTCATGGGAGATGATGTTGTTTACATATAATCAATTTCTTTATGTTTCAATGTTTCCAACAGAACAATTTGTTTATGATCCTCAAACATGTGCCTATATAATGTATTGAATTTTTATCTAATAATGTATAATATATATTTATGAAAATACATTGTATTTTTAAAAATAAAATATTTATATTTCAAAAAATAAATATATGGTTTCATTTTATAAATAATATTTTTTATTATATAAATCATTGATTCGTATTCGTTTTATCATTTACAAAAGGGTGATACATTATAATAATAAAAAGGGATTTATGAATATATAATTTTATTCCTAAGATAATTCAAGAATTAACATTTATTATGAACTAAATATCACCATTGTCACATAATCATATGAAGTATGAATATGGTTTGAATTTGGGGCAGTATAGTGAGGTGGTTTTAGTTAAACATTTTTAGGTGGTGATCACCAAAACTATAATATTCATTTGAATAATAATTTTATTGAGCATAAGTAGGTAAATATTTCTTTGATATTGGACATATGAGTACACTATTGGTGTTATTTCTTTCCCAATCCTTTATAAATGGGATTTAAATGGATTTATCCTACTTGTTGAAGCTGTCACTTCTTTCTTATGCATGAATTTTATCTTTTATAAACTTTTATATATACTAATTATAATGTTGATATTGGCATAAATGTTCATAATTCCCAAAATACATTATTTCCAATGGTTAAAATGTCCAATGGTTTGGTAACATTCATTTTACCGTTAGATCATAATGGTCACTTTACTGGTATAGACTACATGTATATTGACAGATTCTATAATTTTATCTTTAACTACATTACATACACTTATTCTAAACCTACCATGATATTTTAAATAATATCCCTACAACTTCTATTTTTTAATAATTATTTTACATTATTAGTGAATTTATCAGATAATATGAGTCTATTGAGTTTACATTAATATGTGAATTATTTTTCTTATATCTTTTTTTTATTCCAAGAATCTACAGTAACCATTATTTATTTAAAAGAAAATAAATCCAAAATTATATAAATATGATTATATAGTAATATATAATAAAATGGAATTTATGATATATATGTTTTTTATTGACATGATATTGACGTTTTGGGTTATGGAATTTTATTTATTTTATTTCCATTATTTAATTAATAAGTAAATCATTTACATTTACATCATATGCTTCGAGTTGGTTCGATCTAAAACCATTTGAATTTTTTTCTTCGACAATAGGGTCATGGATCGACCTTCCAATGAATATTTAACATAGTATAGTTATAATTTTAAATATATAATAGAAATTAAGAAACATGAACGGAGGGATGAGAAAAAAGGTAGACACCATTAATGGCGTGAGTTGTCCACCAAAACTCATGAGATATATTTTTACTTTCCCAATGGATAAAAAAATGAAGGTTATGTTTTACCTATAAAAATAATAATATAAATATAAATACCATATATATTCACCCACAAAAATTATATAACTATTCACATTAGGTGGTGTTGATGTAGAAAGCATGTATCTTATTTTCGTTTGTAGAATACATGTATGCATGAGAAATTATTCAATTTTTCATGTGTTTTGAATGAGTTAAAAAATAGTTATCTCAAATATATAATATCATTTAATTATAGTAATAATTTAAAATATTTTATATTATGTAGGATATAATATATTTGAAGATGGTATAAGAATAAATAAACATGACTAAATTTCGTGAAGTCAGATAACTACACAATGAATTTACTCTATTTCTTAAATATTAATCCTTATAAGATTGGTATTTGGAATGAAGTAAATTTGTAGAAAATGGGGAGAATATATGGGAAATAATTTGGAAATATCATGGATGACCCAGAGGGAAAAATGACTTTCATGATATGATATCAAGATATCCACATTTATAAGTGAGGAGAGTGTCACCCATATAAATATTAGAAACATTAAAATATAAAAAAATTATTACTCATAAAATGTTTCAAAATTAAGTATTTAGTCTAATGTAATAAATTTTATCATTTAAATTCACTCATACATTCTTATTTATACAAAAATTTGAGATATTTTAACCATGATCTCTTAGTTTAAACACGTCTTCATCCTTTTTAACTATTTTCATATTAATCAAATATCACCATTACTAGTATTAATTATATTAAAAATGAAATTAACTTTATTAGGAATACATAATATATTTTATAGGATTCAAATTATAAAAATTTGAAAAAAAATATTTATTTTCCGTTTGGAAACCATAATGAAAAACATTTTAAAAATAATAATTTTATAAGCGTAAAAATAATTTTACATCAAAATAAAGTATAATATTGATTGTAATGGATTTAATTAGATTATGAAATTCAATAATATATCATTAAAATTTAAATCCTAATTAATACATATATGATCCATTTTAAGGAATAATTAAAAGAGAATATCCAAAAATAAATTTTATTATAATTAAAATATTATTATTATCCCCAAAGTTTCAAACATTGATATATAAGTTCAATGTTATCTTTTTTAATGAATAAAATTATTCATAAATTGATATTATTCACAAAAAATGGTTTAATATACATTAATTTCAATTTTATTTCATAAAAATATATTTATTTATTAAAAGGGTTTTTTTCAATAGTCCACCAATACAAAAAATGTCTAAAAAATACAAAAACTACATCTCAAGATTATTTTTATATTATAATGTTGACAAAGAATTAAATTTTACTATTTTAAAATTATAATTTTATGAAATATAAATTTTATGTAAATCATTCTAATATATAAAAATACACTTTACTAAATTTAAAATGTTCCTGTTTCGATTGATAAATTATGAAAAATTATTTATAATACAATGATAAATATTATTCTATAAAATAAATTCTTATAAATAATAAAATTTATATATTTATGGTATTACCATGGTTTACAAATTATTTCCCCTAATAGAAACAAATTACCCAATAATTTATTCATTATATATACAAGTGAGGCTATTTTTTTCTCAGATATTTTTTAGATTCTGCAATTTATCATGAATCATATAGCACATTAATGATCCATTAATCAGGAGAGTTACTATATTTCATAATTATTTCCCTTCTATGTTATAGAATCTAAATAACCTTCTCCTCATAAGAATTATTCTCTTCCAACTGAACTATTTTAAGATATAAAATATGAGATACACCAAGTAAAATTTATATAACAACAAATCTTGAACAACGTATTGTATTAGAGATAAATAGAAAGGTAATGATACTCTGTATGAAACTGATCTCTCTTCTTATAGAATAGAATATGTCTAAATAAACTGTATTCATAATATAACATTATTTCATAAATTCATAAAAATTTAATGTTTATACCTATATAAAAATATTATCCCTAACCTCAAATGATATAAAATTCATCCACCTAACTGCATATGTTTTCTTCATTATTTGAGAATACATTATTGGGATCTGGATAATATATACATTCTCATTCATCACAATTATAATTCTATTAGAAAAATAAAATCATTTCACTAAACTCTTCCAAAACATAATAGATTTTGTATCACTTTTAATATGATTCCACAAATCATTTCATATATATGCATAAATATAAAAATATTTTATAAAAACTAATTCATTGATGAATGATGTTAATATAAACATCCAATCCAATAGAATATCATTAAACGTTTTAATTTGTTTTTGAGAAATTCAATTAAATTGAGATTGAAAAATATTAATGTTTTTAATTCTATACCCAAAAAACTATTATACACCTTTATAATTTTTGTTTTCAAATCTGAGGCACAGATTTGATCTAATAGAGAGTGAGGCTCTGTGTAAAATGAAAATAACTTAAATATTTTTTCTATTTGGATGATCTAAAGAAGTTATGTATTAAAAAGTAAAAAAATGAAAAGATTCAAGAAAATGATCTACATTAACCAAAATCATATTTTTACAATGATATATGTATATATATACTAATAAAACTATGAGATATATAGATATAATTTTTTTTTCACTCACGATCTATATAATGATAAATAATCCAATTTCGAAGTTTCAATTCCTATTTTACCTATTGAAAAGTCTAAAATTTCCTTGTATAATTAGAAATATCAATCTGTCTTTCATCATAATAATAATATTCCAAATTTTCCCTGTAAACCATAGAGGTACAATGCTGAATAGAAAATATAAATATGTGAGACTTACTAAGAAATTATATCTTCAAATGAAAATGATTTTCTATAAAAATATTTTCCACTAACCTTATAACACATTATCTTTCACAATTTAAATTTTTAATCTTACCATTATTAAAAAAATAAATAATTTAATATAATATTTGAATTTTTTCCTAAGATGGATTATTATTGTTTAAATTAATAATTCACTGATACCTTAAAAAATGGATACATAGTTTGTTCTTATAAAACCAAAAATATAAAATTTATTGAAAAACTAAGAAACATATCATCATATATTTAGATAATAACTAACTTTTCATTATCATTTCAACAAAAGAATAAAAAACTTTTTTTATTTTCCTCGATAACAATGGATCATATAATTATAACCCTTTAGCTAATTTATCCATCTTCCATTGCATGATGTGGTTATCCATAATGAAACTGAAATTACATAAAGATATTAAAACAAAACACAACCAAGTACATTCATCAATTAATCCTTATAAATTTTATATCCCTATTTTTTAAAGGAAATGATAACCGCAGATCATTAATAGAAAATATATTGTGTTCATAAAAAAATTCAACGCATTCTTTTGTCAAAATTAATTTAACACCCTTTGAGTAAAAATGGTCAATGGGATAGAAAGAAAATTAGCATCACAATTTTGGAAATATTCCGATGAGATAAAACATCAATTCATAGTGAAATTTTAATGCACTATATTGCCTTTCAAAACATTATTATTTGCATCTCAACATTTTTTCCATATTATGAAACCTTACATCGAAGAAAAGAAATATATTGTAAAAAAAATTCACATTTTCAAAAAAGATAAAAAATTTTATAATTTTTTTATATATATAGAACAACAATTATTTATTCCTAATTATCATCAGAAGACATAATATATTCTAAAAACTCTTCAATGAATCCCATGAAAAATTGTTTAATGAACTCATGAAAAAACCTATTCAAAAGATCCATAAATATTGCATGATGATTTATTAAACCTAAATGGAATATCAAAAAATTTGTAATGAATATTGCAATAATGAAACCATATCCATACAATGTATAGTTACATTAATTGCATTCGATGTTATTCATATTTTAGGCCAACCATGAAAACATTTTAGGAATTCTAGTCCAGATAATACCAGTCATTGATTGGAGGAAATGAATATCTGTTTTGAACAGTACACTTATTTATTTATATATAATTTATGAAACACTTCATAGAACAATCCTTATTTTTATAAAAGAATAATGGATCATCCCATGATATAAGGATTCGGTGGATGAAAAACAAGTGAATTATCTCTTATAATGACTTTTCCAATTCTATTATCATAATTGCTTGTGTTTAATAATTGTTTTTTGGAATTTTATTATCACTAAAAACTATATAAATGGTTAAATAAACCTCCCTAACAAAACTATAACCAAATAGAAAAAATGATATATATCCTCAAATTTATTTACTATAGGTTAAAATTCCGGATTTGAATAGGTCCCTTTATTTAAAATCAATATGTAATATAATTTTAACATGAATCATTTATCAATTCCACATATCCATAAGAAATATAACTACTTCTACTTCTGTTATGGTCTATCATTCATCAATGTATTTGTGATTGATTTTTGCAGACCATTCTATGTTTGCTAATGATGATTTATTTCATTTTAGATTATTTCTATTAGAATATCCAAAAAGTGACCCATATCAACAGAATTATAACATATTTACTATCGGTTTATCATTATTGTTTTCAACATTACCTTTTATATTTTTATTATAGTCACATATAATCCGTTTTCATATACAACCATCGTAACTCTCCCATAATCCATTAAATATTCCATAATGTGTCCCTTGAATTTTTTAGATGTGTTGGAAGCTTACACAGATGATTATATGTTGAATTATTTTCCAATCCTTTCCACATTGAAATGATTTAATTGTTTTGATCACATGTTACATATGTTTGGAAAACTCTATCTCAGTTCTCTAAACACGTCTAATAACATTTTCATGACATTTAATGTCACAATAGGTTAAATGTGATTATAAAAACCTGATCTTATCTTGGGTAAATAATTTCAGTTTTAATATCATTGTTTCAAATGAAATTAAATTAATTCTTATATGGATAGGTGAGTTTTACTTCCCATGTTTCATTTATATCCTCTTCAATTTCTTTAAATTCAGTATTTTTTTGATTCAAGTTCAGAAAATAGTGTAAGTATTAATCATTATGAATTTATATATATATAACGTACACACCTTAGTATCCATTTTCTTTTTCATCTTTTTATTTTTAATTTAATATCATCATTAATCCTATTCTATATAAAAATGGTGCATTGAAATAGTAAACTTATGATTCCATCAACATCTCAAAACATATAATATTACTTTAATTTAACATATCCATACATTATCTTACCCATTTTCTAATGATCCACTAATATATAGTGGGTTATTTTTCAAAAACAAATATCCACTAGAATCATAATAGACTTTTTATAAATCAATTTATATATACCATTTTTGGAACAATTTATTTCATTCCTTAATTGAGGTAACAAGGCCACAAACTTCTCATATTGCAATCCCACTATTTTATGTAGCTAATTAATAAAGATATGATCCTATTATCTCATTATAAATTCCATTTCCACATTTCATCTAAGGATATAATATCATAATAAACATGCCATTGAAAAAATAACACTGAAATAATCATTTGAAATATCTTTATAAGAGAACTGTAAATTTAATTTTTTTTGAAATGGTTTTTCCATGACTCAGACCTCAAATATTATCTAATACTTTTCACTATTTCTAAACAAACACAGGGTATCATTTTAAACCCATAATATCATTATTTATAACAATGTTTTCACATTCATTTATTTCTAGGATCATTAATTTTTTGAGTTTTAAAAAACATGGAAAATTTATATTAAAAAGTGTACATTTCCACACATTATACATTTTTCTCACAAAACCTATTTTTAAATTTTTTACACTCATATTTAATTCATGATTTTTTTCCTTAATGAAATGTATCAATTGATGTTTTTATATTTTATACACATACATAGTTCATGTGAAAAAAAAAATCAATTTTTGGGAGGTTAAAAAAATTCTTATTAAGGGATTTGAGATAAAATGAACTCTGTTAGTTGAGTAAATTCCATTGAAACCCATAAGAAAGATTACCATTATCACAATAATCATTGATAGTATTAATAAATCAAAATATAATTTGAAAAATATAAATATTGTAAAGAAACCCATTAAAACCAATAAATTGTAATGGAAACCCTTGAAAGTATTTTAATGCACAATACAACAAATATGAACGATTTTCCTTAAAAATGAACATTTAACATTTAAGAAAACATATTACCTTCTTTAAATCATGATATTTCCTTTAAAACTCATTGAATTAATAAAAAACATTATAGTCACATTGGGAAATTATATCACCAACTATGTTCACTTTTGTATTACTCATATGGAATAACTCATAAATAATGATCTCGAATATTAATTTAAATATAGAATAAATCCAAACTCAATTAATTAGAACCCAATATATAATGAACACCCATTAAGAACTATTAATTACTATAAAAATTATATGAATAAATATAGATAATAATTTCATTTTCTATTATAACACTAATTTTAACTCATAATCAAAAGAAAATTAAATAATCTCATAAAAATATTGACAAAAATTCATTTCTATTGAAAACATCAAATAAATAGATATTCCACAAACATTTATATATAATCCTTATCTGGAACCCATGAATATATTAAAAAGATTATTAATGGTGAAATTTTTTAATGATTGTGGGGAATTATAAAATTATTAAAAACCATTATTTTTTTATTTCATAATAGTGTCATAAAACACTTGTATTCAAAATTTTAAAAACACTGTATTTTAAAAAAAAATTAAATAGTCATGGGTAGTTGAAAATTATTTTAAAAAAAATTAGAGTATTCAAAATCTCATTATTGACATTATTTGAAGAATATGTGTATAGTATAAAAGTATTTGAAACGAATACTTAAATACATAAAATAATTGTTTTAATTATAAATTCATTACCTTTAGTCTATTCATGCTATGTACATTCTCTAAATCCTAAATAATAAAATTATATTAACTATATGTTTTATTAATAACCCTTTCCATTTCCATATCACTATCATCATTCCATTTATAAAATTTTTCACATTATATTATTCAGTTTGTAAATTAAATATTTTTATGTTGGATGTTATGACATAATTCATTGAAATATAGGTTCGGTGTGTTGAACATGGTTAATGGTATCATTCATAATACATATAATGAATCCAAAACTTGTTTTAATTATAATTTATTTATATTTTATATAAATTTAAAACCACTCTTGTATTGTTTTCATGAATTATGAGATACTTCATTCATGGAATTAGTATATATATATACGCATCAAAGGAATTTTTTTAAATAAATGAAAATTAAAATAAATAGGATAATGTTTAATAATTTATGAATCATTAGAATATAAAAAATATCAAATTTATTTTATAAAACCCATCATCAAAACTATCTATATGTGGTTGTTATTAAAAAACAAATTTTTTCAAGATGGTGGTAGTCCATACATACACAGAAGTAATCATTACAATTTCCAAAGGATTTTAAGAAGATACAAAATAGTACTTAGTCAACATAATAACATTTATGTATAATAATTATAATAATTCAACTATATTATGATGGTAATAAAATGTTTTATATTGGTGGAAGATTTAATAAACAATAAAATATTTAGTTTAGAATTAAACATCCTCATTGGATATCATTATTAAGATAACATCATAAGAATTATATTATTATAATTTTTGTAAGAACACTACATTAAGGTAATTATATAAAAGTCTGGAAGGTATTTGGGATGTTCATTATTGGTCTATATGTCTCAAAGAGTGTGACAATATGATAATGGTGGTTCTATGTTATATATGATTGCAGTGGAACCCTTGTATATATAAAAAATTATAAAAATTTAATAAATTCATTACTCATATAATATCTAACCAATTTAGTAAACATTTGAATATAGGATATTGAAATATAATGATCCATATAGACATTCATGGGTGAGGTTTAGAGTTTTTTCTCTTAGTATTACCCCCTCCCACTTTTCTACTTTTAACCGTTATAGTGTCAAAAAACAATTACCACTATAATTATTAATTTTGAAAAAAAATTATCTTGATCCCATTAAAAATTTTACCACTAATATTATTTATTACATTTCATATAAAAACATTTCAATAATTGGTGAGAATCACATTATATATATCTACATAGTTCCAAATGAAAACTATTTTCCTAAAAATACTATTTTAATCATATAATATATTTTCAACTAAAATAATTAATTGTAATAAATTTTATTATATAAAATCGAAGGATACTTATTTTACATTGAAACTAAATGAAAACTGAAACGAATTTTTGGAAAACTTCATTGAATATAATACCCATAAATATTAATTAATTGAAAAAAATAACATAAATTTCACAAATGTAAAACATAAAAATCAATGTTTATGATTTTAATTTTTTATTATTTATATTACATCATAAAAATATATATTTTACAAATAAATTTATTTTTATAAATAATAGTTTCATTGTAATATAATTAAACTGATAGTGTTTTTATAATCCATAATTTCTCAAATTCACCCACAAATCACATATTTTCAAAAAACCCCATCAATCCACCTTAGTATAATTTTGACATGATGATATAGATATTTAATACAATTTTATAAAATTTAAATTATTGTGAAATAAAATTTTAATTTTATGTTACACCATGTAAAAACAAAATATTATTTTAGTTGAATTGTAGTATCAATTTTTCTGTTGAAAAATTAGGTAAAATTATATTTATAATTATTATGAAAATGAATCCATATAAATTATAATTATAAAACATAAAATTTAATTGTTACTATTTTATATAATTTTTCACATCACTCACACATGTGTAAATGTAGATGAATTCAATTATCCGTAATATTAAATGATGTTGATATGGGATGGAAACTTCATTTATCGATCACATGAACATTATTAAGGTATTAGTCTCATTTAATTAACTAGAACAAAAAATTATAATAATGTTTTCAAAGTGTTTTATTTTCATTTCCCTCTATATTTAAAATAACATAATGATTTCTTAGATGTCAGTATATCTAGTATATGTTTCTAAAATCACTTAACTAGACAATAAATAAAAAAATTCTATGAATTATAAAATGGTTCCTTATAATAACTTGATTCAATGTAGAGTAATAGAAATATAACCTCTAAATGGAATAAATTTTCAAAAAAAATTATATCACCAATATATTTTTTACTTGTAATGTAGATTCAATAGTAGTGCGAATTAATGAATTTAAAAATTCTAAATTAAAAATCCCAAAACTATTATTACAGTATATTTGAATTAAATTTTTTTGTATGAATGAATTTAAATTCCAATGTATTATAGCTCATTATAACTATGAACAAGTGTACGTAATAATGACATATGAAAACTAATATTATATAAAAAGTTAATGTAAGTAATTACAATGAAATAAAATAATGTAAGGAAATGTAATGGTGTCATAGATTATGATGCATATGATTTGTAAATAATTTCATTATTATATAAATATAGGTTGATACGAGAAAAATATTTTTCATTTTAATATAAATATGTAGGTAGAATAATACCATACTATGTATAAATAAGTTCTAAATAATAATATCACAATAATCTATTATCCACTAATCTTATTTTTTATCGTGATTTGCGTCATATTAATCTTAACATGTCACTTTTCTTTATCAACAAGAACAAATTTTGAACAAAATGATTATAATTAAGAATGTTGTGTGCCTTCCCACTTAAAACTCACAAAAAATTTTGTAAAAAATGACAAATCTAATAATAATTTAATCCCTTCTAAAAATTATAGAGTTCAAGGACTTATGTTAAATAATTATGTCCTTATTGAAAATTGATCTTTATTTATATGAATCATATATTCTAACCATTATTAAAAACATTAAATTAAGGATGAACACTTTTTATGTTTTTTTACTTTTGAGATATCCTCTTAGAGCTCTACGGTCTTTCATATTTTTATTTAGATGTAATTCTCTTTAGAGATGTATAGATAAATCATCACTAAAATAAATAGATTTATGTCCTTTGAATAGTTTTTTCGAATCTAAATATATAATATGGTTATAATATTCATGAATAATGAAACTTACAACCCAAGATGCATTACCCCTTTGAGTATCATGGTCTTTTTGTATATCTAGTATTTTATGTTTTACATTTATATTAACTCACATGATTGAGTGACGTGTTATATGTTAAAATATTTATAAATTAGAAAATAGATCCATCATATTTTCATAGGACTCAGTGGGTGTAAAACTAGAGCTTCTTCTCCCTTATAAGAAACAACCGATGGATATTTTCAATCGTAGTGGGAATTTACAATCATTGCAGACCTATCACCTCCTAAAAAATCTTTTGTAAAAGAACATATTTTGGGAATAAACATGTGAATAAAACTATATATTGAAAAACTACATTTACCTATTTTAATACGAGTAATGAAAAGTCTACTGTTAAATTGTTTTAAAGAGATAATTTAACACCCTATACTATTAATATAAAATTCCAATTAGTGATTCACATTCCTAGAAAAAACTATTTTTCATATAATATTGTGTCAATAAAATTAACAACATGTTCAATAAAGATCAAATATCAAATTCAAAATTAAAATGAATCATGGTATTTGAAGACTAGTATATCAAATACAACTATGATAATTTAAATTAAAAATGACCACTAATAAAAATGTTTGTGAGGTTGAAGTATCCATATTTTATAATATATCTGATGATTATTATAAGGCACCGACCTTAAACCTTACTTAATATTGAATTAAATGAATAATTCACATTGAGGATCTTTTCAGGTTTATAGTTTTAGAGAATTAGGACATAACTATTATATCTCAAAGGATTAAAAAGTAGACACTTCTACTATGTTTACATAAAATAAAAACTCTTAAAAAGAAACATGTCTAGTTCTATGTTTTAGATATCCTGACATTCCCTTGATCCCATCCTTGACCCTAATCCACATTAAGTCCTATGAAAAAAATTTCAAAAAAACGTGGGGTGAGCATAAAAACCTCAGTAAGGGATACACAAACAATGAAAACTGTTAGTTTTTCAAACATCAAGTAAACCATGTATACTTTATCAATGTAATACATTCACCTTCATGAATTATTAAAAATCATTCACTGAATAAAATATCATTAGTTACCCTTTTTTAACCAAAATATTACACTAAAACCCATATAAAGAACATATAACATATAAAGGTATCTTGGGAAATAAACATACTAAAGTGGAATAACCATACGTTCGATTTCCACACATATCACTTAATGGCATAACCATACAGCCAACTTCCATACATACTTAGTGGAATAGCCATATGGCCGACTTCCATACCCAATGCATTGGAGGTTATAAAGTAACCACCTGTCCTCGTATTCACGACACCACCCGTCATATGGCTTATCACGCAACCACTCGTAAAATGTCCATGTACCAATATAAAGTCATAAATAAATACCAATATAAAGGAATGATAAAATTTCAACATTTCAATCACAATATATCATAAATATATTGACATAATAGAATACTTTATCAAAACCATTTTCAATACCAAAATACATAAAAGAGTATATGGTATTTATTTTATTTTAAAAAAATTACGGCTTGTTGAGGAAGCCAAAGACCAAATAATACTCATGGCGGCGGAAAAGGTCGTGGTCACCGCGTACGTTAAAAGAAACATTCCTTTCTGTTGTTTTGTAAAACGCTTCATAGAAAAAGATTCCTTTTGTATAAAAGTAAAAGTAAAAGGGTTTTATACACCGTACAAAAGAAAGTTCTGTATAAAACGAAATATGCCTCAATGAAAGGAGATTGAGACGAAGTCCCTTACCTCGGGTCCGACATGACTCGATCGTTCTTTACCATCCTGAATAATAAACTTGAGTTAATTTCTATTTGCTTAAGAACCTTTTTCGAGATCATTATTCCATTTATATCACTTATTGCCATGTTATAAACATTATGTAATCATTTATGTTAGTAATGTTTGTTTTGTCGATATTTGGTCCTTAAGTCGAAAGTGGACTTCATACGATTACATGTTGTTCGTGTGGTCAATGGTTCTTTATATCCAGAATGACATTCCTGATTTGGATATCATATATATCATATATATCCAGCATATACATGTATTTATAATATTAGATAATCATTTAGAGGTAAGAAATGAAATGCACCGTTCATGGAGACGGTAAGCCGTACGTATGCATGAACGCTACTTTCCTTTCATTGTCATATTAATGAATTTAAACTAAATGAGAGGTATGTATATTTTAATTCCAGAATTATATTCATAGTTTAGATGTATCATTCATCAAATATATCGATTATATAAATGTACTTATAATAGTACATTACATTTGGAGATAAGAAATGAAATCCACCGTTCATGGAGACGGTAAGCCCTACGTACGCATGAACGCTACTTTCATTTCTATCTCATAATTTAATGGAAAGAAATAATAATTATATAGAGGAATATTATAATTCCAGTATAACATCATATATAATAACTTTAAATCCATCCTTTATACATCCCACATATGACATTAACGAATCAAATCACTTTGAGGGGGCGGTAGTCCGCACATCCTTAAATGAAGATATCGCATTTACCCATAATGGAAACCATAAAGGTATGCCCAAAATGAAAAATACAAAAGCTTAAGGAAAACATAAACATATTATATATCATATATAAATATAGTGACATATTAATGGCCACCTTTTAAGGTGTTAGAAGAATATCGAACAATCATCATTTCGTGAGGCAGAAATTCGCCATCAACGGAAACTGTATGTAATTTAACCATTAGACGTAGGTGTGTGTATGTGTAGCTCCAATACATATTATAACAACATCCTAGTATATGGAAGATACTTGAGTTGTTACAAAATAAACGAATAAAAAGTGTTTAGGGGGTTGTAGAAGCAAAATAAAACAAAAGGACTCAAGTGAAGACATTACCTTATAATCGGGTAACTCCATTTGGTTTGAACTCAAAGGCTTCCTTGGGAAGAATTATACCCAAATTTAGGCTTTAAAGAGTAATATAGGGATATGGGGAGATAAAATTAGTAGGGTTTGGTCTAGCCAAAGGCTTTGGAAGTGTGGGTGATGAGGTAGAGGTGGGGTCCTTTTATAAGAGGAGAGGAGGGGCACTCTTGGAATGTAACGAAATGTTATATTATTTTAGAATGCGTTTCAGTTATTAATGGTCCCAAATTGATGTGTTTAGAGGATAAGGTTATAAGGGTTCTAAATCTACCCATCCAATAGGTTTTGGACATGTGTAGGTCTTATATTTTACATTATCTTTCCATTTTATTTAAATCCTTTATTAATGAGGTAATTGTTGCATCATCATGATGTCATCAATAATTTAATTTATTTAACGTCTAAAAATTATAGAAAATATATCATGATGTAGGAAATCTTTTTATATTTCTAATTAAAATTTATAGTAAAAAATATGACTTGTATAACCCCATGTAAAAATTGGTTTAGTAAAACATCTCATGTTTGTGTCATTTTTACTCTAACTTTAAATAAAAGGCATAAATATAATTATCATACCCATGTGGCTCCATGGCGTACCAAAAATCGACCCATGGGTTGTCTTGGTCGGTGATAACTCATCCAATAGTGTTAGGAAAAGTGTCATGTTATTTTAATTTTATTATAATATCATTTTTACATTAAATTACACTAATTACCTTTAATCGTGATTAATAAAACAGAAAAGATACTATTCACCAAAATTTATTTTAATCCCATTGAACCACATTTTACTTAATAATGAAAATAATTTAAATTGGATTTTTTAGATTTAAAACACAGAAGTGGTGATGTCCCATTTAAACGAAAAATCAAATTTTGTAACCACCACTTTGCAGTTTCACTATTCATAAAAAATTGAAGTTTTTCAGAAAAATACCAAAACATCACCCTAAGCTATATTTGATATTCCGAATTCAAAAATGAAGTCAATTTTACAAAATTAAAAACATATAAGTTGCATTAATTAATTTAATAATTAATTCCCACTGTCAAAACAAATAGAGTGTTTTTATGAAACAATAATTATAAAAAGATTGACACCGGTTTAACTCCAATTTCAAAGTGAAATTGATTCCAATGACCACCATCTGATTAAATGGTAAAAATATATTCTAATTTCACTTTAAAACCAATTCAAAAGATAATCTAATCATCTTAATAAATTAGATTAAAAAGAGGTTTTGAATTAAAATACAACATTTTAAACTATTCATTAAAAAATGAACTTTATCAGAAAAATACCAAAAAATCACACAAAGTAATATTTGATGTCCCGATTCTAAAGAAGAGTTTTATATGGTCCAATAGAATGTATAAGTGTTACCAAAACTATATTTAATGACGGTTCACCATCAAATGTTGATAAGTGGACCTTTCCTGAAAATTAGAGTATATAAGCCTAAAATTTATTTCTTTTCATATTTTAAGACTTTATACTTTATTAGATAAATTTAAAAACATTTAACAAACATATATAATCATAATTTAGTTATTTCTATCCATTCTTGCTAGTACAATGGCTACGTATTAACTAACATTTAAAATAATATTATTTTGTTACTAGTGTGTAACGTACGATTTCAAAGAAACTCTTTGTTGCGTATCGGGTACGCTATCATACATAGAAACCCCTTTCAAGTAAAATTAATATTTAATTCGCCAATATTAAAAAATATGAAAATGAATTATTATTTATTTACCTGGGATGTTACATCCTTCCCCCATTTTGGGAATTACTTCCTCACAATTTTATTCACTTAACAAAATAAGTGGGATATTTATCCCTCATAGCATTTTCAGATTCCCATGTTGCCTCTTCAATCATATGGTTTTTACAAAAAACATTTACCTGATTAATTACCTTATTCCGCAACACCTGCTCCCTGTGGTCAAGAATCTGGACCAGTTGTTCCTCATAAGATAGGTTCTCTTCCAGCTGAACTACCTCTGGACTCAAAAAATGAGATGGATCTGGCCTATACTTTCTCAGCATCGAAACATGAAAAACATTGTGTACCTGAGATAAACTCGGAGGTAAATCCACTCTGTAAGCAACTGATCCAACTCTCTCCATAATTTCATATGGTCCAATGAACCTTGGAGTCACCTTTCCTTTCTTACCAAATCGCATCACACTCTTCCATGAAGCAACCTTGAGAAAAACATGATCACCAACCTCGAAAGATAGATCCTTCTTCCGGTTATCCGCATAACTCTTCTGTCTTCTCTGAGCTGTTTTCTTGTGTTTTTGAATAAACTGAACTTTTTCTGCCATCTCTTCTACCAATTCTGGTCCCATTAGCTTCCTTTCACCCACTTCATCCCAAAATTCTGGAGTTCGACACCGCTTCCCATATAATGCCTCAAATGGTGCCATCTGTATACTGGAATGAAAACAATTATTATATGAAAATTCAACCAAAGAAAGATGTTGGTCCCAACTTACTTGATAATCCATCGAACAAGCTCGTAGCATATCCTTCAAGGTCTGAATTGTTTGTTCTGAATGCACATCTGATTGATGATGAGAAGCACTACTGAAATTTAATTCAGTACCCAACGGCTTCTGAAGGCCTTTCCAAAAGTTATAAGTAAACCTGAGATCGTGATCAGACACAATGGAGAGAGGAACTCCATGTAACCTGACTATATCTTTAAGATACAAATGGGAAAGTTGATATAGGGAAAAATTATCTCGTATAGGACGGAAATGAGCTGATTTAGTCAAGCGATCAACAATAACCCAGATTGCATTATTACCTCGAGATGTCCTCTGTAATCCCACAACAAAGTTCAGAGACATGTTTTCCCATTTCCAATCTGGCACTGGTAAAGGCAGAAACATCCCTTTCACTAACAGCCGCTCTGCCTTAACCTGCTGACAAGTCATAAACTTCACAGTAAAATCAGCATTATGTCTTTTCATTTCATCCCACCAGTAATAGTCCCGCAGATCTCTGTACATCTTAGTACTGCCAGGATTAACTGAAAATGGGGAACTATGAGCCTCACATAACAACTCATTCTTCAACTGTGAATCACAAGGCACACATAATCTCTTCCAAAACCTCAAAACACAATCATTATCAATATTGAATTGAGAAAACATACCCTTCTAAACCAGCTCTACCTTTTTCTGCAACTCACTGTCTTGCTTGATTCTGTATGATAGAGAACATTTCACTGATACCTGAAACAAAACAGAAGTAAATCATGCACAAACAACTTCCATGCCATGTTCATAAAATCCTTCACCAAAGGATCACGTTCCAAACATAACATTGTTAATGAAGCATTACTTTTTTGACTAAAAGCATCATCCACTTTATTTTCTTTTCCAGGATGGTAATGAATTGTACAATCATAATCCTTGATTAATTCCATCCATCTCCTCTATCACATGTTCAATTATTTCTGATTGAATATATACTTTAATCTTTTGTGATCAGTATATATTTCACACTTTACTCCATACAAATGATACCTCCAAATTTTTAAAGCAAAAACAATAGCAGCTAATTCCAAATCATGTGTAGAGAAATTTACCTCATGAGTTTTCAACTAACGTGAAGCATAAGCAATTACCTGATCATTCTGCATAAGTACACAGTCATGTCCCTTCAACGAAGCATCACTGTATATAACAAACTCACCATTCCTGGAAGCATGTGCCAAAACTGGAGCATTCACCAATCTTTTATTCAACTCCTGAAAACAATCATCGCAATCTTTTGTCTAGATGAACTTAACACCCTTACGAGTTAGCTTAGTAATTGGACTAGATAACGATGAAAATTTTTCAACAAACCTTCAGTAGTCACCTACCAAACCAAGAAAACTATGGATCTCGGTTAGATTTGACGGTCTTGGCCATTCTTTAACAACTTTTTTTAGAAGGATCAACAGTTATTCCATCTTTTGAAACAATGTGACCCAGGAAAGAAATTTTTTATAACCAATAAGCACACTTGATGAATTTTCCATATTGTTTCATTTCTTTTAAGGTTTGAAAGGTAACCCTTAAATGACTTTCATGCTCCTCTTTACTTTTATAAAACACCAAAATATCATTAATGAAAACAACCACAAACTTATCCAAGAACTGATGGAAAATTCTATTCATAAGGTCCATGAATACAGCAGGTGCATTAGTTATCCCAAAAGGAATAACTACAAATTCATAATGGACATATCTAGTACATAACACAGTCTTCGGAACGTCTGATTCTTTTACTTTCAACTGATGATACCCTGACCTCAGGTCAATCTTCGAAAAATATTGAGCTCCCTAGAGCTGATCAAACAAATAATCGATATGAGGCAAAGGATACTTGTTCTTAACAGTAATATTATTCAAGGCTCTATAATCAATGCAAAGTCTCATTGAGCCTTCTTTCTTTTTAACAAAAATGACAGGAGCACCCCATGGTGATGTGCTAGGTCGAATGAAACCTTTATCTAATAACTCCTGCAATTTCTTCTTTAACTCTAAAAGGTCAACATGAGCCATTCGATAAGGGGGTTTTGAAATTGGATTAGAATCAGGAACTAAGTCAATAGTAAATTCAACTTCCCGTTCATGAATAATACCAGGAAAATCATTAGGAAAAACATCAAGATACTCATTTACCATTGGCACATCATTAATCTGAATAGTTCCTTTATTTTCAACAATATGTTCAAGGTAACATTCATTTCCATCTTTTACTAGTCTCTCAACTTCCTGATATGTTATCAAAATCAAGGGTTCATTCTTGTACACAAACTAAAAATATTTCTGAAAAGAAACCATTTTAACTCTGCAATCAATCATAGCATGATAAACAGAAAGCCAATCCATGCCCAAAATAACATCAAACTCTAATAGAGGCAAAAAAAATAAGGTTTGCTAGTAGATTCTTTCCACACACAAGGATAGGAAGGTTCTTATAATTCCTTTTTGTCTCAACGTTCCCTCCGGGTGTTTTTACCGTAAGTTCAGGGTTCATATCTTGAGATGGAATTTCCAATTTACTATAAAACTTCTTAGAAATGAAAGAATGTGTGGACCCTGAATCAAACAACACATTGGCATAATCTGAACAAACAAATAGTGTACCTGATACTACTTCATTCGATGGCCCAACATCTGTTGAGGTTGTTGTAAAGGATTTCACCACCCCTTTCAGCTTACAGTCTGGCTACTTTCCCCCAATTGAGTTCTTCGTTATACACTCATTTGCATAATGACCCATTTCATTACACTTAAAACATCTTACCGCTAGGTTTTCATTGCCTTCTTGATCATCTTCCTTACAATTACGAGCAATATGACCAGACTTACCACACCGAAACCACTTACCATACTTGGATAAACATTCTCCAGGATGCATTTTACCACACTTATCACAGGATAGATATTTGGTGTTCTTACCTCATTGCTTCTTTGGTGAATTATTCCCCTTTACCTGCCAACTGGACCTCATATTATGTTGTTTGTCATAGAACACCCGTTCATCGGCAAACACCATTTCTACCTTCTCTGCACATCTAACAAGTTTTTCATAACTTTTTACCTCACGAGAAGCTAAATCACTTTGATACTTTGGCTTTAACCCTGAGTAAAAACGTTTTATTTTACTATCAAGATCTCGTATGAAGTTTGGAGAATACCTTGCCAATCGAGTGAACTTTTCATCATAAGTAGCCACTGAGTCATCCTCCTGCATCAATTCTAGGAACTGTTTTTCCATCCTAAGACAAACCACCTTAGGAAAATATTTCTCAAGAAACATAACTTTGAATTCTTCCTAGTGAAGATCATCAATCTCATCACTATCCCTGATATTTTTCACCATCGACCACTACTGATCAGCTTCACCTTCAAAATGGTAAACAACAAGACTAACCTTTTGATGTTCTGAACACCCCATGACATCAAAAAACATCTCTAGTGCTTTAATCTACCCTTCATCTTGCACAGGGTCAGATGATCCTCTGAATGATGGGGGATGTTGCCTCATGAAATGTTCCACCACTGACATGTTCCTCTGCCGTTGATCTGGTTGATCTCGTGCATGGATACCACCACCATTTATAGCCTGAGTCAACTGTGCCATCACTGCAACAAACTGTTCAGTTCCGATTCCAACCATCTTAGGTTGCTGATTTGGAAGGTTTTCTTCCTCCTGATGTTGTCCCAACCTAGCTTCTTTGTTTCCACTATGGAAAACCATTCCGAAGACTGAAATATCTTAGGCGAAGCAACATGGTAATCTTTAAATGATATAACATTTTAGTCATACCATAAATTAACTTATAATTTAAAAATTTTCTAACTCCTAATGTTGTCTAAACCGAACTCTGATACCAACTATAAGGCCCCGACCTTAAACCTTACTTAAAATTGAATTAAATGAATAATTTACATTGAGGATCTTTTTAGGTTTAGAGTTTTAGAGAATTAGAACATAACTATTACATCTTAAAAGATTACAAAGTAGACACTTCTACTAAGTCTCCATAAAATAAAAACTCTTAAAAAGAAAGATGTCTAGATTCCATGTTTTAGATAGCATGACATTCCCTTGATCCCATCCTTGACCTTATTCCACTTTAAGTCCTGTGAAAAACATTTCGAAAAACTTGGGGTGAGCATAAAAAGCTCAGTAAGGGATACAAAGAGAATGAAAACTGTTAGTTTTTCAAACATCAAGTAAACCATGTATACTATATCAATGTAATACCTTCACCTTCATGAAGTAGTAAAAAAAATCTTCACTGAATAAAGTATCATTACTTACATTTTTGTAACCAAAGGATTACCATAAAACCCATATAAAGAACACATAGAATATATATAGATAACTTGGGACATAAACATACTAAAGTGGAATAACCATATGGTCGACTTCCACACATATCACTTAATGGAATAGCCATACGGCCAACTTCCATACATACTTAATGGAATAGCCATACGGCCGACTTCCATACCCAATGCATTGGAGGTTATAACGTAACCACCCGTCCTTGTATTCACGGCACCACCTGTCATATTGTTTATCACATAACCACCCGTAAAATGTCCAAGTACCATTATAAAATCCTAAAACATAAAACCAATATAAAGGAATGATAACATTACCACATTTCAATCACAATATATCATAAATATATTGACATAATAGAATCCTTTATCAAAACCATTTTCAAAACCAAAATACATAAAAAAGTATATGGTATTTATTTTATTTTAAAAACATTACGGCTTGTTGAGGAAGCCAAAGACAAAATAATAATCACGGCGGCAGAAAAGGTCGTGGTCACTGCGTACGTTAAAAAAACATTCCATTATGTCATTTTGTAAAACTGTTTCTAGAAAAAGATTCCTTTTGTATTAAAGTATAAGTCAAAAGGTTTTATACACCATAAAAAAGAAAGTTGTGTATAAAACGAAATATGCATCAATGAAAAGAGATTGAGACGAAGTCCCTTACCTCGGGTCCGACTTGACTCGATCATTCTTTAACGTCCTGAATAATAAACTTGAGTTAATTTCTATTTTCTTAAGAACCTTTTTCGAGTTCATTATTCCATTTATATCACTTATTGCCATGTTATAAACATTATGTAATCATTTAAGTTAATAATGTTTGTTTTGTCGATATTTGGTCCTTAAGTCGAAAGTAGACTTCATACGATTACATGTTGTTCGTGTGGTCAAAGGTTCTTTATATCCAGAATGACATTGCTTATTTGGATATCATATATATCATATATATCCAGAATATACATGTATTTATAATATTACATAATCATTTAGATTTAAGAAATGAAATGCACCATTCATGGAGACGGTAAGCCGTACGTACGCATGCACGCTACTTTCATTTCTTTGTCGTATTAATTAAATTAAAACTAAATGAGAGGTATTTATATTTTAATTACAGAATTATATTCATAATTTAGATGTATCATTCATCATATATATAGATTATATACATTTACATATAATAGTACATTACATTTGGGGATAAGAAATGAAATGCACCGTTCATGGAGACGGTATGCCGTACGTACGCATGAACGATACTTTCATTTTTATCTCATTATTTGTTGTGAAGAAATAATAATGATATAGAGGTATATTATAATCCAGTATAACATCATATATAATAACTTTAAATACATCCTTTATACATCCCACATATGGCATTAACGAATCAAATCACTTTGAGGGGGCGGTAGTCCGCACTTCCTTAAATGAAGATATCACATTTACCCATAATGGAAACCATAAAGGTATGCCCAAAATGAAAAATACAAAAGCTTAAGGAAAAAATAAACATATTATATATTATATATAAATATAGTGACATTATAATGGCCACCTTTGAAGGTGTTAGAAGAATATCGAACAATCATCGTTTCGTGAGGCAGAAATTCGCCATCCACGGAAACAGTATGTTCTTTAACCATTAGACGTAGGTGTGTGTATGTGTAGCTATAATAATTCTTTTAACAACATCCTAGTATATGGAAGATACTGGATTTGTTAAAAAATAAAAGAATAAAAAGAGTTTAGGGGGTTGGAGAAGCAAAATAAAACAAAAGGACTCAAGTGAAGACATTACCTTATAATCGGGTAACTCCCTTTGGTTTGATCTCAAAGGCTTCCTTGGGAAGACTTCTACAAAAAGTTAGGATTCAAGGAGTAAGAGAGGGATGTGGATAGAAAAAATGAGCAGGGGTTGGTCGGGCCAAAGGCTTTGGAAGTGCGGGTAATGCGGTAGAGGTGGGGGCCTTTTATAAGAGGAGAGGAGGGGCACTCTTGGAAAGTAAGGAAATGTTATTTTTTTTTAGAATGAGTTTCGGTTATTAATGGTCCCACATTGATGTGTTTAGAGGAAAACCAGATAAGGTTTCGAAATCTACCCATCAAATTGGTTTTGGACATGTGTAGGTCTTAGATTTTACATTATCTTTCCATTTTATTTAAATCCTTTATTAATGAGGTAATCGATGCATCATCATGATGTCATCAATAATTTAATTGATATAATGTCTAAAAATTATAAAAAAACTATCATGATGTAGAAATGTTTTTAGATTTCTAATGTATATTTATAGTAAAAAATATGTCTTGTATAACCCGATGTAAAAATTGGTTTAGTAAAAAATCTCATGTTTGTGTCATTTTTACTCTAACTTTAAATAAAAGGCCTAAATGTCATTATCATACCCAAGTGGCTCCATGAGGTACCAAAAATCGACCCATGGGTTGTCTTGGTCGGCCATAACTCGTCCAATGGGGTTAGGACATGTTTCAAGATATTTTCATTTCATTATAATATCATTTTTACCTTAAATTACACTAATTACCTTTAATCGTGATTAATAAAACATAAAAGTTACTATTCACCAAAATTTATTATTATCCCATTGAACCACATTTTACATATTAATGAAAATAATTTAAATTGGATTTTTTAGATTGAAAACAAATTAGTGGTAATGTCCCATTAAAACGAAAAATCAAATTTTGTAACCACCACTTTGCGGTTTCACTATTCATCAAAAAATTGAAGTTTTTCAGAAAAAAACCAAAACATCACCCTAAGATATATTTGATATTCCGAATTTAAAAATGAAGTAAATTTTAAAAAATTAAAAACATATAAGTTTCATTAATTATTTTAATAATTAATTTCCACTGTCAAAACAAAGAGTGTTTGTTGAAACAATAAGTATCAAAAGATTGACACCAGTTTAAGTCCAATTTCAAAGAGAAATTGATTCCAACGACCACCATGGGATTAAATGGTAAAAATATATTCTAATTTCACTTTAAAACCAATTCAAAAGATAATATAATCATCTTAATAAATTAGATTAAATAGAGGTTTTGAATTAAAATACAACATTTTACACTATTCATTAAAAATGAACATTATCAGAAAAATACCAAAAAATTACACAAAGTAATATTTGATGTCCCGATTCTAAAGAAGAGTTTTATTTGGTCCAATAGAATGTATAAGAGTGACAAAAACTATATTTAATGATGGTTTGCCATCAAATGTTGATAAGTGGACCTTTCATGAAAATTAGAGTATATAAGCCTAAAATTGAATTCTTTTTGTATTTTAAGTCTTTATCCTTTATTAGATAAATGTAAAAACATTTAACAAACATATGTAATCATATTTTAGTTGTTTCAATCCATTCCCGCTAGTACAACGACTACGTATTAACTAACATGTAGTATAATATTGTTTTATTACTAGTGTACAACGTACGATTTCAAAGAAAATATTTGTTGCGTATCAGGTATGCTATCGAACATAGAAACCCCTTTAAAGTAAAATTAATATTTAATTCAAAAATATTAATAAATATGAAAATGTATTATTCTTTATTTACCTGGGATGTTACACTTATACTAGATTAATCTCAAACATGGCACATGAACCAATCAGTTACATAACTTAAGGATGTTCTAGATCCCCATGGGAAAGAGATAAACACCAAGTAATCCAACAACACTATAATAAAATGATTATTTAGAACATGAAAAAAGAAAATGGAAAAATATATTCATAATAAAGTAATAAAGAAAAACCATAATACAAAAATATATATTATTCAAAACATTAAGAAGACAGTAGGAACAAAACATCAACTATAATAGCTAAATCTCCAAGAGAAAACTCCAACTACAATAGAAAATGAAATCAAGAATCTAATCCAAGGGAAAGTGTGGGAAACCTGCCACCTTCTCACCTCATTCTACCAAACTCACCAGAAACAAAACCCCACATCCTCACAACGACAACTTTTGTTTCCCTAGATTGATATAAATACAGTTTTATATGCACTGTTGAGGAGGTGTGTAGGGTGTGAGCTGACAGACTCAATAGTATCCCACCAAGTTTTTCAATAACAAGTATTTAGAAAAGAATTACCAAATGCACAAATCAATTAATACATGGTAATATAATAATGAATAAGTCTTATATAAAACATGGTAAAAATATCCCTTTCTCATGGTTCTATCAATGTTAGTACATCAATTTCAATGCACATTTTTTATATCATATTTCACATGAATCAACATGAATATCAAGGATAAAACATCAAATTCCTATTAATTACAAAAAATATTAGTAATAGAGGTATCACAATACTACGAGAAAAAGCGTTCGATAGTAGGATACTCATAAAAAAATTATTATATGAGCATTATGGAACCTAAAGATAGTTATCTACACTCTTTGACCAAAGAGGTAGCCTAAATTATTAAACCCCAACATCATAAACATACATATGGAATACAATCTATCGTATAGGATAAGATTATCCCCTGAAATGTGAACACCAATATGAAATATTGCCACACGTTAAACCATCCACCATGTTCCCAAGGTAACCCAAGTGCTAATTTTCCCAATCATCTCAATGTATTAAAAACCATTTCAAAACCATTTATACAATTCAACATTTAATAAGGTAAAAATACCTTATTCTTTTACACAAATCATCAAAACATTTGATATACCCCTTTTAATTAAATTTATCAATAACCATGGAAAAAACATTAATTCAAAATCCATTTCCAAAACACACAAAAAATCATGCCAATTTCATATCAATTTATTTATAATTAAATTTATAAAAAAGGATCAATATGGTTTATCAAACATATTATAGATATGGAATAACCTACCTCAAAACATGGGATGCATAGTCCTGCAATGGTATCGACCCACAATGTAATAAAACAACCTCAACGTGATCCATATAATCTAAACCAATCCTCAATATAGATTCAATTATGAAAAGAGGGTTGTCAAAAATGAATAAATCCAGATACCTCAATAAAAGAAACCAACTAAAACAAAACCAACATTGATTTACCTGAATGAGGATCAATTTTCAAATAAAAACCCTTATAGAGTTTATTGGGCTCCCAGAACTTCCATAGGATAGCACTAGTTAGAGATAAAGGGACAAGAAGGGGTGAAAACTAATAAATTAATCCATGCTTCCTATTTAAAAACAAGAATGACGACATAAAATGATGTGTAACCCAATTACACATAGTGTAATTTTTAACTCCCATAATCGTTGATATTGATTTTCTTTTTGATTAAAAATTGATTTAATTTCATTTATTTGTTAGACAGCAGTATACACTATTAAACATCATATAATTCTATAGTAGGATATAGAAACAATAGGTTTCATGTTACAAATCCCTACAAGTCTCTGACATCCCCATTAGTGGTATCTTCCCATTTTCATCTCAATACTACTTGAAAAAAAGCTAAACCATGATAAGATAAAAAATGTACTTATCATAACAGCAATGGTATCTTACATCATCCCCACAATAGATACATTCTTTCCATCTAGATACTGTGATGAATCATCCATGCTAAAAAAATGAGTCCACTTCCCTCTCATCAGTGGCTTATTCTCCCATGTCTCCGGAGAATCAGAATAATGTAATCATAGCCCTTAACCCAATGTTATTGGCCTACTATGAAGTACAATGGTTTCAGAATCAACAATCGTTACGGGCCACTCTGTCACAGATAACTCAATCTAAACATTAGTAGCATACCATCTAATAACAAGGGATGGATCAGAATGATAATTTTGGATCTGATATATATGAAATATGTTATATATCATCTTCATCTGTAGTGGAATTTCTACCTAGATATCCCCATTCCCCACCTTCTCAAAAACTGTGAAAGGTCCCAATAAATAAGGTTAAATTTTCCCTTTCCTCTCAAAATGTTGGTGTCCCAACTAAGGTGATACATTTCAGAACACTTGGTCACCAATTGGTAATTCCAATTGTCTATGGTGACGATCAACATAAGTCTTAGACCGACTCCCTTTTTCCAACATTCTCTTATGAATCATTATGATATTTGATTTATTCTCTTGAAATAGGATCCCTCCAATCCGGGAACTATCACCAATATCAGACCAACAAAATATAGATTTATAGCGCTGACTGTATAATGCCTAAAAATGTTCCATTTTGATCAGTAATTGCTAGATATTATTATAAGAAAAATAAAATATCCCATTGGGGTCATCCTAAGCCACACCAGTGTCGAGAACTCCGGGAAACTTTATATCCTCAATAATCTTTATAGCTCTTTATATCATTACATATGACTGTAGATGGTATACCATAATCAAACAAACCAGAGATCCCGACTCCACCTGAAGGCCAATACAAAAGTGATATGTGAACTGGTGATCACTATTAGAAACTATTGAAGATGGAAAATCATGTAACTTAACTATTTCTTTTACATAGATATTTAACAACTCATTAATATTGGTTGTATCCTCAATCGATATAAATGTTCCTAATTTGATCAGTACATTAATCAAAACTCATATAACATTCTTATTTTAAAGGGTATGTGGAAACCCAACAACAATGTCCATATAGATATCATCCCACATCCATGTAGGAACTGGAAGTGGCTGATGAAAACTCAAAGGTCTATGAAGCCTGGATTTCACCTATTGGAATGTATATCAATGAGAGAAAAACTCAAAAATTTCTCATCTCAAACCGGGCCACCAAAATTACCACCACATGTCATAGATCATCTTTATGGTTACTGTGTGGATTTCCCACTGGGAACTATAAAAATCCCACATAATTTCTCTCTTTACCTTCTATGTCACCAAAAAATAGTCCCATAAGAAAAGAAAATCCATTTTGGAGAAAGGCCACTTGAAAACAAGTACACTACCTCTAAGAGATTATATAATGTCATAGAACTCATCATCATGCTATTTTTTTCAGAAGAATCATCTCAATAAGTGTAGTGGTCAGTCGAACCCAGATAAAAGAGATATATTCCCCTGATTCCTAGACTCCAATGTGGAAATGTTCAAAAAGATACATCACATTCTACTCTTTTGTTGACTCTAGCACGGCCGGGATTGGAAGTTTTCTCCCAAATGAATTTGGAAAGACATTACACATCCCTAGGGTTTAGGAGATTTTTATGTCGAACATATGAAGGTATTCTACCCATTAACATTGTCCCGGATTGAAGTATTTATGAGAAAAGATATAGCTTCCACAATTATGATCATATAACACTTTGAACCAATACAGAAATTGATAGTATCTCCAACACTTATGCACATGCATAATAACTTCATGATATATGTTAGGAGGGGGTAATTATACTGATTTTTTCATGGCTAGATAGAGCCAAAATTGATGACATGATAATCCTGCATAAGCATGCATCCCAAAACCGCACCTGAAGCATCTTAAAACACCATGAATCACATACCTGACTAAGGTAAGATTAGGATAGAAGATGATATCAAAAGTCATTTCATGTCATCAAAATAATACTAACACTTCACATACTCTGTTAATTTTACCACTCTCCTAATAAAGAATGGCATAGATGATAACAACTTAGAGTAATATTTAATAGACCATCGGTAGTATAGAACAAGTCCAACAAAACTCTAAATCTCAAATACATTGTGTGGTTCATTCATGGACAAGAAAACCTTCAACATTTAAAAATCATCCAAGAATTCATGTTTTGAAATAAATTTCGCTACATAAATAACTTCTTGAATAAAGAAACTGCATTTCAATAGCCTTCCATACAAATTGATACTTTTTGAATTTCCATATCCAAACTCAAATGGTTCTTTTTACCATTGTTGGAATTCGAATAAACAAAAATATTGACCATGATCAATATAAATTTTAATTTTATGATATCTATGGAATATCCAATTCCTCAATCCATAAAAACAGTAGGAGTATTTTTTAGACCGAAAGACATTATATGATATTCAAAATGGCCATTTGATTTCCAAAATTTTAACTTCACTATATCAGACTCCCAATCTCTGAGCAGATGATAACCAATGTAAATATATATATTTGAAAAGCAATTTTCACCCTTTAATAATCAAACAATACATCCACATGAGGCATAGGATAGTTCTTCCTAACTATTACTGGCTTCATCATTTTATAGTCCACATACATTTAAAGTGAACCATATTCCTTCATGGAATAGATAACAAGTGCTGCCTAATGCGAAACAGTTAGGTGAAAAAAATCTATTTTCCAATAGGTCAACCTACTAATAATCAATATCTTTCAGATCCGCTATTGGAGTTTAATAAGAGGTTATTGATATCTGCTACATACCTAATACAAATTCCATATAAAACTCTACCTATCTCTCACAAGGAAGATTGATGAAGAAATATTAGAAAACATCAGAAAAGTATCAAAAAAACCATGGGAGTATCATAACTAGATTAAATGAAATTGGGATAAAAAATAATTTTATTCCACGAAAATATCTTCACTAGGTGTGAGGACGTATATAAAAAACCATTGGTCTAACATTCCCGGAAACACATGAGAGATCCCATTGATAATAACAAATGAAACAAGCTGATGACAAAAAATAACCTTTTCTCAATTAGTGACTATAAAATCTTTACCCATAATGACATCAAATAGATCCAAATCCAAAATGAGAAAATCCGAGTCAAAATCCATATAAATTTTTGGTTAACAAAAAATATGGGTACTAAAACCCTTTCTCATTGCATATACTAAGGGGTATCTCGTACTCAATAATAAATTGATTAATTTACTTTGGATTCCTATGAATATATAAAAAACTAGAAATATAAATGTGTGGGAGGAACCATTATAAAATAAAGAATGTTCTATGGAATATGCAACAACTATAGTACCCCTAACTATTGATGGATCTACATCATCTTCCACTGGACATTCATCAACCATGGGATGGTGCTTTACTCTCTGAGTCATGTGGGTGGATCCTTACAGTCTTTGAAGCATATTACCCTATAGAAACCCTTAAATATATTGAACTATGACCATAATGAGGCATATAAATATAATGGATGAAGCATTGTAAATGACCACCATGTCAACAACTATTTCACAACATTAATGGGAATTGGAAATAACTGTGGATGTGTCTGATTTTTCCACACTGATACAATGTTAGGGTACACTATTATTATATCAGAAGTTGTAGAGTAGGCACATAGTTGAGACCCACCTCCACTACTCCTGTGATGATCCTTCCACTTCCTCTTCCATATATACACACAACTGGAGATACCACTGGATGAAATAAGAGTGGTGGAAAAGAAAAACTTGCTTTCCACTGTATTCTATTCCATCATATCCATTTCTATATTATATACATATGTACAATGCATCACCATAAATACTTGTGTTGCAATATTTGGTCACAAACCTTGAAGGTAAATCTAATACAACAATTGGCCACTCTTTACCACATCAAGATCAAAACGGACTTGATTATCAATTGTTTGGTGCAGGCTAACACTGAACACATTCCCTACTACAATGAGAGGAACTCCCTATATTTTACAATGATCAGTGACTATCAAAAAAATTAACTGGAAGAAAAGGTTTCTGAAACCCTTCGAATCCAAGTCCATGTGTCTTCCTAGACTACAGAATCCCATCATCGCTTACGAGAACCCTCGAGCCACAACATTTCACTATTAACCTTGATAGTATCTGTTTCCCCATAAAATTAGATAATTTGATCGATCATATCTAGCCAGTCCTCAGCCTCCTGAGGATCATTATTTTTATTAGAGGATGGTAGTTTATCACAAAATAATTACCTTGATCGATCTATCACATCACCAATTCTTAAATATACTTCAACAGCTACGTTCTCGACTCATGGTATGTTCTGATCAAAAACATGAATTGTATGTATTATAATCTCAATGTGATTCTAATATATAAGTTTATTACCGTGAAGATCCTCAATTTCAACCTTTTGAGGATCTCATGGAAGACCTCTCAATGTAATAGTATTGCATAGAAAAATAGAATGAGCGATCAGACAATAGAGTAAATCTTATTCAAAACCAGAAAACTCTTTAGTAAAAACATAGATTAAAAAAATACACATCTTTAAAGGCACATATTTCAACATCCCATTGCATCATGAGTATCATCATGAATAAATCGTACTTGGAACTTATCAAAACATACATATCACATCCCAATAATCCATTCTCATGTCTAACAGTTGTCCCAAGATAGTAACACTTGGGGATTTACCTCCTTTGATAAAAAATTGAAACAAAACAACCTAGGATACCCTCAAACCATGAACCCAACCCGGTCTATTACATACGTGATGGATAATATTGATCCCCATGGTCTAGAGAATAGCACCCGTGATTCAAAAACCTCCCCATGGGAATTATTTATCCCAACATGAATGATGAATGTCATAATTTATATTCCTATTCAAATTACAATCAAACAACAAAAGACTAATATATATATATATATGTGTATCATAACATTAATAAAAAAATGAAAATTGCAATAACTATTATTGATAAAAACTATAAGGTAAATGTCCAATGTCAATGAAAAAAAAGAAACTACTATAGGTGGTAGTGTGAGAAACAACACACCATCTCACCACCATCTACCCAACTTAGATAACACAATACCCTACCACCTCACTATGGTGCCTTGGCTTTCCCAACATTGGAAGATATAAAATAGTCTACCCACAACCAAATAGCTCCATTGGCTGTTACATAACAGGATAAATAGATTCCCACCAATGAGTTCCATAATAAGTCTCTGTATTAAAATTTATGTATTCTATTTAAAAATAAAACATGCATGACAAGAAGAAAAATCAGTTTTATAGAAAACATCAGAATCATTTCACTTTTTGACAGTTCCATTATAAAAAGATGTTTATCATTTTCAATGAACATTTCAATATAATCATTAACATGCACAAAAATAAATATAAAATCTAAAAAAATACAAATCGATGATGTAAATAACAACAATATCAACACAAGTATCACAACACAAAGGAATACTTCATATCAGGTAGTAGAATACTTATAACCAAAATTCTATCAACAACAAACTATGGTACCTAAAGCCAGTTATATACACTCTAGGACCAGGGAGACACCACAAGGTGATAAAAACAAACATCATATACTAACCTGATGATAATAATCTACACTCTAATATAATAGGAACACCTTAAAACTGAACTCCCACAATGGATGGTGGGTGCAAGATAAACCTTCCACAATGTTCCCAAGGTAACCCATGCTATCATTTTCATAGGCATATCAATGTTTGGAAAAACATTTCAAAACCATTTTTTCAATTGAACATTCAATAACGTAGATGTACCCACTTCTTTTTTACAACTCATTCCATGTATTGAAGATAATTATTTTCATTCCATCAAATCAAAACCAAGGAAACCCGTATTATCATCAAAATACATTTCCTACACATACAAAAACCCATTCCATTTTCATTCCAACTTATTTATTAACAAATATAAAAAAATGAAACAATATACGTTATCAGTCCTATGCTAGAGACAAAACCAATTACCTCAAAACTCAGGTGGCACACGACCGCAACTGGATCCATAAAAAATGAAGCCTAAAAATGTCATATAAAACCCTAGAATATAATCCACATGTCCAAATATGTTAAAAATAGAAAATGTTGTTGGATGAAAGGATGAAATCCACATACCTTATGATCTTTCACTGACCACACCAAAACCACTGAAGAATGAAGAGAATATGGATCAATCACCGAATGAAAATACATGAGGTAATTGGAGGGATCCCAAAATCTATTAGATATTACACTATGTTGAAAACATGGACCCCAAATTACTGAAATATCGTAAATTAATTCAAGATTCTAGTTTCAAAATAATTAGTGAGCCTTTAAATGAGGTGTAACCCAAAAACACATCTTGTAATTTTCAATGTACACAATTGCAGAGAAATACAATTCCTTTTAGTTAAAATGGATTTAATTTAATTATGATTTACATTTCATTTAGCCCTATTAAATATGTAATTATCTAGTATGCTATATAAGTTGATGATATCTTGAAAAAAAAATTAAGACAAATCTCCAGCTTTTCCATTATAGGTATCCTCTTATTTCCTTCTCAACCCTAGCAAGACAATGAAAAAGGGAAACCATGAAATGTTTAAAAACATACCTATCAAAAGATTAATGGGATGTTGAAATAATGATTATAGAAATGATAAAATTTATTTTAAGAATATGTCGATTTATTTTTAGAGACATATTTATTTTTGTATATAGGAAAAATAGACTAATATGACAGATATATGGACATTTGATATAAGGCCATTTTCTATATGAAAATTTTTTATTCATGTATACAATAGGTTTATTATTGATTTTATAATATTAAATTATATGTTACTAAAGTTCAATAATGAGCATATAATATGTCATTAACCTAAAATAAAAAATTTAAAATAAAATACTCAATGGTAAAGATATATAATATTTAAAAAATGTGTTGTTGTATTTATTACAAAATTTTATTTAATATATTAAATTGAAAATATAATTTAACAAATTTAATTTTTTATATTTATAAATAAATAAATGTTGATTCATATAACTACTGGTATTTAGTACAATATAATAATAAAATATTTATTTTTTAAGAAGGTATTTTTATTAATTTTGCCTAATATTATAGAATATTATTATAAATATAAGAATATAAAATTAAAAAAAGGGCTTCATTTTTTAAATTTTTATGTAGAAAATGTTTTCCATATTTATTTTCATATTTGAGGGAAAAAATGTTACCATGATAAAAAGTGATTTGTCACGATCAATGTAATAAAAATGGGAAATGATAAAATAGCAAGTAATTTGATCACATAATTGTTTATATATGGTATTTCATGTCGTATCCTCTTCCTTTTTTTAATTGAAATAAACTTTTATAAATATATTTTTACTTGTTAAGGACTACATATTTGTAAATATATTATTAAAACTCATATGTAAAATGATCTCTCCACAACCAATTCACCTCCCACATTTCATTCTATCTGTACTTCAACTTCTTCCCTTATTATCTCCATACCAATACCCTCTCATATTTAGAATCTCTTAGTCTCGATAAAAATCACCAAAAAATTCAAAACCAATGAAGGTTTCTTGATGAGGTGAGGCTTCCACATAGTTATAACAATGTATTCTATTTATCAGAATTTAGACATATCCGTATACAAAATCTCATATATTATTCACCAATCATATACTATATAAATCATATAACTTTGTTATATTATAATGATTTTATGAAAAATATTTTTATAACTATCCATTTATATATAGTGTTATCTTTTATGGGGTTTCATTACCATATCACACAATGGTGTTATAATATTTTAATTAGGATAGATTATGAAAACCTAAAATCATTAAATATATGTTACTAATTATGAAATTTTTTTATTTTTCAAATCATGGGATGATAATATATATAAAATCTAGGAAAATGTATTTTTTTTATTGAATTAATAATTAATAAATTGGAAAACGTTTACTGTTATTTTGAACTGGTATGGTAACATCTGAGAAATAATAATGGTACTCCTGAATGAAAGAAAATATATATATTTCTTTTATATCACCTTTTAATAGGTTATTATAAAATATCATAGGGGAATGACCCAGACTGATATACTAAAAAAAAGAATAAATCAAATGTAATAATTTACACCAAATGATAAATTTTGATTAAAAATGATTAGTGAAAAAAACTAATTTAATGATCTTTCTTAAAATAAATATAAAAATTGTTATTAAACGGTGTCTAGTAAGTGTATGTTGATTATAAAATGGCATAGTTCATGTTTGTGTAAGGATGATTATAAATTAAGAAGTTTAGATAATCAATATCTATTTATTGACGTGCACTCTTTCAATATTAAATGTACCCTTTTTTGTTTGTTACATATTAATTTTTTTATATGATTTATTTAGCATTCTTTTCTTTTCAATTGAATTTCATTCTTATAATATTCATTATGATTGATACGCATCTCATAAAATAATATGTTTTGGGGGACATTTTATATTCCCTATTTTGGGTATTTATCTTCAATATATATCTCATTCCAACCATATTTTTATTTAATATTTTTATATTAAATTAGATAATTATTTCTATACATGTTTTATTTCCCATGATTGTTTTCAATTAAAAAATTTATATATTTCATGAATGTGGGATACCACAATACAGTTTCTGATAATAAAATAATTTCTTCTATATTTTAAACAATGTTGATATTAAAATATTTTACTCTCCATCATAACATTTATATCATTTAAAGATTCAATTTCATAGAGGTTATCATATTAAAATTATTATTTAATAGTATTTTTATCACTTGGATACTAATTTTTAAGGTGACTAATAAAAATTATTTTTTGAAAACCATAGTCGAATATTTAAAAATTGTTTTCATAATTTATCATCAATTATCCCTTATTCCAATATATTATCACTATTCTATTTCATATACTGTTAAAATACATATATTGTAATGTCGCCAGATCATGAACTATATTGAGTGGAAAAAATGGATAGTATGGAGAACTCAAGTGTGCCCCCACATTTGAAAGTAGCTTTGAACTAGTAGTGGGGGTGTGATATGTATTGTGGGAAGTGTATACCTCATTGTTTTAAGAGTCAATGTAGTTGATCTAAGACATTTAAAAAATCAATCATAGTAATAGACATAGTGGAAACTATAAAATAGATCTAGAAAAATAAAGGAGAAAATAACATACAAAAATTGGGGAATCCTATAATTAATGGAATATATGTATCTAATGTAAAAATGAATACATCACAAATGAAAGAGGCTTCTAACACTAGATAAATAGAAAAGACTCTATTTCCAAACCCCATGTTGAATTATTTTTCTAACTGCATCCCATACATAAAGCAACAAGTCCACAACATGATCTCTTTCCATTTTCCAAAACTACATCCATAAATTCTTATTGGGTACTAAATGGTGGCACAAATAGTGTGTCAGTAAAACATAGTTGGCCATCACCACTTTGTCAAAAAAAACCCTATTTGATAATGAGTTCATGAAATAATTAAATAAACAGATGTATTTTTTAATTCAAAAATTAATAAAATACAACAACAATCTAGTTCAGAACCATTCGGTAATATATCAGAGCATCCTTCAAAACCAATATAACCATAACCATATAACTATGGTAAAAGTATACCTACCTCGGTACCATGATGGAATTTCTATCAGAATGTCTCACAACCATCCAATCACCACCATATAACCATGGTATAACAAATCACTTCTCCATGATTCCTATATTTTCATCATATCATGTGCCATTGCATATCCCAGTATATAAGCATGTAAGCATGTGTTAGGGAATATCTTATTATATAAGAATCTTAACATTTTTCAGGGTATAGAACTATTTATAAGAATATCAACATGTGATATGGATTATCTTGATATATAAGAATCCCAACATTAGTGAAGGAATATCCCAATATATATAAGAATATTGTCATGTTTTAGGGAATAACCCAGTATATATGTATATTAACATTTTTTAGGTAATATTCTACAATATATGAATATTATCACGTGCCTCATGTGGATACCATAATAAAATGAATACCAAAATATGACAACATAAAACCATATGGTTAAATTAATTTAATTAAAAATTTTACTCAATTCATCCATAATTTAAATTAAGAAATTACTTCATTTTCAAATGTGAATCTATTTAAATAAATAAATAAATATACAATCATGATAAAATAATAATTTTCCTATTTTCATATCATTCTTTTACATAATTTTCATAGCCAACAAGTAGCCATAAGCCAGGTTACATTGTCAATTTAATCAAAAAACATATAATGAAAAATCTAACAGAGTATTAACATAAACATATTCAATTAATGATTTTTTTGTACATGTGTGGTTGCAATAAAAATACATCACATATTTCACAATTAAAAATCAGACCATAATTCTATGATTTAGACCCCAAAACATTAATCATAGATGAGCTGAACACTTACAACAGTGAATGCCACCAAAGTACAATGTTTCAGAAGATCAAATAGAGAACCTAGATGAATACCTTTCATGATAAAAAACAACAATGACAACGATCTAGCTATTACTCTCCGATGGAAAAAGAACTATGAAAGATGAAGTAAAAAAATAAATAATCCATCATTTGTGGATAAATCTCAAAATAAATATGTCTTAAATTTATTGAGGGTTTCAAAATTAACCTAGAATATACCATATGGTTTATAAGAGAAAAATACATATGATACATGTAACGCCACGACCCTAGATTCCCAGAGTCTGGGCATTATTTTAATATATTGTCATGATTATAAGGAATCGAGTCCTGAAACACAGATTCTTTTAGCAGTTTTGGAATATAGATTACATACCTGAACGTTACATTACACTTTCTAACATACAACAGAAAAAAATCATTTGACAATTCCATTTTTTCCATTAGTTGAACCATAAATCTCAAATATAAAACACTTCATGGGATCCTGGGAAAAAAAAGAACGGGGTGACCTCAGATGCCCAGAAAGGGTAAATAATTTTGTAGAAGTTATAATCTTTTAAAGCAATATGTTTAATAAAAAACAATAGCCTTTTAAACATAAAGATGAACATAATATAGAAGAAATAAATCAAACATTACCATATAAAGATGAACATGGATATTCTACTAGTTGAATAATCACAAGTAATAACTAATTTTATAATGAGTGAGTGTATAGTACTGGAATTTAATTTCTGTGTCAAAGCCTCATGCCATGACCTAAGGGATAACTGTAACCGGACCCCAACCCGGAGAGACTCTGTAATAGGACTCTAGCCTAGAGAGCCTCTGTAACCAGACTACAACCTGGAGAGCCTCTGTAAACGGACTCCATCCTGGAGGGTCTCCTGTAACCGGACATGAACCTGGATGGTCTACTATAACCGGACCCCAACTTGGAGGGATTACTTTTACTGGTCCCTATCCCGGAACATACTAGTTCAATACATTCATCTAATGAACCAGTTGAAATATAACATTAACATTCGTATTAAAACTAGAATTCGAAATGTCAATACTTTAACTAGAAACCATGAATGGTATAAAAATAACTCATCCTCTGTTAAAAATATAACAAAAATAAAAATACAACAATGAAGATTTGTAACATTATAAATCAACTTCAAACAAGCATAATATTTAATAATGTAGGATGACATAAATGAAATCAAAACTATTTGAGATAAATTTCTCTGTGTATTTTGAAATCATTTAAGAGTCACATAATTATAATGAAAAAATTTATTTTTAAAATATTATTATAATATTTTAAGGGAATCTTAAATGATATTAATACTGCATAAAATAGCTTTACCCGTCATACAAGTTAACAAATCCGTTCAAACCTTAATTTTTTCGAAAAGTTTATAAAGTACCTTGTTTGGATAACGACGGAAAGATTCCTTTCAAAAACATATAAGGTAAAATAAGGGTATAAATGAATTTAACCCATTTTCTATTAAATAGTAAATTTTTTGTAAATGCATTTTAAGAAACATGGATATGGATGATAGAGAGGTCCCAATGGATAATTATGAATAAACAACCTCAGATAATGAAGATATTGTAGAATTAACCCTTACCGATTTTGTATCTCAAGAAATATTAACCCCATGAAAGAAGAATAATTCAATGAAGTTGTAAATACCAATAGATTATATTATATTACTCATGGAATATAATCATGAACACTACATACACCACACAAAAGGAAATAGTGGAAATACAGTGTGAATCTCACGGAAATAAGAAGTGAGATAAAATCCCCTTACCACGTTGTAATCAATCGACTCATATGACCAAAAGTTAATAAAAACCCAAAAATTCAAAGAATAATTGGAATTAAAAGGGAATACTGATAATATATATCAAAATTCAGTACAAAAAATAGCATATACAATAAATATGTGGCGAACAATGGAAATCTCACGGAATTAAAAGTCAGATAAGAAACCCATTACCTTGTACTTTTTCATTGGTTGAAGGAATGTTTAAACTCTTCTATAATGAAAATTGTATGTTATTAAATTATTCTAGAACCATATTAATATTCATTATATCATAGATGATTCATTTATGACATTATACTACCCATTTAATTAATATTTCCATTTTAAATAATCATTTTGGGTAATAGTCCCATTCTTTTTCGTAGGTATTTTAACTTGTTATTCTTGATATTATCATTTAGATCATGATTTAAATACATACCAAATATAAAAATGATTAATATATCATATATATTTTGAATATAAATCTGTATAAGAGATGGATATATGAAATGGATGACACCATTTATGGAGACGGTAGGCCATACGTACGCATAAATGTTGTTTCAGTTTTAATATCGTATTGAATGGAAATAAGTGAATGAGATGAATGTAAATATAGATACATAAATAATTACATTAGAATTATAATTTCATATATTTCATACTTATTAAAAATATATATTTTTATAATAATCTTTGAATGATGAATGTGGATATGATTCCCATCGCATCGTGTTGACTATAATCTGTACGTACGCACGAGAAAAATATCATAATATTGATGATGAAATTGTATGAAATTGGATGTTATATCATATATAAAATATCATTAAGAGGTTATATTTATTATTTTAATAAATTATACTTATTATTATACCCATCCAAATAGTGAATTGTTTAATGACTAACTACACAACGACGTGGAGACGATAAGACGTACATACGCACATATGGAGACTTTTCATTTATATGATTGAGAGAATAAAGAAAATGGTTGTACAATATTTATGATAACATCAATGTATGTATAAGGTACTGGATTTATTACTTTTGAATGAAAACAACAAGGAAATATGAAGTGGAAGAAGAAAAGAACTTGAAAGAGGTGATGGAATATTTACCTTTTCTTCGGGTTCTTTCTTTTGGTTTGATCAAAAGGGTTCCATAGGTTGCTTTTCTGACTAAATGAAATCCTATAGAATGAAGGAAGGATATTTTAGAGGATATTTGGGTAGGCTTTGGCCTATCCAAATGGATTTGATGTTCTGAATTTGAGATAAGCGGAGTTCCCTATTATAAGAGGGGTGAGTAGAACCTTAGGAAAATCTTGAAATATTATTTTAAAATAAAATCATATTCGGTTTATAATGTCTCCAAATTTATTTATTTTGAGTCTAATGTGGAAATGGGTCGAAAGCCTCTCAACAAAATTTGTTTTAGACATGTTTAGGTTACCATTTTAACTTTATCTTTGAGATTTACCTCTAAGTAAAATAATTTAGCTTTTACTGTGTCTTCAAGTATTCTATCACTATATGGTAAATAAACTTACTATAAACATCAAAAAAAATAAAGTGGTTCATTAATGACATATATAATATTATTTAATCCCTTTGAAGAACCTTAGATATTTAGGAATAATATATCCACCAATAATATAGTACATTCTTTAAAAAATAATTTATGTCAATTGGGACACTATGTGGTATTTTGTTTTTGTGAATGTTATAAATAATTTATCACTTTGAAATTTTTTTATCTAATATACCCTAACATGTCATGTTAAAAAATAAAATTACTGGAATGCATAAAAAGTCTCAAATTACATTTATTTGGATATTTATAATAAAAATTATTTTAATATTTCATTAATAATGGAATTTGTGCATCATCATTGTGTCATAAATAAATCAACTTATTTAATCTCTAAAAATTATAAATAAAGAACCATTATGTAGGAAACATTTTTAGTTTTCTAATTATTATTTATAGTCCAATTTATATTTTGTAAAACTCTATATTAAAATCTTTTAGTTATGAAAACATAAATATAACACTTTTAACTCTTCTTTAAATTAAATAATAATTAATGTCCCAATCTATTCCAGGTGGACATAAAGGGCCAAATATTATTCCTAAGGTTGTATTTGGTCCAATTACACTTATCCAATATAATTAGGACATGTGTTAAAGTAATTATAATATCATTATTACCCTTAATAACCATATTTACTTTTAACTGTGGTAAATAAATGTAAATTTAACTATTCACCAAAAATTATTTTCATCTTATTAAACCACATTTTACATATTGAGGTTAAAAATTGTTTCAGATTTTGGAAATTCAACTCCCAGTAGTGGTAAAATTAAGTTTTATATAAATTTTCAAATTCTCTTAGAAGGTGGGTAAAAGACGGTAAAAAATTCTATAAACATTTATACATCTAATTTTATTATAAGAACGATTCCAATGAATTACATTGAACTAATATTTTTATTACTTATCTATTATTCCTTAAAATAAATTTAATTAAAATAAATAATTATTTAAATAATAAGGGGGTTTTAAACAATAACAATGTTTTTCACTATTCATTAAAAATTGACAGTTTTCCTAAAAATAAAAAAAATTCACCCTAAGATAATTTTCATATTCAAAATTCAAAAATGAATTCTATTTTTCCAATTTAAAAATATAAAATTTTAATTAAATAATTAAAAATTTCTTCTTAGTGTCAAAACCGAAAGGCATATTTTTTAGAAATAATAACTATCAAAAGATTGACACCTTTTTATGTCCAATTTCATTGTGGAATAACTTAAATTTTAAAAAAAATGGATTAAATTTTAAGAATATAATATATTTATAATTCCAGGAAATTAAAATATTTAATTTAACACTATCAGTTATTATGATTAGAAAAGTTGTTTCTGTTAAAATATAGTATTTTTCACAATTCTCCCAAATATGAATGTTATCAGAAAAACAATAAAATTTTATTGAAACTAAATTATTATGTACTTATTCTAAAGAAGATGTTTATTTTGATAAATTGAATATATAAATCTATCAAATATTGGATTAAAAAAGGGATTTCCATTAAAATGCGGTAAAATTTATTTTTTTTAAAATACTTCTATTCTTTGAAAAAATGAATTTTTTCTTAAATTATGTATATGAAACTCAAAATATAGATTCTAAAATTATAAGTATTATATAAAGTTCAAATTTTAGTTAATACTCTTCATAAATGATTTTGAAATGCTAGATTGATTAGTTGTGGTGCACTTGATATTAGTGTTTCGTGTAGTTCAAGTTATTGAATTACTGTGAAAAAATACCGCACTATGAAATCTTGTGGTGTAACAATACAACTGAGAAAAAATATTCATGACATATTATTAGACAGCACCACTATGAATTACACAGTGCCAAATTCATTTACATACCATGTATTTTTAAAAGGATATGTTTGAAAACCTATCCCCATAGCTAAAAATTATATTTTCCTGAACAAAATACATCATGTGATTTGTTCATGATGTGAAACCAATTAACATATAGAATTAGTTCATTGCCTTATTCTGGAGGATTTTACTGGTTTTGTAACCCATTTAAACATCTTTTAAATTTCATGACAGAGTTTTTTGTCCAATTCTATAAAAAAATAAAAATATATGAAGTCTTCTCAAATATCCATGTAAACATTGTAACACATGAACCATTTATACTTGGACTCTACTAATTAAAATAGAACATATAAACAACTCCATGCATGGATCTGCTTTAGTTTTCTCATGATTCCTCAAAACCCGAGTCTTTGTTTATTAAAAAATGATATTACTGATGAAAAATTACCACAAATGATTGAATATATGGATGAAAAGTTCTAAAATATGTTTAAAAAAATAATAGAGACAACTATAATGAAAACAATGAGATCTTATAACCTCTCGACCATATAACAGCTCTTACCCAAGCTTCAATAAGCATCATTGTGGGAACTCGATGAAAATGTCTAGAAACTAAGATCACATATCAGAATCCCACCGCAATGTATCCTCTTGAACTCTCCCTTGATTCAATTCGACTCCAAAAAAATTTGTATTCCTACCCTGATGATATCTCGCACTATTTCCCATGATCCTTATCAAATGATCCTCAAATAATGCATCTATATGAAGCATGATATCCACTTCATCTATCACATGAGAAGAGTATAGGTAATATCTTAAATTCCTTGACACATGAAACACATCGTTCATGGAACTATTATGCTGCGTAAGAGATAAATGTTATGCCACTAGACCGACCCTTTCCACTATCTGAAACGACTCAGCAAACCAGGGTAGTAGAAAACCCTATTTATAGATAAGGTGTCTCCACAATCTAAGAGACACCCAAAGGAAAACAATATGTCGAACCTAGAACTCTAGAGATAATCTATGATGGAAAAAATCTGATTTCTTCCTGATCTACAAGGTCACCAACCACATCTTGATCAAGTGAACACGCTCAGATGTATCTTGCTCAAGACAATGTCCAACAAGCACTGACTCCCATGCCCCTAATCAACATATGGTTGAATAATATGACCTTCTATAAAATGATTCAAAATTTTCCATTGGGATAGATTCCTATAATATATTATTATATTCCAACTCCCCATGTTCCATAAGGTATTATTTTAGACCAATGAAATCCTAAACATAGACTCATAACATATCATCTAGAACCAAAATAGTCCCCTCATATTTTCATTGTCTGAGGATGATAGGTTCTGATGAAAAGTAATTTTGATCCCAAATTCTTTAAAGAACCAATCCAAAACACTATTGAGAAACTATTAACTCTATCATAAATTATACATCTCAAACACCATGAATATGAACTACCTCAAGCCGTAAAAGACTACTGAGATCATCAACAGTAATGGTTTCCTAGAATGTAAAGAAGTTTGATACATTTTTTAGTTGATACAAAATCACCCATACTATAAAATTATTAAGTGTTTTCCTTGGAAATTATTTCTCAAAATTGATAGTTATATAATCTAATTTCTACTCAGTAGTGGGAAAAGGTTACAAATTCCCAACTGGCCTTTGGTTCTCGAATTTCACCAACTAAAAATGGTAACATCTCTCTATAAATCCTTATATATCATACTTGATTCATAACTGCCTATATAGTCTATGGATATCAAAATAAAACATTTTTATCCTTATATGATTAACCCATACAAAATAATGAAACACACACATCATCGCCTATTGTATTCTCGTAGGAACCAATAGTCATTCTTAAAAAATTAAAATTTCTCTTATCATGAAACTACCCGGATAGAATCTTTCCATAAAATATGTTTTCACGCATAACTATGACCTATGAATTAGATATATTATACCTTCGGATGTGGTCCAAATCCACAGTTATAATAGATTTAAATGTTATATATACTCATCTGAGACAATATTGAACAACTAGACGCATCTCTTTTAAGAGTGACATGATCTGACACTCAACGCAAGACTCTATCACTACTTATTTCTGTGTCCATAGAATCAATGAATCTTCAATAACATTTACCTTTCCCATTGTATAATCTTTCTCAATGTATAATATAATCACATAATCAACCCACATATGTGCCAACGGTTTTGGTCCCTCTGAGAAAATATTTACCTTAGTCTCTTGTAGTCTATGTATAACAAAAACCTATCAAATATTAAATAATGTTTCCAGTAAATCAGGTCTTGTACCACCACCCCTTAATCAAGATAACTAGTAGTGTAATGCCTCTCATGTAGACTTAGCTTCCAAGATCCATAAGTTACCATTCAATCCTCCTAAATATGAAATTCTCTAAGTAAATCTCTGGATACGTCAACGTACACATAATATCCATTACCCAACAAAGGTAATGTGATGATATGTGTCATGGTATGGCTTCCATTTAACTCTTTTAAATCACCATCTCAATCATATTTCCATTAAAACACATCTCCCTTAATGGTTAGTACAGACATTTGTGGTGGAAGATGGGAGAAGTCCTTGATAAAGAACCGATAATAACCTATGAATCCCAAAAATCATTGAATCTAAAAGGCATAGTTCAGATACTCCCCTAAAATAGTTTATTAACCTTATATGAATCCAGAAATAATCCATCCTGTTATATTATATGGCCCGATAACTACACATTATCAATCCAATAACTAAATTTGTTTTGGATGACATAAATCTCATTATCTCTCAATATAATCATAATGATGTAATTATGTTGTGAATTCTCATGTACTGACATTGAGTAAACTAAGATGTTGTAAAATAATACCACCATAAATTGCTACAGAAAAGGATGATTGATTCTATTCTTCAATGACATTAATACCACCACTACATAAGTCAACCAAAACAGCATCACTACAGACACATAACATCCATACCTACTTCTAAAATTAGTATGAGGTTTTTGTTATGGTATCACCCTTAACTGTTTGAACCATAAGGTCTAAGAAATTATAGGAAATATCGTAGGACCACTTGGATGATATAAAATATCATCAATGCACTAAATAAGATACAGGTTCTTGATCTTCATCAAGTTCAATCTCCAATAATCCAGAGATAGGAATGTGGTAACAATAAACATTTTAGATAAGGGAACTGGACAACCCCAAAGGGATGTACTTGGCTGTATGAAACCTTTAGTTTCAATAACATCTAACTGGAAATTCAAATAATGAATATTTTTTGGTTCCATTTTATATGGTGGAATATAAAATGGATCTGTACCCCTCATCAAATCAATCATGAACTCAATATCTTAGTCGGGGTATGCAATTTTACTCATTAGGAATGTTTTTCTAAAATAATATAACAATGATGGAAAATAATACTACTACATTCCAACATTATATAGAGAAAGGAATGTTATTCAAGCTGTGAGAAACTCAAATAAATATGGAATTGGACTATTGTAACTAGCCTAAAGATTCCACTAAACATAGATAGAATGGATTACTCCTTCTACAGATAGAATGTTAACAGTCCTACAATAACAATTGATGTGATCCTAGATTACAACTGGCTAATATATTCCATGAATCAAATTATAACACATCGTTTACATCACCAATGGTTTCAAAAATATATGTTAACCACAAAAACTAGTGAATTCATATTGTACAATTATATATTATCTGACCACACTCCCAATGGTTAATATATGGTCAATGAAAATCAGAGATTTCCTAAAACAAGAGAATCCCATTTTATAAAATATGTGATAAAATGGAAAGGGATGAGTCTATATATAAAAAATAAAAATATAATGTATATGGTACACGGATCAAACCTCTGACGATAAAAGGTCCTTCATCGAAATTGGTTAGAGAAGACTATATATATTGCCGCTTCCTCACCCTTATGTTTTAGGTTATAGTCTAAATCCCTTATGTTTTTTTTCTATTTGTGGTACATGCACTCTTTTACAGGGGGTACCATGTCTCCTACCTCGGCCAGAATGACAATTATAACACCAAATACATACTCACTGAAGGGTACATGAACCCCATCAATACACTTGTTACTATACTAATACCATACCATTGTCCATATATAGAATTTTATCCAAAAAATTTAAAATATGACATAGTCTTCTCTTGACATGACACTATACTATGGTGTAATTACATTGTTGGTTCTTGTGGGAAAACATTCAATACTGATATCACTAAACCCAAACACAGTCCTGAGATGTTGTTCACTTTCCATGATTCCAGATACACGAAATCATTGGTGAAATATATCTTTAGGACACTTCTTTTAACATAAATATGTGCTCTATGTTCACCTTACAAAAATTTCTTGTCTTCTAATCCAAGCCTCTCCCAAATTACCCTTCATGACGATGTCTTGAGTCAACACATCCAAATGAAATAGTAAAATAAAAACATTCACTTGTGACATGATCCCATGTAGAATCTAATCTAAAAAATTTATCCACATAGATATCTCATCATAAATCAATGATAGAGAAATGTGCAACTGTTCAGTGAAATGTTAAGTGCAGTCTAGCAATAACATTCCCTCATATTTTAGATGCATGAATTCAAAAGCCTTAAAACCCATCAATCACTTGGGATAGAAGTTTGTTTAGAACTTTTTATTTATTTTCTTCCACGATAACAACTCCAACATCCTATATTTCTCTAGAATGTACCAATATTCATATCTAGTCTATAAAGAATATATGTAACAAGATTTACCCTCACATATATGAGTATCTCAAGGTGGTTAACGATTGAACTGATGACCCAATCGTGGACATGAAAACATAGTGTCCTCCCTACCAAGTCAATTATGGAGGATGGTAAAACAAAAACTCTCTATTCAGCTCAGGCATTGAAGATATGGTTCGAATATTATCCCTCTCCATCGATCGAATGGCCCTCATAAGGTTTTCACAAATTCAAACATCCTTTGATCCCGAAGGGAAATAGGAATCTCTCTCTCAGTTGCATATGGAGTATACTTATTGTCACTCTCCTAATTCTTAGTTCGAAGTGGAATTGGTGTTGATTTTTATAAAATACAAATACACAACCTAGATAACTTGTTAAAAAAATTCAACTTCTATAGATCTCTATAACAAGGAAACATGAACACCAAATCAATTTAAACATGGCTTAATATAGTATTTTCAATAACAAACCCGTCTATTGATTTCATTTATCTGATACAATAAAGGTCCAATACCATAGTCTACATTGGAAATAAATCACATGAATATAAGTATGTCCCTATCATGTTACTTTTATGTATGTATATATCCATATATTCCTATCATTAAGAAAGCATAGTCATGTTGCACCATACTTGGACAAGAATATAAATATCAAGAATCATTAAAATCATAAAACATGAAAATCACACAAGTTAAAATAACATAAAAAATTATGAATTGGACAATATCCACAACAATCAAAACCCTAGGAAACATGGGTTCTTCCATTTATAATGGTTATCTATACTCATGCACAAGTTATTACCAATTCTTAATACATCTTAGTGTCTTTTCTATGTTTACCAACAACTAAATAAATATAAAATAAAACATACTTATTATCATAACACAGTTTATCATACCCCAATCCAAAATTCTAGCATGTGTATTGAAAGGGTTGGTAATGTGGCCTCAATTGAACCTAACCATCATCCAGAGGATGTCGATTGGAAGAAGGGGTATGATATGTACCATGAGTACCATATACTCACTTGTGTGAAGTGACTTTGAATTTGATGTAATTAATGTAAAAAAAGTAATCAAAGTAATATACATAATATAAAAGATATAAGAGAACTATAAAAATAAAGCAAAACCAAATATAAAAAAAATGATCCATCATATAATGACATGATGATATGTATCTAATTTTCAAATTGAAATCATCAAAAACAAAAGTTTCATCTAATATAAGATAAAGTCAAAATATTCTTTTTCAGAACCCTGTATGAGACCCATATTCTATCTTTGTCCCATCGTGTAAGTAATAATTATGAAACAAGGTACCAATACCTTTTACAAACTAGAAACTATGAATATAGCTGGGGTAAAAATGGAGGACATAATTGAGAGTGATTATAACCCAAATGTTTTACAACACCATGTACAAATAAACAACTATGATAAAAATGCATGGAATACTACAAAAAAATTTGTATTAATTCATTAAACAATTAATAAAATTTTGCAACACCGTGTTTTGGAACCATGATAGAATATATCTATGGTCAATTATAAGAATCAATATATAACTACATAAAACCAGATGGTTAATTATTCAATATAATTTTTTTTAATTCACCAATTATTTCAAATAAACAACTAATCCACATTCTATGATGAATTTATATTAAACAATCCTGATAATCACTTTTCATGATAAAATAATATTCATGTCATTTATAACTCATTTTTTTCCAAGGATTGGTCACCCATTATATATCCATAAGGCAACTGAAATCGTCATTTAAATATAATGAAATCCCATGATGAAATTGGATTATCCACATTATTTTCAATTAATTAATTTTTTTGTAACTGTATTAGCAAAATCACTAAATTTAATATTATTCATAATTGAAAATAAAAAAATATAGTTAATATTTTTACCCATATCATTAATTAGTGAATAATTCAATGCATCCAATTGGAAACATGAACTCTTATCTTATTTGTTCACACCCCTAGGTGAAACTCTTCTCACCGTAAACATTTTAATAAATTTTTAATGTTTTCACAATTAATTATAGTCAAATGATTATTTGAAAAAATATTAAATAATATAAATTATTATGATTGAATGTATAAAATCTATTTTACTATATTCAATTAACAAAAGTGGTGATATTTATTTTGAATTAAAATCATCGGCCAGATGGAAAAGATAGTTTTATTGAAGTGTATGTTTCATGGTAATGATGATTTTATATTAACATTATAATGAATAATAATTTATTGGAATTTATGTTAATATATATTTATATATAATAAATAATTTGAATTTAAATCATTTTTTATTATGGTTTGTTTTAATTATTTAAATTTTAGAGGCTTTATACAGTTGAATTTTTTTTTCCGAAAAAACCACTTTTAAACATAAAAAAACACATATAACAATATAAAATATAAATTGGTTTAAAATTTAATTAATTAGATAAAATATAACTACATAAATATATATTTATTTAAAATAAAATTATAAATAAAATTTTACCTTTATAGAAAATTATTTTTTGAAAATAATTGATAGTTATTAAAAATAGGTATATTTCAATATTTATGGAACAATATATATTTTCCAAATATCTAAAACCTCCACCTAAAGAAAATTTTGATATTATTATTTAAAAAACAGAATTTAATTTTAAATATTAAATTTCAATAATATCATAAAATTAACAGTTATATTTTCTCATAAAAATCAATAAAAATTAATTTTTGATGAAATTATAATATTAGTTAATGTAAATACATTACAAAAATTTCACTAATTAATTATTAAGGGAAAAATTATATTTTAGTTAATTTATGTATATTTTATTAATTTTTTAATACTATTCAATCCAAAAAATTTAAAAAAATTATAACATGTGATATTTAAAATAATATTGTTTCATTGTTCATTTAATTATAGGGTTCTGAGTCTTGTACACACTTTTGCATATATATCATTTATAATTTCTTAGTATATTGAATCCTCCCCCCAACACTGTTAAAAAAATAATTCCTCAAAATTTGAACATGATATTAAAAATTAATGGTTTGATATTTGAAAATATATATTTTTTTGATATCTCACTTCATAAAAATGATAAATAAAACATTATTTTATAAAGAGACATGTAATAAAGGTGAAAATAATTATTGAAATTTATAGAGATCATTGGTCATAGAAATTATAATGATAATAAAAATTCGGGGACCTTAAAACCCTAAATATATATAAATATAAATTTCTATTGATTCTTATATATGATTATAATAATATAAATTTTTTTATTCATGATATTTTTAATAAATGTTTTAATTTCTTTTACCATTTAAACTAAAAAACATAATGAAATATTCTTAGATGATATGTATAATTTTTTCCTTTAATCAATTTTTAACATAATCTCATCTTCTTCTTCGAAAATTGAGTACTGAATATGATATTTTATGCCTGAAATCCAAAAATTGTAAATTTAAAGGACAATATAAAAATAAAATGGATAGAATTAAATTCAACTTTAATTCATAAATTAACCAAAACAAAAAAAAAATAAACACATTGTATGACAATTTTAGAAATTTATAAACCCTCATCTAAAGAAATAATACATTAATTTAAAAAATTAAATAGTTTTACCCAATGTTCAAACTAAATCATTCCTAAATAAACTCAATTTTAAAGAGTACTTTTAAAAAAATTATAAATCATACCTTTAATATTTCATCACCAAAATACAACTATATTCTTTTGAAATGAAGATAATCACATTATCCCCAAATCACCTTTCAAACAGATTTTTATTTATATGATAAAAATTTAGGTCCCATTATTATCTCAATATTCAAGATCACAAAAATTGTTTAGTTTATCAATATGTTAATTTTTTACCCAATTATGTAAATTTAGACTCAACATTAAACCAATAAAATACATTTACTTCAACCCACAAAACGATTCTGAGATTATAACTACTCACTTTAATAACTCATCACCTAAAACCTCAAATGGGATTTCTAAATTTTGTTAACATATGATAGTCCTTAATCTTATAGACCATGTATTTTGTCCACAAATCAAGATAACTTTTTTTTAATACATTATAATATCCAATTATATCTAATTAATACCTTTAATAAAAACTATAACATGCTAGAAGACTCACTCTCATATCCAATACTAAAAATTTGTTCTTTACATTTCACGATGTGATACTAACAAACATGACTCAATTTTCATAGTAGTAAACTTATAACCTCAAACAAAATATTGGAATAGTTAAATAATCAATGGACATTGGGATTAGTGTTTTGGAGAATTCAGAAAATCCCTTAAGCAATACCCAATAATTTAAATAATAATTTCTACTTATTAACCCAATTTTCCTTATCTATAATTATGTTATAATAAGAATCAATATGAAACTATTATATAAATAATACACTAAAGATCATTTTTGTTAACATGGGAAAATGCAAACAGAATATGGGTGATCTCATATGACTAGTGAGGATAAACATAAGATTTAAGGATTGAATGTGTTATATGAGAATAATATGAGCATAATGATTTGATGAGATAATCACTTTAAGTAATTATATCATAAAGATAACTCATACCCATAAAACGTTTTTGAATAAATACATGTAAAGACATAAATATATATAAAAGAAATGATTCATGAATGTCTGTAAGTCATAATCCATTCGATGTTAATCGTGATAAATAGTAACATTTAAGACCCATACCTAGTATAAATAAAAAATATTAGATCCTTGGAACATTATATTCATATCACCCATAAAAATGGAATTACATGTGTGGTTGAATTATATATCTCATTTACACAATGTATTATAGGGCTATTATGGACCAAAAATCCTTTGTTTATCATATAACTACCCATCCATGGGTTTTCAAAGAACTTATCATCCTTGGATAATAACATAAACTTACATTCATTATTAATTACCAATCCAACAATAATTGTAGTCAATTTTCAAGAACCATGTCATGAATACAATACATTTAAAATTAATTTCATCACAAACTCATTGAATCAAGCTTTATTATTTTCATTAGTTGATTGACTGATTGAAAAGAAATGGGTTCCATTATAATCAATTTGAATTATCATTAAACTATGGATAAGAAATAGGTTCATTATAAAATGATTAAATAATTTCCATATATGGTTATTCAATAATAAACAGTATCAATTAAAAAAGATTATAATAAGAAGTCTTCATCACTTTGGTACTATTAAATCGTAATGTCTATGATATAATTACATACAATGATACATTAATTATCCTGAAAAATTGGATTCATGAAGTAACATGTCAAAGGGGTAGTATATATACCCCATAATTCATCATAGGTCTAAAATATAACATTTAAAACACAGAATACCATTTGAGTAGACCAACACTTACAATGATCGTAACATTTAAGTTATATTTTAGGAATGAATACATTATTTGATTCAAATTTAAATCAACAGAATTGAATTTGAAATATAACATCATATAATAAAAATTTATTAAACACATAATCTTATAACATTGAAGGAAGAGAATAATTAATATATCCCGATGAAAATTAATTGTGTTATGAATTTATTTACCATAGTGTAATTTTTATATAAAATACACTCAAAAAATGTAAATCGAAGTCAATGTAAAATAAAATTAAATAGGATCAATTTGTGAACCTAGATGTAATATGGTTATTATATTCACCTTATAAATGAAATTTGGTGTGTAAAATTACAAGACCACTCAATGAAAAGAAATACTGATGATGTCTCATCCTCCATTGGTAATCTAGGGATTGAAACATTATGAATCTATGAAAATAATATGGATTTTAAAAAAATATTATTTTCCCAGAGATTAATCTTGATATTAATTCATGATATGTATATAAACCACCCAAAATAATGTGATGAATATATTTTATGTATCCCATATATAAAAGTGAGTCGAGAAACTCTTACATTTAGTCCATACATTCAAGGTGACACATTTAACTCTTTTATAATAAAATTATATAAATTATATTATTTGTTCTAAAATTTTTATGGTTTAAATATGATACTATTAAATAATATATATAGATACTTTTTAAGTCATATTAAAATACCAAATATGTTATGTCCGTATCTGGTGTTTTGAGGATATATGCTTCATTATTTATAAATGGTTTCGTTGTGTTGACCATGGTCAATGATTACATTACTTATATATAAATATAAAACAATCCAAAAATATTTATCAAAAAATATACATCAATTATACTTTTAAAACTAATTACAAAAACATCCTATGAAAAATGAATTTTGACATAATCAGGTAGATTGTATGTCGTACAAACACATGAGAAAATTTTAAATTTTCCAATGGTCAATATGGAAAGAATTTATAGAATATTTTATCATTATAGAATTCTCATCATATAATAAATTCCATATAATATCATATAATATTCTTATATATATGTATATCATTTATTTGTTATAGTTATGCTAAAAGTTTCTAATTTTTTCGTGAAGATGGTAGTCCATACCTACGCACAAACAATGTAATCATTTTTCATTTCAAGATAAAAAATAATATATTTCATTTTAATAATGATTAATATGTAATATATATTATAATTATTTGAGTTATATCACATATATACATTATAATTAATCTTATTAACGTCATTGTTAAGAATTAATGAAAAATGAATAACATCGATTCGTGTGGTGGTAGTCATTTATACACACAAGTGATGATATCATAAGCCCAATGGAATGAAAAGTGATAATATTTTTATGATATAATATCTCCATAGATATAATTAATTTGTTGATATCATGAATTTTTATTAAATACATCTTTATTAAATTCCTTGAGAGGTGATGATAGAAAATGATAGGCATCAGTTTTCTAGGAGGTAGTCCACGATTAATAAAAACGATGATTTTCCATCCCACAAGATAGTTGAAGAAATTTATTTGTCTTATGAAATAAACATAAGAACATATAAGTGTATGGTAATAAATGGGGTTATTCTATCATAATAATTGATGAAGATCTTATGGAGGTGGATGATGAAATAAAATAAAAATTCTGGGTTAATCACGATAACTCTTCTTTAGAAAACCCCATTATGATAGTAACAAAAGCCTTCATACGATAGATTTCTGATCAAAATAGGTCTCTAGGTTGTGGAGTGGGAAGTTAATAAGAAAATTTGGTCAGTCAAAGAGGATCAAAAGGAATTTTAATGCATATATAGGATATGGTTGTGGTTGTCCTTCAATAAGTGAGATGAGTGGAACACTTGTAATTAATATAAATAACAATGTGTAACCATGTTTAATGACATGAAAAAGGATACAAAATGGATAATTATTGGTAAAAAGATATCATAAGGTATAATTAATTTCAACAAGTAAATTTTATGGATTATTGTATTTCAATTTTAACTTATCTTTTCATTTGACCCCCTCCCCCCCACCCATGTTAAATTCATTGTCAACGTAACTATTGTCAATATTTTTTAATATATTAACAATTAATTATGATAAAAAATTAAAATGACCTAATTAGATAATATAATTTATGATTATTGAAAATATGGGAAACATTTTACCAAATTATGTACACAGAATTGGAAAATATTATTTTAATATTGAACCTTCTATGCAACAAAGGAGCATGTTTTCGAGAAGAGCATTTTTCAATAAAAAGACAATTTTATAATTACTATATTACTAATAATATGAGTGTAGATTTTAATTAATTCAAATATAATCTATAACTTTAATTTAAAAATTTCCTAATATGGGGTTTTACATTTACTTAATAAAGATAAACATTAATAAGATTAAATAGATTTAAAAATAACTAATTTATAAATAAAAAATTACTTTTTCTAAAATAATATATAAATATTATTTATATTTAATTAATTGGTTTAAATAAATTTATATAATATAGAAGAATCATTAAATCAAAATCAATACAGAATGTTACTTTTAAATTTCTTAATTTATTTAAATAATATTATAGTTTTATAAGTATCTATATTTTTCACTATTTACAGAAAAATACAAGTTTTCTGAAAAACAAAAACATCACACCATAAGTTAATTTATATAAAAATATATAAAACTAAAGGTCATTTAAACAAATCTTTATTACAAAATATATAGAATTTAATTATAACATTTTACTAAAAAAATAAATAACAAATAATTTTTTATTAAAACAAATTTCTTATGAATAAATTTACGTTGTTAAAATTGTTTAGTTATTTATTAAGAATAAATTGATTTATATTAAATAATTAATTAATATATATCTTTAATAAACTATTCATTAATTATTCAGAACCTTCAATTTAACGAATAGTTGATAACATTATTATGTATGATAATATAATTACGTGGTTCAATTATGCTTGGTGTTGTGTGTGATTTTTTCCATTGAGAATATATTATGTTTCATAAATTATAAGGGTTTATAAACCTGTGAATCTTGAGATTTACTTCTATTTAATTCATTCTTGAGGTGAGTACATGGATCCATTAGTGTTAAATAATATGTGAGGTATAAACTTTGAGTGGTGGATGATATTCATTAGAGGGAGATGGGTGGGGATGTTTGAAGGGATGTTTCCTAATGAGAGTCTTTATAAAGTTATTTTTTTGATAATATGAATCCAAAATAGTGTTAGGAGATTCTCTATTTTCCAAAATAAATAATGTGTGTGTGCGAGATCATAATCTGGTTAAGGATCCCACAGTAATTTTCTATTGATCATTTACTAGATGATCATTATTAAGAAAATTATATTCAAGAGGATTTCATTATAGTGAACTAATATGAAGTCACCCAAATTATTATTCCTATATAAATTTTACTATTAAATAATGAATTATTGATCATGGAGATTTTCAAAATTTTATTTATGGATAATGGATTCATACAGATTTCTCGAGTGGAGGAGATTATAATTAGGTAATGACATCATTAGAGAATTGTCGATTCTAATCAATTGGTAGACTATTACATAATTCTTATTAAAAATTCTCTAAGACGACCAATTCCTTGAAATCATGAAATATATATTTAGATGTTGATTTTTCTTTTCGATGACAAGACATTCATCGATCATACTGTCCAACTAATGTGGGAGTTTTTTTATAATTGGTTAATATGACAATATATTGTTGTCATATTTGTTGATTTCTAGGAGGAAGTATCAATAGATGGTTCCACTAGTTTTATTAAAACTATCGCATCAATAAAAATATTCCTAGCTGAGAGGGGGTGGTGGTGAAATGATCCATCCCCACAATTATCCTCATCATATGTTGCCTATATCAGATCATGAAAATCTATGTTATGCGTCGTTTTATATAGGATTTAAACATTAAATGATGATAGTCATAAAACCAAATCCCTTATGAGGTTAGAGGTGGTTTGAGGTGTGATCATATTCTTATAGAGGGAGATAGAGGAATATCAAACCTCACATATCAAAACCTCACATATGTGAAAAACATAATACCAATGGAAGAGGTTATTTTTCAAAGTATATGATTGATTTTATATGTTGTATTTGGTAGAGGAGTCTCAGTTTTGAGGATCAAAAGTAGAGGTGATGTGTGATATTTTCATTCAAATTGATTGTATAAAAGAATTCTAAGGGTATTCATAGAAATTTATTTTGTTTCATATTAGGTTATTTGATACGTTGTCCATGCTTGAGGTATTTTATCATGTTTTCCACCGATCACTTTTAGTGGCTCACTTCTGGGTGTCAAATATTCATCTTGGATTGAGGTGGAAGTTTTGGTGGCATTTGAAGAAGTGGTAATTTTAATATTTTATGGAATTATTTTTATACTTGGATTATGTGTATATAGATAAATGTGTCTTATAGGATTTTACAACCATTGGAGTTTTCATAGTTGATATGGGATGAAATTTCAGTTGATTTTATCAAAAGGTTACCACAGATCCATAGTGAATATATTGTTGTCTGGGATATTAGAGGCTCAAAAAATCATATAATATTCTAGTGATATTGGATTTTAGTACCATATATGTTCTTGTGAGGCTACATATGTATGGATTGATGACGCTTCATGGGGTATTGGTGGCCATTATTTTGGTTTTGGACCCTCAGTTGACCACATTTGGCTGGTTTGTATTAAAAAAAAGTTTATGGTCTTGTATATGTAAGTACACATATTATCATCACTAGAATGATGGGAATATGGATCATTCCATCAATAAATTGTATGATATTTTATGGGATTTGGATTTTGGACATTATAATATTTTTGGGGAAACACCTATCTTGAGTTGATTATTCCAACAACAATGGATATTACTCATCCATATGTATAACTAATATTTAGCTTTCTAATGGAATTTTTTTCAATCCCTATTTTTCATTACCAAGGATCAGATGTATGTAGTCATTTGTATAGATTTAATTCATAGTATGATTGGGAAGCCCAAGATGGTTTGAGAAGGGATAATAGAAGTGCTATACCACCAGAACATAAATGTTTATTGTAAAAAGATACCATTGTCATTTGATTTTGGAGAACAATCCTTCCTAATTGTTTTTAATTGATGAGGGTAGCATAAATTTGGTCAGGGGAGAAAACTCACACCATTGATAATAAAGTCATTTGAGGTGCAAGAAATATTTATATAGTGTTATATTATTTTTCCCTAATACTATGGAAGGAAGGAATCCCCAATGTCTTTCAAATGTCTCAACATAAATTGTATTATAACATCAAATATCATATATAAATCTAGGGAATGTTATATACATAGGAAACATGATCTTTTTGGAGAATCTTATTGAGATTACCGATCATCATGAGAATGTAATTGTAAGGAAAAAAAATCAATTTTATATTTTAAAATATAACCACAATAGTTTATAGGATATTACATGGATTACGGAGATTCAGATCCGTTCTCAATGGATAGTGAGGATTTGATCCATTTATTATATATATATTTTTATTTTTACCCTTTGTAATTTTTTGACCATTATTCTATAACATTTTAACCATTCATCTCAGTCACTTTATCATTTTTGTCTTCACTGGTTGTGTTGAATGATAGTGAGCTTCCTAAGTGGTATATCTTATCATGGTTATTTAGACCATAATCTAGTTGCATCGATTATTCGTTTTATTTTGGTTAATCCATATGTTAATTTCTTGAGAGGTATCTAATTTAGTAGACTATGTCTTTTGTCTTGTTACATTGTGAACACTAGATGTTGGAATTTTCAAGAGGATTTTGATGGATAATCTTGTGGACATGGAGTAGAAATATTCACTTGAGAAGGATTATTCATTATGAAGATGAGGTTTTTGTCATAGTTGATTCTATTATGGTGTTTTTAAACAAAAAAAGGGTTCTTAAGATATTAGATTTTGATGGCTCTCCCTATTTTAAAATGGCTGTGAAATTGAGGATATATATGGCATGGGGGTTACGTTGGATAATTTCACACTTCTCTAACATTATTGCGGTATATTTTGTGTACTGTTTTGGGTGTGATATTGCCTTAACATGAGTATATATGACCTATAAATGATATAAATTTTTGATCCTAGACTCCAATTATGATAGTTGTCACAATGGAATAATACTCTTATTTATAGTGTAGTCTTATGTGAAAAAATAGTTAAGGTATGATAAATTATTTTGGTATCTTGATTTATAAAATAATATTAGGGTATAATTTAGAAATACCATAAAAATAATTAGTTAGTTGACAATTCTGTCAACTTGAAGGAGGAATTGGAGAGGTTTTTTGATGTCTTGTATCCCTTTTATGGGTCTCTATACACTAAACATAGAAAATTGATTCTCAGTTAATCTATCTTGATTTCCTCTTCTTCCCTCTTTTTTCAATCTTATTCCTCACCAAGATTGGGCTATATACATATGAATGGATGGTTCTAATAATGGTTTAAATTGTGTGTGATGAGAATTTTGGGATCTATTATTCAAATATATTCTTTTTCTCCTTCCATGATTCAATTCTAGTGATCATTTCCTTAAAATTTGGTCATTAACAATAAAGTAGAAAGAAATTTTTTTGACACAAGGGATCCTTATAGGACCAAGATAATGAATAAAGATATTTTATGTAGTTTCTAATGATGATACTCAATATACATGAGGGGGGTCAGTTGTATACTTTAAAAGTTTTATGGAACATTTAATGTGGGTTAGAAACCTTTCTATTTTTCAACACAGTTAAACAAGGTAAAATCATAAAACCTATATGTTCTACAAACATACTTAATTCCGGAAATATGAATCCGAGAATGTAATTCTGGAAAAGTGAATCCAGAAATGAAACCTAACAAAATATTACAAAGATAAAAATTTTACCTTAAAGCATATAAAATCTCTTTATATCAGAGTCTACAAATGTAAAGATGTATAAGATAGTTATATTTTCCTTAGCAAAAAAAATGCAGCAGATAACATGAAACAATAAAAGAAAAAATTTGTAAATATTTTAACCCAAAGGGAAGGGTATCCAACCACCTTGGATAAAAGTCCCTTGATTAATACATTGAAGAAAGTTTTTCTTACCAACATCTTGGTAATCCATTGAAACGAAGATCAATGTCTATATTACTATCCCCGCAAGTCCTCAACATCAATGTAGTTAGAACCTCTCTCTTACTCAGCAAGTAATTCCTTGTGATTTAAGGTAGTCGGAACTTCTATCTTCCTGTCCCTGGAAGCCCTCGATTGTACTCAACAACATTCGGAGTCACACGAAGAACATTTGAACAAGACGTTCAGTACACACAAAGCATGTAACCTCTATCTAGAAAATACTTCAGTAGAATTTAATCTCTAGAGTCATAGAAATGTTCTTCAATGTTATGAGCACTTTTAAATGAACTCATATTTATAGGCACGACTTCAATGGTCAGCTCCCTCTTTCAATGGTCATATTTTTCCTTGAATTTCATAGGGACCTGTACATGTGTCACTCAAACAACAGTTAGTTAGTAACTGAATGCATGACATCATTTTATAACAAAAACATGTGCAAGAAAAAATATGATAGTTTGAAAAAATTTATTTTTTAGAGTATAAGGAAAAATTAAAGTTAAGAGTCTATAAAAAACTATTCAGATTCTATAAAACATGGATATTCAGAATCTGTTAATCAGGTGAAATCAGAGTTCGAAATCTATAGAATTCAGAGTCTGAATTTTTTTAAGGAAATTTGATGTCTGAATTCATAATAATTCACATCCTAAACTCATAAGAGTTCGGAGTCTGAATTCAGAGAACTCGAATTTATAACTCAGTAGAGTATAGAGTCTTAATTCAGAGAACATGGAGTCAGAATTCAGAAGAGTTCAGAGTCAGAATTCATAGAACTCGGAGTCAGAACACAGAAGAGTTCGGAGTCTGTATTCATATCCTGAAAACATAAGGCATTATATCTAAGTATATATATATGATTCAGAGATTTGGGATATGAAACCGAATTTTAAAATTAGAAAAAATAAATAATGAAAAACATGGTAATGATAAATTTCCTTGGAGAATGGAAATTTTCCTTATGAATGTAAAACATAGGGTAAATGAAATTTTCCTTAGGATAATGTATTTCTGATTTTCAAAATATGAAGAAATTTAAAAGTGATAAGGAATCCTTACTGACTCAACAATCTCCCCAATCATGAAGGAATGGAAAATTCATAAGAAAAACTTATTAACTTAACAATCTCCCTATTTTTGGAAAGCAGAAACATCCTTACAAAATATAATATAATGGAAAATAAAATATTTTTCTAGATTTTGAAAATGAAAATTACCTCCCCTGTCTCATGGGAAATGATGAATATGACTAACTCCCCCATAAGATTTGGAAACTAAAGATCATATTAAAGATTTTCTGAATGAGACTTATCATTTTATTTCATACTAAAATCTTCTTGTATATGAACTCCCCCTTAGGTGAACACTTCCCCTAACTTAGGGAAATTTATTTTTTTCATATAATTATTTTTCCATTCTCCCCCTTTGTGATTTTAAAAAGGTAATTTTAGGGAATTGAGATGAAATTATGGTACCTGAATGATTTGTACAAGACATCCAAAAAACAAGCAACCAAAAATTTATTTCCATAGGAAAAATTAGAACAATGAGAAAAATAAAACAAAATTTCAGATTAAAACATGGTTACCCTTCATTTTCCTTAGGCATCATCTTCTTCACTATAATATTCATCTTCTTGAACTCCTTATGATCTTACTCTACTCGCTTAAGAATCTGATCCTAATCATCAGCATTCTTCTCTAAGGCTTTGATTCTATCTTCTTTATCCTTAAGAGCCTATTCCTGAGCCTTCATGACTTCTTCCTTCATGAAAATATTTTCTTCTATCTCAATCAGAATATCTTATTCTCTCTTCCAGCTTTGAGTCACTGAATACAGTTTCTCATTCAAATCTATGACTTCTTGAGTCCAAGAATTCTGTTCCATAGTCAGTTTTTCTTCAAAACATATTGTTAGATCCTTCATTATACCATCTTCGATGTAAAATGCCTCCTTGACAATATCTTGGAACTCATCAAGATCTCTCATATCTAAAAATTTCTTCTTTGACCAGCTAACAATTTTTATACCAGACCTTTTGTGGGCATCGTAGTTAATTAAAAAATTCCGTAAATTACCATAAATCTTGACACACTAATCCATCACTATGGTCAATGAATCAGATTTGTGATTTTGTGTGTGTTGAAGCATCTTTCATCTGAAGTCAATGATCGTAGAAATTGGAAAGGTCCCAACAAGCTTCTTCAATGACGGAACAATGAAATCATAACCAATGGATGATGATCCTGAATCTGAAACTTTTCTAGGTGAGGGCTCTTTCTCTAGCTCAGCAAGATTCCACTTTGAGGATCCACCAGTTTCATTCTTCTTTACAACAACTTTAGTAGGTGTATCTACAAAAAAAATGGTTTCCCTTATCAGTTTTCAGAATGGAATCCCCATCCATAGATTTATGTTCACTGTCACACAGTAGAAAAATTTTATCTTCTTCTATATCTTCTTTCTGATCTCCTGCCTCATCATCCTCTAGGGGTATGAAATGATGATTATAGAATTCTTATTTAGACATCTTATTCACTTATTCTTCAACCTTGTCATCTTTTCCATTCTCATCATTCCCAAGGGTATCCATCATTGATGATTATGCTTCAGAAGTTTGAATTGAGAGCTTCTCAGATGGGACTTCATTCTCATAGAAATATTCTACTTTCTTAATCTACTCTGCAGTGTCACCATTTCACTCTAAATCTTCTTCAACTCCTTCGATAAGTTCTTTTTCTTCAACTTGGTTTTCTTGAACTTTTTCTGGAGTGAAATGTTTCTTCACTAGAGTTTCAGGTCATGATTTTACTAGGAAGAATTATGGTACTAGAATATTTTTGAAAGCTTTTCAGTATCCCTCAAAATGGATTGCACAATCTCTGCTTCATTTATCTTCTTCTTTAGTTTATTTTCAATATCTTCCCATTCCAGATACTCAGTTGTCTTCACCTTCATATATTTTTCATCAGTAAGTTCTTGACCAAACTTGGGGTCCCCTTCTTTGATTTCCTTCTTATAGTCAATCCACTTAGAAACTACCTCATCTGCATATGTTTTTTACTTAATGGGTTTTGGAGGATCAGATTGGATTTCCTTGGGCTATGTAGTTTTTCCATACACTACTAATTCCTTCAAATTCCTTTTCCTTCCTGCCTTTTCAAGTGGTTTATCAACTTTTTGTTTTTCTGGAACAACTTCACCTTCTTCCCTTAGTAAGTCAAAAAATTCTCTGGAGTCTTTTTAAAAACCAATTTTCATCCTCTTCAGGGTATCATCACTGACTAACTTGACTTTTCTATTCATTGGCTTCGAGCTGTATGGGATTTTAAAATATTCCAAGAACTGAACAATTAACATGGAGAGAATGGCTATATACATGATTATCCGAGCCTTCAAGTTTCCATTCTTAATATTCTCAATCGTAATGAAAAAATTCTTAACCATATTCATATTCCTTTGGTTCGCCAAGAAACCCAAGATATACATGTCACTTTTATTCAATGTGTCCTTGTCCCCTTTTCTCAGAATGATGAATCCTTGAACCCATAATACAAGAATTCGATTCTTTGTAGACAAGTGGGAGATATTTAGAGTCTTTATATCAGAGATTCCAAGACAAGCCATAGCATTCTCCTTAACAAAACATCCTTTGACATATGGGAACTTATGATAACAGAACCCAGCTTCCACTTCGTATAGAATACGAACCAAAATAGCTTCTTTAGTATATGAAAGAAATTATGTCTTTCCATATCTCTTTAATGAAAAAATTCATCTACATTATTCTTTGGTGAATGTGATTGATTTATAAAATTCATCTAGAATATCCAGATACATGAAATCTTGAGCCCCTGGCTTCAATATGAAAACATTGTCCGATCTATTGAGCTTGATGCTCTTTGAGATTATAGATTCATACATGTTGACGAAGTTTGGATGCACCTACCTTTCACTATAGACTTGGCAGTCCAAGATTGGTATGAAAGTAGACACTTCTTTCTGAGAGGATTCTTCTACAGAAATTTGGAGTTGAGAGACCCTTGAAAACCCGAAATGAACTTATGTAGTTGGGAAGAACATCAGCATGTGAGATCTTGATATTTGATGTGGGAATTCCATCATGGGTCATTTATGTAGGCGTTTCATGTGACGGTTCTTCTTCCATAATCAATCCAATGGCTTAAAATCCTTCTAATCATATCTGACGGTTTATTTTATAGCCACAAATAAAACATTGTAGAATCCGATCTTTTGAGATTTTTAAGAAAAAAATTCTGATTTAATGAAAAGTGAATCCAAAAGATTTAAAAACAAAAGAAATTATCAACAATTAAAGGATGCTTACCAAATTTCAGGAAAGGATACATACCTTTTGTATTGCCAAGAATATTATTCGTAATGGGGAAAATTATTCTTGAAGAACATTAGATTCCGAAAATTGTTGATTAAGAAAATATTTGAAAACCCCGAAAATGAAAATTTTGAAAATCATCATTACAAAAACATTGAATATCTTCATTAAAAAAAACATAGAAAATTATCATTACGAAAAATATAAAATATTCATTTCAAAAACATTGAAAATATTTATTACGAAAACATAAAAAATCATCCTTAAAAAACATATAAAATCATCATTACAGAAATTTAGAAAATCTTCATTACAAAATCTTAGAAAATCCGCATTATGAAAATTTAGACAAATATGACTACTAATATTTTCATTCCAAACAATTTGGAAAATATGACTACGAAAATTTTCATTATGAATTTTTTTGAACTAACTAACACGCAAAACTACCCCTTATGAAAAAAGAGATTATTACTGTAAGGAGATTGGTTTCATCAGAGAGTTAACAAGGAAGATTATTATATGGTTATCATTACTAACTTCTATTTAATGTATTCAAATCTATCTGAGGGTAATGATTTAGTGAAAATATCAGCATGTTGGTCTTGTGTTCTGATAAATTAAAGGATGATATCCCCTTTTTTGTGTAATCCCTAAGAAAGTGATGCCTAATGTCAATATGTTTTTCACGAGAGTGATGTGAATGATTTTTACTTAAGAAAATGGCGCTAGTATTATCTCACAAAATTTGTGTTTTGGTAAAACTCATACCATTGTCTATAAGTGTGTGTTGCATCCACAACACTTGAGCACAACAACTTCAAGCAGCTACATATTCAGCTTCAGGAGTGGAATGTTTTACTGAGATTTTCTTCTTGCATGAACAAAAAACTAATGAATCTACAATGAAATGACATGTTCTATATGTACTCTTTCAATCCATTCTACATCCACCAAATACCGCATCTAAAAAAATCGTTAAAATAAAATCATTTTGAGAATTATAAAAGAGTCATAAATCCATGGTTCCATTTATGTAGAGAAAAAATTATTATCACTACCTTTAAATGAGATTTCTTAGGATTGAATTGATATCTTGAACATAAGCATACTAAAAACATTACATCTACAGGACTTTCCATCATGTAAAGTACACTTCCTATCATACCTCTAAAAGATATTTGATCTACTGGTTTCCTATATTCGTCAAGATCATGTGTGTTTGAGGTACCAATGGGAGTACTAATACTTTTAGTGTTTTCATATCCGTAATTTTTAAGAACACATTTAATATACTTATGTTGGGATATATAGATTTCTTTTGGTTTTTGAGAAATTTGAAAACCAAGGAAAAATGTTAACTCACCCATCATAATCATTTCATACTCAAATTTCATTAGATCTGCAAAGGAATCAGTTAATGACTGAATATTTGATCTAGATATAATGTCAACAACATAAATTTGAACAATGAAAACATTTTTCTAATATTTCATTATAAAAAGGGTTGGCTCAGCATTTCCCGTAACATAAATATTTTGAAGCAAAAATCTTCTAAGCCTATCATATCATCCTCAAGGGGATTTCTTAACTCCATACAAATCTCTTGTAAGTTTATAAACATGTTGATGATGTTTTTTAACTTTTAAACCGTGAGGTTGTTCATCAAAATCATCCTCTTGTACAAAACTATTAAGGAAAGAACATTTCACATCAATTTAAAAAAGTTTGAAGTTGATGAATGATGCAAAGGAATGTAGAATACGAATAGATTCAAGTCTAGCTACTGGAGCATATGATTCTTCAAAGTCTATTCCTTTTTATTTATTATATCCTTTAGAAAACAATCTTGATTTTTTCAAACTATGATTTTATTTTCATCACAGTTATTTCTGAAGACCCTTTTTACACCAATAATATAAGTTTCTTTTGTTCTTTCGACCATTGTCCAGACTTTATTCCTTTCGAATTCATTTAGCTCATCTTGAATTGATTTTATCCAATCATCATCACCTAAAGATTCATCAGGGATTTTTTGTTCTAGTTGGGAAAGTAAAGGTAGATGTTCTACTTCATTCCATAAGGAACTTCTAGTCCTTACAGATTGATTTATATCACCAATGATTCTATCACTAGGATGATTCTTAAGAATGAACTTATTTGGGTTTTGTAAAACATGTTCATCAACATTGGGTATGAAATATTCTCGGGTAATTGCTTGAGAATATTTCTCTTGGACATTTTCCTTATAATAAGGATCATATAACAATGGTTGATAATAAGTTTTTTAAAACACATCCGATCATGAAGGTTGTGGTTGTTTAAAAACAAAGGGATCAGATTCATTAAATTTGACATGTACTGTTTCTTCAACAGTACAAGTGTTTTTATTGAAAACATTGTATGCCTTAGGAGTTGTGGAGTATCATAAGAAAATTCAATCATCATATTTTGTTGTGAATTTGTGAAAATAATCTTGAGTATTAAAATTTAACACCTTACAACCAAAATCCGTGAAGTAGAAAGGTCTAGGGTTTCTACCATTGAATAACTCGTAAGAAATTTTATTATGAAAAGGTCTAATCAAAACAAGATTTATAGTATAGAAAGTAGTACTTACAAATTTATCCCAAAAATGATTGGTAACAGAATACTCATTCAACATGGTTCTTTTTATCTCTTGAAAAATTATATTTTTTCTTTCAAAACCACCATTTTTTGAGGGTTTTAGCGTTTTGAGAAGTTATGAGTAAATCCTTTAATACTAAAAAAATTTCCAAAATGATAATATTGAAATTCTCTCCCATTATCACTATGAATATTTATCAAAGGAAGGTTTTTCTCATTTTTTACTCGGGCTCTAAAACTTTTGAAATAAGAAAAATCATCAGATTTCATTACTATAAAATAGAACCATGTAAATCTAGTGTAATCATCAACTAAGACAAATACATAATATTTTCCTCCAATTCTTCCAGTTTGTGTTGGACTAAAAAAATCCATATGCCCCAACTGTAATGCATTATTTGTTGAGACTTCACCGATTGATTTAAAACATGATTTATTTTTCTTGACAAATTGACAAGGATCAAAAACTTTTGAAGATTCAAATCTAATCTCTGGTATATCCTTAACTACTATTTTCTTAAAGAGTTTTTATAGGTTCCTAAGGTTACAGTGTCATAACCTTCAATGCCACAACCAATAATTATCTTCTACTTCTCTAATGCAATGTAAGTCTTGGAACCTAAGGTCCTCTATATTTAGTGTGTAATTATTCTCTTGCCTATGGGTAGAAAGAATAAAATCTTCCTTGTAATTGTGTACTAGGAACTTTTCATTCCTAAAATTAAAAAGGTAAACTTCATCAAATAATAGACTTATGCTAGTGAGGTTGTTCTTAAGACCTTTAATTGAAAAAAAACATGAAATTGATGTTTTTCTAAGAAGAATAATGTTAGATATACCAATAATTTCTCCCATAGGATTATCTCTGAAAGGTAATTCTCCTCCTTTCATTTTGAAAATCATTTGAAAGAAGTTTTTTGTTACCAGTCATATTCCCGGAACATCCACTATCCATGTACCAAGAATTGTTGTTGGTACTTTATTTATTTTCTTGAAAATAAGAATGATAGACATTCAAAATAAAAAATTTCATGGATCCGGAATTGTTAGATAATAAAATTTTGCGTATCCACATTTGTTTAGAAAAATATGCTTTATTAAACCTAATAGATTGAACATTATTCAAAGAACAATTTTCTTCCAATGCCCACCACATTGACATTTAGTACAGAAAGGGTCTCTGGATGGAATAAAATAGTTGTTTTTGAAAACATGTGCTCTGTGAGTATAACCTACTCTAGTAGTATTTCCTTGAGTTTTTATTTGAGAATACATCTTGTCAAAACATTATTTACCAGTTGTAATGTCTTTATGATGTTTCTTAAGGTAATATATTTCATATTTTAATCTTATGACTAAATTCCTATCCTTAGGAATTATTTACATAGACTTGGATTTTTCCCCAAAAACATTTATTTTTAAAATATCATTATTATGATCTTTAGAATGTTTTTCCTTTTCATAATTTACATCCTTAAAGTCTTTAAAAGTTTATCTAGAAGCTCATCCTTGTCTTTAGGATCACTAGAGAGGTCAGAAATCTCTTTTGTAAGAACTTGTTCTCTAGTATTTTCCTTGTCTAGTTTCTTATAAATTTTACAATTTCTAGCATCTAACAACTTGGAAAATCTAGATAATTCTTCATATGTACGTATTTCTTCATTATCTGAAGATGAAGTATCTTTATTATAGGAAATATATTCATAATAGTAATTCTTTTCAAGAGATAAACTTGTTAAAGAATCAGGAGAGCATTCCTTGGCAACAAGACATGTATTTGGGAATGAAATAATTGCAATAAACCCAATATTTTTCTATACCGATGATTCATATTCAAAAGATTCACTTCCCGTAGACTCTCCCCATCTATCACTCCATGTACTGTTTACTTTCAGACTTTTCTTGTGCTTTGAGTGAAAGAAATTATTCTTGTTTCTCTCTGAATTCCTTTCCATATTTTTCTTCTTTTTCAATAAATAAAAATCAGGTCTAATATAACATGTTATTATACATTCATAACACGTAACATCCCCATCCTTATTCACTTTTTAGTCTATCTTCATGTACTTATTTTGATAGTTCATCTATGATACTATCTTGTTCATTATCCGAGCAAGATTTGTTAATTCATTCTCAAACTTTTCTGTATCACTAGATTCTGACAGAATAATAGCTTTTATTGAACATGATCTTGTTACTCTTTCTAGAGTCTTGGATTTCATATGTTTTGAATTAGTTGTAAAAGAAACTCCTCCATTCCCATTCTTCTTTTTAACATTATCAGCATCTCTCTTCATTTTTGTCTCATGATGAAGAAGAGTTCCAAACAGCTCATCTAACAAAATCTCGGTGACTTTTCTATTCTCATCAATTTCTATCATCATGGACTCCCACTCAATTGGAAAGATTTCTATGATCTTATTTATAAGGGCCTCATCATCCAATCCTTTTTCTCCCATATACAGTAAGCTATTATTGATAGTCATAATACTTTGCGGAACTACACTTATAGGTTCTCCATAAGTATAGCTAAATCCAGGGTATTCAGCTCTCAATATATCTCTTCTTGTATCTATGACATTAGAAGTACCAAAATGTGCAACTTCAAGTTTCTTCTAGATACTGTTTTCAGCTTCACATGAATATATTTGACTATAGATGTTCATAATCATTGATCATAACAATTTATTTCTGAATCTGAAATTTACATGATATTCTGATTTCTCCTGACATGTAAAAGTTCTCCATTCCTTTTCAGGAATCCTATAGTCTATTGTAATCATCAATTAGTTATCAACTCCAGTGTTAATAACCAAACTCTTCATCCTATCTCTCCAGTACTCATAATCATTTCTTACAAAAATATGAGGTCTGGTAGGATTTATATTGTTGATAGAACCAACATTTAAAAATTCCATCTTAAGGAAAAGCATTATACACAAACATGATAGTAATAAAATATTGCAAACAATATAAAATAAAAAAAGAAAAGAAAATTGAACTAGAGTATCACTAAGTAAAATATGAATCTGAACATTATGATTCTGAAAATAAGAAGAGAAACAATTTTCTTCTGAATATAATGGTGATATTAAATCAGATTGAACCTATTCCTCGGATACCAATTATAGGATCGAAATAATGAATTATGATACTATATGTAGTACCTAATGATGATGCTCAATATACAAGAGGATGGTGAATTTTATACATTAGAAATTATTTGGAACATTTAATGTTTGTTAGAAACCATTCTATTCTTTAGCGAGGTTAGAAAAGGATAATTCACAAACCACATTGTTATACAAACTTTCTTGATTCTGAAAATATGATTCCGAGAATGTTATTCCAGAAAAGTTAATCCCTAAATGAATATTAACTAAAGTTTACTTAGATAAATATACTACCGTAAAGAATATAGAATCTCATAATATCATAGTTTACAAATGTAAGTAAGTATAAGATAGTTATACTTTACATAGAAATCAAAATACAGTGGATAACTAGAAACAATACAAGTTACAAGTAGTAAATATTTTTACCTAGAGAGAAGTGTATCCAACACCCATGGATAAAGATCCCTTGATTTATACTTTAAAGAATGTCTATCTTACCCACCCCATGGAAAGCCCTCAATACGAAGATCGGAGTCTGTCTTGATATCCCAACAAGACCTCAACATCATGACAGTTGGAACCTATGTATACTTCAGCAAGGAAGTCTTCAATCTATAATGAAGTCGGCACCTCTATCTACCTATACCCGGAAGCATTCGAATGTACTCGGAAACATTTGGAGTCGCAAAAAGAAAATATGAAAAATATTTTTTGTATGCCAAATCATGAAAAGACTTTCTCTAGAAACCACACCAGTAGAATGTAATTTCTAGAGTCATAGAATTATTCATCAAACATATGAGTTCTTTCAAATGAGAAGCTATTTATAGGCACAGCTTCAGCGGTTGGCTCCCACATCCAAAATTCATATTTTTCCTTGAATTTTGGAGGGACCTATACACGTGTCTCTCAAACAACGGTCAGTTAGTAACTGACTGCACGACATCATTTTATAACCAAAACAATTGTTAGAAAAAATATGATTTCTTGAAAAAAATTCATTTGTCAATTTTTATGAAAAAATGAATGTTTGGAATCAATCCAAAAACTATTCGGAGTCCATAATACATGGATATTCATGTTTTGTTTATCCTATGAATTTGAAGTTATAATTCTATGGAATTCAGAGTCTGAATTTTTTTAATGTAATTTGAAGAATGAATTCATAAGAATTTGAAACCTGAACTCATTAGAGTTTGGAGTCTTAATTTAGAGAACTCAGAGTCAGAGCTCAGAAGAGCTTGGAGTTTGAATTCAGATAACTCAGAGTCAGAGCTCAGAAGTGTTTGGAGTCTGTATTTAGAGAACTTAAAGTCAGAACTCAGAAGAGTTCGGAGTCTGAATTCATATCCTGAAAATAGAATGCTTTATATCTAAGTATATATATATGATTCTGAGGTTTTTGGATACGAAACCGAGTTTTATACATAGAGAAAATGAATAATGAAAAAAATGGTAATGATAAATTTCATAGGGGAAGGAAAATTTTCCTTATGAAAGTAAAACATAGCTTAAATGAAATTTGGCTTAAGATAAGTTTTTTGTGATTTTCAAAACATAAAGAAATCGTAAAGTCATAAATAAACCTTATTGACTAAATAATCTCCTAAATAATGAAGGAATGGAAATTCCATAAGGAATCCTTATTGGCTCAACAATTTATCTTCAGTCCTAATTACATAGCATCGTTTGGGTTATCAAGATTATTTATTCAATTGTCTTGATATTTTAAATTGACATGACAAGGAAATTTATAGGATGATCTAGGATTAATGTGAAAATGGTGAACTTGAATGTGGTTATATAATTTAGTTGTTGTTGTTATTTATTTTTACTACTTTCTATTATGGAAATCTATATTATTGATAATACTTTTTTTGTGATGTGTATAATGTGATTTATGAACCCTAGACGTGATTGGTAAACTAAACTCACCTTTAATAAAAGTATATGTAATTATAAAGGTCCAATAAACTTGTTCTGTGTCAATACAAAATTTGTATGAAACAGCCAATACTACATGTACTAAAATGTTATAACTTCCCCTTATAAATAGAACTAGTTTAAAATATTGATGTTGGATTATATTTTTATTATTTATATAATTATTTTATGACTCTTTCCTGGTTTTTGGAGCAATGAGTTGCATGAAGGATGATTCTTCTAAGTTTCTATAACATAGACATTGTTGATATTGCGGGGTTGTGGTCGGTTGGAGAGGACTATTTGTATATTGAGTAGATGTCATTAGTCGATTGAAGATGATGAGAAATATCTAGGCTGTTATAATTTGTCCGAGAGGTGGTGTGAATTTTTTATCAGTGGATGGGTAGTTATGTTTTAGAATTTGTTATTATTTCCCAATAGCAATATGAAGTGATTATTAATCTATAAATAGCATCAAAATGTAAAATGGATTATTTAAACACAATGTTAGATTGAGAGTGATTTTTATTAATAAAATGGAATTGAATAGTAAAAAATGGAAAATGGTTGGTAAAAAGATGATTTGAGAATATAGGTAAATATGAAATGATCTTAAATGAATTTTGGGATGTTTTGTGGTCTTCTAGTCTGGTGTCATTGCTTATAATTATGGTGATAGTTAGTTGGAAATTTCATTAGGTGATGTGATAATTATGCGGTATATTATCTCTTCAATGGTCATGGACCCTTATGTTGAGTATTTTCCATGTTTTCTATTTTCCTCATCTTCTTATGTTAATTTTGTTAGGACCCCACCCAAATCAAGGAATTTGTAATAACACCAAAATGTTATGGGGTTTTTTTCATGACATCAATGATTAAAAGGGAACATATGAATAATTGAACCTTTTTTATCACTCTTCCATCAGAATTAGAAAATTACAGTTATACCCAGTTGGTTGAGAGTACCAAATAAATGAAAATGTAATTGGTGATGTTTCTGGATGACAATAGGTGGTGAAATTTTGTAAAGGCCATGCATGTTAGTGGGTTGGTACGTTATTCATGTACATCACATTCATGATATAAATTTTTTTAATGATTTTTATTTGGACATGATGATATATATAGGGATATTGTAGTTTTATGTGACATATATATACAGAATGATGTTAAAACATGTTTTCTATATAAATCCAGGATTTTCATACTTGGATATTATAGTATTTTTTATGAATATTCCATAAATTATACAAAAATACACATTATAATCATAATATTTTAGTTACTTTGAAAACATAGAAAAAATATTCTTATATGGTGAAGGATATTCAATGTTTCCAACAAAGATATCCCCACATTAGTACTATTTTGAGACATACCCTATATAAACTATTCATTATAACAAGGGGAATGAAAACATAATATGGTGCTATCCAAGATTCTATTTAAGGGTAAATAATAGAGAAAAAAGATGAAAATAAATAAAAGGACATAAAAATATGATCATAACATTTAAAAAACATACCCTACACATCAATGATCGTAATCAAGAATCATGGTATGATGAGTGTAAATTCATAAAACATGAGTCCTAATAGAATAAAAAAACATGATCCAAGTAATATTAAGATAATAAATTTTTGGGGTCTACATAATAAGTGAAAAATATTTTCATATTAGCCATGGGTCACAACAAAGAAAATCACAATAGATAATGTCCTTTACCGAACTAGTTTCACTCCCCCTTCCATCCGTGTATTACTGAATTGGGATCACATACAATTTTAGCAAAGTCTTACTAAGCCAACTTCACTCCCTATTGTATTAATTTTTATCTCATGAAATATAAATCATTACATGATTCATTTGAGGGAGATAATGGTCCCACCAATGACATAATGAATTCTATATTTATTTATTCTGTATGATAAAAAATATTATTCGTATCATTACTCATTATATGAAATGGGTATTAGAAACATTTCTTAATATCAAGACCTGTGAAAAAGAGAATGATATCATTATCATTTCATCATAGTTTAACATGTTTAAAGAAGTGGGTTTCATTAGAAGTTTATAACTGTATAACCTATTGATGAAAAATTGGTTTTTTAGAAAACATGTCATCGTAAATAGAAAAAATAAATAATAATAATAATAATAATTTTTCCATGAACTTTATCCCTAGTGAATAATAAATTATATCAGAGGATTTCATATAAGATGGTAAATTATTTTTAATGATTACCCAAAAAATTCATCAAAGAAAATAAATTTTCTTTTAACATAATTTCTCAAAAAGAGAAATAACTATCAAAATATATTTCATATAAATAAATCATTAAATCTTTTGATAGAAATTTTTAAAACCATTTAAAATATTTCATTACAAAATAATCCTTCCCACTTTGGAAAATAAATTTCAAACACAAATATATTTAAAAATCATTTAAATTTGATATAATTTATTAATAATATAAAAATTTTAAAAATAATGAAGAAAATTTTTTTTTCAACAAATATATGACATATAGATAGTTAATCTTGAAATCACTAATGTTTTGTGACCGTATGAAATAATTTTCATGTAATGCAAGTCAAGAAAGTATTTTTTTAATTTTTTTTGTAAAATACCAAAAAAAAATGTGTTTAGTAGGGAAATGATGTGTCCATATAAGTCATATGGAAATAATTCAGTCATGGGAAATAATTTTTTAACTAATACAATCTGAATAATGTAAAAAAAATTACAATAATTTAAATTTTTTTTATGAAAATAGATTTTCGTCCGAAGAGATGATTTTTCATAAAATCAATCGTTTTTTTACTCTTGAATATAGAAAGTCAATAAATTGAAGGGAAAACATATATTCTCATGAAATAACCCATGGGAATGAAAATTGAGGATAATTATTGGGACGTGCATCCTAATATTTTGACATTCGATCTATAAGGATAAACAATCCCGATAAATGATGATATTATTAACTAAAATAAATTTCTCCTTGTTTCCATAAAATAATAATCCCCATGGTGGAATAAAATAAAATATAAATTCAAATATTATGAGGTTGAATGAATATGTTGCAAGTCAAATGGGTTGTACAGACACATCATGAAAGAATAGTACTGCATAAAATATATATGTCCCAAATAAGGAAAATGGTGAAAAAAATTCATTACCTCATTGGAAAATTTTGAATAGTAAAACACATGTTTTAATAACATAAATTCAAACATTAATCATTAATAAATGAATTTTATTTATGATATATAATTTTATATGGAAATACATAAACAATACAAAAATAAATCAGTGGTGAATATGGTATATGTCTCTCACAAAAAAATGGAGACATAAATTCTCTTACCTTAAGTCATAAATTACATAATATTCATTAATATATCATGTATAATCAATATATGATTATTATAGATATTTTATTGAAAAATATTAATATATATCATATAATATATTATTTTATTATGACCTTTTATTATTTTTTTATTATTGATTTCATGTTAATGTTATGCAATAGGTAATAATCGCTTTTTTCATATATGTTTTCATTTGTAATTTTTTGTACACTTACGTACATAAGGATATAATCATATACAAATATTAAAACAAGATATAAATGTTATAAATTTTCATTATATATGTATTTATAATAATTCATAAAATTTTGTCATAGAAAATGAAATAAACCATTCTTGGATATAGTTGGTTATACGTAAAAATAATCACTATTTTATTTTTATTGTCATAGTAAATGTATTAAAAACATATGATATATATATTATCATTATTTTAGAATTATTATTTGATATATATAATATATTTTTATGAAAACCATACTTTGTAGATTCTATATGACACGTGAATGATTTACATCACTGTGTGAGGAGGTAGTTTGTTATCCACAAGAGTCAGATTATTATATTCAATAAATTTATTGTGTTAAGGTATGAAATGAGCTGAACCATTACAAATAAAACCCCCATTTATTTAGTTTCATGTATAATTTAATTTATAGATATATAAAACACATCCACTTCTTGTTTTTATTATATCCAATTGGATTTAATGTATAATTTTAAATCATAATCATTGATAATATAAAAATTTATCCATGATCATATTATTTGAATTAGTATTGGGGTTTGAATAATACAATAGATATAGAAAAATTATTTGATGGCATCAACAATTATTTTAATGGCCCTGATTGCAGTAGCTCGGATCTGGAACCATACATCATTACTTTGGAATATAAACAATGAATACACAACCATAAAGACAAAATAGTTTAGTATACATGAAAAAAAATAAGTTAAACCATACAACATTAATTGAAACCCATCATAGAAACAACTCTGGAAATACTCTTATTCTTTCAGATTATCTTCTCATATCACTAATAAAATTCATTTAACAACCTAGGGAGAATAAAAATAAAAAAGGGGTGAGATCAGATTATCAATAATGGTTTGTAATACTACAGGAGGATAAAAATAAATCATAACAAAAGGGGAATCACTAAAAACACTTGTTATTAAATCAAAAAGTTGAGTATAATATTGTAGGAATAAAATATGATTAAATAAAGCGATATATGTGATCATAAGAAAATGAAACTAAACCATGGATATTATAGTAGTCGAATAATTCAATGGAATATAAAATATTAATATCATAATGAGGGAATGAATAATACGGGACATCATAAATATACCATCAAGGATTAGTCCAAGACACACCAAATAATTGGGTAAGACGTTATCCCACACACAAATTTTTTTTCTCATGAGACATAACATTACAAAAAAAAACTATTTAGGGACCCACGAAACACTTACAAAGTCCTGTTAATTCCTCATATTAAAGGGTTGAATCATAATCATAATATTCATTAATATTAATACAATCATATGAAATGTAAATAAATTTCCCCAATTAGTAAACATAATCACAAACCATTTGATGTTATATGGTGAATGGTATCAATACAAAATATCCATAGTCAAAATAATCATTAAAAATTATATAGAATATGGTATATGATATCATAATATATCAATAATAATAAATATTTGTGTTTTAAATAGATGAAAACACTCTTATAAAACCATCATGAAATTATTTAGGGCAACACAATTTTTTATATAGCAAAGAATTGTTCTTTTAGAAAAATAATGATATATAAAAAAATTACTAAGATAGTTTTTTAGTGAAACAAGTATTTATTTTATATAAAATATATTGTATTAAAATATAGTATTTATGATACTTGAAATTGGCCATGAAATCATGATGTTCCCTTTAATCGAGCTCGTGTATCTGGATGAATTAAAGAAAATATGTATATAACATGTAACTCCCCATAATGGAAATAATATTTCATATTGGTAATCAAATATAGTACATTAAAACAGAATTTATGAGGCCTAAATAATAATAATTATGAATTTCATTGTCATATAGAGAGAGAAAACATACTCCAGAATAAAAAATGGATGTTCGTGGAGAAACCCCTCCCATACGTCCAAATGTGTTCTATAGTTGACCATAATTTCATTCATAATCAAATTAAGTCCATTAATTAATTTATTAAGTGCCTTATATACCTGAATTTCATTTATAATAAATTTATTTTGTTTTTTATGGCCATTTTGATGAGTTACATAGCTTAATTTCAATGTTTAGTGGTATTCATTCTCCTTGTTTTCATGATCAGTTCCCTGGTATATGAGTAATAATGTTCATGTTAAATGGGAACAATTATCTAAATTTGGAATTATATGTTATTAATGAACATCCAGAAGTGAAGATGGTTATATATATATATATATAATTTCTTTATATATTATGATGATGAATCATTAGTTAACATGATAATGATATTCGTTTAGATTAATTTACATTTTTTTACATTAGATCGAACTCATTTTATATTATCATTTAGTATTATGGAAAATTATAAATATAGGAAATAATTTTTTTTAATACATATATTATAGTTTTTATTAACAATAATAATGAGTTCATTACCATCTATGAAGGATAAACTGAATAACATAAATTTAGCATCTTCGAAGGTTGTGAATCGGCACCTCAGGGTCAATGTTTTCATTTTTTATAATAAAAGATATTGATGAAGGAGTATTTGGAAGGATTATTACCTTAGAATAATAAAATTTCATTATACTTAAGGTATTTTAGTTATAATGATATTTTGATGAGGGGAGATTATGAGAGAATAATTGAAGAATAGAACATGTAACAAAATTAAAAGGAAAATGAAGATGATTTTACCTCTTGAATTCTGCTCCTAGAGGACCTCCTTATGGAATTTATTTTGGTATTTGGATGAAATTAATAGCTCAAAGTTTTGCAGAAGTGGTTTGGTAAGAGGAATGGGGAGAAATTTGACTAGGTTAGATTCTTGTATGTTCTGAAGAGAATGGGTGGTGTTTATAAATGAGGAGGGTGGTTATTTTTTAATATTTTATAAATTTTATTATTATTTTTTATCAAGACTATAAATAGTTTGAGAATCGTAAAAAATGTAATAAAATAATGATAGAGGGTTCAAGAAAATAACGCTTACATTATAAATGATTCAAGGAATAATTTATTTAATATATAATTTATTTATATTGTAAATTACCATACTATACTACTCACTATAAAATCTTGTATTTAAAAAAATTCCAATAATTCACCCTAACAATTTTTCGACATGTTTATTTCTAAAATAAAATTAATTTATTGAATTTTTTTATAATTATGAGAAATAAAATGTTTATTTAAATTCATTATATACTGTAGAATTGTAGTTTTTAAAATTATATCCGAATGTATAACACATTAAAAAAATAACTAATCTCTATTTAAATTATCCAAAAATCAAAAGACAACAGAATAAATATTTATGCTTACATTTTTATCAAAATAAAGTTGTATTTAATTCTTTTTATTAATCTATAAATTTAATTAAGTCTTTTTGGCACACATAAATACGGACAATTAATATGTAATTTTTAAAATATTTATTTACTTATTGTATGATATAATTATATTGTATTTTCATTTATCTGATTGCCGAAATATATTTATACATTCATTGGTGATGTTACTATTCTATTGGTTGTTTTAGAATTCTTAAGGGTCACATTATTATTCATAATGGCATGTTGCTATTTGATTGGTATATGTTATTTAACATTTATAAATACATCTTATTTTATTCCAAATTAATTTATAATGATTGTATTGTGTTATACATTCGATTTTATTTAATCTGTACTATATTAAATAATCATAATGATGAAAATATAATTGATATAATTATCGGTTGTTACATGTATGATCATATGATATGAAGTCCCTTTATTAGATCTTCTATGGGAGATTGAATCATTGGGTCTTCCAATTTTTGAAACCAATATGTGATCCAATAACTAAAGCACATGTGAAACTATTTACGGGAAAAGCTTGAGATCATCGATATCGGGGAACAAAGAATGTTTGCCTAGCCACTATAGTCTCAACATCTTGCACCTGACCCTCAATGGATTTTTCATATAATAATGGTCTATGTATGAATACCATAATAATTTGAATATTTATATTTTATTTTCCATTGAATAATGGTCATATTTACTTCATATTATTATAACATTATAAATGTTATTTTTTTATAAACCCAAAATTATATTTTCATCTTATGTAAAATTTCAATTAATAATTTCCTTTTGTGAATTAAGAAATTTTATAACTAAAATATATTTTAGTAAAATATTAATAATACATTATATTTATTACGTATAATTATTAATATTATTTAAATTTCTAAAAAAATTACACGCGCTTGAGAACTATTTTTTCAAAATAAAAAACAATTCTCAACAAATGAAAATTATTTTTGTAAAATTGAAAATTAGAAAATTTTGAATTTTATTTGAATTAAAAAAAATTATTTTTTTAATTATATTTTCCAAATTATATAATTGGTAAATTTACAATGTTTACTAATAAATTGTAACATTTGGGTAAAAAACTCAAAAAGGTATAAAACGTTTATGCGTATTAGAAAATCATAACGACCTGAAAGGTATTTAATATGTATTTTTAATTGTATCTATGACCAAATATAGTTTATCAAATTAATATAATCTTATTTTGATCTTATTTTACTACTTTTACAAATCCTTTTTGAATCCACTAAAACAAACAAAAAAATTATTGATTTAAATCATTTATTTAAGAATATGATTCACTTCCATTTCATGAAGGGTAATATTTTAATATGTTAGCCTATGTAATTATAAATTAATTAAAACCACTTGTCATCAGAAGAAATAAGTGACACAAACATTGGATGGTTTTTGGTTTTTACATTGAAATGTTGAGTACAAAAATAAATTCTCCAGCTAATAAAGAACTCCCCTATCATTGCTGATATAATATCACAAAATATCTCATTCTTCTTCACTCAATAATATTTGATACCATTATTAGTCTTCCCTCATATTTTTATAACCCTCCCATATTTCCCCCAATCTCTCAAGAGTCTCCAACCATGATTTTTGGATCACACTCTCAAGGTAATAGTTCTTGTCCTTCTCATATTTATTCCACAATATTCATTATTATTTTCATTTTATCTCAAATTTAAAAATTTGGGACATGTTTTTACATATTCCAGTTACTACACATCAGATGTATAAATTATGTGACACCCATATAAATTACATTATACCCTCATATGTACATTTATTTACCAACATTATGCTGCTGGGATTTTATTTTGAATTCCCAATTCGAAATAATTATATATTGAAAAACCATATTCATTTATTATCACATGTGCTGAAAATTATTCATATGTAGTTGTTATTTTGAGTTACTTGTATATAATCCTTACTCAACTATCATTGGATTAAAATTGATGAAATATGATCCTATGCAACATGATCTATGTACCACACATAGGCATGTACCTACTATGGATATGATGTGTAGGACCATAAGGATCATTAATGCATTGGGTAACATATTAGTCTCATGATATTCCTTCCACGGTTCAAGAGATGTTATCTTAAACTCATTTTTTATTATATCTTGGAAATTAACATTGAATCATGTATAGGATGACATGTAATCTTTGATGAATCATTACCATGTTTTCTTAATGTTATCATGGAATATCATTCCTCATTGTTCATATTTTTCATTATCATTAATTTTTTGTTCTATTTATTTTAATATTTTTAAAAATGTAAATCCTTCTTCATGTTATTCAGTTCTTATTCCCGTACATGGATTTTTAACTAATCAATTCCCTATGTATATCCCCAGGTTACACAAAGTACTATTATGTATGATGGAATAATATGATCTTGATAAGGATATTTTCAATATTAAAATTTATCCCATATTTGAATTTATTATAATATTAACCTAATTCTAATAGACACTAATCTTCTCGATGCTTGGGGTTGTATTAGGTGTAAAATTATATAATAAATAATTTGTTAATGATTAATAATGAAAAGGGTTATCATAATTTATATTTGATATAATAGTTATAGAAGATTAATAATATCCAAAATATATTAAATGTAAGTAAAATTATTATTTCCATCATTATTCAAATCCTTTAGTTGTGATAATGAACAAATGAATGACAATGATTGTCGGGGTGATTATCCTCTAAACACATGAATAATTATATCGTATCAAATTTGAAGGAATTGTGAGTGGTTTTTTATTTTACCCTTAATATAAAAACTTCTATGTACATGTATGATACCAATGTTATCATAAATTTGTGATAAACTAAAATTCATTCGGTTCGGGGGGAATAGAAAAATGTTTGTTGATGAGAGTTGGATCTTATTCGGCTATCTTCTTCTTTTTTGAATGAAAGATAAAACATAGTTTTATTTAATTCCAAACTAAAGAATGTAGGATGAGGGGTGGGAAGTTGGGAAGTTATATAGTAAGATATAATTTTATTCAAATTAAATTATAGGTGTGACATAATGGGCATAGTGAGTTTCCTTTTACAGTTGAGGAAGAGTGTCATTCTGGTAAATAATCTAAATTATTCACTATTGGTAGGTCTACCTTACCTAAAGAGAAACCAGATATGATAATTAATTTTTTATGGATGATATGGTCTATCCATACCTCAACATCACATATAAACACAAGTTCTAAACATTTTTTCGACGAATAATCATGTGTCCCAATTTCCACTATTTTTTATTTTCACTATGGTAACTAGTTTTTAAATCCTTTAATTTCACACATTTTTGTCATGATACGACTATATTATAATGTAAACAATTAAAATAATTCATTTAATATACACTAATTTAAATATTTTTTTATTATTTATTGTAGTTAAATAGTTACTAAATAATATCTGCGTTGGCCATTCATAATCATTTTAAGTAACTAATTCACCTCTAAAATTTATCACAAAATTATTATGATAAAAATACATATCTTATTTATAGAAATATAATTTATAACTAAAAAAAATTCTACTCTATCCAAATAAAATATAGTTATTAAAAGTTAGACAAGTACAATTTTTTGACATAACATATTATATGGGTCAAATTAAATTGATAGTGTTATAGAATTTTCTTATATCATTGAAATTTATTTCCAATGTATAAAAAAATAATTCCTGAAATGATTCAATAATAATAGAAAAAATTCAATATTATCATTCATGTTTTACCCCCAATAACAATATTATCCCATTAACAATAGTAATTAATTTTTTTATTCACTATTCATTTGGTTAAAAAAAATAAGTTGACCTTATTAGACATTATTTTAGTATTATTAAACGTAAAAAATATATTTTTTAAAATTAAATTCATGGAAGTACAAATTCATAATTTCTAATTAATCTCATTGACATGATGAGAAATAAGGTTTTTATGTAAATAATGATCCAATGTTTACAAATATTTTATTTCCAATTTCTTTAAAAAAGTGATTACAATTTTCTAAATTTAAAAAATAGATGTATAATTGAATTAATTATATTTTTAAACATATTTATTAAATAATTATTCATTATAAATGAATTAAATGAAAATGATTTTATCAATTTAAAATCTTTATATTCACTGTTCATAAAAATGAAACATTTTTAAGAAAACCCAAAAATTAACAATTAGATGATTTTTCTATTACTATTTCAAAATTTTTGATTAATTTATAAAATAATTGTTTAAAATAGTAAACATTTAGTTTTAAAATTAGTTTAAAATAAAAGTCGACGAAAATTCTTTTTAGAGAAATGTAATTTTTAAGTGTAAAATTCGAATTAATATCATATCATTTCAATAAAATAAAATATAAGATTTATATTAAAAATAATGTTTAATTTAATATATAAATTTCATTGAAATAATTCACCAATATTGATTTTGTTTATTATTTTATATAATAGTCACGATAGTGCAACAAAATATTATATGATAGAAGAAAATTTGTTTTATTATCAAAATTGTTACTTTCATTTCTAATTATTTTATGACAAACAGATTTTATATGAATTTATTATTCATATTTTTATAATTTATTTAATCATATTCAGTCTAGCCATTCCAATGTGTAGTTTATAACTATAATATAAATTAATAATATTTAAATAGCTTGTTATGTTTTTTTTAAACTCAGTGTTTCGTGTAGTGCAAGCTAAACATGGAATTGTGTATAACAACCACCCGAAATAGTATTTTCTATATCATAAGATAAAAACAATTTTCCACGTGAAATAAAAAGTATAAATAGAAAAATATATCAGAAAATAATTTCAAAAAATATTTGGGTCTTATATTCTACCCCACTTAATGTAAATTACACCCTCATCATTATTCTTGGTCACAAAATGATTGACATTCAAAAATTACATAATCAAATTCCAAATAATCAAAATCAATAAATAAACATTCCATAAAATGGTATGGATAAATCATAATATTTTACAAAGTAACCCAGAACAAGATTTACCCATAGAATAACATAGGAGGGAAGTGACTTTTTGGACATGGAAGACAATAATAAATAATTCAAAAAATTGATAAAGATCATAGATCACAGGAAAGTTACTGTTCTTGAGATAGATAATGACAACAAACCATAATCCAAATAGCCATCAAAATTTCATTTATATCATCAAAAATTATAATAAGATGAAAATATTTTATTTCTAGAAATATTTTAATAAAGATGAGAAAATTTCAATAGAATATATACATTATTTATTCCCATTTAATATTCTCAATCTCACCCATGTGTTGTGACTTTATCACATTTCACATTGTTATTCAGTCATTGAAATGATGGTGAATTTTTTTTTGCTTTTTGAAGATCTAATGGATCATATGATCCATAAATTAAATGATGATTCATTCCGTATATCATTAGTTATCATCACAACAACAAAAATTTATAGGTTATTCGATTTTGATTAATCATCATATGGTGAAGTAAAATTTTAAACTCAAAAACAACTTCATAATTTTAAAATAAACCATTACATAAATGGTTAACATTTTACCCATTAAAAATATTAAAATCCTACACATTTGAAATTATTTCAATAAATATCACAAAAAAACATAACATTAATCCCCACATATCCTAAACTATATCTTGAAATTCACAAATTAGACATATGAATACCTTCATCATGTCTTCTCTTGATACCCGATAATTACAACAAATCCTTTTTGAATACATACATTCTTCTTCATTACTTACATAGATCATGGATTTTGAGATATATTCTTTAAATAAAATAATATTATAAACACCATTTATGGTACAATAACCCACATTATCATAAAACCGTGAATCTATTCTACGTTAACCAGTATGATTTTATTTACTCTATTTTTATCCCACATCTCTTTATCCACACTAAATGCCATTTTATCCAACGTTAGAAAAATATTATCTGTTTCTTCCACATAATCATGAGTTTTTCATAAAATATATAATTTCAATTAAATCACTTTTCTTTATGATCGTTATAATTCAAGATATTATATAAAATCATAATTTGAAAACATTCATTGAGAAATAATTATATATTTGAAATTTTATATAATAGAGTATTTTACATATAATAAAATAATACACCATTCATATAACATGATTTTAATTGAATTAATTGTGATTACACATCTTATTATTTTATACATCGTTCCATTCACATTTCACCTATATTCCCTCCATAATGAATAATATAACCATTACTCAAACCTCCTTACATATTTTATTGATAATATTTACCTTAATGACATTGATTTTTATTATTCAGATACATTATTTATTTATAGAATTCAACATTTTATGATATCAAAGGGAGACCAATTTTACATCCATTGTTTTATTTAGATTATTTATTTTCCATCATCAGTTAATTTCTTTTGTATCATTAATTTCCACAGTCAAAACATCTTTATTTTTCACTATGAAATTAACATGGGTGTTTAATCTCCCATTATCGACACATAAGAAATGGAATATTCATTCCTCCATGATCTCCACTACCTAAAATATAATTGAACTATTTCTGTTAATCGGTTGGTGAGTCTGAGATTTGGTTTTCAATTAAATTTCTAATCTTGTTCTCTAATCTTATTAAGAACAATCACAATATCCTTTGGTTTTGTAATAATTACATTTTGATTATCATCCTCATATTTTCTATCACCTTAAACTTGACCTAGTTCTATCTGGTTCCCACCATTGACTAAAACTAGAAATTGTAGTTTGGAAAACACTTATCATACTATAAAACCAAATAATAATGAAAAAATCTTCTAGGATGTCTAAATCATCACACTATCATTCAAATAAATAAAAAATTCTTCTAAAAGAAGGTCATATTTTCCCATTATGTATTTATATCCCTAATTATGGTAACTAATATGTTTTTAAATATTCAATGCATATCCACAATGAATTTCAAACAATTTTGTTATTTAGGATTGTTTTCATGAACCTGTCCCAAAGCTATTTAGGCTCCATACTGTGTTTTTTTCGTTATCCAAATTTACATCTATGATAGATCCACATCCAAATTTAGTATCCATACAAGGATTTATTTAAAGAAATTCTCTTACTCTATCCTTTACCAAATTATTGGGCATTTTCATAATCATTGACTCGTCCTTAAGCATATCCTACGATATGTCCCTTATATTTCCACAAAAATATTCATAGGAATATCATTAATGATTTACCAATGTAGTTTATAATAAAGAAAAAAACCCTTTCTCTGATACCAACTTTAGAATCACAAGTTTTCATACATCTATTTTACATCTTTTTCGATGAATATTACTAACATTATACAAACACTTGACTTTAGACTGTAATAGTTTCATGCCTCTGAAATCATGGAAAATAATATTATTATACGGTGAATGATAATAAATGATTTATACAAAAATATCCCCCATTACCACCCTTTTCATTGATACTTTACATAAATTGTTTTCTTTACCAACAGAATGGAAAAATAAGAAAGGGTGATTTCATACACTCTGTACATGAATAAAAAGGGAGATACATAAGTATAATAGGAAAATAACTGTATGTGAAAATGATAATAACATTTTAAAACCATACATTATATATCAAATATCATAATATTGAGTCATTATATAAATATTATATGTTCATAAAACATGATTCATAAGGGAATAAAATAGCACGAGACATCATATTACAAGACATGTCATTTGTTCAATACAAAAACGAATAGTAAATTGTTTCAATATTAGTTCAGGATAAATTATAAGTATATCATACTAAACATTATTTTTCTGATCATGGTACTCTTATAATTCTAGTACAATATTACTAAATTGAGATTACTATATGTTCTATCTCATTCTTACTAATCCTTGTTCAACCCCCATTGTAGTCTTATCTATCTCTTGATATAAAAATATTTACCAAACTCATTGGATGTAGATATAGGTCTCACCAATCACATAATGAAAATGATATTTAAGGGTACCAAAACATCATAAAATTAATCATATTTTAATCCCTTAAATGAATTTTTTATCATCAACATTTAGTCATATTAACACATATGAATAAGATAAATATTTCATAATCATTTAATAATATCCCAACCCATTAAAAAAGTTGGGTTTTTAGGTATTTTATAATGGTATAACCTATAAAATAGAAACATATATCATAAAAAATACATCCATAACATAAAACATTAATATAATGCATATGAATGGTGTCCTCATATCACATACCTAGTAAATTATTAATTATATCATATTATTTCATGTTATATGGAGAATAATTTCGAACGATCACTAGGAATGTTTCTAAAAGAAAAATAAATCATTGAAAAACACTATTAAAAACATAAAACATTTTCAAAATCAATTTATTTCACACAAACAATGAAAACATATAAAGGAAAAACTAAAATTATATAAAAATATTTCTTGAGGAAAATATAGTTTTCTCATTGAAAACAAATTCAATTAAATATAATTTTTAAAATCTATTTCTTTTGAAATCATTTAAGTGAAAAAAAATTTCCAAATATAGTGGAAAAAATTTTCATTTAAATAATGTTTTTTAAAAATAATGGATCCTTGAATCTTTGAGAGGCCGTGTTAGTGGTAAATAATGTTCAAGCCTTCCATGTTAAAAACAATTATTTCAATCATAATATTGGTGAAGTTGATATGAAATTAATTTTTATAGAGACCTAAAGAATTGTTTTTTAAAAATTAAAAAAATAATGGAAATAATTTTTTCTTGAATTATTTATATTTAAATTTTAAAAAAATATCTGCGATTTCTTTTTGAAAACATTGTTTTGTAAGAAAAGAAATTTCATCTGAAATGATGATTTTTTCTAAAAACATTGTTTTTTGAATATTTATATATAAAGTGAAGGATGTTATGTGAAAACATGTAATATATTTTTATAAATATATGAGAATGAAATTAATGAAAATTACTTAGTTATGGGTCATAATGTGTCAACATGGGACACTTAATCAAAAAAATTCCAAATTTATGAAGATATTGAATGATAAAATATATTCAAATTTGGAATCATTGAATCATAATCCAAAATAAATAGTAACATAAAATAAAACATAATACCTGATTATGATGAATAAATTTAAAATATTACACATAAAAATGTGTATTATGTACACAATGTGAAAGATTACATTTTCATAACATAACATGTGTCTCAAATAAGTTAATTGGATTCAAAAATAAATAACATCTCTGGTATCAACTAAAAACTCATCCCCCTGAAATTATAAATAAATATAAACATTAATAGTCATAAAATGAGTTATATTCTTGATAAAAAGTTTCGTTTATATGCATATGCACAAAAAATGGAACAATGTGGTGAATATTGAGTAATTCTCTCTGAAATAAATATGGGACCCAAAATCACCTTACCTTAAGTATTAAATTCCATCATATTCATTCGAACATCCTCTATAATAAATATAATTTTATTATACATATAAAAAATAACTGTGTTCATATATAGCATATAATATAGTATTTTAATGACCATTCTTTAACCACATAAAAATGATTTCATGTTAATGTAACATCTTGAATAATGACTACATGAGTATTTATAAATGTATTGATTTTTTATTTATGTTCCACTAAATTTGACATTGATTTAATAATATATAGAATTTAAAACATGATATAAATATCATAAATATACAATATATATTTTTCCTATAATCTATAAAATATTGTTATTGGAAATGAAATCCACCATTCATATAGACAATAGGTCGTATATATGCATGTATGATGTATCTATTTTCATGATTCATTTTAAGAAATAAAATTAAATCATATATATATATTTAAATTTAAAAATCATTTTTATTTCATATATATCATTAATTTTTATCAATCCCATCTTTAATACATTTCATATAAGGTGGGAATGAATAACATCGCTTTAAAAGGCGGTAGTTTGTCATACACACCTGTGACGTTTTCATACTCCCACAAAATTTAAATCATGAAAGAATGTGTGATATAGTTGTTTCATAAGAATTATAATATCATAAATATCATATATATTTAAATTATATGAATCATGATTCCTATACTCGAACGGTGGTAATGGATAAATGAACAACATCAGCTTATTAGGCGGTAGTCCACCATACACGTGATTGATGATTTCATAACCCATTTTATGGATTTGTGTGGTCTTTAGTTCATAAACCTAATATATCGAAACTCATAATATGGAATATAAAATTTATATTAAATAATTGTGATATAAAATTTTTGAATGGGTTCGTGAAAAAAAAGTTTGTTGATGAACATTAATTCTTCTATAGGTATCTCTTTTTGGTTTTCATCAAAGGCCTTACTAGACTAATTTTATATAAAATAGAAGACATATAAGATTATGTGGAAAATATAAAAATTTATATTGTAAAACCATCATCAATCCAAATAGATTGATAAGTGTGAATATGTGTGGGAAGTGAGTTTTCATTTTTTTTATTTAGGATTGTTATTCATGTAAATAGTAATTGGAAGTCAATGTTACATCAAGTGGCTAAAAATATGATAGTTACTTTTTTTCATGGATATTATGGTATATCGATACCACCAGCAAACATTTAATAACCTTCATTAAAAATTTGTTTCCATACCATCCAAGTATCCATATTTCAACCATTTTTATTTTTCACAATGGTAAGTGGTTTTATAACTATGGTAATTTAACATTTAAGAATAATTTAATATGAGAGTTATTTTTTTATTTGGAAAACTATTTATAAATACAATATCTAATTTATAATTTTAAAATACTATGTGTGTTGAAAATTATTTTTAAAACAAGTGGAAGCAACCTGCAAAAACAAAACATTAATTACAACTCGGTTAATGTTGTTTTTAATATTTATGGGTCAATATGATCATTATAAAAGGTTAATTAGTCCATAGATGGATCATATTTGATATATATTACAACATAAATATAAATTATCAGAATATAATTTTTTTTGAAATTTTAAATCATTAAATAAGATATCATTAACCATAGAATAACAACAATTCCATTTTTTGAATATTTATTTAATTTGAAATTAATAATATAACTAAAGTAATAAAATAGAAATATATTTAGTTAAAAACTATTATTCATGTGATATCCATCCAAATATTTATTTTAAAATATTAGGATTTTCAATTTAATTCAATTTCAATTTTTTTAATATCATTTAATTTTTTTATTTCTAACATCACAAATAAATGGTTGGTGTTTCTTAAGCATTTTATGTGAAAAAAATTTAGAAAAAATAAAAATAAATTATTTTTATAACAAAAAGTCATTTATATTTCATAATTATCCGTATAACTAAACCAATTTTTTTCATTATCCCACAGAATTATAGAAGTTAAAATTATGATATTTACCATATTTAATGGTTAAAAAAATATATGGGTAATATTCAAAGAAAAAAGTATGATATTTACATATTTTATAGTCATTTATCACCATTGGGGAAATAATTTCTCCAAATAAAATTAAGATAATAATTCAGGTCATTTTCACTGCTATCATTTATGCTTATCCCCTCAGTAAACCCATTTTTACTTTTACCGCAATAATTAATTTTTACTACATTTACAATTCATTTTGGTCAAAATATAAGTTTAAAATATTCAAAATTAACAATTATGATTATTGAAAATAAGGTAACTATTATTCCCCATTCAAATAAAATTAGTAAATATATATTATTAAAAATTAATCAAGCAAAAGTGATTAGAAAGTGAGATTTTATATCAAAGATGTTGAAAAGATTATATTATTTTTAAACCCAATTTTAATATGAAATTGATTACAATAAACAAAAATAGATTAATATTTTTATAATTTAAATACTTATATATTGAAAATAGTTTCAAACATATTTATCTTTTTAGATAAATGATTCAAAGACGCATTTTTTAGTTAAAAGTCAGTATTTTTTACTATTGACCAAAATGGAAACATTAAAATGCCCAAAAATTACTAAAATTTAATTATGATATTAGGATGTAATAATGAGGTTTATTCAATCAAAAAATAATGATTGGAAAATTATTTTTAAAATATGTGCATCATAAATTGGCAACAAAATTACCATTGTCAAAAAATTTTGTTTTTATATATAAAATTCGATTTATTATAATGATTTTTCAGGAAAATTGTAATGATGATATATATATTATATATATTTTCTTATAATCATTAACCAAAATATATTATCATAAAAAAAACATTTTCTTGCATTAAAATGAATTATCTTTAAAAGAAATCATTTTATTTTTGAAATGGTTTTATTTTCATTGAGAATTATTTGGGTACAAAATGATATTATAAACATGTGTGATTCCAATTTTCATATTTTTCTTAATTAAATTAATAATAACCATTATTATTCCTAGTTAATAAATATCATATTTAAAAATAATAATTGTATATGTTTTAATATTTTTATTAAGTTTATAGTTGCGTATTTCATTTGATAAACTGGGAAATGTGTGTAGAAAACAAAAAAGGTATTCCATGTAAAAAATATGAACATAGTGTTTCAATTAACATACAATGAAAAAAATAGGTGTTTTTGAAATAAAATCATAAAATCATTGATCTTACCTTCATCCCCACTTAATATGAATTTCCCATTAATATATGTATCAGTAATCAATGGTTTAACATTTGAAAATTGCCTTCGAGAAACTGGCTTCCTGAAAATGAAAATAAAATCCATTTTAAAAGTGAAATATGAAAACACAAATTTTATGCAATGTATCACATAAAATGGTTTATAAAAATTTTAAAATATGTGGGAAGTGATTATTTTAACTTGAAATAAAATCATAAGTAATTATTTAGAAAACTAAAGATCACTAATCACAAGAATATAACTAATTGATAGAAATTTAACATCAACAAAACCATAACCCAAATAGGAAAGAAATGAAAATTGATATTGCAAAATATAATTATAATTGGATAAAATGTTATTTGAAGATCAAATCCCTAATGTTTACCAATTTTCACAAGAATATATAGTTTCTTTTTTTCATTATATTTCATATGACCAATCTAATCCTTGTGATGTTCCTTGAAACGTTTTCTATTAACTTCTTACATTGAAAAATGAAGGTGAATTTTTTATTTGTGAAGTGATAGTAGATCATAAAATCCATATATATAATGACAAGTCACCAAATCTATGTGTAGTTGTTATGACAACAAAATGTACTGGAAGTATTATCTAGTATGGGTAAATCATCATATGGTTAAGTATCATGTTAATCTATAAATCCCCATAAGATATTTAGCTTAAACAATTTTGATTAATGTTTATTCTTTTGTCCCATCTAAATGAGGAATGTACAAGAAATTAATAATACATTCTCTCAATTTCACAAAAAATATTATCCTCGATCCTCTCATATATCTTAATTAATATCTAGACTTTCACATAGAAAAAATGGAAATTCCTTTATCATGTATTCTCTTGAAATATGGTAATTATATAAAATACTTTTGAAAACATATTTGAATCAGAATTCCTTGCATATAACATTTTTTATTGGATATATTCTATAAATCTAAAAATAATATAAAATTCATTCATGATATAATAAACCACATTACAATAAATCATTAATTTGATCCAATGTAATTTTTACTATCATATTTACATTATTATAATCTGACACATATTTATCCAAATAAAACACAATTATCTCAACATTAAGAACATATTATGGTTTAGCTTCCATTAATTATGATTTTATATAAAATATTTCCATTCCACTATATAACATTTCTAGGAAATCAGTACCATTCAAAGGATTCATTCAAATCCTTAATAAAAAACACATAATGAATAACCCTCACTTTTATCAAAATTTATATAATAAATTAATTGACTTAAAATAAAAAACTATGTAATTAATCCCACATAAATTTGTAGAAATTAACAAGGATTAATCATCTTATTATTTTACAATTGTTTTGTTTCACATATAATCTATAGAATCTACATCACCAGCAATATATACATTACTCGTTCCTCCTCACCAATATCCTTCGCAAGAATTTACATTAGTACTTAATCCAACATAATTCATATACCATCCATATTTAATGAGATCAATAGTAAATTATTTCAAAGGAGTACCAAAATTCTCATCTAATGCATTAACTGAACATTTCATTTTCCCATTGCTGTTACCTGATTTGTCTCCATTTTTTATATAGTCAAAACATCATTCAGTTCCACAATGACATTTACTTGGTTATTTATTCCCACATTTGCAACACATTAGACATTGAATTTTTTTTCTTATATGCTCTCAACTATTCCAAATCTCATCAAAAACATACCTTTTATTATTTTGTGTGTAATGGCCCGGACCTCTCCGGTCCATTACGTTGTGAATTTTGGTGTTAGAGGTGTTCCGGGAGGTCAAGGGGACTTATCCCCAACACTTTGCCAATTTTCCAGATCTGTGAACAGTGTTTCCAGTTTTATGAACAGTAACAGATCAGTCTCACCGATCGGTCTGACAGATCGGTCTCACAGATCCGTGTCACAGATCGGTGTGACAGATCGGTTTCATAGATCGGTGTTACAGATCGGTTTCACAGATCGGTCTGACAGATCAGTTTCACAGATCGGTGTGACAGATCGGTTTCACAGATCGGTGTGACAGATCGGTTTCACAGATCGTTCTGACAGATCGGTTTCACAGATCGGTGTGACAGATCGGTTTCACAGATCGGTCTGACAGATCGGTTTCACAGATCAGTGTGAGAGATCGGTTTCACAGATCGGTGTGACAGATCGGTTTCACAGATCGGTCTCACAGATCGGTTTCACAGATCGGTCTGACAGATCAGTTTCACAGATTGGTGTGACAGATCGGTTTCACAGATCGGTTTCACAGATCGGTGTCACGGATCCGTTTCACAGATCGGTGTGAGAGATCGGTTTCACAGATCAGTCTGACTGATCGGTTTCATAGATCGGTGTGACAGATCGGTTTCACAGATCGGTTTCACAGATCGGTTTCATGTACAGTAACAGTGAGTGAATAGTGTTTCCAGATTCCTATAGTTTTTCCCCTTTTGATGTTCCCTTTGACATAAAATACGTTTAAAGCCTTATTTTAAGGGCTCTTAGGGCCATTTAAAATGCCATAAATCCTATATTAATTATTCCTAAGGCTTGGAATGTTTTACTTGGTCAAACCACGTGGGTTAATGCGATCCGTTTTTAATGGAGAATTAACCGGATCTTAAATCGTCGCCCCGTTAAATCTTAAAAAGGGACGAGATATCATTCTTCCTTGTTCTTTCCCTTCGCTCTCGATTAAGAGGCACTAGAACCTTTCAATCCTTTCCGTAGGAGTTGCACAATCAATCTTTACTCCTAGGATTGGATCCGCATTGTTTTGATGCAACCAAGCGGTGTCGATCAATCTTTGATATAAGTTATGTTGTATTGTCGTTCTTTTGGGGTTCATCTTATCCTATCCTCCTTTCCATAAATATACCATGTAATTTCCAAGATTCTAATGGGTTTTCTTGGGGTTGGTTGGAACTGTCGTACCGCAGCATCCTCTGGTGGTTGCAGTTGTCGTGAGGGGAGGATCGTGACCTGTTGTGTGGACAAAGAACATGAGGAACTGTTTGAGGTAGGGGATTCATGGATTCTATAATTGTATATGTGCAATCGTAGAATTAGCATGATTTATCTCTTTGGATCACAATGAAATTTACCTACTTAAATTTTTGAACCGGATTAAGAGAATTGGTTGATCGCACGTTGTTGCTTTGTACTGTGATAACGGTTTGCCTCATGTTTTCCTAGATAGAGTGATATCTATGTTTTTCTTTAATTAGTTGCTCGTTCATGATGGAAATTGATAAAGAAAGTAAATCCTGAATTATTTGTTAAATAATTGGCTAAAGATAAAGAGGCATGTTATTGAATCTGTTAATTCAAGATGGATTAAAGAACTATTAGTTCGATAATTTCAAAAGGGTTATGATTTACCCGCTTGCTTGTAAGGCTGAATTCCTTGTGGTTTGGAGCTCTGAGTGCTCATTTTGTTTGAAGGCTGAATGCCTTGTTAAAGGGATGAGAGCCCACTTTGTGATATTTGATTTCCTGCTGCTGGTGATTTGATGTGATCCTGGATGGCTGTTGTGATATGTGGAGGCATGGGGACTTGTGGTTGTGGCAGCGGATGATGCCTAGTGTGGTGAGATGCATCGTTTTATGCATATGGGTGTCGGGGAGGACACCAAGGATGATGGTATGAGATGAATGTGATGGTTTGATGTTGGTGGTTTGGTTTGGTTGTTTATCTGCATTACTTTTCCCCACTGCACAAGGCAGCTGGTCTTGCTTACCCTCTTTCCTAAGGAGACGATGACACACGAGGTATGACACGTGCTTTCCGTGTTTAGCCTCTCGATGGAGGATGGGTCTATGCTCTTTCTATAGGCGGCAAAGACTCGACGAGTAGTATATCTACTCACCGTGTTGAGCCTCCTTTGTGTTTAGTAGCATATGATGCTTTTCTAGAATTCCTGGGAATGTGGAAAAGTAATTCTATAATGAATGTTTGAATAAATGGTGATAATCCACGGGGATGGAGGTGCTAGAATTTAAAGGTGATGTGAATCTTAAAAAGGAGCAGTTGTTTTTGAATGTGATGGCAATTCAGTTTAATATGGAATTGTTCATTCTTAATTAATGATTAAAGAATTAATTAATGTACAGTGGAACTGATGAAATGAGAACAGAGTAATCTAATAAATCTCTTCAAATGTTTGTGTGCTTATAGGATACCTAGTCTTTGAAGTAGCAGCCTGGAGTCTGAGAGACGTTAGCTGCAGTTGTATCTAAGACTAGGTAATGCCCATAGTGTCGATGTGATTTACATATATATTCTGTACTTTTTGTGTTTCTATACGCTACTCCACCCTATTGGTAAGGGAAACTGACTCCCCGGGGATTTTGAGGCCTGGGGGGTGTTTTCGCCAACATTCTGATGGGAGGTCGAATGGCTGACAACCCCCTTTGGCCCAGCTCTCATCTCTTGGTAGATACTTGTGCCATGATGCACAGCGGTTAGTTACCCCATATATGTGTGTAGAGGGATGTAATGGCTTGTGGTTATTCACACGCATATATTTTGGATATAGTATCCTATGGACTACTATAGGTGTAATGTGTATAGGCTATGATGGATTGAGGATCCTTAATCGGAGTATGGGTTGTAATGCCTTGAGGTATTATACCCGACGTATGATACACGTTAAGCGAGCTGTGGTGGCTCTCGGAAACTACCTGGTTACCTTTGGTTGTGAGGACGGCATGGTGCTTCACCCAGGTGTCTGCGGGCAAGCCTTTGGAGAGAGATGCACAGGACGTATGTCGTTGGGGCAAAGCGGCAAACCAGTGGGGAAGTAGTAGCGGGGTACCCTTGATATTATTTACTATATGCTATATTCTTGTATGCGTTACTCGGTGAGAGTAGCCATGGTGAGGTTGGGAACATAGTATACCTGTTTAGGTGACGAGTTAGTTTCACTTGTTGTTCACTGGGCTTTAGCATGCTTTCTTTACCTTTGCACGAGAGGCTTGTGGAGGATCCTACTGAGTATACTGTTATACTCACCCTATGTACATATAAACTGTTTTTCAGGTCACTTGGAGGAGGTTGGAGATCAAGCGGGTTACTACTAGCTTGCGGTTGGAGGAGGAGCTGTTCGGGCTCGTGGTCGCTGCCGTTTAACTTTTTTTTGGGTACTTTTAGTTTCCCCTTCAGTTGTAGTACTTTTGCATGACATTTCATATATGTACTTGGTTTCATTTTTTTATCTCAGTTCTATGTTGGAGTTGATTGGAGTCTATTCTATCTCTCTCTTATGCATGTGTTCTCTTAGAGGGTAATGCCTCCCATTTGTATGTTATTATACCCTCGGTATTAGTCGCCAACCCGGGGCCTACTTGAGGCGGGACTCGGGGGGTCATTATCTCCCTTTTCACATTGCCGGCCCAGGAGGGGTACACCTTGTGGAGAGGGGGTCGTGACAGAGTGGTATCAGAGGTCTGGATGAGGGATATGGTGGAGTTTGGAGTTAGGCAGAGGTGAGGATGCATGGGATGGTAGGGAAACGATGTCATTCATGTTTAGAAAGTGGAGTAAACACTGGAGACTGGCAGAGACATAGGCGTTTAAGGCCCCCTATGATCTGTTGCACGGACCTTTAAGTTTACGATGGCTACTAAACAAAGTGATACTGGTTGTAGGGTAGAGACCTAGGAAAGGATCATGCATCATTATTCTTTGCGCTAGTGTTTGAATGGGTATACCTTGGGATAGGTAACCTAAAATTAATAAAACAAAATAGTTAATTAATTAATGTTGAGTCTTCCATATCCTAGTCTTAGGAGCTCTAATGGTTGTTATTTTACAGGTATGGCTCCAGGTCGACGTCCTCGTCAGGTTTGCGCAGAAGGTGCCCAATAGGCTGTTCCAGCAGATCGCCGCCGGGTAGAGGTTGACGACGATGAAACTTTGAGGAAGACACTCTGAGAGTATCATCGCCAGAGTCTACAGAAGTATGAGGGCTCCGTTTCAGATGCAGTCACAGAAGACTGGTTGGAGGAAATCGAGATAGGATTCAGTTCGATTCGTGCTCGGAAGGAACACCAGGTGTCCTTGGTTGTGACGATGCTGCGTGGAGCAGCGAGGCAATGGTGGTTCTTGTTCCTTGGTGATCATGAGGAGTCAGCAATCTCATGGGAGGAGTTTTGAGACAGGTTTAGAGTCGAGATTCATTCTTCGACTGCGAAGGTGTCCAGTCGCCAGGAGCTTCTCACCCTTCGACAGGGGAGCTCCAGTGTTCGAGAGTTTGTAATCCTTTTCAGGAACCTTCTACGATATGCTTCAGACCTGTTACCAGATGATGAGGCCAGGGTGAGGCATTTTGAGGAGTCTTTGCATCCAGAGATCCAGCGCCAGGTCACCCCATTTATGCTGAAGACATATCTTGAGGTGCGGGCGAGGGAAGAGGTTGTTGAGAGGACTTTGTCTAGGACCGGATCGTCACGAGAGGGGAATCGTCATGATTCCTCATGAATCATAGCTGTGGTCTGGGGTTCCCGGTTTTCAGGACAGAAGAGTTTCCGTTCACCTGGGGGTAGGTCCCAGCCCTTCCCATCTCGTTTCTCCGGAGGCAGCAACTCTCAGGCCTATGCCAAGGGATCTGGAGCTTGTTTTTCTTGTGGTGTTCATGGTCATCAGCAGCGGGAGTGCCCAACTTTTCAGAGCAGTCATCGTGCCCCGGGCGCTCCACTCCAGGTTCCACTGTTGAGGCAGTTCTAGCCGAGGCAGTAGCAGTAGGTTGCACCAGCTTTAGATCACCAGAGGGTAGATGGAGCAGGCAGAGGACAGCCCCATGACGCTCCCCGTCCTCAGAGAGCAGAGCGCGGCCGTGGTGGTGGTCGTCATCAGGGTCAGAGAGGTCGTGGAGGTGGTCGTGGTCAGCTTCATGCTCTAGCGTTTCCAGCTCCAGGCGAGCCAGACGCCATCTGAGGTACCCTTTGCTTGTTTTCTACCTTGGTGTATGCCTTGTTTGATTCAGGAGCGACACACTTCTTTATATCCCCTACCCATTTCCATGATTTGGGACTTGAGGTAGAGAGGCTTCCAGTGCCCTTGGCGTTGACTACGCCAGTTGGAGGTCGAGCTAGCTTGTTTGAAGTATGTAGAGACTATGAGCTAGTGTTGGGGCAGCACCGCTCTTTGGTAGATTTCCTATGTTTACGAATACAACCATACGATGTCATCCTCAGCATGGATTGGTTGTATTCAGTGCAGGCTATTGTGGATTTCTACAAGAAGAAGGTCATTTTCTTTGATGCAGATGGAGAGGAAGTAGTGTTTGTTGGTGAGAGAGATCCCCGGATGAGTCATAGATGAGTTTCATCCTTATCATCCATGATGGCTGGGATGATGCTGAGTTCTTCAGATGTTCAACAGTTGGCATTTCCTAGGGTCGTAGAGGGGCACCCTGACGTCTTTCCAGAAGAGGTTGTATCCTTAACCCCTTGACGAGAGATCGAGTTTGGGATCGAGCTACATCCTGGAGCATCTCCTATATCTATGTCTCCGTATAGGGTGGCCCCTTATGAGTTACGAGAGCTACGTATTCATCTTGATGGTCTGTTGCAGCGTGGTTTTGTTCGGCCAAGCGTGTCACCGTGGGGTGCACCAGTTTTGTTTGTGAAAAAGGCTAACGGCCGTTTGCGGTTGTGTGTCGATTATCGTCGATTAAACAAAGTGACAATAAAGAACATATATCCTCTTCCACGGATTGATGAATTATTTGATCAACTGAAGGGTGAAAGGTTGTTCTCAAAGATCGACTTGCGGTCATGATATCATCAGATGCGTGTAAAGGATGAGGATATCCCGAAAACTGCTTTCCGTTCTCGTCATGGGCATTATGAGTTTGTTGTAATGCCATTCGGCGTGACGAATGCTCCAGCTGTTTTCATGGGGTTGATGAATGCTGTGTTCCGTGAATTCCTGGACAAGTTTGTTGTGGTTTTCATCGATGACATCCTTGTGTACTCCACATCTGAAGAAGCGCATGTAGAGCATCTACGAGCCGTTTTGGGAGTTCTTTGCCAACATCAGTTGTTTGGGATGTTGTCCAAGTGTGAGTTCTGTGCTCGAGAAGTTCGTTTCTTTGGGCATGTTGTGTCCCAACAGGGAGTAGCTATGGATCCTTCGATGATTGAAGCAGTAGTGTCTTGGGCAGCCCCCAAGACTCTGTCAGAGGTGCAAAGTTTCCTTGGTCTCGCAGGCTATTATAGGAGGTTTTTAGCCAATTTCTCCCAAGTTGTGACTCCTCTGACAGCTTTGACTAGGAAGGATCAAGCATTCATGTGGACTGATCAGTGTCAGGCAACATTCAAGTATCTAAAGGAGAATTTGGTAAGTGCTCCTGTTCTTTGTCTTCCAGCTGAGGGAGTCCAGTTTGACGTCTTCTGTGATACGTCACATCTGGGGCTAGGCTGTGTACTTATGAAACAAAGGTCAGTTGTTTCTTATGGGTCCAGACAATTGCATCCCCATGAACGCAACTATGCCACCCATGATCTTGAGTTGGCAGCTGTGGTGTTTGCGCTGAAGTTGTGGAGACATTACCTCATTGGCGAGCGCTTTGTGGTTTTCATTGATCATAAGAGTTTGAGGTATGTTTTCTTTTAGCGGTACATGAACTTGTAGCAGCATCAGTGGATGGAGTTCTTGTAGGAATACGACTTTGAAATATCGTATACACCTGGGAAGGGAAATGTTGTTGCTGATGCACTAAGCCGAAAGTCATGCAGTGATGTTGTGCGTGAATCCGGTGATTCTTGGAGAGTAATGGAGGAACTGTCAGCATTACATCTTGATATGGTTGAGGATGGAGGTAGAGGTTGTCTTTTCCAGATGACGGTGCATTCATATCTGATGCAGATGGTGGAAGAGTCTCAGTTGGGTGATCTAGAGGTGGAAGTTTGGAGAGACAGAGTTGTTTGTGGGGAGGCCCCTAATGGTTGGTCGGAGGATGAACAACACCGAGTGTTGTATCATGGAAGGCATTTTGTTCCCTTGGCGATGCGCGAGACGGTTCTCCGAGAGTTCCATAGTTCACCCTTGGCGGTACATCCTGGTGTGACGAAGATGTACCGATCCTTGAGGAGTCAGTTTTGGTGGCCTGGGATGAAGCGTATAGTTGCAGATTGTGTTTCTATATGTTTAGTCTGCCAGAAGGTGAAAGCCGAACACCGTGTTCCTGGTGGTCTTCTCCAACACATAGAGATTCCTCAGTGGAAGTGGGAGGACTTCTCAATGGACTATGTTACAGGTTTACCTCAAGCTTCGGGAGGACATGATGCTATATGGGTGGTAGTGGATCGTTTAACTAAATCGTACAACATCATAGCAATCAAGTAGTCGAGCTCAGTGGAGGTTTTGTCGAGGAAGTATCTGGAGGAGGTGGTGAGGCTTCACGGAGTACCTAGGACGATCATTTCTGATCGAGACCCTCGTTTTACCTCTAGGGTTTGGAGAGGTATCCAACATGCTTTTGGCTCTCAACTGTTCCTTAGCACTGCTATTCATCCTCAAACAGAAGGTCAGACAGAGCGAACCATCAAGACCCTTGAAGACATGATGCGCTCTTGTGTTCATGATTTTGGAGGTTCATGGGTGAAGCACTTACCCTTGGTAGAGTTCTCTTACAATAATAGTTTTCACTCTACCATCGGCATGGTGTCGTTTGAAGCCTTGTATGTCCGGCCATGCCGTTCTACGTTGTGCTGGACTGGGGTCGGAGAGTCAGCAATTCTCGGACCAGAACTAGTGCAGAATACAACAGAGATAGTTCAGGTGATTCGTGAGAGGATGAAGACAGCACAGGATCATCAGAAATCATATGATGATCAAATAAGGAGACCGTTAGAGTTTAATGTTGGGGATCATGTGTTTCTAAAGGTGACTCCCTGTCGTGGGCAGCGAAGGTTTGGTCATGGAAGTAATCTTTCTCCCCGGTTTGTTGGGCCTTTCGAGGTGTTAGCTCGTGTTGGAGCTGTGGCGTATCGAGTAGCACTTCCCCCTCAGATGAGTCGGATACTTGATTTTTTCCATGTATCACAGCTCCGTCATTATCTTCATGATGAATCTCATGTTATCAATTGGGGAGAAATCGATATTGATGATGATGCAACCTTCGAGGAGCGACCTGTGGAGATCCAAGATCGCAAGGAGAAGGTGTTGCGTGGGCGTTCTATCCCCTTAGTTCGTGTAACACCCGAGACTTTTATGTTATATAAATCATCAAAGGAATCTTTTTCTACACAACACTTGCTTGGCTTGCTTTACACGCAATCGCGACCTTCCTCGATAGCTTGCGTCGTACGCAATACTGAGTTTCACTAAACAACAATATGCTATTAAAACTAGCCGTTATGAATAGTAATAACCACTTTTTGAAAGTTTATCAATTTTATTTTTCAAAATGGACTTCATTTTTGGACTCAGAATATCGAAATTATCCTAGGGTGAAATTTTGGTATTTTTCTGAAAACTTTAAATTTTTGATGAATAGTGAAACCACTAAGTGGTAGGTTAAAAACTGAATTTTGCATAAAACTTAATTTTACCGCTTCTGTGAATGAAATTTCGAAAATCCGAGAGACACGGTTAATATCAAGGACTAAAATGTGGTTCAATGAGATGAAAATAATTTTTTGGTGAATAGTAACTTTTTACTTTTTTTACCGTGGTTAATAGTAAATAGGGTAACTAAGGGTAAATATGATAATACTATTACCCTAACACATGTCCTAATTCTATTGGATAAGTTTAATTCGACCAAAAACAAACTTAGGAAGAAAAAATGACCATTTAGGCTCACATGGATTAGATTAGGACATTTATTATTAATTTATTTAAAGAAGGGTTAAAATAGTTAAAATCATAGTTTAATAAGAAAATCATTTGTAATATGGGGTTATACATAAGATAAAATCGATTGTAAATATTCATTAGAAAGCTAAAACGATTTCCTACATGATGGTATTTTATTTGTAATTTTTAGACATCATATAATATAATTTATTTATGACACAAAGATGATGCTGTAATTATCTTATTAATGAAATATTGACATAATTGATAATATAAATACCAAAATATATGTAATTTAAGACTTTTTATGAATTCCACTAATTTTCTAGGTTACTATGATATATTAGTGTTGATTTAATCAACTTGGTTCGAACATATAATTCTGTTATGACTTTCACAAAAATCATATATCAAATAGTGTCAAAATTGACACAAAATAGTTTTTAAATCAAATATTATATTATTAATTGTTATTTTATTCCTAAAAATCTACAGTTCGGCCAAATGACTTAGATAAGGATATATATATTAATAATAAACAATTTGGGGTTCGTTTGTCATGTTATAGTAAGTGTATTAACCATATAGTGAAAGAAAACAAAAAGACATGGTAAAAGTTAAATTATTTAACTTAGAGTTAAATCTAATTGATAAGGTTAAAATAATACCCTAAACTTGTCTAAATCCTATTGGTTGATAGGATTTCGACCCTTCCCCACTTTAGCTTCGAAATAAGACCCTTTGGAACCATTATAAACCGATTTTTACTTTAATATAAAATAATATTTTGAGATATTCCTAAGGTGCCCCTCTCCTCCCTTATAAAAGGGCACCTCCTCCCCCTCCTCCTCACACAAATTTGAGCACTAAAGCTCGGCCAACCCCTGAAAAAATCTCTTCTCCACTTCCCTAGAAACATTCTAGAGGTTCTGGTCTTCCTCAAAGACCAATTTTTGTGCCCTAAGAGGAGGTCTCAAAGAGGCTCTTCAAAGAAGAGGTAATTACCGTTACCAATTCTTTCATCGTTATTTCTTCTTCCACTTCTTCTTATTAGGTTGTTTCATTATGAAGTAATAACATCAGTATCACTCATATAATGATATGTTATTATATGTATGAAACAACCCTAATTCACCATCTACCCATCCTACGGAAAAAGAAATCACCGCGCGTGCGTACGTACGGAATACCGTCTCCACGCCGTGGTGTAATCTATTTTCCACCACCACCTTACATGGATGGGTATAATGGCGTAAAAAATAACTATACATAGTTATTACAACATCATATTGATTCTAATATATTTTATAATCCACCCCAATTCAATTCAATATTTATGGAAATGATATCATCGCTCGTGCGTACGTACGGACTACCGTCTCCACGACGCGATAAGATTCATTCTCCATGTTAAACATTTAAGAATGATTATAAAGTATATATAAGAAATAATAATTAAATATATGACATAATAATGATACTGGATTTATGTATATATATATATATATATGTATGTCATCTAGTTACTTCCATTCAAGACAACAAGGAAAGAAAAACAGCGTTCATGCGTACGTACGGACTACCGTCTCCATGAACGGTGTTTTTCATTTCATTTATCTATCTATTATATATATATATATACTGAATATATATGATATATAAATCATATTTTATATTATGGAAGTAATTAAATCATGATATAAGTAATAATAATGTCAACAACAACAAGTCAAAACACCTACGATAAATGAAACCATTTTACCCAAAACGCTACTTTAACATGGAATTTACAAAAGAACGGGTAATATAATGTCATAAGTAAACCATATATGATATCATAACAATGAATATGATTCTGTAATAAGTCGATGACATTATCTAAATAATTATACAGGAGGTTCGGACACATACGAAGCAAATCGGACCTAAGGTAAGGGAAATATCACAATCTCATTTTTATCCGAGATTGTTTATACTTTGATATTTACTGGGTTGAATTTTATCATCCAAATCCATATTTCCTCAATATGCAATAGTATTTCCATCCACATAAAATTGTTTAAATCCAATTTTACCCTTTGGTGAGTTTTTAGTAGAAGATAGAAAAGGAATCTTTTGTCGTTTTTCGTACGAGGTACTTTTTGACTTTTCCGACAAAAGTACGAAGAATGTTTTTTTACTTATACGGCATGAATGGATTTTTAAAAACATTATTTCCAAGAAGCTTTCTTTACAAGTTTTCAAGCTTATTTTTAATCAACTTCTTTTATTTTAAAGTTGTATGACATGTTATGAAAGGAAAAATGTTTTTGAAGAAGAAAGGATATTTTCCTCAAGAATGGAGTTCAAGTGTTTTATCAAAATTATTTTCCATATAAGATAATAAAGGGTTCTATTTTTATCCCCATTATTACATTGATTTGATCATGTTGTGATGGAATTATTTTTATGAATTCCTTTATCTTATATGAATTGTTTTATGATGTCATGTTGTTTAAGAATCCCATTTTTTTATTACATGGGTTATGCGATGATGTATGATTTATGATTATGTCGCACACATAAGAAAGGATTCATTATAAGATGGGTGGGACCTATATCTCCCTCCAATGCATTGGGTAAAGATTTTATATCTCATGAGATAGACAGGGCTGGAATGGTAGGTTATACCGGTTCAGTGAAACAGGACTGAAACGAGGGTTACTCGATTCAGAAAGGGACTTTGTCCACTAAGATAGTCTTGGAAATGAGTCTTGACTAACAAGAAATGATTCTCTATGATTATGTGTGAATGCCACAAAGTTTCATGTTTTATGTTATGATTATTGCAATTACATTTCACTGCCATGAATTACCCCATGTTATGAAATTATGATCTCTTTTGCAGGTTAAGATTTCCAAAAGTTATGTGCTTATGTATATGATGTGATTGATATTTCTTTTGTTTACACTTACTGAGCATTTGAGCTCACCCTTTTATGTTTTCTTTTCCCCAGGATATAAAGAAAGGTTTTTAGGTAAAAAAAAGGGAAGATCTTTATGGGAGATATTGAAGATCTTTCACCACGATTAGAAGATTACGTTCCGAGTTACCAAAGACACTAAACTATTACGGTCCTTGTGTGTGTGTTTTTGTTATGTACTAAGTATTCCGCAAATGTAATGTAATGTCAATGTACGTCAACCTTCGGGTCTTTACAGTTGGTATCAGAGGAAAAGGAGGTAGGAATGTATCCGATCCTTGGGAACTCTCACATGTGAGCGTTGGACGAAGCATGGCTCTCCGCCCAAGGGCTTCATGAGGAAATGGTTGCCACTGGGGATGGTGGTGTGTCCCGCCCAGGGGGTGTAGCCGCCCATGGAGTGCCCTGATAGGTATCAACTATAGTCCACTGGAAGTAATTCCAGACCGTTATAGTTGGTATCAGAGGAAAGGTTTAGTCAACCTTTGGAAACTAGGATGCGAAAACATTAGTGAGATCCCTAGAGATATTTCTAAGGTATGTCTAGGGATGTCCCTAGGGATAAGTATACGTATAGGTTATAGTACTAGAATTACGCTAACGATCATAGAATTAAACCTAAGATGTTGGATATTGAAGGTACTCCCTCTTTATTATGTTGGTTTCCCTAGCATGATTTTTGCCTCTCACACTATTCTTTTTGGGTTTTAGACGATGGCTGGAACCCGAAGGAATCGTGTTGATCAATGCAATGGACAATGAAATGATTGCCCTCCTGAACAAACAAATGTTATGGGAGATGGAGTGAAAAATCTTATTGCTATACTTACACAAGCTATGAATCATTCTGGACTTCCAAATGAGCAGATAAGGGAACAATATTCTATTGAGTCCTTCATGAGGCAATGTCCACCTTCTTTCAGTGGGAATTCCGATCCACTTGTTGCTGAACAATGGATCAGTACCATTGAAAAGATATTTTCAGTTCTTCAATGTTATGAACATTATAAAGTCATCTTAGCAGTATATCGTTTGGAAGGTGAAGCTGATAAATGGTGGAATCTTATCAAGAATACGAGGCCAAGAGATGAAATTGAGTCCATGGAATGGGACGAGTTCAAGAACTTGTTTTTCAGTAAGTACTTCCCTCGTATTCTTCGAACAAAGATGGAAAAGGAGTTTATTGAGCTGAAGCAGAAGGATGATGAATCTGTTGGTATATACGAAGTGAATTTTACAAGACTTGCAAGGTTTGCATCTGGCATTATCATCCAACCTGAATGTAAAGTTGATCGATTTTTCAGTGGCTTAAAACCAAGTCTTCGAAGGGCATTAGATATAAGAGACTTCAATAGCTATGAAGAAATTGTGTGTTGTGCTATCAAGGTACAAATGGAAGTTGGTGGTACATATCCATATCATGGTTTTGACAAGAAATGAAAGATGTAGTTCAAGGAGAAATCTCATAATAATGGTGAAAAGAAGATGAATGTTTCCTTATGCACAAAGTGTGGAAAGAAGCATGGTGGAGATTGTCTTAAAGGGACTAGAAAATGTTTTAAGTGTGGAAAAGAAGGTCATCGAGCAGCCGAGTGTCGAAGTAATGGAAAAAGGGTTTCTAATGATGTGAATAAAGCAAACACTGCAGAGAACGCACCACCAACACTTCAATGCTTCAAGTGCAAGGAAATGGGGCATTATGCTAATAATTGCCCTAATCCAAGGGTTAGTGATGATCAACATGAGCAACCACTGAGGGCAAAGGACAAAGGGAAGTCACATGCGATCACTATTGGCGATGTTGAATATGATAACGATGTGGTGGAATGATTAAGTGTTTATGTAATGGGATTCCAAAATAATGTTGTATCATGGAGTATTGGAATATTTATGTATTGGTTTAATGTGGTATTCAAAGTGATTGAGATATTTTTGGAAATAAGATGATATGCGCATAATGAAGGGAAAACAAGAAAATGAAATGTTTAACAGTATTCATGAGCTCATGATTGATATAAGGACTAAGTAATATCATGGTTTGAGTATATAGAATTTTGAGGATTTTGGTATGTGGAAAGTGTTAACTTTAAACTGCATTCATGTTTTCACTAAGGTATTCAAGAGAATACATGATTAAGGACTTTGAATGTTTAGAATGTGACCAACAAGACATATCTTATGGGGATCGACGATGGTGTTAAGTCTCTGGTAATCATTTTCACTATGTTATGAGAGTGGACTGCAGTATTATGGATAATCCTAAAGATTGGAATAGATTATGTTGGACATAAGTTAGTATTGTTTAAGGATAGAAGTTTTCTCGATATTATTGATGGGATGTTATAGTGATATAGTTTTAGAAAAAGGACAACCTGCAGGACGGGCGACAACCCACCGCTTCGGACAAGGCTGTGGGAATCGAACCCACAACCGAAGTGTGACTGGCCTTTATCGCTTACCACTGGCCTACAGGAAGTCCCTGTTTAGTAGAAACTAGTTTTACTATATTAAGAAGTATGATATATGAAGTTTAAGTCCATTTTAGGAACCATATATGATTAATCTCACTATAGATCGACTTATGTATATAATTTTTGCTAACCTTTTGTTTGAGACAGATGGAATGACCCGTCATTCTATCACGTGATCTGCTAACACTTCACGAATAACAAATTCAACTTCATTTATGAAGTGGAAATTGTTCAAGGCACAAACAATAGTGAGATTGTACCAAAATCATGTAAGTATTTCTTTTAATTCATCGACTTTAGGGTAATGATCTTGAAAACCAAAAATGTTGTCCTAATGATCTTGTACCTGATGAATCGGATGGTATCTTAGATCGTCACAAATTTATGGATTTGTGATTGTTGGCTTTTCCATAGCCATGTTCTCTACCACTCTCCATCAGAACATGATGGTTAGATTTCACTTCCATATCCATATTTTCACCTATGTGGAAACCCAGTGATTAGTTTATTTGGGTAATCGTTACATTTCATACTTTAGTTTTTAAAGCCAAGTTTTGGTATTACTTTTTACGATGTGGGTTTCTATTAAAGAAACTTTCGAATAGTAAACCATTTATAACCCCGACGAATTTCGAGGGCGAAATTCATTTTAAGGGGGGTAGAATGTAACACCCGAGACTTTTATGTTATATAAATCATCAAAGGAATCTTTTTCTACACAACACTTGCTTGGCTTGCTTTACACGCAATCGCGACCTTCCTCGATAGCTTGCGTCGTACGCAATACCGAGTTTCACTAAACAACAATATGCTATTAAATCTAGCCATTATGAATAGTAATAACCACTTTTTGAAATTTTATAAATTTTATTTTTCAAAATGGACTTCATTTTTGGACTCAGAATATCGAAATTAGCCTAGGGTGAAATTTTGGTATTTTTCTGAAAACTTTCAATTTTTGATGAATAGTGAAACCACTAAGTGGTAGGTTAAAAACTGAATTTTGCATAAAACTTAATTTTACCGCTTCTGTGAATGGAATTTCGAAAATCCGAGAGACACGGTTAATATCAAGGACTAAAATGTGGTTCAATGAGATGAAAATAATTTTTTGGTGAATAGTAACTTTTTACTTTTTTTACCGTGGTTAATAGTAAATAGGGTAACTAAGGGTAAATATGATAATACTATTACCCTAACACATGTCCTAAATCTATTGGATAAGTGTAATTCGACCAAAAACAATCTTAGGAATAAAAAATGACCATTTAGGCCCACATGGATTAGATTAGGACATTTATTATTAATTTATTTAAAGAAGGGTTAAAATAGTTAAAATCAAAGTTTAATAAGTAAATCATTTTTAATATGGGGTTATACATAATATAAATTCGATTGTAAATATTAATTAGAAAGATAAAATGATTTCCTACATGATGGTATTTTATTTGTAATTTTTAGACATCAAATAATATAATTTATTTATGACACAAAGATGATGCAGTAATTATCTTATTAATGAAATATTGACATAATTGATAATATAAATACCAAAATAAATGTAATTTAAGACTTTTTATGAATTCCACTAATTTTATTGTTTACTATGATATATTAGTGTTGATTTAATCAACTTGGTTCGAACATATAATTCTATTATGACTTTCACAAAAATCATATATCAAATAGTGTCAAAATTGACACAAAATAGTTTTTAAATCAAATATTATATTATTAATTGTTATTTTATTCCTAAAAATCTAAGGTTCGACCAAATGACTTAGATAAGGATATATATATTAATAATAAACAATTTGGGGTTCGTTTGGCATGTTATAGTAATTTTATTAACCATATAGTGAAAGAAAACAAAAAGACATGGTAAAAGATAAATTATTTAACTTAGAGTTAAATCTAATTGATAAGGTTAAAATAATACCCTAAACATGTCTAAATCCTATTGGTTGATAGCATTTCGACCCTTCCCCACTTTATCTTCGAAATAAGACCCTTTGGAACCATTATAAACCGATTTTGACTTTAATATAAAATAATATTTTGAGATATTCCTAAGGTGCCCCTCTCCTCCCTTATAAAAGGGCACCTCCTCCCCCTCCTCCTCACACCAATTTGAGCACTCAAGCTCGGCCAAACCCTGTCAAAATCTCTTCTCCACTTCCCTAGAAACATCCGAGAGGTTCTGGTCTTCCTCAAAGACCAGTTTTAGTGCCCTAAGAGAAGGTCTCAAAGAGGCTCTTCAAAGAAGAGGTAATTACCGTTACCAATTCTTTCATCTTTATTTCTTCTTCCACTTCTTCTTCTTAGGTTGTTTCATTATGAAGTAATAACATCAGTATCACTCATATACTGATATGTTATTATAAGTATGAAACAACCCTATTTCACCATCTACCCATCCTACGGAAAAAGAAATCACCGCACGTGCGTACGTACGGAATACCGTCTCCACGCCGTGGTGTAATCTATTTTCCACCACCACCTTACATGGATGGGTATAATGGTGTAAAGAATAACTATAAATAGTTATTACAACATCATATTGATTCTTATATATTGTATAATCCACTCCAATTCAATTCAATATTTATGGAAATGATATCATCGCTCGTGCGTACGTACGGACTACCGTCTCCACGAAGCGATGAGATTCATTCTCCATGTTAAACATTTTAGAATGATTATAAAGTATATATAAGAAATAATAATTAAATATATGACATAATAATGATACTGGATTTATGTATATATATATATGTATGTAATCTACTTACTTCCATTCAAGACAATAAGGAAAGAAAAACAGCGTTCATGCGTACGTACGGACTACCGTCTCCATGAACGGTGTTTTTCATTTCTTTTATCTATCTATTATATATATATATATACTGAATATATATGATATATAAATCATATTTTATATTATGGAAGTAAGTAAATCATGATATAAGTAATAATAATGTCAAGAACAACAAGTCAAAACACCTACGATAAATGAAACGATTTTACCCAAAACACTTCTTTAACATGGAATTTACAAAAGAACAGGTAATATAATGTCATAAGTAAACCATATATGATATCATAACAATGAATATGATTCTGTAATAAGTCGATGAAATTATCTAAATCATTATACAGGAGGTTCAGACACATACGAAGCAAATCGGACCTAAGGTAAGGGAAATATCACAATCTCATTTTTATCCGAGATTGTTTATACTTTGATATTTATTGGGTTGAATTTTATCATCCAAATCCATATTTCCTCAATATGCAATAGTATTTCCATCCACCTAAAATTGTTTAAATCCAATTTTACCCTTTGGTGAGTTTTTAGTAGAAGATAGAAAAGGAATCTTTTGTCGTTTTTCGTACGAGGTACTTTTTGACTTTTCCGACAAAAGTACGAAGAATGTTTTTTTTACTTATACGGCATGAATGGATTTTTAAAAACATTATTTCCAAGAAGCTTCCTTTACAAGTTTTCAAGCTTATTTTTAATCAACTTCTTTTATTTAAAAGTTGTATGACATGTTATGAAAGGAAAAATGTTTTTGAAGAAGAAAAGATATTTTCCTCAAGAATGGAGTTCAAGTGTTTTATCAAAATTATTTTCCATCTAAGATAATAAAGGGTTCTGTTTTTATCCCCATTATTACATTGATTTGATCATGTTGTGATGGAATTATTTTTATGAATTCCTTTATCTTATATGAATTGTTTTATGATGTCATGTTGTTTAAGAATCCCATTTTTTTATTACATGGGTTATGCGATGATGTATGATTTATGATTATGTGGCACACATAAGAAAGGATTCATTATAAGATGGGTGGGACCTATATCTCCCTCCAATGCATTGGGTAAAGATTTTATATCTCATGAGATAGACAGGGCTGGAACGGTAGGTTATACCAGTTCAGTGAAACAGGACTGAAACGAGGATTACTCGATTCAGAAAGGGACTTTGTCCACTAAGATAGTCTTGGCACTGAGACTTGACTAACAAGAAATGATTCTCTATGATTATGTGTGAATGCCACAAAGTTTCATGTTTTAAGTTATGATTATTGCAATTACATTTCACTGCCATGATTTACCCCATGTTATGAAATTATGATCTCTTTTACAGGTTATGATTTCCAAAAGTTATGTGCTTATGTATATGATGTGATTGATATTTCTTTTGTTTACCCTTACTGAGCATTTGAGCTCACCCTTTTATGTTTTCTTTTCCCCAGGATATAAAGAAAGGTTTTTAGGTAAAAAAAGGGAAGATCTTTATGGGAGATATTGAAGATCTTTCACCACGATTAGAAGATTACGTTCCGAGTTTCCAAAGACACTAAACTATTACGGTCCTTGTGTGTTTTTTTGTTATGTACTAAGTATTCCGCAAATGTAATGTAATGTCAATGTACGTCAACCTTCGGGTCATTACAGTTGGTATCAGAGGAAAAGGAGGTAGGAATGTATCCGATCCTTGGGAACTCTCGCATGTGAGCGTTGGACGAAGCATGGCTCTCCGCCCAAGGGCTTCATGAGGAAATGGCTGCCACTGGGGATGGTGGTGTGTCCCGCCCAGGGGGTGTAGCCGCCCATGGAGTGCCCTGATAGGTATCAACTATAGTCCACTGGAAGTAATTCCAGACCGTTATAGTTGGTATCAGAGGAAAGGTTTAGTCAACCTTTGGAAACTAGGATGCGAAAACGTTAGTGAGATCCCTAGAAATATTTCTAAGGTATGTCTAGGGATGTCCCTAGGGATAAGTATACGTATAGGTTATAGTACTAGAATTACGCTAACGATCGTAGAATTAAACCTAAGATGTTGGATATTGAAGGTACTCCCCCTTTATTATGTTGTTTTCCCTAGCATGATTTTTGCCTCTCACACTATTCTTTATGGGTTTTAGACGATGGCTGGAACCCGAAGGAATCGTGTTGATCAATACAATGGACAATGCAATGATTGCCCTCCTGAACAAACACATGTTATGGGATATGGAGTGAAAAATCTTATTGTTATACTTACACAAGCAATGAATCATTCTGGACTTCCAAATGAGCAGAGAAGGGAACAATATTCTATTGAGTCCTTCATGAGGAAACGTCCACCTTCATTCAGTGGGAATTCCGATCCACTTGTTGCTGAACAATGGATCAGTACCACTGAAAAGATATTTTCAGTTCTTCAATGTTCTGAACATGATAAAGTCATCTTAGCGGTATATCGTTTGGAAGGTGAAGCTGATCAATGGTGGAATCTAATCAAGAATACGAGGCCAAGAGATGAAATTGAGTCCATGGAATGGGACGAGTTCAAGAACTTTTTTTTCAGTAAGTACTTCCCTCGTATTCTTCGAACAAAGATGGAAAAGGAGTTTATTGAGCTGAAGCAGAAGTATGATGAATCTATTGGTATATACGAAGCGAATTTTACAAGACTTGCACGGTATGCATCTGGCATTATCATCCAACCTGAAAGTAAAGTTGATCGATTTTTCAGTGGCTTAAAACCAAGTCTTCGAAGGGCATTAGCTATAAGATACTTCAGTAGCTATGAAGAAATTGTGCGTTGTGCTATCAAGGTAGAAATGGAAGTTGGTTTTACATATCCATCTCATGGTTTTGACAAGAAACGAAAGATGGAGTTCAAGGAGAAATCTCATAATAATGGTGAAAAGAAGATGAATGTTTCCTTATGCACAAAGTGTGGAAAGAAGCATGGTGGAGATTGTCTTAAAGGGACTAGAAAATGTTTTAAGTGTGGAAAAGAAGGTCATCGAGCAGCCGAGTGTCGAAGTAATGGAAAAAGGGTTTCTAATGATGTGAATAAAGCAAACACTGTAGAGAACGCACCACCAACACTTCAATGCTTCAAGTGCATGGAAATGGGGCATTATGCTAATAATTGCCCTAATCCAAGGGTTAGTGATGATCAACATGAGCAACCACTGAAGGCAAAGGACAAAGGGAAGTCACATGCGATCACTATTGGCGATGTTGAATATGATAATGATGTGGTGGAATGATTAAGTGTTTATGTAATGGGATTCCAAAATAATGTTGTATCATGGAGTATTGGAATATTTATGTATTGGTTTAATGGGGTATTCAAAGTGATTGAGATATTTTTGGAAATAAGATGATATGCGCATAATGAAGTGAAAACAAGAAAATGAAATGTTTAACAGTATTCATGAGCTCATGATTGATATAAGGACTAAGTAATATCATGGTTTGAGTATATAGAATTTTGAGGATTTTGGTATGTGGAAAGTGTTAACTTTAAACTGCATTCATGTTTTCACTAAGGTATTCAAGAGAATACATGATTAAGGACTTTGAATGTTTAGAATGTGACCAACAAGACATATCTTATGGGGATCGAAGATGGTGTTAAGTCTCTGGTAATCGTTTTCACTATGTTATGAGAGTGGACTGCAGTATTATGGATAATCCTAAAGATTGGAATAGATTATGTTGGACATAAGTTAGTATTGTTTAAGGATAGAATTTTTCTCGATATTATTGATGGGATGTTATAGTAATATAGTTTTAGAAAAAGGACAACCTGCAGGACGGGAGACAACCCATCACATCGGACAAGGCTGTGGGAATCGAACCCACAACCGAAGTGCGACTGGCCTTTATCGCTTACCACTAGCCTACAGGAAGTCCCTGTTTTGTAGAAACTAGTTTTACTATATTAAGAAGTATGATATATGAAGTATAAGTCCATTTTAGGAACCATATATGATTAATCTCACTATAGATCGACTTATGTATATAATTTTTGCTAACCTTTTGTTTGAGACAGATGGAATGACCCGTCATTCTATCACGTGATCTGCTAACACTTCATGAATAACAAATTCAACTTCATTTATGAAGTGGAAATTGTTCAAGGCACAAACAACAGTGAGATTGTACCAAAATCATGTAAGTATTTCTTTTAATTCATCGACTTTAGGGAAATGATCTTGAAAACCAAAAATGTTGTCCTAATGATCTTGTACCTGATGAATCGGATGGTACCTTAGATCGTCACAAATTTATGGATTTGTGATTGTTGGCTTTTCCATAGCCATGTTCTCTACCACTCTCCATCAGAACATGATGGTTAGATTTTCTTCCATATCCATATTTTCACCTATGTGGAAACCCAGTGATTAGTTTATTTGGGTAATCGTTACATTTCATACTTTAGTTTTTAAAGCCAAGTTTTGGTATTCCTTTTTACGATGTGGGTTTTTATTAAAGAAACTTTCGAATAGTAAACCATTTATAACCCCGACGAATTTCGAGGGCAAAATTCATTTTAAGGGGGGTAGAATGTAACACCCGAGACTTTTATGTTATATAAATCATCAAAGGAATCTTTTTCTACACAACACTTGCTTGGCTTGCTTTACCCGCAATCACTACCTTCCTCGATAGCTTGCGTCGTACGCAATACCGAGTTTCACTAAACAACAATATGCTATTAAAACTAGCCGTTATGAATAGCAATAACCACTTTTTGAAATTTTATAAATTTTATTTTTCAAATTGGACTTCATTTTTGGACTCAGAATATCGAAATTAGCCTAGGGTGAAATTTTGGTATTTTTCTGAAAACTTTCAATTTTTGATGAATAGTGAAACCACTAAGTGGTAGGTTAAAAACTGAATTTTGCATAAAACTTAATTTTACCGCTTCTGTGAATGGAATTTCGAAAATCCGAGAGACACGGTTAATATCAAGGACTAAAATGTGGTTCAATGAGATGAAAATAATTTTTTGGTGAATAGTAACTTTTTACTTTTTTTACCGTGGTTAATAGTAAATAGGGTAACTAAGGGTAAATATGATAATACTATTACCCTAACACATGTCCTAATTCTATTGGATGAGTGTAATTCGACCAAAAACAAACTTAGGAATAAAAAATGACCATTTAGGCCCACTTGGATTAGATTAGGACATTTATTATTAATTTATTTAAAGAAGGGTTAAAATAGTTAAAATCAAAGTTTAATAAGTAAATCATTTTTAATATGGGGTTATACATAAGATAAATTCGATTGTAAATATTCATTAGAAAGCTAAAAATATTTCCTACATGATGGTATTTTATTTGTAATTATTAGACATCAAATAATATAATTTATTTATGACACAAAGATGATGCAGTAATTATCTTATTAATGAAATATTGACATAATTGATAATATAAATACCAAAATAAATGTAATTTAAGACTTTTTATGAATTCCACTAATTTTCTAGGTTACTATGATATATTAGTGTTGATGTAATCAACTTGGTTCGAACATATAATTCTGTTATGACTTTCACAAAAATCATATATCAAATAGTGTCAAAATTGACACAAAATAGTTTTTAAATAAAATAAAATATTATTAATTGTTATCTTATTCCTAAAAATCTAAGGTTCGGCCAAATGACTTAGATAAGGATATATATATTAATAATAAACAATTTGGGGTTCGTTTGGCATGTTATAGTAAGTGTATTAACCATATAGTGAAAGAAAACAAAAAGACATGGTAAAAGTTAAATTATTTATCTTAGAGTTAAATCTAATTGATAAGGTTAAAATAATACCCTAAACTTGTCTAAATCCTATTGGTTGATAGCATTTCGACCCTTCCCTACTTTAGCTTCGAAATAAGACCCTTTGGAACCATTATAAACCGATTTTGACTTTAATATAAAATAATATTTTGAGATATTCCTAATGTGCCCCTCTCCTCCCTTATAAAAGGGCACCTCCTCCCCCTCCTCCTCACACCAATTTGAGCACTCAAACTCGGCCAACCCCTGCCAAAATATCTTCTCCACTTCCCTGGAAACATCCTAGAGGTTCTGGTCTTCCTCAAAGGCCAATTTTAGTGCCCTAAGAGGAGGTCTCAAAGAGGCGCTTCAAAGAAGAGGTAATTACCGTTACCAATTCTTTCATCTTTATTTCTTCTTCCACTTCTTCTTCTTAGGTTGTTTCATTATGAAGTAATAACATAAGTATCACTCATATACTGATATGTTATTATAAGTATGAAACAACCCTATTTCACCATCTACCCATCCTACGGAAAAAGAAATCACCGCGCGTGCGTACGTACGGAATACCGTCTCCACGTCGTGGTGTAATCTATTTTCCACCACCACCTTACATGGATGGGTATAATGGTGTAAAGAATAACTATACATAGTTATTACAACATCATATTGAATCTGATATATTGTATAATCCACTCCAATTCAATTCAATATTTATGGAAATGATATCATCGCTCGTGCGTACGTACGGACTACCGTCTCCACGACGCGATGAGATTCATTCTCCATGTTAAACATTTAAGAATGATTATAAAGTATATATAAGAAATAATAATTAAATATATGACATAATAATGATACTGGATTTATGTATATATATATATGTATGTAATCTACTTACTTCCATTCAAGACAATAAGGAAAGAAAAACAGCGTTCATGCGTACGTACGGACTACTGTCTCCATGAACGATGTTTTTCATTTCATTTATCTATCTATTATATATATATATATATATATACTGAACATATATGATATATAAATCATATTTTATATTATGGAATTAAGTAAATCATGATATAAGTAATAATAATGTCAAGAACAACAAGTCAAAACACCTACGATAAAAGAAACGATTTTACCCAAAACGCTTCTTTAACATGGAATTTACAAAAGAACGGGTAATATAATGTCATAAGTAAACCATATATGATATCATAACAATGAATATGATTCTGTAATAAGTCAATGACAATATCTAAATCATTATACAGGAGGTTCGGATACATACGAAGCAAATCGGACCTAAGGTAAGGGAAATATCACAATCTCATTTTTATCCGAGATTGTTTATACTTTGATATTTACTGGGTTGAATTTTATCATCCAAATCCATATTTCCTCAATATGAAATAGTATTTCCATCCACCTAAAATAGTTTAAATCCAATTTTACCCTTTGGTGAGTTTTTAGTAGAAGATAGAAAAAGAATCTTTTGTCGTTTTTCGTACGAGGTACTTTTTGACTTTTCCGACAAAAGTACGAAGAATGTTTTTTTTACTTATACGGCATGAATGGATTTTTAAAAACATTATTTCCAAGAAGCTTCCTTTACAAGTTTTCAAGATTATTTTTAATCAACTTTTTTATTTTAATGTTGTATGACATGTTATGAAAGGAAAAATGTTTTTGAAGAAGAAAGGATATTTTCCTCAAGAATGGAGTTCAAGTGTTTTATCAAAATTATTTTCCATCTAAGATAATAAAGGGTTCTGTTTTTATCCCCATTATTACATTGATTTGATCATGCTGTGATGGAATTATTTTTATGAATTCCTTTATCTTATATGAATTGTTTTATGATGTCATGTTGTTTAAGAATTCCATTTTTTTTATTACATGGGTTATGCGATGATGAATGATTTATGATTATGTGGCACACATAAGAAAGGATTCATTATAAGATGGGTGGGACCTATATCTCCCTCCAATGCATTAGGTAAAGATTTTATATCTCATGAGATAGACAGGGCTGGAACGGTAGGTTATACCGGTTCAGTGAAACAGGACTGAAACGAGGGTTACTCGATTCAGAAAGGGACTTTGTCCACTAAGATAGTCTTGGCAATGAGTCTTGACTAACAAGAAATGATTCTCTATGATTATGTGTGAATTCCACAAAGTTTCATGTTTTAAGTTATGATTATTGCAATTACATTTCACTTCCATGATTTACCCCATGTTATGAAATTATGATCTCTTTTGCAGGTTAAGATTTCCAAAAGTTATGTGCTTATGTATATGATGTGATTGATATTTCTTTTGTTTACCCTTACTGAGCATTTGAGCTCACCCTTTTATGTTTTCTTTTCCCCAGGATATAAAGAAAGGTTTTTAGGTAAAAAAAAGGGAAGATATTTATAGGAGATATTGAAGATCTTTCACCACGATTAGAAGATTACGTTCCGAGTTTCCAAAGACACTAAACTATTACGGTCCTTGTGTGTGTGTTTTTGTTATGTACTAAGTATTCCGAAAATGTAATGTAATGTCAATGTACGTCAAACTTCGGGTCTTTACAGTTGGTATCAGAGGCAAAGGAGGTAGGAATGTATCCGATCCTTGGGAACTCTCACATGTGAGCGTTGGACGAAGCATGGTTCTCCGCCCAAGGGCTTCATGAGGAAATGGCTGCCACTGGGGATGGTGGTGTGTCCCGCCCAGGGGGTGTAGCCGCCCATGGAGTGCCCTGATAGGTATCAACTATAGTCCACTGGAAGTAATTCCAGACTGTTATAGTTGGTATCAGAGGAACGGTTTAGTCAACCTTTGGAAACTAGGATGCGAAAACGTTAGTGAGATCCCTAGAGATATTTCTAAGGTATGTCTAGGGATGTCCCTAGGGATAAGTATACGTATAGGTTATAGTACTAGAATTACGCTAACGATCATAGAATTAAACCTAAGATGTTGGATATTGAAGGTACTCCCCCTTTATTATGTTGTTTTCCCTAGCATGATTTTTGCCTCTCACACTATTCTTTTTGGGTTTTAGACGATGGCTGGAACCCGAAGGAATAATGTTGATCAATGCAATGGACAATGCAATGATTGCCCTCCTGAACAAACAAATGTTATGGGAGATGGAGTGAAAAATCTTATTGCTATACTTACACAAGCTATGAATCATTCTGGACTTCCAAATGAGCAGAGAAGGGAACAATATTCTATTGAGTCCTTCATGAGGCAACGTCCACCTTCTTTCAGTGGGAATTCCGATCCACTTGTTGCTGAACAATGGATCAGTACCACTGAAAAGATATTTTCAGTTCTTCAATGTTCTGAACATGATAAAGTCATCTTAGCAGTATATCGTTTGGAAGGTGAAGCTGATCAATGGTGGAATCTTATCAAGAATACGAGGCCAAGAGATGAAATTGAGTCCATGGAATGGGACGAGTTCAAGAACTTGTTTTTCAGTAAGTACTTCCCTCATATTCTTCGAAAAAAGATGGAAAAGGAGTTTATTGAGCTGAACCAGAAGGATGATGAATCTGTTGGTATATACGAAGCGAATTTTACAATACTTGCAAGGTATGCATCTGGCATTATCATCCAACCTGAAAGTAAAGTTGATCGATTTTTCAGTGGCTTAAAACCAAGTCTTCGAAGGGCATTAGCTATAAGAGACTTCAGTAGCTATGAATAAATTGTGTGTTGTGCTATCAAGGTAGAAATGGAAGTTGGTGTTACATATCCATCTCATGGTTTTGAAAAGAAACGAAAGATGGAGTTCAAGGAGAAATCTCATAATAATGGTGAAAAGAAGATGAATGTTTCCTTATGCACAAAGTGTGGAAAGAAGCATGGTGGAGATTGTCTTAAAGGGACTAGAAAATGTTTTAAGTGTGGAAAAGAAGGTCATCGAGCAGCCGAGTGTCGAAGTAATGGAAAAAGGGTTTCTAATGATGTGAATAAAGCAAACACTGCAGAGAACGCACCACCAACACTTCAATGCTTCAAGTGCAAGGAAATGGGGCATTATGCTAATAATTGCCCTAATCCAAGGGTTAGTGAAGATCAACATGAGAAACCACTGAAGGCAAAGGACAAAGGGAAGTCACATGCGATCACTATTGGCGATGTTGAATATGATAACGATGTGGTGGAATGATTAAGTGTTTATGTAATGGGATTCCAAAATAATGTTGTATCATGGAGTATTGGAATATTTATGTATTGGTTTAATGTGGTATTCAAAGTGATTGAGATATTTTTGGAAATAAGATGATATGCGCATAATGAAGGGAAAACAAGAAAATGTAATGTTTAACAGTATTCATGAGCTCATGATTGATATAAGGACTAAGTAATATCATGGTTTGAGTATATAGAATTTTGAGGATTTTGGTATGTGGAAAGTGTTAACTTTAAACTGCATTCATGTTTTCACTAAGGTATTCAAGAGAATACATGATTAAGGACTTTGAATGTTTAGAATGTGACCAACAAGACATATCTTATGGGGATCGACGATGGTGTTAAGTCTCTGGTAATCGTTTTCACTATGTTATGAGAGTGGACTGCAGTATTATGGATAATCCTAAAGATTGGAATAGATTATGTTGGACATAAGTTAGTATTGTTTAAGGATAGAAGTTTTCTCGATATTATTGATGGGATGTTATAGTAATATAGTTTTAGAAAAAGGACAACCTGCAGGACGGGCGACAACCCATCGCTTCGGACAAGGCTGTGGGAATCGAACCCACAACCGAAGTGCGACTGGCCTTTATCGCTTACCACTGGCCTACAGGAAGTCCCTGTTTAGTAGAAACTAGTTTTACTATATTAATAAGTATGATATATGAAGTATAAGTCCATTTTAGGAACCATATATGATTAATCTCACTATAGATCAACTTATGTATATAATTTTTGCTAACCTTTTGTTTGAGACAGATGGAATGACTCGTCATTCTATCACGTGATCTGCTAACACTTCACGAATAACAAATTCAACTTCATTTATGAAGTGGAAATTGTTCAAGGCACAAACAACAGTGAGATTGTACCAAAATCATGTAAGTATTTCTTTTAATTCATCGACTTTAGGGAAATGATCTTGAAAACCAAAAATGTTGTCCTAATGATCGTGTACCTGATGAATCGTATGGTACCTTAGATCGTCACAAATTTATGGATTTGTGATTGTTGGCTTTTCCATAGCCATGTTCTCTACCACTCTCCATCAGAACATGATGGTTAGATTTCTCTTCCATATCCATATTTTCACCTATGTGGAAACCCAGTGATTAGTTTATTTGGGTAATCGTTACATTTCATATTTAGTTTTTAAAGCCAAGTTTTGGTATTCCTTTTTACGATGTGGGTTTCTATTAAAGAAACTTTCGAATAGTAAACCATTTATAACCCCGACGAATTTCGAGGGCGAAATTCAATTTAAGGGGGGTAGAATGTAACACCCGAGACTTTTATGTTATATAAATCATCAAAGGAATCTTTTTCTACACAACACTTTCTTGGCTTGCTTTACACGCAATCGCGACCTTCCTCGATAGCTTGCGTCGTACGCAATACCGAGTTTCACTAAACAACAATATGCTATTAAAACTAGCCGTTATGAATAGTAATAACCACTTTTTGAAATTTTATAAATTTTATTTTTCAAAATGGACTTCATTTTTGGACTCAGAATATCGAAATTCGCCTAGGGTGAAATTTTGGTATTTTTCTGAAAACTTTCATTTTTTGATGAATAGTGAAACCACTAAGTGGTAGGTTAAAAACTGAATTTTGCATAAAACTTAATTTTACCGCTTCTGTGAATGGAATTTCGAAAATCCGAGAGACACAGTTAATATCAAGGACTAAAATGTGGTTCAATGAGATGAAAATAATTTTTTGGTGAATAGTAACTTTTTACTTTTTTTACCGTGGTTAATAGTAAATAAGGTAACTAAGGGTAAATATGATAATACTATTACCCTAACACATGTCCTAATTCTATTGGATAAGTGTAATTCGACCAAAAACAATCTTAGGAATAAAAAATGACCATTTAGGCCCACTTGGATTAGATTAGGACATTTATTATTAATTTATTTAAAGAAGGGTTAAAATAGTTAAAATCAAAGTTTAATAAGTAAATCATTTTTAATATGGGGTTATACATAAGATAAATTCGATTGTAAATATTCATTAGAAAGCCAAAAAGATTTCCTACATTATGGTATTTTATTTGTAATTTTTAGACATCATATAATATAATTTATTTATGACACAAAGATGATGCAGTAATTATCTTATTAATGAAATATTGACATAATTGATAATATAAATACCAAAATAAATGTAATTTTAGACTTTTTATGAATTAAACTAATTTTATAGGTTACTATGATATATTAGTGTTGATTTAATCAACTTTTTTCGAACATATAATTCTGTTATGACATTCAAAAAAATCATATATCAAATAGTGTCAAAATTGACACAAAATAGTTTTTAAATCAAATATTATATTATTAATTGTTATTTTATTCTTAAAAATCTAAGGTTCGGCCAAATGACTTAGATAAGGATATATATATTAATAATAAACAATTTGGGGTTCTTTTGGCATGTTATAGTAAGTGTATTAACCATATAGTGAAAGAAAACAAAAAGACATGGTAAAAGTTAAATTATTTAACTTACAGTTAAATCTAATTGATAAGGTTAAAATAATACCCTAAACTTGTCTAAATCCTATTGGTTGATAGGATTTCGACCCTTCCCCACTTTAGCTTCGAAATAAGACCCTTTGGAACCATTATAAACCGATTTTGACTTTAATATAAAATAATATTTTGAGATATTCCTAAGGTGCCCCTCTCCTCCCATATAAAAGGGCACCTCCTCCCCCTCCTCCTCACACCAATTTGAGCACTCAAACTCGGCAAACCCCTGCCAAAATATCTTTTACACTTCCCTAGAAACATCCTAGTGGTTCTGGTCTTCCTCAAAGACCAATTTTAGTGCCCTAAGAGGAGGTCTCAAAGAGGCGCTTCAAAGAAGAGGTAATTACCGTTACCAATTCTTTCATCTTTATTTCTTCTTCCACTTCTTCTTCTTAGGTTGTTTCATTATGAAGTAATAACATCAGTATCACTCATATACTGATATGTTATTATAAGTATGAAACAACCCTATTTCACCATCTACCCATCCTACGGAAAAAGAAATCCCCGCGCGTGCGTACGTACGGAATACCGTCTCCACGACGTGGTGTAATCTATTTTCCACCACCACCTTACATGGATGGGTATAATGGTGTAAAGAATAACTATACATAGTTATTACAACATCATATTGATTCTGATATATTGTATAATCCACTCCAATTCAATTAAATATTTATGGAAATTATATCATCGCTCGTGCGTACGTACGGACTACCGTCTCCACGATGCGATGAGATTCATTCTCCATGTTAAACATTTAAGAATGATTATAAAGTATATATAAGAAATAATAATTAAATATATGAAATAATAATGATACTGGATTTATGTATATATATATATGTATGTCATCTACTTACTTCCATTCAAGACAATAAGGAAAGAAAAACAGCGTTCATGCGTACGTACGGACTACCGTCTCCATGAACGATGTTTTTCATTTCATTTATCTATCTATTATATATATATATATATATACTGAATATATATGATATATAAATCATATTTTATATTATGGAAGTAAGTAAATCATGATATAAGTAATAATAATGTCAAGAACATGAAGTCAAAACACCTACGATAAATGAAACGATTTTACCCAAAACGCTTCTTTAACATGGAATTTACAAAAGAATGGGTAATATAATGTCATAAGTAAACCATATATGATATCATAACAATGAATATGATTCTGTAATAAGTCAATGACATTATCTAAATCATTATACAGGATGTTCGGACAGATACAAAGCAAATCGGACCTAAGGTAAGGAAAATATCACAATCTCATTTTTATCCGAGATTGTTTATACTTTGATATTTACTGGGTTGAATTTTATCATCCAAATCCATATTTCCTCAATATGCAATAGTATTTCCATCCACCTAAAATTGTTTAAATCCAATTTTACCCTTTGGTGAGTTTTTAGTAGAAGATAGAAAAGGAATCTTTTGTCGTTTTTCGTACGAGGTACTTTTTGACTTTTCCGACAAAAGTACGAAGAATGTTTTTTTTACTTATACGACATGAATGGATTTTTAAAAACATTATTTCCAAGAAGCTTCCTTTACAAGTTTTCAAGCTTATTTTTAATCAACTTCTTTTATTTTAAAGTTGTATGACATGTTATGAAAGGAAAAATGTTTTTAAAGAAGAAAGGACATTTTCCTCAAGAATGGAGTTCAAGTGTTTTATCAAAATTATTTTCCATATAAGATAATAAAGGGTTCTGTTTTTATCCCCATTATTACATTGATTTGATCATGTTGTGATGGAATTATTTTTATGAATTCCTTTATCTTATATGAATTGTTTTATGATGTCATGTTGTTTAAGAATCCCATTTTTTTGTTACATGGGTTATGCGATGATGTATGATTTATGATTATGTGGCACACATAAGAAAGGATTAATTATAAGATGGGTGGGACCTATATCTACCTCCAATGCATTGGGTAAAGATTTTATATCTCATGAGATAGACAGGGCTGGAATGGTAGGTTATACCGGTTCAGTGAAACAGGACTGAAACGAGGGTTACTCGATTCAGAAAGGGACTTTGTCCACTAAGATAGTCTTGGCAATGAGTCTTGACTAACAAGAAATGATTCTCTATTATTATGTGTGAATGCCACAAAGTTTCATGTTTTAAGTTATGATTATTGCAATTACATTTCACTGCCATGATTTACCCCATGTTATGAAATTATGATCTCTTTTGCAGGTTAAGATTTCCAAAAGTTATGTGCTTATGTATATGATGTGATTGATATTTCTTTTGTTTACCCTTACTGAGCATTTGAACTCACCCTTTTAAGTTTTCTTTTCCCCAGGATATAAAGAAAGGTTTTTAGGTAAAAAAAGGGATGATATTTATGGGAGATATTGAAGATCTTTCACCACGATTAGAAGATTACGTTCTGAGTTTCCAAAGACACTAAACTATTACGGTCCTTGTGTGTGTGTTTTTGTTATGTACTAAGTATTCCGAAAATGTAATGTAATGTCAATGTACGTCAACCTTCGGGTCTTTACAGTTGGTATCAGAGGCAAAGGAGGTAGGAATGTATCCGATCCTTGGGAACTCTCACAAGTGAGCGTTGGACGAAGCATGGCTCTCCGCCCAAGGGCTTCATGAGGAAATGGCTGCCACTGGGGATGGTGGTGTGTCCCGCCAAGGGGGGTGTAGCCGCCCATGGAGTGCCCTGATAGGTATCAACTATAGTCCACTGGAAGTAATTCCAGACCGTTATAGTTGGTATCAGAGGAAAGGTTTAGTCAACCTTTGGAAACTAGGATGCGAAAACGTTAGTGAGATCCCTAGAGATATTTCTATGGTATGTCTAGGGATGTCCCTAGGGATAAGTATATGTATAGGTTATAGTACTAGAATTACGCTAACGATCATATAATTAAACCTAAGATGTTGGATATTGAAGGTACTCCCCCTTTATTATGTTGTTTTCCCTAGCATGATTTTTTCCTCTCACACTATTCTTTTTGGGTTTTAGACGATGGATGGAACCCGAAGGAATCGTGTTGATCAATGCAATGGACAATGCAATGATTGCCCTCCTGAACAAACAAATGTTATGGGAGATAGAGTGCAAAATCTTATTGCTATACTTACACAAGCTATGAATCATTCTAGACTTCCAAATGAGAAGAGAAGGGAACAATATTCTATTGAGTCCTTCACGAGGCAACGTCCACCTTCTTTCTGTGGGAATTCCGATCCACTTGTTGCTGAACAATGGATCAGTAACACTGAAAAGATATTTTCAGTTCTTCAATGTTCTGAACATGATAAAGTCATCTTAGCAGTATATCGTTTGGAAGGTGAAGCTGATCAATGGTGGAATCTTATCAAGAATACGAGGCCAAGAGATGAAATTGAGTCCATGGAATGGGACGAGTTCATGAACTTGTTTTTCAGTAAGTACTTCCCTCGTATTCTTCAAACAAAGATGGAAAAGGAGTTTATTGAGCTGAAGCAGAAGGATGATGAATCTGTTGGTATATACGAAGCGAATTTTACAAGACTTGCAAGGTATGCATCAGACATTATCATCCAACCTGAAAGTAAAGTTGATCGATTTTTCAGTGGCTTAAAACCAAGTCTTCGAAGGGCATTAGCTATAAGAGACTTCAGTAGCTATGAAGAAATTGTGCGTTGTGCTATCAAGGTAGAAATGGAAGTTGGTGTTACATATCCATCTCATGGTTTTGACAAGAAACGAAAGATGGAGTTCAAGGAGAAATCTCATAATAATGGTGAAAAGAAGGTGAATGTTTCCTTATGCACAATGTGTGGAAAGAAGCATGGTGGAGATTGTCTTAAAGGGACTAGAAAATGTTTTAAGTGTGGAAAAGAAGGTCATCGAGCAGCCGAGTGTCGAAGTAATGGAAAAAGGGTTTCTAATGATGTGAATAAAGCAAACACTGCAGAGAACGCACCACCAACACTTCAATGCTTCAAGTGCAAGGAAATGGGGCATTATGCTAATAATTGCCCTAATCCAAGGGTTAGTGATGATCAACATGAGCAACCACTGAAGGCAAAGGACAAAGGGAAGTCACATGCGATCACTATTGGTGATGTTGAATATGATAACGATGTGGTGGAATGATTAAGTGTTTATGTAATGGGATTCCAAAATAATGTTGTATCATGGAGTATTGGAATATTTATGTATTGTTTTAATGTGGTATTCAAAGTGATTGAGATATTTTTGGAAATAAGATGATATGCGCATAATGAAGGGAAAACAAGAAAATGAAATGTTTAACAGTATTCATGAGCTCATGATTGATATAAGGACTAAGTAATATCATGGTTTGAGTATATTGAATTTTGAGGATTTTGGTATGTGGAAAGTGTTAACTTTAAACTGCATTCATGTTTTCAATAAGGTATTCAAGAGAATACATGATTAAGGACTTTGAATGTTTAGAATGTGACCAACAAGACATATCTTATGGGGATCGACGATGGTGTTAAGTCTCTGGTAATCGTTTTCACTATGTTATGAGAGTGGACTGCAGTATTATGGATAATCCTAATGATTGGAATAGATTATGTTGGACATAAGTTAGTATTGTTTAAGGATAGAAGTTTTCTCGATATTATTGATGGGATGTTATAGTAATATAGTTTTAGAAAAAGGAAAACCTGCAGGACGGGCGACAACCCATCGCTTCGGACAAGGCTGTGGGAATCGAACCCACAATTGAAGTGCGACTGGCCTTTATCGCTTACCACTGGCCTACAGGAAGTCCCTGTTTAGTAGAAACTAGTTTTACTATATTAAGAAGTATGATATATGAAGTATAAGTCCATTTTAGGAACCATATATGATTAATCTCACTATAGATCGACTTATGTATATAATTTTTGCTAACCTTTTGTTTGAGACAGATGGAATGACCCGTCATTCTATCACGTGATCTGCTAACACTTCACGAATAACAAATTCAACTTCATTTATGAAGTGGAAATTGTTCAAGGCACAAACAACAGGGAGATTGTACCAAAATCATGTAAGTATTTCTTTTAATTCATCGACATTAGGGAAATGATCTTGAAAACCAAAAATGTTGTCCTAATGATCTTGTACCTGATGAATCGGATGGTACCTTAGATCGTCACAAATTTATGGATTTGTGATTGTTGGCTTTTCCATAGCCATGTTCTCTACCACTCTCCATCAGAACATGATGGTTAGATTTCTCTTCCATATCCATATTATCACCTATGTGGAAACCCAGTGATTAGTTTATTTGGGTAATCGTTACATTTCATACTTTAGTTTTTAAAGCCAAGTTTTGTTATTCCTTTTTACGATGTGGGTTTATATTAAAGAAACTTTCGAATATTAACCATTTATAACCCCGACGAATTTCGAGGGCGAAATTAATTTTAAGGGGGGTAGAATGTAACACCCGAGACTTTTATGTTATATAAATCATCAAAGGAATATTTTTCTACACAACACTTTCTTGGCTTGCTTTACACGCAATCGCGACCTTCCTCGATAGCTTGCGTCGTACGCAATACCGAGTTTCACTAAACAACAATATGCTATTAAAACTAGCCGTTATGAATAGTAATAACCACTTTTTGAAATTTTATAAATTTTATTTTTCAAAATGGACTTCATTTTTGGACTCAGAATATCGAAATTAGCCTAAGGTGAAATTTTGGTATTTTTCTGAAAACTTTCATTTTTTGATGAATAGTGAAACCACTAAGTGGTAGGTTAAAAACTGAATTTTGCATAAAACTTAATTTTACCGCTTCTGTGAATGGAATTTCGAAAATCCGAGAGACACGGTTAATATCAAGGACTAAAATGTGGTTCAATGAGATGAAAATAATTTTTTGGTGAATAGTAACTTTTTACTTTTTTTACCGTGGTTAATAGTAAATAGGGTAACTAAGGGTAAATATGATAATACTATTACCCTAACACATGTCCTAATTCTATTGGATAAGTGTAATTCGACCAAAAACAAACTTAGGAATAAAAAATGACCATTTAGGCCCACTTGGATTAGATTAGGACATTTATTATTAATTTATTTAAAGAAGGGTTAAAATAGTTAAAATCAAAGTTTAATAAGTAAATCATTTTTAATATGGGGTTATACATAAGATAAATTCGATTGTAAATATTCATTATAAAGCTAAAAAAATTTCCTACATGATGGTATTTTATGTTTAATTTTTAGACATCAAATAATATAATTTATTTATGACACAAAGATGATGCAGTAATTATCTTATTAATGAAATATTGACATAATTGATAATATAAATACCAAAATAAATGTAATTTAAGACTTTTTATGAATTCCACTAATTTTCTAGGTTACTATGATATATTAGTGTTGATTTAATCAACTTGGTTCGAACATATAATTCTGTTATGACTTTCACAAAAATCATATATCAAATAGTGTCAAAATTGACACAAAATAGTTTTTAAATCAAATATTATATTATTAATTGTTATTTTATTCATAAAAATCTAAGGTTCGGCCAAATGACTTAGATAAGGATATATATATTAATAATAAACAATTTTGGGTTCGTTTGGCATGTTATAGTAAGTGTATTAACCATATAGTGAAAGAAAACAAAAAGACATGGTAAAAGTTAAATTATTTAACTTAGAGTTAAATCTAATTGATAAGGTTAAAATAATACCCTAAACTTGTCTAAATCCTATTGGTTGCTAGGATTTCGACCCTTCCCCACTTTAGCTTCTAAATAAAACCCTTTGGAACCATTATAAACCGATTTTGACTTTAATATAAAATAATATTTTGAGATATTCATAAGGTGCCCCTCTCCTCCCTTATAAAAGGGCACCTCCTCCCCCTCCTCCTCACACCAATTTGAGCACTCAAACTCGGCCAAACCCTGCCAAAATCTCTTCTCCACTTCCCTAGAAACATCCTAGAGGTTCTGGTCTTCCTCAAAGACCAATTTTATTGCCCTAAGAGGAGGTCTCAAAGAGGCGCTTCAAAGAAGAGGTAATTACCGTTACCAATTCTTTCATCTTTATTTCTTCTTCCACTTCTTCTTCTTAGGTTGTTTCATTATGAAGTAATAACATCAGTATCACTCATATACGGATATGTTATTATAAGTATGAAACAACCCTATTTCACCATTTACCCATCCTACGGAAAAAGAAATCACCGCGCGTGCGTACGTACGGAATACCGTCTCCACACCGTGGTGTAATCTATTTTCCACCACCACCTTACATGGACGGGTATAATGGTGTAATGAATAACTATACATAGTTATTACAACATCATATTGATTCTGATATATTGTATAATCCACTCCAATTCAATTCAATATTTATGGAAATGATATCATCGCTCGTGCGTACGTACGGACTACCGTCTCCACGACGCGATGAGATTCATTCTCCATGTTAAACATTTAAGAATGATTATAAAGTATATATAATAAATAATAATTAAATATATGACATAATAATGATACTGGATTTATGTATATATAAATATGTATGTCATCTACTTCCATTCAAGACAATAAGGAAAGAAAAACAGCGTTCATGCGTACGTACGGACTACCGTCTCCATGAACGGTGTTTTTCATTTCATTTATCTATCTATTATATATATATATATACTGAATATATATGATATATAAATCATATTTTATATTATGGAAGTATGTAAATCATGATATAAGTAATAATAATGTCAAGAACAACAAGTCAAAACACCTACGATAAATGAAACGATTTTACCCAAAACGCTTCTTTAACATGGAATTTACAAAAGAACGGGTAATATAATGTCATAAGTAAACCATATATGATATAATAACAATGAATATGATTCTGTAATAATTCAATGACATTATCTAAATCATTATACAGGAGTTTCGGACACATACGAAGCAAATCGGACCTAAGGTAAGGGAAATATCACAATCTCATTTTTATCCGAGATTGTTTATACTTTGATATTTACAGGGTTGAATTTTATCATCCAAATCCATATTTCCTCAATATGCAATAGTATTTCCATCCACCTAAAATTGTTTAAATCCAATTTTACCCTTTGGTGAGTTTTTAGTAGAAGATAGAAAAGGAATCTTTTGTCGTTTTTCGTACGAGGTACTTTTTGACTTTTCCGACAAAAGTACGAAGAATGTTTTTTTACTTATACGGAATGAATGGATTTTTAAAAACATTATTTTCAAGAAGCTTCCTTTACAAGTTTTCAAGCTTATTTTTAATCAACTTCTTTTATTTTAATGTTGTATGACATGTTATGAAAGGAAAAATGTTTTTGATGAAGAAAGGATATTTTCCTCAAGAATGGAGTTCAAGTGTTTTATCAAAATTATTTTCCATCTAAGATAATAAAGGGTTCTGTTTTTATCCCCATTATTACATTGATTTGATCATGTTGTGATGGAATTATTTTTATGAATTCCTTTATCTTATATGAATTGTTTTATGATGTCATGTTGTTTAAGAATCCCATTTTTTTTATTACATGGGTTATGCGATGATGTATGATTTATGATTATGTGGCACACATAAGAAAGGATTCATTATAAGATGGGTGGGACCTATATCTCCCTCCAATGAATTGGGTAAAGATTTTATATCTCATGAGATAGACAGGGCTGGAACGGTAGGTTATACCAGTTCAGTGAAACAGGACTGAAACGAGGGTTACTCGATTCCGAAAGGGACTTTGTCCACTAAGATAGTCTTGGAAATGCGTCTTGACTAACAAGAAATGATTCTCTATGATTATGTGTGAATGCCACAAAGTATCATGTTTTAAGTTATGATTATTGAGATTACATTTCACTGCCATGATTTACCCCATGTTATGAAATTATGATCTCTTTTGCAGGTTAAGATTTCCAAATGTTATGTGCTTATGTATATGATGTGATTGATATTTCTTTTGTTTACCCTTACTGAGCATTTGAGCTCACCCTTTTATGTTTTCTTTTCCCCAGGATATAAAGAAAGGTTTTTAGGTAAAAAAAAGGGAAGATCTTTATGGGAGATATTGAAGATCTTTCACCACGATTAGAAGATTACGTTCCGAGTTTCCAAAGACACTAAACTATTACGGTCCTTGTGTGTGTGTTTTTGTTATGTACTAAGTATTCCGCAAATGTAATGTAATGTCAATGTACGTCAAGATACGGGTCTCTACAGTTCGTGTCTTGTGGCGACACGGTGGCATGGAGGAGAGTAATTGGGAGCGTGAGTCACAGATACGTGCTCAGTACCCAGAGTTGTTCAATGTTTAACTCCTTTCATGTAATGATGTTTCCTCTCTGGTTAGACCTTTCTAGTTTTATTTATGTACTTTTCATGTGATGTTATGAATGAATTGTTTGGGTATGGATTGTTTATTCCCATACTCCTGTATGTCGTAGTTTTGTTCTAGATTTCGAACAACTCATGGTGGTTTCCCCCTGAGAGGTATCTTATGGGGTGGTTGTTCGGACCCCTCTTTTCTTCTGGGATGGTTTTAATTCTCGAACACGAGAACGTTTTGAGAGGTATCTAATGTAATGGCCCGGACCTCTCTAGTCCATTACGTTGTGAATTTTGGTGTTAGAGGTGTTCCGGGAGGTCAAGGGGACTTATCCCCAACACTTTGCCAATTTTCCAGTTCTATGAACAGTGCTTCCAGTTTTATGAACAGTAACATATTGGTCTCACTGAGCGGTCTGAAAAATCGTTGTGACAGATCGGTTTCACAGATCGGTGTGGCAGATCGGTTTCACAGATCAGTGTGACAGATCGGTTTCACAGATCGCTCTGACAGATCGGTTACACAGATCGGTGTGACAGATCAGTTTCAGAGATCAGTCTGACAGATTGGTTTCACAGATCGGTCTGACAGATCAGTTTCACAGATCGGTGTGACCGATCAGTTTCATAGATCGGTGTCACCGATCAGTGTGACAGATCGGTGTCACAGATCGGTCTGACAGATCGGTTTCACAGATCGGTGTGACAGATCGGTTTCACAGATCAGTGTGATAGATCGGTTTCACAGATCGGTCTCACATATCGGTTTCACAGATCGGTATGACAGATCAGTTTCACAGATTGGTGTGACAGATCGGTTTCACAGATCGGTGTGAGAGATCGGTTTCACAGATCGGTCTGACAGATCGGTTTCACAGATCGGTTTCATAGATCGGTTTGACAGATCGGTTTCATGTACCGTAACAGTGGGTGAACAGTGTTTCCAGAATCCTACAGTTTTGCCCCTTTTGACGTTTCCTTTGACATAAAATACATTTAAAGCCTTAGTTTAAGGGATCTTATGGCCATTTAAAATTCCATAAATCCTATATTAATTATTTCTAAGGCATGGAATGTTTTACATAGTCAAACCGCGTGGGTTAATGCGATCGGTTTTTAATAGAGAATTAACCGGATCTTAAACCGTCGCCCCATTAAATCTTAAAAAGGGACGAGATATCATTCTTCCTTGTTCTTTCCCTTCGTTCTCGATTAAGAGGCACTATAACCTTTCAATCCTTTCCGTATGAGTTGAACAATCAAGCTTTACTCCTAGGATTGGTTCTGCTTTGTTTTGATGCAACCAAGCTTTGTCGACCAATCATCGATATAAGGTATGTTGTATCGTCGTTCTTTTGGGGTTCATCTTCTCCTATCCTCCTTTCCATAATTATACCATGTAATTTACAAGATTCTAATGCGTTTTCTTGGGGTTGGTTGGTACTGTCGTACCGTAGCATCCTCCGGTGGATGTAGTTTTCGTGAGGGGAGGATCGTGACCTGTTGTGTGGATAAAGAACATGAGGAACTATTTGAGGTAGGGGATTCATGGCTTCTCTAATTGTATATGTGAAATCATATAATTAGCATGATTTAACCCTTTGGATCACAAGTAAATTGACCTAATTAAATACTTGAACCAGATTAAGAGAATTGGATGATCGCACGTTGTTGCTTTGTACTGTGATAACGGTTTGCCTCATGTTTTCCTAGATAGAGTGATATCTATGTTTTTCTTTAATTAGTTGCTTGTTCATGATGGAAATTGATAAAGAAAGTAAATCCGGAATTATTTGTTAAATAATTGGCTAAAGATAAAGAGGCATGTTATTGAATCTGTTAATTCAAGATGGATTAAAGAACTATTAGTTCGATAATTTCTAAAGGGTTATGAATTACCTACTTACTTGTAAGGCTGAATGCCTTGGGGTTTGGAGCTCTGAGTGCTCATTTTGTTTGAAGGCTGAATGCCTTGTTAAAGTGTCGAGAGCCCATTTTGTGATCTTTGATTTCCTGCTGTTGGTTATTTGATATGATCCTGGATGGCTGTTGTGATATGTGGAGGCATGGGGACTTGTGGTTGTGGCAGCGGATGACGCCTAGTGTGGCGAGATGCATCGGTTTATGCATATGGGTATCGGGGAGGACACCAAGGATGATGGAATGAGATGAATATTATGGTTTGATGTTGGTGGTTTGGTTTGGTTGTTTATCTGCTTTACTTTTCCCCACTTCTCAAGGCAGCTGGTCATTCTTACCCTCTTTCCGAAAGAGGAGAAGACACACAGGGTATGCCACGTGCTTTTCGTGTTTATCCTCTCGATGGAGGATGGGTCTATGCTCTTTCTATAGGCGGCAATGACTCGACGGGTAGTATATCTACTCACCGTGCTGAGCCTCCGTTGTGTTTAGTAGCATATGATGCTTTTCTAGAATTCCTGGGAATGTGGAAAAGTAATTCTGTAATGAATGTTTGAATAAATGGTGATAATCCACGGGGATGGAGGTGCTAGAATTTAAAGGTGATGTGAATCTTAAAAAGGAGAAGTTGTTTTTGAATGTGATGGCAATTCAGTTTAATGTGGAATTGTTCATTCTTAATTAATGTTTAAAGAATTAATTAATGTACAGTGGAACTGATGAAATGAGAACGGAGTAATCTAATAAATCTCTTCAAATGTTTGTGTGCTTATAGGATACCTTGTCTTTGAAGTAGCAGCCTGGAGTCTGAGAGATGTTAGATGCTGTTGTATCTAAGACTAGGTAATGTCCATAGTGTCGATGTGATTTACATATATATTATGTACTTTTTGTGTTTCTATACAGTACTCCACCCTATCGGTAAGGGAAACTGACACCCCGGGGATTTTGAGCCCTGGGGGGTGTTTTCCCCAACATTCTGATGGGAGGTCGAATGGCTGACTACCCCCTTTGGCCCCGCTCTCTTCTCTTGGTAGATACATGTGCCATGAGGCACAGTGGTTAGTTACCCCATATATGTGTGTAGAGGGCTGTAATGGCTTGTGGTTATTCACACGCATAAATTATGGATATAGTATCCTATGGGCTACTATAGGTGTAACGTGTATAGGCTATGATGGATTGAGGATCCTTACTCGGAGTATGGGCTGTAATGGCTTGAGGTATTATACCCGACGTATGATACATGTTATGTGAGCTGTGGTGGCTCTCGGAAACTACCTGGTTACCTTTGGTTGTGAGGACGGCGTGGTGCTTCGCCCAGGTGTCTGCGGGCAAGCCTTTAGAGAGAGATGCACAGGACGTATGTCGTTGGGGAAAAGCGGCAAACCAGTGGGGAAGTAGTAGCGGGGTACCCTTGATATTATTTAATATATGCTATATTCTTGTATGCGTTACTTGGAGAGAGTAGCCATGGTGAGGTTTGGAACATAGTATACATGTTTAGGTGACGAGTTAGTTTCACTTGTTGTTCACTGGGACTTAGCATGCTTTATTTACCTTTGCACGAGAGGCTTGGGGAGGATCCTACTGAGTATACTGTTATACTCACCCTATGTACATATAAACTGTTTTTCAGGTCACTTGGAGCAGGTTGGAGATCAAGCGGGTTACTACTACCTTACGGTTGGAGGAGGAGCTGTTCGGGCTCGTGGTCGCTGTCGTTTAACTTTTTTTGGGTACTTTTAGTTTTCCCCTTCAGTTTTAGTACTTTTGGATGACATTTCATATATGTACTTGGTTCCCTTTTTTTATCTCAGTTCTAAGTTGGAGTTGATTGAAGTCTATTCTATCTCTCTCTTCTGCATGTGTCCTCTTAGAGGGTAATGCCTCCCATTTGTATGTTATTATACCCTCGGTGCTAGTCGCCAACCCGGGGCCTACTAGAGGCAGGACTCGGGGGGTCATTATCTCCCTTTTCACATTGCCGGCCCAGGAGGGGTACACCTTGTGGGGAGGGGGTCATGACAGAATGGTATCAGAGGTCTGGTTAAGGGATAGGGTGGAGTTTGGAGTTAGGCAGAGGTGAGGATGCATGGGATGGTAGGGCAACGATGTCATTCATGTTTAGCAAGTGGAGTAAACACTGGAGGCCAGCAGAGACATAGGCGTTTAGGGCCCCCTATGATCTGTTGCACGGACCATTAAGTTTACGATGGCTACTAAACAAAGTGATACTGGTTGCAGGGTAGAGACCTAGGAAAGGATCATGCATCATTATTCCTTGCGCCAGTGTTTGAATGGGTAGACCTTGGGATATGTAACCTAAAATTAATAAAACAAAATAGTTAATTAATTAATGTTTAGTCTTCCATATCCCAGGCTTAGGAGATCTAACGGTTGTTATTTTACAGGTATGGCTCCAGGTCGACGTCCTCGTCAGGTTTTCACAGAAGGTGCCCAGCAGGCTGTTCCAGCAGATCGCCACTGGGTAGAGGTTGACGATGATGAAACATGGAGGAAGACACTCTGAGAGTTTCAGCGCCAGAGTCTACAGAAGTACGAGGGCTCCATTTCAGATGCAGTCACAGAAGACTGGTTGGAGGAAATCGAGATAGGCTTCAGTTCGATTCGTGCTCGGAAGGAACACCGGGTGTCCTTGGTTGTGACGATGCTACGTGGAGCAGCGAGGAAATGGTGGTTCTTGTTCCTCGGTGATCATGAGGAGTCAAAAATCTCATGGGAGGAGTTTCGAGACAGGTTTAGAGTCGAGATTCTTTCTTCGACTGCGAAGGCGTCCAGTCGCCAGGAGCTTCTCACCCTTCGACAGGGGAGCTCCAGTGTTTGAGAGTTGGGAATCCTTTTCAGGAACCTTCTACGATATGCTTCAGACCTGTTACGAGATGATGAGTCCAGGGAGAGGCATTTCGAGGAGGCTTTGCGTCCAGAGATCCAGCGCCAGGTCACCCCATTTATGCTGAAGACATATCATGAGGTGCTGGAGAGGGAAGAGGTTGTTGAGAGGACTTTGGCTAGGACCGGATCGTCACGAGAGGGGAATCATCATGATTCCTCACGAAGCAGAGCTGTGGTCCGGGGTTCCCGGTTTTTAGGACAGAAGAGTTTCCGTTCATCTGGGGGTAGGTCCCAGCACTTCCCATCTCGTTTCTCCGGAGGCAGCAACTCTCAGGCCTATGCCAAGGGATCTGGAGCTTGTTTTTCTTGTTGTGTTCATGGTCATCAGCAGCAGGAGTGCTCGACTTTTGAGAGCAGTCATCGTGCACCAGGCGCTCCACTCCAGGTTGCACCGTTGAGGCAGTTCTAGCCGAGGCAGTAGCAGAAGGTTGCACCAGCTTTAGATCACTAGAGGGTAGATGGAGCAGGCAGAGGACAGCCCCATGACGCTCCCCATCCTCAGAGAGTAGAGCGAGGCCGTTGTGGTGGTCGTCATCAGGGTCAGAGAGGTCGTGGATGTGGTCGTGGTCAGCTTCATGCTCTAGCGTTGCCAGCTCCAGGCGAGCTAGACGTCATCCGAGGTACACTTTGCATGTTTTCTACCTTGGTGTATGCCTTGTTTGATTTAGGAGAGACACACTCCTTTATATCCCCTACCCTTGTCCATGATTTGGGACTTGAGGTAGAGAGGCTTCCAGTGCCCTTGGCGTTGACTACGCCAGTTGGAGGTCGAGCTAGCTTGTTTGAAGTATGTAGAGACTGTGAGCTAGTGTTGGGGCAGCACCGCTCTTTGGTAGATTCCCTATGTTTACGAATACAACCATATGATGTCATCCTTGGCATGGATTGGTTGTATTCGGTACAGGCTATTGTGGATTTCTACAGGAAGAAGGTCATTTTCTTTGATACAGATGGAGAGGAAGTAGTGTTTGTTGGTGAGAGAGATCCCCAGATGATTCATAGACGAGTTTCATCCTTATCATCCATGATGGCTAGGATGATGCTAAGTTCTATAGAGGTTCAACAGTTGGCGTTTCCTAGGGTCGTAGAGGAGCACCCTGACGTCTTTCCAGAAGAGGTTGTATCCTTACCCCCTTGACGAGAGATTGAGTTTGGGATCGAGCTACAGCCGGGAGCGTCTCCTATCTCTATGTCTCCGTATAGGATGGCCCCTTCTGAGTTACGAGAGCTACGTATTCAGCTTGATGATCTGTTGTAGTGTGGTTTTGTTCGGCCAAGCGTGTCACCGTGGGGTGCACCAGTTTTGTTTGTGAAAAAGGCTAACGGCAGTTTGCGGTTGTGTGTCGATTATCGTCGATTAAACAAAGTGACAATAAAGAACATATATCCTCTTCCACGGATTGATGACTTATTCGATCAACTGAAGGGTGAAAGGTTGTTCTCAAAGATCGACTTGCGGTCATGATATCATCAGATGCGTGTAATGGATGAGGATATCCCGTAGACTACTTTCCGTTGTCGTCATGGGCATTATGAGTTTGTTGTAATGCCATTCGGCGTGACGAATGATCCATATGTTTTCATGGGGTTGATGAATGTTTTGTTCCGTGTATTCCTGGACAAGTTTGTTGTGGTTTTCATCGATGACATCCTTGTGTACTCCACATCTGAAGAAGTGCATGTAGAGCATCTACGAGCCGTTTTGGGAGTTCATCGCCAACATCAGTTGTTTGGGAAGTTGTCCAAGTGTGAGTTCTGGGCTCGAGAAGTTCATTTCTTTGGGCATGTTGTGTCCCAAAAGGGATAATCTATGGATCCTTCGAAGATAGAAGTAGTAGTGTCTTGGGCAGCCCCCAAGACTGTGTCAGAGGTGAAAGTTTCCTTGGTCTCGTAGGCTATTATAGGAGGTTTTTAGCCAATTTCTCCCAAGTTGCGACTCCTCTGACAGCTTTCAACAGGAAGGATCAAGCATTCATGTGGACTGATCAGTTTCATGCAGCATTCGAGTATCTAAAGGATAATTTGGTAAGTGCTCTTTTTCTTTGTCTTCCAACTGAGGGAGTCCAGTTTGACGTCTTCTGCGATGCGTCACATCTGGGGCTAGGCTGTGTACTTATGCAAAAAAGGTCAGTTGTTTCTTATGGGTCCAGACAATTGCGTCCCCATGAATGCAACTATGCCACCCATGATCTTGAGTTGGCAGCCGTGGTGTTTGCGCTGAAGTTGTGGAGTCATTACCTCATTGGCGAGCGCTTTGTTGTTTTCATCGATCATAAGAGTTTGAGGTATGTTTTCTCTTAGGGGGACTTGAACTTGTGGCAGCATCGGTGTATGGAGTTCTTGCAGGAATACGACTTTGAAATATCGTATACACCTGGGAAGGGAAATGTTGTTGCTGATGCACTAAGCCGAAAGTCATGCAGTGATGTTGTGCGTGAATCCGGTGATTCTTGGAGAGTAATGGAGGAACTGTCAGCATTACATCTTGATATGGAAGAGGATGGAGGTAGAGGTTGTCTTTTCCAGATGACGGTGCAGTCATCTCTGATGCAGATGGTGGAAGAGTCTCAGTTGGGTGATCTAGAGGTGGAAGTTTGGAGAGACAGAGTTGTTTGTGGGGAGGCCCCTAATGGTTGGTCGGAGGATGAACAACACCGAGTGTTGTATCATGGCAGGCATTTTTTTCCCTTGGCGATGCGCGAGACAGTTCTCCGAGAGTTCCATAGTTCACCCTTGGCGGTACATCCTGGTGTGACGAAGATGTACCGATCCTTGAGGAGTCATTTTTGGTTGCCTGGGCTGAAGCGTACAGTTGCAGATTGTGTTTCTAGATGTTTAGTCTGCTAGAAGGTGAAAGCTGGACACCGTGTTCCTGGTGGTCTTCTCCAACACATAGAGATTCCTCAGTAGGAGTGGGAGGACTTCTCAATGGACTATGTTACAGGTTTACCTCAAGCTCTGGGAGGACATGATGCTATATGGGCGGTAGTGGATCGTTTAACTAAATCGTCCCACTTCATAGAAATCAAGTAGTCAAGCTCAGTGGAGGTTTTGTTGAGGAAGTATCTGGAGGAGGTGGTGAGGCTTCACGGAGTACCTAGGACGATCATTTCTGATCGAGACCCTCATTTTACCTCTAGGGTGTGGAGAGGTATCCAACTTGCTTTTGGCTCTCAACTGTGCCTTAGCACTGCTTTTCATCCTCAAACAGAAGTTCAGACATAGCGAACCATCAAGACCCTTGAAGACATGATGCGCTCTTGTGTTCATGATTTTGGAGGATCATGGGTGAAGCACTTACCCTTGGTAGAGTTTGCTTACAATAATAGTTTTCACTCTACCATCGGCATGGCGCCGCTTGAAGCCTTGTATGGCCGGCCATGCCGTTCTCCGTTGTGCTGGACTGGGGTCGGAGAGTCAGCAATTCTCGGACTAGAACTAGTGCAGAATACAACAGAGATAGTTCAGGTGATTCGTGAGAGGATGAAGACAGCACAGGATAATCAGAAATAATATGCTGATCAAAGAAGGAGACAGTTAGAGTTTAATGTTGGTGATCATGTGTTTATAAAGGTGACTCCCCGTCATGGGCAGCGAAGGTTTGGTCGTGGAAGTAATCTTTCTCCCCGGTTTGTTGGGCCTTTCGAGGTGTTAGCTTGTGTTGGAGTTGTGGCGTATCGAGTAGCACTTCCCCCTCAGATGAGTCGGATACTTGATGTTTTCCATGTATCATAGCTCCATCATTATCTTCATGTTGAATCTCATGTTATCAATTGGGGAGAAATCGATAATGATGATGATGCAACCTTCGAGGAGCGACCTGTGGAGATCCAAGACCGTAAGGAGAAGGTGTTGCGTGGGCGTTCTATCCCCTTAGTTCGTGTCTTGTGGCGACACAGTGTCATAGAGGAGAGTACTTGGGAGCGTGATTCACAGATACGTGCTCAGTACCCAGAGTTGTTCAATGTTTAACTCCTTTCATGTAATGATGTTTCCTCTCTGGTTAGACCTTTCAAGTTTTATTTATGTACTTTTCATGTGATGTTATGAATGAATTGTTTGGGTAGGGATTGTTTGTTCCCATACTCCTGGATGTCGTAGTTTTGTTCCAGATTTCGAACAACTCATGGTGGTTTCCCCCTGAGAGGTATCTTATGGGGTGGTTGTTCGGACCCCTCTTTTCTTCTCGGCTGGTTTTAATTCTTGAGGATGAGAATGTTTTGAGAGGTATCTAATGTAATGGCCCGGACCTCTCCAGTCCATTACGTTGTGAATTTTGGTGGTGGAGGTGTTCCGGGAGGTCAAGGGGACTTATCCCCAACACTTTGCCAATTTTCCAGTTCTATGAATAGTGTTTCCAGTTTTATGAACAGTAACATATCGGTCTCACCAATCAGTCTGACAAATCGGTGTGACAGATCGGTTTCACAGATCGGTGTGACAGATCGGTTTCACAGATCGGTGTGACAGATCGGTTTCACAGATCGGTCTGACAGATCGGTTTCACAGATCGGTGTAACAGATCGGTTTCAGAGATCGGTGTTACAGATTGGTTTCACAGATCGGTCTGACAGATCGGTTTCACAGATCGGTGTGACAGATCGGTTTCACAGATCGGTTTCACCGATTAGTGTGACAGATCAGTTTCACAGATCGGTCTGAAAGATCGGTTTCACAGATCGGTGTGACAGATCGGTTTCACAGATCGGTGTGACAGATTAGTTTCACAGATCGGTCTCACAGATCAGTTTCATAGATCGGTATGACAGATCGGTTTCACAGATTGGTGTGACAAATCGGTTTCACAGATCGGTGTGAGAGATCGGTTTCACAGATCGGTCTGACAGATCGGTTTCACAGATCGGTTTCACAGATCGGTTTCATAGATCGTTTTCACAGATCGGTTTCATGTACAGTAACAGTGGGTGAACAGTGTTTCCAAAATCATATAGTTTTGCCCCTTTTAACGTTTCCTTTGACGTAAAATACATTTAAAGCCTTAGTTTAAGGGCTCTTAAGGCCATTTAAAATTCCATAAATCCTATATTAATTATTCCTATGGCTTGGAATGTTTTACATGGTCAAACCACGTGGGTTAATGCGATCCGTTTTTAATGGAGAATTAACCGGATCTTAAACCGTCGCCCCATTAAATCTTAAAAAGGGACGAGATATCATTATTCCTTATTCTTTCCCTTTGTTCTCGATTAAGAGGCACTATAACCTTTCATTCCTTTCCGTAGGAGTTGAACAATCAATCTTTACTCCTAGGATTGGTTCCTCTTTGTTTTGATGAAACCAAGCCGTGTCAATCAATCTTCGATATGAGGTATGTTGTATTGTTGTTCTTTTGGGGTTCATCTTCTCGTATCCTCCTTTCAATAATTATACCATGTAATTTCCAAGATTCTAATGGGTTTTCTTGGGGTTGGTTGGTATTGTCATACCGCAGCATCCTTCGGTGGATGCAGTTGTCGCGAGGGGAGGATCGTGACCTGTTGTGTGGATAAAGAACGTGAGGAACTATTTGAGGTAGGGGATTCATGGCTTCTATAATTGTATATGTGCAATCGTAGAATTAGCATGATTTATCCCTTTGGATCACAATGAAATTGACCTAATTATATACATGAACCAGAATAAGAGAATTGGTTTATCGCATGTTGTTTCTTTGTACTATGATAATGGTTTGCCTCATATTTTCCTAGATAGAGTGATATATATGTTTTTCTTTAATTAGTTTCTCGTTCATGATAGAAATTGATAAAGAACGTAAAGCCAGAATTGTTTGTTAAATAATCGGCTAAAGATAAAGAGGCATGTTATTGAATCTGTTAATTCAAGATGGATTAAAGAACTATTAGTTTGATAATTTCAAAAGGGTTCTGAGTTACCCACTTGCTTGTAAGGTTGAATGCCTTGTGGTTTGGAGCTCTGAGTGCTCATTTTGTTTGAAGGCTGAATGCCTCGTTAAAGGGCCGAGAGCCCATTTTGTGATCATTGATTTCCTACTGCTGGTGATTTTTTATGAGCCTGGATGGCTGTTGTGATATGTGGAGGCATGGGGACTTGTGGTTGTGGCAACGGATGACGCCTAGTGTGGTGAGATGCATCGGTTTATGCATATGGGTGTCGGGGAGGACACCAAGGATAATGGTATGAGATGAATGTGATGGTTTGATGTTGGTGGTTTGGTTTGGTTGTTTATCTGCTTTACTTTTCCCCACTGCTCAAGGCAGCTGGTCTTGCTTACCCTCTTTCCGAAGGAGGCAAAGACACGTGGGGTATGCCACATGCTTTCCTTGTTTAGCCTCTCGATGGAGGATGGGCCTATACTCTTTCTATAGGCGGCAAAGACTCGACAGGTAGTATATCTACTCACAGTGTTGAGCCTCCTTTGTGTGTAGTAGCATAGGATGCTATTCTAGAATTCCTGGGAATGTGGAAAAGTAATTTTGTAATGAATGTTTGATTAAATGGTGATAATCCACGAGGATGGAGGTGCTGGAATTTAATGGTGATGTGAATCTTAAAAAGGATCAGTTTTTTTTGAATGTGATGCCAATTCAGTTTAATGTTGAATTGCTCATTCTTAATTAATGTTTAAAGAATTAATTAATGTACAGTGGAACTGATAAAATGAGAACAGATTAATCTAATAAATCTCTTCAAATGTTTGTGTGATTATAGGATACCTAGTCTTTGAAGTAGCAGCCTGGAGTCTGAGAGATGTTAGCTGCAGTTGTATCTAAGACTAGGTAATGCCCATAGTGTGGATGTGAGTTACATATATATTCTGTACTTTTTGTGTTTCTATACGCTACTCCGCCCTGTCGGTAAGGGCAACTGACACCCCGGGGATTTTGAGCCCTGGGGGGTGTTTTCCCCAACATTCTGATGGGAGGTCGAATGACTGACTACCCCCTTTGGCCCTGCTCTCTTCTCTTGGTAGATACTTGTGCCATGAGGCACAGCGTTTAGTTACTCCATATATGTGTGTAGAGGGCTGTAATGGCTTGTGGTTATTCCCATGCATATATTCTGGATATAGTATCTTATGGACTACTATAGGTGTAATGTGTATAGGCTATGATGGCTTGAGGATCCTTACTCGGAGTATGTGATGTAATGGCTTGAGGTATTATACCCGACGTATGATACACATTATGCGAGCTGTGGTGGATCCCGGAAACTACCTGGTTACCTTTGGTTGTGAGGACGGTGTGGTGCTTCACCCAGGTGTCTGCGGGCAAGCCTATGTGGTGCAGGAGGTGCAGATTGTGGAGCATAGCCCAGGTGTCTGCGGGCAAGCCTTTGGAGAGAGATGCACAGGACGTATGTCATTGGGGCAAAGCGGAAAACCAGTGGGGAAGTAGTAGCGGGGTACCCTGGAAATTATTTACTATATGCTATATTTTTGTATGCGTTACTTGGTGAGAGTATCCATGGTGAGGTTGGAAACATAATGTACCTGTTTAGGTGACGAGTTAGTTTCACTTGTTGTTCACTGGGCTTTAGCATGCTTTCTTTACCTTTGCACGAGAGGCATGGGGAGGATCCTACTGAGTATACTGTTATACTCACCCTATGTATATATAAACTGTTTTTCATGTCACTTGGAGCAGGTTGGAGATCAAGTGGGTTACTACTAGCTTGTGGTTGAAGGAGGAGCTGTTCGGGCTCGTGGTCGCTGCTGTTTAAATTTTTTTTGGGTACTTTAATTTTTCCCCTTCAGTTGTTCTACATTTGCATGACATTTCATATATGTACTTGGTTTCCTTTTTTATCTTAGTTTTAAGTTGGAGTTGATTGAAGACTATTCTATCTCTCTCTTCTGCATGTTTTCTCTTAGAGGGTAATGCCTCCCATTTGTATGTTATTATACCGTTGGTGCTAGTCGCCAACCCGGGGCCTACTGGAGGTGGGACTCAGGGGGTCATTATCTCCCTTTTCACATTGCCGACCCATGAGGGGTACACCTTGTGGGGAGGGGGTCGTGAAATTGTGATTCTAATAGTTTGTAAATGTATAAATTATAAATCATGTTCCATGAAAGCTGATTTGGAAAAGGCACAAGGTCCTTCACCTCAATAAACACCCAATTTTACTTATCATTATAATAATGTATATTAGTTTCAATGTTATCCAACTTAATTTTGGTTCGTTTTGTAAACTATAACCATATATCACTTTATGAGAAACAATTACCATAATGGAAAACTACATAATCAAGAAAAATCACTTATAATATATCTAAATTGTTAGATATTCTTTTAAATTTATGAAAAATTAAGCATAAAAATGTTTATGAATGATCATACTCTATTTAAATCATTCAATGTGGTTTCAAAATATTTTTTGAATTTAAAAATCATATCAATCATTAGTATCAAACCTGTTATTCTGTAATGCTTGTTTCTATGCACCTGTTCATAATCAAGTCAAACTCAAAATGGTGTTTGTACTTTTTTTAACCCTATGAACATCTAAGGAAGATCCATATCAACTAATTGTATATATAATGGGATTCATTGATATGAAGCATCCCACTCTATTCATTACCAAAATTCTGGAACATTTTCATATACATTGCCTCATCTTTAATCATATCCTCGGAGATGTACCAAAAAATATCATTATAAATATACATAGGATTCAGACTAAATCATTATTATCAGTGTTTCCAATGTTTAACAAAAAAATTTCTCTAATAAAAACTATAGTTAGATAGTATTTTCATACCTTAATATTAAATCATTTGTAATGAATATTAATTAAATTATAAAGACATACGACATTGGACTGCAATAGTTTAGTTTCATTGGAAACAAGGAAAAGAATCCCAAAATCTTGTGAATGTTCTACCATGATTCCCATAAATATATCCACTGTTATAACACATTTCAAAAATTCCCAACATAATACTTTATTTATAACATGGGTAAAGAAAACAAAATAAAAGTTGATCATAAATTATCATTATGTGTAAAAAAGAGGCATATAAGAATAATATGATCTTAAGGGTTTGAGAACAAGAGCATAAAATAAGAAAACCAGAACATGAATATCAAATATCATAATCATGATCAATGGTATAAAGAGTTTCAGTTCATAAATCATGATTAATATTGTAATCAAAGAACTCGATCAATGAGATCATTAGACATGGAATTATCTGCAAACAAAAAAGAATGAGAAATCATTCTCATATATGTCAATGCATTATGAAATGTATATCTTATCAAAAAAAGTACATTACTAAACAATGTACACTCCCTTATCGACCCCTATATTACAAAACAAGGTTCACCCCACATTACCAACATGTCGTACTGAACTGAGTTCACGATCCATTCTAGTCATGTCTATATTTTAATATATAAATATTTACTCAATGAATTAGAGGTGGATATTGGTCAAAATATCTTATAATGGAAATTTTATTTATGTGATCTATAAGATCCTAAACATTTATCATATCCTGACTCATGAAATGAAATTGGTATCTTAAAAAATTACCCATATCAAATCCTATGAAAAATAGACAGGTTTAATAATAATTTTATCGAAGAATAAATTGTTAATTAAATAGGGTTTCATAAGAATTTGAATATTATATAATCCACAGAAGTGAAATAGGTTTCATAAACATGTTATCATCTTAAAAATTAACCATTCAAGGATATAATAAAAATAGAATCCTTAGATTATATCCCTAGTAAGCATAATTTTTATCATATGATTTCATTATTGAAAAAGAAGGATTTTCACAAATCAGTTGGAACATTTCACAATGAAAATAACATTTCATTAAAATCCACTTTTTAAAACATACAAAATTTCAAAATATATTTTTCGGGTAAGAACATGAAATCATAAAAATTAAACTTTAAATTCATTTAAATGTATTTCTTCTGGAAGGTGTCATTTCCTATTCGAAAACCCCCCTTTTTGAAAGATAAATGAGTTAAAAAGTTTACGTTTGAAATAATATATTTAACATCTAAAAAATTTCAAAATATAAAGGTAGAAATTTTGATTGAAAATTACATTGATAACATGTAACTATGAATTTAAATCATTATGCATCCTTTTCATTGGGAAATAGTATTCATTTTTTGCATGATTGAAATAAATATTCTTTTGACATTTTTTATAAAATGCAAATAGGAATTGTATTTGTAATCAAGTTGGAGATTACTTTTGAAAAAATAATAATAAATCCCTAATTGTTTAAATTAATTTTGGATAAAATCATCTCAAAATTGTTTATACAAATTCCATAACATTTTTTGAAAACACACTTTTGAATGAAAATATATTTTCATCTGAAAATATTATTTTTCAAAAAATTAATAATTTATAAACTCTTGAGTATATGAAGTAAATAATGTTAAGGGAAGAAATGTATTATCTAGAAAAAAATATTGGATAATAAATTTCTAGATAATTCATGACATATGACACTTTAGATTTCCTCATTAGAGACTTAATCATATACACCCTCAAAAATTGATGAAATTTTTACATTAAATGGTTACCGCATTGGTTACATTCAATAGTAATCCACATAGAGTAATTACACAAAATAAAAAAATATCAGGACTATTAATTGATTCAATATATTAAATTTTAAATGGGTTTTATGTATATCTCTTGACATGATACATTCGAATAACATAACTTAAGTCTCAAAGAAGTAAAATTTAGTATATTATCCCTTACTTAATTGGTAACTTTTTATCTTTTGGATCCATGAAATATTTAAAATATTGATAGATTAATCATTATTAAAATAGTTATATTCATGATATATAATTTCATAGTAATGTATATGCAGATCAGAAAACATATGTGTGGTGAATATCATGTAATTCTGTTAGAAATATAATAGTGACTAGAAATCCCCGAACTTAATGTATTGACCTCAATATTATTCATTTAAATATATTATATAATATATATAATTTTACTGTAAATATATTATAGAACCATATTCATATATATTATATCATATTAGATTTCAATTTGACATTTTATTACTATATTGTTAACGATTTCTTGTCAATGTTACTTCTTAGGTAATAACCACTTTATTTTATTGTATATGTTTTTATTATTTAATTTTGGCCCTCTTAAATTGATCATGATTCAATAATATCCAATATAAAACAAACGGTATAAATAATATATATATATATATATGTATTTATAGTAGTCAAAACAATTTTTGGATTAGAAATGAAATACATCATTTATAAGGATGGTTGGCCGAATGTATGAATGAACATTGTTTACATATTCTTTTTATAATGACATAAGTGAAATTAAATGATATATAGACACATATATATTATATTTAATGTATCAATTTTTAGGCATATATATCACATGTTTTTATCAAAACCATACTTTTTGTATAAAATATAAAGCTTTAATAAATCGCATCGCTTCGTGAGGTGGTAGTCAGTCATAGAAATGAGTGATGCTATTGTATTCCCACTAAAGTTTATGAATAAATGTATTAAAAACTCAAACCATTATATGAAAAATTCCATTTGTGATTTTATTAAATGTCTTATTAGGTATTACAGTTAGAGAAAAATCTTGCCCTTCATTATTTTTATTCTATACAATCATATTTAAAATACATTAGGAATCATAACCATTGTTCACAAAACAATTTAATTTTGATCATGTGATTAAAAAAATTGTGGTTTTAAAAGGTGAAAATGAAACAGAAAAAGAATGTAATGGCATGAACCAGTCAGATCATACCCTATGAACCATATTTATCAGAACATCCTAGGGTGACAGAATCACTGTGATTTTACCTTGAAAAAGGACAAATCTGTGATCCTAAAATTGATATAAGAACAAAATTATTTAAGGGGGAAGTTTGGTCTCATCGATTTCACAACCCAAACTATGTACGTCAAACCACCAAATAAAAATCTCATCATCTCCTACTATACCTTTCAGGAATTTGTTTTTGTAACAAAAGGATATGTTTCAAGAACCTAATATTATGAATATATTTATTTTATTTTCAATATAATAATTTTAATATTTATTTATTATTATTATTAGATAATAAATTATTTCTATTTTTATTGGATGAAGTTGAAATTAAATTTCTAGGTATTATGTTTTTTTAATTAAGACATTCATTTTAATGAATTAATGAATTTTTAAAATAAATCATATTTTAAAAAAATGTTGACATTAAATATGATTTATTATTTATAGTGGAATATATAATTTTAAGCAATCCAAAATAATTTTTCGAATTAATAGAAAACTGTTGTTGTAAAAAACCTAACATTTCACAATAAATGTCAATACTTTTTTTAAAAGTGAAAATTATAATATTATGAAAATTATTGGAATATAATAAATATCATAACTTGAATCATATTGGTTAAATTATCCAATTGTGATTTTTCACCATTTTCCTTGAAATTATTATTTTTGGGTAGAAATTTAATATGTTATAAAGATGCAGTGTGTAATATGAAATTATAATGACCAAAATGTGATGTAATAAATTCAATAAAAGGTATCTAATACTATTTTATTTTTTCTAGACTATGGCATTATAAATTATTTAGAAACACTATTGATTCTACAAAACAATTGTCAAAAATGATGATATGTTTTTTGGTTTTCATTAATTTATTATATTGGGAACAATACATAAATTTGTGATGTAGTAATAAACTACACTCTATTATCCTATATTAGGCCACCCAATCACCCATTCCTCATCACTAAGAAACCATTTATTGAATCTGTAATATATTATCCTCTCTGTAAATTCCTCATATTTTGACCCCCTGTTATCCTGAATATCCTCCCAATATCGTGTAATCACACTCTCAAAGTATGGGATCTTATCATTCTTCTAATTATCTAATCATATTAATTATCATATTCTTTTTATCTATAATTACTAATGGTTGGATATATTCATTCATATTGTCCGTAGATCAATTATAATTTATCTATGATGAGATATTATTTTCTTTATAATTAATTACTACAATGGTTATTTATCTTACCAAGTTCTGTTACAGTAATATCACAATGATTTTCCATGCCGAAAAAATATGTACTGAATTCCAATAACTATTTATTATTAAATTTTTCCACCATTATTCATTTATAGTTAACTGATTGGTTACATAAATTATTATAATCAACACTCAAATATCATGGGATTAAATTAGGTGATGTATGTTATTATGTTGTATGATCTATGTGTCAAACATATGAATTTACATGATAATAAATTTATCGGTGTGACTAGATAGCACTCCAAGTAATTCAATAATTTTTTTCCTCACGAGACACCATGTGAGGTGCATGGGAGGTTATCCTAATGAAATTATGTTATTATGTCTTACAGAATAATATCATATTGTGTTTAGGATGTCATGTTTAGAGTTGTAGCAACATTTCCATATTTTCATTATGTTATCATGTTAAATCATTCCTCACTGTTAATGTTTTTTATTATCAACACTTTTATGCCCCATTGGTATTCCAATTTTCTAAAATTTAATTCCTTCTCCATGTAATTATTTTCTTATTCACTTATAGGTATTTTTAGATCTCCCCTTTCATAAATATATATATCCCATGCTTATCCCATGAAATTTAAATTATTATGGTATCACATGATCATGATAAAGAAATTTTCAATATTGAATACTTATCCACTATTTTATGTTGTTATTTAAAATTAATAATACATAAATAAACAATATTTCTTGATGATTTGGGTGATATTATGTGTACTATTATGTAATAGATCATGAAATAACATGTAATAAATATAAGGGTTTTCGTATGGAATGTGTGAGATAAAATATAATGAAGAATATTAATGTCATAAATATAATTAATTTCATATATAAATAATATTTCAACAATTATTTCAAATATTTAAATGAGGTTACAGAAAAATTAATGACATTGGCTCACCAGGTTATAATATATTGTACACATGAATAATTATTTCATAACCCATTTGATGGAAGTGTATTTATATTAAATTTTTCATTAATATAAAAACATCAAACTATAATGAAGAAACATATTTTTTTATATAATCATGAAAAATAAATAAATTAAATGCTTCGAGGATGAAATAATATAAAAACATTTATTGATGAATGCCCCCTCATCTTCAGGTACATCTCGTTGGTTTTCACAAAAAGGGTATATATTGGTTGATCTGACTATCTATAGTGTTGTTAAGATGTAAGGGAGAGTGAGTTTTCTTTTACAGTTGAGAGGAGTGGTGTTTTTTTATATACTCGAATGTATTCAGTATTGGGATGTAAGTAATACATTATGTGGATTAAAATATGATAATTACTATTTTTTAGAGATTATATGGTATATACATAAATTCAACTCACATTTAATCACTTGTTTTAACTATTGTCCCCTATAACATCAAAGTAACACTATTTTGACAATTTTGACTTTTCTCCACAGTATCATTTTTTAAATCCAAGGAACTATATTATGTTAGAGTATTTTACTGTGAGAATCATTAGATAATATGGTTCCAAAAAAATTAATATTTTTTCTAATTTCTAAATTTTAATTCATAAGAGTAAATGATTTTAATTTAATCCCAATCGCATGCAACACGTAAAAACGACACTTTAACATTAACAGCCGGAGAAGTGTTTTACTCTTTAGGGGTCAATATAATCATTATAAAAGGTAAATTGGTACATTAATAGTCCAGATTTGATATTAACATGATTTCATAAAATAATTGTGAGATATTGGATTTATATTAATTTTAAATCATTCAATAATATATAATTTATCATAAATGAGAATTAATGTCAATTTAGACATTATTTATTTGATTTAAGTTCAAAAATATCAATAAAAATATTTATTTAGAATATATAATGTTAATGACTATTTTTAATGATATATTAATATAAAAATTAAATGTCAGAGAACAATTCATTATATTTATTACAATTTCAATATTTTTTGTTTTATTTATTTTAGTTATATATTTACTAAATAATTAATATGTTCCATTTATTAAGATATTTATATAAGTAATTCATATAAAAATATAAAATATATTATTTATATAAAAATAATTTAATTATATTTTAAAATAATATTTATAACCTTACCAAGGTTTTTTCTCTATCCCAAAGTATTGTACATATTATAATTGGGAAGACAATCTTTTATGTGTTTTTCATTAAATAACATATTATATGGAACATATTGTATGCAATTTAGCATAGAATTTCCATATTTGTAGAGAAATCTATAAATATTTAATAAAAAATACATTTAATAAAATTAAGATACTATTTTTTTGTTTTCAATGTTATCATTCTAGTTAAACCCTCGATAAACCCATTTATTATTTAAGTGAAGAAATTAATTTTTATTACATTCACTATTAATTTCAAAAAAAATTAATATGAGCTTATTATATATTGTAAATTAGGTTTTTAGAAAATATTTAATCAATTTTTCCAAATTAAACTCAAATAATTAAAAAAATTATATTTTATATGTAAGACATGACAAGAAAAGAAGGTTTTTATAGGAAAAATGATTTTAGGATTACGAAGGTTTTATATCCAATTAGAATATGAATTTTTTATTGATAATCCAAATAGAATAATATATTTATTATTTTTCTAATTATAATATCAAAGTAAAATAAAATATAAGTTTTCGTTATAAATAAAATAACTGACAATGTAGTTAACAATTTAAAATTCTGTATTTTTCATTATTCATAAAAAAATAAAACATTTTAGAAAAAAAACCCAAAAATTTACACTTTGATGATTTTGATATTCCTATTTTAAAATTTATAATATATAATAATATTCAATTTATATAAGTTTCAATGTTTAATTTTAAAATAATTGTTCCATAAAATTGCAACATGACCAGTTTTTTAGAAAATTATATTTTTTCATCATAAATTTGGATTCATTTTTATTTCATTTCAATAAGACATATAATATGAATATAAAAAAAAATTATTAATTAAAATATTTATATTTAATTAAAATCATTATAATTTCTTTTATTTTTAATACTTATCATACTTATGCACACAAAAATAGAATTTTGGAATCAGATTCCATATCATATTCAATATGATTTTATTTTCATTCATAATTAATTGGTCACAAAATAATTATCGAAACATTTTAAAACATATTTTCAAAATTTATTTGATATTTTTCATACCTTCTAGTCAATTGGTTATTTCAAAATTATCATATTAAATAATTATATTAATAGAGTATGTCATATTTTTTTAAAGCTTTGTGTTATGTGTAACACAATCTAAACATGGAATTGTGTGAAACACAATCCAAACATAGTATAGACAATAATGGATTATATAGTTAGTGTTTCATGTAACATAAAATATATAAATATCAAATATATATTAAAAATTTAACAAAATCATGGAGTGTTACATTGTACCCCCCTTTAAAAGAAATTTTACACATGAAATTCATATCGATCATCAAAGGTTTAACATTTGAACACTACTGCATGGAAATAGACATCATGAATTGAATAATAAAACGTCCCAAAAAAAATGGAATGCTTTAGAAATAATTGTTTCCCAATGAAACTAATAACATGGTTTTCATATCTAATAACATATGTCATTAGTGAAGACTTGGAAATGGTAGAAAATAGTAAATAATTATAGAGAGTGATAAAGATCACTTTTCATAAGATGATTAGTGATCTAGATAATTTTAATGAATTCCAAAACATAACTTAAATAAGCACAAAAAGATCATTAATATTGTCAAACATTTGATAAGAGGTCAACATTTAATGCCAATATACTTTTCTTAAAAGTAAATAATTTCCACAATAAGATATAAATAATTTATTTCATTCCATTCTATATCCACAACATCAACCTATGGTTATTTCAAGAAAATTTTACACTACATCTCTTAATCTAGGACATGTAGGTGAATTAATTATGCATGATTCACTAATGGATCTTAATATCCATAGATATATTGATAATTCATCTCATATATCTTTATTTATCATCGCATCAAAAAAAATTTACAGGTGATTTAATATTGATAAATCATTATCTTGTAAAGTAACACATTAATCTAAAAAACATCATATAAATTTAAACTTAAATCATTTCAAAAATGGTTGTAAATTTGACCATTTTGATATATTAAAATAAATAACATTACAAATAATTTCATTAAATTTCTCAAAATTATCTTAACATTGATCACACATATATCATAATATAAATATTAATTGTCACATATTATATATTTGAATACCATCATCAGGTTATCTCTTGAAACTTGAAAATTACTATAAAAACATTTCAAAAAATATATATACTTCCTATTTCCTTAAATAGAACACATATGTTATATATATTCATTAAATGATTATTAAAAATCAATTCTTTATAGTATAAACCACCTTTTCAGCAAATAATTTATTTTCCCGAGGTTATCAGTACTATCTAGATTACTTTATTCTTTTCCAACATATATTTATCCTATATAGACACTATTATTGAAACAATTAGAAAATATTAAGGGTGTTCATCCTTTATCTTTTGTATTATTTAAAATATATCATTTATATTAAGTAAATTTTATTGGTAATCGTTTTATTTAAACATAGTATTTCAAGTACTGGACAAAAAATATACTAAAAAATCCTTATATATGTCATAGTTTAGGGAATACAATATTTGAATTCAAATACTGTTAACTCCAGCAAAATAAGCAAAGGAAAATCTAAAAGGTATGAAATAGACAATATGTGGGTATTATATTCCCAGAAAACATAAGAAGGAATGGTGGATGTAACCATGTGTAGCATGTAACCTTCCAAAAGGAACATGATGACATAACCTTTATAAAGTTATGAAAAAAAGACAACTGAAGTTCATGAACTATGATAGATCATGTCGATCCAATTTGATAATAATGGATTTTCGTATTAACGCATCTGAGACTTTCCCTCCTCATGTGGTGGAAACCAAATGAGTTCCTCTGGATCACATTACTTTTTAAATCAGTGGGATCGTGAAAACCCATTCAAAATCCTTTAAAATGAAATGAAAACAGACCAAAATAGAAATCATTTCATGGTAGTAAACCAATATTCGAAGAACCCATGTGGTTTAGAAGACACTGTAGAATCCAGGGAAATATTACCTCCTTTTATTGTAGGAGACCAATGGAATTAAACCAATGTTAAGTTATAAGACATGAAATATATCTTGGACGTTATGTGGCCCCTTATGTCTCAAAATACAACTAGAAGGGTTTTCCATTAAAATGATCATGTATCCCCAGTAATCAATTAATTGGTCATGTGACAAATCACTAATGGGGAGAGTGATTTTATAAGGAAACAGTAATAAAATTTTGTTAGATCCCCAATACATTAAAATTAAATAGGTAAATAATAAAAGGAAATTAAGAGAGTATATTATAATGTGAAGATATAATAATTTTATGAGAATAGGGTTATAAGACAGGTCCAATCAACATTGATCATGAAATGTCCACTTGAACAGCCAGCATGATCCAGAAAGACACTTTTTCATTAAATCATTATATCATGAAGGGCCACCTAGAATGCCACCCGTGTCCTATGGATAGTCACTGAAAAATAATCTTAGATCACATAAATACCATACAACTACCATTGTAATCTCATGATAGATTTTGGAAATGTCTAACTAACCTTATAAATCTCCCATAGATAGTAATCATAATTATGAAATACCACTTTTATCATCCGAATTTCAATAGATGGGTGATAAGATGATGATGTTGCAGTAATTGAAAAACATGTGGTACCCCCAGAATGACCTCTGACAGGATCTTGTGAAATGCGTGACACCAAATCTCACCATCTATTCTGGCCCAAATATATGATATATGTTACACATAAGGAATTGTATATCCATGGTATTAATTCTTTAAAAACCACAAACATTATCCATAGAAATTAATACATGATCTATCTCACATAGGAACTGAAGAGGAGACACCTTAGAGCGACTGATCATATGATCGTGAATGTATTATACCTGGTGAAATTGATGGAATGTCTCCAAGGGTTGAAAAAAATAGTCATATTGTGTGATCACATTGGTTTTCATTAAGGAATTCTAGTGCTTATCATAGTTTATGTGAAGGGATTTCCCCATACCTGTTGAATCATTTGAATCGTAAATAAAATAACAATGGTTAAATCGATGGAATGTATTAATTGATAGTTGTAAAAAAACTAAAATATCTGAGGATTATGTGAAGAAAATATACACAAATCCTATTGGGAATCACATGAGTCATCTAGATCAGGTCATAAAATCAAGTCATGTCACCCAGATCATGTTCTACTCCATAGAAATATTATTCATATCATGTGATACCCCTCGGAGAAGTCATAAAAACTCACAAATCTCCCACTGGTCATGTCACATATGTGTATGAAATCCCTCCTATATCATCATACATATTTTCAAATTTCCTAAAATATATTGCAAAAAAAATTGTGGAATCCCAATTCTATGTCAACTAGATCACATGAATCTCCCCGACATACTAGTCATTTTTCACGTGAATAACCGTGCATTTAAGCCAGGTTTCATGATGACAATGGGTAATATTTTTTCAAGGATAAGAAATGGTATCTAGTATATGTTATAATGATCTTTCTATGAACATATTATATGTTATATATGATAATTTTATGAACATAGGACATGCTAACTAAGGCATGATATGTCCTCCAGAAAATGCACCCTTGATCTTACAATGATCTTCAAACAAGCCATCAGATTATGTGATGCCCCTTGGATAGGCCAACTACAGAATTTGGTTGTCTTTGGACTTCTCAGGGATACTGATAGAAATGTAAAGAAATATTATGAAATTTCAAGAAGATAATCAAGGCATGTTATATATACAATCATGTAGGGATGGCAGATAGCCAGGAAAAGTCAAGAAGGAATCCCAATACATGATTTCCCTGTCCATCCAATTTACCATGGAATCCATGGTGTGTATGCTCGAATAAATAGCATAATATGTTATGTCCCACATGTAAGGGATACCTAATTGTATAAACCCTGATCAATGTAAAAAATTTGATATGTCCCACATACATTGAAAACATCAGTTTTTATGCTATATTAAGTGACATAATATAATCTGTCCCATATGTACAGGAATCCACATAATACAAGACCTGATCAAAAGAATAATATGATAAGCACCACATATTGGGGAAAAAATTGTTTGTATTTCTCGATCAATGTCGTATTATTATGAGTTCCACATATAAGTGAACCTCAATGTTGAACACAGATTCCTTGAAATAATTTTATACGTCCCACACATAAGGGAACCCTCTGTGTGCAAGCCATGTTGAGTGGAATAATATGATACATCACACATATAGTGGAAAATATTTTGGGTAATCACCTATAAGTATAATAAAATGTGATGGACCACATATAAGAAGAACCTCAGTTTGTAATCCCCAATAAATGACATAATATGATATGTGCCACATTTAAGGTAACCCACATTGTGTAATACCTAATGGGATTGATCTATGTGAACTCTAATTACAACTATAACCTTGATCTGTAGGATATTTTCATAGGGAATGATATCAAATGGGAATACACTATATTTTATGGACCCCATATATTTTACATTTAATCATCAAGATACAATCATTCCCATGGGCTGATCATTCTACCCCACCCATCGAAAGACTAAAAATTCAACCAAACTATGATGAATATGATTCCCACTATAAGAAATATATTTAGGGTGCCTTCCTAAGGCATCATCTCTATGATAATCATTCAATGGGTTAGTCCCAATACATATGTCCAGCGTCAATATGAAATGAGATCGATTAAATTATTTCCATTGTTTCCCACAATGAATATTTCTCAATTGGCTTAGGGAGTTTCGAGGGTAGTATAATTCAAATTATCAATTTCTAACAAGGAACACTAAATAGGTATTCATTAAAAAAATTTCTGATATTACTACCCCATATATGGTTATCCACATATTGGCTAGTCTCTATGGTGCAATTGATCAATTGTTATTTCAATCCCATCTCTAACCAAGATACGTAAGAAACATCCATGTGGGTTAAACTAAAATATATGATGCCCATGTGCCTTCATGTATATCTTTTCCACATTAAATTAAACATAATGAGTTTATTAAACTACATGGATGTTGATTCAGAATATAATCTTTTATATGTATGATTCAACATAATGACTCAACTCATCCTTGAAATATTAGTCACCTCCCTGCATGCAAACAAATTCCAAAGATCCTGTAAATTTAGCAACAATATATAAGTATCTACCCATTAGGGGGAATTATTGATGATCCAGAGGTACATAAATATAGTCTCACTAAATAATTTTCCTACACATGTAAAAGTGTTTATCCAATGGTCAATTTTTTAGAGTAATCTGTACTATATCTACGTTAGAATGAAATTCAGGAATATATCATAAATAAATAAGATACTCCCCCGAATAGGAGATAATTCCCCCCCAAAAGGTGTGATGATCCAGACCACCAATCTTCTCGACCAATGTTTTTTATATGATCCATTGTTTCTAAAACCCCAACTCACCACCTAACTTTTGGAAGAAGGTCTTTCCCCATTTTAGATTTGGGAACCACTATGAATTTTTTTAAGAAAAATGACGATGATACCATTGTAAATGACTGTTAAAGCAATTGCAACCCCCATAATAAACTTCCATGAAAGATAAAATTCATGCAAGATTAATATTTTTTAAAAATGAAAAATCATGAACCTAATTCCTACTCATATTTCAACAGAATATCATTCACAATAAAAAAATGATTGACTGTATAATTCTCATTATACCATTCCATTCCAATCAAGAGGGTTAGTAGTTGTATCTTTCCTAACAAAACTAAAATGGTGAACCAAATGAATATATATGAAATAAATAATAGATTTATTAACCCCATTTCATGCTAAATTATATTCATATTCTATGAAAATGTGGGAATAATAACATAAATATTAAGGATAATCTACTATTTCTTGTATTCTTGTGAAATAAAACTATCCCCTATTTGACATTTAAAAATGAGAAGAATGGAAATATATGTAATCAGAGAAAAATTGTGTTACCCATGTAGGTCTTATTGAAAAAATATAAATCCAAAAATGAAAAAAAAATATGAACTCATTCCTTTTTGTTTCATGTTTGTAGATAATTCTCTCACAAACAACAACCTTATATAAGATAATGTCATCATCCAGTGACCATTATAAAAAAACATGTAAAATAAAGACCCCATCAGGCCTCATAATGACTCAACTAGCTAAAATCTCTATTGTTGGTTGATGAATGTAATCCTCCATGAATTTTGTAATCATGGTAAAATACCAACCCATGAGGTTTCTCATGATGTTATTCATATAAAAAACCAGTGAATCATGATTTTCAATATACATCTGTTGTAAAGCTAGTGTCACTTGACTCTACCCCCCACCACTTAGAGATATTATCCTATGAATATGTTACAAAACAATTTCAGTATTTGATAACGGTTGACCAAGGATTAAACTATGGAACCCAACTGGATGATTATACATTAAGGGGAAACCTTTCATCTTTCATCTCTAACACCATCCCATTGGTGCCCTTCATATGTCTGATGATAGTGCCACTGGACACACTACCAACTCAAATACCAACGGACCAGATACAAGAATAACACATTTGGTGTGGAAGGCTCAAGATAATTATTCATGGTCTTATATATCTACTCCCAGTTAATATTTATAAAAAAGGATTTATAATTAATCAGCAAGAAATCTCATATCCCTATTCATTTGGATGATGTTTTGTAGAATATTATTGCATCAGTCTTTGTGGTGCCACATATCCCTACACATGTCTGTGAATTCCATCGATACTTTATTGTACAAAAAAGTGGAAATAAGTGGGAACATATACCAGTATGGATTGAAGATAGCTTCCAGTATTTAGTTGAGATATATAAATTATAAACATAAAATCATGTGCACTAATTTCAAAATATACCTTACATCTTGATTACCATTAAAGAGATACACTATTATATTTTAGATCTGGTACATATACTGGGACTCGAACATATTCAAATATCAATATAAAGGGAATAAAAACACATCGATCATTATAAATATGTGATTCCTCCATTGTAATCCCAAATTCTGATTCCATTCCATGAGGATTATTATCATATTATGATAATGGAGAGGCACCTGACCTAGTTCATCTTCCCATTCCAACTGGGGCTCATCAATTGAGAGTAGATCATTAATCATGATATCCTCATATGCTTTGTGAAAAATCCTAGTGACATATTTCAAATTCCCATGGTTGTGTTCATATCCCTATTCTAGCTATGTATAAAAAATAGAGTGTGGAACATGCTTTTGTAAAGCCTTAAATTTTTTATGAAGAAAGACATAGGTATACTACAAAGGCCAAGGATTAGTCTCATATTGCTATTCAGTCCATGAAAAACCGACTATGATTTGATCACACCATTGGGAATGATCATGTCCATGTTATTGAATCTACCTACAATATTCTAGCATATCTCACAAGCTGTGATCATACCCCTGCTTCAACTAAAAAATGAAAACATTAAAATCCTATCAATTCCACTAATGAGTGGTCTTATATCCATTCTTCAATTCCAATGGACCATCGATATATTTTGATTGGAAATGTAAAATTGTAACGAGATAATATTCATGTTCTATCAAGGACTAACTATGTGGCAGTGACAATTCCAAGGGAGAGGCCGATAATCCTTACAAAAATGACAAATGTTATACTCTAAAGGCTTAGGATCGGGCTCATTTCAATGTTGGGACCAAGTCTAACAAATTGATATTTTGGAATGTGCCTCAGTGTTGGCTCATATCCTCATCCACAGTGAAGAAGATCATTGTTTTACACTATAAAATTCTCATCAATGGTCTCATGTATCATATAACTAGATAGTTAGAAATATATTTTGGTAGTCTCTAAACATTTGTAACATATCCTTACACAATTTAAAAATTAAGACACGAATATCCAAGCCATGATGTAGAAGATGTCTCATATTCATGATCTTCTCAATGCCAGTGACATTCATGTTGTTTGGGACATATTATCAACACCCCAAGATTTATTCAACCCTTCATCTAAAGTTAAATGTGATGAATTTCATGATATTCTATTACATAGTAGTGTGGATATGGGATATAGGGAATCTAACTCTGAAATTCACCTTGGTCATTCTCCCATAGTGATATATCCAAAAAATATGAAAATCATATTGTTTCCCATACACCTCCTTATATAGTGGTGTTCAAAGCTCAGAAAAACTCATTTAGATTAGTGCAAGGAAAACCATGTAATCCAAATATAGTTTTCCATTAACATCTAGAAACACTCCTATATGGAAATCTTATTTCCCCCAGAAGAACCACTTGTGTCCTCACTAGATTGAGGCATGTAAGTCTGATGAAGAAGACTACAACATTGAAATATGTATAGGGTTTGTCAGAAAATTCATCACCCATATTATGTCCCCTTTCCAATTATGAAAATGAGAACCAATATAAACTATTATTTATGTGTGTGATTTATATACACAACAAGATATGAGAAAATAACGTGTGAATACTAGCTAGAGATCTAATTTTTTCAGGATTCAAGGGTCACCTCTAGACCATGAAGATTCTCTAATGATAACAATACATTGCTGTTATCTCCAACGATCTAGACCCAAAACAGGGAAAGCACAATTAAAATATGTAGCAGGTTTTTGCTATTTCATTTCAACTATTCAACCTTCAATCTCTAAATCCATGTCATGTGTCTGTATTTGATGATGGGGAATATAGGGAGTATTATTCTTCCGCACACCTCTATAACAATAGATCCACATATATACGACATCTATTAATGACGTACCCTAATGTGAGATCTGGTGGTTGTTATTACAAGAACATTTTATTCACTACAACAACATTCCCCCAGTTCATTATTTTTAGGATATCACAAAGAGGGATCAATGTAAATTTTACCCTACATCAAAAAAGAGGGATTCAGACATCCCCTATTTGAGAGGTAAATTTTTACATTCTACATCATATCTGTTACATCTGACACAAGACTCACCTCTACTATTTGGAGATCAATCCTCATTCATAACCATAATAACCCACATTTTCACTACTCACAGGCTAATATGAAAGTAATGTAATATGATGGAAATCAAATCTAGTTGGGGTCATAGGCCAAAATAGAGAAATATTTCTAATGGTTTTCGAAATGACCCTAATCAAATATGTGTATAATCATCCAGTTTTCTTGAGATAAATGGTGAAACTAGATTTTACCAATAAACCTGTTTGAATGTTGTTACTATCAACACAACAAATAGTGTAAAAGAAAATGAATAATCAAATCGATATAACACATAAAATATGAATCTATATGAGGATCTAGGTGCACACAAAGAGGGTACACGAACCTAGAACCAGAGAATTCTCCAAATTCTAGAACCTATCGATATCATGTTTCCACAACTATGGAAGAACACTATAAAATATAAATGTGAATGAATTTATACATCCAAATCACTTCCATAAAGAATGGAAAATCCTTCAATGGAGGAACAATTTTTATGATATGATAATGAGATAAAAACACATAGATGACTCACTGAGGAGCAAATTAGGGGAAATATTACTAATTTCTGTACTCTTCATGCTGATGAAAATATTCCCCATTACATACATTTGGAATGATCATTTTTACTTGTACGATCTGAATTTGAGCATCAGACTGGCATCAAAACCCAGAAGATGTTTTTTTAAATGAGATAGTTAGAAATGATTACGACTTCTATCCCGTAAAGTGAAAACCTATCCATATATAGGAAGATAATTTATTTTTAATATGGATAGAGAATTATATAGAGACAAAAATAGGGGCACATCATCTAGACCCTATGCTCTATTTAGATGAGGCTAGTTCATACTGAACAGCCTCTAGAATTGTTCAAAATCATCATGTCCCTACCTACTAGAATGAAATCCATTGAGGGGTGAAATGAACCTATTCAACATGAGATGAATTCATATCGTGAAGGGGTGGACGAAACATTCTCACACCCAATTTTGTAAACACTACCTTCTCTACATTCGATGACGTGGGAGACCAAAAAATTTATCTCATGCACTTAATATACCTATGAGGACAGATGACAGGCCACTGAGATCAAAATTTGAGACTAATATGAGGTGATCCATAAAAATTCTGATAAGGCTATGCTTTTTTTTATATAGTGGACCTATAGTAAAATTCATTGTAGGATTGGAAGACCTTCCCTATCAATTCCATTACCATTTAATCTTTATACTAAAGTAGATGTTAATTTTTTACATGATGAAAGAAAATCCATTTTAATGTGAGCGGGTGTTGACTTCATAGTTATAATTAACGTTGTCACAAATTATCTTATCACCCCTCACATACATGAGAAATTACTAGATCAATGTAGTGATAATATCTATGACGAGTTGCTGAAATCTCTAATTCAATTGAATTATAACTACAACATAAATTGACATCAGTGGAGGTTTTATAGCTGTGTTTCACAAATCCACCACTAAACCTTTTTGAAAAATTGTTTCACGACTTTGTATAATAAACCACCCCCAAACTATCTCTTTTTTTCCATTATCGACCCTGCCCCCTAACCCCGAACATAAATCTCTCCCGCGGCCCCCTTATCCCGGAACCCCCCCAGTGACCCCCTGAAGACCACCACAGAGCCCCCCCCCCACCCCACCCCCGCAACACCTCGGTGACCACCATGTGATCCCCCTGGGGACCCCTCGACAACACCCCCAGCGACCCCCCTTCTCCCGCTGACCCCCCACGCCCCTTCTCCCGGCGACCCCCCTTCTCCCAACGACCCCCCTTCTCCCGGCGACCATCCTTCTCCTAGATACCACATGACCCCCCTTATACTGGTGAGTTTACTATGAGTAATTATTGTTTAGGATAATATTTTTTGATTACATTGAATTCATATTTTTGTGTTCTATTAATGAATAAAACATATATGTTCAATTAATATCAGGTAAATGTAGTCTAGTTCGATCTAGTTCTGTTCAGATCATTTTTGATTGGTCTATTTTGTTTTTTTTAATTTATAGTTATTTAGTATTTTTTTTAACTAATGTACTTTTTGGAAAAATTGAATATACATGATTTGGTTAATTTCAATTCAATTTTATACATTTTCTCATTTTATTCAGTTGAATTTGTTGTAGTTAAATGAAATAAAATAATATTTATATTATTTTAATAACTATTGTAAAATTTTGATTCATTTAAGGTTTGATTTTATTCAGTTTGATTGAATTTATTTTTACTCTTGATAGGTTGGTTTATAATTTTTATGGTTTGTTTGATTACTTTTTCATTAATTTGAGAAATTGTCATACATTTTAAAGTAGTTATTGTCAATATGAATATTTATAAGATATAAAATTAGGCAATTTAAATGTTTTATAATGGTGTTGTTATTTTTATATGAGGGTTTATTTTTTAAAATTGAATGATTCAAGTTAACTGATTTAGGTTAAACTCATCCAACGAAATAGTTTTTAATATAAACTGATTTTTGAAGTTTTAACTCAATGGAATAAATTTATGAAATCAGTGTATATGAGTGGAGATTTAATGGTCTAAAATTAGTAGATTTACTAAATACCCTTGTAATTGATTGGTTAGACCATGAAATGGTCTTACAAGAAATGGGTTTCTAAATTTTTTATTTAAAATGGTTTGAAATAAATGTGTACATTTTATTAATAGTTTTTTAGAAATTGTGTAAAGGTTAGGGTTGGTTGGTTTTAGTATTTTTTTTGATAAATTTATTAAAAATATTTCATATTTATTTTATATTGTTGGACATGTCATTGTACTTTAGTTTTGTAAAATAGTTCTGAGGGGATACCTAATATTGAATACTTGGATTTAGATCTATTGTTTTGGATCAATACTTGTCATTCTAGGTTGTGGTGTTTTTTTTACTAAATTATTTATGATTTCATTTTGTTAGTGTTAGTTTTGTATGTGTCAATTGTGTTCACTTCCATTAAATTCAATTAAATTTTATTTATTTTTTGTAATTCTAATTATGTTGGATTTGGAATGTTAAATATGGTTCGATTCATTTCTTTTGCATCTATTTTTTTCCTGTATTGTATTATTTAGATATATACAATGAGTCTTATATGTCTTTTATTCAATATTATTTTGTTCGATTAGATTTGTATCCTTTCAATATGGTTTAATTAAATTCATTTTCAATAATTTTAAATCTAATAGATGTAGAAAACATTGTATTGTAAGAGTATATGATATAAACAAGAGTGTGGGGGTGATTTTCTATTTAAAAAACTAAACTAACATATAAAACAATCCACATTTTTTAAATTAATCAGACTCAAAGATTGTAAAATGATTATAGTATAGGTATTATACATATAAGTCATCCAAAAAATCAGAGTTACAAAACTTACTTACAATTAATCTAATTAAAAAATATTAATAATCCATTAGGTTTCCCAACACCTAATTCGAATATTCACGTGAATGGAGACTAACTAATTACTATCCCTTATTTCGTTAAATGATCATTTCTCATGTGGGTTAAGAGAGTTGCACTGGATACATTTTTTCCAATATAAATCATTATTATAGAAACCTAAATTTGTATGTCCCAATAGGTGGAATATATGACTACCCCATAAAGGGTATGTACATCAATGTCACTCCCAATGGTGTGATTGAAATATGATAACACTGATTCTGACCATAACCATGATACATATGAGACATTGTGGAGGCTAAATCTCAAATACCTAGTAAATATGTTCCCACATGTATGTATTTTAAACATGAATTTAAACATGACTTCTTTACCTAAATATGTTTGTTTTGATTCAATATATAAAACAAGATTTTTTGGATTCCTCATTACTAATAAATCACATACATGACAACAATATATTGTACTTGCATGGCCAAATATTGACATGTACCTAGAGTAATGGGATTACCATATAACCCTATACACATTAGGGGGGATGTATGAAGAACCTAGGATACATATAAAAGGACCAAAAAATATTCCCCTTCTCATATATAAGGGGTTCACATATGATAATTTTTTAGGTTAACGATTTTTCAATCGGAATTAGGAAGAGATTCATATACAAATCATATATCTATAACAGTGTCTCAGAGTAGGAAAAATCCACCACAAAAGGGTTTGGTCAGACCAACCTCCCATCCTCTTGTACAATGAAAGTTTCTATGCATCATTGTGTATGAATCATGAAAAGACCACCTACCATATGAATGAAAGTTTGTATCCTATTAGGGATGTGGGAAATATTTTATGTTTTTATTAATAAATATAATGAGGAACAACACGTAAATGATTAAAATCAACCATCAGTCCAAACTGAATGGACCTCACTTTTATCTTTTATCACAAAATAATATTTGTAGATCAGATTCGATCTCATTTAATAATGGCATAAATTTCACAATATGGAAAGGAATGTTTGGCCAAATCTCATTATATCATTTTTTCATGTCATGAGGGTTAATAGTTTTATCTTTCTTAATGAAACAGATATATAAATACATGATTCAGACCAACTAATTCCCAATGAATTATATACTACCTATTATATTATTTTTTTTAATACATTTTCCCTTTCATATTTCATTATCTGTATCTTCATCATCAGTATTATTATTATTCCTTGTACCTTTTTCTTGATTCCCTTAAAAATATTTCACGTTTGGACATCAATTTTAATAATTTATATAATTTTAAATTTTAAATCATTCAATAATTAGTGAAATCATTGGGATTCCAATATTACAGTCCACCACGTTAACTAAAAATTTCATTTTCACTTCATATTTACATTTTTTATGTCCTTTTATTCCATAGTATCAGCATCTTCATGTTACTATAAGATATTCATATGGCTATATTGACCCATAGACTCTATACATATGAAGATGAATATATTATCCTTCATGGTCTCCACTACCTGAACTCTTAATGAACTCATTCCATATCTTCGTTGGGGAGTCTAATAATTGGTTAAAGTATATATTATTAATAATTTTCCATCAAAACTAATTTGGAAGAATCAAAATTTATTTCACATAGGTGACCATACCATTTCAATGAAAATTATAATATTTCCTATGAAATTCAATATTAATCAAATCCCTTATGGTTCTATCCATTGATGAAAAAATGAAATCATAGTGCGAGAAACACTTATCATAGTTAGAAATGACATAATCGCGAAAAATCACCTTTTGGATGTCTAAATAATGAAACATTCTTTTAAAAATATGAAACCATTGTCTTAACCTAGGAAATCAATTATCTTTATCAATTTAAATCCTCTATGATGGTTTATAATGAGTTAGTAATTTTCTAGAGCATATCCCCTACAGTTTAAATCTATTTGTGAAATAAGGCTAGTTGTCTTCCACTAGTTCAAATTCTTGTATATGTATATATGGTACATTCAATGATGTTACGCCTTGGTAAATATTTTTATGAGACACATACACATAATTTATAAATATAGGGATATATTTCTTTGAAACCAATCTCTCTACCCTTTACAAAAATGCTATGACATTTTTCTATACATTGACTCAAGAAATAAACCTATCCTCTGATAAATCCATAGTAAAATCCTTAGATATATCCATAGGAATCTCATTAATGTTTTATCATTGTATTTTACAAAGGATGACTAATCCTTTGGTATGATCCCAACTATAGTGACCAAGAAATTTCATACATGGATATGACATATTTTTTTATGAATATTCATTACACATTATACAAAATCACTCCTTAGGGATTTAATTTATTAATTAATATCCGATCAGGGAGCATAATTTTCGAATATGGTTTAAATGGTTTAATGTTTCAAAATAACATATCATTCTTTACCATTAATTTAATAAATTCCATACATAATACTTTATTTATTAATGGGTGAAAATGAACTGATGAATGGTTTATCTTATATGCTCAGTAAGGGTAAAAAATGGAGATAGATAAGAATAAAATGAACATAATAGTATTATATCAGGTGCATAAACTTTGAAAAGCATAACCTACATATCAAATATCATAATCACAAGTCACAATATAATTACTAGAAGTTCCAAAAACATTAGTCATATTGGAAATGTAGAACATGATCTAGGAGAGAATAACAAATTTTATTTCAATAAAATAAATAATAATAAAAAATAATTTCCATATTAGTTGTGAATAAATTCCATGTCCATCATAGAAGAAAAAATTTGTTACTAAATCAGGTTCACTCCCCATTCCAAGCCTAAATTACTGATCCTTTTTTAATTATCATTCCATCACTTTTTGCAGAACTGATTTCACTCCCTATTCTAGTATTATGTATCTTGTGACATAAAAATATCTACCCTATGAATTGGAGTTAGATATAGTTCCCCCCCATACAATAACAAAAATATTATTTTGGAGATCCACAAGATCATATAAATTCATTATATCATAATAGTGAAATGAAAATTTTATCAGAGACATTTCATCATAATGTTACACGTGAAAAAAGATATATCATTCATAATTATTTCATCATATAATAACCTTTGGAAGAAAAATTCCTTTATAGTTATTTTATCATGGTATAAAATGTCAATGATAAATAGGTTTCAAAAATAAATTTTCAACATAATCATAAACCATTAAAAGATGAAAGAATTAATTTATACTTGAATCATATCCCCAATGTAGCATAAATTAAATTTTATAATAACATCACAGATAGAAAATAATGTTGAATAATAAGATGAAACATTTCTTATGAAAAATGATATTAATTTGAAAACCTATTTTTAAAACATGAATAATTTTGAAATTTATTTTTGAATGAATCCCTGAAAACATTTAATGGAATCATTACACATAATTTTAAATATTTATTGACGAAAATATCATTTATTTTTCTAATAAATTACTTTTTAAATCATATAAAATTATGAAAATTATTTAATATTGTTTTTTTTTAAAATATAGAAATTATACAAATATGAAAGGAAATTTTTTTCCGGAAAATAATATTATAAGAAATTTGTAAGAATCATGAAACCATTTAGTAGTCAAGATGAATGAGAATACTATTCGCACAATGCATGTTAAAAACATAGATCGTTTTCACACTTTTCGTAAAAATATAACATGTATTATTTTAAAAAAAACCTGATGATTCTTATTACCTTTTTTAATTCAAAAAATGTAGAAATTTATTTATAAAAATAATTATAAATTTTTTAAAAATATTGAACACATTTTTAAAAATACATGGGTTTGGAAGAAAAAAAATTCATCCTAAAAGATGATTTTTCTTAAAAATCCTTTTTAAACTCTTGAGATTAATGAGTTTTAAAATTGTATAGGAAAATAGTATTATAATTAAATTTCATTAAGGGAATAAAATTCATTGTAATTCACTATATTTTGATGATAATATTTCCACAATGAAGACTTAACCACAAACAATCTCATCAAATTATTGTAGTGTTATATAAAATACTTACCTCTTATGTAACATTTATTTATAAGATCCATGAAATATTTTCCAAAAATGAATATTAAAATATATTGAGGATGAATAATTTCATGATATTACATGTAAAAGGATATTTAATAGCACATTGTAAATGAATAATATTGCATTACATAACGTGCATATCAAAGAATGAAAATGGAGACAAAAATCCATTATTGATTTCATAACATTTAAATAGTAAATCCCATAAAATAATAACATCAATTGAATCATTATTCATCATGAAATTATTTATATTCGTGATATATAATATCAAGACCCAGAATATACACCATAAGAAAGAAGCGGGTGATGAATATTGCATAGGTATCACAGAAATTATATTGACAATTGAAATAAAGAAACATTAAAACTTGACATCCATCATATTCATTCAAACCACCTATAAAATTAATATATTTTTATGATAAATATATTAGAAATACCTATTCATTATGTATCATATCACATATTTTTTTTCTATGGAATCTTATTTCATTCTAATTAACGATTTCTTGTTAAAGGTACATCTTAGGAAATAACCCTTTACTTTTCATATATGTTTGTATTTTTTTTCATATTTTCCCTCTTAATATGATAATTATTTATGAATATTAGGAATTTAAATCATTCAATAAATATAATTTTTATTTTGTATATATTTATTCATAAAAATCCTAAAAAGTGTGTGATAGGAATGGAAAAACATTATTCATGGAGTGGGTAGGACATATGTACTAATAAACGATGATTCCATTTTTATTTAGTGTTTAATAAAAAAATGAAAATGGTATATCTATATATTTATATATTCTCTTTCATATATAATTTATATTTCATAAATATGAACTATTTTTATCAAACCCATCATTAATAAATTTCATTTAGATCATTAATGAATCACATCATTTCACGAGAAGGTAGTCCATTGTACACCTGAGAAACAATATAGTATTAACCGAAAATGGAATTCAATTAGGTATGTGTAATTTAATAGTTACATAATAAATTTAATTATTTTTCTATATAAAAAGACTTTCCACCAATATTCATATCCTCGAGAGGTGGTAATGGAAAAATAAATGACATAGGTATGTGAGGTCGTCGTCCTCCATACAATTGAATAATGATTTCATAATGCATTTGATGGAAGAATGAGTGGTTTTAGGTAATAAAATTATCATAAAAATTAAAAGAATATGGATGTTACTATGGTTATTATATAATAGTGTAAAAATAATAATTTCAGGGGTTTGAGAACAAAATAAAACAGAAACGTTCATTGATGATCGTTACCTCTTCTTCAGATATATCCTTTTGGTATGAACCAATGGACATCCTTCATTGGATTTACATCCAAAATAATTATTCTATGATTATATGGAGAATTAGGGGATGTGACTTCATAGATATTTTTTATTAAAAATTATGTTGAGGTGTCCAGACGTATGGACAATGAGTGCCTTATATTGTTGAGGAAGAGTGGTATTCTAGCAATTATTCAAAAGTATTCACTATTTTTAGGTCTATATTAACATAATTGGATACTTATCTAATAATTATATGTGTATATGTATTCTATGGTCGATTCATTCCACCACCACATAGTTAATGACATTTGAAACTAGTTTTTCCTTAACTACCATTTATCCTTATTTTTATCATTTTAGATTTTCATTATGGTTAATAGCTCTCTAACATAGAAAATTAATCCAAAAATTATAAAATTAATCCAATTATTAATAGATATTCTGTATCCACTGGTTCAAAAGATGATATATAATTTATGAATAGTAATTTCGTTTTTCAAGGATATTATTCATATCACAGTTTCATACAACGTGAAAAAACACAGTTCTAACCTGAAATATGGTAATAGAGTTTTTAAAAATTGAGGTTCAATATGTAAATAATAAAATGTAAAATGATCTATAAATGTATCATTTTTTATATTTATTATATTTTCAATTTTACTCAGAATATAATAGAAGTTTTAAAATTCTAAATCATTCTATAAACTATCATTCATGATAAAATAACATTAATATCAATTGTAATATTATTTATTTAAATTGAATTTTATAATATAAATAAAATGATTGAATTAGAATATATTTTGTTTTATCCATTGTAAAATGTAATATCCATGTTGAAAATTTATTTAAGAAAATAATTCATTCATTTTACTTGAATTTCAATATTTGAAGTATAATTTATTTTAGCTAAATATGAGCTGAATAATTACCATGATGGTCATTGATAAGATTTTTAATTATCTATTTCATATCTAATAATTAAAAGAAGTTTATTATGAGAAAAAAACTCATTTATATTTCATAATAAAATTTTATAAGATTCCCAAAATGGTTTTGTCTATATCTCAATGCATTATAGATATTAAAAGTATGAAAAACTCTTTTTTAGTTTTTTCCATTACATAACTTATTTTATGTATCATATTAAATGTAATTAGGGATTTAATTTTCTTTTCTAATATAAATTGATGGAAATTTTCAAAACAAAGTAATTATATTATGAAAAAATTTCTACTAGTATTCAGTCTTAACATTCTTGTTTATCCATATAAACCCATTTTTAAATTAACTAATTTAATTAATTTTTTCTGTATTATGAATTAATATTGGTAAAAATTTATTTTTACCATTTAATAAATTATAATTTATTCTGATTACAGATATAGAATAATATTTTTTAAATTCAAATCATAAAAGTTTAAAATTTTAATTTAAAATTACACCCACATACGTTATAGGATAATTACTTTTAATAGAAAAAATGATCAAATGTTTATAATGTAAATATAAAATTTAAATATGAAATTGATTACAATTACCTATGTTAGATAAAAATATTTTTTATTTAACTAAGTATAATTTATAACTACTTTTAAATACAATTTATCATTATAAATAAATAATAGGAAAATGCTGTTTTTAATTAAAATTCCGTATATTTCTCTATTTATCCAAAAACTAAATCATTTTAGAAAATACACAAAACATCACCCTAGGATTATTATGAAATTTTGAAATAAATAATATTTTTTATTTTACAAATAAAATTATTAAATTATAAAACATTATTTTTTCAAATATGATCGCTAAAAACTGAAACAATTCTTTTAAAAAATATTGTTTTTAAGCGTAACTTTTTTGAAAATCACATCTATTTTTTAGACAACATAAAATATTAAATTTTAAATTTTTATTAAATATAATATATAAATATCATTGTCATCATTTTAAATATGTGATTTTAAATTTTATTGATATAAAAAAATGTGTGGGAATAAAAATACATTTTCGAAAAAAGATTTCATTTTTTTCATATGGTTTTATATTTATTTATTATTAATTGGATAGAAATAAATTATATAAACATTTTTAAATAATATTTTACTTATTTATTTAAATCTATCATACACATGACTCCAATAGTTATTTTATAACTATCACATTATATATTTATATTTAAATAGTATACCATTTTTTGTAACATCCCTGATAAATAAAGAATAATTATTTTTAATATTTATTCATATTTGAGAATAAAAAATTAATTTTAATTTAAAGGGGATGCTATTTTCAATGGTTTACCTGATACGAAACCACTAGTTTCCTTGAAATCATACAATGGACAAAACAATGAGTTATTCTAAAAAATAATTATTTAATTTTATTTTATGTTGTAGTTAATGCCTCTCTGTTGTAATGGCATGAATGAACAAAACTAACTAAATTATGATTATACATGTTTGTTATTTGTTTTTAAATTTATCCATTAAAAGTTAGAGGATTAAAATATGAATGAATTTAATTTTAAGCTTAAATAGTATAATATTATTTAGAAGGTCTATTTACAATGTTTCGATGGATAAAACTCATAAAATATATCCTTTTACACTTTTATAGGCAATTTTTGACCAAATAAAATTATTCTAATGAGTCGAGACATCAAAAAAATATAGATAAATATTTGGTATTTTTCTGATAAAATACATTTTTAATAAATACTGAAAAATGTTGTATTTTAATTCCAAATTGCATTTCAATTTATTTTTTATATAGTTAAATTATCTTTTTAATTTGTACTTATGTGTAATTAGATTATATTTTTTTAGTTTAATCAAATTTTGTTCATTGGATGTAATTTCACTATGAAATTGTACATAAAAAAGCGCCAATCTTTTAATAGTTATTGTTTCTTAAAAACACGCTTTTGTTTTGACAATGAGAATAAATTATAAATTAATTAATCCAACATCGATGTTTTGAATTTGGTAAAATAGACATAATTTTGTAATTCTGAATATTAAATTTTCATGTCGGTGGATTTTTTGTTTTTTATGAAAAACATCAATTTTTAATGAATTGTGAAGACACTAAGTAGTAGTTAAAATACCACTTCCCCATTTAAATGAAATTTCACCGCTTCTGTGAATTGAATTTAAAAAATTCTAAAAACATGGTTGTTATTATTAAGTAAAATATGGTTCAATAAGATGAACATAATATTTGTTGAATAGTAACTTTTGACTTTTATTTACAACGGTTAAAGGTGAATAGAGAAATTAAAGGTAAAAGTAATATTATAATAATATTAATTTACCATAACATGTGTCCTAATACTATTAGTTGATACATTTCCAATCATGGGTATCCTTGGGTCGATTTTTGGAAACCATAGAGCCACTTAAGAGTTATAATGAAATGTTATATTAATTATTTTAAAGTAAAGACAAAAATGGCCTAAACATATATCTTTTAGTAAATCAATTTTTACATGGGGATATATAAGTTATCTCCTTGACTATAAATATATATTATAAATCTAAAAATATTTCCTACATTTTGGTATTTTTTTATAATTTTTATATATCAAAAAAGTAAAATTATTTATTACAGAATAATGATGCAACATTTACCACATTAATGAATGATTTATAAAAATATGGTTATAAAGATTAAAAAATATATAAAACCTATGTAATTATTGTTAGATGATTTTATTTCGAACATGAGTCATCTTATAATTGACTTTAATTAGTTTTGGAACTTTAGAAACTGGAAATCATTATATAATAAAATTATACTTTCAAACATTCAAAAGAGGCCCTCCTCCCCCATATAAAATGCCGTCACCTCAAACTCATTACTCACACCTTTCAAGACCCATGGATCATTCAAACATCTCCCAATTATGCTCCCAAAATCTCTCCCTTCCACCTAGATTCTATTACATATGTCTAAGGCACTTCAATAAACCCTTTTGGTTCAAACCAAAGGGAGTTACCCGGTTTAAGGTAAATTATTCTCTTTAGTACTTTTGTTTTATTTTTACTTCTCCAACCACCTAAACAGTTTTATTCATTTATTTTATAGAAAAAATATTATCCTCAATATACTAAGAATTTTTTAAGAGAAGGATGAAATCTACACTTACACACAACTCTATCTAATGGGTAATGAACTTATAATTTCTGTGGACGACAAACTACTTCCTCACGAAATGATGATTGTTCAATAATCTCCAACTGCCTCTGATGGTGGACATTATGATGGAACTATAATTAAATGTGATTAATATTATATTTATATTGTCTCTATGCTTATGTATTTTTCAATTATATCATACCTTTATGGATTCCATTATAGCTAAAGGCGATAATTTCATTTGAGAAACTACGGACTACCGCCCCATCAATGTGATAAGACTCGTTCATGTCATGCATGGGTCATATAAAGGATGGAGTTAATCAATATATATATGTATATATGATATTATACATGAATTATAATATACCTATGTATCATTAATATTTCATTCCAAAAAATAAATAATTGAAATGAATGTAGTGTTTATTCGTACGTTGGACTTACCATCTCCATGAAAGGTGCATTTCATTTATTACAACAAAATGCTTTGTAATATTAAAAATACATATATATACTAGATATATATTATATATATTATATCTAAATCATAATTATTATTCTGAAGATAATGGAATTTTTAAAACATTAACAACTTTTAATTATTAGAATTTCTTTTCTAAATCAATTACAAAATATTGAAAAAACAACCATTTTCACTTAAATGATTGAATTATGATTATAAAATGGACTTAAGTGATATAAAAGGAATAATAATCTTGAAAAGGGTTCTTAAACAATTATAAATTATCATAAGTTTATTATTCAGGACATTAATGAATGAATAGGTCAAGTTGGAGATGATGTAAAGGACTTCATCTTAAAATCCTTTCATTGAGCCATATTTTTATAATATACACCTACTTCTTTTATATGGCCTATAATAAGAACCTATTAATTTTAATTTAATTCAATGGGATTCCTTTTTCTACGTAGCGTTTTACTAAAAGACAGAAGGAATGTTTTTATCCTTTGCGGCAACAATGACCTATCCTCCGTTGTAATTGTAATTTGGCTTCCTCAATAAGCCTTAATGTTTACAAAAATATAAAAATAATCCCCTTATACAATTTTTTGTTTTTTTGTATTTAAATGGTATTTGAATTGGATTGAATAATTCGGTATCTTAAAAGGATTTCATGTGATTTCAAATGAAATGTTTTTAGTGAAATGATTATATTATCAATATTATATGTGTTGTGGTCTTATAATGGTACATGGACATTAGACGGGTTGTTATGTGATAACCCAAATGACGGGTGGTGCCGTGATAAACCAAGACATGTGGTTAAATTATAACTTCCAACGCATTGGGTATGGAAGTTGGAAGAATGGCTATTCCATTTAGTGATATGTGTAGAAGTTGACCGTAAGGTTATTTTATTTAAGTATGTTTATGTCCCAATTTACCTTTATATGTTATATGTTCATTTTATATGTTTTATGGTAAAATTTTGATTGCAAAATGGTATGAAATGATCTTTTATTTAGTGATGCATATTTAATACTTCATAAAGTTGAAAAGTATTACTAGTGATAATGTATTCATGGTTTCTTGTTGATTTGAAAATCTTACAACTTCTCTTCTTTGTGTATCCCTTACAGAGATTTTTATGCCCATCCATTGTTTTTGAAGTGTTTTTCACATGACCTAAAGTGGAGTAGGTTCATGGATGGGATTATGGAAAAGCCATGGTTTCAATAACAGGGAACTATACATGACTCTTTTTTCAAATAGTTTTTATTTTATGAAAAAATGGATACTGAGTAGAAGTGTCTACATGTAATATTCAAGTTGTTATGATTATGGTTTGACCTAATTCTATAATGCTCTAAACCTGAAAAGATCATCAATGTGAATTATTCATTTGATTAAATATTATGTAACATTTTGTGGATGGTACATTATAGTTCATTTCAGAGGTTGGTTTAGATAACTTTAGGAATTAGGATATTTTTAAATTAATATCCATAAATTAATTTATGTTAATATTGAAATGATATAGTTGTTAAAGATTAAAATGTTTTTTTTTCATAAGATATTTCTATGTTCAGAAGGGTTTTTTAGAGAAGAATGATAACAGCTATGTTGGGAAGGAATACATATGGAAAGGACCTTCCAAATAAGCAATCTAAGATGGTCGGAATCTGAACTAAAGATTTTGGTTTGGTGATGGCATTGTTGAATAATATAATAAATGGGGGTGGTATCCCTGAACAAGATTAGCTAGAACAGCCATAGTGGAACATATCAGTAGTGGAGCATTTCATGAGGCAACATCCCCTATCATTCGGAGGATCATCTGACTCTATGCTAGCTATAGGTTGTATTAAAGAATATGAGAGTATTTTTGATGTCATTGGGGTTCAGAACATAAAAAGGTTAGTTTTGTTGTTTACAATTTTGAAGGTGAAGCTGGTCAGTGGTGGTCAATGCTGAAAAATATAAGAAATAAGGGGGAGATTGATGCTCTTGGTTGGGATGAATCCAAAGGTATGATTCTTGAGAAATATTTTCCTAAGGTGGTTCATCATGGGATGGAGAAACAATTCTTGGAATTAAGGTAGGAGGATGACTCAATGGCTACAAATAAAGCAAAACTCACTCTACTTGCATGGTATGCTCCAAATGTCATTCGAGATATTGATAGTAAGATAAATTGATTTTACTCGGGACTAAAACCGTGATATATAAGACCATTATATTCTCATGAATTTATATATATGAAAATCTTGTCAGATATGATGATAAAGTATATATAGAGTTTTCTGATGATTAGGTGTTCCAATAGAGTAAACAAAAGATGAGGTCTTGTTGGAAGGAAATGGGAACAAATTCATCATTGAAGCCTATAGGTAAGAAAATTAAATATTTATGTTCTGATAAGTGTGGTAAAAACCATCATGGAGAATGTTTATCAATGTCTGGAATGTTCTTCCAGTGTGGTATGTCTGGTCATATTTCTCAAAACTATAAGGTAGATAATCATGAAGACAATGAAATTCCAATGGTAATATTTTTTAAGTGCAATGAAATGGGTCATTATTCAAATGAGTGTCCAACGAAGAACCCAACTAAGGGAAAGTACTCATACTACAAGCAGAAATGGGTTTTGAAATCCTTTGCATCTACTTCAACAGATGTTGGGCCATTGAATGAAGTGGTATCAGGTATACTTATTTTTTGTTCAGATTATGCGAAAGTGTGATTTGATTCAGGGTCTACACATTCGTTCATTTATGAGTTGTTTTCTAGTAAATTGGTAATTCCATCTCAAGATATGAATCCTAAACTTAAGGTAAAAACTCATGGAGGAAATGTAGATACAAAAAGAAAACATAATAACTTTATTATCATTGTTTGCCAAAGAAATGTGCCTAAAAACCTGGATGTTTTTCCTCTAGTAGAGTTTAATGTTATTTTAGGTATGGATTGTATTACTGTTTATCATGCTAAGATTGACTGTAAAGCTAAAGAGGTTTCTTTATAGAAATAATTTTAGTTTGGGTATAAGAATGAACCCTTAGTTTTGATAACATATCAGAAAGCTGAGAAACTGGTAAAAGATGGGAATGAATGTTACCTTGCACATATTGTTGAAAATATAGGAACTGTTCAGATTAATGATGTGCTAGTGGTAAATGAATACCTTGATATTTTTCCTGATGATTTTCATGGTATTATACCTGATCAAGATGCTGAATTTACTATTGAATTAATTCCTAATGCCAATAAAATTTAAAAAACCCCATTATCAAATGGCTCAAATTGAACATTTAGAGTAAAAAAGGAAATTGCATGTGTTATTAGATAATGCTTTCATTAGACCTACCACATAACCATGGGGTGCTCTTGACATGTTTGATAATATGAAAGATGGTTTAATGATATATTTTATTGATTATAGTTAATTTAATAACATTATTGTTATTAATAAGTATCATTTTCCTCATATCAGTGATTTTTTTTATCAGATCTAGGGAGTTTAGTAATTTTCTAAGATTGACATGAGTTCGGGGTACCAATAGATGAAAGTGAAGGAAGTATAAGTTCCAAAGACAACATTTCGTACTAGAAATGGCCATTATAAATTTATAGATATGCATATTGGGTTATCCAATTCACATGATGTATTAATGGATGTTATGAATTGAATATACAATGAGTTATTGGATATGTTAGTGGTTGTGTTCATTGATGATATTTTGGATAATTACATATAATTTAGTGTAACATGAATGTCATTTAAGTGTTGTCTTCAAAAATATAAAAGAAAATAAACTATATGGAAAATTACGCATATGTGAGTTTCTTATACAACTAGTTTCATTCCTCCATCACATTATTTCAAAAAATGGAATTTTTGTTGATCATGATAAATAAATAGTTATTTAAGAATGTTAAAGACCCATAGATATAACCGAAATCCGTAGGTTTCTTGATTTACCAGGTTATTACCGGAGGTTTGTTGAAACATTTTCACAGTTATCTAGCCCAATTACTAAGTAAACACGAAATGGTGTTAGGTTATATTAGGACAAAATAATGTGTTGATTTTTTATGGAATTGCAAAGAAGATTGGTGAATGCTCTAGTTTTTTCACTGCCTTCCAGAAATGGTGAGTTTGTTATCTATAGTGATGCTTTGTGGAAATGACATGGATGTGTCCTTACGCAGAATAATCAGTTAATAGCTTATGTTTCACTTGAGTTGAAACCTCATGATTTATATTACAATACACATGATTTAAAATTAGCTATTGATTTTTTTACAATAAACATTTGGATGAATCATTTGTATGGAGTAAAATGTGAAATATATACAGAACACAAATGTTGGAAGTATATATTCACTCAGAAAGAATTAAACATGAGATCGAGGAGATGGTTGGAATTAATCATGTATTATGATTTCACGATCAATCACAATATGGGAAAAGAAAATAAAGTGTCTGATGATTTGAGTAAAAAAAGTACTTCATTAACCTTATTTCATTTAGAATAAGATCCTTTGTTTAAAGACTTGATGAACTTTGGCATAGAAGTTGTTGGTGAATGAAATTCATCTATATTGTTTCAGGTGTCAATGAAATCATCTCTATCATACCGAACTATGAAAGCACAGTAGGAAAACAGTGAGTTGCAGAAAAAGGTAGAGTTGGTTCAGATTGGTAAGTTATCTAAATTTAACAGTGATAAAGATTGTGTTTTGATGTTTAGAAAGAGATTATTTGTGCCTTATGATTCTCAGTTGAAGAATGAATTATTATGTGAAGCTCATAGTTCTTTGTTTTCAGTTCATCTTTAAAGTACTATGATGTACAAAGAACATCTAGTGTATTACAGGTGGCATGTAATGAATAGAGATATTGTAGATTTTACTATGAAGTGTTTGATTTGTCAACAGGTTAAAGTAGAGTGAAAGTTACTGAAACGGTTTCTTTAGTCATTATCAGTGCAATAATGGAAATGGGAAAATATATCCATGAACTTCATTATGAAATTACCAAATACATCTCAATGTAATAGTGAAATCTGTGTTATTGTGGATTGATTGACTAAATCAGCTCATTTCATTCCTATTCTTGATACTTTTCCACTAATCAACTTTCTCGATTGTATGTTAATGAGATAGTCATGTTGCATGGAGTTCCTCTCTCTATGGCATCTTATCGTGATTCCATGTTCACTTCCATCATTCGAAAAGGCCTTCAAAAGTCGTTTGGTACTAAATTAAATTTTTAGTATAACTTTTCATCCCCAATCAGTTGGCAGTCAGAACAAACAATTCATACCTTGGAGTATATGCTATGTTCTTGTTCACTATATTACCAGGGAAGTTGGGACCAACATCTTTTTTTGGATGAGTATTCTTATAATAACAATTTTCATTCAAGTATACGGATGGATATGTTTGAGGAAATATATGGGTAGCAGTGTCAAACTCTAACTTTTTGGGATAAATTAGATGAATGAAAGTTGATTGGACTAGAATTGGTAGAATAGATAGTAGAATATGTTCAGTTTATTCACAAGAACATGATAACAGTAAAGAGAAGTCAAAAAAGTAATGTGGATAACAGGAGGAATGATATTTCATTTTATAATGGTGATCATGTCTTTCTCAATGTTTCTCCATGGAAAATTGAGATGCGTTTTGGTAAGAAGGGATAGTTTCATCTAGGGATTATTGGACCTTATGATATCCTAGAGAAAGTTGGATCAGTTTCCTATAGATTGATTTCACATGCACGTTTATCCCAGGTACATAATGTTTTTCATGTTTCAATTATGTGAATGTATATGCAAGATTTGTCTCATGTTTTGAGCCCATAGGTAGTTCAGTTGGAATAGAATCTCTTTTATGAGGAACAACCAGTCCAGATTCTTGACCGAAGAGAGAAAGTTTTTTGAATAAGTTAATTAATCGTGTAAAGGTTTAGTGGAAAACCCATATGGTTGAAGATGCTACATGGAAATCAGAAAAAGCTATGATAAATAAATACCCCCATTTATTTGATAAGTGAATAAAATTAATAGGGAACAATTTAAAAAAAGGCGAATGGAAGTAACATCCCGGGTAAATAAAGAATAATATTTTTCATTTTTATAAATATTTGTGTATTGAGTATTAATTTTTACTTTAAATGAGATTTTATGATGGATTTCATACCTGATAAACATCAACGGGTTCCTTTGAAATCATACATTGTACAAAATGTTGAGTAATACTGAACAATTATATTATAATATTATTTTAAATTGTAGTTAACACCTAGACACTGTATTTTCGGGAATCAAAATATCTAACAAAAATATGATTATAAATATTTGTAAAATTTTTTATATTTATCCAACAATGGACAGAGGATTATAATGTGAATGAATCCAGTTTCAAGCACAAATATACTAATATTCTTGGAAAAGAGGATTTACCACATTTTGATGGATAACCCTCGTAAAATATTATTTTGGTAACTTTTATATGTTCTTTTTGATATATTAAAATTCGTATTTAGACTAAGGACATCAAAATTTACATTGGGTAATTTTATGGGTATTTTCATATAAAATTCATCTTTTAATGAATAGTGAAAATACAATCTTTTAATTCAAAAATAATTTTTAATAAAATTTATCTATATGGCTATATTATCTTATTAATTTGTTTTAAAGTGTAATTAGATTATATTTTTAAAATTTAATCCAATTTTATTCAATGGAAGTTATTTCTCATTAAAATTGGACATAAACAAGTGTCTATCATTTGATAGTTTTTTTTTCTTAAAAACATGATCTTGTTTTGAAAATAGTAATTAATTTTAGATTTTTTAATATAACTTATATGTTTTGAATTTATAAAAATAGACATCATTTTTTAATTTAAAATATGAATTATATAATAGGAATAAGTATTGGTATTTTTTCAAAACCAACAATTATTGACAAATTGTGAAAACACAGAGTAGTAGTTAAAAAACCACTTTTGCATTTAAAAGAAATATCACCACTTCTGTGAATTAAATTTTTAAAATACAATATACATTGTTTTTATTAGTAAATAAAATGTTATTTATTATGAATACAATATGTTTTGATGAATAGTAACTTTTGGTTTTTATTTACCGTAATTATTGTCAAATGAGGTAATTCAATGTAAAAATATTATCATAATAGTATTAATTTACCCTAAAAAGTCTCCAAATAATATTGTTTGATAAATTTACATCCATGGGTATCCTATGGTCTATTTTGGGACACCATGGAGCCACTTAAGAGTCATAATGACTCTTTATATTAATTAATTTAAAATAAAGTCAAAAATGACATAAAAAATATCTTTTAGTAAATATATTATTACATGGGTTTATATAAGTTATCTCCTAAACTATAAGCAATTAATTATAAAGGTAAAAATATTTATTACATCATTTTATTTTTTTATAATTTTTATACATAAAATTAATATAATTATTTTTGACATAATAATGATGCCCTTTTTACTTCAATAATGAATGTTTTAAATAAATAAGATTATAAAGATTGAAAATATATCTCAAACCTATCCATTATTATTGGATGATTTTATTTCGAACATGATACATCTTATCCTTTACTTTAATGAGTTTTGGACCTTTAGAAACCGAATATCATTATATAATAATATAATATTTTCAATCATTCGTAAAGAGCCCCTCCCACCACTTATAAAAATCCATCACCTCTATCCCATTACTCACACCTCTATGGACCCTTGGCTCAACCAAACTCCTCCTAATTAAGCTCCTGAAATCCCTCTATTCCACCTAAAATCCTTAACATAGACATTAGGCACTTTAAGAAATCCTTTTGGTTCAAACTAAAGGGAGTTACCTGATTTAATGGCAACGTCATCTCTGAAGTTCTTTCGATTTATTTTATTTCTGCAACACCCTAACCTCCTTTTATTTCATTATTTTATTAAAACACCAATATAATCAATATACTAGGTTGTTTTTATGAGAATTATTTTAACTACACATACACACACCTTCATCTAAGGGGTAACGAACATACTGTTTTTCTGGACGGCAAACTACTGCACCACGAAATGATGATTGTTCAATTATCTCCAACCACCTCTCATGGTATCCATTATAATGGATATATATATATGTGATATATATTATATTTATTTTGTCACTATACTTCTGTATTTTTCATTCAAATCATATCTTTGTGGTTTCCTTTATGGGTAAACACGATAATTTTATTTGTGGAAGTGCGGACTACCGCCCCCTCAAAGTTATATGACTTGTTCATCGTGGGATGTATAAGGGATAGAGTTAATGAAATTATATATATGATATTATATTGGTATTATAATATACCTATGTATCATGAATTCTCCATTCCGTTATATTTGAAAAAGAATTGAATGTATCATTCATGCGTACGTACGACTTACCGTATCCAAGAACGGTGCATTTCATTTCTTTCCTCCAAATGTTATGTACTACTATAAATACATATATATACTGGTTATATATTATATATATTAAATATAAATCTGGAATATTATTCTGGAGATAATTCAATGTTTACCACATGACCAACTTGTAATTATAAGAAGTTCATTTTTGACTTAAGTACCAAATGTCGACAAAAATGAAAATTATTAACATAAATGATAACATAATGTTTATAAAATGGTTATAAGTGATATAAAAGGAATAATAAACTTTAAAATCATATAAAGAAGGTATTAATTATCTTATGTTTTTTATTCCAAACATTATAGAACGGATGAGTCAAGTCGGACACAAGGTAAGGGGCTTCATCTCATTCTCCTTTCATTAAGGCATGTTTTGATAATATAATCCTCATTTCCTTTATATGGTATATAATAAACCACTTTTTATTTTAATTTAATTTAATGGGAGTTTATTTTCTACGAAGTGTTTTACTAAACGATAAAAGGACTCTTTTTAACGTTTTCAGTGACAATGACCTCTCTGCTAATGTAATCATTAGTTGGTTTCCTCTATAAGACTTAATGTTTTCTAAAATGAAAAAAGGAACCCCTTAATTCATTTTTTGTGATTTTTTTTATTGAAATGGTTTTTGAAATGGATTGATTTTTTCAATATCATGAATGGATTTCCTCTGATTGCAAATGAAATGTTATTAGTGAAATGTTTATATTTGAAATATTTTATGTGTTAGGATTTTATAATGGTACATGGACATTTGTGGGGTGGTTTCGTTATAAAAAAATAATAGGTGGTGCCATGATAAACCCGGATAGGTGGTTATGTTATAATCTCTAATTCATTGGGTATGGAAGTTGGTCATATGGATATTCAATTTAGTGATATATGTGGAAGTCAACCGTATGGTAATTCTAGATAAGTACGTTTATGTGCCAAGTTTCCTTTATATATTATGTGTTCTTTTGATGGGTTTTATGGTAATCTTTTGGTTATAAATGGTTAAGGAGTTCTATTATATTCAGTGAAGAGTATTTACTACTTTACAAAGGTGAAAATTATTACTTATGATAATGTATTCATAGTTTCCTTCTTGTTTTGAAAAACTAACAACATCCCTTTATTGGGTATCCCTGTCTGAGATTTTTATGTGCATCACATGTTTTTGTAATGTTTTCCACATGAAAAAAAGTGGAAAAGGGTCAAGGATGGGATCATGGAAAAGTCATGTTTTCTAAAACATAGAACCATATAAAACAATTTTTTTCAATTAGTTTTTATTTTATGAAAAAAAATGTATAATGAGTATAAGTGTCTACATGTAATATTAATTTTGTTATGATTATGTTATGAAATAATTATATAATGCTCTAAACTTGAAAATATCCTCAATGTGAATTATTCATTTAATTCAATAATATGTAATGTTTTAATGCTGAGGATCTGTGTGTTTAGTTTAAACTCAATGTTTCAAGTAACCCAAGCTAAACTCGTAATTGTGAGTAACAAAAGAAAAATTGGGTATTTAATGTGTGGAATGGAAAACAAAATTTTTTAGGAATCATAAAATATAAAAAGATTAAATATATTGAAAAAAAATAAATTTCATAGAATTTAAAGTAGTAACATTTTACTGCCCTTAAAATAAATTTGTCACTCAAAATATTATTCGGTCGTCAAAGGTTAAATATTTGAAAAATACATCATAAAAAAACATCATTTAAAATAATAATAAATAATTATTTAATAATTTATGGATGGAAATAGTAAAATATTATAAAAGATCACATATCTATATTTCCACGTAGGAGAATAGAGAAGGGATGTAAATATTTGACCATTAAAGAAAAGAATATATAAATATAGAGCGTGATAAATGTCACAGATCAAAATAAAGCGGGTGATCTAGTGAATTTTAATGACCACAATACCATAACCTAAATAGGTGTGAAAATTTTATTGATATCATAAAAAAATATGATAAGTGAAAAAATATTTCCAGAACATTATCCTATTTTTGATGAATTTAAACATATATATAAATGAATTATTTCCATTTGAAATCAACAATTTTAACCTTGGAGTTTCCTTGATGAATTCAAAAATCGTAACATACTCATATGAATAAAGTAGAATTAGTGGTTCCCGAATCACAAATGGATCATAAGATCCATAAAAATAATTAATAGTCCTTCCATCTATCATTAGTTATAATCAAAATAAAATGATTTTCACAGTTAAACCAATATGTATAAATAATCACATGTCGATGTAATATGTTAAAATCAAAAATCTAATCTGATGTTTAACATAAATGATAATATAAATGATTTACATTTTAAATCTTCTGTAATATTAAAATGAAATACTATAGAAAGAATGTCATTAAATTACTCAAAATCATATTATTAATGATCCCTCAATATCATAATTTTGGTCTTGAATGTCACATATAAAACATGTGAATACCTTCATCGTAAACTCTATTCATACATAGTATCTACAAAAACAAATTTGGAAATTATAAATTCTCTTTTATTTAATATGTAGAAGATAGATTTTTGGATATATTCCTCAAATGAATTTATTCTGTAAACTATATTTATAATAGTGTAAAAAACATTGTAAAAAATAATAAATCTATTCCAAGGTTATGAGCACTATCTTATTTAATTAATCCATTTCAAGAATATATTTATCCAAACTAGTAACAAAGTTATAAATATTAGGAACATATTAAGGGTTACCATCCCTTGATCATCATTTTTCCATAACATATAACATCTACATTTAATCTGTTTTCTAGGTCATCAGTATTATTGAACATATTCTTTAAAATACATAATAAAATATTATAATGAACAACCTTATATATATATATATATCATAATTTAGATAATAAAATCAATGAATTCCTTCACATAAATGATTCATTTTTACCTCTTCATTCGAAAATAACTGCTGAATAATTTTTATATTATTATTTAATAATTCACCCCCTTCACATGTCATCTATAGTGTCTCCATCACTAAAAATGTAACTATTACTCATACCTCCTTACAGAATATCTTCATAGTCATCCTCTTTTGGACATAAATTTACCTAATACATAATTATTATACATTTAATGAATTTTATAGTCAATTTTATATTTCGGAGACCAATATTCCCATCATTTTCATTAACTAGACAATACATTTTACTTTTACATTTACATTATTTGTGTCCATATTTTTCATAGTCAAAACATCTTCTTCTCTTCAATTTCATTCACATGGGTACTAATTCCCACACAATCGATAAATATAAAACTAAAACATCTTTCTTTTATGATATCCACAACCCAAACTCTCTTTGAATTCATTCCATTTATTCTTTACTGGGTCTGGTAGTTGGTTAATATGTACATTGTAATCCATGATCCTTAAAAACTAGTTAAGTATAATCAAAATTCCATTCACTCTTATCATCATCCCTTTCAAATAATCATTAGAATATTTTCTATCATATTCAATGCTATCCATAATCCTTGTGGTTTCCACCATTGACTACAACCATAAAACCAAATGTGAAAAACAATTATCATAGAGGAAACCAATGTAATCATGAAAATTAAATAATATGTTGTCTAAAAAATGTAACATTAATTTGAATATATGACACCTTAGTCTTAACCTAGGCAGACCATGATCATCATATATTTAAATACTTCACGATGGATCACAAAATTGTTTTTTAATTTCAAATAATATCCCGCAGCCATGTAAAACAATGTGGGAAGTAAGTACTAATTCCATTAAATAGTTCCCAATCAAGTCTATATGAATACAATATTTTATTGGTTGTTGACCTGGGTAAATCTATAAAAAATAAAAAATCACATATCGTATCCATAATGGGATATATTTACAGGAAACCACTCTCTCTATTTTCTTTAAGAATATTCTATAACATTTTTCTATAATTTGACTCATCATTAGACTAATACATAAACATAAGCATATAAATAACCCTAGAGATATCACTAAAGTTTTCTCATCCTCGATTCAAATGGTTATCTAAAACATTTCTCTAATACCATCTATTGAAACATAGTATTTTCATGCTAGGATATTACATCATTTTCTTAATATTTCATAAAACACAAGTCATATTGGAATGAATAAATATGAGTCATGAGATCATAAGACATGGATTTATGGGAATTAAAGTAAGGAAAAAAATCATTTATACAATTTTCATTGCTCACCAACAAGATGATTATATTAGATAAATTCCTTTAATAATTGAGTTTACTCCCCAATCTATCCCTGTATTACTAAATTAGGTTCACATACTAATCCATACCAATATTACTTAACTGAGTTCACTATCCATTATAGTCTTATCTGTCTTATGAGATAAAAATATTCACCCACAAAATTGGAAGGATATGTTGGTCCTGCCCTTCACATAATTAAAATCCCAATTTATTATTAAATAATATTATAAACATTCATCATATCAAAACCCATGAAATGAAACGGTTATCATAATTCTTTCATTATATTATATTTAATAAAAATTATACTGGTTTCATTACAATTTCATCATATCATAACCAATGAAAAGAATTTGTTTCATAAAGATTTTTTCTTATTATTATTCATGGAAGATAAAAAGGATTCATAAAAAAATTCATCATAAACATGAACCATTCAATAAAATAATAATAATAGTATACCTTGATAATGTAGCTACTAAATAATAAATTTGACTATATTATTTCATCTCACATGGACAATAATTTTGAAAGATTGCTTGTTTTTTAAGGAAAATAACATTTCAATAAAAAAACTATTTAGAATATAATTTTTTTCGAATTTATTTTCATTGAAAATACCCTTGAAAAAAATAATTTTCTTTTATAAAAAACATTTCAAAATTTCATGATGAAAATATACTTTCCTCTTCAATAAATATATTTTTAAAACCAACAAAATTTATAAAATCATTTACAATGAAAAAAAAATTATTTAAAATCATAAAATTAAAAAATGTAAAAGTAAAAAATTTCTATGAAAATAATGTTAAAAAAATTTAAGGTAATCATGAAATAATTTATTGGTCATGATTGTGAGAAATTCATTATATATCGTTGTTGTTAAAAAATTATTCTTTTTCACAATATTGGTAAAATCCAAATAGGAACATTTTTTAATTAAAATGATATTAAATTTTAAATAAATTTGTAAAAATTATTACCAAAATAGTTAATAACATTTTTTAAATCATTTTTCGAAAACATGGTTTTGGAAGAAAACATATTTTAATTCGAATAGATGACTTCTCATAAAAACATTCCTTTTAGAAATCATGAGTATATGTAGTGATTAAATTGTATGGAAAGAGTTTTTGATAATGATATAATAGTAGTGGAATATAATTTATGATAAATATAGATATATGGATCAAAATATTTCAATATTATAGACCTATTCATGTAAATCCAAATAAATGAATTGATGGTAACATAAAATAATTATCACTTCAGTAACATTGAATCATAAGACCCGTTAGTGAATAAAAAACATAAAATTAAAATATAATTATGATATATAAATTCATAATATTACTTTTAAATGGGTCTATATGTACACATATTTAATGAATACAATATCATTAAAAATATTTCATAACAAAAACTGATAATAGAGATAGAAATCCCTTAATGCTGATGAAAATTTTGAACTGTAAACCCCATGAAATAATCATATAAATAGAAACATTAATAATCATTATATGTGGTATATTAATGATATATTAATTCATGTGGTTGTATATAAGACACTTCAAATAAATAAGTGCAGAATATGGCATAATTCTATTAGAAATAAAAGTAAGACTAGAAACCCCATTTCCATAAGTCTTGACTTCCATATTATTCATTAAAACCAAATGTATAATAAATTTTGGATTATATTAATAATATTACAGAAAAATATTCATATATATGATGTAACACCCCAAGCTTCTACGGTACGCTTCTTTTTGAATAATGTGATAGCGTGTGTTGTACGCAACACCGAGTTCTAACACACCATAACCAATCACACTAGCCGTTATGAATAGTAATACCTACTTTTTAAAATTTTATAAATTCTATCTCTAAAAATGGACTTCATATTTGGATTCGGAATATCGAAATTATCCTAGGGTGAAATTTTGGTAATTTTCGGATAACTTTCATATTTTGATGAATAGTGAAAATTAATAAATTTTAATTAAAAACAACTTTTTTAATCAAAATAATTAATATTGATAAATTATGAATTTGAGTAGTTTTAAAGTATATTTAGAATATTATTAGACCATTTAATTCAATGTTTGTCGTTGGACATAATTTCACAATTTCACCAGACATAAACAAGTGCCAATCTTTTGATAGTTATTATCTCTTAAAAACACGCTTTTTGTTTTAATAACGGGAATTAATTTTAAATTAATTTCTGCCACTTCTGTGTTTTGAATTTGGAAAAATGGATTCAATATTTTTAATCCGGATGTTCAAATTGTGTAAATAGGTAACTTTTATTTTTAGACATTTTGGATAATTATTTCGGTAAATATTTTATTTACCATGGTAAAAGGGTAAATCCGGTAAACAAGGGTTAAAAAATAATATTATAATAATACTAAATTACCCTAAAACGTGTCTTAACTCTATATTTTGATACATGGTCGACCATGGGCATCATTGAGGGGATTTTGGGACCCCATGGATCCACTTGTAAGTGATAGGGACACTTTATTTTAATTAAGTTAAAATGAATACAAAAATGACACAAGCATATATCCTTTAGAAAAACAATTGTTACATAGGGTTATATATGTTGGATTTTAGACTATAAATATTCAATAGAACTATAATAAGATTTCATACATAATGATATTTTATTTATCATTTTTATACATTAAATATGTTAATTTATTTATGACACAATGGTGATGCAGTAATTATCACAATAGTGAAAAATTAGAATAATTGATATTATAAATACCCAAATAAATATAATTTGAGACTTTTATTGAATTAAACTAATTTTATAAGTTAATATGACATATTAGGATTGATTTAATTAAATTTTATTCGAAGTAATCATTCTGTTGTGTGTTTCACAAAAATCAACTATTGAATAGTGTCAAAATTGACATAAAAGAGTTTTTAAAACAAATATTATATTATTAATTGATATTAAATTCCTAAAAATCTAAGAATATTCCAAGAGACTTATATCATGATAGGTTTATCATTAATTAACCACTTTGGTGTCTCTTGGATGTATATGGTAAGTTTATTATCCATATAATATAAAAATACAAAGAGACATTGTAAAAGTGAAACTAATAAACTAAGAGTTAATACTTAATGATAAGATTAATATAATGACCCAAACCTGTCTAAATTCCATTGGTTGAGTGGTTTTCGACCCATCCCCACCATAACCTTAAAATAATAAACTTTTGATCCATTATAAACCGAATATGAATTTATTATAAATTAATATATCTAGCTTTTCCAAAGATGCCCCTCACCCCTCTTATAAAAGGGCACTCCTCCTTCTCATTTCTTCACACCTTCAAAGCCTTTTGGATTGGCCAAACCCTGCCCAAATACTCTCCCAACTTCCCTAACTACATCCTAGATGACTTAGTTTGATCATAAGTCCATCCTAAGGAGGCCTTTTGATCAAATAGAAAGGAAGAACCTGAAGAAGAGGTAATGATTTCACCACCCTTTTCCATGTTCCTTTCTTCTTTCCACTTATTCTTACATTGTTATAAACATTTTAAAATAATAACTCCAGTATCATATATATACTGTGATGTTATTATAAATATGGTACAACCATATTCGTTATTCTATCAACCCTTTGAATAACATGTCACTATACGTGCATACGTACGACTTACCGTCTCTATGTCGTGGTGTAATTGTTATTCAATATATTATTATTTTGGATGGGTATAATAATGAAGTGTAACTCACTTAAATAATAAATATAACATGATAATGATTCTTTATGTATTATATACCATCCAATTATATATTATTTTAATATCAAAAGAATTATATTGTCGCTCGTGCGTATGTACGGACTACCGTGTCCACGAACGCGATGAGATTCATTCTCCATCATATCCATTAGAGTATAATTCTCATTATATGATTAAAAATAATATTTAAGGACTTGATATCATTATGGATATGAATAATATACATCCCATTAATAACAAATATGGCTCACATAATAATGAATATAAATTAAAATGAACCCGTTAACACCCGAAATGATGATAAGTCTAAGATATTATTAACAAATCAATGTTAAAAGATCATATATGATATCATATTAATGCATATGATTCTTGTATATTTAAATAAAAATTATTTCACCATTATACAGGAGATTAACCTACCATCACCAAGGAAAAAGTACAAAGTAAGGGGTTTCTTATCTCACTCTTAATTTTGTGAGAATTCCATTGTTCACCACTTATTTATTCCATGTGGTGTATGTGTACTGCCCATGATTGTATTCATTGTGTAATATAATTTTATTTATGGGTATTTACATCATCATTGTATGATCCTTATTTCATGGGTGCATGTTTCATAAGTTACCAAATCGATAAAGGAATTTGAGATTTCAATTTCCACTCATTCGACTTTACGCATACTTCGTTGATTATTTTACTCTGAGATTATGTGTGGAATCACTATTCATTTGATTATGTCATAATTTCCACTCCCCCTTCTATGGATATACTTTTGATACACATAATCACTCTATTGATAATTTCTCAAGTCATCGATATGAATTTGATAAGAGTAATTTTAACTCATTCTCAATTTGTTGAGTTAAACATCCAATTCATTGGTGTTGTTTTTACAAGATTATGTGTGGAAGTCATTTGATTGTTTTAAAATAAATATCAAATCATATTTAGTGTATTTATATTTTTTCACACATAACTATGTCTTTGATTTATCCTTAACCTAAGGATACGGCCTTTATGAAATATTTCATCTCAATTTACATTCCATTGAGACTTCTTCATTGTTATACACCAAATCACTTTTATATGGTGTATATAATGTACATTGACATGTATATCATGAATTCCTTTATTCTCATGATATTACAATGTTTTCATTACCACAATTATTTTTATTCAAGTGTCTCTCTTTTGGTTAGAAACTCTAACCAAAATACCATTTTAAAATGTTTTAAAGACTTATTCTTCTAAATCTTGATCATTAATGTCCATGTTTTAAAAATGGTTTTAAGGATTTATTTATATGGATATTAATTTTTTAAAACTATAACTCCTTTTAGAAGTTTCAAAGTGGTATGGTACACTTTGATTCAAAAATCTATTATTAAACGGATTCTTGACAAATTGTGTGACTTTTAAATGTTTTCAAGAAAAAGGGGTACATTTCTCTCAAATAGTTTTGATGATTATTTTCATCAATGTCAACATCCTTCATTATTCATGATTGAGGTTAATGTGATACAATACATTCTTCCATATAGTATCGAATGAGTTATGTTTGACTGTGGATGTGCAATTTTTATACCATTCATGGATTGTGGTTAAAGTATTGACATTTCGTATGCTAGTTTTAATACGAATGTTTATGTTATGTTTAAACCTGTTCATATGAGGAATGCATTATACTTAATAAGTGATAGGTGGAGGCCGATTTAGCTTCTCGATGCATCGGTAGGTCTCATGAGACAAACTAGTGTCTTGGCACAAGGCCTTGGAATAATCGTATTTGTAGTCTTGGCATGAGGCCTTGGCTATGTGGTTATTATAGTCTGGCATTATGCATTCCATCATTATGAAAGTGGTGATTGATATTGCATGTGATTGTTCGACTGGTAGAATATCCATGTGAATAATTAAATGGCATTATTTCATTTTATATTTTCCATATTATGCTGAAGTTCATGTTTAAAAGGATTTTGTTTTAATTATAAATTGCCTTAAGTGTTTATGCTTATCTATGAAAGCTTCTGCTATAATGTTATCCTTACTGAGCATCTGAGCTCACCCCTTTCAATGATTTATTTTTTTTCCAGGATTAAGAATAAGTAATTTATGAATGACCTGCAGGGATATTATGAGGGGATATGAAGACAAGATGTTTTTTATGTAATGTTAAACTTTATGATTGTATCTAGTGTTTCCAAGGCTACTAAACTAATCGGTCTTTAAATACTTGATCTTTCTTGTGATCATGCCAATGTTATGTAATAATGCACCTACTCTGGGTAACTGGGGTTGGGGCATTACAGTTGGTATCAGAGGATGTTTAGTACAAACCTTGGAAGCTAGATTTGGATAAACTCTGATTAGATCACGTAGACCAAAGATGAACTTTGAGGACTAGTATAAAATAACTTCCTAGAATTTTGGTATTGTAGAAGATTTTGTGAGTTTTCCGAGCAATAAATCCCTGTCTGGATACGAGTAGGTAGAGGTGGCTCTGGCACAGATGTACCTAGGGTTAAAACCCGAAAACACCGCTTTGAGCTAGACTCTAACGGGAACTGGTGCACGACAACAGGCATTGCTGCACTCTTGGTTACGACACTCCCGGGGGATATGCTTTGGTAAATTCACAAGATTTGTATAAACCATTATTAAGTGAATACAAAAAAATTCCCCTAAGAATATATATCGGCAAATAGATAGTGGATAACCTTGATTTTAACATAGGGTACCCCAAGTTAGGATATATTGTTCAATTCCATGATTATCCTATTATGTCTATTTTTTTACATTCTTATTAGATAAATATTCAAAAACCCTAATTGTATTTTCTTTTGTTAGTTGAAACATGGGGGGAGCCAGATCACAAACAACTCTTCTCTCTCATCCTGAAGAACTACTTACAATTATTATACAGAATTCATGCTCAGACGATGTTGAAACTTTTTCAAACATCCATGTTACATGCAAACAAATTTATGAGACATCCAATACCTCTATCATTGCACGATTATTTCAAGGATCAAGTACCAACTATGGGATAATGTTGCGCTCTCAACGTTCTTACCACGCTATGCATGGGAAGTACCATTAGGGACTTTTCAAATTATTCACTTTATCTCAAAATTACGATGCACTAAATGATTTTCTAGATGCTGCAGAAGAGGGAGACCTTCGAGAAGCCTATTTGTATCAAATTATATATTTATATCTTTTGGGATATACAAATACCGATATACCAAAACCTTATTTTGAAATATTTGAAGATGAATCAGTGAGAATTTTTCTAAAAAAACATGTTAAAGACGATGTCTCAAAATTATATATAAGAAATACCTATTTTTTTATGATGCATCAATGCATCCATCGATATAATCCAAAATGGATGTGGAGTTTTTGGGTAAAGGAAGTAGAAGATTTTGAAAAATTCCTGAGGTACCATTGTGACACATGAACGCATTCTACCAAAAGGCAAATCCACCTAGTCTCTCTAGAGTTCATGTTGTGATCCCCATATCTCTAGTGACAAAATACATGCCTGACCCAACGCATGTACTCACCTATGAAGAATTATAACTGGAACCCGATCTAACTTATTGTGGAGAGCCTATAAGAATTCTTCATACCGATGATCAAGTGTTGAGAAACCGGATGACTCGTCTGGAAAAAGATCTATGGAGAAATCATAAGATGGAAGAGGCAGTGTGGGAACCCGAGGAACATATGATGAAGATCCTATGTGGAAATAAATGGATGGTGAAATTTTTAAAAGTGTTAGGGCTCTTTATTGATGGGATTACTTTGGAATAATTTTCTCTTGTATGTGTAAACCTACAATTTATCACGTGAAAATGATATTTGAGGAAGATTTATCTTTTCTGTTGCGGATATAGTTATAAATAACCATTTGGCCTTATATGATCATTAGTTTTGAAGAAATTATATGTTATTATAATTTGGGATGAAAATGCAAGGTATGAGATAAGATTTGTGGTTTAATTATGTTATGGTATTTTGAGAATTTATCTCATTTTGGTAATATTATAAAATATAGTTTTTGAAAAAGGACAACACGTAGACCGTGTGACAACTCGTCACGTCGGACAAAGCAGTGGGAATCGAACCCACAACCAAAGTGCGATTGGGATTTATCGCCTACCATTGGACTACGTGAAGTCCCTGGTTAGTGTGACTATTATTTTTAGTTAAATGATTTTATTGATCTATAATAATTTGATTTGGGATATTATGTCTTATCAAATGAATATCCTTAGTATAGGAAAATGATTTGGTGATTAAGTGATAAATGTTCTTTTGGAAGTTGTTCACTTTGTTGAGAACACTATATGCCAAAGGAAAATAGAGTATTATGGGATTTCATTTGAGAAGTAATGGTGGATTTTTATATATGTTTTTATTGTGTATTTATAATGATTTGGGTTATTTATGGAAATGATTAGGATAATTAATTTTAAGTATGTGACTTTAAGATTAATAAATGTCATTTGGAGATAAAGTTTAACATGGAAGACTACATTCATAATAAGTTTGTTGTTTTCAATAATAGTTTTGATTATATTAAAGGATTTTAAGGACAATTGATTGTTGATTGGTATTTATTTAACATTGGGGTATTGTTGGATTAATTTTGGAAATTAAGATCAGTGTTTATTTCTCTCAAGGAATATACTTTTGGGGGATCATTAGATCTTGTATTAACCATTTTGGTTTTGATTAATCTCTAAAGAAATTGTAAATATATAGTTCATCCTTCATGGATCATGTGATTCTATAGAAGTTTATTCTAGCTCTTCCAGTGTGACCAAGTCTTCTAGAATACTCATTGTATAAAAAAATTGAGTTTGTGGTGGAAATTTATTAAAGAATGAAACACTACCTAAAATGTAAGTATATATCTTTATATTCTTAATCAATATCATAAATGAATGTAACATAAAACAAAAAAAATGTTGTCCGTTTACTTTCCTACTAGGAGACTAATGGTCGTTTGTCCTAACACAAGTTTGTGGCTTTCTTATTGTTAACTTTCTCCTGATCATGATATATATCCCTCTCCATCAGAACATGACAGTTAGTTTATCATCCATATCCATGTTTTCCTATGTGGAATCCGAGTATGGGTTATCATGGTTGAACTTTATACCTCTCTTTCTTTCTTTTAATGTGATAGTTTTATTGACTTTTTTTTTCCGATGTGGGACATTCCATTATATTCCAAAGCAGAATTTTAAAAATTGAGAGGATGTAATTTATTGTAGGAGGGGTGAATGTAGCACACCAAGCTTCTATGGTACGCTTCTTTCTGAATAATTTGATATCGTGTGTTTTACGCAACACCGAGTTCTAACACACCATAACAAATCACACTAGCCGTTATGAATAGTAATACCTACTTTTTGAAATTTTATAAATTCTATCTCTCAAAATGGACTTCATTTTTGGATTCAGAATTTCAAAATTAGCCTAGGGTGAAATTTTGGTACTTTTCATATAACTTTCATATTTTGATGAATAGTAAAAATTACTAAATTTTAATTAAAAACAACTTTTTTAATAAAAATAATTAATATTGATAAATTATGAATTTGAGTAGTTTTAAAGTATATTTATAATATATTTTTACCATTTAATTCAATGTTTTTCGTTGGACATAATTTCACAATTAAACAAGACATAAACAAGTGTCAATCTTTTGATAGTTATTATCTCTTAAAAACAGGCTTTTTGTTTTAACAACGGGAATTAATTTTAAATTAATTTATGCCACTTCTGTGTTTTGAATTTGGAAAAATGGGTTCCATATTTCGAATCAGTATGTTCAAATTGTGTAAATAGGTAACTTTTATTTTTAGACATTTTGGATAATTATTTCGGTAAATATTTTATTTACCATGGTTAAAGGGTAAATCCAGTAAACAAGGGTTAATAAATAATATTATAATAATACTAAATTACCCTAAAACGTGTCTTAACCCTATTTTTTGATACATGGTAGACCATGGGCATCATTGGGTCGATTTTGGGACACCAAGGATCCACTTGTAAGTGATAGGGACACTTTATTTTAATTAAGTTAAAATGAATACAAAAATGACACAAGCATATATCTTTTACAAAAACAATTGTTACATAGTGTTATATATGTTGGATTTTAGACTATAAATATTAAACAGAACGCTAAAAATATTTCCTACATAATGATATTTTATTTATAATTTTTATACATTAAATAATTTAATTTATTTATGACACAATGGTGATGCAGTAATTACCATAATAGTAAACAATTAGAATAATTGATATTATAAATACACAAATAAATATAATGTGAGACTTTTATTGAATTAATGTAATTTTATAAGTTAATATGACATATTAGGATTGATTTAATTAACTTTTTTTTAAGTAATCATTCTGTTATGTGTTTCAAAAAAATCAACTATTGAATAGTGTAAAATTGACATAAAAGAGTTTTTAAAACAAATATTATATTATTAATTGATATTAAATTCCTAAAAATATACGGTTCGGCCAAGAGACATATATCATGAATGTGTATCATTAATGAACCACTTGGGGGTCGCATGGATGTATATGTTATGTTTATTAACCATATAATATAAAAATACAAAGAGACATTGTAAAAGTGAAAATAATTAACTAAGAGTTAATACTTAAAGATAAGGTTAATATAATGACCCAAACCTATATAAATTCTATTGGTTGAGTGGTTTTCGACCCATACCCACCTTAAAGTTTAAATAATCAAATTTTTATCCATTAGAAACCGAATATGAATTTACTATAAATTAATATTTCTAGCATTTCCAAAGATGCCCCTCACCCCTCTTATAAAAGGGCACTCCTCCTTCTTATTTCTTCAAACCTTAAAATCCTTTTGGTTCGTACAAACCCTTCAAAAATACTCTCCAAAATTCCCTAACTACAACCTAGAGGCCTTAGTTTGATCATAAAGCCAATCTAAATAGCACTTTTGATCAAATCAAAATGAAGAACCCAAAGAAGAGGTAATGATTTCACCACCCTTTTCCAAGTTCCTTTCTTCATCCACTTCTTCTTACTTTGTCATTACCATTTTAAAATAATAACTCCAGTATCATATATATACTGTGATGTTATTATAAATATTGTACAACCATATTCAGTATTCTATCCACCCTTTGAATAACATGTCACCATACGTGCGTACGTACGGCTTACCGTCTCCACGTCGTGGTGTAATTGTTATTCAATATATTATTATTTTGGATGGGTATAATAATGATGTGTAACTCTTATAAATAATAAATATAACATGATAATGATTCTTTATATATGATATACAATCCAATTATATATTATTTTAATATCAAAATAATGATATTGTCGCTCGTGCGTACGTACGGACTACCGTCTCCACGAACCCGATGAGATTCATTCTCCATCATATCCATTCAACTATAACATTAATTTTATGATTAAAAATAATATTTAAGGACTTGATATCATTCTGGATATTAATAATATACATCCCATTAATAACAAATATGGCTCACATAATAATGAATATAAAGTAAAATGAACCAGTTAACACCCGAAATGACGATAATTCTAAGATATTATTAACAAATCAATGTTAAAAGATCATATATGATATCATATTAATGCATATTATTCTTGTATAATTAAATAACAATTATTTAACAATTATACAAGAGATTAACCTACCATCGACCAAGGGAAAAGTACAAAGTAAGGGGTTTCTTATCTCACTCTTAATTTCGTGAGAATTCCATTGTTCACCACTTATTTATTGCATGTGGTGTATGTGTACTACCCATGATTGTATTCATTGTGTAATATAATTTTATTTATGGGTATTTACATCATCATTGTATGATCCTTCTTTCTGGGTGCATGTTTCAAAACTTACCAAATCGATAAGGGAATTTGAGATTTCAATTTCCACTCATTCGGATTTACGCATACTTCATTGATTATTTTACTCCGAGATTATGTGTGGAATCACTATTCATTTGATTATGTCATAATTTCCACTCCCTGTTTTGTGGATATACTTTTGATCCACATAATCACTCCATTTATAATTTCTCAAGTCATCGATATGAATTTGATAAGAGTAATTCTAACCCATTCTCCATTTTTGAGTTCAACATCCAATTCATTGGTGTTGTTTTTACAAGATTATGTGTGAATGTCATTTGATTGTTTTACACTAAATATACAATCATATTTATTGTATGTATATTTTTCACACATAACTATGTCGTTGATTTATCCTTAACCTAAGGATACGACCTTTATGAGAGATTTCATCTCAATTTACATTCCATTGAGACTTCTTCGTTTTTATACACCAAATCACTTTTATATGGTGTATGTAATGTACTTTGACATAGTATATCATTAATTCCTTTATTCTCATGATATTACAATGTTTTGATTACCTAAATTATTTTTATTGAAGTGTCTCTCTTATGGTTAGAAACTCTAACCAAAATACCATTTTAAAATGTTTTAAAGACTTATTCTTCAAAATCATGCTCATTAATGTCAATGTTTTAAAAATGTTTTTAAAGATTTATTTATATGGAAATTATAGTCCTAAAATTAAAACTACTTTTAAAATTTTCAATGCTGTATGTGAAACTTTTATTCAAAAATATATTATTAAACGACTTCTTGGCAAATTGTGTGACATTTAAATGTTTTCATGAAAAAGGGGGATATTTCTCTCAAATAGTTTTGATGATTATTTTCATCTATGTCAACATCCTTCATTATTATTGATTGAGGTTAATGTGATACAATACATTCTTCCATATTGTATCTAATGAGTTATTTTTTACTGTGGATGTGGTATTTTTATACCATTCATGGTTTGTGGTTAAAGTATTGACATTTCGTCTGCTAGTTTTAATATGAGTGTTTATGTTATCTTTAAACCTGTTCATATGAGGAATGTATTGGACTTAATAAGTGACGGGTGGAGCCCTCTATAGCTCCTAGATGCATCGGTAGGTCCCATGAGACAAAATAGTGTCTTGGCACAAGGCCTTGGTAAAATCTTATTTGTAGTCTTGGCACGAGGCCCTGGCTATGTGGTTATGATAGTCTGGATTTATGCATTCCTTCATTATGAAAGTGGTTATTGATATTTCATGTGATTGTTCGACTAGTAGAATATCCATGTGAATAAGTAAATTGAATTATTTCATTTTATCTTTTCCATATTATGCTGAAGTTCAAGTTTAAATGGCTTTTGATTTAATTATAAATTGCCTTAAGTGTTTATACTTATCTATGAAAGCTTCTTCTATAATGTTATTTTTACTGAGCATCTGATCTCACCCCTTTAAATGTTTTATTTTTTTCCCAGGATTATGAAGAAGTAATTAATGAATGACCTGCAGGGATAGTATGAGGGGATATAAAGACAAGATGTTTTTTTATGTAATGTAATACATTATGATTGTATCTACGGTTTCCAAGGATACAAAACTAATCGATCTTTTGAGACTTGATCTTTCTTGTGATCATGCCAATGTTATGTAATAATGCACTGACTCTGGGTAACTGGGGTTAGGGTGTTACATATAATATCATATTTTATTTTATTTTATTATTTTACTACCGGATTATAAATGGTTTTTTGTTAATTTCTTGTCTCGGGAAATAATAACATTGTTGTATGAATAAGTTATTATTTATAATTTTTAGTCCTCTTACATTGATTGTGAATTAATAATATTAGGAATGGAAAATAATATAAATATCATATATATATATATTAATTATTTATATTAATCCAAAAAAATTTGTGATTGGAAATGAAATGAACCATTCATGGAGACTTTAGGCCACCTGTACGCAGGAATGATGTTTCAATTTTAATGTCTTATTGAATGAATTAAAATTAAATTATTTATATGTAAATATAGATTGTAATTATAGTATATTTTTTATATAATATATTTTATAAATGTTTTTCAAACTCTTCCTTATAACATATAATGTAAACTGTGAATTAATCACATCGCTATGTTAGACAGTAGTCTACCGTACACACAAGTGATGTAATTGTAATGCCCATAAATGAAAATGAGTTTGGAATGTTTCATATAATATTTCAAAAACATTAATATTACAAAATATTCATAAATTTAATATATAATTTTTATTTCCATCATTATTCCCAAACCTGGAAGGTGGTAATCGAAAAAATAATGTCACTAGTTCACTAGGCGGTAGTTCACCATACTCACGAATGACTATATCATCATTCATTTGATGGAAGTACGTCTGGTTGTAGAAAATATCCTTAAAATAACAAAATATAATTATATGGATTCCATTGTGGTTATTATATAATAAATATATAAAAATAATGAATGGGATTTTTTAATAAATGAATAAAAAATGTTTATATATGAACGTCACCTCCCTTTCGAGTATCTCTTTTTTGATTTCAACATAGGCCTTACGTAATTGGAGTTTTTTCCAAATAAATAACTATAGGATTTAGGGATTGAATTTGGAAAGTGATTTTTTCTAGGATCTTTTGTTATTAATGTATTGATAGGAATGAATAATTCTATAGTGTGGGTTCATAGTTGTGGCGGAATGGCATTCTTGTAAGTACTCACAAATATTCATTATTAGGAGACCATTCTAACCTATAATATCTCTAAATAGGATGATGAAATGTTTTTTGGGATGATATGATTGATACATACAACCACCACACATTTAAACACTTGTTTGAATCAATTGTTTCCTTAACATTCAATTATCTCTATTTTTAACATTACTGTTTTTCTCTATGGTAATTGGTTTTAAATCCAAGGAAATATAATCGTGATTTTTAAATTAAATTATGAATTTTAATATATTTTTAACCCAATAATATTAAATATAATTTATAATTTATAATTTTTAAATACTATGTCTGTTGAAAATTTATTTTTATACAAATGTAAGCATCGTACAAAAACTACTCTTTAACCATAACTGCACTTAGATTGTTTCTTCTATTTAGTAAAAAATAGGTTCATCATAAAAGGTAAATTATTACATCAATTCAGTCTATTTTATATAAATAATAATTTTATTAATTATTCTGAAAAGATATTTTTTTATTTTAAATCATTCAATACAATATCATTGATCATAAAATACAATTAATTTCAATTTTGACATTGTTAATTTCATTTAAATTTAAAAATATCAATACAATGTTGCATTACAAATATATTATCTTCACTTCTATTTTAAAACACATATCCTTCTAAAAAATTTAATTTCATATAAAAATTCATTCAACTTACTTCAATTTTAATATTTTTGGAATGATTTATTTTATTTGAATATTGACTAAAAAATTATTACATTTTAATTTATTAAGATATTTAATTGAAAGAACAACATTAAAAATTAAATATAATAATTTTTTGATAAAAAACTCATTTATCTTAAAAATCATATTTATAACTGTACTAATGTTGTTTTAGACTCTATCCCTAAAAAAAATATTCATATTAAAAGAATGAAATGTTTTTTTGTCTTTTTCAGTATATAACTTATTATATGGTTCATATTCATAGTAAATTTACATTTAATTTTTATAATTCTGATTGTATTATTTTCAATTTCTAAATAATTTCATTCAATAAAAATAACATAATTTTATGATGACATTTGCACTCATATCATTCTAGTTTATCCCCAATAAGCCCATTTTTACATTAACTATTCCAATTAATTTTTTCTATATTCAATATAAATTAAGGTTAAAAATAATGTTTATCTTATTAGTAAATATAAATTAAGATAATTACAAGATATTTAATTCTTTATTAAAAAATCAATTCACAGAAGTCAATATAATTAATTGAAAATTATTCCCACAGATATGAGAAGAATTCCATTTTTTTTAAATGATGAAATGTAACAGAGCTGTTATATCCGATATCAAATTTATAATTGATTAAAATGACCTATAATGGATTAATGGGTGTATTATTTTACAATTTTAACATCCAAAACCAATTTTATAGATCATTGAAATTAATAAATAAATTGAACAAAAATTCAATTGAAATTAAAATTCAGTATTTTTCACTATTAAAAAAATATGATTCTAGAAAGAAAAAACCACAACATTAACCCAATGATAATTTTGATATAATGATTTAAAAAATTTATATTAAGAAATTAAATTTATAAATATGGAATATTTAATATTTCAAATGAGTGTGCCATTAAATGCATACAAATTTTCTTTCTTCAAAAAATATATTTTAACATCACAAAATTTGATTTATACTAATCTATGTTCTAGGAATAATATATGAGGAATATTAAAATTTTAATTAAATGTAATATAAGATTTTTCATTAAATCATTACCAAATATATATTTTGTTAATTTATTCATATAATACACTATTGTTAGCATGAAAATATATTGTTATAAAAAGATCTAAATTTATTTTCAAAAGGGTTATATTTTAATTTCTAATTAAATAGTCATTAAATAATTATATAAAAATGTTTAATTAATATTTTCATAATTCATTTAATCTAAATCATACTCTCCATCCAAATGGCTAGTAGATAACTATCACGTTAAACAATTATATTTAAATAGTGTTTCGTTTTTAGAATAGACAATGTGATGCTTGTAACATAAGATAAACACAGAATGGTGTGTAACATAAGAATGACATATTGTAATTTATAATATAATAAAAAATCATAATTTAATGTCAATTAAACTATAAAAATATGAAATATATTTGAAAAATATATATTTTAAAATATCTGAGGGTGTTACATGTAGGGCCATATGGGGGATAGGGTAGGTAGGGCTACAACTCAACTCACATCATACAAAACGTGAAAAAATATCATTCATGAATATGGATGGAATGTGAGATTATGATATTAAATAGTGGCACATTATATCTACAAGTCATTAAGTATGTTGATTCATGGATTGTTTATCATTGTTTTATCAATATATCATTACATATTTTTATGCCTAACATTTTGAATGTTCTTTGATGAGGTAGAAATGTTTTGTGGCTAGTAATGATGAAATAATAGTGACATAGTAATTGGATGACTTAATTATATGGTTTTCATAAGAGTGGGTTGTCTATAAAATAATGAATTTAATATATAAAAAAGTAGATATCAACTAGTAACAGGAAAATTTAGTAATATGGGTAAATTGTGAATGGAATAAGGTGAGTTGCGGTATAAGTTGTGGATTTATTATGTGTTGATTTTTTACATAATTGTGTAAGAATTCCGGGGATAATGTATTTATTTGATATTTTAGTGATGTAGTTTATTCTATTTTGATGTGATTTGGACCCTTAGGTTGTGTATTTTGTTGGTTCATTACAATCATTATATTTTCATGTTATTTCTATATGAAACACAATGCTATAGATATATATAAATAAAAACCCAAATATGTATGAGGTGTTACCAAGAAACAAATATTATGGTAAGGTTATATATGATTCATTACCCCATCTCCTATACTATTTGAAAGTAGTAAGCAGTGGAAGTATCATGATGTGGTTTCTACGGACCAATATTGTCATAAAAGCTGAAAATTTGTGATAAAATAGTCGGTGAATTGTAGTCTAGGTCTAGGGTTTTAAGATGATGGAATGAGTATCAGGTCCTTCTTGATCAAGATTTTATCATTCTTTAGTGACGGGTTTTTCATTCTACGATACGATGATTGGGATAATGATGAGGTTGTGGAATTTCGTTCATAAAAATGAATGAATACTATCAATGGATACATTTGTTTACTCTTGATTAGGGTAGGTGGGGTTGCAAACCTATGCACAATAGTCAGGGATTGAAGTTTTTTACAGGTATACATGCAAGCGATGGTAGAAAAATATATACAATGTGGGAGCTTCAGAGGGAATCTTTTTAAAGATGTGTAAATGACATTCTATTATCCAAGATCTATAAAAATTTCATATAAATTTGGAATCATGATTTTTTATTAATCCACGGTTAGTCTTGGATGGATTGTTTATTATTTTTAGGTATATATTTGATTGTTTTGTTTCATCACTAGTTCCTTTGTATGATTTTGGGGAGACCATGGGTATGATCCTACAATGTATAAATGTTTTTTTAGTCCATGAATAAAAATTATTTTCAAAATTACAGGTGAATTTTTAGGACTCAGACTTACTTTTCTATCATGTTGGATGGGGTTATTGTGGATACATTTCTTTACAAATTCCCTTTTGTACTAATGTTTCAATTATATTTATTTTATATAACATAGAACATTATATGTAACCTTTTTTCATTTTTTTTATATTATCTCTTTATCCATTAAATATATCGTGTGTATTTTATCTAACATGACCTTTGGTCTCACTTTATTCTATTCACCAACAAGGGGTGTAATTGAGTTGGGCCTTGAGTTTCCCACCATAACATTATATCTGGTCTAGTAGGGGTACCAGTTCAGGTAATGACATGTCATTATCTAAATTACAAACATTAATTTTGTTGAATTGATTAAGCTACTCATACTTATTCAGGTCCAAACATCTTCACCTCAATATTTTTCAATCATTTTAGGTTCTAAATTATATAATAATATACGATTATAAAATTTATATCATTATTTTTTATATTTATTATATTGTTTAACATCACTAATAACTACGTTAATTAGATTTTCCATTTGTAATAAATGATATCTATAATAAAGATGATTGTTTTTCCTCAGATATTAAATTATATATTTTTAAAATATTCATTTTTGGTTCATTAATATTTCATTATTTAGTTTAAATGAACATATTTTGTTGAATAAAATGCATCATAAAAACAACATTTAATCAGAAACCTTACTTACATGTTTTTAAATTGATGTAACTAAAAGGATAAATTTTTTCAAACATCAAATAGACTATTCATTCAACAACATGTGACTAGTTTTCGAATACACAAAAAGAATCACTTATACCTTAGTTTACATTAAAATTCCATTTATCATATATTATACAAATCCTAAATATATTATCATAATTATGTTTAGTCAATAAATTTTATTTAAAAACACTTTAGAAACACAATTTAGGATTACTAAAATTAGTTATAATAAATACTACAATTTTAAAAAAACAATATGAAAATTTTTATTGATATTGTGTCATTGAGAATTAATAAAATCCACAAAAAACGTTATTTCATCATGAAATATATATATCATAAATAGATCATTCTATTGAAGAAATATGTCTCTTCTTTCAAAAACTATTTTCTATAGAAAGGTTGTTTGTAATACAATGATATGTTTAATTCAATTTTCCATATAGAAGTATTCAACCAATGGTTTTTGAACTATACTCTATAAATAACATATATTATTGAATACAAATAGTCATATAATTTTAAACAGTTAATAAATCCAAATTATATGTAGTGTAAAAATTAACAAAGATATGAATATATTTATTCCACTGATACATTCTAATTTAGCAGGTATAGAAAGATCTATATGTACTGACTAATAAGGTACAAATGTTGATAATTCACTAATATGCATAAATTATTAATAATGTTTCATTTAATATTGATATGATTCATTGTCACTATATGTGTTGAACATTTTATTTTCAAATTTCATTCAAAATTTCATTATAGAAAGAATAGAAAATACCTAAATATTTTGGGTTCCTAATAATATATTCTTAATCCAAGACAATACTTATGCTATGCTATGTAATTAAAATTTTCTCTTTTGGTGTCCCTTTGTGTCTATGGAATAAGAATTATCAAGACTATGGGATTAGAAAATGCGATGCACATTAGAATAGGTTATCTGTAATTTTTCATTACCAACATTTACTGAGTAACCAATATAATATTATAAAATAATATTGATAATATTTTTATCATGTTTTATAAAATAGTTAATATTAGAAAATAATTTCCCTCAACGAATTGATACATAATATAATCCAATGATCCTTCCTTGTTTTTGACTTCAAGAATACCTTTCCCTCCATAGACATTATTAAATGTTCTCAAAGATATATTTGTTTTTATTCTATATCTATGTGGTAACATTTTTCAACTGGTTAATAAATTTTTATCTTTAAATTAATTGAACTAAGGATTTTTAATGTACTATTTCATGGATTAAAAAATATATCAAAAATGAAATTTTTTATCACAAAATTATCCAATTCCTTATGTTTAAGATATGTGTGCACACTAGAAATATATACTATATATATATTTTTAAATGATTTGGAATTAATTATTCTCTATTTACTTCACCAATTTCAACCACTCTACTGAAAATATTGAAGGATTCCCGTTACAAAATGTTGTAATTTTATTGAAAATGATATTTTCTAGATAAAAACACACTATTGGTATTTTTTATCTATTTTATGTAATTATTGAATTTTATCTTCATTTCACTGCCATAGAATAACATATTAACAAACATTATTCATGTTTTTAATTTAGGATTAATATTATTTAATCAAATTTTAGAATTCTATATGCATACAAATAGTAATATTTGATATTTAATTTAATTATATAGTGAAATTTGAAATTACTATATTTTATATGGATGGGTATTTTTATAAAGATTACATTTCAAAAAAATCCAGTTTATCAATGTATTATACATATCAATATATTTCATCAATCCACAAAGACTTATAATCATAATCACATCAAGAATCAAATTTTTTTAATGATTTTTTATTTTATATATTTGTAACTGTATTTGTAAATCATAATTCAACCACTAAAATTATTAAAATAAATCATGAAATATTTATATTACTTTTGGTAATTAAAATTATTTCAGAATAATATTATCCACATGTAAAATTTATATATGTGGAATTCAAATATTTCACCATATCATATTTATTTTTCCATGTGGAATAAATATTTTTCAACATGAATAATGGAAAATACATTTTTATGTTCAGTAGAATTAAATATTCATAATAAATAACATTATTTAATCTTAGGGAAATAAATTTCTATTATTAGTAATGATCATAATGATAATGTTTCACATTACTATACTTCTATGGTTTTTAACATTTTAGTTATAAATAAAATACATTTTTTCATGTTTTTTTATTTCTACTAATTGGATTTTTCTAATTATTACACTGTATAAATAATCATATATTAATTCCAGCTCTAGGAAATGTTAAATTCTTTATATAGTATCCTTTTTTCTTATCTCAAATCCTTTCTAAAGTGTATTAATAATTTTTTCAAAAACCAAATATTTTGTAATATGTGTCTTTACTAAATACTGTAAGATATTTCATGGGGAAAATATCACTTGAAGTGGATTTCAAATGATGATATAATTTGTTGGTGTTTTTTGTTGTATTTTTTCAAAACAATAAATAAATTCATTTTGTTTGTCTCAGTGAATAGATGATGGAGTAACCATCTCAAAATATCAAACTTGGAATTCTAATTAATGTACATCATATATTTCTTTCTTTTCTGATAATGTTTCTAGATGATGTTTCTTTAAACTCAAACTAAGTCTGAAATGATCTTTTTGATCCGATTGATTAGTAGTATCTGTTCAGAATGTCTTTAAAGATTTTTTATACTTAATATTGTGATCCAATATTTTTATACTATGTTCTCCAAATCAAAATATAATTGGAAACATTTAATCCAATCATTGTGAAATATAGGAAAATAATATGGGTTTGGGTATTCTATGTTTTGGTAATCAGATTGAGGTATGTATGGAATCATAGAATTCATAAAAAGATCGAAGTTCTTAAAACATTCCAACATATTTAAGACGATACTATATATATACTAATATTATCAACATCATAAAGATTCCATAATAAATGAATGTATTTTATAAGTAAATATTATATGATGTCGAAGACTTTCAGTCATAGAAAATTTGTGAGAGAATCAATAGAAAATAAAATTGCTTGAAGAATTATTTCATAGATTTTTGATGTCTGATGTTTTAGAGAGAATAAAAAAGAATGAATTAATTACTAACATCAGCCCCTCAATAAAATTCATCCATAGATTAATTAGAGTAAATTAGGTCAAAGATCTATTAGATTTTTTTTAGAATTTTTATCATATCAAATTGATAGTTCTATCAGTAAAAGAATTGAATTTTAATGTTATTGGATTGTTAAAATAAGTGATCTATAGAGACTCATACATGTGATAATATAATAGACTAATAAATATGACGAAGTTCCACAATTTAGTAAAAAAATTTCATTATTAAAAAAATTATGTTTTTCAATTGGGCCAAGACTAATTGGAAGAGAATTAATATTTCCCTATCAGATGAGAATAGAGATCGATTCTTTAGACATATGCCACCAAAGATAATTCATTAACTATTGTGCTTTACTAGACATATTTTTCTTCAATCTAGTTAATTATAAAAGAAATGATAAACATGTGAATTGTTATCAAAATCTTACTGATTTATATTCAATAATCTCTGATGTCTATCAGAATTTCAAAAATATTTTTTGAATATGTGTTTTAGTTAGGTTGGAACATTATAATGGGTAGACACTAGCCTTACAAATATTTATTTAGGGTGAAAAATATTATCAGAATGAAAAAGTATGATGGACTGGAAAACAATTTATAATTTTGAGTAAGTCTAATGTCTTGTGATGATGTTATATATTTTAAGATGACTCTAGATGATGTGAGAAGTAGGGAAAGTGTCAATGATGAATCAGAAATGTAAGTGAAATTATTGTCTTTGGATTCTGGTTACCTTGAAAATTAAAATAGGTGTCCCAATCATATCATTTTTTGAAGAACCAATAAATAGATCTCAAAGTAAAACATACTGTGAAATTGATCACAATATGAACTTATTAAGATTTGTGATGTTTTTCTGGAAGATTTTGTTGAGAAATTTTTTCAAAATGAGATTTCTTGAAGATTTTTTTCAGGACAAATATTGAGTAAACATGGATTTTGGATGAGTTTCAAATACATAAGAATGATAGATCATACTATAATATATAGGGAACAAAATAAGATATTAATAATTGTTTGGGACTATCATTTCTGAATTATTATGGACTAAGGTATCATATTGAACAATAAGACTGATCGATCAGAATGATTTTTCATAAAAATTAAATAAAATGTGTTTCTACCTAATTATATGTTTGATTATGGAGAATTGTTTTCTTCAATTTTTTAAAAAGAGTATTTTCATCAAGAAACACAATAAAATTGATATATCCAATTATTAAAGGTTTATAAGCTTGTTATAAAACCAATTTCACATAATTCATGCAGATGCACATTTTAATTGATCCTAGTGAATCAAAAGTATAAGTTTTTTCTAACTTATTGTATCTATATAAAAGGATTTTTTTCTTGTTTAATTAGCAGTATTAGATTATTTAAAAAGCATATCAACAACAATATACTATTATTTAGTAGTGAAAATTGTAAATTATTGTGTTCTTATGGATCTGTGAATGTTTTATTTTCATCAAATTGAAAATTCATTAGAATGTGGTGAATATTATTATACATAAAACATAGAATTAATGAAAAATATATCACTTATTCACCCATACACCTCTTAATGACACTTTTTATATGATTGTACCTTTTCAAATGGTGTTAGAGTGAAGGTTCCCTTCGTTTTCTATTTACTAATGTTTTTGAAAAGAATTATTAATAGATAATGTGAATTTTTTGAATAGTATGGTGACTATAGTCCTTGATGGAATGAAATATCATATCAGGAAATATAGAATGTTTCCACATATTATTTATCAATGGTATTATTTTATGGAATCTTCTACAACTGCATTTCCACCTCTTGATAATAATTACTGTTGGGAAAAAATCCCTCAATGCATCATTGAAGCATTTTAAGGTGATTGTGTTTGTTGACAAAGTGGACATCTAATTTGTGGTTGATGAAAAAGCAAACCATGACATACAAATTTATTGACAAATGGGATTTCATGGTAGCATTTCGGGTTCATGAGCTGTGGTTAATGATCAATGTTTTATTCATGAACTTCGATAAACGAATGGATGATCTGGAAAAGGGAAAGTGAAACGCGGCCCTCACGTATTGGGTAGGTCACGCAAGATACTTGCGCGCCAATGAAGGACTTGCGCGGCTAATCCCAGATGGATTGAAAACTTGCACACCATTTTTACTTCGTGATCAGATCATCAAAATATGGAAAAGTAAGAAGGGGTGCCAATGTTTTAATGCTGGTCGCGCAAGTCTCTAGGGGGATAGAAGACTTCTGCGCTGAATCTTTCTCGCCATGGGGAGACTTGCACACTGTCACATAGGATGTTCAAACACCTATAAATATAGGTTGACCCCTCCTCATTCAATTTGAGTTCATGACTTATAGAAAATCAGAGCTCTCGTTGTGCAGGTGTGGTGGTCGCGCATGTGGTTGTGGGTCACGCAAGTAGGATTTGATCGCCTATTTTGATGAAGCGTGGTTGTTGTTGGTTGCGTGGGAATATTGGTTTGGGCATAAAGGGAAGTGAGCTGTGGATGTTTGGAGTTGCAGAATCTTTTGTCGTGCAAGTGGTTGAGGTAGACCTGTGCGGCGGTTATAACATGCTCATTGATACTTGCACACCGTATTAGAAAAGGGCACCAAGTAAGGTTGATTCATAGTAGAATTTCAGGGCTGCATGAAAGCTGGAAGATTTCCCGATACCTTCAGTTCAATGTGAGATTCGTCGACGGGTGAATTTTGGGCATCAATAGCACAACTACATTCAACAGAGGATGTATTTAATTTCTGATGATGAAGAGACCTACATGTCTAAAAACTGTGAGTGGATTCTTTCCAGAGAATTTAGCAAAGGAAGAGGAAGAAGGTGATCCTCACCACCGGGAGTGAGCCATAGAGAGAGAAACAAGGAGTGACCCTTGGGAAAGTAGTGAGCTGAGCCTAAACCTTGTAAAGGTAGCGATCCTAGGCAAATAAGTGATCTATCCTGAACCTTGTAAACAGTAGTCTTCTTTATTGAATTTGGTAGAATGGCACATCACCGTTGTATGCTCCTTGGATGTAGCCCAGTGAGGGTGAACCAAGTAAAAATTCATGTGTCCTATGCATGCTTTAATTTATGTTTATATTGTGTAATGGGAAAGAGAGAGAAGAGGGTTTTTCTTAAAAGTGAAACAAGATCAGAACATGTTATAATTTTTAATTAGTCATACCCTGATTCACCCACCTCCTAGGGTAATAATCATTTTAGACCTACCAGTTACCCTCCTACATATATGTATAATAATTATCTAGAGAATGTTAGAAGGAATAATAATTATTTACACTCTTCCCACTCTGAAAGTAAATTTTTTAGAGTGATGGAATTTTATAATGATCATGTTAACTAGATTCAGTTCAGTTCCAAATGTGATAGGAATATAAATATGAGGAAATCCAAGTTACAAATCTTTAATATGGTGTATGAGGAATGAAAACTTGGTGAGTATGAATCTATTGGAGACTTCTTCACATGGGTGAGTGATATTGTAGTCCCAATAATATTTCATGGGGAGGAGATATAAGATTCTACTATTGCAGAAATAATCTTTACAATCATTCTTAACAAGTTTGATGCCAAAGTTTCCTCTTTAGAAGATTATGATCCTAAAACTATTTCATTTTATGACCTTTATAATATTTTTATTACATATAATATTTGACGGGAGACTATAATGAGAAATATGGAAATGTTTATTGATAAATATCCTTTAATGTTTTTATTAAAATAAAATATAATAAAATACCTTTTCATGAAGATGTTTGTTATTAGGTTTCCAAAAATATTATTTGGTGAAATATTTTTAAATATCTAAAATTGTGTTGGACTCACCTGTTTTGATAATCCATAATCATGTTTCATATATGTGACATTCAATGGTCGATGATGCAAGGTCACTGATGCAAAGGACACAGATGCAAATGTCACTGATGAAAATCTCACCGATACAAGGGTCACCAATGCAAAGGTCACAGATTCAAATGTCATCGATGAAAAGGTCACCTATGTAGAGGACACCGATGTAAAGGTCACCGATGAAAGTTCGTCGATGTAAAGATTTCCAATGAAAGATCATCGATGTAATGGTTAGTGATTAAAGGTCACCACTGAAGGTAACTGCTGAAGGTTACTTTTGAAGGCTACTGATTCACACCTATGGTTTAAGCTTACCATTGTAAAGGCTACCATTTCTAGTCTATAGAAAATTATCTACTACATAATTTGTAATATTTTTAATATTATTCTAATGGTCAGATTTTGAGAATTTAATGCTTCTAAAATTAATTAATACAGATTATAGAAATATCAAGAGACTGTATCTTAAGATAGAATGAGGAACGAGGAGGACCACATAAGGTATACTTATTCCTTTTTTCAAACCTCAATTATATAGTTGAGATCGTGGAATAGAAAGATGAGTGTATAAATGAAAAGAAAGAGGAATACATGAGAAAGAGCTGATGAAATAGAACAAGGAATAACCATTTGAGAACTTATATTGTGAACCCAAGAACATCATGAAGATCATTTTTAGGAGAACAATTTCAAGAAAACCTTAGCAGCTTCAACAACTCTTGGTCAACACAAGAAGCATAATACTCAGTTCCTGAAAGAGAGAACCTGGAGTTACAATACTCTATTTTTAGGACAACATCTATGGATAGACTCAATCTGAAAATTCTAAATTCCCATGAGTTATGAGCTAAACTGATAACGCATAGATCCTTATAAACTCAATATTTTAATCATATCTCTATTATTTTCTTTTATTGTACATTTATGATAAGTGTGTGTCTGTCTATTACACACGCTATCTCATGTGCTGGAACTCAAGGATACTGAAAAATACTCACATCAAATTTCACCTACATTTTGTTTCCCATGTATAACTGTGGAAGAGAACGTGTGTGTCCTGTATTATTTTTTTTTCACCAAAAAATAGGTATATGGTGTTAACCCTAGACAGTATGTTAGAAAAATTTTAATTCGTGATACAGGATTTGTATCAATATTATTGTTAATATAAACTGTTTGGTGGAAGGTGATCACCAAGTGGAGATGATTATGTCCCAACTTGAGACTGAACCTCTTGTTTAACTCTACTGTGTATTATATTTTGTGACACTCTGTTTTATCAATTTTCCAAAACTCATTAATTTCTAAAACATAAAATCATTTCATTGACATTGATAGTTAGTTCTGGTTAGTGTGGGTAGGTGTTTAATTCATTATACATGTATCAAAAGTTGATGAAGTGTTTTACACTAATTCAACTTAGGACTAATCACCCTTTGAGAAACACGTTGACCAACTGAACATCTATATCTCTACACCCTTAATTAACTAGGCTATTTAAATATTGGGGGATCATTATACGAATGGTATTAACAGAAATTTTATGTATGAACTCAATTCACACCCTATTGAGATTCCTCTCCAACCAACATTTGATATCGAAGGTTTTAGTTTTTATTTCTACTATATAAATATATGGGCATTTTGTCAAATTCTTTTCAACTGTGATTTTATTTACATCTTAAAGATATTAAAATTTATGTCATATCTAAATTTTCAGATCAATATATTTCTAGTTAATAATGGATAACCAAGTTGAGGGTGATGCTACTAACATGCCACATTTCATTAATGTTAATAACTATGATTAGTTGAAAATAAAAATGGAAATTTATCTAGAGAGAATGAGTCCTGAAATATGGTTCCCAATTGAAGAACAATACACTTTGCCTCTTACGGCTAGAGACACATGGTCTCAGTTGACTAATGCTACATATAACAATAATTTTAAAGCAATGAATTATTTGTACTATTCTCTATGTGATGAAAAATTAAATAGAATATATGTTGTTATAACTATTTATGAAATTTGGGATACATTGGATGTTTCTCATTAGGGAACTACCAATGTCCAAGAAATGATATTAAATACTTATACTATCAAATATGATAATTTTCAAATTAATCCTGATGAACATAATTCTTAAATGTATCTCATGTTAAATGAAATAGTGAATACCATGAGACTTATTGGGAATCCAGGGGAAATGAGGATCAAAAAATTAAATAACATTGATTCCTACCTGAATGATGGAGAGGAACTCCTATTTCCATCAAAGAATCTTATGACAGAGGCAAGATACCAGTGATGAAATTAATTGGAAAACTTATGATGTACGAAGAAGAGATTAAGGTAAATCAGGAAGTAGATGAAGAACCGAGAAAGAAAATTGTTGCATTCAATACATCTACCAGAGAAAGAAAAGAAAAATAAAAAGTTCAATCTCTTGTAGACACTTAATCTAGTGAAGCCTCAACCTCTGATAGTAATGATGAGATTTCTCATATTGCTATGAGATTCAACACGTTCTAATGAAAGAATATGTTTTTACAAATTCAATAAATAATGGAAGGTATTATAAAAAAGGAATGAGGAAAATGGATAGAAAATGGAATGAAAATACAAATGAGATAGTCTGCTATGAGTGTAAATGAAAAGGTTAATTGAAATATGATTTCCCCTAGATGAAAATTAAAAAGAAATATGAAGACAAGGGAAAGGGATATAAAATGTATATGAAAGCTACCTCCAGTGCCTCACAAGATAGCTCAAGGGGATCTAACACTATTGATATCGAAATGGAAAAACATGTGAACCTGTGTTTCTGGACAAAATCATTTGAGGTAACACCCAATTCCTCTATACACAATGCATATTATTATGGGAATGAAATTGAATCAAATATTGATGAAAATATGACCAAGGATGAACTATTTGAATATTGTCGAATGCTTGGGGATGCCTTTAATGAAATCAAGGAAAAATATAAACTATTAAAAGGACAACATTCTTTGCATGTTAATTATTAATATGATCTATATATCGAGAAATAAAATTTTGCTTAGTTGTTAAAAGAAAATAATGAACATAAATTATAAAATGGGAAATTAAAAGGGGATGATGAGAAATTTACTAAATATAGAGTTACCTTGTCTCTATTTATAGGGAAACTGATTTCTCCAAAATAAAAAATGTGTATAGGACATCTAATAGGACAAAGAAAGATTATTAAAAATAAATTTGTTCCAAAATCTGGACATTTCCCTATTAGTTCGATTTTTGGACCATCATTTGAAAAAAACTCTCAAAAGTAACAAAAAATGTGTTCATGTCTCAAAACATATATACTGATTACAGGAAACCTGTGAGACAAGAATGGGTTCCCAAAGCATTACATTCTATCCTCTCTAGACCCAAGAAAATATGGTTACCAATGTTTCACTGCACTTAATATGTTTTGCAGGAAAACAGTTTAAAGGGCTCCTCTAAGACTCATTGGTACTTGGACAGGGGATTTTCAATACATATGACAGGAGACTACTCCTGATTCTAGAGCCTATCTAATGTTGACTGTGGAAATTCTATGTTTGGTGATAATGAAAAGGTGGAGATCACCAGCTTAAGAAAAATTGGTAACCCTAATACTATATTAATTTCAAATGTACTTTTTGTTGATGGGTTAATGTAAAAATTACTATTTATCTCATAGTTATGGGATGAAGGTTTAATATTATGTTTGAAAATGATGCATTGAATGTTTTTAATTATATATATGATTTAATATTAACTTCCCTTATAAATTAAAATGTATATGGTGTTGACTTAAAATCTATAGCGAAGAAAAATGTTTCATGTTTAAATGCTTTTCATAAGGAATCTTGGTTAAGGAACAAAAGATTAGGACATTGTAATGTACACTCGATTAGGAAACAAACTAGTAATTATTTGTTAGAGATATAACTAAATTGGAATTCCCACTTAACAAAGTTATTAATCCTTGTCAAAAGGGAAAACAACACAAATATTCAATAAATCTATAGAAATAAGTTTCCACTTCTCAACCACTTGTGTTGGTTCACATGGATTCTTTTTGACCATCTAGAGTTTAATGTTTAAATTTAAAGCAATATGTATATATTACTGTAGATGATTTTTCTAGATATACATTGGTATACTTTCTAGCTCATAAAAGTGAATCTTGTACTTTTTTCACTAAACATTCCATGTTTGTAGAAAATCATAGTGGACTAATAATTAAGACTATTAAAATTTATCATGGTCGTGAGTTTGAAAATAATTTATTGGAATATTTTTCTCAAAAAATGGATATAATAACAATTTCATTACTCCTAGAACACCAAAACTAAATGGGTTCATAGAAATAAGAAATAGGACACTTCAAGGGATTCTATGACTACGCTATGTGATTATAATCTACCTTTCTATTTTTGGGTTGAAGCAGTTAATAAAACTTGTTAAATTATCAATAGAGTCTTAATTATATATTTTCTTATGAAAAACACTTATGAGATATGGAATAATAGAAATCCAAAGGTTAATTACTTTAGAAGTTTATGTTGAAAATTCTATATCCTTAACACTATGGACAATCATGACATGTTTTCTTCCAAAAGTTAAGAACGTATTTTCCAAGGTTAATCAATTTCAAGTAAATCTTATATAGTATAAAATAAGTGAACCAAATGTTTGGAAGAATTTTTTCATGTCAAATTTGATGATACTGATCCACATGTACCAAAAACCATTGTTGAACATATTCAGGAATATATTCCAATTTTGGACATTAATGATACAAACAGTGAACCCTTAGTGAAAGCAACTAGTTATATAAATTTTCCTGAATGTATGAATGAAGAATATGAACCTATTGAGAACCATGATGAGTCTTGCTCAACTCTTTCTATATGTATTAGAACTCTCCAAAATCATCTGTTTGATATAAGAGTTGGTGATCTAAATAGAGGTACCCAAACTAGAGCTTCTCTAAGAAACTAGGTTGAACATCAAGCCTTTCTTTCACAGAATGAACCCAAATACATTAATTATTGTATAAATGATGAATTTTTTGTGATTTCTATGCAAGATGAATTAAATCTATTGGAAAGAAACAAAATATTGGGAATTAGTAGAAATACCTAAGGAAACCATCACCATAGGCACTAAATAGGTGTTTAGAAATAATGTTAATGAACATGGAAACATATATTGAAATAAGGCTAGAATAATTGCACAAGGATGTAGTCTAGAAGAAGGAATAGAGTATAAGGATACCCTTTCACCTATAGGTAGAGTAAAATCCATTATGATACTACTTGCTTATGTAGCTCATCTGAATTTTAATTTTTTTGAAATGTATTTCAAAAGTGTATTTTGAAATGGGTATATAGTTGAGGATGTATTTGTTGAACAACCTCATGGTTTTACAAATCCTCAATTTTCAAATCATGTGTTTAAACTGTCTAAAGATTCATATGGTCTGAAATAAGATCTTAGATCTTGGTATGATAGACATAGATCTTTTGATATTTCAAATGGGTTTACTAAAGGAATAGATGATCCATGTCACTTTATTAAAAATATTTCATAAAACTTTTTAATAGAACATTTCTATTGTACATGATATTATTTTCGGATCTTCAAAAATCTCATTATGTACTGATTTTTCAGAAATGATATAAGATGAATTTGAATTGATTCTAATTGGTGACAATAAAATTTTTCTTGGATATCATATTTTTCAAAATAAAAGTAAATATACTATTTATATTTTAAAAATATTTCATTCAGCGAGAAATAAAGGTAGTGATACACATATGACTACTACCTCTATGTTGGATGCTGAGGAAACGGGTATACCAGTGGATCAAACCAATTACAGATGTATGATTAGGAGTCACCTCTATATTATTGCAAGAAGACTTAATATTATGTTCAGTGTATGCATGTGTGATCGTTTCAATCAAATCTTAATGTGTCTCATTTAACTACTAATAAAAGTATTTTTAAATATCTAAGGTATACTACTAACATAAAACATTTATCCAAGAGAAAAATCATTTGATTTAACATGTTATTCAGATTCTGACCATGCTAGTTGCAAGTTAGATAGAAAAATAACCTCTAGAACATGTCAAATTTTAGGCAAGTCAATAGTATCATGGTATAGTAAGAAACAGAATTTTTTTCATTATCTACTGCCGAAGCTAAATATATTACATCTGGTTGTTGTTGTGATCAAATTCTATGAAAGTAGCATACATTAATAGACTATGGATATTAACTCAATCATGTCTCTATAATGTGTGAAAATAAAAGATCCATTACCTTCTCTAAAAATTCATTATCTCATGCCATGAAAAAGCACATTGATATAATTCATCACTTATTGAGAGATAGTTATCAAATAGGTGATATCACTCATGAATTCATTGACACTAAACACCAATTGGATGATATATTCACAAATCCTTTGAATTATGAGATTTTAAATTACATAAAAAATGAAATAGGTATGATAAACTATTAAGGTTGGGACCTCACCTTTGGGACATCAATGTTAAGAACCTTACCATTGGACCTCACCATTGGACCTCACCAGTGGACTTCACAGATAGACCGCACCATTGGACCTCAGCATTAGAAACCTTATCATTAGGATCCTCACTATTGTCACGTAACTGATAGACGACTTTTCCCGAAAATTGAATTCTTTTTTCATTGTCTGCAAGAATATTAAATGTTTTTTGTATTACTTATTTCTTTTAGTTGATTTGAATTTTCAATCCCTAAATGATAAAAACAATGAACACACCACTTGTTGATCCACTTCCACTCTCTCCCAAGCATCTTGATCCCCAACCTAAGAACCTCACCTTCTTCTAAAACCATTTAACCGCTCCATATTGAAATGGCAATGTTGAAGCGACTATCGGTCAGTGATGAAGGAGATGTTCCAAATCCAAAAAGGCCTCGAGATGATCCGAGTAGTGAAAGTCACGCAGTAGCAATTCATAGAAATCCACATATGTCTAAGAGGGTAATCATGGTTGAAAAAGTGTTATGTTCTAAATGGTTGTTGATGAAATGATCTTTAGAGTTGAAAGTACATGAAGCTCAACATTGGGTTTAATACTTTGAAACTAATAATGGACCTTATTACCCGATGTTAATGAAAGAGTTGATGAGTTTTTGAAATTCAAACAGACAGAGAATCAAACCAGAATGTCTTCAACGGTAAATGGCGTAAGTGCTAACTTATCCTTCGTTGAATGGGTTGTGTGTTTTGGAGTACCACATGAGGGGATTCATGACTAATACTCAGAGGTGGTGCCTCACACTAGTATGTTATTTGGTTATAAATATTTGTTAGCCGAACTAATAGGGAATGGGATACCTAGAAAAGTAATATCTGCTGAAATTGAAGAAGAAGACAAGTTGTTGTCTAAGTTTTTTCAACATGTCTTGAGTCCTATGAGAGCGGACATAGATACCTTGAAATATCATGATATATTTCATCATTATTGGTTGAAGAATGGACATAATATAAATTTTTGTCGGCTGATGATGAGTCATTTATAGGATATCACAAATCCCAGCTCCAAGTGCAATGAATTGTTTCTTGATAGAATGATATCATTTATTTTGAAGGTAAAGGGAATTTCTAAAAATAAGGAGGAAACATTTGTAGTAAGGGACCATTTATGCATTATAAAGGTAATTTTCATGTTGATGGAGATAAATTGGAAACCGTGGAAATTAATATGTGTTCATGAAGAGGTTACACTATATAAGGAATTATACCCTGTTAATCAACATACTAGGCCTATAGATAAGAGATATCAAGATCTTAAGACTGATGTATTGGAACCATTACATTCAGATGAAGAAGAAGGAGGAGATGTTGGTTTGAAAGAAAGAGAGGATTATCCTATAGATGACACGAGTGATCCTGTCCATCCCTCAAATCTTCGTGCTAATACTATATCCTTTGGTGAGCCCAGTCCACCAAAGGAAATATCTAGAAGGAAAACTATCCTATGCGATAGTGATGATGAGGAGACTAGTGAATAAGAAGGGGGAAAATGTCGTCAGATAAATTAGAGAGACCTCAGATGAGGATGAGGACCCTGGATCAAGTCATGATGAAATTGAGACTGTTGTTGATGTAAGTGAAGAGAAATGTGTAAGTACAAGTCCCGTGAATGTGCATACATATATAGTTGAAAGTGTAGATGAAGTGGTGGATGATTCAGTTGAAGCTGTAATTGTTTTTGAAGCTGTGGAAGATTCTGTAGAGGAGTTGTATTGGACCATCTTGTTGATGAAGTTTCTCATGGAGGTATGGAAGAGGTGGATGTAGTTGCTGAGGAGAATGCACCAACTGAGGGGGAGGAACCTATTGTCATAGGTTAATTAATGTATCTCAGGTAATAGAATATTGGTCTTAAGAAACTCAAGTTGATGTCACGGGATTATTTTACGGAGATTATGATGATAACCAACCTATCAGATGTACTCCAATCCCTTAATTACAAAGAATACTATTATACAGCCAGTAGTACTTCTCGCTCGAGATTATGTGAATAAGGATGATTTAGAATCATTAAATTAAGATTTGAAATGTCACATTGATGAGAAATCTACTATGATAGAGAAAGAAGTAGCATAAAATCAAGGACTCATGACATAAGAGTTGATAGACTAGTTTCTACCTCCCACTCATCAATGCTACATGATGGAAAAGAATGATAGAATCAAGTCAGATCATTGGAAGATTCTATGGAATCAATGAATCAATCTATCACTACTACAAATATGTATTTTATCAGCACGACAAAAGTGCATTAACAGTGCTAAAAAGGCATAATTATTCGAGGTGAAGGTAAAGGGGGTCCCTTTTATGAGCACTTAGAAAAGTGTTGATAAAGACCCTTTTTATCAATGCTAAAAAATGATGATAAAAGACCCCTTTTACCATCCCTCAGGAAAGAACTGATAAAAGGGTCCTTTTATCAGTTCTTTTTTTAGCCGTAATAAAATCGATGTTTAATCAGCACATTTAAAAAGCGCTGATAAAAGTAAAAAATAAAAAAATAAAAAAAATTATATTTGGGGGGAGCTTTTAACAGGGCATTCCCCATTTATTAGTTCTAGGCGGCCCCTCCGTACTCTCGTGTGCTACCATTCCCCATGCATCCCACACATGCATGCACAACATCCTTGCTTCCAACCGAACATGAACCCGCGACCTCCCCCTTGCGTTCCTGCACCATTACCACTAAGCCATTTCATTTTTTTCTATTTAATGATACATCTATTTATTTTTATATATATAGTTATATTTATTTTTATATTAATATAGATTCATATGAATATAAATACATATAGTTATACTAATACATATAGGTTTATTCATATTTTCGTATATATATTATAATTCGTATATTAATATATATATATATATATATTTGTAGTTACAATTTTTAATTCGTATATATATTGGTATATTAATATATTTTTATGTGGTTAGTATTAAATACCTTTACAAAATATGGTTTTTATGTGTGTTTATAAATAAATAAATAAATACATACATATATATATACAACACACACACACACACATATTTAAAAATAAATACATATATATGTGTGTATTTAAAAATCCATATAATGTTAAAATGAAAATAACATCTTATATAGAAGCCCGTTTCAACTCCACAACTAGTCAAATTGAATAAAATGAATCAATATTCGATATGATATGTGGCATAGGGCTAACGGTCATCCGGATCGGATGTTATACATGTTTAAATATTAACAAATAAGGGTATCCCGACTAAAAACTCATTTTTGGAGGCATTCTATGGATTTTGTGGACTCGAAAATTATGAGAGAGGCTTTAACTGGGCCACAAGCATGTAGAGCTCATCACAAGCTTCAGTTTGAAATGTTGTAGATCTCAAACAGACAAACGGATCAAAAGTTATGACAGTTTGAAGTTTGAGTTAAATTTTCAACTTATTTTTCATCTTTTATTAATTGTTTTGATTTTTGTGTCTTCAAATTGTTATTAAATGGTTTTTAATCGATAATAATTAGAAAATAATTAATTAATAATATTTTTTAAAATATTTTAAATCAATTTTAACTAAATTTCATTTATATTAAATGAAATAGTATATTTATACTTATGTAATACATATTTAAAAAATATTTATTACATTTATATCAATATAAATATACTAATATAAAAATATATTATTTTTCATGATTTTTTTTTTGAAATATAAAATTTATTAGTGCTAGGAAAAAACGCTGATAAATCCCCCTTTTATCAACGCTACTAAAAAATTCGCTAATAAAGGGGTCCCCTTTAACAGCGCTAAATAAAGCGCTAATAAAGGGAGGGCCTTTATCTGTGCTAAAAAAGAGCTAATTAACCGTCACATTTAACAGCGCTTTTTTAGCGCTGTTAAAGTCCCCCCCCCTTATCAGTGCTTTTTAGTGCTGATAAAGGCCCCCTTTATCAAGGTTTTTTTAGCGCTGATAAAAGGTGGAACTTCCCTTGCCCGTTTTTTGTGGTAATTAATTTTCAATTTAGAATCCTATATGGATTCAAGGCCTCAGGTGGAAAATAATGTTTGATGTGATAAAATTTTGGTTCATATAACGGTCACTGTGTTTGTGGACTTTAAGATGTCCATGGAGAGACATGTGACTGGAAAAGATGATGATGTGAAGAGGCTAATCAGTGGGTTGAACAAATCCTTTACAGAGATAGTGGATTTCAATATGGCACCTCTGTGTGTGTCTGCTTCATCTTCACCTACTCCTCCTATTGATCTAGAATCCTTTAGGTCAGTTGTTAGAGAAGAAGTTGAGAGGTTATCTAGTGCCAGTACCTTAGACCCTTGGTCTATGACCCTAGTCATTTCCAGTACTAAATAAAGTCATAACCTTGTGAGAATTTATTTAAAGGAATCTTCTCAAGACTAGAAGTCCATCAGAGCAGAAGTTGATTTCTACTATAAAAGGGTATATACTAAGCATCATATGGATAGTCACTTTACGATGCTATTGGAAAACATGAGAAGTCCAACTGTCATTCAAGCCTTTAAAGATCAATTTAGCATTCTTTGAGATTTGACTACTACACTATAGAGATTTATGAAGAGTAAAAATGATTTAATCTTAGCCATTCAGAGATGAGTAAGTTTCATTATTGATATCAGAAATAATCTTTTACCCTTCCTCCATGTGGACTTCAATTCTATCACTGTTCCTATGGCATTTCATTCTTCATCCGTAGCTTCAGGATCTACCCATGGTGCACTAATGATGACTCATGTATAGGCCATCAGAATCATGTTCCCTATGATTTCTCAAAGACATACTCACTACAAGTATACTTATTCCTCTATCATAGCTCCTCCAACCATACTCACTGGCATACCAAGTCTTATCACTCCATCTTCAGAACCTTCTTCCTCAGCTTCAAAAGACAATGATCCCTTGGATATATGTGATGTGGATTGATAGTGGGATGTCTTAGTTGATAAGGATATTTTTGGTAATCACAAAATGGAGAGATGTTTTATGTTGGCTGAATCATTGCATATGTATGTTTTCTATTTTGGGGAGATGATTTAAGTACCCCTAATTAACCCAAAAGGGGTGAAGTTTTATGTATCCCCCAAAACCGTGGATCAATTTTAATTATACACACCTATGAAGATATTAGAAAATTTTCTTATCCCTATTTGAGAAAATACTGGCATAATTTTTTATTATCAAATAGGGAGATATTGTTTGACTCACCTATTTTGATAATCCCTAATCATGATTCATCTATGTGATAATCATGTTTCTGTTCTATGATAATCGGGTTTCATTGATGTTACTAGTGATTATCATGCAATAACCATATACTTTTTATCACATTGATATCTTATTTTAGTTTACAGTGTGAAATTTATCTCTTCAAAGGTCACTGATTCAATGGTCATTGATAAAATGGTCACTGATGCAATGGTCACCGATGCAAAGGTCACCGATGCAAAGGTCACCGATGTAAAGGTCACCGATGAAATGGTCACCGATTTAAAGGTCACTGATGCAATGGTCATCCATGAAAAGGTCACCCAGGTAATTGTCACCGATGACAGGTTCCCGATGTAATGGTCACCGATGAAATGTCGAAGATGTAAAGGTTAACGATGAAAGGTCACCAATGTACAGGTTACTGATGAAAGGTCACCGCAAATGGTTACTGCTAAAGGTTATCGATGAAGGCTACTGATGCACACCTACTGTTGAAGCTTACAGATGTGAAGGCTACCATTTCCAGTATATCGTTACTCTTCTATACTATACTTTTTCATATTCTTAAGATTGTTCTAATCGTCATATTTGGTAAATTAAATGATTCTAACATTAATTAATTCTTAATTTAGACATATCAAGAGAGTGTATCTAGGGAAAATATGAGGTATGAGGAGGACCACACTTGGTCTACTTATTCCTATTGTCAAACATCAAATATAAAGTGGAAACCAGGAATGTGAAGGTTGTATGTCGATAAGAAAAGAAAGAGGAACACATGAGAAAGATATGATCAAAGAGAACAAGGACGAACCCTTCGAGCAAATACACTGTGAACCCAAGAACTTCAAGAAGATCATTTTTGGGAGAAAATTTTCAAGGCTTCCTTCTGTGCTTCATCAGCATTTGATCAACACACGAAGCAGAATACTTAGTTCATGAAAGCTAGAACCTGGATTTATGATACTTTGTTTTGAGGAAAACTTCATAAGACTGTCTTGAACTAGAAATTCATCATTCCAATGAGTCAAGAGCAGAACTTCAAACCCATAAAGCCTTCTAAAAGAAATCATATAATCTTAGCTCTACTATGTTCTTTTTTTTCTATGAAGTGTGTGTTTGTCAGTTACACATACTATCTCATGTGCTTAAACTGGAGGATACTGAAAAATCCTCACATAAAATTTTACCTACATTTTATTTCCCACATATAACTGTGGAAGAGACCATGTGTGGTCTGTATTTTTTGTTTTTCCAATGAAGAACTGTCATATTGGGTGTGAACCTTGGGCAGTTTTTGAAAACTCTTGTAAAGCTTGATAAATGTAGTGTATCAAGATTATTATTAATATTGACTACTTGGAGGCATGTGATCACCATGTGGAGAAGATTAAGTCATAGCTTGAGAGAGAACCTCTTTATTAACTCTATTGTGTATTATATTTTGTGACCCTCTATTTTATATATTTTCCACTTCTCATTATTTGATAAAATAGAAAATAGTTTTTCATTGACTTAGACAGTTAGTTCTGGTTAGTGTGTGTGGGTGATTAAATCATTAAACTTGTCTCAAAAGTTGAAGAAGTGTTTTACATTGATTTAACCGGTGCTAATCACCCTTCGAGAAACATGTTGACCAACTGAACATCTATATCTCTACATCCTTAATTAACTGGTTTGTTTCAATATCCGGGGATCTTTAAACGAATTTTGTTAATTTTAATTTTAATTAAGAACTCAATTCCCCCACCTCTTCATATTCCTATCCAACCAAAACATTGTTTTTAGAATATATTAAAATAGGTACATGTAAATATAAATGGAATTTTCCCTGAAAAGTTTTTCCTTTGGAGTTAATGGGATCTTTTCATCATATTTTCCTTAAAAAATTACTATGCATATAATGATGAAAAAAATAATTATAATATATTATTTGAATAAACATGTAAAAAATCTAAATCACATTCAAATATAAAAGACATAAATATCTCTAAATCCAAATGGAAACTTTTTTCTAATGATTCCAACGATAGAGGTAATAAAGATAAAAATGAAAATATCACTGTTGCTACCATGGATAATACATTTATATCAATAGATATTGATGAATAACAAATATATCATAGTTCTGAAGAAAATAAGATATAGAATTATAATTTTTCTCAAAAAATAGTGTTTAATGAATTTCTCATAAATATTGTATGACTATAAAGAGAAATTATGAAGTTGAATAATATATTTTAAAAATCAAATAATCAGGAGTATTTTATTAATGAATAATCTATGTCATTGGATGAAATTAATAGTATAGATAAATTATTGTAAAAAGAATGGAATCAGAATGCACATCTAGAGGTAAATATAATTTCAATGGATGAAGAACTAAGAATTTTTCATCAATTAGTTTCTAAATATGATCAGTGTATTAATGTTTTAAAAACACTATCTCTAATGTTATTGGATGTTCTGGAATGAAAAAAATAAATAAGGATCATCCAATGATACCTTCAAATGTTCGAAATAAAATTTAAAATTTTAGAAATAATAAAGAATTTGAATAAATCATTAATATTGACAAAACCAAAAACGATGTATATTTAGATGATTCTAATGTTTCTAAGAATGAAAAAAGGAATCTACCACAATCGAATCCAAAAAATGGAATGAATTAAAAATTAAAAAATAAGTATCTGAGTGATAATAAGATGTTGGGGAACAATAATGTTCTATGTGAAAGACATGAAAATTATTGAAAAACATGTATTTATTTCCATTCATTGTGGAAGATATAGGGGAAAAGAATCTATTTTGGATAATATTGGTTTTTTTTGGATTTGGAAATAAGGAAAATATGTGTTGGTTTTACCAAAATAATTAAAATCATCCCATGAGTTAGGATGCTCAATGATTTAGGGGGAAAAGTCCTTTCAATGTAATAAAATTGAGAATGTTATTTTTGATGATGAAAATTGTTTTTATCCTCTAGGAACTATTTTTTTAGGTTTTATCAACCTGAATTCATGAAATTGGGTGTTTGGTTTAGTTATCAGAAAAACAAAAAGTGTGTAACAACTCTCAATATATATATATGAAGGATGATAAAGTAAATAAAGGGATTTTTTGTTGAAACATTTTTCAATACTAGAGAATCAAAATGACAATAGAGCATGAATAGTGGGTTACACTCAAATATCAATGTATATTTGAAAATGTTTAGGAATGTGAAATAATTTAAAGGTGGGATAGTGAAATTCAAAAATGATGAATATATTAGAATCAAAGGTGATTGATATATATTATAATGGATAAATAATTCAAATCAAATAATTGCTTTTCTGGTGATGACATTAAACACATACTATATAATTTATAAAAACATTTTTATGATGTAATCATTGTTTTTTAGAAGATATGTTTTTCATAAAAAAATTTAATGATTGAAATGTTTTTAAAAAAGTAAAATCAAAATAGAAAACATTGTAAAATATGAAGAGGTTTATAATTCATGTTATCAAATAATTATGGAATAAAATTAGTTTTCGAAAAAAAGGTTGTGACAGATGAGTGAGAGCAACATAAAAAAAATATCCAATGGTGATAGTGTCCATGATGTTCATAATATGACCTGAAGAAGATATTGGTTTTATTCATTTTTACAAAACAAGTTTATTATAAACTATGTTCATAATAATATTTAAATTAGTTGAACATGACTATTGGAACTAATTCATTCGAATATTATTTTGATAATGAGAAAACAGTCAACATTAAATGATATGTCATCAATTTCATCCATTATTTATTTTACATGTATTACGTGTGTAGTATATTTGACATAATAAAAGTATGAACTGAAGATGTTCCAATGTCCCAAGAGAAGAGATGAAAAATATTTTAGGAATTATATGTAAGGGTTGACTATTGATATTGGTGGTGAATACATGATTGAATAATTCATGAGTTGCGTTTTAAAAAATGAAAATATACATGAGTTCAGTTCACCATATACATAGCAAAATAATAATGTTTATGAAAAAAAATTAGTTTATATGGGGTGTACAATGTTATATGAACATGGTATCCCCCACTACTTCTAAAGAGAGGGGATTAATATATCAATTTATATTTACAATCAATTCTTATGGTTTCTAATTTTTCATATGGATCCAAATGGAATGATCTATAATAAAACTCCATTTTAGTACAACCTAAGAGTTTTTCATTTTCTATGAATTAAAAATAGTTGAATTAGAAATAAATATTTTCTAGGATGATGAGTAATTTGGTACATCACATTCACGGTTGAGGAATCATGTGGTAGTTCAAAACATTGTTAGTGACCAGATTAAATAATTTCAAACAACAAAAACCTCAAACGTTATGACAAATAATTATTTTTTAAAAAAATATGATCAGAGATATTTTAATAATATTTTGATCATCATGAGAGGGTTCAAAAAATAAATGAATAGTTGGATCTAATAGAGAAGAAATATACAAGGTAACTTATATCTAAACCAACAAAAAAATATTTTTTGGAATAATATGGGTGTTTCAATAGACATTGAATGGAAATGGTGATGTTATAATAAACAAATAGAGAGTAGTTTTCAAATGTTACCCACAAATAAAAAGATTTTATTTTGATAAGAATTTTTATCTAGATGAAATACTGAAAATAATAAGAATCATTCATACAATTTCTACACAATGATGTTATAATTATTTCAGATGGATGTCAAATAACTATTTCTCAAATGAGAAGATGATCAAGAATATTATTTTTATCAATTGTGTGGATTTTTTATTTGGAAGTGAGAAATTTATGTGTACATACTAATGAAATATATTTAATGTTTAATGAATTATCTATTAGTTTTTATTCCAAATTAGATTCCTTGTTAACCAATACGAACATAATGAGATGAAAGGATGATTGTAATCTCCACATAAAAAAATATAAGGATATTTACATCATTTTTATTATATATTATAATGATATTATATTTTCATGGAGTTATAAAATAACTTGTGAAAGGATTACTATAGAGACAAATAATTTGTTGGAAATGTCTATGCTCTATGAAATAAAATAATTTATTTTCGTACAAATATCACAAAAAATATGTACGTTTTTTTCTCATGGGAAGCTTACTAAGGAACATCTAACTTTTATTTTCATTGATAATTAAACAACTATATATACAAAAAAAATATAGTAACCATGTTTTCCACATCTAGATATGGAAATAAGAAAATATAAAAGATATTCTGAAGGAGGTTGGAAATTTGTTATATTTAACCTCTTCAATACCAAATATTGTTCATATTATTACTGGATGTGAAAGATTCATGTGTTCTATAAAGTAATAAGATATCTTGAATGTAATATGTATTCATATATATATTATAGGCAATAAATATTTTGTAATTTTATAATAAAGTCAGAATAAATTTATTTGTTTGGATATAAATATGAAAATTGGGTAGGATGTCTGTGTGACAGAAGATACACATCGAATAGAGTATTATTAATGAGGAATAATTTTTTGAATTAGAATACTAAAATTAACTCTATAAATCATATCATATTTTGAGATGATTATGTTAATTCCACTGAACCAATATTAATAACTAATGTGCTTGAATACCGTGTCGAAAGAGTTACTTTTTATATTAAGGTTATATATCATCCTAGGTGGTGATCATCAGAATTATATAATCCTTGAATTATATTCATTGTAAAATTCTCATTCATCAAATATTGATATCAAGTAACATTTCATGATATATCTTGTAGTGATGAATAAAATCCTGATGGATTATATTACTACAATGGAAAAATTTTCTATCATCTTCACAAAACCTCTACCAAATGAATAAATCATCACACTAAGGTTGAAGATCATCATCAGACCTCTTAATCTCCACAATTAAGTTACATGTTTTTTCCTCTATAATATTTCATTGGATTGGGTTTTCAAATTGGATGAAAAATAATGTTTAGTACACATATCGACAATTTTGTACAAAACAGTTTATGGAAGCATTGATTTAAGGGGTGTAATGGGTAATCTGTGAACTCATTCTCTATGCATGCGAACAGATCTAATAGTTATGTTTGTTTTTATGGGAATCATACTCTATAGAAATAATGGTTATAGTGAGGGGTGGTTCGAAAGGGTTATAGTTTCAAAAAGAAGTTTTGAAAGTCCATACTATTAGATAACATGGCATTTTTATCCAGGATCCTTCTTTCATACAATGAGTTTTCTTTCATAGGATTAGATTTATTTATTAGTGATCCATATCTTGAATTATAATGTTTCAGTGACTTATGAACATTATTTTACAATGAAATCCCAAGAGGGATATTTTTTAAACCATGTTTGTTGGAAGTGTGTTTTTGATGACGACCAAAGTGGTTGGTTTTTGTGTTGTATTTTTTTCATTATAAAAAATCTATTCCATTTGTATGTGTCAATGATTGGATGAATCGATATCAGTCATATAAAATAATACACAGAATGCTTATGAAATTCCATAAAATATATCTTATATTATGAATATGTTTTCTGGTTGAAGTTGTTTTTCAAACTCACACTATGTCTGAATTGGTGTGTCTAATCAGAGTAAGAAGTTGTATCAAATCCAGAATATCTTTTGAGATATTTTATACTCAATATGACGATTATTTTCTAATTTAAATATTATCTACATCAATATTTAAAAGACATATCGTGATCCATGCATTGTGAAATAATGGAAAATAAAATGTTTTTTGGGAAATTTATTTATTAGTAATCAAATGGAGGGTTGGTTGGAATAATTGAGGGTATTTAAAATATGGAAAAAATATAACATTATAAACTAAGTTATCAAATTATCTACTGATCATAATGATCAGATAATCATAATATATTCATGATATAACAATGATTTTGTGTAACAATATTGAATATGATGTCAAAGCCAATTTGTCACAGATCATCTTATTGAGGATCATCATATGCAAATAAAATTATAATTGAAGAGAGAGGGATGTTTCTGTTGTCATATGGTTTTCAGAGATTCTCGAATATATCTATCATTGCTGACACCAGTTCATTGTACATGATTTCTTAGGGATCTATCTTAGGATATATGGACACTGATCCATCAAGGAAATTTTTTGTTAACTTTTTAGAATATAATGATATGTTCGATCAGAAGATGAATAACAATGTTATGAATTTAGGATCAATAAACCAAATGAGCTACCTAAAATGTTCCTATTGATTATATCATAAAACCATAAATCTAATAAAATTCAACAATGATTTCAATAATTTATATAACAAAATAAATAATGTCATTTTTCAATTATATAAATACTATTTCAATTGGTATAAAAATTGACCCAACAGATGTTAACAAATATGGATTCATTAGATGCTTGCTGACACATATATGTCATTGTCGATTTTGCATCAGTATAAATATTTTCCAATGATTCTTATAATTTATAGAACAAATTAAGAAAAGGTACACTATGATTATTTTTCAACTCAAGAATTATCGAAAGGAAAAATTGTATCAGACTAAAACCCCAATTTTATACTCTAGTAAGGATGACATTTTGGTAAGACTCAATAACATTCAAGAAGATTATAGTTGAGTATATAATTTCTGAAATGGTTAAAGATAAAGCTCAAAAGTAATTGAAATTAGAGTTTTTAAACATTTTTTTAGTGGTAAATTAAAATTGGTTTCCAACCCATTCAATTTCTTGAGAAACAATAAATATCGGCCAAAGTAAAACATTCTCAAACACTATTCAAAAGTTAAAAAGTGCAAGACTACTAAAGGTTTTAAAGTAGAATTTTTTTAGGAAATATTCTAGAAACAATTTTCATGATGATTTTTTTTATAAAATTAGATTCAATAAGGATTTGGGATCCTAGTTTTCTATATCTAACAAAGAAATAAGACTGCCATTTTAGGGGAATGAATGTTGTAATTCAGAATTATTTTCTGAATATCAATTTAGACCTAAATTCAGAATGAGTAATTAGAAAGAAAAATTGGGTTGAAACATCATACTCTATTTTTGTACAATGTCCATATTTTTTTTAATTTCTAATTATGAAAGTGAATAATTGTTTTGTCGATGATTTACAAAATAGAAGTTATTTAAGTAGCATAGTGACATGTTCAGAACCAATTGTTAATGGATTCATAACATATACCAAAACTATTATTCAATAATTCTTTCTAGACGTATCGTACCCAATGTCATATTTATCGTATTTCAATACAAGTGTAACAGTTTTTTATACTTGTTCTACCCACATAAAATGATTTTTTTGGATTGTGTTGTAATGGATTATTTACATGTCATGGGAATGACTAGCTACTCTTATAGAATTGGGAACCTTATAAATTCTTGTGTTTCATTGGTTATGTGAATTTTTGTTTTTATAAATTTGATACATCTTTAGAATGATAATTAGTTATTTTTCATGATATATAACATGAATGAAAAATATATCACTAATGAACCCCCTCCCACTCTCAATGATACAATGATCCAAGATAAGCCTTTTCAATATAATGAATGTTCACACACTATTGACCCATATGAGTGAGATTTTCTATTGTAATTAAATAAAATATTTGGAAACTTCTCTCATAGTATAATAGTCCATATTTCAAGGAATGTTGTATGTTTATAGTCTATGAACTAAAACGTCATCCATATTCTATTGTTTTTAACATTGTATGATATATGGCTTCAAAAGATTATTCCTAAAGTACTTGAATAAGTTATCCAGTATTTTTAATTTTGTTGAATCATATATTTCATATCATATGTAAAATTTAGAGTCACCTTTTAAATAATATTATACTCATCAATAATTATCATATAATTTTTAACCTGGGTGTCCAAAACATAGGTCATTAATTCTACTATTTTACATTGATAATAAAGACCGCAAAAATGTTTTTTTAGTTCTAAAATATTCTACAAAGTGTTCCTATAGGAATATTAATTACCAAAAAGAAAATATATAACTATTTATTCATTAGTATAATAATGATATTGAGAACATATATGATAAAAAGTGATTTCCCTTTGAGTTAACACAATGAATGTATGGTAGTTAATTAATTATTTTTTTAATAAAATACATCTTAAATGATTATATATTAGATGGAATAAATATTAATACTCAAAAAATAATTATAATTTAAATCTATCATAACAAATTGAAATTGTAAACAATATACCATAATATATGTAATCTCAAACTAATACAATATGAATATTATAACAACTATAATATAAGAGTAAAAAATTTATTGTAAACTTATAAAACTAGATTAGAGAATACAATAAACGATACACTTAATAAATTTTATTACAAAGGAATTATAATTTAATATCACTAAAAATTATACTCATTTTATCCACCTTGGTAATAGAATAAATTAAAAATAAAGATAAGCAGGTTATAAGCAAGAACCTATTCGATCAATGATTTGAAGATACTTGAAATATTCCATACTTATTATTTTATTTGACAAATAGAAAGAACTAATTCCATTCCTCAATACATCATATATTATATGGTATTGAAATAGAATGAAATGTTGAAACACAGAAATGATTCTTGTGCTTACAATGAAGGGCCATTAAAAAAATTGGCATAAAACAACGAACAGATATTTAAAAGAGATATGGATGTGAAATGACTCTATCAAAATGATCATACTTTTATATTTCATTGTTATTTATATATTTAGATTAATCCTTAGTTTATTAAAATAATGTAATTTTACTATCATAATAAACTATCTAGAAAATTCACATTCAACTAATCTTAATGTTACATTATATATTAATTTTCATAACTCTAAATTATATCAGATCACCTTTTAGAATTTATTTTATCTTACTTTAGTATATAAAACATACACACTATTTAATGTTGACACATTTTTGGATGAGTTGTTCGAAATATTTGATGACCATATAAATAAAATCATTACAGAATTTAAATCAAAACAACATGGAATCATTAGTCAAATACATTAAATATATCATAATTTAGCAGACTAAATAAATGAAATAAATCTCTCACAAATTTATTCAAATGGAGAAATAATAGTGCTAATAAACAAATTAACATATCATCAATCCAAATCAGAAGCCTTACAATCCTAGTAAGAAATATCTAGTAAAAATATAGAGAAATAACTGATGTGATTTCATATAAATTGTTCCCAAAATCAATCATGTATTTTAATTGTGTTATATAAATCTATGCTTTGAATTCATAAACAAAATCCCTTACTACCCATTAAAATCCTTCTTATACATTACAAAAATCATTAAACAAAAAATTTGAGATTTTTGTGTGCAAGTTCAATATACTAAATCCCATTCTATTAATCTCACTTTCTATTGAATCCCATATGATCATTGTATATACTATTATTAATTTTACCCTTATATTAAAAATCAATAAATATTATCATGTAATTCAACAGAACCAAAAAATTATTAAATTTTTTTGATTATGTGTGAAACAAAACTAATTTCCACTTCATAAAATTTAAATCTATCAGCTAATATGTGGGAAGAATCTCATCAACATACAAAAATTTTTCACCATCAGGAGATAAAAATTATATTTTATTAATAATCTCTTTGGAATTATTGGATTCACCGAAGATAATGGATAAAAATGGCTATGAAATACTATTAGAAAATGAACTAAATTTTTTAGGTAAAAAGGTATCTTATCATACATCTCACTACCTTGATCATGCTAAATTCATTAACACAAATTGAATTAAAATTTTAACTATGTATTTTTTGCATTGCTACATTTTGATTTTAGTAATTGTTTTTTAATATGTTTAATGTTTTCAAAATGTATATTTTTGAAGTGAAGAATTTTATTTAATGTACTGTCAATATGAAGCCTCCACTGATTATTCAATATGACCGTGTTAGTTATAAAAAATAGTATGAAAAAAATTGTATTTTCTCTTTGGATCATTATGATAATTCATTTGGGTATATAAATTCCCCCCCAAATTGGTTATATTTATCTAAATGAAAATATGAAATAATATACATCATTTATCATTCAATAGGTTTTAAAGGAATTATAAATCAGTTCTCTATAACTATTATGTATCTCCCTCAATAAATCCTTGATGATTTTCTAGTTATGTGTATGGAGGAAATAAACCCATGGAGACTCATTTCTATTATATTTCATCTCATCTATTTTATTTTTCCACACCATCATAATTCCACATTCATAGCTAGACATGGTGGGTAAATCTATAGTTGGTGATTTTCTTTATTTTAGGGATTTTAGTTTAAACAGTGTGACAAATCCCTTTTTAATATTAATCTAATTTTTTTTAATGGAATCATATACATTATAAATTTCAATGTTAGGTTATTCTCTACATAATAATTTATTTTACATAAAATCCAATTTATTGTATTTAAAATTTATTATTCATCAATATAAAAATTAAAAGTTTTATTTATATGTAATTTATGATAAAATTTAGTTCCTATTTGTAATGTAATTGAGATGTCAGAATGTTTTTTCACATACAATGAATATTTTCAAATTTAATGGTTTCTTTTCCAACAATGTATATGATAAATTAAAAATTTTATTATACAATCACATAATATGAGCATGTAATATTGATATATATTATTTAATATTATTAAAATGTGAATATCATGGTTTTGAATTGTATTTTCAAGCTAAAATGGAATTATTTAAAGGGAATATGTATAATGTTGTTTGTTTTCACTCACTTTATTATTCACATTCTAATAATTTATGTAATATATTGACATTATTGTCATAAATTTCTTTCACCCTAAACAAGAAAGGGGTTATTTTCTTAGAGAGTTTATTAGTGATGATATAATAGTTAAATAAATTCTTAATAAATTCTATCGATTCCAAGTCACAGGGAACATGATTGGTAACCCTGTATATATGTAATTCCATATATGGATGATGAATAAAATATTGAGGTTACAAAGTTGTATCACACATCGATTATGTTTCAATTTGGATAATTTTATTTCCTTCCTGGTGGGAATTTTTTTAATATGTCAAGTTTTTGACAATGTTGTCTCACTATATCTCGGGTCAGTCAATTCTAGAAAAATAATGTCTAAGATTATCTCCTTATATCCTATGTCATTATCCCACACTGAATGAATTCTGATAGGGGTTCCCCCATTATTATATATATGCATTGATTTATTAAAAGTCATAGTTTCTATATTACATCCATTTTATAGGATAAGGTAAAAAAATTATTTCATTAATTCTAAGGTCCAATTAATAGAAATTTATTATTTATAATCAATCAATATTTTTAGTTAATCACTTAAAAAAGGAAATTTACACGATATATAGTTAAAATTACTTGGATATTTTCCCATACCATACATATTTACTTTTTTGTTTGCATAGACTTAGTTATCCTTGATGCAATAAAAATGAATGGACCAAAATGATTTGGCCATGTTTAACCTTAAAAAGATGGATATATAGTGTTGATGATATATAGAGGAGACTAGGGGTACTATAGAGATAGATTTATTTGGATGTTAGGTTATATTTATTTTCATGATGGTATATGCATCCTAAAGGGACTCCCTATCCAATCGATTAACACTTCATTTAGTCTTATAACTATTTATCACAAATACTCTTTATTAGGTTATTATTGTCTACGGAAGATTAAGATATTTGTATTTATAAATAATAATTTTTAGGTTATATATTAATTTATTTTATTTGATGGTAGCTGTATCTTATTATGACAAGTTATTCACATTTTTCTAGACTGTATAATAAATGAATTTATAATAGATCATTTAATGATAAATATGAATGGAAAATCGATTGTGATAGTTAATTATTGATACCCTCTGAACCTATGACAACCTATGATGATTGGAAACATTCATTGAGCCTTATTGGATTTAAAATTTAATATTATGATGGGATATTTTTTGAAATATGTTTACAAATATTTTATGGGATATCTTCTATTTTTTTCTGTGGAGTAATGCTAGGACTATGATTTGACTTCCACAACTCTATAACATGATTATAATTGGGATCATGACCCACATTCTTAGTAATAATCCTTTCATTGTCATGGGATTTTAGGAAAGTATATTTTAATATAATTTTTTATCAATCATTAATGGGATTTATCGAAAAAAATTAATAATGATATTATTTATATTAATGTCCTATAAGTCTTTGTTTACAATATTAGGTTTTGTAGTATAAATGTATGATAAATTATCAGTTTTATATTTATAATGCGTGATCAATTGATCATAAATGTTCATAGTAAAACAGAAATTAATGAAACAATTTAGATGTTCATTATTTGGTATCCATCCCCAGGAAATACAATCATGGTTGTACATTATCATTAATATATTTTTTCTTATTTTATTCCCATACTATTGAGTAACACTCTTATTTTTAATTGTTAATAAGTTGAGTTTATTTCATAATAATTACATAATTTATTTATTTTGTTCTATAATTATAATTTTTTTTAATTTAGATACATTAGTTATGTTTAGAATGAATATTTACTCGTTGTGTATTAGTGAAATACATATATCCAAAAATAGATCAAAGGAATCCTAAAGAGGATGTTAAAGATAATTTTTTTATCCTAACGATTTTGAAATTATATTTGGAAAAGATGAGATTAAAGTGTAATCCTAGAACAAATCATCTCAACACTCATACATTGAAAATCAACAGAACATGAAAAATAAAGGAATGGGGTGAACCCATATAAAATAAAGCATGTATACGAATATAATTGAAATGAACTGTACTATGAACCGCAGATGGTCAACACTAATTATCAATAATTACCTTCTCATCACCCTTTCATTGATTTCTCAGTACACATTGTTCTATATATACAGGTTGATATCACACTCCCTAAGGTGTGATGGTATTATTGTAATTACTATGGCATCATTATTTTGATAACGATATTGGTTTTGATTTCCATGTCTTATATGAGAATATGATGCCTACAACACCTGAGAAGCTTCCCTAACACCAAACCTTAGAACACTACAACTATAACACTAAATATTACCCATATGTTGGTAGTTTTGGAATTATCTATGTTGTGTTGTACATTCTCATCTTATATGTTCAAGCGATCCACATTAGAAACATTAAGATTTTCTCTAAGGAACTGGAATATGGTTCACTAATCCAGCGGTCTGATTTTGATTCGTTCTCCCAGATTAGAAAAAGATTCCCCTCTTCCAAATTCTCAATGTATTAGTGTTCCCACCATTTCCCATCGGTATCTACATACTTCCTCCTCACTTAGCTCATGAGATGTCCCTTTCTTCCATTATTTCACTCTTAACAATCTATGTATAATTTTGTATAATCGCATGGAAATCTATGACAGAATATCATTCTTCATCCATGATAAAATGATGCATGCCTTTAAAGACACAATTGAAACAACATCGGGTTCAATGCACATTAATTCATGAATTTTGATATGTAATCTATGGTAGAACAATTTTCATCCTTTAAGATAAATAATTCCATCATACATTGAATTTTGAATTTATGATGATAGAATTCTTTGATAAAAAATTCCTAAAAATACTATTAACTAGTGACTTAATCTACAATATATTGTACAAATAAATCCAACCACTAGCATGTAATATATTCTATTATATTAGTCACCAGTTTGACATTAAAATCTGTTGGTGTTCCAAATAAATTGATGATATGATTCATCCAATTCATCCACTCTTCTACCATTTATGGTTCAGAATCTATCTAAAATATATGTGGATTCTTCTTCTATATTTGGGTGGAATGAAACTGCTTCCATAGATCATCCCACCAAAATGGAACATTCTATATCCAGAAATTCATTGAAAATACAATGAACCATATTTTTGTTCACTAATGGATCATGTGTATCAAAGTTCTAAGTAGAATCTTCTAGTTGATTTCTACGAATCCTATCGAGTGCCATTTTATATAACCAAAAAAATCCATATGTCACACTGTCTACCATACAAATTCTTTAAAAATCAAATTATTCAATATCACATATATCACAAAAATTATTTCCAAAATTCAACTTTTACCTTGTTTAACCATTTTATAAAATTTGAAACTTTCTTCTCAAAATCAATTCATTTTCAAACTACCAAAACAATGTTATTTTTCAAAATAATCCATTTTAAAAAAATCAATATGTTTTTAAAAAATATGAAACTTTAAAAAAAATTAATCATTCCTCAAAATGAAGTATGCACTTCTAGTGGGAAGTCATTAAAATAATGCATTTCATGCTTGTCACATTCGATAAACCAATAAAAATTACAATTAAAATCCCATAAGCTTCTCCAAACCACTTATGCACCCAACTACCTTGTAACATGGACTTCAATATATAAAGTTACATGTACCTTTTTATGATCTATATTTCATTTACGAACAATCTTACTCCTTTATACAATCACGAAACAATGAATATACCAGAATGAATTTCCAATACCATATCGAGAAAACTAAAAACCACTGATTCCAAAATATTTTTGGAAGGGCCCATGCTTATACTAATTTAACATCCATCCCTCCTAATTATCTAGAGAAGGTGATTGTATATTACCCACCCTTAAGAAACATCACTAATATGACAAAGGCAACCAATAAAACCCAACGGCTTAATAATAGTTTGGGAAAATTTTCCCTTTGAGAATAAAGTGACCGACCAAACACTCAATATCCAAGTAAACCACTACATGATGCATAATAAAAATTAAATAATACTCCATGAAATAACATTTATATCAACAAAAAACACCATAAGAGTACTATAGTAGGTGTCTAAAAAATTCAATGTACAATGAAGGGGGAGAAAAACCAAAAAAAAACTCAAAGACAAGAAAAAACCTCAATGGTCCACCATTCTCCTTGAACCAAAAAATTAACATCCTACGTATCACTATAAACTTGTAGTGATAGGTGATACATAAACATTACCCATGTCCTGATTAAAAACATATCCAAAACTAATAATGTTCTAAAGAAGAGGTGAGTAATAGAACTAAATATGCATTCCCCAAATGAATTACTGACACACTCCTCTTGGATTGAACATGTTACAAAACATATATATTATATTTTATATAAAATTGTTTCTAAATAGTATACTAAACAATATAAATATGTGAAATAACGAAGAAGATTTCAAAAACACGATCATATTAAATGGAATAAACTGAAAATTTTTCTAAAACCATTTCAACAATTCAATTCTGGTAAAACCCATTCCATTTCACATATTCACACACCCTACATTTCATGAAACCTATAACTCCATATAATCCGGAGTGGTGAGTCATCCTTTCACTAATCCAACACCTAGTCACCCATTTTGATGGAGGTACTTTATGCCCATATCTATTTTATGGGTGTAATTTATGCCCTTATCTCTCCAAATGTGCATGAGCACATACCAACGATGTAGGGAGAAACCCTTTAAATAAATCATACTTTTTAATGAAAAAAATTACATAAAAACTTTTTTAATAAATCAAACTAACCAAACTATATTAAAATCATCATTTTAAAATAAAAAACAATGAATTTAGCATAAAAATCAATAATTTCCACATAAACTATAAACCTTCACCAACGAGTGATTCCACCATGCATTTCACCCCAATTTCACAAAAAAATATCAATAAAATCAACAAATTTAAAATCAAGACATACTATTCAAAATAGTGGAGTATATTATGAAGTGAAAAACATTGGAAGACATTGATAAATTAAGAATTCCATGAAAAGATCCACGAAAATTGGTTGAAACTCAAACAGCCCACCATATATCAATTACGCTATCATAAACATGGAAACATTTAGTCATATATAGCATAAAATAACTTGTATCAATCCACAGAAGAAGTTGGTATAAGAAACTGAGAGTTATGGAGATGTAGATCTTAAAAAACCCAAGAAAAGCTAAAAAGAACCACGACTTACCCCGACAATCAAACATCAAAGCATAAGGAGGTGCCTTTAGATTCCCTTTAGATCAAGGGGAGAAGTCTCCTTAGTCATTGAGGAGAAGAAATACCAAGTTATTATTGGTTTTGTCCAAAAAATATGGGTCGAATTATAAAATAGACCTAGATCTAATTTTTTAGATCATTTTTTAACCCATTCACGGTTTGTCACATGGTTAGGAAAATCGTACACTAATCCGACAATAGATTTTTCCTTAAAGGGGTCCTCACATGGTTTTATTGCATGGTTTCCAAATAGTTGACCAACCATTCCAATTCTCAATATCTAAAAAATCATATTCAATCAAATTCAACCATGAGGTATGGTCAAATATTTTTCCTCCCACGTAACATCCCTTATGACTTTGTCTCAATGTGGACGTTTTATGGTAGTTGTTTCATGATTTCCCCAAACTGTGCACCAAACATAACCACTTACAAAATTTTATAAACATTCAAAACTACTTCCAAACACTCCCAAAATTCCCCCAACCATTTACATGTATTAAAATAATAAATGATAGATTTATTAATTGGAATTGGGGGTGTTTTATTCATCCCACCATTAGACTATTCGTACCGAGAAATTAAAAAACCATCAATACTCAAAAATATTATTGTCCATTTTTCCTTCACTTACATTAATACTTTATTAATCTATTCTAGAATATCACCATGTATCCACAAACTATGAACCGAACATATTCTTTTTCCACATAAAATATTCTCTTTTCTATCCACATTATGCACTAGCATGTTTACCAATGAAGAATGAAACCATATGTCATTGTGAACTAATAAAATAACTTGGCCAAAATTAGGTTGATACCTTTTCAACTGAGATACATGAAACAAATTATTTTCATCACTAAACCATGATTCTAATTCAAATTGGTATGACACCTCACCAACACATTAAAGTATCTAAAAAGCGATTATATATTTTGGAGATAAGGGTACCTCATTCCCAAAATGATAATGTACATGCTGTGGAGATATATCATGAACACATGATTGATCATATCAGGTGAAAATAGTAATTGATGATGATATTTGTATTATTTATGATGACTCCAATACCTCTCTATCTACTTCATGATCAACTGAATCTTTTCTATAATAGACAAGTCGTGGCACAACCAGTGAAGTCTCGCATATTACAAACCAATAAAGTGGAGAATGAAAGGTACACCCATCAAATTCAATAAAAAAGTGAATATATCTGTTGAGTTTTTATAATTGATTTAATATGGGAACTCCACTAATGGATTGTTATCTTCCCATGAGTAAACAAACTCCATTAATGAATCTAACTGCATGTATTCAAATGTTTCTATAATCTTTTCATATTTCCTATCCATATGAGGATGATACGTTATGATCATAGTCAACTATTTTCGAAGGTATTTCTATAAGGATTTCTAGAAATGAAAGGAAAACCATTGATCCGTAGCTATAAAGGTTGAAACAGGTATGCCATGCCTCTTTACCACTTTCCAAATATTGTTTTTTTAAAAATTTCCTCTACCATATGAGAATCACAAATATGGATAAAATGAGATGAATTTGTTGGATGATCTACTATTACCCATTTAGCATCATGTTTCCATCCATTTCATGGGGGACCTATTTCAATAGCTATAATTATATGATCCCATTTCCAAAATGGAGTTTCTTGAAGACAACAACATTCCTTCTAGTTGATGATGCTATGACTTCACGTGATGAAAAGTTTATCATTTTTCAAGAAACTCTACCACCATATTTTTCATACCAACCCTTAAGGAAACTCTATAAACACCTTATCAATATCCTATATAGGAGGAAGAACATCACATATTGATTGCTAGTAATCATGTAGAAGTGTTACCAAACATGCCATATGTACACCAATCTGATTTCGGAACTATAACACATAACTCTCATCCAGCATACATCCCTCAATGGTGTCCCCACCATTGAGTTTTGATATCATAGACACACATTCCAAATAATGTTCTGAGAAAATATGATTTAAGCTCTTATGAACTGTAAAAATAGTTAATTTTACACCAAATAGGTAATGATTTCAACTATTAAAACATGGAATACTAAATCATAATCCAAATAATGTTTTTGGTAATTAGTACCATGAAAATATAGTATCCTTGAGCTATAAGATTCCACATAGTCTCCCTGAATGAAAACACATCCCTACACTGATCCTATAGAATCACAATACACAATGTACCCTGGTCTTGAGTCTGGAAAAATCATCACTACCAAGAAAACAGGGAAAGTTAAGCACAACCCCTTTTATAGTGCATGTAAAAAAGAGTTGATAAAGGGGTACCTTTATTAGCTCTAAGAAAATCACTAAAAAGGGGTTCTTTTAAAAGATCTAAGAAAGCACTGATCAAAGTGCCCCTTTATCAGTGCTTTTTTATCACTAATAGAGGCATCCCTTTATCAGCGAATTTTTACTAGCATTTTTAAAGGTGGACCCCTTTGTCAATGCTTTTATAATATCACTAGTGAAGACCCTCCCTTTATCAGAGCTTTTATAAATGTTCTTATGAAGGGTAAATTTCATAAAAAGACATTTAAATTCATATATTAATATTTAAATATATAAATCTATATTATATTGATATAAATATAATATATATTATCTATATATTTTTTATATAAGGATAAATGAAAATCTAAAATTAATGTATAATATATTTAGTAAAATAGGCTTATAAAATAATTTAGAAAATAATTTTTTTAAATAATTTTGTAATTTCTGTTGAGTAATAGTCATTTAATAATAGTGTGAATATAATGAAATTAATATATGTTAATAAAAGATCGAAATAAGATGAAAATGAAACTCAACCTTCAAACAACCATAACTTGGTCTCCTGGTGTCTGTTTCAGCTCAACAGCATAACATATCAAAGCATTATATTATCTTCCTGAACTAGTGACCCAAAGATACCTTCAGTCCCATTTTTCAAGGGCAAAAGGCCCAAAAAGCCTTAAAAACTGAGTTTAAAATCAAGATACCCCAATTTTTTAACATTAAAACTATAATAAAATCTGTTCTAGATGACCATTAGTCCTATGCCACATATCATATCGAAGAACGTTTCATGTTATTATATTTTACTAGTTGTGGAGTTGAAATGGACTTTTGTATTAGAATTTATGGTCGTTTTTATATTCAACGGATTTTTAGATACACATATTTATGTATTTCTTCGTAAATACATACATATACATATATCTCTCTGTGTGTGTGTGTGTGATTTATATATGTATGTATGTATGTATTTATGTTTTTATTTATTTATTTTTTAAAACACATAAGAAGATGTACAAGATCAACTTATTTAGAACTAATCTTGTTAATATATATTAATATACTAATTAATATACGGATAAAAAATATAACTATATAAATATTAACATATTAATAATTATATATATTAATATAACTAAATATAGTTATATTAATTTGAATATATATTAATATACAAACGAATATAACTTTATGTGTATAAATAAATATAACATTAAATTGAAAAAACAAAATGGCTTAATGGTAAAGGTGCAGGAATGCAAGGGGGAGGTCTGGGGATCGAGTTTTGGTAGAAGCAGGGTCACGCACTAGAAAGTGCATCAGGGGATAGTTTTGATAAAGGGAGGGAATTTCACGGGCAACAATAGCTTGATATGAGAGGGAGGGGGCTCCGCCTATCCCTAATAAACGTAGGGAAAGAACTGAAAAAACATGGGGTCAAGCACTGTTAAAAGAAACCCAGATTATATATATCTTTTTCACATTTTTTTATATTTTTATTTTTTATCATCGATTATATAGCACTAAAAAAGGGGTCCCCCTTTTATCTTCACTGCGATTAACAACGCTTTTCTAACAATATTGACATCTGTTTCTAGTGCCAATAAAACCCTATTTTGTAGATGTTCATGATTCGTGCTGATGCAAGGAAAACATTAATCCATTTAAAAGTATTTTAATATTCAAAATTACATTTAAATAGACCATTAATCATTTTAAAAGCTTTCATTTAGGAATTTAGTCATGATAAATCATGAACAAACCATTGGTAATAAACAGCAAGACCATGAAAACAACATATCTCAAAGGAATTATTTGGAATTTCAAAAATATAAATTCCTATATCTACTCTGGATCCATAGAAATACATTTTGTCGAAAATACAAGTACATGATATCATACCTATAATAATTTTTTTTTATAATTTTGAATTCTAATGATGATCCATAAAGATCCCTAAAACTTTTTCCATGTGATTCTAAGGATCATCTATTGTCCTTGAATTCACCAAGATGTCGTTCACAAACACCACCACAAAAACTCTAGATACCTATGAAATAAATGATTCTATCTATTCAATAAAACCATAGGTCTATTATTCATACCAAAATACATTACCACCTATTCATAATGGCCTTATCGAATTTTAATAGCCCTTTCTGGAATATCATTTTTATGAACACAAAATATATGACATCCTAATTATATTTTAGTTTTGGTGAACCACTAATATCCCCTCAAATGACTGAATAGATCATCAAATCATGGATGTGGATGCATGTAGTTTATCATAACAGGTTTATGATTACAATAATCAACAATGAACCAAAGAGCCATATCGACATTTTTAAAAAACAAGTCTAATTCTTCCCACAGAGATGTGGTTGGCTGAATTAACCCATTAATTTTAATCTCTTAAAAATAAACATTTTTGTACATCAATTCTATTGGTAACATTATGTAATATTTTAGGGAAATAGGTATAGTCCTTGGAAATATATCAATCATAATCTCTATTTTTATCATAAGAGAGGACTTTTCAAAATTATTCAAAAACACATAAAGAAATTGATAAATCGCTACTAGAACACTATTACTCTCTATCTCATTCATTGATTCCAAGGATAATGATACCAACTAGTATGAGATCATTCCAAAAACTAGTGCAAAATAGATCATTTCACATACCTTTAAACTTTGGTCTCCTTGAAAGAGATTCTCAATTCCATATTCATTTGTCAATATAATATTTCTATTATTAATGTTGATGGGACCCTTGAACACCGTTAACCAATACAAACCCAGCATTATACGATTGATATCCATCTCGGATATAGGGGAAACCCATTTCAACTCAGCACCATAAAATTTTTTTGATCATTTTCTACATACAATAGGTCAAAATTCTTTTTGACCAAGTGTCGATTGGGTTTTTAACAAAAAAGGCTTAATCTCTACACTCAAAGATAAAAAATATACCACACAAGAAGAATAAAGTATTTTAATGCACCGAAACCAAACCAATAATTAATAAGTCTATAATTAATAATAATTATACCTCGCACCATATATGGTCCAAAATGATCATCCAAAATTACCTTCTCATCACCCTATAGTTTCTTAATCACTAAACTCTATTATCTATTTCCCTGTTGAGATTATCTTACCTGATGATTCATGGTATTCATAGAAACATCATGGTTATGATTGTTCTACTAAAGAGAGTGGTTCTTCTTTCTTCGTCCTGTTGAATCATAAGATGCCTATGACACATGAGAAGTGTCCCAAACCCCCGGCCATAGAGCATTGTGATAATATAACTGATGATTCCCCATCTAATCATAGTTGTGGAAGTCTCTAGATAGTGTCATACAATCTAATTATATGTGTTCAAGTGAACCAAATTGGAAACATCCAAATCTCATCATAAGATATGGGGGATGGATCATTCATCTATCCTTCTCATTTTGATTCATTCTCCCACCATGGAAATAAGTTTCCCTATTCCTATTTATCCCAATATAAGGAATCCCTATCTTTCCCATTGAAACAAGATGTTGCCTCCTACCATAGCTATTAATATTTCCTTTTCTTCCCATGTTTCTCTTATCTCCATCTCTATATAATCTGGTATACATAGCATGAAAATAAGTTGGATAATATCATGTTTCACCTATTAATAAATGATTTGTTCCATCAATGATGCACATGCAGACAATTTGAGTACATAGAGAACTAAATGCCTGAATTTATCTGTTCTCTATAGGAAAAAATATAATTCAGCATCATGCTAATGAAGTATATTGTTAATTGAATTATGAACATATGAGGATAGGATATATTGTCAAACAATTATTCAAAATCACACAAAGGCATTCTTGGATATACATTTTCATGTACCACTAAATCCCACCAATAGTGTAAAATATATTATAGTATTTCAATCACCATCTTTACATTCACCTATTTGTGTGTGTCAAAATAATTAATTATATGATTCAACATTTTCAGCCAAACCTCATTGTTTCCTTGTTTAAAATCTCCCCAAATTATGGGTGCATTCTCCATCTAGAGATATATGGAAGGATCCTCAATCATTGGCTCATCCCTCATGTTCCCACATTCCAATTCCTGAAATTCATGGAAAATACTCTGAACCAATTGTTGGTTCACCAGTGGCATAGGTACAACCCCATTCTCAATATCTTCTTTTGTTGGGTTACAAAAATTACTATAAGGTTCCATTTTCTATAACCAAAATAAACACCAAATGTCTCAATATATATCAAATAAATGATTAAAATTTAAAATTCTACGCCATCATAACAATGATAATAATGCTTTAAAAAAAACCATATTTTACAATGTTCGATCGTATTTAAAAAATTAAACCATGATTTTAAAATTGTAACCATTTTAAACATCCATACCAATTCCCCTTTTCAAAATATTTTATTTTAAAACAAATTCAATATTTTTTTCAAAAATAAATACGCTGGCACAAAATCATAAATCATTACTAAAAATAATGTATTATCTTTTTCAGGGATTTCATTTATATAATTCATGTCATTCTCCTATCATTAGCTAAACACATTAAAATGAGATTTTAAATCATAAAAGATTCTCCAAGACACTTATAAACCCAAAACAATGGTCACGTGAATTTATGCGTAAAAAGTAATTATAAATATTTTAAAGCTCTATATTCATAGTCCAAATAGTCCAAATCCAATATAAAAAACCTAAGACAAGGAATATACCAGATGAATTTCAACTAAAATATAGGAATAATGGAAGAAATCTTGTTCAGCTAGATTTTTGAATGGTCCTAGACAGACACCATTTCTTATATGCAACCACTCCTCATTGGATTTAGATGATGGTGGGTCATTAATTGGCCTCAAGACAAATTCCAACAATGTGAATGGTTGGTAATAAATATAACGTGACTAATAACATTTTTAGACAATTTTTCATTGAAAATAGAAAAACCCAACCAAACCATCCATAAAAAAATAAAGCACTACAGGACGCATGATATAAATAAAATAAATCTCATAGAAATTCAATTTATATCAAATCAAAACTCTACAAGAGTACCATAGTGGAAGACAAAAAAACAACCATGTAATCATCTAATGTAAAAAAACAAAAAAAAAACTAATTTACATCGATAAAACTCTATGTTATGAAATAATCTATGATCTAGTCCACAAAACAGACCAAATTTAAAAATGAACTAATAGAGAAGTGGCATACCTTACCTTTTCCCTGGCTTGATAAAAAACATCTACAAAAGTAGTAATGATCTAAATCATGTGTGAGTAATGAAGCTTGGTAGGATTTCCCAAAATGAATTTTGTACTCACACCAATAATATCGTAAAAGAATGAAGATTTATATAAAATAGTTTATGTATAATAGTTTCTAAATACTTTATATAAAAATATAAACAAGTTCCACAACCAATAATTTTTGACAAAATAATATAAAGTTATAATGAAAAAAACATAAAATGCTATAGAACCATTTCATTAATTCTATTTTGGAAAAACCCATTCCATTAAACATATCCACATATCCAACCATTCATGTACCCTAGACCTCCCTATAAACCTGAGTGGTGATTCATTCTTTCCCAAATCCATCAAACAATGATCCATTTTGATGGGGTAATTCGGAACCACATCATTACTAATCTATTGATGGGGTACTTCATGCCCTTATCCATGATAATGCACTGGAAAACACACCAAAAATTCCAATCTCATTCTAAAACAATGTGTTCCAAACCCATATCAATAAAAAACATTTTATTGATGTTCATTATATAAAATATTTCCTATAAATCAAACAAAATTAATAATTTTAAAATAATGAATTTAATTTTTTAAAAAAATATTCAGAATAAGAATTCTACAATTTCCATACAAAAAAATACAAAACAATTCCCCAAATAGTGTTTATGCCATGATTTTTTACACCAATTTCAAAATTATATTCAAGTAAAATATCCAATTTTAAATAAATCCATCAAAATTTTAAATAGAAGAGTCAATAGTGAAGCCACATACCTCATAAAACCATGGATAAAATGTAATATAACATGAAAATATCTGTGGAATCTGGTCAGAACCCCATGATCATGCCATATATCTCTTATAATGTCATCAATAAGAAAATATATGATCATATTTTGAATCAAATACCATATATATATCCATAGGAGACATCGATATAATAAATCAAGAGAGTGTAAGGGAGAGTGGGAGGGAGAAGTATATATAAATAATACCATGAAAAAACTAATAAGAAGATATAATTACCATGAGATTCCAAATTCAACACATTGAGAGAATCCTTTGTATTGCCTCAGGATTGATGGGTGAAGCCAGTTTAGCCTTTGAGTGGAATTAATCCCGAGTTTGGTTTGATCTGAGGGTAAAATGGAGGTCAACATACAATACCACCATAGATTCATTTTTATTGGATCTTGTTTTTTACCTATGAATAGTTAAACACATGGTTAGTAAAATCATGAACTAATCGTGCTCTAGCCACTTTCTTATGTGGTGACCTCTCATGGTTTCATCACTTAGTTTCCAATCCATGCTCCAATCATTCCAAAAGCCACAATATCAAGAAGAAAAATTTATCATTGTCTTCGATCTGGTTTGGAAAAATCCCACACCACATGTGCACATTCCTCTTAGCATCGGTCTTGATGTGCATGGTTTTCTATAGGTGTTTCATTGTTTTCCCATACCATGATCAACCCATCTTCTATTAAAAAATACCCAAACACCCCTCAAAAATTCATTCAAACCCTCTCAACTTTCATTATAGTCTTTGAAATACTTAAAATCATAAAATAAGGGTTACATAATTGAATAGAAGGTTGGTACACCTTATATGATAATATGATATGTTTTGAATAAATAGAGGATATAGTTATCTCCATTATTAATAATACTGGTTCAAGATTTTTTAGATAACGGGAGTAACGGGTGTAAACGAGGAGAGAGAAATTCCTTACGGAATTTTGACATGGTAACGGGTGTACATGAAAAGCATTAGGGAGAGAGAAAGGGGATCTCTCATTATTCAAACAAGAATAGGGAATATATGGGAGATTCTAAATCATAACCCAACATTTATAATTTCAAATAGAAGGGCATAACAATATAAGGAATCATGGACATTAATAATGAATGTAAGTATCCCTTACTTGGAAGTGTGATCTGAAAAGCACGAGAGAGGCTTGTGAGAGGATTCTTGGGAGCATGGAGCAACTTATGAGGACTCTATAGAAAGTATAGTAGGTGTTGGTCAATCTTCCAAGGCATTGAGTGAAGAGGAATTGGGAGCTTGGGTGGTTTTATATAGGAAATGTGAAGAAATCCTTTATTATTTAGGTCTGGGACACCTTACATTAAACTAAACAACACAACAAACTAGTCCATGTTTTTTTCCCGTTGTTTTGACCAAAGGGGATTGGAAAATGGTAATTTATAAGGCCAATGTCCTCCCTTCATAAAACAATAGTGTTTCTTATGTGGAGGTGAGTCACACTCTCAATGAAAATAATTTAAAAAGGATAAATGTTTTATAATCCTTGAAGGGTCCACTAAAGCGTTGTAAAATAAATATATAAAATACAAAATCACATTAATTTAATTGTAAAACTTATATTTTCCAAACATAGCATTTATAGTGTTTTATTATATCACTATTGGGTTATTATCAAGTCCTAAATCACATTATATATTTAAACTTCATTTAATTCTCAACCAAAAAAATCCAATGTCTCATAAATTTTTTAAAAATTCACCATTGGATAATTTTGATATCATGATTCTAAAAATAATATTCATTGTGTATAAATATTTTTCTAAATTTTTGTATTTTTACTTTTAAAATAAAAACTGACATTTACTGAAAATTCATGGGTTTTGACCAAAACAGCTTTTAATCCTTGATAAATATCACATTTGCATATATTAAATTATATGATAATTTATATTTAATAAAAATTAATTTAACAATAATAATAATATTTTATTAAAATATTATTTATTTAAAAAATCCATTAATTCCTCAAAATGGATTTCGTAGTTGAATATTAACTAAAAATACTATTTGAACATTAAAACCAATTTACAAAGTAACAATAATAAAAATAATGTATACTATCTATACATGAATAATGTAAATAGTCATAGTACTAGGGTCTTGTAACATAACCCCTTAAAACAAATTCATAAGACATTAGGGTAAGGATCCCAGTGGTGAAAAACTCTTGGGGTGGCTCGAATAACATTGCTCAAGTTGTAATCTCTATCAACTTCTACTTCACTCGTAGGACGTTTCTCTAGAGCTTAACGTATTCAAGCTTGGATTGGGAATGGTCAAGATCGAAGACCAATGATTCAAACTTCATTCCACTCTCCAACAAATGGGCTTCGTATGGGGAATGTCAATTGGATGAGGCCGTCACATCCTATGTCTGATTCAATTTGAGTTTTTATAGCCTTATATTTTTACTAATCATGCGGCCACAATTCAACGACTATATTTGCAAGGGTCACAATTCATTACAGTATTTTTAATTCCAAAACATTGAATAAAATAAGAGAATATGTTTTACAAATCTTCAAGAAGGCATATAAATAGTCCAAGAAAAATTTTAAATAATAAATTTTTTGGTCATTAAAATATTTCCCCCTTAAGAAATTTTTCCCTGGAAATTTCCCTTTCCCACACTAAAACTGATATGGGAAAATCTACTTCAGAACATTCTATGATTCCCATGTTGCTTCTTCAAACTTTTTGTTTTTCCATAATACCTTGACATGGGGCGTTGACTTATTTTATAGAACTTTTTCTCTGTGAACTATGATCTTTAATAGTTTCTCCTCGTATGAAAGTTCATCCTCTAACTGTACTAAATATGACGATAGTACATGTGAATGGTTTGGTATGTACTTGTTTAAGAGGGATACATGAAAGAAATCATGTTCTTTGGCCATGGTAGGCGGATTTCTAAGTTAATAGGCCACAACCTTGACATGATCAAGAATCTCAAATGCGTCGATGCACATAGGATATAACTTCCCTTTTTTTCTAATCCTCATGACCTTATTCCATGTAGATATGTGTAGAAATACCATATCTACAACATTGAACTAAAGGACGCGTCGATGGTTACCTGCATAACTCTTCTATCGACTTTGGGTAGCCTTGATATGATACTTAATGGTTTCCACCTTCTCCACCATGTAATTGACCATTTCTAGTCCTAGTAGCTTACTCTCACTGACTATATCCCAACATGTCGGTGTTGTACACCTCTTCCCTGAAAGGGCTTCATATGGTTCCATTCAGATGCTCAAGTGGAAACATTTATTATATGAAAATTCAACTAGAAGAAGATATCGATCCCCTCCTACTTAAAAGTCCATTGAACATTATCATAAAATATATTATAGTGTTAAAATATTTCACTCATATTGGAACTCAGATTGAGGATGATAGGACATACTGAAGTTCAGTTCCATATACAGATCATGTTGAAGACTCTTCAAAAATATAGAGGTGAATCTTGGATCTCGGTAAGATACAATAGATAATTGTACTACATGCAGCCTTACCACATCCCTGATGTATATTCGTGCCATTTTATCCCTTAAGAAATCCTCTCGAATGGCAATGAAGTGTGCAGACTTTGTAAGGCGATCCACAACATCGCAGATTTCATTGTTGCCTTTGGATTTCTTCAGAAGTCTGGTGACAAAGTCCATGGTGATGTTCTACCATTTTCATGCTATTATTGGAAATGATTTCATCCTCCCATTAGACAATAGGATATCTTCTATCACTTGTTGACACACCTAGAACCTTTATTTATACTCAACGATATACTTCTTCGTATTTTCCCATAATTAATTCTCTCGGAGATCTCGATACATCCCTGTGTTTCCTGGGATAATAGAGAAATTTGAAATAAGTGCATAATCCAAAAGTTCCTTATTCAGCTTCGTACTTGATGGAACACATAGTCTTTTCCCGAATCTCACAATTCTTTATCTATTAACATTGAACTCCGAGGATTTACCTTTTCTGATAGCTTCCAGTTTGTTCTGAATTCCCACATAATCCTTTTGAGTATCTTTTAACCATTCCAAAGGAGATGGTTGAGAAATCATTTATGAATGTATTGTTGATTTCATTATGATCCCCATGTCCATCTTAGTAAAATCTAAGAAGATGGGTTTGTTTTCAATTATCATAAATGATAGAAATGCAAGGGAATTTCTTCTTAGAGAATCCTTTACCTTGTTTGCTTTCCCAGGGTTGTAATGGACTATGAATTCATCATCATTGATCAGCTCTAACCATATTTGTTGGAACATGTTCAACTCCTTCTGTTAATATATACATGAGGCATTTCTGGTCCTTATATATTTCACACTTCTCCCCAAAAAGATAATTCCACCAAATTTTTAAAATGAACATCATTGCAACCAACTCTAGATCATGTGTTTGAAAATTCTACTCATTAAATTTCAATTTCCTTGACATATATACAATAAACTTTTCATTTTTCATTAACAAACAGCCCATGCCCTTCTTCGGATCATCATTGAATACCATAAACAGTTCTCCACTTATGGGTAATGTGAGAATGTGTGCAGTAATAAGAATCCTTTTCAACTCCTTGAATCTTTCTTTGCATTAATCACTCCAAGAAAACATTATTCCATTCCATGTTAGATTAGTAAGTGGGTTGGACAATCATGAGAAATTTCTCACAAATCGTTGATAATATCCAACTAACCCCAAGAAACTATGGATATCAATTTTTGATGATGGACTCAGTCAACCCTATATTGCAGTTGTCTTGGAGGGCTCCAAATATATCCCATTGCTTGTGCTGATACGGCCCATTAATGAGACCTCCTTCAACTAGAACTCACACTTACTGTACATTGTAGTGAGCTTCTCCTTTCACAAGGTCACTAGTATAGAATTTATATGCTCCTTATGAACCTCAATGGTTTTGGAGTATATTAGAATATCATCTATAAATACTACCCCAAATTTTTTTAGGTAATCTATAAAAACTATATTTTTCATGTAAATGAAGATTCTTGGAGAATCGGTGAGTCCAAAAGGCATTATTATGAATTCATAGTTCATGTACCTTGTATGAAATGTAGTCTTGAGAATGTCTTCCTTATTCACCATTACATGATAATATCCTGACTGAAAATCTTCCTTGGAAATTTATTATTCTCTATGTAGCTAATAAAACAATTCAATAATTCGTGGGAGAGGATACTTGTTCTTTATCATGATTTACATAAGCTCGTTATAATCGATGCAAAGGTGCATTGACTGTCCTTCTTCATTATGAAGAGGACTGGTGCGCACCATGGTGATGCACTTGGGTGTATAAACCCTTTATCCAGATTCAGTTATAGTCGTTTCTTCAGCTCCTCTATCTCCCCAACAAACATTATATACAGAGTATGGGATATTGAAAATGCCCCAAGTATAAGACGTTTTTATAATTCAACATCTCTTCTAGGAGAAAGACCAAGCATTTCCTCAGAAAACACTTCATTGAATTCCCTCACAATAGTCATTTCTTCAAGGATGATTTCCTTATTATACTCAATCACCTATGCCAGATACGCATGCTCATAGGGTAGTAACATCCACGCTGGAGATGATGAAGCTAAAGAAGATTCATATTTCTCCCTGCACTTGTACAGATTCAGTGGTCAATTCTCCACATGGAGAGTGATTTCCCTCTCACAAAAATTTATGTAGGCTTTATTATTGGAAATCCAATCTATGATTATAATTGCATCAAATTCCACCAGTAGTAGTATGATGACATTAGTTGGGAAATTCAATCCACCGATTATGATAGGGGAGGAGTTATATTCAAGGGATGGAAGGATTTCCCCATTTTCTGTACTCACTAACATCTTTAATTCCATGATTTGTGGTGGCGTTGGGATTGTTTAACTAAACATTAAGGATATAAAACAATGTTTAGGACATGAATCCAAAATTATTTTAGCTATTCATGAATGAATAACAATTGTACCCGTCACCACTTATTTATCGGTGTTCACTTCGGTGGTAGTGATTGAAAAAGATATCCCTTACTGTCTTGGAGGTTGTAGGTTGCCTCTGAAAACCCTAGTCATAGGGCACTACATTGAAAGGTGCCATGGATCTTTTTTGTTGATGCAATGAACAACGCATTGAGAGTTGAATGGAGTGTTCCATTCCTCTATCACAATCACGGGTTTTTCATGACAATAGTTAATAGCTAGATGCCCTTCTCATCCACCCAAATGGCATTTCCTCGTCCCCTTCAGAGAATTTCTTGTGTTATACTTTTCGCACCTTTGGAAAGTGGGTTATTGAATTTTCTTTTCATCATTGGATTTATCCATCGGACAACAAAAAATTGAAATCCACCTTATTCTTTTTATACCCATGATACCTGTGAGATTCACCGATCTCCATTTCTTCCTTGAGGGATCATCAGTCAATTTCATCATAGCTGTTTATGTCACTAATCGTCAAGGATTTCCACAGGATAGGTCTCACCCCACCAAAGAAGAATTCAACCATGCATTAGAGGGTAACGACAAGTCCAGAAGCATATCGTGAAAGGCCTGTGTTGTTTTCCTCGTACGCTCTGACAGATTCATTGTTTTCTGCTTGAGGGAAAGGAAGTCACTTTCCATCTTAAGCCAGAGGGTGCATGGAAAATATTTATAGAAAAACATTTTCTGGAATTCCATCCAATTCAACAACACTATATCCTCCTCAGGATTTTTATTTTTTATCAATGTCCATCATTGATCAGCTTCACCCTCCATATGATAATCAACTAGGAGAACCTTCTATTATTCGGATCATTGATGGATGACGATGATCTTTTCAATGGATTTGATCAATTTTTCAGCGATTAAGGGATCAGTTGATCCATTAAAAGTAGGAGGCCTTTTTCCCATGATGCTCTTAATAGTGACTTGTACTTTCTTAGGGTGGGTTTAACATCATCTTGACCCAAATTTTTATTTAAATCTTGAATTAACTAAGACAGAATCTTGACAATTTTCACGATTCCTGCTCTCGTTGGATGGGGAATCTCATTAGAAAAATCATCACATTAATCTTAAAATTAGTTGTTAGCTAGAGTCCTACTGTTACCAGCCATTTCCTGGAATAAAAGAAAAGTCAGGGGAAACACATAAAGGTTATTCCATTGGCTAAATGGATGACATATAAATTACTTTAATTCTATAACATATGAATCTATAGGCTTCAATTTTTTTTATCCATGATCTATTTTATAACATATATTCTTAGGGTTATTATTTTAATTACCATAATAATGGTTCATACTAAACCTCTGAATTTACCAATGCATATCCCATGGGAGTGACATAACAATGAGTTCAGCAAGGCCCATTCTCGTGTACAAGGATAACATGTGTCATGCCCGAAACTCCTTGTTGGGTTTTCACCCCTTGGTACATCTGTGCCAGAGCCGCCTCTAACAGCTCATATCAAGACAGGGATGAATTTGCATGACAATCCACTTACTCAATACCCACTAAAACATAGGGATATTTTTATTATACATACTCTTTACTCTAAGACTTCACTAGGGCTTTTAATCATAATCCCAGATATAACTAAACATATCCTCTGATACCAACTATGAAAACCCTTCACTTTATTACATACATAAACATGATTTATTACATAAAAACATAACTTAATTAAACATAGAAGATTGAGAGGTCTAGTGTCTATGGGTCTTAGGAACATTACACAACAAATATAAATTATAGAACACAAAATCTTATTGTAAATTTTCTTTACATGACCACAACATTACCTTGTACTTAGCATTGCATAGGATAACCAAAGGACATGCACAAAAATGGTGAGATATAAAGTCCAGTTCGTGAATAAACAAGGAATAACATGAGTAATACAATGCGTATTAGACAATTGGAATATCAATGGAGAATAAGAGAAGCATGAACATAATGGCATGATAAATCATGGTAATCAAAACATGGAAATCTGGTAACAACACTTAACATGGAATTAGCATGAGGCAAGGCCCATTGCACATGTAGCATGAGTAAAAACTCTTTTCAAATGAAGCATGAATAAAACATAGTTGAAATATAATTAGTATGATTCCACACCCATTTAACATGATGAAACATGATACTACTCTTTACCCAACACCTTGTATCGCTATTAGGTAACACCCATCTTAAATTTTTTAATGCATAAGTGTGGCACATGGATCATAGAACTTGGATTCATTAAATATCATCATTTATTCCACGGTAAAGTAGTGTTGAATTAATACATGAAACTATTTAAAAAATTATTAAATGTTAATAAATGTGAATACACTTGATAGAAAAGTGGGCATGGTATTCAATACATAAGGAATTTGTCTTGGAATATCGTAGAGCAATTTTGTCAGCGTATCAGCGTGACATAATAACTCATAAAAATGGATGTTGAGAGATAAATGGTTGTCTCATAATATTTCCATGAAATGGAAAATAAGTGGGTCATATAGATTAATATCCCAAAAATTGTAATGAAATTTAAGTTCATGATGCAAAATAATTACTTTAATGTAAATGAGGAGAGGGAAATTCCTTACAGAATATTAGTATGGTATTGAGTATACATGGAAGGTATTAATGAGATATAAATGGGATCTCTCATTATTAAAACATGAATAGGGGTGTATGGGGGAGGTGTGAAATCATACCCCATCATTTAAAAATGAAAATAATAGGGCATAACAATATAAGGAAACATGGAAAGAAATAATAAAAAATAGAATCCCTTACTTGGAAGTGTGATCCCAAAATCATTGGTGAGGATTGAGAGAGAATTTGTGGGAGATTGGGACACCTTGGGAGAATTATAGAGAGAGGAGGGAATGGTTTGTTTGAACACCGAAGTCTATGACTAAAGAGGAAATGGGAGCATGGGTGGGTTTTATAGGAAAGGAGAAGGAATTCTTTAATATTTTTTTTGGGACACCATATATTAAACTAATCGAAACCACAAACCTGCCCTTGGTTTTTTCCCATGGATTCTGCAAAAGGGTAGTGGAAAAAAATATTTTATATGACCAACAGAAAAACTTCTTAAAATAATAGGGTTTCTTATGTGGAGGTGAGTCAGACTCTCAAGGAAAAAAATTTAAAAAGACAAAATGTTTTATAATCCTTGAATGGTACACGAATTCTTTGTAAAATAAATAAAACAGACAAAAAATCAAATTATTTTTATGGTAAAACATATATTGGTTGAACATAATGTTTATAATATTTTATTACTTCACTATTAAGTCTTTATCGTGTTATAAAACACATTATATATTTATACATTGTTTACTTTTTACCCAAACATTCAAATATATCAGAAAGTTTTGGAAAATGAACTGTTGGAAAATTCCAATGTCCTGACTCAAAAAATTATATTTATTTTATATAAATAATTATCAAAATATGTGAATTTTTTACTTTAAAATAATAACTGACATTTATCGAAAATTCATGGGTTTGGACAAAAACAGTTTTCAAACCTTTATAAAAATTATAATTTCATTCATAAAATTGTACGATAATTTATATTTAATAAAAAATAATTTAATAAAAATAATATTATTCTTCAAAAATATTATTTTATTAAAAAATCCATTAAATTCATCAAAATATATATTCTTGGTTGAATACTAACTACAAATACTATTTGTTCTTTAAAAACTATTTATAATGTTACAATATTGAAAAGAATTTATATTATATATAGAAAAATATTTTACATTATCATAGTACAATGGTCTTGTTACATAACCCCTTAAAAAACTCGCATGAGACCATAGCATAAGGTGCACAATAGTGACAGGCTCTTGGGGTGTCTTGGATAACATTACTTGGGTGGTAATCTCTAATAACATCCACCACTCTCGTAGGTGGTTTCGCTCGAGCTTAATGTATTCAAGCACATCTTTGGCTGGGTCATGATCGAAGCCCAATTACGACACCTCCTTTCTGAGCTCTGACAAATGGGCTTCCTATGGGAAAGCCTACTAGATGAGTCCATCGCTTCCACTGTCTGAGTAAATTGGATTTGTTAAAGCCCTATATTTATACTAATCATGTTATCACTGTTAAACGACTATATTAGCTATGTTCACAATTCACAATGGTATTTTAAAATCCAAAACATTGACCCAAATAAGAGAATATGTTTTACATAACCATAAGAAGATATTTAAAAAGACCAAGTGAAATGTTCATTAATATTTTTGGATCATTACACTATGAAAATGATATTTAACATACAGTGAATTTATACAAGTCCTTCAATAGGTATAAACTACATTTTTAATCTCTTAATAATTCAATATATATAGATATAAATTACTAATGATAATGATCATCACACATAATAATATTGACGATAGATTCAGATGAATAGTTATTATTATATTTGTTGGTGGTCATTTGGTCAGAAATAATTCGGGATATTATTCACTATATGTCATGAAAATTCAGAAATACTATATTGACCAACAATAGTTAAATGAACTATACTCATTTCTTCTTCAAAGGATCAACCTTTATTGACTTTAGGTTCCATGAAATTTTTTTGTGATCCAAAGGTAATTGTAAATTCAGTTTATGAAATTAGAATATGACTAATGTTATAGACATCACCACTCCACTTGGATATAAGCAAGATAAAGGGTCTTAATATCCTTCATTTCATGTGGTGATTTTTATCATAATGGTAGTGTGAGGTTTACATTCCTTGTATTATGCAGTTTTTATTTTATTCTATTTATCGATTGTTTTATTAGTTAAACATCCTTTCTTTATTATTATCATCATAATATAATGTGTTTCATACATGATGTGAAACTATAATGTCCTTTAAAGTTTGAGGGGTTCAAACTCATGTATATAGGAGTCAATAATTCAAAATATTTCCATTATCTCTTATTTCATACCATTTATTCATCAATACACTATGGAGTGGTATTTTATATTATACCTATGAATTGTGGTGGACACATACATAGATAGAATCAGTGATGATTTATAATTATTCACCTTAGAGAATAAGTGGAGTTCCAAACTGACATTCAATACATTTTTCTTCCCATATCCCTACCCTCTTTTCTAATTCATATTATTGAGATCAATGAACATTAATTAATTATAAATGATTTCAATATTTTTTTAAATGTCGCAGAATGTTATTCTATAATTATATTTGAAAAGATGGTTGAGGTGACCTATGTATCAATTGATAAAATCTCATATAGGTGACCATACAGATTAATTAGTTTTGTAATATGATTTATGAATATGTTCATCAACTCAGATGTGTGATGTGGTTTTATAAAATTTACCATGGTTAAGAATATCAATAGCTGAGATTAAAAGATATTGATACTCATGAATGTTATTAATGAAATATATATTGTATGTAAATTTTTTTTTTATTCTCATTATGACAACAGTCCTATAACATTTTGGAGTACTGAAATATAATTTATTCCCTAGAAGTTAAAGGGATAAATACCCATTTCCATAAAAACTAGGTTTCTTATAAATAGATATTTGTAGATCCTATTAAGTATAATGTTTGGATGTAAATAACAAATAAAAAAGAATTTCTCAATAAATTTTTTATTGGGATTTTCGGGATGTCATATGCTCTTTATTTGTTATTTTATGAAGTTATATTGTCCCTTCACTTATTTGACAAGAAAGGTTGTAATGTCTAAAAGGATTGATGAATGTAAAACATTATTTGATAAAGTGAAAAAAAATACAAAAAAATCAATTTAATTCATCTATATCCAGATATTAGATATAATGTTTTTTTAATATTTATGGGGTTTGGTTATGTTAATATATTTCATAGTCATGCAATGGTATGAAATGATCCTAATAGCATCCATATGATGAAATCACCACACTAATGACCAAAATTTCTCTATTTATTATGAATAAATAAATAAATTATTGATTTTAATTATTAATAAAAAAATTATTATAATTTTTTAAATGAATCAATTATATATTCTTTGAGAATAATCAATATGAAAAATAGATATGATGGATAGAATATTTTCTAACAATCATTTTTTAAATTATGTTTCTCCCTAGAAAAGAAAATGTGGATGTTAATTATCATTGATGGAAATTACTATTGTAATACGTAATGGAATAATAATTGTAATTGTAATTGACTATTATTATAGTAGAATATCACATACATGTGAAGGAGGAAGAGAATAATTTATTTTTCATTTACTTGATTCACACCGTCTCTAATTGCTCAAAATCATTTGGAGCAGTTTTTGGATTATTCATGTTAGAGGAGAAATAGAATCATAAATTCTATGTAGAAAAAATTTGATTCATCTCCATTATTTGGTCAAATCCTTTTTCCCAAAAAATGGTTCATGATTTAAATTCATTTACGTATGTGGTTATGAATTGTATATGTTATTCAAGTTGGTTCACTATCTCAGTTTCTACAAAGAATCATTATGATCTCAATAATTTTCATTATTGACAAGGATGAGGTGGAATGCTATTGATTTATTTCCATCTGTTCACTTTTAAATAATTTATGTAATGTATAAATAATAATTTTTATTTTCTAAAATAACATCTCATTACTAAATGGTTGTGGGATCAAGAATCCTAGGACATTGTGATTAAATTACATTGTCATCCAAACAAAAATAATGAAATATTCATGAATAATAATAGATTGAAAAATTAGACTCATATAATAATTTGATTGGGTATTATGAATATACTATTGTATGAAATGAATTATATGTTTGAAGTTGTATAATGGTATTTGCTGATAGTAACCATTATCTCTTATGATGTCCAATATTTAACAACTTAGTTTTTGTTTATTCCCTAAGAGCGGCTGTGATCTCAAAATAAACATAGTATAAAATATTATTCACAGATCGAGTGAAAGATGGAATGATTAATTAAAATTTTTTAATATATCATTGATGATATGTTTAATTATTTTAGAGGTACGTCGGAAATTATATACATATTTATTGAATTTATTTATAACTTCATTTATCTTCCTCTGGTCAAAATGTATCTATTTGATTTAACGAATGGTCATTTATGTGTGAATCATAAGTGATTGGATAGAAATACTGAATTTATATTAATAGGAACAATCCATTATTAAGGAAATATTAAATATAAAATAGTAAGGTAGAAATTATTATTTATATATTTGAGTTATTATAGATAAATAGAGGGTTGACATTAACAACCAAAATACAATATAGTTTGTGATTTATTGATTTTCATGGTTTCTAAACATCTCAAAAAATAATTAATTGGGAATAAATGATGTATTATTCCAAAAATATACTACACAATATGAAAGTGTTTAATATATTCGAAATTTATAAAATCAAGGAGATGTACCTGCTTAATGAAATTTTTTTCATTAGGTTCTTTATTTATCTTAATTAATGAATTTCCTCGGCACTAGTATATTTTTATTTAATAGATTATAATTTAGTTAGAATATAATGATACTAATTTTTAGAAAACTATTAAAATTAGTGGACATAAAAAATAAGATTTGAATGTTAAATAGGCTCTATCTTGTTCATTTTTTAATGGTTGGGGTTGAAGCCTCATTTTATTATTAAATAAATGAAAATACCTCTTCTAACTAGTTAGAGGGAGACCCATACATAGCCCGAAGGCCCAGTGGGAATGTATTCTATCACATAGCACATAGACTCAAATTTTTGGCCTAAGGCCCATTCAGTGAATAGAAACCCGGCTGCTACAATATCTGCCACTACTATAGTCCCCTGCCGCCACTACAGCAGAATTTTTTGTAGTTGTATGTACCTACATTGGTAGAATTATGAAAATATATTCAATAATAAATTTATTTAATTAATTCAGATATTATTATAAAGTCTATGTTCAAATTGGATAATATTTTAATTTTGAAAAATGTATAGTATATATAGAATATAGAAAAGGCCATTAAAGGGAACTATAAAAGGTCTAAAATTAATTCAATATAGTGATTATAGATATTTCTATTTTCAATGTGTCCGTGTAATCATGTTTTTCTTTTTACAAGAAATTTGATATTTTTATATTCATGAATTTTTTTTAGTTGTTCAATAAATTTTATCTAGATTCATGTGTTGCAAATAATTTGTGCCCTAAAGAGGTGTTATGACATTTTGTTTTCACACTTAGTAATATTTAGTGCATTCAAAGTGGAAATGAATTTGTAAAAAATCATTTCACTTTTTTCATGGGTCACTATTAGTTTTTTATTTTTCATGATTGACATTCCTTATCTAGGAACCGTGTTTGAGTATATGTTTATAAAAGATTTAAAATGTTTGAATTTAGTTTCTAGGGTGTCTAAAGTGCCTTTAAGAAAAAAAATATACCAATTTTAGTGGAATTAATTTATATCCACTTCTTAAAGGTACTTGAATATATAAAATTGAATTTATTTGAAATAAATTTGGTTCTTGGTTTTAAATGTTGGACCCTTATCTAAAAAAACATAATTATGAAATCTATAAAAAATTTATGAAAATTGTTAATTTTTAGCTTACAAATACATGTGATGTCAATGAGTGTTTTAATATGTTATGAATAATTTATTATTTAAACTATCTCAGTGATGATAAACTATTTGATAATAGATATATATTATATTATTATGAACGTATTGGTAACCATATTGATGATTTGATATATTTTTTATTTTTAAAATGGATAATTTTAATGATTTAATAATTTATTCAAATTATAATCTATTCATTTACATTGTTAATGGGTATGTTCGCCTATTTAAACCCTTTTATCATTCTATTTTATATATTTTAATAAATAATTTAATTTATTCACATATAATACTATTATTTTAATATAAAAATGGGTTGTTTTTATTGAGGTTTTAGGGATTATGAGACATGAATTGTATTAATGGATTATCTAAAACAGTGAATTTTTTTATTAAAATTATCATCAGTGTCATTTAAAATATAAGTAGAAACTATAGAGAATGACATTATATTAGGGGTCCTTTTCAAAGGGAACTCCTTGCACATGTTATTAATAAGATAATGATATTTCTCTCCTAGAAATTATAATTATGGTTAAAGTGGGTGGGTGTATATGGGATCATAATGTAACACTACCAAGAATAATACAAAAAATTCATGTCCTAGAATATCAAAACAGGTATATTCTTTTTATAATATGATGATTGTTGAATATTGGATTTCTATCTACCATAGAATTTATTCAACTTATATTGTATGACTTCATTCGAATGTCATGAAATACAAAATTGGTAGGATAAAATATAAATTGTATTAATTACATTGTTGAACAAAAAAATCATATTAATATTTAAATATAAAATAATATTTTTTGGGTTTCTTTACAATCAAATTCCATAGAATCATTGGGTGTATCATACTAGTGTATTTTTTTCATACCCTACACCTCAAAATTTTGTATTTATAGACATAGTTATCCATGTTGTATGAAAATGTGAATGATAATCCACTTTTTTTCATGTTTAGTAGTTAATCGATCGTGCCATAATGATTCTAATATACAGAGGAGATAATGGGTTGCTTTTAAATAAATTTATTATAAAGTTTGATTATTTTTTGAATCATAATTAGATATGAATCATAAAGGGGCTCACTTAATGAAACAATTCGTTTTTATTTATTCGTATATTTATTATTTACTATAATCTGGGATTTATAATAATATATTTAGATAATTCAATTATTTTTTATGATTGATTTATATCTATTATTTTTATTTAGCATTGAAGGCAAAATATTAGGATGATTCAAGAAAAATTTATAGTTAGAATGTAATGGTCCTTTTATTGATGTATGTAACTGTGAAATTATTCTAAATAATAAATATATGATTCCACTATAACTTGTACCACTTGTAATGGAGTACTATATTAGGTATCGTGATAGGATATTAGTGGAATTATGTTACATCCATGACAGTCTCTCCATGAATAATGTCATAATTTCTTACACAAGCCATAGATATGACCATTCTTTGGACCCCTAGGATAATGAAAAAAATCTCATTTCCATTTACTAATAGTAGATAACTGTAGTGATCCTTCATTTATATGATTCTATTATAGAAATGTTGATCATTGTGAATAGTGTATTTCCTAGTGTCACAAACAATACTGGGATTCCATCCAACCCAACACCCACCCCAACCATTAGCATGAACTGATGGTATGGTCTCCATGATCTGGAAATAAATTATAGTGTATCGACATTTCACATTTGTGGAATTATAACACCCATGGAAGAAAATGAAAAATTCACATGAATCCAACATCACATAATGAACACGAGCCATATCCAAAAAGGAATTCAACTAACACATGTAACAAAATATACAACATTAAACCGAAAACAGTGGTACAAAAAATCGGTGGGGAACTAAATACCCAATAAAAAACCCTATATTTTACAAGGGGTTATCACGATAAACCATCCTCCGCTAACACATGCATGAGATGAACAACTATAAACCAGATACACCATCCCCACCATTGAAAATCTATCATTTGAATAGTTCATACACCACATGGTATACACATACCAGAGGGTGAATGTTGGGTGAGACAACGTGCCTTGTAGAATTCCACCCATAATAGATTCCATAACATAACATTTTGAGACAAATTAACATTAATTCATTCTGGAATAAACTAGAGACACATTTAACTAAACCAGTAAAGGAAAATATACTCTATTGAAGCATGCATTAATGTAAAAAACAAATGATAGTTCTAATATATTTCAATGGTAAAAAAACCTTACAAGATCTCCATGGGTATTCCCTAAACACATTAGCAAGAGAGGGACCCTATGAACCTCATTAAAATGTGAAAAAGGGTATAAAAACCATTTCTCATACTTTTCTAATACACGATCCACTACAAGGGAATGCATCCCAAGGTCTATTTTTCTCTAATAATTGTCCTGGATTAGTTAGTGTTATAGTTTCAATATTTCCAGGAGAACCTGATCCCCCTTGAACGAACTGGAAAACTATTCCTAGTCCACCCAACTAGATAACTAGAAATTCATTATGAGCTCTATCTCTATTTCACATGTCACATGCTCCATAATATAAAAACATAGACAAACAAAATAAATCTGAATAACCAAAAAATACACTTTTTTTCTTAAGAAAACACACATTCAATCCCTATGAAAACAAATTCCATTTAGAAGCATACTTATCACCACATACACAATTCACTGAAAACATTTATAATCATAATAAATAATCCCACATGGGACCTGACAAATTTCATTCAAAAAATCTCCTTTCAACCCATATTCACCATGAATCCATTTTGGAAATAAATATCACACCACCCACACAATCCATAGATCACATTTAAAGGAACTGAAATCAAACCAAAATCATTTAATAATGAAAATACATGGATTCAGATACCTTAATCGTTGAATCTTTTTTGGAATCTAGAGGTAATACCCAACTATGAAATAAGGGTACTGTATAAATGAATGATATATCCATAAACACAAAGATAAAACCAAAATAACCATCATTCAACACATATTATTTCAACAAAACCATGGAGAAGAGTTAACCCATGAATGTGGAAATAAGAACACATGTGGAAAAAGAAACCCAAAGAATAAATGTCTTATAATATGATTCCTTGAAGATATATGGATAAATCCACCAATATATAGAAGTTAAATAACTCCAATTGGGAGAGGAGGTCGCCCCATGATATGGAAATCCTAAGTGGAGGAATAATTGGGAAGAATAATGATTAAACCAAGGAGTGGCAGAATAGTATATTGCATATTTATATAACCATGAGATACTATAAGGTTAATATGAATGGTTATCCAAATCATGCCATTATAGTGCAAGAAAATTTGTCCTTATTGAAAATAGGTCAAAGGGTTTTTTGAGGGAAGTCGTACACCGGTGCACTAGACCATTCACCCCAGATAAAACCTCCGGTTTAGAATTATGATTAGTCACACACCCAGGAATTTGGTAGTGCGACCAGCTTAGTGAAACTATCATTGGTTTGTCTTCTCTCATAGTCAAGATAATAGTTTCTAGAGACTTTTCACCAAACATGCTTCACCTTCTTTCAGGCCCCAAAATTCAAATTTTCACAATGAACTCCTGGGAAACACATAAAAAAAGAATGAAAACAAACAAACCAACAAAATTTCTTGAAAAAAAATCATGGATGTATCAGTTCTCCCCACAATGAAAAAATTTATTACCTCCTCAATTAAATACATATTATAATATGAGATAAAAAATGGGTAATTCTCCTCAATCTAAGATTCCATATATTATGGGTTATGTTAATCCATAATGTTCTGAAAATGAACTCAGATGAAGAGTATGATTTCCAATGATGGGCATTATCCTAGGAATCCACAATCCACGCTTGAAACTAAAACAAATAAAAACAGTATTCTATCACAAATTCATCCGAATTCAACCCATGGGATCGGTCTGCATTGTACTTTTCCCGCTAGGATACACATAACATGACACGAATTTACATTATCTAAGATGGAAAATATAACATGATTGGAAGTATTCCAACTCTATTAGTAACCTCTAATGGTCCGACAAACCTCGATTATAGCTTCTCTTGATTTCCAAGATAATGGTGACCCAAACAAAGATCCACCATCAAAAACCCATTATCACCAATTGTTAATTATAAGGCATAGTTCCTATGATCGGTATAAGGCTTATAGAAACAATGTGATATCAATAGATTATTCATGATTAAATGGACCTTTCCAAACATCTTATCCATGATACTCAGTGCCAAAAATGAGGTCTCACCCACCTCAGCTCAGCACAAAGAAAATTAAAATGACCAGCCCTAAAGCACCTAAAAAGGATCCATTCTTATCAAGATTTGTAAATATTAATATAAGACAATTAAACTAACCCAAAATTTATATCCAATGAGACTCATAAATCCAACACACATGTCTGATGACTGTATTTCATTATCTTTTTTTCATTCTCTGTCAATACATACATTTGAATATGGAATGTTTTACTCAACTTAACATATGACCATTTTTCTTTTTTAACGCCCTCCCAGAACTGAGAGCTAATGTGGGGGTCGCTATATGAGATTATTTCTAAATACACACTATAGATACCCACAATCTATTGAATATACAATCAACTCAATCCCTCTAAATTGGAATAAACCTTTTTCACAATAAATTGGTTTGATTAGGTAATACAATCAATTAGTACAAATATGGAATTTCTTCCATGGGGTGTACAATGTAACATAATGATCAAAATCCAATGTGGCCTAGTCCAACTTCCATGTTTTAATAGGTAATGGATAAAAAACTAGATTGAATTATGTGATCACTTAAATTCAATTGAAAAGTATTACATATCATTATAAAATCATCTATATATCATGTCATACGTGGCCACAAAATCCAAAGATGCACATCATAAACAATCATAGTGGTACCAGAATCATAGAAACACTATCAATGGTGGAAATATTTCCTTACCATCTTTTGTAATAAAAATGACGCCACTACATGACCGATGAAGCAATGATCCACATCTAAAGATAAGGACAATTCGTTGGGAATCTTCCAATATTTTATGAACCACATAGACTGTTAGTTTAAATCATCACCAAAATTGACATTAATAATATACACATGTCGAAAAGGTTATAGTTAAACACTAGATAAGAACTCACATCCAATATGACCCTTCATGTTGATATGAATTTGAGAAAAATATATCCATCAAGGTCCTATCATAAATGGGCACATTGACTTCCTGCACAACCATTTTACTACTCAAGGAATCGGCTGCCACATTACCATTTATTAGGGCATTCAAGATATCAATATCAATCCCATATATGTATAAACACAATGATGATGCCATAGATTCAGATCCTACCAAGATAAAATATAGGCGAAAATCTTATGATCTGAGTAGACCAAAAACATCAAACTTAATTGATAATGATTCCAGGTCTACAAGGCCCTTATCGCTACCGCTAAATGTAGGTCATGGGTTTGGTAACTAATTTCATGTGTCCATAGTCATAGAAATCCATATACCACCACATTCTAATCATACAGAAACCCCCACCCAAGAACCAAACCAAAAGCATCAATGTATACCACATACCCCATTCCATATTCTGGAAAAATCAAAACATGGGTCCTAGTCTACCCCTGCTTAACAACATTAGAAGATACTAGATATTCCAATATCCTCTCCATATTCACCCCTTTCTAGGTCAACACCATCATGTTTCATTAAGACTATTGAAATCAATAACAAAACTCTTATAAAAACCTATCTAAACCAAAATTATTCTAATATCAAAAACATTCTTTGGATACTCTCATGGCATCACTACAATGATATTATTAGGGTCTGATGAAACACCTCCTTCTAATATTACATGACCTAGAAACATGAATTTTCAAATTTAGAAATTTAACATGAAAAACATAACAAAATGTATATCATCTTGAAGAGTACACTACATGATACCCAATTGCTTCTCATGATCCTCACTGGTCCCGAATTATACCATGATGTAATCCACAAACACAAAGAGATACTGGTAGAACACCCTTTACATTAGTGTAATGAAAACACCTAGTCATTTGTCAACACGTATAGCATGAAAAAAAAATTCAAGTGGATCTAATTACTTCAAAATTCTATTTTAGATACATTCTCCTCTTTAGCACTGATCTAATGATACCTAGAAAAAAAAACGAGTCTTGAAGAACTAAATTTCCCTTTAGGCTGAGCAAGAATGTATTCAATACAAGGATATAGATAATTCTTCTTGATACTCACTTTTTTTCTATAATAGATACATCGCTAGAATGATTCATTAGAATTCATTAATAATTAGTTGGGTGTCTCTCGTGGTGATATTCTCATGAGAATTAATCCCTTGGATTCTTAATAATCCATCAATATCAGTATTTCCCTCAAATTAGTGGGGTTTATATGGTATGAGAACAAAATATTGGTCGAGTTCCCAATGTAAAATAAATGGTGAAATCCATTCCCCTCTCTAGTGGAAAACTTGAAAATTCATATGGAAATACATATGGGAACTCATCCACAAATGGAGGTAATCCACTCACATAACATCCACAATCATCATCCAACCACAGGGACAAGATTTGGAAAACTAGACTACCCAATTCTAGAAGTGTTTCTCTTACACATCTTACCCGATGATCATATTCACCATGAAATACCTAGGGAATTCCGTCAAGATATACATTAATCACTCTCCGTTGAAAAAAAGTCATGTACAATAAAAAAAATTGTCCAACCCATACTGAGGATCACATCAAGGATGCAATGCTCCCAAACTATGAATTATTATTCTAATTCAACACTTGACACTATGGGTGCACAATAAAGTCAGGTGAAATACTTATCCTAGTTCTTTCAATGTGGTATCAGCAACTCCATCATATACGACAAAAGATCAATTTTATATTTTATCACATCTATAAGACTCGATGAATTAAAGGAAATGGATTCAACTATATAAAATAGAGAGACACTTATAGGTTATGTAATGGGTAATGTACCTAGAAATATTGTAGGTCCTACATCTGGTTCCACCAGTTCCTAGTCTAGATCATGAAGGTGTCTCATCCCAACCTAGGACTATGAATGAACAAAAACATGTAGCTCTTATTTAAGAATACAATATCTAGAAGAGGATCCATACCTACCACTACGAATTCAAAACAGAGAACCAATAGCCCTGGATAGTTCTAATTGGGCTTTAATTCCCCTAGAGGCTAAGGAAGCGTCACCACCCTAATATGGGCATGAAAGATTCCAAAACAACTACAAGTTTCACATAGTTCCACATCGATGGTAGAGTTTCTGTTGACTTGAACATGTTGACTGCATATGACAAACATTTTCACATTGATGAAAGAAAACTAATCTAAAATCTGAAGAAATAGATGAAAACTATTAGGAAGGATGGACTGATCAACCACCTCTCCTCTTTTCCTACATATTATCCTTCCTATTCTACTAAGACAATCTACCACTAACGTGGGACACTATTATAATTACACCATAAAACATAGAGTATACAACATGTTGTATCTCATAAATTATGGCACGATCGACCCCCTTAGAAAATGTCTTCCTCTTGAATAGGAAGACCTAAGATCTAATAATTGGCCTAAACCCCAATTGAAATCATTGGTCCTTCAACTGATCATCAAAGACTACCTCTTGATAGAACCGAACTATCTCATCAAAGTGAATAACATAGTTCATCATGGTCTGATCTCACCTGTAGAGATCCCTAAAAATCATGGGTCATATGAAATTCGATATTTTTAGGGAAATATAGTTCATTGAAGAAGACCATGATGTCCCTTTATCTCATTTTCTCATGCATCTTAAAATGAACCATTGTGTCCCACCACATCTAAGAGGACCATCCAAAATAAACGAATCCTAATTTCCGCCCACAACCTCAGGAGGGTCAAGAAACCCAATCATAATTTAAATATTTTCAATCCACTCCTCTACCTCCTGGGGATCCATACTATCCTAGAAATATTGAGGATTTTTATAGTGGAACCTCTAAGGATTATCCATTCATAAACCATGTATAGCCTCTCATACATGAGTATGACTATAGAAAAATCCCTGAACCAAGTCTTAGATAATCTAAATCAGTTCTTGCACAACTCTATTTTTATCTAGTGATGGAGAACCCTCCTTGGACTCTTCATAATTTTGGAGAATGTATTCCAGGAGGCATCATGCTACATCAATAAAAAACATGTGAAACCATTAACATATAATTTTGAGATAAAATCATCTTTTTTAAACCACTAAGCACCATTTTAAGTCAATTACAAATCCAACACATGCACAATCACAAGTCCAACCACTTCAAACACAGTAGGATTATATGTACATTTTTCTACATGAACATATCACTATGTGGATAAGTCAAACTAATACCCAATATCGCATGGAATCTCATTGTTTTTCATGTGATGTGTTTTCCAAAAACCCCACAAGGAACTAGAACATCAAGCCACAATAGTTCTAGATCATGTCTATTTGTATACTTTAAAATAACACACCAAAATCATGGAAGAACCTCATTTGATACCATTTCATCATGAAACATCTTGGTATTCCATCCAACCCAACACCTAACCCGGCCCATGGCATGGCCTAAAGGGAATTCCCAATCCCCATTTTCTAGAAACTAGTTCATGGGTATCAACATTCCACATTTTGGGTATGATTTCAAGCAACTAAGAAACCATAATCAATTCAAATGAATCATGTGTTACATAATGTACTAAAACCACATCAAAAAATGATTAAAACTAACAAAATTTAAATATTTTATAACATAAAATAAATAATAATGGTACCAAAATGGGGTGTCGAGCCGACTTCAAAACCCAAAAACCTCTATGTAACAAGAGTTTCATCCACCTCAATCCACCTCCACCGAGAAATGCAAGACATAAACAACAAGAAACATGATACTTAGTTCCTTTTCCAAGGACAATCATAACAAGGTCTATGAAAACCCGAGATTGTTTTTTTGGTATGATCCAGTTTCAAGTAGGAATCCACCAAAAACAAATTCCATGACGTAATTTTATAAGAAAAGATAACATGCATGTTTTATGAAACAAAAAGGATTCAATTTTAATAAAATATTTTAAGGAAAGAAATTTCAAGAAAAGCATCATTTGATGTAAAAAATCAAATGAAGGTCCACTTTATGCCAATGTTAGGTGAAACATCACACGAGGACCATCGATAATCCCAAAATTTTGAGTCACTATAGGGAATCTAGGAACCTTTTTCCTTGGTGATACATGTTATATGAACCATAATCCACATTTTCTTTGTTAATGAGACATAAGTGGGGAATTAATCTGAAATTATATTGGTCCCCAATGATATTCATAGTTTAGTTAGTGTTGTAGAATCTATAATATAAGATTAAATCAGTCCCCATCCACACCAATCAAATTAGAAAACTAGTACTAGTCTGCCCAACTATATTTATATGATTCCCTTTATTCTCAATTTCCATTTCACATGTTACATACACAACATTAACATATAATCACACCCCAAAAAGGGGTAATACCCATGAAAAAAAAAATTCATATGCAAAAGAACATTCAATCCATACGCTCACCAATGAATTTTAAAAACATGAATATCATCAAATACACAATACAAAAAACTCATTTATGATAATAATAAATAAACCCCCAATGGTACAAATAACATTCATTTGAAAAATTACATTTAAACCCATTCTAACATTGAATTATTTTGAAAACACATTTCACACCACCCACACAATCCATATATAAAATTAATGAGGTAATGCCAGAATACCAAAATAATCAAATAATGCTAAATCATTGAATAAATAACCTTAATTTTCGAATATTCTTAAATCTAATGGAAAACAACAACAATACCACAAGGGGATCCAATAAAGGCATGAAAAACCCACATGATAACCAATTTTAGGGTAAACAACTAGCTGGAAAATTTAGAACCCCGGAAATACAAAGGAATAACCCATATGTAAGGATAAAATAGAGGAATAAGGGTTGTTCATGATGATTATTTGGAGAAAAAAGGAAAAATATCCCAAAAAATGAATTTAACGGTTATTAGTAGGGATATGATGAGGATATTATGGCTTTAAATCATGAGTGTTGGAATAAATGGGTGGAAATGGGGTTAAATATAAGATCAGTAAAATTAAAAATTCAACACATTAATGAAATAAATAGGATTTATGGTTTAGTCATATTGGTTTTCAAACCGTGTGGTAAACAGGTGTCACATCATTCTTTAAGGAAAAGTGGAGGCACAGTTTTTTGGGGGAAGCCACACACATGTGCGTTTTACCATGCAACCCAAATAGAACTAATGGTCTGGGAACATGGTTTGATACATGCCCATCTAGTAGGCCATGAGGCCATGACAATGACACTATCCAGGGTTCATAGTCTCTCATAGACTAGGGAATGGTTTCGACTAACTATGCACCAACTGTATGCCAAAAACTATCAATTCTAAAAAACCAATTCTCACCAAGAACTCCTGGGACAGCCACACAACAATTAGAAGACCATAAAAATATAACTCATCATCAAATCACGTATGTGGCACATGGGGTATCATTTCAACTATCCCGAAGTGTTTTAGGCTACTCTTGCAACAATTTACGAGAAAATGATAACTATCGATTAATGTTACATCTAATGATAAACATCTCATTATTCTTTTAAACATACAGTGTCATAGACTATGAATTCCTTATAATTAAATATTTTTCGGACTCTATTAATGATCCAAATCCGAAAAAAGTATGATCTCATCTTATTTGATTCCCAATGGAAAAAAATTCTAACCATTCATCATATAAAACACAATAAATTTAAAATGTCTCCTCAAAAATATCTTTATTCTTTAGTACATCAAAACAAAAAATTATTAGATATTTAGTAATCTTCCATTGAATACACAATGATAAACCAATTCAAAATAGGCGGGAAATTACTATGAATCTATAATTTTTTCAGATAATGTAGGATAAGGCTCATAAACTTCATATTAAACCCTATAACACTATTATCCACCAAGTAATGAGATAATATATTTATCTTACACCTTAATCTATGTGATGTTTTCCATATCTCCATTGAAAAAACAAGAAAAACTCAAACCACTTTATCCTAGAAACATCATGGTTTCCATGAGACACTATCCACCAGTATCATTATACCAACTAATAATAGACTCTCTATAAATAGTAAATCTTGTAAATTTAAACTTCTAGAATAACATAGAATATTTTTTTTCTTTTCTAATAAATTAATATTATTCTATTTTTTAGATATAGATCCTTTATACATTAAAAAATATTTTCAGTAATGTATATATATTGTAACATTCGGAAAATCTGTGATATTTTTTATATTGTAACCAGAAATATAATATTCTTATAAACCCCACTCTTCCTATTCATAGTGATTTCAAGGAACATGATTCATTAATAAAAAATAATCATAAAACCCAATTACAATTGAAATGGAAAATATTTATAATAATTGAATATCTATAGAAATAAATTATTATATATATAATAATAATAAATCCTCATGAATAGTAATAATAAGTGGATGAATTCAAACCACTATAACTAACCACCTATTTTACACAATTCCACTACTTGAAATTTATTAGCAATCAATGTTAATTATTAGAATTTGATGGAACCAATTTTTTCTTTATCATGTTTCTATATCCTAAATCAAATACTTGGTTTGAGTACAACAATATCATTACCGAAATATATAATAATCATTAGAAACTTCACTGAAATCCATTATTTGAAAATATCTCATGTTCTATCTTAACATGTCGAAATAATCTAATAGTCCAATAATGTTTAAAAAAATATCAAGAGTGACCCCCAAATATCTCCATTAATAGGCCATGGGTGGTGAGTAAAACCAAAGGTGTGATATAAAAAATATAGGAAAAATTTCCCATGTATATATTAATAGCCAATGTATATATTGAAAATAACAAAAATATCATCCTTAATATCAAAACTGCTCTAATGTATTAGAACTCCATGTAGATAAATTATATTGAAAAAATACATGTAGTATTTAAACAATAATAGTCAATTGATTAGAATGATAATTACAAACCTGAAAAAACATTTAATGACTTAACCACTGGCTTGTATCTATAAATATGAAAAATAATTTCTAATAACAGTTTATTAATATAAGTATTCTGAATATTTTCCACCCCCAACATCTATTATTTATGGTATGTAAGTATAATAATGTCTTACTGAATGAAAAATATAAATAATATTATTTTTAATCATGAAATAAATCAAGAAAAATATTAATATCAAATAAAAAATGATAATTTTTAACCTTTTTAATTCTATCACCACATATTAATTTCAATAATGACAAGACTTCAGCCATAAAAACATAACATATACTCCTATGAAGGTCACATATCCCCAACCAAAGCAATTAATAAATTACGTGGATAAAATAATGACAACAAAACTATTTGAGGACAATATAGATATAATTACATAAATGATTATATAGCCATAAAACAAATAAATAATACTAATACAGTTGATAGTAATAATATATTTGTAATTTGATCACAATATCGACATTTTTTTAAGTTACTTTCATTCATTTTTCATTAATTTTGGGGCTATTTATTATTATTGGTTATTTCTTTGCGTTTATAGTTTGTTTTTGGGAGTTTTATGTGCATCAATTATGGGTTGGGGTTGGATCATTATTAGGTAAAATAATGTGATACTTTCTAGGAAATGGTGTAGCTTGATCAGATGGTAGAAATTAGTGGATCGTGGTTGGAACCCGGTAAGAGGAAACTATGAGATACATTCCTCAGAATTCATTAATAGTGGTAAATAAGAGAAAATATTGATTAAATATGGTTTAACCAACCATGAGGTCAATGAATGTGGGTTCTCATGATAAGTGGAAGGCCCTCCTTGGTTTCATGCAATTTGAAAACCCATGTATGAAAACTATGTCGGAATGATTTCATGATTTTATAATACACTATAATTGAAAAAAATCATCCAAGTTCAGTCTTTCTTTTTCCTCATTGGATCCCTCCCAACGTAGAAACTCCATAGGTTCTTGTTCGATTATTATTTCCATTTCAATCTTTATTTCGATGTATCCAAGCTTGTTAGAGATCATGGAAATGATTTATGTGATAAATGAACCAATATTATTAAATTTTCTCTAGATAAAATATTATTAAATTAATATTAATCATATATATAGAATTACATGTCCCTATATATGGATTCTTTTTCTATTTAACAATGAATTAATGGATCACTAATTGATCAATGATGTATCTACTATGTGGGAATCCTTCTATATATCAATCCTAGATATAGTGATGTTGGTAGATCATATGAGGTATGTTGTTTCATAGAAAATATATTTGAATTTTTCTATTCTTTAATCTAATTTCAGAACCCATGATATTATGTAATTGTGAGAAGTTTTATTGGTCCTTTCTCTATGTCTGTGATCTAATTGGTGCTTGGTCAATAAAAGGTTACAATGTGTCATTGAGTCTCAATTATTATTGTGAATTTGTTAAAGGTATGATTTTCCAAATAGTATTTAGAATTTTAATTCACTTGTTTCCTTCAAATGATGCAATAATTTGGAAATAATTATTGACCATCCTTGATAGTGATTGAATTTGTGTGCATTATTAACCCTTGAGACCCATGTAAGATTCATGGTCAAGGAGTAGGCATATAAAACTTATTATATCACATTCGATATTTATAACATGTACTTGAATGTTTCCCACAATTCTCAAGAAGAAATTTTATGTTTTTACAAAATATTCTATATTAGGTCCCATGTGATTATCATCACCTAATAAGTATTTCATCTTGTAATTGAAATATGTGGATCATGATGATATTTTTTTATATAAGAAAAGGAGTGTAGATTCTATTAATAGATAGTGAATATGTATCTAAATATAGGTTTGGAGCATGTTGGCCTCGATGATAGAAAAGTGGTAGTGGTGGAAGAGGTATAACAACCATATAAAATCACTTAATACCTAGATATGATAGTAATTTATTATTCCTTGGTCCTTGACTAATACCATGATTGAAGTCCATTATAGCCAAAAATGTGATTGTGAATGGTTTTGATGGACTTCTATCTGGAACTACAATAGTTGATAGCTTGAAGAACCATGTTACTCAATCCATCTTAATTATTTGTAACTACTGAGATACTAGATAACTATCCATGTTGAATGCTCTTGATCACCATAAATATCCATTAAAGTAATCATTTTGGAATAGAAATGAGTTTTTTACATCCATGGATTGTATTTTCTCGTTCCTCATATAGATTACTGGCATATTTTAGTTGTTTCAATCTAATTAATTTTCATCCATTATGGAATACACATTTTATACACGAAAAATCATATCAATTTTTTTCATTAGTCGTTTCATAGATGGTTATATTAGTTATACATAGCTAGGTAATCTTAATGTGTAAGAAGAATTCTTGAATTCAAATACTTATAATGGAAATGGACCTTGGAAGATCTGTGAGATCATGAGTAAAAATTTATTGGTTGGTATTTTGATTGACTCCAAATAACATCCATTGTTTTTTATAATTTTTTTTCATAAACTCTATATGATGTGGTATGAATTTCTAAGCAAGAAACATATCTAATTCCCATTAATGAAAAGGGTAAAATTTATTATGTCAGTATGATCCTTATGTTTTTTAATTAATGGATTAAAATGTATATATTAGTATGATTATGGTGTATTAATCTAATAAATTAGGGGTATAGTCTACCCATATCATCACTAGACCCACATTATTAGTCTACAATGTCTTTCTTATGGGGATGTCCATATAAGGGCAGTTAGCATCTCTAATCGTGTGAATTTTCAGAAATCTGGGGTGGGGAGATAAAAATGTATATTAGGATGGGTTATAATGTTATTTATCTTCCTTTTGGTTATGATACAAATATGTGAGGCTTTATGAAAATTATGTATCATAGTTACTAATGTTCCAATAAAATACATTTTATAATCTCCCACAATGTTATCCACGATGGGATGAGATTTATAGGATTATGGAATTTGCGTTATTCTTTCATCATTTATAATAAAATTGGACCCAAATCCATACATATGTGGATATATATTATATCTTATATACTATTTATTTAATTCGATGGATTGATTAGTGCTAATAGTTGTGTGACATATTTATATTCCCTACTATTGTGACATATCAATTTTCATTATTTAGTTAAGCATGAAAATGTTTTTATTATATATGTATGATAACGACTAATGTTTAGTAATAGTAAATGAGGCTTGAGACATTAGTAGAACATGGATGTATGTGGGTGTCTTCTATGATATATCTTTCAACATATTTTCCTTATGTGTGTCATCAATCAATGTAATATGTTTTCCTATTTAACAAGTAATATCCATTAAAAACATTCATTTGATGTTTTAGAATATAGTTCCTCAGAGGGACTTGATTTAATTCTTGGTGAATTATGTTGAAATGCTCTAGCTATATAGGACATTAAATTTAGTCTGCAATCTTAGAAGAAGTATTCAATCCATAATTCTAATGTACCAACTCAAGTGGATCAAGTGTTGGAGCCACACTAAACTAGGGTCTTTTGGATTGTACATATCCTAGGTGGATGACTAAAAAAACCGTGATTGACCATTCCCTTGACATATAGATCCAAGATCTAATATATTTCCAGGGAATAGGTGGAACACATGATATTCAGAACAAGATAGAAATTGATGAGGTAATACTAAACATGGTCGAGACACTAGATGATTTATGGTTCATGATAATAGCATCTATATTTAAGATAGCCACTAAGGGATGGTGGTGCGACATGGTATAATAGTTAAATTGTAATGTTCCATCTTGTGAGGCCATCAAGAACATTTTCATGATTTAATTATATCTAAAAATTATTATGATATATCATTAACAAGAATCCATTTATCTTTAGTACAAATATATTATTGTATATATGTACTCCTTTCATTTAAACAAATTTTTTCATTTAACTCCCCTCATTCCGTGAAAAGTGGTGTAGATGTCTCAGAAGATCAAGATCAGTCTTCACCAAGATATCAGATGGCATACAAGAAGGTTTAATCAATTATCAAATTAAAAGAATCTATATATTTCCACGACTATTGAGAATGGGTCGGTGGAGTATCAAGTATCTTATCTTCTTCCATGCTTTAGAAAATAGAAGGGTGTACCTCTAACTACTATAGTGAGTGTCACATTATGTAGTGATAAGTGGAATACCATGGATGTGAAATGTTGTGGACATAGAAAGGTTTGTTATTGTGTGGATTCATTTTACCCCTTAGTTGGAGTCCCATTGGGATTCAACATTGGGAATGTGTGATGATACGAAAGATTCTTATATGAACATTAGATCAAGTGCAAGTAGCATAGAAGGTTGGGTTATATTATTCATTAAAACTCCACATATTTTGAGTACATGTTTTTATTAGTGTGTAGAGTATATGTGGACTGAAACCCATGGGTTCACATAGTTCACATCATAGTCGGTTCAGATCCATCCTAAAACATTTAATCGGGTGATTTAAGAACTGAAGGGTCTCATCCATGAAATTATGGAATGATGGGTCCAGGCTTTTTACCTTATTCTAACTAATAGTGGAGATGGACTGTTGACCGTTTGAGGTATGTTTTTTATCACATATTACCACGATACCACACTTTATGATATTTATGGTTCCTATCGTTTAATATTTTGTCATGTTTTATTTAGTCTTCAAATTCAGTTATCTTATTATTTTATTTAGCATGAAACCCCATTAGGTATAAAATTTAATCATCTCCAAATATTTCTGAAGGATCGTGTAGTTATTTTGAAATTAAAATATCTTTTGGATTCCATAATTCATTTGAATACTAGTTTATATGTGGCCTATAGAATGGACTGGATAATAGGTTTCCCTTATCATGTGTAAAATTTTCAAATGGAGATATACATTAGTTTAAGTAGTGGATAGAATTTTCTGACAACTAATAGTAGTGATGTTCAAACCAAAAGTGTTTTTCCATATTTGTGTCTAATTCAAAAATCATATTATACTTAATTAAATAAGATATCATCGTGGAACCTTTTATAATATAATATTTTTTTCTTCCTACTATTGAACTCATCGAGGATGTATTTATAAATGAAATATTAAGCATTCAAATAGTACAACATTTAGTGTTCAGTAGAGTAATAATTTGAAGAATATATTCTATTTCATCTATTAATTATCATATGGTGCTAGTGAAGTGGATATTGTTTCTGATTATTTTTGAGGAACTAGTGGTGGTGGGTTTTATCATAAATAGATCTTCTCCATTGGGTGATCTCCGGTTGTTTTCCAAGAAGTATAATTTTATCCTATGGCTCTATATTGACTATAGGTGGAAATATTTTATGATTGTGATTAAATTTTTCCCTCAACTAGGATTTATGATTTATTTATTTTAGTTACAGGGATCCCAATGGTTTTCCCATTTTGATCTTTGTTAAGAATGAAATACATTATGGGTTATGTATATGGTTATTCTTAAAGATTAATTAAAGAGAAATTATGTACTATATGAGTACCTCATCATCAATTTCATTCTGAAAAATTCCCTAAATGTTTTTCATAGATCCCATGAATACTGTTTGAAATCAATATAATGGACCTCTCATCAGAGAAATTGTTATTGATATTCATATAAATTTGTATAATTCATAGTAACATTCAACACACCTTGAAAGTGTATTTAGTACACTATGAGAATATCAGATTTATGTCGTGACATTTAACTATAATTTCCATAACTGAGAGGTGTGTTTTCATGGAAATGTTATCTTAGAATAAGGAATCTCAATCGAACCCGATGACATGGAAGAATTGATTTATTTTGTTTTCCCATAGAATTATTTTGGAAGAATAGGGGATGATAGGAATCCAGGATTCAAAATAAGAAGTTCATTCAAGGCTAATGAAGTTGTACAATGACATCCATTAATAGTTTCAGTGGCCTGCTATATAGGGGTAGATTTCTAATTTTTTTATGATGCATTCTTTTCCATTGGGTAAATGGTGAGAATTACCTTACTTTCATTTTTATCCATCCAAATTTAGTTTAAATTTTGAATATGGATGTTGTGAATATAGATATATTATTGTATTAACCCTTAACTCTAGGTATTTTTTTGTGGTTTTCGTGATAGTTTATTGTGAAATGATTGTATCTCATTTATTTCAAATATTCCACACTAATTCCATCTACATGTTACAAATTTTTTATGTAAGCGATATTATTCGCATTAAATTATTTCACTTAATACTTCTGTCAAACATACATGAAAATTTCAAATTATGGTATTTTATGGGGTTTGCATAAGGATTTTAGTAGTATGTTGAAACTGAGTGTGATGTATTATACAATTATTGGGGGTAAATTAGATAAGATAATCCATATACTGAATGTTTTTTTATGGGAATGAATGTTGGATTTCAATTGAAAATTTGGTGACAAGAATAACTTTTTGCTAATTTTAAAAATCACATATTCAATTGCATAATTCCTATGGAGAATTTTCTTAGAACCTTATGCATGGTAATGTCGTTCACTATAATGTGGGAATGAGGGTTGTAAGTAAATTGTTGTGGGACTATGCATGGTTCATGAGGCCTACAAGAGGTTGATGTAGATAAATAATTTTTTTAGCACCACTCATGGATTGATTCTATACATGTGCCTTATATAGGAGGTGTAATATGGATTTAGCTGATGGTGATAGTGGTTTTTCATTAGTTACTAATTGGTAATATCATTTATGGTTGGGGATGAAAGTAAATCTAGCATAAACATTTTTTGGGATTTTTTAGATTTATGACAGTACAGATACAATGGATTAAGATAGAGACATTACTCATTTTCAATGAGTATTTCGGGATGTGTTTCATGTTTCCTATCTCTATAGGAAAGTGCCTGATCTGATGCATATGATAAACAATGTAGATGTTGAGCTGGTGTTTCACACATCATACATGGAACACCAAATAAGGATTTTAAGACCAGTGTAATTTGATATTTATTGGTATTAATAGAATATTTTTAAGATCATATGGTCAAATGGTTATAGGGAAATATTATGAGCGGGGTTCAGTTATCCTAGATAAATCCTCGAATATGTTTGACCATGATTCTTATAGATACTCATGGAGAATGAGAGGTCTTTAGAGGGGAAAATGTTAATGAATTAGATTTTACATGTGAGTTATGTTTTAATTCCAACCATTCTATTTGTGTTATTGTGACCTATAAATTACATGTGATGAGTTATCTAGTTTTTTTATGGATTTGGAGTGTATTAGAGGATATAATGTGGGTGCATGGTTGGCCCACGGTTAGTTGAAGCCACACAATTTTTCCTAAGAAACTATGATAGTTTTTTAGATAAGGAAAATGTTTGACTCATTTTAAAAGAAAACAATGAATCATTCACTTCAAAATCAAGTCACTTGGGGAATTGTTTAAAATAATAGTTGTATCATGGTTTATGAAATAGTCTAACCAAACAATGATGGTTCCAATGAAAAGTAAAATGTCTCACAATATTAGTTTACAAATTGGGTGACCTTTTAACCAGTCCTTGTGTCCTTGATTTAATAATAATAAAATTTACATTTAATGTAAAATTCTCTTAAAAATTGACTATTGTTTCTTCCTAATTTCACCATTCTCAAACATTGAGACTCCACATGCCCACTTTATCAATTTACATCCCGTTTGAGCTCAATTTTTGTGAATCCAGTCATTCTCAAGATCAGAGAATTACTTTAAATGGTCTTGGAACCACCTTTTTTTAGTTTTCATAATTTCCTAGAAATAAAACCATTTTTATAGAATTTAATTACATGCTATATTTAATTTGATAAATCTAATAAAGAATTCATGAGTCTCTGATATATTAATGATGGATCTACCGTGTTGAAGAGAAAAATATGATCAATCCATGATCTATTGATGTTTGTAGATCAGGAATGGTTTATTAGTGTAAAAACAAATTCGTCAGACATATAATCTTCTTTAATATCATTTTATAAACCTACAATTTATTTAATTATGATCATTTCTAGGGGTACATTGCATGTTGTATTTATATAGTTTCTGAATGGGTAAGACTGTGCAATTTTTTTGTCAATGAGTCTCCATGATTTTTATTTGTATGATAAATGTAGCGAGGTCCTTATTGTCATTGGAATTTATATAATGATTTTTCATTGATATTATACATTTTTTTGGGTAATTTTATTGAACATTCTTGATATCGATCACATGTGTCCCTTTTTTACTCTTGCATCAAATATATGATTCTTTATCCAAGATTGTACTTATGTCACTTATTTTACCACGATATATGTTCATCACATTTACTTGTCAGTTTCTAATAATTATCATCATGATATTCTATGTTATTCAAATATACGATCTTCCATGTTTTGTGTGATTATTATAACCTTTTAGGAATTATTAATAGTATTCGAAATATATGATTAATCGTGATGTTGCCATCCCTTTGATGGTGAGTTAATAGGGGATAAAATTATGACAATGATCAAACTAAATAACGTAGGTTTATGAAGACTATGAGGTGACAGCCATGGAATCAGTTGTGACTCTAAGACAACCTTGGGGAATTACCTAAGGAATAGTCAGGATATGATGGCCTTGAGGCCAGAACAGTGATTGAGGCAGGCTTTAATAATCATTAGTCCAGAACATTATCTGAGATAGTTTTTAATGGTCATGAGGACCTACACATTATTAATGAGGTATGTAGAGGCCCTATATCCTAATCCTACGTGATGTATTTTGACTATTTCAAGGCTTGTTCACCACTCTTGTGGAAAAAGTATTTATCACTTTTGTAACCCATCATGACTATCCTTATAGCATAGATTCATAGATGTTATGGAAGTGTATCGTTGAATATTGGATAACAAACAAACCCTTAACATATATATTATAGTTCTACTATGCACAATTTTATATATTATTGAATAAAATATTTATACTTATGCAGTCTTATTAATAATTAGTTGGTGGTTTATATCAATATTATGTTACCCAAATCCAACATAGGTATCTAAATACTTATAAAGACATCATGATTACGGATTCATGTATGGGTAAGAGGGACACTACAAATAGATTGGATGAGTATTACCGAGTTGGTGGTAGTACCCATATATAAACCACAAGACGTATACAACATTTATTTATTTTTTTATCTTATTATAATTTATATTCTTTGGTTTAAATTTCCACAATGAGAGCCTATTTTATACTACATTTATAATGTGGATGGCATAATCTACTAAATTTTGTTTTCATTATTTTCCAATGTGATGTTCTAGTTTTCCTATTTTTTATTTATATTCTCTATTATAATTATTATATAGGATATAATATCCCCACAACATCCATATTCCCCAGCCTAAATTCAGTATGCTATTTGATAAGGCATGAGTTCATATAGCCTCTCCACACACGAGTTGTTCAGGTAACAAATTTGGAGGGTTAAAATATCCCACAATATTGTATAAACATCACCGAATTTCATGTTCCGAGATACCATATCATTAATAGATAATACTATATCACTCAATAGAATATTATTATTTGGAAAAATTACATCACACCATTCCACATTATCCCCATGTCAAATATCACTCTCAAAATTAATAAAAAAAATATCACATAAATAAACAAATATATCCATTCTATCAAAACAATCAATACAGTAATATAATGAATAATACATTAATATTCATAATATATATGTTATCATGCAGCCACTATTGTCAATCAATTAATTCCATCATCTAATATAATGCTACCATCACGGATTTAGTATGCCATATAGAAGTATGAGTAACATTTAAATTTTTTGTGATAATAATAGAAATAAGAAAATTGTTATTTAATATTTCTATATTTAAAATTTTATTATAATTATCATATTATTTCATTAAATTGAAAAACCTATTCAATCCATTTTTTGTGGTCTTAATAAAAAGAATCACATCCCTTCATGACAAAACAGTCTTCCATTCAAAAAATGACATTATCATTTGTAATGGTTTATATGGTAAGAATTTATCTAATATATAACTTTTATGTAATGATTAATATTTTATGAATATAATATATAATAATTAAATTATTCATCATAAAAATCAATTAGAGGCAATGACGGAAAAAATTTTTATTGTTTAGCAAGGAGGTAGTACATCGTAAACATGATCGTTGGTTTTAATTCCATTTTGATCGAAGTGATATAGATTTGGTGTAATTAATTAAAATTATAAACTAATATTATATGTATCATATTTAATTTTTTATATTATAATTATTTATTAACATTTGAATGAGGTGGAACAGTGAATACAACAAAGATGCTCGGTTAAGAATGTTACCTCTTCTCTAGAACACCTCTTAGGATTATACTTACAGCCTTCAAATATTAGAATAATGATGAAACTAATGAATCTATGAATAGGGGAGGGTTGTAAGGACTGTATTTTGAACGTTATTGGATAATGAATGAGGTTTTATGGTTAAAAAGGGCTATTGGGGTGCCCTTTTCAAAGGGTGGTGTATTATTCTAGAAAGTACTAAAAACTATTCAATAATGGGAATTCATACTAAAGAAAAGTTCCCAAAAAATAAAAGAAAATTATTTTATGATAGTTATGTCTGATACACACCTCTATCAATAAAAATATTAATTTTTTATTGTTTTATTCTCTTTACCACCATTGTTTTTCAATTTTCCCCTTTTAATATTTATACGAATGTAATAATGTTTTTAGAATTTTTGATTTTAATTCTGACAAAAATTTAAGATGGACATATTATTTTATAAAAATTATTATAATGAAAAATATTTAAGGTTTTTTATTAAGTTCAATTCATATAATTGGTTGAATTAAATTTAAAATGAAACCAGTGTGTGCACAAAAAGTACTTTTTTAAAAAAAGGAACTTTTCATGAATAAAGTTATAATATATTAACTATAATAATATAAACCATCAATACAAGAAATTAAATTCAGAGATATGTATATATATACATAAAATGAAAATTTTTATTTATATAATTGTTCATTGTGATTTATTTTAATTCATTTAAATGGAGAAACATTATGCACATTAAGGTAGTTTTTTGTAAAAAATCATATTTTAAGAGTATGACTATACATTTACCAAAGTCCATCATAATGATAATTTAAACACAATTAATTTGATTATAAAAAAAATAAAGAATACATATTTTAATTTTAGCATTTTCTTGTTTTTTCAGGGAAATGATAGCTTGTAATCCCCATAATCTCGGCTGGTGTAAGCTCTTTAGACCTCACGCTTGTATTGTTACTTTTAGGCTTAATAAATTTCATTAGAGAATGAACTGGGTGACCAATTAATGTCACACTTTTATATAAAAACTATGCACATAAAAATATTTATTTTCTTATAAATCACTATATTTCACCATAATTAAATATCTATATGTTGACATAAAAATTTATATTCTGTTTATAAAATAAAATTAAAAAACATATTTTAATATATATTTTGTAAAATAAAAGAAATAATTATATACGTAAATATATTTTTTGTAGAATAAAATAATCAATTAAAAAGTTTTGTTCTTTTTTATGTCGATTTTATCAATAAATTTATATTTTGTAGGACCTTTATATATATTTAATTAATAATTTAATAATATTTATACACTATAATTTAACATCAAGCTAATAATTTTAACATTTAAATAAAAAAATTAAATATTAGATTTGGGATTTGTTTAAGAACAGTGTTGTGTGTTGAATATGTTATAGAACATAGCATTACATTAAAATCATGTGGTGTTTCAAAAGTTGTTCCCAATAACATATCAACCATATATTTATCATAAATCATGGCTATTTCCATAATTTTAAAATTTCAATACATCTTGTGATACTGAATATCATTAAGTAATTTCTTATTATGTCTTGATCGTTGATCATGGCTATGATCCATTAGTTTTAAAAACTATTTATCATCAGAGGAATTGAATTCCTATCAATCCATCAAATTATTAAATCGTAATGAAAAATAAAATAAAACAGTAATTATTTTTTTCTAAAAATCAAAATTTCCTCAAATTTATATGTTTCTAAAAAATCAATTACCAACACCAAATCCCAACTTTCCAAATCCAAAAAGTATTGATTTCTATGAAAACCCAAAAAATCTATAACATGATAAATGAAAAATTATCAGTTCAATTTAGAAAAAGGTAATATTTGATAATTTAAAATAAAAATTATTCATTATAATATTTAATTAGTTAATCCTATTTATATTATTATGGATTATGAAATTAATAGGATACACATACCATATGACGTGAATTTATGAATTTATATAGGCCTATACTAGAGGAATATAATCTCAATTTTATCCTCCCAAACCTGAAAATAAGAAATCAAATTCCATATACCTGAATTCATGATAAGGTAATTCAATGTTCTTTTATCTTGATATAATATTCCTCTATAAATCTCCATGATATGGACAAATATTGTGATTTAAGAACAAAGGAAATCCATGATATTTGAACAACGATCTAGTGCTGATTCATTCAATTAAATAGTGAATTGGGGTAATATATGATAAAAATCTCCAAAGTATTGGATCTGATTCACTTAGTATAGTGAAATATATATTATGGTTCTTATTATGTTTAATAGAGGAAAATAAATGGTTCTAAAAATGAAATCAAATACTTTTACCTATATTCATAGTTTGGGTTCAATGCTTCCAAAACAATATTATTTAACTGACATGGTTTACTTCCCAATATTAGTTAATATTAATGGTAAAAATACATAGATAAATAGCAATGAGAAAAACAATTTATAACCCCTTTCCTAAAACACTATCATGCATGATTTCATTCAAAAATAGAACGAATACATTGACACACATTGAATCCCATAAATATTTGGCATATATACTTTTATTTAGACATATATTCCACAAAAATAAAATGAAAATATAAACCCCATATCTATGGTGTCACAATTATCCCAAATATATTTATCATACATGAATATGGTATGAAACATCACTAGGAAGAACTATAAAATTCTTCCCACAATAACAAAAACCCATATGTATTTGCATAATCTATTTCAAACAACACCGCACATAATTATTTTCATGAACATCCAAATAATTTTTCAAAGAATAGTAATGAAATATAGAATTATGGAATGTATTGATTCCATTTTATTTTCATAAAATTGAATACAATGAAATAATCTTGTGACTTTCACCATTAAATAGTTATTTTTTCAATATATACTTCTCATAAACTAAATTATATTGGTCAGGGAAAACCTAAATGATGAAACTATAAAATTCCATTATTTCTGGTTATACCATTTCTTACACCTAAGACATACATCTTACATCACATGTTATCTATTTTTTCCCAAACAGATTCTCATCTTCATGTTACAATACTTTTTTACCATTGATCCCATTCTCCCCTATAATTTGTTAAATTAAATATTTCAAAAATAGTTATTGCTATGATTTATGGGATAAACCATATTAATTTTTTGGATGTCAGGACAGGTTGGGAAGATCCATGGATATGATTATATTTTTTATCATTTGGAAACCTTTTATCATTAATATTTTCTGTCCCCAATTTCATCCTTTGCTAAAAAAATTTGTGTTAAAATTTTTATTTCGAATATTTAGATATATTCTATATGGTTTTGAAGGTTTTTAGAAGAATTTATCAGTGATAAGGGATTTAACATGGTTAATAAAAACTATTTGGTTTCTTTGATGTAACCATGCGACATACTGGAGAGTCATGGTGGGTTCACTACTTTGTGACGCTGATAGATAACCCTTATAAATTCCATACATAATTATTTAACCTTATAATAAAGAAAAATTATTTTCAGTGATTATATTATTGTACAATGTTGATTCCCTAATGATGTTGTAATCCTTACTTGGTGGGAGCATTGTTTGGTATACCCTGTGATTGAATTACGCATACAATATTAATTAATTTTAAAATTATTATTTTTGACCCAGAAACACTTAAAACCCCATTATTATTCATCCATATTCTAGGGATCTCAATCCTAAGATCTCCATTGGTCATTCATTGAGAATTAATTCCCTCATTGGTTAAATTTCATTTTATCTAAAAATACAAATCCTAAATATTTCATGTTATGTGATCCTTTTTTTCTGTGTTTCTCTCATTGCTTTTAGATCTTTTCTCTTCTCCGTGTTGAAGACCATGGATCTCAACATCCATATCTAGATCGAGGAATTTTAATAATATATAATGTGATTCTATCTAAACTTTTTATGCGAAGGATCTTATAATTATTGTCTTCCTTGACCGTTCTTGTATTTTTCATGATCTATTCTTTATATTGGATCATATTGGGTATGTTTAAGAAAATATTCTCCCATTATACGTTCTTCTCCATGGACCATCACAAATTAATTTTCATGTGGTAATTTGGGGCTGGTTTAGTGGATTTTTACTGGGTAAACATAACTAGAGTAGATAAAAATGATGTTTTCGTTTGATGTAATTATGGTAGGAAATACCATATAATGATACCAAAATTATATAAGACCATATGATGTAAAATTATTGTATGTTAATGTGTGGTCCATGAAACCCCACATGATATGATATGAATATGTATGCATGTGAGTATATTTCCATATGTGTGTGTGTTCTGTGATATCACCATAGATAAGACATGCATATGCCTGTGTATAGCTTGTGACATTACATGATGTGTCTTGTGTATGTATATATTTTTATGCCCCATACACGTCTACAATATAGTATCAATTTGACATGTTTACCCTCCATGTATTGGTTAATCACCTCAATAGAGAATCATATATGATGTGAAACATGATGATTGTGTTGTGGAATTTAATGATAAATGGTGGGGAAAACTATTTGTGTAGCCTGACTAGAGATTTGTAATGGGGAATGATGGACTTATGCCACATCTTGAGATATTTTGTACTATATGATGACCTTGTGGCAAATCCTAGGGTATGAAAGACGTGTGGACTATTTTAATAATAATTTTCCCATGGGTATCAATATGATATTCATGGAAACTAAAGATAAATTCTTTAATATCATCGGGCCAAAGTGGCTATGGTTGAGATTCATGGAATCCATGATTCATAGGATGTCCCAATTTTAATTTCTAACTTGTTTATTTACATTCCTAAATTATAATACAATTTATTACCAATGATGAATTTTTCATAAGGATTTATTGGTGGTGTGTCAATAAGATTATAATCACACCCTACATGGAAATCCTTTTTTTACAATAATATATGGTCAATGATTCAGTGAAGGGAAAGGATCCCTTGTCGAGTGACTGAGATGGGGGAGAAGGGATTCTGGTTATATCTATGGTGGACTTTTGGTTGATTGTTATAGACTCCCTTATTAACTAAAATGAGTGTTTTTCTTTATTTCTAGACTTACAGTTGGTCAGTTTTTTCTATTTATTAAATATATAAGTTATAAAAAAGGTTTTATATCATTTTCTTAAATTAAATATATATTTTTTTTATTTTCTTATATATATGTTATGGTTGTATACCAATACTCATTGGATATTCTCCCTTTATCTTGATTTAATCCCCAACTACTAGTTAAAATCCTCATGTGTTTGGGAATGCACGCATGGGGTCATGTTACACTTCATACAAAACCAAATGATATAGGGAGTGGTGTTAAAAACAATAACATAGTTGTCCATTTTATTTTGATATTATTTAGGTCATTGATAAAAATGATATTGGATTATTATGATTTTGGTAGGTAATTTACCCATGTTGATATAAATCTCATGTGTGTAGACCTAAGCATTTCCAATGAATGCGAGTTTTCTATTTTTGATTGGGGCATTATAGTTTTACATTTATCTTTTATATTGTTTTGAAGACTCATTTTATAAAATTTATATGAGTTCATGAATCATGACTACTCATTTAGGATTACAGTTCTTAAAAGATTATACATTAAATTTATAAAAGATTAATTAAAAATATTCTACTTATAATCAATATAATATGTCACATATATGGGTTACTTATAACATATTATATTTCATTCATTAGAATTTTAAATCATATTACTTGTATTTGATTGGGTAAAATGATCATGTAATATATTAATAGAATTTTCCATTGTGAAACGTAAGGGGTTAGATTTTATGGTCATTAGTAGTGTATTAGGATGACTCTATGTGAGGTGGTTCTCCAATGTGTTCCAAATAAATGCATATGTTGTATTGTTATTTAATTTAATAAAGGAAATTTTATGTGTTTTCAATTTTAATTTAGATCATTATTCCTGATAAAGTGTTCTGAAACCAACAAGGAAAGCGGGTTAGCATGCTCTTGTCATGGAAAACACCCATGCAAGACCTCCAGACATGTAAGAGGATACAAATAATTTTGATCCACTTGTAACTACATTAAAACTGGTAGAAGAAATATATTAGGATTGTATATAATGACTAGAAATAATATAGGATATAACAACCTTGTAGTTTAGTCCAATTATGTTATATTTTCATCAGATTTCTAGTTATAGTATCCCCAATGATTCTAAGGAAAAAAGGGCCCTTATGATACTAAGGACTATATTTGAGATCCTCAAGTGTATTTTTGATTTTTATAGGCTCTTGGTGAATGCAATGTGAAATTGTATACATGTATACGTTAGGGATGGACTAGGATATGGTGGATGATGATAAACTCGGTTAGGAGGAAAGAGAGAATAAATTATGAGAACTTAAGCGATCTCATTTTAAAATAGACCATCCCATATATTCTATAGATGGTTAGAACATTAAATTACATATAACTACAGTTGGTAATGATAAAGGTGAAGTAATATTCTAATCATTTTATATAGTTTTATCTTTTCCCTTGTAGGTTGATGATGTGGCTTTCAAAACCTAAAATTTTGATATTATATTAAAACATATGTTATGGAATGTTGTGTCAAACATTGATCTGAATATATGAATATATATTTTTTGTTATGACACTATAATTTTGATATATTTAAGTGAATAAAATAAAATAAGATTTTTTCATTTCCTTAGTGGACTATTTTGTGGGTTTTCAAGTGAGAATATGGGTGCCCCATCTGTTAAAAAATGATGAAGATTGAGGAAATTCAAAAGGTTAATGATATACAGTAAGAGTATAGATAAGATTCACTATTTATCACTATAGGGGGAGACTTTACCCATTTACATAATTATGTATATATTAGACATGATTATTAATAATTCCAATATACATAGATGAAGTTTCAATAGTTTAGTAAGTTGGGTATCTCCATCGTTTATATTATGTTTTGCCATGGTTAGGTTCATGTGGGGATGTTGTACAAATCCATGATCTATGGGGATGGATAAGAGATTCTCATATGAGGATTTTGGAAATTGTATAATGGTCACTCTAGGAATCATGGTATGGTGTTTCCACAATAATTACAGACTCTTAAGGGTTTGGTGAGTTATATGAACTAAGTCTAATATGGACCATTTTATGGATATAAAGTGGGTAGTGTCTATGAAATCGATTAGATTCCAAAAAAAATTAAAATTAATCATTAACACGTCAATGCATGGTTTTTTTAAACTATAATACCAACTTCCCCCTATAAAATAGGGGTTTCTAATATTTTATATATTCTTGAGTTTTTGGATGGCTATATTATTTTCTAAATATTACTTTCAAATTTTTCACTCCAGTTACTCTTCTTGTAATGATGATAGAGTGCCCAAATAGTTTTCTTGAATTCCATGTAATGGCTATGTAGAATAGACCTATATGGGGTCGCCAATTTCTATTTATTACCATTTTAAATGTGGTCATTTCTATGTATTGGTTGAAAACTTACATAGCTTTTATAAATTTTAATCAGATATGGGTGTACTTTACCAACCTAAATAGGGAACGGAATGTCCAGAATAGGGAATGGGATCAATGAATATATAGATTGGGATAGAACCTAAATTATATTGAGATTATTATAAATTATGGATAATTTATTATTATTTATTTATATTAGGTAATTTATCCAACAAGTTTTCATCTTGTGCGTGACCCCAACCATGTTTTATTTATAATCAATTTCTCTAGAAAAAATCCCCATATAGGATAAGACATTGAGATTAAACTCATTATTGGCATGTATCATATATATATCCCTCTATATCAGAAGAAATTAGATAAAGGATATTATATTATAACATTATGATATTTATGAGAATATTTTTATTCAATATCATAGTTCCATTTGGGGATATATTGTTCTATTTTAAATGAACAAACATTGTATCTTAATGATTTACATATATTACTATGAATTGAATCAGGACAAAGTGGAGATCTGATCTCCATTTTATAATATTGATAATATGTTTGATCATTTGAGGGGATCCTGATGGTTCCCCAAGAAAATGTTTTGACCATGTTATCACCAACATTAGTTCAAAGAATATGATAAATAAATTATTAAACTTCAGTACAGATATGGGTTATAAAAGTGTAATGTGTTGTGATATGGTTTCAAAAATAAACATTCTATATTCATGACCCTCATAAATATAATTTTTCTCTTATACATTGATTCTATAATCATGGAGTTTTTGTATAACATGCTGGTATATTGACATGTGTCTGAATGTGATGCTATAAATTTAGAGATTTTGTTGAGTATAATATTATGTAATGAAGTTTATGAAAATATTTCAATAATTATCTATTGGATCCAAGTGGTATAAATTAATTGGAATGTTATTTATCAGATAGGATATTTTTATATCAAGATTAGATGGGTTGGTTACATCATTGGATCACCTAGAGACGAAGTTTGAGGTTTAAAGTTTCCTTATATTATCTACGTAATGTAGTAAGATTATCCATAACATCACCCATTTTTATCACTTATGATAAAAAATTCTATTAATAGGGTAAATTTCAATTTGAAAGACCTATGGGAGGGGTCCTACATAGAGTTGAAGAAAATGTTGAAGTATTCTCTATTTTATATTCTAATAGAAACTATAATTGGTTATGAATTAAATTGTGATTCCTCTAATGTTGTTTTTGAAGTATTTGGTGATGCCAAATAATGCGGTAGTTATTTATGGGTCTCTCCAACTGTGAACCCATGTGTGAAAATACCCTAATCAAGACCAATAGTTAGATTATTTGGTTAATTCTTTGATTTTTGAGTAATTATATCTTTGTTGAGTGGTTATATATATAGATAGATCCTTTATTAAATAATTTCCCAGTAGGACCTAAATAGGTATTTGAGATGTTTGGTGGAGTAACTGATGATTCATGATATCAAGATAAAATCTAACTTTAGAAAATTTAATATTATTTAATATGTTATTTAGTAGGATAAAATTGATTTGGGAAATTAGATATTAGAAAAATAATGGCTGTTGTTGAATTTACTCACAAATTGATAGATTGATGTATCTGACGATAAATAGGTGGTATATTGTGCATCCTTGGTCATCACGTCTACATTGGCTGGTAAAGTAATATACATTCAAGATACTTATTTATACTTCCACGTGATGAAAGAGTGGTTCAGAGGAGATGAAATTGTTCAATTATGGTTATTATATGAAAATGATTTAATTCATGTCCATGGTTGTGTGGTTTATTCTACCTCTATGAGAGAGGAATTGATGATGGAATCACACACGTTGAAATGGGTGGTGCATCTAGGATCAAATAACTTGTATCTTGATATCTTATATTCATTCACACAAACAATGTAAAAATGGAAATTCTACAGTTTTTTTCTCATTTCATCACATTCTAGGGGATTAAATAGTCACATAAATGACATGGTGGATTATATCTGATTTTAAGTTTACCTTTGTGGAAGTGGTATGATGTGGAAGTCTATCACGGGGATTTAGTAGAACCATAGAAATCGATATATAGTGTTAGTTTTATTTGGCAAGATATCAAATTGTTTGTTTATATATTCCATTAAATAAAATCAATCAATTGGGGGCACGGGTTGGTTGAACATTTAATATAGATTATGGGTACATGGTGTGCCTAGGTGTATTATATCAGATCAAGATTATCATTAATAATTATATTTTTCCAAGTATTTTAGAAATGGGTGTGGTTATAACTAAATATATGTAAAATATATCACCCTCAGATTGATGGGATGTCAAAAATGATGATTTTATTTTTTTAGGATATACTTACAGAATGTGTGGTAGAATTTGATGCACCATGAGAAAAAATTATGTCTTGTAAAATTTTATATGTAATAATTTTTTTAAATATTCAATTTAGGTGGATTATTTTTAGGTCCATTATGTTGGAATATTTTGTTCTCTCTTCTACTGGAAAGAAGTTAGTTGGTTAGTAGTTATCTGATAGAGTTTAATGCCAAAAAACACTATTATTTTGTACTTAATAGGAAGTGGTTGATTATAATAAAAATCAATAAGGGTTCTTATATATATCAATAATGGAATCAATTGTACTTTTTATGAATGATTTTTCTTATTTGTGTACATCTATTGGTGAATGGGTTATTGTTGAGGTAGGGGAAATTGATATCACAGTTTATGGGATTGTTTGAGATAACAGAACATATAATGATGGAGAAAAATCATTTATAAATTCCTCCAAAACATCTAGGTATACATGATGTGTTCCATTTCTCTCATATTATAAAGTTCTATATAGATTTGTTTTATGTTATTGATATTGATAAGATTGAGTTGGAGGTGAATGCATCATTGGAGAAACATCTAGTGTAATATTATTATTAGAGAAAACATGTACTACAAGGAAAAATTGACCTTGTAATTAAAGATTCTTGCAATCATGGATGTATCAGATAATAAACATTGGTGGGATAATCATATTATTCTTCTCAATAGCCTATTTTTTCTAAGAAAGACTGCATTAGGTACAACTAGAGGATGAGATTACCTTATAGAGTGATATGTTATGATCATAGAACTATCTAGTGTTTTCATGATTTTTTTAGCCATTTTTATTTATTTTGAGTTATTCATTGGTCAGATAAAATTTCTGGTAGCTTCTGAGTTTGTTGTGTTTCATTATTTGTATGTGTGTGTGTTATATATATGTTTTAATTTGTATAAAAATGAGTGTATGTAACTATATGTATGTATAAATGTATAAATATATGTATTTATATGAATTTATGTTTATATATATATATGTATGTATGTATGTATAGTTGTATGTATGTATTTTGGTGGGTGCGTGTGTGTCTCTGTATGTTTGTATGTACCTATTTATGTATATAGGAACGTATGTATATATATACAAATGTTTGTGTGTGTGTGTGTTTGTTTATATAGGTATGTATTTATATATCATTGTATTAATGTATCTATATATGTATGTATGTATATATGAATGTATGTATTTATGTGTGTGTGTGTGTCATTTGGTATTTGGGATTGTGTATATTGGTCTATGTGTGTATATATTTATGATTGTATGTATGTATTTATGTATAAATTCATATATGCATGAAGGATGCATGTATGATTGTTTGTTTGTATGTCTATGTGTGTGAGTGTGTATGTGTGTTTGTGAGTATTTGTATAGGTGTGTATGTCTATGAATATGTGTGTGTTTGTGTGTGTGTGTATTTATAGATGTATGTATGTATGAATTTTGTATTCTGATGTCCCAGACCCAGATGACATTTAATAGGTGCCCTGAGCCTAGTGGGCCAAATGGCTTCATGTGCATCTCCCAAAATTAAAGAGGCTGCTGATTATTAGTGAGGGCCTTGTTTGTGTCTATAGGGAAATAATTCCCTCATTATTAGAGTTTATCATAGTTCATAAATATAAATAGAGGTAAACAGTGGATGCAGTATTATTAAACTAAATGAACATCAAAAAATAGTCACAATAGTAATAATAACTAAAATGACTGGAATAATGTAATATAATATGTCAAGTATCTCAAAATTGGAAAACACGGATAAAAGACAGTAGACATTACATGTCGAAAAAAAGTGTAATGGAAATTAAAAGACAATCCCAAGAATCCCAAGCTCTGTGTTGGTCATCTTCTATAGTGATCCTTCCTAAATAGAAATCAATCATGTGTTCAAAGAATAACACTCCCTTTATTAACACATTATTTCATGTAATCATCTCAAGGTACCAAAAAGTTCAGAGAGAGGGTGTGATATAAATCTCTATGGTCCACCACTAATGGTTTTTATAACATCCAGACCATGTAATGGAATCTTACTAGATGAAAGAATTAATATTTATCAAATATAGGAGTACAATGTAACTAAAAAGTTCACAGGTTAATAATAATTATGGTTTCATGATGTAACTATGAAACCTATAACGATATATAATAATGATGTTCTGAGGTAATAACCAAGGCAACGTAGACCTCAAGAGTCTCTTAACAGTAATAAATATAGACTGGAATGGTGGTAAGAGTGTAATACAAGCAGCATAGTCTATGGTGTCCTACAATGGGATGTTTATCTTGTCCAAGGAGATCCTCAAAGGTAATATGGGGCTATGAAATGAGAAGTCCCAATGAACATTAACCAGGGAACCTACTTGACAATTATAGATCCAAGGAGTGTATCCAAGTAATCATGAAGTACAAAATGAGGGATCTTATGGTTTCATACTCATTATCCAAGGATATTCAATAATTAGTTTCTATGTGGTTATCATCCTAAGAAAGTTTTATCCTCGAATTTGGAATGGGTTCCTCGAGTGTTGAACGCATTACTTTTGAAATCCAAGGATATCACCAGTGAGGACAATCTTATTTTGATAATGATGTCATATAACATTTCATCTGGTCAAGTCTTATACATAGCATACTTTCCAATATCACTTTAACATTTAATTATAAATTTTAAGAACTTACCCTAGGTGAGTGAAGTGGGAGTGCCATTATACTTTCTATTCACCATTAAACTATACAACACACATTTATTTTAAAGAGGTCTACTATTTGGGTCATCAAGATCGATCCCAACCAAACGGTGGTTCCAAATTTTTAAAACACTAAAACTCAAATATGGAATATCATCCTACATGGGATGTTGGGAATTGTGTGTCTAACCACTAACAAGTAATCATATATTTATAAAGATCATAATTATATAGTTCTAATGATTATAATCATGGATTATAAATTTTATAAATGAAACCCGATGAAATCTGTGGGTCCTAGAAGACAAATTCCAAAATCATAAAACTTGATAGATGAGTTATAGACCACACACCATAAGATTGTATGAATGTCATACTTCTATATTATCATTTTATTTATCATAAAATTTAGTAGATCTGAGAAAAAAGAAAATAAACTCACACCCAGATAACTAGGTGGGAAGTAAGGGAAGAGAATAGTGGATGAAAAGGACTCAGGTCCATTCCATTGTGCATCCAACAAGAAGAACATAATCTCAATCATATCACATAATGAGGATATCACTTGATCCTTACAATAGGCCACGAAAAAACTCTATATGGGGATAAAATTAGGTTAAACTTATAGGAATTTGAATTGGGAGTAAGGAGGGGACTTAATTACAACATTAAGGGAAAATAGTAAAATTTCCCATAAAGTAACATTTGTATGGTTTTTCTACATGGATCGAAAAACTATGTTCAGACTATGTATGTGTACCTGGGAAAAAGGGGCACTGGTATGGTTAGTCTGCATGGTTTGGAAAAACCGTACACGAAATTTGTGGTAAGGCTTTGTCAAAAAAGTTATTTCCCACATGGTTTACTACAACCTGTGTACCAGACCTAGTTTTCCCAAATTACTATATTATGGGATTTAAAAAATCCCCAAAAAACCACTGAATCTTCACTAACATATTAGACATCCATGTGATGTCTGAAATATTTACATAGACATAAATTTAATTGATCTGTCGTGATGTATCATATTTTTCACCAGTACCTATATTAATTTATCAGGGTATTCATGTATGACTATTTGGTTTACTCAATAACATAATTGGATCATTTGATTCATCTAAAATCAATTCTATGAATCTTGATGTATCATATATGTCAGTCTTTCATATAATAGTTTATTTTGGGATTTGAGAATTATGTTCTTGGGGAATGTGATCATGGGAGGATGAATTGAATGAATTATAGATTTGATGATTTTGGATTTTAGAATCATATTATGAATCATTTTTGACAGAATCCAAAATGATCGCATCTCTATTGAAGGATAATTTTTGGAAAGGGGTAAAATTCATAGGGGGTTTTAAGTGCAAGATTTTTTTTGGATATATTGAAGGGAGATATAAAATAAGAACCAATATTAAATTTACGAGAAGCTGAAATGTTATATATGGTGTTTTTTAATGTATCATGTGTTGGATTAGGTTTATTTCTTTTGTAAAAATATCATATTGTGGTATACACCAATCACCAACCTTTACCACATGAGAATAACTATAAAACCAACAATTTAAAAACTATAATAGACATCCATGCTCTCAATAGTGGGTGAAATTACCTTTTTATGAAAATTTTCACTATTAATTCTAACTATAGGACTTTGAATTACAACATTCTTCAAAAAAACATGAACCATGAATTGAGGAAATTTGTAGAATATTATTAACTTTTTTACTAGAACATTTATAATTGCCTGGAAAATAGGAATGTTGTTGTGAATTATATATGAAGAAAGATTCCTTATCAAGGAGTGATGGAATAAAAAAATAAATAGAACATCCATTGAATATATTCTAGAATACACATGTAATTTATCAAGGAAGTTTCTAGTGTTTTTTATTAGATTTAAGTTGAAACCTGATCACACAAAAATTCACTGCATTATTTCACAATTACATCACTATTTTAAACTATTTTTGTATTGAATATTAAAAATATAATAAAATAATTTAATTACAATTTGATTCAATTATTCAATTTATATCACTTTTAAAAAATGGAATTGAACTTGCTTTGGTGACATGATTGTAGGATGTGGTGATTTGGAAGGCAGAAGATGATGCAGAATGAAAATTGGCTTAGCTACATGAAATCCCAAAGTCATATTTTTATTATTTTACATTTTTAAAGAGATATGTACATCAAAATGGGATGAAATATTGTGATATTATCCATAACTCAATGGGATAAAACTCATATTTAGACTCCCATGCCTAATTCTTTCATCTGGTTTCCTCACCAAACTAATCTATCCAGAGAACCGAATTTGCATGATGTCAAATGATAGGTTTGGTGTTGGGGATATATCTCACATTAATGTTTTCCAATTAGATATAAATTTTACTTGGTTATATTCAATGTATAGGAATATTTCTTTTAATTTTTTCCATATGGAGATAATTCCATTTTCCATCCCAAAACAGACATATAATTTGTATCTCAAAAACTGGGTGCCCAAAACCACATCCCATTTCTTCTATAAAATGGATCCATGGACACCTCATTTTGGAGTTTGACCAAAGGGTGAATTTTTTTCATTTTATAGATCCATAGGAATCCTCTCATCGCATTGGAGGTTATAGAACTCTTTATACTCACATAGAGAGATCTTGAAGCAAAGATCTCTTCATCAGAGCCTTTCACTCCTTCTAATAATTTAATGTTTGTGTTTTCAAATCAAACATGTTAGTAACTCTTATATTTTTCGTTTTCTTTTATATTTATATATTTAATTAAATTTTATTCTTATCTAATATTACACTATTTTTTGGAAATCAACAGTAGATATCTAATTAGGTTATACCCTTTTCATGACCATTGTGAATGCAAAACTTTTCTATGGTGACTACATGACCAATAGAAGAGTCAATATTCTTGGTAATCGGTATACCTCTATAAATATTGAGTTAATTATTTTTTATGAATTGAAAAAATTCATTCAAATATTTTTATTTATTAATTTCGTTTTTAAATAAAATTAAATGAATCACTAAATTGAACAATTCATGAAAAAACATGTGTAGTCAAGACTTCTGTGAATTGTGAGAGCACATTCTTAATTGGTAATACAAAAATATTGAGATCAATTTATAGAGTTCACATATAATTAATAAACTCAATTAATCCTCTTTAATATTGTGTCTACGAACCCGGATTAACAACTTATAATTTTCAGGACATATTAAATCAATCAAATCAGGGTCTTGTGATTGCATGCTTCTATGATAGCCTTGTGTTTATTTCATTTCATCATTGTGGTCAAGTTAACTCCCATAGGGTTATAGGGTAAAAATATTAGGAGATAAAATTTAAATAAGATTAATATAAATTATAATGAATAATATGTAATTGAATCTGTAGGGTTAGATCAATTATTCATTCTAGAAATGTTTTTCTAAAAATACATTATATCACTAAATTTTGGCAGTCTCATTTCCCAAAAAAAGGAATGAAATATAATAATATTCTTGAATATTTCTAGTTTTTTAAATGATAAAATGAAACCAATCTAATTGACTTGCGTGTTTAGGTTATTTTATTTAATTTTAAAAATACATTTATTATTTTATTTTAAATTACTTACCATATTGAGAGATGGCCTTGTTCAGCCACTATGTTTCATCTCAATAATCCCAATCCTAACATCATTTAAGAGTGACCATGAAATGAATTTAAAATTTTCATTTTTTCCTGTGAGGAAAGTAATTTATTCCACGAGTAACATGTTTTTTTAATTTCATTACTTTATTCTCTTATTTATTTATTCTTTTCCCATTCTAAATTTTTCTTCTTTTTCTTTTCTTATTCATCTATTTTTTTTCTTTAAATGTCATCTAAAATTCTCATATTTTTGTTATTGTCTTATTTTCTCAATTACCTTTCGTATTTTACATTACATATTACATGAACTAATCCTGAGGATCTATTATATCTTGGACATGAGATTTAATAAAACCATATGTGTGGAAACATAAAATCTTATTCTACAGGAAGTTTCAACAATCACCCAGACAGATAAATACACCATTTTGGGAGAATTTAAATTGAAATCAGTTCTAAATTAAACCTAAACAGAAGAAAAATTAGTTTAAAACAATAATAATGATATTAATATAATAATTAGATAATTGGCTACACTATAAATTAAATATTAACTAAATTGTATTGAATAAAAAATCTCGAATTTGTCTTTGAACGAAATTTTTTATTAATTCACATTCTTCCAAAATTTCATTGATTATCTTATGATGATACAAAAAAATATGTAAAATAATATAATGTGGTTTTATCTACCTTAAAAACAATATAAATATTTTAAGACCACATAAAACAAATATCATTCTCATTCTTACCTAATGGAATTGTGAAGGATTGGATGTATTATCTACCACTTGAAGATGTAACATGTTGGAAAAAATTCAATCAACTTTTATTATAGATATTTTAAAAAAATGTACTAATTCTGTTAGAAAAATGATATCATGAATTAAGAAAGTTGCAGGGGAGTCAATCTATGAGTACTGAGAGTGATTCAAGATGTTCTTTACAAGATAGATGCATCACAAAATTAATGAGAAACTTTAAATCCCAAACTTCTATGAAGACCTCAAACCTATGGATAGTTGTTTGATAAATGTTTCAGTTGTAGGGGAATTGGTCGAAAAAACACCATCACTTGTGCGTGAATTGATTGAAAAGGTGGAACAAAACTACTAACAATTTTGTGATTAAGATACATCAAATGTTATAGGTGTAAATAAATTATGTTCATTTTCTCTTGAAAAACATTTTATTGATACTACGTTGGAATAATTGACCACTATGGTGTGAATTATTTCTTTTCCTCAACATACATACTAACCCATCCCTTCGAGTCCTTCAAATATTTTCACTGAAGTAAACCATCCAATAAATTATTTCCCCCAACTATAAGAAATTGAATATTGCAAAGAATTATTCCCTAGGAGACCATATATACAGCAAAAAAACCACATACCTAGAAGAAGTATGATTCCATTTCACCAATATAAAACCAAGGGCTAAATGATCAATCATATATAAGGTATTATTCTGGACAATAATAATATGAGGGTCCAGCCAGAGAACACCTGGAGAAGGTGCCTTATGAACATGATGTATACATTTTAACAATAACCTTCACTGATAAATCATACATCATGTCCCATCCAATTAGGATCAAATTGGGTTCAAGTTCTGGGAAACCATCCACCGCCGTCATATTCCTTTAACTCATACTAAAAACCTGAATACAAATTTAAACCAAATGTAGGGTGAGCATACTAATACCCATTATGGGGTTTTAAAATAATTAAATATAACTTTTGAAAACATTATTTAAAACTTTCCATAAAAAATTTGTTCTTAACGAAACGCTCTAACACATATAACATAATATAAAAGCTCAATTAAAAGAACATGCTAACAAGATTACAATGATACAATATTCAAATATAGGCATTCTCAATTAGAGTAACAATTAAATGACATTATAAGCATGTATAACATATGAATGTGTAAGCACCAATTTAAAATGAATAAACAGAGTTTCACATAAAGGTAATAACATCAATTTAAAACATTCAATACTAAATCAATGAGTGTTAAACATATTTTATTCCATAACATTTTACTTTCTTGATACTCATAAGTGGTGGTCCTTAACCATGGGGATTCTACTAGTTGAATATCCATTTGGTTACATAATTTTCAAACACATAATGAGTGAATGTATAATTTCGGACTTGTGTGTCTTTTCCTTGTACCATGACCTAAGGGAAAACTGTGATCGGACCCCAACCCAGAGAGCATCTATAACAGGACTCCAACATAGAGAGTTCCTGTAACTGGACTCTAACCCAGAGAGCCTCTCTAACCGGACTCCAACCCAGAGGGCTTACTTTTAAAAGTCCCCATCCCGGAGGAGGTACGTTTACCAGTCCCTAACCCCGAACATTCTTTTCCAATAAATTCCTCATTTGTTAGATTGGGTCATGTATTCAAGGTGTCCCACACCACCAAAAATAATAAAATTCTATTTAATATTACTCAAGGTGTCCCATTCCACATTGAGTTATTTAATTTATTATCTTATTATCATGTAATGCCACATGAATGAATTATTGAGTGAATCTTTATAATGGAAAATAAAACCATTTATTCCATAAATGAATAACATATAATATAACATTGAAATTATGGTAGAAAGAGTTTATCAAAGTCATACATGGTTCATTTCACATTATTTTCACAAGAGACATTTAATAAATCACATCAGAATGTGGGTGAGAAGGGGCTTTCCATATGAGATGTTAAAATGATAAATCTTTGATTTAAAAACCTTATTCCATGGATGAAAATAGATGTTACATAATATTCTTCCAAGAAGTGTAATTGATCAATCAATTAAATTACATTATGTTTTGACAACAATAATCACCGCAGCTGAAAAAACATCAGGTGAGCTTAACACGATATCATGGTTTAACCCATCCTTTGACCCTTTAAAAATATTTCGGTCAAAACTAATTTTTATCTTCTTTTTAATCATAAAACCCTAAAAGGTCCATCATACAATGACCTTGGAACAATGAATCATAACAAGTCTCATGTTTCTAAGAATTTCTAAATCGACACATGTTTGACATGATTTTGAACATACACTTTTACATAAATACATCTTGGATTGGCATACATGGAGACTGAAATTATTTAGAAGTTTTACTTAATTATTTAAATCCTAATGATATATTCATAAAATAAAGCTGTTGGAAACTATAAGTGTATTTACTTTCTGTGTATATATATATGAGTTTCAAATTTTTAAACTAAGTTTAATAATTTCACATAAGTAATAGGTTCTTAAAAAAATTATTACACCTTCATTATAACCCAACCATGTTAGGTTATGATATATGTGGCCATATATACCTTTATAACTATCTATGGTATTCACATATATATGTTTCATGAGGAAAAAAATTAGTCCTACAAGTTTTTCTATCCTAAAAGTCTAAAGGACCTAGAATCTGGTATTTGAGAATGACCACCCAATCTATGTGACTATGCATGAATTCATAAATTAATAAATTAAATTTACAAAAAACTCATTGATGTGTATATAGAATGTACATAAATTATGATTTTCATGTATTAAAATAAAACCCTACGTTTTACAACCTCTTGGACTTAACCAAAGTATTTAGAAATGGATTAAGGAAAGGATTGTTAACTAAACTGTAGGATTATATTTATATATAATTATGAGAATATATTTGTATTTATTTCCAAAGGAAAGAGACAAAACAAAAATTAAAACCCTTACAAGACAATAATATTGAGTATCAGATAATTTGAAGAAGATAATCCCTTAAAATACATAAGATCAAAAAAATATACATTCAGGACAAATATTTAACCCTTACATTTATTAAATACCCCATTACAAAATTTAGTCATTAACATCATTAGATTGAATACCAAAACTCATTCTTTGTTTAGAGTATATAAACGCATGGACTTATATAAATAAAAACTAAAATTTTGCATAATAATATAAATCCATTTGAACCGAAAACTTCATTCGCATCCAAGCCATTATTTAAAGATTGTCAATGAAATCCTTAATAACATAAAATATAAATGGATTGAGTTATGTGTATATTTAAGAATGTACACTAAGTGTATTTTCCAGTTTTCCTATATAAAACCATATTAACCTGCCCAAAAATATATTCATCGACCATAGAAATATTAGTTCATATAAACTTTTAACCATTAAAAAAACTAGATTCAACTTAGAGATGATATATATATGTATAGGTGTCTGTGTATGAACATATACATACTCATATATATATATATATGAATCATGTATATATATCATATATTTCACGAGAAAGACAAACCATAAAAACATTAACATTGGTTCGAGGAGAAGGACAAATCGAGGAAGACTTGGTTGATGCTTGCAAGAGGTTTGAGATCATAAGACCCATGATGTTCCTAGGTGAAATCGGTTTATAAAATATATAAAATATACAATTATTTTATTATAATGGTTGAGAAGAACCGAGTCCAATCGGTTCATTAATTTTCCGGGTAAGACTAATGGAAAAAAGGAGGGACATGGAGGGTCCACACTGCTATCAAGGTGGAAGTAGGAAAAAAAAGAAATGGTGCAATGGGGTGTAGGGTTATGTGCAGTGCAGGATGTGGGGAAGAAAAAGACGACACAAAAGTGTGATACTGGGAGAAAAATGGACCATCAGGAGTTGGTCTGGTCTTGATCTGATGATCGGGAGATATCGTTGGTCTATAAATGTGATGGACAACTCGGATCAACCTATGGATAGATTAGGAGGCTCAGGACCATTGTGGCGTTTTTTTGGAAAATGTGGAGTGAGTCGTAGTTGTTGAATGGAGATCGTGGGGTTGAGATTGATGGGCCAGATCGTGAACGACGCGATCAAACGACCCAGATCATTTTTTGCTCAAAAATACTTATCCCACATTGAATTGGAAAGGGTTTCAGTGGCAAATTATAAGCCTAACCCCCCCCCCCCACAACATCACCAATAACACTGCCCACACCAGGGAGCCTTACACATGGGCTCCCACATTCCCCTGCAGGCTTCGGCCTACCCCTGCCTCGCCATGACCCAGCGCCCACAGTGGAATGATCATGCTCTCTTTCTCCCATGTGCCCTTCGGGGAACCTATGCTAGAGTTTGTACCGGTCTTGGCTTGGGATGAGGGCTAGGGTCATCCACTATGTGTGAGTTGCCTCCCTTGGCCCTGTCATAAAGAGCTGACACTAACTTGCCCATTTTTTTAAAAATCTGACTTATAAAATTTAAATGGTCTTATTGAAAGAAAATTACATTCATTAAATCCATATAAAAATTATATCTTTTATACATGGCATTTAGTTAAACATTAGAAGGTCAAAGAATAAAAATTAAAATTTTTCTTAATTAAAATTATTTCTAAAATTATTAATATACGCTAAAATTTTTACCATAGGAGTAATTAAATTGAAAATTTATAAAATTACATGATAGTTCATATACTAGTATTATAGAAATCTTATTTTAATCAAAAACATGAGTTAATTTGAAAAAATTAAACAAAACTTATATCATTGTTAATGAACTGGAAATCATCACAATATAATTGAAATATTCTCAAAGTGTTTTGAAATCCTGATTATATTTCATTTAACATAAGTATAATTCAATAAATTATACTAGAAAGGTTATGGGAGAGCCCTTTTATTAAGAATAAGAAAATACATATAGTAGAAGGTTGTGGTAATACAAGCATTCATTCCCTCATTCCATGTCAAAACTCATTAGCTTATTAATAGGAGTCATCATCACTATAACAATAAAAATCAAAATAAATAGGGCCATGGGACTTGGTAACCACAGTCAGCTTCTGGTAGGAGTAATCTTTTCTACGTCCCACTTTCCTTGCCGGAACAGGTTGAAAACCTCCATCATCCACAACAACATTATTCCCTTTGGACAATACCTGACAATAAGATAATTTTTTGGGTTGTCATCTTCAATATAATCCCATTTTACATTAATGCCATGAGAATCCCATAACTCTTTGATTTCCACATAGATAAATTGATTGATTCCCTTCATCAATCAGATTTTCTTGGCCCTCAAATGCAGGGGAGGACCCTATTATGGGGTTGCCCTCAGTCGCTCTTGGCACTAACATATCATCCATCTCCACTGACCCCTGTGTCTCTTGTGAAAATCACTTGGCCACATTGGCATTGGGATGTTGTCCATAGAAAAAAGGGACTACATTGGTTTGTGAGGTATCCTTACACATTTTCTTCTTACAACAATCTTCATGGGGCCATTTTAAAGAACAAAAGGAGCAAAATACATTTCTGTGACATTTATCTTTAACATGACCAATAGTTTGGCACTCTGTAGAAAAATCATGAAGTCATTCATACTCCACTTTTATGGAAATATTATTATCTAATGCTGATAAAACAACATTATGGATCAAGCTAGAGCTCAAATCAACCTCCACCAGTACCCTAGAATAATGCCCAAATTTTTCAATCTCAGTATTCCTATCCATTTTTATCAGAATTCCCACATAAGAGGTGATATCAAAAAAGATATTAGGATGACACAAAATCCAACTAAGGACAATAATTTTGATCCTGACTTGAACTCCTGTACTCTTTATAGAAAAGGGATTAAAACTAAAATCCCACTCCAGAAAACATATCATACTTGTTTTCAAGGAAATTGAGCCGCACCCCCATGCCCTTCGCTTTTGGTCCTCAGATTGGAAAATGATGTAAAAGAAACCATGACCCAAGGGAATAAATCGCCAACCAGAAAACCCTCAAATAGAGACTAACTTATGAACTAAATCACCATGTTTCCATGACTTACCTCCAACGGGAAAAAAATCCTAGAGATTATGAAGAATTCACAGATTTTAAATCTGTCAAGAATCGTGGCTTGGTTAGAATTCACATGTGTAGTTTCACCTTTCATGAACATTCACTCTAGAGTGACATCCTTTACCTCTGGCTCTAGAGCGACATCCTTTCTTGACCATTCTCTCTAGTTGATAGTTTCAGATTGGAACTTTCCGGTCGTTAGACTTTTAAAATTTCCAAGAACACCCTCAGGTGGGTGCAAGGATGCATCTCTGGAAAGTACAACTACAGGAGTAAAAACCCCATCCAAAACCGGTCTCTCAACCCTTGGTTTCCTTGTAGTAGTATCAATTAAATTGCCATCCATTGTAGAATAACGCTTTTCCTAACCCACTGTACTAGCCAAAACACCTGTGCCACCAGAATCAGTCACCAACCCTGCTCCCTCCACACCTCCAGCACCAGCCACTGGAATAGGTTTGTCTGCACGACTCACTTCGCCATCTTCGATCAGCATCGTATTGCTCACCGCTGCGAAGATCGCTAATGTGACACTACTAGAATTGTTCAATGATGAATTACTCACATAGGACACCAAGGTCAAGGAACCACCATCCGCACCATTCACTTCAGCCATGAAACGACGATCCGCAGTTGATCCGGGTAATACTGCTTTATGCGCCCTACTGGAACCGAGATCCCAGCCATCGCTGTATCCGTATCCATCAAAACGGATAGGGGGAAGATCACACTCCATCAAACCCTAATCCGCAAAATAAATAATAGATTGAATGTATTATCCATATTCTCAATTCATAACTTAAATTTTGGAAAGGTATGTTGTACTTAATTGTTCATTAGTTTTAACACCACAAGGCCAACAACTATATTTATAGTTGTTGGATTTCCAAAGGTCAGCCAATGTAAAGGTCGACATGATTTAAAATAAAAACTTTTCTTTGGGTGTACTAAACATAAGAAATGAATACGGAGAAGATGGAGAAGATGGTTCTTACCATACTGTTGATGCTCAGCACCGTCTACATGATCCTGGTGGTGTTGTTCATTGTTTTCACTAACCTGAAGGATCTCCATTATTTATCATGTCCTGTTTTATTTGTAGGGGGACATCCCATATTTCCAATAGAGTTTTTATTAGGCATTTTAGGGTAGGATGTTTCCTTGTGATATCAACACATTATAAACATTACTGTGTTTATTATAAAAAGCCTTGTGTCTATTTTGTGTTTTACTCGGTTACATTCTAATATAAATTAAAACCATATTATTAGATTCTCATGACAAACAAGGTTTGTTTTGTTGCTATGAAATTTAAACAAAAAGTGAGCATGAACCTTTCAAGACATGATATTCGAGTTTCGGGGGTTTTATATTATCTACTCCTTCAAAGAATTGCATCCTCAAAATTCCATTCACACAACCTCTCTAAAAGACTCCCATACAATCATACCACAACAATCATCATGGAGGATCCACAGGTAAGGATAGATAAATACCCAAGTTGGTGTTTAGTTCTTCTATTTCAATGTCCCAAACATACTTCAGATAGTTTGGGTTAAACTAATGTTCTGTGCACTCAGGCTTCCAAAGAGAGACTTGAAAGGTAAAGTGTTCAGAAATATCTGAATGAACAATTTCTCTAAGAATTCGTCAGGCTGACTCCTGTATGAAAATGTTAATGACATTGGCATGGTCAAACATACTAATTCTCATGATCTGGTACATGTAGGTTGCGCATAGGTCCCCTTCCAAGGCAGAATCTTGAAACCTCATCCTGGCCATGAAGTTTCGGGGTTGGGAGAAACATAGGAATATACCATCATGGTACATTCCCCTTCGTCTATACACAGAAAGCTGAGCATTATCTATACCATGGCAGATATATCCATTCTCTTGACAGTAATATAGAATTCTCAAACTGTTTGACACTCCATAAAATTGCATTCATGTTTTCGTAAGTTTGCAAAATGTCGTTACTCTCTCTCACATTCTTTGACCATGATAGTCACTAGTATCTAGCTAGGGAGTGATAATGTGGGAGTCATTCCTTCCATCTTAAAGTTTGTAAAATCTTTATTATTCATAATATCTAGGTAAATTTTTCTTTTTTTATGTTTTGGTTTTCCAAAGTTATCTAAACTAAACCCTTTGATACCAACTTTGAGGACCCGGCCCCAAAACACCCTAAGCAGGTGCCTTCTGAACACGGTTTGTACATTTTAACAAAAACATGAAATGATAAATTAAACATCATGTCCCATCCAGATAGGATCAAATTCGGTTCAGCTTCTAGGAAACCCTCTACCGCTACCGTACTCTTTTAACTCAAACTGAAAACCAAAAAAAAATTTAAACAAAATGTAGGGTGCACATATGAATTCCAAGTAAGGGGTTCTAAAATAAACAAATTTATATTTTGAAAACATTCTTTAAAACATTACATTAAACTTTTTTTCTTAATGAAGAACTATAACACCTGTAAAATAATATAAAATTTCAATAAAAAGAACATGCTAACAAGATTGCAAGGATACAAGATACAAATATAGGAATTCTTAATTAGAGTAACAATTTAATGGAATTGTAAGCCTGTATGAAATATGAATGTCTAAGAACCAATTTAAAATGAATAATCAGAGTTGCGAATAATGTTAATAACTTCAATTTCATACACTAAATAAAAAATCGCTGAGTGTTAAACATTTCTCATACCAAAATCTTTTACATTCCAGATACTAATAAGTACTGGATCTTAAACAGGGATATTCTACCAGTCTAATAATCATTTGGTTACATAATTATCATAAACATAATGAGAGAATTTATAATTTCAGACGTCTATGTCTTGGTCTTGTACAAAGTCATAATGGAAAACTATGACCAGAACCTATCTCGATGAGAATCTGTCACCAAACTCCATCGCAAAGAGCATCTGTAACCAGACTCCAACCCGGAGAGCATCTGTAATTGGTCTCTAACCTATAGGGCATACTTTTACGGGTCCCCATCCGGGAGGGAATAAATTCACCAGTCCCTACCCTAGATCATACTACTACAATACATTACTCATATGTCATACTGGGTCGTGTTTTGTAGGTTTCCAATACCACCATGAATAATTATGTTTCATTTCATATAACTCAAGGTGTCCAATTCCACTTTGCGTAATGTAATTTCTTATCTTATTATCATGTTATGCCGCATGGATGCATTATTTAGTACAACATTAGAATGGAAAATGAAATAATTTAATCCATAAATACATAATTTGATATAAAACATTGAAATTTAGGTAGTAAGAGTTTAACGAAGGAATACATGGTTCATTACACATTATTTTCCCAAGAGAAATTTACTAAAGCACATCAGATAGTGGGTGAGAAGGGGTTTTCTATATGAGATGTTAAAATGTTTACTCTTTGATTTAAGAACCATATTACATAATTGAGAATTCATGTTAAATAATATGCTTCGTAAATGTGTCAGTGATCCAACAATTAAATTAAATTACAACTTAACAAAAATAATCAGCGCATTTGACACAACATTAGGTGAGCTTAACACGATCGCATGGTTTAACACAAACTTTGATCCATTAAATATATTTTGGTCAAAAAAATTTATATCTTCGTTTTAATCATAAAACCTAACAAGGTCCATCATAAAATTCCCTTGGGACATAGAATCATCGAAAGGATCACATTTTTAAGAAATATTTAACCAAAACAAATTTGACAATATTTAAACCATACACTTTTACATAAAGACCTATTGGTTTGGTCTACATGAAGACTGAAATTATTTAATGTTTTTCTTTTTTAATTAATTATTATCGATCCTTCATAAAATTTAGGTTTAGTAAACTATAACCGTATATTCTTGCTATGTATATATATATATATATATATATGAGTTTCCAAATTTGAAACTATGTTTAATAAATTGACATTAGTAATAGATGCTTACAAAATATTTATTACACCTTCATTAAAACCCAACCATGTTAGGTTGTGATATATGTGACCGTATATACCTATAAAACAATAATAGGTATTCACATATATATGTTTCATGAGGAAAATAATTATTCTTTCATGTTTTCATAACCCGAAGGTCCTAAGGACCTAGAATCTGGTATTTGAGGATCTCCACCCAATCAATATAACTATACATGAATTAATACAATCATAAATTAAATTTACAACAAACACATGCATGTATATATATAATGTACATAAATTAGGCTTTTCTTGTATAAAAATACACCCCTATGTTTGTACAACCTCTTGAACTCAACCACAAGATTTAGATTTGGTTTATGTAATGTTTGTTAACTAAACCATATGGTTATATGTATATTTAATTATGAGTATATATGTGTATATACTTTCAAAGGAATGAGACAAATCAAAAATTAAAACACTAACAAGACAATAATCTTTAATATCAGTTAATTAGATGAAGATTATCCCTTACAAGACCTAAATTCAAAAAAATAAATAAACATTAGGGGCAAATATTTAACCATTTCATTTAATAAATATTCCATAACAACATTTAGTCATTAACATAATCGGATTGAAAACCAAAAATCATTCCTGGTTTGGAGTACATAAATTCATGGACATATATACATAAAAACTATTATTTTTCATAATAATATAAATCCATTCGAACCCAAAACATCATTGGCATCAATGTCTTTATTTAAATATTGAAAATGAAATGCTTATTAACATAAAATAGGAATGGTTTGAGTTATGTGTATATGTATGAATATACACTAAGTGTATTTTCTGTTTTTCATACAAAAAACAATATTAAATGGCCCAAAAACATAGTCATTGACCTTATAAATATTAGTTCATATAAACATTTAATATTAAAAAAACTAGATTCACCTTAGATATGATATATATATATGGTGTGTGTGTCTATGAACATATACATACTCATATATATATACGAACCATGTATATATGTAATATTTTTCATGAGAAAGACAAAGATAAAAAATCCTTACATCAGTTTGAGGAGAAGGAGTACTCGATGATGAGGTGGCTCAAGATTTCTCGAGTTTCAAGAGCACACGACCTACAAGGATCCTAGTTGCAACCAGTTTATATTCTACATAAAATATTTTAAGCTTTTATTTTATCTGTTGAGATGAACCCAGTCTAACTAGTTCAATAATTGACTGGTGAAAACTTATGAAAAAATGGGGGACAAGGAGGGTCCACCCAACTATCAATGTGGAAGAAGGAAAAAAATGAAATGGTGTAATGGGGTGTAGATTTCGATGTAGCATAGTCCGTGGGGAAGAAGAAGATGAAACATTGGGTCGAGACCTGTAGAAAATGGACGTTCAGGATTGGGTCTAAGCTTGATCCGATGGTTGGGATACATTCATATTTTATAAAGGTTATGTACAGCTCGGATCAACCTATGGAATGATCTGGCAGCTCACGATCATTGTGGCATTTTTTGTAAAATGCAGAGCGAGTCGCGGTTGATGAGAGTCGATCGTCGGGTCGAGATCGACGACCTAGATTGCCCATGATGTGATCCAATGGCCCAGATCTCGTTTCCCCCGAAAATCCTTATCCCACATTGAATTGAAAAGGGTTTTAGTGTCACTTTATAATCCTATGCCTCCCGCAACATCACGAATAACACAACACACACTGGGCAGCCTAAAACATAATCCCCGCCTTCACCTGTAGGCTTCAGCCTACCCCTTCCTCGCTGTGACCCTACGCCCACTATGGCTCTCTCATGTTCTCCTACTGTTATGCACCCTTCGAGAAACCTATGACAGTGCTTGGGCTAGTCTTGTCTTGGTCATAGGGATAGGCTCAACCACTATGTGTGAGTTTCCTCCCATGGCAGAGTCATAAAGAGCTAGCCCAAGCTGCCCCATTTTTTTATAAAAACTATCATATTTAATTTATAAGGTCTTATTGAAAAAAAATTACATTCATTAAAACCATATCAAAATTAACTCTTTTAAACATGGATTATATTTATTCATTAGAAGGTCAAGGAATACAAATTAAACTTTGTCTTAATTAAAAGAATTTCTATAATTTTTAATAAACACTAAAAAATTTAACATCAGAGTTATTAAATTGATATTAAATAAACAGACATGATAGTTCATATACTAGTATTATAGAAATATTAGTTTAACAAAAAACATAATTTAATTTCATGAAATTAAATATAACTTATAATACTGATTAAGAACTCGAAATCTTTACTATATAATTTAAATATTTTCAATGTGTTTTTAAACCCTTATTATATTTTATATCACTTAAGTATAATTCAAAACATTATACCATAATTAAATGTTTATATTATAATTCTCTATACATAACATAAATTTTTGAAAACTATGTTTTACTTAATTGTTCATTAGTTTTAACACCACATGGCCAATGAATATATTTATTGTCGGTGGATTTCCAACTATCACCCAAGTTAATGTTTGATTTTATGTCATATAAAAAATTTTCTTAGGTTGTCGTAAACATAAAAAAAAGAAGAAGAAGAAGAAGTAGAAGATGGTGCTTGTGATACCGTTGATGCACAACACCAGCAACATGATCATAGTGGTGTTGTTCTTTTTTTACTGACATGATTGATCTCCTTTATTTACGTTGTCTTGTTGTCTTTATAGGGGCCTTCCTGTAGTTAGGATATGTTTTTTATTATTAATTTTTGTGTAGGATGTTTCCTTGTGATATTGACACATTTTATACACTACTGTGTTTATTATAAAAAGCCTTGTGTTCATTTGTGTGTTTTACTCGGTTACATTATAATATAAATTAAAACCATATTATTAATTTCTCATGAAAAACAAGTTGTGTTAATTTGTTATGAAATTCAAAAAAATGTAAACATGAACCTATCAAAACATGATGTTTGAGTTTCGGGGGTGTTACAAACAATGTCAATATTTTCATCAAATTTTTCTAGAACAACCTTCTTACCAATATGTTTTAAAAAAAACCCAAAAGTAGATTTTAAGATCAATAATCAACAATCCAATAATAATGGAATTATGAAAAAGGGTATATTCTAATTCTAATGATCTTATAAAAAAAATATTTCTTAATAAACAGATTGAGGTGGAGAGTCAAGGTTTATAGTTGAGGGATTTTAAGACAAACATGACCTAGATTGCTACCGCTCTCCATGGACTGGGAAATATGAACTCTATAAATATTCATTCCCATGATACTCCAATTACAAAAAGGATTATCTGTGACATCACATTGAAAAGTGGTAAGAAAATTTCAATGAAATCCATTCCAAGTATTTCATCCATACAAATTATTCCATCAGGATTCACTAAAAATGAAGAGAATCATCATTCAAGACCAACTACTTAGAAGCCCATGGAGAAAGAAAATTGTTTGAAAAATATTGATGTTCACCCTCCTAAACCCCTTACCATTCAAAATAGACTTGATAAATGTTGTATGATATATGAATAGGAAATGAAAACGAGGGTATGGATGCATTCAATTTTGTAGAGCTAGAGCTACCTCTACTTGAAGAAATTAAAAATAACACTAGGTATAAATTTTTTTTGAAAAGAAAATTGAAATAATCGAAGATGGATCAATTGAAATGTGAGGGTCTTTATAACAATGAATGTGTCAAGAGTCATTACACTAACTCATGAAAAGACAAAAAAATAACTTGGATCCAGAAACATTCACCATCCCATCCACTATAATTGGGTGAAAATTTTCTTATACTTTATGTGATTTGATAGCTTCCGTAAATGTGATGCCTCACTTTGTATTCACATTTTTACAGGTTGTTGAGATGAATAAAATGATAGAAATGGTATAATTGGTGAATATAACTATACTATAACCAGAAAGAGTCCATGAATATGTGATTATTTTGGTAAGAGACGTGAGCTTTCTAGAATATTTCAACATTCAAAACATAAAGGATGATTAGAAACATTATTGTCCTCCAATTATTATAGGAAGGACCTTCCCCAAAATTGAAAAATAAATATCATAGATATCTATGACTGTACACTTTCCATGCTGTTTGGAGATTAATTTGAGATATTAAATGTTATAGACATAATAATGTACCCCTTATAGCACCATTATTCTTTTTTATCTTCCAATTTGAACCACTTAGTAAATACTCCATGAATTTTTTTTTCTATGATTATAGATATTATGAGAATTGGTTCTTGTTTGATGTATAAAATAATTTTCACACCAATTTAAAATTTAAAAACCTATCTTGGATATTTTTTTATGTGCATTCATTTTTTATTTTGATGACTTCCACTTTGATTATGATATGATTGTTGAGTATGCTTGGCTATTTGATGTATTATTCTCTAAATTTGATGATGTATGTTGTCATAATGATTTTCATTGTGCACTTATATTTTTTAATTTATACATTTATACAAAAACTTTTTTACTAGAACTAAATCTATTGAAACCAAATATCAAATTAACATACATGTTGAGTGGTTATAAATTTCCTATTATAATTGTTAAAAATTTCCAACTTCAATATGATGAAAAACTTATGAATCATTTTAGGGGGAAAATTTGGGAAATTAGGTGCACCTTGGATGACAAATATGGTATTTTCTCCTCCATTTGATCTAGAAGATTATTTTGGAGGATGGAACCAAACCACTTATATAGTCATAATAGTGACTTAATCCAAATCTTCTAAAAGTTGTAAAAAAGAAGTTGAAAATTTCCTTGAGGTAGGTATACATTATTCTATTTCAGATTCTGAGTGAGTGAGACCCATTCAGCTTGTAAATATGAAATGTGTTGTATAAATTATTAGAAATGACAGATATGAATTAGTTCAGTATGGAAAAAATAGTAGGTGTGTGTGTATTGATTATATGAAGCTAAATAAATCCACAAATAAAGACCATTTATGCTCCCATTTACTGATCAATTGCTTGATATATTATATGGAAAGACACAGGTTTGGTTTATTGGATGGATTTTATTGATATTTTCATGTTCTTATTGCTCTAGAATATCATAATAATACAACATTAACATGAAAATTTTATACATTTTCATACCCAAGGAAGCCATTGGTACTATAAAATTCCCCAGGTACCTTCCTGATATTCATGGGGATTTTGATTTTGACTTCATTATGACATGGATGGAGGTAATTATGGATGAATTTAAAATGTATAGATCTTTATTTTATGAACGTATCTTCAATTTTGTAATGGTGTTTAATAATTATATTGAAATGTATATTCTTTTGATCTATGAAAAGGGTCATTTATGGTTGAGCATGGATTTTTTTAGGTCATGTAGAGTCATATAATAGAATAGAGTTTTGATATATAAAAGGTAAAAATAATCTCATCCATTCCATGTCCTTCATTTGTGCATGCCTTCAGATCATTCATTGGGAATGTGGGTTTTTATAGATGTTTCATTTAATACATTTGTAAGATTGCTCTACCCATATCTGAATTCCTCCAAAAAGAGATTAACATCAATTTTGAGGATTCATTTAGGGTATCATTTGATGAGATAAAGAGTATTCTAAACACTCCACTGATCATACAACCCTCTTGATGGGAAATTCCATTTGAGATTATGTGTGATATTTCAAAATTCGCAGTTGAAGATGAGTTATCACATGGGGTTGAGGTACATTCACATGTGATTTCCTATGATTCAATGAAATTATAGTTAGACCAGTTAAACTACACAATCATTAAAAATGAGTATCATTCCATCACATTTACATTAGATATATTCAATTTATATTTATTAGACTATAGTGTTGTTTTATGAACATATAGTTCGGATGTACCATATAAAGAAACTATATGTGAATCCTAGGATTATCTGAAGGACGATCCTTCTTAAATAATTCAATATTGTGATAAATGAAAAGAAGGGGTCAGAAACCCTGGTGGAGGAACAATGAGTAGAATTTATCGCACACTAAAGGATGAAACCTTGGACTAAGACCCACTATGCGACAGATTCCTTACTAACCATCTCTATATAATATCGGGTATGAATCCATGGAATATAGAATTAGTTAACTTAATTATTGACTCTGAAAATATTATAAACATAAATAAAGAACAAGTCAAAAAATTAAAAAGTGTATCTATGTTTTTAGTTAGGGATGACCCCTACGACATGCACATGTATAGTGATCTTATTATTTGGAGATGTGTTCCTGGGAATATGTTTCAGTATGTTCTTCATTTCTTCTATACACATTCATGGGTAAGGAACTATAGACCCCAATAGATAGCTAGAAAATTCATATACTATGAATTATATTTTCATAGAAAATTACATGGTTCTTATTTTTTTACGTTTTCCTCACATTTCTAACAAATTGGAAATATTTGTAGATACATGTGATTCCCAAACCACAAATATTATTCTGATACCCTTTTTTGTAATGTAATTGATATTAAAATGTAATTTTACAAGTTCATTGTTTTATTATTTATGTCACTATTTATTATGTTAGCAAATGGATCGTGTCCAACGCTACTATGACTTCTAATTCTCAGGTTATAGTTGATTTATTTTCAAGGAATAGCTTTTTTGGATGATTGGATTACCAAAAAATATCATTATTGATCATGGGACACACAATATTAATCAGTATTTTTATTTACTCTTATATATGAATAGGGTGACTAAAAAATATCAACATCATACAACCCCCAAAAAATTTCTAGTATGACAATTCTAATCGATAGTTTGAATAAATTTTTGATAAAACTATGCAATCGAATAGAAAGGATTTGAGAAAGTGATCGGATGATCCACTTTTGTCTTACAAGAATAAATGTAAAATTCTCATTGGAATTCACCATTTTGGATTCTTTTTGTGAAATCCTATTATCTCCAAACAGGGGCCAAGCATCATGCATATTGGGATATAAAAAAATGCAATACGGATTTGGGCCAAGGTGTAATTTAATAGATGTTGAAAATTTGATACCACGAGGAGATTAAATTTTCATAATATGAGTGCTCAAGGCTCTACTAGGAAATATCATATCTATATCATTATATATTGATCAAAAAATGAAATTTCATATAGGGGAGAAAGTCCTACTCTTGAATTCATGACTGAAGATGATTCCCGAGAAGACGAATTTTAGTAGGTTTGGTCCTTATGTTTAATCAAATTTATTTCTTTATGGAGTAGAAGATATTATAAAAAAGGAGACATGAAAGATATTTTTAGGGAATGGGAGTCCTATTAATATATACATTGAGGTAATTTCTACTGATGTAGTTGATTTAATCACACGACATGCCCCCAAAATAACTTGAAAATATGAAGTTGTTCTTAACCATTTCACTTTAATATTTTTTCTATACATATTATACCTTTAGTGTAAGTATATCATCTCATTTGTTCAAATTGAGGAAAACATAATATTTTTCCTGTGAGGTAGGGGAATACATTTTCTAGTACAAATTTTTGATTTTCATTTGTATGATTTGTGGGTGTTTCTTATTTGGATTTATGTTAAATTTTTTAAAAAAATTAATAAAATATAATAAACTAAAAAACATCATGTTACATGGTCATTTAAATGTGGAATATATAAAAAACCCATGCTTTAAAAATTAATTGGTGTCCAGAAATGAATGACAAAGATTCCATTTTTTACTGTTGATTTTTATAAAAATGAAAAATGTCAATGATATAAATTTTTAGATCATTATAAATCCTTCTGAACTGTGACACCATAATTAGTGATATTCTTATGGTAAACTGTGTCATTTACTTCTCCATAGAACATTTCAATCCATAATGACTTGTAAAATTTTCCAACCTAATTGAAGGTATTGACATGTTATGTCTAATAATACTTCTGATATCAATGGTTGATACTATTGTTTTTTCTCTTCATGTCAGTTTTATTACATTACTGAATTAACTTATGTGTCTATATCGGATATCCTACAGTTTTACACAATAAAAAAGTAATCAAAAACTACAATAAAATATTTATTTTATCTTAATAATGATAGGAATGATGAAATATTAAACATGTAGTGATATATTGGTCCGGAGATTATGTTTTCACTTTTGGAAGTCATAATTTAGTGGTTCACGAAATTTTATTACAATGTAATGGTGAATAGGTTTTGTGAATTAAAAAAAGTTGGAAGAAATATTTTACATGACCAGAATACTCCGAATAATTGGTAGAGATATGAGCTTGAAATGGGTGTCACCACACACATGGGAAATTAATTGTCGGGTATACCCATAAAATATTTCTTTGTGATTAGTGTTATTAATTTCAATATTTTATTTTTTAATAAAATTAATAATACATGACTTTAATGTTCATTATAGACTTTTTAGGGGATTTATTTATTCCTTATAATGAAACTTATGATTTCAGAATATGACCATTCATATTTTATTATTATTTTTTGGAATACCTTAGGTAAGGTTTTTTCCAAAAGTGAAAAAATGTTATTAGTGTGGGGGGGTGATCACACTACAATTAATTACATTATTTCACCCTAACATCAATGTTTTTTAACTATTATAGATATTAAATTAAAAAAAATTGCATATTTACTTCTTCATTTGATTTAATTATTCTGCTTTTATCACCATTAATAAGAAAAATAATACTTTTATTATTGATATAATTGTAGGAGGAGGTGATTTAGAGGGTCTAAGAATATGAAAAACAAAAATGGGAGAAGCTCTGTATAACCTAAATGAAATATGTACACTATTTTACACATATGTAGAAGTATGTGAATCCAATGGGGTGAAAAAAATTTATATGATACATCACTCAATGGTCTACAACTCATATCCATCCACCCAAGCCTACTTAAATTATCTAGAGGTCAAACCAAACTAATCTTTTTATAGAACCAATTCTACCTGAATTCAAATGTTGGGTTCGATATTTTTATATGTATCCCATTCTAGGTGTCCAATAGCCTCAAATTTTTACATTGGGATATTTGAGATTCTGGAAGGCAACATTTATTTTTTTTCCTAGGCCGATATAATGCCATTTAGAAACCCAACATCGAGAGGTAATTGGAATCTCAAAATCTGGGATCCAGAATCTAAATCCATTTTTTCTATAAAGGGTACCATAGGTGCCTCATTTATTAGTTTCAAAAATTATTAATGTATTGAAATTTGGGTGTTTTAGAGGTATCCTCTCATAACCTTTTATTTTTAATAACTCTTTATACTCAAATAGAGATCTCTTGGAGAAAGTATCCCTTCATCGAAGGCATCCTCTCTTAATCATGTTCCATTGTTTGTGTTTGTGTAAAAAGCATTATAGTTTTTCTTCAATTTATTTAGTTTTCTTGTTTTTTAAATCACATTATTTATCTACAATCATACTCAATGATCTATAAATAAATTATAGAAATGTGATTGGTTTATACTAATTCAATGACCTTTGCGATAGAAAAATGATTCTATGATGACTACATTACCCATGGATAAGAAATGTTTCTTATTAATCAATCAACATCTAAACTTATTCAATTAATTATTTTGAAAAAATTACCTATTATAATAAACATGTTATAATTAATGAACTATGTTCTGAAATAAAAAGAAACTATGAATGTAATTGAACTATGCATACAAAAACACATGATGTCAGGAAATGTGGGAATTGTGAGAGAGTAATGTTAGCCAATAATACAAAACCTTCTTAAATCAATCCATAGAGTTTAAATATAATATTAAAAATCAATTCATCATCAATTTTAGAGTTTATATTCTCTATAAGTTACCACTAACCATAAGATATACTTATAACATCTATCAATGTAGCGTGATAGATTGTATGTTCTGTAGCTAGCCTAGGGTTTAATTCATTTCATCATTATGGTTAAGAATAATGTCATAGGATTTAAGGGTGATAAAATTAAGGGATTATAATTATTTAGAAGTTAATCTTAATGGTAGTGACAAATATTTAATTTAAGAGATAGGGTTATATCGATTACACCTTCAAAAATTGTTTTCTAAAAAATAACTGTTTTTTGTGTTTTACCAAGCTCATATCAAAATCAAAAAGGAAAAAAACCCAATCTTTATACATTTTACATCATCAGGTTTTATAAATTATGAAAAAACCCAAATAAAATTAATTTTTTTATTTAGAATATTTAATTTAATTTTTAAATTACCTTTAACGTGTTCCTTTAAATTACTTCCTCATTTAAGAGATGACATCAGCCTGCCACTCTACTGCAGCAAAAAAAACATGAAAACTGAACATCCCTTGAGGGTGTTCACGATAGTGGCTTTCAACAGAATTCCTTCATGAGTTGATATTTGGTGTGAAACAACCGGATGAATAGTTATGGATTATCATAATATCTTTATATTTTTGGGAGACCATTTGTGAGTGTTCTTTCCCAACCAAAGTATTTCTTTATTTAAAATCTATCTATAATTATTTAATCTATTATAAAGAGTGTGTTGATAATGGTTCTGTATTTTTAATTGGATTTTCATCCTAGTAAAAAAAGAAAAGGAACTATTACATGATAATTTAGTTTTGGTGGCCAGTTTTGAACCATGAACTAGCGGATTTTATTCTTCACTGGCATGCATTTCAATAGATCATGGCCATGAAAACATTGCTTCTGTCTTCAACCACTATTAGTTTCCACATATAAATTGGATGAAACATTCAGTTATTTCATTGTAGGGTTATCACAGACTCCTTAAAGAAAAAATTCTATATGGTCAGCCATTCAACTTATTGGTAAGTCATATCACTTTATATCAATTCAAGACACTTTTATGGTTAAGTATTTTAGAAATTTGTGCATCCAATAGATATAAATGATTTATAGGATACTATATGATATATTGTTTTGGGTAGGGATCCCAAGATTACTTAAAATTTTATAAATTCTTCCAGTAGGTAGTTATTCTCATGTCAATATGAGAACGCCCTACTATCCTCAAATAGACTGTTATAAAAAGTGTAAATTTTATATTTTTGTGGTTATGCTCTATGTTTGCATCATTTAATATCGAGTATATTGGTATTTTATTCAGTCTATATATTTTTTAATTTATAATTGTTATATGTCCACTATAACAATAGATCCAATTTGAGGTTTCAGGTGGCCAACAGTGTAAGTCACCTATATATTGGTTTTTGGTGGTTGATGTCTCTCATTTGGGACAAATATTTGTACATGAAATTTCATTGAATATTCATGTTATCTTCCAATGTATAAAAAAAAAATTTTGGCGTAAATATGATACTGATAATCGCCTCCAACATATTTAATTTTCATTGGGAGATTATGTGTTCATTAGTATTTCAGATAGGTTAGGACATTAATGACATATAAATAATGGGAAATTAGAAATGAAATAAGGTGTACCTTGTGAGATACCTACTCAAATTGGAGAAGTTTCTTATCTATTTGATTTACCATTTTAGTTGACTGATATCAATTATTTTTTCAATGTATACACTCTTAAGATGTACCATTTAGATCTATATAATAATCTAAATTATTAATTTCTTGTTTTTTACTAAAAGAATTATTTATTTACAGACTGTAATATATTTTTTTCCCAAGTAAATGATTCTATATTGAATATATATTATGTTGGTCAGAGTGTTGTTGTAGTGGAAACCAACTTCTCAAAATATTTGGGAATCTGATTTGTAGATGAGGGAACAATAGATTCATCATTTACATGATTAGACTACATTTTCATGACCTTCAATCAACAAAAAGTTATATTATACTATGAATTTTTTATAATAACATTTCACTTTTAGGCTCTTATTTTCGATTTTTTGGCCAAAAATTGTTTTGAAACTTATTTGGGTTGTTGTAGTTGTCTTTTGGTAAATTATGGAGTGTTTTAGGAATGCACATTGTTGGATCCTAGTTTTTCCAATTTGTGCTTTATTACTAAGAAAACTTATAACATTTTGTGTTTTGGGACAATCTGGTTTTATATGGTTGGAACGTTGTAAGACAAAATGTTCAACCAAACCATGAAACTTCAACTAATTAAAAGAAACAGACACATTTGTAGTGCTTGGTTTGATATAAAATGTGGAGAAAAAGGGTGATGTGAATTAAAAAATTACTAATATAATATTGGAACATGATACACCTCCATTTTATAACAATCATTTCTATAATGTTTTGTATCATAACTCTATGTGTTCTATTTATAGATTTTGGTGATCCAAACTCTTCCAGAGAAAAATTCTATTTGATCCTTAGTTTTTAGATCTAGAAAATTAATGGTAATTGTCTACTATTAATTGTTATTTAAATAAATATCTATATTAACTCATTTTATCAAATTTAATACAAGATCAAAGATTTTATTTTAGTATCTAGCTGTTTCTTCAGGATATAATTATAATATTATTATATATATTATGAGGATGAATTAAAAGATAATATTTAATTTGGTCATTGTGTTCTTCTTCTGAAATTTTCTTGTACTGTGGTTTTATTTTTCTCCACTAATATATATTTTTTGAATGTTGGTTTCATAATATTCATTTTTTGTCTTCAGTATCACCTTTTCTTTTTACAATACTTTCTATCTCATGGAATTTGTATCCCAATTTTCGGTTGAAAATACCATGTCTTAGAGGTGAGTGGTTTCATGAATATTCATTGTTTATTAAATAATTCTTACATACTAATTTAAAATGTATTTATTTATTTCTTTATATAATGATTAATTATTTTTGAAATGTCATAAATTGGGATTCATCAAAAAATTATTTCTTAAAATTAATTGATGTTGGAAATGTATTTGAAAATGTATTTAGTAATTTTTCCAAAAATTTTAGATATCCTTTTGATATGATTTTAATTGTAAAATGGAACTCATCATTGTGTTGTTCATTATTGAGAATTAACCCCTCTATGTGTAGGTGATAGTACATGGGATCATGGGGGACCTAGGATAAAAAATTCTGGGATAATAATGATTTGATTTTTTATGGAAACATGTCATGGATATACGATAAACCTCAAACTATTCATTATTAGGATGATTGTTTAACTTTTTAGTGTTTTCTCTCATCCACATGCCTATGTCATAGGTATATTTGAACATGTATCCATTTGGTCATTAATGTGTATTGATCCAAGAAAAACCAAACCAAATTTTCCCTCAAACTAGATTCTATGTTTCCTAATTTTATAACTTTTTTATTTAGAAAACATTTATATCCCATATTCTTATTAAATAATTTGTTTATTTCATATTTTAAATGTTTTATGTTTTTTATAGTGAGTAAATTAAATTTTTTTAAATTATTTAATGTTAAATTTCATGCCTTGTCATTCTAACAATTTTTGTATTTGGTTTGTTTTATAAATACATTTTATGGAAAAGTTTTTGGGATCCTACATTACTTGTTTTCTACATTAATAGCACATTTATTTAGGTTTTTGGAGACCTAATTTTATATAATGCATGTACTGATAGTGTGAAACATATTGGTGGTTGGTGTCCTTGTTAGAACATATAAGGATTTTGATAGTGAAATAGAGGTATTTTTCACTCATATCACATAGAGATGGGTTCTCATTTCTCTATATACATTAGATTATTTGTTTCAGATTAATACATGAATTTTACAATTACTAATAGTTTTCAATTGTTTGTATTTTTAATAGAATGTTTTATTTATTATATATATTACAACAATATTTTTGGTTAATTGTAGGAAAATTTTTCTATATGGTCATTCATTTTTCCCATGTGTTGTTTTCTAGCTTACGGACATCTAGATCACCCATTACGCAATTCCTCTAACTAGAATAGATGTATGGTTTAGGGATATCCCTTATGTATTTAGGTATGTCTATATGGATATATGTTTATATGTGTGTACATTTGTACGTACGTTTCTATGTATGTATGTATTCATTTGTGCATGAATGTGTGCATGCATGCATGTATGTATTTATGATTGTGTGTAATGTAATGTATGTATGTATGTATATATGTATGTATGTATTATTTTATGTATGTATGTATGTATGTATGTATGTATGTATGTATGTATGTATGTATGTATGTATGTATGTATGTATGTAAATATGTATGTATGTATGTATGTATGTATGTATGTATGTATGTATGTATGTATGTATGTATGTATGTATGTATGTATGCATGCATGTATGTAAATATGTATGTATGTGTGTGTGTGTGTGTATGTGTGTGTGTGTGTCTATTTGTATATATGTATGTATTCATGTATGTATGCATGTATGTATGCATGTATGTATGTATCTTTGTGTGTATGTATGTATGTATGCATGTATGTGTGTATGTGTGTATGTGTGTATGTATGTATGTATGTATGTATTTCTGTATGTATGTAGGTATGTATGTATATGTGACTCTCTATCTATCAGTCAATTTGTATGTATGTATTCGACCTGACAGGTTCATCGACTCTGCTCCCTACTAGGCCTAAAGTGCATTCTCGATCTCAATGGGATAGTTACAAGTGACATGGTATCAATTATATCCATTGGGAATGATATAAACCTCAAAATTTGAAATACCACATCATAAACTCCACCCATAAATTATTCATCACCCATCCTTATATCAAATTAAGGATCATAAAATAAATTATTTTAATAACATTGAAATACCCAAATATAGTATTTTTTTACTAACATAACTAAATAAAAACAACTCGCATACTCATAATTACATAAATTGAACTAAAAACATTACTTTAAATCAAAGGAATAAGATATCCAAAACAAATATTTGGGCCCCAATGTTTGACACATAACAACCCAAAATGAAATAAAAAATGATCTTGAAACCCAACAAAAAATCATCTTCTCTCCCTTTGGACACTCTTCATATCTGATTACACACACCATTGGACCAAAATAACAATGTAAAAAAGGATTCCATCAAGGGAACTTGAAGGATAACATGATTTACAATAACACCCATTTTTATATATAAGATGTGAGCTAAAAATTCCTTGTTGAATTTTAGTGGTGTGTTTGAGAAATTTATTTCAAAATAACTATCGTCAATGAATGATTAAAAAATATATAAATATTCATTTTCTTCATGTGAATGTACAATATAAATAGATAACATTCCATAACAAATATCATTAAACATCAATTTTTCCCTTTTATAGAACATGCATTAAATCCATGGAAAAATGAGTTTTAAATAATTGAAAAAAACAATATAGTTTCCCTTATTTCCAATTCATTCCTAAAAAATTAACTATTTAATTATTGTCCAAATTTTGTTCAATAATATGCATTCCAAACAATGTTTTAATTCATATTGAAAATAAACAATATCCATAATAAAATGAAGCATGAAAATAAGTAGTAGCCATGATGTTAATAGTTCAAAAATGAAAATAATAAGCAACTAAAGATATGTGGTCACATAACAAAATAATGAATGAGGGTATGTAAACAAGTAATGGAAGGAATTCCCCATCAAATCCTCAGTAGTAACAAAACATAATGTGTTTCCCACATGACACTATAAATAAAATAATATACATGGACTATCTGTAAAGTAGCTGATATACATGAAAAAATTAGATATGGGAGACCTAGAGAACTCTCTGATGACAAAATCCATCCCTTTAACACCTTTTGGCTACCTATAAAATATTTTCCCACCGGTGATCAATCTATTCTCGGGGTTCACCGATATTGACAATCTACAAATCTACATTGGTTATAAAAGATAAATCATTATGATGGAGCTGTATAAAATGAATCAAAAGATCATGATAAGCTCAATAATAAAACAATATATAGAAACATCATCTCACCAACAATAACGTCTCAAGAAAAAAAACCTTTCATATCAATGTATATGCATTACATTATTGAAAAAAATAAAGACTATTTTATTTGGGGACCATTCAATTACCTTCATAATTAGGATAACAAGGTGCATAACCATGGATCTCAAATTTTTCTTGAAAGGAACCTTTCTAAAATAACAAACTACTCTCCAAAATTTACTCCGAATGAAAAATAATTTGTACCATTTTAAAAAACTCCTTAACACATTGTTGAAACACATTCCATGTCAAACAACAATAAAATCATTTAATAGAAAAACAACCCTTTCTTTTCAATCAAATTATGTGCTGGCCATAATAATTTATTTTCATACATTCATTGAAAAAAATTACCCATTACATGAAGAATATGCTATAAAATGGATTTGATAATAATAATTCATTTAAAATAATCCATATATGATTTTTTTAAAAAGCATCACATTCAAAAAAAATTACAATTCAAGAAAACATTTTTATTAATTTATAACATGTTATAAAAATATTTTTAAATATTTATAAATACATTATATATATAATATAACTATAAATTCATAATACATTCTTTAGGGAACAACAAGAACATAGTTGCATGTTGAATAATGGAAGTTTGAAAACACTCCTACCTCAAACAAGATGAAACCATATCCCAACCATTGACCTTTTATTATAACAATAACTATATAAGATCCATGAATTCCAAAACAAATTTGTGCAAAAAATACCCATCATTTATATCCATACAAAATACTAAATATTATACATGTGTTTTATTGATTTTTTATTAAATAATATCGATGGGAAAAGAAAGAAGGGGGAAGAAAATATGATAAATATTTGAGAAAGAAAAATTTTCAATGCATAACCACCTAGAATAGAACAGGATTGTATATCAAATAAATAAGAAGTGTGAAGAGATCACATGGGACCTATATGGAAATCATTGAGTGGGAGGGATGGGGAAAATATATAAAAAAAAAATAAATATGAGTTGGAAAAAAATTAAATATCGAAACCTTACCAGACACCTTCCTTGTTATGGTCCCATGCACCAAACTGTATACCCACCCCAGAGTCCCTATGGTGTTTCTTTCATGATGATTATGAAATGGACCTCAAAATGTATGATTATGTATCACCCAATATACCACCCAACACTGCATAGCTTTATTTTCATTCCATTTTTTAATACATTTAAGAAGAAACCCAAATAGTAAGTCATGGAGTCCATAGTTTAGTGTTAAGAACCATAGCATATAGCATCATCAAAAACAATATCTCAGGTGTGTCCAACTATAAACATATCCTCAATATACCTGATACCATCTAAAACACATGTAAGATATTAGGAACACCAAAAATAGAGAACTAACACATAATTAAATATTATATTCCAAAATAGTGACAATGAGCGCTGGAAAAAAATTCAGTAACATGGAACATTCTAGAATTTCATAGTCTTTGGTAAAATTAGAATAAAATAAAAGGATGTGAACAACAACCTCATTCTTTAAGAGGTGGGTGGGAGGGGAATCACCTGGAGTGGACCCAAATAATTCAAAACCAATTTAAAAGTATTTTCTAACAATAATGGAATAACTCCAACAAAATTGATGAATTTCTATAAGGAAAAATCTATTATTCATATATAGATTAATGAATATAAGAAATTAATTCCTATAATAGGTTTCCCTAAAACTATTAATTTATATAGAATTGTGAAACAAAAGATATACTAAACAATAAAAAATGCGTAGACAAAATAAACCAAGTCTTGAAAAATGAAATCAAAAGAAAAGTTCCATAATATATCTTAAAGAAGTATATATTTCCTCCTACTACATGAACACATTAATGGGTCTAGTACTAAATCATAAAAGAGTATCACTACCAGTTAATATAAATACAATGATAATATAATATCCAAATTTAAACTTATCAGAAACCTCCAATCAATATAAAATGTGTTTCATCTATAAACATTAAATCTTAAAAAAATATACTATAAAATTGTTTTATAATAGTTATAGAGGGTAAACTAGGACATCAAATTCCAAAATAAATCACAAAAATAAAACCGTAAAACAAAATACAGTTACAAAACATGATCAAAAATATATGTGTAACACTAATCCATGTTAGTGAAGCATATTTCATTGGTTTCAAATTAATGTATACTCTGAATTATGGGATAAACACCAAAATATATATATATAAAAATCTCAAGAGTAATAAAAAGTGAAAAATAAATGTTAATATATCAAAATAATCAAAATATCTATAATAAAAACATATGGAATCTCCAATAAAATCAATAATCCACAATAATACTCTGACTCAACCTATAATCTAAACCGAATAGGAATCAACCCCCAAAATTTTCTTATCACCTAAATTTATATGACCATTCAAAATAAAACAGTTGGATAATAACATCCCAAGGTGTTGAGATATATGTAAAAAACACCCTCACATAAAAAAAATTCAATCATTGTAGAATATAGAATGGTGACACATCGAATCTTAGAACCTGGTGCGGGGTTGACCCCACTATATCCTTCAATGTTTGATCCAAGACAACAACTAGAAGATATATACAAAATATTGAATTGATCACCATAAAATAATATTAATAGAATTTATCGTTGATTTTAAAATGGGATTTTTGTGGTGAATAAATAATGTATCCAATGGAATGGGTCTAACTTGACAAGGTATTATAAATATAACATCCAAATTCCCATTTAAAACCATGGGATCAATCCAAAATCACTAAAACTATGTCATGATATAAAAATTTATTTCTTTTAAATCCGCACATTCAATAAGAAATTTATAATATATTTTTTTTCAACGAACACATTCTTTGAAGAATTTCCCAAAAATTGTAAAATAATGCAAATATATTTTACAATATAAAATCCTAACATCCTAATCATTGAAATTTTAAAACCATCACACCAACATTTACTATGGGATCCTTATTATATAATTAAGACAATAAATCTTTGTAGTGGACTTATATATTTCCAAAATACTCCACGTATTCTATCATAAACCAATAAAAATTCTGGAAACTAATTTCTATTTACAAAAAATCTTCCAATATATTTTTTAAATATAACAAATAATAATGTGTGGTTTCCATTTTAATTTTTTTAATTCCATTCACAATCTGACCACTCATGGGAAAAACCCCATTTGAGATAATATGCATTACAAATAAGGTACAATATATCATTAATAATAGTCCAAACATTTATTGAAAAGAAATTTCCATAAGAAAACATTTAAAACACCAAGAATGGCCAAAAAATAACATGGTGGTCCAAAATAATGCATCATATATAAATTAACCATGGGATTTAAATTCAAAACTTTTTCTGGATAACATGATTAAATAACTGAAATATAAAATAATATAGAAAAATAATTTAAATTTTTAATTTTTTTTAAATATTTATTACCATCAAATAAATATTTTCATGGAATGTAACTTTTTCACAGAAAACCTGTTTCAAAACACACAATGAATAAAATATCACACAATATATTTTTCAAAAACCAAATACAAAAACAAAAAACCCACAGAATTCTACTTTATTTTTCTCATATTTCATAGAATTATTAAAATGTATTCTATGTATCAAATCCAAATCACATTAATGATTATATATTTCTTGTCCAAAAGTTTTGATATACCAAAAAATAAATCATCAGAAAACCACTAAAATAGTTGTAGAACTAATTGAATGATCTCTTCATGATTTTTCACAATGTGTGAGATAACATTAATCATCATATAAATTATTAATTTTCATACAAAAATTATTGGTTTCCCTAGTTAAACTCATAAAATTACAGGGAGGACCAAGACAACATCACTATAAATAAAAAATGATACAAATAGCTAAAACATTATCTAAATCATAACAACAAATATAAACACAAGTTTTATAATAAAAGGTGGTGATCAGATGCCAAATCATGACATGCCACCTAATTTCTAATAAAATTCACAATCTTTATACTACCCAGGAGAACCAATAGAAAAAGAGGGAATTCAAATACAATTCTTTAATGAATCTTCCCAGGTTAACCCCATATATCACCTAGTCCACCTTTAAAAAATGCCTAAAGCAAATTTTTAGTCAATAAAATCTATAGAAATGTAACTGAATTTTAAAGCATTACTATATGGATTTATTTAATGCTTGAAATAAAAACAAAAACATTATATACAGAACCTCAAAATATAGTATATTTCATTCATATTTTTGATTCCATTACTTAAGATAAATACAATCAAAAATAATGAAACATTAAATTAGATTGTTTCCAAGTATGAATTAAAAAATGAATCGAAAACATTATAAAACTATAATAGAATCATTATCGTAGGAACAATATAACCTGAAGAAGAATTTATACTGGAAATATTGATAACGAATTATAATAGACCAGAATAATCGGACCCCTTACATTTGAATTTTTAGGTATCATGATTTATTTGAGAGTTTTCTTATAGGTTAAAATAGCATTTTTCACATCAATTAAATCACTATTCCATTCTAATAGGCATGTTTATGGTTGTGGTGAGCCCCATTATGGATTATTGGGCGTAGTGAGGGACATAGTGGTGGCCATTTGGAATATGGTCCTTGGGACCATCATTAATTGGTTGGTTATATTAAATCCTTGGGTTTATTTTTCATCATTAGGTACTATCGATGGACAATGGGTAGAGAGACACCTATATAAGACATGGGGGTGGGAATTTTATATATAGAGTACCCCAATTTAAAAAGGGGAGGTGTAGAAAACCCACAAGAAATGTAAATTTTCTAAAACGTTCCCCACTAGGAAATGGGTATCCCTATAATGTGAATGGATATGGGAATATTGATGTAGAGTTATTGAAATTCTGATTTCCATGAGTATGAATGGAAAATTATGAGCATGTTTGAACAAATCTATTTTATTTTGTTTTTGTGAGGGGAAACGATGTCTATATTTACCTTGCGCCATTGTGTTCATTATGGTGGACATCTATAAAGATAAAATAGAATACATTATGATATGAAACATTTAATGTTATTGATTAATTAATTTAATAGAGTAATTAAATATCATGTTACATTATAAGGGGGTTTTATTTCAAACAAATGGAAATATGGATCTCTTTTTATCATTGAATCTAGGGAAAAGTGGGGTAACCATGCTATGAAGGATACCAGTTAGTCTCCTATTATAAATAAATTGACCAGACTTCTTGGGTTTGGATTTAATTTTCATCTCCCAACCATAGATGACCCCAAAAACCATTTGCAAACCATATTCTTCCTTTATTAGGATTATAACCACTTGTATCATCTGATTGAAAATCCTTGATTCTTCGTATTCCCTTTTTCATCTCACTCTCAAATTTCTTATACTTGTTCTGTCTAAAGGATAAAATGGGGTGGATTCTCTAGATTAGGTGACTTCCCTAGTATGAACCAGTGATGATTCTTCATGATATTTTACGTAGAAGATATCATTGGTATATAGAAGTGGATGGTCCTTCAAAATCCTCTTCTAGTACGGAGTTTCATTAATGCTTTATATCAAGGTGGGGGATTCTAAAAATATCGTTCTTTTTTCAATAATTGGGATATTATACTTTGTTTTTATATAGGAATAATATATATTGGATTTAAATAGCATAAGGATGTAGTCTGATTGTAAATTTTTGTTAAGTGTATGATTCATATATGATTACATGATATCGTGATATTTCTATCACACGTATTTATTGTTTGTTATTATTAGTGAAAAGCATTGTGTTGTTATAAGCCACTATTTTTATGTAGATATTAGAATGTTGTGAATCCTGGTTAGAAAAAATACCAATTTAATGATGGTAATTTGACAGGTTTTGTCAAAATTAATATCAACATGATATTAAATTCAAAGAATAGGTTAGGTTTTAGTGGATTATATTGTAATTTGTTATAATGTTGTTGATATTCATGTGTGTATTTTTTTGTAATTTTTAGTAGTTCTAGTTGTTTGGTTTGACTAATTACATTCATGGAATACATTGGGTTGTCAATGTCTTGGATGGTATGTGTGGGGAAACAAGCTCTTCCTTACAAGTGATGTGTGGAACAATACGAACATCTAAGGATATTTAATAATATAGTGGGGTTAAATTTAACATTTCGTTTTGGGAATGTAGAAATGTTGAGGTTGATAAGAGATGACCTAGTAGACTGTTGTTATGGGTTTTTACATTATCTCTTTGTTATTGTTTAATGTGAATGTTGATATTGATAACATAATTACAGGTGAAGGAAATAATTGAATGAATAAAAGTATAATAATGAAATGAAAATACATATACATAATTGGAAAATAATTATAACTTTATTAAGGGTTTTGGATTCATGTTACTTTTCATTTATTAATGATTTTAATGTCCTAATGAACATAATATGCAATATGGTGTTAAATATTATAATTACATAATTGTATTGTTACCTTATACCTATTTGAAATTTATAATTTTCATGTGAAGTGTTTTTAGGTTAACATCATAATAAAGTTATTGATATAATTTTTCTATTATATACATTGACATTTGGGGAGTGAAAATTATTGAGGTTGGGTGGTAGTTGTCTTGATATATGCTTATTGGTTCAGGTGATTTAACACTAATGCATGAGTATTATCATCCCACATATTCAAATGATGTATTTAATATGACCCTACATATTATAATTATTTTTTACAATCCTATATATATAAACACTTTTCCAAGTTTATAGGGTGAGTTTAGTGACTGTGATGGAATGTACTAACATGGTTCTAGGAATTGACTATGTAGTTATTTATAAAGACCATTAATGGTAATTTTTGGGATTCATATTTTACATATATATTGATATTTTTTGAAATTTCTGTGGATATTGGTTTGTTTATTTAATGTTTTTATTGATTGATGGTTTTCTAGTTATTGGTATATTTGTGTGTACATCCTCCCATTTGAATATCTTAAACTGACCTTGGTATTTACCAACATGGGGATTATTGTATGTAGGATTTATGGGAAAGTCTTGTAGCACCCCAAGTTTTTGTGATCCCTTTTTTAATATAAATTTAACTTCATTTATACGTTGTGCCACACATTACACCAACCTATTCTTGGGCTACACACAACAATAACTTAACTTGTTTTATATGGAACACTGTGTTTCTATGACACATCATTTTATTAATATAATTTCATTAAATAGAAAACCATAATATAGATGAATTAATTTCCTGTATAAAAAAGATTAAAGTAATTATGAAAATATTTTTTACACATTATTCAATGACCAAATAATTATAGAAGAATGTAAAACCAATTTTAATACCAAGAGAAATGTTTTTTTAAAAATTATTGAATTGTGGAAAATTGTGTTTTATTCCAATAAATAAAAAAATAAATATGGTGGAATTATATTAACGAGTTAAAAATATTATTCAATAAAAAACATAAAATTCAATTTATTTGTTTTGAATACATTATATAAGAAAAATTCCAATTTTAAATATAATAAAAAATTACTGTCTAAAAAATAATTTGACCAAATTTTAATGGATAACCTATTTTAAATATATTATTTGTCAATTTTATAAAATATATTGGATAAAATAAACTTCTAATATGAATTATAAGTATAAAAATTTACTTTGGTAATTGTTTTTTATTTTTAGACAAGATTCATTTCGTGATAAACAGTGAAAATGATAATATATTTACAACTAATTCTTTATCTGATTTATTTGTATTGAAAGAAAAACATTGATAATGGTAGTAATTAAAAATTAGATCAATAATTATTCATTTTATCCAATTAATATCATTGTAATAAATATTACATTGAATTTTTATATAAAAATATTTCAATATTTTGGACTTTTACATTAAAAACTCATTTTCTCGGTATGTCAATAGGATTAGTCCATAATTAATTTATAAAAATTATATATTTTGAATATTGAAAAATGGATTAAATATTTGAAATAATAATTTAAAAATGTATTAAATAAGTCCTTTTTATTTTGGGACAAAATATTAATAAAAAATTTTGTAATTTGTATTAACACGGTTAAGAGTAAATCATGTAAATGTGGTTAAAAATAATATTATATATGTTATATAATTACACTAACATGTGTCTTAATTTTATTATAATAATAATACTCGTCCCTCATCATTAAATTATTATTTAATGGACCATTTATGGTCTTTTGGATGATAATATATCCTTTACATAATTATATCCATAGAAAGGTCAATTTTATCAGACATTTCCCATTTAGAGGATATATATTCTTAATATGAGGTTCTAAAAGGTATATGATTGAGTATAAATATTATTGAGAGACATAAAATGTTTATCTAGATCATATAAATTTATTTATAATTTACAGTTATATAATAATTATCTTAAATGGTGACACAATGATGATGATGTAATTTTTTAATTATTTGAAGAATCAAATAAATGATATCATAAATAGTGTAATAAATATAATTTAATATAATTAATGTCATCCATGAATTTTTTGGGATTATTTGGACATGTTATAGATGAGTTAAAATAGATTGTTCGATGATATAATGTTGTTAAAATATTCATAAAATGTGAAGTAATGAAATGAATCAATATTTACAATAATGATATTTTAAAAGAAAAAATATTTTATTAAATGATATAAAATTCATAATAATATAAAATTCCATTAAAACAGTATGATACATATTAAAATTTATAAAATGAATATTATATTATTATTTTGGAATTTATTGTAATTATATTAACCATCAAAGTAGTAATTATATTCTATCACGATAAAAATTAAATAGGTAAAATAATGTTTGAAGGAAGAATATAAGGACTAAAAAATAGTGAAAACATATAAAATATTTACAGGATAATTTTATGTTTCCCCAAAATCATCCTATATGAAAAATTAAAATGTTTGAAGTCATTCGGATTATATAATTAATTGATATTAATTTAATATTTTTATGATTTCTAAGATTCCCTCCCCTATCTTATAAAAGGTAACCTATTATTCTTTTTTATTACACTTCAGAACTAATTTGGTTTTGGAAAAATCTATTAAAATATCCTACCATCATATCTTACTTCATTATATAATCTTTAAATTGGTCATAAATCCATCAAAAGGATTTCATTGGTAAAAATCAAAAGGATATACCCAGAGAACAGGTCGTGTACATGAACAGACTTTGTTGTTTTATTTCTTCCATAAATGACATCAATTATGTTTATTTCATGTTTAAATAAAATACTCATTATCAGAAATATATTTATATTGTTTCATATTAATTTTATTATCCATACACACACAAACGTACATCAAATGGGATATTCAACCATTATTCGTTTGTACGGAGGATTACAACCTCGTGAAATAATGTAACTGGTTCTTCCATTTCCACCTAATAAGGATGATAATAATTATTCATTATTAATTTATATATGGTATTTTTGATATTTTTGGTTAGTTTATAATTATGTAATTATTATATAACTCATACCTTCATTCTGTCCATTTTGAGTAAATATGATAACCTCATTTGTGGATGTTTGGACTACTACCTCCTTAAAGTGATGTGATACCTTAAAACATTTTGTTGAATATTTTAAAGATTTGTTTAGATAATTTATATGATATATATGTCACAATAACTATACAAAAATTATATAATATATATGTATCATTTTCTTTCATTACATTATTATGAAAAGAAAAAAATGGAAATAATGATCATGTGTATGTATGGCCTATCAAATCCATGAATGATGTATTTTATTATAGAATTAAATATCATGTTGATTTTGATAAATTCATATTTACCTAATATTTATGATATTTAATAATGTATATCATTTTGGTGAAAATTAAATTATGAAATAGTTAAGATGATTAAAAATGTAACATATTAAAACTCATGTGAAAAAAAGAGTTTTTTACCAGAATAGTAACATTAAAAAGGAATTGTTTACAAATGGGTAATACAATGTCAAATTATGAAATTATATATTATTATATAGAATAATATTTTTCATTAATATATTTATAATCAACATCAATTTATTATATAGGAATTTTTTACAAGTACGATGAGAGTCAATACCTAAGGTAAAATATTTTTTTCTCACTTTTATTTTTTGCGTGACATATAACATATACAATTAACGTTTCTCTTGGGTTGTTTATGTACTACCCATGAGTTTATTTTATGGATATTATTTAGATGATTTAGGTTTTTTCAAATGCATATAATTTTCATTCATTCATGGGTCATACGATTATATTGATTATAAAGTGATGTGTATTTATTTTAGAATCTCATCAATATTTGGGATTGTTTCATTATTACACTGTGTTGGGGAATATATACCTTTCATGACCATTTTTTTTAAAAATGTTTTCAAAAAATGTATTTTTTATTCTATTATGTATTTTTTATTTAATATTTAAAAAAAATCATTTCACTACACTATTTGAAAGGAATGTTTTTATAGTATTCTAAATAAGATAATTTGTTGCTCTTCCAGAAATAGTATAAAATAAATGTTTTATTTCTTATATGGCATGAAAAAAAAATCCACGTTCATGAAACCATAATTATTTTAAGTTTAAATTATATGATTATATGGTTATTTTCAAATTAAATACATTATTTTATAACATTGTTTCATTTTGAGAAACTGAAAAAATTTCAATATAGAATGGTTATTTCCCTCAAGAACTATTTTTATTTGAAACCTGAAAATTATTTTCCATTTATGTTAATATTATTTAATTTTAATAATATTTTACTAAGGATATGATTCAATTATAACATTATTATTCCTTATTAGAATATTTTTTGTGAATAATTAAACAATAATTATGAATCCCTTTTCTTTTCCATAGGTTATGTTATGATTAAATGATGTTTATAAAACCCATTTTATTCCAGGGGTACTGATAGGATAAATTATTTATGATCTTATGGAACACATATATATAGTTTTCATTATGTGTTGGGTAGGACATATATGTCCCCCAATGCATTGGGTAATGATTTATGTTTCATGGGATAGTGATTGAAACAAGTCAACAGGAGTGATCCACTATATAAGATAGGGGAACCTAACCCACTGTGAAATGATGGGAAAACCAGATTCACTATAGGAATATGGGGAAACTAGATCCCTTCTAATTAATGGACTATGAATTTTGAAAGTGGTGTTTCCCTCCTTATTGGTGTAGTTCCCATTAAGTGCCATGTTATTTTTTCACAATGCGCCTTTAATTTTAGGTGATGATATACCGTGATTTTTTGTCTTCCACTGTTTCTATATTAGATGACATCGTTTTACTGAAAAGGATTTTGTGATTTTTTATTTATCTTTTATGATCTTCAAACCATTATACCATGACTAATGTATATGATCTTTGACATGGAGGGTATGAACTTCAAATTTTATGCTCAGGTTTTCATGCCTTTGTGATAATGTTATGGTTACCTATATTCCATGCATACCCTTAATTAGCTTCTAAGATCACCTTTTATTCTGTTACCATTCCTCATGTCATACCTAAATGTATTACAAAGGAATTATAAATGGGATAATCATCATGGGATATTTTGATGATAATTTTCCAAATTAGAATAATGTTTTCCATGTATAAAAATGCACTAAAATGGTATGGTTCTATAGAAGGGGTTTGTGAAATGTAATAAATTTCCTATAACCAAATGTAATATCAATATATGAAATGACTAGGTCATTGTAGATGGATGTGTTAGTCATCCTTTGGACTGAATGATGAGAAAACATTAATGAGATTCATATAGATATTTCAAAGTATATATATCTATTTATGTCTCTATGGATAAGTCTAAGTATAAGTTACAATCCTATATCTATACTAATAATCAATAATAACCTATAATTGAAGAGATTTTATCCTATATTGGAATTTTATATGCAATTTCCCAATAATATGTGGTTTTCCTACTATGATTACTATTTACACAGCATTCTATTGGTTTTACTCGATGTCTTGAACTTGAAAGAATCATGTAAATATCGAATATGATTGATTGTTTTCTGACAATGAGAAAGTGAATTGGATTATAATTGGAAATATGGAAATTGTGTTATTCATCTTCATCTATAGGGATATATTATTAACAACACGAACCATGGTGAGATTGATAAAACCATGAATAAGATAATGATTGGATTTTATAAAAGATCATGTGGTTATGAACATATAGTATGAAATATTTTGCATCATGTATGTTATGAAGGTTGGATGAAGAACATGGAATATTATCTCAAATAGAGCGGACGATGTTATGTGTGGAAAAAAGAGGGTCATAAGGTGACATATTTTTGAGGAGTTTCCTACCTTAAGCCTCGAGGACATGGTATTTATCCAAATCAATTACCTAACCCAATAATTTTCTTTTAGACTGTGGAATTACTTAAAACATGAAAATAATTTAAGTGGAAGGATGGATGTATTTATAAAAAAGGGACTCATAAGATAATAAGATGGTTTATGATATCATGAACTGAGTTTAAATTTTTTTATTAACAGTATCAGGAATGGATTATTTTTTTAAAGCATGTGTGTTTTCAAAATGCTTTTATGGTAATTATGTTTATTATCATGTTTCACGAGAATAAGTGATAGTGGTATTTAAATATTTAGAATGTGGAAATTGAGGGCTACATCCTGTTTTTGGGGAAAATTATATGTTTAGGAAACAAATTTTAAAAGCCTTGTATTTTTTTCTTTGCTATGTTAAATAAGGGTAATTACATATGAAATCATTTATGTTGAAATTTGGATGAGGATTTCAATATTAATTTTTCAATTTATGAATATTGGATAACATGTACCAACCACATTTTTGAAATATTAAATAGGGATAGAGGGCATTACTTATCATCTCATTATGGATCTTATGGTCCACTAATTCTTTAGGAATTGCGATTTCAACCTCATTTGTTAGTGTAGTAGATAAAGAAAAAAATAATCCTTTTATTACAAATGGATGAGATTGTGCTTACAGAATGTAATTAAATGAAGTAATAATATTTTCTAATGAAAATTATTCTAGTTTTATAAAATTATCTTCACACAAAAATTTTATCCTAGTACCATAATTTTATATTAATCAAATGTTCCCTTAGATCATCAAAAATTTATCATTTTTTGGTGATTAACATTATAATGACTATTTTTTGAATAAATCTCAATCAGAACCTCATAGTTGGAATTCTCTCCCATTTCTATATTTTCAATTTCAATTAATATTAATTATGTGGTGATATTCACCTTTTAATTTCTCTCTTTTTAAGAGGATGTTTTAGTTTCCATTTTTTTACAATGTGGGTTTCCCAAATGGATATTCTAAAACATCCACATTTTCAACTGGTTGTTCAATTTGATATTGGAAGAAAGTGACTTACTATAAAATATTTTGGTCATATTTGAATGCTATCTTTCTGATTGGAAAAAACACCAAATATCACTCATTTTCATGATGTGTTCCATGTATCTCCTTTGAGGATTTACATACAAAATTTATCATGTGTAAGAAACGTCTATGTAATAACACATGAGAACGATCTTTCTTATAAATAAACACCATTATATATTTTACATCATAGTGATATGGTTCATCATAACAAGACCACTCCCCCAATTAATGTTTTTCAGGAGAAAACCACCAGTTTGAAAAAGTTCGGTGGTAACATGAGGATATGAAGAGGTAGAAGTATCCTTAATTAATTTATATGAACGATCACTTTTTATGGGAAAATCATTTTATGTTGGGCAACATGTAATACCCTGATTTTTTATTCACCTTTTTAAAAAAAATTATATTTTCTTCATGTCTTTTGTTATATGATACACCATGATAAGCCTACGCTACAAATAACATCAGCTTATCTTGCATTACATGCAACATTGAGTGTCTACGAAACATCATTTTATTATTATACTTATTTAAAATATTAAATAATAACATATTCAGTAGAATATCACCTATAAATAGGATAATTGAATTAGGAAATTATGGTTTACACATAATTCATTGAAAATTTATGATAAATTAATGTATCCCACTTTTTAAAATATATGTAAATGTTTTCTAAAAATTAATAAAATGTGCAAAGCTATGACTTATACCAATAAATTGATATATCAATATTTTTAAATTAAATTAATGAAATTTATATATAATATATTCAATCTAATATTTAACCAGCATATTATTTATTTTAAAGACATTATATAAGAACACATCCATTTTAAAACATAAAAGAAGTATTTTTCTGAAAAAACATTACTCGCAGCTTTTATTAGAGCAGAAGTTTTAAATATCATGTTTGACACTATTATAAATACTATTTGAAAAAATAAATTTACTATTTCAAATATGCGTATCAGAACATTATTTAGATGAATTTTTCTTTTTTATATGATTTGTTTATGAATATTGAAAAAACAATATTCTGAAAACAACATTTTTATATGATTTATTTATATTGTTAGATTATATTTTTCCCTTATTTTAATGAATAATTAGATAAATATTTTATTAGTTTGTCAAATTAATGTCATTAGTATAAATTTCACATTGAATTTTGATATAAAAACATAACAATGTTTTGGATATTTTTACTTTAAAACCTCATTTTCTTTATATCTCAATCGGATTAACTTTTTATTAATTTAAAAAATTAGGTATTTTGAGTTTTTAAAAAATGATTCAATATTTTGAATTATAGGATTCAAATTTCTTAAATAGGTAACATTAATATTTTTAGAAAATATAAATAATAATTTTGGTAATATTTATTACCACGATTAATGGTAAATTGGGTAATTGAGGCTTAAAAAATTATTATAAATATTATAAAATTACACTAATACATGTCCTAATTTCATTGGATGAATATATTTAATCCCAAATAATTAAATCATTTGTTAATGGAATGTTCATGGCATTCTGAATGAGAGTATAATCATTATATAAATTTATTCCAAGGAAATTCAATTTTGTAACAATTTTTTAAAGAGAAATATTTTCAATGAGAGGTTATATAAGGGATATTAACACACATAAATAATATTTATAAATAAACAATTATTAATATGACTAATGTTAATTTATTAAAAAAATTGTGATAAAATAATTACCATAAGTGGAGAAAAAATTGATATATGTAATTGTTTATCTAATGGAAAAATCAAATAAATGATAATAAATATATTAAACCAATTATTATTTGATATAAATAATGTCATGAAATCGTTTTATGGATTCCTTCGATATGATATTGATTATTGAAAATATTTGGTTCAATGATATCACAAAGTGATGATATTTTTAAAAAGACATTTAATGAATAGTGTTTAAATTGCCATTAATGATATTTTAAAATTAATGGTATTTTATTAAATGATATAAAATTCATTAAAATATAAAATTGGGTTAAATTACTGGGATAAGTCAAATAAATGAAATAAATAACTCAATTTTATTTCCTTTTTAATTTTATAATAATTATATTTACCCTCAGAGTTTAAATTACATGATATGAGAGTGATAATTAAAAATAACAAGTATGAGTTAATGGTAAAATGTAAGGATTCAAAAATTAATCAAAACAAATTTAATTTTTATTGTATGAAGAAATTTATACTTAAAATAATCATAATTAATAAATTAATATGTTTTAATGAATTTTAATTTTAAAATTTATTTATATTAATTTTACTTCATGAATCCTTCCAATATTGCCTCTCACATGTATTATAAAAGAAAACATCTTCTTCAATTTTATTGGAACATAAGAACCTATATGGTTATACTAAAATATTTTAAAACCTCCTCAAAAGATTACTCTCTTCATCATGGAATAATTACAATGCGAACAAAGCTAACCAAATGATTCCTTTTGTATAAATCAAAAAGAGATTCTCTAAGAATATGTAACATCCATCAAATGGAATATAAAATCATAGTTAGTGTGTTTGTGGGACTACCTCCTCATAAACCAATGTTGTACATTCTTCCATTACCACCATTAATTTGTTTATAATAATGATTTAATTTCTAATTTTAAATCATATATTTGACAATTATGATGTATTTATTATTATTTAATTATCATATAACTAATAATTTCATATTATCCATTTTTTCAGAATCTGATAACATTGTTTGTGAATGTGTATACTATCGCCTCCTAAAAGTGATGTGAATCATTCCCATATTACCTATAATGTATTAACAACAAGTTTATGGATTTTATATAAAATATATTTTGGCATAATTATACTTTAATGATACTATATATATATTTTTATATTTAATTTACCTCATTTCTTTTACTATGACAATAAAATAGAAATAGTGTTCTAGAATATGTATATCCTAACATCACCATGCGTAGTGTATTTCATTTTATAATTATATATTTTATAGATTTTTATAAGAACATATAAATAATAAAAAAATATGATAGTTTTATCATTTTTATCACTATCTAGATAATTATATCATTATTTATGTAACAGGAAAAAATATAACAAATCAAAAAACATATGGAAGACAAATAGGATATTACCCAAAATGTATCATCAATATGGATTTGTTAATAAATAGGTATTATTGAGTCAAAATAATATAATTTATCATATTAGAAGTAATAATAAGGTTCATTAAAACACATATTATATGTTTATATTTATTATATAGGATGTTTATACAAGTACACTGAGACTCAACACATATGGTAAGAGACTTTTGTCTCACTTTTATTTCTGTGTGCTCAAGACTTATACACTTGTTTTTTTCCATGTGTTGTATGTGAAGTAAAATAATTTTATTTATGAATATCATCAATAAGATTATATAAATTTTTAATCCATATAATTTTCTTTCTTTCATGGGGAATGTGATTCCATGGTTCATAATGTGTAAGTATTTATTTAGAAATCTCATCAAAATTTGGCACTATTTCATTTTTTATCTTCATTAGAGAATATTTATCATCCATGTCCATGTATTGTAAAAATTATTTCAAACATTTTTTTTAATATTCTCCCACTGATTTTTATTTAATTTATACACATTTTTGAATTTTTACTGAATAGTTTGGATGGAATCATTTTGTTATTTTCTATATAACGAACTTTGTGAATTCTTAGAAAAAAATTCGAAAGGAATAGTTTTAAATCAACATGGGTAAATCATAATTTTCATCCATCATTATACCATAATGATGATTCCGTTTCAATATTATTGGTTTATTTTTAATTTAATTGTTTTCATACTAGCTGGACCTATCCGGTCCACTCCATTGATGAATTATGGTTTTTAAGGTGTTTTAGGAGGTTTGGGTGTAATTTTCCAAACAGTATCCCAATTTTTATGTTCTATGAAGAGTGTTTCTAGAACGGTAACCTTCTAACGGTGACCATGAACATGGTTTCCAGAACGGTAACCTTCCAATAGTGACCATGATCAATGTTTCCAGATTGGTAACCTTCTAACGGTGACCATGAACAATGTTTCCAGAAGGGTAACATCCTAATGGTGACCATGAACAATGTTTCTAGAATGGTATCCTTCTAATGGTAACCTTCTAAAGGTGACCGTGAACAGTATTTCCAAAACTGTAAACATTTAACTGTGACCATGAACAATGTTTCAAGAACGGTAACCTTCTAACATTGACCATGAATAGTGTTTCTAGAATGGTAACCTTCTACTGGTGACCTTCTAACGGTGACCATGAATAGTGCTTACAGAACAGTTACCTTCTAACAGTGACCATCTAACAGTATACTTGAATAGTGTTTCCAGAATGGTGAGGTCTATCGGTAACCTCTAATGGTAGGTGTACAGTAATTGTAGGTGTACAATGTTTACATCTTCTTACAGTTTCACCTCTTTAGTGTTTCCTTTGATGTAGAATGCATTTAATGCCTCATTTTAATGACTCTAAGGTTGATTCAAAGGCCATAACTCCAATATTAATTATTCATATGGCTCGGGTTGTTTTTACTTGGTCAAACCGTGTGGGTTAATGCGATCCGTTTTTAATGGAGAATTATGTGGATCATAAACTGTCACCACATTAAATATTCAAAATTGACATGATATCATCCTCCCTTGTCCTCCTTCTTTACTCTCTACAATGAGACACTAGAAGCTTTCAAGCCTTCCCATATGAGTTTCACAATCAGACATTACTCCTTGGATTGGTACTGCTCTATTTTGGATGTAATCGAGGTGTATCGGTCAATCTTTGATATAAGGTATATTTTATCAGCCTTTCTTTGGGGATCATCTTCTCATGTTTCCCCCGGTCATTTTATAGCATGTAATATCCATGCTTATAATGGTTTTTTCTTTGGCTTTTATTATTTTTGTCTTACCGTGGCATCCTCGGGTGGATGTAGTTGTCGCGAGAGGAATATCGTGACCCATTGTGTGGATAACGAACACGCAGAACTGTTTGAGTTAGGGGATTCGTTGCATCTCTTTTCTTTTACATGGAATATTATTATTAGTATGTTTAATCCCACTGGGTGACAATGGAATTGACATAATAAATATTTTAACTGGATTAAAAAATTAATATTTATTGTATGTTATTTCCTCCTATTTTGCTAGATACTCTGATATCTATGCTTTGTTTTCTTTGATGTTTGTTCTTGATGGAAATCAGTAAAGAAAATAAATTGGGATTAATTGATAATTGTTTGGATAAAGATAATCAGGCATGTAAATGGATATTGTTCTTGTTGGAATTTAATGTCCATTAGATTGGCACAGTAAGCATGTTTAATTAATTGTGATAGCTTACTGATTAGGTTTCCCGAATTTGGAACCTATGACAAATAAATCTGTTAATTCAAGATGGATTAGGGAACTGATTCTTTGATCATTCCTTAAAAGGTTATGAGTTACTCTATTGATTGTTAATGGGTCAATAGCCCAATTGATGTGATGTTTTTTTTCTTGCTGCTTGTGATGCGACGTGAACTTTGATGGGTGTTGTGATATGCGGGGGCATATAGGCATTTTGGTTGTGGCAGTATATAATGCCATGAGTGGTGATATGCATTGGTGTATGTATGTGGGTGTCGGGGAGGACACCATGGGTGATGGAATGGGATGGATGTGATTGTTGGATGCTTGTTGTTTATTATTTGTTGTTTATCTACTTTAATTTTTTCCCACAACTCAAGGTAGTTGGACTTTCATACCCTTCATATGAAAGAGGTTAAGATGTGTGGGGTATGCCATGAGTTTTCCGTGTGTAACATCTCAAGGGTGGATGGGTCTATGCACTTGCAATAGGTGGAATAGACTCAACGGGTAGAACATCAACTCACCATGTTGAGCCCCCTTGTGTTTAGTAGAATTGAATTTTTTCTATAATACCTGGCAATGTGGGAATGTAATTTCATAATGAATATTTGAATAACTGGTGTTAACCCATGGGTTTGGGGTTTGCTGGATCATAATGATGTGGTTGAAATTTTGATGTCAGTGGATTTTTGGTGTGAAGCTAATGAAGTTTAATGTGGAATTTTTCATGGTTAATTAATGCTAATTAATTAATTAACTTAAAGTGGAACTAATAAAAATGGAATGAAGTAATCTAATAAAGTTATTTAAATGGTGGTGTGCTTATATGATACCAAGTTTTATAAGTAGCATCCAGGAGTCTGAAGGATGTCAGTTGCAGTTGTGTCTAATACTAGGTTATGCCCATAGTGTGGTTGTGAGATATAGTATATTCTGTACTTTTTGTGTTTCTATATGATACTCCACCCTGTTAGTAAGGTCAACTGACATCCCGGGAATTGTGAGCCCTGCGGGGAGTTTTCCCCAACATTATTATGGGAGGGTGAATGGCTGACTACCCCCTTTGGCCCCACTCTCTTCTCTTGGTAGATACTGGTGCGGGTAGGCACAACAGTTGGTTTTCCCCATATACATGTGTAGAGGTCTATAATGGCGTGTGTTTATTCAAACACATATATTCTGGATATAGTATCATATGGACTACTATAGGTGTAGCGTGTATAGGCTGTGATGGCTTGAGGATCCTTACTCGGTGTGTGGGTTGTAATTGATTGAGGTATAATACCCGAAGTATGATACACATTATGCGACCTGTGGTGGCTCTTGGAACCTACCTGGTTACTTTTGGTTATGAGGATGATTTGGTGCTTCACCCAGGTGTCTGTGGGAATGCATTTTTGTCGCACGAGGTGCATATTGTGGTGCTTCTCCCAGGTGTCTCAGGCAGTCGTTTTTTGGAGAGAGACGCTTTGGAAATGCGACGTTTGGGAAAATCCATAAACCAGTGGAAAAGTAGTAGCGGGGTACCCCTGATATTGTTTACTATATGCTATATTCTTCTATGCATTCCTTGGTGAGAGTAGCTATGGTGAGGTTGGGAACATAGTGTACCTGTTTAGGTGACGAGTTAGTTTCACTTGTTGTTCACAATGCTTTATCTTTCTTTCTATACTTTTGGAAGAGAGGCTTCGGGGAGGATCCTATTTAGTATACTGTTATACTCACCGTATGTATATATAAACCATTTTTCAGGTCACTTGGATCAGGATGGAGATCAGGCTGGTTACTACAATCTTTTGGTTGCAAGAGTGGTTTAGGATTTTGGTTGATAGAGTTTTTACATTCTTTTGGGTAGTTGCAGTTTTCCCTTCCAGTTGTAGTGCTTTTTCATGAAATTTCGTATATACACTTGGGTTTCTTTTATATTCTAGTTCTGAGTTAGAGTTTATTGGTGTCTATCGTATCTCTGTCTTCTGCATGTGTTGTCTTAGAGGTAAATGCCTCCCATTTGTGTGTTTAATATACCCTCGATGCTAGTCACCAACCCGGGGCCAACTAGAGGTGGGACTCAGGGGACATTATCTATCTTCTCACATTTTTAGCCCAAGAGGGGTACAAATTGTGGGGAGGGGGTCGTGACCGAGTGATATCAAAGGTATGGTTCATGGATACGATGGAGTTTGGAGTTAGGAACAGGTGAGGTTGCATGGGTTGGTAGGTCAACGGTGTCATTCATGTTTAGAAAGTCATGTAAACATTGGAGACTAGCAGTGACATTGGAATTTAGGGCCCCCAATGATTTGATGTACGGAACTTTTAAGTTTACAATGGATACTAAACAAGATGATACATGTTGCATGGTAGTGACCTAGGAAAGGATCATGCATCATTCTTTTTTGTGCCTGTGATTGAATGGGTAGAACTTGAGATAGGTTTACCAAAAATGAATAAAAGAAAACAATTAATTAATTAATATAGAGCCTTCCATATTCCATGTTTAGGAGCTCTAATGGTTTTTTATATTATCGGTATTCCTCAGTGTCGATGTCCTAAATAGGTTTGCATAGAAATTGTCCAGGAGGTTGTTCCTGCAGATCTACACAGGGAAGAAATTGACGACGATGACACTTTGAGGAAGACACTCTGAGAGATTTAGGGCCAGAGTCTGTAGAAGTATGAGGGCTCTATTTAAGTTGTTATCATGGAAGACTGTTTAGAGGAGTTTGAGATCATCTTCAGTTCGATTCATGCTCGTAAAGAGCACTGGGTGTCCTTGGTTGTGATGATGTTGTGTGGAGCAGAGAGGCAATGGTGGTACTTGTTCCTCAGGGATCTTTAGGAGTCAGAGATCTCATGGGAGGAGTTTTGAGATAGGTTTAGAGCCGAGTTTCTTTCTTCGACTACGAAGGTGTCCCATCACCATGAGATTATTACCCTTCGATAGGGGACCTCCATTGTTCGAGAGTTTGGAATCCATTTTCGGAACCTTTTACGATATGATTCGGACATACTGCCAGATGAGGAGGCCAGGGCAAGGCATTTCAAGGAGGCTTTGCATCCATAGATCTAGTGCCAGGTCACTCCATTTTTTCTGAAAACATATCTTAAGGTACTGGTGAGGGAAGAGGTTGTCGAGAGGACTTTTACCCGGGCTAGATCATCACGAGAGGGGAATTGGCATGATTCCTCGTGAAGCAGAGCTGTGGTCCGAGGTTCCCGGTTATCAAGGTAGAAGAGTTTACATTCAGTCGGGGTAGGTCCTAGCCCTTCACATCTCATTTCTCGAGAGGCATCAACTCTTATTACTATGCCTAGGAATCTGGCGCTCGTTTTTTATATGGTGGTCATGTCCATCAGCAGTGGGAGTGCCCGTCATTTTAGAGTGGTCATTGCGCACCAGGGGCTATGCTCCAAGTTCCTTCGTAGAGGTATTTCCAGTCGAGGCAGTAGTAGCCAGTTGCACCAGCATTAGATCAGTAGAGGGTATATGGGATAAGTAGAGGATAGCCCCATGACGCTCTTCGTCCTCAGAGAGCAGAGCATGACCATGGTGATTGTTGTCATCAGGGCCAGAGAGAATATTGAAGAGGTTGTGGTCAGCTTCATGCTTGATAGTTTCCAACTCAAGGTGAACCAGACGTCGTTCGAGGCACTCTTTTCTTTTTTTCCACATTAGTGTATTCCTTGTTTGATTCAGGTTTGACACACTCCTTCATATCACTTACATTTGTCCATGCTCTGGGACATGAGGTACCGAGGCTTCCAGTGCCCATGGCATTGACCACACTAGTTGGAGGTCGAGTTGACTCGTTTGAATTATGTAGAGATTGTGATCTAGTGTTGGGGAAGCACCTCTCTTGGGGAGATTTCATATGTTTATGAATATAACCATATGATTTCATCATCAACATCGATTGGTTGTATTCGGTGCATTCTATCATGGATTTCATCAGGAATAAGGTTTTTTTACATTGGTGCGAATTAATAGAAAATGGTGTTTTTTTGTGAGAGAGATCCTCTGATGGGTCATAGGTGCATATAATCAATATCATCCATGATGACAGAGATAATGCAGAGTTCTTCAGAGGTTTAGTAGGTGGCGTTTCCTAGGGTCATAGAGGAGTACCCTGATGTCTTTCCAAAAGAGGTTGTAGCATTAGCCCCTCGACGAAAGAACGAGTTTAGGATCGAGCTATATCCTGGAGTATATCCTATCTCTATTTATCCATATAGGGTAGACCCTTCTAAGTTTTGAGATCTACGTATACAGCTTGATGGTATGTTACTGTGTCGTCTTGTTTGGCCACGTGTGTTGCAGTGGGGTGCACTAGTTTTGTTTGTGAAGAAGGTTTATGGCAGTTTACGGTTATGTGTCGATTATCGTCACTTAAACAAAGTCACAATAATGAATCACTATACTATTCCACATATTGATGATTTCGTTGATCAAATAAAGGTTTAAAGATGGTTCTAAATGATCGAATTTCGGTCAGTATTTCATTAGATGCATGTAAAGGATGAAGATATCCTGAAGGCTTCTTTTCGTTGTTATCATTGTAATGATGTTCGGTGTGACTAATGCTCCAGTTGTGTTCATGGGACTGATGAATGATCTGTTCTGTGAGTTCCTGGATAAGTTTGTGGTGGTTTTCATTGACGACATCCTTGTGTTCTCCACATCTGAAGAGGATAATTCAGATCATCTACATGCCGTTTTGGGAGTTCTTCAGAAAAATCAGCTATTTGGGAAGTTGTCGAACTGTGAGTTTAGGGAATGAGAAGTCCGTTTCCTGGGGAATGTTGTGTCCCAATAGGGAGATATTGTGGATACATAGAAGATAGAAGTAGTTGTGTCTTGGGCAGCACCCAATATAGTTTCAGAGGTGTGAATATTCCTTGGTCTCGTAGGATACTACATGAGGTTCATAGCCAATTTCTCCCGAATTGTGACTCCGCTAACAGCTTTTACTAGGAAAGATCAAGCATTCATATGGACTGATCTGTGTCAGGAAGCATTCTTGTATCTAAAGGAGAAATTAGTAACTGCTCTGGTCCGTTGTCTACCCCGCCGGGGAAGTCCAATTCAATTGTCTCTATGATGGTTCACATCTAGGGTTAGGCAGTGTTCTCACGTAACAGAGGTCAGCTATTTCTTCTAGGTCTCAGCAGTTGTGTCCCCATGAATGCAACTATTCCACACATTATCATGAGTTGGTAGCTATGGGGTTCGATCTGAAGTTGTGGAGACATTACCTCATTGGTGAGCGCATTGTGGTTTTCACCAATCATAACAGTTTGAGGTATGTTTTCTCCCAGTATGACTTGAACTTACAACAACGTCGGTGGATGGATTTCTTGCAGGAATATGACTTCGAAATATTGTATAAACCTTCAAAGGGGAATGTTGTAGCAGACGCACTGAGCCGAAAGTCATGTAGTGATGTTGTGCGTGAATCCTGTGATTTTGGGAGAGTAATGGTAGAACTATCAGCATTGCATCTTGATATAGAAGATGTTGGGGGTAGAGGTTGTCTTTTTCAGATTATTGTAGATTCATCCCTGATGCAGGAGGAAGATTCCTAGTTGGGAGATCATGAGGTGGAGGTCTGGAGAGACTGAGTTGTTTGTGGTGAGGCCCCTGATGGTTGGTCAAAGGACAAACAACACTGATTGTTGTATCGTGGAAGTCTTTTTTTCCCTTTCCGATGCTCTAGGTGGTTCTCATAGAGTTCTATAGTTCTCCCTTAGCAATACATCCTGGTGTGAAAAAGATGTACAAATCCTTGAGGATTCAGTTTTGGTGGCCTAGGCTGAAGCGTGCGGTTGAGGAGTTTGTGTCTTGTTATTTAGTCTCCAGCAGGTGAAGGCCAAACACCATGTCTTTGGTGGTATACTCCAGCCATTATAGATTCCTTAGTAGAAGTGGGAGGACATCTCAATGGACTTTGTTACTAGTTTACCTCGAGCTCTGGGAGGACATGATGCTATTTGGGTGGCAGTGGATCATTTAACAAAATCGGCCCACTTCATAGTGATCAAGGAGTCAAGCTCAATGAAATTTTTGTCGAGGCTGTATCTAGAGGAGGTGGTTAGACTTCATGGATTCCATAGGACGATCATTTCTGATTGAGATCCTCAGTTACTTCTAGGGTGTGGAGAGGTCTCCAACATTCTTTCGGTTCTAAACTATGCCTTATCACGGCTTTTCACCATCAAACTGATGGCTAGATAGAGTGAACCATACAGACTCTTGAAGACATGTTACGATCTTGTGTTAATTATTTTTGAGTTTTATGGATGAGGCACTTACCCTTGGTGGGGTTCTCTTACAATAATAGTTTTCACTACACCATCGGTATGGCGCCATTTCAAGCCATGTATGGTCGGCCTTTCCGTTCTCTGTTGTGCTGGACTGGGGTCGGAGAGTCAGCAATTCTCAGACCAGAACAAGTGTAGAATACAACAGAGATGGTTCAAGTGATTCTTGAGAGGATGAAGACAGTGAAAGATCGTCAGAAATCATATCCTGATCAAAGAAGGAGGCCCTTAGAGTTTAACGTTGGGGATCAATTGTTTCTGAAGGTGACTCCCCGTCGTGGGCTACGAAGGTTTGGGCGTGGAAGTAAGCTTTCTCCTCATTTTGTTGGGCCTTTACAGGTGGTATGTCATGTTGGTGCTCTGGCGTATCGAGTAGATCTTCCCCCATAGATGAGTATGTTACATGATGTTTTCCACATATCACAGCTTCGTCATTATCTTCATGATGAATCTCACATCATCGATTTGGGAGAGATCGATTTTGATGATAATGAAACCACTGAGGAAAGAATTGTGGAGATCCAAAACCGCAAGGAGAAGGTGTTTAGTGGATGTTCTATTCCTTTGTTTGTGTCTTATGGCAACATGGTGGCATGGAGGAGAGTACTTGGGAATGTGAGTCACAGATGCGTGTCCAGTACCCAGAGCTGTTTTATGTTGTTGTGAAGAGTTTTTTTATACATTATTTTATGTACCTATGATGTGATGTTATACATAATTTTTTTGGATATGGAAATTTTTTTCCCTTGTTCTCAGATGTCATGTTTTTGTTTTAGCATTCGAACAACTCAGGGTGGTTTTCCCTTGATAGATATCTTATGGGGTGGTTGTTCGGACCCCTCTTTTCTTCTTGGTTACTATTGAATTATATGTGATGAGAATGTTTTGAGAGGTATCTAATGTAATGGTTCAGACCTCTCTAGTCCACTACATTGTTGAATTATGGTTTTTGTGGTGTTTTGGGAGATTAGGGTATCATTTTCCCAATAGTTTTTCAATTTTTCAGTTTTATGAATAGTGTTTACAGAAAGGTAACCTTATAATGGTAACCTTCTAACGGTGACCATGAATAGTGTTTCCAGAATGGTAACCTTCTAACGGTGATCATGAAAAGTGTTTACAGAATGGTAACCTTATAATAGTGACCATGAACAATATATGTAGCACGATAAGCTTCTAACGGTGACCATGAACAGTGTTTCCAGATCTGTAACCTTCTAATGGTGACCTTCTAATGGTGACCATGAATTGTGTTTCTAGAATGGTAACCATCTAATGGTGGCCATAAACAATGTTTCTAGAACGGTATACTTCTAATGGTGACATTCTAATGGTATAATTCAATAGTGTTTCCAGAATGGTGAGGTCTATCGGTAAGCTATATCGGTAACCTCTAACAGTAGGTTTACAGTAATGGTAGGTGTATAGTGTTTCCAACATCCTATAGCTTCACCCCTATAGCATTTCCTTTGACGTAAAATGAATTTAAATCCTTATTTTATGGACTCTAAGGCTGATTCAAAGACCATAACTCCTATATTAATTATTCGTAAGGATTTGGATGTTTTTACTTGGTCAAACCATGTGGGATAATTTGATCCATTTTTAAAGGAGAATTAAGCAGATCGTAAACCGTCAGCCCATTAAATCTTAAAAAGTGACAAGATATAATCCTACCCTGTCCTTCCACATTGTTCTCACCTATGAGACACAAGAACCTTTCAATTCTTCCCATAGGAGTAGAAAAATGAAACATTACTCCAGGGATTGGTTCCTCTCTGTTTTCGATGCAACCGAGTTGTATCGGTCAATCATCGATATATGGTATATTTTATCATCATTCCTTTGGCGATAATTTTCTCATGTTTCTCCCTTCCATTCTATTGCATGTTATATCAATTCTTATATAGGTTTTTTGGGTTTTGATTGGTGTTATCATATCGTGGAATCCTTGGGTGGATGTTGTTGTCGCGAGAGGAGGATCGTGACCCGTTGTGTGGATAAAGAACGAGAGGAACTGTCTGAGGTAGGGGATTCGTTTCTTCTCTTTTATTTTACGTGAAATTGTATTTTTAGCATGTGAAATCCAACTAGATGATAATAGAATTGACATAATAAAATTTTAACCAGATAAATAAATTGATATCGATCATATGTTATTTCCTCCAATTATTCTAGATAGTGTGATATCTATGCTTTCTTTTCTTTGATGTTCGTTCTTGATGGAAATTGGTAAATAACTTAAATTTGGATTAATTTATAACTATTTGGGAAAATATAAGAGAGTCATGTAAATGAATCTTGTTATTTTTGTAATTTAATATCAATTAGATTGGCGCAGTAACCATGTTTAATTAATTGTAATAGCCCACTGATTAGGTTTCCCGAACATGGACCCTATGAATAATAAATCTGTTAATTCAAAATGGTTTAAGGAACTGATTGTTTGATAATTCCTTAATGGGTTCTGAGTTAACCTCTTCATGTTTAATGGGCCAATTTCCCAATTGATGGGTTGTTAATTTTTCCTGCTGCTTCTGTTGTGATGTGATCTTGGATGGGTGTTGTGATATGTGGGGGCATGGAGGCCTTTTGGTTGTGGCAGTAGATAATGCCTAGATTGGCGAGATTCCTCAGTTAATGCATGTGGGTGTCGGGGAGGACACCAGGGATGAGAGAATGGGATGTATGTGATTGTTGGATGCTTTTTGTTTCTTATTTGATGATTATCTACTTTACTTTTTCCCACTTCTCAAGGAATCTGTCCTTGCTTACCCTTCTTCCGAAAGAGGCAATGATGCACAGGGTATTCCACGTGCTTTCCGTTTTTATCTTCTTAAGGGAGGAGATGAATATGGTCTTGCTATAGGTGGAAAAGACTCTATGGGTAGTACATCTACACACCTTGTTGATCCCCCTTTTGTTTAGTAGCATAGAATGTTTTCCTATAATGCATGGGAATATGGGAAAGTAATTTCATAATGAATATTTGAAGAAATGGTGTTAACCCATGGGGTTGGGGTTTATTGGAACTTAATGATGAGGTTGAAATTTTTATGTAAGTTGATTTTGGGTGTGATTCAAATAAAGATTAATGTGTAATTGTTCATGGTTTATTAATGTTGATGAGTTAATTAACATAAAGTGTAACTGATAAAAATTCAATGAAGTAATCTAATAAAGTTCATTAAATGGTTGTGTGCTTATAGGATATGTAGATTTAGAAGTACCTGCCCGTAGTCTAAGAGACGTTCACTGTCAATTCGGGAAACATACACCCCGGGGATTCTGAGTCCTGGGGGTGGGGGGGGGGGGGGTTTCCCCAACATTCCTATGGGATGGTGAATGGATGAATACCCCCCTTTTCCCCTCTCTCTTCTCTAGGTAGATACTTGTGTTGGAAGGCACATCGATTAGTTTTCCCCAGATATGTGTGTAGAGGGCTATAATGGCTTGTGTTTATTCACACACATATATTCTAGATATAGTATCATATGGACTACTATAGGTGTAACATGTATAGGTTGTGATGGCTAGAGAATCCTTACTCGGTGTGTGGGCTGTAATGGCTTGAGGTATAATACCCGATGTATGATACACGTTATGTGAGCTATGGTGGCTCCCGGAACCTACCTGGTTACATTTGGTTGTGAGGATGGTGTGGTGCTTCGCCTAGGTACCTGTGTGAAATCCTTTGTGTTGCATGAGGTGCATATTGTGGTGCTTCGCCCAGGTGTCTGCAGTTAAGCCTTTTTGGAGAGAGATGTTTATGACGTGCAACTTTGGGGCCAAGAGGTAAACCAGTGGGGAAGTAGTAGTAGGGTACACTTGATATTCTATACAATATGCTATATTCTTGTATGCGTTACTTGGTGAGAGTACCCATGGTGTGGTTGGGAACATAGTGTACATGATTATGCAACAAGTTTGTTTCACATGTTGTTCACTCTGCTTTAACATGATTTCATTAGTTTAAAACGAGAGGCTTCATAGAGGATCCTACTGAGTATACTGTTATACGCACTCTATGTATATATAAACTATTTTTCAGGTCACTTGGAGCAGGGTGGAGATCAGGCTGGTTACTACTAGCTTGTGGTAGTAGGATTTGATCGGGCTTGGGTTTGGTGTTGCTTTTACATTCTTTTGAGTACTTGCAGTTTTTCCCATCTAGTTGTAGTACTTTTCCATTAAATTTCATATATGCATATGGTTTTCTTTAATATTACAATTTTGAGTTCGAGTTGATTGATATCTATCTTATCTCTCTCTTCTGCATGTGTTCTTTTAGAGGGTAATGTCTCCCATTTGTGCGTTTACTATACCCTCGGTGCTATTCACCAACTCGTGGCCTACTGGATGCGGGACTCGGGTGTTAATATCTACCTTCTCACATTGCCGGACCAGGAGGGGTACACTTTGAGGAGAGGGGGTCATGATAGTTTTATTTTAAAATTGTGCATCATTTTAAGAAAATATATTATTTTTAAATGAGAATGCATATTTAAGTAAAGATTTGTTTTCACGTGATCTCAAAAAAATTATTTTGCATTAAAGATAAATGTATTTGATATTACTTCTATTTTATTGGGATTATGATTCAGTGATACCATTATAATTCGTTCTCATAATGCTATATATTAAGAAAATCTATTTTCCACGGTTCATTTTATGATTTAATGATGATGGTGAAATCCATTTCATTTCGAGTGTTCAAATATGATGACTGATTTTTTTCTTGTGGAACACATGTGTATTTTTTTCATTATCTGTTTGGTGGAAAAAATATAACCCTCTAATGCATTGGGTAAATATTTTTTGTCTCATGAGATAATGATGTAAAAAAGTTGATATGTTGGACCCACTATGGAAGGTGGGGAAACGCATTCCATGATGGGATGATGGGGAAATATAATCCTCTATGTAAAGATGGGAAAACCTAATCCACTATGTGATGATGGAGATAAAATGATCCCATGCAAGGAATGGTCTACAAATTGGGATAATATTGTGTCCAGCCCAAAAGGAGTAGTTGTAGGGAAGTTCCATGTTCGGTTTTGTCAATACACCTTGACTTATAAGGATTGATTTCACAAGTTTATGTGACTTCCAAAATTTCCAAGTATGCATCTAGTTTTATTAGCTCATAGATCATGTGTTTCTGATTATCTTATGATTTATGTCTTATTATCTACTAATATTTATTTTATGACTCATGTATATGATCTTTGATATGATGGGTATGATATTCAGATGTTATGATTATTTTTTCGAACCCTTATGTGCATGTTTTACTTAGCTATATTCCATGTTTACCCTTACTAAGCATCTATGTTAACCCTTTTTTATTTTTACATTCACCATTTTATAAGGAAACGATTTATGTAGGAATACATAAGGTCAATATCATCATATTAGATTTGGAAGATCTTTTACCAAATTAGAATAACATATCCATGTCTCGAAATTCACTAAACTATTACGGTCCCCATGCATGTGTTTGTGTAATGTTAGGAATATTAATCTTAAAAATGTAACATCAATGTTTGAAAACCATGGGTTTCTATAACTCTCAATATTAATTGTAGTCCTAGTAGGGTTTCCCAGTGGATGAGTATTGGGATATAGTTATATCAATTTTATGTTTGGTTTTAGATTTATGATGAATACTGGAGTATGACAGTGGTAATGATTACACATGTGGATAGGAAATTGTCTTAGTTGAGCGCAATACATGGCATGAATAAGATATAACTTCATTGACATGGTATTTTATGGCCCCTTATGATCTTATTCAATGAAATATACTATTTGATCATTCATGGATAATTTATTCTTCTTGTCAGTTAAAACATATGATAGGTATATGCATTATTCTTATTTTACATTCTGAATAAAATTGGTGATTTTTTGAAATTAAAAAAATCAATTAAATGTATTTTAATAAATTCTATTCTATCTATATTTTTTAATTTTCCATTCTTCTATATATGGTTCTGGGATGACATTTGTATAACATCGATTGATTTTAAATGAATTTACATTGAAATAAACATGATGTTATTCATATATTTTTTTACATGTAACTCTGATTATAAATGAAAAATGATATAACATACCTTTATAACATAGATGTTGGATTTTAATGTATGAATATGTTATACAATATTATGAAATATATGTATAATATTATAGGTCGATAAAAATGTATTTTAAAAACTCATGATTTAATATTTTATTTAATGATTAAACAACATATTTTTTTAAAAGAAATGTATCTTTCACTATGTTATGTATTTTTTTCTAAAAAAAGTATATGGATAACAATTAGATATTATTTCAAAGAATTATAGTGTTAATGTATATAAATAAAAGAAAAATAATTCATACGTTAGTTTTCTAATGATTAGTAATTAAGATTAAATCTTTTAAAGGTAAAAATATTTATTATTTATGAAACATTTAATTGATTACATTGTGTTTTGATATTAATAAATTAAATAAATTATTAATAAATAATTGTTACAGTAAAACCTTTTTGTTATATATAATACACTATTTCAAATTTCTTTTGATATTTTTTACTATGAATAGATTGAAGGTAATTTTTTTAAAAATTTAAAAATAAATTATTATAAAACAGAATTTAATTTCATTTTATGTGCGTATTTTAAAATTTGATTACATTAATTTTAGAAAATGAATTTTGAAAAATTGATTCCATATTTTGAATCATAATTTCAAAATAAAATTATAAATTCAATGTTTTCTTTAATTAGGAAAATTAAGATTAAAATAAGATGTTCCCATTATAAGACATAAAATGGGATAGAAGGGTTAATAATAAAATAATAATGGTTAAAATAACCATGTTTCGACAAGATTTTTGGCCTAAAAATTGTTTTTATAGTATAAATGTAGATTAAAAAACATTTTCATTGGTTTCTATTATCTTTGGTATTAACCAACATCTCACACATATGTTACAAGATATTGGAAAATTTTCAAAAAGAATGCAGTCATTTTGGTTTCATACCAAAGACACTTAAGAACTCACATTAGATGAGATTATGGAAATTATAGCTCATGAAACCCCATTTAGAGACTTATTTATGACTCTGGAACTATCAGATAAATTTTTATTGTGTTGATGAATCCTTCCAAATCACAAGCATGACATTGGTTACCCATGTTCCAATGACTCTATCAGTTATATTATTGAGAACAACCTTCTGTATCACAAGTTTAGATTTATTGTATTATTAATTAACGATTATATAGGCATTATCCATATTTGGTAATAAGTTAATTTACTATTCTCAAGAGTGAGGTTGGTGTTTTCGAATTGGGAATGAAACTCCACAGGGAATCCAATGAATAATGTGAGAACTACAATCAAAAACCACATAGTTTATTAGAATTATTTTTTCATGAAATGTACATCAATAGAGGTTTGAGTTAAAAATATAAAAATGAATCATCCCCTCCATGATTCCTTTTGAATATGTACCTATTAAAGAATATAATATGTATTCAGGCATAGATCAAAAATTATTCTCAAATTTTGGCCAATGGCATCTAGTTGATAACAAAATCATCAATAGTCACTAAGCTCAAATGAGAAATGCTCGATTTGAGAAATAAGAGATAGTGGAATATTGGAAATGTTACATGATAGTAAATTTTAATGGTGACAAAAAATATAGGTTTCCCTAAGGGTTGTATTATTAATGTTCTCATGTATAATATGAACCTACAAGAGAATATTTATGGGTATTTGAATGTTGTATTATGATGTGAAAAGACGAATGTTGGTACATTGGTCTACATGGGAAATATAGCCTCATATAAGGAATTGATACATATTTAGGTATATATATAAACAAATGTTATCCTAATCATAATCATGAGGAATATTGATGCATGAAATGGCCAGTGGGAATATGTTGGATATTGATATTGGGCCACTGGAAGGAGTTATATGTAACATATTTTTAACCTGAATCAATGTCGACAAATATGAACTCATTTTTTCACATTTAATGGGAGCTAAAAATTTATTAATATTCATGAGTATTAATATCTTATATTTTAGAAATATTTCAATATTTTATGTACTTACACAAAAGTGGATTCCCACAACTGTTTAACTCTGATTGTGCATCTAAATTTGGACTCATGATGAATTATAATGTGAAAAGGATACATATCGGGTTAAGTTTATTTAGAAAATGTTTATGGAATAAACATAAGTGTATTCCTTTATATAAACCCATTTGTCACCTTTTTATAGATAATTATGGATGATATAATCATATGATAATGTAATCCCATGAGCTAAAATATTGAATAATATTTATCGGCCTACACCAAGGTGGATTCCCATGTCACATGTTTATTCATTATCCCTTTTTAGAAAAAAGAAAGATGATTACCATGAAAGTTCTATCAATCATGTTTATATAGAACATAGACTCTTTATAGTTCATGGCCAGAATAAGGATTCATGAGTGCATAAACCAAGTCCATTATGGAGAATCCCCATAGAAATTGGGTTCTTTATCAATGTATTGTGGTTAATGGTTCACATGGTTTAAGGGTAAATGTTTAATGGTGGCTACATGGAAAGGGTGGAATTCCCAAGGGGTTACACATGATAAGGATGTCATCATTAAGTGTGTCTTTTTAACTAGTCTTATATGGTCGAGGTTGTCTTGTTGAAAAGTCTTACATATTTATGGTTGTCTCCATGGAATGAATGGCATGTCCAACAGTTTCTAACTAATGAGGTTGAAATTTATGATGGTGTTTCTTTAATATTCATCCATGGAAATTGAATCCATATTAAGGAAAAAATACTCAATGAGGTTTCATGGAAATGTGGTCATAGTGCATGGTTTGAGTTTCAGGCCCCAGTCCATATCCTGGCATCAAGAGATTAAGGTATTTCCTGAATACTTCTTATGACATGAGGAACACATTATAGGATGGTTTGGTAAGGGAACATGATCAAAGGCACATGAGACCATTTCATGGACATGAGATCCTCCCCAATCTATATGAGTGCATAATGAGACCATTGTGGATTCATGTGATCACTCTAATGCTACAAATAAATGGGGTTACCATGTGATGAGGACATCCTATAAAAAAATTATTTTCGTGGATGATTTATTTCAATACTTTAGTGCATTTGAGGGCAAAAACAATTAAGCGGGTCCCCTGAAAGAGTCATGAAACTAAAGTTTCATAGTAACAATATAGTGACTGAGAAATCAAAACATGGATACTACATGATTTTATATGAATATTAAAAATATTCCAATAATTTTTGTATGAGAACCATAATAGATTAGTGTCTTTGGAAGAATGGGAATAAATCCTCAAAAATGGTGAAATGACATAAATTTTTCCAACAATGATCTTAACCATTATTAATTATACATAAAACCATTCTACATAACCTGGGTAAATGAATCATAGTAATGGGGTGAGATCAGATGATCTGTAAGAGTAAAGAAGGTATAAATGTTTGATTACAGAAGAGGATAAAGATATTATAATGTGACCATGACAATAGAATATCACGCCCTTCATGTTAAAGATCATAAACATGAATCATGTCATAGATATTGGTAGTTTATAATGCACAAATCATTAGGATGAGAAACTATAATAAATAAAACATGAACCATAAGCTCATTCCATATATATGTTAAACCATCATATGCGTAGAAAAAACATTTAATGTGTCGAGGTTAACTACCAAAAGAATCAACATAGTGGATCAGTATAGACCCATTTACTGTATTGGATCATGACACCCCTATTTCCCACAGTGGATCAGGACATACCTATTTCCCATAGTGTAAAATGACCATATAGCTATTTCCCATCTATATATCATGAGATATAAATCATTAATAAATTCATTGGATGGGTATATATATATATCATACCCATCTCATAATAAATTCATACATGAGTATTCTATAAAACATTCATCTAGTTATGACCCATAAAAAGATTTAGTATTTATAAACATAATGTAATAATGAAAGAAAAAAATGGTTATCATAAACATTAAATAATATCATTACCTAGGGAAAATAGATGGGTTGAATATTCATTTCATCCTAGAATAACCAGTGTAACGAAGTGGGGTTCCTAAGAATTTTTCATGGTATAAATTGTTGAAGAGAGGGGGAGGAGTGCTGCGAGATCCCTCAGGCTCCGTTGTCATCTCCTTTAGTGCTTTTTATGGAACGAGAAACTCTCTGAGTGAGGAGGTCCATGCTCTTGCTTCTGGTATGACGGTGTGTAGACGGGGTAAGTTGACAGCGTCCAAGATTGAGATAGACTCGGAACTACTTGCGAAGATCTTAAAAGGGACCAGTGGGGTTTCTTGGGATCTTACTTACCTCATCAAGAGATGCAAGATCAAAACTTCACGAGGGAAGCTTATTCATCACAGTTGGAGGGAGACCAATTTTGCGGCAGACTCCCTTGCTCGCTTGGGTAGGCCGGACGCGCCCCAAATCATTTATGATTCTCTTCTATCCATCCCTCCCGAATGTGCATCTATAGTGCTGGGGGATTCTCTTGAGTTTCATCATTTCCGGCCCCCTTGAGAATATGTTGTCTTTCTTGTCCTTTTATTTTTGAATAAAAAAATAAGCTACTACTACTATAACTTGTTGAAGAGAAACATGATCCATAAAAATAAAATCATTCAAACAAAGAAAATTCATAGAAATAATATTATTTGTATCCTTGTATAATTTCCCTATTAAATCATAAACAATAACCAAGGATGTCATAATAAGTGGAGATGTGTTTTGAAATTTCACATGGAAAATAGCTTATCATTTAAAATTTCATTTTAAAACATATAAAATTTCCAGAATACATTTCCATGAAACCACATTATAATCATATAAAATAATTATGAATAATAAAATATAAAATATCTTTAATAAAATAACATTTATTCTTCAAAATACTATATTTCGAAAATAACACTTTTTAACACCAGTTTTAAAAAAAATATAATTAAAAAATATAATGTAGCTTGAAAACATTTTGAAAACATTTTTCTATATAAAATAAAATAATAAAAATGAAAAAATTAAAAATATATTTCTTTAGAAATAATAATAAAATATATAAAGTAAACTTTTATATCATTTAAATCTTTACCATTAAAAGAAAACTATTGAAAAAATTTTAAGGAATCATTGATAATAATTCAAAAAACATTTTACATGTAAAATGTCCTTTGAAACATATTTTAAAGTAAATAAAATAATTGTATTTGGGAATAAAATTTTTAAAAAATTAACCTTCTAAACATTAAAATATGGAATAAAGGATATGACTGTGTGATGTCTAGTAAGTCCATACATGCAGAGCATTCATTTAGCACATATTAGTTCTTGAGAAGTGAGTTGATTGGAAAACAGATAGAAAATTAATTTCAAAACTATTTTTAAAATGTTAATAAATATGTAAATATTCCTTTTATGACTCATAGGATAATATTCAAATCATTATGAACCATTTTCCAAAAACATGATTATGAAAGAACATGTACTTCTGACCAATGGGATAAATATTGTTAGACTTTTATATGAACATTTTCATATTTATCTTAATTAAAAAATAGTGGAAAATGGTAAAATTTCTTAGATATAACATTAATAAAAATGCACTATGAAAATTAATCATATTTCATGAAATATGTATCATCAAATTATGTATATCTATTTATAATCATTAACAATCTTGATAAACGATGTGATTGTAGCAATAAATTGTTACCACTAATTTAACATTGAATCATAACCCAATGAAAAGTATAACATAAAATATAGAATAAAATTTAAATAATATAAGGAGAGTAATGATAAAACATTTTAAATACATTATAAATAAGTCATTGAAAAGTATCGGTGTCTAACAAGGCATGTGTCTCAAAGAAGGGAAATTACGAAAAAATTATATTACCGAATTGGTATCTTTGGAAATAAAACCACCATGAAAAAATATCATAAAATGGGTATGTAAAAAATATTAAATTTAAATATAATTTTCATTTAATAAAACCACAGGAAATATAACAAATATAAATATGTTATTATAGGTAAAAATTTCTTGTGTCTTATAGAAAATAAAATTTTGACGAGAAAACCCTTAACTAAAGTTTTGACATTGTCCAAATATGTTAAAAACTAATGTATAATAAATATAAAATTATTTTAAATCTAAAAAATATGAATAGTATTAAATATAATAACATATATTATTTTATTATGACTTCATATTACCCATACAATGACAACTACATGTTACTGTAACGTTTTGGGTAATATCCTCTTTGTTTTTCACATATGTTTTTCCATGTTATTTCTGATCCTATGAATTATATTTCTATATACATATTTCTACAATTTAAATCATTATATAAATATATTATGTATTCATTATATATTCATTTCTAATAATATTTAATATATAGGAATATAAAATAGAATACACCCTTCAGGGAGATGGTAGGTTGTACATACATGTGCATGATGTTTCTGTTTATTGTCATATTTAAGGAATTAAATTAAATTATATATATATATATAATTATATTTATAATATTTAGATTATATGTATCATATTACTTCACTAAACCCTTCCACAATACATTTTATGTAAAGCGTGAATGAATAATATCACATTCAGGAGGCACTAGTCCACACATATAGAAGCAAAGTATCGTATTTATAAGAAATGGAAATACAAAAGGTATATTTTATATAATAATTAAATAACAATAAATAATAATAAATATCATAAATATCATATAAAAATATATTTTCCATCAAAATTTGTTAACATGATAGGTGGAAAATGAATAACGAACAACATCATTTTATGAGGTGGTAGTTCACCGTACACAAGAATGTTAAGTTCCTTACCCATTAGAGGGAATTTCTCGTGACTATAATTAAAACACATAGAATAAAAAAATAAATGTTTATTTAGGATAAAAATTTTATTATATAATCCTATAATGATAAAAATAGAGTTTGTCGAGAATGAAAATGAAACCAAGGTTGTTGAGGAAAGATGTTAACTCTTTTCTGGTTACACCTTTATGTTTGCACCAAATAGATTTTGTGGATGACATTCTTCCAAAAGTGAGGATTCTATTATTAATAGAGGTAATTTATGGGAATAATTAAAATATTATGGGCTAGGCCAAGGTCCAAATATTTGGGAATAAGTTCAAGGGGATAGTTCTTTTTTATATTGGAGGAGCAGTGGAGTTATTCTAAATTTGTGAAAATGGATTTCCCCAAATATTTAACATTTTATATAGAGAAAATAATTGTAAAAATTCAATAAATGGGAGTATTGGGTATATATTGGAAAATAAAATGTATTTTGGAAAATATTATTGGTCATTTTGGGGGTTACTTTTATGTTTTAGTCATCTGTTAACATAAATAGTCTATTAATCGTTATAAAATATTTTATTCATTATCAATAATATTTCTAGTTAAAATATAAGTTGATATTATATAAATTGAAAATTATTGATATTATAAATATCAAATCAATTTTTTAATATTAAAATCTCATCATTGTAAAATTAATTCAAAATTAATCACATCGATGGGATGACCAATTGGGTTTTAAAGTATACATATTCTAAATATTTCTATGATTTTATATGAAATTTCAATTTGAAATTGACTATAATTAAATATATTATATAAATTGGTATAAATTTAATCTAATTAAAATTGAAAACCAATAAAAAAATATAAATTACCCTTACAAAAAATTTACATGAAAATGAAGTTTTGTATTAAATTTTTTAATTAATCACCATTCATGAAAAAAAGAAACTTCTCATAAAATTAATAAAAAATCCAAAAATGTACATTGTTATATTTTTCATTCAAAAAACAATTTTATTTTTTCAAATTATAGGTATTAAATTTTAAAAATTGGTATTTAAAATGGGTTCTCTATTAAAATTATGTAAAATTACCTTTAAAAAAATACATAGTTTCACACATAAAATTGAATTCATCGTTATCTTATACCATTCAAATATATTGGAAATGTATAAAAAAATATTGTTTTGATATATAATATATATATATATATATATATATATATATTATTTAAATAAATCATCAAATGTGGTTTTTTAATTTATTAACAAAAAATTGTGTTTTGACAAAAACAATAGTTTTCCTGGAGAATTAATTTCATTATTATCAAAATTTTTGTACCTTTACTTATACTAATTGACTAAAAATAGATTAATTTTATATAAATTTTCCAATTATATTATTAAAAATTATTTAATCATATTCCATATATTAATTCCAATGGGTAGGTGGTTGATATAAAAAATATTTTAACATTCAGGTTGATATTATATTGTTGTGTGGTAAAACTGGACATTGTATGTAATATAAGCTACCTAAAGGACTTGGTATTGTGTTTAATAGGAGAAATAATTGTGTTGTGTGTACCTCAATGTAATATAAGTGCTATGTTTTGTGTTATATTAACATTGATTGTGTATAATGCAATCCATACTTTTTGTTTTTTAAAAAAACATTATACAGCGTTTCATGAAGTGGAAAATGTCTAAATAATTTAGTTAATATGAAAAGAATAATTTGTAGTGTCATGGGGCGTTACATTGTACCCCCCATTAAATGAATTTCACCATCAAAATTCATATAGTTTATCAATTTTTTAATACATGAAAAATTATTTCAAAAAAACTCACATCTGAAAAATTAATTTTGAAACAGACTTTTAAAAAGAAATGTAGTGAAGATAACCATTACCAAGAGTAAAACATAACAAGGATTACACATATGAGAAAATAAGATGAAATAGAATACATTGACATTAAATATAAAAATATATTTCATGCTTTTATGGATAGTGATATAGAATATTGTTATTAAAATCTTATAAATCACCTAACAATAAACAATAAAGGCTTTAAAAGGCCATTGATGTCATAGAAAATAATTATAAATTGGAATAATTTTATTTGAAGACCATTTTCTTAATGATAAATAATTTCCATGAAAATTTATACATACATGATTTTTGAAAAACCTTACCCTCAATTATTTATCGCTCAACTTCAACATAATATCTTGTTTCATGAAATGAAGGTGAATTTTTCCTTCTTGAAGCATTTATAAAATGACAAATAATTTTATCTGTCATTATCACAACCAATATTTTATCACAGTTTTCAAATATTCATAAATCCTTGTGTGGTATGATAATACATTATTTTATTAAAAAACATCTGATGTTTATCTTAAAAAATTCCATAATTGGTTATCCTCATAACACTTCCAAATATAATCCAACCTTTATCCCTTAATAAATCGTATCTTATACCGAAGCTATTTTTGTTTGAAACATGTGTTCATCCTTCCACCAATAGAATATTAAATGTGAAATTGTAGTTCTAAAATCCATTTATTGGGATATAATCAGAAGAATCTTCAGTAAAGAATGAACAATAATATTTTCATATGGCTTATTCATAGAAAATAAAACATGAACATCCCAACTAAGGAAGTTAGAAAAAGTTTTCCCAAAATATTATGATTCACATAATCCATTATTATTTCCTAGGAAATCCCTTTTCCAACTATCCTCTAATGTTTTATGAATATAATTCATATTATCCAATGGATTTGGAATTTGATTCACATAATGCCCAATGTTATAACTATTGAAACAGTGGATAGTTGGTTGTAATTTAGTTATAATTACCATCTCTTCCTGTACAATAATCATCCCATTTATCATATTTTGACATCCATAGATTTAATGACATAACATTCCACATTTGAATCACCATACAACACCATTTAATAAATTCATTTTATACTCCACCCCACATTTCTATCACAATGATGACTTCAATTAAATTCCACCGTTTGAGTTTTCATGACATTAAAACATCATTTTCTCATGAAAACTAGAGGGAGAGTGGGAATATTCAACTTCCATTACTACATTTAGTGAAAATCAACCAACATCATCAGAACTACTATAATATCTTGTATCCAATTCAATTTTAAGACATCATTTCATGCCACAAATAATAAATTATATTTTCATTCTAGGGTAATTATTAAACCAAAAGAGAGCAATTAAAGTATTTTAAAATTACCTTAATATATACCAATTAATTTATTGAACTTTTTATTTAACTAATGTAATTACTTATCATTAATTTTTTATTATAATATTATGGATGTACATACTAAAACAATACCTCCTTAAACTTTTCTCATTCCCTATATTCAATTTTTTCATGTTCCCTTTAATTCTGGATAAGATTCAACCACTGATCATATTTACATTCTAAAGGATAAGCATCCAAAAAACATTTCTTTAATTCTAGCACAAAAATATGGAAAATATCTTTTCATTGGTACTAATACATCACTCTGATATTAGGGTGTTATTTCAATCCCTAATGGACAACATATGATTCCTCAGGAAGGAATGAATAGATAATTTTTTTCATCGATTTTTAATTCGGAAGATGAAATTGATTCATTGCATGAGAATTTTTTTGGATAATGACAATAAGAATTTTTATTACAAATCCAATATCATTTGGATTATTTGGTGGACCATCATCTCATTTTATGTTTCAATCTAGATTGAAATGGTTCCTTTGGGTTCCATCCATGGAATAAATCTGGTAAATATAGCGTGAGTATCACATATCATAGATGAAAACCCCATAATAATGAAATATTATGTACATGATATCTAAATCATAAAACCTAATTAATTAATATATAACACCATAGTCTTATCCATAGTTAAATCATAATACATTTCCGTAGAAATAGCCACATGGGTCTAATTAATAATTTCTCATCCTAGTTTCCCATTGTTGACTAAACTATTCATTTGATACAAATTATAGCAACCCAAGCTTAACATACAAGGATATTAGAAAATTTTAGATGAATATTGAACACATTAAAACAATACATTCCCAAAGACCATATTACTTTATTTTCATTGGAAACATGTAACAAAATAGTCTAAATTGGTGAAAGATCATCAATGTTTCTAACAATAAACTTACGCTTTAGTACATCTACTTAAAACATTTCTTCAAAACTGTGGGAAATGAAAAATAATATATGGGTGTGTCTAGATGTTCCTTAATGATAAAACATGATGATATTTAATAATAAGGTGATCATAAGGGTATGAAAATGTGATAATGACATTAGAAGATTGTTCCCTGCATATCAATGATCATAAACATGAATCGTGACATAAAACAAGGATGTTCATAATACATGATAAATAATGGTGATAAAACATCATTAATAACTTATGATCCACAATATGATTTTATATAAATAAGGAACCTTCATACATGTATAGAACCATTTTTTGGTGTAAATCATAAAAACAAAGACCATGAAAATTGTGTATGATGACCCACATATTTCCCATAGTGGACCAGGACACACGAGTTTCACATAGTGGATAAGAACCCACCTATTTCCTATAGTGGATCAAGACCATAAAAGTTTCTGAAATATGTATCTAATGAGATATAAATCATTTACCAATTCATTTTATGTATATATATATATATATATGTTCCACTCATCTCATAATGAAGTCATACATACATGTGATATAAAAAGTAAACATATCATAACCCATAAAAAGATATTGGATTCATAAAAATCATATCATAAAACATGAATAGAAATTTTTGTCACAAAAATTTAATAATATCACAACCTATAAAAAAATTTAGGTTTCATAATCATTTCATACTAGAATAACCCAGGAATGAGAGTGGGTTTCAATAGCATTTATCAAGGAATAAAACGTTGAAGAAAAATGTGTTTCACAAAAACCATTTTATCAAAACATAAAAATTTTGGAGAAATAATATAAGTGGTATCATTTGATAACCTCTCAGGTAAATAATATTGTCTTAACATGTATTTCATTTTATATAGATGTGTATTTTGAAAGATCACATGGAACATTATTGTGCACTGTGTTGCATTTGTTGTCAATAAGGTGTCAAGGATTGAATGGATGACAAGGAGTGTCAATATGAGAATGAAAAGGGAGTGATGGTGATGGTGATGTTGTCAATAAGGTGTCAAGGATTGAATGGATAGCATGGAGTGTCAATATGTGAATGAAGAAGGAAGTGATGGTGATGGTGATCATTAGAGAATGACCTTGGTACTAAGAAGTATGTCACATAGGAGAATCACTAAGTGGCATAGGAGGTATTGGTTGAAACATTATCTATACTAAATCAGACGATTTTAGAGCTGTTCTTATGTTCAAAGAACTTGTATCAAGAAGATACAATGTCACAACATTGTTATAAGTCCTTGAATTGTCTTCACAATGCATGAGGAGATAAAGGTGATCCATCCATAACCACTAAGTGGATGAAGAATGTAAAATGAGAATCATCCACATCACTAGGGGATGAAGTAAATGAGATCCATCCATCTCACTAAGTGGATCAAGTAAAAATGAACCATCCACAGCTACTAAGTGGATGAAGTGGTTTGAAGAAGACCATGCACTATCTCTTAGTGCATGAGGATTTGAAGATGATCCAACCTCATCTTTGATTGGATCATGGAAGAACAACACTGAAGAAACATTTGATGCCAGAGTAATGGTTGATGAAGAACCATTGGGAATTCCTTTTTAAGTAGAGAAAAAATGTTGAAGAGGATATGAGAAATTCTAATGAAGAACAACATGCGAAGAAGAGGATAATGGATTGAAGTAGACTTTTCCTACTTGATTTAACCAAGTATACAAGGTGGAGCTTATGTAAAAAATGGGGCCTGACCACGAGCTAGCTACCCAAGCTTAAACCCAAGGCACATGCGGGGACCACAAGGGGTCGACCGCACCCATGAGGAGGCCAAGGCAGAGAAAGCCCGCAGGAGGCCCGGCCGTCTATAAGCCAGAGCCTCACGGAGGTCAAGCCCACGCTGCGTGGGTGCCAAGGGCGCGCCCGTAGAGGAGCATAGTGGGCGCTAGAGCGTGCCCGCAGGAGAACCGTTCTGAGGTAGCACCAGAGGGGGGAGAGGAGTAATCTGAGCTGTGTTCGTGAGGAGTTGTTTGTTAAATTGCACATGAACCGCGGTCTGTTTCGATGTGGGATGTGTTTTTAAAACACAGAGCAAATCATGGCCTCTCCTCCGATCACGCATCTGATCACTGTCGTCCATCTCATCTATGGCACTGTGTTATAATCCCAGCTGACTGCGATCATTAAACGCAGATCCAACGGCCGTGGCATCGTCTCTAACCTGTCATCAAGCCGAGGACTCCCTGCAACGCCTCCCACGAACGAGAGCCACCCGATCAAGGTAGATGGATCTCTCGGCCGTCTCTGATGGAGATAGGACCACTGGGGTGTTCTTATCCTCCTCACGAACACATGTATGCGTTAAAATTCGACTTCATGCAGCGAAATGAAGAAATTCGAACGAGGATGAAGTAAACGGAGTTGCGAGGCTGCGTATTCGAGCATGGACAGAATAGGAAGAAGTTATACATGCGTTAAGAAATGCATGCACGGGAAGACCATGTGCCATGAAGAAACCTGCACATAAAAGAGAAGAAAAACACGATTTGAGAAAATATTGAAATCCCAATGGTTACGAGAAATCACAATTTACTTATGAGCGGATTATTCGGGCATCCTCTTCCTATAAAAGGAGGAGATGATTCCTTGAAGCGAGCTACTAAGAATTTTTTTAGGATGTCCTACAAAGCTCCTAAGAATCGTGAATGTTGATGCTCCACGCACCACTTGCCCGGTAGAACAGCCCAGAGCCACCCGAGGCTCTGAGAGATCCTTTAATGCTACCCTTGCACAAAAGTAGTGAAGATCATGCATCCCTGCGCACTCCCCTTGCGCATCAGGGAAGTTGTCGAGCCGCGAAAACATGAGTACCCGCTGCCCACAACACTTGTGCGGCAGCAAGTGGCCGCACCCTGCGCGCCCTCTAGGCCCAAGAACTCACACTGTAGGAGGAATCCACCGTGCCACCTGTGCGGTATGAGGGAGCTATCGCACCTACACGGAAGAAGGAGTTGTCATGCCACCTACACTGTAAAAGCTGACGCACCCTGCGCGGTTGAATTCAAGAGTTGGTCGCATCATTATGTGCCCTCCTTTGAAGTGGTGCTGAAGTGGAAGGGCACACCCACTTGGGTTTGTGTGTGTGTGTGCACGGGTTGAAGAAGGAAGGCTGTGTGGGCATAAATGGAAAGCATTCCCAAAGGAGAACACGTGTGGGTGAAGGGTGCATTCCCAAGGCCCTATGAGTTGTGTGTGCTAAACAAGTGAAGAGGTCATTACATTAGTGTGTGCACAATTGGACTATGCACACATTGAAGAAGAATAAAATAACAAATTGTATGAAGGAAAAGAAGATGTTATGTGTTCGAAGAGAGATTACACCAATTGAGTGTTTATCGTACCAAGAAGAAAAGGGGAGAGCATGCTTTCATGCATGCACATTCACACGTAACCAATGATTAAATAAGTGTGTGTGCATTTTATATGTCCAATAATAATGGTCCAAGATGATAATTGAGATTCCATGGAAACATTTCATGATGAGTCATAGATGCCTTGCACTTAGTGCATGAAGTTGATTTGAAGAGAGACTGAAGCCAGACTGAAGTTAAAGACATCATTTATCTGAGTTTTTAGTAGATGAGAAGACCAAGAAGATTGAGAGGGCATACTCAGTGAAAGAACATATTTCCCCATCATGAATTTTGAAAACAGAGGCCGTGTCATCCTGAGAAGAAAGAGATAATTCCCGAGCAAAGAAGAGGAGTCAAGGACACCACAAGTGATCAGAAGAAGTGACCATGTCCCACCGACCTTAGTCAAGGCTGTTGAATACTCATGAAGAACTTAAATAAGAAGAGATACTCATGTGACTCGAGGATCCAAGAGAATATACCCTGTGAGACTCAGGGTGGAGAAGTCTTCAGTGGAAGCTGAAGCAGGCCAGTGGGACACTGGTGACACAATGGGATGCAGTATAAAGACCCTCCTGTGGGACTCAGGAGATAGACAGTGTGACTTTGTATCGACCATTGTAATTACTAACCGAATTATAGTGGAGACACCATGTTGGGTTGTTTGACCAACATGGCAATGATGTTGTCCTTTGGAGCCGAACCTTGTAAATATTTGTGTCCTATGATTTTACATTTACTGCATCACTTGAGGAAAGGCAGAGAGATACAAGAAGAGTGGATCGATTCCTTAACTAGTCATAGAGGTTTAATTGATAATGAATCAATTAGTAAAAAGTTTAAAAGGATCACTGAATCACCCCTCCCCCTCTTACTGATCACATTGATTTGGGAACTTCAATTGCTATCAGAGGGAGGTTACCTCTAAAAGATCCAAGGGAGTCTTTATGAAGTGCAGATTTGAGGAAATGAGAGAACACCCTCAAATGGAGATATCTGCCAAGACTCAGAAAAATAAAAAGAAGAAACATTCCAAGAAGATGAAGAAGAAGGTTTCTACTAATAGAGAAACACCTTCTATTGAAGGTAATGTGAAAGTCACAACATAATAAAATTCCTTTTATCACACTTCTGATGAAGCCTTCTCTAGCTGTGATGATGATGGAACTATCAATGATCTTCTAAATGCACTCAAATTTCTTCCGAAGATAGTCCCTAGGGAAGTGGCAATGTGTATTACTACAAGCATCAGTGATTTTCAAGAAGAAAAATTACAGCTAGAAGAAGAAGCTAATTCTACGGAAGATCAATTGTCATGAAGGGTTGGCATAACCAACACTCTCACAAAGCTGGTGAAGGCCATGGATGATACAATTTCACTTTGCAGTGAAATAATTGATGATGTCACTGAAGAACTACAAAGAATCATTTGTGAGAAAGAATTCGTTGAGATAGTGTTCAAAGAATTTTTCCATGCATTGGAAAGTGGAACAGAGTGTCAATGGTTTTCAATGATGATCAACTAGAATAGAAAGTAAAAATGGTAATGGAGCTTGACAATTCATTATATGAAATTAAGAAGGAGCATGAAGACCATATGAAACAACTGAACGAGAATTGGGAAGGAAAGCTATGATTTGTTGAGGATGAGAATAACTCTCTCAACATGAAATTCATAGAACTAGAGGTGATATTGAGAAATCATAAATTACCCAAAGCTGAAACCTCCAAGACAGCTAGAAGTTGAAATGTTGCCACTCAAGTGTGCATTAAGAAGGATGATTCCAAAAGAATGACATCCTCTAATGAAAGGGAAACATCTACTAAAAAGAAGGTACCATCCATCACATCTTGTGCTCATAATTCTAAATGTGTTTCCACAAAAAGTGAAGGATGTAAGAGTAAATCTAAACAACTGTGGATAAATAAGATGAAGAAAGAGAGCTCTCCTGAAAATACAAAGAAATTCAAGAGAAAGATCCAACAATCAGAAGAGGTCAAGAAGACAGGATTTGTATGTCAATGTTGGTGCTGCAACAGGAATGAGAATTGTGAAATGGATTGTTGGTGGAATCCTCTAAATTTTAAAGAACAAAGGAAGCCCATGCCAAGGGGGAGCAATCCATAGAAGAAGAAGAAACATCCACAGGTCCAGAAATATCAGTTTAATATAAACAGATTTGGAATGTTTGATAACATCTAGGATGAATGAAAAAGTGGTCAGTAGAATGACACATACCAATATCCAAATGTATCCAAAGCTTAAAAGAAGAGAAGATCACAGAAACTATCTAGGAAAGAAGAATTATCCTTTGGAAGCAAATAGAATAATCTTTAAAAAGCTCCCAAGAAAATTTTGCAAAAGAAATAGAAGTCTTTGGATTCCAAATCCATGAAAGGTGATGCATCCAGAAGGAATACCAAGAAAAAATGCTTCTACTGTGCAATGAAATGTCATACCATGTATCTTTAAAAACAATCCATTGAACTAAATTGAAGCAAACTGCACTCAACAGGACAATCAATCCAGAAGAATAAGAAGGGATTGATTGAAAATAAGCTACCTAAGAAAGGTAACTTAAAAGAATCAAATGAACCATGTTGAACATCCAAATTTCATGCCTCACGTCCAAATGTCACATTAATCATCAGGCTAGAATATTTGGAATGAATGGGAAAGGATGAAAATGCACATGCCAAAGCTAGTGCAAAAGGAAAACAAAATATTTCACATGAAGATGAAGTTCTGTGTGTGAGGTGAAATAAAGCTGGTCATAATAGTAATAAATGAATGACACTCATTCCAGCTCAAAAATAATTAACCAAGAGAATTAAGACCGCACTAGGAGATTCTATTGCTCAGAAGGCACTTAGAAATAAAGGAGTCACACACAATGATGTTGAAGAGGTGGTATTATCCACACCATCACAAACATCTTTGAAGATAAAATGTGCAAGTGTTAAGAATGGATAAAGTGGAACATCTCAGCTGAGAGAATCTTCTCAACCTTGTTGTTCACGCTGATGAACCAATGAGGTTCCATATTATTCCCTATTCACTAGTATATACATGTGCACACATTTCTCAGAATTGAAGATGATGATCATTCTCATATTTAGAATGGTATGGATAGAATGGAGTGCACCCCATGAGGGGGCTAATCTGAAGAAGATGATCTTTTGAGATTCATATCATCATGTAAAAAATGAAGGTATTATAATCACACTTTCATCCCTTGTTTCTTAATTGTATTTAACATTTCAATGAAGGGGGAGTGTTTTATTGAAGAAAAAGGATGAAAGGGGGAGCATTATCTTTGCACTTGAACATTCTAATGAGTTTGGTGATGTATGTGAAGGATTTATCAATTCATTGATATATCCGAAAAATTTCAACCCCATGAAGCCTAAGCATGATCTCCCATGTATATTGAATTGTGGACATCATTGAATTCCTTGGTTACATCGCTCTTATTTTCTACACCGGGTTAGCCCAAGTTAATTTAGAGATGATTTTCTAAAGGCTCTCTACTAAAGTGAACATGTGACATCATCCCTCTCTTAGTGATTTTCAAGAAGATGCTATTCAATGGGAGGAAGAAATATTTTGAAGTGAACCATACCACACCTTTTCATTTGGTTTCCAATAAGGGAGAGAAAAGCTTGGCACACATATTGACCCATTCATATGTGCTCTAGTGATATTTCCAAAAAATACAAAGGGGGATATTGTTGTGAACTGTGTTGCATTATTTTTCAATTAGGTGTCATGGATTGAATGGATGTCAAGGAGTGTCAATATGTGAATGAAAAAGGAATTGATGGTGATGGTGATGTTTTCAATAAGGTGTCAAGGATTCAATGGATGACAAGGAGTGTCAATATGTGAATGACAAAGGAAGTGACGGTGATGGTGATGATTGGAGAATGACCATAGTACTAATAAGATTGTAACATAGTAGAATCACTAAGTGGCATAGGAGGTAATGGTTGAAACATTCTTCATACTATATAAGAAGATTGTAGAGCTGATCTTATGTTCAAAGAACATGTATCAAGAAGATATAATGTCACAACATTGATATAATTACATGTATTATCTTCACAATGCATGAGGAGAAAAAGGTGATCTATCCACAACCACTAAGTGGATGATGAAAGTGAAAGGAGAACCATCCACATCACTAGGGGATAATGTAAATGAGATCCATCCATCTAACTAAGTTTATGATGTAAAAATGAACCATCCATAGCTACTATGTGGATGAAGTGGTTTGAAGAAGAACATGCACTATCTCTTAGTGCATGAGGATTTGAAGATGATCCAACCTCATCTCTTGTTAGATCATTGAAGAACAACACTGAAGAATCATTTGATGCAAGAGTAATGGTCAAAGAAGAACCTTCGAGAATTCCCTTTTAAGTAGAGAAAAAAATTTGAAGAGGAGATGAGGAATTCTAATGAATAAGAGGAGGGGAAGAAGAGGAAAATGGATTGAAGTAAACTTGTTCCTACATGGTTTAACCAAGTATACATGGTGGAGCTTGTGTAAATAAAATGGGGCCTACCCACGAGCTAGCTACCCAAGATTCAACCCAAGGCACATGCGGGACCACAAGGGGTCGACCGCACCCATGAGGAGGCCTAGGCATAGCAAGCCTGCAAGAGGTCGGGCTGTGTGTAAGCCTGAGCCACACGGAGGTCAAGCCCGCGTAGCGTTGGCACCAAGGGCGCGCCCGTGGGGGAGCATATTGGGTGCTAGAGTGTGCCCACAAGAGAACCGGTGCAGGGTAGCACCGGATGGGGGATAGGAGTAATCTGAGCTATGTTTGGGAGGAGATGTTTATTAACCCGTGCAGGAATCGTGGTGCGTTTCGATGTGGGATGAGTTTTTAAAACATAGAGGAAATCCTAGCCGCTCTTCTGATCGCGCGTCTGATCGCTGTCGTCCATATCATCCGCGGTGCTGCGTTATAATCCAAGCCTTCTGTGATCATTAAACTCGGATTCAACAGCTGTGGCATATTCTCCTACCTCTCGCCAAACCGAGTACTCCCCGCGATGCCTCCGGCGAACCAGATCCACCCAAGCAAGGTAGATGGGGCTCCTAACCGTCTCTGATGGAGATAGGACCACCAGTGTGTTCTTCTCCTCCTCGCGAACACATGAATGCATTAAAAGTCACATGCATGCAACTAAATGAAGAAATTTGAATGAGGCCGAAGTAAACAGAATTTCATGGAAGTGTATTCGTGCATGCACAGAACAGGATGAATCCATGCATGTATTCAAAAACGCATGCAGGTGAAGACCATGCGCCATGAAGAAACCCGCACTGAACAAAGAAGAAAAACAGGATTTGAGAAAATATTGAAATCCTGAAGTTTGCGGGAGATCAAGATTTACTTATGAGCGGATAATTCGGGCATCCTATGCCTATAAGATGAGGAGACGATTCCTTGATGGTAGATGATGAGCATTTCTTTTATGAAGTCCCGCAAAGCTCCTGAGCATCACGATGCTTGATGCTCCATGCACCACTTGCATGGCAGAACAGCCCGGAGCCACCTGAGGCTCCGAGAGAACCTTTCTTGCTACCCATGCGCAAAATAATTAAAAATCAGGCCTCCATGTACTCTCCCCTTGCGCAACAGGGAAGATGTCGAGCCGCGTGAACCTGCATGCTTGCTGCCCGTAACACTTGTGTGGTAGCAAGTGGCCGCACCCTGCGCGCCCTCTAGGCCCCCTTACTCACGCGGCAGGAGGAAGCCACCATGCCACCTGTGCGGTAGGAGGGATCTACCACACATACACGATAGAAGTAGCTGTCACACCACATTCACGGTAGAATCTGCCACACCCAGCGTGGTTGAAGGTAGGAGTTGGCCGCATCCTTGCATGCCCTTCTTTGAAGCAGTGCTGAAGTGGAAGGGAACACCCACTTGGGTTTGTGTGTGTGCATGGGCTGAAGAAGGAATGTTGTGTGTGAATAAAAGAAAAGGTGGCTGAAAGGAGCACACGTGTGGGTGAAGAGTGCATGCCCAAGGCCCTACGATTTGTGTGTGCTAAACAAGTGGAGAGGAAATTACATTTTTGTGTGAACATGTGGAGTGTGCACACATTGAAGAAGACTAAAAGTACAAATTGTGTGAAGGAAGAGAAGAAGGTTTGTGTGCTAAAAGAGATTACACCCATTGTGGGTTTATCATACCAAGATGAAAAGGGGAGAGCATGCTTGCATGCATGCACATGAAGACGTAAAAAATGTTTAAATCAGTGTGTGTGTATTTGAGAAGTCCAAGAAAAAAGGTCCTTGAAGATAATTGAGATTCCATGCAAACATTGCATAAAGAGTCAGAGATGCCATGCACTCAGTGCATGATGTTGATTTGAAGAGAGACTGAATACAAATAGAAGTAAAAGGCATCATTTATCTGAGTTTTTAGTAGTTGAGAATACTAAGAAGATTGGGTGGGCATACTCAGTGCAAGAACATATTTCCCCATCAATATTATCGAAGACAGAGGCCGAGTCATCCTTAGAAGAAGGAGATAAAGCCCAAGCAAAGAAGAGGATTCCTGGACACCACAAGTGATCAGAAGAAGTGACCAATGCCAACAGACCTTACTCAAGGATGTTGAAGACTCTTGAAGAGATTGAAGAGGAAGAGCTACTCGTGTGACTCAAGGAGCCAGGAGAAGACCCCCTATGAGACTCAGGGTGGAGAAGTCTTCTGTTGAAGCTGAAGCAGGCCAGTGGGACTATGGTGACACTGTGGGATGTAGTATAAAGACCCTCATGTGGGACTCAGGAGAGATACAGTGTGAATCTGTATCTACCATTGTAATTACTAAACGATTTATAGTAGAGAAACCATGTTGGGGAATTTATCCAACATGGAATGGACGTAGGACTTTGGAGCCGAACTTTGTAAATCCTTGTGTCATGTGCCTTTACATTTACTACATCACTCAAGGATAGGATGAGAGATAAAAGAATAGTGGATCGTGGCCTTACAAATTCATGGAGGTTTATTTGATAAAGAATCAATTAGTAGAATGTTTCAAAGGATCACTGATTCACCCCATCCCCCTCTCAGTGATCACACTGATCTGTGCACTTCAAACATAACATTTAGATGGAAATTACATTTTAAAAGCATATCATTATTTTGAAAATCCATTAATATGAAACAACATTGAAAAAATTTAAAGGAATCATGAAATATAATATAGAACATTTCTTTAGGAAAAAATACATTATAATTTGAATATCATTTTTGAAAACATAATACATTTTGATAATAATATTCAAAGAAAATTACCTAGGAATATATTAGAATCATGAAAACCTTTTGAAAACTTATTCCTTGAAAACATATAAATGTAGCAGGTAAAAAAATTTAATTCGTTTTCATTTAGTATAATTCTACAACATATAATATAATATTTTAAATCATATAAATACTTTGTGTTGAAAAATTATTTCTAACATATATCAAAGAATCATTGAAAATCATTTAAATCAACTGTTAAATATAATTTTTCTTGAAAAACCTTTTTCATTGAAAAAAATTTACAAATTCCCAAAATATTATGAAATAATGTTTCTTCAAAAAAAATTACAATGTAAATATACAATTAAATAATCATGTTATTGATGATCATGATGTTAGGTATGTACGTACAAACTGAGAATAACTTTTTCACCTTAAAATTTTAGCGAAGAGCCTTGATCGTAAAATGGAATGAATATTATTATAACATAGTTTTGTAAAAACACAATACATGTGTAAAAAATCCAGTTAAAATCTATTTGATAATATTAAATAATGTCGATTAAATTTTTTAGAAAACATGGTTTTGATGGAAAACATATTTATGAATAAAAGATGAAATAATGTCATATTTTCATATAAAAATTCATGAAATTGATATATTACCAAAGAATGAAAAATGGTACCATTACATTAAAATAAATTAATAACCATAGGTAAATTATATTCTCTATATTTATTGAAAAATTTATCATAATATATCATCAATAACAGAATAATGATAAATAATCGTTATAAAGGATGGGATTGTAGCAATAAACCGTTACACCTTTGGTAACATTAGAATCCTAAATCAATGGATATAATTACATTACATGAATCTAATAATATCATTAAAATAATAATATTATTCACAGATATTTTCAATTATATTATATAAACCTCATAGAAAAATTTAGTTTCGTAACATGTCATGTGTTTCAATGAATGAAAATTTGGACATAATTACATTATCAATTTGGAAAATTTTGAAACATAAACCCCAACAAACAAAAATCATAAAATTGTTATTTAAATAACAAAATATTTTATTGTAGTAATCAGATAATACATCCATGGTTAGTATAGACACAACATATATTAAATAGGATGTGAACATGGCATGTGTATCACAAAAAATAAAAGTGAGATTAGAAAAACCTTACCTTTGGTATTGACTTTCTCCATACACATTCAAACCATCTGTATAATATAAACTAGTTTATTATAAATAAATTAAAAAACATATTATTATATATAATTCCAAATATTACTTTTTTAATTTATTTTACTCATTTATTAACAACTCTCTGTTAATTTTCTACTTTGGGTAATATCTTCATAGTTTTTAGAATGTGTTTAGGCTTGTTATTCTAGATCCTCTTATGTATATTATAATTTACATACTCCTAAAATATAAAACATTATATAAATATTATATATATTCATTATATATGTATTTATAATAATATTTGAAATGCAAAAATATGAAACAGAATACACCGTTTACTGAGATGGTAGGCTATACCTATTCATGAACGTTGTTTACATTTTATTATCATATTAACTGAAATAAAGTAAATAAAATAAATTTTCAGATATAATATTATTACAGACACATTATTATTTCCTATATATCATATATTTTATATAATCACATCCATAATACATTCAAAATAAATTGTGAACGAATCACATTACTTTGAGGAGGATGTTGTCGACATATCCAAAAAAGATGTCATTGAATTTACAAAAATGGTAGAACTAAAAGAATGATTTACATAATGATTAAGATAATAATAAATAAATAATATAAATATTATATTTAATATAAAAACATTGTGTTAATCAATGTTTCCACCATCATAGGTGGTAATGGAAAATAAACTACAGTGTTTCAGGAGGCGGTAGTTCATCGTACACATGAATGGTATGTTAGTTCTCCATTAGATGTAAGATTGTGTAAAATTTGTTATAACACTTAAAATTTAAATATCTAACTATATATAAGATATTAAAGTAATTATATGTTAATTTAATAAAAATAATTTATGATATGGGGAATGAAAACAATACAAAGGATCTGGAAGAAAGATGTTACCTTATATTTGGATAACTCCTAGTTTGCACAACAGGGATTTTGTGGTTAGATTTATTCCCAAAGGGAGGATTATATGGATAATTTATGGATTTTAAGTCCCTATTTTATCATATATTTTTTCATGAATGATGGTTTTATTGGTGTGAATAAGTGGGATGGGTGAGTGCATTTTTATTGTGCTTGAGGACTATGATTATAGTAAATTTTTTAAAAGTGAATCCCACCAACATTTTTACCATATAATGTGAATTGAATAATGGAAAAACATTTTTAAAAGTTATATAAGGGTATTAATATGAACGACAAACAGCTTATGTGAATTTTTTTATGTCATTTTACTCCATAAGATTAACGTTTAGTCCTTTGTTGAGCTAATATTTCTATTAATCATCATAATCATTTTTAGTCACGTTATCTAATATTTCTGATAAAAAACAATGTTGAAATTATTATAAATTATAAATTATTTTTATTCCATATATTTAAACCATTTTTTAACTCCAATGACAAATCTTGAATAAATTAATTTAAAATTATTCCCGCAAACGAGATAACAAAGTAGGTTTTTAATGGTAATGTTCAAAAGTTAACTATGTTTTAATTTTTAATTTCTAAATAAAATTTATGTCAACGAACTAAATTAAATTAAATTGTATAAAATTGATCTAATTATACTTTAAAAATTAGAAAAAATATAATTTATCATTATAAATAATGTAGTCAATATAGTAGTTTTGAATAAAAATATAGTGTTTTCAATATTAAAAAAATAAAACTTCTCAAAAAATAGCTAAATATCATCAACAGTAAATTTTCGTACATTATTCCACAAAATGATGATTAATTATGAAAATAATAATTATGAATGTTCAAAAATCATATCTAATGTTGGTTCTTCATTAAAAGTAGGTAAAATTACCTCTTACAAAAATACATCTTTTTTATTCATAAAATTGGATGTATCTTTACCATATACAAATAAAATCTAAAGTATGAGTATCTGAAATATATATTGAATATATTATATATAAATTTTATTTTAATCATTAATTGAAATTTTTTTTTCTTTTCATTGAGATAAAATTTTTATTTTACAGATTAATAAATAGTTATCATTGAAAGATAATTTATTTATTTTCAAGTAGTTCTTACATTAAATTATAATAATTTATTAAAAAATTATTCATATTATATATATTTTTATAATCATTTTTTAACAATTTAGTTAATATTATTGAGAAATTCCATTACAACAACTAGGTTGTAACTATAATAATATTTTAATTATGATGTCAATAGAAAGTTTTACTTCTATAAAACTCGGTCATTCTTGTAGTGAAAATTATGGAAGAGACTCTCTATTGAGTGTAATATATTAAAAACATAGTCTTACATGTACCAAAATGAAATCTATATTTTTTTGTGGCTTAATGTTAACTTTTATATGTATAACAGAAGTCAAACATAGATGTTTTATAAAAAAATATTCAATGTCGCTTGAATTGAAAAATATCAAAAATATTAAATTAATCTAAATAATAATAATTCAATAAATCCCATGGATTTGTATAGTAATATTGTGACATTTAATTCCCATTGATAAAAGAAAATGGTTTCATGTGATGGGTTCTCATGACGTGGTTTCATACTTTCCTACATCCCTGAAGGGAGTTCTCCTACCATATATTTATTCTCACTATATTCCTCTAATTTTCCTCACATTGTTATTTATGGTAGAGGATATGATTTATTTATGAAAATGTCTACAAGTATGATATATATTTTTTACAGTGTTCATTTCATTTATACCGTCTTGAGAAGGTAGGAATATTATCTTATGAACATTGAAAATCATGTTTTTCATTTTGTTTTCTAGATCTCATATTAGATACATGATACCCTAATCACTTAAATGAGGATCTTGGAAAGATTCACATTACTTATATCATGATGTTATTTTCTTCTTTGTTGTCCCTTTATGTCTTTAAAGGAATCAGATGATGATGTGACACCATAGTGGAAGAAATGTTGGACATTTTCTGACCGAATAAAGTGATGGGAGCCAATAAATGATGGATGCTTCATGAAATGGATGATATTCATTATTAATGTTATAGATTCATTATATTCTATGATTATGGTTAACATAATCATTTTGGATCATCTTTTAATCATTAAATAGATCATTTGAACATTTTGTGATACTATTGAAGAATTAAAATGATTGTAAGGTGTCCTGAGATTTCATGATGAAAAAACTTCAATGGAATAATGTCGATGTTTATGGACATTCAATCACATTATAGAATCACACTATGGGACACTGTCACATACACTGCATAACATGATATTAATGAAGCATTTCAATCCATGTATTTTTGTTCTGGTGATGACACGGTGACAATCTTCAAATGACCGAGTGATCCATAGAACATCTTATAATGAATTCATGTGAAGGTGAAGAGTTACACTATCATCAGGTCAGGATATGGAAATGTTCATTCAATAAATCAATGATTACAAGATGGATTTTTAAAAAAATATATAGGATTTAGATAATTATTAATTGTATCATATTGAATATATTTATTAGCCAAAATGTGTAATATTGATGGTATCAAGGGCTCATAGTGAACAAAATCCCTAATATCGACAATGGTTTCCATGAGGTTTAGGAAAAATGTTTCATGATCAGACATCAATGAGTGAATTGATTGATCATCCTATTTTATGTGAATAAAAATTAAAATGGTTTTATATTACCCATTAAAATGTATCATGCAACTCCCTGGACCTAGTAGTGTAGAGCAGTTGCATTACTCATTACATTGGCATGATTAAGAGGAATTATTCTTGAAGGAACTATCATTTTAGTAGTCTTGATGAAAACAAATACATACAGGTGGCTCACATGACATTGGGAAATGTAACAAAATACAATACATCACTAAAACTAGTAAAATGAATCAATGAGAACTCAATATATGATTTCCCCATCATAACATGTTGAAGGTAAAAAATGAAATGGGTGAGTTAAATGTTCAGTATGGGTTACTAATAGTTGAATCATGAATCAACAATAACTGAATCAAAAATAATTTTAGAATAGTCAATATTTTGTGTTGAATAAATCATGAACACACGCCATTAATAAACTGAGAATAAAACGTCTTCCATAGGTTTTCTCAAAGTGAAAACATCATGGATAGTATTAACTAAAAATGACTAAATATAATTCTTATTTATTTTATTTAATGTATTTGACACATGATACAACTATAACGTTAAAGTTGTTTAATTATATGGGTAGAAACTCATCTGATTTTTTAAAGCATAGTCGAAGGGTTTGTCACAAACTGATTTGTCTCAAGAGACCTGTCGATGCATTTAGGGGAAAGAGCGGGCCACACCCATCATTTCATGAACAAATAATTATTTATACCTAGATTCAATACAAAAAAAATATGAATTATCATTATCTTCATAGAATAGAGGATATGGATTCATCAATACATCCACATTTAAAACAACATTCAAAATAAACATTGTATGTAAAATGGTATACAGCTTAGACAATAATCCTATCCATGATACAATAATTGGGATATTTAATAGAAATATAATTTTAAATTAAAATTGATCTCAAATCGGTAGTAGGTATATCAATGAATATTTATTATGTGGATAGTACAATTAAATTCACAACAAAATGGAAAATTGAGGCAAAGCCCATTACCACATTGTAATCAAACTATTCAGGTGAAAAAAAATTAATAATCATCATATGAATCATTGAGTACCATGAAAATAAAAAGTATAATGAAATACTATATATAATGGGTGTACACATACACAACATTAAAAAAATAATTGACGAACAATGGAAATCCCATGAAATTAAAAGTTAGATAAAAAACCCATTACCTTTTATCCAAAAGTGTTCTTTGACTGATCTTGATGACTTGAATAATCAAATTATGACTCATTAATTAATAATTCCAAAACATCCTCAACATGTAATGTATTTCTTTCTAAACTTATTGGGTTTATTCATTCCCTTTTTTATGGGTTCAATAGATTCGATGTTTTTATTTTGGAGGCATTTTAATCCACTGTTTCATAATTGGTTTACATGTATTAAAGAATGAATGTTCATTTCTAATGTGGTTAAGCCTATAGTATTGTTAATATATATCAATAGTGGAATTTATAGATATATAAATGATTATATAATGATTTTTTTACATACCAAATGGATTACTTGTTTGATAAAGCATAATAAATAGCGCATGGTTAATACAGATATTTTGTGCATAACGAACTTGTTTTGTATTTTTTTATATTATTAGTGTTTAAAGATTAAAAAACATTATATAAGATGAAACACATATATTATTATCTGGATTTACCATTAAAATGGTTTCATGAATTGTCTTCATTATAGTAAAATAAATTGAAAACTTTCTATCCATGAATGTGATAAATTAACACATCTTGGAGGATATTTTCATTTTTTGTGTATAAGGTGGGGGGAAAGGGAGATGATGGTGAAATATTACATTAGAAAATACAATTATAGTAAATTTACGGTACTATAAGTATCATATCATTTGGATGTAGGGTTACTTTGAGAGAGCAATAATTGAATAGAACTTGTAAATTTTTTTATATAAAATAGAAGAGATGTTCACATCTTGAGTACTCATCCTAGAGAATCTCTTTAAGGGAAATATTGCTTGCCTTTTGGGGAGACCATATGGTATTAGACGTGTAATAGGATCATAGAGAGATATGTGACTATAATTTAGTCATGTCGTGAAGCTTGAGTGGTTAGGGGTGAAGTTGAGGTGAGGGGTGGTTTATATATTGGATGGGAGGAGGGATTCCTTAATATAATAATCATTAATTTGTTATTTATCCACAAGAAAACAAATTGTGAGGATTCTATGACCTATAATAGAAATAATATCATGTGAGTTATACATTTGGGTGCTCACATCACTCATGATACTAGGAATTTCAAATTTATATCATAATGTCTTTTACGATAAATTAATTTATTTTACAATTATAAAAAAATCAAGTATTTTAGAAAATTTCCAAAAAATCACCATAATAATTTTTTGATGTGTAGAATTCAATAATGTAAACCATTTATTTAAATTTCGTTTCTAACTATATTTAATTTAATTTTTAAATAAAATCATAATTTATTCAAATGTAACAATTTTAAATCTATAACTCATTTTTAAACACCATTAAAAATTTATCAACATCTCATTACCATATATCCTTAATAAAATTAAATAATAACATGGTTTAATATTCATAAGGGACATAATAAAATTCAAATCAATAATTATAATGGTGTTTTACTATTCTAAAAAATAAGTTGAATCTATCAGACTCCAAATAATAAACTGACACAACCGTAGAGGACTGTTTTTTGAAATTCAAAACACAGATGTGGAAAATTTAACTTTAATGGTAGGGTTATGAAATCCTCTTATAAATAACCAAGTGTTGTATAATAGAGAATCAGTTCATCATAAAATATAGGGTATCTAATAAATTTAATGTATTTAAGATAAACATACCAACAAAATGTTTGGGATGTAATGTTATACCCACTGTAAAAAATTTCATCCTCAAAATGTTTTACGTATGAAGACCTTAAAAAATATGTGGGTGCTTCATATTCATAACTCCCTCAGGTTACCACGTCACTTCTTTAATTTATTGGTTTCTCCAAGGATCCTTTATTAGATTAGTTGTGTGATTTCTCAATACTTTCTCCCTTATTCCAAGAATCTCGATAGCCTCTTCACAGTAAGACAAATCAGGTTCCTACTCTATTTCATCATAGGTGAGTACATGTGATTGGACTGGAATTTTTTTATTTAATAGTGAAGTGTGGAAGACATTATAAACTTTTGTGATACAAGGTGGAATTTCTAAAGAGTAATATATAACTCTAATCCATTCTAGGATTTCAAACAGTCTGATGAACCTATGGCTCTGTTTCCCTTTCTTTCTGAACATTAAAACATCCGTCCTTGAAGATAAATTTCTAATGAAATCATCTCCTACTCAAAATTCCAAATCATTTCTCTGTTTTTCTTTATAGAACTTTTTCCTATATTATTCTGCTTTAATATGGGTTTGAATTTTTTTACTTTAGAGTTTCCTATTCAATATGTTCGGGGCCTAATAGATAACTCTCACCAACTTCATCCTAATAATTTGGAGTTTGACACATCTTACCATATAATTCTTAATATGGCCACAATTGAATGATAGAATGGAAACAATTATTGTAGGAAAATTCCAAATAAGGTAAGTATTGGTCCCACGTACCTTGAAAGTGAAGATAGCATGGCCTTAACATGTCTTCAAGTGTTTGAATAGTCTTTTCTCACTATCGGTCGATTCGGTGGTGATAAACAGTACTCATATGATGTTCATTATCCAAGGACTTCTAGAGAGTTTTCCATAATATTTTATGCAAATTGGGGATATAAATCATAAACAATCAATAGATGAGTTCCATGAACTCTTACAACAACATTAATATATTTTATTGGTAGGAACATAAGTGGAAAATCGTCATTAATAGAAAGTGAATGTTAATATTTTTTAGAGAATAAAAAATTGACCATATTTCATCATTCCTTCTAGGTGTTCTCATTAGTCCTATAAAAAAATCCATCATAATGTCATCCCACATCCATATAATAATAGATATATGTTTCTTAACCCATTTAGTCTGTTGTCTTTATACCTTCACTTATTGATAAACGAGACATCATGACACGTATTCAGCAATTTCTCACTTTATATTATCCCAAAAAAATTATTTCTTTATATCTCTATACATATTAATTATTCCATGCTATATAGAAAAATTTTATCTTTGAGAATCATCTAATAGTAACATTTTTTATCTCATGTATTTATGGAACACAAATCCTCTTCCCAAATTTCATAACTCCTTCCTCATACCCATGGTATTCCAATCTACCATCCTTAAAATTGTTAATTTTCATTTGTAGATTCTCATCATCATATTGAGTGATTTTTATCTTCTCTAGTAAAAATGGTTTAACAATAATTTGAAAATGGCAGGTTTTACCACTCCCTAAACAATTCCCATTCCTGTTTTTATTAAATCAATGAATATATGATCTATTTCAATCCTCATTTGGGTCAGAAGTCCATGATAATTTTTTGGTAATGCATCTTACTCCTTATTTTCCTTTCTTGGGTGGTAGTGTACTTAATGATCATAATCATTGAGTAACTCGAGTCATCTCATTTTCCTAATCTTTAGTTCTATATAGGTAAAAATGTATTTAAAACTCTTACTGATCTTATATATCTCACATCTTTCACCATAGAGATAATGTCTCCAGATTATCAAAGAAAATATTCTGGATTTAAAATCATGATCAAGGGTTTGGTAATATTGTGCATGAGATTTTAACTACATTGATTCATATGCAATAAATTTTTCATTTTGCATATAGACTCAACCGAGTCCATTTATTGATGCATCACTATATATCACAAATCGATCATTTATAGATGGAAGAGTCAGAATCATAGCATTGGACAATATTTTTTTGAAATCTCCAAAGAATTATTTACATTATTTTTTCAATATAAGAATAACCCCATTACATGTGATCTTGCGTAGTGGGTTACCCAATCAGATGAAATTTTGAATGAAATGCCAATAGTAAACTACTAAGCCAATAAAACTGTGTACCTCGGTTATGTTCATTGGCATGGCCCGTTCTTAGATTTCCATTTTCTTCATAGGATCAGATAATATTCCATCTCTAGATACAATATTTCCAAGAAAAGAAACTGATTCAATATATAATTCACAGTTGCTAAACATCCAATATAATTCATTTCATCTAATAGTTTTCAGACTAACCTTGTAGTGATTATCATGGTATTCATAGATTATGGAATATACAAGGTTATCATCAATAAATATCACAAAAAAGTCATCAATATATTCCTTGATAACTTTATTTATTAGATCCATGAAAAAAAGGGTGCATTAGAATTTCTAAAAAGTATCACTTTAAACTCATAATGACCATACGTAGTTAAAAATGATGTCATTGGAATATCATCCTTCCTTACACATACCTGGTGATATCTGAATCGATGGTCAATCTTCGAAAGGTATTGTTCTCCCTAAATTCAATCAAATAAATCGTCAATTTTTGGTAGAGGATGATTATTCTTTTTTGCAATAGCAATTATTTTCTTGTAATCAATCCATATCCTCATGGATCCATCTTTCTTATTCAAAAAGTGGAAAAGGGATTCCCATGAAGAAACAATTGGTCAAATAAATAATTTTCACACAATTATTCTTGTGGTTTCTTTATATCCACTAATTCAATAGTGTCCATTCCATAAGGATTCTCTGATATAGTTCATTCATAAGGAATTAAATCAACTGAGAACTCATTCCACTCTGGAGTATGTCCAGGTAAATCCATTGGATATACATCTATATATTCATGCACTATATGTACATATTCAATTTGAATATTTCTTTCCTATCCCATATATACTGGTTTCTCTTCCTCTACAAGAATTACATTCAACAGTGATATTGAGGGTGGATCTAGATAAGAATCATATGGTGAGGTTTCATATCTAATGATAATGGATTATAAAACATTTTAAAAAATAGAAACATCCTTATTCTTACAACACATATTCTAATAATAATTTGACAGCCAATTCATATAGATATCTATAGCAATGTCAATTATTGGTAAAGTGATAATATTAGAAACTAAAGTACGTTTGTGTGTCATGTTGGGGGATGATAAACATTCTTTTGTTGTAATGATACAACCCCTATGGGTTTTAACTAAAACTCATTTGTTAAATCAAATTTGGCATGTATAATTTTCATGCAAAACTGGGATGATACAATGGTTTGTGATGATTCAGATTCAATTAATGTATTTTCTATGATTTATTAAACAATTAATGTACCTACCATGCCATCATTTTGAACTTCAACCTCCACTATTGTAATCGCATAAGCTTTCCCTTTCTCTCATAGTCTTTTGTGAGGTGAGTTTCCATGGAACTTAGGAAACACATTTTTATATTTTCCTATATCTCAATAATTATATCATTGAATATCACTGACTTCTTTATTCTCCTTTCATTTGTTAGATCGATGACTCTTTTCTCCACACACATAGCAGATTATCATTCCTTTCAATCATTTCCCCGGAAGATTTATTCCATAGTTCTCACATAATGGGAATAACTTAATTCCCTTGATCTTCTTTGGCGCTTGACCTTTTCCATGGTTATCAAAGTACCACTTAGAATCTTTGTATCACATGAACAAATTTGATCTGGAAAATTCATTCTTTATTTTTATGGATCATAATACAATTTAATCATATGATGAAATTGATTGAGAAGATATTTACCATCGAAGACATGGATTACGAACTTCAATGAAATGATCAATCTTTACATCCGAGTAATGTACGTAATCGATTTCATACATAGATAATCTTCTGATGGTGGCCTCATACTATTCAAAACTACCTCCTTCCCTTTGATTTAAGCTAAGTAATTTCCTTTTCATTTCAGTTTGTTGCTCAAGAGGGAAATATTTATCAATGAATATTTACAGAAAAGTCATCCATTACATATATTCTATTTCTTCTTCCTTCATGGTATTATAGATCCAGGGCCATCTTTGATCAACATCACCCATGAGACAATATGTTTCCAGTAGTATATTTTCATTTTCATTTTACCATAATTCCAGGAATATCATTTCATCGGAATTGATTCACTACTCAGGTACCACTAGATTAGTAGTCCCACTATAATATGGGGGAATCTTCCACATTAAATGATCCAATATAGGTATAGCATGGTTATTCTTCACAACGTGAGTAAGTTTTTCCAACTTGGTTTGATCTGATCCGCTACAACATTGACTGTTTTGACTTTCTCAGTAGGGAAATCCCTACATTGTCTTTTAGTATTGATTCCCCTTCTTCCCTTTGGTGCCATTTTTAAAAAACTTCATACACAATATTAGAATATGAATCATTATTTATATTCTCAACTAAATAATCACTTACCATAAATTGAAACACAGTGTATAAAAAATCTCATAATCATGGTTTCCCTTGAGGAAAAATTTACCTTCCAATCCTTTATAATGGATTGTAATAAAAATGTTAATTAACATATGAATATCCCCCATTACTATCAGAACAGGAGTGCCACAAGGTACATTTTCATTCACTATGATTCCTCAGTTCATGCTCCAAACTCATTTTTGAGGCTCTCACTCTTAGGTATATCTATTCCAAAGCCACCTCTACTTGTTTTTATCCTTGTGTGAATGTATTTTCTAAAAGGATCCACATAATTTATTCCTTACAAAAATACCAGGATTCTCTTGTTTTTTAATCCCCAATTACTATATTAGGGGTGTGTTCCCTAATCTATGTTATCTAATTCTAGTTTCCATGTTTACTAATAAACTTCCTTTGAATTCAAATATAATGACCTGACCTCATTAGCCAGGATTCGGAGGACTACAAATCAAATTGGAATGATTAATAGGAATGAAATACCTAATGAAGAATAATTTTAATAGTCTTGAAGAAACCAGATACATAAATTCGTCTCAAATTACATTGGGAAAGGTAACTCATTACACTACATAGATAAAAACTAATAAAATGAATCCCTGACAACTCAATATATGATCTCTGCCACATAACCTATTGAAGGAAAAAACAAAAGGGGTGAGATCAAATGCTACGTAAGTTTTAATAATAGTAGATAAAAGAATCAAAAATAACTAAATCATAAAAAATTTTGCATAGTCAATCTGGCATGATGGATAATGAAATAACACACGCCATTAATAAACAGGGAATGAAACAACATCCATATATTTTGTCATAGTGAAAACCTCATGGATAGTAATAATTGAAAATGAATAAATAGAATTATTGTTAATTTTATGTCTTTTATATTTTACCTGATACCACTATACCTTAGAATCATTTTAATTTTGTTGGTAGAAACCCTTCTGACTTTTGGAAACAAACTCGAAAGGTTTGTCCCCAACGGATTTGGATCATGAGACCTGTCAATGTATCAACGGGCTATGTCGGGCCCAGAACATCACTTCATGTACAAATATTTCTTTATACATTGATTCAATACATTATCAATACACCTTTAAATTATCTGTATAGAATAGAGGATACAAATTCTTCAATACATCCACAGTTAAAACAACATTCAAAATAAAAATTGTATGTGAAATAGTATACGGCTTAGACAATAATAATATCCATTATAAAAGAATATGGATATTTAATATAAATATACATTCAAATGAAAATTTATCTCAAATGGGATTTAGGTACACCACATAGAAATTATTTGGTTCCAATAAAAATTAATTCACAACGAAATAAAAAATTGAGACAAAGCCCATTTCAACATTGTAATAAATTGTTTTGTTTAACCAAGAATTAATAATCATAAAATGATTGATTGAATACCCCGATAATAGATATTATCATTATATTATATATCAAATGGAAGAACACATACACTAAATTCATGAAATAAGTGGTGAACTATGGAAATATAATAGAATTAAAAGTGATATAAGAAACCCCATTCCTTTTTTCAGAAAGGGTTCTTGGGCCGATCTTAATGACCTGAATAATCAAATTTAGAATCACTAATTAATAATTCCTGAACCTCTTCAAAATTTAATTTTTTTTATACCTTTATTATGTTCATTCAGTGCCTTTTTGATTTGTTCAATAGGTTCAATTTTATTATTTTGGAAGCATTATCATCCTTGTTTTTATAATAGGTTTACTAGTATTCACAAATGGAAGATCATTTGTAATGTGGTTAAGAATAAAAAATTGTTAATATAGATTATTATTGAAATTTAAAATATATATAAATGATATATTAATGATTTTTGGTTACATACCATGAGTATTAATTGTTTGATAATAGATAACGATAAACGCTTGGTTTACATGGTGGTTTAGTGCATAATGAACTTGTTTTGTATAAATATTTTATATTATGAGTGTGTAAGGTTTCCAAGATATCAAATTAGATGACATAAATATATTCTAATCTTTCTCAACCATGAAAAATGTTTCATGATTAGTCTTTAAGATATTAATGGAAATTGAAAATCATCATCCTTTATTGTGATAAATTAACACATCAGAGACAGTATTTTCATTTTTAGTGTAAGAGGTAGAAGATAAGGGAGATGATGATTTAATATTCCATTATAATAACAATGTTCCATTCCACATTAGGTACTATATTTATCTTAGCATTTGGATTGGTGGGGGGAGGGGTGAGGACAGAGCAACAATTGAATGGAACTTGTAAAATAATTTAAATGAGAAAAGAACAGAGGTTCACCTATTGAGTACTCCTCATTGAGAATCTCATTAAGGCCTTTGTTTTTTTTTTGATATTTTGGTAAGAAAATAAGGTCTATGAAATGGGGAGGATCTTAGGGAGAAATTTTAGACGTATTGAGTCATTTCATGAGGCTTGAGTGGTGTGGGAAGAAGATGGGGTGAGGGGAGGTTTATATAGTGGAGGGGAGGAGGGTCTTCTATAACATTATTATCATTAATTTATTATTTCTCTACAAGAAAAGAAATAGTGAGGATTACATGACCTATAATAGTAATAAGTGAATGTGATTTGAAATTTGGGTGTTTACATCACTCATGATTCCATGAATATTGAATTTAAATTTTAAGGTCATTGTATGGTAAATTAATGCATTTTACTTTTCACAAAATATCAATTATTTTAGAAAATTCTGAAAATTCACCCTAACCATTTTTTGATGTGTAGAATTTTAAGATGAACACTATTATTTGAAAATAAATTTCTAAAACATTTTATTTTATATTATATATCAAATCATAATTTATTCAAAAGTAAAATATTGGAAATATATAACACATTTTTTACACCTGGAAAAATTAATCAACATCCCATTACCTTATAACCATAAGATAATAACATAATAATACGATTTAATATTCATAATGTTCATTTTACTATTGATAAATCTATTCATAAGGTTATGTTACTGTTCTTCAAAAAACATGTTGATTCTATCAGACTTCAAATAAGTTATTGATCAAAACCGTAGATGACCATTTTTTAATTAATAACACAAATTTGGAATATTTAAATTTAATTTCTATGTTATAACTTTATTCTATAAATAATAATGTTTTTTTTCACAAATACTTAATGCTTTATTCAATATTGGATATTTAAGGAATAAAATTTATCTAAGTAAAACATACCAAATTGTTTTTGGGGGGAGTTATATATCGCACATCATATTTGTTGTTGGTTGGAGACTAACATATATTATGCATTGTATATTCATATTCTTGAGCCATCAATGGGGTCAACACCTTGAATAGATACAGAAATTCTGATTCATGTGACTTTCTACCCCATTGCATGGACCTCTTAAAGACCTCTTGCATGCTGTATGAATTCGATATGCAATGATAATGCTTTATGCTCATGAGGTTCATTCCATCCATGTGTATATTCTTCACTACCACCAAGAATAATAGTTTTTCTATCTCAGAGGAATGGTTGAGGAAACACTCATATGTACCTTGGTTGATCTTGTCGTGTTTTTAATTATTATTGGGATAAATTATTATAGCTAAGCAAAAATATTATCAAAACTTTTACAAACATTTTGCATAAGAGGACCAAAACATGTGAAATTATAAACTAACTCACTATTCAATGAATTTATATGGAAGAATTCTACCTCCAGGTCACTCATGAAAAATATATATCTATTTCATTCAGGGGATATACACATATCAAACCCATTATAGGAATGTGTATGATATACGTTTATGTGTTTCATTATATCCCCCCTAGAATGGGATTCATTTGGATTTAAATGAATTAGATTCAAAGGTAAATGTAGATCACATTTCTAGGACTTGGATATTTGATCATCTTTTAAACTAAATACTATGAGATAATTTACAATAGGTAGTGTATTTAAATATGGGTTTTAAGTGTTATTAATTGAATTTTCTTTACCTAGAGTTTTAAGGACATAGAAGATAAAAATAGCCTTGAATTATGGCATATATAACCATCAATTTGGAAAATGTTCTGGTTTAATGAGAAAAAATCAATTAGTAAAGAAATGATTTTTGGTAAGATACAGTATAAGGACCTTGGGGGTAGTTATATATCCCAAAGGTATGGTAATCAAGCTATAGATATTTCTGAGAAAATAATTGGTTGTATATCAGGATCATTCATAGGGGACATAGGTTGATTGTTAAAAATTCAATTATTAGTTATCCTAAATAGATCATTTTCATATGATAGAGAGGGGATTACATCAAATTATGACAGAATCGTGGTATTGGACCCCTGATTTGGTGGGGTTTTGATTCAAATCTATATATCATTCTAGAATTTTGGACATATAGAGTAGGTTTCTCTAATCAATTTAACATCATATTGTATAGATCTAGTCCCATGTAGTCTTGAGACATGATATAATTTGGTTCCCTTAGATGGGTCCTAGTGAATATATTTGTGATATATTTTTTCTTAGCTCAACAGACATAGCAAGGATAGCATGATTATTAATAGGGATATATAATGGTCACTAAAATATATGTATCACTTATTTTCATCCCTAGTATTTTTCTAAGTCATTTAGAGAGATGTTTACTGGGCATAGCCATTTATTTTTCATAGGCCTCCCTTTATGGGTTTTGATCTAGATGGGTTTTTGGCCTTTTTCAGGTTCAATGTGTTCTATTATTCACGTATCATGTAAAGATCATGGATAGAAAGCATAGACTCTAATTTCACCTAGTGTTCCTATAAATACATTCATAATGGTGACCATTGTGTCTCTTTCAATATAATTTTAAGGATTTACAACACATAAAAATATATCTGATGTTTACAGTGGAAAATCTTATACCCAACAATACTTTTGTTTAATTTTGTATGTCATAGACTTTCTTTTTTTATTATAGGTTCATAGATCTCGGAACATATATTTTTTATTTTATGGTCATATAGATCGAAAATTATTTTCCAATATTTTAGGTTCCTAATTCTCATACCATCAATTTATATAGTATATTTTCACAAAGAAATGAGATTATTTCTTAATCATTATTGTTCATATAGATAAGAACACACTTAAATGACATGTATGATAAATATTTATGAATGGTATTGAAAACCTACATTAATACTATGATTATAAATGATATATATTCTTTAGGGGTTTTGAAACAACATATTCATTCTTGTATTATAAAGGATGACTTCTAATAAAGTGTTCTAACTCATGGTTTCCCAATTAAGAAAATTAATTATTGTTTTCATGAATGGTTACAACATCCTTTATCCCTATTAAAATTGTATTGGATAAATATTCTTAAAGGGTTCTATAACCCAGCATAATTACTTCAATGATCCTTGGTGCATTGTTTCTTAATTTGAGGGATGTGAAATCAAATTGGATTGTTTGAACATAAGTTATTTAAATAATTTCCCAATGAGATTTAATATAAGTTGTTGAGATGTGAGGGAAACATCTAGAATGATCGCAAAAGACCATGGGGTGATGAGTTATATTTTTATATTTTTATATCTCAAAGGGATCTAAGGAACTTTTGGAATAGAATATAATCCTTTGGGTTATGGTTAAATTTCTCTAATACATGAGAATATATGGAATTACAAGAATGGAAGAACAAATAATTCCCAACTTATTTCTATGGGTGGTAGAAAATTTTAAAATATTAAACAATTGGGAAAGAATTGCGGTATGAAAATAAGGTTATCCATTTTGTGTTCTACAACCATGGAATGGTATTTGGACTATCATCTAACAGGGATGTGACTAATTTAAGGTTTTAAAGCTTGGGCCCTTTAACACATGGTATAATGCCACATGATGATGTCATCATAATGTTTCCTCAATAGAGTACCATATTATTACATTTATAAATTGTAAAATACATATTGATGTAATATTGAGGGTTTTAAATCATATTTATTAGTAGGGGTCCTAGGATGTTAAAATAATACTTAATGAAAATCATAATGAATTAGAGTTAGAGATTAGTGGGTATAGGTATACTATTAGTAAAAGTGTAATCATGAAACACATGTAGTTTAGAAAATATATCTTCTATATAATGGTACCATTCCTTTGGTATCATAACATACCATATGAAAAATACCATGGGAATTTTTTATTCATTGAGGAATCTTAGTTGGGTCCCTTCAGATCAAAAATTACATGTTACCAATATGATAAATGGGAGAGAAAAGATAAATAGATCATGTCTATGGGATTACATGATAAGTATATCCCCCCAATTAATTGGTGGGTATCAACTCAGACATCAAATATATAACGGTGGTTTATAGAAAAATTATTTACGAATGTCTCATGCACAGTGAATAATTTATCGCCATATATTGAACGTGTCATCACAGGCTGGTGATGTAAAAAATAATTTCTCAAACATTGTCATGGGTCAGAGGGGTCTCGTGAGCATTAATAATCATTTACTAAAGTCATATCATGTGCCTTATGATCATTGATCCCTTTTATTTATCCTCTAAATAATTCCTACACTCTTTAGAAAAAGAGCTCAGTTAGTAGAGGGTTGAATTTTTCTCAAACATGTTTTTTAGGCTCTCATCATGGATTGTTTTCTGTCTCCTTCACTAAAAGTCTAGGGTAATATGATTGACCATATAGGGTTGGTTTTTAAATTCATATGTCATTGACCAATTTGAATGAAATTTGAGGCCATAGTACATGGACATTTTATCATGGGATCATTATACAATATATTAATTAAAATTCCATAGGCTAGGCTCTTCAAGTCATTTGATACTGAGTGATGAAGGATGATAGTTAGTGTGTTTTAACATCATATAGGAGGATGAAAAATTCCTAAATTTTAGCAAAATATAACAAGGTATGGATGATATATGTTACAAATTCATATTGTTGGGATGATGTTTTGACAATTCTTTTCATGTGAGTTGTATGTTCAATGTAGGATTGAAAATTATGCAGTGTATCCTTAGAGACATCGTTCATTTGTAGGGGGAATTAAAAGTTGGGAGGCATTTTTTAATTTCATATGCATACGATTTAGTAGGAATATGCTAGGACCCCTTTGGTATCTATCTGACTAATGTTCATGAAATCCATACATTGATCTTATTCTATCATAGGTAGAACGTGTCAATATAACTCATCCACTATTAATTATTATGATGTATTCAAATTACTGATAAAATTTAAAAACACACTTGGTTATGATGATTCTGTCCATGTCAAATGGTCTTTTCCAATCCATTATGATCGCTTGATTCACACTTGGATTGTGATACAAGAGTTAAATGGGGTATCCCACAGACTCTGTCATCCAATTGTGAATAAATATATACAAAATAGGACATGTTTAGAAAAATGAATAAGGCACATTAAAATAAATGTATACAATGGGGCATATAGAATTTAAATGCCGTTGTTTTCCCTGGGATTTCTTATGCATCTTGTGAAGGAATGAATCCATCCACAATCAAATTTTGAAGTAGAATCGCCTACCCTAATATTGCATACACATAGAAGGGATTTGATGGATTTTTGGGTTTCATTATGGGGCCATAAACATTATTTAATGGTTGATAAATCGTAACATACACTGTCTAAATAGAAATTTTATCCCATTTAGATTTAACAATCCTCCCCACATAGATTGATCTCATATGTAGAGTGGGTTCTTTTTATTTAATATCCAATTATTCTAAATGATGTGGGATATAATTATAATTACTTATCATGTAGATATAGGAATAATGTCGTATGTAGTTATTGAAAAATTGAAGCGTCCCCAATAGGGATCTAGCTACAATAAAAGAGAAGAGTAATTTCTAAAATATCTCCCAACACATCACGTTTTCATATGTAGAGAGTGGAGTTTTAATAAAAATGTATGGTTGGGATCTGATATGGTTGATCTATGGTTTTCTCGATGTTTTTATGGATAGAAATCAATCCATTCACACTTTTTAAAGTGTTATGGTTCCCTAAATAGATTAATCTCATCCATATGTAAGGAACAAACATATTTAAATATTTTTGATGGGAAAAATATTAAATAATATAAAAATCACTACATAATCTGAATGGCTATGATTCATGATACATGCATTTCAAAATTATATATACACATATGCAAAACTGAATCATATACAGGATAAAGGGAATTTTATTTCCACTCTTGGTATTATAGATGGGACCATGATTAGGGAATTTAAAAACATCTATATATCTAGTTAGATTATGAATCAAGACACAAATAGTTCCTAAAAATAAATTACCATGTACATATTAGGCACATTCACTGGGAAGGGGGAATTATTTCACTAAGGAAGTGGAAGAACATATTTCAATAACATGTAAATGAATCTTTACCAAGTATACCTAAGAAAAATGGTTACCTAGATTGACCACCATATTTATTTTATATTTTTACATGATAGAATCTCACCTCATAGTTTATCATTATATGGTGGGGAAGATCCCGAGGTAAGTATGTGTGGGTTTTCAGGGATTTGACCCACATGCACATTGTAAGGACCTTTTCTTTACATTCTGAATGTCCATACACTAGTAAAAGATTAGGAAATTTTTTATTTCATGTGTTGAAGGATAAATATTATATTCAAAACATTTTTCTGGGTCTAGATAAGAAGATCTATGTGTCCCTATTTATCTCAAAGGAATCGGAGTCAACACACATGTATTTCTATGAAAGGAATATCCATATACTAATCTGATTCATGCATGGGGAGAGGAAATTTTCCAAGCCCGGAGAAGTATATAATGGGTTTCATGGTTCTCATTAGATGGAACACAATAAAAATTATAATTTATTACATGATGAACTATGGGTGTCCTAAAATTTTAGTTAATGACGATGGTTCCATATTCTCTATCTTTTTATAAAGCACATCTAAACAAGCACTAGTTTAAATGACTTTACAGGTTCTCTAAGATCACAATAGACATGATATGAATGAGAAATAGGTAAAAATATAGAAATGATTTAAAAACAAGATATTTTATAGTAGGGACCATGTGGGGATGTAAATATTTTAATATGGATTTGATATTCTACAAGGATATAATATTATGGAGGAAAATTCATGGCTCAACCATGATAAATAATATCCATGAATCACTATGTGTCTCATGGTATGTGAATCATTGACACATGTAGTTGTTATAATGACACATTATATTGGTCTATCCCATACTAAATGAGGAGTCTTTTTTTCTTCTCTTAGTGGAATTTAACATCATGGTTAGTTAGGCGGTCCTCTATATAGATAAATTAAATAAATAGGATAATAGAATGCCTATATTGTTTCCGTGTATGAAACACTAAACTCTATCATAGACTTATAGATAGAGGAAACATATCCGTAAATGGACTATGATCTTATGCAGGTAATGAGTCTTATAAGATCGCAATCTCTAAGAAATAATTTGTTTTTTATGATGGAAAACACATATTTTCTAAGAGGTATTAAATATTTAGGTAATTTAGATCATTATATAATATTAAACCATAAATAGGAATTGGTAATAGAATAAAATAACATAAAATTTAATTAATAATGTGTAAAATTCTCATATTCATAATATCTTGGTTGTTTTAATCTAGTTGAATTTTTTGGATTTTGGTGGTGTAATTCTTAACCTAAAAATATATATGTCAATGGAATGTTCACATTTTGGGTAAAATTCAAACAATAGTTATGGATGAATCTTACATCGCATGAATTCAACAAAATGACTCCTACATTGTAGTGGTAACTCTCTAAAAGTACTTTAAAATATTCTAGGCCAAAGTGCATATGCATTATATTATTCATCAGTAAATCTAAATGGGGTCCCTTTATATCATCCAGATCATGTTACCAATTTTCTATATGAGCGAACCAATATCTAATGGGAATGAGAACTTTGAGGATTTAATAAAAGTGTATCAACTCAAGGAATTGGATTCTATTAACTAAGATATCATAGGCATAAATTATACTTATAGAGAAAATAATATTCAAGAATGTTTCAAGTACCATATCTTTAAATATATCATGTACTAAAAAAATTAATGGCTTGAAGGGAAAAAACACGAAATTCATGAGTAAAAAACATCATCGGATAGAATTTTTACATCATGAAGACCTCATATCAGAATAATTAACCAGACATTATTAGGACATGGTTCTTGATATACAAATGTCATGAATCTATATTGAACTAGACCAAGAGGCATTCCATGTTCTCTAAAATAAAATTATTCATGCTTCTATTAAGAAACTACAGGTTAATTGTATGATGATTAAATTTCATGAGATTGAAAAATAGGAGACATTTGATGTAATTCACATATTTATGTGATAATTGATGTCAACACGAGTTTTTTTAATAATGGAACACATTTAAATGTAATGAAGATATGTTTTTGGGCCTAAATTAGATGATCCAGGAATCCCTATGTATCCCCAAAAGTCAAGAATCATGTCACATGTATTTATAATATGTATTCCCTAATTAAATATAACTCAAACATTAAGATGACGAATTCTATTTACATTTAATTATATTATATAAGTCAATTTTTTATTTTAGAGATATATTGGGTTATGAAAGAGGGAATCACTATATGAAAAATATTTCAATATAAATATGTAGTGAGACATATTTGTTCTCATGAATAGTATTTTTTGAATGATAAAAATTTTCTAGAAAGAAAACACATAAGAACCTTCTATTTGGATCTATCACTTTTTTTTAAAAAAATGGAGGTAGGTCATTGAAGTTTCCCAACTATCATGAAATTTAGCTTAATGTGTCTATGATGGGTACCATTTAATTTATAATCTTGTGGAAATGATGTTTTAATGTAGTTTGAGATTATGCATCTATGATGTTGTCATCTAATAGTTTTATTTCATATGATAAGAACCTGGTATGAAATGTAGTTTAATACCAGTTCACTCAAACATGAGTATGATGAAAAAAACATTGACTCATTGTTTATCCCTCTTAGACAAGGGAAAATATATAAAGTAAATAATGTTTTTAAATTCATATAACATGGATGATTGTTTAACTATTGGTGGAATCATTATCATACCATGTTAGAAATACACCATGAAATTATGGGGAGCCTTTCTTATGGGCATAGAGAACCCCATTGTTACATACTCAGAGTCACTGTGTTATACACTAGTGGATCCTAGAAGGGTAATAATAGGGACTAAAACATCCTATTTTCACAATTACTCAGTCATTGTGTTAGTCATCACTGAATCCTAGAGGTTTACCTTCTAATCAGTCACTCTATGTCACCAATATTCCAGAATGGATTTCCAAGAGGGTGTGGTATGATTGTCCATGAAATTTAAGAGGAATAAATGCGTGAACAATCAGGATATTCATAAATAAATAGGGGGATTATTATTGTTTGGTGGAAAATGGGTTTTCCCATAGGAATATATAATCAATGAAATTATGGCTTCACAGTAGATACATACATAAAAATGAAATGGTATAACAATTTGATGTTGTAACATTTCATTTCAATTGATTATGAAGAAAATATAAGTTACATATAAGGTATCAATAACCACAAGAATATTTGGGGTTATTGTAGATATAAATCTGGACCCAATAATATCTGAGTCAATAGAAAGAGGTTATCGGTAGATAAATTTCAACACTTAGTTATAGTGGACAACCATATCACACATGGTATAGGATTTACCTATTTGATTTAAGTGGTACTTCTGGTCAAGGACCAAAACACTACATATGCACAATATCATAGGCTTTTTCTTATTCACGTGTGAATCGAAGAAGGGCCCATTCAATTTAACCAGTCTTTTTTAGAGATATTTTATAAGGTATAATAATGTGTATGTGGTCTTGAGATCTATTTGATGAACATAAAATTATATCAAAACAAGTACTTGGTTGGTATTAAAAAAAATATGGATAATAAGAAGATGGTTCATAGATATTATAATCATGATGACGGTTTTGAAGAGTCTTATGGCTACACCAACATGTATAGAAAACATTTTTAAAGAAAATGGATAAAACATGTGATTATAAATCAAAATATAATGATTATTGGTGATGTGTTCATCCTAAAGACCAATCTTATTATATTTTAACATCAACTGATAAGGAAGTGGTTTCAAATCTATTGATATAGTGTATCTTAACCAATATAGTAAATGTTTATTTATTTGATATCTAAGGTCACAAGAACCACACCTGGTCTGAGAGATAATAGACAAGTGGGACGATAATTCAATTTTATGATAATGCCTAATACGAAACTATTATGGGATGTTTACCTTTTGATATGGATGGGGATCTGTGGATAGATCTAACTCTCACAGAGGAGAATGATTATGGCAAACAAGAATTCATGTCTTGGCTAGAAATTAAAGATTATAATTTCACATTATATACCATAAAGATGGGAATAAATTAATATGTAGTTTTATATAAGGTATATATTTTTTATAATCGCTCAAACATAGGTAAAGATCATTTAATATTTACTAATACAGATCTTCCTCATTCAAACTGAATTTTCAATAAAGCTTTATCATGGATCAAGGGGGAAGGAAACTGAATTTGGGGTACATTTCAGGGCAAGGATCATGTGGGGAAAATTTTTTCCTGTATAGGGTTATTAGAGAAAATTTGGTATGTGCTAATAAACCAAAAAAACAATGAAAATTTATATAGATCTATTTCATGAATCATGGGGGTATGTCTTACATAGATGTACATGATGGGTGACATAGAGTCAGGAAATGAGGACCTCTGATTTTATATAGTTTAATGTCTCATGGATAGGCCTCCATGTTCCACAACATTAATAGTATAATGACTTGATATTTCACCATGTATTTTAATGTCATTCGGTTAGAATTTTCCCCTTTTATTTTAATTGCATGTGTCAATGTTTTTTTTCTACAGTTTAATGTCTTTTAACTATATCATTTTGAGGTAGTTTATCCTCATGTGACTATAATTTTACATCGTGTAATTTAGAATCTTTTTATAAATATGTTTTGGGAGTACTCCCACACCTAGTCATGCCATAGAATTCACTCTTATAGGACTCCTTCAGTCTTTTATAGTGGTGTTTCTAGTTGTTTATGAGGAGCTATATATTGTTAAATATGTATATTGATCACTTCACTATATGATGGAGTCTGGATAAAGATATTGTTTCCTTGATTGGGTGAGATATGAACACGATATGGTCATCCTCAATGGATGTTTGGGGTATGATCCCCATAATCCATCTAAATACAAAAATAAGTATGAATATCATGGTTGTTTAATACCATGTACTTCAGTTTAAGAGTTTGAGGACCATTGAGGTTATGTATATGTGTGGTTTATGGCCTCAAGGACATATGGATTAGGTATGGAAGGAATAAGAAATTCATTGTTTGTCATAACCAGTGTATCGAACCCAAAATTTGGTACTCATTATGAGCATGATCCTCATACATGGTGGAAATTGAATTATGTCGATGGTCATCCATTGGTGCAATAACATGGTGTCGTTATTTATAAACATCTACAATATGATAGTGGGATTCAATATTGATGGTGGGAATATGATCCCACCATTGATTAGTTTCCAGAATATTCTATTAAACCCTATTTCAGGATGGGATATGATCCCAATTAAAATATTAATTCCATAATACAATATATAGATGAATCTCTATAAGGGGTGAAATATTATGGGCCACCAACTATATCACCTCTATATGATTCTTGTGAAGTAATTAATTTATGGGAATATGAATATTCATATGAATAATATATGATATTGAAATATACTAATATTGATTATTTTTTGAGGAATGTGGGGCTACCCCAAGGTGATTTCCAATACGGGTTGATGAACCCCAATCGGAAGGGAAATATTGTCCATCTCCTATGACATTTGAGTATGTCACTAGATTTTAATTGATAGAAAAATTAACATGCCTTGAGATTATTTTAAAGCTATGTTTAAGAACTATATTTAGAGTTGGAATATGATACTAGTCCTATGCGTCATCCTTTTACAGAATATTTCACCAATCCCACTAAATAGTTTCAAGACTTTTTTCTCTCATTGGAGTAGTCACATATTAATTTTTATCATAGTTTTATTTTATCATGGATATTAAGATATGAATATATTCCAATAAAAATATTGTCAATTTAATATAATAGAGAACATCTGCCATTACTTATAAAATTTATTGGTACTTCAAAAGGGTATCTGCAGTGATATATGCTTGTTTATTCACAAATTCTAGTATATACTTGAAGATATATTTAATTGATGTTAGGGTATATGACCATTATTTTCCTCCATGTTTTATCTTAGTATGATTATAGTATTCTTGTGTAGGTGACGAGAAACAAGGCTAACCCATCATTACAACTAAGAGATACTTGCATACACGGTTTTTTGCAACTAGATATATATGATTTCTCGTAAATATAAGTTTAATGTCATGATGTATGGAGGATGTCATGGATTTTTACATCAATAATCTAAGAAATGGGTTTCCTACTATTTAATTTCATGTGACAAGGAACTATTATGCTTTATACTATAACATTACTTGACTGGGAAATTTCCCATGTAGTTTAATGTAATGTAGTATGGAATTTGTAATACAATTTAACGTCGAGCAGCTGAGATATGTCCCACGATATTGAATATCACACAGGATTGAAATTTCTATTTAGTTTAATTTCATTTGATTATAATATTATCATTTAGTTTAACATCGTATTTTTGGGATATGTTCCATGAAGTTTGACATCAAAAGGTATATATGTTTTCATACACTTAAACATCATTCAACTAGGATGTTGTCAGGTAATTTAATTTAATTAAACAAGGATATGTCTCATACTATTTAATATAATTTCAAATGGATTTTTTAATGTATTAATGTTCTTTGGAATAGTTTTTTGTTGTTGTTTTTTATAATCATGCGACTAGGATGTGTTCCGTAATAATTGACGTCATGAATTCAAGATGTTATCGAAAAGTTTAATTTCATATGACTATGATGTTGTCGAGCAGTTTAATATTAAGAAAATTAGCACATGTCTTGGAAAGAATTAAATAATGTTCCAAGGTTGTTTTCGAAGATGTTTAACATCATATTATATGAACGTGGATTTTAGTCTAACGTGAAGTGACAAGGATTTTTTTGTTTAGTTTTTCATCATGGGATTAGGATTTTTGAGTGACCTAACATGGCATGGTGTAGGATTTTCTGATAGGGAAAGGGTGAATCTTATCAATGATTCGTGAGTTTTAGGATTCTCAATCTTAATAAATTCTTATTCTACCATCATATATATATAATTAATAATGATAATGAATCCCTCAATAAATTTCCCATCGAACTGATCGTATGAAAAATAGTTCAGGTGGTAATTCACAGTTTTCACTCTAGGTCACATGGTTATTGGGAGCCCAGGATTGTCAACCTCTATTGAACATGTGATGTATGCATCCATATTCATAATCATAAAGTAATGTAACCCATTTTTTCTATAATTGAGAGATAGTCATCTATCACTGGAAGAAATGTGTCCAATATACTACTGCACAACTTGTTTTTTTATTTTAGATTTCTTGAATTATTGCATTCATGATTTGAGTTTCAATAGTTCCAATTTCTGTCATATAATTGGTTATGATTCCAATTATTATAGTCAATTAAACTCACTTAATAATTCCATAAATAGTCTATGATATGGGTAGTAATAGTCATGGCCCATTAACTCCACATATTTTAAAATAATTATTATTAACTTTTTGATCATATAACTCTCCATATAAAAGAAGAAATATAGAGAGACATGATTTGGATACAAGGAATACACATTTCCAAATATATCATAAAGAGATGGATAACCAAAGGCCTTTAGTTGTGTACCTCCATGTCCACTATGGCATGCGAACATGGAAAAATATTTAGCCTTATATGTGGTACCCAAATCATTATCAATTTTGGGGGGTATGTTATGAAGCATTTGGGTCCTTTGATTTTGATGATGATTCCCATTTTTTGTGGGAATCCAACACTAATAGAGAGGTTAGGAAAACTACTATGGTTAGTCAGTGTCTGGAGGATACATGATGATGTAGATGAAAATATTGAAAATTTCTTACCCTAGTTGTTTTGGGCTCCTTGATATAAGAAAATTCCCATTGGCTCGTGGGCTAGGTTGAGGTGGAAGAATGTATGAATTTTCATATTGTGAGGCGATAATGATGTATGAAATCCCTCATCCCAATGGGAAAGGAAACTTAACTTTAGGAATAACCGTTATGTGAGAGTGCTAATATATATTCTTGAGTAAAATATCCATGAATAATGATCAGCATTATTTACCAAAGATCCTCATTCTCTCAGTTTATTTTAGTTTGGTGTTCATCTAAATAGGTTTCTTTTTCATCCTTAATAGGATGACTAGAATATGTCTTGTTGAAATAATTTCCATTATCAATTTTAGAGTGAGTAGATAATGATGGGTGTCTCAACATGGAAACCAAATATTAAGTATTCTACATTAATTTTGAATATTATTCATTGATATTGCACATTGAATATTCAGTAATGTTAGAAATGATTTCTATAGATGTATTTAGAGTATCACTAATCCAATATTAACTAATGTTGGGTTTAGAATATGGGGAAACTAATTGAGGAATAGAGGATTGTAGAAGGGAACAATCATAATAATCAAGAGTATTATAATTTGAATATAGAGGAAAGACCTAAAATATTTCTGATAGTATGTTTATGGAGTTATAGGTGGACTGGATCACCTATTTAGTTTATTGTATCCATTTATGGGTTGATGGTTGATGTATTGTTAGTTGGTATGATTACTATTGTACTATTTAGTGGCATAATATCTATATAAGAGATTATTCTAGGGTTAAAATGATAAACATTTCCCTATCCCTTTTGTATGTTGTTCTCTCTAGTATTCATGAGTCACCAATTCTAGTTGTGATACAATATAAGACATCTGGACACATATTATATGTGATTGAACATTGGAAAAAATCGGGATATTCCAATGCGCCTCAGATACAATATTAGTTTCATGGATATGGGACTACTCTAAAATTCCATTGTTTGGATACACTAGGTGGGGTCATCTAGTGAATACCATTATATGGATGGTTGGGGGTAGATATTACTTCCTCTAGATATCACTATGAAATTTAAGTCACATGTCGAATATGGTGACCATTGTGGACAAAAGAATTCCTATGATGATACTGACTGGATTAGTTGGTGTGGAATATTTTCTCCTCCATATCCTAGCGATACGTATTATATATGTTTCTGCACTCAACATATAAGCTCCCAAAGTGGTTGGATTATGGAATAGGTGACACCATCTTCTCGGTGATCTATCCTATGAAAGTCATCATACGATGCTCCATGCTCTATGGTATTTCACGAGCCACATACATTGTCAAGATGGAACCATTGTGATGGTATCTCTATATTAATATATTTAGAAAAAACTAATGATGTTTTGGGATGTTAAAAATGAACCTCAGGGCTTCGAGGATATTTTTTAGCTTGTAAAATTGTTCTCTTAAAGCATTGGAATATTTCATGATCCAGTATGGATTGTGGGGAATCATAAATTTCCCATGGATTTAATGCGACTTCATATTCGTATAGTGTAATGTAAATGAGTGTGTGGTTGATCAACTACTTTTAATGATAATGAAGAGAAATAATATAATTTACTCTCTAGGAATGGTTCAACATGGTAAAAGTATTCATGTTAGGTTCACCATTTACTTATTTTCATGGAACATTTGAATAAAATTGGTGAAATGGGCATTTGAGAATCTATCATTTTTATACATGAAATATTTGACTCTATTGAATGATTCATGTTTGCTTCACCATTTTATTGACTATATCTTCGGCTTGATGCTTGATAATGATCGTCTTAGTGTATATTAATAGAAATTCACATTACAAACATTAATACTTAAAAAACCAATGGTTACGACTTCTGTAACAAGATACATGCATATATTCTAAAGGTAGGAGGTCATTATTTCATAGAAATGACACTTTGGAACTCAAATTGGTCGAAAAGATGGAATTTATGGCTCATTTCACCCTATTGAGAGGAGTGTTTTCAAAATTTGGAGTCTATTATTTACATAAGTCATATTCATGAATCATACCCAAGCGTTGAAATGGGAGTGGTTCCCCGGTGCTAATAACATCATCAGAACCATGTATTGGTGAGATCAAATATTATATTATAAAATTCAATTTATTCTCATTAATATTTATGATTATGTAGTTATATAAATATTTGTATACTATAGATTTTATCCCCATTCAATGAGGTTGTTGGTGTTCTTGAATTAGAATTGAACCTTTAATATGCCTCAAACATGTCCAGTGAGAATATGAACACAAACCCATATAATTCATTATATTTATATGAAGTGAACAGTAAGATAATAATGAGTTTAGTGGGGCTTATTCACATGCATATTTCTTGATATAATTCATTTGTAATATATACCTTTGAAGGGGGATAATATGAAATTATACTTACCTATGAATGGAATCCCATATTCAAATTATTACCATCATGCTGGTGAAAAAATAATATCTAGTATATATTATAATAAGAATAGTTCATGGAGTCAGAAATAAGAGAAAGTTGCATATTGGACACATTGAATATGAGTAAATTTGTGTTGGCCTTACACACTTCCCAACTGGTGGTGTTATTACAAGTATTATTGAAAATAAGGCACTTCTAGAGAAGATTTAGGAATATTCACAAGGATTATTTCTATATGAATGGTTGTATGAATGTTATGTAGTATTCATGGAGAAACTTTCCTCGCTAAAAGAAGTGATATATATATATATATATGAGAAAGAATTATGAACACCATGGGGAATATGGTTGCCTAAAATTTCCAATGTTAATTTTCTTGATATAGATCTCAGACCGTAGGAAGGCTTCATATATATCAAATTAATTACAAGAATAAAATTCCCAACAATACATATATTTACTAAACATCTAATAATTATGGAAGGAGGAATAATAATCATTAATATATTTTCTCTGTGATTAAAAATATTGGAAAATTTAACGGTCAGGCATCAAGGTGGATTCCCATTAATGATTAATCTAGAAAGAGAATCTATATTTGGACTCATAAAGCATATTGAATTCAGAACAAGACATCTCAACATATGGTTATTTAAGAAATATTCAAGGATCGTAATAAAAAGGATACTCATGTATGAACATATTTCTCATCTGATTATATATAGGGAAGGATTATAAGAACATAGTGGAATTTTCAGCAATTATCTAAGATAATGAGTAATGTTGGTGGACGTACATCAAAGTTCACAACTGTGTCATGTATTAATTATTTATCGAAAAATTGAAAAAGAGAAATAATGACTATGAATACACTATTAAAAATGACTAGATGGAATAGAGTCCCTTTCAAGAGAGTGGAATTAATAAGATTAATGAGTCCACAACCGTATTTCACTATATACACTCCCCATACAAAGGGGGTTCTCGGCCAATGGATTTTGGGGAGGTTTTCAAATGTAATAATGGTTAATGTCCAAGGGTGACTATTTTACACGGATGAGATGTCTGGATGGGTTTTTATCATAAGGATGACTACCAGATAATGTCTACAAGGAAAGGATGGCATTCTTGAGGCTGTCTATTATACAAGGATGACATGTCCAAGGTTGTTCCCAGGATAAGTCTGACATGTCTAAGGGAGTCATCATAAAAAATATGTTATATATGATGGTGTCTTCTTAACATGGATGACCTTAATAATGGGTAGCTTTTCAAGGACTCAATTTTCAATGAATTTTCATATAAAATAGTGCATAACTAAACATTGAAGTATCATGTTCAGGGAGTCATGAGGGTTTCATGAGACCTATGGTTTGTGTGAATGATTCAGATCACCCAATATACACAAGATACACCCCCATGGAATATTTTCATGATAAAAAACATTAGAAAATTTCATGGAAAATGGAGGTTATCCATGTCATATTACTAAATCTTAAGATTGGTCTGGATTGCTTATGATCATGTGAATTATTTTCATGAAGTTAGGTACCATGAAATTATAACATCCATTATGGAGAGGGGTTTCCTTTCTGAGGGTTTTCAATCCTACTACACATCTCTGGTCCTAAAATACTTAAGGGTGTTCTTGTGATGGATTCCTGAGACTAAAGGATCACATGAAAGAATAATTAGATATTTAGCTCATCAAGTGATCACAAAAGGGGTTCATGGGATGTTATCTCATGATGAGTTATTTCACATACCTATATATCTGATGTTAGTTCTCCAAAATTATCTACATTCTCTTCCCAATTCTCCCAAGTTTCTTTGTTTTTTAATAGAGGTGGAATGAGTATTTTGATCAAAAGGTGGTAAATCGTCTTCTAATTTGAATGGTTGTTTTTTCTAGTGTACCTTCTTGAGGGGATGTGTGTGTTGACATTGGGACTATAAAATTCTCGGCATTCATCAGGTAATCACAAGGATGAGTAGGATATGTGATCATGTTTTCGTTTCATAATGTTTCATGGATAAAATTCCATGACTATTTCACTTGTTGGGATTCACAAATCATTTTCATCCAACTATTGACATTTGTATTTTTCATTATGATGGGGAAACTCAGTGGACAAAATATTGACAACTTTGGAATAGATAATATAATAGGAGGATATAAATATTGAAATATACATGAGATGTGAGATTATTGTTTTTATCTAATTGTTTGTTATTATTTCATGATGAATATCAACATGCATTTGTTTTATCATTATTCATTAATGCAACAGATACATTGACTAGTACTTGGAAATATCATATTCTTCAAATGATCACAAAATATCTCATTCTCAAATTTGAAAATTCATTTGAAGACTATTGGATGAAGTATATGTCACTTTAAAACATGTGATGTCTTTACACAATATCAAATGATCACATAAACCAAATATTATCATGTGATGAAAACTATAAATGTGATGGCTTCTTGTTCTCATAATTGAAAAATTATTTTCTCCATGTGATTATGTGATCTATATGACATGTTTTTATGGATTCAGCTGATGAAGGGGGGATACGTGGTCATATATTCATGTGATTGATCAATTAATTGAATAATATGATTACTACAAGATAAAAATTCATTCAGGGATTCAAGATATAGAGCCTCATTCATTCTGTTAGAATGATCACAGGTACTTGCTGATATGATGGATGTCGAGTTTCCAGAGAGGACATGATGAGAAAAATCAATGATTTCACATAGGGTTTTTTTATGTTTAAGATGATATTGGAATGATCAAATTGATGTCAATGATTTCATGGAGTGACCATTGGTATATTAATAGAAATTTTTTTGATGAATAGTACCCACTCTGCACACCCACCCCACCTCATATTTTCTCTTTGGATAGAGAGTGATATATATTACTATAAGTTTATTCCCCCTTGTGTAGGTAATAGGGTTGGAACTCAGAACACATACACACATTCCCTCTCCCAGGATGCACCACACATTTTCCCTCCCTACTCAGGAAATTCGTGCATAATCAGTGTTCACCATGTCCACCCATCTTGACTATACATTTGAGACTCTACACTCCATATGCAAGACCTCCAATTCCTTCATTCTAAATGGTTATGTCATATAAAAAGCATTGTTTAGGAAGCACACATAAGTGTCTTGGTTGATATGGATGGTTAGCTAGCCATAGATGGATGATTTTTTAATCAAAGAACACATTTAATAGGAAAATATGTAAAATGAATCATATGATGAGTAAAATATATGATTTTACGTAATAAATACCAATCCCTTTACTTTATTCTTACAAATTCCACTTCCATGTACTTTATGAAAAATATATTGGTTTCATTTACATGTGCTTCACACTTATTAAACCCTTGATGGCTAAGTGCCTAATAAGAATTTATTAGGGTCCATATACCTAAAAACATATCTAGATGTAATTTAATATTATTTTTTCCACTCTCTCTCATCTACACTTATAAGAGGTACCATTATTATCCAATTTTCATGATAATGACATTAATATATTTTAATCTTTGAAAACATTTATGTGTTACTACTCCACACCATATTAATGGAAACAAACTCTCATACTCTCCTAATGGTTTATGAACATATATGCTCAGTGAATACAAAACCAAATAATTTCATTACACCCCCACCCAATATCATTATGGACTCATTTTTATCATAATACCCTCTATTCAAGGAGTAAGCTGTAAAACAAATGAGGTTTCTCAATGAAGGGGTGTAACTATTAACCGATTTCTAAAAATTTTACTTCTTATTATTTCTCATATAATTCTATTAATCCATTATAAAATAATTAATTCATTATATTCAGTTTAATAAATAGTTATTATTATCATTAATCAAATTCTTTTGAACCTTTCAACAAATTTTTTAATGAATGTATGGCTCATGCGTAAGTGTGTACTACTACCCCCACATTATATTATGATTAATTTTCCATCATCATCATTAATGGGTGGTTATTATGATGGAATTATTTTTAAAATGTTATATTTTGGATAAAATTATTCTTCTATAATTATAGTATCTTATCTACCACTTTATTTTTTCACTCATTGGAAAATGATGATGTTGGTCTTGTGTACATATGGAATTCCACCTCTACAAAAAGTTATTATTTTTTATCATCCCCTATTTATATGAATGATAATAAATGTGTATATGATAAAAGAATATAAAAATTATTCCAAGTTTAATATTTTACATTTTAAGACATCATCAACAAAATGAAATTACAACAAACATTGTACAGAAACCATCAAGGAAAATGGACTTTTTTTAACCGAATGTTCTTTCTAATGAAATAATTGTTAATAAAATGGTAATTGGATATTATAAAGAGATTATAAATATTAATGTATATATTAATATATTTATAGAATATATTTATAATAAATTTATATTTAGTATTCAATATATTTTAATGCGTAAAACGTTTTTCAGGTTTTTTGAACATATTTTTGATAAAATATCATTTCTTTCATGGTTTGTCAATAATGAAGTTCAATTGAAGTAATATATTAAGATATTATACATTAAACCTTGTCTATTTAATTAAAATCTTTTTATTAATGGGTTTATTATTTTTTCACTAAACATATTTGAGAAGATGTTATTGGAATGTAGATTGTACATTATATTATTTCGTTAAATAATTTCCTTGATATGATTAGTGATAAAAAAAATTATAAATATTTTTAAATATACATGAGATACATTAAGAATGGTAAATTTAATTACCTTTTAATTTATATAGAAATTTATTAATGGGATTTTTTAAACATATATGATAAGAATGTATTTTCTATACCCCTTGATTATTCTTCCAATTAAAGAATCCATTACAATTATCTATAGTAACATTCAATGAAAATAATTTTATCAAGATTATTGGAATTTTCTATTCAATGGTATCAAAAGATTAGAATATATTTATCATTTTTTTATAAAAACAAATGAATGAACTTTTAGAGGTAAGTTTCATCTTTTTTCAACATCCATTAAGAATTATTATACTTCAATAGGGGTACGATCATATGTTACCATCAAAATTGTTTCTTTTGATATCTTATAAATATGATTATATAGGGATCATTATAGGAACTAATTTTTCCCATGGGTAAATATTCTATTGAAAAAACAAATCTGAAAAAATTTATTTTCCATGGGTTATACTATGATGAAAGGACCAAATATTTGTGAAACATACTTCCATTTCATCGGTAATGGTATGATGACATTATGATTATTGTGTGATCTTATAGAAAAAAAATGTTTTTTATTCATTATGTAAATTCTGAGAATGAAATTATATACCACTCAAATGAAATGGGTAATGATTGATATCTAGGGAGATAAGAATTATTGGAATGTGTAGTGAACCAAGTCTGTAAAAGACTATATCCAATAAGATATTATTGGGAGTGAAGAATTTATAAGGAAATGAATGAATATTGACTTAACAAAATCCCCAATCATATTCATGGAAGTCATCCTTGACTAAGGTAATGATTTTATATTCTTATGTTTATGCCCAAAATTATGCCTCATTATTATGATATGTTATCATTACTTAGTATTTATTATTTAATATTCCACACACTTATTAATTATGTATTTTTTATGAAAATTACATTGTCTATAACATATGATTATTGATATTTGAATAACTGGGTATGGTTTTAATAAATTACAATCACAGTCTCATACCCATATGGTTATCTTATATTTATATGAGATCGTAGATTGATATATTTTATGTTTACCCTTATTCTCCATCTTTTCTTAGACATTCTTATGTTTATTTTCCATAGGTATTAATGAAAGGATTAATGAATGGTATAACTATGTCGTTTACTATTTGAGATGATCATTGTGGTACATTTTGAATATCTATCATTAAATCAACTAATTATCTCTTGATGCACTATATCATTATTGATTTGATGAATGTATTGTTTTGAGATGTATTGAATATTAATAAAAAAAATTTACTATTTCTGTGTGGAGTTCTTTTGATCACCACAGTTTGTATCAAATAATATTTTTCTTCCTATATTAGTATTAGAGAATTATTTTTAGAACACTGGATACAATAATGAGTATAGGATAATGTCAATAACTATTAGTAAAGAAGATATTTCCTGGTTTTCCAAAAGAATACACACATTTCATGATAATGGAATTTGGATACAGGTGTTGACCTTTTGAACATAGAGTAATTAAGAATGGGGAAGATTCGGTATTAACTCAATTCCCATTATTTCATAATATATGGGAATAATAATAAACACCTTGATAGACACTCCTCGGGGATACACACCTGTTAATTCAAATTTTCAGTATGAACCATTATAAGGGATTTTACTATAAGATTAAAAGAGATGGACTAGGTTAAACATAATATATATATGATCGGACAAAACAAACCATGATTTTGAAATTCTATTAATGAGTTTTCTTGATTACATGGTTACGCATAGTAAATATTTTTTCTCACACTATAGTTTTTTGTCTTATTCAATATTTATACATTACAATAATTTTGTTATTTCTAAATGAGATGGTAAAGTCAATGTTTATCCACAATAGAAACAATGTAAAATTGGAGGTGGTATATAAAATATAGGGATTAATATCACCCAATAATTTTATATAATAATGGTAACATGAATAATGTTGAACATCCAAACTTCCATGGTAAGGGGAAACTCACAATTCATCCTTTTATATATGAATATATAACTTCCATAAGTGGTTCAATTTTTCTTTTTAACCGTGGAGAAGTGAACCAATGAAATAGAAAATATATTCATTGATCTCCAATTATTTGACCATGTGATGGTTAATTTGTTCATATATCATTTTGAAGATGAAATTGATCAATAGTAGACTCTTATCCTGTATATAGGGGAATGTGAGGAAATTGAATATAAAATAGGTAAATATTTTATGATGTTATAATTCATTATGTATTTTTCATGAATGTTACCCATAAAAATTGAAAGGTAATTTTAAAAACAAAATGAAACGTATAATAACTTCATTATTACCTATGTTGGAACCACCATATGGGGAGAGTGTTTAGAACTTCCTTCTAATAATAAAAAATAATTATTCTTTTAATAGTAATGATTTCTATGTTTTATGATTGGATTTTATATGGTGTGATATATTTTCTAATAATTAGGATAAGTATTTAGGAGACACACCTCCAGCCATGAACTACCATTGAGGTGGGTTACTAACAAGAAGAAGTCACCACTAAAGATGAGCTACCCCAAGCAGAGTCACTCCCAACATTATAAAAATTGATGGAGTTACTACCACGATTGTTACCAACAGAGTTGTTTTCACCAGTGGAGTCCCCAAGGAACTCCTTACCACAAGAGGAGTTATTGTCAGGGAATTAACAAATAAGAAGCAACCAATGGGACCAATCAATGTTAGACTCTAAGTCATTATTGGACTCTAAGTCACTTACCACATGAAGAAACACTAGTTTAAGATGCAATTAGATGATGAGAGAATGATAGCGTCATGATACTATTTGTATCTAAATTATTTGACATGAATGGCTTAATAACTATTTCTAGTCAAGGATAAATTTATCAATTAGTATTGACACTATCAAATCATGTCTAAGGATTGTGGATATCCATCAACTATTGATTATATATCTATGGGATGGGCCATATCCCTCTCTATGTTTGTGGTTGTATGATGATTAATATATAGTAATTTTTTAGAAAATTATGTAATATAATATATGAATATGTACAAACTCACTAATTCATCAGCTTTGAAAATCAGTTGCACAAAAGCATAATATCCATTACAATGGCTGATTGAGAGATCAATAGAGAAAAAATAGAACACCTGCATCTCCCTACGATCCACTTTTTTAGTTGAAACATTCAAGAACAAAGATCGAACATCTCACCAAATATAATCTGAGGACTTTAAACATTCTACAGAAGCCAGCATGATCATCAATATTCTATTCATATTCTATTTTTTCTCTTTATATTTTTCATGAATTGATTCATCACATTGTTTTTCAAACACATATTGCATTCTACACCTAATCTGTGGAATACTTTTTATTCCCTATTTCTCTCTACATCTCTTTTCCTACGGTGTTTGTGGAAGAGATCCTTCTATGGACAGACCTATTTTATTATCCATGTATAACTATATAAGTCCACTTTTAGCATGGATGTCATGAATCTATTGTTTGTTTAACTTATCATGGTTTTGTATTGATAAAAAACTATTTTATTGAATATTTTATTGATAATAAATGATATTATTTCCTCACATTGTGTTAAATATGTTCAATTATAATGTATTTGGGATTAGATCATTCATTTGAATATTTGATTAAAATTCCAGTTTTACCCTTCCAAAATCAATGTAGTATTTCAATCATAAATATTTTTTTTGAATTATATGAACTTAATATTTTGTAACTATGTTACTTACTTAATGGGATACAACCGTTATTCATGACACTAGATCAAAAGAATGCATTTGGATGGTGTAATTGGGCCATAAAGTCCAAGGTGGGATGGACATGCCAGAATGGAAATGCTTTTATATATGGTCCATAAACCCTTCAACTGGGCTTTGATTGAGCCCAAATTTTTCCAGGAAATATAGGATCCATATCCTCACATATGATACTTCTGGAAGAAGAGCAGATTCTTGCGTTTTAGTGGCCAAATGGGCGTTTCAAGCTGGACTAAAATATTTGGACGAATTTCCACATTCACACTTGAAACCACTTATAACCTCTCCTCCCCTACCCTTTATAAATTAGTTTTTTTTATCATTTTTAATGGTTGGGATGTGAATTGGGAAGTTGATGGTAGAAGATAAGAGGTTTCACTCTAATTCTCCAACCATTGTAAGAGCGGTAGCTCTTAAAGGAAGGATCTCATCATCAAGCCTTCCTCTTCTCCTTCTTCTTCTTTGTGTTGTAAAGATTTTCTTCTTTCAATGAACTCTTAGTTTGTCTTCCATTTATTCTGTTATTTTTAATTTTATTATTCTCTTAAAATTTCTATTGTGGTTGGAAATCAAGAGTGTAAACTAGATTGGGTTTTACATTTTTTAAACTTTTGCAAATGAAAAACGCTTCTACGATGACAAAACCGCTCATGGAAGAGTAGTTTTTTTGTAATCGATCTAATTTTCACCTCCTTCATTCATTTTTTTGAATCAATGAGATACTATAATCATAATAATATGGTATATTAATTGAGTTTTAATTTACATGAAATTATGCAAGAAATTGAACAATTTACAATAAAACACGAGAGGTCAAGATTTTGTGTAAATTATGGGATCACAAACTTAATCTATGAAACCAAGTCACCATGGCTAAATTTGTAGAGTTTAAATATCATCTCTAAACTCAATTAATCCTCATTTCTAGAGTTTATTTGTGCCCTAATTAACCACTTCCCATAATCCAGACTGAGAACATTAGTCAAATCATGGTGCTACAATTGCATGTTACGAAACTAGCCTAGGGTTTAATTCATTTCATCATTGTGGTTATGTTAACTCCCATAGGGTTCGAGGGTTTAAAAATTAGGTGAAAATAATTAATTAGATATTAATTTAAATTATAATGATTAATATGTAAATGAAGAGTTAGAGTAAGATCTAATACACATTTTAAAATATTTTCTAAAAAACATCTTCTAGTTGTGTCTTTTTAATCAAACATCATTTCAAAATTAAAAACAAAAAAATGTAATCTTCTTCCAGAAAACTTCATCTAGATTTATAAACAATAAAAAACCCCAATCTGTTCAATTAGTTTTTTAATTCTATTCCATTTTATTTTTATAATACCATTAAGAAGTTGTTTTAATTTACTTCCTCCTTTGAGAAACGACCTTGATCAGCCACTCTGTTGCACCTAAGTACCCCAAAATCAAACTAATCATTTTAGGGATCCCATGACAGTGCTTTTTCAAAATGGCGCAATTTCCATGGAGACAAGTAGTTATTTCAACTAATTATAGGTATTTATTTTATTTTTCATTCCATTCTCTTACTCTCTTATTTATTTCTTGATTACCCAATCTGGTTTTTTTTCTTCTTTAATTTTCTTCTACTTTTTTTTGGACCATCAACTCAAAAGTATTATTTTCATATTAATATTTTCCAATTTAATTATTTTCATTTTTATTTTATTTATGACATGATCTAATCCTGATGATCTCTTAGATCTTGACCCTGAGATTGAACGTAGCCTTAGGGCTTGAATCAGACATTCTTAGTGTACGGGAAGTTTCTACATTCAACCAGTTGGAGAATTACTCCAACATCAGATCATTGAAATTGGAAGCAATTCAAATTCAACCATAAACCAAGAACCAATGGCTGAAAATAATGTAAATGAACTTAATATAATAATTCGAGAATTGGATGCACCTGATATTAACTGTCAACATAATTGTAATGCATACCCAAATCTCGAATCAGACATTGAACTAAAATCTGTGTTAATTTAGTTTCTTCCAAAGTTTCATGCCCTCTCTGGTGAGGATCCCAAAAAAAATTTGAATGAATTTAATGTGGTTTGATAAACCCTAAAACCAAGAAATGTCTCTGAAAATCTAATTAAATTAAGATCATTCCCATTTTCAATTGATGGAGCTACAAAGGATTGGATGTACTCTTTACAACATGAAGATGTAACATATTGGAATGATTTGAAACATCTTTTCTTGCAGAGATTTTTTCCAGCATCGAGGACCACTTCCATTTTAAGGATACCTCTAGGATCATGCAAGCACAATGGGAGTCAATGTATGAGAATTGGGAGAAATTCAAGATGTTGTGTGAATGCTACCCACATCACCAAATCAGTGAGAAACTACTCATCCAGTAATTCTATGAAGTCCTCACACCTATAGAGAGAAGCGTGGTGGATGTAGTAGGAGGAGGGGTATTGGTGGAAAAGACACCATTAGCTGCATTTGAATTGTTCGACATGATGGCCCAAAACTGCCAACAATTCGGTGATAGAGGTACACCACATGCCAGGGGAGTACATCAGGTAAGTCCTTCTTCTCTTGAAAGTCATTTGATTGATACCATGTTGGAAGAATTGACCGGTATGGTGAGGTATATTTCTTTGTCTCAAAAGACATCCCAACCCACTCCTTCAAGGCCTTGTGGAATTTTCACTGAGACAAGCCACCCAACTGACGGTTGCCCCCAATTACAATAAATAGAAGGTTGTGCAGCAATATTCCCTGGGAGACTATATTAACAACAACAACAACCACATCCCCAAAAGAAATATGACTCCATTGCACCAACATTCAACCAAGGGTGGAATAATCAATCAGACTTGAGGTAAGGCTCAGGGAAACAACAAAGGCCCCTATTCCAACCAAACATCATGTGACCTCTACCTTACTAACAAGGATTCCAACAACCCCAAAGGAGATTCGAAGATCAAACATAATCAAGTAAGAAACAAGGGAATCTCCAACATAAGGAAGACTCTAACACTGGTGATATTTTGAAACCAATTGTTATTAATCAACAGAATGAGTTGAAGAGTCAGGGTTCGGAGTTGAGGGCGTTGAAAACTCAAATGAGCCAGATTTCCACTACCCTCCATGAACTGGTATGTAAGATTTCTTGAAATATTCCTTTTCAACCTACTCCCAATATAAAGGGGAATGTCAGTGCCATTACATTGATAAGTGGGAAGAAAACAACTGATGCTTCTTCACCTATCATTCCATCGGGATTCACCTCAACTCTTGAGAATCCCCATTCCATACAAACTGTTGATAATTTCGAGGGGAAAGATAAAGGTAAGACAAAGATTGATGATGATCCTTCTAAACCTCTTCCATTTACAAATAGGGTTGTTCAATCCAAGAAGATGGCTGAAGAGGTGATGAAAAAAGAGGTTTTGGACACATTCATGATTGTTGAAATCAACATCCCTCTACTTAAAGCCATCAAACAACTCCTAAGGTATGAAAAATTCTAATAAGAACTCTACACCAATCGAAGAGTGCTCAAGGAAAATGAGAGGATCAACCATGGAAGGAATTTATCATCACTCATTACCCCAACTCTAGAAATTCCAACAATGTGAAAGGATCTTGGGACATTCAACATCCCATGTACCGTAGGGGAGTTTCACTTCAATGATGCTCTTTGTGATTTAGCAGCTTCAAAAAATGTGATGCCTCACTCTGTATTCTCTTTTTTATAGGTTGGTGAGTTGAAGCCGACAAGAGTAGTGGTGCAATTGGAGAATAGAGCTACGACATATCCAGTTGGAGTCCTTAAAGATGTACTTTTCCGGGTAAGAGACATGATATTTCAAGCAAACTTCTATATTCTCAATATGGAGGATGATAAGGTAAGTTCTTGTGCTCCCATTATCATAGGTAGAACCTTCATCAAAACAGAAAAAACTATCATAAATGTTCATGAGGGTACACATTCCATGGTGTTTGGAGATAATGCTTTAATTTTTTATCTTATGGACTCCATGAAGTACCCCTTTGAGGACCATTCTGCTTTGGTTATCTCCCATTTTGGACCACCATGTAAAAAATCCATGGAATTTGATTGTCCTATGCTTAGAGAGATTATGAGTATTGGTTCTTGTTTGATGTCTAAGAGTACTTCCACACCTATTTTTGATGGGAAAACAACTCTTGTATTTGATTTTCATGTGGATTCATATTCTTATCATATAAAATCTAATTATGTACTGGCTGTTGAGTATGCTGATGGATTTGATGAATTATTTTCTAATTTAGATGATTTTTATTCTAATACTTATGTTCATTGTGAAGATATGTATTTTGCATCCATTTCTCGAGCCATACATCACCCCCAACATTAGAACTCAAGCCACAGCCCCCAAATCATAAATATGCATACCTTCTAAGTTGTTATATATTACCTATTATCATTTCTCACAATCTCTCTTTTCAATATGAAGAACAACTTTTGATTCTCTTGAGAGATAACATTAGGGGAATTGGCTGGACATTGGTAGACATATCAGGTATTATCCCCTCCATTAGCATCCATAGGATTCTATTGGAGGATGGGGCTAAACCGATTAGGAAGACACAAAGGATGTTTAATCAAACACTTTTGGAAATTGTTATGAAAGAAGTTGAAAAATTACATGGGGCGGGTATCATTTACCCTACTTATGACTCACAATGGGTTAGCCCTATCTAGGTTGTACCAAAGTAAACTGGTTTAACTATTATAAAAGATGTAATTTATGAGTTAGTTCCTCTGAGAGTACAAAACAGTTGGAGAGACTGTATTGATTATAGGAAATTAAATCAATCCACTCGTAAAGACCATTTCCCACTTCCATTCAGTGACTAGATGCTTGAGAGACTTGCAGGTAGTAAACGTTATTGCTTCTTGGATGGTTTCTCTATCTATTTTCAAGTTCCCATTTCCACAGTGGACCAGGTGAAAATGACATTCACCTTCCCATTCGGTACCTTTGCTTACCGAAAGATACGATTTGGACTTCGCAATGCCCGAGGTACCTTCCAGAGATGTGTGGTGAGTATTTTCTCATATTTCATTGAGACCCTCATAGAGGTATTTATGGATGATTTTATAGTTTATGGATCCTCATTTTATGAATGTCTCTCTAGTTTTGGTGATTTGTTGCATCATTTTATTGAGAAAAATCTGGTCTTGAATTTTGAAAAATGTCATTTCATGGTCGAAAATGGAATTTTCATAGGTCATATTGTATCACAACACGACATTGAAGTTTATAAATCTATGTTAGACATTATTTCATCCCTTATATATCCTAAATGTGTGCATGATGTTAGATCATTCCTTGGACATGTTGGATTTAAATGACGGTTCATCAGAGATTTTAGTAAGATTGCTCTACCTTTATATCGATTGGTTCAAAAATATATTGACTTCAATTTTGATTATTCATGCATGGTATAATTTGTTGAGAAACTAATGTGTCTGACCACTCCACCGATCATACAACCCCCACGGTGGGACCTTCCATTTGAGCTTATGTGTGATGCGCCAACTTCGCGGTTGGAGCTGTCTTATCTCAGAGGGAGGGGGATGTTAACATCTGATTTTGTATGCATCGAGAACGTTGGATTCTGCCCAATCAATCTAAACCACAATAGAAAATGAGATTATTGATGTTATATTTGATTTAGATAAATTTCATTAATATTTATTGGGATCTAAAGTAGTTGTTTTTTCTGACCATGCACCTTTGAGGTACCTCCTAGAGAAGCCAGATGCAAAGCCACGACTTATCTGTTGGATTCTCCTTCTTCAATAGTTTTACATCGAGATAATGGACAAGAAGGGGTCAGAGAATTTAGTGGCAGACCACATGAGTAGTCTTACTCACACACTATAGTATGACACCTTGAACTAGGTACCACTTCGGGACACTTTCCCCGATTAGCATCTTTATTCCATCTCAGGTATGCATCCTTGGTATGCAGATTTATTTAACTACCTTGTTGCCTCTGAAATCACAGAAAATTTAAAGAACCATCGAGTCTAAAAATTAAAAAGTGAGTCTAGGTTTTATGTGTGGGATGATCCTTACCTCTAGCGCATGTGTAGTGACCAAGTCATTAGGAGGTGTGTTCCCAATCATTAGTTTGATTCTTTTTTTCATTTTTTTCATACACTTTCTTGTGGTGGACACTTTGGACCCCAACGTACTGTTAGAAATGTCTTAGAATCTGAATTATCTTGGCCTAGCTTATTCCATGATTCCCATGTGTTTTGTAAGTCATGCTCTTGTTGCCAACACACTGGAAAAATTTCAAGGAGATATGAGATTCCCTAATATCCAATTTTATTCTGTGAGATTTTTGATTGTTGGGGAAATGATTTTATGTGCCCTTTTCCTAGTTCATTTGGTTTCTTGTATATTCTTGTTTCTGTCGATTATGTGAGTAAATGGGTGGAGGCCAAGGCCACTAGGACTGACGATTCTCATGTTGTAGTGGATTTTTTCAAGGCACAAATTTTCAGTAGGTTTAGGGTACCAAAGTCCATCATCAGTGACCAAGGGAAAAAAATTTCAATAAGAATTTTTCATCCCTTTTTCGAATATATGGGGTGACACAGAAAACATCAACACCATACCACCCCCAAACAAATGGCCAGGCTGAGGTTTCAAATCATGAGTTGAAACAAATATTATAGAAAAAATTGCAGCCAAATAAGAATGATTTGAGCAAGTTCATGGATGATGCATTGTGGGATTATAGTACATCATAAAATACCCTCATTTTTATGTACACATTTTGGATTGTTTTTGGGAAAGCATGTCATCTCCCTGTGGAAGTCGAGCATCGGGAATGTTGGGCTATAAAGAAATGCAACACGGATATGGCCCAAGATGGAATTCAATGGATGTTTAAAATTCAAGAGCATGAATATATTCTACTCACATCATATGAGAAATAAAAGCTCTACAAGTAAACATCAAAAGCAGTTCATGATAAAATGATCAAGAAAAATTTGTTTCATGTTGGAGAGAAAGTTCTACTCTAAAGTTCACGACTGAAGTTTATGCCTGGTAAGTTGTGTTCCACATGGTTAGGTCCTTATTTTGTGTCTAATTATTTTCTTTATGGTTTAGTAGAGATCAAAAAATAAGACACTGGAAGGGGTTTACAATCAATGGGAAACATTTGAAGAAATACATCGAGGGACATCCTACCGATGTAGATGTTTTCATCACACGTCATGAAACCATAATCACATGAGAATGTTAGGTTGTTCCTAACCCTTTCACATTTATATTACTTATCCTAAATAAGATTATGCATTTCATGTGCACATATCATCTCATGGGTTCACATTGAGTAAAATTAAATATTTTAAGTGTGGGGGAGGGAACCTTTATAGTTTAGGATTTTCATTTGTTATTTATTTAAAATAAATTGCGTGTTTTCAAAAAAATTCTGTGTTACATAATAATTTTGTGTTTGTGTTTTTTTTAATTTGTTTTAAAAAAATTAAAATTTGAGTTGAAAGTATTATCATTGCCATTTTTGAAACTTGGTTCAATGAATTAAACCAATTTATTACATGATGCTAAGTTTAAAAAATGCTAAAATGACTTTGTTACAAGTTCAAATATTTATTAATTTCATGAAAAGTACACTGAATTTTGAATCCCATGCCACATATCACTTTCTTTATATTTTAAATCACTTTCCTCTCAGGATTCTGAACCATTATTTTTATATTCATAACATTCACCTCACTTCTTGAGAGAACCAAACCGTGCTTGATTTAACCATAATTTGATCTATTCATTTCAAAACATGATTGTTTGAGGTACTTCTGTATAAATTATTCAGGAATTTGTTTGGTATTAAAGGCCCTATTTCAAAGAATATTATTTTTATAATGGCCTACCTTGAACATTTAAACTTTGTAGCCCATAGAATTCATGCACATCCTATTAGTTTAGTCACATTATGAGACAAGTTTCCCTATCCAACCAACTCTTGAAGTCAAATTGCATAATCTAGTTGAACTTAAGTGTTGGGGAAGTAATGTTGTGTTGTGCTACGACATTCAGTGATACATTGGGTGGAAAATTAAATTCTGAAGTGATGAGTTTGTTGCTGATGAAAATCATTATATTGAAAGTTGTGCCTTTTCTAGAGCATTCAGGATAAGTGAAGTTGTGCCTTTTCTATATCTTCTAACAGAGGTAGAAAGTTGTGCCTATCTGGTGATTTCAAGAAAATCATGTTTGAGAAGATTGAATTTTTTTATGTTGAAATGATGAATTCTGTAAACATTCCATGACATTTCATGATTATGGAGCTGAATTGATACTATGTGGAATTAGGATAAGACCATATTTAAGTGAAAATTAGATTAATGCAATTTTGCTTAAAAATAGTCAAGCACTTCTCATTTAGCCTCAGAATTTTTCACATCTAAATCCTACCAACCAAAATCCACACAACAACCCTGAAAAGTACTCATGATAAACATATTTCTTTAACTCTCATTGGGTGGTTATTTAGTAATTTTTCAAGCCTATGGGGACCCTTGTATGAGTTTGGATGAGAAAGACATAGCCAAAAAAATTGACATTTGGGTGATAAGAGAAAATCCAAGTGAGGTAACTATTTTGTGCATGGAAGGATAAATAATGTGGAAAATATATTTAATGTTATAAATGAAGAACATGAAATAATTTTTTTTTTATGAATCATGATATATATTTCTTCTTGGTGTGTAATTGTTTGATCTCAAGGATATGTGTTTTAAAATTGGTTTTGATTTGATATTGATGTTTACTTGATATGAGGTTTTTCCCAGGAGTGAAAAAATGTAAGTGAGGGGGAGTTGATAAAACACTATTTTATTGAATATTTTATTGATAATAAATGATATAATTTCTTCACATTGTGTATAATACTTTCAATTAGAAATTATTTGGGAATAGATCATTCATTTGAATATGTGATCAAAATTTCAGTTTTACCCTTTAAAAATAAATGTATTTTTTCAATCATAAATATTTTTTTGAATTACATGAACATAATATTTTGTAACTATGTTACTTACTTCATGGTCTACAACTTTTATTCAGGACACTAGATCAAAAGAATAAATTTGGATGGAGTAATGGGGCCTTAAAGACAAAGGTGGGATGGACATGCCAGAATAGAGAAGCTTCTGTATTTAGGCCATAACCCCTTCATTTGGGCTTCTATTGAGTAAAACATTTGAGAGGACATATAGGAATCATATTGTCACATACGATCCTACTAGAAGAAGAGCATATTCACACGTTTCGGTGGCCAAATGGGCGTTTCAGGTTGGATAAAAATATTTGGCTGAATTTCCACACTCACACTTGAAACCACTTGTAACCTCTCCTCCCCTACCCTCTATAAATTACAGTTTTTATCATTTTTAATGGTTGGGATGTGCATTTGTAAGTTTAAGGAAGAAGAGAAGAGGTTTCACTCTAATTGTCCAACCATTGTAATAGGGGTAGCTCTTGAAGCAAGGATCCCCTCATCAAGCCTTCCCCTTCTCCTTCTCCTTCTTCATGTTGTAAAGAATTTCATCATCCAACAAACTCTAATAATGTCTTACATTTATTCTGTTATTTTCAATTTTATTATTCTATTAGTCTTTATATTTGGGTTGGAAATTAATAGTGTAAACGAGATTGGGTGATACCCTTTCTGAACCATTGCAAATGCAAAGTGTTTTTACGTTGACAACATCGCTCATGGAGGTGTAGTTTTTTTACAATCGATCTAATTCTCTCATCCTTCAATAATTTATTTTAAATCAATGAGATACTCTAATTATAATAATATGGTCTATTAATTGAGTTTTAATTTACATGAAATTAATCAAGAAAATGAACAATTTACACAAAAACACGCGAGGTCAAGATTTTGTGTAAATTATGTGAGTGAAAACTTAATATGTGAAACCAAGTCACACGAGATAAATTTGTAGAGTTCAAATATCATCCCTAAACTCAATTAATCCTCATATTCAGTGTTTATTTCTGATATAATTATCCACTGACCATATGCTCGACTTAGAATATCAATAAAATCACGGTGATACGATTGCATGTTCTGAAACTAGGATACGGTTTATTTCATTTCATTTTTATGGTTAAGTTAAATCCTGGTGGGTTAGAGGGTTAAAAAATTAGGGGATCATAATTAATTGGATATTAATTTTAATGATAATGATTGACAAGTAAACAAAGAGGTATATTTTGATCCATTATTCAATCTAAAATATTTTCTAAATAAACATCTTCTTGTTGTGTCATTTTAATCATACTTCATTTCAAAATTAAAAACAAACAAAATTAAATCTTCATCCATCAAATTTTATCGATATTTATAAACTATAAACAACCCCCATCCATTAAAGTAGTGTTTTAATTCTATTCTATTTTATTTTTAGAATACCATTAAAAGTTGTTTTAATTTACTTCCTCCTTTGAGAAATGTCCTTGGTAAGCCACTCTGCTGCACCTAAGTACGCCAAAATCAATCTAATCATTTTCAGGAGCCCATGAAAATGTTGTTTCAAATTAGTGAAATTTCCATGGAGGTAAGTAATTATTTCAACCAATTATAGGTATTTATTTTATTTTACATTTTATTCTCTTCCTCTCTTATTTATTCCTTATTTACCCAATCTGGTTTTTTTCTTATTCTTTTATTTTCTTCTACTTATTTTGGACTATCAACTCAAACTTATTATTTTTATATTATTATTTTCCAATTTCGTTCTTTTCATTTTTATTTGATTTATGAAACGATCTAATCCTCAATAACACTAAGATATTGGCATGTAGATTGAACATATCCTTAAGGCTCAAATCAGATATTCTTAGTGTATGTGAAGTTTCGACATTTAACCAGTTAGAGAATTACTCCAATATCAGAACATTGAAATTTGAAGCTATTCAAATTCGACCATAAAACAAGAACCAATGGATGAAAATAATTTAAATGAACTTAATAGTTCCATTCTAGAATTGGCTGCACCTAATATTAAAGATTTACCAAATTCTATTGCATACCCAAATCTCAAATCGGAATTTGAACTAAAATCATGGTTAATTCACATACTTCCAAAGTATCATGGCCCCTCTGGTGAGGATCCAAATAATCATTTGAAAGAAATTAATATGCTTTTATCAACCCTAAAACCATGAAATGTATCTGAAGAACACATCAAATTAAGATCATTCCCATTTTCATTTGATGGAGCTGTAAAGGATTGGATTTACTATTTAATAACTGATGATGTAACATGTTGGAACGATTTGAAATTCCATTTCATGCCGAGATTTTTTCTAGCATCGAGGACCACATCCATTCATATGGAGATCTCAGGGATCAAGCAAGCTCAAGGGGAGTCAATGTATGAGTATTGGGAGCGATTCAAGATATTTTATTGTAGCTGCCCACATCACAAAATCAGTGAGAAACTACTCATCCAGTACTTCTATGAAGGACCCACACCTATGGAGAGAAGCATGGTGGATGCAACAGTAGGAGGGGAATTGGTGGATAAGACACAAGAACCCACACGTTCATTGATCGACAAGATGGCCCAAAACTCTAAACAATTCAGCGATAGAGGTACACCACATGTCTGGAGAGTACATCAGGTAAATCCTTCTTCTCTAGAAAGTCATTTGATTGATACCAAGTCAGAAGAATTGACCACTATGGTGAGGAAGATTTCATTGGCTCAAAAGACATCTGAACCCACTCCTTTAAGGCCTTGAGGAATTTTCACTGAGACAAACCACCCAACTGACTATTGCCCCCAACTACAAGAAACAGAAGATTGTGCAGCCGTATTCCCAGGGAGACCATATTAGCAACAACAACAACCACATCCCCAAATGAAGTATGCCTAATTTTCACCAAAATTCAACCAAGGGTGGAAGGATTAGTCGGACATGAGGTATGACTCTGAAAAAACAAAAAAATCCCCCTTTTCAACCAAACATCCCATAACCTCAACCTTAATAACAGGGTTTCCAACAACCCCAAAAGAGATTTGAATCTCAAACATTAACAAGTCAGAAAAAAAGGATTCTCTAACCCAAGGTAGACTCTAACACTGATGATCTTTTGAAACAAATTGTTCTTAATCAACAAAATGAGTTGAAGAGTCATGGTTCGGTGTTGAGGGAGTTGGACACTCAAATGACCCAGATTACCACTTCCCTCTATGAACTGGTATGTAAGAATTAGGGAAATATTCATTATCAACCTACTCCCAATCCAAAGGGGAATGTCAGTTCCATTTCATTGAGAAGTGGTAAGCAAAAAACTGATGCTTCTTCACCTATCATTCCATCAGGATTCACCTCAACTCCAGAGAAGCCCCATTCTATACCAACTGATGAGCATCCCAAGGATAAGGTTAAAGGTAACAAACATATTGATGATGTTCCTCCTAAACCTCTTCCCTTTCCAAATAGGGTTGTTAAAACCAAGAATATGGCTGAAGAGGGGTGGAAAAAAGAGGTTTTGGACACATTCAAGCTTATTGAGATCAACATCCCTCTAATTGAAGCCATCAAAAAAATCCCAAGGTATGAAAATTTCATAAAATAACTCTGAACCAATCGAGGAGAGCTCAAGGGAAATGAGAGGATCAACCGTGGAAGGAATTCCTCATCACTCATTACACCAACTCTAGCAATGCCATCAAAGTGAAAGGATCTCAGGATATTCATCATACCATGTACCATAGGGGTTTTGCACTTCTCTGATGCTCTTTGTGACTTAGGAGATTCAATAAATGTGATACCTCACTATTTTTTCTCTAATTTACAGGTTGGTGAGTTGAAACCAATTAAAGGAGTTGTGCAATTGGCGAATAGAGCTACGACATATCCTGTGGGAGTTCATGAAGATGTACTTGTCCGAGTAAGAGACATGATCTTTCCAGCAGACTTCTATGTCCTCAAAATTGAAGATGATAAGGTATGTTCTCGTTATCCGATTATCATAGGTAGACCCTTCCAAAAAACTGAAAAAACTATCATAAATGTTCATGAGGGTACACTTTCCATGGAATTTAGAGACGAAGTTGTGATTTTTTATGTTATAGACTCCATGAAGTACCCCTCTGAGGACCATTCTGCTTTTGTTTTCTCCCATTTTGAACCACCAAGTAAAAATCCTTCAATTTTGATTGTCCTATGCTTAGGGAGATTATGAGTATTGGTTCTAGTTTGATGTCTAAGAATACATCCACATCTATTTTTGATTGAAAAACCTCTCTTGTACTTGATTTTGATGTGGATTCATGTTCTGATCATATAAACTCTAATTATGACATGGATGTTGAGTATGCTGATCGATTTGATGCATTATTTTCTAATTTTGATTATTTTTATTCGAATACTGATGTTCAATGTGCAGATATATCTGTTGCATTAATTTCTCCATCCATACATCACCCCCTACATTGGAACTCAAGCCATTGCCCCCAAATCATAAATATGGATTCTTTCTGAGTGGTGATAGATTACCTGTTATCATTTCAAACAATCTATCTTTTCAACATGATGATAAACTTTTGAACCTTTTTAAAGATAACATTAAGGGAATTGGTTGGACATTGGCAAAAAAATCGAGTATTATCCCCTCCATTTTCATGCATAGGATTATTTTGGAGGATGGGGATAAACTGATTAGGAAGCCACAAAAGAGGGTTAATCCAACACTTTTTTAAGTTTTTAAGAAATAAATTGAAAAATTACTTAAGGTGGGTATCATTTACCCTAATTCTAACTCATAATGGGTTAGCCCAGTCTTCGTTCTACCAATGAAAACTAGTTTAACTATTATAAAAGTTGAAAATGATTATTTAGTTCTTATGAGAGTACAAAACAGTTGGAGAGAGTGTATTGATTATAGGAAACTAAATCAATCCACTCGTAAAGACCATTTCCTGCTTCCTTTCATTGACCAGATGCTTGAGAGACTTGCAGGTAAGACACATTATTACCACTCGGATGGTTTATTTGGCTATTTTCAAGTTCCCATTACAGTAGAGGACCAGGAGAAGACAACATTCACATATCCATTCGGTACCTTTTCTTACCATAGGATTCCATTTGGACTTTGTAATTCCCCAGGTACCATCTAGAGATGCCTATTGAGTATTTTCTCAGATTTCACTAAGACTGGCATGGAGGTATTTATGGATGATTTTACAGTTTATGGATCCTTATTTGATGAATGTCTCTCTACTTTGGGGGATGTGTTTAACCGTTGTATTGAGAGAAATCTGGTCTTCAATTTTGAAAAATGTCATTTCATGGTCGAAAAGGGAATTATCGTAGGTTATATAGTCTCACAACATGGCATTGAAGTTGTTAAATCTAAGGTAGACATTATTTCATCCCTGGAATATCCTATATGTGTGTGTGATGTTCAATAATTCCTTGGACATGCTGGATTTTATTGACGTTTCATCAGAGATTTTAGTAAGAACGCTCTACCCTTATCTCGATTGCTTCAAAAAGATATTGACTTCAATTTTGATGATTCATGCAGGGTATCATTTGATGAGCTAATGAATTGTCTAACCACTCCACCGATCAAACTGCCCCCACGGTGGGACCTTCCCTTTGAGATTATGTGTCATGCATCCAACATGTGGTTGGAGCTGTCTTATCTCATAGGGAGGAGGGACGTTCACATGTGAGTTTTTATGCGTCAAGGATGTTGGATTCTACCCAATCAAACTAAACCACAATAGAAAATGATTTTCTTGTTGTTATATTATCTTTAGATAAATTTCATTCATATTTATTGGGATCTAAAGTAGTGGTTTTTTCTGACCATGCATCTTTGAGGTACCTCCTAAAGAGGCTCACTCACTCACTAGAGGATCACACCTTGGACCAAGTACCACTTCGGGACACATTCCCCAATGATTATCTGTATTCCATCTCAGGTATGCATCCTTGGTATGCATATTTAGTTAACTATATTATTGCCTCTGAAATCCCTTCAAATTTAATGAAACATCATGTCCAAAAATTAAAAAGTGAGTCTAGGTTTTATGTGTCGGATGATCCTTACCTATGGCACTTGTGTAGTGACCAAGTCATTAGGTGGTGTGTTCCCGATCATGACTTTGAGTCTGTTTTGCATTTTTTTCATACACTTTCTTATGGTGGACACTTTGGACCCCAACGTACTGCTAGAAATGTCTTAAAATCTGTATTATATTTTCCTAGCTGTTCCATGATTCCCATGTGTTTTGTAAGTCATGCTCATGTTGCCAACACACTGGAAACAAATCAAGGAGACATGAGATGCCCCAACATCCCATTTTATTCTGTGAGAATTTTGATGTTTGTGGAATTGATTTTATGGGCTGTAACACCCCGAGATTTTATGAAAAATATTCTTTTAATTTCATTAATGTCTTGTGTTGTATGCTACACCAATATTACCTTGCGCTATACGCAACACCGTATTATCTTGCAGTATACGCAACACTAATCTTGGATCGTGTTACACACAATTTTGATAATAGTTATTCTACACAAAATTGAGTGTATATATATATATTCAATGTATAAATGAAATATGGTTGGATTCTGTTATACGAAACAACGAAGGATTCTTTCACAACATGCAACCCTGACTTGGTTTGCATTACACGCAATCGCGACCTTCCTCGATAGCATGTGTTGTATGCAATACTGGGTTTTACTAAACAATGATATATTATTATAATATTATTATGAACTAGCCGTTATGAATATTATTAACTAAATTTTGAATTTTATAAAATTATTATTCATCTTACACATCTTCTAGAACATGGTATAAGAACAAAATAAATTATTCGGGTAAAATAAGTATTTTTAAAAAAATGCAGTTTTGCCGGCTTTTGATGGCGCACCCACATTAAATCTAGTTTTTGACATGTTTATAAGTTCAATTTGACAAAATAAAATTCTTTTTTGGAATCAAGAAATAAAAATTTACTTTGGATGAAATTTTCATTTTATTCTGATGACTTTCATATTTTAATGAATAGTAAAAACACACTATATTTTAATTAAAAACAACTTTTTTCATCGTAATATCTTCTATTGTTAAATTATAATATTGAGTGGTTTTAAAGTATAAATAGAACATTATTTTACCATTTAATATAATGTATGTCATTAGCATTTATTTTACATTGAATTCGTAGGTTAACTCAATTCAATCTTTTGCAATGTTTTAAACAAAAACCTGTTTTCTTTCGACAACGAGATTAATTTTAATTTAATTTCTACAACTTCCGTGTATTGAATTTGGAAAAATGGATTCCATATTTGGATCAGTGGGTCCAAATTATGTTAATAAGCTACTTTTTATTTTTGGGAATTATGAATAGTAATTATGGTAAATTTTATTTACTATAGTTAAAGGTAAATCGGGTAATTAAGTGTAAATATAAGATTATAAAATTACCCTAACACTTGGAAAAATCCTATTGGATGACTAAAAGACGACCCGTATCACCTAAGGGTCAGATTAGATTCATTTAATGTACTTTTTTTCCTTGAAAATAATTTAATTATTAATAAAACCAAAGAAAGTGACAACATGTCAATCTCTTAAATACTATAAGTATAATAATTTTATGTTAGTGATAAACTTCATGAAACTTCAAAAATTAATAGTCTACAGAAATCTAACAAAATTATCTACATAATGAGAATTTATTTAGAAATTTTTGGGATTAAATAATTATCATTAATTGTGACACAATAGTGATGCAGAAATTATTTATCTAGTGAAAAATCAAGAATATAGTTTTTATTAAACTAATAGTGACCATAAAACGCAAAAAAACTCTGACCAAAACTTATTGGTCATGTAAATTTAAACTATAATCATCCAATGGTCGAATATTTGACCATTTGGAGTCTTATACAAGAAATTATGACACTTATATTATTTTATTTTAAATGATGCCAAAGTTGTCACCTTCATAATTTAATAAATATAACAATTTAAATATTCTTATTTTAAGATGATAAATTCTAGTAAAATAATTATTGTAAAATTTAATAGATTTATCTTTATCATAGGATTTTATTTTAAATTTTTATTCAACAAATCAGTATATTAAATAATTATATAAAAATGTTGTAGTAATTATTTTATTAAGAGATAAACCAAATAAATGGTTTTAAAAATAATAAAATAAATATTATATGAACAATTTAATGTGATCCACTAATTTTATAGATACATATGACCTTTTATGAATCTATTAAAGCTTTTTTTTTCGAACATATCTTCTGTATATATTTTATTTAAATTCAAATAAATGAATATAGTCAAAATTGACACTATTGTTATTTTATAAAAATAACATATTATAAAATTGTTTAAAAATCACAAGAATATTTAAAAATTATAAATTTAAATTTATATGGTCTATAATGTTATAAAGTAAAAAAATTATGGAAAATTCATTACAAATAAGTAAGTATTTGTTATAATTTAAAATTTAGAATTTTATTACCACAAATAAACTTAAATAGATTAAATAAGGATAAATCAAAATGATAAGGTTTACAATAAGATCCAAACATGTCAAAATTTGATTGGATGATGATATTACAACCCTATCTCTTCTAATATTCTAATATGAGTCATTTTAGATGTTTTTAAGTGGGATTACATTTATTATAAATTAATATTTCTAAGAATTCCAAAGGTTCCCCTCTCCTCCCTTATAAAAGGGCAACTCCTCCCTCTCATCATCACACAAATTTGAACCTTAAAGATCGGCCAAAACCTGCCCAATTCTCTTCTCCACTTCCCTAGAAACATCCTAGAGGTCCTGGTCTTCTTAAAAGACTAATTTTAGTGCCCTAAGAGGAGGTCTCAAGAGGCGCTTCAAAGAAAAGGTAATGTTCGTTACCGATTCTTTCACCTTTATTTCTTCTTCCAATTATTCTTCTTAGGTTGTTTCATTATGAAGTAATAACATCAATATCACTCATATACTGATATGTTATTATATGTATGAAACAACCCCATTTCACCTTCTATGCATCCTACGGAAAACAAAATCACCGCGCGTGCGTACGTACGGAATATTGTCTCCACGCCGTGGTGTAATCTGTTTTTCCACCACCACCATACATGGATGGGTATAATGGTGAAATTAATGAATATATATGATTATTTTAAATTTATATTTATTCTTTAATATTATACAAAAAATTTAATACAATTCTACGATCATGGGAATGATATCATCACTCGTGCGTACGTACGGAATACCGTCTCCACGACGCGATGAGATTCACCCTCCATGATAACCATTCAAGAATGATTATAAAGTATATATAATAAGTAATAATAAAATATATGACATAATAATGCTACTGGATTTATGTATATATATATTTATGTCACCTACTTAATTCCATTCAATTCAATAAGGAAACGAAAACATCGTTCATGCGTACGTACGGGCTACCGTCTCCATGTACGGTGTATTTCTTTCCATTTATCGATCTATTATATATATGTATATTATGAATATATATTATATATAAATCATGTTTTATATTCCGGAATTAAGTAATCACGATCTAAGTAATCATATGAATAATTACAAGTCAAAACACGGACGAAAAATGAAACAATTTTACCCAAAACACTCTTTAACATGGAATTTACAAAAGAACGGGTAATATAAAGTCATAAGTGAACCATATATGATATAATAAAAAGGAATATGATTCTGTAATAAGTCAATGACATTATTAAAATAATTATACAGGGGGTTTGGATACGTACGAAGCATATCGGACCTAAGGTAAGGGATAATTTTGCAAATCTCATTTTATCCGAGACTACATATTCGTAAGTATTTACTGGGGTTATTTCAATCATCCATGTCCATGTTTTTTAAAAGCATTTTCATGTATGTTTAAATTCATTTTTACCCATTTTTTACATTTACTACATGGTATGTAAGGAATCGTTTTTTTACGTTATGAGGTACTTTTTTGACATTTCCGGCAAAAGTACGATAAGAATGTTTTTTTAAATTATACGGAACGAATGAATTTTTACGGTTTTATAAAGACTTATTTTAATAAAGATTACTAAAAAATATTTCATGACTATTTTCAACAAATTCTCTTTCTTTTAAAATTGCATGATGTTTTGTGAAAAGAAATTGATTTTGAAGAAGAAAGGATATTTTCCTCAAGAATTCATTTCAAGTGTTTTATCAAAACCATTTTCCATCTAAGATGAAATTATTTCATATGTGTATGCTTCAAGTGTAATGTCTCTATGATTTATATGGTTTCACTTTTCTATTATGAAATGATATCCATTTCTTTTATATGGATTATGTGATGATGGGATGATGTTTATGCAACCCATTTTATTTATTGGGTTTTTATGAATGATGTATGTTTATTTTGTTGCACAAGTAAGAATGATTTCATTATGAGATGGTTGGGACCTATGTCTCCCTCCAATGCATTGGGTAAAGATTTATATCTCATGAGATAGACATGGCTGGAATGGCAAGTTAAACCGGTTCAGTAATACAGGACTGTAACGTGGAATGAACTCGATTCAGAAAGGGACTTTGTCCACTAAGATGGTCTTGGCAGCAATGCCTTGGCTACTATGGAAATAATATCATGTGCTTAATGGATGCCACAATTAAATTTTTTATTCCCATGCTATTTTATCATTCTTAGTGTTTCTTTATGATCTATTCTTTACGTACTTCCATGTTTTATGTCATTGCTCAAGATTTTGATGTTTAAACATTATGTTCATTTTTTTAAGTTCAAATGTATATGGTATGTTTTATATTATCCATGCTTACCCTTACTGAGCATTTGAGCTCAACCTTTTTATGTTTTCTTTTCCCCGGGATATAAAGAAAGGTTTTAGGTAAGAAAAATGGGGAAGGTATTTATGGGAGATTTTGAAGATCTTTCACCACGATTAGAAGATTATGTTCCAAGTTTTCAAATACACTAAACTATTACGGTCCTTGTGTGTCTGTTTTTGTTATGTATTAAATATTCTTAAAAATTAATGTAATGTCCATGTATGTCAAGCTTAGGGTCTCTACAGTTGATATTAGAGGAAAGGTTTATTCAACCTTTGGAAACTAGGATGCGAAAATGATAGTGAGATCCCTAGAGATATTTTGTAGGTATGTCTAGGGATGTCCCTAAGGATAAGTATACATATATGATATAGTCCTAGAACTATGGTAACGATCATAGAATTTAACCTAAGAAGTTAGATATTGATTGTACTTCCCTTTTACTATGTTGTTTTCTCTAGCATGATTTTTGCCTCTCATAGAATTCTTTTTGTGTTTTAAGTCAATGGAGGGAACTAGAAGGAATTCGTTTAACATTGAATCCAATGGACAAATTGGTGACTATGAGCAACAAAATTGTGTAATGCCTAGAGAGAAAGATATTGTGATTATGTCGAATCAGTCATCACGATATATGGTTAACAAGGTGAAATTTAGTGGAATGCCTAATTCATCAAATAAAAGGAAGATAGACTTTTATGCATGTCCGCATGTTGAGGATCATAAGGAAAGGAAGATTGATATTTCTATAGTAGGGAAGAAGAACCTTGAAGAATACCTCAAATGGAGGGACATATGTTATCCTTGTGGAGAAAAGGGTCATAGAGTGACAGACTGTTGTGGAGTTCAATGTCTTATTTGTGGAGAACATGTGCATTACCCAACTCAATGCCCTAACCTAAAAAGATACTTCTAAATCAAGGAAGGAATTATTCCAGGACAATCATTGAAGAATCTGGAATGAAGTGTTTATGTATTCGTATTCAAGAATAATGTTTTTGAGGTACTTATATGGTTTATTAGAATATTTTTGTATTAGTGTATTGTGGTTTTCAATAATTTTATGGTACCGGTAACCATGAAAAGTGATTGAGATATTTTTGGAAAGAAGATGATATGCGGGCAATGAAGGTATAAGGATAAAATGAAATGTTTGATAGTATTTATGAGCTCATGACTGATATAATGAATTATTTATATCATGGTTTGAGTATATAGAATTTTTTGGGTTTTGTTATGTGGAAAGAGTTATCTTTTGACAACATTCATTTTTTCTCTAAGGTTTAATGGGTATTCATTTTTCAAGAGAATACATGATTAAGGTATTCACATGATTTGAATGTGACCAACAATATATATGGGGGATAAATGATGGTATTCACATGCTTGGTTGAGGAAATTTCACGTAATCATTTTCTTTATACTATGAGCTTGGACTGAAGTATTTTAGATAAGCCTAAAGATGGGAATGGATTATGATGGACATAAGTTAGTATTTTTAAGGATAGAACTTTTTTCGATATTATTGATGGGATGTTATAGTAATATAGCTTTAGAAAAAGGACAACCTACAGGACGGGTGACAACCCATCGCGTCGGACAAGGCTGTGGGAATCGAACCCACAACCGAAGTGCGGCTGGCCTTTATCGCCTACCACTAGCCTACAAGAAGTCCCTGGTTAGTAGAAACTAGTTTTGTTTAATTAAGCAGTTTGATATATGAAGAATAAATTCATTTATGTAACCATATATAATTAATCTAACCATAAGATGGACTTATAACTTTTGCTAACCTTTTTTTTTGAAAGAGATAGAATGACCCATCATTCTATCACAAGATCTACTAACACACCCCGAATAACAAATTCAACTTCATTTCTTTAAGGGATGAAGGGGAAATTGTTCGATTCCCGAACAACAGTGAGATTGTACCAAAATCATGCAAGTATTTCTTTTAATTCATCAACTTTAGGGAAATGATCATGAAAACCAAAAATGTTGTCCTAGTTCTCTTATATCCGATGAATCAGATGGTACCTTAGATCATCACAAATCAATAGCTTTGTGATTGTTGGCTTTTTTATAGCCATGTTCTCTACCACTCTCCATCAGAACTTGATGGTTAGATTTTTCTTCCATATCCATATTTTCACCTATGTTCTCCTACATGGAAACCCAGTGATGAGTGAATTTGGGTAACCATTACATTTCATACTTTAGTTTTTAAATCCATGTTTTGGTATTCATTTTTACGTTGTGGGTTTCTATTAAACAAACTTTCGAGTAGTAAACCATTTATAACCCTGACAAATTTCGAGGGTGAAATTCATTTTAAGGGGGGTAGAATGTAACACCCCAAAATTTTATGAAAAATATTCTTTTAAATTAATTAATATCTTGTGTTGTATGCTACACCAATATTACCTTGCGCTATAAGCAACACCATATTAGCTTGCAGTATACGCAACACTATTATTGGATCGTGTTACAAAAAATTTTGATAATAGTTATTCTACGCAACATTGAGTATATATATATATCCAATGTATAAATGAAATATGGTTGGATTCTGTTATATGAAACAACAAAGGATTCTTTCACAACACGCAACCCTGACTTGGCTTGCATTACACGCAATCGCGACCTTCCTCGATAGCGTGTGTTGTACGCAATACCGGGTTTTACTAAACAACGATATATTATTATAATATTATTATTAACTAGCCGTTATAAATAGTATTTACTAAATTTTGAATTTTATAACATTATTATTCATCTTAAACATTTTCTAGAACATGGTATAAGAACAAAATAAATTTTTCGGGTGAAATAATTATTTTTCAAAAAATGCAGTTTTGCCGCCTTTTGATGGCGCACCCACTTTAAATCTAGTTTTTGAAATGTTTATAAGTTCAATTTTACAAAATAAAATTCTTCTTTGGAATCAAGAAATAAAAATTTACTCTGGATATATTTTTCATTTTATGCTGATGACTTTCATATTTTCATGAATAGTAAAAACACGCTATATTTTAATTAAAAATAACGTTTTTCATCGTAATATCTTATGTGGTTAAATTATAATATTTAATGGTTTTAAAATATAAATCAAATATATTTTTACCCTTTAATATAATGTATGTCATTAGCATTGATTTTACATTGAATTTGTAGGTTAAATCAATTCAATATTTTGAAATGTTTTAAACAAAAACCCATTTTCTTTCGACAATGGGATTAATTTTTATTTAATTTCTGAAACTTTTGTGTATTGAATTTGGAAAAATGGATTCCATATTTTAAATCAGTGGGTCCAAATTATGTTAATAAGATACTTGTTATTTTTGGGAATTATGAATAGTAACTACGGTAAATTTTATTTACTATAGTTAAAGGTAAATCGGGTAAGTAAGGGTAAATAGAAGATTATAAAATTACCCTAACACTTGGAAAAATCCTATTGGATGAATAAATGTCGACCCATATCATCTAAGGGTAGGATTAGATTAATTTAATGGACTTTTTTACTTGAAAATAATTTAATTATATTTAAAACCAAAGAAAGTGACAACATGTCACTCTCTTAAATACTATAAGTATAATAATATTAAGTTAGTGATAAACTTCATGAATCTTCGAAGATTAATAGTCTACAAAAATCTAACACAATTATCTACATCATGAAAATTTATTTAGAAATTTTTGGGATTAAATAATTATCATTAATTTTGACACAATAGTGATGAAGAAATTATATATCTAGTGAAAAATCAAGAATATAGTTTTTATTAAACTAATAGTGACCATAAAAGGCAAAAAAACCCAGAACAAAACTTATTGGTCATGTAAATTTAAACTATAATCATCTAATGGTCAAATATTTGACCATTTGGAGTCTTATACAAGCAATTATGACACTTATATTATTTTATTTTAAATGATGCCAAAGTTGTCACCTTCATAATTTAATAAATATAACAATTTAAATATTGTGATTTTAAGATGATAAATTCGAGTAAAAGTATTATTGTGAATGGTAATAGATTTATCTTCATCATAGGATTTTATTTTAAATAATTATGCAACAAATCAGTATATTAAATAATTATACAATAATGGAGTAGAAATTATTTTATTAAGAGATAAACCAAATAAATGGTTTTAAAAATAATAAAATAAATTTTATATGAACAATTTAATGTTATCCACTAATTTTATAGACACATATGACCTTTTTAGGAATCTATTAAAGCTTTTAGTTCGAACATATATTCTGTATATATTTTATTTAAATTCAAATAAATGAATAGGTCAAAATTGAGACTATTGTTATTTTATAAAAATAACATATTATAAAATTGTTTAAAAATCACAAGAATATTTAAAAATTATAAATTTCAATTTATAAGGTCTATAATGTTATAATTTAAACAATTATGGAAAATTCTTAACAAATAAAAAAATATTTGTTATAATTTAAAATTTAGAATTTTATTACCACAAATAAACATAAATATATTAATTAAGGATAAATCAAAATTATAAGGATTAAAATAAGATCCAAACATGTCTAAATTCGATTGGTTGATGATATTACAACCCTATATCATCTAATCTTGGAATATGAGTCATTTTTGGAGGTTTTTAATTTGGGTTAGATTTATTATAAATTAATATTTTTAAGAATTCCAAAGGTGCCCCTCTCCTCCCTTATAAAAGGGCACCTCCTCCCTCTCGTCCTCACACCAATTTGAGCCTTCAATATCGGCCAACCCCTTACCAATTCTCTTCTACACTTCCCTAAAAACATCCTAGTGGTCCGGGTATTCTTCAAAGACCAATTTTAGTTCCCTAAGAGGAGGTCTCAAAGAGGCGCTTCAAAGAAGAGGTATTGTTCGTTACCGATTCTGTCACCTTTATTTCTTCTTCCACTTCTTCTTCTTAGGTTTTTTCATTATTAAGTAATAAAATCAGTATCACTCTTATACGGATATGTTTTTATAAGTATGAAACATCCCCATTTCACCATCTATCCATCCTACGGACAACAAAATCACCGCACGTGCGTACGTACGGAATACCGTCTCCACGACGTGGTGTAATCTGTTTTTCCACCACCACCTTACTTGGATAGTTATAATGGTGAATGTAATGAATATATATGATTATTTTAAATTTATATTGATTTTTTAATATTATACATACAATTTAATACAATTCGAAGATCATGGGAATGATATCATCGCTCGTGCATACGTACGGAATACCGTCTCCATGACGCGATGAGATTCACTTTCCATGATAACCATTCAAGAATGATTATAAAGTATCTATAATATGTAATCATAAAATATATGACATAATAATTCTACTGGTTTTATGTATATATATATATTTATGTAACATACTTAATTCCATTCAATTCAGTAAGGAAACGAAAACATCGGTCATGCATACGTACGGCCTACCGTCTCCATGAATAGTGTATTTAATTCCATTTATCGATATATTATATATATGTATATTATGAATACATATTATATATAAATCATGTTTTATATTCTGGAATTATGTAATCATGATCTAAGTAATCATATGAAAAATTACAAGTCAAAACACGGAGGACAAATGAAACGATTTTACCCAAAACACTCTTTAACATGGAATTTACAAAAGAACGGGTAATATAAAGACATAAGTGAACCATATATGATATAATAACAATTAATATGAATATGTTATAAGTCAATGACATTATTTAAATCATTATACATGAGTTTTGGATACGTATGAAGCATATCGGATCTAAGGTAAGGGATAATTTTGCAAATCTCATTTTATCCGATATTGCATATTCGTAAGTATTTACTGGGGTAATTTCTGTCATCCATGTCCATGTTTTATAAAAGTGTTTTCATGTATGTTTAATGTCCTTTTTACCCATTTTTTACTTTTACTACATGGTATGTAAGGAGTCTTTTTTTAGCATTACGAGGTACTTTTTTGACTTTTCTGACAAAAGTACGAGAAGAATGTTTTTTTAAATTATACGGCACGAACGAATTTTTACGGTTTTATAAAGACTTATTTTCATAAATATTCCTAAAAAATATTTAGTGAACTATTTTCAAAAAAATATCATTCTTTTAAAATTTCATGACGTTTTGTGAAAAGAAATTGATTTTGAAGAAGAAGGGATATTTTCCTCAAGAATTCATTTCAAGTGGTTTATCAAAACCATTTTCCATCTAAGATGAAATTATTTCATATGTGTAATTTTCAAGTGTAATGTCTCCATGATTTACATGGTTTCACTTTTCTATTATGAAATTATATCCATTTCTTTTATATAGATTAGGTGATGATGGGATGATGTTTATGAAACCCATTTTATTTATTGGGTTTTTATGAATTATGTATGTTTATTTTGTGGCACAATTAAGAATGATTTCATTATGACATGGGTGGGACCTATATCTCCCTCCAATGCATTGGGTAAAGATTTATATCTCATGAGATAGACATGGATGGAACGACAAGTTAAACCGGTTCAGTAATACAGGACAGGAACGAGGAATGAACTCGATTCAGAAAGGGACTTTATCCAATAAGATGGTCTTGGAAACAATTCTTTGGATACTATGGAAATCATATCATGTGCTTAATGGATGCCACAATTACATGTTTTATTCCCATGATATTTTATCATTTGTTAGTTTTTCTTAATGATCTATGCTTTACATACATCCATGTTTTATGTCATTGCTCAAGCTTTTGATTTTTAAACATAATGTTAACGTTTTTAAGTTCAAATGTATATGGTATGTTTTATTTTATCCATGCTTACCCTTACTGAGCATTTGAGCTCACCCTTTTTATGTTTTCTTTTCCCCAGAATATAAAGAAATGTTTTTGGAATGAAAAAAAGGGGAAGGTATTTATGGGAGATGTTGAAGATCTATCACCACGATTAGAAGATTACGTTCCATGTTTCCAAAAACACTAAACTATTACTGTCCTTGTGTGTCTGTTTTTGTTATGTATTAAGTATTCTGCAAAAGTAATGTAATGTCCATGTACGTCAAGCATAGGGTCTCTACATGGGCCCTTTTCCTAGTTCGTTTGGTTTCTTTAATATCCTTTTTTCTGTCGATTATGTCATTAAATGTGTGGAGGCCAAGGCCACCAGGACCGACGAATCTCATGTTGTAGTGGATTTTTTCAAGGCTCAAACATTCTGTAGGTTTGGAGTACCGAAAGCCATCATTAGTGACAAACGTACACACATTTGAAATAATAATTTTTCTTCCCTCCTTCCAATGTATGGGGTGACACACAAAACATCAACACCATACCACCCGCAAACCAATGGCCAAGCTGAGGTTTCAAATCGTGAGTTAAAACAAATCTTATAGATAATCATGCAGCTAAATATGAAGGATTAGAGAAAGCTCTTGGATGATTTGTTGTGGGATTATAGTACATTATACAAGACCCCCATTGTTATGTCCAAATTTCGGATTTTTTTTGGGAAATCATGTCATCTCCTAGTGGAAGTCGAGCATCGAGCATATTGGGCTATAAAAAAATGCAACACAGATTTGGCCCAAGATAGAATTCAAAGGAAGTTGATAATTCAAGAGCATGAGAAATTTGACTGTCATCATATGAAAACTCAAGGCTCTATAACGAAATATCAAAAGTAGTTCATGATAAAATGATCCAGAAGAAGGAGTTTCATGTTGGAGAGAAAGTCCTACTCTATAGTTCACGACTGATGTTGATGCCTGGAAAGTTGTGTTCCAAATGGTTAGGTCATTTTGTTGTGTCTAATATTTTTACTTATTGTGCAGTGGAGATCACACAAGAGGACACTGGAAGGAGATTTATATTCAATGGGTAATTTTTGAAGAAATACATCGAGGGACATCCTACTGATGCAATTGATTTCATCAGACTGCATGACCCCATCATCCCTTGAGAATATCAGGTTGTTCCTAACCCTTTCAATATTATAATACTTGTACTAAATAAAATTATGCATTTCATGTGCACATATCATCTAATGGATTCACGTTGAGGAAAATGCAACATTTTATGTGTGCGGGAGGGAACCTTTATAGTTTAGGATTTCCATTTGTTCATTGTTTAATAAAAATTGAGTGTTTTCAAAACTTTTGTGCGTTTCTTTATCTATTTTGTGTGTGTTTTTTTTAAATAATAATTTGAGCTGAAATGATTATCATTTCCAATTTTGAAACTTCGGTTAATGAATTAAAACAATATATTCCATGAAACTGAGCTTAAATGAATGCTTAAATGACATTGTTTTTAAGGTCAAATATTTAGTAATTTCATGAAAAGTACACTAAATTTTTAATCCCATGCCACATATCACTATATATATATTTTGAATCACTTTCTTATGAGGCTTATGAACCATTATTTTCATATTTTTTACATTCACCTAACTTCTTGAGAGAACTAAACCATGCTTAATTTGACCAGAATTTGATCTATTCCTATCAAAACATGAGTGTTTGAGGTAATTATGTTTCAAGGATTGAGTAATTTGTTTTGTATTAAAGACCATATTTCAGAGAATAATTTTTTATAATGGCCTAAATTCAACATTTAATAATTTTAGACCTTATATTCCATGCACAACCTATTATGTTAGCCACTTTACAAGCCAATTTTCCCTATCCAAACAACTCTTGATGTGAAATTGCATAATCTAGTTGAACTAAAGTGTGGGGGAAGCAATGTTGTGTTGTGATATGATATTTTGTAATAATATGGGTGGGAAATTAAATTATGAAGAGATATTTTTGCTGCTGATGAAAATAATTATATTGAATTTTGTTCTTTTCCTAGATCTTTCAGGATAAGTGAAGGTGTGCCTTTTCTGGAGCCTCTAAGAGAGGTAGAAAGTTGTGCCTATCTGGAGATTTCAAGAAAATCATGTCTGAGAAGAGTGACATTTTTTATACTGAAATGATGAATGGTGTAAACATTACATGACTTTTCATAATGATGGAGCTGAATTGACACTATGTGGATTGAGGAGAAAACCATATTTAAGTGAAAATTAGATTAATGCAATTTTGCTTCGAAAATAGTCAAGCCCTCCTCATTCAGCCGCAGAATTTTTCACATCTAAATCCTACCAACCGAAAGCCACAAAACAAAACTTAAAAGTACTCATGATAAACATATTTCCTTAACTCTCATTGGGTGGTTATTTAGTAATTTTTCAATCCTTTAGGGACCCTTGTCTGAGTTTGGATGAGAAAGACATTGAAAAAAAACTGACATTTGGGTGATAAGAGAAAATTCAAGTGAGGTAACTGTTTTGTGCATGAAAGGATAAATAAAGTGGAAATATATTTAATGATATAAATGAAGAACTTGAAATAGTGTTTTTTATGAAGCATGATATATATTTTTTTCTTGGTGTATAATTGTTTGATCTCAAGGATATGTGTTTTAAAATTTGTTTTCATTTGATATTGATGTTTACTTAATATGAGGTTTTTCTAAAGAGTGATAAAGGGTATGTGTGGGGGAGTTGATAAAACACTATTTTATTGAATATTTTATTGATAATAAATGATATAATTTCTTCACAATGTGTTTAGTATTTTCAATTAGAAAGTATTTGGGTTTAGATCATTCATTTGAATATGTGATGAAAATTCCAGTTTTACCCTTTCAAAATCACTATAGTATTTCAATCATAAATATTTTTATTTGTATTAGATTAAAAAAATATTTTTTAATTGTGTTCCTTACTTCATGGGCTACAACTTTATTTAGGATACTAGATCAAAAGAATGTATTTCGATGGAGTAATTGGGAAATAAAGTCAAAGGTGGGATGGAGAAGCCTGAATGGAGAAGCTTCTGCATTTAGGCTATAACGCCGTCATCTGAGCTTGGATTGAGCCATTATTTTGAGAGGATATATAGGACTCAGATCCTCAGATATGAACATGCGGTACGAAGATCATATTCACGTTTTTAGGTTGCCAAATGGGTGTTTCAAGTAGGATTATGATATTTGGCTGAATTTCCACATTCAAACATGAAACCACTTGTAACCTATCCTCCCCTCCCCTCTATAAAGTAGAGTTTTTATAATTTTTAAAGGTTGGGACGTGAATTGGGATTTTGAAGCAAGAAGAGAAGATGTTTCACTCTAATTCTCCAACCATTTTAAGAGGGGTAGCTCTTGATGCAAGGATCCCCTCATCTAGCCTTCCTCTTCTCCTTCTTCTTCTTCGTGTTGTAAAGCTTTTCTTCTTTCAATAAACTCCTAGTTTGACTTCCATTTATTCTGTTTTTCCAATTTTATTCTTCTCTTAATCTTTATATTTTCATTGGAAATCAATTGTGGAAACGAGATTGGGTTATACCATTTCTAAACCGTTGCAAATACAAAACGTTTCTAGGATTACTGCACGACTCATAGAAGAGTAGTTTTTTTATGTAATCGATCTAATTCTAACCTCATTAATTAATTTATATTGAATCAATGAGATACCATATGTATAATAACATTTTGTATTAATTGAGTTTTAAATTACATGAAATTATGAATGAAATTGAAAAATTTACACAAAAACACATAAGGTTGATATTTTGGGTAAATTATAGGAGCGCAAAATTAATCTTCGAAACCTAGTCACACATGATAAATTTGTAGAGTTCAAATATCATCCCTAAACTCAATTAATCCTCATTTACAGAGTTTATTTGTACCCTAATTAACCACTGACCATTAGATAGACATAAAACATTAATCAAATCATTGTGATACGATTTCATTTTCCGAAACTAGCCTGGGGGTTAATTCATTTCATCTTTGTTGTTATGATAACTCCCGTAGGGTTCGAGGGTTAAAAAATTAGGGGATCATAATTAATTAGATAATAATTTAAATGATAATGATTAATATGTAAATGAAGAGGTAGCATTATATCGATTACGCATTTTAAAATATTTTCTAACAAAATCATCTTCTTTTTGTGTCCTTTTAATCAAATTTCATTTCAAAATAAAAAACAAAAAAAATGAAATATTATTCTTGAAAACATCTTCAAGATTTATAAACAATAAAAAACCCCCATCCATTTAAGTAGTGTTTTAATTCTATTCGATTTTATTTTTAGAATACATTTAATAGTTGTTTTAATTTACTTCCTCCTTTGAGAAATGACCATGGTCAGCCACTCTGCTGCACTTAAGTACCCCAAAATCAAACTATTAATTTTAGGGATCCCATGACAGCGCTCTTTGAAATTGGTGTAATTTCTGTAAAGAAAATTAATTATTTCAACCAATTTGAGGAATTTTTTTTATTTTACATTTTATTCTCTTTCTCTCTTCTTTCTTCCCTATTTAAAAAATCTGGTATTTTTTATTCTTATTTTATTTTTTTCTACATCTTTTTGGACCATCAACTCAAACTTATTATTTTTATATTAATATTCTCCAATTTCGTTCCTTTCATTTTTAATTGATTTATTACATGATCTAATTTTGAAGATCTCTTGGATCTTGACCATAAGATTGAACATAGCCTTTGGGCTTGAATCAGACATTCTCAGTGTATGGGAAGTTTCACCAATCAAACAGTTGAAGAATTACTCATATATCAGAACATTGAAATTGGAAGAAATTCAAATTCAACCATAAAACAAAAACTAATGGCCGACAATAATGGAAATGAACGTAATAGAACCATTTGAGAATTGGCTACACCTGATATTAACTATCAACCAAATTGTATTGCATACCCAAATCTCTAATCGGACTTTGAACTAAAATCTGGGTTAATTAACTTACTTCCAAAGTTTCATGTCCTCTCTGTTGAGGATCCCAATTAACATTTGAATGAATTTAATGTGGTTTTCTCAACCCTAAAACCATGAAATTTCTCTGAAGATCAAATCAAATTAAGAGCATTCCCATTTAATCTTGATGGAGATGCAAAGGATTGGATGTACTATTTACAACCTGAAGATGTAACATGTTGCAACGATTTGAAATGTCTTTCCTTGTAGAGATTTTTTCCAGCATCGAGGACCACATCCATTCTTAAGGAGATCTTGGGGATCAAGCAAGATCAAAGGGAGTGAATGTATGAGTATTGGGAGCAATTAAAGATGTTGTGTGGAAGCTGTCTGCATCACCAAATAAGTGAGAAACTACTCATCCAGTACTACAATAAAGGAATCACACCTATGGAGAGAAGCATGGTGGATACAACAGTAGGAGGGGAATTGGTAGACAAGACACTAGTAGATGCACCCGCATTGATCTAAAAGATGTCCCAAAACTCCCAACAATTTTCCGATAGAGGTACACCACATGTCAGGCGAGTTCATCAGGTAATTCCTTCTTCTCTTGAAAGTCATTTGACTGATACCAAGCTGGATGAATTGACCACTATGATGAGGTAGATAGATTTGGATAAAAAGAAATCCCAACCCAATCCATCAAGGCCTTGTGGAATTTTCACTGAGACAAGCCACCCAACTGACAATTTCCCCCAACTACAAGAAATTGAAAATTGTGCAATAGTATTCCCTCAGATACCATATCAACAACAATAAACACATCCCCAAAACAAGTATTACTCCATTGCACCAACATTCAAACAAGGGTGGAAGGATCAATCAGACATGAGGTATGACTTTGGGAAAAAAAGGACCCCTTTTCAACCAAACTTCCTACAGCCTCCACCTTACCAACAGGGTTTCCAACAACCCCAAAGGAGATTCGAAGCTCAAACATCAACAAGTCAGCAACAAGGTATTCTCAAACACAAGGTAGACTCTAACACTGATTATCTTTTGAAACAAAAATTTCTTAATCAACAGAATGATATGAAGAGTCATGGTTTGAAGTTGAGGGAGTTGATGACTCAAATGAGCTAGATTGCCACTGCCCTCCACGAAATGGTAAGTAAGAATTCTAGAAATATTCCTTCTCAACCTACTCCCACTCCAAAGGGGAATGTAAGTGCCATTACATTGATATGTGATATGAAAAAACTGATGATTCTTCACCTATCATTCCTACGAGATTCACCTCAACTCAAGAGAAGCCACATTCCATACCAACTGATGACCATCACCATGAGAAATATTTAGGAAAGAAAAATATTGATCATGTTCCTCATAAGCCTATTCCCTTTCTAAATGGGGGTTTTCAAACCAAGATGATGGCTAAATAGGTGATGCAAAAGAGTTTTTGGAAACATTCATGCTTGTGGAGTTCAACATCCCTCTACTTGAAGCCATCAAACAAATCCCAAGGTATTAACAATTATTAAAAGAACTCTGCACCAATAGAAGAGAGCTCAAGGGAAATGAAAGGATCAACCTTGGAAAGAATTTCTCAGCACTCATTACACCAACTATAGCAATTCCAACAAAGTGAAAGGATCCCGAGACATTCAGCATACCATGTACCATAGGAGATTTTTACTTATCTGATGCCCTTTGTGATTTAGGATCTTCAATAAATGTGATGCCTCAATCTGTATTCTCTTCTTTATAGGTTGGTGAGTTGAAACTGATGACAGTAGTGGTGCAATTGGCGAATAGATCTACAACATATCAAGTGGGAGTCCTTGAAGATGTACTTTTCCTGGTAAGAGACATGATCTTTCCATCAGACTTCTATGCGCTCAAAATGGAGGATGATAAGGTAAGTTCTCATGCTCCCATTATCTTCGGTAGACCCTTCCTCAAAACTGCATAAAACTATCATAAATTTTCATAAGGGTACACTTTCCATGGATTTTGGTGATGAAGCTGTAATTTTTTATGTTATGGACTCCATGAAGTACCCCTATGAGGACCATTATGCTTTTGATATCTCCCATTTTGAACCACAAAGTAAAAAATCCATGAATTTTTATTGTTCTATGCTTAGGGTGATTATTAGTATTGGTTCTAGTTTGATGTCTAAGAGTACTTCCACACCTATTATTGATGGAAAAAATACCTTGGATTTAATTTTGATGTGGGTTCAGATTATGATCATACAAACTCTAATTATGACATGGTCGTTGAGTATGATGATTGATTTGATGCTTTATTTTCTAATTTTGATGATTTTTATTCTGATACTAATGTTTATTGTGAAGATATGCCTGTTGTATCAATTTCTTCATCCATACATCACCCACCTACATTGGAACTCATTCCATTGCCCCCAAATCTTAAATACGGGTACTTTCTTAGTGGTGATAGATTACCTGTTATCAATTCTAACAATCTCTCTTTTCAACATGAAGAAAAACTTTTGAATCTTTTGAGAGATAACATTAGGGGAATTAGTTGGACATTGGCAGACATATATAGTTTTAGACCCTCCATTTGCATGCATATGATTCTATTGGAGGATGGGGTTAAACCGATTAGGATGCCATAAAGGAGGCTTAATCCAAAACTTTTGGAAGTTGATAAGAAAGAAGATGAAAAATTGCTTGAGACAGGTATCATTTACCCTACTTATGACTCACAATGGGTTAACCCTGTCCATGTTATACCAAAAAAAAGAGGTTTAACTGTTATATAATATGAAAATGATGAGATAGTTCCTGTGAGAGTACAAAACAATTGGTGAGAGTGTATTGATTATAGGAAACTAAATCAATCCACTCGTAAGGACCATTTCCCACAGCCATTCATTGACCAAATTCTTGAGAGACTTTTAGTTAGGACACATTATAGCTTATTGGATGGTTTCTATGGCTATTTTCAATTTCCCATTATAGTAGAGGACCAGGAGAAGACAACATTCACCTGCTCATTCGGTACCTTTGTTTACTGAAGGATGCCATTTGGACTTTTCAATGCCCCATGTACCATCCAGAGATGCATTGTGAGTATTTTCTCAGGTTTCATTGAGACCTATAATGAGGTATTTATGGATGATTTTACAGAATATGTATCCTCATTTGAGGAATGCCTCTCTATTTTGGGTGATATGTTGCATTGTTGTATTGAGAAAAATCTATTCTTGAATTTTGAAAAATGTCATTTCATAGTCGAAAACGGAATTGTATTTGGTCATATAGTCTCACAACATGGAATCGAAGTTGATAAATCTAAGGTAGACATTATTTCTTTCAATCCATATCCTATATGTGTGCATGATGTTCGATCATTCCATGGACATGCTGGATTTTATCGACGTTTCATCAGAGATTTTAGTAAGATCTCCCTACCCATATATTGATTGCTTCAAAAATATATTGACATCAATTTTGATGATTCATGCAGGGTATCATTTGATGAGATAAAGAAGTGTCTGACCACTCCACTAATCATACAACCCCTTGTGGTGGGACCTTCCATTTGAGCTTATGTGTGATGCGTCCAACTTCGCGGTTGGAGTTGTCTTGTCTCATATGGTGGATGGACGTTCACATGTGATTTCATATGAATCGAGGACATTGGATTCTTCCCAATCAAACTACACCACAAAAAAGGAGTTTCATGCTATTATATTTGATTTAGATAAATTTTGGTCATATTTATTTGGATCTAAAGTAGTTGTTTTTTCTTGACCATGCATCTTTGACGTACCACCTAAAGAAGCCAGATGAAAATCCATGACTTATCCGATGGATGCTCCTTCTTCAAGAGTTTGACATCAAGATAATAGACAAGAAGGGGTTAGAGAATTTGGTGGTAGACCACATGAGTAGGCTTACTCACACACTAGAGGATGACACCTTGGACCAGGTACCACTTCATTACACTTTCCCCAATGAGAAAATTTATTCTATCTCAGGTATGCATCCTTGGTATGAAGATTCAGTTAACAACCTTGTTTCCTCTGAATTACCTGCAAATTTAAATAAACAACAAGTACTAAAATTAAAAAGTGAGTCTAGGTTTTATGTGTGGGATGATCCTTACCTCGGGTGCATGTGTAGTGACCAATTCATTATGAGGTGTGTTCCCGATCATGAGTTTGAGTCTGTTTTGAATTTTTGTCATACACTTTCTTGTGGTGGAAACTTTGGACCCCAACGTATTGCTAGAAAATTCCTAGACTCTATATTATATTGTCCTAGCTTATTCCATGATTCCCATGTGTTTTGTAAGTCATGCTCTCATTGCCAAAAAACTGTAAACATTTCAAGGAGACATGAGGTGCCCCAACATCCCATTTTATTATGTGAGATTTTTGATGTTTGGGGAATTGATTTTATTGTCCCTTTTCCTAGTTAATTTGGTTTCTTGTATATCCTAGTTTCTGTCGATTATGGGAGTAAATGGGTGGAGGCCAAGGCCAGCAGGACTAGCGATTCTCATGTTTTAGTGGATTTTTTCAAGGCTCAAATTTTCTGCATGTTTGGAGTAGCAAAGGCCATCATCAGTTACCAAGGGACACACCTTTTTGAATAAGATTTTTTCTTCCCACCTTTGAAAGTATGGGGTGACACACAAGACATCAACACCATACCACCCCCAAACAAATGGCCAGGCTGAAGTTTCAAATCGTTAGTTGAAACAAATCTTGTAGAAAACTATGCATCCAAATAGGAAGGATTGGAGAAAGTGCTTGGATGATGCATTTTGGGATTATTGTAGATCATTAAAGACCCCCATTGGTATGTCCCTATTTCGGATTGTTTTTGGGAAAGCATGTCATCTCCCAGTGGAAGTCGAGCATCAGGCATATTGGGCTATAAAGAAATGCAACACAGATTTGGCCCAAGTTGGAATTCAAATGAAGTTGCAAATTCAAGAGAATGAGGAGATTATATTTTCATAATATGAGAACTCAAGGCTCTACAAGGAAAGATAAAAAGTATTTCATGATAAAATGATACATAAAAGGGAGTTTCATGTTGGAGAGAAAGTCCTACTCTATAGTTCATGACTGAAGTTGATGCCTGGTAAGTTGCATTCGAGATGGTTAGGTCCTTATGTTGTGTATAATGTTTTTCTTTATGGTGTAGTGGAGATCACAAAAGAGGTCACTAGAAGGAGCTTTACGGTCAATGTGCAATTTTTGAAGAAATACATCGAGGTACTTCCTACCGATGTAGTTGATTTCATCAAACTACATGACCCCATCATCAGTTGAGAATATCAGGCTGTTCCTAACCCTTTCACTTTTATATTACTTGTCCTAAATAAAATTATGCATTTAATGTGCGCATATCATATCATGGATTTAAATTGAGGAAATTTCAATGTGGGGGAGGGAACCTTTATAGTTTAGGATTTTCATTTGTTGTTTGTTTAAAAAAAATTGTGTTTTCAAAAAATTTGTGTGTTTCTTTATCATTTTTTGTGTGTGTTTTATTTAATTTATAAAAAATAAAAATTTGATCTGAAATGATTATCATTTCCATTTTTGAAACTTGGTTCAATGAATTAATCCAATTTATTCTATGAAACTGAGATTAAATGAATGCAGAAATGACTTTGTTTCAAGTTCAAATATTTAGTAATTTCTTGAAAAGTACACTGAATTTTTAATCCCATGCCACATATCACTGTCTTTATATTTGAAATGACTTTCCTGTGAGGATTATGAACCATTATTTTCATATTCTTCACCTTCAAATCACTTCTTGAGAGAACCAAACCAAGCTTGATTTAACCATAATATGATCTATTCCTGTCAAAACCTTAGTTTTTGAGGTACTAATATTTAAATGATTGAGTCATTTGTTTGGTATTAAAGCTCCTATTTTAAAGAATAATTTTTTATAATGGCCTACCGTGAACATTTAACACTTTTATCCCTTAGAATCCATGCACAACATATTAGGTTAGACACATTATAAGCCAATATTCCCTATCCAACCAACTATTGAAGTGAAATTTCATAATCTAGTTGATCTTAAGTGTGGGGGAAGCTATGTTGTGTTGTGCTATGAAATTATGTGATACTTTGGGTGGAAAATTAAATTCTGAAGAGATGTGTTTTTTCTGATGAAAATCATTATATTGAATTTTTAGCCTTTTCTGGAGATTTCATAATAATTGAAGATGTTCCTTTTTTGGAGCTTCTAATAGAGGTAGAAAGGTGTGCCTATCTGGAGCTTTCAAGAAAATCATGTTTGAGAAGATTGACATATTTGGTGCTGAAATGATGAATGGTGTAAACATTCCATGACTTTTCATGATGATGGAGCTGAATTGATACTATGGGGATTGAGGATGAGACCATATTTATGTGAAAATTATATTAATGCAATTTTTCTTCAAAAAGGGTCAAGCCCTCCTCATTCAGGACCAGAGTTTTTGACATCTAAATCCTACCAACCAAAAGCCATAGAACAACCCTGAAATTTCCACATGATAAACATATGTCCTTGACTCTCATTTGGTATCGATGTAGGAATTTATCAAGCATATGGGGACCCTTGTATGAGTTTGGATGAGAAAGACATTACAAAAAAATTGACATTTGGGTGATAAGAGAAAATTCATGTGAGGTAACTGTTTTGTGCATGGGAGGATAGATAATGTGGAAATATATTGAATGATATAAATGAATAACATGAAATAATGTTTTTTTATGAGGCATGATATATTTTGTTCTTGATTTGTAATTGTTTGATCTCAATGATATGTGTTTTAAAATTGGTTTTGATTTGATATTGATGTTTAAATGATATGAGGTTTTTCCCAGGAGTGAAAAAGGGTATGTGTGGGGGAGTTGATAAAACAATATTCTATTGAATATTTTATTGATAATAAATGATATATTTTTCAACCATTGTTTAAAATATGTTCAATTATATTGTATTTGGGATTACATCATTCATTTGAAAATTTGTTGAAAATTACAGTTTTACCCTTTCAAAATCACTGTAGTATTTCAATCATAAATAATTTTCTTTGAATTAGTTGAACATAATATTTTGTAGTTGTGTTCCATACATCATGGTATAAAATGTTTATTCAGGACACTAGATCAAAATAATGCATTTGGATGGAGTAATTGGGCCATAAAGTCAAAGGTGGGATGGACACGACAGAATGGAGATGATTCTGTATTAAGGCCATAACTCCTTCATATGGGCTTTGATTGAGCCCAATTTTTTAGAGGACATAGATGAACCATATCCTCACACATGATCCAACTGGAATAAGATCTGATTCACACGTTTTTGAGGATAAATGGGTAGTTCAAGTTGGATAAAAATATTTGTCTGAATTTCCACATTCACACTTGAAACCACTTGTAACCTCTCATCCCCTTTATAAATTAGAATTTTATCATTTTTAAGGGTTTGGACGTGATTTGGGATGTTGATGTCAGAAGAGAATAGGTTTCACTCTAATTCTCCAGCCATTGTAAGAGGGGTAGCTCTTGATGCAAGGATCCCCTCATCAAGCCTTCCTCTTCTCGTTCTTGTTTTTCATATTGTAAAGCTTTTCTTCTTTAAATAAACTCATAGTTTGTCTTCCATTTATTCTGTTATTTTAAATTTTATTATTCTATTAATATTCCTCTTTTGGTGGGAAATCATGAGTGGGAAATAGATTGGGTTATACCCTATCTAATCCATTGAAAATGCAAAATGTTTCTACGATGACTACACCACTCATGGAAGAGTAGTTTTTTTATGTAATTGATCTAATTCTCACCTCCTTCATTCATTTTTTTGAATCAATGAGATAATGTAATTATAATAATATCGTCTATTAATTGAGTTTTAATTTAAATTAAATTAATAAATAAATTGAACAATTCACAAAAAAACACCTGAGGTCGAGATTTTGTGTAAATTATGAGAGCACAAACATAATCTGTGAAACCAAGTCACACTGGAAAAATTTGTAGATTTCAAATATCATCACAAAACTCAATTAATACTCATTTAAATAGTTTATTTGTGCCCTAAATAACCATTAACCATAATCTATACTTATAGCACTAATCCAAGTAGGGTGCTACGATTGCATATTCTGAAACTAGCCTAGGGTTTAATTCATTTCAGCTTTGTGGTTAAGTTAACTTTCGCAGGGTTCGAGGGTTAATAAATTTAAGGATCATAATTATTTTGATGGTTGTTTGAATGATAATTATTAATAAGTAAATTAAGTGGTATAGTAATATAGATTATTCCTTTTAAAATATTTTCTAAAAACAGAATCTTCTTGTTGTGTCTTTTTAATCAATCATCATATCAAAATTTTAAATAAAATGAAATCTTCTTCCAGCAAACATCTTCTAGATTTATAAACTATAAACACCCCCATCCTTTCAAGTAGTGTTTTAATTCTATTCTATTTTATTTTTAGAATACCATTATGACGATTTTTTAATTTACTTCCTTCTTTGAGAAACGAACATGGTCAGCCACACTACTGCACCTAAGTACCCAAAAATCAAACTATTAATTTGAGGGCACCCACGACAACACTATTTCGTGTATCTATTTTATTATTATTATTATTATATTATTTGAATAAGGTGATTTCCCATTAGAGGTTACTATGTGTCATCTTTTTATTAAATCTCTTGTTTATTCTGAATGTTAATTTTTTTTTCATTTATTACAAAATCCAAGAGATTTCATATTCTATTACTTTGATAGATAATCTGAACTACTGTTTATATATGTTTCTATCTAGGTAAATTCATTTAAAAATATAATAAAATCTTAAAAAAATTTAATGTAAAATTTAATAATTCATTGAGAAATCATTAGAAATGTAAGGATATTATATCAATATACTATATTGATTACTATGTCACTTTATTCTTTTAGGTTAATTTTTAATTAGAATTTTCATTGGGAACTAAAATTTAGACACTATCTTTAGTTAATCCCTCTGAACTACATTTTTTATCAAATGGTGTTTGAATTATCTTACCAATAATTATTTTAGGTATATTCCAATGATCTAAAAAATATTTTAATTCAAAATATTAGTTTATTATGGATAATAGGAAAGAAGTATCCTCAAAAAAAATTACACATTATTATAGTGGTAAATATGATGCTCAATAGAAAATGAAAAAAAATGCATTGAGAATGTATGGGTTTGGGAATTTGTAATATAATATAACATCATTATAAAATATGAAAATTGTATAGATTTACTTGTAGTCATTCTTTCAAAACAAAATACAATAATAATTGTAAATCTATCAGTTCTTTATTCAGACCCTTATGGGATGACAAATTTAATATAATATCTACATACTTATTTTATTTTAAAATATCATAAACCTCATCTATTTCACATGAATGGAAATATTGATAATTAAATGGGGAAATATATATACAATCATGTATGGTAATTATAAAATCAAATCTGATGAACCTATTTCAAATATACTACTTAGTTTATATGATATTGTAAATTCCATGCACTCACTCGAGAAACAAGTGATAGAAAAAGATCAATTAATGAGATTTCGTAGATTCATACTAGATAGATGGATATAAACATCTGTGTTAATTGTAGAATATTGTGATGTATGTAAACAACATGTTAAGTAAATTATGGTAAAGGTAATGATTTAAGAAGATGACAATAAATTCAACAAGGAGATTGATGAATATAAAACAAAAATAAAATCAGTATCCTTCAAAAATACAACCATTAAACAATAAAAAATGCATAAAATGAAAATAATAATGATTAATACTAACTTAATGATAGTGATGATGAGATGGATGACATGCCTATAATGTTTTATAAATTTAGTATGGAAAATAATTTCTTCAATAACTCAAATTTCAATGGTTATTATAAAAACAAAGTAATGTCAAAAATGGATTCTAAAAAGGATTATATTCAAAATGAAATGAAATTCCATGAATTTAAGAGGAAGAAACACATTATAGATAACATTAAAAATGTGAAATATGAATTTAAATATGTGAAAAAGGGAAGATGGTCTAAGAAAGGAATAAATGAAACCTGGAATTCATCCAAATATAGCTCTATTGACTGATATTTAAATCAATAAGATTATTCTATCATTGATAATGAGTTATTTAAAGAAAGAACATCAGAGGTAAAAAATATTCATCTTATAACTCTGACTAATATTCCAATCTATTCTAAAAAGGAATATAATGAAGAATTAATGACCAATGATGATCTATGATAATATAGTAACATGATGTAAAATACACTTTGTGAACTAAAATATATATATAAGTCCCTTAAAAATATCTTTCTATGGCAGTAAGTTTCTAATAAAGAATATTGATTAAAAAGTGGGAAATTATCAGTTATTACGAAAATGAATTAAAATTTTAAAATAAATAATTAAAGAAAGACATAGAATGGTTCACCAATAGAAATACGTATTTAACTCAAATACATTGAAATAAAATTTATCCGTATTATAACATGGGTATAGGTTATGAAACTAGAAATATAAAAGATATAAAAACTAGATGTATGTAAATTACCAGTTCTAAAAATTCACAAACTAAAATTACCTACTCAACTAGAACTAACATGTTTTTTATATCTAGAATCTTATAATCTATTTATATGAATCCAATTAGGAAATTATGTGTGCCAAAATTTCTTATTACTAACACAACTATACCCAATAAGAATTGGGTACCAAACCTTTTTTTGGTATAAACATTGATTCATAAGGGTTCTAACTGAAAAACTTCTAAAATCTTATGGTATATATTCAATGGATGTTCCAAATATATGAACTGTGACTATTCAAATTTCCGAAACAAGATCAATGTTGATGGTGGATATGTCACTTATAGACACAATGCTGAAAGGGAAAATCATCGCCCTTGTACAGATTAGTAATTCAAATTTTGTGTTAATGTATCATGTAATATTTATTGATGGATTAAATAATATTATCATTTATCAATTATGTGATGATGAATTTTATATAAAATTTAAAAACAATTTATTTTAATATTTTACAGAATAATGTTATAATTTTTAGTTCTTTATGAAATGATAACATTTACTCTACTAGTTTAGATTCATTATCATCAAAAAATATTTCATGATTTAGTTCCATTCAAAAAGAATAATTTCTATAAAATATGATACCAGGACATTTCAACATTCACCCACTTTGAAATCTAACTATGAAAAATTAGGTAAAGATCTACCTAATCAGGAATTGTTGAATAATAATGTTTTTAATCCCTTTTAAAAAGGGAAACTACATAAGATTTCATTTAAATCTAAGAAATAATTTTTAACCTATTACCCTCATGATTTAGATCATATGGACCTCTTTGGACATTATAGAATTTCTATTTTAAATGGAAAATATTATGTTTATGTTCTAATAGATAATTTTTCTAAGTGAATGTGTGTATTCTTTTTAACTCACACAATTGAATCTTGTTCTTACATTATGATGTATGCCAAATATGTATAAAATATATATGGACATATAAATAAGAACATAAATGGTAATCATGGTCGAGAATTTGAAAATCATGTCATTGAATTATTTTTTCCCAAAATAGATAGTATCACAACTTTTATGCACCTATGACACCATAGAAAATGGTGTCATACAAACAAGACATAGAAAACATCAAGAGATAGCCTGGACTATGTTAAATGATAATTAATTACCAATCATCTTTTGTATAGAGGTTGTTATTACAGTCTTCTATATAATTAATAGATTATTTGTTATACCTCTCCTATAAAAACATATGGGTTATGGAATAATATTAAAATAGACTTTAACTACTTTATAGTTCTTGGTTGCAAAGTCAATATTCTAAATTCATTGGATAATCCTAAAAAATTATTCCATGAGGGATGTTGGAAATTTTCATTGATAATAAACCTCGAGTAAATCTTATAGGGGGTTTATTAAAAGAACTAAAAAAATTAAAAAAATTGTTTTATATTATGTTTTATGAAACTGATCCCAATAAAACTAATATTATCATTAAAAACATTGAAATTGATCTATCAAATAGGAAAACATATTCCCAACTATTTGGATGTTATGTACAAATAAATAAATTTCATATAGTGATATGCTAGAACCCGGTCCTAATGAATAATTTGATACAACCATCCCCTATTTTCATAGAACACTTGTGAATCATTGAAACCATCCTTTAGATGATGTAATTGAAAAACTATATGATGGTATAACAATTAAATATTACCTTAGGAATCAAATTGAACACCACGATTTATTGTAAAAACATTATCGTGATAGAATTATTGATTCCATTAATGATGAATTATATGTAATGGATATACAAGAGAAACATAATCAATTTGCGAGGAATAATTTCTGGTAACTTGTTGATATACCTAAAGATATCATAACTGTGAGCACTAAGTTTGTACTTATAGAAATTTTTTATGATTTATGCACTATATTAATAAATAAGTCTAAATTAGTTGCATAGGGGTATAATCATGAAGAAGGTATTGATTTTGAAGAATCCATTTCACAAGTAGCCAGAATTGAATCCATTAGGATAATTAACTCCAAGGAAGCACTTTTTTATTTCAAACTATATCAAATGAAGGTTAAAAGGGTATTTTTTTTAAATTTTAACTTTTTATTTTCTAATAAAACAACCTGTATATACAAATACACATTTTAAAAATCCTATTTTAAATTAACAAATGATTTATATGGTTTAAAAAAAGTTCCTAAATCTTTCTATGATATGCTCACCTCTTTTCTTATTTAAATTTTTTTTTTCAAAAGGGATAGTTGATCCACTAATTTTAAAAAATATGTTTTAATAGTGCAAATATATATAGATGATATTATTTTTGGATTTACTTATGATTTTCTATATACTAAATTTTCAATAGTAATGAAAAATGAATTTGAAGCGAGATTAATGGGTGAAATATAGTTCTTTATTGGTTTTTAGGTATTTCAAAAAATAAGGGATTGTTTTAAATAAAATCGAACAATCTAAAGATATTTTAAAATGTTTTGGCCTAGATTGCACTAAATTATTTCATACTCAATTGAGTATAACCTATAACCTAGATCATGATGAAATTGGAATGTTAGTGGATCAATCTAGTTATATGGGTATGCTTGGAAGTCTTATGTTCAAGACTGGTATATGGCATGTTATTATGAAAAGTGTTTAAATGTATACCCTATTTCTAGAAAATCCCAAATATTCAGACTTATTTAGTATTAAATGAATTTTTAAATCCCTTAAATATACAAACACATTTGTATTACTCTAGCCAAGAGGACAACTACCTGATTTAGTAAGTTATTTAGATCATGATTTGGTGGATTTATGCTATATAGAAAATAATAAAATTAAGAACATTATATATTTTATGTAATTATATAGAATCATGGTTTAGTAAGAAACAAAATTATATTGCACTACCAGCTACTGAAGCTTCATAGATAACTGTACGGAGTTGTTGTGAAAGAATTTTGTGGTTGAATCATACATTACTCTAACTTGGATACCAATTTAGACATTTTCCTATACAATGTTATAAAAAAATAGAAATCATAATTTCTAAAAGAACATTTAACTCACTCTACAAAAACAAAATATCGATTTGATATATCAAATTTAGAGAGACTATTATCGAAAAGGTTATATAACTTTACAATTTATTGGAACCGAACATCATTTTGCTATTATCTTCACATTGCCTTTAAATTAGAACGGATAAAGCTATATTAAACATGAACTAGTAATGATATCTTTTGTATTATGAGTCACCATTAATGAGTCACCCATGATATTTCATCATCAATGTATCAGCATTGATGAGTTAGTGTCGGCGAGTCATCATTTATTTATTTACCATTCCTTTTGTTCCATTTTTTTTGTTATGGTTGTTTTTTTACAATTACTATTTTGTTTCAAAGGAGAAAATTTATTTATTTTTATTTTATTATTTGGAAGACCTAAATGATATGATTTAAGGCATAAATTAAATCGATTAAATTTATCCTCAATCCATTGAACTCCTAAATCCTTCCCTTCCTCTCAGACCAATCATCCTTCCTTCATCTCTCATTACACATAAACATTCACTGAATCAATATAACCTGTTTGATGTGATCACCATATTCTAATTTTCAAGAGATGTGGAAATCCCAGAAATTAATTATTTCTACTTGTATTTTGGTTATTGTTCTATTAAACCCACACATAGTGAAAAAGTGTTTCAATGCATAAAAGGTCATTGATACGCAATGGATTCATTTAATCAATAAACTGATATTGAGGCTAATAGAAGAGAAAAAGTGGATGAAGTGATTTATAATAAAAAACTAAGTGTATTGTCTTAGGATGGTATATGATTTCTATCAGAATATTGAGTTCATTTTTGAAGATAAAAAAGATGAAATAAGAAAACATAATGTCAGAGAAGAGTTCTATTTATCTTCATGGGAATGGGAAAATATCCTAAGAGTGCCACAAAAGAGGTATATGTGGATTTCAAGAAAGTATTCAAAATAATAATTTGATTTTAATTGTGATGAAGCTATCCTATAGTTAACGGTAGATGATACACTAGGAAGACCTACATATACTAAAATCTATAGTGACTGTAAACTGTTATTCATGTTTTTAGATAAATAATTGTGTCCTAGAAAGGTTGATTTCAATAATATCAAACATACATATATTTACATTTTATTTTTAATGAAACCAAGAAAAATGATCAATGATTATTTATTTATTATAATTCATATGTATGAAACATTCATGAAAAGTTCAATGTAAATCTCTTTGATATACCCATGGTTGATATCATACATCTTGGATTATAATGGACAAAAAAATTAAGGTGGAGAATCTGATGATAAGTATGCTGGTTTTTGTTTGTCAAGGTTATTTTTCAAAAGAGTTAATGTGACTATAAATCAATAGAAGTAGTGGTCTGTGAGAGATAATGGTAAACTGTAGGTTTAATTTATCCCAATTGATCATCCATATATACCTAAGTACATCATTGATCCATGTTCTGATCCTGATTAGTTATTTGAAAATTTTGATAATGAAAATAAAATTGATAATGTTGTGAATTTTTTTGGAAAAAAGAATATTATTTTTTAGTTCATGTGTGGACTGGTCCGGAGAACCCTAAATCTCCTCTTGATATTACATTGGGATATGTCTCTCTACCTAGTTCACTACCAACATGATAATCTCTTTTAGATGAAGGATATTATGATGAAACAAAATTTTCAGGAGTAGACCAATTCCATATATCATCCCCCAGAACATCGAGAGACCATATTACCATTTGTAATTATGGGATTGGTAGTGATGTTAATTATTCTACAGAATAATATGGTGATTCATATCATGGAAAATAAAATGGAAATGAATATAAGGATGGAGATGATAATGGTGGTGTAGGTGGTGAGGTTTATGATGGAGGAGATAATGATGTTCATGGTGATGATCATAGAGATGGTCATATTTATGGAGATTACAGGAATATTGGTGATCATGATCATTATGATCATGAAATGGATTATTCATATCCTTTGTCAGTTGTTTTATCAAGTTATATGATGGTCAAAGATCAATAAAAATATGATGATATGAATATTTTTCCACCTAATATCTTTTATTATTAACTAGCTAATATTGAGAGGGATAAGTCTCCCCAAGATACTGATAATACAGTACTAGTGTCCATTGTACCTAATCATTGTAAATGTCCTCTGGCTGATAGAGAACATCCAATTCTTCCATACATCATACATGAAATATGTACTTTTGATGAGTGGTGTAAATTTATTTTCTATAATATTCTCGGACTTGTTTATAAGGTTTCAGATGTTGAAGGAAGTGAATGTCTTGGCAAATTTGAAGGATTTTTAGTGGTTCAAATTGATGAGTAAAGTGTGTTAAAACCTTTTACTCTAATGGAAACTGATAGCCAAGCTATGTCTTTTGTGCCACAAATAAATATAATCCATCCCCCTGATCAAATTGTTATTCCACATAACGGTGTGAAAAAAATAATTAGGAATTATTTCAATGAATATATCATTCTAAATTGGATTCCTTTGGATGAAATATAGTTTTAGATTTAAAAAAATGGAATGATCCCTAATCGATATCAAATTACCAGACTTGAGGAAGATAAAACTAGATATTTGGTTAACATTATTATATCATGTATACAACCAAAATTTGTATTCTTAATTCAAAAACTAGAACTGGAAAATTGAATATTTTCAACAGAAGAGGAATATACGAGATCCTTAATAGAGGGAATTCCATCCTATTTCTTACTGGAATTGAATTATATATATCAGAAATTGGGCTGCATATATGTGGCTACCACATCAACATCTATTTCACCTCCTCCTACCATAGTAAATATCGATAGATAGATTCTCAAACCAATTATAAGGGAATAGCTGAATATTTCATTGGGAGATTGTCAATATTTGAAGGGTAATTGAATAAAATACAATATCATGCAGAGTATGTCAATGATATGATAATAGAATATTCCCTTGATCTCATGGAATATAAGTAAACCATAAATAAATATTGGATTTATTTTTTTAAAAGAATCGACACAGATCATGATAAGACTGAAAAATATCAAATTCATAATTGAAAAATTGAGAATACAACTATTTATATGGGCATTCAAAGAATAGGTGATTTTACAGAGGATTCTCACACCAATATTGCATAGATTCATAGAAGATAAATGATATTTATTTATTACTATGGATATGGTGGAAATATTATTATAACCATTATCAACCACATGAAATACTTCATTCATGTTCATTGTATGGATGTTATTGCAAGAGAGGCCTTCCGAGTGACAAATATACTTTCTTGCACATACAATGGTGTATATTGATATATAAATTTAGTGATTACTTAGTTATGTGGTCTTCTAAGTCCACTATATCAACGTATGAGTTTATCAATAATTGAAGGTATTTTTCTCATACCACTCATGTTTTAGATATGATTCCTCTTGAAAAAATCATACCTTCCATCACAACCTATGATCCAACTATTACTACTTGTTCATTAGTCCCATGAGACAAATATAAGATAAAGAACATCTCACAATTAATCCTGTAATTATAAAATAAATATGTATCTAAGTAGATGAAGTATTTCATGATGTTTTTGATCATGTACTCTTTATATTTTATTGTTGTACTCATCAATTTTTTGCTAATATTCATTAAAATATCTTAATGTTCTTCTCATGTTATTCTACTTTTATTTTATCCTTCTTCAAATTTTGATAATATCAATGGGACAGATAAATTAGAATTAATTTATTAGTGTTAGATCAAATATAAAATCTAAATATTATTTGAAATATTAATTATATATTTATATATATTTATTTCATTAATATTTTTTTATCTCTTACTATTACTTTATTTACAAACATTACAATTTTTTAAGATATTATATTTCTATGATATTATAGTTCTTTGTATTAGTCATATATCTTCTGAAAATTATAAAAATATTGTTTTAGCTTATATAAATCCTTGATTATCTCTATTTACATTTGTAGATGACTTATAAAGTTACATGTTTTGTGACCATTGAAGAGGGTGAAAATGTTGGAACCTCATTGTAAGGAGAGTGATTAAAAAATCCCTATTTTATTAATCAGAAACCATGATTCATTTTAGTAATAATAATTTATATGTTATATGATTTAATTTTATATGGTAATAATGTTTTTAGGATAATTCAGTAATGTATTTTGGCGAGTGACTGATAGATATGAACTACCACTAAGGCATGTTATTGCCAGGAAGGAGTCACCGCTAGAGGTGGGGTACAACTAGAGGACTCAACAACATTCTTTTCACCACATGATGACTTACAAATAATCTAGTTACAACTAGAGTAGTTACCACCATCAAATTTACCACCAAAATAGTTACCACTATAAAAGGTATCAATAGGCTTGTCACCACCATGGATCTACCTTCAGGACCTGTCACCGTTTGACTCGGAGTCACCATTGACTCTGAGTCTCTACCAGCCTAAGGTACCTCCAGTCTGAGATATCGTATGATGGTGAGTCACCTCCAACATCATGCCAGAGTTTTTGTCCATGGAATTGGACATGAATTTCTAAATGTCTTTTTCTATTAACGTATAAATTGACCAACTATTAATGACATAGTCAAATAATATACAAGTGTTGTGGATATCCTTCAATAGTTGATGGATTATCTAAATGAAAGCCCATCACTCTCTCTATATGTGTGTGGTGAAATGATATCTATCTAAAAATTATAGGGAAAATTGTGTGATTGAATCTTTGGATCTATATAGGATCAATAATTCATTTGCTATAATGATCAATGGAATTGAAGCACATTTTATTTTATTGGTATTTATTGAGATATCAAGAGAGACAAACTAGAACACTTACAATTTCATGAGATCCTCTATTCTAATAAAACTTTTAAGAATGGAGGTATAACTCCTCCCCAAAGTCGAACTGACGACCTAAAACATTGTAAGCAAACAAGACCGATAATAAATATTATCTTCATATTCATTTGATTTATCTCACTACATTTCAAAAATTATGTCGTAAATTTTTTTACCAATATATTCTATATCTTACACATAACCAGAAGAGTACTTGTTATTTTCCCTTTCTCTTTAACAATGTTTTGCAATGATGTTTTTCAGAGAGGTCGGTTTTTGTTCTATTCTAGTTAATTTTCCACTAATAGTGATAGAAAAATCCTTTTATATTGAAAAATGTGTTTCTATTTTTTGTTAACGTGATCTAGGTTGTGGATCAGATTGTTTATTATTATAATTTTCATGGTAGCATGTGATTTAATTGTAGAGGAGACGATGTCTCATCTTGATAATGATCATATTGTTTTTTTCTATATGTTATTTAGTTTTGTTTTATTACAAAATCCTAGATTCCTTCTATTCCATATACGAATCTATTACTTGTAGTGTTATTCTTAACATGTATTTATATGTGATTTTACCTATTGAAATTTATTTCAAAATCTAAGGTAATTATAAAATTATTTTAACTGAGTGATAATAAATCCTTGAGAAAAATATTAAAATGATGGATCTTATATTGATCTTTTATTTTGATTAAATGAACAATTTTTTTATTAAGGGGATTTAAGTTTAAACATAAATTTTTAATGGGATGTTAATTCTCCCCTCTCTTGAGTTACTCACTTATACTGAAAACCATTGTAGGAAACTTCATGATACATTCATGTTATGTTTTTGGTTTTAGTATCGATCCCAAAAAAAAAGTTAACAGATTATTTATTGTATTGAGAAAAATTGTCATACAGTAATTTCCAATAAAAGATAATGATAGTTATGAGGAAATCATTCAATAGGCTCTCGAACTGGAAATTGTAATTAGAGACTCTCTTGTTACTGGATGTATTTGGGACAAAATGGAAAATATTGAATTTCTGGGAAAAGCATATAATAAAACCCCTAGAAGACATAAAAATTAATTATTATATATGTCAAATGTGTGGGAGGAAGCATAGAAATAATTTCCTTTTTGGGAAAGTATGTTTTTTATTTGTGGAAAATAAATTATCCAATAAAAATAATTCTAAAGGGATATGATTTTTTATGTCAAATGAATGGAACGGTGGATAGGTAAAACTAAATGTTCCACCTAGAATATAGTTATGAAATTGTATGAAGTATGGAAATTATAATAATTAGTGCATAAATATGAGGGTTAGTGAAGGATATCAGTATAAACATTGTCCTAAGAATAATGACAATCGGAAAACTCATGTGATAAAATTTTTTATGTAGTTCATGATAAAAAATTAGGGGGATGTTCACATTCCAACTACTCTATGGCTATGAATTTATGGTTTCATTATTGATTTACCAACTGTTTTATATCTAGAAATCATTTTTGTTTAATTTTAAAAAATCCGGTTTAGGGTAATCGGTACGCGTACAAACAAACACCAAAATACATCCACTGTTGTTCTAGCGAAACCCCAAACATTCCAGAAACAATTCAAAATTCAAAAGTTCAAATTCAAACATCAAGTGCACCACGTGTGCTCCTCAAGCCGCACCACCACCTCATGTTGTGTGTCATCGCGTAACCCCAACATCGCCTCTGATCAGGTTACCGGTGAGACAAGCCAGCCCCGCCACCATCTTTTCTGACGTTATGAATCGTCCACACCTCAAACATCATCACCTCATGAATCCACACCATCAGCACCTCTGTTGATGTTGCTGGAGACACACCAGGGATCAACAAGGAAGAAAATCCAGAATCCACCGCCATCACAAACATAACATCATATTGGACAATGAAAACATGCCTTCGAGAAGCCAAAATAACCAAAGCCACAACAATGACATTCCAGGCCTCTACAGACCCAAAAAAAATGCCATAAGATTTCACCTCATCAAAACAAGGGAAGAGGGGGTGAAACAATACCGGATCCAGGTTAACTGCGAGCAGAACCAATATCGTCTTCCAAATCCAACCTTCAGAGAAGTTTGCAAAACCTCAGATGAAGCGGATCTTGAAATCAAGGTTAAAGTGGACGTGGACCACCATCTTTCTCCTCATCATCAAACCACCATCCTTCAATCACGACATTGTAGAATCCGCCATCATAAAAAATACCAAGCAACGAAACTGCCATCTGAGATGTCCCAGACTTCTCGGTAGCCAAGAAGAAGAAGATGAAAACCAGAGAGAACACGGGAAGAAGGAGGGGTTCATCGCCGCGGAGGAGGCGGCGGAAATCCTAGATTGGGGAGAGCGATGGTAGATTCCCCTTACGATCCCATGTTATAGACACTTAATTGTATGATGTTGTAATATCATGTCTATAACTTTTTTCTTATAATGGGGTATGGTAATTTACTTCCTAAAAAACTTATAGCACTCCATATATTTTAATTTTTTAAGATTTGGAAAATATACTAGCTCACTCTATTTATATTTCATGTCGTTTTTAAGGAAGGGAATACATATTATATATTCTAAATCGACCTTTGATCATCATTTGGTGTAAAGATGTATATGAACTTCCATGACTATAACTTATGTTATGTGTTTCATACTTCTATTCACGATAGATAGTTATCTGAAATTGTTGGGGATAGAGAAATCACATAATATAAGTCTAATATCATGGATTATATAGATGTATTATGGACTTTTCTCCTTGTACTCCCTTTGAAATATTATATATTATATTTAATATAACTCTTCCTAGGATTTACATATATTTCAATGACCCAATATAGAAAATAAGGGATTAATATTCATGATTTAATGTAATAACATTATGAGAAAGTTTATATGGGATTCATATGCTCTAATGAACCACAATGGGGTGACCCTATTTTTATAAGAACAAATATGGATAAATGTGTCTTTTCATTGAGTTTTGAGAACATAAAAATATCACAAAATATAATAAGTATCGTATACCATATATATATGAATTTTTCATCAACATCATAGAGCAGAATACCTTTACATCATTGAAATTCATTATATATAACACTGATTTTGGGTTATGAAGGGGAATATACCCATGATATCCTTCATAAAATGAATGTTAATTATTAGCTCATAGTGTTTAAATTTGTACATAATAATTTCCATTTTATCATCATGTATTTAAGGAAAAATATCTCTAAATAATATGTTATTTAATTTCATATATTATTTATAGATTATATTAATATATATTCGAATATAAAAGAAGATCATCAAAATCAATTGAAGATTGCGTTGAAGACACTAAGGTAAGATAATTTCTATCCAAAATTTAGAAAGTGAGAATTTTGGTTATAAGATATTTCATTACTAGGTTATAAAATCCAATGCAAGTTTATATAGATGGATCTTTCAAAATCAAATCCATTGAAAAATGGTATAGATAATGCATGGAATTTATGGTCTATAGTCTAATTGTATTGGATAGATAATACTGATAATATGTGGGGGATTTATTAAGGCTATCTAATCCCAAATCCAATTTTACTCGGAAGAAAACCTTGTTCCTTTCAATAGATTAATTTTAGTAAATTATCTTTGAGGTGATAATAAGGATATATAAAAAGGGTGTTCTTTAAATACCCTACATTATAAACACTTTTATGAACTATTGGGATGAATCAACGAAAAGGATAACATTATTCCTCATGTATAATGATATGGTGATAGCTTATTCCTCATGATAATTGAATATTAATGATAAAAGTTAATATAATTGATGATTTCAGGTTGGAAGTAATAATTTTTTCACAAAAAATTTGAAGCCATTATCATTATATTGAAATATGTGATATACATACTAATCACAATATTTTGAATTATATATTCACATAGAAAGAGTTTAATAAGAGTTTAAGGAGATGGTTAGAATTAATTCAATATTATGACTTCAGCATACACTACCAAACTAGGATAGAGAACATGGTGGTTGATGCTCTAAATCAGAAAAAGGATGCTAGTTTTTTCATGATGAGGATTTAAAGAGATCCAATTTGTATTTATCTTTTTATAATGAAACAAGAAATCATTGTTAAATAGGATAAATCGTATATTTCAAAATAAATTATCAAATATCCATCCATTTAAGGATTAAAGTCACACCAAAGATGGATGTGGAGCTATATGAGAATTTTAGAAATTATCTACACTTAGTCCATGATTGTGATAGAATTATATGATATGGAAACTAATTTGGTTTCATATAATTCCAAATCATGAGGTAGATGTTGATCATTAAATATAATACTTTATCATTCCTTATAAATACTAAATGAATGAATATATACCAGTAAATGATTGAGTAACTTTTTTTGGGATGACATGAAATAGGATTTTGTAGAGTATGTAACTAAATACCTAGAAAGTCATTATATTAATGTGGAGTGATAATATTCTATGAGGATTTTACCACCATTAACCATACATTAATTAAAATAAAAAACATTAACATCGATATAATCATTGAACTCCACGAAATATTTAAAAGGAAAAGTTATATTTGTGTTACAATCTATCTTCTAACAAAATTTTCCCAATATATCTCGCATAGATACAATTTCACACTTCACCATCTTTAATGTATATACAATAAAGAAGTGGGAAGTGTGAATGGAGGGTCACATCATATTATATCAGATTATGATATACAGATTACTTTAATGTTTTTTGGAATTATTCTATATTAATTGAATATGAAGATGAACATTATCAGAACATATCAGCCTCATATAGATGTCTAGTTTGAGAGGACCATTCATACTAGACAGGATTAGATGAGATCATTTTTTCTATCATTTAAAGGTGGATTAGATAAACACCTTCCTTTTATCGAATATTTAAATAAAAATATATTTAACTCAACCTTTTATGTGAATCCATGTGAATCCATCTGTGAAACATAATGTATAAATACAACATGATAGTGTAATGTTGGACAAAGAAAGATATTGGAAATAATTATATATATAAGTAAATGAAAGATAAGGTTATATCCAATCAATATAACTTCTTTTTAGATAAATTTAAATTATTGTTTTTTTCTAAAATGTTTCAATAAGATATTGAATTTAATTATGGTGATAGATTATATCGGTGAATTCCTATATAAAATGAGGTTGTTTGATTAATAAAATAGTGTTTTTTGATCTCAATGTTAATAATTCAATTTGAGATTCTAGATCAAACCAAGATGATTTATTTCTTCTTAGTGACTTCATTGATCATCTCTCATGTTCGTGTTGTTTTCCATGTATCTATCCTCTGGAATTAAAAACCATATGTTTTTCATGTATGAATCCCAAAGGTTATATATTATTCAATTTATTTTTCTAATTAATAATGACTAGTTTAAATATTATATCACATATATAACATTCTACATTACCGGACTACTCACCCGGTTAATGTTCACTTGAGTAATTATAAATTCAATTAATCTAAAAGTGTTTGGAAAAAATACCTCAAGCTATTATTGAAGCATTTTTGAGGTGATTGTGCTTGCTGAAAAAGTGGGACTTCGTGTTGTGTTTTTTCATAAAGCAGACCACGATGTATAATTTGTTGAGAAAGGGGATTTACATGATGATTTTTTGGGTTCGAGAGATGTTGTTGTATATCCATGTCTAATAGAAGAACCTAGAAAAAGTAAATTCATGTGTAAAATATTTGTCTGGTTCGCGAAAAAGGAATGTGGTGTGAGAAATATTTTCCTGGTGCGTGAAAAATAAAATGGTGCGCAAAATATTATCATGGTGCACGAAATAGAGGATTGGTGTTTTTCGTGCAAGAGTTTTTTGGAGATTAGAATCTTAAAAATTGTAAAATACATGAGGGGTGAGGAATATTGGAGTATTGCACGAAACATGATGTTGCGTGGAAGATTTTTTCTTCACACTCAAATTGCATTCCACACTCAAGATTGGTTTTTCATGCAGGGGTCGATTTTTCATATAAATATGATGTAAACACCTCATTCGAAGAAGCTCAAGACATAGAGGGAATCCAAGCTCTAGTGATTTAAATTGGAATATTGAAGATAGTTGTGCATAAAAAAACGTTTACACGTAAAGGCAAGGGTTTTCACGTAAAGCTTAGGATGTTTTAAAATATGTATGTTGCATGTAAACGAGGGTTGTTGCTTGTAAAAGAAGTGTTTGCGCATAAAGAGAAGGCTGAATGTAAAATAATGTGTTTGGGCATAATATTGGTCATTTAGTGTACAAGTGGTGTTGCGCGAAAATTGGATTTTGGACAAACGTTGGGAATTACACACAAGGCAGTGTAGAGGTTGTGCGTAAAAAATGGGGTTTCCCGGTACACTTGGTGAAAAGTGAGATTCATTTGCGGGTGAATGTTGGAAATAAATAGTGCATCTATCAAATGTTAAAGATGATGATTTCATTAGTGATAATGAAGAGACCTACATGTCTATAGACTGTGAAAGGATCCTTTCCAGACTAGTGAGCAAAAGAAGAGGAAGAAGGTGATCCTCTCTACTGACAGTGATCTAAAGAGAGAGAAATCGGGAGTGACCCTTTGGGAAGTGGTGAGGTAACCATAAACATTGTAAAGGTAGTGATCCTTGGCATAGAAGTGGTCTATAATTAACATTGTAAATTGGATGTTAGCATTAGTGGATTAGGTACAGCGGCACATCGCACTTTTATGCTCCTTGGACCTAGCCTAATGAGGGTGAACCAAGTAAAAATGTTTCTGTCTTCCACTTTTCTTCCCTAAATTGCATCTAAATCATCATTATCAGATAAATAAGGAAAGAACAAGAAAACAATTAACGAAATAAGAGTATACAATGTGAGCCTTACAATATAGATATCAATATCTAATGGGGTAGAAAGAATTTTGAAATAAAATATCCAAACCCTCGATCACCCCCTCCCTCTCAGGGTATCTAGGCCCCTTTAAGTCCAAACAAAAATGGAATCAAAAGATGTCATGATGATTTTGTGTCATCATTGTTTATCAATGTGGTGTAGTTTTTTATTGCGAAATTAATTTCAAGGGGTTCTAATTCAATATCCAAATATTTTAAATTAATTTTCTATAAAATTAACTCAAAATATTTGTAATATAATTTTTAACATCAAACCATGAGTCTAAATAAATTGTGATATATATATATATATATATGACCTATAATCTATATTAATTGTAGGAATATATATCAAATGTTTTATTATGAAAAAAATGTATTGGGATGTACTAGATTTATAATTGCATCTGTAATGATTAAAAACCTACTGTTTCGAAGAGTTGTACTTTTTTACATGTTCTATATTTTTATATAAAAAATAATTTTTATTGATGGTAAAATTCAATTTCAATGAAAAAAATTTATAATTTATATGAATAAATATATAATCATTAATAAATTATTTCTCTAATGGTTAGTAATATAGGTTAAATCATTTGATGATAATAATAGTTATTTTTCATAAAATTTATTATTTATACAAAACATGTTTTTATCAAAATGTGGAAATTTATTCCTTTTTTAATAATTTTCCTAGTAAAATTGATACATTATATAATATATAAAATATTTTAACATTTATTTTATACTATCATCTAAGAAAAAAGTTAAATTAAATTCATTTTTTTATAAAAAATTATTTTCCTAAAAAATACATTTTGATATATTGTTCATGTTTTTTTAAAATTAATATCATAAAATTAATGAAATTAAATCAAATAAAATTTATCCAAAAATTATATTCATTTTATATAAACACTATTTTATGGTCCTATTTAGAAACTATATCGTCTCATTACCAATTAATAGTAAATTTGGAGCCTTTTTTCTGTACTTACACATTAATATGTTGTAATCTTATAAGAAATTACAATTTTTTCATCTTCCTCTCTTACAAAAGGATTCCACCTATCATCTCTTACTCACACTTCAAAATCAAATTATATCCACCATATCCTATCCAAATTGATTCCAAAAATACTTATATCATAGAGGTCCTTTTTTATCATAATATCATACTTTTTAGGAATAATGTCTCAGATAAACAGGTTTTCTAAATGAAGATACATACCTATTAACTAGGTACCTTATGTTTAATCTATTATTATAGCTACTATAAATATATTCTATAGATTATAAAATAATCATCTTAGAATGTAAAATATTATAAATGTTTATTATCATGAATGAGAAATCATTTCTACTTCCTTTCTATAAAATGGGTAATGAATGTATCACTCACGTATATATATAGTCCACCGCCTTCACATAGAGATATGACTTATTTTCCATCACCGTAATTAATGGTTGTTTATATGGATTTGTTTATTGTTTATATATTATATTTAGGACATAAATATTATAAATAAATATTTTTATCTAATAAAAATTATTATATTTACATCTGTTAGAAAATGAAAATGTCGTTTGATTGTATTTGTGGACTACAACCTATACATATCAATGTGATTTTATTTTCATCACAACATTATATAAATAATAATAACAGTCTATATGATGATTAAATAAGATACTTATTTCTTGATTAAAATTATATAGTTAATGAAAAACACAAGGTTTTACATACCAAAACAAACAGAGTGAAATTTTTGTGTAAAAATTAACCTTTTTTATTCTACATGAGACTAGAATGAGAATAAAAAATGGTGGGACCTGAGTTAAGGTATTTAGGATACAATATCTTTTATTTTAGGTATTTTCCATGTAAAATTGCATTATGGGAAATTATATTGATCATATCATTCAAACAAAAAAAAATATATATTATTCATTCAAGCAAAAATATATTATCCTCTTTTGGTTAGCACTATATTTTAATGCATTGAAATAATTTTCCACTTTTAATTACAAATAATTATTGAAAAAAAAAATTAAAATAAAAGGGCACACATCCCCTTTAATCAATGAGTTTTTTCATTCAAATAATTTTTATTCAAAATTAATCTATAATAGTTTTTAAATATACATTAAATGATGTAAAAAGATCATTTTCATTACATTATACTTTTTTACAATGAATTAGAAGGAATACTTTTAAATAAATGTTTTCTAAATATTTCTTTCTTTAATTTTTTACAATTTTTGAAAAGAATGTTCTCTTTTAACATACATGAAATAGTAATATTTTACCACTATCTTGAATTTTATTTAGATTATTTATTATATTAAATGATTAAATGGTTATGTTTAAATAATACATTGGTTTCAATAGTATTTTATTTTTTATTTTAAATTTATCCAAAAAAGAGGAATTTTTTTCATGTATTCAAAGACAAGTTTGATAGATATTTTAACTATAGAGACCTGGAATTTTATTGATTTACTATTAAATCATTATAATGATAATGAAATTATAGTATAACAAAATGAGGATCCAGTGGATTTGTGTCTTGCGAAAACTAGGAGTAAACATAACATTTACAACATCATACATTAACATTTATTTAATTAAATATTCTCTAGCTTCTTATTGTCCCTTAAAAACTCTTTTGTACACATAATAACCACAGGATATACATCAAAAGGGGTGAGATAAAATCCCAATAAGATTATAGATAAGAAAAATATAGAATGGGTGAGCACAAACATAAAAAAGGCAAGGGATCATGAACATAATGGGAAGCATTAATAAAAGATTTTAAATTTGGCAATGCATAAAAAATGAAACATCATTCCATAGTTTCTTACTACCACACATAATTGTTTCAAAAAGATTGAATATTTTTCACACATAATTTAATTTTAACTCCTGATATTCATCACTTTTCCCAATTCATTGTAGAGCTATATAATTCTGGGTGCATCTCTCAGATTCAATCATTAATATTGTGTTATATAATTCTAGGCCCACCTGTCACATCATAACATTATCATTATCATGAAAGCCACATAGAATATATATCAAAAATATTAATAACAAACCCATGTAAATTAATGAGTTTCATATCATAGGAACACATTCATAATCTTTGGGTTCCCAAAAGAATGAGGTAATAACATACTTGATACAATAACCATTTAACCTTGAGTAAGAAGTGAACTGTGTGTTTTTGAAAGAAGACTAATTTTGAAAAATAGTTGTTTGTCCAAAACACTATTAAAAAACATGTATATCACATAAAATGTAATATAAGGATGCATATATTATTTTTAAGGAGTTTCAGTACAATAAATGGAGTGAAATCGGGAGAACTTGAATAAGGAAAGTCTGGTTCGAGAATTTTCCCTTACCTTGAATCTGAGCTCTTTCTTCGCTGTAATGTCTTGTATAACCACAATATTTTCATTAACTAAAAATTAGAAATCATTTTTAGCATGTATATCGTTTAATATGGTCTAATTATGTTATATTATGATCATTTGGATGAGTTTTAGTGTTTCAAAACATTGATCATGAATGTTTGTTTTTATGGTTTTCTGGAACGATTCACTTGTATTCACAAATGGATGTTTATACTGAACGTGGATAAACATACAGAACTGAAAATTAATTTTATTAATGGTATTATATAACTTTAATTGATTTTATAATGAATTATATCATATACAAAGGGGATTAATAGTTATAAAATAATTAAATGATGATTGTTTGGGTTAATTTGGGCGGTTGTTCGACCACAACAAACTTGTTTTGTAAAATCATTTACTAATATATACAGAAGAAAGATCAAGAATTTTAAATTCAATATGATAAATATAACATATTCATATTCAACTCTAAAATTTGTTTCATGACCAGATATTTAGTCAAAAAATAAAGCATTAAACATGTAGTTTTTGAAGCTGATAAATTAACACCACAAGAAGAATGTTTTCTTTTAAAAAATAAAAAGAAGTGGAGAAGGGTTTGGATGATATAATATTTCCATTTTTATCCTAAAATTCTAGTAAATTTTTATTTATTGATTTACCATATCATTTAGAGGAATATTGGAGTGGATATAATAAGAAAACTACATAAAATTGAATGGAATTTATAGGAAAAAGAGAGTGAGAGGAATTACCTTGAATCCTCCTCTTGAGATCCTATTTAAGGAAGCATGGATTGGTCTTTTGATGAAGACATAATATTTTGGAAGTGGGGAAAGGTCTAAGGAAGATAATTGGGATGATTTTAGACATGTATTTATTCTTGAGAGGTTTGAGGAAATGGGGGTGTGAAGCATGGTATTTATAGTGGAGGGGAGAGGGGTTTTCTCAATATAATATTCTTTAATTTATTATTTCTCCACAAGAAAAGTAACAGTGAGTCTTAAATGACTTATTATAGTATTTTATCATGTCAATATCAACCAAATGGGAACAAATCAGTAGAAAATTACACATGAACCTATAATTAGTTTACTTAGCTTATTTGGTAAATTATGGCACTTCACTATTCATAAAAAATTCAATTATTACAGAAAAATCCCAATAATTCATCCCAACAATTTGTCAATTATTCGAATCCAAAAATGAAATCCATTTTTCAAAAATAATTTTCAAAATATAATTAATTTATTTTTTAATTAAAGTCATAATTAACATGAAAATACCATTTTTAAAATAAAGATTTATTTTATAATTCTTTCAAAAATTACATAAGGTCATATAGAGTTATCATAAAACCAAAAGACATAGAATTGTAAATTTATGAACACATTTTATGAAAAAACATTTTTTTAAAATTATTTAATTATTTATTTATTTATGACCTACTATAATACCAATACATTTACTACGGTCAAATTGTCACTGATAAGAAGCCTAATTTTTTTAATCATTCATGGGTAAGGTAACAATTATTTTGATGAGTTACGATTCATTAAGGTAATATTAGTTATAACACCCCAAGGCAGCTCTTCAGGACATAGTGCATAAAAATGATGTGTAATTTTTTTATAAAAGAATAAACAATTACACAACACTTTAACACAAAAGAGTACCTTTTACCATTCTAGGTTCTAGAGGATTAGAAAAAATTATACACTTATCATATTTGAACAATAAATTAGAAACACTCCTACTATGCCTCTGCTATGATAACACAAAAAATTATGACATTTGAAATTAAACTTCTATAGACCTGTGAAAAACATTTAAAAATAAATGGGTGAGCACTCAAATGCCCAGTAAGGGGTTATGTTCTTTGAAAATATCTTTGAGAAATGATTACAAAAATAATATCATAAAAAAAATTATTATCGAAATAACCTCTATGAACATAATTAAAATTATATATGTTCAGAATAATAAATCAATTTTGAAAATACTTACATACAAATATTTTTTTAAATGTAACACAATAATTTTTCTAAAACACTACAGTAGCCTTAGAGAAACAAAAATATTTTTCCGACTTGAAACATTAAAGGCTATATTGGGAATACCAACTTGTTGAGGGATTGAGTTCACAACCCAATTCCCTTCCATATTTACATATTCCAAGGGTCAGTTTTTTATGAAAATGTATTAAGCTTTCTTTACATCAATATACATTTATGCTAGGTTTTCTACTTTCAAATTCATAAAAAAAAATTCATTTACATATATACATACTTATATATATATACATATTTCATAGAAGTTATTTTGCTATATTTTGAACAAATAAATCCTTTCACTTTTAAGCATTCATTAATAGAAAGATTGCTGATAAAAAAATATTTTACATTTATGAAATATTATTTCATTTATTAAACTCATCAATCATTTATATGTATAAATATATTATACACATTATACATATATATATATAAATTATACATTTGATGCATATGCATGACCAGTCATTAAATAATATGATGGTAATATCTCGTAATCGACATTCATGAATGATAATTTAATATGGGGGATTTAATTTTTCAAAAATGACTACAAATCATTAAACATAACATTAAACCCATATAAATTATTGTAACTTATATTATGAAAATAAAATTTCAAAATCTGAATCTTTAACGACACATAATTCTATTAGTAAAATTAGTATTTTAATATAGGAATTAAATTTAAATTTCAAATGATATATTTAAAAAAAATCAATTTTGAATATAATTTTTTCCTTAATTGTTATCAATTATGATAATAGACATTTTTTTAAGTAATAAAACATGCAATCTAAATCATAAAAATAATTTTTTACAATTTTTTGAATCATTACAATTGTATAATTTCAAAAACAATGAATTTTTAAAACTAAGATGTTTCTCTTAAATATAATCATATTTATTTGGATAAAGAAAAAATAAAATAAGAAAATACTGAATCAAATTAAACATTAGAAATAAAAAAGCATTTCCTTTATTACAGTCAATATAATAGATATTATAATTTTTAATAACAAACATCCCTTACTATAATTTACCACAATTATAAGTGTGTAAAAAAAGGTGATTTCGATTTTAAAACCCCACGACAGAAATAAATTTCAACTACATAATTATAATTTTTCAAGAAGAAAAATTGATAGAATAATTATAATGTTCCCTTACAAAACAAATTTGATACTAATAAATCCCTTACTATTTTTTTATCCTCATATTCTTATCATGTTCTTGAAACTCTCATCAAAATTCATTATCCTTTGGTACTCACGTCTTTTTACATAAACTAAAGGTATCATCAGTTTATATTTCATATTAATTGAATTATAAATTGATATAAAATGTATCAAATATATTTATTATAAGCTTCTTATAACCAATAGACATCAAGGGAGATTTGATATATATATATATATATATTATGGAATCATAAAACTCCAAATTATAGCATTTAGTTATGATTTTCATGAAATTAATATGATCATGACAAAAGGATAGAAACAACTATAGTCATAAGAATCTAGAAAACTAAATATTTGGTTGATTTTTATTGATTGTTTAACATGCACAAATTATACTATAATTTTATTGGAATAATTTTCAAAGAGAAATAGAATGATACTTTATTCAATTTTATATTTATTCGATTCAATAAACCAAACAAAGCACACCGATATCATTGAAAAATTGATATCTTCTCTAAAAGTATCATGCATCATTGGAAAACAACCACTAATGGTCTTTCCGTAGATGTCAATTTACATATGAAATCGAATAAAATCTAGAAAAAACGGATGGGGATATGAAGACAAATAATAAATAGGAAACTTAAATAACAAATTTTCAAAAGATTCAGACATCTAAAGAGAATAGACTAAGGTTTAGAGACAAGATTCAGATAAAAAAAGAGATAAACTTACCTTACTGTGATCAAAACAGTAATCAAAATTTTCATGTTGATCTTGATTTATTTCTCTGCTTAAAAATCATATCTGAAGATGAAGCTAAACCCTCAAAGCTGATCTCGATCTCCTTCAGCTTCGACTATCGATCTGAATATAAACCAGTGCTCAACACTACTCTCTCGTGACCAAGATCAGACCAGCATTGATCTAGATTCCCATTCAGGCTTGGCTCCCAACATCGGGTCTCCTATAAGAATTTAATTCACCCATAGATTCATACAGGTCGGTTCGAAGAAGATCCATTCTTATCACGGACCCTCAATCCCAATTATATGTTTTCATTTTCTTGTTTTTAATTCGATTTATCATAATTTTTAAATAATTTATATATTTTATAATTCATTCATTAAAAATTTCAAATAATTTTTTATATAATATTTATAATTATTCAGTCAGGAATTGATACTTATATTTTAGAATTACTTTATTATTTTTAAATATAATAAAAACAGATATTATAAAAATAAAAATTATTTTATATCAAATCTCATTATTAAATATTATTTGAAATAATATAGAACAAATTCTATATGAGCATCAATAATATATTACTAAATTTTGTTATTATTATTCTAATAATTTTTTTATGTCAAAATATATATATTGAGTTTGAATAGAATTTCATAAACAATTTCAGTGAAACCTATTTAATCTTTCTGTTATTATTTAATTTATATATTTATTTATTATAAAATGTATTTCTATGAATTTATTATATTTCCAAAATAATACAACAGTTAGAAAAGTTGTATTTAATCAAAACATGATTATGAAATAATTTAATATTTACCAAAATAACCCATTATTAATAAAAACAATACTCGTATACATATATCCTTGAAAATACATTTATATGAGGTTTACATTATATACATATATTAAAATATTATTTCATTTGAAAATAAAAAAAAAATATAAAGGAAAAGTTATACTTTAATTGAAAATATATTTGTTAAAAATATACATATAAACATTCTAATAAATCACCCCTTAGATAATTTTAATTATAAAATAATTATTAAATAATAAATTACAATTTTAATTTTCTCAGCGTGTTACATCCCCCCACCCCTTAAATGAATTATTCCCTCGCAATTCGTTCATTTGACATGTGGAAATTTTGAATTATCATCATGAGAATTAAAGAATTTTTAATGGGACTTAACTATTTATCAAAAACTCTATCGCACATATTTTATTTTCCACTAAAGACAACTTCTAATCTCCAATGTTGTCTAGACCATTCCTCTTATAGCAATTATAATGCCCTGAGCCAAAACTTCTGATGTTAGTGCATAAAAATGCTGTTTATTTCATGTAAAATAATAAACAATTACACAACACTTTAATAAAAAAGAGGAACTTTAACCTATCAATGTTATGAAGAATTAGACAAAACCATACAATTATTAGAGATGAAAAATAAGATAAACAAACATCAAATATGCTTCTACTATGTTAACTCCAAAAACATTGACGTCTGAAATTGAACTTCTAAAGACCATTGAAAAACAAAAAAAAAGGGTGAGCAGTCAAATGCCTAGTAAGGTTTTTTCATCTTAGAAAATATCATTTAGAAATGATTTCAAAAATAATACCATAAAAATTTATTTATCATTATTCCCTTTGAAAATGTAATTAATATTACATACGTTCAAAATAATAAATCAATTTTAAAATTTCTCACATAAGAAAATTACTTTTAATGTAATCCAGTATTTTTTTGAAATCTCTACGAAAGACTTATGAAAAAAACATTTTGTAAACTTGAATCATTGAAGGATATATTGGGCCTACCAAATTATTGAGGGATTGAGTTCACTCCCCAATTCCCTATTATATTTACAATGTCCAAGTGTTGGGTTTTTATGAAAACGTTTTAATCATTCTTTACTTCTATAAACATTTTTTAATAGGTTTTCTACATTGAAATTTAGGGAAACCAATTAATATAAAAATATGTATATATATATATATATATATATACATATTTCATGGATGTTCTTTTGCTATATTATGAACAAATAAATCCTTCTACATTTGAGAATTTCTTAATACAAAGATAACTGATAAAAGAATGTTTAACAATTATGAAATATTTCATTTATTTAACTCATATACCATATATATATGTATTTAATACACATTATATATATAAATATATATAAAAATAATAAAATTGAATCATATTCAGGAAATGTCAATAAATAAGATGGTTGTCATATCTCATAATCGACACTCATGAATGCCAATTTATTATGCTGGATTTTATTATTTAAAACATTCTACAAATCACGAGACATAACTTTAAACCTGTATAAATGTTTGTAACATAAATTTAGCAAATAAAATTTCCAAATCTCAATCATGAAAGAAACATAAGTTTATTTGTAAAATTAATACACGAAAATAGGAATTTAAAGTGAGATTTCTAATTAAATATTAAAAATATTAAATAAAAAATATAACATTTGAATACAATTATTTCATTAATTATTATCAATTATGATAATAGACCTTTTTAAGGAATAAATCATTTAATCAAAATAATCAAAATAACTTTTTTACAACGTTTAGAATCATTAAAATTGTATAATATCTAAAACAATAAATATTTGAATCTAAAATGTTTCTCTTAAATATACTCATATCCACTTCGATAAGAAAACATAAAAAAATAAATACTTAATCAAATTAAACATTAGAAATAAAAAAAAAATTTTATGAAAAAACCTAATAAATAGATTATATTCTTGAATAACAAACATCCCTTAATAGAATTTTCCAAAATTTCAAAAGTTTAAAACAAGATGATTTCAATTTGAAAAATGCATTTCGGAAATAAATTTTACCTCCACAATTATAATATTTCAAGAAGAACAAATTGACAGAATAAATAAAAAGATCCATTACAAAATAAATTTAAAAATAATAAATCCCTTACTAATTGTTTTCAGCCTCTTATTCATACTATGTTCTTCTAACACTCATCAACGTCCTTTATACTTTGGTTTCCATGAATCGGTATGTAAACTAAAGGGAACATTAGTTTATATAACATATTTACAGAATTATAAATTGATATAAAATGTATTAAATATATTTATTATCCACTTCTTATAACCAATGGAGATCTAGAGAGATTTGATATATATATATATATAATGGAATCGTACAACACCAAATTAATTCTAGTTGTTCTGATCTAATTGAAATTAATGCGAGCATGACATAAGGATAGGAACAGCTGTAGTCAGAAGAATCTAGATAACTGAATATGTGGTTGATGTTTATTTATTTTCAAACATGCAAAAATTATACAAAACATTTATTTCAATAATTCTCAAAGAGAAAGAAAATGATATTCTATTAAATTTTATATTCATCTGATTCTATATATCAAACAAAACACAATGAAATCATTGAAATAATAGATATATTCTCTAAAAATATCACACTACATTGGAAAAAAACCACTACTGGTCTGTCTGTAGATGCCAATTTACATATGAAATCGAATAAAATCTATAAATAAAGGGATGAGGATATGAAGTCAAATAAGAAACCAGAAACGTAAATACTAGATTGGCATAAGATTCATACAACTAAATATAATACACTATAGTTTGCAGATATGATTTAGATAACAAAAATGAAATAATCCTACCTCACAGTGATCAAAACCATAATCGTGATATGGATCTGGATCTATATTTATTGCTCTGCTTCAAACTCATATCAGAAGATGAAGTTGAACCCTCACTACTGATCTGGATCTACTTCGATGTCGACATTCTATCCGAATATGGACCATCACTCAACACTACTCTCTCGCGACCATGTTCTGACCTCCATCGATCTCAACTCCCAATTAGAATTGCCTACTAACATCTGGTCTCCTATGAGCTTCGACTTCACTCATCAATTTGAATAGGTCCATCCAAAATAGAGCCCTTCTCTTAAAAAACCCTCAATCCCGATTCAAGGTTTTCATTTTTGTTTTTTATTTGATTTATCATCATTTTTTTAAATAATTTATATCTATTATAATCCATTCATTAAGCATTTCATTTAAATTTTTATATAAAATTTATAATTATTACGCCATGAATTGATAATTATATTTTAGAATTACTTTAGTATTTTTAAAAATAATTAAAATATATATAGTTAAAAAATAATTATTTTATATAAAATATCATTATTAAATATTATATAGAATAAAAAAACTAAATGTATATGTGTATCATTAATTTGTTACTAAATTTTGTTATTATTAATCCAATAACATTTCTACATCAATATGTATATATAGTTTTAAAATAATTTCATAAAAAATTTCATTAATACATATTTATTATTATTATTATTATTTAATTTATTTATTTATTTATTATGACATGTATTTATATGAATTAATTATATTTCAAAAATAAAAGAACTTTTAGAAATTTTGTATTTAATCAAAACATGATTACGAAATAATTTAATATTTACTAAAATAACCTATTATTATTAAACATAATTATTATAAACATATATACTTGCAGGTCAATTTATATGTGTTTAAAATTATATAAATATATTAAAATATTATGTTATTAAAAAAATATAAAGTAATAAGTTATACTTTAACTGGAAATATATTTTTTTAATTATATATAAAATGTTTTTATAAAATCATTCCTTAGTTAATATTAAATATGAACAAATTAATAAATAATAAATTACTATTTAAATTTATTTAGGGGTGCTACATTACTAGTCATAAAGGTATGTTACTATTCATAGTAATAGTTTACTATTCATAAAAAAATAAGTTTGTCTTATCAGCCTCCAAACATCTTAATGATCGCAACCGTGTATGTTAGATTTTAAAAATTCAAAACATAGACATAGAAAAATTAGGTTTAATGGTTTCATAGTATTTAGTGACACTATATGTCATTGTAATTCATAATATGATTATACTACAATAAAAAATTATATTAATGGAATTCCATTGTCCAGACACTGGGTCGTTACATTCTCCCCCCCATTAAATTTCGCCATCAAAAGTTCATTTTACAAAAAAAAAATTGAGGGTACTTCTCCTTCAGGGCATCCTCTAGTTCCCATGTTGCTTATTCAAACATATGTGTCCTCCAAAACACTTTGAAAAGATAGGTTGTCTTTTTGTGTACAAAGATATCTCTCAGGTCCAAAATCATTACTGGCTACTCCCCATAATAGAGATCATCTTTTTGCTATACCACCTATGAGTTCAGTACATGTGAGGGTTCTAGTATGTACTTTTAGAAGAGTGATACTTGAAACACATCATGAACATGAGCCACATTTAGTAAAAGTGCAAGCCGATAATCCATGTCTCTTATCAGTTCAAGGATTTGAAATAGGAAACTCTACCTTGAGAATAGCTTAACATTCTTCCCAAATTGCATTACTCTCTTCCATGGTGATATTCAAAGGAAGAATTTATCCCCAACTTCGATCTCCATGTCCCTTCGATAGTTTTCAATATAGAAGTTTTATGGACACTGATCAACATTGATCTATTTCTAGATGAATTGTACCATATCTTTCATCTCTTGCACAAGGTCAGGTCCATGTATCATTATTTCTCCAACTTCATCCCAATAGGTTGGAGTTTTACATCACTTTCCACTTAGAGATTCATATCGAACCATCTATATCCTCAAGTGGAAGCTAATGTTTTATGAGAACTCCACCAATGTGAGATACTGATTCAATCCACCCTTGAATTATAGATAGCAGGCTTTTATCATATCATCAAGAATCTAAAAAGTACTTTCATATTGGCCATATGTTTGGGGGTGATAGGTCGTACTGAAATTAAAATCATTATTCAAGGAATGTTGAGTACATCTCACAAGAATTTAGATGTGAACCATGGATCAATATCAGATATGATCGAGAGTGGAACACCATGTAGTCTCACCACTCCGATCACATATATCTTCTCAAGTTATTCGCGAAGTAGATATTCCCGAAAAGTGATAAAATTGTAATTATTTGTCAGTTGGTCAACCAAAACACATATCACATTATAGACATTCGATGTCTTTGGGAGACCCGTGGCAATGTACATAGTGACATTCTCCCATTTCCACATGGGTATCAGCAATGACTACCTCAACCCTTTGGACTTTTGTCGTTCTAGTTTAACTTGTTGAAAAACCGAGCACCATGATATATATTCTGTGATCTCCTTTTTCATGTTATCCCACTAGAAGTGTTCTCGTAGATCACAGTACATCTTGGTTCCACAAGGATGGATTGATAATCTTTAGTTATATTCATTTTCCAATAACTCAATCTTTATCTTGGATGATGAAGGAACATAGAGTCACATTCCAAACCAAATAACACCTTCATCGTCGATATGGAGCTCTTGCAGCTTCCCTTCCTTTACTGCATTCACCTTCTTTTGTATCTCAAGATCATCCCTTTGTGCCTCTATATTCATCTATTGGATAAATGGTTACAAAATCCTTTGGGATAAGTATTATGTATCCCTTTGAATAAGATTTTTAAATCCATCCTTTTTCATATAAAATAAGATTTGGTATTTATCAATATATATAATGGATAGAGTGGCATGTTCTTTTCATCATAGAGCATCAACTACATTGTTCACATTTAAAACATGATAGTGAATAGAGAAATTGAAATCTTCGATTAGCTCTAACCATATAATTTGATGCATGAGGGGATCCATTTGTGTGAATATATACTTTAGGATCTTGTGGTTGGTGTATATGTCACACTTCAAACCGTAAAGGTAGTGCCACCAGATTTTGAAGGCCAAAATCACAGCTGTCAGCTCTAGATCATGCATCGGGTTGTTCATCTCATGGATCTTCAACTTTTGTGAAGCTTATGTTATTACATTATCATTTATCATTAGTACACAACCCAATAATTTCATTTAAGAATCACTGTATATCACAAAACTTTCTCCACTTTTTGGTAGCATGAGTAGAAGTGTAGTGATAATCCTTCTCTTTAGATCCTTGAAACTTCCCCACATTCATTAGTCTAGTCACACTTTACCCCTTTCCTTGTATACATAGTTTGTGGTCTTGATGATCATGGTTAATTTCTCACACATATTCAGTGAAACCCAAATAATCCAAGAAAAGTAAAGATTTATGTGACCCTATAGGTCATGGTTCATTCCTCCATCACCATTGTTTTAGAAGGGTCCACATAAATTCCATCACCTGTGATGACATGTACCATGAATGAGACTTTATTCATCCAAAATTCACACTTTCTGAACATGTCATACAACTTCTCATTTATCAATGTCTCCAACACAAGTATTATATTTTCTTCATGTTCCTCCTTGATCATAGAGTAGATATGAATATCATCAATAAACACTATCAAAAAATTTTAAGTGTAGTGTCTATAGACTCTATTCATTAAATCCATGAAGATTGTAGGGGAATTAGTAAGTCTGAAAGGGGTCACTATAAACTCATAGATCCCATAACTTATAGGGAAGGCAGTCTTCTGAATATCTTTCTTCTTCACCATTAACTGATGATATCCCCAATGAAGATCCACCTTTGATATGTATTGAGCTCCTATTAACTGATTTGACAATTCTTCAATCTTATGAAGAGGATACTTTTATTATTGTGGTTTTGTGGGGTTCAAGATAATCAATACACAACCGCATTGTTCCAACCTTATTCATCACAAATAGCACTGACAGACACCAAAGTGATGCCCTAGGGAATATTAACCCTTTTTCCAAATTATCATTCATATATTTCTATTATTCCTATGGTTATATAGAAGCCATCCTATGGGGACACTTTGAGATTTGAGTATATCTAGGAATGAGTTCTATTGAGATATCTACCCCACAATACAGGAGAAGTTTGGGTAACTCTTGAAGAAATACAACACTATATTCAATCACAATGGGAATTTCTCCATGGTGTGGACTTTTATTTTACTCAACCATTTGGGCCAGGTATGATTCATCATAGGGAATCAACACCCACACCATTTAAGGATTTTTCAATAAAGATTCATGATCTTCCATTCATTTTTAGAGAAGTATGGGATTGTTCAGAATATGAAAAGAAATTTCATTTTCCCAATAGTTGATAGATTATCTATATAAAGTGGTCCAATAAATTCCAATTATGTTGTGGAATTCCCCCAAATGATGTATTACAAGATTTAATAGAAAACTCTTCCATGAAATTCAAATAATAGAAGAGTCAAACACATTGGTTGAAATGATTGCACCACTTAGTGTTTTTATAGATATCACTACTTCAAGGACATGGGAATTTGAATATATATTTCTAGAAAACATTCAAGATAAGAAGGAATTATTAGAACAAGAATAAAATATTACTTTTACCTTCTTAATTAAAATTTAATTGTACCTTTTATGACTTCATTACATTTCTCAACTTCTGCAGTTGTGATGGAATAAGCCTTTCCATGTTCCATTAGCTTCAGTGGCATCTGATGCTGATTAACCTCGAGGACTCGAGTTTTAGTGCACAGTCTTGCATCATGACCTTGCTCTCAACATTTTTAGCATCGAACTCTGGATGGTTATTTCCATTATTCCACAATATTCTCCTTATTTTTCATGTCATTTAGAGACTCTTGAACATTATTTACTTCATTCCATCACTTGAAGCACTTCCCCATCCCATTTAGGTAGATCCTAGGATTAAACTTCCCACATTTTTTGGATGTGGTTAATTGAGTTTTCTTCCCACCTTTATCATTAGATCCCCCAACATGAAACTCCATCATTTTTTATTATCACCATATCTGTGGGTTCATTCTCCAAAACCAATATCCTCTTTGAGAGCACACTGAAAAAATTCTTCATAACACCCAAAGACTAAAATTTTAAGATCCCTTAAAATTTATTGTTTTATTCCACTATATAAGCTATCAATTGTGCTATCATTGTTGATAAAAAAACCCTTAATCTTACCATGTGAGCCTTGTGACATTCGCTTCGTAGGTTATGACAGATTATCCTTCTTTTTTCTTCACCTCTATTAATTCTCTCTCTATCTTCATATGAATAGTTCTTGGGAAAACTTATTAAAAAAGTGATCTTAATTTCTTCCCATTACATCTCTACAATTTACTCCCATGGATTGGTGTTCTTAATCAAATCCACCATTGATAGGACTCTCCAACTAGATGATAAATAGCTAAGGTCACCTTCTCTGTCTCAAAAAAATAGAGAAAAAAATACCATCTCCATGGAGTTGACGCACTGTTATGAAACTAGTGGATCGGATGATCCACTAATCGTTGGCGGTCATTTCCACATAAAACATTTGATATCCATTTTCTACCTCTTTGGTGATGGAGGACATTCCACATTATTATGGTTAATTTTCATTACCTGAGATAGTTGGGTAAGTATCGACATGATGTTTTGAACTCCACCTCCCAAATCATCTGGGATATCATTCATACAATCATTATTTTGGCCCTCACATTAGTTTTCGGCATGTTTTCTCCTAGTTCTCATCATTTTCTAAAATATAATGGGTTAGAAAAAAATATAAGTCAGCAAGTCATGAATTACTAATTCATTTGTACGATTTATTCTAAACTCATAACTTATGGAATCCCTATGTAATTCTTCTTGTGTGAATATTTGTACTTAGTATCAAAATATAGGTTTTCTATAGGGTTCAATAATCCTAATTCACAAATTAACTAAACCTTGCATCTGATACCAACAATAGAGACCCATAAAATTCATTCATTACTATTAAATTATTATAAAGATAAATAACATCGGATTGTTATAGCATGAATATCTAGAGGTTTAGTATCTTGGGTAAACAATAACCAAACATATTATTTACAACATCATACATAAACATTTATTTAATTCAATCTTCACCATCTTCTTATTGTCCATTGAAAACTCATTAGTACACATAATCACTTGATGACATACATCAAAAGGGGTGAGGTAAAATCCAAGTAAGAGGATAGATAAGAACAATATAGCATGGGTTGAGCATAAACATAACATAGGAAAGGGATCATGAAGATATGGGGAAGAATTAATAAAAGACTTGAAATGTGGAAATGCATAAAAAATGAAAGATCATGTCTTATTGGTTAACTACCACAAATAAATTCAAGAAAATAGAAAATTATTTTTCACACGTCATTTCACATTAACTCATGAGATTAATCAATTTACCCAATGCATTGCAGCACTATATAATTCTGGGTACACCAATCACATTAAAACATTCATATTGCACAATATAATTCAGTGCGAACCAGTCACATCATAACATTATCATTATCAATCATGCCACATAGATCATCTATCAAAATTGTACATAACTATCCCATGAAAATGAATGTGTTTAGTCTCATAAAAAAATTCATAATCTTTTAGTTCTTAAAATAATGTTGGGATAACTTACCTAATACAATAACCATCAATCCTTGAGTGATAATTAAACGGAATATTTTTGGAAGAAGAGTTCTTTTAGAAAACATTTGTTTGAAATAATCTCACATGGAAAAATTTCTATCCCAGAAAAGGTAATATGATGATTAAAAAATGATTTTTAAGGATTGGCCACTCCAAAAATGTAGTGAAATAAGGATAACTCTAAGAATGAAAGTTTCATTCAAGAATGTCACCTTACCTTGTATCTGAACGCTTTCTTTGCATTAATGTACTGTTTAACCAAATTAGATTCATTAATTAAAAATTTCAGAATATTTTTGACATGAATATGGTTCATTATGGTTTCATTAATGTAATTCCCCAACCCCAAAATCCCAGAGTTGGTGCATGATTATGTACCATTGGCATGATCCCAAAAGATCTAGTCTTGAAAGACTGATTAGTTTAGTATCCTTGGATGTACTACATATATTCATATGGTTTACATTACATCATTAAATGGAAAAGTAAAACAACATCATTTCTATAGAAAACACTAAGATCCCATAGACAATACTTGTAAGTCATTCATTATATACTTCTTCGCATCCTGGGAAAAATAAAACATAGAAAGTGGTGATCTTAGATACTCAGTAAGGATAACAATATAGCATGAACATTCATAAAGAAGCATAAATATTTATGGAAATGTATAAAAATAAAACAAAATCCATTTCAACAAAAACTTCATAATAATATGGAAAACATAAATGAAAATAATTCTATTTACTTACTCACATGGATATTCTACTAGTCGAATAATCACACGCAATATCAATAACCACTTTCATAAGGATGGAATGAATAATGCCAGACTTTATAAATACATAGTCAAGGGCTTGTTCCAAGACAAAAAATAATATTATGTCAAGTCCATGTTCTAGGACACTAGATTGTGTAATGATACCTATGGATGCATCTTGGAGCTATTGCGGGATCCACCAATCACTTACTAAGTCCAATTCATCCCTCATAAGAATTGTTTTAAACATAACAAAAACATTCATATTAAAAATAGCACACAAAATTTCAATACATTATCCATAAACCATGAGTGGTTGAAAAATAACACATCCACAGTCAAACATATCACAAAACCTTCAATACAAAATTAAAAATTTGTATCATAATAAATCAACTTCAAATATGATTACCACTTATTAAATTTTGTTGACATAGATGAAATAACAATTTTTTGAGAGAAATATCTAATTATTATTTTTTAAATCATTTAAAGATACATAATAATAAAAGAAAATATTTCATTTTAAAATATTCTTATAATCATGTAAGGGAATCTTAGACGATGTTATAATAGAAGAATATAGTTGCACCCGCCGAATATGTAAATAAACATTCTTACATAAATTTTGTCGAAAAGGTTATAAAGTAACTTGTTTGGAAAATGACAGAATGATTTCTTAAAAAATTTATCAGGTAAAATAAGTGTATAAATTACATTAACAAATTGTCTCGTAAATAGTAAAAATGATTTGGAATACATTTTTAGGAAAACACGGATGTGGATGATAAAGAGGTCCTAGTAGATAATTACATATAAACAAACCTGACTAATAAAGTGGCTGTAATATTAACCCTTACCATGTTATTTTCCTTGGTCGAGTGTAGTTTAACTGCTTTTATAATGCTGAAATAATTGTTATTAAATTAAACAGGAACCATATACATTAATATGAAATCATATATGATCTTCTAATATTTCATTGTTAAAGATATTTCAGCAGTATCCTCGTTTCAATTGTTAACTGATTCGTTTTACTTTATATACTTTGATACATAAGTAATATTTTTTAATGATATGATGTATATTATTAGTATTCAGGATGATATTATGTCTTTAAACGTTATTTTTAATTATCTAATTAAAATTACTCTGGAATGGATACGATAGGGAGTGAATTTCATCGGGTTCATGGAGATGGTAATTCGTACGTACACATGAGCGACAATATCATTCATTGGATATTATAATTGTATATAATTTGATGATATATTAGACATAAATAATCATTATCATGTTATATTTTATATTTACATCATTTATACTTATTATTATACCAATCCAAATGATGACGTGTTTGAATAACAAACTACACCACGACGTGGAGACGTTAATCTGTATGTACCCAAGTATGGTGACTGTATAATTTATAAGATGATTAGAATAATGAATATGGTAGCCCCATTTTTAAAATAACATCACAATATATAGAATATACTAGAATTATTATTTTATAATGGAAACAACAAAAAAGAGGAATTGGAAGAAGAAAAGAACTTGAAAGTGGTGATGAAATATTTACCTCTTCTTTGGGTTATTCCTTTTGATTTGATCATAATGTCTCATTAGGTTGGATTTATGACAAAAGGAAAACATATTGGATTAATGGAGGACGTTTGGGAGGATATTTTGGTAGGGGTAGGCCGAGAAAAATGGCTTTGATGGTGTGAATTATAGATAATGGGAAGTGCCCTTTTATAATAGGTGTGAGGGGCACCTTAGGGGAAGATTGAAATATTATTTTAGAACAAAATAATCTTTCGTTTATAATGGCTCAAAAATGAATTATTTAATGGATAATGTGGGTATGGGTCAAAAACCTCTCAACCAATAGGTTTTAGATAGCTTTGGTCCCTTTATTAACCTCATCTTTTAGATTTAACTCTTAGTTAATTTGTCTGACATTTACCGTGTCACTTTGTTTTTTTATATTATGTGGTCAATAAACATACTATAAACATACAAGAGAACCCCAAGTGGTTCATTAATTATACACCTATAATTATATAAGTCTTTTGGCCGAACCATAGACTTTTAGGTTTATTATATCAACCAATAATATTGTATTTTTGTTTCTAAACTCATTCATGTAAGTTTTGACATTACTTAATAATTAATTATTATTAAAGTCCTAAAAACATTATCTCTTCGAACAAAATACATTTAGTAAACCCTAATATGAAATATTAACCAATAAAATTATTATAATTAATTGAAAGTCTCAAATTAGACTTATTTGGATATTTATAATATCAATTATTTTAATCTTTCATTAATATGGTAATTACTACATCATCATTGTGTCATAAATAAATTTAATTATTTAATGTCTAAAAATTATAATTATATTACCCTTATATAGGAAATATTTTTATCTTCCAAATGAATATTTATAGTCTAATTTATCTTATTTATATCCCTATATTAAAAATGGATTAGTTATTAAACATTGATTTTAACACTTTTAACTCTTGATTTAATTAAGTAATAATAAATGTCCTAATCTAATCCAAGTGGACCTCAAGGATCATATTTTATTCATCTGTTAGTTTTGACTGAATTTCACTTATCCAATAGAATTAGGACATGTGTTAGGGTAATAATAATATAATTTTTATCCTCAATTACCCTGTTTACTTTTAACCGTGGTAAATAAAAGTAAAAAGTATCTATTCACCAACAATTATTTTCATCTCATTGATCCACATTTTATTTATTGATATCAACTTTGTCTCTCATATTTTCAAAATTCAACTCACAGAAGCTATAAAATTATGTTTTATGTAAATTTAAAAATTCACCTAGGAGGTGGGTAAAAGATAGTAAAATGTTAAATAAATTTTTTATATATCTAAAATTATTATAAACTGAATCCAATGAATTACATTGAAATTATATAGGTATTATGTATCTATATTGACCTAAAATAAATTTAAATAAAATAAATAATAATTTAAATAATAATTTGTTTTTAAACTATAACCCAGTGTTTTTCACTATCCATAAAAAATTAATAGTTTAAAAAAAATACCAAAAATTCACGCTAAGCTAATTTCGATATTCGGAATCAAAAAACGAAGTCCATTTTGAATGAAAAAAATAAAAATTTTCATGAAGTGGGTATTACTATTCATAACGGTTTGTTTGATTGGTTTTGGTGCGTTAAAACATGAAGTTGCGTACAACACATGCTATTTTATTATTAAAAGAGTATCATACCATGGAATCATGGATGGTACATTCTCCACTCCTTCAAATAATTTCATCCCCTAAATTTCTAGAATATTTCTACATAAAATTTCTCAGGTGGTTCTTCTTCATAAGTTCCTCAGGTTCCCACTTTGCATCTTCCATCATACAGTTTCTCCATAATAATTTTACCAAACAAGTCGTCTGATTTCTCAGAACTTGTTCTCTTGTATCATGAACCCTGAGAGGCTCTTATCAATAAGATAGATCAGGTTCTAGTTCTAATACCTCATTGGTAAGTACATGCATTGGGATAGACAGGAATGTTCTGAATAGTGATACGTGGAACACATCACTATTTTTGGAAAAAATTGGCAGAATTTCCAAACGGTATGCTACAACACCAATTGGTTCTTGAATTTATAAAGTTCTGATGAACTTTGGACTCAATTAACCCTTCTTACCAAATCATATTATTCTCTTACATAGAGATACCTTCAAGAAAAGATGATCTCCTACCTGAAATTCCAAATCCCTCCTTGTATTATCAGCAAATCTCTTCTGCTTACATTAAGCTGCTCTGATATGGGTTTTGATTACCTTCGCCTTTTCCATCATTTCATCCACAAGTTTTGGGCCTACGAGTTTTCTTTCACCAAAATCATCCTAACAGGTTGGGTTGCAACATCTCTTTCTGTATAATGCTTCATATGGTGGCATCTAAATACTTGAATGGAAGCTATTGTTATATGAAAATTATACTAGAGGTAAATATTGATCACACATACCTTGAATGTCAATTGAATATGATCTGAACATGTCTTCTAAGGTTTGAATAGTTAGTTCTGATTGTCCATCAGTATGGGGCGGTAGGCAGTGCTCAAATGATTTTCGGTATGCAGGGATTTCTAAATACTTTTCCAGAATATTAATATAAAACATGGATCACAATAAAAAACAATCCATAGGGGTACTCAATGAAGTCTCACAACTTCATTAATATATAGTCATGCTCAACGTTCATGTGATAAATCATCTCTTATAGCATGAAAATGTGCTGACTTGGTCAGACGATAAAAAATGACCCATATTGCATCATTACGTCTAGGAGTCTTTTGAAGTCCCATGACAAAGTCCGTCATAATATTATCCCATTTCCACTCAGGTATGGGAAGAGGTTTCATGACTCCCCTCGCTTGTTGCCTTACAAATTTCACTTGTTGACAATCCAAACATCTTGACACAAAATCAGCAATATCTCTCTTCATGTTTTACCACCAAAAATGTTCCTTAAAATCTCTATACATCTTAGTGCTACTAAGGTGTATATTGAAATTGGAACTATGAGCATCATCCAAAAATTCCCTTTTTAGATTAGGTATATTGGGAACACAACGTCTCTTAGAAAATTTCAAAATTCTATCTTCAAACACGATGTCAATCAATCTCCCATCATTCACAGATTTAATATTCGTTTTAAATTCTTCATCATCAGTCGGAGAACTCATTATCCATTCTAGCAAAGATGGTTTGTCAACCATTTGAAAAGGTATTGATGTTTTACTTTCCATGGTTATCCCCATTTACATCTATACTGGATCTATGTATATAGGATCCTTTTCAACACTCATATTTATCACAACTCCATGATCATTTCTACTCAAAGCATCAACCACCTTATTTTCCTTCACTGTGTGGTAGTGTGTAGTGAAATCATAATCCTTGAGTAATTCAAGCCACCTACTTTTCCTCATGTTGAGTTTTTTTTTGTGAGAAAAGTTACTTCAAACTCTTGGGATAAGTATAAATCTCACATTTTTTACCGTTGAGATAATGTCTCCATATCATCAAATCAAATATTACAGCTCCTAACTAAGGATCCTGAGTTGGACAGTTTTTCTCATTATTTTTTAGCTGACGTGATACAAAGGCAATAACTCTATCATTCTGCCTTATGACACAACCAAGTCCTTTCGTTGAGGAATCACTATAAATAACCAACCCATCATTCACTGATGGTTGAGTCAAGATAAGATCATTGAATAATCGTCTATTTAGTTCTTCTAAACATTCTTCTCACTCTTTTTTACAACCAAATTTAACCCCTTTACATGTGAGCTTCGTTAATGGGTGAGCCAATCGGGAAATATTCTGGATGAAACGTCGATAATAACCTGATAAAACAATAAAACTGCATACCTTAGTTATAATCATCGGTAGTGACCATTCTTGGATTGACTTGGTCATTAATGGATCAACATAGATTCAATTCTTAGAGACAATATGGGCAAGAAAAGAAATATCTTGAAGCCAGACTTCACACTAGCTAATCATCCCATATAATACATTTCTTCTAAGAGTATTCGGGATAATGTGTAAGTGATTTTCATGATCTTTATATCTTTTGTATTATACCAAGATATCATCAATAAATACCACTACAATTTCACCAACATATTCCTTGAAAACTCTATTCATAAAGTATGTGGCGAAATATGGAGAATTAGTCAATCAAAAATGAATTATTGAAAACTCATAATGCCCGTACATGGATTGCAATGATGTCTTCAAAATGTCTTCATTCTTCACACACAACGGATGGTATCCAGATTGAATATAAATCTTTGAGATGTATTAATCTCTATGAAGTTGGTCAAATAAATCATCAATGCGAGGCAGAGGATACTTCTTCTTTATTGTTATAGCATTGATATCCCTATAGTCAATGCAAAACCTTATATATCAATCTTTCTTCTTAAAAAAATGGAAATGGGCTCCCCATGGAGATACACTAGGGAGAATAAATCCATTGTTACTCAATTCCTCTAGTTTTTTATTTAGTTATACTAATTCCACAATGGCCATTCTATAAGAGGTCTTTGATATGTGCCTTGATCCAATAATTAAATCAATGGAAAACTAAATTTCTTGTTCTGGAGGATTTCCATGTTAATCCTCTAGAAATACATCAATGTACTCTGGCACTATAGGTACATGTTATATTTGAACATTCTTCTCCTCACACACAGTTATTTCATTCTCTTCCTCCACAATAATTGAATTTAGTTGAGCTACTGAGGGTGGATCTCGATCAGAATCAGGTGGTGACGATTCTGCTCTGAAGATAAGGTCTTCTTTATCATCATCATCAAAAATATTAACCTTCTTCTTCTTACAATAAATCTTTTCATCCTAGTCTGAAATCCAATCCATAATGAGGATTATATCAAATTCAATCACGGGTATGACAATGAGATCAATAGAAAAAGAACATTTATATGACCTAATGGGAACTGAATCACAAAACATTGTTACAATGATACTTCCCTTAAGAGTTTTGACTGACAAAACCCTTGTTAAATAAAATTGGAAATATAAAATTTTCATAGCAAATTGGGAAGATATGAAACAATGCGATGATCCAGAATCAAATAAATCATTTTCTAAATGTCAGGAAACCATTAAATTACCAGCCACAACATCTTTCAGAGCTTTAACATCAGATATAGTGATAGTATAAGCTTGGCCATGATCTCTTGACCTTTTCTGAGGTACGTTTACTTGGCTCCTAGGACATTCATTTTCATAATTCCCCCTTTCTCTAAAATTTTAGCATTCAAAATTGACAACCTATTTCTTTCTTTAGAAATCACGAGCTTGGTGTCCCTTTTCACGACACTTATAATAGACTCCCATTCCATTCAGGAATGTACCACGGTTTTTATTCCCACATTTATTATAGGATGAAGATTCAACTATTCCCTTCTTCCCCTTTTTTCCATTTCTAGAGTGTTCAGGAAATCTCTTCTTCACTTGCTTTTCTTTAACATCGTAAGACATACAGAATTAATTTTCTTTCATTATAAGACATGAGACAATATCTTCATATGATAGAAGGATTGTGAGACTGATGTTCTATGAAGAAATTGTTTTAACCCATCAATGAAATGATCAATATTACTTCTTGGGTTACATATATAATCTGCATCATTCCTTGCTAACCTTGTAATGTTAGCTTCATAAATTGCTACATTCTCATCTTTCTTTTGCCTCGAACTCAAAAATAGTCTTTCCATATCCACTAGATGGTCATGAGGAAATTATTATTCTATGAATATCTCTTTAAACTACCTCCACAACATATTTGATACTTCATCATCTTCTTTTATGTTTTGAATCAATGGAAACTATTGATCAGGATGTTCAGTGAGGCTGTAAAGCACCACGAAAACTTTTTCCCTTTCACTACTCCCCCAGGCATGGAATATTTTCTCTAAGGAATTTATCCATTTCATAGATACTAATGGATTTTTACCCCCATTGAATGTTGGTGGTTGTTGCCTCATGAAGCAATCTAACATCGATCCTCCACACTGCGGATCAGGGTGCTTTATAGAGGTAAGTTTATTATTAAAAACCTGAGTGAGTTGTCTTAGTATGGTGATAAGATGATCTGCACCAGTTGTATAACTATCTCCACTATAATTATCTTGAGCAGGAGAGAAATACCTACATGGATTGCGGGCATTGATACAGTTTCCAATCCTTCCACTAGGCTCCATTTCTAAACTATGGAATACACTAGATTGGTTTATCAATCGCAATACATAATTTCAAACTTATAACATACTTAACATAAATTCAACATTTTATGGATATAATCCATAATCATAAAAATGTTTTCATTGAGGAAGTTTATACTTATAAACCCTTCATAAGGATTTATAATGAATATTCAAATTTTCCCATTCATATCCCCTGGGACTGTTGTAACCAAGAGTGCATCATGAACCATTTTCGTGCACCAGTTCCCGTTGAAGTCTAACTCAAAGTAGTGTTTTTGGGTTTTGCACCTAGGTACATCTGTGCTAGAGCCGCCTCTATCTGCTCGTATCAAGACAGGGATGAATTTCTTGAAAAACTAAAAAATTTCTACAAGACCAAAATTCTAGGAGGTTTTTCTATACAAATACTCAATGTCTATATTATGGTAATGTGCCACAATTATATTTTATCTAAATCTAGTTTCCTAGGATTTTACTAAACTTCCTCTTATACCAACTGTAATGCCCCGACCCCAGAAGCCAAGAGTCGGTGCATTATTATGTACCATTGGCATGATCACAAAAGATCTAGTCTGAAAAGACCAATTAGTTTAGTAGCCTTAGAAGTACTAGATACATTCATAATGTTTGCATTACAACATAAACTGAAAAAATACAACAATATTGTTTCCATAGACAAAAATGATATCCTATATACATTCCCTTTAGGTTAGTCATAATATACTTCTTCACATCTAGGTAAAAATAAAACATAGAAAGGGGTCGGCTCAAATGCTCTGTAAGGATAACAATACATTAGAAACTTTCATAAATAATAATAAACATTTAAGGAAGAGTAGAAAACTAAAACAAAATCCTTTTAAACATTAAAATCATCATAATATGGAAAATATAAATCAAAATAATGAAATTTACTTACTCACATAGATATTCTACAAGTCAAATAATCACATGGAATATGAATATCCACTTTCATAATGATGGAATGAATTATACCAGACTTCACAAACACATAGTCAAAGCCTTTTCCCAAGAATACAAATAATATTTCCTCAAGGACTTGTTCCAAGAAAATAGTTTGTCTAATGAGACATACCGATTCATCGAGGAGCTATAGCTGGATCCACCAATCACTTACTAAGTCCAATGCCTTCCTCATATTAAAAGTTTTAAACATAAAAAAACACTTCTATTAAAACTAGCACATGACATGTCAATAATTTATCCATAAACCCTGAATGGTAGAAAAATAACACATCCATGGTCAAACAAATCCGAAAACCTTCAATACAAAATGTAAGATTTGTATCATAATAAATCAACTTCAAAGATGATTAATATCTATTAAATGATGTTGACATAGATGAAATCAAAACTGTTTGAGAGAAATATCTCATTCGACTTTTTAAAATCATTTAAAGGTACATAACTATAAAAGGAAAAATTCATTTTGAAAATATTCTTATAATCCTGTAAGGGAAGCTTAGATTATGTAATAATTTCAGAATATAGCTGCACCCGCCAAATAAGTTAAAAAACATTCTTACCTTAATTTTGTAAAAAATGTCATTATGTAACTTGTTTACAAAATGACGGAAAGATTCCATTCAAAACGTATAAGGTAAAATAAGGTTATAAATGAATTTCTCCCAGAGTCTAGTAAGTTGTAAATAAATTTTGTATTACATTTTTAGGAAAACATGGATGTGGATGAAAAAGAGGTCCCAGTAGATAATTACATATAAAAAACCTTGAATAAGGAAGAGGTTATAGAATTAACCCTTACCTTGTTATTTTCCTTGGTCGAGGGTAGGTTAACCTCCTATGTAATGGTCAAATAAATGTTATTAAATTATAAGGGAACCATATAGATTAATTTGATATTATAAACTATCTCTTAATATTGATTTGTTAATGATATTTCAGCAGTATCATCGTTTCAGGTGTTAACTGATTTGTTTTCTTTTATATGTTTTGTTACATAAGTAATAATTGTTATATATTGGATGTAACTTATTTATATTCAGGCTGATATTTAGTCTTTAAACATTATTTTTAATTATCAAATGAAAAATAGTCTTGAATGGATACGATAGAGAATGGATCTCATTGCGTTCATGGTGACGGTAATTAGTACGTACCGACGAGTGACAATATCATTATATTGATATTAAAATATTATACAATTGAATGTTATATCATATATACAGAATCATTATCATGTTATATTAATTATTTACATCATTTATACACATTATTATACCCATCCAATTGATGAAATGTTTGAAAAACAAACTACACCACGACATGAATATGGTAATCCGTTAGTAGCACAGATGGTGACTTTGTCATTTATAGAATGGATAGAATAATGAATATGGTTACACCATATTCATAATAAAATCAAAATATGTATAAGATATTAAATTTATTATTTTAGAATTTAAACAACAAAGAAAGAGGATGTGGAATAAGAAAAGAACATGAAAGAGGTGATGAAATATTTACCCTTTCTTCAGGTTCTTCCTTTTTATTTGATCAAAAGGGTTCCTTAGGATGGCTTTCTGACTAAAGGAGGGCCCCTAAGATGAACATAGGAAAGTGGAGAGTATAGTTTTTTAGGGTTTGGCTGGGTCAAATGGCTTTTAAGGTGTTAATTATAGATAAAGGGATGTTCCCTTTTATAAGAGGGGTGAGGGGCACCTTCGGAAAAGATTGAAATATTATTTCATAATAAAATAATTTTCGGTTTCTAATGTCTTAGAAATGATTTATTTAATGTATAATGTGGGGATGGGTCGAAAACCACTCAAAAAATTGGTTTTAGACAGGTTTGTGTCACTATATTAACCTTATCTTATATTTTCAACTGTTAGTTAAATAGTTTGACATTTACCACGTCTCTTTGTATTTTTAAATTATATGGTTAATAAACATACTATAAACATTCCAGAGAACCCCAAGTGGTTAATTATTGATAAATATATCATTATATAAGTCTTTTTTCCATACCATAGATTTTTAATATTATTATATCAACCAATAATTTGTTTTTTGAAAACTCATTTATGTCAATTTTGACATTATTTAATAATTGATTTGTGTTAAAGTCCTAAAAACATAATTACACTGTACAAATTACATTTAATAAACCCTAACATGTGATATTAACCTATTTTTTTTATAATTTATTAAATGTCTCAAATTATATTTATTTGGATATTTATAATATCAATTATTATAATCATTCATTAATATGGTAATTACTTCATCATCATTATGTCATAAATAAATTTAATTATTTAATTTTTAAAAATTACAAATAAAATACCATTATATAGGAAATATTTGTATATTTTTAATGAATATTTATAGTCAAATTTATCTTATGTATAACCCTATATGAAAAAATGGTTTAGTTATTAAAAATTGATTGTATCACTTTTAACTCTTCTTTGAATTAAATAATAATAAATGTCCTAATATAATCCATGTGGACCTAAAGGATCATATATTATTCATAAGGTTATTTTTGGTTGAATTAAATTTATCCAATATAATTAAGACATGTGTTAGGGTAATAAAATATCAATTTTACCATTAATTACTCTTTTTACTTTTTACCGTGGTAAATAAAAGTAAATAGTTACAGTTCACCAAAAATTATTTTCATCTCATTGAACTAAATTTAACTTACTGATGTTTACCATGTCTCTCGGATTTTTGAAATTCAACTCTCAGAAGCTGTAAAAATATGTTTTATATAAATTTGAAAATGCTCTTTGGAGGTGGGTTAAATATTGTAAAAAGTTAAATAAAATTTTTATACATCAAAAATTATTATAAACTGACTCCAATGAATTAAATTGAACTCATATATGTATTATGTATCTATTTTGACATAAAATAAATTTAAATAAAATAAATCATTATTTAAATAAAAATTCGTTTTTAAACTATAACATAGTGTTTGTCAACATTCATGAAAAAATGAATGTTTTCAGAAAAATAACAAAAAATTTCTCTAAGCTAATTTCGATATTATAAATCCCAAAATGAAGTCCATTTTGAAAGATATATATTATAAAATTTCAAAAAGTGTGTTTTACTATTCATAACGGCTATTTTCATTGGTTATGGTGTGTTAGAACTCAAAGATGCCTACAACAGACACTATTGAATTATTTAATGAAAAGCGTAATGTTGAAGCTTGGGGTGCTACAAATATGTTATTTCATGGGAATTTTTATGAGTTTTAGAGTATAAAATCATTATTCGGTAATGTTTGTTTTTAAGGTTTTCTTGAACGGTTGACTTGTATTCATAAATGAATATTCTAGTCGACCATGGTTAAATATCCGAAATTGATATTTAATGATATTAATAATATTATAGAAGAATAAATAATATTATTTTGAATTATTTCAAATACCATGTGGATGAATCATTATAAAATAATTAAATGGTGATTGTTTGGGTAAATTTGGTCTGTTTTTCGACCACAACAAACTTGTTTTTTTAATAATTTAATAATATGTACATAAGTTAGATCCCAAAAATTAAATATTTTATAATACATTTAACATAATCTAGTTCAATCATAAAAATTTTCTCATGACCAGATCGGAAGGTGAAAAATAAAATTGAAAATAAGTCACTCATGAAGGTGATAATTTAACACCATAAGGACAATGTTTTATTTTCAGAAAAAAGAGAAGAATGGCGTTGGATGAAATTATAAAACATTAGTATAATAACATTCCATTATATGTATAATAATGGAGTCAAAATACCATTTGTATAATGATAAGTTGGGAGATAATAAGAAAATCGTTTGAAATTGAAAGGAATTTTTATGAAAAAGAGAGAGAGACGAATTACCTCTTTATTTATCCTCTTGAGATCCTCCTTAAGGAAGCTAGGATTGGTGTGTTGATGAGACAAAATGATCTTGGACATGTATGAGGGCCTATCTAATATTATTGGGCCGATTTCAGAACATTCTTGAAGATTGAGAGGTGTGAGTAAATGAGGGTGTAAAGGGTGGTATTAATAGTGGAGGGGAGAAGGGTATTCCATATATATTATTCATTAATTTATTGTTTATCCACAAGAAAAGTAATTTTCAGTCATCTATGACAAATTAAATTAATTTTATCATGTGCATTTGAATAAATTGGGCTTATATCATCAACACATCACACATGACTCTACAATTTCTATAATTAACATATTTGGAAAATTATGGTATTTCATTATTCATCAAAAAATCAAGTATTTCCAAAAAATCCCAAAAAATTATGGCAACCATTTTTTGAAGTTTATAATAAAAAATGAAGTCTATTTTTAAAAATTTATTTTTTTAATATGATTAAATTAATTTTTTATTAAAATCATAATTTTCTTGAAAAATGTAGTTTTTTAAATTAAAATTGATTTTATAATCTTTTCAAAAATTACATATGGTCTTATAAAATTATCTTAAACACATAAGAAATATAATTTTTAATTAATGAACACATTTTAGGATGAAAATTTATTTTAAATTAATTAATGAATGAATTAATTATGACTTATAAAAATACCATTAATTTTACGATGGTAAAATGGTTACATATAAGATGCCTAAATATAGTTTAATCATTCATTATTAAGGTTACAATTATTTAGGGTGATTTATTATTCCTAAGAGTCATATTTCTACTCATAAGGGTATTTTACTATTCATAAGGATAGGTTACTATTCACCAAAAAATATGTTTTTCCTTTCAGACTCCAAACATCTTACTGATCACTACCGTGTGTGTCCGAATTTCAAATTTTAAAATATAGAAGTGTAGAAATTATTATTAATGGTTACATATTATATAGTATCACTATATTTCATTGTAATTCCTTTTTTTATTATACTATATGGAATAATTATAAGAAGGTGATTCCATTGACAAAACATTAGATCATTACATTAAAAGTGTATTACGCCTATGTCAAAAAATCATTTAGGATGGAAATGATTTCATAGACATGTTTAAGTGATATTTTAGTTGTATTTTATGTATATATAGGAAATATATTTTTGACGGTTATGCTTCACTGGCGATATGATCGTTTGATACCATCCACATACATTCTATGGATGAAGTATAATAATAATTACTTTAAGAAGATTCTATGAAACCAATTTCATTACCATGGGTTAATTATGTTATGATGATTTTATTATTATGCTATTTTCATTTCCATGATTTATTCCATGAGGAAATAATGAAATTATTATGAAAATAATTCATGGGTTATGATATAATGTTACGTGGAATGTTTTATGATCTTATAAAACACATATATATTTTTTTCATTATGTGATGGGTTGGACCAGAATTATGTAACCCTCTGATGCACTGAGTAAAAATGGATATCTCAAGAGGTAATAATTACTATCTTGGGAATAAAACATAGTTTAGTAAGGGAATCTATAAATACGATATCCATGGGAGTGAACCTATAAATAGTTAATGATGGAATGAGTAGTGAACCCATCCTGGTATGAAATTATTAGTAGTTATTTTTTACTAAGGTAATTATTTTATACGATTATGTATATGTAGAAAATATGATGTTGTTTTCTCATGTCATATTCAAATTCCTCTTGACTAATTATTAGTGATTCTACAAACTTTTAACTTATTCATTTTTATGAATATCAATATTCAATGATTTATGATTTATGATCATTGGCATTTCGATTATGGTTTTCAAAATATATTATCATTTTATCATAAAATTATTCTTTTTTGTGTCATCACATATTATAATTGATTGCCATATCTTATTTTTACCCTTTCTCATCATCTGAGCACATCTTTAATTAAATTTCATTTCCCCATGTTATGAATAATTTTTTTAAGTTGGAAATGCTTTAGATGTTTACTATGTGAGAAGATCTCTATGGGAGTTGTTTAAGTTCATTCTAGAATAGATAATTATATATCTTCTTTCCCAAGGAACTAGACATTCATGGTTTGGTCGAATTTTATATTATGATAAGTTTTTAATATTCATTTAAAATTTTGTAATATATATTAATGAATATATTTTTCCACCTCATTATGTGTGTGGATCAGGGTGGAAGTTTGTGTCAGGTTTACTTGATTGACCATCAAGAGGTTGATACTATTGAAAAGAATGATTCTTGAAGAAGTAGAATGGAGAATATTTCATATTGAGTTACTATAAGAGTATAAGGGATGAATCTCCATTATAGATTACAAGATTAGGTATTTTGATGATAATTTATCATCTCATAGAGCATTATATTTTCTATTTTTATAGATATATTTTTCTATGTTGTTCAATATCGATGAATTATAATCATCAATGGTGGTGGGGTGCAGGTAATAGCTTCTCTCCATTATATATGGGAACCTAAACATAACAAAACCTCTAGATTAGGTTTATGTACCACATTAAATTCTACCCAGGACTATTTGTTTTTTAACATTATTTAGCTTATTGATTAAAGGAGGATTTTTTTTCTTAGTCGTTCACTATACAGTCACCCAATTTATGTTACCTATATACATAGAGGTATATAAGAATGATGAGGTCATTGTGGGGATTAGTTCTCATCAATAACAATTTTAATATGGTTTCCAATATGGTTTATTAACAGATATAGTTTTTTATATTGGTTATTAATAATTTAAACTATCATTGTTTCTACATTATGTGTGTTGGGATCAACATTTTCTTTCTAATTTCCATGGGGCTATCATTCATCATGATCCTATTGAAGGATCAATGTTGGTGTTATTTAATTATGTTTGTTATGTTGATTTATTTTTTTAGTGCCAATAAAACATTAGGGATTATCATTGTTTTGGTGCCCATTTTTTTTATCATCCCCCAAAACAACATTTTCCTTATTGTATTAATTAGTGTCATGTACAGTAGGATTATATTTTTCTAAGAGAAATTGGTATTGGTAAAGGGAATCCCACTGATTTTCCATTCCCTTAAGAAAATAGGGATGATCATGTGTTTGTAGATGGTCACCATTAGTGATTATAGGGATCCAAATGTAGGGAGGTCATGATAATGATTATCCAAAACTATATAGACTAGAGATTTTCTATGATCCCATTTTTTATCTTCCACCTTCATCTCTGACATGTTTGATTATGGACGGATGTATTTTTTTATTATAATTAACTTACTATACTCCATATTATTCATGATGGAGATTCTTTTAGTTACACTAGTGTAGACTACACAAATTTATGGTTATTCATTTATCCATGATGTGTGTTAGTGTTATGAGATAATGAGGTAGATGAATCAGACTTATTGGATTTTTTTACTTCATATAAATTACATGATGTTATTCATAGAATCCGGAAAATTTTATTAATTATGCATGGTTATTTATTCATCTATGATTATAGTTATAATCAATCATGAGGAAGGTAAACATATAGTGTTATTAAGTGACTATGAGTATCATATGGACCATAAATGATTAGATCAATTATTGTCTAAGCAATAATTATTCTACAATGATTCGGTTGAGGCATAATAGGGGGAGTGTGCCTGATTCATTGATAAGTTCTTTGATGGTATTCTCGAGTTAGTATTGGATTTATCCCCTCATATTGATATCTATATCAAGATCTAATTCCATCCCAATGACTCTAAAATTTGTATATCTCCTTATTAGAAATAAACGTTGGGATTCATCAGTTTGGAATTCTAATTGATGATAAAAATTAAAAGGGAGGACCTTATGTATCAATGTGAGGTTCTCCTTTTTTTTATGAAGGTGAAAAATATTTGGAAAATATTTATAGACTAGAATTTGTTGAATCTAGTTCTTCTAATAAATAATTACCATCTCAAAATTATTTTGAATTTATTGAATCATTAGAAGGGAGCTAGTTGGTTTTTAATGGTTGATTTGGGTTATGAAAATGACTAAATTAGTGTTATAGTGGAATAAAACTAAATAATATTATCAAGAGTAATTATTTTTAGTTCATTTATGTGGACATACTTTTTTGTGTCATGAATTCCCATCTATATTAATGGGAATCATGTTTCAATGTGTTCAATGATTAAAGTGTGGCTGTTTTCATCGAAGATTTCCTCATATAATAAATTTACGAAGAGTAAAATTATTATAACATTAAGGCCATTTTCATTGTCGTGAAAATTATATTGGTTTAAATATTCCCATGTAAAATTTTGTGACATAGTAGGTACAATACTATGGACATATTTTCTCTTATCAATAATAGGAACTAGACCCATTGAATATTAAGGCCTTTATTTCGTAGGAAAACCTAACAACATTTTGCAGGTCTATATATTCCTCAGTTAAACTAGATATTGTAATAGTATTGGGTAAACTTTATCTATTATATTAGATCTATTTATACCCTTAACCATAAATAAATATTATATCTTGGGGAAAATCAGTTTCATCTAGATTTCAACTACCTAAAGTATATGTTTATTAACACTCCATTGCTTGTGTTTCTAATGAGGGAGTGATAATTGTGGTGCTTTATGATTCATAAAATCTTTTTTTTTTGTTTTTTCTATAATGAAATTCATGTATGTGATATCATTCCAATGAAGTTATGTCCCAATGAGCATAGTTATAAAACCCTCATATTTACGAAATATTAAATTGAAATAATTTTTTTATATTTGATCGCTTTCTTTATAAGTAAAACATTTTATAAATTAAAAATAATATATATTAAGGAATTAATAATAAATATGTTTTATTGGTGTGTCATAAATGGATTAAACACATTTTTTAATTAATATTTATAATTCAAAAAATATATAAAAATTTATAAATTTTTATGAAATAATAATTAGATTTTAATAAAATAATTTCATGATTATATACCAATATTTTAAAATATATATCCTTCATGGTGATATTTATTTTAATATAAATATTATATTAAGGAATATTTGAAAATTTGTTTAAATGATATATTTTATTACATTATGAATAACTATTAATACATTTGTCATCTAATGGGTATGAATGAGTGTAAAATGATTAGATCATCCTATACAAACAACGAATCCACAATATATTATTTTTTCATCATTATTTATCTCATTTTCTCACCTTGAGACAATCCTAAGAAAAATTAAGGTGTAATCCAAATGATGCCACTCAACGGAGAGGTAGTCATCTTACCTAATGAATTCATATTTTTTTCTTCATCGATTTCTTAAAAATATGTTTTACCCATCCTGTCATAATAAATACGGTATCAAAAATAATCATATATGATATTCTTATTTTGGGAAAAAAATTTCCAACCTCATTTCCCATGAAGGGTAAGTGAAAGTATATATTGTGAGTATGTGTGGACTACCACCTCTCCTTAGTTATATGATTAATTTTCCCATGATATCTATCATGTATGGGTTTTATGACCGATTTAATTTTTAAATATGATATCTTTAATATCATTATACTTCTTTATCATAATATCTTAGCTACAATATTTCCTTCTAATCAATTAGAAAATGACAATGTCACTCATACATTCATGTGAACTACCACCTCAAAAAAACCCATGTCTTTATATAACGATTATATATTATACATACAAAATGATTAAGATTCTATATTTTATAGAATAACTATAAATTAATCAATAAAACTTTTAATTAGAAACATACATAAAAAACAAGGAATCTAACACCTTAAATGATAAGGATAATAAAATATTGTTAATGAATGGGTGATAAGAATTTATCAATAAAACATGTATTTTATTATCACTATGAATATTTTTTGGTATCTATTTATAATAAATTTAATCATTTTATACAAGAAGTTATAAAAAATTATGATGATGTTTAGGGATCAGGAAAGTGCTTCACATCTAACGTATCCTTCTTGGAGAAATGTTTCTTACTAAAAATTAGTTTCCTTCATGTGTTGTATATACTTACCCTTTGATATATTATATCCTAAATATTTTTATATTTGTTAAATTTAATTTTACATATTAAGTCATTTCATTTATTTGGTTATGAAACCAAGGTTACCAAATAATTATTGGTCTTATTTAACAAAAATCACTTTTACCAGGGTTTTTTGGCTTAAATATTATGTTGATGAAATTATATTATGAGTATCTAAATAATATTAAAAAAAGTATCTCCACTATATTTCTATAAATTAAAGGTTTTCATTTCATTTTCATCTATATATGTTCTCAATTTTATAAAAGAACATTTTTATATAAAAATAACATTATTTTTCAATTCCGAAATGTATATTTTCTCCAAGTACATATTTTATTTAAATTTTTTTAAAAATTTATTTTAAAATTACATAAAATTTTATTAAATTCAATTTTACTATTTTTAAAATTTCAATGAAATTGCATAAATAAAATGTTTCGGCCATTTTTTTAACATTGTAGATTTCACAAAATGTGTGAATATACCTATTTTTTATATATATCATGTGAAATAAATCTCTACAAATAATAACTAATATTTAATTTATATATTAATTTAATAGTTTCCATTGTAATTTTCGAAAAATAAATTTCCAAATAAAAAATAAATTTTATTATTTTATATAGAAAATAAATAATGAAAAGTGTATATTCCTTAATAAATTTACCATTTATCTTTTAAATTTATTTTATTCTATGAAAATAACCTATTAATTTAATAACTATTTACTAGGGATATAATCTAACTTTACCTTATTTTTTCATTATTTGAATTTATTTTTATTATGATGGAAAAATATTGATGAAACTCTTTTTCATTTCCTAGGGTTATTTTTTAAAAAAAAAATCTCTCTTTTGGTTGTTTTAAATAAGATTATATTTTTTTGGAAAAGTTTGACATTGATGATGATGGTTTTTTTAATGACTATGATGGATTTTTAATTTTCAAAAGGATCACAAAAATAATGTCTTCTCCCAAGGCTCTAATGAATGCAAATTAGTTCCAAAGGATCACTCAGACCACATATTTACCAAAAAACATATGGACTACATAAGTTTTAAAGGTTATTAGGGTGTGTGTATGACTGGCCAAGGAGTAAATGTGTCAATGTATTTTAGAACAATGAAATAAATAGAATCCTTGAGGTCTTGATATATGATTGATAACACATAATCTCCTTAATTCTACAAGATCACGTGATCAAACATATGACAATGGGGGGATGTCGTACAGTCTCTCGATCATGCGATAACATATTTCAAAAAAAATCCTGGGAAGAGGTCACCTGAAGTTCATGAAAGTTGATATTATATAATTTAATGAGTCATTATTTGGTTTATCGAAATCAAAATATCTCAAGACTATTAATGCATCTCATTATGGAGTCTTGTGATACGCTTGAAGAAAATTATGTTGACCATGGAAGAAGGTATTATGACATGTGACATGTATTGGAGGTTGAACAAGAATGAGAGAAATTATTATGCAAATTTCACATGAATATTGTTTTGACCCAGGAAGAAGGGATTCCATCACATGGAATTATAGTGTGGTAATTTTTGAAATCGTTAACAGACAACACAAAGCATGTAAGGGTGATGATGAGTCTATCAAATGTATAGAAGGCCATGTATATTAGAGTTATGGTTATGGATTTACGTCTATATATATACATTAACCCATCCATATGGAGAAATTAATTTATCTTAAGTGGTTTTATCTGAATAAAATAAAAATGGATGTATTTCATATTCGTAGATGGGTGTATGAGATTATATAAGTCACATGAGAAGGAACACATAACGAGATTCAAAAAAAGATAAAGAGAAATCATGATTTCACATAATCTAAAGGGAGTTATGATTATGTTGTTCTTTCACATAAGAATACATACAAAATTCATGAAATATATGGAAGCAAAAAAGGGCCTTAATATGGAGTCACATGAAACAAATAATCTGAATAGGGGACTCATCATGGTGTATCACGAAGGGGTCTTACATAGGTCTTTCACAATCTAGAAGGAAAAGAATCCAAAAATGGTTATTTTTATATCGTTGATAAATAAGGAGGATAATAAAACACTCATGTGTAAATAAAACATAAAATATTTTAAAAATACTCCACTAAAAGAGAAATTTTTAATGGATGTAAACTATAAGGTACAGTGAGTCCTCTATGAACCAATTTAATTTATTGTTCTTTACTTTATTTGTTACACTCACATATTTCATTTGTATGCTCCTTGGACATAATATTATGTTGATGAAAATTTTAGTAATTATTTCTTCTTCCCCATGTTCTAATTCCCATTTCATATTATCTATTTGGAGGATATATAAGTGTGTTTTTTTAAACTATGAAATGCGATCTAAAGGGAATTTGGTAAAATATTTGATACCATGATACAAACTCCCTAAGGGTATTTTTATGGTCTTGGTAACAATTCGTATTATGTGGGAGGATTAAATTTATAACTTCTCTCTCAGAAAAATTTAATGGCAGTTTTCATTATTTATGGGATTCTATTATTCGATGGAAAAAATATTATGTTATGAAAGAATCATATATATCTGTATTTTATTATTATTTATAGATAGAGTAATATATTTATTCAAATTTGGTTGGGATTATATATATAGAGTAAGATTATAAGAATATTACACTAGTGAATATGAAGTTGATTCAATATGAATCAATGGTTTTCGAGAGCATTATATACACAATCAAAATGAAGGTGATATCATGAAATTCATTCCATGACATGTGAAATATTTTTTTTTTGAACATATTTAACAAATATTAAGATTTTTGATATGTTAAATTATAGGCTAAGTAGAAAATGAATGAGGACTTGATGATTCACACAATTAATCTATTGATGTGTTCTTTGATTGGATGAATGATTTTTTGGAACACAGGTATGGTCATAGGGAAAATATATATTATTTAAATATGATTAAGAAAATCATGAGATGTATTTCACCTCGATTAAAAATAAAAAAAATATATACAAAAGGATAAATTTACAATTTATATGAAATTTTATAGATTACATAATATCATTTTAAAATACAATACGTAAAATATTATAATGAGTATTTAGAAAAAAAGGTCTAAAGAAGTAGAATTTAATGCTCTAAAGTAGGATAGTTCATAATATTTAAAGGAAGGATTTTTGAGGATGAGTTAATGCCATTCCTTTACTCAAATATATAGTGGAATAATGTAAGGATTAACCTGAAACTTCATCTTTCATGTATTTGTTATTGAATTTTTAATCAAATAATATAATATTTTAAAAATTTGTATCAAAAAAATTATTAGAATGATGATAGAACCTATAAGTTACGTCTTCATATATTTTGAAACGAAATAAAAATACTAAATTAAATTTATTCAAAAAGTGTAATATCATTTCATTATAAATTTTTTTTTTCCGAAAAAGATGTGTCAAATGAAATGGAATACTACATAGTTCGAGGAGAAAATAATATGTTGATAGTTGTATAATGTTCACAATATAGGGGAAAATGATAAAATAACAAGGTTTAAGTTGATGTAATAGTAGAAATCCTTTTTTAATTATAACATATTCATGAGGAGATTGATGTATTGAGGGCCAAAATGAATAAATCATAAAAGGTGGATTATAATGAAAAACTCTACATGGACCATAGTTAGAAGAGTTGTTTGATATGATTTCCCAAAATGAAAATATTAAATTTTATAGTCATAAAACATGTAAGAAAATATTTAATGAAAGATCCAAGTTGAATAATAGATCATGATTATTGACTATCTGACTAACATAGTAAAATATAATGTCAAAAAAATCATTGATCATTAGGAGAAAAATGTCAAAAAATGAAGATTTTTTGAATATTAGCAGAATATCATAAGCCATCGTATGATTCCAATAAATCATTTCCCAAATGAAAAAAAATTAAATTATATTCGAGTGGTCTAGCACTAAATTTAATGGAATTTTTGGAGAAGAAAAATACACATCAGAAAGAAAAATATGGTATTGGGATTGATCTAAAATAGAAATCATTGATGATTAAAATTAGACCACCATAACCTTCTATAATTTTAAATATTTATATGGGTTCAAATAATAATCAAATGATTTGGAGAACCAAAAGGACAAACATTATCGCATCTGTGAAACATATAAATGCACCTCACATAAGTATTTATTTTTTGGAAATAGATGCTATCTTAAATTTTTTTTATTTCATGTAGAAGTGGTGCCAAAAGATACTAGAGAAATTGAGATATCCCAACATTATCCATTATTTTACGAATTATCTCGTTGTCCACTATTTATAGTGATGTAGATTCATACACATGGCCGGATCATGCTTATTGAAAATTAAAAGGAATGTTAAGGAATTGACCCGTAGTGGTTGTACACTATATCACTAGAGATTATCAAATGATATGATAATGAAAAATAGTTTTTTCAAATTTCCAAGATTAATTTGGTAAATTATACACTATATAGGATCATGATTAATGGTCAGCTTTAGGTATGAATCCAACAATATGGATTATCATGAAAATTTATTTATAGGTATTAATTATAATGATTGTCTTCAAATTAGCATATAATTTTGCAATATGGATCATTGAGATTAAGTGAACCATCTATATGAAAATAATTAATGATCTAGTGATATGAATTGGGTATGATAAATATGGTCTCATAATATTTAGAATTAATTATTACATGAATATTATTGGTTTGAGAACATTTTGTAGTAGTTTTGAAAGGAAATCTATATAGGGGGAATATTTTTCTTATGATTGGAGAATAATATATTTGGTTACTATCTATGGAAGTTCAAAAAAGGTTGTGTAATAAGTATCTTGGTAATCTCAACCAACAATCCTTGTTTAATATGGTGAAATATAATGTTAATTGAGATCTACCTATGGCATCACATTATCATTCTTGAACATGTTACAACTGCTATAAAGGGAATATTTCTCAAAATAATTATAAGGAAAAATATAAAATGTCAATAATAGGGTTTTAACTAGGTCATATTGTTGTGTGAGGACCAATTTCACCAAAATATATTGATTTTAAGATATATTAAATACTTATCATTAATGATTTTGTATAACTTAATGGGTTTCAACTATCACCCACATGTATGTGGAATTTCATTGAATAAATAATTTTCATTGGGAGTTAGAAATATGTTTTGGTTAAAAAATATAGTATGTTTAAATCTTATAATTTAATGGATTTCATAATATCCAAGTGAAGGATTATCTCAAGAAATATAGTATAGGGAACAATGTTTTTGTAGTAATAAATCCATAGAAAAATGGAATCATTGATAGAACACAATGGAGTATCAACATAATGAGAAGAATTATACTTATTAATAAAACTATTATACAAAAATATGAGAGAGAATCAGTTTTGACACGATTTAACATTTATAATATATCCTCATTGTGTCCAAAGCATGAGAATACAATATAGGTTTTTCAAAATAGATAGAATCCAATAACTAATTGTGTTTGAGCCTTCATTGGTAAGCGTTCCATTTTTAATAAGGAGATATATAATATTTCTGAATCCTAATTATATTTAAGAATATTCCATGGATACTATGAAATAATAATTCCATATAAATGATTCAATAAGGGTATAAATAAATTTTTCGTAATCAATGGGGTTATTTTGGTACAAATGAGTGGAATATTCTTAAAATACATGAACAATATTCTTTTTATAGTGATGAATATATTTTCTTCTTAGGGGGAGTGAAAGTACATATGAAATATTTATAAAATGATTAAAATGATAATATGGATGAAAATATACATATATCTACATAGAAACTGTGGAGTTAAGAAAAAAATTTTGTATTGAATATAGTCGATGATTATACATCAATATTGTAAAAATTGATAATGATTATACTATTTCAATAATTCTCTCGATCATAGAAAAATACATTATGTTTTTAATGAGAATCAATAAAAGGTAATTAGGTATCCACGATTAATGAAGAGCATGACCAAATAAAAAATAACTAGACATGGGTGTATGTTTTGAAGCCCCTAGATAAGATTGTCATTGGTTCCTAATGGGTCTTCTGTAACAAGGTGAATGATGACAGTATAATAATTATGAAAATAATAATTATTTGGGTGGAAGGGACACACTTATATATTTTTTATTTATGTGAATGAAACATTTAAACATGTTTCATGGATGGAGACAATTCAATTATTCATGTATATAGAAGTGCAAGGGGAATTCAATTCCTCTGAGATTTATGTCATTTCTGCATTTCTCAATGGGTTTCTTTAATAAGAATTTTAAATTTAATGTGTAATTGGATTCCGTATTTATGATGATCCTAATTAATATTTTTTTTCACAGAAGTCTGTAAATAGGTAAAAGCAAGCGCCCCGAAAATGGTACGCAAGATATGATCAATATTGGAAGAAGTATGGTTTCATGTTCAGTGGAGTTAATTGAAGTATCTATTTAAATATCCACTATATTATATACGTAATGGTGATGGTTTATTTTTATTACCTGATATAAGGTGGATCATTTGATGATTATTTAAATTAGTTTGAATATATAAATAAATATATGTGTGTGTGTGTGTGTGTGTATGAGTTTGAGATGTCAATTTTTGGCAGTCTATCATTTTTCATCGATTTAAAAGTAATAAAAGAATAACATGAAAAAATTATTTCCCATTTATAATATGATTAGTAGGTTTTAGGATAATTTCAAATGGTATTCTCCAATGATATTACAATTGTGGTTTCTAAATTGATGAAATTTTCAATAGATAATGAAGGAAATGTAGTGAGTATCATAGAATATAGAAAAAACATTGGTAGCATGTTATACAACACTATGACACAACATGATACTATCTTTTATACATGGCAAGTGGAATAGTTCAAAATTGATCCTGAATATATCCACTTACTTATACTGATAGGAATACTCTAATATATCAAAGCCATGGTTGATTTCATTTTACTAACCAATAGAAAATATCAGTAAGAGTAATTAGGTTTCATAGAAATATTTTGGGCTGGTTTAGTAGATGATAGATAGTTTATATCTAATGGTGTATTCAATTTTAGCAAACTATGAATTTCTCAGATAAGTAAGATATAATATTTAATTTCTTTGATCACTACAAAATTTGAATATATTATGTCTACTAAATCATAAACATAGTCATTTTGGATGATATACCACCTCAATGGTACTCTAGTTCAATTGAAATAACTGATATAAATCCATTATGATAATTCATGTATTATATTGGACCTACTAATAGAATAGACACCCCACTAAAGCATGTTTTTCAGGTCTGGGCCCCCCAGGTGCCACTATTTTCCCCGCATACATCACATTGGGGCCCACCCACTTTCCTAAAAAGGTCATCTGACTAATGAAAGTATCCACACACCAACACATTCTCTTTCAAGTTTTCTATTTTCTTAGTCACACACATCCTGGGAATCTTCCTAGATGGCGAATGATCCCGATCACTACTCCTTGCTATGAATTCTTAAATGTGTATTTCTAACAAGGTAGGGTGCTAAAAAAAGGTTCACCATGTTGACGTGAATCATTTTTTTTATTTTATCCCTTCAAAATTATAGGGCGATGCACTACCCCACCTCCAACACACCACAAAAACCATTTCTGTCGACCAAAAATCGGAATCCAGATAGTAACACTACACTTGGGGATGGGTTTATGCTCTGATACCAACTATAGTGACCCTACATTTTTACTTGACTATTACATCATTTTAAGGAAAAAACATAATGTGTTATAATACATGATCCAGTGGTTTAGTATGTTGTAAAATTATGATCATACATAATCTAAACATAAAGAATCATAAATATTTTTTAAATCCTATATCATTATCCATAAAATATTTTCTTCTACTAATTATAAGTAATCACATGTTTGAAAGGGGTGAGATAAAATCCCAGTAAGAGGATAAATAAATATTCTGAATAAATAGAAAATTAGTGAGAATAATAATAATCATAACAGAAAAAGAATATTATTGTTTTCCTAATCATGACATTACACTTAATTTATTGTAATGGAATGTGGAAATTCATAAAAATGAGTCATCATGCCGTAATGGTCAAAATACCAAATGTGGGTCTAAAACATTATAGTATCATATTCACAAATTAAATATTTTAACAACCATAACATCACCATTTTGAATCATCATATATATTCAATTTCAGGCATATTTTACATTATCTAATTATATATATTACATTAAACAATTCATTGGAGTGCTACATAATTCAGGGTTCACCTATCACATCATAATGTTTACATAATCTTGCATTCCACATAGAACATATATCAATCAAATTAAAGAAGTAAATCATGTAAATTAATGGGTTTTATAAGGATTTATCCCATCACAAACAATCTTGGGGGTTCCATATTGAAATGTTGAAAACATATTTGGTATAATATTTATCATTATTGAGTGGAGAAGAAATAACCTATTATGATTTAAATTTTTTTCAGAAGTAAGATATATTTTTGAAAACAATTTATTTGTCATTACATAATATTGGAAACATTTTTATACTAAAAAATAAAATCTAATGGAAATAAACTTATATTTGATTTATATTATAAAAATATCCAAATTGGAATTTGTCATGAAATAAGAATAACCCAAAGAAAAGAAGTTGGGTTTGAAAATCACTTTAGCTTATGTATGCATTTTTTTCCTTATAATCTCAATTATTATAATGAAATATTAATTAATTACTAATTAGAAAACATTATCTAAAAGTATGTGATTTATTATTATTTTATTATCTTTTTATTGCCATTTTATTGGTTATATTGTTCAATTTCATCATTCTAGGAGTGTTTATTTTTGTGGTTTTCATGATCAGTTCACTTGTATACAAGTAAAGAATTTCAGTTTAAATGAGATTGATTCTCTAGAATTGAAATTATATATTATTATAGAACATACATTTTGTTAAATGGTCTTATATTTGATTTTATGAAGATTTTCCCTTGCATAAATGGTTAATGATAAATCTATAATTATTTGGGTGGGTTTTCAGTCCATCATGGAATAATTTTTTAATAAATATTCTTTTTAATGTATTCTTCTATAACATAAAACAAGTTATAATATTATTAATAAATTGTTATAACCATAATAATGGTTTTATGACCTTCTTTGAAGGGGGTATTGAAAAAAGAATTCTCGACATCCATGAAGGAGATAATGTTGTTAATCACATACGATGACCACATTTTTAAAATAAATGTATTGGAGAATAGGTTTTATGATTTATATTACTTTAAAATTATAAAATTCTAGTATATATGTGATACTAGAGTTTTAATTCCTCTTTATGTAGGATATGGGAGTAGTGAATAAGAAGATAAAAAAATTATTAGGGAACGAAATAGATTTTTTCCTATTGAATTTCTTCTCCTTTAGAACATCTTTAATGAACTTGGTTTTTTTATTTTAATGATACTGTTAGGTCATGGATTTTCAGAATAGTATTGTGTATGTAATTTAGTAGATTTTAATTAATATATCATACTTGGAATATTTTATGAGAAGAGTTGGTGAGGTGTGGTTTTTATAGTGGAGGAGGGGGTTTTTTTTAATTCATTAATTTATTATTTGGATAAAGAATATAAATAGTGTTGATAAATATCACTATATGTATTAACTAATTAATTAGATTATTATTACAATGTTTTTACATCATCTATTACAAAAAAATCAATTATTTAATCTTCAATGTTATATACTATAAATAACCGTATTTTTCTCTTCGCCAAAAAAATAATTATTTTAAAACAATCCATTATATTATCCTTAACCATTTTTTTCATTATATATTTTAAAAACTCCCTTTTTTTGAAATATGTTTCAAAATATGAGAAACAACATTTTTAATTAAAATCATCATTTATTTGAAAAATATAGCTTTTAATATCATAAGAGATTTTATGAATCATTGAAACTTTAATTAATATATTAAAAATTATATTCATATTTTAAGAAATTTTATTTATTTATTTTTCTTTTTTATAAAAATAAGTTTTTTAAAATCTTTATATTAATTTTAAAATTTTAAATAAATATTTCCATTTCACGAATATACTAACACATAAGTTATCATTTTTAATACATTTATATACTTATTCCATGATATAAATATAGCCTATTTTAATTTAAAATATGCTTAAATTTAATTAATACTTTTATATTTAATGTTACTATTAAATTGATCAGATTACTATCCATAATGGTCATGTTACTATTCCAAATGTGACATTACAATTCCATTGTTATAGGTTCATTAATTTTTATAAACATCACTTAATTCAATCTTCATTTATGGGAATAATATTTTAATTGGGATAAATTTTCTATGTATGTGTTTAATAACATATATCAAGATTATAAGAAGAGAAAACATTCCATTCATAAATGTTTTTGGTTCATTACAATTCATGTGAAATTAATATTAGAGAAAATTCATTCCATCACATATGGATTGATAAAAATGAAATAAAATATCTATTTATCAAAGAGAAAATAGACAATTTCCTTGCGGTGTTTGGGTATTTTCATATAGAATTATAATATAAAAACATCTATATGATAGCCTTATCCAAAGAATCGTTTCAATAGCATCGAATGGCTCTTGGAATATAGTCAACCCCAACGCTTTGATAGTGTATATATACAACTAATATAATTGTTGAATGAGATCTTGTTCAACTATGAACATAATTTTTTCCTTACTATATTTAAAAACACAAATGAGTGACCTTTGTGTACATTGAATTTTTTTTAGAAAATGTATTGATCCCGAATATGGGACATGAAGATGGTGGGAGTAGTGAAGAAAGGAGGTTTCCAATACAGTTATTTTTAAGAAATCCTATCAATGAATAATAATAATGAAAATTTGTATTTTTTATTAATTATTGTAATATTTTACATTTTTTAAGAAGTTATATTAAAGGATAACATTTTTTTTCCAATTGTTTTTGAAAATATTACCAATGTCCAGATTAAGAACGAAGTGATCCATGGTTGAACAATGCATACTTCTCCTGTTTCTCAGATTAAGATTAAATCATGTAGTATTACAGTATGTGTAGATTATTTATTTGATCACAGTCTAGATTCACATATTGAATATGGTTTTTTGTGTTCATGACTTTTAAATAATAATGGATCTTGATTTTTATTAGTTTTTTCTGAAACCCTAAAGGGGAGGTTTTTTTGGAAAAATAACACTTCATTGTTTTATATATTGATTATGTTTTTTGACAAGGTTTGATATTGTTGAAGATTTATACTTTTTCAAGTATAACTTTTATCATGATTGTGACATGGGTCATGTAAAGCACCTAAGTTCCATTGGATCTTGAAGTAGAGTGTATGTCTTAATGGATAACATAAAGCATTTGTCTCCTAAAGTATCCAATAGATATTGAATATCCTAAAGGATCACATTATGTCTTTTTTATTGTACAATGTGTACATTTCTGATGATCATTTATAATTAATCAACGAAAATATGTCTTGTAATCACAATTTTTGATTGAGGTAATGTAATGACATGATATAATGTTGATCACATAAAAAAAATAGGTAAAATAAAAAATCTATGTGATTACTCAATCACGAAATCAAATATGTATAAACCAACCACATGAAAGAGTGTAAAAAAGTGAAATAAGAATGTTATGATGGATATGCTAGACCCATACAACGATCTATCAAAATCATGTGAGTAATTAACTATAAATTAATCTCATGATAGACTCATGTGATATGATTAAACACAGTGATTCAATCCATAGAGGAAGGGTATGTGACACTATCCATGTCTTGGAGGATTATATTTCAAGCCACAAAATATAATGTGAAATGAATATAAAAATAACACTGATTAAGGTGGATGAATTTTTGACATGTGAGGTTTCATTGAGTTCGATCTTGATATCCATAAATGGAAATGGGAAGCACGTAAGGGTCATGATAAGACAGTTGAACGAATGATCAATCATAGTTTTCATTATTAAGGAAGTGAATTTATTTATATAAATACCCATATATCCTTGAAATGATAAGAATATTACTATTATTTTTTAATCCTAATAAATTTTTATGGGAGAAAATTTTCATGATGTAAAGGGAGTTTGAAGACAAAATAGGTCTTATGATAATGAAAACATAAGGAATTTCCAATAATGTGATGTAAAAATATCGATAGTTCTTATGTTAATGAGAGTTATTTATTGTGTGTTTTACATATAGGTAGACCATTAGGAGTCACTTGATCTATATTTGAAAAATAGGTTTTCTCACCGTAGTTATGTTATTTGAATGATCTATAGAGGGGCACAAAAAGGGTTCTCCTCAAGGGGTCCATCAAAGGTGTCTTATACAGGTGTTCAAGTTTTAAGACTAAAATTATTATCCAAATATTATTTTCATATCTTTGCTAGAGTAATATCATAATGACACCCCCATGTGTAAATTAACCTAGAATATTTCATTAGAACATTCTACTAAAAAATCAATGCATACAATTTTTTAGAGGAAGAAATGTAAAATTAAAAATATTTGTTGGATGTAAACTATGAGGGACATTGATTATTCAATGGTCCAAGTAACACTATTGTGATTTAGTGGGTTTTTTACAACATAATATTAATATTTTATAATCCTTCTATTTTTATTAGTGATTACGAACTGAGTATAAAATGATTATATGCATGTTTTAATTCTCGTTTATTCTTTTCTATGATTTGGAGAGAAAAGATAGTTTTGTGTAATGGAAAAAAATATCTAAAGTGGATGTTGTTTTATTCTTCCATTCCTCAATTCATTACATTCTCATTGGTTATTTAACCCAACTATGATAACATATGTTATCATAAAATGATGAATTTTAAATGATCTTGTGATATACATATGAATTGATTATAATAATTTGATTGGTTGGTCCAATATATGCCACCAATGAATTGGTTAATTTTAAATTTTTATGAGCTAAAAGGCTACAGGTTGGGTAGTCCAAAGCCTGAAAAAGGGAACTGAGGTGGTTACCCAATTATGAAAGAGAGTACATGTGGAGTTATCCCAAACCTTGAAAGGAGAAAAATGCGGCTAGGCCAATCCCAACTTGCGATAAATAAGATTATAGATATACTAAAAATGTTTTTTATGATTTTGATTATTCCAAATTTTGTTCCACTCTATTATGAAATGTTCGTGCAATGAATTTTTTTTCTTGGTTCATGAACTTTTACAATCAACCGATACATGTCAAATAAACTACTAAATATTTTTTCCATTAATTATATATAATATAAATGATTTTTTTTGTAAAAGTTTCTAATGCTCGATGCATACTCTAATAAATTTATGATTTTATTAGGCTCACTAGCATTCAATATTTGATATCTATCATGTTTACAAATACTATTAATTTTATTTTAGTTTATCATATATTTTCATTCCCCTTATTATGAAATGATATGTATATTTGGTATGACTTTGAATTTTACATTGTGAGAATATAATATTGCATATGATAATGATCTTTCAAAAATTAAACTACTTTTGTATAATGTGTATAATGAAAGAAAACAGTTTTGTTTATTTCGGGAGTTTAATTTTGAATTTAATTTAATATAAATATAAAATTATGTAGTATCTATTATTTCAATTTTTTGTAACCTCGATAATAATGACACCTATTTTTTCTATTTAGCAGTGGTGAGTTCTTCACCAACGTGATGTAAAATATTTCTCATCGATGGGTGATTTGTGTCCTATAAAGATAATAATATCATGGGGCATGTTTTCTCGCATTTCGATTTGAGTTGATGAATATAATGGTGGATGGTTTTTCTATAGGATTATGACATTAATATCATGTAAATCCAAATTGCATCAAATGGTTTTGTAGATCTATTTTTTGGTATATCTTATAGAGTTTTTATTCAAGAATCTAGAGATATCTAGAGAGGGATAAAAGAGCCTATAGTAATTTATAAAGATACATAAAATTTAGTTGTTAGAGGATTCTTGTCATAAATAACTATTAAATTATACTTTTAAATGATTGAGGTGAGTCTCTATGGGTTTACTAATTACTATAAATGATGCATGACATCCCTTATGATGCTTCAGAGGTTTGGTCCCAAGATAACCACTATATGATTATATTTTAGTGGTGGTTTTCGATTTTATTTGATGTGTGTTAGGTGGTTCTCTAGGACTAAAATTGTTCATTAATTTAATTACATCTTTGAGTACAAAATATTTTCTATTACTGGACGTTTCATCTTCAGTGGCTAAATATTTAGTAATTGTTTACAAATTTAATATAATATTTCTTCATCTGATAGAAAATAAAGGTAGAGGGTCACGTTTAATGTTAGTGATTTCTAACCTTGGATGGCCCTAGGTCAAAAAAAAAATAAATCTCAATAAATTTAATTGATGTTCTTCTATGAGACCAGGGAGGGTTTGACTCCATTTGGGTGATCATATATCAATAAATGATGTTGCCCCACTTACTATAAATTAGGGATTATTTGGATGCCGAGGTTTAACTGAGTTTTTATATAAATGAGGTAGTTTATATTCATGGTCTATCTTGATTCATCATTTCTTATTAATATAGAAAATTTATGTAGGGATTTTAAATGGGATAATGTGAATATTTTTGTTGCAAATTAGGTAATAACAATAAATTTTCATGGCATAGATCCAATCGAGGCATTGTACCGATAGATTTTTCATTATCTATTGTATTAGAATACTGCTAGGGTGTTAGTAGTCCCTATCCCAAAAGTAGAGTAGTTCATGATAAAGAATATTAAAATGATTCAAGAGTGTATTGACATTCCATAAAACCATTATATTTTGTTTGGGTATTAGAGGAGGTCTCTCGTGGTGTTCAAGGTTGGGGACCACATATTCTTTGAAGTTTCACATCATCATGGGTGTTAGATATTTTATTGATGATGTCTTCTCTCTCCCATGATTATTAGGCCCTTTGAGTTATAAGAGCACATTGGAGATTTGGGGTATCGGTTGGAACTCCCTCTATAATTCAACCAAATCTAGGATGTATTCTTTGTTTCATATTCGAAATGATAACTTCCTAATGACTATTTTTCATTTATTGGGGTTGAATGTCAATATGGACACAAAATTCATCGATTTTAATGTTGTGATTTTGGATCACCGTGAAATGGAGTTATAAGGGTGTCCTATACATTATCCTTGATCTTATAGATGCATGGTAGTTTTTAGTGGTGTTTTTGGGAGATTTATTATTGGAGGTATGCTTAGTATAATGAGCAATTTTGAGTTTTGTTTTATTTTTGTAATGTGATACATGAATTAGTGTATATTTACGTGTGGAATTTTTATCTCATCTATTCCATATATTTTTTTACAAATTATTAAATATTTGAGTGGTATATTTTTGGGAGCATTGGGAATATTTTATTTGTCAGTTTTATTCTCAGTTAAATCTTGAATCATGAAGATAAAAATCAGTTGAGTGGTATCTACTGTAATGGCCTTGAAATTGCAATCCAATAATTTTTTTAGTTTTTTGATTCATGATGGTATTTATAGGATTTATAGAGGATATAATTAAGTTTTAGTTATCTATATCAATACCATTCCACGGTGATTGGCATGGTGTAGGTCATGGTGTGCTTCATTTTTTAGAAATGTGTATAGTGATGGGAGTAATTTTGGTTCTTTTAGAGGTTTTTCCTAATAGATATTCATTTTCTAAATGGAGTTTTTCGATCCATGGATTTTTAGTGTTGGTCATTGTGATTCCAAGTATACCATGATGTGAGAAATAAGTAAAGTAAACATGGTGGTGGGAATTTTTGGTTGAGAGTTCACCTTAAAACAAGGATGTTTGAAACACCCACAGTAATGATAATTTGGTTTGGTATTTTTCAACATATAGAAATAGGATCCCTAAGGTTAGGATAAAGGGAAACCAAAAATAATTATCTATTCACATCATTATATTGGGTGTGGGGAGGTGAAACAGTGAAGTGGTTTACCCGACACCCATATGAGGGTTTTCATACCATTTTAGGAAGCTGAAGAAAAACACACAAAACTATTTATAATGGATCACTTACTATTAATGAATTTAATTTGGTTAATAAAATTTTGATGAAATTCATATGGTATGAAATTTGAAAGACTAGTCCATCCAAATCATAGGTTTAATTTGGGAACCACAATATGGTGGAAGCATTAGTACAATGTAGAGGATACCAGTTGGGTATCCACAATAAATATGATGTATGACATTCATTTTTTCATATTGTATTTTCATAATCTATAAATTATACATCCCGATAACATTTTGGAACTAGTCTATCATCCTTATTTTGGATTATAACCTATTTGTTCCGTGGAATTGATCTTTATTGGTCCATGTTTTTTAGTTTTTCCTCTCCCTATCTCCATTATATCTCTCCTTCTCTCTAGAGGATGTTTTGTTTACCTTCACTTTTTTGGGTTGATATCAGGTTATGATGTTATTATGGTTCATCATGGTTTATCCCTATGGTTAAATCCATCGTATTTTAAATTTTTTGGTTCTTATTTCTTCTATTATGGTAAAACATATGCAAAGAGATTTAAATCAGGGTTGGGGAATCAAGAAATGCTTCCATGATTTCTGAATTATGGGGGTTTTATACTTTTATTATCCTCAAGAGAATTATATTTATTGGATAATATAATATAATAAACTTAATTTTATATAAATTTGTGGGATGTTTTTATTTTTATATTTTTACCCACTTTCGTGATATATATCTAACACTTGTAATTTTTGTCATAAATGATTGATGAAAAATTATTAATTTTGAGAAAAAAGTGTTTATGAAAATATTTAAAATTTTAAACAATATTTTATTATATATGTATCACTTAAATATTTTAACTAAACTATATTTCAAGAAATTGATATTGAGATTATGTTACTCATAAATAAATGGAACTGTAGTTGTTCTTACATGAATTTTTCGATGTATGATTTATATTATTTCATGAGATTTGTTTATAATTTGTTATTTTTGTAGTTATGTTGTATTTTTTATAAGGTGAATATTATATCATGTTTTTGGATGTAACTGCATTGTTAAATATTTTTCGAGTAAAGGACACGTTAATTAATGCATTTGGGAAATAGTGAGATATGGTTGATAATGTGAAATTATACATTGTATATAGTAGTACCTTTCTATGGTTGTATTTAGTAAATATAGTGATTTTTATGGGATGCTAGAATGGATAATTTTTTGGCAGGTTCATGATAGATCAGTAGTATTAGAATTTGATTACCTAAACTGATAACCTAATACTAGTTTGGTGGAGTAATTGAATAAATAGTGAGTGATTACATATATATAATTCAATGAGAATGAATAATAATTTGTTGAAATTATTTTGGGTATTGTATATATGTGGTTTAACATAAATTATTTACTTGAATGGATTAATGAATTTAATTTAGTTAATGATTTTTAATCTAGAAGTTGTTTCATATTATAAATAATTGGGACTAAGGCATTTATTGTGTTGTTTTTCTTATGGGGAAGTGGTTTTGGAGTACCATAATACTATATTCTTATGTATTTATTTACTGTTCTATACTGTGATATTATAGGAGTGCTTCTTGGTGAGATAGGATGTAGTTGACTTGAATGGTTCTCTATAGTCCTATAATTTTTCCATTTATGCATTAATATGATCATTCTATATATTATTGAGTTCCCTAGAGTATGATCAAATATATTATAAATTTTATACATACCAAAATACAAAGAAACTATTTCATAATTTTCAAAACTATGTTTAGTGACCGAGTTATACATTACTAAGATGGATCTAGCGACTGATTATAGAGTTATTTCTGTTGACCTTACTATGAATTTTTTTCTAGATTTTTTTATTTTAGTCATATTTATTTATTTGGAAATTCTTTTGGATATTTGATTATTTTTATCATGGTTTTTATATGTACTATATTTTTATATTCCTTGGATATATTATGGTAATTCCTACAAGTTATATCAAATATACCCCAGGTGCTAGTCACTAAGTTAGGGTCTACTACAGTTGGGATTTTGGCTTCACTCTCATATTCACTTCAAGCCTAGGAGGGGTTCCTATTGGGTATTATTCCTGAATAAGACATCCATATAGAATATAAAAATGAACATAATCAATTACCAAACATCCCAATGTTATCCCTTCGTCACCCTCCATTACCAATGCCACCGACCATTTTACTAAATGAAAAAAACTAAATTAAATCAAATATAGATTAAAAAAAGAATGAAATAGACATATATAATCCCATTGGTATGTGTATAGTGTGATCTAAACATGACCAATTGGATCTCAATAAATATTTTTTAACAATTCCAGCATAATATATTTCATTTAAGCTATATTAAAATATAAATAATTTTTCTTCATTGTAACTGTAATATCTCCATTTCAACAAATTCAATGTCTAATTTATTACATCAGAATATGATAAAAGGGATATCACCATCAATGATCGATCATATTAGCTATCCTAGAGAACTGATCCATTCATGATTCTTATATAACAATGTAAATATAAGAATATATAATAAGAAACATTATTTAATCCCTAAAAAACTCTAATAATCCATCATCATATTTGGGGGGAAAGGAAAGAAAATATTGTTTTAGTTCAAATTATGAGTATGAGTAACATACAGAAAAAGATAAAATGAGTAAATAAGGTACAACAAATATGTAATAATGGATAATTAAAAAAATTCAACATAATCACAAAACGTCAATTCAAAATATATTCATTTATAATATCAATAAATAAATCACATTTTTAATGGGAACATAATTTTCAATAAATTAAATTCATAATTCGATATATTCATGATCTTACCTTCAGGTTATCGACTAATATACCATGAATCTCACTATCAAGGCCTCAACCAATACATTTTTAATAAATTGGTAACTACAAACTGGATACCAATATAATATTAAAAGCCTATTATTTTTTTTCAGATAATTGAATATTTATGCATCTAGGGGAAATATATAACCAAGCCCCACCCATCACATACATGTTTCCAATTCATTCATCATTTATAGAATCCAAATTATAATCCATATTCTTTAACCCTCAATTAATATATATATTGTGTAAAGAATGTTAATCATCAATAATTCCATAGTAAATAAAATAAATTTATTTTCAATATTTCTTCCTCTATAAAATTATTTTTAAATCCAATATAGTCAAGACAGTACCTATATGATCCCATGTGTTTGGCCAGGTTGAAAGATTCCAATGTAATTTCAAATTTTCATATGGAAGATGGCATGAATTCTAAATTGGGTGTCATGATGGAATTATGAGTGATGGAATTCTTAAAAGACTCCATACTATTTGGGTATTTAAGACCAGAAGGTGGACTTGTTGTTCGAAGGAGTTTTTTGAATGTTGGGATTTTGAAACTCTTTTTTGGTATAAATAAGAATAGGTCCATGGATAGCGCAAGGTTAGTACTAATGGTGTGGCAAAAAATATGTGACATATTATATATATACACATGTTTTGAATAAATAGTGTACCCTATAAAGGAGATTGTGTTGAAAAGTGAAATGTGTTGTATGGTTACACAATGTTTTTTTAATAGTTACCCTAGTCTACATTATAGTGGAATGGGACTATAGAAAATGGTAGAGGATGATCAAATGACCTAGGCATGATGTGTCTAACTATGTGCTTAAAGTGTGAGGTTTGGTTTCCCTAGGATATTGGAAAAACACAGTTGGCACATGGTTTTCCATACTGTGGATCCATACTCTTTGTCTACTTAAAGTGGAAAAATGTATATTTTCCCCTGTGACCTTGAATTAGGGTTTCCCCCCTTTCAAACTTAATTTCCCATAGAAACCCCCTATAGGAACATCTTTCTTCACCTATCTTTCCATGTTATATTTCCCTTATTCAAGGAATTAATCCAACATTATAGAGTTACTTAGATTAATATAGTTAATCTAAGTCCCCTCTTTCTCCATTTATATATCCATCTCACTCCATCAGTATTTATTGCATTATATACTCATTTAACCGATGTTATAAGTATTTTTGGTTCTATTATTTTCACTGAAATTGACTCAAAATAAATCCCAACAATTTTTACGTGAATCATCTCATATATGACAAATGTTTTCTATAAATATTAAATTAAGGAATCATCACTTTATAAACTATGTATTTATGTTGAATGCAATATTATAAATGAAATTTCTTTATAAATGTGAAGTTAAACATTTGGAACTTATCGACTTAAATTTTATATCCCTTTCACAATTAATTTAACCACTTTAGATATATTACATTGACTCAAAAAACCCATTTTTTGGTGTGGTTATTTTGTGTCATTACCATGTCCTTCAGTTTTGGCCATAAATTTACCCTTTGAATTGTGCTAGAATTCCATTTATAAAATGAATTGTCTAAATGTAATTACACTAATTATAAATGGTGTGAATTACTCACTTGGATTATGATCATTATTTTTAATAAACTAGATCCAACATTAATGTGTGAAAAAGATATCTATAATTTAGTGGGATGATTATGACATGGATTTAAATTTGACATTGAATGAATCATTGAATGGAGTGCTTGTCAGATTCATTCATAAGTGATGTGATAAGTTGAATTAATTGACCAGTTTCGGTTTGGGTCAACTGAGATGTATCATGATGAACTATGTTGTAAATGATGTTTTCATTATCCCTAAAAATATTTATAAATTAAAAATGTTCTAATTTTTTAATTGAATGACATAAATAATACGAATTCCCAGGACCTTCTGGATTACTTATAAATGAAATTACAATCAAAATATTAACTATTTTTAAATAAAAATTATTTCTAAATATTCCACAAAATTAATTATTAAATTTTCATTCTAACGTATATCATTCACTAGATTGGTGTCCATTATAAATATGGTACTCATACATGGTGTCCCCTATTTTGATACATGTGCTTGGTGTCCCATAGAAATTTGATAATTGTTTAGGGAATCTCATAAACCTTGTTATACTCAGTCATGGAATCCTTTATTGTATTAAATAGGCATAACATCCCTTATATATGATATTCTAAAGCATAAAGTCCCTTATGATTTCTGATACATAGGAATGCCATCCCTTATTCTATTACTACTGATTGTGTCCCTTATTAATGTGATACTCAGGCAGGGATTCCCTCATGATCTAGGATACTCGGGCATAGTGTCCCTCTTTGTTGAGAGAAATTAGGCATGGAATAACATACTACCATGTTAGACTATTATGACTACGATAGGGTGCCAAATTGCGCATCATGTCCTCATTACAACTATGTATATTTATAAAAATATATGGACATATATATATTAATATATATATATAGTTAATATATATAAATACATACTAATATACATATATACACATGGATACATAGCATCATAGATATTCATTCTTAATGTGAAATAGGTAATGATGACCGGGTGTCCTCAATAGAACCCATGTTTGCCCTATTTTCATTTATTTAGTTTCTACCTTTGAAATATATTTTCACATTATAATGCTTAATATCAATAGTCTTGATAGCATATAAACTATGGGTTGCATAATGAACCCTTTTCATGCTGTTGATTGGTACCGACCTTCTCTCTTTGGTGTAGGATATTGATAATGGATTATGATTTTTTTTCATTATATGAGAGCTTATAAGAATATTTTTGAGTATGAGCTTAAAATTCATAGGAGATATCCCTTAGGATTTTTATTCTATTAATCATTTATTTTCTATGTATCACTTATTGTATGTCTATAGCCTTTTTCTGGCCCATGAACATGCATGATTGTATATTTGTATTAACAAATTTAAAAATTTATTGTTGATTTTATTTTATTATTATCTTCATGTTTTTTAGTTAATTATATTTATTTCACATTTTATTATCTCTTCTAGAAATATTAATGCCCAATAATGAGGGTATATTATCACCAACAAAACACCGTGGGACCATCATTACTAGTCAGTAGCCTCTAAAATATTTGTTGGAGGGCACACTTGAGGCTATTTTACCTACCACCATGGGAAAAATTTAGTAAATCCAAGGTCAAGATGTTACAATATTAATGTAAAAGAAATGTTAGTGAATATATCTATGATAATTATAATATGGAAAAGAAATTTAAAAATAATGACCAATGAATAATTGAGAGTGATAGAGAACATGATCACAAGACATTAAATGATCTATAAATAAGGTTACCTTTGGAAATCTTTAAATGATGATAATTGGTCCATATATTCATAAAAAATGATAGTTTTAATAAATTAATTACTTATATTAATTTTATTGTAAAATTGATGTGAGACAATACAATGAACTGACCTTAAATATATATTTTTCGTTGTTATAAATAAAATTATACATAATTTCATATATTTTTTTTCAAATTTAAGAAATAAAAGCCTTTTATTTAACCATAAAAAATATAATAAAATGATTGAAAAATGATTTTATTTGAAGAAATATTCAATGATGTAGAGGAATGTAACATAGAATAATGGTTTTTTATGCTTGAAAGGCCATTCATATCTTATATGTTCAAATTTATTCCTTGCACACATATTTTAAATGAAGTAAAAAATACACATATTAAAATATCAGAAAAATGTTATTCATTATAAAAATGTGAATATATTTTAATGTGGTTTGAAAATACTTCAAATAATAATTATAATGTAATGAAAAACATTATTAATATAAAATAAAAAACATTCATATGGAAGGAAAATATTATACTTGGTTATATAATAATCAACCAATAATTACTTGATTAATAACATGGGATAAAAATTCATAAATTACCATGATATCTTAGCATTATGGATTTATATAATTTGTAAAATGATTACATTAAATGAGTAACACTAACACATGGTTTCCTTTAATATCTATGAAAATAAAATTTTGAAGGTCATAATCTTGTTTCATTCATAACAAAGAAGATTTAGCCGAGGTCCATTTCCTTTATTGTCAGATAGAATTCATAGTAATTAATAATAATCGTTAGAAATTATTCAAAACATTTTAATATGTGGGAGAAGAATAAAAATTTATTAACGGAAATAATCATACTTGACACCCATTAGATTTGTGAAAAACATAAAAATCAATGAATATTATTACCTTTGTAAAATGAAACATTGATCTCATAAAAAATAACCACATGAGAAAACAACCATTGATAAAATAATACTTTTTAATAAATTATAAAAATTAATATATCCTTAGGGTCATCAGGAGGAATAGATAATTCATGAATGTATTGGTTTGATAATCAACGAGTTATCCTTTAAAATTTCATAAACTATCGTTACATCATAAAATGAATATATTTCTAAAACAAATATTTAGAAACCATAGATTAAGTGTCTTAGGGATTCATATTCATAACCCATGTGGTCATAACTTATCCTCTATAAATTCCAACTGAGTAACATACCATTTTATACCCCTCATTTTTGATATTCGGATGTTATTCATTACCTAATTCATTGGAGAGCTTTATCGGACTAACCTATCTTCCTAAGTTATATCAAACACATCTGTTATCAAAAATAATCTTATAGTATTATATCATGAAGAATACATTTATATGAATTTATGTTTTCCTAATAAATCCCCAAAACCACATTTTAATGAATTATATAATCAATTTCCATTTTCTCATGAAAATATTGAAAAATATTTTATTCCATTGAAAACGATTTTAAAAAAATTACACAAAAAAATGGGAACTTAATTTAATTTCCAAAACCCTGAATAAACAAACAGTAATATTTAGTAAAAATAAATTACATTATGTATTCATTTTTATCATCATGTTTTATTCATTATAAAAAATTAATTTTTCACTTTGGTAAAACATCAAACTAACCCATATGGAAAAATCTTAAACAAATATTTTTCAAAACAAAAATTAATTAAAAATATGATAAAATTTACCATTAATATCACATTATGGATAAATAATTACATCCCTGAAACATTTAATAGATAATTAATATTTAATAGAACCATTCAATATTGGTACTAAATTTTTTTAAAAGAAAAATCCCCTATAAAAATACAAAATTTAAAAAAAAAGGACGTTGAAGAAGGAAATATGAAATATATTATTCATCCAATATAAATTTTTAATATGATCAATTAAATTTATCTATATGGATTTTCATACCGTAAAAATAATAAAACATTCAATGAATATATAATTTTCTTTATTGAAACAAAATTGAGATGACTAATATCTTACCTTAAGTCCCTTCGAGATTTTTATATTCTCTATATCCTGACTAATGAAATTATCTTAGTATTATAAATCCATAGGAAATTTTAATATTTTAATTCAATATAATTAATCATTTTATTTAATTTTTTACCACTCTATTTTTCGTTATTAAATTGTTTAATTTTAATCACACGTTTTGATGACATTCTATTGATATTCCCAACAAAACATCAGTTGGTTGGACATATTTAAAGGGTTTATTTTTTAATTATATTAAATATATTAATCATGATATATTTTTTATGTTAATATATTCAATTCAATTTTTTTAAATGGTATTAAAGTCAAAGATGAAAAATAAATATCATCAATTCATGGAAGTAGTAACCCATACATACGGATGAGCAACATTATAATTTTTTCAATGGACAAAAAGATAATAATGTAAGTTATATATTATATTTAGATAATATAAATTGGGACATAAATACAATATATAATAATTTAATACATCATAATTACTATCATTTTTATCTTGTGAGGAAAAATGAAAAACAACTCTTCATGGATGCGGTAGTCCCCACGTACAAACAAGTGATGTTTTCATTTCCATGGGATGAAAAAAGTGATGAAAAATGGTATTACAATAACATAATATAATTTAATTATATATAATATTTTTTGATTAATATATCATTGTTTTAATAGAATATTTTTTGTAGTTTCAAGAATAAATAAACCCAAAAATACAAGGTTAAGAGTTATACCTCTACTTCAAAAAGGCCCTATTTTTTACATTTTAAGAATTTTATGATAACACTTTATTAGAATCTAATATATAAGAAACAGGGAGGAAGATGGGGATGGGATTTGGGTTAGCCTATAGAGGAAAAAATATTCTAAATAGTGGTGAGGAAAAGAGGATCTGAGATTCCATTTTAAAATTGGGGTTGTTGGAAAAATTTTAAGAGTTGAAATATTAACATATAATATGGGTATAACTCATGAAAAAGGATATAAACAACCTTGTATACAAATGTTTTGTGTTTTTGTAGAAAAAATATTAAAAAACAATTTTATATTGGTTTTGGTTTCATTTGATTCGTTATCTTTTGGTTATACTCCCTCAGTAACACTTCTTAACACTTACTATTACAACATATTTTTTACTCCATAAGGGTCATGAATAGGATTTAAAAAATAAAAAGTTGAAATTTGGTGAATCATAAATTATATATTCGAAAATATACCACATATTTGAGTCAATATAATATTATTATAATTTTAATATAATTTTGAATTTATTTTTAAAATTTTAAATTCCATTTAAAATTATATTAAGAATTATTCGTATATATAGACCTTAAAGGTGTAAATTTATAAAAAAAAGTAATTATAGTTTAAAATCATCCAAAATCATATATAAATTATAATGATAATTTTTTTTTTATTTTTTTAAATGATATATTTAATTCTCCAATAGCTTGAATCTAAATCACTTTGACATTATGTAGATATTTATGGAAATTATAATATCAATAATAAATAAAAAAATTAATCAAATAAATTAAATTAATTTATGTTAAAAATAAATAATTATAACCATTTATATATTATGTTTACCCCTAAAAACATATTATAGATAACAATAGAGAGGGAGTTATATTTTATTATTTTATATTTTATTTAAATAATTATAAAGTCCTAATCACATTCTAGTGGCACGTAAAATGAAATATTTTATACATTATTATTTTTATGGTCTAATAAAATGATTAAAATTAATAAATTCATGTTTTATTTTATTTTTATACCTTATCCCATATTCAATACCATAATTAACATATTTCACACATTATCTAGGTGATTAACATTCACCATGGATACAATTCATTTTAACTAATAATTAAATTCAGAAATTTAAAATATGTGGAAAAAATTATTCCAAATAATTAATAAAGTTTTCAAAATTCAATTATTAGAAGTATAAGAAAAAAATTTCAATATAGGAGCTCAAAACACAATAGAAGTTGTTTTCGAAAAATGTGTCTTCCGACATAAAAAGCAATTTATACCAAATCCAGTATAATAATGATTAATATGAAATAAATTTGACGATTCGTAATAATTGGGATATTATGTTTTATTACAAAAAATCAAAAATAAATTGAAACAAATTAATTAATTACTTAACACAATGAATTTATAGTTTAATAAAAGTTTTCATTATTCATTATTAACCCCAAAATAAATCATTTCATAAATAGCCCAAAATTTAATCGTAAGATTATGATGGAATACTGACCTAAAAAATGATTTCCATATCTTAAAATATAATTTATAAATGTGTAAATCTTTTATTATAATAACTATGCACCAAATTAAATAAAAATATTTTTTAATAAAATGTATGACTTTAGTGAGAAATGACTGTATTCTAATTCTATTCTTAATAAAAATATTTAAATGAATATAAATTCTATAAATTGAATATATTTTATAATTATTTGATTACAATAATATTTCAATAATGGTTAATTTTCACCATATATATTAAAATATATTACACATATTACAAGAAATTTATGGAAAAAATTGAATTTACATTAAAAATATTTCATCTTATTTTCCAACCAATTTTATAATCAATTTATGATTGATTATACATTTTATTAAGGAAACACATTCAATATATATTTCATAATATTTTTATTCCTATTCATAACATCCAAAGTTATGAATAGGTTATAACATTAATATTTAAACAATAAAATTTAAATAATTAATTATACATAATATAAAACACTATACTGGGTGTACTACATTATATAAAATATTTTATTTTATGAAAATAAATTATATGTCAATTTTGTATTATATTCTACCTACTTAATGACATTTTTCCCTAAAACTTTTATATAATATTTGATAATAAATCAAAACATAATTGATTCCATGAAGTGGATGATATATCATGTGACCCTAAAATGAAAAAACTATTTATTTTGTAAATTTATTTTCGTTGAAAACAGAAAAAAATGAATTAATAAGACATCATTTTGATAAGATAAAAAGAAAAATATGAACTTCATTGAAAATAACACAAAATCAGGTTCCCAGATAAGTATAATGTTGAATGGATGTGAAAAATGGAAATATAAGAGAAAAATAATGTCCATGAAATAATAGAGACTAATTAATAAAATTATTGTATGAAGGATAATGACCATAAACCCATATAATAGTAAGCAATGCCGAAGTCGACCATTTAATAAAAAATTAATTAAATTAATCAAATTTTTATGTCAATATACTTTTTCCAAATGTTTAGGGACAATTTGACTATCAAAAAAGATAATCATAGAAAACTTTTAGATTTTTTTATGATTCAACCAATTTAAACTTCAATATAAACTATTTGTACAAAAAATAAATATTCAGAATGAGTATTTCTTTCCCAAAAATATAAAAATTAACATTTAACTGATCACATGATTAATTAAATGATAAAATTTATTCCTTTTCTCATTATAAATTAACTAAAAAATCACATTACAATATAATATTCAATATGAGAGAAGATTTATATAAAGAAATAAAATATTAATCTCCATATCCTCACAATCAAAACCATAATTTCGACTTAAATAAATCTATAAATAATTAACAGTAAAAATATTAAAAATATTCTAATACAATTTAAAAACACAAAAATGAAAAACAATTGTAAAACCCAATTATTTTATAAAATAAAACTATATTTGATATCATATTTGACATATAACACTAATATTAAAAGAACAACAAAATATAAAAACATAAAAAATTGTCATTAAATTAGTTTATATGAATAATATTAGATAATTTATGATATATAAATATATATAAATTTCCAAACTAATATAACTTTTTAGAACATTTTTGGTGAATAATCAATTAATAATTTATGTACTTGTTTTCTTTAAAATATTTATTTCATCAAAAAAACAATTTTTTCCTGAATAAAAATATTGATATTTTTTACATTTAGAAAATTTTATTTGATAAAAAACTATTTCTTTTTTAAAATAGGAAAAAAATTACTAATATTGGTGAAATTTTTGGAATTTTTGAACGTGTTTATTTTTCATTAAATAGTGAAAAATACTATTTTTCTATATCTGTCATTTATTTTCAATAATATAATAAATTTAAAAGATCCATTATTTATTTAATATGATTTCACTTAGTAAAAGTTTTACTTATTTTTATTTACTCTGCATAATTTATTTTTAATTATCTTCATATTTTATTTTTGTGTAAGATTGTCATTAGGTTTAAAAATATGAGTTCTTCGGAAAAAACCATTTTAAACTGTACAATGTTTCTTTTTTAAATTAATTAAAAATACAACAATAAAGAATTCAGTAATTTAAATTTATATATTTCATATAAATAAATATAAAATACCTTCATCGAATAATTATTAGAATACACAGAGTCAATATATAATCAACATTTCCTACAAAAATACTCTTATCGAAAACATGTTTTTTACCGTGTCTACGAGAATTGATTTAAATTTTATTTTTCCAATTTTTGAATTTTACTTATTAAAATTGAATTAATATATTGAAACCTAATGAAATTTATTTTCAATTTTGTTAATAATAACATTTTCCTATAATAAAATTTGAAAATATTAAAAAACAAATACCATAGTTAAGATAAAAATATGTTTACTAGGGGATAAACTAAAAAGATACTGGTTAAAATTACCCAATTACATTTCTCAAAAACATATTTTATGGATTTTTGGAGACCTTATTATGAAAAGTGATATATAATTATCCATTTTTATCATTTTGGAATCTAAAAAATATGTATAGATCTTCTTATTTTAATAAATTACATGTGTGCCACTCGCCTCACTTATAAATGGCCACCACCTCTCCCATATTCATTACAATGTCAATAAATTTTGGTTCAAAAAAATTAAAAAATGAATTCCTATAATCAATAATCTTACTTTATAAGACTTTTATTAGTGTTAAATATTTTCTAGGATTATGTTTGGTTAATCCGAAATAGGTGGTCCGAGAAGAGGTAAAATTCCCAAATATATGTTTTTGATTTTTATTCTTCGACCTCATTTATATATTATTAATTTATTATTATATAAAAATTCCAATATATCCCATATACTAAGTTATTTTTATGTTTTGGTAATGACCTATATCCATCTCTTATTCGCTCAATTGGGGAATGATAATGTATATTATGTGTACAACGGACTACCACATCACAAACAGATGGGACATGTTTTCCATCAACACCTCTCTGGGTGGAGAATGATTTTATATATAATGTGTATATATATATATGATATATATAAAATAGTTATAAATTATGATCCATTATATCATATATTCCTTTTTTACTTTCCATTCTGTATGGGATATGATAATGTCGCTCTTGTGTACAGTGGAGTGATGTTCGTGAAGTGATGTGATTCATTTTTTGATTTCATTTTACAGGTAAGTCAATAATGTTGATGTTAATGATTATACATGATATAAATTACATAATAATGTTTTTAATTACATATTCTTCATTAAAAAATATAATATTTCATTTTATTGTCTTACAATGGAAAATGATAATTTCGTTTGTGTATACGTAGACTACCCCCTCCACAAAGGGATATGCTTCTTTTTTCATAAACACATCATTATAATGATGCAAATATTTATATTTAAGGAAATTAAAATGTATTTGTGATATAATTAACTTTATTTAAAGATAATATAATGCATACCTTCATTCCATGATAATCATTAAAAACTAGAAGAGTTACTCATGCATATGTATGGTCTAACGTCTCCAGGATGGTAACATCGCTCATTTTTTAAAACATATTTAATTACTTATTTTATAAGTATAATTGGATAATAAATATTTTAATTATTTCATTATTATTTTTACATAGATATTAGAATGACGACTTATTTGACTATGGTAAATACACTGAATCTATTTTGAAACAATGAACCAAAAAATATTAAAAACACCTGATGTGGACTTAACTAATTATATATTCCATATATATAATTATATATATATAAAATAAATTCATTAATAATTTTTTTGAACATAGAAAATATTATTATGAGATAAAATTATTTTTTGATCATATTATACATGATATAAAGGACACATAGTTAACATTTAGTCTCGAGCTATGGGTTTCTCGTTTGAGTTTTACAACTGTGAGAAATATACTATAAAAATAATTTATTCATTTATATGTATACTTAATTTTCATATTATTTTATTTAATTTCAAATTATTTGATGTGGATCCACATTCTATAAAAATAATTTACACAATTTTTAATTGTAAAATTCAACCGTATGTTTTTAAGTGCTATTCATCTGAAATAAACTTTCCTTGAGACAAACATTTATGTTATGCATCTATATTAAATTTTATTTTAAATTTTTTTATGTGGAACCACATTCCATAAAAATAATTTATTCATTTACTAATTTTAAAATTAAACGGTATGATTTTTAAGTGTTATTCTTCTAAAATCAAATTTCTTTGAGACAAAAACTTATAATATGCATCTATATTAAATTACGAGGTGTATATACTACCCTTTGAATTTTTATATCATGAAAATCCATAATTTCATTATATTTAATATATCATTTTCTTTTTTTCCTTCAAGTGGAATTTGATTGAAGAGATACCAAAATGGATAAGGATTTATTTTATAATATATTTTTTTTATTTTTTAAGTTCATGGTTATTTTAGAGGATATAATGTGATATTATTTTCTTCAAGCACATAAATTTTATAAACCTCTATTAATGAATTTTTATCACGTAGTTAATTTCCATATTAACCATTATTTATTTAATAAAAATCAGGAAAGTCATTTTTATGTGTTATTGATCTTCTATTTTATTTTAGAACACGTATATGCTTCATCAATATCCACATTTTAAGAAATTTATTCTATGATTTTTTCTATGTTATATTCTAAAAATGAATTATTTTCTGAACTTATATTACATGATATTTTATCTTCTTTAAAATGGTTTTAAATGAAAATTTCTTAAAGTCTTCCAAATATGTGACTTTTAAAACTTTTTTCAAACTGTTCTGAATGGACTTATTATTTTTTACATTTATGGATTGAATGGATTTTACACATCCTGTTACTTATTTTACATAGTTTAATATATATGTTTCAAAGGTTTTTTTCAAGGAAATTTATACTTATAACCTTTTGTGGATATATTTTATAATGTTTATTTCTAAAATGAAATTTTTTTTTCTGCAAATATTTTTGGATTCTATTTTAATGGTATTTACATTCATCATAAAAATAATCACTTGTTTTATATATTCTATAATGTATATTCTTTTCAATGATACCATAACCATTATTTCGTTTGATATATTACAATTGTTTTCAAATAAAATTTTATATAACCCGTTTATTTTATATGGTTAATAATGTTTCAAAATGATTGTTATCTAACACATTTATTTTTGACATGTTGATCGAGTTTCAAGAAATATTCTTATCAAATCCATTTAATTTACACTATTCAATCATGTTTCATATACAGGGTCATGCGTTGGTCCACGTTATCTACCCATGAAGCCTGAAAATCCAACACATAATTCCCCTCATGCTTGGTATATGAGATTTCCACCCATAAAAGAAGGAGGGATTGTCATTTTCATGCAACAATAAGGATGGACCATGGAAAATAAATATTCTCATGTAACACTCCAAAAAACAACATTGAGTATATATTGACCACATCCAATGAGATTTTATGATCTTGAAAAAACAAGAGAAAATACCACAAAGCCTTTCCCTCCACCATGACAAAATCTCCATGTAAAAAACTACTGAAAAAATCCTTAATAACTTCCCATTTATTTTCACTAACCTCCCATTTCATTATCCCATAGATTCATGATCCATCCAAATTAATCCTTATACAATTTGTAGGAGGATTCAACCATACCCATCTTCCTTTCATGCTAGGGTTTTGGGGAATCAATCGAGAATACCTCCATGATAAAAAAAACAATTTAATGAGTCTACCACATCAAAGTGTTTTACCAGAGGTACAAGGTAAACAATAGTAATATGTGTTTTGATCACTAGTTCCATGTGAGAGCAGATGAGAGTATTGGGATAGGTTTGATTCTGTTCCCACTAGATAACTCAGTAGCCTACAACAACCCAGAGCGTATGCGCTTGCCTCTCCAATACCAGGTCCTCTTACCCCTTAATCCAGGACTTCAAGAATGATTTCATAGAACAACCCCATTTCACTATCGAAAACCACTCACCAGGTGTCCACTAAATAATAATCGTCCACCCACTCTCAATGAAAGGTTTTTGTAACATATCTTCTTTGGGGTTCTCACAACACAAGCATTTAGATTCCTTAGAAATTTCCTTTTCTTTGAATCTGAACATTTGTGGGAAGATCCTAGATATAGAACCACAAAACATTAAAGTTAAACTATATTGGAATTTGTTTACACCATATGGACTCATTCCAGGCATTTTCCATGTACTCCTTTGGAATTAAAAATTGATATTCTTTAAATGAGACCACACCTGAATACAATCTTGTAAAAATTATATTTTCTGGTTATTACCTAATACTGTTATCATTGAATATCTCCTTATATTGATGATTTATAATGGAATGAATGAAGCTATAAAATATTCTTTCTTTAGTTAACGAAATTTTTGAGGTTTGGTAGCTTGGTAAACCAATATCTTGTCCCACTAAATTGTAATTCAAAAATCTGAAACGTTCACATCCCATATTCCACATGGAGTGGTTTTTCATGACTGGTTGGTTGTTATAAATCACTAACTTATGATGTGATATGACCTAGTGAGATGGATTTCCTTGGGGGCCATAACATATAGACTTATACTTATAATGTATAGATTTCCCCTCCCGGAATTCGCATGAAATATTCTCCTCTATAATTGACATTAACTCCCTAGAATTCCAAATTTTGATTCCCCTAGCTCCATCCATTTTATCCATCCTATCCTAAAAGACACAATGTTATCTTCCTTTTTCCTAAATGTCATAGATGAAGCTATTCGTCATAATTTAAATGTTTTTCAAGATTACGTTTGGAACATTGAGAACCAAAAACACATGATTCCGATTGGGGGATTGGAGACCATTGACCAATGTGATGTGGCCCCTGATGGAACGAAACTGGCTCTTTAAATTACGGATATGAGAATTGATCAATTAAACCTTCTCATCAATGTGATGAAAATTAATCCTTCCAGGGGATGATTGAGCACCCAGATAATCTATTTGGAAATATATTTTTTAGACACCCAATCCATCCTTGATTTGTTTAAACTAATTTTCTGAGAACCATCTTGATATGAACAAAAATCATTTGGACCTATTATTGGACATACGACTCCACCTACAGTATGTATCCATGATTTTTTTAAACACAAAAATGTTTTTCCTATTTTCGATAAGGAAAAATATACGATCATCAGCAAGAAAAAATGATGTGAGGGATCACCCCTGGTTGGATCTTCCATCTACCGTCTCAAGGTGCCAATATTTATCTTCCACTACACATATTTTATATGGGTTTCATGCACTAAAACAAAAAAAATATAGATCAGATCTCCTTATCAAATACCCAGGGTAGTCTTGTAGAACCAACACCTAGAACCCATGAAATAACTTTCCAACCATGGTGAACTAACAACCTTAAAAAATAAGTCAACCACTGCTCTAGAGAAGCCCATCAATATCAATTAATTATTTATAAAGCTCCAAAAAATCTATTCATAGTACTAGTTCATATCGATTTTGACCCCACATAAGATCCCATAGTATTCTTATTAATGTCCCCTAACATTTCATGAACCATGGAAATCAATGCTCAGGTTAAACTCCGTTTGATAATTCATTGTTGAATATTGAAGACCCCAACGTGGAGGAAATGAGTGATCCTTATATTGATGATGTTTTAAAATAATTTTTATAGGGAGTTACAAATACTAATTTTCCAGTAATGGATAAGATTGGTTGGATAATTAATATTTTAAAAGATGATTATTGTCGAAGAAAAAGGCACTCAAGGAAACTTTTATCCTCTACAAAAATCATAGACAGCCTCCAATGAATTGGCTACACTAAAGATTGAATTATATGATATATATTATTCCATTTTTAAGAATCCTTCTAAATAAAATGTTGTAAGATATAAATATATTTCCTATATTCATTCTATGAGATTAAAATGTCTCTTATGGCCTGGATTTGTATCACGAGGCTCGTAATTATAGACTCTAATGAATCCTTCATTTATAAAATACTTATGATACATTTTCAAAACTAATGATGTAGATATTTATCAGTATGAATGTTATAATGTTATGAAATTCCACATTAATTATGTCATCAGACTCTTACGTTCTTTATACATTTCTCAATTAAATTAAATTTTCAATGGTTATATTAATCCAAACTGAGAATTTGAGGTCAGTAATCCAATCTTATAAATATTAAGTTTGAAATAATTATGCCTTTAAGGGTATAATATGTTTTAGTTTGGTGAACTAATATAAAATATTAAAATATGGTTATATTTGGATAGATATTATTTTTAATTATTGGGTATTATTTATGTAATATTGTTTCTTAATTTTCTAAAGTAGTAAAAATAATGGTCATGAATATTTAAGTGTTCCAATAGTTCCTTTTAATATTTTATGTTTTTTATTGTATAAATTGGGTCATCGACATTATTATAAAATCCAGAAATTTTAAAGTTTAGGATTATAGCACAGAATCCAAGTGAGAAGATTCAAATTTTCTATAGTCGGCATGATAGTAAAGGATTAATAACACACTAAATATGGATGTCTTAAAGTGATATTATCTTAATAATTTTGGATACCTTCCTAGGTATATAATATTATTGATTATTTTATGTTCAATGTCTTATATACCGTATTGAGGTTTTAAGTGATGGGTTCTTAAGGTTATTAATGAAACTTTAGAACATACTTCTTTAGGTTGAATTATATGTAATGTAGTGGTTTACCATGAAGTATGAATTTATATTTTTTGGAAATAGAAGTAATGGTATTTATAACCTTTTGTGATTATATGATCATCGATATTTAGTTAATTATTCAAATATATGTCTAATCATATTTATAAACACATAATTGAAAATTTATTTGTAGAAAATGTATAATTTTATTCCAATTGAAAGATCTCTATATTTTGTGTCTAGAAATTTAAAAGTTATGAGGTAAAATTCGAGTTCAATGCACTCTTTAATTTTGATTTTACTTTTGAATGATTGTTTTTATCATTGGGTAATATTGTTGAATTATAGAGATTAATGTATTATTTTACCATGTGAGACATTACAAATTTTGGTAAACTTCATACCAAGTGAAAAACATTTTGTATTTTGTTAATATCTAAAGATAAGTAGAATATCGTCACTATGTGTTTTTAGATTATGTTTTCTTTCAATGTTGATTTTAGTGCACTAAGGATGAAAAAATAATCTTATTTAATTGCCATTTAATGAAAATGTTGAAATTCTTGTGGAAATTGGATAAAGGATGAAATTCACCTTTTTCATGTAATTATATTTAACTATGTTTTTATTTTATATCATATAATAATTTCACAACTCATGAAAAATTATATGAAAAAAATCATATTACCTTAATTTTTATGATATTAATTACCTTTTTCCAACCACTTTTGCTTACGATTTTTGGGACGATAACTTTCTCTTGGGCAATAAATTTTTTGTAATAAATGACATTTTTCAATCTATATGTTTATTTTTGAATAAAATATTTCCTCCATGTTAAAATATTTCATTCCAATATATGTTTTATTTTTGGGAATTCCTTTTTTTGTTATTCTAGTGGACCTTTTTACACCATTTTCAATTTTATCAACATATTGTTTGGTTAACCCTTTTCAAAAAGTGTAATTAAAATATATTTTATTATCAATTATCCAATATAATATTATAGAGATAAATTTGAAATTAAGATTTAAAAATTTATTATATGTAGGTAGGATTTAACCACCTAGTATTTAAGAATGAAAAAAATTTCTCGATAGCATCGTCAGCATGTAGCATTTAGATTAAATGACTAAAAACATTTAAATGTTATAAAATAGATGTTAAATTAGTGGGTATGAATAGTATTATCAAATTTATGAAATGTATATATATTTAATAATAAATTAAAAAAATTCTAAAATTTTAGAAAAAAATTAAAATGATTTTTAGTAAACTAATTTTATTCTTTAGAAATTTATTTTCATCAAAAATGAATTTTATTGATTCTCATGAAAACAAATAATAAATAATTATTTAAACTATTATAAAATTTATACGGTAAAATGAAATTCATTTTTTAAATAATTATATCTATATTTAGTTTGGGTAGATTATTTATTTCTTTCAGAAAATTTAAATTTTTCAGAAAATAGTAAAAAATATTGATTTTACTGAAAATATAATTTGTTTTTTTAAAACAAAAAATTCGAAATTATAATTATTTTCTCAATATTATTTAAATTAAACTAATTTGTATTTTGTTATATTTTATCTACTAAATTTATTTAATCAAATAGATTTTGGTTTTCAGTGCAAGTCTATCTTAGGTTTTAATAACATGATTTTTATAAAAATGGTTGGAAGGTGCATAATGATTATCCATTTAATTAATTAAAATAACTCTATGTCAAAATTATTCAAATGACATGGGTATATTATATATCAACCCATGTTAATATGTATTAATAAATAATTTTTATTAGATATAATGTTAATAAAAAATTATATTTTCTTTGAAAAATACACTTCTTGTAATCTCACTATTTTCACCATGATATCAGATATTGTTTTAAATTTGATTTAACAAATTATTTGAATTTAATTTTATAAAATTGATTCCAAAATTTTAATCAGAATAATTTATATTTTATAACAAGTCATTGTTTTAGCCAAATAGACTTTTGAAATCTAGAAAAATTAATTTCATTGATTAAGGTAAAAATTCATTTCTGAGAGTGCTAAAATTTAAGGTGAAGGGGTAAAATAGTTTCAAAACTAATATAATCCAAATTTTAAAGAAATATATCAAGCTTACCATTTATATTTACTTATAATTATCCTTTAAGTACCATTTTCAACACTAAAAATATGGTTACACCTCTTTTTTCCAAAATTACAATGGCGCAAGTCGCCTCACTTATAAATGGACACCCCTATCATCACTTCATTGAACATTAGAAACCCCTTTATTTAAAAATTTAATAACAAAATAAATTAAAAAATAATGTCCCCTAATCTTAGAAAGATTTTTTTTCTTCATAAATTCATTCTATGGATAGTATAGTTATAATTCCCTAGAAGTGGACAGAAAAGAGGTCAAATCCCTAACTATACATTTTTTTATTTATTCATCCACATAAAAAAAATATTATTAACATATGTTTATATAACAATAAAATAATCTAAAATAATATAATATTTCATTATCTTAATGGAGTGACCTATATCTATCTCTACTTCCCTTAAATGGGTAACGATCAAATTGCTCATTTGTAGGGCAGGATACCAGCTCACTAACCGATTTGACATGTTTTCCATAAACACCTCTAACATAATTTTATGATGATGGATATAATTTATATATATTATTTCTATAAGGTATTTATAATTATAGAGTAATTATATCATATATACCATATTTATTTTCCATTGCCTAGGGGATACGATAATGTCGCTCATGTGTACAGAGGACTACTACCTCGTGAAGTGATATGATTTGTTTTGACTAACTCTTTAAGTGTAAGGTAATAAGGATATTTTTAATTAATATAATTTATGATTTTGAAATATATATCATTATTAACAAATAATATTTAATAATCATTCTTACTCAAAAAAAAGGAAAATGATCTTCGTGTACATCTAAATTGATGACTCAACAAAGCGATGTGATTCATTTTTCGGAAACAAATCATAAAAAAGATATATATATATATATATATTTGTATATTTGAAAATTTTTAATGTAATTAATGAAATAATTATAAATATAATGAATAAATAAATAAATAGTTCCTTATTTCCATAAAGATCATTCAAATATATAAATGTTTCCCGTTAGTATGTACGTCCTACCGTCTCCATCGTCATAACTTAGTTGATAGTCCATATCTATTTTGTATTAATATTTTTGTTAAATTATAATTATTGAATAACTATTCTAATTATTTCTTGATTATTAATCCATATATTTTTAAAAAATGACAACTTTAACTCCAATCAACGAACATATTCCATTTCTGTACAATGGAACAAAAAACTTCAAAACACACGACAAGGACATAACTGATTATGTATTCCAATATGTCATTGTAAAAAAATAAAATATAGTATTTCATTATAATGTATAAAACATAAAAAAAATCTTAATAAATATAATAATTTATTTATTCAAATTATACATGTGTAAAAGGACAAGAAAATAATGTCTAGATTCAATATAAGAGTTTCTAGTCACACTTTTACTTCTTTGATAAATATTCCATTTTAAACAATTTTTTATTTCATGGTGTATACACTATCCATTTTGTAGGTAAAATCAAGGGTCCTTCATATATCATAGTATTTTATGTTTCAATTTTAGCTACATTATACATGAGTTTTTTACTTTAATGTTACCATGTGGTAAATAATTTCATTCCTCAAGTTATTTATAGTTGCGTATATTACTTATTCGTTTTATTTTATTTTATATGATTATGTGTGTAATGAATTTTGATTATCTTAAATTTTATTTAATATCTTTTTATGTGGATTCACATTTGATACACATATTTGATTTAATTATTTTATGTCAAATTTAATGGTATGATTTTTATTAGGGATTTACCTCGAAAATTAAATTTCATAGAGGCATACATTTTTTATATGCTCATAAATTCATTTTGATGTGTATAAACATCCCTTTTACATGTCATATTAAGGAAATCCATATGTTTAGGAAATTTAATATATCATTTAATGTTATCATTTCATTATTATTATTGAAAATCCATTACCAAAGGAGGAAATGTTTTTTGATAAAATATCCTTTCATTCTGTATTTTTTATCTTTATGGTTATTTAGAAAAAAATAATTTGATATAATTTTCAATGACCATACCACATTATTATAATTTTCATATGAATATTCTTCAGAAGATTAATTTCCATTTCCTCTGTTACTAATTTAGAAAACATAAAGAATGACATTTTTATGTGATATCATTAATGAATTTTATTTTAGATTAGGTATCAATATTTTCCTTGTCAATGTTTTATGGAATATTTTCTTAAATGATATAAAAAATTATATTAAAAAAATTTGTTTCATAAATCCATTTTTTTATCATTTTTAATATTCTAAAACTATTTAATACGAAATTTCCAATCCTTTTCGAAATGGTTTACATTGGACTCATTTTTTTTGAAATTGTTGGAAATGAGTGTTTATTTTTAAAATTTATTACACGGATATATTTTCACATCATCATTAAATTTATTTTACTTGAATTTTACTATATTTGTTTCCAAATATATTTACAAATATTTTTAATTTTATAATATTTTATTAATTTTTAGTTTTCAAAATTATTTTTAAAATGAAAATATTAATTTAATCAAAAATGTTTTTAATAATATTTGAATGGTATTTAAAATCATTAACACCAAGAAAAAGTGATGTCACCTACACTTCAGTAGAGATATATTGGAATGATACCATTTTCATTATATATCGAAATGGATTATGATTATTTCAAATATATTTTTATGATATCCTTTTGTTTTCTATTGGTTAATCATAATTCAATGATATTGTTATGTAACCCACATTATTTGTACGGGTTTATAATGTCTCAATAATATTAGAAAACCCCCATTTATTTTAATGTGGTTAATCATGTTTCAATGAAATTATCATGTAAACCATTAATTTTCCATGATTTCATCATGTTATAAAAGGAATTATTATTATTTATAGTATTTTATGATAAATTTAATGCTCTTTGTACTTTATTAATGATACAATTAATATAAATTGTTTATGATAACTAGTGGTTCTATTATAAACAAATGATAATATGTTTTTCAAAAACTAAGAATGGCTGGTTGTGTAATTGACCAAGGAAGGGTGGTTTTATAATAAACCAATTATGTGTGGGTTTATTATACCCCCCAAATACATTCGTAACACCATATATGGATGTTGACAGTATTGGTTATTCCATTTGTAAGAAGTGGTGTGAATATAATTTTCCCAAACACTAATATATTTTATCTATGAATACTATGGGTTTATAATGTTTCCAATATCAATATTGATATCATTTGGTTCATGATTATTGATTCCGGTGACTGATGCCTATTTTAAATCACTATGATAAGTTTGTATGTTTCATGATATAGGTTTTTATGGACATGAATATTCCTTTTTTATTCTCATGAACTATGATTATGTCATTATTCTTTTATTCACTTCTTATGTTAACTAATGACATTCGATTTTTAACACTAAAATTTACCTTTAATGGTCGCTTGAGATCACCTTTCTTATATTTATTTTTCCCTTTATTATAATAAATTTTGTTGAAGTAATAATGGATAAAATTGTATCATATGGATGTTTTTAGGACCATATGTGGAATTGGAGGGGATAAATATTGTGCGAAGAATACTCTCTTTATTTTACAGGGTATTATTTATATAACTGTAATTCTAAATATACATTTTGAATGTTAGAGATACAATAGTTTCTTTTGATATTTTATATCTTTGATGGATTGGGTAACCCTCATTTTAGTAGTAACACCGTTATATTTTTTGAATTATTTTCTTTCAAATTAATAATATAACAGAATAATTTTATTTAAAGAAACACTGAATACATATATTATATATATATAAGAACTATGGTTATCTATCATTATATGCAACACCAATTAAATATTTTACAACATACACCAATTAAATTATCATGTGTTTCATACAACACTATGTTTGTCTTTCATTACACACAATACCGAGTCACTTTGATAAATTTTATAACAAATAAGGATAAATATTTTCGAACTAAAATATATTATTATTATTATTATTATTCAAATATATTTATAGCTTCCACCTAGACATTTCAATATTAGTCATGAATAGTATTAAATATTAATTAAAAATATGATAAATAAAAGTATATAAAATAAATACTTTGGTTAGAAATTATTAGAATTAAATGGTAGAAAAATTTTAAAATAATTGTATTATATAAGAGGAAATATATATTTCTATGAACAGACACTATTTTTTTAATACCCTGACCCTAGATGCCCGAAGCTGGTACATTGATTATTACATTAGCGTGATTAAATAGAATGAAAGCTAGAAGGAACTATATGTTCAGTAGACTTGATAAACTAGACATATACATGTAACTCATATTACATTGGGAAAGGTAACAAAATACAATACATAACAAAAAATAATAAACTGCATCCATGAAAAATGAATAAATGGTCTCCTCTTCAAAACCTATTGAAGGTAAAAAAATGAAAGGGGTGAGATCAAATGACCAGTAAGGAATACATATAGTTGAATAATGAATCAAAAATAATTTAATCAAAATCACATTGTCATATTCAATATGTCCTGGTGAATAAATGTTAAACACATAGTATTAATAAACTGATAATGAAACGACATCCATAGATTTTGTCCTAGTGAAAACCTCATGGACTGTAATAACTAAAAATGAATACATATTATTCTTATTAATTGTATATCATGTATATAGAACATGATATCACTATAATGTTAAAATTTATTAAGTCTATTTGGACATACCCATCTGGTTATGTTTTGGAAAGAAACTCGAAGGGTTTGTGGCCAACTGATTTTTCTCATGAGACTTGTTCATGCATCGAGGGGAGATTACAGGCCCACCCATCACTGGAAGTCCAAAACATTATTTATACATATATTTAATACACTTAAAAATTTATTCTCAATATCATTATAGAGTAGAGGATACATCTTCATCGATATTTTCATAGTTAAAACAACATTCAAAATAAACACCGTATGTAAAAGGGTATATGACTTAATATAATAATCATATCCATGAAACCTGAATATGGATATATAATATATTTAAAATTTAAAAAAAATTGTCTCAAAGGGGAAGAATGTACACAATTGAATAATTATTAAATGCATGATATAATGTAAGTCTCAATGAAACGAATATTAAGACAAATACATGTACCACATTGTAATTAATCGAGTCATATGACCAAAAATTAATAATCACTAAATGATTTATAAAATACCATGAATATAAGGAAAATAATTATATTTTATATCATATGTTAGTTAAAAAACACTACATGCAAGAAATAAGTGGCAAATAATGGAAATCATAGATAATTAAAAGTGAGATGAGAAAACTCTTACCTTATGCCAGAATGTGTTCTCTGTTTGAACATCATGGCCTGAATAATAAAATTTTTATTTATTTATTAATAATTCATGAATATACAATACATTTAACTAATTTAGTACAACTTTTTTAGATTAACTCATGGCGTTTTTATGGGTTTAAGAGAGTCAATTTTAATGTTTTGGACTCATTTTTTTCCATGGTTTTCCTGATCAGTTTACTTGTCTTCGCGAATATAATATCATTTGAAATATGTTTAAATATACATAATTGATAATATATATTATTAGTGAGATTATAGAGATAAAAATTATAATTTAATTATTCTGGGTTATATACCATGAGGATGACTCAATTGATAAAATTTAATGATAAACGTTCAGATTAACATGGCAGTATTGTGCATATTGAACTTGTTTTTTATTATTATTTTATATTATTAGTGTCTAATGTTTCCAGAACATTGAATAACGAAGAATAAATAAATTATTATTTGGTTAAATCAATAATAATAGTTCATGGATAGTCTTGAAGATATTAATAGAAGTTAAAAATATGTCGTCCTTGAATGTTATAAATTAAGACATCTCAGAAAGTATATTCATTTTTTGGGTATGATGAGGGGAAAAAGATATGATGATGAAATATTACATTACAATAATAAAATTACTATTAAATTATGGTTATCTAATTATGATATGATTTTTTTGTGGGTAGGTGAGGAGACAGAAACATAAGAATAGAATTTATCAAATAAGGTGAATGAAGAAGGAAGAGAGGTTCACCTCTTCAGTACTCCTACTTGATAATATCTTTAAGGACATTGTTTTTTGCCATTATAGTGAGACTAGACGTTTTGGGATGTGAGGGAGGGATTTGGAATTGAATTTGAAAGAACATAGGTAGGGCACAATGCTTGAGTGGTCTGGGAGGAAGAGGGGTTGAGGTGTGGTTTATAGAGTGTAGGGGAGGAGTGTTTTTTTAATATTTTAATTATTAGTTTATTATTTTACCATAATATAAGAAATTGTTATGATTCTCTAAACTAGAATTGTAATAAGTTCATGTATGTTCGATATTTTGGGGCTTACATCCCTTATGATGTTAGGAATAACAGATATAAAATATAATATACTTATACGGTAAATTAATACATTTTACTATTCATTAAAAATTAAAGTCTTTTAGAAAAATATCAAAAATAAACCATAACAATTATTAGACATGTAGAATAAAAAATCAATTCCATTTTTAAAAAATATTTTTCAAAAAATGAAAAATTTAATTTTGAATTAAAATCTCCATTTAATCGAAAAATTAAATCACATAAAATATTCATCTTCAATTTTAAGGTGCCAAAATTTTATATAAACATTAATGGGTAATGTTACCATTAATAAGGGTCATATTACTATTCATAAGGATATGTTACTATTCATAATGGGATATTAAAATTCATAAGGGTATGTTACTGTTCACCAAAAATTTACTAGATTCTATCCGACTCTAAATATCACCCTAATCAGAACTGTGTTGGTCTGTTTTCAAAAATTCTAAAAACATAATGGGAACAATTATGTTTAATGGATAGGTTATGACTATCTACAGTAATAACTAGGTGTTGTATCACCGAGTCTTACTACTTCAGGAAATATTGGTTATCCAACAAACTAAAAGTATTTGATAGAATCATACCATAAAATGTTTGGGGTGTTATATTTTTAACGTAAAAATTATTCAAAACACATTTTATTAATGATTTATGTAAAAATTTTATATGCTGACAATATTTATTACACTAATCCATTTGATTTTAAAGGTAAATGAATAGAATAAATCCAATTTTATGAATTGATATATATATTCATCTAAATGCCAGTTTTGAAGAATTTTACAAGAAACCCAACTTGAAAACTTATTTTTTGAAAATTTTATAATTTTTATATGAAAAATTGGAATTCCATTATTTTAAATTTATTAAAAAAATTTACATTCTCATAATTTTTTCTGGTTTTCAATGAATATTTAGTTTTTGATGATTGGTGAAAAACCATGAATTATAATTCAAAAATTATTCTTAATCTAATTTATCTACATAGTTAACTTATATTTTAGTTTTATTTTTAGTATAATTAGATCAATTATACTTAACATGATCCAATTAAGGTAATTCAAACCAATTTCATAATGAAATTAGAAATAAAATCAATTCAATCATTTTAAACATATCACTTTAAAAATCACTATTATCGTCCCTTCTTCATGGTTAATTTTAAATTAATTTGTCTTAATTAAGTGATATGAATTTATAAAAATGGATTCCATATATAGAATTATAATAATTTATAATTTATAATAATTTTAACATATTTTTTTAGGAAATTTTTTTTTGAAAATGAATAAAATTAATTCCATCAGTTAAAAAAAATATCACCACAAAGGACACAACATCAAACGTAAGGCCCCAAATGTCATAGAAACGTGTCAAAAATCCATTTTCAGTTTCTATTTCGACCATAAACTCCATTTTATCAACATTTTATCCTTAATGGGGCCTCATTAAATGTAAAAAAAGTCGGTGGAATTCCCTTTTAAAAAATTTACCAGAATTCCCCTACTCCTCCAATATAAAAAGTCACTCACCCCTCCAACTTATTCACCCATCTCAAGACCGTTAAATCATGAGAAATCATCAAAATTAATCTCCATACTTCTTTAAATTTATAATAAAGTCCTTTCATTGGGTGTAAAACCAACCACGGAAAACCATTGGGGAAAAAGAAGTGCAATTACCCAAAGAAGTTGCATCATTCTTCCTCAAGCTCCATTATTTTCTTCTACATCTACACCCCATAAAAAAATTATATTCAAGGATTATATAATAAAATATGTTTAAAGTATTTATTCATATGATTTAATTATATGTTATGTACCACACTTATACACACATCAATGTAATGGGTAACAAAATTACAGTTCTTGTGTTTGATGAAGTTTCGCCTCATGAAATGATGTTGTTCATTTTTACATTACCACCTATCATGGTTAGGAATTATTATTGAAAATATATATTTATATTATTTAAATTATATTTATTATAGGTTTAAAATTATTTCAATATTATATAAAACATACATTTTTCTTTCTGTTTTTTTGAAGAAACTATTACTTTATTTGTGGTCGTGTTGACTATCACCTCCTCAAAGCGATGTTATTCATTCACACTATTCATGTAATGTATTATGGATGGGTTTAGTAAAATTATATGTCAAATATTAACTAATCATTAAAATGAAACGATAATATACAGATATATATATACGTATACTCTATTTACATTCTTTCTATCAAAATAATAATTAAATGGAAATAGTCTTCTTGCGTAACTACAGCCTAAAATCTCCTAAAACATTATATTCCATTTAAAATGTACATATTATATATATTATTGTAAATATTTATATACTAAATATATATAATATTTATATAATATTTAACTTTTTTTAAATAAGTAAATGAAGTTCTAGTTTAGAGGATGTAGAATAATAAGTCAAAACATGTACGAAAAGCAAGTAGATATTACTCGAAGAGAAAATTTTACATGGAATATTTAATAAGTAGGAAATATAAATTCATATAGGGTATTATATAAAATAATATGGTTATTTGGTATATTTATAATATATATATATATATTATAGTTTTTTTACATTTGGGATGAAATTCAAGACATAATGAAAGGGTTTCCTCATTTCAATTCTTATATCTGTGACATACAAGCCATATTCACCACCCATATCTTATAATGGGAGTATATACTAAACAGGGAAGTATTATATGATAAATATAATTCATATTTTGATTATTCAAAAATCTATTTTAGGGTCTTTAATTCAATGGGTTTGTGTTTTAAATGTTACCATTCAGTAAAGAAATTCAATATGAATTTTCATTCATTTTGAGACAAGCCAGGTTAAGCACGTATATTTTCATATGAAATTTATATACTACATTTAAAATGATATATCATGAATCAAATTATTTTACTTATAATTTAAGATTAATTTAATTTTATAATTTGAATTTAATTATAATCTAATGTTACCAATGTGGAAATATGTTATTTCCACAATCTCATCATTTATCGAAATTATTTATGATTATGAATCTATTGATGAAATGTTAGGATCATTATCTCAATAACTATCATGAATTTTATTACCCCAATTGTTTTTTATGTTATATCCATGTAATTTTACAATTTCTTCTCACCCTTTTTTAATTGTAATAATTAATAAAATATTTTACGAAATTATTTCTTTATTTCTACTTTTAGTTAGAAATATGTGTTTATTCAAAACATTGTTTTATAAAAATTCTTTCATAAATGTTTTAATATTATCCTTTAATTATTAAAGGACATTTTTACCCATGTTTTAACATTAAAAAAATTGTTTAAAGGGTAATATTCAGGTCCTTTTCTGATCAGGGAACTTTTAAAAACATTTAAGGTGAAAGAATAATGTTCAGCATGTACAGACTTATCAGCCATCCTGATCACCATTTCATTGATTTTTATTTTTATGTTTATAAAGTTATTTTTTAAAATAAAATTTTTTCCAATAAATTAGTAATTTTTTTTATTATAAAATGACTATAAATAAAAAATAATTTAAAAAAAATTATATTCAAAAAGTGATTTATATTATTTTCAAAGATCCAATTATATATTTGGAAAATGTTATTTTCAAATAAAATGATTTAGATGATATATAATCTTATTTTATAATATTTCAATGTATTTTCCAAGAAAATATTTTTCAAAATCATTGCATATTTCATTTTAATATTTCATTGATAATGGTTTTTAAAATTTTGGTATAATTCTTAAATAAGTTTTCATGGAAAAATGTTTTAAAAATTTTCCCTTTTTATTTGATATGTTTTTAGGAAAAAAGGTTTTCCAAAACATTTTTAAGACTATTTATATGTTTTCAATTTTATTTTCAAGTAAAATGGTCTTAAATATATTTTAGGTTTTAATAAATGTTTTTAATTCATAAATATTATTTTCCTATATAAATTTTTCAAAACATATTTGAAATTTTTTTCCCATATATAATGACATCTATTAGTGTTACTCATACCTTTCTGGGAAAATATCCAAATGTTGTATTAATTCCTTTTCTCTGAAATGATTATTTATTAAATGATTTGTATGAAACTTGTTTTTTCATTCATGTTTTATAGGTGTATGAAACTAATTTCACATTAATGAGTTATACACTTTTGAAAACTACTTCTCTTCACTAATTATGATTTGATGAAATGATTATGAAACCTATCTCATTTCCACATGTTATGATATTTTTACATGTTTATGATACCCATTTCAATTCATCGGTTATGATATAATTACTTTTGATTATGTGGGACGTGGTTTTATGATTTTATTATGAGATTGATGGGACCTCTATCCCAATAAAATCCATTGTGTATTTATATATATCTCACAATATTATCATGGTTGGAATTGGATGTGAACTCAATTCTGTCATGGAATTTATCTACTAAGATGGTCTTGGGAGTGATCCTTGACTACTAAGATGGTCATGAGAGTGAACCATGACTAATAAGATAGTGTAACCCATACTACTATGTTGGACTTGACAGTACTTCCATGAATACTATGGTTATAATTTTATATGACAATGTTTCTACCAAAAATTTAGTGTCTTATTCCTATGTTATGGTCTTATAGATAGTTCTGCTGATTCCCTTATGATTCATACCTTATAAGATATGTATATTTCTTCCATTACTCATGTATATGATCATTGAAATATAGAGAATGATCTTAAAATATTATTCCAATGTTCTCACATCCTTATAATCATCATATTATTTTATATATATTATGTTTACCCTTATTGTGATTTTGAGCTCACCCCTTTCATATGTTTCTATTCTCCATGTTATGAAGGAAGGTTTTATGTAGAAGTAGTAAAGGTTATGATCTTTGTGCGAAACATTGGATATCATTTATTTAAGTGAGAATATTTTGTTCCATGTTACCAAAGGCATTAACATTTATGGTCTACCAGAATGTCTTCTTCTAATTTTGGGAATATTCATTGAAAGATATATAATATCCAGGAATGTTATTTATGCTTCCCTGTAGTTTTGTATCAGAGAAAATATATTCTCAATATTTTGAAATTAGCATGATAATAATTTTCCAAATCCCTAGGTTTATTTATAAGTATATTTCTAGAGATGTCTCTAATGATATTTTTAAGGATTAGTTAATGTATAAGAAAATGTGCTAGAATTTTTCTAAAGGATAGAGTGATAGATTTATAGGTAATATATATATATGTGTGTGTATAGATTCATCATATGGATATTAATGTAGATTATATAAACATAGGTGTAACCCAAAAACACGTTATTCAACATGAATCGATCATGAACTATTTCAAGATAATGGTCCTTGTTGTACATCAAGTTTGACACTCGTGGGGGATATGATTTAAAAATTTAAAAAAAATATTAACCATTAGAATGGATATAAATAGAAAATTGTAATTAATAAACAAGGATTAACATAATGTTTCCATGGAAGGTGTCATTATATTGACATCATAGAAGTGATTTTTCATGATTATGTGTTTCCCCATCATCCCTTGAAAGGGGGGTTATCAAAAATAAATACAAATTAAGGCCTTCAGGCTATTTCAGAATTATGATGTCTGATGATCAGATTATTTTTCTTGTATTATCTTATAGAAGGAACCATAAGGGAATAAGTTATCGTGGAATATGATGCAAATATTTCTAATGAGCTGTTAAATGGGATGATAATTGGAGTGATGGATGATTTCATCATTATTAATCTGATTTTACACAACATTATTTACAACGTATACCTTAAAAATACCCAAACTAACTATCTAAGAGAGGGAAATAGTTTGTTGACAGTTTATGTAATGTGGAACATGGAGGAAATAATATTCAGTTTATTTTTTGTCAATAATTTTGAAATAATTACCTAAGTGAATGTCTTAATGAAATAAGAAGATGTATTGGGTGTAGAAAAGAAGGACACAATGCAACAACAAAGTAAATATGAAGTGTGCAGTTAATATAATGTATTGGAATATTAGCCTCTCAAACACATCATAATGCATTAAATTGTTTATGTGTGGAAAGAATAACCATTATGAAAATACATTTCCAAAGTGGGAATCTACCAATTAAAATTGGAAAGGAGTTACGAGTAATGGTTTTATTTATAATGATGATGACGATGATTCTACATATGAAATGTGAAGGGATATAGGTATTAAGTAATAAGATGATGTATCTTTCTTATGGTTTAAGGATGAAGTGGAATAATCGATGTTTTTATGAATTTGTATTCATTTATTATGTTATATGATATGTGAAATGTAATGGACTGTTCACATTATGTTTTTTGCTATGTATTTACAAGAATACAACATATGGTTATGATTGAATATACATGTTATTTAATAACAACGTGATGTTCATGGAAGACATATGATTAAGTGAAAGACAACCCTTAATAGGTTTATTATATTAATATAACATAGTTTGGATATATATATGTTGGATATTAATAAGAAAAACGGATTTCACTGATTACATTGGATCTAAATTAGGAATTTTTGACACGTGTTTTATATTATCTTTGATTAACTTTTAAAAAATAGATTTAGAAAATGCAACGAATAAAATTTGGAATAAGTAAATTTGAATGTTTTAAATTAGGATTTGAGGTAATTTGGTATATTACCATATTTCAATAGAATACATGATAATGGTATTGACAAGTTTGGTTTAAGGAAACAAAGAGATGCTATAAAATATATGAGGGAACATTTCTATTTTTTCGAAATTTATTGACCTTATTTCTAGTGTATGTAAATTACATCTTCCAAAATTGTAATATGGATTACTATTTATGAAATGGTTTATTTAAATGTATTATCTATCCATATAAGTCTTTATGAATAATTTATCACTTATGATGACATTTTCTTGTGATAAATTTATATGGAATGACCGATCATTCAATTCATGGTTCTCAGGCTCTGTTAAATCATACAGAATGAAAAATTCATCTTTATTTCATGGAATAATATATAAAGTGGAATTTGTTCATGGAAAAAAGGGTAAGGTTGTTCCCAAATCATGGGATTTTATATTTTAATGAAAATTATTTAACTTGTGTATAAAACAATCTTAAAAAAATATTGTCCTAGAACATTCGTTTCTGTGGAATAAAATGGCCTTTTATATCATCCCTGATATATTATTTTCTGATTGTTATCTTCTTCCAAAACATATTCCCTATCACACTCGATCAGATTATGATAGTTATTTTTTATTTTCGATCTACTTTTTCACTTCACATCTATGTTCTAAATTGTGGAAACCATGTTATTTGTTTCTTTGTGTAATGGTTTAGTTTTAAACATCCCATTTTCAAATTATTTTTTCGTAAACATTTTTTGATGTGGGTTTCAATGAAAATAATTTTTACGTTTTAATCTTTCGATACCACATCATACTTTAAAGGGCTATATTCTTTATATATGGTATATAATGTAACACCAAGATATTTTGTGAATTATTTTTCTCAAATTAATTTAATCTTCTAAAAGATTTCATTTCATGAAACATTGAATAATGTTTTTTGATATATAAAATAACTAGATTCTAATTACATTATACGCATGAAAAAAATTAATATTGTGCCAAACAAAACATGTAGTCATATTTCCGTTCACTAAACAATAGGTTTTAATTGTATTACACACAATAATGAGTCCTTTCGATACCTTACATAACAATAAAGGTGATTTTTACCGAACTACAATGTACTAATAACATTATTATTGAAATATTATTATAGATACCACATAGCCATTGGAATTGAATTCACAAGTCAGATAAAATAAATTTTAAATATATTATTTATAAATGTATATAAAATTATTCATTTGGTTATAAATTATTATAAGTGAATGAATGTATTATCTGAATATACAGAATTTACTTTTCCATGAAAATTATTTTTCTATGTATAAACACAATATTAACTCAATAAATTAATCAATAAATATTTTATTAATGTTTCAATAAAATTTATATATTTAATCAGTATTTTTGATACTCATACAAACAAAATTCGTTCAAGATAAGAATAAATCCAACCGTATGAATAAAAATATGTATTTTAAAAACTGAAATTTTTAGGCCTCTTAATTGTGACCGAATTTAAAATATATATTTTTTATTATTTTATAATTATTATTTGGAATTTTTTTAAAATTATATTAAAAAATTTACTTTGGGTAAAATTTTTATAATTTTTATGAAGTTCTGTTTTTTGATGAATAGTGTAAAAACACTGAATTCTAATTCAAAAATGCATTTTAATATAAATTATTTATATTGATAAATTATGTTATAAATTTTTTTAAGAATTATTATGTCAATAATAAATTTATTTATCCAATTTAGGTCATTGGAAACAAATTCACAATGAAATTGGATATAAAAACATTTCAAAGAATTGGAACATTTCAATTTAAACACTCGCATTGTCGTCCCATATGCGGGATTTATTTATAATTAATTTATGAAACTTTTGTGATTGGAATTTCAAAAAATGGATTATGTATTTTAACCGGAATATAATTGAATATCTAATAATTTCAAATTAGTTTTTTACCAAAAATATTAGTGAATGTGATTAAAATTAATTATGGTGATTAAGATAAAAATAAACTCAAAAAAGGAATAATCATTAAACCTAATTACCAAAATGAACTAGATAAATGTCAAAATTACATTGGATACTCATATATAGAACATATCCTACATTTTTATTGAATTTTGACAATTATTTGATCCAATTGAAATTGGGAAAATGTTGGTGGAAGTCCATTTTCCAAAATTTACAAGAATACCACTCCTCCTCTAGTATATAAACGCAGTCACCCACCCACATATACACACCTCTTGAGCCCTTTTAATAAACCCAACCTATTCTAAAATAAAATTTCACCATCCAAAAATTCATTATAGATGCTTCACTTCTGCTATTATTCCAACCAAGCAAATCCCTTTGGTGAGAAACAAGTAGAATTACCCAAGGTAGAGGTAACATCATTTCTCAAGATCCATTGATTATTTTCATTCTCCACCCTAGAAAATATTATTAGTCCAATATTTTATAATAAAAATAGTACAGAAAATATACTATGATAATTTTATTCAGTTTTTTACCTACACTTACACACACATCCATTTAATGAGAAAGAAACTTATTGTTCTTGTCTTTAATGAACTACAACCTCATGGAATGATGTTGCTTGTTTCTCAATTACCACCACTCATTGTTCATAATTATGATGGAAACTATGTTTTTATATTATATATATGATATTTATGATGTATAAAAACTTATTTTATTATTATATTAACCATAAATTCAGACATTCCATTTTTCCTAAAAATGATAACTTTGATTATTGATGTTTAGACTATTTCATCCTCAAATGATAGTGATTCGTTCAAATTTAACAATAAACATTTTAAAGATGGATTCTGTAACATAATTTGATATATATGAAATAATAATTCTATTATAATGATAATATATGTATATACATATATGTGATTTACTTTATTTCATTAAAAATTACAATTAAATGGAAACAATGTTCATACGTATGTATGACCTACCTTCTCCATGAATGGTTTATTATATTTAATATATAAATAATTTAATGATTAATATAAATATTTATATACTGAATATATATGATATTTATATCAATTTTACAATCTAGATATAAGTAAATAATGATCTATATAAGAGATCAAAACGGTCCAGGAGTCTGGAAAACGCATTCCTACAAAAATTTATTAATCAAATGAAAATTCATGACATTACATGTCTATATAAAGAAGAAGACTTTATAGGGTACCAGACACATATACCTCAAAATAATGTGAGCATGAATCTAGTTCTACAAAGGACCATCCAAAATTTGATTCTGCAATGGCTTTCGTTGAAAATGCATCAGCGACCTGGTTAACCTACTGTTAAACCTATGTTACATGAAGAGTGATGTATTAGTGAGAAGAATGCATTCAATACAGTGTCATAGTATATTCCATAAAACATTACTAGATCAATTCCTATGAATCTAAACCACCATATTTTAGTCATATTTCAATCAAATAAATCTCTAACCATAACGAATATAATATTTGAGGGATTTAATCAGGGCTTAAAACTCAGCATCAGTGGAATATATTTGCATGTTGTGATTGTAGAAGAAAAAATTAACTACGAACTAATGGGTTTAGAAGATACTAATGTCTCATCAAGGTCCAGGGGTTCCTAATGTCACCCCAAACATGTTATCTTTCAGCCAAGAAGTAATTTTATAGATCTACAAGATTGAATTCATCTCCAAATGCTTTCAGATCCATCTGAGATCAACAACGCTTCTCTAAATAATATGATCACTCATGGAATTATTCATATATCTTGTTGGATATTTTTGAGGTGGTGAGGACTAACCTATGAATCATCCTTATTCCTAGATTAATGGATTGAATTATATTGTCAATAGAAACTTCATTTAGTGCATTCCAGATGACCCTAAGGATGGAAGAAACTACAACCAGGATGTTGCATTTGATTTGATTACTAGAAATAGTGGTTGAAATGGTTTCACGCACTACTTCAATTCTTCGCATTTAAAACATACATCTCAATATATCATGAAGATAGAATCATAATCTTAAAGTGAAGCTACAATTGATAAAAACTAGGATAATGGTCTCCTCAACACTAAGAAAAAGATCATATACTGAAATGATCTGCAATCCAGTCTTTCATAGTTTTCTATAAAAATAAATAGTTACCTTATAAATCCTCTAAATGAGTGTGAAATAAGTATGATGAATATAATGATTCCTAAAATCCATCATCAACAGTGGGGACAGATTCTGAACATCAAACATAAGTTTACAATTTTTCACTATCGGTAAAGTAACAAGTGGGATTAGGCTACCAAATCAGTGTGTCTCTTTCAATGTAAAAATACATTTTTATTTTATATTGGTTCAATAGAACAATGAAATTAGGGTTAACCATTTTCTAATCATAGAGGACCAAATTGGGTGCATGCCTTAGTGAAAAAATGGGTATCTACAACCGCTTAAATGGGGATGTTAAACCAAGGGGTGTTCTTTGCCTTCTGATAGGCAAGATTTCATAACATTCATATTGAGATGTATATAATGTTATTATATGTTTATTTAAAATCTATCCAAAATAATGATGAGAGATACATGGAGTAATGAACATTCACTCTTGGGTTGAAACAATTTGAGATAAACACCATTGATATTTCATGGGATGTTAAGAGGATAATGGTGATTTTATTTAGCAAAGCATCATTAAAAAGGCATGTATCATAAATGTCTATAACTCCCATATCAACAGTGTTGATACACATATTCCAGGATACCATGATAATAAATTTATAATGGGTATTTTTAGTCCATATAACGTTTCTAATCATCCCTTGGAGTACCTTGAAAAAGACTTTAGTACATCTGTGGATAGAGAAAGCGTACACAAACATGGATATAATAATCAAGTTGAAAAGGTATTTTTTCCCATCATGGGTCAAGAAATTCTTTTCCTATAATTAAATTTGAGAAATAATTTTGGAATAATTATTTTCATGGAAACAATTCTTGAATTTTGACCAAAATATTGGAAACCTATGATAAATAAATGGTATAGAGTCTCTCAATACTCTTAAGGACCTGGAAACTCATTGATGATTTCTAATGGGGACCGCTAATCAAAAAATAAAAAAGGATTTCCTCAAAGTGATGGATTGATTAGAAATTTATTCATATGTCCCAAATTGTTTTTAATTCAATAAAATGATTTCTTATCATCTATCCCAAACAAATGAATGTCCTTTATATAAAACAATTGATAAGGGTCATGTGGCCCCATCCCAAAATTGATTTTATTTTAATGATAATATATGAAAATGGTCACTAATACACATGCATATGTAGTCATTATCAAAAGAATAAATAAGGCAAAACACATAGTCACCTTTTTCGACTCCCATTATTATACAAAAGAGGATAAAGAATAATAAGTCAAAGCATATATGAAAAAAAGTAGTTGTTACCTAAAGTGTAACAAATATTTGGAATTAGTAATAAGGGGTAATTATAAATCCATATATTGGATTATATATAATATTATTATTTTATTTTTGTTATATAATAAATATATATTTATTATTGAGGCTGGTCAAATGTCTTCATAGAAATTCAAGACATAAGGTAAGTGTTTTATCTTCTCACTTCTTATATCATTGAGATACATGCATTATTCGCTATTGATTTCATTTTTATGGTGCATATAATTCCCATGGATGTATTCTGATTTTATTATACATAATTATATTGTTAATCTCATATCAATTAAATGATAATTATTTCAACATTTTTTTTTGAAATTTACCAAATTTTTAAACATATTATATCTCAATTTTCCTTCTTTGAGACACATGCCTTGTTAAGAAAAAATATTTTTCTATGATATGTATATGATTCCATTAACATGTTATATCATTAATATACTTATTTTAATGATATTTTATTCTTTATTTAATTTTATTCATTCTATTTTATTATGAAGCAATATTTTCCAAGTGGTCTTGTGTTATTGCTACAATCTTATCATTTATCAAGATTGTTTTTTGATAATTCTTCCAATGATTAAATCTTATGATACTTCTCTCAATAAATCTCATGATGTTTCTTAACATGTGTTTATTCATGTTATATCCGAGTAATGGTAAATTTTTTACACAATTTTTTACTCAATATAATTAAGAATTTTGTTTTATGAAAATACAACATTATCAGTCCCTTCAGTTGGAATTCTATGTTTTTCCGAAATTGTGTTTTCTAAAGAAATCAAAAAAGTATACATTCAATCCAATGGTATTGAAATGAAATTTTTAGAAACATATTAACTATTTAGATAAGGTATTTATGAATAATATTCTTTTCATTTAATGACTAGGGATGTTTTATAAAATGTTTATGCTACAAAACTAATATTCTGCATGTACGGACCTACCCAATGCCATGGCAGTCAATTCCTTGATAATTTCATTGTATGTTCACAGGGTTATTGTTTTAAGAAACAATCATTCCTAATATTTTGTAAAGTTTTTATTTTAATATTCTTTTTAAATAAAAAGGGTTTTCATAAAAAATTATCGTTTAATGTTTTTTAAATGAATTATAAAGCTCCCAATATATGTTCCCAAAAAAAATTTAAGCAAATTATTTGAATTATCTTAATAATTATGCCATAATTTTTTAAATTATTTCCACTAAAAAACTTTTTCCAAAAGTTTTCGAGATTATTATATATGTTTTCATGGAAAAAGGTTTTCAAAATTTTTTCATTATTATTTTATAAGTTTTCATGGAAAAGGATTTAAAAATATTTTAAATATTCTTTTATATGTTTTAATGGAAAATGGATTTTTAAAATGATTCCAATATTTTTTATATGTTTTAAATTTGATTTACAAGGAAAATGTTTTTAATTTATTTTATTTTTAAAAAAACTCAAATCATAAATGATATTTTTTTCAAAAATATTTTTAAATTATATTTAAAAATTATTTTCTATCTAATAAGATATATTTTTGTGTTACTCATGCTTTTATGGGGAAATGATGTAAAGGTTCCATTTATATTTCATCTCTAAATGGCTTATATCTTAAAGAATGATTTTTAAGAAACTTCTTTCAATTTTATGGGTTATATTTTTAAGAAGACCATTTACCTTTAATTTGTTATATTCTTATGAAACTATCACATCTTTAAGGGTTATAATTTGATGTAATGACTATGAATCTTGTCTCTCTTACATAGGTTATTATATGATTAAATAATGATGAAATCTACTTCTTTATGTGGGTTTCTATATGTTTTCTAATGATCTTATGTCATATATATGTATGATTTCATTATGAGATTGGAGGGACATATATCTCACTCCAATGAATTAGGTAATGATTTATATATCATTAGATATATATGGATGGAACGGGGAGTGAACTCAATTCAGTAATGTAAATTTTCTAATAAGATGATATTGGAGTGAAGCATGACTACTAAGATGAACATTGGAGTGAACCATACTACCATTATGGTGCTAGATGTAAATCCATACTACTATGATTTTCATGTAATTGATGCCATGACTCCTATAAAAATGATTTTAAATTATTATGTGTGTGCCACGATGTCTATATCTTATTCTAATGTTATGGTATCATGGATAATCCTCTTGATTGACTTACTAATCATGTCTTAAGAAATTCCAATATTTATTCCATGACTCATGTATTTGATCTTTGATTTTTAGGGTGTGATCTTCAGTTGTTATTCTCATGTTTTCATAGTCATATGATCATGGTATTATTATGCATCTCTTTTTTTACCATTACCGAGTCTATGGGATCGCCCATTTCATATGTTTCCTTTCCCCAGGTTATGATGAATTGATTTACGTAGATTCTCAAAAGGGTAATATTGGTGGGAAATATTGAAAATCTTTCACCAAGTTAGAATACTTTGTTCCATGTTTACAATGATACCAAACAATTAAAATTTAATGGTATGTATTTCTGTAATCTGATGAATATTCATCCCAAAATATAATATAATTTTTTTCTATTCTTCATTATTTATAGGTCTAAATGTCATAAATGAAAATTTTATGATTGTAACACTAGATATGTGAGTGATGGTCTAGTCTTATCATTTTTTTCATAACATATTCGTCCTTGATAAATTGAAAAATTATCTCTAGAGAAAATCAATCACTTCAAAAGTAACATTCCAATAATTTAAATTCTATAATCATAGATTCTACCAAATATTATAATCTTTTTCATAAATATCTTGAATATCCATAGAACAATATTAAATTTATATATGCTTAAAAAATATAATTCACACATTATTCCTCAAATATACAAAAATTTTAGCCAAAAAAATATTTCCCTTTACCTTTACCATGTAATCTTCTAAACATGTAATAACCCATTTAACCCAATTATCCATAATTATGAAAAACCAATGATAATAAACACAAAATTTCATTATTAAATTTTGACATTAGTCCACAAAATATTAACAGTAAATTAATAAATATTAATTTTATTAAAATTGAAGTTAATATTATGCGTTAAATATATCCCGAACAGCTGTTAATACTCAACAAATGTATCATTATTATATAAAACATCGAAATATTAATATTAATATAAAATATAATTTCTTTATTCAATTTAACAACCCTTAAATAAAATACCCAAGCATTGAAACTCTTTTAGTGTTATATGTCTACACATTAATCATTCCATGGTAATAATAATCATTCAACCAATTTTTTGAATATTATTAAATAATACTTCCTACAATAAAAAATCTTGATCAATTATTAAGATACAACTTTTTTAAAAGATAAGACAAAATAATATTTATATATATTATATTAAATCCTTATATTCTTCATCATAAACTGTAATATAATAACTAATTACTAACCCTTTATTTATATAGTTTTTTTGAACTAGTTATAATTTTCCCCCATGAAAAATGATTTAAAAATTCCCATACTCCTAATATTTAATACGCCATTTTTCCACTGGTTCAAATCTGATGATACTTTTTCCCACATTCATGACATGAAGAAAATGGAATTCTATATTCATCACAGTTATTATCACCTGATCCTCTATGAAACTACATTTTTATCTCATTTGGGTTTTTAGAAAACACAACTAAGGTCAGGTTTCTAATCATATACATAGACAGTTGGTTAGGAATGAAAATAAATTTTTCCACTCTATCTTTTACATCATTCGGTTAGCTTTTTATACCACCACCATATTATACATTAAATATATAATTAACAATGTCCCTTCTAGTCCCATCCATTACTAAAAAGATCGATTGTAGGATTAAGTCAAATATAATCAAAATAATCCATTTTATGATGATGATACATAATAACATATCCTTTACAATCATATTATCCTCTAATGTTATCAAAAACTTTCATTGATATCATGTATAATAATTAATACTTTAACTAGAACCTAATTGCTTGATTTATGATAAGGGTTTCACTTTATTATATTTTTTATGATCAATTTAGTTTATATTATTGGATAATTATGAATACCATTAGATTACATAGGTTAAATTGAAAAAATTTGTCCTCTTCCCAAAATAATTAGAATTATTATGTTCACAATTTTGTTTCATTCGAGAAACAATTTTATTATACAGTGACCCATTAGTTTTTTTGGATTGAGGCTTCATAATAGAGTCTAATCGTCCATAGGCCCCATGAAATAACATTTTAAGGCGTGAGATAATCCTTAATTCATTAGTAACGATTATAAAAATTATTCAACCTCATTACACCATTAAATAACATGGAAACCATTAAAATAGTTTTTTTTTCATAGTAAATCATTGACCACATAAATAAAATATCTCCACATAAGAGAATAAAACATTTATCAATAAAACCCTTTAAATTAATTATAAATTATAATAAAAATGTTGCAACATCATGAGAAACAATATATATCTTGAATATGTTCTTTTAAAAACACACCATTCAATTATAAATAGTTATAAACATTCCTTTCATCATGAAATAAATTTTTTTTCATAATGAACATTAGTGAGAATAGATTAGACATCCCAATAATTCATATTAATAACCCATGTTCACACATTTTTAATCCATTTGGTAATAAGAGATTCTTAGTTAATTATATTACTGTATATAAACCGTTTATTACACTCATTTTCTCTTTCGAAGACAATTCATTGCCCAATGATTTCAAGAGCTATATCGGGATCAACCATCATTATGTGCTCTATTATGATAACATGTAATAATACCTAATTCCTAGGTTATATATAGTAATGAAAAAATTTATTATATTTCTATTTAGAGTCATTAAACCATACAAAAACTATTTTAATCTCATAATAATGTAGCTTCTAATTTCTATGTGAATGTATGGAGAAATATTAACTTATTTTTTAAATATAATTAAAAATAAAAAAATTCCCCAAAATGGGAATTACATTTAATTTATAAAACCATTAACCATTAACATTAATAATATTAATAATGATATTCTGTGGTGGTGTTAAATAATTAAAATGTTTTATACATTAAAAAACTATTCTTCTTGAACATTTATAATAAGACATCAAAATAGAAAATATAGTATAACATTAAAACATTCATTTTAAATAAATTATAAGGAATGAAATTATTTGTTTAAAATTAAAATAAAAAACATTTTACATATAAATTAAAAATTCCTTGAAAAATTCAAAATAACATAAAAATGTAGGATAAATATTTTAAGGGAATACATTAACATTAATTAGAATAGAAAAATCCATTAAAAAATTAATATTTCTTTAAAAAAAGGGATAATGAAGAAGATAACATGAAATGGTTTTTAAAGTAGTTTATTTTTTTAAACATTATTACAAACATAAATCCAAAATTTATTAAAAAAAACAAATAAAAAAATTAAGCATACATTGCAAATACAATAAGACTTAACAAAAGGAAATTAAGATGAGGAATTCATTACCATATGTACCATATATCATTTTAACTTCTCTTAAACAAGAGTAATAAAATTATATTGTTTTCAAAAATTACTAAGAATATTATTAATTTTCATTCCATTTTCTTTTGTATTTTTCTTTCATTTATTACTTGGACTAATTTAGTAAAATACTCAAAGAAGATTACATTATATGTATTAATGATTTTTGGCTCATAATCCTAATAATAATTAACTTGGTTGACAAAATTTAATGTGGTAATTATTCCATAAAATCCAAAATATAAATCATATAATATATATCGAGTTTATATAGGCTTGAAATTGAGAAATGTAAAAATTAATCACATTGCTCTGTCGAGGTAGTATTCCATAAGTACACACAAAGGATATTATCATTGTCCAAATGCTGAAAAGGAAAGAAGGTTCACAATATACTATCATTATATATTAATAAAATTCTCATTAATATCATATATATTCATCATATATATTATAATTACCATTCATGTGAGGCAGTGATGTAACATTATGCACATTGCTTTATAAAGTTGGTTGAACAAATGAACAAGCAAGAGATGTTTTCATTTCCAATAGAATTTAAAAGGTGAAAATTGTGTTTTACCCTAAAAATATTAACATTTAATTATTTTTTAACATACATATTGTGTCCTTAAATCATGGTTAATTAAAAATTTAATGTGGTGTGAAATTAAAAAAACAAGAAAAAATCGGTCAAGAGTTATACATCTTTATTGAAAAACTTGTTTTAGATTATGCCCGAATCCTTCTATGTTGGTCTTTTTTTCATACAAAAATAGATATGAAAATGGGAGAAATTATTTGAATATATTTTAGAATATATGTATCAACATAAATATATACATATGTGTGATAAAATGGGTTGAGGAGATTCCCTTCTATATGTGAGGTCAGTGGAAAATTTAAATTATTGAAATATTAATATATAATACGATTATAACCCACGAATAATGTATAGAAACTACCTTAGAATCGAATATAATATGAAAATGGTAAAAAATGAATAAAAAATCGAAATATTACTTATGTTTATGTGTCATATAAAACCTTTTCTTCTTGTTTAAATCACTTCTTAACCTTGTTTACCCTTAATCGTTGTTACACATTTTTCACTTCTTTATGGATGTAAAGGTATTTTTCAGAAGTTACAGTTCCATATAAATATACCACAAATGATAGTACCCAAATCCCCTATCCATATGAGATATTAGGGGAATTTTAAAAAATTTATAATGATTTAAAGATAATCATTATACATTAAAAACTATTTAATGTCATTTTCAGAACTATTCATATATAATGATGTTAAAGGAAAAATGATAATGATGTAATTTGAATATAAACATTTATAATATCATTTATATATTTTAATTGTCTAATAAAATATAGGGAAACAATAAATCATCCAAAAACTATTATTTTTAATGTTATTTAAATCTAATATTCAATTTTCAATTTCTTTCAGAAGTGTTTCATCTGCATTGCATAAGTGTTCAAGGAAATTATAATTTCATTTAAAAATAAAAATAAAAATAATGTTATAAACATAGTATGCTAATAATTCAACTAAAAAATTATTTTAATTAATATATTATATTTATCCTAACGAATCCATCTTAGATATATAAAAATATATAAAGATTTATATTTTGTAATATTACATAACTTACAATTTTATAATGGTCATAATCAAACTAATGTTACATATAAATGAAATATTTTTAAGGTAGTTTGGTAATGGATAGTTAAATCCCATCAAATGAACTAAATAAATGTTATTGGTGAACATTTAGACATTATCACAAGGTTTTATCCCTATTTTACTTGTTTTCCCTATTTCTATGACAATAAACTTTTATCATGTTTAATATTTATTATGACTATAGAATTAATTGAAATATTTAAATATTATGGAACACTATATTTTTATTATTCAATATATTTATTAATATTCAAATTATAGAAGTGGCTAAATGAAATTTAAATATTTGTTCCCAATATACAATGAAAAATATTTTTTCACCAAATGTGTTTTTAATGATAACAATGAATTTAACAAAAACATGTATAATGTAGATTTTTATGGAATGAATTAGATTTTTTTTTATAAAATATAAATTATTTTAATTTAAATATATATCCACAATATAATAATACATGTGTACTAATTTATTTAATGAAAATAAATGAATGTTTTGCAAAAATCAACATATTTTATTATTCACAGAAAAACATTTTTAAAAAAAAATCACCAAATTTCATCATGAATCTATTATAAAATTATTATTTAAAAAATAATTTTTATTATTCGAAATATAATTTCAAAAATTTTGTAGAAATTAATTATCACATATCTGCACCAAATGCTACAAAAAATCATTATTAAAGAAAGTCTATTTTTGAAGTGTAAAATGACTTTACTCTCATTTATTACATAATTACCACAATTAAGTTAATGTTAACTCATTAAATTGGATATATAATCGATTTATTTAATTATAAAAATTTATCAATAGTAATTGATTTAATTTTTTAGTATAAAAAGATATATCACACATAAAAATTATTTTAATAATGAAACTCTATTACTTTAATATATATTTATATTCATTTCTATGAAATTGAAAATACGTGAATGAATGAAAAGAAATTAAAATAAACAATATAATTTTTATTATATTTCAGAATATAGTAATTATTATTAATTCCAGAAAACCGAATAGTAAGGTTATGATGATTATATTTATATAAAAATATTTAGTAGTATATCCAATTTTTTATGTTCAGTGTTTTTTCTTCCACATTCGGTAAAATAATTTATTTAAGGAAAATAAAATCTAAAATATTTGGCTTTAAAAATGTTTCTTGATGAAAATAAGGATATGGTTGATATACCATAAATTCAAATTCCTTATTTAGGCTTTATATAACTAGTGAATAAATTTAAAATATAAACTTATAACACAAAAATAACAAGATGAAAATAAAAAAGGGAATAATATAATTCTTTCAATGAAAATAAAAACATAAACAATCGAAAAATTAAGTAAGATCGTAAAAGAAATTTCTCAAATTAGGTTTCCATTTAGTTTTAAATTTTCCCAATACATATATAATGATTTTATTTTTTATACTAATTCATACTAGAATCATATACATTCATATCAAACCATATATAAAGAAAATATAAAATTTAATAAGGTATATGTAGAAATTAAAATGGAAATTATAAATTACGATGGTCGCCTATTCTTTGAGAGACAACCTTTGTAATATTCCTTATTCTAAAATTGAATGGTCTAATGGGAAGAAAAATAGATCTTGTAATTGGTAATGGAACCTCATAAGTTATTTATGTAGGTATTGTCCATCAAAACAGGCTCCAATTTTTTGAATAAGAGAATAGAGGGGTGTCATTTTATTAGTGAGGTGAGTCGAAATATTATAAATACTTGAAATATTTTTATATATTAAAAGTATTACTCAATTGAAGTGGTTCTACATCACACACACATTAAATTTTAGAGTTATAATTTCTATATATAATCAACAAATACAATTATGATATGTATTTAGGTCATTGTTTACCATTATATAGTTATTTTAACATTATTTTAACTCAATTTCACATTTACCATACTAATTTATTTTTACCTTAGTTAAAAATCATTTTAACCAAAATTAAAATTGAACTATTTACCAAATTTAGAGATTCTTATTTATTATTCGATAACCATTTCATAAAATTTAGTTCATATATATTTCAGAAAGTAATTTAAAAATAACCCCTCAACATGTGATGAAAACTATTTTTAGTAAAACACATTTTCCACTTAATTAATGATTCCCATATCCAACATTACATTATCCATTAATTTTATAACTTCTTCAATCATAATTTTAGTCAAAACATCATGTTTTTTCTATATCAACTCATTAACCACCATATTTTCTATTCAAAGGTTGTATTTTATTTATAAATCATATTCCCTAAGTAGATTAAAAAATTCAATTTCCCTCATGTTGGGATTTGCCTATGATAAGATGCATTTAATGAACAATTATCCATATATATCACATAATTCAACCAAAATGTAATGAAATAATATCTTCTATGAAAATATTATGGATTCTAACTCATGATCATGGGTTTAATAATTCATTTCATGAGTCATCATCTACCATGAGTCAATAGTAAAAACTCTATCATTGATCGTAAGGAAAAATCTAATTCTAGTTCTTGATAGATCATTATATATCTCAAATAAATCCACTCCAAATTAAATATTCAATATCAATGAATTGAAAAATATGATATTCAATACTTAAATCCGCTCCAAATCAAATATTTAATTGGTTATATAATCAAGAAGAACATTGAACAAATCATCGATAAAAACCTATTTATCCTAGTATATTATATACCTCAGTTATATTCATTGGAATTATCCATTCCAACAATGTATTTTTTTTCAATGAGTCAACTAATATTCAATATTTTAAGGTAATCTGGACAAAGAGAAGATATTTCAAAAATCCATGTTTCATAGTTGAAAAATTTCTCATATATCTCCTTATCTCTAAGAGTCTAAATAATTATTCTGAAATGACTCTTATTTTCATCATATATTTTGAATTATAATAATATATTAACAATAAATACCTAGAAAATATCAAGATAATACTTGAGTGATCTATTCAAAAGATCCATAAAATTTGATGGTGTATTAGTCAATCTTAAAGATAAATACATTAAATTCATAATGTTTATACCTCATATGAAATGACACATTAACAATATATTCCATCATTACTAAAATTTGGCAATATCCAAAACAACGATCAATTATGGAAAATTATTTAGGTACATAAAATTGATTGAAAAAGGCAGTGATGTGTGGGAGGGGATACATGTTCTTTATAGAAATATCATTGATTTCCAAATAATCGATGCATAACCTCATACACTAAGAATTTTGTAAAACCAAAATAATCGGGGATACCAACACTAAAACACTATCACATATAAATCCCTTTTGATGAAAATTAAACAGTAATTTATTCAATTATAGAAATTCTATGGTGTATATCATGTGTGGAGTCTTATATATAGTTTTTGAATTCGGGGTGATATCATTGTAAAACATGACTTCACACTCCATTGGAGGACTAGGTAGCTCCTTAGATGACACATAAACATATTCTTACAAAATAGCCACATCATCTTTTCAAATGACAACCTTCATGTTCAATGGTTATGTCTTTCCTTCTTCTCCAAGATCATTATTAAGGAGATTTATTCAAGGTCGATACATACATAACTTGCATGATGAATTTTCCCCTTTTATGAAGAGGGATTCCATATCTCATTAAATAATCATAATCTACGTCCATTGGAATTAAATATTATCAATATAAATTTAAAACCAATCCATACCATGGATTATAAAAAATTCAACCCTACGTATAATTTCAATGTTTTCAAATAATTTGTGTCTTCTAGTCATCATGGTAATGGAAAGAAATATCCTTATTTCAATAAGTATCATACATGATTTTTTATTGGGAATTATATTCATATTGTTCTTGGAGATGAATTAGTATTCCAAGAAAGCATTAATAACATAAAATAATTTAAAGATTGAAAATAAAATAAATAATTAAAATTTTTTGTATTAATTATATAATCTAATCCTTCTACTATTAGGCTCTACTATAAGAGGATACCTTGATGATTGGGACATTGTATTGAAAAATTAAACTTATATTTAAATCATAATAATTGGGTAGTAGTGGTTTCATTATTTATATAGAATTCATGGGAATTATGGACCATTTATCTATGTATCAAGAAAACTAATATTCCCATTAAGAATGTACCTGTGTGTTTCTTCCATAGTCATCACATTCCAATACCTCATTATCCCATTCTTGTATTATGATTATTTTATTTTCACATGTTTCATAGAAAAAATTTTCATTTCATTATTTACCTAGAGGATATATGATATTGGTAATTATTTCATTGTTCTTATCATAAATTCTACACTATCATCATATAATGAAAATACTTGAGAAAGAAATTCCCTTTTATGACTCATATTACACCCCATAAATAAATGACCAATCATTCATTATATATTATATATATAGTCCACAAAATACTTGGATAATATATAATGTTCATCCTCATAGACGATATCTCTTCATTCTCACAACAAATTAAGTTGACTAAATTATTCTATATTCCTGCTCATTTTTTTAATGAAATTTTTTCTCCTAGAATATTACATTAAATTTTCTCCATTATATAAATCCTATTTCATATTCCTATTAAATATTTCTCTAAATTGACAATTTTCATCATATTCTCCTTTCGACCAACACACTAATATAATAAATATGTCTATTTCATTTTATCCTATGGATTGAAAAAAAGAGGGTCCGAATCCATTGCTCGTTTACTATTGGAGTAGGTTTCCCATTAAATGTTCGATGAATTTATCTTTTGATTTTGTCAAAAATAAATGAGTCATTTTTTGGAACAATTGTTACCTAACAAGAAAATGGTTATTCAACATAACATGTGTCATATACCCTAATATTTCCATGATATTCTTGAATGCAACAGTATCAATATTTTCTCACTCAACATGTAAATACGTTCATTGACTACGGGTTATGTTTCCCTTCTTTCACTAGGTTACATATCTCAACTACGGAATTCATTATATTAGCTCATAGTGATTTTGAATATTATCCCATAAAATGAAAATCCCAGTGATTATAAATTTTCTCAAATACCCTAAAGGATAACCATAATTATTACATTCAAGAAAGCATTTGAAGAATGATTATTCATATTCTTGGGAAAGGAAAACAACAAAAGGGTATACTGAAATTATTAGAATTCATTATGTACAGAAGAAGCTTTTACGAGTAGATTATGTATAATCAGTATGGTAGGATGGATAATCTAAAAAAATGAAATTTAATCCAAATAATTAATTTAAATTATATATATGTATAATATCAAGATTGAAATATCATGGGCAATGAAAACCAAATTCAAAATAAATGAAATAAAAAAAATCTCAGAATTCATGATCGTGTAATCATGGTCATGGTAAATATTTCACTATTAATACTATAAATCAAAAAACCAAGATATCCATCATAAATGGATATGTATAAACTATATTCAAATCTAACAGGGCATTCCATCTTTTTTTTCTCAGGAGATCTGTTCATGCATAAGTTCTCTTTCTATAACCAATATCAACACTTCACTAGCTTATTTTAAATACATTAATCTATATCAAATAAGACATATACCAAAATTACTTATCAAAAAAATTTATCTATATTGAATCAAGAATTTGAAATGTCAATTTTACCCAACAAATAATAAATCATTATTAATAACCATCATTCAAATATCATTGTATATTTTTATATTAGTTGATTAAGAAAATATCAATGTAGTGGAACTGATAATAAATATATTTGTGACACTTTAAATATGTATGTGAAGTAGAAAAAAATTTCCAATGAATAATGCAGATTGACATAGAAGATAATTAATTGAAATTCATGGATTTCAAAATAATAAATCATTTCTAAATCAAAAATGTTGAAAAGAGATCATCATTTCATTGAATATTAATTTTAAAATTTAATTTTTTTGTTTTGGAAAAAATATATAAAAATGGTGTTGTAACATTAAAAATAACATTCCCTCCTTTTGTAACATTTGTGTAAAAAAAGTTATAAGTCACTTCCCCAAAAAAACAAACCTTCTATAAAATAATTCCATTTATTTAAATATAAAAAATGGATTTTTTATAGAATAAAAGCGAATGTTATTTTTTGAATAAAAATTGACTCTGTTAGGGGTTACAAGATAGATAATTATATTCCATATGGTATAAAATGTTTTCTATATTCGGTATAATAAAAAACACACCTTTCCAAAAAAATAATGAATGTAAAAAATACCGTTTAATTTTATTTACAATACTACTTATTAATAAAATTTATGTAAATTAAATTTTAGTTTATAATTACATCATAAAAATAATAACAGGTATATAAGAACATTGTTTAAATAGAAAAACGAATATGGATTTGGAGGAATGATATTCATGGTCAAAAATTTGAAGTGGTTTAGTGTCATTACATTTATTCTACATATTAAATCATTATCCATCAAAAGAATAAATTTAAAATATTCCTCTAAATGAAAATGAAAAATATAGTAGAATAAAATAGATAATTATAATATTTTACTAACATGAAATCTAAATAAAAACATTTCCCAAATAAAATTACATTACAACATAAATCCCTTCCCATGGGTCTCTACTTATGTTAAATGGTTGATAGAAATTTATAATGACATTATGACATTTATTCATTCACATAATAACCAAATTTATTATTAATGTTCATTTTATGGTTAACTTATAACACCTCACATATCACTGATAAACAATTATTCATTAACATCATTATTCCAGGTTTAATCTATTCTATTTTTCATATATCATTAAGTTTAAAAATATTAGTGCGTACATAATTATAACAGTTTTAATATTTTCTAAATATTAATCATGATATAAATATCTTATTTATTCATTATATAAAATTTACTAATTTAACATGAATATCAATAATATAAAAATGAAATTCTCTTGTCATGGAGATGATAGTATGTACGTCTAAATGAAGGTTGAGTTTTTTTTCTAGTTAATAGAAGAAAATATTGGTAGATGATATTTTATCTATTAAAAATAATATTTTTATCATAACTATGATATATATTCCTTAAATACATAATTAAATCAATCCATTGGATTTAATGGTTAATAATGAACCACATCTATAAGGCCCCGACCTTAAACCTTACTTAATCTTGAGATATTTCAAGAATACACCTTAAGGATCTTTTCAGGATTAGAGTTTTAGAGAATTAGATCATAAAACATGTATTACATTCCACATTTAAGCAAAGTGGTTACATAAAAGATAGTATTCATTTTTCCCAACAACGGAAAAAAATTTAAAATAAAACATGGATTCTTTCTTGAAACTTCCTTGACACTATCATCATATCATGTACTTTCCCTTGTCCTGTGAAAAACATTTCAAAAAAACCTGGGATGAGCATAAAAAGCTCAGGAAGGGTTATAAAAATATGGAAAGGAAACATGATTTCATATATACATAAGAATGAAACCATACTTTACCCATAAAACATAGGAACTTTAACATACCTCATCAAATCATGAATAAATCATTGAAATCATAAGACATAAAGGTAACTTGAGGAATTCATATCATTCTTACGTAGGGAGTAACCCTCTTGGTTACGTTTGGAATACCCATCATAGTATATTCCCTAAATCTCTTCGGAGAAACCTTAACGTTTCACTCCATCGCGTTACCCAATGCATTGGAAAGCTATATCGGGCTCACCCGCCCTTAGTTTATCACAGAACCACCCGTCTTCATAATAATGCCCAAGAACCATAATATAATCGTATCACATAAAACATAAATAAAGGAAACCTAAAATTTCCAAATATCAATCACAAGATATCAATAAAACATATTGATATAATAAAAACATTATGAAAACCATTTTGAATACCAAAATAAAAGAAAAGTAAAACAGGGTATTGATTTTTCTTTAAAAAAACACTATGGCTTGTAGAGGAAGCCGAAACTCAAATAATGGTCCTGGCGGTGGAGAAGTCGTTGTCGACACATACATACGATAAAAAAATTACCTTTTTCCATCTAGTATACACTTCGTATAAAAAATATTCCTTTTGAATAAATGTAAAAGTCAAAGGGGTTGATACACCGTATAAAAGAAGGTTGTGTATAAAACAAAATATGTATCAATGAAAGGAGATTCAGACGAAGTCCCATACCTTGGGTCCGACATGACTCGGTCGTTCTTTAATATCTTTAATAATAAACTTTAGTTAATTTCTACTTGTTTAAGAACCTTTTCAAGTTCATTATTCCTTTTATATCACTTATTTCCATGTCATGACCACTATGTAATTATTTATGTTAATAACGATCGTTTTAACGATCATTGGTACTTGAGTAAAAAATAAACACTTTATAATTACAAGTTGTTCATGTATCCATTATATCCAGAATGGTATTCATGATGTAGATATCATATATATAATATATATCCATTACATTCATGCATTTATAATATTATATAACATCTAGAGGTAAGAAATGAAATGCACCATTCATGGAGACGGTAAGTCGTACCTACGCATCAGCGCTGCTTCCATTTCTATTTCGTATTTTATGAAATGGAATCATAATGATATAAAGGTAAATTATAATTCCTGTATAATATCATATATAATATCATTAAATCCATCCTTTATACGTCCCATGTATGGCATTAACGAATCAAATCACTTTGAGGGGGTGGTAGTCCGCACTTCCTAAAATGAAGATATCGTGTATACCCTTAATGGAAGCCATAAAGGTATGCCATAAATAAAATATACAGAAGCTTAAGGAAAAGATAAACATATTATATAAATTATATAAATATAGTGACATCTTAATGGCCACCTTTGAAGGTGTTATATGAGTGTTGAACAATCATCGTTTCGTGAGGCATAAACTCGCCATCCACAGAAATAGTATGTTCTTTAACCATTAGATGTAGGTTTGTGTAAGTGTAGCTCGAATACTTCTTATAACAAAATCCTAGTATATGGAATATACTAGTGTTGTTACAAATGAAATTAATAAAAAGAGTTTAGGTGGTTGGACAAGCAAAATAAAACAAAAGAACACAAGTGAAGACATTACCTTAAAATTGGGTAACTCCCTTTAGTTTGAGCTCAAAGGCTTCCTTGGGAAGACTTCTGCACAAAGTGAGGCATCAAGGAGTAAGAGAGGGAAGTGGAGAGACACAATGGGCAGGGGTAGGACGATCCAAAGGCTATGGAAGTGTGGGTAAGGAGGTAGAGGTGGGGGCCTTTTATAAGAGGAGAGGAGGGGAACTCTTGGAAAGTAAAGAAATGTTACTTTATTTTAAAACGGGTTTCAGATTCAAAAGGTCCCACATTGATATAATTCGAGGTTATGTTGATAAGGGTTCTAAATCCACACATACAATAGGTTTTGGACATGTGTAGGTCATAGATTTTACATTATCGTTTCATTTTATCTAAATCCATTATTAATGAGGTAATCGCTCCATCATCATGATGTCATAAATAGTTTAATTTATTTAATGTCTAAAAATTATAAAACAAATATCATGATGTAGGAAATCTTTTTATCTTTATAATGAATATTTATAGTCAAAAATATGACTTTTATAATCCCATTTAAAAATTGTTTTATTAAAACAACTCAGGTTTGTGTCATTTTAATTTTATCATTAAAAAAAAGATATTAATGTCATTTTCCTACCAAAGTGGCTCCATGTGGTCCCCAAGTTGACCCATGGCTTGTCTTGGTCGGCCATGACACATAAAATAAGGGTAGGACATGTGTCTAGGTATTTTCATTTTATTATAATATCATTTTTCCCTAAAGTTGAACTAATTACCTCTAATTGCGATTAAAAACATAAAAGTTACTATTCACCAAAAAAATTTATTTTAATCTCATTGAACCACATTTTACTTCTTAATGACAACCATTTATGTTGGATATTTGAAAATCAAATCACAGAAGTGTCAAAGTTTCATTTAAACGAAAAATCAGTTTCTTTAACTACAACTTAGTGGTTTCACTATTCATCAAAAATTGATGTTTTTCAGAAAAATACCAAAACATCACCCTAAGCTATATTTGATATTCTGAATTCAAAAATGATTTATATTTTACAAAATTCAAATCATATAAGTTACATTAATTAATTTAATAATTAATTTATGATGTCATGACAAATAGTGTGTTTTTACGAAATAATATGTATCAAAAGATTGACACCAGTTTAAGTCCAATTTCAAAGTGAAATTGATTCCAATGACCACCATTGGATTAAATGGTAAAAATATATTCTTATTTAACTTCAAAACCAACTCAAAAGATAAACTAATCATATAAATAAATTAAATTAAAAAGAACTTTTGAATTAAAATACAACATTTTTCACAATTCATTAAAAATGTACTTTATCGGAAAAATACCAAAAATTCATAGAAAGTTAATTTTTATGTCCCAATCATAAAAAATAGGTTTATTTTGACAAAAATAGCTTATAAAATTTTCTAAAGATAGATTTAAAAATGGTTTTCCATCAAAATGCAATAAAACAATCTTTTTAAAAATATTAGTGTATTCCATGCTTAAGATTGGATTTATTCTCATTTTAAGCCTCTAAAACACTATCTAATTCACTAATAGATATAGATAAAAATATTTATTAATCATTACTTACATGGGATGTTACATCCTTCCCCCCCTTTAGAAAATTGCATCCCCGCAATTTATTTACTTATCCAATAAATGGGGGTACTTATCCCTCATTGCATTTTCAGATTCCCATGTTGCCTCTTCCATCATGTGGTTTTTTCACAAAACCTTTACCTGATTAATCACCTTATTCCATAACACTTTCTCCCTATGGTCAAGAATCTAGACTGGTTGTTCCTCATATGATAGGTTCTCTTCTAGCTAAACTACCTTTGGACTCAAAACATAGATGGATCTGGCATGTACTTTCTCAACATCGAAACATGTAAAACGTTGTGTACTTGACATAAACTCAGAGGTAAAGCCACCTGGTGTGCAACTGATCCAACTCTCTCCAGAATTTCACATGTTCCAATGAACTTTGGACTCAACTTTCATTTCTTACCAAATCACATCACAATTTTCCATGGTGAGACTTTGAGAGAAACATGATCTCCTACCTCAAAATATAGATCTTTCCTCCTGTTGTCCGCATAACTCTTCTGCCTACTCTGAGCTGTTATCATGTGTTTCTGTATCAGCTGAACTTTTTTTGCCAACTCTTCTACCAATTCTGGTCCCATCAGCTTTCTTTTACCCACTACATCCCAAAAAGATGGAGTTCGACACTGCTTCCCATATAACGCCTCAAATGGTGCCATCTGTATACTGGAATGAAAACTGTTATTATATAAAAATTCAACCAATTAAAGATGTTAGTACCAACTTCCCTGATAATCCATAGAGCAAGAACGTAGCATATCCTCCAATGTCTGAATTTTTCGTTCTGATTTCCCATCTGATTGAGGATGAAAAGTGGTACTAAAATTTAATTCTGTAGCCAACGACTTCTGAAGGCCTTTCCAAAAGTTAGAAGTAATCCTGGGATCACGATCAGATACAATGGAGAGGGTAACTCCATGTAACCTGACTATCTCTTTAAGATACAAATGGGAAAGTTGATCTAGGGAAAAAGTATCTCGTATAGAAAGGAAATGAGTAGATTTAGTCAAGAGATCAACAATAACCCAGATTACATTATTACCTCGAGGGGTCTTCGGCAATCCCACAACGAAGTCCATTGATATATTATCCCATTTCAACTCTGGCACTGGTAATGGCTGAAGCATCCCTTTTGGTAACTGCCAATCTGCTTTAACCCGTTGACATGTCAAACAATTGACAGTAAAGTCAGTAATATATCCTTTCATTCCATACCACCAGTAATACTCCCGCAGATCTCTTTACATCTTAGTACTGCCAGGATGAACTGAAAATGGAGATCTATGAGATTCACATAACAACTCTCCCTTCAGCTGTGAATCACAAGGCACAAACAATCTTTCCCAAATCTCAAAACATAATCATTATCAATGTTGAATTCAGGCAACTTACCTTTCTGAACTAGCTCTACCTTTTTCTGCCACTCACTGTCTTGCTTCTATGCTTGCTTGATTCTGTCTGATAGAGAAGATTTCACTGATACCTAAAACAAAACATAAGAACATCTTGTACTAAAAACTTCTATGCCAATGTTCATCAAATCCTTAACCAATGTATCATGTTCCTAACGCAACATTTCTAATGAAGCATTACTTTTTCGACTCAGAGCATCAGCCACATTATTTTCTTTTCCTAGATGGTAATGAATTGTACAATCATAAACCTTGAATAATTCTAGCCATCTCCTTTGTCTCATGTTCAATTATTTCTGAGTGAATATATACTTTAATCTTTTTTTATCGATATATATATTCACACTTTACTCCATACAAATGATGCCTCCAAATTTTTTAAGAGAAAAAAACATCAGGTAATTCCAAATCATGTGTAGGGTAATTTACCTCACGAGTTTTTAACTATCGTGAAGCATAAGATATTACCAGATCATTCTGCATTAGGACACAACCAAGTTCATTCAATGAAGCATCACTGTAGATAACAAACTCCTCATTCGTAGAAGGTAGTGCCAAAACTGGATCATTCACCAATCTTCTTTTCAATTCCTGAAAACAATCATCACATTCTTTTGTCCAGATAAACATAATACCCTTCTGAGTGAGATTAGTAATTGGACTAGATAACCAAGAAAAATTTCAAACAAACCATCGGTAATAGCCTGCCAAACCAAGGAAACTATGTATCTCCGTTACATTTTTGGGTCTTGGCCATTCTTAAACAACCTTTTTTTTCAAGATCAATAGTTATCCCATCATTAGAAAAAATGTGACCAAGGAACGAAATTTTTTGCAACCAAAACTCACACTTGCTGAATTTACCATACAATTTCTTTTCTTTTAAGGTTTTCAAAATAACCCTTAAATGTCATTCATGCTCCTCTTTACTTTTAGAAAACACCAAAATATCATCAATGAAAACCACCACAAACTTACCCAAGAACTCATGGAAAATTCTATTCATAAAGTCCATGAATATAGCAGGTGCATTGGTTAGCCCAAAAGGCATTACTACAAATTCATAATGGCCATATCTTGTATGAAACACAGTCTTCAGAACATCTGATTCCTTTACCTTCAGCTGATGGTACCCCGATCTCAGGTCAATCATTGAAAAAAACTGAGCTCCCTGGAGATCATCATACAAATCATCGATGTGAGGAAAAGGATATTTGTTCTTAACAGTGATGTTATTCAAGGCTCTATAATCAATTCAAAGTATCATAAAACCATATTTCTTTTTAAAAAATAAAACAGGAGCACCCCATGGTGATGTGATCGGACGAATGAATCCTTTCTCTAATAAATCATGCAATTGCTCTTTCAACTCTAAAAGTTCAATTTGAGCCATTCGATAAGGGGGTTTTGAAATTGGCTTAGCATCAGGAACTAAGTAAATAGTAAATTCATCTTCCCGATCTAGAATTATTCAAGGCAACTCGTCAGGAAAAACATCAGGATACTCATTTACCACTGGCACATCATTAATCTGAACAGTTCCCTTATATTCAACAATATGTGCAAGGTAACACTCATTTCCATATTTTACAAGTTTCTCGGCCTCTTGATATGTTATCAACATTAAGTGTTCATTCTTGTACACAAACTGAAAGACTTTCTGAAAAGAAACTTATTTAGCTCTACAGTCAATCATAGCATGGTAAATAGGGAGCCAATCCATAACCAAGATAACATCAAACTCTACTATAGGTATAACAATAAGGTTTGGAAGTAGGTTCTTTCCAAAGATAAGGATAGGATGATTCTTATAAATTCTTTTTGCCTCAACATTTCCCCCAGGTGTTTTTACCACAAGTTCAGGAGTCATTTCATGAGATGATATTCCTATTTTACTAGAACAGGTTTCAGAGATGAAAGAATGTGTGGACCCCGAATCAAACAACACACTGGTATAATCTGAAAAAACAAACAAAGTACCTAATACAACTTCATTTGATGGCCCGACATCTTCTGAAGTAGTTGCAAAGGATTTCACCACCCCTTTCTGCTTGTAGTTTAATTGCTTCCCATCACTCCAGCTCTTTGTCGGACACTCATTTTCATAGTGACCCATCTCATTGCACTTATAACATTTCACTAACTTTAAATCAAATTTGGACTTACCATCACCTTGATATTTTTTAGTGCAATCACAAGCCTTATGTCCCATCTTACCACATCGATAGCACTTTCTATAATTCAGAAGACATTCCCTAGCATGCCTTTTACAACATTTATCACAAACTAGAAACTTACTTTTCTTACTGTCAGACTTTTTTAAAGAATTCTTCCCTTTATCCTACCACTTTGGTCTCTTCTTCTGCTGGTTGTTATAGAACACTTGATCATCGGCAAACTTCATTTCCACCTTGTAAGCCCATCGAACAAGATTTTCATAACTTTTAAACTCATGAGAAGCTAAATCCCTTCGATATTTTGGCTTTAGTCTTGAGTAAAAAATGATTGATTTTACTATCAAGGTCTAGGATAATATATGAAGCATACCTTGACAATCGAGTGAACCTTTCTTCATAGGAATCCACTGAGTCTTCCTCTTTCCTCAATTCCAGGAATTGTTTTTCCATCCTAATTCGAACAGCCATAGGAAAATACTTCTCGAGAAACATACCTTTGAATTCATCCTAGTCTTGAACATCAATCTCATCAGCGTCCTTGATATTTTTAACCATCGACCACCACTGATCTGCCTCACCCTCCAAACGGTAAAAAACAAGACTAAACTTTTGATTGTCTGAACACCCCATGACATCGAAAATCTTCTCCAGTGATTTAATCCACCCTTCAGCTAACATAGGGTCAGATGATCCTCTGAATTATGGGGGATGTTGCCTCTTGAAATGTTTCACCACCTACATGTTCCTTTGCGGTTGATCTAGCTGATCTCGTGCATGGATACCACCACCATTTACCGCTTGAGTCAACTGTTCCATCTCTGCAACAAACTGTTCAGTTCCAATTCCGACCATCTCAGGATGCTGATTCGGAAGGTTATTTCCTTCTCTATACCTTCGTAGCACTGCTTCCTTGTTTCCTCTACGGAAAACCATTCTGAACAAACATGTCTTAGATGAAGCAACATGGTAATCTTCAAATGCTATATCATTTAAAAAAATAATATTTTTTGATAATCATTTAATAGGATTCTGACTCCTAAAGTTATCTAAAACGACCTTTGATACCAACTATAAGGCCTCGACCTTAAACCTTACTTAATCTTGAGATATTTCAAGAATACACCTTGAGGATCTTTTCAGGTTTAGAGTTTTAGAGAATTAGATCATAAAACATGTATTACACTCCACATTTAAGCAAAGTGGTTACATAAATGATATTATTCATTTTTCCCATCAACGGAAACAAATTTAAAATAAAACTTGGATTTTTTCTTGACACTTCCTGGACACTATCATCATATCATGTACCTTTCCCTTGTCCTGTGAAAAACATTTCAAAAAAACATGGGATAAGCATAAAAATATTAGTAAGGGTTATAAAAATATGGAAAGGAAACATGAGTTCATATATACATAAGAATGAAATCATACTTTACCCATAAAACATAGGCACTTTAACATACCTCATCAAATCATGAATAAATCATAGAAATCATAAGACATAAAGGTAACTTGAGCCATTCATAACATTCTTACATAGGGAGTAACCCTCTTGGTTACATTTGGAATACCCATCACAGTATATTCCCTAAATCTCTTCAGAGAAACCTTAACATTTCACTCCTTCACGTTACCCAATGCATTGGATAGCTATATCGGGCTCACCCACACTTATTTTATCACAGAACCACCCGTCTTCATAATAATTCCCAAGAACCATAACATAATCGTATCACATTAAACATACATAAAGGAAACATAAAATTTCCACATTTCAATCACAATATATCAATAAAACACATTGATATAATAAAAACATTATGAAAACAATTTTAAATACCAAAATAAAAGAAAAGTATAACAGGGTATTTATTTTTCTTTAAAAAAAAGTATCGCTTGTAGAGGACGCTGAAACTCAAATAATGGTCACAGTCGCAGATAAGTCGTTGTCGCCTCATACGTACAACAAAAAAATTCCCTTTTGTCGTCTAATAATGCTTTGTATAAAAAAGATTCCTTTTGAATAAATGTAAAAGTCAAAGTGGATTATACACCGTATAAAAGAAGGTTGTGTATAAAACAAAATATTCTTCAATGAAAGGAGATAGAGACAAAGTCCCATACCTCAGGTCTGACTTGACTTGGTCATTCTTTAATCTCCTGAATAACAAACTTGAGTTAATTTCTACTTGTTTAAGAACCTTTTTCAATTTCATTATTCCTTTTATATCACTTATTTCCATGTCATGAACACTATGTAATTATTTAAGTTAATAACGGTCGTTTTAACGATCACTGGTACTTGAGTAAAAAATAAACCCTTTATAATTACAAGTTGTTCATGTATCCATTATATCCGAAATTGTATTCATGATGTAGATATCATATATATCATATATATCCAGTAAATTCATGCATTTATAATATTATATAACATTTAGAGATAAGAAATGAAATGCACCGTTAATGGAGACGGTAAGTCGTACGTACGCATGAACGCTGCTTCCATTTCTATTTAGTATTTTAGGAAATGGAATCATAATGATATAAAGGTATATGATAATTCCAGTATAATATCATATATAATATCATTAAATCCATCCATTATACGTCCCATGTATTGCATTAACGAATCAAATCACTTTGAGGGGGCGGTAGTCCGCACTTCCTAAAATGAAGATACCGCGTATACCCATAATGGAAGCCCCAAAGGAATGCCATAAATAAAAAATACAGAAGCTTAAGGAAAACATAAACATATTATATATCATATATAAATATAGTGACATTTTAATGGCCACCTTTGAAGGTGTTATATGAGTGTTGAACAATCGTCGTTTCGTGAGGCAGAAATTCACCATCCACAGAAACAGTATGTTATTTAACCATTAGATGTTGGTGTGTGTAATTGTAGCACGAATAATTCTTATAACAACATCCTAGTATATGGAAGATACTGGTTTTTTACAAAAGAAATGAATAAAATGAGTTTAGAGTATTTGAGAAGCAAAATAAAACAAAAGAACACAAGTGAAAACATTACCTTAAAATCAGGTAACTCTCATTGGTTTGAGCTCAAAGGCTTCCTTGGGAAGACTTATACCCAATGTGAGGCTTCAAGGAGTAATATAGGGAAGTGGAGAGACAAAATTGGCAGGGTTTGGCCGATCCAAAGGCTTTGGATGTGTGGGTAAGAAGGTAGAGGTGGGGGCCTTTTATAAGAGGAGAGGAGGGGTACTCTTGGAAAGTAAAGAAATATTACTTTATTTTAAAATGGTTTTCGGATTCAAAAGGTCCCACATTGATATAATTCGAGCGTAAGGTGATAAGGGTTCGAAATACACTCATACAATAGGTTTTGGACATGTGTAGGTCATAGATTTTACATTATATTTTCATTTTATTTAAATCCTTTATTAATGAGGTAATCGCAGCATCATCATGATGTCATAAATAATTTAATTTATTTAATATCTAAAACTTATAAAAAAATATCATGATGTAGGAAATATTTTTAGATTTCTAAATAATATTTATAGTCAAAAATCTGACTTGTATTACCCCATTAAATGTTTTTTTAGTAAAACAACTCATGCTTGTGTCATTTTAATTTTAACATTAGATAATAAGATATTAATGTCATTTTCCTACCAAAGTGGCTCCATGGGGTCTTCAAGTTGACCCATGGCTTTTCAAGGTATCCCATAACACATCCAATAAGGGTGGGTCATGTGTCTATGTATTTTCATTTTATTATAATATCATGTTTGCCTTAAATTGCACTAATTACCTCTAATGGCGATAAAAAACATAAAAGTTACTATTCACCAAAAAATTATTTTAATCTCATTGAACCACTTTTTACTTCTTAATTACAACCATTTATGTAGTATTTTTTAAAATCAAATCACAGATGTGGCAATGTTTCATTTAAACGAAAAATCAGTTTCTTTAACTACCACTTAGTGATTTCACTATTCATCAAAAATTGAAGTTTTTCAATAAAATACCAAAACATAACCCTAAGCTATATTTGATATTAAGAATTCAAAAAATGATGTCTATTTTAAAAAATTCAAATCATATAAGTTAAATTAATTAATTTAATAATTAATTCCCGCTGTCATGACAAATAGCGTGTTTTTATGAAACAATAAGTATCAAAAGATTGACAGCAGTTTATGTCCAATTCCAAAATGAAATTGATTCCAATGACCACCATTGGATTAAATGGTAAAAATATATTCTAATTTCACTTCAAAACCAATTCAAAAGATAATATAATCATATAAATAAATTAGATTAAAAAGTGGTTTTGAATTAAAAAAAAATCACTATTCATTAAAAAATGAACTTTATCGGAAAAATACCAAAAACTCACACAGTGTAAATTTTGATGTCCCAATCATGAAGAATAAGTTTATTTTGACAACAATTGCTTATAAAATTGTCAAAAGATCGATTTAGAAATGTTTTGCCATCAAAAGGCACTAAAACAATCTTTTTAAAAATATTAGTGTATTCCATGCATAAGATTGGATTTATTCTCAATTTAAGCCTCTAAAACACTATCTAACTCGCTAATAGATATAGATAAAAATATCAATTATTAATTACTTACTTGGGATGTTACATCCTTCCCCCCTTTAGAAAATTTCTTCCTCGCAATTTATTTACTTATCGAATAAATGGGGGTAATTATCCCTCATTACATTTTCAGATTCCCATGTTGCCTCTTCCATAATGTGGTTTTTTCATAAAACATTTTCCTGATTAATCGCCTTATTCCGTAACACATGCTCCATGTAGTCAAGAATCTGGAATGGTTGTTCCTCATAAGACAGGTTCTCTTCCAGCTGAACTACCTCTAGACTCAAAACATGAGATAGATCTGGCATGTACTTTATCAACATCAAAACGTGAAAAACATTGTGTACCTGAGATTAACTCGGAGGTAAAGCCACCCGGTATGCAACTGATCCAACTCACTCTAGAATTTCATTTGGTCCAATGAACCATGGACTCGTATTTCTTTTCTTACCAAATCCCATCACACTTTTCCATGGTGAGACTTTGAGAAAAACATGATCACCTACCTCAAAAGATAGATCCTTCCTCCTATTGTCCGCATAACTCTTCTGCCTGCTCTGAGCTATTTTCATGTGTTTCTATATCAGCTGAACTTTTTCTACCAACACTTCTACCAATTCTGGTCCCATCAGATTTCTTTCACCCACTTCATCCCAAAAAGCTGGAGTTCGACACTGCTTCCCATATAACGCCTCAAATGGTGCCATCTGTATACTAGAATGAAAATTGTTATAATAGAAAAATTCATACAAAGAAAGATGATGGTCCCTACTTCCCTGATAATCCATAGAGCAAGAACGTATCATATCAACCAATGTCAGAATTGTTCGTTCTGATTTCCCATCTGATTTAGGATGAAAAGTTGTACTAAAATTTAATTCAGTACCCAACGACTTCTAAAGGCCTTTCCAAAAGTTAGAAGTAAACCTGGGATCACGATCGGATACAATGGAGAGGGGAACTACATGTAACCTGACTATCTCTTTAAGATACAAATGGGAAAGTTGATCTAGGGAAAAAGTATCTCGTATAGCAATGAAATTAGCAGATTTAGTCAAGTGATCAATAATAACCCAGATTGCATTATTACCTCGAGGTGTCTTCAGCAATCCCACAACAAAGTCCATGGATATATTCTTCCATTTCCACTCTAGCATTGGTAAAGGCTGAAGCATCCCTTTCGGTTACTGCCGCTCTGTTTTAACCTGTTGACATGTCAAACACTTCACAATAAAATCAGCAATATCTCTTTTCATTCCATCCCACCAGTAATACTCCCTCAAATCTTTGTACATCTTAGTAATGCTAGGATGAACTAAAAATGGAGATCTATGAGATTCACATAAAAACTCTCCCTTCAAATGTGAATCTCAAGGGACACACAATCTCTTCCCAAATATCAAAACGCAATCATTATCAATGTTGAATTTAGGCAACTTACCTTTCTGAACCAGCTCTACCTTTTTCTGCAACTCACTGTCTTGTTTCTGTGTTTTCTTGATTATGTCTGATAGAGAAGATTTCACTGATACCTGAAACAAAACAGAAGATCATCCTACACCAACAACTTCTATGCCAAATTTCATCAAATCCTTAACCAAAGGATCACGTCCCAAATGCAACATTTCTAAGGAAGCATTACTTTTTCGACTCAAAGCATCAGCCACATTATTTACTTTTCCCTGATGGTAAATAATTGTACAATCATAATCCTTGATTAATTCTAGTCATCTCCTCTATCTCGTGTTCAATTCTTTCTGAGTGAATATATAATTTAAACTTTTGTGATTGGTATATATTTCACACTTTATTCCATACAAATGATGCTTCCAAATTTTAAAAGCAAAAACAGCAGCAGCTAATTCCAAATCATGTGTAGGGTAATTTATCTCATGAGTTTTCAACTGTCGTGAAGCACAAGAAATTACCTGATCATTCTACATTAGGACACAACCAAGTCCTTTCAATGAAGCATCACTGTAGATAATAAACTCCTCATTCCTAGAAGGTAGTTCCAAAACTGGAGCATTCACCAATCTTCATTTCAATTCCTGAAAACAATCATCACATTCTTTTGTCCAGATAAACTTAACACCCTTCCATGTTAGCTTAGTCATTGGACTAGATAACCGTGAAAAATTTCTAAAAAACCTTTGGTAATAGCCTGCCAACCCAAGGAAACTACGAATCTCTGTAACATTTGTGGGTCTTGGCCATTCTTCAAAAACCTTTGTTTTTTCAGGATCAATAGTTATCCCATCTTTAGAAACAATGTGACCAAGGAAAGAAATTTGTTGCAACCAAAAATCAAACTTGCTGAATTTCCCATACACTTTTATTTCTTTTAAGGTTTTCAAAATAACCCTTAAATGTCTTTTATGCTCGTTTTTACTTTTAGAAAACACCAAAATGTCATCAATAAAAACCACCACAAACTTATCCAAGAACTAATGGAAAATTCTATTCATGAAGTCCATGAATATAGCAGGTGCATTGGTTAGCCCAAAAGTCATTACTACAAATTTATAATGGCCATGTCTTGTATGAAACGCAGTCTTCGGACCATCTTCTTCATTTACATTCAACTGATGGTACCCCGATCTCACGTCAATCTTTGAAAAAAAACTGAGCTCCCTAGAGCTGATCATACAAATCATCGATATGAGGCAAAGGATATTTTTTATTAACAGTGATGTTATTCAAGGATCTATAATCAATGAAAAGTCTCATAGAACCATCTTTCTATTTAACAAATAAAACAAGATCACCCCATGGTGATGTGCTAGTTCAAATGAAACCTTTCTCTAATAAATCTTGCAATTGCTCCTTCAACTATAAAAGTTCAACTTGAGCCATTCGATAAGGGGGTTTTGAAATTGGATTAGCATCATGAACTAAGTCAACAGTAAATTCAACTTCCTGATCTGGTATTATTCCAGGAAACTCATTAGGAAAAACATCAGGATACTCATTTACCACTGACACATCATTAATCTGAAGAGTTCCCTTGTTTTCAACAATATGTGCAAGGTAACATTCATTTCCATCTTTTACATGTTTCTCGGCCTCTTGATAAGTTATCAACAGTAAGGGGTCATTCTTGTACACAAATTGAAAGTCTTTCTGAAAAGAAACTTCTTTAGCTCTACAGTCAATCATAGCATGGTAAATAGAGAGCCAATCTATACACAGGATAACATCAAACTCTGCTAGAGGTAGAACAATAATGTTTTCAAGTAGGTTCTTTCCACAGATAAGGATAGGAAGATTCTTATAAATTCCATTTTCCTCAACATTTCCCCCGGGTGTTGTTACCACAAGTTCAGGAGTCATTTCTTGAGATGGTATTCCCATTTTACTAGAAATGGTTTCAGAGATAAAATAATGTGTGGACCCTGAATCAAACAACACACTGGCATAATCTGAAAAAACAAACAAAGTACCTGAATCAACTTCATTTGATGGCCTGACATCTGCAGAAGTAGTTGCAAAGGATTTCACCACCCCTTTCTGCTTGTAGTCTAACTGCTTCTCGTCACTCAAACTCTTTGTCAGACACTTGTTTGCATAGTGACCCATCTCATTTCACTTAAAACATTTCACTAACTTTAAATCAAATTTGGACTTACCATCACCTTGATCTTTTTCAGTGTAATCAAAAGACTTATGTCCCATCTTACCACATCGGTAGCACTTTCCAGAATTCAGATGACATTCCCCAGCTTGCCTTTTACCACATTTATCACAAACTGGAAACATAGTTTTCTTACCATCAGACTTTTTTTAAGAATTCTTCCCTTTCTCCTGCCACCTCGGTCTCTTCTTCTGCTGGTTGTTATAGAACACTTGATCATCAGAAAACTCCATTTCCACCTTCTAAGCACATCAAACAATATTTTCATAATTTTTAAACTCACGAGAAGCTAAAGCCCTTCGATATTTTGGCTTTAATCCTGAGTAAAAAATGTTTGATTTTACTATCAAGGTCTCTGATAAAATATGGAGCATACCTTGACAATTGAGTGAACCTTTCTTCATAAGTAGCCACTGAGTCTTCCTCTTTCCTCAATTACAGCAATTGATTTTCCATCCTAAGTCAAATAGCCTTAGGAAAATACTTCTCAGGAAACATACATTTGAATTCATCCTATTCAAGAGCATCAATCTCATCAGCATCCCTGATATTTTTAGCCATCGACCACTGCTGATCTGCCTCACCATCCAAATGGTAAATAACCAGACTAACCTTTTGATTGTCTAAACACCCCATGACATCGAAAATATTCTCCAGTGCTTTAACCCACCCTTCAGCTTACACAGGGTCAGATGATCCTCTGAATGATGGGGGATGTTTCCTCATGAAATGTTTCACCACTGACATGTTCCTCTGCGGTTGATATGGATGATCTCATGCATGGATACCACCACCATTTATCGCTTGATTCAACTGTGCCATTAATACAACAAACTGTTCAGTTCCAATTATGACCATCTCAGGATGCTAACTCGGAAGGTTATTTCCTTCTGTATGCCTTCCTAGCACTGCTTCCCTGTTTCCTCTGCGGAAAACCATTCGGAACAAACATGTCTTAGATGAAGCATCATGGTAATCTTCAAATTCTATATCAATTCAAAAAAAATATTTTTGGATAATAATTTAATAGCATTATAACTCCTAAAGTTATCTAAACCGACCTCTGATACCAACTATAAGGCCACGACCATAAACCTTACTTAATCTTGAGATATTTCAAGTATACACCTTGAGGATCTTTTCAGGTTTATATTTTTAGAGAATTAGATCATAAAATATGTATTACATTCCACATTTAAGTAAAGTCGTTACATAAAAGATAGTATTCATTTTTTCCATCAACGGAATCAAATTTAAAATAAAACATGGATTCTTTCTTGACACTTCCTTGACACTATCATCATATCATTTAACTTTCCCTTGTCTTGTGAAAAACATTTCAAAAAAACTTGGGATGAGCATAAAAAGATTAGTAAGCGTTATAAAAATATGGAAAGGAAACATGAGTTCATATATACATAAGAATGAAATCATACATTACCCATAAAACATAGGCACTTTAACATACCTCATCAAATCATGAATAAATAATAGAAATCATAAGACATAAAGGTAACTTGAGGCATTCATAACATTCTTACATAGGGAGTAACCCTCTTGGTTACGTTTGGAATACCCATCACAGTATATTCCCTAAATCTCTTTGGAGAAACCTTAAAGTTTCACTCCTTCGCGTTACCCAATGCATTGGAGAGCTATATCGGGCTCACCCACCCTTAGTTTATCACGGAACCACCCGTATTCATAATAATTCCCATGAACTATAACTTAATCGTATCACATAAAACATACATAAAGGAAACATAAAATTTCCACATTTTAATCACAAGATATCAATAAAACAAATTCATATAATAAAAAAATTATGAAAACCATTTTCAATACCAAAATAAAAGAAAAGTAAAACAGGGTATTTATTTTTCTTTAAAAAAACGGTATGTCTTGTAGAGGAAGCCGAAACTCAAATAATGATCACGGCAGCGGAGAAGTCATTGTCGCCGCATACGTACAACAAAAACATTCCCTTTTGTCATCCAGTAAACGGTTCATATAAAAAAGATTCCTTTTGAATAAATGTAAATTTAAAAAGGGTTTATACACCGTATAAAAGAAATTTGTGTATAAAACAAAATATGCCTCAATGAAAGGAGATTGAGACGAAGTCCCATACCTCGGGTCCGAGGTGACATGGTCGTTCTTTAATCTCCTGAATAATAAACTTGATTTAATTTATACTTGTGTAAGAACCTTTTTCATGTTCATTATTCCTTTTATATCACTTATTATCATGTCATGAACACTATGTAATTATTTAAGTTAATAACAGTCATTTTAACAATCATTGGTACTTGAGTAAAAAATAAACCGTTTATAATTACAAGTTGATCATGTATCCATTATATCCATAATGGTATTTATGATGTAGATATCATATACATCATATATATCTTGTACATTCATGCATTTATAATATTATATAACATTTAGAGGTACGAAATGAAATGCACCTTTCATGGAGACGGTAAGCCGTACGTACGCATGAACGATGCTTCCATTTCTATTTCAAATTTTATGAAATGGATTCATAATGATATAAAGGTATATTATAAATCCAGTATAATATCATATATAATATCATTAAATCCATCCTTTATACATCCCACATATTGCATTAACGAATCAAATCACTTTTAGGGGGCGGTAGTCCGCACTTCCTAAAATAAAGATATCGCGTATACCCATAATGGAAGCCATAAAGGTTTGCCATAAATAAAAAATAAAGAAGCTTAAGGAGAAATAAACATATTATATATCATATATAAATATAGTGACATCTTAATGGCCTCCTTTGAAAGTGTTATATGAGTGTTGAACAATCATCATTTTGTGAGGCAGAAATTCGCCATCAACAGAAACAGTATGTTATTTAACCATTAGATGTAGGTGTGTGTAAGTGTAGCTCGAATACATCTTGTAACAACATCCTAGTATATGGAAGATACTGGTGTTGTTACAAAGTAAATTAATAAAAAGAGTTTAGGGGGTTTGAGAAGAAAAATAAACAAAAGAACACAAGTGAAGAAATTACCTTAAAATCGGGTAACTCCTTTTGGTTTGATCTCAAAGGCTTCCCTGGGAATAATTCTGCCCAATGTGGGGATTCAAGGAGTAAGAGAGGGAAGTGGAGAGACAAAATTGGCAGTGTTTGGCCGAGCCAAAGGTTTTGGAAGTGAGGGTAAGGAGGTAGATGTGGGGGCCTTTTATAAGAGGAGAGGAGGGGCACTCTTGGAATGTAAATAAATGTTACTTTATTTTAAAATGGGTATCTGATTAAAAAGGTCCCATATTGATACAATTCTAGGGTATGGTGACAAGGGTTATAAATACACCCATCCAATAGGTTTTGGACATGTGCAGGTCATATATTTTACATTATCTTTTCATTTTATTTAAATCCATTATTAATGAGGTAATCACTGCATCATCATGATGTCATAAGTAATTTAATTTATTTAATGTCTAAAAATTATTAAAAAAATATCATGAATTAGTAAATATTTTGAGATTTCTATTGAATATTTATAGTCAAAAATATGACTTGTATAACCCCATTTAAAAATTATTCTAGTAAAACAACTCATGTTTGTGTCATTTTAATTTTAACATTAAATAAAAAGATATTAATGTCATTTTCCTACCAAAGTGGCCCCATGGGGTACCCAAGTTGACCAATGGCTTGTCTTGGTCGGCCATGAAACATCTAATAAGGGTAGGACATGTGTCTAGGTATTTTCATTTTATTATAATATCATTTTTTCCTTAAATTTCACTAATTACCTTTAATCGCGATTAAAAACTTAAAAGATACTATTCACCAAAAAAATTATTGTAATATCATTGAACCACATTTTACTTCTTAATGAAAAAAATGTATGTCAGATTTTTGGAAATCAAATCACTGATGTGGCAAAGTTTCATTTAAACGGAAAATCAGTTTCTTTAACAACCACTTAGTGGTTTCACTATTCATCAAAAATTGAAGTTTTTCAGATAAATACCAAAACTTCACCATAAGCTATATTTGATATTCTGAATTCAAAAATTATTTCAGTTTTACAAAATCCAAATCATATAAGTTAAATTAATTAATTTAATAGTTTATTCCCGCTGTCATGACAAATAGCGTGTTTTTATGAAATAATAAGTATCAAAAGATTGACACCAGTCTAAGTCCAATTTCAAAGTAAAATTGATTCCAATAACCACCATTGTATTAAATGGTAAAAATATATTATTATTTCACTTCAATACCAATTCAAAAGATAATCTAATCATATAAATAAATTAGATTAAAAAGAGGTTTTGAATAAAAATACAACATTTTCACTAATCATTAAAAAATGAACTTTATCGGAAAAATACAAAAATTCACACGAAGTAAATTTTGATGTCCCAATAATAATGAATAAGTTTATTTTGACAAACATATATTTTAAAATTGTCAAAAGATTGATTTAAAAATGGTTTTCCATCAAAAGGCATTAAAACAATCTTTTTAGAAATATTAGTGTATTTCATGCTTAAGATTGGATTTATTCTCATATTAGGCCTCTAAAACACTATCTAATTCACTAATAGACATAGATAAAAATATCTATTATTAATCACTTATTTGGGATGTTACAACATCGCTATGGGGAGACATTAATTCACACTTATGCACATGTGATGCTTTTATTTTCCATTCTACATATGATTAAAATGGTTTATTATATAATAAAATTTATTTAATATAATAATTTCATAAATATCATCCTGAAATATTATATTCATAAATGCATACTACCGTACGTTTTTGGGATGAAAAGAAATATACAATCTCTCAAGGAGTCATTAGTCTTCAATTATGAATAGGTGACACATTAATTTCCCATTGGAAGGAAAGAATGCAAACAAAGGTTCTTCCATTTGAATATTAACATGTAAATGTTTTTATGATTCTTAATTAATATTTTTTAGAGGGCGATAATACATTTTAAGGATTAATATAAATAAAATGTAAATTATATTTTAAGATTACTACCTCGAATTAGAGAAACAACCATTGGATTATATCTTGAGCAATATTTTAATGGTCTAAAGGGAAGAACATAAGATCTAGAACATGGAAATAAAAGCTCGGAAGGTATTTTGAATGGAATTTTTTATATAAGTTGCTCAAGTTATTCTAATTAGACTTTAGAGTGTTTTTCCATTTATAATTGAGGTATAGAAATTAGTGTGTATTCAAATAATAATGGTATAAGGTACAAATATGATTAACAAATAGAATTTTGACAAGATTCTATGTCATTTTTTCCATTACATTTTTTTTACTTTAACCGTATTTATCCTTAAGTTAATAATGAATTTTTACCATTGTTAATATTCATATAAAAATGATTTATTTATCAATATTGGACATAATTATTAAAAATTTGGAAAACATTTTATTAAATTATATTAATATTAGTGGAATAAACAAAAAAAATTAAACCATAACAACACAATGAGAAATATATTTAGGAATATTTTTTTTCAATCATAATATTAATTTATTCTAAATATTTCCTCCATAACCACAATTATATAAATTTAAATTTTATTTTATGAAATATAATCCATAAAATTCTTTAAAATAATTCATCGATATGGATTATTCAAATTCATAAATAGATTATTGACTTAAAAACAATTTTGAACAAAAAAATGTATATCTTTTTACTTAAAATTATTTTATCATTAATTATAATAAAATTATAATCAATGTATGATTAATTAAATATGTTCTAAAAACTTATTTTGAATATGATTAAATTAGTATAATATAAAATTTTTAATTGGTAAAATAATTTCAAAATAAAAATAACTAATCTTCTGTTCTAGAATATTTGAACAGTGTTTGCTTAAAATAAATATTCATCCTATTTCACTAGAAATTTTTCACTATAAATTTTTTAATTATCATAATACTATAGGTTCATATGAATGAGAAGTTCACTTATAGAAAATCATGATAAGGTGTTATACTAATGGGAGTGAATATTGGGAACATATAACATTCCATAACTGTATTTATTATACAGAAACGATAAAATTTATAAGAAAACACTTATGATCCATTGAAAAATAGTTTTAAATTATGTTATATATAAAAAACTATATTCCAATATTTAAAAACTAATCCTAAAAAATCATACTTCAATCAAACACAACCCTTTCCATTTAAACCAATCATTCAAAATCATTTTAAATTTACTTATTAAAATAAACAATTACCAAAAAAATATGTGAAGAATATAAAAATTATAAATCATGTATAAATTGCGTATATAATTAAAATATGTAAGAATAATTTAATATAACCAAATAAAGAGCTATGGGATATAAATATAGAAAATTCAGAACCTCATATGGAATACTCAAAGAAATATTTATGTTAAGGGTTGTAGCTCACTAATCAATAACATGAATGATATTAAAATTTTAATATTAGAAAACATGCCAACATATATTTTCTATATAGTTATAGGTTCTCTAATGGCCTCATCAGGTTGAAAATACATCCCTTTACATATCATAGATTAATTAGAAGACATTTACCAACTGACGCACAATTTATGTTTTTTAGTTTTACTATTCTAAAACACCCAGATAGCTACCTTTTGTAACAGTGTGAAACCAAAATAGAGGTAGTGAATAGTGAAATGAATAAATAGATCATCATATGACAAAAAGGGAATCATTTTAAACAAATAAATCCTCACCTCCGACAACCATGCACGAAACACCCCATTTACATCCATTCTACACCATTATGTATGTTTATATATATGTATGTAGATGTGTATATATGTATGTTTTTTTATTTATGTGTGTCTGTATATATGTATTTCTGTATAAATATATGTTTGTTTGTTTGTATGTATGTGTGAGTGTGTGTGTGTGTCTGTATGTATTTATGTATGTACGTATGTATGTATGTATGTATGTATGCATGCATGTATAAATGTATGTGTGAGTTTTTTTAATTGTATGTAAATATATATATATATGTGTGTGTGTGTGTGTATTATATATGTATTTATCTTGGTATGTATCATTGTATGTATGTTGTTTTGTTTGTTTATATGTATCTATGTTTGTATTCATTTATGTTTCTATATATGTATATTTTTCTTTTTCTGTGTGTTTGTATATATATATATACATATATAATTATATATATATATTTATATTTATGTATGGATGGATATATTTATTAATGCATTCATGCATTAATGGTTATATTTATTAATTTATATTTATCTACGTATATGTTATTTTGTTAAAGTGTGTATATATTTATCTATGTATGTTGGCGTGTGTTTGTGTTTGATTTTCTGTAAGAATAATTGTATGTATATAGGCGTGTGTTTGTGTGTGTGTTTGTGTGTATTTGGGTATTTATGTATTTTTGTATATATGTATATATGAAGGTATGTTTGTATGTATGGATGAATTTGGGTGTGTGTGTCAGTATGAATATATGTTTTTATCTTTTCATGGATGATTATATGTATTAAGGAATGTGTATATATATAAATATATATAATTATATGTTTTTATGTATATATGAATGCATGTATTTGTTTTTTGTGTATTATGATGTATATATGTACACATGGTTCTAATATTGGATTTATGTGGAAAAAATAATCTTGGGAAACCACCGCATCGATACCTGAATAGACCCCCAAAAATATTTAATAGAATTCATGACAAACAAAGCCTGGTGAACAATTTCAAGCTTATCAACATGAAAGAGTGGTAATTATTTCTCCATTTTAAAATAATATTAAAATTTATTAAAAATATACACACTTTATCTTTCTTTTCCTATCATGATTCTAGGTATCCACTCATATCAAAAAACTAGTTCCAAATAAATTAGCCTACCAAACATGTAATAATAAGATAAACATCAATACAAAACATACAAATTGATTTCGAAATAAAAATCAATATTTGTAAATATTATGACAATAAATATAAAATAAACCATGATGAAAGATATTATTCATCCTCTTAAATATAAATCATAATCCAAATATAACTAGAAAAAACACAACATGTTCCACAGTCACACACCATATCCCATAGCATCTAATCACAGAACAAACAATTAAGATAAAATATTCAAATCTTGAGAGAAAAAATAAAAAATACAAATACACTTACATTGGTGTATATGTAGGGTGGTGTCCAATCATGACTAGTATGCTTTATATAAGGATTCAATGGAGTTCATTTCCTAATACGTTCCATAATATCAAGTTGGGTTATAATTGATGAAAATGATTATTTCAGAAGAAAGAATACATAAAATAACTATCTAAAATAACCTATTTTATTTCCATAGGCATAATATAACACCTTTTAATAAATAAAAACACCCATCCAGCCTAATAAATAATTTAACCCCAAAAAAACTCAAACTATTCTTTCAATAAAAATTCCAATATATGAAATAATACATTTAAATTCATAAAAAAAAAATCATTTCAACCCTTTTTCTAAAAAATAAAAAGTTTCTATTCAAAACAAATATCACATTACTTTTAATGTAGCCATGCATCCCAAAAAATTATAAATCTATTGTAAATTAAAACACATGAATAATTAAATAATATTAAATGAAAATTATTCTAAAATATATAAATTTATAAGTAATATAACAAAAAAAATATCCCGAGTTCCAAGTATCCAACTCAAATATATGAGATAAATAAATATATATAAATATATTAGGATCCCCATAATGACCCCCAATTATATATAGCAATCATGTTAATGTCACTATGATGAAACATGAATGATAATATACATGATTTATTGGATCAATATCTCTAGTGGTCACTTATTTCAAATCAGAACATCCAACAATTATTTCCCTTTTAGTTATTACCGATTAAAAAAAACTCCCAATTAGTTTGAAATTTCCAAGGGACATATTTTACTTTATACACAAATATTTTTTAACACTAATATATTCCGTCGAAATAGTATACTAGGGTGTCAATGATATATATAAATTGATGTGAGTAAAAACAATAAAAAACGGAATCACATAAATCAACATTTAATTCATTATCAATAAACAAATTCTCACATGCAATTACCTATTAAGAAACATCCCCTTTGACATACATGTGTATTAATCTATAAAAATAATCCCCCCATGATACAATAATCAATATCAATCATAATATAAATAAACCGGGACAACAGTGGAGGTTGATACATAATCAAATAATATCCTTTAATATGTGCCAACTGATCCTTCCCAGAAATTGATGGGATCAATAGTGCAGAAAATGTTATTTACGTCACCATTTTTTACATCGGTTATATATAACCGACGCGATAATCTGTGAAATGTGGTTTTTTACGTCGGTTATTTAATAACCGACGTAACAAATCCGGTGAGTATCTTTTTATGGTTGGTTATTTTAATAACCGATGTGACAAATCGCATGTGTTTGGTTTATACATCGGTTATATATTAACCCACATAAAAAACAACAGTGTGGGGGTTCGTTGCGTCGGTTATTTGATAACTCGCGTAAAGAATGAGATTCCTACGAGTTTTTTACGTCGGTTATTTTATAACCGACGTAGAAAACGCGTCTTTTGAGGCCTTTTTGACGTCGGTTATTTTATAACCAACGTAACAAAAGAACCCACAGAATGTTTTTTACATCGGTTATACAGTACCCGACGTAATAAACTATGATTTTTTATGTCCTTTTTACGTCGGTTATAGAATAACCGACGTAAAAAACCAACACGCGGATTATTTTACTTCGGTTATAAAATAATCGATGTAAAAAAAGTTGTATCTGATACATTTATAATATCGGTTATTATAATAGCCAATGTTATAAATGTAAACAAGTAGTTTATAACATCGGATATTAAATAACCGATGTTAAAAAACATTTAAAAAATTAACAAGCCCCATGGATTGTCATTTACGATTTTTCGATCGACAGTCTGGCGGCTCGACTCTCTCGCGCGGTAAACCCTAATCAACTCGTCGATCTCGCTACGTTAAACTCATATTGCCTTCATCGTTTTTTATATTTAATCTCCTCGGATCTATCATCTCAACTCGCATCACTCAAGTAAGCCTTCCAAGAATTTATTTCGGTCATTTTTTCCCTGATAGTCTATATTTATGTTTTACTATTTTTGTGTTTAAACTAGGTATGATTCTTCGATTTCGAACCCTCTTACCTCTTTTTTCCATCATCATCTTATTTATCATCCCTAGATCTATTAGATCGACTCTCAATATTCATGTAAGCCTCAACTACTTTTATTTAGTTTTTTTTCTTTCGCGAATGCCCGACATAGATGGTAATTTTTGTTTTCATTGAAAACTAATGATCTCATTCAACTATATTACTGCATAGAATGGTTATTGATTAAATGTACGAATTCAGAATTGATATTTCATGGGTTGTTGCTGCTTATGTTGATCCTCTTTTATATGAGAATAAATTTGACATATAATGTAATGGCTGTTGACCTCTATGGCCCTTCGATGCATCGCTATGTCTCATGATTCCAAATAAAAATGGGTTCTGCTGAGGGCTTACCCTAGAATTTTTTGAGGCCTTGTCCAAGGCCTTGACAATATGATTAAGATTTCTAGAATTATCCATTACCTCATTATGATATTAGTTATTGAGAAAACTTGTGATCATTTGACATGTTGAATATCAATGGTTATTTTTAATTATCATTCCATCATTTAAGTAGCCATATTTAATAATATTTAATTCAATATATATCATGATGAAGTATATATTAAATACATGTGTTTTTAGTTGTTCACCATGCCTAGTTTTTATATGTAAACCATTGTTTGGGGGGTTGTCCGGGGGTGGGGGCTGTCCAGAGGGTTGGGGGTGTCCAGGGGGTGTTCAAGGGGGTGGGTGGGTTTGGGGGGCTGTCCAAGTGGGTGGAGGCCTGTCCGAAGGGTTTGGGGGGTTATCCGGGGGTGGGGGTTGTCCAGAGGTTGGGGGTGTCCAAGGGGGTCGGGGGTGTGGTGGTGTCCAGGAGGGGTGTGGGGTGCTGTCTGGAGGGATGGGGTGCTATCCAAGGGGGTGGGGCGGCTGTCCACAGGGTTGGGGGTGTCCAGCGGGGTGTCCAAGGGGTGAGGGGGTGGAGGTGGTGTCCAAGAGGGGTGGGGTTTTGTCTAGAGGGGTGGGGGCTGTTCAGGGGTTGGGGGGATGTCTAGAGGGTTGGGGGGTGTCCAGGGGGGTGTCTAAGGGGTTGGGTGGGTGTGGGGGACTGTCCAAGGGGGTGGGGCCTGTCCAGAGGGTTTTGGGGGTTGGCCGGGGGTGGGGGCTGTCCAGAGGGTTGGGGATGTCCAAGGGGGTGGGTGTGTGTGGGGGCGTTGTCCAAGGGGGTGGGGGCCTGTCCAGAAGGCTTTAGGGGTTGTCCGGGGGGTGGGGGGCTGTCCAGAGGGTTGGGGGTGTCCAGGGGGGTGTCCAACGGGGTAGGGGGTGGGCGGTGGTGTCCAGGATGGGTGATTTTCTCCATATAAATATTTATTTTAAATATGATTTGATTATCAGGTTTACTCCATTCTCTCCAATTTTCTATCATCCATGTAGGGGCCATGTTTTTATTTTATTCAATGGAATTTAAAACTTTTATATCTAATTGTATTTTCTTTTAATGATAATATTCAACCATATTTTTTTAAATACACATAGATTTGTTTTATATTTCAAATTTTTTTTACATTCAAATTATGATTTTTTTCATATAAACTTATATTTGTCTTATCTTAAAAATATATATATTTTTTGATATTTGTTATAGGTAATAAAGAGTCGAAGTTGGATTACTGTACATTGAATGTGTAATGAATATGAGGAATGTGTTGATTCCTTTTTGGAATTTTCTAAATGAAATGTTCCAAGTAGTGACATTTTTATCTATCCGTGCCTACAATGTTTGAATATTAAGATGTTGAAAAGTAAAGAGATAAAAGATCATCTGATATGTCACAGTTTTAATTCGAGTTACAGCCCTTGGATTTGGCATGGTGAAACTGGATGAAATGTCACTAATGATGATGATTCACAAGATGGTAACTCCGATGGAATTGAAGTAATGATTCACGATATTGTAGCAGAACAAATTGAGATAGAACCGAATGTTGTTCGTCTATATGGTGATGCTGAAAAACCATTATATCCTGGTTGTACAGATTTTACGATTTTGTTTGCGGTGTTAAGATTGATTAACCTGAAGGTGAAACATGGATGGAGTGAAATATGTTTTACAGAACTGCTATAATTGATGAAAGACGTTCATCCAAAACATAACGATCTTCCAGATTTACATTACCAGGCCAATAAAATGTTATGCATGATGGGATTGGGATACAAGAAAAAACATGCATGTCTGAATGACTGCATTACATATACGAAGGAATATGAATTTATGTTAGAGTGTCCTAAATGTGGGACATCACGGTATAAGGTGAAAGAGAAATCACACGATGATGTAGAGATTACAAAGCTCCCTTCAAAGGTTTTTTGGTATCTTCCTATAATTCATCATTTCAAACATTTATTTTCTAATTCACATGATGAAAAAAGGATAAGATGGTATGCTGATTAGCGGGTATATGATGGAAAAATACGTCATCTATCTGATTGTCCACAATGGAATAAAATTGATGCGCAATATTCTACATTTGGAAATGAAATAATAAATATCATATTAGGGTTGTGCACAGATGGAATGAATCCATACCAAACCCTCAATAACACACATAGTTCATGGCATGTTTTATTGGTAATTTACAACCTCTCTCCTGAATTATGTAAGAAGCGTAAATATGTCATGTTGAGTATAATGATCTCTGGTCCAAAGCAACCCGGAAAAGATATTGATGTTTATTTGACATCGTTGATTGATGATTTGAAACTATTATGGGCTGATGGTATTAGGGTGTATGATTCTTATAAAATAGAATATTTTCAACTACATGCAGTGCTTCTTTTCACTATTAATGACTTCCCAACATATGGAAATTTGTTTGGATGCAGTGTTAAAGGGCATAAATCATGTCAAATTTGCGAACAAAAGACGTCATTTTGTCAATTTAATCATGGGAGGAAAACAGTGTACATTGGTCATCAAAAGTTTTTTCCTATGGATCACCATTATAGAAGACTAAAAATGGAAATCAATGGCTCACAAGAATTTGATACAACTCCAAAACCTTTATCCCCGTATCTGTATTTTGAAAGTGTGAAAAACCTTGATTTGAAATTGGAAAAGACATAGAAATCTGGTAATGATAGACATATTTTGAAGAAAATGTCAATATTTTTTGAGCTACCATATTGGAGGTATCATGAAGTTAAACATAATATTGATGTCATGCATGTGGAGAAGAATATATGTGATTGTTTGATTGGAACATTTTTAGATATTAAAGGAAAGACTAATGATGGGTTGAATGAAAGATTAGACATACTATCAACGGGAATACGTTTGGATTTAGCTCCCACTCCTAAAGGAATACGAACATTTCTTCCCCCGGCTTATCATACATTATCGAAGAGGGAGAAAATTAGCTTTTGTCAGTGTCTTCATGATATCAAAGTGCCTCAAGGATATTCTTCAAATGTTAAAAATTGTGTCTCATTGAAGGACTTGAAGTTGATATGTATGAAATCACATGATTGTCACATCATGATGCAACAAATTCTACCAGTTTCATTTCATGGAATAGTGCCCATTCGTGTCAGAAAGACTATGATGAAGTTGTGTTACATATTAAATTCAATTTGTAACAAGGCGATTGATGTGAATGCTTTGAACATTTTGAAAATGGATGCAATTTTTATACATTTTCATTTGGAAATTTATTTTCCTCCAACTTTTTTTTATATAACAGTGCATTTAATGATTCGTCTGGTTTGAGAAATAAAGCTTTGTGGACCAGTATATCTTCGTTGGATGTATCCTATTGAAAGGTATAAGAAAATATTAAAGGGGTATGTTAAAAATCCATATCGACCTGAAGACTCCATTATTGAAAAGTATATTTTTGAGGAGGTAGCAGAGTTTTTTACGAGCTACATGGCTGTGGCACAACACATAGATTTGCCTCTATCTCGCCATGAACGAGTTAATAATTAGGGAAAGGGGGTTCATGGCTTGAAATTCAAATCATTGTCAGCTGAATAGATGAAGAATTTAGAATCATACATCTTGAATTACATAGCTGATGCTCAACCATATATCACATTGCATATTAATGAGTTGAAACAAATTCATCCAAAGAAGAAAGAAATGAGGATTTTAAATGAGCACAACAAAACTTTTTTTGTCATGGATTAAAAATAATTTTCTTGGTAGATCAGATGTATAAGAGACATTAAAATGGATAGTGGGTGGTCCATGTTTAAATGTGATAACATGGTCTGGTTATGAAATAAATGGCTATACATTTCATACGAAAGCTCAGGATAACAGAAGTGCAGTTCAGAATAGTGGTGTATTGGTGTTTGCAGAAGCAGTTCATTTTTTCGAGTGCAAAGGGAAAAAACTCAATTTCTGCATCAAGTGTATATTATGGAGTGATAGAATACATATGGGAGGTTGATTACATTAAAATTAATTTCCATGTTTTTAATTGTAAATGGTTTATCGGTAACATCAGTGTCAGACACGATAAATTTGGAATGAAACTTTTTAATCTGAATAGATTGGAAGACACAACTGATTCATTTATAATGGCAACAATGCAAAACAAATTTTCTATGTAGTAGTTCAATCAGATATGCAGTGGGCTATTGTTTTACAAGGGAAAAACAATATGTTGGTGAGGATGAAGTTGATAAAGATGCTGATTTATATGAGATCACTACTTCCATGGAAATATTAACAGAACATAATGATAAGAAAGTTGAAGACATGGTTTGTGCCATAAGGAACGATGACGATGAAGGAATTTGGGAAAACAATCAATTTTTACATTCCTAAAATTACAGGTAACATATGTTTATTTCTTGTATACATTTATTTTTTTCATAAATGTTAGATGTTGTATGTTTTTTATTTATTAAAACATGTTTTAAAACAAAATAAGTATAAATTTATGTTTGTTTTAAGTTTGTTTAGTTTACTTTATCATGTTTACCATTACATGAATTATATATCTATTATTTCTGTTCAGTGACAATTACATTACCATGTTTACCAGGTTTACCTTGTTTACCATCATGACCATCTTTACTATCTTTACCATTGTTTAACATGGTTACCATATTACCAATGTTGACTATTATCTAACTTAGTACACTTTTATATTTTCTGATTACAGTAGTATTAAAATATTTGAATTTGTATATTTTTGAACTAAGGTTTGTTTTTTTGATTTGAAGGATAATGACAGATCATTCAGTTGATCAACGACATGATTCTGGAGATGAGCATATTGGTCATACCTCTCGATAAGAACATTCACATGCTCCTATTACGACAAAGAGTTCAAAGGATGGTAAACGTGGGTGCACACGTTTACCAAAATTATCAGTTGCCCGTATGCAGGATCAGAGGATAGTCATTGAGTTTGATGATGATGATATTCCTATAGGTCCAAATGCAAAATATTTTAAGAGTTTTGTAGCAACTCAGGCTAAGAGCAAAGTAATAATTCTGTGTGATGACTAGAGAAGTGTACATAAAGCGATAATCTCTCAGTTATGGGAGACAATTTTGGTAAGATCTTTTGCTATTTATTGAATATTATTTAAATGTTTCTAGTATATATAATATGTTTAAGCTCTTCTTTATCAGATGACATTTGATATTCCTGACACTGGAGGAGTCAAAAGGAAATTCTTATCGTTGGATTCAGGAGATGGAGGGATTTCAAATCAACCCTCTCATCTGATTTCATTTATGGTCATAGGAGTCATGAAAATCCATGTCGTATATATCCGTTTATAGATGAAGAAACATGGAGAATGTTTTTTGAAAGTAGAAGAAAATAGTCATTTTTTGTAAGGGCAGTGTAAAATTTTACAATATTTCTTATGTAAATGATCTTATTAGCGTTTTGTTAATGATTTATTATTCTTAATTTACAGCAAACAAGGAAATCTCATCAGGAGACCCAATCTAAAAATGTATTCCCTCATAGTTTATCTCAGGGAGGGTATGCATTATTGGAAGAACAAATGATGGTGGAAAAATTTCAACAACTAAGTGCTGAGTCTTCAAGATCTGGAGAGGTGGCCCCTCCATCCCATCCATCTAGACATGAAAAATGGAAGAGATCTTTGAAGGGAAAAAAGGGCAATATCTTTCGGATGAATCGAGTATCGTAGATGAGAGGATTATAAGATATATATTTTATTTATTTATGTTAACCATTTTATTCATATAATTTCAATCATTACAGAAATGTTCAATTAATTAATACAGGACTCTCTTGAGGAGCAAAGTTCACATGGGACATTTACAACAACTGGGAGGGAAGATATTTTATCTGTAGATTTGGGAAGGCCCGAACATCCTAGTCGTGTATGAGGATATCTGGCAGGTGTATCGGTAAGAAAAGTGTTTCCACGTTCTTCAACTTCAAATGTTGTGGGGATTTATAAAAAAATAGTATCATTGGACGCTGAAGTTCATAATACTAATGCAATGATGGGGACAAGATTAGTGCGTCAGTGTAGTCTATGTTTGCAGACATGAAAAGACAATTTCAGACTGCACCTCCCACTCCTCCACCTCCCCCTGAAGACCCCATTAATTATCCTCCACCTCCTCCAGTAGCTTCCACTCCCCCACCTCAGCCTGCTGACCCCATTTTTTATCATACTCCTCCACCGCCGCTTCCTACTTATTTCGAGTTGGATGCTGATGATTCTCAACAGCATATAGTAGCACATGGGTTGGTATATTATATAGGAGATACAGTTCATCATTGACAATTAGAGGTCGAGAATCAGAGGGTCACTGTACAATATATTATATGTAGATCAGCTCGGGTACCATTACCTACAGATGAGGTGGAAAGAGTTGGACATAGTATCTGCCATTTTTAAATTTGTCTATCCAGACTTCTTCGACTCATTACCATATAGGTCTGAATGTTATATCTTTTATTTTATTTTTTTTATTAAAGTTGTTTTATCATTTGAAAACTAATATATTTTTCAATTTATTTTTATAGAAATACTTCAAATGTATAGAAATATTGTATAGACAATAACAAAGATAAATGGCTATGACATCAGATACAGATTCTAGTAGTCTTAACAGATAGTCAAGAAATTCAAATTTGTTGGCGGGTCATTATGAGTTTCCAATGGAAGCTCATGTTTGTGGATGTGAAATAAATGCGGGGATTATGAAAACTCATATCATGGAGCTTGTTACTGGAGATAAGTTGGGCATCAACGTGGTGAAATTTTTTTTCCATGTAAGTCTTAACACCTTTTCCATGCGTTATATTTATTAAAAATGTATACTTATGTCTATTTTTTATTATGTATCTTTATAAAATTTGTGAGAGGAATGAGCTGACAGATGTATATGGATTCATTGACCCGCAATTGATTTCCCCTGAAGCATGTGCATTGGATGAGGAACAAAGAATGTTTTATATTCCTGAAATACTTGAAAAGAATATAGTCACACAATTTTGGATGGTGCCTTTTTCTGAGAGGTACGAAACACATCTCTCTCAAAGAGTTAATTATCTTTTAACATAAAAAACCACGAAGGTTAAATTTTGTTTTATTAGTGATCATTGGATGTTAGGGTATTTTTGCCCAAGGGAGAAAGCACTTTATTGGATATTCTCTATTCACGTTGATGTGCGGGAAAGTTTTAAGAATATATTGGAAAAGTAAGTTTCAATTTTTCAATAGATTTATATATTATAATGAATTTTAAAATTACCCCATTAGTATTATTTTATAATAGGGAATGGGCCTAATTTCAAAAAAACACAATGAAAAGGAATGCAAAGATCAAATATATAAATATGAAGGTAAATATCCATTTATAATTTGTACTTATTGATGTATTAAAATAAAATAATATATTGAATTTACACTCATTAAAAAAGAATTTTCATGAACAACAAGGCGTCATCGAATGCGGATATTATATTTTAAGATTTATGTATGAAATAATAACAACTGGGACAGTTGTGAATTTTGACCTGGTAAGATTTCCTCTTAAACATTGGCATAATATTTCAGTTTGATTGACTCATTATACACATTAACTACTATCCTTTTCATTTGTTGCTTTTTGATGACCATCAACCCTATAATGCTGAAGACAACAAACACTTACAAGTGGAGTGGTAAAATTATTTTTTAGGTTTGATTAAATTTTAGTTATTTGTAATGTAAAATGTAATTTTGAATATTGTGGTTGTAATTGTGTATTTGGTAGTTTTTTGGGTTGGATTTAGTTTTTTTGGAGTTGATAGTGTAATTTTTGAATGTTATATATGTGAATGTATAACATTGCTCTTCTTCTTGTTTTGGTCTACTTATGATGGTTTTTATGGTATGGATATTGGTCTAGGGGGAGGGGTTTCAAGGGTGTGGGGGTGTTCAGTGGTGTTGGGGGTGTCCAGGGGTCTGGGAGGGTTGTCCGGTGGGGTAGGGGGGTATACATGAGGGTGGGGGTTGTCGAGGGGTGGTTGGGGTTGTCCAGGGGGTAGGGGGATAGTCCAGGGGTGTAGTGGGGGCTCCAATGGGGTGGGGGAGGGCTGTTCAGGGTGTGGGGGGTATACATGATGGTGGGGGATGTCCCGGGGTGTTTGGAGCTGTCTAGGGGGTCGGGGGGCAGTCCAGGGGTGTGGTGGGGGCCGTCAAGTGGGGTGAGGGGGTGTTGTTGAAGAGGGTGGGGGTTGTAGTGGGGTGTGTGGGCCTGTCCAGGGGGTAGGGGGGTAGTCCAGGGGTGTGGTGGGTGCTCCAATGGGGTGGGGGATGTCATGTGGGGTGAAGGGGTGAGGGGGTGTTGTTCAGGAGGGTGGGGGCAGTCCAGGGGTGTGGTGGGGGCTCCAATGGGGTGGGGGAGGGATGTACAGGGTAATGGGGTATACCTAAGGGTGGGGGTTGTCCCAGGGTGCTTGGAGCTGGCCAGGGTGTCGGGGGGCAGTCCAGGGGTGTGGTGGGGGCTGTGAAGTGGGGTGAGGGGTGAGGGGGTGCTGTTCAGAAGGATGCGGGGTTGTCGAGGTGTTTTTAGGGTTGTCCAGGGGGTCAGGGGCTGTCTAGGGGTGTGGTGGAGGCTGTCACGTGGGGTGAGGGTGTGAGGGGGTGCTGTTCCGGAGGGTGGGGGTTGTAGAGTTGTGTTTGGGGTTGTCCAGGGGGCCGGGGTGCAGTCCAGGGGTGTAGTGGGGGCTCCAATGGGGTGGGGGCTATCAATTTGGGTGAGGGGGTGCTGTTCAGGAGGGTGGGGGCAGTCAAGGGGTGTAGTGGGGGCTCCACTGGGGTGGGTGAGGGCTGTCCAGGGTATGGGGGGTATGAATGAGGGTGGGGGTTGTCCCGGGGTTTTTGGTGCTGGCCAGGGGGTTGGGGGCAGTCCAGGGGTGTGGTGGGGGCTGTCCAGTAGGGTGAGGGAGTGAGGGGGTTTTGATCATGAGGGTTGGGGGGGGGTTGTAGAGGGTGTTTAGGGATGTCCAGGGGGTAGAGGGATAGTCCAGGGGTGTGGTGGCGGTTGTCAAGTGCGGTGAGGGGTGAGAGGGTGATGTTCAGGAGGGTGGGGGTTGTAGAGGGGTGTTTGGGGCTTTCCAGGGGTTCGGGGGCAGTTTAGTGGTGTGGTGGGGGCTCCAATGGGGTGGGGGCTGTCAAGTGGGGTAAGGTGGTGAGGGGTGCTGTTCAAGAGGGTGGGGGCAGTCCAGGGGTGTGGTGGGGGGCTCCAATGGGGTGGGGGAGGGCTGTCCAGGGTATGGGGGTATACATGACGGTGGGGGGGGGGGGGGGGTTGTCTCAGGGTGTTTTTACCTGTCCAGGGGGTCAAGGGGTAATCAAGGGGTGTGGTGGGGGCCGTCAACTGGGGTGAGGGTGTGAGGGGGTGCTGTTCAGGAGGGTGGGGGGTTGTCGATGGGTGTTTAGTGTTGTCCAAGGGGTCAGGGGGTAGTCCAGGTGTGTGGTGGGGGTTGTCCAGTGGGGTGAGGGGTTGAGGGGATCCTGTAAAAGAGGGTGGGGGGTTGTCGAAGGGTGTTTGGGGCCATCCAGGGGGTTTGAGGGTAGTCTAGCGGTGTGGTGGGAGCTCCAATGTGGTGGGGGAGGGCTGTACAGGGGGTATACATGAGGGTGGGTGTTATCAAGTGGGGTAAGTTTTATATTTTATCAATGTAAATGCTTAAATTTTCTTTAGGTGATGTTTTTATCTTCTTCTGTTTTTTTGGTATGAATTATTGATTTGGATTCTGGTTGATTTTAAGGGAGAGTAGAGGACTGCAGTCGATTTTTTTTTAAAAAACAATTCTGTCTTTCACGTCGGTTATTTTATAACGGACGTGATAAAGAAATTGAGAATTGTTTATCACGGCAGATTTTTTCATAACCGACGTGATAAACACTTGTGGAATTGTTTATCACGTCGGTTATGGAATAATCGACGTGATAAAGGACTTGGGAAATGATTTATCACATCGGTTAATCGGTAACCGACGTGATAACCCCCTCCCAAGACTGGTTTAGCATGTCAGTAATTTAATAACTGACGTGATAAACCATCACCAAGGATTTTATCATGTCGGTTATTAAATAACTGAAGTGATAAACTCTACCGCATGTGTTTATGAAGTCGGTTATTGTATAACCGACGTGGCAAAGCCCCCCGGTTTATCACGGCGGTTATATAATAACCGAAGTTATAAACCCCCCTATATTTTTTCACATCGGTTATTAATTAACCGACATGATAAACACCATGATGTTATGTTTGTTATGTTAGTTTTTAAATAACTGACATAAAAAACATTATTTATTACATCGTCTGTATTAGCGTCGGCTGAAAACCGACGTAAAATATTAATAATAACTGACGTAAATAATGTTTTCAGCACTAGTGGATCCCAATCCATTTTATACAACAATATGACAAACTCTATTTTTTTTTTATTTTTTTTGAAACCCATTTAAAAATGACACTTTTCTTTGAAATTTCATAGAACTTCACAAAAATCCAAATAAACAATAAAAGTAGTAATTAAATTAAATAATGAGTTAATATAATTAATTTTATAATACACTCCATTAAATCACAAAACACACCATTTAAAATTTTAACCGATTCCAAACACCGCTATTAAATAATTAAATTCCTTTAGAAGAAAAATTTTTGAATTATCACATGGATTTTCTATATGTAAACTCCAATCTTAGTATATTACCCATCAAAAAATGATTTCAATAATCTCATGGGTAACACATATATGTGTACATTGTAAAAAATCAAGAATCTCATAGTTTGTATTATAGAAAAATGACCACAAAACGCTTACCTCAATCTATATAGAAATAAGACATAATGTCCCCTTCGATGACAAATAGCCACATGAGTAAGAAGCCACACTCTAAACCCCCTAAACAACCAAAATTTTGTGATTAGATGAATACAAAAAAAACCCAACTAATGACTATGTTTTTCAAGAGGAAGTTAAATTGAGGGGAAATTTTAGGGTGGAAGAGAAGAGGAATGAAGGAAAATAATTTTTATATTTTCTTCAATATATATGAGAAGATTTAATGAACCAAAAGTGGAATGTGGGGAACATGGGGGAGCTCTATATTTTATCTCATTGTCTAGAAACATCATAGAAGTGAAAATAAGGTATAAACCATAAAAAATTGTTTGGTTAAAAGTGTTATTTCATGAAAACTAAATAGTTGGGCATTCTTGAATGAAAAATATCCTTATGCACTATCTAACAGAGAATCTGTCTTTACACCAAGGATGGTGACACTTCTATTTCATACAAAATGGGGGATCTCTATATAGAACCTCTATTTCATAGCCCACTATAATATGTTATAGAGAAAATTAATGAGGAAAAATCAAGGGGCCTAATCATTAATCCACTATGATCGAAGGTACCCAACATGCTGAGCTCCATCACACAACCACATCCTTGTGTTATGGTCAACCAACTTTTCAAAATCAGCTCATTTCAAAAAAATAATAATACCCTAAAAGGTGTATTTTTTTCATGTAGTGTACCCTCCCAATGAAGTTAAAATTACCTAAATGTAGTGGAATTTTTTTGGAATCCTAAACTTGTAACATTTCTATTCTATTATGAAAAGAAATAATATATTTTTTCGAGTGAAACAATATGCCATATAAGGCATAAAATAAAAAATAAGTATAATTATTTAAATATTAATGTTATAGATTTTTTATTAGAATGGAGTGTATTATAATTATAAACTAAATATTTAAAATATTGTTTTCACATAAATACATAATTAATAACTTTGTGACTAATTAATTATAAATTAAAATAAGGCCCTTTTTAAAAAGAATATTTTCCTGACAATTAATTTAAAAGTGTTCAACTTTGTTTTAAATAAATAAAGAAAAAAAAACTCTTGCAGTATTATACTAATTATATTTATATATTCAATTTAATTTTTAACACTCATCCTTTGTATTTTCAATACATTTTACAATAATAAATCAACTTGTTGGCACAAAAGATTCATTTTTCTTAAAAGATAGCATTACAACAATTTGAGCGAACATTTATTTTATAAATTTTTTTGACACATTCATAAATTATATTTGATAGAATAATACTTTTCATTTAATGATTAGTATCAAAATTTTATAGGACTGAATTTATGGTATATTTCAAATAAGATTCATGTTCTGATTAATTGTGAAAAATAAAAAATAAAATAATTGAAAACAACGTTTTCAAATTAAAAATTTATAGTGTTATATTAAATTTATATTGTTTTAAAGTATAATTAGATCAATTTTATATAATTTAATCTTTTTTATGTCATGTTATTATATTTTAAACATTATTTGTATATAAAAACATTTCAATATTTTGAATGTTTTTCTCTGTAAAAATGTGTTTTCTCATTCAGTGAACATGATTAATTTTAAATTAATTTTGTCAAATTATATGTTTCAAATACATAAAATGGATTCCATATTTGTAATCACATGTTCCAAATTTAATAAATAGGTCCCACTTATTTTTTCACAATATGAATTGTAACATTAGTAATTTGTATTACCAAAGTTATGGTTATATCAGGTAATTAATGGTAAAAAAGATATGATTAATAGTAGAAATTTACCCAAAACAGTGTCTTAATTTTTCTATGAGTTATTATATTAAAAAATTATTATTTCTTTTTTATTTGATCTTGAATCCAAATTGATGTCTTCAATACATTTTTATTATTTTATTTAAATAAAAAGCATTCCCATACTTTTGTTTCAACAAGTAAAATATTTTTAATATGGGGTAATAAATGGGATCTATTCAAATATAAATATTATTTTTAATGATAAAATATATATCTTCATGGTGGAAATTTATTTTTAATTTATATATAATATGTAATTATATAAAATTATTCATAATTATGGTGTATTAATCGATTAATTAATGGATATATCATGTAACTGTTATTAAAAGTACTAAAATAAATATCATATGATTTAATATATGTCAAAAAATAATTTATTAGATTACCTGGACATGTTAGTTATATTTTGAATTATTTTTGAGATTTTTTCTCATTTCTATTTTTTAAAAATACAAAATAATGAATAGTTCTAAAATAAAAATTATCGATATTTTAAAATAAATTATTTTTTTTATTAAAGGACATACAATTTATAAAATAAATTTGAATGTATATTTTTGATAAGTATTAAAATTTCAAAAATTACCCTTTTATAATTATTTATTCAATTTTTTTAATTATATTAACCCTCAATGTGTAAATTAAATTATATCATGATAACAGTTAAAGGGGTTAAAAAAAGATAACGATTTAAAAATTGTAAAAAAATTATAATTATAATTGGATCAATGGATATATACCCTTATTCATCCAAAAATCTAAATAAATAAATTTGGATCCATTTAAATTATAACATTAATTTATACAAATTTTTAATTATGAAGAATTCCAAAAGTGACCCTCTGCTCTATTATAAAAGGGAACCACTTTTTCTATTTTATTTTCACATCAAAACCTATTTGGTTCAGACAAGATCATCCCAAATCTATGAATATAATCCCTTCCCACATTATAAGTCTCTTATTTTTGTAATAACACCGCCCTTATTGGACGTAAAGTGTTAAGAAAAGAAGATCACCTGAAAAAGAAGTATTGTTATAATCAAGAATTTATATTTTATTTCTTGTTAAAATTAATTAAAATATTATTAAAACATTATGAAATAATAAATATATAATCCTGAATTTACTGATATTGTATTATGATAATCACATAAATTGGTTCTACTTTCATTAAATGGGAGAATAATTAATCGTTCGTGTGTACGGAAAACTACCACCTCATGAACCAATATAAGTCATTTTCTATCCCCTTCCCTCTAGAGTGGTTACAATATTGAAATTAATGTTTATATATGTGATATTAATGAATTTTTTTTATTAACAAATTCTATATCATTTAATTTATTCCATTTCGATGTGTAAAAATGATAATGTTGTCCGTCCATATGTTTGAACTATCCTTTCCACAAAGCGGTGTGATTTTTTTTCATTAACATGTCACACAGATGATATATATAAGTATATTTAAATGATATATATTATATTATTGACATCATTATCATTCTAGAAAGATACAATTATTCCTACCCTATTTCCATAACGATCATCAAAAAATGAAAACATTACTCATGTGTTTGTATGACCTACCTTCTCCATGGAAATAATATGGTTCATTTTTCATAACAACACTTAATGGATTAATTTTAAATGTAAATTCGGTTTAAAAATTATAATAATTTGTTGAATATTGTTCATTATATTATTTACTAAAGACCACATTAAATAATTACATCATTTTAAAGTCATTTTGGAATGAAACCGAATATCGTCAAAATGTTGGACAATAACTTAAATAAATAAGAAATTTTCATAAAATTATTATAAGGGAGAAAAAATTAATGATAAAATTTTTAAAAGGTTTCTGAGAAGGTAAATAATTTACTTAAATTTATTTTTCTATTTGTTCATTATTGAACATGATGGGTCAGACACAAGGTCAGGGACATGGTCTCAATTTTCTTTCATTGAGGTATATTTTAATGTTATGCATCACTATTCCTATATATGGTGTATATGAATCTCTATTTACATGTTATATTATGAATATATTTATTCTATTATTATTTAATGTTTTTTAACTGTTTCTATATCATTTGGCATATGATTCTACTAATAACAATGAATTAAGGGATTTCTTAACCAAATTTCCTTTGTTTTGGTGGAACTCCTACATATTAATTATTTCATGTTAATCATGTGTGTGAAATTAATTTTGTCTATATAATGTTATTTTTTAGTAAATATGTCATCTAAGGATATATAAATAAATGCAAATAAAATATAAAATTAGAGATGATTATGGGGAATAAAATCCAAAACCCAAAATAGGAACTACTTACATATATTTTTCAACAGTCGTGCACTTAACCACCATTCTTCTAATTTATGTGCATCCCAGTTGACCCTTACTTGACCACACCACTGACCTCTTGACAACCACCTACATTAAGGAAGATATATAAGTCTTATGTAAATAATCTCAGCTTTAGTACTTTTAGAATCAGAGATATCCTATTTTCGTTCCTCCCATTTTTCAGGGGAGAAATATATTCTCACTGGAATCATCATCCCCTCAGTGGTAATTTCATCAACTGAATCCAAAATCGCTTTGTTGATTTTATCATCAAGAGAGGTCATAAATGTATTCAGAATCTAAGTGGAACTTTCATTCTTCTCAGAGGATGTAATAGGTTTACCTATAATCGATTAATCAGCCACCACTGGAGTGGAAACTGGGACATTGTATTGTTTAGGAGACAATAAAAAATAATACATTATCCCCAAAAAGTTTTTTATAATCATGAATAGTTTTATAAATTACTGGAAAGTTGAATTCAAATATTTTCATAGCCTTATAGTCACCTAAAGAAACCATTATTTACGATGAGATCTTGTGATCCACCACTTATGGGACTTCTTCTTTGTTCACATGAACAACCATAAAATGAGTATGAATTTGTTGTGAAGTAACAAATTTTCATGTATTATGGGTATCATAGATCTGAACATTCACCACACACAAAAAAATAGCATCCCAGTAAATCGATTAGTTCTCAGAGGTGGTGGAATATACCCATGGGTGATCTCCCTTCCCGTGAACAACACTCTGTAGCTCAATCTTCTGCATAAAATCATTAGAAATAATTCCTGATCCATATCACATTAACACATATATTTGGAAATATCATGCTATATAAATGAATTTTCAATCTAATCAGATCCATATTTGTTAATTTTGTGACACTTTCTCACATCATGTTCACGTAAATCCCAAAAACTACAAATTATAGAGTATCTCTAGGAAATTGAATAATGAAAAATAACATTGCATTCCCTAAAGAATATAGGAATTTCATAAAAATTTATTTTCATCTCAATAATATCATCAGCAGTTATAATAATTACATTATTAACAATATTAGATCCCAATTAAACCTCAACCAAAAACTGGTGTAGTTTCTATAATGAGCTACGTCTATTTCCTGGTCAATTTATATTGCGATACTGATGTAAAATTCAATATCATAAATTTTTTTTGGGATTCCAATGTATCCAATTTAGCCAATTAATTATTACCCAAATTTAATTAGTATCATTGAAAATATCAATAGAATTTATTTTTTATCACATTCACGTAGATAAATAATCCCAGGTTTGAGAACTAGGGAGAAAAAGGCCCAGGCTCAAACCTTTATATAAATAACATGATATTTTCATGGGAATTTATTTTAAAATCCTCTATTTATGTTATAACAACCCTTCCATTTATTATATAGATAAACATGATTTATTATATAAAAATTCACATTATATAACCCGGATTATCGAGTGGTATAGTGTCTTTGGGGCATAAGAACATTTCATGATAAATTAAGACTTAAAAATACACCGTATTTTTTGAAAAATTATTTTACATGACAAAAAAATTCATTCATACATAGCATTGTTTGGTATAACCTAAGGACATACCTAAGAAAAGGGTGAGCTATAAAGACTAGTAAAGGAGAAAATTATGCATATCATGAAGAATAAAATACTTGTTAGGAAATAGGAATATCAATGAATACCATGAAAAACATGAACATAATGATATGATATAGAATGATTATCATAACATAGTGACGTGGAAACAGAATTTTATATGATATTACCAATAATTAAGGCCCATTGCACATGGATCATGAGTAAACCCTCATTCCACATGTATACAATGATTAAACACTCATTTCAATTGAATTATTTTGTTTAAACCCTCATTGAGCATGACTTATCATGATACTAATATTTAAATAATGGATATGAGTGCTAGAAGGGTGCTCCTTTTTTTATTATTTCATTTCATGCATAAGTGGGTCATATAGATCATAAAACATGGATTCCTTTAACATCATAATTTATTCCATGAATAAGATATGTAGAATACATTAATTTAGGTATTAATCCAATAATTAAATTTTCATAAAGGTTAATAGCCTTTTTAGAGAAATGGGTATGGTATTCACTTACACAATGATTTTTGGATTGGAATGTTTTGTGTAACTTCGGCAACATAACGATGTCAAATAGAGATCGTAAAATGGGTTGAGGAGAGATAAAGGGGTCTATCATAATTTAAAAATTAAATGGATATTAAGGGGTTTGTGGAATATAATATCCCAACATACATAATGTAATTTATATGGATAATATTATAGAATTTCATGAATGTAAATGAGGGGATAGAAATCCCTTATGGACTTTTGGCATGGTAATGGGTGCACATGAGTGGAATTAATAAGTGGTAAAGAGGTATCTCATCATTCAAAAATAAGGATATAAGTATATGGGTGGTGAAAAATCATACCATAAAATATTTAATTGAAAATAAAATTGTAAAAAAATATAATTAAATTTGGAAAATATAAGAAAGGGAGAAATCTCTTACTTGGAAATGTGATCTAAAAGGCTTGGGAGAGGCTTCTAGGAAACTTGGGGCACCACTAATGGATTATTGTTAGAATATGGAATATGTTGATGAAATATCTAATGGTTTATAGTGAAGTGTAAATGTATATTGATTGGGTTTATATAGGAAAGGATATGGAATTGTTTTATTTTGGTTTTGGACACTACACATTAAACTAATCAAAGCCACAAACAACCCCATGGTTTTTATCCCTACCTTTTTCCAAAGTAGAGTGGAAAATTTATTCTATAAGTCCAAAGTCTTAAATTATTAAAATATGAGGTTTGATTATGTGGAGTAGAGTCACACTCTCCCAGAAATAATTTTAGAAAGATAAAATATTTTATAAGTCTTGGAGGGTCCACTTAGGTACGATAAAATTAATCACATAAATACACAATCAACTAAAATTAAAACTAAAACACATATTCTGCAAACACACTTTTTATAGTATATTTTTCATCATTATTGGGTCATTATGATGTAATAAGAAACATTATATATTTAAACAATATTTAATTTTTACACAAAAAAAAACTATTTCAAAAAATTATTAAAAATTAACCGTTAGATAATATCAAGGTCCGAAATCCAAAAATAATATTAATTTTATCTAAATAATTTTTTATATATGTGAATTTTCACTTTTAAAATATAAAACGACTTATATCAAAAATTCATGGGTTTTGATAAAAACAACTATCAACCCTTAATAGAAATTATAATTTTATTCTTAATAATTATATGTTAATTTATATTTAATAAAAATTTATTTAGTGATAATATTTTATTAAAATATTTTTTAATTCAAAAATAAATTAATTTATCAACATATATTTCTTAATTGAATATTAACTAAAAAGAATATTTGGGTTTTAAAAAACAATTTACAAAGTAACGTTAATAAAATGAATGTATATTCTTTATTCTATACCAAACAAATGGGAATAATCATAGTGCTAGTGTCTTGTTACATAAATCCTTATAGAACCTTCATAAGACCTATGGGTTTGGTGTGCAATGGCGACATACTCTTGGGGTGGCTCAGATAACATCATATGGGTGGTAATCTATATTAACATCCACTTCTCCCATAGGTGGTATTTTTCAAGCTTAATGTGTTGAATATCATCATGGGATTGGTCCAGAGAGAAGCCTAGGGGTGCTACTTCATTTCTGAGCTCTATAAAATGGGATTTGTATGGAGACATTCTACTGGATGAGGCCACTTCATTCTTTGTCTAAGTAAACTGCATTAGTTAAAGCTCTATATTTATACTAATCTTGTGATCACTGTTCAACAGCTACATTATCATAGGTAACAATTATTAACGATATTTTAAAATAAAAAAACACAAAACAAAGGGTGCTCATGTGTCTTACATAACTTTTATAAATAATAAGACATTTAATTAGATCAGGAAAATGTTTCATCAATATAAATTTGGGTCATTATAATCATTCCCCCTTACAAAATTTTTCTGTCTAAATTTATTTTTCCCACACTTAAGTATATGAGGTTAACTAAAGTTAATCACTTCCTTTGATTCCCATGTTGGGTATTTGAGCTTCCAGTTTCCTCACATCACCTTAACGGGGGGCATTGTCTTATTTCGTATAATTTTTTTCCTACGATCTAAGATATTCACCAAATTCTCCTCATATGAGATATCATTATCTAATGGAACCACATAGGTATTGAGTTCATGTTTTGGTTATGGTATGTACTTCCTCAAGAGTGATACATGGAATACATCATGTACATGAGATAGGTTCAGTGGGAGTCTTAGCCAATAGTCCACTGCTCCAATGAGGTCAATGATCTCAAAAGGACCAATGTTCCTTGTACTAAGGATTCCCATATTCCCAAATCTTATAACCCTCTACCATGGTGATATGTGGGGGAATAACATGTCTCCTACATCAAACTCTAGGTCTTGTCGACGATTATCATCATAGCTCATTTTTCGACTCTGAGTAGCTTTAATGTACTACTTGATGGTCTTAACGTTCTCCATAATTTCTTCATCCATTTATAGTCCTTTTAATTTTCGCTCCCCAAATCAATCCCACCATGTCGGGGTTCTTCACATCTTCCCGTAACAGGCTTGAAAAGGATCCATCTGGATACTTTAGTGGATTATGTTTTTGTAAGAGAACTAAACCTGAAAATATGTTGATCACATCCTCCTATAATGTCTATTGAAAAGGATATCAACATGTCCTCATGTTTTTGGATAGTCTTATCATATTTTCCATCAATTGGAGGAAGATAAGCTTTATTGAAGTTCATCTCTGTATTCAGAGCATTTTGATGGATCTTCCAGAACATATAGGGGAATCATGGATCTCAATAATATGCAATTGATAGTTGTACTCCAAAAAGCCTTAAAACATCTCGGATGTATATACGTGCAGGTTTATTCAATTATAAATCCTCTTGAATTTAAATGAATTGTGTGGTCTTTGTAATATGATCCACAGAAAAACCCAGATACTGTTGTTTCCTTTTGATGTCTTAAAAATTATCATGAAATAGTCCATGGTGATGTTCTCCCATTTCCATGTTGGTCTGGTTAATGGTTTCATCATCCCCTTAGACATCTGCCTCTCTGCCTTCACTCACTGACATACCAAGCACTATAATATGTACATAGTGATATCCCTATTCATGTTATCCACCAATAATTATCTCAGATATCTCGATACATCTTTTTGTTTCCTGGGTGAAAGGGAAAAATTGAATAATGTGCATCATCCAAAAGTTCTTTCTTTAAATCTAGATTTGATGGCACACATAGTCTTGAAAAAATCACAAATTCCTACTTCATTAAAATTGATCTTTTAGGATTACACATTTCTGATTATTTTCACATTCTTTCGAATTCCCACATCATCCTTTTGAGAATCTTTTATCCTTTCCAAAAGAGACGGATGAGAAATCATATGTGAAAGGATTGATGATGTTCCCTTATTTATGATTCTCGTGTTCATCCCCATCAAATCTAAGAATATTGGATACTTTTAAATAGTAATTAATGATAGAATGGTCACATCCTTTCTACATAGATCATCTACTACCTTGTTTGATTTCATAGGGTGGTAATGGAATGAGCAGTCATAGACTTAGATCAGCTCTAACCATCTATGTTTGACCATGTTCAACTCTTTCCGGGTGAATATATACTTGAGGCATTTGTGATCCGAATATATATCAGACTTCTCCCCAAAGAGGTAATTTCACCAAATTTTTAATCCAATGATTAATGTATTCAACTAAAAATAATGTGTTCTATATTTTTTCTCATGAAAATTCAATTACCATGAATCCTAGGCAATGAATTTGTCATTTTCCATCAACACACATCCTAGGAAATTCTTCAAAGCATCACTGAATACCATTAATTGTTCCATACTTGTGGGTAGTGTGAGAACGAGTGTAGTGATAAGCCTCTTTTTCATCTCCATGAAGCTATATTCTCATTCATCAATCTACAGAAAACTTGACTCCCTTCTGAGTTATTTTGGTAAAAGGGTTTGACAATCGTGAGAAATTTCTCCTAAATCGGTAGTAATATCCAACTAATGGACAGAATCTATGGATATCAGACATAGATTATGGCCTTGACGTCCTTAATTGAAATTATCTTTTAGGGGTCGACAAATAACCCATTTCATGTAATTATGTGACCCATGAATGGGACTTCTTTCAACCAGAACTCACACATGTTGTACATTTCATAGAGCTTCTTCTTCCTCAAGGTCTCTAGTACATTTCTTTGATGCTCCTCATGCTCCTCATTGGTTTTAGAGTACATTATAATATCTTCTATAATGACTACCACACATTATTAAAGTCATATCTAAATTATATTTTCATCATTTCCATGAACATTACTAAAGAATTAGAGAGTCTGATAGGAAATACTATGAATTCATAGTGCATGTACCTTGTACTAAAAGTTGTCTAGGGGATATCCTCCTTCTTAACCCTTACATGGTAATATCCAACCCGTAGGTCCACCTTGGAGAATAATTGGGATCCCCCTAGATTATAAATTTTTTTATCTATTTGTGGTAGATGATACTCATTCTTTATCATGATTTTATTAAGCTGTCAATAATCTGTGAAAAGGCGCATTAACCAATCCATCATTTTGGCGAAGATGACCGGTTCCCCCCATGGTGAAGCAGTTGTTCATATAAACCCTTTATCCAGATTCTCTTGTAGTTGTTTCTTTAGCTCTTCAAGATCCGCAACAACCATTATATATATAGTCTTGGATATTGGAAACACCCCAAGTATAATATAAATAGAGAATTCAACATCTCTTCTAGGAGGAAGACCTAGAAATTACTCAATATACACTTTAGAAAATTCTCTCACAATAGACATGTCTTCATGGATTGTTTCTTCCTTAGACTCCATCATTTAGGAAAGATATGTTTTCTCCTAGTGTAGTAATATTCACACTTGAGATGATGGTGTTAATGAATTTTCATCCTCATCCTTGCACATGAACATAATCATGGGTCAATTCTCAATATAGAGAGTGATTTACCTCTCATAACACTTTATGTTGGATTTATACAGGGAATGTCCATACATATCAAGAATTGCATCAAATTCCACTAGAGGGAGTACGGAGAGGACTACTAGAATGATCAATCCAGAAATTATGATAAGAAAGAAGTTATATTCATGGGATACAATAAATTACCAATTTTCCATTCTCATCAATGTCTCTACTTATATGATTAGTGGTGGTGTTGGTATTTTTGTACTAAACATTCGGGACATAAAAGAATGCATAGAACTAGAATAAAAAATTTCATTCAATATTATTGAATGAATAACTATTTTACCTGACACCACTTTGTTTTCAGGGTTCACATTGGGATTAATGACGAAAAATTATCTCCCATTCCTCCTTGGAGGATTTTGGTTTCCTCTAAAAACTCTTGGCTTAGGGAACTACTTTGAAAAGTGCCCTAGTTCATTGCAGTTGAAGCCATGAACAATGCATTGAGGGTTGAACAGAGTGTTCCTCTCCTCTATCGTGGTAGTGGGGTTTTCATATTGGATGATAATGGATAGGTTCCCTTCTCTTCAATACCTAATTAATTTCCTCATACCCTTTAAGAAATCTCCAGGCTTCTTCTTTGCGTACCATTGGCAAGTGGGGTGATAGAAATTTACTGCACTTTTGGATTTATCCTTCAGACTACAAGAATTAATATCCACCTTCCCATTAATATCCCCATGATAACCCTGAGATTCACCAATCTCCATTTAGACTTTGAATACACATCATAAAATTTCAGCATAGATATCGAAGTCACGAATCAGTAGGGATTTCCATAGGCTTGGTTTTAGACCATGAAAGAAGAGATCAACTTTTTATTCAGGCCTAACAAAAATTACAGTGGTCTATCATTAAAGCCTTTAAATGTTTTCCTTGTATGAAATGATGGATTTTTCATCTTTTTCATGTGGTAATGGATGTCCCATTCAATCATAGGTCAGAGGGTCTAAGGAAAGTATTTATCAAAAAACAAATTTTGGAAATTCATCCATTCCAATGCCTCAATCTCATCTTCATGCATCATATTTTTTATCAATGTACACCATTGATCGGCTTCACCCTCTAAAAGATAAGAATACATGGGAAGCTTCTCTTGTTTGGAACATTGAAGGATATAAAATATGTTTTCAATAGAGTTGATCCATTGTTCGGTGATTGAGGGATTAGATGATCCATTAAAAGTTGGAGGCCTTTGTATCATGAAGCTCCCAATTGTGGCTAGTTTATTCATATTGGGGGTTAGACATTCTATTGATCCATTTTTCTATTCAAATCATGAGTTAACATAGATAGTATCAGGAATAATATTGTCATTCCCTCTCCCATTGGATTAGGCATCTCATTTGAACAGTCATCCCATTGATCTTTACATCATTGGTTATCATGAGTCCCCCTATTACTGGACATTAGCTAGAATAAAAGGAATTTTCAGGGTAACACATAATGGGGAATCTATATAACAAAGGGATAACTTATAAATTACATTAATTTCATTAAATTATTAATTTATAGGCTTCATTCTATGTTATTGATGATATATTTCCGAACATATATTTATAGGGGATTTTTTAATCCTGTATCAATGTTTTGTACTATGATTATGAATTTGAAAATAATATCCCTTGGAGTGTAATAAAAAAGAGTGCAGTAAGGCCCATTGATGTTCACCCATTCTTATTCATGTTTAGCTCAAATAGGTGTTTCCTTGTTTTACCCCTAGATATATCTATGCTGGAGACACCTCTAATTGTTTGTATCCTGACAAAGATGTGTTATATTGATAAAATACTTACTATATACTCACCAAAATTTAGGGATTTTTTTATTATACATAGTCTAATCCCAATGTCATTAAATAGGGTTTCCTAATCCTAATCCTAAAATGAACTAAACACATCCTTTGATACTAACTATAAACACCATTCTCTTTATTACACACATAAACATGATTTATTACATAAACATGCAGTTAATGAAACCCAGAAGATCGAGAGGTCTAGTTTAATAGGGAATGAGGAACATTACATGAAATTTTATGACATGAAAATACAATATCATTATTTTTAACATCTTTTACGTGACTACTATGTTCCTTCATACTTAGCATTGCTTGGGATAACGAGCTGACATACATAAGGAAAGGGTGAGTTGTCAAGCCTAGTATGGGATTAAATGAGGAATAACATGATGAATTTAATAGATGATAGGAAATAGGTGTATCAATGGATCATAATAGAAACATGAACATAAAGTCATGATGTAAATTTATTATTACTACTTCGTGATGTGTCCACAACATTTAACAACATATTTCCAAGAGCAAAGGCTCATTGCACATAGAGAATGTGAAAACCCTAATATTAATTGAATTAGCAAGAGTTTACCCTTATTGGACTTGAATTAGCATGATTAAACTCTTATTTCACATGATGTATCATTAAACTAATCATTACTCAATGAATTAGAGCGCTATAATTGTGCACCCTTCTTAATCATTTCAGTTCATGCATAACTCTGCCACGTAGACCATACACCATGGATCCATTCTGAATCATAATGTCTTCGATGAGTAAGATATGTGGAATAAAAAATGTAACTCCTCGATAAAAAATTAAATGTGAATAAAGACGAATACACTTGATAGAGAAATGGGCATTGTGTTCACTTACATGGTGATTTTGGCATGGAAAGTTTTGTGTGACTTCAGCAGCATAACGACATCAAATAGAAATTATAAAATGGTTTGTAGAGAGGGAAAGTGGTATCTCATAATTTTTAAAAGTAAATGGATAGTATAGTGGTCATGAAATATAATATCCCAATATACGTATTGGAATTTAGATGCATAATATAATATAATTTCATGAATGTAAATGAGGAGAGAGAAATTCCTTATGTAATTTCAGCATGGTAACTGGTGTACATATGAGGCATTAATGAGATAGAAATAGGTCACTTAGTGCTCTCTCATCTCTCAAAAATAAGGAGTTCTCTATGTGGGGTGTTAGAAATCATAACCAAACATTGTTAATTGAAAATAAGAGGGTATAGAAATATAACGAAATTTGGACAAAATGAGAGATGAAGAATTCCCATATTTGGAAGTGTGATCTCAAAGGCATAATAAAGGATATATGGTCTCTTATAGGGTTCTTGGGTCACAATGAGATGATTTTATATATATGAGTTCAAAGATTTGTCATATATTAAAAGGTTTTTAGTCAATAGGAATGGTAGATTGAGAAGGTATATATAGGAAATAAGAGGGAATTCTTTATTATTTTGGATTTGGACACTGGACATTAATCTAATAAAAAAAAGAACCCCGTGGTTTTTTCCCTAATTTTTTTCCAATGTTGGGTTGAGAACATTTTTTTAGTAAGGCCCATGGCTGAAAATATTAAAAAAATTAGGCTTTCTTAGGTAGAGGTGAGTCCCACTCTCAAGGAAATTATTTTAAAAAGTAAACATTATTTATAAGTCTGGGAGGGTCACTAAGGCACCATAAAATTATTCAAAAAAAATTAAAATCACATTATTTTAAATATAAAAAATATATTGGCATAAATAAGTATTATTTTATTATATTACAACACTTTTGTTCCATTATTATATCATAAAACACATTATATATTTAAACAGAATTTAACTTTAACCCAAAAATTCAACTGTCTCAAAAATTTATGACCAATTTACTACTAGATAATTTCGAAATCCTAAATCCATAAATAATATTAATTTTATTTTAATAATTTTATAAATATATTATTTTTTATGTTTAAAATAATAACTTACATATATAAAAAATTCATGGGTTTTGACAATGACATCTTTGAAACCTTAATAAAAATTAAAATTGAATTCATAAAAATTATAAGATCATTTATATATAATAAAACATCATGTATTAATAATATTTTATTAACATATTATTTATTTCAAAAAAATTAATTCTTAAAAATATATTTCTTAATTTAGTATTATGTAATAATATTATTTGTGTTTTAAAAACCATTTAAAAATTAACAATAATAAAATGAATGCATATTCCTTATTCTGTACAAAAATAGAAATTGTAATCATTTTGCTACGGTATTATAAAATAACCCATTATAATACCTTCATAAGACCTAAGGGTAAGGTGTGAGATGGTGATCGACTCTTGTGGCTGATCAGATAACACTGCTCTAGTGGTAATCCCTATTAAAATCCACTTCTTCTATAGGCAGTATATTCAAGCTTAACATGTTTAATGTAGAATTTTTCTTGGTCAAGAGGGAATCCCAGTGATTCAACCCCCATTTTGTGCACCAACAAATGGGCTTTATATTGAGAAATTCTAGTAGACGAGTTCATCACATCCTTTTTCTGAGTAAATTTGATTTGTTAAACCTCTATATTTATACTAATCATTTGATCATTGTCCAACACCAATATTAGCAATGGTAGTAATTCTTAATGGAATTTTAAAATACAAAATTATAAAACCAAGAAAGTTCATATGTCTTATATAAACATTTTATATAATAATACATTAAATCAGATCGAGAGCAATTTTTCATCATAAGTGTTTCTGTAAATACAAAATTTTCTCTTTGAACTATTTTTAGAAAATGTTAATTGGATGTTTTTTTAATATATGTAGCTATTTCATAAATATTTGACTTTTTATTAGGAACCCTCATTGATGAGAGTTTCTTTTTAACTAATGGTTGATTGTGGGTGTTTTTTTGTTGTGCATAACCATTAACTTCAGGTTATTACCATCACTCTTAACAAAAACTCCCAATTTTTTACCTAATCTATAGTTCAATAAAGACCATCTTTCTTTAGGTAGGCATTCATCTAGGTTTTTAGGCCCTTTGAATCTTGAGGAATTGCATTGGTAAAGAGGATGGTAGGTCAGGCTCATATCCCCCTTTTAGGGGAAATTATTTCTTGCCTCAGCACCCTCTCATAGATTTAGGATATTTTCGCAAATCTCATCATAATCTTGATGCGTGACTAGTTTTCCTAAAAATAATATCTTGGGTTAATTATATTTAATTTGAAAATGTCTAGGGTATCTTTAGTGAATTTATCTATATGCATCTGAGGTTCTCTGTATTTTTTATTAATTGTTGGTATCTTATGTGTGGAATTCATATAACCAAGTGATTTTGAATATGTTGTTACATAAGGTGGTGGTTAATATTTTAAGAAGGGTATTGTGCCATTATGGGGATTGCTATATATCCTAGTTATTGTATGAATCCAAACCCATGATGATCATTGGACCTATTCATATTAACATTGTGGGGAAAGGACTTTTATAGCTGCTTTGGGACACTATGTATTGATGCTCGAGCCTAGGAGGTACATCCTACAGTTCATGATTTTGGTGAGGATCATAGTTTCCATAGTTCATTTCTTTGGGGAATACATATTGAGGATACCCTTTTAATTATAGAGACTTATGGTGCATATGATATTATTGTTGAAGTTCCTAAATCCCACATGATAAATTCTTAGTGTGGAAAACTAGTGATGGAAAATGATCAATTTTCATTGCATGTGAAGTTGGACTTATGTGTTGGGACTTTCCAAAGAGGATTTACTATAAAGCTTAGTCCTCAGGGAGACATCCTATATATAATGTTTATTTATGGAATCATAGTCATAAATGTTCATTATATTTGATCTCGGCATAAAATATGAGGTTTTCCTAGTCATTTGTGGTGGCTTATAGTGCCAATGAAATGACCATTGCAACTCCAAAAGATAATGTGATCTATGCGTATTGTGGGAAACAATGTATGGAAAGAAATAAATTGAAATTATTACGAATTTATGAAACATATGTTGTGATCTCACTTGATTATTAATATCTAGATCATCCTTTTTGAAGGTTTTTTATGTCACATAGTTATTGTAGGAATCATATTTATGGTATTTCCCTTGATCTAGGATTAAAAATGATATTTCCCTATTGATCGGGGATTACACAATAAGGAAAGGAAATATTATCAGTATAAGGGAGGTCATTGTTACCTGGACTTCTAGCCCAGAGGGTTTCACCTGAGCTTGTTTACTTTTCAAGAGGAACTCGCATGATCTGGATAGTTTTTTCTAGAGGCCATAGAATAACCAAATTGACTTGTCCATAGGAGGTTGCATGATCTAGGTAACTTACCTAATATCATCACAAGAGAGAGATTAAACACATGGTGTTTGTGGCATGAATTTGTATTAAATGTATCATAGAGTGTCGTATGTTGTGTTTTACATTCCTAGAAGGAATTTTGAGCTCTGGAAAACATGTGTAGAGGTTGACGCGAGTCTTAGTTGACTTGTCTATAGGGTATCGTGAGAGATTAGTTACCATGAACAGATCCATCTTCTAGATGTGGATGACATGAGATGGTTCCATTATATCAGTTGGGTGATGTATCTGATGGATGTCATGAGGTTTGGGCGACATGCCTATATGTATTCATAAACTAAATTTACATTCCCATGTGTGGTGTGTGACTCTCTATGACATGTAAAGAAGGCATTTCATGGTATGTATGGCATACAAAAGTGGTGTGTTAGGATATAGGTTACCTGTTTTTTTATACATGTTTCTTTTATGGATCACAAAAAGTGCATGAGGGTTAGAAAACAAGTTTTTTTAATTAATTTCTTCACCTTTAGTCTATGTTATATCCAGTGTATTGAAAATTATATAGATTTCTTTATTTTAGTTTATTTTATATCTTGTTTTATCTATAAGACATGAGGGAGGTTATTTGTATTACTTTCCATGATCCTTTTTCAAGATCTAGGAATGATCCTGAAAAGTTATTTATGAGTGGAAAATGATTTATATAAATATTAACATGTATATTACCTAATAGAAGAATTTGTATTTGTAAGTTTTTGTTAGATCATTCTCTTTGTCTCGATAGGTAGTAGGTCCGGTGAATTTTTCATTCTCTATTGGAGAATTTATTGGCCTCACCACACTAATTGTTCTTTGGTTTATGCAGAATATCTAGTTCGTATCGACGCTAGATTCGATGAAGGTCTCTAGAACCATGAATCTTCATTAGTATCTGACATGTATCATTCTTAGGGTGTCACATAATTTTCAAAAACATTGTCTGCCTATCATAATCTCCTCCATTATTAAATTCTGTCCAATTATTAGAGACATTGGTTGATTATGTAGTTATGATGAGGGGCTGCCATATTTTCATACTAACATGCATAATGGAATTTGTGAGATCATAGTTTTTATTAAGAAACCTACAAGGTATGCTCGATGCCTGGCATATTTCATTTTGTGAGGAAAAGGAATATAGTCCAAGGGTCTTCATGAGATTAGAAGGTCTTGTCCAAGAGTTTCCTGAGACCACACGACAGACATACATAGCACGACTCATGTGTTTTACAACTATGATAGGATTACTCCTAATACCACTTTTATTTACATTGTTTTGTTTTAAGAAATATTGGATGTCATGTTAATTAAATGAGTAATGTCATAGACAATTATTCCACCTCTTGATGATGCATGACATAACCTATAGAGGTCCTATGGATACGTGCTATCATTTTGTAGAGAAATCCATCCATATATCCTTAATGAGACAAAGTAAAAGTGTATTGTTATGTGGAAATACCCAAGGTCATTCATATGTTGTGGGTGAAAATCCAATGGTATTTGACAAGATGAGTTTTTATGTCACAAGGTACTTGAGGTGTCTGGTAGACTACGAGAGGTGAATTGTGTGTCTTTTATGATAGTGAGTGTCTCATGCCTCCTCCATTTCATTACAATTTTATATTTTCTACAGTGGATTAGGGTCATGGGAGACTACTAAGTTGTTGTCATGGATAATTACCCTTCACATTGGTGATTGATCTAATTATTATTAAATCTTCTAAGGTCCTTCAAATTTTGGATATATTTCCTCCCATTTTCGAATGATGTTTGGTTGGATTGTCTAGTACTTGCTACTAACAAACCATGAGGTCGGTGGGAGCTTACCCAGATTTCATCTTTTGTCAACTATTTTTATGAGGTACCTTTTCCATTATAGATATTTATTTCAAAATAATCTTTGGGGGATCCACTATAGGTTATTCACTACATATATTTCTTTTTCTTGACCTTATAAATATCACCTAATCGCGAGTCACATGATCTCTAAAATGATCTGCTGGTCTCTACCACATTCCACTTCCATTTATTTTCAGTGGGAACATAATTTCTATATTACATTATTTATTACATTTTTCCCATTTTATTTTTTGGGAATCCAAAAATCCACCCCCCCCCCCCTCAAGAGTAGAGTCTGATGGGACAAGTTATTGGTTCGAGGAATGTAAATTTATACCTATGTGTTTTATTGTGTTATGAATTAGTGCCTTGAGCAGCGTTGGATCTATCAGGTGATGATTGGTATTCCCTAGAATTATCTATATTTAAAAGGGGTGGAGATAAATATATAATAATGTTTACAACTTATCTAGGGTGATCTTTTCTTCCCTCAATTGTGTGCCTCCAATGAATAATGTTTCCTCAAGACCCAATCATGAGATCAAATTGTGAGCCATCATTGTGAGTTCTATCCTGAAAGACTGATTTTTCTCAGGCACTCATTTTAACATGTCGCAAACTATATTTAGGTAATTGTTTGATATTCATACATGATGATTATGAACATATTGAGTACTATTCTAGGTATCATCACTCAATAAAATGATTGATTGAGTATCAATCGATTCACATGACCATGTACATGGCACATGACTTCATGTCTCCAAGAAATCATGCATTTTTTAGATGGCCTATAGGATTTAGGAGAAATGTGAGACAACTGTGGTCAATAGATTCATGTGAATTTTGTGTGAATCTCAAATATGAGTTATATTCATGTGATGTGCATGATGTTGGTGGGATTTCAGGTCTTTTTTTCTAAAAATATTTAATTATATCTATCTAAAATATTCCAATTACTTATTTTTAGATGGATTGTGGTTCTCGTTTAACTTCTCACAAGAAGTCAATGAAGCATTAAAAGCTACTCATAACTAATTTTGATTCCATATGGGAGAGTGTAGATCCTTCTTACAACAATTCAATTTGGTCTTTCCAAATGTGTCGGATAACATTGATGGGGTTAGTGTTCTCAGAATATCACCTGTCACATTTTTTCCCTTCTTATAGATTTGGTTTTACCAATGAATCTCCCATTTTTATACTGAATTCATCAATTGTCCCAAATTCTTATATTCAGACAACCCATAACACTTTTTATGTTAATATATTCTTTGGGGTACATTATAAATCATGGTGTTTGTGAATTTTTGAATATACTAAAATTCATGCCCAGAAACATCGATGGGAATTATCACACACCTAATGAATATGTCCATATGCTTATCTCAATTTTGCAGAAATCTTCTTCTAATCAGAAATTCAGATCGGTTACAAACTATGAATTCCAATCATATGGTTATTGTGGCATGGACTAGGGATGTCCCTTCTCATTCTAGTACATTTATCTTGAATCAATAAGGTGTTTATAAAATTGTAATATTAGGCTTTTTGTATGTCCCATATGTTTTCCTATTGCAATAGGGGTCATAAGATAGAGAATTTTAGTCATTGGATCCCAAATGTGAACACATTACACCTTACTCATGGTGAAGTAGGAATTGATCTTTGGGATGTATATTATATTTAGGGTGCACCTATATTAGTTGTTATGTATGAAGAGTTCATTGCTCCATGGTTTTCTTTATACAGTGTAATGAGGACTACTCCTCTAACTCTGGAGCTGATTAAGATGTGCAAAAAGGCCCTTTCCAAGGGGGTGCTTTCAAGAGTGGATATCCATTTCAAGAAATGGTTGTAATTATTTTTCAAGAAGGCTAGTTCTGGTCTAGAATATAAAAGGGAAAACTAATGTCTTATGATGAATTCACATGGGGTGTTTGGTGCTTATTGGTCCCGGATGAGGAATTGAGCTTTGAAGAATGGTGATGGGAGGTTATCCCTAGTATCGATCGAATTATATCACTAGATGGTTTCCTATCTATATAACTAAGTGGGTAGTTACTTCTCATAAAAAAGTTTGATTTGGAGCTTCCACTTTACCGATAGTGACTTCTATAGAAGGGATGAATGTATCAGGCATGTCGTCCCTGTATTGGAAAAAATCTCTCATTTTATCCATCATGTATATAAGTAAAATTCACCTAATAGGATAATTGGAACCTTAAAAGTATTATGGGGTTAGATATGAGCTCGCCTAGATGGGTATGAATATATGAACATCCTATTTATTCCAAACATTCTCTTACAACCATACTAGTAGTGAATCTTTGGGTTGAGACCCTCCCACTGAATGTTCGGGATGTAATTGATTATATAAGATGTTATGATCATGTCTCATTTAGTCCATACATGCCAGTTCTGATTGGAAGCATTATTGATACTAGTGAGTCTAATCTTGATGTATGGGAATATGTGGCTTCACTTTGTGATGTAGTTATTTCCACCCTTATTGATGGGGAACTTATAAATGAGTGGTATGCACCATTCTGGTTCGACCGTCAGTTATAGTGTGATTAATCATGATTTCCACACTATATCTATTCTTTTATATAAAGTGTATATTATGGTAGCTAGCCAATTTTTCCTATTTCTTACCAAGGAGGAGACATGATCTAGAGCAATCCTTCCTCCTCAAAATACAGTGGTCGGTTTTTCTCATGAATATGTAGAGACATATATTCAATCATATCCAATTTAAAATATATCCATATTGTTATGAGATGAATTTCAACCATTGGTTGTGTATCATTATACTAGACCTAGGAAACAGAAGAATTTTAAAGGGCCAGTATCCCGGGAAGCACCTCATAAGGAAGTCAGGTGCTTGATGTTGCCGGAAGAGGTCCATTATATCACAGCTACAAAGAACATATCACCAGATGTGAGCCAATTCTAGAGTTAATTTTTCATATCACATCACATGTGTGAGAAATTTGTAAGGTGAAATGTTTATAATCAGATATCTAGAGTTTATTTTATTACTCATAGGTTCGTTTCGATGAGTTTTCTTATATCACTATGCCTCGTGGTATAAAAATTAATGATCACTGGGAGGAGGTTATAATATTTCTTAAATAACATAAAATAGATTCAGATAATGTTATGGTTCATGTATTTTAATCCCCGTTGTATTTCCAATTAGTTGTCCTTGTAACACTTCAAATCACTGCAGATGAACCTGATTACCCTGTTCCAAAAGAAGTGATATGTCCATTCTTACTACGGATATTAAGGGGTCATATTACTTTTTTAACTATATTTACAACCTTTATATATTTTTACATAGTGGGAGGACACTGAAGATCATATGGTCCTACCATCCCCTGAATATACTCCCCATTATATGGATATGGGAGAGGAATTTAGTGTTTCCATTAAAATGATAATGGTGGGTCCCTGAGACAACATGCTCAGATGAGGGAATCAATTTCTAATCATAATGAAACAGTTTTAGCATCAACACCTTCAGAGGGGCCTTATTCAAAATGAAATAAGAAGGTGAAAAGAAAATGATCTACATTTTTAGATCCTTCAACTCTAGAATCCTCATGTAAAAATTTCATTGCACTCTCCTTTTCTCCAAGATCATTTTGGCAGCACAATCTAAATTTTAAAAAATTTGCATGTCTCATTGATCTCTCCTAGAAAAACATGTTTCCTCCTATGTAGATATGGGTGATATTTTGGTTGATCTATTAGAAACATTGATATCATGAGTGACCTATCAAGAAGAATAGTTTCCTGATATTCCAATTCAATCATGTCTATTACTTTCGGTAGATGTTTCAGCGATTTTACCCTTCGATCTAACATGGGTGGATTTACATTTTGAGGATATTGGTACATGGTTATACTCTTCAACCTCATTATATATAATAGAAGTTATTTTTGAAGATGTTGAATACCTCTTTAGGATTTGACACTTTTTTGAAGTCATATACCTTGATATTATCATTTTTCTTCTTAAATAGTCAATGATGGTGAGAGAAGTATTTAATCTATGAAAACACCATAACTATTGGTAGGATTCTCATAAGAGGGGGTTTCTTCATCCCATTAAAATGTGGATGGTCCAATGGATGTGTATAGTGATGTGATGGATTAAGGTATGTTTCTATCCTTATTCATACTTTCCTATTACTTGGTGATAACGTATAATTCTTCATGTAACTGATGAGTGACTATTCTTTTTACTGTATTGGTTTTCCCTCAATGTTTGGGGAGATTTATAGAGTTCTACCATAGGGGTTACTAAGACCAGATCAACCAATATGGAGGCTAGTTCTCTTTTCCCATCATCAAATACAATGATTAAATCTCATTCTCTAAGTTACCTAGTCCAAATACACATCCCCATTCCCAAACTGGGTTTTGGTGAAGGTTTAGGGTCTACATCAATCTATTATTTGATGGGGCAGAACAAGAAGTGGGAGGTATGACCCTTATTTTTTTTATACACATTTGAAGGAGTAGAAGGATCAGTTGAGTTTCCTTCATTTTAAATTTCCAACCCTTAGTTTGGGGGTTTTAATTATATTTTCTCTTATGCTCCAGTAAAATAATTAATCTTCCTTAGAGAATAAAAGGGGGCCCTTGAATTGAGGGTGGAAATTATTGAGACCTCCACTTAGGTGAACCAGAACTTGTATTAGGATATAAAGTAGGCCTCCCATCAGGATATAGAGTCATCCACATCCCAAGACATATTCAATGCTTGGAAAATTCAAATTGGACGTTTTTAGCCTAAAATTGGTCATCCCCGGTCTTAGATCAACTATCTTCAATCAGAAGTATCCCAATTTCAACACACACTCTGAACAATAGAAAAGGTTGTTCAGGATAAACTAGAACATAATTCCATTAAAAAAATTCATGGCATGAATCCATTTCTATGAAGGAGGTGTTGCAACAGGCGATGATGGTAGAAAATGGTTCAACTAAAATAATAATTGGATTCAATGGAGAAAACACCGGTAAATATTGAGGAATCATCTGAGAAAATTATGTGGTCTAATTTAAAACATGACATATTTTTTGAGCTCATATAATAATATGAGGGGCTTTGGTATGTGGAGATTCCTCTTTTTACATGGTATGAATGAATAGGTATTCCAAACCATACATGTGATGTATAATTATCTTTTATTCATTATGTACTTGATATTTCATTGCTTTGACATTATAGGATGTTTTAGCACTAGCCATCCTTTTCATAACATCAATTAAGCCTAAATTATGTGGTCTTAATAGTTATATCATAAAGGATTACATTCAATAATTACAAATGAATACCAACAAAAATTAGATTCTATACCGATGATCTGTTCCAATTATATTGATATCACATGATTTATAGAAGGATTTCTTAGGTATGATACATTTCCCAGATTAAGATTGATCTATTTCTGATGAATCTGATAGGATTGGTGGGCTTATCATTACTTTTTAGGCAATATGGAATACCATACAAGTTCCAACAAACTAAATCATCATTTTTGGTAGTTTAGGTACTTTTTCTATGACCATATACACCATTAGAATATTATATTTTAGCTTAGAGCAAGTATTTTTTAGTTTAATTATTATTATTGTACCTTATAATGCTTTTGATTTTGATAATTTATCATGGATCTTCTTTTTCATTATATTAAGGTCTATAAGTTCAAACCTCAATGTGTTGTAGTTTAGGGTCTTTTTACTCAGACCATGATGTTATGTAGTTTATGTTCATTTAGTTCAAGTGTGATATCAATTCATTTTATGTTATTTTATCCTAGACCTTCTATTTCATTATTTTAAGGTTTTTAGATTGGACAATCTATTATTCAGATTATTTCCATTTAGGCCATACCTTCTATTGCTTTAGTTTATGGTCTTTTAGACTGGACCTTCTATCACATTAGTTTAAGGTCTTTTAGCTTAGAACTTATATTTCTATTGTTTAAAGCCTTTTTTTCGTGGGACATCTATAAATTTTTTTTATGGTCATGTTGCTCGAACATTCTAGATTTTAATGGGATATGGCACATAAATTCAAGGAACGAACTAAAACACATTGAGGTGCACAGTTATTTCATAGTGTTTTTGAGGCTCACAAGGATCAGAAATCCCTTTCTTCAAAGTGATACATTTGGTTGGTGACCATAGGTTCATATTGAGGAGCCATAAGAATGTGTGAATAGTCAATTAAAGGGTCTATGAATATGGGTATCTTTTACATGGGATATTTATGATTTATATAAGTAATATCAGCTGATGGAGAAATACTAGGGATGTTAGGTCCACCTGGATAGTTAGGGAGATGATATTGTAAATAATCACCCAATAGTTTGATTCTATGAATGTGAGATTGGGTGGAGAAGCCTTGGATTACCTCTAATACTGTGAACTGTTACGTTTCACCACGGATTTTCTAGGGCTCAAAATGAATAAACATTTTTCTAACAAGGATAAGATTCCTTTATTTTGTGGGCCAGATCCCTTATGCGTCAGTATAATGGCCAAACAAATGTTGATATACATTTATTTTCGTGGTCTATGAATGATTTATGAATTCAAAAAAATCTATGTGGTGGGTTTAGGTATGATAATAAATATATCCACGAAAGGTGGTGGAACCCTATGGCTGGTTAGCTCTTGATTATGAATCTCGAGCCTTATGCCTTGTGGTATTGACTTAGGAAGGTTGGTCTATCAATGGATCAGGAATGGAGTGTTGTATTACTTCTTTTAGAAAGGGTGAAAAATAAATAGACCTATGTTTGAGGACATCGAATCCAATTGGATAGTTTTTTATGGGGAATTTAAATCACTTTCCAAAGAATTGTGATTAGTATGATGATATTAGAATGTCATACTGAGAGAAGTTCAGTTAAACTGAGGTGTTTAGTACCTCCATGAAAATGTTAGGGATCATGAGGATCCGAATTTCATTTTTTCAAAGTGACACATTTTTTTTACATTCATGGGCGCATATGCATGAGCCATAATATTGCATGCATATTCATGATAAGGGTCTCTTGAAGCTATATATATATTAAAGTTCCATAAAAAATTTAAGGTGATCTGTGACAATAAAATCAGGATTTTTTGGTTAAAACCGTATTATCAATAATGTATTTGAGATCCCTAAATGTTAATTCACCATCTAGAAAACATATTGTCACATTTAGGAGACGTTAAAAATAGTTTATCTAACTTTTTACTGAACTAGGGGATCCAGTGACTAGTGATGAACTTTTACTAGGTCTACATAGTAGAACCTAAGAGATTTATACCTTGTTTATTTGCACTCTTATTTTTTCCCTAAACTCTGAAGATGAATACTTTATAAAGTGAATACTTGAATTTTTCTTAGGACACCCTTTTCGGGTTTTAGACATTATAAATTTTAGGTATTTTTCTCTAGTAGTTTTTGGTCTTCTGATTTGGACTATCACATGATAAATTTTATGGGAATATAGCTTTCACCAATGTGCAGGTTTTTTATGGTCATGAATAAATTGGGCCTAATATGGAAGATATTACACAAAAACCTAAATAGGATACCATGGGCCTAAAGAACACCAAAATACTTTTGATCAAAATATGGATATCTAGTAAATGTTAGTTTAAGGTTCTCACTTCATGAGTAATGATATGGGATAGTAATACAAAATGATGTTTAGATCACACTAAGGTGTTGAGTTCTTCAATGATGATTTCAGGATAACAAGATTCAAAAATACCTTTATATTGGACCAAGATGTCATAGGTCGGTGGGTCTCAATCCAATTTTCATCAATATCATGTCTAAAATGATAGATCTCTTTTATTTTCTAGGGTCGATGTAAAGAAACCATAAAATTGAGGTACTCAAGACATGATGTGTGGAACAGTTGTTGTGGGGCTTTTAAAAGATGGTGGAGGCACCCTACACTCTGGTTGAAAAAGTTACAACACGTGTGTTGCCTCAACATGGAATGAAATGTGGGTGATGGTTTGCATAGTTGATCATCCTATAGCGGGGAAATTTTTACTGTAGTTTATTATCATGCAGTAAATACTTTTTCCATTCAATTTAACTTCATGTGGTAAGGAAATATTTTTTGTGCAGTTTTAGTGTCATGCGACCAAGATATTTTCCATGTAGTTTAACATCAATTTGTAAGGACGTACTCCCATGAATTTTATAATCATGCGATAAAGATGTGGGAATGGATGTGAAAATTTATGTTCCAAAATTATATTTTATATTATCGACACATAAATAGGTTTAGATCATATGAAGAGAAAGTAAGCTATTATGAGTTGGTGTCTTTGTAGTTAGGGTAAATTTTTTATCGGTTGTTGCAACTGGGTATATGATTGGATTTCCGAACGTCACTATGTATCCCATTATATGGGGAATTAAGCCACATGTTTTTATTAGAATCCCATGATGTCTAATTTCTTGTGGTGAGGATTTCAATGACTTGACACGAACGAATTTGAATATTGTGATTTCACCCTATAGTGGAATTTGGTCGCCCCTACATATCTCATGAAAATGAAAATCAAACCACATATAGTTCAGAAGGGAAATGCAGTTTAATGTTATGTAGTTATGATGTGAATACATATTTGTGAAATTTTAGTTTTACATTTTCCCATGAATAGAATTATGGGTGTCAATACACATCTCATGGTGATGGGATTCTATCCGCATGTAGTTCATAATGAAATTCCTAGAGCAGGTATGACTAGTATGTAAAGAAGGTAACTTTTTTATATTTATTTTTTCTGACTAGGCCTATAGTTTTATAAATGGGTTTATATATATATCATGAAAATATAATATTTTTTTCAAATATATTTATATAATGATAAACTATCTCTTTATATATCTAGCCCGTATGGAGAGGTTGGAATTGTTTTTATTGATTGTTATAGTTGGGCCCATGATTGAAGACCCAAAAATCAATATGTATCCTATGATGATGGGAATCATCCCACAAATTGTTATTGAAGAATGGTCTATTTTAGCATACATGGATAAGGATTAAGATTAATCGATGAGAAAAAGTGTTCATGTTGTGGATAGGCCCAATGATGGATGTATGGGCATCGCTACTTATCACAAGAATATAAGAATCAGTCCAAATGTAGTTTTCAAAAACAATACAGTTTAATGTCACGAGGTAAGGATGAGGTCTCCTCTATATGATTAGTGATAGAGTTTCTAGATGAGTGGTGTAAGATCTAATCCAACTTTAGTGGTCTTATCGGGAGAGGTCCACATGACTGTGCAGTTTCATTTCATGTAAGATACATTTTATGTGCAGTTTAAGATCATGATGTGAGGACTCATTGTATTACTTTTATTTTTATTCATTCAGGATAGATATGGTCCTATCAAAAGCTATTATGCCTTTTTTTTTGGGGAATCCATTACTGAGACTCCTAGTCCCACCTGAGCATTTCTTAATGTGCGAATCAAGGAATTAAAAGGGTTACTCTTTCCATGAAGAAGAATGTAATACTAGAACAAAGGAATTTTTTTCATGTATTGGTTTCACAAAGATATAATATCGTGGTTACCCTACATATTTCATTGGAAATGCGAATCAATCCATACATAGTTATAAGATCCTCATTCACATTAACATCATGTGTAATGGATGTTAATGATTCAACGTGAATGAAAACGGATTTTATGGATCTATGTATTTTTGTATGATGTGGTATGTAAATGAGATACTAGGTAGTTTAACATCATGCTACAAATAAAAATCAGTATAGTTTAATGTCATCGTTATAGGAAAATATTCGTACAGTTTGACATCATGTGGTTAAGATGACTTCCATATAGTTTAACATAATTTTCGATGGATGCACTCTATACGATTTAACATTATGTGGTCAAGAGGATCTCTATATAAGATAACATCATGTGGTTAGGAGAATCATTGTATAGTTCATCACCATGTTGTTAGTATGATCAATTTACAATTTATCATCATTTTTTTAAGATGAGCACCGTACAGTTTAGCATCACATGGTTAGGAAAAACTATGGGACATATACTGATGTGGATTCCCATGGTGATGACAATGATGAAAAGTATTTTCTGAAAAAACATGCATTGGTTGGTGGTTATAATAATTCTTATACATGATTTACAAGGAGTATGCTCCAATATAATAGACCTTATGAATGATTTAAGGGGCATTTAATTTGTTTTCTAGCTATGGGTTCTGCCTTTCTGATATCATTGGGGTTTTAAAAAACAACACCAGTTCTCCATGGTGGAATTAACGGAGGTGAACCTTTTTATTAAAGGCTCATGAGATACAATTTTGTTTCACCTCCAAGATATTTAGGGTGCACAAACAATTATTATCTTTCCATTCAATTCATCTAGAGTATTTATTGATTATTCACCACCTCAAAGTTATCCGCAAATGGATATTTTGAGTGAAGGAAACTGGACGAGTATGCGTAATGCTACCTCAGTCATGCGCGCCAGCGAGAATGGTTTCACCTATGTTGTTTTACGCATGGTGTTATGGTAGGTCCATAAACCATAGAGTATATTTTTTGGACCATATATGTTATCCTCATTCACCATATTCTAGAGTATATTAAAAAGAGTCTTATTGAAGGCCTCCATATGACCATTTTCCACTATATGATAGCAATATCAATGTTTGGACACGATATTTTACTCCTGGTATAGTCTCTTCAACTCAGTATATTAGAATTTAGTGTCATTTTATGTCAATATGCTATGAGGGAATCTAAACCTAGTGATTATATGGGACATTAAGAAGTGGATGATATTCTAGTCACCAATTCCACGAGTGGTATTGCCTTATCAGATCTGGAAAAGAAGTGAGTAGCATTAAGGATACACGTTAATTGCTTAGATATGGTTGGTGGATATGGACCCATTGCATCCATTCCCTGCATGGAAAATTGCTAGGAATAGTTATCCATAAGTACAATTTCTGGGGGATAAGGGATGACATTTTCATGGATCAGTCATCATTGAAATTTCATGGTGAATCCCACATAGTCCAAAATAATGTTTTTTCTATAATATCTCAACATCCATATTTGCTTTGAGATCTTAGTTCGAGGTTGATGGGTACCACATGATCCTACATAAAATTATTCTACTATGGTGTGATTCTATCATTTTTCTATGAATCTGAGGAGGATTCCATCAAATCCACATCTATAGAGGGATTCATGCTTATTTGGAAAATATTACAAAATAAATTTGTTCACAATTATAAATATTTTCATGTATTAGTTGATATTTTATAAGAATTAAATTTTGTAGGTAAATAAATGTGGAATCCAACCATATAGGGGTGGTCATTGTTACATCAAACTCTAGGGTAGTGCTGACATGATTGATATCCTCCATATCACATATGATGATTGAGCAAACCATTTTTAATGCATGATACATAATATTTATTTTTTTTGATTAATGTTACCTTGTACGATGGATGCATTATGCAATGCATAGATTTAAGCATTATATGATTGGAGAAAATTATTTAATGAAGGTTCAAAATGGATCTATTTCATTAATCTCAGGCATAGCCAGTAAAGGGGGCCAATTGTTCCATTTTAATTAAATATTCACCATTGGTCTTCTATATATCAAATTATGAGTACCCTTAGATATTATTGTAGGTTATATATATATTTTGGGATATTTCCAATCAAATAATAAGGGCATGGTATTTTTCCTCATTATTTATGTACCCTTTAAATAGTGAAAAATATTTGGGGGGAATGCTTTGTCTAGAGGGAAACCTACAATCCCTAGACCAAACCGATTGAGCATTGAAATTTTTATACTTGTATTGATAGGACACATTGAGGTTCTAATTAATTAAATATAAAATTTATATGACGTTTCATGAGCATAGTACACCTCATCATCTGGGATAACAATGTATTGTCGTGTATTTTCCGGGGGGGGATGTGCTATGAGAAAATCAACTAGTGCTTTCCCTTTCACTAACATATATAACATGAACTAAATGTTGTATTGCCTATTAATGACCTCCCATTGGGCCAAGAACCCATAAAAAATATGGATACCAATGATGAACATGAGAGGATCAAAAATTGAGGCCATGTGAACATCATTTTTCTTCTAGTAATGGCTCATATTTTCCACTTCAAAGATGAGTTCAATGAATTTCTTCATAACATTAGAGTTTCGCATCTCCGAACCCAGAGTCATTCAACTGAGGTAATAATGAAAATGGTCACATGTCAAATAATTTATCTGTGTGAGGAGGGTTGTTATTGAGCACTCCATAGTGTCGAGATATAACAGGAGTGGCCTCACATCCATTGAATGCACCAAAACTAGTGGGTAAAACATGTACTAATTTAGACTTTTGAATGGATTTTGATTGTCATACCCCCATTGATATGTGATTACCATCATTATTAGCTTGGTGAAGGTGATATATTATTCATCCCTTTTAGCTATGAATCTCCACATATTGGTGAGGATCCCTTAGATTACCCTTTGTTCATTGATATTTATGGGGGTGACATTGATAAAATAGCTCTAGTATTCTCCATATTAGCCTCAATTCTACATTGGTTTTCCCTAAATCGGAGTAATTTTCTTAATTTTACCCTAAAATAATATTTCAATGGATTCATCTTCAGATTGTGTTGTTACTGTTTGACATTTATTTTCCAGAGATCAGTGATGTGATCCTGTTGATGTTGGGATACAACAACCAGGTCTTCAATATAACATTCGATTATTATTCCCAGTAATGGATCAAATATGTGATGCATGGTGAATGAATATATAACACTAGTATTCATTAATACAAATGGAATGACCTATTTTATGAATATGACTAGAGGCATTCTAATGGTAGTTGCTTCCTGATATTCTTAGGCCATCTTTATTTGATTGTACACTGAATTCTCATCTATGTTAGAAAGGGCATGGAAGACTACAATTTCTTCGATCAATAGTTATATTATTATTAATGGGAAATCATCTTTCAATAAAGTATGACTAATGTCTCTGATGCCATTGCAGACCCTCATATACACATTATTTTTATTGATAAGGATGATTTTGGTAAGAAATCATGGGTATTTCACTTCATGAATGAAGTTGAATTTGATCAATAATTCAACTATTTTTTTCTACATTTTTTGGAATGAGAGGGGTTCATTGTCATGGCTTCATGTTTGAAGGCTCGATGATCTAAAGGTAGTCCAAGAGTGTGTATATCAACATATGGATTTACTTTAGGAATTTATATCTAGTTCCATGTGATCAAATATAAGTTCTTTATAAATTGGATGTACATCGACTTCTCATTGAGGGGCATAGTAGTAGTATTAATAGTAGGTTGTGGGTCCTCTTTTATACCCAGATTTATTTATCAGAGATCATATATGGTGGTGGAGACACCCTCCTCAAATGGGGGAGGTGAATTCCTGAGGTCAACATCATCTTCTCCTATGTCCGATTCTATGGAAAAATTCTCAAAATAATATAAAAATTTGGGGGCTTCTCCCTCATTTTTAGGTTGAGGGTGTCCATGAGAATAGACATTTTCATCCCCTAACACATGAAAAATTTTACAATGATTCTAGAGCTGATTATTTTTTACACTTACACTAGGGATAATATGGGCTTGAAACTATGGGACTAGATTTGCTACATCAACCTGATTTATGGGGGTCACATAGTCCCTATTCAGCATAGTCTAGGGATTCCCTAGGGCGGTCCCCAAGACCTTGGGGACTGCAACCTGTATATCATCATAGGAAATTGGATTCTATCATCCCTTCTTATATAAATACAATTCAACATATATGGCTGTAAAAGTATCAGGGGGGTTGTCCCAGTATTGTATGTCAACGTTTCTGTTGATTGGGAACCTTAGAAACTGATAGAATGTTAATGGTATTGCTAGGTGGCTATAGAGATAAGGCCAATTTATAAGGATATTTTATGTGGTTCTTTTCTGAATGACCAAAAACTCATCATCATATAGGAGTTCCCTAAAATGGACATCGAGTTTGATCTTCTGGATAGGTCTTTTCTCATTCTTATCATACCCTTGAGTGTTTAGCTTTATCTGAGAGAGGTCCCCATCAGTATATCCTAAAAAAACATTTTGTTCTTAAAGGGATGAGATTATATCAGAACAATTATCAATCATATCCATTTGTACAATGACATTATTAAATTTTTTCCTAAGACATATAGGGGTTTTATGTTTACATGGAAGGGATCTTCCAAATCATGATCAGTGGGTAATTTTGTGACATGATATTATGAGATCATGGTATCCACTAACTAGAACTTGATGGCACTGTCTCGAATGTCTATGGTATTCATATGGATACAATTAATGATTAATTAAGTTCTTTTTAAAAATATATCACATAAATTATTATTTCCTTGGTTATGAAAATAGTTAACTATTTAAGAAGGATGTATTTTTGAGATAATGGTTGGAGCCTCCGGATATGAGGTTCCTCATAGGAATGTAGTTCCGGAGCTAAGGCATTTGAGGTGTAATGGCCTAAGGTATGTGAAGAAGTTTAGAGAATGTCTCCTACTAATGGTGAGGGTCACATTTACTTTCCACATTCATTGGGTTGATCATATTAAACCTATACTAGGTGGTCACAGACGGGAATTGGATGCATGCGACTACTAGAGGACTCCAGGGAACCTCCATAACTTTTTAGTCCTATTGAAACACTTGAATACAATACAATAATTCATATATATCCTTCATGATGATATTAAAGGGATATTTTCTCCAACCATGTCCACACAGTTCCATGTATCATAGGTTTTGTTGCATGTAACCTCACATTCCTCAGTTGTGGGACGAAAATTCATATTCATGGTAATATTCATCATTAATGAAAGGTTATTCCAAGTATTCCACATTAAAATATCCAAATATGATCTCTTCATCTTATGAGGATCCCATTTTGTTGGGTGGTTCCCATGTCATGGATGTTGTAGGAAAGAAATCATCAAAACATAGGCCATGAATTATAGCATAATATTATTCTTCTTATTCACTTTCTTTTTGAATTGAGTAGTCACTACAACCAATGTGAGAAATTTATGGTGTCTCCTTGTTAGGTGGTGGATTTATTTCATGTCTATTCAACTATAATTTTTGTGTGTTGTGAGATAGAACAACATTTTTCTACGTCATCCAGTTGGTGAAAATTTATTCATGCATGGTTGGAACATTTTGGAATCCATCTGTTTTTCATATAATTGTTATGAATTCTACCTTATTTGGGTAGTTTTCTAATTATACTGGTCCAGAATCAATAATTCATTAAAGTATTTGTTTGAAGTCAAATTATCTATGCATGCAATGACCTAACCTTGTTTGGTATGGGCAGTAGTAGCGACGATCGGTGAAGCTGACCTCACTAAGATTCCTAGGTTATAGATTCTTGACTAGATTATAGTCCATGGATTCCAACTAATAACCCAAGACTTGTTCATTTAAGAAATATTATACTTTTTTCATTCATTAATCTTACCCTAGGTGACCCTTGTTTTTTTGAATCTACATGATCATGATTATATGTTTGTTTCCACTTGGTAGGATGTTCAAGGTGGTTTAGATCCTTCTTAGGTTCGTGAATTGGAACTATTGTTTACAAGAGAATTAATGTGTTTGGTTCTTCTTTGTTTTCCTTTTACACTATGTTGGTGACTTGAGTCAAACATTTAACTGGGTTCACTGAATAGCTTCATCCAAATGATGGTTCGTTTCACTGAACTCACATAATCCACTTGGATACTTCCTTCAGATTAGATGCATCTGTGACTCATCCATGATATTTTTAGCACTGACTTCTTGTATTATCTATTTTGAGATAGGGATTCTTAGCAAATAGTTTAAACCCTTACACCATTATATAGAGTCAAATACCCTATCATTATCACATTGTATGAAGTCCATGACACCAAAATTCATTGTTCTCATCAAAACATAAGGTGAATTGATAAAGAAACTTCCAAATAATGTCTTCCCTTCTTGTAATGGATCTTGGGGGTAGGTTTCTATACCAAAAAAGGCTGGCCCTATCGGGGTTTGTACAAAACATTTCATTTTTTTCTTCATGTTGTTCTCAAGGGAACATCATCCACCGACAGTGGGATACAAAGTGTTTGAGATGTTTTTTGTAGTCACCAACACTATAAAAGGTAGATAATGTTAGATTTTCAATGTTTGGAGGATGTGGAGTATCATCCACCCATTCAGTATATGGTTTCATTGTAGGCTTAATAGGTTCACTTCACCCTTATATGTCTTCCATTTGAGTGACCTGGGAATCGATGAAGGTAGGTAACTCAGGGTTCACTACTTTATGACCAATCTACCATCCATAGGGAGAAGGTGGGGCCAATTAGGTGGTCCCACCATCATCTCCCATAGATTCAAGATTCATCCAATGTCCTAATGATTTCCCTTGTGAGGGATAAATTATTGACACAACATAGGGAAGTCATGATAATTTTGGAATTCCTTGTTTGTGTAGACTGGTTCCAGGATCTTAAGCAAATATGATGCTCAAATACTGTTATTATCAGTAGATCGGATAGAGAGTATGTATTCCACTATCATATTATGATAGTTGTTCCAATGTGGAATGAATATAAAATATTTTTGTTGGTGATCAGGATGTAGTTTCACCTATCCCCTTTTCATTGGTATGGATTCTATAGAGAGTTCAAAGCCTGTTATTCATAGGTTTTAGTTATTGGATACTTATCTGGTGTTAGGTGCATTTGTATTTCGTTGGAGTATCCAAATACCCCTCCCCATGGGGGAAATTATCAATTTTTTAAAACTCTTCATTTGCATCTTGATTAATATATTCTATGTTGGAAGTGAAAAAATTCACCGATTCATATCGGAAAATGGTTTTTGATCCATTACATTCAACCCAATAGGTTGATTCTGCACTGCCATCATCATTGTTTTTATTTTAACCCTTGGACATATTGATTTATTTTTGTTTGTGACCCCAACAATCCCTAATATCCTCTTTTATATTCTCTAACCATTTTTTATTATGAATGGATACTCTGAGGGAGATTTTGATTGTGGTTTTCATATGATCCTCGACTAGTAACGGTTTCTCTTACGAAGGGAGGGATAGATGGGACACTAACTATTTCTCTCTCAAACTAGGGAGGATTGATTGTCTATGTGGTAATTAATATGATAAAAATTCCCACATCCATGGGATTCCGGTTCATATGGGGACAAAATTGGAACTAATTAGTCATGTTGTTGAGGATCCAATGTTTCTAGTTAGAGACATGATTATCCCAGGGACATACTTATAGAGATAAATTACTCCAGCCCAATGGGGTGGGGTGAAATGGAAATGTTTATTATTCTTTAATGACACCCTAAGATGATGATGAATTAGGACATAGTGATTGAGATATAAATGTGCCCATATCAGTGGGTTGGGATTACTTGAAACTAATAAGGATATGTTGTGAATCCTATCAAGATTTGATGAATTGAGGGGTGGAGTAGATGTTAGATATTCTTCTATCAAAGGGGATCAGGTCCTCTTCGGGAGAAAAACTATGGTAGCTACTACTGTGGATATTTTATGTCACATATCATTGATTTTGAGGGATATGGGTGTGATGGAAGCGCATTATGAGATGCAATATTTTATGCCATGTAGCCGAAATAATCACAACTTCGACCTCTATGTCTATGATACATTCCCTTTTCTTTGAGGGTTCAAGTTTTATATTCTATTATCTATCATATCCCTTCATTCATGATTTATGGTCATCATTGAAGAGGGGAAATTATATATTATTGACCAATTGGCCCGAGTGTTATCTAGTTTCATAATTTTTTCAGAAGCTATAACATTATTGGACGTCGAAGAAAAGGGTTTTGGTTTTACCAAGGTTACTACAATTTATAAATCTCTATAGTATTACCATCGTAGCATATGAATTCATGTTGTGGCTTCAAAGATCAGCTAAAGTAGTGTCACGATGATATGGTGGCAACTATGTTGTAGACTTATGTTGTGATTTTAGAGTTTTAGATTCCGGCCAATGGAGATAGTGGCCATGTCCAGATAACAACAAAATATATTGAATTAATGAAGATGACACTATAATAGTAGATAATTGATAAGGATAAGCTTCGGTATCTAATTACTAACCCGCATGTTATAACATAGATAAGGATTTCACTCATTTTTTATCTCATTTGGGATATCATAGTCTCAATTTGTGAGGTGACAGAATATGATGGAGAGGTTATTTCTAGCTAACTCTCTTCAAATTACAATGTCAAATTATTTTTCATTCGACTTACACACCCCATCCATTCATAAAAATGTGGATGAATCTAATGGTCATATTTGGATGGGAGTGTAGTGTTACTGGATGTTGAGGGGGAACCATGTACAGTTGTACCAAAATATCAAGAAGATCTATATATAAAGGTGTCATAGTTTGTAACACCACTCTATTTGGAGGTGTCTATACAAGGGGATGATTGTTTTTGTGACATATCACTATAGAGAGGTTTATCATTATGGATTTCAAGGGTAGAGTCCTAACGATTCATCTCCACACTACAACATGGAGGACTATTTTGGTAATACACTTCTTCTGTTTCCCCTTCTATAGAAGAGTCAACAGACCCTACTGGTGTTGAGGATTAGTCTAAAACAAACTTATGGACAATGTAATTAAGAATATGTGGAAGATGGAACATGTTCTATATCATGGTAAGAATATGATTGCATGCCTTTTGAGATTATAAAGCTATGTGCCCCAATTGTATGGAAATTGTAGGAAATTTCCTATAAATGACTGGGGGTGTGGGAGCATTATCCTACAACATAGAAGTTATTTAAATAACCCAATAAACTATATCATTATTGAATATACAATGAGAATATCCTAATTCATGTTCTAATATCACATAGTTAGCCTCCATCAAGAAAAAATACAAGACTAACACAGGTCATTTTAGATATATTTGTGGGTCTTTCATGGAAGGAATATGAACCATCCCTGGGTCGTTTTATGTTCTCACCTGGGGAATCACTGTTTGAATTTGAATATTAGCCTTGTTTGAATATGCATTCCCCAATGGAATATTCTAGAAGACTCAATAATGGGAGAAGGGATATGAGCCTCCACCTATATTTTCGTGGAATATTTCTGTCCCATTCATTCATTAGAATAAGTAGAAATATTTTCTTGAAATCCATTATATATTGCAATAATCTAGTAATATTTACTAATAGGAATATGAGCTTGTCCTGTGGCGTATTCCATTCTCACTTGGTCAGTCCCGACCATAAAGGCGATATATTATTGATCCTGGGTATTTTGAGTATGTGGCTAGGCTAATTTGATAGGAATATTACAATTTAAAGAGGCTTGTTCACCACTCACATGGTTATCCCCAACCATAACTGGATATGATCCCCATCCTAGACAATTGTAATATTCCACCAATTCTTTTTTGATAGGAATGTTCCCCTATCCTTATGCATGTGCCACTCTCACCTGTTGAATCCCGGTTGGAACAAGAGTATAAGCCTGGTCTGACACATCTTCCATTATAATAATATACCAATAATCCTCCTCGATGAGGAAAATAATGTGTTCTAGCTCCCGTACAACTGCATTCTCACAACGATCAAAGTGGTGTGTTTTGCTGGCTATAGGGATAAGAGTATGTTCCTCTCCCTTTTTTATACTACATCTCTAGAATATTCTAATTTGGTTCATCTTCCATTTCTAAAATATATTTTTATTTTCGCAAAGTGTCTGGAAGAATATAAGAACACACATTTTCCATCTCCATTACAGACTTGTAGATGACTTAGATTGAATAGGGGAAATTCAAACACTTTTTTCCTCCTTGTTCCATTAGATATTATTATGAGATTCTTCTATGGTGGTAGGGATATGTTCCTCCATCATTAATACTCTGAGAATATTCACATAATCATCCTTTGTGTCTATAAGGATATTTTCCTACTTACTTGTTCTTACAGGAATATATCGACATGAATCGTTAGCAAGAGTGGCGATATGTGCCCTCCCATATATTTAAAGTGACTTTATCCTTTGATGAGCCTTCATTATTTCCCATTTAAATGAATTAGATATGGAAGAAAGTGAGTTGGTACCCACATAAGGTGACTGATGAGTACCATTGGGGTGGTGTTGGAGACGGTGGTTGGCTGGTGCCCTCCTCAATGGGACCTGAAGTGAAAGGGAGACATATTTATCTTCATGGTCTACCTTCATCAAATATTGATGTTGTAACGCCCCGACCCCAGCTACCCAGAGTCGGTGCATTACTTCGTAACATTGGCATGATCACAAGATAGATCAAATCTCGAAACACCGATTGGTTTAGTAGCCTTGGAAACACTAGATATATTCATAAGTTTTACATTACATCATAAAATGAAAAACTACTACAACAACATAATGTCTCCATAATCCACACTCATATCCCCACATAATATCCCTGCAGGTCATTCATAATTTACTTCTTCACTTCCTGGGAAAAATAAAACATAGAAAAGGGGTGAGCTCAAATGCCCAGTAAGGATAACAATATAGCAAAAACTTTCATAAATAAGAATAAACATTTAAGGAAATGTACAACTAAAACAAAAGCCTTTCAAACATGAAATTTCAACATGGTATGGCTTAAATAAAATGAAATAATGCCATTTACTTATTCACATGGATATTCTACTAATCGAATAATCACATGCAAAAATCAATAACCACTTTCATAATGTTGGAATGCATAATGCCAGACTATCATAAGCACATAGTCAAGGCCTCGTGCCAAGACTACAAATAAGATTTTGTCAAGGCCTTGTGCCAAGACACTAGTTTGTCTCATGAGACCTACCGATGCATCGAGGAGCTATAGCGGGCTCCACCCGTCACTTACTAAGTCCAATGCATTCCCATATGAAAAGGTTTAAACATAACATAAACATTCATATTAAAACTAGCATACGAAATGTCAATAATTTCACCATAAACTATGAATGGTATAAAAATAGCACATCCACAGTCAAAAATATCACAAAACCTTCAATACAATATAGATATTTTGTATTATAATAAATCAACTTCAAATAATCTTAAAATCCATCAAAGGTTGTTGACATAGATGAAATCAAAATTCTTTTTAAAGAAATATCTCTTTTATTTTGAAATCATTTAAGATCCATATAAAATAAAACATTTTCTTTGAAAATATTCTTATAATCTTGTAAGGGAAGCTTTGAAGATTTTATAACGGCGGAAAATAGCCGCACCCGCCGTATAAGTTAAAAAAACATTCTTACCTTAATTCTGTCGAAAAGGTTAAAAAGGACCTTGTTTTGAAAACGACGGAAATATTCCTTTATAAACCACTTATAAAAGTCAAAAAGGGTATAAATGACTTTAACTCAAATTCTAGTAAATAGTAATAATGTTTTGAAATACATTTTTAAGAAACATGGATGTGGATGATAAAGAGATCCCAGTAGATTATTACATATAAACAACCTCGGATAATGAAGAGATTGTGAAATAACCCTTACCTTGAACTTTTCCTTGGTTGGGGTAGGTTAACCTCTTGTATAATGGTGAAATAATTGTTATTAAATTATACAAGAATCATATACATTAATATGATATCATATATGATCTTTTAATATTGATTTGAAAATAATATCTTAGTATTATCATTGTTTCGGGTGTTAACTTACTTGTTTTCTTTTATATGTTTTGTTACGTAAGACATGTTTGTAAAGGATAGGTTGTATATTATTCATATCCAGAATTATATCATGTCCTTAAACATCATTTTTAAATCATCAAATGATAATTATACTTGAATGGATACGATGGAGAATGAATCTCATCGCGTTCGTGGAGACGGTAGTCCGTACGTACGCACGAGCGACAATATCATTCTTTTGATATTAAAATAATATATAAATGGATGGTCTATCATATATACAGAATTATTAACATGTTATATTTATTATTTACATGAGTTACACATCATTATTATAACCATCCAAATAATAATATATTGAATAACAATTACACCACGACGTGGAGACGGTAAGCCGTACGTACGCACGTATGGTGACATGTTATTCAAAGGGTGGATAGAATACTGAATATGGTTGTACCATATTTATAATAACATCACAGTATGTGTGAGATACTGGAGTTATTAATTTATAATGGTAAGAACAAAGGAAGAATAAGTGGAAGAAGAAATGAACTTGGAGAAGGGTGGTGAAATCATTACCTCTTCTTCGGGTTCTTCCTTTTGATTTGATCAAAATGGCTCCTTAGGTTGGCTTTCTGATCAAAATAAGGCCCCTAGGTTGTAGTGAGGTATGTTGGGAGAGTATTTGGGCAGAGTTTGGCCGAACCAAAAGGCTTTGAAGGTGTGACGAAATGAGAAGGAGGTGTGCCCTTTTATAAGAGGGGTGAGGGGCACCTTTGGAAAAGCTAGAAATATTAATTTATAATAAATTAATATTAGGTTTCTAATGGATCAAAAGTTTATTATTAAAAGGTTAAGGTGGGGATGGGTCGAAAACAACTCAACCAATAGAATTTAGACAGGTTTGGGTACTTATATTAACCTTATCTTTAATTATTAACTCTAAGTTAATTAGTTTCACTTTTACAATGTCTCTTTGTATTTTTATATAATATGGTTAATAAACTTACTATATACATCCAAGCGACCCCCAAGTGGTCCATTAATGATGAAACTATCATGATATAAATCTCTTGGCCGAACCTTAGATTTTTAGGAATTTAATATCAATTAATAATATAATATTTGTTTTAAGAACTCTTTTATATCAATTTTGACACTATTCAATAGTTGATATTTTTGAAACTCATAACAGATTTATTACTTCGAACAAAGTCAATTAAATCAATCCTAATATATAATATTATCCTATAAAATTAGTTTAATTCATTAAAAGTTTCATAGTATATTTATTTGGGTATTTATAATCTCAATTAATTTAATTTTTCACTATTATAGTAATTACTGCATCATCATTGTGTCATAAATAAAATAAATTATATAATGTCTTAAAATTATAAATAAAATATCATTATGTATAAAATCGTTTTATCTTTCTAATGAATATTTATAATCTAAAATCCAACATATATAACCCTATGTAACAATTGTTTTTCTAAATGATATATGCTTGTGTCATTTTTGTATTCATTTTAACTTAATTAAAATAAAGTGTCATTATCACTTACAAGTGGATCCATGGGGTCCCAAAATCGACCCAAAGATGTCCATGGTCGACCATGTATCAACCAATAGGTTTAAGACACGTTTTAGGGTAATTTAGTATTATTATAATATTATTTTTAACCCTTATTTACCGGATTTAGCCTTAACCATGGTAAATAAAATATTTACTGCAGTAATTATTCAAAATGTCTAAAAATAAAAGTTAACTATTTAAACAATTTGAACATCCTGATTCCAAATATGGAATCCATTTTCCTAAATTCAAAACACAGAAGTGGCCGAAATTAATTTAAAATTAATTCCCGCTGTCAAAACAAAAAGCGTGTTTTTAAGAGATAATAACTATCAAAAGATTGACACTTGTTTATGTTCGGTTTAATTGTAAAATTATGTCCAATGACAAACATTATATTAAATGGTAAAAATATATACTAAATATACTTTAAAACTACTAAAATTCATAATTTATCATTATTAATTATTTTTATTACAAAAGTTGTTTTTAATTAAAATTTAGTAATTTTCACTATTCATCAAAATATGAAAGATATCAGAAATGTACCAAAATTTCACCTTAGGCTAAATTCGATATTCCGAATCCAAAAATGATGTCCATTTTGAAATATGAAATATATATAATTTCAAAAAGTAGGTATTACTATTCATAACGGCTAGTTTGATTGGTTATGGTGTGTTAGAACTCGGTGTTGCGTACAACACACGCTATCACATTATTCAAAAAGAAGCGTATCGTAGAAGCTTGGGGTGTTACATTCTCCCCTCCTTCAAATAATTTCGTCCTCAAAATTTCTAGAATACTTATCACATGAAAAGACTCGGGTGTTTCTTCATCATAAGTTCCTCGGGTTCCCACGTTGCCTCTTCCATCTTATGGTTTATCCACAAAACTTATACCAGACGCGTCGTCCGGTTTCTCAGTACTTGTTCTCTCGTATCAAGAATCCAGATGAGCTCTTCACAATAGGAAAGATCGGGTTCCAGTTCTAATTCCTCATAGGTGAGTACATGCATTGGATCAGGCATGTATTTCCTCAACAGAGATACGTGGAACACATCGTGAACTTTGGTGAGACTTGGCGGCATTGTCCATCGGTAAGCTACAACCCCAATTCGTTCTAGAATTTCGAAAGGTCCGATGTACCTGGGACTCAATTTACCTTTCTTACCAAAACGTATGACTCCCTTCCATGGAGATACCTTCAGGAAAACATGATCACTGACTTGAAATTCCAAATCCTTCATTCGATTATCGGCATAGATCTTCTGCCTACTTTGAGCTGCTTTGATGTGATTTTGGATTACTTTCACCTTTTCCACTGTTTCCTCCACCAGTTCTGGGCCTACAAGTTTTCTTTCACCAACGTCATCCCAACAGGTTGGTATACGACATCTCTTTCCGTATAACGCATCATATGGTGCCATCTGAATACTCGAATGGAAACTATTATTATAGGAAAATTCTACCAGTGGTAAATATTGATCCCACATACCCTGAAAGTCAAGTGAGCAAGATCTCAACATGTCTTCTAAGGTATGAATAGTCCGTTCTGATTGTCCATCTGTCTGAGGGTGGTAAGCAGTACTCAAATGAAGTTCAGTATCCAGGGATTTCTAAAGACTTCTCCAAAATCTTGAAGTAAAACGGGGATCACGATCAGAAACAATTGATAAGGGTACTCCATGAAGTCTCACAACTTCATTAATATATAGTCTTGCTAGACCTTCTGGGGGTAGATCTTCTCTTATAGCAAGAAAATGTGCTGACTTGGTAAGACGATCAACAATAACCCATATTGCATCATTCCTTCTAGGAGTATTTGGTAGCCCCATGACAAATTCCATCATAATATTGTCCCATTTCCACTCCGGTATGGGAAGAGGTTGCATGACTCCTCCAGCCTTTTGCCTTCTAGCTTTCACTTGTTGACAAACCATACATCTTGACACAAAATCAGCAATCTCCCTCTTCATGTTGTCCCACCAAAAATGTTCCTTCAAATCTCTATACATTTTTGGGCTCCCATGGTGTATAGAGAAATTGGAACTATGAGAATCATCCAGCAATTCCCTTTTTAGGCCAGGTAAATCAGGAACACAAAGTCTCTTCCCGAATTTCAAAATTCCATCTTCATACACAAAGTCTCTCAATCTCCCATCATTCACAGCTTTAATCTTCTTTTGGAATTCTTCATCATCGGTCTGAGAACTCTTAATCCGTTCTAGTAAAGATGGTTTGGCAACCATTTCATAAAGCATTGATGTTCCACCTTCCCTGGTTATTCCCATGTCCATCTTCAATAGATCCATGAAAATTGGATCCCTTTCAATTCTTATATTTTTCAAAACTCCATGGTCTTTTCTACTCAAAGCATATGCCACCTTGTTTGCCTTCCCCGGTTGGTAGTGTATCGTACAATCATAATCCTTGAGTAATTCAAGCCATCTCCTTTGCCTCATGTTGAGTTCTTTTTGTGAGAAAATATACTTCAAACTCTTGTGATCAGTATAAATCTCAAATTTTTCACCATAGAGGTAGTGCCTCCATATCTTCAAAGCAAAGATCACAGCTGCTAACTCGAGATCATGACTAGGATAGTTTTCTTCATGAATTTTCAACTGTCGTGATGCATAGGAAATAACTCTATCATTCTGCATAAGGACACAGCCAAGTCCTTTCTTTGATGCATCACTATAAATAACGAACCCATCATTCCCCGATGGTAGAGTCAATATAGGAGCATTGACTAATCTTTTCTTCAGTTCTTCAAAACATTCTTCACACTCTTTTGTCGAAACAAATTTAACCCCTTTACGTGTGAGCTTTGTTAATGGGTTAGCCAATCGGGCAAAATTCTGGACGAAACGTCGATAATAACCAGCCAAACCAATAAAACTGCGTACCTCAGTTATACTCGTAGGTGCTGGCCATTCTTGGATTGCCTTGGTCTTAGAAGGATCTACAGAGATTCCATCTTTAGAGACAATATGGCCAAGAAAAGAAATCTCATGAAGCCAGAATTCACACTTGCTAAACTTCCCATATAATTCATGCCTTCTCAGAGTCTTCAAGATAATGCGCAAGTGATTTTCATGATCTTCGTAGGTTTTGGAGTATACCAAGATATCATCAATAAATACCACCACAAATTCATCGAGATAATCCTTGAAAACTCTATTCATCAGATCCATGAATACAAAGGGTGCATTAGTCAATCCAAACGGCATTACAGTAAACTCATAATGCCCATACCTGGTTCGAAATGCTGTCTTCAGAATGTCTTCCTTCTTCACACACAACTGATGGTATCTAGATCGAATGTCAATCTTTGAAAAGTATTGAGCTCCATGCAGTTGGTCAAATAAATCATCAATATGAGGTAGGGGATACTTGTTCTTTATCGTTATAGCATTGATCTCCCTGTAGTCGATACATAACCTCATAGATCCATCTTTCTTTTTAACAAAAAGAACAGGGGCTCCCCATGGGGAAACACTAGGGCGAATAAATCCCTTATTACTCAATTCCTCTAGTTGTTTCTTTAGTTCGACTAACTCTACAGTGGCCATTCTATAAGGGGTCTTCGATATAGGCCTTGATCCAGGAATCAAATCAATGGACAACTCAACTTCTCGTTCTGGAGGATGTCCAGGTAAATCTTTCGGAAATACATCTACAAATTCTTTCACAACAGGTACATCCTCTATTTGAACATTCCTTTCCTCACCGACAATTATTTCATTCTCTTCCTCCCCAATAATTGAATTAAGTTGAGCTACTGGGGATGGATCTAAATAAGAATTAGGTGGTGATGATTCTGCTCTAAAGATAAGGTGTTCCTTATCATTATCATCAAGAATCGTAACCTCTTTCTTCTTACAATAAATCTTCGCATCATAGTCCGAAAGCCAGTCCATACCGAGGATTTTATCAAACTCAATCATAGGTATGATGATGAGATCAGCAGATAACGAACATTTATGTGCTCTAATGGGGACTGATTCACAAAACTTTGTGGCAATGATACTTCCCTTAGGAGTTTTAACTGACAACTCCCTTATTAAATCAAATTGGAAATATCTAATTTTCTTAGCAAACTAGGAAGATATGAAACAATGCGATGATCCAGAATCAAATAATGCATTTTCTAAAGTTGATGAAACCATTAAATTACCTGCCACCACGTCTTTTGGATCTTCTACCTCTGCAGTAGTGATAGCATAAGCCTGGCCTTGATCCCATGGCCTTTTCTGAGGTAAGTTCTCCTGACTCTTAGTACATGCATTTGCATAATTCCCCATCTCCCTGCAATTGTAGCACTGAACGTTGGTGGCTTCCTTCTTCCCTTTGCAATCACGAGCTTAGTGGCCTTTTTCACCACACTTGTAACAGACTCTCATTCCCTTCAAGCAAGCACCAGGGTGTTTCTTCCCACATTTACCACAGGATGGATATTCAACCTTTCCTTTCTTCCCCTTATTTCCATTCCCAGATTGATCAGCAGGCCTCTTCTTCTCTTTCTTTGCTTTAAAGTCATAAGTCTTAGAGAATTCCTTTTCGGTCTTGATAGCACATGAGACAATGTCTTCGTATGATGAAAAGGATTGTGAGACTAATGCTCGACGGAGAAATGGTTTTAACCCATCAAAGAAACGATCAATCTTACTTCTTGGGTTGCGAATATAATCTCCAGCATACCTCGCTAACCTTGTAAAGTTAGCCTCATACTTTGTGACATTCACATCCTCCTTTTGTCTCAGACTCAGAAATTGCCTTTCCATATCTGTTCGATGGTCGCGAGGAAAGTATTTTTCTAAAAACAGATCATTGAACACCCTCCATTCCATATTTGATACTTAATCATCTTCCTTAATGTTTTGAATCAATGACCACCATTGATCAGCATCTCCAGTGAGGTGGTAAACTGCCATGATAACCTTTTCCCTTTCACTGCTCCCCAAAGCCAGAAATATTTTCTCTAGGGAATTTATCCACTGCTCGGCTACTAAGGGATTTGTATTACCATTGAACGTTGGTGGTTTTTGCCTCATGAATCGATCTAACATTGATCCTCCACGCTGCGGATCAGGGTGCTCCATACGGGTAAGGTTATTATTCATAACCTGAGTAAGTTGTCCCAGTATGGTGATTAGCTGATCGGCACCAGTTGAATCACCAGCCCCACTATAATTATCTTAAGCAGGAGGGAAATCCCTACATGGAGTGCGTGCATTGATACGGATTCCATTTCTTCCACTAGGCGCCATTTCTAAACAATGGAATAAACTAGATCAGTTTATGAATCAAAATACATAATCCCATACTTATAAAACACTTAACATAAATTGAACTATTTATGGATATAATCCATAATCATAAAAATGTTTTCTTTGAGGAAGTATATACTCATAAACCCTTCATAATTATTTGTAAATAAAATGAGAGTTATCCTAAGCATATCCCCCAGGAGTGTCGTAACCAAGAGTGCAGCAAGGCCCGTTGTCGTGCACCAGTTCCCCTTCGAGTCTAGCTCAAAGCGGTGTTTTCGGGTTTTAACCCTAGGTACATCTGTGCCAGAGCCGCCTCTACCTGCTCGTATCCAGACAGGGATGTATTGCTCGGAAAACTCACAAAATCTCTACAATACCAAAATTCTAGGAAGTTCTTCTATACTAATCCTTAAAGTTCATCTTAGGTCTACGTGCTCTAATCAGAGTTTATCTAAATCTAGTTACCAAGGTTTGTACTAAACTTCCTCTGATACCAACTGTAACGCCCCGACCCCAGCTACCCAGAGTCGGTGCATTACTTCGTAACATTGGCATGATCACAAGAAAGATCAAATCTCGAAAGACCGATTGGTTTAGTAGCCTTGGAAACACTAGATATATTCATAAGTTTTACATTACATCATAAAATGAAAAACTACAACAACAACATAACGTCTCCATAATCCACACTCATATCCCCGCATAATATCCCTGCAGGACATTCATAATTTACTTCTTCACTTCCTGGGAAAAATAAAACATAGAAAAGGGGTGAGCTCAAATGCCCAGTAAGGATAACAATATAGCAGAAACATTCATAAATAATAATAATCATTTAAGGCAATGTACAACTAAAACAAAAGCCTTTAAAACATGAACTTTCAACATGGTATGGCATAAATAAAATGAAATAATGCCATTTACTTATTCACATGGATATTATACTAATCGAATAATCACATGCAAAAATCAATAACCACTTTCATAATGTTGGAATGCATAATGCCAGACTATCATAACCACATAGTCAAGACCTCGTGCCAAGACTACAAATAAGATTTTGTCAAGGCCTTGTGCCAAGACACTAGTTTTTCTCATGAGACCTACCGATGCATCGAGGAGCTATAGCGGGCTCCACCCGTCACTTACTAAGTCCAATGCATTCCCATATGAAAAGGTTTAAACATAACATAAACATTCATATTAAAACTAAAATACGAAATGTCAATACTTTCACCATAAACTATGAATGGTATAAAAATAGCACATCCACAGTCAAAAATATCACAAAACCTTCAATACAATAAAGAAGTTTTGTATTATAATAAATCAACTTCAAATAATCTTTAAATCCATCAAAGAAAGTTGACATAGATGAAATCAAAATTCTTTTTAAAGAAATATCTCTTTTATTTTGAAATCATTTAAGATCCATATAAAATAAAACATTTTCTTTGAAAATATTTTTATAAGCATGTAAGGGAAGCTTTGAATATTTTATAACGGCGGAAAATAGCCGCACCCGCCGTATAAGTTAAAAAAACATTCTTACCTTAATTCTGTCGAAAAGGTTAAAAAGGACCTTGTTTTGAAAACGACGGAAAGATTCCTTTATAAACCACTTATAAAAGTCAAAAAGGTTATAAAGGAATTTAACTCAAATTCTAGTAAATAGTAATAATGTTTTGAAATACATTTTTATGAAACATGGATGTGGATGATAAAGAGATCCCAATAGATTATTATATATAAACAACCTCGGATAATGAAGAGATTGTGAAATAACCCTTACCTTGTACTTTTCCTTGGTTGGGGTAGGTTAACCTCCTGTATAATGGTGAAATAATTGTTATTAAATTATACAAGAATCATATACATTAATATGATATCATATATGATCTTTTAATATTGATTTGATAATAATATCTTAGTATTATCATTGTTTCGGGTGTTAACTTACTTGTTTTATTTTATATGTTTTGTTACGTAAGACATGTTTGTAAAGGATAGGTTGTATATTATTCATATCCAGAATGATATCAAGTCCTTAAACATCATTTTTAAATCATAAAATGATTATTATACTTGAATTGATACGATGGAGAATGAATCTCATCGCGTTCGTGGAGACGGTAGTCCGTACGTACGCACGAGCGACAATATCATTCTTTTGATATTAAAATAATATATAAATGGATGGTCTATCATATATACAGAATAATTAACATGTTATATTTATTATTTACATGTGTTACACATCATTATTAAACCCATCCAAATAATAATATATTGAATAACAATTACACCACGACGTGGAGACGGTAAGCCGTACGTACGCACGTATGGTGACATGTTATTCAAAGGGTGGATAGAATACTGAATATGGTTGTACCATATTTATAATAACATCACAGTATATGTGAGATACTGGAGTTATTATTTTATAATGGTAAGAACAAAGGAAGAAGATGTGGAAGAAGAAATGAACTTGGAGAAGGGTGGTGAAATCATTACCTCTTCTTCGGGTTCTTCCTTTTGATTTGATCAAAATGGCCCCTTAGGTTGGCTTTCTGATCAAACAAAGGCCCCTAGGTTGTAGAGAGGTAAGTTGGGAGAGTATTTGGGCAGAGTATGGCCGAACCAAAAGGCTTTGAAGGTGTGAAGAAATGAGAAGGAGGAGTTCCCTTTTAAAAGAGGGGTGAGGGGCACCTTTGGAAAAGCTAGAAATATTAATTTATAATAAATTAATATTCAGTTTCTAATGGATCCAAAGTTGATTATTTAACGTTTAAGTTGGGGATGGGTCGAAAATAACTCATCCAATATAATTTAGACCGGTTTGGGTACTTATATTAATCTTATCTTTAATTATTAACTCTAAGTTAATTAGTTTCACTTTTACAATGTTTCTTTGTATTTTTATATAATATGGTTAACAAACTTACTATATACATCCAAGAGACCCCCAAGTGGTCCATTAATGATGAACCTATCATGATATAAGTCTCTTGGCCGAACCTTAGATTTTTAGGAATTTAATATCAATTAATAATATAATATTTGTTTTAAGAACTCTTTTATGTCAATTTTGACACTATTCAATAGTTGATTTTTTTGAAACTCATAACAGATTGATTACTTCGAAAAAATTCAATTAAATCAATTATAATATATCATATTATCCTATAAAATTAGTTTAATTCATTAAACGTTTCATATTATATTTATTTGGGTATTTATAATATCAATTATTTTAATTTTTCACTATTATAGTAATTACTGCATCATCATTGTGTCATAAATAAAATAAATTATTTAATGTCTAAAAATTATAAATAAAATATCATTATGTAGGAAATCTTGTTATCTTTCTAATGAATATTTATAATCTAAAATCAACATATATAACCCTATGTAACAATTGCTTTTCTAAAATATATATGCTTGTGTCATTTTTGTATTCATTTTAACTTAATTAAAATAAAGTGTCATTATCACTTACAAGTGGATCCATGGGGTCCCAAAATCGACCCAAAGATGTCCATGGTTGACCATGTATCAACCAATAGGGTTAAGACACGTTTTAGGGTATTTAGTATTATTATAATATTATTTTGTAACCATTATTTACCAGATTTACCCTTAACCATGGTAAATAAAATATTTACCGCAGTAATTATTCAAAATGTCTAAAAATAAAAGTTACCTATTTACACAATTTGAAAATCCTAATTCCAAATATGGAATCCATTTTCCTAAATTCAAAACACAGAAGTGGCAGAAATTAATTTAAAATTAATTCCCGCTGTCAAAACAAAAAGCGTGTTTTTAAGAGATAATAACTATCAAAAGATTGACACTTGTTTATGTTCGGTTTAATTGTAAAATTATGTCCAATGAAAAAAATTATATTAAATGGTAAAAATATATTCTAAATATACTTTAAAACTACTAAAATTCATAATTTATCATTATTAATTATTTTGATTAAAAAAGTTGTTTTTAATTAAAATTTAGTAATTTTCACTATTCATCAAAATATGAAAGTTATCAGAAATGTACCAAAATTTCACCTTAGGATAAATTCGATATTCCGAATCCAAAAATGATGTCCATTTTGAAATATAAAATATATATAATTTCAAAAAGTAGGTATTACTATTCATAACGGCTAGTTTGATTGGTTATGGTGTGTTAGAACTCGGTGTTGCGTACAATACACGCTATCACATTATTCAAAGAGAAGCGTACCGTAGAAGCTTGGGGTGTTACAGATGTTGTAAATTTACACACATTATGGATAAACTTGTGAAATATATGTCATAATGAAAAGACCTACGGGCTTAGCAACAAATTTCTCATGGTGATTATGACTTTTGAGTTTTTGTGCATCGTGAACCACATGGGATTCTTCCATGGATGGGATTGTACCTTGTCACAGGTACTCCCATAGCATCATTTTATCAACCTAATGTAAAATTTTTTGAGTAGGTGACATTAAATTTTGACCATAGGGGTTGCAACATCAGTTTATTTATCAATTATATTGCTAGATGATGAAGGCATTATATCGAGGTGGCATTCATAGACCAGTATCAATAGTTTTTCTGATGATAAAAAAGAAGGTTATTTATTACTGCATTATCATAGGAATAATATGCTCAATCACATTTGAGGGTTAATAAAAATTTTATTTTATTCTAGATTCATACATTTTTCTATCCTAGAATTAAAAAAGTGACTGTGGACTTATTTTATGAAAACCTTAGTTAGAGAGGATCACTTTTAACATCATGTCAGCCTTACTTTTTTTATGGTATAAAGAAAAGAGCCTAGTGCATGATTAATAAATCATCCAATCATTTAAGAGATTCACGTTGGTCATGTGACATGTATTTTCATATGAGGTGGAACAAATTACTTATTCGTATTATAAATTGAAAAATTTTATATTAAAAAACTCAGTGTCTAGTTCACCATTTTTTATTCATCCAGATTTGATGCAAGATCGGTAACCCTTATTGAAGTGCGTTTTTTATGAACCAATGGTTGAATGTGTGTGGGGGGGGGGGGGGTATTTGTGTTGTAAACAATCAAGAACATTGGGTTACCATCATCATTTTAACTCAAAACTGCCAATGGTACCATCAAATGTAGATGGATATAGACATGTTTTCCAAACGTAGGTGGTGTTCTAGGTTTTCAACACCAATGACTCATGGGGACTCACATTGGTCAAAAGGACTAGAGGTCAGGATCATCGCACCATTTTGGGGTAATTATTTATTTCTCTGGGACTCCTTTATAGAGTTCCAATATGTTCATAAATTTCTTCTTAATCCTGATACCGGACAAGATACCCATGAAAAATGATTAATGGTTAATTATCTTTAATCTCAAAAAGGCCAGGGTCAGATTAGTGAATCTATATATATTTATATTTGATTATATATAATTTTATAGTCATTAAAAATTAATTATGTGTTGAATACATATTACCAAGAACATTATAATGTTATATTACACAAGGAGGTGGTTAAAATACGTTGGATGGGATTGATCCCCTATGTGGTGTCTAACATTTCCTTGATATTATTATAATAAAAAACCCACATAGTTCATTATACCCGTGCAGTTTAACGTCATTTGAAAAATAATTATATAAGTGCTCTATGAAATTTTTTGTTCAAGATAAATCAATAGAAGGGCATCCCACATACCCCGATTATGGAAAGAATTAAATTTTTACTAGTTAATTAGTTTGGGGATGGCACATAGAGGTTTTCCTTGTAATTATAGAGACTTATGGTGTAGATTATATGATTTTTGAATCTCCCTAAGGCCATGTGATCTATGTGTGGTTTGAGAACCAAGGGATGGAAAATGATCAATTTTATTTACTAGTGATGTGGGACTTATGTGCTAGGGATGCCCTAATAAGATATATTATCGAGCCCAAACCTCAGGGAGACATTGAACATATCCTTTTTATGGTAGGAATCATATTCATCATTGTATATTTTATTTGATTGGGGCTTATACACTGATGTTTCCCTAGTCTTTTATGGAGGTGAACACTAATATGATATGACCATTGAAAATCCATAATCCCATATGAGATATGGTCAATTTTGGAACAAATGGATGGAAATATTCAATGTAATTTCATATGAATGTGGGATTAATATTATTGTACTTCCCAGGATGATTAATTTGGAGCTCAAACCTCTGGAATGTGTTTTTTGTATCCTTATTCTGGAAATAATTTGATTCTCTATAGTTCCCTCAATTGGGGATTACAAAATGATTTTAACAATTTGATTGCAGCGTACACATCAATTACTGATAATAAAATTATGTATTGGGAGGCTAATGTGTTCTAGAATACATTTATATAGTATTTCAAAAAACCCATTTGACTGGTCTAGTGGATATCGCAAGATCCAAATGGTTTGTTATAGAATCCATCACATAATTGAAGTGACATGTCCATAGGGTGTGTCATGATCTTGCTAACATGACCCTGTATCATTGTAAGAGATGGTTGGAACACATAAATGGTTTCATATGAGTTATTAAGACATGTCTTGAAGGGTCTCAAATGTCTTGGTTGACATTCTTGGAGGGCCTCGCAAGTCATGGACACATACCTGGAGGGCTCTATGAGTCTTAGATGACTTTCCTAGAGAGTGTCAGAATAGCATATTTGACATGTCCAAGGGCATTTGGGATTCTTTCAAGACATGAGATGGTGATTCATATGAGTCATGAGATATATCATAAGTTATTTGAGACGTTTCGACAATAGGCTTAGGGGTTCAGGAGACTAAAGTGGAAAGACTAGGGGGTTACTTGCTTCTACATGTTTGTATGACTTCAAATGACATGGATGGAATACCAAAAGCCAATCGTGAGATCTAGGTGACATGCCTCAGTGCATTCATGTGTCTTGGATGGCTCACATGATGAACATGAGGGTAAAATAACATGTTTTTTATTTAATCCATTCACGTTTAGTCTTTGTTCTTGAACATGTATTGTAAATACCATAGATTTGTTCAATTTCAGTTTATTCTAACTCCCATGCGATCTATAATAGACCCAGTATGTTCTTTAAATGTCCCTCCAAAGCCCTTCATGTGATTAATTAGTGATCTTGAAAAGTGCATTATGCATGGTGAATGAATTCTCCAGCTATTTTCTGTTATATTATATGATGGAATTCTTATCTATTGTGATATTCCCATAGTTCATTCTATTGGTCTCAATTGGTTTTGGTTCTAGTGTATTTTTTAGGCTTGGTGGAGGATTTAATGGCCTCACTACCCCAGTTTTTTACCAGTTTTTGTGGTGTATCTAGAACAGATCTAGTGATGAGTCATCAAAGAGATCTAGCACCACATGTCATCCTGAGTCTCTACCGTGGATAATTCTGAGTGTGTCACCAAATTTTTAGATATCATCAGTCCCTCTCGTCAATTCCTCCATTATTGTATTGTTCATAAATATTGGGTATTTTTCATATTTTTATGTCAATGGACTTCCATATTGTCACATTGACATATCTAAGGGACTTCGTGAGATCAATGTTCTTGTGCAATGGCCTTCACGAGATGCTCGATTCATTTCATGGGAAATTTATTTAGGCAAGGGTGTTTTTTCTTGGGTCTCCGTGAGACAAGGGTCTCCCATCTATGTGTCCCCCAGGACTGCTCTGTATACATCCATATAAAGTCTCATATTTTTACAACAATGAGAAGATTCTTATTACTCCCTCTTTTAATAAATTTGTTTTATTTAAAAAGGTATGGGGATCCATCATCTATTAATTGAGTACTACAAATGTCAGTTAATCTACCTATAGATGATGCATCACATGACCAAAATTGGACTTATGGAGATGCACTAGAATTTTTTTGAAAAAAATCATACATTTATCCTTAGGGGGACAAAGGTGATGAACATGGATTCTTGAATATTCCCGAGGTTTTTTATGAAACGGGGTTCACAATATAGAGGGAATTCATGTGATGTAGAATGTATGTCATCAAATACTCGTTGTGTCTTTCCGACCACCCGAGTCACATCACATGTCTTTCATGATTGTAGTTATCTCCCACCTCATACATTTTATCTCATTTTTTTATTTTCAACAATGGTTAAGGATCATATGAGATTTCTTGGATGTTTTAAATTAGAATTACCCTTCCCATTGGTTACGATTCTCATGAAAATTATGACCACTAATGGGATACCCCATTTGGAAATATTTCCACAAAATTTCAAAGTATTATTTTGTTAGATAGTTAGGTTTTAGTTATTAACAGACCATTCGGCATGTGGTAGCATACATGGTCACCACCACACATCCATTATTTTTATAAAGTGCATTTGTGATAGCAAAATAATTTTTTGAAATATGATTTATGAGGTCCGCTATAAGTAATACGATGCACACATTTCCTTCACATGACCATATAATGGTCATGATATCTTGTGTCCCTTGAATGATCATATGATCCACAGTTCTCATCCACCTTACCCTTCCATTTCTTTTTTTTGGGGAAAATAATACCCATATTTAGGTATTTTTCCTTTTTTGATTATTTTAATTCCCATTTTTTAGGCATCCTAATTGCATGAATATAATTTATCTCTATCATGTCACTTTATTATTTTGTTTTTTCCATAACATGTTTACTATTTTATTTTCAAATAATGTGATTTAATGTATGAGTTTGAGGATTTGTAAAATTGATTGATATATGAATGTTTATGAGTTATTTTTCTTTTATGCGTGATTTCTATGTTATGATTTTGTTATTGTTAATGGGAATAGTTTATAAGTACGGTTAGTTTTGTGATAAAAAGGAACGATGCCCACATTATTTATATCTAATTATTTGGGTACTCAGATCTAGTTAACCATTTGGTTTTTTCTTATGATATTAAGGTAATATATTGAGGTTCTTATTCCAAATATAACCTATATGTTTACTCCTTATTTATCCATGATTGCTATAATAAATGTAAGAGTGATATTAAAACGAAGCCACTAGGTATGTTTATTATTTATGTTTTATAAGGGGGTTTACAAGAAACATATAATTTCATGAGTTAAGGTAAAAGAATATGTTTATGGGTGAAATGTATAACATTGTGAAAAACAAATCAAGGGTGTTTATGTTTCCATAGACTATTGGTTTTCTTTCTCTTATATCCCAAACTAGGATTTTAATTCCCATCCTAGGTTTTCAAATGTTTTTCAGAAATTTTAATATATTGTCGGGATGAGGATGATATCATGTGGAATTTTTGAATATATTTCATAAAGGATTTTTTTTATTTTAAATACCTTTTTTTGGGGGGGAAATGGATAATATGTATATGTTTCTACTTTAAATGCATGTTTTTAATTTGATAGAGTTTGACCTAATTCATTAAAAATCTAAATTGAAAAGATCCTAAAATTTTATTGAATCTGATATATATTTAATAATCAATAGAATATGTAATGCTAAATGTTAGGTCCTTACTCACATGTCCACAATGCATCCCAATTACACCAATGAAAAAAATATAGGACATTTTAAAACACATTTAAACACTAATGACACTCCATGATTAATCTGAATAAACATAAGTAAATTAATTCACAAAAATGCTATGTCGGTGTCACATTATGTATTTATGTAGTAATAAATGGATGGATGGTTGAATATATGCATCCATTCTTGCATGGATGTATATATGTCTAATTTTTCATATGTATGTACGTCTGTATTTATGTGAGAATGTCCGTATGTATATATCTTTGTTTCATTGTATGGATGGATAGACTTATGTATCTATTTATGTATACAAGTATGTTTGTATATATGTATGTACGTATGTGTGTATACAATCATGTAGGTATGTATGTCTATCTGTTTGTATGTATATATGTTTCTTTGTATCTGTGTTTGTGTGTATGTATGCATGATTCTTTGTTTTGATTTTTTATTTTTCTATATTTATATATATCTCTGTGTGTCTGTGTGTGTGTATTTGTATGTATGAATTTATTTGTGTGTATGAATTTATTTATGTATTTATGTATGTTTGTATGTATGTATGTATGTATGTATGTCTGTATGTATGTATTTATGTATGAATGATTATGTGTATATATGTATGTGTGTTTTTTTTTGTTTTTTTTTGTTTACATGCATAAAAGTATGTGTGTGTGTATATATGTGTGTCTGTGTTTTATTGTATGTTTGTAGTTATATACACATGTCTGCCTGTATGTATTTATGTATGAATGTATGTATTTTTTTATTTTTGTATATATAAATTTATGCATGCATGTATGTATATATGCTTGTATGTATATATATATATATGTATGTATACATTTGTGTATGAATGTGTAACACCCCAACCCATATTCCACTCAACAATGCCTCATTCTTCATTACAGGATGACCTAAGGAATTCTCCCTCATACACCGGATGTTGATGACTAGCAGCACTGCCCTAATCTGTAAAATTGTGCTAAAATTCCCTTGAATCGGTGTCAACCAACATAGTTGAAATGACTGAAACAAATATAGAACATAATCAAAGTGTTTATAATCAAATAAAGGACACTTTTCAATCAAATGAAATAATTTATAATGATAGGTGGTAATATATTAAAATTCAATACCTAATGGACCAATCACATATAAAACAAATACAAAACATTCCCCATTGACATTATCATAAGGACTATACACACATCAATGTACACATCTAGGGAGTGATAAAATTACATATATTGACATGTGGTCTATCATTAAAATCAATAACCTACTGTAACTATCACTTATTAAAAAATACATAATAGGACCTACTATCATCATCAAACCTTAACAACCCCTTCACAAATACTAGTTCATCTTGTCTATCCCATTTTGTAGTACAACATGTTCACTAACCAATAATTCATAAATAAAGACTATCTGTGCACCAGTGTGAACATATAGGGAGTGAAAAATAATTCTCATTATCACCTCACCAACTATCACGAGTATACCCCATCATATTCAACAAGGAATGATGAATGTATACAAGTAAAATAAGTGCATTATATGACATGTGCTAACCAGTCCACCTAGCCTCTATGCGCATCGGGTCAATATGAGATAACCATATCACAACTACAACTAGTCATACCAAATTATGTACCATACCATAATCTCATCATCTCAACATTCCATCAATCATATAACCTTACATATTCTTGTAGAATCATTAAAATGTGTCCACCATGTCTTGACCAATACCCCAAGGAACAGAGTAAGTTTATACATCAGTATCTTTGATTATCCCTTATCAGTAAAATTAAGTCTTCTATCAAGATATAACCCCAATATTATCCATGTATTTAGGTCTTGTTTCCAATAAATATCAAACCTCCATCCACTAACGTATGATATATTCAACCAGGATTTCTCACCCAATGTAATTACCCTTTCATAGACACTACCTTATCAATCAATGTATGGTTTGATTATATGTCATAACTAAAACAACCATCTAACTCAAGACTAGCCATAAAGAATAGCCATCTCTTATCACTCAAGGAAGGGTTCAATACCATGAATTAATCCAAAAACTACCTTCTCACTCAAGGTAGGGTTTATCCATCCCATTCCCCTTCACGGTGTGGTCACCATGTCTCAAGTCATACATTCTCTGTATATTTGGGTCTACAATTCATGAAAACTATGATTCCATACCTATCATGATGATATCTCCAAGACTATATCAATCATTGTGGGTTAGCCTCTATATCAAAATCTCACAATGTATTCTAAAACCAATCAAAATCTACCAATACACATGCTTGGAACTAAGCCATTGGCATAGCTCTCAAGCTAATTAGAACAATCCCCATCACATTATCCTTTAGTGAACCATAATAAATAGAATCGTTTAACCTACACCTCAAATCCTCTTCCAACATCATCAAAATACCTCATCACTTCTTTTATTACTTCGTAGATACTTTCCCAATTCAATTCTCCCAATGTTCCATGGAAACAAGATTCAATACCCTAAAAAATCCAATGATTTACACCAAGATCTACTATCATGTCTCTTAAGGGTGATATCTCATATAATAATCTGGGGGAACTCTCTCTATGTTGAGAATTATTTCCCACCATACTCATCCTACACACCTAACAAAATAATTTTCCACTTTGAACTCAAGAGGTAGTTTATGGTCACTCGTAATTTATACACTAATCTCACCCATCATCACTCAGTCACATGCCTATCATGCCTACACACCATACTTATGTGAAATCAATAGGCCTAAATTTTCCATGCTCCAAAACCTAAATCAATCCACCAATTAGACTCATAGCGGGTTCATGATCTCTATTGTCTTGAAATGGGTGCAAGTTTATCAGGACCACAATCTTGGGAATCATTTCATCCGCGATCCATAATATATATTAATAGTAACAACTATGGAAAATGTGGTGAGACCTATCCACATGTTAGAAAAAAATGTAAATCAATTAAGTTTAAAAAAATTTGGAATAAACATAAATAGAATATAGGGGAAATAAAATACTAACACAATGAAATATAAATTAATCATTTAATTTTATAAGGGGGATAAATTAAATGAAAAATAAAAATAAATACTTTGTATTTTAGAAATGGTCATTATTTCTTGGGCCCATAAAATAAATTGAAAACCCCAAGTTATTTCTCAAACTTATCTAATGGTCCTATAATGACTTATAATAAAAAAAATTATTCATAAATTAACTATTACACACTTCTTACATAAATCAAGAGACATGAACCTAAAATAAAATAGGATAGTTTCATACACACCTATACATTATTATGCATGCAGGGTGTGAGTCAAACATTCTTGGAATGATATCACCATGAACACCATACAATGACATTTATAAAAAATTTCATTGATGATAGTTTAAACTTAACATATAAATTAGGTTTTAACATCTAAATACGTAACCAAAATGACAACATGAAACATGCTCTATCATTTTACAATTTTCAATAACAAAACATGAACATATAAAAATATGTTATTTTAAATATAAAATCATTTGTTTCTAATCTAAAATTGTATCAAAATTATTTCATTAAAATATTTTATGATGCATAAAAATATTGTTTTAAAAATACATAAAACAAAAATCAACCCTTTTCCAATATTTAATTATCAAATACCATTTACAAAATAATTACCACTTATATTCATAAATCACACATTATTAAAATATTTAAATAAAATTTGAATGTAAAAAAACTATGGATCATAATCAAATTAATGTACCTTTGAAACCTAGATATTAATGACTTGTATTAAATTAAAAAAACCAATAAATGGTTCCATGTGATAAAATCAATTAATGGTGATACAGACAACTATTATAAGGATATTCCTAAAATAATCGCCCATTTTAAATAAAAATATCATTAGAAACTACTAAGGACCTAACATAAGTGGCACTAGAATGATATCATTTTATCAGTCACTAAGGCACTATCTGAAATTGTATCATACCATTATGTTTCCCTTATAGTTTCAATGGGTACTATAATGACATGAACCTGAAGTGCATAGTATTAATAGCTCACTGTCTTGTCTGTGTTCACCATGATAGTGTAGCACGAATCTATGACTTCTACATAGCTTAAATGGATACCAAAACTATAATGAATATAGGTAATCAAGAAACAATTAATGAGGTCGTCTCATTAATCAAAAAAAATTATTTAAAATAAACCTCATCCATCCACCAATACCATCATAATATAAGTCTCATTTTATATAATCTATGTCAAATAATAACATATTAGGAAATCCATATGAAATATATTTATATTCATAATAATATAAATAAAAACAAAACATTAGGATCTCAAGAGAGGTTCGTAGAATTATCAATGATTTTTTTATAAAATTTCAAACAAATCCTCCCAAACTATGATGGAATAACAATTCACATATAATTATTTAAAATCCCATTTCAAAACATTTTTTGAAATCTAACATTGAAAAAAGACTTTATAATTATTTTGGAAACCAACCCTTTTCTTATAAATATCTTTTAATATACACCAATAATGGTTAGGTATTGAATCTATTTTATATGATCCATGTATACCCCGATCTCTCAAAATACATTTAAATAATTAAATCATTACACTGAATGCATATTAGACACATAAAACTATTTAATATCCCAAAAAATATTAAACCACCCCTATTAAAATCATGACTAAATTTATATTTACCACCATATAATTTGAAAAAAAACATGTCACATACAACCAATATGCAATAATTCATAATCGTAAAACCATCAATTTCACCATTTTATGCCAATTTTGAAATCCAAATCAAACCAATTTCACCCCATCATAGGTATATGATATACATATAATTCTAAAATAAAACATTTAAAAGACTCCAGAAATTCATGATATGTTTCATTAGATGTATTTCATAGAAAGACATAACTAAATAGAATGAATAAAAAATTACATCGTTGATAATAGAAAAATCAAGGTCAGATATGTCCTCTGAATAAAATAAACATAAAAAATAATAATGATCAAATAACCCCATAACCCTAAAATCATACCTCATGTGTGTTAGTGGTCACTAGAGAAAAATAAACTATAATAAAAGAATGAGAAATGAGAATGAAAATATAAAGAAACAAATGACTTGAAATTCATTTCCAATGGATGAATATGGGGCTAAAAAACTAAATAGAGGGATAGGACTCCTTTATGATCTCCATATGATGATGATGTGATGGAATGAGGAGGAAAGGTAAAAATTATATAAAATGTTATGGAAGGAAGGAAACCCCGATAAATTTAAAAACATGTGATGAATAATTACATGGTGTATCCCCTTCCACAACATCATGGTTTTCCCCCCACCAAAAGCATTGGGGAATGATTTCTAAATCCAGACACAGGGGGGCCAAAATGGAAGTTTTTTTATTCCTCTATACCCTCCAACCAATAAATAGTTTTCTATGCTTATGTAAATTTATTTACTCACCTACAATGATAATGTGACATCCTCAAGGATATTGTGCAAGACACCTCTATTTGGAACAAACCAAAATATAGATCCTTGGATATTATTCTACATTGTTGTGAACCATATAATTGATATCCCTAATAAATATTATCAACAATTTAGTCTCTATTTTCCATTGTTTTAATGTTTTTTATGAGGTTTTAAACTCCCTAGAATATGTTAATATAGCCAAAAAACATCCAAAACACTTAAAAGATAAAAAACAACAAAAAATTAAATAATATTAAATAACCTCTTGACATGGGTGTTTTAAAATTAACATAACCATTCAACTTCATAAATCTATAATAAAAAAGAAAATGGTGAATGAAACATAAATATTATCCTCAAGAATGATTCATCAAAACAAATAGATGGATTCCCTAGAAAGGTAGAAAATATCAAGAATGATCTAAACCACAACAATTTCACATCACAATCTAGGAAAATTGTGTCCTAGAATATGTATCCCCATATTATAGAATTCATATGTGAAGGTGAGAAATTTATGAACTTTTATATAAGCAAACTTGAAAAATTCATATATCAATGCATTGGAACTATTAGTATAACCCCTCAAACGATTTGTATAGCCTATACCAATGGTTTGGAGGGCTATTCGATATTTTTCTATCAATATATACCTACACCATCACTTTTTGGAAAATCATTGGTTGTGGGGGGATATAAAAACAGTTTTAGGAGAATCATTTGTATAGGTTCCATATATACTAATAGATTTGGTAAAAGTAATGGTTTGGGTTTTTTATAAGTACATACACCAATGGATTCTATAAAACCATTGGTATAGAACATATATATATATATAATCTACCTCAATAAGGGTTTTTAGATAATCATGTTTATATTTGAATCCTATAACAACCTATAAATTTCTTTTTTGGAGAACCATTTATATTGGGTATGAATAATCTACGTATACCAATTTTTTTTCAAAACCCATTAGAATTGGAGATATATAAGTCACTTATTATAGATGTTTAGGAAAACATAGTTAGTATAGGTTCCCAATAAAATCAATTTTCCCGAAAAAATTATAGTTCCCTGAGTATAGCTCTAATTTATAGAGGTTTAATGAGAACCCAAAAAAATGACTATGATTCCAGAAAAATGAAACTAAAATATACCACCCGCTGTTATCAATCTCTAAAAAACTGATTCTAACACCATAAAGGAACCTTATTCTTAAACAATATGTATGAACCTAAAACCAAGGATGGTCAAATGATTATATGATCTTGTTAGCCAAACTATTGCAGCAAAAAAATAAAAAATAAAACATCCTAAAAACTATCAATGTGGAACATAATTTTCGTAACATTATGTAATGAAACTATATTATTGGTTAATGTGGGACACGATCATAGAACATAGAATCAAAGGAATATTGATATAATACTAACATATTAGCTCCCACTATCTCACTAAAATGAAATACCCATTCTAGTTATCCATGCGCATACCTCCAGATTCCAAATGTTCAATCCATCAAACCTAACCTTATACTTGGATCTCAGTGGAATGATAAAATCTATGAACAACAACACATGGAACAAAAAAAAACTAAGACCCAAATAACCCAATGAGACCACTTCCCACACAAGAGAATATAAAATTAACACCACAGTAAATCTATAACATCTCTATAATCATTGACCATGAATCCAAAAATAGATTAGACCCATAATAACCACAAATATTGATCCTCAACAACCCAAAATACTATTCATGTATCATCTTTCATTGTCTACCCAAATCCATATACTCAATTTAAAAATAATCTCATTATGAAAAAACCATCCTTGATAGTTTTGAAATTCCTCACCACAATACCAAGAAAATAAATAGCACAACTTACTCTATACAGTTTCTAGGAAGAGATATGATTAGGAAAATACATTACAACATTGTATAAAAACACAAACATTACTCAAGGCTACTTTCTAAGTAATACATTAAATGAAATGAAACCGATCTTCAAAAAAAATATGTTATCTAAAACACATCAAATAGTACACATATAGATCGAGGGCTAAATATGAAGGCGCAATTCCGAATATTAGGATTCATTACTAAACATAATATATTTTAATCTAGGACACATTTTCAAGGAGTCCCAAGTATCATTTTAAATTAAAACTCATATTTTGAAAAAAAAAATTAAAGCATTTAAACATTAACCATATTTTATAATAGAATAATAGATGAATTTCAAAAATTGAATTATAAATTAAAATACGAACATACCTTATTTAAAACATTTATATAAGATACACTTTCTTTATTCAATCACTACATCTATTTAAAACCTTTTTAATCATATCTTTATTTTCTTTTTGGAACTAAATTTTCAAGGATGAACCATACAATAGAGTGAAAATTAATTTTCAAGTAAATAAAAATTGTTTTTAAATTAAATTTATTTATATATTACAATATTTAATCATTAAATTATTAAAATATTTCAAAAAAATAAAATATAATTTATAAACACGCCTCAATATCTTATTTCAATTAACACCACACTCTATTAAGAATTTATTCCAATAAGTTAAATATATCACAACACCCAACTTGATTGTTTCTATATGACAGGGAACACTTTAATAAATACTAGATTCAAGGGTTATGAAAAACAAAACCAAAATAGTTGTTAAATTATGATTTACATGGCTTCATGGATTTCCAGGCCACATACCGATCATACAATAGTTCGAGAAATGTTTTTAAAATTATGTTTTTGGTCACTAAATGGATTTTCCTTACATTAGAATGAAACTCAGACCACCGATTCCATAATATCATTTTAGTCTAAAAATATATAATAAATACTCCATAATCAACTCATATAACTAAAATAAGGATCATGATAACTTCCTCAACAGAGATCTCCAGCTAAAAATAATTAACAAAAAATAAACCAAAACCTAGTTGCCCCAAAACATTTATCGCTTAGTGAAGTAAAGATTTAAGAAAACTCCATGTGTACCTACCATTTGATTCATGCATTCCATAAATCCTCATCACAAAACACCTAAATAAAAATATTTTTCTTCTAGACGTTATTCTCCTATTTATAATATCAGATCTAATACCAATTATAATGAAATGGAATGGGATTCTAGTGATATGATACTGAAACCAATTAGCAATATAGATCATAGGGTGTTCATAATCCCCAAGGTGTGTAAAATAGTTCCAATGTATCAACAAAAAACCAATGAGAATAATTTCACCCACAATATATAAAATTTTTTATCATTAAGAGATATTAAAAATATGGCATAACGTAACTATGTATTTGAAATCCTATAATTAAAAATAAAAAAAAACTAAATAACGAAGAAGTGTAATAAGGAATAGAGTAAATTAAAAACACTAAACTCAAAATGAATTAAAAAGTTAGATATATAATTATGAAAGAATAATAGAAATAAGAAAGTAAATATAGTGGCTAGTGGAAATGGCCAAGACTTCCTCGACCCAAAAAATTATTTATCCATATATTTTGTTTTAAATTTCATTAACACTATTAATATGGAGATTAAAAATATATAAAATCAAACTAAATTCCATAATTATCTTTTCTAATGATCATTTATCCAATACCGTGTTGAAGTCACTTACTTCTTAACATTAGAAATAACATTTTCCAAACTATTTTAGAAAAAAAACAAAATGTAAAACAAATATAAATCATAATAAAATATAATATTTACTAATACAAGGATATAATTGAGGTGTACTAAATTTACTATATCCAATGATTCCAACGATTTTATCAAATCAAAGAAAGGAGTTATAAACAAGTCATTGGATGAGATTCATTGAATAATTCCGAACAGGAAAAAATAATTATGCCCCATGTTGTAACACAAATGTACAATAATTCTTTCCACAAATCTCTAATTGGATCCCTTATGAAACTGGAGAATACCTCATAAATTCCCCTTATGTCTCACTAAGTTGTATATGACCAACCTTATGGTGGAAACAACTTCCCTTGGGAACTAGTTTGTGTGTTCACAACAAGTTAATGTAGATTACATCCAAGAGTTATACTTGTATTTATAATATCCCATTATAACAATCAATGGAGATGATCAAGTCAGGTTTTCTATTGTCATTACATGAAAAAATCGTAATTAAACCACTTATATATTATCCTTATCTCACCACATAATCCATCAAAATAAATATCTCTTTTTATATGATCTATTTGATAGATTTATATAATAGAATAAGTACCTGAAAAATCCCACTAAGAGATAAAAAATGATTCCAAAAAAATATGTGGACCAATAGAGAGTCTCACAGTCATAAAAAATTCAATTAAAAAATGAAAAATTTGAAACATAAAACTATATTGGGATTCTAATCCACTTCTCATTCTTTTAGATCCAATTTAAAATAAACTATTTACCTTAATTATCAAATCACACATAGAAAACCATTTTGAAATGAACCATTTACATTGAAATATAAATTCGATCCATAGCAAGACTCTATCACCCAAAGATTTTATGAGAAGTATTCTTTTTAATTTATTTGATGTCTTGGGGTGTATGCTACACCATTATTATGTTGCGCTATAAGCAACAATGTATTGGCTTGTAGAATACACAACACTATTCTTGGATCGTGTTACACAAAATTTCATGTTCACAACATTTCATGATTATATATATATATATTCTATGTATAATTAAAATATGATTGGATTCTTTTATAAACAAAAAATGGAATATTGAACTACACGCAACTCTGACTTGGCTTGCTTTACATGTAATCACGACCTTCCATAATAGGGTGTGTTGTACGCAATACCGAGTTTTACTAAACAACGATATGTTATTAAAATATTATATAAACTGGCCGTTATGAATAGTAATACACACTTTTTGAAATTTTATAAATTTTATCGTTCAAAATGGACTTCATTTTTGGAATCGGAATATCGAAATTATCCTTGGGAGAAATTTCGTTATTTTTCTGAAAACATTCAATTTTTGATGAATTGTGAAATCACTGAGTTATTGGTTAAAACCGATTTTTTATTTAAATAATCATTTACGTTATTTAAATTTATTTTAGGTCAAAATAGATACATAATACTTATATATGTTTAATGTAATTTATTGGAGGCATTTTAGAATTATTTTACATATATAAAAATTTTATTGTACTTTTAACCGACTTTTACCCACCTCATAGAAGCATTTCCAATTGAACATAAAACATAATTTTACAACATCTGTGAGTTGAATTTTGAAAATCCGAGAGACCCAGTTAATATCAATCAGTAAAATGTGGTTCAATAAGATAAAAATAATTTTTGGTGAATAGTAAATTTTTACTTTTATTTACCATGGTTAAAAGTAAATAGGGTAATTAAGGGTATAAATGATATTATTATTACACTAACACACGTATTAATAATTTTGGATAAGTTTAAATCGACAAAAAACAACCTTAGGAACAAAATATTAACCTTTCGGTCCACTTGGAGTAGATTAGGACACTTATTATTATTTTATTTAAAGAAGAATTAAAAGAGTTAAAATCAATGTTTTATAACTAAAACCTTTTTATTAAAGGGTTATACATAAGATAAACTCGACTATAAATATTAATCAGAAAGATAAACATATTTCCTACATTATAGTATTTTATTTATAATTGATATAAATTAAATAATTTATTTTATTTTTGAAAAAATGATGATACAGAAATTACCTTATTAATGAAATATTAACATAATTGATGTTATAAATACCTAAATAAATGTTATTTGAGACGTTTTTTTAATTCCACTAATTTTATATGTTAATATGACATGTTACTATTAATTTAAATAACATTTTTCTAACTAATCATTCTGTTATGAATTTCAAAAAAATAAATTACCAAATAGTTTCAAAATTGGCATAAAATAGTTTTTAAAACATATATCATATTATTAATTGTTATTTTATTTCTAATAATCCATGTTTCTTCTAAATGACTTAGATAAGGTTATATATATTAATATGAACCACTTGAGGTTCGTTTGGCTTGTTATAGTACTTTTATTAACCATATAGTGTAAGAAAACAAGAAGACACGGTAAAAGTTAAATTTTTTAACATAGAGTTAAATCTAAATGATAAGGTTAAAATAGTAACCTAAACTTGTCTAAAACCTATTATTTGAGATTATTTTGACTCATCTCCACCTTAGAATTGAAATAAATCAATTTGGAGATATTGAAAACCGAATATGACTTTATTATGAAATAATATTTTAAGTTTTTCCTAAGGTGCCCCTCTACTCCATTATAAAAGGGAACATCCTCCCTATTCTATTTAAATAATTTTGGGCTTTCATGCTCAGACAAACACTGAAAATTACCCTTATCAACTTCCCTAGAAACATAATAGAGGTTCGGGTCTACTCAAAAGACCAACTCTAGTGCCTTAAGAGGGAGCTTAAAAGAGGTGCGTCGAAGAAGTGGTAATCGCTTCTACCGATTCTTTCATGTTTTCATTATTCTTTAACAACATCTTATTTAGTTGTTTCATGATAAATTAATAACATCGGTATAACTAATATACAAATATGTTATTATAAATATTACACTACTCCATTTCACCTTCTATCCATCTTACGGAAAACTAAATCACCGCGCGTGTGTACGTAGGGAATATCATCTCCACGCCGTGGTGTAATATGTTTTTCCACCACCACCTTACTTGGATCGGTGTAATGGTGTGAAGAAAAAAAATATATAGTTATTATAAAATCATACTGATTCTGTGATATTATATCATCCAGTCTAATTCAATTCAATAAATATGGGAATGATATCATCGCTCGTGCATACGTACGGATTATTGTCTCCACGACGCAATGAGATTCATTCTCCATGTTAACCATTATATAATGATTATAAAGTATATATAATGAATAATAATTAAATATATGACATGATAAAGATACTGGATTTATGTATATATATATTTCATCTACTTACTTCAATTCAAGTTAATAAGGAATGGAGAACAACATTCATGCGTACGTACGGCCTACCATCTCCATAAACGGTGTATTTCATTTAATTTATCTATCTCTTATATATATATACTGAATATATATGATATATAAATCATGATTTACATTCTGGAAGTAATTAAATCATGATATAAGTAATAATAATATCAAGAACAACAAGTCTAAACACGTACAATAAATAAATTTTTTTTACCCAAAACACTGATTTAACATGGAATTTACAAAAGAATGGGTAATATAAAGTAATAAGTGAACCATATATGATATCATAACAATGAATATGATTCTGTAAAAATTCAATGAAATTATTTAAATCATTATACATGAGTTTTGGATACGTACGAAGCATATCATACCTACAGTAAGGGATAATTTTGCATTCTCATTGTTTTTCCAAGATTACTTATACGTAAGTATTTATTGGGGCTATATATTTCATCCATGTACATAAAATGTTTTTCATAAAGTGTATAATAACTTTACATGTGTTTTTAGAGTTATTTTAACCCCTATTTGACTATTACATTGTGTATGGAAGGAATCTTTCTTTTGTTTAAACTACGTGATACTTTTTGAATTTTATGTTAAAAGTATGAGGAGAATGTTTTTTTAACTTATATGGCAAGAATGGATTATTATGGTTTCATAATGACTTATTTTCATTAAGTTTACTCTACATGATTTCATGGTTATTTTCAATAAAATCCTTGTCTTTTAAAATTTCGTGGAATTTTGGGAAAAGAAAATGATTTTTAAGAAGAAAGGATATTTTCATCATGAATTCTTTTCAAGTGTTTTATCAAAATCATTTTCCATATAATATGACATTATTTCATATCTGTATGTTTCAAGTATAATATCTCTAGGATTTACATGGTTTCAATTTTATTATGATGAAATGATCTCCATTGGTTTTATATGGATTATGTTAGGATGGGATGATATTTATGAAACCCATTTTTATTCTCTAGGTTATGATGAATGATTTATGTTTATGTTGTGGCATAAGTAAGAATGATTTCATTATGAGATGGGTGGGACCTATATCTCACTCTAATTAATTGGGTATGGATTTATATCTCATGAGGTAAACATGGATGGAATGGTATGTTTATCCGATTCAGTGATACAGGAATGGAATGAGGAGTGAACTTGATTCAGAAGAGTACATTTTCCACTAAGATGGTATTGGAAGCAATGCCTTGGATACTATGGAAATCATAACATGTGATTAATGGTTTTCCACAATTAAATGTTTTATTTCCATGCTATTTTATCATGATTGATGTTCCTTTATGTCCTATTCCTTACGTACTACCAATGTTTATTTCACAACTGAAGATTATGATGTGTAAACATTATGTTCATGTTTTGATGTTAAAATGTATATGGTTTGTTTTATTTTCTCCATGCTTACCCTTAGTTAGTATTTGACCTCACCCTTTATATTTTATCTTTTCTCTATGATATAAATAATGGTTTTCAGTAAGATAAAAAAGGAAGATCTTTTGGGAGATGTTGAATATCCTTCACCAAGATTAGAAAATTATATTCCGATTTTCCAAAGACATTAAACTATTAGGTTCCTTTGGTGTCTTTTTTTGTTATGTATTAGGTATTCCAAAAAACTACTTTAATGTCCATGTATGTCAAGATTGGGTCTCTACAATTGGTATCAGAGGAAAGGTTTAGCTAATCATTGGAAACAAGGATTTGAAAACTTTAGTGAAACCCCTAGAGATATTTCTAAGGTATGTATAGAGATGTCCCTAAAGATAATTATACATATAGATTATAGTCCTAGAATTACGATAACGACCTTAGAATAAAACCTAAGATTTTATATATTGAATGTAATCTCTTTTTATTTTGATTTTTTCCTAGCAAGATTTTTGCCTTTCACACTGTTCTTTTTTGGTTTTAGATGATAGCTGGAACCTGAAGAAACCATGTCGATCAATGTAATAGAAAATGTAATGATTTTCCTCCTAAACAGACCAATGTTATGGGATATGGAGTGCAAAATCTTATTGCTATATTTAAAAAATATATGAATCATTCTAGACTTCCAAATAAGGATAGAAAGGAACACTATTCTATTGAGTCCTTCATGAGGCAACGTCCACCTTCTTTCAGTGGGTCTCCTAATCCACTTGTTTCAGAACAATGGATTACTACCATTGAAATGATATTTTCGATACATCACTTTTCAGAAAATGAAAAAGTCATTTTTGCTGCTTACCATTTAGAAGGTGAAGTAGACCAGTGGTTGAATCTAATTAATAATACAACGACCCAAGATAACATTGAATCCATTGAATGGGATGAGTTCAAGAACTATTTTTTTCAATAAGTAATTCCCTCCTATTCTATGAACAAATATGTAAAAGGAGTTCCTTGAACTTAAGAAAAAGGATGATAAATTTGTTGGTATATAGGAAGCAAATTTTACAAGGCTTGCAAGGTATGCATTTGGCTTTTCATCCAACATGAAATAAGAGTTGATAAATTCTTCAGTGGCATAAAACCAAGTCTTCGAAGGGCGTTAGTTATAAGAGACTTCAGTACCTAAAAAGAAATGGTTTCTTTTGCTATCAAAGTAGAACTGGAATTTGGTGTTACATATCCATCTCATGTTTTTGACAAGAAATGAAAGATGAAGTTCAAGGAAAAATCTCACAACAGTGGTGAAAAGATGGTGAATGTTTCTTTATGCTCAAAGATTGGAAAGAAGCATGGGGGATATTGTCTAAAATGTACTAGAAAATGTTTCATGTGTGGAAAAGAAGGTCATCGAGCTGCTGAGTGCTGATGAAATGGGAAAACGTTTTCTAATGACGTGGATAGAGAAATGACTATAGAGAATGCTCCACCAACACTTTAATGCAACAAGTGCATGGAAATGGGGCATTATGCTAACCAATGCCCTATTACAAGGTTTAATGATGATCCACCTCCACGAAATCTTAAGGTAAAGGACAATGGGAAGTCACTTGTGATCACTATTGGAGATGTTGATTATCCCAACAATGTTGTGGAATGATTATGTGTTTATGTAATAGGATTCTGAAATAATTTTATGGAATCTCATTTATAGTATTTGGAATATTGGAATATCTATGTATTGGTTTATTGTGTTTTTCAATAATTATATAGTACCGGAAACCATGAAAAGCGATTCAAATATTTTGGAAAGGAGATGATATGTACATAATGATGGGATAAGGAGAAAATGAAATGTTTGAATGTATTCATGAGCTCATGACTGATATAAGGACAAAGTGATATCATGGTTTGTGTATATCGAAATTTTGGGATTTTAGTATGTGGAAAGAGTTAACTTTTAATAGCATTCATGTTTTCAATAAGGTTCAATGGGTATTAATTTTTGAAGAGAATACATGATTAAGGTATTCACATGTTTGGAATGTGACCAACAATATATATTTTATGATATATGGGTGATATATGATGGTATTCACATGCTCGGTATATGACATTTCTAGTAATTTTTTTCTTTATACTATGAGCTTGGATAGAAGTATTTTAGATAAGCCTAAAGATTGGAATGGATTATGTTGGACATATGTTATTATTGTTTAAGTATAAGACATTTTTCGATATTATTTCTAGAATGTTATAATAGTGTAGATTTAGAAAAAGGGACAACCTGTAAGATGGGCGACAACCTGTCGTGTTGGACAAGGTTGCGGGAATCAAACCCACAACTGAAGTGTGATAGGCCTTTATCGCCTACCTCTGGCCTACAGGAAGTTCCTTGTTTATATAAACTGGTTTTATTTTATTAAGCGGTATCATAGATGAAGTATAAGTCTATTTTTGGAACCATATACGATTAATCTCACCATTGATGGACTTATGTATATAACTTTTTCTTACATAATGTTTGAGAGAGATGGAATGACCAATGATTCGATCACATGATCTGCTAACACTTTGTAAAAGACAAATTCATCTTCATTTCATTAAAAGGTGAAGTGGAAATTGTTCAACGCATGAGCTACGATAAGATTGTACCAAAATCATATAAGTATTTATTTTAATTCAAAAATTATTCAACATTCAGGAAATGATCTTGAGAACCAAAAATGTTTTCCTAGTGCCCTTATATCCGATGAATCAGATGGTACCTTAGATCATCACAAATTTAGGGCATTGTGGTTGTTGGATTTTTCATAGACATGTCCTCTAGCACTCTTCATCAAAATATGATGGTTATATTTCACTTCTATATCCATATTTTCACATTTTTTTCTCCTATGTGTAAACCCAATGTTGAGTTAATTTGGGTAACTTTTACGTTTCATACATTAGTTTTTAAAATTATGTTTTGTAATACATTTTACAATGTGGTTATCTATGAAAGAAACTTTCAAGTAGTAAACGATTCATAATCCTGACGAATTTCAGGGGAGAAATTCATTTTAAGGGGAGTAGAATGTAACACCATGCGATTTTATGAGAAGTATTATCATTAATTTATTTGATGTCTTATGTTTTATGATACACCTATATTATCATGAGCTATATAAAGCACCGTATCAGCTTGCAGTATATGCAACACCATTCTTGGATCGTGTTACACAAAATTTTATGTTCGCAACATTAAGTGTATATATATATTAAATGTATAAACAAAATATGGTTGGATTCTATTATAAAAAACAACAAAGGAATCTTGCACTACAATAAACCCTGACTTGGAGATCTTTATACGCAATCACGACCTTCCACGATAGCGTGTGTTGTATGCAATACCGAGTTTCACTAAACAACGATATGTTCTTAAAATATTATATAAACTAGTCCTTATGAATAGTAATGCCCACTTTTTGAAATTTTAAAAATTTCAACCTTCAAAATGGACTTCATTTTTGGATTCGGAATATCGAAATTTTCCTTGGGAGAAATTTTCGTATTTTTTTGAAAACTTTCAATTTTTGATGAATAGTGAAATCACTGAGTTATTGGTTAAAACCGACTTTTTATTTAAATAATCATTTATTTTATTAAAATTTACTTTAGGTAAAAATAGATACATATTACTTATATATGTTAAATGTAATTCATTGGAGTCATTTTATAATAATTTTAGATATATAAAAATTTTATTGAACTTTTCACCGTCTTTTACCCACCTCCTAGGAGAATTTTCAATTGTACATAAAACTTAATTTTACCACTTCTATGAGTTGAATATTGAAAATCCAAGAGACATAGTTAATATCAAGTAGTAAAATGTTGTTCAATAAGATATAAATTATTTTTTGTGAATAGTAAATTTTTACTTTTATTTACCACGGTTAAAAGTAAATAGGGTAATTAAGGGTAAAAATGATATTATTATTACCTAACACATGTCCTAATTCTATTGGATAAGTTTAATTCTACCAAAAACAATCATAGAAATAAAATATTACCCTTTAGGACTACTTGAATTAGATTAGGACACTTATTATTATTTTATTCAAAGAATAGTTAAAAGTGTTAAAATCAATGTTTAATAACTAAAACATTTTGAATATAGGGTTATACATAAGATAAATTCGACTATAAATATTATTTATAAAGATAAAAATATTTTCTACATAATGGTAATTTATTTATAATATTATACATTAAATAATTTAATTTATTTATGACACAATAATGATACATTAATTACCTTATTAATGAAATATTAAGAAAATTGATGTTATAAATACCCAAATAAATTTAATTTGAGACTTTTTATGAATTACACTAATTTTATAGGTTAATATGACATGTTAGTATTGAGTTTGTTAACTTTTATTGAACTAATAATGCTTTTATGAGTTTGAAAAAAATAAATTACCAAATACTTTCAAAATTGACATAAATTACTTTTTAAAATAAATTATTATGTTATTTATTTTTATTTTATTCCTAGAAATCTATGGTTCAGCCAAATGACATAGATAAGGTTATATATATTAATAATGAACCACTTGGGGTTTGTTTGTCTTGTTATTTTTTGTTTATTAACCATATAGTGTAAGAAAACAAGAAGACACTGTAAAAGTTAAATTATTTAACCTAGAGTTAAGTCTAAATGATAAGGTTAAAATAGTAACCTAAACTTGTCTAAAACCAATTTTTTGAGAGGTTTTCGACCCATCCCCACCTTATTTTCAAAATAAATTAATTTGGTGCTATTAAAACTGAATATTACTTTATTATAAAATAATATTTTAGATTTTTCCTAAGGTGCCCCTCTCCTCCCTTATAAAAGGGAACCTCCTCCCTCTTCTCTTTACATAATTTTGAGCTTTCATGATGGAAAACCCCTACCCATTTACCTTATGAAATTCCCTAGAAACATTATAGACGTTCTGGAGTCCTAAAAATACCAACTGTTGTGCCTTAAGAAGAAGCTTAAAAATGGTGCGTTGAAGAAGAGGTAATCTCTTCTACCGATTAATTCAAGTTTTATTTCTTATTCAACATCTTCTTATTTAGTTGTTTCATTAAAAAGTACTAAAATAAGTATCACTAATATACTGATATGTTATTATAAACATGAAACAACCCCATTTCACCTTCTATCCATCCTATAGAAAACGAAATCACCGCATTTGCGTAAGTATGAAATACCGTCTCCACGCCGAGGTGTAATCGGTTTTTCCACCACCACCATACATGGATGGGTATAATGGTGTGAAGAATAACTATATATCGTTATTATAACATCATAATAATTCTATGATATTATATCATCCCCTCCAATTCAATTCAATAGTTATCAGAACGATAGCATCACTTGTGCGTACGTACGGATTACAGTCTCCACGACGCGATGAGATTCATTCTCCATGTAACCATTCAAAATTATTATAAAGTATATATAATGTATAACAATGAAATATATGACATGATAATTCTACTGGATTTATGTATATATACATTTCATCCACTTTCTTCCATTCAAGTCAATAAGGAAAGGAAAACAGTGTTCATGCGTACGTACAGGCTACTATCTCCATGAATGGTGTATTTTATTTAATTTATCTATCGATTATATATATATACTGAATATATATGATATATAAATCATTATTTACATTCTGGAAGTATGTAAATCATGATATAAGTAATAATAATACCAATAACAAAAAGTCCAAACACGTACGATAAATAAAACAATTTCACCAAAAACATTGCATTAACTTGGAATTTACAAAGAACATGTAATATAAAGTCATAAGTGAAACATATTTGATATCATAACAATGAATATGATTCTGTAATAATTATATGACATTATTTAAATCAATATACAAGAGGTTCAGATACGTATGAAGCATATCGAACCTAAGGTAAGGGATAATTTTGCAATCTCATTTTTATCCGAGATTTCATATATGTAAGTATTTACTGGGGTTATATTTTTCATCCATGTAAATAAAATGTTTTTCATAAATTGCTTAATATTTTTCCATGTATATTTAATTTTATGCTTACCCTATTTGACGTTTACTTTGGGTATGGAAGGAATCATTCTTTTGTTTACCATACATGGTACTTTTTGAATTATTCGTTAAAAATACGAGGAGAAATATTTTTAACTTATATGGCATGAATAGATTTTTATGGTTTCATAATGCCTTATTTTCATAAAGTTTAATCTACAAGATTTCATTTTTATTTTCAATAAAATCATTTTCTTTTAAAATTTCATGGAATTTTGTAAAAATAAAATGATTTTTAAGAAGATAGGATATTTTTTCTCAAGAATTATTTTCAAGTGTTTTATCAAAACCATTTTCCATCTAAGATGACATAATTTCATATGTGTATATTTCAAGTATAATATCTCTATTATTTTCATTGTTTTACTTTTCATATGATGAAATGATATCCATTTGTTTTATATGGATTATGTTATGATGGGGTGAAGTTTATGAAACCCATTTTTATTCTTTGGGTTATGATGAATGATTTATGTTTATGTTGTGGCACATGTAAGAATGATTTCATTATGAGATGGATGGGACCTATATCTCTCTCCAATGCATTGGGTGAAGATTTATTTCTCATGAGATATACATGTTTGGAATGTCATGTTAATCTGGTTCAATGATACAGGATTGGAACGAGGAGTGAAACCGATTCAGAAGGGGATTTTGTCAACTGAGATGGTCTGGGCAGCAATGCCTTGGCTACTATGGAAATCATATCATGTTATTGATGGTTTTTCACAATTAAATGTTTTATTCCAATTCTATTTTATCAATATTGATGTTCCTTCATGACCTATTCCTTATGTACTTCCAAGGTTTATTTCACAACACAAGATTTTGATATGTAAACTTTATGTTCATGTTTTGAAGTTCAAATGTATATGGTTTGTTTTATTTTCTCTATGATTACCCTTACTGATCATTTGAGCTCACCGTTTATATTTTTTCTTTTACCTATGATATAAAGAATGGTTTTAGGTAAGAAAAAAAATTGATGATCATTATGTGAGATGTTGAAGATCATTCACCAAAATTAGAAGATTATATTCCGAGTTTCTAAAGACACTAAACTATTACTGTAGAGACCCGTATCTTATCGTACATGGACTTTACATTACTTTTGCGGAATACTTAGTACATTACAAAAACACACACACAAGGACCATAATAGTTTAGTGTCTTTGGAAACTCGGACTATAATCTTCTAATCGTGGTGAAAGATCTTCAACATCTCCCATAAAGATCTTCCTTTTTTTTACCTAAAACCTTTCTTTATATCCTGGGGAAAAGAAAACATAAAAGGGTGAGCTCAAATGCTCAGTAAGGGTAAACAAAAGAAATATCAATCACATCATATTCATAAGAACATAACATTTTGGAAATCATAACCTGCAAAAGAGAGCATAATTTCATAACATGGGATAAATCATGGCAGTGAAATGTAATCACAATAATCATAACATAAAACATGGAACTTTGTGGCATACACACATAATCATAGAGAATCATTTCTTGTTAGTCAAGACTCATTGCCAAGACTATCTTAGTGGACAAAGTCCCTTTCTGAATCGAGTAATCCTCGTTTCAGTCCTGTTTCACTGAACCGGTATAACCTACCATTCCAGCCATGTCTATCTCATGAGATATAAAATCTTTACCCAATGCATTGGAGGGAGATATAGGTCCCACCCATCTCTTAATGAATCCTTTCTTATGTGTGCCACAAAATCATAAATCATACATCATTTCATAACCCATGTATTAAAAATGGGATTCTTAAAACAACATGACATCATAAAACCATTCATATAAGATAAAGGAATTCATAAACATAATTCCATCACAACATAGTCAAATCAATGTAAAAATATGGATAGAAACAGAACCCTTTATTATCTTAGATGGAAAATAATTTTGATAAAACACTTTAAATGAATTCTTGAGGAAAATATCCTTTCTTCTTCAAAATCAATTTCTTTTCAAAAAACATCATGCAATTTTAAAAGAAAGAGATTTTATTAAAAATAGTCATGAAATCTTTTGGAGTAAGCTTCATTAAAATAAGGCTTTATAAAACCATAAAAATCCGTTCATGCCGTTTAAGTTAAAAAAAACATTCTTCGTACTTTTGTCGGAAAAGTCAAAAAGTACCTCGTATGAAAAAGTGACAAAAGATTCCTTTCATATTCTTTACAAAAAACTCACCGAAGAGTAAAATTGGATTTAAACTATTATAAGTGGATGGAAACAATATTACATATTGAAGGAACATGGATGTGGATGATAAAATACACCCCAGTAAATACTTACGAATAAACAATCTCGGATAAAAATGAGATTGTGATATTTCCCTTACCTTAGGTCCGACTTGCTTTGTAAGTGTCCGAACCTCCTGTATAATGATTTAAATCATGTTATTGACTTATTAAAGAATCATATTCATTGTTATGATATCATATATGGTTCACTTATGACATTATATTTCCCGTTCTTTTGTAAATTCCATGTTAAAGAAGCGTTTTGGGTAAAATCGTTTCATTTATCGTAGGTGTTTTGACTTGTTGTTCTTGACATCATTATTACTTATATCATGATTTACTTACTTCCAGAATATAAAATATGATTTATATATCATATATATTCAGTATATATATATATATAATAGGTAGATAAATAAAATGAAAAACACCGTTCATGGAGACGGTAGTCCGTACGTACGCATGAACGCTGTTTTCCTTTCCTTATTGTCTTGAAATGGAAGTAAGTAGATGAAATACATATGTATATATATACATAAATCCAGTAGCTTTATAATGTCATATATTTCATTATTATTTCTTATATATACATTATAATCATTCTTAAATGGTTAACATGGAGAATGAATCTCATCGCGTCGTGGAGACGGTATTCCGTACGTACGCACGAGCGATGATATCATTTCTATAAATATTGAATTGAATTGGAGTGGATTATACAATATATAAGAATCAATATGATGTTGTAATAACTATGTATAGTTATTCTTTACACCATTATACCCATCCATGTAAGGTGGTGGTGGAAAATAGATTACACCACGGCGTGGAGACGGTATTCCGTACGTACGCACGCGCGGTGATTTCTTTTTCCGTAGGATGGATAGATGGTGAAATAGGGTTGTTTCATACTTATAATAACATATCAGTATATTAGTGATACTGATGTTATTACTTCATAATGAAACAACCTAAGAAGAAGAAGTGGAAGAAGAAATAAAGATGAAAGAATTGGTAACGGTAATTACCTCTTCTTTGAAGTGCCTCTTTGAGACCTCCTCTTAGGGCCCTAAAATTGGTCTTTGAGGAAGACCAGAACCTCTAGGATGTTGCTAGGGAAGTGGAGAGGAGAAATTGGCAGGGGTTGGCCGAGATTGAGTGCTCAAATTGGTGTGAGGAGGAGGGGGAGGAGGTGTCCTTTTATAGGGGAGGAGAGGGGCACCTTAGGAATATCTCAAAATATTATTTTATATTAAAGTCAAAATCGGTTTATAATGGTTCCAAAGGGTCTTATTTCGAAGCTAAAGTAAGGATAGGTCGAAATCCTATCAACCAATAGAATTTAGACAAGTTTAAGATATTATTTTAACCTTATCAATTAGATTTAACTCTAAGTTAATTAATTTAACTTTTACCGTGTCTTTTTGTTTTCTTTCACTATATGGTTAATACACTTACTATAACATGCCAAACGAACCCCAAATTGTTTATTATTAATATATATATCCTTATCTAAGTCATTTGGCCGAACCTTATATTTTTAGGAATAAAATAACAATTAATAATATAATATTTGATTTAAAAACTATTTTGTGTCAATTTTGACACTATTTGATATATGATTTTTGTGAAAGTCATAACAGAATTATATGTTCGAACCAAGTTGATTAAATCAACACTAATATATCATAGTAACCTAGAAAATTAGTGTAATTCATAAAAAGTCTTAAATTACATTTATTTTGGTATTTATATTATCAATTATGTCAATATTTCATTAATAAGATAATTACTGCATGATTTTTGTGTCATAAATAAATTATATTATTTGATGTCTAAAAATTACAAATAAAATACCATCATGTAGGAAATCTTTTTAGCTTTCTAATTAATATTTATAGACGAATTTATCTTATGTATAACCCCATATTAAAAATGATTTACTTATTAAACTTTGATTTTAACTATTTTAACCCTTCTTTAAATAAATTAATAATAAATGTCCTAATCTAATCCAAGTGGGCCTAAATGGTCATATTTTATTCCTAAGTTTGTTTTTGGTCGAATTACACTTGTACAATAGAATTAGTACATGTGTTAGGGTAATATTAATATCATATTTACCCTTAGTTACCTTATTTACTATTAACCGTGGTAAAAAAAAGTAAAAAGTTACTATTCACCAAAAAATTATTTTCATCTCATTGAACCACATTTTAGTCCTTGATATTAACCGTGTCTCTCGGATTTTCGAAATTCCATTCACAGAAGCGGTAAAATTATGTTTTATGCAAAATTCAGTTTTTAACCTACCACTTAGTAGTTTCACTATTCATCAAAAATTGATGTTTTTCAGAACAATGCCAAAATTTCATCCTAAGCTATATTTCATATTCCGAATTCAAAAATGAAGTCTATTTTACCAAATTCATAACAAAAAAGTTGCATTAATTAATTTAATAATTAAATCCCGCTGTTAAAACAAATAGCGTGTTTTTAAGAAACAATATCTATCAAAAGATTGACACTTGATTATGTCTGGTTTAAATGTGAAATTACAACCAATGACCAACATTGTATTAAATTGTAAAAATATATTCTAAATATACTTTAAAACCACTCAAATTAATAATTTATCACTATTAATAATTTCGATTAAAAAAGTTGTTTTTTAATTATAATTTAGTAATTTTCACTATTCATCAGAATATGAAAGTTATCTGAAATGTACCAAAATTTCACCTTAGGCTAAATTCGATACTCCGAATCCAAAAATGAAGTTCATTTTGAAATATAAGATTTACAGAATTTTAAAAATTGGTTATTACTATTCATAATGGCTAGTTTTAATAATATTTTAATAGCATATCATTGTTTCGTGAAACTCAGGATTACGTACCACACACGCTATAGAGGAAGGTTGCGATTGCGTGTAATGCAAGGCAAGTCAAGGATGCGTGTTATGCAAGCTCCTTTTGGTGTAGCGTATAACACAAGACATTAAAAAAGAATATTTTTCATAAAATCTTGGGCTGTTACATTCTACCCCCCTTAAAATGAATTTCGCCCTCGAAATTCGTCGGGGTTATAAATGGTTTACTATTCGAAAGTTTCTTTAATAGAAACCCACATCGTAAAAGGGAATACCAAAACTTGGCTTTAAAAACTAAAGTATGAAATGTAACGATTACCCAAATAAACTAATCACTGGGTTTCCACATAGGTGAAAATATGGATATGGAAGAGAAATCTAACCATCATGTTCTGATGGAGAGTGGTAGAGAACATGGCTATGGAAAAGCCAGTAATCACAAATCCATAGATTTGTGATGATATAAGGTACCATCTGATTCATCAGGTATAAGATCACTAGGACAACATTTTTTTGGTTTTCAAGATCATTTCCCTAAAGTTGAAAATTTTCTTAGAATAAATACTTACTTTATTTTGGTACAATCTCACTTTTGTTCGTGCCTTGAACAATTTCTACTTCATATCTTAAATAAATGAAGTTGAATTTGTTATTCGTGAAGTGTTAGCAGATCATGTGATAGAATGACGAGTCATTCCATCTGTCTCAAACAAAAGGTTAGTAAAAATTATATACATAAGTCGATCTATAGTGAGATTAATCACATATGGTTTCTAAAATGGACTTATACTTCATATATCATACTGCTTAATATAATAAAACTAGTTTCTACTAAACAGAGACTTCCTGTAGGCCAGTGGTAGGCGATAAAGGTCAGTCGCACTTCGGTTGTGGGTTCGATTCCTACAGCCTTGTCCGAAGCGATGGGCTGTCGCCCGTCCTGCAGGTTGTCCCTTTTTCTAAAACTACGTTACTATAACATCGAAAATCTTCTATCCTTAAACAATACTAACTTATGTCCAACATAATCCAGTCTAATCTTTAGGCTTATACATAATACTGCAGTCCACTCTCATAATATAGTGACAACGATTACCAGAGATTTAATACTGTCGTTGATCCCCACATATCATAAGATATGTCTTGTTGGTCACATTCCAAACATTCAAAGTCCTTAATCGTGTATTCTCTTGAATACCTTAGTGAAAACATGAGTGCAGTTAAAAGTTAACACTTTCCACATACCAAAATCCTCAAAATTCTATATACTCAAACCATGATATCACTTAGTCCTTATATCAATCATGAGCTCATGAATACTGTCAAACATTTCATTTTCCCCTTATCCCTTCATTATGTGCATATCATCTTCATTCCAAAAATATCTGAATAACCTTTCATGGATACTGGTAACATTAATCAAGCAACAATGTTACAATCCTTACATGTCTCTTTATTCCATAGTACCATGAGATTACTTATACAACATTACACATGATAAACATATAATCATTCCACTACATTCTTAAACCATTGACCGAGCTTCAACAATTCTTTCATCTCACATACCATTGGTAGTCTCTTCATCATCATCCACATAAATACTTCCCATATGACCATACTGATTCTCTTCATGAGTCTTTCCCTTAGGGCATTTGTTTGCATAATGCCCATACATTCCACATTTAAAACACTTAACCATTTTTGATGTCGTAGCAATACCATTATCCTCATCCCTGGTATTAACTGAACCTTTTCCTTTGCACTTACTGGCTTTGTGTCCTTCTTTTCCACACCCAAAGAATCTTCCAGTTCCTTTGAAACATTCTCCTTGATGCCTCTTCCCACATGATTTACATAGGGGAAATTGAACTTTCTTTCCTCTATGATCATCATGAAACTCCATCTTTCTCTTATTAGCCGAGTCAGGAAACTTACCAAATTTTACTTTATTGATCATATTATGAGATTGTTGATTCGGCATAATAATGATGTTTGGACTTCCAAATCCCATTTCATTTGGTTGCTCATAAAGAATATCATTCCATTGTCCATCATTTCCTCCATTATCGTGAATCACCTTGTTTCCAGCCATTTTCTAAAACCCAAAAAGAATAGCGTGAGAGGCAAAAAATCATGCTAGGGAAAACAACATAATAAAGGGGGAGTAACTTGAACATCTAACATCTTAGGTTTAATTCTATGATCGTTAGCGTAGTTCTAGTACTATAACCTATACGTATACTTAACCTTAGGAACATCCCTAGACATACCTTAGAAATATCTCTAGGGATCTCACTAACGTTTTCGCATCCTAGTTTCCAAAGGTTGACTAAACCTCCCTCTGATACCAACTGTAGAGACCCGTATCTTATCGTACATGGACTTTACATTACTTTTGCGGAATACTTAGTACATTACAAAAACACACACACAAGGACCGTAATAGTTTAGTGTCTTTGGAAACTCGGACTATAATCTTCTAATCGTGGTGAAAGATCTTCAACATCTCCCATAAAGATCTTCCTTTTTTTACCGAAAACCTTTCTTTATATCCTGGGGAAAAGAAAACATAAAAGGGTGAGCTCAAATGCTCAGTAAGGGTAAACAAAAGAAATATCAATCACATCATATTCATAAGAACATAACATTTTGGAAATCATAACCTGCAAAAGAGAGCATAATTTCATAACATGGGATAAATCATGGCAGTGAAATGTAATCACAATAATCATAACATAAAACATGGAACTTTGTGGCATACACACATAATCATAGAGAATCATTTCTTGTTAGTCAAGACTCATTGCCAAGACTATCTTAGTGGACAAAGTCCCTTTCTGAATCGAGTAATCCTCGTTTCAGTCCTGTTTCACTGAACCGGTATAACCTACCATTCCAGCCATGTCTATCTCATGAGATATAAAATCTTTACCCAATGCATTGGAGGGAGATATAGGTCCCACCCATCTCTTAATGAATCCTTTCTTATGTGTGCCACAAAATCATAAATCATACATCATTTCATAACCCATGTATTAAAAATGGGATTCTTAAAACAACATGACATCATAAAACCATTCATATAAGATAAAGGAATTCATAAACATAATTCCATCACAACATAGTCAAATCAATGTAAAAATATGGATAGAAACAGAACCCTTTATTATCTTAGATGGAAAATAATTTTGATAAAACACTTTAAATGAATTCTTGAGGAAAATATCCTTTCTTCTTCAAAATCAATTTCTTTTCAAAAAACATCATGCAATTTTAAAAGAAAGAGATTTTATTAAAAATAGTCATGAAATCTTTTGGAGTAAGCTTCATGAAAATAAGGCTTTATAAAACCGTAAAAATCCGTTCATGCCGTTTAAGTTAAAAAAAACATTCTTCGTACTTTTGTCGGAAAAGTCAAAAAGTACCTCGTATGAAAAAGTGACAAAAGATTCCTTTCATATTCTTTACAAAAAACTCACCGAATAGTAAAATTGGATTTAAACTATTATAAGTGGATGGAAACAATATTACATATTGAAGGAACATGGATGTGGATGATAAAATACACCCCAGTAAATACTTACGAATAAACAATCTTGGATAAAAATGAGATTGTGATATTTCCCTTACCTTAGGTCCGACTTGCTTTGTAAGTGTCCGAACCTCCTGTATAATGATTTAAATCATGTTATTGACTTATTAAAGAATCATATTCATTGTTATGATATCATATATGGTTCACTTATGACATTATATTTCCCGTTCTTTTGTAAATTCCATGTTAAAGAAGCGTTTTGGGTAAAATCGTTTCATTTATCATAGGTGTTTTGACTTGTTGTTCTTGACATCATTATTACTTATATCATGATTTACTTACTTCCAGAATATAAAATATGATTTATATATCATATATATTCAGTATATATATATATATAATAGGTAGATAAATAAAATGAAAAACACCGTTCATGGAGACGGTAGTCCGTACGTACGCATGAACGCTGTTTTCCGTTCCTTATTGTCTTGAAATGGAAGTAAGTAGATGAAATACATATGTATATATATACATAAATCCAGTAGCTTTATAATGTCATATATTTCATTATTATTTCTTATATATACATTATAATCATTCTTAAATGGTTAACATGGAGAATGAATCTCATCGCGTCGTGGAGACGGTATTCCGTACGTACGCACGAGCGATGATATCATTTCTATAAATATTGAATCGAATTGGAGTGGATTATACAATATATCAGAATCAATATGATGTTGTAATAACTATGTATAGTTATTCTTTACACCATTATACCCATCCATGTAAGGTGGTGGTGGAAAATAGATTACACCACGGCGTGGAGACGGTATTCCGTACGTACGCACGCGCGGTGATTTCTTTTTCCGTAGGATGGATAGATGGTGAAATAGGGTTGTTTCATACTTATAATAACATATCAGTATATTAGTGATACTGATGTTATTACTTCATAATGAAACAACCTAAGAAGAAGAAGTGGAAGAAGAAATAAAGATGAAAGAATTGGTAACGGTAATTACCTCTTCTTTGAAGTGCCTCTTTGAGACCTCCTCTTAGGGCCCTAAAATTGGTCTTTGAGGAAGACCAGAACCTCTAGGATGTTGCTAGGGAAGTGGAGAGGAGAAATTGGCAGGGGTTGGCCGAGATTGAGTGCTCAAATTGGTGTGAGGAGGAGGGGGAGGAGGTGTCCTTTTATAGGGGAGGAGAGGGGCACCTTAGGAATATCTCAAAATATTATTTTATATTAAAGTCAAAATCGGTTTATAATGGTTCCAAAGGGTCTTATTTCGAAGCTAAAGTAAGGATGGGTCGAAATCCTATCAACCAATAGAATTTAGACAAGTTTAAGATATTATTTTAACCTTATCAATTAGATTTAACTCTAAGTTAATTAATTTAACTTTTACCGTGTCTTTTTGTTTTCTTTCACTATATGGTTAATACACTTACTATAACATGCCAAACGAACCCCAAATTGTTTATTATTAATATATATATCCTTATCTAAGTCATTTGGCCGAACCTTAGATTTTTAGGAATAAAATAACAATTAATAATATAATATTTGATTTAAAAACTATTTTTTGTCAATTTTGACACTATTTGATATATGATTTTTGTGAAAGTCATAACAGAATTATATGTTCAAACCAAGTTGATTAAATCAACACTAATATATCATAGTAACCTATAAAATTAGTGTAATTCATAAAAAGTCTTAAATTACATTTATTTTGGTATTTATATTATCAATTATGTCAATATTTCATTAATAAGATAATTACTGCATCATTTTTGTGTCATAAATAAATTATATTATTTGATGTCTAAAAATTACAAATAAAATACCATCATGTAGGAAATCTTTTTAGCTTTCTAATTAATATTTATAGACGAATTTATCTTATGTATAACCCCATATTAAAAATGATTTACTTATTAAACTTTGATTTTAACTATTTTAACCCTTCTTTAAATAAATTAATAATAAATGTCCTAATCTAATCCAAGTGGGCCTAAATGGTCATATTTTATTCCTAAGTTTGTTTTTGGTCGAATTACACTTGTCCAATAGAATTAGTACATGTGTTAGGGTAATATTAATATCATATTTACCCTTAGTTACCTTATTTACTATTAACCGTGGTAAAAAAAAGTAAAAAGTTACTATTCACCAAAAAATTATTTTCATCTCATTGAACCACATTTTAGTCCTTGATATTAACCGTGTCTCTCGGATTTTCGAAATTCCATTCACAGAAGCGGTAAAATTATGTTTTATGCAAAATTCAGTTTTTAACCTACCACTTAGTAGTTTCACTATTCATCAAAAATTGATGTTTTTCAGAACAATGCCAAAATTTCATCCTAAGCTATATTTCATATTCCGAATTCAAAAATGAAGTCTATTTTACCAAATTCATAACAAAAAAGTTGCATTAATTAATTTAATAATTAAATCCCGCTGTTAAAACAAATAGCGTGTTTTTAAGAAACAATATCTATCAAAAGATTGACACTTGATTATGTCTGGTTTAAATGTGAAATTACAACCAATGACCAACATTGTATTAAATTGTAAAAATATATTCTAAATATACTTTAAAACCACTCAAATTAAAAATTTATCCCTATTAATAATTTCGATTAAAAAAGTTGTTTTTTAATTATAATTTAGTAATTTTCACTATTCATCAGAATATGAAAGTTATCTGAAATGTACCAAAATTTCACCTTAGGATAAATTCGATACTCCGAATCCAAAAATGAAGTTCATTTTGAAATATAAGATTTACAGAATTTTAAAAATTGGTTATTACTATTCATAACGGCTAGTTTTAATAATATTTTAATAGCATATCATTGTTTCGTGAAACTCAGGATTACGTACCACACACGCTATCGAGGAAGGTTGCGATTGCGTGTAATGCAAGGCAAGTCAAGGATGCGTGTTATGCAAGCTCCTTTTGGTGTAGCGTATAACACAAGACATTAAAAAAGAATATTTTTCATAAAATCTTGGGCTGTTACATTCTACCCCCCTTAAAATGAATTTCGCCCTCGAAATTCGTCGGGGTTATAAATGGTTTACTATTCGAAAGTTTCTTTAATAGAAACCCACATCGTAAAAGGGAATACCAAAACTTGGCTTTAAAAACTAAAGTATGAAATGTAACGATTACCCAAATAAACTAATCACTGGGTTTCCACATAGGTGAAAATATGGATATGGAAGAGAAATCTAACCATCATGTTCTGATGGAGAGTGGTAGAGAACATGGCTATGGAAAAGCCAGTAATCACAAATCCATAGATTTGTGATGATATAAGGTACCATCTGATTCATCAGGTATAAGATCACTAGGACAACATTTTTTTGGTTTTCAAGATCATTTCCCTAAAGTTGAAAATTTGCTTAGAATAAATACTTACTTTATTTTGGTACAATCTCACTTTTGTTCGTGCCTTGAACAATTTCTACTTCATATCTTAAATAAATGAAGTTGAATTTGTTATTCGTGAAGTGTTAGCAGATCATGTGATAGAATGACGAGTCATTCCATCTGTCTCAAACAAAAGGTTAGTAAAAATTATATACATAAGTCGATCTATAGTGAGATTAATCACATATGGTTTCTAAAATGGACTTATACTTCATATATCATACTGCTTAATATAATAAAACTAGTTTCTACTAAACAGGGACTTCCTGTAGGCCAGTGGTAGGCGATAAAGGTCAGTCGCACTTCGGTTGTGGGTTCGATTCCTACAGCCTTGTCCGAAGCGATGGGTTGTCGCCCGTCCTGCAGGTTGTCCCTTTTTCTAAAACTACGTTACTATAACATCGAAAATCTTCTATCCTTAAACAATACTAACTTATGTCCAACATAATCCAGTCTAATCTTTAGGCTTATACATAATACTGCAGTCCACTCTCATAATATAGTGACAACGATTACCAGAGATTTAATACTGTCGTTGATCCCCACATATCATAAGATATGTCTTGTTGGTCACATTCCAAACATTCAAAGTCCTTAATCGTGTATTCTCTTGAATACCTTAGTGAAAACATGAGTGCAGTTAAAAGTTAACACTTTCCACATACCAAAATCCTCAAAATTCTATATACTCAAACCATGATATCACTTAGTCCTTATATCAATCATGAGCTCATGAATACTGTCAAACATTTCATTTTCCCCTTATCCCTTCATTATGCGCATATCATCTTCATTCCAAAAATATCTGAATAACCTTTCATGGATACTGGTAACATTAATCAAGCAACAATGTTACAATCCTTACATGTCTCTTTATTCCATAGTACCATGAGATTACTTATACAACATTACACATGATAAACATATAATCATTCCACTACATTCTTAAACCATTGACCGAGCTTCAACAATTCTTTCATCTCACATACCATTGGTAGTCTCTTCATCATCATCCACATAAATACTTCCCATATGACCATACTGATTCTCTTCATGAGTCTTTCCCTTAGGGCATTTGTTTGCATAATGCCCATACATTCCACATTTAAAACACTTAACCATTTTTGATGTCGTAGCAATACCATTATCCTCATCCCTGGTATTAACTGAACCTTTTCCTTTGCACTTACTGGCTTTGTGTCCTTCTTTTCCACACCCAAAGCATCTTCCAGTTCCTTTGAAACATTCTCCTTGATGCCTCTTCCCACATGATTTACATAGGGGAAATTGAACTTTCTTTCCTCTATGATCATCATGAAACTCCATCTTTCTCTTATTAGCCGAGTCAGGAAACTTACCAAATTTTACTTTATTGATCATATTATGAGATTGCTGATTCGGCATAATAATGATGTTTGGACTTCCAAATCCCATTTCATTTGGTTGCTCATAAAGAATATCATTCCATTGTCCATCATTTCCTCCATTATCGTGAATCACCTTGTTTCCAGCCATTTTCTAAAACCCAAAAAGAATAGCGTGAGAGGCAAAAAATCATGCTAGGGAAAACAACATAATAAAGGGGGAGTAACTTGAACATCTAACATCTTAGGTTTAATTCTATGATCGTTAGCGTAGTTCTAGTACTATAACCTATACGTATACTTAACCTTAGGGACATCCCTAGACATACCTTAGAAATATCTCTAGGGATCTCACTAACGTTTTCGCATCCTAGTTTCCAAAGGTTGACTAAACCTCCCTCTGATACCAACTGTAGAGACCCGTATCTTATCGTACATGGACTTTACATTACTTTTGCGGAATACTTAGTACATTACAAAAACACACACACAAGGACCGTAATAGTTTAGTGTCTTTGGAAACTCGGACTATAATCTTCTAATCGTGGTGAAAGATCTTCAACATCTCCCATAAAGATCTTCCTTTTTTTTACCTAAAACCTTTCTTTATATCCTGGGGAAAAGAAAACATAAAAGGGTGAGCTCAAATGATCAGTAAGGGTAAACAAAAGAAATATCAATCACATCATATTCATAAGAACATAACATTTTGGAAATCATAACCTGCAAAAGAGAGCATAATTTCATAACATGGGATAAATCATGGCAGTGAAATGTAATCACAATAATCATAACATAAAACATGGAACTTTGTGGCATACACACATAATCATAGAGAATCATTTCTTGTTAGTCAAGACTCATTGCCAAGACTATCTTAGTGGACAAAGTCCCTTTCTGAATCGAGTAATCCTCGTTTCAGTCCTGTTTCACTGAACCGGTATAACCTACCATTCCAGCCATGTCTATCTCATGAGATATAAAATCTTTACCCAATGCATTGGAGGGAGATATAGGTCCCACCCATCTCTTAATGAATCCTTTCTTATGTGTGCCACAAAATCATAAATCATACATCATTTCATAACCCATGTATTAAAAATGGGATTCTTAAAACAACATGACATCATAAAACCATTCATATAAGATAAAGGAATTCATAAACATAATTCCATCACAACATAGTCAAATCAATGTAAAAATATGGATAGAAACATAACCCTTTATTATCTTAGATGGAAAATAATTTTGATACAACACTTTAAATGAATTCTTGAGGAAAATATCCTTTCTTCTTCAAAATCAATTTCTTTTCAAAAAACATCATGCAATTTTAAAAGAAAGAGATTTTATTAAAAATAGTCATGAAATCTTTTGGAGTAAGCTTCATGAAAATAAGGCTTTATAAAACCGTAAAAATCCGTTCATGCCGTTTAAGTTAAAAAAAACATTCTTCGTACTTTTGTCGGAAAAGTCAAAAAGTACCTCGTATGAAAAAGTGACAAAAGATTCCTTTCATATTCTTTACAAAAAACTCACCGAAGAGTAAAATTGGATTTAAACTATTATAAGTGGATGGAAACAATATTACATATTGAAGGAACATGGATGTGGATGATAAAATACACCCCAGTAAATACTTACGAATAAACAATCTTGGATAAAAATGAGATTGTGATATTTCCCTTACCTTAGGTCCGACTTGCTTTGTAAGTGTCCGAACCTCCTGTATAATGATTTAAATCATGTTATTGACTTATTAAAGAATCATATTCATTGTTATGATATCATATATGGTTCACTTATGACATTATATTTCCCGTTCTTTTGTAAATTCCATGTTAAAGAAGCGTTTTGGGTAAAATCGTTTCATTTATCGTAGGTGTTTTGACTTGTTGTTCTTGACATCATTATTACTTATATCATGATTTACTTACTTCCAGAATATAAAATATGATTTATATATCATATATATTCAGTATATATATATATATAATAGGTAGATAAATAAAATGAAAAACACCGTTCATGGAGACGGTAGTCCGTACGTACGCATGAACGCTGTTTTCCTTTCCTTATTGTCTTGAAATGGAAGTAAGTAGATGAAATACATATGTATATATATACATAAATCCAGTAGCTTTATAATGTCATATATTTCATTATTATTTCTTATATATACATTATAATCATTCTTAAATGGTTAACATGGAGAATGAATCTCATCGCGTCGTGGAGACGGTATTCCGTACGTACGCACGAGCGATGATATCATTTCTATAAATATTGAATCGAATTGGAGTGGATTATACAATATATCAGAATCAATATGATGTTGTAATAACTATGTATAGTTATTCTTTACACCATTATACCCATCCATGTAAGGTGGTGGTGGAAAATAGATTACACCACGGCGTGGAGACGGTATTCCGTACGTACGCACGCGCGGTGATTTCTTTTTCCGTAGGATGGATAGATGGTGAAATAGGGTTGTTTCATACTTATAATAACATATCAGTATATTAGTGATACTGATGTTATTACTTCATAATGAAACAACCTAAGAAGAAGAAGTGGAAGAAGAAATAAAGATGAAAGAATTGGTAACGGTAATTACCTCTTCTTTGAAGTGCCTCTTTGAGACCTCCTCTTAGGGCCCTAAAATTGGTCTTTGAGGAAGACCAGAACCTCTAGGATGTTGCTAGGGAAGTGGAGAGGAGAAATTGGCAGGGGTTGGTCGAGATTGAGTGCTCAAAGTGGTGTGAGGAGGAGGGGGAGGAGGTGTCCTTTTATAGGGGAGGAGAGGGGCACCTTAGGAATATCTCAAAATATTATTTTATATTAAAGTCAAAATCGGTTTATAATGGTTCCAAAGGGTCTTATTTCGAAGCTAAAGTAAGGATGGGTCGAAATCCTATCAACCAATAGAATTTAGACAAGTTTAAGATATTATTTTAACCTTATCAATTAGATTTAACTCTAAGTTAATTAATTTAACTTTTACCGTGTCTTTTTGTTTTCTTTCACTATATGGTTAATACACTTACTATAACATGCCAAACGAACCCCAAATTGTTTATTATTAATATATATATCCTTATCTAAGTCATTTGGCCGAACCTTAGATTTTTAGGAATAAAATAACAATTAATAATATAATATTTGATTTAAAAACTATTTTGTGTCAATTTTGACACTATTTGATATATGATTTTTGTGAAAGTCATAACAGAATTATATGTTCGAACCAAGTTGATTAAATCAACACTAATATATCATAGTAACCTATAAAATTAGTGTAATTCATAAAAAGTCTTAAATTACATTTATTTTGGTATTTATATTATCAATTATGTCAATATTTCATTAATAAGATAATTACTGCATCATTTTTGTGTCATAAATAAATTATATTATTTGATGTCTAAAAATTACAAATAAAATACCATCATGTAGGAAATCTTTTTAGCTTTCTAATTAATATTTATAGTCGAATTTATCTTATGTATAACCCCATATTAAAAATGATTTACTTATTAAACTTTGATTTTAACTATTTTAACCCTTCTTTAAATAAATTAATAATAAATGTCCTAATCTAATCCAAGTGGGCCTAAATGGTCATATTTTATTCCTAAGTTTGTTTTTGGTCGAATTACACTTGTCCAATAGAATTAGTACATGTGTTAGGGTAATATTAATATCATATTTACCCTTAGTTACCTTATTTACTATTAACCGTGGTAAAAAAAATTAAAATGTTACTATTCACCAAAAAATTATTTTCATCTCATTGAACCACATTTTAGTCCTTGATATTAACCGTGTCTCTCGGATTTTCGAAATTCCATTCACAGTAGCGGTAAAATTATGTTTTATGCAAAATTCAGTTTTTAACCTACCACTTAGTAGTTTCACTATTCATCAAAAATTGATGTTTTTCAGAACAGTGCCAAAATTTCATCCTAAGCTATATTTCATATTCCGAATTCAAAAATGAAGTCTATTTTACCAAATTCATAACACAAAAGTTGCATTAATTAATTTTATAATTAAATCCCGCTGTTAAAACAAATAGCGTGTTTTTAAGAAACAATATCTATCAAAAGATTGACACTTGATTATGTTTGGTTTAAATGTGAAATTACAACCAATGACCAACATTGTATTAAATTGTAAAAATATATTCTAAATATACTTTAAAACCACTCAAATTAATAATTTATCACTATTAATAATTTCGATTAAAAAAGTTGTTTTTTAATTATAATTTAGTAATTTTCACTATTCATCAGAATATGAAAGTTATCTGAAATGTACCAAAATTTCACCTTAGGCTAAATTCGATACTCCGAATCCAAAAATGAAGTTCATTTTGAAATATAAGATTTACAGAATTTTAAAAATTGGTTATTACTATTCATAACGGCTAGTTTTAATAATATTTTAATAGCATATCATTGTTTCGTGAAACTCAGGATTACGTACCACACACGCTATCGAGGAAGGTTGCGATTGCGTGTAATGCAAGGCAAGTCAAGGATGTGTGTTATGCAAGCTCCTTTTGGTGTAGCGTATAACACAAGACATTAAAAAAGAATATTTTTCATAAAATCTTGGGCTGTTACAATTACGGTCCTTTAGTGTCTTTTTTTATGTATTTTGTATTTCGAAAAATTAATGTCATGTCCATGTATTTCAAGATTGGGTCTCTAAAAATACTATTGTGTCTTAAACTAATTCATCAAGGACCGCACATTCCCCACTTTATCAAACACCCCTTTATAAAAAATAAAAACTTTGTTTCAGAACCATATGGTACCATGCTTCTTTTTAGAAGCACAAACCTATGTAGAAAAAAGCCATTATAAGAACTTTAATCCATTTATAGGGCCCACTAGGGTTTTTTATGGAACACAAGGCATATAAAATAAATATTTTTATAATAAAAATTTATAAATAAAAAAATCTACTTTTATACCAAGTGAAAACAACATTGAGAATATATTTTACCCCATTACATTAATACCTTATATAAATCATTTACATAGAATACTATTAAAACATTAAATCATTTCATCACTTGTTTCATATTATATATTTGAAAATAAACCGAATTCAACCAAATGGAAACATGTTTTAATGGATACTGATGGAAAACTAGGGTGGGAATGGGCCTCACATAACCCTAAACATAAAATTCACAATATTTTTTAACATAAAAAATACCTAAAATCATCTCGCATCATTTTTAGGGTTTATTGTAGAAAATGAATTAAATGTAATAGATGAGGGTGAAAACTTCTACAGAATGAGAGTCTATAAATTCTATCTACATCGAATTAAATAATGCAGGGAATGGAATATAAGAATATGGGGGGAGGCGTCCGATGAGATCTCCAAAAGATTCTTATAAGGGTGAATTGGTATGAAATGGAAAATAATTCCTTAATGGTCTATGTGGTAAAAAATGAAAAACAAACTGATCTATAAGCCCTTGAAGACAACTTCATTGGTGTGGTCCCTTACACCACTCTTTCTTATATCCCCCTATAAAATCCTGGTCGATTTTTCATGTTTCATGGGTCCTCAAAACATCATAGGGGTTATTAGCATACTTCCACCATCCACAAAATAACTACGTGAGGCTATGGAATGATTTTATTTCCTTAAAATCCAATATAATAGAACCTATTATCCGCATCACAATGCTGATTACCAAAGTTTAATGTGCCTCCTCGAGTAACCTCCACGGTATAATTACCCTTCCCTATGGAATATCCTTTTTTAGTATTACACTCAAATCCCCAAAATTTCTTAAAACACCCAGAAACATCAAAAAAACTAAATGACTCTAAATAACCCCTAATTAAATTATATAAAATACCTTAATAATTTGGCGTGTCTCATAAAGGAATCCAACCAAGGATATCCATATCACATCTTTTATAAATAGACCCAGTTTATCTATCACATAAATGCAACGAGTGTCACATATCTTTCATATAATATTACTTAGGTGTTATGGAACATATTAAAGTATAAAGAAAACTAATAAAATGATTTATAGGCCCAAAATTTTGTAATTCCTTTCTTTAGAGTAATCACATTCCCTATCCCGCTACATTTTACCATATAATATTAATGGAAGTATGAAATTATAAACATATACTAATATTCGTTATCATTTAAAGGATAACCAACCACTATAGAAGACATAACATTTATGTCGTGTTCCACCCATACTCATCCAGGATCATATATGACTCATCCATGCTCAAACAACCACCCATGAACTTATCCAAATACAAATGATGTTAATAATTAATTATTAAAATTTATAATATATTATTTAACATAAACTAAAGAGGTATAATAATTGAATACTTATCATGAATCACCATCTAAAGAAAAATATATGAAAGCCTTTGTATCCATCTGTTATGGATATCCTCTAGAAAATATTGGAAAAACCTTCATCATTCTCCCATGATTTCAATATGATTTGATTGAATCAACACCCAAACCCTTGATTAAATTGTCCAAATTGGGATTCTATTATTTGAAACAAAATTTATTGAAAACATATGGATTAAAAAACGTTCGATAACTGTATATATTCCACATGACCAACCATTAGAATGGGGGATCAATGGGGGAATGGTAGGAGGAGCATTGCTTTAAATGGCTATCGGCCAATGCCCTTGGTCCCAAAAACTATGAATTTTTGGACCCCAAAAAAAGGCCTTGCCCTTATTAATAAATCACCCAATATGTGGTTGCATCATGACTAGGTGGTTAATAGCATATTCAAAACTCTCGCCTAGAAACTTAATGGTACAACCAAGGTGGTTGTGATGCAACGATTCCAAGGTAGAGGGAACGACCCTTGTCCCAATAAAATCATAAAATGTAGAATAGGTAGAATCTTTTGGTTTGGTTCATGACATGATTGATTTCATGAGAGTCCATAGACACATTATATGATTCATAATTGTGGGGTTATACCCCATTTCATCACTTATATACCTTATATAAGGGTCATTCCTTAAATAAACTCATGTAACATGTCATGTAATGAATACCTATATTGCAACATTACCTAAAACAATCTAAACCATCCTGACACAACATATGGGTTGAGTTGAGTCCAAATACTACAATTCCTTTTTTAAAAGGGTCCCCATGGATTAATTTAACACTTTCTTGGGCACCCAAAACACCATCTCAGATTTATTCCTCATCCAAAAATATTTTCTAGAGATGTTATAACACTCAGATTCAATATATGATTCACAATTAAGGGAAAAAACCTAACTCATGGTTTATAATTCAGACATCATATGAATTCTACAAACCGATGAATACACATGTCATCTAAATCTCCCCACTATAAAACATTTCATCCTTACAAACCTTTGATAGTCAATAATAACATAAAAAATAAACTATAATATTTTTTGACACAATAAGAATGATTCAAACTCCATATTTGAACTCTAAAAATTCAATCATTGTGTAACACTAAACCTCAAAAAAATTTAAGGATGGAAAACCCACCTGATCACCAACGACATAAAAAACTAAACCGGTTTTCAACAATACCCATCTTTCAAGAGACACTGAACTATTATCACCTGAATCATAATGAGTATGATGGTGATCCCCATCAAAATAATCCACTTAATTAAAGGATGATTCCAATTGATAGTTCTCCCCATGATAGGAATATAATTTTGAGAATGTGATTTCACATTCCAATGGTCTAATAGAAAACTGAACACAATTATCACCTCACAAATTCTGATTCACTAAAGAGACGTTTTTCTATCTATCACCGGATAACTACTCATGAAAAACCGCTACCTCGCCCAATAACCCATAGACACAAAAACTAATAAAAATGCCTTAAATCCATAATGAATCACGAGACCATTCAAATTCCCACACCACATTATAAACTCAACTTCAAATATAATTCAATAGTTCGATCACCAATTATCTACTCTAGTCACAATTAAACCACACAAAGCACTAACTCGCCATCGATCTGACCCACTCCCAGTTGACACTCCCAGCATCATGAGCAATAAAAAACACATAAACTCTTCCTAAAATATTAATGTATATATGTATGTATGTAGGAATGTATGTATGCTTGTATGCATGTATTATTGTATTCGTGTTTTTATTTATGTTTGTATGTATGTATGTATGTATGTATGTATGTATGTATCTATGTACATGTGTTTGTGTTTTTTGTGTGTCTCTATGTTTTTCAATTTATGTGTTTATATATGTGTCTATATTTCATCTGATCTATCTGTATGTGTGTGTGTGTCGATTTCTCGACTTTCTTGCCAGTTTGATATTTGTTTGTCTGTTTGTTTTTCTGCATATTTGTCTGTCTATTTGAATTTCTCTGTTTGTGTGTATGTATATGCATGTTTGTATGTATGTATGTACTTATGTATGTATGTATGTATGCACACATGTATTTACGAATGCATTCATGTATGTATGTATGTATGTTTGTTTGTTTGTATGTATGTATTCAAACATGTAAGCATGCATTTAGGTATGTATGTAAATATGTATGTATGTATGTATGTATCATTGTATCTTTATATGCTCGTATATATGTTTATATGTGTGTTTGTAAATTTTTTCATCGGTCTATATGCATGTCTATGTCTCTATGTGTCCTTTTGTGTGATTATACGTATATGTGTCATTTTATATGCATGTATAAATATTTTTATGTATGTTTGCATGTATGTAAAATTTTGTGTGTGTGTGTATTTATGTTTGTATATATGTATGTACATATCTATATGTGTATGTATGTTTCTGTTTGCGTGTGTGTGTTTATATGTATCTATGTATGTATATATGTATATATGTATATATGTATATATGTATGTAAGACTCTTTAAATATTTTTATATCAATTTTTCATTATGTATGTGTGTATGAATGTATGTAGGTGTGTTTGTGGTTGTTGTTTTTTGTTTTATTGTATAAATATATGTAAGTATTAATGTATGTTTGTCTATAAATATGTATGTATATATTCATATATATCTCTCTATTTGTATGTATATATATGTATTTATATTTTTAAGTAACAATGAATGAATGCATGTATGTGTGTTTGTGTGCATGTAAATATGTATATATGTGTGAATGTATGTTTTTATGTATATATGTTTGTTTGTATGTATGTATGTATGTTTGTATGTATGTATGTATTTATGTATGTATTAATGTTTGTATGTTTGTTTTTATGTATGTATGTATGTTGGAATATGTATGAATATGTTTTGGTTTTTTTTAATGTTTTTTCTTTCTGTATGTGTGTCTGTATGCATAAATGAATCTATGTATGTGTCTGTTTTGTATCATTTTTATTATATTTAGGAATGTTTCTATGTATGTATCTAAATATGCACAGGTATATATATATATATATCTCTCTATGTGTGTGTGTGTGTGTGTCTATGTATATAAGTAGAAGGGTATGTACATTTGTAGGTTTGTGGGAAGGTATGTCTGTATATATGTATTTATATATTTATGGATGACTATCTATCTATCAGTATGTTTGTATGTTAGTTTATTTATATATATGTATTTATTTATTTATGTGTATATATATATATATTATTTAATATTTTCGTAAGTTTGTATGTCTATTTGTTTGTTTCTCTCTCTGGGTGTGTGTCTATGTCTCCATTTTTTGAGTTTGTGTGGTTTCTGTTTGTGTGTGTGTTTTTATAAATATATGTGTATATGTATTTTTGTATGAATTTATGTATGAATTTATATATATATATATATATATGTATGTATGTATATATATATATATTTATGTATCTATTTATATATGTATTTATGTTTATATGAATGGATCTACGTATGTATGTGTCTATGTGTGTTTCTATGTATATCTGTATGTATCAATGTATGTATGTTTGTTTGTATGTATATATGTATGTACGTATGTATATACGCATTCATGTATATTTTTCTGTGTATGTATGTATATAGACATATATATATATAAATATATGTCGGTTTGATGGTATATATGTATGTACCTATATATATATATGTTTTCTATATTTATATTTCTATATATGTTGGTTTGTTTGTTTGTTTGTATGTATGTTTGTATATATGTATGTTTGTATATATGTATGTATTCATGCATGTACGCATGTATGTTTGTATGATTGATTCATTGTATATATATATATGTTTGTATATATTTATTTTCACATCCCTGTGTCACTTACAAGTATTTTTACTCTTTAGTTTTTTCTAACTTTTGTTTTAAAACATTCTTTGGTTGTTCAAGGTGGTTTTTGATAAATTTTAATGTTTTTGAAAACTTTATTGTAGGTTCATGATTTGAAAAAACTATGGGGAATTCCACAGAAACAATAAATCCTTTATTTTTTTGAGACATAGGTGTTTTACAGGGTTTGCACACATTTAGTAAAACTGTGTGACTAAACCATGTGACTTCTCTCAGAATGAAAAAATAGGTGCACATGTAGCTCTTAGTTTGTTACACCATGTGGTCAAGCCATGCAACGTGAATTCAATAATATAATAATTGATTTTCGATCCTGATATGCATTCTGTTTCTTTCACGCTTCAACCAAATGCCATGGATCTTCACTCATGTTGTTACACAAGAAGACTTTGTTGATCCTAACTCTTTCAATGATAAATTATATTATATCTTGGGTTATTGTATTAAGGAAACCCAATGCATGTGTCTCTTCATCATTATTATTCATTTTTTTCTAGATTATCTCTCTTTTTTTTAAAGGGTCCAAAAATCAGGGATGTTATAAGTGTATATATGATTTTTTTTCATTTTTTATTATGAATTCGACAGTTCTATTATGGTGAATGCTAAAAGAGATGAGATTTACATTGGTAGTTTCTTACAATTTCATGAGTTGTCTTGGTAAGTGGTTCCCTTGTTTTCCATTGATCTAGAGTTTATTGAATATGGGTTTCTTGATATGAGTTTCTTTTTTTGGGGGAACTCCTTTATCACTAAGGATCTGTCATCTCTATTGGAATGTGGATCCCATTCAATTGTTATAAATATCAAGTGTTTGAAAAGGTTGGTTTCAGGAAAATCCATTGTTAAGTAAACTATTCCTTCACACTCCTTTCAGATTGTTTGTCATAATTATATTATGGAAATATATGTGATTCATGAAATGTGATAAACTTGGATTATTCATAAAATGGATTTCCCCTTGTGCATTTTAAAATGTAAATGGATTTTAATGGGTGTGTTTTTTGGAATATGTAAATGATGTGTAATATGATTTTGAAATTACTTAAATCTTAAATGTGAAAGCCTGCATGTGTGGGTTTTTTTGTGAATATTAAATCCACCATGTGTAGGTCCTGGATCATGGAAACCTATGTTAATTAGGAGGGGTTAGATTGGAAAAATAGACTTTAATTGTTTATAGCTACCTATAATGGACATATTCTATGACTCTAAATAAAAATTATTTTGATAGCGGGTTCACATGTCAGAATGCTCTCAGATCCCTATTCCCATGTCCAAATGATATGTGCTCATTTAATCAAATGATAATGTTTGTGTGAGGATCTTAGCTAACCTAGAATCAAATAACAATAAGAATATTTCCTATATTGCATCATTTAAAAATTGGTTATTTATAAACATTTAGATATAATTTTATTATAACTTATATGATGATGGTCTATTTGTGAATGTTTTATAAATTTTTTGAAGAAGGTGAATTTATAGGTTTTGTTGAAATATATGTAAAGCTATATTTCATTCACTTTATTTTGTTAAAAGAGAATATTTATTATTATTTTACAAATAATTCTTATGTAACACTTTTTTGGATCCTACTTGTGATGTTTTTCTCCCACGCTTAAAATAGTATAAGAGTTTATCTTGGTTGTTTTATATGATGTAGATAAATTCATGGTATTACATGGTGGTTGTGGGATTCCAAGTTATTGGGATTTGAGATTTTTGTGGTTAAATGGAAATCTTTTTCCCTCATAGCACATGGAGATTGGTTTTATTTTTTCTTTGTACTTTGGTTTATGTGATTTGTTTTGGTAATAGTATTTTCCTTGTACTCATTATCATCCCAGGTTTTCCCCTATATTTAATTGTTATATTTCATTTATATATAAAAAATAAAGTTATTTTGAATATAGTTGGATAAATCATTTTCAATGTTAGTTATTAATGTCTATGTTCTTTTCTCGACTCGTGGGGATCACGAACACACTTTGGACATTACCTCAATATGTCTTAAGAGTTTGGATTAAGGATGACCTATGTTTCTTCATAAAAAATTGGTTTCAATGGATGGATTTTTTACCTTTCTTCCGCTTTAGGATGTTCTAGTAGAAAAGAGTAGAATTATTGGGACATAAGGTTATCATTTGGAGCCATTGTCTAACCAAATATAATTTTAATGAGCCTTATGTAACAAAATGATGTTGGTATGTGTGCCACTTGTGTTGAGTTTTGATATAATAACATTTCATTAATTATTTTATGTTGGTTAAAAGTGAGATTACTCATATTTCTTCTAATCTCTATTCTTTATTATATATAGTTCAACACCCCCTATAATGTATCATATAGTTAATCATCTGTACTTTTTTCGATCTAGTTCCATGGGAAAACCTCCTGCTAATCATAATATTTTAGAATAGGTAATGTGAGTGATCAATTCAATGAATAATTGTGTTTTTCCTACCCATATGAAGATATGTAAGTAAAACAATTGACTAATGAATATAATATTGATCCCAATATTTTCTTTTCCACTATTTTCCATTCAATGATTTAATGACCCACCGTACAAAGAGGGCTATCTATAAATGATGAAGTGGATTTTTAATAAATTAAAAAGTTTATATTAGATAAATGATAAATGTAACACCATTAAGAATTATGGACCTATCAGGTGATGGTGTTTCATATTATTTCAGGAAAAACAAAATAAATGTTTCTAGTGGAAATTTTTCAAGATCATCTATGTGTAATAGTTTTCCCCTAAGTAGTTGGCAAGGTATAAATCCATATAGTATAATTTTCATTCATCAAGATGATAATACTATGGGTGAATATGTTAATGGTGTTACATAAATAGTTTTTTATCACATGTTATTGTATTGAATAATATGTTAAAGGCTCATATGTTACATATGGTCTTATGTCCATATATCAAATATCCCATATTTATGAATAATTATAACACCTATTTCAGGATGTGGATACATCAATGATGTGTTAATTTTACTTCAAATTCAATATATCATTACTTGTAATTCCTCTTCTATATGGTGGTGGTTACAATGGTTCCATTGTAAAAAGGGGAAGTGGAATATGGTTTTCATGGGTAGTGATGGTGTCTCCCTGTAGCTGACTTATACCAAAACATCAGAAAATACTAGTAGTATTTCATTGACTTGTTAACATTGTAGAATGATTGGGAAAAAATGGTATATAATTCCCTTAACTTTTAAAATAAAATAATCAAATGGAATATGTTGTCACTTTTATAAATTATATTAGTATTTCACTACTTAATGTTTTGTTTCATGCTAATCTACACCTAAACAATATATATTTTAGTTAAATTATCTCATGACTACAATTTTTTAACGAAGAGATTATTGAATAATTTAGTTTTATGCATTAGAAGAGTCTTCTGTGGAAATTTGTTTTCAGACTTCTAATTGTGAGAGTTTTTTCTTTATTGCTTCATCTTTAAGGACTACTTTATTTGATACTCATTCCAATTATTAAAATCTATCTGACCCTTTAATAAATACATTAAAAATCTGAATAGAACTCATTTCATTTGTTATAAAGTTAGAGACGCCTCTTGGAAATAATATGAGGAATTTTTTTATATCCCTTGTGTTCTCTCTCAATATTGTAATCCCAAATAGTTTGGGATTTTTTGGTCCTCATCATTGATATCATTTATTCTTTGTTTAATATTTATTCCTTAGTTTAAAATAAATAATAGATTTGTTTCTATCATCTATGGGTATTATTTAATACCTCTCATATGAACACCAAGGTTTTTTTTACGAATAGTGGGATCTATGGACTAGGAAATTGCAGTCTCCTTTAATAGAAAATAGAAAATTGAATTCTTATTTTGTAGAAGAACTTGAGGATAACCTATAGGTGTTATCTTCCATTACTGAATAAGGAATTTCAGGAATTATTTCTCACTTATTTCTTTTGTCTCCCTTTGTATTGGGATGCTTGGATTTTGATCGATTTAATTTCATGAACATAGTCGATATCTCTTCCTTTATAATATATTGATCTACCATAATTGAAGGAATTAAAGATATAATTGTATTATATGAAAAACAAATCCTTCATTCATCCATGTTTATCTCACAAGGAGTCCCATTTATTTTTTCCTAGGTTGGCTAATGGGAATTTCTGAGAGTGTAAGAATTATTTAAAGATCAATCAAGCATTGATGAAGAATTATTATCATTTTCCCAATATTGAAGATTTGTTTGATACGTTATAAGGGTACAACTAGTGTTGGAAAATGGACCTTTGATATGGATATCATCGTCACAACGTTATTTGGTGATATCTTCTAAAAACTACTTATTGTAATAGGTATGCCCATTTTGAGTATCTTGGGATTCTACAGTGACTGACTATAACTTTATTAATTTTCATAACCCCGATGGGTCATATTTTCCACTGGTAATAATATTCTTTCCTCATGGTTTTCCTGGATTACATTCTAGTTTACCCAAGATCTAATTACAACTTTCCAATTCCCTAAAATCCATTCTATGAATATTGAGGGATTGTCACCATTATGATAATATATATATATTTTATGTGTATTTGAGAAGTTATGTTCACAGGGAATGTGATCTAAGGGCATGAAATCTTATTTGATCCTGATAAAGAGATAATAGTCTTTTCATGGGAGGAATCACAAAATTAAATTGTGATTTGATGCTTCTTTTTTGGGAAATAATTATTTTTATCATTTTAAAGAATTATTAGATATTGAAAATCTATTGATTTTATTTCCAGGAAATGGGTAATATTCATATGCGGTTTTTTTCGTTCTTCCTTTAATGAATTAAAGTACATTTTTTCCTCAGTAAAAAATAATATTTTTTTTAAAAGAAGGAATGTGAGATATGGTATTTTTTCAATTCTTCAGGTGTTGGTTTAGTCTTCCTCCTTATATAAAAAATAATTTTTTTATATGCATATCTTATCGTCTTCATCTAAATTAAAAGAATTATACTACCCATGAATTAGAAATTTAAATAGTCATTTATGACCTCAATATTTAGTTAAATTACCTCTTTGATGCTTTTTTTCACTATTTATTCTAATAATAATGGTGTTAGTTTCATATTTTATCATAAATACATGGTCATAAAACATAAGAGATGGGAATAATATCTCCAATATTTGAAATTAAACATATCTTATAACCCGGGAAAATGGGAATCTTATTAATAATTATCAGGGTAGAAATTTTTCTTTTCAGTCAGTGATGGAATAAAAATATGCATAGAACATCATGGGACTATTTCATTAGTATAACGACCCGAATCCGGAGCCCCTCCACTGGTGCCCCGTACTCGGTTCACCACATGACCTTAGGCACATTTCCCCAAATTCTAGAGGTTGTCGACTAGTAGCGAGGGCCTTGGTAAGTTATTGGGAAAACTATTCCCTCATTTGGTAAGGTATACAAGGAAAGAAAACAATAGTGAATGGCGGAAGCAGTAAACAGCATACAAACAATGAAACTAAACAGCAGAAGCAATGAACACATAATGATAATGATAATGATGTAGTAGGTACAAGTATCTAAAGAAAGCAGCAAACACAACAACATGCTGAAATACAACTGAAAAAAAGTACAAAAGTAACCGAAACTCCAGTAGCATCGCAAGCCTACGCTCGGTCCTATGCTCTCCAGCTCCAACCAGCAATCACATACCCGAAGTAGAAGGGCCACAATCCATATCAACACCTGCAACCATATAACAGTTTTGGGCTGAAAAGAAGGACACAAACAGGGTGTGAGACTAATCCCAGTAGGCAATCACCACTAGATCTGTGCCCTACTATCCGTGAGTAATATAGAAACAGTAAATGAGATAAATGCTATAGAGAAACAGAAATACAATAAAGTAAAAAATCCTACAATTCTCCATTCACATTTATTTAGCAGTTCAGTACAATCATTTTTCTATCAACCAAGGTACCTAGCAATAACTCTATACTCCCAAGGCAAGCAAGTAATCAGAATAGGTAACTCAGCAGTCTACTTAAACAGCAAGCAGTACAAACCCAAGCTTGTTCTTTGGCTTGGTGGACTCGTCACAACCAACAAACAAATAATGCACTGACTCTCTGGGTGGCTCCTACTAGAAAACCCCTCTAGTCAAGTAAACGTACAAAGGCACAGACACTCTGGGAATCTCTGACAGTCAATTCCCATGTGGTCTTGCAACGAAAGATATAGGCTCTCTGAGGAAGCAATTACGTATAATTCCCCCTATAGTCTCGCAACATAACTATGGACACTCTGAGAAAGCACAAAGTCACATTCCCATAGGTCATGCGATCCATAATAATTATAATAGACTCTCTAGGGAAGCACAAATCGTCAATTCCCCATTTAGTCTACCACAATAGGTTCACTCAGCCCTAAGCAGTTTAGTTTTACATAATCGACTGTTAGCAGCCTAATTAAGTTCATCAACTACTTGGATAATAGATACAAATGCATCCACAAGCATATAAATAGCAGGCAATACATGCAATCATGTCAACATGCATACTAGCAATGTGCAAAAGGGGTTGCCTCGTAGGCAAACCGTGCCAAGTGGCAATCGGCAGCCAAAACAAGGGGAAACACCCGTGGGGTGATCCTCAAACATGCTAACAAGCAATTATTAATCATCTAATAACCTCAATCATATAATCAATCTAATGCAGATAACAAAATAGGATCAAAACCCTAACCCGAGATACCCAATCATGGGTATCCGGCACTTTTTCACCAAAAACTCAATGACATTCAACGTAGGTAAAAAACACCAACCTCAATCCTTGGTGTTCGATACTCTTGAACCTCGGCATGTGAAATGGCCTAGAACTGAGTAAATCTACAATAACGTCTAAAACTTTCAACCTCAGATAACTCTCACAAGAGAAGGAATTAGCAAACATGGCCAAAGAAGAACGGGGAACTCACCACTGCGATTCTTATCCACCCGACGGCGTTCGATTCGGACAACCGGTGAAGGATCAGTGGCTAGGAGAATAATCGTACCTCTTGGTCGCTTTGGTCGTAATTAGGCGTAGAAGAAGATGAAAACAGGGATTAGGCGTGACCCCTGTCTGATTAATGAAATAAAAAGAAAATTATGTGGCGTGTACTTCTTGATTACACAGCGTGTAGTCCCCTTTTCCGTACACCGTATTAATCGGACTCCACCTCATCGCTACACCCCTTGTGAATGGCCCAGACATGGCCAACACATAGCCTCAAGCGGAAGAGAAGTACACAGCGTGTACTTACAAAATTTCCAGAGTCTCCTCTTTTTCTCAAAAACTGCCAGAAAAATTAAAACATACTAGAAAAAAAAGGTCCGGGTTCTTAAAAACATCCCTCCTTAAAGAAATTCATCCCCGAATTTCCCAAGCATGGTGTCAAAGAAGAATCCTCGAACAACTCTAGCCACTTTGATCGCATATTGGCCTCCCTCTCCCAAGTCTCGTCCTGCACATGGCCGTGCTGCCATAGCACCCGTACAAGAGGAACAGACCATCCACTGAGTACTTTTCCGCAACGATCAACAATCCTGATAGGATGATCCTCAAATGATACGTCCTACTCCAACTCAACCTCCTCGGGTCAAAAAAAATGAGACGAGTCTGGGAAAAAGTGTCGAAGTTGAGAAACATGGAAGAGGTTATGAAAATCCTGAAATCTCTATGGTAACTGCAACCTATAAGAAACCAACCCGACTCTCTCTAGAACCTCGAACGGCCCGATGTATCTCAGTTAAAGCTTACCCTGTCTCCTGATCCTCTTGTTTCCCAGCCTCAGCGTAACACGTAGGAAAACCTGGTTGCCAACCTCGAACTCCAGATGTCTTCTCCACTGATCAGCATAATACTTCTGTCGAGACTGCATTGTAGGCATCCTCTTCCGAATCACCTCTATCTTCTCTGAATTCTCCTAAACAAGACGAGGTCCTAGCAAAGCTGCCTCTCCTGCCTCTAGCCAGCGTAAAGGTGATCGGCATGGCCTACCGTACAAAGCTTTGTATGGCTCCATTTGAATGGCCTCGTGAGAACTATTGTTGTAGGTGAACTCCACCAGAGGAATATGCTTCTCCCAAGAACCACCAAAGTCTAGGATGCAAGCTCAAAGCATATCCTCAAGCACCTGGATCGTGTTCTCGGATTGGACATCAGTCTGGGGATGGTATGTTGTACTCAAAAGTACCTGTGTACCCAAGGCCTTCTGGAGTCCCTTCCAAAACCGAGAGGTAAATCGCGCATCCCTGTCTAAGATAATGGAGTGTGGAACTCCATGCAGACGAATGATCTCCCGGATGTAAAGTCATCCCAGATCATCGACACTGAATGTATCCTTGATTTGTAAGAAGTGATAAACCTTTGTAAGCCTGTCGATGACAACCCACACTGCATCGTTTCCTCTCGATGATCTCGGTAACCCTGTCACGAAGTCCATCGCGACATCGTTCCACTTCCACTCTGGAATGGGTAGCTGCTACAAAAGCCCGGTTGGTCGCTGATGCCCTTCTTTCACTTGCTGACAAGTAGAACATCTCATGATGAAACCGGAAACATCCTTATTAATACCTGGCCACCAGTACTGGCGATGAAGATCCGGATACATCTTTGTGATTCCGGGATGAAAAGCCCAATCTGAGGAATGGAAGTCTCACATCATCTCCTCGCGTATATCTGTTGGAACACAAACACGTCCCTGGAAATGCAAGATCTCATCCTCTCCAACGGTCCACCCAGGAAGACGATCCTCTTCTTACATGATTTCACGTAGGACTAGCCCTTCTGAATCTGCCAGCTACCTCATTTGAACTCGGTCCAAATGTGAAGAGGTAACAACCAAAGAAGATAGGAAAGTCTGCCCCTACCTATCATGAAACTCGGAATGCATCTCTGAGAACCGATTCATCAGATTCCACTCACTAATAGCCTCCTGAATCGCCTGTATCAGAGTTCTCCTGCTCAGTGCATCATCCATTGTGTTGCCTTTCCTATGCGTATAGGCAAGCTCAAAATCGAAGGACTGGAGATACTCAACCCACCTCCACTATCTCAGATTCAGGTCACGTTGTGTGAAGATGTACCAGAGACTCTTGTGGTCAGTGTATACCACAAAATGTGCTCCCAGAAGGTAATGTCTTCAGCAACGTAAAGCATGAACAACCACATCCAACTCCAGGTCGTGCGTAGGATAATTCCTCTCATGAGGACTTAACTGCTGAGATCCATACGCAACCACTCGATCCTCCTGCATAAGCACTGCTCCATGTCTGATTCCAGATGCATCACATAAAACTATATAGCTCTTTCCCAGCTCCGGAATTACTAGGATCGGTGCTGAATTTAATCTCCCCTTTAGCTCCTGGAAGGCTAAGTCACAGGATTCTGACCAAACAAACCTCACCCCCTTCTAAGTCATCCCTATTAGTGGTGCTGTTAGGCATGAGAAGTCCTGTATAAACCGCCTATAGTAACCAGCCAGCCATAAGAATCTTCATACCTCGAAGAAGTTCTTCGGCTACTCCTAGGTAATTACTGCTCTCACCTTCTCTGGGTCTACTGATACTCCTGTCTCTAAGATGACATGACCCATGGATTGAATCTCGTCCATCCAAAAGTGGCACTTTGAGAGTTTATCATAAAGCTGATGCCCCCTCTGTGTACTCAAAATGATCTCATGATGGGTTGCATGGTCGTGTCGACTGTGAGAGTACACCAAGATATCCTCCACAAAGACCACGAAGAAGGAATCCATGTAAGGATGGAACACTCGGTTTATCAGCTCCATGAAAACTGTTGGTGCATTCGTAAGACCGAACGACATAACCGTATACTCGAAGAGGTCATACCAACTCCTGAAGGCTGTCAGAGGTATATCTAAAGGTCTAAAACACAGCTGATGATAACCGGACCACAAATCAATATTTGAGAACACCTGAGCTCCTCGAATCTTATCGAAGAGATCATCAATTCTCAGTAAGGGATATCGGTTCTAGACCATCAACTAGTTCAACTTCCAATAATCCATGCAAAGCCTAAGGGTACCGTCTTCCTTCTTCGAGAATAAGATAGGAAAACCCCTAGGAGAAGTACTAGGTCGGATGAAACCCTTTGCATGCAACTCCGCCAACTTCTTCTTGAACTCTTGTATCTCAGGTGTAGCCATCAAATATGATGTAATGGACACAGGGGCCGCTCCTGGAACGAGCTCAATAGAGAATTATGCCTCACGCTCTGGAGGAAAACCTGAAATGTCTACTAGAAAGGCATCTGGAAAGCGATCAACCACTGGAAGAAAATCTGACTGAGAAGTCCCCTGGTCATCTAGATAATGACTAGAAATCTGGGATGTAACTCATCCTAGACCATGATGCTCGAGTCCTTCTCGACTCGCCTGAACATCCCACTCGCCCTTATGAAGGAATGATTCACCCTCTGGTGAGACGAAACTCACCCTGCGGTGATAGCAATCGACGACTGCCTGGATGGGAACCAACCAGTCCATACTGAGAATGAAGTTATAACTCTTCATCTCTAGTACATAATGTTCCCATAAGAAACAATACCCTACAACCTCGAGAGGGAACCCCTTGCACTTACGTACGCTAGATGTCCTCCTTCCCTAGGTCGTGTCGAGATTCAACATGTCAGCAGACGAAAAGACACAGAGCTCGTGGCTCTCCACGAAAGAAACATAGATAAAGCTATGTGAAGAACAAGTTTCAAAAAGGGATGAAAATAAAAATGAGGCTACTAAGATCGTACCTCGAACTGTAGAGGTTCCGGGATCCTGCTCCTGATGAATCTGCTCTATAGCAAAAGTCTGGCATGTACCGAGGCCTTGTGTAGCAGCCTGAAAACCCCGAGCTGCTCCTCTCTAAGCTTGAACACTGCATCCATGGCATCTACCATGACCTGAACGTCCTGTAGATCTCCATCCCCCAGTCTGCTCCAGAGTGGGTAATGCTGCTCCTGTGCGCGGGGTCGAAACTGATCCTCTTTCACTAGCCGCTGGAAGGGGAACCTTGTAGAAACGCTACAGGTGACCCATCTTGCCAAAGGATCGGCACTCCAATGGGTCACTCAGGAATTGGGGCTTCTTATTCCCTCTACTCCCACACTGATAACATGCCACTTGGGTTCCTGAAGAGGCATCTCGTCTACCAGAATGAATACCTCTCTTCCTAGGGTCGCCTCAGGTAGACTCTCGGTGGCGTTTCCCGCTGTCTGTTTGGAGGGAATCAGCCTTGGATTTTGTACTGCCCTTGTCCACTGCTCCAATCTCCCTTAGTTTCCTCTCCATGATGAGTTTTTGGTTGACTATCTGAGTAATAGAAGTCAACTGAAATACATTCACCTGCGATTTGATCTCTGGTCTGAGGCCTTTCTCAACCTTCCTTGCTAGAAATAGCTCGTTATTCCCCAGGACGGGAGTGAATCGTTGTAACTCAATGAAGCGGGAGGAATACTCCATAACTGAGTGGGTAACCTACTGTAGGCTCATGAACTCACTGGCTCGGTCATCCCTCAGGGTCGCTGGGTAGATGTAGTCGTAAGACGTACGCTGGAACTCATTCCAAGCCATAACCTGCAGGCGCCCCGTCTGGGAGTATACGTCCCACCATCTCTTAGAGGAATTTCGCAGAATATACATCGCGAGCTTCACCCTCCTCTCTGGAGGCATCTCTATATGCTCGAAGATAGAAAATATGGCTTCCAACCATGACTCTGCAGCCTGAGGTCCTCCATCTCCTGTGAAAGTGGAAGGATGCTGCTACTGGAAGACCTGCGTCAGCTCTTCCATAGAGGGGACAGGATGTTGAACTACCTGGAAGGTCTGCATGAATCTCATGAAACACTCTCTAAAATGAGCGTTAGCACCAGTGTCTGGAATCACTGCAAGTGCCATGTCTATAATGATGGACGGAACTACTTGTAGTCCTTGATCAGTCGTATCAGGCGTACGATCGCTACCTGGTTCCTGGCGTACAACATGAGGACTTCCCGGTGCCATAGCTATGAAATTAAAAAACAATCCTTCATTAAAGACGAAAACAGTTGCAACATAGGAGATTAAAATGGAATAGGTTGGATAACCCGTTAAATAAAGAAAATCATAACAACACAGTGTGTAATACTGATACACTGCGTGTTTCCAGAAATCCTGCCCTGGGCGTGTACCATGGACATACATGGCTGTGTAAAATACCCAGCTACACAATCTGTTCTTAAACTACACAGTGTGTACTAACCCTTTTCTCCCTTCCCGGTTACTCATAAATGACTAAGTCACACGGACCGTCCCAGCTGAAGACTACTCAGCGTGCTTTGAGGCAGACACAGTGTGTGCTGGACACGCCTTACCGGGCCTGTTTTGATAGGGACATGGCATGACACACGGTCGACACTACACGGTTTGTTCCTTCGAGAAACGTTGTGCACTTGAAGGGAATCCTCGGCCCGTGTTGTTCGTGACACGGCCGGGTACTCGACTGATCCTTACACGGTGTGTTCCGAACAGAGACGGTGTGTATAGGAGAAGTAACACCGACCCGTGTTTTTCAACACACGTTCTGGTATCTGGGAATGGATTGATGGCATGTGCATACCGAACACGGCATGTACAAAACATGAATTACCTTGCCCATGTTGTTAGATACACGGTCTGGCTCTTAGTTAACCTCTACACGGCGTGTACCTAGAGTACACGACGTGTTCTTGAAAACCATTTATAGCTCCATGTCCCTGTCCGCACGGTTAGTGACACGACCAAAAACTACACAGCGTGTATATATAATGTAAATGCCGTGTATTCTAGGTTTTTATAGATAGTAGCCTCAGAACTGCACCGGATCCCAGAAAACACAGAAAAACAAGGGTTAAGGTTCCAAATTCCAATCCGTTGGGGCCCATACTCCCCGCAAATCAAATCATGGCATCCTAACAATTCATATGACAAGAAAACAATACAAGAACTCCTGACCCACCAAATTTTGATCCTCTAGGGCCCATAACAATTCTAAGATCAAATTTTGCGGTCCGTGATAAGAAAGCTCCAAACAACGATACCCTATCAACATAGAAGGTATTCTATCAGAGTAGCTATCACAATAGCATGCAATCTCTAATGGAACCTATATGGCATGACAAGATGCATTTCATGTGATCTTCTAACATGTGAATATATGATGCATGAGATGGCATAACCTCATCTCATCGGGTTGCAATAAAATAGAACCGCAATCATATAAACAGTAACAACACAAAACATGTGCATCACCCAACAGTGAAATCAATTAAACTGTAACATTCGCAAAACACAAAACTTTTTATAATCGAGGTAATCTAGCGTTTTCCCTGTACACAGGTTCTAGAACGCTCGGGAAAATCTATTTACCATTCACCTATTCTGTACTATCTCTGTCTAATGTCGCTAAATAGTAAGTCAATAGAAAAAGAATGAACTCCTCTGATACCACTTTGTAACGACCCGAATCTAGAGCCTCTCCACTGGTGCCCCGTACCCGGTTCACCACATGACCTCAGGTGAATTTCCTAAAACACCAGAGGCTGCCAACTAGTAGTGAGGGACTTGGTATGTTATTGGGGAAACTATGCCCTCATTTGGTAAGGTATACAAGGAAAGAAAACAACAGTCAATGGCGGAAGCAGTAAACATCATACAAACACTGAAACTAAACAGTGTAAGTAATGAACACATAATGATAATGATAATGATGCAGTAGGTACAAGTATCTAAGGAAAGCAGGAAACACAACAACATGGTGAAATACAACTGAAAACAAAGTACGAAAGTAACAGCAACCCCAACAGCATCGCAAGCCTATGCTCGGTCCTATGCTCTCCAGCTCCAACCAGCAATCACGTACCCGAAGTAGAAGGGAAAAAATACCTATCCACAACTGCAACCATATAACCTGTTTGGGCTGAAAGGAAGGACCCAAATAGGGTGTGAGACTAATCCCAGTAGGCAATAACCATAAGATATGTGGCCTACTGTCAGTGAGTAATATAGCAACAATAATAGTGATAAATGCAACAGAGAAACATAAATACAGTAAAGTAAACAATCCTACAAATCTCCATTCACATTTATTTAGCAGTTTAGTACAATCATTAAGCTATCATCCAAGGAACTTAGCAATAACTCTATACTCCCAAGGAAATCACGTAATCACAATAGGTAACTCAGCAGTCTACCTAAACAGCTAGCAGTATAAACCAATGCTTGTTTTCTTGGCTTGGTGGACTCGTCACAACCAACCAACAAATAATGCACTGACTCTCTGGGTGGCTCCTACTAGAAAACCCCTCTAGTAAAGTAAAAGTACAAAGGCACAAACTCTCTGGGAAGCTCTCACTGTCAATTACCCTATGGTCTTGTATCAAAAGATATAGACTCTCTGAGGAAGAACTTACGTCTAATTCCCCCTATAGTCTCGCTATGTAACTAAAGACACTCTGAGGAAGCACAAAGGCCCATTCCCATAGGTCCTGTGATTGGTACTATTTATAACAGACTCTCTTGGGAAGCCCTAATCGTCAATTCCCCCTTTAGTCTACCACACCAAGTTCACTCAGCCCAGATCAGTTTAGTTATACATAATCGACTATTAGCAGCCTAAGTATGTTCAGAAAATACTTGGATAATAGCTACAAATTCATCCACAAGCATATAAACAGCAGGCAATACATGCAATCAAGTCAACATGCATTCTAGCAATGTGCAAAAAGGGTTGCCTCGTAGGCAAACTGTGCCAAGCGGCAATCAACATCCAAAACAAGGGGAAACACCCGTGGGGTGATCCTCAAACATTCTAACAAGAAATTATTAATCATCTAATAACCTCATGTATACATGAAATATAAGGAAGTTAACAAAATAGGATCAAAACCTTTACCTGAGATACCCAATACATGGGTATCTGGCACTTTTTCACCTAAACTCAAAGACATTCAATGTATGTAAAAAAACCACCAACCTCAATCCTTGGTGTTCGATACTCCTGATCCTCGGCCTGTGAATCTGCCTAGAATGGAGTAAAGCTGAAAAAATGTCTAAAATGTTCATCCTCAGATAACTCTCACAAGAGAAGGAATTAGGAAACATGGACAAAGTAGAACAGATAACTCACCGCTGCAATTCTATCACACCCGACGATGTTCGATTCGGACAACTATTGATGGATCGGTGGCTCGAAGAAGAATTGACCATCAAGGTTACTTCAGACGTAATTAGGCGGAGAAGAAGATGAAAACGGGGATTAGGCGCGACCCCGGTCCGATTAATGGAATAAAAATAAAAGTGAACGGCGTGTATTTATTGAGTACATGGTGTATAGTCCCCTTTTCCTTACGTCGTATTAATCAGACTCCACCTCATCGCTACACCCCGTGTGACTAGCCCGGAAACGGCCAACACACGGTCTCAAGCGGAAGAGAGGTACATGGAGTGTACTTGTAATGTACACGGCGTGTACTTACAAAATTTCCAAATTCTCCTCTTTTTCTCAAAAATGGCCAGAAAAGGAAAACATACCTGAAAACGAAGGTCCGGGTTCTTACACTTAGATACACTAATATGTGATAGAGGAAGATACTAGTATAATTTTGGTTCGTTCTCAGTTGACCATAACAATTCTTGATATAAACTTCCCAAAAAAATAGTGGGATAAAGAGTTATAGATTATCATAAAATGTTCATTTGTTGGGGATACTATTATCAAGTGGTATTCCTACTCAAAAAATATTATCTATCTCTGAAAATTTAATTTCACTGAATAATTTATAAGGAGGAATATAGTGGAAGTTTTTCCCTATTATCAATGGGATATTCATGGTATAATGAAAAAGTACTTTCTCATGATGCTTTTTTGTTTGGTGTCTAGGTTGGAAACATAACATATCATGTTTTATTCCTCATTGATATACATTCAGTGGATCAAGATCAAAAACTAAAAACTCTTTCTCTTGCATTAACATATCTTAGTAACCATCTAGAAATAGGTATATAGATCTATGGATTTCATTGTTTAGTTACAAAATACACCATAAATGAAAAATTCTATATGGTAGGTGATTTATTTTCTAACCCTGTATTCTCACTTTATTCTGATTCATGACTCTACATGGTCGAGGATTTAGAAAATATATATATTCAAGGGTCCAAAAGGCTTAATAGGGTATCATATTTTAATTTTTTGGATAGAAATCCCCATTTTAACTATCAGTTTTAGAAATGCCTTCTGATGGTGATAGGTTATCAATTAAAGATAAGCAGGGCATACCATTATTACATAGACTGATGAAAATAGAACGTGATTACAATTTTGGGTATATTATACATGTTTTCATCTTGTATTTTTTAGGCTCTTGGGATTTCAATTTGGGACTAGTTGGGTTCGGTTATTTAAATTTTTACTTATATTCCATCATAATAGATCCCATTGAGGATTTATAATGATGGCCATGTAAGTTGTATTTTTGTTTGTATGAGTGGGTGATGTTTATATTATAGGACCAAGAATTATTCATGAAATGTCAAAGAAGATTCATATCATTTTTAAATGTCTATAAATTGATCAATTAAATATAAACACTCTATGGATCATCTGCTCCATCAAAATACTTTTTTGATATATTACCAGATGCTCATGAATGTTTCATAATGGTTGGGTCACTATTGGTTTGGATGGAATGGGATATTAACTTTGAAATAATTTTTTCCTTTTTGGATAGATTATCAAATTATAAAAGGGGATCATTAGTTAGCTTTATCATCTCATTAAACTATCATCCATTATGTTTTCCATGTTTCTTATATTAGAAGTACCATTATGAAACATCTTATTTTTTTAAATTTTTAATATATCATTTCAGAACTGGATGTGTCATTAATCTATAGACCAATATAAATTGATTATTTCTATGAAAATATTCTATATAGAAAATATATTCTTTTTTCTTGAGTATTTTGGAAATATTGATCATATTCTCATAATATGTGAGTATTAATTGGTGTTGAGGGATCAGTGGACTCATCTTTTCCATGATAAATATGTATTTCCGTGACTTTATATTGACCAAAAGAGTTACTGTTGGGTGATTTTTTATATTATTATGTCACATTAATTTATTTTTTTACCATACTTTTTGAAAAAAAAATTGAGTTATTCTAGGTGTTTATTGTAAAAATATAGTACATAAATGGAATTTTCCTAATAGGGACATGCTTTGGAAAAAATGTGTTCAATTCAATGGAAACCAGGCGACATAGGGGGTTTTGGGGAATCTTTGTTTCACCTTATTGACCCATAGTAAGTAAATATATGTAACCAAACCATGTGGCTTCACCTAATATGCATAAATAGACACATTGATGCTATATTATTTGTTAAACAAAGTTGTAAAAAACATCTACATGAAATAAATAATATTAAAATTCATTTTTGAACCCAATAGACCTCATGTTTATCACATTCATCATTATTTAACCATGTTTCTCAACTCTTGGTGTTCCTCATGGTGATTTTGGTGGTCTTAACTCTTTTAGAGAGAAATTATCTCAAATATTGGGTTATTGGAACTATGAAACTCAATATACGAGTATTTTATTCATTATTACTCATTGTTTTTATAGAAATTATTCTATCTATAAAAATTAACCACAGATTAGTGATGTTATGGAAGGATCTATGGGTTGCTTCCTGATATAATTAGTATTTTATTAGAACTATTGTACGGATTGAATAAAAAGGTCGGATCTCTATTGGTAACTGTGTGCTTCTTCATGAATTGTCTAATTAAGGAGATAACATATTCTCCAATGATTTGGAATTTTTTAAATCTATCCTTCTTGGTATGAGTTTCATGAAATAAGTACATAATTTTCTTCTTGGGATCATTTTTCATTCCTGGATTGTGGATCCCCTTTGTTTCAAGAAGCTAGCTTCTTTCTAAAGTGGGTAGATTCATGAAAAGCCTCGGTTTTTTTAACCATTACTATTTATATATTTCAAATTGTTTTCCTATATAGTTTTATAAAATTATATTTTTATTGAAATGTGATCAATAAGGTTTTTTCATAAAATGGATTTAAATTTTTTCACTGAAAATAAAAATGGTTTTGAAATGTTTTATTGGTGAATTTTGGAATGATTTTTTCTATTATTTTGAGTTTATTTGAAATGTCACAATGGAAAAATCTATATTATGTCCTTCTATGAAGATTAAAACCTTTAAATATAGTATATGGAATTTCAGATATGGGGGAATAGAGGAGGGGATAGATCAGGACAAGTATTCTACAATGGTTTATAACTACCAAACAAATACCTTTGATAAACCACGAACAAAAATTTATTATGATATTGGGTTCACTTATTGAGATGTTCTCTAATCCCTAAGCCAATTTCATAGGGATATATGCAGAAATATTCAATCTATCCTTATGCTGTAATGATCCTATTGAACCTAATCCAAAACAACCCTATGACTAATTTCAAACATTCATCATTTTAAAATTTTATATTATAATAATATCAAGATCTAGTTTTAATTAATGCACCGAGAAAATATTATTTAATCATGTTTTATAAATTTATCGATATAAGTAAATTAATATGTTTTGTTGAATTAATTATATTGATATATATTGTGAATTTATTTAATGAAATTATTATAATTGGTTTGTTTTATAAAAAATTATTATGGAATGCATGGTGGGAACTTACATGATATTTTTTATCTCAACTGGAACATACCTTTGAGTTTGTGTGGATATTGTTTTATATAATACAGCTGTATTTAGTGTGATCTATGAAAGCGGATGGTTTACATGTTATTAGAGTGTGGGAGTTTTTCAATATCATGGTCCGTTGGTTTCCCACATATCACGTGGATATAGTATTTCATTTCTCTTTGTTGATTGTTTTATCTGTTTTGTTTGGAGATTTTATTTACATTGTAATCATTTCTATTTATTGTTAGACTTTGTGTTTTTTCTATTTTCATTCATTTCATGTTTCCAATTTTTGTTAGGGATTAATTTATTCCAAATGGTAGTTCATGAATCCTAGGTTTTTTTTCAACCTATGGGGATTAAGAACAGCCATTGGGCCTTTCCTGTGGCAGGCTCGTATATCCAGTTTGGTGATGTCCCATATGTACAAACGTACAAGAGTACGTATGTACATATGTATGAATGTATATATGAATGTATGTATGTATTTATGTATGTATGTATGTATGTATGTATGTATATATTTTTGTATTTATGTGTGTGTGTGTGTGTCCATATATGATTTTTTTCTTCTTTATATGATTATATGTTTGTCAGTTTGATTGTATGTCTGAATGTATGTATGTATAAATGTATTTATGTATTTATGTAGGTTTGTATATATATATGTATGTTTGATTGTTTCTCTTTATATCTGTCTATATGTTTGTATGTATTCAACAAGATAGGTCATTGGAATCCACTCTCCATAAGGCCCAAAGTCCATTCTCAATCTCCATAGGATTGAGAAAAGTGATAGGGTATCAAATTATACGTATTGGGAATGATTTCAACCAAAACATTTGAATAACCGCATCACGAACTCCCCCGAGAAATCCATCAACACCCACCGATATGTCAAATTCCCAATCTCAAAATAAACAGTTACAAAAATAATAAAAATTATTAATTTATTATATTATAGTATGTACCATAATGAAAAAATAAATAAATAAATCATTACTGTAACAAAACATATAAAATTAATCAATATAAAATGAACCATACAACCAAAATTATATTACATCCAAAAATGTGGAGACATAACATCCCAAAGAAAAATACAAACTAAACTAAAATAACAACCAAAAATCTCCCAGTGAATCTTTGACCACTCTCAATATATCATACCTCCCACCATTGAAAAAATATTATATAAAAAATATTTCTTGGAGACCAGAAAGGTAACATGAGAACAATATATAACAATTTGAATAAATTGGGTTTTAGCTAAATATTTCATTATAATATTTCACAAAAGAGTTGGTCAAATTACATTCAATAGTAACATCTTCTAAAATTGTTTACCAGATATATAAATAGTGGTTTTTCTCATGGGAATATACAAGTGAAACAAGTAATATTCTATAACTATTTTTTTTAAAATCCATTGTTTCCATTTAAATGAAAATATATTTTATAGATGGAAAGATAGAGTTAATAATTTATGAAAAATTATAAACATATTTCCTTTTTTCAAAATCATTTTTTAAACAAACCTATTTAATCAAAAACCACCTTTATGGTTAAAATTATTTTTCCATACCATTTTTCATTTCATTTTTTTAATAAAACATATCCATAAAATAAATAAATCCTAAAAAACTAAACCACAATATATAATGCTGTAAAAAATGAAAAAAAAAATTTAGTGAAGCAATAGACCCTTGTAATCAAATCATTATATGGGGCATATTTAAAAGTATTGGATAAAATACCCTATTTAGTCTTAAAAAGAAACTATATGTCTGGGTAATATGTATACACAATAAAAATGATAATGGAATTGGAATTTTGATATAGTAGCTGAAAAACATGAAATTGATATTTTTAGAGCCCCATTGATATCACTGAGGTCAAAACAGATTTTATTATCTCTCTTTTGGTAACCTTTAAAAAATACCACCACCATTGTACAATAAATTACAGGATTTCACAAATATATACCCTCCATGTAGCCTCATAGGGTCACTATGATAAATCATTCTTGTAGAGAAGTAAATCTAGGTAAATAAAAATATCATAATATGATGAATAAGAATAAAATATAAATAATTCTTGTCTCACCTACAATACCCACTCATGAAACAACACCATTCACATTCATGTATAAGGATAACATAATGGAAATTTAATATAGCTGTTAAATTTGATGGGCCCACAATCCATATGATACAAACTAAAAAATAATGTCCACAAACAATGGTCTTGAACTTATCTTGAGAAGCCTCTTTATAAAATTCCAAACAGATATTTTCAAATATTACATAGAATGAGAAGTCATTAAAACCAATTTAAAACACTCTTTTACACTCTATTTAATACAACTCTATGTAAAATGAAAAAAAATATCATTTGAAGTATCGAATCCCCTTTTTAATCAAAAACTTTTATAGCATGAACAATTTATATTTATTAAAAAATATTTAAAAACATTCATTTCCCATTTCTAGACCCAAATGGGTTTAAATTAAATAATTTGAAAAAAACCATATAATCATTTCAAAAATCACATGTAATTTCAAAAAAAAATCATTAGAATTTAGAAATCCATTAGGAATAACTAAATCCATTGTGAAAACATGTTGAAAATTTTTGAAATCCATTTTGGATATCACATAATTAATTATATTGATAAAATACTATTTTGAGAACACTAAGAACAAAATTACATGACAAATAAAGGTTGTTTGAAAAATATCCTACATCATACATGATAACACTCAATCATAGTTATTCTTCTTAGATTTAAAAGATTAATCTAGAAAATAAATTGCCCATACATGGCCTTAAAAAATCCTCCTTTATTAGACTGATTTGATCCATTATCTATATTATTCGCATTCATTAAAAATTATATGAGAAATAAAATCGAGCAGAAATTGTTGAAGGGGAGATTAGAGATGATGAAAATATGTGAAAGATTGATTTAGAAGACATAACCACCTAGAATCGAGGAGGGGAGTACATTGAAGATAGATGATATAGGGAGAGATCCCATGTGACATCGGGGGAATCTGTTGAATGCGAGGGAGGGTAAAAAATTCCAAATCCTCTCAAATTATAGGTTGGGAAAAATATAAACCAACAAAAATGAAATAGTTGGAAAAATCATTTCATGGTATAGTCCCATGAACCATGCCTTAATTATCCCCTCACTAGAAGACCTTTGGTGTGGTTTCTGGAAGATGATGAAATGGGCCGCAAAATAGAAGTGGATTAGTCCCACCATCTACCAACCTCATTTTCATAGCTTCTTGTCCAACATGTAGTTATCCTACCATAAGTAGAATCCCATATAAGAGTCCATGGACTGTATAGTGTATTGTCGAGCAGCATAGTGTATAGAACCATTCCAAAACAAGCTCTACGGTGGGACCTACCATACACCTAAATTAAAAATCCCAGGAACCTCCCAGAAGAACAACATAAAAATGGTAACACAAAATAGTTTAAAATATCACATAATTTAATATTAAAATCACAAATAGTGACATGGGGGTACCAAAATTCTCCCCATCATGCTGAATTCTATCACTAAAAAATTATTTGAAATAATTTAATGAAATGAGAAGCTGGGTAAAATTGTACCCCTTGGAAAGAGGTGGGTGGGAAGGAAATATATAATATAGGTCCTAAAGAATGGAGAAAAAAACAATCATATCATATTTCTCAGGAATCATAAAATAACTCCACAACATCAATAAATGGGTCCAAGAATAAATCATTTATTTTCAAAAGGATCATAGACTAATAGAAATGAAGACATAACATATGTGTTCCTACCATTATAAATTTATCTAAAATGGTGAAATGAAGGTTTGAAAAGCTCCAAAAAATACATATCTAAAATATAAAAATCCCAAAGAATGAAATGGATAAAAAATCCACATAATATAAAAAGGAATTATATATTTCCACCAAATAAAAGAGCCCATTATTGGATTATATCCTAAATCATGAATGAGGTACACTACCTAAATAATATCTAGACAGTATATGATATAATCTATATGTAACCTTTTTGATAATCCAGAACCAATAAAAAAAGAGTACAACCCATAAACATGCATTATAAAATCCACATAGAATGTATCCTTTGTTCATAGTACTCTGAGAGCATAAAATAAAACCCCATTAAAATAATTCCATCTTTGGAAAAAACCTTTTAAAAAAATCCACATCGAAAAAGTGCACAACTTTATAAATTACATACTCATCCTAGTTTCTCAAGCCTGGTCCCAATGTATCTGATAGAAAATCATCAAAATTATATTTTTAATACTTGTATCTCATTAAACAATAATCTTACGTGGAATCATAATATAATCAGAAAATAAAATAAACAAAATTAAGCAACACTTATTCAACCAAAAATATTGTAAATAACCTAATAATTCAAAAATACAAAAAACAATCTAATGCACCCTCATATATAAATCTAATAGGCATTGATCATAGAAATAATTTGATCACTAGAATCAAGTTGACCATACCAAAGAAAATAGTTGGGAAATCACATCCCATGTTTCCATGCAAGATTCAAACCTCTCCTTCTACAAAAGAAAATATTGTCTCTATCGATGCGAGAATGGTGATTCATGTAATACCAGGCCGTGAAAGGGGTTTATCTCCCCCACTCCATTCATATTCTATAAAAATTCAAAAAATAAAATATATACACCAAATATGGTATGTACTCTCCCTAAATTAACCATAAAAGGAATGCACACTAACTTATACATGGGTTTATTTGAGGGGAGAATTGTAAACATTATATGGATTGGGTCTAACAAATTCAATAATTATAACTTTAAATAAAATACCCAATTTAAAACAATGGGATTAAAACAATATATCTAAAATTTTATATTTCTATTGAAACATCATAAATTAAAATCACCAAATTTCAATAAGATGTATGAAAACTCATTTTTTTAAATGCACTTACATTAAAACATTTACTTTAATTTTAAAATCCCAAAAACATTTTTTTTCTAAATAAAATATAAACATACCATTCAAAAAAATTCATAAAATTTACACTAGTACTTAATGTGGTAACATTATTAACTTAATTAAAAACCTCAAACATCATAGTGTTATAATTACATTCCAAAACCATCCATATATTCAATAAAAAAACAAAACAGTTCATGAAAAACATATCCATTTCCCAAATAACCCTCATAATGGTATTAAAATAAAACACTGTATCAATTTAATTTTCAATCTTAAAACATTTCATAATTTCATTTTAAATCCAACCACTCTTTGGAAAAATCAAGGTTAGTAAATTTAGATTATAAATTTGAAACTATAAACTATTATGACTTCGCAACCCATTCAAATAAATCTAAATTTACACAAGAACACATTTATACCACCATGAAAACAAAAACATAACTTCATACAAAAAACATAATCCCTTATTAATGAATTTCTAGTTGGTATTCTTCTCCAAAAGTCTTCTAAATTCATGAAAAAATAATTAAATTCTAAAATAATTGTACCAAACAAAATACATTTTAGGTAAAATTATTATGTGTCAATTAAAATAAATTTTTTTTATCATGAAGTGAATATTTTTCTTCTAAAATAAGCTTCAAAACACACCCACAAGAAAAAAATCAATCCACACCTGTAAAAAAATTCCAAATTTACAAAATCAACATAACTAGACTCTCCTAGATTTTTATTCGATCTTCAAGAATCACTTAAGAAATTATATAAGTAAAAAGGGAATTAAATAAAGTATGATAATGAATTTCATAGCATCCTCATTTTATATACTGTATATAAATCTTTAATCCACCCTTGAAAAAGGAGGTAAGCAAGGCCTGTTATCACTTTATGGCCTATCAGGATATGTGAGCTAACATTACACGATGGACTCTTCTTCCTTTTCCACAAAAAAAACTAGAACAAACTTTATTAAAACATAGCAAATTCAATGGACATCCAAAACAAAATTTACTTAAACTATAATACATTGAAATAATCAAAACAAAATCCAGATCCTCAAAACCAATCATAAATTTTTTTATCATGTATCGTGGTAATAAAATTCCTACTCACAACATACCAATTGAGTTATAATGAAAATCATAATATCGATACTACTTATACATGATCCAATAACTTGATGGAACAAACTAATATTTTTTAATAAATCATCCCCTGTTTACCCAACATGGCACCTTGTTCAGACTTCCACAATTCATGACATGTATAACAAATCTCCACAGCCAAGAGAAAAGTGATAGTGTGTTAAGGATTAAATATATTATTATTATTTCACCCTTATAATATATATAACCCCTACATATACATCAACTAAAAATCTAGTATTTCCCTTCATATATTGGATTACCTTGATCGACAAAAATAGTTTAAATAAAAATGAAATAATTTAACATAGTGTATTAGATTAGAAAACACGATATGAAAAATCATAAATACATCATGATAGAAACTAAAAAAAATCAATTTTTTTATAACAATACAACAAGAATAAAAATTCATTGAAAAAACAATTTATACATTATTGTAATATTATAGACCATAATGACCAATTTCATTTTAATTTCAGAGGATTCAATAGAAAGTTTGGATCTGTTATGGAGGTGAGTGTAGTGTTTTAGTCGACTATAAGACCACCTATCCATCCGAAAATGCATATTATAGGTTATGATGATATATGTTTTAGATTTATGGGTGTAGAGAGGGGAATATAGTAGGATTTTTGAATGTTGGTTATTGGATCAATCCTATTTGGATTAGTTTTCTTGCATCCTTAGGTGCATTTTCTTGGTATTAGTATCTCCTATTGAACCACATGGAGAGAGAGACCTGGATTACCATTGGTGTTGGACGTTATTTATGGAGTGTTCAATAGTTTAAAAAGGGTATGGTTGGTTCTTATATGAAATTCCATGGCCGGTCACACATGGAAGGATCATTATATTATACCTTGAGTTTCACTTGGGTTCCCATTATGGAATTACAAGGACATGCTCAGAGGGATGGTAACTATATTATGAAATGAGTGAAACTTCATAGTATTATATATAATACCAATGATTTATTCATATAGATATGTATTTATATCATTATTTTATAAATACATGGGTTCCGATGAGAATTCCATATATGTGATTATAGAGTGTGGGGTTTATAACAGACCTAGAGTGATACCAGGTTCCTATTTCAAAATGGCGTAGGTCAGATATAGATTAAAAATTTATAAATTAATATAAATGAATGATATTCTAACTCAAATCACTTTCTCGGATCTGTTCAATACATTATACACCTAAAGAATCTATTATTTTTTATTTATCATATGAAATGAAATGAGATGTATTCATCCCTTATACTGAATATGATCAACATGGGAAGTCATGGCTATGAGAAAATTCCGATGAAATTATTATAAATTAGTATCAAAATTATTAATCCTTAAAATATATTTTGTCATAGGAAAAAAAAGGTGGTATGGTATGGGTGTCATGTTCAGATCTCGGTCTTACATGTGGTTTATAATTTTAAATCAAAACATATATTATTACCATCATTGTACATCATTATATGTTCACAGAATTGATATAATTAAACAAAATTCGTTCTAGCCTACTACATATAACTTACACCATGTTCATGGCACCAATTGGTACAAAAAAAGAAATCATGGATGCAGGTTTGGACAAGGTAAAATGGCCAATTATGGATGCTTGATTTCTCTATACAAGGTTGTAGTATTGGAGATGAGGAAAATTGATATTCTCATAGTTCTAGTTGATATATATTTTGATATTATTTTCATATTTATATCATATTTCTCAATATTATTACTTTTTATTATATGTAATCCCATTTTTTATTGCATACATACATGACACCATTTTTATATTATATTGCTTCTACTACTGCTTGTCATTTTATCCAGAAGGCCAATGCTTCTGTAGTGAATTTATTGTAATGTTTCTTTGTATTACTATTATTGTATTTTAATGTGTCCAACTATTATCATGACTATATATTTTCCCTAATTTACCAGAATACATGCTTACTACTAGTCAGTAACCTATAGCATGGTGAGAGTCGTGGTTAAGGCCATGTGGCCCACCGAGTTTCCTAACATATGAGTGAATGAGCTCCAGACTCTATAAAATGGTATTAGTGTGTGTTTTAAATTTTTTCATATTTTTGTTATATTAGATAGAATATTTTGGATGTTTTGTAATCAATAATGAGAATGTTCTATAGAGCAGATAACCCATGTGTAGGGAAAACACAAATGTCCTTGGGTGGGTATTGATGTTCATGATTGTGCCTATTATAGTTTCATTTTTTCATAGTTGGTTTATTCGCAATGGTTTTGAAATATATTATCATTTTTTATTTAATTTTACACTTCTAACAATGAGTAATGACTTTATTAGGTCAATCATCATTAATAACACTTAATGAATAACATGTCAAGAATCCTCCGTGTAATCTCTATTCTACTGTGGGAAATGCATGAATCATGTTATAATTTCTGAAATGAAAAATCTATAATTAGAATAATATTTTATCAGGATAAAGAAGTAAAATAATATATTTATTCATGTGTATATAATAATAATAATTTTTCCCCAAATAGCTTGATGGTGGAACCTGAACTTTACTAATTATCATATATTTGAGTCATGGACCATTGTACACATGGGATAAAATGTTAATTATTTTTGATTAATTGGATCCCAATTTTAAATTAAAGGCTTTGTTTGTATCTATAAATTTGAAATGGTGATGTTTCTAATTGAACAACCAGTGGTTTATTGGAGTTCCATGACATGATAATTACAATTTTTAAAGAATTTACTCCATAAATTTGGATTGGTAACGTATCTGACCAGATATTAATGAATATATATTAAAAATACAGATATGAAATATTGATTATTAGGAAATTAAATGATATATTTTCCATAAAATAGGTATTCCAATTACAACATAATGGGTTCTCACCAAAATAAATTTCAATTGATGATCCATATACTGGGATTCCTGGTATATAATAGAGAACATTCCTTCGACCTGACCATAGTACTAGGTAGTCCCTTACCACCAACCAGATCTTATATACGAGAGACCTGGTCTTATAATCAGGTAGAGGTGTGTGAATCTTATATTGGAAATATAGTACCTATCATTTTCTTATTTCTATGATTTAGATCCATATCAAATTCCTCATAAGGAATGTTCATTGAATTGATTGAGTTATTACTCCATGATGTCCTATAGTTGGGGACTAGGAGGGTAGAGATGACCATACTCCAGAGGTGGTGACCCATGTCCAACAGCATTACCTCTGGTAGTTCTACTTGTATCACATCCCATTATACCTAACCTTGGAACTACCACCCAATTTCTATTGGCATTCTAATGGCTCGGTTAGAATTTGAATATAGCCCTATGAACAACCCACACTATTGCATTGTAAAAATACTAGTTCCAATAGTAGAATCATACAATGATTTGAATGTATTTGATTCCAAAGACTCTCGATTCTTGGATTGAGACCATGCTATCAATTTTTCAAGAATATATCAATTCCAAACAAAAGGACTGTCAAAATCACAGCATGCATGCTTCATGATTTATTCAATATTTGGTGAGATGTGTTGAACCTAATTGATTTGTGGTAGGATATTGTATGGAGTTATTTATAGATAATCTTCTATAATTATTTTATTCCCAAGAGGATGAGTAATATTAGATCTTGATATTTCATTCATCTTGAGTTGGGAGATTTTTTAATTATGAACTAATTTACTCATTTCAAAAAGCATTTTCTTGTCACAATGATCCTTCTAAGTGATTAGTAATCTTGGTATAAGAGATTCAAGGATGGTCTGTGGCATGTCATTCGTTCATAGGTTAACATGTTTTTTAACCACCGTCAATGAGATAGTGAACTAAGCCATGATGATTATGTATAATCTAAAAGAAGATATGGGTTTGAGCCAACGCAGTTTGGGTGCATGAACTAGAGCTACATTGACCAGTGGTAAGCAGTGTTGAATGGAATTTTATTCATAAGGTAGAAATAGTCTGAGCATGTTCTTGAGTAGCCTTGTGATCATCCAATAGTGTGGTAAGAATATTCATATGAATCTCCAATAGGATATATCTTGGGTTGATTGTAGTTCCAATGGTAGGGCAGGTAAACTGTAATGGGGTTTTTGGGCCATTCCACCTATTTCTAGTGCAATAGGATTCACACTATCTCCAACATCCAAAGCGAGATTAGTCTCCCTAGGTAATCTAGAGAGCTAAAACACTATCAGGTTTATAGGATGTATAGGTGGCCATGATTGAGGGATCTAGTAACTATTATTTAAAGGCCTATTGAGCAGGGATACCCAGGACAATTAGGATGTACCTTAGGGCTACAGAAAAGGATATACATATGTAAAGTATCCAATCCCTAAGGATTAGAGTGTTGATCCATAAAAGATTGTGATCTTAGTTTCAAATAATCTAGTTTTTATTTTATTTCATACAGGTTCTTCACACTTATTTAATTATACCACTACTATGTATTTCAATGGGCATGAGATTAATATTTTTCTAGTATTATGAAATTGTATATTCCCTTTTTAATTTGATTAGAATGTGTTTACCAGTGTGGGGAATACCCCCTTATGGTAGGAAATTATCATTTCATATGGCGAATCTTTTTTTCTTTATATGATGGGATATAAAATCATTATTGGGATGGAATAGTTGGTTCCTTATCAAACAGATGTGTAATTTTATTTTCATTGGTTGTCATTTATATCTCTAGAGGGAATTATTTATATTTATAATTGTAGATGGATAAAAAAATGGATAACCCTTCAATCCTCTTCATTTCTTTCCAATTTTTTCCTCTCTCTCTCCAATACTATTATAAAATAATTAATTATCTCTACTTTTATGTATTTTATATATTTCATATATTTCTACCATTCTAGATGGAGTTAAAACGTGATAATATAACATGATAGTACTTCGAATATAAGGTAAATGGTCGCATTATTTTCCAATAATGTATAGTTTTTAATATATTGTGTTTATGTGACACATTGTATACCTCCCACGTTATAATACTTGAATGATTTATTTCTTAACTTAAATTGTGGTGTTATGTTTATATGACGCATGTTCCCTGTAATCACTAATTACATTGATAGAACCCAAATAGAACCACCACAAATGTATTTCACTCAACTAGAGAAAATAACCATGAGTTGTATATGAATTGTATTCACCTAATGAGGTGGGTTCTTTACACCTTTTAATATGGAGGAGAAAATTGATTAAATTATGGGGTTCAAATAAATTGAAAGGAATCATTTATGAAATGATAGGTCTTCTACAACATCACTTTGAAATAAAACTAACATATTAGGTGAGTTAGACCTATCCTTTATAAATGATATATCTCTATTATATTAATTGTGATTTTAAATTGTATGGTGAGACTACAAGACCATGAACATTTGTAATTCCATGTAAAGGGTGACATATTGGTTCCAACTTCGAACATCGTGGATGGAATGATTAAGGAAATTGAATTAATATGAGTTATCAATAGATTTATATAATTCCATGAGTGATAAATGGTATTTTTATATGGTATTTTATAGATGGTAACACTTGGTGGAATGATTATATTACACATTTAGGGACACTTGGGTTCCCAATATGAAATGAAAAAGATGGTTTCATATTGTAGTTCACTATATTATTCCATGAGTTAACCTTGTGTTTCATATATGGGGCACCAAAGATGGCTTAATGAGAGATGCCTTTATAGAACTCTTTTAATGGCAACTGGTTTCTTATTAGTTATTTCAATAATGGACCTATATGATGGTGGTTAATAACACACCGAGAGTGATACCAGGGTTCCCTATATAAGAGCATTGTAGATGGGTTTATGATTCCAAATTTTTTAATTAATCTTTACAAAAATGAATCCAAATTCACAGAAGAAAATGGATTCATTCAATACATTATATATAAGACTTTTTTATATTTCCATTAGCAAGTGAAATTACACAAGATGATTTAATCCCTTATACTAAATATGTTTAAATGGGACTCCAAGGCGTTTATATGAGTCCCAATACTTTATAATAAAATAAATTCACCCATAGTGATCATTCAGAGATATTCCTACACATGCTAAACTAGGTGGTATCAGACATGTTTCCTTTTCAGAACCTGTTAAGATATAAAATATATTTTTTTCATTCATATATTTTATTATTGCATGGAAAATTCTTGTTTATATTTTCATATACTAGAATGAATTAAACACTAGTGATGGTGGCATAAATATTATGTCACACACCCAACCTAGGACACTGGTTTTATTCTAAATATACTTCCTTAATGTAGATAGGTAGAAGGTAAATTAACCTTCAATCGATGTTTGATTTCATTGTATTATTTGGGTGTATGGGAGAAGTGGAGAGATATTATGCATGTGACTCAATTGGAGTTAACTTTTGTTCTTTTATTTATTTTTATATTGCATGTTGCATATGAATTATCCTCTTTATTCTAGGTATTACTGTTTTTTATTTCATATATAAATGAAAAGATTTTTTATAAAATTGGTTCTACTTCTTCAGGTTATTATACTGGGATAGATTATGCTTATGCAGTTCATTTATTATACACATTCTCATAATAATAATTATTATTGTATACCACAATGTTATACTCTGATCATTAGGGAATAGTCTTTCTATCATACCTTTATAGATCTTCACTAATATTTAGTAGCCTTTGGCATATTTGGTGTTGTTCTTCAGGCCATGTGGACAATTTAGGTAAGATATTTATGTGTAAACATGGTACATGATTTTCCAAAAAGGGTATGGACTTCATTGGTGTAGCTTTTAATTTTATTCTCTCTTATGTCTTCTATTTTTAGGTTTCTCTAGTTATGGTCAATATCTTAGTATGAATGAATGATGGTTCCGCATGGTAAGTCTTTGAGGTTTAATGACCCAAAAAACTTAACTTCAATTATTTATTGATCTATTTACTCCAAATAACTTTTTTATGTTTTACAATATAAGCACAACAAATTACTTCAAACCCAAAATTTTAGTTTTCAAAAAGGATATAATTATTATAACAAATTAAGGTATATGGAATAATGATTATTTTAAATAAATAGTCTGATTAAAACTCCCCTTGTTAAATTTAAATGGAAAAATAATTTTACTCTTTTTGTGTCAAAAATTTCACTAAACAGTTTCACTGTTCAATTTCAATCCGTTATTATTTTTAATAATTATGTATTTTTATATTTAAAAGCTTAATTTCTTTTACTTATAGAAATTCTATTGTGAAAGAAACATCATTTTTGAATTTCAAATGACAAAATTAATATAGGATGAATTTTTTTATGTTTTCTAAGAAGTATAATTTTTTTGATAAATAGTATTTTATTTGATGAATTGTGTTAGTTGAATTGTGTTGGATGAATAGTGTTTTCTTGATGAATAGTGTTGTTGGATGAATAATGTTTCATGAATAGTTTTTTTATGAATATTAAGAAAATGTTTTATTATTAAATAAATTTTTATGTGAAATGATTTTCAAAAACCCATCATACATAGTTGTAATCAGTGTGAAAAATGTGGTTCCATATGCTCAAAATAATCTTTTTGTGACTAGTAACATACCATTATGAATATTAATGAATAGTAAATTAGCCAAAATTTCAAAAATTTACCCATGAATGTGGAAAAAATAATTTTTAGATCTTATAATAAAAAACACGTTCATAGTATAAGTTTATCTATTTTGTATGTCATAAATATTTTATTTAAAATTTTATATTTAAATTAATAATTAAAATGGAAATATATTTTTATAAAATTTAATAATAAGTTCTTAAATTATTATATTATGGTTATATGATTTTTTATATGACCTTGATTACCTTCTCATGGTTTTACCAAACTAGCTATAGATTTAATGTTTTTTTATTAAACAATGATTTTCTTTAAAAAAAATTTAAAAAAAATACGAAAATTATTTTCATAAAATATATTTCATTTATAAATTTAGAGCATTGATATTAGGTTTTGGTTAATTTTTGAGACTTTTGTAAAATGTTTTGTTTTTTAGTGAATTGTAAAAATATAGTTTTGAGTTTCAGTGGTATTAATGACATCATTAATGATGTAATAATGATGTAATCATTATGGTTGAATTGTGAATAGTAAAATATTTTATGAGATGTACAAAGTGTCTAATGCTATGGGAAAAACAATGGGAAAGCCCATGGTTGTTCAAATACCACCGAAGAGGTGTCCTTGGGAAATTAATTAAATATTCCACCACTTTTCCTATAAATACCAAGCCATTCCCTCATTCATTTTATTCCAAAATCCTTGTCAACAATGCTCAGATTTTTTCACCTCCCAAAGAGTCCTCACAAGGTTCTCTCTATCCCCCAACGTCACAACCTTGAATCTTTCTAAGTTACGCTTCATGGTTGGGGAACTGTTCACCCTCCTCTGTTATGTCATGACTTGTTTTATGTTATGATTTCTAGTTTACATTTAATTATGTGGGGGTATGTTCTTATATATCATTATTACTGTCCATTTAATTTAAAATTTATGAGAGACCCTTTCCACTTTCATCAATTGATTTTATGAATTTTTATGTGATGTTGTTTGGCTGTAGAAATTTTTGTAAACGAAATTGCATCTTCTCTTTCCTTTCAAGTTTCATATTCATGTGGTATGTCATTAAAATTTTCATACAATGTTCTTATATCCATTTTATTATGTCTTTATACTGTATTATAAGTTATTTATGAGTGGTTTACCCTTGTACCCTCTCTTTTTCATGTTTTCAAAAACCATGCTATATAGCTGTTATGCTGTAGAAATTTCCTCTCAAATCATTCTCTTTTTTCTCAAGAAATTATCTTGTATTATTTATGACAACACCCAAATCTATTTTCATTTACAGGTGTATTCATGAATACGTAAAATTATTCTATTTTAATCAGAAATTTTCATACATATAACCCGCACTCCCTTTCCATGTGTTATAAATGACGTAATGATCATGTTTTTAAGAACATTTAAAACGTCACGATTTAGAAATGAAACCCATTTCATTCATTATCTATGGGTTATTTATGCAATTTTTTATTATTATCTTTGTGGATCACATGAAAATAAATACATATCAAGGGTTCACCTTGATACCTCTCCAATTCATTGAGTAATGAGTTTAATCTCTATAGATGAGAAGCTTCAACATACCTTAGTTAATAACCCTAAAAATGTTTTATGACACCTTGGGATGAACCTTGGTGATATGTTCATGAATGTCTAAATGAAATTTTGTGACAACATATTCATGTAATGATTCATGTTCTTCTCATTATGAAATTCCTCTACTTCCATTCCTCATGTATTTATGTTTTTATCTTGTTCCTTTTGATATCGCTCGAGTACATATGTAAATTGTTTCACTTGTTTTTCCCTTACTGGGTCTTCTTCTCACCCTTTACTTTGATGTATGTCTCCAGGATATGATATGTAGTAATTTTACTTAGGATTAACCTATAAATAATCATTTCAAGTGTATTTAGATGAATGTTATATATTTTCATTTATTATGTTCCTGATTTCCAAGACACTAAACATTAAAGATCCTCTGTTTGTAAAATGTATTGAAAAGTTATGTAATAGAAAGGCAGGATTCCATAGTTGGTATCATCAGATAGTTTAGTTATATGTGGGAATTAGGATATGAAATCTCTAGGAATAACCCTACATAAAACTTTAAATATTGGAAAGTATCCAGGTATTTTGGTGAAATATAAAGTAAGTGGTTTCCGAACAAATAAATCCATGTCTGGATACGAACAAGTGGATTTGGCTCTGGCTTAGATGTACCTAGGAGTGAAAACTCTGACAAGGAGATTAAGGATGGGTCTAGGGTATCCTTGTACATGATAATGGGCATTGTTGAACTCTTAGTTTTACACTCCCAAGGGATATTTTTGGTTAATCATAAGATTTTTAGGAATCGTTTTGAAAGATTTATTGAAAATGTAATTCTTGTTAAAGAATAATATATATTTAAAACATGAAATTAATTTAGAATGATAAGTTTCCTTATAGTAATAAATTCTAAATAAGATGAAATTGTGAGGACACCATTTATTTAAGGGGGGAAGAATGTAACAACCCTAAAAAATGAACTTTATTTTTTTTATTGATCTATTTCCACCTAATAAATTTTTATTATGTTTTACAATATAAGCACTACGAATTACTTCAGACCCTAAATGTAGTTTTCAAAAATGATATAATTATTATAACAAATATAGGTATATGTAATAATTATTATTTAAATTATATAGTATGATTAAACCCCCATTTTTAAATTTAAATGATAATATAATTTTACTTTTTTTGTGTCAGAAATTTCACTAAATAGTTTCACTATTCATTTTCAATCCGCTATTATTTTAAATAACTATCGATTTTTATTTTTAAAAGTTAAATTTCTAATACTTATAGAATTTTTATTGTTAAATAATCATCATTTTAAAATTTCAAATGTCAAAATTAATATAGGGTTAATTTATAGAAGTTTTCTAAGAAGAATCAATTTTTTGATTAATAGTATTTTATTTCTTCAATTTTTTTGGATGAATATTATTTTCTTGATGAATAGTTTATGATGAATCGTATGAAAATATTTTATTAATAAATAACTTTGTATGTGAAATGATTTTCAAAAATTCATCATATATGGTTGTAATCAGTGTGAAAAATGGAGTTTAATAATATCAAAATAATTTTTTGTGAATAGTAACATACCATTAGGAATAGTAATGAATAGTAAATCAGCCAAAAATATAGAAACTTCACCTATGAATGTATAAATATAATGTAATCATCATTAAAGTGAAAAAACTATCATAGTTTGTGTTTTGGTATTTTCGTATGTCATAAAAATTTTATTTTAAATTTTATAATTAATTAACAATTTAAAAAAGAAATGAATTTTCATAAAATTTAATAATAATTTTTTACTTTATATTAGGGTTATACAATAATTTTATAGGACCGTGATTATGTTTTCAAGGTGTTAAAAATGAGTCATAGATTTAAAGTTGTTTTTTTGGAATAAATAATGATTTTATTTTAAAATTAAATTAAAAAAAATGTAAACTTATTTTCACAAAATGGATTTCATTTTTTAATTAATATCATTGGTATTAGGTTATTGTGAATTTATGAGATTTTTATAAAATGTTTTGTTTTTCTAAGAATAGTAAAAATATAGTTTGGAGTTTCAGTGTGATTAATGAAATCATTAATGATGAAAAAATGATGTAATCATTATGGTGGAATTTTTAATGGTAAGGTATGTTATTAGGTGTCCCATGGGGCCAATACCATGGTAAAATTCCATGGTCAAGCCCATGGTTTTTCAAATACCACTGATGAGCTGCCCCTTGGAAATTAATTAAATATTCCCCCACTTTTCCTATAAATACCAAGCCATTCTCCCATTCATTTCATTCCAAAATCCTTCTCAATGATCATCTGGAATTTTTACCTCCTATGGAGTGATTCCAAGGTTCCCTCAGTCCCCTAAGGTCTCATCCTTCAAGCCTTCAATTTTACTCTTCAAGGTAAGGGAACTGTTCGCCCTCCTCTTTTAAGTCATGACTTTCTTTATATCATGTCTTCTAGTTTTCAATTTATTATGTGGTTGTATGTTCTACTATATCATTATTACATTCCATTTTATTTTCAATTTACGAGAGACCCTTTCCACTCTCATCAACGGATTTTATGAATTTTTATGTGACGTCGTTAGGCTGGCAAATTTTTTATAAAATAAGTCTCATATTCTCTTTTCACTCAAGTTTCCTTTTCATGTGGTATGTCATTAAAATTTCCATATGATCTTCTTATCTCCATTTTATTCAGTATTTATACTATATTATAGGTTATTTATTTGTTGGATACCCTTTTACCCTGTCTTTATAATGTTTTCTAAAACCATGTTATATAACCGTTATGCTACAGAATTTTCATCTCAAATCTCCCTCTTTTTCTCAATAAATTATCCGGTATTATTTATGATAATACCAAAATATATTTTCATTTCTATGTGTATTAATAAATACATATAATTGTTCTAATTGATTCTGGAATTGACATACATATAACCCCTACTCCTTTTTCATGGGTTATAAATGAAGTAATGATCTAGTTTTTAAGAACTTTTAAAATGTCCTGATTTTGAAATGAAACCCATTTCTTTTATTCGTTATTGGTTATTTATGAAATGTTTGATTATGAACTATGTGGAACACATGAAAATAAATAAATATTAATGGTGTTCCCTGATAGTGCTCCAATGCATTGGGTAATGAATTTAATCTCTAGAGATAAAAAGTTTCATGAAACCTTGGTGAATGATATTGGTAATTGTTTTTATGAAAACTTGGGATGAGCTGTGGTGATATGTTCCTAAATGTCCAAATGAAATGTTGTAGCCACACATTCATGTTATGGTTATTTTTCTTTTCATTATGAAATTCTTCTACTTCAATTTCTCATATATTTATGTTTTTATCCAGTTCCAATTGATATCACTCGAGTTCCCATGTAAACTGTTTCACTTGTTTTTGCATTACTAGTCCTTCTACTCACCCTTTCCTTTGGTGTATGTCTCAAGGTTATGATATGTTGTAATTTTAATAATGATGAACCAATGAATATTCATTTGATGTGTCCTTATATTAATGTTATATGTTTTCATGTATTATTTTCCTGATTTCCCAAAAACTAATATTTAAAGATCCTCTATTTGTAAAATGTAATGAAAAGTTATGTAATAGAAATGTGGGATGCCATATGAGGTGATCATCTTCACATTAAGAGTATAAGTTCCTTGTTTCTTCTCTTCTTTAATGGATTATCCTTGATGGTTAATAACAAAGTGGGGGACTTAATAATTATCATCATTTTGGGTCAATTATGTGGTTTTGATTATTTTTTCTTTTAGTGATAAATATACGTTGCTTTACAAAATATAATGAACTGGGCCTATTTTAAAATACTGAAAATGTGTGATTGGTATGTGTTTTCCTACAATATTTATATTTCTATGAAAATTATTTCTAGTAATATGTTATTACAAAAAATAATTTCTAAATATGATCCCAATGTGATCATGTTCAGATTTGAATGTTGGAACCACCTATAAAAATAATAACCACATAATGATTTTAAATTAAAATGTTGTGCTGAAATTTGAATCAAAATGATACTCACTGTGAATAAAATGGTATATAGAAGTGGTTTTTGGGAATATTTTATTATGATCTTAATATCATTTTCTGTATATTATTGGGATACTTTTTTGTAGTTATATGGTTATGTGACGCTGTTATAGGCGATTTTCATGGAATCTGTTGGGTTGTGGATGAGGTGGTTGGTATTTGTAGTGAAATGGGTGATGTAGTAGGTGTCAATGGATTACAAATATGATATGGTTGATTATGTAGAATTATTACGTGGGGTTCTAGTTAATTTTCCATTTTGAGAAGACGAAATGTTGAGGTTGATGTGAGATGACGACAAAGATAGATTTCATGGGTTTTTTCATAGTTTCTATGTAGTAGCATAATGTGATAAATGATGTTGATAAACTACTAATGGGTAAAAGATGGAATTGAATGAATAAATTTAGATGAATTAAATTTATATTAGTATAAATGAATGAAAAATTAATTATATTCATATGGGTGTTGTATTTAAGTGTTATTTAATTAAATCTGGAATTGAATGCATTAATTAAAATAACATGGCTAGTTGAGATAAATATGGAAATTCAATTATAGTGTTATTTACAAGGCCCTTATGGTAGTTTGAAATTTTCTCTCATTGGGAAGTGGTTATGAGTTACCTCTATAATATATTCCTTGACATTTTTTAGTATTCTTGACTATGATATTTTTTTAGTGTGCCATGATGGGGATTTATAGTAGCTGAATTGATATGTTCTGGTTGGTGAATCTATTATTTAACTACTACATGGAAATTTTTCTTCCATGTTTTCAAGAGAGTTCTTGAGTATGATCCTTCTTATTATATATGTTCTTATTACCCGTATATATAGAAACTCTTTTCATTTTGGCTGGGTTATTTCATTGACTGAGATAGACAATACTAGTTTGGATCCAGTGATTGACTATGGTGTGTTTTCCAAGAAATATTCACTGTATTTTTTTAAGATTTCTGTTAATCGATAACATTAAGATACAATATTGTTTTTGGATCCTAGATAAATTATATAATGGAGTTAATTTGTGGTTTATTTATTATTCTCTACATATATCTGTGTAATCCATCTAAAATATATGCTTTATAGCCATGTTATTACATAAACATCCCATAGATACATAGAGGTAGGATTTTGGAGACAATATATGTATTCACGATAGGCCCCATAGAGATTCACAATGGGGGAGAGTGGTGATATAATCTTGAAATTTCATGTTTTGGATAGATATTTATTATGAATATTGGAGTTAGGAAGTTGTGATGATTGCACAAGTGGTTTGGAATCACTATTAGTTGAGGCCAGTATGTGGTATGCACCAAAGAGACTTTATATGATATTGGATTTTAGTTCCAACATTTATTATTTGTAAGGATATAATAATTTTGTTCATTCTAGATAAATGTAAACTTGTTTTATGGTCCAAACCAGTGATAGACATGTGAATCATAATTATTTTCACTTTTGAACTAATTAGGGTTTTTTGGAAAATCAAAATAATTAATTAAATAAATTCTAATGAATTTCATGATATTAATAATAATTTTTTTTTTCATTTTCTATAGATATGGTTTTTGGATAACATCCATATAACACTACAATATATTTCATATATTTTCTTTAAAATAAACCTGATGTATTTCATATTTTTTTAACCATAATATTGAGTCTAAATAGAAAATTGATAATGTATTCCATTATAACCCCACCTTAGGATTGGAGTGTAAGAATTAGATAATACAAAGTCTTAAATGTAATCATAATGTTGTAGGATGATACAAATTTATTTTTAATCATTGATTTTTAATAAAATCAATTAATGATTAAATGTCCTATCGTAACAAAGAAATTTATTTTTCAACATGTAATGTATTTTTATTTAATAAAAGTAAAAGGATCACTAATAAAATGTTATATCTATGAAATATATTTAATAATTATATTAATAAATCAATAATCATCTGTAAATTACATATCTAAATGTCCAAAATGAAGATAAACAATTTTTAAAATAAAAAAATTTATAAAAAACAATTCTGTGGACCATGTGTTTTTATATTAATAAAATAAACAAATCATTACCAATTATTGGTTTTCATGAAATGTATTTATTATATATGAAATAAAATATTTTAACATTCATTTATATTTTTATAAGGAATTGACTGAATGTAAATATAAATTTATATTAATGAATGCATTGATACAAAATTGGGTTCTCTGTGCATTTAACGTGGTCATTTTATAATTATTTTACTCCAATTATAAAAAATTAAGTTGGTAAAATTGATTCCACATTTTCAATATTATTTTACATATTTGTTAATGGTGTAATGTTAATTTATGTTCATTATAAATAGTATCATGGTAAAAATGTTTAGTAAATAAGGCGTGACATTAAAATTGATAAAAGGGTTAAAACAAAAATGATAATGGTTAAAATGACCATGTTTCAGCAAGATATTTGAACTAACACATTATTTTTGGAGGCTCATTATACAATTATATTAATTCACATTATAATTTTTTATCCATGGAATCACCCAATAACTCACACATCTTTAACTAACTACGTTCCATTTTTCAAAAGGCAGGTGTTCAATGTGATTTTTTACTAACGACGTATAATAACACACAATGGTTTAGAGGATGGTATTTTAAGATCATCACACCTTCTTAAGGTGGTTTCACCCAATAAAGGACCTTCAAATATATTTATGACATGTTTCTGATGCCTTAGGTATCACTGATATGGATCTTTCTACCCTTATTCTAATGATTTTATAAGAACTATATGTTGATGAAAATAACTATGTCTATCAAAGGTTAACCTTAATTCTTTTATAAATTTATGATTCTCCTGTTTTAATCCGTATTTGAGAAATATTTATTTTTATTCCATCTAGATAGGTGGGTGGAGTTTTGGAATTTCGAATAAACATCCCAGATGTATCCTATATAAATGATGATAAAAAAGAAACGATGCACATGTAGTATGTTGGATTTCTATATCATGATAAGTAAGATATGAGAGTTTTGATATGGGGATATAAACATGATGCTACACAGATATGTTTCATCATAAATAGATCCATTTAAATTAATATTATATGTAACATGACTTATAACTCAAAGGAGCCTCATATAAGGGGTATTGAAATTAATTTGATAAACCAATAATCATCAGCCTATATTAACACATGAGTCATGATCAGCATGAGAAATAATAGACAGTAGACTATTATTCACATTGAATTATTGTGAATATTTACTATTCATACACACTATCGTTTTCATGATGGAGGAATGATTACCAATTTTTTAGAGAATATATCTCTATGAGATATGATGAATGGGCTTTCATAGGGAGTATTAAAATGTGAAAATATATATTCCTGTGATTTGGTTATCATGGGGAATATAGGCCGATCGGAAGACATGAATTATACATTGGATCTTTATAGAATTCATGGGAAATATGGGTGCATGAAATGGAAAATGGTAATATGATAAAAATGAAGATATTTCCTTATTAAATAATCCAATGTATCCAATTAATAACTACAATAAAAGTCTTAAAAGTTTTGTTCATTTCTAACTAGCTAATGGGTGAGTAACAATGATTAATACTCATGAGGTTTCATCAGTTTTTATAAATATCAAAAAAACATTATTGAATTATATGAAGTTGGGTGCAGATTTAGTATTAAAATAGATATGATATTTTAATTTGGACTCAAGGTGAATGATAAATTCATAATGATGAATCTCATATTAAGGTTCATGAGGAAATGTTCCACAATTACATGTAATAATATTCCCATGTAAGAACTAATTTCTATTAACATGGTAGAAAATAAAGGATTACAAAATCAAATGAGATTTTCGAACCATGATATAGATTATTGTGAAATATCGATGTACCTACACCATGTGGGATTCCAATGTCACATATTCATTCTTTATACTCTTGAAAACAAAAATAGATGATCACCATGAAAGGTCTATCAAACTTGTTTATATAGAATGGATGAAATTTGAAGAGTATTGAATGAATATCATTTCCTGTGTTCATAACCCCAGTTCATTATGTACAATCCCAATGTAACGAGGGTTCTATGACAAAGGCATGTGGTTCGGGGTTCAAATGATTCGATGGTACATTTCCAAGGGATTCTTCTGGAGAAGGATGAATTATTTGAGTGATTCTGCATAAAATGTGTGACATGTATGGGGTTGTATTACAGAAAACGATAAAATGATTAATTGTATATTTTTTAGAGGATAATTTGTATAAAGGTTTCATAATTTAATGTATAACATGTCCAAGGGTGGATACCAATGAGGCTACCATTTCTGAGGTTGTCTTCTAAACAAGAATAACATGGAAAATGGGACCCTTGGAAGGGGATCAAAAGGCAATTTGTTTTCATGGAAAATGGTTTGAGAAAAAGGGTTTGAGTTGGATTTCCCTTGATTCATTAGGTTTTCATGAGACTAATAAATTCTAATAATACTTAACATGACCCATGGTTCAAATTATGTAGGCATAGAGAAAGGACACATAATCTAAGGAACATGAGGCCATTTCATGGACAATATTTCTTTCCAAGCAACATGAGTGGATTAGAAGTCTGTAAAGAATTCATATGATTACATACATGAATCACATGAACAAGGTTACAAGGATATACTATCATCCCTTATGAGAAGGGTTTTCATGTTCATGAGTTTTCAATCCTTCAGTTCCTTTTTGTCACCGGTGAATATAAGCGGGGTCAAGTGAAAGAGTCACATGATTGATGGTTCGCATGATAGAATCCTGTGACATTCTATTTTTCATGAAATCACATAAAAGGTTCAAATGATGGTGTATCATTATAGGGTATTGGGATGGGGACTCACATGTACGTTAATACGTGAAGGAAATTACCCCTTCTTCCCCTATTCCATACCCTCGTTCTCACTTATTTCTCTTTTTTTTATTCAAGGGGAAGAAGGTGTTTATATAAGCATAGTAGTTAAAATATTCTTCCAGTTTTCATGGGGGAATTTCCTCAATAAAAAAATAAGTCCGTTCGAAGTATATCTCCAGAACCCAGAAATAATCAACATATATCATGTATTCATGATACTGAGATGGATATGTTGTGGCAAGATCACTACATAGTAGAGTTTTTTTGGCATTGCATTACTAGTTCTCAAGATAGTATTCACATATTTTCAGCCACCCATGTTAGATTCGTGGGCTTAGTATGATCATTTTTTTACCTATATGGATAAATTATAGAAAAATGATGTTTGAATCACAAGCTAGTATGTTGTAAATGATAAAATTACCACACAATGGAATACATGAGTTCTTTATGAAATTATAATGTTTGATGTCATGATGATGATCGACATACCTTTGTTTTATCACCATTTATTCCTTTGATGTTTTATTTTGTCATTTCATAGTACTATCGAAGAATTCAAGTGATCACATGGTGTATCAAGATCCCATGTCGTAAACACAATGAAGGACAATTGTTGAAGATGACTGCTCTTTTGACCACTCGATGCAACACATTCATGTAAAAAATTACATAATATGAAAAATGAATTTGTTACAATGGTTCCATGCCCTCACGAAAGATCATTGATTTTATCCTTAATGTTTCATTATCCATATCACATATCATGATAACATCTGTGATGATGTATTTATAAAGGATTTCCACATAATGTGATGGATCATTTGATTGATTAATGGAATATAAGAAAGATAAAGATTATTACATTGATTTAGAATGTCAAACATGATTCACTATCTTGGATCAATCATGGGTGCAACATGATATAATATATGTATTTTTTATTTGGGGACAATGATGAATAGAATCCCGAACATTGACTTGGGTTTTATTGAGGTTGAGGATGATCATAGTAGGATCTAATAGCTATAAATGATCTGAAAGATCAGTCATTTTTATATAAATAATAATATTAATGGTTCTATAAGAAAACTCCACACCAGTTCCACATTCAATATTTTCTTGTTTCTAGTGTTTTATATATTACTTATTGTCTCAAACTCTCCTCAATCAGTCATAGGGGTCAACACATAGAATATATACACACACACCCTTTCAAAGGTGGCATAATATCCTTGCATGTCCCACCTAAGCCCATCATGCATGCTCTGCGCATTCCATGATCACTAATCATGAATTCTTTTCATGACCTTCAAGACCTCCATCTGAATGAAATCCACTATCACTACGCTCGATAGTAGTACAAGCTCCCAATATTTTTTAAGGCATCACTCACAAATACATTGGCTGAAGTATCTAGCTGGATAATGTTTTCCCTAAGAATAATTTATAATTAAGAATCTATTTAATGTGACTCATTAGAAGAGAAAAACATATTATTGTATAATCTAAATACCAAACTCAATACTTTATTTTGTAGAATTCCATATCCAATTTCTTCTTAATATATATATATATATATATTGTTTTATCATTGGATTCATCCTTTTCGAGCCACTAATTTAAATTTTTATAAAACTCATATTTTTCTAAAAAAATCCACCCCCCACATGGAATTGGAATCGTTAATGATGAAATGAATGTGATTTTAAGATAAGTGTATCTCACTTTTAGGCATACATTGATATATGGGATACTTTGATACCAAATCCTAAGATATAATTTAATAATGGGAGAATATTTACTAATGTTTTATATGTGTTATCAAGAGAAGCTTAATAAAATTGAGTGCTTGGTATAATGAAGATAATGAGTAACCTTGTACCGGGGCACTACTATAATAAAATTTGAAAATATTACATGTTCGAAGATAGAAATAGAATTGTGAGGGAAAGAATTTTCTAATGGATCCGTGTGAATAAACCTAGACATCATTATCCATCTTAAAGAAATGATCTTCAATACATATGTAGTTCTGAGAATAGACACCTATATAGATCATGTTTAGGTATTGGGTGAAAATGTTCATGCGTGAATATCTCTATGATGGAATATCTAACATATATCTATATTTTATGTTCTACATGGGATATGATCACTATATGAAATAATCATGGGAAGGTACCATTGATTGGGTAGAAATATTTCATTGATCCTATTATTGTGACACATTTCAAGATATATAATGTGGGCTACTAAAGTAGCTTATGTTTATTCAAGATAGCTCAGGTCCCATGTATTCTGGATACAATATAGGATTAGGTTCCCTCAAATGGTTCGAAGTGAATTGAGATGTGGCCTAACTATTTCTAAAGTGAGTGGACCTAAAGATCATATATTAATTTTTTATAAGGCCATATAATGGTCCCTAAAATATTATCATCTCTTATTTTTAGCCCTATATTTTTTATAATTCATTCAGGGAGAGAACATGGAATCATGGCGTTGGATTATTAGTTAGAATTCATTTATGAGTTCTCAATATGACTTGGTTAACACCTTTCACATTTCTAATTACTCAATTTTTTACTAGATCATGTTGGGTGAAAATCTAATGAGTAGAAAATCACCTTTTATGTTGGGTGGCATTATGGGTTCTCAACCTAGATATCACTGTGTCTTTGTCAAAATTTTGTTTAATGAAATATATGACAAGCCAATATTGCTAAATTTTTTGATTAAAGTTTATATTGAGAAATGTTAAAGCTTATGGAAATGTAAAATAGAGCTTTATTTGTTTCAATTTAATCCTATTGAGCTCAGAACTTCTTTTTTGTGGTTTAGATTCATATAGATCATCCATTATTTCATTATAGTTTTGAGTCTTTCAACTGAGAAGGATGATACTATTATATAGTTTAACCCATGTGAAAATGATTAAATTCAATATAGTTCAATTTCGTGTTGATTCCATGAAGTTTGAATATTATAATTTCATTTGAAAAAGATGTTAAATGAGGATGTTAACACTGTGTGGTGTATCCTCAGAGTAACCTTTCATCGATTATGGTAATTGAAATGTAAGGGGACTTTTTTGGTCTTTCCCTATAACTATGAGTTATTATCCATATGTTGGGGCTCTTTTTCCACAGATCTAACTAATACTCATCAAATTCATATATATATATATATATATATTTATATATATATTTCACAAATTCACACATAAGTGGAACAAATATTTATAACTAAACCATTCTTGAGTATATCTAAGACAAAAAAGGTGGACCGATAATGACACCCAGCTTTGGTCGTGATTGTTATATAAATTCTAAATGGGTGATTCTAATACCCTAATCGTACAAGATTCATGCCATATGAGATAACATAGAGGTAAATGGGGAATGATCTAGACTGTGCTGGCTCAAATTTCAATACTATGAAATAAATTGTTCTTGTTTATGATAAAAAAGGCACATAAATATCAATGTGAGGTATGGGAATATACAATTCATGACATTGGTATTTCCTAGAGTTTCCAAATGAACCATGCGATGGAAATAATACAACAACAACAATATCTTTCTAAGAGAACCCCCTATATAAATTTGACTCATACAATGATGGGAATTTAGGAAATTTTTGTTTGATTCACTGGTTGGGCCTTGGGTAATAGAGTTTGGGTGGAACCATGAATCCTATGATAATTGTAATCAATAAACACAACGTTTTCACATTTACCCCTCCACAAAACAAACACATGTGTAGAGACGTTGATGTTTTTTGAAATATACTCTTGGTCTAAGTTATATGTGATTTGAGTGTCACAATGTATTTTATGTTGATAAGAATGAATCAATAAGTTATTCTATAAAAATTCAACGGAGTCACATATGGGTATAACTCAAATTTATGTGAATATGGTTATCTCCCATATCTCCAAAGATAAATAAAACTCACTTATATATTGGGGGAATTGTATTCTAAATTTTTGGTAGGGATCATCGATGGGTGATTTGATAATCACTACGGATCCTATAGGGAAATGAATCAAGCCATAAATAGTTCATAAATAAAAAGGGTCATTTAATATATCAATATCATTATAGGGAAGGTGAATAATTGTTTTAAATATTGTGTATGATATATGTATTGAAGGATCTATGAATAAATATGCATCATGAAATGCTATGAATCATGTAACATATTGTTATTAAATAAAAATTCCCACACATAGAGCTGAATAATATGTTGTATAGAAGGGATTTTATTTTCACCCATAGAAATATAGTTTCACATATGATTATTGAATATATGGGTCGCTATGTATCATGTAATCATTGGAATCAAGATACATAAATTTCATTAATATAAAGTTTCATCAATAGTTCAAGAAAGACTACAAGGAAGGGGGAACTATTTATCAATGGAACATGATGACCATCTTAAAAAAAACCAACATTAATCCTTTTAATATACAAGAGTAAAAATTTGGGCATAATGACTGATCGGTTATCTGGTGTTTGGAATCATACATGATGGAATCTCATCTATCAGCTTGACATTGTATGGTTTGGATAAAGACCACTCATTTTAACATCGCGAGGAATGAACATGTAGTTATTTATGGGTCTGATCCACATATGAATTATGATAATGTTGTCATTATTTTACAAAGTTCCATGCATTTGGATAGGGTATGGGAATTTTGATTTTTTTGGGACAAGTAATGAATATTTTTTCCCCAATATATGATTGGGAAAAAATAAGATTATCTAGGAATAACTCATATCTCAATTGAATGAGAATCAACCACAAATAGTTCATCGAAGTGAAATTCCCAAAAATGATATTGTCTATTCACGTTGAGAGGGAATTTTATTTCATTGATATGGGTAAAATTCAAGTCATGAGTCACATGGGATTGATCAATATAATGATTTTTTGGTCTTTTATGATGGTTCATGGGTATCCTACTATATATGGCCATATAGCAGTGACTATTTTCCATATAATTTAATAAAACATATCTCAATCACACTAGTTATAATGGATTACAAGGTTCTCTAATCATATATGAGTCATACTCACTATTGGAAGTAGAAGAAAATTATAAAATTGAATAAAGCACATTATAGTGCCTTATAAGAAACATGTGTTGAATGATATATTTTAATGTTGATATGAAACACTATATGGATTTTTCCCTCTTAGAATAAAAAATATGATAGATCCAGGAAATTGAATATCCAAGAATCTCTATGTAAATTGTGGTATCTGAATAAATTCACTAATATTTCTTATAATGATTCAAAATGTTTATAAGGATAATATGTTGGTAGGGTATTTTAATCTTCTCATTTAAATCCTTGAAATAATAGTCACTTAAAGGTTTTTATATGTAGATCAATCACATAAATATAAAGAAGGAATTTCCAAATCATATCCTAGTATGAAACATTCAACGCTATCAAATACATATAGACATGGTTTTCATAGCCTCGCATGAAACTAAGTCATGTGTAGGTGGTAGTTCACATTGGATGGCCTATGAAATAGAGTTTTAGGACCTATATGATAAAATATAAGTGACTTCCAAGAGCAATGACAAACTTAATATAATTGTATCTTTAGAATAGTTGTATCCTTTGAAATGAAAGGGTACAAAAATACGATGTTATAATCCTTCTTTGATAAAGAGCCCTTTGTATAGATGCATATCATCCATGGTATTTTAATCCAATTGAATATTATGGTTATTAATAGTGTCAATCATAACCCAATAATATTCGAGTCAATGGGATGTGGAGTCTCGTGGGTACCAGCTAACCATAGGAAAATGGAAAAAGCATGTATCCATTATAGTTAGTAAATTTACTCTTTTATTTAAGTGTGAACTATCCTATAGGCCCGAAAAATAAATTTAAAAAAATTTCATTGTATTGTATTTATTCACAATAAAATCCTATATGGGTCCCTTCAAATCATCCAATCCACGTTAAATATTTTCTATGAGGGCGAACAAATAGCCCATGGGCATGAAGTCCATGGGGTTCCAAGAAACATTTATCAACTCAAAGAACTTTTTGTTATTAATTATAATATTTGAGGTATGAAATTTTATTATGGATGACATAATATAATGTAAGGGTTTCATCACCCTTAAAGAAATAAAAATTTGTATTAAACACATTTTTGGGCTAATGGTATATAATATGCAATTCACGAGTACACAAAAATCAATGGGAAATTTATATTTTTCATGAATACCACATGGAATTCAGAATAACACCATAGGAAAAGGGCATGTATACCTATACAATTCTGCAAAAATGGCCTTTATTAGTTCTTGAAAAGGGAATTAATAGTGCTAGAAAATTTTTGTTAATTGATGCGAAGATAATCGTGTGGGGTCCTTATAACATTGCTAAATAGCGCTGATAAAGATCAATTTTATCAGTGCTAAAAAAAGTGTTGATAAATGGTTCCTTTATCAAGGCTTTTTTTCCACTGATAAAAGTTAAAAAATGTTAAAAACAATCTTCCTTAAATTCAGGGAGGGGCTTCAAAAGCGCTTGAATCCCCTTATAATGCACCCCCACCCACCCACACACACACAACCCAGCCCGCACGACCGAGCCACCCCCACCCACTCTAAATGGGCCCCACCACTTTAACAATTGTATCCCTTATTCCCCACATACGTGTGCCACCTTCCTCCCCCTGAATTCGAAGTTGGGACCAATTGCATGTGCACTAAATCCTTCTCCACTCCACCGTATTACTTTGACAATCATTTATATATATATAGTTATATTTACTCCAAAATAAATATATATTTATATTAATATATATATTTATATATATATATATATTAATATATATTTAGTTATATTAATATATATATTCAGTTATATTAATATATATATATTAAAATATATCTTTATATCTATATATTAATATATATAGTTATATTTATATATTTAAATATTTATTCATATAATAATCTATATTTATAAGAACACTTTTAAATATAATTATAATATATGATTTTTGGTTTTTGATTGAAAATAATTAAATACATGTATACAACACTCACACAAACACAAACACACACATATATATATTAAATGTGTAAATATAATTATAATTATACATATTTATATATAATTACAAATATCATATATTAATATGTATATACATATGTTAATAATATATTTATAATATATGGAAGTTTGTCAATACATATGCACAATAAGAAAATATATATATATATACATGTACACATTATATAGGTATATAAATATTCATATATTTTTATTTTAAATAAATTGGATATTAGTTTTTTATTTAGATAAAGCATATATACTGATAAATATATTTTATATGTAAATATGTTGAATTATTTATTTATAGAATTAAATATTTAGTTGTGAATATATAAACAATATTTATATATTTTATATATTTTATTATAAATAACAATACATTGCAAATAATTGAATAAAAACATCCCAGAAAAGCTAAAAAATTGGTAAAAAATAGGGAATCCCTCAAAAACCATAAATACAGTTAGAAATTCCAATAAACCGTAAACTTAGGGTAATTAAGAAAATGTCTATTTTGATAGTTTGTTATATCACCGTGACCAGAAATATCGAAGATCATAAAACAAAATTTGATATGATAGTTGGTGGAGCCCAAACGAACAGGCATATCAAAAGTTAGAGATTTTTCAAAAAACAACATACACGATAAAAGTGCTAGAAATGGGGGCTAGAAAAACATAAAAACCCACAGCATCACAGAAAGAAAGCATAACTTCTTCTATGTGTATCAATTTTTTCTTTGTTACTTTTCAAACTAAAGCTCTGGGAATTAACTACAATATAACAGGTGATAGAGGCCAAACAGACACACGGATCGAGAGTTATTATCATTTTAAGAAAAAATTGGCACGGCGTAGGATAGGGAAATAGGGTTTCATAGGACTTATGATATGTTTTTGGGGTTTTATGGTCCCCTACGTGAGTAAAAAAACATTATAGTCATATGTATGTGTAGATCTCTTTGTATCCATCTATTTGATATGTAGTAGAGCCCAAACAGACACCTCGGGCGAAAGTGATGGTTACTTGAAGTTGGAATTTTTTTTGGTGTTGTATAACTAATATATCTTCTATAGTTTGATCTTATCACTATTTAAATTGTATTTGGACCTCACTCTTCTCATGAGATTCTATTTGACTAGTCGTGGTGCTCACACAAACACTCAGATCATAAGTTATTCCCATTTTACTGAGTAGTGGGTTTCTTAGGTTTTTAGGCGTTTGGAGGGTTGCTCAATTTAAAACTATAATAACCTCTTCTATGGGTGTCTATTTTTGTTCTACCACATAACAAATCAAAAAATGTGAATATATACTCACTCTGGTGACCTTTTGGAACCCCTTCTCACATTATTCATGGCCCAAAAGGCCCAAAATCCCTCTAGATAGTATTAAGTTTGGCTCTGGGTGTTTTTTTGGGCATAAAATCTACTACATGAGTCTGTTTTGCCTCTACCAAATATAAAAACAATGCATCTGAAAATAGCTACACTCTAGTGAACACTAAATCACCTTCTCATATTCTTCATGGCATGAAAATGTCCTTAATCCCTCCAAACGGAAAAAATATCTACTCCGGGTGTCCGCTTTACGCCTATAACATATCAAATTGATCTAAAAAATATTTAAAAAATATATATTTTATTTATATAAATATAAATATACTTATATATCAATGTATTACTTTTTATGAATTTTTTATTAATATACACTTTATCAGTGCTAGGAAAAAAATCGCTGATAAAGCCCCCCTATAAGTGCTACTTGAAAAAGAACTGATAAAGAGGGCCCCTTTAACAGTTCTATAAAAACCCTTGATAATGGGGGTGCATTTTTCTTTGCTAAAAAAGGATTGATAAAGGGACACTTTTTACAGTTTTTTTAGCACTGATAAAGGCACCCCCTTTATCAGTTCTTTTTTAGATTTGTTAAAGGGTGGTGCTGTTGAACCCCAATTTTGTGGTAGCGATATCTGAATGAAATTCATCTCAATCATGCTAGTAATAATAGATTTTTTAGTTTTTTACGCTCACATGATCCATGTCTGCCCTGATAAATAGATGTTGACTAGGAAGCCAATTAAACATCATGACATAGAATGACATGACATATGTAGGGGAATTAAAATTTTTATGTGAGGATCAATCATAACAATAATATCATTTTTATCATGAAACATAGTTAAAACTGATGAAAATATTTTACAAGCCTCAAAATATATGATCTATGCATCACTAAACTTCATGTAATGAAGAGAATCAAGCCACATATAGTTCATATATGCGGTCTCCATATCGATATGGATCCTAAAAACGTTAGACAATTATAATTTCTATATCGATCTACATTATTTAATTGAATTCCCCTAGATGATATGTCTATAGAAATGAAAAGGGGAACACTATATGTATAATGTATTGTTATCGAGATGAGGTGAAATATCTTTTTTTTATATTTTCATTGGAGAGAACATTACATGAGATATTAAACCCATACACAAAAACCATCTAAATATATCTATCTCATATATTGAAAGGGGGTGTGTCCTATAAGTTGAACACATGCCATGCATTTTAACTTCATGTGACTGGGATGGGTACTATATAGTATAACATCATGTGGTAGGGACATTGTCATACAGCTTAACATCCTTCGATAGGATGTGGGTATTCAATCATTTATATTCATGCAATGTAGACATGTGTTGCTATGTAGTTTAATGTATTACCTCTAGGTATTGGAAATAAGGGCATAAAAATATATACATTCTTGATTCATATTGGAAGTGGGAAAACCTGTTAAATAAATCATGTCAATAAATGAGAATATAAAAAAAATTTGTGTTATGAATTGTGTGACAAATGTCACACCATTATATAAATTGCACATAGATTTTAGGGGACCTTTCTTGTAGTACCAAATAATTCAATATGAAAATGCTATGTGGAATTGTGTTATTTACCAGGGAATCCTAACGAGGCCACCAAAGGTACTACAAAATCACATAAGAAAATGTTATTTGGAATTTTGTAACTCATCAAAAAATCATAGTGGGGTCCCATCATATTATTCAATCCCTACTAATGATATTCCATTAGGGAGAACTAAGAAGAAAAGGAATAATGGTCCATGAAATTATATCATAATATGTACACAAGGAATCTATCTATTAAGAAATTAAAATGGGGCATGATGTTTATTGGTTGGGAAATGTGGGAGACCAAAAGGATTTAAAAACTCATGTAAATTGTATATCAACTAGTGTTACATACCATGTAATGAAGTTTTATAAGAATACAATGTTCCAATCCTAATTTTTTAATAGGTATGATGCACATATGGGTAATGATGAGGTTATTTGAATCCTCTTGAATTGATTGGTTATGACAGATGTAAATCCTAACCCATGAACATATATGTCAATTGGAGTTGGGGATTTGATGACACAACTTGACCATCAATAATAGAGTAAGCTCATATCAGATGATGAAGGCATGTTTTCAGTGATGTGGTCATGTGGGAGCTACCTCTGCAATCTAGGGTTTCACTACCACTCCTTCCACCCTTACTGTATTCTCACCTTATCCCTTCTCACCTTCTCTCATGGGAATAATGTAGTTGAGGGCCAGTTCATGAAATATTGAGGTCACGAGATGGTGTTAATTTTGACTACACCAAGGCTTCATATATTTTAATGGACTCATAGACTCTTTCAATGAAACCATTATTGCTCAACCTCCTCTAAAAAACTATTTTATAAGTCATTTCTCTCTCCCCTCTATGGCATCATCCGCTATTCTTCCAAATCTTATAGTTCATTCCTCAATACTGTTTGGTGGTTGTTCTGTGTGGGCTTTCCTTCTATTCATTATATTATGGATACGTGTTCCAAATATATTTCATTGATACCTTCACCATTTTTCATTATCCTATAATGGTTCCGTTCAGGTCTTGATTTCTAGTTTTGGACCTATTGCAGTCTGATGTAATGATCAGATGGCTCTACTTGTCCTTGTTTTCCTCATCCATTTCTTCACGTTCTATCATGAATGAACCCATTTTGGCCATGTGTAATGGATTCTATGATGTTTTGGATTGTGTTTGAGGACTCAGTAAAGGTACATTTATTTCTATTCTCTTTTCCTAGTTGGAATCATTAATAGTGGCTCAACGGGTGTTCTGGTTGTATCCTCCTCCGTAGATTTGTCACATCACCTTGGTGGATTTTTTGTTTTCAGGATTTGTGCCTTCTTTATTCCTGTTTTATTTTTTCTATTCTTCCTAGATGGATAGCCATGGCTACATTGATGTGGGGGTTCCAACCTATGATTGTGGTCCTTATCTTGATGGGTGTGGTTTTTGGACAATCCATTCCAGGTGTTTCTATGTTTGTTCTGGGGTGTGTATGTCATAGTGGTATGTTCCTTGATGGCAACTAGGATCATCAATATTGATTGTTTTTCTCTATAGGAACTTGTGACGTTTTCTGAATGAAATCTCCTAATGTGGTGTGTTGATGTCAGAATGCAGGTACACCAGGGGTGCACAGATCAAAGGATGTTGTATGGTTTCTCAGGATCATAAAAGGATACTGTGCTTCAGGAGATCACGACCTATGGTAGATTTCTATAGATTTTGTGGATTTCTTACTCTGTTTGAATTTCAATTTTTTATTTTTTCATATTTTTTTCATTTACATTCATGGTCTTAACATAACCATAGATATATTTTATTTAAAAAATTTAAAAAAAATATGGAATCCCATATCACACATATATAGGATAATAACTCCATGATTTAAGGGTTAACATTCATCTATGACCAAACCTGTAAAGACACAAACTTATCATACATAAATATTACATATTAATATATTAATTTTCAATAAATTATATAATAATCCATTCTTGAATTGTTTTGGTATAGTGTTGTTGCAAACTAGGGAAGAAAAACAACTTGTTAATAAGGATTATACATCATCTCCCACATATTTAATCATAAATATCACTCTTCTTAGATATATCATACCAAAATCCATTATTAATACCCAATAGAAATTAAACATAATAAAGCGTGATCTCATATTCCAATTATAGGTAAACACCAGAGGTATCAATATAACATGGTCATATATGAAAGAGAAAATGGTGATAACATTTAAAAATTTTACACTACATGTTAAAATCCGAAACTAGAGTCCTATAAAAAATAATGGAGGTTCATAATAAATTAATCTTCATGGAATCATAGAACATAATCTACAGTCTCCAAACATTGGAATAAGATATGGAATTTTGGAATATTCATATGAATATAAAATCACTTCATTAATAGTCAATTATTTATTTGAATGAATTTCAAAATGGATTGTGTTCACTCCCAAGAACATCATATTTTGAAATTAACACTCCACATACAATCACACTAGATTGGGTTCACCCACCAAACTATCACAGTATTCACGGTTCACTCGATTAGCTATCACCATCAACAATTTACTATAATGAACTGCACTTATCATTCATTTGAATCCTAATTATCCATTTAGATATCAAACATTACCCAATGCATTAGATAAATACATATCTCCAACTATTGAAATAATTAAAATCGTACATATGTGTTCACAATGATCATAAAACATTATTCACATCGGAACCCATGTTAATAAATGTTTTAAATAAACATTTCATCACAAAAGAACATGTGGAAAATAAAAAGTTTTGTAACCTGATCATAATTTCATCATAACAAAACCCATGAAAAAATAAATGGGTCTCAAAAAAGTATTTTCATCATAAACATAATTCTATTTAGAGAGAAAATAATAATGGTATCCTTGGTTAATATATCGATTTAATCATGACTACCATTAAAATATTCCATATTATATGTGAAGTGTTTTTAAAAGATAACATGGAAATTTTCTTTTTGAAAATATAATTTTCATATTTGAACTCTATTTTTAAAATATAAATTATATAAAAATCATTTTATTTTAAAAAACCATTGAAAATTATAAATGAAGATTTAAATATTCTATAAAACATTTCTAGAGGAAAATGGAATTTTCACTTTGAAAAAATATTTTAATGATAAAAATTCAAAAAACCATATGAAAATACATTTCTTTGAATAAAAATTCAAAAATATAAACTAACTTCTAATAAATTGGTTTCTCATAATGGCGATGAATTAAATTCACATCGTACATGATAAAATAATGATTACATTCACATTTTTTGGTAAAAAGTCAAAAATGCCTCTTTAAAAAAACAACAAAAATATTCCATTTATTTTTTTAAAAAAATTCAAACATATGTAAAAATTGCCTTAAAACATATTTTATTTTTGTAAATTATTTCTTAGAAAGATATCTATAAAACATGGACATTGAAAAAAAGGATATTTAGCCATAGAGAGAAATAATGACGATTTTTTAAAAAAAAATATCTTTTCAGAATCCAAAGTACATTGAGAGTAGAAGTTGAATGATTCAATTTTTTTCATGAAATAATAATATTATATGATGATTAATTTTATTCGTGAGATTTATATTATAATATCCAATTATTACAATCATGACATACACTACTCTAATACATAATGAGATTATAACATCAAAATCAAACCACTTTGGTTCTTACTGAGTAAAATTCCAATGAATGATTAACATAAAATGAAAATTTAAATATCATTATAATAAAAAAATTATGATATTACAAGTCAACAGGGTGTTCTATACATCTGGTTAAATTAATATTGGTTTATTGTATAATATATGTCCCAAAGAAGAAAATTTGAGACAAAATTCCCTTTCCGCAGTAGAATCAATTTAATCATAATCTCCAATGATGAATATAATCACATGAAATATTAAATATCATAAAAATTATCTTTTCCTAACATAAATTTCATGTGGGGAAGTATATATACCACACAGAAGAAATAGTGGAGATTATGGATTTTTTCTCCTTAAAAAATAAAATACTACAAATATCTTACCTTAAGTCTCGAATTCCTTCACACACATTTGAACCACATTTTTAATTAATATAGGTGTATTATATGTATATTAAAAATACATTATAATATAATTAATAAAAAATTGATTTACTCATGAAATTTTATTACTCGTTTATTAACTATTCCGTGTACAAATCACTTTTCGTGTATTAACTTTTTTTCATATAGGTATTGGACTAGTATTATTTTTATTTTATATTGATCATAGTTTTATCATATAAAATATTTAAAACATTATTTTTATATATATAATATATTAAATAAATATTTTTATAAGGTAATTAATTAAGTATAGAGATATAAAATTAATTACACCCTTCATGGAGACGGTCAGTCATATGTATGCCTAAACATTGTATGCATTATATTAAAGGATGAAATGAAAAAAATTTAAATAATATATTAACATTATATAATAATTTTCATGTTTTATATATAACAAATTTTAATTAAATACAACATTATTAGTTTCTAGGAAAATACTACTTGAAGAAGGAATCACATCTCTTCGTGAGGCGGTATCCCTTCATACACACGAGCGATGTTATCATATTCCCATAAAATAAAAATTAATAAGTTATATGTGATATTATAATTCATGAAATATAACAATATCATAATTATCATGTAAATATGTTAAATCCATCATTATATCTTGTATTGATAGGTATTGACTGAAAAGGAATTACATCAGTATCCTCTAAGAATGAATGTTCCATCACATTGTGTTTTGGAATTTAATGAAGAGTCAAACCATATTGAGATCATCACACAATTTCATCTAGAAACTATAGTGTATGTTTCTACTATAGTTCAAACTACTATTTAGTAATAATTTTTCTACACAATATTCTATTTTGAACATTAAAAAGTGGGATGATGAAATTATATGAATTCGTCGAACCCTTTATAGTGGGGAGACTATATCTAGTTTGTATCTCGAATCTAATGATATTATTGTATTTGTGGATATGTTTGCTGCCCTAGAATTTTTAGTAGTTGTGTTTTTTACTATATTATTACTTTAACCTTTTAGTCATTTGAGTTCAATGAATATGTATTACAATATGATAAGATGATTCTAGTTGTCAGGTAGGAAGTTTGACATTCTAGGTTTTATGTCCTGTTGTTAAACCTACAAATAGGTAAAAGAATGGAATCTAAAACCATCATTTGTTCTCCATACTATTCCATTTCCAACATATAAATGGGATGAGATGTCTATATTATTTATTTTTGGATTACCTTGAACTCTCTTAGGGAAGAATATTATCTCATTGGTGAAAAATCTATTGATCAAATATTTTCATTTTATTCTTGTCAGGGACACCAATAAAGATGATGATCTTGGTAGGTTCTACGTATAGGAGATCACGAGGTTTTATGGGGTTGATTTACGATATTCTCAGATAGGTATCTTGGATTTACCGTATGGTTCACGAAAGGAAACCAATATGTGATGGGGCCTCAGTTCAAGTTGAGTACATCTTACCGTCTGTATAAAAATGGTCAGACGATGAATTCTATTCAGATATTGAATGATATACTTCATGTCTATGCGTTTTATTTCATTTTATGTTGGGATATATATATGGGACATGTATATTTTCTGTATAATAATAGTTATCATTCGTTGAAAAGAATTGGCTCCCTTTGAGGATTTGTATGGTCACCCATAAAGATCACCTCATTATTATGAAAACTTGAGAAAGCTATCTCTTATGGGGACAATAAAAATTTTTTATATTTTGATGAGGCTTCAGTATATACATCAGTATTTAGTAATAATTAATATTCAAAAGAAACTTCAGGAGGATTCTCAACACCATACTTTGGAGTTTTTCATAGGTGACAGATTTCCCTAGACTATTTCACCTCGGTTGGATCATTTTGCCTTAGGAAATTGGGAAATTTGGTTCATATTTAGTTTGACTATTTTAGGACTCTAATAGACTATTGATGGATGTATTATTATTGAAATTACAATATAAGTTGATAGACATTCAAGATGTTTTTCCCATATCTAATCTTAATATCAACCATCCAGATACCTCACACATTTTGAGATAGGAATAGTTCATGCTAGAGAAATACCTTTTAGTGGTAGATAAACCTGTAGAGATCATTGAATCTTCAGTGAATTAATTGAATGGGAAGTCGATTTTAATAAGGATTGTGTTATGGGGACATTGATCATATTCTCATGAGACATGGGAGCATGAATCATCAGTGTGGGAGAAGTGTCCTCAACACGTTTGAGAGAACCCTTATTTTACATTAGTACCTAGGGATATAACATATTATAGTTGGAAGATTGTAAAATTTAATAATTTAAAATACGTTATTTTTATGTTTAGTTGTGTGTTTATTTGATTTGGGGGGCTTAAATGTTTTTTTAAATTTATTATATCTTTTTTTTGTACAGTTTCTTGGATCATTTTAACCTATAAAAAATATTTATGAAATAAATTTTTTCACTTGGAATAAGTAGTGAAATGGTTTTGGAATAATAATATTGAAATATACAAAAAACATTTTTATAGTATAAATTGATTTTAAACTTTAAGACTTAATATTACACCATAAGATCATCATATTTTATTTTTTTAGCATGAAGAAGTTTTTATTTTATCATATATGTTTAATGAAAGTTTTACACTATATAACCCCGGTTTACACCATTAACCCTTTATAGTAAAAGGTTTATATCATCTTAATGTGTCATTTCACACTCATTAATCTTTCAGGCCTCTCACTCAAAAACTAATCTATTATTCCTTGAAATTTTGGATAACTCCTCTACATCCAAGTTCATTTATTTGGTTCTAAATATCGATGGTGACTACGTAACTCCTCTTCAGGTTAGCAGTATTATGTTTCTTCATGACCAGTTTATATGAGAGGCACAATGTTTTGTGTTTGTGGATTCATTGATATTATGGTGATGTTTTTCTTGATCCATTTTAGATATGTATTGTTGTCTTCATCCATGGGTGGTCCATTCTTGGTTATAGTGTGGTGGGTGCATGTTATTTGAGGTATGTTTTAATCTTCCATCTCTAACATCTGTTTTCGTTGTTAATGTTATTTGAATATGTGATAATGGTTTATAGGGCCTATTTTATTTCCTTTTTATTCCTTTATTTCGTGGTGGATCCTATTTTTGGTATGTTTGACATGTGTATGAGGTAGGTGGTTTCATATCTTGCCAATATTGGATGAACCATAAAAGTTATGGTCTTATAATTGATCTTATAAATTAATTGACATGATTTATTTATTATAATGTGTGCAAATATATTATTGAGAAAAGATGGTTCTCCCCAATTTTAGTACAAAATAAATTTATTTTAAAATAATTATAAAGTTTATTTATTCAATGATTTTTTATCCTTGGTTTTGATGAATATATTTGGACGTTTCAGAATGTGGGAAGCCTTGGGAAATAAAGTGAAAGTCATAGAAATAATCCTCATTAGCAATTATGATCATGTTTTTCAATCATGGGGTGTTCATCTACTCCCTATGAAAAGATTCATTGGGACTTGTTAAACTCTATTGGGGGGGTTTTATTTATATGGTGTCCCTCTATTCCCTAGATTCGATGAATATGTCTTTGGGATTGATGTATGTAATTGGATTTGTTTGAGTCTTATTGTTCTATAAATCAAGAAATTTAGTGTTCATTTGTGTGATTTTATCTATTCTTTTGTTTTTACTACTCAGATTGGATTACATACATTGATGTATCTGATATTTGTTTAAAATATTTTACCATGATTTTTTAATACTATAAAAAAGGGGGATTTATTTTCCATTATATAGAATTTAAATTTTTTAACATCTTATCATGATTTTTTCAATAATGTGGACCATGTTTATATTGTTATATAGTCTTGTTATGGAACACATTGATAGAATCCTATCGAGACTATTCTTCTCAGACCGTGGAAACCCCTTTGGTAGTGTGTCGACTTGATTATGTATTTTGATTTAGGAAATAGAAATATACTAAAATGAGGTGGATCGAATTTATGTAAACTTGGTATGGGTAGCTGGTTGTGATATGGTGGGATGCTTCCAATATATCTTTTGTAGTGGTTGGTTCTGTTTTGTTTTTCCTTTATTTTAAAATTTTACCCTTGAATTATGTTTTTCAATTTTGAGTTTTATATATTTTTTGGTTTTCTTTTACTTTTGAATATATCAATATGGTAATTCTTATTTTGTTCATTTCTATTATGTATTAAATATATTCAATTCCAAATTCTTAGGTTGGGTGAAATAGTTCCCTCTGGTTGTTATCATTGCTTGGGTTCCAGTCACCAGCCCTTTGTGGATCATGAACACCGTTCGTATATGTGGCAGATCATGTTGGGTTCAAATTTGATAGTGTATCCCAGGTCAGTTCATGACACTTTATGAATACACGAAACAAAAATATATTTTTCTGTGGATCCAGTTATGTTGATTGTTTCCCCAACACTATCTTCTATTGATCTATAATGAAGTGGGTCGGTAAGACCCTGTGATAATTATATGAGTATTATTAATATAGAAATTTATTTTTTATCCCATAATCAATTAATTGGTGAATTTAGTCATTGGTTACATGTATTTGTGACATTTAATAAATTTATGAGTGATTTTATAAACATTCTGAACATTTGATAAATATGTGATAAATTATTAATACTTTTGGTGGCCTATATAATTTTTTAATCATTGTTCAATGCATCCCATAATAAAATTAAATTTATCATTGAAATTATTTCAAGAGGAATCTATCTTCAGATCTATTTTATTCTCAAAAATTCATAAATATTTTATAACCAAACATTACATAAAATAATGAATTCACGTGTATATGTATATTTACTATATACCATTGATACACTAGGAGGAAGCATCATATTTTATTCTTATTTCATATTGATAACAAGATTTGATATAAGATCTTAGATAGAATAATTCATTAGAGAAATGATTCATGTTCATTATTTATGTTTATTAATTTCAGATGAATTTATGGATCTTTGTAAAATAATTTTTAGATGATTTTATAAGCCACATTTTGACATGGTAATTCCACTTTAATAATATTAATGTTTTTATATAAAAATTTATTACATATGTATTGATATTTTGTGTAGATGAAAAGAAAATAAAAAATATTTTTTACGAATCCATGATAATTTTTTATAAATGGAAATGGTTCTTGATATTATTCAAAACCATTATATTTTTAAGGGGAAAATAGTTGTGTTTAATAAAATTTATACTGTCACATCATGGTTTGTGAAAATGGGACTATAAAATAATTATCAATAGTATAGAATCTTATAACAATAATACTATGAAATTGTTTTCTTGAATATTATTTTCATTCGTATTGAAATGTTATTTCAATATGAAAACCAACACATTGAAAGAAAAATTGATACCTTGTTTTCAAAAATAGTAATTTTTAATTTTATTCTAAATGGAGATAGTCATTGATAAAATTGATATGTTTTTCCTTTGAATATATTGTTTTGAGAATATCTAATATCATGGGTTGTTCAAAATAGATATGTAGGTTTTATATTTTTAATGAAAATTTATTTTCCATAAAATTATCAATAACCCAGATTGAAGTGGGATTTGTTTGGCTATGTGAAATAGGTCATAAAAACTATAACATAGAGAGTATATCTATTCCATTGTTTTGTGGTTTTTCATAAATGGGTTATGTGATAATCTATCACTCATAATATTTCTCCTACTATTATCTATATATTTTTTTATCATCTTATGATGATGATTTTAAATGTTTTAGAATCTAAAACAATGATTTAAATTTTAAACATTTGACCCAATAGAAAATATTTTAGTTAAAAATTGTTTTATTTTTTATTTTTTTGAATGAGTTACATTCAATAAGACAATTTTTTTTGATTAGTTTGAGACCATTAGAGGACTATAAAATGAGGATACATGTTTTTTGACTTTGTGGGTGATGGAACCTCGACTATGATTTCAATAATAAAATTCATTATTTTCAAATATCTATCTCTCTATATCATGTGATTTAATATTATGGTTCTAGAAAACTGTATGGACGATTTTATTCTTCCGAAGCATTAAATGATTCATTAAATCTATTGATCTCCACTGAGGAAGGATTATACAATCTACCTCTTGAGGATTTATATCAAACTCAAATATTAAATTATTTATTGATAGATTAATCATATAAATTTTGACAACTATTCCCTTATATTATGTATTTGAACTTTATAAATGAATCATTTGGAAAATTACATATTAGCTGGTATTTTAAATTGTGTTTTTTATCAGACCAAAACTAATTAGGGGGATATTATCCATGTTAATATCGTTAATTATACATTTTTTATTAATATATAAAGTGTTTATAAAATAGAAAATATGTATTGATATAATATAGTTTATAAAAATTTATAAAATATTTATAAATAAGAATATGAAATGTTCATATTGACAAATTTAAATTAGTTAAAATTAAACAAAAATATGTTTTTGTATATTTTTATCTTGCTTAATGTGAAATAAAATTTATAAACTTTAATTTATGTATATTTTTTATATGATATATACAATTTTAATATGATTATAAAAATTTTCATAAATATCAACTATTATGAATATGAAAGAGTTTATATTAAAAGAATTATTAAATTATTATTTTTATTGATTTATGGAGTGTCCATAATATTTTTAAAATTATTAAACCTTTATAATTTAATTATTTATGAAATGTTAATAAATTTTTATTTTATTTTAAAAATATGAAATGTTCATTTATTTTGTTTAGTCATTTCCTTTTTTTACATGAATATAATTTGTTACATTATGAATGATTTTAATATTTATTTCAAAGTGTTAAGATACTTCTTATAAAAGTCATAATATGCATACAAGGAGTTAAATTCTATGTAAGAAATATGATTTAGTTTGTTCCAACCATGAATATTGGTTTTATGGGTAGGGAACATGATTTTTAGGTTCCTTACAATTTATAAATTTTAGTTATTAATATCTTATTAGAATTGATGTCTCATGTAAGTAGTGTACCATTAATGGTGGGTCTTTGGTCAAACATCTCAATTTCTTGGGGGATTATGATCTATTCTGAAAACTTGGTATTGGCCTCTTATTACACCATTGTTAATTTATTTAAAAAATTGGGATTATATTATCTTAAGAATTCAAATGGAACCTTTTTATATTCTTTATTCATGGGATGAATTTTCATATGTGTGACTGTAATTGGATTTAATATTTAGATAAGTAACCCAAATCAAGATTTATAATATGTGTTATAAATTAATATGTTTTATGACATATTTATAAGGATAATGAATTAAGATACCAAAACAATTTATTGGAATCATGAATACATAAATAGAATACATTTTATATGACAGTGAGATTAAAAATGTCCCATTAAAGACACCATGTGTAATATTCATTTAAAAATTTGATTTTCAAGACCTTAATCATCCAAATATATATATTTTTAAAACTATGGTTTCTCTTGATTATCATGTGTAAAACAACAATAATAAGTTTGAACCTAAAAGAATTAGTTAAAAATAACTAGCATAATATTTGGGATACACTTAGGTGGAAATCCTTAATGGTTAGGATACCAATGGAATGGAGTTGGGACAAACCAAATTATTTTTTTGGGAAGGTAATTTTCCACTCACTATCTATATGTCACTTATGATTTTATTAATATGATGATCTACCTAATTTAATAAGTAATAGGATATGTTCTAATGAGACCCATCTCATAGTGAAATATACAGCTCAACCTACCAATGGATACAAATTAAACAATAAACAATTCATCATTTTAATGGGTGTACATTAAAAATATATCATTATTAAATATTTATGAATCTTGATACTCATCAAATAATAAACATTGCTATATTAAAAAATGGCGTCATTCCCATTATAAAACATTCCATTAATATAAATAATTGAAATGTAAAGACTTAATGGAGGTAAATTAATATCCTAGAATAGGAATTAATCAATTTTTATTAAAAATAATCGATATTCTATGTTTTAACGTAACCCTTCTTAATCACTGAAATGATAAAATATTCACCATGTAGATCAAGATAGTTATGAAAATAATGTAAAAAATATTATCTAGATAGTTTCTTATGAATATTGAAAAAATAATGACTATCATAAAATAATTCCCGGATATATATTTCATATGATTGTGTAAATCAATGACTTGGAGAGATTGGGGTCTCTTTTAAAGCTTGATATAGCTATACACATCATATTAAAAACATTATTAGATTATTTATGATATTTTTTAGAATACTCCAACATTATTGTGTGTAAATAAATTTGATATAATCTACTAAATTTTTTGAGTAAAACTATACCGATTAAGGGATGTGCAAGTAATGGGGTCGTCTTCACACTATAAAAGGATAAACGTTTTGTCATAATGGTGATATTAGATGGTCCCAATCATCGGGATAGGTAATGAAAACATAAATTGGGTTCCATGGATAATGTGTAATGTTTCCATTATGGTTAAACTAAATAACAACGATTAGATTTTATTTAAAAGTTTATAGAAATATATGGAGTATTGATGTCACGTAACAATGTTATATATTTCAATTTGTAAATGTCGAATGGAATATGATACCAATGATTCATTATAAAAATATTATAAATAAATATAGAATTAAAACCCCAAAAATAATAGATCTCAATGTTTTAACTCAATTAGTGATGAAAAGGGTATATAAATCAAGTACTAATATGTATAGTATTTCTTCAAATCACACATAAATAATTGATTTTTATTTTTCATCTCATTTTCTTTTTTTGATAAAATATAGTTACTATAAGTAATAGATCATTTGGATTATTATGAAATGTTGAATCAAGTACTTATACGTATAGTATTTCTTAAAATCACATATAGAAGTTATGTGATACTTTCTTACATATATTATTCTGTTTCTTAGAAATATATTTTGAAGAAAATATAATTTCTATGTGAATTGTGGGTGTAAGTTTGACCTTCTGGAAGCTAATGTTGTAATAAATAAAATATTATACCAGAATTAATAACATTAAAATTTATAATATATACAAAAATAATTGAGGTTAATTATTGAAAAAATAATATTAAATATAAATTATTAAATAAATTTTGATTATCAAATGATCTAAAATAAATATTGACATGTAAAACATTTAATAAGATGATGATGATGTTATTAAAAATGGTTCTAAGTGTTTAAGAAAACAGATGATATTTGCATTATCACATCAGATACTGTGAAGTAAAAAATTTTGAATATTATTTTCAAATAGTTGATATTGATGATGTTGAATCATAATTACGTTGTTATACAAAGAGGATTAAATCATTGATGTTGTCCCATTACAAGAGTTCTTTTATCATGATTGTGACCTGAATTCCTAAATTGTTATGTCTAGGACACCACAACACCATAGATTCACATTGAAATCACTATAGTTTGGGATACCCACAAAGGGACGAATAAAACGAAGTGGGATATGGTTTAACCGACTAAATTTCTGAATGATCCATATAAGAGTCACATAAAATTTTTTACACGCCAACTTCATATATAGAGAATGTGAATCAAAAAATATAATTGATCACCAATGGGGTACCTATTTTTAAGGTTATCAAGATAATAATAAAATAAAATGTTAATTGTACATAAATTTTTTATATTCACAGAAAAAATCATATATAAAGATAATGAAATGATCTATGATATAAAATTACACTTATACTGATAATAAGTGATCCAAACATACACTCAACAAGAAAATATGGGATGTCCAATGAGTAATAAATCTTATTTAGATGCCCAAGGATAGACTGGATTTTCTATATTATTCTAACCATGATGATATAATAATGAGATCACCAAGCTCTATATTCTAGGTATGAGTATCTCCCTGGATTCAAGGCCTTTATTTTACTTAGATCACCTATAAAATGGCATACATACAACACAAAGTGGAATGTGTGAAGTGTGTGAGCATTATATACTGAGTGTGTAGACCTAACTATACCCCTAAAAACCTTCCATAAGTTAATTTATATAGAAATATAATTCAAATAAATAAGTATACCGAGAATAAAATCAGAATATGTTTTTATATAGTTTCAAAATAAATATAAATGATAAAAAATAACCACAGAAACAATAATGGTCTATACATAATTTCCTTCTTTGGGGCTGTCATAATGATACAAAAGGAAGCAAATATAACTAGAAGTCTATAGACCAATAGTATGGGTTCCATTTCAGGATTTCATAACAAAATATACCACTTTCTAAAAATAACATCTATTACTAAAAAGAAATATACAATTATAAAATAATACATAGACACATTTAAATAAGGAATCATTCCCTAACATATATTTTTAGGTAACTTATCAAGTGAAAATATAATATTAATCTACACTTTATAGAATCATGCAATGAATATTTAATATAATTATCAAAATATTTGGTATATAAGTAATTATAAGAGATCAATCAAATAGGGTAAAAAAATACATACATATATATATATAAATATCAGTCATGGAATGAAAACATATAAACATAGATAATTAAAAATAAAACTTTTTTTAAATTATGCTAAAAAATTGTAAACCAAAATTAGTAGAAAACCTAGATTTAATTACATTCACTCATCCCCACACCATTTTTGGTCCAAGTCATAATGGATAAGAGTGGGAGAAGAAATCACATAAAATAGTTAGTACAAAATATTAATTTTACTATCAAAGGAAGAAAGTATAGTACCAAAATAATGATATTACCAATATAAAATAGATTAAAATTGGGGATTTTACCACTTCCATAAAAGGTATAGATTTATGTAGGATATACCATCATAATACCTCTGGTTCACCAAAATTAAACTCACATAATTACTACATTGAAAGGAATTTCAAGAATCCAATGAGTTTAAAAATCCATCGATTATGACAATATAGAATTGTGATCATTTAAATTACGTTATAGTTAAGAAAAAATAATAGAGATAGTACAAACCTAAACTAAGATAAAGATGATTTTCTTAGAACATATAGATGAAACCGACACTGAATTCGGGTGGTCTTAAGGTGGATAGGAAGTGATGGAGAGCTTTATAGAGGGATATAAAGTATGAAAATGAGAAATAATCCATAGTTTAAGGTATTTTAGAAGTCAAAAGAATGATTTGAAAAGAAAAATATTCTCTAATATTTTAAAAACAAGGGACTAAATCATTATTTGATACTTGGTCAAAGTCCACTGGGTACTTGGTGGGTCTGAAAATATCCCTTCATTATACCATCTATCCTCGACTAGATAGTACCAGACTATCATGTACCAAATAATGTCCCAATATCTTGTCCCATATGCTTATCCATTCTAACATACAAAAAATTCTCTATCCTCGACAAAATTTTATAAATTCCATGAAAAACAAATTCAATGGGTAAAATAAATTTGGGTATACTATGAAATAATTATGTGGATTCCTAGAATAATAGTTCTAGAAAAATACACTAGAGAATTATTCATTTTGGTACTAGATTCTTGAATGATATAATGGGATACGAAGTTAATATAATGCACACCTACGAGGAGGAAAACAATGTTTTGAATTCACATGAATAGAATGAAATTGAGGAGAATAGTTCAATGCTCTCTTTTCATTCTCATATCATATGCTCAGCCTTGGTGGAATCCGATGTGAGGGGTGAGACCCATATCCGTATATATAACCCCACTTGTAGAAATTATCATTTTTATTTACTTTTATGTTTATTTCTACCACTGATCCAACTGAATTATGAAAATGCCATATATAAGGGATATGGTTGTACCAAAATATCCACCATCAGGATTATCACACTAGATAATCATCATCTAGCTTAATTAGAGAACAAGCTAGACAATTGTGTTTGTATCCCCGCATATCAATCCCATGATTCATTATTGTGGTTTTCATGATTTCATATAATGTCAAAACTATTAATTTTCATGACCCCCTCTCCTCTCACCACATATTCCAAAATAAATGATGAGAGATAATAACCCCTCAATCCCACCTCTAGTTGGCCATAGGAAGGCGACTAGTAGGGAGGGTATAAAAATATCAAAAATGGTAGGCATTTCACTGTAATAATAAAATAGGATCATGAAATAGTTTAAAACCCATTCAAATCAAGTAGATAAAATTAAGGAAACCCAAAATCCATACCACAATTCATTGAAAATATAGACATATATAATAAAATCTTCCAATATAAATGAAAAAAGTCAAGACTACAACATAGAGTCAAAAACTGATCCAAATCTAAGCTAGTAATAGCCATCCCAGTCCCCAAGTTCTTTCTAGATCCATGAAAAATATTTATATACATTGGGTGAGCATAACATGTATACTAAAAGGGGTTATAAACAATGTCTCATGTGAACATTTTGAAAGATATTGCTAATGCCCCAGTGAACAAACAACCTAACAAAGAAGATCATAAACAAGTTAATTAACCATACTAGAAACACATTGTCCAACTAAAAAAATGCATCCAACATTACATTATAACATTGATACCATAATAAAGAAATGTTCCATGCAACTGTTACACCATTTACTTTCTAATATATCACCACAATGTCAAATGTCTTATGACCCCGTCCATTCCGTGCTTACTACACCACATCACATCTCATCACAACACATAATGTCAAAAGGAAGAAATCTAGAATGTGGGAAACTATGAATCCCTACATACCACATCCTAAAAATTTCTAGTATCTAGTCCTAACATTAGGTAAAATCACATCTCATCTCGACTAAAGACACATTTTCTATTATATTATATATCACATGAAGAATCATGGGCCATCACTTCTCACTGCATCCAAAACAACCAAATATTTCCCAAATAGACCTAATATATCATTAATAATCTAACCATCCTACACACGATCAATAACTTCTGATGTAGGAATGGAGAAGAGGGGGTATCCCCCCATCCATATCATAACAATACTGGGTGTGGGGGAAAATAAATGTAACATAAAACCTCTGAGCATTGTTATGGTTATCCAACATGGAAATGTTATATATAAAAATAACATAAAGGGACATGATATATAGATATAACATCATACCCACCCTATGGGATGACAATAATAGTACTAATGTACACCACATTGAGACTAACATACCATAAATCAACCATCACTATCATTTCCACCACTATATGAAATAAATCACACAACCACCCCACATGCCACAAAATTCAATTGTCATTTACATAGAAAAATCATTATCATTGAATATACCATTAACTTTTTAATTTCATTCCGCATCATAATATATTCCATTACTAAACAAGAAACTAGCACAACAACTCTAGGACCTAACTGGCCCATCACACATCAACTATCATCGTTGTGATAAACTAGCCAAAACATCCTACGATAACAACCAAAACTTCATCGCACCAAACCACAACAATTCATATTTACACCACACATCACTAACACGCAACATCGCAGCACATCATCACAAGTTTCCACCACAACCCATTCACACCACAACCAATGCACACCACACATCATCGTCATACATCATCACTGATAGGATCCATACACTATTTATACTAGATCTCACAAATTATAATTTAAAATCAATGTTAACCAACCACCACATTACAACCCCATACATCAAGGAACCTAGAAAGAAACATCATTCATAATACAATAGGATAAAATACACTACTCAGCACATTAATAATTACTTTACACCACATCAACACACACTTTCTTTAAGAAATTATTCATGGGATTTCATCACATTAATTATTTATTTGGAATGGTTATTATCACAAAAACATTATTCGATATGAAACTAAATTATTAGTCACATATACGTTCTTATATATTTATTTAGGGTGTGTTCACAAAAAAACACAACAAGGGTCTTTTGGAATATCATCTAAAATGTAAAAAAGTCTTCATATAGTCATTATTTTTATTTATGGGAACAAGAATTCACAATCTCATCCGAAACACATATCAATGAATAAATCTTGTGATATCTACCCATAACTATATATTTTTGTATTGAATATTTATTTTCATATTCATATGGCCCTTGATATGCATCCAATGGGAGAAAAAAATATAAATCTAATACAAAATACATAAGAAAACTGAGAATGAGGATCCCCTTCCTCATATAAGATTTGTGATCTCACTCTACAATGTAAGGTGAATAAGAACTACCTTAAAATAAAAAATGTTCAAGGGAAAGATAGATTGACCAACACCATGACAATATATCATCAAAAAATAACCAAAAAATAACTCTAAACCAAAAACCACATCAATTTATTGGATATAAAATAGGAAAACTAGAGAAAATATATAAATAATTATATAAGGGATTACCGCTAATTGTTGAAACTCTTCCACTGAAACACAAGGACAAGGATAGGGTAAGAGAGACTGGAATATCTCTTATAGAACATCAGGTTCCACCCAATAACAAGATAAAATAAATCTATTGGTAGGAGAATTAGATGTAAAAACTGATTTTAAAATTTGAAAACACCCATTTATCATCATGAATTATAGATTCACGTAATGATTTTTTTGGTTGATGTTGATTACAAGCCGTAAGTCTAGTAAAATGAATGAAACCACCATCTATTGTTTTCAAAAATTTGGGTCTCCTCAACTAGAATTAAATAAACCATATGAATTACCCTTTCAATATGTGAATACATTTTATAGACACTCCCATAGCCCACATACAAGTACTGAATTCATTCTCCTCATGTATCATGAATCTCCATCTCATGACGTGAATATGGTATACCATATATACTACCTACTTCAATAATAAATCATCTAAAACCTCTATTTTACCTCTTATATCCTTCACTATGCACCCTCCAACAAAAAAACATGAAAATTAACAAGCTAGGAAGGCACTAAATATTACACTATATACCTATCAATCATTTCTTTCCCATGATAATCAAAACCATTCCTAGAAGGGAAAGGGTTTTGAAAAACCACCCCGAGAGATACCTCTCAAAGAAGTAATTATTTCTGAAATACTACCACCATAAAAACATGAAAACCCAGAAAATAATACTAAACGCACCACACATACACATCACTGCCACTCCCCAAGAACTCCACAATATCTGGTACCATCAATAAACCACATCCTTTTCCACACAAAAATGTTTCCAAGAAAAACAGCCACATGTCAATCCACAATGTCACAAAATCACATTTTCATATCATCTCCACAAATATGAAACCAACTACTACCACAAGAAACACACAAAACTACAAAAAGAAAACAAAGAAGATAATTCCATCCTCCATGTCAATATAATATTCACTTTGGGTGGAACATAATGACATTCCAGGTTTTAATCATGTAAATGTATGATGTATCATGATTAAGATTAATCTCTCCAACAATTTTCATGTTCTGGAATATCTTTCACACCTCAAAAATAACAAATCAAGCGAAACAACACATATCATAAAAAACAATATCGATACAGCACATCAAAAAAATAGAACAGAAAGAAACTAAATATTTTTATGGGTACAATGTGTGAATCTGTGTCTCTTACTCCCAATTTCTCTACTAAAGGGAACTATGTTTAAAAACCACATGAATCAATGGAATGGTTCATCCTTGTAGCACCATATATTGAAAATCCTAGATCCATACAAGTTGTTCCCCAAATGATGTATCATCCTCGATATCCATCTCTCTGTTGTCAATGATATGAGAGTAATTATGAAGATATTGAAAAAGATGAGATACCTAGAAGATATTGGGGATCCAGTACAATCATAATAGAATTTCTAATAAATAATAAACTACTCCAATATGCCTGAACTCATCACACGACACAAAAAAAATTGTGAATAAATATTTCTCATCTTATCAAGCCACTATTGGACATGCTCTCCAGCTTCGAACTCTAAGGGCCTACGCATGTAATCATCATGATCCTTTTGGTGGTCCTCCACTACGCCATCCAATATTGAATAAATTGGATTTTCTCCTCACACTTTGTACCTCAAGGGACTATCAAATTTTTATTCCTCAACAACCATAAAATGTAATGGGGAATGACATAGTCATCCATAAAATTATTCAAATGGAGGCATACCAATGGATGAGTGTTAGATGTTATTTCGTGAAAAATCATCCATATGAAATTTCCATACACATAATTAGACAATGACCAAGATACAAGATTTTACTATATCCTTTAGTGTATATATGTTCTTTTATGTCTACCAATATATTTAAGGGGTGAAATATGTTTTAAGTCACAATTGGGATCCAAAATAATGTTGTGATCCAATCCAAAACCATGAGATAAAATAATCATCCTAGTCAAATATTATAACGACCCATACTTTACATACATTGTTAATACATCAAAATTGAAGCACACTTATTACAACATATGAAAAAACCACAAAGGACCGTATAGGTATAGTGTCTTTAGAAACTGGGAAACATAAACAACTGGTTCATAAATCTTCTACAGTGTCTCCCATTTATTTCATCATATCTAGGGTCCCTTTTAGAATATTCTACTTAATATCCATCTCCCTGACCTGGGGAAAAGAAAACATAAAAGGGTGAGCTCAAATGCTCAACAAGGGAAAATAAAGGAAATAAAAATCATATCATATCTTTTTGAAAATCATAACCTGCAAAAGAGATCATAATATCTTAACATGGAATAAATCATAGAAGTGAAAATGAGATCCCCATAATCATAACATGAAACTTGAAACATTGTGGCATGCACACATAATCATGGAAAATCATTTCTTATTAGTCATGCCTCATTTCCAAGACTATCTTAGTGGACAAAGTCCCTTTCTGAACCGAGTTCACTCCTCGTTTCAGTCCTGTATCACTAAACCGAAATAACCTTCCGTTCCAGCCATGTCTATCTCATGAGATATAAAATCTTTACCCAATGCATTGGAGGGAGATATAGGTCCCACCCATCTTATAATGAATCCTTTCTTATGTGTGCCACATAATCATAAACCATACATCATAGCGTAACCCATGTAATAAAAATGGGATTCTTAAACAACATGACATCATAAAACAATTCATATAAGATAAAGGAATTCATAAAAATATTTCCATCACAACATAATCAAATCCATGTAATAATAGGGATAAAAACAGAACCCTTTTATTATCTTAGATGGAAAATAATTTTGATAAAATACTTGAACTCCATTCTTGAGGAAAATATCCTTTCTATTTCAAAAACATTTTTCCTTTCATAACATGTCATATGACTTTAAAACAAAAGAAGATGATTAAAAATAAACCTGAAAACTTGTAAAGGAAGATTCATGGAAATTTTGTTTTAAAAATCCATTCATGCCGTATAAGTTAAAAAAACATTCTTCTCGTACTTTTTTCGGAAAAGTCAAAAAGTACCTCGTACGAAAAACGACAAAAGATTCCTTTCATTTCTTTTACTAAAAACTCACCGAAGGGTAAAAATGGATTTAAACAATTGTAGGTGGATGGAAATAATATTACATATTTATGAAACATGGATGTGGATGATAAAATACACCCCAGTAAATACTTACGAATAAACAATCTCGGATAAAAATGAGATTGTGATATTTCCCTTACCTTAGGTCCGATTTTCTTTGTACGTGTCCGAAGCTCCTGTATAATGGTTTAAATAATGTTATTGACTTATTCCAGAATCATAAATATTGATATGATATCATATATGGTCATATTCTTAGATTCTTGTTAGTAATATTTCATTGTTATTTGTTACTCGGGTCTTTATTGCCTTTTGTTCTTATGCGTGTTTTGCCGAATAAATTCTTATTCTTCTTTTAAGGTTATAGATACCTTATATCCAGAATGGTATTAGTGTAACATATATCATATTTATTCATTCAATTCATTTATATAATTACAATGTAATGATGATCATGTAGAACGAGTCGCATCACATCGTGGAGACGGTATTCCGTACGTACGCACGAGTGATGGTATCGTTCCTATGATCGTGGAATTGTATTGGAGTATATATATATTATTTTAGTATCAATATTACTTTATAATAATCATAAATAGTTACTCATTACACCATTATACCCATCCTTGTAAAGTTATGGTGGAAAATAGATTACACCACGGCGTGGAGACGGTATTCCGTACGTATGCACGCGCGGTGATTTCATTTTTCCGTAGGATGGATAGAAGGTGAATTAGGGTTGTTTCATTTTTATAATAACATATCAGTATGTAAGTAATACTGATGTTATTACTTTATCATGAAACAACTAAAGAAGAAGAAGTTGAAGAAGAAAGAAATTGAAAAGATCGGTAATGGACATTACCTCTTCTTTGGAACGCCTCTTTGAATCCTCCACTTAGGGAACTAAGATTGGTCTTTGAAGAATACCAGGACCTCTAGGATTATTCTAGGGAAGTGGAGAGGAGAAAATGGCGTGGGATGGACGAGCTTGAGTGCTCAAATTGGTGTGAGGAGGAGGGGGAGGAGGTGCCCTTTTATAAGGGAGGAGAGGGGCACCTTAGGAATATCTCAAAATATTATTTTATATTAAAGTCAAAATCGGTTTATAATGGTTCCAAAGGGTCTTATTTCGAAGCTAAAGTGGGGATGGGTCGAAATAATATCAACCAATAGGATTTAGACAAGTTTAGGGTATTATTTTAACCTTATCGATTTGATTTAACTCTAAGTTAAATAATTTAACTTTTACCATGTCTTTTTGTTTTCTTTCACTATATGGTTAATACACTTACTATAACATGCCAAACGAACCCAAAATTGTTTATTATTAATATATATATCCTTATATAAGTCATTTGGACGATACTTAGATTTTTAGGAATAAAATAACAATTAATAATATTTTATTTTATTTAAAAACTATTTTGTGTCAATTTTGACACTATTTGATATATGATTTTTGTGAAAGTCATAACAGAATTATATGTTCAAACCAAGTTGATTAAATCAACACTAATATATCATAGTAACCTAGAAAATTAGTGAAATTCATAAAAAGTCTTAAATTACATTTATTTTGATATTTATATTATCAATTATGTCAATATTTCATTAATAAGATAATTACTGCATCATCTTTGTGTCATAAATAAATTAAATTATTTGATGTCTACAAATTACAAATAAAATATCATCATGTAGGAAATCTTTTTATCTTTCTAATTAATATTTACAATCGAATTTATCTTATGTATAACCCCATATTAAAAATTATTTACTTATTAAACTTTAATTTTAACTATTTTAACCCTTCTTTAAATAAATTAATAATAAATGTCCTAATCTAATCCAAGTGGGCCTAAATGGTCATATTTTATTCCTAAGTTTGTTTTTGGTCGAATTACACTTGTCTAATAGAATTAGGACATGTGTTAGGGAAATATTAATATCATATTTACCCTTAGTTACACTATTTACTATTAACTGCGGTAAAAATAGTAAAAAGTTACTATTCACCAAAAAAAATTATTTTTATCTCATTGAACCACATTTTACTTACTGATATCAACCGTGTCTGTCGGATTTTTGAAATTTCATTCACAGAAGCGGAAAAATTAAGTTTTATGCAAAATTCAGTTTTTAACCTACCACTTAGTGGTTTCACTATTCATCAAAAATTGAAAGTTTTCAGAAAAATACCAAAATTTCACCCTAGGCTAATTTCGGTATTCCGAATCCAAAAATGAAGTCCATTTTATAAAATAAAATTTATAAAATTTCAAAAAGTGATTATTACTATTCATAACAGCTAGTTTTAATAGCATATTGTTGTTTAGTGAAACTTGGTATTGCGTACGACGCAAGCTATCGAGGAAGGTCGCGATTGCGTGTAAAGAAAGCCAAGCAAGTGTTGTGTAGAAAAAGATTCCTTTGGTGATTTATATAACATAAAAGTCTCGGGTGTTACATTCTACCCCCCCTTAAAAAGAATTTCGCCCTCGAAATTCATCACTTTGTAACAAACAGATGAGGATACTTCTCCCTCATCATATCCTCAAGCTCCCATGTAGCTTCTTCAAGTTGGTGGTTCCTCCATAAAACTTTCACCAATCGAGTGGTCTTGTTTCGTGGGACTTTTTCGCTATGATCCAGAATCTCTATCGGCTGTTCTTCATAAGAAAGATCTTGCTCCAGTGGTACAACTTCTGAGCTGAGTACATGTGAAGGATCTGGTATGTACTTTCTCAGGAGAGATACATGGAACACATCGTGAACTTGAGAGAGATTCGGTGGAAGCGCCAATCGGTAAGCTACCTTCCCAACACGATCCAGTATTTCGAAAGGACCGATATATCTAGGGCTCAACTTCACCTTCTTTCCAAATCTCATAACCCTCTTCCAGGGAGATATTCGTAAGAACACTTTATCACCCACTTCAAACTCTAGGTCTTTTCTTCGGTTGTCGGCATAACTTTTCTGTCGACTCTGAGCTGCGCTTATGTGTTGTTGAATAGATCTGACCTCTTCTGCCATTTCATCAACGAGATCAGGTCCTAATAGCTTTCTTTCCCAAACTTCATCCCAGCAAGTTGGAGTCCTGCATTTCTTTCCATAGAGAGCTTCATAAGGAGCCATCTGAATACTGGAGTGAAAGCTATTATTATAAGAAAATTCCACCAAAGGTAGGTGTTGATCCCAACCTCCTTTGAAATCCATAGAGCAAGCTCTCAACATATCTTCTAGGGTTTGAATTGTTCTCTCAGACTGACCATCTGTCTGGGGATGATAAGCAGTGATGAAACTCAACTCTGTATCCAGAGTATGCTGAAGACTTCACCAGAACTCCGAGGTAAATCTCGGATCCCGATCAGATATAATAGAAAGTGGTACTCCATGCAATCTTACCACTTCCTTTACATATATCCTGGCAAGCTGATCTAGAGAGAAATCCTCTCTAATAGCAATGAAGTGTGCAGATTTTGTAAGACGATCAACTATGATCCAGATAGCATTATTGCCTTTGGATGTTTTAGGATGTCCTGTGAAAAAGTCCATAGTGATGTTTTCCCATTTCCATTCGGGTATGGGTAATGGTTGTAACATCCCCTAAGACTTTTGTCTCTCAGCTTTAACTTGTTGACAAACCAAGCATCGAGAGACATATTCAGCAACATCTCTTTTCATGCCATCCCACCAGAAGTACTCTTTCAGGTCCCTATACATCTTCGTGCTTCCAGGATGAATAGAGAATGAAGAACTATGAGCCTCATCCAGCAGCTCCTTCTTTAATTCGGGGATGGAAGGAACACAAACCCGATTCCTGAACTTTATTATCCCATCACAATCAAGGTTGAATTCAGGAACATTTCTCACCTTCTTTTGTAACTCGACATCTTCTTTCTGTGCCTCTTTAATCTTCACATGTATAGATGGTTGAACATTCATTTGAGAAAGATAAGATTTTTCCCCTTCCATTATAATTCCAAGATCCATCCTTTGTAAATCCATAAATATTGGATCTTTTGTGATCCTCATCATGGATAAACTAGCATGGTCTTGTCGACTTAATGCATCTGCCACCTTGTTTGCTTTCCCAGGGTGGTAATGGATTGAGCAGTCATAATCCTTAATCAGCTCCAACCATCTTTTTTGACGCATATTCAACTCCTTTTGTGTGAAAATATACTTTAAACTTTTCTGATCAGTATAAATATCACACCTTTCACCATAAAGGTAATGCCTCCAAATCATTAATGCAAAGATTACCGCAGCCAACTCCAAATCATGTGTTGGGTAATTTTGCTCATGGATTTTCAACTGTCGTGAGGCATAAGCTATCACCATATCATTTTGCATAAGAACACACCCCAATCCCTTCTTGGATGCATCACTGTAGATCACAAACCTATCTCCACTACAAGGCAGTGTGAGCACAGGTGCACTGGATAACCTTCTTTTCAACTCCTTGAAATTCTCTTCACATTCCTCTGTCCAGACAAACTTAACTCCTTTCCGAGTCAACTTGGTGAGTGGATTAGATAATCGTGAAAAATCCTTTACAAAACGTCGATAATATCCAGACAAACCAAGAAAACTTCGAATCTCAGTTACTGTTGTTGGTCTCGACCATCTTTCGATAACCTCTGTTTTTGCTGGATCCACAGATATCCCCTCTTTTGAGATTATGTGACCCAAAAATGCAACTTTTTGAAGCCAAAATTCACACTTTGTAAATTTGGCATAATGCTTCTCCTTTCTCAGGGTCTTCAATATAATTCTCAAGTGATCTTCATGCTCTTCCTTGCTCTTTGAATAGACAAGAATATCGTCTATAAAGACTACCACAAATTGATCAAGATAGTCTCTAAAGACTCTATTCATTAGATCCATGAAGATAGCAGGGGAATTTGTAAGACCAAATGGCATCACTATAAATTCATAGTGTCCATACCTTGTACGGAAAGCCGTCTTTGGTATATCCTCCCTTTTGACCCTTAATTGATGATACCCTGAATGAAGATCAATCTTGGAAAAGTATTGAGCTCCATGTAGTTGGTCAAATAAGTCATCAATACATGGGAGAGGATATTTGTTCTTGATAGTGATCTTGTTAAGTTCTCGATAATCAATGCAGAGTCTCATTGATCCATCTTTCTTCTTAACAAATAGAACAGGTGCTCCCCAAGGTGACGCACTAGGGCGTATGAATCCCTTATCAAGATTCACTTGGAGTTCCTTCTTCAATTCCTTCAACTCAATTGGGGCCATTCTATAAGGTGTCTTTGAAATAGGCAAAGCACCCGGTACGAGTTCTATTGAAAACTCAACTTCACGATTTGGTGGATGACCCGGTAATTCCTCCGGAAAGACATCATAAAACTCCCGTACAATGGGAATATTCTTAATTGTGAGTTTCTCACCAACCATTTGAGATAAATAACCTTCATTTAGTGGAATCAATACCCATAAGATGGAAGAAATTTCCACTGGAAGATTATGTTCATCCTTGCATTGATATACGATCGTAGATTGATCTGGAATATGAAATGTGACTTCCCTTCTTTGGAAAATGATATGAGCTCCATGTAGAGAAAGCCAATCCATGCCAAGAATCACATCAAATTCCACTAAAGGATGTATCACAAGATTTGCAGGAAGCACTTTCCCAAAAACTTCGATCGGAGAAGAATTATAAACTTTTGATGCGACTGTTGTGCCATTAGGTGTTGTCATAGCTAACTCAACATCTAATTGTTGAGGTAGTACGGTGATACCCTTAGAAAATTTTTCAGAAATAAAAGAGTGGGTGGATCCAGAATCAAATAAAACATTTGCTAATTTAGAGTGGATGGTAAGTGTACCTTTCACCACTTCATTATCGTACTCCACATCGCTGATAGAAATTGCATGTGACTTTCCTTTGTCTTTAGCCATAAGATTTTGTTGACGTCGACCATCATCATCAACCCTTGGATTTGGGCATTGATTGGCATAATGCCCCATCTCCTTGCAGTTGAAACATTGAATTGTAGTAGGTTCATTCTGTGTATCCCTTCCTTTGTTTGCGTCATTAGACATCTTCTTCCCATTATCACGGCATTCAAATGCCCGATGACCTTCCTTTCCACATTTAAAACATTTACTTGTCCCTTTAAGACAACTCCCTCCATGTTTCTTTCCACCCTTTGATCATAAGGAAAAGCTCATCTTCTTTTCTGTGTGCTCTTTAGATTTTTCTTTGAATTCCATCTTCCTCTTCTTATCAAACCCATGTGACTGATGGGTTATTCCAATCTCCATCTCGACTTTGAGAGCACATCGAACGATTTCCTCGTAGCTATTGAAGTCCCTCATGGCTAACGTCCTTCGATGACTTGGTTTTAAGCCACTAATGAATCGATCGATCTTACTCTCAGGTTGGATAATAATACCAGAAGCGTACCTTGCAAGTCTTGTAAAATTTTCTTCATGGGTACCAACAGATTCATCATCCCTTTTCTTCAGTTCAAGAAACTCTTTCTCCATCTTTGTTCAGAGAATACGAGGGAAGTACTTATTGAAAAATAAGTTCTTGAACTCGTCCCATTCCATAGACTCAATTTCATCCCTTTGCCTGGTATTCTTAATAAGATTCCACCATTGATCAGCATGTCCTTCCAAACGATACACTGCTAGGATGACTTTATCATGTTCAGAACATTGAAGAACTGAAAATATCTTTTTAGTAGTACTAATCCATTGTTCAGAAACTAATGGATCAGTAAACCCACTGAAAGAAGGTGGACGCTGCCTCATGAAGGATTCAACAGAATGTTGCTCCTTCCTTTGCTCGTTTGGAAGTCCTGCATGATTCATAGCTTGAGAAAGTTGTGTGAGCATGGCTACAAGATTTTTCATTCCAGCTCCCATATCGTTTGGTTGCTCAGAGGGACAATCATTGCATTGCCCATCGCATTCCGCATTAACACGGTTCCTTCGGGTTCCAGCCATTGACTAAAACCAAGATGAATAGTGTGAGAAACACTAATTATAATAGGAAAACCACATAATTCAAGAATAAAATTTTCATGCTTAAGGTCTTATCCTAGGTTATTCAAGGCCATTTCTAAAACACTAAGATTGTGTTATATGCTTAGACTTATCCATAGGGTTTTTACTAAGTCTTTCACATCCTAGTTTCCAAAGGTTGACTATACCTTTCCTCTGATACCAACTATAACGAATCATACTTTACATACATTGTTAATACTTCAAAATTGAAGCACACTTATTACAACATATGACAAAACCACAAAGGACCATATAGGTATAGTGTCTTAAAAACTGGGAAACATAAACAACTGGTTCATAAATCTTCTACAGTGTCTCCCATTTATTTCATCATATCTAGGGTCCCTTTTAGCATATTCTACTTAATATCCATCTTCCTGACCCGGGGAAAAGAAAACATAAAAGGGTGAGCTCAAATGCTCAGCAAGGGAAAATAAAGGAAATAAAAATCATATCATATCTTTTTGAAAATCATAACCTGCAAAAGAGATCATAATATCTTAACATGGAATAAATCATAGAAGTAAAAATGAGATCCCCATAATCATAACATGAAACTTGAAACTTTGTGGCATGCACACATAATCATGGAAAATCTTTTCATGTTAGTCATGACTCATTGCCAAGACTATCTTAGTGGAAAAAGTCCCTTTCTGAACTGAGTTCACTCCTCGTTTCAGTCCTGTATCACTGAACCGAAATAACATTCCGTTCCAGCCATGTCTATCTCATGAGATATAAAATCTTTACCCAATGCATTTGAGGGAGATATAGGTCTCACCCATCTTATAATGAATCCTTTCTTATGTGTGCCACATAATCATAAACCATACATCATAGCGTAACCCATGTAATAAAAATGGGATTCTTAAACAACATGACATCATAAAACAATTCATATAAGATAAAGGAATTCATAAAAATATTTCCATCACAACATAATCAAATCCATGTAATAATAGGGATAAAAACAGAACCCTTTTATTATCTTATATGGAAATTAATTTTGATAAAATACTTGAACTCCATTCTTGAGGAAAATATCCTTTCTATTTCAAAAACATTTTTCCTTTAATAACATGTAATATGACTTTAAAACAAAAGAAGATGATTAAAAATAAGCTTGAAAACTTGTAATGGAAGATTCTTGGAAATTTTGTTTTAAAAATCCATTCATGCCGTATAAGTTAAAAAAAACATTCTTCTCGTAATTTTGTCGGAAAAGTCAAAAAGTACCTCGTACGAAAAACGACAAAAGATTCCTTTCATTTCATTTACTAAAAACTCACCGAAGGGTAAAAATGGATTTAAACAATTGTAGGTGGATGGAAATAATATTACATATTTATGAAACATGGATGTGGATGATAAAATACACCCCAGTAAATACTTACGAATAAACAATCTCGGATAAAAATGAGATTGTGATATTTCCCTTACCTTAGGTCCGATTTTCTTTGTACGTATCCGAAACACCTGTATAATGGTTTAAATAATGTTATTGACTTATTCCAGAATCATACATATTGATATGATATCATATATGGTCATATTCTTAGATTCTTGTTAGTAATATTTCATTGTTACTTGTTACTCGGGTCTTTATTACCTTTTGTTCTTATGCGTGTTTTTTCGAATAAATTCTTACTCTTCATTTAATGTTATAGATACCTTATCTCCAGATTGGTATTAGTGTAACATATATCATATTTATTCATTCAATTAATTTATATAATTACTATGTAATGATGATCATGTAGAACGAGTCGCATCACATCGTGGAGACGGTATTCTGTACGTACGCACGAGTGATGGTATCATTCCTATGATCGTGGAATTGTATTGGAATATATATATATTATTTCAGTATCAATATTAATTTATAATAATCATAAATAGTTACTCATTACACCATTATACCCATCCTTGTAAAGTGATGGTGGAAAATAGATTACACCACGGCGTGGAGACAGTATTCCGTACGTACGCACGCGCGGTGATTTCATTTTTCCGTAGGATGGATAGAAGGTCAATTAGGGTTGTTTCATATTTATAATAACATATCAGTATGTATTTAATACTGATGTTATTACTTTATCATGAAACAACTAAAGAAGAAGAAGTTGAAGAAGAATGAAATTGAAAAGATCGGTAATGGATATTACCTCTTCTTTGGAACGCCTCTTTGAATCCTCCACTTAGGGAACTAAGATTGGTCTTTGAAGAAGACCAGGACCTCTAGGATTATTATAGGGAAGTGGAGAGGAGAACATGGCAGAGGTTGGCCGAGCTTGAGTGCTCATATTGGTGTGAGGAGGAGGGGGAGGAGGTGCCCTTTTATAAGGGAGGAGAGGGGCACCTTAGGAATATCTCAAAATATTATTTTATATTAAAGTCAAAATCGGTTTATAATGGTTCCAAAGGGTCTTATTTCGAATCTAAAGTGGGGATGGGTCGAAATCCTATAAATCAATAGGATTTAGACAAGTTTAGGGTATTATTTTAACCTTATCAATTAGATTTAACTCTAAGTTAAATAATTTAACTTTTACCATGTCTTTTTGTTTTCTTTCACTATATGGTTAATACACTTACTATAGCATGCCAAAAGAACCCCAAATTGTTTATTATTAATATATATATCTTTATCTAAGTCATTTGGCCGAACCTTAGATTTTTATGAATAAAATAACAATTAATAATATAATATTTCATTTAAAAACTATTTTGTGTCAATTTTGACACTATTTGATATATGATTTTTTTGAAAGTCATAACAGAATTATATGTTCGAACCAAGTTGATTAAATCAACACTAATATATCATAGTAACCTAGAGAATTAGTGGAATTCATAAAAAGTATTTAATTACATTTATTTTGGTATTTATATTATCAATTATGTCAATATTTCATTAATAAGATAATTACTGCATCATCATTGTGTCATAAATAAATTAAATTATTTGATGTCTAAAAATTACCAATAAAATACCATAATTTAGGAAATCTTTTTATCTTTCTAATTAATATTTACAATCGAATTTATCTTATTTATAACCCCATATTAAAAATGATTTACTTATTAAACTTTAATTTTAACTATTTTAACCCTTCTTTAAATAAATTAATAATAAATGTCCTAATCTAATCCAAGTGGGCCTAAATGGTCATATTTTATTCCTAAGTTTGTTTTTGGTCGAATTACACTTGTCCAATAGAATTAGGACATGTGTTAGGGTAATATTAATATCATATTTACCCTTAGATACCCTATTTACTATTAACTGTGGTAAAAATAGTAAAAAGTTAATATTCACCAAAAAATTATTTTTATCTCATTGAACCACATTTTACTTACTGATATCAACCGTGTCTGTCGGATTTTTGAAATTCCATTCACAGAAGCGGTAAAATTAAGTTTTATGCAAAATTCAGTTTTTAACCTACCACTTAGTGGTTTCACTATTCATCAAAAATTGAAAGTTTTCAGAAAAATACCAAAATTTCACCCTAGGCTAATTTCAGTATTCCGAATCCAAAAATGAAGTCCATTTTAAAAAATAAAATTTACAAAATTTCAAAAAGTGGTTATTACTATTCATAACGGCTAGTTTTAATAGCATATTGTTCTTTAGTGAAACTCGGTATTGCGTACGACGCAAGCTATCGAGGAAGGTCGCGATTGCGTGTAAAGCAATCCAATAAAGTGTTGTGTAGAAAAAGATTTCTTTGATGATTTATATAACATAAAAGTCTCGGGTGTTACAAATATGATGATCCTTAATAACCATGAATCCTAACCACATTTTTCACATACCACCTCAGTAAAACATCAATGGAACTCGACTCATGAATAATAGGTAAATGATATGACTTTTGGAGTCAGTCAACTATCATCCAAACAACACCACAACATCCCTAATCTTCGAGTGTCCATTCTTTAGCTCAATAAATATTTCATCATATTTCATCATTGTAATTTCGAAGGACTACCATAAACCTACAAGAATATGGTTCCCCACTTTCTCATGTGGAAAAACTAGAATCCTCACCAAAAACACTACAACTGACTCTTTCATCCCTGAACAACAATGATTTATCCTCAAAAACTTCTTCAACTTTGTTACACCAGGTTATACAACTAAATTTGTGTCATGGTAAACATGGATAAATCCCTCACGCATAACTTATGGAAAAAACAACCACCCTGGAAAAAACATACAATCCTAAAAAACATTTGACAAACCCTTAGGGGAATCACTATAGCCGACATGGTCACTCATCACCACTTCATCTAAGTCCCCTTAATGAAAATATTACACCTTCTACATAAATTATGAATCTAAAGCCATATGATTAAGATAATAAATGGCCACAACTATCGCTGATATTGATATGGATCATTAAATTCTCCTACATCCCTTTCCAAACAACATCAGATTCATGGACCACATCTCCATTGGAAACGGAAACAAGGAATTAGAACACATGTTACCCTTTATTTGTGTGAAAAATAACTCAAAATCATAACCATAAAAAATCTCAAAACCCAACATTTCAAGTATATTCAAATCCCACTAAGAGAAAAATACATATTTCAGGATCTTGCGGTCCGTGAAAACCACAATGAACTCAACAATGAGGAATTTATTCGACAAAATTAATGCAAATAACACTTTCGCAAACTCAGATAATGGGTGGCATAGACATAATCATTATGATATAAATTCCTAGACCCATAAGTGATCACTACTCTCAGCTAGATCAACATGTATTCCAATCCCACATGCATCACATCATTGAAAAACTCAAAAAATACACCCCCTATGTAAACAAAAGAACATGAAAACTAACCAAATTTCAATTCATATAATTGAATTCTACATAGAACTGATCATTCCACGAGAAATCCTAGTACTTCATTCTCAATGTTGTTAGTATGATTGTAGCTCAATCAAAATCAGGCACAAGAGTCTGATAATATCCCACAAGTTTATGAATAATATGGACTAATGACATGTTTTTTTCAATATGAATAGAAAAAATGCAATAACATTCAATGCGACTACAAACACACCATACAAAGACACCACATGTTCATGTAATCACACATCTCACATTCATAACCCACATATTGATAACATTCATTAAATCTAGTGGTATTAGAGGACCAAGAAAACCACTATGAGATGATCCACATGATGCCCATACAACCTTACATAGATCAAGATATCATCGATAAATATGATGATGAACCATTCTAGGAACTCATGGAATAAGGAGTTCATGAAACCCAAGAACATGTATTGTTTTCCCATGTAACCTATTTTCAAGACCAAATATTCAAAGTGCATATACCAGTACCTAAAGATAGTCATCGGGATACCCTCATCCATCACCCTCAATTGGTGATATCCAAACCACATATTAATTTTTGAAAACTTACTGGATCATGTCAATAGGTGAAGAGATCATATATCCTCAGAACAGGGAAAAAGTTCATGAAAGACACGTTACTCAACCTCGAATTGTATAGAAAAAGATTCAAACTATTATCCTCGTTCTTGGAAAGAAACAATAGGGAATCCAATGATAAGACATTGGGTCAGATGAAACTCATCTTAATCTGATTATCTACCAACAACCTCAACTCACATTACATTATTGGATCAATCTGAAAGCAATATAACAAAATAAAATATTTTCATGGCTCTAAATGTATACTGAATTTGACATGAAATTTAGTGGGTAGTTTCATGACCACCTCTATGAAAACATCCAGGAACTCCATAAAAACTCTTGTAACATTACCCACATGAGATTCCTCAGATAGATCATCTAACTAAAAAAAGGGGATCTACATTCCTACCACCCATCTAGTAACCTAACTCTCCAATGATTTCCACTCACTTGACCAAAATATCGTAAAATAAAACACTCCATTAGAAAAATTTAAAGCTACCTACACAGAATATAGATAATATATTTCTACGATAACTTCGTATAGTTGTATTAGTAGAAATAATAAGTCTCTCACTGACTCGTGATTCCCCATCACTATTATAAATCTCATTTAAACATCCTAAAAACTAACCAACTCCTACTATCTTAGAGGACTCCAGGGAACATGAAACCTCTCTGCATCTAATACCAAAGAACGATATAAAGGGGGAATAGAAAAGGAGTGTCATGCACCCAAATAAAACAATGAAGACACAAGTGTAGATTATAAAATATTAATACCTCAGAAAACTCTAGGATATATCAGTAGTTCTGCCTCTAGTTCATGTATCTAAAAATAATAATATCCTCTACCACTATACTATATTCTTCCATAGTAAAATTCTATCCCATGTCTCTATGGATGGAGAATATCATGAGGATACCATCTAGTAACACAATCTCTTCCCAACATCATAGAAATCATTGATGGTCCCTTCCACTAAATGTTCTTAAGGGTAAATTTCTTCTTTTTTGAAAGTGAACATGAGCTCCCTCTTAGTAATGGCCATCCATATTGAATGAACAATAAGCATGAAAATTATAATTTAAAACATATAGATAGAAAAAAAAAATCTTTGGAAGGGGATATATATCTAACTTCTCCAAGAGAACACATGTAGATCTGCCATGGTTGGAAACACCCACTAGAACCATTACTTTATGAACAACAGTGGACATCTACTTGGATATATTACCCTAGAGATTTAATTTTATCCAACATCTCAAGAATAAATTCCCAATTAATGCTACTTATTAATAACCTAATACATTTTCATCACCAACAGATATGTCAGTATCATAAACAGAGAGAATACATATCTAATCATTATGCATAAAGCCTCCTCTAGATGCCATCCATTGGATTCCTCATCTACAAAAACAAAAGGATAAAAATGTTGTAGGTCCTTGGACCTAATCCAAAGCTCCCTAAAATCAAACTCACTAATTAAAAGGAAATTATCTCCTAACTCTTGTCTTCCCTCATCATTGATGACATAAATTACACCATAAAATCCCTCAGAATTTTTGTCCACAACACAACTGCATCCTTATGGACACAAAAATACAACCTTCGCCACTAACTTTCATCTATTAATATATTAATCTCATCGAGTAAAACCCATAACTCATATCATGATCATATTAGACAACAAGTGATATCCAACTCCTCCAACTAGTGCACTATCTTTATATCAGAGACGCTTCCCACATATATTCCAAAACAGTTCTTCATAACGGCACACAAGTCCCCCATCCAAAAAATTTCCTCCTCAGTTGTGTCAACTATTTGATGATCGACCGGATAATTCTACTAAACCAAGAATACATAATCTACTCATAAAATAAAAATAGGATCAATTATTAAAAATAAATTGTTCTACGCTAATCTTGATGGCATTGAATTTTTAAAAACTCATATATTTATTTTTTATTTTAATTTCCATAACAAACTTATTTAGTCACGAAAATAAGCAACCATCATGTTTGAAATTCTAATAGGTCTACACACGATAAACAGGTCTATCTAACTTCATCCTTAAATAACCTCATAGTTCTAGTGCAGGACCAATGGGGTCCCTAAATCTTGTGTCTGAGCCAGTCTACTTATCCTATGAACAACACTAAGAGTAGTAGTCAGTGATTCTCTTCCGGACAAATAAATAATCACCATGACTAACTAAAAACCTCATCTTATCTCTTAACCATAAACTTATAATAACACTATGTTATTTCCCCATCCCTTCTAAAATTATGGAATAGAAGAAGAGAGATAATGACCCATGAGTCCCACCTCCAGTAGGACCTAGGTTGGCAACTAGCCATGGGTGTATAAAAATCTAACAAATAAGAGGCATTGACCTCCATCAAAAAAAATATGATCATGAGTTAGGATAAAAACCCACTAATAAAATCTATGAGTTAAAATAAATATAAACAAAAAACCATCCCAAATGACATGGACAATATAAAGCAACACAAGAAAATTATCCAATATAAAATATGAAAAGAAAATTAAATGGATGACACTCCAAAAAAACCCAAAATACAATCTAGTAATGCCATGATGTATCCCAAAAATCATCAAAGAAACCTAAAAAATAGATTACATATTTATGGTGGGCATGACATGTATACTTAGTAGGGTAATAATAATGGTATCAGTGGTATATGTTAAAGGATCATGTTAATGCACCAATGAATAAACCACATTACCAACAATCAACTAAATAGGTCAACTAACCATCCAGGTCTCATTATGGATAATTCACCACATAAAACATCAAATACATTAATACAATATTAAGATCATAAAAAGAAAGTTTCCCCACTATAGATTCCACATTAATTTTCCGCTCTCACTCCAGAATGTCAATCATCCTATGCTCCCAACCATTCATTATAATCCATATCACATCACATAACTACTTATAGAATTCATCTATTATTTCGGTCAGGATGCAACCTTTCATACCCCACCCCCGTAGTGTCTAAAAATAAATTTATAGCATTAGGTAACATCAGATTACCATCTCACCCAAAGACACCTGAATCATCACAACACATCTCTCCCAATAAATATAGGTACATCACATCACATCACAACCACAACAATCACATCATTCCAGAAGATACTAGGGGTATCACTACACCTCTCACCCAAAGAATCTTAGTCTGTCACAATTGATGGTAGAGAATGAAGATGGGGTAGTTGGCAATTTGATTCACTATAATCCATGATGTTGGTGAATACACCTAAATCCCATAATATATAATCATTGGTATGTGATAGAACAAATATTTTCAATTATTTTATTCTGAATTTAAATGTTTTTAATCCCACCAATGTGTTATTTAAGGGTCAATTGTCACAATTTATGTTTTAGGAGTATTTTTGAGCTTAATTGGAAAAAATGGCTTATTTTGTATTTAAACAGTTTTCATTTATTATAATGTTTCGGCTATAACTTTCTCTAAACTGATCCAAATTGCAAAATTCTTCTTTTACAGGTTGCTATGTTCGATGAGCTTCATTTTATCCTTCTGGACCAAAAGCTCAATCAATCATTTGGAAGCTCAAATCCAGCTCACAAACCAGGCCTCGAAAACTGTGTACAGATTTGGAATGTTTTAATGATGAGCTTGTATCTCGAAGCTTCCAGATCCAATGGATCTGATATTCGACAAGGAGCTGGAAGAGGAATTAATGAACATCTTTCATTAAGGAGGCCACGTCTGAATCGGCTGTTTACAAGGTCTTAATGTCATGGGAAGTTGGAGTTGTGGAAGACGAAGAGTCACCTGGACAGAATTAAATATCCGGAGTAATGTGACCATATCTCCTTCATACGTGGACCAATAAAGCTGAAATTTTGTGGGTCGACAGAAGAGATGTAGGGGAACATCTTTAAAGAAGGACCAAGTTCCAAATTCTGTCATTAAAGAAGCCATACACGCGCCTACATTCGGGGATGATTTTTGGAGCCAAATTTCCACACCCTTTCCCTATAAAAGTGTATCTCATTTTCATTCCAAAGGGTTGGCAACTTAGGAATAGCCTTTGTTGGCCATTATATGTAGTTTATCTTTGTATTTTATTTTACTTTCATTATGTAATAGCATTTCATATTTTTATTCAAGTGTTCTCCTTTCTTCACTTTTCTTTCTCTCTTTTGTTATCTCTCCCCGTTTTCTTTTCACTGTGAACTCTTATGCTCGTGATCATGAGTAGCTAACCCGAGGAAGTTCTCGGGGGAGTAATCCAGTGATGAACCCAAGTCTTTGAACATTCATGTATTAATGTTTCTTATTTTCTTAGAGTTATACCGAGGGGGATCTTAGTGGGTAAGGCGCCTTTGTGTCTCCACTTGCCACCCGAGGTTTAGCTTTCACTTCTGTCACATTCTCCCTCGATCGAGGAGGTGGATGTGTGGTCTCTCGGCGATCGTTGAGAGTACCATATGTTCACAACCATAGGCAGAAGGGTATGTTCATGCATACGATAGATCATGTTCATTAAGTAAATTTGAAACTAATAATGAGACGATGAAGGTTCACTCTGGGTGATGCTCTCGGGAATGTCTCCTTTCTGTCATAACATCATTTTGTTTGCATTCATTCTGTTGCATTGCATCTGCATATTTACTTTTAGTTTTATATTTTTAATTATAAAATATCATTTCTGGTCATTTTAGTTTATATATACATAGTGAATTAGAAGTAGTGAGTGATTGACTGCAAAAGGCTCCTCAAGAGATCGACCTAGGTCAGCCACTGTGCTGCACTTAGTATAAATATTTTTGAGAGCGTGCACGACAACGCTACATCAAATTGGCGCCGTTGCCGGGGAGCCAAGTAGTCTTCACTCATTATTTTTATTCACTTATTGTAAATTATTTTTCTTCCTTTAATTTAAAAAAAAACACAAAAATATCATAAATTTCAAAAACTAAAAAATATTTGTTCATGATGAATTTCAATTCAAATTATTATGCATGGACTGATCAATCACAAGTGCATGAAGAAGTTCAAAATGATTATGAATCCAAAATGCAAGAACTTCATGAAGAGATTCAAAAACTGAAGAGAACTGAAAAAAGGTTTGATGAATATTTTCGTTCACTGATGGAACAACCCGAACCTGAACCAGAACCACAACCTGAACCCAAACGAGTGGTGGAAGAGATTTCACCGATTATTTTTTATGTCAAAGAACCTGAGGAGGGTGAGAAGGAGCTTCTAAAGGAATTAATTATATCATCCCGAACTCAACCATTGCTCAAGGAGGTCCCTAATTTACACATTCCAGCTGATACACTTATGGGAGATCAACAATTTTTGGATGAATCCTGGAATCACTTTGTTGAAGATAACCTGAAACTTGATCTTCCCATGGTTGATATTGAACAATCAGAACCTTTTGAACTCTATTTTTCTTTGGAGGATGATGAAGAATATGCACCTGCTGAGATGGAGATGCCAATGGTCCTACCAGAAGAGATCAATTTTCAAGCTGACTTACTTGAAAGGGAAGATTTCTTAATTGATTTGTCTTGTTTTAATTTTATTCAAACTGAATTGTTTTCTAACTTCCCTTTTCCTGAAATTTCTGATACAGTAGAAATGGGGCAGACCTTGGATGATATGAAGGATACCACTCAAGTGGTGGTGATAAAGGAAGAAGAGTTAGAGAAGCTAGCGGTGGTGCGACTGCCTCCTCTACAACAAATTTCATACCATTTGGAGGAGGACACCATAGATGATCACAGGGAGCACCCCTATATTCTATTCCCTCCCACTCTGGATCTAAAATTCTATCTTTCTTCTTTCTTGGGGGTTGGGAACTTTCTTATTTTCTTTGGGGTTCTCCAATCTCAGTGTCTACTGATGGACACTGGAAAAAGTCACATGTGGTGGTTTATCTCAAAAAAACCACATCCACCATCTGATTGGGGATAATCTGCTGCAACTGCCTGACTAGGGGCAGTAAAAACCTAGCACCCGCTTGGGGGGTAAAACCAAGCATTATCCCTTTTCTCTTTATTTTTATTTATTTTTTCTTATGAGTTGTCATTTCTTTTGTTTGTTCTTTCATTTTTCATGTTGTTTTTGTGAAATTTTCTTGGGTTTCTTTTTCATTTTGTTTTGTGTATTTTTAGGAATCTTGAGCTGAATCGAATACTTTGGAAAATTAAAACCATCTTGGTATTTTTGGAACATTTCTTGATTTGAGTATTTGAGGATTTAAATGATTGCTGAATGGATTTTGTTTCTGATTTCTGATCTTTTCATTTGATGAATTTTGATTGATTGTGAAACTCATGTGCACTAGTGCTGTCCAAATTGAAAATCTTGCCTAACCCGAGAGGTTTCTAAACCTGTTTGACATATTCTTACATTTCTCTTTTTCTTGAGAGTCTTGAGACATGTTGTGTGATCCAGAACTTTCTATTTTTCTCTTTTTCAAAGCTGTTAGAGTTCATGGAATGTGTTAAGTATGATTGAGGCATCACTTTGAAAGCCCATTTTGCATTAAACTCTTATTTTGGCCTACCTTTTCATCTGACCTTCTTTAAGCCCCTAGTAGCCATGAAATACCTTGTTAGGTAGCCACATTATAATCCATTTATCCCTTTCCAACCTTCTCTAGAAGTTAAATGCATGATTATTGTTGAACTCAAGTGTGGGGGAGGGAGAAGATGGGCTTTGTTTTGCTTTCTTGAAGAATCTGTTTGAGCTGAATTGAAAGTGTTTCCATATTTATTGCTGCTTGGGTGGAATAAATGTCATGATGGGAAGATGGATGGGTGGCCCAAAATATCATCACATATGGGCTGGGTGTTCACCAATTTTTGAAGATCAAAAGCTGCCTCTCTTTTCCTCCAAAACATGATTCTGAAGAGAAATCCAGATCTGAATTCAAGCTGAAACAATGCTACAAATGGGGAAAAGAGGGATGAAAATAATTGATGCTGAAATCCCAAGTGTGAACTTCCCGAAAGAAGAGGTGTTTGGAGGTGATTCGTTTTTGAGCTGATTGAGGAGCACACCATTCTTGAGCAAAACTGTTTTCATGCATTTACTTCACTTTAGAGCTTAACCCTCCTCATTCTGCCTCAGATGTTTTTACATTTTAAACCTGCCAACCCTCAGCTTCAGAACAACCCATGAAAAAGACCTCATGATTGACACATTTGTGACTCTGTGATGTGGAGATACTAGGAGGATAGCAAGCCTATGGAAATCACACATGTTCTTGGGAATGAGAAAAACTCCACATTAAATATCCTTGAGTGAAGAGAGAAATAATTTTCCGGGGAGGTAGGTACGACATGCATGTGAGGATTAACATGATATTGAATGGATTCATATGATTTTTGAGGAGTTATGAAATTTTTATCCATGTAGGAGGCATGATATTTCCTTTGATATGATAATTGAGCTATGTTGTCATTTATGCTTTGAGAAGTTTGTTTTTGACCTTGGTATAAGATGATTGCCCAGGAGTGCAATGTTTAAGTGTGGGGGAATTGATAGAACAAATATTTTCAATTATTTTATTCTGAATTTAAATGTTTTTAATCCCACCAATGTGTTATTTAAGGGTCAATTGTCACAATTTATGTTTTAGGAGTATTTTTGAGCTTAATTGGAAAAATGGCTTATTTTGTATTTAAACAGTTTTCATTTATTATAATGATTCGGCTATAACGTTCTCTAAACTGATCCAAATTGCAAAATTCTTCTTTTACAGGTTTCTATGTTCTATGAGCTTCATTTTATCCTTCTGGACCAAAAGCTCAATCAATCATTTGGAAGCTCAAATCCAGCTCACAAACCAGGCCTCGAAAACTGTGTACAGATTTGGAATGTTTTAATGATGAGCTTGTATCTCGAAGCTTCCCGATCCAATGGATCTGATATTCGACAAGGAGCTGGAAGAGGAATTAATGAACATCTTTCATTAATGAGGCCACGTCTTAATCGGCTGTTTTCAAGGTCTTAATGTCATGGGAAGTTGGAGTTGTGGAAGACGAAGAGTCACCTGGACAGAATTAAATATCCGGAGTAATGTGACCATATCTCCTTCATACGTGGACCAATAAAGCTGACATTTTGTGGGTCGACAGAAGAGATGTAGGGGAACAACTTTAAAGAAGGACCAAGTTCCAAATTCGGTCATTAAAGAAGCCATACACGCGCCTACATTCGGGGATGAGTTTTGGAGACAAATTTCCACACCCTTGCCCTATAAAAGTGTATCTCCTTTTCATTCCAAAGGGTTGGCAACTTAGGAATAGCCTTTGTTGGCCATTATATGTAGTTTATCTTTGTATTTTATTTTACTTTCATTATGTAATAGCATTTCATATTTTTATTCAAGTGTTCTCCTTTCTTCACTTTTCTTTCTCTCTTTTGTTATCTCTCCCCGTTTTCTTTTCACTGTGAACTCTTATGCTCGTGATCATGAGTAGCTAACCCGAGGAAGTTCTCGGGGGAGTAATCCAGTGATGAACCCAAGTCTTTGAAAATTCATGTATTAATGTTTCTTATTTTCTTAGAGTTATACCGAGGGGGATCTTAGTGGGTAAGGCGCCTTTGTGTCTCCACTTGCCACCCGACGTTTAGCTTTCACTTCTGTCACATTCTCCCTCGATCGAGGAGGTGGATGTGTGGTCTCTCGGCGATCGTTGAGAGTACCATATGTTCACAACCATAGGCAGAAGGGTATGTTCAGGCATACGATGGATCATGTTCATTAAGTAAATTTGAAACTAATAATGAGACGATGAAGGTTCACTCTGGGTGATGCTCTCGGGAATGTCTCCTTTCTGTCATAACATCATTTTGTTTGCATTCATTCTGTTGCATTGCATCTGCATATTTACTTTTAGTTTTATATTTTTAATTATAAAATATCATTTCTGGTCATTTTAGTTTATATATACATAGTGAATTAGAAGTAGTGAGTGATTGACTGCAAAAGGCTCCTCAAGAGATCGACCTAGGTCAGCCACTGTGCTGCACTTAGTATAAATATTTTTGAGAGCGTGCACGACAACGCTACATCAGTATGATTATCTAACTCATTTGGAATTTAACACCATAATGTTTTATAAATTTTCTTTTAAATTAGTTTAAATTATTAAATTTGAATATCCAAATTTTAAATATATTATATAATGGTTTTATATAAATAAAATTCATCGATAAATATTTTGTTATTTGTTATGAAAATTATTTACTTGTGTTAAGATTAATAGTTTCTCAAATTAATGTTTTTATATATTTTTTAAAGGAATAATAAAATATATTTTTTCTAATTTTAGTTAAAATATTTCAAAAGGTTAATATAATTTTAAAAATTTATATTTTATCATTATCTGTCACATAATTTTTTATAATTATCTAAAAAATTAATTTTTCATTGAAATGTAAAAATTACAGATTTATATTGAAAAACCAAATTTTATTTAATGTATTTATAAACTATGTATTATTTTAATATGGTTCTAAAATTAATTTTTTTACATTATATTTTAATTAAAATAGTTTTCTAATGGGATTAATTTTGTTTTTAATTTTAATATGAAAAATTTCAATAATTATGAACATTTTCTCATTAGATACATTATATTTGATCATATTTGAGTGTTTAATTTATATTTAAATATTTTTAATTATGTGAATGGATTTTTAGAAAATTTATTATATATATTTAATCATCATAAATAATATTTTATAACAATATAATCTTAATTTTTCCCAAATAAATAATAAAAATAGAAGAAATTTATTATCGTGGTTAAGTTTAAAATGGGGTCACTATGAGTTCATCTAAAACGATAAGGAAACAAATCCATAAAATTATCCAAACCCAATTTTTTGGATATATTTAGACCTTTTATCACCTATGTTTTTTGAATGATCCATTTGGGAACCATTTTTCTGATGAAAAACCATGTTACAGTTTTCTATTTTAAAAAATGTTATGTGTTTCATCTCACCCACTTATAAAATGGACATCCACACTTCAATATTACTCACACATTGAAAACGCATTAGTTCTTCCAATACCATCCAAAATTTCCCTATTAATTCCCTTCCCACATACTGGAGGACTCAGTTTGACTAGAAAACCCTCTTAAAATTGATTCTAGTATAATCCTAATGAGGTTCTCTGATGAAGAAGTAAAATTATTAGACTTGTGTTTTTATATTATTGAATCCTCTAACTTATTAAAATATTAATCAAACATAATAAAATATTTAAATAATTTTCACCCATATAATTATATTTTATTATTCTAATGACATTACCTAAATCTATCCCCTCTTCAATCAAGTGGGAAATGAAATCATCGATCGATTGTATGGAGGAATTCTACCTCACCAACCTATGTAATTAGTTTTTCATCGTAACATCTAAAAGATGTAAATAATGATGGATTTAACTTATTTATTTAAATTTATGACATTAATATACTTATTTGATTATAAAATAACATATTCCTTATTAATATATATTTTTTGGGAATATAATAATGTCTCTCAAGTATACGAGGACTATCGCATTGAGAAACGATATGATTCATTATTCACGTGCATTTTACAAGGATGGTAAGGATGAAATTTTAAATAAATATATGTAATATTTATATTATAAAAATGGTTCTTGAAATGTAATATATCACTTTCCATGATTTTGTTTCATTTGTCGAGTAAATAGAAACATCATTCTAGCATTCGTACGGTCTATCATCTCCGTAAACTGTGTAATTAATTTTTTATCTATCACATTATTGGAATACTAGAAATACATATTGAATAAATATATATGGTACTTATATCAAGGTTATAATAATTTTAATTATGGTACCATGCCCAATGTAAAATGACTACAAATACCAAACCAAAATATACCCGAAAAACAAACCAGTTATTATTAGAAATGTGATTTTAACAAGGAATTGTTAATAAATGGGAAAAAAATCATAAGTAATTACAATATGGAATTAAACAAATGATTATTGTTCTGAAATATATTTATATGAAAATTATATCTACTATATAGTATAATTTAATGTTTATTAATAAATTTTATACTTAATGAATGAAATTCTTATATCACATTTAATTTTATTGGACACGTTCCTTATACACCAATTGTGTCTTTTTTGTAGTTAATATACTAACCATGAATGTATTTAATAATAATTATCATCATAATCATGGGATAAATATCTATATTTTTTGATTTATTTCATTGTGATTTAAATTAAAAAGCCACAAATGTGGTAACCGTTTATTGTTACAATCTCATTGTTTAACAGGATTATTAGTGATATCCATCCAATGAAGATATATTACTATATAACACTCAATAATCTAATATATTTTATTCTACACTGATTATTTATGAAAAATAAATGTTTTCCATTCATTTCCCCTTATTAATGGATTAAATAAGAAAACGTAACTTTTTTTAAGAAAAATTTTATTTATTTTTCCCTTCAATCAGAAACTCTTAATCATCGATATCCATGTTTTCTAAAAAGGAAATAAGTAAGTTTTTTATTTTATAATATGATTTCTTGAACACATTTTTACTCACATTTTAATTGTTTCTATAATTTATTTTAAAATTATTCTTTATGTGGTTTCCATATAATTATCTTTTGGATATTATTAAAATTTAAAAATAATATTTGTTTTAATTTCCATGGAATGAATGTAATATTCCCCATTCATTACTAATAATTGATTTGTTTTAATTGTTTTTCAAACTCAAAAGTATATTTCCATCAAGAAATGTTCAACGTGATATATCAAAATAATTTTCCATCTTAGAAGACAATTTTTTTTATTATTATGATTTAAAGGTGAAATGATCTAATTATACCATATTTTTTCTATATAGTTTATAATTATAATAATTATCTCTTTATTGAACTTGTTCCTTTTTCATGGGTTATGATATAATGAATTTTGGATATGATTATAATACCCATTTCGTTTTTATGTGTTATGATATAATAGTTTTTTTAGGCCCCTTTCTTTTCATATTCCATGATATAATGAACATTTTAGGATCTTGTAGCAAACTTATGTATGGTTTCATTATGCGATAGTGGATACATTACAACCAAGGATGGTGGTAATTTTATAACAAAGGTTTTTAGTTACATTATGAAAAAGGACGATTGCCACATTATACCCAAATAAGGGTGAGACCATTATCTCCCTCAAATGCATTAGGAAAATATTGGTAACTCATCAGATAGTTTGGGGAAACAAGTAAAAACACTATATACGCAATGGAGAAGAGGCTGATGGGAAGTATCCATAATTGGAAATATGTGATAACACATGATCCATTGTGTTTGATGGTCTAGTTAGTTAACCTTGACAAATAAAATAGTTATTTTATGATTTTTAGTGCCACACATTATTTAAATGTTATTATGGTTTATAAATTATGTATATTTTACACTCATATGAATCATGTATTTTGGATTGATAATTGTTTATTCCATGAGTCATGCTTATGATCTATGACATGTTTTGTATGATTATTATATTTAATGTTCACGATCTCATACAATTATGCATATATTATTCATTCATATGATCATATAATGACATATCCCTTATTTTCAATCACTAAAAATCTAAGCCCACCCTTTATAATGATTCATTTTACAATGTTATGAATAATGGATTTAAGTTGGGTTTATTAATGAATAGTAAAAAAATGAATATCATTATAGGATACCTTGAAAATATTTCATTAAAGAAGATGATTGTGTACATAATATCCAATGAAAATAAACCACCATGGTCCCGAAGATATTTTTTTTAATTTTATTGAATATTCATCTAAATATATGTGATATTTATGTATGAAAATAAAAAGTTATTATATTTGGTAATAGAGAAAGTTTTAATTAGCCTTTTAAAAAAAGTATGATAAAACAATACTGAGAAACCATAGGATGATGCTAAATATAGGATAACATGTGAATGTTTTGATAGAGAAGATATTAAGCAGATTAACAAATGTTTCATCATGTTTAGATACTAAAAGAGGACGTTGATCTGTAACAGATGTGCCATTGGTTAATAACTTTTAAAAAGGAACATTGGTCTTGAGGTAATTGACAATAGTCCTTATTACAAACTAGTTTTACACTATCATGGATATACATTGGTTAATTAAAATTTTAAATATCGTGAGGTATTTGAATTAAATATGACCATTAGTGATCTAGTTTAAATATAATGTGTCATAAATGGAATATAAGGTGACATGATTTAGACATCCAATGAATGATTAATCACTCAGATCAAATAAGATTTGTGATCTTGCATACCATTTGGTGTTACAAAGGGATTTATGATAAAATGATATAGTTGATGTGGTAATTGGAAATATCAAATATTAATTTATCCTATTTGATCTTAGTCATATGAGTTCATTTATACCATAAAAATTAGTTACGGGTGTTCATTATTATTCTCAATTATTTAATGTTGAATTAAAATTGAATCCCTATAATGGTATGATGATCAAATCCAAAGTCTATAACTCTTCCCGGGTAGTTTTTTTGGTATGTCTTTCCATCAAATCATATTTTTCTCCCATCAGTTGAATTTGAAATCATCATAAGCATTTATTTGTTTTCAAAATATAAATTTCCAATTTATTTCCATGGAAGGGATGTCACATTTAATTTTACCAACCAACCTATGGTGTTCTATCAGTGTGATGATATATGTGAAATTCCTATGGAAATACCATCCATGGTATGGTTTTATATTCCATTTAAAAAGGGAATTTATTTTATATGGTTGGGGATAAACTCTACATCAATGATATTCCTATTTTAATTGAGTATGTTGATGTATTTATAATATGTTTTATTTATCTTTCACTAAATTGTGATGTTTATTTCTCAATATAACTCATACTTAGTGTTATGCCTTTTTCAGAGACTAACTAAAGAGTGGGACAAATTTAGTTAAAATAATTGAAGGAGTAAATACATGATAATATTGAAAATGTATTTATTAATCCAAGTGTGTTAACTTAGGGTGAACTGTATCTTTTTGTTATGAAGAAATATGGATCTATGTGACTTTATTTTGATTTATGGTAACTAAACAATATATTAATCAAGAACATGTATCATCTCACTCATATTAATGACTTATTTAATCATCTACACAGATCACAATACTTTTCCAAGGTTGGCCATTATTTTGTATATCATTAATTGTAGGTCAAGAAGGAATATATACACAAGACAACATTTACATCTAGGTATGGATTCTATGAGAATCTATTAATTCCATTCTATCGTAATAATGACCCCTCTATCATCATTTATTTAATTAATAGTGTATTTATAGATTACCTTGGTCAGTTTATGATGGTCATTATAGATGATACTACCATTTATTCAAATATTATAGAAGAGCATGATGATATCAATATAATTCTAAAGAGTACCCAATGTTAGGAGAAACCGTATGGAAATTTTATCAATTATGAATTTTTTCTACAAAGGTTTTAATTATGTGGTCATATAATATCAAGGGAGGGTGTATTGTTGGAACCATAACAGACATGAGAGATTGTAAATTTTCAAGTACCGTCTATGGGAATTGAGACCCTATTTTTATTGTTTTGAATAGATATTATTGATGATTGTTTGTAGAAATTCTCATGACTATGTAATCCACTGACTGAGTTAACTCCAAAGAAATCCACGTTTGCCTTTATAGAAGAATACTAAGAAAATTTAAATGAATTGAAGAGAATATTTGTTTGGACATTTTTACAAACATTACCAAAAAATGGAGAATGATTTTTAATATATAGTGATGTATCCAAGAAGGGGTCAGGATGAGTTCTCATGTAGGATGACATGAATATAGCTTATAAATCCTCACAATTTAAAAATTATGATAAAAATTACCAAAATAAATATTTAGAGTTAGTTTTTGTAATTTATTCATTACTTATATCGAATAATTATCCTTATAGATAGAAATTTGATATATTTAATGTTAAAAAAATAAAAAATTATACGTGCATTCAAAAGGAGTTGAACATGTTCCATAAGAAGATGTTTTAAAATGATTAAATATTATGAATTCTTAATACATTACCACCATAGGTAAGGGAATATTTCGATAGATTCAATGAGTAAGAATGATCAATATAGCCTTTAAATGGTGAGGATAAAAAAAGAACAAATATTTATATATTTTTGAATGATTTATTTGGAAATACTTAATTAAGGTGAGAAATCACATCTTTCTAAAATTAACATTAAACCATATATCCTAGTGAATATTAAATAGGAAAATAAATATGGTATTTATATTCATAAGAAGGTGAGAAATAATCCTATGTTCAACCTTGATTATGATATAATGATAGTGTTTATTAAATTCTTATGTGTTTATTCCATAACATATTTGATGAAGGAGTAATTAGAAGAGAATCATAATTATTTATTCTATATTTATACTGGAAGAAAAAAATACGTATCATGATTTGAAAGATTAATATTGGTGGGATGGAATGAAGAGAGATATCATAGAGTTTGTATCTCATTTCAGGGTATGTCAACATCTTATATCTAATATGAAAATGGTTAATTGGGGGTTATAACCATTACCGATACCAGAATGAGAATGGGAACATCACCATAGATTTTCTCATTGGACTCCCTAAACAATCTAATGGGAACTATTTTATACAGGTATAGTTGATATATTAATAAATTCATCACACTTAACTTTTATCATAGAATATTTCTATCTATATCATATTTTTCGGATACACATTAAGGATATCATAAGGTTTTGTGGAGAATCATATTCTATTAGTTTGGACTGGGATCTTAGGATTCGCTCAAAGTTATGGAGAAGTTTCCAATATGATCTACATTTGAGGTTATGTTTCATCATTATGTATCATCTTAAAATATTTGGTTAGTATAAAAGAACAGTTCATCTCTTATAGGATATGTTGACATAATTTTATGATGGTTTTCAAAGATATTTGTGATCAATACCATCAACTAGTCTAGTTTATATAAATCAATACCATTCAATCGAGCATTCAAATGGATCATTATGATTCTATTTTATGGAATGAATTTTTGAAATAGAACATGCATAGATGATGTTGGAGAAAAAAATATATTGTAGGTATAGTTTGAATAAGAAATTATAGAATAGTATCGAGACATTCAACAACCCATATGGGAGGCATGAAATCGACAAAAAACTATGTTAAGAATCGCAATTGTGATCTAGAATTTCATGTTTTTAACAATATTTTTTGAAAAATTTCTCCATGGGAAAAGGATGAGATTCTAAAATAAAGTAAAATTCATACCCTTGTATATAATTTCCTTAAAAATTTTTGATCATTTCAATACTATAGTTTATCACATGGAGCTCCCAATAAATTATTCTTGGGATGACAATGTGTTTCATTTATCTCTCATGAGAATATACATACATGATCCATTACATAAGCAGAACATGAAGACTATAATAACAGGTCATGTTCCATCCTATGAGGAACAACAGGTGGATATTTTGGATCATATAGAATAAGTTTGATGAAACAATACCACTCACCTGGATAATGTTTTATGACGGAACCAACAGCGCGAGGAAGCTATGTGGGAACCTAATGATGTAATGAGGTAGAAATATCTTCAGTTCATTTTTCAAAATCTATTGATTTTTTCATAAAATTCATTTTAATTAGTGCATTATTTAACACCATGAGATTTTACGAATTTTTTTAACAAATAAATTAATTTCTTTGATATATGGTTTTATACACAACATTTAGTTTTAGAGAACCATAACATACTATTAATATTATTATTTAAAGTAGACTATTATTACATAGTTATTGAACATAGAATTTTGAATATGAATAAAATACATTTAAATATTATTTATAGTGGTTTTATATAAATAAAACAAAATGATATAGTAGTAATAGATTTTTTGTAAAGTTTAAATTTGTTCCCTAAATAATATTTTCTCAAAACAAAATGTTTTTATTTATTTTTTTGAATGAATAATAAAATATATGGTGTAAAATTTTTGAAAATTTATTTTCCTAAATAAACATCATTTATAAATATATATGTAAGAATTATCCATCCTATAATTTTATAAAATTTCTCACAAATATTAATATTTTTATCAATATTAAAAATAATGTTTGGTATTAAAAACTAGATTTCTATTTAAAGATTTTATGAGATAAATTTTATTTTAATTTTCTATTAAAATTAAAATTAGTTCAATAATATATTTTTTAATCCAATTTATGTCATTGGAATCTAGTTTTTATTGAATTTTTATTATAAAACGTTCTATACATATGAAAGTTTTCTCCATGAAAACTTTATTTTCATCACATCTGTTGGATTAATATTAAATTTAAATTGTCAGATTATGTTAATTAAATTTTTAAAAATTTATTCCATATTTAGTATCATAACAATTAATATTATATAATAATTATAACTTAAAATATTATATAAATTAATTAAAAAATAATAAAAACTAATTAATTCTGTTAAAGTTAAAATAAGTTTACTGGGGAGTTAAACTACCATGATAATGGGTAAAATGATCTAAAAACTAGACCAAATCCAATTTTTTTGATAGATATAGAACATATCATGTATATGGTACTAAAATTATCCATTTGGTATCCTTTAGGCATGTGAATGTATTTTGTCACACTTTAGTCTTTCAGAAATGTAATTTGTGTCCTCCATCCACCCGCCCTATAAAAGGCTACCCTCCTCTCATCTCTTATTCACACATAAAGAAATTTATTTCAGATAATATATGACCAACTATATTCCTTAATTCATTAAAAATTTATTTTATTCCATATTTTAATTAGAAAACCCTAGAAAAATGATTTTCGAAATAAACCTAAAAAGTTCCCTGAAGAAGAGGTAAAATAAATAAACTAGTGTTTTTGTTCAATTTATTTCTATAAATCCTTAAGATACTCCACAAACATTATTATATAATAAAATAATTATCTATAATATACTAATATATTATTATTTAAATGTTATAACCAATATTTATCTTCTATTCTAGTTAGTTGGAAATTAAACTGTCAATCATGAGTACGAAATATTACCATCTCATGAACTGATGTAAATCGTTCTCCATCACCACATCTAAAAGTTGGTTATAATGTTGTATTATATATATATATATATATATGTTGTTTATAAAATAAATACTTTTTTTATTATATTATATTATATAACTTCTTAATTTCAATCCATTGAGACAATGATACGGTCACTTATGTGTACATCGAACTACAACCTCGCAAAGCGATGTGATTAATTCATCACATACAATTTCAATGGAAGGTAAAAAATATTGGTTTAATAGAAATATCTGATAAATATGAAATAAAATTTATAATAAAAAATTAATAAATTATTTATATTTCTATCATTTACTTTTTTTGATAAAATGGAAACCACATTCTTGTATACGTACAACCAACCGCCTTCTGTAACAATCTAATAAATTCAATGTCTCTAATTTTTTTATTAATATTAATACATATATAATTAAAAAATATGATAATTATATTATACTTAACACTTTGGATATTATGTTTCCAAAATAATATTAAAATAACAAAAAATACCAAACCAAAATATACATGAAAAATAGAGTTATTACCTAGAACATGGGTTTAGAAAATAATTTTCAATAAATAGTTAATACAAATTCATATGTAAATCATATATAGAATTATATATATGATTATTGTTTTATAATATATGTATCTTATGCATATAATTATTATACATTATATTAAAATGTGTATGAATGAAGTTGATATTTTTGGTAAGGGTTTTGGATCACACATTTATTTTTTAGGACACATGCCTTATACACCATGTATATTTTTCATGTTTATATGTAGGTGGAAATATTTTATCATACTTATAACGATAATTATGAGATAGACAAATCTATAAAATTTTATTTCATTCAAGGAGTAAATAATTCAAATGATACCAAAGTGAAAAATATTATCAAATATAGTCTCATTATTTAATGGGATTGTTTATGATATCCATCCAATAATGATATATTATGATATAACTATAAATAAACTAAGGTATTTTATTATCCCATTATTATATCCAAAAAATTCTTTTATCACTTTCATTTTACCCCCATAAGGTATTATTGATATTAAAATCATTTTTTAGTAAAAAATTTCATTATTTCCCTCTTTGATCAAAAAACAATTTTCTTATGTATCCATGTTTCGAAAAAAACATTTTAATGAATCCGTTTAATTTTATCCAATTATTTTTAAACATATTTATTCCCATTTTTGAATATTTTTAAAACGGATTAAAATGAATATTAATGTTCTTTTCTAAACAAGTGCCTTTTTGATTTTACCAAAATCTAAATGGAATCATTTCTTTAATTTATAGGGCATCAATATAATTTCCCACCATCATAACCTATAAAAGATTACATGATTAACTTTTATTTTTCCAATGTTATTTACAAATAAAAGGATATTGAAATTTTTTGGGTAAATTTTAGTTTTAAAATTTTATATGCCACATGAAAATGATATTATCATCAAGAAAAGTTCCAATTGATCTTTCAAAATCATATTCCTTCTAATATTATATACTTTTATCATAATTAAGAGTTCCTAAGTTTATGATCCAATTAAACCATCATTATTTTATAGAGTTTTTATGATTATGATGATGTATTGTTTATGAATCTCATTTTATTTCCATAGGTAATTCTATGATGAATTTTGGATATGATTATGAGACCCATTTCTGTTCTATGGACTATTCTAAGATTAAATTTTTATGAGACCCTTTTTATTTGATGAATCATGATATGATGAATGTTTTATGATATTATGGAACACTTATATATATATTTAAATATTTTTTAGTAGTTATATTATAACTAAGGATGGTATTAATGTTATAAACTTGGACGGTGGTTATGTTACAACCAAGGAAGGTGGTCACGTTATAAAAAAGGAAAGATGGGAATGATATTACAACCATGTTCTTTATTACATACATAAGCATGATTTATTAAATAAAACCTTCGCATGATACAACATATAAGATTGAGAGGTCGAGTGTATTTTGGGTTTAGGAACATTACATAACAACATAAAGCATAGAACACAATGTCTTTTTGAGAACTTCCTTTACATGACCACTACATTCCCTCGTACTTTGCATTGCATAGGTTATCCTGAGGACATGCATAAGAAAAGGGTGAGCTATAAAGGCTGGTAAGCGAACAAAAAAGGAATAAAATGAGGAATAAAATACATGTTCTTCAATAAGAATATCAATGTATCACTAGAGAAACATAAAAAAAAGGCATGATAAATAATGATAATCATAACATTGAGATGTGGCAACAACACTAAACATAGAATTAGCATGATCCAAAGCTCATTGCACATGAAGAACAATTAAATCCACATTGAACATTATGCATGAGTAAAACCCCATTTAAATGGAATTAGAATGATTCAACACCCATTTCACATGAAGTATCATGACACTACACATTGCCCAATACATTGGAGCTCTATCTGGGCGCAACCTTCGTAAACGTTACATTCCATGCATAAGTGTTCCCCGTATATCTTAAAACATGGTTTCATGATCATTTATTCCACAATAAAAGAATTCAGAATTCAAATTTGATACTCTATAATCAATAATTGAATGTTCATAAGGGTGAATACCCTTGATAGAGAAATTGGCATGGTATTCACTATGTAATGACTTTGGCTTGAAAAAAGGTTGTGTAATTTGGGCAGCATAACAGCGTGACATAGAAATTCATAAAAATTGTTAATGAGAAATAAAGGGATGTCTAATAATATTTAAAATTAATTTACTTCAAGGGGGTCATATAGATACATGTCCCAATAATTATAATGGAATTTAGATTCATGATACAAAAGAATTGCTTGAATGTAAATGAGGAGAGAGAAATTATTTTCTGAATATTGTCATTGTAACGAGTGTACATTAGAGGAATTAAATGAGAGATAATGGGGTATCTCATGTTTAAAACATAATGTGGGATGTATATGGGAGGTGAAAAATAATATCCCAATTTTTTTAATCTAAAATAAATGGGTATTACAATATTAAGAAATTAGGATAACAATTGAAAGGTAGGAATCCCTTACAGGGTAGTGTGGTCCCAAAAGCATGAGAGTGGCTCGAGAGAGGATTCATGGGAGCTTAGGGAACCTTGGTAGGATTGTAGAGAGAGGAGGTCCGGGGTTGGTTGAAAATTTAAGGCTTTTTGTGAAATGGAAGTGGGATCTTGGGTGGGTTTATATAGGAAAAGAGAGGATATTATTTATTATTTTGGTTTGGGACACCACACATTAAACTAATCAATACCACAAACCAGCATATGGTTTTTTCCATAGGGGAGTGGAAAAAATATTTTATAAGGCCAATGGCATAACTTATTAACATAATAGGTTTGCTTATGTGGAGGTGACTCACACTCTCAAGTAAAACAATTTAAAATGCTAAAATGTTTTATATGTCTTGGAGGGTCCACTAATGCTTTGTAAAATAAATCAAACGAACCCAAAATCACATTATTTTAATGTTAGAACATATATTTTCCATGAATAATGTTTATATTATTTTATTACATCACTATTGGGTCATTATGATGTCATAAAACACATTATATGTTTAAATGATATTTAATTGTTACACCAAAATTCGACTATCTTAGAAAATTATGAAAAATTCATCATTGGATAATTTCAAAGTCATGATTCCAAAAATAATATTCTATTTATATAAATAATGTTCTAAATATGATAAATTTTCTATTAAAATAAAAATAGACATTTATTGAAAATTCATGTGTTTTGAAAAAATAGTTTCCAAACCTTAATAAAAATTTCAATTGTATTAATAAAATTATACAAAAATTTATATTTAATAAATTGTAACTTAATAATTATAATAATTTTTTATTAAAATATTATTTATATCAAAAATCCATTATTTCATTAAAATGTCATTCTAATTTTAATATTAACAAAAAAAAATACTATTTGTGGTTTAAAAACTATTTACAATGTATCAATAATAAAATGATTGTGCATTCTCTATTCAAGAATAATGTGCATAATCGTAGTAATACATTCTTGTTACATAACCCCATAAAACACCCACAAAATACCTTAGGTTAAGGTTTGTGATGGTGACAAAAATCTTGGGGTGGCTCAGATAACATTGCTCGAGTGGTAATCTCCATCAACTTCCACTTATCTCGTAGGTGTTCCACTCGATCTTAATTTATTCAATCTCGACTTGGGATTGGTCAAGAGAGAATCCCAATGACGCCACTTTCTTTTCGATATCTGAGAAATGGGTTTCGTATGTGGCAAGTCTACTGGATGAGTCTATCTCTTCCATTGTCTGAGTAAATTTGATTTGTTAAGGCCCTATAGTTATACTAATCACGTGATCATTGTTCAATGGATATATTATCAATGGTCACAATTCATAACGGTATTTAAAAAAAATTAGAACCAAATAAGTGCATAAATTTTACATTACTATAAGAAGACAATTAAATAGACCAAGGAGAATTTTAATTAATTAATTTTTGGGTCGTTACAGTCTTCCCCCCTTAAGAAATTTCTCCCTAGAATTATCCTTTTCCCACAATAAAACAGATGTGGGTAACTCTGCTTCATCACTTTTTCAGATTCCCTCGTAGCTTCTTCAAACTTGTGGTTCTTCCACAACACGATGATGAGGGGCATTGTCTTATTTCATAGAACATTTTCTCTATGATCTGAGATCATCACTGGTTGATCCTCGTAAGAAAAATCATCTCTATCTATAAAACCTCTGATGAGAGTACATGTGAAGAGTCTAGTATGTACTTCCTTAATAGGGATACCATAAAGGAATCATTTAGATTGGATTTTGCAGGAGGAAGTTCTAGTCGATAGGCCACATCCCTGAGATGATCAAGAATCTCAATGTGTCTGATGTACCAAGGACTTAACTTATATTTACTTCCAAACCTCATGACCTTCCTCCTGGGAGATATGCGTAGAAATACCATGTCTCCAATATTGAATTCAAGGTCTCATCGACGGTTGTCTGCATATGTCTTTTGTCGACATTGGGCTACCATGATATGTTGTTGAATGGTTTTCACCTTCTCCACCATTTCTTCAACCATTTCAGGTCCAAGCAGCTTATGATCACTGACTTCATCCCAACATTCCAGTTTTCTACACCTCTTCCAATACATGGATTCATATGTTTCCATTCAGAGGATCGAGTGAAAATAGATATTATTTGAGAACTCAACAACGGAAAGATGTTGAACCCATTTTCCTTTTAAGAACATTGAGCATTCTCTCAACATGTATTATTGTCTTTGGATAGTTCACTCAGAATATACCTTAGTTTGAAGATGATAATCTATACAAAATTTAAGCTTAGTATCCTGAGCACATTGAATATTCTTCTGAAAAATAGTGGGGAATCTTTGATCTCGAACAGATACAAGAGATAATGGTAATTTAGGCAGCCTTACCACATCTATGATATATATGTTCTAGTTAATGCAATAATAAATCCTTCCTAATTTCAATGAAGTGTTTAGAAATTTTAAGATGACCCACAACATCCCATATTGCATTTTTTTTCTTTGTAAGTCTTCAGAAGTCTAGTTACAAAGTCCATGGTGTTGTTCTCCAATTTTCATGATGGTATGGAAAATGGTTGAATCATTCTCTAAGACTTTTGACTCTCTACCTTCACATGCTGACACACTATGATCATTGATGTATATTCAACAATATACCTTTTCATATTATCCCACCAATAATTTTCTCGAAGATCTCGATATATCTTTGTGTTTCCTAGGTGAATAATTAAATTTGAACTATGTGCATCATCCAAAAGTTCCTTCTTCAGCTCCAATCATGATGGAACACATAAACATTTCCCAATTAACACAATTCCTCCTTCATTAACATTGAACTCCAGGGATTTCCCTTTTTGATAGCATCCACATTCTTTGGATTCCCACATCAACCTTTTGAGCATCCTTCATCCTTTCTAACAGAGATGGTAGATAAATCATTTTTCAATGGATTGATGATTTTCCCTTATTTATGATTCTCATGTCTATCTTCATCAAATCCAAGAGGATTGGATCCTTTTAAATTCTCATTAATGAAATAATTTCAAGATCCTTTCTAATTAGATAATTTTCCACCTTATTCACATTCCCATGGTGGCAATGGATTGAGCACTCGTATTCATTGATTAGCACTAACCAAATTCATTGGCGCATTTTCAACTATTTCTTTGTGAATATATACTTGAGGATTTTATGGTTTTTATATATTTCTCACTTTTCCTCAATGATATAATTCTGCCAAATTTTTAAAGAAAATATCACTATAGCCAACTCTAAATCATATGTTAGATAATTCCACTCATGAACTATCAATTGCCTTGAAGCATAGGAAAAGTCTTTGTCATTTTCCATCACCACACAGCTCATGACCTTCTATGAGGCATCACTGAATACTACAAAAATTTCTCCACTTGTGGGTAAAGTGAGCACAGGTGCAGTTATAAGAATTATTTGAAACTCTTTGAATAATTCTTCGCATTCATCACTCCATGAAAACCTTACTCCCTTCAGAGTTAGCCTGGTAAGAGGGTTGGACAGTCGTGAGAAATTTCTCAGAATTCATCGATAATATCATGCTAACCCCAAAAAATCTATGGATATCCATTACTGATGTTGGAATTAGACATAACTCTATTACAACATTCTTAGTGGGATCCGCATATATCCCATTGCTTGTGATGATATGGCCCAAGACTACGACTTCCTTCAACCATAACTCACAATTTCTATACTATGCATAGAGATTCTCCTTTCGCAAGGTCTCTAGTACAGTTTTTAAAGTCTCTTCCTGATCCTCCATGGTTTTGGAGTATATTATAATAATATCTATAAACACTAGCACAAATTTGTCGAGGTAATCTCTAGAGAAAAAATTAATCAACTCCATGAATATTGATGGAGCATTAGTGAGTCCTAAAGGCATTATTCTGAATTCATAGTGCATGTATCTTCTATGAAAAGTAGTCTTGTGGATATCTTCCTTCTTCACCCTTACTGGATAATATCCTAACCACAAATCTACCTTAGAGATTTATTTTTCTCCACACAACTGATCAAACAAGTGATCAATTCATGGGAGAGGAAAATTGTTCTTTATTGTGATTTTGTTAAGCTCACAATAACAAATGCAATGGCCCATAGACCCATCCTTCTTCATGATGAAGAGAACTGGGGAAACCCATGGTGGAGCTCTAAGTAATATAAACCATATATCAAGATTCTCATGGAGTTGTTTCTTCAGCTCCTCAAGATCTAAAACAACCATTCATTATGGAGTCTTGGATATTGGCAACACCCGAGGTACAAGATCAATTGAGAATTCAAAATCTCTTCATGGAGGAAGACTAGTCAATTCCTCAAGAAACACATTATTGAATTCCCTCACAATAGGAATGTCTTTATGGATTTTTCCTCCTTATAATCAATAATCTGATCTAGATACTCATGATCATTGGGCAGGGATATCTACACCTGAGATGATGGAGCTAAAGAAGTTTCATCTTCCTCTTTGCACTTGTATAGAATCGGGGGTCGATTCACTACATGAAGTGTGATTTCCCACTCTCAGTAATTTATGTTGGCTCTATATTGGGAAATCTAATCCATGAAAAAAAATTGAATCAAATTCCCCTAGAGGGAGTTTGATGAGGTGTTTCAGGAAGATTAATCCACCAATTATGACAGGGATAAAGTTATTTTCCTGGGATGCAATGATTGACCCATTTTCTATACTCACCAACATCATTGAATCCTTGATTTGTGGGGGTGTTGGGATTGTTCTACTAATCTTTCTGGATATAAATGAATGTGTAGAACTATGGACGATAACCCTACCATTCTATTTTTTGATTCTGGTTCTACCTTATCTGATTTAGATAAGGGATAAGTACATTAACATATTATGCACATAAAGGGGAATCCAAAGGCAAAAAAGATGACTTATAAATATATTTTATTTCCTAAACTTGGGAATCTATCAGCATCAATCTATGCTACTCATGATCTATTTTCTAATATATATTCATAGAGGGGTTAATTACATTAATAATGGTTTATACTAATCTTGTGAACATACCAATGTATATCCCCTAGGAGTGTCGTAACCAAGAGTGTAACAAGTCCTGTTGTCGTGAACCCAGATACCCTGGGTAAATCTCGAAACTTCTTGTCAGGGGTTTCACCCCAAGGTACAATTGTGCCAGAGCCTCCCCTACATGCATGAATCCAGACAGGTGTGTATTTCCTTGATAAACCACTTAATAAATACCCCCCAAAACATAGGGATGTTTTTATTTTACTTAGTCTTGACTCTAATGCTTCACTAGGGATTTCTAATCATAATCCCACAAATAACTAAACTTATCCTCTAATACAAACTATAACAACCTTGTTCTTTATTACATACTTAATCCTGATTTATTACACAAAACCCTCACTTGAAAAAACATAGATGATCAAGAGGTCTAGTGTCTTTGGATCTTAGGAACATTACATAAAAACATAAATCAAAGAACCCATAATCTTATAGAAATCTACCTTTACAGGACCACTACATTCCCTCGTACATAGCATTGCATTGGATAACCTGAGGACATGCATTAGAAAAGGGTGAGATATAAATCCCAGTAAGGGAATAAACAAGGAATAACATGAGTAATAAAATAATTATTAGATAATATGCATATCAGTGGATCCCAAGATAATCATAAACATAAATGCATGATAAATCATGATAATCATAACATGGAGATGTGGCAACAACATTTAACATGGAATTAACATGAGCCAAGTATCATTGCACATGGATCATGAATAAACCCTCATTGCAAATGAAGCAATTTTAAACCATCATTACACTTGAATTATCATGATTCATCACCGATTTCATATGATGTATCATGATACTATACTTTACCTAATGCATTGGAGTGCTATTAGGTCACACCTTTCTTAAACATTTCATTTCATGCAAAAGTGTGTTCCATGGAACCTAACCCATAGATTCATAATAATTCATTCAATGATAAAGGAATGTGGAATTAAGAAATGAAACTCTATAATCAATAATTACATTTTCATAAGGATGAATACCCTTTATTTAAAAAATGTGCATAGTATTCACTACACAATGATATTGGCTTGGAAAAACATGGTGCAATTTTTCTAGCATAAAGGCGTGACATTTAAATTCATAAAAATTTTCGATGATATAAAAAGGGGTATCTAATCATATGTAAAATAAATAGATAGTATGTTGGTCATATAAATAAATTTACCATCAATTTTAAAGGAATTTAGATTTATGATACAAAATAATTTCTAGAATCTAAATGGGGAGAGAGAATCTCCATTCAGAATTTCAGCATAGTAATTGGTGTACATCAGACATATTTATTTTAAGATGAAAGGTTATATAATCATTAAAACATATATTAGAATGTTTTGGGAGGAGTTAAATCATATTCAAATGTTTATAATTAAAAATAATAGGTCATTACAATATTATGAAACAAGGATAAAAAGAGAAATGTAGGAATCCCTTACTTGGATGTGTGATCCCAAAAGCATAGGAGGGGCTTTAGAGGAGATTCATGGGAGCATGGGGAACATTGGTAGGATTCTAGAGAGAGGGGGAATGGTTTGGCGAAACTCCAAAGGATTGAGTGAAGAGGAAGTGGGAGCAAGGGTAGGTTTATATAGGAAATCAGAGGGAATTCATTATTACTTAGTTTTGGGACAACACACAATAAACTAATCAAAACAAAAAACCACCCCATGGTTTTTTCCAAATAGGAGTGGAAAACAATATTTTATAAGGAAAATGGACTAACCTCTTAAAATAATAGGGTTTATTATCTAGAGGTGTGTCACACTGTTAAGGAAAAAAATTAAAAAATTTAAAATATTTTATAAGTCTTGAAGGGGCCACTAATGCTTTGTAAAATTAATATAACAAAACCAAAATCACATTATTTTAATGGTAAAACATATATTGTCAAAGAATAATTTTTATAGTATTTTATTACATCACTATTGAGTTATTATGATGTCATAAACAACTTTATATGTTTAAATAGTATATAATATTTACCCAATCATTCGATTATCTAAAAAAATTATGAAAAATTCACCGTGGGATAATTTCGACATTATGATTAAAAAATAATATTCATTTTATCTAAATAATATTATAAATATGTGAATTTTTTACTTTTAAAAAAAACTGACATTTATCAAAATATCATTGGTTTTGACAAAAACAGCTTTCAAACCTTATTAAAAATTAAAATTTCATTCATAAAATTATACCATATCTTATATTCAATAAAAATAAATTTAATATTAACAATAATATTTTATTGAAATATTATATAATTCAAAAAAAATTATTTCATAAAAATATATTTCATATTTTAATAATAACTAAAAATACTATTTATGCATTAAAAAATATTAACAAACTAACAATAATAAAATGAATGTATATTCTCTGTACAAGAATAATGTACATAATTGTAGTACTAGGGTATGGTTACATAACCCCTTAAAACACTCATGCAAGACATTAAGGTAAGGTGCGCGATAGTGATTGACTCTCGGGGTGGCTCTGATAACATTGCTCGAGTGGTAATCTCTTTCAACTTCCACTTATCTTTTAGGCATTCCTAATCGAGCATAACATATTCAAGCTCGGCTTGGGCATAGTCAAGAGTGAATCCCAATGTCACCACCTCCTTTCTGATATCCAAAAAACGGGCTTCGTATGAGGCAATTCTAGTAGATGAGGCCATCATTTCCTATATCTAAGTAAATTGGATTTGTAAAATCCCTTTATTTATACTAATCATGTGATCACAATTCAACAGCTATATTATAAATAGTCACAATTCATAATTGTATTTTAAAAAAACAAAACATAGAACCGAATAAGGGTTTACATTTTACATAACCATAATAAGACATTTAAATTAACCAAGTGGAATTTTCATTAATGTTTTTTTGGGTCATTAATAAATATATCTCCCTCAAATGTATTGGGTAAATATTATATATGAGGAGAAATAAATAGGAAAATATTTGATGAGATTGGTCAACAATGGGAAATAGTCCGATAGGCTTGACCTACAATAAAAAAGGGGTGATGAGTAATGATCCACTATGTTTCATGGTCTATGTTGATAACCTTTGTTAATGAAAAGGATTCTATAAAAATGTGCGTTCCACACATTTATGAGATGATCTTATGGTTCCTAAATTATAACGATTTCACACTCATATGAAATATTTCTTTCAAAATAATAATTCATTTCTCCATGACACATGTGTATGATATATGAAAAGTTTTGAATGAATGTTAAAAGATATTATCGTGATCTAGTACCCTTATTCTTATTTTAAGCCTTTACAATAACAAAGAATGATATCTCCCATGTTTACCCTTACTAATAATATAAGTTCTTTATTTCTTATTTTTCTTTTAACCTGGTTTGGACGAAAGGTTTCATGAATCGTATTTTTATAATGATTTTTAAAGATGAAGATATTTATAGGATTATGTTAAATGAATTTAATCAAAAAAATTAATATTTTTTACCTAGTCTACAAAACACTATATAATTATGTTCCTTGGGTGTGAATTTCTTAATGTATAGAAAATTCATCTGAAAATATGTGGTATTTATGTATGATAATCATTAGACATTATATGCTTCATTTTTAAAAATAACATAAATATACATGATATATAAATAGAATACCATAATTGTCATATGGTTTAACAACATATACACTATACCACATCGCATCACCACCACATCAATAGATCCAAAATACACAACCCCGAAAACACCCTAAACAAAAATTGGCATCACTGTTAAGTATATCTAAGAGGATGATGCGGGAAGAAACCCAATAAAGGGGGAATGGGTTAACACTGATATCATAACTACCAACACTAGAACCCACATATTATGCTGGGGGAATAAAAGAAAGATGATATCTCAATGGAACCTAGTGTTCCTCCAAAAATTCTAGGAAAATATATTTAATGGATGGATAATAAACTGAAAAAATATATTTAAAACCAAGAAAATTCCCCTTTAATAATTAAATTTGATGGGTAATATTCAATTGTAATCATATAAATTTTAGTAACTTTTACACCCAGAAGTCACTCCAAAATCAATTTCAGAAACTAAATCATCTCCAAATAATTGTTAGGACCAATAATTATTGATTTTATTAATTATATCAAGTAGATAGGATAATTAAATGGTTTACCATATTAGGATATGAAATGATCCATTTGAATAATTGATTGGTAACTACTATTATGTGATAATTACCCTAATGAGACAGTATATTCTCATAATCCGCCAATGTCAAGAATATAGTCTCATAAATATTCCATAGGAATGAAATTTTTTTGATTACTTTTGACATCTTTTTTTGAGTGAAAGGTTAAACATTTATTTACCTGGGATCCCAGATCCTATTACTATGGTTTCTAGAATTATTATGTAATCCTCATGTCTCTATTAGATACGATACTAGTTAGTACTACATAGAGAATTAAAATCACTATAATATATGGTTTTCATATTTCTGTAAATGATTAGGCTTCATCGATAGGTAGAATGTGATACATCATTTTTAGATGATTCATGATTAAAAAAATTATCATCTAGTCTCTAGAAGATCTGGACATACTATGTACGTACTACATAATGATAGAATACCATTTATATACTTCTGGAGGATGTGGATGAGTTCCCATTGTTGTACATAGGTCATTTGTCGTTTATATTGAAAAATTTAAGCATTTTGACATAAATCTTGTAGTCTCCTTTATCATTCCATGATAAAACAAGTAGAGATGTATATCATGATACAACTTCATGGTTCCAGGATATGCATTTAAGGCCCCAACATTAAACATTACATAATCTTGAGATAAGTCGGTAATTTGACTTTAATTCACATCTAAGATCTTTTTAGGTTTATATTTCTAAAGAATTAGGCCGTAACTATTACTTTACATCTCAAAAATTAAAAAGTAGACACTTGTACTATATCTAAAATTTTCACAATTTTTAATCTCCATAAATTAAACAGTTATTATTATCTTGATTAAAATATTTTGTAATCATAAATATTTAAACACAATGAAACTATTTCCACAAAATTATACTTTTCACCCATGAATCAAAAACTACTTATCTTACATCATGTAATCATAAGATTCCTACAAATGTTTTTAGAAATCATAAAACATAAATGTATCTTATGCCATCAATATCATACAAATTGTATCTTTCACCATAACATAGGGAGTATCCATAATGGTCACATTTGGAATACCCATCACATTATATACCCTAAATACATATGTACAATCCTAATCATTTTCATCTATCATGTTACCCAATGCATTGGAGAGATATCATGGGCTAACCCACCCAAGGATTATCACAAAACCACCCTTATATGGTTTATCATTTTACCACCCATCAACTTTTAATATACTATTACATAAACATAACACATAAAATACAAAAATTATCAACATTTCACTCATCAATCACAAAAAATAAATACCATATATTGAAATTTTCAATCCATTTCCAAAACAATTTAGAACATTTATTAATGAGATTTTTTTAATCAAAGTGTACCATTCCACAATGATACTTCTGAATGGGATTTACTCTTAAAAATTTTCATATCCATATAAATATCCCATTAATATAATTTTGGAAAACATGCACATGAATTAGAAATATTTAATGATTAAATCTATAGAACTGTAAAGATGATGTATTAGTTAATGATTCCCTTGCCAGTTGAGAACATACAAGAAAAAATAAATAAAGGCTAACATTAAAAAACATGTAATATCACGAGGATAAAGATAATCATGGAATAATATTTCAAAGGGCAGTATATACACCATATGAAGGTTAATTGGGGTATAACAACAAATAAGTCTCAATGGAGTGTAAATTGAAGCAAAATCCATTAAAAAGAACGTATAAACAGTGAAAGATTTTATCAATTGGATAATTATGTGTAGATACAGTATATCCAAGAAACGGTATGTTGAAATAAAAGAATAAATTAATAAATTGTAATTTTATACATAATCGTGGTATAATATAATCAACAATGTATGTGTAAAATCCAATGAGTGGAAATTGAGTTTAGAAATTCCCTTACCTTGAGTCTAAATCATCATGTATGTTTCTTGTTTTTACTGGATAATATAATTAATTTAATTTCTACTTGTTTGAGAACATTTTTAAGTTTATTATACCTTTTATATCACATATTACCTTTTTATTACAATGATATAATTATTCAGTTTCATATAAGAAGTTTTGTAGATATTCTATAGTTGAGTCGAAAATTAACTTGTTTGGATGTAAATTGTCCATGTATCCAAAACTCCATTATATTTTATATGATATTAATGATTTAAATATCATATATATCAACTATATATTTATTTATAATAGTCCATGAAATTTGGATATAACAAATGAAATGTGTGGTTCATGGAGATTGTAGGCAGTACGTATGCATTAACACTACTTTCATTTATTTTTCATATTAAAGAAATGAAATCTAAATGATATATAGGTTTTTTATAATTCAATTATAATATTTTTTATATATATTACGTAATTTTAATAATTTAATCCTTTATATCTTCCATGTATGAAATTAATGAGTCAAATCACTTTGAGGGGGCAGTAGTCTGCACTTCCTCTATTTAAATTATTGTTTTTACACATTATGGAAAGCATAAAGGTATGTTGTAAATACAAATTACATAATAATAATGATAATAAAAATATAATATATATCATATAAAAATAATGTTCTATCTTAATGGACATCATGATAGGTGTTAGGAGAAATTTTAACAATCATCATTTTGTGAGACAGTAGTTCCCCAAACACAGAGTCAGTATGTTTGTTTCCACAAGATGGAGGTGTGTGTTAGTGTAGTTAAAATCCTTATCATAAAAACATCCTAGTATATTTAGGATACTATTTCTGAAATGTAATCATATAATAAGATGCTCATTGGGATTTGATAAGAAAAATAAAGTGAAGAAACTTGAGAGAAGGCATTTCCTATAAAACGAGTAATATCTTTTGATTTGAGCCAAAAGGATTTCTTGATCTGTCTGCTGCCCAAGGTAAGGATTCTAGGAGGTGCTAAGTGATGCAGGAAGAATATTTGGGTAAAATTTGGATGTGACAAGGGTCATGAGATGTGTGATTATGTGGGTAGAATTTTTAACTTTTTATAAGTTGTTGGAGGAGAACTTTAGGAATGTCTTGGTATTTATTTTATAATAAATTTATTATCGATTTCTAATAGTCCCAAACTCATTTATTTCAAACAAAAATGATTGTGGATCATATAAACATCATAAAATTAAAATTATACAAGTTTTGATTATTTTTTAATCCTTATATTTTTTTGACCTTTATTTTACTCTTTCTAATCGTAACATGAAATTTTATTATTGACATTTTGTGGGTTAATTTAATTATCATAACATGTCAAATGACCCAAAAAAGATCCACTTATGAATTATTTGGACTTATCATAACCCTTTTATATAATCATATATTTTTCTAGGTTTTAAAACATTTAATAAACTATTTTATATTTTAAGTTAAAAATTATGTCAATTTTGAAACTCTTTATACAATATTTTTTAAAAAAATTCTTAACATCATTATTACTTCAAAACAAAATAATTAAATAATCACTAGACATTCAATTTTATTCAAAAAAGTCTTGGATGGCATCAAAATGTTTAAATTATATTTATTTAAATTTTTATAATATCATTTATTTTAATATTTCATTAATAAGGTAATAAATGCATCATCATTGTGTCGTTATTTAATTTATTTATTTAATTTAAAAAATTATATATATAATACAATACTGTAAGAAATATTTTATATCATTATAAATAATATTTCTATTCAAATATATCTATTATATAACCCAATAATGAAATTGTATTAGTAAAAGATACATGTTTATGTTATATTTCTCTTTACATTAAAAATAATTATTAGAAAATGTCATTATCACTTCCAAGTTGCTCCATGTGGTCCCAAAATTGACCCCAATAAGCACATGTTTAGCCATATCACATCCAATAGTATTAGGACATGTGTTAGTGTAGTTTTAAATTTTTATAATATTCTTTATTTACCCTAATTTACCTAATTTACCTTTTACCATGGAAAATAAAATTAATTTCTGATGTCACTATTCATAATATCAAAAAATAAAAGGTACATATTTATACAATTTGGAACTTCTAATTAAAAATATGGAATAAATTTATCCAAATTGAAAACTACAAAATTTTCAGTAATTAATTTATATTTAATTACCATTATCAAAACCAGAAAACCAGTTTTTAAGAAGTTAAAACTTTTAATAGATTAACATGTCTTTATGTCCAATCAAAATGTGAAATTACGTAAAATTGCCATTATTGGATTAAATGATAAAAATTAATTCCAATTAAAATTAAAAACCAATAAAAAATATAATATATCTATGTCAATAAATTAGATGAAAATTAATGTTTGAATTAGAATGTTAAATTTTTAACTATTCATCAAAATATGAATTTCATCAGGAAAATACCAAAAATTCAACCAACGTAAATTTTGATGTACCACTTATAAATCAGAAATTTATTTTGTCAAATTTAATTTACAAAACTGAAATAAATACTATTTTGAGAAATGGTTCACCATCAAAATGCTGTAAAACAACCTTTTAAAATATTACAGTATTTTAGAAATAAAATTGGCCTCATTCTCATTTTAAGCCTCTAAATTTTCATTGGATAAATTTAATTTCATTTAACAAATATTAAAAATTATAATTAAGTTAAATTTGTTAATACCCAATAGATAATGTAAAGGTGTTAACGACAATTTAAAATTATAATAATATTATATTATTTTTTGGTATAACCCATTGTTGTCTGAAACATAAGATTTCAGAGTAACCTGTTGTTGTGTATCGAGTACGCTTTCTGAAAAAGTTTCCAAAATAACATAAAATTAATAATTAATTCATAAATATTGATAGATTTGAAAATGAATTATTCTATAGATACACGGGTCATTACATCAGTCCACCCTTTGGGAAATTATTTCCCCCAAATTTTAAAATATTGTTGGGACACTTTGTTGAAAATCCCTGAATGGAAATAAAGTAAATAACAATATCTTTTTAAAAGAAAGAATGAATTGTACAAAGGTCACTTGAAATAACACATACTAGGATTAAATGTAAGAACAATTGGATATGGATGAAAAACGAACCTTTTTATTCGAATAGAGTGTGATAGAAAACATGATCCGGAGAAAGTTAAAAGTCAATAAAAAACAAACTTTTGATGGGTTAATCAGCCGTTGATTCCTCATAAACAAAAGTAAAAGGAATTTTTTTTGGGTTTATGGTCCTTTTCATAAATTTGAGGAATTTATTTATGATATGTACTAAGAACATAAGGAAATATACATACATTTCATGTAGAATTTCTTCCTTTAATAAATATTTACCACAAGCTCGTCTTTTCTCCAAACGATGAGTATTAAGGATGTCTTGGTTACACTGAAAGTGCATGAATCAACTTCAATAGAATCACATAATCCATAAAAGTTGAACCATATATTTCCCGTGTATTTTGAATTTAACGAAAACCAAAATGGTTATCACAAGATCAGATAATTCCCTAAAAATGAAAATCATATATAATCAAAATATTGCTCTTACTCTTTAAAATTCAACAAAAAATACCGAACATTTCAACAAATACCATTCAAAATATTATTTCCCATATAATTCCTCAAAAAAATAATCCAAAATAAAATTTAAAACCAAAATTCCTAAGGACTTGGTCACATAGTATTATATAAAAAATCATAACATTTATCTCTAAATAACATCTACTACTCTCAAAGTATTATACATAAATGTAATTAACCAAATAACATGATCTCTATGATAAGTTAATCATTTTTATAAATAACCCATATCTCCATATTTCCACAATAAAAACATAGATTCTTCAAAAATAAAATTCAACAGTTACTCCTCAAACAGAATGATGTAGTATTCTACTTTAATTAGTCATATAGGGTATCCAAAATAGAAACCATGTTAAAATATAACAATTATAACTCAATTCGTAAATCATTTTTTGATAATAATTATATCTATTTAATAAATCATAAGTTCCAAAATTCAACTTATTCTTTATCAATTGAATCATTTAACTAAAAAGGAGAATTCATACTAACTAGGTACTTTATGTAGGCCAGTGGTGTGTGATACGCACTTATTTCCCTTTAGTTTTGTGTTCGATTCTCAAGACCTTTCCAAAAATGATTTGTTTTTAACCATTTTATTGGTTTCCTGTTTTTATAAAACACAAAACTAACCATTATGTAACACCCCAAGCTTCCTCGGTATGTTTCCTTTCGAATAATGCAATGACGTGCATTGTACGCAACTTCGAGATTTTAACACACCACAACCAATCAAACTAGCCGTTATGAATAGTAATACCTACTTTTTGAAATTATATATATTTTATATTTCAAAATGTACTTCATTTTTGGATTCGGAATATCGAATTTAGCCTAAGGTGAAATTTTGGTACTTTTCGGATAACTTTCATATTTTGATGAATAGTGAAAATTACTAAATTTTAATTAAAAACAACTTTTTTAATCAAAATAATTAATAGTAATAAATTGTGAATTTGAGTGGTTTTAAAGTATATTTAGAATATATTTTTACCATTTAATATAATGTTGGCCATTTGACATAATTTTACAATTAAACCGAACATAAACAAGTGTCAATCTTTTGATAGTTATTATCTCTTAAAAACACGCTTTTTGTTTTGACAGCGGGAATTAATTTTAAATTAATTTCTGCCACTTCTGTGTTTTGAATTTAGAAAAATGGATTCCATATTTGGAATCAGGATGTTCAAATTGTGTAAATAGGTAACTTTTATTTTTAGACATTTTGAATAATTACTGCGGTAAATATTTTATTTACCATGGTTAAGGGTAAATCCGGTAAATAAGGGTTAAAAAATAATATTATAATAATACTAAATTACCCTAAAACGTGTCTTAACCCTATTGGTTGATACATGGTCGACCATGGGCATCTTTGGGTCAATTTTGGGACCCCATGGATCCACTTGTAAGTGATAATGACACTTTATATTAATTAAGTTAAAATGAATACAAAAATGACACAAGCATATATCCTTTAGCAAAACAATTGTTACATAGGGTTATATATGCTTGATTTTAGATTATAAATATTCATTAGAAAGCTAAAAAGATTTCCTACATAATTATATTTTATTTATAATTTTTTGACATTAAAATATTTATTTTATTTATGACACAATGATGATGCAGTAATTACTAAAATAGTAAAACATTAACATAATTGATATTATAAATACCCAAATAATTATAATATGAAACTTTTAATGAATTAAAAAAAAATTTCTAGGATAATATGATATATTAGTATTGATTTATTTGAATTTGTTCGAAGTAATCAATCTGTTATGAGTTTCACAAAAATCAACTAGTGAATAGTGTCAAAATTGACATAAAAGAGTTCTTAAAACAAATATTATATTATTAATTGATATTAAATTCTTAAAAATCTAAGGTTCGGCCAAGAGACTTATATTATGATAGGTTAATCATTAATGGACCACTTGGGGGTCTTTTGGATGTATATAGTAAGTTTATTAACCATATTATATAAAAATACAAAGAGACATTGTAAAAGTGAAACTAATTAACTTAGAGTTAATACTTAAAGATAAGGTTAATATAAGTACCCAAACCTGTCCAAATTATATTGGATGAGTTGTTTTCGACCTATCCCCACCTCAACCTTTGAATAGTCAACTTTGGAGCCATTGGAAACCGAATATGAATTTATTATAAATTAATATTTCTAGCTTTTCCAAAGGTGCCCCTCACCCCTCTTATAAAAGGGCACTCCTCCTTCTCATTTCCTCACACCTCTCAAGCCACTTGGCTCGTCCAAACTCTGCCCAAATAAGCTCCCCACATCCCTCTCCTCATCCTTGAAGCTTCCCCTTAGGCAGAAAGAATTTCAACAAGTCCTTTGGTTCAAACCAAAGTGAGTTACCTAAATTAAAGGTAACGATTTCTCTTAAATTATTTTCATTTATTTTGCTTCTTCAACCCCCAAACTCTTTTTATTTCCCTTCTTTTGTAACAACACCAGTATCCTCAATATACTAGGATGTTGTTATAATAAGTATTCAAACTACACATACACACAACTCCATCTAATGGATGATGAACATAATGTTTCTGTGGATGGCAAACTAACGCCTCACGAAACGATGATTGTTCAAAAACATCTTACCGCCTCTCATGGTGGCCATTATGATGGCACTGTAATTAAATATGATATTAATGATATATATTTTATATATAAGCTTCTGTAATTCCATTTTATTTCATACCATTATTCGTTTCATGTCGTATATACATACGATAATTTCATTTGAGGAAGTGCGGACTACCGCCCCCTTAAAATGATATGACTCGTTCATACCACACATGGAACGTATAAAGGATGGTGTTAATGAACATAAGTAACATATATAAAATATTATATTATACTGGAATAGTAATATACCTATGTATCATTTGGATTCGATTCTTTTAAAATAAAAAATTAAATGGAAGTAGCGTTCGTGCGTACGTACGGACTACCGTCTCCACGAACGCGATGAGATTCATTATCCATCGTATCCATTCAAGTATAATTATCATTTAATTATTTAAAAATGATGTTTAAGGACTTGATATCATTCTGGATATGAATAAGATACAACAAACATGACTTATGTAACAAAACATATAAAAGAAAATGAGTAAGTTAACCCCCGAAACGGCGTTAATACTAAGATATTATTAACAAATCAATGTTAAAAGATCATATATGATATCATATTAAAGTAAATGATTCTTGTATTATTCAATAACAATTATTTCACCATTATACAGGAGGTAAACCTACCATCGACCAAGGAAAAAGTACAAAGTAAGGGATTCTCTTATCTCACTTTCAATTCCGTGAGATTTCCATTGTTCGCTACTAAATTATTGAAAGTGGTGTATTGTGTACTTCTATTTGATATATATTATCATGATTCACTTTATATTCATGTTATTCTGTAAATAATTTGGTGGTTATTAACTTTTGGCCATGCGACTCAGTTGATTAACGTGGTAAGGGGTTTCTTGTCTCACTTTTAATTCCGTGAGAATTCCATTGATCACCACTTAATTATTGCATGTGGTGTATGTGTACTACCCATGATTGTATTCATTGTGTAATATACTTTATTTTATGGGTATTTACATCATCATGGTATGATCTTTCGTTCATGGGTGTTTGTTTCTTAATTTACCTAATCAATAAGGGAATTTGAGATTTCAATTTCCACTCATTTGGCTTTATGCATATTTCATTGATTATATTACCCCAAGATTATGTGTGGAATCACTATTCATTTGATTATGTCATAATTTCCACTCCCCTTCCTGTGGATATAAGTTTGATACACATAATCACTCTATTGATAATTCTCAATTCATTGATATGAATTTGATAAGAGTAATTTTAACTCATTCTCCATTTGTTGAGTTAAACATCCAATTCGTTGGTATTGTTTTACAAGAATATGTGTGAATATACTTTGATTGATTTACACTGAATATCCAATCATATTTAGTGTATTTATATTTGTCACACATAATTATGTCGTTGATTTATCCTTAACCAAAGGATACAACCTTTATGAGAGATTTCATCTCAACTTACATTCCATTGAGACTTCTTTGTTGATATACACCAAATCACTTTTATGTGGTGTATATAATGTACTTTGACATAGTATATCATGAATTCCCTTTATTCTCATGATATTACAAAGTTTTGATTACCTCAATTATTTTCATTCAAGTGTCTCTCTTTTGGTTAGAATCTCTAACTAAAATACCATTTTTAAATGTTTTTAAGACTTATTCATCTAAATCTTTCTCATTAATGTCCATGTTTTAAAAATGGTTTTAAGGATTTATTTATATGGACATTAAAGTTTATAAATTAAAAATCCTTTTAAAAAGTTTCAAAGTGGTATGGGACACTTTGATTCAAAAATCTATTTTTAAATGGCTTCTTGACAAATAGTGTGACTTTTAAATGTTTTCAAGAAAAGGGGGATATTTCTCTCAAATAGTTTTGATGATTATTTTCATCTATGTCAACATCCTTCATTATTAATGATTGAGGTTAATGTGATACAATACAATCTTCCATATTGTATCGAATGAGTTATGTTTGACTGTGGATGTGCTATTTTTATACCATTCATGGTTTGTGGTAAAAGTATTGACAGTTCGTATGCTAGTTTTTAATACGAATGTTTATGTTATGTTTAAACCTATTCATATGAGGAATGCATTGGACTTAATAAGTGACGGGTGGAGCCCGCTATAGCTCCTCGATGCATCGGTAGGTCTCATGAGACAAACTAGTGTCTTGGCACAAGGCCTTGGCAAAATCTTATTTGTAGTCTTGGCACGAGGCCTTGGCTATGTGGTTATGATAGTCTGGCATTATGCATTCCATCGTTATGAAAGTGGTTATTGATATTGCATGTGATCATTCGACTAGTAGAATATCCATGTGAGTAAGTAAATGGCATTATTTCATTTTACCTTCGCCATTTTATGCTGAAGTTTAAATTTAAAAGGCTTTTGTTTTAGTTATAAATTGCCTTAAGTGTTTATGCTTAATTATGAAAGCTTCTGCTATAATGTTATCTTTACTGAGCATCCGAGCTCACCCCTTTCAATGTTTTATTTTTCCCAGGATTATGAAGAAGTAATTTATGAATGACCTGCAGGGATAGTATGAGGGGATATGAAGACAAGATGTTTTTTTATGATGTAATGTAAAAATTTATGGATGTATCTAGTTATTCCAAGGCTACTAAACTAATCGGTCTTTCGAGACTTGATCATTCTCATGATCATGCCAATGTTATGTAATAATGCACTGACTCTAGGTAATTAGGGTCGGGGCGTTACAGTTGGTTTCAGAGGAAGTTTAGTACAAACCTTGGTAGCTAGATTTAGATAAACTCTGATTAGAGCACGTAGACCTAAGATGAACTTTGAGGATTAGTATAAAAGAACTTCCTAGAATTTTGGTATTGTAGAAATTTTGTGAGTTTTCCGAGCAATACATCCCTGTCTGGATACGAGCAGGTAGAGGCGTCTCTGGCACAGATGTACCTAGGGGTAAAACCCGAAAACACCGCTTTGAGCTAGACTCGAACGGGAACTGGTGCACGACAACGGGCCTTGCTGCACTCTTGGTTACGACACTCCCGGGGGATATGCTTAGGATAATTTACATTTTCTTTACAAACCAATTTAAGTAATATATATATAAGATGAGAGTAAATGACCTTGGTTAATCCTAATATGTTTCAAATTGAGAATATAGTGACATTTTAATCTCTAAATGATTTTACGACTACTATTACTCACACAATGCTTTATGGTTTTAGTCAATGGCTGGATTCCAAGGAAGTCATAGTGACTTTGAGAATGATGTACAAGATGGGAACGGTGGTGGAAATGAGCAACACAATGGAATGTTGATAGGCGTAAAAGATATCGTCTTTATGCCAAATCAGTTTTCCAAAAATATGATCAACAACATATATATTAACCAACTCCCAGACTCAACAAGGAAGAGAAAGGTGATAAATGATAAGAGCTCCAGCAATGGAGACCATGGAGAAAAGATCCCTCAATTTTCATCATGCAGGAAATGTGGAAAGAGACACCCAGGAAAGTGTCTCAATGGGACAACGAAATGTTTTACGTTCGGGAAGGAAGGACATAAAGTAAAGAATTGCCGAAGAAAAATGAAGAGTACTATGGAAGAAGATAAAAATGGTCCCAAGAGTCCATTTACAGTCATTTGTCGTAAATGTAGGGGACCTGGCCATTACCCGAGTGAATGTCCTATTCTATAGGATATTTTCTTGGTCAAAGAAGAAGCTATGTGGGAATAAATGGTTGGAGAAATGTTTAAAAAGTATTAGCACTCCTTGTAGATGGGTTTACTATGGAATAATTTTCTCTTGTATTTTTATCCCCGCAGTTTGCCATGTGAGAATGATATTTGAGGAAGAATTGTCTCTTCTCTTGTGGATATGGGTATAAATAACCATTTGGATTTATATGATCATTGGGGTTTGAGAGAATTATAAGTTATTATAATTTGGGATGAAGATTCAAGGTATGATATAACATTTGTGGTTAAATTTATGATATAGTATTTTGAGGAATTTATCTCATTTTGGCAATATTATAAAATATAGTTTTTGAAAAAGGACAACACGTAGACCGTGTGACAACCCGTCGCGTCGGACAAAGCTTTGGGAATCGAACCCACAACCAAAGTGCGGTTGGGATTTATCGCCTACCACTGGACTACGTGAAGTCCCTGGTTAGTGTGACTTTTTTTTAGTTAAATGATTTTATTGATCAATAATAAGTTGATTTGGGTTCTTATTTCATATCAAAAGAATACCCTTGGTATTGGAAAATGATTTGGTGATTAAGTGATAAATGTTATTTTGGAAGATGTTCACTTTGTTGGGAACACTATATGCCCAAGGAAAATAGAATACTATGGGGTTTCATTTGTGGAGTAATGATAGATTTTTATCTATGTTTTTATTGTGGATTTATAGTGATTTGGGTTATTTATGGAAATGATTATCCTATAATAGAGAATATGTGATTAGGTTAATTACTTTTGAGTATGTGACTTTAAGAGTATCTGATGTCATTTGGAGATACAATTTAACATGGGAGACTACATAATCAAATTCTTCTATGTTTTGGGTTTCAATATTAGTTTGGATTATATTAATGGATTTTAAGGACAATTGGTTATTGAATGGTATCTATTTAACTTTGGGGTATTGTTGGTTTAATTTTAGAAATTAAGATTAGTGCATATTTATCTCAATGAATATCCTTTTGGGGGATCATTAGATCATTCACTGACCATTTTGGTTTTGATTAATCTTCAAAGACAATGTAAATATATGGTTTATCCTTCATGGATCATGTGATTCTATAGAAGTTTATTCTATCTCTTCCAGTGTGACCAAGTCTTCTTGAATACTCATCGTTTAAAAAAAATGAGTTAGTGGTGGAAATTTATTAAAGAATGAAAATCTACTTAAAATGTAAGTATATCTCATAATGTTCTTAGTCAATATCATAAATGAATTACTCTTCCTTATGTAATGTAACTTAAAAAAAATGATGTCTGTTTACTTTCCTACTAGGAGACTAATGGTCGTTTGTCCCAACACAAGTTTGTGGTTTTCTCATTGTTAACTTTCTCCTGATCATGATTTCTATCCCTCTCCATCAGAACTTGACACTTAGTTTATCATCCATATCCATGTTTTCTTACATGGAATCCTAGTATGGGTTATCTTGGATGACCCTTATACCTCTCTTTCTTTCTTTTAAAGTGATAGTTTTATTGACTCTTTTTCCGATGTGGGACTTTCCATTATATTCCCAAGTAAAATTTTAAAAATTGCGAGGACGCAATTTATTGAAGGGGGGGAGAATGTAACACCCCAAGCTTCCTCGGTATGTTTCCTTTCGAATAATGCAATGACGTGCATTGTACGCAACTTCGAGATTTTAACACACCACAACCAATCAAACTAGCCGTTATGAATAGTAATACCTACTTTTTGAAATTATATATATTTTATATTTCAAAATGTACTTCATTTTTGGATTCGGAATATCGAATTTAGCCTGAGGTGAAATTTTGGTACTTTTCGGATAACTTTCATATTTTGATGAATAGTGAGAATTACTAAATTTTAATTAAAAACAACTTTTTTAATCAAAATAATTAATAGTGATAAATTGTGAATTTGAGTGGTTTTAAAGTATATCTAGAATATATTTTTACCATTTAATATAATGTTGGCCATTGGACATAATTTTACAATTAAACCGAACATAAACAAGTGTCAATCTTTTGATAGTTATTATCTCTTAAAAACACGCTTTTTGTTTTGACAGCGGGAATTAATTTTAAATTAATTTCTGCCACTTCTGTGTTTTGAATTTAGAAAAATGGATTCCATATTTGGAATCAGGATGTTCAAATTTTGTAAATAGGTAACTTTTATTTTTAGACATTTTGAATAATTACTGCGGTAAATATTTTATTTACCATGGTTAAGGGTAAATCCGGTAAATAAGGGTTAAAAAATAATATTATAATAATACTAAATTACCCTAAAACGTGTCTTAACCCTATTGGTTGATATATGGTCGACCATGGGCATCTTTGGGTCAATTTTGGGACCCCATGGATCCACTTGTAAGTGATAATGACACTTTATATTAATTAAGTTAAAATGAATACAAAAATGACACAAGCATATATCCTTTAGCAAAACAATTGTTACATAGGGTTATATATGCTTGATTTTAGATTATAAATATTCATTAGAAAGCTAAAAAGATTTCCTACATAATTATATTTTATTTATAATTTTTTGACATTAAAATATTTATTTTATTTATGACACAATGATGATGCAGTAATTACTAAAATAGTAAAAAATTAACATAATTGATATTATAAATACCCAAATAATTATAATATGAAACTTTTAATGAATTAAAAAAAAATTTCTAGGATAATATGATATATTAGTATAGATTTATTTGAATTTGTTCGAAGTACTCAATCTGTTATGAGTTTCACAAAAATCAACTAGTGAATAGTGTCAAAATTGACATAAAAGAGTTCTTAAAACAAATATTATATTATTAATTGATATTAAATTCCTAAAAATCTAAGGTTCAGCCAAGAGACTTATATTATGATAGGTTAATCATTAATGGACCACTTGGGGGTCTTTTGGATGTATATAGTAAGTTTATTAACCATATTATATAAAAATACAAAGAGACATTGTAAAAGTGAAACTAATTAACTTAGAGTTAATACTTAAAGATAAGGTTAATATAAGTACCCAAACCTGTCCAAATTATATTGGATGAGTTGTTTTCGACCTATCCCCACCTCAACCTTTGAATAGTCAACTTTGGAGCCATTGGAAACCGAATATGAATTTATTATAAATTAATATTTCTAGCTTTTCCAAAGGTGCCCCTCACCCCTCTTATAAAAGGGCACTCCTCCTTCTCATTTCCTCACACCTCTCAAGCCACTTGGCTCGTCCAAACTCTGCCCAACTAAGCTCCCCACATCCCTCTCCTCATCCTTGAAGCTTCCCCTTAGGCAGAAAGCATTTCAACAAGTCCTTTGGTTCCAACCAAAGTGAGTTACCTAAATTAAAGGTAACGATTTCTCTTAAATTATTTTCATTTATTTTGCTTCTTCAACCCCCAAACTCTTTTTATTTCCCTTCTTTTGTAACAACACCAGTATCCTCAATATACTAGGATGTTGTTATAATAAGTATTCAAACTACACATACACACAACTCCATCTAATGGATGATGAACATAATGTTTCTGTGGATGGCAAACTAACGCCTCACGAAACGATGATTGTTCAAAAACATCTTACCGCCTCTCATGGTGGCCATTATGATGGAACTATAATTAAATATGATATTAATGATATATATTTTATATATAAGCTTCTGTAATTCCATTTTATTTCATACCATTATTCGTTTCATGTCGTATATACATATGATAATTTCATTTGAGGAAGTGCGGACTACCGCCCCCTTAAAATGATATGACTCGTTCATACCACACATGGAACGTATAAAGGATGGTGTTAATGAACTTAAGTAACATATATAAAATATTATATTATACTGGAATAGTAATATACCTATGTATCATTTGGATTCGATTCTTTTAAAATAAAAAATTAAATGGAAGTAGCGTTCGTGCGTACGTACGGACTACCGTCTCCACGAACGCGATGAGATTCATTATCCATCGTATCCATTCAAGTATAATTATCATTTAATGATTTAAAAATGATGTTTAAGGACTTGATATCATTCTGGATATGAATAAGATACAACAAACATGACTTATGTAACAAAACATATAAAAGAAAATGAGTAAGTTAACACCCGAAACGGCGTTAATACTAAGATATTATTAACAAATCAATGTTAAAAGATCATATATGATATCATATTAAAGTAAATGATTCTTGTATTATTCAATAACAATTATTTCACCATTATACAGGAGGTAAACCTACCATCGACCAAGGAAAAAGTACAAAGTAAGGGATTCTCTTATCTCACTTTCAATTCCGTGAGATTTCCGTTGTTCGCTACTAAATTATTGAAAGTGGTGTATTGTGTACTTCCATTTGATATATATTATCATGATTCACTTTATATTCATGTTATTCTGTAAATCATTTGGTGGTTATTAACTTTTGGCCATGCGACTCAGTTGATTAACGTGGTAAGGGGTTTCTTGTCTCACTTTTAATTCCGTGAGAATTCCATTGATCACCACTTAATTATTGCATGTGGTGTATGTGTACTACCCATGATTGTATTCATTGTGTAATATACTTTATTTTATGGGTATTTACATCATCATGGTATGATCTTTCGTTCATGGGTGTTTGTTTCTTAAGTTACCTAATCAATAAGGGAATTTGAGATTTCAATTTCCACTCATTTGGCTTTATGCATATTTCATTGATTATATTACCCCAAGATTATGTGTGGAATCACTATTCATTTGATTATGTCATAATTTCCACTCCCCTTCCTGTGGATATAAGTTTGATACACATAATCACTCCATTGATAATTCTCAATTCATTGATATGAATTTGATAAGAGTAATTTAACTCATTCTCCATTTGTTGAGTTAAACATCCAATTCGTTGGTATTGTTTTTACAAGAATATGTGTGAATATACTTTGATTGATTTACACTGAATATCCAATCATATTTAGTGTATTTATATTTGTCACACATAATTATGTCGTTGATTTATCCTTAACCAAAGGATACAACCTTTATGAGAGATTTCATCTCAACTTACATTCCATTGAGACTTCTTTGTTGATATACACCAAATCACTTTTATGTGGTGTATATAATGTACTTTGACATAGTATATCATGAATTCCCTTTATTCTCATGATATTACAAAGTTTTGATTACCTCAATTATTTTCATTCAAGTGTCTCTCTTTTGGTTAGAATCTCTAACTAAAATACCATTTTTAAATGTTTTTAAGACTTATTCATCTAAATCTTTCTCATTAATGTCCATGTTTTAAAAATGGTTTTAAGGATTTATTTATATGGACATTAAAGTTTAGAAATTAAAAATCCTTTTAAAAAGTTTCAAAGTGGTATGGGACACTTTGATTCAAAAATCTATTTTTAAATGGCTTCTTGACAAATAGTGTGACTTTTAAATGTTTTCAAGAAAAGGGGGATATTTCTCTCAAATAGTTTTGATGATTATTTTCATCTATGTCAACATCCTTCATTATTAATGATTGAGGTTAATGTGATACAATACAATCTTCCATATTGTATCGAATGAGTTATGTTTGACTGTGGATGTGCTATTTTTATACCATTCATGGTTTGTGGTAAAAGTATTGACAGTTCGTATGCTAGTTTTTAATACGAATGTTTATGTTATGTTTAAACCTATTCATATGAGGAATGCATTGGACTTAATAAGTGACGGGTGGAGCCCGCTATAGCTCCTCGATGCATCGGTAGGTCTCATGAGACAAACTAGTGTCTTGGCACAAGGCCTTGGCAAAATCTTATTTGTAGTCTTGGCACGAGGCCTTGGCTATGTGGTTATGATAGTCTGGCATTATGCATTCCATCATTATGAAAGTGGTTATTGATATTGCATGTGATCATTCGACTAGTAGAATATCCATGTGAGTAAGTAAATGGCATTATTTCATTTTACCTTCGCCATTTTATGCTGAAGTTTAAATTTAAAAGGCTTTTGTTTTAGTTATAAATTGCCTTAAGTGTTTATGCTTAATTATAAAAGCTTCTACTATAATGTTATCCTTACTGAGCATCCGAGCTCACCCCTTTCAATGTTTTATTTTTCCCAGGATTATGAAGAAGTAATTTATGAATGACCTGCAGGGATAGTATGAGGGGATATGAAGACAAGATGTTTTTTTATGATGTAATGTAAAAATTTATGGATGTATCTAGTTATTCCAAGGCTACTAAACTAATCGGTCTTTCGAGACTTGATCTTTCTCATGATCATGCCAATGTTATGTAATAATGCACCGACTCTAGGTAATTAGGGTCGGGGCGTTACAATTACATGTTTAAACGTCAATGATTATTTCATACCTCACATTTTTCATCAGTAAAATTAATTATCATTAATCAACTCAAAAATAAAAGATCATATAAACCCAAAAGTTTATTCATTATGTCTACACATGAAATGATAATTCTTTCTTAAATAACCTTTTCACATATCAATCTTCAGGGTTTCACATTCTAGAAAATATTCATCCATATTAATCCAATCGTAAAGGATAATTAATAACATTAAATATCTCATCATTATACAATCTACCATTACTAGTAAATCCCTTATATATAGACTTCATAATCATTCAACGCTCTTCATAATCCATTAACTATTCATTTCCACCTAATTTTTAACCAATCATTCTGAAAGATCAAATATCCTCAACATTTATAAATAAAAATCAATATATACTTCATTATTTATGGATAAGAAAATAATTCATACATTAAATATATATATCATGATCGTCACTATGTTCCCTTTCTCATTCAGCATGTTGTCCTACTTTCAAAAAGTAAAACTTCACACCACTTCTGAAATTTCACATTTTGATAAAGATGGAAAAGTTGAGATCTTGAAATCATATGAAAAATATACCATGATCTAAAAAATTTGTTTTATGAATTATTATGTTTTGGATAACACAAACAATTTCTTAGAGGTGATTTGAATACTCAAGAATATCTCAAAATCATTCAAACATGCTTTTTTCATAATAGGGATGATCAAATCATTGAAGTGAGATAAAAAGGTAGTTCACGATATGTTTCCTTACATATTGACTAATGATCCTTAATCTGCCAAAATTAATCACCTCTTAAACATGTAATTAATTATTTAAAAAAAGAGCCCTCTATAAGGTCATGATGACATAAATACTTATATATTACTCTAATCCATCAACCTCCTTGTATCTTAATTATCTATATTTTTATACCCTGAACCTAATTCACCATACCCCTCTAAAAGATCCCATATGATAATAACCCTATTAATTATATGGGATCCTTAGCCTATACCTAGATAACATCTTAACCTCTAATGTTTTCTCAACCGACCTATGATACCAAATATAAGGCCACTGCCTTAATGATTACATAATATTGAGTTAAGTCAGTAATATGACATTAAATTACATCATGGATATTTTTAGGAATGGGGTTTTTGAAAATCAGGTAATTAATATTACATTAAATATTAAAAATTAAAATTTAGACACTTCTACTCAATCAAATTTTTTTACAATAATTAAACTCTTTAAATGAAATGAGAATTATTATCTTGATAAAAATCATCTGATATTTTTCCATTCTCTTATTCTTCCTTATACCCTGTGAAAAAACATTTAAAAAACTTGTGATGAGGGTAAAAAGCTCAGAAATAAATATAAAATAAGGAATAAAACAATTGGTCCATTACTATTTAAAACCCATGAAATCATTTTCACAAAATCATAATTTTCACCCATAAATAACTAAATATCTTACATCATTTAGTCATAAGATTCCAAAAAAACAAAATTGAAATCATACAACATAAAGGTAAATTGTGGAATCCATATCATTCATACATTATTGCTTTCAAATATATATAGATAGTAACATTCATGGTTACGTTTTCAATACCCATTGAAGTACATTCCCTAAATCTCGTAGGATAACCCTTAATGCTTACCTCTTTCACATTACCCAATGCATTAGAGAGATATCACGGGCCCACACACCCTAGGTTTATCATGGAACCACCCGCATTCGTTTAATCATGTAACTTCACATCAAATGTCCAGGTAACATTACATAATCATAACATGTAAAAGATTTAAATTATCAACAATTTATTCGTCAATCACATGAAATCAATTATAGATATTTAAATATTCAATCCATTTCCAAAACCATTTGAATCATTTATTAAAGTGATTTTTCGAATCAATGTGTCCCATACCAATTTCAAAATATTGAAAGTAAATTACAGTTAAAAACATTCAATTCCATATAAATAAATACTTGAAATCAATTTTGGAAACATGGACATGAAATATAATTACTTATAAGTTTAAATCCTTAAAACATTTAAAATGTATTTTTAATTAAATAGTCCCTTACCACATGAGATTATATATGAATAAAAATAATTAATGAATAAAATTAAAAAACATATAATATATTTATAATGAGGACATTAATGATTAAATATGTAAAAAGCTAGTATATACACCATATAAAATTGAAGTTATATATAATAGAAAATAAGTCTCAATTGAATATAAATTGAGACAAAATTCCATAGAAAGATCATAAAAATGATGTAATAAATTATAAATGGGGTGATTATGGGTATAAATAGTATATCAACACAATGGAAAGTGTAAATGAAAACATAAATAAATAACCATTGATTCCACATATAATCATGGCATTATATAATAAATGATGTATGCGTAAAACCCAATTAGGGAAAATTGAGTTTATAAATTCTCTTCCCATGAGTCCAAATCCGAACATATGTTTCATCTTATTCCTTAATAATACACATAAGATAATTTATAATTTTTTGAGAACATTTATTATTTTATTATTTCTTTTATATAACTTGTTACTATTTCATTACAATTACATAATTATTCAAGTTCATGTCATTTGTATTGTTGATATTCAGTTCCTGAGTTAAAAATGAACGCATTTTGAGGTAAATTGTCCAAGTAGTGAAAACTAAATCATATACATTATGAAATTAATGATTTAAATGGAAAATATATCCAGTATATATTAATTTATTATAGTCCGTAACATTTGGATATAAGAAAACAAATGCATCGTTCATGGAGACGGTAGGTCCTACGTATGCGTGAACGCTACAATCATTCCATTGACATATTAATGGAATGAAAAATAAATGATAAGTGGGTATTTTATAATTATAGTATAATATCTGTGTAATATATGTTAAATAAGTTATCTAACGTCATCCTTTATATGTTCCATGTATGGCATGAATGAGTCATATCATTTTGAGGGGTCGGTGGTCCGCACTTCCTCAAATGGAATTATCTTATTAACACATTATTTAAAGAATAATGTTATAATGTATGTAAAAATTTAATAAGAATACCGAAAATATAAATATAAAATATGTCATATATAAATACAATTCCATAATAATAGACACTAAGAGGGGTGGTAGGATAAAATTGAACAATTATCGTTTCGTGAAGCAGTAGTTCGCCATACTTAGAAATAATATGTTCGTATCCATTGGATGGAGGGGTAGGTATGTTTATTTTGAATACATATAACATAAATCACCTTTTATATTGAGGATAAATTTGTTTTTACGTAATAATATAATAATAAGCTCCAATGGAGTAGAGATGGAAAATAAAGGAAAGGAACTTGAGAGAAGACGTTTACTCTCAATCGAGTATCTTCTTTTGATTTGAGCATGAAGGGATTAATGAAAACCCTTTTTCCCATGGTAAGGATTTGATGAGAAATATTGGAATGTGTGGAGATTGTTTTAGAATAATTTGGATGAGACAAGAGCCTCTAGTGGTGTGAGTAAGTGGGTAGAGGTGTTTTCCATTTATTAGAGGGAGGATGAGAACTTTTGGAAAGTCTTGAAATGTTATATTATCATAAATTGATTTTCAGTTTCTAATGGTCCCAAACTGATTTATTCCAAAGATATTATGATTTTGGGTCATATCCCCATCATAAAATGAAAATTATACTAGTCTTGTGTTTTTATAAGGCTTATATTTTCGGTTAAACCATTAGTTTACCCTTTTAAATCAAACCATGATAGTTTATTATTTACAATTTGTGTGATAATTTAATTACCAAAAATTTTTAAACGACACACCAAATTTCCATTTTTTGAAAAATTTGATCTTATCATAACTATTTGGCAGAATCCAATATTTTTAAGAATTTCGAAACAATAAATAAAATAGTTTATATTTTAAGTTATGAATTATTTTAATTTTGACACTATTCATACTTGATTTTTTTAAAATTTCATAACAACATGATTACTTATAAAAAAATAATAAACGCATCCCATCCATTCCAAAGTCATCTAGAAATTTTTTGGATGACACAAAAATGTTCAAATAATATTTATATTGATATTTATAATACCATTTATTTGAAAATTTCAATAATAAGGTAATCATTACATCATCATAGTATAATTATTAAATTTATTTATTTAATGTATAAAAATATATATATAATACCATTATGTAGGAAATATTTTTATATTTTTAATTAATATTTACATTTGAATATATTATTTATATAACCCCATATTAATTTTGTTTTATTAAAGGATTCATGTTTGTATTATATTTCTATTTACTTTATAAATAATTATTATAACATGTAATTATCGCATCCAAGTCCCTCCATCGGGTCCAAAAACTGACCCAATGATTTAATTGGTCATCCATATCTCGTCAAATAGGTTTAAGACACATGTATGGTTAGTTTATTATTATTATAATATAGTTTCTTGAGCCTAATTTACATATTTTTTTATTTAACAATGGAAAATAAAAATAAATACTAAAGTTATTATTCCTAATGACCAAAAAAATAAAAGGTACCAGTTTTCACAGTTTATACATTCTAATTAAAAATATAGAATAAATTTTTAAAATTAAAAAATACATGATTCTTAGTAATTAAAATAAAATTAATTACCATTTTCAAAAACTGAAATCATGTTTTTTAGATATAAAACCTATCAAAAGATTGACTTGTTTTTATATCCAATTTAAATGTTAAATTATTTCCAATGACCATAATTTTACTAAATGATAAAAGCATAATCCAATTTAACGTTGAACCCAATTTAGGGGACAATCTAACTATATGGATAAATTATGTGAAAATCATTTTTTAAATTAAAATGAAGTATTTTTTTCTATTCATAAAAATATTAATTTCATTAGAAAAATAACAAAATTTCAGAAAAGGTAAATTTTGATATAACCCTTTTAAATAATAGTCTTATTTTTAAGAATAAAACATATATGAGTGACAAAAATACTTTTTATAAAGGGTTATCCATCCCAGGGTGGTAAAATTATCTTTTAAAAATATTAGAGTATTTTTTCCCTAAAATTTGATTCATTTCCAGTTAAAGCCTCTAAAATATAAGTTTATCTGTTTTCATTCCTTTTTTGTACCTCTTTTGGACTTTCTTTTTAATAATAATCCTGGGCTTTTGCCCTTTAAAAAAAAAAATTTAAAAATATGTAAAATCATTTTATGGTTAATTCTATCTATTCATACAAATACTATTGCTAAGCATTAACTACTATTGAAAATAATAATTTTATTACATAGTTTTTCTGTATAACCCAATGTTGAGTGCAACGTATGATTTCGAACAAACCCATTGCTAAGCGTTAACTACTATTTAAAATAATAATTTTATTACATTATTTTTCTGTATAACCCAATGTTGAGTGCAACGTAAGATTTCGAACAAACACATTGTTGAATATCTAGTATTCCATCAGAAAAAGATTCCACGTTAATATAAAATTAGTATCTTATTCATAATTACTAATATATATGAAAATGTATTATTCAATAAATACCAGTGGTTTACAATGCAACCCTATAGAAGCGTGATATTGTTTCATTACATACTCTATCATACAATTGGGGACTACTATTATTAATTGGATATATATATATGATGGTTTCTAAATCCTAGAACCAACTACCTGGGATTTCATCTCCATCTTGTGTTTCTTCTATAGTGGTAAAATTAGTGTTCAATAAAGGGGAGTTCTTGAATCATTCCACAATAGATGATGTAAATTCAACATGGTATAGAGTCATAAAATATTATCCTATATATATTACAAGATGAATAAGACTATAAAATATTTAGAAAATTCATTCATAATTCACCTCTTAACAAATTGAGGGTAAATTTATCAATGTAGAGAATTATTGACTATATTTACTTTTCTAAGAATATAATGAATATTCAAAAACGATTTTTTATATTCTACCTAAAAAACATATAGATTTAAATACCACATTAAATATATATATTTTAGTACTTTTTCGTCAATGCTGACCATGAATCACTTACAAATTAGGTGGTGTCTCCATTAACTTATTTCTTGAACAATAATAGCCAAATTCAAATCATGTGAAGGATAGTTCCATCCATGAGGTTTCAACTGTCTAAAAATATGTACAACAATATGATGACATGATTTTAATGTATTAATAAAAAAATTATACTTTTATTTTTCTGTTATAAATATACTTTATACTATTCATGCCAAATAAATTTTGTCCATTTATGCTGAATTTTTTTATTTGAGGTGAAGTCATTGAAAATTACAAATTTCAATTATGATAATATATTACACATAATATAAAATATTTAATTTCAAGCCCATTCTTTGAAATTTTTATGGAATCACCAATTACACTTTTTTGGTATTTATTAATGTAATGACAATGAAATTTAAATTCCTAAGTAATTAGCCCTCTCAAATTCATAATGTAAATTTTAATGGTTTATCATAAATATTGTGTATCCATGTGGTATGTAAGTTAATTTAGAGGTATTTTCCTTCCAAATCAAAGGATTCTGAATATAAAATGATTACATCTATAAATTCTATAATGAATGATTCTAAACAAGTCTGAAAAATAAATTTCCTTTATTATATACCATATCTATAGAATTAGTGATTATAAATTTCCATAACCAAAAGTAAAAATGAAAATACTATCTATAGAAATCATATTTTCATTATTTTATTGATTTTTTTGAAGCTGTTGATAATGAAAGTATAACTTTAATTTATAAAACCAAATTACCCCCTTAACTGATCAGATAATTCAATGATTCTTAAAAAATTGTAAATATCATACATCATCAAATAATTTAACATTCGTTGTTCATAACAAATATGTACACTCAAATCAAATTTATTCATAAAAATAATGGGTGAGTCCCCAATGATAAGTGTTTGGTCTAATAAACCCTTTTGACTCATGATATTATAACTGAATTTGAAACTCCATCAATTTATTTAAAGAAAATAGAAATGTATGAATTGATGTAGGTTTAATTTTAAGTAAAATATCAATATTAAACTCTGCCTATCACTTAAGAGAATGGTTTGACATATATTCAAGGAATACATTAGGATAAATATCCACCAATGAAGGTAAAGCCTCTAAAACCTTAGTTCCAACAGCTTTAATGAAAACATTTTACCTTTTAGTGATAATATATCCCAGAAATATTTATTTTTAACTTTATATAAAAATTAAAATATAAACATTTTATAAATATTATATTGAAAACCAACTAGAGATGTGAGAGATTACATTCTATAATAAAAATCAATATAGGCTTAGAAGTTGGTTAACCGGTAAATCCCCAAAATAATATGAAAGTAATTCATATTTAAATAAATAAAATTAAATATATTCTCATAAAAGATTATTTACAAATAAAAGTATTAGTACATGCTTATTCATTCTATATATTTCCCAAATTGGAATCAAGACTCCAATATGAAATTGATGCTTCCACGTAATATTCACAATGGGATTTGAATTGATAAAAAAAAGCAGTATCAAATATGGCACATTAAAAATTATAAGATACCATAATAGTATCAATAATAGTAGATAGACCATCACCATAATCAGTAGTATATTTCAATGTGTCATGAATCATGTTATAATGATAAAGCTAACTCCAAGGTTGTAATTCAAATTTTTATGAATTTATAGTTACTAGATGGTCCTGAATACTATGTTACACACCTTAACCTGATCTCTTAGAAGGTGTAAACCCATCAATGGTATAATTTTTAAGTCATTGAGTGTTTGATACTTGATTAATTGAGGTTCAATACCCCAAAATAGCTAATACACTTCTTTTAAATAATATTTTAATATGTGAATAAAGGGAATAAGAATGTAATTGATTAAATTAAATTTTCAAATTTGAGTTAATGTGGCATGGATGTCTATACTGATCAAAAAATAACTCATCAAATTTCTGTCATCTAAGGTCTAAGACAATCATTACATCATGCATGACGTCCCACTACAGGTTTGATGTCCCATCTTGTATTATGAATTCAAATATAAATTAATGTTCCTAAGGTGTTATAAATATATAAAGGATATCATGACAGTGTTCCATCCACTCCCTAAACTCAATAATAGATAAATCCTACTGAAAATTTATCAAATAATAGAATTTAAAATCTGTTATAATATTTATTACATTTCGATCCCATTATGGGGGATCCTTTACTATAGTCCTATAAGATCTTAGTAAGTCCTATAAGAACAAGATGGTCCATTTTATGTTTTGATAGTGGTGAATTCGCATCTTTCCCATCCTACATGGAATGAGATGTTCATCTAGGTGGTATGGTGTATATTTAAATAAAATTTCACATTTAAACCATTTATGGAAAATCAAAATGTTAAATTTTAATCTTGTACATATAATTTAATGTCAACCCCATCGTCACGCACTCATATTTATATATTTAAAATTATTTTACATTTAAAATAGGGTTCAAAAAACCATTGATTTTTAAATTATTTATAGATATAATAATAAATAGTCATATTAATGAGACTCATAACTATATTTAAATAACTTTAAAACTAATTTATAATATTTTTTTAAACCATTTTATAGAATAATGTTTATATGTGTGTAGAAAAATAAGCTATAAATGAAATAAAAAATTTCCAAAGTCAAATAATTCAATTTTGGATTCACCTTATGAAAATTATCTCCAAAAAATATATTAGAAATAAATTTATTCAATATAAATTTTTCAATTAATTTTAATCATCAGTTTTATCATTTGATATGATTAATATTCAACTATAAGAAAGAATATGAGATATTACTATACTTGGGTAGACAAATAAATTCTGAATCATAATGCATGAGACTCAAGAACCTAGGACTTACTAGAGTAATAAAAAAGAAGTATCACAAACAATCCATATTTTATCAATCTTACAGCATAATTATAGTGTTTGGGTATATTTATGAGTTACATAAGTATTTTTTATAGCCCTATAATCTAAACACATATAGATCTCATATCTAATATCCTCATGTGGGATATGATACAATTTTCTAATATTGTAATATAAATAACTAAATTGTAATGCCTATATCACTAAAAAACATTTGGAAATGCTTTTGATAGAAAGTGGTTGGTAAAAATGCTTAAGATGACTAATACAAAAGTTGGATATGGTCTACCCTATTGCAATTTCAAAATATCAATATATAATCCAAGCCATATTTTTGTCATGATCCTTAGAGGCATAGAGTATATGAAATAAGAAATGTATTTAACCACTATTAGGGAACCAATTCATTAGGATACCTAGATAATAATAAATGAAACAACATAATATAAATTTATTCTATTTGGATAATGGAAAATATACAAAAAGTTAACAAATATTTTCAAACTAGAGATAACCCAATTACACACACAACAAGTGAGACAAAGATGTCCTAAATAGAAATAATAGGAATTATCCATAGTGGAAATTTCCATTTAGATTAACAAGGAAAAATAATACAAAGTCACATTGATAATCAATAAAGAACGCAAAACGAGGAAACTCAAAATATTTATTACACATATGAATAACGCCCATTGTTCAGGGAATTGTTATTAATTAGTTCATTTCGAAAATGATATATATTGATCCCAATGTGAGACATATAATGAGTGTGATCATAACATTACAAATATGTTGTCACTCCTCTTACATAACAACCATTCTTATACAAAACTATATGAATTAATAATGTAAATCTAGTGGAATTAGGAGAACATAATCCACATTCATTATTAAATACTTCATATTTGAATACAAATGATAAGAAATAACCTCCAAAACAATCAGGTTCAATACCTAATTTCCTAATCTGATTCTATACTATTGAACTATTATAAACTTAATTTAATGAGTTAAGGTATAACACTGATGAAATTCTTCAAGGACATGAAATTGATTTTTTTTTAAAAATATATCAAAATTTAGAATCTTATATTTGAAATTTTGGAACCAAAATTAAATTATATCTTAAAAAATAATATTTTTGGTTCATTAATTTTCATAGACTATTTGGATAGTTCCCATTAGATTTTGATTGATTAAAATTTAAAAATATCTCTCATATCATTAATAATAATCTAAATATTATTTAGAGAATCAGTTATATTCAAAATCAGTGTGCCGAAATAAAAAAATAATCAATATTTTAATACAAAACATTTCCCCCCCCCCTTCATCATGAATAAATACCAACACATTCTCCCATTACTCGTTAATCCAAAGCTATTGAGCCTAAATTTCCACTAATTTTTCATCCTAAGAGTCTCTATATAGATGTTTTAAGGTTCTAAATTACTTATCTCATGCATGAAGTAACTAATTTCCAATGTAAGATTTCTTAACCTCAACTATATTTTTATTTTTGAAATACTTCCTACAAATTTTAATTTTCAATTATAAATGTTTCAATAATTCATTTTAATAAATTTTTAATTATATTTTCTATGCGTGATCACAAATACTTCCCATTATACTACCTTCACAAATTTTTATAATGATACTAAATTTATATATCCCTAAAAAATTCTAAAATTTTATTATGTAAAGAGTATATGTTTTTTGTATTGAATAATATTTTCCAGATACAGTGTGTGGATATTGGATTTGAATCAAATACACATAGGGATAATAAACTTGAAAAAATGTTTGTTGGGTATTGATTTTTTTTTCACTCGGTGCACAAATAATGGGAATAATATCATACCTAGTTTGATACTCATGGGGTATAAGAATTCAATCAGGATCTCTTTACAAATCCATATAAAGGATTATTTATAGTGAATATAACTACCCTTATAAATTTTTATTCATTACAACCTATTATAATTCCAGGATAAGGTTACTTTACATTTTTAATTTCCTATAGTTTCTATGTATGTTGTGAGAAATTAATGTAAATATCCACATACATCCATCTAATGGAAAAATATTGGCAATCCATATATCAACTATCCCTATTTGGAAAATTATCGATTACATATCCATAATTATGTATGTAGTATAGTAAATATTAGGATTTTTATTTCTTATATATGAACTTAATATAATGGAATTCAATTTACATATTATGTGATTGGTGGGGACCAAATTTACATAACCCCTCAATGAATCTATAGGTCACATTAGAGATACTAGTACAATATTTAGTATCATTATTAATAGTTTACATGTGATCTCCTGGTCAAATCTCATGATTGTATGTTTAGGATGTTTGAAACTATTCATTTCATCACTATGAGATCAATTATTCTTATCCTTGAATTTATTTTCTATTATGTAATCCACAGATAAATTATTTATTATGGAATTTATTTATTCATGGAATAATATTTATTCTTTGATTATAAATGATAAAATTTGTTATATGATACCCCTTACTAAGCGTATGATCTCAAAACATTATATTATATTCCATTTACCATGGAAACTATGACGATTAATACATGTGACATATAGATTTTATATGAGAAATAATTATTTTTTCCTGTTTTCAGGTGATGTATATTCATTTAAAATTTTAATTTAATGTCCATTTATGTATATACTTTTCTAAAACAATTATAATGATGGATAATTTATTCTATATATTCAATACTATAGTTATAAAATAACCACTAACTCTACGTTATCAGAGTGGGTTTGTTACATTTACTATCAAGTCTAATTTTTTATAAGTGTAGGAACTAGATTTAAAATAACATATATAGAAAACACAACCCCATGATAAACACCTTCTAAATAAATATTTATATTTTATATGAAATAAATTTTTAGTTAATTTATAAAAATTATATACTATTATTTATAATTAAAATTTTTATTCTGTGAATATTAAAGTATATGTCATTTCTTGGAAATGGAACCTAATTAAAGGAATGGATAATATTTCAACACTAATAATTATTGTATATATATACCTATAAATAAAATCGATGAATATAGTGTTGTAGCTACATATATTATGAATATATTGGGGATTTTATCTTAGCTCAGGAGAAATAAAATTGTCTGTATAGAACAACCTATTACTCTAAAAAATTGTGTAATAATGTTGGGAAATAGCAGGAGGATAAATAAATCATACTTCATTAGAAAAATAAATAAATTTATAGTTGAGAAATGGATCACCCTTGTAGAAAAAGAATTCTATTCTTTTGGATGTAATTATTGAGAAATTTTTATCAGGGTTTTACAAATTCAAAAGGGATATATTGGTCAATTGTAGTCTTTTATTTGAGAAACTGAGAATATGTATGAGATATAGAATATGAAATTGAATTATTATATGGTGATAATATTTTAAAACTACATTCATCATGAGTAATGAGGTGACATAGAAAAAAAATTATGGAATTTAAGAAAAAGGAAAGTGGAAGTTGTTAATGAGTTAGAGGGTAAACTTATACAGTTAGGGAAATATCTAATGAAATTAATCTTATTAAGATATTCACCGTATCCGAAGATATTATTAATTTTCATAATTACAGAGAAAAAGTTCTCTATTTTTTAGATTTAAAGGGAAGTAAGAGAAGATGATGGTTTAATAATTTCATGTTGATGAGAGTTTTGTAAAGGATAATAAGGGATGAGTATAATGTAACAAATATATTTATTTTGTGATGAAACATTCCATGGATCTATAAAATTGAATGAGAGTTTTTTACAAATGTGCAAATAAGATTCATAAAGATCAGGTGTTATATTGAAAAATGAAGCCAAAAATTTACTAATATTGAATTAAAAGTACATGGGAATTTATTTTAATAAACATCCCAATAATTAATGAAATCAACCCAAGAAGAGTCCAAAGAGTAATGGAAAAGTTTATGATGTTATAATAGTGATTTTAGAAATGATTTTATAGAAGGTATTTCTAGTATAAACTCAAAGATAACTGATGCATTATTTCATTCGAGATCAACACCCTCTTCAATATATTTCAAGTACTATAAGTACTTTAAATAATCCCCAGATACAAAACAAATGATTTTTTCAACTAAAACTCATAATGGAATCATATATAAATGAATGTAAATATTCATGTCTTAATTAAAATTCATATAACTTCTTGATTTGGAATAATTTATGTTATTAGAATATAAAAAATTGGAATAATCCTTAGGATGGATTATCAATTGAAGTAAAATGAAAGAATTTATTATTATGATAAGGATGTTATAATATCTGACGCAGAAATATATTCCATTTTTTATAAGATAGACATTATTATAAGATTCTTACTTAAAATGACCTCTGTTAGCTCATTTTAATGAAATACGTTTCTATGATGAATTAATAATTGAAAAATAATATCCTTTTAATCATGGATATATTGATTTTGAAGGATTATATTAATGAATTTGCTAAATAATTTCTCATATATCTACCTCATTTTAAATGGGACTTCTCTGTTTAACATATTTATAAGGCAAAGACTATATCTTTCATCCCTATAGAATGGATCTTTTTTATTTAGAGTAATAAAAAAAATTCATAAATAGAGTTGTTTTATAATGTATTCATACACCATAGTGTTCGGAACATTGTTTAATTTTTCCTATTTATGAAGAAGAAGTATGGGTCTATAATTCTATACATTCAATATAGTGACACTAATGCAATTAATATAAAGAAAAGGTATCATTTACCTCACAACAACAACATGTTTAATCAACTTTAATGGGATCAATACTACAAAATGATTCTTATTTTTAGGGTTATCATTAGTTGAAATTCATGAAGGTTGATATCATAAGAGGTGATTCTAATAGTGATATTCTTATATGAATTGAATGTAATATCCAGCTAACCCCCAGATACTCTATATGTCAAAAAATTCCCAGGATCCTCTGAGAAAACTATTGATCTCACCTTCCTTGGGTGATCTGATACACTTGTCTCTGAGATAATATTACCCAGGAAGTGAATATTATCAATCCATAAGAAATTCATTTTAATCTTAACATATAAATTATGCTCTTTTACTGTATCAAATATGATATCGAGATTATTTACATGGCTGTGTCTATTGTAAGAACACACCGATATATATTCCACAAATACCAACACAAATGAAGTCATATATAGATGGAAACCATGGTTCATCAGTGTCATAAAAACAGCAGGATCATTCGTAAGATAGAACAAAATAAGTAGAAACTCATATAGACCACACCTACTAGGGAAAGCTATACGAGGAATGTATGAGGCTACAGATCATACCACGTTATAACTTAGTCTCAGGTGAATCTTTGAGAAAACTTGAACTCATTGGAGCTGATGAATGTGATTCTTTACGGAGTGACGCCCACATCTATCAAGAGATAATTATATACACTATTGTATATCCTCTAATATTATTCCCAATTGAGTACTGAAAATTATAACACCATCAGAAAACTGATAATTATTTCCAAGACTCTACACAACAATTATTTCTATGAACGAATGAGAAGCACACATATCTAAAATAGAGGATACAAAGTAGATGCTACTGAGATCATACCTCTCAGTTTAAGTAGTCTATATCTCTTCTCCATGGGTGTAGGTTGTACAGAATATATCTATACTAAACCTGGACCATATTAAAGAACCCCTCTATGAAGATAATACCCACAATGCAATCGTAGTACAACCGAAGAATGACTACCTTGACCACTACTACCACCTCACCTAGAATGATTAACACAACTCTATATACCACAGTCACATGGAATTGGGAATATATCTCTTAATTTTGGTGATGGATTCCAGCCATTTCCATAATATAATGGAGTGATAGTCCTACAAAATCACTATATAGGGACTATCATGTCGCATTCGTGGCACTAGAATGGGTATTTATCAAACTAGATTCTCAAATATCTCTATCAAACACACTAATGATAGAAGAATATGTAACCAAAACTCACACTCTTAATGGTTTTCCCCTCACTATAATCCATAAAATGAAACATCCTTGAATATGTCACTGAAAAACTAGGTCGAGAGGTAGAACTACCCTGCTCTAGGTATCTAGCTTCCAACAATATTCTTTTAGTAATCAGTTCGTGATTCACTATCTCTATTATAGTAGTCAATTGAAACACATTTGCCTTTGATCAAAAGGCATGCTTTAGACCTTCCTCGATGTATCTCACCCTCAATGGATCATCAATAAGATAAATCTCCACAAATAGTTGAAAATATATAAATCATGTCCAATGCTCCACAATGTTCATAACACCCTACTCTAGATGCCTAAAATCAGTATCCCATTCAGAACTCATGGTCTTGGGGAAGAACTAATCAGAACACCTATATTATAAATCCCTCTTAACCCTATCTCAATGCCTATCAAAATATGTAAAAACATTCAACCATCACATAGAGTCTCTCAAAATAATATAGATCTTGAGCTTTACATACCTCCCATTAGGTGTCTTGAGATGCGTGAAAATTGATAAATTAGTCTCAACCCATATCTCAGTTGACTATGGCCCACCATCCCCGAAACAAATGCGTGGATTCAGGTACTGGAACACAAGCATCATATATTCCATATATAGGGTTGGTTGTGGGGATCTCTAAATAGTATTCATGTAGTTCAATAATCCCTAGTGAAACTGGGAATCATCGCATATATCTATCATTACTTTTGGTGACACTAGAGTTACAAATGGATGTTGTACTTTCAACTCGGTTCCAACCACCTCAGGAGAACGTCCTTTACCACCCTCTTGGAGTAGTATTAGAGAACTTCATAGTGGCATCCCTCTATAATTCGAAGTAAATTACACAAAAAAATTGATAAGTTCTAGATCATAGATAAAATCATAATAAATGTAGAATCCTTCCAATAAACATGCCACACGCCTCTACCCACTCCAAAAACCTCGACTGAGTAACAAGAAGGATCAAAAAACCCCTAGAGACAATATATACTACCCACTACTAATTTCAGTTCTAGTTCAAGTTCTATCTTAAACATCATTGGTCCCGGTATTTGGAATATCTAATGAAATTGAAAAATCCATTTATCAATAACCATTCCATTTCATAATTTCAACTTCAAATTTTTATTTTTTATCAATGCTTTTTGTAACAGCCCGAGATTTTATGAAAAATATTCTTTTTTATTTTACTAATGTCTTGTGTTATACGCTACACCAAAAGGAGCTTGCACAACACGCATCCTTGACTTGCCTTGCATTACACGCAATCGCAACCTTCCTCGATAGCGTGTGTGGTACGTAATCCTGAGTTTCACGAAACAATGATATGCTATTAAAATATTATTAAAACTAGCCGTTATGAATAGTAATAACCACTTTTTAAAATTCTGTAAATCTTATATTTCAAAATGAACTTCATTTTTGGATTCGGAGTATCGAATTTAGCCTAAGGTGAAATATTGGTACATTTCGGATAACTTTCATATTCTGATGAATAGTGAAAATTACTAAATTATAATTAAAAAACAACTTTTTTAATCGAAATAATTAATAGTGATAAATTATTAATTTGAGTAGTTTTAAAGTATATTTAGAATATATTTTTACAATTTAATACAATGTTGTTCATTGGATGTAATTTCACATTTAAACTAGACATAAACAAGTGTCAATCTTTTGATAGATATTGTTTCTTAAAAACACGCTATTTGTTTTAACAGCGGGATTTAATTATAAAATTAATTAATGCAACTTTTATGTTATGAATTTGGTAAAATAGACTTCATTTTTGAATTCGGAATATGAAATATAGCTTGGGATGAAATTTTGGCATTGTTCTGAAAAACATCAATTTTTGATGAATAGTGAAACTACTAAGTGGTAGGTTAAAAACTGAATTTTGCATAAAACTTAATTTTACCGCTTCTGTGAATGGAATTTCGAAAATCCGAGAGACACGGTTAATATCAAGGACTAAAATGTGATTCAATGAGATGAAAATAATTTTTTGGTGAATAGTAACTTTTTACTTTTTTTTACCACGGTAAATAGTAAATAGGGTAACTAAGGGTAAATATGATATTAATATTACCCTAACACATGTCCTAATTCTATTGGACAAGTGTAATTCGACCAAAAACAAACTTAGGAATAAAATATGACCATTTAGGCCCACTTGGATTAGATTAGGACATTTATTATTAATTTATTTAAAGAAGGGTTAAAATAGTTAAAATCAAAGTTTAATCAGTTAATCATTTTTAATATGGGGTTATAAATAAGATAAATTCGACTATAAATATTCATTAGAAAGCTAAAAAGATTTCCTACATGATGGTATTTTATTTGTAATTTTTAGACATCAAATAATATAATTTATTTATGACACAAAGATGATGCAGTAATTATCTTATTAATGAAATATTGACATAATTGATAATATAAATACCAAAATAAATGTAATTTAAGACTTTTTATGAATTCCACTAATTTTATAGGTTACTATGATATATTATTGTTGATTTAATCAACTTGGTTCGAACATATAATTCTTTTATGACTTTCACAAAAATCATATATCAAATAGTGTCAAAATTGACACAAAAGAGTTTTTAAATCAAATATTATATTATTAATTGTTATTTTATTCCTAAAAATCTAAGGTTCGGCCAAATGACTTAGATAAGGATATATGTATTAATAATATACAATTTGGGGTTCGTTTGGCATGTTATATTAAGTTTATTAACCATATAGTGAAAGAAAACAAAAAGACACGGTAAAAGTTAAATTATTTAACTTAGAGTTAAATCTAATTGATAAGGTTAAAATAAGAACCTAAACTTGTCTAAATCTTATTGGTTGATAGGATTTCGACCCATCCCCACTTTAGCTTCGAAATAAGACCCTTTGGAACCATTATAAACCGATTTTGACTTTAATATAAAATAATATTTTGAGATATTCCTAAGGTGCCCCTCTCCTCCCCTATAAAAGGACACCTCCTCCCCCTCCTCCTCACAACAATTTGAGCACTCAAGCTCGGCCAACCCCAGCCAAAATCTCTTCTCCACTTCCCTAGCAACATCCTAGAGGTTCTGGTCTTCCTCAAAGACCAATTCTAGTGCCCTAAGAGGAGGTCTCAAAGAGGCACTTCAAAGAAGAGGTAATTACCGTTACCAATTCTTTCATCATTATTTCTTCTTCCACTTCTTCTTCTTAGGTTGTTTCATTATGAAGTAATAACATCAGTATCACTCATATACTGATATGTTATTATAAGTATGAAACAACCCTATTTCACCATCTATCCATCCTACGGAAAAAGAAATCACCGCGCGTGCGTACGTACGGAATACCGTCTCCACGCCGTGGTGTAATCTATTTTCCACCACCACCTTACATGGATGGGTATAATGGCGTAAAGAATGACTATACATAGTTATTACAACATCATATTGATTCTGATATATTGTATAATCCACTCCAATTCAATTCAATATTTATAGAAATGATATCATCGCTCGTGCGTACGTACGGACTACCGTCTCCACGACGCGATGAGATTCATTCTCCATGTTAACCATTTAAGAATGATTATAATGTATATATAAGAAATAATAATGAAATATATGACATTATAAAGCTAATGGATTTATGTATATATATACATATGTATGTCATCTACTTACTTCCATTTCAAGACAATAAGGAAAGAAAAACAGCGTTCATGCGTACGTACGGACTACCGTCTCCATGAACGGTGTTTTTCATTTTATTTGTCTATCTATTATATATATATATATACTGAATATATATGATATATAAATCATATTCTGGAAGTAAGTAAATCATGATATAAGTAATAATGATGTCAAGAACAAAAAGTCAAAACACCTAAGATAAATGAAACAATTTTACCCAAAACGCTTCTTTAACATGGAATTTACAAAAGAACGGGTAATATAATGTCATAAGTGAACCATATATGATATAATAACAATGAATATGATTCTGGAATGAGTCAATAACATGATTTAAATCATTATACAGGAGGTTCGGACACTTACAAAGCACGTCAGACCTAAGGTAAGGGAAATATCACAATCTCATTTTTATCCGAGATTGTTTATTCGTAAGTATTTACTGGGGTGTATTTTATCATCCACATCCATGTTCCTTCAATATGTAATATTGTTTCCATCCACTTAAAATAGTTTAAATCCAATTTTACTCTTCGGTGAGTTTTTAGTAAAGAATATGAAAGGATTCTTTTGTCGCTTTTTCATACGAGGTACTTTTTGACTTTTCCGACAAAAGTACGAAGAATGTTTTTTTAACTTATACGGCATGAATAGATTTTTAAAACATTACTTCAAAGAAGCTTCCTTTACAAGTTTTCAAGTTTATTTTTAATCAACTTCTTTTATTTTAAAGTTGTATGACATGTTATGAAAGGAAAAATGTTTTTGAAGAAGAAAGGATATTTTCCTCAAGAATTCAATTCAAGTGTTTTATCAAAATTATTTTCCATCTAAGATAATAAAGGGTTTTGTTTTTATCCCTATTATTACATGGATTTGATTATGTTGTGATGGAAACATTTTTATGAATTATTTTATCTTATATGAATTGTTTTATGATGTCATGTTGTTTAAGAATCCCATTTTTATTACATGGGTTATGTGATGATGTATGATTTATGATTATGTGGCACACATAAGAAAGGATTCATTATAAGATGGGTGGGACCTATATCTCCCTCCAATGCATTGGGTAAAGATTTTATATCTCATGAGATAGACATGGCTGGAACGGAAGGTTATTTCGGTTCAGTGATACAGGACTGAAACGAGGAGTGAACTCGGTTCAGAAAGGGACTTTGTCCACTAAGATAGTCTTGGCAATGAGTCATGACTAACAAGAAATGATTTTCCATGATTATGTGTGCATGCCACAAAGTTTCAAGTTTTATGTTATGATTATGGGGATCTCATTTTCACTTCTATGATTTATCCCATGTTATGATATTATGAGCTCTTTTGCAGGTTATGATTTCCAAAAAGCTATGTTCTTTTGTATATGATGTGATTGATATTTCTTTTGTTTACCCTTACTGAGCATTTGAGCTCACCCTTTTATGTTTTCTTTTCCCCAGGATATAAAGAAAGGTTTATAGGTAAAAAAGGGAGGATCTTTATGGGAGATATTGAAGATCTTTCACCACGATTATAAGATTACGTTCCGAGTTTCCAAAGACACTAAACTATTACGATCCTTGTGTGTGTGTTTTTGTTATGTACTAAGTATTCCGCAAAAGTAATGTAACGTCCATGTACGTCAAGATACGGGTCTCTACAGTTGGTATCAGAGGAAAGGTTTAGTCAACCTTTGGAAACTAGGATGCGAGAACTTTAGTGAGATCCCTAGAGATATTTCTAAGGTATGTCTAGGGATGTCTCTAAGGTTAAGTATACGTATAGGTTATAGTCCTAGAATTGCGCTAACGATCTTAGAATTTAACCTAAGATGTTAGATATTGAGGGTACTAACCCTTTATTATGTTGTTTCCCCTAGCATGATTTTTGCCTCTCACACTATTCTTTTGGGGTTTTAGACGATGGCAGGAACCCGAAGGAACCGTGTTAATACGGAATGTGATGGGCAATGCAATGATTGTTCCCCTGAGCAACCAAACGATATAGGAGCTGGAATGAAAAATCTTGTAGCCATGCTCACACAACTTTCTCAAGCTATGAATCATGCAGGACTTCCAAACGAGCAAAGGAAGGAGCAACATTCTGTTGAATCCTTCATGAGGCAGCGTCCACCTTCTTTCAGTGGGTCTACTGATCCATTAGTTGCTGAACAATGGATCAGTACTACTGAAAAGATATTTTCAGTTCTTCAATGTTCTGAACATGATAAAGTCATCTTTGCAGTATATCGTTTGGAAGGTGAAGCTGATCAATGGTGGAATCTTATCAAGAATACGAGGCCAAGAGATGAAATTGAGTCCATGGAATGGGACGAGTTCAAGAACTTGTTTTTTAGTAAGTACTTCCCTCGTATTCTTCAAACAAAGATGGAGAAAGAGTTTCTTGAACTGAAGCAAAGGGACGATGAATCTGTTGGTACCTATGAAGCAATTTTTACAAGACTTGCAAGGTATGCTTCTGGAATTATCATCCAACCTGAAAGTAAAGTTGATCGATTTTTCAGTGGCTTAAAACCAAGTCTTCGAAGGGCATTAGCTATAAGAGACTTCAGTAGCTATGAAGAAATTGTGCGTTGTGCTATCAAGGTAGAAATGGAAGTTGGTGTTACATATCCATCTCATGGTTTTGACAAGAAACGAAAGATGGAGTTCAAGGAGAAATCTCAGAATAATGGTGAAAAGAAGATGAATGTTTCCTTATGCACAAAGTGTGGAAAGAAGCATGGTGGAGATTGTATTAAAGGGACTAGAAAATGTTTTAAGTTTGGAAAAGAAGGTCATCGAGCAGCTGAGTGTCGAAGTAATGGAAAAAGGGTTTCTAATGATGTGAATAAAGCAAACACTGCAGAGAACGCACCGCCAACACTTCAATGCTTCAAGTGCAAGGAAATGGGGCATTATGCTAATAATTGCCCTAATCCAAGGGTTAGTGATGATCAACATGAGCAACCACTGAAGGCAAAGGACAAAGGGAAATCACATGCGATCACTATTGGTAATGTTGAATATGACAACGATGTGGTGGAATGATTAAGTGTCTATGTAATGGGATAATGTTGTATCATTGAGTATTGCAATATTTATTGATGTGGTATTCAAAGTGATTGAGATATTTTTTGGAAATAAGATGATATGCGCATAATGAAGACGAGAAAATGAAATGTTTAATAGTATTTATGAGCTCATGATTGATATAAGGACTAAGTGATATCATGGTTTGAGTATATAGAATTTTGAGGATTTTGGTATGTGGAAAGTGTTAACTTTTAACTGCACTCATGTTTTCACTAAGGTATTCAAGAGAATACACGATTAAGGACTTTGAATGTTTGGAATGTGACCAACAAGACATATCTTATGATATGTGGGGATCAATGATAGTATTAAATCTCTGGTAATCGATGTCACTATATTATGAGAGTGGACTGCAGTATTATGTATAAGCCTAAAGATTAGACTGGATTATGTTGGACATAAGTTAGTATTGTTTAAGGATAGAAGATTTTTGATATTATTGATGGGATGTTATAGTAACGTAGTTTTAGAAAAAGGACAACCTGCAGGACGGGCGACAGCCCATCGCTTCGGACAAGGCTGTAGGAATCGAACCCACAACCGAAGTGCGACTGGCCTTTATCGCCTACCACTGGCCTACAGGAAGTCCCTGTTTAGTAGAAACTAGTTTTATTATATTAAGCAGTATGATATATGAAGTATAAGTCCATTTTAGAAACCATATGTGATTAATCTCACTATAGATCGACTTATGTATATAATTTTTACTAACCTTTTGTTTGAGACAGATGGAATGACTCGTCATTCTATCACATGATCTGCTAACACTTCACGAATAACAAATTCAACTTCATTTATTTAAGAGATGAAGTAGAAATTGTTCAAGGCACGAACAAAAGTGAGATTGTACCAAAATAAAGTAAGTATTTATTCTAAGCAAATTTTCAACTTTAGGGAAATGATCTTGAAAACCAAAAAATGTTGTCCTAGTGATCTTATACCTGATGAATCAGATGGTACCTTATATCATCACAAATCTATGGATTTGTGATTACTGGCTTTTCCATAGCCATGTTCTCTACCACTCTCCATCAGAACATGATGGTTAGATTTCTCTTCCATATCCATATTTTCACCTATGTGGAAACCCAGTGATTAGTTTATTTGGGTAATCGTTACATTTCATACTTTAGTTTTTAAAGCCATGTTTTGGTATTCCCTTTTACGATGTGGGTTTCTATTAAAGAATCTTTCGAATAGTAAACCATTTATAACCCCGACGAATTTCGAGGGTGAAATTCATTTTAAGGGGGGTAGAATGTAACAGCCCGAGATTTTATGAAAAATATTCTTTTTTATTTTACTAATGTCTTGTGTTATACGCTACACCAAAAGGAGCTTGCACAACACGCATCCTTGACTTGCCTTGCATTACACGCAATCGCAACCTTCCTCGATAGCGTGTGTGGTACGTAATCCTGAGTTTCACGAAACAATGATATGCTATTAAAATATTATTAAAACTAGCCATTATGAATAGTAATAACCACTTTTTAAAATTCTCTAAATCTTATATTTCAAAATGAACTTCATTTTTGGATTCGGAGTATCGAATTTAGCCTAAGGTAAAATTTTGGTACATTTCGGATAACTTTCATATTCTGATGAATAGTGAAAATTACTAAATTATAATTAAAAAACAACTTTTTTAATCGAAATAATTAATAGTGATAAATTATTAATTTGAGTAGTTTTAAAGTATATTTAGAATATATTTTTACAATTTAATACAATGTTGGTCATTGGATGTAATTTCACATTTAAACTAGACATAAACAAGTGTCAATCTTTTGATAGATATTGTTTCTTGAAAACACGCTATTTGTTTTAACAGCGGGATTTAATTATAAAATTAATTAATGCAACTTTTATGTTATGAATTTGGTAAAATAGACTTCATTTTTAAATTCGGAATATGAAATATAGCTTGGGATGAAATTTTGGCATTGTTCTGAAAAACATCAATTTTTGATGAATAGTGAAACTACTAAGTGGTAGGTTAAAAACTGAATTTTGCATAAAACTTAATTTTACCGCTTCTGTGAATGGAATTTCGAAAATCCGAGAGACACGGTTAATATCAAGGACTAAAATGTGATTCAATGAGATGAAAATAATTTTTTGGTGAATAGTAACTTTTTACTTTTTTTTACCACGGTAAATAGTAAATAGGGTAACTAAGGGTAAATATGATATTAATATTACCCTAACACATGTCCTAATTCTATTGGACAAGTGTAATTCGACCAAAAACAAACTTAGGAATAAAATATGACCATTTAGGCCCACTTGGATTAGATTAGGACATTTATTATTAATTTATTTAAAGAAGGGTTAAAATAGTTAAAATCAAAGTTTAATAAGTTAATCATTTTTAATATGGGGTTATACATAAGATAAATTCGACTATAAATATTCATTAGAAAGCTAAAAAGATTTCCTACATGATGGTATTTTATTTGTAATTTTTAGACATCAAATAATATAATTTATTTATGACACAAAGATGATGCAGTAATTATCTTATTAATGAAATATTGACATAATTGATAATATAAATACAAAAATAAATGTAATTTAAGACTTTTTATGAATTACACTAATTTTATAGGTTACTATGATATATTATTGTTGATTTAATCAACTTGGTTCGAACATATAATTCTGTTATGACTTTCACAAAAATCATATATCAAATAGTGTCAAAATTGACACAAAAGAGTTTTTAAATCAAATATTATATTATTAATTGTTATTTTATTCCTAAAAATCTAAGGTTCGGCCAAATGACTTAGATAAGGATATATGTATTAATAATATACAATTTGGGGTTCGTTTGGCATGTTATATTAAGTTTATTAACCATATAGTGAAAGAAAACAAAAAGACACGGTAAAAGTTAAATTATTTAACTTAGAGTTAAATCTAATTGATAAGGTTAAAATAAGAACCTAAACTTGTCTAAATCTTATTGATTGATAGTATTTCGACCCATCCCCACTTTAGCTTCGAAATAAGACCCTTTGGAACCATTATAAACCGATTTTGACTTTAATATAAAATAATATTTTGAGATATTTCTAAGGTGCCCCTCTCCTCCCCTATAAAAGGACACCTCCTCCCCCTCCTCCTCACAACAATTTGAGCACTCAAGCTCGGCCAACCCCTGCCAAAATCTCTTCTCCACTTCCCTAGAAACATCTTAGAGGTTCTGGTATTCCTCAAAGACCAATTCTAGTGCCCTAAGAGGAGGTCTCAAAGAGGCACTTCAAAGAAGAGGTAATTACCGTTACCAATTCTTTCATCATTATTTCTTCTTCCACTTCTTCTTCTTAGGTTGTTTCATTATGAAGTAATAACATCAGTATCACTCATATAATGATATGTTATTATAAGTATGAAACAACCCTATTTCACCATCTATCCATCCTACGGAAAAAGAAATCACCGCACGTGCGTACGTACGGAATACCGTCTCCACGCCGTGGTGTAATCTATTTTCCACCACCACCTTACATGGATGGGTATAATGGCATAAAGAATGACTATACATAGTTATTACAACATCATATTGATTCTGATATATTGTATAATCCACTCCAATTCAATTCAATATTTATAGAAATGATATCATCGCTCGTGCGTACGTACGGACTACCGTCTCCACGACGCGATGAGATTCATTCTCCATGTTAACCATTTAAGAATGATTATAATGTATATATAAGAAATAATAATGAAATATATGAAATTATAAAGCTACTGGACTTATGTATATATATACATATGTATGTCATCTACTTACTTCCATTTCAAGACAATAAGGAAAGAAAAACAGCGTTCATGCGTACGTACGGACTACCGTCTCCATGAACGGTGTTTTTCATTTTATTTGTCTATCTATTATATATATATATACTGAATATATATGATATATAAATCATATTCTGGAAGTAAGTAAATCATGATATAAGTAATAATGATGTCAAGAACAAAAAGTCAAAACACCTAAGATAAATGAAACGATTTTACCCAAAACGCTTCTTTAACATGGAATTTACAAAAGAACGGGTAATATAATGTCATAAGTGAACCATATATGATATAATAACAATGAATATGATTCTGGAATGAGTCAATAACATGATTTAAATCATTATACAGGAGGTTCAGACACTTACAAAGCACGTCAGACCTAAGGTAAGGGAAATATCACAATCTCATTTTTATCCGAGATTGTTTATTCGTAACTATTTACTGGGGTGTATTTTATCATCCACATCCATGTTCCTTCAATATGTAATATTTTTTCCATCCACTTAAAATAGTTTAAATCCAATTTTACTCTTCGGTGAGTTTTTAGTAAAGAATATGAAAGGAATCTTTTGTCGCTTTTTCATACGAGGTACTTTTTGACTTTTCCGACAAAAGTACGAAGAATGTTTTTTTTAACTTATACGGCATGAATGGATTTTTAAAACATTACTTCAAAGAAGCTTCCTTTACAAGTTTTCAAGTTTATTTTTAATCAACTTATTTTATTATAAAGTTGTATGACATGTTATGAAAGGAAAAATGTTTTTGAAGAAGAAAGGATATTTTCCTCAAGAATTCAATTCAAGTGTTTTATCAAAATTATTTTCCATCTAAGATAATAAAGGGTTTTGTTTTTATCCCTATTATTACATGGATTTGATTATGTTGTGATGGAAACATTTTTATGAATTATTTTATCTTATATGAATTGTTTTATGATGTCATGTTGTTTAAGAATCCCATTTTTATTACATGGGTTATGTGATGATGTATGATTTATGATTATGTGGCACACATAAGAAAGGATTCATTATAAGATGGGTGGGACCTATATCTCCCTCCAATGCATTGGGTAAAGATTTTATATCTCATGAGATAGACATGGCTGGAACGGAAGGTTATTTCGGTTCAGTGATACAGGACTGAAACGAGGAGTGAACTCAGTTCAGAAAGGGACTTTGTCCACTAAGATAGTCTTGGCAATGAGTCATGACTAACAAGAAATGATTTTCCATGATTATGTGTGCATGCCACAAAGTTTCAAGTTTTATGTTATGATTATGGGGATCTCATTTTCACTTCTATGATTTATCCCATGTTATGATATTATGAGCTCTTTTGCAGGTTAAGATTTCCAAAAAGCTATTTTCTTTTGTATATGATGTGATTGATATTTCTTTTGTTTGCCCTTACTGAGCATTTGAGCTCACCCTTTTATGTTTTCTTTTCCCCAGGATATAAAGAAAGGTTTATAGGTAAAAAAAAGGGAGGATCTTTATGGGAGATATTGAAGATCTTTCACCACGATTAGAAGATTACGTTCCGAGTTTCCAAAGACACTAAACTATTACGATCCTTGTGTGTGTGTTTTTGATATGTACTAAGTATTCCGCAAAAGTAATGTAACGTCCATGTACGTCAAGATACGTGTCTCTACACTTTTTAAATGTTTTATCCAAATAGATCCCCCCTTCTTATATATCTATAAATCTTATAAACTGAGGTTTGGTGGACAATTAATAACAACCATAAAACATTCCATTCCATGTATTTAATGGTCCATTATTCAATTTTCCATAATTGAGTGCTTTGGGTTTATACTGTAGCCTATTCCAGAAACTAAAATTTAAGATGTGGTAGGAACACTAAGTAAAAAATAATGCTTTTTCAATCTCCTATAAGAATTGTGAATTGATAATAATTCTTTATCATTACTCACAAATGAAAAATTTCTTGTGGTCACGAAATGAATCCTATACGGCAAGGAATATGAATTGATTGTGAATACAATAAGATTAATAAAATGATACATGATTAATGATTTTATTCCATATTAGGCCAGCGATAAGTTGAAATTCCTCATTCTTATAAATAATAAAAGCACAAATCATGTTCATCAACTAATGGTGGATCCAAATCAAATATAATATGCAAAAATTATTGAACATCATATCCCATCTTAAGAAATTTTCATTTTTCCTATATGTGGTTTCCCTACTCCCGAACATAACTCATTGAAAAAACTCATCACATTATTATTTATCATTTATACAATCCCAAACAGTACTCTAGAACATAAAAGGAAAGGTAAATACAACTGATACCACTTTGTAACATACTGACCTATGATGCACAAAACATTACCCCATGTCAGTGGGTCACATGACCTCAAGTGCACCTCCCCATAAACTACAGGCTTCTGAATAGTAGTGAGGGTATGTGATGGTATAGTTGGGAATATATAACATCATGATCAATGTAATGAAGTAGTTTCAAAAATAAATAAATAAGAGGAAGAAAATTATAAATCAATGATTGAAATTAAAAAATCAATAATCACACTTAATCAAAGAGTTTTTTCATATAAAATATAATGATCATGTCACATCCCTATACAAAATGGTAGGAAATATATGGAAATAGGAATCCCATATATATTATAAATGAAAAGAACAAAAATTCCCAAAAGAAATAATCTCAAGCTATCATCAAACACAAAGCTCATTATTGTTCTCCCCTAGAAACAAGAAATGATCCAAACAAGAATCATAATGTTTGTGCATGGATTGGTCCTTACCAACTTCCATGAAGTCTATCCAGGTATCTAATATTGGACCGAACATACATGAGATAACACATTGTATTCCACAACTAATGGTGTCTATAGAAATTTTGGTCTTTGTATATATGAATAATCAATAATCAATATATAATTGTAAGATAAATTCCCATGTAGGTGTTATATTATCCATCCACCAATGATCAGATTAAACTAAAAACCATAAACATGAGAGAAAAATAAATCCAGATAAGACAAGTGTAATACATTCTAGACTAAAAAATGTATTCAAACATCCCTAATAAGTGTCACCATTAACTGAACAACACTAATAAGAGTTAACATTAATTTAGACACAATAATTACAACAAACTATAAAGCAAGACAAATCACCCACATCAGTATACGCCATGTAATCTAGTGTCATACATGAATGGTTTGATCCATGGTATAAAATCACTAAGGAATCCTCATAGAGCCATTGTATTATTTCAATTAATCGCACCACCACTACAACCAAATGAGACCAAAACCAACCCATAAAAACAACATTGAACAAACAATTTTAGGATTTAACTATACAAATTATACTCTATTCATGGAAGAACATTAAATTGAGAAGATGAAGAAAAAGAAATATTATAGGGGGGATATCCAGGCCAGAAGGCACTAGAGAGAAAAACCACCAACAAGGAAGGTCCCTGAAGGAGGAGGTGCTGACAAGGGGGTCATTCTGGCCAGAGTATGTTTTTATTAGGGATTTGCATATAGGTAGGTCATTAGAATAGAGATGAGGCGGCACCAGGAATGATCACGCCAGCAGGAGGGGGTTGTGCGATGGAAGCCCATCGGCTAGAGGAAATTATTAGTGAGGGAGGGAAGCCGCTGAATCTGGTCAATGAAAAGGGGAGAGTGCACAAAGGGGTTGCTATGAGATGGATAAGGGAGGTGGGGAGGGGAGATTCCTATTCAATGGGTGCATGGGATTAGGGTTTGACTGATTATTTATCTAAAATAAACCCTAAAAATAAACTAATAACTAATTAATGAAAATAATAGAAATATTTATAGTAATTAATGACCTATATAATAATAATAAAAATAATAATATTATTATTATCAATAATAATAAAAATAATGATAATAATTCTTAATAACATAGAATAATTAATATTCTTTTTAATTATGATATTTATAATAACGATAATATGAAATATAATAATAACATAATCATACTATTAACATGATACTAATAAAAATAATAATAACAAATTAAATTCTTAATGACAGTAATTCAATGTAAGTAATATAACAATAGTTTTAATTAATTTAATAAGAATATTTTTAGTAAACATGATAATAAATATGATTTTAATAACAATAATAAAATTAATATAACATTTCAATAATGATATCATTATCCACTTTATTTTAATTTTTATGTCATTTTTCTTCATTTAATTTTATTGAATAGAATACTGCAACCACATGGTCCATGCTCGGCTCAAGTGACCGTGAAAAGACTATGGGGTAGATTCTATCTGATCCAGACATAGTGACACTAGTATCTAGAATAATCACATTCTTTTTGCTAACAATGTGGTGATTGTTCAACAAACTAAATAATAATAATAAAAATAATAATAAAAATAATTATTATTATTATTAGCATAATGATAAAAATAATAATTGTATATTCATTTTATTTTAAATAATAATAATGACAATATTTTAAATAATATTATTCTTATTATTAATTACAAAAATAATGATAAAATTCTCATTAATAATATTATCAATAGTTTTAATACTATTTTACCTTTTCATATTTTTTTTAATTTAACTCTCCATTTATATGTTGTTAAATTACCATTTTTGTTTTCAAATGTGTGAATTCCGCACAGTGACCATGGCAAGGCCGCATAGTCTCCAAACCATTTCCTAATAGTGCACCCAGTGGCCTCAAACCCAAACCAACCATTTTTTAGGAAAACTAAAAAATTTAAATAGAGACTTATCATGAATCCCAAAAAATATATCTGAATCCAAGAAAAAAAATTAAAGAACTTATAAAGTTCAGTTTTCTGTATGAAAATTTTAGAATATGAACCAATGGAGAAAATTCAAAATTATATTGAAATTATTTTATGCCCAATTCAAAAAATTATAATACCTATTAATACTTTGGAATAAAATCTCATTACACTAACAACTGTAATATATGAAATGCTCAAATTAGAGTTATTAATAGGGATTTTATTTGAACAATATGTTTGAAGCTAATAAATCAAATTTTGTAAAAATAAAACAGATCTAGATTCCCAAATCAATGCTCACTAACACTACTAGACCCAATAAAATATAGGTACCAAAACAAAAAAATGTTAAATTTCTTTTTTTGGGACCAATTTGGATGGAGAACGATGTTTGAAGAGTTGGTGTTTGCAAAGTGTTTTCATTTGTTGTCAAAGAAGATAAATCAATTCAATTTGTAAAGGAATTAAAACCAGACGATGCTTTGCTGATATGTATTACTCAAATATCATAAGTCATGAGAACTTGTGGTGTATGCCTTATGATGGAAATCGGTAGAAATGATGATGCCAGTCATATATAGTTTTGATTGGAAGGAGTGATGCTGCTAGAAGATAGGGAAGTTTTGGTAATTCACATTGTAACTCTGACGATTCTAGATCTGGTCTTTCAAAAGATAAATATAACGATAGTGGAATTTGTGATAAATGTAGAAGAATGGTTATGGGAAGCAGTGAAGAGAGAAAATGACAATGCAATGGACAATATGGGGGCGGCAGAAAAGCACAGTTTAAGGTGGTGTTGTTTTCAGTGTTTTCCAAATTTTAGGGCCTGAAAATCAGGAGATGAAGATGTGTTTTTGGCAATGGATGGAGCGTGAAAAATTGAAGATTTTTTACATTTTCGCATGTGAGGCATGATTCAAGGTCAGACCATTGAAAAATGAAAATGTCAAGGAGTGCACGGAAATTTTGGAAAGTTGAGCGCAAAAAGAAAGTGGTGCGTGAAATATTTGCATGTTCCATGAAATTTCTTCGGGATGCATGAAAAATGAAGGCCGCGTGAAATAGAAGTATGATGCATGAAAAATCACCGGGTTTCACAAAAAGTAGAGTGGTGCATGAAATAGAGGAATGATGTTTTCGCGCAATAGGTGTTTTGAGATCAGAAGCTCGACAATTGGAAAAGGCATGAGGTGCGCGAAATATTGGAGCATTGTGCGAAATATGAAGTTGAGTGAAAGAGTTTTTATGGGCATGAAAGAGGTTTTGCGCGCGGATTTGTTTTTTTCATGCGGGGTCAAAAATTCCAATGATTATGAGGTGAAACCCACTCATTTAAAAATGCTCAACATTTAGAAGAAATCCTGAGCTCTGGCGGATGTAAAATAATATGCTATGTCAGTTTCGTGAAAAGAAAAAAGATTGCGTGAAAAGAGGACAGCTGCGAGAAATGAGAAATAGTTGCTTGAAAAAAGATAAGTTGCATGAAAAGAGAAGAGGTTGCGCGAAAAAAAGGGAGTTGCGTGAAAATGATTTTCGTGACAAAAGTGATTTTTTACGCGCAAGGCATTGGAATTGCACGCATGATATATTGAAGGCTGCGTGAAAAATTTAGGGTCATCACACATATTCAGTTATGTGTATGGATGTTCTTACCAGCTTCTGGATAGAAAAGTGAAGATTTTTATTTCGGAGAATACAACTGTTCAATTGTGAAGAAGAACTGAAATACTGTTATTCCCTATTTGTGCAAAGAGGTTGCACACGCGCTTGTGGATTTTTTTTCAAGTGCTACACGAGTGTAAGGGCATATCCTACTCGTTTTATTCCACATAAAAGGATTGTTTTCTACTAGACTGTGTGGTACTGGATTATTTTTGTACCATACCAAGGACGTATCTACTCTTGTTGAGTAGTGAACTTTGTAAATCTTTTGATCACGTGGTTGTGTGTGTTCAGCAGAGAAGAAAATCATTAACAGGAGGTGAAGGTTTTTTAAATTCGAAGGAAACATAAAAAAGAAAAGATATCACTGATTCACCACCTCCCCCTCTTAGTGATACTTGGAGCCTGACTGGGAACATCAATTGGTATCACATGGAGGTTCCATTCGTTTATTCATTGCTGAAGTGTTTAAAGAGATGTTGTGATGGAAAATATAAATTTTTTCAACAGTAAGGGGATTTCAATATTCAATGGAAAGAACTATCACATCTGGAAGGACAGAATGATTACATATCTTATGTCTCTTGGATATGTGGTTCTTGAAACTACAACAGATGGATGTACTGCTATTGATGAAAAGTTTCCTCTTACTCCTGAGGATAAAAAGAATCATGAGAATAATGGAAGAGACAAAAATGCATTACTCTCATCACTCTATGAGAGTGAATTTTTAAGTGTGAAAGGTGTTGCTACATCTAAAGTCATCTGGGATAAGTTGATGATCATGTATGAAGTAAATACAAATGTGAAGAAGGAAAAACTACAAATCTGGAGGCTAAAGTATGAAGACTTTAAAATGGGAGAATCTGAATCTGTTGGGGATTTCTTTACCAATGTTAATGACACTGTCAGTACAATCAGATGTCTTGGTGAAAAATTTGAAGATGCTTCAGTTTTTGAAATGATCATGAGAATTATGCCTGAAAAATATGATTCTAATGTTTCATCACTGGAAGATTGTGATCCGAAAACATTATCTCTTGATGATTTAGAAATTACTCTAATCACTTATGATATGAGAAGAGAGAAGACCATGAAAATCAATGAAAAGCCGATAGAGAAATGTCTTTCAATGCATAAAAGAAAGAGAAGTCGAATAAAATTCATATTAATGAAAAAGTTGATGAATCTGACTCTAAATACGAGATATGTCAACATTTTGATGAAATTATATACTTGTTTTCTAAAATTGTTAAAATAGGCACATAGAAATACAAAGGGAAACTCCCTTTGAAATGTTTTGAATGCGGACCTATTGGCCACTTTGCGGCTAATTTTCCTCAAAAAGGGAAAGATGACGTCAATGAAGAAGAAGATAGAAGGCCAAGACGGTCATGGAAGAAATAGGGTGTAAAAGATAAATATTCTGGTAGAGGTCAGAATAAAAAAATCTTAAAATCAAAAGGAAGAAGTTTTTTGTCAAAAGATGAAGAAGATGATGATAGCAAGACTGAATCAGAAAAATCTACTACTGATAAATCTATATAGAGTACCTTTTTGAAACAGTGAATAATGATGATTATGAGAGCATTAGTACTGAAGAAGAAGAAGAAACTCAACTTGAACAATATTTGAAAGAAGTGTTAGAGGAATGATTGAGGAAGATTAGAAATCTTGAGAAAGAAATCAAGAGGTTGATAAATGAAAATTCAACATTAAACAATCAAGGAAGTTTTATAGATGAGAAAATCAAGATGGAAAAGGAGATTGATGATCTGAGAAATTCTATTGAGAATAAAAAGAATCATAATGATCATCATGAAGTAAATATGAAGGAAAATGAAGAAGAGATGGAACTTGTCCCTAAAAACCATTATAAAGCTAAAGAAATGAATATCAGCATCAAAAATTCTATCTCAGAAGTTGGTGAATGGTCCAATAAGTATGAATCAAACAAGGATCCTAAAAATTTACCTTCAAAGGTCGAAATGAAATTCAAAACTGGTTCTGAAAAGAATAAGGCTAGAAAGACCATTTATGTGGCCAAAGTCAGCATTGCTGAAAAATCAGAAGTGCATAAAAATTATGAATCAAGAAAAACTTCTAATACATTGGTACTGATGAATCTGAGCTGAAGAAGAGAGTTGAAAATAAAAACAAGAAGGTTTTTGAGAAGCGTGTTCACAAATCTGGTCAGTATAAATGTTTTAGAGGAAAATATTCTTTCTATGGTTACTGCTGGTATTGTGGTGGATTCGTACACATGGCAAGTATGTGTTGGTTTAACCAACAACATTACAACTATTCCAAAAATTTTGAAAGACATGGATTGAGGGGGACTCAACCCTTTCAAAATAAAATTTCTCCAAACAAATTTCAGAAGATATCTGAGATGACTAGTGTGAAAGATGAGAATTGATTCCAACCACTGGAAACATATTGTGAAAGATGTGATCGACCTGGAAATCTTGCTAAGGGCTGCCTTAGTGTGTTACCAGAGAAACAAAAGTTTGTTAATAATCCTCCGAAGACAGAGTTTTTAAAATCCAAAAGGGACAAGTATGATAATTCTGAAAATAAATAATGCATGGTTCTCTGGCCAGAACACATTGACATGGCTAAGAAATTTCCAGAAGCACAACAGAAATAGATGAAAAGAGAGAACAAAAATCTCATGTTGTTGAAACTGCTCTGAAAGCTACAAAATGTGAGCATCCATGGATTACTGATAGTGGGTGTTCCTCTCATAGGATAGGAGACTTAAATCTTATGAAGAATGTGAAGGACTTCAAAGAAGGAACAGTGACATTTGGAAATGATGAATCTCTAAGGATAAAAGGTGTTGGATCGACAATCATTGAAAAGAAAAGATGAAATCCGGAAAAACATTTTATGTTGATGGGCTAAAATATAACCTGCTTAGTGTGTCACAACTCTGTGATGAGGGAAAAAAATTAATCTTCAGAAAATATGGATTTGTTGTGAAAAGTAAAAATGATGGAAATATTGTCATAAGAGGCCAACGTACAAGAGGGAATTTGTTCCAAGCTGGTTAAGTGTAGAACCCTTGTTACATGGGTGTGGTGGATGAAAATTATTTATGACATAAAATAATGGGTCATATGTGTCAGAGAAATATTTGCAAGTTATAAAAGATACATAGTGTGTGAGATATTCTGATTTATCAAGAAGAAGAGATTGGTGTTGCACTATTTGTGAGAAATAGAAGATTAAAAACTCTATTCATAAGAGAGATCAAATTCACTCAAAAAGACCCTTGGAGCTCATACACTCTGATATCTATGGACCAATGAGCAAGAAATCTAAAAATGAAGATAATTATTTCATTACCTTCATTGATGAATTTACTCGTATTACTTGTGTTATATACATGAGACACAAGTTAGATCCTCTGAAAATGTTTAAGAGTTTTAGGAGAAATGAAGAAAAGGAATGTAATTATTCAGTGAAGAAGATGAGAACTGATGATGGTGGTGAGTATAATAATGAAGAGTTTGAATGTTATCTTGAGAATCATGGAATTTGGCATGAGTTCAGTTCACCATACACACCTCAACAAAATGGGGTTGCTGAACGAAAGAATCAGAGTTTGGTGGAAATGGGGAGAACTATGTTACTTGAACATTGTCTTTCTCATTAGTAATGGAGGAAAGCCTTGAGAACTGCTGCATATATTCAAAACCGATGTTTTTATAGGCCACACTCAGATATGACTCCATAGGAATGTTCTATGGAAAAACTCCACGTTTGAAACACTTGAGAGTTTTTGGGAGTCCTTGTATTATAAAGAAAAAAGGTGGAAATCTGGAACTGTTTTAGAAAAGAGGAGATGACAGAATTTCTCTTGGCTATGCTCCAGAAAGAAGATGATATAGATGCTTCAACAAAGAAATAGGAAGAATTTTTTATTCTTCAGATGTAAAAGTTGTTGAAAATGCTGATAAAGAAAAGAAATCATATGTTGATGTGGATGTCGATCAGGATAGAGAATATTATTTTAACAATTCTAATAATGTTGCAGACTACGTTAATTCTACTCAAGAAGAAGAATCTAACTCAGAAATATCTAGTGAGGAGTATAAAGGTCAAACAACTCATCCTATGTTGAGGAAACAAGTGGCTGTTGAGAACATTTTTGGAGATTAAAATCAAAGGATTCGAACAAGAAGAACAAGAAATGATATATCACATACTTCTCATTATTCTAATGTTGATCCGAATGATGTGAAGGAAGCATTTGAGCATCCAGAATGGGTTCATGCTATGAATAAAGAGATTGATCAGATAGAGAAGAATGATACATGGGAACCTGTACCCAAGTTGGACAACAAGAACATTATTGGTACAAAGTGGGTTTTCCAGAACAAGATAAATGAAGAAGGTAATGTATTAAGAAAAAAAGAAAGATTGTTTTGAAAAGGTTATTCACAAATTGAAGGCATTGATTTTGATAAAACATTTTCTTCAGTGGCATGATTAGAAACAATAACAGTATTTCTTGCCATTTCTGTACAATGAGGTTACAAAATCATTCAAATGGATGTGAAATCTTCATTCTTGAATGGTGACCTTTATGAGGAAGTTTACATTGATCAACCTTGTGGATTTGTTATTGGGAAGGGTGAATGAAATGTGTGCAGGTTGAAGAAGGATTTTTATGGTCTAAAACCGGCTCTGATGGAATGGTATTCTAAATTAGATACCTTCTTGAAGAAGATGAATTTTAAAAACGGTATAGCTGATAGCAATCTTAACATCTATGAGTTTCAGGAGATTTCACTGATCGTTATTGTATACGTCGATGACATTATCATTGCTGGGAATGATGAAATATCATGTGAATGATTCTCTGAGGAGACGAAGAAGTTATTTGAAATGTTGATGTTATGTGAAATGATATACTTTATTGGGCTCAAATCTCACAGATAAAGAATCATGTCATTTTGTCTCAAGAAATGTATGCTAATGAACTTCTGAAGAAGTTTGGTATGGAAAATTCTAAACTAGTGTCCACACCTATGTCAGTGGGAACCAAGTTGTTTAATTGTGGAGAAGGAATTGAAGTTGTTCAAAAAGTGTTTCGAAAGCTGATTGGATGTCTTTTGTATCTGGCTGCCTCAAGACCCGACATCTTCTATGCTGTCACTTTATGTGCAAGAATTCAGAGTGCTCCTAAAGAATTACATCTGATATCTAGAAAAATAATTCTATGATATATCAAAGGCAGAACAAATCTTGGAATCAGTTATGACGGCTTAGTAAATATTGATCTATTCGGGTATTCTGATGCTGATTGGGCAGAAAATGTTGATGATCGAAGATCCACATCTGGTGGAGTTTTCATTCTGGAAAAACGTTGTGTTAGTTGGCATACAAAGAAACAAGATTCAGTAACTATAAGCATAGCTGAAGATGAGTATGTTGCCGCTACTCAAGAATCAACTAAACTAATGTGGATGAAGACTCAGTTGGCAGATCTACTTGTTGAAGTGTAGCTACCATTGCTCTTGGGACGTGATAATCAGAGTGCGATCAATCTTACAAGGAAACAGGTACAACATTCTCATTCAAAACACTTTGACATAAAGTACCACTTCATTAAATAGAAGGTGGAGAAGAATGAATTGAGGCTGTATTATGTTCCAACATCTGAACAAGTTGCTGATATATTCACAAAACTGTTACCGAAGGAACCATTTTCAAAATTGAGAATGAACAAGGGTGTCCAACCTCCTTCTAATCAAGGTTAAGGTACGTAATTCTGTCCCCACTCTCATCTTGTTTTTGGATATTGTTGTTAAGGGGAATAATTGTTTCATAAATCTATCCGTATAGATGCACGCATAAATGCGGAGTTGTGGGTATGCTGTGAATTCAGCATATATGTGTGTGAACTATTCTAACTGTTTGTTGGAGTGGTTGTAAGAAGCAGTGTTGTTTTCCCAGAGAATTATTGAAGAAGTAAATAATGCTGAAGTAGATGCTTGAAAGATGTTCTGAAGAAGGCTGAGGAGGTATGTTCATCATATTTCATAGTCACTGCTTTTAGACAGCATGGTTTTGGCTGTCAATAATTCATGTTTCCTTCAACGAGTTCTCTCACATTGGCTTAGAATTGTTTATATGTAATCCATTGCATAAGGTAACAATGTTCTGTGATTTATGAATCTTGTTAGACAACAAAATTTAAATGAGGAGACTATTGGGACCAATTTGGATGGAGAAAGAAGATTGAAGAGTTAGCGTTTGCAGAGTGTTGTCTTTTATTGTCAAAGAAGATAAATCAATTCACTCTGTAAAGGACTTAAAACCAGACAATTCTTTACTTATATGTATTTCCAAAATATCATATGTTAGGAGAGCATGTGATTCAATCCTTATGATGTAACTGGGGAGAAATGATAATGCCAGTCATATACAGTTTTGATAAGAAGGAGTGATGCTGCTGGAAGATAGGGAAGTTTCAGTACATACCATTTTAACTCTGACGATTCTTGATATGGTCTTTCAAAAGATAAATATAAAGATAGTTGAATTCATGATAAAAGCATAAGAATGGTTATGGGAAGCAGTGAAGAGAGAAAATTACAAAGCAATGGACATTATGGGGGTGGCAGAAAACTGCAGTTTAAGGTGGCTCTGTTTTCAGTGTTTTCCAATTTTTAAGGCCTGAAAATCGGGAGATGAAGATGTGTTTTTGGAAATGTATGGAGCGTGCAAGATTGAAGATGGTTTATATTTTTTCATGCGAGGCATGATTCAAGGTCAGAATAATGAAAAATTATAAAGGCATGGAGTGCGTGGAAATTTAGGCAAGTTGCGCGCAAAAAAAAGTGGTGTGTGCAACATTTCAGGGTTGCGAGAAATTTCAGCGGGATGCATGAAAAATGAATGCAATGCGAAATGGTAGCGGGATGTGTGAAAAATCATCAGGATTCCCGAAAAGTAGAGTGGTGCTTGAAATAGAGGAATGATGTTTTCGCGCAATTGGTGTTTTGAGATCAGAAGCTCGACAATTGGAAAAGGCATGATGTGCGAGAAATATGGGAGAATTGCGGGAAATATGAAGTTGCATGAAAGAGTTTTTACATGCATGAAGGTGTTTTTACGTAAAAATTATTGTTTTTCATGCGAGGTCAAAAATTCCAATAAATATGAGGTGAACCCCTCTCATTTAAAAATTATCGCCACTTAGAAGAAATACTAAGCTCTGGCGTGCATAAAATAATATGCTAGGTGAGTTGCATGAAAAGAAAAAAGTTTACGTGAAAAGAGGACAGTTGTGCGAAAAGAGAAATAGTTTCACAAAAATAGAGGATTTGCGCGAAAAGAGACAAGGTTGCACGAAAAAAGGGAGTTGTGCGAAAACGTTTTCCGTGCCAAAAGTGAATTTTTTCGCGCAAGGAATTAGAATTCCGCGCAAGATATTCTAATGGTTGCGCGGAAAATTTGGGGTCTTCACACATATTCAATTGTGCATATGGAAGTTCTTAACAGCTTCTAGATTAGAAGGTGATGTTTTGTACTTCAGAGTTTACAACTGTTCAATTGTGAAGAAGCACTGGAATATTGTTATTCCATATTTGTGCAAAGAGGTTTCACACATGCTTGCAGATTGTTTTCCAAGTTCTACATGAGTGTAAGTTTATATCCTACTCATTGTATTCCATATAAAAGGATTGTTTTCTACTAGATTTTGTGGTACTGGATTATTTTTGTACCATACCAAGGATGTATCTACTCTTGTTGAGTAGTGAACCTTGTAAATATTGTGTTCATGTGGTTGTGTGTGTTCACCAGAGAAGAAAATATTTACCAGGAGACGAAGGTTGTTTCAATTCGAAAGAAACATAAAAAGGAAAAGATATCATTGATTCACCCCTCCCCCTCTCAGTGATACTTGGATCCTAACTGGGAACTTCAATTGGTATTAGATGGAGGTTCCCTTCATTTATTGATTACTGAAGTGTTTGAAGAGAACATGTGATGGAAAATATAAATTGTGGGAAAAGTAAGGGGATTCCATTTTTCGATGTAAAGAACTACCACATCTGTAAAGAAAAAAAGATGCCATATATTTTTTCTCTTGGATATGATGTTCTTGAAAATACAATAGATGGATTTCCTACTATTGATGAAATGGTTCCTCTTAAACCTACGGATAAAAAGAATCATGACAATGATAGAAGAGTCAAAAAAAGCATTACTATCATCACTCTCTGAGAGTGAGTTTTTAAGAGTAAATGGTGTTGCAACATCTAAAGTAATCTGGGATATGTTGATGAACATTTATGAAGTAAACACTAAAGTGAAGAACGAAAAGCTAAAAATTTGGAGGCTGAAGTATGAAGACATGAAAATGGGAGAATCTGAATCTGTTGGGGATTTCATTACCAAGGTTAATAACATTTTCAGTACAATTAGATGTCTTGGTGAAATGATTGAAGATGCTACAGTTTTTGACAAGATCTTTATAATACTTCTTGACAAATTTGATGCTAAAGTTTCATCACTGGAATATTGGGATCCGAAAAAATTATCTCTTGATGATTTGCATAGTACTCTCATCACTTATGAGATGAGAAGAGAGAATTCCATTAAAAGAAAATAAAAATCTGATAGAGAAAAGTCTTTCTAGGAAGAAAAGAAAGATAAGTCGAATAAAATTTATATTAATGAAGAAGCTAGTGAATCTGACTCTGAAAATGAGTTATGTAAAAATCCTGATGAAATTATATCCTTGTTTTCTAAAAATGATAAAAGATGCATAGGGAAATACAAAGGGAAACTCCCTTTGAAATGTTTTGAATATGGTGCTATTGGCCACTTTGCGGCTAATTTCCCTCAAAAAGGGAAAGATGACGTCAGTGATGAAGAATATAGAAGACACAGAAGTTCATGGAAGAAACAGGGTGGAAAAGATAAATATTCTGGTAGTGGTCAGAATAAAAAAATTATCAAATCAAAAGGAAGAAGTTTTTTCTCAAAAGATGAAGAAGATGATGATAGAGAGACTGAATCAGAAAAATATACTACTAAGAAAGATAGAGAGAGTGCCTTTTTTCAATAGTGAATAATGTTGATTATGAGAGAAGTAGTGCTGAAGAAGAAGAAACTCAACTTGAACAGTATCAGAAAGAAGACTTGAAAGAATGTTTGAGGAAGATCAGAAAGATTTATAAAGAAAACAACTAGTTGATAAATGAAACTTCCACATTAAACAATCAAGGAAGTTTTGCTGATGAGAAACTCAAGATGGAAAAGGATATTTATGATATCAAAAATTCTATTGAGACTACAAAGAATCGTAATGATCATCTTGAAGTAAAACTGAAGGCAAAAGAAGAAGAGTTGGAACTTGTCCATCAGATACTTTATAAAGCTAAAGAAATGAATATCAGCATCAAAAATTGTATCTCAGAAGTTTGGTGAATGTTCCAGTAAGAATGAATCAAACAACGATCCACAAAAGTTATTGTCAACGGTCGAAATGAAAGTCATAACTCGTTATGATAAGAACAATGCTGGAAAGACCATTTATTTAGCCAAAGTCAGCAATGCTAAAAAATCAGAAGTGCATAAAAATCATGAGTCAAGAAAAACTTCTAATACTTCTGGCACAGATGAATCTGAGTTGAAGAAGAGAGATTCAAATGAAAACATTAATGTTTTTGAGAAGCGTGTTCACAAATCTAGTCAGTATAAAAGTTTCAAAGGAAAATATTATTTCAATGGTTATTGTAGGTATTGTGGTGGATTCGGACACATGGCACATATGTGTTGGCTGAACCAACAACATTACAACTATTCCAAAAGTTTTGAAAGACAATGATTGAGGGGGATTTTTCCCTTTCAAAATAGAATGTCTCCAAACAAATTTCAAAAGATATATGAGAAGACTGGTGTTAATGTTGAGAATAGATTCCATCCAATGGAAAATTATTGTGAACGATGTGATTGACCTGGAAATCTTGCTAAGGGCTGCCTTAGTGTGTTACCAGAGCAACAAAAGTTTGTTAATAATCCTCAGAAGACAATGTTTTTAAAATCCAAATGGGACAAGTCTGAAAAGTCTGAAAAGAAATAATGCAAGGTTCTCGGGCCAGAACACATTGTCTTGGCTAGGAAATTTCTAAAATCACAATTGAAAGTAGATGAAAAGAGAGAACAAAATCCTCTTGTTGTTGAAACTACTCTGAAAGCTACAAAAGGAGAGAATTTGTGGATTACTGACAGTGGGTGTTCCTCTCATATGAGAGGAGACATAAATCATGTGAAGAATGTGAAAGACTTCAAATAAGGAACAATGATATTTTGAAATGATGAATCTCTAAGGATCAAAGGTGTTGGATCGGCCATCATTGGAAAATAAAAGATGAAATCTAGAAAAACACTCTATGTTGATGGGCTGAAACATAACCTTCTTAGTGTGTCACAACTCTATGATGAGGGAAACAAAGTAATCTTCAGAAAAGGTGTATTTTTTGTGAAAAGTGAAAACGATTGAAATATTTTCACAAGAGGCCAACATACAAGATGTAATTTTTTCCAAGTTGGTGAAGTGTAGAACTCTTGTAAATGGGTGTGGTGGATTAAAATCAGTTATGACATAAAATTCTGGGACATATGTTTCAGAGAAATATTTGAAAGTTATCAAAGAGAGATAGTGTCCAAGATATGCTGATTTATCAAGAAAAGATACTGGTGTTGCACTATTTGTGAAAAAGGGATGATTAAAAACTCTATTCATAAGAGAGTTGAAAATCACTTAAAATGACCATTGGACCTCATACACGTTGATATCTATAGACCAATGAGCAAGAAATCTATAAATGGAGATAAGTACATCATTACCCTCATTGATGACTTTACTCGTCTTACTTGTGTTATGTACATGAGACATAAGTCACATGCTCTGAAAATGTTTAAGAGTTTCAAGAGAAATGAATAAAAGGAATGTGAGTATTCAATGAAGAATATGAGATCTGATAAAGGTGGTGAGTATAATAATGAATTGTTTGAATGTTATATTGAGAGGCATGGAATTCGGCATGAGTTCAGTTCACCATACACACCTCAACCAAATGGGGTTGCTGAAAGAAAGATTCGGAGTTTGGTGGAAATGGGGAGAACTGTGTTACATGAACATAGCCTTTCTCATTATTGTTGGAGGAAATCCATGAGAACTGCTTTTTAAATTCAGAACTGATTTTTTTACAAGCCAAATTCAGATTTGACTCTATATGAATTTTATATGGAAAAAATCCAAGTCTGAAACACTTGAGAGTTTTTGGGAGTCCTTGTATTATAAAAAATATGTGGAAATATGGGAAAGTTTTAGCAAAGAGGAGATGACAGAATTTATCGTGTCTATGCACCATAAGGAAGTGGATATAGATGCATCAACAAAGAAACAAGAAGAATTATTTATTCTTTAGATGTAAATGTTTTTGAAATGCTGAGAAAGAAAAGAAGTCATATGTTGATGTGGAAGTCGAGCAGGATAAAGAAGATTCTTATAACATTTCTGATAATGCTGCAGACTGTGTTAATTCTACTTAAGAAGAGGAATCTGACTCAGAAATCTCTAATGATGAGGATGAAGTTCAAACAACTCATCCTAGGATGAGGAAACAAGTGGAGGCTCAGAACATTATTGAAGATACAAATCAGAGGGTTCAAACAAGAAGAACAAAAAATGTTATATCACATACTTATCTTTATGCTAAAGTTGAACCGAATTATATAAATTAAGCATTTGAGAATTCAAAATGGGTTCATTCTATGAATGAAGAGCTTGATCAGTTTGAGAAGAATGATAGTTGGGAACTTATACCCAAGTCGGATAACAAGAGCATTATTTTTACAATTGGGTTTTCTGGAACAAGCTAAATGAAGAAGGTAAGGTAATAAGAAACAAATCCAGATTGGTTTGAAAAGGGTATTCACAAATTGAAGGCATTGATTTTGATTAAACTTTTTCTCCTATGGCCTAATTAAAAACAATCAGAATATTTCTTTCCATTGCATCTCAACGAGGTTACAAAATCATTCAAATGGATGTAAAATCTGCATTCTTGAATGGTGACCTTGACGAGGGAGTTTACATTGATCAACCTTGAGGATTTGTTATTGGAAAGGATGAAAGCTCTGTGTGCAGGTTGAAGAAGGATTTTTATGGGATAAAACAGGCTCCAAGGGCATGGTATTCTAAATTTGATATCTACTTGAAGAAGATGAATTTTAAAAATGGTAGAGTTGATAGAAATATTTATATCAAAGAGGGTTAGGATTTTTCACTGATCGTTATTGTATATGTCGATGAAATTATCTTAGCTTGGAATGATGAAAGATCATGTGAAAGATTCTCTAAGGAGATGAAGAAGCTATTTGAAATGTCTATGCTCGGTGAAATGAAATACTTTCTTTGGCTACAAAACTCAGAGAAAAAGAATCATGTCTTTCTGTCTCAAGAAAAGTATGCTAAGGAACTTCTGTAGAAGTTTGGCATGGAAAATTTGAAACCAGTGTCCACACCTATGTTAGTGGGAACCAAGTTGTATAAATATGGAGAATGCAAGGAAGTTTATCAGAAAGAGTTTCGAAAGCTGATTGGAAGTTTGTTGTATCTGACTACCTTAAGACCTGACATCCTCTTTGCTGACACTTTATGTGCAAGATTTCAGAGTGCTCCTAAAGAATCACATCTGATAGCTGGAAAACGAATTATCAAATATATCAAAGGCACAAAAAATTTTGGAATCAGGTATGATGGATCAATAAATATTGATCTATTCGGGTATTCTGATGCTGATTGGGTAGGAAATATTGATGATCAAAGATCCGCATCTGGTGGAGTTTTCTTTCTGGGAAAAAGTTGTGTTAGTTGGCATAGAAAGAAACAAGATTCAGAAACTCTAAGCACAGATGATGCTAAGTTTGTTGCTGCTACTCAAGCTGCAACTCAACTAATGTGGATGAAGAATAAGTTGGAAGCTCTACTTGTTGAAGTGAAGCTACTATTTCTCTTGAGATGTGATAATGAGAGTGCAATAAATCTTACAAGGAATCTGGTACAACATTCTCGTTCAAAACACATTGACATAAAGTACCACATCATTAAAGAGTTAGTGGAGAAGAATGAATTGAGGATGGATTGTAGAGACCCGAAGCATGACGTACATGGAAATTACATTACTTTTGTGGTATAATTAATACATAACAAATACAGACACACAAGGACCATAATAGTTTAGTGTCTTTGGAATCTCGGATTATAATCTTCTTATCGTGGTGAAAGATCTTCAAACTCTCCCATAACGATCTTCCGTTTTTTTCTTACCTAAAACCTTTCTTTATATCCTGGGGAAATGAAAACATAAAAGGTCTGAGCTCAAATGCTCATTAAGGGTAATCATAGAGAACATAAAACAATACTAAGACATTTGAATGTAAAAAAACATGAGCATAAAATCTAAACATCAATATCTTGAGCATTGACATAAAACATGGCAGTATGTAAGTCATAGATCATGAAGAAACATTAGTCATGATAAATTAGCATGGTAATAAAACATTTAATTGTGGCAACCATTAAGCACATGATATGATTTCCATAGTAGCCAAGGCATTGCTGCCATGACCATCTTAGTGGACAAAGTCCCTTTCTGAATTGAGTTCACTCCTCGTTCCAGTCCTGTATTACTGAACCGGTTTAACTTGCCATTCCAGCGATGTCTATATCATGAGATATAAATCATTACCCAATGCATTGGAAGTATATATAGGTCCCACCCATCTCATATTGAAATAATTCTTTCATGTGCCACAGTATAAATATAAACCATTCATCATAACCCAAGAATAAAATGGGTTTCATAAACATCATTCCATCATAACATAATCCAAACAAAAAAATGGATATCATTTTATCATAAGAAAATTGAAACCATGTAAATCATAGAGACATGATACTTTAAACATACACATATGAAATAATGTCATCTTTGATGAAAAATGGTTTTGATAAAACACTTGAAATGAATTCTTGAGAAAAATATCCTTTTTTCTTCAAAATCATTTTCTTTTCACAAAATGTCATGCAATTTTAAAATATAAGGATTTTTTTTGAAATATTCATGAAATATTTTGGAGGAATATTCATGAAAATATGGCTTTATAAAACGCAAAAATCCCTTCATGCCTTATACGTTAAAAAAACATTCTTCTCATACTTTTGTCGGAAAAGTCAAAAAGTACCATGTAGGGTAAATAAATGAAATATTCCTTCCATGCCATGGGGTAAAAGTAAAAATGGGTAAAAAGGAATTTAAAAATACATGAATAAACTTTTATAAAACATGGACATGGAAAATAGCAATAAGCCCAGTAAAAACTTATGAATAAGCAATCTCGGATAAAAATGAGATTTGCATAATTATCTGTTACCTTAGGTCTAATATTCTTCATACACATTTGAACATCCTGTATAATGATTTAAATAATGTCATTGACTTATTACAGAATCATATTCATTGTTGTGATATCACATATGTTTCTCTTATGACTTTATATTACCCGTTCTTTTGTAAATTCCATGTTAAAGTAGTGTTTTGGGTAAAATCATTTCATTTATCATATGTGTTTGGACTTGTCATTCATGATATTATTACTTATATCCTAATTTAAATAATTCCAGAATTTAAAACATGATTTATATATAATATGTATTCATCAAATACATATACATATTATAGATCGATAAAAGGAATAAAATACACCGTTCATGGAAACGGTAGGTCATACGTACGCATGAACACTGTTTTCGTTTCCTTATTGAATTGAATGAAACTAAATATATGACATACATATATATATAAATTAATCCAGTAGAATTATTATTTCATATAATTCATTATTATTAATTATATAAACTTTATGATCATTCATGTATGGTTAACATGGAGAATGAATCTCATCGCGTCGTGGAAACGGTAGTCCGTACGTACGCACGAGCGATGATATCGTTCCCATAATTATTGAATAGGATTGGAGTGGATGATATAATATATCAGCATCAGAATGATGTTATAATAACCATATATTGTTATTCTTTACACCATTATACCCATCCATGTAAGGTGTTGGTCGAAAAAAAGATTTCACCACGGCGTGGAGACGGTATTTCGTACGTACGCACACGTGGTGATTTCAATTTCCTTAGGATGGATAGATCATTAAATAGGGTTGTTTCATACTTATAAAAACATATCAGTATATGAGATATACTGATGTTATTACTTAATAATGAAACAACTAAAGATAAAGAAGTGGAAGAAAAAATAAAGTTGAAAGAATCGGTAACCGACATTACCTCTTCTTTGAAGCGCCTCTTTGAGACCTCCTCATAGGGAACTAAAATTTTTCTTTGAAGAAGACCCAAACCTCTAGGATGTTTCTATGGAAGTGGAGAAGAGAATTTGGCTGGGGTTGGCAGAGCTTGAAAGCTCAATGTGGTTTGAGGAAGAGAGGGAGGAGGTTCTTTTTTATAAGGGAGGAGAGGGGCACCTTTGGAAAAATGAAAAATATTATTTTATTATAAAGTCATATTCGGTTATTAATAGCTCAAAAATGATTTATTTAGAATCTAATTTGGGTATGGGTCTAGAGCTTCTCAGAAAATATAATTTAGAAAAGTATAGGTTTCTATTTTAACCTTATCATTTAGATTTAACCTTAAGTTAAATAATTTTACTTTTACCGTGTCTTAATGTTTTCTAACACAATGAGGTTAATAAACATACTATAATAAGACAAACTAACCCAAAGTTGTTTATTATTAATATATATGACTGTATCTAAGTCATTTGGACGAACCATTTATTTTTAGGAATAAAATAACAATTAATAATATAATATGTTTTTTAAAAACTGTTTTTTTGTCAATTTTGACACTATTCGGTAATTGATTTTTGTGAAAATCATAACAGAATGATTAGTTCGGAAAAAGTTAATTAAATCAATACTAACATGTCATATTTACCTATAAAATTAGTGTAATTCATAAAGAGTCTCAAAATAAATTTATTTGGGTATTTATAACATCACTTATGTGAATATTTCATTAAAAAGATAATTACTGCATCATCATTGTGTCATAAATATATTAAATTATTTAATTTCTAAAAATTATAAATAAAAAAAAAAAATTGTAGGAAATATGTTTATATTTCTAATGAATATTAATAGTCGAATTTATCTTATGTATCACCCTATATTAAAAATGATTTAGTTATTAAACTTTGATTTTAAATATTTTAACCCTTCTTTAAATAAATTAATAATTAACGCCATAATCTAATCAAAGTGGGCCTAAATGGTCATATTTTATTTCTAAGGTTTTTTTTGGTCGAATTACACTTATCCAATAGAATTATTACATGTGTTAGGGTAATAATAATATCAATTTTACCCATAATTACCATATTTATTTTTAACCGTGGTAAAAAAAGTAAAAAGTTACAATTCACCAAAAATTATTTCCATCTCATTGAACCACATTTTAGTCTTTGATATTAACTGTGTCTCTCGGATTTTCGAAATTCCACTCATAGAAGCAGTAAAAGTAGGTTTAACTTAATAAAATTCAGTTTTTAAACTACCACTAAGTGGTTTCACTATTCATTGAAAATTGATTTTTTCAGAAAAATACCAAAAATTCAGCCTAAGAATTATTTGATATTCCGAATTCAAAATTGATTTATATTCTTCCATATTCATAACATATAAGTGACATTAATAAATTTTAAATTTAATTCCCGTTATCAAAACAAAGTAGCATGTTTTTAAGAAACAAAAACAATCAAAAGATTGATACTTGTTTATATCAAATTATAGTGTGAAATTAATTCCAATGAACAACATTGGATTAAATGGTCAAAATATATTCTAATTACACTTTCAAACCAATTATAAATATAATCTTACCATATAAATTATTGCGATGAAAAAAGTTGTTTTTAATTAAAATATAGCATGTTTTTACTATTCATTAAAATATGAAAGTTATCAGAATAATATGAAAATTTTATCCAAAGTAATTTTTTATATCCTGGTTCCAAAGAAGAATTTTATGTTGTCAAATTGAACTTATAGACATGTCAAAAACATGATTTAAGGTGGGTGCGCCATCAATAGGCGGAAAAACTACATTTTTTTTAAAAATACTGATTTTACCCGAAAAATTTATTTTATTCTCATACCATGTTCTAGAAAATGAGTAAGATGACTAATAATGCTATAAAATTCCAAATGTAGTTAATATTATTCATAACGGGTAGTTTGTGATAATAATATAACCATATATCATTGTTTAGTGAAACCCGGTATTGCGTACAACACACGCTATCGAGGAAGGCCGCGATTGCGTGTAATGCAAGTCAGGTCAGGGTTGTGTGTAGTGCAATATATCCTTGGTTTAGTGTACAACACAATACATAAATGAAATTAAAATAATATTCTTCATAAAATCTCGGGGTGTTACATTCTACCCCCCTTAAAATGAATTTCGTCCTCGAAATTCGTTGGGGTTATAAATCGTTTACTATTCATAGAAACCCACATCATAAAAAGGAATACTAAAACTTAATTTTAAAAACTAAAGTATGAAATGTAATGATTACCCAAAGTAACTCATCACTTGGTTTCCATATAAGAGAACACAGGTGAAAATATGGATATGGATGAAAAATTTAATCATCATGTTCTGATGGAGAGTTGTAGAGAACATAGCTATGAAAATGCAAAAAATCACAAAGCCATAAATTTGTGATGATCTATGGTACCATCTGATTCATATGATATAAGAGCACTAGGAAAACTTTTTTGGTTTTCAATATCATTTCCCTAAAGTTGCAAATCTTGAATTAGAAGAAATACTTACTTGATTTTGGTACAATCTCACTATTGTTCGTTCTTTGAACAATTTCCACTTCTTCTCTTAAAGAAATGAAGTTGAATTTGTTATTCCTGAAGTGTTAACAGATCATGTGATAGAATGATGGTTCATTCCATCTGTTTCAAACAAAATGTTAGAAAAAGTTATCAAATATACATAAGTCCATCTATGGTGAGGTTAATCGTATATGGTTCCTAAAATGGACTTATACTTCATATATCATACTGCTTAATAAAATAAAACTAGTTTCTACTAACTAGGGACTTCCTGTAGTCCAATGGTAGGCGATAAAGGCCTGTTGCACTTCGGTTGTGGGTTCGATTCCCACAGCCTTGTCCAATGCGATGGGATGTCGCTCGTCCTACAGGTTGTCCTTTTTCTAAAACTACATTACTAAAACATCCCATAAATAATATTGAAAAAAGTTCTATCCTTAAACAATAATAAATTATGTCCTACATAATCTATTCCAATATTTAGGCTTATCTAAAATACTTCGGTCCAAGCTCATAGTATAAAGAAAATTATTACATGAAATGTCAGATAACAATCACGTGAATGCCATCATTTATCCCCCATATATCATAAGATATATCATGTTGGTCAAATTACAAACATGTGAATACCTTAATCATGTATTTTCTTGAAGAATTAATACACATTCAACCTTAGTGAAAACATGAATGTTGTGAAATTTTAACACTTTCCACATTCCAAAATCCCAAAAATTCAATATACTCAAACCATAATATCACTTAGTCTTTATATCAGTCATGAGCTTATGAATACAATCAAACATCTCATTATCTTCTTATCCCTTCATTCTGAACATATTATCTACTTTCCAAAAATATCTGAATAACCTTTCATGGTTACCAGTGCCATTAACCCTATACTTTCAAATACTTTAGGAAAAAAATAGTGTAACAATCTTTAGATGATTCTTTATTCCATAGTACCATTAACTATACAACATAACTCTTGATAAACATACAATCATTCCACTACCTTCTTAATCACTGAATGAGCTTCAACACTTCATTCATCTCATATATCATTTGTAGTCTCCTCATCATCATGCACATAAATAGTACCCATATGACCATGATGAATCTCTTCATGATATTTTCCCTTAGGGCATTGGTTTTCATAATACCCGTACACACCACATTTAAAACATCTAATAATTGTTGATGTCGTAGAAATACCATTATCCTTCTCCATGGTGTTAACTGAACCTTTTCCTTTGCACTTACTAGATTTGTGTCCTTCTTTTCTACACCTAAAGCACCTTCTAGTTCCTTTGAAACATTCTCCTTGATGCTTCTTCCCACAAGATTTACATGAGGGAAATTGAACTTTCATTCCTCTATGATCATCATGAAACTCCATCTTTCTCTTATTAGCTGAGTCGTGATACTTACCAAAGTTGAGATTATTGATCATATTATGAGATTGCTGATTCGGCATAATAATGATGTTTGGAATTCCAAATCCCATTTCATTTGGTTTCTGATGAAAAATATCATTCCATTGTCCATCATATCCTCCATTATCGTGAATATTCCTGTTTCCATCCATTTTCTAAAACCCAAAAATATAGTGTGAGAGGAAAAAATCATGCTAGGGAAAACAACATAGTAAAGGGGGATTACCCTCAATAACTAACATCATAGGTTAAATTCTATGATTGTTACCGTAGTTCTAGGACTATATCCTATACATATACTTATCCTTAGGGACATCCCTAGACATACCATAGAAATATCTCTAGGGATCTCACTAACATTTTCGCATCCTAGTTTCCAAAGGTTGAATAAACCATTCCACTGATACCAACAGTAGAGACCCGAAGCTTGATGTACATGGACATTACATTACTTTTGCGTAATAATTACTACATAACAAATACAGACACATAAGGACTGTAATAGTTTAGTGTCTTTGGAAACTCGGAATATAATCTTCTAATATTAGTGAAAGATCTTCAACATCTCCCATAAAGATATTCCATTTTTTTCTTACCTAAAACCATTCTTTATATCCTGGGGAAAAGAATAAATAAAAGGGGTGATCTCAAATGTTCAGTATGGGTATGAATAGAGAACATAAATTCAATCCTTAGACATTTTAATGTAAAAAATACATGAGCATAAAATCTAAACATCAAAATCATGAGCAATGACATAAGACATGGCAGTACGTAATGAATAGATCATGAAAAAACATTAATCATGATAAATTAGCATGGGAATAAAACATGTAATTGTGGATACCATTAAGAACATGATATGATTTCCATAGTAGACAAGTCATTGGTGCCAAAACCATCTTAGCGGACAAAGTCCCTTTCTGAATCGAGTTCACTCCTCGTTCCAGTCCTGTATTACTGAACCGGTTTAACATACCATTCCATCCATGTCTATCTCATGAGATATAAATCATTACCCAATGCATTGGAGGGAGATATAGGTCCCATCCATCTTATATTGAAATCATTCTTTCGTGTGCCACAAGATAAACATAAATCATTCATCATATCCCAAGAATAAAATGGGTTTCATAAACTTCATTCCAACATAACAGAATACATACAAAAAAATGGATATCATTTTATCATAAGAAAAGTGAAGCCATTTAAATCAAAGAGACATGATACTTAAAACATACACATATGAAATAAAGCCATCTTTGATGAAAAATGGTTTTGATAAAACACTTGAAATGAATTCTTGAGGAAAATATCCTTTTTTCTTCAAAATCATTTTCCTTTCACAAAATTTCATGCAATTTTAAAAGAAAAGGATTTTGTTGAAAATATTTATGAAATATTGTGGAGGAATATTCATGAAAATAAGGCTTTATAAAACTGAAAAAATCATTTCATGACGTATACGTTAAAAAAACATTCTTCTCGTAATTTTGTTGGAAAATTCAAAAAGTACCTTGTATGGTAAATAAAAGAATGATTCCTTCCATACCATGGGGTAAAAGTCAAAATGGGTAAAAAGGAATTTAAACATACATGAATACACTTTTATAAAATATGGACATGGATGGTAACAATAACCCCAGTAAATACTTACGAATAAGCAATCTCGGATAAAAAATGAGATTTGGAAAATTATTTGTACCTTAGGTCTGATATGCTTCATATGTATCCGAACATCCTGTATAATGATTAAAATAATGTCATTGACTTATTACAGAATCATATTAATTTTTATGATATCATATATGTTTCACTTATGACTTTATATTACCCATTTTTTTGTAAATTCCATGTTAAAGAAGCGTTTTGGGTAAAATAATTTCATTTATCGTATGTGATTTGGCTTGTCGTTCTTGATATTATTACTTATATCCTGATATACATAATTCCAGAATGTAAAACATGATTTATATATAATATATATTCATTATATACATATTCATATTATAGATTGATAAAAGGAATGAAATACACCGTTCATGGAGATGGTAGGTCGTACATACGCATGAACGCTGTTTTCGTTTCCTTATTGAATTAAATGAAACTAAATAGATGACATAAATATATATATACATAAATCCAGAAGCATTATTAATTCATATATTTCATTATTATTCATTATATAATCTTTATGATCATTCATGTATGGTTAACATGGAGAATGAATCTCATCGCATCGTGGACACGGTAGCCCGTACATACGCACGAGCGATGATATCGTTCCCATAATTATGGAATAGTATTGGAGTGGATGGTATAATATATCAGAATCAATATGATGTTATAATAAAAAAATATAGTTATTCTTTATACCATTATACCCATCCATGTATGTTGTTGGTGGAAAAACAAATTTCACCACGGCGTGGAGGCGGTATTCCGTACGTACGCATGCGTGGTGATTTCATTTTCTATAGGATGGATAGATGGTGAAATAGGGTTGTTTCATAATTATAATAACATATCAGTATATGAGTTATACTGATGTTATTACTTCATAATGAAACAACTAAAGAAGAATAAGTGGAAGAAGAAATAAATTTGAAAGAATCGGTAACAGACATTTCCTCTTCTTTGAAGCGCCTCTTTGAGACCTCCTCTTAGGGCACTAAAAGTGGACATTGAAGAAGACCAGAACCTCTAGGATGTATCTATGGAAGTGGAGAAGATAATATTTCAGGGTTTTTCCGAGCTTGAAGGCTCAATGTGGTGTGAGGAAGGGAGGGAGGAGGTTCCCTTTTATAATGGATGAGAGGGGCACCTTTGGAAAAACTAAAAATATTATATTATTATAAAGTCATATTCGGTTTTTAATAGCTCCAAATTGATTGATTTCGAATCTAATGTGGGGAGGGGTCTAAATAATCTCATCTAATAGAATTTAGACAAGTTTTGGTTTCTATTTTAACCTTATCCTTTAGATTTAACCTTAAGATAAATAATTTTACTTTTACTGTGTCTTCTTGTTTTCTTACACTTTAAGGTTAATAAACATAATATAACAAGCCAAACGAACCCCAAGTTGTTTATTATTAATATATATAACCTTATATAAGCCATTCGGCTGAACCATAGATTTTTTGGAATAAAATAACAATTGATAATATAATATATATTTTTAAAACTATTTTATGTCAATTTTGACACTATTTTGTAATTGATTTTTGTGAAAATCATAACAGAATGATTAGTTCGAAAAATGTTAATTTAATAAATACTAACATGTCATATTAACCTATAAAATTAGTGGAATTTATACAAATTCTCAAATAACATTTATTTTGGTATTTATAACATCAATTATGTCAATATTTCATTAATAAGATAATTACTGCATCATCTCTGTGTAATAAATAATTGAAATTATTTAATGTCTATAAATTATAAATAAAATACTATTATGTAGGATACTTTTAGGTATCTAATGAATATTAATAGTCGAATTTATCTTATGTATAACCCTATATTAAAAATTATTTAGTTATTAATCATTGAATTTCACTATTTTAACCCTTCTTTAAATAAATTAATAATAAATGTCCTAATCTAATCCAAGTGGGACTAAATTTTCATCTTTTATTCCTATGGTTGTTTTTGGTTGAATTACACTTATCCAATATAATTAGTACTAGTTTTAGTGTAATAATTATATCAATTTTACCCTTAATTACCCTATTTACTTTTAACCGTGGGGAAAAAGTAAAAAGTTACTATTGACCAAAAATTATTTTCATCTCATAGAACCACATTTTAGTCCTCCATATTAACCGTGTCTCTCTGATTTTCGAAATTCCAGTCACAGACGCGGTAAAATTATGTTTAAATTAAAAAAGGTCAGTTTTTAACTACCACTAAATGGTTTCACTATTCATCGAAAATTGAAGTTTTTCAGAAAAATACCAAAAATTCAGACTAAACATTATTTGATATTCTGAATTAAAAATTGATTTCTATTTTGAAAAATTCAAAACATATAAGTGAAATTATTTAATTTTAAATTTAATTCCCATCATCAAAACAAATATCGTGTTTTTAGGAAATAAAAACCATCAAAAGATTGATACTTGCTTATATCCAATTACAATGTGAAATTAATTCCAATGAAAAACATTGGATTAAATGGTAAAAATATATTATTATTACACTTTAAAACAAATTAAAAAGATAATCTAACCATATAAATTATTACGATGAGAAAAGTTCTTTTTAATTAAAATATAGCATGTTTTTACTATTCATTAAAATATGAATGTTATCAGAATAATATGAAAATTTTATCCAAAGTAAAAATTTATATCCTGATTGCAAAGAAGAATTTTATTTTGAAAAATTGAACTTATATACATGTCAAAACATGATTTATGGTGGGTGCACCATCAAAAGGCGGTAAAACTGTATTTTTTTAAAAATACTTATTTTACCTAAAAAATTTATTTTATTCTCATACCATGTTATAGAAAATGAGTAAGATGAATAATAATGTTATAAAATTCAAAATGTATTTAATACTATTCATAACGGCTAGTTTGTGATAATATTATAACCATATATTTTTGTTTAGTGAAACCCGGTATTGCGTACAACACACGCTATCGAGGAAGGTCGTGATTGCGTGTAATGCAAGCCAGGCTAGGGTTGAATGTAGCGAAATATCTCTTTGGTGTAGCATACAACACAAAACATAAATTAAATTAAAATAATATTCTTCATAAAATCTCAGGGTGTTACATTCTACCCCCCTTAAAATTAATTTTGTCCTCAAAATTCGTTGGGGTTATAAATCGTTTACTATTCATAGAAACCCACATCGTAAAAAGGAATACTAAAACATATTTTTAATAACTAAAGTATGAAATGTAACGATTACCCAAAGTAACTCATCACTGGGTTTCTATATAGGATAACATATGTGAAAATATGGATATTGAAGAAAAATATAACCATCAAGTTCGGATGGAGAGTGGTAGAGAACATAGCTATGAAAAAGCCAAAAATCACAAAGCCATAAATTTGTGATGATCTAGGGTACCATCTGATTCATCGGATATAAGAGCACTGGGAAAAAAAATTTGGTTTTCAATATCATTTCCCTAAAGTTGAAATTTTTGAATTAGAAGAAATACTTGCTTGATTTTGGTACAATCTCACTATTGTTCGTGCTTTGAACAATTTACACTTCATCTCTTAAAGAAATGATGTTGAATTTATTATTCATGAAGTGTTAATAGATCATGTGATAGAATGATGGGTCATTCCATCTGTTTCAAACAAAAGGTTAGAAAAAGTTATCAAATATACATAAGTCCATATATGGTGAGTTTAATCATATATGGTTCCTAAAATGGACTTATACTTCATATATCATACTACTTAACAAAATAAAACTAGTTTCTACTAACTAGGGACTTCCTGTAGGCTAGTGGTAGGCGATAAAGTCCAGTCGCACTTCGGTTGTGGGTTCGATTCCCACAGCCCTGTCCGACGTGATGGGCTATCGCCCATCCTGAAGGTTGTCCTTTTTCTAAAACTACATTACTATAACATTCCATCAATAATATTGAAAAAAGCTTCTATCCTTAAACAATAATAACTTATGTCGAACATAATCCATTCCAATCTTTACGCTTATCTAAAATACTTTGGTCTATGCTCATAGTATAAAGAAAATTATTACTCGAAATGTCCGATAACAATCATGTGAATAGCATCATTTATCCCCCATATATCATAAGATATATGTTGTTGGTCAAATTATAAACATGTGAATACCTTAATCATCTATTATCTTGAAGAATGAATACCCATTCAACCTTAGTGAAAACATGAATGTTGTTAAATTTTAACACATTCCACATACCAAAATCCCAAAAATTCTATATACTCCAACCATAATATCACTTAGTCCTTATATCAGTCATGAGCTCATGAATACAATCAAACATCTCATTATATTCTTATCCCTTCATTATGCACATATCATCTACTTTCCAAAAATATCTGAATAACCTTTCATGGTTACCGGTATCATTAACCACATACTTTTAAATACATTAGGAAAAACAATAGTGTAACAATCCTTCTATGATTCTTTATTCCATAGTACCATTAACTATACAACATAACTCTTGATAAATATACAATCATTCCACTACCTTCTTAAAAAACTGAATGAGCTTCAACACTTCTTTCATCTCATATATCATTTGTAGTCTCCTCATCGTCATCCACATAAATACTAACCATATGACCATTCTAATTCTCTTCATGACATTTTCCCTTTGGGAATTGGTTTTCATAATGCCCGTACACTCCACATTTAAAACATCTAATCATTTTTGATGTCGTAGCAATACCATTATCCTTCTCCATGGTGATAACTGAACCTTTTCCCCTGCATTTACTAGATTTGTGTCCTTCTTTTCCTCACCCAAAGCATCTTCCAGTTCCTTTGAAACATTCTCCTTGATGCCTCTTCCCACATGATTTACATGAGGGAAATTGAACTTTCTTGCCTCTAAGATCATCATGAAACTCCATCTTTCTCTTATTAGCTGAGTCGGGATACTTACCAAAGTTGAGATTATTGATCGTATTATGTGATTTCTGATTAGGAATAATAACTATGTTTGGACTTCCAAATCCCGTTTCATTTGGTTGATCATGAAAAATATCATTCCATTGTCCATAATATCCACCATTATTGTGAATCTTCCTGTTTCCAGCCATTTTCTAAAACCAAAAAAGATTAGTGTGAGAGGAAAAAATCATGATAGGGAAAACAACGTAGTAAAGGGGGAGTACGCTCAATATTTAACATCTTAGGTTAAATTATAATATTTTTACCATAGTTCTAGGACTATATCCTATACGTATACTTATTCTTATGGACATCCATAGACATACCTTAGAAATATCTCTAGGGATCTCACTAACGTTTTGGCATCCTAGTTTCCAGAGGTTGACTAAACCTTTCCTCTGATACCAACTGTAGATACCCGAAGCTTGACCTACATGGAAATTACATTCCTTTTGCGGAATAATTAATACATAACAAATACAGACACACAAGGAATGTAATAGTTTAGTGTATTTAGAAACTCGAAATATAATCTTCTAATCGTGGTGAAAGATCTTCAACATCTCTAATAAAGATCATCCCTTTTTTGTCTTACCTAAAACCTTTGTTTATATCCTGAGGAAAAGAAAACACAAAAGTGGTGAGCTCAAATGCTTAGTAAGGGTAACCATAGAGAACATAAAACAATCCATAGACATTTAAATGTAAAAAAAACATGAGCATAAAATCAAAACATCATAATCTTGAGCAATGACAAAAAACATGGTAGTACGTCAGGAATAGATCATGAAGAAACATTAATCATGATAAATTAGCTTGGGAATAAAACATGTAATTGTGGAAACCATTAAACACATGATATTATTTCCATAGTAGCAATGACATTTCTTCCTAGACCATCTTAGTGGACAAAATCCCTTTCTGAATCGAGTTCACTCCTCGTTCCAGTCCTATATTACTGAACAGGTTTAACTTGTCGTTCCAGCCATGTCTATCTCATGACATATAAATCTTTACCCAATGCATTGGAGGGAGATATAGGTCCCACCCATCTCATATTGAAATCATTCTTTCTTGCGCCACAATATAAACATAAATCATTCATCATAACCCAAGAATAAAATGGGTTTCATAAATATCATTCCATCATAACATAATCCATACAAAAAAATGGATATAATTTCATCATAAGAAAATTTAGACCATGTAAATAATAGAAACATGATACTTGAAACATACACATATTGAATAATGTCATCTTTGATGAAAAATGGTTTTGATAAAACACTTGAAATGAATTCTTGAGGAAAATATCCTTTTTTCTTCAAAATCATTTTCTTTTCACAAAATTTCCTGAAATTTTAAAAGAAAAGGATTTTGTTGAAAATAGTAATGAAATATTTTGGAGAAATCTTCATGAAAATAAGGCTTTATAAAACCGCAAAAATCCATTCATTCCATATACGTTAAAAAAACATTCTTCTCGTACTTTTGTCGGAAAAGTTAAAAAGTACCTTGTAGGGTAAATAAAAGAAATATTCCTTCCATACCATGGGGTAAAAGTCAAAATGGGTCAAAGGAATTTAAACATACATGAATACACTTTTATAAAAAATTGAAATGGATGATAGAAATAACCCCAGTAAATACTTACGAATAAGAAATCTCAGATAAAAATGAGATTTGCAAAATTATTCGTTACCTTAGAGCCGATATACTTCGTACGTATCCGAACCTCCTATATAATAATTTAAATAATGTCATCGACTTATTAAAGAATCATATTTATTGTTATGATATCATATATGTTTCACTTATGAATTTATATTACCCGTTCTTTTGTAAATTCCATGTTAAATTAGCATTTTGGGTAAAATCATTTCATTTATCGTATGTGTTTCGACATGTCATTCTTGATATTATTACATATATACTGATTTACATATTTCCATAATGTAAAACATGATTTATATATAATATATATTCATCATATACATATACATATTATAGATCGATAAAAGAATGAAATACACCGTTCATGGAGACGGTAGGCCGTATGTACGCATGAACGCTGTTTTCGTTTCCTTATTGAATTGAATGAAACAAAATAGATGAAATTCATATATATATATATATATACATAAATCCATTAGAATTTTTATTTCATATATTTCATTATAATTCATTATATAATCTTTATGATCATTCATGTATGGTTAAAATAGAGAATAAATCTCATCGCGTCGTGGAGACGGTAGTCCGTACGTACGCACAAGCGATGATATCATTCCCATAATTATTGAATAAAATTGGAGTGGATGTTATAATATATCAGAATCAGTATGATGTTATAATAACAATATATAGTTATTTTGTACACCATTATACCCAGCCATGTAAGGTGTTGGTGGAAAAACAAATTTCACCACGACGTGGAGACGGTATTCCGTACGTACGCACGGGTGGTGATTTCATTTTCTGTAGGATGGATAGATGGTGAAATAGGGTTGTTTCATACTTATAATAACATATAAGTATATGAGTTATACTAATGTTATTACTTCATAATGAAACAACTAAATAAGAATAAGTGTAAGAATAAATAAAGAATAAAGAATCGGTAATAGACATTACCTCTTCTTTGAAGCGCCACTTTGAGACCTCCACTTACAGAACAAAAATTCGTCTTTGAAGAAGACCAGAACCTCTAGGATGTTTCTATGGAAGAGTAGAATAGAATTTTGCATGGTTTGGCTGTGCTTTAAGGCTCAAAGTGGTGTGAGGAAGAGAGGGAGGAGGTGCCCTTTTATATGATAGGAGAGGGGCACCTTTGGAAAAAAAATATAATTTTTTTATAAAGTCGTATTCGGTTTTTAATAGTTTCAAATTGATTTATTTCGGAGATAATGCGGGGATGGGTAGAAATCATCTCATACAATATAATTTAGACAACTTTTGGTTTCTATTTTAACCTTATCATTTAGATTTAACCTTAAGTAAAATAATTTTACTGTTACTGTGTCTTCTTGTTTTCTTACACTATAAGGTTAATAAACTTACTATAACAAGCCAAACGAACCCCAAGTTGTTTATAATTAATATTTATAACCTTATCTAAGTAATTTGTCCGAGCCATATATTTTTATGAAAAGAATAAACATTAATAATATAATATTTGTTTTAAAAACTATTTTATGTCAATTTTGACACTATTTGGTAATTGATTTTTGTGAAAATCATAACAGAATGATTAGTTCCAAAAAATTTAATCAAATAAATACTAACATATCATATTAACCAATAAAATTATTTTATTTCATAAAAAGTCTCAAATTACATTTATTTGTGTATTTATAACATCAATTATGTCAATATTTCATTAATGAGATAATTACTGTATCATATTTGTGTCATAAATAAATTAAATTATTTAATGTCTAAAAATTATAAATAAAATACAATTATGTAGGAAATAATTTTATCTTTCTAATTAATATTAATAGTCGAATTTATCTTATGTATAAACCTATATTAAAAATAATTTATTTATTAAACTTTGATTTTAAGTATTTTAACCCTTCTTTAAATAAATTAATAATAAATGTCCTAATCTAATCCAAGTGGGCTTAAATGGTAATATTTTATTCTTAACGTTGTTTTCGGTCGAATTACACTTATCCAATAGAATTATGACATGTTTTAAGGTAATAATAATATCAATTTTACCCTTAATTACCCTATTTACTTTTAACCGTGGAAAAAAAGTAAAAAGTTACTATTCACCCAAAATTATTTTCATCTCATTGAACAACATTTTAGTCCCTGATATTAACTGTGTCTCTCGGATTTTCGAAATTCCACTCACAGAAGCGGTAAAATTAAGTTTAAATTAAAAAAAGTCCATTTTTTATCTACCACTAAGTGGTTTCACTATTCCTCGAAAATTGATGATTTTCAAAAAAATACAAAAAATTTAGCCTAAGCACTATTTGATATTCTGAAATCAAAATTGATGTCTATTTTTACAAATTCATAACATATAAGTGACATTAATTAATTTTAAATTTAATTCTCGTTATGAAAACAAATAGCGTGTTTTTAAGAAACAAAAACAATCAAAAGAATGATACTTGTTTATATCCAATTTCAAAGTGAGATTAATTACAATGAACAACATTAGATTAAATGGTAAAAATATATTATAATTGCACTTTAAACCCAATTAAAAAGATAATCTAACCATATAAATTATTGTGATGAAAAAAGTTGTTTTTAATTAAAATAGAGCGTGTTATTACTATTCATTAAAATATGAATGTTAGCAGAATAATATGAAAATTGTATCCAAAGTAAATTTTTATATCTTGATTCCATAGAAGACATTTATTTTGTCAAATTGAACTTATAGATATGTCAAAAACAAGATTTATGGTGGGTGCGCCATCAAAAGGCGACAAAACTGCATTTTTTGAAAAAAAAACTTATTTTACCCAAAAAATTTATTTTATTCTCATACCATGTTCTAGAAAGTGAGTAAGAATAATAATAATGTTATAAAATTCAAAATGTAATTAATACTATTCATAACATCTAGTTCGTGATAATATTATAACCATATATTGTTGTTTAGTGAAACCGGATATTGCGTACAACACACGCTATCGAGGAAGGTCGCGATTGCGTGTAATGAAAGCCATGTCAGGTTTGCGTGTAGTGCAATCTCTCTTTGGTGTAGCATACAACACAATACATCAATGAAATTAAAATAATATTTTTCATAAGATCTCAGGGTGTTACATGGATTATATTCCAACATCTGAACAAGTTGATGATATATTCACAAAACTGTTACTGAAGGAACCATTTTCAAAATTGAGGTTGAACATGGGTGTCCAACCTCATTCTCATCAAGGATAAGGTACATGTTTCTATCCCCAATGTCATCTTGTTTTTGGATAGTATTGTCAAGGGGGGTAATTGTTTCATAAATCTATCCGTATAGATGCATGCTTAAATGGGGAGTTGTGGGTAAGCTGTGAATTAAGCATGTAGGTGTGTGAACTATTCTAACTGTTTGTTGGAGTGGTTGTAGGAAACAATGCTTTTTTCCAGGGGAATTGTTGAATAAGTGAAGAATGTTGAAGTAGATTCTTGAAATATGTTCTGAAGAAGGCTAAGGAGGTATGTTCATCATATTTCATAGTCACTGATTTTTTACAGCATTGTTTTGGTTGTCAATAATTCTTGTTTCCTACAATGAGTTCGCTCACATAGGCCTAGAATTGTTGATAAGTAATCCATTGCTTAATGTTACAATGTTCAGTGATTTATAAATCTTGGTAGACAACAAAATCTAAAGGGGGGATATTGTTGGGATCAAGTTGGATGGAGAGAGAAGTTTGAAGAGTTAGCATTTGCAGAGTGTTGTCTTTTGTTGTCAAAGAAGATAAATCAATTAACTTTGTAAAGGACATAAAACCAGAAGAGGCTTTGCTGATATGTATTTCTCAAATATCATGTCATGAGAACTTGTGATGCAAGACTTATGATGGAAAGGGGGGGAAATGATGATGCCAGTCATATACAGTTTTGATCGGAAGGAGTGATTTTGCTGGATGATAGGGAAGTTTCGGTACTTCCCATTGTAACTCTGACGATGCTAGATCTGGTCTTTCAAAAGATAAATATAACGATAGTGGAATTCGTGATATAAGCAGAAGAATGGTTATGGAAAGTAGTTAAGAGAGAAAATTACAAAGCAATGGACAATATGGGGGCGGCAGAAAAGCGCAGTTTAAGGTGGCTCCGTTTTCAGTGTTTGCCAAATTTTAGGGCCTGAAAATTGGGAGATAAAGATGTGTTTTTGGAAATGGATAGAGCTTGCAATATTGAAGATGGTTTATATTTTTGAATGTGAGGCATGATTCAAGGTCCGAACATCGAAAAATGAAAATTTGATGGAGTGCGCGGAAATTTAGGAATGTTGCGCGCAAAAAGAACGTGGTTCGCACAATATTTTCGGGTTGCGCAAAATTTCGGCGGGATGCACGAAAAATGAAGGCCACATGAAATAGTAGTAGGATGCACGAAAAATCAGCAGGATGTGTGAAAAGTAGCGTGGTGGGTGAAATAGAGGAATGAAGTTTTTGCTCAAAAGTTGTTTTGAGATCAGAAGCTCGACAATTGGAAATGGCATGAGGTGCGCGAAATATTGGATCATTTCGCAAAATATGAAGTTGCATGAAAGAGTTTTTACGTGCATGAAGGATGTTTTATACGCGGATTATTGTTTTTTACACGGGGTCAAAAATGCCTATAAATATTATGTGAATCCCTCTCATTTAAAAATGCTCGACACTTAGAAGAAATACCAAGCTCTGGTGTGCGTAAAATAATACGCTAAGTGAGTTGCATGAAAAGAAAGGAGTTTGTTTGGAAAGAGGACAGCTACGCAAAAAGTGGAATAGTTGCGTGAAAACAGAGAAATTGTGTGAAAAGAGAAAAGGTTTCATGAAAAAAAAAACGGAGTTGCGAGAAAGCGTTTTTCACGCCGAAATTGAATTTTTAAGCCCAATGCATTGGAATTGTGCACAAGTTATTCTCAAGTTTTCACGAATAATTTGGGGCCTTCGCACATATTCAGTTGTACTTATGGAAGTTCTTACCAACTTGTGGGTAGAAAAGTGAAGATTTGTACTTCAGAGTTTACAACTGTTCAACTGTAAAGAGGCACTGAAATACTGTTATTCCCTATTTGTGAAAAGAGGGTGAACACGTGCTTTCAGATTGTTTTCCAAGTGCTACACGAGTGTAAGGGTATATCCTACTCATTTTATTCCACATAAAAGGATTGTTTTCTAGTGGATTGTGTGGTAATGGATTATTTATGTACCATATCAAGGACGTAGCTACTCTTGTTGAGTAGTTAACCTTGTAAATCTTGTGTACCTATGGTTTTATGTGTTCCGCAAAGAAGAGAATATTTAACAGGAGGCGAAGTTTGTATCAATTTGAAGGAAATAGAAAATGAAAAAGATATCACTGATTCACCTCTTTCCCCTCTCAGTGATACTTGGATCCTGACTGGGAACTTTATCTTTTGTTGGAATAATTACATAATAAAAAATTATATAAGGTAAATCGACTGTGTTTATTCCAAACAGTTGAGTGGAGGCTCATAAAATTTCCATAAACTGACTCAAATGAATGGAGTTCTAGTCACTTTTGGTGATAATATAAAAGGAAAGACTGTAGGATTTGGAATTATTGGAGATATGAAGACAATATCAATCAACTAAGTAAAATATGTTATAAGGATAATGAAAAATTGGATAAGTATCTCTCAACATTGTGATGATGGAATTTATATTGATTTTTCAATCAATTCTTTATCTATCATTCATGCTAAACTGCTTAATTTTAAATCACTATGAACTAATTCTGTTTATACTTTTGGATTTAAATTCCTTCCGTTAATTGAATGTGGATTGTTTAACTAATAAAATAAATATTTCATGGTTCTAGAAAAGAAGACAAGGATATTGAAATATATATTCTTTACAAAAACTAACTTAAAAATAGTAAGTTTTTTATTTTACTTTACTTATGTTTGAACATGATAGATATTTTAACGCATGTTAAATCATCAAATAAAAAAAATCTTCTTTAAAATCAATTAAAAAAATTATCTACATCAAAACCATTGGTATTTACCTATATGGAAATTTTTTTACCATACATAGTATCGAGTTTGGACAGTAAATTATATTTCTATATTTTAGTTGATTATTTTTCTAGGTTTACATTTGTATATTTAAAAAAAATAAAAAGTTAATTATTCATTATTTGTGATATATTATGAAAAAAATTTCTAAATATAATTGATTTTAAAATAATTTCATTAATAATTGATCATGGGGGATAATTTTAGAATAAAAATTTTACATCTTTTTTCTCAAATTTGGGTATTAAACACACCTTCTCATCACAAGGAACATCTCAAAAAAATAGAATTGTTTAAAGAATAAATCAAACTATTCAAGAAATAGAACACACTATGATAGGTGAATACAGTCGTCCAACGTATTTCTTGGAAGAAGTTGTTTGCACATCCTACTCTAAAATGAAAAATGTTTTAAGAAGACATATTTTTAAAAAATCCCCAAATGAACATTATAAAAATAAAAAAATAAAGTAAAGTACTTTTAATTATCTCGATAAAATGTGTCTTTATTGAAAACTAAGGATAACCCTGTTAAATTCGGTGTGAAAATGATGAAGGAATCTTTTGAGGATATTATGCTACATCTAAAGACAATTGAATGTTTAATATGATGTTTAGAATGGCTGAAGAATCAGTTCATGTGATGTTTGATGAAACTGACCATTTTATTCAAGAGAAATATTGGACATATGAAATTATTAATTCATTTGATAAATTGAGACATGAAACCACTAAAGCTGATTTTTAAAATTATATAAATAAAACATAGTCTAGTTCAAAAAAACATGAAACTGAAGAACATGTGAGTGTGTTACCGTGAAAATATGTATCCTTAATGAACCATCCATTAGAAACTATTGTAGCATACCTAGACATGGGAATCTGAATAAGAAGAAATGTAGGAAGCGGAGAGGAAGTTACTTCTTCTCTATAATAGTAAGAACCCAAATCTATTGAAGAATATTTAGTAGATGAAAGTTGGGTGTTATCAATGTAATAAGTTATAAACCAATTTAGAAGAAATGATTCTTGGGATTCATTGGAAAGACCTTGATACTATAAAGTGTTAGGAAATAAATGTATCTTTAGAAATAAAAATGATATTCAAAGGATCATATCCAGAAACAAAGCTAGATTAGTTTTTAAAGGATATAATCAGGAAAAATGTATAGATTATAATTAAAACATTTCCCCTATAACTAGATTATAAGCCATTAGAATCATTCTATTTTATAAATGTCATATAAAATTTGATTTTTATTTGTTGGATATTAAGAGTGAAATTTTTATTTGATATTTAATGGAGGAAGTACAGGTTTATCAACACTCAGGATTTCCAAAAACCTCTCAAGCCTAATTCTATTTTTAAAATTATTAAATCTATTTATGGGATTAAACAAACACCTAGGTCTTAGTATAAGAGATTACAATCATTTATTAGAATAATTGATTTTTAGTAGGATTAGTTGATCTTGTTTCATTTAAGAATTCTGTTTGTTATAGTATTTTTCTACTGCAAAATTATGTTCATGTTGTATGTTTAACTTCAAAAAATAAAAAACATTATATTGATTTCTCAAATCAAATGAAAAAATAAATTTAAATGATTAGGATGGGAGAAATGATTATATTTTTAGGATTTCATTTAAATAAAAATGGTTATTAAATTTTTTTTAGTCAATGTAAATATGTTATTTATTTATTGAAAATGTTTGGACATGAAAAGAGTAAGACTTTTACATCTCCACTATGTACCAATATAAAACACGATTTGGATGCAGCTGGAAAACATGTTGTTAGAATGTTTTAGAGAGGTATGCTTGTTATTTTAATATATATTAATTCTAGTAGACAAGCCATAATTGTTTCATATGTTTATGTGCTATATTTATGTCAAATCCTGAAGAATCCCACTTTACTATTTTTAAAATAATTTTAATATATTTAAAATAATTTTTTTTATCTTTTCGTTACCCCAAAAAATTGTTATCTTAATTTGATTTCATATTTATATGTTGATTTTGTAGATTTTAGATTTTATGGAAAGTATACCTCAGGAAATAATACTTTTTAAGAAAACGTTGTGTATCATAGTCAAGCCAGAAAAACATTCATACTCCCATTCATCAGCCAAGGAAGAATATGTATTTGATGTCAATTGTTGTGAACAAGTTTGTGGATTAACCAAACTCTATTAAAATTTGGACTAAATTTAAATAATCTACCTATTTTATGTCATTATACTTGTGAAATAAATATTTCAAATATCATAGAAGTCAATATAGGACAAAACAAATTGATATAAGGTATCATTTTCTAAGGGACTATGTTCATAAAATATAAATATCTTCAAAAATTTTAAATACTGAATATCAATTAGCTAATTTTTCAGTAAATTACTTTCCAGAACATGTTTGATTTTATTATAGGGGAGTTAGGTTCATTTAATTTTAAATTTGTTCTTATCAATTATGTTCTATTAATGTTGTTTGACATTTAAAATTAGTTTTAATTTATGTTAATTGTTATATAAAATTAATATTTCATTTATTTATTTATATAAATTTTTATGATTTTTTGTTTTATGTCGTGTGTTTTCAAAACCTAAAATATTAATAATTACCATAAGAAAATTTCCCGATAAACTAGAAAATGTCATTATCTATCAAAAAACCCGTAATCATTTTTTCCCATTGTTTTTAATACATTTTCCCTTATATGTCCATCATCATTCTTCCTGACTATATAATTAAAAAACTATAAATCCATATATTTATAGAAATGGAGAAGACCACGAAAAGAGATAATGGTGAACAGAGTGAACAGAAGCGTCAGTGTGTCCCCTTCTAGAAGATTCCTCTTGGAAAAGTCATTGGTTTTTAATAGTGGTAAAAATAAAACCTACTACTCATACTAGATATTTCATTTTAAGGATTATAATTTATGTTTAATGAGTAGAGTATATATATTATTTATGTGATAAAACTAAAGAAGTTTAGTAGAAATGATCAATTTAGTCTCAATGAAATAGAAGATACGATATCTTCTCAAATAGAAGATAAGGACTTTTTGATCTACCTAGTAGAAATTTATTTCATTTTAAAATTCCCTCGTGAATGACTATTACATTTTTATCTTCAATAAATTAGAAATCATGATCCTAAATCATAGGACATAATGTCATTTCTATTTGGATCAATAAATATTAGGAAAATGTTTATAATTAATATAGAGGTCGACCAATATGTTTGGGAAAATTTTATTCAAACATATATCACTTCTAAGGTTCATGAAGTAGAGAATATTTTATACCTACATATGGATATCATGTTTCTGTTCATTATTGAACACATGTTTAATATTACAATATATATGCTAAGATATCTAAATTATTATTCCCATTTAGCTATAAGGAGTTCATTCTACCCCTATGGATGGATATATTCTCTTATTTTATGAAGGAAAATTTTGTTTCATATTTTTGATTCTCATGTCAAATTTAATAAAAAAATGTATTGAATGATCGTACACTATGAAAATTTGGTTTCATTTACAGTATTTTACAAGGTACACTGATTTATTTGGTAAGGATGACAAAAAAATATGGATCTTTTTCTTTGGGGAGGGGGAAAAATATCAAGTCTGTAGGTTTATCTTGTTTAAGAAATGAAGAAGTTGGAGAATCCATATTATAAAGTATCACTTAGCCTACCAAAAGAAAGCATTGATAAAATTACCTGCATATTACTAATGAATTTTCAAAATAATTAAATCATTAGGAACTTGTTTTATGAAAAATGAATAGAGAAGGACCCCAACATGAGGATATAGTGTTAAGATTAGGAGATTCAACTTGTTTAGTCTATCTGGAAAAACCAGATCATTCTACAGTTCAATAAGAAGAATGCCAAGGTCAAGATCATTAGGTTGTTCCTCGACTACATCAACTATTAGAAACTACCCAAATAGATCATTATGTTTTGAAATTGATCAATGAGGCCACTCAAATTAAAGGAAATTATGATAACTCTACCATTGGTCAATACATAGTAGGAATTAAATATGTTTCGGAATAAAGGATAGAGTCCTTCGATGGAATGTGTTTTTCAAGTGAGAATTATGTTGATAAATCATTAGCTACTATGAACGTTATTACTCTATAACTAAATATAGATGAAGGAACACATGGTTCCCTGAAAAATCAGATTGAAGATCATTTAATTAGGGTAAACAGGGTTTAAGAGTATAACTCAAGTCTATGAAAAGAACCAGAATATTCTAGGAAAACATTAGATGATTTGAAAAGTTCATCTACTTCATGAATGGAATTAGAGTCTATTATGATTCAACATTAATATTAAAGAGAAAATTCTATGTCCAAAAGGGATTTTGATGTGTTTTAGATAAAGATGATAGATCTGTTTGGAAAATTGAAATTTGAATATTTCTCTAAAACATGTTTTCATATTTGAAATGGTACTCTAGAAGATAATTTAAATCAACTAAAAGAGATAGTAGTAAGTCAAAAACATCTGACTCTACAACTCCAATATCACTAGATATGATCAAAAAGATTCAAGCAATCACATCAGCAATGGATGATATGAATGATAGGCATTCGAATATTTAGTGTAATAGTACACTGTTATCCACTATTTTGGCTTATTAGTGATATCTTTTAATGAAATTCACATCAAGTGAACCAACCATTAGGATTCTACTTAATAAGTTCAGTGATAAACAATCTGAGATTACGATGACAGAGAAGAATCTTCATGACATTTTGAAATTCGTTTTTGTTGAAGACATGAATGTACGTTAGGATTCACAAATTTTGATAAGGAAGTTTGCATACACTCTTTCAGAATAATTATAGGATCATGTGGTAAAGTTATATGATATTTTTCTCAGGTTTCAACAGATCCAAAATCAGAAACCAAACCTAACCCAAACCTTTCACCTTCTACTAGACCGGTTTTCTAAACTTCTCTATCAATCCATAACATATTTTTTGCTTTTTCAATTTTTATAATAAATTCTAAGATATTGTTATTCTGTTCATATTATCTGTTATTTATTATATGTTTATCTCTACTTCTAGAACCCGTGTATTATATATCGAAATAGTACAATACAAGCATCCATTTATTTTTATGTGAAAAATTAAATGTGTTTTAAACCATTTTCATATTTTTTCTTTTTGATATCACAAAAATGGGGTGTAAATTGGGTAAACACAATATTCAAAATCAACATTTAGATATTAAAAATATAAAACTACTTCTGTGAAATCAAAATATTTCTTTGATAATATTAATCTTTTATAAAATAATTGTTTTATTTAAAATTGTAAATTTTATAGTTTAAAAAAAATTATAAATTATTTTTGTGGGTTTTGTGATCATAAAAAAGGGGGATATTTTCGTAAATGTGTTGTCTCAAAAATACTATATAATTGTTGTTGATTTTGATTCTCACAAATACCCTTGTCTGTTTTATTAAAGATTTTTCTTTAATTGTATTTCTGGAATTAATATAGATTTCAATATTAATATTTAAATTATATAAAATATTTAAATTCACAAAGAATATTCATTAAAGTGTTCAGAATGTATTTTAGTGTATTTTGGAAACACTTCTCATACCCAACATTGATAAACATAATTCCAGGAAAACCCATATGCTTAAAAAGCCTCGTAAGGAATGAACCCCATATTTAGAATATTATGTATGGATCATCAACCCTATGTTTAAAAAAATATATGGTTATAGAAACTTATGTTTGGATGGAACCTTACATTTGTTAAAAGAAGAACGTATGGTTAAGAGACCCTACATTAGTAAGTAACCCTACATTTGAGAAAAAATGTAAGATTAAAAAACCATTCAATTATGATCAACCTTAAGTTTAGATAACGAACACTACATTATTGTACCCCATGTTTGTTATTTTTTTCATTTTTTTAAGGAACCCCACATTGGACAATTCAATGATGAACGTTTAAATCTGATATTTCTAAAACGTTTTTGAAAATATTAAATATTTCAAAAAAATCTCATTTATTACTGATTTAATGAATGCTAATGATCAATTCAAAGAAACTTATTCATTGATGAAAATCACTCTTATTCATAAGGGAGGTTAAAACTCCCCTGGTTAATTCTTTTTTTATTATCCCTAATCAATCAATAGATTTTCTTAGATATAGAATGTCAATGAAATCTATCTTCTATATATTTTTTATCACAATTTCATTTGAAATATACATTCACTAATATTCAAATATATTATTTTGAATATATTTACAGTTCTACTTCATCTAATGATTGACTTTGTTATTTGAAAATAGGCTACACTTAGAATGTTCTATGTATTCTACCTCGTAAATCTTATATAGTACTGCAACTATTTGTTTTTTCTCAAATTAAAGATCATTTGCAACCATGATCACTTCCAAGATATTTTGTCTCAATTAAGTTCATTTCTGAAGAACAAGATAAATATATTATCAATATTTTCTAAAATAATTGTGAATATAAAACCAAACCATCATCAAATAAAAATATATTGATTTATTGGTGTATTAATTTCTCATAATCCATTTTCATTTAAGTATCATATTATGATAATAATATGTGGATAAACATGTTCCCTTTAAAATAAAAAGATGGATCTTTTTTTCTTATTATATAGGCGTTATCTACCTTCACCCTATTTTAGATTTTAGGTCTTGTGACAAGAGATCCATTCATGTGAAATTCCCTGAGCTCGCTGATAGAGCATTGGTGGTGTTGACTAGGGGATATTTATGCCCCAAAACATTATAACATTATTTTATGAATTTTTTTTGTTTAATTCGCTTTTCATTTTTCGAACATAAGAAAACACTACATATATTATTAAATCACAAAAGAAGTTAATATCCATAATTTGTGATGCTTATCATAAATACACAATTTACATACATCTTCTTTAGTCTTTGTATTATTTCAACCTGATAGTATGGTAATCATAATGTAATGGTTTTCACATAGGAAAATGTTTTAGTCAGAGTGTACATAATAATATCATAATCCCAGTGCTTATGATATATTATTTTACTATCATATCCTCAGAGTAATACCGATTTAAATATTTATATCATAATCAAATAAATTATGATAAAATACCAAATATAAATAAGAATATAAAAGTGTTAATTTATATTATATGTAGCCAAAATAAAACACTATTAGTGAAAAAAGTAATCAAAATGAATAATATTATTTTAACATAATGATTAAGGTATCCAATAACCAAGGATAATGGTCCCGTTTTTTATACTTACAAGAAATTATGTCTTTCCACTAACAAGGTAATCTATGGATACAAATATTGTTCAATGTTGATGTCCCCATGAGCCCTCAATTTGAGGATCAGCTTCTCTATTTGTCTATCCCTGACAACCCTCAAACTAATGGTACAAAATCTATCTTGTTATCTTGAAATCCCTTGATCAAATTGATCAGACCTTTTTATTCCTAGCCTTTGAATCTATTGATCTTATTCACACAATCGTACAAAACTATTACAAAACAAAAGACTCTAAATGATTACAATAACTAACAATAATATGTTCACGCTTTCAATCATTAGAGTTATCATGCAAGAGAAATTTTCAAATGAAATTTATCTAAAATATCATGATCCTAACTCTCCTAATGACCCTAAATTTATAGGGAAACCCACAACTGTCATATTTTCTTCTCAACGGTCATATTTTTTTGAGTTTGTAGAAACAACATGGTTTGATGACACTCTAATGGCTATATCATAATAAAAATTCATACTTCATTTTGATTTAGAAATTATATTTGTAAATGTTCTTACAAAACAATAGAAAAGAGTTTTTCATATTCAGAATATAAACATTTAAACAATCTAAAGGATTTTGTTATAGAGTGTCATCACTAAAATTGTTTTAGCATTAATCTGATTTTTCTCAATTCTTATATCAATTCAAATTATGAATACTAATTTCAATACGTAGTTAATATATAAATTATTAAATCCAATTTTCAAAACGTGGATCTGATTATTATATATTTCATATTCAATATAATAATTTTAATGACAATTGTTTAGTTTATATTAATGAATACATTAGAATTATTTTTAATTATGGTAAATGTGTATTTTTCATTCAAAACATTATGAAAACACATTGCACATAAAAGAGTTAGTAATAAAAATTTAATATTAAAGAATGACTTTTTTATTTCCAAAATAGATGGAATGGAAAATCCATAAAGTAAAGTTTTACTCAACAATATCCCCCTTTTTTAAACCAAAATCAACAAAGCTCAAAAATAAAATGACTTTGAAAAACATAATTCCATTATTAATTTAATAACATCATATTTTGAATTATACAGTAATACTTATCTTCCCCAATTTTTATAACTCTTTGGATTAAATATTTTAATAATACTAACTCCTCCTTTGTATATTAACTCCCCATACAGATCTTATTATCTTCTTTTATATATAACTTCATTAAAAAAAAATTATATCCTTAATTAAAAATTTTCCCCTTTCAATAAAATTCTCCACCATTTTGATTTTTAAAAAGGAATGGTGAAAGTCTTGTAATACCTAAAAATGGTTAGATCAAAAAATATTTGACATAATATAATGATATACTTGATCATAAAAAATGAAATAACAATCAACTAATCCTAATGGATCTAATGTTAATATAAGATATATATGGAATAATTGTTCTTCTATAATTAAAATGCATTATATAACTTCTTACCATCAAAATCATAGGTAAATGATAATGTCACTTGTGCGTACGTGTGGAATACAACCTCGATGTAAATATGTGATTCACTTTTCATTAATGGTTTATGTGAATAATTATATAAATTCATATGATGAATAAAAATTATACATATAACATGATTAATATTCTATATATGATGAAACCATGGCCAATGTCATGTACCCGAACCATCAAACTGAATCATACATGAAAAATAGACAATTTCTCACCCGAACGTTTTTTAAATGAAGAAATTATTAGTAATATGATAATAGGAAAATATAAATTAATAATAAAAAGAATGTTACGATTCAATATAAATAATTAATATATGTATAAAAATTATATATTTTTATAGATTTTATTTGATGTAGTACAAAGCAAGATGAGACAAGAGGTAAGGGTTTTATGCTATAATGTCTATTGTTTTCAATATAATTTAATATGAATTTTCATTGTGGGATATTATATCAATCATAAAATTTTGGTCCCATATTTTCACTCTAATTCTGATATTTCTAAAAAAAAGTGTTAGTTCCATTTTACTCTCTTTATTACTTAAAATGATTACGAAAATGTTTTTAAGGAAATGACAGCATTATTTCAACATTGATCAATGAATTTCTTCGTCCATGTCCATACTCAATGAAGTTATTTTATATAGGTTTTTAGTTATAGATGAATTTTTTTAAAATTTTCATTTTCACTACATTTAAATTTATATGAATAGTTTTAAAATGCATCATTATAAAAAAATATGAACAATTCATTTTTTATTTTTTACATGGAATGTTTAATTTCTCTGTATACAACATAAAATGATTTTTAAATCTTCGGAATCATTAAATCCATTAAATAATCTAGTAGATGTTTCACCTGTAAATTTAAAATAAATCTGTTTTATCAATATTGTAGGAATTTTTAGTTAAAATGTATCAAAATAAAATGATGTCTTCTTAAATTTTCAAAAAAAGTTCCATCTAGTTATTAGAGTTATATTTCATCAATGTGAAAATACTTTAAGGAATGATATACTTCACTAGGGATATGATTATACGATACCGTTGACATTATTTATATGAATGTATTATGTTGATGACTATTTAAGGATGATTATATGAAACCAATTTCTTTTCCATAGGTTAATTATGTTATGTTGAAACCTTTATGAAACCCATTTCTTTTCCCTAGTTAATGCTAGGATGAAAAGTTGAAATTTTAATGAAACCAATTACATTTCCATGGGTTATTATATAATGATAAAATGAATTTGGTATGATCTTATGGTATAAATATGTATTATTTTCAATAAGTGATGGGTATGATATATTTATATATCCCCCAAACACTTAGGGTAACGATGGAAATATGATGAGATAATAATGGCTAGAATAGAGAGTGAACCATGTTTAGTAAGGGACTCCTTACACTATAATAGAATTTTTAAGGAACCTTGTATAAGGAAATGATAGAATGGGGTGTGAACCCAATCCACTATGATATCCATAGTAGTGATCCTCAACTAATGAAATTATTTTCTATTCATGTGTAAATTCCACAAACTTATGTCATATGATTATGATTTTTTCTCATGGTTAATGATTGATAATTTTTTATTTTTCACTTTATTGTATAATTAATTAAATTAAAAAGCCTTATTTCAGTAGTTAAGATTAATGATATTTGACTAGTTGGGTGCAACATCCCATATTTTGGAATGGTGGAAATTTACAAGGGAATATGAATTTTTCCATTGGGTGGGAAATTCGTTCTCTAAAAAAAGATTTAGAATGTACATCCTAGCACTTAATCACATTAATGTAATGTTTGTTGTTAGATTCTATTCCCCAATATTTTTTCACATATTCAAATGACTGGTGTAAGAATTGGGCTCTGAAATAAATAGTTTCTAATGAAAAAAAGAGGTGCATGGTTGGAACACATTTATTTTAACTATGAGGGCCAATTGTGTGGCCCCTTTTATTAAGGGGGGTGATTTTTAAAACATAAAACCACCTACAAAGAACATTAAAGCAATGTATAGGTCTGTAGGGCTGACATGAATGTTATAAAAATGATTTTGCAAAACCATGATCTTAGTATAAACCCCCATTCTCAAATAACCAGTACCACTAAAGAGTTGGATCAAAATTATATCAAAATTTTCCTCCAAACTATATGGTGTGGGTCTCCTAGGAAGAGGAGGCCACACAGTTAGAGCATGGTTTATGAAATTGTGAATCCAAACTGTGTGGTTATATAAAAATATGGACAAAGATGTTTTTTCACTGTGTTTTTTAAAGGGTTTCCCCTTTTTATCTCCTCCCATAAACATATTGCAGCAACCCCTACCTGGAATCTCATCCTCTACTCTCATTTACATCGAGCTATCTCCCTAGACCGATGTCAGAATATCATATCATTATTCTTGATGGGTGTGTACCATTTTTCTCTTTCATACTCATACTTCATTCTTCATTTGTCTCATCATCTTCAAGGCTATATTCATGTGATCTAATTCACACTATTTTCAAGACATTTTTCTATATATTTGGTTTATATTAAACCATATTAAATCAAATATTTAAATTGTATGAGTGAATCATCCTTGTTATAAGGTTTGTGTTTTATATCTTTTTACATAGAGTCTAGTTGATTTATTATATAATTAGTTGTTTCATACAATAGGTTATCTATTAACTTTCAAATAATTATGAAATTAAATATATCAAATAAAATTCATTAAATTTTTGGGTATTTATATACAAAATTGACCATTAGTGGTTATAAACATCACATAAAACCAATTCTCGGTGACATCAAAAGGTGACATGACAATTGATAGCCCCACATTTTAAGGTCCGCTAGAGTTTATCGTCATCCAGGGGGATGGAAGGTGACGTGATGTTGGGATCATGCCCACAAGGAGGGCTTCCTATGTATCCTCAATAGAGGAATCATAACCCACATAGTTGGGAATATGTGGGCCTACTCATGGAAGCTACCCATTTGATAGGCATGATTTGGTGGACCCCTTTTGGATGTGCACAATTTTGAGGATAGGCCTTTTGGGATACGTCTTATGTATCCTGATTTGATAAGGAATTAGAGTTCTCATATTTTAGATTTTTGTGTTGATGTTGTAATAATAAAAAAACTATAAGCCCATGTGAGTCAAGCTCGGTGTGAGAAACCATAGGAATTGAAAGATTCAACAATGCACATTCCTTCTCCCCTAATGGTGGGGGAGGGAGAGGCTGCGGTGGAAGAGGTCAGGGTGATTGTGGGAGAAGGAATAGTGGGATGAACCTTTCCCTATGAAATGGCATAAAAGGACATGTGGTCTAGCCTAATAAAATATCAGACTTACCTCAATGAGAGCACCCCAGAGCCTGCTCTGGGAAGGGGAGGAATTCTTCCTCATCAGATGGGGTAGTGAACATAACCCCTTCGACTGATCAATGTTCCTCTTTAAATGGAAAATCAAGTGATCACCCCAAATCCTGAAGATGATGATGTTAATGTCGTCATCCTAATGTTGGACTCCAGATTACCATGGGAATGTAGCCTTATAGGAATTCATAAATCCCACACCTTAGTTGGGGGGGGGGGACTTTGGTGCTCTTCTTACCATGAGTATTTAGACTCAGCGGGTAATGTTGACGCGTCCAATAGCCTGATCATATGGGTTCGGTGGCTTTAGAGGAGCCTTTTTCCTAGCACAATTTAATTGGTTAGAGGAGGGATTCTGGAGGAATGGATTGTAATGGAGAGATGAGGATAGATTCAGAGAGAAAAATACCCAAAAACACCACATTCCATGTACAAGTTTCTCATGTGGGATGGAGAAGGCTCTGTGTTCCGTAGTGATATGTGGGAAAGAGGGCCATCTGCATACCGTTGTGGTACGCGGTCTTGGGTATGTCCAACCTCGTACCAAAGTGTAATGCGGCTCACCGTGCCGCATTGGGTTACATCCGCATATCGATTGGGTAGGTGGCTCCGGGTTCAATACATGTAGTGGTACGCTACACGGAGCACCATATTGATGTAGGGACATTGGAATTACTATTATTGGGGAACCCATCAGTAATAATTATTTGGTTTATTGTTTACCATTTGGGTTCCAGGATCCGTTATTATTATTCAATTTCCCCATTTTTTTGTTTGTGGCCGGCTGTATCTGTGGAATAAGTGGTTTGTGATTTTTTCTACGCTGATAAAACAAGACGAAAGCCGGAGTGAAACCTATGATTTTTACTCTATCTTATGTCACCCATCCTTCTCTCTATCTGTATTCTATCTGCCTCCCCTTTATGTTTCTATTATACTTTTTTTATAGATCATCAGAACAATCTTATCTATTGGGCACATGGCATAATTTGTGGTGTCCCATAGAAGAAATTTTATAACCAGTAGAATACATGGTCAACATTGGTTTGTGGAGAAAATGGTCCGTGATAATGGTTTGAGGAACCCTGCTCGTCCACATAATCCGTGAACTGAGGGGATTGTAGCATGGTACGCGAACATTCTTCTGCGTAGAACTCTACCGATTAATGTGGTCCACAGTTTTCCCTTCTCGTTGGCCATCTTCTCGAGGGACAGCAGTTCGCGGACTATCCCGCATACATAGTGGTTCGTGATCTATCTTCTTCAAGTACCTTTCCTGGTGATGGTATGCAGACCATTTGAAAAAATGAATTAATTCATGTTCCTTCAAAGAAATAAAACTCAATTTGTGTCCCTTCACCTTGATAAACGTATAGATGTGATTAATTCCTTCTGTAATTTGATTTTAGGGCTATTTTTTCTCCTGAGAAGAACTTTCAGGACCCTAAAAATGACCCCATCATAATGGTGTCCGTTTGGAACAAAAAAAGGACTATTCTAATGTATAAGTATTTTTGGACTGAAATGGATTGTGTTAGAATAGGTAGACCCGGTTGGAGTGGACCACACCTATATATAGGGGCCCATATCATTTGTCCTTTACCGTTTCTCGCAGTGATAAGTGCTCTCGATTTCCCAGCCTCCATCACTTTTCTGTACCATGATCCTTGTGAAAACTGTGTTCGCGAACTATTCTATATGTTTTGTGAACAGATTTCCTCTCCATTTTCCCTATTTTCGTACTACATTTTGATTTCTACAAACGGGGCTAGGGAATTTAAAACATAAAATCTATATTCCGCAAAAAATTCTACATGGATGACGTTTTTCTGGTACCAAAGAAAAATCAGTGATCTGAACCCCAAAAACTATTATTACAGACATAAATTTTAATCCACAACTTTTGAATGTGGTCTTAAATAAGGTTAGGGATTACCATTTCTACTTTCTAGTAACCCTTTAATTCATCGACCACCAGTTTGAATGCCTTTTCCTCATGGTCATTCTGCATACCATGGATGTACGAGGTGAACAGTATCTACGTACCATAGATGGAGGTTGAGTAGTTTGTGTGTGTTATGTTGTACGTGGATTTCTCTTTTCACGTACTTCATCATGAACAGTACATGGAGTCTTTTGCGGACATGTTTTAAGTCCATTATAAATTTTTTCATATCCTTTGCCTAACATTTCTTTTCAGACTGACTTCACATCAGCTTCTGGATCTTCCTATGAAGATTACAATTACTTATTCTCTTACTACTGACAAATCAATGATGTCAAGGGCCTACATTGAAATTAATAGTGATGATAATCTTCAAACCCATGTTATACCCCATTAAAACATTCTAATGGTCTTCTTAACACAAGATCTTCTAGATTATCTAGTGTTCGTTCAGTTTCGACTTTATGGCTTTGGAATTCCTATAGATGTACCCCTGTCATTTCCTGATTCCAACCATAATTTCATTCTCTTAGAGTAACCACAAGATAATGATTTTGCCAACATTTCCCAAAATGGAGAAGTCATGGCCCCTTATATTCGAGAAAACATTTTAATATAGGGTGTTTCAGCATGGATGCATGGAAACTGTAGGTTCCAAAAAGGTGTCCCGAGACTAGACATCTGCAAATATCCATATATTATCATCATTTCTCGAGAAAATCCCAATGGTGGGTAGAGAAACAAGTGGAACTTACAGGCTGGAGGATGTTCCTCCGAGGAGTGGGCCTATGCATTCTGGGTACACTAGACCTTTATGGTGACCCCTGACCAGCTAGAGGTGGTGGGCTTGCACCAGGCAGCCTGGGTGTCTCAGTTTGCAACCTTCCCTCAAAGATAAATCCTTTCGGAATTATTGATTCCCTGGTGTTTGAGTACCATATCCTTTCATATAATTCATGGTGAAGTGTGCATCTGTCTGTGGTACCTCTATCAGATTGAAGGTCACCAAATCCTTGGAGATAGGTACAACGATTTTCTCCCCACAACCACCAAATGGAATGCCCCTAATCACATGACTCCTTCGACAAAGAGTTTACTTGTCATGGAAGCGGGGTCATTGGATTATCCCATTGAAGCTTATTACCTCAAACCATTCGAAACATGGATAAGGTTATTCTTGCGGTCAAACAGGCCCAAGCCGAAGGCACGCCGTAGTCGTACTCACCCAACCCAGCAGTCCCGCTAAACACCAGGGTCAGACTATGCTACCCTTAAACAAGGGTTGTATACTACATGGGGAAATGAGCTTCGGACCAACGTTTCACCTGTGTTTAGGCTAGAATATTTCTTCTCTATGTTCTAGAGTGGATTTATCTTCCCATCCCATGAAGTATACAACGAGGTTCGGGCTTACACCTTGATGATGTCGACGATGCTGGAGGATGGTTGGCCTATTAAACAATCATTTCCTACCATATCCCGACTCTATGAATTTTTATGACAGATTCAGTAAGGCAGGTCTTCAGACCATCTCAAAAGACCGTTCCAATTTCATTATTGGAGGATGGTGGAACAAATCCCCTATTATGAGTTCCAGGATACCACATGTAATTCACATTCTTACTTTCATCATTCTCTTATTAGGATTTATGTTTTTCTTCCCCAAAATCTGACTAAAACCGATGAGGTCGGGCTATTGAATGGAACCTCTCATTTCTCGTTTTCCCCACATCCTACCCCTCATGGAACACTGAGATGTGATAGGGGAGGCTCCTTGTAGAAATGTTCATAACAATTTAATCTATTGGATGTGATGCTAACTGCCTGTGTAGACTGGGCAGTTATTTATGAACCCTATATCCCCTACTAGATGGCCAAAAAATTTGGATTCCTTCAATAGACTGCGTCGCTTCCAGTTGTTCGAATAAGGAGTGAATCGCATCCTATGGATCTCCATTAATTGTTCCTTATGATGATGCACAAAGTCATCAGTAGAGAGATTATCATTCCTAACATGATGGGGACTTCATTCTTATCGCTGGAGCATGCCCAACTATGGGTTTATTGTTACCCTGCAGGGATGTGGAATGATCCAGTTCAGCGAGTACAGAAACCCTTAACCATTTCTTTTCATGTTCCTACCCCAACAAAAACAACACATATTCCCTTTGTCACAGGAGGATCAATAGCCACACCTTCTACATCTATCCGTTCAGCAACCAATATGGATACCCCTCATGATCCTTCACTCGTGGTGAGAAAGAGCACAATCCATCTTCAAAAGCGTTTGGGGAGGGGTTTCATCAGTACAACACATTTCGGTGGGAATCAATTTAGACTACCTCTCTCCAGTGGGTATTTCCCAATATCTTGATGAGATGGTCCCCAACAGAGCATCACCAATCATCCCAGAGACTTCAGTTAGTCTTTCGCATCTGGATCTAGTTGTTGGGCCATATGAGGGAAAAGTGGGTCCTTTTTCCTTTGGTGACTATCCTAAGGTCCCTCCACACTCCTGTGGTGATTCTTCCTGCTTACAAACACATGGCAGTAGTGGAAGATCAAATTTTTGGTGTAGTGGAAAGACACCAGGTAGTTCTCAAAGAGGCAAGGAACCCGTTACATTCACTTGTCGTGGAGACACCCCTAGCCAATTTCGCAGACGTGGGTGACAATATTTAGTGTTTCTTTGTTGAGTTGCGTTCTGGAGGCTATTATTATCAGAACATTTACATCCTTATTTACAAATTGTCAATTCTAGAGAATACGTCACCTCCTATGAGGGGAAGATGTCTAGGATTAATTCTTATCATCACCTGGTGGCATACTTCCAAGATATTTCGGAATAATTTGATTATCTGACATCCAAGTAGGTGAAGGGCCATGATTTGGTGGCGGCTCGAGAGGACGAGTTTCATAATTAGGAAGCTCCTGCTTCTAGGTTGAGGGTGAAATTGGACTCTGTGTGTGCCAGTCATGAAGTCGTTTAGAAGAAAGCGTGGGGCCTTAATGTTGTCCTAGAGCTAGTATTCCCAACAATCAAAGTGTAAAACGAGGAAAGAATTTCATTGTAGTAATCTGTTGATGGACCACAGAAATATCCCGCTATTATTTTGGAAAGGGCGAACTGGGAACTATTGTATTTCTATCCCATATTACATCATGTACCACCCCCCTTCACTTTTACTATAGAGAGACTCTGAATTGGGTATGTTCCTCCATTTTTATTGAACCTGATGAAACATATTTGGATTTGAAATATCTCTTCCCCATTTATTCTTGTCATCATTATTTTGATAATGTATTAATTTTTAAACCATGAATTGAAATCAGTAAAATGAGATAACAGATTTGAGCTCAAATTTTATCATGATCCAAGGGATGTAGAATGCGTAGTTTGATTATTGTTGGGGATTTATGTAACACCTCACAATCTTTTGTGCCTTTTTCATTATATCCCTAATTTTTTCCAAACCCAGCTTGATATGGGCTTAGTAGGTATAACATGGAATTTCCATAGGCTTCCTTTTGTGGGTTTTATACCAAACAAGATTTACACATTTTCTGATGGCTCATAGTGTTTTTTTAGCGATCCGATAGTCAATTTCTACCAATAACAGCCTTCGGTCGATTTTCCCTCTGGCGAGAATAACATCTTTTTTAATGCTGGCAGTTCGTAGTCCTGCCATTCAAACTTATTACGAATGTTTTAGGTCGAACAATACTTACCAAATTTAATAGGGTAAGGAATCGACTCGGGAACGTTAATCAGGAATGTCCTAGTATCCCTCAGATATTGGTTAAGGATTTTTCTTGACCATGGTTTTGTGGATTCTGGACATGCATGGGGATCAAGAGACACTTTTAGGCATATAGAGGTAGGAAAGGACTCTCTTTTGAATGAAGTTACCTTTGATTGACTGCACATTTCATGGAGATATATGTTGAGCCACCGGGACATGATATGCATTGTAAATCAATGGTAACCCTAGGACATTGGCCTTCTATTACTGATGGCTTGGTGGGATTTGCTGCATTTTGGATTTATCTTGAAAGTGCGAGCTATAATTGGTCGATGGATTGAGTAGTGTTGTTTGAGAACACCAGGTAAATTCACATCGACCGTGGGTGATCAATTGTTCTCGCACGTTTCTTACTTATGAGAGGGAGAGCAGAAAAGTGTTCCGTTCAGTTGAGAGTCTTTTCTATGTCAGGGGCACCTAGGAAGAAGAACATTTATAATCCATCATCTAGGAGTTTTCTGAATCATAGGGGGTGAAAATATGTGAATTTAATTTGAGCGTACGGAGGCTAGAAATGACTCTCCTATGGATGAATATTCCTTTGAATGACGTCCATTTTCGTGGGCAACGTATGCAGAGCCATCGGGGCATGGTATGTATAGTCTAAAAAATGTATCCCCATGACACTGGCCTTCCGACTCTGATGTCCATTGAGAATGATGGAGATTGGGAAGTTTCAAAATATGGTGTGTGTCCTTTGACAAGGGGTTCCCCTTATCAGAAAAGAAGTCTTTTTAGATGAGCTTTATTTTGGAAACCTAGAAACAAGTATGGGAACTCTTCCTTTGCATGTAGATCAACTTCGCACATGTGAATATGATATCTTTTAGAATCCTCAAAAGATGAAAAATTTGAATTGGGCCTATATGTTTTGATATATCAAAGATGTTTGATTGGGGGGGGGGGATTTAAACCTTGACATTGAGTGCCCTTGAATTAAGAGGGATGAAATGACAATTGGAATCCATTGTGCATACTGAGATAGGGGAGGACTCTCCTGGGGACTAATTTTCATTTGATTGGAATCCATTTTTGTGGGCAAAGTATGTAGATCCACCGAGGTATGATATACATAGTCAATCAATGGTATATTCAGGACACTGGCCTTCCATCCTTGATGACCTTGCAGGGTTATAGGGATTTAAGATAACATAAAGCATGAAGTTTCAAATATTGAAGAGGTATACCATGAAATATTGGGGACATTTGGGATGTGATTCTCTCATGGAATGGTGTCCCTTATTTATATATGAATAGCACGTAGGGTGATGTATTCATTATATCATTGGGATACCAGGTTGTTCGAAATCCCATGGCATGGGCTAGGGGTTCCTCTCATGGGAGGGAACCATGACATTCCTTTTAGGGTCTTGCTTATTGTTAAAAATTCTAGGGTCGTTTTTCCATAAGATCGCAGTGGATCTCTTGATAAGATCCCTAAGATCATGTGATCTATGCTCGGTGTTAGAAACAATGGATCACAAGGGTTTCATGTCACCGTCTAATAATAGTGAATTCAACATTATGAGGCACTTTTAGGCTAAAACCATTGCCAGGCAGTTTAATGTCATGCAGTGAGGATGGTTTTGGCCTTTAATGTTAACGTCATGTTGTGAGGACAATTTTGGCCTTGTAGTTGAACTTCTTGTGGTGAGGACTATTTTATCCTTGTAGTTTAACGTCATGCAGTGAGGAAAATTTTGGCCTTGCAGATGCCTTACGAGGATTCAGTTTAATCGTAGTTAGTGTTGTCCAACATTCTATAGTCATGAGTGATGATAGAATCTGTAAACCATAGTCCTGGGGGCCACTTGAATTAGGAGGGATGACATGGGGCATGAAAGATGTTAGGTGTAATGAGGTGACATGGGACTCTATTGGGGACAAATACAACTTAAATTGATTTCTGTTTTTGTGGGAGACATACCCACAACCATTGGATCATGATATTCATAGTCAATCAAAAGTGTCTGCTGGACACCTGCCTTCCATCCCAAATGGCCATGGATGATTATCAGGACCCATGTTTTTTGAAGGTATGGAGTGTGACATATGGGAAAGGTGTTCTTGGGAATATAATAATACCCATTACATGATTAAGGGTGTCCTTCTTGGAGCTTCTACATAGGTCTGACCGATGCATGGGGGGAAGGGGTATTTATTTTTCTGGTGGTTGGGTCATGTTTCCGAATTCGACTGTCAATACGTATCCAGCAAGAGAAAGAATCAATCCACACATAGTTCTTGATTTTCCCTAAAAGTGTTTGTTCAATGTGTTAGGGACAGTTTATGGAATTTTGGTTTTAAATGATATGGGTGACATCCATACCACAATCCTCTATGGTTTACTTGCGTAAGAAAATCCATACTGCTGGTCCTAAGCTCACTTGAGTTATACTCAGTCTGAGAAACAAGGAGTGGTCACAATTCCTCCTTTACAAGTGTGAGGTGAAAAAGAATATAACGGGGGCCTATTCATTTTCTTTCTCGGTTTGGTAGGGCCCAGATTGAAGATCGAGGCATCTCTATGTATGCTACGAGGGAATGAATCAAGTCGTACGTAGTTCTGTGTGGGCCTCGTACCAATTTGGATTAGTCCAACGAGTAGAGTCATTTAAATTCTACCCATCACAGTTTTCAGGTCTCCCAAGTTGCCCCATAGTTGACCTTCATAGGAGAATCAATATCCCTATTCTTATGCTCATGGGTGTTGTACTCGGTGTTTCAAACAAGGAGTGATAAGGGCCTCCTTAAAGAATGTGGGTAGATAGGGGTGTGATGGAGGCATTGTTTCTTTTATGGGGTTTGGGCATGGATAGATGATTGATGCGTCTCTACGTATCCTACGAGGGCCGAAATCAAGCTGTATGTAGTTCTGTGAAGGATCATGTAGTTTATTACCAAGATGATTTATGCTAAGTAGTAGAACATCATATGACAAGGACATGTCCCATATAGTTTAATGTCATGTGGAAAGGATGACGAATCATAGTATAAGGTCATAGAGTTTTAACCATGACATGGGGGCATTTTTCCTTACTCATAGTTTATGGCCTTAGATTTTGGACCGTGAAATTGAGAAATTTTTAACTTATAGTTTACAGTCTTAGTGTTTGGACCATGATATGGGGGAATTGTTATGACTCATAGTTTAAGGTCATAGAGTTTGGACCATGACATAGGAGATTTTTTTTGTGACTCGTAGTTTATCATCGTAGAGCATGGACTTATGACATGAGAGTATATATTTATGGCATGTAGTTTAGGGTCATAGATTTTGGAAAATGAGGATATTTTTAACTCATAGTTTTAGGTCATAGTGTTTGGTCCTTGGGGACATTTTTTTATGAATCATAGTTTATGGTATTAGAGTTTGGATGATGATATGAGGGAATTTTATGACCACATAAATCATTGTATAACATTGTGGATCTTGGAATATGGTATTGGGGAATTTTAATTCAAATTATTTCTTCAAGAACATCCTATTTGTGAGAGTCTTGATGAGCTTTATGTCCATTGATATCATGGAATACACTCCAATGGAATATTTCTGATGTGTGACATATGGTCCTCCCCACATTGGTTCACGCTTCAGGGGATTCTTCCCTAGTATCATTGGGGTTCTGAGGACTATAACCCTTTCACCATTGAGGAAAGATTGAAGGAAAACCTTTTTGGTGAAGGATTGGGAAATCCAGTTTTGGTAGATTTCCAAATAGGGTAGAGTGTGAAACTTATTTGTCTAAATGCTCCAATTCATGAAACTGTTTTTGGGATATCTTGTCCGTGAAAAATTGATTGAAAATGGACACACGAAGTGACGAAACTTGGATCTCGATCGGTAAGGTGGCATCTGCGACATATACTAGTGAGTACTGGTTTTCCTGAGTGGCGGTTTGGGTCATGGTCCGGTAAGCCCGCAAAGCATGAATGGTCTTGGATGAAAACGATTTATTATCCTTGTCGACAATATATTTATGTATATCGGATAGAGTCTTGTTGAAAGCTTTTATATTCCCATTGGCCACCGCATGGTAGCAGTATGACTGGTTGGCCTTGATTCCATATTCCATGTACATCTTACCTAGCTCAGAAGAGCCAAAGCATGTGTCATTGTCTGTCAGAATTGTATAAAGGACACCATATCTTTTGATGATGTTGGCCTTTAGAAAACTAACGGTGTAACTCCCCGACCCCAGTTACCCAGGTTCGGTGCATTATTACATAACATTGGAATGATCACAAAAGACAAAGTCTCGAAAGTACGATTAGTTTAGTAGTCTAGGAAACACTAGATATATTCATAGGTCGTACATTACATCATAATGTAAAAAAAACTACATCAACATCTAGTCTTCATATCCCCTCATACTATCCCTTTAGGTTACTCATAAATTACATCTTCACATCCTGGGAAAAATATAACATTGAAAGGGGTGATCTCAAATGCTCAGTAAGGATAGCAATATAGAGGAATCTTTCGTAAATAAGCATAAACATTTAAGGCAATGTATAACTAAAACAAAAGCCTTTTAAACCTGAACTTCAGCATAATATGTCAATGATAAAATGAAATAATTCCATTTACTTATTCACATGGGTATTCTACTAGTAGAATAACCACTTGAAATATCAATAAACACTTTCATAATGATGGAATGCATAATGCCAGACTATCATAACCACATGGTCAAGGCCTCGTTCGAAAACTACAAATAAGATTTTGTAAAGGCCTTCCTCCAAGACACTAGTATGTCTCATGAGACCTACCGATGCATCGAGGAGCTATAACGAGCTCCACCCGTCACTTACTAAGTCCAATGCATTCTTCATATGAAAATTTTAAAACATAACATAAACATTCGTATTGAAACTAGCATACGAAATGTCAATATCTTATCCACAAACAATGAATAGTATAAAAATAACACATCCACAGTCAAACATAACTCATTCAATACAATATGGAAGATTTTATTGTAATAGATTAACCTCAATCGATAATAATTAAGGATATCGACATAGGTGAAAATAATCATGAAATCTATTTGAGAGAAATATCCCATTTTTCTTGAAATCATTTAAAAGTGACAATATTTGTCAAGAATCCATTTAAAAAAAGATTTTTTAATCAAAGTGTCCCATACCACATTGAAACATTTAAAAGGAACTTTAATTTTTAAACTTTAATGTCCATATAAATAATTCCTTAAAACCATTTTTAAAACATGGACATTAATGAGAAAGATTTAAAATAGTATATCTTTAAAATAATTAAAATGATATTTTAGTTATAATTCCTAACCAAAAGGGAGGAACTTGAATACATATAATTGAGGTAATAAAAACATTTTAATACCATGAGAATAAAGGTATTCATGATATACTGTGTCAATGTACATTTTATACACCATATAAAAGTGATTTGGTATATAAGAACAAACGAGTCTCAATGGAATGTAAATTGAGATGAAATATATCATAAAGGCCATATCCTTAGGTTAAAGACAAATCAATGACATAATTATGTGTGAAAAATATAAATACACTGAATATTATTGTATTTTCAGTGTAAAGAAATGAAAGGAAATTTACACATATTGTTGTAAAAACATCACCAATGAATTAGTTGTTTAACTCAACAAATGGAGAATGAGTTAAAAATTACTCTTATCAAGTTCTTATCGATGACATGAGAAATTATCAATGGAGTTATTATGTGTATAAAAAGTACATCCACATAAAAAAGAGTGGAAATTATGACATAAGCAAATTAATAGTGATTCCACACATAATCATGGAGTAAAATAATCAATGTAGTATGTGTATAGCCGAATGAATGGAAATTGAAATTAAAAATTCCCATATAAATTTGGTAACATATGAAACATACACCCATGAATGAAGGATCATTCAATTACGATGTAAATATCCATAAATATAACTATATTACACAATGAATACAATCATGGGTTGTACACACACCACATTCAATAAATAAGCAGCGAACAATGGAAAAATGACAAAATTAAAAGTGAGTTAAGAAACCCCTTACTTTGTACTTTTTCTTTGGTAGAGGGTAGGTTAGCCTCCAATATAATGTTGAAATAATTTTTATTGAATTATAAAAGAATCATATACATTAATACGATATCATATATGATCTTTTAACATTAGTTTTTTAATAATATCTTAGTATTATCGTCGTTTCGGGTGTTAACTTACTCATTTTCTTTTATATGTTTTGTTACATAAGTTATGTTTGTTATTGATAGGTTGTATATTATTGACATACATATTGATATAATTTCATTAAACATTATTTTTAATCATAAAATGAGAATTTGTCTTGTATGGATACGATGGGGAATTAATCTCATCGATTTCGTGGAGACAGTAGTCCGTACGTACGCACGAGCGATAATATCATACTTTTGATATTAAAATCATATATAATTGGATGGTATATCATATATAAAGAATTATTATCATGTTATAATTATTATTTATTTGAATTACACATCATTATTATACCAATCTAAATAATAATGAATTGAATAACAATTACACCACGAAGTGGAGACTGTTGGCCGTACGTACACACATTTGGTCACATGTCATTAAAAGGATGGATAGATTAATGAATATGGTTGTACCATATTTATAATAACAAAAATGTATATAATTGATACTAGAGTTATTATTTTAGAATGGAAATAAAAAAGAAAGAAGAAGTTGAAGAAGAAAAGAACTTGAAAGAGGGTTGTGAAAACATTACCTCTTCTTCAGGTTCTTCCTTTTGATATGATCAAAAGGGCTTCATAGGATGGCTTTCTGATCCAACTAAGGCATCTATGTTGAAGTGAGGGAAGTTGATATAATATTTGGGCAGGGGTTGGTGGATCCAAAAGTCTTTTGAAGGTGAAAATTAGAGAGAAGGTGGAGTACCCTTTTATAAAAGGGGTGAGGGGCACCTTTGGAAAAGCTAGAAATATTATTTTATAATAAACTCAGATTCGATTTCTAATGGCTCCAAAGTAAATTATTTAAAATTTAAGGTGGGGATGGGTCTAAATCCATTCAACCAATAGATTTTAGATAGGTTTGGGTCACTATATTAACCTTATCATTTATATTTAACTCTTAGTTAAATAGTTTGACAATTACAATGACTCTTTGTATTTTTATATTATATAGTTAATAAACTTACTATATACCACCAAGAGACCCCCAACTGGACCATTAAGTATACACCTATCATTATATATGTCTTTTTCCTGAACATTTTATTTTTAGGAAGAGAATATCAATTAATAATTTAATATTTGTTTTAAAAACTCTTTTATGTCAATTTTGACACTATTGGGTATTCTGTTTTATGATAATTTCATAATAGAATTATTACTTAGAAAAAAATTTATATAACCAATACTAATATGTCATATTAACTTAGAAAATTATTGTAATTCGTAAAAAGTCTCAAATTACATTTATTTGGTTATTTATAATATCAATTATTTTAATATTTTATTAATTAGTAATTACCGCATCACTATTGTGTCATAAATAAATTAAATTATACACTGACTAAAAATTATAAATAAAATACCATTATGTATTAAATAGTTTTATCTTTCTAATGAATATTTATAATCGAATTTATCTTATGTATAACCCTATATTAAATATGTTTTAGTTATTAAACTTTTATTTTATCTCTTTTAACTCTTCTTTTAATTAAATAATAATAATTGTCCTAATCTAATCCAAGTTGACCAAAATTATAATATTTTATTCATAAGGTAGTTTTTGGTCTAGATACCCTTTTCCAATAGAATTAGGACATGTGTTAGGGTAATATTAATTTCATTTTTACCCTTAATTACCCTATTTACTTTTAACTGTGGTAAATAAAAGTAAAAAGTTACTATTAACCAAAAATTATTTTCATCTCATTGAACCATATTTTAATCCTTGATATCAACTGTGACTCTCATATTTTCGAAATTCCACTCACATAAGTGGTAAAATTATGTTTTATGTGAATTTCCAAATTCTCCTAGGAGGTGGGTAAAAGACGGTGAAAAGATCAATAATTTTTTTTTATATTTAAAATTATTCTAAACTAAATCCAATGAATTACATTGAACATATATAGGTATTATATATATATTTTGATCTTAATTAAATTTAAATAAAATAAATAATTTTTTAAATAAAAATTCAGTTTTAAACTATATCTAAGTGTTTTTTCACTATTCATCAAAAATTGAATGTTTTCCGAAAAATACCAAAAATTCCCCCTAAGCTAATTTCAATATTCTGAATCCAAAAATGAAGTCCATTTTGAATGATAAAATTTAAAAAAAAAATTAAAAATTGGATATTACTATTCATAATGGCTAGTTTGATTGGTTGTGGTGTGTGTTAGAACTCGAAGTTGCGTACAACACACGCTACTGTATTATTCAAAGAGAAGCATACTGTGGAAGGTTGGGGTGTTACATTCTCCCCTATATCAAATAATTTTGTCCACAAAATTTTTAAAATTGGTCTTGGGAGTATAATGGAATGTCCCACATCAGAAAAAAGTCAATAAAATTATCACCTTAAAAGAATGAAATAAGAGTACAAAGATCACCCAAGATAACTCATACTAGGATTCCATTTAGGAAAACATGGAAACTGATGATAAACTAAGTGTCATGTTTTGATGGATAGGGATAGAAAACATTATTAGGATAATTTAAACAACAAGAAATCGACAAACTTGTGAGAGGACAAACTATAATTAGTTTCCCAGTGGATAAAGTATAGGGAAAACATTTTTTTAAGTTAAATTACATAAAGATAAGGAATTCATTTACGAGAATGACTATGAAAATAAAGGCATATACTTAATTTTTAAGTATAGTTTCATTCTTTTATAAATTTCCACCACTAACTCATTTTTTTAAACAATGTGTATTCAAGAAGACATGGTAACACTGGAAGTGCTAAAATAAACTTCTATAGAATCACATGATCCACGAAGGGTAAACTATATAATTACCGTGTATTTAGAGGTTAATCAAAACCAAAATGGTTAGTACAATATCTGAATATCCCCCAAAAGGATATTCCTTTAGAGAAAGAAGCAATAATGTTAATTTATACAATTAAACCAAAAATAACCCAAAGTTAAATAAATACCATTCAATAAACAATTGACCCGAAAATCCTTCAATATAATCCAAACTAATATGGAAACCCAAAACATGGAAGAATTTGGTTATGTAGTATTCAACATTAAATTATATCTCCAAATGACATCAACTACTCTTAAAGTCACATACTTAAAATTAGTTAACCTAATCACATATTCTCTAATATAGGTTAATCATTTACATAAATAACCCAAATCACTATATATCCACAATAAAAACATATATAAAAATCCACCATTACTCCTAAAATGAAATCCCATAGTATTTTAGTTTCCTTGGGCATATAGTGATCCCAACAAAGTGCACATCTTCCAAAATAACATTTATCCCTCAATCACCAAATCATTTTCCTATACTAAGGGTATTCATTTGATAAGACATAAGAACCCAAATAAACTTATTATTGATCAATAAAATCATTTCACTAAAAATAATTAGTCACACTAACCAGAGACTTCACATAGTCCAGTGGTAGGTGATAAAGCCCAATCACACTTTGTTTGTGGGTTCGATTCCCATAGCATTTTCCGACGTGACTGATTGTCACACGGTCTGCATGTTGTCCTTTTTCAAAAACAATATATTATAATATTACTAAAATGAGATAAATTCCACAAAATAACCATAACATAACTTTAATCAGAAGTGTTATTTCATACCTTTCATTTTCATCCCAAATTATAATAACTTGTAATTTCCTCAAACCTAATCATCATATAAAAAGATGGATATTTATAACTATATCCACAAGGGAAAAGATATGTCTTCCTCAAATATCATTCTCACATGGAAAGCTGCAGGGTTACAAAAAAAGTGAAAATTATTCTGAAGTAATCCCATGAACAAGGAGCACTAATACTTTTAAAAATTTCTCCAAACATTTATTTCCACATAGTATCTTCTTTGACAAAGAAAATATCCTATAGAATAGGGAATTCACTCGGGTAATGGACAGGTCCCCTGCATTTACAGAAAATGACTGTAAATGGATTTTCAGGACCATTTTTATTTTCTTTTATAGTACTCTTCATTTTTTCGCAACAATTATTCAAATTATGTCCTTCTTCCCCGCACGTAAAAAATTTCTTTGTTCCATTGAGACACATTCCAGGGTTTCTCCTTCGACATTTCCTGCATGATGGAAATTTAGAATTCTTTTCTCCATGGTCTACAATGTTGGAGCTCTTATCATTCATCAGCTTTATCTTCTTTGTTGAGTATGGGAGTTAGTTAATATATATTTTTTTGATCATATTTTTAGAAAACTGATTTTCCATGAACATGATATATTTTACGGCTATCAACATCCCATTTTTTGCTCATTTCCACCACCGTTCCCACCTTCTACATCATTTTCAAAGTTACCATGACTTCCTTGGACTCCAGTCATTGACTGAAACCAGAAAGCATTGTGTGAGTAACTGTAGTCATAAAATATTTTAGAGGATATCATGACACCATATTTTGAATTTGAAACACATTAGGATTAACCAAGGTCATTTATTCTCATCTTATATTAAAATAAATCAGATTGGTTTGTAAATAAAATGAAAATTATACTAAGCATATCCCCCAGGAGTGTCGTAACCAAGAGTGCAACAAGGCCCATTGTCGTGCACCAGTTCCCATTCGATTCTAGCTCAAAACGATGTCTTTTGGTTTTACCCCTTGGTACATCTGTGCCATAGCCACCTATACCTGCTCTTATAAAAACATGGATGTATTTCTTGGAAAACTCAAAAAATCTATACATTCCAAAATTCTAGGAAGTTCTTCTATACTAATCCTCAATGTCTATCTTAGGGCTATGTGTTGTAATCATAGATTATCTAAAACTAGTTTTGAAGGACTGTAAAAAACATCCTATGATACAAACTATAACACCCCGACCCTAGTTACCTAGAGTCGATGCATTATTACATAACATTGGCATGATCATAAAAGATCAAGTCTCGATTGACTGATTAGTTTAGTAGTCTTGGAAACACTAGATATATTAATAAGTCTTACATTACATCATAAAGTTAAAAAAAACTATAAAAACTTCTTTTCTTCATATCCCCTCATACTATCCATGAAGGTCATTCACAAATTATTTGTTCACATCCTGGGAAAAATAAAACATTGAATGGGGTGAGCTCAGATGCTCAGTAAGGATAACAATATAGTGGAAAATTTCGTAAATAAGCATAAACATTTAAGGCAATTTTTTAACTAAAACAAAGTCCTTTGAAACTTGAACTTCAGCAGAATATGCAAAAGATAAAATGAAATAATGTCATTTACTTATTCACATGGATATTCTACTAGTCAAATAACCACATGAAATATCGATAACCAGTTTCATAATGATGGAATGCATAATGCCAGATTATCATAACCCCATAGTCAATGCCTCGTGACAAGACTACAAATAAGTTTTTGTAAAGGCCTTGTGCCAAGACACTAGTTTGTCTCATGAGACCTCCCGATGCATCGAGGAGCTATAGCGGGCTCCACCCATCACTTACTAAGTCCAATACATTCCACGTATGAAAATTTTGAAACATAACTTAAACATTCGTATTGAAACTAGCATTCAAAATGTCAATACATTATCCACAAACCATGGATGGTATAAAAATAACACATCCATAGTCAAAAATAACTCATTCAATACAATATGGAAGATTTTATTATAACATATTAACCTCAATTGAGAATAATTAATGATATTGACATAGATGAAAATAATCATCAAAACTATTTGAGAGATATATCCCCATTTTGTTGAAATCATTTAAAAGTCACACTATTTGTCAAGAAGCCATTTAAAAATACATTTTCGAATCAAAGTTTCCCATACCACGTTGAAACATTTAAAAGAAATTTTAATTTTAAAACTTTAATGTCCATATATATAATTACATAAAACCATTTTTAAAACATGGTAATTAATGAGAAAGATTTAAAATAATAAATATTTAAAACATTTAAAATGATATTTTAGTTAGAGTTCTGAACCAAAAGAGAGACACTTGAATAAAAATAATTGAGGTAATAAAAACATTTTAATATCATGAGAATAAATGGATTCATGATATACTATTTCAAAGTACATTTTATACACCATAAAAATGTGATTTGGTGTATAACAAAAATGGAGTCTCAATGGATTGTAAATTGAGATGAAATCTTTTATAAAGGCCGTATCCTTAGGTTAAAGACAGGTCACCGAAATAATTATGTGTGAAAAAATATAAATACACTCAATATGATTGGATATTATGTGTAAAACAATCAAAGTACATTCACACATATTCTTGTAAAAACAACACCAATGAATTAGATTTTTAACTCAACAAATGGAGAATGAATTTAAAAAAACTCTTATCAAGTTCATATCGATGACTTGAGAAATTATAAATGGAGTGATTGTGTGTATCAAAAGTATATCCATAGAAAGGGGAGTGGAATTTATGACATATGAAAATGAATAGTGATTCCACAGATAAGTGTGGAGTAAAATAATAAATGATATATGCGTAAAGCCGAATGATTAAAATTTTAAATTTCAAATTACCATATCAATTTGGTAACTTAAGAAACATACACCCAAGAAAGAAGAATCGTAAAATAATGATGTAAATTTCCATAAATGTATGTATATTACATAATGAAAAAAATCAATGGTAGTACACACACCACATTCAATAAATAAGCGGCGAACAATGGAAATCTCCCGGAATTAAAAGTGAGTTAAGGAACCCCTTACATTGTACTTTTTCCTTGGTATAGGGTAGGTTAGCCTCTAGTATAATGGTGAAATAATTGTTATTGAATTATACGAGAATCATATACATTAATATGATATCATTTATGATCTTTTATCATTGCTTTGTTAATAATATATTACTATTATCATCGTTTAGGTGTTAACTTACTCATTTTCTTTTATATGTTTTGTTACAAAATTCATGTTTTTATGGATAGGTTGTATATTATTCATATACATAATAATATAAATCCCTTATAAATTATTTTAAATAATAAAATGAGAATTAGAGTTGTATGGATACGATGGAGAATGAATCTCATCGCGTTCATGGAGACGGTAGTCCATATGTACGCACAAGCGATAATATCATTATTTTGATATTAGAATCATATATAATTGGATGGTATATCATATATATATAATTATTATCATTTTATACATATTATTTATATTAATTACACATCATTATTATACCCATCCAAATAATAATGTATTGAATAACAATTACACCACAAAGTTGAGACGGTAGGCCGTACGTACGCACATTTGGTGACATGTCATTCAAAGGATGGATAGAGTACTGAATATGGTTGTACCATATTTATAATAACATCATAGTATATAAGAGATACTGGAGTTATTATTTTATAATGTAAATAATAAAGAAAGAAGAAGTTGAAGAAGAAAGGAACTTGAAAGAGGGTTGTTAAAACATTACCTCTTCTTCGGGTTCTTCCTTCTGATTTGATTAAAAGGGCTATGTAGGTTGGCTTTCTGATCTAACTAAGTCCACTATGTTTAATTTATGGAAGTTGATAGAATATTTGGGCAGGTTTTTTCCGATCCAAAATACTTTTGATGGTGTAAATTATAGAGAAGGGGGAGTACCCTTTTATAAGAGGGGTGAGGGGCACCTTTTGAAAAACTAGAAATATTATTTTACAATAAACTCATATTCAGTTTCTAATGGATCCAAATTGGATTATTTAAAGTTTAAGGTGGTGATGGGTATAAATCATTTCAACCATTAGATTTTAGACAGGTTTGGGTCACTATATTAACCTTATCATTTCTATTTAACTCATAGTTAAATAGTTTGACATTTACCTTGTCTATTTGTATTTTTATGTTATATAGTTAATAAAATTACTATATACCACCAAGAGAACCCCAAGGGGTAAATTAATGATACCCATATCATTATATAAGTCCTTTGGCTGATCCTTTGATTTTTAGGAATTGAAATCAATTAATAATATAATATTTGTTTTAAAAACCCATTTATGTCAATTTTGACACTATTGGGTATTTTGTTTTTACTATTTTCAAAAAAGCATTATTACTTCAAAAACAATTTATATAACCAATCCTAATATGTCATATTATCCTAGAAATTTTTTTGAATTCATAAAATGTCTCAAATTACATTTATTTTGATATTTATAATATCAATTATTATAATATTTCATTAATTAAGTAATTACTTCATCATCATTGTGTCATAAATAAATTAGATTATATAATGCCTCAAAATTATAAATAAAATACCATTATGTAGGAAATCGTTTTATAGTTCTAATGAATATTTATAATCTAATTTATCATATGTATAACACTATATTAAAAATGTCTTAGTTATTAAACAATGATTTTATCTCTTCTAACTCTTCTTTGAATTAAAAATAATACTTGTGCTAATCTAATCCAAGTGGACATAAATGATAATATTTTATTCCTAAGGTTGTTTTTGGTCGAGATACACTTTTCCAATAGAATTAGGACATGTGTTAGTGTAATTGTAATTTCATTTTAACGTTAATTACCCTATTTACTTTTAATCGTGGTAAATAAAAGTAAAAAGTTACTATTCACCAAAAAATATTTTCAACTCATTGAACAAAATTTTACTCCATGGTATTAACTGTGTCTCCTTGATTTTATAAATTTCACTAACAAAATGGGGTAAATATATGTTTTATGTGAATTTCCAAATTCTCCTAGAAGGTGTGTAAAAGACGGTGAAAAGTTCAACAAAATTTTTATATATCTAATATTATTCTAAACTAACTCCAATGATTTAAAATGAAATTATATAGGTACTATGTATCTATTTTGACCTTAAATAAATTTAAATAAAATAAATAATTATTTAAATAAAAATTCGGTTTTAAACTATAACTCTGTGTTTTTTCACTATTCATCAAAAATTGATTGTTTTCAGAAAAATTCCAAAATTCACCCTAAGTTAATTTCGATATTCTGAATCCAAAAATGAAGTCCATTAGGAAAGATAAAATATATAAAATTTTAAAAAGTAAATATTACTATTCATAACGGCTAATTTGATTGGTTGTGGTGTGCGTTAGAACTCAAAGTTGCGTACAACACACGCTACTGAATTATTCAATGAGAAGCGTACTGTGGAAGCTTGGGGTGTTACAGAAGGTGTGTTTCTCACCGAATTCCTTAAGGGGTATGGATTCATCCCACTTAGAAAAGAATTTTTTACTATGAATATGAACATGAATTGGCTGGTTGTATAATGTGGATATGATCCCACAACATGCATCCCCTAGGCGACGAATGGGCAAGATTATTTAGCTTCATGAAGAAACTCTAGGTGCAGTGTATAAAATTAGAATTAAAATGGCAGGAATGTCACTTCTTACTGAATGTTGTGTAATCTTGGATCCTAGTGGCCCAATAATACGGATGCCCCTGGATTTGGTGGGAGAGATTGCTTCCAGAGTAGTGTGCTTCACAAGCTCAATCGTGAACTTCATTCATGATGGTCGTGGTCTCTTATCCATCAATGCACCTAAGAAGGTCTCTATCAAGTCCACGTTTGTAGTGGACCATCTTTTGGTTCACCCCATTGTATAGGGTAAAATTTACTAACTGTCTTCGGACCTGCTCCCTTTCAGCCCTAACTGGTTGGAGTTCCCCATTATAAAGGTAATTTATAACGGGGGTCATCCAACCAATGGTATGACTTTAAGGCTCATGAACGGGGATAATTTTATTTATATCCATCATATTTAACTACATGAATGGAAAGACCATCCGACGGTGAGCAATAATAATGACTGTTTCATCCCATTCTAGATCATCCAATGATGTGGCTGCATTTACCAAAGTGTTGGGTTGATCACAATGTGACTGAGGGATATGAGTCAACGTTGGTTCTGATGGGAATTCTGCCATCAGTGCACGAACATGGTTCATTGGTTCACGCCCAAATTTACCCAAGAGAAGAAGGGTAGAACGGTCCTTGTAGTGTAGCTTGGGTTGTCGATTCCACAGAGACCTAAGAAGATACCTAAGATACACAACCTAAGGGATGGATTTTTGGCTATGAAGTGGCCAACTTGGATTGATTTTGGATGGGTTTTAAAGATATCTAAAAGATTTAAGTGGATTCAATTTAAAAGAATGAGTTGATCCTAGGTTATCACTCGGGGTGGATTGGACGTATTTTCTTTTTAATGATTTCAATTTCTTAAATTTGAGATGGGTTCATTTAAGGAGATAAAACAACATCATCACTTACTGGTTTAATGCCTACACCCTCTAATACTAATCACCTATACACTTGAAGGATCAAAGTTTTGAGCACTTCAAGGTAAAGGATCGTATTAGTACTTGAAGTGTGTGGCCTTAAATTCAACAAGGACGATGGAGTTTAAAAATCATCAAATAAAAATCCCAATTAAAGAAGTGATTATACATTAATTAGGTGATAAATAACATCCAATACAGCCCCTTGCTACTCCCTTGGATCAACCCATAAGTGGGTTAGCCCTCCATTGATCCCATGGTTTCAATGGAAGCGGAAAGTAGACTCATGAGGGAGGAAATGGAGAAGTAAAGAAAACAACAAAAATAAAATGATCACTCCACCGTTGTGTGAATAATTTCCCAAGGGTTGGTGTGAATAAATTCATACATTGATCCAACGGTATCAAAGTGATATTAAGAACAACTGAATAAGAGTAGAAGAAGAACTTTTATTAAGAAACTAAAGTAATTTGAACAACTTACATGTGAAGGACAAAATTGAGGCAACAAAAATGCAGCATAACATTACAATTGAACAAAGCATCCAAGATCTTAAACTCCTTCACCACCACTACCTTAAATAGGCATTTTGGGACCCTTGGGTCGAGCCTTCAACAGTACAAGTCATCCCACTTGAGTATGGCAGGCCTAGGGTGGTGGAAAGTTTGTGGAATTTGGAATTTTCCACATTTGACCCGAGGTGGCAGCCAGATTTCATCCACCGAACAGACGCGTTTGGATGACCTTATAGATGGCCGAATCATGGTAGGACATAGAAGAAGAAAATGGAGCTCCGGACGTCTGATAACCGCCTGTAAAATTTGGGCCCATGTGGAGTTGTGTATTCCGAGATATGATCAAAATGGTGGACTGTTTTTCTGGGACGCAGAATCTGGCCCATAATTTTATCTCTAATTTGGGCCGCCTAAATGACCAACATGGAGGCTGAATTAGCATTAACTCCTGAAGAGGGATTTGTTCCTGTACATGTCTTCCATCCTCCCACGAAATGTGGGATTAATTGGGCCTGTATGTTGGGCCCCACAGTCTCATCAGTGGGCTGGTGTCCAATCTGCCTTCTCCAGAATTGCTTCCTTTCATTGCCAAATATCTCCATCATCCTCCATTAATTCTCCATTGATCACTGAATCAAACATGTTCATATTTAAGTTTAGATCAATTTCCAAAAATATAAAATTAAAATATGTAAAATTCAATTCCTTAAAATCAGATGAACCATTGGGTACTTTAAATGATGTTAAAAAATGTACCACATAATAGTGCATTTTAAGAAGGTATTACAATCATAATGTGAAATGGTGTTCAAAGTGTAAAATGCACTAAAATGGTGTTTATGAATAACAAAGAACATAAAAATTAAGTATATTAACAATGAATATTAGCCTCATTTAGTGGCTAATCACACCCCCCAACTTGAGTTTTGCTAGTCCCGAGCAAAATATATCTCATCAAAAATGAAATTAGAATTCCCTTTTCTAAAAACATTTTAATACACAATGATCACCAAAGAAACCTTATACCAAACAATCATGAAACCCATCAAAATATTTTAATACAAGATATTTTCATAAGAAGATCCCAATCCCAAGCCCATTCCTTTGATCAAATCCATCATCATACTTCATCCAACTCAATTAGGTGTAACGATGTGTTGTGAATCACAATAGATATGGGGGTTCATTTTCATTCAAGGGGGAAATCATGGAAGCGCTAGGTGGAATCACTTTTAATCCTAATATGAGTATTCTTCATCCCTCTTTTTTTTGATTTTTTTTGCAATATTGCTATAGTAATTGAGATTGCAATTAATCAAATTAACCCATGTAGCAAGACTTTGCCGATGACTCCCAGACTCAAAGGCCTTAGGGCACCATGTGAAGCCCACATACTCGGGCATCGTCTCGAGTTAACTTAATAAAAAACAAAGTCATATTACCATAAATAGAGATAGATTGAAAAACTCAGGGCTAGACAACTCTGGAGTCACGATCCCCAAGTGCTGAAAGCCTCGCATTTTATCAATCCATTGCTCTACATGCAAATTTTTATTTTTATTTTTTATTTTTTATTTTTTTAATATTTTTTTTTTGAGTATTCATATTATTCATAAAAATAAAACCATCCTATGATATTTATTATGGGACCCCAAAAATTCAAATTACTACCCCACAGTCTAGAGGACGTGCATTGTGGCCTTTTTTTATTTGGATGAAAATATAAATGATGAAATATCACATTGGACAGCCACACTTTCCAAAATCTAGGCTCATGAGATTATACAAGGATTAAAATCAGAATCAGGGCATGCTAAATTATTTGATATTCAGTTTCAAATTGTGCAATATGTATTACCATGTTCAAAGTTAAAGGAATTTTTCCTTCCATTTACTTTTTTTTTCAAATCATTCAATTTTTGTTTTTGACACAAAAGCATTTTTTTTATTTTATCTCCCCCCCAACTTAAAACAACACTGTCCCCAGTGTTTGAAGAAATGAAAAATTAGGAGTAGAGGCAGGGAATAAAAATTTAAAAAGGAAATTGAAAATGAGGATTATGGAATGAAGTCACCTGGTGGTTGAAGTTTGAAGTTCTTGCCGCTCGAATTTATTCCTTTGATATCCATGTCGCTTGCAAAGTTCTCTAGTGGAAAAAGGAAAAAAAAACAAACAAACAAAACAAACAAAAACAAACAATATATATATATATATATTTATATAATAAAGGAAATAAAATATAAGAATATATATAAAAATTATAGAATAAGGTAGCACAAGAAGCTGCAGGTCAGTGGTAAGCGCGCGCCCCTGTCTCCCTTCGGTCCCGGGTTCGAGTCCCCGCGGCTTCGCCGGTTGTGACGGGGTTTGCCCCACGGCCTATGGCGTGGACTTTTTGTTTTTGTATTATTATATTTTTTTTAACCCATTGAATAATAAAAACAAAATAAACTGATGATACATTGTCTTCTTTTTAAATTTCTGGGTAAGGTATTATTCAAGGATCACACCACGTGACACGGATGAATATGGTGCTCCTCTTTCATACCCATCCATACTCATAATATAAGAACAGGTCAAAAGTCTATTTTTTTTATTTTTAAATATAAAAATGATTAAGTAATCTTATTTGAAAAATAAAGATGATTCAGAAATATTAGAAACATAAAAACCACGGGTTGCCTCCCGTGCAGCGCTTTGTTTAACGTCGTTAGCTCGACTTAAACCCCTTATTGATTAATTGTTGTTGTTTTTTCATCAAAGGTAGGTTCACTCAGGTCTTCATCAACTTCATGTTTTTGGAATGGTTCTATGAATGGTTTGACTCTATGACCATTAACTTTAAATATTTGACCATTGGTGGGATCTTGAATTTCAACAGCCCCATGGGGGTACACCTTATGCACTATGTATGGACCGGACCATCTAGACCTCAACTTTCCCGGGTGCAAATGATGTTTAGAACTATACAAAAGCACATGTTTCCCTGGTTCAATGTGTTTAGTTTTAATATTCCTAGACTGGTAGGCTTGAACTCTAGCTTTATTGATCCTTGAATTTTCATAAGCCTCCATCCTAAGTTCCTCAAGCTCGTTTAGATCCAATTTCCTCTTTATTCCGGCCAAAGAAATGTCAAAGTTCATTTTTTTGATTGCCCAAAAGGCCTTATGCTCAATCTCCACTGGAAAATGGCATGCTTTACCATAAACCAACCTATATGGGGACATTCCTAGGATAGTTTTAAATGCTGTTCGATATGCCCAAAGAGCATCTAAGAGTTTGCTCGACCAATCTTTCCTAGATGGATTAACAGTTTTCTCAAGAATTTGTTTGATTTCTTGATTGGCTAACTCAGCTTGACCATTGGTTTGTGGGTGGTAAGCGGTGGACACTTTGTGAGAAATTCCATACTTCTCCATGAGCGATGAGAATGGGAGATTGCAGAAATGAGTTCCACGATCACTAATGATAGCCCTAGGAATCCCAAATCTAGAGAAGATGTTTTCTTTAAGGAATCTAATCACAGTTTGATGGTCATTGGATTTTGTAGGAATGGCCTCAACCCATTTTGAGACATAATCGACAGCCAAGAGAATGTAAAGATATCCCCTAGAGTTTGGGAAGGGACCCATGAAATCAATTCCCCAACAGTCAAAGATTTCAACCACTAATATTGGAGTGAGAGGCATTTGATTCCTTTTTGTGATGGACCCTACTTGTTGACCCCTAGGACATCTTTGACAAAATGTGTAGGAGTCCCTTGAGAGGGTGGGCCAAAATAGACCACATTGAAGAACATTGGCAGAAGTTTTCTTAGAGGAAAAGTGACCTCCACAAGCCTCACTATGACAGAACATTAGGATGGACTCTTGTTCGGATTCTGGCACACACCTCCTAATAACTTGGTCAGGACAGAACTTATATAGGTATGGATCATCAAACACATAATGCTTGACATCAGAAAGAAATTTTCTTCTAGCTTGGGTCCCTAAGGATTTTGGAATGACCCCTGAAACTAAGAAGTTGGCTATGTCAGCATACCAAGGGCAATCACTCATAGAATAGAGGTTCTCATTGGAAAATGAATCAGACACAGAAAGGTGATGTGATTTGTCCTTGAATTCCAACCTAGAGAGGTGATCAGCTACAACATTCTCGACACCTTTTTTATCCTTAATGGTTAAATCGAACTCTTGAAGAAGAAGGACCCACCTAATCAATCTAGCCTTTGCATCTTGTTTTTGGAAGAGATATTTTAGAGCTGAATGGTCGGTGAATACAATGATGGGTGATCCTAAGAGGTAGGACCTGAATTTCTCTAAGGCAAACACAATAGTAAGTAAATCCTTTTCAGTGGTGGTGTAATTGATTTGGGCATCATTTAAGGATTTTCTTGCATAAGAAATGACATATGGAGTTTTATCACACCGTTGTACTAACACAACTCCTACAGCAAAGTCACTGGCATCACACATGAGTTCGAAAGGAAGGTCCCAGTTTGGAGATTTCATAATGGGAGGAGAGGTGAGATCGGATTTAAGGGTTGAAAATGAACCCTCACAGCTTTCTGTCCAAACAAATGGAGCATCCTTTACTAGGAGAGCACAAAGAGGGCGAGAGATTGAACTAATGTCCTTAATGAATCTTTTATAGAAACCAGCATGTCCTAAGAAGGACCTCACTTCCTTAACAGTTCTGGGTGATGGAAGGTGACAAATGATGTCAACCTTTGCTTTATCAACTTCAATTCCCCTACTCGAGACCAGATGGCCTAGAACAAGTCCCTCTTTAACCATGAAATGGCATTTTTCCCAGTTTAGGACCAGATTTTTTTCTTCACATCTTGACAAGACTCTCTCCACATTCTGCAGACATCCCTCAAAGGTATCCCCAAACACAGAGAAGTCATCCATGAAGACCTCAAGAAACTCCCCTACCATGTTTGAGAAGATTCCCATCATGCACCGCTGGAAGGTTCCAGGGGCATTGCATAACCCAAAGGGCATGCGTTTGAAGGCAAAGGTACCGAAAGGACATGTGAATGTAGTCTTCCCTTGATCCTCTAGGGAGATCTCAATTTGATTGTAACCTGAGTACCCATCTAGGAAGCAATAGAATTGATGACCCGCCACTCGCTCGAGGACTTGATCAATAAAGGGAAAGGGAAAATGGTCCTTCTTGGTACAAGAGTAGAGCTTCCTATAGTCAATACAAACTCTCCAGCCACTACTCACCCTAGTTGGAAGAATTTCCCCATCCTTATTAGTGATCACAGTGATTCCAGCTTTCTTTGGGACAACATGAATTGGGCTTACCCACTCACTCTCAGCTATGGGGTAGATGATACCAGCTTTTAACAACTTAAGAAGTTCTTTCCTTACCACATCCATAAGATTTGGATTGAATCTCCTCTGAGGTTGACGACATGGTTTGGATTCAGATTCAAGAGTAATCCTATGAGTTCCAATAAGTGGGCTAATCCCAGGAATATCAGACAGGGTCCAACCAATGGCTTTCTTGTGTTTCCTAAGGACATCTAGAAGCATCCCCTCCTGATTGGCTTCAAGAGAAGAAGATATGACTATAGGATGTGTTTGATTTTCCCCTAGGAAGGCATACTTGAGGGAAGTAGGAAGTTCCTTCAATTCAAGATCTGGTTGGTTCAGAATTTCAGCAGAATATTGGGGCATTGGATCAAGATCAAATTTGTTTCCTAGATTTTTAGATTGAATTGATTCCCCATGTGTAGAAGTTTCAGCCACAAGATTGTATTGACCTGGGATAGGGAAGGGAGTTTGAGTTGTCTCCATGAATGTGTTTTCCTGAAAGGTTTCACTGATTGTTGGTCCTAAGACATCATTATAGGAGCAATTTGAAAATGATTCGAGCCAAGGAGATAAACTTCCTTCATGTGAACAAAGGAAATCAATCTCATTCTGACTTAAACATTCATCAAATATTCCATGATGTTCCATGGATTCATTATCAATGATTCCTATCATGTTTACTTCATGAATATCCTCGTCATCCCCTATTTGTGAGCTTGCATTATAGATGTTCAAGTCTAGACTCATGTTCCCAAAGGTGATGGTCATGTTCCCATTTCGGACTCGGATAACAGAGTTGATTGTTGCAAGGAAAGGACGACCAAGGATGATTGGGGTTTGTTCCTTATTTCCTAAATTTGGATGGTTGTCAAGTACAATGAAACAGCAGGGTAGATGAAGTTTTCAACCTTTACAAGAACGTCTTTTAAAATCCCCTTGTGAACCCTAATGCTACGATCAGCAAGCTGAAGTGTGACAAATGTGGGTTGGAGCTCTTCTAGGCCTAACTGGCAGTACACAACATATGGGATGAGATTGACACTAGCACATAGGTCACACAAGGCCTTGACAACTTTGCTTTCTCCTAGTTCAACATTGATGTAAGGGAAACCTGGGTCTTTCAACTTAGGAGGAATGGTCCCTTGAATGGTGGTACTCACATTAGCAGCCAAAAGGACTTGGTTTTTATGTGAAAATTTTCTTTTAAAAGTGCACAAGTCCTTAAGGTACTTTGAGTAGGAAGGTATGGTTTGGATTGCATCGAGAAGAGGAATGTTCAACTTGACTTGTGAGAAGATTTCCCTCAATGTTTCACTCAGTTCAGGCTTGGGTTTCCCCCTCATGCGTTGAGGAAATGGTGCAGGTTGTGGGGTTGTTTGTTGAAGAGTTGTTTCTTTCACATTGTTATCAGTTTCTTCAGTTTTATCTTGTGGTTCATTTAAATTTTCATCCAAGTTTGAATCTTCAGGTGGGTTCTGAATTAGTTGTTAAGGTTTCTCAATTGATTTCCCACTTCTTAAAACAGTCACAGCCTTTAGTTGTTCATGAGTTGTTTGAGCACAACATGACTCTCCCCTTGAAGTTGAGGATGGAACCGCCTAAGTAGGCATGGGTGGCTTTCCTGTTTTTATGGTTTGAAGTTCTTGTTTTAGGGAAGAGACTTCTGAGTTCATCCTCTCCATTTGTTTGCATAGTTGTTCTAGTAGGCTTTGTGGAACAGTTTGGGTTGGTGCTTGAGTAGGTTGGTTTATCCCAGGGGGATATTTTGGAGGTGGGATGGTTTGTTGAAAATGGACCGGTGGTTGTTGGTATTGGATAGGTTGGGTTTGGAACTGGTTATGGGTTTGGTAGTTCTGTTGAGGGTAAGGATTTTGTCCCTGTGGTTGGCTAGGTTGTTGTTTATCTTTCCATCGAAATCCTGGGTGGTCATTGTACCTTGGATTGAAGGTGTTTTGGTATTGAGGCTTTTGAAAGTTTAGGGCATTGACTTCCGCTGGGGGTCCTCCTAGAAGAACATCCTTGATGGATGGAATGGTTGGGCAGTTGTCTGTTTTATGGTCATGTTTGTCACAAATTGTGCAAACAAGGTCTACATTTTGGATTTCATGGACTTTCCTAAGGTCTATCTCTTCAACCTTCCTAGAGAGTGCTGCGAGTTTATCCCTAAGGCTTTCCTCTTCTCTAAGTGTATGAATTACAGTGGTTCTTTGTGGCTTTTCAGAATAAGGTGAAGTTCCCCAAGTTTGGTTTTGTTCAGCCAGACTTTCGAGATACTCGTAAGCATCATTTGGGGCCTTGTTTTTAAAGGTTCCATTACACATCATGTCAATGAACTGTTTGTTCCCCGGACCCAACCCTTCATAGAAAATTCTCACTTGTTCAGGCATGGAAAACCCATGGTGTGGAACCATGTTTAGGGTGTCTTTGAACCTCTCCCATGTTTCATAGAATGACTCTCCCTTTTTTTCAAAAAAGTTTTGGATTCTCTTTTTAAGTTCGATTGTTTTGTGATGAGGGAAGTATTTTTTGTAGAATTCTCATTGCAGTTGGTCCCAAGAGTGGATTGATGCAGGTCTCAAGTTGTTTAGCCAATTTTTAGCTCGATCCTTTAATGAAAAAGGAAATAGCCTCATCTTAGCGGATTCTAGTTGATGTGGGGGACACATGGTTTCAACAATGTCGTTGAACTCTTTGACATGAAGGTATGACATTTCTGACTCCATCCCATGAAAGGTTGGAAGGTGGTTTATGACATGGGGTTTGAATATGTAGTTGGTGTCTCCAATGGAATTGTGTCTAATGCATGAGGGGGCATTGGTCCAAGCTGGAGTGAGGTAGTCATTCATGGTTTGATCAACTACATTCCCTATGTTTGGAGTTTCTTGGTTTTGGTTTCCCATTTGATTCCCCCCAGGGTTTACAATTTGATTTTGTGGATGACCCTCTATTGGACTTGTTTCAAGTTCTGACTTTGGGGTTTCAAGAATATTTGAATCTGATTTAAACAATCCCTTAGGTGCACTTGACTCCCCTATCCTAGGACTTTCCACCCTAACTAGTCTGTTTGAGAAATCGCGGGTGTAGGCGGTCATGCGCCAAAAAAAAAGCGAGAAAGAGACAAGATAAGAGATCTTGGGTGAGAGTAGAAGAATGGAGGTGAGGAAATAAGGTTTTTTTGGATCTTAGGTACTTACTTGGTCCCCGGCAACGGTGCCAAAATTTGGTTCACGCCCAAATTTACCCAAGAGAAGAAGGGTAGAACGGTCCTTGTAGTGTAGCTTGGGTTGTCGATTCCACAGAGACCTAAGAAGATACCTAAGATACACAACCTAAGGGATGGATTTTTGGCTATGAAGTGGCCAACTTGGATTGATTTTGGATGGGTTTTAAAGATATCTAAAAGATTTAAGTGGATTCAATTTAAAAGAATGAGTTGATCCTAGGTTATCACTCGGGGTGGATTGGACGTATTTTCTTTTTAATGATTTCAATTTCTTAAATTTGAGATGGGTTCATTTAAGGAGATAAAACAACATCATCACTTACTGTTTTAATGCCTACACCCTCTAATACTAATCACCTATACACTTGAAGGATCAAAGTTTTGAGCACTTCAAGGTAAAGGATCGTATTAGTACTTGAAGTGTGTGGCCTTAAATTCAACAAGGACGATGGAGTTTAAAAATCATCAAATAAAAATCCCAATTAAAGAAGTGATTATACATTAATTAGGTGATAAATAACATCCAATCCAGCCCCTTGCTACTCCCTTGGATCAACCCATAAGTGGGTTAGCCCTCCATTGATCCAATGGTTTCAATGGAAGCAGAAAGTAGACTCATGAGGGAGGAAATGGAGAAGTAAAGAAAACAACAAAAATAAAATGATCACTCCACCGTTGTGTGAATAATTTCACAAGGGTTGGTGTGAATAAATTCACACCTTGATCCAACGGTATCAAAGTGATATTAAGAACAACAGAATAAGAGTAGAAGAAGAACTTTTATTAAGAAACTAAAGTAATTTGAACAACTTACATGTGAAGGACAAAATTGAGGCAACAAAAATGCAGCATAACATTACAATTGAACAAAGCATCCAAGATCTTAAACTCCTTCACCACCACTGCCTTAAATAGGCATTTTGGGACCCTTGGGTCGAGCCTTCAATAGTACAAGTCATCCCACTTGAGTATGGTAGGCCTAGGGTGGTGGAAAGTTTGTGGAATTTGGAATTTTCCACATTTGACCCGAGGTGGCAGCCAGATTTCATCCACCGAACAGACTCGTTTGGATGACCTTCTAGATGGCCGAATCAGGGTGGTCCATAGAAGAAGAAAATGGAGCTCCGGATGTCATCTAACTGCCTGTAAAATGTGGGCCCATTCGGAGTTGTGTATTCCGAGATATGATCAAAATGGTGGACTGTTTTTCTGGGCCGCAGAATCTGGCCCAGAATTTTATCTCTAACTTGGGCCGCCTAAATGACCAACATGGAGGCCGAATTAGCATTAACACCTGAATAGTGATTTGTTCCTGTACATGTCTTCTATCATTCCACGAATTTTGGGATTAATGGGGCCTGTATATTGAGCCCCACAGTCTCATCAGTGGGCTGGTGTCCAATCTGCCTTCTCCAGAATTGCTTCCTTTCATTGCCAAATATCACCATCATCCTCCATTAATTCTCCATTGATCCCTGAATCAAACATGTTCATATTTAAGTGTAGATCAATTTCCAAAAATATAAAATTAAAATATGTAAAATTCAATTCCTTAAAATCAGATGAACCATTGGGTACTTTAAATGATGTTAAAAAATGTACCACATAATAGTGCATTTTAAGAAGGTATTACAATCATAATGTGAAATGGTGTTCAAAGTGTAAAATGCACTAAAATGGTGTTTATGAATAAAAAAGAACATGAAAATTAAGTATATTAACAATGAATATTATCCTCATTTAGTGGCTAATCATTCATCAAGGGAACCAATACATTTTTCTTGATAAAATAGTAAACGTTGAGCTGTTTTATGGCTAGCTCTGCATCACCCTTAATTTTTAGGTGCTTGGATTGCACCTAGAGTGCCATTTCTAGGCCTTCAATAAGGGCCAGATACTCCACTTCATTATTCATACATCCTTCTAAATGAGAAAAATAGTAAATAAAGAGGGATTTTTTAGTACATATGAGTAAAGCTCCTAGCCCCACATTGTTTTTCTTGGTATCCTCTATCCTTTTCCCTATTGGGCATCGAGAAGCACTGTCGAAATACATTTCCCACATCTGGGGTTTCTCCTAGATGGAAAAAACTTCTTCATGTGGATGTTCGGTATCCAATGGTGATATCTCTTCCAAGGGGTTATCAGCAAGGATGTATTCTAATGCATGGACATTGATGGCCTTCTAGGGAATTTACTGTATGCCAAACTATTATTGGATGACCACCAATCATGATAGGCACCCAATTAGCATTGGATGGTTGGGGATGTTTTTGAGCGTGTTGAAATAGGAGACCAAGTGGACCACATGGTGCTCCAGGTAATTCTTGAGTTTCTGAACTATAATGATTAGGGCTAGGGAGTTATTCTCTTTCTTCGAATACTGATTTTCCGCGTCAATCATTGTCTGGATGAGGTAGTAGAGGTTGTCCTCACTTCCAACTACATTTTTCTGTGCGAGGAAGGATCCTAATGACCATTCTAGGGATGTTATGTATAAAATTAGTGGTCTCCCCTTTAATGGTGGCATGATCACCAGTGGTCATAGGAGATATCTTTTGAGGTGGTCAAATGATTCGTGGAAATCGTTATCCCATTCATATGTAACAACTTTCTTCATGTGCTTGGTGAAAGGTAATCCTTAACCTGCAAGGTTCGCTATGATGAACTGAATATATGTTACGTGGCCCTGGAGATGTCTCAACTCAGTAATTTCATGAGGTGGGGGTATTCCAAGAATGGATTTCATCTTGATGGAGTCGACTTCGATTCCACGATGTAGTATGATGATGACAAAGAATTTTCTCAAGGAAACACCAAAGGTGCAGTTTAGGGGGTTCATCTATAAACAGTGCTGTCTAAATTTTTTGTAGATAATTTCAAGGACGTCTGGGTGGTTCAAAAGTCGTGGTGACTTAACCACCCGTTCATTGACTTAATATTCAACGATTTTTTTGAAAAAGTGCATGGAGATGCAATGCATGGCACACTAAAATGTGGCGCCGACATACATTAGACCGAAGGGAATCAATTTTTAACAGAACACCCACTAAGAGACCCTAAAATAGGTAGCTTCTCTATCTCCTTAGTCCATCTGGATGTGATTGTATCAAGAATAGTCATCCATGAAATAGATGGCTTCGTATCAGGTTGTTGCATCGATCAACAATTCTATGATCAGAACCGGGAAGTCGTCTTTTGGACAATGCCGATTAAGGTCTATAAAGTAGATACAGATTCTAATATGTCCATTATCCTTTTTGACAAGGACTATAATGGCCATATAGATCTGATATTGGACCTCCTTTATGTATTTGGATTTGATCTTCTTGTCATTATCAACATCTATTTTTCCAGAATGCGTCGGGTGGGTCATTCTAGCTGCCTATTTATAGGCCGGTGATTTTTTTGGTAATCTCAGATGGTCTGTTGCAATTTCAAGATCAAGGACTGGAATCTATTTGTGATTCCAGGTGAACAAATCTTGATTCTTCATTAGAAAGAAGTTATATGCCTCCTGTTCATCTACAGGCATAGCCACAATGATTAAAATGAGTCTTGGGTCATTTTCATTGCCCATGTTTATCTTCTTATGTTCATAGATCGTTGTGGAAATTCCTTCTTCAAATGTTAGCAGGGAATCTTTTAGGACTTGTTACTTTCATTCTTCTTCATCTTCAATATCTTACCCTTTTGATGAAGAAAGTATTTTTGAGATATCTTCTCCAATATTGGGAAAGAACCCATCTTTTTCCTTAGTGAATGAGGTAATGGCATTTTGATACCCCAATGATGGGTCGAGAGTGTCTTCAACATGGATTTCCCTGACAACATGGGAGTAATCCCAATTTTAATTCTGTTGGACATGGTGTTTATAGCAAATAACATGTAGAAAACAGAGTTCTTATATGGGCTTGTTCTTACGCATTCAACTTGGTTGATCGGTAGTATGGACTCCCCACCAATCTATTGGAAGGGGTCGGTGGAATCCATCTCCAATCCATTTGGGACATTGATCCAATATACATCATTGGATGAAATGTGTTTATCTTCCAACTCATCAAACCCTATGTCTATGTAATGTGACCAACTGAACTAAAATGGCAATTTGTCGGGGTGCAATATTCTGCTATTCTAATTAGTGTAATATTTATTTCACTAATGTTATGAGGATGGAATTGTACCATGTTGATTCAACTGAGGCCTCCCTAAGAGAACATTGAAGGTCGTTCTTTTCCACACCACCATTAACTTGGAATCTGATATGAGATCTTCGAGTAATTTTTTAAACATTATTTTTCTCAATGGTTTCTACTCACTTAGGTCGTATCACAGTAGAGTTGTTGTGCAGGGTTTCAAGCTGTCTACATCATATCCTAGTCAAAAAAGCGTTCTTAGTGAGTTTGTGTTAACTCTAGAGCCGTTGTTGATCAAAATTCTCTGATCATCAATTCCATTTATCTTTTCAGACACATATAATGGTTTCATGTGCCCATACATGATGGAATATTCATCCCTGTCTATAGAGGAGATGACGACATGACATTTTTTTGGGCTGGTCTCCATTCGGTAGACTTCAGCCACTGCTACTTGAGCCTTGAACTTCTGGACACTTAACAAGGCATCAATGGGTGCCTACCTAAGATATGTGGACAAACTCAACACGTCTAGGATTGAAAACATTTCTTATACTGAAGACAACTAATATAAAATGTCATACTTCTTCTCAAAAGGTCAGCGCTTCCAAGCTTGGGGTTGATATTAGAGATACACTTTAGGGGTTTGGTCTTTGAACTTTGATGGTTCGACCACTATAGCCGGAGCCAATGATGCAGCAGTCCTATCCATGTTTGGGTCGATTGGACTTCTTGTATTCCATGGATGGTTCGGCACTTGTTCCTCCCCTGATGGATATATGACGATGAATGGGATTGGGTTTCCTCCGACCAGGGAGAAGAAACATTTCTATTCTCACTATGATTGCCAGAGGGTACATCTGTTGGTTTCCACGATACTAACGGTTTGTCTTGTGGCGTTATTGGGGGTTGGACTCCTACATTGATATTGCCTTCAGGGAATCCTGAACCCTCTACGGCCTCTTCCTCCATCTATTTATTTGGGTGTAGGGAATTCAGTTTTGTGGTCATAGTCTTCATCTGAAAAGGGATCCATCAATTGAATGATAATAATGGAGTTGAAGATCAGTTCATGATAAGGTAATATTCTTGTCTGACTGCCTCCTTCTGATGGTACCATTTGGTGGGGTGGTGTCTGTTGTACCATTTGGTGGGGAGATGCTCGTAGACCCAATTATATTGGCATGAAGTCCAAAATTATCAACACTGACTTCGGCTTTGGGACCAGATCATCATCTTGTTCATGCCTTCGACCCTTTAAGAATTTAGTGGCCCACTGGTCTGAGGAGGATGATTGTGCTGTATTAAAAGCTTTTGGGGGAATATTAGGTTGTTTCAACTGTGTCTGTAGGATTCTGTGGACTTGGTTGGTGGTCTTCCAAGTCATCTAGTTATAAAACATTTTCTCTTTGCCAGTGACTATTTTCAATTCATCTTCCTTCCCGAGTTAGTGGTGGAAACATATGCCACCTGTGTTGGTGGTGGGCCCTACATGACTTTCCTGGAATCCACCATCTTTTATAGGAGATCCTTGAAAACAATGAAGTATTGTATGGTGTCTCCGAGTATCTGGTGATACAGACAATAGTTTGTATAGTTGTCGATACCCACATCATTGGCTCGTTTTGGCTCTGGCAGCCGGAGCTGATTTCTCTTTATGGAGGCTTGGAAATAGATGCGGACCTGGTTATCCTTGAACGAATAAATTCTATTTCTTCATTAATCTAAATGATTTACTTTATCACCTCGTCGCTCGTCTTACTGAGGTGGGGGTGGTTGTTGGCGTCTTGGGGGGCCTGCATGGTTTGGTATGGGCCTCACAACTGGAGCTAGTGTCGGGGGTGGCTTAAGTGTGACAGAAGCCACTTTATCTTTTCCTATTCTTTTCTCAAGGGCTGATGGTGCCACTCGGGACTTATGGTTATTCCTTTTCAAGGAGTCTTCAATACATTAGGAAATGTTAGATATGTCTATAAACCCACTGGTGTACTTCACTTGGATGAGTGGTGTTCACAATTCATCCTAAAGGTTGTCGATGCACATTGCGTGATTCTCATCATGGGATAGTGTCAAGTTTAGGGAATATTTCAGGCCCTTCAATTTGAAAATGAAGTTTGAGACTCTCTCATTCTCTAATTTCATGCAGTTCACGAGAGCATTGACAATCGTCTTAGGCAGTGTCATGATGAAATGGAAGAGAAACTATCACCGGAGGCCCTCCTCGCATGTGATTGAATTGACTGGCAGGCTAGTATACTATACAAAAGAGGAGCCCTACTAGGTTAATATGAAACACCTGAGTTTTACAGCTACTTTCTACTCTGGAGTCCCAATCATGCGGTAACATTAAGAGGCATAGTGCATCAAATACTGATCTAGGTCCCTCATTCCATCAAATACTGGGGATACGGGGTTCCTGAAGTTTAGTTGTGGAGGAACATTTCTCACCCACTAGGGGTAGGGTTTTGTGCAGTAGTTTTATCGGACCGAGCTGCCCCTCCATGGATTCTAGATAAGCTATTAGCTACCCGACGGTGTTTATGAGCTCGTGATGCATATCCTGTTAGGCTTGATCTAGATTTGGTGCGACTGGGGCCATGATTGGGCGTTCTGGTGCCACTAGAATATAGGGATGATATCCTACCAGGGGAATCATTTGTGGGTTTACCAGGGTATATTTTAACTGCCTTCCCAAGGGGGTAAGTCTTGATGCCCATCTAGGGCTTGGTTGAATGGCCCTCCAAACATGGTTTCATTCATAGGAATGACTACCTATTGTATGAGAACCTCTTCTGGGAGCACCTATTGACGTTCATTAGAGGGAACACATTCAGTGAGATTACTCCCTCGATGTAGCTCGACATTAATTCGTCTGATGTCTTTCCTTTATTCATCCTTCTTGGAGAACCTTTCCTCAAGGGTTAGGTACACACTCTCAGGTGGAGGAGGAGGCGGGTCATAGATGACCTTGGATTTATTTTTCTCTTTTTTGGAGTTTCAAGGGGGAGGTAATGTTGGATTGATTGAGGGGGAACATAGATTTAGGTCCTCCCTCTAGTTTTGGGTTCACACACCATCAGGCTCAGTGTGGAATTCCTCTAGGAGGGAACCATCTTCCTTTTCATCTTCCCTCCCTTCATCATTTCTTGTGAGATATGTGGGGTTGCGCTCACCATGTTCACTGAGGCATACCGCATTAAGTGTGGTTCACCCGATGCTGAATGGTAGGAAGGATTCTTGCACCATCTATAGGAATTTATCCTTCCATTTTGTTGTATTAATCAGGCTTCATGAAGAATATTGACCCAAACGAAGCCCTGATATGACCTCATAAGGTGCCTTTGTCCAGACGGGTGAGAACTATGACAAGTGGTGAAATGGGTAACTCCTATGTCCATTATTCTTCCTATAAGGTTGAATAAAAACGTCTGTTATGCGAGGATTTGAGGTAAAAATTCCCCCATCCAAGCGGTCAGGGGTTGTTCTTGTTCTTTTTTTATTGCTCTATGGCCCAGATTTGTTCGTCTTATGGGGGAATTTTGATGAGAAAATCCCCCTATCCATGTCATATTGGGTTGTTCCTACATCACGACGGTAGCTACCGCTATAGCTACTATTTCAATTTCACATACTCCTACATGGGTATAATCCGAGTGTTGCATTGGCCCTACATAGGATCTATGATCTTTTGAATAAATCATTAATGCTTGCTGAAGGTATTCCCTTAGGTGTGAAGCATGCTGGATGTTCCTGGTTGTCTGACTCAAAAAAAAATTTGATGGCTTAATCTCTTCATTCGTGGGGCTTTTGAGACTTACTGCAGTCCGGATATCCATGAGTATCCCATCATTCCTGAGAAAGGGTTTCATTTTACTATTGCCTCTGGGTGATGACATTGTAAAATTTAATTTCCATTGGGGCCTACTGGGCAGTTCTTTCGGTGTAGTGTAAAGCTCCTTGTTCTCCCCACCCCCGAATGTGAACTCCGGCCATGGTGTTTCCAATGAGGAGAAACAATTTATGTAGTGCATGGATGTAATCTATTTCACAGTTTTTCATTCACCTTTTTTACTATGGTTTCCTTACTGGCAGGAGGGCTTCCAAGTCAATCATATGGAGAAGCTCCCCTATTTTTCTGACATGGACTTCATACCCTTCATAGGGTAGTAATTTTCATTCATAATTTTAATAGTTGTCCATATATTGTGGAAAATTTCATGCATGAATTCCCTGAAAAATTATATTTGTATGTTGAAGTGAGAAGTTTTCGTAGGCCAATAATTCACTAATATATTATCCATAACAATTTGTCTTCTCACAAGAAACATATCATGTTGTTTTTATTTCGAAGGCACCTCTACTTGGTATTCCCAAATCGATTGTTTCTAGATGATTTCATTCCAAGAGAACGGGATGATGGAGGCCTTATCGATTTACGGACACCGTGGTGGTAGCTCAGAAGATGAGTGTGGCCCCAGGCCATCCTCTGGCTGAGAAATTTTATCACTCATTATCGACAGAGCTCCCAATGTGTCTAACTACCTTCCAAGAACCTCAACATAGGAGGAATTTGTTATAACTCTTCTATAAAGGTGAGGACCTTCTTACAAGCATGTATTTTAGTTGTGAGGAGGACCTTCGAAAGTGGTGTTGTGATGGTGAGGACTACCATGGAATCTTGATGCCTGACCATGGGAATTTTTTTCCAGGAATGTACCCTATGGAGGACCTTCATGGAATACTGTAGAAAGGGGAGGACCTTGTTGCTGCTTGAAGACACTGTGGGGAGGGACTTCATAGCAACTCTCATTGCAAGGAGGGATTTCACAATAAATGTCATCATGGTGAGGACTACCATCTTGACTTGATACATACCTACAGCGAAAATTTCTGTAGTGTACATCCTAGGGAGGACCATCAGGGTGAACCTAAATGAGGGGAGGACCTTCTAATTCCTTGGCGTTACTATGGGGACATCCTTCACAACAACTTTTAATGGAGGGAGGGCCTTCACAATGATGGTCATCATGGCGAGGAATACCATCATGACATGATGTTCGACTATAGGGAGCTGTATATCTATAGTGTATACCCTAGGGAGGATAATCAGGGAAGACGACATCAAGGGTTGGACCATCTTTGTTTCTAATTTCCAGGTCTATGGTAGGGTAACCCTGAGATGCTTCAGGATATTTACTCCCATGATCGATAATTATTGACCGAGAAAGTAATCCTATGAGGGTGCTCTGTGGAGTACCTTCATAGTTGTTGGTAGCAACATTGCGGGGAGGATCTTCACAACTACTATAGCCATATTAATAACATGGTAATGTAATGATAGAGTCTTAATCCATTGTTGGAATGTGTTTTATGGAGTCCTGAACCCCAGCTTTCCATAGAGCAGGGTCATCTACATTCTCTTCATTTTTAGTGGCCTTTGGCGGTATTCATTTTTGAGAACACTCTTTTGGGTAAATGAGGCCATCTCTAATTGGTAATGGCCTTAATATATGGGTTGTTGTCTCTTTGGGTCATGTGATGTCGTCGGGATACGTCGACGGGCGTCTTGAGTTCTGGAAGGGATATATGTCTGCCCTGGAGCGGCAACCATGTTGAACCTGCGTCCCCCAGTTGGAATGGGTATTTGTTCCTGATCCTGTTGTTCATATGTCATGGGATATCACTGTTAACCATCCTAGAATAGATCAGGGATGAAAAACTACTTCGGAATGACTAAATCATTTTACGAGTGACTCACTTCTTGCTCACCATTTTTTTATGCCTATAAGGTGGCGTGTTTATGGGTGGTGTGGAGATGGTTCGATAGGGATCATCACCTGTCCATTTTCAGTAGATATGGACTTTCTCTGAATTTACCATTCCATTGTTTTGACCCATTCGTTATCATTATCCTTTAATAATGGTTGAATTAACCATGGGGGGAATTGTTTGTCCTAGCGGGAGATTTTTTGTGTGTGAGGGGGGGGGTAAATAACTTGTGAAATTAGTCCTTATCAGATATAACATCCTCAGATGGTCTCCAACGGGTTTATTTGTGGATCCATGAATTCCCAACGACCCTGGTATCCATGATCCATGGACCTTCTTTCTAAAGGCAGGTGCTCGTTGGCTGACAATTTTTCCAACAACACTTGAGAACATCATTGGTCGAGAGGATGAGAGGTCAGGCTCACTGCACTATTTCAGGGGAGTATTGTTGCCAGTTCCAGGACTCTCTTATTGATTTAAGTCATGTTCATATGTTCTGTAATCCTTGGTTCATTCTCAAAGAGTGTGTCCATTGGGTACCCTTGATTTTCAAGATCTTCGTGAGCATGCATGTGTCTGTTTCCACATGGTTGATGTTGAGTAATCCATATTTTAAGGTGATCTAGTGTTTATCGTCATCTTGGAGGGACAGAAGGTTACATGATGTTGGGATCGGCCCCAAAAGGGGGGGGGGGTTCCTAAGTATCCTCTGGAGAGGAATCAGAACCCACATACTTTAGAATTTGTGGGGATTATTCAGGGAATCTTCCCATTTGATAGACATGATTGGGTGATCCCCTTTTAAATGGGAATAATTTTGAGCTCTCACCTTCTGGTAGGCATCCAACATATCCTGATTTGATTAGGAATCAGAGTTCTCATAGTTTATATTTTTTTTGATGATGTTGTAATCCACAAAACCCATTATCACCACATGACTCATTCTTGATTAGATAAACGAGAGTATTTGAAAAATTCTATAATGCACATGCCTCCTCCCCCACTAGTGGGGCAGGGAGAGCCCGAGGTGGAAGAGGTCAGGGCGATCATGGGGGAGGGCACGAAGTGATGAAGCTTTCCATGTGAAATGGAATAAAAGTTCATGCAGTCTGGCCTTGGAAATCTGGGGAAGTTCCTTAGTGAGAGGGCCCTAGAACAATTTTGGGGAAGGGGGGAATTTGACCTCATTATAGAGGAGGAGCTAACATAACCCCTTTGACAGATCATTATTCCTCTTTTCATGGGAAATCAAGTGATGACTCTAATCCCTTGAACGAGGAGTATCAAGTTGGCCTCCCATGGTTGGACTCTAGGTTACCATGGGAATATAGACTTACATGAATTCTTGAAGCCCACACCGTTGTTTGGTGGGCCTTTGTGACTCTTCTTACCGTGGGTATGTAGACTCAATGGGGAGTGATGATTTGCCTGATGGCATGATCATATGGGTACAATGACTTTGGAGGAGGCTTCAGCCTGGCGCTGGAGAATAGGTTAGTGGAGGGATTGCGGAGGGGTGGACAGTAATGGAGTGATAAATATGGAATCAGAGAGAATAATACCCAAAAACAACCCATTCCGCGTACTTGTTTCTCATCCAGGGTGGGGAAGGCTCAACATACCATAATAGTATGCAGGCAGGAGGGCCATCCATGTACCAGTGTGGAACATAGGCATGAGAAACACCAACTATGTAAAAACGTGGAACGTGTATCACTGTGCTGGTTTGGGTTACATCTGGGTACCAATTGGGTATCTGGCTCAGAGTTCAATCCACGTAGTAATACACTACGTGATGCACCATATTGAAGGAGGGTTGGGGGAATTACCATTTTCGGGAAACACCTCATCGAGAAGTCTTTGGTTCATGGTTTACTATTTGGGTTCGTGGTTCCATTATTGTTATTCAATTTAACCATTTTTTATGGTTTGTGGCCGGCTGTACCTGCAGAATAAGTGATTCACGGTTCATGCTTCGCTGATGAAACGAGACATAAGCCACAGTAAAACCTCTGAGCTTCCCTCAATCTTTCATCACCTATCCTTCCCTCTATCTATCTCCTCTTGGACTCCCCTTTATTCTTCTATTGTGCTCCTTTTATATAGCATCAGATCGATCATATCTACTGGGCACATGGAACCATTTGGGGAGGCCCATTGTTGTAATTTTCAAACCTACAAAAGAATCGGTTAAACTGGGTTTGAGAAGTCTTTTTCTCACTATAATGGTTTGTAGAACCCTACTCGTCCATTTAATCCATGAACAGAGGGGTTTGTAGCATGGTATTCTGATGTTCTTCAATGCAGAACTCCCCCGTATAAAGTAATTCGTTGTTTGCCCTGGTCACTGGCCATCGTCTCACGGGATAGCGTTTTGCGGACTATCCCGCGTACCTGGAGGATAAAGATTCATCTTCTTCGCATACCTTTCCTGGTGATGGTTCACAGACTATTTGAAAATATGAATTCTTTCAATTTTCTTCAAATAAATACAACCCAATTTGAGTAGCTTCTCCTTGATAAACTTATAGAAGTGCTTAATTCCTTCTAGAAAGTGATTTCAGGGGTATTTAGTCTCCATACTGTTATTTTTTAGACCCTAAAAATGGATTCAATTTTTATATATGATATATATAAAATAATTATTCTTCAATAATTATATGATATTATCCAACTTCTTACCTTTCCATTCATTAAAAAACGTTGTCGTCGCTCATGTATATGTGAAGACTATGACTGCCACATAGTGATGTGATTCATTTTTCATCACCAATTATTATTAACAATTATTTATGTGTATATAATGAATAAATAACCTAATTATTTCATGATTTATATTTTATAAAAATTATGAAATCATGACCAAGTTTCACGTAATTTAACCATCAAACAGAAACGTGCATGTAAAATGGGATAGTTTTCACTTGAATATTCATTTTAATGAAAATATTGTTCACAAAAGAATAATTGAAATTTATAATGTAAAAAATCATTATAATTTATATATAAATATTTTTCGGAAATAACTTTATAATAAATATATATTTATTATATATCATATTTTAATTTGTATGAAGTAAGACATCACATCAAGTAAGGGTTTATGTTACAATCTCAAATCCTTTTGTGTTGTCCATGTTAAATTTACATTATGAGAAATTATATAGACCATAACCTTTAAAACACATAAATATTCTTCTAATTTATTTATTTATGAATATTTTATTTGTTTATACCATTTTACTTTTTTTTTACATCATAATTAACAAAATTGTATTGAAAGAAAATTCCACCTTACATCCTCTTTGTTCGATGGGATTTTTCTTCAATATCCCTAATTATCAAAATTGTTTTAATATATTTATTAATTACATTTTAAATTCATTAATAATTTCATTTTAAATAACATTTATTTATTTTAGTTTTTATTAAAATAATATTTCTATGAAAATTCCAAAAAAAAGTTATTTTGTCTTTTTACAACAAATTTATGGAATTTATTATTTTAATGTATGTGAAATAAATGTAATTTTCTACCCTAATTAATATTCAATACATTGAAGCTTCATTTACTATAATCCTTAGTTATTTTCAAATAAACACTATTTTCAATATATTTAGGGAACTTTTAGTCAAAATTTTATTATGATAAAAATTTATTTAATCATGTTTCTTAAAAATGGATTGAAGGATTATATAGTATTATACTTAATATATTTCAACATAATTTTATGATTTTTATAATTTTGTATGTATATGATCCTATTATACAATTAAATATCATTCTATAGAACGGTTATAGTTATAGTGATATAAGTTCTACTCTATGATACACGTTTATTTCCCACGGGTTATGACGAAACCATTATGGAATTAATTTGTTTTCGATTTTTCATGATATGATGAACTGATAAAATGTTCATGAACCTGATTTGATTTGAAAAAGTTTTGATATAATGATATCATGAATGTTTTATGATCTTTTGAAACATATATTTACAATTTTAATAATATAGATGGTCGTACAAAAATTATATATCCCTCCAAATGATAAGGTAGATATGGTTATCTCATGAGATAATAAGGATTGGAATGCGGATTGAACCAAATTTAGTAAGGGACTATGTCTACTATGATATTCTTTGGAGTGAACCTTTAATAAGTAAAAAATGTAATTCGGAGTGAAAAAAATCTACTACGATTTCCTTGGTTGTGATCTGTGACTAAGGAAATGATTTTCGATGCATATGTGTATGAAAAAAACATTTAATATAGATATATTCTTTTATTGTTGATTAATGATCATTTACTATTTTGATATTTTTTTTATATGTTCTGATCAGTATATCAGACCATTATTTTATTTCTGTTCTATTAAGACCATTTATTGATATCTCTTATATTTTTCCTTACCTAGAATCTACGATCACATTTTCTTATATTTCCTTTCCTCAGGTTATGAAGAATGATTTAAAATAGGGTTTTTATAATAAGTGTACTATGGGAATTGAAATTTGTAGGAGATGTTGAATGCCATTCCTTAAATAAGATGATTACATATCTCTTCTCAAAACATTCTAAACCTTTTATGGTTCTAGAATGTGTATTGATAAGATATGTAATGGATATTTATCTAAAATTACTTAATATATTTATATATATGTGAAATTATTCAGTTTCCTCACATAGTATATAGTTTTCCATTATATATTATGGGTTATACCATTATATAAATCCATTTTTACCCTTCCACTAGACACCATGTGGAGAGGCAGGCCACACATAGATCTCAATCTAATTTAATGAATGTTGGGATCTACCCTTACATGAATTCCCTCAGGTAACCCTTCAAAAATATCCTACTACATTATGGTGTAGTCTATTCTCCATGCCAATTTTCCAAGATGTATTGTCCCAATGAGTCATATGAGTCCTCAGGTTTACCTTTATGTACTTAGGAATATTTCAACAAAACCTTTAAACAACGTTCAATTTACCTTCCCCCTATCTCCTCCATGGTGGGGCTCCATATATTATGTATTGTTCTATGCATCTACCTCTACAGAATTTGAGGTAGTTTTCCATTACCCTTACACATCTATTGTATCATAGTGTAATCCATATACATATCTAAATTATATAATATGGAATCCATTCATTCAGTGTATCCCGAACCCATTTTTGTTCAACATTGGATTTTCCTATAAAATGTCACTACTATATAAACTAGTATGAACTATCCAGTTGTAGATAACTCATTCAGTATTGACCTATACAATGGAAACTTTAGGAAAGTTACTACCTATATCAAAATTCTAGACCACAATACACACAAATATTTCCAACCAACATTGTTTATTTTATATAGTTTCTCTTAATCAAGGGTTTCCACTGATCTTGGATTGATACATCTATGGTGCATGGATTCTTTTAAATTCAAATCATTCATTGGTCACTTTTACATTTTCCTAATATTCATTGCGACACAAAAAATGTACCATGACATAAAAGATTAAATTCCAATGATATTGTTATCCATATTATCTCCTCAAAAAGTATTCCTTACAGTGAGATATAAAAATTAGTTCATTTTAATAATAAAATACCATTGTCTTGCCTATGGTTCTTTGGCGTAGTTTCCATCCATAAAAAATTTCTTCTTCAATATCTTTTGACCTTCTGTATGTTCCATTAAATTATAAATTAATCCATCCAATATTATAATGAACTTCAATTATTTAAAAAATCCAACAAATACATATTTTTTAAAAAATCACCCTGGTTCATCATCCAATTATATTATCAAAAAATCCAGCAACAAATCATATTTTTTAGATAATATCCCATTTAAGATTTTATTAAAAATATAATCTCTTCATCCTCACACTTTTTCTAGGAAATCCAAATTTTTTAATTCATCCTCAATCATCATCTCATTTCTCTCCATATGTGTTTTATTCTATTTGAATAAATTGAAATTTTATCTGGGTGAACACTACACCTTCTATCGCTCCCATTGGAATTAATGATCATTCCCTCCTCTGGTGAGAAAAATTATAGTTTCATCATGGTCATTTATTCACTATTTGTGGATAAGTAAAAAAACTACATCACAATATCCCCAATTTGTCATGAAATAATATATTTTGACTTTAGAACCTTTTTGGTTAACCAATTTTTGTAATTATTATTTTATTTAATAACATTCTCATCAATTATTCCAAATCAAGAAAATATCTATGAAAACATTCATGAATAAATAATTAAGTCAATGAAATCCAGTGAGTGACATTACCACATAGCCATTAGGATTTAAAAAAATACTCGACTCCTTCTAAAACAATGGTCAGTTAATGAAATTATTGTTTTTGTAAATGTCCACTTTGATTTTTATGAAACTAATCAATACCAATAATGGCATAGCATCATTAAATGTCAAATTCTCACCAAAAATTCTTGAAGGATCAATTTATACCACATGTTAAAACTAAAAATATGATGCATTTTGAACTACATATCATTTAAAACATCATAGCATTAATAATGAATATATTATTCTTAGCATCATATAAATTGTTTTATGTACTACCCCTAATTTGTTAACTCTTGAAATATATAATTGCTTATATATTTTTGAAAACCACTTGTTCATAATAACTTCACAAGAATTTTAATAAACCAACTCAGGACACAAATCCATTTAATTCCATATTTGGCCCTCCAAATACCTAAAGAGAATCCCTGATCTCCCCAGGCTAATAAAAAATGTCAATGGTATTGAACACAACCATTGGGGAAAATTTTAACCTCAAACCCAAATGAAAATAAATCCAAACCATGAATATTAATTAATATAAAAGATAAATTCCAATATTAATATCAACAATAAACCAAATAATAATGATTTAAAAATATCAAATAGAAGATAAAAGAAACAAAATAGAATAACGAAGATTCTGAACATGCCCGATTTATCTGGTTGTTCAAACTGAAATTCAGATCAGCATATCCATTTGACACTCAAGTCACCTCCAAGATCTTAATGAAAACTTCTTCCCAAATCATGTGGAAGCATATCTGATTTGATGTCAATACCTAAAGAAACTTTCATAAGACACTAAGACTATATACCCTCCTACATGAGTATTTTGGGTATCAGTCAAAGCTTTTAGGATACCACCATGATTCCATTTTAGTTATTTAATAAAAGAAACCATTTAATAATGTTTGAAGAAAATGTGTGGTAAAATAGTTTTAATTTACACTTTAAAATAATGGTACTAATAAAATATTATAACATGATCTTACTCAAAGACCACATTGTAAAACAATTTCCTAAAATTAGTGGTATTTCAAGGAAAATATAATTCCATTAGCATCTAAACATTATACTAAAACACTAAACTTTTGATAATAAAACCATGCAATATTTAAAATATCTCAAAATCCTATTTTTAAACCAATGATTCCATTTGAGAATATTTTTTCCATTTTTTATTGAAATAGTATAAATGTCTAACTCATATAGAACTCGAAAATGAAGGAAAATTGATATCATCATGACCAAAAGGGGTCATAAAGAAATCTATTAATAATATTGAATAGAACTATTCAACACAATTATTAATCCATAATAGATCACACATGAAATAAGACCATAAATGAATTAAAATAAACACATTCCAAAACATAAATTAAATTTTCATAACATAGATAGATAACATGAATAAAACCAAAAGGACTAATGGAACCTCACAAGATAAGAAAACATGGAACAACCTTCTAGTAGGGTATATCCATGCCTACATCCTTTGAATCTCTATAAGCCATCTCCTAAATGAAAAACACCCTAACTAGGTGCTATATACAACTAGGCGAGGTCTTTCCAGTGCAAAACCTCAACGAGATCATCAATATCTCACTACTTACCACATAGAAACCCAAATATATTTGTTTAATAAAAATAGAGGTGTAACATACATAAAAACTTCATTATATGAAAATAATAATTATCTAGGGAAAAATCCACAATCACATCCTCTCCAACTCCTACACTATCCTCACATTTATCACCAACATATATACAATAAATGATTTAGATAACAGTGAATCCATCACATGGATAAGATCAACATAAATAAATGAAATGCGGTTCTATAAGTTAATGATAAGAATCACGTCACAAATTTCCAAATAGGCCTTCACTTTTATCATATATATTTAGAAATACTCTTTAAAAATGATTATAAATTCATATAAATTTCCAAAATAAATCATAGTCATCAATAGTCACAACCAAAAAATCCAAAAGAAAACTCAATTTTTTCATATAAAAAAGACATCCACATTAAAACATGGAATGTATATTTTAAAAAAATAATCGAAACCTGTATTGGATGTCTCATTTTTATTAAAGAAAATATTTTATGTTTTGTTATGAAAACCAGCCGTGTGATCATATCGAACATGTGGTGCGTATAAAATACAATTTCACAACAAAACACCATTTAAAATTTGAATATAAACCCATTTCCTATTTAAAATTAATCTAAATCAATTGAAAATTTATAAAAACAAACCTATATAGTTCACACCAAGATTATCTAGGCCAAAAACGAATTTTTAAAACCCAAGTATTAATGAAAGTCTTTATTAAAAGAAAATGAAATGGAACCAACAACCTCATGTTATGGAACAAGGACACCTTTTTAAAGTACCACCCAAAAAAACTCTATCTATGGATTACAACTATTAAAAACTAAAATCCTCAATTCTAAACAACCAAACCAAATATAATTATCCAATAATGATAAATAGGTTTATAGGGATTTGAGAAAAAGAGATAACACAAGTGGAAGAGAGAATAAGGAAACATACACATTCATCTAGATGGAGAACCGCTATGAAACCACCTATAATACATCAATGAAGAGTTTGAAGGGAGTAAGAAACGAAATGGGAGAGTTTTGGGTCATGGGAGTCTAATGGGGTGGGATAGGGGAAATTCCAATCACGAATTAGAAGAAAAGAGAAAATAACCCATCCTAGGAAGACTACATGGTTGTCTCATATAGTTTACCAAATTGTGTGAAGAATATGTGTCTACCAAACTACAAATTTGGACCTAGATAACTCCTAAACCTAATAGGAAACACCATTTCCATACACAATCATGAAAATGACATTGTAGCATTTTTAAAAACCACCACCACACAACATTCTTCAACCTAAAAATGAATGAACTTTTTTGAAAATAGTAAATCCAAGAGAATCTTTAACCTAATTAGTAATTGTTTACCACTTACCATCCAAACGAAAAAATTGAGGACACAACTGAAAAACCAAATTATTCATGATTTTCCAAACCAAAAAATTAATACGAACTCGAAGAGAAAAATTATTCACCAAATAGAAGTAACACACTGCGGATTGATATGGGACTTCCCATCATTTAAAATTTCTATTTCATTTGTAGAAAAAACGATAGTAACACCCATGAAAAATATTATCTCCAAAAGAAATACAATTATACCAAACATGATTACAATCCCTAATCCCTATAAGGTATCGCACAACATCATTAACAACCATGAGGTCACAAGACCAAACAAATATCCAAAATCAATAAAATCCCAAAGGGATAAGAGAAAAAACAACAACCTCCCCACCATTTAGAGTTAGTCTAGAATTATGAATCAACTGAAAAAATCATTCTTCATAACATGATGGTCACACCAAACAACTATATTTCCAAAATCTATAAAGGGATACGTGATTCCTCATAAACCAAGTCTAACCAAATCGATATTAAGATAAGAAATAGATTGATAAACATTAAAAAGGATCACTTACTAGATAACCAAATCATAATTCTTACTAATAATCAACAAAATAAAAGATATACTTCATTAAGAAACAATATTGTTATGGTATATGGGTTGTAACTATAATTTAGGGGTGTTTACCTCGAACACCCAAGAATACTGTTCCACGGTAATCCTGATTGATGTATAAAATATGTCGGCATGCACATCTCAACTGGAAAGAAAACTGCACAACCATGAATATAATCATGAACATCAGGTTCCTACCATTTCCAATCCAATTAATAGTAAATGATCTATGGTTTACAAAATATAATATAAAAAAATGGTGAGGTATGAACCTATCAAAATATATGAATGATGTATTAAAATAATTTTCATATATTTAACTATATGGAATGTAGGTAAACAAAAATTGGAACAATCCCCAAATATAATATAAAATTTATAAAATTAGAATCTTTAAAAACATGGTCTATATTCCAACTCTATAGTGGAAGAGAGAAAATAGAATACCATAGGTTGATTTCAAGATAGATCTAAGACTTCTTCTTTATATGCTTGACCATCTAAAAATTCATTGTATTTGACTTGGATAAACACACAAATGATAGGCCTTTAGAGATAATAGATTGTATGTTAAAACATGACAAAATATACCTATCTAGAAACAGACAAATGACATATTTTTTGATGTGAAAAAAAATTATATTAAGATGAAAACTGCATTCCCTTAACTTATTTCTTCTTCCCTTCCTTTCTAACCAGATTATATTTAATAGCTGTAATGGTAAATGAAGAATCTCCTACCAAAGTTTTACCATTAAATATTACTTTTACAATTAAGAACTCTAAAATCACTTCCTATAATGTAGTCATTCTTGACAACAACACTAACAAATGTGGGTTGGGATATTGACCTCTTGAAAAGAAATATGCCATCTTTACATCATCATAGAAAAGTCTAGAGATAAAAGAATCAATCTGCTGAAATGTTCATCATAATCATTCTTTAACTGATCACCATAGAATATTCATAAAAACTACATTTACTTATTGACCCTATCTTCATTAGGATAAAATTTAGAATGAAGGTAGAATTTATATACCCATTATAAAACCCTCAAATGTTTGGGTATGGACACAGATAATCCCCCATTCGAGAACCAAACATTAAAATAAGGGAATATATCATCTCACCCTAGATATTTCCTGATACTTGAGTGATTTAAAAATATTTCCAATATTTTTAGGCCATTAAATCACCACATGGAATCCATTATAACCCTAAAAACATGAGGGAAACATTTTTGAAACTCTTTATTGTGTTTCAAAAGAGGGAAAAATTTGTCTCTACCTCTATACTATGATCCTAGTTAGAGTGAGAGACCGAAAATTTAATTTTCGGAACCCTGAGACAACTACCTGAAAAATTCATTTCCCGTATTATTGATTCCTTAATGGGTAAATCCTTCAAAAACATTGGAGAATAAAGAAAAGAGCTCCATAAAACCACTTTAATGGTTATCAACACAAGGAGAACAAACAAAAGAATGAAAAAACCAAAAAAATATTACAATGAAAAAAAAATTCCACGTGAGGGGTACCAAAAACTCAATGTAACCAAATTATAGTCCCAAGCCCCATATAATAATCATTGTAAAAATTTCACAACTCAATCCCATAGAACATTAAAACTAACAGAACCTCAAAATATCATTTAACACGGTTTCATAAAATTTCAAAAGAAATCCTCAAATCACATAAAAAATATCAAGATTTCCATCATCTAACAACCTATGAAATTATTTATTTGAAAACCCACACAAGAGAGAATCATTTTATATGGTTTAAATTATTTTTAACCAAAAAAGGAAATCAAATCAATCTTTTCAAATCAAATTAGAGAACCAAAAATTAAATACTAATATTAAAAAACATTCAATAATCACAAAACATCATATAAACATCCTACAATATTCCTCAAAAAATACAAAAAAGGATCAACCCATAAAAGGAGTGAAAACAACCAAAATTCCATCCTTTCCCAAATTTTCATGGTTTAGCAACACAGTTTTTTAAAAAAATCACCAACTAGGTGAGTGAATTTATAATACTATCTATAGTGGTCTATAAAAAAGAGCATGGTTTGGAAAACGGTGTGCCTTTACCGTGAACACAATGAAACCCTTTCGATTATCTATCTATGTTATGGAATTGAATATGAAATCTCCCAAAAACAATCCACAAATCATAGAAACTATACTCCACATCAAAATATCTAAAAAAAGTCCCCTATAACCCAAAAACATAGTAAAGGTCCCAAATACCCCTCCAAGCTCAAGATCATGTGTAATAAAGATCTACCTGAGCACTTTCTCGAACCAACAACCATAGTTATGATGGTCATATCACCTTTCTACCATTGACCCCCATGTATCAAGAACCCGAATATGAAGAACCTATGCCCATTTTAAGAACCAATATACCAAAAATATAATTTCTTAATGAACCAACTCAGGAAAACCATCAATTTGATTCCCAATACCTCCCTCCATGTACTCAAATATCATCCCTAACCCCCCCCCCCCCAGGATGACAAAAAGAGTCTTGGTTATCACATATAGCCATTGCGGAAGGACTCACACTCAAAACCCAAAAGAAACATCTAATCAGTGCATATTAATTACGATTCAAGACACATTCCAATTGGAATCTAAATAAGTGGAAATATAATACAGAGTTAAATAACCAAAATTCAATATAAATGAAGAAAAACGAATCCCAATGAGGCTAAATAAACTGAATCTAATTGTTTTTAAAAACTACAGGTCAATTTACATCTCAATGTTACACTCGAGTCAACCCCATGATCTTATCACTAAATGCATTCTAGAGAATGTAGCGTGAGGTCTATCCTGAATCCATGACCAGAAGGAACCTTCAAAATACACTAATACTATATACGCAGTAGTTTGAGTACATTGGGTGTGAGTTGAATCTTGTACGATACCACCATGATTCCATTTCTTTTATTTTATAAAATAAACCATTCAATCTATTTTTAAGACAATTCATGTAAAATAGGTTTTAATTTTCACATTAAATTCATTGGATAAAAAAATGTATAAAAAACAAACGTGATAAAATACTCATTTCTAAAACCATTTCAAAAAATTGGTGTCTTTATAAGCAAAATCATATTCTAAGGGAATCCAAAATTTCATGCTAAACACCATAGATTCCTAACATTTCAAAATCCTATTTCGAATATAATAATTTATTTTGAAAAACGTTTTCCCTTTTTACACTGAAATGTTACAAATACCCAATTCCAAGCACACAAGAAAATTTGGGATAAAATGATATCAACATAACCAATATGGGTCATAATGAAATTCATTAAATAGATGGAATAAAAATAGTAAACAACATGACTAATCCATAGTGGATGAAACTTAAAACAATTCTATATATTTAATAAACTATATGATTTCCCATGAATAAATGAATGTGGAATAACATAGATACATAAATGGTTAAAAACCACGAGAAATTAATGGACTCCCACAAGATACACAAATTTGTACCTAGATGCCAGAAGGGTACAGTTACCCATCCATCCCCCAAATATCACTACGAAGCCTCTTCGATGGAGAACCAAAAATCCTGGTGTTGCGTACAACTAACGTGTTCCAAGGTAGTGTAAAACTTCAACTATAGATGGAATTTCCCACTACATCCCACTTAGAATCCTTGGTCTCCTCATTGAATAAAAACAAGATAGTGATATGAACAAATATTTCATCACTTGATAATAATAATAATGCTTTAGGTATAACATCATAATCACATCCTTTTTGCCTCCATCAATACCCTCAAATTGTACCCCAACATATAAACACAATATGAGGTACATAACAAAGAATCAATCACATGGCTAAGAACAACATAAGCCCATAAAGGGGGGCCAACAAGGGAATAAATAATATAAAACCATAAAGTGAATACCATACCTTCCCTTATATCATATACATTTGTAAATCCCATTTTAAAACCATATAGAATTCAAATTAAATTCCAAAATAATGTATATTAATCAATATTCACAACCACAAAAACCAATGTAAGCAATATTTTCATATAAAAAACACCAGGTCTTTAATAAATCATATCCTTATTTTATCACAAAATGGAAACCTACAATAGAGATCTCGTTTTTCATAAATCACCAAAACAATGTGTTTTTTTAAGATATCCAATTATGGAATTTTATCAAACATGGGGATTACAAAAATAACATTCCACATCAAACACCACTAGAGGAATGAAATTCCACCCATTTAACATATAAAAAATAATCACAATTGATTGAAACATTAGTAAAACAACCCTAGATAGTCCACTCCAAGATTACCTAGGAAAAATACTTATTTCGAAAAAAATAATGGATGAAATCCACCAGAGAAGGACACCTACTATTGCTCGAAACCATGAAAAGAAAAAATCGATAAATCATAAAAAAACATAGACAATAAAATAATCCAGGAATTAACATTATGGTTAGAGGAATTGGTGAAAATAGATAAAGAAAGGTAAAGAGAGAAGAGGGACTCATACCACTTGATTTGGATAAAAACTCTTCAAGAAACCATATAGAATCCATAAAGAATGAGATTTGTGGGAGGAAAACAATGGGGGATATTTCCATGGGAGATGAATGGGGGTGGATTGTGGAGGGAGAACCAAATAAAAATATAATCAAAAGATAAAAACCTAAAGCTAGGAAGTCTGCATAGTTTTGTCACACATTTTAAGAAACAATGCACAAGTCATGTGTATTCCAGTATCCCAAGCCCATATCCCTCTTTTTATTTCTTGATCATTTTATTTAACTATGTATAGACTATACATTCACCACTTCTTCACCTCCACAAGTTGTATGGGTTCCCTTATAAATCCAGCAGGGTTTCTAATCCCTAAACCATATCAATGTTCCCAAGGAGAAGTCTCAAAAACTCCAAATTTTAATCTTGAGATACCCTAGAAAATATGGGTAAACAACAGCATAGGATAAACTCAATAAAAGGAACTATGGTATGTCATGTGAATATTAGCATTTAAAATCTTCAAAGAATAATAGCTGATTAAAACTATTTGAAAATGTAAATGAGTTGACATGATGTTTTTCAATTTAGTTACATCATATCTATCCTCTTATTTAGTGGTTTTATTTCAAAAAGAAGTTGCCTGATACAAATTATTTCATCAGATATGGATTTCAAACGTCATTCTTCATTGTATTTTGAATCTTTTACAATCATCTTTTAAGATCAATATACTTATTTGATAATATTCGATGTCTAAATTTTCATTAAATATAAAGATCTTAAATCATATATAAAACACGTTCTTTTTCTACAACATTTACCCCATCTATTTATTTCAACTATATTATTTGCCTATATAAAAAATCATAAAAATATAATATATATTGGGAGTGGGGTACCTTATATTTCCTCATTTAGAGGAATATAGCTTTCCAAATTGGATTACCCATTCATCATTTATCTTCTATTTCCCTATCTTCAAATTTAGGGAATTGACTTCCATAAATTCTTTCATAACTTCCTCATCATGAAAATGTTTTCCAATTAGATTCTTCATACACTTGACAATTGATCTTATTTATGTAGAAACACTTTCACACATTTCTTTTGTAATGAGTGAACTCTTTTTCTTCCTTCTGATGGGTTTTTTTACAATCCTAGAATAAAATACACTTGTGAACACCTCCAATTATGAAAAAACTCCAATTTATCATTCGTTGGATTCCTTTTATATTGGAGGACAGTTCCATAAATCATCATATCATACTTTAGAGTGGTTTTTTATTCCAAAAAGAAAACTACTTCCTTTTTCCCCATGATTTTTATATTGGACTTCTAATTTCATGGTGGATTATTATTTACATGATCGTTTATTTATCACATTAGTAGAGAAGATTATTTTTTCTTCCCTCATTCTAGTTTTAGCTCATTCCTAGAAGATAATATTGAGTAACCATTTTTTAAGGAGTAACCATATTTTAATGCATTATATACTGCTTATTGATCTTCATTTCCATCATCCAAAACAATTAACTTATTTCCCATTACAATATGTTTATTTCCATGAAAACTTAGCGCATTGTATATCATATAATTAAAGGATATAATTTTGAATTATCTACCTTTCATTCTACTACAATGAATTTCCAAATTTCATATATTATAATAAACAAAGAATCATCCATAGTAATCATACCTTATGTTTTTTTATCCAGACTAATAAGTTAGTATAGTAAGTTTTCCGTCACATTTATTCATTTTGGCTTTGCAACACATACTCATTGGGTGATCAAGTATTCGATAATATTATTATTTCATTGAAACCATATTTAAGGATTCATTTTTATAAATGTTTCATGGAAAATAATTTTTCTTCTAGAAACAAGATATATATTCATCTCTTTATATCAAAGTATCATATAATTTTCCCTACCTATTATGTATTTTGAGGTTTCCATATAAGTGGTATTATTACTTTCATTTTTTTCAAATTCTCCTTCATTTAATTTATCTTCACATCCCTATTCTTCTATTTTATATCCATTACATTCTAAATGTATAATCAATCACTCCAAATTGTATAATTTATTGATGTTTTTCTTAGGTTGATTGATTCATGCCTTCAATTATTACCCCTTAGACATTTTCAATATGATGTATTGGAAAATATCATCAGGAATGTCTCCTTATTCCTTCATTTTAGCTCCCATTTTCTTATTTTTTTAAAATAAAGGCCACATCCTCTAGGTTTATTCACCTTTTCTCCATGAAAAATTCTCCTAGACATGTAACAAACACAATATTCATGACTCCACATTTATCCACCACCACTTGTAGGCACTACAATACTTTTTTATAGACTAATAAACACTCTCAATGTTGAAAACTTTTTTCTTTCACCTCTACATCATCTGAATAACATATCCCATTAAATTTCATAAAAGAGTTTTATTTCTATCATTCAAATATTCCCTCCAATCTAGGGTCAAAATCAATGTAAATAACAGATTTAGAATTAGTATCCTCAATATGAGAGTTAATTTTCATTGTGTAATACATCTTCCTCAAGCCATTTCATATAAGGTATTATTCATTTGGATTCATAGAATGGGGTATCTTTCTGTATTCCTTCATCAATGAATTTTTTTCTTATAAAAAATCCAGGATTTTCCAAAATAACACTTGAGAACATACAGAAAGAAAAATTCTGAAAGGTATATTCTTTCATTTAATTATTTAATTCCTTTTTAAAAAAGGGATCATTTAATATATTTATTTGATATTTTTAAAATATTATTCCATGTCATCTAAATAGAATAATTCCATCGAAAAAACATCATGACAGACTCGAAGGATATCTACTTTAAATTCCATGACCTCTTTTTCTACATATAATATTTAACACTAATGAAAAAAATTATTTTATAAAATACCTCCATTAGTGGTATAAATCCAATATCATATTTATATAGTGATAACCAATCAAAACCACTCACTATGATACCATATGCATGGTATAACCACCATTCATAAAAAAATAATAACTTCACTGACTCAAGGAATCATTAATCTTTTTTCCCTAGGTCTCATTGTCCACATATAGAAAATGAATCCTTCCAGGGTGGGAGATCTCTTAGGGATTATAATCCTTTTATTAAACATCCTCAATCAAAATTTGTGACACGGGAATGAGGGTGATGACACAACCTCATGGTCAACCCCATAACACCATACATTGTGACGCAACCTCATAGGCCACACTACAGACCCCTTCAAAAAAATACAATGATGAATATAAATCAAATTTTAAAAAGACATAGGTAAATCCTGGATAATAGTATAATAAAATCTAGTATTAATTTGTAAAAACATTCCATTATATAAAAGGTATTCAGCTGTATTTCCTCAAATCTACTTTTCCCCCTCATGAATGTAATTTATATAAACAATAGAAACTAATTATCTACATCTTCCTCATCACAAATTTATTTATTGATGTTAATATTTTCCTTTTATTATTGTTTTATATTATTTATAACTTTTTTTGGTTTTTACATCAAGATTAACTCACATTTCATATAAAAAAACTATTTTATAGGAAATCCAATGATAACTAGCCAGATTTCCCTCTTCCAGAGTCTTACCATTCGTATTTTAGTGTGGAAGCATCCCCCATAATATATTATTTACAAAATTCACATATTTAATGTCTTTACCAATCCCTTTGATAGATATCCCCCCATCAAAAATGATATTAAAGAACCCACCATTATGTTTATCATGATACATATTTAAGATATCAATGTTGTTTTGTAAAATATGAATCATTTATTCCGTGACTTTGTTTTCACCTTCATATATATTATTAAACCTATCCCACAAATCCTTTTTCATTAAATATTGATTTAAATTTATGTATATATAATTTGATAACTTCTTGTATAAATCATTTTCTTATTTCACATCATTATCCTTTAACTTATTAACACCTTCAGTCACAAAGAATTCCAAAATATAACTAACATATAATCTATGAATATTAGTTGATGTAACGTCAACTCCAAGATATATTAAATAATATCTCATTATATTCGTCAAAATTTGGTAGTTTCTGCATTTAAAAAATGGAACACTTTTAACCCGGAATATGTTTTTAATGAAAACAGTATTTTCAAAACACAGTCCTTAGTTAAAATTGTGTCACTGATAACAGTTGTTGTAATAAGAACATGACATAGCATAAGATGGGAGGCATGATTGAAGGAATGAATTTATTTTTTAATTATTGGATATTTATCTCACGTTATAACTAGTAGACTGAGTCTACTATTTTTTTTTCATTAAAACATTCAATATCAAAAAGATGGGAATACATGTCAGCATATAGTGTTTTACATGGTTCAATAGGGCTATTCCATGGAGCATAATTCAATTGGTTGTTGATATACCAGGGTTTATTTGAGTCCACTATATTTATTAAAACATTAAAAAATGTATAACTCTTAATACCAAGTGAACTCCATATTTTTGACCGTTTGTGTACTAATCTTATCATGGAAATATAATGAAGAAATTACCATGTTACTTGTAAATTTGTTCATGGATTTGGAGAAAAATATCAACCAGTATGAGTTTTGTCACTCTTCATATTCTATTCTTCTTCTTCTTCACAAATATAGAACTTTATTGTGTCACCACAATGGTTCACATCACTAATCATCCTTGATTTATTCATCATTCAAATTAAATATTTTCATTCATTCTTATAATAAAAATTATGAAAAAACAATCCATATTATGATTTGGAAACTCTCATGAATTTTATAATGGATCCCTTCTTTAAATCAAATTTATACTCCCCCAATTAATTTTATTATTTTATTTCTTCAATAATGGAAAATTTTAATATTGAATATGGTTGGTCTGGAACTCTTCAAAAATATCCATGTCGGAATTCATGGTAAAGAGTAATCCATATTACATACTTAGTTTACTTCCATACATTAAAACCCACTGAATTTTAACATTTAAACATCTAAAAATATCAAAGCAATTTCATCTTTTACATTTATTATGATATCTATTATCATAGTGTATTTAAAAAATTAGTTTTTCACAATTTAGTATTCATTTTTTTACTAATAATATGTAATGGAATCCAAAGGGGTTATAGTGATTAACATAAAGTCATGATTATGTAGTAATGAGAAGATTTGTATTTCAGAACATATTATCCTTAAAACGTTCTCCAGAGTTACCATATAAATTCCAAATTTCATAAAAGAAATGATCCGTATTGAACTAGGAATTCCTCCCTGTGTGGATAAGGTTTCATACATAAAAATTTAATACATAATAGGGATTACAATTCTATAATTTGACCCTTATGATACCAGGTTCTCCTCATCTTAGAATCCTCATTAATTCTCATAAATTCTACCTTAATACTTATGGGTATTTCTTTTTCGATATAATGATCTTAATGAGAGAAGGTTCTCATCATTATAGTATCATAATTCCCCCTTATAAAGTCAACCTTTATCCTTTTAGAGAATTTATTTTTCATAAAATTATCCTTATATACATAGTGAAACTCTTTTATGACATTATATAATTATCCACCCTTAATACCAAGATCATATTTACTAAGTATAAGTAATCCTTATATTCAAAGGGAAACTTCTCACCCTTTGTATAATTCCACCAACTGTCTAGAGTAATCCTTATTCTTAGACATGGATTATACTTATAAAATTAAATTAAACCAGATTCTTAGAAAACATCTGAAAATAATATTTATTATAAAATTATTCCAAAACAAATTAACAAACCCCTATATTCTATAAAATAAACTATATAATCTTATAAAAAATTAAATTTAAATCATATTCCAATTGAAAAAAAATCCAGCAACATTATTATTGGTTAAAATAGAAAGTATCAATTTTGAATTTGGAAAATAATCCTCATTTCAAATAATATGATAAAGAAAATAATCCATGCACAACTCAACACAATTCATGATCCCTAAAATCATCATTACAATCAAATTTTTATTAAGTCCGATCATGATCTTACATTCCATCTCTAATATGGAAACCCTATTAGTAGGATAATAATTATTTGATAGGTCACTTATGAATTATTATCTATAACTTGGTTTACCATAATCCCAAAGGGAATCATATATATTTCTTCTCTATCTGTTTAACTATAAGACATATTTTCCTCAACATCATACCCCTCATCATTCATCCACATGCATGTATATAGGTAACCATATCAAGATGGGAACTCGGTCCACACTTATCCTAAGATATGGACAGCATTCACATATCAACACTACACCTGGACAGTAACCCCAAACACAACTTTTTCCATCAACTAAGAAAACACTAGGACTATCTTACTAAGCATCACTACATCAGGAAATAAACTCAATATTTATCCAATCACCGATTTCTATGTCAATAACAATGTGTTACTCGCATTACCAAGGATCATCACATATCCTAATCCAAACCAAAATGTGATCACAAATAAAGCCTCATAAAAACCACACTCTTCATGTTTATTTGGAACTCAAGATTCCTAAACTCTATAAAAATCCTAACGAACACATATTGATGGCTAAATAAATTTATGGCTAGTGAGGTACTCGATACACATACCCTATTATATATATATTACAAATGGAAAAGAACCTCATGTTGTTTATCACACCTTATCATAAATCAAAATTTAACCATCTGTAGCAATAAAGATTGTTAAATATAACAACAAAAAATTATGGTAACACACATAACCAACCATTCTTTCATAATAGACGACCACTTAATTGAGTTCTATCACAAAAATACATTTTAAAGAACATTCTCTAATTACATTTCCAACCCAGACCACATAACCATTTAAAAAATCATTTGAATTTATTTTAAAAAGAAATATCATGTATTATTAAAATATCCATGATCATTTTGCAGAAACCTATAAAATCCACATTGAATCTAATCATTCAAAATCCCTATTTATTGAAATATCATTACAATATCACTAGTTAAAAATCATCAATTTTAAATATAATTACAAAATAATTTATTTATTTTTATTTTCTTTTCAAATAAAATACACATTAATTTATTGAAGTACATCCAAAACATTATCACAAAATCAATTAATGTTATATAGTTGACTAATGAATCTAATTCAAATTGGGTGTTACCAAAGAAACCTTTTAGTTTTGATATTTTATCCTTTAGTAAATAATTGTAAATCTGATGGATCATTCCATTTTATAAGGTCTCAATGTTCCACACAATCATATAGATAATAATAATATTCACATACATTCAAAATATTACTAGTTGTAAAAACCACACATTCTAAACAATTTAAAATACTCATATTGGTAAAGATATCGTACCTCCTTAAATGTTAAATCCCACATATTGACTAATAATAACCATTCTTAATTCTTAAAATCATGTAAACTCTTAAAATAATAAAAATTATACTATTTATAAAATTGAAATTTATATTCCATAATCTAAATAATCCAAAGAAATAACATAGTGTGGTGTGATGTTGAAAATAACCTAATAACAAAGGTGATGAAAACAAAAAAAATGAATCCCATTACTATATAAAAATACCAAATTTTCATATCAAATATGAAAAAAACTGTAAATTAATTACAATTAAATTTCAATGAAGACTCAAAAAGAATGTCACCACTGTTGAAATGGTGATCAATGGTGTTGAGCACAAGATGGGGTATTTAGTAAGATGTCAGTGTGGTTACACTCGGTTGGAGGTTTTTTTTTGAAAACTCATCAATGATATTAATTGTTATGATTGATGATTTATTCTTAATTAAATTTATTACTATTATTTGGGTAACTATTAACATTTTATTAAAAAAGGTTGAAATACTTTTTAGATTTCTTATAAGGATAAAGTTGGATTTAATAGTGTCTCATCTTAAGAAAATAACATATGACTGATTTATATTGAGCATTAACTGTAGATCCAATGTTAGTAATTCATTCAATCCAAATATTCATTTATAGTTACTTTAGAGTTGGATATGTTTCAACATCATATTTTTTAAAGTCGTCATGTTTTATTTGGTCATGTGTTCATTTTATAATTGGACATGTGGTTGATCTAATGTTGGAAATCAGGTCACTCTAGAATTAATTTCCCAATCAATCCTTACAATAGTTAATTGACATGGTCAATAATATTTCATGGGAGGTTGATTTATAATGGTCAATACACTAAATGCAACTTCATACATATTCTTATCTTTAATGGTTGATATCTTGGAGTTCACATCATACTATCAATATCTTACATAGAATATTTAGGATGAAAATATGGGATAAAAAAATGTTTCTAGATTTGAATAACAGAAGGGGTATTTATAATGTGATGTTTTTCATGTATTCTAGTAAATAAGGAATTAAATTTTTTTATGATTCTATGTGTAGGTGGTTCTAATTCATGAACAAATTTAATATTTCATCTAACCTGACACCCAACTCCGTCTAAAACTAGGCTTGAAGAGTGTTCCAGATCACTATGGGCTGGAAACTAGTTTCAGCAATAAAATAATCCAATGGGAATGATTCGAACCAAAGAAAAATATGATCAAATAAACCAAATAGAGCTCACAAAAACAGACCAATAATAACTGAATGTTACTAAATAAAAAAACATATGAAGATACAATAATTACTAAATAAAATGAATGAAAAACTAAGACTGAACCATGAATCCTAATCTCAAAATGATACCCTGGCCACCACATACCACAAGCTCATCCTTCTCAATAAGTAACTTGAAGAATAAAACTGATCATAAAAGATAGCTTGGGTCTATAGACACCAAGTGGAACAAGCAGGGTGTGAGCATAAAAAAGATCAGCAGGTAATCCCCATAGATTCCATGAATTTTATTTTCCATAGAGAAACATGATTCAAATATATTTAGAAAATATGATTTAAAATAATTTTATAAAGTAAAAATATATTTCCAAAAAATATATTTTAAAAGAACACATTAAACTTTTTAAAAAATCACTTTTAGCAACCCATCACAAATCCAGAAAAGAACCTCAAAACCAACTCAGAGGACTGACATGGGTTTGTAAATAAGGTTAAGGAAACCAAAAAAAACAAATCGAAATAGAAAAACACATATCCAAGAAGTATCATAAATAAAAATAATATATTGATAGATAATTTTGATCATTTCCTAGACATTTCTATATGAAATCACTAGGTGTACTCAGATTGAAACAACCTGTTGGCATATAATGCACCTCTATATTCAATAACCAACTGGTCTCTCTAAACAATACAATATAATATAACATCCCACTTATCCCCGTAAAGTTAATGGATTATACTAATCTATCTAATCAGGCTTGAATAAAAACCACCACTCAGAACTCTTAATGACTCATAGGAATATCATGATAATACTAATAATACTATGTGAAACATATTAAAGTAGCCACAATCAACTACACCGCATGAAAAATACCTTAGATGAGAACATAACCTAAGTTCAAATATAATGAATACCATAATCATTCATATACATGAGCCACTCGAGGGGATCCCATCCAATGATTCCAGTGGGTTTTCCAAACATAAGACATGTATCACAAACATGCATGAAAATCCATTTCTTTCATAACCAAATTCCTCCAACATTTAAAGCCTTCATTGTGATAACAATTTATATAATAAAAACATAATTCCAATTTATTTTAAAATACCAACTGCGCCATCATGCTACCAATGTTTTCAACCCATTTTCCAAATCATACCAACATTTCCATCAGACTCATACATCACATGAGTTCCAAAAACAAATTTACAAATCATCGCAAAGTTCCAATAATGAATTCAAATCATAATTTATTAAAAAAATGATTCCAAAACATAACATTTTGAAAATATGAACATATTATATTGAGAAACGAACAATGTTGCAGTGTGAAAAATCATCCATAGTTCCTTACACCTCATAATTACCATTCCATTTCAGAAAATTCAAAATAGGCCTCTGTGCCAATATTTCACCAAAATATTTCTCAACATGAAAAATAGTCATAAATTTATAAGATACATTCAAAAACACATATAAACTCACTCAAGGAACCAAATTCATTAGGAATCACATTTAACCTCACTTGAAAACACATGCACACTAAACCCATTTCTCTATGAAAAAAACATTCAACACATGAGAATTTCAAGTAACTTTGAAAATAAATTTTTCAGGGAAACATTACTTGTTTTTAAAAAAAATATAGATAAGTTTCAAACCTTTAAAGCCCCCAATTTCTACCTTCAACATCTAACCCACAATCCAAAAAAACACCCATGCATAACCAATGAAAACACATCACAGAGAACCTAAGTTCATTTAAAAACCCCAATTATAAATTTATCACACACCACACAAGAAATTATAAAAAATAATTATAAGAAAATCATTTTTAAACCCATTTTCACCAAGTTTCCTATATAAAAGAGATAAAAAAATCTATAATATCACATCATAAGCATGAGAAACACATTTATAAACAATTATGATTGATCAAGCATCAAATGGAATGTTCCAAAATGTAAATAGATGGAACCACCTACATCAACAATATGATAATTCTATGAAACTTCGATAGAAGTAATAATACACCCCACGAGATAATCTGCATACCCTAGAACCAAATAAAACTAACCACACATCATCTCTAACACTTACAGTTGAGAAAAAAGAGTAACCCCACCAGAAAAAACAAATAACCAAAAGATAATAAAGAGTAGAAAACAAAATTGACCATGATTACAATGGAAAATTATATGAGAACCTTTAAGGGTCTTTAATAATGAAAGGAAGGAAAGAGAGGAGTATCTTGGCGAGCCCCCGGGAATTCCATGGTCAAGAATGGGAGGAGAAACCTGAATTAGGGTTAAAAGGGTGTAGGATAAAAATATTATTTACACAATTTTTATAATATTTGAATGCCACATAATTTAGCTGCATAGTTTGAAAAAACTTGTGCCATCTATGCATGGCCTAATGGAGAAGAGGGGAACCCCACATGCACTAGCTGCATGGTCTCCCAGTCCTTGTGCCAATTATGCAGAACACCAATGCCAAAATCCATAACCTCACCTAAAGGTTTCCCTAACCATGAATATCCTGTGCACCATTCCCTAAGTACCCACTCTCCATCCTCACAGTTTTTTATTAGAAGGTTCAAGATTTCCTCTACCAATGTTCTAATTATGCACAACTGGTATTTTATCCCCAAATCTCGATTTTTCTAGGATAACTAAAAAAATTAAACTAAGACTCAAACAAAAACTCCACTTGAATATCCAGATCCATGAAAATAATAATATAATTGAACTTCCTAGGTTGGGGTGTGATAATTCTCCCCACTAAAAACACTTTAAATTGCTAAAAAGTCAACCAGCCAATAGATAATCAAAACCTGATCTCAAAACCAACTAAAACCAAACAATACAACAAGAATCGTGGTGAACATTGAAATCACAAGTCACACCTGACCATTTATAGTGGGAACCATAGCATGAAGAACAATTTTAGAACATGAGAGTTTTCACCCCAACAGAAGAAATATACTGACACCATGGAATGACATTGAATCAGTCCAATATGGGGACTCTCAACACAGGCTAACCCACACCATCCACACAATCAAAAAAAATTCCACAAGAACTAGTTTTCCCTACATAATCCAAACACAAACATGATAGAACCAATATAGAAACTCCCAAAATGGAAAAACCGTTAGTATATGGAGAAAATATATATAAGGGATAAAAACGGGACAGTGAATATAAACACAATCTATAATCATTGATTTCCACAAATATAGAGGAATCATCCAAATAAAAAAAATCTAAAACTGAAACCAACCCACACAAAGGCTAGGAACGACATGAAGAGGATAAATACATTTAATAACTAATATTTAGATAACCATAACCAATCAGATTTCCATATGAAAAAAAATCATCCATTTAAAACACAAGATGGCCCCTATAACAAAAAGGGAAACTACATTAAGAAAACTGAACCATATCTACATCAATGTTTGGACAAAAGATCTTATTGGGTCCAAAACAGGTTCCTTTGCAATACCCTTCCCCCCCAATTGGTAACATTTTTAAGTGGAAAGATACACCAGATGTCTAGCTTCCAATGCTCTAGAGACCAACTAAACTAAGAATACTTCATCCATCAACTTATTTTAATAAAGATCCTTGGAAGAGAATGATTATCCATGATCTCTAAATAATGACCCAAAATGAAAAGAGGAGTTGTTAACTGATCCTGGGATTCTATCTAGGATGATAGGGAAACCAAATCCCATATGTGGTCAACATATACCTTCACTTTCCATTGTACATGATGAATACTCAAGGACTCATCCAACTTCATCATCTTCATCTATTCTACTATGAACCATTATATGAATGTTGTCTTAAAACTGTCTCATTACATCCCATATTACATCGATGTTGGGGAAATTAAATTCTACAAGTCCAAATATGGACCCTCAAATAGACCAATAACTGCACACACTCTCACAGCTTCAGGAGTACCAAATGATCTGAGTACACAATCAACATTATAAATCCATTCCACTGATTATAATGGATTTTTATCACCATAGATGATAGGAAACAACTAATATGAATCATAAATTGGAAGATACCATTTAGTAATTTTGGGGAACATTATGGGAAAATTATACAGAATAATACCAGGAACACAAAACCCAAATAAACATAAACCCAAAACACACCGAAAAAAACATATCAATCCAAAACAAAAGGACCAAAATTCAAGCACTTTAAGAATAACCCAAAAAACACTTTTCAAAAACCACTATTTCATTCTAATTAAAAGCTAAATTCTCCCAAGGACACATTCCAAATACCAAAATCCATTTTACATAAAAAAGGAAACCAAAATATAAAGATAACTCATTTATCGAAATAATTTTCTCCATTCAAAAATAATTTTGTAAAAACTAAATCATGACTTTGATTTTAAATAACCAACAATGGAATCCTATGAATTGTCGCATATGTGTCCATCAAACAATTATCCAAGAACACATGCCAGCATGAAGTATCAATACATACCCACACATATATGAATGTTCATTGGGAGTACCAAGGGTCACACATAACACATTATCACAAAACCCATGAATCCCCATTATTTTAAATCCCAATCACTTCCTCTTTTACGATCCCATTTGTCAATCTGGATCTACATGAAAAAATAATTTCCATTTAAAAAACCATTTACATTTTAAAATCACACTCACAAAAACAAAAAGGATAACAAAACACAAATCACATTGAACTTTCAGAATGATATTCTAGTAGTGATTCCTAATCCAATGACATGGTATGTGGGTCATACCCCAAGTAGTAATCATCAATAAAGATTACCTAAAACATTACCTCTTACTCCACATGGGTCATTACTCCATGTTAGATCACAACATGATAGTAGTTAACCCAGATTTCATCCGGTATCCATATATACAAAAGAAAAATAAAAAATTACCCAAATCCCAGACTGCCCCTAGCAACTCGAGGATCGGAAAAAGAAGGGGTTTCTGATTTTTTTTTTCTTGTACCTTTATACAGAAACACAAAAACCTAGTATCATACTACCAGAAACACCAAATTAGAACGATACTAATCTTATAAATTTTTTTAATGATCCTAGAATGGATTCTATAAAACCTGACACCCGACTTGGTTGGGAATATGGGTTAATGGGTGTTCATAATACCCACAAGCTGAAAACTAGTGTTATGAATCATATAATCCAATGGGAACTATATAACAAAAAAAATTGAGGATCAAATATACCAAAGAAATATTATAAAAACAAACTAATAATAATTGAATTTCAATAAATAAAAAAATGATCTGGACACATAAATCTCTTAATAAGATGAAATTGAATACAATAATTAGACCGAACCACACACCACAATATCCATATGACCCCCAAGTCACCACTAACCACAAGAACAGCTTTCTCCAAATGAGATTCGAACAATAATCCTGAACCATCAAGACATCTCAATTATAACAACACAAAATGGCACAAGTAGGTTGTGAGAATTTAACAGCATTGTAGGTAATCACCATAGAGTCCATGTATTTTATTTTTCAAAACATTCCAAAAAAATAGTCTAAAAAAGTTAAGAAAACAAGATTTTAGATCATTTCCAACATGTAAACATAACTTTCAAAAAATTCAATTTTTTAAACATCACATGAATCTTGTCTTTTTATTTTTTTTCATTTTTTATAACTCATCTCAATTCCAGAACCCATATACAATACCAAAACAGACAACAAAAAAGGGGGTTGTGTAAAAGGAAAGGGAAACAAAAAACACATTAAAAACTAGAAAAAACAATATCAAACATGAAGAAGAACTAAACGGATCGTCAATATTGACATTCATGAGCATTTCCAGAACATCTTTAGAGAAAACCCCTGGATGTACTAAGATCGGACTCACCTATTGGTATATAGTGTCACGCCATAGTCAATAATATATTGGATGCTCTAAAGTATCAAATCCTATGACACATCCCACTAGCCCCATCAGATCAAGGGGGTTCTAACCCATCTAATAACGGTCAATAAGAAACTATCACTCGACCATTTATATGACACCCAGGAATCTGATGATAATAATAATAATGCTTAAAAAACATGGTATGGAAACTATAAATAACAGTATCCTCATTCAAGTTGTTTTAGAGGGGAAAAATCACAAGTTCTAATGGAAACAGTACCAAAAATGTTCCCTTGAACAAGCCACTCGGTGGGATAACATTCCAATTTTTTTTTAACATAAAATATGTATCAAAAACATGAATTAAAATCAATTTCTTTTAGAAGACTTTAAATCCAATATTTATTGACCGCATTGAGACTACAACTTACCATAATAAAACCCATTTTCTATGTAATTTTAAAATTCTTACCAGACCTTCATACTACCCATGTTTTCACCTCATTATCCAAATCATTGAAACATTCCCATCAAAATATATATCACATGAGTCCCAAAACTAATTCCAAAAGCATCATAAAGTTCCAATTTGGAATTCCAATCATCCATGTTTCAAAAAATACTCCAAAAAATTACAAGTTTCAATCATTCCTTTCATATATTTACAAAAAAAATGTTCCGAATTTCAAAATGATACATAGTTTAATACACCACATAATTACAATTACATTCTCAAAATGATAAACAATCCTTCAAACCCATTGTTTAGAAAACATTTTTCATAATTCCAAATGGTCCAAGCTTTGGATATAACATTAAAAACCACATATACACTCAATTAGGCCTCCAAAATAATTAGGAATCACATTTCACACCACATTCAAAACTCATAAAACCCATTTGGAAATAAAACATGAAAAGAACACATAATACATAACCATTTTCATAGGCAAATCCTCTTTCAAATCCAAATTCACCAAAAATTCATTTCTTTTCGAAAACCAAATTTCGACACATGTGCATTTAAAATCACACTGAAATTTTATTTTTCGAAGAAAAATTACTAGTTTTTAAACCAAAAAAAACCCTAAGATAAGTTTTACATCATAAAAAAACCAATGTCCATATAAAACATCAAACCCACAATTGACACAAAAAATTGATTCAAAACCAAAGGCAATCACCTCCCAAAAAACCCAAATTTAGATTAACAAACTCAATTTTAATTTTATCAAAATCCTTCCATGCATATTTAAATAATAATATTAAGAAACCCCTTTTTAAAACCATTTCCCATCGACTTTACAACATTAAAAATGACAAATAATTATATACTAGCACATTACAAGCTTTAGAAAAATATTATAAACATTTAAGAATGTTCAATAGTCAAATAGAATGTGCTAGAAAGGAAATGGATTGAAACGCCTACCTCAATGATTTTTTATTTCCATGAAACTTATGTATAAGTAATAATACACCCTTTGAGGAAATCTATACACAATATAACTGAATAAAACGAACCAGAAATCAACCCTAACCCATTAGGATCATCCAAATGAGATACCCCACTCAGAAAAGAAAGAACAAAGAGAGAAAGTAGTGGGTAAGGGGATATAAACAAATAATATTAAGGAAACCCCCATTATAACCTTCAAGGGGATTCAAAACTGGATGTATGGTAAGAGAAGAGGAGGTTGGAGAGTCTCCAAGTGTTCCTTGGTCAATAAAGGTAAACGAAACCCTAATATGGGATAAAACTATGGGGGGAAAGAGTACTTTCACACTTTTAATTATATGGTAAATCACATGGTTTGGATCCATTTTTTGAAAAACTTTTTTCCATCTATGAGTTGCCTACTCGATAAAATGGGAACCCCACTTGGGTTGGTTGCATGGTTTCCCATACTCTGTGCCAACCATGAAAAACTCCGCAATTAAAGTCAATAACCTCACAACATTCTTGTCATAGTGTTTCCCGAACCATAAATAGGTTGTCTTCCATGCCCCAGACACCCACATTTAATATGCATGGTTTCTTGGGTGATGGTTCATTGTTTCACGTAACTATGTTCCAACCATGTGCTACCTATTGTGTAGCCCAAAATTTCCATTTTCTCGTTTAAAAAAAATTAAACTGTGAATCATCCCAAACCTCTACCATATTCCCCAAATAAATGACTTTCCTAGGTTGTGGTGGGACATTCCATGTAAATATTTCTAAATAAAGAAAAAATATAATAATGGTAAGTTTTATCATGATTCATACTAATGTAAAGACGAAGGCATTATGGGATTATATTTGGCCACATATAAAGGTCTAATGAATATTGTTCATGAATACATACATATATTTATATGAATAATTAATAAATTTTAATTATAATAGAGGGAATATAAATTCTATGATAGTTATTGAAATTATTTGATGTATATGCGGTGTATTTAAATGCATGGAATATAACTTAATGAAAAAAGACCTTTTTTATTATTTTAATGAGGAATAATACAATGAATATATGGAAGATACAATATATAATTTTTTCCTACTACTAAAACATAAAAACTGAATAATTTAGAAGTGGGAGTTTTTTAATTCAACAGAATGAGTCTTTAAAAGAATTCAAATTCAAATTTTATTCGCAATTATTTATTTGTTGGAAGGATGATTTGAAGGTAATTATAGAAATAATATTGTTCATGTGATATTTTTTTTGAATGAATATATATTATAGTAATAATAATAATTTAGTAAAACTATTTTTGTGAATAATCTTACTAGGTGAGTTGTTTAGTAGGTACTTTGTTAGGGTAGGGTGTTAGAAAGTGAGAGAGAATAATTTTTCACTAGCATTATTCATTGAAATTTTATTACTATTTATGGTGATTCAGTTAGTCTTTGAAGTTATTATGATCAATTTTGTTCATGTGGTTTGAAAATAATATGATTTTAGGATATGTGATAACTAGATCATTGTCTATGGGAGGAATACATATTTGTTGTTACCCAAAAAATTCTTATCATTACAAATTATAGGATGAACATTTGTACAAGATGCACTTTAATGAAGGATGAACTAAACTATAGTTGGGAGACATTAATGTTTGATTTTAATGGTTATATGTAATTAATTTTACTAAAATGATGATTCTAATGAGTAGTGTAATCCTTGATAATTCCATATCACACCAAGGACATGCCATCTCACATTCAGAACCAAAACATGTAAATTTTATTTGTTTCCAAGTGTTGGTCTGTGTTTTGGTGTGTGATAAAAAACATCATTTCCTTCAAAAATATGTTGAAGGTTATTTCAAAAGAAATATAATAAAATTAGACCATTGATTCACCCCCCCTCTTAATGATCCTTCATTGATCCTATAGTTGTTTAATTAGTGGTATCAGAGCATGTTTCTTTATTTATGTTTGGTTGTATATTTTTTGAAGACAATTACACCAAAACTAATATGTCACTATTTATCTATAATGGATAATTTTAATTTAGTGATTATAAATTGTAAACCAGCACTCAATGTACAATGTTATTAAATGTGGAAGGAAATGATGGTACGATTCTTATATTTTATCAATTATGATGTTTGGAAGTTATGACTGATGGATTTCATCATTGTGAAAACTTTGATACCATAAAAGTATAATATTAAAATAATATAGAAAATTATGTCCAAGTTAACATTTCAATTTTTACTACCCCTTAAAGTAGTGAATTTTTAAATGTTAAAAGTCTCAAAACATCAATATAATTCAATGATAAATTTTAGAATGTCTATGATGATACGACTACAGTAAAGTGGGATAGATCACAACCATAGAGACTTTAGTATGAAAATATCTATTTTAATGATGATAATACCATTTTTTGTGTATTTATAAGGGTTAATGACATTGTGATAACTATAATAGGTTAGGGTGAGAATTTGGAGGATTCATATGTTTTCTAAACTAATTTTTTGTATAAAACCAAATAAGATGGATGTTAATGTATCGGATTTAGAATAAAAGGATCCATGTTATATTACTCTTGATTATTTTTACATTATTATAATTTCTTTTCAAATTATAAAATATGATTATATTATGAGAATCGTTAATGGTGAAAACAAAAATTCTTCTAATGTCTCAAAAAATGATAAAAAGAGTTTGATTCTTTTGAAGATGGTTATGATACTTCTCAAAAAATATATTCACATGTGGGAGTGAAGTTTTACAAAAATGATATATCTCATATCTATAAATATAAATGATTTAAGTATATGTATAAAGAGAAGATTCCCCTTAAATGCCTCAATTGTAGAGTTGTTGGAAATATTCAGGAAAAACATCCTAAACTGAATGAATGTTAATGCTATATTGATGACAATGATAAGTATAGAATATTTTAAAATAAGAATTCTTCCTAGATAAAAGTCACTTCTAAAAAAAGTGTTAAAATTTTCTGTAACAAAAATAAGAGATTTTTTTCTATAAATGAGTATGATACAATTTGTGATGAGGAAGAAGTGGTTAATAAAGATAATGATATTGGTGAAAAGTTTGTGATTATAAGAAATTATGGATAAATATTTCACTAATGATGAAATCAAGAAATCTAAAATGGAATATCTAGAAACACACATCAATTTCATGATGATGGAATAATTGAGACAATATATCATAAAATTTTCAAATCTTTTTAAGAGAAATATAAATCATAACTGTGACCTTCAATCGGACAACCATATGGAATTTGTTAATGAAAAATGAAAATTTATTCTATTAAAGGATAATAAAGATTTGTTAAATTATCATTATGTTTATAATACCTTAAATACATTGGTGGATGAAAAGGTAAAAGAATTAGAGAAGGATCCTGATCAAATCCAATAAAAACTCTTCAATGTTAAATAAGATATAAAATTATCTTGATTCATTGTTTTGAAACACTATTATAGAATCTAATGAGTATTCAAATGAAAATAAACTAAGATAATATCAGAAAAAAACTATCCAGGATTATGTTAATATTGAAAATATTAATAAATTATTAGAGAAGATTAATTAATTCAAAAGGACCATGTTTGTAGGGAAATATCATGTGTCTCAAAAATCTAATAATTTTAAGAATACAAATCATTGATACAAAAATATAATGCATCCAGTGACTCTACAAATGTTTAGAAGAAATATAATAAAAATAGTTAAATGGTAGTATATGATCAAAATTTTGGTCTTTAAAAAGGATTCAAAATTTATGATTATAAGGAAGTTGAATTTCAACTACACTGCTCTTGATGAAATGATGTTTTTAAAAGAAAATATGCTTTCTATAGAAAAAACTGGTATTTTGGAGCATTTATGAATACATAAAAATTATTTTTCATTATTTATCCATATCATAATATTGTAATAAGGCTTCAAAAATAATGTTTTAAGGGGAATAATTCATTTCAATAGATGAAAATTATAATGAAGTTTAATTTTTTCTTGAAAGAAGACACATAACTAGTTCAGTAATCATAATGAAGTGTTTGGAATGGGTGATCAGTATTCTAATCATGTAAATTCATATATAATCCTTCTACCATTATAAAAAACATAATTTATAATATTATAGATCTATAAAAGGTACAGTGAATATCGAAAGAAAAAAATTTATTGTGGAAGATTCACCTAATGTATAATAAAGAAAAATTCAATTGAACATGTATAGAAGATTCTCATCTCATTTGATAGTAGATTTTACACAGATTAAATCTTTTAAAAACTACAGTAGAGTAAAAGAGGGTTTTTGGTAATTGATAGGTCGCTAAAAGATAAAGGAGTTGGCTCTACTATTATTGAGATAAAAAACAGAAAATCAAAAAAAACCCATTATTTTGATGTATTAACAAAAAATATATTGAGTGTTTTATATATTTATTATTAAGGAAATGAAGTTGTTTTTTGTAATGTATTGGTTCTTGGTTAAGAACCTTAATGGTGGAAATTTGATTAAAATAATATATTTAACTAGAAGAAATTTTTTTCTAAAGGGTGGTGTTTGAAATTCTTGTTTTCTCACCTATAAATAGGACAATGTACTATTGTATCGAAGGATTGGTCATTTCATAAAAATAAATATGAACATGTTCACTCAAAGAGATAATTTTTTCGTCCCTATACTATTAATAGAATGATATTTCATGTACTCAATATTCTAAATCATGAAGATTGGAAAATATTCACACAAGAAGGTGGGATTTTAATCTAAGCAAACTCTAATTATCACTTATTCCAATGTATACAAACCTCTGAGTAATAAAAAAGAAAATTTAGATAATTATTTTTTACTTTTATCAATGAATACCCTATCATTAATTTTTCCATGTTTAAAAATCACATGTATGAGGCCTTAAATTCATTCATATGTTTTCAAAAAATTGCAGAAAATTCATATTTATTTCCTCCCAATAAAATCCTTACTAGAAATGTAATTGAGTTTAAAAATTTTAAATTTTAATCTCACCTATAGAAGAATGGAATATTACATAAACTTAGTGAACTATACACACCACAAAAAAAAGGTATGGAAAACCGAGAAAATAAGAGTTTGGTGGAGATATGTCAAACAATAATGGATAAACATGATACATATATAGATTTTTTAAGGTAATAATTGTTTATATCAAGTCAAGTTTGATTCAATATTTTACATATGAAAAACTAATATAATTACTCTTATTATATTTATTATATAATATCACCTAGTATTATGTATCATATTGTTTTTGGAAGTTCATATAACATCAATATAATAGGATAAAATATTGGTAAATTTGAGCGAAGGGGGGTTGCTAGAATTTTCCATTGTTATACCCCAAATGAGGGAGTATATAATTATTTTAAAAATAAGATTATAAATTTTTTGGATATATTTTATTTAAAGATACAAAAATTAATTAATTTTGTAATTTGATGATAATAGATTATGATCATGTAGTTATGTTTATTATTTTATTGAAAGACATTATGAAATGACAAATAAAAATGAATTTTCCAAGGATATAATAGTTATATAATAATAATATTCCATGAAAATTCATTAGGAGTACACTACCTATCTCATTTAAGGATGAGAAAGAAATATTTATTTCAAAATATTATTGGGAATCACGGACAATAGGTACTAACTAAGTTAATAATGAGGAATCAACTCATAAATTTTTTATCTCAAGTTTAACCTAGAATTGTGGAATTAAAAAAAATAATGAATTAGTTGATTATACATATCAAAAATTGTACCACATAGACAATAATAAAACATGGGAGTGGGTACCCAACCCTTAATAAGTGATTTTCATTGGGATAAAGTGTGTGTTTCAAAAATAATTTGAATGAAAATGATGATGTGGTTAGAAATAATTATATGAATTAATGTAAAGGGTATTTTGATTTTTTATTTGTGGAATTTGATGATATATTTTTCCTAGTATGAGGGCTTGAAAACATTATAATGTTTCATACTTCTATAGAGCATTATTAATATATGATATTCTAAATAGATGTCAAATTTTTCATTCTTTATTGGTGAATTATAATATGAGGAATATATTAAGAACGATTTGAGTTATTTCATATAGAATATGTCATTTTGTTTTTCATGTAATGTGATTATTTATATGGGTTAATACAAATCCCATCATCATGATATTCTATGCTAGATACCTGTTTTTATAAGTTAAATATCAGAAAGGGAAGAGTGGATTCCAATCTATATATCAAAGATAAGAAATATATATATATATATCCTATTTTAATTATATATATAGATGATATCATATTTTTCGGAAATTATTAATAACTTTTGTTATATGTTTTCTTAGTAGATGATCGATTTATTTTACATGAGTATACACTAAGAGGTGAGATACTTTCTTGGATTTGAAATTACTCAATATGAATATCATAATTTCCTTTATCAAGAGAAGTATGCTAAGGTACTCTTGTAAATGATTTAAATAGTACAATAATTTTTTTTTACATATACAATTTAGTGTAACAATGATATAAAAAGAGGAACAAAAATTGAATGTTAATCCTAGTTAATTTTTAATGGTTTTTTGAATCTTGTTATATCTTCCAGACCTGATTTAATATATGTTGTACCCCTTTTTTCTAGGTATCAAACTAAACCTAAATAATTCCATTATACGTAATTAAATATTATTAACATTTATATAAAGTTTAAAATATATCATAAGTTAAAATATGACATCAAAAGGAAGTTGGATCCATTTGTTTATACAGATGAAGATTGGGAAGGGTGTGTTGATGATAGAAGATCCACAACTGCTGGAGTTTTTTTTCCATTGGTCATACAAGAGTTTGGTAACACTAAGAAGTATATTTTTAATACAATATAAACATTTGTGGTATAATATGTTTTTTCATATCATTCCAAAATTCAGTTAATGAGGATGCTGACTCTGTTTGAAGATTTGAAAGTTGGAGTGATGTAGCCACTTTTTCTTGATTGTGATAAGAAAAGTGATATAAAATTTTCAAATAATCTTGTTCATAATTCTATAATAAATCTGATTTATATTAAATATCACTTTATAATTTATATTTTGGAGTAAATGGAATTGTAGTTAGAGTGTGTTTGACTGTATTTATGATGTGATTATAATGACATTTTGTAAAGTAACATACTGAAATATGAGGTTGGAGTTGGGTTTTCTTTCTCACCCATATCATGAATAATGTATGGTTTTTTCATACCCTCTATATGCTTTTCATTGAATTTTTTTTCAAATGATAAAATATATTAAAAAGTAAATATGTCTAATGATATGTTCTTTACCTATTTAGGGGGGAATATATTTTGGGGTTTTAAATTTATAATTTCGGGATTTAAGTATGAATGAAATTTTATAATAGTAAATTGAATGTGGAAAAAAATATTTCTAACCATAGGATTATTAAATATTTATTAGGTGTTGGTGATGTGATAATGAAATATTTATTTACGTTTTTTTCTTTGGGTGTAATAAGTTGAATACAGATCATTTTAATCAAGGAAAATGGTGTTTTATTATTACATTATCTTGTTTCCTACATATAATTCTATCATATAGGATAAGAAATATTTAATGGTTGTCCATTTATAATTACACTGAGTTTAAATAGTGATTTATGTTCCTCGGTTTGAAACCAAATCAACAGGGGATGTTTTTTGAGCTTAATCATGAATATTCTTAAGATGGTCGAGTGGTAATTGTTGGATTGTTATCTTTTGTTAACAAGACAAAAATCATATTGGTTATGATGATTGTTATGTTCTTATTCATAGAAATATAAGGTTAATTTCAGTGGATGTAGAGATTCTATCTTCTAAATGTTTGATGGGTTTTTAAGACATTTTAAAAAAGATTAAATTCATTTGAAGATGGTTTAGTTCTAAGACCAGAATGTTTGAAATATATTATGTAATTTTGAATTTTTATTACATGCCTTTTCATTTATATTGTAAAAATTGAGGGTCTTTTAATGTTTTGTTTCGTAGAAAAAAGGTACATAATATTGGAAAACATAAAACATTCTTCAAATCTACTTGAAAGAATTATGTAATTGTTTATCCTAATTACGTTTACTCTATATAATAACTTTGGTAAATACATCAAAGAAACATAGAGCATAAGTCCTAGTAAGAGAAAACAAGGGAAACGGTTTACATGTGATCTTGAGGAACAATCAATGTAAACTTGAGTAATATCATAAAATTATAATAAAAGAAAATTTAGATTATCAAAATAATAAAAACATCAATCATAACATGTAAACGTAGATACAAAATTTAAATAATACATTCATAAGAAAATAACTATGGTTTTTCCTAGAGATGTCCTAAAAATAACCAAGGTTATTCACCAAGGTATCATAAAAGAAGTCATATTTATAGATTAAATTATTTACCCAATGCGTGGGACTATTATTAGGTCACACCCTTAATATATCTTAATTAATCTGACTTACATGGACTATAATAAAATATTTCATAGATAACCATATTATAATAAAAGAAATGTGATTCATATTAAATTCATGGCATTTTAAAATGTGTTTAATGTCATATCATTATGTCATTTATAACCCAAAAAATGGATTGAGGGTTTTATGTATGTAAATTCTAGAATAAAATAAATCATTTTTATATCATGGTTAATAACCATTGAAACGAAACTGGTTTGGGTATTCACCTAAAGAAAATGGATGGTAACTTCTTCAGAAGAGGATAGAATGATTGAGAAGTAATATTGAAAACATAACAGGTATAAAATATTGCTTTAGAAGAGCATAAAACGAGAGGGTACATGGGTATATTGTTCAACAAATACTCCATATTCAATAAATGTATTGAATGTAATTAATATAATAACATTTTTTGGAAATTAAAATGATATTTCTCATCAAAATGGAATTTGAACGAAAAAAAAGAGAAGTTGAGATTTCCTTTACCTTGAAGAGTATTCCATAAAACTCATAGGTTGGGTCCTTTGGGGCCAAAGGACACTATGGGAGGACTCCCTAGGAGGCAATCATATCATATATTCATGTTGGATGAATTAGGAATGAATTTAAATAATGAAATCGGTGGGTACTTATAACGAAAGTGGGGGATGAGTTTATTAGTTTCTAAATAAAGGCTTTAGACACCTAGGTTGTGGTAAATGGAAAAATCAATTTAAATAAGAGTGTTTTTATCAAACTATTTTATTTAAATACGAATTATTCATAATATTTTCATCTATGAAAATTATATTTATCACTTCTATAAAGAAAAATTTATATATGAAAAATTAATTTATTATATTATATTTCAATTTAATTGACAAAATCAATTATTAAAATGGAAATGATGGAATTCTCTTAAAAAAGGAATTACACACTAATGTTTCTCCATATAACCCCTTCTTACACCCTTATATGCACTATTAGTGGCATGTGTGATGGCGGTAGATTCATGGGGTGCCTCAGCTATCATCGACTGAGTGATAATCTCCACTAAATTGAACTCCTCCCGTATGTGATTCCATTATTTCATAACTTGTTGAAGCTCAGATTGGTATTAATCAGGGGAGAATCCAAATGATGAATCCTCACACCCACGCATTTGAAAATGGGATTCAATCTAAATGACTCTACTAGTTGAGGTCAACGAATAATATTTCAATATCAATTATACTTTGTCATAATTTTACTCATAATCTCAAATGATTAGATGAAAATTATTATCAAGATTATAGTTCCCAATGGTCATATTGTCTAATGATCATAATTGATCAAAAGTCATGTAATATTTCAATCCATATGGTCCCATTTACCTTTATATTCACTTCATTAAAAGTGGATATGTTTTTTTTGGGAATAAAATAAAACATTGAAATTCTAGAAACAATTATAATTCAAGAATTGTGGGTCATTATATTCTTCCACCTTAAGAAATTGAATCATAGAAATTTGAAGTCATTCTATAGGTTGAGAAAATGTGTGGGTACTTTTTCCTCATATTATTCTCTATTTCCCCCATCGTTTCATTATATATATGGTTCCTCCACACCACCTTGACTAGGTGGGTAGTCTTGTTGATTAGAACCTTGTCATTAAGTCCAAGATCTCCATCAACTGCTCCTCATAAGAGAGTTGATGTTCCTGTTGTATCGCATCAGGATTTAGTATATGTGAAGGGTTTGGTATGTACTTTTGTAATATAGATATATGGAATACATCATGAACATGATCTAACTTTGGATGAATTTGAATCCGATAGTCCACTTTTCCTATGTGATCAAAGATTTCATTTGGACGAATTGTATGTTGGGAAAAGCTTATATTTCTTACCAAACCACATGAATCTCCTCTATGGTAATATTTGAAGAAACACTTTGTCCCTAACAACAATCTCTAAGTCCCATTAGTGGTTGTTATCTTATCTCTTTATCCAACTCTGAGTAGCTTTAATGCGTTGTTGGATGTCATGAACCTTCTATTTCATATATTGCGAAAGCTCTGGTGCATGAAAATTTATCACACCAACTTCATGCCAAAAAGTGTGATTAATACATCACTTCCCATATAGATCTTCATTGGGTGCCATTTGAATACTCCAATGGAATATGTTCTTGTTTGATAACTCAACTAAAGGGGGATGTTTATCACATCCACATTTAAATTCCATTTATCATGTTATCATCATGACTACTAGTGTATGAATAGTCCTTTCATATTGGATGTCAGTTTGGGGGTGATAGACTGTACTGAAATTCAATTCAATACTCGGAAAAGGTTGAATAAATCTTTATTATTTTGATATAAAACTTATATCACAATTACAAATAATTGAAAGAGGAAATCCAAGATTCCTCAACACTTCCATAAAAAAATCATGGAAATTTTATCATGATATAACCCCTCCCAACTAGAGATAAAATATGAAATCTGAGTGAGATGGTCCGCTGTAACCCATATTGGGTAGTTCCTTTGGATGTTCTTTGGAGACCAAGGACAAAGTCTGTAGTGATGCTTTCAAACATTCATGTTGGTATGTGTAGTGTGTTTAATACACCTTTTGGAAGCTATCACTATGACACCACTTATTGAAACATCAGGCACCTTACAGAGTAGTCCGAAATCAGTATTTTCATGTGATCCCACCCATTTTGATCACATAGGTCCCTATAAATTTCAGTGATTCAAACATTTATAAAGAATGTAGAGCTATGAGATTAATTCATTAGCTCAGTCTTTATTCTGGAATAAATAGAGCACATCGCCTTGTAATAAATTTCAGTCCACCTAGATAATCAATATTGGTCTAGGGAAACATCCCATTCTTCTCATCCTCTATATTCTTCTGTAACAAATGATCTTCTATTTTATATTTCTTGGTCGTATCTATAGACGGTGGTTTAGAAACAATCTGGTATAGTATAGATGATTTCCCTTCCATCATGATTCCCATGTACAACCTTACTGGGTCCTGGATGAAAGGTGATCCCTGAATCCTCGTAATTTCCAACATAATATCATTTTCCTTACATAATGCAACAATAAAAAATTTTCGCTTCTTGGGTGATAATGAATTTAACAATCGTAGTATTTAACAAGTTCCAACCATAAACATTATCTCATGTTCAATTTATTTTGTGAGAAAATATAGTTCAAACATTGGAGGTCTCTATATATATCACATTTCTCCCCATAATGATAGTGACTCCATATATTCAGAGTAACAATATCCATAGTCGGCCATAGGTCATGTATAGGATAATTCTTCTCATGATGATTCAATTTTAAAGATTCATAAGAAAACACTATGTAATTTTTCATACGGTTGTACACAATCTACTATAGAGATGCATCTATAAAAATAAAAAATATTTCTATGATAGATGTTATAGTTAGTACAATTGTAATAGCCAAAATCTTCTTCGTCTCTTGGTAACATTCTTCACACTCTTTTATCCAGATGACATTGATGCTTTTCAAGTTAACATGTTTAGTGGATTATAAATTCATGATTTTTTACACTAACCTTCTCTAAAATCATTATAATAAAAGGAAAATATTAATATTAGTTTCTATTTTAGTATGATTCAACTACTACAGAACCATTTTCATTGCAGGATCAACTGATATTCCATCATTTTTTGTAATGTTTCCAAAGAAAACTAACTGTTGTAACCAAAATTCACACTTCCTAAACATTTTAAATCTCCTCTCCTTCCTTACAGTTTGCAATATAACCCTTATATAATACTAATGCTCAATGTGAGTTCTAGAATATAACAGAATATCATCAATAAAAACTACCACAATGTTATAAAGGTATTCTATAAAGGCTCTATTCATCAAATCCATAAAAATTGAAAGTGCATTGACCAAGACGAAGGGAATAACAACAAACTAATTACTCTCAGGAATCCTGGCTTGATGTCTATGTCGCAACATCCTAAAATGAAACAAGTGTACCAGAATCAGTATGTTATACCCGGTGAGCTGAATCAAAGGGATCACAATGTAAAACACTCCCAAAACTCACGCAATCAGTGTTTTTGTGCACCGAGTCGGAAATCAGAATTTAGGGTCTTGTTGTTTGGATACATCGGCCACTACACCAACAATGCACTCCCTGAACTAAAAAACACATTCAAAACACTTAAAAACATTACAATATTAATAGATCGATGTTCTATCTCTTTTGTAGGACAAAATCCTCTGATACCATATTGTCACGATCCATCCTCAAGGCCCATGTTGTGACTAACCCATGCCCAGCTTCCATAGGCCAGGGGTTGGTGCCTAACACAAAAATGGTGTATCCATATAATGGGAAGAAATTTCCTTTAAACCTGTAAAAACACAACAACCAAGAATATAATAAGAAGAAATCATGATGTAAAATAATTTAGTTAAAAGTGTCTAAATGTAAAGGGGTTGGAATACAAGCTCAATTGAAAAGTACAAGTGAAACTAAAAAGAGAAAACAACTCCTGGATCAACCACTGAGGATCCTACCTATATGGTAGGTATGGATCATCTCCACACCACTCCAGGTTAGCCCATCTCCCCAGCATACTGCCTGGTCTTGGCTCCTTCATGTCTCAACCCACCTGCTCGTCGTCTGCATAAGACAAAACAAGGTGCGGGAGAAAACCGTGCAGGGTTGAGTATAAAGATACCCATTAGAGACCCTGTGAACCCTGAAGGTCTCCCAGAGTTCTAGAAAGTAAAGACCAAAAAGGAAGAGATCAATCACAAAGCACAAAGAAAAAGTCACCTCACACCAGGTATACAACTCAGAGCTTAAGAATATAGATTACTAGTCATTGGAAATATCATATTATTCCATTTAGAAGTCCCACAACTGATCCACAATGATGTTGTTTTATTATCGATCCACTCTTGCATGTAAGACATTGTTCCATAATGGGCCACTATAAAGTGGGTCCTCATCGAGTCACGCTTTTGTTGATCCAAAAGGGTCTCTAGAATGCTGATCCATACAGGGTTTCTATTATGTTGATCCACACAATGTCACTATGAGGTTGACCCACAAAGATTCACTATGATGTTGATCAACCTAGAATCACTATGATTCTGATGCCTACTGAATCTCTATGATGTGGATCCACACAGGGTCCCAATGATGTTGATCCACACAGGGTCGCTATGATGCTGATCAACACATGGTCACTAGTATAGAGGTATGGATGATTAGTCGAGCAGCTACACATCCCACTCTGGAGTTTTTGATGCTGACTCACATTGGTCGCTCTTCTTCTTCATGTCACAGCCAGCCATAGGATTCCCCCACAACACGCTTGATTCTAGGAGAACTGCTCCCCAAACCATTGGCCATATTTCAACTGCTACAATGTCCTGAAAAATTCATACCATAAGGACCAACCCATCATAGGGTTCCCATCATGACAAACGACGCGTCGATTAGATGCCCAATATGTGAGATATGAAAACTTTTGTAAAAATGGACCAGTTGGATTCAAGTATGATCAATCCCCGGACACCTGAAAACCTCTGTGAAAACTCACTTAGAGTTTCTTCAAAGTACTGCCTTGTCACCAGGGACCTTATTCCACAGACGGTGCTTCAATCGGACATCTGGTCTGTTAGTTACATCCCTTTCTGTGAAATGAGGGTAATCACACCTCAGTCCGGCACGGCTCGGTTACCCCAGCCAGAATAATCTAAATGGGCAGCATCCAAAAAGGGATACCAATGCAACTAACGACATGTATACTGGAAACTTGGGTGGTCAGTTGCAGGTGTTTATTTATTTGGGGTAATGTTAGGTCTGGGCCCGGTCCGACTCGTTCTGACCAGTCTGAAGCAACAGGTCCCGGGGCCTACCTGACCCCAATCGGATCCGGCCCATTAAGGGTCAGTCTAGTTCGGTTCACTGGGCCAGCCTGTCGGGTGGGGTTCGGCGCACCCGTGCTGGCTCGCCAGGCAGCAGGTTCGGCCTGGACCACTAGTAGGTCTGGCCCACTGGCGGGTCCAGCCCGCTTGGCCGGCCCGTGTCCATCTCGGTCTACCAGAAGGAGGAACGTTGTGTCTCACTAGCCCCCATAGTTGGAGCGACATTTCGCCAGCCAGTGGGGTGCTACCCCACCACATGAGCATCCAGTCATTTAGTCGACTGGGTTCCGCCAACATAGCATGGTGTGGGGTTGCACCGCTCCTTCATGTCATGGCTCTTTAGCGATGGCAGCTCCACATTGCCCCCTTCTATCGCAGACTACAAATCATGGCAGCTTTGTGCCATTGGCGGCACCTAAGGGAACTACCCTTTTCCCATGCATCTGGCACGAGTCAGCTTCCTTCGTCCACTCTGGAGCGTCGTCACGCGCTTCTTTCCACTAACCACGGCTGGTTGTTGTGGGTCTCCTCCATCCACCGCTGACATGGCGTGCCTGTTGTTTCTTCAGTGGGTCTCCAGACAGGCTCTGGTTTTCGTTCTTGGTGTTTTCTATGGCTACAGCTCTCCCGCACTGCCGCTGTATTAGCGTGGCCCGCTATTTTGTGTTGCCATCAATCTGAGGAAATTATCCCCAAATAACGGATCATGAGCGTAGAGGAAGAGGGCTTGAGCCTTGTTTATTTGGAATGCACCATCCACGTTAATGAGACGGAAAGAAGGAGAGGATTTAATTCATCAAATACAACTTCAAAAAAATCAACCCCCTACTTGGAAGAGATATTCACTAAAGACAATCGATGAAACCTCGTTCGTCATTGTCATCGGTTTGTGATTCAATGGAGCTCATCACTGCTCACAGATAACAGTCTAGTCCCCCAAGTGGTTGGCATCATGGTACTTTTCCTGAGCTTAATCACTTGTGGATGTTGTGTCAACACTCCACTTTGAGCTCTATATAAATTGGATGTGCGGAGGGTGAGTAACACATGTGGAATTATTGGGGTTCATTTAATTAATGAACCTCCCAAATTCCAAATGTGTTGTTACAAGAATAATGGAGAGTCAAGTCATTTAATGGACTGACATGTTGATGGTCTCGCCATCACCTCCCATCCACTGGAGAAAAAGAAAAGAAATAAAATATCAAAACGTTTTATTTTATTAATTTTTCAAAAGTCCACAAAATTAACATTTTCACCTAACCTACTTTGGTCGAAGTGAATCCTCCCTTAAGAGAATCTCAGCTGTATGGATTCAATGGTACCCTCAGATTATTAATCAGAGAACCATTTCAAAAGTTAGAAAATGTCTCTCTCGCCTTTACTGAACATTCCTTAAAATGATTCAGAAATTCATTTTGGGCACATTGAGCCTCAGAATCACACACCTTCAATTTTCACAGACTCGTGATAATCCCAAATAATTTAAAATAATTATATGGAATTTCTAGATATTTACAGTTATTAAATATGTTATAAATAATTGGGAATAGTGAGTTTCTGAATTCAATGATTCTAGTCATCAAGAGAAAATAAATATATATTATCATAACTATTATTTCATAGTTGGAAGACTCATATAGAGGGGTGTATAGATACAATATTCATTATAGAAAGAGAGAAAATTGATTCAAGCATTTTTTTGAAGAAAACCAATGGATGAGCTAGTCATTATGTTAATTTATAGGAGATGGTGAGAGAGTGAAGAATAAGTTGTTTCAAAAATTATTCCCTAAAATTTCTTATTATTGATTGTGATGTAGAAAGTCTCTAATGGTATTACGTATAATGTAATGCATTTATTTTATAGAGAATAATATTTCATCATATCTAATAACTACATCATTTTCTATTAGAGTATGGTGTATTTGTTGTCATCTAAACTAATTATTACCATTTTAACGAGTGACATGAACATGCGTGTGGGATGATCTGAATCATAGTCAAGGAAAAAATAATACATGTTTCATAGAAATACCCTACTTGGTGTACTCACATGATGATTCTAGTGGGAAATATGATACTGTAGGAATCTACAGCACACCAAGGACTAGACTTATCACATTGAAAATTGAACCTTGGAAATATGTCATGTTTCATTATTGAAGATTTTGTTTTGGTTTGTGAGCAGAAAACACAATTTAATTATAACTTGGGGAAAATTTTATTTCAAAAGAAATATAAAGAATCATATATAACTGATTCACCCCCACTAATATTTCATCGATCTGCTAATGGTTCTAAATCATTAATGTTTCACCCTCAACCGATCTCTTTTATCCATCATACATGTATACCATACTGAATGTATATATATTACCATTCATTGGTAATACAATAAACCAATCCTTTTACACATATTATTACATTATTCTTAAACATAAATATACATTCATACAAAACAATGATCAAAAGTTCCTAGTCAATTTGATGAATTGGTTCTTAATAAATAAAATGAAACTATAATATGGAATCAAAAATTTATTCTCTGTTGAGAGCTCCAAAAATCCATTAGAGATCCTAAAGATACATTGTATAACCTAGGAAATACATGAAATAAATGGTTAGTAAATCAATGACGCTAAAGAGATAAACATGACAACAAATCATAATTTGTGTGTCAATATATAACATGATATCCAAAAAGAGAAGTTACATGATTAATGATATAGAATCATAAGATAAAGAGCATGGTATCATAATATCAACTAATCAATGGAAATTTCAAATGAAATAAAAACATGAAATAAACATAATTCAATTATATCTACCAAATTAATATCATATGGTGGATAGAGTCCCATAATGGATTAGTTTCACTCTCTAATCCCATACATAATGTCCCATGAAACTAAAAAATTACCCAATGCATTATAGGGATATATAATTAATGTCCAACACATAAAATCAATTTAAGGTACATGCATAATATTTCCACATATTGATATCAATCAAAAGGCATAAACAATTGAATTTCCCCTAAAAGTTATTGGCTTACGTAATCATACTTCGAAACATAATAAAAAGATATTTCTTTAATAAGCAATTGAGAAATGACCATAAGGAATGTATTACAGAATTAAAGGAAAGTATAATTATCTTCTTATATTTTTAATACACCTATATATTACATTTCTAAATATTACAAATCATTAAATAGAGATATAATGTGACATTGAGATAGAATTATCATAAGAATAAATGTGTGGGTTACAATGATCCCTTACCTTGAGCCCAATTTGTAATGTGCATTCATTAATTTCCTAAATAATATTAATATTTTAATTAATTAATATTTAATAACATTTTCATGTTAATTGGTCCTTTTATTTTATTTATTACCATGTCCTATTCTTTTACAAAAAAAATGTATTTTCATATTGGACTCTTTAATGATAAATATATCCTAAGTCCAAAATCACTTTGGTAAGTCAACTATGTTCAAATATATTATTATTTAATTATAAAATTAACTTTAATAACAACATAATTTTCATCTTTATATAGAAATTATATTTAAAAAAACATGAAATATAGTAATGAAAAATTAATAACATTATAATCATATAGAACTTAAGGTGTACGTATGAATTGGTAATATTTACATTTTTAGACTATTATGATATAAATTAGGTAAATATTATTTTATATTTAAATGATGATAAAAATATCATGTTTTTAATATTTTTTATTCAAATATCCTTACTTACACAATCCATTTTGTGATATAAAAGAAAAATAATCGCGTAGTGTCGTGAGGTGGAAATTCTCCCTACACATGAACGATGTTACTATTAAATTTTAATGGATTGTAAAGAATGAAATATTTTGATATATAAATTTTACAAAACATTTAATATCTCATTTATATCATAAAAAAACATTGAATGAACCATTATAGGTATTTTAATGGTGTTATGACGTCAAATGAATTGCATCAGTTCGTGTGGGGGTAATCCTCTATACACACGAACAATGGTTTAATTTCCCTATTGATGGTTGTGGGGATGGATTTACGTTATGGAATTAACAATATAACTTCTCATTATATGTTATATTCTAATATTATTATATTATTATGAATTTATGATATTTTCATGAGATGGAACAAGAATTAAAATAAAATCGCTCGGTTAGTAATTCTACGTCTTCTCGGACCACCTATTTGGGATTATACCAAAAGAAAGCCTTCCTCGAAAGGATTTATGACCCAAAAAAGGACTCTAGGATGTTTTAATGGAATTAAATATGTGATTTGGTAGGGTATCATCTAAACTAATGATTATGTATGTTTGAATAAAAGGGGAGTGGATGTGGTGTTTTATAAGTGGGAGATTGGAAACACTTCGAATATTTGACCAGAAAAAGTAATAAAATGAATTTAAAATGTTAAAAAAGGATAAAAAAGGTAACATTTCTTACTTTTAGACCATAATATATGAATTATAAATGTTATGGATCATTTTTGACTCTTATCATTTTATTTTAACTCGTAATAAACCATTTTTTTCCTCAACCATGTTAATTAATTTTTTGTGTTGTTACGATTTATTATGGTAAAAAATTATGTTGGCATTATAAGATAATATAATTTTTTAATTAAAAATATAAAATCAATTTTTTCAAATTCAATTCATATAATTATGAAAATTTAAATTAAAATTAAACTATTATATGCGTTGAAAATACTAGTTTCCAAGGAAAACATTTCAATAAGATGAGAATGTTTTAATATGTAAATTCAATATTAAAAAGATTACAATCCCCTAAATTGGATTAATAAATTTATTTTTACTATTTCTAATTGAAAAAAGTAAAAAAATTATACTTCTAAATAATTTAAATGAATATTAAATTTCCAATACAATACTTGTTTCATTATTCATTGAAAAATTAATCATTTTAAAGAAAAACCAAACTGTAAGCCGAGCATAATATAGATATTATAATTTAAAAATTTATATTTATTATATAAAATAATATTTATAAATGTTCAAAAATATTATAATAATAATATATTCTCACAAAAAGTAATAAAATCATTTTGGAAAATATATGTTTTATTAATAATTGAGTACTTATTTCCAAAGTGTTTATAAATACATTATATTGATTAAATCATGTATATATATTTCATAAAGTAATTAATTATATACATATATAAAAATTTACTGGATAGATTATATAATTCTTATTAAACTATCATGGTTTATTTTGTTTGAGTGTTTCGTGTTTCATACATTATCGAACATAGTTTTCCCATTCAAAAAATAAGGATATTAAATTCATCCACATATAAATAATTTATACACTAAAATTATTTATTTAATACTAATTAGATAAAATATGATTTTAATTCTACTCCATCACCTATTATGATTTCCCTATTTCTTCCTCAAACTTTTGGTTTCTTCCTAACACATTTACTAGATGAGGTGTCTAATTTCACGGAGCTTTGTCTTTATGATATAATATCATAAATGAATAATCCTCAAGTGAGGAGACTAGTATATACTTTAGCATGAGGTATTCATGGAAAACATCATGTATATGAGATATGTTAGGTGGGAGTGCTAGTTAGTAGGTCCCTACTTTAAGGGAATCATGGATCTCAAATGTGATGAAATATATAGGGTTAATATTTCCCTTATTATTAACCCTTGTCTATTTATTCCATGTCTATATATTGAGGAACACGTTATCATTGATCTCAAACTATAGGCCTCATTAATTATTTTCTAAATATATTTTTTTGTTGAATTTTTGTAGATTTCATATGATACAGAATGGATTGAACATTCTTTTTCATATCATGGAAATGGTCAAGTACCATTAGATTCATCTCTATATAATCATCCTAAAATATTGGTGTCCAATACTTCTTCCATACAAATCCTAATAATATTCCATATGAATTTTATAATGAAATCTATTTTTATATGTGAAAAATACAAGGGGAATGTGTTGATACCAAAATCCTTGGGAAACCAATCAGAAAGATATCAACATATCCTATAGAGTTTGGATGTTTATCTCATTCTAGGCATATATTTTGGGGTTGTAAACAATTCTAAAACTAATTTTAGTAAAACTTCAAGTTTAATGGTTATTTAGAACCATGAGGAAAACCTAATATCTCAATTAGATATATTAAATATTTATACTCTATGGAATGATATCCCTTCCCTTATGTATATCATAATTAGTTGGTCAATATAGAAATATTGTTTTATGTAAATTTAAAGTTCTAACTTTGCGTGGTGATTGAATACAACCTAGATGGTGTTATTTTATTCATGTGTCCTAACGAGTCTTGCAATGAAATACATGGTTATGTTTTCTAATTTCCATACTTGTTTGGGAAATGGTGGAATCATACCCTTAGACTTAATTTTTTTGTCCTTGACTTATTGAAACACTACATATCGATAAAAAAATTCTAAAACATCCCTTTTTAGGATATCCCATGAGAAGTTTTTCATCATATATCTATACAAATTAGTGATTCCTATATTAATAGATAAGAATGAGTTATGTACATAATCTATAATATCCCTCTTTAGCACGTGTTTTTATTGGATAAATATCAATGTTATAAACCTAATAACATTATCCCTAGGAAGGTTGAACTCCAGAATACTTGCTGTCTTTTTCTATAGCACCACATCACCTTTCTGGGCTGCCTTAATCCTCCATATAATGGATGGTTAAGAATTTATTTTAGAAGTTCAGATGAAGATCCGTTAAATATTCTCATACACATCATTTTCATGTCTGATAAGATTGGATCACTCTCAATTATCATCATTGATGAAATTTCATGATCATTTGTACATAGAACACCTACCACTTTGTTTGATTTCTAATGATATTAATTGATTGAGTTTTTATAGTCCAGGATCAGTGATAAATGACTTTATTGGTTCATGTTAAGATCCTTTAGTGTGAATATATATTTTAGTCTCTTATGATCCATATATATTTCACACTTCACTATACAGAGATAGTGTCTCCAGGTATTCAATGAAAAGATCATTGAATCCAACTCCATATCCTATATATGATAGTTCTACTAGTGAAATTTCAACTACATTAAAGAATAATCTATAATTTTATCATTCATCATTAATAAATAACCCAAACACTTCGTTGAACCATCATCGTATACCCCAAAAGGTTCTCTACTTAAGGGAACCATGATTAACAGTGAAGTTAAAACCTCTTTATTAACACCTTAAATCTCTCTTCAGATTCCCTAGCATTGAATTTTTTTAAATACAAGTTATCATGGTTACCCGGTTTTGAAATCAAGAAAATTACTTTCCAAATAAATAGAAATATCCAACTAATACCAGAAAACATGGATCAATGTTACAGTTGTAGGTTTAAACCACACTTCGATTTCCATATCTCTTAGGGGTCGACAAATATCCCTTTACAGGCTATAATATGTCCAAATAATGAATGTTCTTGCATCCATAACTATAAACTAATATAATTTTCATATTGACTCTCTATTATCAATTTCATTGGTATTGTATTCAAATTCCCTTCAATATCCTCCATGAATTTGGAGTATATCGAAATATCATCTATAATGACTACCACAAATTTATCAATGTAATCAACAAATAATATATTCATTATGTAAATAAATACTTTTGGAGCTTAATTTATTTTCTAAGGAATTACTATGAACTCATAGAGTCCAAACATTGTTCAAAATACAGTATTGGGAATATCATCCTTCTTGACCCTTAATTGGTGGTATCCCGACTAAAGGTCCATCTTAGAGAAATATTGATCCCTAGGTTGTCTATCAAAAAAGTTATCTATCCATGGAAGGTGATACTTGTTCTTTATCAATATTATTTTGAGTTTATAATAATAAATGTACAGTCACATTGACCCATCCATCTTCTTAGTAAAGTGGACCAGTGTTCCCTATAGTGAAGCACATGGGGATATAAATCTTTTATCCATATTCTCTGGTAGCTTCTTCATTAAATCGTATAGTTAAATAATTTTCATTCTATATGTTGTATTGGATATTAGAAAATATCCATGAATAAGTTCAGTAGAAAATTAAACTTATTGGATTAGTGGAAGTACCATAAAATTTTGAGGAACACATCATAATTACACCTTACAGTGGGAATCTCTTCAAGCATGATATTTCCTTGTTATCAATCATTTATAAAGGATGTTATTTCATAGAAGGAAAAACTTCAATGCATCTGATGACGATACCAATGTATACTAATCATAATTATTTCAATTTTATATAATTTTTGGGTATTTTACTTTTCTCTTCATTCTATATTTTATCCATACAAACCATGTCAATCCATTCACAAAATTGCATTAAATTCCACTAAAGGGAGTATCATAATATTTTTGAGGATGTTCATCCTAGAAATATAAATAGGGGTGAGTTATATGATTTGGATTCTATAACTTTCCCTTTCTTTATCTTCATCGATAACTCAACATCCATTTATTGACATGTTTTATGAATACATATACTAATCTTGCATAATATGAACTAATGCGTAGAACCAGAATAAAAAATTACATTTTCTATTCTTGAATAAATAAATAGAGTTGTTATCACCACTTCATTATCTAGATCCACCAACATAGTTGTGACATAATAATCTCAAATTTTATATTTTTTCTTTTGTGGGGTTTCATTTTTTATTATTGACAACCCTTGTCTTATTTCATGGTTTGCATAATTTCCTTGTTCCTTGCAGTTATAAAATTGAAAACCATGTTGAGGGTTGGAGGGACCATTCCTTTCTTCCAACATAATAGTGGATTTTTCCCATCAATAATCACTATCTTTTTTTCCTTCCTTCCCACACTATAATTACATAATGTTCCTCTTTAAAAAATTTACATGATACTTCTTCCCATTCTTTTTAAAAGTGGGATGTGGGACTTTCTTTCCAACTTTATATTTACCCATCATAATAGAAATGTTAAACTCTATTTTCTTTCTATTATCTCTATGATAACACTGAGATTCATTGACCTCTATTAAAACAAGGAGAGAACATCATAAAAGTTACTTATATATTTCCATGTCTCAAATTACCAAATATTTTTAGTGACTTGTCTTTAGTAAACCTTATAATTGGTAAACATTATTTTAATAGGAGATGAAAGAGGTAGAGATATATCATGAATGTATTTGGAAGTTTTATTCATATTACATAATTTATTAATCATACTTTTATTGAAGATAATTAAATCCCTCTCTACTTTAAATCATAGAGTATGAGGATTTTTTTGAATTTTTTTTCCTAATTTCCTACCACTCTATCACCTTGATCTCTTCCTTGGGTTTCAAATTTTTTATCAATTCCCATTATTGATTATATTTTTCCTCTATATTATAAATATATAGAAATAAAATCTCTTTATCATCACATAAAAGGATAGTGAATATCTTTTCAATGAATTTTATTTATTATTATACAATTAAAGGATCAAAAGATCCACATAATTTTAGAATCTTTTTTTGCACAAAGGATTTAATTGAAACCTGCTATTTCTTGGGGGGATTCAATAATTAATCATGATTTATGTTTCGATTCAAAACATCAGTTAACTAAATCATTATTTTCATGATGTTCTTAAAACATTATTGCATTCGGGTAGGAATATCATGTATACGGTCATCACATTTCCCATCAAAATGGATTTTGACTCAGTTTTTATGATTTTCAACCATTTTCTTAAAATAAAAGGATTATTATGGATGGTTTTTTTAATATATTAAAAACATAAGTGGGAAACTATGAACATTAATGGGGTAATTAATAAATAAAATACATTCATCAATCAATGAAATAATAGGATTTAATATATTTTATCCAAGGTAATGATTCCCAATATGTTTTCTAAAAAAGTTGTTCAAGTCCTTCAAAATGGTTATTAAAAAGTTTGTTAGTTCCAAAAATATTTTCCTTCTGAGTTGAAAACTAGGTGTGATGTAAGCCTGGTTGACATATACTATATATTGATCTAGTCAAGACTGATGTCTTTTATCGAGTTATTATACCTGTTCCCTAATGTTCTGGAATAATTTCTAATTATACTATCTAGAAAAAGATGTAAGTTCTCAAAAACCACTCACTATACACTTCACTAGGATTGAGGGATATTTTTCTATACTAATTCTTATACTTAGGCTTATCCTTAGTCTTATCCCTAGAGTTCTCCCAAATATTTTCTTGTCCTCATTCCAAAAAATTTCTAAACATTTTCTCTGATTTAATCTATAGTGAACCAAAACATTTACACATATTATTACTTTATTATAAAACATAAATATCCATTAATAATACATAAGTATCATAATGTCATAGTGTCTTTGGATGACTTGAATATAATACATATTAGGAAACTCAGACATAGAATCCTTATTTTATTATATATGGTGAACTCATAAAATACATTAGGGCACATAAAATTTTATAGGATGACCTTAAGAATAAATGAAGGATAGGGGTGAGATAAAAATCTACGCAATGGAATAAATATGGTATGAAACCACAAAATGTGAGTCCAGGTATAACCAGATATCATAAAGGATAAGGTATATATGTAATTAAATACCATAATAACATATAAAGAGTGGGATAATAATATCATAAAATCCTAGGAAAGTGGATATGTAATAAAATATTACATAAAAATAATTTAGGGCTAACTTATATGATAGAATCACATGGTGGACTATTTTCCAAAATGGATTCGGTTCACTACCAAATCCCTTACAAGAAATCTCATGAGAATTATACAAAAAAATGAATTAGAGGGATGTATAATTATAGAACCATTCATCGCATTCATTTAATGTAAAATCATAAATTTACTACATAAATATACCAACTATAAGGCATAAAAAATTCTCATGAAAATTAATGGGTTGTATAACATTATCTCCTAATATAATCAAAATAAATTTCATAAATAAAAAAGATTAAAAATGGTCATAAGACATGTATTACCCCCATCAGTGGAATGTAAAATTGGATAGGTATATATGTAAGAGCCATATATATATAATTAATAAAATTTATATATCATTAATGAGAGATATAAGGTGAGTTAGAGAGAGAATTATCCAAACCCAAAGAAAATATTTTTTCTAGAAATATACCTTACCCCAAGAGTAATTTTTCATGTTTGATCATTATCTTCTGGAATAATAAACTAATGTTAATTATTTAAATTTCTGATAAACATTTAAAATTTTATTATTCCTTTTAGTTTATTTATTACCATGTCATATTCAATTAATCCGAAAATTAATTCTATATCATCCTTTCTAATGATAAACTACTCATATGTCTAAAATCACATTGGTAAGATAACTATGGTCAAATAAATTGAAATTTAATCATATTAATAAGGTAAATAATAAAATAATTATCATATTTCTATGTAAATTAAAATTTTAAAACCAAAAATGAAATATTATTATGAAAATTGAACTATGTTCAAATCATGGAGATGGTTGACCATACATACCCACGAGTAACGTTTAAATTTTTCAAAAATCATCATGGAAATAAGGTACATATTATTTTTTAATTAAAGAATAATAATTGAGTCTAAAATATGATATTATTTCTTCAAATAAACGTCATTATACAATCCAAGTGATTTGGTAAAATAAAATTAATCATATCGCTTTGTGAGGTGGTGGTTTGTCGTACACCTGAACGATGTTATATTTATTTTTTAATAAAGGGTAAAGTGTGAAATAATATGATTTGTTAATTTTAAAGAAGGATTAATAGTTCATAAATTTAATATATAATATTAAATCCATCTGTAATGTTTCTTAATGAGGTGATTATGGAAAACTAATAAAATTAGTTCGCAATGAGGTATTCCATCACACGCATGGACAATGATTTTTTTTACCTTTTGATGGAAGTGGATATGGATTTAAATTATGAGAATAATATAATATAATATCTATATAAGTTAGATAACTGTTTTAATATATCATAATTAATTAATAATACTTTTAGGAGGTGGAAGAAGAATTGAAATAAAGATGCTCGATTAAGAATTTTACCTTATCATGAACCACCTCTTTAAGGATTATACTTAATGAATTTATAAAATGGATTTATGAAAAAAACAAGGACTTTAGGATAATGAAATATATATAGGGAATTTATATTTATTGGTGTTTTATGAAAAAAAATTTTGATGTGTGAATTATAGGGGACGATGGGTAACATTTTATAAGTGGGGGAGAGGACACCCTTAGAATTTTTTAAAACAAAACGTGATACCTATGTTTTCAACCTGCCAAATGGATAATAATTGTACTATATTATAACCATAGAAGAAATAATTTCTAAATATTAAAATTCAATTTAAACTAAGAATGTTTGTTCTTAATTTTTAACCCTAATATCTTCATTTTAACCCCAACTAAACCTGTTTTTATCTTAATCATGATAATTACTTTTTACTATTTTTAATATTCATTATGTTTAAATAATTAATTTAAACTTAATAGAAAATATTAATTAAGATAATTGACAATATTTAATCCATTTTTCCAAATTCCATTAATAGAAGAAGAAATTTTTAATTTAAAATTAAACCCAGAAACGTGATGAAAATGCGGGTTTCTAAAGAGAAACTTTTTATATGTAGAAAAATTCATAACATAAAAATTAATAATAAAAGTGATAATAATATCCTATTTTGAATTTTTAACTATATAATAAATCTTATTTTACTTTTAAAATATTTTAAAAATAATATTTTACCATATATGTACTTTAAACGAAAATACAGTTTTCAATAAAAATCATTATTTTTCCTTAATCATTGAAAAATCAATCATTCCAAAAAAAATTCCAAAATTTCAACCTATGTTAATATCTTAATTAATTTTTTATAATAATTTTAATTCCCAAAAAAATAATTTTTAAAATTTACAGTAATTAGTTATAATGTATTTTCACAAAAGGATAGAAAATATAAATTTTAGACATATTTGTTTTTATAAAAAAATTGGTGTTTATTTAATAAGTGTTTAGAAATATATTATATTGATTATAAAATTTATATATATTTCTCAAATTATTTAATTAAATTAACACTTTTCAATTTAATGGGGTGGTTGTAATGTTATTATTTAAATACTCATGGTTCATTTTGGTACTATGTTGCGTGTTTCATATGCAATCGAATATAATTTTCCCTTTTAAAAACTCGGGGTGTTACAGGTAAAATATCAAAAATAAAATATCTAGAATAAATAGTCTAAATTATATAAGAATAAAAATGAAGGTTAAAAGTGATAATATGGGAGATATTACCTTAATTAGAAAGACCCAAACTCTAACGCTTCGACCCCAGTTACCCAGAGTCGGTGCATTATTGAGTAACATTGGCATGATCACAAAAGATCAAGTCTCGAAAGACCGATTAGTTTAGTAGCCTTGGAAACACTAGATACATTCATAAATGATACATTACATCATAAAGTGAAAAACTACAATAACAAACTCTCCCTTTTCCACACTCATATCCCCTTTAGACTATCCCTACCGGTCATTACTAAAATACTTCTTCACATCCTGGATAAATTAAAACATTGAAAGGGGTGATCTCAGATGCTCAGTAAGGATAACAATATCGCGGAAGCTTTTATAAATAAACATTAACATTTAAGGAAATGTATAACTAAAACAAAAGCCTTTTAAACTTGAACTTCAACATAATATGGAAAAAGTAAAAAAGAAATAATGTCATTTACTTATTCACATGGATATTCTACGGGTCGAATATTCACATGCAATATCAATAACCACATTCATAACGATGGAATGCATAATGCCAGACTATCATAACAACGTATCCAAGGCCTCATACCAAGACTACAAATAAGATTTTGTCTAGGACTCATGCCAAGACACTAGTTTGTCTCATGAGACCTTCCGATGCATCGAGGAGCTGTGGCGGGCTCCACCCGTCACTTATTAAGTCCAATGCATTCCTTATATGAACAGGTTTAAACATATCATAAACCATAACATAATCGTATCACATATAACATGCATAAAGGAAATATAAAATTTCCACATTTCAATCACAAGGCATCAATACAACACATTGATAAAATAAAAACACTTTCAAACCCATTTTCAATACCAAAATAAAAGAAAATTTAAACTTTGTATTTATTTTTCATTTAAAAAAAGTTATGGCTTGTAGAGGATGTCGAAACTCAAATAATGGTCACATCAGTGGATAAGTCATTGTCCCCGCATACGTACAACAAGAAAAACATTCCTCTTTGTCGTTTAGTAAAACGCTTCGTATAAAAAGATTCCTTTTGAGTAAACGTAAAAGCCAAAGGGGTTTATACACCGTATAAAATAAATTTGTGTATAAAACAAAATATGCCTCAATGAATGGTGATTGAGACAAAGTCCCTTAAAAAGATCAATTTTTTTATAAATGAGATCTACTATGTGTATTCACTATAAGTATACATAAAGAAAGTAAAAATACAAATAGAACAAAATAATATCTTGACATAATTTGAAAGTAGGAGATTAACCCAAAGAATGGAAATTGGGTTAAGAAGTTCCATTACCCTGTGTCGGACTTGACTCGAACGTTCTTTAACCTCCTGAATAATAAACTAGAGTTAATCTCTACTTTCTTAAGAACCTTTTTCAAGTTCATTATCCCTTTTATATCACTTATTACACTGTTACAAAAATTATGTAGTCATTTAAGTTAATAACGGTTGTTTTGTCGATCTTTGGTACTTGAGTCAACAATAAACATATTATAATTACAAGTTGTTCACGTGGTAGAATATAAATTATATCCGGAATTATATTCATGATGTAGATATAATATATATCATATATGTCTAGTATATACATTCATTTGTAATATTACATAACATTTAGAGGTAAGAAATGAAATGCACCGTTCATTGAGAAGGTAAGCCGTACATACTCATGAACGCTACTTTCATTTCTATTTCATACTTAATGGAATGAAAATATAATTATATAAAGGTATAATATAATTCCAGTATAATATAATGTATACTACCATTTACTCCATCCTTTATACATCCCACAAATGGCATTAACGATTCAAATCAGTTTGAGGGGGCGGTAGTCTGCACTACCTAAAATGAAAATATCACGTTTACCCATAATGGAAACCTTAAAGTTATCCCATAAATGAAAAATAAAGAAGCTTAAGAATAAAATAAACATATTATATATCATATATAAATATAGTGACATCTTAATGGCCACCTTTGAAGATGCTATATAAGTGTTGAACAATCATCGTTTCGTGAGGCAGAAATTCACAATCCACAGAAACAGTATGTTATTTATCCATTAAATGTTGGTGTGTGTAAATGTATCTCGAATACTTCTGATAAAAACATCCTAGTATATTTAGGATACTTTTTTTGTTACAAAATATATTAATAATAAGATTTTAGGGGGTTGGAGACGCAAAAGAAAACAAAATAACATAAGAGAAGACATTACCTTAAAACATGAAACTCTTTTTTATTTGAGCTCAAAGGCTTCCTTGGGAAGAACTCTTCCCAAAGTGAGGCTTCTAGGAGTAAGAGAGGGAATTGGAAAGACAAACTGGGAATGGGTTGGCTGAGAAAAGGCTTGAGAGGAGTGGGTAAGGTGGTAGAGGTGGGGGCCTTTTATAAGAGGAGAGGAGGGGTACTCTTGGAAAGATTGAAATGTTACTTTATTATGAAATGATTTTCTGATTATAAAGGTCCCAAAATGAAATATATCTAGGCTAATGTGATAAGGGTTCGAAATATACAAATCCAATAGGTTTTTGGACAAGTTTAATCCTTATATTTTACATTAACGTTTCATTTTATTTAAATCTTTAATTAATTAGGTAATCGCTGCATCATCATTGTGTCATAAAAATATTTCATTATTTAATGTCTAAAAATAATACAAAAAGTATCATGATGTAGGAAATATTATTATATTTCTAATGAATATTTATAGTCAAATGTATGACTTGTATAACCCCATTTAAAAATTGTTTTAGTAAAAGCACTCATGTTTGTGACATTTTTATTTTAACATTAAATAAAAAAAATTAATGTAATTTTCTTACCAATGTGGCTCAATGGGGTCCCCAAGATGACCCATGGATTTTCTTGGTCGGCCATGACTCATCCAATATGTGTAGGACAAGTGCCAAGGTCATTTCATATTATTATAACATAATCTTTATCTTAAATTTCACTAATTACCTTTAATCGCTATTAATTAAACTTAAAAGTTTCTATTCACAAAAAAAAAATTTAATCCCATTAAACTAAATTTTACTTCCTAATGACAACCATGTTTGTCATATTTTTGAAAATCAAATCACTGATGTGGTAATGTTTCATTTAAATGAAAATTCAGTTTTTTAACTACCACTTTGTGGTTTCACTATTCATCAAAAATTGAAGTTTTTCAAAACAATGCCAAAATTTCACCCTAAGCTATAATTGATATTCCGAATTCAAAAATGATGTCTTTTTTATAAACATCCAAACATATAAGTTTCATTAATTTTATAATTAATTCTCATTATTACAACAAATAGAATGTTTTTAAGAAACAATAAATATCAAAAGATTGACAATTGTTTACGTCCAATTTCAAAGTGAAATTAATTCTACTGACCAACATTGGATAAAATGGTTAAAATATATTATAATTATACTTTCAAACCACTCAATAGTATAATTTATCACTATAAATTATTTTGATTAAAAAAGTTGTTTTTAATTATTTTTCACTATTCATGAAAATTTGGAAGTTCTCATAAAAATACAAAAAATTCAACATAGGCTAATTTCTATATTCTGAATACACAAATGAAGTCCATTTTGAAATATTGAATATATGTCATTTCAAAAATTGGGTATTACTATTCATAACTACTAATTTTATTGGTCGCGGTGTGTTAGAATCTCGAACTTGCGTACAATGCAAACTATTGAATTATTGAAAGAGAAGCATACCATGGAAGCTCGGGATGTTACATTCTCCCCTCCTTTAATAAATTGCGTCCTCGCAATTTGAAATTTTTCATTGAAAATAAAAGCGTGAAAATAGAAAATACCTTTGTGGAAAACCCACATCAGAAATAAGGTTAACAAAATTTTTCCTTAATAAGAGGGAAAGGGAAATGAAAAAGTCACCACCAAATTATGATCTTGATAAGGGGAAAATTGGTGGAAATTAGAGACATATAATTTGAGGAAAAACGTAAATATTTGTAGGGAGTTATTGAGGTCATCAATCACAAACAAGTGTAAAATTAAGGGCCTCAAAGCCTTCAATATTATAAGTTCAACAAGACATAAGGTATTAGGATAACTCATTTTTTGTTTAAATATCCCTTTACTAATGTTTATGAATAAATTTATTCATAGAATAAGAGATAGGTATATATATATTTATGCTTGACAAGTAGAGTTTCAACCTTCATATAATTTCAACCACAAACTCATCTTTCACTCAAAAAGATAATAGAACTCAAAAATATTATATTTATCCTAATCGTACAACGTTCAAATTATTAACACATACCATTTAGATTAAAAAAACTATTTTGTAATAACCAGGGGCTTCCTGTAGGCTAGTGGTAGGTAATAAAGGACTATCGCGTTATGGTTGTGGGTTTCATTCCTACAGCTTTGTCTGATACAACAGGTTATCCCCTGACCTACAAGTTGTCTTTTTCCTAAAACGATAGTATTATAATATTCCAAAAATAATATTCATAATTTTTTTAACCTTAAACAATACTATCCAAGGTACAACTTAATCCATTTCAACCTTTAAAGTTATCCAAAATATTTTTGTCCAACTCACAGTCCAAATTTTATAAGGAAGGTAATCATAATGAAGATCCTTTTTTCCGTGTAACAACATGTGAACACCTTCATCATGTATTCTTTTAAAACACTTCAACATCTGGAATTACCATAAATCCTTATTGATTTTATTCATAATCCCTTATTCCTTATAGAATACTAGACATACTCCTTATATCCAAAAATGTATACAAATCATTAATCTGTTTTAAGAATATCCAAGATAATTTATCCAAATCAATCATGTATTATTCCAAAATTACTATCTTGGTATCAGAACCATATTATGGTTTATCTTTCTCTCAACCACATATTTTCCAAAACATTAACCTACCGTGGAGTCACTTTTCTTGGTTCCACACAATCTCGAGTCCTTGATGAAATAGTACTATAGTAAAATCCTTATATATTCCATAATTATTATAACCAGTACATCATGGATACAACACTCAAATGACAAAATTCTTTAATGACAATATAAGAACTGAAATCATTCTCCTTATCTGTGGTAGTATCATAACTTGATTATTATCCAATAACATCATTTGGGGCATACTCTGATGATTTGTACATTGGTTTGCGTAGTGTCCCCACTCCTTGCAGATGAAGCATTGTACATTTGAAACATTTTTCTTACCCTTGCAGTCACACACTTGGTGTCCTTTTTCTCCACACTTATAAAAAACTCTCAATTCCTTCAGGAAAGTTCCAAGGTGTTTCTTCCCACAGTTATCAAATATTGGAAAATTCATGTTTTCCCTCTTCCATTTATCCTTCATTCTCTCTTCCATCCTTTTCTTATCTTTCATCCCTTCAAATCCATAAGACTCAGATAATTCTTTACTTATCTTATTAACAGATGATACTATTTCTTCATATGTTGAGAACACATGAGAGACTATTTCCCTTTTAAATGTTGGCTTAATACCATGAAAGATATGATCCTTCTTTCTCTTTGGATCATACGTATTGATGGAGTTCACATTCCTTCTACTGGGCACCATTTCTATACAATGGCATAAACTAGGTTAGTTTATGAATTGCAATGAATAATTCCAAACATGTAATATACTTAATGTAAATTTAATGGTTTATGGATATAATCAAGAATCATAAAAAATGTTTTCTTTGAGAAAGTGTATACTCATCCCCCGGTAGTGTCGTAACCAAGAGTGCAGCAAGGCCCGTTGTCATGCACCAGTTCTCGTTCGAGTCTATCTCAAAGCAGTGTTTTCGGGTTTTACCCCTAGGTACATATGTTCCAGAGCCTCCTATACCTGCTCGTATCCAGACAGGGATGTATTTCTCGGAAAACTCACAAAATCTCTATAATACCAAAATTCTAGGAAGTTCTTCTATACTAATCCTCAATATCTATCTTAGGGCTATGTACTCTAATTAGAGTTTATCTAAATCTATCTTCCAAGGTTAATACTAAACTGACTCTGATACCAACTGTAATGCTTCGACCCCAGTTACCCAGAGTCAGTGCATTATTGAGTAACATTAGCATGATCACAAAAGATCAAGTCTCAAATGACCGATTAGTTTAGTAGCCTTAGAAACACTAGATACATTCATAAATGTTACATTACATCATAAAGTGAAAAACTAAAATAACAAACTCTCCATTTTCCACACTCATATCCCCTTCAGACTATCCCTGCAGGTCATTCCTGAAATACTTCTTCACATCCTAGAAAAATTAAAACATTGAAAGGGGTGAGCTCAGATGCTCAGTAAGGATAAAAATATTATGGAATCTTTCATAAATAAACATTAACATTTAAGGCAATATATAAATAAACAAAAAGCCTTTTAAACTTGAACTTCAACATGATATGGAAAAAGTAAAAAAGAAATAATGCCATTTACTTATTCACATGGATATTCTACTGGTTGAATATTCACATGCAATGTCAATAACCACTTTCATAATGATGGAATTCATAATGCAAGACTATCAAAACAACATATCCAAGGCCTCATTCCAATAATACAAATAAGATTTTGTCAAGGCCTCGTGCCAAGACACTAGTTTGTCTCATGAGACCTACCGATGCATCGATGAGCTATAACAAGCTCCACCCATCACTTATTAAGTCCAATGCATTCCCCATATGAACATGTTTAAACATATCATAAACCATAACATAATCGTATCACATAAAACATGCATAAAGGAAATATAAAATGTCCACATTTCAATCACATGATATCAATACAACACATTGATATAATAAAAACACTTTCAAACCCATTTTCAATACCAAAATAAAACAAAATTAAAACTTTGTATTTATTTTTCATTTAAAAAAAGTTGTGGCTTGTAGAGGAAGCCAAAACTCAAATAATGGTCACAGCGTCGGAGAAGTCATTGTCACCGCATATGTAAAACAAGAAAATCATTCCTTTTTGTCATTTAGTAAAACGCTTCGTATAAAAATATTCCTTTTGAATAAACGTAAGAGTCAAAGGGGTTTATACACCGTATAAAATAAATTTGTGTATAAAACCAAATATGCTACAATGAATGGTGATTGAGACAAAGTCCCTTAAAAAGATCAATTTTTTTTATAAAATAGATCTATTATGTGTATTCACTATAATTACACATAAAGAAAGTAAAAATACAAGATAGGACATAATAATATCTTGACATAATTTGAAATTAGGAGATTAACCCAAAGAATGGAAATTGGGTTAAGAAGTTCCCTTACCTTGTGTCCGACTTGACTCGACTGTTCATTAACCTCCTGAATAATAAAATAGAGTTAATATCTACTTGCTTAAGAACATTTTTAAAGTTCATTAACCCTTTTATATCACTTATTATAATGTTACGAAAATTATGTGGTCATTTAAGTTAATAACGGCCGTTTTGTTGATCTTTGGTACTTGAGTGAACAATAAACTTCTTATAATTACAAGTTGTTTATGTGGTAGAATATACATTATATACAGAATTATATTCATGATGTAGATATCATATATATCATATATATCCAGTATATAAATTCATTTATAATATTACATAACATTTATAGGTAAGAAATGAAATGCACCTTTCATGGAGACAGTAAGTCGTACGTACGCATGAACGCAACTTTAATTTCTATTTCATATTTAATTGAATGAAATTATAATTATATAAAGGTGTAATATAATTCCAGTATAATATAATGTATAATACTATTTACTCCATCCTTTATACATCCCACATAGGGCATTAATGATTCAAATCACATTGAGGGGGCGGTAGTCCGCACTTCCTAAAATGAAAATATCACGGTTACCCATAACGGAAACTATAAAGGTATGACATAAATGAAAAATATATAAGCTTAAGAAAAACATAAACATATTATATATCATATATAAATATAGTGACATCTTAATGTCCACCTTTGAAGGTGTTATATGAGTGTTGAACATTCATCGTTTCGTGAGCCAGAAATTCACCATCCACAGAAACAGTATGCTATTTAACCATTAGATGCAGGTGTGTGTAAGTGTATCTCTAATACTTATTATAAATAAATCCTAGTATATTTATTATACTTGTTTTTTTACAAAAGATATTAATAAAATGAGTTTAGGGGGTTGGAGAATCAAAATAAATTAAAATAACATAAGAAAGACATTACCTTAAAACGGGTAACTATTTTTGATTTGAGCTCAAAGGCTTCCTTGGGAAGACTTCTTCCCAAAGTGAGGCTTCTAGGAGTAAGAGAGGGAAGTGAGCAGACAAAATGGGTAGGGTTTGGCCGATCCAAAGGCTCGAGAGTTGTGGGTAAGGTGGTAGACGTGGGAGCCTTTTATAAGAGGAGAGGAGGGGAACTCTTGGAAGGATTAAAATGTTACTTTATTATGAAATGCTTCTCAGATTATAAAGGTCCCACAATAATATATTTCTAGGGTAAGGTGATAAGGGTTCTAAATATACTCATACAATAGGTTTTTTAAAATTTTAATCCTTAGATTTTACATTATCTTTTCATTTTATTTAAATCATTAATTAATGAGGTAATCGCTCCATCATCATTGTGTCATAAAAGTCTTAATTGTTTTAATGTATAAAAATTATTAAAAATGTATCATGATGTAGGAAATATTTTTATCTTTCTAATGAATAATTATAGTCAAAAATAGGACTTGTATAACCCCATTTAAAAATTGTTTAATAAAAGAACTCATGTTTGTGACATTTTTATTATAACATTAAATAAAATGTTTTTAATGTCATTTTCTTACCAAAGTGGCTCCATGTGGTCCCCAAGTTGAGCCATGGATTTTATTGGTCGGCCATGACTCATCCAATATGTGTAGGACAAGTGTCAGGGTCATTTCATATTATTATAACATTATCTTTACCTTAAATTTCCCTAATTACCTTTCATCGCGATTAATTAAACTTAAAAGTTATTATTCACCAAAAAATTATTTTAATCCCATTAAACAACATTTTAATTCCTAATGAAAACCATGTTTTTCGGATTTTTGAAAATCAAATAACTTATGTGGTAATGTTTCATTTAAATGAAAAATCAGTTTTTTAACTACCACTTAGTGGTTTCACTATTCATCAAAAATTGAAGTTTTTCAGAACAATGCCAAAATTTCACCCTAAGATATAATTGATATTATGAATTCAAAAATTATTTCTATTTTACAAAATTACAAACATATAAGATTCATTAATTTTATAATTAATTCCCTCTTTCACAACAAATAGTGTGTTTTTAAGAAACAATATATATCAAAAGATTGACAATTGTTTTTGTCCAATTTCAAAGTGAAATTAATTCTAATGACCACCATTGGATAAAATGGTAAAAATATATTATAAATAAACTTTAAAACCACTCAATAGTATAATTTATCACTATAAATTATTTTTATTAAAAATGTTGTTTTTAAGTATTTTTCACTATTCATGAAAAAATGGAAGTTCTCAGAAAAATACCAAAAATTTAACATAGGATAATTTTTATATATTGAATCCACAAATGAAGTCCATTTTGAAATATATAATATATGAAATTTCAAAATTTGGGTATTACTATTCATAACTGCTACTTTGATTGGTCGCGGTGTGTTAGAATCTCAAACTTGCGTACAATGCAAGCTATTGCATTATTGAAAGAGAAGTGTATCGTGGAAGCTCGAGGTGTTACAAAAACCTCCCCAAATAACATTTTTTCGGGGAACAAGATGGAAGTAAGTAGAAAAGATAGAGATGAGACCTTCCGTTTATCCCCACCACCTAGAAAACCCACCTTAGAAGATTTTATTAATTTAAAACCCTCATTTAGTATAAATTACATTCAATTAAAAAATTTATTAAGTAACCATCAGGAACATAGTGGTTCCAACCATTTATTTAGTGTCTCACTGAGTACTCAGTATTATCCCAACAAACACTCGTTGGCCTAACTAGAGGTGAAACACCACTAATTAACCAATCATACATCTAGTATCAATCCACCAGTTGTATAGTTGTTATAAATATACAAAATCCCACTATTATTCGTTTTCAGGCCTATAAACATCTTGTTATGTCATTTTTAACAATTACACCACTTAAAAACTCATTTTTAATCTTTTAAATAATATAAATATGATTCTTACAATGATTGTCATTCAAAATTTGATGTTCATTATATTTACCATTGATCATTGATTGATTCTTCTCGCCTTAAATATCACCCAAAACCATGGGATGTTACAAGCTCCCCATAATAATGTTTTTATCCATGAAAATCCAAACTATACTTTTACTAAAACATCTCATCATGTGCCATTAATCAAATCATCATGAACAAAATACATCTACTTCTCACACATCTATCATAAATTGACTAAATAAATAAAATTTCCCAAGAACAATAATACCCTTATAAAATCATGAAACAAGAAACATATGATATTCTTACATCATTTTCCATAAATAATAACTAAACCCACAATGTTCTTATGGTGATAGCCTACATAAATACACTTAAAAAACCAAATTTTCCAATTACTACTCCACACTAGAGGATTCTACTATAATAAAAAAATATCAACCATTAAAATAACAAAAAATATATCAAAGAGATCCTTGAACTTGAGTCACAAACCACTTCTTAATGATCAATTGTAATAAGGTATTTAATGCTCAAAAATAGATGGATCCATGAGAATGATCCCAAAAGGTCCATAAAAACTCTTGGGTCACTTATTGTTCTTTTTTCATATTTAAAAAACCATGTTATACATCAAAAAATTAAATTTTTTAAAAAACTAATCATGTCAATTTAAACACTGAAAACACACAATTGTTTTTTAGTAAGACAATAAACTCTAAAGTATCGCAAATTTTCATTTAAAAACTTAACTCTAAAAACATCATGAATCGATAATCATTTTCAAAAAGAATCCAATTGTATAATTTTTCTGAACCCTTAATTTTCCAATATCAATCACACAAAAAATTCAAAATCCTGAATTCAATGAAAATAAATTTGATCTAATATCCATGGCATGTTAATCCAACAAATAAAACTGTTTAACACAAATTTTTAATCAATAAAATTCTATTAAAAAAACATTTTTCCTTCATTTTAAAATCCATAATAATTCACTTGTGATAGATGAAAACTCACAAAAAATCAACCAATAAAATCATCAACAAAATTCCATTAAATTGGTTTAATTAAATTTGTGTCAGATATTTATCTTTTAGGAATTCAAATAAATTATTTATCTCCCTTAATCAGTATTGAATCATCTCATTGGACTAATATCAATCAGCACCTCCAACAATTTCAGGTAAATTCCAAATACAAATAATTACCACTAAACATAAAAATTTATAAACACTCACTCCTCATCAATCCCTATATCTCATTATAAGTCTAATACATTCATTACATGGAATAATAAAATAAAAAATTCACACCAATCTAGAGTGCTTACTCTTAATAATAAAAATCACCTCGAAACCTGATTTTTAATCAAACTAGTTTTGGTCAGGTATAAATGAATCCATCCATTCATGTAATGAACAAATTTATCCATGTCTAACAAACTCAACATACAATAAAATTAAGGTTTTAAAAACATTTTTTAGTAAATAACATCACAAGCCAATGATAAGACCAGAGTCGATTCACCACATGGACATAAGATCCCCATAACAAATATATTCTAGAGGAATATAAATAGATAAAGGAAAAAATATAAATATTTAGAGACTATTACCTCAACGATAAACTATAAAATCCATGCACAATGCTACCATAAATTTAGTTTTTCCAATTTTTATATCATATATACCTTCCAATAAAAAACTTATGTAACTCCCCGACCCCAGCTACCCAGAGTCGGTGCATTAATTACATAACATTGGCATGATCACGAGAAAGATCAAGTCTCGAAAGACCGATTAGTTTAGTAGCCTTGGAATAACTAGATACATCCATAAATTGTTACATTACATCATAAAAAAAACATCTTGTCTTCATATCCCCTCATACTATCCCTGCAGGTCATTCATAAATTACTTCTTCATAATCCTGGGAAAAAAAATAAAACATTGAAAGGGGTGAGCTCGGATGCTCAGTAAAGATAACATTATAGCAGAAGCTTTCATAAATGAGCATAAACACTTAAGGCAATTTATAACTAAAACAAAAGCCTTTTAAACTTGAACTTCAGCATAAAATGGCAAAGGTAAAATGAAATAATGCCATTTACTTACTCACATGGATATTCTACTAGTCTAATGATCACATGCAATATCAATAACCACTTTCATAATGATGGAATGCATAATGCCAGACTATCATAACCACATAGCCAAGGCCTCGTGCCAAGACTACAAATAAGATTTTGCCAAGGCCTTGTGCCAAGACACTAGTTTGTCTCATGAGACCTACCGATGCATCGAGGAGCTATAGCGGGCTCCACCCGTCACTTATTAAGTCCAATGCATTCCCATATGAAAAGGTTTAAACATAACGTAAACATTCGTATTAAACTAGCATACGAAATGTCAATACTTTCACCACAAACCATGAATGGTATAAAAATAGCACATCCACAGTCAAACATAATTCATTCGATACAATATGGAAGATTGTATTGTATCACATTAACCTCAATCAATAATAATGAAGGATGTTGACATAGATGAAAATAATCATCAAAACTATTTGAGAGAAATATCCCCCTTTTCTTGAAAACATTTAAAAGTCACACTATTTGTCAAGAAGCCATTTAAAAGTATATTTTTGAATCAAAGTGTCCCATACCACTTTGAAACTTTTAAAAGGAGTTTTAATTTTAAAACTTTAATGTCCATATAAATAAATCCTTAAAACCATTTTTAAAATATGGACATTAATGAGCATGATTTAGAAGAATAATTCTTTAAAACATTTTAAAATGGTATTTTGGTTAGAGTTTCTAACCAAAAGAGAGACACTTGAATACAAATAATTGAGGTAATCAAAACATTGTAATATCATGAGAATAAAGGAATTCATGATATACTATGTCAAAGTACATTATATACACCACATAGAAGTGATTTGGTGTATATCATCAAAGAAGTCTCAATGGAATGTAAATTGAGATGAAATTTCTCAAAAAGGTTGTATCCTTAGGTTAAGGATAAATCAATGACATAATTATGTGTGACAAATATAAATACACTAAATATGATTGGATATTCAGTGTAAAACAATCAAAGGACATTCACACATATTCTTGTAAAAAAACAATACCAACGAATTGGATGTTTAACTCAACAAATGGAGAATTACTCTTATCAAATTCATATCAATGACTTGAGAATTACCAATGGAGTGATTATGTGTATCAAACTTCTATCCACAGGAAGGGGAGTGGAAATTATGACATAATCAAATGAATAGTGATTCCACACATAATCTTGGGGTAATATAATCAATGAAATATGTGTAAAGCCAAATGAGTGGAAATTGAAATCTCAAATTCCCTTATCGATTAGGTAACTTACGAAACATACACCCATGAAAGAAGTATCATACCATGATGATGTAAATACCCATAAATTAAATTATATTACACAATGAATACGATCATGGGCAGTACACATACACCACATGCAATAATTAAGTGGTGATCAATGGAATTCTCACGGAATTAAAAGTGAGATAAGAAAACCCTTACATTGTACTTTTTCCTTGGTCGATGGTAGGTTTACCTCCTGTATAATGGTGAAATAATTGTTATTGAATAATAAAAGAATCATTTACTTTAATATGACATCATATATGATCTTTTATCATTGATTTGTTAATAATATTTTAGAATTATCATCATTTCGGGTGTTAACGGGTTCATTTTACTTTATATTCTTTGTTATGTGAGACATATTTGTTATTAATGGGATGTATATTATTCATATCCAGAATGGTATCATGTTCTTAAACATCATTTTTAAATCATCAAATTATACGATGGAGAATGAATCTCATCGCGTTCGTGGAGACGGTAGTCCGTACGTACGCACAAACGCTACTTCCATTTATTTTTATTTTAAAAGAATCGAATCCAAATTATACATAGGTATATTACTATTCCAGTATAATATAATATTTTATATATGTTACTTAAGTTCATTTACACCATCCTTTATACGTTCCATGTGTGGTATGAACGAGTCATATCATTTTAAGGGGGCGGTAGTCCGCACTTCCTCAAATGAAATTATCGTATGTATATACAACATGAAACGAATAATGGTATGAAATAAAATGGAATTACAGAAGCTTATATATAGAATATATATAATTAATATCATATTTAATTACAGTGCCATCCTAATGGCCACCATGAGAGGCGGTAATATGTATTTGAACAATCATCGTTTCGTGAGGCGTTAGTTTTCCATCCACAGAAACATTATGTTCATCATCCATTAGATGGAGTTGTGTGAATGTGTAGTTTGAATCCTTCTTATAACAACATCCTAGTATATTGAGGATACTGGTGTTGTTATAAAATAAAGGAAATAAAAAGATTTTGGGGGTTGGAGAAGCAAAATAAATGAAAATACTTTAAGAGAAATTGTTACCTTTAATTTAGGTAACTCACTTTGGTTGGAACCAAAGGACTTCTTTAAATGCTTTATGCCTAAGGGGAAGCTTCAAGGAGGAGGAGAGGGATGTGGGGAGCTTAGTTGGGAAGAGTTTGGACGAGCCAAGTGGCTTGAGAGGTGTGAGGAAATGAGAAGGAGGAGTGCCCTTTTATAAGAGGGGTGAGGGGCACCTTTGGAAAAGCTAGAAATATTAATTTATAATAAATTCATATTCGGTTTCCAAAGGCTCCAAAGTTGACTATTAAAAGGTTGAGGTGGGTATAGGTCGAAAACAACTCATCCAATAGAATTTAGACAGGTTTGGGTACTTATATTAACCTTATCTTTAAGTATTAACTCTAAGTTAATTAGTTTCACTTTTACAATGTCTCTTTGTATTTTTATATAATATGGTTAATAAACTTACTATATACATCCAAGAGACCCCCAAGTGGTCCATTAATGATTAACATATCATAATATAAGTCTCTTGGCCGAACCTTAGATTTTTAGGAATTTAATATCAATTAATAATATAATATTTGTTTTAAGAACTCTTTTATGTCAATTTTGACACTATTCAATAGTTGATTTTTGTGAAACTCATAACAGATTGATTACTTCGAACAAAGTCAATTAAATCAATCCTAATATATCATATTATCCTAGAAAATTAGTTTAATTCATTAAAAGTTTCATATTATATTTATTTTGGTGTTTATAATATCAATTATTTTAATTTTGCACTATTATAGTAATTACTTCATCATCATTGTGTCATAAATAAAATAACTTATTTAATGTCTAAAAATTATAAATAAAATATCAATATGTAGAAAATCTTTTTAGCTTTCTAATGAATATTTATAATCTAAAATCCAACATATATAACCCTATGTAACAATTGTTGTTCTAAAAGATATATGCTTGTGTCATTTTTGTAATAATTTTAACTAAATTAAAATAAAGTGTCATTATCACTTACAAGTGGATCCATGGGGTCCCAAAATAGACCCAAAGATTCCCATGGTCGACCCTGTATCAACCAATAGGGTTAAGACACGTTTTAGGGTAATTTAGTATTATTATAATATTATTTTTTTTAACCCTTATTTACCGGATTTACCCTTAACCATGGTAAATAAAATATTTACCGCAGTAATTATTCAAAATGTCTAAAAATAAAAGTTACCTACTTACACAATTTTAACATCCTGATTCCAAATATGGAATCCATTTTCCTAAATTCAAAACACAGAAGTGGCAGAAATTAATTTAAAATTAAATCCCGCTGTCAAAACAAAAAGCGTGTTTTTAAGAGATAATAACTATCAAAAGATTGACACTCGTTTATGTTCGGTTTAATTGTAAAATTATGTCCAATGACCAACATTATATTAAATGGTAAAAATATATTCTAAATATACTTTAAAACCACTCAAATTCATAATTTATCACTATTAATTATTTTGATTAAAAAAGTTGTTTTTAATTAAAATTTAGTAATTTTCACTATTCATCAAAATATAAAAGTTATCTGAAAAGTACCAAAATTTCACCCTAGGATAATTTCGATATTCCGAATCCAAAAATGAAGTCCATTTTTAAATATAAAATATATATAATTTCAAAAATTAGGTATTACTATTCATAACGGCTAGTTTGATTGGTTGTGGTGTGTGTTAAAACTCAAGGTTGCGTACAACACACGCTACTGTTTTATTCAAAGAAAGCGTACCGTGGAAGCTTGGGATGTTTCATTTTAAATTTTTGATGTCCCCATTTAGTCAAAAAGTTTAAAATATAGTATTTAAAAAGGGTTCACTATTAAAGTTGATAAAAGTGCAATACTGAAAATGAATTTGTTCTTGCATTATATCTAAGAAACTCATAATATGGATTCTAAAATTATAAGGATTATATAAACATTAAAATTTATCTAATACTATTCATAACCTCTTTTGAACGGCTTGTTTGGTAAGTCATGGTGTGCTTGAACATGGTGTTTCATGTAGTGAAAGTTATTGAATTATTTTGAAGAAATAACACACTATGAAATCTTGGGGTGTTACAACTTATATAGGGATCTAATTCATACATCCCATGATTTAGTTTATCAAAATAATGATATTTGAGCATATATATTAGTGGTCTAATAATATATAAAAATGAATTAAAAAAATCTGGACCCTTAAATGATAAATATTTTTTAAAAAGAAATAGATACATTTTCCTCAATCCCAAAATACAATATAATAACTTATAGAAACATGAAAATCCATAATAAGACTCACCCTAGTCCCAAAATCATACTCAAAATTCATATATAAAACTATATAATAAATATATTTTACTCACATATATGAAAACTTATTCCATATATGTAGGTATGGTGTATTTATAATGAACCAAAACATGCCCCAAACAATCATCAACACAAACAGTGATAATGATCAAAATGAATGCATGTAAAAATGTGTGGTTACTCTCACTCAACCCATTAAAAATATATATCCAATTATTCTAAATAAATATTATTTATGTGTCATCATATTATATAGTCACTCATACACTTGTATTACCAAACTATATTCCCTATATAACCTACTTGTTACTGAATATAAAAGACAATCATTATCGTACGCATGGAATTTTAGTATTCCATTTTGTTATCCAATAAAAAATCATAGAATCTCATACCACATAAAAAACATAATTCCATGATCAACTAATGATAGTTTAAAATAACTAAATAGTCATATCACTTGCTATAAAGATCCAAAACCATAAAATAACATGGGAAATAACAACCATCAATAGAAATCAGTATATGTGTAATCTAAGAGGTGTTAACAATCACAATATGGAAATTAAATGATAATAAAAATAGAGGGGGGGAATCAAGGGGGGACTATACTATAAAATAATGATATAATTACAATCCAAATATAAAACATTGGTAAAAATTAAATACATTAATCTTGTAATAACATAAATTACGCATATTTTACTCTCACCCCATCTCATCTACATTTGGGTTAGATACCATAGAACACTACTATAATACATGTTCTATAAATAGATCTGTCAAATTAAGTCATAAAAAACATCATCATATCATGTTTCTTAGATGTTATCTTATTGTATGTGGATTCCTAAATAAAATATAGTTCACATCATTAGTATATAAATTTTTTATTATTCTATACTTATTTCTCCCACTCACCAAAACATTCCTCTATTTTTCCCTATTTATGGAAAACTATGGATAGATCATTATAAGAGAAATGATCATTCATAAACTGTGTAAATCATTTTCCCCCCAAATAACATCATAAAAAAATAATTTATTATTTATTTGATCCATATCAGGATCATAGATGTTGGTTCTAAAACAACTCCTTGTCTATTCTAATCATGATATTATATTTTATCTCTAATATCCACTCTACACATATGGGTCATCATGATTGTAGAGGTTTCCTTCAATTAATCCTTCCTATATAGTTTTATCAAGATCCTTAATATTTTCCATGTTAACACCTATATATGTGTGTAATTTATTATAATTAATACTTTCATATCTATAACATGATCAGTCACTCTCTCATATAATATTAAAAAGATCCCATATTAAGTAGATAACATTCAATATACATATCCCGAGATTTTGACATTAGCTTCCAATTAATTATACATTTGGATAATATCACAAAACATGGTCATAGTTATCAATGGAATATACACTAAGACAATATCTCTTATCCTAAACCCATCCATCAAAAAAATTAATGGGTAGCATCCATGCCCATGTGTGGATGTAGAATAATGTTTCTCTTACCATCCCAAGGATTATCAGAAAATATCATATACCAACATGTCAGATCACCCATGAAGTATCACTAAAAACCTATAATCCATCTCTAAATCAATAAGGTATTGAATATTCTAAAACGTTATCCTAGTTCCCAAGAGAACCACTCAGGGTGTCAATGAATATAAAATCCCCATTGTACTCAACACAAGTCCTAAATAACCTATCCCATCCCACAATTAAATGTATCACATTAATAGAATCATGTTTGTATATAATAAAATAATAAGAAATAGGAAACCCCAAACATGGTAACCATAAAAATGAATGGACAAATCTAAGAATCCTATTATTTCAAAATAGACTCTTTACAAAATGAGTTCAACTAGGCGAATAAATTTCCAAAGAAAATATATCTTCAAATTTCTCAACACGAACATCATGTATCTCTTTAAACCCATTTTTTAAAAAAATTTAAAAATTCATATCATATTATAATTAAAAACATAGTTTTGTTGGGAAAAAACATAATTAATTCACTTTAAATTAAATAATTTATGACCTACTTTTTTTGAAATATTGTTGTAACTCCATTCCCTTTAAATCACCCTTCTATCAACATAGAGTCATTCTTTTAATTAAAATCTATTTTCAATGTTCCCAAATATTACATTTTAAAAAACCATTAAAATAATTAATAAAACCACTTATGAAAGTCGCAATATGTGTTTATAACACTCATTCATTAAGAGTAATGTAAAATTAATGTTTTATCATATTTATGCAATCATTTTATTACTTGTAATTTTAAAAAATTCCAATTACATTTTATATGATCTTAATATTCCTCACAATAAAATTCATAACAATATTATAAACATTTAAACATTATTTAAACAAAAAAAATACCACACATTACATATCAATTGAAATACGTATATAATAAAATTCTGCATACCACATACGATGTTCAATGCCTTATCTCGACTAATACAACCCATCATCGATGATAAAAAGCACCCAATTTTTTTAGGATAAAAAATTAAATAAATTTTCACACTAAATCAATATCACATAATATTTATGATCAAATAATATCATACTGAGTTCTATAATGAAATTGACAACCTATACAATGGGGTGAATATGAATCCAAATTGAATCTCAATACTCTAATGAAAAAAATACAATTTTTATATAACTCATAATGTAACACCACAGTATTTTCTGAAATATTTTTCTATAATTAAAATTAATTTATTTTATGGAATGCATTACAAGAAACACCATGTTTTAATGAACTATGGTATACTATCATATGTGGTATTGTTTAAACAAGATTGTAATAACCACAATTTTAAATTTTGTGGTATGAATAGGAATAAGAAAATTAGGCAAATAAATATTGATGTTTTTATTTAAATAAATAAAATTCATATAAAAACATTATTTTTATTAAACTCTTTATATACTTCGAAAAAAATTCATCAAAAGATATTTTGTTTTCTTTTTGTGAACAAATAGTAAAATTGATTTTCAAAACATTATAAAAAATTATTGGAAATAAATGAATTCATTTTTTGTAATAACATTTCAAAAATAATAAAAAAAGATTAATTTTTGATAATTTGACGAATCAAAAAAATTTAAATGAATAGATAAAATACTAATTTATATAAAAAACTGTTTCTTTCATAAATATTTTTCAATGATAAAAAATTTAAAAATATTTTAAAGTTGAAAATAGTTAATTAATATTTTTATTAATCCAATTTATTTTATTTTAATAAAATTCACTTTTATTTTTGATATAATTTTTTTTATAATTATGAAAGTCATATATTTGTAAAATTGATTTTTCATCATGTATATGGGTATAAGATTAATTTTAATTTTTCTACCACTGTGAATGGAATTCATAAAAATAGATTCCATATTTTTAATCAACATAATTAATAATATATGATAAGTAAAACATAATTATTTGTAAACAATGAAAAGTAAAAATTTTAAAAATTATTTATTGCAGTAAAGGTTAAAACGGGTTGGCTGGGGGGGTTGAACTGAAAAAATATACAGGTTTAAATTACCTAAAAACATTTCCAACTATAATTGGATGGAAATTTTTTTACCTTTTATAATCTAATGTTCTAGAATGATGCACTTTTGATCCTTTTTGTAGGTTTAAATCATAGTTGTACTTTTTATTTTAAAAAATTCTAAGTTTGCCCTCTCCCAAACATATAAAAGTGAACCCCCTTTCCTCTCCACTACAAATATACGAAGACATTCATTTTTTCCAAGACCGACCAAAAAATATTCATAAATTACTTCCGCACATCCTAGAGTCCTTATTTTTATTATTAAAACCTCCTAAAAATTCATTTGGTTCTAGCCTAAGTAGGTTTTCCGAAAAATAGGTATTACTCTTAACATGGTGTTTTTATTTTATTCATTATTCAAACACCTATGAATATGCATCAATTATAAAGATATAATAACATAAGTATCTACCATATAAATATATGTCATTATATCAATGGAATAACGAAAGTCCATTTCCTACACCATATAATGGTATATGAATCCATTGATCGTGTGTACGGCGGACTACTGCTTCACAAAATGATTATTTCATTTTCCCTCATCGCCTATTATGGTTTGATATAATGAAGGATTTAATGTGTATATATAAAATATAATACATACTTATGCTCCAAGAATTATAATATCACTTCTATATTCATACCTTACAATCCCTTGTAAAATGATAATGTTGATCGTGCTTTTTTGTGGACAACCGCCATCCCAAATTGATGTGATGTGTTTTTCATTTTATTTGTACATATAAAGACAAATTTCCTGAATAAATATGATATATATGATATAAAAATTATTTTTAAAATTGTGATTTATTTTTCTATCTATAATTTTTATTGATGACTAAAAAATGTATTTAATGATTATCAATGATATTTTTATCATAAACAAAAAAATTATATTATGGAATCAAAATAAATGTACAAGGACCAAAACTAATGAACCAATATATAAATGAAAAAAACAATTATAATATGAATTGGAAATTTTAAAAAGTTGTTAATGAATAGGTGATAAAGGGTACACGTAAATTATATATAGTATTATATATAAGAGTATAGTTCTAGAATACATGTATAATAAACCTATATTTATTATAAAATAATTTTGAACATGTGTGATGAATTTATGGACTTGAGGAAATGTATTTTTGGCGCAAATTTTCATCTTTGGGATATATGTTTTGTTAAGAACCTATCTTATATTATTAGGTATATTAACATCCCCTTTGAAACTTAATATCATTAATTTAATTATTATAATGATATTTAATGTTTCATTTATTTTTATTCTTTCATGGGGCTAACGATTCAAATGTTACCAAAGAATGTATGGGACATTCATCTCACATTTATTTCTGTGAGACTCATTCCATATTCCCCACTGTTTATTTTTGGTTTTGTATATATGTCACATCAATGTATTTTATAATTATTATCATGAAATTTTTGGAGATAAATATCCATCAATTTTTTTTCTTTATGGGGCTTACAATTCAAAAGATAAAAAGGTGGTAATGTTTTAATGTTCAAATCTCATTGCATATCTAGATTGTTTATCATTAAGTTTCTTGATGATGAGAAATTATGAAATATCTCTAAAGATAATAATGAATTTTATTATCCTATATTGATTTCCTAATAATGCATGTTTTATCTTCATTTAATAACCTTAATAACCTAAGAGACTGAAAGATTGATTTTATTAAAAACAACATTATTTAACTATTGTTTAAAAATCCTTTTTCTTCCATCTATGTATTTAATAAAATAGTGTAATGAATTTTTTTACTATTATTAAATGAATTTTTAGATTTATTTATACCCTTGTTTCATTTTTTTAAAAATCATTTTAAATTATTCGTCATGTTTTTTTTCCAAAACAATATCTTTTTACTATTTTTACCAAAAATATGATAATAATATTTGTCATAAAATTTATTTCAAGAGCATTATTTTCCATCTTCATGACCTCTAAATTATTTAGATATTACTTTAATGGTTTCCAATAGTATTTTAAAATAATAATATTTATTAATTAATTGATATAATTTTAAATTTTAGATACATTTTTCAAAGTGGAATGGTTATTTTTCAGAAGGCAATGTACAAAATGATATTTGAAAATAATTTTATATACACTGTGAAATCCTCTGATGTTATATAGGATTTATATGGGATATGATTCAAGGAAACCATCCAAATTCATTCTCTGGATTAATTATTGTATTGTTTAAAACTGTGTATGAAACCCATTTCATTCCCATTGGTTGTGCTATGATAAAAAATGATTATGAAACTCATTTATTTCCCAATAGTTATGCTATGATAAAATTTTCATGAAACCCATTTTATTTTCATAGGTTATGTTTTGATTAATGTTTTGTTATCATATGGAAACATTTATCAATTATTTTATATGTGGTACCTATGCCATCATCTAATGAATTTGGAAAAGATTTATAGATCATGAGATAGACATGTCTGGAATATGAAGTAAACTGAGTTCTGTAAGGGACTATATTCACAATTATTTTCATAAGATTTAACCATGACTACTAAAATGGTTTAGGGAGTGATCTGAATCCACTAGGATATTCATGGGAGTTAACTATGATTACTTTGATGGTTTGGGGAGTGAACCCAATCCAATATGATGGTCCTAGAATTTAATCAATGAATACTAATGAAATAATGTTCTATACTTCGGTGTATTCCATGAATCCATGTCTGATACCCATGTTATGATTTCTTGTCTTATCTTCATTGATTCTATTTTGATTACTATCTAATGAACTATCAAAATTTATTCAATGACTCAATGTTATGATATTTGATATATAAGATATTTTTTACTAATTGCATGCTTGTGTTCTCGTACACTTATTCTAAGGTAATGCTTTTGTGAACATTGATATCTTCCTATTTTACCCTTACTAGGTAGCGTAGACCACCATTTATTGTGTTTCATTTCTATAGGGCATCAAGAATGTTTTTATTTATGATAAATCTTAGAAGGGTGTGAGTTATGAAGAACTTGTGGGAGATGATGTAGTGATCTTATAAACCACCTCAATATGCTTCTCAGTTTTAAAGATACAAAACCTATATGATTCTAGGTTAGATCAAATTTTTGTTTAATTAATATTAATATGTTAAGTTACCATATTTATTTATGAAAATTATGGGCCATACATTTAGTATTAGTGTATGGTTTAGTTAAACTTTTTAAAAATTGGATGACAAACAATTTTTGATATCAATAGGAATATTTCAATGGATTAGTATAAGTATATGAAAATATTGTGGAATTTTTGTATAGGTTTGAGAGTTTGGTTTTTAAAAAAAACAAACCCATGTCTGAAGGCTACAATTGAATGTTCACCAGTTATAGTTATACCTTGGTTTAATAACTCTAAAATGTTTTAATTAGGATTAGACTAAGTTATCACCTTTTTCATGCCAATATTCCTTTCTTCACACTTGGTTTTGAAACACTATGGTTATATTTTTAAAGAATCCAAAAACTCCTTATGAACCATCATGAAGTATTGGAATTGATGACGACCATGAATTTACATGTTTAAACATAAGGAGTTATAGATGGAAAATAAGGTTTCATGTTTTAGATAACCTATAAATAATTTTTCATGATTAGTCACTTCAATTAAAATTTCTTTTTGGTAATGAAAATTATTTCAGTTTTATAATGGGATTGAAGATAGATTAATAAATTTTGGGAGGTAATATGTATTCTCAAGTATTGAATAACCACATATGAGCATAGTCATATAAATTCCATTAAATCAAGTAAGGTATATCTGAATGTTAAATATTATCCTCAATGATTAGATGCTGAATTATCATTAAAAGTTAATAATGGTATGTTGATCCCATTTCAATTAAACAATCCTTCTCTATTTGATGTTTTTGTGAATTTTCTTCTTAACACCATATAATGCTTAATTTAGTTGAATTTGATGTTATCATAGTCATGAACTGGATTTATCCTCATAAATAATATATCAATTTCTAAGGAAATAATTTCAAGTTTGATATTCCAAACCAACATATGATCATCTATCAGGATGATGATTAATATGAAATTCCTATTGGGATCACATCCATTGTATGGTCCCTGATTCCCACTCTAAATGGGTGTTTATCAAGGATCGATAGGGAGTAACTCAACATTTATGATGTGAATATTTTGTGGAAGTGTTTTATGTCTTTTCAAAATAGTTACCATGTCCTCTACCAAATCATGGAGTTGAGTTCAAAATAGAACTCATACCTAGTGTCACACCTATTTCAATCTATTTCTATTGAATGGCCCTGATTTAGTTATAGGACTTGAAGAAGAAACATGGGTCTAATATTGAAAATGGCTTCAATCATTCATGTGTGTCACCATGGTGTAAAATAAATGTTTTTTCATAAAGAGATATGGATCAATGTGAATCTACATTTTTTATCAATATCATTATAATGTCTCTATTACATAAAAGTATATTATACCCAATATTAATGGTTTTTTCAAATAAAAAGAAATCAATACTTTAACATAATTGAAGTTCTTTCTGGATAAAAACAATTGATGGTTAATAAAGAGGATATACCCAATAAATCATTATGCACAAGGTATAAAAACTATAAATATATAGTGATTCCATTTATTATAAATAATTCCCCTTACTATCTTCATATATTTAACGAATAAAGTATTTAGATATGATCATGATCAATTAGTGGGAATATTAATGGAATGTATTCTTATCTTATAAAGTATCTTAAATAAGTATGAAGATAAATTTAAAAATATATTAGATACCTTAAGGAAGGATAAATTTTATAGAAAATTTACAAAGTGTAATTATTTTTATAAAACATTTGTTTTTTGGGTCATATAATCTCAAGAGAGGGTATATCTTTGGATACATAAATGATATAGGATATGAAAAAAAATTTCTAACAAAACATTATGATTGAGATCCATTTTTATTGTTTTTATCTATATTTTTTTGAATGATTGTGGAGAATTAATAAAGACTATATAATCCAATCATCTAGTTAAATCAGAAGGGATCCAATTTCTTTTGGGAAAATGTACGTGAGTAAAATTTAAATTAATTGAAAATAGCATTAATAAATGATCCAATTATTACATAACCAAACAATAGAGGTGGTTTTATAATCTGTTGGAATGCATCAATGAATGGATTGGAAGGATTCCTCACCAGAATGCTTTGATTCTATCATATACCTCATCAAAATTGAATCTTCATGACATGAATTACCGAACTCATTCATTGGAGTTAGAAGTGGAAAATTTTTATTAAAATTAGGGAGGGATTATATTTATGGATAATGTATTGATATATATACTGATCCTAAGAGCTGAATGTTAATAATAAAATATATATATTTGAACATGCACCAGATAGGATGGTTAGAAATAATTGATGATTATGATTTCCCAACAAATTTTCACCCTAGGAAAGCAAACAAGGTGGATAATGCATTGATTTGATGGGATCATGCTAGCATATCTAGGACGATGATCACAAAATATCCAATCTTTCATTATTTTTAAAGGATGGATTTTGAAATCTTGAAGGAAGGGTGGAAATAACATCTTTCTGAGATAATTGTTTCGGAATTAATATAAGGGATGATTAAACATGAATAAAAAAATATGTAGCTCTATTGAAGAAGTTGAGATGTGTTCCTTAGTTTAAACAAGGTTGGGATCTAATTATAAGGTCCCAAAACCATGTATGTGTCTTATCCATACTTGATTTTATGGATTTCATAAAGGAATCTTATAGTTATTCATACTCTATTTATCCTAGAAATGAAAATTAGTATAGATATTTGTATAATATTTTTTGGGGACAACATGAAGATATATATTATATAGTTTTTGTATTAGTTTTTTGTATGTCGAAAATTTAAGGTAGGGAGAAAAAATTATAACAGGATGTTACAACCATCTCCCATACATGAATGGAAATGGAAAAAAATAACCATGGATTTTACCAATAAACTACCCAAAACATCGAAAGGAAAAAAATTATGGGTCTTAGTCAGTCTAAATAAAAAGGGAGCACCCTCAATCACTATTAGAGAATATTTATCTCTCAATCAGATTTCAATGTATACATTAACGATGTGGCAAGGTTTCATGGAGTACCACATTCTATAATATCTGATAGGAATATGAGGATTACTTTGAAATTTTGGTGAAGTCTTCATTAAAATTTGGATAAAGAGTTGTGTTTTAGAATATATTATCTTCCTCGGATATATGGTCAGTGTAAGAAAAAAATTTAAACCCTTAAGGATATGTTAATACATTCTTATATGGATTTCATAGGATTTTGGGAAAAATATTCCTCAGGTTGAATTTTCTTATTACAATAGCTCTCACTCAAATATTCCAATGGATCCTAACAATGATGTCTATAGAATTATGTTTATAATTCCATCTTATTTGGATGAAGTTGGAGAGAAAAATCTATTTGGATCATCTATCGATGAATAAATGACATGGATGGTTAGATCCCTTTATAAAAATACAAGGGACGCACAAAGTCCACAGAAACATTATGTCTATAATCAATAATGTGATCTAGAATGTGAAGATGGGGAGAATGTGTTTCAATGAATTTTTTCCTGGAATAAGGTCATCATATTCAGAAATAAAATAAATTTTATACCTATGTATAATTTTTCTTTTGATATTCATGATCTTGTATAGATGGTTTCTTATTATCTGGCACTTCCACTAATCCTCTCTCAAGTCCACGATATGTTTCATTTTTCTATCATATGGATTCACATACCTGAAATTTTACATTTTCAAAACTAAAAGGATATACCACTAGATCATGGTCATTCCTATGAGGAATGAATGATTGAGATTATGGATCATAGATAGATTGTTCTACTAATATTACACCTCACATATTCAAGGATTTATGGTGAAACTATCAATTTTGGAGAAGATACATGGGAACCCAAGGAAATGATGACATAGTAGTATCCTATTTTTTGTATCAAAGTAAGGTAATTACTATGTAATGATTAATTTTAAGAGGGATAGAGTGTCACACCTTAGATATTATGAATTTTGTTTTATAAATAAATTTACTTTTTTATAGATTACAATAATGCAAAAACTAGTTGTAACAAACTTTGATATAATATTAATAATGTTATTAATTAAACATGACCATTATAACCTACATATTAAATGTTGTGGTATAAATTGGAATACGTAAACATTTAAACATAAATATAAATATCTTATATAAATAAAATATATTGATAACAAATTACTAAATATTTATTAAAGAATTTATATACTTAAAAACATATTTCATCACAAAAAATTGATTTCCTTTTATTTATGTGAAAAAATAAAATAAATTATCCTTTTTTAAAAACTATTCAAAAAAATGAACTTAATATTAGGAATAATCATTTAAAAATTATCTTATGGTGAATTTCAGATAAATTTTAGAAATGATTATTTTTTCAATGAATTGTGAATATATTTCTTGTTATTAACAATTTTCCATTAAATTAATGGATTTAAAAAGATAAATATTGATTAAAAATGTTTTAACAGAAAAAATAGTTAAATTATTTTTCTATTAATTCCATTTTTTTATTTTAATCCAATGACTGTTGATTTTTTATATAAAAACTTTATGTACATATGAACATTTTCCCTTTGGAAAGTTTCTCTTTCATCGCATATGCATTGTTAATTTTAAATTAAATTTTTCCCATATTTTAAAATGAATATGTAAAAATGTATTCCATATTTTGGAATCATAATAATAAATATTATATAATAATTTCAAATTATTTTTTCATCCAAATTAATAGTAAAAGGTGTACAAATTAACTACCATGATTATGGTTAAACTAGGTTCAACGTTGGTTGAACTAAAAATATATGTGTAAAAATGACCAAAAAACTTATCCAAATAACATTTAATGGGAATTTTTATACCTTATATAAAATAATGTTCTATAGTGATACTTTTTTAATAATTTTTACATTTTTATAATGTGGGAATAATTTTTCCTTTTCGAATATTCCAATTGTGTCATCTTCCCCACATATAAAGGGGAAACCCCTATCCTATCCTCTTCACATATTGAAATTTGTTTTTCTTCCCAAAATACCTACCCAAATACATTCTTTAATTCCATCCATGAGTCCAAGATTCATTATTTATTTTATGAAATCTTCTTAAGAATCATTTTGGGGTTAACTTAAGGAGGTTATCAAAACAAGAGGAATCGTTCTTAACCAAATGCATTGATTTTAATTCTTCTTCCAGATCATTAAAATATTCTTATGCTATGATTATATTATAATATCAGAATATAAAATATATAACTGATTTATTTTTTTAAAAATTTCATTACCAATATACATCTCCTCCTCCATCAAATGGGAATCAAAATTTTATATCATGTGTACGATAGACTACCTCCACACAAACTGATGTAATTCTTTTTCCATCACTGCCTCTCACTGATGTAGAAAATGATGGATTTAATATTTATATATGATATTTATTCTATAAATATTATCTTGGTATTATAATATCACATATAAATTCTTACCTTACAAGCCTTTGAAAATGATAATGTTTCTCGTGCATACATGTGGGCTATCACCATCACGAAGTGACTTGATATGTTTTTCACTTTATTTTGGAATGGATGGTAATAAATTTATATTGGAGGAATGAATATTATATATATGATTTATAAATTATTTCATAAAATTTAATTCATATTTATCTTTCATTTATTACATCCATTGTTAAAATGGAAATAAGTCTGTTTGTACGTATAGCTTACTATCTCTGTAAACGATGTAATTCATTTTCCTATATCTAATTTTCATTGATAACTAAAATTATTAATATAATGATTATATAGTATATTTGAATCGTTATTCACATTCTGGAGATTATTTTACCATAATCAATGGACGAGGACGAAAAATATAAAATCAGTACTTGCATTAAAAAGTAACTGGTGATTACCCAAAACATTGATTTTAAAAAATAATTGTCAATGAATATGTGATAAAAGTGTATAAATAAATATTTTATAATATGATAAGTATTATTATGTTTAAAAGATAGATTTATAATAATCTACTATTTATTATAGAGGGTATTTTTATGTGTATGAATAAATTCACGACTTGGGGTAATGGACTTTTTAACAAATTTTCTTTTTTTGGACATATGTTATGTCATGATCTTGTATTATTTAATTTTCTGAATATATAAACCATTATACATTTTATATCATTCAATTAATTATTTTCATGATATTTAAGGCTTAATTTAAATTTATTCTTTCATGGGGATGATGATTTGGTAGTTACCAAAGCATGAATGAGAATTTCATATCACTTTTATTTCAACTGAACACACCCCATATTCCCACCTATCTATTTTTTGGGATTTATATAATTCCCTTTAATTTATTTAATTATTATCCTCATGAAATTATGGGATATACATATCACTATAATTTTCATTCTTTTATGGGTCTTATTATTTAATAAATACCAAAGTGGTTAAGTTTTTATATCACAATCTCATTGTTTATCGAGATTGTATATGATTACATTTTCAATGAAACAATATTATGAAAAATCACTCACGGAACACTCGAATTTTATTATCCTATTTTTTTCATGAGAATAGTTTTTCCATTTAATTTACTCTCTTTAAGAACTCGAGATACTGAATTATTTTTTTTAAGAACAATTGACTATATTTATCTCTTCGGTCAAAAATTATTTTTCTTTTATATATATGGGTTCTAAAAATGTTTTTAAAAAATTAATTAATATTATTTAAATATTTTATAAAGTCATTTATAACCATTTTTTTATTTTTTTACAAAATTATTTTAATGGAATAATCTTTTATTTTGAAAAACAATTTTTTTTGACTTTTTAGTAAAAATGTAAATGGAATATTTATCTTTTCATGAATGATATGATAGGTAATTTATTTCATCAAGATATCTCAATTATTTAAAGATATATATATAAATTTAGAATTTTATTTTCAAAGAAATTGTTTTCTTTACTAATTTGAAAAAGAAATTATTTTAAATAAGTGCTTCAAGGTGGATGGTTTATTTACCTCTAGAAATGTTCTAAGTGATCGTTTCATATATCCACCATTAAATAAAAGATCTAGATCTACATTGGGGGCCTTATCTTTTTATTCTCTCTATGATTTCATAGAGTGGTCATATCTTTATGGTTTGTCCTTGGTTGCTTGCTTCGGTCGATTGTTTCCTTCTTTCGATAGCTTCGACTGATTCATCAATGGTGCCTGGCACCTACGAGATCGAGTCGTGGTTAGACTTCTGAAACCTAAAAATTTCTATAAGTATTTATCTTATGTGTATTATCATAATATCTCATGGTCCAAGAGGATTGAATCCAATGATGGTTCCCAGTTCTTCCTTTTCAAATGGATCTATGATTTCCATTTGAAATGTGATCCCCCTACTGCAGCAATTTGGATATGTTTTCTAGGTTTTCCCCTTCCTTCCCTAAATCTCACAATTCTCCAAATGTTGCGTAATCTTGTCAAGAGATTTCTGGCCTTTTTAGATCACACTAAATCAGTGTATCATCTTTTTTAACCCATAATTTGTGTTGAAATTGACATTCCAAATCCCCTTTTTGATACTGTTTGGATAGAGGTTGGTGAAGATCTTCATTGTCACCAATAATTGGTTTTTGAGTACTGGTTTGATTTCTACTTATCATGTTTTAACAATGGTCACCTAAAAAAGGGTTTTCACTCCTCTCATGGATCAATACCAAATGGAGCTGATAATTACTTTTTTTAGGTGTGGTGTGGCTGGAACCATGTAGTCGTTGATAGTGGAAGGGTAGGATCATATCACCTCCTCTAACAATGCCCTTTATTTTAACCAAATTGTTTCAGCAAGGGGGTGTGAAATTCAAGATTATTCTCCTGGTGTTCTCCAGAGCTCACACTTCTCTACATAATTTTAACATGTTGTTTAAATGGTTATTTAAGGAGTGGATCCAATGAAGGATACTATAAATCAACGGGTGAACCATGGATCAACCCAACTTCTAAACCACTTTCAAGACATGGTTAAACTAATATTTAATGATTTTCAATAGGAATTACAGAATATGGGGGACCCTAAGTGAAAACGGAAGATCAATGTTTCTAATAATTTCATTGAGGTAATGTCAGGTTTCCATTAAACTGGATCCTTACCATTCTCAGGTGGAGAGTATGAAAGTCACATGATCGACGATGAAATTTCCAATCTGTTTTCAGTGGATAACATTGATAATATTCATGGTATAGGTCTATATATTCAAATGGTGAATAAGGTCTTAAAAAGGAACCTAAGACTCATAGGTACACATGGTTTTTAAGGATAAAAACTCAAAAGGGTGTAAGGACTACTCTTACATTGCAAAGCCAATGGAGAATGGGTCATCTAAAAAATGTGGGGGAAATAAGGATTTTGCAGTTTCTAAATATATTGAGTAGACATAATTTCTCCATAACTTAGTGACATAGGATGTTATACGCGCCATATATTTGAAGAGAAAGCTTAAATTTGTGGAGGCAGAAAAAGAACAATTTTTGGAACTCATTACCCCCTAGAAAGAAGAAATGGTGGAAGGATCCTTCCATGTAAATGCAACAAAGTTGGAGGCTAATTATATATAGAAAATGATGATCCATGTTTAAATTAATGATAACCAAGGGGAATAGATCAATAAACAAAATTTCATTTTAGTATGAGGATTTAATGGAAATAAGATTAATATGGAGGAACAGATTCAAACATGGGATAAGTTGTCCCAAAATTTTGAATAAATCATTAGGGAATAGTCAAAAATTAAGGTAACTACTTTATAATGGTGATTATATTAAGTTAATAGTTCTAATAATATCATCCCTTTCGTCCATTATATTATTATTTATTTCTGTTTAAAATGACCTTATGTAATGGCTTGGGAGGTTTTTCACTTTTCCGAAATAGTTCTTTTAAAATATATATTAACTTATAGTATCCTAAGATAAAAAACACTAGAATGAGGAGTGTATCTAGTTCGATATAATAATATGTCCTCTACGATAGTCATAATAATGATCCATGACTACTATGATGTATTTTAGAGTGAACCCAATAAACTATGATAGTCTTGGGAGTTTTATATGACAATAATAATGGTGTTCAGAGTGAACCTAGTCCACTATGATAGTTGTGGAAGTGAATCCCTGAAAACTATTGAAATAATTTCCTATTCTTATGATTATGCCAGAAATTCATTTCATTTAAATATTTTATGTTCTCACAGAACATTTTCCTTGATTACATTTGGATTTAGGTCTTATAAACTTAAATGAGTTATGCCAGGACTCAATGTTATTATATTGGATATGAAAGGTATGGTTTTCAAAAGTATTTCTAATGTTCTCATTCCCTTGTTCTCATGTTATTCTTATGTGATCATTGATATCTCCCATTTTTATCCTTATTGACCATCAGATCTCAAAATTTATTGTGTTTCCTTTTCCTAGGTAATGAATACATGTTAATGTATAATGTTTCTAATAAGTGTTCTAGTTAAGAATAACTAATTGGTAGATGGTGTAATACTTCTATAAACTTTTTTTTATGTTTCTAATTTTCCAAAGGCACTGGACCTATACAATTATGGTTTCGGTCATACCACTATTTAATGAATATAATTCTATTAATATATGATATCTATATATGATAAGTTTGGTAATTTACAGATAAAATTAAAAATTAAATCAAATTTTGAATAAATATAAATAATATTAACCTTGTAAATAGTTGAAAACTGAAACAATTTACAAATTCATGTGTTTTGACTCTCACAACCAACACTATCCATCACAAATGAAATCATTATTTCATAGATTGATTTAACCACACTCTAGATAAATTAAAATATAATATCCTTATCCAAGATAACCCTATGAATAGAATAACAAATAATAAAATGAAAATAGAGAATAATTTAATATATTAAATTAAATAACCATTCGAAAACCATTTAAAATGTCGAAAAATCATGGATGGAAGATGCAAGGAATCTTATTAAAAGAGGGGCAACCTCCGCCTCGTCCCAATAATTCCTTTTATTAAAAAATTCAGATATGGGCATTGTTGGGTGCCTAGTAGCTAATAGGGTACACAATTGAAGCTCATTAGATACTCATTTTCCATACCATAGGTTCAACACTATTATTTATCCACCATCTTCCTAGTGGCACTCCATTGGTCACTTAGAGCCTATTTAAGGCCATTATACAATTGTTAATCCGCTATAAACCAAATAATAAATTTTTATATGATTTCTAACACTCAACATATACCCAATAATTTTAATTAATCTTATAAATAATATTTACTCAATCCATATCTAGATATTTAATAACCTATTAGTTTAAAAATAATACTATGTTCAATAATGTACAAGATACACAAGATAGAGCATAAACAATCCTTGAAATATTATTATATGATCTAACTGTCGAATTGGGAGGTATGAAAAGGATTATCCACATTAAGATATATATATTTATATAAATTTCCAAATAAATAAAAAATTATTGATTTGTTATTAGTAAATAATCACTCAATTTTCATTAAATACCTTTTATTCATCAAAAATATGTTTCCTTCAAAAATGAATTTTATTTTTTTGGAAGAAATATTATAATTAATTTTTTTAAATTTTAGATATTATATTTCATAAAATGGATATTATTTATGAAATCATAAATTAAAAATTATAATAGTATAAATTTTTGAGAATTATCTGAAACGTTTGATTTTTTAATTAATAGGGAAAAGTATTATTTTTTTATGAAAATTGTATTATAATTTCCAAATTTTACAAAGTTATATTTTTTTAAATGATTTAAAATAATCAAAGTGTATTTTTATATGATTAATAATGAAATTAATTTCATTAGAATAAGTTTTATTATTGAATTTATTATAAAAACATTTTTATAAATAAAAAGAATTATTTTGAATAACTATTTTATCCATTTAATGTGTTTTTATATTAATAAGTATATATATAACTCTTTTAGAATTATTTTTATAAATAATATATTCAATAAAATATTTTAAAAGTTTATCTTCAATTTTTTAGGAATTTTATAAAATGCATGTTTTATATTTTGAACTATACTTTTCTAAAAAGTTATTTTCATCACATTTTTTCTCACTTATATTAAAACTAATTTATTATACTTGTATAAATTGAATATTTAAAAATGGATTAACTATTTTAAATAAGTAGGTTAAAATAAGTTAAATACTCTCATTTCTTTGTTAATATGAATAGTAAACGTGGTAAAAATTATGACTTCCATAATTGGTAAATTAGGCCAATCTACATTAATCCTGATTTATAAGTTAATAATTATTCTTCATAATTATTATTAGATAAATTAAATTCAACCTATATCTCCTTATGAATCTAAATTTATTTTTTTCATGGACAATATTTGATGGAAATAACCTATATAAAAGTTAAATCCCAAAAGTTACCAAATATCACTCTCTTGGTTTTAAATATCTATTTTGTGTCTACATAATAGGATAAAAGGATGTAGAGAATTAATACTATTGTAAATTTTTGGAATAAGGAAATTATCTTCATTATGTCAATTAATTTATATTTTTATTGACTAAATATTTACCTTAAATTCTTATGCAATGATAATATAGTATTTTTTAAATATGATGAAAAATAAAATAATTGATTTCAAAAATATAAATGTAAAATAATTAGAGTTAGTTATAGTTTTCAATGAATTAAATATTTAAATATAAAAAATAGTTACATTTAAATTAATATATTCTAATTTCATATTATCCTTGTTGTCTAGAAAATCAAATTTTATAAATAGTACCAAAATTGATGATAATAATATTATATGAAAATAATATATTATTAAATTATTAAAAATTTATTAAAACATTAAAGGGGATATATAGGATAATATATGATCAGAAATTTTATAGTGTTTTCATTTATGTGTAAATAGTTGCCTTATTTGTGAAATTAGGACCCTTTAGAAATGAAAGGGTATTTACCATGGTAACGGTGACAATGGGTTAACTATGGGGTTAAACCAAAAAATAAGACTTAAAACACTACAAAAACCTATAACAATTCTTATGGTTTGTGGATTATAACCACATGCTATATTATATTCTAATATATTTCCATTTGGATGTATTTTTCTGGATAATGACTATAAGTCCCCAACCTTAAACCTTACTAAATCTTGAGTTATTACAAAATTACACATTGAGCATCTTTTCGGGTTTAGAGTTTTAGGGAATTAGATCATAAAACATGCATTATATTCCACATATAAACAATGTGGTTACATAAATATAGTATTCTTCATTCCCATCAATGGAAACATATTTAAGATAAAACATGGATTATTTATTGACACTTCCTTGACATTATCATCATATCATGTACCTTTCCCTTGACCTGTGAAAAACATTTCAAAAAAACATGGGATGAGCATAAAAAGCTCAGTAAGGGATATAAAAATATGGAAAGGAAACATGGGTACATATATACATAATAATGAGATCATACTTTACCCATAAAACATAAGCACTTTAACATACCTCATCAAATAATGAATAAATCATAGAAATCATAAGACATAAAGGTAACTTGAGGCATTCGTAACATTCTTACATAGGGAGTAACCCTCTTGGTTACATTTGGAATACTCATCACAGTATATTCCCTAAATCTCTTCGGAGAAACCTTAACGTTTCACTCCTTCGCATTACCCAATGCATTGGAGAGCTATATAGGGCTCACCCGCCCTTATTTTATAACGGAACCACCCATCTTCATAATAATGACCAAAAACCTCAACATAATCGTATCACATAAAACATGCATAAAGGAAAAATAACATTTTCACATTTCATTCACAAGATATCAATACAACACATTGATATAAAAACATCATGAAAACCATTTTCAATACCAAAATAAAAGAAAATAAAAACATGGTATGTATTTTTCTTTCAAAAAGAAGGTATGGCTTGTAGAGGAAGCCAAAACTCAAATAAAGGTCACGGCGGTAAAGAAGTCGTTGTCGCCGAATACGTACGAAAAAAACATTCCCTTTTGTCATTTAGTAAAACTTTTCACATAAAAAAGATTTTTTTTGGATAAACGTAAAATTCAAAAGGGTTTATACACTGTATAAAAGAAGGTTGTGTATAAAACAAAATATGCCTCAATGAAAGGATATTGAGACGGAGTCCCATACCTCGGGTCCGACTTGACTCGATCGTTATTTAATGTCCTGAATAATAAACTTTATTTAATTTCTACTTCTTTATGAACCTTTTTCATGTTCATTATTCCTTTTATATCACTTATTGCCATGTCATGAACACTATGTAATTATTTAAGTTAGTAATTGTTGTTTTAACGATCATTGGTACTTGAGTCAAAAATAAACCCTTTATAGTTACATGTTGTTCATGTATCCATTATATCCAGAATTAAAATAATTATGTCTATATCATATATATCCAGTATATACATGCATTTATAATATTACATAATCATTTAGAGGTGAGAAATGAAATGCACCGTTCATGGAGACGGTAAGCCGTACGTACGCATGAACGCTACTTTCATTTCTATTTCGTATTTTATAGAATGGAATCATAATGATATAAAGGTATATTATAATTCCAGTATAATATCATATACAATATCATAGTTACATCCTTTATACATCCCACATATGGTATTTAACGAATCAAATCACTTTGAGGGGGCGGTAGTCCGCACTTCCTTAAATGAAGATATCACGTTTACCTATAATGGAAACCATAAAGGTATGACCAAAAAGAAAAAAACATAAGCTTAAGGAAAACATAAACATATTATATATCATATATAAATATAGTGACATCCTAATGGCCACATTTGAATGTGTTAAAAGAATTTTGAACAATCATCGTTCGGGAGGCATAAATTCACCATCCACGTAAACAGTATGTTCTTTAACCATTAGATGTAGGTGTGTGTAAGTGCAGATAGAATCCATATTATAACAACATCATAGTATATTGAAGATACTGGATTTGTTACAAAAGAAATAAATAAAAAGAGTTTAGGGGGTTGGAGAAGCAAAATAAAACAAAAGGACTCAAGTGAAGACTTTACCTTAAAATCGGGTAACTCCATTTGGTTTGAGCTCAAAGGCCTCCTTGAGAAGACTTCTGCCCAATGTGAGGCTTCAAAGACTAATATAGGGAAGTGGAGAGGAAAAATGGGCAGGGTTTGGCCGAGCCAAAGGCTTTGGGAGTGTGGGTAAGGAGGTAGAGGTGGGGGCCTTTTATAAGAGGAGAGGAGGGGCACTCTTGGAAAGTAATGATAAGTTACTTTATTTTATAATGATTTTCGGATTCAAAAGGTCCCACATTGATATAATTTGAGGATAATGTGATAAGGGTTCTATATACACTCATCCAATTTTTTTTGGCAATGTGTAGGATTCATATTTTACATTATATTTCCATTTTATTTAAATCGTTAAATAATGAGGTCATCGCTGCATCATCATGATGTCATAAATAATTTAATTTATTTAATGTCTAAAAATTATAAAAAAAATACTATGATGTAGGAAATCTTTTTATATTTCTAATGAATATTTATAGTCAAAAATTTGATTTGTATAACCCCATGTAAAAATTGTTTAAGTAAAACATTTCATGTTTGCTTCATTTTTACTTTAACTTTAAATAAAAAGATATTAATGTCATTTTTCAACCAAATTGGCTTCATGGGTACCCAAGTTGACCCATGGGTTTTCTTGGTCGGCCATGAAACATCCAATGAGGTTATGACATGTGTAAAGTTCATTTCATATTATTAAAACAGTATTTTTACCTTAAACTACACTAATTACCTCTAATCACGATTAAAAACTTAATAAGTTACTATTCACCAAAAAATTATTTTTATTCCCTTGAACCACATTTTACTTCTTAATGACAACCATTTATGTCGGTTTTTTGGAATTAAAAAAACAAAGATGGAAAAATTTCATTTAAACGGAAAAATCAGTTTTTATAAGTACCACTTAGTGGTTTCACTATTCATCAAAAATTGATGTTTTTCAGAAAATTACCAAAAATTCACCCTAAGATATATTTGATACTCCGAATTCAAAAATGAAGTCTATTTTACAAAATTCAAAACATATAAGTCAATTTAATTAATTTAATAATCAATTCCCGCTGTCAAGACAAATAGCGTGTTTTTATGAAACAATAAGTATCAAAAGATTGACACTAGTTTAAGTCCAATTTCAAAGTGAAATTGATTCCAACGACCAAAATTGGATTAAATGGTAAAAATATATTCTAATATCACTTCAAAACCAATTCAAAAGATAATCTAATCATATAAATAAATTAGATTAAAAAGAAGTTTTGATGTAAAATGCAGTATTTTTCACTATTCATTAAAAAATGAACATTGTTAGAAAAATACCAAAAATTTATCCAATGTAAAATTCAATGTCCCAATCATAATTAATATGTTTATTTTGACAAATATAGATTATAAAATTGTCAAAATATTGAGTTAAAAAGGGTTTTCCATCAAAAGGCAGTAAAACAATCTTTTAAGAATATTAGTGTATTTCATGCTTAAGATTGGATTTATTTTCATTTTAAGCCTCTAAAACACTATCTAATTCATTAATAGACATAGATAAAAATATATATTATACATTACTTACTTGGGATGTTACAATGACATTGTTATAATTTATTCTTTTATGAAATTAAAAAACTGCCCCACGTTGTCGGATCGAAATAATGATGTTGATGCTCAAAATACAAGAGGGGGGTGAATTGTATTCTTTATAAATTCCTTTAAACAAAGTAAAGAGCTATGTTTAAAAAAGTTAAACTAAGAAAATTCAAAACACCTCTAACACCAATTGAAAACTTGGAAAAAGGAATGAAGATATAAAATTCAAGTCCTATGTAATCTCTTATTACTGGAAAGAGATTCCAAAAGTAGGTTCCAGAAATATGGTTCCGGAAATTTTAACTTAACAAAATATTAAAATATGAGATTATACCTTAAAGTGTATAGAATATAAATGAAACAAAGTTCAAGTAAGGAGGTATTAGAAAGTTATACTTTCCTTATAATACAAAATGCAGTAGAAACAAACAAGTAGTAAAACTACAAGTAACAAGATATAAGTCTTTTAACCCAAAGATAAAGGTATCCAACAACCTTGGATAAAGGTCCCTTGACTTTGGTGGATGTAGAATGGATAGAAAGAGTGAATATGGATCATGTCATTTCATAGGAGATTCATTAGTTTCTTGGTCATGCAAGAAGCAACATTCTGTAGCACTATCCACTGCTGAAGCTGAATATGTAGCAGCTAGAAGTTGTTGTGCTCAAGTGTTGTGGATGCAACACACACTCACAGACTATTGCTTGAGTTTTACTAAAACTCAAATTTTATGTGATAACACAAGTTCCATTTCCTTATGTAAGAACCCTGCACATTACTCTTGGGAAAAACACATAGATATTAGGCATAACTTTCTTAGGGATCACACACTAAAAGAAGATATTATTCTTCAGTTTATCGGAATGAAAGATCAAATTGCTGAGATTTTCACAAAATATTTGCCTTCTGATAGATTTGAATATATTAAACAAAAGTTAGGAATGATAACTATAATTTAATCACTATTCATTAACTTTCTAATGAAAAAATCTCCTTATAATATTAAACTCCTTTTCATAGGGGGGTACATTTGATTGTTAGAGTAACTAAATTTTTCAAAGATAGTTTTTCAAACTTTTCGAAACTAAAATTCCGGAATGGGAATTTCTGGAACTAAAATTTTCCAGATTGGATATTTTTGTATAGAAATCTTCTAGAATTGAAATTTTTGTATTGAAAACTTTTGGAATGGAAAATTTCGTACTGGTATTTTCATAACGAGGTTTTCCTACCGAATCATTCATAATGAGTTTTTGGTTTTCAAATTTTGTAATGAAATTTTCGTACGGAGTTTTCCGTACTGAGTTTGTTTTTCGTAGTGAGTTTTGCGAACATTGTCTTTTTATAGTAAATATTTTTTCGTAGTTTTCTTAAGAATGTTACCAATTACTAATAATCTTCCTAAGCCAATCTGAAAGGTATGGTATCCTTACTCATGTTTTCGTAATCATACATTATTTGTTGGAATTTTCTTATATTTTGTTTTCAGATTATAGTTTTCTTAATCCTTTGTTTTAATAAAAACCTCAAATGATCGGATTCATGTTTTCTTGAGAATTGGTTTTCAACCGTCAGATCTGATCTCAGCTTGTCACAACTGTTCGATCAACTGATGAAGTTGAACCGTCTTCTATTTTCCTATATAAATGGGACACCAAATGGTTTTCCCACATCAGTTTTCAATCTCCAGTGTCTTGAAGCTCTGCCTCTCCGTTTTAAAGCCATTCCGAACATCAGATTTATCTGTTCCGAACTTCTCATAGGTCTTCAGATCCGAATGTCTGTGGATGTATCTTCTCAAGACATGTCTTCTTCTAAGCCTATTTCCAAGTGGTTAGTATATAGAGAAAGGTTGGTTTATCATGATTTCTTTAATAGGTATGATTCTCTTATATCCAATAACATAAAGCTTAACGGATGGGAAGATGTTGTTGTATCCAAGCCAGGAAATCAAGATGAAGTGTTTTCGGATTTTCTTATAGAGTTCTATGAGACAGTTTCCTTCTATAAGGAAGATGGCAAGGAGAAATTTTCGTTTAAGTCTTATGGCAAGACTTATAAAATTTCTTATGCCTAGGAAGCCAGCTTGGTAAGGCAGAACAATGAAGGATAAGCCGAATTAATTTCTCAGGTTTTTCTGGATTCAAAGGTATGTTTCGGCAAGAAAAAGGCATTAGTGACTCTTGGACAGGAATATGACGAGGCTCCAAAGATTGCTTCTCTGTCTACAATTTTCCGGATTCTAGAGTTATGGGTACAAGGCCTTATCGTACCGAGAAAGGGTGACCAAGATAGTTTGAAGAAGAGTGAGACCTACATCCTAGATTTTCTGATAAATCTGAGGAAGTTTAATCTGATGAAACACATTCTTATTACTCTTGAGAATGTTATGAAAGGGAATTTGAGAGCTTAGATCATAATGTATCCAGCAATCCTATCAAAGTTGATAGTTCGGTGCCTTGAGTCTTTCAAGGAGGCTTGCAAGTCAAAGAAAAGAGTTTGCAAGATTATATTGGTGAGTGATGGTACTCTTAAAAGGATGGATGTAGTCTTCAACAAGAAGACTGGTCAGTTTATTGATTTACCTGCTCAAGTAAAAGTAGTTCCGAAAGTTGCAGATCTGGAATCCTCTAAACCAGTGAGGAAGAGAAAGTTGAAAGAAGATGAAGCTGAAGCAGGGAATCCCAAATCTAATGAAGTTAATTTTACACCTCCTAAACCAAAGAAGAATAAATATTACCCTGATGAGTTAGTTGCTAAATGGAGGGAAATCAAAGAGAAGAGAGTGCAAGGGGAGCGTCAGTTTGGCTTGGATCCTGCGGAGACTAAGGCCTTGAAGGAAAGAACTGCAGATGAGCTAGAAAAACACGTGAAAGAACAGTAGCTTAAGAAGAAGATGTCTGAAGCTGAGTTAGCTCGGGCTTTGTTGAAGTTCAGTGAGATGGTTTCAACAATCATTCCTGTTCTGAGATCTTTTTCTCTGGAATCTCTACCTTAGACTCCAGGAAGAAACTTTTTTGCTCCGAAAGAGGCAGTAGCTAATCCTGTTGAGGAAGTAGAGCAGACTGAGTAAGTGGGAGAAGAAGAAGCTGTTGCTGAAAGAAGTGGTGAAACCTGAGATGTTTTAAAGAAAGTAGATGATTATAAGGGGACACCTTCGGAACATTTGTCGCTCCGAACCTCAGAAGCTGATTCTTCTAAGTTAGTCACTCCTTCGATGGATGAGGAGAAAGGAGAAGTATAAGTATCTTATCATGCAGAGGAAGAACAAGTTCTACATGATATTGACCAAATGGAGAATGTAGAGGTTGGTGCACAGAAAGTTGTTGATGAGGAAGACAATGTTGTTCAAGTATCTAATAGTGAAAAAGATAACTCCGTAACAGGACTCCATTCCGAAAAAGGACAAGGGAATGAAACTTGTTGTTGATACCCCAAGCTCTGTGGTAGTAAAGAGAAGGGAAGTTGGTGACTCTTCTCAGAAGAAGGTTGAGATTTTTGAAGAAGAATATTCTCCAAAAAAGTTTTTGATTCAGAGTCATCTTCATTGGGGAATGACTTTGTTGTTCAGTCTTTAAAGATGTTGGTAGGTACTATTCAGACTTTCTCAAGTATTGATTCAAGATTCCAAATGCTCCAACATGCTTTGAATTAGAAAACAGACTCTGTACATATGGTTTTGGACAAGTGTGTTGAGATAGAGGCTCAGCTCAAAACATTCATTGTCAGCTATGAATCCCACAAAAGATCTTGCAAGAGTATGACTAGTTGGTCGAGGAAGAATGTGGAAGAGATGAGGCTCTTTGATGAAATCCAAGACAATGTGAAGGATGCCTTTGAGACAGAAGACAGGAAGATAAATAAACATACTTCATCCTTTGAAGAAAATTTGACAGACGAAAAGAATTTCTGGATTCAAGAAGTCAGAGATATGAATGGGAAGCTGAATTCTATTTCTCAAAACTGGAAGTATGAAAGGGATTATCAGATTGAGTTTGAAGAGAAGCTCTTAAAGCAAGAAGAGATATTGAAGGCTCAGGAAGAAAAGATTCAAGCCTAGGAAGAAAAGATTGATGCTCAAAATGCAAGAATTTTTGTGTTAGAGAATCAAGCCAAGGAATACAATAAAGACATAAAGAAGATAAAGACTATTCTTAAGGGACTCATGGAAGAAGAAAAATCTCCAAAATAGACCGATCTGATCTTTTGTTGTATCTAAATTTCTTTGTTGCCGAGATTTCAAACTTAATGAAATTTGTTCTTGCTCGTTTCTTTGTTGTTGATACTAATTTTTCAGGTACTTTGTTATATTTTCCATTTCCTTGAATTCTTTTTGAAAATCACAAAGGGGGATAAGGAAAAGAACCCTAATAAAAAGGGGAAAAATAATCTTAACAAAGGGTGAGAAAGAAAAAAAGCTCTAATAAGAGTTTAACTAAGGGGGAGTTTTTCATTAAAGAATACTTTCTTATTCGTAATTAAATGTCATTCCAGAAATCTAGAATACAATCCTTAGAGTTTCAAAGCCTAAGGGGGAGTTAGTCGTATTCATCAATATCCTTAATGCAATGGGAGATAAGCCTTAATGTTTTTCTTTCTTGTTAGAATTTATTTTTCGTAACGATGTTTGTGCTTTCCAAAAAGGCGGAGATTGTTGAGTCAAGAAGGTTTTCCTTATGAATTTTCCATTCCTTATTGTTTTGAAAATCACAAACACCTTATCTTTAAGAAAATCTCTATTATAAGGAAAATTGCTTTTATATGGAAAATCTCTTTTATAAGGAAAATCGCTTTTATAAGGAAAATTTCTTTTATAAGGAAAATCACTTTTGTAAGAAAAATTATCCTTATCATATTTTCATCCATATTTTTCATATGTATAAGCTTCGAATTCATTTCTATATTCTCATAATTGTTTGAAACTTTGATATAAAGTATTCTGTTTTAGGATCCGAATTCTAGATAAGAACTGTAATAAAGTTTCACTCCGAAATCCTGAATGAGAACTGTGATAAAGTTTCATTCCGAATTCTGGATACGAACTCTGATTAAGTTCTACTCCAGATTCAGGATACGAATCCTTATGAAGTCCGACATAGAATTCTCCTTATGAATTCTAATGACGAATTCTTATTACGAATTCTAATGACAAATTCTCATTAAGATTTTTGATGACGAATTCTCATTATGAATTCTGATGACGAATTCTCATTATGAATTCTGATAATGAATTCTCACTACGAATTCTGATGATGAATTCTCATTACGAATTCTCATTCCGAATTCTTATTCTGAATTCACCGATTAAAAATAATCTGATCATTTTTTTTATACACTCCAAATTTATTTAGTCTCTGAAATTTATTTTTAGTTAGACTTCGTACTTTCATTTTTCTTACGCTTTTATAATTTGGCTACTCTTTAAAAAAATTTCACTCCGAACTATTTAGTAAAGACTTAAAACAATTTCGTTCAATCTGTTACACTTCTTTTGTTAGAAAACGATATCGTCTATTCTATTATAAACTAACTGTTGGTTAAGTTACACGTGTACATGTCCCTCCGATTTTTTAGGAAAACATGGATGTTGGAAAGGAGGCCAACCTTGCCTATAAATAGGAGCTCATTTGAAAGAGCTCGTTGATGAACTGATGACTGATGAATGACTTCTTCGACACTGTGCATACATGTTGTTGAAGTGATTTCTAGAGAGAGAGGCTCTTATTAACTCTCAAATCATCATGCGACTCCGAATTTTGGTGATTACATTCGAGGACGTCCGGGGATAGGAAGACAGATGATTCCAACACCATGAAGTTGAGGGCTTCCAATCTAAGGAAGACAGAGGTTGCCAACTTCCTTGAAGTTGGGGGCTTGCGGGGATAGCAAAACAGAGACTCCGATCTTCGTATCGAGGGCATACCCTGGTGTGGGTAAGACAGACTTGGTTGAAAGTATAAATCATGGGACCTTTATCCAAGGTTGTTTTCCAGAAGTATAAAATAATCCTAGATCCATGGTTCCCTTAAGGTAGCGAAAAATTCTTTTTACTGTCTTTAAGTGAGATTCCTTAGGATTGGATTGATATCTTTCACATAAGCATACTGAGAACATTAAGTCTGGTTGACTAGCTGTTAAGTAAAGTAAACTTCCTATCATACCTCTAAAAGATGTTTCATCTACTGGTTTCCCAGCTTCATCAAGATCTAAAGAGTTTGAGGTACCAATAAGAGTACTTATACTCTTAGTGTTGTCATAACCATAATTTTTGAGAAGATTGTTAATAGACTTATGTTGAGATATGTAGGTTCCTTCTGGTTTTTGAGAAATTTGAAAAGCAAGGAAAAAAGTTAACTCACCCATCATACTCATTTCAAACTCAGATTTCATTAGACTTGCAAAAGATTCGGTCAAAGATTGCTGAGTTGAACCAAATATGATGTCATCAACATAAATTTGAACAATCAAAACATTTTTCTTATCTTTCTTTATAAAAAGGGTTGGATCTGCATTTCCCTTAACATAGTTATTTTGAAGAAAAAATCCAGTGAGTCTATCATACCATGCTCGTGGGGCTTGTTTAAGGCCATACAGAGCTTTGGAAAGTCTAAAAACATAATCAGGATGTTTTGTATCTTCAGAGCCAGGAGGTTGTTCAAAAAAAAACTTCCTCTTGAACATAACCATTAAGAAAAGCACATTTCACATCCATTTGAAAAAGTTTAAAATTAAAGAATGCTGCAAAGGCAAGTAGAATAAAGATAGATTCAAGTCTGGCTACTGGATCATAGGTTTCTTCATAGTCTATTCCCTATTGCTGATTATAAACATTAGCAACAAGTCTAGCATTATTTCTTACTATGACTACATTTTCATCACATTTATTTCTGAAAACCCATTTTACTCCAATAACTGAAGTTTCCTTAGGTCTTTCAACAAAGGTCCAGACTTTATTCCTTTCGAATTCATTTAGTTCATCTTGCATGGCTTTGATCCAATCATCATCACCTAAATCTTCATAAGTTCTTTTATGTTCTAATTGGGAAAGAAATGCTAGATGTTATACTTCATTTCTTAAGGAACTTCTATTCCTAACAGGTTGATTTACATCACCAATGATACTATCACTGGTATGATTCTTAAGAAAAACCTGATTTGGGGTTTGAAAAGCATGTTCATCAACATAGGGTAGAAAGTCTTCTGGGGTAAATGTTTCAGAATTATCATATTGAACATTATCTTTATAAGTAGGTTCTTCTGTCGAAGGTTGACAATCAGTTTTTGAAAACACATCCTATGACGTAGGCTGGGATTGTTTAAAAACAAAAGGATCAGGCTCATCAAATTTTACATGTACTGTTTCTTCAACAGTACACGTATTTTTATTAAAAACTCTATAATCCTTAGAAGTTGTGTAAAAACCTAAGAAAATCCCTTCATCAGAATTTGGTGTGAATTTATGTAAGTTATCTTTAGTATTCAGAATGAATACTTTGCAACCAAAAACCTTGAAGTAGGATAGTCTTTGTTTTCTACCATTCCATAACTCATAAAGAGTTTTATTAAGAAAAGGTCTAATCAAAACTCGATTTATAGAATAGCAAGCAGTAATTACAGCTTCAGCCCAGAAATGTCTAGCTATAGAATATTCACTCAACATGGTTCTAGTTATCTCTTGAAGAATTATATTTCTTCTCTCAACTACACCATTTTTTTGAGGAGTTCGAGGTGCTGAAAAATTGTGAGTAATACCTTTTTTACTATAAAAAGTTTCAAAATCAGAAATTTGAAATTCTCCTCCATGATCACTATGAATAGTTTTCAATGGAATGTTTTTCTCATTTTTAACATGAGCTCTAAAACTTTTGAAATAATAAAAAGCTTCAGAATTCTTTGCTAGAAAATAATCCCAAGTTAATCTAGTGTAATCATCAACTAGAACAAACACATAGTATTTGCCTCCAATACTTCCAGTTTGTGTTGGACCAAAAAGATCCATGTGTACTAACTGTAATGCATCAGTTGTTGAGACTTCACTGAATGATTTAAAACTTGATTTATGTTGCTTTCCATATTGACAAGGATCACAAACTTTAGAATAATCAAATCTAAGCTCTGGTATATCCTTAACTAGTTTCTTCATAGAGAGTTTACATAGGTTTCTAAGGTTACAGTGACCTAGTATTCTATGCCATAACCAGGATTGATCTTCCATTGCACTTAGACAAGGTAAATCTTGACTCATGAGGTCTTCTATGTTTAAGGTGTAAACATTCTCATGCCTATTGGCAGAGAGAATGAATTCTTCCTTGGAATTGTGAACTAAGCACTTATCATTCCTAAAATTCACAAGGTAACCTTCATCACATAACTGACTTATGCTAATGGGGTTGTGCTTAAGACCCTTAACAAAAAGAACATTTGAAATCAACGTTTTACTTAAAAGAACAATATTCCCAATACCAACAATCTCACACTTAGCATTATCTCTGAACGTTACCATTCCTCCTTTCATTTTGATAATCTTTTCAAAATAGCTTTTGTTACCAGTCATGTGCCGGGAACATCCACTATCCATGTACCATGTATTGTTGCTGGTACTCTCTTTATTTTCCTGAAATCAAGAAGAGAGATAGACTTTCTGAATCCAAAATTGTTTGGATCCGAGATTACCAGATAAAAAAATTTAAGAACCCATATCTTCTTAAAAAAGTAATCTTTGTGAAATCCTAAATATTGGGTTTTGTTTAAGGAACAATTCTTTGCCCAATGACCCCCACATTGACACTTAGTACAAAATGAGGCACTTTGAGGAACAAAATATTTGTTACTAAAAATTGGTTTTTCATGGGTATAACCAAATATGGATTTATTTCTTAAAGGTCGTATTTGGGAATAAATTTTATCAAAATTTTCCTTACCATGGGTAAAGTTTGATAAACACTTCTCTAAGGAAACAATTTCAGACAAGAGTTTTATAACCATGTTTTTATCCTCAAAATCATTAGTTTTACTGCTAGAGCTAGGCTCGAAAACATTTTTCTTAGAAATTACTTTTTTTAATTCTTTAGAAAGTTTGTTCTTCTCAGAACATACTTCCTCATGATTTTTTGAAAGACATTCAAAAACAACATTTTTTCTATCAAGATCTTTAGAAAGATCTGATATCTCTTTTGTAAGAATAGAATTCCTAGAGTTTGCCTTATCAGGTTTCTTATTGAGCTTGGAATTCTCAATTTCAAGATGTTCGGAAAACCTAGAGGCATCTTCATAAGTAGGTAAAGTATTTTCTTCATCAGAAGAGGATTATTAATCAGAAGAGTTATAATACTTACTATCATTAGAATTTAAAGAAACATTGGTCAATGATTCAGCATTTCGTAACTTAGCCATAAAATAATTATTATCAATAGGTAATCTGGCTATAAGTCCAAGATTCTTCTGTCCTGAAGATTCATATTCAGAAGATTCATCTGAAGAGTCACCACCACTGGAACTCCAGGTATCATTAGCTTTCAAAACATTCTTAGCATTGGCTTTATAATACTTCTTTCTATTCCTGTCTGAATGCCTTTATTTCCTTTGTTTCTTTTTAAGAAAAGGGAAATCTGGTCTAATATGTCCAGCTCTCTTGCATTCATAACAAGTGACTTCTCCATCTTTTCTATCTTTCCTTTCCGTTTTCTTATACTTGGATTGAAAACTTCTTTGGCCAGCTATCTTGTTCATCCTTCAAGCAATATTTTCTAACTCATTCTCATATATTTCACTCTCACTAGATTCAGACTGGAAAATAACTTTCTTAGACATGGATTTGGTTACTCTCTCTGGAGTCTTAGTTTTCATCTGATTTGATGTTGTTGTAAAAGCAACAGTACCATTCCCATTCTTATTTTTGATGTTGTCAGCATCTCTCTTCATTCTTGTTTCATGTTGTAGAAGAGTTCCAAATAACTCATCAAGAGAAATCTGAGTAACCTTCATGTTCTCATCTATAGATGTTCTTTTGGATTCCCACTCATTGGGCATAATATCAATTATCTTGTCAAAAGTGCTTCATCATCTAACCCTTTTTATCCCATAGGCTGTAATCTGTCGACTATAGTCACAAATCTCTGTTGAAATTTACATATTGGTTCACCATATGGAAAGTTGAATCCATGATATTCAGCTCTAAGCATAGATCTCCTAGTCTCAATCACCTTATAAGTTCTAAAGTGTGTAACCTCTAACTTCTTCAAGATAAAATTAGCTGCTTCACAAGAAGAAATTTGGCTATATATATTTCTAGTCATTGATCACAGTAGAGTCTTGCGTACCTTATAATTGAGTTGATACTCTTGCTTTTCCTGGTTAGATAAAGTTCTAACTTCCTTATCAAGAATTTTATAATCACCAGTACGCATAACGAAGTTTTCCACTCCAGTATTGATAACAATAGTTTTCATTCGATCTCTCCAGTACTCATAGACATTACCATCAAATATTGGTGGTCTTGTAGGATTTAGATTATCAATAGAACTAACATTAATTCCTGCCATACTTAAAAACCTTTGACACACAAACTTTTTAGTAGCAAAAATTCGTAATCACAAAGTTCGGAATGTGAAAGTTTATAATGGGAATGTTCGGAATGATAAAGTGATCAAGAAAAACTTATACGTGAGTACAAGTTTTTAGAGACCTCCTCTGATACCAATTGTAGGATCGAAATAATGATGTAGATGCTCAAAAACATGAGGGGAGGTGAATTGAATTCTTTAAAAATTCCTTTAATCAAAGGAAAGAGCTATGTTTAAGAATGTTAAACTAAGCAAATTCACAACACCTCTAACACCAATTGAAAATGTGGAAAAATGAATGAAGTTATAAAATTCAAGTCCTATGTAATCTCTTATAAATGGAATGAGATTCCGAATGTAGGTTCCGAAAATATGGTTCCAGAAATTGAAACATAAAATAAGATTACAATATGAGATTCTACCTTAAAGCTTATAGAATATAAATGAACCAAATTTCAAGTAAGGAAGAATAAGAAATTTATACTTTCCTTATAATAAAAAATTCAGTGGAAACAAACAAGTAGTAAAACTACAAGTAACCAAATATAAGTCTTTTAACCCAATGAGAAGGGTATCCAACAACCTTGGATAAAGGTCCCTTGATTTATACTTTCAAGAAAGTCTTTCATACCCACACCAGGGTAATCCCTTGATACGAAGATCGGAGTCTCTGTCTTGCTATCCCCGCAAGCCCTCAACTTCATGGTAGTTGGCAACCTTTGTCTTCCTCAGCAAAGAAGCCCTCAACTTCAAGGTGTCGGAAACCTCTGTCTTCCTATTCCCGAAAGTCCTCGAATGTAATCACCAACATTCGGAGTCGCACAAAGCTTTGAGAGTTAATAAGATCTGCTCTCTCTTGAAATCACTTCAACAGCGTGTATGCACAATGTCGAAGAAGTCATTCATCAGTCATCAGTTCATCAACGAGCTCTTTCAAATGAGCTCCTATTTATAGGCAAGGTCGGCCTCCTTTCCAACGGTCATATTTTCCTAAAAAATCGGAGGGACATGTACATGTGTAACTTTACCAACGGTTAGTTTATAACAGAATATATGACATCGTTTTTTAAAAAAACAACTGTAACAGAATGTACGACATCGTTTTAAGTCTTAAATAAAATGTTCGGAGTGAAGAATCGAAGTGAAAGTTCAGAGTGAAAAAAATATTAAAGAGTAGACAAATTATAAAAGCGTAAACAAAATAAATGTTTGGAGTCTAACCAAAAATAATTTTCGGAGTCTAAATAAATTAGGAGTGTATAAAAAAATGATCAGATTCTGTTTAATAGGTGAATTCGGAATAAGCATTCGGAATGAGAATTTGTAATGAGAATTCGTCATTAGAATTCGTAGGGAGAATTCATCATCAGAATTCGTAATGAGAATTTGTCATCAGAAATCTTAATGAGAATTCTTCATCAGAATTCGTAATGATAATTTGTCATTTGAATTCGTAATGACAATTCGATGTCGAACTTCATAAGGATTCGTATCCTGAATCTGGAGTAGAACTTAATCAGAGTTCATGTCCGGAATTCGGAATGAAACTTTATCACAGTTCTCATTCAGGATTTCGGAGTGAAACTTTATTAAAGTTCTTATCTAGAATTCGGATCCTAAAATAGAATACTTCATATCAAAGTTTCAAACAATTTTGAGAATATAGATATGAATTTTAATCTTATACTTAAGAAAAATATGGATGAAAATATGATAAGGAAAATTTTTCTTACAAAAGCGATTTTCCTTATAAAAGAAATTTTCCTTATAAAAGCGATTTTCCTTATAAAAGCAATTTTCCTTATAAAAGCGATTTTCCTTGTAAAAGAGATTTTCTTAAAGATAAGGTGTTTGTGATTTTCAAAACAAGAAGGAATGGAAAAGTCATAAGGAAAACCATATTGACTCAACACACGCCTCAATTATAAAAAGGCACTCATCCTTTCTCTCTTTAATACCACAATGAGCCCTGTATCTCATTCATGAATTACAATAATATATTTTTATAATCCTTAAAAACAACTTAAAACTTATATTATTTAAAAAATACCATCCCTTCAAATATTAATGTATAATCCAAAAAAAAATTCTCAATGATGATGTAATCGTATTACTGAGCCTCTTTCAATTTATTTCATCATCTGCCTCCATGAAATATTATACAATCACACTGATATAATAAAATAATTATATACAATAAAATTTTATGTTACTATGTTAATTTAAAATCCTATATACATACACTCCTCCAAAAAATCAGAAAGTAAACCATCATTCGTGTCTATTGTGGACTACAACATCATGAACCAGTGTAATTCATTTTTCATTATATATTTATGTGGATGGTAATCAGAATTTATTTAATGAATATATATGAGATATATTATATAACAATTATTCTATAAATTATAATTATTCTTTATGCAACTTTGGTTCCATCCATTGAAAAATGGAAACATCATTCATTGTATGTACGACCTTCCATCTCCATGAACAGTGTAATTCATTTTTCCATCTCAAACATTTATATATGGATATATATATATATGATGAATATTTATTATAATTATATCATTATTAGAATTTTTTACATGGTGGAAGTATGACTAAAGTACAATTACCATAACTACAAAACAAAATTACTCAATAAAATAAGGTAGTTAACATGAAAAAACAGTTTTTTAAATTTGAAATTATCAGTAAATAGTTGTTGAAATGATATTACTAGATCATATATGATATTATATATAACAACCCTAATTTTATTTCACACTTAAACATAATTTATTACATTAAAATTCACTTAATACAACATAGAATATTGATAGGTCCAGTGTCTTTGGGGCTAAGTATCAATACATAACAACTTAAAACATGAATACAAAATATTTATTGAAAACATCCTTTACATTACCACAACATTCCTTCATACTTAACATTGAATGGGACAACTTGAGGACATACATAAGAAATGGGTGAGCTATAAAGCCCAATGAGGGAATAAACACGGAATAACATGAGGAATACAATACTTGTTAGATAATAGGCATATCAATGGAGCATTAGAGAAAATGAACTTAAAGGCATGATAAAGCATGATAATCATGACATGTATATGTGGTAACTACATTCAATATGATATTAGCATGAGCCTTTCACATTTACCATGGATAATGAGTAAAACCTCATTTCACATGAATAACAATTAAACCCTCGTTGCACTTGAATTAGCATGAGTCAAAACTCATTTCACATGATGTATCATGATACTATAATTTAACCAATGCATTGTAGAGCTATCAGGGTACACCCTTTAAAAACATTTCATTTCATGCATACGTGTGCCACATGGATCGACCAACATGGAATCATTCATCATCAATTATTCCATGATATATGGATGTGGAATACATCATGAAGCTATATAATCAATAAGGGAATGTGCATAAAGGTGAATAACCTTGATAGAGAAATGGTTATGGTATTCACTACACAATGACATTGTCTTGGAAAATCGTGGTGCAATTTCGGCAGTGTAACATCATGACATACGAATTCATAAAAATGGTTAATGAGATTGGAAGTGGTGTCTCATAATATTTACATGAAATGTAAACTAAGGGGTTTATATAGATACATGTCCCAAAATATTTAATAGAATTTATATTTGCAATACAAAAGAATTGCATTATTGTAAATGAGGATAGAGAAATTCCTTACGGAATTTCTGCATGGTAACAGGAATACATGGAAGGCACCAAGGAGAGGTAAAGAGGTCTCTTATCATTAAAAAATAATTATGAAAGTATAATGGAGGTTGAAAATCATAACCCAACATTTATAATTGTAAATAAAATGGAATAACAATATTAAAAAACTTGGATAAATTGAGAAAAGAAGGAATCCCTTACTTGTAAGTGTGATCCCAAAGGCTTGAGAGAGGCTTGACAGAGGCTTCTTGGGAGCTTGGGGCCCCTTGGGTGGATTTTAAAAAGAGGATGGCGGAGTTTGGATGAACTATAAAGGCTTTGAGTGAAAAGGAAGAGGGATTTTTGGTGTATTTATATAGTAAAGGAGGGGGAATTCTTTATTATTTTGGTTTGGGACACCACACATTAAACTAAACAAAAAAACAAACTAGACCATGGTATTTGCCCATGGATTTTTCCAAAGTAGAGTGGAAAATAATATTTTATAAGGACAATGGAATAACTTCTAAAAATATAATGTTTTCATATATGGTGGTGAGTCATACTCTCATGGAAATCAATTTATAATGTTAAAATGTTTTATAAGTCTTGAACGGTCCCCTAAAGCATTGTAAAATAAATAAAACTAAACAAAAATCACAATATTTTAATGGTAAAACATATATTGTCTGGAAATATTGTTTATATTATATTATTACATCACTATTGGGTCATTATTATGTCATAAAAAAAAATATATATTTAAACAGTATTTAATTTTTACCCAAAAATCGATTGTTTCAGAAAATTATGAAAAATTCACCATTAGAAAATTTTGACGCCTTGATTTCAAAAAGAATATTTATTTTTTCTAAATAATTTCTTATATATGTGAATTTTATCTTTTAAAATACAAACATTCATTTATAAAACATTCATGTGTTTTGACAAAAAATAGCTTTCAAACCGAATTAAAAATTAAAATTCTATTCATAAACATTATACGATACTTTTTACTTAATAAAAACACATTTATTAATACTTTTTAAAAATATTATTTAATTAAAAAATCCATTAATTTATCAAAATTTATTCCTTAGAAGAATATTAGCTAAAAATACTATTTTGTGCTTTAAAAACTATTTAAAAATTAACTATAAAAAATGAATGTATATTCTTTATCATAGACAAAAATAATGCACATAATCATAGTGCTATAGTCTTTTTACATAACCCGTTATAACAACCTTATAATACAGAAGGGTTAGGTGTGGAATGGTTATAGAATCTTAGGGGGGCTCGGATAACGTTTCTTGGGTGGTAATCTTTATCAACGTCCAATTATCCGGTAGGAGGTTCCTCTCCATCTTATGATTTTGAAGCTCATCTTGGACTTGGTCAACAGTGAAGCCCAATGACAACACCTCCTTTCCGAGCTACAACAAATTGGATTTGTATGAGGAAAGTCGATTGGATGAGGCCAGTGCTTCCTTTTTCTGAGTAAATTTGATTTGTTAAACTCCTATATTTATATTAATCATGTGATAACTATTCAACGACTATATTATAAATGGTCACAAATCATAAAGGTATTTTAAAATCCAAAAACATAAAACTAATCTAGTTAGAAATTTATATATCTATTTTACATATTAATAAATTTAATTAGATCAAGAAAAATATCCGTTAATAAAAGTTTCAGTCATTACAATCATCCCCCCTTAAGAAATTTGACCCTGGAAATTTCCTTTCTCCACACTAAAATGGATGTGGCTATCTTTTCATCATCACTTCCTTTGATTCCCACATCAAATCTTCAAACTTGTGGTTTCGCCACAATACCTTGAGGAGGGGCATTGTCTTATTGTGTATATTTTTTCTCTATGATCTAATATCTTCACTGTTTTTTCATAGTAAGAAATATCATCCTCCAACTATACTATCTCTGAAGAGAGTACTTGTAAAGGGTCTGATATGTACTTCCTTAAGAGGGATAAATGAAAGACATCATGTACTTTGGCCATGGGGGTGGAAGTGCTTGTCGATAGGCCAAAGACCCCACACGATCAACAATATTGAAGGAGAAGATACACCAAGGACTTAACTTCCCTTTCATTCCTAACCTCAGGACCTTATTCCATGGAAATATGCATAGAAATACCATGTATCCAACATTGAACCCATGGTCTCACCAACTGTTATCTGCATAACTCTTCTACCTCCATTGTGCTAACTTGATATCTTACTGAATGGTTTTAACTTTATCCACTATTTCATCGACCATTTCAGGTCCTAGAAGCTTACACAAACCAATGTCATCGCATCACGTAGGTGTTCAGAACTTTTTCCCATAAAGGGATTTATATGGTTCTATTTGGATGCTCGAGTAAATACTGTTATGGTAAGAGAATTCAACCAGTGGAAGATGTTGGTTCCATCCTCTTTTTAAGTCCATAGAACATGATCTTAACATATCTTCTATTTCATAAATAGTTCACTCAGATTGGCCATCAGTTAGAGGATGATAGGCCGTACTGACATTCAGTTTAGTGCTTAGAGCATGTTGGAGTCTTTTCCCGAACTTCTAGGTGAATCTAGGATCACAATCAGATACAATATATAGTGGTACATCTTTCAACCTTAAAAATTCTTTGATGTAAATCCATTCAAGTTGAACTAATGAGAAGTCCTCTCAAATTACGATTAAGTGATATGTATTCATAAGATAATCCACAACGACCCATATAGCATTGTTTCCTCAGGATGTCCTTGGATGTCTAGTGAAAAAGTCTATGGTCATTCTACCACTTCCATGTTGGCATGGGTAGTGGTTGAATTATACCATTGTACTTTTTCCTCATCCTTCACGTGTTGATATACCAGGCACATTGATGTATATTCAGCAATTCCCTTTTCATATTGTCCCACCAATAGTTTTCTCGATGATCCCAATATATTTTTGTGCTCCCTGGGTGAATATAGAAGGTTGGGATATGTCCACCAATAAGAAGCTCCTTATTTATACCTGGATTAGATGGTATATATAATTGTGACCCAAATTTCACAATTATATCCTTTTCAACCACAAACTCTGAGTATTTCCTATTTTTGATAGCTTCTAGCCTTTTCAGAATTACCACATCCTTTCTTTGAGCATCCTTTATTTTCTCCATGATAGACAGTTGAGCAATCATTTCAGAAATGATTGATGATGTTCCTCCCCTAATTATTACCATGTTCATCCTCTACAAATATAATAATATTGGATCCTTTTCAATTCTCATCATTGATAGATATGCCAAATCCTTTATACTTATAACACCCCACCTTATTTGCCTTACTAGGATGGTAGATTATTGAGCAGTCATAATCCTTAATGATCTCTATCCCTCTTTATTGGCACATATTAAACTCTTTTTATGTAAATATATACTTTAGGCTCTTGTGATCAGTATATATCTCACACTTATCCCAATATAGATAAGGATACTAGATTTTCAACGCAAAGACCATAACTGCCAACTCCAGATCATGCATGGGATAGTTTTTCATATCTATTTTTAGCTTCCTTGAGGCGTAGGCTATCACATTATCATTCTCCGTCAACACACAACCCATTCCCTTCATCAAAGCATTTCTATATACCAAAAAAGTTCCCCACTTGTGGGTAGTGTGAGAACGGGCGTAGTGATAAACATCCTTTTAAACTTCTTGAAGCTCTATTCACATTAATCACTCCAAGAAAACATTAATCCCTTCCATGTTATCTTGGTAAGAGGGATGGAAAATTGTGAGAAATTTATCATAAATTGGCGATATTATTCCGCTAACCCCATGAACTATGGATATCTGTTACCGATGTTGGCCTCGATCGCCCCTCAATTGCAGTTTTCTTGGAGGGATCCACAAATATTCCATTTCTTATGATGATATGACCCAAGAATGAGTCCTCTATCAACCATAACTCACATTTTTTGTAATTTTTATAAATATTCTCCTTCCTCAATATCTCTAGTAATGTTCATAGAGGATACTCATGATCCTTATTGGTTATAGATTATATTAGAATATCTTCTCTAAAGACTACCATAAATTTGTTGAGGTAATCTCTATAGACACTATTCACCAAGTCCATGAATATTTCTAGATAATTGGTGTTTCCTAAAGAAATTACTATGAATTCATAATGCATGTGTCTTGAATGAAAATCAGTCTTGGGGATATCTTCCTTTTTCACCCATACTTGATAATATCCCAACCAAAAATCCTCCTTGGAGATGTATTGTTCACCATGCAACTGATTGAAAAAGTCATCAATTCGTTGAAGAAGATAATTGTTCTTTATCATGATTTTTTTGATCTCATAATAATCAATGAAAATTCTTATTGATCCATCATTCTTCTTGACAAAGAGGACTGGTGAAACCCATGGTGAAGTACTTTGGTATATAACCCATTTATCCAGAATATCTTGTACATGTTTCTTCAGCTCCTCAAGATCCACAATAGCCATTTCATATAGATTCTTGGAAATTGGAAATGCCCTAGGTATAAGGTCAATTGGTAATTCAGCATCTCTTCTAGGATGAAGACGAGGAAATTATTTGGGAAACACTTCTGCAAATTCCATCACAAAATAATTGTCTTCAAGAATGGTTTCTTCTCTAGACTCAATTATATGAGCTAGAAACACGTGATCATAGGGTAGTAATATCCATGCTTGATATGAAGTTTCTAAAGAAGATTAATCTTCCTCATTTTGCCACTATAGAATCAGGGGTCAATTCTCCATATGGAGAGTGATTTCACTCTCATGGAAATTTATGATGGCTCTATATAGGGAAAGAAAATCCATGCGAAGAATTGCATCAAATTCCACTAGGGGGAGTATGACGTGGTCCTAAAAAAATTTCGATACACCAACTATGAGAGGGGAGGAGTTATATTCATGGGATGAAATTATTGCCCCATTTTCTGTACTCACCTACATCTTTACATCCATGATTTGTGGTGGTCTTGGGATTATTCTACAAAACATTCCGGATATAAAAGAATGTGTAGAACCATAATAAAAAAATTCATTCTCTATTTTTGAATGAATAACTAGATTACCTACCACCACTTTATTTTTGAGGTTAATTGTGGTGGTAGAGATAGAAAAATATTTCCCTTTCTGCATTGGAGGTTGTTGGTTGCCTATGAAAATCCTTGGATTAGGGCACCGATTTACAAGGTTTTCTAGTTATTTTTAGTTGAAGCAATGAACAATGCGTTGAGAGTTGAATAGAGTGTTCCTATCCTCTATCGCAACCATAGGTTTTTCTTTCCAACAGTTAATGGATATGTTCCCTTCTCTTCCACACCTAAAGCATTTTCTCATCCCCTTCAGGAAATTTCCAGGGTGCTTTTTTCTGCACCATTGGCAAGTGTGGTGCTGGGTTTTCTTTACACTATTGGATATATCCATCGGTAAATTGGAATTAAAATCTACCTTACTCTTCCTATCCCCTTGATGCCCCGAAGATTCACCGATCTCTATTTGGATTTTGAGGGAACATCGGAATATTTCCTTATAACTATTGATGTCATGGATCACCAGGGCATTCTGCAGGCTAAGATTCAACCCTCCAAAGAACTGTCAACCTTACATTTGGGGGTAACAAAAAATCCTAAGGCATATCATGAAACCCTTGTGAATTTTTCCTCATACACTTTGATGTATTTGTCATCTTTTTTCTAGTGGGAAATAAAGTCTATTTTCCCATTTAGTGGGAGGGTGCACAACAAATATTTGTCGAAAAACATTTTCTGGAAATCTTTCAATTCCAACACCTCAATCTCCTCATTAGGATTCATATTTTTTTATCAATTTCCACCATTGATCGGCTTCACCATCTAAATGATAAGCATCCAGAAGAAAGTTTTGTGGTCTGAAACATTTAAGGATGGAGAAGATCCATTCCATGGAGTTGATCCATTATATTTCAATTGTGGGATTGGTTGATCTATTAAAAGTATCTGGCCTTTGTCTCATGAAGCTATCTATAAATACTTGATCTTTTTTTAGGGGGGGTGGGGTTGAATGTTCTTATAGACCCATGTTTTCATTCAAATAATGAGTTTACAAGGAGAGTATCGTTACAATGTTTGTGATTCTTAATCCGATCGGATTGGGAATCTCATTAGAACATTCATCACATTGATCTTTGCATCGGTTGTTTGCACGAGTCCTTCTTCTACTGGACATTGGCTAAAATAAAAGGAATGTTAGTCATAACACATATTGGGTAATCCAAGGAAAAATGGATGACTTATAAATAAATTTTATTTCCTAAACTTATGAATCTATAGGCTTCAATCTATATTATACATGATCTAGTTAGCAACTTATATTCTTATGGGGGTTTTTGTATTCCCATAATAATTGTTCATACTAAGCTTGAGAATTTACCAAATCATATCCTTTGATAGTTTCATAACCAAGAGTGAAATAAAACCCATTTTCATGTACCATGATACCCTAGTTCAATCCCATTACTTCTTTTCAGAGTTTTCACTCCTAGGAACATATGTTCCAGAGCAACCTCTACCTTCTCATATCCAGAACGGGTTGTATTTGCTTGATAAAACACTTAACAAATACTCACATAAAATTTAGGTATTTATTTATTATACTTAGTGATATACCTGAGGCATTCACTAGGGTTTTCTAATCCTAATCCCAAAAATAAATATGCATTTCCTATGTTACCAAGTATATGAACCATGATTTTATTTAACACTTAAAAATAATTTATTACATGAAATTTCACTTAATACAACATAGATGATAAAGAGGTCTACATTAATTGGGGCTTAGGATCATTACATAACAACTAACAAAATTAAATACAACATCTATTTTGAAAACTTATTTTACATGACCACAACATTGCATCGTACATAACATTACAGGGGGTAACTGGCAGACATACATAAGGAAGTAGTGAGCTATAAATCCCAATTAGGGAATAACAATGTAATAACATGAGGGATACAATGACTGTTAGAAAATAAGCATATCAGTGGAGAAGAATATAAAATTAACATAAAGGCATGATAAATCATGAGAATCATGACATGGTGTTGTGGAAACAACATCTAACATGATATTATCATGAGCCAAGGCTCATTGCACAGGGAGCATGATTAAACCATTATTGCACATGTAGCATGAATAAACCCTAATTTCACTTTAATTAGCATGAGTCAACACTCATTGCACATGATGTATCATCATACTATACTTTACACAATGCATTGGAGTGCTATCAGGGTGCACCCTTCAAAAACATTTCATTTCATGCATTAGTGTTATGCTTGGATCATAAAACATGGAATCATTCATCATCATTTATACCACAATAACGGTATGTCATATATATACATGAATCTTCGTAATCAATAAGTAAAAGTTCATAAAGGTGAATACACTTGATAAAAAAATGGGTATGGTATTCACTACACAATGACATTAGATTGGAAAATTGTGGTGCAATTTCGACAGCATAACGACGTGACATAAGAATTAAAAAAAATGGTTGATGAGAGTGGAAGGGGTGTCTTATGATATTTAAATGAAATTTAAATTAGAGGGGTCATAAAGATACATGTCCCAACATATGTAATAGAATTTATATTTTTAATACAAAATAATTTCTTTAATGTAAATGAGGAGAGAGAAGTTCATTACAGAATTTCGGCATGGTAACCGATATACATGGAATACACCAATGGGAGAGAAAGGGAAATATAATCATTAAAATATATATATAACGGTATATAGGAGGTTATAAATCATACCCCAAAATTTATAATTGAAAATAAAATACCATAACAATATATAGAAACTTGGATAAAATGTTAAAGGAAGGAATCCCTTACTTGGAAGTGTGATTCCAAAGGCTTGGGAGAGGCTTGAGAGAGGCTTATTTGAAGTTTGGGGTGACTTGGGAGGATTATAGAGAGAGGAGGGTATCAGTTGTATTAAATCCAAAGTCATTTAGTTAAGATTAATTGGGTGTTTTTGTGGGATTATATACGAAATGAGAGGGAATTCTTTATTATTTAGGTTTGGGGAACCACACAGTAAACTATTCAAAACCACAAACTAGCCCCTGGTTGTTTCCCATAGTTTATTCCAAAGGGGAGTGGAAAACAATATTATATATGTATAATGGTATTAAATCTTAAAGTATTACTTTTTCTTATGTGGAGGTGAGTCACACTCTCAATGAAATTAGTATAAAAGGTTAAAATGTTTTATAAGTCTTGAAGGGTGCACTAAATCTTTGTAAAATAAATCAAACAAAACTAAAATCACATTATTATAATTCTAAAACATATATTGGCCTAAAATAATGATTAGAGTATTTTATTACATCCCTATTGGGTCATTATTATGTCATAAAACTCATTATATATTTAATCGATATTTAATTTTTACCAAAATATTCGACTGTTTCAGAAAATTATGAATACATCACAGTTGGAAAATTTGGATGTCCTAATTACAAAAAAATATTCATTTTATCTAAATAATTTTATTAATATGTGACTTTTTTACTTTTAAAATACAAACCTACATTTATAAAAAATTCATGGGTTGTGACAAAAATAGCTTTCAAACCTTAATAAAAATTACCATTGTCTTCCTAAGAATTATACAATCATTTATACTTAATGAAAACTAATTTAATAATATTTTATTAAAATATTATTTAATTAAAAAATCCATTAACTTATCAAAATAGTTTCCTTAGTTGAATATGAACTAGAAATTCTATTTCTACTTTAAAAACTATTTACAATGTAAGAATAAAAAAATGAATGTATATTATTTATTATACACAAAATTAATAAACATAATCATAATGTTATGGTCATATTAAATAACCCCTTATAACATCCGTATAAAACCGAAGGGTAAGGTGTGCAATAGTGACTGACTATTTGGGTGGCTCAGATAATATTGCTCGGGTGGTAATCTCTATCAACATCCACATCTCCCATAGGTGTTTTCGCCCAAGCTTAACTTGTTGAATATGAGCAAGGGCTTGGTCAAGTGTGAAGCCCAATTACACCAACTCCCTTTTGAGCTCTGAAAAATGGGCTTCATACATGGCAAGTCAACTGGATGAGGCCACCGATTCCTTTTTCTGAGTAAATTGGATTTGTTAAAGCCCTATATTTATACAAATCATGTGATCACTGTTCAACAACTACATTAACAACAGTTACAATTCATAATGGTATTTTAAAATCCAAAAACATAAAACCAATGAATCACATATTTTATATAACAATTTAACATAATAAAAAATTTAATTAGATCAAGAGGAATTTCCATAAATAAATGTTTCGGTCGTTACATTATAAATATTTAAAAGATTATTTAATATAATTATAATAAATTTAAATTTATTATACAAGTGGTTATATTTCTTATCGTGAAAGTGGATTGTATGTTACTAGTTTTATGTTAAAATATCATTATTTATCGACATTGTTTATGATTAGATTATAATGATGAAAAATTATCGTAAGACTCTCATGAAACGCATGAAATTTCCAAAACTCAAGTTATTTTCAAAAATTAGATGTTTTCCAATCATTTTACTCACTCTATGAACTCAAAAGACCAAAAATAATTATTTATGGAAAATCTGTATTATTTATCTCTCCAGATAAAAATCCTTTTTCATTCATTTTAATGATTTCAAAAAATGTTTTATTGAATTTTTTCAACATTCTATAAATATTTTTTCAATTAATTTTTCCAATGATTCACTTTAAAAAAATTGTTTGAAATTTAATCTTCTTGTCTTTTTGTGAATGAAGTTATTTTTGAATTTTTATAAAATTAGGATAGGAATGTTTTATTTTAGCTTATAAGACCGGAAAATAATTTCCCACTGTCATGGTCGATCAGTTATTTAAATATATTTTTACATGTTTTCAAGATTATTTTAAAATATTACTTATTCCACAATATTTTAGAATTTGTTTTATTCTAATAATGTGATCTAAAACTCAAAAGGGTATTTTATTCAATAAATATTTGAGTATTATTTTAAAGAATTATTTATCTATGATAACATCATTTTATATTAATTATGATTCACTAGGGGTGTTATCCGATTATATCATCCTTATTTTTTAATATATGGTTTATTATTAATGTTATGGGATTTTTATAAAACTTTTTATATTTTCCATGTGTTATCATTTCATGATCCAAATGAATTTATATGAATGGATTATGATTATGTGAGAGTAAGGACACTGAAATATTTCCAATGGATTTCCTAAATATAGGTAACTCGTGATTTAATTATGTTATGTGTCATACAAGATTTATGTTCATAATTTTAGGTAAGGACTCAAATTTAATTTTCATATGTTTATGAATTGACCTTTTTTTGTCCAAAATATTATGCTTGGACCAGGTTTCATGTACATAGATCTATGCAAGGGCTTGATTTCATATCCTTAACATATTGAGTGGGATCATTTTTATTTTAAAATATTCAAAATGTTATAAGATTATTTTTTTTCACCTAAATAATTTTATATTATGACCACAATTTTTCTTGTTCAATGATTTTTTTATGATATATGTCTTATGAACTTCCACAATTTATTCCATACTCATGATTATAATATATGATATATTGGATATGATATTAAAATTTTAAGCTAGAGTTCACATAATATTATACTCAGTTTCTTCTTAAGTGATCATTGATATCACCCTTATTTTCCCTTACCAAAAATCTGAGTTGACCCATTCTTACGGTTCCATTTCCTAGGTCAATAAGTAATTTTTGAAGTAGGGTATGTCAAACAAGAGTACTATATGGTAAATTAATTGTGGTAGATGTTGAATATATTTCATTAATAATATTTGTATGTATATATTCACCAAATAAACTATAAAATTATTGTTTTTGTGTCGATATTACTGTAATGTTTTGGGTATTCATCAAAAAATATTTAAGATTTTTGTATGAAAAGATCAAGCCACTCTATTAGGTATTAAAAAAGAGTTTAATTAATATTTTGAGATTATTAATAGAGAACATTAAAGAATACCCTATACATTAGTCTTAGAATTAGATAACATCCTAAAGTCTTGGTAAAGAAGTGATTATGTGTTTTTCAGAATAATTAATACTTATATTAATATTCTAAGTGATGTTGATTTTGGATCATAATAATACAAGGTTAATAATCCTAAAAGTCTTTTTCGAGTGTATTTTGACAATAATTTCAGTGCACATTCAATGTTCCCTTACTTTTCACCTTGTTTGAAACTCTCTGGGATTTGCTTGGGATAAATCATATTTTATTTATGAACCAGTATATTGGATTTGAAATGACAGAGACTATGAAATACCTAAGTTCAATAATAAATTGAGATTCTTGAATTATAATTTTTAATATTTGAGTGTACACTCTGAGACTGTTGATGCATACACAATGTTTTTTGTTTTACTTAGTGGTTTTAACCTAAAGATATCTTATGAACAATGAATATGACAACCAATGAAAAGACCATCCTCATGAGATACCAAATCGATTAAGATATTGGATTCAATAACTTGTGTCTATTATCACTCAACTCTCTCAAGTTATTAATGGTCACACAAATCATGTCCATCTTCTAAAATCACCTGGAGGGAGAGACATGTTATTAAGTATTTTATGTGACAAAATTCACCCTCCTTATATGGTTCATTTGATCTACATGTTATTGAGTAATGTAGCAATGTGATTCAAAATATATTTTCCACTCATCCATTTTCAGACCATGCAAATGTTGTTATGGACATCAATCATCTTGAAGGTGAATTAGATAAATGGTGGAATTTTATTATGAATATGAGGAAAGATGTATTAACTACATGTAATAGGATGATTTTTGGAGTATATTTTCTAGTAATTACATCCCTCATACTCTATATACAAAAAATGACAAGTAATTCATTGAGGAGAAAGAGAATGATAATGAATCCATTATGACCTATAATAAAACATATACAAAACTTTAAATGAATGATTCTAGTTTAATAATCATCCCTAAAAAATTGATCGATAATTTAGTTATTTAAAATCTATTCTTTATAAGGATGTATCTATATCCAAATTAAGAATCATTGAAGAAATCATTCTATGTTCACTAAATGTGGAAATGGAATATAGAACCCCTCTTGGTGGAGGTGATTACTAAAGGAAAATAAAGATTAATAGAATATCTTATGGTATTTCATAAATCATAAAGACAAAATTCCAACCTCTTAATTGCCAAAAATTTGTGTAGGGGAACTTAGTATAATTCATAAAAAGAAATCAAAACATTTTTCAAATGTGGGAGACTTTTCCATAAAGAAAAATATTTTTTAAGTGATGTGAAGTGTTTAGTCAATGAAATCAATTGAGAGACAACACAATACAGTAACTCTATGACAATTATATAATATAGATGTAATTATTTTGGGAATTATGAAAATCAATTCTTTAATCCATGTTCTAATGAGGATAATTAACCACAACCACCCCTCAAGTATAAGGACAAATGGAAGCCATATAGAATCCCAACTTCTAAATTCCATCATGATAGTTAGGGCACATTTATCTCCAACCCAAGAGTTATGGATTCCATGTAGAATATTGAATGATTAATCCCTTTGAAAATAATATCCAATTGTAAAATTTAAATTGATTCTAGTTATTGAATATCTCTCTATATATAAATTACAAATAAATTTATGGAAAAGGAAAATCATGTTCGGTATTAAGAAATTTACATCTGATCATCAATCAGTGAAACGATTAACCCAATGGAAATAGTTTTTTGGTAATATAGGATCTTAATAAATGATTAAATGGTTAGTTGTAATTTAGAATCATATATTATTTTAATATTTACTTTGGGAAATTATTAGTGTAAATAAATTTTTGTATTATCCTTTAAGAGTGATTAAAATTATTTCAGGATAACTATTTAGTTGATTATTGAAGTATTTTATATAAATTCATCCTATTATTCTCATTTCCATTTTGTACACACATATTTTTAGGAAGACTTTTGGTTTTCTATTTATTGACTAGATTAAGAAAATATTTAGGCGTTATTATTGATTTCATAGAAATTAAAGTATTGTATTATATATATCTGACAAAATAAATAGAAAATTTTTGTTTTTGAAAATATTTAAAGTAAGAAGGAATAACTTTTGAATCACTTGATTCAATAAGTATTAATTTTAGTACCTCATGTATGAAAACATCATCTTGAATAGTCATCATTCCAAGCAGTAGTTGAGATTGTGGTTTAAATTGATTAATGGAATACATTTTTATTTTCAAGTAAATATATTATCTTATTTTCCTAGTCTAATTGGTAATGTAATTCCAAAAATATGGTTAAATGGATAGAAAAACGTTTTCCCTATTACATTCAATTCCAATGAATTGATTGTATTCTTTCAAACCACATTGGTAATGTAATTGTGGTCATTAACTTCCTCAAAATAATTAACTTTTTTGTGATCAATGGTTTCTTTCAATTTTTTCATTGTATAGATATTATTGTTTTCTTCCATGTTAGTTTTCTAACATCCCACTAATGTTATCCTATTTGGAAACCCAGAAAAGACCAATTCTAGACAACATTCAGATTCCCTTTCCCTCTTTTCAAGGAGAGGTTTTATTAACCATTTTTACGATGTTGGGTTTCAAAAAAGGAATTATTCAAATATGAAACCCTTTTACATTGGAGAACAAGATCCAAATGTAACCTTGAAATTTATTAAATAAGGGGAGAATGTAACACCCAGAGAATTTGAAATAAAAAACATTGATTGATAACCTACTAGATAAGCATTATCGTGCTTAAACAACCCATTAACTATTATTATATACACTAGTCATTGAATTTGTTATTATTAATAGTACTCACCATATAATGAGATATATATATATATATATATATATATTCAACTCAATGAAAATATATTCATCTAAGCCTAGGAAATAAGCTCTCGATTTTGAGTAGTAAATTTATTCATCAATGATATATTTCCTTCAAGAATTCAATTATTTTATTATGAATACATATTACAAATAATTAATGTGATTATTAGAAATTATATATGACACAAATAATATAATTTTTTAAGTCATATGGTCAAAAAATGTACAGTATTTTTTGAGATGTTTTTTAAAGTATCATTCTTAATGAATAGTGAAAAAACTTTTTTTATGATAATATATAATATAATTTCTTGAAAATAAAATTTTCTTATTTTGTTTTAAAATGATTTAAATGAATAATTTGTTCTATTATATTATAAATAATTCAATTAAGTTCATTGGAATAAATTTGATTAATGAATTTAGTATAAATACATTTTTTATACATTAAAATAATTTTTATGAAAAATAATTTTACGTTCAAAATGAGTTTTTATCATTATAATTAAAATTTATTACTATTCAATAAAATATTTTTCCAAATTATATATTGAGTGAAATATTTTAAAAATTCATCTAAAATTTTATAGGCATGGTATAGAATGTCCTATTTTATGTTTAAAATTGTTTGTTTCTAGAAAATGTTTCTCATCGAGTATTGCCAACTTCTTTTAGAATAATTTTTTTCAACTTATAGAAATAGAATCTTGATAAATGAATTCCATATTTTGAAATTATTAGGTTAAAATGTGGTAAATAATCCTCTTTTATTTTTCAATAATATGAATAGTAATCATGTTAAAATTTATCAGCATAGAAAAAGTAAAATCAGGATAATCATGGATAAAATAACTGATAAGGCCATTATTTAGCATCAAAATTCTTATTTTATAAATGGAATTATATCCTTATTACCTTATGATCAAAATAATTTTTTTTCTAACGGACACATTCCCATGAAAATAATCTATATACTTTTTAGATCAAATAAACATACACAATGTCAATCACTTAGATTTAAACATCTTGTATGTGCCCACATCTGGAAATAATATACTGGTTAATCAGTCATAATACTTATTTTGTGATTAATGAAATTTTCTTCATGATGGTACTTCATTTATAGTTTTTAGTGATTAAATATTTACCAGAAATTCTTGTGCAACGCAAATACAAGATTTATTCAATTAATTGCAATATAAAATAAGTGATTTAAAAAATATTAGAAGTAATATAAATTTAGTTTTTTATATTTTTACATGATTTTTTCGATAAATATAACACATTAGTGACATATTAATGGATTATAGCCGAATTTGTTCTTTTTATTTTTTTCTTCAAACAAAAATTAAATATCTAGTTTCCAAAGTGACATTATTAATATTTTATTAAATTTAAAATTATAAAAAATGTTGACAGATAAAAAATTTGATAATATTTGGTCTTAAATTTAATCCCTTTTTCATTTATGAGTTAATAGATATCTTATAACTGTAACTATGACCCTTTAAGAGTGAAAAAGGGGTTATAGTGGTTATTATAAACATGGGTTATTTAAGGGGTTAAACCAAATGATATGGTTTAAAACACTATATAAACCTATAAAAATACTTTTATTTTATGTGAATGAAACTAAATCCTATATTATATTATAATATTTTAAAATTAATAATTATATTTCTTTAAAATAACATTATTATAATTTAAGATTTTAAGAAATTCCAAAACATATCCATCACCTCAATTTTAAAAAGAAACACCTAATTTCTATTATTTACACCATTTTAAGGATTCTATATTAGATAATACCTTCCAAATAACATCATATATTACTTTATCTAATCCTATTTCATTTTTTCATTCTAAAATATCATCCATTCGTTACTTAATCATTTATCCAAAGAGAGTTTCTCAAGGAAGAGGTAATTGTCTTACGAGACCTCTTTCAAATATTTTCTTCTTTCACCTCCTTAAAATCTTATTCAACCATGATGATATAATGACATCATTATATCCTATATACATTGATGTTATTATGTTAATTTATTATCCAATATTCATTCCCACATATATTAAAATTTGAAATGAAACCATTGTTTGTGTGTATGGGTGACTACTCTCTCGTGAACCGAGGTAATACATTTTTAATTTACACTTTACATGGATAATAATAAAGAAAGATTTAATGAATATTTATGAAATATATGATAACAGAAGAATTATTTTAAGGTGATGTATTATTTACCTTAATTTTGTTTCATCCATCAAAAAATGGAAACTACGTTCATGCATACGTATGAAATACAATATCTAATAATGGTATTATTAATATTTCAATCATAACACTTATAGATTACTCTAAATATATATATATAATTAATATATATTATATTAATATAATTAAAAAGATTATTTAGATGCTGGAATCACAACTTAAGTATAAGGATAGTTCCAACTTAACTAAATTACTCATTAAAAAATAAATAAATTAATACCCAAAATGATGATTTTAATAGAATGTTTTTTCATAAATTGCTGTTAAAATGTGTTAAGGGGATAATATATGATATTATAAGTATTTAAATTATTTTGGTATTGAATTATAATAAATTAATATTTATTTTATAGAAGTTTACATTTCCTTTTAATTAATTGGAACATGAGTTAAGGGTTTCACATTACAATCTCCTTGTTTATGCAGGGTTTTTAGGACTATGTTTTACTGATGAAATAATAATGTATAACTATTAAGAGACTAATAAATATTTTTACCCACAAGTTATTTCTATAAATTACATTTTATTTCTTTTCATTTCCTCTATTTTGAACTCAATAGACCACAAGAATGTTTTTATGGAAAATCGATTTAATCTCTCTTTAGTTGAAAATAAGTTTTCTTCTATGTCCATGTTTTATAAAAATATTTTCAAGATTATTTTTATTATAATCCAATTAATTTTTAAATTAATTTTTAACTATTATTTACATCTTATTAAATTATTTTGAAATGAATATCCACTTCATTTGGTGAATTTTGTGTTTTCCGACTTTCAATAAATGTGTGAATTGAATGATTTATTTGAACCTATATGCCATGAATGAAATTTCCCACCATCATGACAACCCATTGATTTGAAGCTCCTGATACAATTTTCCAATATTATTTTTAAATAAATTTTATTCAATAATATTTGGTAAATATTGGGATTTCATATGTAGGATTTATAAATGGAAAAATTATTTTACTCAATAAATATTTAAATATTATTTTAAAGGAATTTTCATCTGTGATAAAATCAGTTGAAGTAAATTATATCTAATAGGGGATATGATCAAAGGATACCATTCATTTTCTTTTTCTATATTATTTAATATTATGATGATGATATTTTTCAATTCCCCCTTAATATTCTATGGGTTATGATTTTATGATCTTATGGCCATTATATTAATGCATTATGATAATTTTATGGTTGGGACAACTAAATCCCTAGAATGCATAAGGTAATAATGTATAACACATAATTTATTTATGTTACTATTTGACTAAGTTTCATGTTCTTAATTTTTTTTGTGGACATAGATTTTATGTCTATAAGTTTATGCATGGACCTATATTTCAAGTCCAAATGATTATGTGTGGATTATTTTTCATGTCCATAAGTTTATACGAAGGCCTACTTTCATCTCGTTTACATAATGAGTAAAATTGTTTCTGTTTTAACTTTGTTAACAGTGTTATAAGATTTTTATTTCCCCAAATTCTTATGTTAATGTAATGAACTCATGGATTATGTTTCTTTATTCCCTTATGATATGTGTTCTAATAATTTCCCAGATTTATTCCATGAATCATGATTATAAACTATGATATTGTTAATATGATATTGAAATTGTGTGGTAATGTTTTTATACCCCTATAATCATGTACTCCATAGAACCCATTCCATTACCACTTGGTACCTAATGAGAACATATACAATATTATTTTTACCAAGCCTATTAATAACTCAAGGGACTAACATAGTGTACTTTATGGGAAATTTTTTATTCCTATCATACACATTTAAATTCATTTTCCCAAACATACATCATATATATCACATTTATTTACTAAAACATCCCATTACCATTATAAAAAAAATTAATATTTCAAAATTAAATTCTCAGTAATCAATTGAATCCACATATATCAAATTCACTAAAATATATATATCTTATAATTTGTAGTTCATTAACCTGGATAATAAAAAAATACAATATTGTTTACAATAAAATACCATTATCATATTCCAATAAAATATTAAATGGTTTAAATTTATTAGAAATGATATATTTGAATAATATGGGAAATATTTTTCATCGAACAAATAATAAATGCAGATAAAAACGATTTATCTAAAAACATCCATGATATATCAAATTTTTAATGAATTTTTTAGTATTAAATAAATTTAAAAAATATTCCCATTTGTTTTTAAGGATTAAATAAATATTTTCGCCCAATTATTTTTATGGTTACTTGTAATTTGGAATTTTTTTTAATAATCCCACCCGATAGATGAAAGTTATGAAAACTCACATAAATTATTTTGATCAAATTAAATTAATAAACAATTTTAATCAAATTATTTAACATGCCATGATTTCAAATATAAAACATCACAAAATATAAAATTAAATACTATATGTGTCTAAAAAAATAACCATGGTAGTGGATACCCATCATAAGTCACTGGGAGCATCAAAGTCATATAGGATATATAAGATATTTTTGAAACCATCGCTAATAGGGTTTTCCATCCTAAAACATAAAACTAAAAACACTAAACCACTCCATGTGTATTATATTTTAAATTTAGTGTTGAATGCAACACCTAGTAGGATATTCCCAAAATATTCTCAATGGTTCACATAAAATGAAAAACCATGAAATAATATTTTTTAAAATAAATTTATAATATATTTATCTTAACCAATTAATAATAATAATTTAAATAAAAGTCATAAGTAAATGTATCGACACACACTTAAACACTAACCGAAAATGGATATTCTATTATATAATCATTAATTATAAATAAACCAACCCTGAAAAAATCACACCTTGGGAATAATAGGAGGGAAATATCATCAAAAAAGGATATCCATAAAGGGGATTGACAACTTTAGGATATACAACACCCATAACAAATTTCCAAGTATTTACTCATTAGGAAACCTAATACATCCCTTCTAGCCTTAACTATAATAAAAATCCCAATATAAAAAATAAAAACCCAAACACTTGAACCTCTACTAATTGTCTATAGATGTACTAATACATATGAAGTATAGACTCACATGCCTCCCATATCATTTCATGTGGTTACAAAACCCAGAGAATGAATGGTTTTACTGTAAAAATATTCATAATTAAAATAATAAAAAACCTAAGGTATTGAGATATATCATCAATAATCCATTTAAAATTCAGAAAAATAAATTATTATGATACTAATTTTGAATCACATCCCCACAATGAATTACATATCTTTAATAAATTACAATCCATTTTTAATTATTAATGTAAAAATAAAAATTTTAATTTTAATAACCTTTCTAAATTTTGAAATGAAAATTTACTCCATCATAATTTTCAAAAAAAACTATTATTTTTTAAAATAAAATAATATCATTGATTTTTTGGAAATAATATCGCTCAATAAAAACTAATATTAATAAGGGAAACAAACATTTCAACATGAAATAAGTAAATATATGAGCTACCTACTTATAATAACAATTTTAAAATTAATATCTATGATATTTGGAAATAATATCCCTCGTTAAAAACAAACAAATCATAATTATATACATTTATACCCTAAAAAAATTATTCTAATAGGTTAGATTGGCCCTTAGTGAATCTTTATTAAGAATTCATAATGTGGCATCTAATGTTCAAACACCATTCATTCTAATAGTATATGCATCCCTAATATATTAATAGTATATGAACTCTTATTCATGAGGTATTCTTCATGACTTAGTTAACCCCTTAATGTTAACATTCTTATCAAAAAAATATTCCCAAATAATGGAAGAACAGGAAATGGAAGAAGGATAAAACGAGAGTGAAAGATGGGAGAGTGGACCTTAATAAAAACCCTGAGTAAAATTTTCCATGTATATATAAATAGTATAAATATTAAGAGTGGTGTCTCTTCCCTTGAATTGTTTTCTGGAAATGAGAATATAAATAGGGGATATTCCCTAATTATGAAAATTAAATAATTATAAAAAATCCAATAATGAACATAATAATAAAAACATAAATATTAACAATAAAATGTCTTAATTTAACATAATAATCCTACACCATAACATAAATCTACTAAAATATTTTATATACTCTCAAGATATAATAATTAAGCTCCTTATAAAGATTAAATTTGGGTGTATAAGGCTCATATTATATTTTATTGGATCAAAACATTTTTTAATAAAAATATGAAGTGTCATCGATAATTGAAACAATTTAAAAACTATGTATCATTTTTTTATTCACATAAAATTTATAAAAAATATTAGTGTTTTAGAATCTAAATTAATATAAAATAAATAAATTTTATTTTCTGAAAACATCTATGTTATGGTCTACCATCTAATCGAATTCAATGACACATAAAGTGTTAATTTCTATCTGCCCATAAATTATATAAATAATTGATAAAATTCCACCATATTTTTTTATTACAATAATTCTTTTAAACTCAAAAAATATATGTTTTTCATATTATAAAATTATATGATGTTATAATATTCATTTTCTAAACAAAAATTTTTTTATTTGTTTTAATATACAATGTTAAACAAATATGTGTTATATAAATATTTGTATACATGCATATATTTTTTTATGTTTCTTAGGTGTGTCTATGTGCATATAAAATATTTAAAAATAAAATATAAACATATTTGTATATAATCACATATTTATCAGTTTTACAATTTTGAGTAGAACATATTATCACAAATGCATATATGTTAAGTTCATTGTGTTTAAAAACTCAAAGAAACATATAATAACATATATGTATATATATATATCAATATATGTATATGTTTGGGGAGCTTAATAAAACATGCAATAACACACACACATAAATAAAATATCTAATCGTATGTATATATTTTTTAGTGCCTATAAAGACATATTTAGTTTTTTTTTGTTTAAATATTACAAGTGTGTGTGTTTAAAAAAATATTAAAGTCGTGTTTACAATTTATGTTTAGTGCTAATATATCATTATTTCAATTCATGAGAAATCCAAAATATACATTTAAGATAAGATTCAATTGAGATGAGATAATTTTTTATTGGCATGATTGCCCATTATTTTATGGAATGCCTGTATATGAAAGGGACATAAATAAAACACAAAAACTCGAAAAAAAATATAATTAAGAGACCACTAGAATCTGAAAGAATCTTTAGAAGGTGTCTCTCCCTCCTTTTTCCTTGGAGTTGTTATTTCCATTTCTTGGACCCATTATTTTTATTAGGATTCATTACCTCGGTTTTTTTGGTTTTAAATGCTTTCTCCAACTACCTCTTATCGCTGCAATGTTTATGTATTCATCATTTTACAGATTGGCCTATAAACTCCCACATCCAACACTCATATATTTCGTAAGTGTTGAATTGAAAGCACCTTCCCACTTATAATATAATACTAGTGGATGTAATCCTTAGTTTGGTAGTTTATATTCTATCCTTGGACAGATGCCAATCTATGAGAGGGTTTTAACTACTTAATAAAAATTAAATGGGAAACATATATTTTTTGTGAGTAAAAGAAACAAAAAAACACACATGTATATTTTATTCATAATATATATGTTTAAAAACATAAACATAACATATAAAAACTCATATGTATCCCTTTTACATGTTTATGTCTCTAGAAAAATAATCACATAAAAAAGACACACAACACACAAAAAATATATATTATGAATATTTATTCTAGACATTTTATATATACATCATCTCTTTATATTCTGATTTATATAGACACGCACATATGGTTTATATTTTATATATGATAATATATTTGGTGAGGTTATATTCATATTTTTTTGTTTTCTATCATAATTTATTTAAATAATAATAATATGTTATTGAATCGGCATTAAAGATAATATTCAGGACAAATCCCATCACTATTAGAAGGATGGTAATGGAGGATGGTGAATTGAGTGACCACCAAATGGGGGTCCCAAATAAGGTCAATATAAATATCCTAATGGAATTATCTAATACCATTACTAAAAAAACATAATCCCCCCTATAATTCTTCTCTCTATATGAATCTTCATGTAATGACCCAAATATATCCATAATAAATTTTATTTCCTAATATATGTTTTCAATATTTCGGTATAAGGTAGAGTATAAAACACATATCCACATAATAAAAATTAACACAATGTTATTTAATCAAAGTATAACATTACATATGGAGGATAAGTATACTTAATAAGAATAAAAAACATTAAATGGGGCAATAAAAAAAATAAACAGCATACATATAATATTAAAATATATCGCATAAAGATTACTTAGTAATGTAAAACCCACAATCAAAAGAGTAAAAAAATAACACATTATAAATATGATTGTAATTTCCTAAAAATATATTGAGAAATCTAATTTAAATCTACGTGGCTTCCAAATAACGAAAATAAGAGTTTTTTATTTTATGTATACCCCAGAATGACATTTTTAATAGTATCCTAACCATCATAATTAGAACATTCCAATTATTATAGAAACATGGATATTTAAATTGTAACATGATTATTAGAATTGTAAAATTATTGGTAAATAATATTTATCATGAATAAAAAAAGTAAATATAAATAGATATTTCAATGGGAACCAAATAATCAAGTACATCATCATGCTTGACTCAATTATATAGACTTTTGGTACACCTTAATTGTGAATGCGTAGGGTTTGGGTTTTATGTAGACTACATGATTATTAATTAGGTAGGGTACAAGTATCCATGATAGGATAACCAAAACCCAAACATAATTTTTTATCTAAATTTTTTAATAAAATATTCATAAATATCAACTTCTAGTGTTAAGAAAGGAATGGAATCGCTTTGAGAAAGGTGGTGTTTGGTAGTTATGGGGGCTTCAGCTGGGACTCGCTGAGAAATGGTGGGAATGTCAGAGGGTAATTAACTCGTTCATATAATATTAAAACATAGGCATGGGATTGAATCTAGTGTGTGAATGCAATACCACATTTATATTTCATAGTGTTCCATGGTTGTTTGTTACCACATATTTTTCCTCCCACTCTTAGTGAGTCCCAACAAGTCCTCCCCCCGCCCAGTACAGTTTTGTGTGAAGAGACACCCACCACAGTAGTACCAAATGTATATATTATTATAATAATAATCATAGAATTTCAATAAAATTAAAATTTAAAAACTTGGTACGGGTTTTAATGGGTATTTTATAGTAATCAGGTTTGGGTATCATAAAAATTTATTGTGTTTAATGAGGATTAATTAAGGCTCAATAAGTCTAAATAAAGATTGGTTTCGGGATTCGGTAACCCAAAAATATGGGTCTCAACCCATTGAAATCCTTAAATATAAATATTATAATTCCATAAGATAAATAATCAAATTAATAAGAACAAAAATGTATAGTCGTATATTTTAACAATTTTTATAATACGTTTTTTTGTACAAACATTAAATTTCCTATGAATAATTAAATATAAATTTTAATTAATATGAAAATTTATTTATTTTTTAAATTAATTTCTCTTTTGGTATCAGCATGTTGAAATTATCCAAGAGGCTTTTTTTAACACCCTGGTCCAGATAACCAATCCTGGTCTTGTGTAATTTATAACCTCGGGTATGCATCCCAGAATGCTAGAGTCTTCTAATTTGTGGTGATATCATAAATTATATTGTGGATGTAATAATCCATCTATAACATATAACCAACAAGATGAAAATTTATTTAATAAGAAACAACAATAACATCAGTAGAAATAGTCATAGACGTTGCAGATATATAATAATATAATATGAAATATCACAAATAAAATAAAGTCACAAGAATATCCAATTTAAAAGTTATCCCTATGTTTGGTGTATCAAAATATTTACAAGGAAAAAAATTAAAATATTAATAATATATCCATAACATCAAAATATATTGTAGTATGTTGTGGAATTTCCTCGATCCCATTTGTATCCACATGCTCAATAAACCATTTTTGGTCCATTTCCATTTTCTATACTCTAACAATAAAATCTACATTTTCCTAGAGATTCCCATATAGGTTTTGACTATAAACCTAATATGACACCACCAATGGGTCATTAACTTAATTGTAACAGATCAATATTAAAACAACTAATACTAACCCTAAAAAACTTTTTTGGACAACATATCATGATTTCCTACACATACCCATTCAAAAACATAACACTATCACAAGTTAAGGGACTGGTCACCAGTAAATAATTACCATCCTAGTAGGTCACCCATGATTAACAAAGCCGAAAGCACATCCTCATCCCAAAACACTATGATGAACAACCCAATCTCAAGCCAGTATCTATTCTAGTTCTCATCGATTTTTTTTATGTACACATAATCCAATTATAAGGGGTCAAAAACATCAATTCAGACCTACCTAGACAAATAAATTCCAATGATAGAGGTCCATGAGGCTAACACAAAAACCATCATACCATTCAAGTCACACAAATTCACATAAAAGTTATAACATGAAAAGTAATTGCTACCTTGAGCTAAATGAAGTGTACTCTCTAGGTCCCACTCTTCAATTTTATTCCAATCTGCCAAAACTATAAAATCAATCCCAAAACATCAATTTTATGGTTTTAAGAAATGTAGATCGAGAGATAATCGAAGAATTAGGGATCTAGATCATAAATATTGTTAGATATACCAAAAGAATCACATCACAATGAACAAGCCTTCAAATACAAAAAAGATAAGGAGAATATATCTCAAAGAGTAAAAGGAGAATCACCCACATTCATAAAAGTGGAATATGTATTGAGGAATTATTAGGGTTTCGTTAGAGGGGTCTAATGTTAATTTAACTATAAACCCATTTTAAAAAACTAACCTGATTCTTGTTCATTCCATGACCTCCAATGGTTATTCCATGGTACCACCACACCATGTCATGTTGAAAAGTGGTATCTAGATCCTAGTGTAACTACCGAAAAAGGTATAGGGGAAATCCACCTGTAGATAAAATCCATCGTGTGAAATCCTCCATCATGTCATCACACCCTACATTCATCCCTTCTACTCCCCTAAGAATCTTGTCTTGGCTCCCTCTTATATGTAATGATATACTCCTTTGTCAATTTTAACAAATCTGAAACCTTATGCATTCCAAAAATCATAAATATCGTCACAACATCATCCTATGTCTTCTAGTGTGACATCATCAAAAAATTATATATGATCACTAAAAAACAACATATTTAGGGTTCATCACCAAGTAGATCATCATGTGACCTCATCCCGAAGAGGCTTCTCTAGGGTTCGTCATCAAATAGTTCCAGCCACTATGCCCACTTATGTAATTCCCACTCCCATGTTTCCTCCTAGATATGGGAATGTTTCTCTAATATATGAATGAAATGAAATTTCTTTCCACATAGTACATTCGAACTTTCGTCGACAATCTTCTTTGGGTGCTCCTCAAACAACGCATTCACCTCAAAACCACCATCGTCACTTTTGAATATGTGATTGGAGATATAAAATGTGAAATAAATCATTAATACCTCAATGTATTGGAGGAAGAGAGAACTGGTACGCCAATTTTCACAACCTAATCCAAGATGGAGATCAATCCACAGCTACCCCAAGCCCACATCCATATGCTAGAGGCTACTGACCAACACCGAAGGCATAGCTAACTTGGGGATTCTATTTCCAATGTACCAGTACACACACACAAACCCATCTCGAAAATAAGTGTATAGGGAGTGAGAGTAAAAGAAAAAATACTAATGGAACATCCATGCATGTAAAACCTATAGATAGTACAATTTTATAGTAGTTAAAACATAAAATAAATGGGGGAAATGCACTCCCAACAAGAAAGATGTCCCATCCTTAAAATATGGAGATAAAAACACAACGTCAGCCCATATCCTAATCTCTAATCTACGACCACCATACCTGACCGATGTACATAGTATACCGAAGAACCTTCAAATTCACCACAAACCTATCTATAATCTGTATAAAACATGACACATGAAGGAGAATCCCATGTAGGGGTGATTATAGGAAAACTGAGAAGGAAACCCTAAAAGCTAAAGGGACAGCAGAAAGAAATACCAAATGAATTGAAATATTGTAGATGTCACACATGATGAATGACTTAGTAAAGTAGTATAGCTTAACCCAACCCAATATAGTGATTAACCTCATCCAAACACATGGGATCAACATGTTTTATAGATGAACTACACATAAATTATTTTCTACCATTAACTGTAGTGTAGACTCATCCCACCATGATAAGATAAACATGGAAACCATGTGTCATACACAATAAAAATTTACAAACCACAGAATAATAGTAACCATATCCAGATATATGGATATAGATATATATATATATATATATATATATATCGACAATTAAAATAAGCTCAAACGAGAGAGTAAGTGGATATCAATCTCATAGCTCAACCTATGAATAAAAGTCTACAATAGTTCTAAAATTCCATAAACTATGACTAGAATCCGTTGTGTCTATTAAGAATTAACACTATGAAGTTCCCCCCTCACCTTTGTGCTACATATATGAAGGGGTGGAACTAAAAGTATAGGACTCATGCCATAGTGTGTCGGGGGGGGGGGGGGGGGTCCACTCTGTAAGTATTTTTTGGGCAACCATGTTCATACTGATGGGGGGTTCCAATCTAGTGTCATGATGACATGTGCCCTATCTAATAGGGGGTTCCACTCAGAAGGTAGAGGGACCATTCCCAACCAGATAGGGGGGTTCCACTATATATGTTTTGTACATATACCATGCTTTGACAGAGGGATTCCACTAAGGTAATTAAGAACATGTGCTTAATTTGATATGGGGGTTCCACTTAGTAAGTATCTATATAGGACCCATGCCTACGATGGTGGGGGTTCCACTCTATCAGAAGCCTCTGGTTATTCCACTTGATCACTGTCATCATCGGTTGTGACCTCAAATAAGTGTTGTGCCCGAAACATTCCACATCATATATTGAAATCCAAAATAGATGGAACCATATTTTTTTATGTGAAAAAAACTTATGATATGCTACTCATGGACAAAATCTTAGTCCAAAAAATATTGATACAAATGATTGAAGTTTCCATAAATGGAATCATGAGATATACAATATGTGAGGGGACGGATATGGTGTGTGGTTGTTCTCCAGCACATGGTCATGTCCCTGGAAGTACATGACTTTCCAAATATTTAGAAGTAAATATCATGTGAGGGATTAAAATAGATTTCCCCTGGCACATGGTGTATAACCCATGTGGATGGTCACGCCTATGTATCCACCCTATGTTTGGGTAATTTACTATGTCTCTATGTACTTAGGTACACGACGATGTGCATGATTATGTAATACAACATGGATTCCCTCCCATTTGTTTCATTACATGGATCATCCACTCGGAGATGAGTTAGAAAGAGTGTATGAGGGATACAAATTGTTCTATACTTCTATATTTCAAAAATTCTAGCCACTACAACCAGGGCATGAAAGATTGTGTTCACTTCACAACATAGTGTGAATTCATGATTTGTTCTCAGTTGTGACATGGGGATGATGTATTCTACCTGCTCGAGCTATGTGGGAAAGGAAAGGTGGTAAAAACCTCACCAACCCTCTGTAAGATCTAGAACATCCCGATGACCCTCATGGATAGCTTCCATCCTCAGTTAAACCTCAGTAATCATCGTCATGGGGAGTCTCCCAGAAAAACATGGTGTCCATGCTCAAAATCCAAGGGCCTATGATAGGGATTTGTTTAATATATTTTCCTACAATGATCCATCCTCAAACAGTTAAAAAAGACGTGGACCATCTCTGTCATACCCTATACAAACTATGGACCAACAAGATATGTCTCACCAATCATTATCTAGTAAAAGTTTGACATGAAGGGTCCCCCAAGAAAGGCCTCAAAAGAGGATATGCTGATTATTGAGTGGTATCTGTTTTTTTAAAAAAAAAATATAATAAGGGTAATTGATCTTCTCACCTATGGATGAATTCTAACATAAAATCCAAAACCATAACATCCTATAACGAGATAGTGAAATTGTTCTTCCCATCAGTGTAGAGCTTAAAGGCTATAATAATCCTCATCTAGGTCCTGAATTTCTCCTATGTTCCTCTCCAAAATTGTGATTTACACCATGCATCACGATCGAATACAATTGTAGAGGGAATCTCTTGAAGGGTAAAAATCTCCATACATAAAAATGACCCAAAAATCATTACTCAACATCACTCCCTAAAATCAAGGAATTGTTTTAAATTCCTGATTCATTGAACTATCACCTATATGTCCTCATGGAACTTCTATTGTAGGGGAAACCCTATCAAAAAGTACATGGATATGTCATCTCACTACCACTCCGAGTTCTCAAGGGGATGCAACAATCCTGAAAAAAGATCATGTTATGCCTTCAAATATAGACAGTTGGGGCATCAAGATATGAAATTTATTATTCTACATCTCCTCTTGGACCACTGATACTAATGGTAATGTTCTCTTTACATCTTCATCACACTGATATATATAGATTGGGGAGAAGTGTGTAACACTCACCTCACCTGCTCTTGCATTGTGACGGGGACCAACTTCTTTCCCTGGGAAAATATGAATTGTGTCTCTCATTGAGAATATCTATCTGGTGACTCCCCCATGGATATCACTTCATACATGACCAAGATAATGATGTGTCCCAACTAGGACTCTCTCACATGCTTGATATGCAAAGGAGTTAACACCATCGACTGAAGAAAGGATGTACCATCTGGCTCCACTAAGGCCAGTTGTTGGGAGGCCAACTGCTTTGAATCCTCACACACCAAGAGATCATGGGACTTCATACAAAGGTAATTTTTACTATGTTTCCCTTCCTGAGAGTATAAGCTATATAAAATTCGTTGTTATAAAAGAACTCCAACCAACATCACTATCTCTGGTTCAATATTTTTTTCATGCAGATGTATCTGAGACTTTGATGATCTGAATAAACCAAAAAAAGAACCCTCCATAGGTAGTACCTCCACATCCTTGGATAAAAGACTACCACTTCCAACACTAGTTCCGGAGTTTCATAGTTCTTTTAAGAGGGTAATAAATTCCTTGACCCATATGTGATAATTTTCTCCTACAACATCAACACACAACTGATCCAAGCTCATAAGGAATCACAATACACTACAAACTGAAAAACACCCTTTGGTAGTCTCAAAATAGGAGAAATCATCAGTCTCATCCTCAAATCCTCATATTCCATCTGGGAGTGATTAGGCAAGGTAAATGACTTCCCTATCGATATTAGGGTGGTCAAATGGGTATCAATTCTGGATACGTCGTCCAAAATCCTCTTGTAGTACCTTTCCAAGGAAAGGAAGCTCCACTCCTCTAACAATATCTTGGGTGGGTCCCATGAATTCACTACACTCATCATCATTGTGTATATAGCTAATCCATTCCTAAAAATTGCATTCCAAAAAAGCGACCCTCCTAAATGAATAACTAACCCTTTAACATCATTCCATAAATTTGGTTCTCTTAAATAAAATCTAGAACAATCCTTTGGTGATCTTCATTATCCAAAACTGATACATAGTAAATGAGTAAGTCATTGATCAAGAAAATAAAATACTGGTCCATGTATGGATAGAATACACCAGTAATCAATTGCATAAATGTGATGGGGGAATTCATCACACCAAAGTACATCACCAAGAACTCATAGTGTCTATGGAGATATCAAAATACCATCTCTGGAATATCATCCTTGTGAACCATCAACTAGTTATAGATAGACCAATGATTGATCTCTGAGAACCATCTGGCACCTCACACCTAGACATAGATGCCATAAATCGTCAACAAGGTGTACTTTTTTAATTACTTCTTGGTTCATGCAATGATAATCCCTGACAAGTCTAAAGTTATCTTCTGCCTTTTTTACAAACAACACTGGAGGTACCCAGGGGCACACTAGGCCTTATGAAACCCTTCTCTCAAAGGTCCTCTTACTACAATTGTAGCTCTGGGAGCTTGGTACTATCCATTATATATTCCTCAAAAGATATATGGGTGGTCTCGATATGCAAGTCGGTACAAAACTCTATCTCTGGCCACAATGGAAGTCCAAGAACATCCTCAGGGAAGCTGACCAAATAATCCTCCATAACTAAAGGAATACATATTCTTTATTTCCATATTTCACAATGATATATACTCTCCAAATTATCAATTATGGGATGGGTCCTCTTATTCAATGAACCCACTCATCCCACCGTGATATCTCCCTCACCCTAAAAGTAAATCTTGTCTCATCAGCGTGAAATAACCTGAATTCTTTGAGGTGAAACTCAATCTTGGATTGGACTATAGAAAACCAATGCATACCCAATATGATTTCATAGGGTTCAATCATGATTACCAAAAGGTCACATGTGAACCTCCATACACCAAATGATAGTTCTAGCTATTGGTAGAGTAATGATACTGAAGAATCATTTCCAGCAAGAACCTCGAGATGAAGGTGTTGGGATACTGCCTCAGTTGGGAGATCCATATCTCACACAGAGTGTAGAGAGTCAAATGGATCAATAGAAATGATGTTTAATAATAATTAATAAGCAGTATAATAAACATAGATCGTGCCTCTAAATATCTTATGCGCTAGAAGGTTATAATCCACCAAATCCTATAGTAGTTCACAGCACCTACTACTATCTACCTAAGCCTAAAATGGGATTCCTAGTGGTGGTGGGGGTGGAATGATTTCATAACATCATCCATCAATCATAGATCTTCTTTCTACTCAACTAGATATGAATTTTTGGGGACTGACCTACCCTCTCCTTGTAGATCCATGATTATGATGTTGCCTCTGCATTGGAGGTCTGTTAACTATCTTCCTTCTCTCCTCAGCATGTCTGGTCATACATTCTCATGATATGTAACCTCAGTCATCACAATCAAAGAACTTACCCTCTCTGAAATTCATTGGTCCTATGTTCTACCATTAACCATGGGTCTGAGTCTGATCATGAGTAGTTCTCTTAGGTTGAGATCCTTCTGACTAGATCCTGATAGCTATTTTAGATGAATCAGCCCTCTGACTCCCACTAGAGGCTCTAGATTTATTGAATCCCTATGATAGAAATATTTCTATCAATAGTTCCTACTTTAACATGCCATCAATGGTTGGGAAGAAATAGGTTCCTATGCTGGCATGAATCTCTCTGCGTAGTCAATGATCAAACGTTTGTTCTCAAAGGTATCCATCTCGGATCATGTTAGGGGTGTACAGTGTAAGTTCATTGATCCTCATTTCATACTCAACCACTGTCATCCTTACCTATTGTATATTCAAAAATCTATTATATTAAAATTTTCCAGAAACTGGAGGGGTATTACTCCTCACAGAAGATCTACTATAAGTCAGGCTGGGAGAGTTTCGACAGATTATGGGTTTGAAAAACAAAACTACAAAGCTCCCAGTTGCCGCATAGGAAAGGCTAGATGCCAATGCAACCACCTAGTCAGTTGGTGTCTAGATGGGATTAAAGACAAGGATTTTATATTCTAAAAAATCGTATGATGCTTCAAGATCTGGATTGCTACAGAACCTCAGTGATCACTGGCGATGGAACTCAAAGAGCAGGCAAAGCATATGTGAATCCATAGAATACTTTGTTAAGGTGATATGCTACTCGACTTGTGGTGGTGTTGATACCTTCCCACATAGTGGAATAATCGCATGGGATGAACCCTAAAATGATACCTCATCACTCTTTGTTTCTTTTTTATGATCCAGAACTGGTATCATGGTTGGTTATCATCACGGAGGAATCCTAAAAGTTATCAGGACGTACCATGGCTAGATTAGTATTAATATATGTAAAAAATGGTGATATGAATCAAGATGGAAATTTAAATACTCAATTATATATAATTCATGTACCATTGACCCTACAAAGAGTGTCTCGGTATGTTGAGTGAGCAAGCATATATTTAAGGCGAAAGGATATGTCAGCTGCCAACACCATCGATGAATTTCCTAGTGTATTAGATGAAACTGAGACACTCTTACACTGTTTCCCTAATCCCAAACAAATAATCACAAGTTTAATACTCAAAAAATCTTCCGAATGATTGAAAAACCTTGGATACAAATACGTTACGACCCAACCCAACCCAGGGCTCGAGTCGCAACAACCCCAAGCTGGCCTCCTTAGTCCAATGGTTGTCGACCAGTTCTATAGGAATAACTAACATGTGGAGGCCCCTTCCAAAGTACCTATAACAAAACACTGATCCATATTGATGAAAAATTGTGAAGGAGGTAAAGTTAACAGAATAAAAAATCTAATAGAACAATAATTCTTGTAAAACCTCTTGACAGTAGAAGAGTGTGATAGTGAAAATTGAAAAGTAATGGGAAAAAATATAGACCCAGCCAGAATGATGTCCCAACCTAACAAAGAGAATTTAAAACAATCAGAGATCCCAAATCCTTATCTTCATGCTACCACCACCATATTTGGTCCAATGTACCAGGTATCCCAATGCTGCTCTGAAGTCACTGTTAATGTGTCCGCCATCTATATGAGACTCGAAACATGCGAGAGAAGATCATGCCAGGGTGAGTATACACATACCCAATAGGACGCCCTAAAATCTAAATGGGATGTTGTAAGAGATACAACATGAAAATAATGGAAGTATATAATATATATGATGTAAGAAAACGTTAATAATTTTAGCTAGACCCAAACGAAGAGACATAGTAACCTCATCCAAACACAAGGGGCTCATCACGGTGTGTAAATGAACAATATGTAGAGTTATTTCCACCCACAGTAGGATATTATATTCATCCCAACCTGAGAATATATAAATGGAATGATCATGGAATACCCTAGGCATCATTACAACCCATGGAGGGAGAGTAACCAAATCCAAAGGTATGGATAAATAAGTGAGTATGTATATGCTCATTCAAAATTATCCCAATTGAGAGAGTAAAGGGATATCATTAACACAACTCATCCAAATAAAAAGATTCACCAATAGTTCAAAACTCCCATCAATGATTACCAACATATCATGCATCTCCCAAATGTACCCATGTTAAGGCCCACGCCTCTCCACTGCACCCACGCAGCCCATAGTGCACAAACTCCAAGTAGAAAACACAAATCTATTTTTAGGGGGATCCACTCCATATGATTCCATAGAGGACCCATTCCCATGATGATGAGGGTTCTAATCTAGTGTTTTGATAACCCATTCCCTATCTGATGGGGGGGTTCTACTCAAAATGTAAAGGAATTGTGCCCAATATTATGATGGGTCCCACTCTATAGGTCACAAAATCATGCCTGAGTGACACAAGAGGGTTCCACTCTAGCCATCGATGAACTATGACCAATCTGATAGATGGTTCCACTCAATAAGTATATATAGAGGACTTTTTCCCAAGATTATAGGGATTCCACTTTATAGTAAGTCTTTGGTGATTGTTCTTGATCACTACCATCATTGGGAATCTCCTCTAAAAATAGTTATTCTTGGAACATTCCACATCATATATAAAAATCCAAAAAATATGGATTCATGAAATTATATATGAAAAAACACTCTGGATATGACACTCACAAACAAAATCTAATTCAAAACAAATGAGATCTAAAATATTAATGTATATTAAAAAAGAACCAAGGGATACACAACATGTGGTGCCTCTCTTTATCCTATACATTTTATTAGAGTTACACGGCTACCAAAATGTGTACGAGTACATGACATGTGACGGATCTTCATGGCCATCCAATTCATCCCATGTTCATGACCTTGTGCTTGGTTGTTCCCCTGTATCCACCCCGTGTTGGTGTGAAGCACCCCATGTTAGTGTACATTGGTACACAGAAGTGTTCCTAGTCATGTACTCTCACATGGGGTCCTTCCCATGTGATTCACCACACAAATCATCAACGTGGGGAAGTGGTACATGTCATTTAGGAGGACTGCATATCATTTCATTCTTCTAGATTTCCAAAACCATAATTATTGAAACTAGGGCCCGAATCACCCTATGTTCTTCAGAATACATGGCATGTAGTTGGTATATTTGTCCAAAATTTTCATATTTATTATATATTCTCTATATCTAAAATTATAATTTGATTTCATCCCTATTTCCACCTACAAATATCACATCTTGCTATGGGTAATATTTCATGGCCATCATTCAACATAAAAAAGAGTTAGTAAATCCATGAATATACCTCACAAGTTATTCTACAATATGAAACTTCAATAGATGAATCTTTGGCCTGTATTCATCAGAAATATCATCTTCATCTTGCAAATATCTCAGATCTAACCTTGATTCGTCAATCTGTGCCTCATTTTTCATTCCCTAATGATTATGGGGGTCCGATCTGGCTCGGTACCACCTAGAAACATCGAAGTAGGACCACATGGTATAATTGGTGAATAATGAAAAACAATTTAGGATAAATGCACCACAATATATGTTTGAACAGTTGATTCTAGGAAATCTTGGAAAGTGTTCATGAATGGGAAAAAATAGGCTTACTAGTGAATGGCGTGAAGGCCTTCTTTTTTATTTTATAATGGATAATCCCCCATTTTAATGGTTGAATGGGAACACATACATGACCTGTAGGACCATTCAAAATGACTGGCCTGACCCTAAGGAAAATACATGACCTTAAGGCCCAGAGGCATACAATTCACATTACATGACCTGTCGGCCCAACCCACTAGAACTTCCCCTCCCTAGCTTCTGCATAATAAACAAGCTTAGAAAATAAGAATAACCAATTAAATCATTATATTAGAGCATTCCTAGGATTCAAAATTGTTATAGATCAAAATAAGGGATTGGTCAACTAAATAAATTAAATAAAAATGTGTAAAATTCAAAAATTGAAGATTCCTACTTTGATATTTTATTATTCCTCAGTGAACAACATTTTCACCAATGATTCAATGAATTCATTGTGTTTATTATGTCCCAGTATTCTCTGATCCATTGTTCCATCTTTGTTCGAGGTGAAACACCAATGACTGGAGAGGAAGGACCTTTGGAATCTTTCTAGGGTTTATTTAGATATCCCAGGAATATTTTCCATGATAATATTCTTATATACATATACTTAGGTTAAAAAAATTATTTAATTAATTAATTCAATTTATTTTTTCGACTAAAAATACCTCTAATGTGCGAGATATCTTAACTTCCTGCATCGACCTATTTTAAGTAATATTTATTGTAACGATCTGCATTCCAAACTCAAATATTGTCACCTATTTCAGATATAAACTTCCATTTATGAGTTATCCTGTTTTCATTATGAAACTGCACATGTCGAATATAAAATATATAAAATATTTTAATAAAATTAATTCCGAGAAAACCGGGTGTCATAATCTCACATTTTTTCAGTGCCTAGATCTGGAAATATATTTATAAATATTTCAAAATCATATAACACAAAATCATGCTATCTACATCATTCCCTCCTTCAATATTTTCTTCCCAAAAAGAAAAACTAAAAAATAACATGGGATACTAATCACACATCTGGATCTCTAGATCATAATAAACCTTTATCATGTTCTCATGCTTCAAAAACATACAAACCAAAGGGATGGTCTTTCCACAGAAGGTCCTCTAATATCAATTCTCAATCACCACTAGGTTCTCCTCAAAAGGTGGTTGCATCCTTGATGTCCACCTTGCCATAGTCGATGATGTGCATAGGTTCATTCATGTATCTCCTCAGTTGTGACATGTGGAAGATGTCATAAACCCACTCTTTTTTGTGGATATGGAGAGGTATTAGGAAAACTCTAAAAAACATGGCATGATATCAAATGGAATGATAAAACTTTGGGATAGCATGCCTCCACGTTTGAACCCTTATAATCCTAGTCATGGGTAGACTCAAAGAAAAACATGGTCTCACTACTCAAACTCTAAGGGCCAACAACAATGATCTATGAAACATTTGCACATGCTCTGAGCTGTCCTCATCCCCTCATCGAAGACCTGGACCATCAAAATCATAACCTTTACCAACTATAAAAACACATGATATGTCACAACAATCTATTTACACTATAAGGGTGACCCATTAGGTTCTCCCATAACGTTCCTCAAAATGTTCCATGTCAATGATATAGTGGTATATAGTGTTGTATGTAAACACAACTAAGGTCATGTGTTCCTCTAGTCTCTGGCCAAAGTCAAACACACAAGACCATTGCATATCCTCTAACACATAGATAGTATGATCAGTATGCCCTTCAATCTAGGGTTTATAGGTTGTACTCATCCTTATTTGCGTCGTGAGTGCCTTCTCCAAGCCTCTCCACAATCGTGACATAAACTATGGGTCATGATCAGAGGCAACTGTTGAGAAAACCCCATGAAGGGGAACAATATACCATATGAAAAACTACCAAAAAAATTACATTGAACTCTTATACGTAATAGAAAATAAGTGTTCCTACATCATGAGACAGTCAACTATCACCCAAATAGTGTCATGGCCATTCAATTTGCACAGAACACCTTTAACAACGTCCATGTATATCTCATCCCACTTCTAATTTGTGTTCTCAAGGGGACACAACAAACATACTTCAACTTGATGCTCATACTTGAGTGATTGATTGGGGAGAGACTAAGTGATGAACTCATCTATGATTTATGTAATGATGGACCTCAGGAACTACCACAAATGGTATATGTTTATCTTCCCCTTGCCATGATGTACAACTACAGGAGAAGTGTCTAACTCTTATATAAACTCCCCCACATCATGACAAGGACCACCATTCATCCCTCTAAAATATGATGTGATTCCCACCATTATAATATTTATCTCGATAATACCCAACTGATATAGAGTCACAAAAGACCTCATAGTCAATGTATCCTTGTTAGGACTCTCTCATATGATGGAGAAGTGGATGAGTCAACACCTCTGACTAAAGAAAATATGTGCCCTCTTTCTCCACCAAGGTCTTCTGAATGGATCAAAACTGTTATGAATCTACCTCCACCAATAAATCATGATACCTACCATTAAGGAATTATGCTACTACATTTTCCTTCCTGAGAGTACAAGATATCAAGAAGTCATTTTCCTATACGAACACCACCTAGTGTAACTTTCATAGGATCAAGTCTCTTTTTGTGAAGATAAAACTGAGGCTATGTTGGTCTGTGTAAACCAAAATGTGCTCTCCAAGATGTTAGTGAATCCACATCCTCAGAGTGAAGACTAATGCTTCCGACTATAGGTCAGGATTCGAGTAGTTTTACAAATGGGGTATCAACTACCTTGACTCATATGCAATAATTACCTATTGCTAAATCAGCACACAACAAATCCTAGGTCCTAAGGCATCGCAATACCCTACGTACTCAATTCCCTCTTCTGGTAGTATAAACATAGGAGTACTCACCAGCCTTAGTATCAACTCCATGAAGACACTCTTGCACTATTCAGACCAATTGTATGGTTTCCCTTTCCATTTTAGGGAGGTAAAATTAGATGTAATTATAGAAAATACTTCCACAAACCTCATTTGAAACACTTCGAAACCAGAGAATCTTTTCACCACCTACATACTCTTGGGTGCCTACCAAGAAATCAAGGCATCGATCATCACTGGGTCAATATAAAAATCACGCTCAAAAATGATATTCCCCATATATAGAACATAATGTTTTCATAACTATAAATTAATGATCTTCCCATACAACTAGTTCCCTTAATGAAAATATAAAACCATCAACAAGTGTTTTTCATGATCCTCCACTAATGCAGAGTAGATGAGTATTTCTTCGATCAAGACAACAACAAACTGGTCCAAGTACCACTAGAATTATTGGTTCATCAAATCCAATAACACAATGAGGGAATTTTTCACACCAAAGGGAATCACCGGGATTCCATAGTGTTTTTAGTGACATCAGAATTCCATATTTGGGATACCATCCTCACCAAACCAGAACTGGTTATAGCGAGACTGAAGATCAGTCTTAGAGAACAATCTATAACCTCATAACAAGTCAAATATGTCACCAATCCTTTGAAATTGGTACTTTTTCTTTATTGTGTCCTATTTCAGGTCATGATAATCCATGAAATACAACAAAATCCCTTGCTCTATTTTCACAAAAAACACTAGAACTTCCCTTCTTGAGACATTGGTCCTGATGAAACCATTCTCTCGACAGTCATCCCTTTTCAAATGTATCTCTCAAAAACTATTATGGTCTATATGATATAATGCATAGAGTATAAGTGCTTTTCCATGATACAATTCGTTGAAAAAAATCCATCTCCAACTTTAGAGGTAGTCTCAGAATGTCCTCGAGGAAGTCATCCATATAATCCTCCATAACTGAACGAAACCATTTTCTTGAAGATCCTTCTACACCATGTGATTTAATTTCTAACTAATGGGTGATAGTTTGTAGGCTCTTTCTCATTGAATCCACTCATCCCACAATGATATCTTTCACACCATAATGGTGTTGCAAATATAATCTATACAATGCACCAAACTTTTCTATGGTGATAGTCAATATTGCCTTGAACCATGTAAATCAAATACATAAAAAAGATGAATTCATAGGGTTCTATTCTGATAACAAAAATGAATCAAGTGAATCTCTATCCTCCAACCGATAGATCTCACATCTAGTATATGAAAGATATAGAAGCAGTGTTCCATGTTTGTACCTCTAAATAATGAAACTGTGCTACAACCTCAACTGGGTTCTCTGGCTCTCAAACCCAAAGTATAGAGATGAAGGATTGACTATGACATGTTTCTAATAATTATTAAACAAAATTATAATAGACACAGATAGTACTTATAATCATCTTATGTGTTGTGGGTTCATAAGATACCACATATTTCAATAGTATGTGTCCCCAACCGCAAGATCCCTATGCCTAGTGTGGGATGCTTGGTGGTGGTGGTGGAAGCATCACATACCTATTCCCACCACCCATAGCTCATAATTATACACTTCTAGCTCTACCTCCCTAGAGATGACATTACCTTCGACTCGAAGATCCCTGATCATGGTTTTTCTGCTCCTCAAATGGTCCTTTAGCTATGTGCATGCACTTCTTAGAACTTCTGGTCAGGTAGTCTCGCTCTATGTGACCTCACCCATCACAAAAAAATCATCACCCATTTATAGGCTTCCGGGTCATTTTTTCTTCACATTGCCACATGATTGAGTCCGATCATTGGAGGTCTCCTACATTGAGATCCTATTGACTAGCATTGTCTAGTTTCTATAGATGACGTAGCTCTATGATGCCCATTGCCAGCTCCTAAGATCTGGTATCCTTCTAACAAAAATATCTTTATCACCATTTCCATATCTAACACCCCGACATAGGTTCGGATAAACAAGGGTACTACGTTTTCAGATATCTCTTGGAGGAGTCCTTGATTAAAAAAATTTTATCTGAATTAACCATTGCTGTTCATGTCAGGGGAGTACCGAGTATGTTCTGTGAACCATGTTACATACTCAGCCAGCATTATCATTCCTTCATGAAACTCTAGAATCACCTAAATCTTAATTGAGCCTAAATAAAAATGGGTAGTACTCCTTGTGGAATATCTACTAGAATTTAAGCCACAATAGTACCAACCCATCGTGTATCTAAGTAAAAAGACTACACCAGTGCGAAGTGGGTCTGTGGAAATGGATAACTTCTATCACATCCACCTAATCCACTGGTGTCTGAATGAGCCTGGAGATAATGACCAATAACTATATCTAATCCTCTCTTTCATGAGTATCCTACTCACCACGGAACCACAACAGACACTATTGTTGGAACTCACTAAGTGCACTAAGCATACATGCATCCTCTGCCTACATTGTTGGGAATATTTTTTTCTCAACTAGTGGAGGAACTTCTATATAGAACCCTGTTTTGAGGTATGTAGCCTTATTTATGATTTTTAGGTGTTTAAAGTGCTTTGGATAAGTTGGGAAGAATTTGGGAGAGTTTGGAATGGGTTTGAAAAAGTTTGCAGGCTTTTCTGAGGGCGCACGTTTAGAGCACGGTTAGGGGAAACTGTGCGGATTCTCCTAGAAACAGTACTGGGGAAGACAGTAGGCTTCGCACAACCTATGCATAGTTTTCCAAACCATGCGAGGAAACTATGCAGACACCTTCTCTTCAGCAAGTGGCATGCAAATGGTTAGCACACGTTTTTCTAAACTGTGCGAACTAACCGTGTGGCATTTTAAAAATAGGGTGTTTAAATTTAGGCTCCCTCAAGGTTGACTCTTTTTACTCCAAATATTCTCTCCCTGTGCCTCACTCATGTTTTTTGGGTTCTCAAAGGTTTAAGGTGTTCTCTCATTCATTTTTGAAGAAAATCTAATGGTTTTCTAGGTGTATTGAATGTGTTTATTCTCAGGTATGTCTTCTCTAATGGTTCTTTGTGGTTTCTTTTATATCTATATCTCCCTCTCTCTTGGTTTTCTATATCTACATATGTTTCATGTAGATATAGGGTTGGGGTTTCCCTGTATGTTGATTTTAATGCATGTGGATGTTAGGTAAGGGGATCTAGAGCAGCTTTTGTGGTATGTTCACCAGATTTAAGGTGTGATTTCTTATGGGTCGATTTATCTGTAACCCTAAACATAGGTGACTTCTCCCTCAAATCCACTTTTCTAGAAAATGACGTTTGGTTACAGTTAAATATTTATTCTTAATATTAATTGTGTTTTGATGTGAAATTTTTTTGGGAAATACATTTTGTGATGTTTTGGGTATTTTTGGGAAAAAGTTGGTTTTGTGGTGAAATGCAGTTGTTGTGAATTTGAAAAAGGAGATTTTAAATTGGTTTGATGGGATTGATTTGTAAAAATGGTCGATGAAAATTTCTTTTCACTAAAGGGGTTGATTTATTTAAATGTTTATTTGGAATCTAAAATTGTTGATGGGTGTCTATAACTTTTGGATTTATTGAACTGGATTAACATGTAATCAAAATGGTTGATTGAATTTTTTTGTGGCCTTGGCGGGTCATATACTTGGTTATGGCTAGTTTTAAATGTTGTGTGGAAGTGGGTGGGAAGTTAAACTATAATAAGGGGGTGGTTAGTTGATGGAGGGTCCACTATAAAAGCTTAATTGGGAGGGATGTACCACTGGTAGGAATGGGTGAACGGGTAGGACGGTAGATCCACCATTTTGGATTACTTGTTTTGCATTTCATTGCAAGCTAGAAATTGTTGTGCAAATGTGTAAATGATGAAATGGCTTGTGTAATGTTTTTTTGGAATTCCCTTTGTTTATTGGTTTGTGTTAGGTGGCTTGGTAAGGGTGTGTTTGGCATATGGTAGTGGTTTCACTTTGGATTATTTTATATAAATTGTTTTATATAATTTTTCTAAAGATTTTACCATATAGTCATGTGTAGGGAAGTCATTTGGGGAAAACCTACTTAGTATTAGTACCCACCCCTTGCTTTGGAACATGGTTGTATTTTCAGATGTCGTATTTTGGGACACAAGTAAAGGTAAAGAATCTCATTTATAGTGGCTTGTGTTGACACTTGGGATATGTGATGGTCCTTGGAGCATAGAGCATGGTGTGGAGCTGTGGAGTATGTCTTGGTTTATTTTGGGGTCTCTTGTTTAGTATTCCTTATAGTACTCTGATATTGTGTTGGGTTCTATTGTGGAATAACTTGGTTGTATTTTGGTAATACAAGAATGAATGTTTTATTGACATGCATCATGTAGTATTTGTTAGTGGATTGTTTGGTTGGTTTTGTCTTAAGGGAAAATCATTCCCCAATTTTTTCATCAATCGCTTTGTATTTATTTCTAGCATTTGGCACCTTGGGAACATCACTTAAATCCAATTTTTATTCCCCTTCCCTCCCAATCCAATGGGATGGGTCATGATGCTACAAGTGGTATCAGTTTTCTTAGTCCTTGTCTTTCATAATAGACCAGTTGTTTGATCCTTGGTGTCGATCGTTGGTCTTGGTGTGGACATTGGTTCTTGGCCAATTCCTGGAGTCAGGATGGTACCAAGCTGTAGGATTGTTGAAACCTGGAATTTATTGAATAAAAGGATGTAGCTAACCATTTTATAGTGAACATCAATTTACAAGTGAGTTGGGTATGTATGATTTTGGAATCACTTATAGGCATTGGATATCTCATTGATTTGGGTGCAGCCAATGTGATGAGAATGGCATGCATGGTTGAAATGACTTCCCACTGGAATTCATATTTCAATGAGGGTATAATGAATTATGGTGTGACATGAATGTGTTGATTTTGAAAACCTGTATTGGGTTTCAAAATGGAAGGATTTGAAAATTGGAAATTGTGGTATTTTTAAAATGGGTTTATTTTCAAAACAAGGTTGATTTTTCAAAATAGTGCAATATCGGAAATGTGAACTTGGGGAAATACTTGTTGTGATAGTTGTAGTGTAACAAAACTAGAATGTGGGAATCATGTGTTGATCATATTTAAGTAATCATGGTTGTTTTTGTATTAAAAAAATGGCACGAGGTTGGGGTCGTAGAGACTAAATAGAAGAGGCTACTGAAAATGTGGATGCACCTAAGACTTAGGTGAATCAGAAGCTAGTGTAATGTATAGTTAAAGATTTCAAAGCTACGGAAAATGGAAATAAAGAATATGAACCAATCCATGTGGATCATGTGGTTCAGTTTCAAAAGAAGAATCCACCCATCTTTTGGTGTAATTCATAGCCCGAGAGGGTAGAAGAATGGTTTAATAGAATGAACAAGATCTTTGAAATATTGGGAACATTGGAAGAATTGAAAGTAAATTTGGCCACATATATGTTGGAAGATCATTCACTTTAATTGGTGGGATTTGGGTTTCCAAGATGAAATAGACCAAGGAATGACATGTGAAAGGTATGAGGAATTGTTTAACAAACAATTATACCGTCATACATTCAGAATATAGCACACAATGGATATCTTCAATTTGAAACAGAAGAACCTTTCGGTAATTGAGTATACAACTATGTTTATGAAATAAGTGATTTTTTCACACGAGATCACGGTTAGTACATCATTGAAATATCATATATTCAAAGCTGGTTTGATGGAGGGAATTCAGTCCAAGATATCAGTGATGTTTGGAGATGATCATACAGAGATGGTGAATAGATCCTTGATGGCCAAAAGGGATCTCAAGGGGGCTTCAAGAAGATGAAGTGTTTTAGTACCTATGCAGAATAGTGGGAACTCCAACGCTGGGTTCAAGTGAAAGAGGGACACTTATTTCATGGGTGGGAGTATGACTCAGAATCCAAATATAGGATCGGTGAATCTTCCTCTGATTCCTTAGAGTATGTTGGGATTTTTTCACTGTGGTTCTATGAGCCAAATCAATCAGGATTGTACGAAACCGCACCTATCAAGTCATAATTGTAAGTAGATGGGGCATCAGCAGCATTATTGTTGGAATACTACAAGGTCAGGTGTCTGCGACACTCCTCAGGGTTCGCGGGCATCTTATGCCTTGATGGGATACGGGCAGTAGGATACCCCATAGAATTAGAGTAATGTGGGTCATGGTGATTCTCAGAATACCATGATACCTCAGTAGGAAAATATAGTGAATAGCATGGTAATAAAATAGTTGATTGCAGCTAAGCAGGTTGTGGTGGATGATTAGTTGGGACCATACACTGTGTGTGGTATAGTTCTTTAAAATTTCACATTGATTCATGATTTGTTTGATACAAGTTCTTCACATTCTTTTCTAACTTCTCACATCATCGATTTGTTTGGTTTAGACCTGGAAATGATGGCTTAGGTTTTGAAACTACAAACACCTCTAGGTCAAAGAGTGTGTCGATCCATCCTATGTAGAGGTTTTAGATTAGTTGTGGAGGGCATTTATTTGATGTGGGCATCTTAGTGCTTGATATGGATGTGTACGATATAATCCAGGGAATGGAATGGTTGACAATGTTTAAATCCCAGAATGACTGTTACGCAGAAATGGTTTGTTTTTTGATGGAGGAAGGTGTGAGAAATCTCTTTAGAGGGAATAAGATTGAGGAGCAGGGTTCCATAGGCTTGTTGGCACGAATGGTTGGCACGATATCATAATGGTTAGTGGATTTTCATTGGTAGGAGTGGAAGGTATTGAGTAAAGTGTTCTTCTAGAAGTCATGGATCAGTTTATAGATGTAATTCCCAATGAATTCTCAAGGTTTCCACCTATGAGATAATTGGAGTTTATGATTGATCACTTTATAGGGACTAGTCCTATCTCACTTCTATTATACCAAATAGGACTAGCTAAATTGCAAGAATTAATGGTGTATTTGGAAGAGTTAGAAAACCAAGGTTTCATCCGAACTAGCATGTCTCTATTTGTAGCACCAATTTTGTTCATTAAAATGGAATATGGAAGCTTGCGGCTCTGTGTTGATTATCATAGAGTTAATCATGTTATGATAAAGAGCTGATATCCACTTTCATGCATTGATGATTTGTTTGACTAGGTGAGGGGAGCTAAGTGGTTCTCCAAGATTAACTTATGATAAAGGTATCTTCTACTGCAGGTGCGGAAAGAGGATATTTTTAAAAAAGAATTCATAAGTAGATATGGGCTTTAAGATTATGTGTTTATTTTCATTGATCTGTGAATTCACTATCTGTGTTCATGGAATTGATGAATCAGATAATTTTGAGATATATGGATGCTTTTGTGGTGGTATATTTTGATGATATATTAGTGTATTCGAGGAAAATGGTAGAGCATGAGTAGCATTAGGCCATCATATTGTGGATCTTAATAGATCATCTATTGTATACTAAATTTTCAATGTGTGACTTTTGGATATAGGAGGTTCGTTTCCTTGGACATGTTATTTCTAAGAGAGGTGTTTCTGTTGATCTGGAAAATATAGTGGGGGTTATCTCCTAGAAACCACCAAAGAATGTTTTCGAGATACAAAGCTTCCTTGGTTTAGATGGGTATTATCAACATTTTGTTTGTGATTTCTTATTATTGGCTTTGACTATGACATATTTGACAAGGAATAATTTTCCATTTCAATGGGATGAGTAGTGTCAGAAATGTTTTGAAGAGCTAAAGGGTCACCTTACATCCACACCAATCATGGTTTTTCTCGAACTAGGAAAAGTGTACGTGATGTATTGTGACACATTGGGATCACGGTTGGGGTGTTCTCTCATGGAAGGGGGTAACGTGGTTGCATATAGCTCATGGTAGTTGAGGTTTCATGATAAGAACTACCCAACACATGATTTGGTGTTGGTAGCAGTGGTTCATAATTTAAAAATTTCGCATCATTATCTCTTCGGTGAGAAATTTACAGTGGTTACTGACCATAAGAGCTTAAAGAATATCTCCTCAAGAATAGATTTGAACATGAGGAAACGTATATGGATGGAATATCTCCAGAGGTTTGATTTTGACATAATGTACAAATCGGGTAAGGTAAATTTTGGAGGCAGATGCAATAAGTAGGAAATCATATGCTGAAGTGGTGAAGTATTATCAGATCAGTGGCAGTTGATGTCGGTCATAACTGACATGCGGTTGGAATGTGAGGACTGGGGTGACAGAGCGGTCTTCTTTCCATTTTCTTTGAATCATGATATTGATGGTTTGGTTAATGAGGCACAACCATCTGATTCTTAGTATATGAAAATTAGGTAGAAACTCAGTGGTGGGGAGACCATTGAGAATTGGGAACAAAATGGGATGTTAGTCTGATGTTTTCGGAATTCGATGGTGGTACCAGTGGCTTTTCAGGAGGAACTTCTGAGGGCATATCATCATTCCAGGTGGGGTTTCCATCCGATAATTTTGAAAAAGTACAAGTTGTTGAAGGAAACGTTTTTGCGGTTAGGTATAAAAATGTGTGTGGTCGAGTTTATTTTGATATAATTGACTTTTCAGAAGGTCAAGGGAATGAATTAGTAGCCATAAGGGATGTTGCAGTCTTTACCTAGACCAATATAGAAATGGGAGAAGATAGCAATGGATTTTATCCTAGGTCTCCCATTAATGGTTAGGAAGCATGATGCCATATAGGTGATTGTGGATCGACTCATCAATTCGTCCCATATCATATCGATTTTGGAATCCCATATGGTGATGTATCTATCCCAAATCTATATCCAAGAGGTGGTAAAGATGAATGGTATTCCAGTTTAGATTGTACCAGGTATAGATCTGAGGACAACATATCGTTTATTGAAATCATTACAGCAAGCCCTTGGGACACAATTTACCATGAGCATGGAATATCATCATCACACTGATGGGAAATTTGAGAGGACAATATAAACATTACAGGATATGTTAAGGTCTAGTGAGATGGAAATTTATTGTTCATGGGAGGAGCAATTACCATTGGTGGAGTTCTCCTATAAAAACAGTTATCCGGCTTCGATACATATGGCTCCCTTTGAGGATTTTTATGGGTTTATGTGTCATTCTCCACTATGTTGGGTGGAAACAGGCGAGACTACGATAATCGGACCAAGCTTTATCTAATAGATTATGGAGAAAATAATGTGGGCCAGGAAGAGGATAGAGATTTTTAAAAGTCATAAGAAATCTTATGCGGACCATCATCAATGACCATTGTTGTTCGAGGTGGGTGATCATGTGTTTTGGAGAATGTCATCTAGGCTAGGACATCATCAGTTTGGGAATCAGGGTAAGTTATCTCCAAGGTATATTAGGAATTTTGTGATACATGAGTTGATTGGAGAGGTGGCTAATCATTTGGATTTTCCACCATGGTTTAGTGGGGTGAAAAATGTGTTTCATGTGTTTCAGTTGAAAAATTATCTGATGTTTCGTGACCATGTGATTTTTTGGGATCATGTTGTGATAGAAGCAGATGCTTCCTTGGTGTGACTTCCAGTGATGATTGTGGATAGGCAAGAGAATGTATTTCATAGTAAAATCATAAGTTTATTTTGGGTTTTTTGGAATCATGGTTAGATTCTAGAGGATACTTGGGAGTGGGAGAAAGAGATGGTGGAGCAATGGCCCGAGCTCTTTCAGAAAATCAATGCTTCCCTACATTCTGAGGGTGTAAAGCCTAATTGTGGGGAAAATATTGGACACTAGGTTTCAGTTATGTAGCCTTTTATTATTCCTTTTTATACGTTTAGAGTTCTTGGGATTATTTGGGAAGAGGTTGGGAGAGTATGGAATGGTTTTGAATAAGTTTGGAGGTTTTTCTAAGAGTGCACAGTTTGAGAACGATTCAGGGAAATCGTTTGGATTATATAGAAAACCATGAAGGGGGAGATAGTAGGCATCACATTACCTATGCACAGTTTTCAAAACCATGCGAGGCTAGCATGCAGACCCCTTCTCAAAAGGAAGTTGCATTTTCACGGTTAGTGCATGGTCTTCCAAACCGTGTGGACAAACTGTGAGGCCAATTAAAAGATATTTTTTTAAATTTGGGCTCCATCGAGGTTGCCACTTTTCACTACAAATTTTCTCTCACTCGAGCCTCACTCATGATTCTAGGATCTCAAAGGTTGAAGGTTCTCTCCCACCCATTTTAAAAGAAAATATGATGGGTTTTCGGTGGATTAAAGGTGGTTCTTCTCAAGTGAGTCTTCTATTGTGGTTCTTTGTGGTTTCCTCTAGATCTACATCTCCCTCTCTCTCGGTTTTGTAGATCTACCTCTATTGCATGTAGATCTATGGTTGAGGATGATTTGGTAATTGTTGTTAATTCTTGTGGATGTTAGAAAAAGGGATCTAAAGAGGTTTTGTGGGTGTGTTCGGAGGATTTGAGGTGCAATTTCGTGTTGGTCGATTTTACAGGAACCCGAAAGGTAGGTGGATTCATCCTCAACATGACATTTCTAGAACATGAAGCTTGTTTTCAATTAAATTTTTGTGCTTAAAATTAATTGTATTTTGATTTGAGAATTTGGGTGGAAATACCTTTTGTGATGTTTTGGGGATTTTTGGGATAAAGTGGGTTTTTTGGTTTCATGCTCTTGTTTTGAATTTGAAAAAAATATATTTTAAAATGGATTTCTGGGATTGATTTGTAGAAATTATTGATGAAAATGGGTTTTCACGAAAGGGTTTATTTTATTTAAATGAGAATTTTGTGTGTAAAATGGTTGAAGGGTGTTTTCAATAAATATTATATTTATTCAAGTGCATTGACATGTAATGGAAATAGTTGATGGCATTTTGTTGTGGCCTTGGTGGGTCGTATTTTTGATTATGGCTTGTTTGAAATGTTTTGTTGAAGTGGGGGAGAACTACCACTATAATAAAGTGATGGTTGGAGAACAAAAGGGCCACCATCAATTGATAAGTGGTTGGTAAGTTACGCTAGTAGAAATGGATGAACAGGTTGGACAGAAGTGTAATGGCCTGGACCTCTCCGGCCCATTCCCTTGTCAAAAAGAAGGCCACGAAGTGTTCTGGAGGGTAAAATGGACCTTTCCCACACTTTCCAGAATTTTGAAACTACACTTCGTGTAGTTTGAGTACACGTTGTGTACCCCCTTGCTGGGTATACCCCGTTTTTAAGGTCGTTTCCTTTCCATGTGAAATAAATGGGTACATGCCATCTATCCAATACTACACGCCGTGTACTCTCTCTCTGCATATGCATTACCGTGTGTTGACCAGTCAATGGTCGTGTTCTGTGTTGGAGCCATGTGAAATAAATGGGTACATGCCGTGTATCCAATACTACACGACGTTTAGTCTCTCCACGCGTATGCGTTACCTTCAAGTCATGTGTTGACCAGTCAACGGCCGTGTTCTGCATTGAAGACCGTGTTGGAAGCCGCGTGGTGACCGTGTGAAACGGCCGAGTACATGTCGTGTACCATAAATTACACACTATGTACTTTTTCTTTTCTCTCCTATAAAAGAAGGGATCTCCTCCTCTTTTTCAACTCACCCCTCTCCTCCCCATTCCTTTGGGCAGAGCTCTCCCAAGAGACTCGATGGATCCTTTTCTTCCATAACATTTGTGTCCGAGCTCTAATTTATGATCCGTTAGCTACCACAGGATAGTAACGACGAGGAGGAACTTCGGATCTTGGACCTGTTGTCTTCCCTTCGGCATTTCCTTTCCAACTTCCACCCAAGGAGGTTTTTTCGGGACCCGACAGAAGTGATGGATGCCGACGGACGTCTTCTAAAGTTGACCCGGGGGAGCGTTGTGATCAAAACCTGATGAGTTAGGGATCTTTCCATCATATCTCTAATTTGTGCATCATGTAGGGTGGGTATCCTCTTGTTTTCATGAGAAACAGTTGAACCATTAAATAATTATAATTATTGGCTTAAAGAATAGTTATGGTAATGTTGTTATGTATATCTTTGTTTATCCTATTGATATGTTATGAATTGAATAGGATTATGCCTACTGAAAATCATGGTAGTTGTGGGCCTTTTATTGGTCAATTAAATGTTTCCCTATCTTCTAGACCATTTTTGTGAATGGAACCTTGTGGAATGTGGAATCTGGTTAATCACGTAATGTTGGCTGATTAAAATATGGAACCCTTGTGTAATCACCCCGGTTACACAAAATGGAATAATGAACATGTGGTTGTTGGCTTGGATACATGGCATGCGATGGGGGTGTATTTTGGGTTGTTGTGGATTGGGTGAGTAGTGGGGATGTGGTTGACTTGGTTGTGGGTTGGTGTGAATGTTATGTTAGTGATGGGCAGTGGGGCTGCGACAAATTGTATCATGGGATGATGATGTACGAGTTTCAGTGTGTTTGTGGTTATGGTGGTTGGAAGTGGGGCTGCAGGGATGGGTTTAAATGTGAACGGACTATGGGTTGTGAATAATAAATAAAAAGTGGATGAGTTAATGAATGGTGGGTCTTGGTAATGAAACATGATTAATAATCAATTGGTTGGTTTGTTAATAAGAAGGGACATGTTGTGCTTCTGGTGTTTTCCTAACTTGATTTGTGGATGGCAGGGATATGTTTCACGAACAATTGATGTGGTTGGTTGTGGATAGTTTCTGAGTAGTTAAGGAACTAATAAGCTGATTCTGTTGAAATGTGAAAACCTAAATGAGGTTGGGGTTGTTTGTTGTATGCATGCTTCGTAGTAGCAGTGTCGAGGCATGTGCTCAGTTCTCTAATTAGAATCCATAGGTTGGGCTAAGTGTTTCAAATATATATATATATATATATATATCTTTGTGTTTTATCGAACCCCTCCCATGTTGAGAACTTAGTGTCGAACACTCCCATTTCATGGGAGAGGGTGTTTTCCCATAGTTACTATCTCCTTCATGCTCCTTCCCTAGGCTGTGATGGCACGAGGCGACCTTGCACCTAAGACCCTTTAGGTAGGTTTCGATTGGGGTGGATTGGCCCAAGACTCTTCGGGCAGGTTTGTTTTCCCAAGAATCTTCGGGATGAGGCCCAGGGGTCTTCGGGCGAGAGTTCTGTTACTATTATTGTTCCCAAGAATCTTCAGGATGAGACCCAAGTGTGTGCGGGTATGATATGTGGTTGTGAGGCCCAGGTGTGTGCGGGCGGGAAGCGTGGTTGTGAGGCCCATGTGTGTGCGGGCGGGATGTGTGGTTCTTGAGGCCCAGGTGTGTGCGGGTGGGAAGAGTGTGGTAGCGTCAGGACGTTCGCCGTTAGGAAGAGCAGCTAACTAGTGGGAAATGGTGTGGGGTACCCAATACTATTGTTATTGTATACTAATACATGTTGTGATTGTGTTTTTGGTGAGGGTGGCTGGTGAGTTTGGGAGGATAGAATTATTGTCTAGGTTTCTTCTGTTGTTCTCACGGGACATTAGGATGTCTCCCCACTTGTGCACGAGAGCTTTAGGTTTCCCTACTAAGTATACTTGTATGCTCACCCTACGTTTACTTTCAGGTTTCCAGGAGGACTACCAGGTCTGTGCGGGGCCCTACTAGTCGGACAGTTGGAGTTGTTGTAGTTGTTGTACTCTTTTTTTCATTTGGTATTGTACATTGAGCTTTCTTGTACTTTCACCTATTTATAAAATTGTTTAAACATGCATGTGGGATTGGTTTGGGTTTATTTCTATAGACTTGTTCTTTTCCTTTTTGGGTGATTGACTTGTCTTATTTCCCGATATTAAATAATAAAAAGGGTAATGCCTCCCATATTTTTGAAAACTCATACCCTTGGTGATAGTCGCCACCCTAGGGCCTACTGGGGGCGGGACTCGGGGGTCATTATCTCCCTTTCACCATTTCCAGCTCAGGAGGGGCATCTTTGGTGGGAGGGGGTCGTGAAAGAATGGTATCAGAGCTGATGGTTTAGAGATAGGATGGAGTCTGGAGTTAGTCACAGTGAGGATTGCATTGGATGGTAGGGAAACAGTGTTAGTTAATCTTGGTGCGTGACATAGTCCAGGGAAGACCGGCTAGGACATGGGATTTTAGGGCCCCCCGTGATCCGATGCAAGGACACTGAGCCTACTGAACGACCAATTGAGAATACATTGATTTCAGGGTAGAGACGCTAGGTAAGGCACATGCATCATCATGGTTGTGTTTTACTTGATTTGGGTGTTCTGGGAAAGAAATTGAAATAAAATGATAAAATTAAACCTTGATAAATTTCCTTACTACTTGAGCCTAGGCGATCTTTGTTTACCGTACAGCTCTGGCACCTTGACGTCATCCCCAATTGGCTCAGATGGCTGAGGCCCAACAGATTCAGGCGGTCGATCTGTTAAGGATTAACCGAGAGGAGGAAGATAGCCAGTGGCAGAAGACTCTCTGTTCTTTCCAGCAGCAAACCCTCGAGAAGTACGAGGGTAGTACTTCAGAAACGGAGACGGAGGGGTGGCTTGAAGAGCTAGGGATCACTTTTACCTTGATCCATGATCTAAAGAAGTATTGGGTTCCCCTAACAGTCAGTCAGCTGAGAGGTGCGGCACAACAGTGGTGGATGCTCTACCTCGTAGAGTGGATAGAGGCAGAGGTTTTGTGGGCTGACTTTGAGAAGGAGTTCCGAGAGGAATTCCATTCTTCCATGATCAAGGTGGAGAAGCGGCAGGAGTTACTCTCCCTTCAGAAGGGTAGTATGTTAGTACAAGAGTTGGGGATCAAGTTCAAGGATCTCCTATGCTTTTCTCCAGATCGCTTTCCAGATGAGGAGTCTCGAGTGAGACGTTTGGAGGAGGCACTTCGTCCTTCGCTTCCGTATGTTGTCACCCCCTTCACCCTTCCAACGTACATGGCAGTACAGAAGAAGGAAGAGGTTTTAGAGAGGATGCACTCACTGGGAGGTGCACCACGAGAGGGGATCCAGCCGGGCTCGTTGAAGAGGAAGGCAGTCAGCAGTATGTCTCCTGCAACGGGACCTTCCAGGTTCTGGCCAGTGGGGAGCAGGCCACAGCAGTTCCATTTCAGATCATCAGGTCCTCATCGCTTTTTCACGAGCCCAAGACCAAATTGTTTTTCTTATGGAGGTTTCATGCACATTTAGAGTCGGTGCCTGACCTGAGATCAGAACTGTAGATGTGGGCAGGTTCAGTGCCCACCTAAGCAGCACCAGTTGCCGACAGACCCTTCTAGCAGCAGCAAGACCATGCTTCTTCGAGGGCAGACTTTGCGGGAGGAAGCCGACCTCAGGGAGCTCTTCAGGGACCTCGACCAGAGTGTGGTCGGGGAGGTGGAAGACATCAAAGAGGCATATGAGATGGGTGTGGACAGTTGCACGCAGTAGATTTGACAGCTCTAGCAGGACCAGAGGTGGTGCGAGTTACGATTTGATTGTTCATAACTCTCATTTTTGCTTTGTTCAATTTGGGAGATCCACACTCATTTTTTTCACCTAGTCTAGCCCATTCTTTGGGACTAGACGCAGAGCGACATTTCGTACCACTGGTTCTGAGTACACCATTTGGAGGCCAGACTAGCGTATCTTGTGTTTGAAGGGGATGTGGGCTGACGTTGGGACCACATCGATCTAGTGGGGTCCTTTTTCTGTTACAAATGCATCTATACGATGTCATCCTAGGCATCTACTAGTTGTTTTCTTTTAGTGTTGTTATCGACTACTTATGGAGAAGAGTCGTGTTCTCCGACATGGACGGGAAACATTTAGCTTTTTGTTTATGAGAGGAGCTATCAGAAGGGAAGCCAGTGTGCGGAACATCTCCTCTTCTTGTTAGGCGGGTTATCAGTGGTTCCATCTGATACAGAGATGATGGAAGTCCCGGAGATTGTTGGGGAGTTCCTCGATGTTTTTTCTGAGGAGGTTGTGACTCTACCCCCCACCACCTGACGTGACGTTGAGTTCAGGATAGACTTATATACTGGTATCTGTCCAATTTTGATGGGCCCTAATCGAATGGAACCTTCGGAGTTGTGGGAGTTACGGATTTAGATTGATGATATGATGGATAATGGTTTTGCTCGACCCAGCGTATCACCATGGGGAGCTCCAATTTTGTTCGTGAAGAAGGCAGATGGTGGTCTCAAGCTATGCATAGACTACCGAAGGTTGAACCAGGTAACGGTCAAGAACCATAACCCCCTTCCAAGGATAGATGATCTCTTCGACTAACTGAGGGGAGAAGGTTGATTTTCCAAGATTGATCTATGATCTGGATGTCATTAGCTGAGGGTAAAGGACAGTGACATCTCAAAGAAGGAATTCACGTGCAGGTATGGGCACTTCGATGCTGTAGTGATTCCATTTGGAGTTACGAATGCATCGACTGTGTTCATGGGACTTATGATCATTGTCTTCCGAGAGTTTCCGGACCGGTTCGCCGTTGTGTTTATCGATGACATCCTGATCTACTCAAGATTAGAGGAGGAGCATGTTGAGCATATCAGGGCAGTCCTAGATGTCCTTCGACACAACCAGCTTTATGGGAAATTGTCGATGTGTAAGTTCTTGACGCAATAAGTACACTTCCTTAGGCATGTGGTGTCTCAGAATGGAGTGTTAGTGGACCCGTAGAAGGTGGAGGCAGTTGTTTCTTTGGCGGCACCCAAGAGTGTGGCAGATGTTCGTAGTTTCCTGGGGTTGGAAGGTTACTATCGGAGGATCGTTTCAGACTTCTCTCGAGTTTCTGCTCCATTTAAAGCTTTGACTAGGAAGAACCAGATCTTCCTATGGAGCGAGTAGTTCCAGAAGGCTTTCGACTAACTTAAGGAGAAGTTGGTCAGTGCTCCCGTACTCAGGTTTCCAGAGGAAGTGTTGTTGTATGAGGTGTTTTGTGATTCTTCTAGCCTAGGTCTGGGGTGCGTGCTGATACAGAAGAAGGGAGTGATCTGTTATGGGTCTAGGCAGTTACGCCCTCATGAGCGTAACTATTCCACCCATGACCTAGAGCTGACAACAGTATAGTTCGTATTGAAGTTGTAGCGACATTACCTCTTTGGGGAGCGCTTTGTGGTCCTCTCAGATCACAAGATCCTATGTTATATCTTCTCCCAGCGTGACCTGAATTTACGGTAGCGGAGATGGGTCAAGTTTCCCCGAGTCTATGACTTTGAGATCTCTTACACTGAATGTATGGGAAACGTTGTGGCAGATGCCCTGAGCAGGAAGTCGCATCAGGAAGTGGTTCGGGAATCCACTGATGCTTGAAAAAGCGATGGGAGAGTTGGCCGCCTTTGTAACACCCCGAGATTTTATGAAAAATATTCTTCTAATTTCATTAATGTCTTGTGTTGTATTCTACACCAAAAGGAGCTTTCACAACACGCATCCCAGACTTGGATTTCATTACACCCAATCATGACCTTCCATGATAGCGTGTGTTGTACGCAATGCTGAGTTTCGCTAAAAAACGATATGTTATATGAACTACCCGTTATGAATAGTATCAACTACATTTTGAATTTTATAACATTATTATTCATCATACACATTTTATAGAACATGGTATGAGAACAAAATCAATTTTTCGAGTAAAATAATTATTTTTCAAAAAATGCAGTTTTCCCGCCTTTTGATGGCCCAACCACTTTAAAACTTGTTTTTGACATTTCTATAAGTTCAATTTGACAAAATAAAATTATTCTTTGGAATCAGGATATAAAACTTTACTTTGGATAAAAATTTCATTTTATTCCGATAACTTTCATATTTTAATGAATAGTAAAAAAACACTATATTTTAATTAAAAACAACTTTTTTCATCGAAATAATTTTTTTGGATATATTATATTTTTAATTGGTTTTATAGTTTATTTAGAAAATATTTTTATCATTTAATCAAATTTTGGTCATTGGAATTAATTTCACATTGAAATTGGACATAAAAATTTATCAATGTTTTGATAGTTATTGTTTCTTAAAAACACGCTATTTGTTATGATAATGGGAATTAATTTTTAAATTAATTAATGCCACTTCTATGTTTTGAATTTGAAAAAATAGACATCAATTTTGATTTCGGAATATCAAATAATTCTTCGGCTGAATTTTTGGTATTTTTCTGAAAAACTTCAATTTTCGATGAATAGTGAAACCACTTAGTGGTAGTTAAAAAAACTAAAATTTTCATTTAAATGAAATTTTACCACTTATGTGAATTGAATTTCAAAAATCCGAGACACATGGTTTATATCATGAACTAAAATGTGGTTCAATGAGATGAAAATAATTTTTTGGTGAATAGTAACCTTTTTACTTTTATTTACCACGGTTAAAAGTAAATAGAGTAATTAAGGGTACAAATGATATTAATATTACCCTAAAACATATCTCAATTCTATTGGATAAGTATAATTCGACCAAAAACAACCTTAGGAATAAAATATGACCATTTAGGCCCACATGGATTAGATTAGGATATTTATTATTAATTTGTTTAAAGAAGGGTTAAAATAGTTAAAATCAATGTTTAATAACTAAATCATTTTTAATATAGGGTTATACATAAGATAAATTCAAATATAAATATTCATTAGAAAGATAAAATTATTTCCTACATATTGGTATTTTATTTTTAATTTTTAGACTTTATATAATTGAATTTATTTATGACACAATGAGGATGTAGTAATTATATTATTAATGAAATATTGACATAATTGATGTTATAAATACCCAAATAAATTTAATTTGAGACATTTTATGAATTAAAATAATTTTCTTTGTTAATATGACATGTTAGTATTGATTTAATTAACTTTTTTCGAACTAATCATTCTGTTATGATTTTCACAAAAATCAATTACCAAAGAGTGTCAAAATTGACATTAAATAGTTTTTAAAACAAATATTATATTATTAACTGTTATTTTATTCTTAAAAATCTACAGTTTGGCCAAATGACTTAGATAAGATTATATATATTAATAATAAACAACTTGGGGTTCTTTTGTCTTGTTATAGTAAGTTTATTAACCTTATAGTGTAAGAAAACAAGAATACATGGTAAAAGTTAAATTATCTAACTTAAAGTTAAATCTAATTGATAAGGTTAAAATAGATACCTAAACCTGTCTAAATTATATTGGATGAGAGTATTTATACCCATACCCACCTTAGATTCTAAATAAGTCAATTTAGAGCTATTAAAACCCGAATATGGCTTTATAATAAAATAATATTTTATGTTTTTTCAAAGGTGCCCCTCTCCTCCCTTATAAATGGGCACCTCCTCCCTCACTTCCTCACACCACATTGAGCCTTCAAGCTCACCCAACCCCTGCCAAATTCTCTTCTCCACTTCCCTAGAAATATCTTAGAGGTCCTGTGATTTTTCAAAGACCAATTTTATTTCCCTAAGAGGAGGTCTCAAAGAGGCGCTTTAAAGAAGAGGTAATGTCTGTTACCGATTCTTTCAACATAATTTCATCTTCTACATCTTCTTCTTTAGTTGTTTATTTATGAATTAATAACATCAGAATCACTCATATACTGATACTTTATTATATGTATGAAACAGCCCTATTTCACCATCTATCCATCCTATGGAAAACGAAAGCCCCGCACTTGCATACGTACGGAATACCGTCTCCATGCTGTGGTGTAATCTATTTTCCACCACCACCATATTTGGATTGGTATAATGTTGTAAATAATAACTATATATCATTATTGTAAATTTATATTGATTCTTAAATATTATACATAAACATCAATGAAATTCCATGACCATGGGAATGATATCATCGCTCGTGCGTACGTACAGACTACCGTCTCCACGTCGCGATGAGATTCATTTTGCATGTTGACCATTCATGAATGACTATAATGTATATATAATAAGTAATCATGAAATATATGAAATAATAATGATACTGGATTTATGTGTATATATATTTATGTCATCTAATTAATTTCATTCAATTAAATAAGGAAATGAAAACAGCGTTCATGCATACGTATGGCCTACCATCTCCATGAACGGTGTATTTCATTCCTTTTATCGATCTATAATATATATATATATATGTATATGATGAATATATATTATATATAAATCATGTTTTACATTCTGGAATTATTTATATCAGGATATAAGAAATAATATCAAGAACGACAAGTCGAAACACATAAGATAAATGAAATGATTTTTCCCAAAACACTGCTTTAACATGGAATTTACAAAAGAATGGGTAATAAAAAGTCATAAGTGAAACATATATGATATCATAACAATAAATATGATTCTGTAATATGTCAATGACATTATTTAAAACATTATATAGGTGGTTTGGCTATGTAAGAAGCATATCGTACCTAAGGTAAGGGATAATTTTGCAAATCTCATTTTTATCTGAGATTGCTTATTAGTAAGTATTTACTGGGGTTATTGCTATCATCCATATCCATGTTTTATAAAATTATATTCATGTATGTTTAAAGTCATTTTTACCCATTTTGACTTTTACCCCATGGTATGGAAGGAATCATTCTTTTATTTACCCTATAAGGTACTTTTTGACTTTTCCGACAAAAGTATGAGAAGAATGTTTTGTTAACGTATACGGCATGAAAGGATTTTTACGGTTTTATAAAGTCTTATTTTCAGGAAGCTTCCTCCAAAATATTTCATGACTATTTTCAACAATATCCTTTTATTTTAAAATTGCATGACATTTTGTGAAAAGAAAATGATTTTGTAAAAAAGGATATTTTCCTCAAGAATTCATTTCAAGTGTTTTATCAAAACCATTTTCATCTAAGATGAAATTATTTCACATGTGTATGTTTCAAGTATCTTGCATCTGTGATTTACATGTTTTCACTTTTCTAAGGATGAAATGATATCCAATTTTTTTTTATGGATTACGTTATGATGGAATGATGTTTATGAAACCCATTTTATTCTTGGGTTATGATTAATGATTTATGTTTATATTGTGGCACACAAACGAATGATTTCAATATGAGATGGGTGGGACCTATATCTCCCTCCAATGCATTGGGTAATGATTTATCTCTCATGAGATAGACATGGATGTAACGGAAAGTTAAACCGGTTCAGTAATACAGGACTAGAACGAGGAGTGAACTCGATTCAGAAAGGGACTATGTCCACTATGATTGTCTTGGCAGCAATGCCTTGGCTACTATAGAAATCATATCATGTTCTTAATGGTTGCCACAGTTACAAGTTTTATTTCCATGCTAATTTATCATGATTAACGTTTCTTCATGATCTATGCCTTATGTACTGCCATGTTTTATGTCATTGCTCAAGATTTTGATGTTTAGATTTTATGATTATGTTTTTTTACATTCAAATGTCTAAGGATTATTTTATGTTCTCTATGCTTAACCTTACTAGCATTTGATCTCACCGTTTATATGTTTTCTTTTCCCCAGGATTCAAAAAAGGTTTTAGGTATGAAAAAAAGGGGAAGATCATTAATTGAGATTTTGAAGATCTTTCACCACGATTAGAAGATTATATTCCGAGTTTCCAAAGTCACTAAACTATTATGATCCTTGTGTGTCTGTTTTTGTTATGTATTAATTATTCCGCAAAAGTAATGTAATGTCCATGTACGTCAAGATTCGGGTCTCTACAGTTGGTATAAGATGAAAAGGAGGTAGGAATGTATCTGATCATTGGGAACCCTCACATGTGAGCGTTGGACGAAGCATGGATCTCCGCCAAAGGGCTTCATGAAGAAATGGCTGCCACTAGGGATGGTGGTGTGTCCTACCCAGGGGGTGTAGCCACCCATGGAGTGCCCTAATAAGTATCAATTATAGTCCACTGGAAGTAATTCCAGACCTCTACAGTTGGTATCATAGGAAAGGTTTAGTTAACCTTTGGAAATTAGGATGCGAAAATGTTAGTGAGATCCCTAGAGATATTTCTAAGGTATGTCTAGGGATGTCCCTATGGATAAGTATATGTATAGGATATAGTCCTAGAACAATGGTAACGATCATATAATTTAACCTATGATTTTAGATATTGATGGTACTCCCCCTTTATTATGTTGTTTTCCCTAGCATGATTTTTTCCTCTCACACTATTCTTTTTGGGTTTTAGAGAATGGCTCGAAACAGGAAGATTCACGATAATGGAGGATATGATGGACAATGGAATGATATTATTCATGAGAAACCAAATTAAATGGTATTTGTAAGTCTAAACATCATTATTATGCCAAATCATCAATCTCATAATATGATCAATAAACTCAAATTTGATAAGTTTCTTGACTCAACTAATAAGAGAATGATAGAGTTTCATGATGATCATAGAGAAAAGAAAGTTCAATTTCCCCTATGCAAATCATGTGGGAAGAGGCTTAAAGGAGAATGTTTCAAAGGAACTAGAAGATGGTTTGGGTGTGGAAAAGATAGACCCAAAGCCAGTAAGTTCAAAGGAAAAGGTTCAGTTAACACCGTGGATGAGGATAATGGTATTGCTACGACATCAACAATGGTTAAATGTTTTAAATGTAGAATGTACAGGAATTATAAAAACCAATTACCTAAGGGAAGGTCTCATGAAGTGAATCAGTATGGTCGTATGGGTAGTATTTATGTTGATGATGATGAAGAGACTACAAATGATATGTGACATGAAATAATTGTTGAAGCTCGGTCAATGGTTTAAGAATGTAGTGGAATGATTACATGTTTATCAAGTGTAATGTTGTATAAGTAATCTCATGGTACTATGGAATAAAGAGACATCTAAGGATTGTTACACTGTTTTCTTTCCTTAAGTTTTGAAAGTGTATGATTAATGGTACCAGTAACCATGAAAGGTTATTCAGATATTTTTGGAAAGTAGATGATATGCGCATAATGAAGGGATAAGAATAAAAATAAATGTTTGATTGTATTCATGAGCTCATGACTGATATAAGGAGAAAGTTATATCATGTTTTGAGTGTATAGAATTTTTGAATTTTGGTATTTGGAAGGAGTTAAATTTTGACAGCATTCATGTTTTCACTAAGGGTTAATGGGTATTCATTTTCAAAAGAATACATGATTAAGGTATTCACATGATTGGAATGCGACCAACAAGATATATGGGGAATAAATGATGGTATTCACATGCTTGGTGGATGACATTTCAAGTGATCGTTTTCTTTATACTATGAGCTTGGACCGAAGTATTTTAGATAAATATTGGAATGGATTATGATAGACATAAGTTAGTATTGTTTAAGGATTGAACTTTTTTCGATATTATTGATGGGATGCTATAGTAATGTAGTTTTAGAAAAAGGGAAACATGTAGGACGAGTGACAGCCCATCACGTCGGACAAGGCTGTGGGAATCGAACTCACAACTGAAGTGTGACTGGCCTTTATCGCCTACCAATGGCCTACAGGATATCCCTGTTGAGTATAAACTAGTTTTATTATATTAATCAGTATGATATATGAAGTATAAGTCCATTTTAGGAACCATATATTATTAATCTCACTATAGATGGACTTTTGTATTTTTGATAACTTTTCTAAACTTTTGTTTAAGATAGATGGAATAACCCATCATTCTATCACATGATTTTCTAACACTTCACGAATGGCAAATTCAACTTTATTTCATTAAGAGATGAAGTGGAAATTGTATGAAGAACGGCCAACGGTGAGGCTGTACCAAAATCACGAAAGTATTTCTTCTAATTCCAATTTCATCAACTTTAGGGAAATGATATTGAAAACCAAAAATATTGTCCTAGTGCCCTTATATCCGATGAATCAGATGGTACCTTAGATCATAAAAAATCTATAGCTTTTTGATTTATGTATTTTTTATAGCCATGTTTTCTACCACTCTCCATTAGAACTTGATGGTAAGATTTTTTTTCTATATCCATATTTTCACCTAAGTTATCCTATATGGAAACCCAGTGATGAGTTTCTTTGGGTAATCGTTACATTTCATACTTTAGTTTTTAAAATTATGTTTTAGTATTTCTTTTTATGATGTGGGTTTCTATAAATAGTTAATGATTTATAACCCCGATGAATTTCGAGGGAGAAATTCATTTTAAGGGGGGTAGAATGTAACACCCTGATATTTTATGAAAAATATTCTTTTAATTTTATTAATGTCATGTGTTGTACGCTACACCAAAAGGAGCTTTCACAACACGCATCCCTGACTTGGCTTGCAGTACATGCAATCGTGACCTTCCACGATAGCGTGTGTTGTATGCAATACTGAGTTTCGCTAAACAACAATATGTTATATGAACTACCAGTTATGAATAGTATCAACTAGATTTTGAATTTTATAACATTTTTATTCATCTTACCCATTTTCTAGAACATGGTATGAGAACTGAATCATTTTTTCGAGTAAAATAACTAATTTTCAAAAAAATGTTGTTTTCACGCCTTTTGATGGCACACCCACTTTAAATCTTGTTTTTGACATTTCTATAAGTTCAATTTGACAGAATAAAATTATTCTATGGAATCAGTATATAAAAATTTACTTTGGATAAAATTTTAATAATATTCTGATAACCTTCATATTTTAATGAACAGTAAAAAACACTATATTTTAATTAAAAACAACTTTTTTCCTCGCAATAATTTATATGGATAGATTATCTTTTTAATTGTTTTTAAAGTGTAATTAGAATATATTTTTACCATTTAATCCAATGATGGTCATTGGAATTAATTTCACTTTGAAATTGGACATAAACAGTTATCAATCTCTTGATAGTTATTGTTTCTTAAAAACACGCCATTTGTTTTGATAACGGGAAATAATTTTAAAATACATTAATGCCACTTCTATGTTTTGAATTTCAAAAAATAGACAACAATTTTGAATTCCTAATATCAAATAATTCTTAGGCTGAATTTTTGGTATTTTTCTGAAAAACTTCAATTTTTGATGAATAGTGAATCCACTTAGTGGTAGTTAAAAAAACTGACTTTTTCATTTAAATGAAATTTTAACACTTCTTTGAATTGAATTTCTAAAATCCAAGAGACACAGTTAATATAAAGACTAAAATGTGGTTCAATGAGATGAAAATAATTTTTTTATGAATAGTAACTTTTTACTTTTATTTACCACGGTTAAAAGTAAATAGGGTAATTAAGGATATAAATGATACAAATATTACATTAACACATGTACTAATTCTATTGGATAAGTATAATTCGACCAAAAACAACCTTAGGAATAAAATATGACCATTTTGTCTCACATGGATTAGATTAGGACATTTATTATTAATTTATTTAAAGAAAGGTTAAAATAGTTAAAATCCATGTTTAATAACTAAATTGTTATTGATATAGGGTTATAATGAAGCTAAATTCGACTATAAATATTCATTAGAAAGCTAATATTATTTCCTACATAATGGTATTTTTTTGTAATTTTTAGACTTTAAATAATTTAATTTATTTATGACACAATGATGATGCAGTAATTATATTATTAATGAAATATTGACATAATTGATGTTATAAATACACAAATAAATGTAATTTGAGACTTTTTATGAATTACAATAATATTATATTTTAATATGACATGTTATTATTGATTTAATTAACTTTTTTTAGAACTAATCGTTCTGTTATGATTTTCACAAAAATCAATTACCAAATATTGTCAAAATTGACATAAAATTGATTTTAAAACAAATATTATATTATTAATTTTTATTTTGTTCCTAAAAATATAAGGTTCGGCCAAATGACATATATAAGGTTATATATATTAATAATAAAAAAACTTGGGGTTCGTTTGTCTTGTTATAGTAAGTTTAATAACCTTATATTGTAAGAAAACAAGACGATACAGTAAAAGTTAAATTATCTAACATAAAGTTAAATCTAATTTATAAGGTTAAAATAGATACCTAAACAAGTTTAAATTATATTGGATGAGAGGATTTCTACCCATAGCCACCTTATCTTCAAAATAAATCAATTTGGAGCTATTAAAAACCGAATATGGCTTTATAATAAAATAATATTTTTAGTTTTTCCAAAGGTTCTCTCTCCTCCCTTATAAAAGGGCACCTCCTCCCTCACTTACTCACACCCCTTTGAGCCTTCAATCTCGTCCAAACCCTGCCATATTATCTTTTCCACTTTCCTAAAAACATCCTAGAGGTCCTGGTATTCTTGAAAGACCAATTTTAGTGACCTAAGAGGAGGTCTCAAAGAGGTGCTTCAAAGAAGAGGTAATGTATGTTACCAATTCTTTCCACTTAATTTCTTCTTCTAAATATTCTTCTTTAAATGTTTAATTATTAATTAATAAAATCAGTATCAATAATATACTGATATTCTATTATTAGTATGAAACAACCCTATTTCACTATCTATCCATCCTGCGGAAAATGAAATCATCGCGCGTGCGTACATACGGAATATCGTCTCCACGCCGTGGTGTAATCTATTTTCCACCACCACCTTACTTGTATGGGTATAATGGTGTAAATAATGAATATATATGATTATTTTAAATTTATATTGATTCTCTAATATTATACATACACTTAAATGCAATTCCACGATCATGAGAATGATATCATCGCTCGTGCGTACGTACGGACTACCGTCTCGACGACGCGATGAGATTCATTTTCCATGTTAACCATTCATGAATGACTATAAGGTATATATAATAAGTAATCATGAAATATATGACATAATAATGATACTGGATTTATGTGTATATATATGTATGTCATCTACTTAATTTCATTCAATTAAATAAGGAAACGAAAAGAGCGTTCATGCGTACGTACGACCTACCGTCTCTATGAACGGTGTATTTCATTGCTTTTATCGATCTATTATATATATATATATGTATATGATGAATATATATTATATATAAATCATTTTTTTCATTATGGAAATATGTAAATCATGATATAAGTAATAATATCAGGAACGACAAGTCGAAACACATACGATAAATGAAATGATTTTACCCTATAAGGTACTTTTTGAATCTTCCAACAAAAGTACGAGAAGAATGTTTTTTTAACGTATACGGCATGAAAGGATTTTTTACGGTTTTATAAAGCATTATTTTCATGAAGCTTCCTCCAAAAGATTTCATTACTATTTTCATCAAAATCCATTTCTTTTAAAATTGCATGACATTTAGTGAAAAGAAAATGATTTGTAGAAAAAAGGATATTTTCCTCAAGAATTAATTTCAAGTGTTTTATCAAAACGATTTTCATCTAAGATGACATTATTTCACATGTGTATGTTTCAAGTATCATGTCTGTGTGATTTAAATGGTTTCACATTTCTAATGATGAAATAATATCCAATTTTTTTGTATGGATTACATTATGATGGAATGATGTTTATGAAACCCATTTTATTCTTGGGTTATGATGAATGATTTATGTTTATATTGTGGAACACGAAAGAATTATTTCAATATGAGATGGGTGGGACCTATATCTCCCTACAATGCATTGGGTAAGGATTTATATCTCATGAGATAGACATGGCTGGAACGGAAAATTAAACTTGTTCAGTAATATAGGACTGGAACGAGGAGTGAACTCGATTTAGAAAGGGACTATGTCCACTAAGATGGTCTTGGAAGCAATGCCTTGGCTACTATAGAAATCATATCATGTTCTTAATGGTTTCCAAAATTAAATGTTTTATTCCCATGCTAATTTATTATGATTAATGTTTCTTCATGATCTCTGCCTTATGTACTTCCATGTCTTATGTCATTGCTCGAGATTTTGATGTTTAGATTTTGTGCTCATGTTTTTTTTCATTCAAATGTATAAGGATCGTTTCATGTTCTCTATGCTTACCCTTACTGAGCATTTGAGCTCACCCTTTATATGTTTTCTTTTCCCCATGATTTAAAGAAAGATTTTAGGTAAGAAAACAAAAGGGGAAGATCGTTAATGGATATGTTGAAGATCATTCACCATGATTAGAAGAATATATTCTGAGTTTCCAAAGACACTAAACTATTACAATCCTTATTTTCCTATTTTTTTATGTATTAAGTATTCCGCAAAAAAAATTTAATGTCCATGTAGGTCAAGATTCGAGACTCTACAGCCTTGCACTTAGATGCCAGGGTAGAAGGTGTTAGAGGCTGTTTGTTTCAGATGACGGTGCAGTCCTCCTTGTTGTAGCAGGTGGAAGAGTCTCAATGGGGGGACTCCGAGGAGGAAGTGATGCGGGATCCTGTCGATCAGGGGAATGCTCTAGAAGGATGGTCAGAGGACAGCCGACATCAGATGCTTTTCCATGAAAGGTTGTCTATCCCGGAGACAATGCGTGAGGGTGTTCTTCGTGAGTTCCATAGCTCAGCCTTGGTGGTACATATAAGAGTTTCAAAAATGTACAGAGGGCTAAGGGAACAGTTTTGGTGGCTCGGGGTGAAATGGGCAGTGGCGGGGTTTTGGCTAAATACCTGGTGTGTCAGCAAGTGAAGGCTGAACACCGTGTTCCTAGTGGGTTTTTGAGTCCTTTAGATGTCCCCGAGTGGAAGTGGGATGACATCTCAATGGACTTCATCACAGTACTTCCCAGAACATAGGGTGGTTATGATGTTGTCTGGGTAGTGGTGGATCGACTGACAAAATCAGCTCACTTATTAGCGATTAAGGAGTTAGGTCGGGTGAGTACCTTAGCATAGAGGTACGTAGACAAGGTGGTACGTTTGCATGGACTTCCAAAGACTATCGTCTCTGATCGGGATAATCAGTTTACCTCACAAGTCTGGAGGGGGTTAAAACATTCTTTTGGCACCCAGCTACGCCTTAGCACTGCATTCCACCCCCAGACCTATGGGCGGACAGAGCGGACTATCCATACATTGGAGGACATGCTACGAGCATGCGTTCTGGATTTCGGAGGATCATAGTTACGAAACTTTCCTTTAGTAGAGTTTCCCTACAACAACAGCTTCCACTCTACTATTTGCATGACCCTATTTGAGGCTTTGTATGGACGGCCATGTCGTTCAACAATTTTCTGGGAAGAAGTTGGTGAGATAGGTTCCCTTGGGCCAATGGTAGTGCAGAGCACCATAGAGAAAGTCCAGCTTGTACGTGAGAGGATGAAAGCGGATCTGGACCGACATAAGTCTTATGCTGATCATCGGAGGAGGCCCATAGAGTTTGAGGTGGGAGATCATGTGTTATTGAAGGTTTCCCCTCGATGGGGGAAGTAGAGGTTTTGGAAAGGGAGAAAGCTCTCACCTTGGATCATCGGACCTTTTGAGGTGCTGAGGCGAGTCGGCGAGGTCGCATATCAGCTAGCCCTGCCACCACAGTTGGAGAAGGATCATTACATCTTCCACGTCTCCCATCATCGTTGGTACTTACACGACGACTCTCACATTATCGATTGGGGAGAGTTAGATATGGGAGACAACGCGACCTTCGAGGAACAACCAGTTAGAATTGTGGATCGTAAAGAGAAGGTTCTCCATGGATGAACCATTCCATTGGTTTGTGTGTTGTGGAGGCATGGCAGCCTCGAGGAGAGGACATGGGAGTGGGAGACCCAGATGCATGCTCAGTACCTAGAGTTATTTTGAATTTTGTTTTCCCTTGCTCTTTTGAGTTTTATATTGATTTTATACTCCATACCTTTGATATATGGAATGCTTGGCTTGTCAGTTGTGAGACCTTTTGTTTCCTTGTTCCCTGGTAATGTGTAACATGTCCGGATGTGTGGGGAAAGGGAAAAACCTGATCCTTAATCAAAATGCAGTAATGCGGATGCGATTGAACCTGTGTGGGCGAGTCAGTGCCGCCTAAAACGGATAATATCTCGACATAGGAGAAGGAATTTTTCCCCAAACCACATGTCTGGGCAGTGTGTTGGTTGTATGGTGTTGGGGGTAGTGCAAGTTGGAAAATCCTAATATATGGAAGTGGGAAGGACCAATCCTTAATCAAGATGCATTAATGCGGATGCGATTAAACCCGTGTAGGTGAGTCAATGCCGCCTAAAGTAGATAATATCTCGATATTGGAGGGGGAATTCCTAACACCTATGATTAGGGTTGTTGGTTGGGTTCCAATTATAATGAGAACCCTAAGAGGTATCTGGTTGGGTTCCTCTAGGTTGGATATTGAATTCTCAGGGATGAGAATGTTTTAAGAGGTATCTGATGTAATGGGCCAGACCTCGTTGACACGTTCCCTTGTCAAAAATAAGTCCACGAAGTTTTCTGGAGGGTAAAATGGACTTTTCCACACTTTCCAGAATTTTGAAACTACACGCCGTGTAGTTTGCGTACACGCCATGTACCTCCTTTCCAGGTATACCCCGTGTTGAAGGTCGTGTCCTTTCCGTGTGAAATAAATGGGTACACACCGTCTATCCAATTCTACACACCATGTACTCTCTCCCAGCATACACGTTACCGTGTGTTGACTAGTCAACGAACGTGTGTTGTGTTGGAGCCATGTGAAATAAATGGGTACACACTGTGTATCCAATACTAATAGTCGTGTAGTCTCTCCCTATGTATGTGTTACCTTCAATTCGTGTGTTGACAAGTCAACAACCGTGTTCCGCGTAGAAGGCCATGTTGGAAGCCGTGTGGTGACCGTGTGAAACGGTTGAGTACACGCCGTGTACCATAAAGTACACGCCGTGTACTTTTGCTTTTCTCGATTATAAAAGGTGGGGTCCCCTCCTCCTTTTCAACTCACACCTCTCCTCCCCATTCCTCTAAGCAGAGCTCTCCCAAGAGACTCAAAGGAACCTTTTCTTAAATAACTTCTTCGTCTGAAACTCTGATTTAAGATCCATTAGTGGCCACAGGATCATAACGACAAGGTGGAACTTATGAGCCTAGATCTGTTGTCTTCCCTTAGTCCTTTCCTTTCCGACTTCCACCCGAGGAGGTTTTTTCGGGACCCGACAGAAGTGACGGACGCCGACGGACGTCTTCTAACGATGATCTAGGGGAGCATTGTGATTAGAACCTGTTGAGGTAGGGATCTTACCATCATCTCCCTAATTTGTGCATCATGCAGTGTGATTATCCTCTTGTTTTCATGAGAAACAGTTGAACTATTAAATAAATATAATAACTAGCTTATAGAACGGGGATGGGAATGTTGTTATGTTTATCGTTTTTTATCATATTGATATGTTATGAATTTAATAGGCTTATTCCTGCTGAAAATCACAGTCTTTGGGGGACATTGCTTGCGCAATTAAATGTTGCCTTATCTTTTAGACCGTTTTTGTGAATGGAACCTTGTGGAATGTGGAATCTGGTTAATCATGTAATGTTGGTTGATTAAAATCTAGAACCCTTGTGTGATCACCCTGGTTAAACAAAATGGTATAATGAACATGTGGGTGTTAGCTCAAATAAATGGAATGTGATGGGGGTGTTTTTTGGGTTGTTGTGGATCGGGTGAGAAGCGGTGTTACAGTTGACTTGGTTGTGGGTTGTTGTGAATGCTATGTTATTGATGGGTAGCGGGGATGCAATAAATGGTATCAAGGGATGATGATGTATGTCCTTTGGTGTGTTTGTGGTTATGGTAGTTGGCAGCGTGGTTGCATGGATGGGTTTAAATGTGAACAGACTATGGGTTGTGAATAATAAATAAAAAGTGCAAGAGTTAATGAAGGGAGGGTCATGGTAATGGAATGGGATTAATAATCAATGGGTTTGTTGGTTAATAAGAAGGGACTTTATGTGCTTCTTGGGTTTTCCAAACTTAATTTGTGGATGGCAGAGATATGTTTCACGAACGATTGATGTGGTTGGTTGTGGATAGTTTCCAAGTAGTTAAGGAACTAATAAGCTGATTCTATTGAAATGTGAAAACCTAAATGGGGTTGGGGTTATTTGTTGTATTCATGCTTTGTAGTAGCAGTGATGAGGCGCGTGCTCAATTCTCTAATTAGAATCCATAGGTTGGGCTGAGTGTTTGGTATGTGTGTGTGTGTGTGTGTGTGTGTGTGTTTGTATCCTTGTATTTTATTGCACCCCACCCATGTTGAGAACTTAGTGCCGAACACTCCCATGTCATGGGACAGGGTGTTTCCCCATAGTTACTAGCTCCTTCCTACACCTTCTTCCCAAGGATATGATGAATTGAGGTGATCTTACACCTAAGACCCTTCAGGTAGGTTTCCATTGGGGTGTATTGGCCCAAGACATATCAGGAGGTTTGTTTTCCCAAGAATCTTCGGGATGAGTCCCACGTGTCTTCGAGTTAGAGTTCTATTACTATTACAGTTCCCAAAAATCTATGGGATGAGTCCCAGGTGTGTGCTGGCGGGATACAGTGTTGTGAGGCCCAGGTGTGTGCGGGCGGGATGCATGGTTGTGAGGCCCTTGTGTGTGCGGGCGGGATGTGTGGTTCTTGAGGTCCAGGTGTGTGCGGGTGGGAAGAGTGTGGTAGTGTCAGGACGTTTTCCGTTAGGAAGAGAAGCTAACTAGTGGGAAACAGTGTGTGTTACCCAATACTCTTGTTCTTATATACTACTACCTGTTGTGATTGTGTTTTTGGTGAGTGTGGCTAGTGAGGATGGGTGGATAGAATTCCTTGCTAGGTTTCTTCTGTTGTTATCACAGGACATTAGGATGTCTCCCCAATTGTGCATGAGAGATTTAGGTTTCCCTAAAGAGTATACTTGTATGTTCAAACTACATTTACTTTCTGGTTTACAGGAGGACTACCAGGGCCTTGCAGGACCCTACTAGTTGCACAGTTGGAGTTGTTGCAGTTGTTGTACTCTTGTTTTCTATTGGTATTGTACTTTGAGATTTCCTGTACTTGCACCTTGTTATAAAATTGTTTAAACATGCATGTTGGATTGGTTTGGGTTTATTTCTATACACTTGTTCGTTTCCTTTTTGGGTGGTTGACTTGTCCTATTTCCAGATCTTAAAAAATAAAAAGGGTAATGCCTCCCATATTTGTGAAAACTCATACCCTTGGTGCTATTCACCACCCTAGTCCCTACAAGAGGCAGGACTCGGGGGGTCATTAACTCCCTTTCACCATTTCCAGCTTAGGTGGGGCTTCTCTGCTGGGAGGGGGTCATGACAAGAAGCTCCACGGTTTGGGTTTCCTTCATGTTCATTACTTTACAAGATAGAAATTGTTGGGAAAATTTTTAAATGATGAAATGTCTTGTGGAGTGTTTGATTGTCTTTCCCTTTCTTTCTTGGTTTAGGTGAGGTGATTTGGAAATGGTGTTTTTGGCTTATGGTAATTGTAGAAGTTGTGGATATTTTATATAAACTTATTTATATATTTTTTCTAAACATTTTATCCTAGTCACGTGTGTAGGGAAGTCATTTGGGGAAAACCTACTGAGTATTAGTACTCACCTTCAACATTATCACTTGGGTGCTTTTGCAGATGTCTTATTCTAGAACACAGGTAATGGAGAATAATATCATCACAAGTGGCTTGTTTTGATGCTTGGATGATGTGTTGGAGCTTCAAGCATGGAGCTTTATGAGGAGACGTGGAGTGTGTCATGGTTTATTTTGGGGTTTCATTTTTAGCCTTCCACATAGTAATCTAATATTCTGTTGCGTTGTATTGGTTTTGGGATGTATTATGGAACAACATGGTTTTATTTTCATAAAACGTGCTTGAATATTTTATTGAATGTATCATATAGTCTTTGTTAGTGGATGGTTGGGTTGGTTTTGCATTAAAGAAAAATCCTTCCCCAATTTGTTCTCAGAGCACTCGGAATTCATTGAAATCTTTGGCACCTTCGGAACGTCACTTAAGGCCAAGTAGAATTCCCCCACACTCTCATGATAATGGGATGGGGTGGGATATTACATTCTACCAGCCCACCTAGATGAATAAACTATCAGGATGGACCCTGATCTATGACCTCATCACTCATCAGATCATTGTCATGATCCAGAACACGTATCATGGTTGGTTGTCTTCATAGTGGCATCCAAAAATTTATCAAGACATTCCATGGTCATATGAATATATATATATATATATATCTGTGTGTGTGTGTATACCAATAATGGGAATCTAACTCAATAATCCTAGGAAAATAATAAATCCTATAGGATTCATGTACCATTGAACCTTATATCCAATGTCACGATATGCCTTGTTGACAGGTGAGTAGTCAAGGTCCTAGTGAATGGATGTGTTGGTTTCCTTTACTATCACATTATTTTCTTTCCAGAGAGATGAACTCGAGAAACTATGACATTTTTTCCCTGATTCCAAGTAATTATTCTTATGGGTATAAATTCAAACATTGTCCCAAGGATCAATCCCCCTCGAATACTAATCTATCATGACCCAACCCAAGATAAGGCTAAATCCGCAACTACCCCAAGCTTGCCTTCGTAGGTCAGGGGATGGTGAACAGTGACAAAGGCATAACTAGCATGGGGATGCCATTTCCTGAGTACCTATATGCCTACACACACTGATATCAATTTAAAAGTGAATAGAGAGTAAAATTAAATGAACCAACATACTAAGGTGAGAAACAAGAATTTAAAGCCTATAGAGAGTACAAGAGTAAAGTAGTGTAATATGAAAAGTAATGGGGAAAATTAAAAATCCAACCAAAAAGATGTCCCAACATAAAAAACAAAAAAGTGAAAAACTATCTGAATCTGACTTCTGATCTCAATGTTGAAACCAGTGAACATGGCCCAAAGTACCAGGTATCCCTAATCTCTTATAAATTCACCTCTGACTAGACTTCCATATGAATAAGTCAGTACACATGTGGGAAAATCCGATGCAGTTATGAGTATATACATACCCATTAGAATTCCATGAAATATGAAGGTGGAGTAATAAGAGATACAATAACAATATAAAAATAGTAGATAATTCCAAGAATGAAAGATAAAGATAAGGATTATAGATCAACAAAAACTAAGAGACAGTGTAATCTCTTCCAAACACAAGGGACTCAAAATATTGTGTATATGAACTACACATTGAGTCCTTACCACAAGCATCAAGAGATTAGACTCATCCCACCTTGAGAAGCTAAACACATAAAGCACATGGCATCCCTCAGTCATCTTCACAGCCCACATAAAAAAATGAAACCAAATACAATGATACAGATACAGAAGTACACATATATATGTGTGATTAGTAAAAATAATCCCAAAAGGGGAGTAAGGGTATCTCTATATCACACCCCATCCTTCGAAGAAGAGTTTCTAATAGTTTCCAAATTTCATAAACTATGCACATCATCTCATGCGCCTCCCTATATGTAATCGGGTGAAGGCCCACACCTTTCCACCATGCAGCACTGTCGAGGGGAACAAGCTTTAAGCGTAGGACCAGCACCTTAGTGTGTTAGGGGGTTCCACTCTCTAATAATCAGTTGAGGATCATGCTAATGTTGATATGGGGTTCTAATCTAGTATCATGATGACACACACTCTATCTCTTAGGTATTTTCCACATGAATGGTAGAGGACATGTACCCATGATAATGGGGGATTCCACACTGTTGGTTGAGCACCCACTCCCTAGCAGGATATGGGGTTCCACTCTGGTCATTGAGGACCATCTCCATATTCGATAGGGGTTACACTCAGTAAGTATCTATAGTGGACCCACCCCCATGTTGATGGGGTGTTTCTTTCTATAGGTTTCCTCTGATGATTCTTCCTAATCACTATCATCATTAGGTGTCACCTGAAATAATAATTTTTCCTAGAACAATGAACATCATATCTCAAAGTCCATAACAGAGAGATCCATTGCGTTTTACGCATAAAAACACCAAGGATTGGATACAGGTGTCCCAAATCCAAATCTAATTCCAAATAACGGAGATATGTATAATTGAAGTTTCCTCAATATGAACCAAGCGATACATGGCGTGTGAGGGGACACACATTGAGTGTGGAAACTCTCCTTCACAAGGTCGTGTCCTAGTAGGAACATGGATTGCCAACCATATATGAGTAAACGACATGTGAGAGATATACAAAGACGGCTTATGCCACCTAGGGTCCCAGCCATGTTCTTGGACATGCCCATGCATCCCATCATATCCATTTATATTACCATTTGGCTCTATACATTAGTATAAAGATGAGTTCCTGGCCACGTACTCTCATACAGGGTCACAACTGTGTGCTTTTCCACATGGATAATCAACTAGAGGAGAAGGTACATGGAATATATGAGGTATACACATCATTCCATCATTATATATTTCCAAAACCCATGCCAATGCATCTAGGGCCTGACACACCTTGTGTTGTTCAAACTATACAGTATTTAGTAAATATTTCATTTCAGGCTTCAAATATCTATTTTCCGCATGTCGAATCCCATCATAAACTTTAATTGTGGCCTCATTTATATATTTAAATAGTGGATATATCCATGGATCATAGTTTTCAACCATCATATTCTAGATATAAGATTTCATCAATCCTTGAAGATATGTTTCTCATCCCACTCAACTCTATACCATCTGAAGATGATTACTCTTAATCCGATCATCAAAATGATCTTTATCACCCCACAAAAATATCATATCTAACCATTGTTCATTGATTCATTCCTCAACCATAATTTCATCACGATTTTAGGGCCCCGGTTGGGATCCATACAACTTGCCAAAATCAATCCAGGATCATGGGGTCCAACTGTTGAAGAACAAGATGAAATTAGGTTGAAAGGAATGAAAAAAAGTTTTAAATGATCATTTCAATGTGTTCCTATCTAGTGATCAATAATGGGGATAAATAGAGTTTGAAAATAAAAATAACTAATTAAATACATACATTAAAGATTCCAAGGATCTGTATTTGATGTATATCAAAAGAAGGGATTGCTACACTAAATAAATTTAATACGAATTGTCAAAATCCACAAATCAATTAGTCCATCCATGATATTGGATCATTTTACCTATAATAACACACATTCCAACAATATAAGGAAGTTGTTTTCTTGTATCTGTCCCGGTCTGCTCTGATTTGGAGTTTCATCACCATCCAATTTGATTTTCAAATGAAAGGAGGGGATGTAGCTCAAGAGTCCTCCCAGAGTTTATATAGCTAACCCAAAAAGATTCACCATTAATATATTCTTATATATACTAAAATATGTTAAAAAATTATTTAATTAATTTAACTAATTTATCCACTCAACATACCTCCAATGTGTGATAAATCTGATTGCCCCGTACATGCCTATTTTAGGACGTGCCTAGGGTAAACACTTTTTTGGGATTCAATCGTAGACTAAGATATGTGATCTAATCTTCAATTTATGAGTAATAAAATTTTAATTAAGAAATTTTGTATTTAAAATAAAAATATATCGAATATTTTTATCCAATTAATTATGGTCACACTGAGCCTTATAATCACATGTCATCTCAAAGCCTAGATCATGAAATATATGTGTAAATATTTAAATGAATTATTAGGAAAAATGGAGTCACTACACCACTAATCAAATATTCTCCACAATAATTATCATACTAACAAATCATAGTATGATCCTTCCTTGACTTTTAAAACATCAATTCCCCACCCAAAGAGATAGCCCCAAAAATACTTGTTCAGCCCTGACAATGTTTATTTCAATTAGTTGAAATATAAAAACTACCTACCCTATGGGGTAAAAAACCACCACTAGATCAATTTTTGTAACACCCCAAAATTTTATGAAGAATATTATTTAAATTTCGATAATGTATTGTGTTGTATGCAACACTAAAGAGAGATTGCACTACATGTAACTCTGACCTGGCTTGCATTACATGCAATCACGACCTTCCTCGATAGTGTGTGTTTTATGCAATACCGGGTTTCACTAAACAACGATATATAGTTATAATATTATCACGAACAAGCTATTATGAATAGTATAAACTACATTTTGAATTTTATAACATTATTATTCATCTTACTAATTTTCTAGAACATGCTATGAGAATAAAATAAATTTTTTGGGTAAAATAATTAATTTTCAAAAAATGCAGTATTGCCGCCTTTTGATGGCGCACCGACCTTAAATATTGTTTTTACATGTATATAAGTTCAATTTGATAATATAAAATTCTTTTTTGGAATCAGGATATAAAAAATTTACTTTGGATAAATTTTTCATATTATTCTGATAAGTTTCATATTTTAATGAAAAGTAAAAACACGATATATTTTAATTAAAAACAACTTTTTTCATCACAATAATATATATGGTTAGATTATATTTTTAGTTGGTTTTAAAATTTAATTAGAATATATTTTTAACATTTAATCCAATGTTGTTCATTGGAATTAATTTCAGTTTGAAATTGGATATAAACAAGTATCAATCTTTTGATTGTTTTTGTTTCTTAAAAACACGATATTTGTTTTGATAACAGGAATTAAATTTAAAATTATTTAATGTCACTTATATTTTATGAATTTGAAAAAATAGACATCAATTTTGAATTTGGAATATCAAATAATTCTTAGGCTGAATTTTTGGTATTTTTCTGAAAAACATCAATTTTCGATGAATAGTGAAACCACTTAGTGGTAGTTAAAAACTGACTTTTTTTAATTTAAACTTAATTTTACCACTTCTATGATTGAAATTTCAAAAATCCAAGAGACACGGTCAATATCAAGGACTAAAATGTGGTTCAGTGGGATGAAAATAATATTTGGTGAATAGTAACTTTTACCTTTTTTTACCACGATTAAAAGTAAATAGGGTAATTAAGTGTACAATTGATATTATTATTACCCTAAAACATGTCCTAAATCTATTAGATAAGTGTAATTAAACCAAAAACAACCTTAGGAATACATTATGACCATTTAGGCCCACTTGTATTAGATTAGGACATTTATTATTAATTTATTTAAAGAAGGGTTAAATAGTTAAAATCCGAGTCTAATAACTAAATCATTTTTAATATAGGGTTATACATAAGATAAATTAGACTATAAATATTCATTAGAAATCTAAAAAGTTATCCTGCATAATGGAATTTTATTTATAATTTTTAGACATTAAATATGTTAATTTATTTATGATACATTGATGATGCAGTAATTATCTTATTAATGAAATATTGACATAATTGATGTTATAAATACCAAAATAAATGTAATTTGAGACATTTTATGAATTGCACTAATTTTATAGGTTAATATGACATGTTAGTATTGATTTAATAAACGTTTTTCTAACTAATGATCCTGTTATTAGTTTCACAAAAATCAATTACCAAATAGTGTCAAAATTGACATTAAATAGTTTTTAAAACAAATATTATATTATTAATTGTTATTTTATTTCTAAAAATCTATTGTTCGGAAAAATGACTTATATAAGGTTATATATATTAATAATAAACAACTTAAGGTTCGTTTGGCTTGTTATAGTATATTTATTAACCATATAGTGTAAGAAAACAAGAAGACACGGTAAAAGTAAAATTATTTAACTTAAGGTTAAATCTAAATGATAAGGTTAAAATAGAAACCTAAACATGTCTAAAATCTATTGGATGAGAGGATTGCGACCCATACCCACATTATCTTCGAAAGAAATCAATTTGAAGCTATTAAAAACTGAATATGACTTTATAATAAAATAATATGTTTAGTTTTTCCAAAGGTGCCCCTCTCCTCCCTTATAAAAGGGCACCTCCACCCTCTCTTCCTCACACCACATTGAGACTTCAATCTCGGAAAAAACCTGCCAAATTCTATTCTATACTTCAATGGAAACATCCTCGAGGTTATGGTCTTCTTTAAAGACCAATTTTAGTGCCCTAAGAGGAGGTCTCAAAGAGGCGCTTCAAAGAAGAGGTAATGTCTGTTACAAATTCTTTCAACATTATTGCTTATTCCACCTCTTCTTATTTAGTTGTTTCTTTATGAAGTAATAACATCAGTATAACTCAGAAAATTATATGTTGTTATAAGTATGAAACAACCCTAATTCACCATCTATCCATCCTACGGAAAACGAAATCACCATGCGTGCGTACGTACGGAATACCGTCTCCACGCTGTGGTGAAATCTGTTTTCCACCAACACCTTAAACGGAGCGGTATAATGGTGTAAAGAATAACTATATATGGTTATTATAACATTATAATGATTATTATATATTATACCATCCACTCCAATTCTATTCAATAATTATGGGAATGATATCATCGCTCGTGCGTACGTACGGACTACCGTCTCCATGACGCGATGAGATTCATTCTCCATGTTAACCATACACGAATGATCATAAAGATTATATAATAAATAATAATTAAATATATGAAATAATATTGATACTGTATTTATGTATATATATATGTATTTCATCAATTTAGTTTCATTCAATTCAACAAGGAAATGAAAATAGCATTCATGCGTACGTACGGCCTACCGTCTCCATGAACGGTGTATTTCATTCCTTTTATCGATAAATAATATGTATATGTATATGATGAATATATATTATATATAAATCATGTTTTACATTCTGGAATTATGTAAATCAGGATATAAGTAAAAATATCAAGAATGAAAAGTCGAAACACATACGATAAATGAAATGATTTCACCCAAAACGTTGCTTTAACATGGAATTTACAAAAGAACGGGTAATATAAAGTCATAAGTGAAACATATATGATATAATAACATTGAATATGATTCTGTAATAAGTCAATGACATTATTTAAATCATTATACAGGAGTTTCAGATACGTATGAGGCATATTGGACCTAAGTTAAGGGATAATTTTGTGAATCTTATTTTTATCCGAGTTTTCTTATTCGTAAGTATTTACTGGGGTTATTGCAATCATCCATGTTCATGTTTTATAAAAGTGTTTTCATCTATGTTTAATGTCCTTTTTACCCATTTTGACTTTTACCCCATGTTATGGAAAGAATCTTTCTTTTATTTACCCTACAAGGTACTTTTGACCTTTCCAACAAAAGTACGAGAAGAATATTTTTTAAAGTATACGGCATGAAATGATTTTTACGGTTTTATAAAGCCTTATTTTCATGAGCCTTCTTCCAAAGTATTTCATGACTATTTTAAACAAAATCCAATTTTTTTAAAATTGAATGGCATTTTGTGAAAAGTAAATGATTTTGAGGAAGAAAGGATATTTTTTTCAGGAATTCATTTCAAGTGTTTTATCAAAACCATTTTTCATCTAAGATAACATTATTTCATATGTGTATGTATCAAGTATAATGTCTCTATGATTTACATGGTTTCACTTTTCTTTCTATGAAATTATATCCATTTATTTTATATGGATTATGTGATGATGGGATGATGTTTATGAAACCCATTTTATTTATTGGGTTTTTATGAATGATGTATGTTTATTTTGTGGCACAAGTAAGAATAATTTCATTATGAGATGGGTGGGACCTATATCTCCCTCCAATGCATTGGGTAAAGATTTATATCTCATGAGATAGACATGGATGGAATGGTAAGTTAATCTGGTTCAGTATTATAGGACTAGAACGAGGAGTGAACTCGATTCAGAAAGGGAATTTGTCCACTAAGATGGTCTTGGTAGCAATGCCTTGGATACTATGGAAATAATATCATGTTCATAATGGTTTCCACAATTACATGTTTTATTCCCATTCTAAATTATCATGATTAGTGTTTCTTCATGATCTATGCCTTACGTACTGCCATGTTTTATGTCATTGCTCAAGATTTTGATGTTTCGATTTTATGCTCATGTTTTTTTTACATTAAAATGTCTAAGGACTGTTTTATGTTCTCTATTATTACCCTTACTGTGCATTTGAGCTCACCCATTTTATGTTTTCTTTTCCACATGATATAAATATAGGTTTTGGGTAAGAATAAAATGGAAGATCTTTATGGGAGATGTTGAAGATCTTTCACTACAATTAGAAGATTATAATCTGAGTTTCCAAAGACACTAAACTATTACGGTCCTTATGTGTCTGTATTTGTTATGTATTAATTATTCCACAAAAGTAATGTAATGTCCATTAATGTCAAGATTAGTTTCTCTACAGTTGGTATCAGAGGAAAGGTTTAGTCTACCATTGGAAACTAGGATGCGAAAATGTTAGTGAGATCCCTAGAGATATTTATAAGGTATGTCTAGGGATGTCCCTAAGGATAAGTATACGTATAGGATATAGTCCTAAAACTAAGGTAACAATCTTAGAACTTAACCTAAGTTGTTAGATATTGAGGGTGCTCCCCCTTTACTATGTTGTTTTCCCTAGCATGATTTGTTCCTCTCATACTATACTTTTTGGGTTTTAGAAAATGGCTGGAAACATGAAGATTCATGATAATGGAGGTTATGATGGAAAATGGAATGATATTTTTCATGAGAAAACAAATGAAATGGTATTTGGAAGTCCAAACATCTTTATTATGCCTAATCAGCAATCTCATAATATGATCAATAATCTCAACTTCGCTAAGTATCCCGAAACAGCTAATAATCGAGAGATGGAGTTTCATGATGATCATAGAGGAAAGAAAGTTCAATTTACCTCATGTAAATCATGTGGTAAGAGGCATCAAGGAGAATGTTTCAAAGGAACTGGAAGATACTTTGGGTGCAGAAAAGAAGGAAAAAAATCCAGTAAGTGCAAAGGAAAAGGTTCAGTTAACACCATGGAGAAGGATAGTGGTATTGCTACGACATCAACAATGATTAGATGTTTTAAATGTGGAGTGTACGGGAATTATGAATACCAATGCCCTAAGGCAAAATATCATGAAGAGAAACAACATGGTCATATGGATAGTATTTATGTGTATGATGATAAGGAGACTACAAATGATATATGAGATAAAAGATTTGTTAAAGCTCATTCAGTTGTTTAAGAAGTTATTGGAACGATTGTATACTTAACAGGAGTTATGTTGTATAGTTAATGTTATAATGTAATAAATAATCATATAAGGATTGTTACACTATTGTTTTTCCTAAAGTATTTTAATGTATATGGTTAATGGTACCGATAACCATGAAAGGTTGTTCAGATATTTTTGGAAAGTAGATGATATGTGCATAATGATGGGATAAGAAGCTAATGAGATGTTTGATTGTATTCATGATCTCATGACTGATATAAAGACTAAGTGATATTATGGTTTGAGTATATAGTTTTTTTTTTGATTTTGGTACGTGGAAAGTTCTAAAATTTAACAACATTCATGTTTTCACTAAGGTTTAATGGATATTCATTCTTCAAGAGAATACATGATTAAGGTATTAACATGTTTTTAATTTGACGAACAAGATATATCTTATGATATATGGGGGATAAATGATGGCATTCACATGATTGTTATCTGACATTTCAAGTAATAATTTTCTTTATACAATGTGCTTGGACCAAAGTATTTTAGATAAGCCTAAATATTGGAAATGATTATGTTGGACATAATTTATTAATGTTTAAGAATATAACTTTTTTTGATATTATTGTTGGGATGTTATAGTAATGCTGTTTTAGAAGAAGGAAAACCTACAGGACGGGCGACAACCCATGACAAGGCTGTGGGAATCAAACCCACAACCGAAGTGCGACTGGCCTTTATCGCCTACCACTGGCCTATAGGAAGTCCCTAGTTAGTAGAAACAAGTTTTATTTTATTAAGTATGATATATGAAGTATAAGTCCATTTTAGGAACCATATATGATTAACCTCACCATATATGGACTTATGTATATTTGATAACGTTTTCTAAACTTTTGTTTGAAACAGATGGAATGACCCATAATTCTGTCACATGATCTGTTAACACTTCACGAATAACATATTCAACTTCATTTCATTAAGAGATGAAGTGGAAATTTTTCAAAGCACGAACAACAGTGAGAATGTACCAAAATCAAGAAATTATTTCTTCTAATTCAAAATTTTCAACATTAGGGAAATGATATTGAAAACCCAAAATTTTTTCCTTGTGCTCTTATATCCAATGAATCAGATGGTACCCTAGATCATCCCAAATTTATGGCTTTCTGATTGTCGGTTTTTTCATAGCATTGTTCTCTACCACTCTCCATCAGAACTTGACGCTTAGATTTTTCTTCCATATCCATATTTTCACCTATGTTCTCCTATATGGAAACCCAGTGATGAGTTACATTGGGTAATCATTACATTTTATACTTTAGTTTTTAAAATTAAGTTTTAGTATTCATTTTTACGATGTGGGTTTCTATAAATAGTAAACGATTTATAACCCCAACGAATTTCGAGGACGAAATTCCTTTTAAGGGGGTAGAATGTAACACCCCGAGATTTTATGAAGATTATTATTTTAATTTCGTTGATGTATTGTGTTTTATGCTACTCCAATGATAGAATGCACTACACGGAACCCTGACCTGGCTTTCATTACACGCAATCACAACCTTCCACGATAGCGTGTGTTGTACGCAATACCGGGTTTCACAAAACAATGATATATGGTAATAATATTATCACGAAATGGCCGTTATGAATAGTATTAAGTACATTTTAAATTTTATAACATTATTATTCATCTTACTCAATTTCTAGAACATGGTATGAGAATAAAATAATTTTTTCGGGTAAAATAATTATTTAAAAAAAATGCTATTTTTCCGCCTTTTGATTGCACAACCACCTTAAATCTTGTTTTTGACATGTATATAAGTTTAAATTGACAAAATAAAATTCTTCATTGGAATCAGGATATAAAAATTTACTTAGGATAAATTTTTCTTATTATTCTGATATCTTTCATATTTTAATGAATAGTAAAAACATGCTATATTTTAATTAAAAACAAATTTTTTCATCGAAATAATTTATATGGATAGATTATTTTTTTAGTTGGTTTTAAAGGTTAATTAGAATATATTTTTACCATTTAATCCAATTTTGATCATTGGAATTAATTTCACTTTGAAATTGGATATAAACAGGTATCAATATTTTGATTGTTTTTGTTTCTTAAAAACACGCTATTTGTTTTGATAACGGGAATTAAATTTAAAATTAATTAATGCAACTTATAATTTATGATTTTCGAAAAATAGAAATAAATTTTGAATTCAGAATATCAAATAATTATTAGGCTGATTTTTTGGTATTTTTCTGAAAAAATTCAATTTTCGATTAATAGTGAAACCAGTTAGTGGTAGTTAAAAAACTGACTTTTTTTACTTTACACTTATTTTTACAGATTCTGTTAGTGGAATTTCGAAAATCCAAGAGACACGGTTAATATCAAAGACTAAAATGTGGTTCAATGAGATGAAAATAATTTTTGGTGAATAGTAACTTTTTACTTTTTTTACCACGGTTGAAAGTAAATAGTTTAATTAAGGGTAAAATTGATATTATTATTACCCTAAAACATGTTCTAATTCTATTGGATAAGTGTAATTCGACCAAAAACAACCTTACGAATAAAAGATGACCATTTAGGACCACTTGGATTAGATTAGGACATTTATTATTAATTTATTTAAAGAAGGGATAAAATGGTTAAAATCAAAGTTTAATAACTAAATAATTTTTAATACGGGGTTATATAAAAGATAATTTTGACTATAAATATTCATTAGAAAGATAAAAAGACGTCATACATAATGGTAGTTTATTTATAATTTTTAGACATTAAATAATTTAATTTATTTATGACACAAAAATGATGTAATAATTATCTTATTAATGAAATATTGACATAATTGATGTTACAAATTCCCAAATAAATGTAATTTGAGACTTTTTATGAATTCCACTAATTTTAAAGGTTAATATGACATGTAATTATTGATTTAATTAACGTTTTTATAACTATTAATTCTGTTATTATTTTCACAAAAATTAATTACCAAATAGTGTCAAAATTGACATAAAATAGTTTTTAAAACAAATATTATATTATTATTTGTTATTTTATTCATTAAAATCTATGGTCCGGCCAAATTACTTATATAAGGAAATATATATTAATAATAAACAACTTGGGGTTAGTTTGGCCTGTTATAGTAAGTTTATTAACCTTATAGTGTCAGAAAATAAGAAGACATGATAAAAGTAAAATTATTTAACTTAAGGTTAAATCTAATTTATAAGGTTAAAATAGAAACCAAAACATGTTTAAATTCTACTGGATGAGAGGATTTCGACCCATCCCCACATTATCTTGGAAATAAATCAATTTGGAGCTATTAAAAACCGAATATGACTTTATAATAAAATAATATTTTTAGTTTTTCCAAAGGTTCCCCTCTCCTCCATTATAAAAGGGCACCTCCTCCCTCTCTTTCTCACTCCACATTGAGCCTTCAAGCTCGGCCAAACCCTGCAAAATTCTCTTATCCAATTCTATAGAAACATCCAAGATATTCTGGTCTTCTTCAAAGACCAATTTTAGTTCCCTAAGAGGAGGTCTTAAAGAGGCGCTTCAAAGAAGAGGTAATGTCTGTTACCGATTCTTTCAACATTATTTCTTCTTCCACTTCATCTTCATTAGTTGTTTTATTATGAAGTAATAACATCAGTATAAATCATATACTTATATGTTATTATATGTATGAAACAACCCTATTTCACCATCTATCCATCCTACGGAAAGTGAAATCACCACGCATGCGTACGTACGGAATACCGTCTCCACGCCGTGGTGAAATATGTTTTTCCACCAACACCATACATAGATGGGTATAATGGTGTAAAGAATAACTATATATGGTTATTATAACATCATACTAATTCTTATATATTATACCATCCACTCCAATTCTATTCAATAATTATGGAAATGATATCATATCTCATGTGTACGTACGGACTACCGTCTCCACGACGCGATGAGATTCATTCTCCTTGTTAACCATACATGAATGATCATAAAGATTATATAATGAATAATAATGAAAATATTAAATAATAATTCTACTGGATTTATGTATATATATATGTATGTCATCTATTTAGTTTCATTCAATTCAATAAGGAAACGAAAACAACGTTCTTGCGTACGTACGACCTACCGTCTCCATGAACTGTGTATTTCATTACTTTTATCGATCTATAATATGTATATGTATATGATGAATATATATTATATATAAATCATGTTTTACATTTTGGAATTATGTAAATCAGGATATAAGTAATAGTATCAATAACAACAATTTGAAACACTTACGATAAATGAAATGATTATACCTAAAATGCTGCTTTAACATGGAATTTACAAAAGAATGGGTAATATAAAGTCATAAGTGAAACATATATGATATCATAACAATGAATATGATTCCGTAATAAGTCAATGACATTATTTAAATCATTATAAAGGAGGTTCGGATACGTACGAAGCATATCTGACCTAAGGTAAGGGATAATTTTTCAAATCTCATTTTTATCTGAGATTGCTTATTTGTAAGTATTTACTGGGGTTATTGCAATCATCCATGTTCATGTTTTATAAAAGTGTTTTCGTGTATGTTTAAAGTACTTTTTACCCATTTTGAATTTTACCCCATGGTATGGAAGGAATCTTTCTTTTATTTACCCTATAAGGTACTTTTTCACTTTTTCAGCAAAAGTACGAGAAGAATGTTTTTTTAACGTATACGACATGAAATGATTTTTACAAAATTATAAAGCCTTATTTTCATGAAGCTTCCTCCAAAAGATTTCATGACTATTTTAAAAAATCCTATTCTTTTAAAATTTCATGGCATTTTGTGAAAAGAAAATGATTTTGAAGAAGAAAGGATATTTTCCTCAAGAATTCATTTCAAGTGTTTTATCAAAACCAATTTTCATATATGATAACATTATTTCATATGTGTATGTTTCAAGTATGATGTCTCTATGATTTACATGGTTTCACTTTTCTTATTATGAAATGATATCCATTTATTTTATATGTATTATGTGATGATGGGATGATGATTATGAAACCAATTTTATTTATTGGATTTTTATGAATGATGTATGTTTATTTTGTTGCACAAGTAAGAATGATTTCATTATGAGATGGGTGGGACATATATCTACCTCCAATTCATTGGTTAAAGATTTATATCTAATGAGATAGACATGGATGGAATGGTAAGTTAATCCAGTTTATTATTACATGACTTGAATGAGGAGTGAACTCGATTCAGAAAGGGACTTTGTCCACTAAGATGGTCATGGAAGCAACGCCTTGGATACTATAGAAATCATATCATGTGCTTAATGGTTTCCCCAATTACATGTTTTATTCCGATGGAAATTTATCATGATTAATGTTTCTTCATGATCTATTCCTTACATACTGCCATGTTTTATGTCATTGCTCAAGATTTTGATGATTAGATTTTATGCTCATGTTTTTTTTACATTCAAATGTCTAAGGATTGTTTTTGGTTCTCTATGCTTAACCTTACATAGCATTTGAGCTCACCCCTTTTATGTTTTCTTTTCCCCATGATATAAAGAATGTTTTTAGGTAAGAAAAAAAGGGAAGATCTTTATCGGAGATGTTGAAGATCTTTCACCACGATTAGAAGATAATATTCCAAGTTTCCAAAGACACTAAACCATTATGGTCTGTGTGTGTCTGTGTCTGCTAAGTATTAATTATTCCGATAAAGTAATGTAATGTCCATGTACGTCAAGCTTTGGGTATCTACAGTTGGTATCAGAGGAAAGGATTAGTCAACCTTTGGAAACTAGGATGCGAAAACGTTTGTGAGATACCTAGAGATATTTCTCAGGTATGTCTAGGGATGTCCCTAACGATAAGTAGACGTATTGTATATAGTCCTAGAATTAAGATAACGATCTTATAATTTAACCTAAGATGTTAGATATTGAGGGTACTCCCCCTTTACTATGTTGTTTTCCCTAGCATTATTTTTGCCTCTCACACTATTAAATTTTTGGGTTTTAGAAAATGGATAGAAACAGGAAGATTCACAATAATGGAGGATATGATGAACAATGGAATGTTATTTTTCATGAGCAACCAAATGAAACAGGATTTGGAAGTCCAAAAATCGTTATTATGAATAATCAGAAATCTCATAATATTATCAATAATCTCAACTTTAGTAAGTATCCCGACTCAGCTAATAAGAGAATGATGGAGTTTCATGATGATCATAGAGGAAAGAAAGATCAATTTCCCTCATGTAAATCATGTGGGGAGAGGCATCAAGGATAATGTTTCAAAGGAACTGGAAGATGATTTGGGTGCAGAAAAGAAGGAAAAAAATCCAGTAAGTGCAATGGAAAAGGTCTGGTTAACACCATGGATAAGGATAATGGTATTGCTACGACATCAACTATGATTAGATGTTTTAAATGTGGAGTGTACAGGCATTATGAAAACCAATTCCCTAAGGGAAAATATCATGAAGAGAATCAGCATGGTGATATGGGTAGTATTTATGTGGATGATGATGAGGAGAATACAAATGATATATGAGATGAAAGAAGTGTTGAAGCTCATTCAGTTATTTAAGAAGGTAGTGGAATGATTGTATGTTTATCAAGAGTTATGTTGTATAGTTAATGGTACTGTGGAATAACGAATCATATAAGGATTGTTACACTATTGTTTTTCCTAAATTATTTGAAAGTATATGGTTAATGGTACTATTAACCATGAAAGGTTATTCAGATATTTTTGGAATGTATATGAGATGTGCATAATGAAGGGATAAGAAGATAATGAGATGTTTGATTGTATTCATGAGCTCATGACTGATATAAGGACTAAGTGATATTATGGTTTGAGTATATAGAATTTTGGGGATTTTGGTATGTGGAAAGTGTTAAAATTTATCAACATTCATGTTTTCACTATGGTTGAATGGGTATTCATTCTTCAAGAGAATACATGATTAAGGTATTCACATGTTTTTAATTTGACCAACAAGATATATCTTACGATATATGGGGGATAAATGATGGAATTCACGTGATTGTTATCTGACATTTCAAGTAATAATTTTCTTTATACTATGAGCTTGGACTGAAGTATTTTTGATAAGCCTAAATATTATAATGGATTATGTTGGACATAAGTTATTATTTTTTAAGGATAGTACTTTTTTCGATATTATTGATGGGATGTTATAGTAATGTAGTTTTAAAAAAAGGACAACTTCCAGGACGGGCGACAACCCATCCCGTCGGACAAGGATGTGGGAATCGAACCCACAACCGAAGTGAGACTGGCTTTTATCGCCTACCACTGGCCTACAAGAAGTCCCTATTTAGTATAAACTAGTTTTATTTTATTAAGAAGTATTATATATGAACTATAAGTCCATTTTAGGAACCATATATGATTAACCTCACCATAGATGGACATATGTATATTTGATAACTTTTTCTAACCTTTTGTTTGAAATAGATGGAATGACCCATCATTCTATCACATGATCTGTTAACACTTCACGAATAACAAATTCAACTTCATTTCATTAAGAGATGAAGTGGAAATTTTTCAAAGCACGAACAACAGTGAGATTGTACCAAAATCAAGAATGTATTTCTTCTAATTCAAAAATTTCAACTTTTGGGAAATGATATTGAAAACCAAAAATGTTTTCCTAGTGCTCTTATATCTGATGAATCAGATGGTACCCTGGATCATCACAAATTTATGGCTTTGTGATTGTTGGAGTTTTCATAGCTATGTTCTCTACCACTCTCAATCAGAACTTGATGGTTAGATTTTTCTTCCATATCCATATTTTCACCTATGTTCTCCTATATGGAAACTCAATGATGAGTTACATTGGGTAATTTTTACATTTCATACATTAGTTTTTAAAATTAAGTTTTAGTATTCCTTTTTACGATGCGGGTTTCTATGAATAGTAAACGATTTATAACCTCGACGAATTTTGAGGACGAAATTCATTTTAAGGGGGTAGAATGTAACACCCTGAGATTTTATGAAGAATATTATTTTAATTTCGTTGATGTATTGTGTTGTATGATACACCAAAGAGAGATTACACTACACATAACCCTGACATGGCTTGCAATACACGCAATCACGACCTTCCTCAATAGCCTGTGTTGTACGCAATACCGGGTTTCACTAAACAACGATATATGGTAATAATATTATCACGAACTAGCCTTTACGAATAGTATTTACTAAATTTTGAATTTTATAACATTATTATCCATTCTAATCATTTTCTAGAACATGGTATGATAATAAAATAATTTTTTTGGGTAAAATAAGTATTTTTCAAAAAATGCAGTTTTGCCACCTTTTGATGGTGCACCCACCGTATGTATTGTTTTTTACATGTCTATAAGTTCATTTTGACAAAATAAAATTTTTATTTGGAATCAGTATATAAAAATTTACTTTGGATAAATTTTTCATATTATTCTGATAACTTTCATATTTTAATGAATAGTAAAAACACGTTATATTTTAATTAAAAACAACTTTTTTCATCGCAATAATTTATATGGTTAGATTTACTTTTTAATTGGTTTTAAAGTGTAATTATAATATATTTTTACCAATTAATCCAATTTTTTTCATTGGAATTAATTTCACTTTGAAATAGGATATAAAAAAGTATTAATCTTTTGATTGATTTCGTTTCTTAGAAACACGCTATTTGGTTTGATAACGAGAATTAAATTTAAAATAAATTAATTTCACTTATATGTTATGATTTTTTCAAAATATAAATCAATTTTGAATTCAGAATATCAAATAATTCTTAGGCTGAATGTTTGTTATTTTTCTGAAAAACGCCAATTTTCGATGAATAGTTAAACCACTTAGTGGTAGTTAAAATACTGACTTTTTTTAATTTAAACTTAATTTTACCGCTTCTGTGAGTGGAATTTTAAAAATCCGAGAGACATGGTTAATATCAAACACTAAAATGTGGTTTAATGTGATGAAAACAATTTTTGGTGAATAGTAACTCTTTACTTTTTTTTTACAACGGTTAAAAGTAAATAGGGTAATAAAGGGTAAAATTGATATTATTATTACCCTAACACATATCCTAATTCTATTGGATAAGTTTAATTAGACCAAAAACAACCTTAGGAATAATATATGACTATTTAGGCTCACTTAGATTAGATTAGGACATTTATTATTAATTTATTTAAAGAAGGGTTAAAATAAATAAAATCAAAGTTTAATAATTTAGTAATTTTTAATATAGGGTTATACATAAGCTAAATTTGACTATTAATATTAATTAGAAAGATAAAAATATTTCCTACATAATTTTATTTTATTTATAATTTTTAGACATTAAATAATTTAATTTATTTATGCCACAAATATGATGCAGTAATTATCTTATTAATGAAATATTGACATAATTGATGTTATAAATACCCAAATAAATGTAATTTGACACTTTTTATGAATTAAAATATTTTTATAGGTTAATATTACATGTTAGTATTGATATAATTATCTTTTTGCGAACTAATAATTCTTGTATAATTTTCAAAAAAATGAATTACCAAATTGTGTCAAAATTTTCATAAAATAGTTTTGAAAACAAATATTATACTATTATTTGTTAGTTTATTTCTAAAAAACTATGGTTCAGCCAAATGACATAGATAAGGTTATATATATTAATAATAATAAACTTGGTGTTCGTTTGTCTTGTTATAGTATGTTTATTAACCTTATAGTGAAAGAAAACAAGAAGACACGGTAAAAGTAAAATTATTTAACTTAAGGTTAAATCTAAATGATAAGGTTAAAATAGAAACCTAAACTTGTCTAAATTCTATTGGATGAGATGATTTCGACCCATCCACAAATTAGCTTCAAAATAAATCAATTTGGAGCTATTAAAAAACGAATATGACTTTATATTTACCCCAATCCACTATGGCCCATGTAGAAGATAAATATATGATTGAATATAGTGACACCAACACTTGAAGGAATAAATCATTTTAGAAAGATCCATATCATGGGTTGGTTATTTACACTCCTGTGTTCTTTGAAAAAGGGACCCATACGAATCCATTTGATTCCTCTATATCATAATATCTCATAGTTTGACTCTTTTTGCACTACAATTGACCATGTCAACCATGGTTTATAAAGATTTATAATTGTATTACAATTCAATCTCATTATCAACTTTTGGAAAGCATCCTACTGTGAACTTATCAACTCATAATTTAATACATTATTGGTTAATTATTTCATGCATACTAAAAAGTGATAGAATTAATGAATAAACTATATAAAAAACCTAAAAAATATGAAATATTTTAATATTTAATCATTTCTAGGTCATTCCCAAAAAATAACTAACTTTACTTTTTCTGGATCAATCGATATAACTTCTTATGAGATCAGGATACCTAGGAAACACACCTCTAGAATCCAAAAGTTAAATATTGAGGATGTTGATTAAGCGCAATGTTCTTGAATAATATTGAATAAAATCTTTAAGTTCTCAAGGTGTATCTCATGGGTCTGTGAGTGTGCTAATATATTATCCCAGAAGACAACTACAATGGATCCTTGGTAGGTATGGAAAATCCAAATACATGGATTTTTGAACATCATTGGATCATTAATTAAACTATATGGAATCAAAATATTCTCATATAAGCCTTAACTTATCTTAAATATCATATTTTTTTCATAACTCACTCTGAACCCCAATGTATGGTAACTAGATTACATGTCAACCATGGAGAACCATTGTAATACCCACAATTGGTCAAATACATCATCAGTATATGAAAACTAATACTTATTCTTCACCATAACAAGATTAAAATTCTATAACTCTATGAATAATTTGAGGCTACCATCAACATTTTTAGATAATAGGACTAGATCATTAAAAGGAGTGGTACTCTAGCATATAAAATGCTTTCACCTCAATTTACTCAAGCTACATATTTAGCTCTATCAACATAGATAGTTTCATATGATAAGTGGGAATCTATATAGGATCTGAAACCATCACGAGAACAACAAAAACCCAATAATCCTATCAGGAGAGAGTCTTAAGAATTTATTAGGAAATACATCCTTTTACTAGTCCATTAATAGAAGTAAATTTTGTGTGATTATCACCTAGTCCACCATAAGAACGACACCCACCACCATTCCTATAATGTATCTTGCCTAGATGAAATTATTTTATCATCCTACCTAAGTCTATATCCCACTCGCACATGATTACATAATCCACTCCCCTTGTGACGGTAAAAGACACCAGCCTCTATTAGAGATTGAAGCAATCCTAAAATTGTTTTAACCAATCTATCCCAAATATGAAATAGAATATTTTCATATCAAATAGAAGGAAATACAATAGATTTTTTTATCCTCCAACCACTAAGGATCATTTTGATAACTTTTTAATATTGTCTTATGATCATAACATCATCAACACTAACTACTTCCCAATATATAAAAAAAATCTAGAGGGCCTAATAGTATGGATTTAAACCATAGTTGTAACAACATGAGATTTTATGAGAATTATTATTTTTAATTTCATTGATGTCTTGTGTTGTACGCAAAACCAAAATTATCTTGTTCTATACGCAACACCGTATACGCAACACCATTATTTTCTCGTGTTACAAAAAATTTCAAGTTCATTTGATAGCTGTTATTCTACACAACATTTAGTGTGTATATATATTTATTCAATGTATAAATGATATATGGCTCGATTCTATTATACAAAACAACAAAGGAATCTTGCACTACACGCAACTTTGAATTGGCTTGCTTTACAGGCAATCATGACCTTCCACGATAGCGTGGGTTGTACGCAATATCGAGTTTACTGAACAACGATATAATATTAAAATATTATATAAACTAGTCGTTATGAATAGTAATACCCAATTTTTGAAATTTTATTTTTCAAAATGGACTTCATTTTTTGATTTTTAATATCAAAATTAGCCTACGGTGATTTTTTGGTATTTTTTTGAAAATTTTCAATTTTTGATGAATAGTGAAAACAATGGGTTACTATTTAAAAACCGACTTTTTATTTAAATAATTATTTATTTTATTTAAATTTATATTAAGTAAAAATTGATACATAATACTTATATAAGCTCAATGTAATTCATTGGAGTCATTTTATATAATTTTAGATATATAAATATATTATTGAACTTTTCACCATCTTTTACCAACCTTCTTGAGGAATTTGAAAATTTACATAAAACGTAATTTTAAAACTTCTGTGAGCTGAATTTCGAAAATCTGAGATACATGGTTAATATCAATGAGTAAAATGTGGTTCAATAAGATAAAAATAATTTTTGGTGAATAGTATCTTTATACTTTTATTTACCACAGTTAAAAGTAAATAGGGTGATTAAGGGTAAAAATGATATTATTATTACCCTAACACATGTCCTAATTCTATTGGATTAATTTAATTCGACCAAAAACAACTTTAGGAATAAAATATTACCCTTTAGGTCCATTTGGATTATATTAGGACACATATAATTATTTTATTTAAAGAAGAGTTAAAATAGTTAAAATCAATGTTTAGTAACTAATACATTTTTAATATAGGTTTATACAAAATATAAATTCTAATATAAATATTCATTAGAAGTATAAATATATTTCCTAAATAATGGTATCTTATTTATAATTTTTAGACATTAAATAATTTAATTTATTAATGACACAATGACGATGTAGTAATTACAATATTAATGGAATATTAACATAATTGATGTTATAAATACCAAAATATATGTAATTTGAGACTTTTTATGAATTACACTAATTTTCTAGGTTAATACGACATATTAGTTTCTATTTAATTAAATATTTTTAACTAATAATGCTATTATGATTTTCAAAAAATTCAATTACCAAATAGTGTCAAAATTGGCATAAAATAGTTTTTGAGAAAAGTATTATATTATTAATTGATATTATATTCCTATAAATATATGGTTAGACAAAATGACCTAGATAAGGTTATAAATATTAATAATGAACTACTTGGGGTTATTTTGGTTTTTTATAGTATGTTTATTAACCATATAGTGTAGGAAAACAAGAAGACAAGGTAAAAGTTAAATTATTTAACATAGAGTTAAATCCAAATGACAAGGTTAAAATAGTAACCTAAACCTATCTAAAACCTATTGGATGAAAGGATTTATAACCATATCCAGTTTAGATTCTAAATAAATCAATTTTGAGCTATTATAAATCGAATATGACTTTATTATAAAAAAATATTTTATGTTTTTCCAAAGGTGCCCCTCTCCTCCCTTATAAAAAGGGCACCACTTACCTCTTCTCTTCACACCCTTTTTAGCATTGAAGATCGGCCAAAACCTGCCAATTCCTCTTATAAACCTCTATATTTATATCATAGAGGTTTTGGTCTTCTCAAAAACCCAACTCTAGTACCCTAAGAAGATGTTTAAATGAGGTGCATTGAGGAAGAGGTAATCTCTTCAACCGATTCTTTCAAGTTTCATTCTTCTTCTACTTCCTCTTATTTAGTTGTTTCATTTTAAAGTAATAAAATCCGTATTACTTATATACAGTTATGTTATTATAAATATTAACCAACCCTATTTCTTCTTCTATCCATCCTATAGAAAATGAAATCACCACGCGTGTGTACGTACGGAATACCGTCTCCAAACCGTGGTGTAATCAATTTTTCCACCACCACCTTAATTGGATGAGTATAATGGTGTAAAGAATAAATATATAGGATTTTTATAATATCATACAGATTCTAAGATATTATATCATCTACTCCAATTCCATTCAATAAATACAGCAACAATATCATTGCTAGAGCGTACGTACGGATTACCGTCTCCACGACGTGATGAGATTCATTTTCCATGTTAACAATACATGATTTATAATAAAGTATATGTAATAAGTTATTATGAAATATATTAAATAATAATCCAGCTGGATTTATGTATATATATATATATTTATTTATTTCATCTACTTAATTCCATTCAATTCCATAAGGAAACGAAAAACAGCATTCATGCGTACGTATGACCTATCATCTCCATGAACGATGTATTTCTTTCCATTTATCAATCAATTATAAATATGTATATTATGAATATATATTATATATAAATCATGTTTTATATTCGGTAATTATGTAATCATTATATAATTAATAATATTAACAATTACAAGTCAAAACAATGACGATAAATGAAACGATTTGACCCAAAACGATGTTTTAACATGGAATTGAAAAATGAACGGATAATATAAAGTCATAAGTGAATCATATATGATATAATAAATATTATTATGGATCTGTTACATGTTAATAATATGTTTAATCCTACTATACAGGAGTCTTGGATACATATGGAAGAAATTGGACATATGTTAAGGGATAATTATTCTAATCTCATTCTTATCTGAGATTGTATATTCTTAAGTATTTACTGGGGTTATGTTTATTATCCATGTCCATAAGTTCTCAAAATGTTTTCATAAAATGATTAAATTTTTTCCATGTATTTTTAATGTCATTTTTACCCTTTTATACTTTTACCACATCTTGTCGAAGGAATGTTTATTTTGCTTTCCATACGAGGTACTTTTTTACTTTTCTGACAATAGTATGAGGAGAATGTTTTTTAACTTATAGGGAATGAACGAATTCTTATGGTTTCATAACACATTATTTACTTGAATCTTCCTGTACCAGATTTCATGATTATTTTCAACAAATTCGTTTCTTTTAAAATAGCATGTCATTTTGTGAAAAGAACATGATTTTGAAGAAGAAATGATATTTTACTCAAGAATTCATTTCAACCATTTTGTCAAAACTATTTTACATCTAAGATAAAAATATTTCATATGTGTATGTTTCAAGTATAATGTCTCTATGATTTAAATGGATTCACTTTTCTTATGATGAAATGATATCTATTTGTTTTATATGGATTATGTTATGATGGGATGACATTTATGAAACCCATTTTATTCTTTGCGATATGATGAATGATTTATGTTTATTTTGTGGCACAAGTAAGAATGATTTCATTATGAGATGGGTGGGGCCTATATCTCCCTCCAATGGATTGGGTAGATATTTATATCTCATGAGATAGACATGGTTGTAACGACATGTTAATCATGTTCAGTGATACAGGAATGGAATGAGGAGTGAACCTGGTTCAGTAAGAGACTTTATCCACTAAGATGGTTTTGGCAGTAATGCCTTGGCTACTATGGAAATAATATCATGTAGTTAATGTTTTTCCATAATTAAAAGTTTTATTTCCTAACTATTTTATCATTATTGATGTTCCATTATGATCTATGCCTTACATACAACCATGTTTTATGTCATTGCTCAAGATTGTGATGTTTAAACCTTATGTTCATGTTTTTATGTTAAAATATAAATGGTTTGTTTTATTTTCTCCATGCATACCCATACAGAGAATTTTAGCTCACCCTTTATATGTTTTCATTTCCTCAGGATATAATGAAATGTTTTAGATAAGAAAAAAATGGGAATATCTTTATGGGAGATGTTGAAGATCTTTCACCATGATTAGAAGTTTATGTTCCGAGTTTCCAAAGACACTAAACTATTACAATCCTTTGGTGTCTATTTTTGTTATGTAGTAAGTATTCCGCAAATGTAATGTAATGTCCATGTACGTCAAGCTTTGGGTCTCTACAGTTGGAATCAGAGGAAAGGTTTAGTCAATCTTTGGAAACTAGGATGCGAAAAATTTAGTGAGATCCCTTGAGATATTCCTATGTTATATCTAGGGATGTCTCTAAGGTAAATTATAACTATAAGTTATAGTACTAGGATTGTGGTAACGATCATATAATTAAACCTAATATGTTATATATTTAAATTACTTCACCTTTATTAAGTTGTTTTCCTAGAATGATTTCTTCCTCTCACACTTTTCTTTTTGGGTTTTAGACGATGGCTGGAACCCGAAAGAACCATTTTGATCAATGTAATGGAAAATGCAATGGTTTTCCTCTTGAACAGCCAAATGTTATGGGAAATGGAGTGAAAAATCTTATTTCTATACTTATATAAGATATAAATCATTATGGACATCAAAATGAACAGAGAAGGAAACAATATACTATTTTTTCCTTCATGAGGCAACATCCACCTTTTTTTAGTGGGTCTTCTGATCAACTTGTTTCTGAACAATGGAACAGTAGCATTGAAAAGATATTTTCCATATTTTTCTGTTCAAAGCATGAAAAAGCCATTTTGGGTGTTTACCGTTTAGAAGGTGAAGCAGACCAATGGTGTACTCTAATTAGGAATACAAGGCCCCAAGATAAAATTGCATCCATGGAATGGGATGAGTTCAAGAACATGTTTTTCTATAAGTAATTCCATTGTATTATTCGAACAAAGATGTAAAACGAGTTTCTTGAGCTTAAGCAAAAGGATGATGAATCTGTTTGTATATAGGAAGTGAATTTTACAAGGCTTGCAAGGTATGAATCTGGCTTTATCATCCAACCTGAAAGTAAAGTTGATCGATTCTTCAGTGGATTAAAACCAAGTATTCAAAGGGAATTGGATATAAGAGTCTTCAGTAGCTATGAAGAAATTGTGCATTGTGTTATCAAGGTAGAACTGGAAGTTGGTGTTACATATCCATCTCATGGTTTTTACAAAAAACAAAAGAAGGAGTTCAAGGAAAAATATCAAAACAATGGTGAAAAGAAGACGAATGTTTCTTTATGTTCAATGTGTGGAAAGAAGCATGGTGGAGATTTTCTTAAAGGGACAAGAAAATGTTTTAAGTGTTGAAAAGAAGGTCATCGAGCAGCTGAGTGTCGAAGTAATGGGAAAAGGGAATCTAATGATGTAAATCAATAAAAGACTGCAGAGAACGTACCACGAACACTTCAATGCTACATGTTCAAGGAAATGGGACATTATGATAATCAATGCCCAAATCGAATAGTTAATGATGATCGACGGGAGCAACCTCTTAAGGAAAAGGATAAAGGGAAGTCACATGCGATCACTATTTATGATGTTGAGTATGACAATGATGTTGTGGAATGATTAAGTGTTTATGTAATAGGATTTCAAATTAGTATCATGGAATCTCATTTATGGTATCGTGGAATTTTGGAATATCTATGTATTGGTTTTCAATATTTATATGGTACCGGTAACCGTGAAAATTGATTGAAATGTTTTTGGAAAGTAGTTAAAATTCACATAATGAAGGTATAAGGAGAAAATAATATGTATGATAGTATTCATGATCTCATGACTGACATAAGGACAAAGTGATATCATGGTTTGAGTAGGTAGAGTTTTTGGGATGTTTTTTAGTGTGTGGAATGTGTTAACTTTTGACAGCATTCATGTTTTCACTACGGTTCTATGGTAATTCATGTTTCAAAAGAATACATGATTAAGGTATTAACATGTTTTGAATGTGACCAACAAGATATATCTTAAGATATATGGGGGATAATGGTTGGTATTCGTGTGCTTGTTATGGGAGCTTTAAAGTAATCATTTTCTTTATACTACTAGATTGGACATATGTATTTTGGATAAGCCTAAATATTGAAATGGATTATGTTGTACATAAGATAGTATTATTTAAAGATATAAATTTTTTTCGATATTATTTCTGGAATGTTATAATTTTATAGATTTAGAAAAACGACAACCCAAAGGATGAGCGACAACCTATCGCGTTAGACAAGGATATGGGAATCGAACCAACAACTGAAGTGTGACATGCCTTTATCGCATACCACTAGCATACAAGATGTCCCTGGTTAGTAGAAACTTGTTTTATTTTATTAAGAGCTATTATAGATTAGGTATAAGTCCATTTTAGCAACCATATATGATCAATCTCAAGATAGATGGACTTATGTATATTTAATAAATTGTGATGAACTTTTTGCGATAGAAACAGATGGAATGACCTACCATTCTATCGCATCATTTTCTAACACTTCACGAATAACATATTCAACATATTTTCTCTAAGAGATGATGTGGAAATTGTTCAATACACGAAAAAGCTGAGATTGTACCAAAATAAAGTATGTGATTATTTTAATTAAACAATTCTTCAACATTTGGAAATGATCTTGAAAAATAGAACCATTGTCCTAGTACCCTCATACCTGATTAATTAGATGGTACCTTAAATCATCACAAATTTATGGCTTTGTGATTGATAAATTTTCCATAGCCATGTTCTCTACCACTCTCCATCAGAACTTGATGGTTAGATTTCTCTTTCAAATCCATATTTTCACCAATGTTGTCCTATGTGGAAACCCAGTGCTGAGTTACATTGGGTGACTATTATGATTCTAACTTCTCTTTTTAAAATGATGTTTTAGTATTCCTTTTTACAATGTGGGTTTCTATGAAAGAAACTTTTATGTAGTAAACCATCTATAACTCCGATGAATTTTGAGGGAGAGATTCATTTTAAGGGGGTAAAATGTAGCAACCTGAGATTTTATGAGAATTATTATTTTTAATTTCATTGATGTCTTATGTTGTACGTGACACGAAAATTATCTTGTGCTATATGCAACACCATATATACAACACTATTCTTTTCTCGTGTTACACAAAATTTCAAGTTTGTTTGTTAGAAGTTATTCTACGCAACATTGAGTGTTTATATATATATATATATATATTCAATGTATAAATGAAATATGGTTGGATTATATTATACACAACAACAATGGAATGTTTCACTACACGCAACCATGACTTGGCTTGCTTTACAAGCAATCGCGACCTTCCACGATAGCGTGTGTTGTACGCAATACCGAGTTTCACTCAACGACGATATGTTATTAAAATATTATATAAACTAGTCGTTTTGAATAGTAATACACACTTTTTGAAATTTTATTTTTTAAAATGGACTTTATTTTTGGATTCGAAATATCGAAATTATCCTTGGGTGAATTTTTGGTATTTTTTTGAAAATTTTCAATTTTTTATGAATAGTGAAAACACTGGGTTACTATTTAAAAACTAACTTTTTATTTAAATAATTATTTGTTTTATTTAAATTTATTTTAGGTCAAAATTGATACATAATACCTATATAAGTTCAATTTAATTCATTGGAGTCATTTTATATAATTGTTTATATAGAAATATTTTATTGAAGGTTCCACCGTCTTTTACCTACCTCTTTAGAGAATTTGAAAATTTAAATAAAACATAATTTTAATTCTTCTATGAGTGGAATTTAGAAGATCCGAGAGACCCAATTAATATCAAGGAGTAAAATGTGGTTCAATAAGATAAAAATAATTTTTGGTGAATAGTATCTTTTTACTTTTATTTACAACGATTAAAAGTAAATAGGGTAATTAAGAGTAAAAATTATATTATTATTACCCTAAAACATGTCCAAATTCTATTGGATAAGTGTAATTCGACCAAAAACAACCATGGGAATAAAATATTACCCTTTAGGTTCACTTGGATTAGATTAGGACACATATAATTATTTTATTTAAAGAATAGTTAAAATAGTTAAAATCAAACTTCAATAACTAAAACATTTTGAATATAGGGTTAATCAAAAGATAAATTCGACTATAAATATTAATTAGAAAGCTAAATATATTTCCTAAATAATGGTATTTTATTTATAATTTTTAGACATTAAATAATTAAATTTATTTATGACACAATGATGATGCATTAAATACCTTATTAATGGAATATTAACATAAATGATGTTATAAATACCAAAATAAATGTAATATGAGACTTTATATGAATTACAATAATTTTATAGGTTAATATGACATATTATTATTTATTTAATTAACTATTTTTGAACTAATAATGCTATTATGATTTTCAAAAAAATCAATTACGAAATAGTTTCAAAATTGACATAAAATAGTTGTTGAGACAAATATTATATTATTAATTGATATTATATTCCTAAAAATATATGGTTCAAAGAAATGACATATATGAGGTTACATATATTAATAATGAACCACTTGGGATTCTTTAGGCTTGTTATAGTATGTTTATTAACCATATAGTGTAAGAAAACAAGAAGACATGGTAAAAGTTAAATTATTTAACATAGAGTTAAATCTAAATGATATGGTTAAAATAGTAAACTAAACCTGTCTAAAACCAATTTGTTGAGTGGATTTAGACCCATAACCACTTTAGATTCAAAATAAATCTATTTGGAGCTATTATAAACCGAATATGACTTTATTATAAAATAATATTTTATGTTTTTCCAAAGGTGCCCCTCTCCTCCCTTGTAAAAATGGAACCCCTTCCGTCTTCTCTTCACACCCTTTTAGCCATGAAGATCGGCCAAACCCTGAAAATTTCTCTTCTAGATCTCTCTAGTTATATCATAAAGGTTCTGGTCTTCTCAAAAGACCAACTCTAGTGCCCTAAGATGATTTTTAAATGAGGTGCATTGAGGAAGAGGTAATCTCTTCTACCGACTCTTTCAAGTTTGTTTCTTCTTCTACTTCCTCTTATTTAGTTGTTTCATTATAAAGTAATAACATCAGTATTACTTATATAAAATTATGTTATTATAAATATTAAACAACCCTATTTCACTTTCTATCCATCCTATGGAAAATGAAATCACCGCGCGTGCGTACGTACGAAATACCATCTCCATGTCGTGGTGTAATCAATTTTTCCACCACCATCTTAATTGGATGGGTATAATGGTGTAAAGAATAACTATATATGATTATTATAACATCATAATTATTCTAAGATACTATATCATCCACTCCAATTACATTCAATAAATATGGGAACAATATCATCGCTCGAGTGCACGCACGGATTACAGTCTCCATGACATGATGAGATTCATTTTCCATGTTAACAATTCAAGATTTATTATAAAGTATATATAATAAGTAATCATGAAATATATGACATAATAATGCTAATGGATTTATTTATATATATATATATGTGTGTGTGTGTGTGTTTCATCTACATAATTCCATTCAGTTCAATAAGTAATAAAAAAACATTGTTCATGCGTACGTACGGCCTACCATCTCTATGAACGGTGTATTTCTTTACATTTATCGACATATTATATATATTTATATTATGAATATATATTACATATAAATCATGTATTTTATTATGTAATTAAGTAATCATTATCTTATTAATCATATTAATAATTACAAGTCAAAACACGGACGATAAATGAAACGATTTTAACCAAAACAATACTTTATCATGGAATTGAAAAATGAATAGATAATATCAAGTCATAATTGAATCATATATGATATCATAAATATTATTATGGTTCTGTTACATGTTAATAATATGTTTAAACGCACTATACAGGACTCTCAGACACATACAAAAGAAATTGGACATAAGGTAAGGGATAATTATTCTAATCTCATTCTTATCTGATATTGTATATTCGTTTGTATTTACTGGATTTTTGTTTATTATACATGTCCATATGTTCTCAAAATGTTTTCATAAAATTTTTACATTTCTTCCATGTTTGTTTAAAGTCATTTTTACCCTTTTTTTCTTTTACCACATCGTATAGAAGGAATCTTTCTTTTGATTACCATATGAGGTACTTTTTGAATTTTCCGACAAAAGTACGAGTAGAATGTTTTTTTACCTTATAGGGAATGAAAGGATTATTATGGTTTCATAACACATTATTTACAGGAAGCTTTCTGTACCAGATTTCATGATTATTTTCATCAAAATCGTTTCGTTTAAAATTGCATGTGGTTTTGTGAAAAGAAAATAATTTTGATGAAGAAAGGATATTTTCCTCAAGAATTCATTTCAACTGTTTTGCCAAAACAATTTTACATCTAAGATGAAATTATTTCATATGTGTATGTTTGAAGTATAATTTCTCTATTATTTACATGGTTTGACTTTTCTTATGATGAAATGATATCCATTTGTTTCATATGGATTATGTTATGATGGGATGATGTTTATGAAACCCATTTTATTCTATGGGATATGATGAATGATTTATGTTTATTTTGTGGCACAAGTAAGAATGATTTCATTATGTGATGGGTGGGACCTATATCTCCCTCCAATGAATTGGGTAAATATTTATATCTCCTGAGATAGACATGGTTGGAACAACAAGTTAATCATGTTCAGTGATACAGGACTGGAATGTGGAGTGAACTCGGTTCAGTAAGGGGCGTTGTCCACTAAGAAGGTCTTGGCAGTAATGCCTTGGCTACTATGGAAATAATATCATGTTATTAATGTTTTTCCACAATTACAAGTTTTATTTCCAAGATATTTATCATGATTGATGTTCGATTATGATCTATTCCTTACGTACAACCATGTTTTATGTCATTGCTCAAGATTTTGATGTTTAAACCTTGTGTTCATGTTTTTATGTTGAAATGTAAATGGGTTGGTTTATTTTATCCATGCTTACCCATACTGAGAATTTTAGCTCACCCTTTATATGTTTTCTTTTCCCCATGATATAAAGAAAGGTTTTAAGTAAGAAAAAAAGGGAAGGTCTTTATGGTAGATGTTGAAGATCTTTCCCCACGATTAGAATTTTATGTTCCGAGTTTCCAAAGACACTAAACTATTATGATCCTTTGGTGTCTATTTTTGTTATGTAGTAAGTATTCCACAAAAGTAATGTAATTTCCATGTACGTCATGATTTTGATCTCAATAGTTGGTATCAGAGGAAATGTATAGTCAACCTTTGGAAACTAGGATGCGAAAAATTTAGTGAGATCCCTAGAGATATTCCTTCGGTATGTCTAGGGATGTCCCTAAGGTAAATTATAACTATAGGTTATAGTACTAGGACTATGGTAATGATCATATAATTAAACATAAGATGTTAGATATTGAATGTAATTCCCCATTATTAAGTTGTTTTACTAGAATGATTTCCTCCTCTCACACTATTCTTTTTGGGTTTTAGACGATGGATGGAACCTGAAGGAACCGTGTTGATAAATGTAATGGAAAATGAAATGGTTTTCCTCTTGAACAACCAAATATTATGGGAAATGGAGTGCAAAATCTTATTACTATACATACACAAGCTATAAATCATTCTGGACTTCCAAATGAGCAGATAAGGAAACAATATTCTACTTATTCCTTCATGAGGCAACGTCCACCTTCTCTCAGTGGGTCGTCTGATCCACTTGTTGTTGAACAGTAGATCAGTAGCATTGAAAATATATTTTCCATACTTCTTTGTTCAGAGCATAAAAATTAATTTTGGTTGTTTACCATTTAGAAGGTGAAGCAAACTAGTGCTGGACTCTAATTAGGAATACAAGGCCCCAAGATGAAATTACATCCATGGAATGGGATGAGTTCAAGAACATGTTTTTCAATATGTACTTCCCTAGTATTCTTAGATCAATGATGGAAAAGAAGTTCCTTGAGCTAAAGAAAAAGGATGATGAATCTGTTGGTATATAAGAAGTGCATTTTACAAGGCTTACAAGGAATGAATCTGGCATTATCATCCAACCTGAAAGTAAAGTTGACCGATTCTTCAGTGGCTTAAAACCAAGACTTCAAAGTGTATTAGCTATAAGAGGCTTCAATAGCTAGGAAGAAATTGTGCACTGTGCTATCAAGGTAGAACTAGAAGTTGGTGTTACATATCCATCTCATGGTTTTGACAAGAAATGAAAGATGGGGTTCAAGGAAAAACCTCAAATAAATAGTGAAAAGAAGACGAATGATTCTTTATGTTCAAAGTATGGAATGAATCATGGTGGATAATGTCTTAAAGGGGCAAGAAAATGTTTTAATTGTTGAAAAAAAGGTCATCGAGCATGTGAGTGTCGAAGTAATGGGGAAAGGGCATCTAATGATGTAAATAAATAAAATACTACAGAGAACGCACCACCAACACTTCAATGCTACATGTTCAAGGAAATGGGATATTATGATAATCAATGCCCAAATCGGATGGTTAATGATGATCGATGTGAGCAACCTCTTAAGGAAAAGGATAAAGGGAAGTCACATGCGATCACTATTTGTGATGTTGATTATGCCAATGATGTTGTGGAATGATTAAGTGTTTATGTAATGGGATTCCAAATTGGTATCATGGACTCTAATTTATGGTATCGTGGAATTTTGGAATATCCTTGTATTGGTTTTCGATAATTATTTGGTACCGGTAACCATGAAAAGTGATTGAAATATTTTTGGAAAGCAGTTAAAATGCTCATAATTAAGGGATGAGAAGAAAATAATATATATGATAGTATTCATGAGATCATGACTGATATAAGGACAAAGTGATATCATGGTTTGAGTAGGTAGAATTTTTGGGATTTTTTATTGGTATGTGGATAGAGTTAACTTTTGAAAGCATTCGTGTTTTCACTAAGGATCTATGGTAATTGATGTTTCAAAAGAATAAATCATTAAGGTATTAACATGTATGGAATGTGACCAACAAAATATATCTTATGATATATGGGGGATAAATGATGGTATTCATGTGCTTGTTATGCGACCTTTCAAGTAATCATTTTCATTATACTATGAGATTGGACATATGTATTTTGGATAAGCCTAAAGATTTAAATGGATTATTTTGAACATAAGATAGTATTATATAATGATAGAACCTATTTTTCGATATTATTTCTGGAATGTTATAATTGTATAGTTTTAGAAAAAGGACAACCCAAAGGATGAGCGACAACCAGTCGCATCAGACAAGGCTATGGGAATCGAACCCACAACTGAAGTGCGAGAGGCCTTTATCACATAACACTGACCTACAGGAAGTCCCTGGTTAGTAGAAACTAGTTTTATTTTATTAAGCCCTATGATAGATTAGGTATATGTCAATTTTAGCAACTATATATGATTAATCTCACGATATATGGACTTATGTATATTTAATAAATTGTGCTAAACTTTTTCCAATAGAAACAAATGGAATGACCTATCATTATATCACATGATCTTTTAGCACTTCCCGAATAACAAATTCAACTTCATTTATCTAATTGATGAAGTGGAAATGGTTTAAGACACGAACACCGGTGAGATTGTACCAAAATCAAGTAAGTGTTTCTTTTAATTAAAAAATTCTTAAACAATGGGAAATGATCCTGAGAACTAAAGACATTCTCCTAGTACCCTCATACCCGATGAATTAGATGGTACCTTAAATCATCACAAATTTATGGCTTTGTGATTGATGTAATTTCCATATCCATGTTCTCTACCACTCTCCATCAGAACATGATGTTTAGATTTCTATTCCAAATCTATATTTTCACCAATTTTGTCCTATATTGAAACCTAGTGCTGAGTTACATTGGGTGACTATTATGATTCTAACTTCCCTTTTTAAAATTATGTTTTAGTATTCCTTTTTACGATGTGGGTTTCTACGAAAGAAACTTTTTAGTAGTGAACCATTTATAACTCCAACGAATTTTGAGGGCAAAATTCCTTTTAAGGGGGGTAGAATGTAACAACCCGAGATTTTATGAGAATTATTCTTTTTAATTTCATTGATGTCTTATGTTGTACGCGGCACAAAAATTATCTTTTTCTATATGCAACACCATATATGCAATACTATTCATTGCTCGTGTTACACAAAATTTCAAGTTCATTTGTTAGAAGTTATTCTACATAACACTGAGTGTATATATATATATAATCAATGTATAAATGAAATATGGTTGAATTCTATTATACACAACAACTAAGGAATCTTTCACTACACACAACCCAGACTTGGCTTGCTTTACACGCAATCACGACCTTCCAAGATAGCGTGTGTTGAACGCAATATCGAGTTTCATTAAATAACGATATGTAATTAAAATATTATATAAACTATCCATTATGAATAGCGATACCCACTTTTTGAAATTTTATTTTCCAAAATGGACTTCATTTTTGGATTCGGAATATCTAAATTATACTAGGGTGAATTTATGGTATTTTTATGAAAACATTCATTTTGTGATGAATAGTGAAAACACTAGGTTACTATTTAAAAACCAAATTTTGATTTAAATAATTATTTATTTTATTTAAATTTATATTAGGTCAAAATTGATACATAATACCTATATAATTTCAACGTAATTCCTTGGAGTTATTTTATAATAATTTTAGATATATAAAAAGTTTATTGAACTTTTCACCGTGTTTTACCTACCTCCTTGGAGAATTTGAAAATTTACATAAAACATAATTTTACAGCTTCTATTTGTGGAATTTCAAAAATACGAGAGACTAGGTTAATATCAAGGAGTAAAATGTGGTTCAATAAGATAAAAATAAATTTTGGTGAATAGTAACCTTTTACTTTTATTTACATCGGTTAAAAGTAAATATCGTAATTAAGGTTAAAAATGATATTATTATTACCCTAACACATGTCCTCATTCTATCGGATAAGTGTCATTCAACCAAAAACAACCTTAGGAATAAAATATTCCCCTTTCGGTCCACATGGATTAGATTAGGAAAATAAATATTATTTTATTTAAAGAAGAGTTAAAATAGTTAAAATCAAAGTTTAATAACTATAACATTTTTAATATAGTGTTATACATAAGATAAATTCTACTATAAATATTCATTATAAATATAAAAATATTTCCTATATAATGGTCTTTTTTTCTAATTTTTAGACATTAAATAATTTAATTTATTTATGACACAATGATCATGTAGTAATTACCTTATTAATGAAATATTAACATAATTGATGTTATAAATATGAAAATAAATGTAATTTAATACTTGTTATGAATTACACTAATTTTCTAGGTTAATTTGACATATTAGTAATTATTTAAATAACTTTTTTTAACTTATCACTCTGTTATGATTTTCACAAAAATCAATTACCAAATAGTGTCAAAATTGACATAAAATAGTTTTTCAGACAAATATTATATTCCTAAAAATCTAAGGTTAGACCAAATTAATTATATAAGGTTATATTCTTGGGGTTCGTTTGGTTTGTTATAGTATGTTTATTAACCATATAGTGTAAAAAAACAAGAAGACATAGTAAAAGTTAAATTATTTAACATAGAGTTAAATCTAAATGATAAGGTTAAAATAGTAACCTAAACTTGTCTAAAACTTATTTTTTGAGAGGATTTAGACCCATACCCACATTATCTTCTAAATAAATCAATTTGTAGATATTATAAACTGAATATAACATTATTATAAAATAATATTTTATGTTTTTCCAAAGGTTCCCCTCTCATCCCTTATAAAAAGGGAACCCCGTCCCTATTCTCTTCACACCCTTTTGATCCTTGAAGCTCGGGAAAACCCATCCAATTCATCTTTTAAACATCTATAGTTATATCGTAGAGGTTTTGGTATTCTCAAAGGACCAACTCTAGTGCCCTAAGATGAAGATTAAAGGAGGTGCGTCGATGAAGAGGTAATGTCTTCTACCGACTCTTTCAATTTTCTTCCTTCTTCTACTTCCTCTTATTTTGTTGATTCTTTATAAAGTAATAAAATCAGTATTAATGATATATAGATATGTTATTAAATATATTAAACAACCCTATTTCACCTTCTATCCATCCTATGGAAAAAGAAATCACTGCACGTGCGTACGTAAGAAATACCATCTCCACACCGTGGTGTAATCTGTTTTTCCACCACCACCTTACATTTATGGGTATAATGGTGTAATGAATAAAAATATATGATTATTATAACATCATAATGATTCTATGATACTATATCATCCACTCTAATTCTATTCAATAAATATGGGAACGATATCATCGCTCGTGCGTACGTACGGATTACGGTCTCCACGACGAGATGTGATTCATTTTCCATGTAAACAATTCATGAAAGATTATAAAGTATATATTATAACTAATAATAAAATATATGACATAATAATTATACTATATTTATGTATATATATATGTATTTCATCTACATAATTCCATTCAATTCAATATAGAAAGGAAAAACAACGTTCATGCGTACGTGCGGCCTACCGTCATCATGAACGGTGTATTTCTTTCCATTTATCGATCTATTATATATATGTATATTAAGAATATATATTATATATAAATAATGTTTTATGTTATGTAATTAAGTAATCATCATCTAAGTAATCATATTAATAATTACAAGTCAAAACACAGACGATAAATGAAACGATTTTACCCAAAACACTACTTTAACATGGAACTGACAAATGAACAGATAATATAAAGTCATTAGTGAATCATATATGATATCATAAATATAATTATGGTTCTGTTACAAGATAATAATATTTTTAAACCCACTTTACAGGAGTCTCATACACATATGGAAGAAATTCGACATAAGGTAAGGGATAATTAATCCAATCTCATTCTTATCCGAGATTGTTTATTGGTAAGTATTTACTGGGGTTATCTATATTATCCATATCCATATGTTCTCAAAAAATTTTCATAAAATGTTTACTTCTCTTCCATGTTTGATTAAAGTCAATTTTACTGTTTTTTACTTTTACCACATCGTATAGAAGGAATCTTTCTTTTGTTTACCATACGAGGTACTTTTTGACTTTTCCGACAAAAGTCCGAGGAGAATGTTTTTTAACTTATATGGAATGAATGGATTCTAATGGTTTCAAAAAGCCTTATTTCAATGAAGCTTAATATACAATATTTCATGATAATTTTCAACAAAATCCTTTCCTTTGAAATTCTATGTCATTTTGTGAAAAGAAAATGATTTTGAAGAAGAAATGATATTTTCCTCAAGAATTAGTTTCAAGTGTTTTGTCAAAACTATTTTACATCTACGAGGAAATTATTTCATATATGTATGTATCAATTATAATGTCTCTACGATTTATATGGATTTACTTTTCTTATGATGAAAGGATATCCATTTTTTTAATATGGATTATTTTATGATAGGATGAAATTTATGAAACCCATTTTATTCTTTGGGTTATGATGAATGATTTATGCTTAATTTGTGGCACAAGTAAGAATGATTTTATTATGAGATGGGTGGGACCTATATCTCCCTCTAATGTATTTGATAAAGATTTATATCTCATGATATAGACATGGATAAAATGGCAAGTTAATTCAGTTGAGTGATACAGGACTGGAATGAGGAGTGAACTCAGTTCAATAAGGGACTTTTTCCACTAAGATGGACTTGGAAGAAATGCATTGGCTACTTTGGAAATCATATCATGTGCTTAATATTTTTCGAAAATTAAAAGTTTTATTTCCATGCCATTTTATCATGATTGATGTTCTATTATGATCTATTCCTTACTTACTTCCATGTTTTATGTCATTGTTCAGTATTTTGATGTTTAAACATTATGTTCATGGTTTTATGTTAAAATGGATATGGTTTGTTTTATTTTCTCCATGCATACCCATACTGAGCATTTGAGCTCACCCATTATATTTTTTCTATTCCCCAGGATATAATGAAAGGTTTTAGGTAAAAAAAAACGGGATGATCTTTATGGGAGATGTTGAAGACCATTCACAATGATTAGAAGATTATGTTCCGAGATTCCAAATACACTAATCTATTACAATCCTTTAGTGTCTGTTTTTGTTATGTAGTAAGTATTATACAAATGTAATGTAATGTCCATGTACTTCGATCTCTAGGTCTCTACAATAGTATCGTTAACTCAAAGCTTTAATGGGAAACAATGTGAATAAATATTGATTATCTCAGATGAATACATATGGTTCCATAATGAACCCCATAAAAATGTGATATAGTCCCAACAACATATTAGGTGTATCCCCAAATATCCATTACATCACCTAATCCATTTAATAGTTCAAGAACTCATGGGATGACTAAATGTGTAATTCTCATTCACAATTAACTTTGTATTCTTTTGTTTTATCTTCTATTATTTCAAGTTTCTCAAATCAAGAATGGCACTCGTAATCTTGAGGTGTATCAAGAACCAATAGCTTACAAGAAATCTCTGTGTTTATCCCTAAACTGTATATAACTTTGGTAAAAATAAAATAACACAATTTCCCAATATTAAATAAATATAAAAAATTATATAAGTAATTAAAAATGTATCTTTGAAGGTACAAGGACCCTCTGCTTCATTAATAAAATCTGGCCCAAGGCACATACTCAACTTATGTTAGATTGATAGAACTAGCCCTATGATCCCTAACTCACCGATGGAACTAAACCATGAGGAATAATTTATTCCTTCTCCTCTAGGTACAATCATCCAAATATATAACCTAACCTCGCATATATAATCCTAGTATCATTCTAGGTTCCCATTAATGAAGACCTCAAGGCATACATCTTCCCTGAAACAAAACCTTCACCTAACCGATAGAACCTCATTCAAAATCATTGTAGGTATCACATCCTTACAAATACACAAATCTCCTTCAATTAAATAGTATATTAATGTTAATATTCCTATTCCACCCACACTAAGAACAAGCTTGATGATCTATCCCTGACGTATGGATCAATGAACCCATTCAATAGCTATAATTATTATTACTACTATAGAATATATCATCAAACCTTGTCTTCCTACCAATGGGAGAGGTATCAAAAAAACTACTATAAATGACACCATCTATCCCACTAAAGACAAAAATAATATTCATTGTATTACCCTCCTCCATGTCGTTTCCAATATTAAGGGCCCTACGATCCACATCAGAGTAAGTAGTCATGTAAAATATCAAGACCTAGTACCTATACATTGTTTGGAGACCTATATCAAACATTATTGAATTCTTAACCCCACACGCAGTCAATAAATAATAAAAATGTATCTGCTCTCCAAAACGTGTCATATAGTTCACCACTAACATCACCCCTAATAAAGTTACATAAACATCTATGATCTGTCTAAACACATGATATCAGTAAAAAAATTCCAAAAATCAAATTTATAGATTCCCATGATAGGACCTCATACTCCCCATCCAAAATACTTACTCCCCACAATCTCCCGGTGGGTCCCTATAACATCAATTATATCAGTTCCACCCCCAAATCATCGAGTGTCTCCACATTCTCAAAAAAACCCTCAGAATCTTTATATTATCCGCATTATCCTAGGGAAAACCTTTTTTCTATAATTAAGGAATATGTTACATCTAAATTTGGTATGAAAAATCATCAATTGTATGCCCTTCCAAAGGGGAACCTCCACCACCAATCGGTACTAAATAGAAAATCCCATGTTTACGTGTCTCTATTTCCTGAACCACTACTGTAGGATCAAGATCATTCAAAGACTCATCATATTGTTTATATAGAGGAAAAACAAAAGAATTACCCACAATGATAACCTCTATAGTATTGTACCTATATAAAATCATTGGATGTCATTGAGGTGATATTTTCTAAAATATGAAAACAGAGACTCAGAAAAACCATTAACAACATAAATTTATCCAAAAATTAAGCAATTAAAAGAACTCTCAATAGAAACAACACTAGATTACACACAATAAGGGTATACCTAGAACTAATCCATGACAAATCCCTTATATTTTGTATAAAATGTTTTTTTACATTTATAATATATAGGATCATAAAAAGTTTTAGGTTAAATTAATTAAATGCCATAAATAATTTATTTTCAAAAACATAGAAATATTACTACTAGAATTGATATAATTATAACCTATATCAACCATAGGAAATAGGCACATGACATGTGAATTATAATTTTTATCGATGATCTTTGTACAAAATCACTCTCACTACTTATGTCTAGAGGAAAAAATCTCTAAACTATAATAACATGGTAACACTTTAAAACATCATAAAACTATAATAAAATCAATAAATGAAATTACAACACCTCGATAACCCATTTTTCCACTACATGGGTGATATACAAGCACCAGAATAAAATTCTAGTTGAGTTCTGGCCATCCTATGAACATTCTCCAAAGCCACCAAATATTAATAATAAAAATGTTATTATGTAAATGTTTTTAACTTCCCTAACTCAAATCATTGGGATTGGGTTGGTGTGATATAAGTCTTCATGTGTACCTCCCCATATACAAGAGTTTTCCAACATAAATTGAGGGATTGAAAAATATTGTAGGGATATTATACCCTCAATATTAGGTAACCATCCATGTAAACATGTATTCATAATCATGAGAAATAACAATAGTAGAAATATTTATAGTGGTGGATAAAAATTGATATGAAATGAAATATCATAAATAGAACAAAATAAAAAGTATATAAAATTAAAATAGGATCCCCACATGTAGTGGATCAATATATGTAAAATTAATAAAGATAAATAAATCATATATGTAATATATCTGAAATTATTTATGAACATCGCCTCAATCCCCATATATCACTACCTGCTTAGTAATACATCATAGTGAACATTCCTGAGGATTGAACATAACCATAATATATACATGAACAATGATATTACCATGTAATAAATGAGTATTAACACAATTAGGAACCTCTAATGTATCTTAATCATAAGTGAAATGTATCAATAATCAAGCAACCAACATTATCCCTTAGGATATTCCATACAAATCTGGTTTTGGTTTCCTACATATCAATATTCCTAGATCTAACTTATCAAAAGTTGGGGTACTAGTCAGTATATCCATTTAATATCCTAATAGGTCACCATAGCCTTAACCAAACCCAAACCACACATTCTAAGCCCAAAACACTGATTCATGTGGTCCTTTCTGTAACCAAGAACTAGGTTAGCTCTCAATATTTCTATGAGATTTACACACAATCCCCATATAAGGGGTCAAGTACACCAATCAAAACTTTCCTTGTCACTTTCTTACCAAAATCAATGTCTTATTGGGATAACACATATACCAGCATGCATGTCTATACATACAGCTATATAAAAATGTTACAACATGGTAAGGACATCCTGTCTCAATCTTTTTGGGGTGTACGTGTCAAATATGTTCTCATATTCAATTCGAAATCATAAAGGCCAAAAATCATCTCTAAACCATAAAATTTATTAATTTTCAAAGGGAAACTAAAGGAAAATGAAAGAATAAGGGATCTGGGTCTTAGAATATTCAAGAAATACCAATAACAAACCAACAAAAATGTATAAAACATAAAATGGATTGTGCATGAGGTGAAGAGAGCTCAGACCCACCATGTAGATGTGACTCGACCCAAGAATAATTTACATAAATATTACATAATTATAGACTAATTTTAATACATCTCATGATAATAGACACCCAAAATCATAAAGGTTTAGTTTTTTGGAGGTTGAGATGCTTATTCAAGTTTTCTCATAAATGATCTTTAACATAAACCACAAATTTCTCATCAAATAGTACCATTATTAAACATTATTTAATTAAAAACATTTATCATTAACTTTTCAGTGGATGTCTAAGAAAGGGTTACCTAAAATTCTTGATAAGGATAACCACAACCGATTTCAATCGATGATCATAAGGGAGAAAAAGATATGACAAAGGGTATGAGAACATAATCACAAGTTATGATATTATACCCTAAAAGTCATAAAACATAATACATGTGTCGTAGAATAATGATTTTCATAATCAATGGAATGAGTCATAAGTGCGTGGAAACATAAATAATCAATATTGATCCATGATAGAATATCAAAATCATATGATAATAGTTTGTGTGATAAAAGTTTTTCATAACCATAATCATAGAAAGTCATTTACATAGTCAAGGGTTATTTCCATGAGAATCATAGTGTATAAAGTCCTGTAGTGGATTATGACCACTCACACTTCCCATAAACATATAAATCATATGTTAAGGATACTCACTATGACATTAATCGCATATTCGTCTTTGGTTAACAACCTATATAGCTTCTTGGGCATGGTACAACTGTTCGGGTACCCTCTAAAGCTTGGTCTAATCACTTGTGTATCATCTTTGGGTTGGGGAAATTTATTTTGTACCCTTGTGATTAGAAAAACATCTAATATTCCCTTTTAAGATAAAGAGATATAAAAAATTATCCAATTAATTAGAGGGACATGTAACAGACCACCCTAAATCATCTGGTTTGAGTCAAAGTGCAACATGGCCTCGTACATACCTCCATGTACATAAGAGGATATTGAATGACAACAATGGTGTAATGTAATCTGGTGAGACTATACCCTCAATAATCATAACTATAATAGTTTAAAAAAATATAAATATATGTTATATAAATAGAAAAGTAGAAGAAGGAAATAAATAAATGATACAACATATGTCATGTAAAGTCATACATTATTTATTAATAAAACCCCAACATGGTAAGTATATATGTATAAGATAAAAACTAAAAATAACTAATAGAAATGAAATTGTGAAAACTATTTGGATTCTATCCTTATATTGCATCCATCACCTAGAATAAAACTCTATTACAACCTATCAGAGGGCCCTTTCCCATCACAAGATCCCAATTCTTGAATTCTACACAAGCATTAGGATGCCCATATAGTGTGTGATTATAAACCATATAGAAAAAACAAGAATTTCTCTTCAACATAAGGGAACATATAAATATATGTGTATGACATAGAATAAAAGTGAATTTTCAGAAAATCATACAACCAATCATACACTGAGTGAACGTGAGATGACCAAGACACTACAATACTCAACCATACCAATTTAGGCACCACGCTGAAAGAGTATCAGAGTATTACTGCAAGACATAGATTATTCCAAGTAGTTTTTACACCTTTAAGAGAATACAATATACTTTCTTTTTTGGAAATATCATTCGTCTTTATGTATAAGAATCATTTTCCTTTTAGGACAAGCATGACCTACCTTTAAGCAATAACTCCATACCATGGCATCCTTTAGGGTAAATTATTCTAATGAATCATGGTTTCCTTCTTTCTTATAAGGATACACATTCATGGTATACTTCTATAATATATACTCTATCATATATAGGGTTGTTTCCTTACAGTAAAAAAATCAACATATATGGACACTCTTCTAAATTCATTATAGTGTTCCCCAAATAATTCCAATATAAATATTTAACTATCTTATGAAATCCATCACCAATGAGTCATGTAATCAATTATTCCTATCTAAGGAGTTGGAAAAGTATGTCATGGAAACCATTCAACCTAAACATCGAAATAGATATTTACTATCTACGTACAAATCCACAGATTTTGTTTTAAAAACATAAAGAAATATTTCCCAATAAGTAATTCCCCATGCAATAAATTAATAAAAAATCAGTATATGATATAACAATGAATATACAACACATACCAAGAAACCATGTCATGGAATCAGTAAGCACACACACACATGTGATTAGCACCAAACATGGGTCTCAAAAGCTACACATGCACACACAAGTGATCGAACATAAAACCTGGTCTCACGGGATATAAACACACACAATCCATTTATGAAAAACAATTCCATAAAATGGACCAGGATGGTAAGAACTTCCCACCACAAGTTTTTCAATTTCAATATCAAGGTTCTTCAAGAGTTTCATCAATCGAACCACCGTCTCACACCATCTATAAAAATATCACACATCAGTAGTTCATATAATCAATTCCAATCTTATATGACATGGGTTGTAGAATGATGCATGATAATAAATTAAATAAATGGGTATAATTAAAATTTCAAAAGTGAAAATTACTATCAATGGTAAACTATAAGAACATTTTAAGGAAGGAGAACTTGCATTTTACTTGAATTGGGGAAAGATAAGAGATGCAAGGAACTCCCAAATTTGATTCAACAAGGGTACCACCACCTCCATATATTTTATTCTCCATAATTAACGGAGGAAGAGGTTCTTTTAACAACAATCATCCTCAAAAAAAGATGTCTTAACCAACATACACTAAGATTATCCATGGAGTATTTGGAATTCATCTGGATTGAATAAATCAGAAAGGGTAATAAATTGATTAATATGAAAAACAAAACAATTGATTTCACATTAAAGGTCCCTCATTATTACCAAATGCATTTTATTCTTGAAAATATCTAGATCCAAGGAATAATGTGGTTGTTAGTATATAATCCTAGGACCCGCACTCCTAAATCCGGTGCTAAAATCATGAAATTTATATTTTTGGATTTGATGCTAATAATTATGACCCATTTCCTCCTCTAAACATTAAAACATCAAAAATTAAAAATTATATCACTCACATACTCAAGGTAATTTTAGTTTTATAGTTTTTTAGAATTAGGAACATATCCTATTGAAACAATACTTATGTCATCAAAATAAAATTTCTTCATCCTAACCCAGTAGATATTATTTCACATTAACTCATCATCATCATCCTTGTAAAATCCCTTCATAACATAATTTGTTCCAATTCTTTCTTTATAACCTGGTGAAAAGGAAATGTAAGAAGGGTGATCATAAAACTATCTGTAAAGTTAAACATAATCATTACAAATTAAATTTCATTAATGAGGATAATAAATGAACAAGGGTATAAAAACATAATCAAAGTGAAAGAAGGAATCACAAAATAACTCATACCCATCAATACCTTCACCAGAAAATATGAAAACATGGCATTGTAAAGAGTATCATTATTAATAATCATTGTCCATGTGATATAAATATTCACCATGAGAAACATTATGAACCCATAATAAGTAATTAAAAAACTTTTTCGATAATCTGAATCATAATATTCATAAAACCATTTAAAAACCATTTATTATGGAATAATTCTATAGAAGGTTTCCAATATAATAATTACCCAATTAATTGGTGTGCTATTTTGTTTCACCCACTATTTGATCTATAATGTGCCCACTTAATGCTATTTGGGACACCCCGTGTTTAAGGTGTAACTGTCTTACCCAGAGCTATCTAGGTGACCTGAAATTTAGGTGTAATGGGCTTACCCAGGATTATCTAGGTCACCCAAGTTAAGCTATTATGGGCTTACCCAACACTATCTTGGCTACCCCATTTTTAATTTATAAGGTCTATGAACATCAATATGAATAAATTGAATCGAACATTCATCATAAAACACATAGAAACAACCTTGATAAGTTTTAGAACATGATTAACAAATAGAAATGAAATAGTTTCCACAAAAATATCTTTAAATAATTACTAAAACATGGATAATAAAGGGGTCCCATGACAATATCATTGATACATTACTAACCCATGGAAAATAAACTTGTTCACTAACAATCTCTTTGAAACAAAACATAATCTATCTAGAGAAAGAAAATCGATGGTATCTATAGAAAATATCACTAGTGAAGGATAAAAAACAACAAGGGTCATTGAAAATGAAGAATAGAAATTACAATATAATATTACTAAAAACATCCTTTAGGAAAATATTGTCACGACCCGTCCTTGGTGCTCGTGCCGTGACTACCCCAAGCCCGCCTTCCTGAGGCCAGGGGCTGGCGAACAGCACCAAGGCGTAAATCCCAGAAAAAGGGAAGGCATTGCCTTTGTAAAGTAAACAGCAAACACCACAGAGCAAGAAGGACGAAGTAAACACTAAGTAAAAACTGGTACAAGAGTAAGTGTGGAAAGTAAGTGGGCTAGAATACAAACACAAACTGAAAGTAAAGTACAACTCGAAAGGGGAAACATCTACTGAAAAGTAAAGCCGAAAAGTCGAGTTGTCCACTGGACGTCCCACATGAAGGGTGGGTACAGATAGCCTCTAATATTCCTCGGGTGCAGCCGACCGCTCCGAGTACGTCCCACCTAGTGGTCCACCTCCAGGTACCGTCCTTCTCCGCAAGCCTCCACCACGATCAGCGCTGTCTGTCGTCTTCAACCAACACAACATAGTGCGGGCATAGCCCGTGCAGGGGTGAGTATAAGCTACTCATTAGGGACCCCGAGACCCCCCGAAGGTCTCCCAGAATCCACAAACGATAAACCAAAAAGGAAATAAACAATCACGAAGTAACATCCGACACGTCTTAGGTATATGCCCATACATATACCTAAGTCATCAATTCTCGTTCGGCTCCAACATCTGAACCCAATTACAACCCAGTCCACACAGGAATGAAAAAATTATACCCACACAGGATAACACAACACAATCCATAAAGGAAAGAAAAAAGGATTCAGCTCACACAGGAATACTTCTTTGTATGACGATAAAGATGACTAGATATTGCCACTGATTCATCTAAGCCTTCGGACCCAAAAAAGATCGATAGGTACTAACCCCTGCAATGAACCAAAAACGATCTGACCCACATAGGATGGATAGGTAAATAACCCCCCCAATGACCCACAAAGGATCTGACCCACAAAGGATCGATAGGTAACTAACCCCCGCAAAGACCCACACAGGATCAGACCCACACAGGATCTGTAGGCGCTGGCCCACACAGGACCGCTGAGCGGTGACCCACACGGGATCAGACCCACATATGATTGGTAGCACTGACCCACAAAGGATTTCTGAGTGTTGTAGTCGTCTCCTTCGAATCCACTGAGGATCTCTATACTGTCGTCGTCCTCGTAGTCGCAACAAACACTAGGGTTCCCGCACACACCAAGCTCATTCGGGAGGGTGCGCTCCACAAGCCGAGAGGCTGATACATCAACTGACACATAGTCTAGAGTTGATTTATTCAAAAGTTCCATATCATCAACAGGAACTCAATGTTGGAGACGGTGCGTCACTAGAACACCCGGTCTGAGAGTTATTCCCTTTTTCGTTCCACGGGTCTAGTTGGTTTTTAAGGCAAAACCAACCCAACCATACTCCACCTAGATCCAAACCTCGGGTGGAGTAATCCAAAAGATCCGCCTCACTTAGAGGGATTCAATAAAGTCGACGGAACATCAATCAGATGTCCGAAGCTCAAGATATGAGTGTTTCCGCTACGAGGTCCCGGTTGTTTTCGTGTACGAACCAACCCAGCCAAACCCAAAGTATTCCAAAACCTTGAGTGTGATATACCGAAATGACCACCTAGAATCAAGGATCACATCGCCGCTGACGGAGCGTCGTTCGGAGGTCTGAAGCTCAAGTTATGAGAAAAAGACCGAAAAGGTCCGAAAACGGGGGGTCTGGGCCCGGACCGACCCGGCCCAACCCCCCCTAGGTCGACCTGACCCGGGTCCATGTCCGACTCGGCCGGCACGGCGCCGCCTGGCTGTCCGGTCGGGCGGTTCGGCTGGAACGCTAGCTCAGGCCAGGCGCCGCGCAAGGCAGCCGCGACCCCCCCCCCACCCCCACCGCGCGGGGGCCGCCCTATGACACGCAGACGCGGCTTAAGCCACGTCCCTCCTCTGCGGTCCCGGGCGGCCACGAGTTCGGCTAGCGCCACTGCTGTTTCAGCCGCGGCGGGTCTTCCCGGTGGCGCACCAGGTGCCGCCGCATCCTGGCATCCGCCCCCGGCCCCCGTCGCCGCCGTGCAAGCGTGGCGCGCCTGCGGGGTGTTCCACGGACCACTGGACGCGCTCCGATGGTCCGATTTGCGCGCAGTCTTTGCCATTGCTCGTCCCGGGACTCGAACTTCATTGCAAAGCCTTCAAAATTAACTTGCGGCCCCGTTTGTCGTCACCCACCAATCTTCTCATCAATGAAAACTGCGGAGGGTTGTTGGGCCAAGTTTTTTTGGCCCTCACCCTCCGCGTTAGGTGATAACAATTGGGAAAAACAATCAACACATGAAAAACCTAACAAAGCACAATTTTAATGAATTAAAATTGAACTTTGATCTAGGTTCTTTGGTTTGGAAGAGACAACCATGGGAAGAAATATTATTCTCAAATAAAACCCCTACCTCGTAGCTGTCATCGGACGAGAGTTCTTCGCGGAATTGACCATCACAGAAGAAGAGGATCGCCGCGTCGCGGAAGGGTGTCGCGTCGTCGCGGAAGGGCATCGCTTTGACAATCTCCGAAGGATAAAGAAATCCCATGAATTTAATTTGATGAATTAAATCCATGTTAAGGATAAAATTCACAAAGGAAATTTAAAAGATCCGAAATCTCCCACCTCAAGTAGTTGATGATTGGAGATTGTTGCGTGGAAGAACGTCGTGGAAGAAGCGTCGTGGAAGGAGAATCGTCGGCGTCGCGGAACACGGCGTCACGTCATCGATCTTCGAGGGTTCAGCGTACTTCGTGTTCTTCGTGTTCTTCGGGTTCTTTGAAAAGGGGAATGAAGGTACAGTTTCTCCAAATCCTCTCAACAATCAACCCATCAACAAAAAGAAAAGGCGCTAGTCTTATTTTATTATTATGCCAACATCTTGAAAACATGTTAAGAAACGAACCATTAATTAGGTGAATTAATGGTAACGGCCTAACTGTCCATTTAATCGGAGCGTTTAAGAGTTTTAGAAAACACCCCAGTTGACTTTCATTAATGAGGAGTTTTTGCGGGTGTGTTACTTAGACGAAAAGAAACGGTGGGGATCTTGTGGGCCCCACCTCACAAATATCCTACCAATAGGGTAGGATATTTTGCATTTCACCCTATCCGATTCAACTTAGCTCAAGTGGATTTGAGTGGCTTTTAAGTGGATTTATGTTAAATATAAATAAATTTGTCCCACCACTTTATTTTATTTCATAACTTAACCTCAAAAATTTAAAAACCACACCTGAGCAAATGCAACTTCGGAAGAGGTGTTTCTAAGAAAATACCGGCGCTGTGATTCCATAGGTGCCCTCAGAATTTGATTCTGAGCACTGGTTCAAAAGTTATAAAAACCTGCTCGTTCGTTCAATGAACGTACCCGAGCCAAACTTCGTAAAATGATTCCAAGCACACCGGGCCTCTGAATCAGGTGCCGTTAGAATCCGCGTTCTTGTAAAATTCCAAAGAAAATTAAGAAAAAAAAGTTCCTTGAATTTTACGGGTCATTACATCACTCCCTCCTCAGGGATTTATATCCCCGTAAAGATACATCATAAACTAGGAAAACATAAGTGGTACTGAGCACGCATCTGAGCCTCCCGCTCCTAGGTTCTCTCCTGGAGGTTCCAATGCTGCCATCTGATGCACACTAGAGGAATCGACCATCCACATAGGACCCGCTCCTGTCGATCCTCGTCTCCACCGGGACCTCCGCAGAAGTCGCCCCATCATCAACGTCTAGCTCGCCATGGTCAATGATGTGCGTCGGGTCGTGCACGTATCTCCTCAGCTGAGATACATGGAAGACGCCGTGCACCCGGTGCAACTGAGGTGGTAGAGCCATGCGATAATCCACCTCGCCAATCCTGCTGAGGAACTGGAATGGTCTGATGAAGCGTGGAGACAACTTGCCGCCTCAGCCAAATCTCCGTAATCCACGTCGAGGTGAGACACGTAAGAATACGTGGTCGCCATCCTTGAACTCTAGTGGCCTCCGCCTCTTGTCATCATAAGACTTCTGCTGGCTCTGAGCTGTCCTCATCCACTCTTGGATGACCTGGACCTTCTCTGTCGTGGCCTGGACAATCTCTGGTCCCACAAGTGTTGACTCCCCAGGGTCTGTCCAGCACAAAGGAGATCTGCAAGGTCAGCCGTACAACACCTCGTACGGTGTCATCCCGATGGTGGAGTGGTAGCTATTGTTGTACACAAACTCCTCCAAGGGTAGGTGGTCCTCCCAGCTGTGACCAAATTCGAGAACACATGCACGGAGCATGTCCTTGAGAGTCTTAATGGCCTTCTCTATCTGACCATCCGTCTGAGGGTGAAAGGCAGTGCTCAGACATAGCTGCGTCCCGAACACCTCCTGCAACCCCTTCCAAATTCCGGAAGTAAAGCGAGCATCTCGATCGGAGACGATAGATGATGGAACACCATGAAGTCATACAATATCTTGAATGTAGAGACTCCCCAAGCTCTCTACTGAGCCCTACTCTCTTATCGGTATGAAGTGAGCCAACATGGTGAGTCGGTCGATAATCACCCAGATGGAGTCGTGACCTCTGGAAGTGCATGGAAGTCCATTCACGAAGTCCATAGATATTCCGTCCCACTTACACTCCAGGACCTCCAAGGGAAGTACCAAGCCTGCTGGTACCTGATGCTATACCTTCACCTGCTGGCAGGTGGGCCATCAAGAAACGAACTCCACCACAGCCTTTTTCAGGCCTGGCCACCGCTGCTGTCATCTGAGATCCTGGTACATCTTCGCCACTCCAGGATGTACCACCAAAGGAGAAGTGTGAAACTCTCTTAGCACCTCCTCTACTAATGCAACTGGTACCAAGGTATGTCCTCTGAAAAGGACGTCGTGCTCTGCTACAAAGGAGAAACCATCAGGAGCCTGTCCTAAGGATATCTGTGCACGCTGCGTCTCACAGTCAGCGTCCCCACATTGTGCCTCTCTGAACCGCTGTAGTAGTGGAGGGGTGACTGTTAGAGACTGAAGGAAGGTTGCTCCATCTCTATCCACAAAGGATATCTGTATAACGGCAAGCTTCTCTATCGCCTCCTCGAGTAGCTGAATGCCCGTCCTCCTGCTGAGAGCATCAGCTACCACGTTCCCCTTCCCTAGAGTATATACTATCTCAAAGTCATAGTCAGGGAGGAACTCGATCCATCTTCGATGTCTCAGGTTCAAGTCCTTTTGAGAAAATATGTACATGAGACTCTGATGGTCAGAAAAGAGTGTAAAGTGATCGCCTATCATGTAGTGTGGCCATGTCTTCATAGTGAAGACCACTGCTGCTAACTCCAGGTCATGGGTAGCGTAGTTCTGCTCATGCGGCCTCAACTGACATGATCCATAGGTGATCACTGCCCGCTACTGCATCAGGACACATCCGATTCTGGTCCTTGATGTGTCGTAGTAGACTATATACCCTACACCTTCCTCAGACAACCTCAAGATAGGGGTGCTGGTCAATCTCTGTCTCAGCTCCTGAAAGCTCTGCTGACATCTATCTGACCACACAAAGGGTTTACCATTATTCGTCAAAGTATAGAGTGGTTCCGCAACTCTGAAGAAGTCTGGAACAAATCTCTGATAGTACCCGGCTAGTCCCATGAAACTCCGCACCTCCGTCACACTCCTGGGTTGCTCCCTAGCTAGAACTACCCCGATCTTCGCAGGATCCACTGAAACTCCCGCCTCAGAGATGACGTGTCCCAAGAAGTGGACCTCACGCATCCAGAACTGTCACTTCGAGAGCTTACCATAATTTGGTACTCCCGGAGTGTGTCCAGCACAACCCAAAAGTGCCATGCGTCCTCCTCCTCAGTCGTCGAGTATATCAAAATGTCATCGATGAAGACTACGAAAAACCGATCGAGGTATGGCTGAAATATCCTGTTCATGAGGCCCATGAACACTGCTAGAGAATTGGTTGTGCCGAATGGCATAACCAAGAACTCATAGTGGCCATACTGACATCTGAAGGCCGTCTTCTGCACATCCTTGTCCCGAACTCTGAGTTGATGATAGCCTGACCTGAGGTCTATCTTCGAGAACCAACATGCTCCCTTGAGCTGATCGAAGAAGTCATCAATCCTCAGTAGCAGATACTTATTCCTCACCATCACTGGGTTTAGGCGACGATAGTCGACACAAAGTCGAAAGCTATCGTTCGCCTTCTTGGCGAACAATATTGGGGAAGCCCAGGGTGAAACACTAGGTTGGATGAATCCCTTGCCCTGCAAGTCATCCAACTATACCCGTAGCTCCCGAAGCTCAGTGGGGGCCATCTAGTACACTGGAGTCGATATCGAGGTTGTCCCGGGGTACAGGTCCATATAAAAGTCTACCTCTCTGCGAGGAGGTATCCCTGGAACATCGTCGAGAAAGACGTCCACATACTCATCCACCACTGCATGAAAACTAGGACTCCGCACGTCAACTGCTCCTAGGATGAGGCTAGGCAGCTGATGAATGATGGGTTTTCCTCTCCTCTGTAGAAGTCCATCCTGTGCTGTGAAGGCTCCCTTCTCACCGGTGAAGGTGAACCTGCTCCCGTCGGTGCGTACACATCGCACCTCGCGCCTAAAACAGTCAATCTGTGCATGGACTATAGATAACCAATCCATGCCCAAGATGACGTTGTAAGGCCTCGACGCCGTAACAAGAAGATCCTAGCCGAAGCTCATGCCTCCTAGAGTAAGCTCACACTGCCGGTACCAGTGCGTAATCATAGAGTCTGCTCCCGTAGGAGTCTCTAGCCATAAGGATCGAGCCAACGACTCTGTCAGAATCTCTGAGCTCCGAACAAGGGCAGTAGCTATGAAAGAGTGACTCACTCCTATGTCTATAAGAACTGCAGAAAGGGTGGAATAGAAATAGATCGTACCTCGAATCATCTCGGCTGCGCCGTGGTCATAGGCCTCCGCTGCCTGGAGTTGTGCCTATCTCTGCCCGCCAGCTCCCTGTGGCCGGGGTGGACCTCCTAGTGATGGTGGTGCTAGAGCCTCAAAGCATCGCCCACCACCTGATGCTCGGCCATCTCTTCTGCCTCATCCGCCTGCTCCCTGCGGACCACCACGGTCGACCCTCTTCCTCTGCCTTGGTGGCCCCTCAACCGCCTGCTGCTCCTCGGCACGGTGGGCCGGGCAGTCACGAGCCATGTGGCCCTACCCGCTGCATGTGTAGCACTACCTGCCTCTCGAAAGACTGCATCCACGCTGTGTGCCCCGCACTTCTGAGCCAGTGTTCTGAGGTCGTCTGTGTGAGGGTCTGGTATGCCTGGACCCCTGAGTCATCCGTTTACTTCCTTTCGTATAAGACTCTGCTATGTGCCACCCCGCGGTAGGTCTCGCTCCTGATGAAGGATCAGCAAGAAAGCTATCGATCAAAAGGGATCCCTCCAGTACTCCTTCCTGAGTCGGAATGCTGAGGGAGATCAGTGATGACCTGATCTCATGTATCAATCCCTATTCAAAGGTCCGGGCCCAGAAGAATGGGTCCAGTACCATGTCGGTTGAGTAGCGAGAGAGATCGGTAAATCTCGCCGAGTACTGGGCGACCGTCAAGCTGCCCTGCCGCAGCTGAAGAAGCTCTGGATGCGCACCTCACGGAGGGTGGCCAGGACGAACTCTGAGTGGAAGAGGCCCTCATAGTCTGTCTAGAGAAGAGATGCCTCATCGTGCACCTGGATCATCAAACTCCACCATCGGCCCGCTGATGCATGTAGTAGGCTCGCAGCGAGGATCACCATGAGGTCTGCTGGTGTCCTCACTAACCGGAAAACTCGCACCACTACCTCCAGCCAGTCCTCGGCTGCCTGGGGGTCCGTCTCCCTGCGGAACCTGAGCGGTCGCTAGCGCTGGAACTCATGCAGTGCACTGAGGCGACGTGCATCATCACCGGCTAGTGCTGGAAGCATCGGTGGCTCGGCGGGTAAAGGTACCGCCGGTGCCTCAGCTGTCAAAGGGTCTTGCACCAAGTCCTCATCACTTGGTGGGTTTTCATCATGCTAAACTCTTGGAACCCTAGCTGGCTGACATCGTGGGTCCATCCTGAAAAGGAAACAGTTGCGCCACAGTCAGAATAGTATACCTGTTGAGCTGACATAAAGTAATCATAAAGAAAACTTGAAAGACACATGAAATCAAAGTTTTCGTGCATTAAGTCAGAAATCAGAAGTCAGGGTCCTGGTGTACGGATACGTCGGCCGCCGCAACAACACTGGACTCCCTGGACTGATAACCACACCTGATACACTAAACACTATTTTATCACATAGAAAAAAAGATCAGAGTCCCAAGTCCTGCGGTAGAACCGAACTCCTCTGATACCAATTTGTCACGACCCGTCCTTGGGGCCTGTTTCGTGACTACCCCAAGCCCGCCTTCCAGAGGCTAGGGGCTGGCGACTAGCACCAACGCGTAAATCTGGGATAAAGGGAAGGCATTTCCTTTGTAAAGTAAACAAAAAACACCACAGAGAAAGAAGGATGAAGTAAACACTAATTAAAAACTGGTACAACAGTAAGTGCGTAAAGTAAGTGGGCCAGAATTGAAACCCAAATTGAATGTAAGTACAACTCAAAAGGGAAAACAGCAACTGAAAAGTAAAGCCACAACGTCGAGCCATCCACTGGAAGTCCCACCTGAAGGGTGGGTACAAATAGCCTCCACTGCTCCTCGGGTCCATCCGACCACTCTGAGTACGTCCCACCTAGTGTTTCACCTCCAGGTACCGTCCTGCTCCGCAAGCCTCCACCACGATCAACGTTGTCCGTCATCTGCAACCAACACAACGTAGTGCAGGCAGAGCCCTTGCAGGGGTGAGTATAAGCTACTCAGTAGGGACCCCGAGACCCCCCGAAGGTCTCCAGGAATCCACAAAGGATAAACCACAATGAAAAGATATACTCACGATGTAACATCCTACACGACTTAGGTATATTCCCATACATATACCTAAGTCATCAGTCCTCATTCGGCTCCAACATCCGAACCCAAGTACAACCCAGTCCACACAGGAAAGAAAAACGTATACCCACACAAGATAATACAAAAAATTCCACAACGTAAAGCAAAAAGGATTCCTCTCACATAGGAATACTTCTTTGTATGACGATAAAGATGACCAGATATTGTCACTGATTCATCTAAGCCATCGGACCCACATAGGATTGATAGGTACTAACCCCCGCAATGACCCACAAAGGATCAGACGCACAAAAGATCGATAGATAACTAACCCCTACAATGACCCACAAAGGATCTGACCCCCAAAGGATCGATAGGAAACTAACCCCCGCAATGACCCACAAAGGATCTGACCCACAAAGGATCGATAGGTAACTAACCCCCGCAAAGACCCACACAGGATCGGACCCACACAGGATCTGTAGGCGTCGGCCCACATAAGACTGCTGAGCGCTGACCCACACAGAATCGGACCCACACAAGATCAGTAGCACTGACCCACAAAGGATCGATGAGTGCTGTAGTCATCGTCGTCGAATCCACTGAGGATCTCTGCACAGTCGTCGTCGAATCCATTGAGGGTCTCTGTGCTGTCGTCGTCGTCGTAGTCGCAGCCAGCACTAGGGTTCCCGCACACAGCAAGCTCGTTCGAGAGGGTCTGCTCCACGAGCTGAGATTCTTATACATCAAATGACACAAAATCCATAGTTGATGTATCCAAAAGTTCCGTATCGTCAACAGGAACTCAACGTCGCAGACGGCGCGTCAATCGGACGCCCGGTATGAGAGTTATGGGATGTTTCGTTCAAGGGAACCAGTTTGTTTTTAAGGCAAAACCAACCCAACCGTACTCCACCTGCATCCAAACCTCGGGCAGAATAAGCCACAAGATCCGTCTCACTTAGAGGGATTCAACAAAGTCAACGACACATCAATCTGATGTCCGAAGCTCAAGATATGAGTGTTTCCACTCTGAGGGCCCGGTTGGTTTCGTGTATGAACCAACACGGCCGAACCCAAAGTATTCCAAATAATTGAGTGTGATATACCAGAACGACCGTCTCGATCCATGTATCACATCGCTACTGACGGCGCATCGTTCGAAGGCCCGAAGCTCAAGTTATGATCAAAAGACGGAAAAGGTCCGAAAACGGTGGGTCTGGGCCCGAACCGACCCGGCCCAACCCCCCTGGGTCGGCCCAAAACCGGGTCCGGGTCTGACCCGGCCGGCGCGGCCCGACCCAGCTTGGCACGGGCCGGATCGGCGGTCTGGCTGGGTGGTTCGGCCGGCACGCTGGCGCTGGCCTGGAACCGCGCAAGGGAGCCCCCCCCCCCCCCCCCGCGCGGGGGCCACCCCGTGACAAGCGGACGCGGCTTAAGCCGCGTTCCTCCTCCGCGGTCCCACCCGGCCGCAGGATCGGCCCGCGCCGCAACGGCTGCAGCATCCAGGTGGCCGGCCACTGCCGGCCGCCGGCACCGCCGTGCCGGCGTGGCGCACCGGTGGGGGGTTCAGCGGACCACCGGACTCGCTCCGGTGGTCCGATTTGTGCGCGGTCTTCGCCAGTGCTCGTCCCAGGACTCGAACTTCACTGCAAAGCCTACAAAATTATATTGCGTCCCCGTTTGTCGTCACCCACAAATCCGCGCATCATCGAAAAACTGAGGAGGGTTGTCGGGCCGTGTTTGATTGGCCCGCACCCTCCGTGTTAGGTGATAACAATTGGGAAAAACAATCAACACATGAATAACATAACTAGGCACAATTTTAATGAATTAATATTGAACTTTAATCCGGGTTCATTGTTTTAGAAGAGACAACCGTGGGAATAAATATTATTCTCAAATAAAACCACCACCTCGTAGCTGTCGTCGGACGAGAGTTCTTCACGGAATTGACCGTCACGGAACAAGAGGATCGTCGCGTCAAGGAGGGGTGTCACGTCGTTGTGGAAGGGCGTCACGTCCACGATTTCCGAAGGTTAAAGAAAACACATGGATTTAATTTCACGAATTAAATCCATGTTAAGGATTAAATCTACAAAGGAAATTTAAAAGATCTGAAATCTCCTACCTCAAGCAGTTGACGATATGATATTGTTGTGGGGAAGAACATCGCGGAAGAAGCGTCATGGAAGGAGAATCGTCGACGTCGCGGAACACGGCGTCGCGTCGTTGATCTCTGAGGATTCGGCGTTCTTCGCGTTATTCACGTTCTTCGCGAAGGGGAATGAAGGTACATATTCTCCAAATCCTCTCAACAATCAACTCGTCAATAAAAAGAAAAGGTGTTGGTCTTATTTTATTATTATGCCAACAGCTTTAAAACATGTTAAGAAATGAACCATTAATTCGGTGAATTAATGGTAACAACTTAACTGTCCATTTAATAGGAGAATTTAAGAGTTTTAGAAAACTCCCTAGTTGACTTTCATTAATGAGGAGTTTTCGCGGGTGCGTTACTTAGAGGAAAAGAAACAGTGGGGCTCGTGCGGGCCCCACCTCACAAATATCCTACCAAGAGGGTATGATATTTTGAATTGCACCATATCCACTTCAACATAGCTCAAGTGGAATTAAGTAGATTTTATGTGCCTTTAAGTGAAATAAAAATGATGTTGTCGCACCACTTTATTTTATTTCTTAACATAACCCCAAAAATTTAAAAACCACACCCGAGCAAAAGCAACTCTGGAAGAGGCATTTCTAAGAAAATACTTTCGCTGTGATTCCATCGGTGCCGTTGGAATTTGATTCCGAGCACGGGTTCAAAAGTTAGAAAAACCCGCTCATTCGTTCACTAAACGTACCCAAGCCAAATTTCGGAAAATCATTCCGGGCACACCGGGCCTCGGAATCATGTGCCGTCAGAAACCGCGTTATTGTAAAATTCCAAAAAAAATTAAGAAAAAAAATTTCCTTGAATTTTATTGGTCTTTACAAATATCCTTTTATTTTTTAAATTCACTTACAAAACCAAAAAATGGTTTTAAAAATCACATTCTTTGAAATCCCAACATTTAAAAATAAAGAATTTTTGAAATATTAAGAAAAACATTTCTTCAAAAATATCCTTGTGAACTTGAAATTTAATCATTAAAAAAACTATGTTCCTGATATTGGGTAAAGACATATATATCATACATGTTTAAAGAACATTCATTTCGTCCTATAAAAAGGACAGAAAAGTGACTTTCTTTGAAAGTAGGAAGAAGATCCTGTTGAAAAAACTTTTTTCAAGATTTTTTTCATAAATTAATTTAATAAATATTATTAAATATAATTAAAAATTCTTGAAAACATTTTTAGAAAACAACCTTTTGGAAAAAATATATTTCAATCTTATTATATAAACATAGTAATACTCTCTAAAATAAAATTTATAAATTATTCTAAATACCAAAGGGTGTAAAATGGTACTATTACATGAAAATATTATTAATAACCATATCAGAACATAATTTATGAGAGTTATTATATTTAAATAATGGAGACTTAATCACACATAATCTCGATAAACGTTGAGACTGTAACAGAAGACTCTTACCACTTTGGTAACATTGAATCATAATCCCTATGAATGAATTAAATTAAATGAAACATATAATATAATAATATAAAGTATAATAATTTATTAAAAATTAAAACTAATTATTATATACACCTCATAAAATAATATCGGTGTATAACATAACTAATGTCTCAATGAAGGTTAATAGTGGCAAAAAATCCATTAGTGCTTTGGTAAATTTGAAACTGTAAACCACCTGAAATAAATATAGTAAAAATTATATTTAAACCCACATAAATATTAGTATTTTAATAATAAAATACATTAATATGACTTATATTTATCACATGAAAAAATTAATTGATGAATATTGCATATATCTCATAGAAATAAAAGTGAGATGAGAATAACTATCACATTAAGTCATGAGTTCAATCAAAATCATTAAATCCTCCTTTATAATAAATATAATATAATTATAAATAAATTTATGAATAATAAATATATATATAATACCATATATTTTTTCTTTTTGACCATTTATTACCCTTTTCTTAACAATTCCTTGTTAATGTCATGTTTCGGGTAATAAATGATTCTTTTTCATATATGTTTTGACTTGTTATTTGAGGTTCACTTGGATCATAATATAATCATATTAAAAATGTAATCCATGATTTTAATATCATATATATTCTTTATATAATTATTTTAAGTAATCCAAATGATTTATTTATAAGAAATGGAATACACTGTTCATGGAGACGGTATGCAGTTTCTGTGCATAAACATTGTTTTTGTTTCATTTTTGTATTGAAAGAACTTAAGAAAAGTCGTTGATATATATATATATTAATTTAAGTATAAATTTTATGTCATATATAACTCATATTATTATTAAGATCATCCATAATAAATTCCATTTAAATCTTGAGTTAATCGCACCGCTTTTTGAGGAAGTAGTTCGTCAAACACACAAATAACCTTATCATATTCCCACAAAATTGAAAGAATAAAGGAATTTGTTTCATAATAATTAAATAATATTAATATTAAAATCATAAATATTTTATATATCATATTTAAATAGTATTTCGTTCATTATTTCCAACCATGAGTGTTGGTAACAAAAAAAATAAACGATGTCATTTTGGGAGTCTGTAGTCCGCGGTGCACATGAATGATGGTTTTGTAACCCATTTCATCTAATTGTGTGTGTTATTAGATCATATAATTAATAATAATTTCTCATTATATTTAGGATACTATTTTCAAAAATTAATAATGGTTTAACGAGAACTTAAGTGGTTGATAAATAAAGAAAATTGAATCACTCATTGGAGAACATTGCCTCCTTTTCTGATATCTTCATTTGGTTTTCACCAAATAAAATCCTTGGTTGGATTTATTCGCCAAGTAAGGATTATATTACATGATTAGTTATGTTTATAATTTATTTAGGTAGGTAATTTAATTGAAAAAATTTCTTTATATGTGTGAATATAGGATGATAAGGGGAGGCCTTTTAAGAATGGGAAAGAGGACACACTTTGTATTTCTCAAAATAATGTTTGGTGAACCCACATTTTTACCTACCAAAGGGATCCCATAATGTAACAAAAACTAAGGTAAAAGATCTATAATTATAAAAAATTGGGTTTTGGAAAATATTCTATTTTATTGTTCCCCTAATGTTTAAAATTTCACCACTAAATAAACTCGTTTTAACTTTATCAGTATAATTAATTTTAATTTCATTCACTAATATATTTGGTAAATTATGTAGTTTACCCAATTAGAAATTAGAAATTATTATAATTAAATATATTAAATATATATTTTTTAGAAATCAAATCATTTATGTGGAAAATTTTAATTTTATATTAATCCCTAAGATGTGGCGAGAGGGTGGGGTTTTAATAAGAATATTTCTTTAGAAAAAAATGATTATATATTAAATATATGACTTATAATAATAATTTTATAAAAATAAATTGATTTTTAATTATATATAATATATAAATTTCATTTAAAACATTCTCAATTATGAATTATTTTAATTAGATAAAATGGGGATAAATTAATCATCATAAAATATTTTTTAGAAAATAATCGTTTTTGAACCCAAAAAAATTTATATTAAAACCCAATATTAATTTTTTTTAAAATGAATTAATTGGACTAATTATAAATTACATTATTTTAAAAAAATTAAAAAATATTATTACTTTCAATGTACTTAAATTTCTATATAGAAAAGTAATTATTATAAAAATCTTTATTTTTCACAATTAACCGAAAAATCAATATTTTCCAAAAAATGAAAATATTTTATCTGAAGTGAATTATTATATGAGGATTAAAAAAATAATTCTTACATTTTCAATTTAATTTTACAAAAGTGCTAAAAATTGTTTCAAAATAACTTTACCCTAAAAATGAAACATGACTTCTTTTTTTGAAAATATATAGTTTTAGCATTTAATTGGATTTATTATTATATCATATATTTATAAAATATAGGAAAAAATTTGAAACTTATATTGAATAAATTTTATATAAAATTTATTAATATATTCCAAAAAAGGTTTTTGTTTTAATTTTGTTTTAAAGAAATCACTTGTACGCATTAAAATATTTTATCAGAAAAAAAGATTTGTTTTATTTTCAGAATGGTTTTATATTCATTTATAATTATCTAGAAACCAAATAATTCATTATATGTACATGTTTAAACCATAAAAATTTAATTAATTTAATCATTTTCATACCTTCTATTACAATGGATATGTTATTGTGATAATATATATCATGGGTCGTTTAACTTTGGTGTAGTATGTTGAATAAGCTATTGAACATAAAAATATCAGGGTTTCATATAATGAAAGCTAATCTGGGTGTTTTAGGTAACACAACTAGAATATAATGTTCCATGTATTTTACACTGTTGAATGTAATTTTATTATTTTAAAATATCATGTTGTTATATCCCTACCCCTTAAAAAATTTCCTCACGATTTGAACTTTATCTCAGTAATCAATGGTTAGACATTGAAAAACCTTTTGTTTTAAAAAAATTATATAAAAACGTTTATTTAAACATACTCTTAATTACATAGAATATTATTTTTATTTTCATATATAATAACACATATCTAGGTTTTGAAATCGGATAAAATAGCTGGGAATGGAGTAAATTCCTAAACAGTTATAGAGAGTGATTGAGGTCGCTGGTCACAAGAAAGTGAATGATCAATCGAATGTTAAGGTCCTCCAAACCAAAAATCTATGATGATAGAAATGACCATTGGTTCCTCATAATTTAATGTAAAAGGATAATAATTTTTTTTCCAAGATCCTTTTCCTATATTTTAGGAATTCTCTTACCATCTATACTGAGAGAGTAATGGATATACACTTACTTGTTTAGTATAATTCAATACTTTTTTTCAATTTACACCACAATATCATATTTTTCTCTAAATGATGAGTATTAATGTTGAATTTTAAATTCCTGATACAGTAAAATAAAATACTAAATACCAGATAACCATAAAAGGGATATTAAATATAATCCACTTGTCCTTAGACATCAACCCAAACAAATAATGTTTTTCACATGGTAAGATATTTCTAAAAATGTGTAAACCATTATATGATACATTAATCATCAAAATTAATACCTAAATTTTAAAACAAACCATTCCATGAATAAATATTAATTAAATTCTTCAGATATTTCCATACTATGTTCAGAACATTAAGATTTTAAGTATTTGATCATATATTCATCAAAGACAAGAAAACCAATATTCCTAAAAAAATACCATATATGTTTTAAATAAATATGATATTTACGTACCACAATGTCATAATAGCATGAAAAACATTTATTCTAGGGGTGGGTGTGAAACCTATATCATCCTTAGATCATGGCATCAATCCTGATTTCCTTTATAGATGTGATGGGTTTTAAACCAACATACGAGTTGTTTCATTTTTTATTTAAACAGGAAACATATTTCCTCCATAATTAATAACTCTTGTTGATCATAAAGGCCTATAGATTTATAAACCAATTAAAACATCTCCAAAAATTACATTAATCTCTTTAAGATCTAATATCTTAAAACCTGTATGTGGTGTTGAAGACGTTGATCTTATGGTCATACTTAATATTATAGACCAATGATGGTATTCATAATTATTAAGATATCCACACATGAAAAAATCAAAACCTATAATGGTATTCTAATATTTCCATTAATACCAACTATAACATACCAGGACCCACACACCTAGATCCAGTGCTGAAATCATAAACATTACATTTATGGATTTGATGTCAATAATTTTGAGCCATTTTATTTCCAATAATTATGACATCAAAAGAAAAATATGTATCACTTACATTCTTGATAACCTTTGAGGTTTATAGTTTTATATAATTACACCAAAACCCTATATACACAAAACCAATTTTAATAAAATATAATTTCTACCACATAATACATTTTTTCTTATTTCAAATAAGTTATCATCATCATCCATATAAAATCCATTCTAAACAAAATAAATATACATATTTCATTATAACTCGGGGAAAGGAATCAATAGAATAGTGAGATCAAATACACAGTATGGGTAAACATAAGTATTTTCAATTTAATTTAATAATTGAGCATAAGAAGTAAATAAGGGTATGGATATTTAGTTACAGAGTATGACAGAATCATAAAATAACGCGTGCCAATTAATACATGGATTATAAAATATTAAAACAAGGAAAATGGAAGAGTACTCAGAATAAATAACCACAAGTCATGTGATTTCAATAAATAACATGAGAAAAATTATAAACATATAACAATTAATTAAACAATTTTTGATAACTTGGATTATCATATTTGTAAAACAATTTAAAAACTATTTTATGTGGAATAGTTATATGGAAAACATCCAATATAATAATAATCCCATGAATGGGTGTACTATCTTGTAATACCCAACATTTGAGTAAAAATGGGCTCACATGAAGCTATCTAGGACAAATAATGTTTAAGAATTAATGGTCTTACCTGACACTATCTGGGCCACCACATGTTAAGTTTTATTAGACTTACCGAGTTCTATCTGGTTCACCCCTTATTATGTTGTAACGAGCATGCCCAACACTGTTGGGACCAACCCGTTTTTATTATATAATGTCCATGAAAAAAATGAATAAATTACATTGTGATTTCATTATAAAACTCAAATGAAGAACCATTATTCTTTTCAAAATATTTTTTAACCATGAAAATAATTGGGTTCCCTTATAATCTCTTTTAAACATGATTAACATGTTGAAAAGAAAAGGGTTCCATCAAAATATCGAAGAGACATGATTAAACTATGGAAAAAATGATTCTATAACAATATCTTTAAAAAACATATTCCATCCATAGAAAAAAATATGATGGTATCAATTAAAAATATTCTCCATGTAGGATTTGTAAAAATAAAGGGTTATTGACATTGATGAATGTAAATACCGTTAAAATATTATTAAAATTATTCTTGAGAAAAATATAATTTCATTTTTGAAAATATATTTTAGAATAATAAAACATTATTAAAATCTTTTTCTTTGAAAACCTAAATTTTAAAAATTAATAATTTTAGGAATATTAAGAAAAATATTCATTCAAAATAATCAAGTAAATTTTAAATGAATTCATCAAATAAATGACATTCACGGTGTGAGTAAAATGTTTTCATGTCATACATGTTAAAAACACATTCCTTTCGTGCTACAAAAAGGTTATAAAAGTTACTCAATCATAAAGAGACAAGAATATACAATTGAAAAACAGTTTTTTCATAATAAATTGTGTAAAAATTAATTGAAAATAATTTTTTAAAAAGGTTGAATCATTTTTTAAATCATTTTCCGAAAACCTGGTTCTAGAAGAAAATAGATTTCCAACTGAAGAGATAAACAAAGTAGGATTTTATAACAAACACATTATCAATAATTAAAAGTATAAAAGTGCAGAAAATGGTACAATTAAATGAAAATATCATGAATAACAAGAGTAGAATATAATTCATGAGAATTATATAATTTCAGAATGGAGACTAAATCATATATAATCACGATAAATTATCATTTTGTAATAAAAGACTCTTAGCACTTTGGTAACATTGAATCATAATCCCAATAAAAGAAAATCATCAAATGAAAAAAATAATACCATGAAAATAATTATATTAATAATATAACAATAAATATTAGAATAATATAAAACTTATAAAATAAGATCAGTGTATAATATAACAAACATCTCAAAGAAGGAAAATTTGGACCAAAAACCACCCCTACTTTGGTATCTTTGATACCGTAAACCCCATGAATGAGATATACACAAATGGATTTGTAAAAAAACAAAAAATAATGTATAATAATCATAAAATTCATTCATGTTAATTATATAAACTATAAAATAACCAAAAGTGGTGAATGTGATATATATTTCACAGAAATAAAAGTGTGATGAGAGAACCCATTACCTTACATATTGACTTCTATAATTCGCATTCAAACCTTATATATAATAATTATAGGTCTATCATACATATTATATAGAATAATATTATATATATATATAATACCATACAGGATTTTATTATGACCTTTTATTAACCTCTTATTATAAATTCCATGTTAAATTTGGAATTTGGGTAATAACGACTTTGTTATTTGTATATGTTTTGACTTGTTATTTTTGGTCCACTAACATAGATCGTGGTTTATTTATATCAATATTTTAATCCATTATATTAATATTTTATATATTTAGCATGTAATTATTTATATTATTCCGAATAATTTATTGATATGGAATGAAATACATTGTTCATGGATACGGTAGACCGTTCACATGCATGAATATTGATTACATTTTATTATTGTATTGAATTAAAGAAAGAAGAAATATATATATATATATAATATAATATAGTATAATTTTTAATTTCTATATAAAACATATCATTATTCATCCCTTCTTTAATACATTCCACAGAAAGCATGAATGAATCACATCACTCTTTGAGGCGGTAGTGCACTACACAAACGAACAATGTTTTAGTATTCCCTGAAAATGGAAATCATGAAGGTATATGATATATTATAATTAAGGAATAAATATAAAATAATATATTTCATATATATCATATATAAATATTATATACATCATTATTTAAAATATGAGTATAGGTAATATAAAAATTAATGACATAATTTAGTGATGTAGCATTCTGTGGTACAAAAGAATGATGATTTTGTAACCTAGTTGATTGAAGTGTGTTTACTTTTAGGTAATAAAATTAACAAAAATACAACTATTAATATTTCGGATACTACGTTTATTGTTTAATCGTGGTATTTGAATAATTAAATTTGGACTTCAAATAAATAAAATAGAAACAGTCATTGGAAAACATTTCCTTATATTTGAGTATCTCCTATTCATTAGAACCAAAGGACATTATTAGTTGAATTTATGCCCAAATTAAAAAATTGGTAATATTTGGTAATTGGATAAGTTATTTGGGTTGTTCATGGCTGATCAAAATTTCATTATAGGTGTGAAGAGAGGAGGATAAGGGGTGGCATTTTCTAAGCCGGTGAGAGGACACACTTGGTATTTTTCAAAAGAAATGTAGGTGACCCAACGTTTTTATATACAAAAATGATCCAATAAAAAAACACAAGTATATAAATTATAAGTTCTAAATATGTAAATAAAATTGTTTTTTGATAACTTTATAGGTTATTTGGGCCCATAATTTTAAATTTTAACAACTTTGTAAACTCATTTTTACCTTAATCTTAATATTTAATTTTAATTAAAATCACTAATATTATTGGTAATAAAAATATATTGACCATATTTTATATTATAATTTATTTGTATTAAAAAAATGGAATCCATTTTCTCAAATTAAAATCACATTAGTGGAAAATATTGATTACATATTAATCCCATATATATGACAATACAACATGTTTTTAAGAAGAGTATTTTTTTGAAAACATGATTCTATATTAATGCAATGTATAATAATAATAATTTTATGAAAATAAATTAATATTTAATTACATATATTATATACATTTCAGTAAAAACATTCCCCATCATATATTATTTTAATTAATTAATATGTGGATACATTATGAATTTTAAAAAAAATATAGAGAAACCTATTTTTGAATCAAAGAACAATATTATACTAAAACCAAATATAAATTTGATTTAATAGTAATTTATTGTATTAAATATTAAAAAAGTTAATTAAAAAATATATATTAAAGATATTGTGAGTAACATATGATTATGGATATATTATGAATTTATTTAACCTTATTGTGGTTTTTCTTTTTCTCGTTGTTTGTAGAGGGTTCAGAAGGAATTAAGAGAATACATATAATGGTGAAGTCGGATATTTTTTGGACTCTTAGGTTTAAACAACATTTTATATAGAATATAGGATAATTTCACACAATGTAACTGGGTTACATGATGTTTAAGAGTCGTTGGATGCATGTCATGATAGGATTCCAACTATTAAGGGTTACACGTCACGAAGAGGAGTTACACATCGTGAATGTTTTAAATAAAAAATTTTAAATCCAATGTGACTGGTTTTTAGGTGTGCTTGAACATTGTGGATTTCATGGTGTGTAATGTAATTACATGTTGTTCAATTTGATGAGAATGATTGTTTTAGGGCAGTGCATGGGTTTTTGGTTCCTATTCGATCATCATTTTTTCCATTTCTCTCGAACGGAAACTCCCCTCCCATGATTTTTGGATATTTCCTTCTGTACGGATCGATCCATTTAGAATTAGACCTTCATTTATGTTTCAATGATTCTCTTTGGGTGAGAGACATTTCGCCTGCTTCATTTTCCTTGATCATGGTATCTCTCTTGGGTTGTATTATTAGATTTCTTGATCTATGTTAGTGTTTATTCTTATCTTCTTCGAATATTTATTATGTGATCTCATTCTGGAGTCTATTCCTTTGTTTGTGGTGGTGTGATGGGAATTAATTTTCGATTTATGTGGTATTTCCTCTTCTTTTCCAACCCTCCTTCACAGTTGAATCAATATTAAGATGTGGACATTGAATTCTAGTGCATTCGTCGAAATCATTAGGTTTCTGTTGTTAGTGGATCCCATTGTGGATGTGTACCACTCGAGTTTCATGGTAAATGGTATCATCTCTAGGTCGTGTTTGATAAAATGTATTGTTTTATTATTATAAATTGGTTTATAAATAAATTTTTTTGAAATTGACAAGATTAATTGGGTTTTTTTGGGAAGGGAATTTAAAAAACGTGTTTTTCCTTGGTTTTGGATAAATGAACAAAATGATGTATTTTCCAATCATTCAAAATTGTTTTGAAATAATTTTTGAAATATATAAATGATTGTGAAAATGATCCAATGGTTACCGTTGGGTACTGGGTGGAAGGTATAGATTGATGCCATCATCCATTACAGGGGTTTTCATTATGGGGTGTTCCTCTTATCCTAGAGTATATATTATTTACCCTATGTATGGATATGATGTTTAGGTTTCACCATCAAGGGTGTATCCATGGTCTTGGAGTATAGATCATTTGATTTAGGTAACACAGTTCATTGTACATAAATTTTTGGATACGAGTAGTTAGATACCTCACTTGTTGTATAGTTTGGTATTGTGATGCTTGTACTGCAACTATAATTTTGTATTTCTTGTTTGTGGACTGTTTTAGCCTTGATAAGCATGTTTTTTCATTTGAATGATGATATGGACAATTTTTTTTGAAATTGATGTACCTCCTTTTGTTTTAGAGTTGTGATAAAAAGGGATACATTTACCTTATTTTTTGTAATACCATTATACTACTTTTATCACCTCAAGATTTAATAGTATGTTATCTCTTTAATGTAATTTAATATCTTGCGCTACAAGCAACACCGAGTTCGAGTACACCACAACTCACCAAACTAGTCATTAAAAAAGAGGATATAAATAATATTAACTGAATTTTGAGTTTTATATACTCTATTTAATTTTGAAATACATAATATGTGTTTCTTTGACATAATATAATAACAAATCCAATTATTTAGTTAAAAGATGTTTTTTTTAATTGAAATTTTACCACCTTTTAAAGGCGAACCTTTTTTAAATCCAATATTTAAAACTTTTATATATTAGATTTATTGAAATTAAATTCTTATTTAGAATCATGATATAAAAATTCAGTTTGGATAAATTTTTTGTACTTTTCTGATAACGTTCATATTTTAATGAATAGTAAAATAAGAATAAATTTTAATTAAAAACAAATTTTTTAATAGAAATAATTTAAATTGTTAAATTATTACGTTTATTAGTTTTAAAGTATAATTATATTATATTTTTATCATTTAATATAATGTAGGTCATCGAATTTAATTTCATATTTAAATTAGACATAAACACATATCAATCTTTTGTTAGTTTTTACTTTTTGTTAAAAACATACTTTTTGGTTTTGACAATAGGAATTAATTTTATATCAATAAATGAAAATCATATGTTTTTAATTTTGTAAAATAGACTTCATTTTTGAATTCATAATATCAAAATTATCTTAGGGTGAATTTTTTTTGTATTTTTCTGAAAGTATTCAATTTTTAATGAATAGTGAAAAGCATTGCGTTATTATTTGAAACCAACTTTTTATTTAAATAATTATTAATTTTATTTAAATGTATTTTCATTCAAAATAGATACTTAATTCCTATATAAGTTTAGTGTAATTCATTAGAGCCATTTTATAATAATATTACATATATAAAATTTTATTGATTTTTTAACACCTTTTACCCACCTTATAGGAAAAATTTCATATTTGCATAAAATGTAATTTTACCGCTTCTGTGAATTGAATTTCAAAAATCCGAGTGACATAGTGGACCTTAGTAAGTAAAATGTCATTCAATAAGATGAAAATAATTTATGGTGAATAATAACTTCTTAATTTTATATGCAATGGTTAAAAATAAATAGGGTAATTAAAGGTAAAAATGATATTATAATTACCCTAAAACATGTCCAAATTATATTGGATAAGTGTATTTAGACCAAAAACAACCATAGGAATAAATTATGAACCTATTTGTTCCTCTTGGATTAGATTAGGATATTTATTAATATTTTATTTAAGAAGAGTTAAAAGTGTAAAATTCAAATTTTAATAACTAAAAAAAATTTAATATAGTTTTATACATAAGATAAATTCGACTAAAAATATTTATTATAATTATATTAAGATTTCATATATCCAGGTATTTTATTTATAATTTTAAGACATTAAAAATATAAATTAAATTATGACACAATGACGATGGAGTAGTTACCTTATTAATGAAATATTTAAATTATTGATATTATAAATATCCAAATAAATGTATATTGAGACTTTTGTTGCATTACAATAATTTTATAAGTTAATATTAAATTTTTTATTGATATAATTATTTTGGTTTTAAGATATCATGTTTTCTTGACTTTCAAGAAAACCAAATACTAAATAGTGTCTAAATTGACATAAATGAGTTTTTAAAACTAATATTATATTATTTAATGATATAATACTCCTAAAATTATAAGTTTCGTCCAAAATACATATATAATGATATGTATTACATTAATGAACCACTTGGGGTTCTCTTGGAATTTTATAGTAAGTTTATTAACAATGTTATATAAAAATAAAAGAAGACATTGTAAAAGTAAAACTGTTTAACTAAGATTTAAATCTAAAAGATAAGGTTATTATAGTGACCTAAACTTGTTTAAAACCTATTTGATAAAATTATTTTGACTCATACCCACCTTATCTGAGAAATAAATCCATTTGGAGTTATTATTAACTAAAAATAATTGTATAATAAAATAATAATTCCAGGTTTTCAAATAGTGACCCTCACCTCTCTTATAAAAGAGTATTTTCCTTTCTATCCAAATCACACCTCCAATGCCCTTTGGCTCAGCCAAACCCTGAAAAAATATCCTCCCAACTACCCTCAGATCATCCAATAATCCTTAATTTTATCAAAAATACATCCTAAATAGATCTTTTGTTCAATTCAAAAGAAAAAACCCGAAGAAGAGGTAATAATTTCATCACCTCTTTCAAGTTTTTTCTTCTTTCACATCCTCTTTATTTTTTGTTTCAATACCATAATAATAACTCCAGTACCTTCTAAATACTTTTATGTTATAATAAATATGGTACAACCATATTGTTTATTTTATCCATCATATAAATGACAAATTCACCATATGTGTATTTGTACTGATTACCATCTCCATGTCTTGGTGTAGTTTGTCATTCGACACTTTAATGTTTGGATGGGTATAATAATGAGTATAATTGATGTAATGATAAATAAAACCTATTAATTATTCTATATATATAATATACCATCCAAATACATACGATTACATCATCAATAGAATGGTCTTTTCTCTCGTGCGTACGTATGGATTTCCGTCTCCACGAACACGATGAGATTCATTTCCCATCGTATCCATTCAAGAATAATTTTCAATTTCTGGTTGAAAATAATGTTTAATAACTTAATATAATTTTGGATAAGAATTAAATACATCCTGACCATAACAAAAATGACTTATGTAACAAAACATATAAAGGAAAACGAACCAGTGAACACCCGAAACGATGATACTAATGTAATGTCATTATAAAAGCAATATTAGAATATCATATATGGTATTATATTTATGTATTTAGTTCTTGTATAATTTAATAACAATGATTTAACTATTATAAAAGAGGTGAACATACCCTCGACCTATGAAAAATACTATGTATGGTTTAATTCTACAATCTCTTCATTGTCCGAGGTTGTTTATACATGATTATCTACTGGGACCTCCTAATCATCCTCATTCGTCATTCTTTAAAATGTATTTCAAAAAATTATTACTATTTCCTAGACCATGGGTTAATGTAATTCATACCCTGGTTTTAATTTATATAAAATTTTTATAGAGAAATATTTCCTTCATTTTCCAAAAAAAGTACTTTATGAACTTGTCGACAAATTAAGGTAAGAATTACATTTTAAACATATACGGTGGATGTAGCTATTTTTCTCTGTTATAATATATTCAAATCTTATCATACAAGATTAGAAGAATATTTCCAAAATATAACTTTTCTTTTATATTTATGTGACTTTTATATGATTTCTAAATACAAAGAGATATTTCGCTCAAATAGTTTTGATTTCATCCATGTCAACATCCTTTGATAGATTTTACACTTCCTTGAAGTTAATTTGTGATGATAAAATCTTCCATATTTTATTGAAGGATTTGTTATATGTTTGACTTTGGATGTGTTATTTTTATACCATTCATGATTTATGGTTAAAGTCTTAACATTTAGTATGCTAGTTTTAATACGAATGCTTATGTCATGTTTCTTCCTTTTCATATGAGGAATGAATTGGACTTAGTAAGTGACGGGTGGAGCAGGCTATAACTCCTAGATGCATTGGTAGGCCCCATAAGAAAAAATAGTGTCTTGGCACAAGGCCTTGACAAAATCTAATTTGTAGTCTGGGTAGGAGGCCTTGACTATGGGGTTATGTTGTCCAGCATTATGCATTCCATAATTATGAAATTGGATATTGATATTGCATGTGATTGTTCGACTAGTAGAATATCCATGTGAATATATAAATGGAATTATTTGATTTATGTTTTCCATATTATGATGATGTTTAAGTTTAAAAGTCTTATTTTTTTTCTTATACATTTCCTTAAACTGATTATACTTATTTGTGAAAGTTTCTTCTATATTGTTATCCTTCATGAGCATCTTTCCTCACCCCTTTTGTAGGTTTTATATTTCCCAGGAAGTGATGAAGTATTATAAAATTAACCTGCTAGAATAGGAAAAGGGATAAAAGTGTGTTAAAAGGGGACACAATGATGTTGGTTTTCTTTATTTGATTATGTGGTGTAAAACATATGCATGTATCTAGTACTTATAAGGCTTCAAAACTAATTGGTCTTTTGGGACATGATCTCTTATGGTCATGCCAATGTTATGTAATAATGCACTGACACTGGGTAACTAGAGTTAGGGCATTACAGTTTTTATTAGAAGAAGTTTAGAAACAACCTTAGAAATAGATTTACATAAACTCTGATAAGAGAACCTTACCCTAAGATATACTTTGAGTATTAGTATATAAGAAATTCCTAGAATATTTGTAATGTAGTGATTTTTTGACTTTTCCAAGCAATACATCTTTTTCTGGATACGAGGAGGTAGAGGTGGCTCTGGAACAGAAGTTCCTATTAGTGAAAACTCTAACAAGGTGTTTTAGGTTTGACATCGTGTATCCTGGTACACAACAACAGTCCTTGCTGCACTCTTGGTTATGACATTTCTGGGGGATATGTAGAGGATATATTACATTTTATTTAGAAACCATTATAAAGTATTTATGAGTAAATACCTACTCAATGAAAACATTTTTTATTATTATAGATTACATTCATAAACAAGTCAATTTATTATACGTATTTTACAAGTTTGGAATTATGTATTTCGATTCATAAACTAACCCATTGTATTCCACTGTTTAGAAATGGTGCCCAGTAGAAGGACTGAGAACTATAGCAAAACACATAATCCAAATAGTAAGAAGGATCATATCACTCATGGTCTTAAGGAAACATTTAGTGAGAAATAGTCTCCCATGTATTCTAATCATATGAAGAAGTAGTATCATGTGTTAATAAGATAAGTAAGGAACTCTTTAAGTCCTATGGATTTGAAAGGAACCCAAAGAAGGAGATGATGGTAGAGAGAAAGATAGATAAAGGGAATAAGGGAAAGTTGCATTTTTCCCATATATTATAACCGTGGAAATAATTTCCAAGGTAAATTCTAGATGGTAATTTGATTGTGTTATAAGTGGGGAGAAAAAGGACACCAAGTACATGATTTCAACAGAATGAAAAAGGTTTCTAATGTATAATGCATCATCTGTAAGGATTTGACACACTACGCGAATCAATCATCAGAGTATGCCCCAAATAATTCTATTGGATAACAATCATGTTATAATACTACCACAGATGAAGAGGAATGACCAGTCTTAATTGTGGTTAATAAATAATAATGTCATTTGAGTGTGGTATCAATGATGTACTAGTTATATTAATTATGGAAATAAATAAGGATTGTATTGTAGTACTATTTCATTGAGGATTAGAGATTATATGGTACTAAGAAAAGTGACTAAACAAAAAATTAAACTTTTTTGGAAAATATGGTCCTAATACTGAGGTAGTGATTTTGGAAAAAGAGATGATTTATTTGGATAAATATACGATATTCTTGACTAAATTAGAACTAATTAATTTTTTGTTTATTCAATTATTGTTGAAATATTCAAAATTTTCAGATATAAGGAATATATCTAGTATTCTATAAGGAATCAAAAATAATAAATGTAATCAAAAATGTTTTATGGTAATTCAGGGTGTTACCAAACATGATGAATGTACTCACAAGTTATTATGTGGAAAAAAGAGATCTTTATTATGTAATGTTTACCTTCCTAAAAAATTTTGGATGGTGAGTTTGAAAAAAAGTATTTTGGATAAATATAAAGTTTATAATTGATTAAGTTGGACATTCGATACTATCATATAAGGTTAAAAAATTTCAAAATATTATTATTGGATTGTTATAAAAAGGACAATGAGAAGGTTGGGTGAAACTAGTCGCATCCGGCAATGCCGCAAGACTTGAACCCGCAACCAAAGGGAGACAAGTGAGCATCACCTATCACTAGCCTACATGATCTGTTGGTGTGTATAATGTAGTTTTTTGAATAGTCTGACAAATTAATTATAGATTCATTTTTTTGGAACCCTATACAATTAGGAAAAATAAAATATTTTTTAATTCTATTATCTTTTGACGTGAAAGGTGAGTGTGTGGTGGAAATTAGTTAAAGGATGAAACTCTACTTTTCAAGTATATTTTTTTCTCTTATTCTATAATGAAATTAATTCTTAATATTTAGGGAAGGGATCTTAAAACCAAAAATGTGTTATCCTAATACTTTACGTTTTTTTGAACTGGATATATTTTAAATCATCACAGATTTATGGAGTTGAGGACCCCAATTTTACACTTGTTTGTGATTGATGTCATCAATAAATCACTGTAAATATTTACATTTTCCCTCCAATTATGTATCTATAATTTACACCAATGTTCTCCTATTCAAAACCCTAATATAGTAGTGACTTTTTTATTTCTCTTTCCCTCTTATTAAGACTGAATTTTATTACCCTATTTCTGATGTGGGTTTTCCACAAAGGTATTTTATATTTTCAACCATTTATTTTATAATATCAATATCAAATTGTGATGACACAATCAATTTAAATAGGGTAGAATGTAACATCCCATAATTTTATAGTACATTATCTCTTTAAATAAATTCATTAGCTTCCACAACACGTAACAACGATTTCATGTGTACCACAACTTACCAAACTTGTTGTTCAAAAAGAGGTTATGAATATAATTAACTGAATTTGGTATTTTATATACTCTATATAATTTTAAAATCCATATTATGTGTTTCTTATTCATTATATTTAAAAAATCAAATTTTTTAGATAAAAGAAGTTTTTTTTGAAAAAATGAAATTTTACCGCCTTTTAACGGCGAACCTTTTTTAAATTAAATATTTGAATCATTAATAAATTAAATTTAATGAAATTAAATTATTATTTATAACAGTGACATAAAAATTTATTTTCGTTAAATATATAGTATTTTCTGATAACTTGAATATTTTGATGAATAGTAAATAAATACTAAATTTTAATTGAAAACAACTTTTTTAATTGAAATAATTTAAACTATTAAATTATTCATTTAAGTAGTTTTAAAGTATAATTAGATTATATTTTAATAATTTAATATAATATAGGTTATTTTATGTAATTTCCAATTTAAATTAGTCATAAACACATGTCAATTTTTTTATTTTTTTTAACTTTTTTACCCCGCTTTTTTGTTCTAACAATGAGAATTAATTTTAAATTAATAAATAAAACTTCTATATTTTGAATTTCTTAAAATAGAATTCATTTTTTAATTTGGAATATGAAAATTATGTTATCGTGAAGTTTTTGTTTTTTTATGAAAACATTCAATTTTTGATGAATAGTGAAAAACACTGTGTTATTATTTAAAACAGACTTTTTACTTAAATATTTATTTATTTTATTTAAATTTATTTTAACTGAGAATTGATACATAATACCTATATATGTTCAATTTAATTCATTGGATCCATTTTATTATAATATTTGATAAATAATATTTTATTAAACTTTTTAATGTCTTTTATCCACCTTTTATGTACATTTGCAATTTTTCATAAAACTTAATTTTACCACTTTTATGAATTGAATATCAAAAATCCAAGGGACACGGTTGAAATCCATAAGTTAAATATGGTTCAATAAGATGAAAATTATTTTTTGATGAATAGTAACTTTTTTACTTCTATTTACCACAATTAAAAATAAATAGGGTAATTAATGGTAAAAAAGATATTATAATTACCCTCACACATGTCCTAATTCTATTAGATAAGTGTATTTTGACCAAAACCACCCTTAGTAATAAAATATGAACCACTTTGGTCAACATGGATTAGATTATGACATATATTACTATTTTATTTAAAGAAGAGTTAAAAACGTTAAATTCAATGATTAATAAATAAACCATTTTTAATATAGGGATATACATAAGATAAATTCGGCTGTAAATATTCATTATAAAGATAAAATTATTTCCTACATAATGGTATTTTATTTATTATTTTTAGACATTAAAATTTGAAATATAATTATCACACAATGGTGATGCAGTAGTTTCCTTATTAATGAAAGATTAAAATTATTGATATTATAAATATCTAAATAAATGTAAATTGGGAATTTTGATATATTCCACTAATTTTATAGGTTAATATGGAATTTTAGGATGTATTTAATTAATTTGTTTCGAAGTAATCAGGTTTTGTTGACTTTCACAAGAACCAAATACTAAATAGTACCAAAATTGACAAAAATGAGTTCTTAAAAGGAACATTATATTATTAAATGATATAATATTTTTTAAAATATATGGTTCTGAAAAAGGACCTATATAATGATAAATATGTCTTTAATTAACCACATGGGGTTCTCTTGTAATTTTATAGTAGGTTTATTAACCATGTAATATTAAATTACAAGAAGACAATGTTAAAGTTAAACTATTTAACTAAGAGTAAAATCTAAAAGATAAGGTTATTATGGTGACCTAAACGTGTCTAAAAACTATTGGTTGAGAGTATGTCGACCCATCCTCACCTTATCCTCTAAAAAAATCCATTTTTATCCATTATAAATGAATAATTATTGAATAATAAAATAATATTTCATGGTTTTTCTAATGTGACACTTACCTCGCTTATAAAAGGGTCCTTACACTTCTCTAAAAATCACACCTCCAAAGCCATTTGGCTCAGCAATACCCTAACAAAATATCCTCCAAACTACCCTAAATTCAACGTAGAAGCTTTACTTTGATAATAATGAAAACCTAAATATCCCTTTTGATCAAATCAAAAAGAAACACCTGGAAAAAGTGGTAATAATTTCATCACATCATTCAAGTTCGTTTCTTCTTCCACTTACTCTTTATTTGTTGTTTCCATAAAAATAATAATAAATCCAGTACCTTCTACATAATTTGATTTTATTACAAATATTTAAAAACCATATTTGTTTTTCTATACATCCAATAAATGACAAAGTCACCATACATGTGTACGTACAACTTCCCATCTCCACGTCGTGGTGTAGTTTTTCATTCAAAATATCATTTTTTGGATGGTTATAATAATGAGTATAATTTATGTAAATGGTAAATAAAACATGTTAATGATTCATTATATATGATTTACCATCCAATTAAAAATTATTTCACCATCAATATAATGGTATTGTCACACGTGTGTACGTACGGATTACCGTCTCCATGAACGTAATGAGATTCATTTCCCATTGTAACCATTATAGAATAATTTTAATTTTTTGGTTAAATATAATTTATTAGAACTTATTATCATTATATATGAATAAAATACATCCTATCAATAAAAATATTGACTTATGTAACAAAACATATAAAGTAAAATGAATCAGTTAACACCTGAAACGATGATACTACTGAAATTTCATTATCAAAGAAATATTAGAAGATCATTTATGATATCATATTTCTGTATGTGGTTCTTTTATAATTTAATAACAATTATTTAACTATTATACAGGAGGTTAACGTACCCTTTACCAAGGAAAAAATGATAACGGTTAATTCTACAATCTCTCCATTATCCCAGGTTTTTTATACATGAGTATCTACATTGACCTCTTTATCATCAACATCTGTGTTTCTTAAAAATTTATTTCAAAACATCTTTAATATTTCTTATACTACAGTTTAAATTCATTCATAACCTTGTTTGAATTTTTATAACATGTTTATAATGGAATTTTTCCGTTGTTTTCTAAACTAGGCACTTTGTGTCCTTTTCGACAAATTAAGGTAAGAATGTATTTTATAACTTATATGTCGAGTGCAGCGATTTCCTACCATTATAACATCATCAAATATTCCATTAAAATATTATAAAAATATTTTCAAAATAAATGATTTCTTTTATAATTATGTTACTTTTATATTATTTCAAAATAGAAATAGATATTTCTTTCAAATAGTTTTGATTTCATCGATGTCAACATCCTTTGATGGAGTTTATACTTGTTTGAAGTTGATTATTATGATGCAATCTAACATAATGTAATGAAGGTTTTTGATATTTTGGATTGTGGATGTGTTATTTTTATACCATTCTTGGTTTATGGTTAATTTATTAACATTTTTTATGCACGATTTAATACAAATTTTATCTGATGTTTCAACATTTTATTTGAGGAATGCATTGGACTTAGTATGTAACTGGTGGATCCATTTATAGATTTTCAATGAATCGGAAGGTCTAATGACACAAACTAATGTCTTGGCACAATTCCTTAACAAAATATTATTTGTATTCTTTGCACGAGGCCTTGACTATGTTGTTAGGATGTCCGACATTATTCATTCCATCATTATGAAACTTGATATTGATATTTCATGTGATTATTTTTCTATTAGAATATACATGTGAATAAGTAAATGGAATTATTTGATTTATATTTTCCATATTATGCTAATGTTTATGTTTAAAAGGATTATATTTTATTCTAATACATTTCCTTAAAATTATTAGGCTTGTTCTAAAATGTTTCTTCTATATTTTTGTCCTTACTGAGCATATGAGCTCACCCCTTTCATAGGTTTTATTTTTCACAGAACACAACGAATTATTATACGATTAACAAACACTAATAGGCTAAGGGATAAGAGTGTGTTCGAAGGGGATACAATGATGTTTTTTCTTTATTTGATAATGTAATGTAAAATTTATGGATGTATCTAGTACTACTAAGGCTACTAAACTAATTAGTATTTCTAGACTAGATATCTTTTGATCATGCCAATTTTATGTAATAATGTACCGACTCTGGGAAAATAGGGTCAGGGCATTAAAGTACTTATCCTGACATGTTTTATTTTAATTGAATATACACGAAATGTTATACATTGACTTGTTATGGAACACCTGGGTGAGATCCTACTAATCTTGTTAGCTCACACCCTACAGACCTCTTTGGTGGTCTGTAGACCTTTGTATATATTTTGTTGCATGTAAAGGAAAGGTGGTATAGTGTGTCAATGGGGTTTCATTTCAGCTAGGTTCTGCAGATGGAGGTGAGATGGTTGGAGTTCATCCATGCTAACTTTTGGAGTATTTGTTGGGTTCTAGTCCGTTGTAGTTGGACTTATCACTTAGATTTTTGGCTACTTTTGCAGTTGTTTTGTTTCCTCTATCTTTTTACAGTTATGGAATATATTCATCAGTCTTACACTATTTATTTTTAATCGTGTATATATATATTTTTTGTTTTGTTCAATATGGGTGTAATTGTTCCATCTGGTTTGTTTTTGGAGCGCTAGTGATTGTCTTCAGCCCGTGGGGATCAGGAGCACCCTTTTGGTATGTGAAAAAATGGGTTAGGTTCTATTTTTGAGGGTAACCTAGGTCAGTTCATTATAATTTAGTATCATATGGAGGTTATAAACTTAAGAGTCCTTGTCATGGGATGTTTGTAACAAATGAGATAGTATTTTTAGTAATTGAGATGTATGTTACGATGACTTCTTGGAAAAATCATGTCTTAAACAGATTCATGCTTCCATAGGAAGTTGGGATCTGTGTCTCTAGTGCTGGGATTGGTATTAAATCTCATTTTCTATTTATGGGTTTTCTAGTTTGAATTGAGATTTTTTATACTTTCTAATCATTCTTATGTATCGTTATGCAATATTATGCATCTGAGACATCTTCCAAGAGTTCCTCAGTAGGGTGTAACTGATGCGCCATATGGGAATTCACATGTAGATTAGAATCTCATCTATATAATCATAGAGGAAGTCTGTTCTATTGATCAGGATGTACCATTAGTTAAATACATGTTTTTTTTGGTACAACATGGATCTAGAGGATAATTATATTGATCGTGGGAGTTCTTGTAAGATAATATATCATCCTTTAATGGAAGGACTAAACCTCAAGAGGTGTATGATTTGTTGTATAGGATCAATAAAATATTCAACTTCTAGGAGACGCGAAATAATATTAAGGTGAAGTTTGTAGTGTCCAGGCTCGAGGGTTCAGGCATATGATGGTGGGATTATGTTGTCTAGGTAGAAAGACATTTGGACATGGATTGAAAGAATTTCAAATTCATGTTCTTCCAATAGTTTTTCTAGTATTTTTGATGTCAATAAAGTCTATGGAGTTCTAATCCTTACAACATGAATAACATTCGTTGTTTTCATACACCACCTGGTTTACTAAGCCTGTCTGTTTTACATTCGTCATAGTGATGAATGTCCAGTTGAAGGCTGATAAGTACCTCTAGGGTCTGTGACTACAAATTAGATAACAAGTGATTATGTTGAAACCTTCAACCTATGCATATATGGTAGATTGATCTATGATGGTGCATATAGATATTGAAGGCAAGGATGGTTTTTCCATCCCTTATCTTCCATTTAATGGAAGTATTAGTGGCGTGCATGGGTAGGAATGGAAGTGGAAATATCGTCATAGAAGTGGTGGTGGCGGGTCTCAACTGTGAGCCTCCTCTATATAGTCAGTCATGGATTATAGTGTGCCTCTGACTTCCTATCAGTGTGGCAAGGTCAGACACACCACAATTTTTTTCATATGCCCACTAAGACATGAAACAACTATAGACATGTTGGTCTTTTAGTAAATTTCTATCCATATATGACTATGCCTCATTATGGTCATGGTTCGTTGGCACCAAAGGCTACTACTATGTAGTCAAAAGAACCAGGGACTATAGGTCCCTAGCCACATGCCTTAAGAGTGAAGCAATTTCATCTAGTAGATGAGTGTCCAGTGGAATATAATGCAGCACCGTGATAGTGCTAGGTACTATCCTTATTCCATCATCCATAACAATTTTTTTTGATAGTGGTTTCTCCAACTCATTTAAATCTTATCATTTGGTTAAATTTCTTACACTTGAAATGGAAATTATTCCATTTATAATATAGTTAGTGACACCTCATGGAATGAGGGAAGATCAATGGTTACAATATCCTTTATGATCATTAATGTAGTTGATACGAAATTGTACTATGTTATTATTGTTCCTGATCTAGATCTATCTGATTTCATTAGCTGGGACTTCCCTTATAAATCCCAGTTTTTTTATCTTACATCACATCTGATCTTGATGTTGTCCCTTTGGATGTTGATCATCCTATTTTTATTCAAGTCTTTTTTGATGTTTTCCTTGAGGACTTCTCTAGTCTTCTTCCAAAGAGAGAGGTAGAGTTTATGGCTGCCCGAGGGCCAGGTACGCAACTGATATCAACATATTCTTACCAAATGACACTGTTAGAGATAAAAGAGCTCAAGATTCAATTGTACAACAATTTGGAGAATGTTTTTGGTCACCCTAGTGTTTCACCTTGGGAAGCCACTATGTTCTTTTCCAAGAAGGAATATGGTTTATTTTGGTTGTGTGTGGACTATCCAAAGACAAATTAGGTAATTATTAAGAACATGTATCCTATTCCCTATATGGATGATTTCTTTGATCAGTAAAAGGGGGAAAATGATTCTTGAAAATTAAAAATTGTTCCGGTTACCATCAGCTCAGATTTCGACAGTCTAATATACCAAAAATAGCTTTTTGGAGTAGGTATGTCCATTAAAAATAAAATGTGATTCATTTTGTTCTGAAAAATTCCCTTGTGATTTTTATAGATTTAATGAATCAGATTATCCATTAATATATTGAAACTTTTTAGGTAGTGTTCTAGGATGGTATTTTGGATTGTTCGAAATACATGTGTGAGAATGAGAACCATCTCAGTTTTCTTCTGGAAATTATTAGAAGTACTTTTGTTTATGGAATTCTTACAAAATTCAGTTTCTGGATTCCGAATGTAAAGTTATTTGGGAACATGATTTATGAACATGTCTTATCATTTGATCCAAAAAACATTAAGGTTGTTTTGTCATGGAAGGAACCACAAAATGACTTCGAGATATGATGCATCCTTGGTCTAGCTGGATACTACCATTAGTTTGTTAAGGATATCTTTGTCATTGTTTCAATGTTAGCTTCTCTTACTAGGAAGGTGGAGAAACTCACATGTGATGAAAATTGAGAATCTTATTTTGATGAAATGAGATAAGTTTTAACATGAGTTCCTATTTTTGTCTTTCCGAAGCCCAATAATGCGTATGTGGTGTATTTTTATTCTTTTGGCGTGGGTTTGGGAATCAGGCATATGTAAGATGACCATGTGGTAGCTTACAACTCTCTTTAGCTATAGCCTCATGAGAAACATTGCCCCACACATAATATTGAACTTGTTGTAGTTATTCATGCACGTAAATGATGGTGGAACTATCTTTTTGGGGAGCAGATAAAAATATTGTCTAGCTATAAGTGTTTGATATATATCTTCTATCAGAAATAATGGAATCTTAGATATAGATTAAGGGTATAACACATTAATATGATTGACATTGATATCTCCTACTTCTCAAGGAAGGTAAATGTTGTTGCAGATGCTCTTAGTAAGAAAGTACCAACGAAGGCTTTTATGGAATTGTAAGAGTGGAATCATAGGGGTATTTTCACTCTGTTACACTTAGAAACTTAGGAGGATGATTTAGGTAGGGTTTAGACCATTATTTATTTATCATCATCTCCCCTAAAGTCCTTTTTCTAGGTTCACTAGTAGTTTGATGAACATAGTGATGTTAGAGAAAGAATTATGGTGGGGATACTAGTTCTAGTTGTTCTCTTTATTCATATAGTATGCTTCATTTTGGGATCAAGTTATCATCATAGAAAACACATAGGGTTTAGTCTTGTTAAATTTTCAAATCTCTTCATTTTTTGTTCATCCTGAAATTATAAATATGTATTAGAAAATGCGATGACTATTTTGGGGGATTAATTTGAAACATGTCATTGTAGATTATCAATCCTACTGTTAAACCTTCCAACAGATAAAGACAACACACTTTAAACCCCTTGGTTTTCTTCAGCCTTTTCCATTGCTGATCTAGAAATTAGATGAGTTGTCCATGGATTTTTTGTGGATTAATAGACTTCCAAAGGGAGGAATTCTATATAGGTGTTTTTAATAGTTGATGAAGTCTATACATTTTATTCCGATCAAGGATTCAACTATGTTTGAAGATCTAGGTAACCTATTCATACATGAGATTGTGAGGTTACATGGGATTCATTCTTCCATTATTTCAAATAGAGACCCATGGTTTACCTAAAGGACCTTTTGGAGTCTCCAATAGGAAATGGGAACTCATGTCATGTTGGGCACATCTTACAATCCATAGATATATGTTCAAACATAGCGAGTAATTCAGCTCTTGTGCTTCTGTTCTTGACATTGGTGGATAATCTAATATCCATATGGCACTGGTTGAGTTAGTTTAAAAAACAATTTCACAGTCATCAATAAAAATGTATCCCATTGAGAAATATTATGGTCATCTATACAAATCACCTCTTTATTGGGATGAGGAATGAGAATTATATTTGGAAGGACCATGATTGGGTTAGGATATGTCTATAATGATTTGGGATGTACATCGACATCTAGTGACAACCCATAGTTGACCTAAATTGTATTCAGATCAATAAAATTTTCCTCTAGTGTTTTCCACTAGTAACTGGGATTTCTTACATTTTTCTCTTCAGTTGGGTCACCATCGACTTGTAAAATAGCTAATGTTTCCACTGAGATATGTTGGAGTGTTTGAGGTCCCAGAGAGGATTGGATATTTTTCTTATTGGTTAGAATTGTCGGTTCCGTTTATAGGTACTGATGATGTTTTCCACATTACATTGCTGAGGAAGTGTCACCATGATCCCAATCATGTTATGAGTTAGGAATAAATTGAGTTTGAGCCAGATGTTTTCTATTCTAGAGAATCAAGTTGAGATTTTTTACTCTCAAGGGAAAGTATTGTGTGAGATGTTGATTCAATTTTTCAGAGTTATATGGCATTAAGGATTAGATTCTCTTGAGACTTGGGAGTGTGAGTCATTGATGATGGAAATTGGCATCATCATTTTACTGGGATTTCATCATCCACATGACTTTCTCGGGACATAATTTATTTATGTTTGAGAGTTTGTAACATCTTTTTATCGATCTATCAGGTATTTCTTAAACCTTGTTATGGGTTTTCTTTTTCTCGTTGTTTGTAGATGATTTAGAATTAATTGATATGATACTTATATTGGTGTTGTTGGATATTTTTTGGCCTCCTAGCATTAAATGACTTTTTCGGTTGGATGAAAGATAATTTCACACTGTGTAACTGGGTTCCACCATGTGTATGAATCTCTAAATGCAAGATAGGATAGTCTTCATACTGCAAAGGGTTACACATCATGAAGAGGAGTTAGACATTGTGATTGTTTTAAATAATGGATTTTAAATCCTATTCAAAATATTTCATAGAGTACATGAACACTATAGATATTTGGTTATGTAATAGAATTAGACATCATGTAATTCCATGTGTATGGATTTTTTTAGGGTTCCTCTTGATTTTTTTGTGGCCATTTGATCATCTAATTTCCATTGTTCTCAAACCAAAATACCTCCCCTTAAATTTTTTGAGATCCCTTTTCTTATGGATCAATATATTTGGAATTCATTCTTTATTACAATTATGGTGTGTCGCTTTGGAGGATAAATCTTTTTGTTTCTTAATTTTCCTTGATTATTGTAGAGCCCTTGGGTTGTGTTGTTAGATATGTCGATCTAATTCAGTGTTTCATCTTGTCTTATTACAAGATCATTTGTGTGTTCTATTTCAGTGATTTGTTCCGTGGTTGGTTTTGGTGTGGTGGGTGTTCATTCTCAAGGTATGTGGTATTTCTTCATCTACACAAACCCTTAATCTAAATTGAATAAATACTAATATGGGTGCATTGGATTCTAGGGTGTTCATTAATTTTGTCGAGTTTTCATTGTTGTTATATGCCATTGCAGGAATGTGCGACCTGCGTATCAAGGTATGTGGTTCGGTCTATATATAGTGTCTGATAAACTGTATTATCCAATTCATATAAATGAGTTTATAAATAAATTCATAGGAAATTGTCATGATTTGTAGTGTTTTTTGTAAATAGATTTCGAATAAAAGTGGTTTTCCTTGGATTTTATTATTAGAAAGAAAATGGGTATTATCAAAGAATTGAAAATTGTTTTCAAAAATGGTTTTTAAATTATTTTTGAAATATTGAAATAATTGTGAAAATGAGCACATGGGTTACCTTGGGTACTAGGTGGAGGGTTTAGATTGAGGCCATCATCCATTATGGGGGTTTACTTTATGGGGTGTTACTCATGTTCTAGAGTGTATATTATTGGTTATGGGTATGGATATGTAGTTGGGGTTACACTTTATAGGGTGGCTCCCTAGTCCAGGAGTGTAGATCATTGGCTTCAGGTACCACAATTCACTATTCATAAATTTATTGGTATGAGTAGTCTCTTGCCTGACTTGTTGTATTCCTTGGTATTATGATGCCTGTGATGGAACTATTATTTTTTATTTTCATGGATGTGGACTATTTTATCCTTGATATGCATGTTGATTCTTGTGAATGATGATATAGAAAATTTTCGTTCAAATTGATATACCTTATTTTGTTGAGCTGGGATAAAAAGGGAAATTTTTTTCCTTCTTTTAATAAAATTGATTTACTACTTTTCATTCCTTGTTTTATTTAAATTGAGAATACATTAATTGTTATATAGTGACTTTTTATAGACCACCTGGGTCAAATCCTATAGTGCCTATTATCCCACACCCTATGCACCTCATCAATGGTTTATAGACCTTGTTATGTCTTTCAGATAATGGAAAAGCTAGGAATCATAATGAGGCAGTGAGGTTATGTGTCATCTGGGTTGTGTAGCTGTTGGTGAGATGGTGGGCGTCCATCCATACAATATTTTAGAGTAGTTGTTTGGTTCTAGTCCTTTGAAGCTTGAATTGACTATTAGAATTTTGGTTACTTTTTAGTTTTTTTATTCTATTAAATTTTACTTTTAATGGAATATATTCATCAGTCATATACTATTTCATTTGATTTGTGTGTATATATGTATTTTGTTTTGATCAAGTCGGATGAAATCGTTCCTTTTATTGTTAATTTCACAGGTGCATGTTGCCTACCCATGGGGATTCGGAATTCCCTTTGAGTATGTGACGAAATTGGTCAGGTGATAGGTTGGAGGGTAACCTAGGTTGGTTCATTACATTGGGGATTTTAAATTACTTAAATCCCTGTAAAGAAAACATGTTATTTAAAAAAATTAGTATTCTCCACTGTTCACCAAAAAATCAATATTTTCCAAAATATTTCAGAATATCACCAAATTAAATTTTGGTATTACAATTCCAAAAATGAAGTTTATTTTCTCAAATAAAATTTATAAAAGATCTAAAAACTAGTTTAAAAATAACTATAGCATAAAAATGCGACAAAATAGTTTTTTTAAAAAATAAAACATTATGCATAAAATAGGATTTATGTTTATACAACATATTGTAAACAAATTAGATGAATGTTAAATATTATATTCTATATATTATATTTTTATTTAATTAATATAATCCAAAAAAGTGATTTGAATTATTTTAAGGTATATAAAAAATGTATTCACATTAAAATATTTTTTCATAAAAATATTTCTTTTTCATTTTAAAATGGGGTTTTATTTTAATTTATCATAAATTTAACACTAATTAATTAATTATTAATATATTTTTCAACCATGTTTTCATAATATATATAATCATTTTCAATCCCACCATTCCAACAGATAGGTTGGAGAGGTAATATTTATAATGGGTCATTTAAGATTGTTGTTGTGTGTTTAATATGCTATTAAACATGAGAATATTGGGGTTTAGTGTAATGAAAGACAAACTTGGTGTTGCGTCTAATGGAAGATGAATATAGTATTTCATGATCTTTAAACTATCACATATAATTTTTCTATTTTAAAATTTTGGGGTGTTCCGGTTTTGGTCATTTCAAACTATAGCATGACCATCGCCATGTCCTCCATCATGGCATATACCATGGATATGGGTACCTCAAGAACAACAACAAAGTATCCTGACAAGGCTTCCCCCTATATTTTATAACCTTATCCCTAACTATTTTCCTCACGACGACCTCCATAATGGGCATGGTGATGTATCCCAATATACGACATCTAGGAGACCTCGTTAATCCCAATGTTCATGGAAAACCCATTTCCTGGGAATTTCCCAATTTTATGATTCACACAGGAACCCACCAGGGCCACCATAGTTGTCATGTTGTCTATTTTGGACCATGAAGGCTCCAAAACACTCCAAAATCTATAAAATCTCAAATGACCTCACCTAATCAATGATTAAGCAAAAAAATTAAAATACAATATGGGACAAATAATTTTCACATTAAAAAATATATTATAAGTATTTATAATCTCCCACTTTAAAGACTACTCATCCTCAAGATGCATCCCTAGTTGTCCAACTAAAATAATTGAGGCTGTTGAGTTTAAAAATCAAACTCCCATTCCTATAACTTCTCCAACATTAGTCTATTTTTGCACATGGTATGATAAAAGTGGCGCCGACTTCCCCCAAAGCACATTCTAACTCTGATCAATGATCTGCATTGGGAACTCTATATATGATGTTTCTGGTCTCAACTACATACCCTTACAGTCGATCACATGTGTAGGATCACACATATACCTCTGAAACTAATAAAGGTTGAATACATCCAACATGCTTCAATAACATGGTCAAACATTCATTGGGTAACTAAGTATTATGACATGTTCTATAAACTAAAAAGGTCCCACAAATCACAAAACTAGCTTCCCTTGATTATATAAAAAAATCACCAATCTAGGAGACACCCACAAGAAATCATGGTTGTAAATAGTGAACACCCAAGGTCATCTCCATTAGTAGGAATAGGAATGATGTTTACATTGATCAGTAACAAACTACTAACATTTCAACTGAACTCTCTTAGAGGTATACGGTACCATACTCACCCCAAAAATACTATCTCACCTATGTCATACCAACAAAGTAGTGACCGACACGACCATCTATAGAGATATTTAGAAGAGTCAATTTGAATTAAAGCCTTGAAAATATTATTGAATGTGAACTCTAACATGGGTGAATTAAAATATGTTTTTGTGGAATAAAAATGATATTAATTACTCTATGGATATTCTTGAAGTTTGTAATTTATTTTTTAGATAACCACAATCATGGTCATCATGTCAATAGAATCAATTAAAAATTGACCAAACAACATTATGTAATTGAAAAGAGTAGAAAAATTTTATAAATGAAAAACTTGTGACAATATATAGGCCATATTAAAAGAATTTTAGAATAATAGGGATATTATTATGGTTTTTAATGAACTTAATGTAATTATAATGGATGTTATGTACATGTTCTCTTTTATGTATAAAGGTATGATATATTCTATTTTCCCTTATAATTTTTGGGTTACGTTTTCTCATTATTTTTCTCTCATTTATGCATAATTATTATCATGTACATATTATATTTATTTATATATATCACTTAAATATATTACTACTCTATATCAATTCCATTTATTGGGTTATCGATTTTTTAAGTTATCTATAAAATACACAATTTAATGGAAACCCGATTTATGAAAAGTTTCAGAAAATTATTTCACATCAACCATAACCCACCTTAAAATATTTTAAAATTATTAATCATTTTAAAATAATAATTAATTTATATAGAACCCTTTCAGTTCAATTTTTATTTTTATGTAAAAGTATGAACCTCTTTCTCTAAAAAATATATTTCTTATTTTGAAAAACCATTAACAAAGTGGTTTTCTTTCATACTTATTCATTGTTTCTCATGGATTTTTCTACCATGGGACTCCATTATCAAGATTCATGTTACTTTCAGGTTTTAATTTATAGAAATTTAATTCCTTCTTCTCTTGGGAATCATTATGTTAAATCTTTCAAATATGACATGAGACAAGATCATGAAACCCAGTTCTTCCTCCTAGATTTTTACCTTGTGTGTGACATATGTATGGTTTGTTTTCTTCATGTGGTGCATGCATATATATATTATATTCATTATATGATTTTTTGTCTAGGAATTATATATACCTCCAATAAATTGGGTAATTTTTTCATCTCATGAGAAATCATGTTTTGTGGGAAGTGAGACTTACCAACTATTGTATTTGGGAAGTTAGCCTAGCCCACTATGTTATGTTAATAAGGTATGTATCCATGAATTATTCTTATGGTGTCATGTTTTATATAGTTTCTACATTTCCCATGATTCCATGTTCTTATGATATAATCATATTTTCTCCACAATCTAATGTTTTCATTTCCTTATGCCTTGATTCAATAATTATGATCATTCTCTTTATGATATCATAATATTCCCCCCATGGTATATCATATTATCAAATTAATTCCCCTATTGGGATTTATATTACACCCATATGAATTTTACCATGTTATCTTATGTGGTATTAAGAGGTCCTATTGGATTTAGGGGAAATCTAAGGAGATTTAAAAATGACAATTATGTTACAATATAAGAAGCTATATTTATTTGTTTCAAGATCCAATGAAATCAGGCCCCAAATCATTTTCTGGTATTTTTTGTAATCTATTATTAATGTAATGAAATAATATGTGTTTAAGGTTAGGGTATTTATAGTTCGTATTATAGAAAGGTCTATATATTTTTGGATATTTGGATTACTGAACATTATTGAAAACCAAAAATATAATCCTAATTATAGGATAAGATCCGGAAGTCTTGGGAAGGGAGAGATTATGTGATTTTCCTAGGAATACATCATTGTTTGGATACATTAAGAGGACATGATTTTGTAATAGATGCATCTATGGGTAATAACCCTAAAAAGAGTTGGTCGATTATTACTCATCCATCATTCTGGTGTGTGGTGAATGGGCCCCTACCGCGCACCTAGTTTGAAACTCCGAGTGGATATGCTTTGGATAAAATCCATTCTCTTTAATAATATTAGGAATTATTTTTAAAAAAAATTATATATTGTTGGGATATAAATCAAAAATTAGAAAATACATTTGGATAACCTACATTAAAACATACTGATTCATAATTTAATATTTCCCCTATAATTTATGAGTTACATTCTCTAAGTTGAAGTAATTCCTTAAAAACATTTATTGATCTAAGTATTATTATCCCAATATTTACATAATGTTCAAAAATAGATGGACATTGGAGGAATAATTTTAAAAATATTTGAAACAAGCAATGTGATGAATACCGTAACAAAATTTCTTACATTATATAAATGGGAGATAGGAATTTCATGGCAGTACTAGCATAGCTGGCATAATTATATGGATCATTTACATGCATCGAAGTAAATATATATTTAGAAATATATATGTATATTATATATACAAAGACACACACACATATATAAATATATATTTATATATAAACATATATATATTTATACACACAAACACACCTAGATATATATATATATATATAATTAAAACTATATATATATGTATATACACATATATATTTACACACACACACATATATAAACATATATATTTATATAAAAACATATAAACACCCACACACACACACATACACATATATAGATTAATAAAACATATAATATATGAATATATATAATATAAATATATTTATAAACACACACAAACACACACATATATATATATATTATAAAGATACAAAGAATCACAAGATATAAACATATATATATATATATATTAATATATGTATATTGATATATATATATATAATATAGTTTATTAATTTTATAAATAATTAAATCTATTTACATATATAATTATAACATAATAAAATTATTACTCTAAAAATAAAAATTGTGAGTTATTAAGGGATTTGAGTGTGATGCTCGAGGTGGAGGATTCAAGTTCTCGACAATGATGATTTTCTAATACAATTTATTGAGGGATCACTACTGGATGTCTCCAAGGTGTGTGGGTGATTGGTTCTCTCGTTCCATGTAGGGTATGATTGTTCATTCTATGGTGTGCAGATGAGAGGTGTTCAAGCATTAGGTAGGGTTGGATTCCTATTTCCAAAGAATGAGGGCGAGTCTTGGCCTTACAGTATGTATGATTATGTTGTGATGTACAAAAATGTGTTATGGGTGGAGGAGTATTTCATAAATTTTTTATTTTAAAAAAATAGGGGTAAAAATTATGAATTTTAATGTAAATTATTAATTCTCTTTAGAAATGCTGAAACAAACTTTTTTTCAAAGGATAATTATTTTTTCCTAGGTTAATTATGTTTATCACGAAAAATTAAATTAACCTTATGACCAAAATTTGAAATGATTATTCCAATTAAGGAATCTATTTTACAAGATTAAATGTCAAAATATGTTATAAATTATTTCTAACATATGTACACAAAATACATTAAATCAATTTTTAGAATAAAAAATGTATTTTCTGTCATTAAATTATTTTTTTTAACATTCCTTTCCTTGTAAAACTAATTATGTGAATGTTAGTTTAATTTATTGAATATATTATATATACATTTAATTAACATAATTCAGTAATAGTTATTAATTTAAGAATAAAATTTCATGCAAAAACATAGTTGCTTATAAAAAATATTAATATTTCCCTTCAAATGATTTTATGTTAATTTCTCAACATGTTTCAATTGATTTATGAATTATTACCCATTTTGTATATGTGTGAATAGTAATTTAAAAACAATATTACTGAAAAATAACTAAATTAACTTTTTAAAATATATATATTATTAAATAAAATGTAAACAAAACATTTTTGTTTGGTTAATAATTAGAAGACTAACATTCCATATCAATTCTAAATTATTTCTTGAATTTCATTAGTTGATTTTATTTACATGATTTTTAACAATTTAATTTCACTGTATATTAATTTATTTCCACCATATTTTTACTAATTCATTACTATCTTAAAATTTGTGTTATGTTCATCACAAGCTTGGAGGCACACTGAATTTATTAAAGACCAATATTTTCTAAAAACTCAATGTGTAACATTATGCCCCATTATAAGAATTTAACACTAGAAATTTTCATAATATAAATAAAATAAATTATGATACTTATACTACATTACAGACATAGGTTACCACGTATCCCCCTTAAATGTGCGGTTTCTCCTTAAAACATTGACTATGTGAGTGGTCTTATTCTGTATTGATTTATATATTCTATCTAAAATCACTACTAGTTATTCTTCTTAAAACAGATCATTTTATAGACAGAAAACCTAAGACTTCAGTTTATATAAAGAATTAGGTTTTTTACTTTCATAGAAGATATACATCAAACACATTGTGAAGATTGGAGTGGTTTATTTGTGCTATTAATTGATAATTTATTTTCCTGGTATGATCAAGAATCTCAAAGGGACTGATATATCTTGGAATTAATTTCTCATTCTTTCCAAATCTCATATACTTATTACAAGTTGATATTGAATAAAATAAACTCTCACCAACCTCAATTTCAAGATCATTTTTATCATTTTCATCAAATTTGTTTTGTCAACTCCAAGATATCCTGATGCGATATTGAATGGATCTAAATTTATCATCTATTTATTATACTAGCTAAGACCCCAAAAGATTTATTTCTCCAACATCATCCCAACATGTTGAAGTCTTTCACATATTTCTATAAGGGACTTTTTATAGAACCATAATAATTCTCAAGTGAAATCAATTATTATAATTAAACTCCACTATATGATGTTGTTGATACCAACCAACCCTGAAATACATAGAGAAATCTCTAAGAATATTTTCTACAGTTTGAATGATCTTATTAGACTTCCCTCTAATCTGTGGATGATATGCAATTATAAATCTCATCATCGTACATAATTGTTATTGAATCCTTCTCCAAAAATTCAAGGATATCATTGCATCATGATGAGTTGTGATTGATAGGATAATCTATGAAAACTAACCACCTCATTAATTTATATCATGTAAATTTGGTTTAGAAATAAATATTCCTCAATATTAATGAAATAATCTGACTTTATAATGTGAATAAAAATAACCCAAATGGAATTATATCATTAATATTTCATAGGGATTATGATAATGAATTCCATGGTAATGTTTTCTAATTTAGATATAGTTATTCGTAATATGTGCTACATCCCCATGAACTTTTGATGTTCGTCGAAATCATCTTGATAAACAATCCATCAAGATATCGACTCTGAAAAATCCATTTTCATGTTATCCTGACAAAAATTATTTTTCAAATCACTAAAAATCAATGTACCACAAAGATAGAGGGAGAATGAGAAGATATTTTCTTCATTGAAAATACCATTCATTAATTATGGTATAGAAATGACTTATATTTGGACCTTGAAACTCATCATCTTATCACTATCATAGTTGAAATCAAGAATATTCATTACCTTCTTTTATAGCTCAAAATCCTCCTTAATCTCCTCTTTAATTTTCACAAGGATGGATGGTTGAATGGTAATTTGACAAAGGGAGAATTTTTCCCATTATCAAATTATTTCAAGGTCCATAGGGAAAAAATCTATAAGTAATGGATCTATTTTAAACCTTTTTATGGATAAAAAAGTGTGGAATTTTCAACTCATAGCATTAGCCACCTTGTTCCCCTTTTCCAAGTTGTAATGTGTTTTGTAGTTGTAGTCATTAATCATATCCAACCATATTTTTACATTCATAATCATAAATTTATATAAAAATATATACTTCAATATATTATGATTAGAATATATATCACACCTTTCACTTTAATGATTACTCTTACATATAATCTAAGAATACATTACTGTTTCCAGCTCCAAATCATGAGTTTAGTAATTTTTCTCATAAAACTTTAATTTTCATGAGGCATATGATAACAATATGTCATTTTGTATGAGGAAACATCCCAATACATTATTTTATGCATCACTATATATTAGAAACCACACTCTATTTTAGGGTACTGTAAGATTAATTTCACATACTAACCTTCTCTTCAAATCCTTGAAAATATCTTCACTTTTATCATTCCAAAGTAACTTGGATTCTTTCTACATCAATTATTTTTTTTGTAATTGTTGGTTGTAAGGAATTTATAAAAAAAATGATAGTATAAATACATTTATGTAAAAAAAATATGTATCCCATAAAAATTGGTTGATGTAGACTATTTCACTAAAAATTAAATCATTGTAGGATCCACAATTATACCCTCTCTTATCATTACGTTTCCTAGGAATGATACTTTAAATAGACAAAACTCACACATACTAAATTTGGAAAATATATTATCATTAATCAATCTCTTAAACACTGTCTTTAAATGATCACCATGCTTATACTTACTCTTAGAATATATCAGATTATATTCTATAACGACTACCACAAACAAATAAAGTTAATCTCTAAAGACGTTATTTATTATATCCATAAATATAGTGGTGGAATTGGTATGTCCTAATGGAATCACTATAATTCATAATATTCATACATCGTATGAAAGGATATAATGGGCATGTAATATCTTTTGACCTTTTAATAGTGATATCTAGATCGAAGATAGATCTTGTAATATTATTTATCTCTTCCTAATTGATCATAAAAATCATTAATATGGGGTAGTATATATTTATACATGATTATGAAATTATGAATCTCACAATAATCATTATAATGGAACATTGACCCATAATTATTATTTTTTAAATATTAGGATCATAAACTTCTAAAATAGTTTTCCAAATCAATCCAGTATCCGGATTCTCCTCAAGTTTCCACTTTAATTCGAGTAACACATTCAGGATTATTTCATAAGAGGTATTTTAAATAGGTATAGCATCACATATGAGTTCTACTTAAAAATCAACTTCATGATTCATTGGATGATTAAGATATTATTCATGAAATACATCAATATATTCAAAAAAAGGAATTTCTTAAATTTTTAGTTTCTCCCAAACCATTTAAGATAAATATCCCTCGTGAATAAATAGTAAGACCCGAATAATTGAGGTAATTTCTATTAGAGGTTCATGTTCATCCTCACATTGTATGATGGTCATATATGGATTTATAATATCAAATGTGATTTCTATTACATGAATATTAATATGAGATCTATATAGATATATCCAACATATTCCCAAAAATCACATCAAATTCAACTAGAGGGAGAACACAATACTATAAAATGAGGTTATCCTCATTCATCTATATCCATGGTTTAGAGAAACTGTGGGTAAAACATTCCTAGAAAAATCTAAACCCACAGTTTTAAAAAAATGTAAGTATTAGTTGAGTTATAAAAAATATTTTCCAAAGATTTTTGGTACATAGGCTTAATATATTGTAACACATTAAGATTTTTAGAATTATCTTTTTTGAATTAACTTAATCATTTTGTTGTTTTTCATTTAACACAATAATAAATATAGTATATTTTATACTAAATCACTCTGTTTGGATTATGTTATATACCCACTATCATATTATTTCATTACATTCAATGTAAATTTTATCTTGATATATATGGAACATTGATGTTAGCTACTGTTGCATTCCAACATTACTTTCCTCAATGGAATTCATAACATGAATGATCTAGGATTACCGAAAAATAATATAGTATTTAAATATTATTATTTAATATAATAATATATAACCTATAATTTTAAATTTTAATTTATGAATATCATTACCTAATTTATGAAAATATATGATCTAAATATAATTAAGATGAATTCATATGTTACCAATAAATTAGAAATGAATATAAAAATAGATTGAATATAAAGGGAAATATTTATATTATTAGAGTCACAAAGTTGTTTTACCTAAATAAATTAAATTATTGAGTGATATTAATATTAATATTATATATTAAGTCAAATATTTTTTATATTCATCAAATGTAGTTTATAGACTTAATAATAGAATAAACCCAATTTTATGATTAAAACCCTATATTTTTATAATAGTAGTTATATAACTTTATATTAGAGAACCCATTTTAAATACAATTTTTGGAAATTTTGTAGATTTAATATGTAAATAAAAAATTCATATATTAAATCTCAAATTAAAAAATAGGTTAGGATAAATTCTTTTTATTTTTCTATATGTTTTCATTTTTCAATAAATATTTAAAAACACTGCATTTGAAATCAAAAATGCATCTTCATCTCAGTTATTTATGTGGCTAAATTATATTTTAAATTCGTTGTAAATACTAATTAAAGAATTTTTTTATAAAATAATTCAATTTTTTTCATTGGAATTAATTTCACATTGAAATTGGTTATTAATACTTACCAATATTTTGGAAATTTTTACTATTAAAACTCATAATGTCATTTCATCTATGAAATTATTTTGTAAATTAATTTACAGAAATTATATGATTAGAATTTGGAAAAATGGAATCCTTATTTTTAATTTCAATAATTTATAATTTATAATAATTACAATGTTGTTTTGGAAAAATAATATTAGTAGAGGTGATTAAAAATAATTACAACTGTTAAGAGAAAAACTATGTTAACAAATTAATAAAACATAACTTAATGGCCCAAAACAACCAAAGAACATGTAAAAAACCCATTTTATGGCCCTTTTTAGAAATTAAACTTTATTTATTGATTTTGGTTTTTTCCTTATGTATTTTTTTGGGTAAAAACATTGTTCCACCAAACTTGTTTTCAAAAATTCTAAGTGTTTCCTTTCCCTTCCATATAAAGGGAACCACCTCTCCCACTTTGTACCACCACTAAAACCAATTAGGTTCAGCCATGATCCACCAATTTATATTCCAAAAATCACTCCCTTCCATCTAGATTCCTCCCCATTGGAAGAAATAAATTGAAGAAATCCTTTTGTGACAATCCAATTTGAGTAACCTGATTAAGAGGTAAAGACTTATCACAAGATCCATTATATCATTTAATTTATCCACCCCCACCACTCTCTTCATTCCGTGATTGTATAACAACACCAGAATCATAATATACTAGTATTTTGTGATAATAAATATTCTACCTACACTTAAACGCACCAAAATCTAATGGGTAATGAACATAGGGTTTATCTGTACGTTGAACAACCACCTAAAAATGATGATTGTTTATTTTTCCTTACTGCCTCTCATGGTGGAAATTATTATGGAAAAACAATTTATATGTGTTATATATTTATTTTACTATTAATTTATACTTATTTAATCATTTTACAACTCATATATTTATACTTCACATTTCTTTAGTATAATAATTTAATTTTAGGAAGTATGGACTACTGCCCCTCAAAGCGATTGATTCGTTCAAACACTACATGGAATGTATTATGGATGGGTTTAGCGAAATTATATGATATATATTATATAAATTTTTAATTTAATAATAATAATATATATATATATATATGAAAATACATATTTCAATTACCTTCTTTCTTTCAATAAGATAATAAAAACATAAACAACGTTCATGTGTACGTACAACATAACATCTCCATGAATGGTATAATCTATTTAATACTTCTATATTCTATAGATTATTATAAAAATACTATAATGTATATATATGATATTTATATCATTATTTACATTTTATAAATCATTATATAATTATGAGAATTAAATACATATAACAAATTAAGGCACAAGCAAAGAACAAAGCGGATATTATCCACTGTAAAATCATAACATAGGATGGTTGAAAAATAGGTAATATAAGGTACAATTTAAACAATATATGGTATTATATATACTCATATGGATCTATAAATGATATATAAAAAATTTATATTTATTATACAGGTGGTTTGAATGAGTAGGATGAGAGCCAAGGAAATAGGTATGGGGATTTCATAGCACTTTTTATTTTCATGAGATACGTACCTTTATCAACACTAATCTCATTTGGGTGGTGTTTATATCTAACATATATGTATTATATTATTCATATAATTAAATTTAAGGGTATTTACATTTCCATTTTTTGATCTTTATTTCATGGGTTTTAGGCTTCCAAAGATACCAAATCGGTACAATAATTTTGTCCCAATTTTCTTTCACTGGGAAACAAGTCATGTCATGCAACTATATTTTTTCTTGAGGCGTATATAATTACATTTAAATTCTATATTGAATCTCATTTTTTCATGATATTTTATCCTTCATGTAACATTATTATTTCTATTGAATTATGATTCAAATTTACCAAATTCATAATGGTTTATAGCTACAATCTCACCGTTTATTAGAATTATTTATGATTATACTCCCATTGATGAAATATTTCGATACATATTTTGAGAGATCTCTTGGGATTTCAAAAAATATGGTAATTCATGTTATATACATGTAATGAAACAATTATTTAAACTCATTGGTACATAATATGATAAAGAAAGTGTTATTAATAAAGTCTGAGATTATCTCTCACTTCAGGTAAAAATCTATATTCCTTCCCAACCATGTTTTCACAACATTTTCTAAGAATATTCTAACATTATCCAATTAAATTCAAAATACAATTTTACCCTTTTTTATTTTACCAACTTTTTAGGGTATCCTTCATATCTCTTTACAAATAATATTTTTTTCCTAACGTTTTTACCATGGAATAGAATGTTCTTTTCACCTCATAAAGCATCTATGGATTTAATCACCATCATTTCTATGAAGCATCCTTTTCATGTTTGAAAAGCTTAATTTTTAAGATTTTTTTATAAATAAATTTTCAATAAAATGTTTTTCAAAAAAATTTCATGATTGCATTATATGTTTTTGAGGAATTTTTTTTCAATTTTTTATTCAAGATTCTTTTTTAATGTTTTTACAGAAAATATATTTATAAATGTTTTAATTTTTTCATTTTATGTTTACAAGAATTTTTAAAATTAAATGATTCTCAATATGTTTTAAAATATTATATTATAAATTTTCATAAAACTTTATTTCATAAGGTTTTATGTTTTAAAAGTAATTATCCCTAAAAAAAGAAATGAAGTGTTCCTCAATAAATTTTTTTAATAGATATTTCAAAATTATTTTAAATATTATTTGACATTTATTGATATTACTCTGTCCTTTATAAAAATTTATCTAATGGTTCCAAACACAATCTATCTTTGAATATTTTATGCTTTTATGTCATTATGTTTCTAAAAATTGTTTCTCTTCCAAAATTTATATGATTTTGAAACCCTATTTTATTCACAAGTTATGATTTCATAAATTGATTGTGAAACCATTCACATTAAATATTTAATGATGTGATTAGATGTTATTGATGCCCAATTCATTTCATGGGTATTTATTTGATTCGTATTAAACATATCCCTTTTTATGGTTCATGATATGATAAATGTTTAATTTTGTGGGATATTTATGAATTATGTTATCATGAGATGGGTGGGACTTATATCTCCCCCAATGCATTTGATAATGATATATGAATCTTGAGTATACAAATTTTGTGCATGAACCTGGTTACATGCTCAAAATGTTTTTTATGGATTTGGTTTCAAGTATGTGTGTTTATACATGATCCTAATTACATGTTTATAATGTTATGAGTGATCCTTATTATGTATTAATAATGTTAAGAATGACCTTGATTACATGTTCACAATGTTATGCATGAACCTTGTTTCATGTCCATATGTTTATACATGAACATAATTAAATGTTCACAATATTATGTGTGAACCTCATAACATGTTCAAAACATTATGCATGGACCTGGTTTCATGTCCATAAGTCCAGAAGAGAGCCTGATGTCATGTCCTTATCTTAATGTGTGAAGTTGTTTCGACTTATATATTCTTATGATGTTATTCCTTGTTGTTCATTCCACAATTTCATGAATTATTCAAATTTTATGCTTCTAGGTATTATGCTCTTTATTTCATTGTGATTAATTTCTTATTAACAACTAATATTTTTGTAATGTATCATGATTATGATCTTTGATATGGACTGTATGATATTCAAAATATTATTATCTCATTCTCATACCCTAATGTTCATTTTATTCTTACTCATTTACCTTATTTAACCTTACTAAGCATTCAAGCTCACCTCGTCCTTATGTTTCTTTTCCCCAAGTTATGAAGAAATTTTTAGGTATAATTACTTAATGGGAAGATATTTTCTGGTGAAATTGAACATCTTTCACCTTCTAAAAATATTTTTTCTATGTTTCTAATGTTACTAAACAATTACGGTCCTCAAGAATTTACTTTTGTAATATTCAGAATATTCCTAAAAAATTATGTAATATCCATGAATGTAAAGCCTTGGTAACTACAGTTGGAAATGAAGGAATGTTTTATTTATCCTTTGGAATATTTGATGTGAAAAACATAGTAACACAATAAAAAAATATCTAGGTATAAGTCTAAAGACAATGAAAATTATTTGAATTTTTTTGTAAACGATAGAGTATGTGGTTTTCAAGAAATACATCCCTATCAAGATATTACAAGTAGATGTGGCACTATCACAGATTTAATTACGGGTAATAACTCCAAAAATATGTTATGGACATAACTCTAGGTATTTCGGTACACAACAATGGACCTTGTTACACACTTGGTTTGATATTTCCTGGGGATATGCTTTGGGAATTCATAATCTCTTCACAAACCATCAAGATGAATTAAATAAATGTTTTCTACGAATTACTTAGGATAACTCATGGTGTCATATATTAAAGAAGGTGTAATTATTTAAACATCCTATAATTGAATTTCATTGATTATGTGTCTCCTCATTATGATAACTATTTCTTACTATTTTATTTGGGTTTTAGTCAGTGGTTAGAAACTGGAGGAACTACATTAATGGTGATTTTGATAGACAATGCAATGAGTTTTCTCCTGAGGATATGGTTTCTCTAGGTTTTGGTATAAAAATATTATTGTTAGACACTCAAGAATTTATCAAGCTACAAATCATTTTGATCTTCCAAACAAGCAATGGAAGAAATAATGTTCTATTGAGTCCTTCATGGGGAAATTTCCACTTTATATTAGAGGGTATCCTAATCCATTGGTTTCTAAAGTATGGATCAGTACCATTAAAAATATATTCTATGTTCTCTAGTTTTTATATCATGGGAAAGTCATTATGGATGTTTATCAGTTTGAAGGTGAAGCAGTCCAATGGTGGACTCTAATCAAGTATATGAGGATGAAAGATGAAATTGAATTCATTTATGGGGTTGAGTTCATGAACCTATTCTAAAATAATAATTTCCTTGTGTTCTTCTTATGATGATGGAAAATTAGTTCCACTAGATGACGAAAAAGTTTAATGAATCAGTTGGTATCTATATTGCTAATTTCAGAAGACTTGCGAGGTACGCTTCTGTTATTATCGTCCAAACTGAAAGTAAATTTAATAGGTTCTCCAGTTTCTTAAATTCAAGTACTATAAAGCTATTTTATATAAGAGTCATTAGTATCTAAAAAGAGATTGTGAATTTTTCAATTAATGTTGAAATGTAGTTTGGAGTTCCGTATCAATCTCATGGGTTCAACAAGAAGATGAAGATTATGTTAAAAGGGGAATCACAAACCCATGGAGAGAATAAAAATATTAAAACTCATACATCAAAAAACCATGGAAAGAGAACTTATGAGAGTTCCAGAAAGTAAGAAGAAGGTTTTTCATGTGCGGGTAGTCTATCAACCATAGTAATTAATGTATAAGTGACGAGAAGAAAAACATAAATGAATTTAGTTGAGAGAAACCTTATAAGAATAAACCAACGCATTATAGTGTGTTTATTAATTGAATAATCTTACTCTTGACTCTTCCATTCCTTTATTTTTTGAAAATCATATACACTTTTTCCATAAATATTATTTTAATTCTCTAAGTAAATTTATTTTCAAAAACCTTGACATAATTTTCTGATTTTATACTTAATGTACCGTATCTAAGCATTACCATATTTTTCTGAAGACCAAATTATATAAGAATAATCAGAACCATATCAAAACCTTATAACCTGACAGCATCTTAGATACCAAATCTCACTATTTTTAGACTCAATTTCCATATATTTTAAAACTCCATTTCATCCTGAATTTTGATTACAAATTATATGAAAAGAAGACTCTGAATACTTAGAAAATCATGCCTTGATTTCTATAAAAATTAGATTCTGAATTCTATGAATTTCAGACTCCGAATTATCTAAAAATTAGACTCTAAAATCTATAAACATATGACTCTGAATTATCCAGAAATCAGACTCAAAACATTGAGTTTTTTAGACTCCAAAAACCACATTTACTAGATAATGAATTTATTAGAATTTAGACTCTGAATGACTATTATTTCAAAATCTAATTGTTAATTTTTTTTACTTTGATTCTTGATTCCTTAAAAATATGATTATTCATATTTGTTAATGTTTCATTTCATTGTTAACATATTTTTCCATTATTATTTGATCCTATTTTATTTTTGTTTCGTAAAAATGATATTTTCCCTTACATATTATTGCTTATTAAGAATGATAATGGTTCCCATGATTTCTAATATAAAACAATTTCGTACAATCTAATTCTAACTAGTTATTGGCTAAGTGATACGTATCCAGGTCCCTTTGAAATTGAAGTATAAATATGACTATTGGAGAAGGAGATGACCGTTGGGATTTTTTCCAATAAATACCCTAGGCCTTTGATTTTTTTGATTTATTTTGATAAGTTGATATGTTTTGAAACATCTATATATTACACGTTGTGATGTTGTGAAGTGATTTTTAGAGAGAGAAACTCACATGCCTTATGTGATCTATGAACATCTTGTTCAGCTATGATCAAAATGTTCAACCGGCCTAGTGAGATTTAGATTGGTTGATCAATAGAGTGATTCTAGGGATAGGAAGTACGCAGTTCTAACTACCTTAATGTTTGAGGGCTTTAGAGAAAAGAGAGATATATGTTCCAACTACATTAATGTTTGTGTACATCTTGGGATAGGAAGATAGATGTGTTGACTACCTTAATGTTTGAACGATTATGGTGATAGCAAGAGAAACTCTGATATTCATATTGAGTACTTACTCGGGTGTGGGTAAGAAAAAATTTTTAGAAATTAAAAACCAATGGAAATTTATCAAAGGGTTTCATATACCATTATCTTTGGGTTAAAGATTTATTTTACTGATTACTTACGGTTGTTACGAGTTTTTTCTGTTATAGATTTTCTAATGAAATATAGTATAACATTCTTTTACATTATTATACTTGTATACTATGATAATAAGATTCTATATTCTTTAAGATATAATCTTTCACTAAGTAAAACTTTATTATGTTTCCTTATCGGTTCCATATTTCCAGATCTTAAGAAAGATTGTATATTATTTAAGACCAAAATGTGGTTTCTAAATCCATCTTGTTTTACTTGGTTAAAAATAGATCTTCTTAAGGATAAGAAAAAGTTTTTAAAATTTGAACTCCCCCTCTTATAATTGATCATCTGCATATCTATTTTGATCCTACAATTGTTATCAGAGTATGTCTCTAAAATACTTATATTTTCATATAAGTTTTCTTTCTAAACATTTCATTCCTAGATGTACTTATTCATGTTTTTTTCATAAAGATTTTTTTTCATTATATACTATTACTACTAATTCTTTTTCTACTAAAGATATTTTGTTTTATGATGGAAGGATTGAATATTTGTTCTATAGATAATCTAAATCATACGAGACCACCAATTTTTATGTTAACAATTATGGCCACCAGAGAGATAGGATGAAAACCTTCCTTATTAACACCATTTTGGATAATTGTTTTATACTTACCAGAGACTAAATAATTCCTACCAATGAAATTGGAACTTTCACAAATCAAGAAAATTAAGAATATCATCTAAACTATAAGGTAAGCATTACTCATTTTTGTTACACGACTAGGAATATCTATAGTAAAATATCTTCTTGTGAAGCTGCCAATAGTATATAGAAGAAACTTGAAGTTACACACATTGTAACATCAAAATTGAATAAAACTAGAAGATCTATGTTAATAGATTAATATCATGGATTTGTATGTCATCATGGAGAAGTTGATTGAAAAGTGAAAAAAAATAATATTTTTGAATATCGTCAACAGTCTTCAATATATGGGTCAAAAATTAATTGATGATGAAATACATGTGGAAAGATAATTGATATCATGCCTAATGAGTGGGAATCAAAAAGTAAACCTATTGATGAATATAGGAAAGTAGCTAATATTAATCTTAATGAGTTATTAGGAACTCCTCTTCTGCATGAAACATGAATGAAGAGAGATGCATACATTAATAAGGAAAAGATTGGTAATAGAAGTGTTTCATTCCCTATAACATCTGAATCGAAATCTCTGAAACGGGTAACTAGATATAAAGCTAAGAAAGATGTTGTAATATATTAATCAATTGATAGTGGTCAGTCTAAGAATTAGTTATCCAATATTACTGTAAGAATGAACAAGTTTGTGGGAATGATAGATTATCAGTACATATTTAAGAAAACAGACAAAAATGATAAGAATGATTCTAAAAAAACATGATATGAATGAAAAAAGGATGGACATATCAGACCTGATTGTTTTATTCTTAAGACAAAATACGAAAATGATAAACATTTTCAAAGGAATATAATGATGTACTACAAATCTATGGATAAAAAATTATTGACGTCAAATGAATCTTGTTGTTCCAGTGGTGGTGAATCCCTAGTAGAATCAACGGAATATGAATCTTATAGTCAAAAGAAAATTGGTCTAATAGCCAGATTAACAATTGAAAATCATTCACTTATGGCTAAGGTACACAATACTGAAATCCTTAACCAATATTTCCTTAAATTCTAATCTTCATAATGAATAATATTATGAGTCTTGAGATGAATAATATTCATAATCAAAATATAATACCTTAACTTCGTTGATGAAATTTATATATTTTCTAAATTTCATGAGAATGTGAATTTAAAGATAAAAAATAAGTTAGAGTAAGAATATTATAGAATTTATCTTTTAAAAAAAGATTATAATATCTATCTAAAGATATTGGTCAGAAAACTCTCGATTCTGATAATATTTCTTAAAACCATAAGGATTTTAATTCTATGAAGCAAGTACATTCTAAGGATCATATAAATGTAATTTCTAAGAAAAGGTTTTTTTACAGAATAACTAATATCCTAAGACTAATGACTATGAGGATATGAATTTAGTAATAAGAATAAAATATAAAATAGTTTCTTTAAATAAAATTCTATCAAATCTCACTTCTCGAAGGAAATAATTTTATTAAATGCATTAAAAACATCATCCTCTTAGGAATAGTTTAGGGATTTGGTTATACTCACTCAAAACCTGTTTTTAGTCATAACTATTTTCCCCAAAGTGATCATTTTTTCACTAAGTGCTAATGACGTGGACATAGGTAGAAAAATTATGATTTTAAGAAATCCCAATCATTAGGTTTTAATAGAGATTATTTTTCTATGAAAATGTTGATACTTAAGATTTTACTTTATAGCAATTCTAGATCCAAGAATGTTTGGATTCCAAAAGATAACCTCTTTTATTTTCAAGAAAACAAATGAAGTTATAACAACAATACATGGTACATGGATAGTGGATGTTCCTGTCACACGACTGGTAACAAAAACATCTTCAAAATTAATATAAAGTGGAAAAGAGATATTATTCTACAATTTTTCATATTTCCAGACCAACTTGATAACATTTTTAAAACATATTTATCCTCTAATTGATTTTAATTCCATAAAAAAAATTTAAGAATGATAATTGTAATGTAATCAATAAGATATAAATTTTTTAAAACCTATATATTTACATTATGATTATTTTTTTCATAGGGGGAGTACATATGTTTTCTATTTCAATTTTTTTCCATTATGAAATTTTGAAAACATGAAAAAAATTCTCAATAAAATTTTCAGAACCTAAAAATTTTCTTTCCTTAAATAAATGTCCAGATCCAAAGAATATCTTTCCTTAATAAACATTTCAGAACCAAAAAATTTTATTTCCTTGAAAAAATTTTCAAAACCTAAATATTTTTTTTTCCTTAATTAACCTTCCTAAAACTATGTTTTCTATGAATAATCCTATTAATCTAAAAAATTATTTCTGAGTAATCTGAAAGGTATGTTTCCTTACTTAAAACTTATAAATGTCATTTCTTACTTCTTGGAATTTCAATATTTTTTAATAAGACTTTTTCAGATTCAATTTCAATAAATCTAATTTTTCCTTAATACCTTAAAATTTTGGAATCTATAAATTTTTCTTTAGTATTAATATCAAGCATCAGATCATATCAAGTTAATATCAATCATTGGATCTATCCAACAACTCTAACCATCACCGTGAAGTCTATTTAAATATACCACATGTTCATGTCCCACATCAATTCTCTTAGTCTTTTACATCGATTCAGTTCCATAAATTAACTGTGTTATTTCCATTTTTATAGTTTCCTTACATTATGAATGCTTTTTAAATCGTCTCCTTAGACTCTGTTGCAGTCTCAATCCAGCAAGGATCCCAAGGATTTGATTATCTTCAGGGAAATATTAATTGATATGAATTTATTCTCTGAGTATGATTCTTTAATTTTTAATCTTATCATGCTAAACAGATGGAAAATATTATGTGTTTCCAACGAAAATAATCAAGATCTAGTCTATGCTAATCTTTTAGTGTGTTTTTATGATTCAGTTCATTTCTATGAGCAAGGTAAAAGATAGATTTTTAAGATAAAAAGCTATTGGAAGTCATATTTAATATCTATTAACAAGGCCACCTTCATCCTATAAATTATCTAAAAAGGTGAGTAAATCCTCTCCTCACACTGTTTTCTTGACAAGGAAGGATCCTTCTAGAAATTAAAATCAATAGAGTGTCTTCGACTGAATAATGTTTAGAAACCCAAGATTTCCCATCTTTCAAAAAACCACAGGTTGTTTTTTGTGGATTCGAGGTTTATTTATCCAAATAAAAGGTGGTAAGGATTTACTTAAGATATTTTTTATCTTTTTCTTATTATTATTAGTGAACTCAAGGAAAATAAATTTGGTGAAATACATCCTTCTAACAATTAGAAACTTCAAGAATGGAAACATAAAGTCGCCGATTTTGATGTATCCAGTGATCATTTCAAAGATTATTTTTTTGTGTTTGGAATCTTTAAAGATATCATGCACCTTAAAGGCCATCATATTTAATATTAAGCTACTCAGTGATGACACATTGAGGAGATTGAAGATCCGTTTCAATAGTGAATTTGGTGAGTTTGTTGATCTTCCTGATAAGGATGCTCAAGTTAAGAAATTTGATGTTGGAGAAAGTTAAAAAAATTCTATAAAGAAAAGAAAAGGACATGAATATAAGATACCAAATATATCAACCCTATCCTTTTTTATATATCATTATATGTTTTTAATCACAATTATACATCAATATACAAGCCAAGGATCATTAAGTATAGTGTCTTTGAAGACTAGGTACATAAAACATAAAACATAGAGCTGAAAAACACTTCTTTTTATAATATCCATAAATATTTCCTAACATCCTTTCAGCCCTTAGATCCAAATAGGGCACCCAAGGGAACACATGAAAAATGGGATGAGATTAAAATACATGGAAGGTAATGAACATAAGAATAAATCTTAAGAACATGAGTTAGGAGGCATGACGTAATGGTATCAAAGTCATTGAACATATGAAATCATATCATATAAACATGGGATCATATAAACATGGAATCATATAAATGTGGAAGAATCAGAAAAAAAGTCTTTAGTATGGGTCAAGGATAACCACCAATCTCATTTCCCATTTTAGTACGGGTCAAGGCAAACTGCTAATCCCGTTTCACATTTTAGTACGGGTCAATCCTAACTGCCAATCCCATTTCACATTGCATCCCATGAGACTTAACATTACCCAATGTATTGGATTGTTATCTGAGCAGACCCATCTCAACATTTTTCTGAATATTCTTCCCACATAAATAATCATACGTAATCAACCATACATTAACATAAGGGTGTCTATGGAAAGAATTGGGTACCAAAATCATTACATAAAGCATAACCAATGGGAATATCATGAAAGTTTCCATGAATGAAAAGGATCAGAACATACATGGATAGTTATAAGGTAAAATAGTCTTATAAAATGGTATGTGAGGTCAAAAAAAATGTGGAAACATATACGAAATGTATTTGAGAAACATTATCATTTAATAATTTTGGTGCGGTTTTAAGGATAATACTAAAGAGCCTTTGAAATAGAAAAGGGGAAAATATTGTATATAAAACTAGAAATAAACCAAGAAGGTTTTAATAATAAAAATTCTGATCTTATGATGAAAATGTTGGCTTAAACAGAGGATATAGTGCACTTAAAATTGGGGAAGATTCCTGAAAAAAGGTTTTCTTATCGGAACGTTCTAAGGAGGGAAACTTTTAAAAACATATATATCCCCGAATGAAAGTGATGAAAGGGTCTTGATAAATGAATTTTTTACAAATAAACATATTTTATAAGATGCAGATAAACAAATAATTTTACTCCATTTTTATATAAAGAACGATAAGGCAACCCAAAAGAACAAAGGAGGTTCAGGTAGATTTTGTTATAGATTATCAGCATAGTGTTAGGTGTACCTAAGAGGGCTTGATGAGAGAGAGAAGGGGTTTCCCATTAATTATAAAAAATGGGGGCTATATGGGGGAGGTAATAAATCATACCCCATCATTTGGTATTATATATAAAAAGGCATAGCATATAGGAGAATCTTGATTAAGAGAGAAATTGAGAGGATCCCTTAACATAAGTATGGTGGTGTTCTCCACTTCTTATTATTAACCTAAATAAACAAATTAGGTTTATTAATTAATAATTATTAGACCACATATTTAATTAGTTGATTTATTGTAATCCTTTTTAGTTCATTCAAGAATTTTTGATTTTTTATAAGGTTTAATTTCATTGTTTAGGTATGTTTTCTTCCTTGGTTTTCATGATTGGTTCATGTTTAGATAATCATATAAGATAAAAGTGGTTTTCCAGAATTGATGTAATATGCTATTAGTGGAAATACAGGAGATTACATGGTTTCAAATTTATTTTGGTTACATATTGTGAAGTCAAATTAATATATAAGACCTTAGTCATAACTGTTTTGGTAAATTGATGGGTTTGATTGCAATGAACATGTCTTTCGTTATAACATAATACCATTTGTGAAAAAGTATTACAGAACCATAACTAGGATATATTACATATATAATAATATGGTTCAACCATATCAAATATTGTTTCATGACCAGAGTAAAAGGTGATTATAGAAATTGATAAATTGTTGTCCTTGAATGTGCTAAATTAACACATCTCAAACTGTGTTTACATTTCATTGAAATAAAAGAAATTGGTATATGAGATAAGACAATGAAGTATAAATTTAATATAATATATTTCCATTAAATTTAGGTTACAGGTGTTATTATACAATTTGGTTGAAGGGAGGTGATGAAAGAAACAAAAAAGAAAAGAACATAAAGAAATGAATGAATTAGAAGGAAGAATTTACCTCTTCAGTCTCCCTCCTTTGAGAACCTCTTAAGGGTAGTGGTTTTGGTATTTTTGAGAGACCTAGGGCCTTTGAACGTGGTGAAGATCATAGGGAGATATTTGGCAAGAATATTTTCAAGGAACAAGGTTTGAGAGTAGTTAAGAGGGGGGTTGTAGTAGAGGAGAGGAGGGTTTTCATAAATTTTTAATCAATAGTTTATTAATTTCCATCAAGACACGCAATAGTTTCTATTCCATTACAAAAAATTTTAATAAATGCATTTGATTTCAATCCAATGTCCATTTACATCATCCATGATTCAAGCATGATGCAGAAATTTAGGTTTTAGCATTTATTGTGAATTATCAGATTTTACTATTCATCAACAATTCAAGAATTTTAGAAAAATACCAAAAATTTACCCTAACCAATTTTCAAAATTTTGAATCCAAAAATAAAGTCCATTTTTCAAAAATAATACTCTAAATATGATTAATTTAATAATTAATTAAAATAATAATTTATTACTAAAAACCAGTTTCAAAACATTCATTACTAATTTTAAAATATATGTATATCATACATTCAACTTGAATATTATTTATATGTTATCATCGATAAGGTTACTATTCATTAGGGTATATCACAATTCTTAAGGGTATGTCACTATTCATAAGGGTAGGTTACTATTCACCAAATATTATGTTTTACTTTAGCGAACTCCAAATAACTTACTCGTCACAACCGTGTATGCCAGATTTTAAAAATTCCAAACAAAGATGTGTCAGACATATGTTTAAGAGTCACACAACACTTAGTAGTTCATTATTTTGGATTTTCATGTGATTTTATGACATAATTATAATAATGTAATTTCAATTGAAAACTTTGGGTCGTTACATTCATTCCCCCTTATTAAATGTCTCACTTAAAATTCCGTTTTACATTCTAAGACATAAACATGTGTCGATACTTTTCCTTTATTTCCTCCTCCAGTTCCAATGTTCCCTATATGTACTTATGGTTCAACAACAGTACTTTGACGAGGTGTGTATTATTGTTACATAGAACTTTATCACTATTATCCAAGATCTTCACCGGATGATCCTCATAGGAATGATAATCCTCCAACTATACCACCTCTGAAGAGAGTACATGTGAATGATCTGATATTATTTCATTAAGAGGGATACATGAAAGAAATCTTGTTCGTTCGACATGGTAGGTGGACGTTCTAGTCGATAGACCACATCCCCAACATGATCAAGAATCTTGACGGTGGTCGATGTAGCTAATATTGAACATCCCTTACTTTCAAAACATCATGATCTTCTTGAATGAAGATGTGCGTAGGAATACCGTGTCTCTAACTTTGAACTAAGGGTCTCATCAACGATTATTTGCATCACACTTCTATCGACTATGGGATGAATTAATATGTTGTTGAATGGTTTTTAACTTTTCCACCTTTTCTTTAACCATTTCAGGTCCTAACTGCTAACTCTCACTGAATTCATCCCAACACGTCGTTGTTCTGCACCTTTTCCCATAAAGGGATTCATATGGAGCCATTCGAATGCTCGAGTTAAAATAGTTGTTTAATGAGAATTAAACCAGTGGAAGATGCTGGTCCCATCCTCCTTTAAAATTCATAAAACACGCTCTCAACATGTCTTCCAGTGTATAAATAGTCTGCTCAGAATGTCCATCAGTTAGAGGATGATCGATCATACTGAAGTTTAGTTCAGTGTATACAAAATGTTGGAGACTTTTCTTAAACATTGAGGTAAATCTTGGATCATGATCAGATATAAGATATTGTGGTACTCCTTGCAGTCTTAATACTTCATTTATTTATATCCTTGCAAGTTTATCAATGAAAATTCCTCCCGGATTGCGATAAAGTGAGTTATCATTGTAAGTCGGTCCACAGTGACCCATATAGCATTGTTTCTTATGGATTCACTTGGAAAAATAGTAGAAAATTCCATGGTAATGTTCTTCCACATCCACGCTAGTATGGGTAGTGGTTTCATCATCATGTAAGACTTTAGCATCTCATCCTTCACTTACTGACATACCAGGAACTTTGATGTATATTTAACAATCTCCCTTTTCATATTGTCCAACAAAATGTTTTCTCAGAGATCTTGATACATATTTGTGCTCCCTTTTTGAATAGAGAAGGTTGAGATATTTGAGTCATTAAAAATATCCTTCTTTATCTCTATATTGGACTATACACATAATCGAGACCCAAATATTACAACTCCTTCCTCATCAATCTTGAACTCAGTGGATTTCCCACTTTTGATAACATCCACCTTTTTCAGAAGTTCCACAACTTTTCACTGAGCATCCTTTATTTTCTCCATGAGGGATGGTTGAGAAATCATATGGGAAAATATTTATGATGTTCCTCCCTTAATGATTCCCATTTCTATCATCATAAAATCTAAGAAGATTGGATCCTATTCAATTCTCATCATTGATTAAGATGAAGGATCCTTTCTACTAAGTGTATCCGCCACATTGATTGCATTATCGAGATGGTAGTGTATTGAGAATTCATAATCCATGATAAGATGTATCCATTATAGAAGGTCTATATTAATCTATTTTTGTTTGAATATATATTTGTGGATCTTGTGGTCAGTATATATCTCACAAATCACCCCATAAAGATATTGTCGCCATATTTTCAACATAAGGATCACTGCCGCCAACTCTAGATCATGCGTAGGATAGATTTTCTCAGGAATTTTCATGTGTCTTAAAGAATAGGCTATCACATTATCATTTTACATCATCGCACATCCTAATCCATTCATTGAATCATCACTATACACCAAAAAGAGTTCTCCACTTATTGGGAGTGTGATTATTGGCGCAAGGAAAATCCTCTTTTTCAACTCCTTGAAATGATCTTCCCATTCCTGAGTCCATAAAAACGTTACATCCTTCCTTTTCAGCTTGGTCATTGGGTTTGACAATCGTGAAAAGTTATTCACAAATCATTGATAATACCCAGCTATACCCCAACGATGTGGATCTCGGTTATAGATGTTATTCATGGCCACTCTTCAATGGCATTTATCTGGGAAGGGTCAACGAATATTCCTTTTATAGTGATAACATTCCCCAAGAATGATACTTCCTCCATCCAGAACTCATATTTTCTGTACTTCTCATAAAACTTCTCCATTCTAAATTTCATCAACAAAGTACTAAAATACTCATCATGTTCCACTTTGCTATTGGAGTATATCAGAATATCGTCAATAAAGACTACCACAAATTTGTCAAAGAAATCTCTAAATACTCAATTCAATAAATCCATGAAAATAATTGGAGAATTAGTAAGTTTGAGGGCCATCACTATGAACTAATAGTGTTCATAAATCATTCGAAAGGCAGTCTTACGAATACCTTCCTTACTCACCTTTAATTGGTGATATCTCAACTAAATGTCCACCTTAGAGAAATAACTAGTCCCACGAAGCTGATGTAACATGCCATCTATCCATGGAAGGGGATACCATGTCTTTATAATGGTTTTACTAAGAACACTATAATCAATGTAGAGGCGCATTGATCCATCCTTCTTCTTGATGAAGTGGACTGGAGCACCACATGGTGATGCACTAGGGAATATAAAACCGTTCTCCAGATTCTCTTTTGAATGCTTCTTCTGCTCTACTAATTCTATAGTGGCCATTCTATATGGTGTCTTTGAAATTGGAAAAGATCCTAGAATAAGATCAATTGATAACTCAACCTCTCAGTCAGGAGGAAGACTGTGAAACTCTTAAGGGAATACATTAGTGTAATCTCTCGTGATGGGCAGGTCTTTAAGAATGATTCTCCCATTTTTCTAAAACATTTGATCTATATATTCTTTCTCATAAGGAAAAAATATCCAGAATAGAGATGAAGGGTTCGAGGAAAATATGTATTAAAAAACATCCTCCTGAATTCCTACCAATTCATGGAATCAATTTCCACTCTGGACACTATATTCTAGATCAGTGTCCCCTACTTATCAACTTCCCCATCAAAATGATAAAATATTAGTATGGTTTTCTCTACATCCAATCACTGGAAGATATGGAATATATATTCAATAGAGTTAATCCATTATTCCGCGAGGAGGGGATCATAAGATCCACTAAACATGGGAGTCATTTTCTGAATGAAGGATTATACGGAAACATTATCTTTCCTTGGAGTAGGAGGGAATTCTGCATGATTCATGTTATTATGCATAACTCGATCCAACTGAGCAAGTACTATCATAATGTTTTGAGAAACCATTCCTATCATATCAGGAATATCATTTGGGAAATCCTCACATTTCCAATCACTTTGATTATTGGAACATGTTCTTCAATTTCCCTCCATTAACTATGAAAAATAAAGTACAGTTAGAGGGCTCGTAACTTTGTTCTTAAACATAAAAAAGTAATATTTTGAACTTAAAATGATAAACTTGTAGAGGATAAGTATATCCTAAAATTTTATTACTTATGATTAAATCTAGGTTATCCTCAATCCATTTCATATCTTTTTTTCTTGCTGTGTTTTTATATTCCCTTAATAATGTTTTGTATTTTTTTCATGAATTTACCAAATCATAACCCCTGGGTGTTTCAATACCTATAGTGAAGAAAAGGTCATTGTCGTGTACTAGGATACCATGGGTAAAGCCCGAAACTCCATATCGGAGTTTTCACTCCATGGTACATTATAGCCAGATGCAACTCTATCTGTTTCTATCTTGATAGGGTTGCATTTTCTGGAAAAACCACTTACTCTATACTTACCAAAACACAGGGGTCTTTTCTTATACATAGTCTCATCCTTAGGGTTCTCACTAAGGTTCTCTATTCCTAATCTCTAAAAATCATTGGACCATCCTCTGATAACAACTATAGAAACTATAGTGTTTTCCATATAACATTTCATTGCATTAATCATAATTATACATCAGAGTACAAGCCAAGTATCGTTAAATCTAGTGTCTTGGAAGACTATGTATATAAAACATAAAACATGGGGCTAAAAAATACTTCTTTATTTAATCTCTATAAAGAGCTCATAACATTCATTGAGCCCTTACATCTGCATAGGGTACACTAGGGAACACATGAATAATGGGAGGAGAGAAAAATCCTTATAAGGGAATGAATAGAATAATATAGCATAAACCGATGAGTTCTGAGGCATGACATAATGATATCAAAATTGTCGAACATTTGAAACCATATCATATAAAAATGGGATCGTATGGACATGGAATCATATAAATGTGGAAGAATCACAAATCATACATTTAGTATGGGTCAAGGCTAACCACCAATCCCTTTTCCAAATTAAGAATAGTGTAGGGCTACCTGGCAATCCCATTTCCCATTTTAATATAGGTCAAAGATTACCACCAATCCTATTTCAAATCACATACCATGAGACTTAACATTACCCAATGCATTGTAGCACTATCTGGGTGCACCCATCTCAAAATTTTGAAGAATATTCATGCCACATAAATATTCATACATAATCAGTCATACAAAAATATAAGGGTACCCATTGAAATAATTGGGTACCACAATCATGACATAGAGCATAACCAATGGGTGTATCATGAATGTGTCCATGATAGAAAGGGATTAGAACATACATGGATGTTCATTAGGTAAAATAGGCATATAAAATGGTATGTTTTTTCTCATATAACTGCAACATATATGAAATGTATTTGACAAATATTAGCATTAAAACATTTTGTGCAGTTTCAAGGAAAATACTATTGAGCCTTTAAAATAGAAAATAGGTAATTTTTTATATAAATCCAGAATTGAACAAAAAATGTTTTCATAATAAAAATTTATAGATTTTATAAAGATAATGTTTGCTTGAAATAGAGGATATATTGCACTAGAAATTAGGTAAAAATTCGGGAAGTTCCCTTAAAACAGGTTTGCATATCAAAACGTTCTAAGGATGTAATGTTTTCAAAACATGTATATCCCAAAAATAAAGTCATTAAAGGTTCTTGATAAATAAATTTTATACAAACAAACATCATTTAGAAGATTCACATAAACAGATATGATAAGTCTATTTTGATATAAATAAAGATAAGGAAACTCGAAAGAACAAAGGAGTTTCGAGTAGAATTCGTTACGGATTATCAGTATGGTGTTGGTTGTACCTAAGACGGATTGATGAGAGAGAGAAGGGGTTTATCATAACATATAAAAATGAGTGAATTAAGGATTAGGTGAGAAAAAATACTCTATAATTTGGGATTAAACATAAAAAAGACATAACATAGAGGACAATCATGATTAAGAGAGTAATGGAGCACATCCATTACCTTATGTCTGGTGGTGATTATAACAACCATGCTCTTTATTACAGACTGAAACCTGATTTATTAAATAAACTATTAACTTTATAAAACATGTATCCTTGATAGGTCCGGTGTATTTCAGGCTTAGGATCATTACTTAGATACTTAAAACATGAAATACAACATCTTTACTGAAAACTTCTTTTACAAGACCACTACATTCCCTTGTACTTAGAAATGCATGGGATAACCCGAGGAAATGAATAAGAAAAATGTGACCTATAAGGACCATTAAGGGAGTAAAAAAGGCACGACATGAAGAATAAAATACATGTTTGGAAATAGGCCTATTAAGAGAGAATAAAAGAAACATGAACATAAAGGCAAGATAAAGCATGATAATCACAACCTGGAAATGTGGCAACAACAATTAAATGGTATTAGCATGATCCAAGGATCATTAAACATGGAGAATGTGTAAAACCTCATTAAAATTGAATTAGAATGAGTAAACCCACATTTCACATGACGTATCATGATATTATTCTTGACTCAATGCATTGGAGCTATATCAGGGTGTACCCTTCTTAAACATTTCATTTCATGCATAAGTGTGCCACAAGATCATACAACGTAGATTCATTAAACATCTTAATTTATTTCACAAAAATGGAATTTGAAATTAATACATTAAACTATTCCATAAATAAGTAAATGTGGATAAAGGTGAATACCCTTGATAGAGAAATACGCATGGTATTCACTATACAATGATTTTGGATTCAAAAATGGTAGTGCAATTTCGGCAGCATAACAGAGTGACATAAGACTACATAAAAATGATAATGAGTGGGAAAATGGTGTCTCATTATATGTAAATGAAATGGACAGCAATGGGTAATATAGATACATGTCTCAACATAAGTAACGTAATTTGGATTCATAATACAAAATAATTGCTTGAATGTAAATGAGGAGAGAGAAATTCCATACGGAATTTCAGCATGGTAACAGGTGTGCATGGGAGAAATTAATGAGAGAGAAAAGTGGTATCTCATCATTAAAACATAAATAGGGATGTATGGGGGAGGTGAAAAATCATAACCCCAACATTTATATTTGAAAATAAATTTTCATAACAATATTAAGAAGCTTGGATTAAATTAGAATTGAAGGAATCCCTTACATTCAAGTGTGATCCTAAAGGCTTGGGAGGGGCTTGAGTGAGGCTTAATTGGAGGTTGGGGTGCCTTGGGAGGATTATAAAAAGAGGTGGACATAGGTTCGATGAACTCAAAAGGATTTGAGTGAAGATGAATTTGGTTCTTTGGTGGGATTACATAAAAAATGAGAGAAAATTCTATATTATTTAGGTTTGGGAAACGAAACACTAAACTATTCAAAACCAAAAAACAACCCATGGTTTTTAAACGTTTAATTTTCATAGGGGATTGGAAAACATAATTTAATATGGCCAATGACTGAACTTCTTATAATAATATGGTTTCTTATGTGGAGGTGAGTTACATTCTCAAGGAAATCAATTTAAAAAGTTAAAATGTTTAATAAGTCTTGAAGGGGTCACTAGAAAATAGTAAAATAAATCAAACTAACATAAAATCACATTATTTTAATGTTAAAACATTAAATGGATGAAAATAATGTTTATAGTATTTTATTACTTCACTATTGGGTCATTATGAAGTCATAAAAAACATTGTATATTTCAACGATATTTAATTTTTACCTAGAAATTCGAATGACTGCAAACATTATGAAAAATCCACTGTGGGATAATTTGGACATTATGATTTCAATAATAGTAATATTTTTTTTCTAAATAATTTTATAAAAATATGAATTTTTAATTTTAAAATAAAAACCTACTTAAAAAAATCCTTGGTTTTGACAAAATAACTTTCAATCCTTAATAAATATAACAATTTTATTAAAATTTGTAATAATATCATTTATATTATATAAAAAATAATTTAGTAATAATATTTAATTAAAATATTTTTTAATCCAAAATTCCATTAATTCTTTAAAATAGATTTCTTAATTAAATAATAATGCTATTATTGATTTAAAAACATTTTACCAAGTTACAATAACCAAATGAATATATATTATCTATAGAAAAATAATGTACAGAATCATTGTACTATGGTCTCATTTCATAACCCCTTATAATACCGGTATAAGATAGAAGGGTAAGGTCTGTGGTGGTGACAGACTCTTGGGGTGGCTTATATGTCATTACTCATGTGGTAATCTCTATCAACTTACACTTCTTCCGTAGGTGGTTCTATTCGATCTTAATGTGTTGAAGATCATCTTGGGATTGGTCAAGAAAGAATCCCAATATACCACCTCCTTTTTGAGCTCCAAAAAAATGTGCTTTTATGGGGGGATTCTATTGTATAAGGACATCGCTTCCTTTGTCTGAGTAAATTGGATTTGTTAAAGCCCTATATTTATTCTAATCATGTGATCACTATTTAACATCAATATAAGAAACAACCACAATTCATAATGGTATTTTGAAATCCAAAAACATAAATCCAAATAATATCATATATTATATAACCATTTTACATAATAAAACATTTAATTAGATCAAGATGAATTTTTGTTAATAATAATTTGGGTCGTTACAGTGTTCTAAACTTGTTATTAATGACCTGAACAAACTAATTATAATTATTAATTAATAATTACAGAACCTATTATATAATTTATTTATTTATTTTATCCCTTTTAAGTTCATTCATGAACTTTTTGATTGGTTATAAGGTTCAATTTTATAGTTGATGTATATTTGGCTCATTGGTTTTAATGACCTGTCCATGTTAAGATAATAATGTAAGATGAAAGTTGTTTTCCGTAATTGAATTCATATTCTATTTTTGAAAATATAATGGATTACATGGTTTCAAATTTAATTTGGTTACTTAGAGTGATGTCAAATTATTATATAAAACCTTACTGATAACTATTTTGGTTAATCCGTGGGTTTGATTACTATGAACAAGTTTTTATTTATAACAGAATACCATTTTTACAAAAAAGATTACATAACCATAACAAGGATATATTTCATATATAATAATCTGGTTAAACCCTAACACAAATGGTGTCATGACCAGAGTTAAATATGATAATAGAAAGTGATAAACGGATGTCCTTGAATGTGCTAAATCAACACATCTCAAACGGTGTTTACATTTACTTCCAATAAAAAAACAGGGGAAAGGGGAGAATATAATAAAGTATACCATTAGCATAATATCATTCTAGTCCATATATATTACAGGAGTTATCATACCATTTGGTTGAAGGGAGGTTTAGACAGAAACAAAAAATAAAAGAACTTAAAGAAATGTAATAATTGGAAAGAGAAATTTACCTCTTCAGTCTTCCTCCTTTGAGAACCTCTTAAGGGGATAGGTTTTGGTATTTTTAAGATAATAGGGGCCTTTTGATGTGGGAGATATCTTGGGGAGAGATTTATGGTGAATAGAAAGGCTTGAGAGTAATGAAGAGAAGAGAGAGTGAGGGGGTTTTATAGTGGAGGAGAGGAGGGTTTTCATAATTTTTTAATCATTAGTTTATTAACTTCCCTCAAGACTAGAAAATGTGTTTATTACATGACAAAAAACAGTAATAAATTAATGTGAGTTATAACTAATAACCATTTACATCATCCATGACTCATAAATGCTGCAGAAATTCAGGTTCTAGCATTTATTGTGAATTATCAAATTTTGTTATTCATCAAAAATTCATGTATTCTAGAAAAATCCAAAAAAATCAACATAACCATTTTTCAATGTTTAGAATCCAAATATTAAGTCCATTTTTCAAAAATAATTTTCTAAATATTAGTAACTTAATATTTAATTAAAATCATAATATATTATTAAAAAGTACTTTTAAAACATTTATTTACTTATTCTAAAATATAGGTATATTGTACTTTCAACATAAATAATTTTTATATATTATCATAGGTAATGTTTTTATTCATTATGGTATATCAATATTCATAATGGAATGTTACTATTCATAAGAGTAAGTTACTATTCACCAAAAAGTATGTTTTTCTTATCGGACTACAAATAACATACTGGTCACAACCCTGTATGTCTGATTTTCAAAATTCCAAACACAAAAGTTTCAAAAACATTTTTAAAGGTCTCATAGCACATAATAGCTCATTATGTTTTGTTTTCATGGGATTTTAGGACATAATTATATGAAGGAAATTTCCATTGAAAAAGTTTGTTCGTTACACATAAACATATTTCTGAACCTCAAACTGCACCACCTAAAACGAAGAAGAAAAGGAAGTTTTCAGATCAAGTAGTTGCTAAGTGGAGGGAGCAGAATAAAAATAGAAATTAAGGTGATAATATCTTTAGGCAATACCCTACAGAGGCTAAGGATTTGATGTTTTTTTAATTTTAGACTCTCGAGAAACAAGAACAGGATAAAAATAAAAAAAGTTAGAAGATCGGGTTGTTGGACCTTTGTAAAAGGATGTTGAGAATGCATCAGAACATATTCAGATACCAGAATCCCTCTTGTTGAATGCTACAGTTACAGAGAAGTTTATTGAAGTAAAATAAATTCAACAAGTATAATGTAACGCCCCGACCCCAGTTGCCCAGAGTCAGTGCATTAATTACATAACATTTGCATGATCACAAGAAAGATCAAATCTCGAAAGACCGATTGGTTTAGTAGCCTTGGAAACACTAGATATAATCATAAAGTTTTACAATACATTTCAAAGTGAAAAACTACTACAACAATAAAGTCTTCATATCCACACTATTAACCCCTCATAATATCCCTGCAAGTCATTCATAATTTACTTCTTCACTACCTAGGAAAAATAAAACATAGAAAAGGGGTGAGCTCAAATGCCCAGTAAGGATAACAATATAGCGGAACATTCATAATAAGCATAGACATTTAAGGCAATGAATTACTAAAACAAAAGCCTTTTAAAATTGAACTTCAACATAGTATGGCAAAAATAAAAATGAAATAATGCCATTTACTTATTCACATGGATATTCTACTAATCGAATAATCACATGCAATATCAATAACCACTTTCATAATGTTGGAATTCATAATGATGAACTTTAATTTCTTTGTCAAGGCCTCGTCCCAAGACCTTGGGGCTAACTGTAACCGGAACCCAACCCGGAGTGCCTCTAATAACCGGACACTAACCCGGAGTGCCTCTAATAACCGGACACCAACCCGGAGTGCCTCTAATAACCGGACACCAAACCGGAGGGCTTACTTTTACCAGTCCCTAACCTGGAGGGCTTACTTTTACCAGTCCCCAACCTGGAGGGCTTACTTTAACCAGTCCCCAACCTGGAGGGCTTACTTTAACCAGTCCCCAACCTGGAAGATACTTGTCCAACACATTCATATGAAGTAAAGGTTGAAATATAACATAAACATTCTTATTGTAACTAGCATACGAAATGTAAATAATTTCACCATATACTATGAATGGTATAAAAATAGCACATCCATAGTCAAACATATCACAAAACCTTCAATACAATATATAAGTTTTGTATCATAATAAATCAACTTCAAATAATCTTAAAATCCATCAAAGGATGTTGACATAGATGAAATCAAAATTCTTTTTAAAGAAATATCTCCTTTTATTTTGAAATCATTTAAGATCCATATAAAATAAAACATTTTCTTTGAAAATATTCTTATAATCTTGTAAGGAAAGCTTTGAAGATTTTATAACGGCGTAAAATAACCGCACCCGCCGTATAAGTTAAAAAAAACATTCTTACATCAATTCTGTCGAAAAGGTTAAAAAGGACCTTGTTTTGAAAACGACGGAAAGATTCCTTTATAAACCTCTTATAAAAAGTCAAAAAAATGTATAAATGACTTTAACCCATATTCTTGTAAATAGTAAAAATGTTTTGAAATACATTTTTAAGAAACATGGATGTGGATGATAAAGAGATCCCAGTAGATTATTACATATAAACAACCTCGGATAATGAAGAGATTGTGAAATAACCCTTACCTTGTGCTTTTCCTTGGTTGGGGTAGGTTAACCTCCTGTATAATGGTGAAAAAATTGTTATTAAATTATACAAGAATCATATACATTAATATGATATCATATATGATCTTTTAACATTGCTTTATTAATAATATCTTAGTATTATCGTCGTTTCGGGTGATAATCAATTCGTTCTTCTTAAATGTTTGGTTACGTAAGACATGTTTGTAATGGATAGATTATATATTATTCATAATCAGAATGATATTAACATTATTTTTAACCCTAAAATGAGAATAATACATGAATGGATATGATGGAGAATGAATCTTATCGCGTTCGTGGAGACGGTAGTCCGTACGTACGCACGAACGCTACTTCCATTTGATTTTCATTTTAAAATAATCAAATCCAAATGATACATAGGTATATTACTATTCCAGTATAATATAATATTTTATATATGTTACTTAAGTTCATTAACACCATCCTTTATACGTTCCATGTGTGGTATGAACGAGTCATATCATTTTAAGGGGGCGGTAGTCCGCACTTCCTCAAATGAAATTATCGTATGTATATACAACATGAAACGAATAATGGTATGAAATAAAATGGAATTACAGAAGCTTATATATAAAATATATATCATTAATATCATATTTAATTACAGTGCCATCATAATGGCCACCATGAGAGGCGGTAAGATGTATTTGAACAATCATCGTTTCGTGAGGCGTTAGTTTGCCATCCACAGAAACATTATGTTCATCATCCATTAGATGGAGTTGTGTGTATGTGTAGTTTGAATCCTTCTTATAACAACATCCTAGTATATTGAGGATACTGGTGTTGTTACAAAAGAAAGTAAATAAAAAGAGTTTGGGGGTTGAAGAAGCAAAATAAATGAAAATAATTTAAGAGAAATCGTTACCTTTAATTTAGGTAACTCACTTTGGTTGGAACCAAAGGACTTCTTGAAATGCTTTCTGCCTAAGGGGAAGCTTCAAGTATGAGGATAGGGATGTGGGGAGCTTATTTGGGCAGATTTTGGACGAGCCAAGTGGCTTTAGAGGTGTGAGGAAAAGAGAAGGAGGAGTGCCCTTTTATAAGAGGGGTGAGGGGCACCTTTGGAAAAGCTAGAAATATTAATTTATAATAAATTCATATTCGGTTTCTAAAGGCTCCAAAGTTGACTATTCAAAGTATGAGGTGGGGATAGGTCGAAAACAACTAATCCAACAGAATTTAGACAGGTTTGGGTACTTATATTAACCTTATCTTTAAGTATTAACTCTAAGTTAATTAGTTTCACTTTTACAATGTCTCTTTGTATTTTTATATAATATGGTTAATAAACTTACTATATACATCCAAGAGACCCCCAAGTGGTCCATTAATGATTAACCTATCATAATATAAGTCTCTTGGCCGAACCTTAGATTTTTATGAATTTAATATCAATTAATAATATAATATTTGTTTTAAGAACTCTTTTATGTCAATTTTGAGACCATTCAATAGTTGATTTTTGTGAAACTCATAACAGATTGATTACTTCGAACAAAGTCCATTAAATCAATCCTAATATATCATATTAGCCTAGAAAATTAGTTTAATTCATTAAAAGTTTCATATTATATTTATTTGCGTATTTATAATATCAATTATTTTAATTTTTCACTATTATAGTAATTACTGCATCATCATTGTGTCATAAATAAAATAAATTATTTAATGTCTAAAAATTATAAATAAAATATAATTATGTAGGAAATCTTTTTAGATTTCTAATGAATATTTATAATCTAAAATCCAACATATATAACCCTATGTAAAAATTGTTCTTCTAAAAAATATATGCTTGTGTCATTTTTGTATTCATTTTAACTTAATTAAAATAAAGTGTCATTATCACTTACAAGTGGATCCATGGGGTCCCAAAATAGACCCAAAGATTCCCATGGTCGACCATGTATCATCCAATAGAGTTAATACACGTTTTAGGGTAATTTAGTATTATTATAACATTATTTGTTTTAACCCTTATTTACCGGATTTACCCTTAACCATGGTAAATAAAATATTTACCGCAGTAATTATTAAAAATGTCTAAAAATAAAAGTTACCTATTTACACAATTTGAACATCCTGATTCCAAATATGGAATCCATTTTCCTAAATTCAAAACACAGAAGTGGCAGAAATTAATTTAAAATTAATTCCCGCTGTCAAAACAAAAAGCGTGTTTTTAAGAGATAATAACTATCAAAAGATTGACACTTGTTTATGTTCGGTTTAATTGTAAAATTATGTCCAATGACCAAAATTATATTAAATGGTAAAAATATATTCTAAATATACTTTAAAACCACTCAAATTCATAATTTATCACTATTAATTATTTTGATTAAAAAAGTTGTTTTTAATTAAAATTTAGTAATTTTCACTATTCATCAAAATATGAAAGTTATCCGAAAAGTACCAAAATTTCACCTTAGGCTAATTTTGATATTCCGAATCCAAAAATGAAGTCCATTTTTAAATATAAAATATATATAATTTCAAAAATTAGGTATTACTATTCATAACGGCTAGTTTGATTGGTTGTGGTGTGTGTTAAAACTCAAGGTTGCGTACAACACACGCTACTGTATTATTCAAAGAAAGCGTACCGTGGAAGCTTGGGATGTTTCATTTTAAATTTTTGATGTCCCCATTTAGTCAAAAAGTTTAAAATATTGTATTTAAAAAGGTTTCACTATTAAAAGTTGATAAAAGTGCAATACTGAAAATGAATCTGTTATTGCATTATGACTAAGAAACTCTTAATATGGATTCTAAAATTATAAGGATTATATAAACATTAAAATTTATCTAATACTATTCATAACCTCTTTTGAACGGCTTGTTTGGTAAGTCATGGTGTGCTTGAACTTGGTGTTGCATGTAGTGAATGTTATTGAATTATTTTGAAGAAGTAACACACTAGGAAATCTTGGGGTGTTACATTCTCCCCTCCTTCAATAAATTGCGTCCTCGCAATTTGAAATTGGTCTTCGAAAATAAAAGTTTGAAAATAGATAATATATTTGTGGGAAACCCCACATCGGAAATTGGTTTACTAAAATTTAGTCTTAATATGAGGAAAAGAGAAATGAAATGGTCACCACCAAATTATGATCTTGATTAGGAGAACATTGGTGGCAATTAGAGACATATAATCGGAGGAAAAACGTAAATATTTATAGGTAGTGATTGGGGTCATCAATCAAAAACAAGTATAAAATTGAGGTCCTTAAACTCATCAATATATGATGATTTGAAGTACCATCAGTTCAACAAAATATAGGGTATTGGGATAACACATTTTTGACGTTTCAAAATATCTTAGTTGAAATCCCACATCGAAAAATGAATTAATGATGCCTCTATTTAAAATAAAGAGTGGAAAGTATGAAGATTACCGAAAATAACACATACTAGGGTTCCATGTAGGAAAATATGGATATGGAAGAAAAATCTAGCCATCAATTATCTGATGGAGAGTGGTAGAGAACATGGCTATGAAAAGGCCAACAATCCGAAAGCCATAAATTAGTGATGATTTAAGGTACCATCTAGGACAACATTTTTGTTCTAAGTTCCTTTTATTAATGATGAGGAATTTATTTATGAGATTGGATAAGATCATAAGGAGATATACTTAGTTTATAATTAGAGTTTTATCCATTAATAAATTTCTACCAAAACTCATCATTTACTCGTAAAAAAAATTCTATTTATACTATTCATAGAGGGTTCCAAAATAAACGAATTTATAATTCATCTACCAGATCTTTTAAAAAACTACTTTATTTAATCCAGGACATCTCATGGGATAGTGGTAGGTGATACACCCTTGGCGCCCTTTGGTTGCGGGTTCAAGTCTCGCAGCCTTGCCGGACGCAACAGGTTGCTGCCCGACCTCCGGGTTGTCCTTTTATGGAAATCCAAAATAATCCAAATAAGAACTATCCAAAATAATTCTATCCAAACTCACAGTCCAACATTTATAAAGAAGGTAAACATAATATAGATCCTTTTTACCCCGTAATAGCATATAAATACCTTCATCATGTATTACCATATTCCTTATTGATTACATTCATGATCCCTTATTCCATATAGAATGCTGGATATACTTCATTAATCCAAAAATGTTTTAAACCCCAACAATGATGGAATATACAAATCATTAATCAGTTCTAAGGTAGTCAAGAATATCCAATATAATTTATCCAAAACAATCACATATTATTCCAAAATCACTACCTCAGTATCAGAACTATATTATGATTTATCATTCTCTCAACCATATATGTTCCAAAAAATTATCCTGCTATTGAGTCACTTTTCTTTGTTCCACACAATCTCAAGTCCTTAATGAAATAGTACAGCAGTACAATCCTTATATACTCCATAATTATTATAACAAGTATATTGTTGATACAACACTCAATTGACATAATCAACATAATAACTCTAATCATTCCTCTTCATCTGTGGTAGTATCATAACTTGATTATTATCCAATAGCATCATTTGCGTCATAGACTGATGACTAGGACATAGGTTCGCGTAGTGTCCAAACTCCTTGCAAATGAAGCATTGTACATTTAAAACCATTTTCTTACCCTTGCAGTCACGTACTTTGTGCCCTTTTCCTCCACACTTATAACAAACTCCCATTCCTTTCAGGCAAGTTCCAGGGTGTTTCTTTCCACAGTTACCACATATGGGAAAATTCTTCTTTTCCCTCTTCCCTTTATCCTTATTTCTCTCTTCCATCCTTTTCTTCTCTTGCTTAAAGCCATAGGACTCAGTAAACTCTTTACTTATCTTATCAACACATGATATTATTTCTTCATATGATGATAATACATGGAAGACTATTTCTCTTATAAATTCTTGCTTAAGACCATGAAATATATGATCCTTCCTTCTCTTTGGATCATGTGCATTCCTGGAGTTCTCATTCCTTCTACTAGGCGCCATTTCTATACCATGGCATAAACTAGATCAGTTTATGAATCAAAACACATAATCCCATACTTATAAAACACTTAACATAAATTGAACTATTTATGGATATAATCCATAATCATAAAAATGTTTTCTTTGAGGAAGTATATACTCATAAACCCTTCATAATGATTTGTAAAGAAAATGAGAGTTATCCTAAGCATATCCCCCGGGAGTGTCGTAACCAAGAGTGCAGCAAGGCCCGTTGTCGTGCACCAGTTCCCGTTCGAGTCTAGCTCAAAGCGGTGTTTTCGGGTTTTACCCCTAGGTACATCTGTGCCAGAGCCGCCTCTACCTGCTCGTATCCAGACAGGGATTTATTGCTCGGAAAACTCACAAAATCTCTACAATATCAAAATTCTAGGAAGTTCTTCTATACTAATCCTCAAAGTTCATCTTAGGTCTACGTGCTCTAATCAGAGTTTATCTAAATCTAGCTTCCAAGGTTTGTACTAAACTTCCTCTGATACCAACTGTAACGCCCCGACCCCAGCTACCCAGAGTCGGTGCATTACCTCGTAACATTGGCATGATCACAAGAAAGATCAAATCTCGAAAGACCGATTGGTTTAGTAGCCTTGGAAACACTAGATATAATCATAAAGTTTTACATTAAATTTCAAAGTGAAAAACTACTACAACAACAAAGTCTTCATATCCACACTATTAACCCCTCATAATATCCCTGCAAGTCATTCATAATTTACTTCTTCACTACCTGGGAAAAATAAAACATAGAAAAGGGGTGAGCTCAAATGCCCAGTAAGGATAACAATATAGCGGAACATTCATAATAAGCATAAACATTTAAGGCAATGAATTACTAAAACAAAAGCCTTTTAAAATTGAACTTCAACATAGTATGGCAAAAATAAAAATGAAATAATGCCATTTACTTATTCACATGGATATTCTACTAATCGAATAATCACATGCAATATCAATAACCACTTTCATAATGTTGGAATTCATAATGATGAACTTTAATTTCTTTGTCAAGGCCTCGTCCCAAGACCTTGGGGCTAACTGTAACCGGAACCCAACCCGGAGTTCCTCTAATAACCGGACACTAACCCGGAGTGCCTCTAATAACTGGACACCAACCCGGAGTGCCTCTAATAACCGGACACCAAACCGGAGGGCTTACTTTTACCAGTCCCTAACCTGGAGGGCTTACTTTTACCAGTCCCCAACCTGGAGGGCTTACTTTAACCAGTCCCCAACCTGGAGGTCTTACTTTAACCAGTCGCCAACCTGGAAGATACTTGTCCAACACATTCATATGAAGTAAAGGTTGAAATATAACATAAACATTCTTATGGTAACTAGCATACGAAATGTAAATAATTTCACCATATACTATGAATGGTATAAAAATAGCACATCCATAGTCAAACATATCACAAAACCTTCAATACAATATATAAGTTTTGTATCATAATAAATCAACTTCAAATAATCTTAAAATCCATCAAAGGATGTTGACATAGATGAAATCAAAATTCTTTTTAAAGAAATATCTCCTTTTATTTTGAAATCATTTAAGATCCATATAAAATAAAACATTTTCATTGAAAATATTCTTATAAGCTTGTAAGGAAAGCTTTGAAGATTTTATAACGGCATAAAATAACCGCACCCGCCGTATAAGTTAAAAAAACATTCTTACCTCAATTCTGTCGAAAAGGTTAAAAAGGACCTTGTTTTGAAAACGACGGAAAGATTCCTTTATAAACCTCTTATAAAAAGTCAAAAAAAGGTATAAATGACTTTAACCCATATTATTGTAAATAGTAAAAATGTTTTGAAATACATTTTTAAGAAACATGGATGTGGATGATAAAGAGATCCCAGTAGATTATTACATATAAACAACCTCAGATAATGAAGAGATTGTGAAATAACCCTTATCTTGTGCTTTTCCTTGGTTCGGGTAGGTTAACCTCCTTTATAATGGTGAAATAATTGTTATTAAATTATACAAGAATCATATACATTAATATGATATCATATATGATCTTTTAACATTGCTTTATTAATAATATCTTAGTATTATCGTCGTTTCGGGTGATAATCGATTCGTTCTTCTTAAATGTTTGGTTACGTAAGACATGTTTGTAATGGATAGATTATATATTATTCATAATCAGAATGATATTAAAATTATTTTTAACCCTAAAATGAGAATAATACATGAATGGATATGATGGAGAATGAATCTTATCGCGTTCGTGGAGACAGTAGTCCGTACGTACGCACGAACGCTACTTCCATTTGATTTTCATTTTAAAAGAATCAAATCCAAATGATACATAGGTATATTACTATTCCAGTATAATATAATATTTTATATATGTTACTTAAGTTCATTAACACCATCCTTTATACGTTCCATGTGTGGTATGAACGAGTAATATCATTTTAAGGGGGCGGTAGTCCGCACTTCCTCAAATGAAATTATCGTATGTATATACAACATGAAACGAATAATGGTATGAAATAAAATGGAATTACAGAAGCTTATATATAAAATATATATCATTAATATCATATTTAATTACAGTGCCATCATAATGGCCACCATGAGAGGCGGTAAGATGTATTTGAACAATCATCGTTTCGTGAGGCGTTAGTTTGCCATCCACAGAAACATTATGTTCATCATCCATTAGATGGAGTTGTGTGTATGTGTAGTTTGAATCCTTCTTATAACAACATCCTAGTATATTGAGGATACTGGTGTTGTTACAAAAGAAAGTAAATAAAAAGAGTTTGGGGGTTGAAGAAGCAAAATAAATGAAAATAATTTAAGAGAAATCGTTACCTTTAATTTAGGTAACTCACTTTGGTTGGAACCAAAGGACTTCTTGAAATGCTTTCTGCCTAAGGGGAAGCTTCAAGTAGGAGGATAGGGATGTGGGGAGCTTATTTGGGCAGATTTTGGACGAGCCAAGTGGCTTTAGAGGTGTGAGGAAAAGAGAAGGAGGAGTGCCCTTTTATAAGAGGGGTGAGGGGCACCTTTGGAAAAGCTAGAAATATTAATTTATAATAAATTCATATTCGGTTTCTAAAGGTTCCAAAGTTGACTATTCAAAGTATGAGGTGGGGATAGGTCGAAAACAACTAATCCAACAGAATTTAGACAGGTTTGGGTACTTATATTAACCTTATCTTTAAGTATTAACTCTAAGTTAATTAGTTTCACTTTTACAATGTCTCTTTGTATTTTTATATAATATGGTTAATAAACTTACTATATACATCCAAGCGACCCCCAAGTGGTCCATTAATTATTAACCTATCATAATATAAGTCTCTTGGCCGAACCTTAGATTTTTAGGAATTTAATATCAATTAATAATATAATATTTGTTTTAAGAACACTTTTATGTCAATTTTGACACTATTCAATAGTTGATTTTTGTGAAACTCATAACAGATTGATTACTTCGAACAAAGTCCATTAAATCAATCCTAATATATCATATTAGCCTAGAAAATTAGTTTAATTCATTAAAAGTTTCATATTATATTTATTTGCGTATTTATAATATCAATTATTTTAATTTTTCACTATTATAGTAATTACTGCATCATCATTGTGTCATAAATAAAATAAATTATTTAATGTCTAAAAATTATAAATAAAATATAATCATGTAGGAAATCTTTTTAGATTTTTAATGAATATTTATAATCTAAAATCCAACATATATAACCCTATGTAAAAATTGTTCTTCTAAAAAATATATGCTTGTGTCATTTTTGTATTCATTTTAACTTAATTAAAATAAAGTGTCATTATCACTTACAAGTGGATCCATGGGGTCCCAAAATAGACCCAAAGATTCCCATGGTCGACCATGTATCAACCAATAGGGTTAAGACACGTTTTAGGGTAATTTAGTATTATTATAACATTATTTGTTTTAACCCCTATTTACCGGATTTACCCTTAACCATGGTAAATAAAATATTTACCGCAGTAATTATTAAAAATGTCTAAAAATAAAAGTTACCTATTTACACAATTTGAACATCCTGATTCCAAATATGGAATCCATTTTCCTAAATTCAAAACACAGAAGTGGCAGAAATTAATTTAAAATTAATTCCCGCTGTCAAAACAAAAAGCGTGTTTTTAAGAGATAATAACTATCAAAAGATTGACACTTGTTTATGTTCGGTTTAATTGTAAAATTATGTCCAATGACCAAAATTATATTAAATGGTAAAAATATATTCTAAATATACTTTAAAACCACTCAAATTCATAATTTATCACTATTAATTATTCTGATTAAAAAAGTTGTTTTTAATTAAAATTTAGTAATTTTCACTATTCATCAAAATATGAAAGTTATCCGAAAAGTACCAAAATTTCACCTTAGGCTAATTTCGATATTCCGAATCCAAAAATGAAGTCCATTTTTAAATATAAAATATATATAATTTCAAAAATTAGGTATTACTATTCATAACGGCTAGTTTGATTGGTTGTGGTGTGTGTTAAAACTCAAGGTTGCGTACAACACACTCTACTGTATTATTCAAAGAAAGCGTACCGTGGAAGCTTGGGATGTTTCATTTTAAATTTTTGATGTCCCCATTTAGTCAAAAAGTTTAAAATATTGTATTTAAAAAGGTTTCACTATTAAAAGTTGATAAAAGTGCAATACTGAAAATGAATCTGTTCTTGCATTATGACTAAGAAACTCTTAATATGGATTCTAAAATTATAAGGATTATATAAACATTAAAATTTATCTAATACTATTCATAACCTCTTTTGAACGGCTTGTTTGGTAAGTCATGGTGTGCTTGAACTTGGTGTTGCATGTAGTGAAAGTTATTGAATTATTTTGAAGAAGTAACACACTATGAAATCTTGGGGTGTTACATATAAGACTAATAAAGTGAATATTTAATCATAATAGTGGAATAGTATCATGAAGATAAGAATCCCTCTGATAAATTCTCAATAATAACTTCCGAAGCATCATCCACCAAAATCGCTTCCATTATGCAGAAGGAAAATTCAAAAGAACGGGAATTTAAAACAAAATCCTTTCTTTTTAAGAAAGAAAGAACAACGATGACATTGTTTCAAAATATTAATAAGAATTTAATGTTGAGGAATAAGATCATGAGGTAGCCAATATTTTAGAAGAGGTTGTTGCTAAAAGAAATTTAGTCCTTGATACCACCTCCTCCTCCAATGGCCCGAAGGCCTTCATTTTTTATTGAATTTTTCATAATACACCTTTCAAGGGGAAAGATGGAACCCTTACAAGGCATGTAGGAGTAAGTATTACATGGCTTGTAGGCCTTAGATGAATTCATATCCCATAGGATTCAGACATTACATACAACCGAGACTAGCTACTTGGAACTGCTCCTCCACAGCATCTACATCATGAAATCAGCTCTCCACCTTCGCATGGCTATTTGGCTAGGCTTTCCCATGCATGCAAAAGCTTATCCTGATGGAAGGTGCCATACCCTCTTATTCTTGCATTCCTTTAGTCCTTGATACACGTCAAAATATTTAGTCCAATCATATAAGTAAATGAATGTTGAAAAAGTGAAAAATAATCTTCCAGAGAAAGGTAATTTAGGTATTGAATCGTCATTGTACATGGAACATGACATTGTGGTGTAGTGTTTAAGGAAGCCTGTTGATTCAATACTATTATTCCCAAACATTCAATCTTAGTGTCATCTTATTCTGCATTTAGATAACATGAAGTCGGACTCTACAAATTTGTTGATGGAAATGTAAATCAAGCATGAAATTTTTTTTGAAATCATCATGATAAATTGTGAATCCAGTATAAAGTATTAAAAGTGTATTACAACTTGGTATAAGTGAGTAGCCAATGATCTTATGATTTATAGTGATTATATGGATTCAGTCAAAGAATTATTTATCAAACATGATGAGAATTTCAACAATCGTCCTGAAAGGCTAAATCAAGAGAAAGCTACTAGAATCCAATATCATAACGATTTTATGGAAAATATTCACTCTGTTACAATTACCCAATAGAGTGAAACAAATACCATAGATCAATTAGCCTCGAAAGTCAAATCACAAGAAGAACATATCAATTCATAATAACAAAATATTCAATCACTTGAGAAGTAGAACCAATATCTAGAAGTCTTATTCATGAAGTACCAAGAAGGTCAAAAAGAATTAAAGAAAATGAAGGTCATTTTCATGAAGATTTTTCTAGAGAATAAGAAGGATGAGATATTATACTAAAAGCTCTAATTTTTGTTGTACTTTAATTTTTTTTCAAAATTAATGAAATCCATTTGTTAGAGATTGTTTTGTATGCTTTTTCTAACATTTCAGAAACAAAATTTTCCCCATCCATTCCTTTTTTGAAAATCAAAAAATGGGGAGAAAATTTGTTAAAAAAATATCATATTATGGGGGAGTTTACCCCAAATATTAAATTTCTTTTGAAAAGGGGAGCTTAATCTTACAAAATAATTCTTATAAAAAGGAAGGTAAATTTCCAGACAATTTCTCTTGGCAAAGAATATGATCCTTAAGGTGAAAAAAACAATGGGGGTTAGTCATATTAAATAAGATAGAAAACATAAGGGAGACAAGCTTTTATTTCAAGATTTAAATTCATAGTATTTTTTTGAAAGAGCCTTTTGATTTCCAAAAAGGGGGATATTCTTAATTCAATAATTTAATTCATGACATGTCCATTCCTTTATATTTTGAAAGTCACACACACTTTTTCCACAAATATTTTTTTCTTTCTCTAAGGAAATTTATTTTATTTAACCTTAACATGATTTTATAATGTTATGATTAGTGTTCCTTATCTAACATTAACCATATTTTTATTAAGAACAAATTTTCCTTAGAATAAAATGATCATTATCATAAACATGAAAACCTACTGATTCTTAGATGCTGAGTCTCGTTGTTTATAGACTAGGATTTCATTTGTTTTCAGACTCCATATCATCGTAATATTTGACATAGAATTCTCTAAAAATAAGACACTAAATTATTTAAAAATCGTACTACAAATTCCATGAAAATCAGACTGTGAATTCTTTGAAATTCTACCTCTAAATTGTAAGAAAATATTACTCTGAATTCTTTGAAAATCAAACATTGAATTATCTAGAAATCTGACATTGAATATACATTTTTCGAGACTCTAAAATCCTCATAAATAATATTCTAAATTATTTAGAATTCAGACTATGAAATTATTTTATTTTAGAATCCAATTGTTAATATTTTTATACTCTGATTCTCGATTCCTTAAGAATCCGATTATTCTTATTTCTTGAAGATTGTTTTATTTTATAACAAATTGTTCTATTTTTATCATATCCTATTTTATTTAAGATTCATAAACATGGAATTATTTTCCATACATATTATTGTTTCTTGAGCATGATTTTATTTCCCATGATTTATTACATAAAATAATGTAATGCAATCAATTCCTAACTAACCACTGGATGAGTGACACGTGTCTAGGTCCCTATAAAATTCAACGAAAAATGTGATTGTTGGGGGATGAGATGATAGTTGAGATTTTTTCCTATAAATACCATATTAATTTTAATTTTTCGATATATGTTGATAGGTTGAAAAGAGTTGGCATATATATATATTACATGTTGTGATATTGTGAAGTGATTTCTAGAGAAAGACTCTCAATCTATGGGTGATCTGTGAAAATATTGTTCAGCTGTGAACAAATTGAATAGCCTACCAAGTGCGATTCTGATTGGTTGATCGATTTGGGGCTTTTGGTGATAGAAAGATAGAGGTTTAGACTACATTAATGTTTTAGAGATTCTAATAATTGGAAGTTAGAGGTGTCAACTACCTTAATGTTCAGGGACTTCTGGGGATAGAAAATAGAGGTGCCGACTACCTTAAAGTTCGAGGGCTTGCGGGGATAGAAAGAAAGACTCTGATATTTTTATCGAGGGCCTAATCTAGAGTGGGTAAGACAAAATTTCATGAATGTATAAATAAATGGATATTTATCCATGGTTTTTGGATACCCTTATCCTTAGGTTAAACATTTTCTTTTAATTGTTTACTTATTGTTGTTACGAGTTTTTATTTCGTTTGCAATTTTGTTAAATAAGGAAAGCATAACAATCTTATACTTTATTATAAATGTATACTTTGATAAATAATATTCTATACACATTATAGTAGAATCAATCCCTTATTTTACATTTCTTATGTTTCTTTATCAGATCCATATTTTGGGATCTTTAAAAATCTTATATCATAGTAATGAACTAAAGAGGGGTTTTGAATCCATCTTGTTTTACGTTGTTAGACATAGATATTCTTAAGGATAAAAACAAATATTGTTAAACCTATAATCCCCCCCCATTTTAATTTATAATCTACATATATATTTCAATCCTAATGTTTTAAGTGCATGGTGTTTGGGCATTATATAAATCAATTCCCAAATCTAAGGGCTAGTATGGATGATAAGGCACAACATCCTCTAAGGAAAAACAATAAAGGGAAATATTATATAATAACAACAGATGAAGTGATTAATAAAAATTATGGGATAACTTATCGTTTCATCCCTAGTTTCGATGTTCATGTTTTATTTTGTTTGAATATTTCCTATGATAATCTTTTTCCATCCTTTAGTTAGGTTTTAGGTGATTATATCACTCTTCATGGATTTTTTGAATAATTAAATCACATTTAGTGTTCTAACGGTGCAACGATGGACCTCATTATCCACAAAAAAGTTTTTAGTATAAGATAAAAACATATTTAAGGAATAAAGAATGAATTATATTTCGTAAGGGTTATAAGGTTAACTATTTATATAAACTTAATTCAAATTTTGAATGAAGTTGTTGATATTAATGTATTATCTCACTGTATTTAGGACTTATTCATATTGGATAAAATATTTGTGTGGATGGAAACAGAATACATATGGGATGACATATAATGGATATCATGATTTGCTAGTGATTAATGAATGAAACAGAAAATATAATTCATTTCATAGGGATAGATATGAATTGGAAATCTATCAAGGCACAACCAAAGTGTGTGATTTTGGATATGAAAGGGAATAAAATCAATGTATGTAATGTTTATCATGAAAATTATTCAACTCTAGGTAAAGGATTGTGAAACCGAAAAGGATTTCCCAATTCATTCTTTTCTATAAAATCCAATGTTCCCTTATATCATCATAGATTTATAGTTTTTTTACTGATAACTTCCACTTGAATAAGTTCTCTATCACACTCCTCCACAACTTGATAGCTATATTTCTCTCCATATCCAATATTCACTCCAAACCAAAGTTCCCCTATGTGTAATCCTAGGTATATGTTACTTTTGGTAACCGTTATGGTTCCAAAAAATAATTTTAACGGATGTTTTAGTATTCATTTTTATGATGTGGGTTTATATGAATGAAACATTCAACTATTAATCCTTTGATAACAATAAATAATTTCCTATAAAAATTAATTTTATGTGGGGTAGAATTTAACAGATTGAGATTTTGTGAATTATTTTTTTTCTAATTATTTTAATATTTTTGATAATCCTCTTTTCACACAAAACTAAAAGTCGTTTATGTAACGCCCTGACCCCAGTTACCTAGATTCGGTGCATTATTACATAACATTATCTTGATAACAAAAGATCAAGTCTCGAAAGACCGATTAGTTTAGTTGCCTTGGAAACAATAGATATATTCATAAGTCTTACATTACATCATAAAGTGAAAATTACTACAACAACATCTTGACTTCATATCCCCTCATACATTCCCTGTAGGCCATTCATAAATTATTTCTTCACATTTTGGGAAAAATAAAACATTGAAAAGGGTGAGCTCAGATGCTTAGTAAGGATAACAATATAGCGGAAACTTTCATAAATAAGTATAAACATTTAAGTCAATGTATAACTAAAAAATCCTTTTAAACTTGAACTTCATCATAATATGGAAGAAATAAAATGAAATAATGCCATTTACTTATTCACATTGAAATTCTACTAATCTAATAATCACATGCAATATCAATAACAACTTTTATAATGATGGAATGAATAATGCCAGACTGTCATAACCACGTAGCCAAGGCCTCGTGACATGAATAAAAAAAATATTTTTTCAAGGCCTCATGCTAATACCCTAGTTTGTCTCATGAGACCTACAGATTCATCAAGGAGCTATAGCGGGCTCCACCCGTCACTTACTATGTCCAATGCATTCCTCATATGAACAGGTTTAAACATAACATAAATATTTGTATTAAAAATAGCATAAGAAATATAAATACTTTCTACAAAGACCATGAATGGTATAAAAATAACACACCCACATTCAAACAAATCACAAAACCATCAATACAATATGGAAGTTTTTTATCATAATAAATCAACTACAAATAAACTTAAAATCCATCAATGGATGCTGACATAGATGAAATCAAAACTATTTGAGAGAAATATCTCTTTTTTCTTGAAATATTTTTAAAGTCACATAGTTATAAAATAAAACATTGATTTTGAAAATACCCTTATAAGCTTGTAAGGAAATATTTGAAGATTTTATAACGGCGGAATATAGCCACACCCACCTTATAAGTCAAAAATAGATATTATTACCTTAATTCTATCGAAAAGGTTAAAAAAGACCTTGTTTGGAAAATGACGTAAAGATTCCATTATAATATTCTTATAAAAAGACAAAAAAGGGTATAAATGACATTAACCCATATTCTGTAAAATAGTAAGAATGTTTTGAAATACATTTTTAAGAAACATGGATGTGGATGATAAAGAGGTCCCAGTAGATAATTACGTATAAACAACCTCGGTTAATTAAGAGATTGTGAGAAAACCCTTTCCTTGAACTTTTCCTTGGTTGAGGGTAGGTTAAACTCCTGTATAATAGTGAAATAATTGTTATTAAATTATACGTGAATCATATACGTTAATATGATATCATATATGATCTTTTTACATTGATTTTTTAATAATGTCTTCGTATTATCGTCATTTTCGATGATAATTTAATCATTTTCTTTTGTATGTTTTGTTACATAAGCCTTGTTTATTATGGATAGGTTTTATCATATTCATTTCCAGAATTATATCAAGTCCATAGAAATTATTTTTAATCATCAAATGAGAATTAGACTTGAATGGATATGATGGGGAATGAATCTCATCGCGTTCATGGAGACAGTAGTCTGTATGTATGCACGAGCAACGATATCATTCTTTTGATATTAAGATAATATATAATTTGGATGGTATAACATATATAAAGAATCATTATCATGTTATATTTAATATTTACATGAATTATACATCATTATTATACCCATCTAAATAATAATATATTGAATAACAATTGCACCACGACGTGGAGATGGTAGGTCGTACGTATGCACGTATGGTGACATGTCATTCAAGGGATGGGTAGAATATTGAGGTTGGTTGTTAAATATTTTTAATAAAATCACAATACATATAATATACTGGGGTTATTATTTTAGAATGGAAATTACAATGAAATAAGAAGTTGAAGAAAAAAGGAACTTGAAAGAGGGTGGTGAAAACGTTACCTCTTCTTCGGGTTCTTCCTTTTGATTTGATCAAAATGGCTCCATATGTTGGATTTATAAACAAACTAAAAACTCTAGGTTGTATTGAGGGATGTTGGTAGAATATTTGGGAAGGGTTTGGCCGACCAAAAGGCATTGAAGGTGTGAAATTGAGAGAAGGGCGAGTGCCCTTTTATAAGAGGGGGGGCACCTTTGGAAAAGCTATAAATATTATTTTATAATAAATTCATATTCTGTTTCTAATGGCTCAAAAGTGGATTATTTAAATTTTAAGGTGGGGATAGGTCGAAAACAACTCAACCAATAGGTTTTAGATAGGTTTGGTTCACTAAATTAATCTTATCTTTTAGTTTTAGCTCTTAGTTAATTAGTTTGACATTTACCATGTCTCTTTGTATTTTTATATTATATAGTTACTAAACATACTATATACTACCAAGATACCCCCAAGTGGTCCATTAATGATACACCTATCATGATACAAGTCCTTTTTTTGAAACATAGATTTTGAGGAATAGAATATGAATTAATTATATTTTTTTAAACTCTTTTATGTCAATTTTGACACTATTTGGAATTTGATTTTTGTGAAAATCATAACAGCATGAATACTTCGAAAAAAGTTAATTAAATAAATCCTAAGAAGTCATATTATCCTATAAAATTAGTGGAATTAATAAAAAATATCAAATTATATTTATTTGGATATTTATAATATCAATTATTTTAATATTTCATTAATTCTGTAATTACTACATCACCATTGTGTCATAAATAAATTAATTATTTAATGTCTAAAAATTATAAATAAAATACCTTAATGTAGGAAAGATTTTTTGATTTATAATGAATATTTACTATTGAATTTATCTTATTTATAACCATATATTTAAAATGTTTTAGTAAATAAACGTTGCTTTTAACTCTTTTAACGCTTCTTTGAATTAAATAATAAGAAATGTCCTAATCTAATCCAAGTGGAACTAAATGATAATATTTTATTCCTAAGGTTGTTTTTGGTCGAGATACACTTGTCAAATAGAATTAGTACATGTGTTAGAGTAATATTAATATCCTTTTTACCCTTAATAACCATATTTACTTTTAATCGTGGTAAATAAAAGTTAAAAGTTACTATTCACCAAAAAGTATTTTTATCTTATTTAACCAAATTTATTCCTTGATATTAACCATGTATCTCTGATTTTAGAAATTCCACTAACATAATCAGTAAAATTAAGTTTTACATGAATATCTAAATTTTCCTAGGAGATGGGTAAAAGACGGTGAAAATTTCAATAAAATTGTTATATGTCTAAAATTATTATAAACTAAATACAATGAATTAAATTGAACTTATATAGGTATTATGTATCTATTTTGACCTAAAATAAATTTAATAAATTAATAATTATTTAAATAAAAAGTTTGTTTTAACCAATAACTCAGTGTGTTTCACTATTCACCAAGAAATTAATGTTTTCTGAAATATACCAAAAATTCACCCTAGGCTAATTTTGATATTCCGAATCCAAAAATGAAGTCCATTTTCAATGTCAAATTTATAAAATTTCAAAAAGTGGGTATTACTATTCATAAGGGCTAGTTTTGTTGGTTGTGGTGTGTGTTAGAACTCAAAGTTCCGTACAACACATGCTATTTTTTTATTCAAAGAGAAGTGTATCGTGGAAGTGTGTGGTGTTACATTCTCCCCTCCATCAAATAATTTTGTTGTAGAAATTTCTAGAATACTACTACATGAAAAGACTCAGGTGGTTCTTTATCATACGTTCCTCGGGATCCCACATTGCCTCTTCCATTTTACGGGTTGTCCATAGAACTTTTATCAGACGAGTCGTCTGGTTTCTCAGCACTTGTTCTCTTTTATCAAGATTCATGATAGGATTTTCTCAATAAGACAGATCGAGTTCAAGTTCTAATTCCTCATAGGTGAGTGCATGAATTGGGTCATGCATGTATTTTCTCAACAGTGATACGTGGAACACATCGTGAACTTTGAAGAGACTTGGAGACATTGCCAAACATTAATATTCAACCCCAATTCGTTCTTTAATTTCGAAAGGTCCTATGTACCTGGGACTCAATTTACCTTTCCTACTGAAACGTATAACTCACTTCCATGGAGATACCTTCAAGAAAACCTGATCTCCTACCTATAATTCCAAATCCTTCCTTCGGTTATCAGCATAGCTCTTCTGCCTACTTTGAGCTGATTTGATGTGGTTTTGGATTACTAATACCTTTTCCATCATTTCCTCCACCAGTTCTGGGCCTAAAAGTTTTCTTTCACCAATTCCATCCCAACAGGTTGGTGTGCGACATCTCTTTTCATATAACACATCATATGGAGCCATCTGAATACTTGAATGGATGCTATTATTATTTGAAAATTCCACCAGAGGTAAATATTGATCCCACATACCCCGAGAATCTCGTGAACATGATCTCAACATGTTTTCTAAGGTTGTAATAGTCAGTTATGATTGTCTATTAGCTTAATGGTGATAGGCAGTGCTCAAATGGTGTTCAGTATCTAGGGCTTTCGAAAGACGTTTCCAGAATCTTGATGTAAAACGTGGATCACGGTTAGAAACAATCGGTATGAGTACTCCATGAAGTCTCACAACATCATTAATATATAGTCTTGGTATATGTTCAAGTGGTAAATCCTCCCTTATAGAAAAAAATGTTCTGACATGGTAAAACAATCAACAATGACCCATATTTTATCATTCCTTCTATGAGTCTTTGGTAGTCCCATGACAATGTCCAGAGTGATATTATCCCATTTCCACTCCAGTATGGGAAGAGGTTTCATGAATCCTCTAGGATGTTTCCATCCATCTTTCACTTGTTGAAAAACCATACATCGTGACACAAAATCAGAAATCTCCAGTGTGGCAGTAAGCTGCCATGATAACTTTTTCCCTTTCACTACACCACAAGGCATGAAATATTTTCTATAGGGAACTTATCCATTGCTCAGCTACTAATGGATTTGTACTCCCATTGAATGTTGGTGGTTGTTGCCTTATGAAGCGTTCTAACATTGAACCTCGACGCTGCGGATCAGGGTGCTCCATACTGGTAAGTTTATTATTCATAACCTGAGTGATTTGTCACGGTATGGTGATTAACTGATTAGCACCAGTTTCATCACTAGCTCCACTATAATAATCTTGAGCAGGAGGGAAATACCTACATGGAGTGCATGCATTGATACAATTTCCATTTCTTCTACTAGGCGCCATTTCTAAATAATGGCATAGACTAGATTACTTTTTAATCATAATACATAAATCCGAACTTGTAAAACACTTATCATAAATTGAACAGTTTATAGATATAAACCATAATTATAAAAATATCTTCTTTGAGGAAGTTTATTATCCTAAAGCCTTCATAATGGTTTGTATGGAAAATTAGAATTATCCTAAGCATATCCCATGGGAGTGTCATAACCAAGAGTGTATCAATGCCCATTGTCGTGCACCAGTTCCCATTTGAGTCTAGCTCAAAGCGGTGTTTTCAGGTTTTACACCTAGGTACATCTGTGCCAGAGCCACCTCTACCTTCTCGTATCCAGACATGCATGTATTTCTCAGAAAACTCAAAAAATCACTACAATACAAAAATTCTAGGAAGTTATTCTATACTAATACTCAAAGTCCATCTTATTACTATGTGCTCTAATCAGATATATTCTAAATCTAGCTTCCAAGATTGTACTAAACTTCCTCTGATACCAACTGTAACGCCCCAACCGAAGTTACCCAGAGTCTATGCATTATTACATAACATTTTCATGATCACAAAAGATCAAATATCGAAAGACCGATTAGATTAGTAGCCTTGGAAACACTAGATATATTCATAAGTCTTACATTACATTATAAAGTGAAAAATACTACCACAAAATCGTCACTTCATATCCCCTCATACATTCCCTATAAGACATTCATAAATTACTTCTTAACATCCTAGGAAAAATAAAACATTGAAAGGGGTGAGCTCAGATGCTCAGTGAGGATAACAAAATAACATGATCTTTCATAAATAAGCATAAAAATTTAAGGCAATGTATAACTAAAAAAAGCCTTTTAATCTTGAACTTCAGCATAATATCGAAAAAATGAAATGAAATAATACCATTTACTTATTCACATGGATATTCTAATAATCGAATAATCACATGCAATATCAATAACAACTTTCATAATGATGGAATGCATAATGCCAGACTATCATAACCACACACCTAAGGCCTCGTGCCAAGAATACAAATAATATTTTGCCAAGGGCTCATGCCAAAAAACTAGTTTGTCTCATGAGACCGACCGATTCATCGAGGAGAAATAGCGGGCTCCACCGGTCACTTACTAAGTCCAGTGCATTCTTCATATGAACAGGTTTAAACATAACATAACCATTCATATTAAAACTAGCATACTAAATGTAAATACTTTCTCCGTAAACCCTGAATGGTATAAAAATAACACATTCACTATCAAACATATCACAAAACCATTAATACAATACGGAAGTTTTGTATCATAATAAATCAACCTCAAATAAATATTAAATCCATCAATGTATGTTGACATAGATGAAATCAAAACTATTTGAGGGAAATAAATATATTTTTTAAAATAATTTAAAACACACATATTTATAAAATAAAAAACATACTTTGAAAATATCCATATAATCTTGTAAGGGAAGCTTCAAAGATTTTATAATGGCCAAAAATTTCCGCACCCGCCGTATAAGTTAAAAAAAGACATTCTTACATTATTTCTGTCGAAAAGGTTAAAAATGACATTGTTTGAAAAATGATGGAAAGATTACTCTATAATATTCTTATAAAATGTCAAACAAGGGTATAAATGACTTTAACCCATATTTTGTAAAATAGTAATAATGTTTTGTAATACATTTTTAAGAAACATGGATGTGGATGATAAAGAGGTCCTAGAAGATAATTACGTATAAACAACCACGGATAATGAAGAGATTGTGAAAAAAACCCTTAACTTGTACTTTTACTTGGTTGAGGGTAGGTTAACCTTATGTATAATGGTGAAATAATTGGTATTAAATTATACAAGAATCATATACATTAATATGATATCATATATGATCTTTTTTTACATTGATTTGTTAATAATATCTTTGTATTATCATCATTTCAGGTGTTAATTTACTCATTTTCATTTATATGTTTTGTTACCTAAGACCTGATTGTTATGGATAGGTTGTATATTATTCATATCCAGTATTATATCATGTCCTCAAACATTATTTTTAATCATCAAATGATATTTATACTTTAATGGATAATATGGGGAATGAATCTCATCTTGTTCGTGGAGACGGTAGTCCGTATGTACGCACGAGCGACAATATCATTCTTTTGATATTAAAATAATATATAATTGGATGGTATATCATATATATAGAATCATTATCATGTTATATTTATTATTTACATGAATTATATATCATTATTATACCCCATCTAAATAATAATATATTGAATAACAATTACACCACGACGTGGAGACGGTAGGCCGTACGTACGCACATATGGTGACATGTCATTAAAGGGATGGATATAATATTGAATTTTGTTGTTCCGTATTTATAATAAAATCACATTACATAGAAGGTATTAGATTTATTATTTTAGAATGGAAATAACAAAGAAATAATAAGTTGAAGAAGAAAGTAACTTGAAAGAGGGTGGTGAAAACGTTACCTCTTCTTCGGGTTCATCCCTTTTATTTGATCAAAAGGGCTCCCTAGGATGGAATTATGATAAAACTAAGGCCTCTAGATTGTGTTGATAGAAGTTGAGAGAATAGTTTTGCAGGGTTTGGCTGAGCCAAAATACTTTGAAAGTGAGAAATTGAGAGAAGGGGGAGTGCCCTTTTATAAGAGGGGTGAGGGGCACCTTTGGAAAAGTTAGAAATATTATATTATAACAAATTCATATTTAGTTTATAATGGCTCCAAAGTGTATTATTTAAAGTGTAAGGTGGGGTTAGGTCCAAAAAAACTTATCCAATAGGTTTTAGACTGGTTTGTGTCACTATACTAACCTTATCTTTTAGTTTTAACTCTTAGTTAATTAGTTTGACATTTACCATGTCTCTTTGTATTTTTATATTATATAGTTACTAAACATACTATATACCACCAAGAGACCCCCAAGTGGTCCAGTAATGATACCCCTATAATGATACAATTCTTTTGGATGATTATTATATTTTTAGGAATAGTATATCAATTAATAATATAATATTTGTTTTAAGAACTCTTTTATGTCGATTTTGACACTCTTTGGAATTTTATTTTTTTAAAACTCATAATAGAATGATTAATTAAATAAAAGTTAATTAAATATATCCTAATATGTAATATTATCCTATAAAATTAGTGTAATTCATAAAACGTCTCATATTACATTTATTTTTATATTTATAGTATCAGTTATTTTAATATTTCATTAATTCGGTAATTACTGCATCACCATTGTGTCAGAAATAAATTAAATTATTTAATGTCAAAAAATTATAAATAAAATACCATTATGTATGAAATAATTTTAGCATTCTAATAAATTTTCACAATCGAATTTATCTTATGTATAGACCTATATTAAAAATGTTTTAGTAATTAATCTTTGATTTTAACTCTTTTAACTTTTCTTTGAATTAAAAAATAATAAATATCCTAATATAATCAAAGTGGACCCAAAGGATAATATTTTATTCGTACGGTTATTTTTGGTCGAGATAAACTTTTCCAATAGAATTAGGACATGTGTTAGGGTAATATTAATGTCATTTTTACCCTTAATTATCCAATTTACTTTTAAATGTGGTAAATAAAAGTAAAAAGTTATTATTCACCAAAAAACAATTATCTTATTGAACCACATTTTACACCTTGATATTAACCATGTCTCTCGGATATTCGAAATTCCACTCACAGAAGCTGTAAAATTACGTTTTACGTGAATTACCAAATTCTCCTATAGATGGGTAAAAGACGGTGAAAAATTCAATAAAATTTTTATATGTCTAAAATTATTATAAACTAACTCCAATGAATTACATTGAAAATATATAGGTATTACGTATCTATTTGGACCTAAAATAAATTTAAATTAAATAAATAATTATTTAAATAAAAAGTTAGTTTTAACCAACAACTCAGTGTTTTTCACTATTCATCAAAAATTGAAAGTTTTCAGAAAAATACCAAAAACTCACCCGAGGCTAATTTCGATATTCCGAATCCAAAAATGAAGTTCATTTTGAAAGATAAAATTAATAATATTTCCAAAAGTGGGTATTAATATTCATAACGGCTAGTTTGATTGGTTGTGGTGTGTGTTAAAACACAATGTTGCGTACAACACATGCTATTGTATAATTCAAAGAGAAGTGTACCATGGAATCTTGGAGGGTTACAGTTTATTTTATACTAAAAATATCTATTTGTATTATTTTATACATCACACAAATATAACCGTGCACTATACAAAACATAAATTTTAGCTTTCTCTTCATAGAACACTGAGGTTAGCTTGCGTTACACACAATAATGACTTTCCCTGAGGGCCTGTGTAACCTGCATGACTAAGATTTACCAAATAATAATATATTATAAAAATATTATTGTTTAATAAAATAAGATATAACCCTGATCATTAAATTAACTTTTATGAATACTATTAAAAAATTGATAAAAATATATGGTTTGCACAAATATTAGATGAATTCATAGGTTACCAATTAATTACAAATAAATATGAAAACATATTGAATATAAAACAAAATATTATTACTTTTGTGGCCAAAAAGATGTTTTATCATAATAAATTAAATTATTGAGTTATATTAATATAAATCTTATATATTAAATCAAATATGTTTTATATTCATCCAATAGATTTTTTAAACATAAGATATGAAGGAAACCAATTTTATACATAAAAACATGTATTTTTATAATGGTAGTTTTACCACCATTTAATAGAGAAAATATTTTAAATAAAACATTTTCACTTATATAGGTTTTAAATATCAAAATAAAATTCATATTTGAAATTGAATCATAAAAATTCAGTTAGAATAAATTATTGGTATTTTTGAAAGGATTCATTTTTATAATGAATAGGAAAAAATGCCGACTTTTAATTAAAAATTACTTTCTACTTCAATTGATTTATAAGAGTAAATTATTTTTTAAATTTGTGTTAATGTTTAATGAAATCAAAATTTTATAAAATAATCCAATTTAGGTTATTTGAATCCATTTCAATTTAATATTTGTAATAAAAAATATAGAAAACCTTTTAACGTTTTTACTTTAAAAACATGCAGTGTCGTTCTGTTAGTGAGATAATTTTGTTAATTAATTTAATCCAATATTGTTATTATAATTTTAAAAAATGGATTTTATATTTATAATCAACATTAATTATAATGTCTAACAATATCAACATTGTTTTTTTCAAAAAATATTAGTGAATGTGATTAAAATTAATTACAACAACTAAAAGAAAAATTAGGTTAACAAAGTACTAAGCCTTAAATTTACGACTAATAACAACATAGAAACATGTAAAACATATATTTCCTATCCATTATTCATAAATTATCCTTATATTATTTATTTTATTTACTTTGGTATGAATTATTTTAGATAAGACGTGTGTACACCTAACTTGTTCTAAAAAATGTAATGTGTGTCCATTGTTTTCCCAATAAAAGGCAGCCACATCTCCCTCTTCTCCATAACTCTAAAAACACTTTGTTTTGGAAAATATATGCCCAATAAACTTCTAAAAATCCATAAATTTCTCGTATAATCCTCCCCTTGGGAATAAATCAATACAAGAAATATTGATTTCACAAACAAAAAAGGATTTACCCGATTAGAGGGAACAACTTCTCTTAAACTCCTTTTCTTTATTTTCTTTCTCAACTCTAACACTCTGTTTTTTCCATTATTGTATAAAAACTATTGTGTCACTAATATACTATTTATCTGTACGATGAACTATCACGTCACAAAATGATGACTATTAATTTTTTATTACCCCCTCTCATGGTGAAAATTATGATAGAAAATATGCTTAAATATGTTATTTATTATATTTATTATGAATTTAGTATTATATAATCCTTTTACAACACATATCTTTATTCATTAAATTTTGTCTTAATATGATAATTTTTTTTGAGGAAGTGTGGACTACCGCCCCCTCAAAGCGATACAATTCATTCATCTATTATGTGGAATGTATTAGTGGTGGGTTTAGTGAACATATATGATATATATTATATAGTAATTATAATATAATAATTATATATATACATATGAATACACATATTTCATTTACATTCTTTCTGTCAATATTACAATAAAAATAGAAACAATGTTCATTAGTACGTACAGCTTATCGTCTCCATGAATGGTGTATTCCATTTCATACTTCTATATTCTATAGATTATTATAACACACAAATACTAAATATAAATGATATTTATATAATTATTTACATTCTATAAATAATTATATAATTATAAAGACCAAATATATATCAAATTAAGACACATACAAAGAAGAAATTGAATTTTACCCGAAGATAAATCGTAACATAGGATTGTTAACATGATTCTAATATAAGGTCATAATAAAACATTATATTGTATTAGATAAAATAATATGTTTCGTTAAAATATTTATAATAAATTTATATTTTTTATATTTTTTTGACAAGTATGATGACAATCAAGACACAAGGTAAGGGGATTTCATCTCACTTTTTATTTTTGTGGGACACAAGACTTAATCATCATTCATTTCATTTAAGAGGTGTGTATAATTCCCTTGAATGTATTCTATTATTCTTATAAATAATGTTATGGGTATTTAAATATCCATTTTATGATATTAGTTTCATGGGGTTTATGTTTCAATAGATACCAAACCGGTAATGTAATTTTGTCTCCATTTTCCTTCTTTTTGACTCATGTCATGTCTTGCACCTATATTTTTACATGATGTGTATATATTCCCTTTGAAAATTTATAATAACAATATAATTATTTTCATGATCTTTTACTCTTCATGTAATTTTATTCATTCCATTCTATTGTTAATCAATGTTAGCAAATTGGTAATGATTTATAGCTTTAATCTCATAATTTTTTAAGATAGTTTATGATTACAGTCAAATTGATTAAATATAATGATCCATATATTGATAAATATCATTATGTTTTTAAATATATAGTAATTCATGTTATGTCGAACAAATGATGCCATTTTTTCACTCTTTTGCATATAAGATGATCAAGAAAGTGTTTCTAAGAAATAATGACTTTACTTTTCTCTCTCCAGTTGAATATATGTGTCCCTTAAAAAACCTGTTTTCTGACTGGATTCTAAGAATATTATAATATTAGCATATAACATTTAAAAAAGTTACCTTTTATTTGTTTACCAATTTTTTCAAAGGAATCTTATTATCGCTTTCTAAATAGGGAAAGTTTACTAACATGTTTACCATGAAAAAGTAATGTTCTTTTTACCTTATACGACATGTAAGGATTTACCCATTTTCATTTCTATGATGATTCCATTGCAAGTTTTAATGGTTAATTTTTAAGAAAATGATTTTTTGAAATATAATTTTCAAATAAATGTTTTTCAATATTATTTTATAAGTTTATAGGGAAAATTATTTTCAAAACGTTTTCATACTTCATTTATAGTGTTTTCAAGGAAAATAATTTACAAAATGTTCTAAAAATTTCATTATAAGTTTTCAAGATGTTTCAGAATGAAAATATTTTCAATAGGTTTTCAAATATTCCTTCACAAATTTTCATGAAAATTATTTTCAAAAGGTATTATGATTTAGAAAACATTTTCTAAAAGAATAAAGGATATTTTCCTCAAGAAATGTTTTCAAAAGTTATTTCAAAATTAATTTTGATCTAATATAACATTCATTGATGTTGTCTCATGTCTTTATAGGAAAAAATTAAAATGTTTCATTCATATTATTTCTCTAAATGATTTATGATTTGATGCCATGTTGTTTATGAAACATTTTTCTCTTTGATGAGTTATATGCTTTTGAAACCATGTTCTTTTGATAGGTTATGATTTTATGAATTGATTGTAAGACATATATCTTTTCAATGGTTATGATGTGATTAAATTATAATGATATAGATTTTATTTCATGGGTTTTTATTTTATATTTATGAAACCAAACTCTTTTTAAAGTTTATGATATTATGAATATCTTATTTTTTGGAATATGTATGAATAATGTTATCATGAGATGGGTCGGACCTATATCTCCCTACAATGCATTCGATAATAATCAATGAATCATGATTATAAATGTTATTTGTGAACTTGATTACATGTTCAAAATATTATGCATGGATGTGGTTTCATGTCCATAATTTTATACATGAATCTGATTTCATGTTCACAGTATTATGAGTTAACCTTATTATGTGTTCATAATGTTATGTGTGAACCTAATTACATGTTCACAATTTTATGAATGGACCTAGTTCCATATCAATAATTGTATTCATGAACCTGATTACATGTTCACAATGTTATGTGTGATCCTTATTTCATGTTCACAACATTATATGTGGACACAATTTCATATCGATATATCTATGAGAGGGCATGATTTCATTTCCTTAATTTAATGTTTGAACAGGTTTCTACTTATATATGACCATGATGTTATATGTTGTTGTGTATTCCACAATTTCATGTCTTGTTCAAATGTTACGCTTCCATAGCTTATGCTCTTTATTTCCTTATGATTCATGTCTTATGAACTGCCAATATTTATGTCTTGTCTCGCGATTCCGATCTTTGATATGTAGGGCATGATGTTAATATGTTATGATCAGGTTCTCATACCCTCATGTGCATATAATTCTTACATGTTTCCCTCATTTAGCCTTACTTGGCATTTGATATCACCCCTTTCTAATGTTTTATTTCCCTAAGTTATAAAGTAATTTTTTTAGGATGGTTTAGTAGAGGGTAGGATCTTTATTGGATACATTGAAGATATTTCACCAAGTTAGAAGATTTTGTTCAATGTTTCTAAATTCACTAAACTATTACAGTCCTCAAGCATGTAGTTTTCAAATATGATGAATATTCATAAAAATTATGTACTATCTATATATGTTAATACAGGGTCTCGATACGTTTTTATCTCCCCCACCCCTCTCCATAAATGGGCCCTAATATCCCATCTGCTTCTATAAGCCTCACCTCCCCCCTCCCCACCTCAGGCGACACTACCCTCATTGGAAAGCTTTTATTCCTTCATTTTTGAGATTTTTTGTTACGATTGTTAAGTGGTAATATTTCCTTCCCTCCATTAATTTATTCCTACATCACATTAGATAAATATTGTTTTTTTCTGCATCTTTCTCCACAAATTCAGCTATTATTTGATTTTTGATCTTGTTCAACATCATATTAGTGAGTTATAAATCCTTCTTCACTTATTTTCCCTATTACTTTCATTTTTATCTATTCATGTGGTTCTACTACAGAATGTTGGAAGCACTTCCATCATCACATATTTAAATTTATAGTCTAATAAAGTTCATATATTGTGTTGAATTTGTATAAGTACTATTTTAATGATAATTTATTCATTTTAAGAACTATCCCATATATTCTTATAAATTTAACATTAATTTGAGATTATTTTGGTTGGAAATTTATTTTATTTAGTTATTTTTAGTTTTGGGAATCATATTTAGGTTAGATATATGGGTTAATTTTGGTTTTTATTATCCTCGAGTTTTTCAATTTAATTATTGAAATTTCATTTTTTATATCATGAACCATAATTAAACTATTTATTGTATTTTTTTCCCTAAATATAAATACTTCTATGATGATGTACATGATTATAAAATGATATTTAAATTTAGAATATTGCATTATGTATTAAGGTTGGATCCTCATAAATTCACTATTGTATTTTTAGTACTTGTCAAGAATATTTTTTAGAATTCATTATTATCATTTAGTTGCAAATGAATGATAAAATATTCTTTCAAGTAAATAACTATTTATATTTTAAAAAATTATGAATTTTAAATCCTTTATTATGAAACAAATATATATAATCCTTTGGTAAATTTCACAATATTTATATATAAGATAGAATAGAAATCCTGTTGGATCATATTAATTTTGTGAAAAAATGTTTCGATTGATAACGATTAATGTATGAATTTACTTTTTTAAAAAAAATTAATGGTATAAACCGTAGTTTTAACTATTTTTATTAATTTTTCAGTATAACTTAGTTTTTTGTTAAGAAATATTCATTAGTCCATTTATCATGTATTTAGTGGTTATCCATTTATTTCCAGTACACATTAAATGAATTAAAAACATCTAACCACACTTGACCTCAATTAAGAGGTTTCATTAGTGGTGAACTAATGTATAGGTTTTATAAAGTGGGATGGAATGGAATAATTATTTAATCTTGATAGATCTTCCCAAAATTAAATACTTATTAAATTGAAATAGAACAACATGTAAAATTTATTTTCCACTATATTTGAAAAATATAAGTAATATTAACCTTAATTAAAATCATTTTTTGAATAAATAATATACTCAATTATGTATTAAAATGAGAATACCTCTCTTGATAATAAATACACATTTTTCAATTAGTATTCCTTAGTTTTTATTTATTACAGTTCATGAACCTAGATGGTATTTCTATGTGAATGCGTTAGTTTTTTCTTTTGATATGCCATGTTCATTGTTTTTATGGATAGAAATATTGTACAATGATCACTTGCATCCTGCATAGAATTCAATTTAGTTTCATATTATTGTTCATTAATTTCATCCACACCATTTTTTTATTTTTCTTTGTATATGGATATCATTCTAGCATTATAGTCTTTGTAGTATACATTTTCATGTTATTTACCTGTTATTATGAATATCAAAGGTGATATATTTCTCTAACAGATCCCTTAATATGATATTGTTGATAGTGATGAATAGATTTTTGATATAAGGGAATGGTATTTGGATACACTAACTCTATATGAGATATGTTCATGGCTCTCTGAATCTGCCCAACTTCCCATTTACAAATATGATGTGCCTAAATTTTTCATAAATCCATATATAGTTTCCCAATTCATATATCATACAACTTTGGGATTCCATATCCTTTATTACATTTCAGATATATTTTTATTATTTTATAAATCGTAGTTACTAAGTTTTTATTTTTGATAACTATTTATATTTATATCAGTTATGGTATAATTTTCATGATATCATTACACCAGGTTTTGTGGTTTTGATGTTTAGTGACACATTGTTGTTATTCTTGGGTAAATTTTTTCCATCATATTGAAAACATAAATAATTCGATTAATTTCACATTCAAAATAAGGATGTTTTAAAAACATTTGTTTCATAATTACATATGAATTTATTTGGATTTCATAATAGTTTTCTCTCATTCCATGTCTTATACATTATTTAAATCCTTATTAGTAGGCATCACTTATAACTTATTTTTTTCTTCTTATTCATTGTTTTGATAGCTACCAGTAAGATTTTATGACTTTCATATTAAAATTGGATATATGGATTATTATAGTTATGTTTTACATTTTATTGATTTGAATATAAAAGTTTATATATAATAGAAGGGATAGAGTCTAGATGTTTCACACTAATATTATTTCAAATAAGTTAAAAAAATTGGATATTTGTTTAGATTTTAAATTTTAAAATGCTTCTGATGGAGGTTGTAAAAAGTGCCCATGTTATTATTGTGTTTGAAGACCATGGTTAAGTCAGGAAGAAGTTAGCTATCATATATCAAAAGTTGGATTTCAAAAAAAAACTATTAATTTTGTTATCACAATAGAGAGATGAGATAATATTCTACTGTTAATGAATGGAAAGAATTAATTGGCATAGAGAATAACATATTTGATTGGTTTCCATTTTTGCATCATCATATGAGACATTTTATGCCACTGAAAGAATAAAATGATATTAATACACACATGGAATGGAATTAAAATGATAATATTGAAAGAGTGAAAAAATTAAGGTATAATGTCATAATAGTTATATATCATGAATGTACTAAAATAAAAAAGTTATAATTTTAATGCATTTATATCATGGGAAAACAATGTTCTAGATTCGGAATAATATCATTAATTGTATTCATACATTTTTAAAGTAATTTCTTCTTGATGGTGTAGATATTACCACACATATTTATATTGAAAGGAAGTTAATTAATGTGCTTGGATTTTATACTAATAAAATTCATGATTCTCCAAAAGATTGTAGTTTATTTTTGGAGAACAAAGTATACCGTAATGATTGTAATGATTATGGTACATCTCAATGGAAGGAAAATGAATATGGAACACCACCTCAGGTGCCAAAAAATATCATCTGGCCCATTCCATTAATTCTCATGCTTCAAAATCTATTTATGTCTACAGAAATCTCAGCCATTATGTGATAGAATGATGCTAATATAATTAAATATAAAGATGTGTTTTTTATCCTTTATATGGATTAGGATGGCACAAATTGGAATCCCAACATCCTGATTTTGTATTTGTGGTGCTTAATATCAAGTTGGGACTACCTTATTATGGTTTTAATCCATTTTGTCAGATTATTACTGCTCACATGGCATTTCTAGTTTTTATTCATTTTTAAAATAATTCTCTTTAGATGTTTATGAAAAAATATTTCACATTATTTAGTATACTAATATCTAGACCATCTGATCATAACAATGATATAAAAATTTATTTGAATCCTTCGATAATAGAGTTGAAGCAACTTTGGGATATTGGTGTTCTCACATTTGATGATCTATTAGAAATTATATTTTTGATGCATACATCATAACTATGAACTAAAATCATTTCCCTACTTATGTAATGATTTCTAGTTGGAGCATGAATGGATAACTATCATTTCTAATTAATGTAAACAATAAATGATCTATAAGACTTAAATATAATCATACTTTCAAATTAATAGGGCATAGATTATTCGTTCCAATGGATCATAAAGACTAGAAGATTCATCTCTGGTTGGATAAAAATATTGACACTAAATAATGAACTCAATAAATGTCAGGAACAAATGTTTTTACTGAATTAAAAGATTTCAGTTTTTTATTAAGTGGGTGTGGTTTCCTATCCAAAAACCACCACATGTTTACAAATTAATTTTTTTTAACAAAATAATGGATTTTGTGGGCTCCAAAACTTATGAAAACATAAAAAAATTAACATCTATAAAATCCCCTAAGAAGAACCCTTTAATGTCAGTGAACTTCTCAAAGGTGTCTTCAAGTACATAAAAAATTAGATCACCTGAATCCAATTCATTTGTATTTTAAAGATATGTAGATTAAGGTAAAAATTAATTGACTCTCTCAATGTCTACCAAAAATAATTTAAGCTCACATACATCAATGTTTATCTTGGAAGCTGCGTGGTCCACTTCATGAATAGATTCAGATTTCACAAAATTAAATTTTTCATGAAGAGACAACAGAGAACTATGTACTTCAAGGGGTTTGACAATATCCTCACAGTTATTTCTCTCAACATCAACATCAAAAAATTTAAATTCAGGGGTTCTTGTGAGAGGGTTATGAATAGTGGGTAAAATTATGGGATCAATAGTGTACTGACCAGAATTAGAAACACTAGAACTCGAGTGTAATTCTTTCTCTGAACTACTATCAGCATATAGATGATAATCTAAAATCGACTATGTTGAGGATGGATGTAAACAACATGGAAGAAAATATATTTGACCAATAACTAGTTCATGCTTCAAAATGTTATAAAATTCCTCCAAAAGATCCTCATTAGTTAATATACTCTCAACTTCTACTGCTTTTGAAAAATTTATTTTTCTTTTATCAAGTGTGTGTTCAACATCTCCTTTATCTTCACATTCAAATAGTACATTTCCTAAAATAATGTCAGTTGATTTTTGTAATTTAGAATTAATGAAGGTATTATTCGATTAAGCTTCATGAATGTCATGTTCTGGACTATTAAAATTTAGAAAATTTTCTTTAGGTATATCAACACTATTCCCATTTTAGTACATAAAGTTTCATAAAATTGACCAATCATAGATTAAATCAATAAAATATAAAAGCAATTGGCCTTTCTTTAAATATTATGCCCTTATTAAATTCATCCATCATCATTTCAGTGATTAATGTGTTAAAAGTTTCTAAACCAGGAAGAGTTGTTTTCATTTCAGGTTAAAAATCTAGATTCTATGATTTCCATTTAATTTTCTCATTGAAGCTACACCCAATTTCAAGTTCATGCTCATTAATAAAAAATTTCAAAAAGTTGGATGAAGTGTTTTTTAACATTCAAGTTCTAATTCTCAATTTTCTCTCCAACCAAAGTGATTAAATTTTCAATGTTTCTAAAACATTGATATTTCTCAAAAGTATGAATCATGTAGAGAACTGTGCATTCTTTTTCAACCTATATTAATTATTTCTCAAAATTATCCAACTCAACACCTTTTAATTTCTTTATGGGATTTTCAATGTTATATTCTTCATTCAATGAGTTGGTAATTTTATAATTCTATTCATCGGAATCTGATTCTTCCAAATAAAAAGTTTTATGTTTCTTTTCAGTAACACCCTGATTCAAAATTCCAATATCAAACCTTATATAAACATTTTATTCTTCACTTAATTCTTCTTCTTATGGTTCTTTAAAAGTATTTTATAATTCGAATTGCATGATTTAAAACATGTTGAGTTTTTTATCTTTCCCTTGAAAATTTCTAATTTGAATTTCATGATTTTGATTTTACAAGGAGTTCCTAGAATCCATCATATCATCCATTTTAGATAAAATTTGTTCATGTATCTCTAGGATGTCAGATTGGGGCTCAAATTGATTTACATATTATTTAAAATTATTTATTTATTGTGGATTTTTATAGACAACCTACGAGGAAGAATTACTATAATACCCACAAAAATAATAGAAAGGTTCATTATTAAAGCCTTTATACACTTCCATTTTTAATGAATCAAATTAAACACAATAAAAAAATAGTAAGCCACAAGTTCAAATAACTGAAAATTAAACACACAAATTCACATTAAAATAACACAATTTTGATGTTCAACCCAAGCATAAGATTATGTTCATAAATTATTAAAGATGAAATTTTTTGTGTTTTTTAATATGTTTTTTGTATATTTTTTATCACTTTTTTTAAATTTCTGCCCTAAGATAGTCAACGCATTTCCTCCTTGGAAATGGTGCCAAATTTTGATAATTTTTGAAGGTCTTCATGACCCTCAAAATTATATTAATTACATACACTAGTATAGTATTGCAGGGTCAATCCCATATGAAAGGACGTGAATGTTTTCGGGTTTTTTTACAGTCAAGCCAACTACTATCAACATTGGTTATAAATATTTTTTTTAGCATCTTGTATATATTTCTTATAATGATGAAAATAATGTAAATAAAAAAGAAAATTTTTTAGTGAACTGGTTGAAATTGGAGAGACCATGATAAAATAGTGCAAACAAAGAGTACGAAAAATAATTGCAGACATATAGATGGGAAATATTTATACTACAAATTTGATTAATAACTTCATAACTTAAATGATAAATAAATTCTCTACCTTGAGAAATAATTGGTTTAACCTTCCTCGCTAGAATATTGAAACCTCTGTAGAATAAAACCTGAAATTATCCACTTCAAGGACATTCAAACAGAAATAGAATTTGAAGACTTATTTCAACAGAAATAGTCTAACTCAGAGTTTCTAAAGATTTGGAAGATATCATTTTGAAGAATTATTTCCATGATCCATCTTTCTGACAGGTTATAGTGTTTTTAATTTAAGAAAAAGAGGTGAAAACACATTTTAATATTTAACATTCCAATTCAAATTTTCTAGTTGATTTATATTCTTCATTAATAGAATTAAGAAAAGAATATTTTTTCATTGAAAATAATTAACAGAAATTAAAATTCCTAAATAGAAAATAAACCAGCTTATAGTATTGTTAATTTTATGAAAATATTTCAATGTGAATCTAAGAAAATGATATTGATGAAGAAGAGTTATCCCTCACATAGCAGTTATTGCTGTAACAAGTCTTTGTATGAGTGATTCAATTATGACTCCTTTTTTTACTCTTGTCATTATGCTACTGCATCTTGGTGGGTCTCCTGAAATTATTCCCTCTCATATGATGTATGGTGTGAAAAGTGAATGAGAGGCCCCAACTTCTCTGTTATTTCCCTATTTTAAATTACCTTTGTCATCTGTTTCAAGTCATCGTCCTTTTTCACCGACTTCAGTAAGTCCTTCATGAAGTCACCACACACATGCGCTCTTTCACTATAACTCATTCCTCTTAATCAATTCCCTTTCAACTAACTCTGACTTGGTGGTTGAAATGAATTTGGAATGTTCCTTTATTTTCATGTATGTGAAAAACAATTCAATGAAAATAATAATAAAAGTTAAATCACCATTAATGAAACTAATGAATATAAGTAAACTAATTAATATGTAATATATAAAAAATTAATAACAGAATAAATATTGAAATAGTTAAATTTTTAAGAGTTATTTTTAATTTGTTTTGTTATTAAATTTAAGGTAATTAATATTTTTGCCTTATTTTATTAAAAACTAAATTCATTAATTATTAAATATTTTATTAATATTATTGACATTAATCTTTATTAAATATTATTAACAGTGTTATTATTTTAATATTAGAAGTTATAGTTTATTTTATTTATTATTATTATTATTATTATTATTATTTCTACTATAATTATTTTATTTTAAAATTTCAATTTTAAATAAAATATTATACTTTAACTGTCATTAAATTATAAAAACTAAAAGAATTAAATTATTTTATATTTACATTTTATTTTATTTATAAATTATGAATATTTTTGTTGTTTCATTTTTGTAATTTATTCAATTAATTTTTTTTATAATTTTATGTATTATTACTATATATTCATTTATTATAATAACTTAATTACTTTAATTAATATTATTATCATTTATTTTTTTTCAGTTTCATTTTTTTCATCTTTTCTTCCCCTCCCCCTTCTTCTCCATGACGCATGGGGGAAGGGTGGCTCACTGGTTTCCCACAAAAGCCGCTCTAGGTGGTGGCTTCTCACCTTCATCTCTGCAGCATAGAGAGAATGGTGGCAGCGGTGAGACCGGTAGGGTGTTAATAGGTGGTGGAATGGGGACTATCGGTAGCTCAAGCAAGGGATGATGGAGGCGTCAGTAGCTTGCGTGGTACCAAAAAGAGAAGAGTTAACCAGGGTGTTTTGATAGAATGGGATGGCGTGAAGTATCCATGAGACCAATGGTTGGTGGAGCTGTCTGTAAGTGATGAGATACTGACGCGTCGATAGGACAAGGGAAGGATAAGATATAGATGTGGTAATGTTAAAACATTAAAGATATTTTAGATTTCAAATTCTAATTCAATTAAGTAATTAACTAGATGAAGACTGAAAGTAATAATTAATTGATTAAAACATTTAACTAGTTATTTAAATTAAAACATAAACACATAACTTATTTTAAAAACTAACTAAATTATGAAAATGAATAAATAAATTACCAATTATAAAAATAATTGATAAATTAAATTAAAAGGATATAAATTAATAAATCAAATCCAATTAAAATAAATTTATTACAAATGATTACCAATGTTAATTTATTTTAAAAGGTAAAAATTAAAAGATCAGATAATAAATTCAAGACTAAGTTAATTAATTAAAAATAAAATGATTAAATGGTTTTAATTGAAACAATGACAACAAAATAATATTATTTGAAGAAGAAAAAAAAAATAAAAAGTAATTCGATTTTTAAAATAACTAAAACATAAATAGTGATTTCAAAAGTCTAGATATACAAGAATAGTTAAAAAAATTGTAAATTAATAAATTAAACTACATAATTATTACAGTCCAATTAATTAACAAAAAAGTGTAAAATTAATTAAATAAATGATTAAAAATAAAAATAAAAGATTTTTAAAATTCATCAATTTTAAAGCCACTTCAAATTCCCCTACACTTAAAAATTGATTTTTCTGATTAAATTCCATGTTTAATTGTATTTATAAAATAAAAAATAATACTTTTTATACATTTTTCTCTAAATGTACATGTTGTGTAGTTTCAAACTAGAGGGCCACACATTGTGAAAATTGATTTTCAAAAGATATATTCAAATGAAAACCTGACTAGTAATTTTTTTTAATCGTGATCAAGAAAGTAGTGAATCATATAATATTGAAAATAACATGCCTCAAATATGAAACTGCTTATAACTTACCACAATTCAATCCATGTTCTAATTTCAAAAGTGAAAAAAGGTTAAAAGTTAATTGAATTAAGAACATAAAATCAGCCTTGTACTTTCACTGTCTCCTAGGTTCCAAAAAGAAAAACTGAAATTTATATATATTTAAATCACCTTATTGATATAGCTAAAATGCTTCCATTTAAATTTATTGTTTGTTTCTTCATCTTGAATTCATTATTCCCCTCACCCTAATGAACTTTTTTTACCCCAGAAAACCTTATTTTATTTTATTCCGAATCCATGTACCTTGTACTGAGAATTGTGCCTATGAACTTATTCCATATGTACATAGGTATTTTTGTTAACAAAAAATCACACAGTTTTTAGTGTCTCATAGGTTCACCATGGGTTCCCAAATTCCCAATTTACGAAAGTTTCAATAGATTATTATAACAACCATTTAAACTGACTCTATAAGGTGATTAGTTTAAATAATTAAAAGAGAATGAATCCCTTAGAAAAAATAAGAACATTCAATTCCTAAATCAATGATCTCAATTCCACTAATATGTAACCAAAATTACTCACAAATATAGATCTTTAACAAAAAAATCATGAAATAACTATAAAGATTCACTCATCAATCATCCATCATCATATGTTCTATACATAAAGGCATCTTTTAACTAATAGTTAAGAACTATCCTAAGGAGAGGCTGATTTTACGTTTTATTTGAAATAAATAGAGATTAGAATTGTAAAAGAATTAAAAAAATTACCCTTTTTTAAAAAAAATTTAAAAAGATAAGGAATCTTATGGGATTCAAATAAAGCATACTTTATCTAAATGTTCCTTAACACCCTCCCCAGCACAAAAAACCTATAATTTTCATTAATGTTGAATTAAAATATGGATAAGAACGTTTGGAAAAATAAATCTCAAAGAAGATTTTCATTTTAGTAGATTAATGAGATGTAAAAGGGTCACATATTAGTATAAGTAGAGTGATTGTCGTATAAAATATTTTATAGAATCACAATCGTACATTAACCATGTAGATAGTGACATGAATTTTCAATTAAGTTATAAATTTTCAAGTAAAATAAAAAATTTTATGATATATTGTAATGACCCAAAGCATAACATACAAAGACATTACATTAATTTTTCAAAATACATAATACATAACAATAACAAACACCCAAGGACTGTAATAGTTTAGGGTTTTTGGAAACTCGGAACAAAATCTTCTAATCATGATGAAAGATCATCAACAACTCCCATAAAATTCTTCCCCTTTTTTCTTACCTAAAACAATTATTTATATCCTTTGTAAAATAACATAAAAAGGGTTATCTCAAATTCTCAGAAAGGTTAAACATGGACAACATCAAACAATCCATAAACATTTGAACATAAAAACATGAACAGAAAACCTGAGTAAGAACATAAATTTTGACAGAACCTAAGGTATAGATCAAAAAGGAACATCAATCATGATAAAATATCATGGGAATAAAACATGTAATTGTGGAAATCCATCAAGAACATGATATGATTTCCATAGTAGCCAAGACATTGCTACCAAGACCATCATAGTGGACAAAGTCCATTACTGAACTAGGATTACCACCCATTCCAGCCCTGTATTACTGAACTGGATTTTACTTACCATTCCAGCCATGTCTATCTCATGAGATATAAATCATTACAGAATGAATTGGAAGGAGATATAGGTCCCACTCATCTCATAATGAAATCATTCTTACGTGTGCCACAAAATTAACAGAAATCATTCATCATAACTTAATGAATAAAATGGGTTTCCTAAACATCATCACATCATAACATAATCCATATAAAACAAATAGATATCATTTCTTCAAAATAAAAATAAAACCATGTAAATAATACGGACATTATACTTGAAACATAATCATACTAAATAGTTTCATCTTATATGGAAAATAGTTTTGATAAAACACATGAAATGAATTCATGAGGAAAATATCCTTTATTCTTCAAAATCATTTTCTTTTCACAAAATGAAATGTAATGTTAAAAGAAAATGACTTTTTTAAAAATAATCATGAAATAATGTAGAGGAAGCTTAATTAAAATAAGGCGTTATGAAACCGTAAAACCCGTTCATTCTGTTTAAGTTTAAAATGTACATTCTCCTTGTAGTTTTACTCGAAAAGTCAAAAAATATCTCGTATGGTAAACAAAAGAAATATTCCTTCTGTACCTTCTCGTAAAAGTCATAAAAGGCTAAAAATGAATTTAAACATACATCGAATAATAGTAAACATCTTATGAAAATATTTTGAGAAAACATGGACATGGATGATAAACATAAACCCAGTACGTACTTATGAATAAACAATCTTGGATAAGAAGAAGATTGGAATAATTATCCCTTATATTATGTCCAATTTCACCCATATGTGTCTGATACTCGTGAATAGTGGGTTTAAATATATTATTAACTTATAATTGAACCATAATAATATTTATGATGTCATATATGATTCACTTGCGGCTTTATATTACCATTTCATTTGCCAATTCCATGTTAATGTAGCGTTTTGGGTAAAATCGTTTCATTTATCGTACGTGTTTTGACATGTAATTATTCATATGATTACTTAGATCACGATTAATTACTTCCAGAATTTAAAAAATGATTTATATATAATATATATTCATAATATATATATAATAGATCGATAAATGGAATGAAATACACCGTTCATGGAGACGGTAGGCCATACGTACGCATGAACGCTGTTTTCATTTCATTATTAAAATGAATGAAAGTAAATATCATATATATATATATACATAAATACAGTAGCATTATTATTTCATATATATCATTATTACTTATTATATATAATTTACAATCATTCTTTAATGGTTAACATGGAGAAAGAATCTAATCGCATCGTAGAGACGGTAATCCGTATGTATGCACGAGTGATGATATCGCTCATTCCCATAATTTTTGAATGGAATTGGAGTGGATTATATAATATCTAAGAATTAGTATTAACTAATAATAATCATATATAGTTATTATTTCCACCATTATACCTATCCAAGTAAGGTGGTTGTGGAAAAACAGATTACACCACAGCATGGAGATGGTAAGCCTTACGTACGCACGTGCGGTGATTTCATTTTTTATAGGATGGATTGAAGGTGAAATAGGTTTGTTTCATATTTATAATAACATATCACTATATTTTTTTTACTTATGATATTAATTTAAAGTGAAACAACAAAATAATATGAAGTAGAAGAATAAATAAACTTGAAAGAATCGGTAGTAGAGATTACATCTTGTTCAACAAACCACCATTGAACATCCTCTTATAGGGCCATAGATGGTCTTTTTAGAAGACCAGAATCTCCAAAATGTTTCTAGGGATGTTGAGAAGAGTAATGGTTAGGGGTTGGCTGAGTTTTAAGCCTTAAATGGTGTGAGGTGGAGAGGGATGAGGTTCCCTTTTATAAGAGAAGAGAGGGTCACTTTTTGAAACGTCAAAAATATTAGTTAATAATAAAATCAAAACCCACATAAAAATCTCAAAAAATAACTCAATTCGAATATGAGATAATATATGGTTGTAATATCATCAAACAATAAAATTTAGTCATGTTTTATGTTTATTTTAAACCTTATCATTTTGATTAATTCTTATTTAATCTATTTAAATTTATTTGTTGTAATGATATTCTAATTTTAAATTGATCTAAATACTTACTAAGGTGTTGTGAATTTTCTATAATTAGATAAATTATTACATTTTTTGACCACATTATTTTCAATTTTTAATTTTTAAATATTTTTTTTATTTTAAAACAATTTATTAATATTTTATTTTTATAATATATCAGTAGTGTCAATTTTGACACTATTGAATTATTTAAATTTAAATAAAATACACACAGATGATATATTCAAAAAAATATATTTAATAGATTCATAACATGTTCTATTCATCAAAAAATTCATGGATCACATTAATTTGTTCATATAATATTTATTTTAATGTTTTTAAAACCATTTGTTTGATATTTTTCTTAATAAAATAATTATTTAAATATTTATGTATAATTATTTAATATACTTATTTGTTGAATAAAAATAAAAAATAAAATACTATGATAATGATAAATATAATATCTTTAATAAGAATACTTTTACTAGAATTTATCATCTTAAACTCACAACATTTAAATTTTTTTGTTTATTAAATAATGAAGGTGACAACTTAGACATCTTTTAATATAAAATAATATAAGTGTCAAAATCACTTTTATAAGGCCCAACATGGTCCAGAATTTGACCATTGGATGATTATGGTCTAGATATACACGATCAACAAGTTTTGGTCAGGTTTTTGGTCCTTTAATGAGTATTATTATTTGAATAAAAACTATATTATTGATTTTTCACAAAATAAATAATTTTTGCATCATTAATGTATAAGCTATTTAGGTAATTAAATATTTCTTGAAAATTATAACTAAGTTACCATAACAAAGAAAAATATAGTAGATTTAAAATTAGTATTTATAGAAGAATTTATATTTTTTATATCGTTATATTAAAAATATGTTAATTATTAATGTTTGAGTGAGACATACTTCACATTCCTTTAAATAAAATAAAATAAAGGTCTTAACCACATCCAAGTGGGTTCCAATAGATTCCATTTCGACCCAAGTTTGTTTTGAGGATAAATATAATCTTACAATTATATTAAAACAAGTGTTATGCTAATTTTATAAAATTATTTTTACCCTTCATTACCGGATTTACCTTTAATAGTGTTAAATTAAATTTACCTTAGTTACTATTCATAATGCCTAAAAATAAAAACGTAGCCTATTAAAAGAATTTGGACCTAATTAATTCAAATATGGAATCCATTTTTCAAAATTCAAAACACAGAAGTTGTAGTATTTAATTTAATATTAATCCTGCTGTTGAAAAAATGGGTTTTAAAAGTTAAAACATTGCAAAAGATTGAAATGTTTTTACCTATAAATTCAATGTAAAATTAATGATAATGACTTAAATTATATTAAATGGTAAAAACATATATTCTATTTATAATTTAAAACCATTCAATATTATAATTTAACCATATAAATTATCTTTATGAAAAAAGTTGTTTTTAATTAAAGTTTAGCATATTTTAACTATTCATCAAAATATGAAAGGTAACATAAAAATATTAAAGAATTATCCAAAGTAATTTTTTATATAATTATTGCAATTTATAACTTTATTTTGTAACATTGAACTCATAATAGTGTCAAAAACAAGATTTAATGTGGGTGTCCCTTCAAAAGGCTACAAAACTGTATTTTTTTAAAAATATTTCTTTTATATGAAAAATTGATTTTGTTCTCATAACATATTCTAGAAAATGACTAAGATAAATTATAATGTTATAAAATTCAAAATGTGGTTAAAAATATTCATAACGGCAATTTAATAATAATATTCCAACAATATATCGTTTGTTTAGTGAAACTCGGTATTGCGTACAACACACACTATTGAGGAAGGTCGCTATTGCATGCAACACATGCCATGAATAGTGTTTGCGTATACTACAAGCTAATACAGTGTTGTGTATAGTGAAATATAATCTTGTTGTAGCGTAAAACACTCAATTAAATTAAAAATAATATTTCTCATAAAATATCGTGGTGTTACATAGATTGTATGAAGGAATGTTGAAAAATTGGATCAAACTTATTTACAACAAAGAAAAAAGATACATATCAAAAAATCTATAGAAACAAGCAGAGTTAATAAAAACACAAAAAACTCACCTATATTTTACCCCCCACTTAATTCTATATAGTGATGAATTTAAACCATTGAAAACAATTTAAAAAACATATAAATAAAAAAATATTCAGCAAAGTGACATGGATCAGACATTTTGTTTAGTATACCAGAACAAGTAGTCATAATTAACACCTAATACATGTCTAGAAAATTTTGAGTAGCAACATAAAATCATTTACATAACAACACAGCCACTTGGTAGTCACCATTGAGTGGTTAATCATTAGAAATATATCGGTGACTCAAGTGCATTGGTGTATCACAGAATCACGGATAAATTGTGATTTAGCAGTGAATTGTTTTTCAAAAGATAATGAGGTTCACAAAAACGAAATAATAAATTAAAATATATATAGCAACCCTGAAAAATAAATTTCTGGATATGCTTTATTAAGAAAATTTCACTCCATTATTAACACCAGCAACATCATACTCTAAAAGCACATAGTAGGAAGACAGAGATAGATCCAGTAAAGAAAGTTGAAATAGAGGAAAAAATAAAACACATTATTCAAAACCTAAGAAGAAGGAAAAAATAAATGTATATATAAGAAATAATCCTTGAGTTGACTACCATGAAGCACTAATATTTACCTCTTCAGTTAGAATTTATTTATATACAGAATTTTTTCTTAAAAGAGGAAGAGAAACTCTGGGTTGGCTTCTATGCTGCGCAAGTTTATAGTCCCCAGCTGGACTAACCTATAAACTAAAAGTTGTCAATTAGTGGGTGTGGTTTCCTATCCATGGAAACCAAATGATTAGATACCAACTATTTTAGTAAAATAATGGATTTTGGGGGTTCCAATACCTAAAAAATAGAAAAACAATTTTTGATATCTTAGAAACCCCCTAAGTAGCCTCTTTTTACATCAATGAACTGCTCAGAGGAGTCTTTAAGAATAGGAGAAAATTGATCACATTAATTAATTTTTTTGGTATTTTCAAGATATATAGATTCATGTGAAAAGTATTCAACTCCCTCATGCTCGGCCAAAAATCTTTTATGCTCAAGTATATCAAAGTCTCTCTTGGAAGTAGTGTTTTCCACTTCATGAATAGATTCAGATTTGAAAAAAATTAAATTATTCATGAAGAGACAATAGTGAACTAGGTACTTTAAGGTAAATGAAAATATCCTCATATTTATTTCTCTCAATTTCATCATCTATAAAATAAAATTTAAGGGTCCATGTGGGAGGGTTCTGAATAGAAGATTCAATAAGGGGTTTAATAGTGTGCTAAATAGAATCAGAAACACAAGAACTAAGTGTAATTCCCCCATCTAAACTACTATCATCCTCAAGTTCATAATATAAAACTGAATTAGTTAAAGATAGAAGTGAACAACATGGAAGTGAATTTATTTTTCCATTAAAAAGTTTATGTTTAACAATGTTATACATTTCCTTTAAAATATCTTCATCAGTTAATAACATCTCAACATCTACTTCTTCTGAAAAAATTATTCATCCTAAATCGAGTGTGTTTTCAACCTCTTTTTAAAGCTACATTTAAAAAGTACATTTTCTAAAAAAATATCTTTAGTCTTACAATTAAGTGATATGGAAGGTATTTTTCAATTAAGCATCAGGAAGTTGATGTTCTTGACTATTGAAATATAGGAAATTTTCCCTAGGTATATCAATGCTACATTCCATTTCAGCGCGCAATGTTTTATAAAAATTGATCAATCATCGAATAAGGCAAAGAAATATCAAAATACGTTCTTTCATAAAATAGCATTCCATCATCAACATCAATAAGAAACATTTTAGGTATTGATGCATTAGAATGTTCTAAATTGGAACAGTAGTTTTTTCTTTTGGTTCAAAAATTTTATATTCTGTGATTTCCAACTCAATGTTCTCTTCTAAGATACACCCAATTTCTTGTTCTGGTTAACTATTCCCAAATTAAAAAAATATGGGTGAAGAGATTTTAACATTAATGTTTTTATTCTCAAGTTTCTCTTCTACATGATTGATCATATTTTCATCATTTTTAAAGGAGGGATTTTTCTCAAAATTAGGAATCATGAAGATAATTGGGAATTATTTTTCAATATATTTTTATTATTTCTCCAAATTAACCAACTCAACTCTATTGAGGTTCTTTATGTGATATTCAATTTTATTTTCGTAATTTATTGAGTTGGTTATTTAACAAATTTGTTAATCAGAATCAAGTTCTTCCTAATAAAAAGTTTGATGTTTAATTTCAGCAACACCCCGATTCACAATTTCATTATCAAACCATCTATAAACATTTTATTATCTGTTTAAATTAGATTATTATTATTCTTTAAACCTAATCTATAATTCTAAGAGCATGTTTTATAATGTTTTGAGTTTTTACTATTTCTCTTGATAATTTCGAATTTGAATTTCATGTTATTGATTTAACAATCACTTCCTAGCATCCATCCTATCATCCATTTTAGATTCAGTTTGGTCAGGTTTTACTAGGATGTCAGATTAGGGCTCAAAGTGTCATGAATATTTTTTAAAATTATTTAGGTTTTGTGGTTGGTTTGTGACACACTGTTAGGTAGAAGGTCTATAACACCCACAATAATCACAGTATGGTTCACTATTAAAGACATCATGAAAATCTATTTTTTAATAAATCAGATTAATCAAAAGAAGAAAATATCCAACAGAATATTCAAATAACAGAAAATTAAACAAACACATTCACATTAATATAACATAATTTTGATATTCAAAACAATAAACATAATAATTTAATATATTTTTTAAGAAATTGTTTTTGTGTAATTTTTAAATGTTTTTTGTATGTTTTTACACTTTTCTGTTAAATTTTCTACCCTATGACATTCAGTACATGCCCTCCGTGGAAACGGTGCCAAATTTTGAAAAGTAATAGAGGTTTTCATGGCCCCCAAAATTAAATTTATTACCTACTCTAGAATTCCATTGCAGGTTCGATCCTCAATGAAGGCATGTGGATTTTTTAGAGTTTAATTTATTAAAATCAAGGTCCCTATTGTCAGTAGTGGGTAGATTTTTTTAACTTTATATATATATATTGTATTTTGAAAAAAATAAAGTAAAGAAAATGGGTAATTTTAATGAATAACTAGGTGAAATTGGAAATACTATGATAAAGTAGTGCAAACAATGAGTTAGAAATACAATTCTAGGTAGATGATCGAGGAAATACAATTCTACAGATTTAATCAATATCTTATTCTCTTAAATAATAAATTAATTTTCTACCTCACGGAATGACTGGTTTAACCTTTTTTCTAGAATATTCAAGCCACTATAGAATGAAACATGAAATTATCAATTTCAAGAACATTCATATAGCAATAGATTTTGATCGCTTATCTCAACAGAAATAGTATCACTGAGATATTCGGAAGATTTTTAAAAGAAAATATTGAAGAATTATTTCCATCATCCATCTCACCGAAATGTCATGGAGTTTTGAATTTAATAACAATAGGTAAAAAGAATTTTGAAGTTTCAAGATTCAATATCAGATTCACTTGTTGATTCTGATTCATCCTTAAAACAATTAAGCAAATAGAAAATACCAGCAAAAATTTCAATCCCTAGACTAAAATGAAACTAGCCAATATTCATGTTCATTTTTATCAAAAATTACAATGTGAATCGAAGGAAATGAAATTAAGAAATAAGAGTTCCCCCTCACATAACAGTTATTTCTACATCTAGTCCCCCTCAAAAAAATGATTTTCAGGCAGGCTTTTGGAAATCCTCTCTTTTTTCTACTCCTGCTAGGTGGGTCTCTCTATAGTATTATCTCTCAAATGAAGTATGGCATGAAAATTAAATGAGAGGCCCCCCCTACTCTGTGGTTTCCCTATTTTAATTAACCTATATCATCAGCTACAGGTCACCAACCTTTTCCACTGACTTCGATAAGTCATTCATGAAATCACCACACACGTGATCTTTTTAACTACAACACACATCGTTTTAACAAAACCCATGGAATTATCTCCGACCTGGTGGTAGAAATGAATCTAGATAGGATCCCATATTTTCTTATATATTGAAAATAATTCAAATATAAAAATAATAAAAGCTAAAGAATTGTTAATGAAAATAATAAATATATGTAAATTAATTAATAATTTAGATATATAAAAATAATAATATAATTAATATTGAAACCATTAAATTATTTGGAGTCTTTTTAAAAATAAAATAATGATTAAATTTATGAAAATTAATATTTTTATTTTATTTTATTAAAAAAACAAATAATTAATTAATTATTTTGTTAACATTATTAACATTAAACATTATGAAACACTTTTAATAATATTATTATTTTAAGAATAAAAGTTATTAATTTAGTTTAATTATTAATTATTGTTATTATTGCTATAAAATTTATTTTATTTTAAAATTTCAATTATAATTAATAAATTAAAATATTATTGTTAATAAATTATAATAATTAAAATAATTAAATTATTTTAATTAAATTTATTTTTATAATTATGATTATGATTATTATTGTTATTTTAGTATTATAATTTACATAATTAATTAGTTTTATAATATTATTTATTATTATTATTTATTCATTTAATATAATAACTTAATTATTATTATTGTTATTATTATTATTTCTGTTTTAGTTTTTTTAAATTTTTATCCCCTCCCCCTTCTTGTCCATGGCACACAGTGGAATAGGGTTTCAATGGTTTCTTATAGAAGTTTCTCTAGGTGGCGGTTTCCCCCCTCCATCTCAGTGGAATGTGGCACAAGCTCTCCCTCCTCCCTAAACAAGGATGGTGACAACTTCAGGTTCTCCAACAGTGGTATCACCCTCTTCACAGCATCATCGATCTATCTGAAGGGCATCGACTGATGTCAAATGGGAGTGATGATCCATGCAACGGTGACTTCCAAGAGTTCGACTTGAGGGGTAGAAGCGATCGACTCTTCAGATCTTGATATGAGGATGCTAGGGATTTGGGTTCAATGGGGCAGTTCAGATATGATGCAGAATTGATTTTCCTTGAATCTGAGTTTCTAGTTTCATAATATCTATAAAAGTTTGAAGTGAATTATGAATCCCTTCTTCGATTCAATGGGTTATATTCGTTGCACTAGCATATGGAGAATGGGGGAATCATGAGACTGATAGGGCATCGGTATATAGTGGAAGGGGGAGTGTTGGTAGATCATGTAGGGGGGATGAAGGTTTCGGTTACATGAGTGCTACTAAAATTAGAAGAGTTAAATAGGGTGTGTCGGTAGTAGGGGATAGTGTGAAGTATCTATGATACTAACCGGTGGTGGATCTCTCTGTTAGTGATGAGCTATTAATGCATCAGTATGACAAAGGAAGGAAGGTACGTGAAAGTGAGTCAAAAGGTGTAATGTGTGGGTGTTGGTAGGTGGAGCTACCAATACAGTGTCACTAAGACAAATTTTTTACTACAACACATAAAAAAATTATTGAAGTTAAAACATTAAAGATTTTAAATATTTAAAATTCTAAATTAATTAATTATTTAAGTTTTAAAGACTTAAAATAATAATGAATTGATTGAAACATTTAACTATTTAGTTTATTGAAACATAATCACATATCTTATATTAAAAACTAACTAAATTATTAAATAGAATAAATAAATATACATTATAAAAACAATTAATAAATTACATTAAAATGATATGAATTAATAAATGAAATAAAATTAAAATAAATTCATTTGAAAAGATTATTAAAGTTAATTTATTTTAATTGATCAAAATTAAAACATTTGATATTAAATTAAAGACTAAGTTAATTAATTTTAAATAGAATTATTAAATGGTTAATTAATTTAAAAAACAGAACGAAATAATATTTTTTAAATCACAATAAAAATATAAAGAGTAATTATATTATTAAAATGATTAAAACACAAATAGTGTTTTTTAATGAAATAAAATACATGATTATTTTTAAAAATTGATTTTTTATTAAATTAAACTAAATAATTATTAATGTGAAAATCATTTACAAAAAAAATTATAATTAAAAAAATACATGATTTAAAATTAAAATAAAAGATGTGGAAATTTCATCAACTATAAGGCCACATCATTCATTGAGAAAAGTATTGGTGAAATATTGCTTTAAATTCTTCTAAATATCAAGGGGATGATCAAATCTGACTTATGATCTCATTGAGACTTCGGAAATTAGGGTATTCAACCAGAACTACAACCTATATGTATTAGTGAAGACAAATTGAATGTTCCTTGTTCTTTAAATGTGATTACACCATTGGAAAAAAATAAATTTATGTAAGTATTATATAATATCAAGGATCTTGATGGTTATTCCAACAACATTTCTGAAACGGTCCAGAGAAGGTTGTTGAAACTAAAATCCCTAAAAACTCATGATTATCACATACTTCTTCATGAATTGATTCCAACAATAATAGAATATTTACTATCCAATAATGAATGGGTGGGAGTGATTTTCATGTTCCATTTTTTTATATGTAACTGTATGATGAAATGTTATCTGAGTCTTTCTCTATAAAAATGTAATAAGAGGTTCTATTAATTTATGTGAGGTTGAAATAAAATTACTCTATCATTTTTCAATTTCATGCAGCATTTAACAATTCAAAATTCAACTGAAACAATTCTTAAGAGACCCGTTTCTTTTTAATATATGTATCATTTAGAAATAAATATGTTCACAATGAAATCTTATATCTAAAAACTGGAATCATCCTAAAGGTTTCATTGTGAGAGGCTTTTTATCTTAAGAATTTATGGATTTTTGTTCAATGTTATTTTCTAAAGTAAGAACAATATAATACCGACTGATGAGAAATGAATATTATTAGTATGGAAAAATTCATCCCTCTTTCTATCTCTTCCCCAAATAGGAGGAATTCATAGGTCATACATATAGGTGACATTGAGTCTTAACGAGTGGGATATGGCACATCTCACAGTCTTGTTTAACTTTGGTTTGTTCAATGACTATATCAAGTAATTAATTTTAATATTTATATATTATCTCATACTATGTCATTACACATATACCTTAAAATCCTATTATCAATTTATGTAGTTAACATAAACAAATAATAAGTTGATTTCATCAATATTTTCTTTTAGTAATGATAGATGCTTTGTATAGAAAATATATTCCTTCTTGGTAGAACTCAATGGTGTGAACATTAATTTAATGAACTTAATATATATATATATATATATGTATTCATTTAATTGAATTATTAATATATATTTTAGGTATTGTGTTTACCTATTTACTCTATCTCTTAATAATTATGATTGTTGGATTTTGGTCCCAATTCATTGGTTTGTGAATAAAATTATTTACTATTCAGTGTGTATAATTTTATTACAATTGATCAATTAATGAAAATGAGAACAAAAAATGATATTATTATGTTAACTACTACAATATATTATTATGGTAGTGCATCATATAGTAATCCTCAATATAAAAAGGTGTCTTACTATGGACTTATTCGAGAATATTTTTATTAGATTAATACACTCATAGCAGAGTCACTATGATGAAATATAAATGGTTTGATTTGAGGATGTGACAAGATAAATTTACTGATGACTATAGATTAAGATTAATTGATATGAGTAAATTTTTGGGTACTAATTAACCGTATATTTTGTCATAAATGTGAAAAAATATATGAGTAAGATCATATGATACTTGGTAACAATGTGATTATTGAAGTAATGCCAAGATATATTTTTTTATTATAGTTGGGATGAAATTGACACTATTGATGACACATTAGTTTTTACCAAAAATATTTTATTTGATAGCTCTAATTGTCCCATTATGAGAGTTTATATTGAACCAAAATTAGTTGTTGGTAATATAACGAAGCAACCATATATGTTTATAGGACATTATGTTTACCTTGATGTGGGATTCTTAGGTTCTTAATGTAGTAATTACATTAATTTAGACACATTTTGGATTGATATGTCTGTTTTATTATTATTTTTGGTTTCCATTTAATTATATTTATTTTAGTTAAAAAAAGTGCAAAAATGCATTTTTTAAAAATGTATAACTTTTTTTATATTATAGTTGCTAAAAGACATTATATTTTTTATGACTTATTTGACTTCTAATTTGAATACATGATTTGTGAAAAGTATTTAAAAATTTTATATTTAATTGTTGTGATGATTATGAAAGTTAATGAATAAGTTTAAAGGAATTTACTATTTGATAATGATCGATAGATGTTTGAGCTGGGGTTTATTCTCCTAGTTCCCTTGGTGAGTATACTAATTGTAATATTTTTCTTTTTCATTACTTTAAATGTCATGTTATTATTATTTATCAATTTCTTGAGGTGCATATAGTTTAAAAAGAGTTGAATTCTACTTATCCTACTTGTATGTGTCCGAGTGGGGATTCTCTTTGAGCTACACGAAGAACCCATCGTACCAGTTCACACACTACCACATAATTTTTTTTATTTTCAACTAAATCAAATTATGGATGAGTGAGAACCTAAAAAATAAATTTTAAGATATGTGAGAACCAGAAAAATAAGATTCAAAAGAAAATAAGTGTGTCAAAGGGGATCCACTATTGTAGACAGGTGACAAAACCACACCAAAACACAAAAACAGAGGCAAACCAGGCATATCAAGAATTCAATCCCAGATCAGACCCACATACTAGTTCTCACCCTGACCTTCTAATAGACGCCCAATATACCTCATCTTTTCATCCTCCACTTGGTCCTCCAAATATGTTCCCACCCATGATTCCATCATCATCTTATTTATCTCATTCTTCTCATACCATGTCTATGTTTCATCCAATGATGTTACCACCAATTCCTTATACATATCTTATATTGTGTCCCTACCCATTTTATCCATTCCCTACCCTTTCTACGCCACCTCTATATCTAATTATACATCTATAATTTCAGGATTTTGTTCCTTCATCTTCCACTCCAGTGTATAAAAATGACACAGTTAATTCATTGGAACATGAACACCCTCCAGAGGCTACTAATCTAGAATATCACATGGATCCATCAAAGATTATTGAGAAACCTACATAATTTTTTATTATACGAATATCAAATTATGCCTCAAAATTTATTTCCTTTTTTGTGTAAATTAAATCATTTTTATCTGGTCTTATTTAGAGGGATGTTCTAATAAGAAATATGGGTGAACCTGTTTGTGTGAATTATGGAATCGTCAAACAAAAATAATGGTGGACTATAAAGACTATAATAAAATGATAGGTAAAAAATGATAGGTAGTGTATAATTTTTATTGGATCAATATTCAAATGTTGAAATATAATTCAATTGATAAAAGCCTCCTAGAGGCTTATCGATAATAAAATAATGGATAAATCATGGGCCTAGATATGGGTAAGTTATTTTTTAAAATTTTATCGATATTATTACTGTAATTATATGAATTAAAAAATTTATGATAGTATTGGGTAAACATTTCAATTGGTTAAAGTGATAAGGTCACGTAGTTGATGGATATTGGGAATCTATAATGATCATATAAGCATACGTTATATAATGGTTGGAAGAGTATAGTCAGTTTTGATTTTGTTGGTGTTCCAACATTCCCAAACTATCCAAAATACAATATTAGGAAATGATAACATATTAGAAGAGTAACGATGTTAGGGTATTATTAATCCTTAATGTTTTTCATTAAAAAATTAATTAATATTAATTATACTGAATTTTATTTAGGATCCTTCAGGGAAAATGATAAAAAAAATATGTTATGATGTATTGGAACAATTTGGGGCACACTATAGTGATTGAGCATGATAGGCTCTATGTACTTTAATATGAATAAAAAATAATGCCTATATTTATGTTGTTACTTTAGTATAATTTATTAATTTGATGAAGCTAAAATTTGGTGGTATCTCTCTATTAGATAGGCTTCAATAAGTTTCATGTTGAGTTTGAACTGAAATAGAATGTTTTAAAAGGATATACATTCTCCATTTAGTTATATTTCCATTTGAATTTTTTTATTCCTATGAATACATTTAATATAAGGATGGAAATTCCCATATAAACTAAAAAAATATATATTTCTGTTTTAAAATTTGAAAAATGTATTGACATGGGTTGAATGCATTTATCTATTCACTTTTTAAGGAAGAAAAATATTTTCTAAAATAATTCTTTGAATGTGAATTAGTTTTGAAAAGGGGTGGGTATTTTGAAATGATTAATTATTTTATATAATTTGGGAGAATATTTTGTAAAAAAGTTGGGGGATTTTACATAGTAATGTAGTTCTGGTTAATATATTTTGAAGATTAATTTGTTTGATAAACCGACTTACCAAATTACCAAATGACCAAATGTCCAAATGAAAAAATGATAAAATAAAAAATGACAAAATTTTCAAATGACCAAATGGCCAAATGACAAAATGTACAATTGGAAGAATGGACAAGCAGCCAAATGACCAAATACCAAAATGCCCAAATGAAAAAATGGCTAAAAGACCAAATTCTTAAATGGTCAAATGTGCAAATTTTCAAATCAAAAAATGGTCAAATGGCCAATTGAAAAAATTTACAAATTGTTAATTGGCCAAATTACAAATTGTATAAATGTTTAAATGACCAAATTGACAAATTTTCAAATTCCAAATTTCACAATTACCCTAATGACCATGTTTTTCATTTAATGTAACCATGTGACTAAGTGGCTAAGTGTCTAGGCCTCCATATAGTCAAGTGGTAAAGTTCCCAAATAGAAAAATATATAATTTCCCAATTTCCCTAATTCACAAAATCCCAAATAATCAAATTCTAAAATGTACAAATTCCCAATTCGAAAATTCGGGAAAAGGGATAAATGGAAAAATGAAAAATAGAAAATTTTCTCATTGGAAAAATAATAAAATCGTCAAATTTACTAATGGGAAAGTTGAAAATTGTGCACTTTCGCAAACTCAAAAATCGTAAAATTCCCGATTGGAAAAATTAACAACTAAAAAAATGTAAAATTGAAAAAATGCCAAATTTTCCAAATTCATATTAGAAAAAATACCAAATTTTCAAAATTGTCAGTTGGTAAATTAGCGAAATACCCAAAGTGCACATTCCCAAATACCCAAATGTTAAAATTATGAGAAAACCTAAACAAAAAATGAACCTAACTACCAAATGATCAAAATTACCAAGTGATCAAATTACAAAATAATGTAAAACAAATAGATTTATCCAAATGAAAATACGACCAACTGGCTAAATGGCCAAATGGTCAAATGGTCAAAATGGAAAAAATGGCCAAAAGTGAAAAAGGAATTGACCAAATTACAAAATAGGAAAAGTAGCCAAATGGATAAATTTCAATATACCCAAATTTCCAAATGTGCAGATGATCAAATGACTAAATTATCAAACAACCTATCAAAAAATTAAATATAATAAGCAAATGATCAAAATTACCATGTGACCCAATAACTAAATAATATAACATAAATAATTTTTTAGAGAAATTCACATAAAAGGGGGTTCATATCATACCCCTTTTGATTATTCTAAATAGTATGTATTGGTTATGTAATTAAAATAGTATTAAATTTATAATTAAATTTTCATTTAGATGATTCTCCATTTTAGGGTTTTCTTAAATAGTGAAAATTTTAATAAATTCATGGTTTATAAATTTCATATTATTAAAAAATGTAGTATTATAGTAATCAACTAAATTTGTAGCAAGATTTATTCAGTGTTGAAGGTCATGTGCATCGAAAAAAAATAATTTTCTCATGTAATATGTATAAGGAAAAGGTGTTATAAATGAAAAAACATTGGAAAAGATTGTATATATTTTTATTGATATTTTAAATTTTTATAAGTAATTAATAATTAAATATATTATTTATATTTTCAATAGTGTTTCCTGGATTCCATCGATGAGAAAGAAGATAACATCTTCGGACTAAATGATCATTTGAGATAGGTATTGAGTTAGGTGCACTAGGGTATAGTATGATGTCGACCCAATAAAAGAATCATCCCCACTAGTTATTTATATTTATTAGGGGCCTCTCAACCCTCTCACACCACTCTCTAACAAAATTATCATGATGAAGTATTTTTGGGAAACAATCATAGATACCTAGATTCATGAAAGAGGAAAACTGGTCACCAAATAGTTTCTGAGAGATATGAAGTTATATGTTTATCACTTACATCATATGGAGCTACTATTCATTGATTCATGTATTTCCTCGAGGAAATCACTATATAAGGACCTGAGTGATTTCAATTAGGGTCTTCGTGGAGGTATAGCTGATTATATTAGTGGTGGGGGTGGTGGTGGTGATTTTTTTCTCTGGGCACTGATACTAGTGATGATAATGAGGGTACTGGTAGTGAGGAGGTATATATCGATCCCATATATTTTTTAATTTAGGTAAAGAGACGTGTGTCAGTGACTAAAACTAATTAATGATATGGATTCTATATGTACCTTATGTTATTGTAAATGGGTTGAAAACTATTTATAACATGATGGTTTAATGATATATATATAAAAAGTAAACTATGTTATGTGTACCATGGTTTTTAATTTATTTGTTGGTTTAGTGAGAGGTGTTGGATTGTATTGTTGTTTTACAGTGGGGGTAGGTCTATATACACATGATTAAAAAACCCCAGGTTATAAAATAATTGTAAAGACCTACCTATACCCACAGTTTTACAAACTATTGGTGTAGACATATACCCATGGTTTCAAGTTAATAGTTTGTATTATGAAATCCTCATAGGCTATTCTTGCTATTTTTACTAAAATCATGGGTATATTCCAATATCTATGGATTAAGAACAGACAGTTCTATAAACCCAAGGTATATCCTATACAAATCGTTTTCTAGGTTATACACATGGTCTAGAATTGTGGGTATAGGGTATGATTCCAATGGTGATAACAAGATTTATAAGAACTATTTCTGATAAACATCTAATGTTTTGGAGCAATAAAATTGGGATGTGACCATCACTCCATTAATATTATTAATGGATTATTCAATATCTAATCATTGATTTATTGATGTGACTATTTTATAAAATTATTAAGATATAAATTAGTGGTCAGATCTAAAATCGAATAAAAATTTTAATATATAGATCATATTAGAAGTGTAACTTTTACCACTTCATTCATTTGATCATTTAGTTTGTTTTCCTGACATGATAATTCCCTTGGTCTATTTTACTAAGAAATTTATGGTGTTTATTTTTGTCATTAACCCTAAAATTCATGAATTAGTTGGTATAATTACCAAAAACATTTCAATTAAAGAATTGGAGTGTGGATAGAACATTTGGTTGATCTTTCTATCTATTAATTTCATTGAATAGTCGTGTTATACCCCTTCACCATTCATTTTTTCAATGTAATTCTTCTATAAACCTAAATCATTGAATAATACCCTTATGTAAAATTTCCCATGATTATTTCCACACATTAAATGTAATGTAAAATCAGTTTTCTTTCATCCATGGGATTTATTTTTTCAGTTTTCTCGAAACTCCATCTTTCTATTATTTTACACAAATCCATGATAATATTTGGAGTCCCTAGTCTCCATTTCCACATTGAGAGATCATTCTATGACTACTTCATAGATTTCAATGTCTCTTATATCCAGTTATTATTAGAGATATGATTGTTACCCACTAAATAATCAATCAATTTTTCTTCCATTGAAACTAGAAGAATACCTTTCAAGTATATTGAATTTTACACCTAGGTACCTACCAAATCATACTCCTTTTATTTTATCTCAAATATTTATATTTTTATACTCATGAAAAGAGTTTGGGGAAATAACATTATGAAAAGTAACTTCTTAATATTATCCCATTCCATTGAGAAAATTTATCTATCTAGGCTTATATTCTTATTAATATCCCACCATTAATATTCTTTATCTAAAAATTATATAAATCTAAGAAAAAGTTATCATTCTATGAGTACATGATTATAGAAATTATCATTATTTTAGTACTAATAAATTTCTCAAAAATTTGTGGATTAGAGGACCCTATAAAGGATGGTGGGTATTTCATCATGAATTAATCAATGGTACATTATTCCTTGTAATTATTATTTTAAAGCTCTTCATGATTGCTAGATTGATGGATTTCTCTGAGAATACCAATAATGTTTTTTATTCAATCCCCCATGTAATTTGGTTTCTCTAGGTTAAAATCATTATATATCCCAACACATCCATTGTTAACATGATTCTTCTTGGTTTGATCGATTGGATAAAACAAACAAGAATTGTTTAAGAATCATGCATTATTAATTAGAGTGAAAAATCACATAATTAGGAAAATAATTCCTAATATGGACTAAATTATGACACATTCTTATAAACCAATGACACATTATGTTTATCTTTTATCACTTCTGTTTATCATATGTTTCTATAGGTTTTATCCTCTCATTTTTCATAACCTAATCTCTTATATTAATTAAACCATAGTCTAATCCCAATGGTTATGACCCAAACATCACATATATAAATATTACATCAATTTAGATGATTATTCAATAAATTTTAGGATAATACACTCCCCATAACAATAACAAATTAGTGACATTGGAAACATGATATATAATAGAATTATTTGAGGGAATATATTAAAAAACACCCACAAAGTTCTCCTTATACATTAAACTTCTTGGATAGTCCCTACTTAAAACCATTCATCATAACCATGTGGTAGAAAACTTAAGATATTTTGAGCTTATATTCTTAGTGAGGGTAAACAATAGATATTTTAATCAATTGTCAAAAGGGAGAAAACATAAAATAACTTCAAGTAACATGATCACAACTTATGAGATCATACCCAATAATTCATAAACCATAAAACATGATTCATATCATAATTATTTTTCATTCTAATATACACAAGTCAAAATAGTGTTGAAACATCAAAAATTTATCATAATAGATGAGATAAATCATAATCATAAGACATAAGGTTATTTCATGAATGTTTTTTTATAAACATAATCCTAAAAATTATTTCCTTAGTTAAGGATAACTACCAATACTATTATAGTGGAATGAATCACATAGTGTGTTGGGCTCACTCCACATTACCATAAAAATTCAAATAATATGTCAAATATACTCACCATGATATTCATCACATTATAGAATTAATATAACTACACATATAAATTATTGGGTATGTGAAAATTTCCTATGTACCCTCTTGTAATTGGGATAATCACACGTGTAGCCTCTTTGGCCTTGGAAAAACCCATACGAACCCCCGGTCTGGGTAATACCACTTATGAACCCTTCTTATATCATGAGAAATAAAATAGTCCTCAATGATTTAGAGATATATAATAAACACACCCATCTCTTAATAAGAATCCATTAATATATATTATGTAATAACATAAGATAATTCATTATTCCTTCATTGTTTAACTAACTCCTACTAAGGAGGTAGTTTTTATGAAACAACATTAAAAATCATTATCTTAAGCCAAAAAAAGTAAGTGGATGGTATTGGAATATCATATCACCATTTAATCATAACAATCATTAATTGATATTCAAATTTGATGAAAAATACATTTATAAATGTGTTAGAAATATGATTTGAAAAATAGGATAAAACATCCTTTTCATTTGAGAAATTTTAAAAACTAAAAAATCTTTGAAGAATAGGAATATGATTTTCTAAAAAAACCTTGGAAACTTATAAATAAATATTGATAATGAATAAAATTCATGGTGGTGGAAAAAAATCAGTTGAGTAGTAAATGTTAACAGTATATTCTCTTCTTACTTTTATGAAAGGTCAAATATGAGTCATATGAAAAAAAAATTAAACAGATTCTATTTAATCATTTATAGGAAAGTAATAATTAGTATAAAAAATAAATCATTCAAAATAAGATGATAAGTATATTTATAAAATAATTTTTAATAACGTTGATATGGAAGAAAAATATTCTCAACCAAAAAGGGTAAATGATGTCGAATATTACTATAATCATTTCTTTGTAATTTTGAGTACCAAAAAGGGTAATATGAAAAGAAAAATTAAAAACCTCCAATATAAAACTAGGAAAAGAAAATATATGAGGTATAATAAATAATGAATTTACAATTTTCTATAATATAAAAATTAACATAATCAATCCAAATAAAAAAGTTATACTTTAATATAGACACCAACCTCACGTCCTAACTTGCTTCCTACATTCTTTAATCACCAGTTTAAGAAACATATAATTAGTATGAATCTATACCATAACCATATTCAATTTATATATCATTTCCTTATAATTTTAAATCATCCATTTATTAAAAAAAATTCAATAAAATAAATATTTTAGTGTCAATAGTTTTTATTTCAATGTATGATTCTATTTGGGGATTCTGGTCCATTCACTTTTTTCATTGTTTAATCATCACTAGAAACTTAATCAAGTCATTAATATTTTATTATAGATTAAATATTAGTGAATATTTAATTTCTTTAATGGTTGGGAATAATTTAATTTTAATAATATTTTAACATTAAATAATCATAATTATGTTATAAATATCATATATATTCAACAAATCCATCTATATAACCATTATTGAGAGGTAGTGATAAAAAATGAAACATGTTACTTCATTGATACATTAGTTCATTCATAAAAATGAGATACATATTCATTTAATATTGGATGAAAATGAAATAAAAATATTTTTACCATTAACATAACAAAATTTCAGTATAGTCAGGATAAGAATTTCAATGTTTGAATATGGATTTGGAAGTATTGTATGATATTTAAGAAGAATGAAAATTGAAAAAGGTCGGGGAAAACATATACCTCTTCTCTGGATAATCCACTATGAAAGTTACTTTAACCATTATTGGATGGGTCTTTCTGGAGAACAAAAACTTATAGGACATGGTTAGTATGTCACGACCCATCGCCCGATGCCTGTGCTATGACTACCCCAAGCCCGCCTTCTATAGGCTAATGGATGGCGACACGCACCAAAATCCGTATTCCCTAAAACCATGATGGAATTACCTTTAAAACCTATAAACACACGCAACCATTCACACAACAAGATATAAACACAAGTCAACTGTATATCAAAAAGTGTGCTGAATGTAAAAAGGGACCGAAATACAAGCCCAACAGTAAAGGTACAAGTACAACTGAAAAGCAATACAACTGAAGAAAATTGTTAGAATCTACTGGGTCTTCCTCTGAGGTTCCTACATGAAGGGTAGGTATAGATCACCTCCTTATCACTCCATGTCCACTCGTCTCCTCCATGTACCGACATGCCATATGGTACACCTCTAGGCCCTGTCTAGTCCTTTTACCCTCATCCTCAGTGACCGTTGTCTGTCCTCTGCACCAAACATAACAAGGTGTGGGCATAGCCCATGCAGGGTTGAGTATAGCAACACTCAGTAGGGACCTCGAGACCCTCAAGGTCTGAAATAATCCACAAAGGATAAACCACAAAACATTCAGTCCATTGACAACCCTACTTAGGTATATGCCCATACATATACCTAAGTTATAAAGTATACCCATCTCAATCTAGAGGAAACAAAAGGTCCTAACCAAAATCCCAAATCTAAACTATTTCACAAAGGTAAGAATACCACAAAGGTAAGTACCACATAGGTATGAGACATAGAATAATTCCACCAAGTTATTACCAAGAAGGAATGTACCACACAGGTACGTAATCAGCTCACACTAGGTATAACTAAAGTACATTAGTAGAGATGATTAGATGTAACTACTAAGTCATCTTGCTATGTTAAGAGGAATACCCATGAAGGATCGTAGTACATCATCTGACCCACATAGGATCCTAGTACATCGTCAGTATGTCGTCAGACCCACACACGATCCTAGTACATCTACAGTACGTCGTCCCACCCACACATGATCCTAGTAAATCTCCAGTATGTCTTCAGACCCACAGAGGATCCTAGTACATCTCTAGTACATCGTTAGTAAAACACAGGATCCTATTACATCACTAGTATGTCATCAAATGCACACATGAACCTAGTACATCTCCAGTATAAAGTCAGACCCACATAGGATCCTAGTACATCTCCAGAATGTCGTAAGTCCCACACAGGATCCTAGAACATCGTCAAAGCCTGCTACAAGGTTCCCGCACTAATCTCACTTGTTTCCATGAGGGTCTTCTCCTCAAGATAGTGGTATATATTCTAACTTTCATGAAGTCCTAGGAAGAAGTATCACAAAGTTCATCCACCTCATAGGGGTGTCAACCCAATAGACAGTGCATCAAACATACACCTGGTTAGTATGTTATTTTCCTTTTAGTCCCGAGGCCCCTATTTCTAAGTTATTAGCCTTGATAGTGGGCTCTGCATGGGCGATGCACAATTTGTCAGACTGTACAGGAAATCCGTGCGATGTCCCTGGGTGAGACAGTGGTAATCGCATGGTTGGTTCACGGTTTTCCAAACCATGTGGGTTAACCATGCGATCACAGTGTTTGGGTTTTTAAGTCCCGAGCCACTCAGGATTTCCCATTTTTCCAATTTCTTATTTCCACTAATGTCTCATGTGGGAGTACTAGTTTTCAGATGTTGGATAATCTCCTTAGCTAGTTTTGGAGGCAAATCGAAGAGGTTTCTTGGTGGATCGAAAGCGGTTCTTCTTAGGCATGTCTCATCTCCTGGTTCATTGTGGTTTCCCCTAAATCTACATCTCCATCTCTCTTTGTTTTCTAGATCTTCACCTGCTTTGTGTACACAATGGTCTATTGTTCCCTTGGGTATTTATTTTTAAGGCTTTTTTATGACAAGGAATGAGATTTAGAGCTGTATTCGTGGAGAATTTTCCCGGATTGGGGTACGATTTCTGGTCGGTTTGGCAGGCATTCCTCCCTTCGCCACCATGGTACAAGCCTCAGTTCTCTTCCATTGGGTGGCCCGGTTGTGACGTCACCTTCTTCATGCGACCAGACATCGGTTTCTGTCCTCTTCCATCATAAGGATTTCATAAAAAAAACAAAAGGGTTTACGGAGAGGTCGGACCATGTTTGTTTGTCCCATACCCTTCACATTAGAGCGGTGGCAAGTGGTTCACAAATATTGAATCACAAAGAACATCAAGAACGGCTACGGAAGGTATTTAAAACCACTACCCTATAACCACATATAATAATTATTCACAATTCGGAAAAAGAAATCATCTGCGGATCAACTGGTTAGTGAGATGATCTGCGTTCTTTGTTTAGATGGGATTAACATGGGAATCAATGATCACATATAATTAAACCCGTACATTGAAGTTTTGTTTTGTGTTGTGAGAGAGAATTCGAAGATGTCAACGTTTGTCATGCCCTCCAGACGCCTCTGATCCCAAGATTGTTTTTCGGATAAACACTTTTCAATGGAGGTGGTTCTTTGTTGTTGAAGATGTCCACCGTTAGAGGATGTCATGAGGAAGGAGTTGAAGATGTTGGAGAACATCGGTGTTCTTAATTTGGAGAAGCATTATTCATGGAATATGTTCTTCTTTGGATAAGTGTAATCCTCCACAAATCACTCCCCTCCTCCTCTGCCAAATACTTTCCCTCAATCCCCACCAAAAATGAAATAGCCCACATAATAGAAAATGTTATCCTTTTAGTTTGTTGGCATAATTTTAAATTGGATTAATTAAATCATTGATGAGTTGGTATAATTAATCAAACAAGGTGGAACAATTTAAGAGGGGGAAGTTTGAGAGGATTCCCAAAATTTAAGAGAGATTTTAAAGGTTTCTCCCATTATGAGGGTTCAGGTGGTCCCCACCTTTAGGAATTCAAATTGGGGGTTTAGGTTTGGGTGGTCCCCACCACCATAACCCATGAGGTAGGTTTTAGATCAGGTGTTCCCCACCTTTATAACATCCAAATGGGAGGTTTCAACAAATAAAAATGTTAATAATTTTTATTTTATTTTATTCTTTCCTGAAAAACACAAAAACTAACTTTCACCCTCGACCAACTATCGTCGAGGTGAAAGTATCCTTAAGCGAATATCAGCGCTTCGAGTTCCACGATGTCCTTGGATTTCAATTATGAGTACCAATAAAAATGTTACAAAAACCCACTCACATGTTTACTAAACATACCTGAAAAAATTTCAAAAATTCATTCCAAGCACTTTGGGCCTCGGAATCACGCTCCGTCAATTTTTGCGGACTCGTAAAATTTCCATATAATTAAAAACATTACATGGAAATTATTTGTTATTATATTCTCCCCAAATCATGGATTTGATTCCATGAATGAAAAATCACAAGAATATGAATACAAGTGGGGTTATTGAGCACGAATCTGAGCCTCACACTCCCATGTGTTCTCCTGGATATTCCTGTATTGCCAGTAAACCTGGACCAGAGGTTTCGACCACCCAAGATGGACCTGCTCCTGTCGATCCTCAATCTCTACTGGAACATCCATAAAAGTTTCCCCATCATTGATATCTATATCACCATGTTCGATGATGTGATAAGGGTCATGCATGTATCTCCTCATCTAGGATATGTGGAAGACGTCATGAACCCGGTTCAATTGAGGTGGAAGAGCTGGGCGGTATGCCACCTCACCAACTCTGTTGAGGTCATGGAAGCATCCGATGAACCTCGAAGATAACTTACCACCCCTTCCAAATGTCCAAAAAACTTGTCAAAGTGAGACCCATAGAAAGACATGTTCACCATCCTCAGACTCTAGAGGTCTCTGTCTCCTGTCCACAAAAGAATTCTGCCTACTCTGTGCAGTCTTCATCCGCTCTTGGATGATCTGCACCTTCTCTGTGGTAGCATGTACCATATCTGGTCCCATGAGTGCAGACGCCCCTAGGACAGTCTTGGACAAAGGTGATCTACAATTTTGACCATAAAACTCCTCAAAAGGTGGCATCCCAACGGTGGAGTGACAATTGTTGTTGTATGCAAACTCCACCAATGGAAAGTGATCCTCGTAGCTACGACCGAAGTTGAGGACGCAAGCACGTAGCATATCCTCGAGGGTCAGAATGGTCCACTCAGTCTTACCGTCCATTTGAGGATGGAAGGGGGTGAACAAACAAAGTTGCATCCCAAAAGCCTCATACAACCCATTTCATAGCTGGGAAGTAAAACATGCATCACGATTGGAGACAATCATCAGGGCTGACCAAGGTGAAACACTGGGCCAGTTGAAACCCTTCCCTTGTAAGTCCTCCAGCTATACCCGCAGCTGACGAAACTCCACGAAAGTTATCTGGTACGCTACTGTATATATCGGTGTCGTACTAGGGTACAATTCAATGTAAAATTCTACCTCTCTACAAGGAGGTAGACCCAAAACATCATCAGAGAATACATTCACATACTGGTCCCCCACAACAAGATAGATCAGAATCTCCACATCAACCAATCTGAGGGTAAGGCTAGCCAAATGATGAGTGATCGGATGCACCCTCCTCTGGGTAAGTCAATCATTCACTACAAAGGCTCCCTTATTGCTGGTGAAGGTATTCCTAGTCCCATCCGTGCATACACACCACATTTTTTTCCTAATACAGTCAATCTAAACATGGAATGTAGATAACCAGTCTATACCCAAGATTATGTCGTAAGGCCTTGTCGCCACTACTATGAGATCATAGCCGAAGCTATCGCATCCTAGAGTTATCTCACACTGCCAGCACCAGTGTATAATTATCAAATCTACTCCCCTAGGAGTCTCTACCAGTAAGGATCGTGCCAATGGCTTCATCAGAATCTTTGAGTTCTAAATGAGGGCAGTGACGATAAAATAATGACTGAAACCAGTGACTATAAGTACTGTAGATAAGTTGGAATAGGCATAGATCATACCTCATATCATCTTCAGAGCACCATGACCATAGGCCTCAGCTTCCTGGAGCTGATTTATCCCATGTCCACCAGCTCCCTGTGGTCGAGGTGGACCGCATAATAGTGGTGGATGTAACTTCTAAAATCGTCTCCCACTACCAGCAGCATGGACAGTGCCTCTTCCACCTCCGCCTACTCCCTACGGACCTCCTTTGTGGAACCTCTGTCTCTACCTGGGTGGTCCCTAGACCATCTTCTGATCATCTATACGGTAGGTCAGACAGTCACACACCCTGTTACCCTGTCTGCCGAATGTGAAACATTGCATGTTCCTTGCATGATTGTCTCTGTCTCTGGTGCTCCACACAAATGATCCCAAATCATGTGGTCATCCACCTGCATGCCTGGTCCTCTTGGAACTCTCTGACATCAGTCTAATGCCAGCTGTAGAAGGCTCCTCTACGTGACGACCAGTGGTGGGTCTCTTTATTGGTGACTGCTCAGCAAGAAAACTCTCCACTAAGAGGGCTCTCTCTAACACTCCCGCCTACGTCAGAATGCTGAGTGAGATCATCCATGCCTTGATCTCCCACTTGAGTCCATGCTCGAAGGTCTAGGCCCTATGTAATGGGTCTCGTACCATATAAGTGGAGTAGCGTGAGAGGTCGGTGAACCTTGGTGATTACTGAGCCACATTCATGATACCCAACTGCAGATGAAGAAGCTCCTATATGCGCACTGCACAAAGAGTCACGGGGACAAACTCTGCCCAAAACAGGCTCTTGAAGTCTTCCCAGAGAAGTGTCACCTAGTTATGAACCTAGAGCATCATGCTTCACAATCTTCCTGCTGCCGGTAGAATACTGGTGAAAAGTATCACCATGGGATCAGCTGGTGTCTCTACCAGTAGGGAGACTCTCACTATAGACTTCGGCCAATCCTCAACTGCCTGTGGGTATGTCTCTCCCCTGAACATGGGTGGCCTCTGGTGCTGGAACTCATGCAACGCACCCAAGCTACGTGCACAATATGATACTATTGTTGGTGGAATCGATGGACCAATGTGTAATGGTACCGCTAGTGCCTTTGCTGGTTCCTCTACTAGAAGGGGGCCCTACACAGAGGCCTCATCGCTCGGTGGGATATAAGTCCGTACTATATCTGGAACCCTCTATGGCTATCTACATGGAGGCATCCTAAAAAGAAACAGGTGCACCACATTCAGTAATATATACCTAGTGAGCTAACTCAAAGAGATCACAAAGAAAACTCTTGAAAACACACACACGCAATCAGTGTTTTTCTGCACTGAGTCGGAAATCAGAAGTCAGGGTCCTAGTGTATGGATACGTCAGCCGCCACACCAACACGGGATCCCTAAAATGATAACCATACTCACTACACATAATAATATTGCCATTAAATGATAAGAGCCCTATGTTATATGGTAGAACTGACTCCTTTGATACCAATTTGTCATGACATGTCCCCCGGGGCCCATGTCGTGGCTACCCCAAGACCGCCTTCCCTAGGCTAGGGGCTGGCGACTAGCACCAAAAGGTGTATTCCCTAAAACCAGGAAGACATTGCCTTTATAACCTATAAACACACACAACCAAGCACACAATAAGATAGGAACACAAGTCAACTATATAGGAAAAGTGTTCTGAAAGTAAAAATTGGTCGGAATACAAGCCCAACAGTAAAGGTACAAGTACAATTGGAAAACTATACAACTGAAGAAAAATGAAATCAACTACTAGGTCATCCTCTGAGGTTCCTACCTAATGGGTAGGTACATCTCACCTTCTCAACACTCCACGTCCACCTGCCTCCTCTACATACTGACATGTCGTATGGTCCACCTCCGAGCCCCGTCTAGTCCTGGTACCCCTGCCTCGATCAGTGATGTCCTTCATCTGCACCAAACACAACAAGTTACGGGCATAGCCCATTCAGGGTTGAGTATAATGATACTCATTAGGGACCCTGATACCCTCAAGGTCTCACAAAATTTACAAAGGATAAACCACAAATCATGAATTCAACTGGAAACCCCACATAGGTATATACCCATACATATACCTTTGATAATACCCATCTCAATCAAGAGGAAACACAGGGTCCAACCCAAAAGCCCAATGCTCAACATTTCCACAATGGAATAAATACAACGAAGTTAACTACCACATGGTATGTCACATAGAAGAATACCACCATGGTATTACCACGAAGGAATGTACCACACAAGTATGATCATAGCTCACACCAGATATAACTTAAGTAAAATAGTAGAAATGATTAGATGTAACTACAAATTCTTCTTATCCTGTTAAGAGGAAGACCCACAAAGGATTGTAGTACATTTTCAGACCCACACAAGATCATAGTACATCGTCAGTATGTCTTCAGACCCACATAGGATTCTATTACATTGTCAGTATTTTGTCAGACCCACACAGGATCCAAATACACCTCTAGTACATCGTCAGACCCACACAGGATCCTAGTCCATCTCCAATACATCGTCTGAACCACATAGGATCCTAGTACATCTCTAGTTTGTCATCCGACCCACACTGGATCCTAGTACATCTCCAATACGTCGTCAAACCCACAGAGGATCCTAGTACATCTCCAGTATGTCGTCAGACCCACACAGGAATCTAGTACATCGTCACAGCCAGCTACAGGGTTCCCGCACTAAGCTCGCTTGTCTCTGGAAGGGTCCTCTCCTAAATCCAATAGTAGATACTCAAAATTCCATGAATTCCCATGATGTAGTATCCAAATGGTCTTCCATGTCATAGGGGTCTCAACGCAATAGACGGTGTGCCAATTGGGCGGCTGATCTGTATGTTATTATCCTTTTACTCCTGATGGTCCGGTCTGAATGTTATTAGCCTTGACAATGGGCTTTGCCTAGGTGGTGCAAGGTTTGTCAGACCTTATAAGAAATCTGTGAGAAGTCCATGGGTGAGAGAGTAGAAACTGCATGGTTGGCTCTTGTTTTTTCAAACCGTGCGGGGTAAAGGTGAAACCACTTAATGTTTGGGTTTTTATGTCCTAGGAAACTCGGTATTTCCCATTTTCCCTCATTCTGCCTCCCACTCATGGATGACGCGGGCGATCCAGTTTTTAGTTGTTGGGGAATCTCCTTAGCTTGTTTTGGAGGCAAATCAATAAGGTTTCTTGGTGGATTGAAATCAGTTCTTCACAGGCAAGTCTCCTCTCGTGGTTCTTTGTAGTTTTCTCTAGATCTACATCTCCCTCTCCCTTAGTTTTCTAGATCATCACCTATTTTGTGTATATTTAGGGTTTTCATTTCCATGGGTGTTTATTTTTAAGTCTTTCTTATGGTAGAGAAGGAGATTTAGAGTGGTTTTCATGGAGTGTTTTCCCTGATTGGGGTGCGGTTTCTTGACAGTTTGGCGAGCCATCCTCCCTTAGCCGCCACAGAACAATACACGATTCTCTTATGTCAGGCGGCGTAGTTGTGTCATCGCCTCCGTCACGTGAATAGGTTTAGTTTTTCATCTTCCTCCATCAAAAATATTTTATCAAAAAACCCCAAGGTTTTACGGAGAGGTCTGTCCATGATAGTTTGGCACTCCCCCTCCGCGTTAGAGTAGTAGAAAGTGGTTCACAAATAATGAATCATGAAGAACAACATAAATGGGTATGTAAGGTATTTAAAACAACTACCCTACAACCACTTGCAATAATTATTCCCAATTATGCAAAAATAAATCACCTGCGGATCAACTGGTTAGTGAGTTGATCTGTGTTCTTTGTTTAGAAGGGATGACCATGGGAATCGATGTTCACATATAGTTAACACCAACCGCGAAGGTGTATTATTATGTTGCGAGAGAGAAGTCAAAGATGTCGACATTCATCGCGCCTGCCACACGCCTTTGATCCTGAGCTCATTCGTTGGATAAATGCTCTTCGATGGAGGTGGTTCTTCATTATTGAATATGCCCACTGTTGGAGGATGTCATGAGGAAGGAGTTGAAGATTTTGGATAATGTCATCATTCATCGTTTGCATAAGATTTCATCATGGAATATGTTCTTCATGGGAGAAGTGTAATCCTCCAAAAATCTCTCCCCTTGTCCTTTTCCAAATACTTTCCCCCAATCCCCACCAAAAATGAAATAGCCAACATAATAAAATATATTTTCTATTTAGTTTATCGGCATAATTTCAAATTGGAATATTTTATTCATTGATGAGTTGGTATAATTAATCAAAGGGGGTGGCACAATTAATGTGGTGGAATTTGAGGAGGCTTCCCCACATAGGGGGATTCAACAAATAAAAATGTCAAACATTTTTATTTTATTTTATTCATTCACGAAAAACACCAAAACTAACTTTTCCACTCAACCAATTTCCATCGTGGTGAAAGTATCTTTAAGTGAATACTGAAACTAGGATTTCAAAAGTGTCCTTAGATTTCAATTCCAAGCACTAGTTCAAAAGTTACAAAAATATGCTCGCACGTTTACTGAACGTTCTCAAAAAAAGTTCATAAATTCATTCTAGGCACCCTGGCCCTCGAAATCATGCACCTTCAATTTTCGCGGACTCATAAAATTCACATTTATTTAAAATAAATTACATAGAAATTCTGGGTTTTTACATAGTAGATTTGAAAATGTATTTGGGAAGATATTGAACAAGATAAGGTTCTAAATTAGTATGGAGAAGAAAGAATGTGAGGTTCCCATTTATAATGGGAGGTTACCCTTGTAAATAATAATAACCATAGAATATAATAAATTAAATCTCATTAGAAAGAGCTTCCAAAAGATAAATTTTTTTAATATAAGGTAATGGAGGATAAAACCCAAAAAAACCAAAAAAATTTATGCTATGTTTTAGTAATATCTTGAATCAATATACATTTTAACCCTTTTTAATCACTTCTATATTTACCATGGTGAGAAACATTTCAACAATGTAACTCGTTTCTATTAACAAAAAATAAAATTGACCATTTAGATTACATTGTAAATTATGATAAAAAATGGAATCCATTTTATAAAATTAAATTTATAATATTGGTAGAAATTAATTCTAATATTTGTAAAAAAATTAAACCTCAATTTTTTAAGGAAAAATTTCTTTCTAAGCATAATAATATATTATTCACATTCCCTATCTAGAAACATTAATAAGATTAATATTAATTTATTTTATTTAATATACTATCTAAATATTTAATTAAAATCATCCATCAATAGTGACTACTTTAATAAAACCACCATCTGAGAATTATAATAGTTTTCTGAAGAAGAAAGAATATATCCTTTTACATACAAATGATTTTTCAATCCTTAATAACCATTTAATAAATAGTATATGAATGGTTAATCATTATTATATATGCATAAAACATATTTTTCCATAATTTTAATATTCAATATAATATATAATTAGATTTAAATAAAACATTTATGATAAATACAATTTTTTAAAATGAATCATTTCTGTTTGGATGAAAATTTCATTTCTCATCTATTTCATGAATATCATTATATGATTTTATTAATTTAATTTTATGAATTTCATTTAACATTCTATTAATGTATTTCATTTATATTTTTAGTAACTGACAATAAAATTATGTATGGTGTTGTGTTAATCACAATATATCAAACACATAAAATTTATTAAAAATTATATTATCTAAAATCTAAGGGGTTAATAAGAATCTCCCTTGTTTTTTAGGTCAAATAAAGGTCTATAAAGATAGCGGGGGAAGTGTTAAAGGGTTACAAGGAGAAGTTATAAATCTTCCCCTTTAAAAAACTTAGGATCTTGGTCATGATGTGACCACTTATGGTTACACCATGGTTAATCGTCTCTAGAACATGGTGTGGCATGGTCTTTATGACACAATGCATCCAACCCCAAAAAAAGTTTGAGGTGAAGAACCCTTACAAATAAACACTATGGAATGACATCTTCTATCATACTATAGAACCCTACATTAAGCCCTTCCTCCATGAAAATCATCTTCCCATGGAGACTAATTACACATTATGAAATCCACATTCATCAATTTTAATAATTGAAAACCCATATGCATCCATATTATCATAAATATCATCACGATGAGACATAGTGGCACATTGTTTGAATTCCTCAAGACCGTACAATTTATGACATAACAAATTTTAGACATTTGTGGAACACCTAAACCACACTATGATATCTAGATTAGCTATCAATTATATTATGATTTCCTAGTGTCTTATCATGATTTTCTACCTATCATATAATTACAGCTCCAAAATAACTCTACATAAAAAAACTAGATCACGTTTTATAATTAAAATCTAAAAAACCAAAAATAATCAAGACTCCTAAAATTAATAAAAATTATAAAACCTAACTAAAATTAAAATTTTATGGTCATTACTATTTTATGGTAATTTTCTAAAAACATAAATTTTGAATGAATAGTAAAAATGAATTTTTTCATCTACAGTGTGTTTTATGACATAATATCAATATTAAAAAAACCTAAATGTGAAATTTTTATTTTATCTAAGAATACGAGTTTAATAATTTTAATAATGTCTGTATAAACATTAAATTCTATTTTAAAAAGAAAACAGTACTTTAAAAAGTATAAATAAAATGAAGGATTTCATTTAAATCTATTTTATTATATTTTATTTTTTTCACTAAAACAATCTGTTGTGATGTGGATTTAAATTCATAAAAATATATATTTTTAGTAAAATACTATTAACATTCCCAATATAGACTATTTCATAAAACTATTAGTCCAAGAATAATATTTTATTCATAATTATAACCCAAAATACTCCTCCCCTTCAAGTATAAATAGTCCCTCTCACTCCATGGAAAATCCCTTCCCAAACCTATTTAATTGAAAAAAAATCTACTCAATTACCGTTTTCTTTATCCGACTTTGAGCCTTAGAGATATTATAGTATCACATTACTCTAGTCCCACAAATCCTTAGATCATAGGTAAAAGATTATGCATCGATGAATAGGAGGTGAAAACCTAATAAAACAAATTGGGAAACAAAGAAAGGGGATACTTGTAATTGAATATTTTATTTTAGGTTTATTCTATATATATATATATAATTAAAAATTATTATTGTACTAACCCTTCTAAATTTGATTTGTTAGACTTAGTCTTTCTTTCATCTAGGGATATGCATATATTTATTTATTTAATATAATTTATTTACCAATGCCGATTATTATTTTGTAACAAATTTAACATTATTCTAGGTATAAAATAAAATTATAAGACAATAAATAAACAAAAATAAAAATAGAAACCAAAAGTGAATAAAATATTCCATTTATCTTGTAAAAATCATTTAAAATAGACATAAAATATCATGTAATCATAATGAAGAACTAAAGAAAACACATGATGGTCTAAAAGGACTAAAAAAATAATCAAAAATCACATGCCAATAAAATTTGGAGAAAATCCATCAAGATATTACCCCCACACATATACACGCTAGAAATATGAAAGTATATGACACACAACCCCCATAACATCAATACCTCAAGTAATGATATCCTAATGTGATGGACCTCAATTATATACCCTCAAATGGGGATAGAAATATCCCCAAACACATCCCTCATTGTATGAGGATGAACCCACTAATCCCATACAAAAACATTAATTCAACATTAGTGCACCGAAAAATAAGTAACCAAGCTATGAAGACCCTGAGTATATTGTTCAATATTCATAGAAGGGAACACACAAACTCCACAATCAGTAAATAGTGTCAACTAAAAAAATAAATGCTACAAAATAAGGGTAAAACAAGTGGAATATAAAAAAATGGAATCATGAACCTTGCTTGGACTCTTCACATAAACCTATATCATACTAAAAGAAGAACAATAATTTATCCTTAAAAACCCAAAAATAATAAAAATTATACCTATACAACCAAAATATTAAAATTAATAAAAATAAAATAAAACCAATTAATACAAACTATAAACAACATTAATCTTCCACTTCAGAAGCTATACATGACCACACCCCATAAAAACCAACATCAATAACAACCCCTTCCTTTCAGACACATATAGAGATTGAATGTATTGTCTTTAAACTGCTAGCTTCTCTTAACAGGGGAATAATGAATTCAATTTCACCCGAACAACAAGATCTCCTTCAATAAATGAATTAACCCATCCATCAACCTAAAGAGACATTGACTTAAACAATTATCTATGAATGGGGTCCTATAAAAACGTTCATATTAAAAAAATTGGACATGAATTAATTCATTAATGAATAGAAAGGAATTGTAACCCCTTATAATTTGTTCGAAATACTACATGAAATGGCTTCACATATTCATATGGGTATGGTTCTCTAACCAAACCATATCTAAAAAATAATTACACTACTATTAATATAAAAAAAACTCATGCCATGAAGAATCGTATAAGTGGAGTAATAATGGAGTAAACTCAAACTGAAAAAATAATCTTCTCCTAAACCATCACAATATAGATTCAAAGAACAAGATCCCACAATGTTTAAACCATCTTTATTAAACCCTCACCATATAATTCCAGAGAAGAAGGATGGAACCTAAATATAAGTGATAAAGCCACTTATCACCACCAAATACACCATAAATAACCATAAAATACAAATGTCTATAAAAAATACACACCTACCAAGAAACCATTAATGTCACCAAGGATGATGTCATCAGATACCAAAAAATATTTGTGAGTGAAACTTCCTCTTCATAGGGAAAACATTAATCATAAGAGATGAATCCACTATATCAATTTTTTATTTTAATCACCTCTAATTATTATTAAATATATTTTATTTGCAAAACATCAGAGTGATTATTATTATGTTTATTCTTCCTCTCTTCATGAGCTATCATCTTTTCTTTTTTAATGATGTTGGAGTTGTTCCCCTATAACTGAAAATATTTGTACACCAGGTTACCATTATTTAAATTAATTATATTATCATATTATGATTGTTATTCTTTATAATATTAATGTGATAACTTCCTTATTGTATTCATCGCACTGAATGGTTTTAATAGGTCCCAATTATAATGATAAGAAAGAGATTCATTGAACATATTTTTAAACATATGTCATATGTTTTACATAACATCTATTTAATAGGATATATATGATGTTTTACTATCAGGTGTTGGGGTATCATGAATCATTTAGGCTTCTTCTCATGAATTTCAGACACAGTGATCTATAAGAAGGGTGGTAATGAGGATTGACATGACAATTAAAATTCCATATATTTTTATGTCATTGGATATCCACTCCTAAGAACATGTATATTAGTCCTTAGATTATAGATTACTATTAATATATTTTATGAATCATGGAATTTGATATTTTGATGAAAACCATGACAATATATATTCTTGTTGAAGAATCATACATTCTATTCATCATAATTAATATGATGTCTATAGAACAAGTTAAGATATAGTTTATCCATTTCATATAAATTTTAGAAGATATCACTAGCCCTTTTGTTGAAAGATATTTTTTTATTAAATCCCTGGCCATGGTAGTTTATAGATATGTTCATTTTGGTAATTAAAATAAAGATAAATCAAGAATATTCGGTGATTACAAAATTAGGAATCCTACTTAAATATATATATATATATATATGATTATATTACATAATTGAATTCATTGGATATTTTTTATTCTACAATAACTTCTTTCTCTATGGGTTTCTTAACATGCTGTAAAATGTTGATCTTCTACTATAGGGAGTTTCACCTAATTCCACTGAAAAATGAGCTAATATGGCCACACAATGAGTCTACCTAAAATATAGTAAAATATTATTGAATTTGAAATTAAGAATAAATATTCTTCTCAACCTGTGGAATAAAAAATTTTCAAGTAATGTTGATTATATCAATTCAATCAATTGATATTCTAATTTATAATATGTGAGTTGTATTTTTTCTCTTCATAATATTCACAAGGTAAAAAATAGATAAACATTTGTCCTCTAGTTTAGAAAATGTATTAATATAAGAAATTATCTAGTTATTTGAATATTCAAATAAATATTTATTCATGAGTTTAATGAAGAAAATATTTATTTATTTTTTAAAAAAATAATATTTTTCATAAAAAATAAATATTTTATTATTCATGGCTTGTTAAATGTTATGGAAGGATAAAAAGGTCAACATAATGACCCAATAGAAATGATTTTGTTAGTTAATATCATTTAAAAAAATATTAATATATTTATTTAAGAAATTAAATAATATATTTCATTCATAAATTTTTATTATTAATATAATTATTGGTATTATTTTAAAGTTGGTGTTACATAAATTAAATAAAATGATAGGGCCTATAAGAAATTAGATATTGATTAACCCTAAGTATGTAATGAGAAATTTAGGGAATTTCTAGATGTATTTATTCTAAATAATGGGGATTTGTATTTAAAATTCCCTCAAACCCTAGATAGATTCAACATCCCATACTCCTTAAAAACAAATATAAAATAAGATAACTTCGGGGTTCAATAATTTAATAATTGTGTGATGAACTTGGTTCTATTACTCTAGAACATGAAACACTTATAAAACCACTTTTCCTAGATAATTTGTGGATACACATAGTTGAATCATCACATGGATTATCCCCAAAAACGTCATCATGACAAGATCCATAAGAATGAATAGAGGGGGAGGAATATCAGGTTTGAGGTAATTCTCGATTTAATCTAACTATAAATTAAATGATAAAGATCCCCTCTTGGACATGTTGAGGTAGAATTCATAAAGTTCATGGGATTTTATCCATAGAAATTGATGAGAACCTAAAATTAATTACACTTCTGATGCATTCACTAAACTCTAAAACATCAAGTTTTATCAAAGTATTTATATTATATTTATATTTTATTTAAAATTCAGTTCATCAATTTTATGCACTAGTTTTTTAGTTATAATGTTCAAATTTTCATTTCTAATCCATAAGTTTTCATGTAAAATTCATTTGAGTTTTTTTGGCCCTATACAAGACAAAAAAATGGAAGAAGAACACTTGATGAATCCATATATAGATGACCATGTCGCTATCTTCGTGACATAGGAACATAGTGGGTAATGATATAGTACACATCATGTATACTTTTTCAACAAAAAAGTAGCCAGTTGTGTAGGTTTCATCTCATCATGTGGGTCGGTACATGCCATTATTACATGTTGACTATTGACCACTAGAACGACACATGGTTTGATAGTATTTACACAATGTATAGATTAAATGTGTATTCCTTGTAACATTAAACAATTTTACATTCCATGTAATTAATAGTGATTTGTGAGGGTTAGTACAGAATTTCAAAACACAACATGTATGTAATGAGAGATTAGTAATGTAGAGATACATAGATACATGACATGTAGATGTATTTACACATTTTTTAATACATTTCACCCCACACAATGTATACTGTATGGTTTTTTCATTTAATTTGTGTCAATACATTGAGTAATTAAATCAAGACATGAATAAATGGTCTGTAACTGGATATACATTCCATGTGTCCTAAATAATTTTCACCAGGAAAACTTTGATTGAATTTCAGTGTGTTTTTTGGTTTTATATGATTAAAATTAAACCATTTATAATCTTCCATTACATAATATGTATCATTCAATGTACATTCGATGTACAAATAAAATTTAGTGATGCATGAAATGTATTTTTATGGCATGTATTGTGGTCATATATGTCATGAAGTCTACGTGGAACACCCCACTAAACTTTGTCCCTTGTATTTGATGACAATAAATTTGATTATAAATATAATTTAAGCACATAGTTCACAAAAAAGACCATACATGGCATGTTTCTCACAACATTTTGAGTGACAGTACACAACATCTAACTATAGAATTCAGGAAATGGAATTTTTATATTACACGAAAGGTATATATCATGTATCCTCCCTATTACATATTGTACACCTAAATAATTTAAAAAAATATTATTATTAAATTTATTTAATTTGTTTAAAATTTTTAAGGATGGTGTTATTATGTTTGAAGTAATATTAGGGTAGAATATTTAGATAAATAAATAATTTATTAATTCAAGAAAATTTGTTTTATTTATAACGAATGTAATAAAATTATATCATTTAAAAAATTTTATTGTTACATTTTTGTTGGAAACAATAGGTGTCTATTGTATTTTTTTAATATAGAAAATGAATATAAGTATTATTTAAATGTGTTGTGGTAAAAGTTAATTAGAAGGAAGATTCATTTCCCAATAATGAGGATATGGTGGATTATATTTTCCAATCATGGTGGCATTGAATGGTGTGTTGTGAGTATTTCATAATTATTTGGGAAATATGTTGATGCTTGGAAGTTATGTTGTTTTAGTTATTTCAGAAAAACAATTTGTTTCTAGTGATTATAATGGAAAATAAAAGACTTAGTCTATGCTTCCATGGAATTTTAAGGACTCATTAATAAAATAAAATTTATTTCTGTTTCCCCCAACAATAATATTTCATTAAAAATTTTCTCTTAGGATTGAATAGATGATTATAAATTTGAAAATTTTTGTTATCCTATATATATTTATATTTCATTATTTTATATTATAATGAGTATAGAAGTTTATTTTAATCAGTAACATTGATCTTCTCATCAGATGAGAATAGTTCCACAGAGTAATGTCTAGATTAATTATAGTGGTAATTAAATTTTAATTAAAGTAATTTAAAAGTGTTTTGAAGCATTTTATACTTTTTAGAGAAATTTTTAAATATCTTGAAAAATCATTTATTTTTGATTTAAAGGTGAAAAAAATACAAAGGAATTCTATGTGTTATATTAATCTATATCATGGAAAAAAATAATTCTAATTTAAAGGAATAAAATTGATATAGTCTCAGTGAACTCAAACTATCATGAATAAGATTCAGTCTATGTTTCAATTTCATTATTTGAAAAAACATAATAAGCTGCCTAGAAATTTAATCATCTATTTAATGTATTGAAAAAAATGTGAAAAAGGGAAGAATCACTCAATGTATTATTTGAGTAAATATCTCTTGTGTAAGTTTCATTCCCAATATGGAGTTGAAATCTTGAAAATCTAGGAAGTACGTGATAGTCCATTGACAATACAAAAGAGTCACTTCTAGAATTCTTGATGAAAAGATCATATAAGATATAAATTATAGTGAGAAACATATGTGTCATTAAAATCCTACCTAAGAGTAATATGAGATTTTTTAGGTAATGTGTATGAGTCCTTTTGAAGCATATTTTTTAAAAATTTCAATAGTCCTCAAACAAAAGAGTAATTTCTATAATATGTTAGTAACTAATAAGACAAAAATAATGAGTTTACTGTTTTGTAAATGTGTATTTCAATGGATAATTTTATGTTAGATTTGGATATATTATAGCAGAATTATTTGGAGGATTAAAACCTATTGGTATTGATGTTGTTATTCAGTAATTTTAATATCTTGTTTCTAATGTGGATTAGATTTTATTCAAGTAGAGATGAGTCTAATGATTACCCTTGAAAATAAAATGATATTATAATTTGACTCTTATAATTTTGATACTACCATGTTTTGTCAATGATTATATAACTTTAATGATATTTGGGATTGAATAATGAACTGGGGATGGATCATATTTTTAAGATGCATCCATAACATTGTTAGGGGTGAAGAAGTATAATGGGATGGTTTCATGTTGAGAATGATCCATGACATGATGTCATGAAGATATGGAAAAAATTAATATAGCTATGGAATTAATGGAAGTTTATAGATGTAGATTTTTCATGATTATCATAGGATATTTCAAGGTAGGAATTTTGATCCTAAGGGGGAAATGTAGAGATAATGATTAGTAGAAGGGAAATAAATATTAATGGTATTATTGAAACAATATTTATGGAAGTATTTTTCAAAAATGGAATTGAAAAAGGTAAAAAAAATCCATGAATATTATGAATAAAATATTCCCATTGTAATTGGAATATATCTACTGAGGAGAAGAAGAAGAATTTATCATGAAATGATTATCAGTTTATATATTTAATTTACTCAAATAAATGATGATGATGAGATATTATACTTTATCCTGTTGAAGACCTGGTGTATCTAATAGATAGATCATGTCGACCCTAAAATCAAATTGAACATCATGTATTTCAAATATTTTAAGAGAATCAACATTGTTGTGAAGGATTTAACCTACATGTTGAATACAGTGAAAAAGAAAACTGAGAGTTTGGCATGTCATCTATTGATCATTGTCTAGAAAAAAAGAAAAGTTTTGAGAATATTATCCTACAATATCTTTATATTGTATGGTTTTAAGAAGATAAGATATATCTTCTTGTATTTTTTTAATGTTGGGAAGATTATCACATGAATTATATCCCAGATATACATGAATCCTACACTACTAATCTAATTCAAAATGGTACAAGCTGAATCATTTATTTGGAAATATTTATATTAGTTCATTAATTGAACTAGGTTGGTTCTAGGAATATGGGATGTGGGATATACATTGGACCAATATTACTCATAATAATAAAAAAGGAAGTTATGTGTCAAAGGGATAAATATCATAAAAAATCAAGGATGTAGTCATCTATATTGGATGTGGTCCTTGTTAACCAATCTTATGTTCCATTATTCCGTTTCTTTCCTAGTTATTCTATATACATTCTAACTGAAGGTAGAAATATGGAGTGGGATATCCATTCATAAAATTAGTGAATACGTAAAGAAGGGAAATGGTGTTAATTGGTAATAACCCATACAATACTGATTTACCACTAAGGCCACTCACTATTTTCCATTTACAAATTAATACAAAAATTATTTATATTGGTCATGAGTTTAAATAACCTTTGTATGTTTTGGATATATTTATTTAAATAACTATTTATTTCATGGATTTAATAAGATAATTTTCTTAAATTAAATATAAAAATATGAAAATAACCCTTTCCTATTTTAACGGTACTAGCCTTCATGTCCATGAATTATTCTATGCAATCCTAAATCCCCTTATACCTCTCACTAATATATTGTTAAAACATTTTAAATGATGATTCCCTAACTAGCAGAGAGGGGTTAAGATTCATGTCTTGGTGTATCAAACAAAGGTGTTACATAAGAGAGATAAAAAAAATTGTAACTTCAATCAAATACAGGATAATGGAGTTTTTTCCCAGGAGTTATGGATGGTTTTTTACCATTAAATAAACCCTCCAGTGGAGAAAATATCATAATATTATAATATATTTATTTTACATTTTCACTACATGAATGTTTATTTATTTATATGATGCATGTTTTATTTATTTGTTTATTTCAATTTGGCAACATAAAGTAAATAAAATAAAAAACCATGAAATAATAAAATAAAATACAAAGGTATAAGATATGGTTTCTAATATATAAGTAACTAGTTATATAATGTCTTTCATAAAGAAAATAACATTTATAAAAAGATAATACAAAAATTTTTCTACTAATATATTTATAAATTACTTAATAAATCAATGTTAATTAATTATGTAAGATCCACATTATATTAGAAAGAATGTACAGAATAAAATAAATAATCATTACATATGAGATAAAAAACCTCTATCAAAATATCAATTCATAAAATATCTTCTACCATTTGAGTTTGAATACAACCATGGTTTAAAGTACATGTATAGACCGTTTTATGGAACACTAAATTGTTTAAGAGTTCTAATGAATATATTAAGTTGGCTTAACCAAGTTAGCATCAAATTTTGATTTCATTAACAAGAAATGGTTTAAATTAGAGTAATGTCTTGAAGAAATATAATTTTAAAATTTTAGGATTGGGGAGTTAACTCTACATATCAAGGAGTTGATAGTGAATATAGTTTAAAAGAGTAGCCTCTGTAAATAAAATTAAATAATTTGGTAAGTCCTCTTTATGTGTTTTTTAAATGAAAATATAGATCATTTACACGAGTATCTATGAAACTATATATTTCTAATCTAATGGTGTAGGATTTATTGATGTTATAAAATAATAAGAGAGTTAATTAAATTATTAATTATATCATAATTGGTAAGAAAGATAAAGTAAAAAAATATTCATTTTTTTGTAGGTAATATAATGTAATTCAACCACATAATAATTTTGATCAATTTTGGATAGAGTGAATTCCCTCACTAGTATGAATTTCTTATAGTTTTATATGATCTTACGCATTATAATTCTATAAGAAAAAATGTAATCTGTGTTGGTGTCCCCTCAACCTAATAATAAACCTCATGGAGTGAGTGGGATTGATAAGGAGGACTATATATGCCACATGGAGGATGAATAAGATGACTATTATATTATGTTATCGTTTATATTAAAAAATCATAAGATGTAATATAAGGACATTGATGCATACACCATGATAGCTCAACTCTAAGAACATGAAAATAAGAAATAGAGGAAAATATTAAAAATATTATAAATTCATTGTAATGTATAAACAACAATAATGATACCAATATAGTGATCATGTACTCAATATGTTTAACTATACTTATTAGTTAGAAATATTGGAATTAAATATTGATAATAAATTATCTATTAATCTTCTATTATCATCCTTACAACCAAGATTTTACATATTCATTATGAATTAATTATTGAATAGTATAGAGAAGTAGATCAAGAATCATTCGACTATTCATCAACATGTTAATAAGGATTGGTGGGAACATTATTCCTCACCACTTATGGTGAACCAAGTGAAGGAAAATGTTGAAACCTCTATATAATTTTCAATTTCAATGGTGACATTTCAATGTATATCAGATAAACAAAAGATTCATATATAGGGAAACGAATATGAGGTTATGTACTTCATATATGATAAGAAACATCACTAGAAGAATAATTGAAACATATTTAAGAAGAATAAAATATAAATTTATACTTAATATATATTAATCATTGCATAAAATAATACTATTTTACTTATTTGATTTTAAATAAAATATGAAACTTTTATATTTTTATCCAAAAACATGAATCATGGAAGATCAGGATAGCTATAATATGTTAGGTGAACTAATTATTAGCTGATGGATAAAATTGGAGATCATATATTCATATTTACAGGTGGATTAATTCTCATAAACATGTTATTTTTTATTATGTGGTAAAATAATTTATCTGGGTGTCTAATTCTTGAGATAATTATGCATTATTTGATGTATTGAATGAATGTTGTCTTGGTTTACGATAGGTAATTAATAGTTTGATTACACATGAACGAAATATGTCTAATATTTATAGTCAATAATGAATATAAGACATAGGACTCAAATAATACATGGTTGTGGAAGGATACTTCATTTTCATGTAAAACTAAAATTAATGGTCATTGTTATACCCAGAAGTGTGTTTCAACACGTTAGAGATAAAAACTCATAGGTTTCTAAGAAACTAATTAGGTATTATGATAAATATACCTTTATAAATTAACGGTGATAAAGGAAAAATATTATAGAATTAGTTCAGCAAGATACATGTGAACTATTCTAAAAATAATCTAAATGTGGACTTATTAACTTCATGATATTCCTTTATGTAGTTTTTTTAATGTAATGAAACATATATATTATTATTTGTAAAAGATAATAGATACATGAAGTGGGTTAGTTGAGTAACATACTAACCAAACATTGATTAATCATTTAAAATATGTAGTAGATTTATTTCAATGTGAGCATTACCTTATACACAATAGAGTGATTATTTAATTACAATGTGGATCAATGATGTTTCATATAATTAATTTGAGTGTTTTATTACTTCTTTTGAGACATGATTTTCATATATCTATTGTAACACATAACTATATGTGAACGATAGTGACTAATGAATATCATATAAGTTATAATAAATAATAAAGTCATTATGTCACGAAATCATGTTCTCGGATAAGAACTACATGTTCATTCTAATTCTAAAATAGTAAAAACACAAAATTGTATCATATTTGATTACCTAAAGTTACTATGGATACAATTATCACTATGATAGAAAAATATTAGTCAAGTGATAAACTATATTTATATTATAGAGAAACACTTACCTATTATAGATAATTAAATAATTATTTATTTCTGCGATGTTAAGGATCCAAATACACATGATTTGTTATAGGAATACCAAACATTATAAGACATCGTAAAAGGATTTGTTTTAGTGACACATATTATGTGTGAATGATAAAACCGAAGAGGTGATTTTCAAATCAATCAGTTTTTTGATGTATTAGACAGTATTATTAATGAATACAAATATTTGTAGGATGTTGTTAAGAGATATAAAAAAAAATTGGAAAGTTGATATGAATGGTAAAATGGATTCCATGTAATAAAACTAATTTTTTTTGTGGTTTCTCTAGTTGATGTGAATTCATTAGTAGCTATTCAATAAGGAAATGTATGTGGATGGTAAATTTGGTACCCATATGTTATGATTTCATTTTAATGGAATACAAAAACATCATGGTATTTACTATGATTAATATTTTTCTCTAATACCTATACTAAAATTAATTAGAAATAAACTTTTCATAGAGAATTTTATGATTATGACAATTTGAAAGAGGATATCAAGACCCCTTTCTATAATAGGAAATACTTTAAATATGTCTATATAGAACAATCATGAGGTTTTTTAACAACAACAGATTCCAATACCCCATTCAAGTTGCAAAATCCATTTATGGGTTAATTTATGAATTAAAATCAGGGAATATTAATTTAAATGATTCCATAAAAGATTTTGTATTTACTAATATTGACTCTAATTCTTATGTAAAAAAGAGTTTAATGGGAGCACTATAGTTTTTCAAGTTAAATTAGTTAGCAACACATGGAAAATAGATATTAGACTTATAGAAAATTAAGAATATGTTTAGATGATATTTCTATTAGTATAACATAAAAAATTAATGCAAGTTATAGGGAATAAGTTATACAAAGATACATCCATAAAGATACTTGGTTCAATTGATAGTACATATATTGAACAGGTATTGAATAATTCATGAAAGAAAATTTTATTAATGAATGTTACATATTTATTATATAATAAATCTCTCAAAGGTTAAGTGGCACAACGTGAGAGGAGAATAAGATCATGAAAAAAATGCATATACTTCAACAATGGTATCTATCATTAATCAAATGACATCTACTAAACGTTTTATATGTTTTATGATTAATGTATGGTGGTAAGACATCCAAAGAACTAGTATAACAATATTAAATTGTTTTTATAAGTATCCAATAGTACATGAGAGGGTAAAAAAGTTCCCGGTATATAGAGAAGTGGTAAAGCTAGTTATCAAAGGTGATACAAAACTAATTTTTCCTTAAGTTAAATTTTATTTAATAACATAGTTAGTCCATATAAAAAAATGAGAAACATAATTAATATAGTTCTATAAATATCTAAACATACTAAGTATTTTGATGCCCTGAAAGAAATTAAGAGGTAGAATGAAATAAATAATTATTTTGTTATAGAAATTTGTAATTATAACAAGGGAGTAAAGTATTATCACAATATACATTATTATAATCTCGTGATCAAGGTACTAACTAAGATTTAATTTTTTTTGTGGAGGAAAAAGTTTAAAATACTCAAAAATATACCTAATTATGAGTTTCTCTTAAATAAGTGAAGTTTTAGTAGTAATAATATCTATTTTGAAAAATGTGTAAGGCCCAATGACTATAAACAAGCTTCAAAAGAATCAATGATACAATGAGAGGGATAATGAGTTGAAAATGTTAGTAGTTGGATCAAGTAAAATTATGATTTTATTGGAGTTGGATCCCTAGAACCATCTCACTTTGTACTTTTGATTTCCAGGAAAATAATTAAATATCTTATCACATGATAATCTTTATTCTGGTTAATATTAATTTTATAATGTTCATAGAGTATTTATCTCATCAAAAGTTAATTTAATTTCCATTTTATAATAAAAAATATATATTATATGAAAATATTTTTAAAAATATATCCAAAAGTCAAGATAAAATTTTTCAAATGGGGAATATATGATGTTTTATTAATATTTGTTAGGGGCTCAAAATATATAGTGACATATACTCATGACACTTCCACCTAATGATATCTAATAAGGGAGGTTGTGAAAATAGACCTAACAATAAAAACTCAACATGTTTATATTTAATTGAATATTCTTATTTTTTAATGTCTTCAAATTATTTTTAATTTATTTTATTATTTCATTATGAAAGGTGAAAAATATGGACCTACATGGTAAAACCTTCTTTCTTTTGTAACTGTGTGGTTTGTGTTGGGTTAACCATTTCTATTTCATTCATAATATCTAGTGGGATCTGAAGGGAGTTTTGTGTGGGGGGAGGAGGCCTGACCCTTCACATCAGACACACCTTTTTTTTCTGAATCCCTTCTAGGTGGTTTCCAATGGTATTTATTCATGTAACTGGAAATACACAAGCGTTCCCTTATTTGAGATGTTTCATGAACATGATTTATAATTGAAGTTGGAAATTTGGAAATGTATCCAACTACACTTAGGGCTTATATTAGTCCAGTGTATGGGAGGTCGGACTCATATCATCTTTTTGGGGATAATTATTTTCTACTATGGGACACTTTAACAGATTTAATATATATTAATGAACACTTTTTAAAATCCAAAATATATAATGGGTTACCCTCATATTAACAATAAATTGTCAGCATTTATTGGAGGTTCTTTATACATGGATTCATTTTTATGATTCTATGGTTCTCGATTGATCATATCCTTTTTATACATATAATACATTATTATTATGTTTATTATCATATTGATGGTTTTAATCCATTTAGTGGGAACTCAATTATTTATCATCATCCAAGGAGATGAGAGTTTTTTTGACGTAGGGATTAGGACCATGTGATGGGCTTCTTACATATCATTTTAAAGGAATCAAAACACGCATAGTTTAATGACAATTAATGGGACACAACATACTTTTTAATATTATGTGACAACAACCTGACAATGGAGTTTAAAATCATAATACAATTATGTCTTGGTGATAGGAGCCTGTAATTTTTTTTGTAACTTAGGATAAAGCATCATAAAGGCCCCAAAAGGAATATGGCCCTCATGGTTGAATATGACATTACTAGGAATATTGATTATTGAAGATTCAGGTGATTTTGGGGTAATGGGATTGACCCATAGGGAGGATTCCTATGTATCCTTTTTGTATAGGATTCAAAACCCAAGTAGTTCAAAGGGCGGGGGCTTATACTATGTAGGAGGACCATAGATACTTGATTATGTTTATGAGATGATAACTACAAACCTTTAATCCCATGTGATTCATGATTGGTGTGAGAAATTAGTGGAATTTGATGATGTGTAAATCCACACAATCACTTTCATCAGATTTCTTGTGAGGGAGCGGGTATAAAAGGTTAGAGAATTTCCCAAAATAAATACTAGGGGATTACACTCGGATGTATTCCCTTACAAATTCCCCTTACCCTTCCCTTTAAATAGGTTTATGTGGGGATGAGGGTTGGGATATTGGTGAATGATGTCACAACATAGCCTGAAAATCCACCTTCCAATATCAAAATGATTTGGACCCTATTTACCATGGAAATGTAATAACATGAACATTATGAGTATTCTATATGTCTGAGATGGTAATAGTGGGTCTTTGAAAACCATAAAAAGATTATATGGGTGATAGACTGTTTTACCCTTTCCCTAGGATGAATATGTCAAGTGGCCATGGAGGATGTACTAATTAAACATTCCCATGCACTGGTGGGTGATTTTTAGTGACATTGGTATAGTTTATGAAGGGGATAATATAAGGATTAACTCAACATGGAATGATTATAGAAATTCCATAAGGGAAAAATACCATAATGATAACACATTCCACATATTTTTCTTTTTTATGTGGGGTGGGGGTCGCAATCGGTTCCATGAAGGGGCCTACATCATGATGTGCTTCATTTATAATAAAAAGGAAACCCTTTTGGGTGTCCATATGTGTCCTCTCTTGTACGATCCCTTTTTTGGGCCCCCTTTATGGTATTCAGTATTGGAATTACCTATAAGAATATTCTGTAGTATTCTTTGTTATTAGTAACTCTCTTCTTTTTTCTCCACGTTTTTTGTAGAAGACTAGGTATTTATAGGTATGATAAATAATTGTCTTCCTAAAATGGTCAATTGTTTACAATGTATAGCCAGTATTATGTGATTGAGTAATAAAATCATCATATGTAAATTATTTTATAGTTTTGGGGGTGGTAGGGAGACCGCCTCACACAATAGAATGGGAAATAAATAATAAGGGATTTATTTCATCGCCTGCCACTAAAAATGAAAAGAAAACATCATTTTCATGGTTGTTATTTGACTTCCCCCCCCCACAAATGAAAACAGTAATTTTGTGGGGGAATTATTTTACTAAATCCCCCAAAAAAAGTTCATTTTTCGAGTGGGTTCATTTCACTACGTTCTTCAATTAAGTGTAAATTATTTTGTGGGGGGTGTCCATACCACCTCTAACAACAAATAATTTTTTTCATATGTTGAAATATCATGTGAAGCGGTGATTCTATATAGTTTTTGTGCAATGTGGAATGGATTGACTACTTTGTTACTATGAGAACTCTGTCAATTTTAATATCCATGAGTGCTTTATCAAATTTTATTTTTTTCTCTATTCCCAAATTAATAAGAACTTCATCGCTTTATTTTCATATTTTATTGATCCCAACAATGCACCCCATCAGAATGGGGTCTAATCATCATTAAGAGGTTTCATTTACAAGTAATAAATAGTCATGTTTGAATGCGTTGAAGGGTTCATGTGGACCCAAAGGAGGTAACATTCCTATAAAAGGTGTTATGTTGACTCATTTTTCACCTAGATACCTAAAGATGATTTTAAAATTGACCCAAACTTGTGTTTTGATGTCCTTCCTGACATAGCTATTTCTTTCTAAAAATGTCCATTTCTTCATATTGAATCCTTTACATCCACGAACTAATATTCCCATAAAATAATTAATCTACATCATAGAAAAATGATCTTCTTATAGATATTTTCCATTCAACATAGTTAATTTTGGTTGTTTTGTAGGTTTCATAACATGATTTGCGGCTTGAACACCATGTTATGTAAGAATTTAGTTACGTTGATAAATCCAAAATATTTTATTATAATGATTCTTAAAAGGGTGATAAAATAGATTATAAAAAAATAATTCATCTATACATGTGATCACACAAATGAATGTGATTTAGAGGATAATTTCAAAATAATAGGGATTAAAAATGATGCCTCAGTTCAATTTTTTTAATAAAATCCTTCTATCTTCTTAGATTGAATTTTCCTCAGATCATGTCCATGTGAAAAAAAATTCCAGCCACATCACTCCAGAATCGAGTCAAGGAAAGGTCTCCATTCTGAATGGTTACTTATGGACTTAGAGAAAGTAGTATAATCCTAATATATCCTTTTATTACAATATCCTATATTACATATCCATTTTTATTATCTCATATTTTGATTCTATCATAGAGTTGATATTGAAATTGGATTTTTGTTCTAGATGTTTTTTTCTAACGAATATGCCTCGGATTTTTGGGAGATTCATAATTGCACAAAAAAAATTGAATGGTTGGAGGCCAAAATCTTATACCAAGAAGTATTTATTTATGAGTTCTCAGTGTATTATATTATTGGGTTCTTTCCCAAATTAATCAATCATTGGTGATGGAGCACCAACACAATCACTTTTTGTATGTAGAATAAAAAATCAGTTTGTGGTATATCATCCAATTAGGGAGAATTCCCATTCTTGGTAATATGTATGATGAATTCCTTCCTTTAGATAAAACATTTACAAACAAAAAAATGGATTCTCCATTAGTAATATATCTATGGATCATGAAGAAAAAATAATTGGGTTGTTCCCTTCATGATCATTCATTTATTTCATTCAATTACTTGACAAAGCTATTATTGGAAGCTAGTGGGATGATGCATAAGGTTTAGTGATCGAGAAATCATCTGACTCAAAAATATAAAACTGTTTTAATTTTATAATGATCCACTCTCTAGGAATTTCTACATACCACATAGGGTTATAAGTTATGTATATATATATCTCCCAACTTTGGGCTGGTATGATCTTCTTCCATGTGATTAGATGAATGGCACTTTCCATCTTTCAATTTGTAGACTAGTGTCAAGGTCTATAACATGATGATGGCAACAAAATTAATGGAGGGACAACATATCAACCTAGTATTTTCCACCTTTTATCATATTTATCATTTTTTCGATCATATAAATGAGGGAAGATTCCCACATCTCCATCGGGAACCCTTCTAATTTTGATATGGTCGGGTAACGGTATACATTCAATTTTATATGTAGCAGAATAATGTGATGAATCCACATTTTTTCATTGTCCCCACACTTCTCAATATTTCTATCATGCACCCTATATACCTGTGTGTCGATAATTCTATTGTGTTGCTAAAGGATCCCACCTGTTTTTCTTTCATTCCGTATTCAACACATTCTAGATTGGTGATAGATAAAGGTAAAGGAATGTTAGAAGAATGATCCTACACCATCTCATAGTAATATGGGATTCTGTTTTCTTCTATAGGTGTGGTGGCCATTTCTTATCCTTATTCAACCTATAGGTTCGCTAAAAAATTTGGTTGTCTTCAATAGGTTATGTCCTTAACAGTCTACAAGATGAACACTACGCCAAAATAGGCATTTAGGAGTGGTTTAGATTTACATTTCGCGGCGGTTTAAACCACGGCTAAATAGATTGGCGGTGGTTTTGAAAAACTGCCGAGAAATCGTGCGTCGGGAAACTATTCGCGGCGGTTTTCAAAACTGTTGCAGAATGTTTCGCTGCGGTTTACACCGCCTCTAATTTATTTAGCGGCGGTTTTTTTATTTTATTTTATTTTTTATTTTATTTTTTTTATTAATTTTTTATTATTTTATTTATTTATTTAATTAATTATTTATTTTATTTATTTATTTATTTTATTTATTTATTTATTTATTTCGTATTTATTTATTTATTTGTTATTTTTTTATTTCGTATTTATTTTGTTTATTTATTTATTTATTTTAGATTTATATTATTCATTTATTTATTTATTTATTTTTATTTTATTTTATTTTTTTATTTTTTTATTTAATATATTTTATTTATTTTATATATTTTATTTCTTATTTATTTTTTATTTTTTATTTTTTTATTTCTTATTTATATTATTTATTTATTTTATTTCATATTTATTTTTTTATTTTTTTATTTATTTCATATATATTTTATTTATTTTATTTATTTATTTCATATTTATTTTATTTATTTCGTATTTATTTTATTTATTTCGAAATTATTTTATTTATTTCGAATTTATTTTATTTATTTCATATTACTTTATTTACATTATTTATCCATGCATGCACATCCCATTCACATGCACATGCACATGCACATGCCCATGTCGTATTACTTTATTTACTTTATTTATCCATGCATTCACATCCCATGCACATCCCATGCACATCCACATGCCCATACACATGCCCATGCACATGCCCATGCACATGCCCATGCACATGCAATATAAAGAAATACTGTGTTTGGTGAGATTTGAACCCATAACCTCTTCCATATTTTCCAAAGACATTACCACTCCAACAAGCTCGGAACGTGGTTAATAAACAGAATTTAATAGGCTTATATATATTAATTGAAAAAATAAATAATACATAACTAATAGATATAATAAATAATAATAATAAATAATAATAATAATAAATAATAATAAACAAATAAAAAAAATAAAAAAATAAAAAATAAAAAATAATAAATAATAAATAATAAATAGTAACAAAATAATAGATAATAAATAATAAAAAAACAATAAATAATAATAAATAATAAATAACAAATAACAAATAATAAATAATAAATAATAATAAATAATAATAAGAAATAATAAGAAATAATAAGAAATAATAATAAATAATAAATAATAAATAAAAAAATATTTAACAATAAATATTAAATAATAAATAACACATAATAAATAAAATATTATTATTAATAAATAATAAATAATAACTAATAAATAATAAATAATAAATAATAAATAATAAGTAATAAATAAGAAATAATAAATAAGAAATAAGAAATGATAAATAATAAATAATAAATAATATATAATAAATAAGTAATAATAACTAATAAATAATAAATAATTATAAGGAATAAATAATAAAAATAAATAAAATTAATAATAACAATAAATAAAAATAAATAATAAACAATAAATAATAATAAACAAATAAATAATAATAATAATAAAATAATAAATATAAATAATAAATTAGAAATAATAATTAATAAATAATAAATAAAAATTAATAAATACTAAATAATAAATAATAAATAATAAGTAACAAATAATAAATAATAATAAATAAATAATAATTAACAGTAAACTATAATAAATAATAAATAATAAATAATAATAAATAATAAATAATAAATAATAAATAATAAATAATAAAAATAAATATTAATAAATAATAAATACGAAATAAAAAGATATTTCATAATAAATATAAAATAATAAATAACACATAATAAATAAAATATTATTATTAGTAAATAATAAATAATAAATAATAAATAATAAATAATAAATAAGATATAAATAATAATAAATAATAATCAAGAATAAATAATAAAAATAAATAATAATAAATAATAATAAATAAATAATAATAAATAATAAACAATAAATAATAATAATAAAATAATAAATAATAATAAACAAATAATAAATATAAATAATAATTAATAATTAATAATTAATAAATAAAAAATAATAAATAATAAATAATAAATAATAAATAATAAATAATAAATAATAAATAATAAAAAAAAAAAAAAAAAAAAAATAAAAATAAATAATAATAATAAATAATAAATAATAAATAAAAAATAATAAATAATAATAAATAATAATAAATAATAAATAATAAATAATAAAAATAAATAAAAATAAATAATAAACAATAAACAATAAAAAATAAATAATAATAAACAAATAATAAATATAAATAATAAATAATAAATAATAAATAAATATAAATATTAAATATTAAATAATAAATAACCAGTAAAAAATATTATTAATAATAATAATATTTTATTATTATTAATAAATAATAAATAATAAATAATAAATAATAAATAATAATAATAATAATAATAAATAAATAATAAATAATAAATAATAAATAATAATAAAGAATAATGAATAATAATAAATAATAATAAATTTTAAATTTTAAATAATAATAAATATTAAATATTTATAAACAAAAAATAATAATAAACAAATAATAAATAATAATAAATCAATAATAAAAAAATAATATATATTAATAAACAAATATTAAATAATAAATAATAAATAATAAATAAATATAAATAATAAATAATAAATAATAAATTACCAGTAACATATATTATTAATAATAAATAATTAAAAATAAATAATAAATAATAAATAAATATAAATAATATATAATATATATATATATAATAAATAATAAATAACCAGTAACAAATAATAGATAATAAATAAATTAAAGTATATTATAAATAATAAATAACTAATAATAAATAACAAATGAAACACATGAAAAAGTATTAAAAGACGTGATAAGGAATGAAATATCATGAAAACGCATGGAAACAGATGGGGAAGCATGAAGAATGAGGCATTAGAAAGAATGAGAAAGCATGAAAACTCATGACAAATCTAGAAAACCCCTTAAGAATTCAACATAATCATCATAATAAACCCACAAAAAACAATTGATAAATATAACAAGTAATGGAAACCCAAATAAACAGTAATAAATGGAGTAACCGTTAAAACCCGTCAAAATAGTCATAAAGTGACAAAAACGTTGGGCTCACATTAACGGAGATAACTTATGATCCAAGAGTCTGTTCTAGATCCTCGACGAGTCAAATCAAAGATCCTAAAACGATCTTCGAGCTGAAAGGTGAAAGATACCGAATAGACTGACGGATCGGATGTTACGACTATTTAAAAAAACATAACAAACCTGATACCCACTAAAAAGGCCATAACATATGATCCAGGAGTCCATGTGAGCACCGCGACCAGTCAAACCGAAGATTATGGAATTTCCTACGATCTGGAAGGCGGAGGAGTTCGAACTAACATGCAGATCGAAAGGTAGGTCCATTTGAAGACAATTTTGAAGGGACACCGGTGACAGAAACGAGGTTTTAGAGGCCTTTGTAGGGGTTTTGGGGTTGAAAAATACAACAGAATCTTACTTCTTTTTAATTGGTGTGTAGCTCTCTTCACTAGCATCGATTTGATATGCGGTAGAGCCCAAACGGACACCCAGAGCGAAAGTTATGGTCGTTTGAAGTTGGAGAACCTTTTCATCTTTCTTATAACTCTCATATCTTCCGCACCTTAGACCATCTCATGGTTTTGATTATACGTGCTTCTGGATCTCTTCATGAGCATCGATTTGACTGGTCATGGCGCTCCAACGGATTCCCGGATCAGATGTTATTGTTGTTTTAGTGATTTTGGGGTTTCTGATGTTTTTTTAATTTTTTATTTTCATTTCGCGGTGGTTTTACCCAAACAGCCGCTATTTCACTGTGGTTTTTTAAAAACCACTGCTAATCCTCTAAAAATTTAAAAACAATATAAAAAAAATTAAAATTTTTTTTACACATTTTGTGGCGGTTTTTTCGCAGCGGTTTCTAAAACCGCCGCGAAATACCAGCTCGAAAGCTATTTTGCGGTGGTTTTAAAAACCACCGTGAAAAAACCGCCGTGAAACTCTTGTTTTCTTGTAATGGAAGAGGGAATCACATCAATTCATCCTTTTCCAACTATGGTAGATGTTTATGTAGGAGGACTCTGACATCAAATTTATTTTACCTTCTACAGATGATCCAACCATCTTTTCATATGGTTAAACCAAAATATTGGTGGAATACTATCCAAATAGGGTATTGGGGAAACTAGTCTGATGGGTGAATAATTCATTGGACTCTCTAATTTCATTGACTATTATAATCCATCACATCTTTTTGGGTGAAAATAAAACATCTAAAAATTGTAATAATTATGAGGGAGTTTCATATTAATGTTCCCCTAATGTTATGAGTTATGCAGACCCAACATTTTTTGCTGACACTATTGGCTTCCACTCTAACATTGGTCCCCTTGAAACTATGTCGAGCACTTCACTATGTGATGCGGGAATTATTGGATCATTCCCTGAAATTATGTAGGTGGTGGTGATAGTGTACTTTCCCACAATTTCATGCAATATGTCTGAAGTCCATCCACAAAAAATGTGATCTCGAATTATTTACCAGTAGCTATGAGTGAACAAGGTATGCATTCTAATGTTATCATCAATCATCAGGTCAGGTGAAAGTGGCCTTGGTGACAATTTTATAATATTTTCACAACGAATATTTCAATGAAAATTGTCGATAATGAGGACAACCTACATCATCTCTTCCTTTGATTACGTGAAGGTGAGATTGATTATCTGAATTTTCATGAAATTATCAATTAAATTATTATTTTTTATGAGAATTTGGTTACTCTTGGATGTGATCTGGTCTATTTTAATCATTCCATCAATTATGCGGAAGCTTTGAAGGATACTGTTACTGAGTTGCGTCATTTATTTTGTAATGCATAGAAAATTCAAGATTGGATCATTTTGTGAACTACAATTTTTTGATCATATAAGGGTATCATGGATATAGTATGATCACATCACTCCACAAAAAATAAGAAGCTAGAACCCATTAGAAAAATAATTGGCATCTAGACTCCTTCATTTAGAAAATGCTTTCATTTTTTGAAATTAAATCTCGGAAAATAACCAATCTCAAATAGTCCATTAACTCCCTGGGTCAAGCATTAGCCTATATTTTTTATAAATATAGTACAATATCATTTTATTTATTTCAATTTTTTCTCATTTACCATTAAATTTATGGATAGGATCTAGTATGTTGACATTCCTACATATAAATTTCATCTAACTAATGGAAACATGGTTGTTCTCAATTTTGTTTACTTCCATCCTATCACTACATATTAACTAGAATTGTTTCAGAAGTGTAAAATTAAGATGACACAAATCATTCAAAAGTCTTGTAACAAAATCTATCATAATCATGAACATTTCTCCTGATATACTTTTTTATTTTTATTTTTTAGATGGATCACAGATGGGTATAGGAATAATTTCGATCATCGTAACACCATAGTTTTCTTGTTTCAAATAATGAATGATCATATATTATAATTTTGAATATATAAATTGAAAAATCATGGATAGTTTTTTTTATGGGATATAAGTTTTCCCCCATGTTTGGATGACCTAGAGAAAATAGTTTGACAATTTCTTGGGCCCAATGATGCACCCTAAAAACTATATGACTTTTCTCGCATCGCCTTAATTTTTTCCTTAATATTATGTAATGTAGGATTATTGGGAAATCATAAAAATTTCATCAGGTTCCCTTTTTGGATTTTTCATTTAATGATTATTATTTAACCTTCCATTTTATTTTTAAGATCTTGAATGTCATACCATTACATATGATGTATTAGGTTAAGCATATTATACCATGAATTACATATAAAAATCTCTCCAATCCAGAAAGTGTTGACATCTTTCGAATATATAGAAATTAATTGTAAAATCTAATAATGGGTCTCCCAAATATAGAGAGGATAAGGTGGAGTAGGTATACAAGTTATGTCCATGGACTATATTTGAACGGGGCTCTACATTATGTTGTTGACAAGCAGTGTGAAGATAGAATTATTCCCTCATAATAATGAAGATGCGTCTAATTGGAAGCCCACATTTAGGGACCACATTATGCAGATCCAAATCGGGGGATATTATCCATCATCAGAACAACGGTGTCCTTTGGAGTCACATGTTTTTATCACCAATATCCAAATAGTGTTTGTGAAAATGTGAGTTTCCAAATATATTGGGGGTCGGTTTGTAAAATTGGGGGTTCATCTAATAAGTATGATGGGAATCATCTAGGTCATCATCGTAAAGGTTGGAATCATCCTTTATAAATTTGATTTAAAGGAAGGGAAGTATTATTTCTCTATTCATTAGTTTGCAATTGAGGAGAACCTGTGTCGAGATTCCATTCATGGATTAGGACATACATTTTTTATGGTGGATGGGTTAAGAATAACGAATATAAGAATCACAATGTATCTCATTGAGATAAGAATCAACCAACATGTAGTTATTTGTGTAAATTAAAATAATTACTCAAAATATCTAATTTCATGTGATCCATGGTCTTTGTGGGAAAAAAATAGGAGGTTGGATTTCAATTTTTATTGTGAGAAAACTCCTAGATTTATGTTGTGTCCAAATTTCATTTCATAGCTTATTATCTTATGGTGAAGGAATCATCTAAAAACCATAAATTATTAGGGATTTTTTTAGAAGTACTGAAGAATAAATTGAATATAATTGTAATTAAGTGATAGAATTCATAATTCATGAACATATGGATACCATGATCCAAGAGGGTGACATGGGAAAAAATCCAAGGGGTGACAATGGAACAAATTCAAAAGGTGGCTTCCACTTATAGTGTAATTAAGGAATGCATAAGAGAAAGAATTATATCATAATAACTTATATTCTTCTTATTGAAAATACACATTTACAACACACATTATGAAGATTCATATGTTATAATATTATTCATAGTTAAAACTAATTTGTCATTTAGATTCAAGTGTTTTTATCATTGATAGATAAAGGAATCTTATGGGGATCTATGTTTTTCAATACATGAAGGGTGATTTGTGAAAATAAATGGTCTGGGTTATGCTGAAGGTATTTAGACCAATTATTATAACTAAATGATTTCATACATAGAGCTAGCTCATATGCAAGATAATAGGGGTTTCTTTTTTTTTTCACAGTTGGGCCTAGGTTGAATTTTCAATGAATCCCTACATATCACATTAGGATAAGATTCAATCAATAAAAAGATTCACAGTCTTTCTATAATGAATGACTAAAAAAACTTTATTTTTATTTCATATGATAGGATGTGCTCCATTTTTATTGATTCCATGATTCAATGACGTTTCTCTATAGTATAAAATCATTCTAAATGTACGTCATGTATTTCATTTATGGTCTCACAAAAAGAACCATATTTTTTAGGGTGAACCATCCAAAAATGGTATAACCTTACCTAGTCATGAAGGGGTAGGTTGTAAGCTATGGCAATGGGGTCCTTAGATCCAAGGGAGTGATATGGGAATAGAATTTCAGATATGACCATATAGTAAATTCAAAAATAAGTTCCCATTATAATGGTTTTAGAGAATATTAAGATATGAGTATTTTCTCTTGAGAATGGTGAGTCATAAGGTTGATGGGACACATCGTGGGTAGAAATTATATTGATACAAATTTGGGCATACTATTCATAGTCAAAAAAATGTGTCCCTCATATTTGACCACTCTTAATACAGATTAAACAATTATAGTTTATGGGGATACACAATTATAAAGGTAATAAGGGTTTTCTATGAAAGGACCATGCCTATGTATGAAGGGGACATTTTTGTAAAAATTATCCAAGAATAGGTAGGATGTTCCTTAAATACGTATAACATGTATATAGTGAAGGGAACATTTGAAACTGAACTCTAGATTTGAAAGATGGGTGTCACTACATATCCTTTGGTGACAAGTATCCCTTCGTATATAGTTAAAAAATGATTCCCCACAATGGTCATGTTCTTGTGTGTGGAAGGGTAATTTTATCATATTGTAGATGTTCTAGGATATAAAATTGAGGAATAATTATGTATAAAGTTGAGAAGTTTATCAAACCAAACCTAATTCTGAAAAAAGATCATATTCAAGTCTAATTTGTATGCATAAAGGGTAAATTATATTTTCGAGAACAATTTTATGAATGAAATAAGAACCCACCATATACAATCCTGTCTAGATATATCTCATACATAGGAAAAAGAGGAATTTTTTAGCAGGTCCTAAATCAGTGAATCCAATATCCACTATGTGTCTCATTGATTTGAAAAGCAATCCACATGTAGTTTTGAGACGTTGATTTGAAAAAATACTAACCCTGGTAATGATGGTTATCTCAGTTTATGGATACAATAATGGAAAAATTAGTGTTGTATGCAAAGGATGTTAACAATAAAAATTAACTTCATACAGTAAGGACATTTGTTGCATGATCTGAATATGATTTATGACTTATTTCAATGGAAAAATACCTCTTGAATGGGGTACATATAGTTTAAAGTATTGTAGTTTGGACCATGGGGTGACATGACCATGCGATGGGGCCCTTACATAGATTCCAAAGCCCAAATGACCTATGATCAGTGTGAGAAACAAGTAATGTTGAGGGATTCAATTTTTGAATGATGGAATTCAAAGAAATATATCAAAGTGATCGACTAATTCTGATGGATATGGAATGGATTTTTAAGTTGGGGAGAAGTAGGATGACACAAATGAATGAAATAGATTCAAACATCAATAATTCCAATCATACCCAAGTTCATAATTTCATGTTGGGCCTGAGGTAGGAGTTCTAGGTGGTGATGTATATATTATGGTTACAATAATCAAGTTGTATATAGTTCAATAGATGGTACATTGCATATATATATATGTCGTATAAAGAGAATGTGGGGGAATGATTTTTTTATTTTTCTGTTGTTCTTATGATAAGGGACCCAGGTGTCATTGTATATATCATCAAAATGAGAATCAACTCATATGCAGTTCAAAAAAATTTCATGTACATTAACATCATATGGAAAAGATGTTGATTTATTATAGTTTATATCATACAACTAGGTCTCTTGGTTCATGTGATTTGGAGAAAACTGCAAAAAAACATATAAATTAATAAGATGGCATGAAGATCGGGCTAACACATGCCATGTTTTACCAAACATTACAAGGAAATTATATATAGAGAGACCTGAGCCAAAAGGCCAAATGGTAAGAGAAATTGTGGGGGGTAATAGAGACAATATACCTATGTGTTACTATATATCCCACTAAAAATGGAATCAATACATACACATTTATGAAAACCTGGCATTCTAGGTAACAGACACTACAGGGGAGGCATCCTTTCTGGGAATGTCCAAAGTCATCACATAGTTTAAATTTATGTGAGTATGATGTTTTTCATGTCTCATATTTTTCATGTATAATTTTAAAATATTAATTTGATTGATTTTGAGACCAGGAGCTGAGACAACATGCCATTTCAAGGCCTATTGTTCCCATAATAAATTTCTGAAATAAATTAAAATAATACATAACACAAACACTCATTTGTCTTGAAAAAGTGGAATAGCATATAAAAAAGTGATTGAATCAGAAATAAAAGGGAAATGTCGAGTTCAAAACAATAGCTTTACCCTAGGTGTGGACTAACATTGGTTGGCAAAGGTCCCCTATAAAAAACTTATCACAACTGAAAAAATTTATAAAATGAATTTAAAAAATTTAATTTATTTGATAATTTGACACCAAAACTGGTTAAACATTAAATAATACACTCTACCAAAAATCTAGGGGGATCCTTATAACCTTGGAATTCCCTAGATATGTCATAGAAAGAACCTATGGAGAATCCATTTGACGGATGATGATGAGATCTAGAATCCATGATCAGCGTGCACCAATCGTGTAAGATCCCACCAATAATGACGATGTGTTGACCTATCTTCATTAACGAGCAATCCAAATCTAGTAGGACACATTATTTCAATTCTCATTTCATTTTCGTCCAATCCTAAAATGAACTCAAAGTAATCTTTGAACGTATTACCTCGTGGATCGATAATAATTGTGGAATGCCTAATTTTTATGATTTATTGGGATTTGAATATAAAGAATTTTTTTGATTTGTTTACCATTCTATCATTGATGAACTAAGATCGACAGGAACAACTATCAAGTTATGTTCCTCCTGATTATTGTGTCTTTCTCCCCTTACTTATTACATTTTTTGTCCATGTTTTTCGTTCTACCCCTGACACTAAACAATCGATCATTGCACCGTTGATTCATATCACAATGATCTGAAACTAAATATATAGTATAGGGACAACATAGAGGATGTGAGACAGTGGGCAAAGTAGCAGATCAAACGATGGTGTGTGTCGAATATGAATTCTTTAGAAATGAACAATAATGCAGATGATAATGTTTTATGAGATGTTTAAAGGCTATAATCCCATTGATTCAGTATTTGATTGAATGGATGACATTTGATCTAGTGTTTCGAGGAAAATTAGGCACTAGAGGGAGATCATAGAGATAGATCCACACAAGTGGGGGATGAACACGAGTTTCTGGAAAAATCTTGATACACATGGCATTCAGTCCTGACTACAGGGTGTGTGTTCATAAATAGAAAACTCAGTGTGTACATGAGAATTACACAAACATGTGGTGGAGTAAAAGGGTTTCCTATATGGCATGTACTCCCCCACATGGCAGGACATGCACTAAGTGCATTGGTTACCCCATGTAAGGGTACATGGGAAGGCATACATGGGCTGACGCCATGTACGGGTATACGGCTAGAGTACATGGGTGGACCCTAGATGGAATGGAATCACGTCAGACTCCCTCTATATTTCATGTACCGCGTATTATTCATTACATCTTTCAAAGACACAGGCTTCTATACACAGGTAATACTCACAGTCAGAGGGCACGGTGTGTGATCCTCCTACACACCGTTTACCCCTTCCTACATGGCTTGAGCCACCTTTCATATGTATAGTGGAAACTTTTTTTTAAGGGTTTGTTCCCTTTATCATTTACCTAAAGAAATGTGTGAATCATTTTTTACTCATACAACTATGATCTCTTAAGTAGGACTTCTTAGATAGAGTTGTCTAAATCCACTGAGAGACCCGAAGAAGGATCCTCTATTAATTATTCATGCCCTATGTGGAGTTCACAGTATCGACATGACCAATACAAAGTGGTAAGTGATTCTCTACTTGGTAGGTTAATCTATATTGAGTTTTAGTATCAGACCATGACCTTAGCTATAATCCTTATCTTTTGTATTATATCTCTCTCTTCCTATCATTTAGTTTATCTCTCTCATGATGAGACCCGATGAGATCTACCTCTCAGACTGACATCATCAGTGCTATCAGACTCAAGAGTGTGTTCTTTTCGATGAGTGATTCATGGAATAGATAATAAAAATTACTAGGGTAGGGTTGTAGTGGTTGTTACTTACCTCTAGACTGTGTGTCTTGGTTGAGTATATCTAGATATTCTTGTTATATGTGTTGTATACATATACTAGTATAGAGACGATTTTTTTCCTTTGTTATATTTCTTAGTGGTTTTAGGGTGTCCTAATGAGTATTGTTAAACTCACCCCTGTATGGTATTTTCCCTCAATTATCATGTATTTTGTGGATGATCAACCTTTTGATGCAGTCCTAGGAGAACTAGGACCCGATGTTGCTTTCCAATATTGGATATACCGTGGTGTGTTCCTACAGCTTTCAGATAGCAGTCCCAGTACCATTTTCATACAGTTTGGACTCATGTAACAAAATTCTTGTGGTGGAAATGTATTTGTCCCTATTTACATTAACATTCTTTCTATTATAAACTAGTTGTGGGAAATAGTGGTGTTCATGAAATGTTTTCTTAGAGGTTTTTACATTTGATCAGTTTTTCCCATGGAGATGTGTTCTTGTGTACATGTATATACAAATTTCTTCCTATTTTAGTGATATTCCTACTCACTTCTAGTCACAAACCCATGGCCTGTTGGAGAGAAGCATGGGGAGTCGCGGAATGGGCCACACTAGGACGGGTCACGATTGAGTGGTATGAGAGAATGTATGTTCAATATTAGGACCGAGATTTTATGATATTGGTTTGGGGCAATAGTGTTAAGTGTTTCAAGTTTGGATTTAAGGCCTGAGACTCCAGTGTTGGTGTGGCGACTGACTTATCTATACACCAGGACTCTAAAAACCAACTTTTTGACTTGGAACATGTAAAAATAGGTTGGATAGGTAAATAATGGTACATGCATCAAATAGGAATGGCTTGTAGATTACATGACTATCTTGAGTCCACTCTCCAGATATACTCATTATCTATGGTATGCATATTTTTTCTTACAGGATTCCTCCATGATGCATACCAGCTAGGATTAAGAAACTTGATCATGAGGATGAGTCCCTCAATGAAGAATCTTTAATAAAGGGACCTTTTCACCATATTTTATTTCCAGGTGGTGCACTATCCATATCGCAACCTATAGAGAAGCATATAGTACCCATGGTACCAGCATATGAGGATCATAGGATGATATTGTTTCACAAGCTTCAGTGATAGAGAACCCTCAAGTCCTGAGGTTATCCTAACCCATAGGCGTATAAGGACTTTATTGAGGGGTGACATAAGTTTTCCATCTAGTTATGACACCCACAGATTAGATGGTGGTCCTGGTGGTAATCCTTTAAACTAAATCAGTTGGAAGAGGGTGGAGTTTGGATTTATAGATTCAGAAAGCGGAAGCTCTTTCAAGGAATGAGTTTGATCCCCTTGTTAGATCAGAGTTCTCAGCTATTATACTAAAAAAAGTGAATATTTTGGATCTTATATAACTCTTATAGGGCATCATGTCATTGGCTTATTTGTCATTGAGTTTTACCAACCACTCTAGGTAATCGATTGATATGGTTAGATCAATACTTAAAGGCTCCCACCTTTATGATAGGTCTACATAGACACATCTGATCCAACATTATCCCATTGTGATTTCCAATATATGATGGGGGTCTTGAGTGGGATTTTGTGGTTGAAAACTTCTTAGATGGGTAGATATAGCTAGTGACCGTCAACAGTGGGAAAGTGGGATCATAGACCTTGGTAGTAGGGATCAGACATCAGTCTTAGGGATCTGGATGTGGGAGAAATTTCAAGAGGAGGTCATAGGATATAGGATATGAAACTAATGGCTCATAGGGTGGGTACATCCATCATATATAGAGGTGGAGTTGATCATGTGATAGTAGGGTACACCAATCAAGATATTTTCCAACCCATCGTAGTACTCACATAGAGACTATAGATGGACCACTGAGGATAAGACAATGGAAGAAGCTAGCACAACTTCTGGGTGGGAGATGTGGTATATGAGAATATAGACAGCAGGAGGTGGTTGACATTTTGACTTGTTTCCACCACCACCACCCTCAGGTGGTCCACACCAAGCATTGGGAGCTAGAGGATTGGGTCAGGAATAGAAGCATGCAGTTGAGGAATATGACCCAGGGGTTCTATGATTGATTTGATGAATGATATGTTCCTTTTCTACCTTAGACATCTTACTGTTGGACACAGGTTCCAGTCATTCCTTTCTCTCTACCTGCCTTGTATGAGACCAAGATATTTTGGTTTAACCATTTAGTTGACCCTTATTATTAGATGCACCCACATGGGTAGAATCCATGATTACACAACTATACCGGTGATTTACCCTGGTCCTTAGAGGTTATAGTTTAAGTTAGAACCTATTAGTCTCATCTTCAAGGAATTGTAACATCATTTTTTGTATGTATTGGTTATCTATAATCCACTACCAGATTGATTTTTTTATTCGAAGGATGTTATGTTTCCCTAGTAATGGAATGATGTCTACCTCTTTCTATGAAAATGAAACCCAGACAACAGAAGATTGACTCAAGCATAGGAGGTTGCAATTGATTACTAATTAGTTGTCTAGCCACACCCCAGGTTAGAAGAAGTTATGAGATTCTCGTTTCCAGTAGTGGTGGAGGAGTGTTTCTTAGTTACCTATAATGTATGTTTTACTTTTAAGACTCACTACATCCAGGCAGTTTCCATTGAATTTATTCATGGACTAGAAACTCCCAATAGTTCAATATCCATTATAGACATTCTTTCCAAAGGTAGGTGTTCATTATGTTTGAACTATATGATACTTAAGAACATGTATTGGTTGAGAGGATGGGAGGTCAAACTCATCACACCCATTTGGTGGGAATTATGTTCTTCTTCAGGACTCTCTTTATAAATTTAAGATATTTTCATGAATCCTTATTGTTTTACCATGTAAAACAAAAGTTTCCATTGGAATTTGTAATCAATTATTAACATGTGTAAAATTTAGAATCATTCATATATATATGAGGTTGTTTTTAAAATTTTTCCTCTCATATACTACCTAGATATTCTTTTAATCATCATTATACTGGTTTTTAAGCCACTCATTGGGGCTCTCTGTATTTTATTGTCATTCTAGGAGACAAAGTTTTTTTTGGATATTGGGATTGTAGCCTCAAAATGGTCTACCTGCTTATCCTTATAAAATAAATCAGATCCCTCATAGTTCAATGCCGCTTAATGGGACACATCATACCTTTTAAGGTCATGTGATAATGAACTAACCATATAGTTTAATGTCAAGTTGTATGGACATCTAAGATAAAGGTTATTTTTCCAAATTTCGTGTGGTACTGATGCCTATGAAACCCAAGGAACTTCGATTGAATATGGATAACAAGATTAGACCCTCTTTGGAATATATCTAAAGGAGAAAAAGGATTATTTTAAGTGTAGGGTTTGAATCTCAAGGAGGCTTCCTATGTATCCCATGTGGATGGGAAGAAAATCCCTTGTAGTTCGATTAATCTCATAAGAGAGTATAGTCCTTTGAGAGAAATTAGTTTGGGATTACTTCTTGAAAATGATTCCTTTATGTTTTAGGGGATTAATTTGGGGATTATTTCTAAGGAGGATGCCCAGATTAATGGAATTAGGGTTGGACTCTTGAAAAGGATATATAGTGATCTCTGGCCCTGAGAAGGCTTGTTACGTATCTTAATTAAAGTGGTAATCAGAGTTCTCATAGTTCATTCACCTTGGGTGTTTTATAAATGTTGTAATCATCGCGAATCTCTGTGCCCACATGAGTCATGTTATGTGTGAGAAATAAGAGGATGTGAAAATTCAACAATGACATGTACACTTATCCTCCTATACTTGTGGAAGAGGGTGCACCTATGGCGGAAATGGTAGACGAGGGTGTGGTGATGAACCTTCCCTCGATTCCCATTACATTGGAGAAGGGCCCAATGAAAGGATGAAGGGATGAAGGTTAGGGGATTACACAATTTTGGATGCCCTAAAATTGATCCTTTTAGGGGAGGGAGACTTTCCATTCGCTTGAATGGAAAATAAATTGTGAATCATTCTTTTCCCTACCAAAACAATGAAGTTACAACTCATTGATAAGGGAGAGGTAAAGACCCAAACCATTGATATCAAAACTGGGAACGTCCAAGTGATGTTTCTAGGAGAAAGGTCCATGTGACTATAGATATACAAACCCACAAAAACTCCATGAATCGTAACACCATTGTGAAATAAATGTGGGAAACCTCTGACTGCAGATATAAAACCCAAATAGGAGACATGTTGTTGTTTCTTTTCCAATGGTTTTATGAGTCACGTAGTTTTGGTGGAGGTCTCTACAAAATCCCTTGGAAACAATGGATCCAATGAAGAAGAATCCTTCCAATGAATGGATATGAAGAGGGCATGATGGATTTTAGACTGAAGAGAGTATGTTAATCCCAGAGGGGCACCCACGTAGATAAGGGCGTGCAATTATGGGCACCAAAGTAGTCTTGGGAGACCTGATATTCACTTAAGAGACAAAAAACTTATATAGTAATACATGGGAGAGACCTGGCTCATGCCATTGGGACTATTCACAGGTGACCGGAAAATGGGGAGCACATGTTCTTATGGAAGGAATAGGTGGAACACAAGTTTTCCTGATTTTGGGAGGATGGGAACTTTAGGCGTGCAATTTTTATGGATTTAAAACACTTAAAGTATTTGTTTCCTATGACCCTCCTTTAATTCCTCCTCTTTTGGTGTTAAATAACATCCTTGAATGATTCTGAGGACTTGGCTAAAGCACTAGGGTGACCAGAGAAACAATTGGGTTCATGGAAATTCATCGGTACAAATAAAGGCCCCAAGAATAGTTAATTTTGGCATGCAAGTACCATGCGCTCTGATGGTGGTTTGTCTAGATTAAGTTGAAACTTTGTGGAATTAGCCAAAATAGTGACTTCCTTTAGCTTCATCATGGTGGTTCAAAGGTATTTTTGCACAGGTACCTTGGGACCTAACAAGAATAGTTAATTTGGAAGGATGCTCAAATTATTTCCTAAGCCATGGGACCTAGTGATCATAGTTTTATTTTTTCTTGGGTTATAAAGAAAACCCCACAAAAATTGTATCTTTTAACTTTTATTTCTCAATATTACCTAAATAATTCAAAATGTACATTTAGTGAGCTGGAAATTAGCTTTTTCTCAAAGTTCCATTTGCATATTCTCAATCTATTGAGTACCACGTCTCTTGTTATTGTTAGTTTCAAGTCATACAAGATGGACTATAAAGGTAAAATCTTTAATGTCGAATAGCTTTGTCCATAAATTTTGATATTAGATACCAAACAAGATATTGTGGCTAAGAATTTATTTAACATTATTTTAATATTTCCATGGGGAATCTTTAGCCCTGATTTTTAGGGTCACCAAATTTAAAACTTGTATCAACATAAGGAGAGTCTCCTCCAAGAACAATGTTTTAATTATTTGAAAAACTTGTTACGAGAGTTGTGTAATGTAGGGCCAACTAGGGCATATGTTTCATATCTAACTAGTGGAACATTTTTATTTATATGCCCATTATGTAGGAATCATATGCAAGTCCACCTAAGGGTACATACTGAATAGTCATGAAACATAGCTCTTATGAATTTAACATTTTACTGTTGATAGAAAAGTGAAAATAAGATTTGGGTGAATCAAGAGCACAGTGGGTGGTTTTTCCATGGAAAGGAATTTTGAGAATAAAGGGTTATCTATGCCAACATATTTCAAGAAAATGAAAACCATTTCTATACAAATATGGTGTATGAGTAATGGTTAAAAATTTTCAAAAAGGGGAATTTATAATATTATGCAATGCAGTTTTATGTCATACAGTGAGGACATTATACTATACAATTTTATGTCATGCAATGAGGACATTATGTGGATTTAATTTAAGTTCTTCATCTTTGAACAAATGTATGAGATTCGCCTAACTTCTTGATATTTGTTTTGGAAACGTACTACCATATTCAGGTATGGATGGTAAAATTGTAAACTGTGATTTGGGAATTTCTACATCTAAAGGATGATATGGAAAAAAGACTATATGAATTATAGGAAGTATTTTCTTTGAAAAAAGATAACATTATTTGGAAAACCCATTATGGGGGATGTATTATACAGGTCTAACTAGGTCATATGCTGCATATCCAAATAGTTTCATCTTTTGACCGACATGCCTGTTATGTAGGTAAATTTTTTTTAATGCCATCTAAGGGAATGTACTGCATAGTTTGGAAAAAGTGCTCTCAGATGTTTGACATTGTATTTCTAAAATCTGAAAAATGTTTATAGAGATTTAGATTTTATGTAGAATAGAGTTATGTTTACTGTGAAAAGTATCCAAAAATGGAGAGCGTATTTCCGATCATGATTTCTAATGAATTGGATGAATGTGATTTTTATGAAGGTCTGACCCAAACATAGGAAGTATGGTTTCTGTAGTTTTATGTCATAAAAATAAGACCAGAAATGGAAGAAATATATGATATGTGATCCACTGATCTAAGGATATTTCATATTACTTTGAACACATAGAGAGAGAGATGTGTAAACCATGGTCTTGAAGACATTCAGATCGAGAAAAATATAATAGGAATAATATACTTGAATTACTATTTTAAAATATAGATTCTTTTATACTATCTTCAAAGTTTGATGGGGACAAAGGAACTTTAACAATGAAGAAAATTACTATCAATGGACAAACTTGTTTTGGGGGATGTATTATGTAGGGACAACTAATGCATATACTGTATAACCAAATACTGGAATCTTTTTACTAATAGGTCTATTATGTTGGAAACATATGCAAGGCCACCTAATGACACATACTACATAGTAAGGATAAAGTTTTCTTAAATATTATAAACTCTGGCACCATAAACCTTAAGGAACATTACGAAGATCCTAAAATATTCGAGATTAAGAGTGTGAAATAAGGATGGGGGTTTTTCTCAATTTATGGGAGAAATATTTGAATAAGTATTGGCCATGATTTTGATGTCCTTTACATTGATCTTACTGATATGTAAAAATGGACACTTTCTTTATTTCTTTTGAATCAATATTATGTTGTGCAATTTTATGTCATGTAGTGAGAACATTGTACTATGCAGTTTTAAGTCGCGTAGTGAAGACATTGTACTATGAAATTTTAATTCTCTTAGTGAGGACACTGTGAACCTTAAAAGGAATTGAGACACCTTATTTATACAGATAATTATTTTACCCAATTCCTAATCCCACATGAGATGTGCTCAGTGTGAGAAACAAGTAGGAGTAAAGGATTCTTCTATAACACAAAGGTGACACAAGTAAAGAATATGGGTATTAGATTTCAATATAGTTTAACGTCATGTAGTAAGGATGAAGATGAACCAATGTGACAATAGATACATTTTGTAACTATACTAGGGGATAAAACCAAAGTGTACCTACGTGTCTTGTTGGGGGAAAGAATAAAGTCATACATAGTTTTTTAGAAATTCCCAATCCAGGTTTGATTCTTATATAAAATAAAGGTTGGATTTATGTCATGGTTAGGACCAATATTGGGGATTTGGAAATCTCTATGTATCTCATATAGATGAGAATCAAGTCATATGTAGTTCAAGAAATATTTATTTCCCACACCAATCGAGTTTAACCTGGGAGACGAGTGCTTTTTCACTTGTTCTGTAAGAACAGTTAAACTGAAGACACATAATCATATAAATATAAGACCATGTATCATATGGAAAACTTTGTAAAGATCTGATTCATATTCTAGAGGATAAAAGGAAATATTTTTTTTCGGTTTTAGATGATCCCTAGATTGGAGATCTAGGTGTCTCTATGTATCTCATATAGATGAGAATAAAGCTGCACATAGTTATTGAAACAAGGTCCCTATGTAGATTTGACATAGACATAGGGAATAGGGGGACTCAGGTGCCACTGATGATTTGAACTGATGTCAATGATGCTTACATATGGAAGCTCCTAACATCCACTAAATAAGGCATTAATTGTACAGTATAATGTTTTGTAATGAGGAAAAATTGTGTCAGGCGGTTTAACATCATGTGACAAAGACAAATATGCTACACATTTTATCTTCGTGCATCATGAATGCTTAGGGTTGTTATGTTGTTTAACATCTTTCAAATAGGAAATTGTACTGTGTAGTTTAGAATCTTGTAGGGAGGACATAGGGGTTGTGCAGTTTTAAGTATTGGAGCAAGGACAATGTACTGTGTAGTTTTAAGTCTTGTAGTGAGAACATGTGGGAAGTGTAGTTTTAAATCATTCCATGAGGACAATGTACTATGCAGTTTTATGTATTGTAGTGAGAACATGAGGGCTATGTAGTTTTATGGCTTTTAGTGAGGAAAATTTATTGTTCAATTTAATGTCTTGTATTGAGGACACAGGGGTTGTGTAGTAGTACGTCTTGCAGTGAGGAAAATGTGTGCAACTACACAAAGTATTTCTTCAATAATATCACATTGGTTGGAGTTATAATAATCTCTCCAACCACTGAGAATAGTCCATAAGATTGAGTAGACCTTTTATATTGAATAATGTCCTTTCCACTTTGGGTCATGCTTTGGAGGTTTCTTTTCTATTATCATTGGAGACTTGAGAAATGATACCAATTCTCCTTGAAGAAATGAGGGGAGGTGAACATTCTTTTTAAAGTCTCACGTTATTCTATTCTCATAGACTTCTAAATGTTGCGAAGTATGCGATTTTGTTCATCTAATTGTTCCATCTCTACAAACTATTTCTGATACCTCTCATCTAGAGACAACTGATCACCAATTGAAACTCTGAGTAAAGAAAATTGGATTTCAATTAGAAAAACTACTTCTATTGAGTACACCAATGAATAAGGGGTTTCCTATTATCAGTATGGTTAGTAGTCCAATAATCCTATAAAGCATGAAAAGTTTTATCAGGCCAATATTTCTTATCATTATCCTCCATTTTCTAGAGTATAATTGATATGATCTTATTGAAAGCCTCTCTGTGTACATTTGCTACCACATGATAACGAGATGAATGGTTGGATTTGATATCGTGTTCTTGATAAAACTTCTTTACCTCGACATAGAAAAACATGGTGTCACTGGCTATCAACATAGTACAAGGGACACCAAATCTGCTGATGATTTTAGTTTTTGACAAAACTAACAATTCTTTTTGCCCCAATTTATTTGAGAGGAATTGCCTCATCCCATTTAGAGAATATATCAATAATAGTAATAATATACTCGAATTTCTTTTTCGTAGCTGGATGATAATTCCATACTACATCCATTCCCTATGTTGAAAATTTTCATGAGTATTTAGTTTTATGTAATAACTCTTGGGGTTAATGAATTAAGTTGGAATGTACATGGAATGGATGACATTTATTAGTGAAATCTTTGCAATCTTGCATCATTAAAGGCCAAAAGTATCGAAGCCTTTGGATTTGATCTGAAAGCCTATGCACATACTGGTGAGCACCACATGCTCCTGAATATACTTCATTCATGACATCTAGAGTTTCTTCTCCATCTATACACCTGAATAGGATTCCATCAAAGCCTCATTTTTAGAGAATCTTTTGGTGATCTAGACTATCATAAAGAGTAAAATTGGCCACTCATCATCAGATCTATTATTTTTCAACACTATCTAGTGGAATTGATCCTTTTCAAGGTATTCCATGATGGGTGTTCTCTATCCTAGGGTATGACCATATGTATCAGAAATGGGGATAATTTCTTTAATTTCCTCCATCTTGGTTTGAAAAAAAGTTCATACCACATGACGATAGGCTATGATGATGATGACCTCACCCTGATTTGGATCTTCGAGGGCTATATTTTCATTATCCTTTGCAACAACTGGGTAATTTTTTTATCACGGGACATAAGACAATGTCATATCTAAGGGAAATTCTTCCATCAACCCTCTTATGTAGTCACACAAAGGGATTAACTCTTATTTCCTAATAAAATATTCCCCACAGATGTGTTTGATTACCAATACTAAATCGCCTTTCACTTTCATGTGATTCAATTGGACCCTAAGTACCAATTCAGTACCTGTGATTAGAGCTTGATATTTTACTTCATTGTTGGTAACGCCTTCTCAAGACAGGAAGGAATAAAGCAACACTACTTTTTATGGGGAAATAAGTACAATCTGTAACCCAAAATTATTGGATATAGGGTTTTCCATTCTCTTCCCTGTTCAACATCTAGATGCACCATTAATTTATATATCCCTTCATTGGGAGTTATCTTGAATAGAAAAGACCTCTTTATCATAAATTTCCGTATTCAATGATGTATCTTCCTTAAATTGGTGTTCAGTAAGAAAATTGGTCAGAACGTGGTCCATTCATTCCTTTTAAGGCACAAACTAAATATAAAACTGTTACAAAATAACATTCTACCCTTCCAGATGCCCTGTATACATAAGATGACTGAAGATAAATTTGAGTGGGTTATTGAGAGATACCAACTTGACCTCATGATGTTGTAGGTAGTGCCTCAATTTATGAATTGAAAACATTAATTCCAAGTAGAAAATTTTGTACTTGAATACATAGTTTCAGCATCAAGAATAGTTAGACTAAGATTGTAAAGGTTTTTTCCATTCCTAGCATCATTCTTCTAGGAAAGGAAGGTGCCATGTGATCATTCTAATGATTTCAAATAGAGAATAACAGGTCTTCCTTCAACCGGTGGAATTAATACCAGTGGACTCAAGAGATATTTAATGAGGGTATAAAATTATTCTTGTTAGTCTCCAGTCCATTGATACATGACTCCCTTCTTCATTAATCTGGTGAAGGGAAAACACATTCCATCCAAATTGGCGATAAAGCACAAAATATAAGCCAGCTGTCCTTGTATTCCTCTTAATTAATTCAAAATTCAAGTAGGTTACATTAAAATGAATTATTTTGGTTTCATAGGATAAAATCTGATACCATGATGGCTTACAATTAATCCAATGATCATTCTTGAGTTTACAACGAAAGCATATTTCAAGGAGTTCATCTCCAAATTGTGTTGATATGTTGTACCTATATTCTTTATGATAAAGGGCATTACCCGATAGCAAAACACACCCTGAGAGGAACTAATGTCATTGGATTATTAAACCTATAGGGCCATATTTAATTTATTGTACCTTTGGGTAACCATCCATGATGGAAATATATTCATATAGATCTATTTTATTGATTAAAAGTTCGATGATAAGGACTAGAAATTCATCAATAGGGAAATGTCGTTTAAGATCTCTGAAATCAATGAAGAAACTAATTTTTCAATTCTTCTTCTTCACTGGGACAATTTTTTATAACCATTTAGGATGTTAAATTTTACTTTAAAAGTTATCCATAATATTTTTATCAACTTCAACTTCAATTTTATAGGCATGAGTTGGGTGTGTTCTTCTTGTTCCCTACTTGAACCCTCGATGTTCTTCTGGAAAACCCAAATGATGAGTGGCTAAATTGGGATTATGTCTGGGAATTTCTGTATATTTACTAGAAAATATATCTCGATGTTGATTTATAAATGGTGTATTAACCACTTTCTCTTTACAAGTCATGGTTTCACTAATTAGAGTGGGGCATGGATCTTCTTTTGTACCCATAATTAGTTCCCTGAGCTCATACACAGTGGTAGAGACACCTTCCTCAAATACTAGAGGAGCATCCATGAGATCTTTCTATTATTATTCAACTTCATTATTCATCACTTCTTCTATTTCTACTTGAATAGTAAATGATGAATCAAAAATTCCAGATTTAGGAGAGTAGTTAGTATTTGAACATCATGAAAATGAGGTTTCTATTTCCGACCCTACTGATGATGAAGGGTCTACTAGAACATCCCTGTATTCCTCTAGTGTTGCTACATATTCTTCTAATATGATTGGTGCAATATAGGATTTCTGATGTTTATTGGATGAAATAAAGACATCTCTATTTAAGATTTCACCACTACTTGGTGAATCAAAAAAATTTCCCATTCTGCCAGGCTTGATTTCCATAATTGACATTATGGATGTTACTAGACAGATATTTGTATTTGGGTTTACCCTTTCAATTTGATTAATTGGTAACATATTATCTTTACTCAAATGTATGAATTTGTTTTCTAGGATCATTTCCAGGCCATTCAGAGCATTAATTCTGGTTACCTCCTTTTCCATGGACCCTATTCTCTTCATGTGAAGAAATTATGCCTCAATGTATTGATATTCAGATATTTTAAATGGATCCTTGTCACCATACAATGTCATGATTTGACAATTGAAATAGTTCTGGAGACATTGGTGGTATGATCAAGGTTTTTTCGTATGTTGATGTGATCAATGCCTTCCAAGAATAATGTTGAAGGTTGTGTCTTGACGAACAACCATGAAATACAAATTAGAAAAAAGACCTCCAAACTGAGTTTTGAGGGTAATATCTCATATAGGTTCCTATAAATTATTGTCACATCCATGCAAATTTTAAAGTGGAAGGAGATAATTCAAATTTAGTTAGGCCCAATTGTCGAAATGTAAAAATGGTAATGTGGTTGAGTAAATATACATTATCAATGAAGGCTCTTTAGATTTCTATGTCATTGAACATTCCATGTAGATACCAGGGCCTAATATGTCCATGTAAAACATGATATTCATCTTCATTCGTAAAATATATGAATGCATGACATTTTACAGGATCCTTCCCTATAGGGTAAACCTCAGAAGTACCAACATCGTTTTCAAACTCTTGAGGACATAACAAATACTCAATAAGTGCTTTTAGATGATCTTTTGATAGACTCGAGGCATCCATAATTGATGAAATAGCTAGTACATAGGATAGATATTTCAAAACATCATACTTCTAGTCTAGATTTCTGTGTTTCCCAGTATAGAAATGCGATTTTATAGGTGCCTTGGAAGTTGACGGTCCTGATGTAAATGTACCATGTATATGAGCAGAAGAAATAAATACTCTTGTCTTTGGTAGATTAGTCTAACTATGTCTATCTACCTGTAGAGATTAATATTGTGTGACTTCTAATAAGTCCTCCAAAATAAACCTGTTAGGACAAAACCTATCTGGTGTGGAATAAACTCTGTGTTCTTGTTGATCCCCCTGAAGGGCATGAGTTTCTTCCGCATATACGTTTAGATAAGGGGGATAGTTAAAATAGTGGCTTCTAGAATAACCATGTCCTCCCATGTATCCTTATCCTTGGTCCCTTCCTCTAGTTCTCTAGTTAGGTATAGGGAACTCCAACACATTATATTCAGAATCACCATTGGCATAAGTATCCATTATGTGGATAACCTTGATGGAACCAAAGATCAATTCTCTGGTGAAGATTCTGCATAATAGGTCAGTTTTTGTTGTGCTGTTTGGTAGGGTGGTGCCTGTTCTTTTGAAGCACATAGAATGAAATCTTCAAGGGTCAATGAAAACATGGGCCTTGACCTGAACTCATCTTCTTCTGACCACTATTTGTCCTTATAATAATATCGCTTCTTTGAAGATTGAACTTTTGATGAAGGTGGTTTTGTTGTGGCAAGAGTGGAGGAATACACGTTCGGTTGTTTCGAATATGTTTGTATAATGGAATGAGTTCGTTTGATCATTTTCTTGATCATCCAATCATCATATTTTTATGAATTTTTTACTTTTTAATTCATGCCATTTTCTTTCTTCCTCTTGATCAATATTAGTAACACATGATACTTTGGATGATTAACTTTTCAGTTTTACTTGTCTAGAGTCAACTATTTTTTGAAGGAGGTATCTGAAAACAAAACACTCCTGAATTGGATTCCCCAACATCTAGTGAAAGGGAAAATAATTTAGAAGATCATCATCACCTTATTTTTTTGGTTTCATCGGCCTTAGAAACTAAACCAAATTATTTTCCAGGGCTATGAATAATTAACCAGCAACCTATTTATTTTGGAAATATTAAACATTGTTCTTTTACTCATTAAACTATTTCTTCCTTTGATCTCTTTGACCATCTTGACGAGGCGGTCATGTTTTCTGATTCTCTCGAGGTAGAGACCTTTGATATGATGAAGGTTTTGATGTGGAAGTAGGTATAGGTGCATTCTTGAGTTTAACTATAATAGCCTCTGATTTCCCTATTATCCTTCCTAGATCTGATGGAATTACAAGAGTTTCAGCCTTAGATTTAAGGATGGAATCAATAATCTATTGAGAAGTTAAATCTAGGTCTTGAAACCCTCCTGTGTAATTCACAGGGATCAGTGGTGTTCATAACTCATCCTATAGATTTTCCACAAAAATTGGCAGTAACTCTTCCAAAGGGAGTGACAGATTTAAGGAATGTATTAATTATTTCCACAGATCAATGAAAACTATAAATATTTCATTTGCCCTTTATTTTCAATTTTTAAGATAAAAAAATGTTGTCTTCGGTAACATTGAGATGAATTGAAGAAGGAATTTCTGATGGAGATATTCCCATCCAGTAATTCATTGATATTTTAAATATGTATACCATACAATTTTTTTTCCTTGTAATGACTTCACAAAACACCTAAGATTTACTACTTCTTGTTGTTGAGGAGTTCTCGTCATGGAATCACAATGAGAAAAGTAATGTGTTAAATATTTTTGTGGATCTCCTAAACCATTATCGATTGGGAATGTGGTATTCACAATATTTGGTTGGGGAAGGATCAGATCCACCCATTCCGAGTAAGCTTTCTTTTCTGGCTGAACTAGCGCATGCCACTATTACATGGCTTCCAATTAAGTTTCTAATGCTTCAATTGTGTTCATAATAACTTGGGGAATATACATACGAGTTGGACCTATATATGTATAACAGATAGAGGTTGAACTGATGCAGTGACTGGAAAAACCACTAATGGTGGTGCTAGGATTATCCTTGGATAACCTATAAGAACAAGCCTATAAGGGTGTGTTTGATCATGTCCAACCTATCTACCAAATGGAGGGAGGTCATTATCTTCATTTTTAGTTACTGGAAATCCTTATTACTGAGGAGATTTTAAAGGATGTGCAAGTTGAGGATCTACCTGGGGAGTACGTCTAGTAGAAATGCTGCTTTGAAGTAACTCTGTATTGGGTCGTTTCAACTCTTTCATCTACTCTTCATATTGTGAAAATATATATTTAAGAGAAATATATTGACATTACACAGTGGAAAAGTACGATTAAATATTACTTTTACCTTACCCCTAATTAGATGCCATTCGGAGGGGTGAGAGTTGGTTATTTGATGTAATGCCTAGATTTTAGGAAAGCCTCTGATTTCAGGTACGTACACCTTCTTCATTTTCATCAGTGTATACTGTATTATGGATAAGAAATTAATCTTCTAATTCTTTTAAACTAGACTCATTTTTTATAAGTTATACTGTAATGGTGTTATGGAAATTTACTGAAGCATAATGCATTGATGAAATTCTACCAGTACCTTTGTAAGATTGTCTCCCTTTTTGTCTTTCATGAGGCTTCTCTCTCATTTATGATGGATTATTAGGACATGTGTGATGGAAAATAACTCAAATAGAATATTCAAATAGTTCAGTTGTGCACTCTCTTTGTGTCTTCGTCCCTAATCAGGAGAAAATTAACTTCCGTTGAAGAGGGAATTGTAGATTTGAAAAATCCCCCCATCCTGCATGCAGGGCTGGCTCTTGAACTGCTATGGCATATATTCACATAGTTTCTCTTTTGATTTTATGAATTTTGGTTTTGACATTATATAGGTTCATTATCTGACAACCTCTCAAGTCACCTATTTTGGAAGATCGCTATGCTATTTAAGACATTTGTGTTATCTGTTGACTGACATCTTCTATGAGAGAGGCTACTCAAGATTCTCAGATGCTTGATGTAAAAGTAACTCAACTGCTTAATTTATTTGGTCCTAACTCTATTGAGATCTAGTTGAGGATTGTTCTTGAGAATACATTTTATTACATAAATAATCTATTTATTGTAGCCAACCGTGGGAAAAAACGTTGCATGATACCACTTTTGGCGGGCTTTTCTGATTCTGGAGTGCATTAAATTAAATGCTCCAGGTGAACCTCATCCTCTTATAGGAACACCAGATGGGAAATTAGTAATTAACTAGAGTAGCCTCTTCAAAGAATTGAGGAATGCACCTTGAAGGGTTCTCTCCTACTTTTCAGCTTTTGGATGTTGGTAAACTGAGAGAGATGTCACTTCAATTTGGCATTGCAACCCTTTTATTACCTTTACATGATTTTTATATTCATCATATGGTAATATATTTGTATTCTAATGAATGAGATTCTTCCATAAGTTGAGTTGGATATCATGAATGTAATATTCAGCCATAAAATTTAGAATGTAATATTTTGATTTTTTCAAAGGAAAGAACATGACATGAATTTCTCTTTTATCCAATTTTTTTCTCATGTTTAACACATCTCCATAATAATTCACTAGATGTATCTCCACATGGTATGACCAAAGTGGACTCTATGTATTAGAAGACAAATGACCCAAGGGAGGTTCGAAGAATGACAATTCCCTTAAGATTTCTTTTCATTGATAAAGTATTTCACTCGTCAATGACAATGCATCAGACATGACTAGACTTGTATTGGAAAGTGCCTCAAGATAAGAGGGCTTTATCATCTGTAAATTATAAATTATAGAATTATCTTGACAATTGGAAATAATACATCCGAGAGGACTTTTTTAGAATATTCCATCATGATGAGGACCACCATGGTGGATTATAGAAAGGGATTAATCTTCTTTATCCTTGGCCTTATAGCCACACTAAGGGTTGTTGTGGAACTCATCTGAAGATAGGCTCTCTCGATTGGCCAAATTTTCATGATGAAATCCTTCATGATTAAGTGTCTGATGGGGAACTTCAAAATTACTTATACTACTCCCATAATTTGGTAATGAGAGTTTAGGATCTTGAACTGCATTAGATAAATGTATGAGGGATTCAAGAAATCTAGCATTAAGAGGAATCAGATTGCAGATTTACTCTAGATTTTCCAACTATGTTTGGCGAGACTTCTTCTTGTATGTTCTATTACACATAGTTGGGGCCACATTCTAGGAGAAGTGGTTATCATGGGAAGGTGTATGTGACTACCATGGAATGGTCACCAGAACGGACAGATTATCTCCAATTAGAAAGGGTGTGTGTTCTGGATTCTGTTGTCTATATAATATAAGGGAGTATGTCACATGACCCGCCTGCACTGAAACAGAAGTGTGTATCTAATCCAAGATGTAATGTCGTTGTGTTATCCTATGTGAGTGGATATATTTAAGTGCTTGTTCTCTGGGTACTGGTGAAGTAGTTGTTATAATATTCTGGCATGTTTCTAGAATGTGGGTGGGGATTTTTCTCTTCACATTAACAATTTATAAGATGTGTTTGGTGATTTCAGCTACTGTAACATGAATATACATCCATTTTGTATCTATATTAGGTGTATGTTCCTTCTCATGTCCTTATTTTCATTTCAATCGGTATTGAAAATACTCATGTATGGTGAAAAAGAGTTGAGTCTGCCCCAGATTTAGTCGCCAGTGCTTTCTGACTGACTTCTCTGGGTGTTGTCAAACAAGTCTGTTGGAAGGCTTGATGAACATTAGAAGTTGTATGTGCTTGCTGGTTGGATCCCATCATGTATGGTTGATGTAATTCCCTCAATACTAGAATATGAGACTACAGGAAGAATTGGTGATTGTAAGCTGGTGTATGTTCCAATTTACCAGTTTCCATCACATTTGATTGGAGGGATTCCTTAAATGCAGTAAGACAAGCATTCTGACTGGATGATAATTATTAAATCGGTATATGTGCTTGTTCACAGTACTCCACCAAATTTACCTATATGGATCTGTGGGTTTCTTCGAGATGAGTCTGTTGGGCAGCGAAATTAGGACGGATGGGTGTATATTCCTTCTCGTTGTTCACCATCATGTTAGGTTGATGGGATTCTCTAGAGGGGGAATATGTAAGAGCCTACTCCATATTAGTTGGACACAGTCACTAATGGTATTCCTTGAATGCCAATGTCTGAGAGACCTAGGTTGAACCTCCATTGGAAACACCCACATCATGTTTTGGGTTTACTACCACACGATTCTACTAGTGGAGATTGTCAGTGTGAGTCGTTAGGAAGGACCCCTGAATTCTTGAATTGATGCCCTAAGTGACCACTTTATCCACCTACCTATAGTATAAGAGGGACTAGTTGTATCGTTCTGGGGTTAAAGACCCAAAATGGTTGAAAAGTGTGGTTGGAACCATCTGGTTCTTGATCACCGGTCGTCGTTGTCCAGACGATCAAGGATTTTTGTTGACCTGGTGAGCCTGTCAGACAGCCTCCAATGTTGGGATTATACCATGATGAGGCTACTCCTTTATAAGAAAATTGGAGACCTAGTGTTGGAGATGATGGGTGGGCGATGGAATCCTTCCTGTTGTTGGGGATTCATCCTGTGTAGTGGTCAAGAAGTTCACTGATGTCTCCGTGAAGAAATCCTTTTTGGACTAAAGGGCGTTGTAAGAAAAAACCATAAATATAAAAAAAAAACTCCATTAAAGGAACAACTTTTAGATGGATACATGCATGATTGATTCCTTTGTCTAGGTTCTTTTATAAATTGATAGGTACCTGATAGGTTGGTAAAATTATGAACTTGGTTAAGGATTCATGTCAGGTTCACTATTTTTGTTTCGTAGTCCCTCAAAATGTGAGTTCCAGTTTTAAGAATCCCTTCTTCAAGGCAGTTTCCATTGGATTTATTCATAGAAAAGGAAACACACAACATTTATTTATACAAAAGGTACTTGCTTTCCAAATGCATGCATTCGTTAAATTTGAACATTGGGGTACTTAATAATGTGAATTGGTTGAGAGGATGGGAGGTTAGACTCATCACACCCTTTTGGAGGAAATTATTGTCTACTATGGGACTCTCTTTATGAATTTATGATATTTTCATGATTCCTTATTAATTTACCAAGTATAAAATAAGTTTCCTTTGGAATTTTTAATCACTTATTAATATGTGTAAAATTTATAATCATTCGTATGTATTCGAGGTTATCCATCAATGGTTTCCTCTCATATACTACTTATAGATTCTTTTATTCATTTTTACAATGATTTTGGGTTTTAAGACACTCATTGGGGATCTCTAGAATTTATTGTCATCCCAGGAAACGAAGTTTTGTTTTGATATTGGGATCTTACCCATAAAATTGGCTACCTATGTATCGTTGAAAAACGAATTAGAAACCCCATATTCAGTGCCGCTTAACGGGACAAATCATACCTTTTAAGGTCATGTGATAAAGAACTAAACATATATTTTAATTTCATGTGGTAAGGACATCTATGTGAAAGGAGATTAGTCAAAATTTAGTGTGGGACTTATTCCCTAGAAACCCAAGGAACTTAGAAAGAATGTGGTTATAATTTTTAGACCCTATTGCGAATATGGCCCAAGGAGAAAAAATATGATTTGAAGTGTTGGGTTTGAACCTCAAGGTGGATTACTATGTACCCCATGTGGATGGGAATAAAAGGCCATGTAGTTAGATAAATCTCAAAGGATATTATTGTTCTTTGAGATAAATGAGTTTGGTCTTTCTTCTTGAAAAGGATTCCTTGATGTTTTGATGGATTAATTTGGGGATTATTCATAAGGAGGACATCTAGATTAATGGAATTAGAGTTGGATTTTTTAATAGGATATCTAGTGAGGTCGAGCCCTATAAAGCCTTCCAATGTATCCCAATTTAAGTGGGAATCAGAGTTATCATAGTTCATTAACATTGGGTGTTTGTGTAATGTTTTAATCATCATGAATCTCAATGACCACGTGAGTCATGCTCGGTGTGGGAAACAAGAAGATGTGAAAGATTCAATGATGACACTAATACTTTTATTCTACTTTAGGTGGAAGATGGCACACCAAAAGTGGAAAAGGTGGAGAGGGCGAGGCAAGACCATTCTATCTATTCACCTAACATTGGACGGGGGTCTAATGAAAGGAAGAGGGGATGAATTTTAGCAGCTTACACTAGTATGGCTGCACATAAATTTTTCCTGGTAGACGTGAGAGACTTTTCATTCTCTTTAATCAAAATAAAATTGTGAACCACACCTTATATAAAATAAATTTGAGGTTCCTGCTCTTTGATAAGGGACAGTTCATGAGCCAAACCCTTATTATCAAAATGAAGAACTTCCCTTCACTGTTCTTGAGAGAATGTTCCATGTGAATATGGATATACAAATCCACAGAAACTGTAAAAATCATAACCCCATTTTGAAACAAATGTGGGAAACCTCTAACTGTATATATAGAAACTCAAATATGAGATACACTAATATGCCTTTCCCAATGGTTTGATGAGTCTGGAGGTTTTGGTGGAGGTATCCACAAAATCCATTTCAACCAATGGAACCACTGAAGAAGAATCCTTTCAATGGATGTATTTGAAGAGGGCTTGATAGATTTTAGACTAAAGAGAGTACGTGAATCAAAGAGGGGTGCCCAAGTAGATAAGGGTGCACAAATATGGGCGCTCTAGTAGGCTTGAGAGGCCTAAAATTCAATTAACCGATGAATAACATGTATGCTAATACATGGGAGAGACCTGTCTCAAGACTTCAAGAGTATTCACAGGTGATCCCAAAAAGTGGGGCACTCAAGTTCCTATGAAAGGAATAGGTGGTGTGAAAGTGTTCATGATTGTGGGAGGTTGGGCTCATTAGGCATGCAAGTGTTATGGATTTAAAACACTAAATGGACTTATGTCCTATGATCCTCCTTTTATTCCTTCACTTTAGGTGTTAAATAACTACCTTGAAAGATTCAGAGGACATGGTCGATGCACTAGGGAAACAATATCACCAATTTGGTTTCATGGAAATGATTCCATACAAATGATGGCCTCATGGGTCTATTAATCAGAAAATTTGGGACCATGGGGGAAAGGAGTTTGGGCGTGAAAGTGGATTGAACACCAAATTGGGATGCGCAAGTACCTTGCATGCTGATGGTGTTTCTGTTAGATTGAGGATACACATTGAGGACTTTTCCAAAATAGTTACTTCATTCAGCTCTAGCATGGTGGTGTGTAGGTATTTCTGCGCCGGTACCTTTGGCGCTTCGTTAGGGACTTATCCAAATAATTTCTCCATACTGCAGGGGCTGCGTCCTCGGCCCCCAACTTGGGATCTATGATGAGATGCGGTCCCGGCCTTTCGGGCTAGTTCCAACACTTCCATAAATGAACCCCATGAAAAATGAATTGTCCACTACGATGTTTTCGAGCCCGATTGATGACCTTTTGTAGAGAAGTGCATGGAACACATTTCGTAGTGTCTATATGGAGTATGAGTTTATATTTATTAAATATGTTCTAGTATTACCACCCCTTAAGGATATATGATTTTGTATTGATATAGCCCATAGAATGGAACTGATATCTATAGTAGCATATCATATGGCTCTCGCAGATCTTTTCGAGCATAGGGTGGAGTAGGAGGACATATAGAGGAAGGGATTTGTGAGACCTAGTGTTTCACCCTGAGAATCCCCTGTTTTGTTTTTCCAAATGATAGATGGGATCTTGAGTATTTTTCTGAAATACCATCACTTCATCAAGGTCATCATGAAGAAAAATCCATGGATCGATGACCTCTTTGATCAGTTGAATGGGGAACTATGGTTCTTGAAGGTTGACCTTAGATCAGGCTATCAATGGTGGCAATTACAGGATGAGGATATACAACATAATGCATTTAGATTCCATTAAAGTCACTATTTATAGTTAGTGACTCCCATTAGCATAACTAACTCCTCAAAATTGTTCAATAGAATCATGAACTAAATCTCTTAGCCTTACATAAACCATTTCATGGTAGTATACATCAATTATATAATTTTTTACTCGACATTTGAGGAGGATAATCTAAGAAGCATAAAGATAGTTCTTTACATAATCCTAGAGAACCAGTTTTATGGGAAACCCTATATGTTCATCTTCTATATTCATATGGTTCACTTTCTCGGAAACATTTTCACAACATATGGAGTGGTAGTGGACTCGACCAAGATCAATGTAGTGTTAGGATGGCAGCCACCTAAGAATGTGATGAAGTTGAGAAGCTTCCTTGGGCTATATGGCTATTATCAAATAGTGATACCTAATTTCACCAGGATATCATCACCTATGATAGCCATGAATCGAAAGGGGTGGTGTTTCATGCCAACAGATAGATTCCAACAAGCTTTTTAGTAGTTGAGGTAAATTTTGTTGAGTGCTATGATCCATTTATTACCATATGAGGGTGTCGACTATGTAGTTTTGTACAATGCATCGTGAACTGGTCTTGGTTTTGTCCTGATGCAGAGGTGAGTTGTGACTGTCTGTGGTTCACATCATTTGAGACCACATTATCATAACTACACAACCCATTATTTTGAGTTATCAGTGGTAGTCTTTTATTTGAATATGTGGTTACACTACCTTATGGGAGAGAGCATTATCATTTACTCTGATCCGAAGGGCCCCAAATATGTCTTCTTTTAGAGTGATATTTACTTGATACAAAGGTTATGGCAAGAGTTTCTCCACGGTTATGACTTTGAGATTGTCTATAATCCTAGGAAGGGAAACATGATGGTAGATTCACTTCGTAGACGATCTAGTTTAGAGTTGTTGAATAAGGCTTTAGAACATTTGGCATCATTGCTGTTATCCTTTGTGGATGGGGATGGATTATGTTACTTCAAGTTGATGGTTGTTACCCCTATACTGTTATAGTGATTAGGGAGGCAAAACTTGGGGATACCGACTATGAGACTTATGTTCGTAGATATCCATAGTTCATGCTTCTGGTGGATATTTAAAAGGTAGAAAACATGTTTTTATTCTCATTGTACATATAGTAGTACCATTTTCATTAAAGGAGGAGGTTCTGAGGGAGTTTCTAATGTCCACATTGGTATTACATACATACATGGAAAAAATTTACCAGGACCTCTAACATCGTTTTTGGTGTCTAGGGATGAAAAAGAAAATTTTCACAGTTCACTTATCGATGCTTTACTTGTCAATAAGTGAAGGCTGAGCACTATGTTTATAAGGGTGTAGATAAACCCCTTGAGGTTCCATAATGTATGTGGGATAGGTTATAGTTGGACATTGTGATGGGTTTACCACATACTCCTAGGGAAAAAGATTCCATTTCGGTGATCATTGACTGACTCACCAAGTCGGTCAACTTCCTTGCTATCCGATAGTAAATTTCAGATTAGAGATTGGGACAGCTCTACATGAAAATGATAATTCAACTCCATGGAGTCCCATCGAAATTTGTTTTAGATCATGATGATGAAATTACATAATTATTGTTTAAGTGATTATAGGAAGAGTTTGGGACCCAGTAATGCATGAACAAATAATTTCACCAAAAAACGGATGGCCATATGGAGTGGACCATATAGGTTTTGGAGGACATGTTATGGGATTCAATGTTAGACATTGTACATATTTGGGAGTATCACATAACACTAGTGGGGTTTTCATATGATAAAAAATACCCTTCTACCATTTGTATGGCACCATTCGAGCCATTTTATGGGTGACTCTAAAGGTCACCACATATCTGGACAAACTAAGGATATTCATCACTCATGGTCCTAAAGATTGTGAGAGTTACCACCAAGAAGGAACATATCTTCCAGGGATAGATGTGGAATAAATAGAGCCATCAGAAGTCATATTTTTATTGGATGATGAGGCCTTTAGAGTTTCAGTAAGGATACCATGTGTTCTTACCAGATTCACCAATATATGGATTATGGAGATTTGGATGGGGTTACAATCAACCTCTGAGACTCATTGTCCCTTTTGAGATACTTCATAGAGTTGGTGAGGTGGCATACTACTTAGCTCTACCGTTGAAGTTATAATGAGTATAGGAAATCATCCATGTGTCACAGTTTACGCGGTATGTGAATGACCCATCGCACATAATCAACTAGGGTGAGCTTGACAGTAAGGACAGAGAAACGTTTTTTGTTTATCTAGTGGATATCAAGGATCGATAGAACATGATCCTTGGTGGGTAATAAATACCAATAGTGTGTCAAGTGGGTTCATGGGGGCCACCAATAGAGCACTTGTGGGTGAAAAGATTAGATTCATTATTTGTACCATCATTTTTTTAGTAGCCATTTTTTGGATTTGCGGGGATGTAAATCCCAAAGGTTGGGAGAATGTAATATCTTGATTCTTCCATGTATTATTTTTAAAAATTATACGTATTGATTTCGAGACTAAAATCTAAGATGATGTTTGATTCGGAGGCACAATTTTCCCATAATAAATGTTTGAAATAAATTACAACATTAAATAACATTCACATGTGGTTGTCATGAAAAAGTTTAATAACTTATAAATAGGTTCCTGGATCAGAAATATTAGGGCACCATTGAGTAAAAACATATTTTTCGTCGTAGGTTTGACCAAAAAATGGTTAGTGTGGGTCTCTTGTGAAAAAAATATTATTGTCACAAAAATGAATAAAACAAATTAGTATAAATTATTTTATTTCAAATGTTGACGGAGTGATCGGGTAAATTTAAAATAAGCCCCCTTTTCAGAAATCTGAGCTGAGCCTCAAATCCTGGGAATTACCTAGAGTCATCGGAGAATGAATCTCATGAGAATACTTTAAATGGAGTATGAAGAAATCTTGAATCCAAGATCATCTTACTCCAATCATGTTAGATCTCACCAGTAATGAAGATGCAACAACAAATATTCATCAGCGAGCAATCCAAATCCATGTATGATTTTTTATTTCGATTCTTCTTTCACATTCATGAAATCCTATTATGAAAATCCATAAATAGATTATCTTGAGAATCAATCATAATTTTGGGATGGTTTATATGTTGAATTTATCCAGATTTAATTATATATATATATTTTGATTCATTTACCATTATAATGGTGATGAACCATGATCAACACAAACATAGATTGATGTCCGTCCCTATCGATTTTTGTGATTTTTTCCCTGATTACTTTCATTCCTATTCTATATTCTTCATTCATACCTAAAAATTGTAAATTTGATCATTGTGAATTTGATTCATTGACAACGATACGAAACTAGAAATACAACATCAGGACAACTTGGAAGAGGTGTTGTGGCGGTCGTAGCATCATATTGAACAATGGTCGGTGCTAAATATGAATTCCTAAGTAATTAATAATAACACCAAAAATCATGTTTTCCCATATATTTGAAGGACTAAATATCATCTATTTTTTGTGAGAGTAACTATATGAAATTTGATCTATAGTTTTGCGTTGAACCAAGCACCTCAGTGAGATCTAGGAGATGGATCGGCGTGAGCGGAGGAAGAAAAAAGTTTTCTGAAAGTCCCAATACACACAATGTGTATTTCATGGTATATGGTGTTTGTTTTTTATTGTATGAATTGGTGTCTACATGGAAGGTAAACAGACATGGGGTGGAGTACACTGGTAACCTTTATGGCAGGTACTCCCCCACATGGCATGGCCTTGACTGAGTACACGGGATACCCCATGTACTAATACATGAGCAGGCGTTCAATGGCTAACACCAGGTACGGGCCCCAGGCTAGAGTACATAGTTATACCATAGATTGAAGGTCATAGCGTATGAATTCCACTACATTAAATGTACCCCTCTTATACAAAACATGTTTTAAAAACATTGGTCATTGTACATAGGCAGTGACTGGGGTCAAGGGACACAGTGTCTGAACCTACTACACATTATGTACCCATTCCTAAATATCTTGAGCCACTTATCCTTTATATCTTGGACATGTTTTTTATGTTTCATTCTCTTAATCATTTCCCAGAAGGTATGTGTGAATCACTTCCTAATAATTGGAATATGATCCCTTCAGCAAGACTTCCTAGATAGATTTGTTAGAATACTCTAGAAGGCATGGATAAAGATCCTCTATTCATTCTCTATTCCCTAGGTGGATTTCTCGATATCAATATGACCAACAATATGTGTGCACCGATCCTATACTTAGAGGGTTAATCCATATTGATTTGTAGGTATCACCCCATGTCATTGGATATGATCATTAAATGTCATATTTTATCTCTTTATTCATATCTTATGTCATATCTCTCTCATTGAGAGACCCGATGAGCAGTACCTCTCAAATAGACATCATTAGTGCTATCAGACTCAAGAGTTTGTTTTGCTGGATGAGTGATTTTTGGAATATTCATGTCGAATTCTTACAGTTGGTATGTAGTTGTTCTGACAAACCTCTATATTATGTGTCTTGGCTGGGTATATCTAAATATTCTTGTAATAAGTGTTATAGACATATAATTATGTAGATATTTCTATTATTTCCTTTGTTGTATTGTTTTATGGTTTTGGGGTTTCCAACTAAGTATTTTTATACTCACCCATGCACGGGATTTTCCCACATGTGTCGTGTCTCATGCAAACAATCGTCCTTTTGATGAAGTCCATGGAGGACCAAGAGCAGATGTTCCATTGTGAGACCGGGCAGACTGAGGTGAATTTATATTTCGTTTAGACAGTAGTCCCAATAAATGTATCTTATAGGTTGGACTCATGTTACATACTTCTTTTGGTGGGATTGTATTTTACCCTATTTACTGTACCATTATTTTTGTTGTACTCTGGTTGTGCGATATAGTGGTATGCATGAATTATTTAAATAGTGGGTTTTAAATTTCAGGTTTTATTGGGCCAGGAGATGTGTGTGTGTACATGTACTTGGGAAATGCCTCCCATCTTAGTGATATACCTTATCTGTTTAATTCACCATCACTTTGTCCATTATGGGAGAGCTTAGGGATTCATTGCATGGGCCCCACTAAGATGGGTTGTGACAAAGTTTATATGTTGTTTGACATCATATGAAAAGGTTGAATCAATTTATCATTTAAGGTTCATGCAAAAAGACATATATTCAGTTTATAGCCAGAATGAAATAACTATATTTTAGTATATTTTTAGTTAATGTAGCTAGGGACATGGGGTAAATAATATTTAAGGTTATAATGATTCGAAAAAAATTAGTGTGTAAAGATGCCCTCTACATCCAACAAGTGAAAAACCAAATGTGGAGTGATATTGTTGGAACTAAAAATATGAATCTAGTTATAGATTTTAATCTGTAAAACAAGATTTTGGAGAATAGTTCATTTTCTATTTTCTATTTTACTAGTCTTTGAGATTGTATGGACTTACAGATCAAAATTTATTGTCATATAAAGTTGTACTTCTGAAAAACAGCTAGCAGGTACAATTCTAGCACAAAATATAGAATTTCATGAACTCCAAAATTCATCAAAGTGAAAAGATTCAGGAAGATAATTCATTTATGAAAACAATTTTTTTAAAAATATTGTAACTTTTTGGTATTGTAACTTTGATTTATAGAAGCCTCCCTTCCACACAATGTTAGAGGTGGTAACCTCCGTGCAATGTATGTCTCACCACATACCTCAAATATTCTCAATGATTAAAAGCCTTCATGAATTAAATCTTTTCTGAATGACTGTGACCTTTTCAAAACATATCTTCTAATGATTGTAAAACTTTTGTTTACATTATCATAGTTATATCATGCATTCAATTGGATTAAATGGTCTATAACATCAAATATGGACCAGGCTCACCATATTTGACACTACTCCACCATTTGTCCCATATCATCTGAATTTAATTTTTTTTCATAAAATTTTTAAATAATATAGAGTAAAAAATTAATAAAAAAGTAATACTTTGGAATTATTTCTGGTTCACAAATTTTCAATGTCAACAACTCAGTGCAATTTGGATTAAAATATTTGGAATAATTTCCCATTTACACTTGAAGAGTGTTGAAATCCTATCTACCCCTTAAATATATAAATATGTTTATTTTCACATTTTGATGGGTGTGGTTGTTAATTAGTGATTTATGGGTATAGTTGATGTGGTTCCACTTGTATCATACATTAATTTCAATATGAGTAACTATCAATGAATGATCCCTTCATATATGTCTTCTTCTTCTTCTTCACATCGTAATGCATGTATTTATATAATTAACTATACTTTTATATTATATTCATTTTATTATTTTCAATTTATTTCTCATATATTTTCCTTATTTTGAATGTAAATAAATATTAGAAAAATCAGTGGGTTTCAACCATTTTATACCTTTTCTAATGTGATTCATTTCAATGATGACTACACCGCCCATAAAAGAGTAGTTTTTCTATGTAATTGATCTACCTCTAAACATCTTATTTTTTTTGAATTAATTGGATTTTATAATTCACATAATATGATATATGAATTGATGTTTCACCATAAATTAAACTATTCCTCAAATTGAAAAATTGACACAAAATCTGCAAGGTCGAGTGGTGTGTGAATTTTAGTAGCGCAATCTTAATCAGTAATAAAACACAGGATCAATTTTTAGAGTTAAAATTTTATAACAAAACTCAATTAATACTCAAATAAAATGTGGATATGATCCCTAATTCAAAACTAAAAATTATATATCCTTTTAATGATAATAAAATAATGTTGTTATGATTTCATTTTTGGAAGCTAGGTTAGGGTTTAATTCATTTCATCATTGTGATTGAGTTAAATTCTCAATGTGTCCAGGGATAAAAAAATTTTGAGATCATAATTAATTAAATTTTTATTTGAATTTTAATGACTTATAATTAATTGGAACATTTTATTTATATTGATTATTCCATCTAAAAAATTTATTAAAAGATATTCTCATTTTGTTTTATTAATAAAATTTCAAACAAGAAAAAAAACATCTTCTACTAGAATACATATTATAGTTTTACAAATGTTAAAAAAACCATACATTTAATAAGTGTTTTTCTTGAATTTTATTTTGATTTATTTTCCAAATACCTTTAAAAACTTGTTTTAATTACTTTCCCTTTTGAAAGACAATATTAGTTTACAAGTCTACTGTACCAAAAATAGATAAATCCCACAAATTATTTGAGTGCGCCCATGATAATGCCTTTCAAATACCCACATGTATCCCCGGTATTCCCAAACAACCATAATTGGCCTCCACCTTGTGTATATGCCCAAATCATATTCCCTGTCCCTCTAGTGGGTCAAGATTCCAGTATGACCAAACATGATGATGAAAAATGGAATTCCCTATAGTGCATGCCCTACATGTATCCATGATACTCTCAACTAACCCCCATGGGCCTCCTCGTCATGTGTAATCCCTAATCATATTACCCAACCCACCAATAGTTTCAGGTACCCTCAGGACACTGTATGATGAAAACAACATGGGAAACTCAATGCATAAGCCCTGCACATACTGTCCTCCCACGTGATGTTAAACTATGACCTTACCCTATGAAATTGACAAGGGTTTACCTATTTAATAAGTGTATAATTCATCTTGTGATAATTACAGGTTGACTCATGTGATAAGAAGGAGATAATACCACCATAACCTATGTATATTACACATATAATCCCCAATAATACCATTGTTTCCCCATGGAATCACTTAAGAAGCTCCCACATGTAATCCCCCATCACATCACCACTAATCATAGAAGCACCCATAAATATTCCATGTGTAAGTCCAAATAAGTCCATCATTACCCCATAAAAGAAATTTGGAATATCTCAGGAATAATCCCCATTCGTACCATCACCATCCCATATAATCACATGTGCGGATCTGAAGTGTACGCCCCAACCACATCATCACTCCTCCTAGTAGCCCATGAGAAGCATCCATTCATAATCCCCAATCATACCAATGAGGACCCATAGAAACAATTAGGTAGCTCCCATGTATAAGCCTCATTAATAGCATCACTCCCTGTTGAATAATATATTTAACTTCCGTGCATAAGACCCACACCATCTTTTAATAACACTGGTTCCATGCCATGAGAATCCTTACTGCATGATGTTAAACTGAATGTAAGAAACTTTTCAGACGAAGTTATACTTCCAAATAGAAATATGTGAGTTTGGATCCCCATTTCATTATAGGGTATATAATAAACCTATCAGAGGTTCAATCCCAATTTACCACCACATCTAGGGAACCTCCCTAATGTTTAATCCCAACACCCCAACACCCCACCAAATCCCAATAATAAAATATTTCTCTTAGGGACATACTTAACCAAATCCATAGTATAAAATCCTCTCCCCTAAGGATACACTTAACCAATAAAAATAAGTGTGATCATTTCCCCCCTGAGGAAATAATTAACCACCGACATATCCTTGCAATACATTAATCCTTCCACACATCATTCCCAAAAAAACATTAAACATGTGACCAACCTATCCCTGTAAGATGTAAAACCTGTAAACAGTTTGTCCCCAAAAGATGTTATAATAGAGACCCATAAATCATTATAATACATCAAACATGTGACATACCTATCCCCACAATAAATTAAACCAATTATGCACCAGTCCTTGGAAGATGTTAAACGTGTGACATGATCCAAAATCATTACCTTATATAATAAACATGGGATGTATAATGTAGAAATTATCATAAGACTTACACCTACGGAGTCAAAGAAATCAAGGATGAAATCAGGTGCCTTATGTTTTATGCCTACAAGGCTTCATATGAGGTTACATTAAATTTAAACGAAAAATAATTTATAGGTTCAAAATACACGAATCATCCAGAATGCCCAAACATGCACAAGATTGTCATATACTTTGACCAAAGATTTATTCACTTTCGATACAAAAGCATCATAATTAACTAGAATCAACATCGATATGGAACTAGGAATGAGTTTCCTAAGAATGAATTAAATCTTGGATGGATAACTAGACTATGAGATGAGTTCAATGGAGTAATCCATGGAAGGAGGAACCAATATCCCAACATCATTTGTTGATCAATGCTATGGCATCAGTGATTAATGTGATGTAAGTCTCCCACCACTAGAAAGAGTTATTGTGTGAAAAAAAGCATGGATGTTATCTCCAGATAGAGATATGAGATGAAAACCGGGTGGAAAGCATTGAAAAATAGATACCTTAGTAGAAATTGGTTGTTGAAAATGGTCTTGTAAACAGATCGATTTTTGGTTGTACCTAAGACAGAGGGCCTGGGTGTTCTTATGTATCTAATCAATGTAAGAAACAATACATATCTGGTTCGGAGAATATATAGATTATTGGTGGTGTAAGAGACCAAAACTAATATTGGGGACATAATAGGTGAGGATAAATGTGTTAAAAAGTTTTACATCGAGCTTTAGGGATTCAAACCTTGCAGTTTTACATCATACATGAGGGTTCTTATTATACAATTTGACATCTGTGATAAGGATGATTCCCTAAATATTATGTTCGTGCAACAAGGACCTTTTTTCATTCCTTTTATGGTCTATATAATAAAAAAATTCATTTAATAGCATAATGAATTTTCATTTTAAGTGAAACAAATTACTACCATATCATGATTAAAATCCTTAAGCTTTTATCAGTGCTAGAAAAGAGCTAATAAAAAACCATTTATCAGAAATTTTTTCAAACTAATAAAGGAACCAATTTTCATCACTTTTAGTTGACCTGTTAAATAATGCCATTATAAAATCAATTAGTATCGCTAATAAAGGGGTATATTGTAGTGCACTGATAAATTTAAAGCACACTCTTGTAGAAAAAATAGCAGAAAAAACTTGGTTGCAAAAACATAATATAAATGAAAACAAATTTATAACATAAATAAGAAATCACTATATTATATAAATTTCAAACGTTGGTTAGTAAAATTAAATGAGCAATTAAAGATTATCATAATCCATCAAAAAAATCAATGTCCCTTGGTCTTTGGTCCCCATCCCTTGGGCATTCTATTTCTAAACTACCTACCCCATATTGAGAAAAATATTTCACCTTATAAGAAAACAATTGTTATGTTACTAATAGTATACATGAATAAATTAAATAGAAAGTGTAAATTTTAAACTAATATTTGAGTCATATCAGGAACACCTTGTATCAGATTAAGATTTGTTCGATTCATGCATGTCACACCATTAATGTTCGTCTTGATGAATTGTCTCTATGAAAATTAACTAAATAATTATAGGGTAAAATAATATGGAAAATAATTAATTAATATAAGATTTAATGATGAGAAAAAAAAATATGATCTCATTTTCTTCAATTTGGTGATTTAATGAGCGTTTTAAACCAAAAATGGCACTTATATATTTAAAACAAACACTTCAAGTCATACTGACCATATCCTGAGTTAGATAGATGTGAAGTAAATTTCTATATGTCAAAAATGATTTATTAATAATTTCCCAAAATTATAAAGCTATCTGAATGTGTTTTCTCAATTTTTATTATGCCTAGTTTTTTAATAAAATGTTATTATAAACTGGAAAAATGTACTTTGAGTAATATAGTTCCCATCATGTGCTGATATGATGTGAGACTAATTAATATTAATCTCAAATGTCTTACTAATAATTTTTGTAAATTATAAATGCATTTTAAGAGTGTTTTCTCAGTTTTTAGTGAGTGACACACTTTATGAAAAAATGTCAATTTTAAACTAATAAGAGACACTCTGTGTCATACTGTGAATTTTTTGTATCAGATTGAAATGGGCACGGTTAATAAACATAAAAAATAAATTATGGATAATTTTCTTAAAGTTTCAAAATAACCAGAATGTGTTTACTCAATTTTGAGTATGTCACTAGATCTTTTTTCTGAATTAATTTAAATTTAAATTAAATAGACACACTTGGAGTCATACTAGTCACCCCATGAATCCAATTGAGTTATGTATTATTAATACATGTCAAAAAAAACTTTTGATTGTTTTATTAATTTATAAAACCAATACGATTTTTTTTCTTATTTTTGAGTATCTCTCTTGTCTTTTTTTCTAAAATGTCATGTTAAACTAGAAACAGTTACTTTGAGTCATACTGGTCGCATCACATTTCATTGTGATGTGATATTGATTCGTAAACATAAAAAATCATTGCAAAAATTATATTGAGACAATCCAAGTGTTTTTTCTTTGTTTTCAGTGAGTGACACGATTTTTGAACTAAAATGTCAATTTTAAACTGATAACAAACACTTTGTATTATACGAGGAACACTATGAATTTGATTGATTTATGGGTGATTACTACACATCAAAGATGAATTATATATAATTTTCCAAAATTATCAGAATAATCCTAATTTATTTGGTCAATTTTGAGTATATCACTTTTATTTTATCTAAAATTTCATTTTAAATTAGAAACACACACATTGATTCATACTAGTAACATCATGCATCAGTTTGACATGAAACCATTTCCTACATGTCACAATTGACTTATGAATCATTTTCCACAATTATTAGGATAATATGAACATTTATTAATGGTTTTCAGTGAGTGACACATTTTTTGAACTAATATATCACTTTCAAACTGATAATGGACACTTTCAGTCATATTGGGCATACCATGCCTCATTTTGAGGTTATGTTGATTCGTAAACATAAAAATGACTTATAAATCATTTTACTAATTTATCAAAATGATCTGAATGAATTCTATCAGTTTTGAGTATCTCAGTAGTATTTTAACTAAAATTAATGTCAATTTTTAATAAAAAGACATGCTTGGAGTTATACCAGTCACACTATGTAACGGGTTTAAGTGAAGATAATTTCTACACATAAAAAATGAATTATATATTATTTTATAAAAGTATAAAAAATTAGAATTATATTTTATATTTTTGAGTAATTCAATATTTTTATAAAATGTCATTTTAAATTAGAAACACACACATTGAGTCATACCGGTCACATCATGAGTCACTCTAACTTGAGACTGATTTTCTCACATAAAAATGACTTATGAATCATTTTATAAACTATAAAGACCATTTGAGTGTGGTTTCTCTATTTTCTATGAGTTGCACAACTTTTGAACAAAAATTTCTTTTTTAAACCAATAACAAACATGTTGATTTATAATGGGGAAACTGTGAATTTGGATGAGTTGTGTCTGATTCCTACACATTACAATGAAATATCAACCATTTTACTAATGTAAAAAAATCTCCAAATGTATAGGCTCAGTATTGAGTATGCCACTTTTTTATACAAAAACTAATGTCAATTTCAAATAAATAGACACACTTGGAGTCATACAGGTAACCCCATGCATTGGATTTAGGTGTGAATAATTTTTAGATGTCACAAATGACTTATGGATAATTTTCATAAAGAATCTAAACAATGTAAATGTATTTTTCTGTTTATGATTTTTTCAATTTTATTTTTTTACAAAAATTTCATTTTAAACATGAAACACTCACTTTGAGTCATACTCATCACATTGGGTGTTAGTTTGATGTGATGCTGATTATTAAACATAAAAAATGAATTCTAAATTATTTTCCTAAATTATTGAGTCCATACAAGTGATTTTTATTTTTTTTAGTGAGTGACATATTTTTTGAAGAAAATTTTCAATTTCAAACTGATAACATACACTTCGAGTTATATCAGGAACACTATGAATCTAATTGAGTTTTGGCTAAATCATACTCTTAAAAATGACTTTTAGGTAATTTACTAAATCATTTAATAAATCAGAATGTGTTTTCTTGGTTTTCAGTATTACACTTGTCTTGTTTACTAAAATTAATTCAAATTCTAAATAAAAACACACACCTTGATTCATATCTATCACATCACGCAATGAAATGAGGGGTGTTTAATTCCTAAACATTAAAAATTAATTCTAGATCATTTTACTAAAGAATAAAAACAATATTTCTGTATTTACTAGGTTTTGAGTATGTCACATATCTTTTTTATTAAAATGTCATTTTAATCTAGAAACACACACATTGTGTCAAACCATTCACATTATTTTGGTCTAACAGAAGAATAATCCTTACAAATGAAAAATAAATTATGAATCATCCACATAAACTATCAAGACAGTATGATCAATAATTATTAATTTTTAGTGATTGGCACACTTTTTGAACTAGAATGTCAATTTTTAACTAATAAAGAATAAATTTAGTTATTCTAGAGACACCATGTGTCAGATTGAGGTGAGTTAGATTCCTACACATGAAAAATTACTTTTGGATCATTTTCCTTAAGTATCAAAACAATAATAAAATATTTAACTAATATTAATGTAAATTTTAAATAAAAAGACACACTTTTTTCATAATGGGGTCATAGTGCATTATATTAGGGTGCAACTAGCTTCAACGAGTTGCAACTGACTTATAGATCATTTTCCTAAAGTGTTAAAATTTTCTGAAAGGGTTTTATCACTTTTTAATATGTCACTTTTGTTTTCTAATAAAATTACTGACAATTTTAAATAAAAATATACACATAGAGTTATATAGGTCACACTGTTTGTATGATTTAGGTATGTATAATTCGTACATGTCACAAATGACTTATGGATCATTTTCCTAATGTATAAAACTATTATATATTTTTTTCTCGGCTTTGATTATGTGATTTATTTTTTAACTAAAATTATAATTATAGACAAAAAACATATTGTTCGAGTCATATCGAGCACACTTCATATCATATTAAGGTGAGGATAATTGATAATGTGATGTTTTTTTGTCTTCCAACTATATGAAATAGGAAAATAAATAAATAACACATTACATTTGGATGGAATAAGAAACCAAATCCTTCCTGAAATTTCTCATCCAAAAGAAACATGTTCTCTTTTTTTTTGGCTTATTTCAGACAACTGAATGAAAAATAAGACTTCCTAAATGATATTAGAAAAATATAAATAATTATTAGGTTAAAATTATAATTATATTAACTCCACAAATATAAGATAAAATGGTGAAACAATTTACTAAATAAGAAGTGGGAATTTAAATTTTCATGATGTTTGGAAGATTTCTTGACCCATTATCTTATTTTCATTATCTTTGTTGTATCCTCAAAGTCCAATCTATCAAGAACGTTAGAAACTTATAAAAACCCATTGAAACTCAAGAAAAATTATCCACCTATCTAAGAAAAAAATTATTATGTTAGTAATAATATAAGGAAATAAATTAAACCTAAATATGAAGTGATACATTAATAAAATGTCGATTTTAAATTGAAACCGCACATTTTGAGTCATATCAGGTATATTCTATAATTAATAGATGTATGGTTGATTCCTACATAAAAACATTAACGAGGGTTCATTTTACTTAATTATAAAAAACATCCGAACGTGTTTTCTCATTTTTTAGTAAGTCATTTTTTTTAATAAAATGTCAATTTCATACTCAACCCACACAATTTGCGTAATTTCGGTCACACGGTGAGTCAAATTGATAAGTAGAAAATTCCACCACATGAAAAAGGAATTATAAATCGTGTTTGTTATGATTTAAAACAATTTTACTTTTTCTCTTATTTTTGACTATTTTGATTTGTGTTATAAATTAAAATGGAACATTTAAATTAAAAACCCATAATTCATGTCATATTGATTACATGGTGTCTCATATTTATATACAATAAGATCTTAAATGTTAAAAATATAATGTGGACCATTTTAAAAAAATTGAAAATAATGTGATATCATTTACGTTGTTTTGACTATTTGATGTGTGTTTTAAAATAAAAAGACCCTTTTTATTAAAAACATGCCCTTTGAGTAATATTGACTTCTTCGTGTGTCATATTGATTTGGAATCATTTCATATATTTGAAAAATTAATTAAGGATCATTTTTCTAAAGTTCGAAAACAATCCAAGACCATCTTCTCATTTTTTGACTATTTGATGTATGTTTTAAACTAAAATTTCTGTTCTTTTGAAATCATGTACTTCGACACATACCGAACACATCATGCGTTGGGTTGATGTGTGGTTAATTACTATATTTCATAAATGACTTATGAATCTTTTACCCAATGTATGAAAACGATCCAAGATCTTTTTCTTGATTATGAACATGTGACCTCTGTTTTGAACAAATGATTAAATGTAACAAAAAAAGCATCATATAAAATGTTATGGAAATTAACTTGAAATATAGAAAAATTTATTATGATGTTAACTAAATATGTTATAAGAAGACACACCTTCATGATTCCTATATAAATTCTAACACCATGTATTATATCAATTAATTTATATAAAATGGATTTCTTCCATTACAATTCTCCTTGAATAACATATCAATAATAATGTAAAATCATTATGATTCTAATGATTCACAATGTAAATATATTTATAATGTCATAGACCATACTAGATCAAAAATATAGTACAAAACCCCTAGATTTTGATGTCAGAAAATATTCTGACCTCGTATTCTCCAATTACTTATCTCTAAAGAAATTTACTTCTTCTTTTGTGTATGAATATTTTTAGTAATCTTCATAGTACTGTGAAAATATATAAAAATAAATGATTATGAAATGTTTTTAATGAAATTGTAATTGCTTTTAAAATTTACCTATTTATAGATACTGGTATTTTCATGGTTTATGATCTCTCTCAAAAAAATTCGAACATAATATTCACGATCATTGCAATTACATTGCTTTAGACCCATTAGAAACATTATCCAATATAATAAAAAAACTTTAAATGTGTTTTGATATTTAAATAATTATATATATAACTTAAACTATTTACATTTTAATTAATCCATGTGCTTCTTATATTTAGTCACCAACTTCATGCCATAATTTAGCCTATATTTAGTTACCTCCCTATTGTAAAATCCTATTTAAATGAAGATTAATATATTTTCATATTTATTAATATTTTTTAATTGAATATTAATTTTAATTTAAAAGGGTTGCTATGTTCGATAGCATACTCGATACACAATAACAGGTTTCTTTAAAATCTTATGTTGCACACTGATAATATAATATTATTATTTTAAATGGATGTTAACTCCTAGACATTGTATTAGCTGGAATGAAAAAAAATAACTACAATATTATTATACATGTTTGTTAAATGTATTTGCTTTTATCCAATAAAATTTAGAGGCTTAAGATGTGAATGGATCTAATTTGAAGCGTAATTTACATTAAAATGTCAATATACCTCCTTTTAATCGAGAACCATCATTAAATATAGTTTTGGTCACATTAATATATTCTATTTGACCAAATAAATCTTTCTTTAGAATGGGGACACCAAAATTTACATTGTGTAAATTTTTTGAATTTTTCTGATAAAGTTCGTTTTTAATGAATAGTGAAAAATATTGGATTTTAATTCAAAACTGTGTTTTAATAAAATTTATTTATATGATTAGATTATAATTATAATTGGTTTAAAGTGTAATTAAAATATATTTTTACCATTTAATAAAATTTTGGTCATTGGAATTAATTTCACATAGAAATTGGACATAAACAAGTGTCAATCTTTTGAGAGTTATTGTTTCTTAAAAACACGCTATTTGTTTTAACAACGGGAATTAATTTCAAATTAATTAACGAAACATATATATTTATAATTTTGTAAAATAGAGATAACTTTTTATTTCTGAATATAAAATATAGCTTAGTCTGGAATTTTGGTATTTTTTTGGAAAACTTCAATTTTTGATAAATAGTGAAACCACTTTGTAGTAGTTAAAAAAATAGACTTTTTCATTTAAATGAAATTTTACCACTTCTGTGAATTGAATTTTAAAAATCCGACATACAGGGTTGTTATTAATAAGTAAAATGGTGTTCAATAAGATGAAAATATTTTTTACTGAATAGTAACTTTTGACTTTTATTTACCACGGTTAAAGGTAAATAGGGTAATTCATGGTAAAAAGAATATTATAATAATTCAAAATTACCTTAACACATGCCTTAACCTTATTTGATGAGTAATCGTCTACCATGGGAATCCTTGGGTTGATTTTGGGACCCCATGGAGCCACTTATGAATGATAACGACCCTTTAGATTAATTTACTTAAAGTAAAGACAAAAATGACATAAACAATATCTTTTTGTAAATTAATTTTTACATAGGGATATATAAGTTATATTTTCAACTATAAAAATTATTTGGAAATATAAAAATATTTCCTACATCATGGTATTTTTTTATAAATTTTATACATTGAATAAATTAAATTATCTATGACACAATAATGATGCAGTGTTTACCTCATTAATTAATCATTAAAATAAATTAGATTACAAATATTAAAATAACATCCAAAACCTATCCAATTATTATTGCCTGATTTTATTTCGACCACGAGTCATTTTATCTTCAACTTTAATGATTTTTGGACCTTTAAAAACCGAATATAATCATATAATAAAATAATATTTTCACACTTTCCTAAAGAGTCCCTCCTCCCCCTTATAAAATGAAAACATTTATAGCCAATTCCTCTCACCTCTAAATCCTTTTTTCTTGCCCAACCTCTGCCTAATTAGGCTCCTTACATCCCTCTCCTCCACATAAAAGCCATACCTTTGGCAGAAGGCTCTTCAATAATTCCATTTGGTTCAAACCAAAAGAAGTTACCCAAATTTAAGGTAACAGTTTCTCTTAAATTCTTTTGTTTTATTCTTTTATATTACTTATACAACCCCTAAAATCTTTTTATTACTTTATTTTATAAGAAAACAAGTTTAATCAATATAATAGGATGTTTTTGTGGGAATTATTCAAACTACACCTAAAAAAACCTCCATCTAATGGGTGAAGAACATACTGTTTCTGTGGATGGCAAACTAACACCTCACGAAACGATGATTGTTCGATTATCATCTACCTCCTCTCATGGTGTACATTTAGATGACACTGTATTTATATATTATATATATATTATGTTTATTTTTTCTTTATGTTTATGTATTTTCCATTTATAGCATACCATTATGGTTTCCATAATGGGTAAATGCAATAATTTCATTTGTGGAAGTGTGGACTACCGCCCCCTCAAAGTGATATGACCCGTTAATGTCATATGTGGGACGTATAAAGAATGGATTTAATTATATTATATGATATTATACTGGAATTATAATATTCCTATGTTTCATTATGTTTAATTCCATTAAAATAAGAAATAGAAATGGAAGTAGCATTCATGCATACGTATGTCATGTTGTCTCCATGAACAGTGCATTTCAGTTCTTACATCCAAATGTTATGTAATATTATATGTACATGTATTTACTAGAAATATATGATATCGAAATCATGAATATCATTCTGGATATAATAGAATATTGACTATATGAAGAACTTGTAAATATAAGGTGTTTATTTTTGACTCAAGCACCAAATATCGATAAAATGAACATTATTATCTTAAATGATTACATAATGCTTATAACATTGTAATAAGTGATATTTAAGGAATAATAAACTTCAAAAAAGTTCTTAAGAAAAGAGAAATTAACTTTAGTTTATTATTCAGCTGATTAAAGAAGGAATGTGTCAAGTCAGACACGAGGTATGGGACTTCGTCTAAGTCTCCTTTCACTGAGGCATAATTTGTTTTAATATAAGACTTTATTTTATACGTTATATAAACACCCATGACTTTTCATAGAAAATATTTTACAAGGAATCATTTTACTAAATGATAAAATGAATGTTTCTTTTAATGTAAGCAGTGACAACGACCTTTCTATCGTCATGAGTATTATTTGTTCTTTGGGTTCCTAAACAAGTTGTAACGTTTTTTTCAGGAAAATAAATATCGTATACTCTTTTATGTATTTTTGTATTAAAAATGTTTTTGATAATGTATTTTTATGTCAATATATTGAAGTTATATATTGTGATTGAAATGTGGAAATGTTTTATTTCATTTATATTTGTTTTATGTGTTACGATTTTATAATGGTACTTGGACATTTCATGCGTGGTTACGTGATAAACCAAATGACGGGTGGTGCCAGGACAAAACAGGATGTGTGGTTACATTATAACCTATAATGCATTGGGTATAGAAGTCGGCCGTATGGATATTCCATTTAGTGATATGTGTGGAATTCTACCACATGGTTATTCCATTTAAGTATGTTTATGTCCCAAGTTTACATTATATGGTATGTGTTCTTTATATGGGTCTTATGGTAATCTTATTGGTTAAAAAAGGGTAAGTAATGATCTTTTATTCAGTGAAGAGTATTTAATACTTCAAAAACGTGAAAATTATTATTTATGATAAAGTATTCATGGTTTTCTTGTGTTTTTAAAAACTAACAGTTTTCCTTCTTTGTGTATACCTTATTGATCTTTTTATGCTCAGCCCAAGTTTTTGAAATGTTTTTCATAGGACTTAATGTGGGATAGGTTCATTGATGGGATCAAGGAAAATTCATGTTGTCTTAAACATGGAACTAAACATGACCCTTTTTTTAAGAGTTCTTGTTTTTTGAAAAAAATGGAAACTGAGTAAAAGTGTCTACTTTGTAATTATTTTTGAACTGAAATATAATAGTTGCGGCCTAATTCTTTAAAACTCTAAACCTGAAAAGATCCTTAATGTGAATTATTCATTTAATTCAAGATTATGTAATGTTTTAAGATAGGGTTATTATAGTTGGTAATAGAGGACGGTTTAAACCACTTTAGGAGTTTGGGTATTGTTAAATAAATGTACATAAATTAATTTTTGGTAATATTGGAATAATATAGAATTTACATATTACCATGTTTCTTCGCCTAAAAAATTTTTGTGTTCAGAATGGTTTTCCACAGAGGAAATAGGGTAGCTATATTGGGATGACATCCGGAGGAAGACAACCTTTCAAATTAGAAACTTGAGATGGTCGGAATCGGAACTGAACAGTTTTTTGCCGTGATGGAACAATTGACTCAGTCTATAAATGGTGGTGGTATCCATTCACGAGATCAACCTGATCAAACATAGAGGAACATGTCAGGTGTGGAGCATTTCATGAGGCCACATCCCACATCATTCAGAGGATCATATGACCCTGTGGTAGTTGATGGTAGGGTTAATGAATGTGAGAAAAGTTTTGATGTCATGGGGTATTCAGAACATCAAAACATTAGTCTTGTTGTTTACTATTTTGAAGGTGAAGCTGATCAGTGGTGGTTGATGCTGAAAAATATCAATTATATTGAGGAAATTGATTCTCTTTATTGGAAGAATTCAAAATTATGTTTCTTGATGAATATTTTCCTAAGGTGGATTGTTATAGGATGGAAAACCAATTCCTAAAATTGAGGAAGGAGGATGACTCAGTTGATGATTATAAAGCAATGTTCACTCGACTGGCAAGGTATGCACAAAATTTCATCTGAGATATTGACAGTTATATAAATCAATTTTACTCAGGACTGAAGCCATAATATGGAAGAGAATTATCCTCTCATGAGTTCAGAAGTTAGGAAAAACTTGTTCAATGTGCGAAGAAGTTGGAAATTGTGTTTAACGATGATCATGTGTTCATTGAAAAACAACAGAATAAGTGATCCAGTTGGCTGTAAAAGGGAAGGAATTCATCAAATAATCCTAGAGGTAAGAATATTAAATATCTAACTTGTGATAAGTGTGGTATAAATCATCCTAGAGAATATTTATCGAAATCACGAACGTTCTTCCGGTGCGGTAAGTCTGGCCATATTACTCGTAACTGTAAGGAAGATGATCAAGCAGGCAATAAAAATCCAATGGTTAGATGTTTTAAGTGTAATGAAATGGTTCATTGTGAAAATGAGTGTCCCACTAAGAACTCAATTGAGATAAAGAAACCAGACTACAAGAAAAAAGCGGTGGTGAAATCATTTGCAACTGCTTCAGTAGATGTTGGTCAATCAAACAAAGTAGTATCAGGTACACTGTTTGTTTGTTCATATTATGCCAATGTGTTGTTTGATTCAGGGTATACACATTGTTTCATTTATAAGAAGTATTCTAATAAATTGGGAATTTCATCTCAAGATATGAATATGGAACTTATGGTAAAAACACCTGGAGGAAATGTTGAGACAAAAAGGAAAAATATGAACCTTCTTGTCCTTGTGTGCAGGAAGAATCTACCTAGAAACCTTATTGTTTTTCCTCTAGTAGAGTTTGATGTTATTTTTTTCATGGATTGGATGTCTATTTAGCATGCAAAGAATGGCTGCAGAGCTAAAGAGTTTTCATTTCAGAAATATTTATAGTTTTTTTACATGAATGAACCCTTGATTTTGATAACATATCAGGAATCTGAGAAACCAGTAAAAGATAGAAATAAATGTTACCTTTCTCATATTGTTGAAAATGAAGAATGTGTTGAGATTAATGATGTTCCAGTGGTAAATGAGTACATTTATGTTTTTACTGATGAGTTTCCTGGTATTATACCCAATCGGGATGTTGAATTTACTATTGACTTAGTTCCTGTTGCTAAGACAATTTCAAAACCCCATAATCAAATGGCTTAAATTGAACTTTTAGAGTTAAAGAAGAAATTACAAGAGTTATTAGATAAAGGTTTCATTCAACCTATAACATCACCTTGGGGTTCCCGTGTCTAGTTTATTAAAAAGAAAGATGGTTCAATGAGACTTTTCCTTGATTATAGAGAATTGAATAACATCACTGTTAGGAACAAGTATCCTTTTCCTCATATCAATGATTTGTTCGATCACCTCCAGGGAGCTCAGTATTTTTCAAAGATTGACTTGAGATAGGGGTACCATCTGTTGAAATTAAAGGAACCAGAAATTCTGAAGACCATGTTTCATACTAGATATGGCCATTATGTGTTTGTAGTTATGCCTTTTGTGTTAACCAATTCACCTGAGGTATTCCTAGATCTTGTAAATTGAATTTTCTGTGAGTTCATGGATAATTTTGTGGATGTGTTCATTAATGATATTTTGGATTATTCTAAAAGTAAAGAGGAGCATGAAATTCATTTAAGGCTCATCTTCCAAACCATAAATGTAAAGAAACATTATGGGAAAGTTAGTAATTGTGAGTTTTGGTTACAACAAATGTTTTTCCTTGGTTACATTGTTTCAAAAAATGGCATAACTGTTGATCCTACTAAAACAAAAGTCGTTGATGAATTCCCAAGACCCACAAATATAACGGAGATCCATAGTTTTCTTGGTTTGGTAGGTTATTACCGGAGGTTTGTTGAAATTTTTTCAAAGTTATCTAGTCCAATGACTAAGTTAACTCAAAATGGTGTTAAGTTCATTTGGACAAAAGAATGTGATGATTTTTTAAAAAAATTGTAAAGTAGATTGGTAAATGCTTGAGTTTTGGCATTTCCTTCCAGAAATGGTGAGTTTGTTATTTAAAATGATTCTTCATTGAAAGGGCTTGGATGTGTCCTTATGTAGAATGTTTATGTAATTGCTTATGATTCATGTTAGTTAAAACCACAGGAGTTAAATTACCCTACACATGATTTAGAATTCGTGTCTGTTGTTTTTTCATTAATAAATTGGAGGAATCATTTTATGGAGTAAAATGTGAAATATATACTGACCACAAAAGATTAAAGTATATATTCACTCAGAAATAACTGAACATGAGACATAAGATATGGCTAGAATTAATCAAGTATTACGATTGCATGATCCATTACCATCCGACAAAAGCAAGTAAAGTGGATGATGATTTGAGTCAAAAAAGTAATGTCTCATTAAAGCAAGATCATAAAGAAGACAGTGGGTTGCAGAAAAAGGTAGATTTGGTTCACAAGGATATGTTTCTAGATTTTAATGACGATAATGATTATGTTTTGAGGTTTGGGAAGAGATTAGGTGTGCCTTTTGATTCACATTTGAAGAATGAGTTGTTATGTGAAGCTCATAGTTCTCCATTTTTAGTTCATTCTGGTAGTACTAAGATGTTCAAGGATCATCGGGAGTATTACTAGTGGGATGGAATGAAAAGAGGTATTTTTGATTTTAGTGTGATGTGTTTGAATTGTCAACATGTTAAAGCATAGTGATAGTTACCGAAAGCGATTCTTCAGTCTTTACTGGTGCCAGAGTGGAAATGAGAAAATATATCCATATACATTGTTGTGGGATTACCGAAGACATCTCAAGGTAATAATGCAATTTGGGATATAATTAATCCATTGACTAAATCTTCTAATTTCCTTTCTATTCGAGTTACATTATCTCTAAATCAACTTACTCGGCTGTATGTAAAATAGATATTCAGGTTGCATGGAGTTCCCCTCACCATTGTATCTGATCATGATCCCAGGTTTACTTCTATCTTTTGGAAAGGCCTTTATAAGTTCTTGGGTACTGAATTAAATTTTAGTATAGCTTTTCATCCTCAATCAGATGGGTAGTCAAAACGAACAATTCAGACCTTAGAGGATATGCTACATGCTTGTTCACGAGATTACCAGTGATGTTGTGACCAACATCTTTCTTTGGTTGAATGTTCTTACAATAACAGTTATCATTCTAGTATAAATATGGCTCTATTTGAGGGATTATATAGAAAGCATTGTCGAACTCCAGCTTTTTGGGATGATGTAGGTGAAATGAAGCTGATGGGACCAGAATTGGTAGAAGAGGTGGTAGAGAAAGTTCAGTTGATTCAGAAGCACATGAAAACAGCTGAGAGCAGACATGAAAGTCATGCGGATAACCGGAGGAAGGATATTTATTTTGAGGTAGGTGATTATGTCTTTCTAAAAGTTTCTCCATGGATAAGTGTGATGTATTTTGGTAAGAAGGGAATGTTGAGTCCGAGGTTCATTGGAACTTATGAAATCCTAGATAAAGTTGGATCAGTTAATTACAGAGTGGATTTACCTCCATGTTTATCCTAGGTACACAATGTTTCTCATGTTTCGATGTTGAGAAAGTATATGCTACATCCATCTCATGTTTTGAGTCTAGAGGTAGTTTAACTGGAAGAGATTCTCTCTTATGAAGAACAACTAGTCCAGATTCTTGACCATAGAGAGCATGATTTGTAGAATAAATTTATTCACTAGAAAAAGGTTTTGTGGAAAAACCATATGATTGAAGAGGCAACATGGGAATCTGAAAATGCTATAAGGGATAAATACCCCCACTTATTTTGATAAGTGAATAAAAATTGCAAACATGCAATTTCAAAAAGGGGGAAGGATGTAACATCCCAGGTAAATGAATAATAAGATATTTTCATATTTATTAATATTTTTTAATTAAATATTAATTTTACTTTAAAAGGTTTTCTATGTTCGATAGCATACCTGATATAAAACAATGAGTTTCTTTTAAATCTTACATTGCTCACTAATAATATTATATTATTATTTTAAATAGAAGTTAACTCCTAGCCATTGTATTGGATTGAATGATCAAAACTCACTACAATATGATTATACATGTTTGTTAAATGTATTTACTTTTATCCAAAAAAAGCTAGAGGCTTAAAATGTGAATGAATCTATTTTTACGGTCAATTTACATTAAAATGTTGATTTACAATCTTTTAATGGAGACCCCTATTTAAATATAGTGTTGGTCAAATTAATAAATTTTATTTGACCAAATAAAATCCTTCTTTAAAATGGGGACATCAAAATTTACCTTGTGTAAATTTTAGGAATTTTTCCGATACAGTTCATTTTTAAGGAATAGTGTAAAATATTCTATTTTAATTCAAAACTACATTTTAATCTAATTTATTTATATTGTTAGATTATATTTATAATTGTTTTAAAGTGTAATTAGAATATATTTTTACCATTTAATCCATTTTTTGTCCTTGGAATTAATTTAACTTTGAAATTGGACATAAACAAGTGTCAATCTTTTGATAGTTATTGTTTCGTAAAAAGACGCTATTTATTTTAACAACGGGAATTAATTTCAAATTAATTATTACAACTTATATTTTTAGAATTTGGTAAAATATACATCAGTTTTTAATTCGGAATATCAACTATAGCTTAGGCTGATTTTTTGGTATTTTTTCTGAAAAACTTCAATTTTTAATGAATAGTGATACCACTTAGTAGTAGTTAAAAAAATTAACTTTTTAATTTAAATGAATTTATACCACTTCTGTGAATTTAATTTAGAAAATCCAACATACATGGTTGTTATTAGTAAGTAAAATTTTCTTCATTAAGATGAAAATAATTTTTGTGAATAGTAACTTTTAACTTTTATTTACCGTAGTTAAAGGTAAATAGGGTAATTCAAGGTAAAATGAATATTATAATAATTCAAAACTACCTTATCACTTTTCCTAACCTTATTTTATGAGTAATTTCCGACCATGGGAATCCTTGGGTCTATTTTGGGACCCCATGGAGCCACTTATGAATGATAATGACACATTAGATTAATTAATTATAGCAAAGAAAAAAATGACACAAACAATTATCTTTTAGTAAAGTAATTTTTACATGGGGTTGTGTATGTTAACATTTAGACTAGAAATATTAGTTGGAAAGATAAAAAGACTTCCTACATCATGGTATTTTTTTATAAATTTAAAAAATAAAATAAATTAAATTATTTAATACACAATAATGATGCAGTGTTTACCTTATTAGTAAACCATTTATATAAATAAGATTATAAATATTAAAATAACATCCAAAACCTGTCCAATTCTTGTTGAATGATTTTATTTATACCATTAGTCATCTTATATTCGACTTTAATTATGTTTGGCCCTTTAGAAACTGAATATCATTATATTATAAAATAATATCTTCACACTTTAATAAAGATCCCCTCCTCCCCCTTATAAAAGGAGACCATTTATTACCAATTACTCACAACTCTCAAGCCTTTTGGATAATCCAAAATCTACCCAATTAATATCCCTACATCCCTATCCTCCACCTAGAAGCCTTACCTTAGTCATAAGGAACTTCAATAATTCCTTTAGGTTTAAACCAAAGGAAGTAACCCAAATTAAAGGTAATAGTTTCTCTTAAATTATTTTGTTTTATTTAGATTTATTTTACATCTACAAGAACTAAAATCTTTTTATTCCTTTAATTTATAACAAAAAAAATATAATCAATATACAAGGATGTTATTATGAGAATTAATCAAACTACACTTACATACACCTTCATCAAATTGGTGAAGAACATACTGTTTCTGTGGATGGAAAACTAACACCTCACAAAACGATGATTGTTCAATTATCACTTACCGCCTCTCATGGTGGCCATTAAGATGAAACATGATAAAACACTATTTTGTTGAATATTTTATTGATAATAAATGATATAATTTCCCCACATTGTGCTAAATATGTTTATTTATAAAATATTTGGGATTTGATCATTCATTTGAAAATTTGGTGAAAATTCCAGTTTTACCCTTTATAGTGCACTGTAGTATTTTGAAGATAAATATATTTATATTTATCATTGTAATTTTAAATTTTGTAAAACTGTTCTTAACTTAATGTTGTACAACTTGCATTCAGGACACTAGAGCTAAAAAGGGAATTTGGATGGAGTAAATGGGACATTAATCCAATGGTGGGCTAGACTCGGCATAATGGACATGGGTTCTGTATTTGGGCCATAACATCTTCATCCGGTCTTGGATTAAGCCCATATTTTGTGGGAGCTTGGGGATTCATTTTACCACAGATCATGCTTCTGGAAGGAGAGCGGGTTCCCACGTTTTGGTGGTCAAACGGGTACTGCAATTTGTATTAAAATATTTGGCCGAGATTTCCCATTCACACTTGAAACCTCTTTAAACCTAGCCTCCCCTCCACTCTATAAATTGGAGTTTTTCTCATTTGGAGGGGTTGGGACGTGAATTAGGAGATTGGAGGAAGAGGAGAATTCGTTTCACCCAAATTCTCCAACCATTGTAAGAGGGGTAGCTCTTGAAGCAAGGATCCCCTCATCTAAGCCTCATTCTCTTCTTCATTTTGTAATGTTTTCATTTGTGTAATAATCTTCTTTGTTCATCTTTTATTTATTCTCTTTTCTTATGTTTTGTTTAAATTCATTATTCTCTTAATATTCCTCCTTGGGCTGGAATTCTTGAGTAGAAGCGTTATTGGGTTATACCCATTATAAAACTTTTCATATGCAAAATGCTTCTACGATGATTACGCCACCCATGGAAGAGTACTCTTTTTGTAATCGATCTATCTTCTACCCTCTTCATTTAATTATTTTGAGTCAATGAGCTAATGTAATTTACAAAATATGATACATGAATTGTGTTTTTAAATTATAAGAAACTAAGCAAGCAATTGAACAATTAAAACAAAAACACACGAGGTCGGGTTTTTGTGTAAATTGTGAGAGTGTAATCTTAATCGGTAATACAAGACCACATGGGATAAATTTGTAGAGGTCAAATATAATCCCTAAAAACAATTCATCCTCATTTCCAGAATGGATATGTGATCTAATTAACTAGTGACCATAAGCCATCCTTAGAGCAACAATCAAAGCAGGGTGTTGCGATTGCGTGTTCTGAAGCTAGCCTAGGGTTTAAGTAATTTCATCTTTGTGGATAAGTTAACTCTCGTAGGGTTCAAGGGATAACAAATTAGGGGTTCATAATTATGTGGATATTGATTTAAATGATAAAGATTAATAATTTAATTAAGAGGTAGATTTAGATCGATTATGCCATTTAAAATAGATCTCTAAAAAAACATATTCTTATTGTTTCATTCTAATCGAAATTCATTTCAAAACTAAAAACAAAAAAAATATACAATATTCTTCCAGAAAACTTCTTCTAGATTCATAAACTATAAAAAACCCCATTCCTTTAATGTAGTTTTTTTATTTTATTCTCTTTTATTTTATTTTTTGAATACCTTTAATAAGTTGTTAAATTCACTTCCTTCTTTGAGAGACGACCTTGGTCAGCCACTCTGCTGCACCTAAGTACCCCAAAATAACATTAATCATTTCAGGGTGCCCACGAAAGTGCTCTATAAAATTGGCGTCGTTGCTGGGGAGGCAAGTAATTATTTCAACCAATTAGAGGTATTTATTTTATTTTACATTTTATTCTCTTCCTCTCTTCTTTATTCCTTCTTTACCCAGTCTAATTTTTCTTCTTCTTCTTATATTTTCTTCTACATTTTTTTGGACCATCAACTCAAACTTATCATTTTTATTTTACAATGGCCCACTTTATTTCGTTTCATTTTTATTTGATCTATGACACTAACTAATCCCGATGATCTCATAGATCTTGACCTTGAGATTGAACGTAGCCATAGGGCACAAATTAGACAATCTCAATCCATGGGAAGTTTCAATATTCAACTAGTTGGTGAATTCCTCTCTTCTGGAAACATTGAAATTGGAAGCAATTCAAATTCAAACATAAATGGAGATCCAATGGCTGAAAACAATAGAAATGAACTTAATAGAACCATTCGAGAATTGGCTGCACCTGATATTAACAATCAACCAAATTGTATTGCATACCCAAATCTCGAATCAGACTTTGAACTAATATCTGGGTTAATTCACTTACTTCCAAATCTTCATGGCCTCTCTGGTGAGGATCCCAAAAAAAATTTGAAAGAATTTAATGTGGATTGCTCAACCCTTAAACCAAGAAATTTTTCTGAAGATCAAATCAAATTAAGAGCATTCCCATTCTCACTTGATGGAGCTACAAAAGACTGGATGTATTATTTACAACCCGAAGATGTAACTTGTTGGAACGATTTGAAACTTCTTTTCTTGCAGAGATTTTTTACAGCATCAAGGACCACTTACATTCGAAAGGAGATACCAGGGATCAAGCAAGCACAAGGGGAGTCAATGTATGAGTACGGGGAGCGATTCAAGAAGTTGTGTGCAAGCTACCCACATCACCAAATCAGTGAGCAACTCCTCATTCAGTACTTCTATAAAGGACTCACACCCATGGAGAGGAGCATGGAGGATGCTGCGGCTGGAGGAGCATTGGTGGACAAGACACCAGTATCTGCACGTGCGTTGATCGACAAGATGGCCCAAAACACCCTACAATTTGGTGATAGAGGTACACCACATGTCAGGGGAGTACATCATGTAAGTCCTTACTCTCTTGAAATTCATTTGATTGATACCAAGTTGGAAGAATTGACCACTATGGTGAGGCAAATTGCTTTGGCACAAAAGACATCTCTACCCCCTCTTTCAAGGCCTTGGGGTATTTTCACTGAGACAAGCCACCCAACTGACTATTCCCCACAACTCCAAGAAACAGAAGATTGTGCAGTAGTGTTCCCTGGGAGACCATATCAGCAGCAACAACAACATCAATATCCCTAAAAAAATATTGATCTGGCATACAACCAAGGGTGGAAAGATTAGTTGGACATGATTTATGGCTGTGGACAACAAAAAAGGCCCCCTTTTCAACTAAACTTCCCGCAGCCTACGCCTTACCAGCAGGGTTTGCAATAACCCCAAAGGAGATTTGAAGCTCAAACATCAAAAAGCCACCAACAAGGGAATCCCCCACCCAAGGTAGATTCTAACACTGATGACCATTTGAAGCAAATTTTTCTTAATCAATAGAATGAGCTAAAGAGACAAGGTTTGGAGTTGAGGGAGTTGAAGACTCAAATTAGCCAGATTGCCACCGCCCTCCATTAACTTGTAAGTAATAATTCCGGAATCTACCTTCCCAACCCACTCCATATCCAAAGAGGAATGTTAGTTCCATCACATTGAGAAGTGGGAAGCAAATGAACGATACATCTGTACCTACCATTCCACCGGGATTCACCTCAACTCCAGAGAAGCCACATTCCATACCAACTGATGAGAAATCCAAGGAGAAAGATAAAGGTAAGAAAAAGATTGATGATGTTCCTCCTAAACCCCTTCCTATTCCAAACAGGGTTGTTCAAAACAAGAAGATGGCTGAAGAATCAATGCAAAAGGAGTTTTTGGACACATTCAAGCATGTGGAGATCAACATTCCTCCACTTGAAGCCATTAAGAAAATTCCAAGGTATTCCAAATTATTAAAAGAACTCTGCACCAATCGAAGAGGGCTCAAGGGAAATGAGAGGATCAACCTTGGAAGGAATGTATCGGCACTCATCGCACCAACTCTAGCAATGCCAACAATGTCCAAGGATCCCAGGACATTCACTATCCCATGTACCATAGGGGAGTTTCACTTCTCTGATACTCTTTGTGATTTAGGATCTTCAATAAATGTGATGCCTCACTCTGTATTCTCTTCCTTGCAGGTTGGTGATTTGAATCCAACAAGAGTAGTGGTGCAATTGGCGAATAGAGCTATGGAATATCCAGAGGGAGTCCTTGATGATGTACTTGCCTGGGTAAGAGACATGATATTTCTAGCAGACTTCTATGTTCTTAACATGGAGGATGATCAGGTAAGTTCTCATGCCCCAATTATCTTAGTTAGACCCTTCCTCAAAACTGAAAAAACTATCATAAATGTCAATGAGGGTACACTTTCCATGGAATTTGGAGATGATGTTGTGATATTTAATGTTATGGATAAGATGAAGTACCTCTCAGAGGACCATTCTACTTTTGTTATCGCCTATTTTGAGCCACCAAATAAAAACACCATAGAATTTGATTGTCCTATGCTTAGGGAGATTATTAGTATTGGTTCGATTTTGATGTCTAAGAGCACTTCCACACATGTTGTTGATACTCAATCCTTTCATGGATTTGATTTTGATGTGGATTCATATTCTGATTTTGATCATGTTCACTCTGATTATGGCATGTATGTTGAGTATGCTGATGGATTTGATGCTTTATTATCTGATTGTGATGATTTTTATTCTGATACTGATGTAAATTGTGAAGATATGTCTGTTACATAAATTTCTCCATCCATTCATCACCCCCCTACATTGGAACTCAAGTCATTGCCCCCAAATCTTAAATATGCATACTTGATGAGTGGTGATAGATTACTTTTTATCATTTCTAAAAATCACTCCTTTGAACATGAAGAAAAACTCTTGAATCTATTGAGAGATAACATTAGGGCAATTGGTTGGACATTTCCAGACATATCAGGTATTAGCCCCTCCATTTTCATGCATAGGATTATCTTGGAGGATGGGGCTAAACCAGTGAGGCAACCACAAAGGAGACTCAATCCAACACTTTTGGAGGTTGTTAAAAAAGAAGTTGCAAAATTGCTCGAGGCAGGTATAATCTATCCTATTTCAGATTCTCAGTGGGTAAGTCCAATTCAGGTTGTGACTAAGAAAACTGGTTTCACTGTTTTAAAAAATGAAAATGATGAGTTAGTTCCTGTGAGAGATAAAAATAGTTGGCGAGTGTGTATTGATTATAGGAAACTGAATCAATACACTCATAAGGACCATTTCCCACATCCATTCATTGACCAGATGCTTGAAAGACTTTCAGGTAGGACGCATTATTTCTTCTTGGATGGTTTATCTGGCTATTTTCAGGTTCCCATTGCAGCAGAGGACACAGAGAAGACGACATTCACCAGCCCATTCAGTACCTTTTCTTATATAAGGATGCCATTTGGACTTTGCAATGCCCCAGGTACCTTCCAGAGATGCATGGTGCGTATTTTCTCAGATTTCATTGAGACATGCATGGAGGTATTTATGGATGATTTTACAGTTTATGGATCCTCATTTGATGATTGTCTCTCTAGTTTGAGTGATGTGTGGCATCGTTGTATTGAGAAGAATCTGGTCTTAAATTTTGAAAAATGTCATTTCATGGTCGAAAAGGGAATTGTCTTAGGTCATATAGAATCACAATATGGCATTTATGTTGATAAATCTAAGGTAGGCATTATTTCATCCCTTACATATCCTACATGTGTGCGTTATGTTCTATCATTCCTTGGACATGATGGATTTTATCGACGCTTCATCAGAGATTTTAGTAAGATCGCTCTACCCTTATCTCGATTGATTCAAAAAGTTATTGACTTCAATTTTGAGGATTCATGCAGGGTATCATTTGATGTGCTAAGTATGTGTCTGACCGCTCCACCGATCATACAGCCCCCGTGGTGGGACCTTCCATTTGAGCTTATGTGTGACGCCTCCAACATCGCGGTTGGAGCAGTCTTTTCTCAGAGGGTGGAAGGACATTCACATGTGATTGCCTATGCATCAAGGATATTGGATTCAGCACAATCAAACTACACAACCACATAAAAGGAGTTTCTTGCTCTCATATTTTCTTTAGATAAATTCCGTTCATATTTATTGGGCTCTAAAGTAGTTGTTTTTTCTAACCATACAGCTTTGAGGTATCTCCTGAAGAAGCCAGACGCAAAGCAACGACTTATCCGTTGGATGTTCCTTCTTTAGGAGTCTGACCTTGAGATAAAGGACAAGAAGGGGTTAGAGAATTTGGTGGCGGACCACATGAGTAGGCTTACTCACACACTAGAGGATGACACCTTGGACCAGGTACCACTTCGGGACACTTTTCCTGATGAGCATCTTTATTCCATATCAGGTACGCATCCTTGGTATGATGATTTAATGAACTACATTGTTGCCTATGAAATCCCTACAAATTTAAAGAAATATCAAGTCCAAAAATTAAAAAGTTAGTCTAGGTATTATGTGTGGGATGATCCTTACCTCTGGCGCTTGTGTAGTGACCAAGTCATTAGGAGGTGTGTTCTCGATCATGAGTTTGAGTCTGTTTTTCATTTATGTCATACACTTGCTTGTGGTGGAAACTGTGGACCCCAAATGATAGCTAGGAAGGTTTTGGACTCTAGATTATATTGGCCTAGCTTGTTCCATGATGCCCATGTGTTTTGTAAGTCATGCTCTCATTTCCAACACACTGGGAATATTTCTAGGAGACATGAGATGCCCCAACAAGCCATACTATTCTGTGAGATTTTTGATGTATAGGGGATTGATTTTTTGGGTCATTTTCCTAGTTTATTTGGATTTTTTGTATATTTTGGTTGCTGTTGATTATGTGAGTAAATGGGTGGAGGCCAAGGCCACCAAGACTGACGATTATCATGTTTTTGTGGACTTTGTCAAAGCACAAATTTTTTGCTGTTTTGGAGTACCAAAGGTCATCATCAGTGACCAAGGGACACACATTTGCAATAGGAATTTTTCTTCCCTCCTTCAGATGTATGGGGTGACACACAAAACATCAACACCCTACAACCCCAAACAAATGGCCAGGCTGAGGTTTCAAATCGTGAGTTGAAACAAATATTGGAGAAAATAGTGCATCCAAATATTAAGGATTGGAGAAAGCGCTTGGATGATGCATTGTGGGATTATAGGAAAGAATACAAGACACCCATTGGTATGTCCCCATTTAGGATTGTTTTTGGGAAAGCATGTCATCTCCCATTGGAAGTCGAGCATCATGCATATTGGGCTATAATGAAATGCAACATGGATTTGGCCCAAGATGGAATTCAATGAAAGTTGCAAATTCAATAGCTTAAAGAGATTCAACTATCATCATATGAGAACACAAGGCTCTACAAGGAAAGATCAAAAGCAGCTCATGAAAAAATGATCCAACAATGGGAGGTTCATGTTGGAGAGAAAGTACTTCTCTACAGTTGACGACTGAAGATGATTCCTGGTAAGTTGCGTTCCAGATGGTTAGGTCCTTATATTGTATCAAATGTTTTTCCTTATGGTGTAGTGGAGATCACACAAGAGGACACTGGAAAGAGATTTACAGTCAATGGGAAACGATTGAAGAGATACATTGAGGGACTTCCAACTAATGTAGTGGATTTTATAACACTGCATGACCCCATCATCACTTGAGAACATCAGGATGTTCATAACCCTTTCACTTTTATATTATTTGTCCAATTTAAAAATTCTGCATTTCATGTGCATATATCATCTAATGGGTTCACATTGAGTACAATGCAATATTTTAAGTGTGGGGGAGGGAACCTTTTAGTTTAGTAATTTAAATTGTTTTCCTATTTAAAAAAACCAAAATTTCTTTTTTGTGTTTTTCAAATTTTGTGTGTTTATTTTTCAAATTTCCTTGTGTTTTTGAAATTTCTGAGCTGAAATGATTCTCATCACAATTTTGAAATGCATATCAATGAGTGAAACGATTTATCCCTTGAAACTAAGCTTAAATGAATACTGAAATGACTTTGTTTCAAGTTCAAATATTTAGTAATTTCATGAAAAGTACACTGAATTTTGAATCCCATGCCACATCTCACTATCTTTATATTTGAAATCACATTCCTGTGAGGCTTCTGAACCATTATTATCATATTCTTTACATTCACCTCACTTCTTGAGAGAACCAACCCATTCTTGATTTAACCAGAATTTGATCTATTCCTGTCAAAACTTGAGGGTTTGAGGTACATATGTTTAAATGATTGAGGCATTTGTTTGGTATTAAAGCCACTATTTCAAATAATCCTTTTTTATAATGTCCTACCTTGAATATTAAATCCTTGTATCCCTTAGAATCCATGCACAGCCTATTAGGTTAGCAACATTACAAGACAATTTTCACTATCTATCCAACTCTTGAAGTGAAATTGCATAATCTAGTTGAGCTTAAGTGTGGGGGAAGCTGTCTTGTGTTGTGCCACCACATTCTGTGAAACTTTGGGTGGAAAATTATATTCTGAAGAGATGTGTTTTCTACTAAAGAAAGCCATTATATTGAATGTTGGGCCTTTTCTGGAGATTTCATGACAAGTGAAGCTGTGCCTTTTTTGGAGCTTCTAATTGAGGTGGAAAGTTGTGCCCATCTAGAGCTTTCAAGAAAATCATGTTTGAGAAGATTGAAATTTTTTATGCTCAAACGATGAATGATGTAAACCTTTCATGACTTTTTATGATGATGGAGCTGAATTGATACTATGTGGATTGAGGAGAAGACCATATTTAAGTGAAAATTAGATTAATGCAATTTTGTTTCAAAAAGAGTCAAGCCCTCCTCATTCAGCCTCAGAACTTTTCACATCTTAATCCTACCAACTGAAAGCCACAGAACAACCTTGAAAAGTCCTCATGATAAACATATGTCCTTGACTCACATTGGGTGGCGATGTAGGAATTTATCAAGCCTATGGAAACCCTTGTATGAGTTTGGATGAGAAATACATTGCAAAAAAAATTGATATTTGAGTGATGAGAGAAAATTCAAGCGAGGTAAGTGTTTTGTGCATGGGAGGATAAATGAAGTAGAAATATATTGAATGATTTAAATGGAGAACTTGAAATAAGGTTTATTATGAGGCATGATATCATTTGATTCTTGGTGTGAAATTGATTGATCTCAAGATATGTGTTTTAATATTGGTTTTGATTTGATATTGATGTTTACTTAATATGAGATTTTGTTCAGGAGTGCAAAAGGGTAAGTGTGGGGGAGTTGATGAAACACTATTGTGTTTAATATTTTATTGATAATAAATGATTTAATTTCCCCACATTGTGCTAAATATGTTTATTTATAAAATATTTTGGATTTGATCATTCATTTGAAAATTTGGTGAAAATTCCAGTTTTACCCTTTATAGTGCACTGTAGTATTTCGAAGATAAATATATTTATATTTATCATTGTAATTTGAAATTTGTAAATATGTTCTTACCTTAATGTTGTACAACTTGCATTCTGGACACTAGAGATAAAAAGGGAATTTGGATGTAGTATATGGGACTTTAATCCAATGGTGGGCTGGACTCGGCAGAATGGACATGGGTTCTGTATTTGGACCATATCTTTTTCATCCGGTCTTGGATTAAGCCCATATTTTGAGAGGCGCTCGGGGATGCATTGTCCCACATATCATCCATTTGGAAGGAGAGCTGGTGCATGCGTTATCTAGGTCAAATGGGCGGTGAAAGTTGTATTGAAATATTTGGCCGAGATTTCCCATTCACACTTGAAACCTCGTTAAACCATGCCTCCGCTCCACTCTATAAATTGGAGTTTTTCTCATTTGGAGGGGTTGTGACGTGAATTAGGAGATTGAGGGAAGAGGAGAATTTGTTTCACACAAATTCTCCAACCATTGTAAGAGGGGTATCTTTTGAAGCAAGGATCCCCTCATCGAAGCCTCCTTCTCTTATTCATTTTGTAATGTTTTCATTTATGTAATAAACATCTTTGATCTTCTTTTATTTCTTCTCTTTTCTTCTGTTTTGATTAAATTTATTCGTCTCTTAATCTTCCTCTTTGGGCTGGAATTCTTGAGTAGAAGCGTTATTGGGTTATACCAATTATAAACCTTTGCACATGCAAAACGCTTCTACGATGATTACGCCACCTATGGAAGAGTAGTCTTTTAGTAATCGATCTAACTTCTACCCTCTTCATTTAATTAATTTGAATAAATGAGCTAATGTAATTAACATAATATGATCCATGAATTTTGTTTTTAAATTACAAGAAACTAAGTAATCAATTGAACAATTAACACAAAAACATGTGAGGTCGGGATTTTGTGTAAATTGTGAGAGCGTAATCTCAAATCGGTAATACAAGACCACATGGGAAAAATTTGTAGAGTTCAAATATAATCCCTAAACACAATTCATCCTCATTTTTAGAATGGATATGTTCTCTAATTAACCACTGACCATAACCTATCCTTAAAACAACAATCAAAGCAGGGTGCTGCGATTGTGTGTTCCGAAGCTAGCCTAGGGTTTAAGTAATTTCATCTTTGTGGTTAAGTTAACTCTCGTAGGGTTCGAGGGATAACAAATTAGGAGATAATAATTAAGTGGATATTTATTTAAATGATAATGATTAATAATTTAATTAAGAGGTAGAGTTATATCAATTATTCCTTTTAAAATAGATTTCTAAAAAAACATCTTCTTGTTGTGTCATTCTAATCGAAATTCATTTCAAAACTAAAAATAAAAAAAATATACAATCTTCTTCCAGCAAACTTCTTCTAGATTCATAAACTATAAAAGAAACCCAATCCTTTAAAGTAGTGTTTTTATTTTATTCTCTTTTATTTTATTTTTAGAATACCTTTAATAAGTTGTTAAATTCACTTCCTCCTTTGAGAGACGACCTTGGTCAGCCACTCTGCTGCACCTAAGTACCTCAAAATCACATTAATCATTTGAGGGCACCCACGACAGCACTCTATCAAAACTATATTAATATATGATATAGATTTTGTTTATTTTTTATTTATGCATCTGTATTTTCCATTTATAGCTTACCTTTATGGTTTCCATATTGGGTAAATGCGATAATTTAATTTGAGGAAGTGCGGACTACCGCCCCCTCAAAGAGATATGACTCATTAATTCCATATGTGGGACGTAAAAAGGATGTAGTTAATTATATTTTATGATTTTAATCTGGTATTATAATATACCTATGTACCATTATGTTTTAATTCCATTAAAATAAGAAATATAAATGGAAGTAGCGTTCATGCGTACGTATGACTTACTATCTCCATGAACGGTGCATTTCATTTCTTACATCCAAATGTTATGTACTATTATAAGTACATGTATATAATTTGTATATATTATATATATTATATCTAAATCATGAATATCATTTTGGATATAATGGACTATTGACCACATGAACAACTTGTAAGGTGTTCATTTTTGACTCAAGTACCAAATATCGAAAAAACGAACGTTATTAACATAAATGATTACATAATGTTTATAACATGGCAATAAGCGATATAATAGGAATAATAAACTTGAAAAAGGTTCTCAATCAAGTATAAATTTACTTTATTTTATTATTCAAATGATTAATGAATGAACTTGTCAAGTCGGACCTGATGTAAGGGACATAGTCTCAATCTCCTTTCATTGAGGCATATTTTGTTTTAATACACAACTTTCCTTTATGAACAGTATAAACACCCTTGAATTTTCAAAGGGAATATTTTTCTATGAAGCATTTTAATAAATGAAAAAAATGAATGTTTCTTTTAACATAAGCGGTGACAATGACCTTTCCACCACTGCGAGTTTTATTTGTTTTTTGGATTCCTTAACAAGTCTTAATGTTTTATTACGGAAAAAATACCATATACTATTTTCTTTATTTTGGTTTTGAAAATGGTATTGATAATTTATTTTTTATGACAATATATTTAATTGATAAATTGTGATTGAAATGTGTAAATTTTTTCCTTCATTTATATTTGTTTTATGTGTTATGATTTTATAATGGTACATAGACATTTGATGGGTGGTTACATGATAAAACAAATGATAGGTGGTGCCATGATAAACCCGAACAGGTGGTTAGTTTATAACCTCCAATGCATTGGTTATGGATGTTAGTCGTATCGCTATTCCATTTAGTGATATGTGTGGAAGTCGACCATATGTTTATTCAATTTAATTATATTTATGTCCCTAGTTACCTTTATATGTTATGTGTTCTTTATATGGGTTTGTGGTAATCATTTGGTTACAAAAGGGTAAGTAATTATATTTTATTTTGTGAAGAGTATTTACTACTTCATAATAGTGAAATATATTACTTATGATAAAGTATTCATGGTTTACTTGTTGTTTTGAAAAACTAACAATTTTTCTTCTTTGTATATCCCTTAATGATCTTTTTATGCTCATACCATGTTTTTGAAATGTTTTTCACAGGAATTAATGTGTAATAGGGTCAAGGATGGGATCATTGAAAAGTCATGATGTCTTAATCATGGAACTAGACATGACACGTTTTTTAATAATTCTTATTTTGTGAATAAAATGGAAACACAATAGAAGTGTCTACTTTGTAATTTTTTTTAAATTAAATGTAATAGTTATGGCGTAATTTTCTAAAACTATACACATGAATAGATCATTAATGTGAATTATTCATTTAATATAGTATTATGTAATGTTTTATGGTTGTGTCCTTATACCTATTATAAAAAATTACTGTCAAAAGACCAACTAAAATGTATAATTTAATGTTTATCAATAAAATTTTGATTTTAGTGTATTAAAAATTCTCAATACACAAAATTTGTGGTTGGTTTATTGGATATCCGTTCATGGGATCCAAAATAAATAAATATTAAGTGTATCCACATTGATTGTGATTAGTATCATGTTCTTCCAAAAAAAACAAAAAAATATTGACAAAAAATTATATTTTGTGTGATTAGATTATAGATTTTTACTCATACATTGTATGAATAAAAAATATTCATTCATTTATTATTTTATTCAAAAACAAATATTTTATGTTATGTTTTTTTCTTTTTAATTTCTATATTCTGTAAAGATGTTTCATACATAGAAAATATAAGGGAATTAATGAATCCAAATTGTGCTTTGCTCGAGTTTGCCTCTATATATTGTACTAATATAAATTTGTATATAATATTAATAGTTATTAAATTTCATGATTATATTATATCATTTTTTGGATAGAAGTATTATGGAAATGTACCTTATTTATATATTCACAGTTGAGACTCCCAACCATTCTAACATTTGAATCTCATTTATACTCTTGAGAAAAACTACAACCCCAATGATGTTTCCAAATGATAATTGTTAAAAATTAATAGAAGACACATCTACATCTTTAAATGTGGTATCAAAATTAATTTTTAATAATAATAAATGTTTTAATGGAACTGGATAGAAGACGGTACTCTTAGAAGGTCCTTTTGATTTATTAGTCAATTCACTAGATTGTCTTGATCTGACCTTCTATGTCTCCATCACTTTATCCATATCTAATACAACAACTAACTTCAGACTTTATTTGTTTCAACTTTTATAGGATTTTCATATGAAATTTTTTGTAAAATACATACCTCCTATATCTTTGTCAGATTATACGTACATTCTATAAAAGTTCCAATTATATCACTGACCAGTGTAATAACTTGATCATCAAGTGGAATAGGAAACTCTGTGGTTATATCCTAAGCTACCTCAATCCGTACTCTCAAGGTATCATTCTAGAGTTAATTATTTCATATTTTGTCTCCTTGCATATTTTACTATATATCCCTATCAACTAGGTAGTGTATGGGTGTTGATAGATAAAGATCATATAAAACATTACCCATTGTAATTTTAGTAATATAATGTTATCAAAAGTTATTTGATTCACATTTATGAGAAAGAGTAATAAAAAAAATTAATTACCAATGGTAAGGTACGTGGTTAAGGGGAATGAATAACCTCAAATCTAGTGGGGTCATTAGGTAATTCATGTGTGCATCATTGTTCTACCACTGGTTTTCTTGGATCCTTTATCATATATTAGTCTACTAAACCATACTGAATAATAAAATCTTTCATAGCATTTATTTTTACCTAAAATACATTCATTAACTTATATGTATCTTCTTATGTATTTTTCTTCTCAAAATATGTTTGAGGATACACTCCAAACCCAACTCATCTAAAATAAACATATTATTTCGGCTACTTCAATGATACTGAAAGTGGTTTTTATTTCAGTATTCATAAAGTATATTCTTCTGTCCAAACCAAAGAAAACAAATATGAACAAAAATATATATTTTTTTAAAATACTGTTATAAAGCATAAAGAAATACTATTATGCCATACTTACACATGTTTCTTATACAACTTTTGTGTTTTTATTAATTATTTTATCATATTTGTTTACTTGATCCATCTTCCATAGAACATGATATGGAATGAAAGTTTATTTGGATGTAGATTTAGCAATATACATATAAAAAATGGATGTATTCTATTTCTTATAACATTAAAATTTTATTCTTTTATTTAAAATACATACCAGTTTCCTCTCTTATGAAGAATACACCATCCTTGATTTGTGATAGAATTACATAGGTTTTGATGCATGTTCTTTATTTTCATCACTCCTTTTTTATTACATAAATTAAAAAAATTGAATCAAATTAGATAAAATTAGTAATTTCAAATAATATTTTATCAACTATTTTGTAGCTGGAATGATAACTCAATAGAATGAATTATGAATGATTTTCCATGTTTAATGCTTTATAATGTTTGCATAAACACTAGTGGGTGGGGCTTTACATTCCCCTCAACATCCGTAACATGTGACTTGGTAAGAAGAGTATAGAAGCCTCTATGGGTTTTCTAAAAGTCATTAGCACATATTTCTTATGGAAATCATCTAAAATAAATGAACTCCTCATCAAATAATGGAAATTAAATAAATGTTTCATTTTATAATGTTTTAGTAAAATAGATAAAGTTTACCCTAACATTACCTTTATTCTTTCCAAAGGGTTTCCTTTAGTTATTGGTTGTACGTGGTTCCATGAATCTATATCAATCAAAAATGTAATCCTTATTGGGACCCCAAAATAACTAATGAACATTGACTTATTGTGGTTAATTTGTTGGTTATGTTGATTCCATCCAAACTCAAATTTTATACCCTTACTTATTGCCTTGATAATTTTATTCAACTCTATTATTGCAATCATTCTTGTTTTTTCATCAAAATGCTATTGATCCTAAAATAATTTTGCAGTTCCATCACCAAAAGAATATGTTTCCCAATGATTGGTTACATCATCATGTGAAGAAGGAATTTTATTCTTGATTAGCCAAACTTTTAATTCACATTATTTAACACATTGGAGAACAAATAATATTATGAGGAAAATAATATTATATTAAATAAACACTTTAACCTAATCATTTAACTCTATTCATTCTTAAAATGGTTGAAGGGAATTGGATCCTCCATCTAGAATCCAAATCCCTTATTTATAGTTCCCTATAACAAACAATTAATTGTCTAAATTTGGACTACCATGAACTAATTTGAGTCTCCCAATGAATGGGTCATCCTTGATTGAATTGTCATCGAACCATACATTTGTTTTAGTTTCTAGAAAAAAAATCATCCAACTCTTGTTTTCTAGATCTAAGACCAAAAATAATTTCACTAATTGTAATTATATTATAAATGGCTCATCTATTTCCCCTTCCACACTAAAATTCACCTTCCCAAATCTCATTTCATCAACATTCATGACACTCATGTTTTCCACCCATTTTCATTGGAAAATCATAACTTGAAATGCCATGTAATACAACTCATATATCATTTATATAATGTTTAAATATTATATATTCACATATATTTGATTTGAACCTTCGAAAAATATATATTCCTCATTTTCAGCACAAGTGTAACTACACTATTTTTCAATGTAGTAGAGTCATCATGTTATTTTTTATATAACATATACCTATTGATTATAAAACTAGTGTAAGGTATAACATTTTCATTTTGTATCTTTAATATCCATCAAAGTCATTAAATAGTTGAATTTTTATTTTAATATAACTTAATAAAATTAAGATCTTGAAACCATCATCTAATCTTTTGATTATGTATATTTGATGTCCATCCTTCAGACCATGATAGATTGAATCTCTAAGAATTTCTTTGTGGGATTCAATGTATGCTTCAACATATTCAATATTATATAAAATGTAATGGTTCACTTTCTCTCACTCTATGATTGTAAATATAACCACATCCCTTCTTGAACTCCCTTATCTCATAAGGAATCGGCTATGATGAATCTTTGAGAAATGATGTTATCCACATCTAATATGTAATCGGTACATAATTAAAAAATTCATTAAACAATATATCATTCAGTAATACAACCTTCTGGATGACTTCAATTTATGTAATACCCTTTTGAAATCATTATATACAGTTCTATGGGGTAAATCCATTTGTAATGGATAGGACCATATAGTTGAACATCTTTTACCATGTAAACCATTAGGATGTCCATTATATCAATGAATAGTGGTAGGAAGAACATCTATAATCCACATAATATGACTAAAAAATTCTTAGTCATGATTGGAAACTTCACCGAGTTTATAGATTCCATGCCTATGGATTTAAAAAATAACCAGAGTCTGGTTAATGTATGTCATATATTCTTTCATAGAATGAAATGTAAAGAAATGCGTATCAAATCTTCTTTCAAAACATGATATTCATGTGATTTTAGTCCCTTTAACATTAAAGTAGTCATTCAAAATAAATTATTGATACTATATGAATATCCCTATAGAAATATTATACCATTATGGAAAATGAAAATTTGTAATTTTTTCTTTATAGATAGAGTGTAATCTTCCAGAGGAAGAAAATTCTTCCCTATATCCTTAAATGGTTCCATCTCTTCATATATCCCATTGTAAATCATGTAAAACATTTTAATTCCATCTTTTATTTTTTAGAAACATTTAATAACTTGAAAATAACACTGTAGAGTACATTCTTTTCTGTATAAATGACATCAAAAAATGTTCTGATGTATAAACAACTCAAATATGATAATTCAAATAAAATTGTTCACTTTTTACAACCTAATTTCATAAGTTTTTTTTTCAAAAATGGTTTACCGAAATATTCTCAATATATATTATATTATCAAATAGTTGACCACCCATTAGTGGAGATGGTATTGTACCTTGTTAGGTATTCCCATGGAATGTTGTCATTTACAATCACTATTTAATTAAATGTGGTAAAAATATTAATTTACTAAAAACAAAGTCTTCAAAAAAATATTCAACCATACTAAATGTGTGCATTATTCACAAATAAGACACCACATCATTCCTTTAATGTCATATCCTAAAATATTTCCATAATAAGGAAAGTGATTTATCATACCATACAACATAACCCTCAATGTTAATTCACAACTTCCTTGAGCATCATAAATTATTACACTTTAATTCCACATAAATTTTAGATATTCAGTCAGTGGAGCCAAATAAACATCAATAACATAAATGAGATTCTTTAGTATAGATATAAGTAGAACCAACATAAGGTATTTTAACTTCATAGATAACTATGGTTTCCTGTCATAATTTAACAAAATGACATTAAATGTTCTATGTGTAAAACTTTTTACACTAAGAGGATTTATTATATATATAGATAACTCAAATAAAAGTTTCTCGACACATTTCAAAATATCGAATAATCGTAATCAATTTATTTCCACTTAAGAGAATCTTCTGGATGAGATAGGTTCCCATATTTAATTCTAGTATCCACATCCCATATCAATTGTATTGTGATTTCCTAATATCCATATAGTCTTATAAAGCATGGAATGATATGAAGTTACCATAAAATTTTTAAATAAATTGATTCCTCTTTATAATATTGATCCATTACACACATAGGGAATTTTATGAGTGATTCATGGCCTTTGTGAAAAAATGTATTCATTTGGGAAAAATGTACTTTTTTAGAAATAATTCCCATTGAATTTATAATTTTTTTAGTATCATACCATTGACAATGAGGTTTATTTTCTTCTAGTATCATATCATTAATGTGACCATGTAGTTATGTAAATCTTGGTTTCCTCCATTCCCAACCATATATCAAATTATATAACATAAATATAGTTGAAAATGTTGTGTATTTAGTAAAATTGGTATAAAATGGCCTCTTATTAAATCTATTTAACTTCTAAAAAATCTTCAAATAATCTCAAAGGCTATATTCAATTTCCATTTTCATTTCCTCCATGTGATCTCCATCATCATTTACACTGAAATTCATATTAGATGATCTATAAAATTCTGTATCATCAAAATCGGTGTTCACATTTAGTTTTTATCTCTATTTATTCCAATATTTATAAAAATGATTTATTCTATGGAAAATCAAAGGTTTTTCCAACTCTCCTGAGCTATTTTTTCTTGAATAAAAATAACATAAATAAGGAAAATAGATTTAAGAATGTCATATTCATTGTCTATTTCAAACTTGATGAACTATTTAACACCAACTTCATACTCTTTTTTCATATGATTAGTGTACATCATTTTTCAATTCTTATCCATGCTATTTGGTTCATAAAACTTTCATTTTGTACAAAAATTAAATTGGTAGATGAATTTATGGAAGAGATTGTGGATGGTTCTCAAGAAAAAAAATTCAATAATAACTATTTGGAAGATAAATTTTATGAGGATGATAGTTTTATCATTAAATATAAATTCTCCAAGGCAAGGAGGTGGGGAAGCACTGGAAAACATTTCTTAGTTTGTTTCTTAAATCTCAAATGAGAGCTTGACAGTCAAAATGTAATAATAAAAAACATAAATAACATTTTATAAATGATATCCTTCTGAATATTTCATAGGATGTTTTTTTATATCATATTTACCCATTATGGGTCATATTTTATAATAGACCAAGAAATATATTGTACGTAATAAAAATCACATTGGATGAGTAATGTTTTGACGAAAATATATTCTAGTATGAAAATCAATTATAAATGAATTTTTTTTACTTTTTGTAAATTTAATTTGAAAATAAATTTATGAAAAATGTCTGGAATTATATTAACAACCAATTGAAAATTATATTAACTAAAATAAATTGATAAACTATAATTAGAAATTTTTTCGAGTGTAATATTGATGATCAATGATTGATAAATTATGTGATTGTAAATATGTTCATTTTTTCATTATAGAATTATGTCACATTGAACGGTTACTATTAGAGAGGGATGAGGATTAGTGGAGATTGCTCATATGGTCCTCAGTTGGTGACCAACATTATGTGTTCTTTCAAGTAAATTAATATTGAAGATGACTGAGATAATACATGAGATATATATTGACAATTTTATTATCTAAGGTATAATAGAATAATAATTAGAGGTGATACAACACCCTATAAATATAAAAAATATTTTGTAAAGATTACTAAAATTCATAAAATTCTATAAACACTGGATATTTAACAGTCCTTTAGATGAAAACATATAATATAATTCTAAGAAAAGATTTCTTTATTAAGTGAAATAATAAAATTTATTATTATATTTGAAGATCCTTGTTTTTCTCACTACATGAATTCATTCATATTATTTTAGGAGGCTTATTTGTTAATATCGATAGAGGGGGTTTAATTATTCGAGACATTGGTTTCATATTCCATGTGTATTTAGACACAATTCTGGTTGTTTTTTAAAGATGGTAATTTAATTTAATCAACGTAAAATTTTTATTATGAGATATAGATATATGTTTTTTTAAAATTTTGTATGAGAATAGGTTATACATAATTTTATCCCAATAAATATTTAATATTTGGTAGGGGTTTCTAGGACATGTTGTTTCATATAATGGATTTTTTATATATCTTAACAAGATTAAGGATATTATGTATTGGGAGAATCCTAAGAATGTATTTTAAATATAATTATTTTTTATAGTTTATTACTAGAAATTTAATCGGGAATCCTTGTATATGCATTCACTAATGACAACCTTTACTTATAGAGGATCAAAATTTGATTTGAATATGACGAGCTAGGAGGTATGATAGGAATTATAGAATAGATTTACATTGTATTTATTTTTCAATTCCCCTAAGATTAAATATTCTTGTCAAGTTCACTTTTAGACAAATGTACTGAATAAAGTATGTGTTTTGATTTAAGGAAGAAATAATATGGTGTGTGGGTTTAGGTTACTAAGAACACATGAGAAGAAACATCCTATACTTAGGCGAGAATGTTTTATCATTGTTCTAGCTTTAAAAATTTGGGTACATTTTATTTTCTATGATATTCATTGTGTATATATATAATGATAGTTTTAAGTATATTTCTACACTATTAGATATTTTCATCATATATTGATGTTTGGTGGATTTTCATTAATCTTTTAAATTTGAGATATTGTATACTCTGAGTGGAGATAATCTGTTGAATGATTCATTGATTATAAAAACTATAACATCAGTAGATAAGTAATATTGGGATTAATAATAGTTAATGATATTACTTAAAATATTCATATTGAGGTGAAGGAAAAAATAGAGGTTATATTTTATCAAGAATTAATGTCATGTCCTTGTCATCAGATTAAGTGAAATAGAAATTATTAATTGATTGATGAATGTTGAAGGATGATAACATACATTAAATAATGGGGAATGTAACAATATATAGACTTTTTTACCATATACACTCCTTTATTATGAAGTCTAGGTACTAATTCTGTTATATCCAATACTTTATTTTGAGGTGGGAAGTTCATTTTGGAGCTACAAACATTTATCATGACAATATATTCTAATTTTTGTGATTTTAAATAATGAATGATGGTGTTGAATTAATTTCATTGTTGACACCCAATTAGTAATAGATTGAAAAATTACATGAATTAAGGGTAAAAATATCGTGGAAATTTTCCTTCCATAATTTTGGATGATATTAAAAAAGGCCACAGAAGTCTCCAATGAGATACAATACTCTTTTTTAAATGGACTATACAAACTGTGAGATAATGTCATCATTTTTGCATTGAAAATCAAAGAACTATTTTTCTTAAGTATTGGTCATTTTAAACGTAATAAATTAAACTGATCAGTGATGTGTCAATGGGTTAAAGTTATTATTTTTTTTAGTTTTTTTTTCAATTTGATAGAATATAAATGATTTTTAAATAATAATGAAGTTGAAGTTGGAAGTTATTAGACATGAAATATATTAATTTTACTTGTTAGAAAAGGAATTTGGAAGAGTTTGATGCTTTGTGAGAATCCCTTCATTACATAAACATCATTCACAAAATTTCATTTGTAAATATATGTAAAAAAACAATAAATATCACATATTAAAATAAACAAATCCCTATATAAAATAGATTATAATGAAAATTGAAAATCTACTCTAATCCCTCAATATAAACATAGAATCTACCAACCTTAAGGGAGTGTTAGTGTTCTAGAACCTCAATATAAACATAGAATATACCATCCATTAGGTGGTTACTTTGTCCATTATTTTAAATAAGGAATATACTAGACTCAAGTTGATATTTATTCTGAAGACATCATTTTGAGATCATTTTTCATAACAGTCTCAAAAAAACCGAAACATTATATTAAATAATTTCATGACCAACATATCCATTATTTATTTGGTTCAAATAATCATTCCAAAAAAAATTTCAATTTTAAATTTTAATCCACTATTAAAATAAATCACAATATAATCATTTTATAATGACATTGATTTGTCTAAATAAAATGATCCATGAAATGATTTTTACAAATAACATTTTGAGAAATTTGAATAGACTTTTAACATTGAAAAAGTCAATTTTCTAGAGAAACAATTATAATGTACAAAAAATACTCAGAAAATTATTTTCATCAACGAATATACAAATTATAAAGAACCAAAGAAAAAAAATTCTAAATAAATTTCAAATTTATATAAATTATGAAGAAAAAATAAACATATTGACCGTATATTATCATGGGAAAAGTTTGGATTCACCTATGTGTTTTCAAAATTAAAGGGATTTAATTAAATAACAAAAAAATCTCTGAATATTTTTTATTAATCTCAAACATAATAGTCATAAAATTTATTCAACATCTAAAATATAAATAACAAAAATTGCAATTATAATAATAGGCATGGAGTTTACATTCTTCTAAGTAGAAATTTAATCATTAAATAAGTAAAGAACATGTTCCATATATAAGGGATCTCTCATTCTAGAATATTTTATACATGTATAGAAAAAAGATGAGGAATAAATTATTTAAGGGCCGTAAATTCTAAAGGAAAAAACCCAAACCAATTGTGGGGGATCATTGAACTTGAAGGATGAGGTTTTGATCATCTAGGCTTGTGAAATATATATTATTTGAATGAGAAGGTGTAGAAACCTAAACATGGAACCTAATATATAACTGATCATAGAAACCATTCACTTATACACACTGTGGGAATTGAACAAGCAGGAATGATATGTGTGGAGAAAAAAATTTACACCATAGATTAGAGACATAATTATTTTAAGAAAATGTTGAGGGGGAGTGATGAAAGTAGTGGAGTTCATGATAGTTTGAGAGGTGTGACTTAAATCAGTTCTGTTAGGGTTCTTTTAAATAGACCTAAGAGTGTTTTACTAGTGCTTCCAAAAAGAATTGATAAATATATCTTTATTCGATGTTAAAATAATAAGCACTGATAAAATATGTCTTTATCAACACTTTGTAGTACTGATAATAGCCAACTTTATTACCACTAAAGTTCTAGTGTTGATAAGGTATTTAAAAATATAATTAAAAAATATATATATTTTTAAATATTTTTGAAAATATTTTCATATAATCATATATGTATTTATATCATAATATATATTTAATTAATTATATATATAATAAATATATATAAATATAAATATAAATATAATAAATATATTAATTATTTAAATATATTAATTATAATTTTTTTATTTAAATAAATATATATATATTATTGTATAAATACCTTTTAAAAAATTATTTACATATTTATATCATTATATATTTATATAATTATAGCATGCATTTGGGGGCTTCCCTGAGTGGTAAATGCTCCCTATAATCCTATAACAGACCAGAGTTCTAACTAGATTGGGAGTGAACTTCTATTGGCAGACAGTGATGTAGGTATGACCTAGGTATGTGGTGATGCCAGCACGACGTAGAGTGATGGTGACGTATGTATGATGCAAACATGACATTGCACTAGGCCTTCATGTTATTTTGTGAGCCTTTGGGCTATGTAATGTATTTCATTCCCACAAGTCCATCGGGCTATGTACTGAATAAATAAGGCTTGATGAGTGATGTATCCCTTAGAGGGCTATCGCCAACCTTTCTGGCATGTATGTGTGGTGTGTGTGTGTTTAATGTAATTGTACCCATAATCACCTAATATATATATATATATCATTACATATATTTATATAGTTATATATATATATATGACAAATATATTTAAATATTTATATAGTTACTATTTTCTTAATTCAATATATTTGTTATAATTTTGTAAATATTTAAATAAATAAATAATTATTTATAAAAATATATATACTTGTTTGAATGAAAAAATTATTTAGTTTTTATTATTAATATTAAATTTTATAAATTTAGTAATTATACATTTAAACATATTTTTAGTTTAAAATTTTTATTTAAAAATATATTTTAACACTATCAATTAATATATAATCATAAACTCATGCATGTTAAAAAGTAGAGAAATTGAATAATTAAGAATGAGTACACTTTAAAAATATTTAACAAATAAATTAGTTTTTTTTAATTAAAAATAAATTTCAAAAAATTATCGATAAATTTTGAAATGAAGATGAATTCATATTGAAAATATCAAAACATTGTAAACAAATATATATAAATAAATATTCGAAAATGAATAAATTGTGAAAAAAAAATTTAAACATGAATAAACACTAAAAAAATCATTAATATTAAACAAATTATCAATTAAAACATAATATACTATATGTATCATGTAACAAAATAAAATACTAAAATAAATATTAAAATTTGAAAATTGACAGAAATATTAGGTGTATGGGTTTCTATAAATATTTCATTAATTATGTAAATATTTGTGTTTATGTGTGTGTGTATGTTGTATATAAAAGTATATTAATTACATATAACTATTCATGAAATAAATGTGACACACTTTTGATATTTGTTAAATTTAAAAATAAAATGACATTCAATTAATGTCTATTACATGGTACAATTAGTCAATATTTTTAATTAATATAAATTTTTAATTATACACCAATCATTAAGAAATATATGACTTATTAAGGTACGAATAAATATTCTATATTACATAAATAATATTTTAGGAAATATTATATATATATATAATCATATAATTCTATATAAAAAATATTAATGAATCAGTATGTATAAAAACCATTATAAATGAATTAGAAATTAATATGTTATTAATTATTACTTTTTATTCATTTTTTATATTTATATTTAATATATATTTCTTATTAATATTTATAATTAATGAATATATATTTCAAATGTACTCATTTTTATAAATAACTATTTCATCAATAATTTTTTAAATATTTTTTTAATTTATTCATTTATTCATTTTTTTGTTTAATAAAATTTATTAGTTTTTTTTTTACATATTAAAATTATTAACTTCATATACCAATATTTTCAATATATTATTAACTAATATATATAATTTATATATATGTATATTATCTTTATTTATTTTTATTAATAATTATGGAATTAATTAAAATTTTATTGTAGTTTTTTATTTTAATAATTTTTAATTTTTATTTATGAAATTTTTTTAATTTAATCATTTTAAATATCTTTATATATAATATAATTTTTATTTATATAATATATATATATGTATACTAAATATATTAATAAATATTTAATTAATAAATATTTAAATATTTATTTAAATTTATTCATTTTCACATGTTTAATTAACTAATTTTTTTAATATATCTTAAAAATTTGTTTGTTTTAAATTAGTTAAAAAATTGGGGGTTGACCTTGGCACTACGTATGTATAAGGTGGGCCTCGACACACGCGAGCCTATGAAGGGGCCAATATTGTAGTGTGTGGAACTTTTATATTGGGAGCTCACCCCCGCAGCAGGATTCTGAGGTTATCATTTGTTATAATAATTTAATAATGAGTGGCCTAAACTTACAAATTATGATTTGGGACAAGCGTGGGTGATTGGGACCTTTATCAGCACTAAAACATTTCCTGATAAAGTTACCCTTTTCTAGTGCTAAAAATAATGCACTCATAATGGTTTCATTTACCGGTGTTGTGTATTGCATGTTTTGTAGTAGTATCATGTGACATTGACCTTTTTTCATATAGTTTAATGTCTTCTAGAAAGGACCATTGGTTTGTGATCACATGAATTATTTATTGAGTAACGTTGTATTGGTTAGGGCATATAGATTTCCACATCCATTATGATTACTGAGTAGGCTACATTGGGATATAACATTTGTATCATGTAAGGTCCTTTTTACTTTGGTTCAATATTTGGTAGTTTCTTTCTGAGTATTATTATATTTTTAAGAGTTAAAACTTGTTCTTATTTAATGAATGAAAGGAGATAAAATTTCTTGTTGAAGGCTTGTGCTATCTGGTTTTGGAGAACATCCAAGTGATGTAAGGTATGAAACCTTTTCTCACCGAGCTCCTCTAACTCAGCCAGTCGATTGTATAATTTATCACCATCTGAGTTTTGTTCACATAAAGCTATTTTTAGTGAGGAAAATTGGGCGTAAATGAGTAAAATTACCTCTATTCTGTATACCGGTGAATATGGGGTCTCTTGAGTAGTATTGTAGGTTATAGTGCAGTAAGACAATAAGGCATGTATGATAATGGTGGGAAGAATGGTTGGATTTGATGTTGTAGTCCTGGAATAACTTTATAAATTAAAAAGAGATAAAGTTGGTTTCATTGCCATGTAGTATTTTTTTTAGTGACACAAAATCTAGGGATGTGTTTGACTTCACAAAATTTATGACTCTTTGTCTTTATTTACTTAAGATGAACCACCTCATCCAAATTAAAGAATACGTCGGTAATGTTATTGATGTATTTGATCCTCCTGGTCATAGATGGAGGGTATATACTTAAACAAACATTCCACATCTAGATAACGGATAAGATTATTTGGATAAGTTTAAACAAATTTGGGGTTGATGGTTGAAGGATTCATGCACTTGGTAGGAATGACATTTTTGACGAATTGTATGCAATCATGTGTCATCAAGGGATATAAATACCTAATCCAAAGGATTTGGTGAGATATATTAGTTACTGATAGAAGGGATCCATAACAATTATGATTAATTTTTTTTATAGTGGTTTTTGTACCCTCCCTATCAATGAATCTGAGGATAGCTCCATCGAATATGTACTTATGAAGAACCTTATGATGGCACTGCCTATCATAAAGAGTGAAATTGACCATCCTTCATCAGATATGTTCTTTTCTAGATTTTTCTGAAGTAATGGTACCCTTTTTTAGGTATTATATGGTAGTATTAATCCAACCATTTTAATAATTATCTAGTTCATTGGCGTAGTTAAACTTGTTGATCTCTTACATACTTTTTCGAACAAATGACGATACTATTTTTTGATGGGTGATGTTGATGACTATTTTATCATGATCTAGATCTACCAAGGTTATAGAAGTGTTTTCTTATTTGTCTTCCTAGGTTATTTTTTTAATGTGGGATGTCAGTTGTCGATGGATCAGATGGGAATTTTTTAATCAACTCTAAAACATAATTATGTCGGGGATTAAAATCTTCTTTTCTAATGGCATAATCACCATTAATTATTTTAATCACCAACTCAAAGTCACCTTTGATTCTTAAGTGAGTCACTGATATTTTCAAATAAAATTATAAGACTAAAATATGATCTTGGAACTAATACTCATTGTTATTGTAGCCTTCAAATAGTAGGAATGAGTAGGGTAAAACTGCCTCTATTGGAGAAATGAGAATGACTCTCAACCCGACCTGGTTGATCATGGGGTCATTCATCTTTTTTTTCTGTTGGTCATATGGATGCACCATAAAAATACATTTACCATATTTGGTTAGAGTCTTGAATGGATAATAGCTTCTCATATTGTAGTTCTTTACTCACTAGTACTTCTTCCATAGATGGATGTTCTTCGAGGAAATTTGTTAGAACCTTCCCTTTTATTGTCTTTTACAGTATAAACTAGATGTCGAATTGGTGTAGAATGACCAACAATAATTCCATATATAAACTCGACACAGAATGATTGAGGATAAGTTTTAGAGGGTAATTTGAAGAGATAAAATTCAACTCCTGGCGTTATAGACTGCGCTTTAATTTCTAAACTGAAATAATTAATTTTAAATTGTTCTTCATGATATCTTAATACTGAGTCTATAACACCCTAATTTTTTTAAAAATTATTTTTTAAAAATAAATTAAATTTAATTGGTGGATTAAATTTAAAACTACAAAAACCTTTGTTTTATTTATATAAAACACCAATTCAATCATGTCATACAAGAAATAATTATATTAAATTGTCGTACATGCAACACTATGTTTGGCTTTCATTGCACACAATGTTATGTTCCTTCGATAGCTTGTGTAACACACAAGACAGAGTTTTACCAAAATAAAATATACTTATATTAAATTAATATTTTATTTATCAATTAGCCTTTATAATGGATTTTATTAAATTTATTAATTAATTTATGATAATATGGTTTACACATGTATATAAGATGAATTATTTAGTGAATAATTAACTAGAAAAAAAATAATTCCCTTTTGAAAATATAGGAATCATTGTATACAAAACAATTTTTATAAATTAATTAACCCATTTATGTTTAATTAATTTAATTTAATTAATGTGCTTTATTTTCAATATATTATTTAATATTTATCCTATGAATTTCCAATACAAGATAAAACAATAAATCCAACTTTATGATTAAAAACAGTATTTTTTTAAAAAAATTATCGCCATTTAATGGAAGACTTCTTTATAGATAAATTTTTGAAACATGTATATTTATTATTTGAAAAAATAAAATTCATTTGGAGATATTAATATCAAAATTTACTTTTTCGTGATATTTTAGAATTTTTCAATAACTTTGTTTTTTGAATAATGAAAAATACCGAATTTTAATTGAAAACTGATTTTTCTTCTAAATAATTTATAATGTTAAATAATATTATAAATTTAATTTAAAGTAAAATTAGATCTATTATAAATATATTAATATAATTTGGGTCATTTTATATATTTTTATATTGAATTTAGATATAAAATCACTGTGAATTTTTAAACAATTTCACTTTAAAAATTTGTTTTCCCACTACGTCGGTGGAATTATCTTTAAAATTAAATTTTCAACTTATATAAATTTAATTTCAAAATATATATATAATTATATGGAATGATATTAATATTTATATTCTAATATGTTAAAATTAATTTATTTCCATAATAATTATTTTAAACAATTAATGTTAATTAACGCGATTAATGTTAAAACGGGGTATTGTGTATTACATTAATTTGTACTAAAAATTATTTTACACATGCATTGGATTATTATTTAATTAATTGATATTTATATATAATATAATTTTGTATAAATTTTATAAAAAGTTTCTTTTTAATTATAGTCTTAATAGATAAATTACATAGGAAAATAAAAAGATAATGTTTACCTCAATAAAAACTATAAAGATAAATTTGAGTATACTTAATGATTATGGGAAAAAATGATAAAACAAATTTTATTTTTTCATTTTGTAAGTTTTTATCGACCCATATTTCCCTTAAATACAATATTTTACATTTTTAAGCAAATGGGGTAAAGGATACATTCCAATAGTGTTTTCCTTTTGGTATTTATAAGAATGTCTCTCTTCCTCCAATATAAAAATCCACTCACTCCCCTTACTTATTCACACCTCTCAAGGCCTTACAATCATCTAAATTATGAAAAATTAAGTTAAAAAATCCATCCTATATATCTATAAGATTCAATTTGGGAATAAATCTTATCAGGGAATCCCCTTACAGCAAATAAAAAGGAGTTACCCGAAGAAAATGTTACGTTCATCAACGTGAATTTTCATTTAGTTTCCTTCTCCACCACCATGAATATTTATTTTTTAAAAATAATATAAAAACCTCAGTATCATAAATATATTGATATTTTTTTACATTAAGTGTATTACAAACACCTTGACACACTTACATCAAATGGGATACACAATCCTTGTTCGTGCATACAATGAATTACAACCTGGCGAACCGATGTCCTTCATTCTTCCAATACCACCAATCATGGTTGGTAATTATTATATATGTACTATTTTTATATGATATATATTTCATTTATGACATATTTATGATTCATTAATTTTTATATAACAAATACCTTCAAGATTTCCATTTTGGGGAATACAAAAATATAATTTGGGACGTGTGGACAACTGCCTCCTCAAAGCGATGTGATTTGTTCACTCTTTACATGAAATGTATTAAGTATGGGTTCAATAAACATATTTTATATATATGTCATAATAATTATACTATAAATATAATATATATCATTAAATTATCATTACATATTTCAATATGATTAGAAAATGGGAAGAGCGTTCTTCCGTACTTACGGTCAACCATCTCCACGAACATTGTATTTCATTTCTTATTTATATATTTTTTATATTATCATAAATATGTATATACTGAATATATAAAATATTTATATAATTTTATGAAACTTTTTAAATAATTAAATCATTATCTAATTAATTTTACCAAGAATAACAAGAGAAACATGTACAAAAAACATAGTTGTTACTACCAAAAACATAACTTTACATGAAATTGTTAATAAACAGGTAATATAAAGTCATGATAAATTAATATATGGAATGATATATAATAATATGGTTTTTTGAGATTTATAATAAACTGATATTTATTATACAGGATCATTGAAGGTGTTTGAAGAAATTCAAGTCTTAAGGTAAGGGGATTTCTTGTCTAACTTTTATTTATGCAAGACTTCTTCCATATTCACCACTCATTTATTTTTTTGGTTTATATACTTACCATTAATGAATTATATTATTATTATAATTATATTTATGGTTATTTACATATCAATTTTATAATCTCTCTTTCATGGGGTATATGGTTCAAATCTTACCAAATCAGTAAGGTAATCTTTTCTCAATTTGCCTTCTTTGAGTCACATGTTTTGTAATACATCTAAATTCTTTTTTGAGGGATATATAATAGACTTTGAAATGTTTTATCATTAATATATTTATTTTAGTTATATTTTAATTTCCAGGTAATATTATTCTCTATTTCTTATTATGATTAAATGTTACCAAAGTGGTAAGATTTTATTGCTATAATCTCATCATTTATTAGGATTGTATACGATTATGCTTCTATTGATGAAATCTTATGATCCATATCTCAATAAATCTCATGAATTTTATTATACTCTATTTATTCATGATATGTTAACATAATGGTACAATTTTTTAAAACCATAATTACTTAATAATATATATAAAATGTTTCTAATAAAATCGTACATTATTTCTCTCAGTGGTAAAAAATAGGTTTTATTCAAAAACCATGTTTTCTAAAAATGATTTTTTTTTTATAAATTATTTTTTAATATATTTTTTAAGAAAATGTGTTTTAAAATATTTTATATTTTAAACATGTTTATAATGGTTTTCAAATCTTCCTTTATAAGTTTTCAAAGATATTTTCTATCAAAAAGGTTTTAAAAATTTGTTATGTTTTAATATGTGTTTTTTAATAGGAATGGATATTTTTTCCAAGAAATGTTTTAAATTATTTTTAAATATTAATTTCTAGGTTTAAAAAGTGGATTTCAAAGAAAATGGTTTTGTAAATTGCTTATGTCTTAAAAATAGTGATTTTTAAAGATCACCTATTTTCTTTAAGAACTCCTCCAAGTGATTATTAAAAATAATTCTCTATATTAGTTGAAATAAATTGAAATAGATTTTTATTTAAAAGGGATATTATCCAAGTATAAAATTATTATTTCTATGAATGGTTGGCTTTTGGATTGCATGATGTTAATAAAACCTGTTACATTTCCATGGCCTAATCACGTTGGAAATAGATTGATATGAAACACATTTATTTTCCATGGGATAATCATGTTATGAAAGAATAATGGTTTTTATGAGATTTTATGATGAAATTAAATAAATTTTTCTTTTATTTATTTTGAATTTAATAGACATTTATTATACAATGTGAAGTCTCAGATAGCGCCGGTTAAACCCATTATAGTTTAACATAGTGTGGCCAAGATAGCGCAACATAATCCGAATATATATTAATAATGGGTGGCCAGACTATATCAGGTAATATTGTTATAGCTTATACAATTAGTCGGACATATATATCCCTATAATTCACTGGTTAATTATTTATATATCCTGAGATAATGATGGGAAACATGTCTATGGGTTTGATCCCCCATGTAAAGAAGGTTTAACCATATCCAATATGGGAAGAAGGTATTACCTAATCTACTATAAAGATAGAACTTTGACTAGGGATGGTGGTGTGTCCCACCCAATAGATGTAGTCCCTAAGAAGTTCCACAATATTTTTTTTCAACGATCCTTGAATTATGGGGAATAATTTTATATTCATATGTGTATTCCATAAGTCTATGCCTTATGGAAATGTTATGCACTCATGACTCGTGTTCTTTTATTTCCTCGTAATTCATGTCATATAAATTTTCAATATTTATTCCCTGAATCAAAATTATGATATTTGATATGAATTTTATGATCTTAAAATATTATGATCATATTCTCATACTACTATGTCCATGTTATTCCTATATATCACCTTTATATTTACCCTTACTGAGAATCTTAGCTGGATTTATCATATTTTTTCATTTCCAAGGTTACGATGAAAGGTTTTATGTAGGAGTACTAAAGGGGAATATCATTATATGATATGTTTAATATTATTCAAAAAATTATAATAATGTGTTATGTCTTTCCAAAGACACTAAAATTTTAGTCTTAGGGAATATACTTTTTTAATGAGATGAATATTCATCTAAAATTAATTAATATCTATTTATGGTAATCCTAGGTATCTGTAGTTAGTATTAATGGAAGTGTTTGTTCAAACTTTGGAAACAATATGTTAAACAATTAGTGATATCCCTATATACATTTTTAATGATATTTCTAGGTATGTCTCTAAATGTAAGTATAAGGACGAGTCAATATTTAGGAAAATATCATGTAATTTTGGTAAAGGATTGAGAGAGTGATTTCCCTAAAATTATATACCTATATAGATATTACAAGTGGATTCCTCTCTATAATAGATTTACATCAGGGTAACAACCCTGAGAACACTATATTAAGCTATAATCAATCAGGAACTGGTGCACAACAAAGTTCCTTCTTATACTCAGTTTAACACTCCTAAGATACATGCTTCGGAAATTAATAAACACGTTATGAACCATTATGAAATATTTAAATATAATATATCATTGAAAAACCTTGTATAAAACAAAGGTTTTATAGTTTTAAGAATTATGAGTCATGATTTAGACTAACTACAAGTAATTTTTCATGATTTTTTGGCTCTCTTCCATGAAAACTGTTTCTCATACTATTATTTTTGGTTTTAGTCAATGGAAAGAAGTAGAAGGAATTGGTTTATTGTTAAATGTGATGGAAATTTTACTGATGAGAATACAAATGGAATTATTACTGAATTAAGTAATTTTGTGGACATGCCAAATCGGTTTTCACAAAACATGATTAAAAATGTGCACCTTAACCAACTCTCATACTCACCAAAGAAGATAATGATGTAGTTCATTGAGAGATAAGGTAATGGTGACCATGGAAGAAAGAATATTCAGTTACCTATACGTCTATTATATTGGAATAAGTACTCAAGGTAATGTCTCGAATGAATGATGATATGTCATATGTGTGGCGATGAAATCTACAAAGCAAGAAATTGATGAGGAAAAATGAAGAGTTTAGATTGTGAAATGAATTGGAATATTTGTATCCCAAGGTTATTATAAACAATTTAATATTTAATGTATGTAATGTATATGAATTATGAATATAAATTTCATTGGGGTAAATATCATGAAGGAACATAGCAAGGTAGTATGAGTAATGGTTTTGTTGATGATGATGAAGATACAATGAAAGACATATGAAAGGGTTATGTTATTCAAAGATTATTAATCACAAGAATGATTAAATCGAGTTGTATAAATGATAATACATGATTTATATTTAAAATTATAGGAATGGGGTATTGAGGAATAAGATGACTAAGCTTAGATAATTGTTCGATAAGTAAGTGGGATGACTAAAGTATTTATGTTTTTCAATTCTGGGATTATGTTATACAAATCACAAAAAAATATAATTATTTTAAATATTAGTTTTCGTTAAGTATTTGAAAGGATATATCGAATGGTGATGATGACCTAGAAAAGTTATTTAATAAAAAATTTACATTTTGATTAAGGTAAGGTAACAATTAATGTGTTCCTGGTGTTGAGAAAACTGTTTTTAGTTTGGTTAAAGGGATGATTGGTATGGATAAAATTAATAGGATAATATTGGTGACATATAATTCTATTTATGGATATTAGGAATGAATGATACACCTTCATTCCATAGAGTAAACAATGATGTGTAAATTGATGAAGTCCTATCCAAATGGTGAGATTGTTCATATGAAATGGAATAAAATTATGTAATTATATCAACTTATGAAAATTATTTAACTCTCAGAAAAGGATTTTGAAGTAAAATATTTTCTTGTTCTCATCATCTTGATGATATCAATGACATTTTCACTCCTATTTAGGTTTTGGATTTTCAGCTATTAAATTTATCTTGATCACTTAATTTCTATAGGTTAGTGATCTTTATCGCACTTTATAATTATTTTTAAAATTCTTCCATGTCCAAATAATCAGTTTCCACATATGATCTCCAATGTAGAAACCAAGTTATATAATACTTTTTGTTAAATTTATTTTCTTAGATTTCCCTTTTAAAAGTAATTTCTAGTATTAATTTTGACTATGTGGGCTTCTATGAAAGTAACCATCATGTATTAAACCTTTTACGACTCATATTAATTTCAATGAAAAAATCATTTCAAGGGGGTAGAATGTATCACCTTGACATTTTATTAATTAATTTTTCGAATAAGATAAATTTAATTGATGGATTGAATTTAAAACTACAACAAGTTATTATTTCTTTAGAAGAAAAAATTGAAAATAATTTTCTATAAGAAACACTTATATTAGCTTGTGTAACATGAAATACTATGTTTGGATTCTATTACAAACAATATTGTGTCACTTCGATAGTATCTGTTACATGCAATATTGAGTTTTACTGAAAAATAATATACTTTTATTACAATAATATTATAGTTACCACTGATTCAATGAAATGGAGTTTATTAAAAAGATTAAATAAATTATGAAAATATGGTTTACACATGTATATAAGATAATGTTTTTTGTGGCCAATTAACCAGAAATGAAAATAAACCCCATTTGAAAATATAGGAAATCATTTTCTACAAAAAATATTTTATACATTAATTCACCCAATTTTAGTGAATGGCCTTAATTAATTAATTATTTTATATATTCAATTATAAATTTAACATTAATCCTAGTATTTTTCTTGATAAGAGATAAGAGTAAATCCTACTTTACATTTAAAACTGTATTTTTTTAAATGTGGTTTTGCCGCCTTTTAATGGATGATTTTTTAAAAAAAAATTTAAAAAAATTATATTGATTATTTAAAAAAATTTATTTTTAAACTATAATATAAAAATATAATTTGGGTGATTTTTTGGTATTTTTCTGAGATGTTTCATTTTATGATGAATAGTGAAAGTACATAATTTTAATAGAAAAAAAATTCTTGTGTAAAAAAATTATAATAATAAATTATATATTAAAATTGTTTTAAAGTATTATTAGATAAATTAATCATATTTTAAAATAAAATTTCCCATTTTAATCATTTTTATTTTTATTTTTGATATAAATGACATAGTTATATTTTGTACATTTTTACATTAAAAATCTGCTTTCTCACTATGTTTGTGGGATTACATTTAAATTTAAATTTTCCACTTATGTTAATTGAATTTGGAAAAAAAGATATAATTATTTGGAATCATCATAATATTATTTCTTTAATAATTTTAAATTAATTGTTTACCTTAATAAATATGGGAAATGGTTAAAATTTATCAACATGATTAAGGTTTAAATGAGATTTTCCACATTACTTGTGTTTGTATTTAAATTAATTTTACACACACATTGGATTTTTATTTAATAAATTTTACTTCATATATAAAATTATTATGTCTAAATTATCATAAAAATATATTTTTAGATATATTATTAAATTATAAATTACCAAGGTAAACAAAAAGATAAAAGTTACATTAGTATTAAATATGAAGATGAAATTTAGAAAACCTAAAGGCTGTGGAGAAAAATGATAAAAATAATTTTTTTGTGGTGTAAGTTTATATATATCATGATTTCCATAAATTCCATTTTTTATCAATTTTGGAGGCACATGAGGTATATGAAACTTCCCAACTGTGTTTTTTGGGTATTTATAAGTGAAACTTATCTTTTGCAATAAAAGGAACTCAAACCCCTCACTTATTCAAACATATCAAGACCTTTTCTCATTAAAATTGTACCTAAATATGCTCCCAACATCCCTCCTCTCAACCGAGAAGCCTCACTTAGAGCATAAATACAACCAAGGAATCCATTTTGAGAAAATCATAAGGAGCTACCCAAAGAATATATATCATTATTCCATATGAATTTTCATTTTGTTTTCTTGTCCACGTCCTTCAATTATTATTATTCAATGCACATATAATGTCCTTAGTATCCAAAATATACTATTATTTTATTTTGTTAATGTTATGACCAACCTCTTCACACATTTCCATCAAATGGGATACACAACCATCATTTTTTATTACGACCAACTACTGTGTCATGAATCAATCTCATTAATTCTTCTTTGACCACCTATCAATGTTGGGAATCACTACAAAAATTAGACCTATAGAGGATGGTTTTTTATTTGGTGGATGTTTAAAGCACCAATATGTGGTTCTATGATGGTTCTTAAAAAAACACTTAATGTTGGTATCACCAACCAACTCAGGATGACTCTAACCATTTTATAGTGGTTATTGGAAACTATAGTAGACTATTCATCCCATAGAGAGTTATTATTTTTATAATCGGTTTCCAATTGCAATTTTTTGTTTGGATTTAGCATTAGTTTAAATCACTTCTAAAACCCAAAATCTGCCACTAAAAATATCCCTTAAATAGTTATGTTTTAAACTGCCTCTAAATAGTGATTATATGAATATAATGGTGGTTTAAACATTCATTATTTATAAATTAAAATAACAAAATAGTGTAGGACTATCGGTATCCCTAGAAAATAAAAGGAAACCAATATAAATGTCCTTAAGAAAACACTCCCGTACCTGAAAATTTATATGAAACAATCAAATTTCACATTGATTGGTGTTACAAATTCACTACTCAATTTATCATCCTAATATCATAATAGAAAAACTAGTTTAAATAATCATGACATAAGGGGGAACCAAAATTGGATCCAAAAGCACATGGTGTCTATATGATACTCACCATTGGGCCTACTCAAGATTTCTATGATAATAAAAAATAGTAGCAAGTTAATACATATACTAACTAAAAGAAACCAAAATTATAAAAAATTTAAACATGAATAAATAAATATTATGAACTATATTAACCAACATTCTCATTATAATAAAGTAAAAACATTCTTTATAGGGTAAATACAATATATGTTTAAAATCATATCCATGTTCACCAGACACCAATATGAGATCATATATGTTTAGTTCCCCAACATCTTTGAATCCAAATCGAACCCTAATCACTACGTGATGAACTTTTATTGACACCATCTTCACCTAAATATCCACTTCCTAATACAGGCACCTATATGACTATTATGTTGAAAATTAAAAAAATTAGTATATTTAAATTTAAATGTATAGACAATATACGGTTTAGTACTAAATGATTTTATAGTTGTGTGATTTACCTTCTCACTATTATAAATGAATGAAATATCACATGGGATAAATCCAGTCTTATTATGATATAATTCAATCAAATCTTTCTTCAAAGATACAACCGTTATATATTGTATATTTATATGGCCCCTCTATTTTATAATTTTGTTTTCAACTGCAAAAAAACTATCTTGGACCATCTCGAGTTATGGAGTAACTATAACCATGATTTGATACTTCTTTAATCCCTAATGACCTTCTAATGACCTAAGATTGTAATTATCCCAAAAACCATCCCAAACAGTCGACTGGCATGCTCTTTCCCAAGGACATGAGCAACTGGGTCATCTTAGGAGACTAAGAGGACTACATGGGATTGAAATTCTGTAGTTATTTTATTTTTACATATAAATAATTTATTTTTCATATTTGAAGCAATAAATATTGACATACTGACAACTGATAATAATTTATTTCTGTGAAAAGGGAATTCATACACCAACTACTTTGTTATGATCATTAACAAACTCCATTCAAATTTTGTATGAACATACAAAAATAGTTCTATTTAAGAGACCTGTTTCCCATAATTTTTAACTGTATTAAACAAAGATAAATCAAAATTTTAATACTTGAAATAGATAATGTTATTTTATAAATATTAAAACTAAAAAACAATATTAGCAAAATCGATCTGTTTCTTGAAAAACTCGTTCATCTGGTAGTGTGAGGGATGATTTTTTCCTTCACAAGATGCATTTCCCTTGAAAATTCATCAAATAAATGACATGTAATTTAACAGTATCTTATGTAGTGAATATCCATTTCCTATGCATGTATATGTGTAAAAATTTATTAATCTAATAATATATATTTCAACACCATGTGCTTCTATCAGCTATATATGTCAACAAAAACCATCCATCACTCCCTAAAAACCACTTTGGGTATCTAATCATACAACTATTGAGTTCTCAATAAAGTTTCATTGAATTCAGTCCATAATCCCCATTTAAAATCCTCCCATTTTTTACTCAAATTTTTTAATGTCCAATTTCACGATTTAATATTGGAAATTGTAATATGGAATATCATACGTAACAACAGATTCATTTTTAAAATATTAGATTTTAATAACATAATAACTATCAATAACACTATAATTTTTTAAAATTTAATTTATTTGTTAATGAAAGACAATAGATTTTAAATATTGATTTATGTGCACCAAAACAATATAGGCAATCGAAAGGGTAACCTGATCCGCTACTAGCCAGCCAAAAATATGGCTATATAATCCTTCGAAATCATCAATAGGGACCCTATAATAGTCAAATGGGACAACTATATTAAATTTATTCAGATTCCATATATCTAAATTGTTCATATTTCTCTCTATAGTATCATTCATTAATTATTTTGTAGAAAAAGTTTTATTAGTATAAAAAAATAAAATAAAATTATTCACATTAAAATTTTTACATATTACTATCACCCTTCTATATCCTCATGATGAATCATGAGTGAAGACATGCTCCCTCCCTACTGAGGCTTATGAATGGGGAGTTTTTGTCTTATATACTAATGAGATGATAACAAAGGGTGTTCTAGATGATAATGGTGTGGAGGGTGTGAGATATGATGTATGGGGAGACAGAGGGTGTCTCAGAATCTATAGAGGAAGGATGATAGATTATAATATATCGACGTGTTCAAGTGAATATCAACATGAAGATTACTAGGACCAGTAAAATGAATCTTCCTTGAAATTTTTTTCATTTAATTAGATAAAATTATCTTCATAACATATATTTCAAAAAATTCGTAAAATAAAAATTTGAAATAAAAATAGATGTGCACTACCAAAAAAATTATACGTATCTATGAAAATGAATCATTGCACATATAACATAAGTCATTGATAAAATAATGGTTGATTGGGCATAAAATAATTTTTTCCTTCAATTTTGTCATTGTCCTACTCCATCATTTCTTCAACTACTTCATTCAAAAATCTAAGATTAATATTTTCAATATCAATGTGGAAAAATATTTTTTTTTTCTTATTATGTATGATATACAATGGAAAAGGTAAAGTCTTGCACTTTATCACCCATACTATACAAGTCTCTTTGTTTTAAATAAACAATTACACTCAACTCTTCATCAATGACATATTATATATAATATACCATTTTTCTTGTGATGATATTATATAAAGATCATATAATTCACAGTCACTGATATCCATCAAGCGAGATAATTTCACATTATTAAATTGTAAAGAATCTCTCTTAATACCGCTAGGAATATGAACAAACATTGATTTAAAGAAAACAAATGAAAAATTACTATGGTAGTTTAATTCGATAATATCAGTTAACTTTCCATAGTATTCAAATTTGGAAACCATATATACACCACTATTTTGTGTTTTTAATCCTTCTACCTGATAAACTATAAGAAATTTAAAGCCAATCTCATTGTAAGCATTGATCTTTATAGATTGTTTTATAGGACCTCAACCCAGAAACTTAAATTTTTTTGAAAAATCATCCCATTTACAGTAATTAAAGATATAAAATATGTAAATTCATTATTAGATTTAAAAAAATATGTGTTTCAACCTAATATCCATATTGATTTCAATATTTATGAACATAGATGATGTGCAAGCCTTTCTACAACCTCTTTATTAATTGATTTTGTTATATATTTCTCATTCCATGTTCGGCCTCTCATTTATCTATTTGTTTGTATCAAGATCTCTTTAATAAATAGATCATGAATTTCACTTTTCATAAGAACTTATCTATATTATTGTAATAATTACATTTCTATCAGTAAAATATGTGAGTTCCTCCCAACTAATTAATCAATAACAAGAAATATTTTGGATTTCCCATGTAGTTAAGATTAATTTGATGAGTCTTCAACTATCCAACTAGATTAATTATTGTCTAAATATAATCCAAGTATGTATAAAAAAGTTTCGACACTCCACTGCAAAATAGCCTTCAGAAATAGCTACTTTATGTTGAGCTTTATTTTTCATGTAAGATTTGTAATGTCCATGATATTAGTGAAATAAATTAAATAAAACATAATTGTTAATTTAACTAAGTTACAAGAATTTTTTATATAATATAATAATATATAAATAAATTATCTCTCAATTTTATACATTGGTCGATAATTAATGGGGCCTCCAAATTTAGTTTACTAGAAAATATTCACATTTAAATGCATCAGGATTGTAAAAAATGATGCAGTAAAGATCATCCAAATTATAAAAAGTGTCAATATAAATCTGTCCTAATGGTTTTTAATCTCATATGGTTGTAGTGTTTTCTCACATATTTTTTTGAATAATGTACATAATTAGATTAAAACTACAGTAACCTTTTTAGGTAATAATGTACACAATGCCAATGGTAGTAACTATTGTAAAAAAATATTTGAATCATGCTATTACAATCCATGTAACCTATGATTATACTAGTCAAATCGCCTTTATTTTTTACCTTAATTCCATTTAGATATCTTCATATATTTTAAAACTCAATAGAATGTTTATTTATCAATATTTTTTCATTATAAAAATATTGGAGCATGCATTATATTCTCATCCAGCAAGAGATAACACTTTAGGTTCATTTATTTTAATTCATTCCAAGCATTGAGATGGATCTTCAATTTTCCTAACTCATTTAGGAGTGTAAAAATAAAATTTTCAAAAAAAATCATTTAAATATTCCTAACATTAATATTATTTTAAAAAAATTTAAATTCCCAATACAAAAGTTTGAAGAATATATGTTTTTTATTCCATTGTTGTGTTTTGATTTCACATTATGATGAACTTCAAACACATTTCCCACTACCATTATATTGATAAAACTTCTCAAAAAAATCGACATTTCAAGGATTTTCTAATATTTCAAAACCTTTGAAAAACTTTTGAGGTGGCCTATGACTAATAAAACCATTGAATTTTGAATTGATGAACTGAAATCTATGAGATTTATTGAGAAATATTTGATAAAAAAAGTTGAGTAAATTTTTACAGAAACTTAGTCATTCTAAGTAAAAATAAAACATAAAAATAAGAAAATGAAAACCCATATTATTGTTCCAACTATATTTGCTCCCAACTTCAGGAAAGTTACTAATTGTACACATTAGAGTAGCATGAATTTTTAGCATTTTTTTATTTGATGTATCATGTGTCTCTACAATATTTCTCCATAAATCCTATAATTCTTAAATTATATGCTGGAAGTGGACAATAATATCATTTACAGACATTTATTATCTATTAATAATCATCAAAATGATGAAAGATGTTTTTTAATACACATACATAGAGGTAGATTATAATGGATCAAAACATCCATATTAATTCTATAACTGGTTCTCATTGTCATGAATGGGTTGAATCCATCAAAATCAAATCCCAATAACACATTCGAAGGATAAAATGATAAATATGAATTTAATGAATGAAATTTCTTCCAAGATTTTGAATCCCTTTGATGTCATATTATCCCAATATTATTATTATCTATAGAATGATACTTCATGTGATAAATATTTTTTTATGACATGAATAATATTTTCAATCAAGGATTTAAATGGAAGAAATGTAAAACCTTTTTTTAGGTTTTATTTTTATTTCTATTCATAGTTTTATATTGATTCAAACTGAAAACATCACCCATTGAATTCCATCTAGAATACGAACATTTTTTTAAATCATGTATACATGAATCTTATCCCAAATAAAGCATAAAATCATTGAGAAAAGATCTTATTTTTGTATTTTTTAGACCAATATTGTAAAGAATTTTTTTCATTTTTTTAAAATACATAGAGATCTTAGCTTTAGGAAATTCATCACTCAACGATTCAAATATCATAGACATCACATTATTTTTAACTTTTCATAAGCATTTTATATGATAAAACATTAGTTGAAAAGAATGTTTTCAATATTTCAAACATCCACTATATAACTCCTGATTTCCATCATCAAATAAATCAAGAAACATAGTTTTCATCATAGTGATGCTTTATCTTATATTAGTCTCCACAAAATCAAGAGGATGATCCAATGATATATTAAAATCTTGATATGTTTGTACAATAGTCCCGCAAACATCATTTGTGAAATTATTATTTCGATCTCCCTAAACTCATAGTTCTGATATATTTTGATGTTGATGTTTTTTTCTTGTATTGTTGAAACCATATTTTATATAATTTTTTACGTCATTCACCATTTTCGATGAAGATGGTAGTTCATTCTATTGATTGAAATCAGTTCCTGACCTTTTTTAGAAGTTCAATTCTTCATATCCAACCTAATTATTGAGAAGGGAGTTGATTTTATATCATGTGTTCATAAAATTAATCTCTTTAAACCCATCTTTTAAATTTACATTTACTACATAGACATATTATTATCCCATAAATAGATCAATTGGAAATTTTAAATCTATAAAATATTCTAAAACCATTATAATACTTAGGTGAGTTTCTCAGTTATGTGATCTAGATTTTATCCATATATATTACAATGAGCCTACTCTTTATTAAAATAATAAAAAAAGAACAAATATTTTTTCATGGTTATAAATAATGTAATATCGATTATAATAGTTCACAAAAATTTTATAATTATTTATATAGAATCAATACAACTAACCGATAGAAATATTGTAAATATTTTTTTGGATGATATATAACCCATATCAATTTTATTTTTTATCAATTGGATATAATATTTTTTTCTAAAAAAATAACTACATATTTCCATATGATTCACAATAAAATATCTATTTTTATCTCATGAACTATATGTGGTTCACCATCTTTAAATAAAATCAATAAAAATATATCAATTTTTTCAAACAATAGAAAAATTTTAATTTCCCTTATAAAATAACAAGATATATTAATCAAAACACATAACATATTTATTTCAACATTATAATAATCGAATTAATATAATTCAATAACATTTTTTCCCACTAAATAGTTCACATTAAAATTTTCTTGAAAAAAAATTCATGAAATGTTAATAAAAACAGTAAAGTGAAAATCCATCCAAAAATGAAAATGTTGTGCTAAAAATATATAATTATGATACTGACATATCTTCCAAAAATTAACATGTATAATTTTACATCCATATTTTTATTATAAGGAAACCAATAACATTTTATAAACACACTCAAACATATTATAAAACATTTTACAATGAATGTTAAACTTTTAACACAAGATGTAATATTCATTTATATATTTTTTCATGCCAATATTTTACTTTATCACACATCTCATGATTCATAATATAATCCATACAAGAATTTTAAATTAATCATTCAAATCATATAATAATTCATATAGGACAAATAAAAATTATATATTATGCAATAGGATATCAAAATTACAAAAAAATGATGTTTTAAAAACATGCACATTTCACTTTCTCTTTTTATAAGAATAAATATTAAAAAAATTACATAATATATTAATCACCTTTAAATAATATTTTAAATACATTAAAAAACCTATACCAATAAAAACATTGTTAATTATGTTAATGTGAGATAATTTCCAAAATTCTGTTTCAAAATTACCAAAAAGGATATAAAACCAGTATTCAATGTTATTATTAATGGAGCTGTCTCTAAGATCATGGTAAGCGTTTCTTATCTGATAATGTTATTTAAAAACTATTAAATTATAATATCATATCAAAACCATATTTATATATTTTAATTAATAAAATTTCAATGTATTCTAATACATTGGTTCTATTATTATTGAGATATTCTGAATTCCCTCTCATCAAGACCTTTCTTTTTGTTATGGTTGGGGTCGAAGACCTTTTTATTATAAAAGAAAATAACTCTTTTTTATAACTATAGGGTGAGTCCTGTTATATATCCCATAGGTCTAAGACCATGTGGCCCGTGATCATAGCCTAAAGGCCTAGTCCAACATCATACCTTTATCACCCAACATATGTCACTATTACTGTATCATTTCTATGTCACCACCTGGGGTGTAAATCCCCTAAAGGACATACCAAGATTTTAACCATAGTATTTTTTGGATACAAGATTGTAGGGTTTACCCCTCAGGCGTCATCGCAACTCCAAATATGTTATTTGGTAATGAGGTATCTGTGGGTTCTACCGAACTCCTATCTTAAACCCAACCCACCACCTTTTCACTTCATTCCCCCAAATAAATTTGAGTATGGTAGGACTCTAACCTACACCAATTCCATTGTCATGGAGTAGACTCCTTACACGGTGCCACATAACAAACCGTGTTCAGATTCAAATCAATCCCTTTCTATGAGCCATTACTATTTCAAATATAATTATTCCAAACCAAATTATTTTGATTGTGATTATCCTTTTTAACATTATGAAATATAGTGATCATAATAAGTAACTCTAAGAAAATAGTTTAATTATAATATAATACATACTATTTTACCCTTCTTAAAACACTTTAAAAACATCATTCATCATGATGGTTCGACAATAACTAAGGGAGTGGTGAATTTTAATTTTCATGTAATCCTTGTATATAGTTTCTTCAAAATTCATTTTATTATTGCGTTTAATATTTATAATAAATTATATCATATTTATATTTGTGTAATGGGAATAAATTACTTATAACAATGATATTAAAAATAAATAATAAAAATAATTTTAATAATTTAAAATAATATAATGAAGAATAAATTTTATATTTAGAACCCCATTGTGGAAGATGTTATAATATTGAACACTATTAACTATTGAATGAAAGAAAAACTATAACCTCACACCTTTGGAGCTTATGAAAATATTTGATAATGACCATAAATTATTATCAATGTTAGACAATTTCATAAAACCAAATTAATTAACAATTTTACGTATTTTTTCAATTATTAAATGTGATAAAACTTATTAATCAGTTGAAAAAACCATAACAACAACTAATAACAATTGTTTACATAGTTAACATTCATTGAGGGAATAAATAATTTCAACACAATCACAGATTTATAACCAACAATTTTTTTATTTTACATAACTGATTAACCAATTAGGATAAGTGATAATAAAACTATAATGGAAACTAGAAAAGATTCCAAAAGAAGAAACCTTAACCAAGAATAAAAAATATACAAAAACTAACATCCAATCAAGACAATAATATTCAAACTACCCCCTTTCTCTTCATTTTATTTAAATGGTATATTATCTTTCATTAGATCAATTCAGTCACCCACCCAATGAAAGAAAAATGTGGTAAATAAAAATTCAAGTATAAATAAATAATTATAACTCACAAATACCATAACTTATTGAAACTGTAATGTTGAGACACTAAACAAATAAATTAATTAAGGTTAAAGAATCACCAAATGGGGGGTTACGATGAGGTGCAACAAGGGTTGGTGAGGAAAAATGGAAATTGGGGCTAGGTCTTGGGATGAGGTAGAGGGGAGATCAAGGGGAGCGAGGGAGGATAGAATATGGGGAATTAGTAGTGGGGGAAGTAGTGAGGTTCAATTTTTAGTGGTGGTGAGGTGAAATAAGCGACCAAGAGGTGCAATGGGCAGCGATGATGGGGTGCAATGAGAAATAGCGTGGTGAAACTATTGGTAGCGAGGGGGTAGGACATGGAATAATGAATAAGGGGTATAGGGAGAGAGTTATGAGTAGATAAGGGGCGTCCGGGATTAGGGAGGAAGTGTGTTTTTTTAAATCAAAATATTTTGTTGTAGTTTTTAAAAAACATCCCCTAAATTTTATAAAAGAAAATTAGTAGTGGTTTCAAAAACAGCACCTATTACCCTACATTGTTGTAGTTAATAATGATTAAAATTATATTTTTATATGAAATATATGATATTGAAGAATTTTTTATTCTTATATAAATATTATATAACACATATATTCATGTTCTCCGTTTTTATTAATATAATAATATTATTTTTGGACGTGTGGACTATCGCCTCCTCAAAAGGATGTGATTCATTCATGATTTATATAAAAAGATTTAAGGATTGGTTTAATAACAATATTTTATATATATGAAATAGTAATAAAAATTTAAATAATATATATTTTATTTTATTTTATTTCTTTCTTTCAATATGACAAGAAAATTCAAACAGCCTTTATGTATATGTACGACCTACCTTATCAATGAAATGTGTATTTCATTTCCTATTTCTATATTTAGTAGATTATTTTAAATATTTATATAATAAATATATATTATATTTATATCATGTTTTATATTATTTAAATAATTAAATTATGATCTATGTTATAGTTCCATGAATAACAGGTTTTAACATGTACGAAAAAACAGAGCAGATATTACGCAAAACATAACATTACAAGGAATTGTTAATAAATGGGTAATATAAAGTCATAATAAAATAATATATGGTATGATATTTAATAATATTGTTATTTTAGATTTATAATAAACTTTAATTTTTTATAAATGAATTTCTAACATGTACAAAAAAGTTTAAACCATAATGTTATGGGATTTCTAGCCTCACTTTTATTTCTGCGAGGATTGTGCCATATTCACCACTAGTTTCTTTTTTTTGGTGTATAAAAAGTTCATAAATTTATTATATGATTATTAAAATTATATTTATGTGTATTTAAATATCCATTTTATGATCTCTCTTTCATGGTTTTTACATTTCTAGAGTTACCAAATCGGTAAGGTAATCTTATCTCAAATAGCCTTCTTTGAGATACTTGTTATATTATGCATGTAAACTATTTTACAACATGTATATACTTATCATTTTCATGTTTTATCATGAATATCAATATTTAAAATAAATTTAATGCTTCATGTAATTTTATTCATTGATGGTTGTTATGATTCAAAGTTAATTTAGTGGCAAGAGTTCACTGCTATAATCTCAACATTTATCAGGATTGTTTACGATTATGCTTCCGTTGATGAAATATTATGATCTATATCTCAATAACTCTCATGAATTTTCTTATCAAAATTTTATTCATGATATATTCATTTATTTGTATCATTTTAGCACAATTTTGTAATTAATAATATTAATTAATTTTTAAGAAAATCTTAACTTATTTCTCTCTTCAGTCGCAAATTTGTTTTATTCAAAAACCATGTTTTCCAAAAGTGGTTTCAAAAAATTTATTTAAATGAAATTTTATCTTCATTTGCAAAAAAAAGTATTTTAAAAATGTTTTATGATTTAATTTTTTTTAAATGGATTTGAACTCATCCTTTATAAGTTTTAAAAGTTATTTTAATATAAAAATGTTTTAATAATATTTTATGTTTTAAAAAAATTATTTTTCAGTATAAAGGATATTTTCTTAAAGAAATGTTCTAAATTATTTTAAAATCTTGTTTAAATAGTCTTAAATTTTTTTTAATTAAATTTATTTTGAAAATGTTTTATTTCATAAAAATAGTTGTTTTCAAAGAAAGATTATTTTCCTTAAGAACTACTAAAGGTGATCTTTCAATGTCCTTCTACATATAATATGACATCCTTTGATTTTGTTTAGGATATACTAGGGATGTGATCCAATGATACCATTAATATTATTTCTATGAATTTTGTATATTTTTATGTCATGATGTTTATGGAACCTATTTTTTTCCAAGGGAAAATCACGTAGAAAAGATATTGACAAGATCCCATTTTTAATGGGTTAATCAAGTTGTAAAAGAATACTTGTTTTTATGAGTTTTTATGATGTTATGAAATATCATTTTAATTTTTTCATGTTGAGGTTTAGGGAAATTTATTTAATGTCTTGGTGGCTCAGGTAGAATCATGTAATCCCATTATAGCTTATCATGGGGTCGACTTATAGCTTAACATTGGGTTGCCCAAACACCATTGGGTAAGCCTGTTATAGCTTAAAAGATGTCAAGAACCTATATATCAATCCTGTTAATTGTATAATGATTTATATCTCATGATATAATGATTGGAAACAATTCCACATTCTTGATATAGGATGGAATAAAGGTTTAACATAATGCAGTATGGGAATTAGGTGTAACTAGATCCACTACAAGAAAAGGATTATGACTAGGGATGGAGGTGTATCCCTCCCAATATGTGTATCCCGCATAAATTACCCTAAGAAGTTTTGGAAATGATTCTTGTCTTTTAGGGAATTATTTTATATTCTTTATGTGTGTTCCAAAATACTATGACTTATGAAAATTTATTTCACTCACGACTCAAGTACATCGATTTTCTTATGATTCAGGTCTTATGAACTACCAATATTTATTCCATGAACTGTTATTATGATACTTGATATGTGTGGTATAATATTCAAATATTATTCTCATATTCTCATACGCTGATGTCCATGTTATTCTTATATATCTCATTTATTTTTTCCCTCACTTATCATTTGAGATCACCCTTTCTTGTGATTACTTTCCTTGGATTATGAAGAAAGGTTCTATATAGAATTAATAAAGGAGAAGATTATTATGGGATAGATTGAAAATGTCTCAAAAAATTAGATGAATGTTTTCCATGATTCCAAATATATGAAGGAATAATGGTCCATGGTCATGTAGTTTTATAATGTTCTGAATATTCATCTAAAATAATGTAATATCCGTGTATATTAAGAAAGGGATGCTATAATAGGTATCGAAGGAATAGTTCAGTCAAAATTTGTAAACTATGATTTCAAAATCTTACTAAGATCTCTATGGATATTTCTACGGATATGTATAGAAACATCTCTAAGGGTAATTCCAATAATGATTCAATGTATAGGAAAATGTCCAAGAATTTTGGTAAAGGATTGAGAGAGTATCTTCCAAGCAATAACATCCTTAACTAGATACTAAAAGTGGATATAGCCCTAAAATAGATGTACATATGGGTAATAGACCCAAATTCATCAATTTGATCTAGACTTAGTCAGGAACTAGAGCATGACAATGGGCCTTACTACAGACCTATTTTGACACTCCTATTTGATATAATTTGAATATTCGCAAACACTTTATGAACCATCATGAAGGATTTAAATAGAATATGACTATAATAACCTAGGGTAAACGTATGGTTTTGTAGATTAAATAAGTGTGATTCATTTATTTAGAAATCCTATAACCAATTTTAATTATTATATAGTTCTCTCGAAGATAATTTATTCTCACACCATGTTGTCTGATTTTAGTTTATAGTGAGAACCAGAAGGAAATATGTTAACATTGAATGTGATGGAAAATTTACTGATGAGAATCCAAATGGAATGATTACTAGAGTAAAGGTTGTTGTTATTACGAAAAATTATTTTTTCACAAAACATTATTAACAATGTTCAATTTAACCAGATCTTATATATACCAAAAAATAGAAGGATAGAATATTTGAGAGTTTAAGTAATGGTGACCAGGGAAGAAAGAATATTTGGTTCCCTATTTGTCAATAATTTGGGAAGAATTACTCATGAGAATATCTATAATTAAATACAATATTTCCTATATGGGTTGATGAAGGCCACAAATGTGGTGTTTAATGAGGAAAAATGAAGAATTAGTTAGTGGAATAAATGATAATATTGGTCTCCCAAAGGTATTATCAAAAGTATAATGTTTTATATGTGGAATGTATAGTCATTATAATAAATCAATGCCCTCTAGGGGACTTCATGAAGAAACTCTACAGGGTTGTATGAGTAATGGTTTTTCTAATAATGGTGAAGAGACCACGAATGACATATGTAAGGTATGTGTTATTATATTTGTTTTTATAAGCAAGATTAAATTTAGTTGGGTAAATATAAATACATTATTCATATTTAATATTTTTATAAAGGGTTATTGAGGAATAATATAATGAATAATAGATAATTTTATGAGAAGAAATTATGATAACTGAAGTGTTTATGCTTTGTAATAAAAATATTATGTTATAATAATCATGAAATATATAATTATTTTCAGTGTAAGTTTATTTATAATTTTTTTAAATGATATATTGAATGGTGTCGATGACCGAGAAAAATGATTTAATAGAAAGCTAATTTTTTGATCATGGGAAGATAACCCTTATTTTCTTTCTCACGTGGAGAAAATTTCGTTTCGCTTGGACAAAGAGATAATTGATATGGATAATGTTAATTGGATAGTATTGATGACCACATAACTATTAAAGGCTTTATTCAAAAAAAATATCTTATCATTGATGGAGTTTCTTATATTTTTGTATTTAGTGAATATATATAGTAAACATTATAATAATAAATAATGTATGTTTTCACTAAGGAATTATGGTAATTCATGTTGTTACTATGTTTTAATAGAATAGACGATGAAGGTATTCAGAGGTTTTTTATCTGACAAAAATGAGCTAATTTATGATATATGGCGATCAATGTTAATCTAGAGTTGAAAAATTATGTAACCTTATTTCTACTGTTTTTTATTTTAAGCTTTTTGGATGGTTATAAGGTTAACCATTTATGGAATGGTTTATGTTCAACATAAAATGAGGATTTAAAGATTAATATGTTGTCTCTCCACATGAATATTTATTCATATTGGATAATCTATGGTACGAATTTTGTTTTGATTCTAACTCATGATATATGGAATAACCTATCTTTATATTTATATATCTCAGGAATGAAAGATTCTCCTTCATGTCTAAGAGTAATTGGTAAAGTGGATATTGATAAAATCACACCCAAAGGGTAATATTGTGTATATGAAATGAAATAAAATCAAGTAAGTATATCTCTTCATTAAAATTATTCAAAATTACGAAAATGGTATTGAAGTAAAATTTTGTGTTATTATCATAATTTTGATGATATAAATGACATTTTAACTCTTAATTTGGTTATGGTTTTGTTTTTGTTAGATTTATTTTGAACACCTGATTTCTTATGAATAGTGATATTTATCACTCTCTCTAATTATTTATGCTTTTCTTCCAAGTAAAAATCTTTACATTCCACCTATGTTCTATTATATGGAAACCTATGTATGTGTTACTTTGGGAAATCGTTATGTTTTCAACATTCCCGTCTTAAAGTAAGTTTTAATGTTATTTTTTAATATGTGTATTCTATGAAAATATGTTTCAATTACTAGTCCATTTATGACCAAGATGAATTTTCAGGTTGAAAATCATTACAAGGGGGTTAGAATGTTTCACCCTGATTTTTTATAAATTTTCTTCTAATAAATTAAAATTTATTTGATAGAATGAATTGCATACTACACTAAGTTATAAATTTATTATAGTCAACTCCAAGTCAATATTGTACTACAGAAAACTCTTATATAATCTTTTGATACACACAAGACTATGTTTTTCTTGTGTTACACATAAAGTTGAGTTCCTTCAATAGCGTGTGTTACACGAAAGACTTAGTTTTACCCAACTAGGATATACTATTTTTAAAATAGTTATTTAGATATCGCATTACCATTATAATTTTGGGTATTAAGGGGATTAATTAAATATTTAAAATACGGTTTAAACTTGTATATAAGATGAATTCTTTGATGACTAACTAACTAGAAATGAAAATAAAACCCTTTTGAGAATATAGGAATTCATTAGCTAGAAAAATATTATTATAAATAAATTTACCAATTTTTTTAATGTTTTTAAGTATGGAATACGTAATTTATTCAGTAAGATATTTAATTTTCATTCTATGAGTTTGCAAGACAATAGATTAGAATAAATCTAACGTTACTTTTAAAAACAATGTATTTTTTTACAAAATCGGTTTTTCTAGATATTAATTGTAGGAATATTTGAAAACTAAGTTATCAAACTATTATTATTTTATTTGAAAAAATATTAATTTTTATATTTTAATATAAAATTTTATTTTTTGTGAATTTTTGGATTTTTTATGAGAAGTTTCAATTTTTGATAAATAATAAAAAATACCGATCATTAATTGAAAAGAAAGTTTTAATCAATATAATTTATAATTTAAATTGTATCTGAAGTAAAAATATATCAACAATACACATATTAAAACAATTAAGTACATTTGAGTCATTTTTATATTGAATTTAAATATATAAACATTGTTTTGTTTTAAGCATTTTAACTATAAAACACCAATTTCTTACCACCTATACAAGATTAGTTTTAAATTTAAAGTTTACAATTATATGAATTTAATTTGGAAATAGTGATAAATGAATTTTAAATCAAAATTATATTTATATTATAATATGGTAAACTTAATTTTTTTCCCAATAATTTGGGAAACTGGTTAAAATTAATTAACGAGATTATGGTTAAAATGTGGTTTTGCACATTCCATTTGTTTGTGTTAAAATTAATTTTCCACAAACATTGGATTTATATTTAATGAATTGTAATTAATAATTATAATAATTGTGTCTAAACTATCTAATAAATATCTTTTTAATTGTATTCTTAAATGATAAATTACCTAGTTAAATAAAAAGATTCAAGGTACGTTACTACAAACTATAAAGATAAACTTGAATAATCATATAGTCTTAGAACAAAATGATAATAATGAATTTATTTTTTTGTGGAGTAAGTTTTTTTCAACCATAAATTCCATTCACTGCTTTATTTTTCTATTTTTAAATCACATGAGGTAAGTAATACTTCCAAGTAGTGTTTGATTTTTGGTATTTACAAGGATGTCACTCCTCCTCCACTAAAAAAAATCACTCACTCACCTTACTTATTCACAAAAATCAGGACCTTTTACTCAAAAAAAATCCTTCAAAAATAAAATCCCATATTATTTACTTTCAACCAAGAATCCATACCTTTGGAATAAATCAGACCAAATAATCCCTTTTGTTAAAATCAAAAGGAGTTACCCAAAGAAGAGGTAACATTCATCAATATACATTTTCATTTTGTTTCATTCCCCACCTCATTAAAATACTCTAATTTCAGGATCATATAATATCATCAATATAATCAACATACAGATATTTTATTTTTCTCTAGGTACAACATAAACCATCACAAACATCCATCAAATGGGATAGACAATCATCATCGGTGTGTACGGAAAAATACCACTTCATGAATCGATGTCGTTTGTCCTTCTATTACCACCTATCAAGGTTGGGAATAATGATATAATTAATTTTTTTATATTATATATATTATATTTATGATTTATCTATATATATTTAATTATTATATAACATATAATATCATTCGTTCTATTTTTTGGAAATATTTTAACATCATTTGTTTGCATGTGGGCTACCTGCTCCTCACAACAATGTGATTCATTAACGGTTTACATGGAAGGAATTAAACATGGGTTTAAATAAATATGTGTTATATATTAAATAATAATTATACTATAAATATAACTTATATATATCATTAAATTTTATTTCTTTCTTTTAACATGATAATAAAATGGAATCAGCGTTCATGTGTATGTATGGTCTACTGTCTCTATAAATGGTGTATTTCATTTACTATTTCTATATTTGTTAGATTAATATAAATACATATATAATGAATATATATGATAATTATATCATGTTTTACATTCATTAAATAATTAAATCATGATCTACCTAAAAGGAACTATAATAACAAGGTAAACCATGTATGAAAAACAAAGAAGTTACTACCCAAAACATAACATTACATGGAATTGTTAGTAAGAAGAAAATATAACGTCAAAATAAAATATTTTATAGTATGATACCTAATAATAATGTTTTTTGGTTTATTTTTAATAAAATTTTATTTATTATACATTGGTTTTGATTATGTATGAAGAAATTCAAGACGTATGGTAAGGGGAATTCTAGTCTCACTTTTACTTTTTCTAGACTTATTTTATATTCCCCACTAGTTTAATTATTTTGTTGTATATAGCTCAAATGAATGTATTATATGATTATTATTTTTATCTTTTTGGGTATTTACATATCCATTTTACTATAACTATTTCAGGGACATAATGGTTCAAATCTTAATAAATCAATAAGGAAATCTTGTCTCAATTTACCTTCTTTGAGAAACATGTTATGATAAACATGCAATTATTTTACAAGGAGTATATACAGCCCTTAAACATGTTTTATAATTAATATCTTTCTTATAATTATTTTTTAAGATTTATTTAATTATATTATCCTATAATAATTATGATTCACTGTTACAAATGGTAGGAGATTATTACAACAATCTCATCATTTATCAGGATTATTTATGATTATGCTTCCGTTAATGAAATATTATTATCGATATCTCAATAAATCTCATGAATTTTATTCTACACTATTTATTAATGATATCTTCTTTTATTGGTATTATTTTTTGACTATTTAGTACATAATAATTTAAGTAAATTTTTTATATGAAAATCAGACATTAATTCTCTCTTCAGTTAAAAAGCAATTTTATTCAAAAACCACACGTTTTAAAAATCTTTTCATTTTTTAAAAAATATTTTAAGATAATTTAAAAAAAATTATTTAAATTTTTTTTATGTTCTAAATTTTTTTAGAATGGTTTTTATAACTTCTTTTATAATCTTTCATTGTTTTTTTCAAATAAAAACATTTTCAATGTGTTTTATATTTTAAAAGGTATTTTTTGAGAAGAAATATTTTTTTTCCCAAAAGCATTTTTAAATGATTTCAAAATATTAATTCAAGGTTTTTCAATGTGGTTTTACAAAATGTTATTTAAAATGTTATATGTCTTAAAAGTAGTTATTTTAAAATAAAGTAATTTTCTTTAGAACTTCTCCAAATTTATCTTTCAAAATCATTCACCATATAAGATGACCTCCTTCAATATAGTTTATGATTTAATAGATATGTGATCCAATGATACCGTTCATATTCTTTATGTGGATGTTTTAATTTTTTTTGGAATAATGATTGTTGCACCTGTTTCTTTTGTACGGTCTAATCATGTTTCAAATATATCGACATGAAACCCATTTCTATTATATGGTTTAGTCATGTTTTGAATGAATATTTGTTCTTATGAGTTTTTATGATTATGTGAAAGTTCTTTTTACTTTATTAATATTGAAGTTAGTGGAAATTTATTATATGATGGGGTGGATTAGATAACATCATGTTAGTCTGTTACAACTTAATAAGGGTGGCCTAGATAACACCAGGTAAGTCAATTACATATAAATATAGGCTCGCTCAAACAGTGTGGAGTAAGATTGTTAGAGCTTAAAAAATTGGTGGGACCATTGTCTCCCAGCAATTCATTGGGTAAATATTTATATATCACGAGATAATTATATGAAACCAGTCTACGAGATTGACCCACTATGGGAAGAAGGATTAAACTGATCCACTAAGGGGTGAAGGTGTAATCTGATCCACTGTAAAGAAAAGACAAATAATGGGGATGGTGGTGTGTCCCTCTCAATAGGTTTATCCCCATGAAATTCCCTTATAAGTTTTTCTAATGTGGCTTGAATTATATAGAAGGATTTTATATGATTATCTGTATGTCACGTGTCTATGCCTTATGCCAATGTTATGAAATCACGACTCGTGTTCTTTGATTTCCTTAAGATTTATGTCTTTATAACTACCTATCAAAATTCCATAACTCATGATTGTGATCTTCGATATGATGGGTGTTATCATCAAATGTCATGATCATATTATCATAATCTTATGTCCATCTTGTTCTTATATATCTCCTTTATTTTTACCCTTATTGAGAATTTGAGTTCACCCTTTCTTATGTTTCTTTTCCCAGGTTATGAATAAGGGTTTTATTTAGTATTACTATAGGATAAGATCATTATGGGAGATTTTAATGATCCTTTATCAAATTAGAATAATATTTTATATGTTTCCAAAGACACTAAAATATTATGGTCTTTGGGCATTTAATTTTTTAATATGGTGAATATTAATCTAAAATGATGTAATATATGTGTCTGTTAATTCTAGTTCCATATATCTTATTATTTTAGGATGTTTATAATGAATAAAAATACACAAGTGAGAGGGTGAATTGTGATCTTCGAAAACTTTTATGAATTCTTCACCATTATCTTATTATGTAGTGAAATATTACTTCCCTAAAAATGAGAGTGCAATGGAAATATTAAAGGAAATGAACACATCATTGTGTAGTGGTTCAAGGAATAAAGATCACTTAGTCCACTCCACTGACACTCAACCCCATGAGATTAGAGATTTTACTATTTGGTCCTCTTAACATAAGACCCTTAAATAGAAATATAATTACATGTAGTTGATAGCTTATAATAAGACTTCAAATATAATTTTGGTTCTTTTACAAGGAATCATAAATCTATAGCTTACTATAATAAGCTTACACTTAACCATTAATAATTACGAGTAGTTAAATCTCTAAAAATTAAAAGAGTTTAATTTATTGAATTTTATAGGTTTAACATCAAAATTTGAAATATAAACTGACAAAAGAAATAAGATCATCAAAATATCATAACAGAAAATAGATCTGTAATGTTTCATAGGCTTTATTCAAAGGGTGTAAAACAAAAAACTAGACAGATATTTAAACATGTATGTCTCCAAAGTGTATCTTCACTAAATAATACTTCATTCTTATTAAAAAAGATATAACAATAATGTGAAGTAGAAAAAAGACAAATACCAGTGAGTTGGTCTGATTGATTAAAATATCTATTTCATAAAAGTTTAGGTCTTATGGAATCAAAACATATATTTTTATTATATATAACTTCTCCATATAACATTAAATATTCATTTCTCTATGTATCTACATCCATAATACTTTTCCCGATGAATAGATTCTTGATATTTATATAGGATGTTGAACAAATATAGTTCAAACTAGCTTTATAAAAATCACATAATAAATCATGAATATTTTAATTCAAGTTCCTTCAAGTGTGTTTTCACTTTCTGTATGAATAGAAATGATTTATTTTGGTGAATTTGATCCTTTAAAATAGTCATAATGACCCTTTTAATTGGTCGTAAAAATGATTTTAAATGATATCTTATTTTTTCAGGACCATTTCACAAATCACAGATAATATCATGGCTTTAAAAATCTTTTTTTGAATAGTCAATCATAGGGATCCTCCATGTGATGAAAAAATATCAAATTTTGGTTTGAAAACATAGGGTTGATAATATAGGGTTGATATTCCATACGTTCTTTTCATTAAACATTGGGTTGCATCCAAACATGGGGTTGATGATCGATACATTCCTGACAGCATATAATTGATGATCAATATATTATATTTTGAATATAGGGTTTATTCCCTACATTACGCTTGTACATGTATGGTATGAACAATGTTTCCAGAATACATTAAAAGACAATACCAATGTTCTATAGAATATTCCTCCTAGATTAATGACACATATATAATTATAAAATAATTATTTCAATGAATAATAATTTCCAAAAAAATCCAATTAATTAAATTCATAATAAATATAAATGTTGGTGTCTGTAAACATCAAAACCAAAAAACAATTATCCAAATTGATGAATAAATAAATGCTAAAAAATCTCCTCATTTTGATGATCACAAAACCCATGATAAAATAAAGACTATAGTATGAAAATATGAAAAATGAATTCAAAGTAAATTTTTATTTTTAATATTTATTTCATAAAAGAAAATTCTCACCCATAAAGACAGATTAATGTGTATCTTCAATATCAAATGATTATAAGAAAAAATTTATCCCATATATAGACATGTAAAATTAAACTTATAAATTAATGATAACAAGAGTAATATTTAAATTTATCTACTTTAAAACATATAAAAATCTTCAGTATAAACTTCTCCCATATTCATAAGGCTATTTGAACAATGTAAACTTATCCCCCTTTTTTGAAATAAAAAATGTACGAGTAGGAAACATAAATTCCCATGAAATTATGCTTTAATAAGAATGAAAATATTTAAATATGAAACATAAAATAATTATTTTATTAAAAACTCCCTCTAAATTATAGTGTATCAGATTACTTAAAATGTTTAAAATAATATTTTTTCTTAAATAAAAATAATATTTATTACTTACAAAAATAAGATAATTTAAATAAATATTAGGATAATGTGCATTTATTGAAAACATAAATAAAAAATTAACACATAACACTCTTTTCACTACATGGTAAATATATCATTTGAATAAAATAAAATTTTTAAGGAGTATACTGTTCATCTAAACTATTTAAACATCTAACTTTTTCTCTTAATGAAACCAATACTCTAGAGATTTCTTATAATATGTTTTGAACATCGATTCTTATTTTTAGAATACAAAATTTATTCAAATAGAATCAACTTCAACTTATCATGTTCTTTCTTAGTAACAACTTCTTTTATGATATATTCTATCTAACATATCATTTCTATTTTGAATTCATCAAATGATTCTTTTGAGATTGAACTATCCTTAATAATATGATATTATTTATACAACGAATCAGAGTCCATCTTTGGTACATATTATTTCTTCATATCATTATAAAAATTTCTATATGCATCCAAAATAGCTTTCTGGTTCAATTTTTCTTCATTCAAAATGTTCAATTTTCATTGAATATTTTCATATCTCATTTTAGATAAAGAAACATCTAGTTATTTATCAAAATAAACATTCTTATTTATTTTATTTTATTTTCCAAATGATCCTTTAACAAATGAAACATAATGATCTTCTAGAAAACCACAAGGTTTTATTTTTATTCTCTTGTAGGAATGATCTAAATCTAAACCTAAAGAGCATGATCATTAAAACTTTCTATGTTTTTCTTTTCAGAATTTTTTAAAAAAATATTCCAAAGAAAAATATAGTTAAAAAAATTTAGAGTAAGAATATATGTTCTATTATGACATACTACAGACAATGTTTGATATTTAATATTTGAAAAACAGAGATTAATGAATACAAATTTTACGTATGAAGAAACATGTTACATAAGAAATATATTTAAGTTTCATAAATAAACATTATTAAAATATTTGGAAAATTATTTTTGTAAAGGCTAGAATCTCTATTTAATTTTTTTTAATTAAATTAGAATTTTATGAGTCTATGAAAATTGACGGTGCGTGATTCCGTGGCCTGGAGTGCTCAGAATCAATTTCTAATGTTTAGTTTAGGGATGTTCAATAAACGTACGAGAGGGTTTTTAAAACTTCTGAACCGATGCTCTCAATTGAAATCTGGGGGCATCGTTGAACTCACAGAAACAGTATTCGTTTATTGAGACTTTCACCTCGACGACAGATGGTCGGGAATAAAAGATAGTTTTTGGGTTTTTCAGTGGGATAATTAAATAAATATAAAGTTGTGTAGCATTATTTTTATTTTTTGTTTAAAGCCTCCATGTGGAAGTTGGAGGTGGGGACCACCAAACCTTAAACTCCCATGAGAGGTAATTGTTGTGGGTCCCACCCGAGCTAACCTCCTCTTCATGTTTTTTATGGTCGGGACCACCCAAGTATTAAACCCCCCTTGATACATCCCATTAAAGGGGAGAAATCCTCAAACATCCATTAAGTGTACCAGAGCCTCTTCAACTCCCATAACATTTAATTATGCCAAAGCCTCTTCTATAATAAATTCTTCCAGCCTCATGAATTATTTAAGTGGAACCAACTTAACTAACTCACCCAATCTGAAATATCATGCCAAAAACTTCTTAGATTTTATAATCTACTAACCGTGGATTCCTATTTATTTTTTTGGCAAAGGAGCACGGAGATTTTGAGAGAAAAGATCTCGCCAAAGAAGAATGAAGAAAGAAGAACACAATCTTCCAATGAAGAAAAATGGCGAGGAGAATATTTGAATTTCTTCCTCAGGACTTCCTCCGACGTAGGACGTCATCAACATCGACGAACTAGCGTATAGACCGACGATTGAGGAAAATGTTGACGACGCCAACGTCCGCCTTTTCCCAATGATCCGTCTTCTACCCCACGACTCAGTTGACGAACAAAGATCAAGTAGGGGTTTTATTTGAATATGATATTACTCCTATATTTATTCCATTCTAAAACAAAGCATCATTTTGGATGTTACATTTCGGGTTGGGAACCTTTATTTGTGAGAATATGTGGGGTTTTTTTCTTCTCTCATATTCTCATGACAATTCTTTGAAAATCAAAATGGTTTTGAACCACTTGCTACCACCCAAAATGTGGAGGGTCCAGGAAAAACTAACATGGACCGACTCCCTCTGATGATCTCTCTTGTGATGTTCATCAGCATGGCGACGAAACGACGTGGCGATGAAGGCGACAGGCAATGACCATGCTCCCCGCAGTCTCTGCACCCCACGCCACCCTTGTAGTGCTTCGGCCGAACTAGCTCCGCTGCCCCAGGCCGAACGGCACCGCCCGTTGGCCTAAGAAGTCGGCCTCCCAGTTGCCCTCCGGCCTCCCATCTCCCGACAACCCGCCCACATCCTGACCTCCCGTCGACCTCCTTTTTCTTGGCCTTCTGGCTGAACCGGACTTCAAGGCTGGTGTAACACCCCAAGAATCCATGGTACGCTTCTCTATGAATAATACAGTAGCGTGTGTTGTACGCAACTTTGTGTTCTAACACACACCACAACCAATCAAACTGGCTGTTATGAATAGTAATACCCACATTTTGAAATTTTATAAATTTTATCATTCAAAATGGACTTCATTTTTGAATTCGGAATATCAAAATTATCTTCGGGTGATTTTTTGGTTTTTTTCTGAAAGCATTCAATTTTTTATGAATAGAGAAAAAAACACTGAGTTATATTTTAAAACAGAATTTTTATTTAAATAATTATTAATTTTATTTAACTTTAATTAAGGTCAAAATAGAAAAATAATACATATATAAGTTCAATGTAATTAATTGGAGTTAGTTTAGAATAATTTTAGATATATAAAAATTTTATTGAACTTTTCATCGCCTTTTACCCACCTCCATTGAAATTTAAAAATTCACATAAAAAATAATTTACCGCTTCAGTGAGTGGAATTTAGAAAATCAGAGAGACACAATTAATATCTAGGAGTAAAATTTGGTTCAATAAAATAAAAATAATTTTGTGTGAATAGTAACTTTTTACTTTTATTTACCGCGGTTAAAAGTTAATAGGGTAATTAAAAGTAAAAATGATATTAATATTACCCTAAATCATTTCTTAATTCTATTGGAAAAGTGTATCTAGGACAAAAACTCCCTTAGGAATAAAATATTATCATTTAGTTACACTTGGATTAGATTAGGACATTTATTATTATTTAATTCAGAGAAGAGTTAAAAGAGTTAAAATTAATGTTTAATAACTAAAACATTTTTAGTAAAGGGTTATACATAAGATAAATTTGATTATAAATATTCATTAGAAAGATAAAAATATTTCCTACATAATTGTTTTTTATTTATAATTTTTAGACATTATATAATTTAATATATTTATGACACAATAGTGATGCAGTAATTACCTAATTAATGAAATATTAAAATAATTGATATTATAAATAAATAAATAAATGTAATTTGAGACATTTTTTGAATTCCAATAATATTATACGTTAATATTAAATATTATTATTGGATATATATGTTTTACTTGAAGTAATAATGCTGTTATGAAAATATCAAAAACAAAATACCCAATAGTGTCAAAATTGACATAAAAGAGTTTTTAAAACAATATTATATTATTAATTGATAATATATTCATAAAAATATAATGTTCGGCCAAAGGACTTATATAATGATATTTTTATCACTAATCGACCACTTAGGGGTCGCTTGGATATATATAGTAAGTTTATTAACTATATAATATAAAAATACAAAGAGACAAGGTAAATGTCCAACTATTTAACTAAAAGTTAAATATAAATGATAAGGTTAATATAGTGACCCAAACCAGTCTAAAATCTACTGGCTAAAAGGATTTCGACCGATCCCCACATTAAACATTAAATAATCCATAATGGATCCATTAGAAACCAAATATGAATTTATTATAAAATAATATTTCTAGCTTTTCCAAAGGTGCCCCTCACCCCTCTTATAAAAGGGCACTCCCCCTTATCTCTAATTTACACCTTAAAAGCCTTTTGGCTCGACCAAACCCTGCCCAAATATTCTATAAACTTCTATAAATTTGACCTAGAGGCATTATTTTGATCATAAATCCAGCCGAAGGAGCCCTTTTGATCAAATCAAAAGGAAGAACCTAATTAAGAGGTAAAGTTTTCACCACCCTCTTTCAAGTTCCATTCTTCTTCAACTTCTTATTTCATTGTTATTACCCTTCTAAAATAATAACTCCAGTATCTTCTATATACTTTGATGTTATTATAAATATGGTACCACCATATTCTGAATTCTATACATCCTTTTAATGACATGTCACTATACATGCGTGCGTACGACTTACCGTCTCCACGTCATGGTGTAATTGTTATTCAAAACATTATTTTTTGGATGGGTATAATAATGAATTTTAATTCATGTAAATAATAAATATAACATGATAATGATTCTATATATATATTATATTATATCCAATTATATATTATTTTAATATCAAAAAAATGATATTGTCGCTCGTGCGTACGTACGGATTACCGTCTCCATGAACGCGATGAGATTCATTCCATATCGAATCTATTCAAGACTAAATTTCATTTGATGATTAAAAATAATTTTTAGAGACATGATATAATTATGTATATGAATAATATACATCCCATCCATAACAAATATAGCTCACATAACAAATAATATCATGGAAAATGAATTCGTTAACACCCGAAACGAGGATAATACTAAGATATTATTAACAATAAATGTTTAATGATTGTATATGATATCATATTAATGTATATGATTCTTGTATAATTTAATAAAAATTATTTCACCATTGTAAATTAGGTTAACCTACCATCAACCAATGAAAAGTACAAGGTAAGGGTTTATTTCACAATCTCTTCATTATCTGAGGTTGTTTATAAGTAACTATCTACTAGGACCTCTTTATCATCCACTTCCATGTTTCTTAAAAATGTATTTCAAATAATTATTACTATTTTATAGACTATGGGGTAAAGTCATTTAAACCCTTCTTGACTTTTTATAAGAATTTTATAAAGGAATCTTTCTATCATTTTCCAAACAAGGTCCTTTTTAACCTTTTTGACAGAATTATGGTAAGAATGTATTTTTTAACTTATACGGCAGGTGCGGATATTTTCCACCGTTATTAAATTGTCAAAGCTTCGCTTAAATTCTTATAATAATATTTTCAAAGTAAATGTTTTCTTTTATAATTATGTGACTTTTAAATGATTTCAAAAAATAGATATTTCTCTCAAATACTTTTGCTTTCATCAATGTCAACATCATTTGATGGATTTTAGGCTTATTTAAAGTTTATATATTATGATACAAAACTTTCATATTTTATTGAATGTTTTGTGATATGTTTGACTATGGATGTGTTATTTTTATACCATTCATTGTTTATGGAGAAATTATTGACATTTTTAAGCTATTTTTAATACGAATGTTTATGTTATGTTTAAAACTATTCATATGTGGAATGTATTGGACGTAATAAGTGAAAGTGGAGCCCTCTATAGCTCCTCGATGAATCGGTAGGTTTCATTAGACAAAATAGTGTCTTGGCACAAGGCATTGACCAAATCTTATTTTTAGTCTAGGCACAAGGCCTTGACTATGTGGTTATGATAGTCTAACATTATCCATTCCATCATTATGCAAGTGGTTATTGATATGGCATGTGGTTATTCAACTAGTAGAATATCCATGTGAATAAGTAAATGGAATTATTTCATTTTATATTTTCCATATTATGTTGAAGTTAAAGTATAAAATGATTTGGTTTTAGTTATACATTGGCTTATATGTTTATGTTTATTTAGGAATGTTTCCGCTATATTTTTATCCTTACTGAGCATCTGAGCTCGCCCCTTTAAATGTTTTATTTTTCCCAGGATGTGAAGAAGTAATTTATGAATGACCTGCAGGGATATTATGAGGAGATATAAAGACAATATGTTTTTGTAGTTTTTTTACTTTATGATGTAATGTAAGACTTATGAATATATCTAGTGTTTCCAAGACTACTAAACTGATTGGTCTTTCGAGAATTAAAATTTTTTGATCATGCCAATGTTATGTAACATTGCACCGACTCTAGGTAACTAGGGGTGGGGCGTTACAGTTGGTATCATTGGATGTTTAGTACAATCCTTGGAAACTAGATTTAGATATAATTTGTTAGAGCACATAGAACTAAGATGGAATTTTAGGATTAGAATAGAAGAACATCATAGAATTTTGTTATTGAAGAGAATTTGCGAGTTTTCTGAGCAACACAACCATGTCTGGATACGAGCAGGTAGAGGTTGCTCTGGCACTGATGTACCTAGGGGTAAAACCCAAAAACTCCGCTTTGAGCTAGACTCGAACGAGAAATGGTGCACAACAAAGGGCCTTGCGCACTTTTGGTTACGACACGCCCGGAGGATATGCTTAGGATAATTCTCATTTTCATTACAAACCATTATTAAGGGTTTATGTGTATATACTTCCTCAAAGAAAACATTTTTATGATTATGGATTATATCCATAAATAGTTCAATTAATGTTAACAGTTTTACAATTATGGAATTGTGTATTTTGATTCATAAACTGATCTAGTTTATTCCATTATTTAGAAATGATGCCTAGTGGAAGAAATGTAAACCATATCAATTCACGCACTCCATGTAGGGATTTCCCTCCTTCTAAAGATAATTATAGTAGAGCTGGTGATACAACTGGTGCTGATTAGCTAATCACCATGCTGGGATAACTCACTCAGGTTATGTATAATAACCTTACCTGTATGGAGCATACAGATCCGCAGTGTGGAGGATCAATGTTAGATTTATTCATGAGGCAACAGCCACCAACATTCAACGGGAGTACAAATCCATTGGTAGCTGAGCAATGGATAAGTTCCCTAGATAAAATATTTTAGTCTTTGGGGAGTAGTGAAAGGGAAAAAGATATCATGGTAGTTTACCGCCTCACTGGAGATGATGATCAATGATAGTCATTAATTCAAAACATGAAGGAAGATGATAAAGTATCAAATATGGAATGGAGGGAGTTCAAATATCTGTTTTTAGAAAAATACTTTCCTTGTTACCATCGAGCAGATATGGAAAAGAAATTTCTATGCATGAGAGAAAAGGAGGATGAGAATGTCACAAAGTATGAGGCTTACATTACAAGGTTAGAAAGGTATGCAGCAGATTATATACATAACCCAAGATGTAAGATTGATCATTTCTTTGATGGGTTAAAACCGTTTCTCTTTCGAGCAATGGTCTCATAATCCATATCATCATACAAAGATATTGTCTCATGTGCTATCAAGACAGAAAAAGAATTCACTAATTCATATGAACTTTATGCAAATCCAGAGAAGAAGAGATATATTGATCACTCTGGATATGGAAATAAGGTGAAGAAGGGAAAAGTTGAATATACATCCTATCGAAAATTTGGGAAGAAACACCCTGGTACTTTCTTGAAGGGAATGGGAGTCTGTTACTAGTGTGGTGAAAAAGGCCACCAAGCTCGTGATTGCAAGGGGAATAAAGAATATACTGATGTTCAATGTTACAACTATAGGGAGATGAGACATTATGAAAATGAATGTCCTATGCGCCAGGGGAACATACCTCAGAAAAGGCCAAGGGATTAAGGCCAAGCATATGTTATCACTACTACTGAGGTAGAATACCCAAAAGACGAGGTGGCAGGTAATTTAATGGTTTCCTCATGTTTAGTAAATGCGTTATTTGATTTTGGATCATCACATTGTTTCATATCTTCTCAGTTTTCTACGAAAATTAGATATTTATAATTTGATTTTACAGTAGAGTTGTCAGTCAAAACCCCTAAGGGAAGTATCATTGCAACAAAGTTTTGTGAATCAGTCCCCATTAGAGTACATAAATGTTCTTTATCTGTAGATCCCATTGTCATACCTATGACTGAATTTGATATAATCATCAGTATGGATTGGCTTTCGGACCATGATGCAGAAATTTGTTGTAAGAATAAGGATGTTACTATTTTTGATGATGATGATACAGAACACCTTATCATTAGAGTAGAATCATCATCACCTAATTCTTATCTAGATCCACCCCTAGTAGCTCAACTAAATTCAATTATAAGGGAAGAATAAAATGAAATAAAAGTGGGTGAGGAAAGAAATGTTCAAATAGAGGATGTACCTATTGTGAGAGAATATTTTGATGCGTTTCCGGAAGATTTACCTGGACATCCTCCAGAATGAGAAATTGGGTTTTCAATTGATTTAATTCCTAGTTCAAGGACAATATTAAATACCCCTTATAGAATGGCCACTGTGGAATTAGTTGAACTAAAGAAACAACTAGAGGAATTGAGTAATAAGGGATTTATTTGCCCTATTGTTTTTCCATGGGGTGCCCCTGTCCTTTTTGTTAAGAAGAAAGATGGATCTATGAGGTTATGTATCGAATACAGGGAAATCAATTCTATAAGAAATAAAGAACAAGTATCCCCTACCTCGCATTGATGATTTATTTGACCAACTGCATGGAGCTCAATTCTTTTCAAAGATTGACCTTCGATCTGGATACCATCATTTGTGTGTGAAGAAGGAAGAAATTCCAAAGACAACATTTCTAATTAGGTACGAGCATTACGAGTTTACAGTAATTCCTTTTGGATTGACTAATGAACCCTCTGTATTCATGGATCTAATGAATAGAGTTTTCAAGGAATATCTGTAACACCCCAAGCTTCTACGGTACGTTTCCCTTCGAATAATGTGATAGCGTGTGTTGTACGCAACACCGAGTTCTAACACACCATAACTAATCAAACTAGCCGTTATGAATAGTAATACCTACTTTTTGAAATTATATATATTTTATATTTGAAAATGGACTTCATTTTTGGATTCGGAATATCGAATTTAGCCTAGGGTGAAATTTTGGTAAATTTCGGATAACTTTCATATTTTGATGAATAGTGAAAATTACTAAATTTTAATTAAAAACAACTTTTTTTAATCAAATTAATTACTAGTGATAAATTATGAATTTGAGTGGTTTTAAAGTATATTTAGAATATATTTTTACCATTTAATATAATTTTGGTCATTGGACATAATTTTACAATTAAACCGAACATAAACAAGTGTCAATCTTTTGATAGTTATTATCTCTTAAAAACACGCTTTTTGTTTTAACAGTGGGAATTAATTTTAAATTAATTTCTGCCACTTCTGTGTTTTGAATTTAGGAAAATGGATTCCATATTTGGAATCAGGATGTTCAAATTGTGTAAATAGGTAACTTTTATTTTTAGACATTTTGAATAGTTACTGTGGTAAATATTTTATTTACCATGGTTAAAGGGTAAATCCGGTAAATAAGGGTTAAACAATAATATTATAATAATACAAAATTACCCTAAAACGTGTCCTAACCTTATTGGTGGACACATACCCGACCATGGGCATCCTTGGGTCAATTTGGGGACCCCTTGGAGCCACTTGTATGTGGTAGGGACACTTTATATTAATAAAGTTAAAATAAAAATAAAAATGGCATAAGCTTACATCTTTTAGAAGAACAATTTTTACATAGGGTTATACATGTTGGATTTTCGATTATAAATATTCATTAGAAAGCTAAAAAGATTTCCTACATAATGATATTTTATTTATAATTTTTAGACATTATATAATTTATTTTATTTATGACACAATGATGATGCAGTAATTACTAAAATAGTGAAAAATAAAAATAATTGATCTTATAAATACCCAAATAATTATAATATGAAACTTTTAATGAATTAAACTAATTTTCTATGATAATATGATATCTTAGGATTGATGTAATTGACTTTGTTCGAAGTAATCAATCTGTTAGGAGTTTCACAAAAATCAACTATTGAATAGTGTCAAAATTGACATAAAAGAGTTCTTAAAACAAATATTATATTATTAATTGATATTAAATTCCTAAAAATCTAAGGTTCGGCCAAGAGACTTATATTATGATAGGTTCCTCATTAATGGACCACTTGGGGGTCGCTTGGATGTATATAGTAAGTTTATTAATCATATTATATAAAAATACAAAGAGACATTGTAAAAGTGAAACTAATTAACTTAGAGTTAATACTTAAAGATAAGGTTAATATAAGTACCCAAACCTGTCTAAATTTTATTGGATGAGTTGTTTTCGACCTATCCACACCTAATCCTTTGAATAGTCAACTTTGGAGCCTTTGTAAACCGAATATGAATTTATTATAAATTAATATTTCTAACTTTTCCAAAGGTGCCCCTCACCCCTCTTATAAAAGGGCACTCCTCCTTCTCATTTCTTCACACCTTCAAAGCCTTTTGGTTCGGCCAAACTCTGCCCAAATACTCTCCCAACATCCCTCAATACAACCTAGAGGCCTTAGTTTGATCAGAAAGCCAACCTAAGGAGCCCTTTTGATCAAATCAAAAGGAAGAACCCGAAGAAGAGGTAATGATTTCACCACCCTTTTCTAAGTTCATTTCTTCTTCCACTTCTTCTTCCTTTGTTCTTACCATTCTGAAATAATAACTCCAGTATCTCACATATACTGTGATGTTATTATAAATATGGTACAATCATATTCAGTATTCTATCCACCCTTTGAATAACATGTCACCATACGTGCGTACGTACGGCTTACCGTCTCCACGTCGTGGTGTAATTGTTATTCAATATAATATTATTTGGATGGGTATAATAATGATGTGTAACTCATGTAAATAATAAATATAACATGTTAATGATTCTGTATATATGATATACCATCCATTTATATATTATTTTAATATCAAAAGAATGATATTGTCGCTCGTGCGTACGTACGGACTACCGTCTCCACGAACGCGATGAGATTCATTCTCCATCGTATCCATTCAAGTATAATTATCATTTGATGATTTAAAAATGATGTTTAAGGACTGTATATCATTCTGGATATGAATAAGATACAACAACCATGGCTTATGTAACAAAACATATAAAAGAAAATGAGTAAGTTAACTCCCGAAACGACGATAATTCTAAGATATTATTAACAAATCAATGTTAAAAGATCATATATGATATCATATTAATATATATGATTCTTGTATAATTTAATAACAACTATTTCACCATTATACAGGAGGTTAACCTACCCCAACCAAGGAAAAGTACAAGGTAAGGGTTATTTCACAATCTCTTCATTATCCGAGGTTGTTTATATGTAATAATCTACTGGGATCTCTTTATCATCCACATCCATGTTTCTTAAAAATGTATTTCAAAACATTTTTACTATTTACAAGAATATGGGTTAAAGTCATTTATACCTTTTTTTGACTTTTTATAAGAGGTTTATAAAGGAATCTTTCCGTCGTTTTCAGAACAAGGTCCTTTTTAACCTTTTCGACAGAATTGAGGTAAGAATGTTTTTTTTAACTTATACGGCGGGTGCGGTTATTTTACGCCGTTATAAAATCTTCAAAGCTTTCCTTACAAGCTTATAAGAATATTTTCAAAGAAAATGTTTTATTTTATATGGATCTTAAATGATTTCAAAATAAAAGGAGATATGTCTTTAAAAAGAATTTTGATTTCATCTATGTCAACATCCTTTGATGGATTTTAAGATTATTTGAAGTTGATTTATTATGATACAAAACTTCTATATTGTATTGAAGGTTTTGTGATATGTTTGACTGTGGATGTGCTATTTTTATACCATTCATAGTTTATTGTGAAAGTATTGACATTTCGTATGCTAGTTTTAATATGAATGTTTATGTTATGTTTAAACCTTTTCATATGGGAATGCATTGGACTTAATAAGTGACGGGTGGAGCCCGCTATAGCTCCTCGATGCATCGGTAGGTCTCATGAGACAAACTAGTGTCTTGGCACAAGGCCTTGACAAAATCTTATTTGTAGTCTTGGCACGAGGCCTTGGCTATGTGGTTATGATAGTCTGGCATTATGCATTCCAACATTATGAAAGTGGTTATTTATTTTTGCATGTGATTATTCGATTAGTGGAATATCCATGTGAATAAGTAAATGGCATTATTTCATTTTATTTATGCCATACCATGTTGAAAGTTCATGTTTAAAAGGCTTTTGTTTTAGTTATACATTGCCTTAAATGTTTATTCTTATTGATGAAAGTTTCCGCTATATTGTTATCCTTACTGGGCATTTGAGCTCACCCCTTTTCTATGTTTTATTTTTCCCAGGAAGTGAAGATGTAAGTTATGAATGACCTGCAGGGATATTATGAGGGGATTGTAGTGTGGACTGTGGAAACATTATGTTGTTGTAGTAGTTTTTGATTTTATTATGTAATGTAAAACTTATGAATATATCTAGTGTTTCTAAGGCTACTAAACCAATCGGTCTTTCGAGATTTGATCTTTCTTGTGATCATGCCAATGTTATGTAATAATGCACCGACTCTAGGAAACTAGGGTCGGGGCGTTACAGTTGGTATTAGAGGAAGTTTAGTACAAACCTTGGAAGCTAGATTTAGATAAACTCTGATTAGAGCACGTAGACCTAAGATGAACTTTGAGGATTAGTATAGAAGAACTTCCTAGAATTTTGGTATTGTAGAGACTTTGTGAGTTTTGCGAGCAATACATCCCTGTCTGGATACGAGCAGGTAGAGGCGGCTCTGGCACAGATGTACCTAGGGGTAAAACCCGAAAACACCGCTTTGAGCTAGACTCGAACGGGAACTGGTGCACGACAACGGGCCTTGCTGCACTCTTGGTTACGACACTCCCGGGGGATATGCTTAGGATAACTCTCACTTTCTTTACAAATCATTATGAAGGGTTTATGAGTATATACTTCCTCAAAGAAAACATATTTATGATTATGGATTATATCCATAGATAGTTCAATTTATGTTAAGTGTTTTATAAGTATGGGATTATGTATTTTGATTCATAAACTGATCTAGTTTATGCCATTGTTTAGAAATGGCGCCTAGTGGAAGAAATGGAAACCGTATCAATGCACGCACTCTATGTAGGGATTTCCCTCCTGCTCAAGATAATTATAGTGGGGCTGGTGATGCAACTGGTGCTGATCAGCTAATCACCGTACTGGGACAACTTACTCAGGTTATGAATAATAACCTTACCCGTATGGAGCACCCTGATCCGCAGCGTGGAGGATCAATGTTAGATCGATTCATGAGACAACAACCATCAACGTTCAATGGAAGTACAAATCCCTTAGTAGCTGAGCAATGGATATTTTCCCTAGAGAAAATATTTCAGGCTTTGGGGAGTAGTGAAAGGGAAAAAGTTACCATGGCAGTTTACCGCCTCACTGGAGATGCTGATCAATGGTGGTCATTGATTCAAAACATGAAGGAAGATGATGAAGTATCAAACATGGAATGGAGGGAGTTCAAAGATCTGTTTTTAGAAAAATACTTTCCTCGCGACCATCGAGCAGATATGGAAAGGCAATTTCTGAGTCTGAGACAAAAGGAGGATGAGAATGTCACAAAGTATGAGGCTAACTTTACAAGGTTAGCGAGGTATGCTGGAGATTATATTCGCAACCCAAGAAGTAAGATTGATCGTTTCTTTGATGGGTTAAAACCATTTCTCCGTCGAGCATTAGTCTCACAATCCTTTTCATCGTACGAAGACATTGTCTCATGTGCTATCAAGACCGAAAAGGAATTCTCTAAGTCTTATGACTTTAAAGCAAAGCAAGAGAAGAAGAGACCTGCTGATCAATCTTGGAATGGAAATAAGGGGAAGAAGGGAAAGGTTGAATATCCATCTTGTGGTAAGTGCGGGAAGAAACACCCCGGTGCTTGCCTGAAGGGAATGGGAGTCTGTTACAAGTGTGGTGAAAAAGGCCACCAAGCTCATGATTGCAAGGGGAAGAAGGAAGCTACCAACGTTCAGTGCTACAATTGCAGGGAGATGGGGCATTATGCAAATGCATGTCCTAAGCGTCAGGAGAACTTACCTCAGAAAAGGCCAAGGGATCAAGGCCAGGCTTATGCTATCACTACTGCTGAGGTAGAAACTCCGAAAGACGTGGTGGCAGGTAATTTAATGGTTTCCTCAAGTTTAGCAAATGCATTATTTGATTCTGGATCATCGCATTGTTTCATATCTTCCCAGTTTGCTAAGAAAATTAGATATTTCCAATTTGATTTAATAAGGGAGTTGTCAGTTAAAACTCCTAAGGGAAGTATCGTTGCAACAAAGTTTTGTGAATCAGTCCCCATTAGAGCACATAAATTTTCTTTATCTGCTGATTTCATCGTCATACCTATTATTGAGTTTGATATAATCCTCGGTATGGACTGGCTTTCGGACTATGATGCGAAGATTTATTGTAAGAAGAAAGAGGTTACGATTCTTGATGATAATGATAAGGAACACCTTATTTTTAGAGCAGAATCGTCACCACCTAATTCTTATTTAGACCCACCCCCAGTAGCTCAACTTAATTCAATTATTGGGGAGGAAGAGAATGAAATAACTGTCGGTGAGGAAAGGAATGTTCAAATAGAGGATGTACCTGTTGTGAAAGAATTTGTAGATGTATTTCCGGAAGATTTACCTGGACATCCTCCAGAACGAGAAGTTGAGTTTTCTATTGATTTGATTCCTGGATCAAGGCCTATATCGAAGACCCCTTATAGAATGGCCACTGTAGAGTTAGTCGAACTAAAGAAACAACTAGAGGAATTGAGTAATAAGGGATTTATTCGCCCTAGTGTTTCTCCATGGGGAGCCCCTATTCTTTTTGTTAAAAAGAAAGATGGATCTATGAGGTTATGTATCGACTACAGGGAGATCAATGCTATAACGATAAAGAACAAGTATCCCCTACCTCGTATTGATGATTTATTTGACCAACTGCATGGAGCTCAATACTTTTCAAAGATTGACCTTCGATCTGGATACCATCAGTTGTGTGTAAAGAAGGAAGACATTCCGAAGACAGCATTTCGAACCAGGTACGGGCATTACGAGTTTACTGTAATGCCGTTTGGATTGACTAATGCACCCTCTGTATTCATGGATCTGATGAATAGAGTTTTCAAGGAGTATCTCGATGAATTTGTGGTGGTATTTATTGATGATATCTTGGTATACTCCAAAACCTACGAAGATCATGAAAATCACTTGCGCATTATCTTGAAGACTCTAAGGAGGCATGAATTATATGGGAAGTTTAGAAAGTGTGAATTCTGGCTTCAGGAGATTTCTTTTCTTGGCCATATTGTCTCTAAAGATGGAATCTCTGTTGATCCTTCTAAGACCAAAGCAATCCAAGAATGGCCAGCACCTACAAGTATAACTGAGGTACGTAGTTTTATTGGCTTGGCAGGTTATTATCGACGTTTCGTCCAGAATTTTTCCCGATTGGCTAACCCATTAACGAAGCTCACACGTAAAGGTGTTAAATTTGTTTGGACAAAAGAGTGTGAAGAATGTTTCGAAGAACTGAAGAGAAGATTAGTCAATGCTCCTATATTGACTCTACCATCGGGGAATGATGGGTTCGTTATTTATAGTGATGCATCAAAGAAAGGACTTGGATGTGTCCTTATGCAGAATGATAGAGTTATTGCCTATGCATCACGACAGTTGAAAATTCATGAGCAAAACTATCCTACTCATGATCTTGAGTTAGCAGCTGTGATCTTTGCTTTGAAGATATGGAGGCACTACCTCTATGGTGAAAAATGTGAGATTTATACTGATCACAAGAGTTTGAAGTATATTTTCTCACAAAAAGAACTCAACATGAGGCAAAGGAGATGGCTTGAATTACTCAAGGATTATGATTGTACGATACACTACCACCCGGGGAAGGCAAACAAGGTGGCAGATGCTTTGAGCAGAAAAGACCATGGAGTTTTGAACATGATGAGAATTGAAAGGGATCCAATTTTCATGGATCTAGTGAAGATGGACATGGGAATAACCAGGGAAGGTGAAACATCAATTCTTTTTCAAATGGTTGCCAAACCATCTTTACTAGAAAGGATTAAGAGTTCTCAGACCGATGATGAAGAATTTCAGAAGAAGATTAAAGCTGTGAATGATGGGAGATTGAGAGACTTTGTGTATGAAGATGGAACTTTGAAATTTGGAAAGAGACTTTGTGTTCCCAATATACCTGATCTAAAAAGGGAATTGCTGGATGATGCTCATAGTTCCAATTTCTCTATACACCCTGGGAGCACCAAAATGTATAGAGATTTGAAGGAACATTTTTGGTGGGACAACATGAAGAGGGAGATTGCTGATTTTGTATCAAGATGTATGGTTTGTCAACAAGTGAAAGCTGGAAGGCAACAGCCTGGAGGAGTCATGCAACCTCTTCCCATACCGGAGTGGAAATGGGACAATATTACGATGGACTTTGTCATGGGGCTACCAAAGACTTCTAGAAGGAACGATGCAATATGGGTTATTGTTGATCGTCTTACCAAGTCAGCACATTTTCTTGCTATAAGAGAAGATCTACCCCTGGAACGTCTAGCAAGACTATACATTAATGAAGTTGTGAGACTTCATGGAGTACCCCTATCGATTGTTTCTGATCGTGATCCCCGTTTTACTTCAAGATTTTGGAAAAGTCTTCAGAAATCCCTGGATACTGAACTTCATTTGAGCACTGCTTACCACCCTCAGACAGATGGACAATCAGAACGGACTATTCAGACCTTAGAAGACATGTTGAGATCTTGCTCACTTGATTTTCAGGGTATGTGGGATCAATATTTACCTCTGGTAGAATTTTCCTATAACAATAGCTTCCATTCGAGTATTCAGATGGCACCATATGAAGCGTTATACGGAAAGAGATGTCGTACACCAACCTGTTGGGATGACGTCGGTGAAAGAAAACTTGTAGGTCTAGAACTGGTGGAGGAAACGATGGAAAAGGTAAAGGTAATCCAAAATCACATCAAAGCAGCTCAAAGTAGGCAGAAGAGCTATGCCGATAATCGAAGGAAGGATTTGGAATTTCAAGTCGGTGATCATGTTTTCCTAAAGGTATCTCCGTGGAAGGGAGTCATACGTTTTGGTAATAAAGGTAAATTGAGTCCCAGGTACATCGTACCTTTCGAAATTCTAGAACGAATTGGGGCAGTAGCATACCGATTAGCAATGCCGCCAAGTCTCTCCCAAGTTCACGATGTGTTCCACGTATCTCTGTTGAGAAAATACATGCCTGACCCAACGCATGTACTCACCTATGAGGAATTAGAACTGGAACCCGATCTGTCTTATTTTGAAGAGCCCGTCAGGATTCTTGATACAAGAGAACAAGTACTGAGAAACCGGACGACGCGTCTGGTAAAAGTTTTGTGGAGAAATCATAAGATGGAAGAGGCAACGTGGGAACCCGAGGAACTTATGATGAAGAACCACCCGAGTCTTTTTATGCAGTAATACCCTAGATATTGCGAGGACGCAATTATTTGAAGGAGGGGAGAATGTAACACCCCAAGCTTCTACGGTACGTTTCCCTTCGAATAATGTGATAGCGTGTGTTGTACGCAACACCGAGTTCTAACACACCATAACTAATCAAACTAGCCGTTATGAATAGTAATACCTAATTTTTGAAATTATATATATTTTATATTTGAAAATGGACTTCATTTTTGGATTCGGAATATCGAATTTAGCCTAGGGTGAAATTTTGGTACATTTCGGATAACTTTCATATTTTGATGAATAGTGAAAATTACTAAATTTTAATTAAAAACAACTTTTTTTAATCAAATTAATTACTAGTGATAAATTATGAATTTGAGTGGTTTTAAAGTATATTTAGAATATATTTTTACCATTTAATATAATTTTGGTCATTGGACATAATTTTACAATTAAACCGAACATAAACAAGTGTCAATCTTTTGATAGTTATTATCTCTTAAAAACACGCTTTTTGTTTTAACAGCGGGAATTAATTTTAAATTAATTTCTGCCACTTCTGTGTTTTGAATTTAGGAAAATGGATTCCATATTTGGAATCAGGATGTTCAAATTGTGTAAATAGGTAACTTTTATTTTTAGACATTTTGAATAGTTACTGTGGTAAATATTTTATTTACCATGGTTAAAGGGTAAATCCGGTAAATAAGGGTTAAAAAATAATATTATAATAATACAAAATTACCCTAAAACGTGTCCTAACCTTATTGGTGGACACATACCCGACCATGGGCATCCTTGGGTCAATTTGGGGACCCCTTGGAGCCACTTGTATGTGGTAGGGACACTTTATATTAATAAAGTTAAAATAAAAATAAAAATGGCATAAGCTTACATCTTTTAGAAGAACAATTTTTACATAGGGTTATACATGTTGGATGTTAGATTATAAATATTCATTAGAAAGCTAAAAAGATTTCCTACATAATGATATTTTATTTATAATTTTTAGACATTATATAATTTATTTTATTTATGACACAATGATGATGCAGTAATTACTAAAATAGTGAAAAATAAAAATAATTGATCTTATAAATACCCAAATAATTATAATATGAAACTTTTAATGAATTAAACTAATTTTCTATGATAATATGATATCTTAGGATTGATTTAATTGACTTTTTTCGAAGTAATCAATCTGTTAGGAGTTTCACAAAAATCAACTATTGAATAGTGTCAAAATTGACATAAAAGAGTTCTTAAAACAAATATTATATTATTAATTGATATTAAATTCCTAAAAATCTAAGGATCGGCCAAGAGACTTATATTATGATAGGTTCCTCATTAATGGACCACTTGGGGGTCTCTTGGATGTATATAGTATGTTTATTAATCATATTATATAAAAATACAAAGAGACATTGTAAAAGTGAAACTAATTAACTTAGAGTTAATACTTAAAGATAAGGTTAATATAAGTACCCAAACCTGTCTAAATTATATTGGATGAGTTGTTTTCGACCTATCCACACCTCATCCTTTGAATAGTAAACTTTGGAGCCTTTGTAAACCGAATATGAATTTATTATAAATTAATATTTCTAACTTTTCCAAAGGTGCCCCTCACCCCTCTTATAAAAGGGCACTCCTCCTTCTCATTTCTTCACACCTTCAAAGCCTTTTGGTTCGGCCAAACTCTGCCCAAATACTCTCCCAACATCTCTCAATACAACCTAGAGGCCTTAGTTTGATCAGAAAGCCAACCTAAGGAGCCCTTTTGATCAAATCAAAAGGAAGAACCCGAAGAAGAGGTAATGATTTCACCACCCTTTTCTAAGTTCATTTCTTCTTCCACTTCTTCTTCCTTTGTTCTTACCATTCTGAAATAATAACTCCAGTATCTCACATATACTGTGATGTTATTATAAATATGGTACAATCATATTCAGTATTCTATCCACCCTTTGAATAACATGTCACCATACGTGCGTACGTACGGCTTACCGTCTCCACGTCGTGGTGTAATTGTTATTCAATATAATATTATTTGGATGGGTATAATAATGATGTGTAACTCATGTAAATAATAAATATAACATGTTAATGATTCTGTATATATGATATACCATCCATTTATATATTATTTTAATATCAAAAGAATGATATTGTCGCTCGTGCGTACGTACGGACTACTGTCTCCACGAACGCGATGAGATTCATTCTCCATCGTATCCATTCAAGTATAATTATCATTTGATGATTTAAAAATGATGTTTAAGGACTGTATATCATTCTGGATATGAATAAGATACAACAACCATGGCTTATGTAACAAAACATATAAAAGAAAATGAGTAAGTTAACTCCCGAAACGACGATAATTCTAAGATATTATTAACAAATCAATGTTAAAAGATCATATATGATATCATATTAATATATATGATTCTTGTATAATTTAATAACAACTATTTCACCATTATACAGGAGGTTAACCTACCCCAACCAAGGAAAAGTACAAGGTAAGGGTTATTTCACAATCTCTTCATTATCCGAGGTTGTTTATATGTAATAATCTACTGGGATCTCTTTATCATCCACATCCATGTTTCTTAAAAATGTATTTCAAAACATTTTTACTATTTACAAGAATATGGGTTAAAGTCATTTATACCTTTTTTTGACTTTTTATAAGAGGTTTATAAAGGAATCTTTCCGTCGTTTTCAAAACAAGGTCCTTTTTAACCTTTTCGACAGAATTGAGGTAAGAATGTTTTTTTTAACTTATACGGCGGGTGCGGTTATTTTACGCCGTTATAAAATCTTCAAAGCTTTCCTTACAAGCTTATAAGAATATTTTCAAAGAAAATGTTTTATTTTATATGGATCTTAAATGATTTCAAAATAAAAGGAGATATGTCTTTAAAAAGAATTTTGATTTCATCTATGTCAACATCCTTTGATGGATTTTAAGATTATTTGAAGTTGATTTATTATGATACAAAACTTCTATATTGTATTGAAGGTTTTGTGATATGTTTGACTGTGGATGTGCTATTTTTATACCATTCATAGTTTATTGTGAAAGTATTGACATTTCGTATTCTAGTTTTAATACGAATGTTTATGTTATGTTTAAACCTTTTCATATGGCAATGCATTGGACTTAATAAGTGACGGGTGGAGCCCGCTATAGCTCCTCGATGCATCGGTAGGTCTAATGAGACAAACTAGTGTCTTGGCACAAGGCCTTGACAAAATCTTATTTGTAGTCTTGGCACGAGGCCTTGGCTATGTGGTTATGATAGTCTGGCATTATGCATTCCAACATTATGAAAGTGGTTATTTATTTTTGCATGTGATTATTCGATTAGTGGAATATCCATGTGAATAAGTAAATGGCATTATTTCATTTTATTTATGCCATACCATGTTGAAAGTTCATGTTTAAAAGGCTTTTGTTTTAGTTATACATTGCCTTAAATGTTTATTCTTATTGATGAAAGTTTCCTCTATATTGTTATCCTTACTGGGCATTTGAGCTCACCCCTTTTCTATGTTTTATTTTTCCCAGGAAGTGAAGATGTAAGTTATGAATGACCTGCAGGGATATTATGAGGGGATTGTAGTGTGGACTGTGGAAACATTATGTTGTTGTAGTAGTTATTGATTTTATGATGTAATGTAAAACTTATGAATATATCTAGTGTTTCCAAGGCTACTAAACCAATCGGTCTTTCGAGATTTGATCTTTCTTGTGATCATGCCAATGTTATGTAATAATGCACCGACTCTAGGAAACTAGGGTCGGGGCGTTACAATATCTAGATGATTTTGTGGTGGTATTTATTGATGATATCTTGGTGTACTCCAAAAGCTACGAAGATCATGAAAATCACTTGCACATTATCCTGAAGGCTCTTAGAAGACATGAATTATATGGGATGTTTAGCAAGTGTGAATTATGGATTCAAGAGATATCTTTTCTTGGACATATTGTCTCTAATGATGGAATCTGTGTTGATCCTTCTAGGACAATAGCAATCCAAAAATGGATAGCAATGATGAGTATAACTAAGGTACGCAGTTTTATTGGTTTAGCAGGTTATTATCGACATTTCATCCATAACTTTTCCCGATTGGCTAACCCTTTTACGAAACTCACACATAAAGGGGTTAAATTTTTTTGGACGAAAGAGTGTGAAGAATTTTTTGAAGAACTCAAGAGAAGATTAGTCAATTATCCTATTTTGACTCTACCATCGGGAAATGATGGGTTTGTTATTTATAATGATGCTTCAAAGAAAGGAATTGGTTGTGTCCTAATGAAGAATGATAGAGTTATTGCATATGCATCACGACAGCTAAAAATTCATGAGTAAAACTATCCTACTCATGATCTTGAGTTAGCTACTCTAATCTTTGCTTTGAATATTTGGAGACACTATCTCTATGGTGAAAATTTTGAGATTTATACTAATCACAAGAGTTTGAAGTATATTTTCTCACAGAAAAAACTCAACATGAGGCAAAGGAGATGGATTGAACTACTCAAGGATTACTATTGTATAATACACTACCACCAGGGGAAGGAAAATAATGTGGAAAATGCTTTGAGCAGAATGGATCATGGAGTTTTTAACAAGATGAGTGTTGAAAAGGATCTTATAAACATGGATCTAGTAAAGATGGATATGGTAATCACCATGGAAGGTGAAACCTCAATAATTTTTCAAATGGTTGTCGAACCATTATTACTAGAATGGATAAAGAGTTCTTAGACTGTTGATGAAGAGATTCAAATGATGATTAAAGCTGTGAATGATGGGAGATTGAGTGAATTTGTGTATGAAGATGAAATTTTTAAATTTGGGAATAGACATTGTGTTCCCAATATACCTGATCTAAAATGAGAGTTGTTGGATGAGGCTCATAGTTGTAATTTCTCTATACACCTTTGGAGCACCAAAATGTATAGATATTTGACAGAACATTTTTGGTAGGACAACATGAAGAGGGGGATTGCTGATTTTGTGTCAAGATGTATGGTTTTCAACAAGTGAAAGCTAGAAGGCAACATCCTGGAGGAGTTATGCAACCTATTCCCATACCTGAGTGGAAATGGGATAATATTATGATGGACTTTATCATGGGACTACCAAAGACTCCATGAAAGAATGATGCAATATGGGTCATTGTTGATCATCTTACTAAGTCAGCACATTCTCTTGCTATAAGGGAAGATTTACCAATCGAATGCCTAGAAAGACTATATATTAATGATGTTTTAAGACATCATGGAGTACCCCTATCGATTATTTATGATCGTGATCCATGTTTTACTTCAAGATTCTGGAAAAGTCTTCAGAATTCCCCGGATACTGAACTTTGTTTGAGCACTTCTTACCACCCCAAAACTGATGGACAGTTAGAACAGACTATTCAAACCTTAGATGGCATGTGGAGATCATTCTCACGTGACTTTCATGGTATGTGGGACCTATATTTTCCTCTGGTAGAATTTTCCTATAACAATAGATTCCATTCGGGTATTCAGATGGATCCATATAAAGCGTTATATGGAAATAGATGTCGCACACCAACCTGTTGGGATGACGTTGGTGAAATAAAACTTGTAGGCCCGGAACTGGTGGAGTAAATGATGGAAAATGTGATGGTAATCCAAAACCACATCAAAGAAGCTCAAAGTAGACAGAAAATCTATGCCGATAATCGAAGGTAGGATTTGGAATTTCACGTAAGAGATTATGTTTTCTTGAAGGTATCTCCATGGATGGGAGTTATACGTTTCGTTAAGAAAGGTAAATTGAGTCCCAAGTACATCATTCCTTTCGAAATTCTAGAATGAATTGGTGTTGTAGCTTACAATATGTAAATGCCACCAAATCTCTACAAAGATCATGACGTGTTCCATGTATCACTGTTGAGAAAATACATGTATGACGCAACACATGTACTCACCTATGAGGAATTATAACTGGAACCAGATCTGTCTTATTGCAAAGAGCCCATCAGGATTTTTGATACAAGAGAACTAGTATTGAGAAACCGGATGACTCGTCTGATAAAAGTTCTATGGAGAAACCATAAAATGGAAGAGGCAATGTTGGAACCCAAGGAACAGATGATGAAGAATCACCTGAGTCTTTTAATGCGGTAGTATTCTATAAATTTCTAGAACGAAATTATTTGAAGGATAGGAAAATGTAACACCCCAAGCTTCCACGGTACGCTTCTCTTTGAATAATACAGTTGGGTGTGTTGTACGCAACTTCGAGTTCTAACACACACCACAACCAATCAAACTAGCTGTTATGAATAGTAATACCCACATTTTGAAATTTTATAAATTTTATATTTCAAAATGGACTTCATTTTTTGAATCAGAATATTGAAATTATCTTTGGGTGAATTTTTGGTATTTTTATGAAAACATTCAATTTTTGATGAATATTGAAAAAAACATCGAGTTATAGTTTAAAAGAGAATTTTTATTTAAATAATAATTTATTTTATTTAAATTTAAATAATTTCAAAATAGTGACATAATACCTATATAAGTTCAATGTAATTCATTGTAGTTAGTTTAGAATAATTTTAGATATATAAAAAATTTATTGAAATTTTCATCGTCTTTTACCTACCTCTTAGGAGAATTTAAAAATTCACATAAAACATAATTTCACCACTTCTGTGAGTCGAATTTTGAAACTCTGAGAGACACGGTTAATATCAAGGAGTAAAATTTGGCTCAATACGATAAAAATAATGGTTGGTTAATAATAACTTTTTACTTTTATTTACCACTGTTAAAAGTAAATAGGGTAATAAAGGGTAAAAATGATAATAATATTACCCTAACACATGTTCTAATTCTATTGGACAAGTGAATCTTGACCAAAAACAACCTTAGGAATAAAATATTATCATTTCAGTCCACTTGGATTAGATTAGGACATTTATTATTATTTAATTCAAAGAAAAGTTAAAAGAGTTAAATTCAATGTTTAATAACTAAAACAATTTTATTATAGTTTTATACATAAGATAAATTCGATTATAAATAGTAATTAGAAAGATAAAAAGATTCCCTACATAATGATATTTTATTTATAATTTTTAGACATTACATATGTTAATTTATTTATGACACAATGGTGATGCAGTAATTACCAAATTAATGAAATATTAAAATTATTGATATTACAAATATAAATAAAAATGTAATTTGAGTATTTTTATGCATTCCACTAATTCTATAGGTTAATATGACATATTATTATTGGTTATATAAATTATATTCTAAATAATGAAGTTTTTATGAAATTATCAAAAACAAAATACCCAATAGTGTCAAAATTAACATAAAAAAGATTTTAAAACAAATATTATATTATTAATTGATATTCTATTCCTAAAAATATAATGTTCGGCCAAAAGACATATATCATGATACTTGTATAATGGACCACATGGGGGGTCACTTGGATGTATATAGTAAGTTTATTAACTGTATAATATAAAAATATAAAGAGACATGATAAATGTCAAACTATTTTACTAAGAGTTAAATATAAATGATAAGGTTAATTTAGTGACACAACCCTCTATAAAATCTATTGGTTGAAAGGATTTCAACCCATCCCCACCTTAACCTTTAAATAATCCGTTTTGAGGCCGTGAACACCCGAATATTAATTTATTATAAAATAATATTTCTAGGTTTTCCAAAGGTGCCCCTCACCCCTCTTATAAAAGGGAACTCCCCCTTTTGTCTATTTTACACCTTCTAAGCCTTTTGGATCGGCCAAAACCTGCCCAAATATTCTCTCAACATCCTTCACTTCTACATAGAGGCCTTAGTTTGATCATAAATCCAACCAAAGGATCCATTTTGATCAAATCAAAAGAAATAACCCGATTAAGAGGTAATGTTTTCACCACCCACAATCAAGTACTTTCTTCTTCAACTTCTTCATTCTTTGTTATTCCCATTCTAAAATTGTAATTCAAGTATATTATATATACTGTGATGTTATTATAAATATGGTACAACCATATCTAGTATTCTGTCCATCCTTTCAATGACATGTCATCATATGTGCGTACGTACGGCTTACCGTCTCCACGTCGTGGTGTAATTGTTATTCAAAACATTATTATTTGGATGGGTATAATAATGACATGTAATTAATGTAAATAATAAATATAACATGGTAATTATTTCTGTATATATGATATAACATCCAATTATATATTATTTTAATATCAAAAGAATGATATTTTTGCTCGTGTGTACGTACGGATTACCGTCTCCACGAACGCAACGAGATTCATTCCCCATCGAATCTATTCAAGACTAAATTTCATTTTATGATTAAAAATAATTTTTAGAGACATGATATAATTATGTATATAAATAATATACATCCCACCCATAACAAATACGGCTCACATAATAAAGAATATAAAAGGAAAATGAATCCGTTAACACCTGAAAGGATGATAATACTAAGATATTATTAACAATCAATGTTTAAAGATCATGTATGATATCATATTAATGTATACGATTCTTGTATAATTTAATAACAATTATTTCACCATTATATAGGATGTTAACCTACCCTCAACCATGAAAAAGTACAAGTTAAGGGTTTATTTCACAATCTCTTCATTATCTGAGGTTGTTTATACGTAATTATCTTCTGGGGCCTCTTTATCATCTACATCCATGTTTCAGAAAAATGTATTTCAAATAATTCTTCCTATTTTATAGACTATGGGTTAATATCAATTATACCCTTGGTGACTTTTTAAAAGAAGTTTATAAAGGAATATTTATGTCATTTTCCAAACAAGGTCCTTTTTAACCTTTTTGACAAAATTATGTTAAGAGTGTCTTTTTTAACTTATAAAGTGGGTGTGGCTATTTTCCGCTGTTATAAAATTGTTGAAGCTTCCCTTACAAGATTATAAGAATATTTTCAAAGTAAATGTTTTCTTTTATAATTATGTGACATTTCAATGATTTCAAAAAAGAGATATCATTCTCTAATAGTTTTGATTTCTTCTATGTCAACATCCTTTGAGAGAATTTTAATCTTATTGGAAGTTTATTTATTATGATACAAAACATCCATATTTTATTGTAGGTTTTTTGATATGTTTGACTGAGGATGTGTTATTTTTATACCATTCATGGTTTATGGGGAATGTATTGAAATTTCTTATGCTAGTTTTAATACGAATGTTTATGTTATGTTTAAAACTGTTCATATGAGGAATGGATTGGAGTAAATAAGTGAAGGGTGGAGCCCGCTATAGCTCATAGATGCATCGGTAGGTCTCATGAGACAAACTAGTGTCTTGGCACAAGGCCTTGACAAAATCTTATTTGTAGTCTTGGCACAAGGCCTTCACTATGGGGTTATGATAGTCTGGAATTATGCATTCCATCATTACGAAAGTTGTTATTGATATTTCATGTTGTTATTCGAATAGTAGAATATCTATGTGAATAAGTAAATGGAATTATTTCATTTTATATTTTCAATTTTATGATTAATTTCATGTTTAAAAGGCTTGTTTTTTAGTTATACATTTCCTTATCTGTTTATGCTTATATATGAAAGTTTCCACTATATTGTTATCCATACTGAGCATCTAAGCTCACCCCCTTCAATGTTATATTTTTTCCAGGATGTGAAGAAGTAATTTATGAATGAAATTTAGGGATAGTATGAGGGGATATGAAGACAATATGTTTTTGTAGTTTTTTTACTTGATGATGTAATGTAAGACTTATGAATATATCTACTGTTTCCAAGACTACAAAACTAATCTGTCTTTCGAGACTTGATCTTTTTTTATCGTGCCAATGTTATGTAATAATTCACCGACTCTGGGTAACTGGGGTTGGGTTGGTACTGCCGAGCTTCCCGATCTATGCCCCTCGCGGCATCCCAGCCATGTCGGCCTCCAGCGCACCTTTCAGCACTCCGGGCCGAACTTGTTCCCTGCCACCGGGACGAGCCCCCTATGTAGCCCCCACTGGGTCGAACCACCCTCATGGCGTACTATGATGGGCCGAACAGAACGGGCCATGACGGACCCAACAGGTCTGGCGAGGTCGACCCAACCCGGGTCAGCCCAGACTAAGACAAGCCGGGTCGGACCGGACCCCGACCTCTTATCGACCCTTTACTTTTTTTTGGCCATAACATTGTCCCCGGATGTCCGTTTGACAAACCACCAGCAACGATGGTAATCATGGAGCATGGAGGTCCCTTTTGAGTATACCCCACTCGATTTTGGGGTATAGTTAAGATATGGTCTGGTTGGATCGTGCACGAAACGAACAGGGACCCCAGGACAAAAAGACTAATAACTCACAGACCGGGCGTCTGATTGATGCGCTGTCTATTGTGTTGATACCTCTATGACATGATGGACCTATGAGATATTTCTTCATGGGAATTTGTGGTAGTTGGAGTTCTGACCGGTGGCTCGTGGAGCAGATCCTTGTTGTGATGTGCGAGCAGAGTGCAGAGACCTAGTGGCTTGCTGAGACATGACGACTACATACTGATTAACTCAAAGTACCTCGAACAGCCTAGTGTGGAGCGCCTTGGTGTCACGGAAAAACCATGGTGAAGGAGCCCCTGATTATGGCGGCAGACCAGCGGCAGTCGGCAGTAGGAGTACCTCTATAGTCTATTAGGGGGAGCACCTGGTTTTGGCGGTAGACCCATGGTGGGGAACACCTTGGTGACGCATCAGACCCATGGTACTCGACAAGAGGAGTACCTCAACAGTCCAAGGTTAGTGGGAAGCACCTTGGTGTTGTGGGAGGCCCCTTGTACTCAACATAGGAGGAGTTCTCCAGCAACTTTGGTTTCTATAATGTGAATAAAAATCCTGGTAGAGCTGATTCAATAACTTTTGTGTTTACCTCATGACTGAGATGGATTACTTGATAACATGGGTATATGTATGGGCATATTCCTAAGTGGGGTTATCTGTTGATTTCTTACCTTTTAGTTTATCTTTGTTGTATTTTGTGTGACCTTGAGGTTATCGGGGTCCCTACTGAGTATCATTATAATCACACCTACACAGGCTATACCCACACCTCGTTGTGTTGGTTGAAGATGACAGACAATGCTAACTACGGCTGAGAGTACCAGGATGGGACGATACCCGGAGGTGGACCTTATGACGAGTCAGTACATGGAGGAGACTGACAGATGTGGAGTGCTGAGGAGAACATCTATACCTACCCTTCAGGTATGAATCTCGAAGGATGACCCAGCATTGTTTTTCCTTTTTTAGTTGTACTTGTATTTCCATTCCATGTACTTTACAGTTGAGATTGTATTTCCGGCTCCCTTTTTTTCAGCACTCTTTTATTATACAGTTTACATAGTGTTTTGTATCTAGTTGTGTGCTTTGTTGTGTTAGTTTCAGGTTATAAAGCCAATTCCATCCCAGTTTTAGGTAATTACGGATTTGGTGCTAGTCGCCAGCCCCAAGCATATGGAAGGGGGTCATGGCATAGGCACGGCATGGGCCCCGGGGGATGGGTCGTGACAAATTGATATCGGAGGATTCAGTTCTACTATAGAAATTAGGGCTCTGATCTTTTCTGTGAAACAATAGTGATAAGAGTACGGAGCGTGGTTTTCAGTTCATAGAGTCCAGTGTTGATGTGGTGGCCAACATATCGATACTCCAGGACACTGAATTCTGATTTCCAACTCAGTGCATGTAAGCACTGCTTGGGTGTGTGTTTTCAAATGTTTTTTTAAGTCAGTTCAACTAGGTCAACTCACTAGGTTTAATCTTTTGACTATGTGGCATCTGTTTCTTTCAGGATGCCTCCCCACGGACAACCATCTAGAGTCCAGAGAGTTGTATACACAAATATACCATCGATCGACGAGGACTCGGTGTAGGGCCCTTTTCCAGCAGAGGCACCAGCGATACCACTCCCCATTGGGCCATTGATTCCACCAGCCCCAGCAGCAGACGATGCACGCTGCATGAGTATGTTTCACAAGTTCCAGCGCCAGTGGCCACCCAGTTTTAAGGTAGAGACGGACCCACAGGTAGCTGAGGATTGGGTGGAGGCAGTGGTGAGAGTTTTCCGACTAGCAGGGACACCAGCAGACTTCATGTTGTTTCTTACTGCAACCCTTCAACATGAAGCAACGGGCAGATGGAAAAGCTTGATTCTCCATGTTCACGATGAGATGAAGCTTCTCTGGGCTGACTTCGAGATCCTGTTTTGGGCATAGTTTGTTCTAGATACTCTTCATTCAGTGCGCATAGAGGAGCTACTTTTTCAGCAGTAGGGCAGCATGATTGTAGCTCAGTACTCAGCGAGGTTCAAAGGCCTCTCACGCTTCTCCACCGATATGGTATGTGACACTTTATTCAGGGTCTGGACCTTCAATAGGGACTCAAGAGGGAGATCAGATATTTGGTGATCTTAGTAGGCATCCCAACATAGGCAGGGGTGTTAGAGAGAGCCCTCCTAGTGGATATTTTCCTTGTTGAGCAGTCTCTAACAATGAGATCCACCACCAGTCGACATATAGAAGAGACTTCTACAAAAGGTACTAGACAGATGTCGCAGAGGTCCAAGAGGACCAGGCCTACAGGTGGACGACCACATGACTCAGGATATGTTTTGCGGGGTACCCATAGCAGAGAAATAAATGCTAGGAGTGGGTAGTGTTTCACATGTGGCGGGTAGGTTCACATGGTTTGTGACTATCTGACCCGTCGTTTGGATGATCAGCAGATGGTCGAAGTACTACCCAGGAAGAGATAGTTACTTGATCGAGGTTGTCCACCGGGATAAGGCAAACATGGAAGATGAGGTGGTCGTGCAGATGGTGGTGGGCGACGTTTCGAGGTGTTACCACTGCCACCACCAGGACGTCTACCCCGATCGTAGGGAGCTGGTGGATGGGGGAGAGATTATATTCAGGCAGCTGAGGCACGAAATCATGGAGGTCTGGAGATTATTTGTGGTATGATCTGTGTCTACTCCACTATAGTTGTAGTTCTTATAGACACAGGTTTCAGTCAGTCATTCATTTCCACTGCCCTCGTTCGGAGCTCGGATATTCCAACGGAGCCATTCACTGGATCATTATATCTAGAGACTCCTATGGGAGCAGACATGAGGATTACGGATTGGTGATGGCAGTGTGAGATTACTCTAGGAGGGAAGACCATCGGCCGAGATCTCCTATTTGCAGCGTCGAGGACTTCTGATGTCATCTTCAGTATGGACTGTTTATCTATAGTCCATACTCAAGTTGACTGTATTAGGCACAAATTGTGGTGTGTTCGCCCAGATGGGACCTGTTTTACCTTAACCGGTGAGAAGGTAGCCTTTGCAGCATAGGACGGACTTACCTGGATGATGGTGAAGCCGATCACTCATCAGTTGGCCTACATTACCCTCGGAGTAGTTTATGTGGAGATTCCAATCTATCCGGTAGTGGTGGACCAGTATGCGGATGTTTTCCCTAATTATGTCCCAGGTCAACCTCCTCACAGAGAGGTGGACTTTTTCATTATCTTGAACCACAGAATGACACTGATGTCTTCTCCAGAATATCGGATGGCTCCCGTAGAGCTTCGCGAGCTTTAGATACAGCTGGAGGACTTGTAGGTGAATGGATTCATCTGGCCCAGTGTTTCTCACTAGGCAGCCCCAATTTTGTTCACCAAGAAGGAATATGGGAGCATGAGGCTTTGTGTCATCTTCCGGTGCCAGAACCAGGTGACCGTGAAGAACAAGTACCCACTTCTGATATTTGACGACCTCTTTGATCAGAATAAGAGAGCACAGTGGTTCAGGAAGATAGACCTCAGATCAGGCTATCACCGTCTCAGAGTTTGATATGAGGATGTGCAGAAGACGACCTTCAGGTGTCCGTACGGCCACTATCAGTTATTGGTTATGTCATTCGGTGTAACCAATGCCCCTTTAGTGTCCATGGGACTCATGAACAAGATCTTTTAGATTTTCCTTAATCTCTTTGTCATAGTCTTAATCAAAATCATTCTGATCTACTCGACTACTGAGGAGTAAAATGCCTACTATTTGCAGGTAGTACTGGACGAACTCCGAGAACACCAGCTTTATGGTATGCTCTCGAAGGGCTAGTTTTGGATCTGAGAGGTTCAATTTCTAGTACATGTCATATCGGAGGCTGGATTTGTAGTGGATCCAGCGAAGATTGAGGGAGTACTTTCATGGGATCCACCCAGGAGTGTGACAGAGGTACGAAGTTTCCTGGGATTAGCTGGTTATTACTGGAGATTTGTGCCAGATTTCTCTAGAGTTCTAACACCACTATCAACCTTGACGAAGATGGTGCAACCCTTTTTGTGGTCGGACAGATGCCAGCAGAGCTTTCAGGAGATAAGGTAGAGGCTGACTAGTTCCCCCATCTTGATAATTCTAGAAGAAGGCATCATGTACGTACTCTACTACGATGCATCATGGACAGGACTCAGATGTGTCCAAATGTAGGAGCGAGAAGTGATTGCATTTGGTTCTCAGAAGCTAAGATAGAATGAGCATAACTACGCTACCCTTGACCCGGAGTTAGCAACATTGGTCTTCACCTTGAATATGTAGCGACACTATCTAATGGGTGAAGGTTTTATCATGTACTCTGATCACAAGAGTCCTAGGTACATCTTCTCTCAGAAGGACCTGAACCTGTGGCAATGTTGTTGGCTTGAGTTCCTCCAGGGTTGTGACTTCCAGATAGTCTATAATCTTAGGAAGGGAAACGTTGTTGGATATTCACTCATTAGGAGATCTATTATACAGCTACTAGGTGAGTCGATAGAGCAGCTTGCTTCTTTACAAATATCCTTTGTGGATAGAGATGGATCATCCTTTCTTCAGTATCTTATGGTAATTCCCCCACTTCTTCAGTGAGTCAGGGTGTCATAGAATGGGGACACTAACTATGAGACACAACGTGCTTAGATATCCACAGGGTAGGCACCTGATGGATTTTCTGAAGGTGGGGAGCACGTCCTCCTCTTTGGAGGACGTACCATGGTACCATTTTTACTTTATGAGGATGTACTGAGGGGGTTCCACACATCCCCTCTAGCGATACATACAAGAGTGGAGAAAATGTACTAGGACCTCTGACAACAGCACTTGTGGCTGGGAATGAAGAAAGAAGTTGTAGAGTATGTGTCACGATGTCTCACTTGTCAGCAAGTGAAGGCGGAGCATCAAGTACCAGCAGGCTTCATTCAGCCTTTAGAGGATCTAGAGTGGAACTGGGATGGGATATAAATGGATTTCATGATTGGACTTCCAAGGAAATCCAAAGGTCATGAATCTATTTGGGTGATTGTTGACCGACTCAACAGGTCGACCCACTTCCTACCGATTAGAGAGCAGAGTTCAGTAGAGATCTTGTGACGCCTCTATGTGCCGAAGATTGTGCGGCTACATGGAGTACCTTCATCTATTGTCTATAATCATGACTCATGATTTACTTCCCAGCTATGGAAGGGGTTTCATTAGGATTTCGGGACGCAACATCGTCTGAGCACCACATTCCATCCTCAGACGGATGGTCAGACCGAGCAGACCATTCAGACCCTCGAGGGCATGATCTGTGCTTGTGTCCTCGACTTCAGTCTCAACTAGGAGGATCGCATACCTTTGGTGGTGTATTCATACAACAACATCTATCACTCCACCATTGGGATGGCACCATTTGAGGTGTTATACGGGAAACCTTGCAGATCACCTCTGTGCTGGACTGACCTAGGAGAGTCAGCACTTGTGGGACCATAGATGGTACGGGATACCAAGGAGAAGGTGAAGATCATCCAGGAGTGGATTAAGACTGCACAGAGTAGGCATAAGTTGTATTCCAACAGGAGACAAATACCTCTAGAGTTCGAGGATGGCGACCATGTCTTTCAACGGGTCTCACGTTCACAAGGTTTACAGAGATTTGGATGAGGTGGAATGTTATCTCCGAGATTCATCAAAACCTTTCAATTCCTCATTAGAGTTGGTGTGGTGGAATACCACATAACTCAACCACCTTAGTTTCACAGGGTGCACGCCGTCTTCCATGTATGCCAGCAGAGGAGATATGTGCATGAATCTTCTCACATCATCGACCATGGCGAGATGGATGTCGACGATGAGGTGAATTTTACAATGGTTCCAGTAGATATTGAGGATCGATAGGAGAGGGTCCTACGTGGATGGTCGATACCTCTGGTGCGTGTTTGCTGGAAGCACGGGAACCTCCAAGAGAGTACATGGGAACGAGATGCTCATATGCATGCTCAGAAACCCCACTTGTTCCCTTAGTTATGAGTTGTGGATTACGGGGACGTAGAGCCCTGAGGTGGGGAGAATGTACTGACCAAGAATTTCCATGTAATTTTTTTAATTAAATGGGAATTTAAATAGTCTGTAAAAATTGACAGCGCGTGATTTCGAGGCCCGGTGTTCCCGAAATCAATTTCTGATGTTTTGTTCATGTACGTTCAAAGAACGTACGAGCGGGTGTTTATAAATTTTGAAATAGTGCTCAGAATTGAAATATAAGGGCACCATTGAACTTGCAGCGCAGTTATTCTCTTAAGGATATTTTCACCTCCACAGTAATTGGTCGGGAATAAAAGACAGTTTTTGGGTTTTTTGTGGAATAATTAAATAAATATAATGTTGTTTAGATTTTTTTTAATTTTTTTGGTTAAAGCCTCCATGTAAAAGATAGGGATGGGGACCAACACACCTTAACCTCCCATGAGAGGTTATAGTGGTGGGGACTTCATGAAAGTTGGAGTTTTGACCAGTAGCTCATGAAGCAGATCCTTCTGGTGACGAGCGAGTTGAGTACAGACACCTAGTAGATTGTTGAGACCTAAAGACTTCTGACCGATTGACTCAGAGTAACTCGACATGCCTAGTGGGGAGGGCATTGTTGTCACAGAAAAACCACAGTGGAGGAGTTCCTGGTTGTGGTGGCCGACCCACTGTACTCGATAGGAGGAGTACCTCTGTAGGATATTAGGTGGAGCACATGGTTGTGGTGGTAGACCCATGGTGGGGAGCGCCTTTGTGACACAAAAGACACATGTTACTCGACATGAGGAGTAACTAACCAGTCCAATGTTAGTGGGAAGTGCCTCGGTGTTGCGGCAGGCCCACTGTACTCGATAGAGGAGGAGTTCTCCAATAGCCATGGTTTGGATAAAATGAATAAAAATCCTGGTTGAGCTGAGTCATTAACTTTTTTTTACCTGATGACTGAGATGGATTACTTGATAACTTGGGTATATGAATGGGAATATACCTAAGTGGGGTTATATGTTGATTTCTTAGCTTGTGGTTTATACTTGTTGGATTTTGTGAGACCTTGAGGGTCTCAGGGTCCCTAATGAGTATCATTATACTCATCCATGCATGGGCAATGACCCCACCTGATTGTGTTGTTTGCAGATGACAGACATTGCTGACCAGCGCTGAGAGTGCCAGGACGACATAGTACCCAGAGTTGGACATTATGACGAGTCGGTACATAGAGGAGACTAAAAGACGTGGAGTGTAGAGGAGGCTCTCTGTACCGACCCTTCAGGTAGGAATCCCAGAGGATGACCAAACAAATGTTTTTCCTTTCTTCATTTTTACGTGTATTTCCAGTTCAATGTACTTCAAAGTTGGTCTTGAATTTTTGACGCCTTTTTCTTTTTAGAACTCTTATGTTATATAGTTTACTTAGTTTTTTGTATCCAGATGTGTGCTCTATTGTGTGAGTTTTAGGTTATAATTCCAATGAATTCCTAGTTTTATAGAATTATTCCTTTGGTTCTAGTCTCCAGCCCCTGACCAATAGAAGGCGGTCTTGGGGTAGTCACGGAACAGGCCTCGGGGGATGGGTAGTGACAAATTTGTATCATAGGAGTCGGTTCTACCACATAACATAAGACTCTGATCATTACCGTGATGAAATAGTGTTAAGGGTACTGAGTATGGTTTTCAGTTCAAGGAGTCTCGTGTTTGTGCAGCGGCCGACGTATCCATACACCAGGACCCTAACTTCTGATTTCCAACTCAGTACACGAAAACATTAACTACGTGTGTGTCTTCAGAAGTTTTTTTTAAGTCACCTCAACTTTGTCAGCCCACAAGGTTTAATATTTTGACCATGTCACTTCTATTTATTTCAAAATGCATCCCCACATATGACTAGCTAGTGTCCCGAGAGTTGTACGCACAGATAGACCATCGAGCGATGAGGCCTTAGTATAGGGCCCTTTCTAGTGGTGGCACCAGTGGTACCACTCCCCATTGGGCCACTGATTCCACCAGCCCCAGCAGCAGACAATGCATGCCGCTTCAGCATGTCGGATGAGTTCCAGTTCTAGAGGAAACCCAGGTTCAGGGGAGAGACGCACCCACAGGGGGGATGAGGATTGTTTGGAGGCTGAGGTGAGATGTTTCCGACTAGTAGGGAAACCAACATACTTCATAGTGATTCTTGCTGCCGGCCTTATACAGGTAGCAATGAGCCGATGGTGGAGCTTGATGCTCCTTGTTCACGACGATATGACACTTCTCTCAGTAGACTTCAAGAGCCTGTTTTGGGCAGAGTTTGTCCCAATGACTCTTCGCGCAGTGCACATATAGGAGCTACTTCGTCTGCACCTGGGAAACATGATTGTATCTTAGTAGTCAGTGAGGTTCCCAGACCTCTCACTCTACTCCAACGATATGGTACGTGGCCCTTTCTTCAGGGCCCGAAAATTCGACCAGGGACTCAGGTGGGAGATCATATCTTCGGGGATCTCACTTAGCATCCCAACGTAGGTAGGGGTATTAGAGAGAGCCCTCGTAGTATAGATATTATTTGCTGATCAGTCTCCAGCAGTGAGATCCACCACAATTTGACACGTAGCAGAGTCTTCTATAGCAGGCAGCAGACAGATGTCACATAGGACCAAGAGGACCATACCTATAGGTGGACGACCGCATGACTCGTGATTGGTTCTGCGGGGCACCCGGAGTAGAGACATACATGCCAGGAGCAGGAAGTCTTTCACATGCGGTGGGCAGGGTAACATGGTTCGTGAATGTCCGACCTACCATTCAGATAATCAACAGATGGTCGAAGGACAGCCCAAGTAGAGACAAATATTCGATCGAGGCAGACCGTAGGGAGTAGACAGACATGGAAGAGTAGCTGGTCGTGCAGCTGGCAAGGGGTGACGATTCAAGGTGTTACCACTTCCACCACTAGGAGGTCCACCCAGACCATAGGGAGCAAGTGGATAGGGGAGAGCTCGGGTCCTGGTAGCTGAGGCATACGATCATGGAACTCTGGAGATGATTTGAAGTACGATCTGTGTCTACTCCACAATAGCTGTCGTTCTTATAAGCACAGGTGTCAGTCACTCTTTCAATGCCACTACCCTTGTTCGGAGGTCATAGATTCTAACAGATCCATTGGCTCGATCCTTATAGATATATATTTCTACGAGAGGAGGCTCGACGATTACGCACTAGTGCTGGCTGTGTGAGCTTACTCTAGGAGGCAAGAGATTTGTATGGGATCTCCTAGTAGCGGCATTGAGGCCTTATGACGTCATCTTGGGTATGGAATGTTTATCTATAGTCCATACTCAGATTGACAGTATTACGCACAGAGTGTGGTGTGTCCGCACAGATGGGACCAGGTTTACCTTCACCAATGATAAGGGAGTCTTTACCGCACACGACAAACTTACCCAGAGGAGAGTGCAGCCGATCCCTCATCAGTTGGTCTGCCTTACCCTCGGAGTAGATGATGTGGAGAGTCCGAGAAATCCTATAGTGGTGGACTAGTACGTGGATGTTTTCCCTAATGATGTCCCAGACCTACCTCCTCGCAGAGAGGTGGACTTTTACATTGACTTGTACCACAAGACGACACTGATATCTACTTCAAAATATCGGATGGCTCCTACAGAGCTTCGCGAGCTTCAGGTACAGCAGGAAGACTTGTAGGGGGAAGGATTCATCTGGCCCAGTGTTTCTCCCTAGTCAGCCCCAAATATGTTCGCCAAGAAGGGGGATGGGAGATTGAGGCTTTGTGTCGACTACCGGTGCCTGAACCAGGTGACTGTGAAGAACAAGTACCCACTCTTGAGTATTGAAAACCGCTTTGATTAGATGAAGGGAGCTTGGTGGTTCTCGAGGATAGACCTCAGATTAGGCTATCACCATCTCATAATTTGAGACGATGATGTGCAGAAGATGACCTATAGGTGTCGGTATGACTACTATGAGTTCTTGGTTATTCTATTTGGTGTAACTAACGTTGTAGTAGTGTTCATGGGACTCATGAACATGATATTTCAGTTGTACCTTGATCTCTTTTTTGTAGTATTCATCGACGACATTCTGATCAACTTTACTACTGTGGAGGAGCATTCCTACCATTTGTAGGAAGTACTGGACACACTCTGAGAGCACCATCTTTATGGTAATCTATTGAAGTGCCAGTTTTGGATCTGATAGGTTCACTTTCTAGTACATTTCATACCAGAGGCTAGATTTTCTATGGATCTAGCGATGATTGAGGTGGTACTTTCATGGGAGCCACCCATTAGTGTGACCGAGGTACAGAGTTTCCTAGGTTTAGCTGGTTATTATTAGAGATTTGTGCCAGACTTCTACAGAGTTGTAGCAGCATTATCAGTCTTGACAAAGAATGCGAAACCCTTTGTGTGGTCAGAGAGATGTCAGAAGAGCTTTCAAGAGCTGAGGCAGAGGCTGTCTAGTGCCACCATCTTGAGGCTTCCTAAGGAAGGCGTAGGGTATGTAGTCTACTTCGATGCATCAGGGACCAGACTCGGATGTGTCCTGATGCAGGAGTGAGCAGTGATTACATACAGTTCTCGATAGCTGAGAAAGCATGAGCAAAACTACGCTACCCATGTCTTGTAGTTTGCAGTAGTGGTCTTCACCATGAAGATTTGGCAACACTACTTGATAGGTGATTGTTTTATCATGTACTATGATCAAATGAGTCCTAGGTATATCATCTCTCCGAAGGACCTGAACCTGAGATAGTGACATTGGCTTGAGTTCCTCCAAGACTACGACTTTGAGATATTCTATATTCCTAGGAAAGGGAACATTTTTGCAGATGCACTCAGTAGGATATCTGTTATACAGCTGCTAGGTGCGACGGCAGAGCAGCTAGCTACTTTACAGATATCCTTTGTGGATAGAGATGGAGAAGCCTTTCTTCGGCCTCTTACGATAACCCCCCCTCTTACTCAGTGAGTTAGGGTGGTGTAGAATGGGGATGCTGACTGAGAGACACGACGTGCTCAGTTATCCACAGGGTAGACACATGATGGATTTTCTGAAGGTGAGGAGCATGTCATTCTTTTCAGAGGATGTACCATGGTACCAGTGTCACTTCAGGAGGAAGTGTTGAATGAGTTCCACACATCTCCTCTAGAGGAACATCCAAGAGTGGAGAAGATTTACCAGGTCCTCCAAAGACATCACTGGTGACTGGGAATGGAGAAAGTAGTTGTATAGTTTGTCTCACGACGTCTCTCTTCTCAGCAAGTGAAGGTAGAGCATCAGGTAACAACATGCTTTATTCTTCCTTTAGAGGATCCAGAGTGTAAGTGGGAAGGGATATCCATGGATTTCGTGAGAGGACTTCCATGTACATCCAGAGGTCATGACTCTATTTGGGTGATCGTTGACCGACTGACCAAGTCAGCCCACTTCCAACCGATCCGAGAGCAGGGTTTAGTAGAGAACTTCAGACACCTCTATGTGCAAGAGATTGTGCGGCTACATGGAGTACCTTCTTGTAATGGCTCTGATCATGACACACGATTTACATCCCAGCTATGGAAGGGCTTGTAGGATGCTTTCGGGATATATCTTTGTCTGAAAACCACCTTCCATCCTCAGATGAATGGTCAGACCGAGCGGACCATTCAAACCCTCGAGGACATGTTGCATGCTTGTGTCCTCGACTTCGATCGTAGCTGGGAAGATCACATAACTTTGGGGGATTTTTTATACTATAACATATTTCACCCCACAATTGGGATGGAACCATTTGAGGCGTTATACAGGAAACCTTGCACATTACCTCTGTGCTGGACTGACCCAAGGGAGTTAGCACTCGTGGGACCAGAGATGGTATGAGCAACCAAGGAGAAGGTGCAGATCATCCCTGAGGAGATGAAGACTAAAAATAGTAGGCAGAAGTCGTATGATGATAGGAGACGGAGAACTATAGAGTTCGAGGATGGTGACCACACCTTTATATGGGTCTCACCTCGATGAGGTTTACAGAGATTTGGCCGAGGCAGAAAGTACTCTCCGAGATTCATCAAAAATTTTCAGGTCCTCAGCAGAATTTTCATGGTGGAATACTGCTTAGATATTCCACCTCAGTTGCACTGGGTTCATGACCTCTTCCACATATCCCAACTGAGGAGATATGTGCAAGACATTTCTCACATCATCGACCACGGAAATATGGATGTCGACGATGGGGATACTTTTACAGAGGTTCATGTAAAGATAGAAGATCAACAAGAATTGGTCCTACGTGGATGATTGATACCTTTGGGGTGTGTTCGCTGGCAGCACATGAACCTCCAAGAGAGCACATGGGAGCGAGAGGCTCAGATGCATCCTCAGTACCCCCACTTGTTCACTTAATTATGAGTTGTGGATTACGGGGATGTAGAGCCATGAGGTGGGGAGAATGTAAAGACCCTGACTTCCCATGTAATTTTATTTAATTAATTGGGAATTTTACGAGTCCGTAAAAATTGACAGCGCATGATTCTGAGGCCTGGTGTTCCCAGAATAAATTTATAATGTTTTGTTTGGGTACGTTCAAAAAATGTACAAGTGAGTTTTTATAACTTTTGAACCAGTGCTCAGAATTAAAATATGAGGGCACCATTGAACTCGAAGCACCGGTATTCAATTAAGGATACATTCACCAAGACAACAGATGGGCATGAATAAAATATATTTTGCGGGTCTTTAGTGAAGAATAAAATAAATATAAAGTTTTTTAGCTTTATTTTTATTTTGTGGGTTAAAGCTTCCATGTGTAAGTTGGAGGTGGGGACCACCACACCTTAACCTCCCATGAGAGGTTATGGTGGTGCCCCCCCCCCCCCCCCCGAGCCTGACGTCCTATTCAAATTTATTATGGTGGGGATGACATGGGTTTTAAACCCCCCATGATATTGCCCATTAATGGGGAGAAACCCTCAAACTTCCATTAATTGTAATGGAGCCTCTTCAACCCCCCTAACATTTAATTATGCCAAATCCTCCTCTTTAATAAATTATGCCAACATCATGAATTAATTAAGTGTAGCTAACTTAATTAATTCACCCAATTTTAATTCTCATGCCAACGACTTATTATATTTTATAATCTATTAAACATGGATACATATTTCTTTTGTAGGTAAAGGAGGAAGGAGATTTTGATAGAAAATCTCTCGCCAATGAAAAATGAAGAACGAAGAATGATTTCTTCCTACGAAGAAATTTGGTGAGGAGTGTCTTCGACTTTCTTCCTCAGAACTTCCTCTAATGTAGGATGTCATCAACTTTGACGAGCTGGTGCATAGAACGATGATTGAGGAAAATGCCGACGACTTCGACGTCCGCCTTTTCCCAATGATACATCTTCTAACTCGTGACTCTGTCGACAAAAAAATGATCAAGTAGGGGTTTTATTTTAATATGATATTTTTCTAATATTTATTCCCTTTTAAAACAAAGTATCATTTTGGATGTTACCTTGCCGGTTGGGAACCTTTATTTGTGGGAAGATGTGGGGTGTTTTTCTTCTCATTTCTTTTCATGACACTTCTTAGAAAATAAAAAAGGTTTTGAACCGCTTGCTACCACCCGTATGATGGAGGGTGCACGAAAAAATAACATGGCATGACTCTCTCCATCGATCTCTTTTGTGATGTTCTTCGTCATGGAAATGAAACAATGAGGAGACAAAGGCAAAGACCGCGCTACCTGGGATCTACGCAACCACCGCCGCCCTAATGGCACTTTGGTCGAACTGGCTCCACCGCCCCGAGCCGAACCATGCCCCCCATCGGCTCGAGCTGCCGGCCTCCCAGATGGTCGCCAGCCTCCCTGATGCCCGGCCACCTACCGACCTCCCAGATCCCAGCCGCCCGCGGGCCTCTCGGTGGCCCGGCCGCCACCTGGTCATCCACCCGCCTCTCGGCTCTCGACCGTCTGGCCGAGCCGGCCTTCTGGGCCGAACTGCCCAAGTCGTGCCCCTTGTGGCGTCCTGGCCATGTTGGCCTCCCGCACCCCTCAAAGCGCTCCAAGCCGAGCCATCTCCGCGCCATTGTGTCGGGTCGCCTACGCAGCCCCCTCCGAGGTGAACCGCCCTCGAGGCCTTCTGGGCTAGGCCCAGCAGGTGGGCCAAACCCAATGGGCCAGGCCGGACCCAACGGGTCTAGCCGGGTCGACCCAAAATTGGTCGGTCCAGACTAAGACAGGCCGGGTCAGTCCGACTGGGTCTGACCGAACCTGGGTCTATTACCAACCCTTTACATTCTTTTGGCCATAATATTGGATGCGGACATCCGTTTGACGAATTTTCAGTGGAGCTGGTAATCCTAGAGTGGGGAAGTCCCTTTTGAGTATACCCCACTGGATTTTGGGGTAAAATTTAGGTACGGTCAGGTTGGATCATGCATGAATCCAACCGGGCCACTGGGACAAAAAGGATAATAACTCACAAATCAGGGCGTCCGATTGACGCGTCGTCTTTTGCGTTGAGACCCCTATGATGTGATGGACCTTTGAGATATTTCTTTGTGGGACTTCGTGACAGTTGGAGGTTTGACCAGTAGCTCATGGAGCGGATCCTTCCGGTGAGGAGCGAGCGGAGTGCAGAGACCTAGTAGTTGGATGAGACCTGAGCACTGCTGACCGATTGACTCGGAGTGACCCAACTAGCTCTGTGGGGAGCACCTTGGTGTCATGGAAGACCTACTGCGAAGGAGCGGCTGGTTGTGGCGGCTGACCCACAGTACTCAACAGGAAGAGTACCTCTGCAGGCTATATGGGGGAGCGCCTTGTAGTGGCGGAAGACCCATGGTGGGGAGTGCCTTGGTGACACTGCGAAACCACGGTACTTGACAGGAGTATTACCCTTGCAGTACAAAGTTAGTGGGAAGCGCCATGGTGTCACGACATGCCCACTTGACTTGGGAGAGGAGGAGTTCTCCAGCAGCCATGTTTTCGATAATGTGAATAAAAATCCTAGTTGTGTTGAGTCAGTAACTTTTGTGTTAACCTCATGATTGATATGGATTACCTGATAACTTGGGTATATGTATGGTCATATACCTAAGTGGGGTTATCTATTGATTTCTTACCTTGTTGTTTATCCTTGTTTGGATTTTGTGAGACATTTAGGGTCTGGGGTCCCTAATGAGTATCGTTATACTCATCCATGCATGGGCTATTCCTGTACCTCATTGTGTTGGTTGCAGATGATGGAGAGTGATGACTGAGGCTGAGAGTACCAGGACTAGAGGGTACCTAGACGTGGACCTTACGACGAGTCGGTACACGATGGAGGATGACAGACATGTAGTGCTGAGGAGGCTATATGTACCTACCCTTCAGGTAGTATTTCCGGAAGAATACCAAGCATCTATTTTTTCTTTCTTGAGTTGTATTTTCATTTCTTGTTCCATGTACTTTACAGTTGGGCTTGTATTTATGGCCCATTTTTCTTTTCAGCACTCTTTTGTTATATAGTTAACTTATTGTTTTGTATCCAGTTGTGTACCCTATTGTGTGAATTTCAGGTTATAATGGCAATGTCATCCCAATTTTAGGGCATTTTGCCTTTGGTGATAGTCACCAGCCCCTGGCCTATGGAAGTCAAGCTTGGGGTAGTCACAAAACGGGCCCCGAGGGACGGGTCGTGATAATTTTAAAAACAAAAAGATAAAATTTTCATAATAAAAAATATTTTATTTTCCCAAATGTTTTGATAAATATTTTAACAATTAAATTATATCTTTAAGGAATTGTTTTTATCAAAATATAAATGTTAAATTTATCCTTTTATAAAAGTATCTAATGTTCCAGATGTATATAAATTTTACAATATAATAATTCATAGATAACAGTTTCAAATACTGATGTTTTTTATAAGAAACTACTTTACAATTGATCACTCTTTCCATTTGATCATCAACTCTCATATTTTAACAATATAGCTCGGTGGTGTAATCCTTCAAAACATCAAATGTAAGTTTCTTTTGGAACCCATGTTCTTTTGGGTCTAGTAGTGTCAGTAATTAATTTTATTGGTAACCAAATTTTATTAGTTTGATCAGACAATCTACTGTCAAAGTGGAACAAATATTTTTAACAATCAAAATCATTAAAACCAAAACTTTGAAGTTTTTTGAAAAAAAATCATGATGCCCATTAATACCATAATAAAAACCTTTAATAGAGGAAATTGTATTCATATTTACTCCAGAAAAAAATAATTATTATATATTTTTGGTCTTTCACCACTGCTTATAATACTATGTTTTACTTTCCAAGTGTTATTTTTTCTCAGGATTATATTTAATTTTTTTTCCCTTTGATCATTATATTTTATGTTTGTTTTAATTCACTAAACTCAATCAATAAATCTTTAATCATAATATCATGTAAAACACATGAAACTTTAGAGGTATTAGATTCTAAATCTATAATTTTTTTTGACAAATTTTCTTTATCTAATAAAATAGTATTATAAGTTTTTCTAATATTCTTATATTTAAGACTCATATTTATCTTGTAACATAATGAAATGTATATTTAAATAATCATAATATAGTTTTTGAAAACTATAATTTTGAGAAAAACAATATTGCACCACATTCTAAGTATAATACATAAGACATACTATTTTTCATTAATTCTCAAAATCAAAATACATAGACAATTCATTATTTGAACCAGAAGTATTACTCCAAATAAATTTTTCATTTTTCTTCCATTTTCTCTTATAATAAAATTTCCTTTTTTCATTACTAAAACATAATTTTATCCTCTATATTTTCCTTTTTATTTGAGTCAAAATATCTATTTTCTCCAATCCCATTATTTTTCTTTCTATATAGATTTTCAAATTTCATATCTATATATTATAATTTATTATCCAAATATGGATGACATGAATCAAATGATTCATTAGAATTAATTTTAAGATAATATTCTTTATGGAAAGTATTATTCTCAACATTATTCTACATCTCAGCTTCATAAATCATTAAAGTTCCAATCAATTCCTTTATAACTAAATTATTCATAGGTGTATATTGATTTTTAGTTATAGATATTCAATTAAACATTGTGGGTAATACTCTAATTACATTCAATGATTGATCTAATGGTTAAATTGAATTTCCTAAAGCGTCAATATTTATCACAATTTATGTAAATCTCCCATTCATTTTAGTTATAGTTTAATCTTCATACATTCTAAATATATCAAAAATTATTTTCATAGTATCATACATTTATTGACTGATATTTTATGTTTCTTCATATGAAACAGTAATAGTCAACCACATCTCATACGCATTAGGAAATTGTGATACTCGATTGAATTCTTCATATCCTAAACCACAGACAATTCCATTCATATCTTTGTAGTTTAGGGCATATTCTCTTTCTTGATTGTCATTCCAATACTTCAATTCATTTATATGAATCTCATAATGCCTAAGAGCCATTAAATAAACTATTATTACAATATTTTTCAAATAGATGACCATGCATGATATAAAGCTACCATAATTATCACTATTAAAATAAAGACCATGAATCGCGTGCATACTCTCAATGAATCATCGATCCCAGGATGTCTTCATAATAATATTTATCTCTGTCTTATTAGATATAGTAATTTGATTTCATATCCCATATTGATATATGATAGAAAAAAAATCAAAAATAAAATATTCCAGAAGATCGTTGCCTTTAATACAAATTATTAGGTAAAGATGTTTATAATAATCACAAAGGCGCAATAGTGGTGAATTGTTCACTACAAAAAAATAGATCAATTCTTCACACTTATCTTGTTATGAAATGAACCTTTCCTTCTCTCAAAAGGAGCAAGTAGAATAAAATAATAAATGGAGTGAACACATTGATGTATATTGGTACAGGGAATGAACATCCCTTAGTCCACCCCACAACCATTAAACTCTACAAGCTTGGGGATTTTACAATCTTTTCCTCTTATCCTAGAATCTTTAAATCCACAATAGAGTACAATGATTTAATACATTACAATAAGACTTCACAAATCCTTCGGGACCATTTACAGAGAACAATAAATCCACATCTTATTGCACGAATCTAACACTTAAGAAAAGAAAAATACAAGTAGTTGAAACTCAAATAAATCAAAATATTTTTATTTTTTGAATGGAACATGATGTACTTCATATATCGCAAAAACAACTAACAAATGATATAAGATCGTCATAACAGCACATAACCAATAAAATTTAAACTTTTCAAAGGATTTCTTCAAATAATAGTGAAGAAAATTCCAGAAATATGTTTCAACATGTATTTCTCAAAATTGTTTCTTCACCAAATTCATACTCATTATTATATAAAAAGATATAGCAGTAAAGTGCACTATCAATGACACCAACAACAGTGAGTTGATATGATAAATAAAAACATGCAAGTCTCCAAATTGTAGCTATGAAGGAAAAAACATGGATTTTTATTATTTATAACTCCTCCATATATCTGTCAATATTTTCTTCTCTATGAAAGTACATTTTTCATCATTTTCTTGATGAATAGAATAGTGATATTTATACAATAGTTTAATCAAATCCATGTTAAACCAGATCTAGAAATATCACATAATAAATCATGAATATTTGAATTCAATTTTCATGAAGAGAATTATAACTTCCTATAATAATAGAAATGATTTAATCCATTGAATATGATCCCTTAAAAAATCATAATTATCCCCTTAATTAGTAATAATTCTTTTTGAAATGATATCTTCTTTTATTAAGACCGTTTCAAAAATCTCAGATAATATCACAGATTTAAAAAATCATCAGTGAATAGTCAAATATTGGGTTCCTCCTTGTGATAAAAATCTATCAAATTTATTGTTGACAATGTAGGGTCTATAACATAGGATTGATATTTGGGGGTTAATATTCCATAAATTTATTTCCTAAAACATTGAGTTACATAAAAATGTAGGTTTTATGATCCATACATTAATGAAAATGTAGGGCTGATGATCCATATGCATTGATCTAAATGTAGATTCTGGTCATTACGTTTCCCTTTCACACGTACAATATGAACAATGTTTCTGGAATATGTTAAAATAATTCACAATGTTTCAATGAATATTTCTCAAGAATCAATGACTTTAATTTCATTCCGAAATAACTATTCCGATGAATAATAATTTCCTATAAAATTCAAAAAACGTAAATTAATTAAAAAAATAAATGTTGGTGTTTTTGAAAATAAAAACCCAAAAGAAGTTAAGAAAATTAATGAATCAATATATTCTCAGCATAGATTCCTAGTATTGAGCATAGTATAATTTAGATAATACAAGTTTTTTCTCTACCATCTTCATTTTTTTGTGTGAAGAAGGTCCCCATTGACCATTCCAGTGTTTTCACATATAACATGAGTGTCTTTCCATAAATTGGTCACATAAATATTGGTGGGATCTGGAGATATTTCTTTAGGTTATTGAACGCAACTTGAAAAATCATCAGTCCACTAAAATTTGATCCCTCTCTTCATCAACCTGAAAAATGTAAAACACTATCCAGTGAGTTTTTATATGAATCATCGAATGTAGGAAATGTGTCTCTATATTCCTCCCGCCTCTTTGATGTTTCAAGGGATTGAATCACTAATTATTTATTCAGTGTTTTAATTGTTTTCTACAATTTTGTGTTGTCATACCACAAATCTATGAAATTTTCTAGAGGTGATGTTGAAAGCATATTTATGGGTTAATGTTTAGAATTTTGTGTCACAATTTATTGAAAAAAATTTCCAAATCAAGAAGTTTATTGGAATTTCATAAATATTTTACCCCTAAACCTTCCAAATTATACTAAAATGGTTTTCCAATGATGGTTTTAAAGATACGTTGCATGGTACATTGATTATTAGAACCAAAAGTTTTTAAACTAAAGTGAATCACATGGTAAAACAATAATCAATTTTGGGGAACTAACATGAGTGAATTTTTTATCGTCTATGGACATTTGTATTTGATTTTATCCTCTATATCAATCGATTGAAGAGAGGGATCTATAACAAATATTTTCATTAGATAGAAGTTATGTAATCAAAAATGAGAATTTATCTTTTGGATAGTGACGTCTGAGGTCTATGAAATCAATGAAAACCCCAATCTACCCATTATTTCACTTGATGAGGATAATTTTGGAAAAAAAATTTAGGTACTAGATTTATTCAATGAATTTAGATTTGATGAGATTTTAAATTTTTTCTTCGTCCAGGGCAGAATGAATCAGATGTGTCCTACCTGCTGCCTGATTCTAATCGTAGTGATCTTTTAGAAGTCGTGTGTGTTGGGTATCCACATTGATAAAGTCTTATCATATATTTGTAATTACAGGAAACCATGCCATCGTGTTACATTAGAAATTAGGTTTACATTTCCTTCTCATCTCGAATCATAGTTTTACTAATCAACAATAGTAATGTATCCTCTTCTGTGCCCAAATTTATCTATCAAAATACACTGAGGGTATTGGAAACTCTTTCATATAATAAAAGAGGAGAATCATGGAGATCATATTCTTTCTCTTAGTCATATTTCTCTTCCAAATACTCTTCCTGTATTTCTATGTTGGGTTGTATGGCTGATAAATTGGAATTATTATGGTTAAATGAGAGGTTTGTATTTTGAGAGTTGTCTTCCACAAATAATATTAGGGATTCCTCCTTTTCATATAATTAATTTGATACCAACAAAAGTCTCAAGGATGAATTTGGAGAATTTTTTTTGATGTATTGTCACAAATAGGGAAATAAAATACTTCTTTAGTTACCACATATCTAGTTCATATGTATAATATCAAGAATATTGGCAATCACATCTCCAAATCTAAGTTTATAACTTCCACATGACTGATGGGAAGCACATATACATAACTATGGTATTTGAATGGGTTAGTCGAGGTCATTTACAGACCATTTATAGAGTTAAACTGAGAAAAAACATCAGTTATTGGTTTTGGTCATGCTATTTAGTTGAATCCAACATTAAAATATAGAGATTCAGAAGATTCAAATAGATATTTATTAACATGTAATGTCACAATCTACCAATTTCTATAATATTTAAAGACTTCATGATATGATGAATGGATTACTGCATTTTGGGGAATTGGTGTCCTTTTTATCCATATATTGAAAGTTGTATCTTTCTGGACAACCAAAAACATATAGATGGACACCAAATCTCCAAATTGATCTCTGATCTTAATGCGAATGTAGGGTTTTTTGATCTCTTTTATAATACCCTTGAATCATTAGAGTAGAAGTGTATAAATAAAATTTAGTTTATCATAGTCATTAGAGTGGTTTGACTAAAATTATGATGAACCCCAAATTCATTTTCAATGAAGTATCGATATATTTTAATTTCATTAAATATTATAGATATATACCAAGTCCTGATACGTCCCTCTATAATATCATCCTTGTACTACTGCATTAAATAGATAACTACATGATTTTCTACAGAGTAAACATCTAAAAGATATACCTCTTCATAAATTACTTTAGCTTCAAATTCTTGAGGGATTAATAGAGAATTTACAAGTACTTATCATAGATCCTTTGACTTGTTGAGAGCATCCAAAATTGATCTTCTCATTTAAATCATCAAAAACTACTTTAGGATGTAATATTTTTTTAGTCAAAAACATATTTATTCCTATGGTAACTTATCCCTATCAACAACTATGGGTACTAAAATTCTTGGGTAGATGATTTGGGTAGATTCATATATTTTGAAGTCATCTCTGCTATTGGATTAGACCATTTCAGACATCCTACATTTTTGGGATGTTGATAATGTTTCCCCCATTCCAATCGATCATCTAGACTAATTGATCATAGAAGAATCTTTTCAAATGTGAGGTTGTATCATGATTCTTTTTGTTTTATCTAATGGTATATTCTACATATCTTGGTAGAATAAATAACCCTCACAGGGATGTGGTCATGGTATTGGTTTCAACTACAATGGAGTCTTCCCCTGCGAATCTCGATTTCGTGACCTCTACCTGTGGTTGGTGGGTGTAATTAGATCTTGTAAGACTAATACTTATTAGATTATGGATTCATTAATTGAATTATATCAAAAAACAAAAAATTAATTATTCATCTGGTTAGGATTCTACTTGGTGGGATTATTCTCGTTATACAATTTAGTGGGTTGGTGGTCATTCTCACAGGACTAAAGGCATAAAGTCAGAGAGAGACAAGGATGACATTGGAATTGGATTAGGTTAGTCTTATTGAAATTTTTTATTTTCTTCTATACTTGTCATTTAATATATGTATAGCCTTTGGAGGTTTGTGGAATTAATTATCCCAGCTATTTAATAGTGGAAGTGACTGGGGGGAAATTATTTTTTTAACTGCACTTAGAGGATTGCATGATACTAGTAGATTTTGTTCTAGAAATCTAACCACCACACATTATTTCACTCTTTCAGATAAATTCCTTCCATTTACCTTATTATTTCATATTGGTGGTGAAAATATGCACTACATATGCTGGCGGTTTTTCTAGCTTCACATTCCTTGAATTAACCATCTTTTATAGGATCTCCTTGAATATGATGTAGTCCCGAATGGTGTATGCCAATATTCAAAGAAAAGGTAAATAATTAGGGTGATTATTAATAAAAATATGGAAAGGTCACTTGGGTTATAGAAATTTTAAAAAATTATTTTCTGAGGCATATAAGAAGTATCCCAAATTCTACCCATCTCAGAAGAAGTAGACATTGTTCTTCTAGTCTCCAAACAAAGAGTATTTTGGATCTTTCCTTTCATCCCATTGAGTATTTTGTTTTATTTTTCTACCAATTGTGAGGGAGATCATTGTGATGAGGTGTGGATTTGGAGTTAGAGCTAGTGTAGAGTAAAATTTTAAAGTAATCGTTGAATTTTACACTCTACCCATTCTCTTCCCATGATACTTCATCACACGATGGGAGTTCGACTTAGTTTGAAAAACAGAATCATCCAATATTTGTGTTACTATAAAAATATCCTTCAATACACCTAGGTACATTACTTGGATAAGTGGTGTTCATAGTTATTTATGAATATTATCAATGAAAGGAGCTGAAAAATATTCTTCAGGATGATACAAGTTCATGGAATAAGATAAACACTTCCACTTGGAAATGTAATTTCAATCCCGGTAATTTTCTCATTGTCTAATTTTTAGAGATCAAGGACTATTGTATTTTGAAAAAATTATCTAAAATGATAAAGTAATTATCCATTTATGTCTTCCCATCCCTTGTTTTATCCAGCTAGTACATTTTTATACTTGGTAATGCCTTGTCCCTATAAAGTTTATACAAACATAAGAGCTTAGATGGATCTTGATTCTCAAGGGTCCTTGACATGGGGCCACAAAAAACATGCAGTATGTTAGATATTGTTCTAGGTACCTTGAGCCATTGAATGTTGTGAATGTAGGATTAGCAATGTATAGAGGGGGAAGACTTGAATCCACCCATTCAGGGTAAGGATTCCTCTCTGGTTGTACTGGTCCACACAATTCATCCCTGGAATCTAATCATTTTTATAGTGAATCAATAGTGTTGAAGACCTAGGGAGAAATTTCCAAATAGTTAGGAGCCTAGATAATGAGGACAATAGGTTAGAATAGTTGTGGAATATTTTCTTTAACCTCCAGTAGGTAACCTATAGGGGTTGGCCAATGAGGATGTGTTTCAACTAACTGTGGGTTTTTACCCAATTGAGGGAGCTCTTGAAGTCTTGTTATTTTGGATTCCAAATATATTGGTTGTTAGTACCCCACATTTATTGGATGTTCCAAATTCATCTCAACTGCTACGAAAAACACTCTTTATTGATGTACGTCAGCTAAGAGTTTGAGATGATGCTCTTCTAGTATGAAATATCCAGTAAGGAGATAGCCTCAGATTATTTTTTCATTGATTTCTATCAAATAATTTATTTCCTTCTCATGCTGAGAAAATTATTCTGCAAGTGTGAGAGGTTAATCATCATTAGGAATCAGATGAGATGTAGTTACATCATTACCCTTTACCTAGGAGGATTCTTCCTGAGGAGGTCTAAGTTGAGAATCTTAGGGAATCCCCACATTTATATCTAGCCTCTGGTTTTAGGTATTCATTCCTTCTTGAATAATTTTTTTTGGATTGCAATACATCTAGAAACCTCCTCTTAATACTTTAATGAATTGGCCCAATTTTTTATGGTGTCTACAGGGGATGTGCTAATGATTTTCACTAATTCATAACACATCACAAGGTTTACATTAGTACATTAATTATATGAGGATCAGTTTTATTGGGGGTATCATTTGAAATAAAAATGATCATCAAGAGCAGTCATACCCTTAAGTGATTACTGTTGTTTTTCTCACAATGAAGCTGCATCCCCTCCTTTTCTGAACCTCTTGTAATCTTATGATGAAGTCCGGTTTTTAAGGAATCTTCAGGAAATTTTTCATGCATGTATCTTGTAAGGAATTCATGTCACAGAATAGGATGTAATAGGAGGATTCATTTTGTGGTGATCCCACTAAATAGAAAATGACTGATTTCCACTAAGGAGGATGTTGAGGTAAAAATAACCCCAAACCTATACTATATGACTTCTTCTTTTCCATTTTCACCACATTTTGAGTTTGGTTTGTTAGGATTGGAGGTAGTGTTAAAAATTACCCTTCCCCTATAGAATGGGGCTTCTCCTATATTTTCAGGATGATATATACTAAGGCTACTGTCTTGATTTTATGAAGATTTTTTTTTTCAAACATGGGATGGGTGCATTATATGATTTTCACTATAGGAATATAATTCCAAATATATCAGGACTGTATAGTGATTTGGAATCCCTTATATGGTAGGCTTCTCAATATTTTTAAATGCTTGATTAAAGTGTCAGTCAATGGCTCGTGATAACAACCCAAACATTTATCAATGGAATTATAATCCTTATAATTATTTCATAAAACCCATGAATCACATATAGAACCGAATATTAACATTATTCTCATAAATGAAGAATAAAATAAGTGATATTTATAGAAATTAAAGAAACTGTACTAAGGAAATGGTAACATGATCATTAAAACAGTAATATAACCCTTTGAAATAGTAATATAGTTATCAAAATAGAAAACTCACATATGTGAGTATAAATAAAAATTTACTTACATTATAAATAAGAATTTAAAATAATTAAATCACGACTTAATAAATAATTTTTTCAATATTATAAATTATGTATTTGTATTTTTTTATAATGTAAATGATTATTTAAAATTTTATAAATAATATAATGATTAAATGAAAAATTTATTTTTATAAAATAGATTCATAAATTTATATTTTTTTAATATAATTATAATATAATTTTATAATACCTTAGTTAATTATTCAAATTTCCATAAAATTGGTAATAATATTAAAATTGATATTTTTTTAATAAATGATTCGTTTAATTAAAAAAAAATTTCTCATATTTAGAAAATAATTTCCATAAAATTTAGTGAATTTTTGAAATCTACCTGTCAAAATATGTTTAGGGTGAAATTTTGGTATTTTTCTAAAATTGTTGAATTTTTAGGGAATAATGAAAAATAGAAGTTTATGATATACGAAAAATACAAGAATTTTTGAGTCATAGATGATGTATGGATGATGTAAGTAGCATTATATCAAAATATACTTCCTGAGTTGCTATAATTAGTCATGGTAATAAACATTACTGATAGTATTCATCCAAAATAATAAACTACTAAATAAAATAATGAAATAATTCCCATCTCCTACCCTATAAATATTTCCCATCACCACCTCTTCTTCTCACACCTTTAAAGCCCGGTAGAATGTCAAAATATTTCCCAATTCCCTTTCCAATTTTATTCTCCAAGTAAAGGAGCAATTTTTCTCAACAAAATAAAAATCTCAAGTCCCTAAAAGATGTTATCAAAGAGAATATATTGATGAAGTAAAATCATCCTTCTTCTCTTTTAATTTATTTTCTTTTCTTATCAATTCCTCAAGTTCACTCTACAAATTAGAATGATAACTCCAACATTTCAAATAAAATAAAATTTTATTTTTTAATATAATATCCATCATCAAATCTCATCTCTTGTCCTTTAATTATGAAAATGAAGACATCATTTTTGATGTGTTGATTCGCCACCTTTATGGATGATGAGTTTTTATTTCCCATTACCACCATCATTGATAGTCATAAAAAAATTATAATTGGGAAAAATATTTTTAAAAATATTTTATATCTTTTTTTAATGTTTTCGAATTAATTTTAAAACATAATATTTAATAAAATAAATTTTTTTGATGATGGTCGTAAAAACTGATAAAATAAACAAAAAAATTTATATTTATGTTGTATCAAATGAGTCATCCTAACATCAGAAAGAATGATATATAAGAAAATAAAAACTTATCTATGTTCATTGATAACATTTAACTTGAATTTTGGATTATTATTCTCCTTTTACAAGAACATCCATACTTGTATAAGGTGAACCAATCATGAAAACCAAGACAATGAATGCTCCCAAAATGACGATATTAAACAATATAACACATAAAAATTGTTATAAAGGATTTTAATTAAAATATAATAAATTAAATACATCTAGAAGAGGGACTGAAATTATAAATTTATCTAATTTTTATATCCATGAAATTACATGGAAGTGCATAACCCAATATGACATAAGGAATGGGAATTATCAATACCAAATTCCTCTCATTAATTTATACCTATTTATTTCCAAATTTCAGTATGGATATTCCTTTAATGTTACCTATAATTTCATTATTCTTACCCATTCTATTCGAGGATATAAGTTTTCCTAACTTGGTTTCCAAACCACCTCTTGACTCCCCTTGAGGTTGTTTCTTCTTCACTCAATAATGATGATTCTTATTCAAAAGGTGTTTTTACTTTTTCATTTTGTAACCCCAATGTTTTTTCATTAATATATAATTTCGGAAATTATTATGAAACCAATGCCTTTGTAGGGGGAATTTCATGAGTATGATTGTTATACATTCAACATAGCATGCATGATTATGTAAATATTGTGATATGATGGTTGGGACAATAATTATATATCCCTATAATGAATTTGGTATTGTGATGTATCTCAAGAGATAACGTGTATTATGTGTGACGATGATGCTAGATTATTTCACAATAATGATGTTATGATTGTGCGCATATGTTTTTCATGAACATTATGATATCTTTGTTCACAACTATATGTTGTATTTGACCCCTAAGACATGAAATTTTTTTTTGAGGCATTTCCACATTCCATTCCTTTATCCAATGTTTCCCTTATGATTTTGATGATGATACTATAATTATAATATGATGTTTATGTTTACTCTTACACATACTATATTGATTCATATCCCTTATTCATCTCTTTATAGGGATTTTAGCTCTCCCCTTTCATTAATGTATATCCTTAGGTGTTTACATGTACTAAGGAAAATTCAAGGTCCACTAAGAATATTTATAAGAAGTAATTAAATAATGTTAATGTTTTATTATGAACAAGTTATATATGTATCGAATTTCCCCAATATACTAAACCATGGGATCTTGGTTTTGTAACACTACTATGGTGTTTGTATTTAAAATTATGTAATCATCATGTAAGAAAAGTATGGTCCTTATAGTTGGTATGATCGTATTTTTTAGTAAATTAGGAATGATAGTGAAACCCCTTAGTATAAGTCTAATTATATATAAACATACAAGATTCATTGTTTTACAAAAAATGAAAAACCTTGGGATCCCATAATATATCTATTTAGAGTTAATAGAATAAAATAATACATTAATTATTCATTATTAGTAGTCATATATTTTGTTCAAATATTTTATATTTTATAAATTGGTGGGAACCATAGGAAGAAATGAAGGAGATGTACCCTCACCTATTTTCGGAATATTTTGTAAAATGAAATCTTGGGGGAGAAATTTAAAAAGGGGGAAGACTTTAACAACACAAACATTTATAAACATAATTTTACTCCATATAATTATTTCATTAAACACATTCCTCGCATATAGAACCTAATAAATACATTATTCTCATAAATAAAGAATAAATTAAGTGATATTTGTAGAACTAAATGAACATATATTGATGGAATAGAAACAAGATCATTGGAATAGAAATATGACCATTAAGAATAGTAAAATAACTATTAAAATAGTAACCTCATCTATGAAAGTATTAATTAAATTTACTTATCTTATAAATAGAAATATGATATAATTAAATCACAGTATAAGTAAGTTAATGTTTTAAAAAATATTAATTAAGTGTTGGTATTTTGGTAAAACGTAAATGATTATTTAAAATTTTATAGTTAATATAATTATTTAAATTAAAATTCATTTTCATATAATAGATTCAATAATTAACATTCTATTTTATTACAATTATAATATAATTTTATGAGACCAGTTTTTATTTTTCAAAGTGTTATAAAATCAGTTACAATATTCAAATGTTTATTTTTTTATTAAATGAATATTTTCTTCAAAAAATAAATTTATAATATATAGAAAACTATTTACATGAAATGGAATCCATTTTTTGAAATATACATTTCAAAAATAGTAAATGTAAATTTTTTGGGATTTTTCTAAAATATTTGAATTTTGTGAATAGTTAAATGCAGCAATTCACGATATAATCTAAATACCTGAATTTTTGAGTCATGAATTATATATGAATGATGTAAGAACCATTATCTCAAACTCTAGTTTTATAGTTACTATATATAGTCAGGTTAATCAAATCTATTGATAGTCTTGATCCAAAATAATAAACTCATGAATAAAATAATCAAAAACCCCTTCTCTACCCCTTTAAATACCACCCCTCACCACCTCTTCTCCTCAAACCTCAGATGCATTGTATCATGTCTTAATTCTAACAAATTACTTTCCTAATACTATTTCACACGTCCAATGGCTTTTGATCTCAACCAACGACCAATCCCAAGTGACTAAAAAAGATTCTCAAGGAGATGATATTCTAGTGGTAGAATCCACCTTGCCTTTTAAGTTATTTTATTTTATTATCCTCTCCTAAACATCCCAATAAAAAGATTCATGATAAATATAGTATTACCTATATACATTAATGTTTTTTTACTACAATATCCATCATCAAATCTCTTCTCTTATATTTGTTTCAAAAAATGAAGACACTTCTCATTATGGGACGATTCACCACGTTCGTGGATGATGGGTTATCATTTTCCATTACCTACATTATGGATGGTAATAAAACCATTATACCGGTGAAAAAAATATTTTAAAATTTATATTTAAACATTTTTAATGTTTAGAATCTAAATTATAATCATAATATTGAATTAAATTAAATTATTTCTTGATGGTTGTAAAAACTAAAAGAATAAACAAAACACTTTTCATTAACATTTTATGAAATTAATAATTCTCATATATAAAAAATGATATATAAGACCATTAAAACTATTTTAATTTAATTAATAACATAAAATTTTAATAATGGATAATTATTGTAATTTTACACAAACATCATATACTTTTATACAAATGAATTGGTCATAAAAACAAAGAAAATGAATGCTCCTGAAATGGTTAGGTTGGAAATTATAACTCAAAAAATTATTATTAATTATTTTAATAAATATTTAGTAAATAAAAGGCATGTATATTATTTTCCAAATTAAGTTATTAATTAATATTAATTGATTATTCTAGATATTAAATTCAATCAGAGAACGCATTTGGACATATGATAAGGGGATTGTCAAAACCAACTTCTACTCTTTGGGTTATACCTATTTCTTGAAAAAAATTAGTATGGATAATCCTTAAATTTTAATTAAATATAATATCATTTTTCTTCAGTTTTCTCTTCATGGATATACATTTTTTAACTAGTTATCCCTAACACCTCTTAAATCCTCTTGATATTGTTTTTTCGTCACTCAAGAATGATGATACCTATTCTAAATATGTTTTTACCTTTTTCATTTTGGAACCCCAATGATTATTCATGAATGCATGATTTATGAAATTATTAAAAAACCCATAACTTTTCATGAGTTATTTCAGGACCATGATTTTTATACATTTTATTTATAACACATGATTATGTAAATATTATAATGTTATGGGTGTGCATGGAATTATATATCCCACCAAAGAATTAGGTAATGTGATGTATTTCATGAGATAATGTCTCTTATGTTGGAATATACTGATATAATTTTTCATAATGATTATGTTATTATTATCCACATATGTCATGAATGAACATGATGTTATATTTTTCGACAACTATGTGTGGTGTTTTCCAATAAGACATGATGTTTCATTTTTATACATTGACACATTCCATTCCATTATCCAATGATTCCATTTTGATATTGATGATGATACTATTCTTATAATATGATGTAAATTTGTATGCTCACCCATGAAATATTTATCCATGTCCATTATTCATCCTCATATTATGCTTTTAGCTTAACCCTTTCATTTATGTATACCATCATGTGATTACTTTCACTAAGTAGATTGAATGATCCCCTAAGAGGAAAGAAAATAAAGAATTAAAAAATGTTTATGTTTTATTACACATAAGTTATGTATGTACCTTATTTTCCCATGAAACTAAACATTTTGATCCTGGTTTGGTAACACTATTATTTTTTGTAATTAAAATGATGTAACAGTCATTTAATAAAATACGGTGTTGTTATAATCAGTCTCTTATAGATTGTTGTCTATGAGAGTCATTTAGGTATGGTTTTTTTGAGCATACCATCATTTTTAATAGATCCAATTTCTAAAATCTAGCCTAATGTAATAATTTTAGATTATTATCATTGGGTGGGATTTAATTTTTGGGGAGAGAGGTGAAATGAAACACCATGTGTTCGCTACATACCCTTATATAAAAGCTATATGGGGGCATTGGTGATCCGTTGAGGCAATTATTTTGTCACATTGAGTAGTGAATGCTGAAAGGCACCTTAGTGTTTTCTTAATCCTGGGTATCTTGTAGACAGAATGTATTCCATTTTTATTTGGTGACATTTATATTACATTACCTCGACATTATATAGGTATTTTTTGTAAGGAAATAATTTTTTTAGGTGATGAAGAATAGCCCATATATTTTGTTGCCTGTCAGGAACACACTATTCAGATAAAACCTCTAGAATGATGTATTGTTGAGTGACTAAAGAAAAGAAAATGTCAAGTATATTTTCATTATCCAACTATCTCAACATGATAAATATGTCTTCTTAATCATTAGTAAGAGGTTCTTCAACTTGATCTGATTAATGTTGATATTTCACTATTAATTTATTATAAAAAGTGGGGTTGGAAGATATTTTCTTTATCATATAGGAAGGAAATCAATCCATAGGTGGCTAAAAGAATTATAGTTTCCATGGGTTTTCTTCCAATTGAGTTTAAATATCAATTTTCAATGAAAAGGCATCAGGCATGAATGGATCCATTTTCAAAATATCATTTCCATAAGAGGGAATTCTCATATTTCATTCGAGAAGTCGAGGACCATTCTTGATGAAATTAAGTTTCATTGTGGGGAGAACATTCGTAGAAAATGTCATCATGTGGAAGGCTACCATCATAGATTGATGACTTATTGTAAGGATAATTTCTCCAATGTATACCAGGGGAGGAACTTCAAGGAAATGATATCAAGGGTAGGGTCTTTTTGTGTTTGATTTTTTATCCACAAGAAGGGTTGATACAATATTGTTCCGCGTCTAAGGTGGTGTGTTTCAGGTAGTGCGGAAATGGTCTGATGAGGACCATCACCCATCTCTTTTCCTAGAGATGGTATCCTATCAAATTCACCATTTCTTTTCTTTTGACCTATTTTGCGTCATTATCCTTTAAAGAAGGTTGGATCAACCCTGCACGGACTGGAAAATTCACCCCTTTTTCATTGCGAAGGACATTCCGTAGTCAGTGGGTCCCAGCGGGAAATTTCATGGGGACAAGTACTTGTTAAATCCGTCATCCTCAGATATAACTTCCTAAGATGATCTCCAATAGGTTTATTTATAGAGCTAGTAATTCCCAGAGGCCCTAGTATCTATGATTCATGTACCTGATTTGCACGTGGTTGTTTATTGATGATTCATCCAATGACACATGATGACTCCATTTGTCAAGAGGAAGAGCATTCAGGCTCACTACACCCTTCTGGGGGAATATTATTGTCTTTTTTGGGACTATATTATTGATTAATGTCGTTTTCATATGTCCATGAATCCTTGGTTCATTCCAGAAGAGTGCTTCAATGGGCTACCCTTGGTTTGCATGATCATCAAAGGCATGCATACAAATTTGATGCTGAAATCCGCCATACAATTATGTGCTCTAGATTTTATCTTCAACCAGGGGGAAAGAAAGATGGTTTGATGTTGGGATCGGACCCAAAATATGGGTTTCCTATGTATCCTCGAGAGAGGAATCAGAAAACATGTAGTTCAGATTATGTGGGGCTTATGCATGGAAGGTGCCTATTTGATGGAGGCATGATTGCATGGACGCTTTTGGGTAGGGACTCATTTGATCTTGGGATTTCAGGTAGGCATCCTACGTAGCCTGGTTTTATTAAGAATTAGATGTATCATAGTTCAGATTGTGTGGGGGCTTAATCATGGAAGATTCACATTAAAGAGGATATGATTGAGTGAACCCTTTTGGATGGGTACACTTTTGAGCACGAGCCTTCAGGTAGGCATCCTATGTATCCAAGCATAGTCAAGAATCAAGGATCTCATAGTTTAGATTGTATGGATGTTTTAGTCATTGTGAACCTCTAATCCCACATGAGTCATGCTTAGTGTGAGAAACAATAGGAAATGAATGATTCAACCAAGAATGTGATCCTATCTTATTTGTGGAAAAGGGATAGACTACGGTGGATAAGGCTTAGGTGACTATGAGTGAGGGCGCAGAGCAATGAACCATTCCATGTGAAATATAATTAAAGGTCATGTAGCCCTGCCTCAAAAAATTGGGGACTTACCTCAGTGGACGGTCCCCGAAATATGTTCTAGGAAAAGGAGGAGTTTCATCCTTGTCCAAGGGGGGAGTGAACATAGCCCCTTTGAATGATCACTATTCCACATTGAATGGAAAAGAAATTGATAACCCATAATCCCTAGAATGGGGAGGTTCACATCGGTATCCTAAGGTTGGAATCTCGGTTACCTTGGGAATGAAGACCCACATGCATTCCTAAAGCCCGAACCATTGCATGGAGAGCCTTCGTGGCTCTGTTTACCATGGGTATGTAGACTCAAAGGGGTGACTAGATGCACCTGATTTTCTAATCATACAATTCTGGAGGCTTTGGAGGAGTCTTTGCCTTGATGTCTGAAGACTAGTTAGTGGAGGGATTTTGGATTAATGGATGATAATAGAGGGGTGACATTGGAACAAAAGGAAATAATACCTGAAAATACTCCATTCCACATACTGATTTCTTATACGGGATGGGGGAGGCTCTACATATGGTAGTAGTATGTGGGAAGAGTGGCCCTTCGCGTAATGATGCGGTATGTGGGAATGGGTATAGATGAATGCGTACCATAGTGGTACGTGGCCAATCACACCACTTTGGGTTCCATCCTCATACTGACACAGCACGCGGTGCTAGTTTCAGTCTGCGTAGCAGTACACTACGCAAAGCACAATATTGATAGAGGTTTCGAGGGATAATCATTCATGAGGATTTCATTCGTGAGAACTATTTTGTTCACAGTTCACTAGTTAGGTTTGTGGTTCTATTATTCTTATTCAATTCTCCCATTCTATGGTTTATGGCTAGATGTAATTTTAGCGATCATGGTTCGCGATTCAGTCTTCATCGATGAATCAAGACTCAAGCTAGAATCTTCTCTAAACTATTTCTTCCAACCTCTTACTCCACTTCATGATTTGGTTTCCCTTCCTTCTTCCTTGTTATCTGATCCATTATATAGAGAATCGGGGAAATTGTATCTATGGTAATGTGACACCATTTGCGGAGGCCCATGTGAAGATATCCAAACCCTCATAAGACTCAGTCAATACGGGGTTTGTAGAGGCTCCGGTTTGCGATAATGGTTCATGAAACCCTATTGGTTTCCTTTTTCCCCGAATTGAAGAGTTCATTGGACAGTATACAGATGTCTGTTGCACACAAGATTCCATCGACAAAATGATATGTGGTACACCTTTTCTGCTTCCCATTGCTTCACAGGAAAAAGGCTTTTGGATCGTTCCACATACCTAGTGCTTCGCAATCTGGGTGGTCCACAGACCTGTCCCAGTGATGGTACATGGGCCACATTAAATACATTGAAAACCTAAATTTCATCATGTTTCTTTTGAAATTTGATACTCAATTTAAGTCCACTCACTTTTTTAGACTTATAGAAGTATATTATTCCTTCTTCAATGTTATTGTGGGGGTATTTTCTTTCTTGGTGGAATTTTCAAGAACATACAAATTCCCCCCATTGGAATGGGGTCCATTCTGAATGAAATGGGGACTATTATGATTTAGAAGTTGTACAGAGCTAAAATAGTTCGCGGTATAACAGATGGTCCCTGTAGGAGTGGACCACACCTAAATATAGGGGCCTATGTCATTTTTCTTTTACCATTTCTTGTGAAAAATGGGCTTTTGACTTCCCAAGTTTCCTCTGCTCTCACGTACCGTGCTCCTAGCAGAAATCCCATTCACGAACCACCTAGGAGGTACTGCTAACCAATATTCTCACCATTTCTCTATATTCATAACACATTTTGGATTTCACAAATGCAATTTTGGAATTTCAAAATTAAAATCTGGATTCTGACTAAGAGAATTCCATGTGGCTTGTGTGTTTGCATACCGAGCATGAATCATCCAACTGAACATTATGAACTAATAATCCAGACATAAACTTTTAACTCACAACTTCTGATCATAAACATAAGGAGACCTAGGTTCACAGTATGCACCTTATGAAAACCTTTATGTTCACCGACTGATGATCCACAGGCCGACACCTCACAGATGGTTCATGTACCCGGGTTGTACGTGATAGAATGCATCAGCGTACTGTGGACATAGACAGGGTTGATTTTGTAGACTATGCATTATGTTGGATGTTTCTACCATGTAATGTTTCCCGAAAAAGTACAATGAGCCTTATGTGGATATATTTTGAGTCCATTGACCATTACTACTTATCCTTTGTTCAACATCAATTTTTTATTGGACTGACGTTTTATCGTCTTCTGGTTCTTCCTGTGTAGGTTATAATGTCTGCAAGACAAGCTGTAATAAAATTTATGAAGAAAAGGGAAACCATGTTGGGGAATAGTAAGGATCATCTTTGATCCCACATCCTTCCTCATGACATCTCCTTAAATGAATTCTTCATGCAAGATCCCCTAGCCTATCCTCTCATTGTACAGTTTCTACTCTATGGCTTTGGTCTCCCTGACCATGTTCCTCTGTCATTGTCTAACCCTGATACCCCTTTCATCCTCTTAAAGGCACCACAAGTACATGATCGTGGCAGCATTTCCCAAGTAGGAGAAGTCGTCACCACCTTGATTTAGGATAATGTCTTCATACTAGGTGGCTCTGAATGGACTCAGGGAAACCTCAGGTGTTCCAGTGGTGTCCTTAGACTAAGATCCTAAGAGTGCCCATCCATTATCAAATTTTCCCAAGAAAATGTCAAGGGAGGTGGGAGCACCATGTGGGATCTGCGGGCCATAGGATGTTTCTTCGATGAAAGGGATTGGGCATTCTGGGTACATCAGACCTGTTTGGAGTTTCTTGAACAGTTGGAGGTGGAAGGTTTGAATCAAGAAGCCTGGGATTCTTAGTTTTTAGTCTTATATCAATGAAAAATCCTTCAATATTTTTTATGAAGTTGGTGTTCAAGAACCAACACCTTCCACTTATTACATAGGGTGGTGGGAATCAGCCTTTGGTATATCAAACAGCTTAGCGGACACCCTACACTTGGATATATTTATGAAGAGTTTCTCCCTATTGTTGCTACCAAGAATGAAATTGACCATGTTTCCCCTTTGACAATAAGTCTACTGGGCATGGCTAATGGATTACTCAATCATCCCCTTAAAGATTTCTCTCTTATCCCATTCATGGTGTGGATAATGTTAGTCTTGTATACGAACAGACCCAAGTAGAGGGCTCTCTGCAGTCAAACTCATCCATCCTGCTAGTCCCACCAGACTATAGGGTCATACTATGCCACCCTTGAAGTGGGGCGATATACCACATAGGGATACGAGCTTCAACCAGACGTATCACACACACTTTTATTAGCAGGTTTCTTCTCCATGTTTTTTTGCGGATGACTTTTCCCCTCCCATGATGTATATACCGTGGATCGAGCCTATAATTTTATGACATTGGCCACACTGGTAGAGGGTCGTCTTATTAATTTGGCCCTACATACCCTCTCCCAGCATTATGAATTGTTGGGACAAATTTACGAATGTATGCACTCAAACTGTCTTAGCAGAGAGTTTCAATTTCTGTATGGGTGGATGGAAGAACACTTACCCTATTATGAATATCAAAATACTACAAATTTTCCTCATTCTTACTTTGAACCCATGATTCTAAATTTTTTTGATTTTCATCTTAAGACTCTAAGAGTTATTGATGCGGTTGGGTTGTCGAATTATGCTTCTCATTTCACGTTCACACCACATCATCCACCTCGTGGGTTGTTATGAGGTGATAGGTACAGTTCTATGGAGGAATTTTTGAACCTCATCATACTTTGGGATGGTTTACTCACCACTCATATATATCAAGTATTCATTTGTGATCCATACCTCCCCTACAAAATTTCCTTGAAATTTGGATGCCTTCAATAAAATGAATTGGTTTTGGCTGTTCAATTATGTGGAGAGTCTCATCCCATTGTTCTTCTCCAATTATGGCTCATGATGATACATGAATTTTCTACTATTGAAGTTATCATCATCAATAAAATAGAATACACATTTTTTTCATTGGAATATGCCCTACTGTAGGTGAATTGTTACCCCAATAGGTTGCTAAAATAACCAGTTCGACGAGTGCAGAAAACTTTTACAATTTCCTACCCGGTCCTTGTACCAATGAAAATGACACACATTCATTCTACTGTGAAGAGTGAGATAGCTATGCCTTATACTTTTTTTCATGTAGAATACATGATGGATACACCACCTTATCCTTCCCTTTTGATAAGAAGACACTCAGTTCATCATCAAAAACATCTGGGAGGGCCCTTATCAGTAAACCCTAACTCATCGGGGGGAGATTAATACTACTCGCCTCCTACTGATACCCCCTGATACCTTAATGAGGTTGGAACTGGAAGAGTATCATCGATCACCCTAGATGTTGCGGATAGTCCTCCGCATCCGGCTCCAGCGGTTGAAACATGTGATGGAAAAGAGAGTCTCCCATCTTGGGTGACATGTCTTAGGAATCTCCTCACTCTTATGATGATTCATCCTATTTATAGAAACATTATGGTTGGGAGTATAACAATACTGTTGTTGCGGAATGGCACTAAGTAGTGCAAAAATATGAATGGAACTGGTTATGTTCTCTGGCCACGGAGACACTTATGTCCATGTTTGCTGACGAGGTTGATAATTTTCAATGATTATTCATCGAGCTGGGCTCCAGCGGATTTGATTATCAGCACTTCCACTTCCTCAACTACCAAATCTTCATAGCTTGAGATGACCTTTCCACGTATGAGGAAAAGTTTTCCATGATCAATTCTTCGTATTAAAAGGTGGAGACCTTTTGAGATGTTTCAGAAGAATTTGATTATCTAACAGCCAAGGAGGTGAAGGCTCGTGATTTTGTGAAAACCTAAGAGGAATAGTTGTGGGAGTGTAATTCCTATGAGGCAAGGTTGAGGGATCAACTGGCCCTTTCATGTGCCAACTATGAAGTTGTACAAAAGAAAGGGAGGGACGATAATGTCATTATAGATCAGGTGTGTCTAACAGTCAAGGTCAAAATGAATGAGAGAGATTCATTGGATAAATATATTGATGGCCCACATTAATCACATTCCATCATTCTGGAAAGGGCTAACCGAGCCTTGTTGCAGTTTTTCCCAAATCATGATATGTACATTTCTTCTTTTTAATAGTTTGGACATGCTTTGAACTGGGGATGCCCCTCCATTTTTATCAAACTCAATGAAACTAATTTTCCTTTAAATAATTTTCTTCACCTTTTCCTATCATTTCAATTGATCATAATCAATCCAATAAATATCATTTCAATTAGTTATTAATTTCAAATCAGGATTTGGAACCTATAGACTAAAATAATCAGATCGAGCTCTAATTATTTCCTGAGCCACGAGACTCAGTGAGGTTAGTTAGACTATTAATAATATTTTATAGAACATTTCATAATGTTCTCTGTCTTTTCCATTATTACTCTAAGTTATTCCCAATTATTCATGGCACAGACTTAGCAATCATAACTGGACTTTTTCTTAGGACACACTTAGTGGGTTTTCTACCTAACAAGATTTACGCCTTTTTGACAGATTATTATTTTTAATACACCGGTACTTGATTTTTTTTTTCCATAGGTTCTTTATGTGGATTTTTCCTTTGGATATTATGGAATCTTTTTCATGGACTATTCATATTCTTTCCAATAAAACTCATTATTGATGTTTTTGGTTGAAAAACTGTGGCCACATTTAATGGGGCAGTGCCCTGGCTTGGGATCGTCAGTTGACAATCTTCTAATATCCTATAGTTATGGATTTTGGATTTTGTGGTCCCTTAATATGTGGATTATGGACAAGCATGAGGCTCAAAAGCTATTTCTAGCGTATAGAAGTAAGCGAGAACTCCCATGGGGATGAATTTTATGTTGATTAATGGCCTTTTGTAGGTAACATATACAGAGCCACTCGAGGATGATGTGCATAGTCAATCAAAGGTGTCTGTAGGACACTGGACTTCTTTCTCATATGGCATTGTGGGATATTCATCACTTTGAATTTATTTTGATGTCGGGGTCCCTAGTGGGTGGCTGGGCAGAGTAGTGGTGTATGAAATCATTAGGGACATTCATGTCAGTTTAGATGGGCAGTTGTTCCCGCATGGTTATTCCTTGCGTTAGGGATAGATGGTGAATGGTTAGTTCAGTTATATGTCCTTTTATGTCATGTGAATTAGAAAATAAGATGTCATTTAATCCATTATCTAGTGTACTTTCAAATATGGGGGATGTGACAAGAAATTAATGTCATTTGAGTGTTTGGAAGCAGGAAAGGTCTCTCCTAGGGACACATTTTACTTTGATTAATGGCCATTTTTTTGGGGCAACATATGCTAATCCATGTGGGCATGATGTCTATATTCATGAAAAGGTGTTTGTAGGACACTGATCTTCCATCTCCTATGGCCTGTAGAAGATTATGTATATTGGGAACTCTCTGAATATGGTATATTACCTTCAATAAAAGTGTGAACCTAAAAATGAGAAGGGGAATCTTAACTGAACTTCTTTGGGCGATCCCATAAATGAGTGGGGTAAATTTTCTTTTGTATGTGTATCAACTTCACGCATATGGATGGAATATTTTTAGAAACCTAAAAAGAGATCTGAGATGAATCGGTCATGTATGTTCTGATATATCCAGAATGTGTGTAGGGAGGAAATTTTGAAACAAGAAATTGAGAGCCCTTGAATAATGAGGGATGAAATGAGGCTTCAGATGAATTTCATGTACTGAGATAGGAGAGGACTCTCATGGGGAAGAATTGGACTTTGAATGACAGTTTTTTTTGTGGAAACATAGGCAGAGCCCCCAATTCATGATGTGAATAGCCAAAAAAACGTGTCTGCAGAACACGAGCCTTCCCTATCATATGGAATTTTATGATTATGGGGATTCAATATTTCTCCAAGGATAGAGTTTGAGATAGGAAAAGAGTGTATATATACAAATTGGGGACATTTGGGCTGGGATTTAATCATGGAATTAGGTTTCCCTTAAGTATATTTGACTCGTATGAAGGGCGAGTCATTCATTTCATCTTTGGGATACCTATTCATTTAACATTGTATGTCCAATACATGGGGTTCCTCCTGAGGAATGAACCATGACATGCTTTTGATGTTGTGCTGTTGGACCAAATTCCTAGAAATTTTGGCCATAATTTCATGGTGGATCTCTCGCTAAGATACCTAAGCTCACATGATATATGCTCAGCATGAGAAACAAGGGATTACAAGGATTCTATGTTATTTCCTAAGAATACAAATAATAAACTCAAAGGGAACGTTAGGCTTAATCCATTACTATGTAGTTTAACATCGTACAACAATGACGATTTTGGAATCATATATTAATGTCATGTGGTGAGGACGTGATTTTTTATAGTGTAATGTCATGTAGTTAGGACAATTATGTTGTCATAAATATCTTTAATATTTTTGAGTTAATCGCAATCAGGATGCTTAGGTGTTCCGTAGACGTGAGTGATGATAGACAGTGTAAACCACAGTCATGTGGGAAACATGAATCTTGAGGAATGGCATGGGTATTGGATAACATTGGGAATACTGATATAGGATAGGACTCTCCTAGGTACAAGTTTTCATTTTATTGATGGTCGTTTTTGTGGGAAATATATGCAAAGCCTCTGAGGCATGATGTGAATAGTCAAAACAAAGGAGTCTCAAGGAAATTAGCCTTATGTCTCAGTTGACCTTAAATGATTATGGGGATTTCATGTTTTCCCTGGGTATGGAGCTGGAAAATGGGAAAGATGAGCTTGGGAGCATAGAGAATACCCATACCATGACTAAGTGTGAACTACTGGAGCTTCCACATAGGTTTGACTAAAATGTATAGTGGGAATCAGGATCTTTTGACTTCTCATGAGTGGGGGGACATGTGGAGGATCTCGTAAAACTATGTACTGGTCCACACATGACTCTTAAAGAATGTTTTAGTTTATTGTCAGGCAATTTGGACCTTTCATGGACTCCCCCTACAAGTATGACCTATGCATGGGGAAATGTGATTTTTTATGGTGGATGGGCTAGGATGCCAAATCCGTGTGTCACTACATATACTTTGAGGTAAAGAATCAAGACACACATAGTTATGAATGTTTCCTAAAAATATTTTCTTGATGCATAAGGACATGTGAGAGATTTTTTTAATTATTATTACTGGATTGGGATTCCAATTTTGGGTGTTACTATGTATCATGCATGAGTAGTAATCAAGCCATACGTAGTTCAGAATGTTCCCTATACCGATTTAGCTTGGTCGATATGTAGGGACATTTATGTTTTATTTTCTATGGGTTTCATGTCTAGCATACCTATCTATAACATTATTTCATAAGAGGATCCTCACCACTGATCCTATGCCCGCGTGAGTTATACTCAAAGTGAGCAAAAAGGAGCGGACGTATGGTTTCCTTCGCATATGCGGGGAAGTAGATAATATGATGGATGAATTTTGATTGTGGGGGTTGGTCCAATATTTAGGATCAAGGCATCATTATGTATCCTACGAGGGAACGAATCAAGTTGTACGATGTTATGTGAAAGATCATACTATTTATTTTCATGTGATTGGGATGCTTTGTTCTATGTGGTTTAATGTCTTATTGTGAGGACATGAACCACAGTTTATTTTCATGTTTCCGGGACCAGTTCCTTAGAGGTTAACATCATGTGGAAAGGAAAATAACTCAAAGTTTAGGATCATAGATTTTGGACCTAGTCATGATGGTTTGACGGTATTATCACTCATAGTTTAAGGACATTGAGTTTGGACCAAGTCATGATGGTTTCATGGTATTATCACTCATATTTTATGGTCTTAGAGTATGGACCAACGGAGGTTGGTTTCATAGTATTATCACGCATTGTCTAAGGTCTTATGGTTTGGACCAAGGCAAGATGGTTTCACAGTATTATCACTCATTGTTTAAGGTCTTAGATTTTGGACCAAGGCATGATGGTTTCACGGTTTTATCACTCATAGTTTAAGGTCTTAGCGCTTGGACCATGACATGAGAATTTCCATTACACAAAGTTCTTCTTCAAGAACTCCTCATTTGTGGGAGCCATGATGAGCTATCCGTCCATCAATATTAGGGAGTGTGCTCTATTGGAATAGACCCTATGTATGACAAATGGTCCTTCCAACTTTGGTTCATGCATTGGAGGCTTCTTCCCAAGTATCATCAGGGTTCCAAGGACTAACACCATTTCACCTTCGAGGAAAGATCAAACGAGAACCTTTTTGTTGATGGCTCGTGCAATCCAATTTTGGCATATTATTGAATGGTGCTGAGTGTGCTTCCTTTTTTCATCTAGATGCTCCAACTTTTAAAATTGTCTCTGGGATTTCACTTCCATTGACCATTGATCAAAAAATGGCCACACGAAGTGATGGATCATAAATTTCAAAAGGCAAAACTGCCTCTGCCCCATATAATAGTGTGTACGGGGTTGCCTGGGTGGTGGTGTGTTTCATGGTCCGGTAATCTCACAAAGCATAAAGGAGCTTATATAGACACAATTTTTTATCCTTAACAACCATATTTTGTTGTATGTTAGAAAAATTCTCATTGAAAGCCTTTATCTTCCCAATGGCCATAGCCTAGTAGTAGGATGAACGGTTGGCTTTGATTCTGTACTCCTACTATAACTTGTCCAACTCAGAGGATCAGAAGATGGTGTTGTTGTCCTTCAATATTGTATGAGGGACACCAAATCTAGTAATGTTGTTTTATTTTTCAAATATAATGACTTTTTTCACCCCAACTTATTTAAGGGGTGTAGCTTGAAACCATTTGGAGAATAATTTGGTCGCTATGAGTATGAAATTGAATTGTCTGGATATGGAGATATGATATAGTCCAACAACATCAATCCCCCATGTGGTGAATGGACAGTAGTACTTAGCTTTATGAATTAACTTTGGGGTTTGGTGTATGAAATTATCATAAACATGATAAGAATTACAATTATTGGGTAATATGGCAAAATATTGTATCATAGTGGGCTAGTAATACCCAAGCCTTCATATTTGTTGAGAGAGCTTGATTTATGATTGATGTGCTCCACAATCTCTAGTGTGCACTTCTTTCGTGACTGGGGCAGTCTCTTCTCCATCAATGCATTGCAGAATTATTCATTAAAGGCATCATTTATATAGAACCATTTCGTGGTTTACCCCATGGTATAAGTCAAAGTTGACTATCCGTCATCATACCTACTCCCGTCCAGCCCAATCTGGTGGGAGTTCTATATTCTGAATGTATTTTGAAATGAGAATCATCCATTCAGCGGTGTGACCAAAAGGCTAAGAAACGGGTCTAATTTTGTCGATATCTTTCAGGTTGATCTGGATGAATGGAAAGACCATCTGGTGGTGGGAAATTCTAATGACTATTTCATCCTAGTCTGGATCGGCCAAGGTTGTGGCTACATTTTCAAAAGCGTCGGCTAGAGAATTTTGTCACAGGGGGACATAAGTCAATGTCGGTTCCGATGGGAATTTTCTCATCAGTTCTCGAACATGGTTCATCAAGGGGACAAATACTTTTTCTACATGACATATTCACCATTTACCTATTTCATGACTAGCTCTCAATAACCCTTTATCTTTAGGCATTTGTCTTTCACATGAAGTGCCAATTCCAGTCCTGCAATGAGTACCTGATATTCTACTTCATTATTTGTATACCGTTACGAAATCTAGAAAGAGTAAGGAAATATAACCTTTTGGGGGATATGATTATAATTCACATCCATACTTTGTTGATATCGGGATCCCTCATCCTTATCCCTCTCAGGCTTCGGGAAGAACCATCGAATTACATGTCCCATGTATGGAGGTCCCCTTGGATGGAAAACAATTCTTCATCTAATAGTTCGACCTCCAATGACGTTTTCCCTTCTGAGGGGTTATCGACCAGGAATTCTATTAATGACTGGCCTTTGATGTACTTATGAGGTACATACCGTATGTGAAAATTTTGTAGGATGACATCCCATCATGATATGTGTGCATTTATCATGGGAAGGTTGGGGATATATTTGAGCGGGTTGTAGCAAGAGACCAGTTGGACCTCATGGTGTTGCTGGTTATGCCTGAGTTTATGAACCAAAAACATTAGAGATAAGTAGTTTTTTTCAATTTTTGAATACTGATTTTCAACATCAATCATTGTCCGGTTGAGATAATAGAGGTTGATCTCGCTTCCAGTATCATTTTTTTGCACGGGGAAGGTTCTTAATTACCATTCCAGGGTGGTTATGTACAATATGAGTGGTTTCCCCAAATATTGTGGTATCAGCATCAGATGGATTAGTAGATATCCTTTGTGAATGTCTAATGCTTCTTGCCAATCATTATTCCACTCATATGTAACTTCTTTCTTTATATATCCTGGTGACTGGTAAATATTTACCCTCCATGTTGGCTATGAAGCACCAAATTTAGGTGAGGTTCCCCAAGAGACCACTCAAATCGGTGAAGTTGTGAGGTGGGGACATGCCAAGGAAGGATTTTTTCTTCATAGGGCCAACTTTGTGGAAGCAATGGTGTATGAAGAAGCCAATTAATTTCCCCGAGGTAACACCAAAGGTGCGAATTAAGGGATTTATCTTTAAACTATGTTGTTGTGATTTTTTGAAGATAGTTTCAAGATCATCCAGGCGGTTCGAGTGTTGTGATGATTTAACCACCAGATCATCGACATAACACTTGACACACATTCCAAGAATTTCTTGAATATACGATGCATGGCACGCTTATATATGGCATCAATATTCTTTAGACCAAAGGGAATCACTTTATAATAGAACATTCTCTGGGGGGATATAAAAGTGGTAGATTTCTCCTCCCCTCATAAAAGAGAGAGACTCATATTCGGTCGTTGCATCTATAAACAAATCTATGATTGGGACTAGGAAATTGTCTTTTTGGAAATGCAGGTTATAGTTCGTAAAGTCAATGCATATTCTAATATGGCCATTATTCTTTTTGACATGGACTATTTTTTTCATATAGATCATATATTGGACCTCCCATATGGTAATGTCTTTGATTATCTTGTCAATTTCAGCCTCTATTTTGGAATCATGTGTCGGTGGGGGGGAGGGGTCCTTCTGGCCTCTTTCATATAGCCCATGTGATCTTTAGGTAAATACAGATGATGAGTGGTGATCTCAGAATCGAGGAGTTGAATTTCTGTGTAGTTCTAGGTAAACCCATCTCTACTATTTTTATGAAGTAGGTATATGCCTCCTCTCCATCGACAGGTATAGCCACATAAATCAGAGTGGGCTTCAGGTCATCTATGGTTCCTTGGTTTGTCTCCTAAATTTCATCAATTGTGGTGGAGGCACCTTATTTTAATGCAAGAGGGGAATTGATGAGCTCATATTCCTATTCTTCTTCTACTTCTTCATCTTCATCTTCTTTATCTTCTGATGGATAGATTATTTTTTAGATGACCTTTCCAATATCAAGAGATAAATCATCTTTTACCTTAGTGAGTAAGTCAGGGGTTGTCTAAGGTCCCGAGGATGGGTCAGATCATCTTTGATAGGGCGTTTCCAGACATCATGGGATTCATACCGCTCTTCCATGTCTCTGGACTTGGCAGTCATTGCAGAGATCATGCAGACAATTGAGTCTACATCAGGACATGCACTTGCGCATTCAACTTGGTTGATGGGTAGTACATACTCTTCCCTAAGCTGTTAGAGGGGTTTAGTGGGAGCTGTTTTCAATCCATTCAAGGCAATAATCCAATCAATGGAGTTGGTAAAAATATGATTATTTTCTAGTTCATAGAACGTTGCATTGATATAATGTGATTCAAAAGACTCAAATGGGTATTTACCAGCATGTAGTGTCTTGTTTCTTCCATTAGTATATTATTTTACACACTGATGGTATGATGATATAATTACAGCGTGCTGATATAGCCAAGGCATCCCTAACAAGACGTTGAAGTCTATAATTTTTTGTACTAATAGGAATTCAGAATATGACATGAGGTCCCCGAGCTATGTTTAAAGCTTTATTTTTCCCAATAGTTTCTGCTCTCTCTTCCCATATCGGATCAGTGTCATATTTTATAGTGTAAATATATCTTCATCAAAGCCCAACCGGTGAAGCGTTCGATGTAGGAGGAGGTTGAATCCAGATACATTGATGATGAATACCTTCCGAACATCAACTCCTTTTATCTTTGTGGAAACATATAAGGGTTTTATGTTCCCTCTCATGATGATGTATTCATCCCTATTATTGAAGGAGATGACTACATGGAATTCTTTTGGACTGTTCTTCATTTGATAGACTTCTGCTACTGCTACTCTAGCCTCAAACTCCTAGGGACTTAGTAAGTCTTCGATGAGTTCCACCCTAAGATCTGTGGATAGTCTTGACTCATCTGGTATTGACAGCTTTCCTAGTACTAAAACCAACTGCTATAGAATATCATACTTATACTCTAAAGTTTGATGCTTTCGAGCATGAGGTTTCTCTTTCACAAATACTTTAGGGGATAGGATTTTCATGTGGATGGTTACACCTCTATAGCTGGGGATAGTGGTGTTGCAGTACTTTTTGAGTTTTCCTGAACTGTTCCACCTTTGTACCTTGGGTGATTTGATATTTTTTCTTCCCTTGATGTATATTCCAAGATAACTGGGCTTGGATTTATTCCAATGGAGGAGGAGGATTATTTCAGTTCTTTTTGAATCCTCCTGAGGTTCCTTCCACAAGATTCAGTTATGTTAAAAGTTTAATTTATGGTATAGATGGGAATTTGACTCCTACCATGATCATGCCTTCCAGTAAACCTCTTACCCCTGCAGTCTCTACCAACAACTCTCTAGTTGGGTGTAAGGAATTCATGTTTGTGTCCATAGTCTCTATTTGAGAAGGGGTCCATCAAGTGAATTACATTAATGCAGCTGATTATCAGTTCCTGATCTGAAACATCTTTCTGACATTCTCCTTCTGATGATGTCGTTTGGCGGTATGGTTCCCATTGTAAAATTTGGTGGGGTGACACCCATTATATCAAGACTATTCGAATGAAGTATAAAAGTGTCAACACTGACATCAGCTTCGGTGTCATCTCATCTTATTCTCATTGCTTTCTGACCTTCTGGGTTTTATATGGATGTGGGGCTGAGGAGGAATATTGTGTTGTATCAGTTGATTTTGGGGGAACAATTTGTTATTTTAATTGCACCTGGAGGCTTCCGTGGACTCGGTTTCCGGTCTTCTAGTTCATAAAATTTTCAAATTATTTATCTTTACTGGTGAATTTCTTCCATTCCTATTACTCTCTCGAGTCTAAGGTGGAAACATATGCCACTCGTGCTGGTGGCGGGCCCAACTTGATTTTCCCAGAATCCACCATCTTTTTTAGGAGACCATTGAAAACAAAGCATTCTTGGATGGAGTTTCATAGTATCCAGTGAGAGGTACAATAATTAGGACGGTCTTTGAGACCCACTTCGTTGGATCTCATTGGCTTCAGAAGCCATAGAAGATAGTTATTCATGGTGTCTATCAAATAGTGACGGACCTGGTTGTCTCGGAATGAGTAAACATTATTTATTCGTAATTCTAAACGATTTATTTTAGCATCTAGTTTCTCATATTTTTGAGGTGGGGTGGTTGTTGGAACCCATGGGGTCCCACATGGTTTGGTGGGGTCCACACAACTAGAGCTGGTGTCGGGGTGGCATAAGTGTTATAGAAGCTGATTCAGCTTTTCCTGCTCTTTTCTTACGGGCTGATAGAGCCACTGAAGAACTAAGATTCATCCATTGCAAAGAATTCTCTATTCATTAGGCAATGGCAGATATGTCTTAGAAACTAATTGTGTACTTACCGGGGATGAGTGATGTTCGCAATTCATCATAAAGGTTATCAATAAACAATGAGAGCATATCATCCTGGGGGAGTCGCTGATTTAGGGAATAAGTTAGGCCTTTACATCTAGAAATGAATTCTAAGACACTTTCATTCTCCCACTATTTTCAGTTCATGAGATCACTGACCATATTGTTAGGCAACATCAAACTAACATGGGAGAGAAACTGTCTCTGGAGGTCCTCCTAGATTTTTGTTGAATTGGATGGTAAGATATTATAAAATACGAATGCCAAGAACTGCAGGGTTCGTACAAAGCAATTAAGTTTCACTGCCCATTTTTTCTCTGGAGTTCCTATCATTGGGTCTTAGTAGGAGTCATAGTGCATTAACTGTTGTTCGATGTCCCTCGAGCTATTGAATAATGGGAATACCGGGTTTCTAATTTTTGGTGGCAACAGAACATTTCTCACCCAATCAGGGTAGGGTATGTACTCTGGATGTATCGAATAATGCCACCCCTCCATGGATTCTAAATGAGGTGTTAATTGATCGAAGGTGTTCAAGAGATCTTGATGCATATCTTTTTAGGAAAGAGCATTAGATGGTGAGGCAGTGTCTAAAACAAGGTGTGCTAATGCTACTGGATTTTGGGGTTGATACCCAGCCTAGGGTATCTTTTGTTGGATTTGCTGAATATATTATTGTTTCCTTTCCAGCAGGGGGAAGTCATAATTTCCTTCTGGGGTTAGGTTGAACGGACCTCTGATCATGGCTTCATTCACCGGGATAAGTTCTTGTGGTATGGGCACCTCTTCTGGGAGTACCTTCTGAAGTTACACCAGGGGAACGAATCCGAAAATGTATCCCCATCAACACAGCTCGACATTAATTCTTCTGAGCACTTTCATTTCTTCCTCCTCTTGGGGAATATTTCCTTTAGGGTGGGGGATTCATTTTCATGGGTAAGAGATGGTGGGTCATAGACGACCTTGGATTTATTCTTATCCTTTTTGGGGTTTCACGTGGGAGGTAATTTCGAATTAATTGAGGGGGAACCTTGAATTAAGACCGCTCTCTGGTTCCGGGTAAGAACGTCATCAGGCTTGGTGTGGGAAACCTCTGGGATGGAACAATATTTCTTTACATCCTATCCATCTTCTTCATTTCCTATGAGATATGTGGAGTTGGCATTTAACACATTCACAGAGGAATACCTCATTGGGGGTGGGGTACCTAGTGTTGAATGTTAGGAAGTATTTTTGTGTCTTTTATTGGACTTTCTCCATCCATTATATGGTATTTTTCATGTTTCATGGTGAATATTGTCGCAAAGGGAGAATTGGTCTAACCTTGTAACACACTGTTGTCCTAGAGGGTGAGAACCACAAGAAGGGGTGGGATTTTAGAATCCTTCATCCATTGTTCTTCCTAGACGGTAGAATACCGACGTCTATTGTACGAGGATTTGACATAAAATGGCCCCCAACCCTGCGGGCTGGTGTTATTCGTGTTCTCCCATTGATGTGTCATGACCTAGATTTGTTGGTCTTATGAGGGCATTTGGATTTAAAAATTTCTCCTAACCCTGTGGGATGGGTTTGTTCATGTATTATAGCAGTATCCAATGTTAATGCCACATTTTCAATTTCATGTTCTCCCAGATAGCTGTGTGATGAGTATGGAATTGGGACTACACCGAGTCTATGGTATTTTGAATAGATGAGCACTGCATTCTGGTTGGATTCCCTTAGGTGGGAAGCCTACTTGATGTTCTTGGTTTCCTGACATAGATGCTCTTTGGTGGCTTCATCTCTTTAGTCCTGACACTTTTTAGACTTACTTCGGTCCATTTTTTTTGGTATCCCATATTTCATCAATAGGGGATTCATTTGATTATTTCCTTTGGGTGATGACATTGCACGATGTCATTACCAATAGGGATTATTGGACATGATGAGGGGAGTAGTGTAGAGCTTTAGGTTCTCCCCATCCACGAACATGAACTCCAGCCAGGGTGTTGCCAATGAGGCAACCCAACTTATATAGTTCAAGGAGGTAGGCTGTTCAATGTCATTCTTTTTCATTTCTGATTTTGGTTTCTTGAGAAAAGAAGGGCTTCCAGGTCAATTAGATGATGAAGCTCCCATAACATGTTAACTTGGTCCACATACCATTCATTAGGTAGATATTTTTATTTCATATGGAGAATGGTTGTCCATATATTGAGGTGAACGCCATGAGTTCATTCCCCATAATACTCTCATAGTCTGTTGAAATGAGAAGTGGTCGTAGGCTAATAAATCACTAGTATATTATCCTTAGCTAGTTTTCCTCTCACTTGAAACATATCATGTTGTTGTTCTTCTGGAGGCTCCTCTACTTGATATGATCAGATCTTCTGCTTCATAATAATTTCATTCCAAACTACTAGGCTAGTGGGAGCCTTACTGATTTGTTGACAACATGGGGTGGCTCAAAAGATGAGTGTGGCCCCGATCCATCCTCTAGTTTAGAAAGAATATCACTAGTTATAGATGGAGTGCCTGATGATTATGACTTCATTATGAGTGCATAAGAATATGAGGCTCTCTATTATTTGTTTTGGAAAGGGTAGGACCATCCTGCAAGTATTAATTTTGGATGTAGTGAGGACCATCACAATTGGTGTTGCAATGGTGAGGGCTACTATTTCAACTTGATTCGTGACTATGGGATGTTTTTTTATGGGGTATACACATGGGATGAACATCGCATAAAGCTATAGTGACGGTATGACCTTCTTATTTCCTGATATCACTAAGGGGAGGACGTAATAGTAAATACCATTGTGGGGAGGTCCTTTGTAATGACCGACGTCATGGTGAGGACTACCATCAGGACCTGATCCCTAGTTGGAGGGAGAAATACTCTAGTACACATCTCAGGGATGGCCTTCTAGATATACTCTATTGATGGGAGGACCTTCTCGTTTCATGACGTCACTATGGGTATGACCATCATAGAAACTTCCATTATGGGTAGGACCTTCTCAATGACTGTCATGATGGAAAATACTCCCATCATGACTTGATGTCCGACTATAGGTACAATAATATGAACAGCGTATACCATAGGGAGGACCCTCGGGGTGGACAACAGCATGGGGAGGACCTTCCAATTTTATGATCTTTAGGCCGATCGGAGGGCTATCCCAACACACATCAGGATATAGGATCTTATGATTGGTCATTCCTGGCCCACAGATTGAACCCCCATGGGTTCTCTGTAGAGGACCTTCAGAGCTACAAGTGAAGACATTGTGGGGAGGGCCATCACACCTACTACTTCCACTTCCATAATTTTTTAATATACTAATAAGGTATTGAGCCATTTTTGATATTTGTTTTAGGGAGTCAAGAACCCCATCTTCCAGAAGATCCGTATCATGTATATGCTCTTCATTTTCTGGTTGCCATTGGCGAATTTCATTTTTGAGAGCTCTCTAGCTGGAAACCATGGCCATCTTCTATTGGTAATGGATTCATATACGGACCCATGTCTTGTTGGGTCTCATGATGTCATTGGGATATGATTATGGGAATCTTGAGTTTTTTAAGTGATATTTACCTACCCTAGAAAATCCACCACATTGAATCGGCATCCCATAGTTGGAACAAGTGTTTGTTCCCGATCTGGTTGTTTGTATATCGTGTGATATTGTCCTCAACCCTCATGGACTAGAGAATGGGTGCATAAATGCTCTAGAGTGACTAACTCATTTTTGCAAGTGAGTCATTCTATTCGAGGAAACCAAGTCGTGGGCCTATTTTCTCACCTTTTCTGCTGATGCAATGATATCATGGCATGTATGGAGGATATGGTCTGGAACCGAAGTTTGATCATCCTTCATTTTTCAGGATGTTACAAGATACATATTTGGATGGAAAAGGTTTGTAGTGCAATTCTGATGTCTAAGAAAGAGGTTGTGTCTGCTCTGGTCCTCCATGATTTTTCAGTAGATACTAGCAGTTCTCCTATGCCAGGACAGGGGAATGAGTCTACCACCAGTTTTCATCTCTGGTTTCCACCATAATTGATATGTTTTATTCATATTCAGAAGTGAGTATTTTCATCTGCTCTCATACCACTGTATTTGTCTCATGGGCTTTGTATGCATCTATACGAATTTTACTCTACCCATTTTTTGTTTTTTCCCTATTTGGTTGGTGGGATTTGAATGAATCAGCAGGTATTTGTGCATGCATGTAGCTCATTTCCACCCAATTTGTAAGGCTGTCTTATAGTGCATCAACATCTATTTTATCCTTCGTATTGCTGGTAGCATCCATATTTTTAAGGCATCCTTGTTGTTCCTCAGCAGATATTTTCAGCTGCCTGTAGCTTACCACTCTATCTGTATGGAAGGACCGACGAGACCTAGTAGGAATGTGCATGTGCTCATATTGTTCCACCCTATTTCTATGATGGTCTTGTGTAGAGGTGGAAAAGTTGTATGTCTACCCATTGACTGCCTCCACATTAGTACGGCATGGATTCTCCTCAGGAACCTGGGTGATAGTGTGTTTCTGATTATATATTCACTACCCTTGGCCGGCAGCCCAAGGGGCCTGAGTCTTCTGGACTTTGGAAAGTGCCCACGACAAAAGGTCCTCTTCACTGGGAGGAGGCTTGGTTGTATGGTATCGGTGGAGAAGTTCTCTGGCGGGGGCCCGTGAGTAGGACCCATATGCTGTTGAGAAGAAGTTTTCATCATATAATCCTCTAAGGTAAGGGAGATACTCATTGTCATATTCTAGGGATAGGATCCCAAAATGGTTTGAGATTACCACTAGGGCCTCCTTATAAAATGGTTTCGGTCAAGGTTAAGGACGTAGCTCACAGACCATTGCAGACTAGAGGGCTTGTCTCGCAGCCTCCAGTGTGGGAGAGTACCATTTCGGTGGAACTCTTTCATCAGCGTTTTGGATACCCAGTGTTAAAGATGATAGGTAGGTGTCGGGATAATGATCTTCATTGGGGCCTTGGCCGCCTATGGGATCGTCGATGCGTGTGTCTTCATTGGTCGTCAGAATACCATTTGGATCGAAGGATGCTCTGCGGGAAACTGTGACATTTATATGTGACATACAGACCACGAAAACTCGTCAATGTAGAATTCATTAAATCGTATCTATATTTGGCGATTCATCTTGGAACCCTTAACCTTTTCATTAGATATGTGGAGAAGGTTCTCGAGTCGGGTAGAACTGCCACCTTGGTTAATGATTCACGTCAGGTTCACCATTTTTGTTCCACCACTGAGGTGGCACATTTAGCAATTACTAGGGTGAAAAAAATTTGCGAACGTTCGATATCCTTTTTTATTTTATCATTGGGGAAGACATTCTACCTTGGATAAAGAATTATATCGGGTTCCATATTTTTGTTCCACCTCTGAGGTGGTGCGTTTTGGGTAGTGCGAAAATGGTCCAATGAGGATCATCACCCATCACTTTTTATGGAGATGGTTTCCCATCAAATTCATCAATTTTTTCTGATTCTACATCATTATCCTTTAATGATGTTTGTATTAACACTACAAGGATTGGACAATTCACCTATTTCACGTTTTGAAGGATATTCCATGGTCAGTCTTTCCCAAAGGGCGATTGTGTGGGGTCAAGTACTTGTGCAATCGGTCCTCCACAGATATAACATCCTCGGATGGTCTCTAATGGGTTTATTCATGGAGATATGAATTACAGATGGCCTTGGTATCCATGATTCATGGACCTTATTTCCAAAGGTTGGCGCTCGTTGATTGATGATTCATACAACGACAATGAAGGACTCCATTAATAGAGAGGATGGGAAGTCAGGTTCACTGCACCCTTATGGGGGAAGATTATTGTCAGTTCCTAGACTATTTTATAGATTTATGTTGTGTTCATATGTATGTGGATCCTTAGTTAAATCCCACAGAGTGTGTCCATGGTCTACCCTTGGATTGCAACATCGTTGTAGGCATGCATAAGGATTCGATGCTATAGAGGTGATGCTCACATTAGGCATTCAATGAGGCGCTCTAGAGTTTATCATCATCTAGGGGATGAAAAATGATTTGATGTTGGGATCAGACCCATAAGATTGGTTTCTTATGTATTCATGATATAGGAATCATAACCCACAGAGTTAGGATTGTGTGGGTCATACGCATGGAATATACCCATTTGATGCAAGCATGATTGGGTGGACCCTTTTGGATGGGCACCATTTTGAGATCCTTCCTTCATATAGGCATCCTACTTATCGTATATTAATCAAGAATCTGAGTTATTATAGTTGTGATTTTGTTGGGATTACACATGGAAGCTTCACAATGAAGAGGACATGATTGGGTGAACCCTTTTTGATGGGCACCCTTTTGAGCTCGGGCCTTCATATAGGCATCCGACATATCTTAGATTAATCAGAAATCAGAGCTTTTAATGTTTAAATTTTTTGTATATTTTAATTGTCACAAACCTATAAGCCCATGTGAGTCATTATCAGTGGGAGAAAGAAGAGGATGTGAAAGATTCAACAAATCACATGCTTCCTCTCTTGTTTCTGGGAGAGGGAGAGCCTATGGAGGTTTAGGTCAAGGTGACCATGGGTGTGGGCATAGAGTTTTGAACCTTTACATGTGAATGAAAATTAAATGTAACGTGGCTTGACATCAGAAAATTAGGGGCTTACCATAGTGGGAGGGCCCCAAAATACATTATAGGAAGGCAAACAGTGTCATCCTCATTAGGGGGGTAACATAACCCTTTCGACAGATCACTATTCTTTATTGAATGGAAAAGAAAGTGATCATCCTTATTCCCTAGAATGGGGAGGTTCATGTCAGCATCCCATCGCTGGACTCTATGTTACCATGGAAATGTACACCCACATTCATTCCCAAAGCCCAAACCAGTGAAGTGATATCCTTCGTGACACTGATTACCATGGTTATGTAGACTCAAAGGGATGCGATGATACACCAGATGGTTTGATCATATGAGTATGGCAGCTTTGGCGGGGGGATATGGCCTAATGTCGGAGGACTAGTTATTAGAGAGATTATGGTGAAATGGATGCTAATAGAGGGGTGGGGTTGGAACTGGATGAAATAATACTCTAAAATACCCCATTTCGCATACTGATTTCTTATGTGGGATGGGGAAGGCTCCACATAATGTAGTGGTATATAGGAAGAGGGGATGTCCGTGTACTGAGGAGGTACACAAGCATGGGTTTAGATGAATGCATTCGACAGTTGTACGCAGCCCATCACGCCACTTTTGGTTCCATCTGAATACTGACGTAGTACACGACATTTGGTTCAGTCCACATAATGGTACACTACGCAGAGAACCATATTGAAGGAGGGTGTGAGGGATTATTGTTCATAGGGTGTTCATCCGCGATAACTATGTGGTTCAGGTTTCACCAGTTAGCTTTTCAGTTCTATTATTATCCAATTCCCCTATTTTATGGTTCGTAGCTGGTTGTAGCTGCAGATATTGTGGTTCATGATTCGGGCTCCGCCGATGAATCAAGACTAAAACTAGAATATTATCTAAAACTTAATTCGAACCTCTATGTCCCATTCAAGAATTCATCTTCCTTCCTTAATAATTATTACGTTCTCCCTTTTATAGAGCATAGGGGAAATTGTAACTATGGGCATGATGCAATATTTGCGGAGGCCCATGAGAAGATATCCAGAGCAACGGATGATTCTGTTTATCAGGGGTTTGTAGTGGCTTCTGTTCGCGATAATGGTTTACAAAACCTTGTTTTCTTTCTTTGTCTATGAACTTATGAGTTTGTGGGACGATATGCTTATGGATTATGCGTGCATGATTCTTTCGGCGATATGGTTCATGGCAGGCCTTGTTCGTTGTCCATCGCTTCACGGTCCCGAGCCTCATAGATCGCTCCATGTACATGGTGGTTCGTGATCCAGGTGGTCCATGAACCTGTCCCGGTGATTGTACGTGGGTCACATGAAATTGTTTGAATACAATAATATCTTCAAGATTCTTATGAAATTTGTAACTCAATTTGAGTCCATTCACCTTTTTAGACTTGTTGGAGTACTTTCTCCCTTCCACAAAGTGATTGTGGGTGTATTTTATTTCCTTGGAGGAATTTTCATGACCCAAAACATTTTCATCAGGATATGATCTCTAATGACCAGTTTTATTATGGACATGAAGTAGTTATTCATCGTAGGATGTCTGGGAAGGGCCTCTAGAATTGATGGTAGTAAATTTTTGGGGTGGACTGTCAAAATTGTAGATACTTTCTAAAAAATTTAGTAATAAAAAAATTGTAAGATAATACACCATAGATAAATTTTTGATGGTTTTAGGAACAATAAAATTGAGTAGAGTGAGGTCATAGAGCATCTCTTTTTTTCAAATTGCATTTGGTAAAGCTCTATTTTAGATTTTCTCCTACCAGTTACCAGGTTCTCCTTCTTTGGATAGAGTATTTCATATAAGGGGGTATTTCTGAGTATATCCCATGTTGTTTCCATAATTTCATATAAATTCCTAGAATTTTGGAAGGGATTCATTGTAGCCCTAGAGTGGCCATTGGGATAGACCGATGGCCTTCAATTGGAATGATGATATTGGCCCGATTCTGTGGCCCTTTTATCATGGGATTTTTCCAGTGACCCTCTTAGATGGGAGAAGAGATATGTGCCTACTCCAAAGTGACCCTAAAATTATTTTGATGAGCCTCCGCAATTATCGGGGTGGAGTTATGTGCCTACTGATTTACCACTTACACTACCATAATTATATCATGGAAGGTTAGTAAAATGTGGGTAGGGATTTACATCACCCCTTTCATCATTTTCAGGATATGTTGGGTGTTTTCAATGGCAGTAATTGGGATATATTCTGATTTAGTGGTTGGAGAATGATTCTAGGTCTACTCTTATCATATATTTTCTACTGAGATATATTGACAACCATTTGTATGGGGGAAGAGACCTGGGTATGCCTTTATTTATTATTGGGAATCCCCATTTGGTTTCATCAATTTCCACCAAGAAAGGCCTGCAGGCCTGGTAGATACGGGCCTGTGTATGAGCTTACTCAAATTTCTCTATCGTATTTGACGAGAAGGCTTCTCTATAGGGAATTGATGTATGGTCAAATTCCATATTCCTCAATCACTGATATTGGTGGATTGTTCTTGGTGCCTGTGACTTAACACCCTTGGATGGATTCTAGAGGGAGGCACCATCATCATGATGAGGGTTTGATTTCATGTTGCATTAGTGGTGGTGACTACTGGGAGGGTCCCATTGATATTACCCTTGTGTAATTTTAATGAGGTTGCAGGTGACCTCTTGATCTTCCCCTCTATGATAAGCGAGTAATTTTTTACCTCTTTCTAAAGATAGACTCATGGAATTGTTTGAGATGGATATGGGTTTCATCTATTAATTTTATACATACTAGTGTTGGGTGGATGGTTGTTAAGGCTTAATTCCATGGAGATATTCATGTCTGGACTCTAGGTTGAGTACAATTTCATTGTGGTGGAACTCCCAAACTATCACATTTAAGACCTAGCACTGAATATGCCAGTTTGGTGATAGTATCCTCTGATTCGATGAGGATCGTACTTATGCAGTAGTGAGTTCATAATCCTAGGATGGTTGTTAGGATTTCATTTGTGTTGAATGGAGTTATTATAAGAGTTCATGAATATACACGACAAACAATACCAAGAAAACCCTATCAAATAAGCATCTTAACAAATGAAAACGTGTATAATCGATTGTTTTAGATACAGGTTTGTCTTGCTTTAATTTTATTTGAGCATGAAAGGTTCTAGAAAAATGGGGGATGTGATAATTTTGGTTAATTATTCACTTCAGGTTCACCATTTTGTTTCTTTAAAAAAGTTAAAAAGAAAATAGCCTAATATTGGTAAAACTTATTTATTTTGTAAGTGTGAGTTTCATGTCGGGTTCACCATTATTTCATTTATAAAACACATAGTGGTATTAATGGTGTTTTATGGTAGTGGTGGAGTGACCCTTAATGTAAAATGAACCTTTTTATATACATGTCTCTTTTATATGGATTCTAATTTTGTTTATTTGTGGATCCTGAAACATCCCACAATTACTTTATTTTTGATGTTTAATGAACATGCCTTCCAAAGTCAGGAGACCATCGGGAAATTGTTCCAACAACACTTAGGGACTCACATTGGTTGGATGGATGGGTTCTTAGGTTCATTGCACTATTTTTTGGGGAATTATTCCCTACTCAAAGACTCTTTTATAGATTCAATACATATTCATGAATCCATTGTTAAATCAAAAATATAGAGTGAGTCACCCTTATATATATAATCAATTATTATTATTTATTGGTTTTAAAGTCAACCTTATTTATATTATTTTCTTCATAGATGGAGACATCAGTACATATCATAGGTTCTCCTTTGATGGTTTCATTTCTATACAGATTAAATATTGGAATTTCATTTATTATCATGATGTTGGATTTAATCTATGTAGTGGTGTGCTTTGTAAGTTATCACTATTTTGGAAGATGAGAGATGTTTTGATGTAATGATTCGGACTATGATATGGTATTTCTACATATGCTTGTGAAATGAATAAGAACACCTTTAGTTCTGTGCCACATAACTGGACACATCATACCTTTGAAGGCCATGTGATGAGGACTAGACCATGTAGTTTAACATCATGTGGAAATAACATCTAGGTGAAAGGATCCTAGAAAATTTTGATGTGAGACATATTTTAAAGTGTCATGAATGAACCATAAGGAATATAAACCTCCATGTAAAATATTAACCTCCTAGGAATATAAACCATAGAAGATTAAGGTGATTTTGGTATATTGAGTTTGAACCCTATAGAGGCTTCCTATGTAATCATGTTTGCAAAATAATAAAATTCCATGAATCATAAATAGTTGGGTCTTATAACGAATATGAGGCCCATGGGTATTTTATCGTATTGATGTCTTGAATTCCACTAACCTCTAATACCATGTGAGTCGTGTTTGGTGTGAGAGACAAGAGAAAATGGAAGAATCTGCAATATAGGCAATCATCTTCATCCACTGGTGCTTAAGGGACATGGTATGTAAGGTGTTAAAATGTCCCATAAGAGATACTAGGGTCTTACTCCATGAGGTATTACTTAGAAATATCCCACCTCCCCTAACATTTTGATAGGTGTAAGAGTGGAGGTGGGTACAGATATGGGTTAAAAATGATGATCCCAACCCAACAAGACATCTTCCAACATCCTTAAGGTCGGGACCCACATTACCATAAGAATGAAATATTGTGAACATGTTGAGGATCCCACCTATTAGTAAGGAAAAATCTGACGATTTTCTAACCACATGAATGTAATATTTGATGGGGTACATGTATATGTGCCATGTTCCTTGGCCGAATGATTTAGGTGATCGTGGTGGAGTTTATAATGAAATAATTATTTGATTCTTAGTAAGATATATGTGGAGACATTGGTAAAGTTTGTGAAGGGGACCATATAGGGTCGAATGCTATGTGGAAAGAGGTTAGAAAGGTTGTATGGTAAAAAGACCCTAATGGTCCCACATTTTGTATATTGGTCTTTTCTATAGATAGTGGGCATCATGAAGGCATCGATGAAGGGATCCATGTTGGGGAATATTTCATCGTGGACATTGTTTTAGAGAATAAGGGTAACCTTTGTGGGCATCCTAGTGGTCCTCTCATGAAGGATCTCCTTTTTGGTTATCCTTAATAGTATGTGATAGGTGAATTACCTAAAATAGTCTTCTCTTACCTTTTTTGTTCTCCATACATATCTCCTTTTTTTCTCCTCTTTTTTTAAATACCTGTTATTTATAGGCATGGTAAATAACTATCTTCATTAAATGGATGTTTTTCCCAAAATAATTCCCAAAATCATGCATTTGATTAAGAAAATCATCATCCAAAAAAGATTTTGAGGGTTTTAGGGTGGTAAGGTGATCGCCACATACCAGAGAATGAGAAGTCCTTTGTAGGGGAACTATTTCACCGAATCCCCATATAAATTAATAAAATAATTTGTAGGGGGAATTATTTCACTAACTCCCCCTACAAATGAAAAGGACATTGTGTGGGGGGGGGGGGTCATTTAACTACTCCCCCCAGTTAAGCATAAAATCATTTACGGGGGGTGTATTCTTACTGTGTAGAACTTCAAATGATTTATTTTCATTTATAGGACCACAAAATAAAGTATTAGTTTCACAACGTATGTAGACTATACCAAAGGAATGGGGAACATTTTTTGTTATGGGTACTCTACTGAATTTAATCCCCATGAGTAACTTAGCCAACATGATTTTTTACATTTCAAAATTTCATAAAAGACTCATCAGGTTATTTGTGGATTTTCTCGAGTTTAAAAATAATGAATCGTGTAATAGGATTATTTATGAAAACTATGATGATGTATCCTCGTAGGGAGGTAGAAAATGTTATGTGCAACTTACGTGAAACTGAATTAAATGAGTAATTCAAGAAAGTATTTTTTATCTATTCTGTTTTTCTTGAGGAATATATCCTTAACCCATTAATTAAAATGAAATTGTATGGTTAAATTCAATTCCATTGTTGTTTATGTTTGATTTAATTTTAGAATGTTAATGAAATATATATCAATCATATATGGTGATGACACAAGTATGCATCCCACTTGTTAAGATATCGATTGATTAATGGATTATATTACATAGTAAAATTCATATGAAGGTTTTTATAGTTTCTACATTAACTTATGTCTCTATAAATTTATTTATGTGTTTTTAAATGTCAATTTTGGACTATAGGTATTTTCACCTAATTCCACAATGAAAGAGGGCCTAGAGGGTCACACAATTATTATAACCAAAATCAAATTAAATTAAATTAAGTTAAATAATTAGAATAAATATTATTCATAGAATATGGAATAATTATTATTCAAGTAATGTTGATTACATAAATTCATTCATGGGATATTTGAGTTTAGAATAAATTAGCTGGATATTATGTCAATTTTAATTATTCATAAGGTAACAAAGAAATATTTCTTATCCACTAGTTTAGTGAATATATTTATATAAATTTTTATTTTGTTATTTGAATTTTAAATTTATACTTACTCATAATTTTATTGAATATAATATTTATTTATTTAACAAATGAATAAAAATTAAATAAATAAATAAATATTTTAATATCCAAATTTGGAAAATCCCATAGGAGGATAAGTGGTTCAAGTTAATGAGATCATGGAAAAGATAAATTTATTTAATATAATTTAAGTAAATATTTATTTATTTATTTAATAAATAATATTATACATTATATGTCATATAAATAATAATTTTTTTATGAATATTTAATATGGTGTTTTTCATTGATTTAAAAAACTCATAATGTAATGTATGAAATTATCGATTATTTTACCTTATGTATGTAAAGAAAATTAGATCACATTTTAGGTGTGTTTGTTATGTATAAGGGAGGTTTTTTCCTATAATTATCTAAATCTATAGAGATGTTCATCCTCTCATCCAACTTCACAATAAAAAACAAAGAAAACGAGAAATATTGGATATAATCAATGGAAAATGATGTAAATCACTTAGTTCCTCTGTGTTAGCACTCAGAACACTAATAAAATCACTCAAAGGTTCATGGAGAACATGTGGATACACCTAGAGGAATCTCCTCTTGGATTTTCCAGCACAATTACAATGAAAAAAACTAAAATAAGATATATTTAGAGGACTTTCACAATCAATGAACATATTAAATTAAATTAATTACAAATTAAATGGGAAAGATCCTCTCTAGGAGAGATTCTCATGTTTCAATAATCTATTTCTAAATATATTATCCATTAAAATCCATAAAATTCAAAATCAAGCACCCACCAGATGCTTGTTTAATGTCCTATTACCTTAAAATGATACCATTGAATATCCAAATAATGTTTTTTGCAAATTATTTTTGTAACCTGAAAGTGTATGTAGTTATTTATTCATTAATTAAATAATATGAAACTCATTCCTTTAAATGGGTTTATTTAATTTTTATGATCGATGTACATTTATTTTCTATGTACAATGCAAGATTATGAGAATTTTAAGATGATATGGGTGGGAATAAAATTTTATAGCCCTTTATTTTATTGGGTAAGGTACTATCTATCACGAGATCATTATTCATAGATAGGATTTAGTTATCATTGTCTATAATTTTATGCATGTACTTAATGCAGTTAGAATTGTCTGTGATGCTATGATGTTACAAAAGTAATCCTTGGATTTTCATTATGATGTTACATTATTATGAATGAGCCACATTCCATGAATTCCTAATATGATTCTTTTGTAAATGATCCTATTTTAATATTATGATGAAGATTATTATTATCACCCATGTACTCATATTGATTTATCTCACATATTTGAACTTATTATTCCTCCCCTTATAGGTATTATTAGCAGACCCTTTCCATGAAATATTACATAGGACATCACATGTATTAATGTGTTTTGGAAAGCCTATAAGAGGATTGTCCTGATGTCCTAAATAATGTTTTTTGTGTGTTTATATTTCATAAACCTAATTTTCCCAAGGAATTATACCTATAAATTTTTGGGAGTTGTGATATTTTGTATATTTTTAATAAAGATGAAGTAATATTCATGAATGTAATTTATGCATTTTTATAGTCAGTATCATAGAAAGGTTTATATAATTTTTTAGTTTCTAAACAAAATACAAACTAGTTAAAACATACTAGTTTCATAAGTTAAGGCCTTAGAATTAATTTACTCACATGAATAATTTATTCACTAATGCATTATGAAATTATTATTTTTCTAACATATTTTTTTTTTAAAGATTTGGGAACTATGAGAAGAAAAAAATCAATTTTGAAAGGTATACATATAATTTACTATTTACTAGTGGAAGTATTGTTTTATTCTAGATCAACACATTCCTTTTTTAATGAATGTTTTCAAGAAATATTGAATCAATATATGATTCCTTATAGTAGATGTATCTATGAAAGCATATAGTTAATATATTTTTAAAACAAATTAAATTTATAATTTTACAACTCGTGCTTGGGGGGATTTTTTTCCAAAAATGTACAATTTATATTTTGATGATTTTGATGCTATTCTTAGAATGGATTGGATCTCATTCTACATACATCACATCAATTTTTTTTGAAAATGGTATCACTTCCCATATCCAAAAACAATCCCATTATTTTATACAAATGAAAGGGGAATTATGAATCTCCTGTATAAAATCCTAATATAGACTGGTTATTGATACCTAATAAAAAAGCATATCTTGCTCAAATGGAAGAGAAAAAGGAATACACCAACCATGAAAAAATTTTCATTTTAAGGTAACATACTAATCTATTCCTTGATGAATTGGTTGGATATCCCTCTATTTATGGGGTAGAGTTATCAATAGAACTTATAACTAGTGTGATACTCAAATCCAAGATCCCCTGTATAATATATACAATAGAACTACATGAGTTATAGAATAAACTAAAAGAGTGTTTGGACAAAAGGGTTATATTCCCTAGTGCATCGCCATGGGATGAAAAAGTGTTTTTGATCTAGAATAAGGATAGTTCACTGTTTATTTTCATCACATACCAAGAGACCAATATGGTCACTATAAAGGATAAAGTATCCACTTCCCAGGGATGATAAAATTTTTAATCAAATTATAGGAGGAAAGTACTTCTAAAAAGTGGAACATCATTCTGGATATCATTATCTAAAGGTGTAGATATATGATATTAATATGTAAACGTTTTTTATAAGATATGGACACTATAAGTTCGTTGTGATTCCATTATGACTTGAAAATAACTCAAAAATATTCATGAACCTTATAAATAGAGTCTTTAGATACTACCTTAAAAATTTATTGTTATTTATTAACAAATTTATCATATAATAAAATTTTAGAGAAAAATTATTGGAACATCTTATTTTTCTTATTAATTTAAGTGGGGATAATTTTTATTCTATGTTCATAAACTGTGAATTTTTTATTCCAAAATTCAATTTATAGGGGAATGTAATCAAAAGAGAAGTAATTTCCATTGATCATTCCAAAAAAAGGCAATAAATAATTTCCCAAACTAATGTGTTTCAAGGAGATCTATAGATTTCATGGGTTTTATAAAACCTACCAATGAATTTTGAAAAAGTTAATATGATTGTTTAGACCAATATCTAAGTCAAAATGTGTCAGAAACCCTCCGGAGTCAACCCAAAACCAATCACCTAGGCTGGCCCGTGACAAGTCCCAAGAGGCATTCTTGCCCCTCCTAAGATGATGACTAGTATTGAGGGAATTAGTAGAGTGACATGGGAACAATTTCACCCACATATAAATAATTAGTCAACCAGAAGAAGGAAAGAGACAACCCAAAATAAATTTCTATAAATGTTGAACTGAACATTATTTTCACATGGAAGTGAAGTATAATTGAACCAAAAAAACTCAACCAACCAAACATGAAAACTAACTATCTCCATATGAATCCTCTATTAACTACCCAAATCAATGGTCACACATTTCCCAAGGAGATAAAACTCAACCTGAAACCTATATATGGTCTTAAAACTGAATATGACTATAGGCGTGAGTATTAAAACATAGTAGGTTAACCTGACGTTCTTTCCCCAATGAACTTCCATTAAAATAAAAGAAACATCAATTCCAAGATTGAAATACAATATATAAAACAACTTTTTATAGACATTTTTTCATGTTATAATCATTATCAAATAAAATAGTTTCAAGTCTTCATAACCAGGAAATGCCAGTAACTAATTTCAATGAGATGCAAATTCAAAATAAAAATAGTTTTCAAGAGGGATGGCTTAAAGAATGTACACATTTAAATAAAACACACGTGCTACTGAATTAATGAACCAAACACACCATATTCCAATGGTGAGTACAAAATATCCAATGATCACAAGTCATGGGAACACTCCTATGCACTAGTTCATTATGGGGCTCAAGCACCTCGTATCATGGTGTAAAAGTAACCATAAAAAATATATGTTCTCTTGAATGATCCAATAGTAGAGAACAAATACCCATAACTTAGTGGTCCACAATATCATCATCATAGTTTAGTAATAATTTTCATCATTAAACATGCTACGTGAAATAGGGATGAACCCACTCTAGATCACTACCACAGTAGTACATGTCTTCCCACCTAGATACTCCGGTTTCCCTTTAGTACTCAATAAAGACACACAAATTATAAAATAAACTTTGTTACATGAAAACATCATTCCCAAATCATACACACTCAAACATCTTGCAAGCATGCTTCATATTTCTTTCATAGATCTATAAACCACTTAAAAGTTTCATAAAACAATTTCAATAAATATAATGAGTCTTTGAACAAAAAATCCTTTCAAAAATGGTAGTATAAGGACGAAAACCCACCATTAACATTTAAAAATAGATTTGAAAGCCCCAAATCCATTTAATTAAAAAATTTAAGGGACTATAAAATGGATCCAAATGATAATACATGAAGTGCAAATGAAAACCATAATTACACGAAAAATGTCAAACCGGCGTTTATGTTTTATTCAAAAATAAATTGTCAAAAGAACCAATTAAAATATCTTTATAGAGGTGTAAACTCGCAATGTTTAGCAATATAACATTTAATTATATCCCAAAAAAAACTCAAGATACACATTCAAATCCCATACATTTCTATAAAGGTGACAAACATTCCATTTACAGAGAACACATGCCAAAACACCCGAAAACCAGATAATTAGTTCAGTATAAATCCAAAATCCAGATTTTAAACCACCTAAGGAACCCAAAATCATTTATTCACATTATTCCAATATTTTTCATAGGCCAAAAAACTAATTTTATATCACCTTGATCACAAAAAATCCAATCGGGCACTTTCCCAAAAACAAGGAACACACCAGTTAATAAAAACAAACTATATTTAACACATAAAATGTTATGAAACCAAATTTTCGTGCCAAAATATTATTTAAATAGCTAAACCACGTTCTAAACAATATAATTCATGAGAGACAGCAAATGGATCAACTAAAAAACACTTAGTGTGTGAACTTTAACCAAAACCATATAATTTTCAAAAAAGATGGCATAAACTGCCCTTCTTGGACACTAAATAATCGACCCAAAAGGTGAAAAACAATTCATATCAGACATATAAGGTTAAAAAATAAATAAATAAATGAATATATAATTATAAAGGCAGTTCTTTTGGAGAACCTACCTCAAGATAAAGGCGGAATGGAAACGCACACCCCATAACACCTTATGAGGGTTTGTAAACCCTAAACCAATGAATACAAGCCCGAAACAAAAAAAACAATAAAAAATTATCATATTACATAACACAAGGTCTTTAATAATTATGGAATAATATATATCAAAGAAAAATTGGAATGTGGAGGAGAAATGAGGAAAAAATAGATGGAAGCTCACCTTGATAACTACAGAATTATTTCTATTCCCTTAGATCGACACCTTTAGAGGGGAGGGAGTGGTTTGGAACTAAAATAATAAGATCCTTATTTCTAGACTAGGTAGGGAAATAATATTTTATGTGAAAATATTAAAAAAATGAAATATTTATGAAATAATCATATTACCTTTTCAAATATGGATGATTTGAGAAACCTTAAGGAAGTTTGACCTAATCACTGATGAATATGACGTCCCAAGAAAAAATATTGGATATGGGGGTGCGCCTAGGACTGTTTTACTTGATTTAGAGTTGTAATGACCAAAATATAACAAAAAATGAATAAAATATAGTTGAAACAAAATATTTTTTTTATACTAAAAATGGGCTCATGGTCTGGCCCAATACCTGAATAGATAACCTTAATCCAACATGATTATGAATTCATAAGGGGACAAAATTGATATTCTAGTTTTAATAGGTCAGGTTAGGCTATGTGAATAGCGATATGGGAAAATTGTTTTAAAAAAATAAAGAGTTATAAAATAAAAAAAATTATTTTTAAATCTGAAAATGGGCTCACGGTTTGGCCTAAATCTTGATTTATCCCCCCTTCTCTCCAAAAAACCCCAAACAATTTATGGGGAACCCCTGGTAGGATGATTATACACATATGGTACTTAAAAACTCAACATCCATCTCACCCAAAACCTAAGAAAAAGATCAGGATTTCCAACAAACTGGATCAAAACCATGACATGAAAAACTGGGTGTGACAGAATGGATGGTTGTAAATTTTCCATGGATGGAAGAATGTAAAGATTTATTTTAGGAACTCAAGAGGAGGATATTAGATACAAATATACTCAGAATAAACTCTAGTATGTACTTTTTTTAAATGAATCATTGATTCAAATATGTTATTGTGTTGTATACACATGAAAAAAGTTACTATAATAGTATGTGAATCATGAAAATTGAAGATGTGTGAATAGAAATACCTCAAACATGATATGAAGTTAGTAGTTATGATCTTTAAATTGAATATTTGTAGGCATTAACTTTTGAGGATAAATATTACATACATAATGATCACAATATTTTATAGTATATATTCACATAGAATCATTTAAACATGAATAAATGAATATGGTTGGGATTAATCACACATTGTGATTGCTTGATAAACTATCATCCTATAAAATAGAATACGATAAATGAAACTCTATGAAGAAAATAAATAGTTACCCTATCCACGATAAGGATTAATAATGTTTGATTTATCATGGATATACAAATGATGGATTTGGAAATCATTATGGTAGGTAATACATTTTACTTTTCTCAGTGGATTTATTAACTATTTATCAATGTGAAAATAAAAGAGGCATAAAAGGATGATCCTATGCTTTAAATGAATGTGACAAAAAAAGGAAGTTTCATGAATTTAATATCAATAAATATTGAGTTATTTAGTTTGGTAGTAGTCTCTATGTGACATTATCCCCAATGATAAAAAAATCTGTTGGATGATGTGTATCACTCATATTTCTCCTTCCACCATGGAAGTACCAAAATGTATCAAGACATTTGATAATAGTTATGGGGAGGGAAATAAATAAAGATATTCTAACGTACACCTCAATGTGCTTGGTATCTCTAAAGGTAAATGAATAACTTCAAAATAATAAGGAAATTATGTGACCATTACCCATACATATATAGAAATATGATAATGTCACAATAAGCTTCATTACAGGGATTTTTATGAAATCTAATGGAAACAACACCATATGGTTTAGGATGGATTAAATTACCTAGAATTATCTCTCCATATCGATCGAAAAATATTTCTCAGTCAATTTTCTTTCAATGGTATATTTCATGGAAGTGAAGAGGCTTCATGGGACACCACTTTTGATCATATATGATTGATATCCAAGGTTCACCTTAATGATATAGATGAGTCTTAGACATAACATGAATATATAATTAATCTTATATATGGATTATCACCCCTAGAATTATGAACAATCCAAAATTTCCATCTATACACATAAGAATGTGAAAAGAGCTTACTATGTTGACTTCAAAGAAGGTCGGGACTTGTATTTTCCCCAAGTTGATTTCTCATATAATAGTATTTTCAAATCACATATTCAGATGGACCAATATGAATCTATATATGAGAGGAGATGTATAAATCTAATGTGTTGGGTTGATATTGATGAATTGAAACAATTGCGACCTAATAATACACATAAATTAAAGATAAGGTTTAATCCATTCAACAACACGTTAAAAAAGTGCAGAGTTGAAAGAGGATTTATGTTGATAATCATTGAAGATACATGTAGTTTTATTTTCGAGATAATTTTTTTAATCTAATATCACCCTAGAATATATTAATGAAGCATGGAAAGAGGGGAAATCCTAGCCCTAGGTACATCATATACTTTTAGATCCTTGAAATCTTAGAATTTATGGTCAATCAAATCGTACTTCTTAAAAACTTGGGTACATAATGTGTTCCATATATCTCACTGGAGCAAGAACATACCTAATATCTCATATGTATTGAATCCAGAGGTTGTGAAGTTAGATCATAACCTCTCTTGTGATGAGAAGTTAGGGAAGATCATGGAATATTGAGACAAATACCAACATAACAAGATAAATCTCTATGTTAATGTAAATTAGTCAAAGCATAAGTATGGAAAGACAGTATAAGAACCTACATATAAAATGAAACATAATTATCCTCTTCTATTCTCAACTATGGATATAAGTTGATGTTTTGAGGATAATTTTTTTTAGTTTGGAATAATTTAATGACCTATACATTTCTTTATTATTTTTGTTTCTTAATATATGTTTTTTATATTTAAGTATAGCTTATATTATAAAACACATCAACCACATGAAAAAAAGACACCAATTTATTTCATTAATGTATAACATTACATATATAGGGTAAATAGACTCTATAAAATTAAAAATAAGTTCAATGGGGGTAATAAAGAGCATCATATGTAGAATTTGAAAATACATAGGTTCATGGTCCCCTAAAAATATCACACATACAGACAATAATATAAATGTAAAATTAGACATTATAGTTATGATTGGAATACTAGAATAGATTAATAGAAATTTGAAATCAAACTAATTTAAAAATTAATTTTGGAAATAAGAGGTATTTAAAGGAAGTATAATCCCAATATTACCATTGGAAAAATATCATATCCACTAGAATAATAACCTGGCCATTTGAATAATAACCTAGCCATTAGAATAGTAACATGATCATTAGAATAATAACTTGACCATTAAAACTATTAAATGATATTTACCAAAAAAATAAGTAAATATAATTATTATAATACGATATGAATATTAAAATTAGTTAACTCATGGAAACTATAAGTGTATATTTTTTATAATGTATATTTTAAAATGTTCTTTTAGAAATCAAAATATTTATATTAATAATTAAGTATTAAAATTTCCAGAGCTATAATTGTTTTTGATAAAATGAAAGAAATTCTGGTAAATATTATGATGAAATTATCAAAGGTTTATTTTTCTGAAATTTTATGAAATACTAGAATTATTAGGCAAATAATAAAAATATATTTTTCAAAAATTATATATTTTATGAAAATATATTGATTTGATAATGATGTAATAAATAATAAATTAGCTTCCTCAACCATAAATGAGTTTTACAAAATAAATTATGTTTTTGAAAATAGTAAATTAAATTTAGTAACCTAAAAATAAATTTCCAAATTCTGAGAAGATGATGTATTCAATTTAAATTTAGTCTTTCATTTTATCTTCCATTATTTCTTATAAACTAATAAATTCGATTTTTGAGTGGCATAAAAGTAATGAAATTGTATATTATAATAATAAATTATTAATAACTATAACGTTGATTAATATTATATATCTTAGTCCTAAAATAATATTGTATTCAATATTTTAACCTAAAATACCATGGCCCATCAAGTATAAAACCCCCTTACCTCCACGGAAAATCACTTCCAAAACCCATTATATTTCCAAATCTCTAATCATTTTCCTTATTATAAGCTTTATTTAGGGGTTATATATGTTATGGTCTCACCTAACTGCTAGACATAAATTATTTAGGTCTATATAAAAGGATTAATCATTAATAAATAGGTGGTTTAAACATAATGAAACAAAATGGAACCTGGGGTAAAGTAACTCTCAAACCTGACTATACTTTGGGTTTAATCCATTGATTTTCTCTCACATTACCTATGAATCTTCTAAAATAACTTCTAAAATAATATTATTTACCTTATTATTTATTTATTATAGGGATATTCTTGTCCTTGGTTATCTTTCGATATAATCTTAGCCACATATAGAAATGTTTGATAATTTTTTTAATTCACATTGATTCTTCTTATTTTTACTCTTCCTATTTTCATGAACTATGACATTTTCTTTGTTAATGATACCCTTGAATATAAGAAATAATATTTTCCCACCTTATTTTACGGAACCTTCCTGTTTATTCATTAACATATGGTTTACAACATACACATGAGACTCATTCCTTACTCATGGGTTTGTTTAATATTTATGATTGATGTATGATTCTTATATATGTGGAATAAATCATTATGAGAAAATTATAATGTGATAGAGGGTTTATAAGTTATATATCCTATCACTGAAATGAGTATATTATTATATCATATGATATCATTTTGAATATTCATGATCTAGTGATATTTTTCTATAAATCTATGCATTTATATAATGTAGTTAGCTTCATATATTATGTTATGATGTCTTGGAAATAAACCATGGCTTTTGTTTTTGACATTTTTTTACTATGTATAATCCATGTTTCATGTATTATTGATATGATTACAATTATTATGATCCCATGATTATGTTATTATGATGATGATTATGCTCACCCATGTTGTCATGTTAATCTATGCCCCATGACCCTACAAATTATTTATCCCCTTAAAGGGATATTTAACACACTCTTTCTTTAATTGTATGTAACCTGGTAGTGAAATGTATTAGTAAAGTTATGGAATCCTATATAAGAACTTTATTTATGGACCTAAATAAATTTCTATATGTTCTTATATTGTATGAAACTAATTTTTCCATGTCATAAAACCTATCAATTTTGGAAGGTGTAGTATCTTCAAGGTTTGTATTCGAAATGATTACTATTTATATATGTAAGGTATGAGTCAATATAATTATCACCATATCAATATCTACCAATTATAACTCCATCCACAATGATACTCCAAATATGAATATCCTCACAACCAATGCATCTTGGCACACCATCACAGTTCTCTCCTAGCCAAGTACTGACATAACCCTGGTCCATTCACCATCTCCATGACCACTCCTTTCCTCCTCTCCATGGCTGGTTTTTCCAACATCGCACTTCCCCCTGTTATTTCATTATATGTTTTTATGAATTAAAGGTATACATTATTCCCATAAATATTTATTTTGATGATAAACCATATAATATTTGTTATGTTCCAAAAAATGGAATTGTTTTGTCAAATTTGGGATTTAGGACATCTAGAACCCCTCTTGGGACTCTCTATAATAATTTTGTTTAATCATTATAATTATTATAGTCTATAAAGGCTATCATATTTTCTTAAATAATTATATAATAATTGGTACTATAGATGTTTTTTAATCATTCCATCAAATTAAACATTTTTTATTCCATATTTTACTGATTTTTTAAATTTACATTTTGTATATATATTAGTTAAATAAATAAATAAATATTTATTTATTTATTTGAAAATATAATAGAAAAATATATAATGGTAAATTAAATATTATTAAAAACATTAAAATTTTAAAACAAGTTTAGTTCAATCATTGATAATATAAATTAATTTTATAAGGTTTCTTGAGTAAAGTGAAGATATTTTTTATTTTCATTAATCAACATGTTTTTTAGTTTTTTCCTTGAAAAAATATTATTCTATTTGTTTATATATATAAATTTATATGTGTTATATATGTTCATATTTTAATATATATTTTTATATATTATTTTAGAAATATATTAAAAATATAAAAATAAGTTTTTTATTGATTAAAAATGTATAAATTTCTTATAGGTTTTATCTTTAAACTAGGAATATTCTTTATTTTCATTTATCAATATTTTTCCGCATAAAATTATTTCTTGATATTAGTTATCATAGAATTATGGTTTCTGCTCAATATTTAATTATTAAACTTAAATAATTAATTTAATTTAATTTATTTCATAATAATAACATGTGATATTTTTTAAGAAAAACTGAGATAAATTGGTAAACATTTCTATCATTACATAAAATTATTATTATTTTCATATATATTATTTATGTTTTTATCTATTATATTTATTTATATTTTCTTGGTTTTATTTTACTGAACTCTCAATTTAATATGAATTTTACATTTTTTAATTTTTTTATTATTCTATATACATAAATATTTATAAGATACAAATTTGTATTCCAAATATATTTTATATGAAAAAGGAATATGGGATTAAGTAGTTTAATAATTTCACTAGTGGATTTCAAAGATCCTTTATTAATTTTCCAGGTAGAAAAAATAAAAATGACTATATTTTCAAATGAAATACCATGAGAAAAAAATTAATGTTTTCTTAATAAACCATAGTAGTTGGACACATTTTGAGGAAGACTATATTTCATATCGCCAATTTGAAATGTTTTTATTGATATTGATCCATTGTTACATGATCTGATGAACATAATTCTTAATAACATGATATGTTAATTTCCTCAAAAATAATGTATCTTTGAGAATGATGTCATTAGACAGAGTAATCATCATTCCAGTGAAGATGCAGAAGAATTGAGATTATTCTAAATTATCAAAAATTCATGTATTGAATTATATCCTAAGATCAATATATTTATTAATCTTTTTTTATCATAGATTCATTACACTTAATGACCATATATTAGTGGAGGGATACCTCCTTCGATATATTATTGGAACTTTTATATAAGGTTCTATATAATGGACTAAACATTCCAAATTCATAGGTTTTTAGCTCTCAAATTGATGTACAACATTGATTTTAGATGTGAGATATTTTATTAGTTCTAAAAATTGTATATTGGTCAACAAAGACAATGTGTAACTCAATTCTTGTACTATTTGCAACATATCTAGGTGGAAGTAAAACTAGTTTAATAATGAACATAAACTCTTTTAAGATCACTTCATGATGTGGTGAATAATGAGAGAGATTTAATCTGTGTTGGTACTTTTTCCTTCAATTAATTGAGTTTATTATTACCTCTATATTGATTTTGTGAATTTATATCTCTTTATTCCTCTCTAACTTGGTATGTTTGTGTACAATGATAAATATTAAAGTAAAGAAAAAATAAAATGAAATATAGTTTAATTAAGTTATCCACTAATATTGATGACTATATCCCTAGTTCATGGTGGTTGTTATCCCACACACAAAATGCTTAACTTTTAATATCAATAAGAATCAAAATTAAGGGTATATCCTGGAACCAGAATTCCTAACACCTACTAGGTCACATGAATGAACCAAAATATTATTTCTAACTCTATAACTGACATGTACTTCCCCTTCAATAACTACATTTATCTTGATTATTCAATGTATGATCAGCATGAGTGCTTAGGAGTCCACTTGATAGTATAAATATGATCTTATTCATCATGATTATAGAAATATTCAAGGATGCATATTCTTCACAATATTCACATGTGGTTGTATTAATTCTTCTTTACATCTAACAATTTATAGAAAGTGTATTATGACCTTCTTACTGTTCTTTGATGCTTCTGATGACTAGAAAAAACATCAAACTTGCCAAATATTATATTCTTATTCAATTCTCAATAATGTTCCTACAATATAATAATTGAAATATCTCCTTCACTTTGACATGGATAATGTTTTGAGTATCAGCAATGATAATTTCTTACTCACTCCACACACCTTCTTATTCATTTTCTATTTTTTATATATTCATTATCAAGACCTGATGAATAATTATATACATTAAAATTATTAAAATCCTTATAAAATTTATTATCATTACATTATTTTTAATATTAATTGAATCATGTGGTCCTACTCTCTTGGATACTCAATCCATAAAAAACTCTAAATATATCTCATGGATTTTTCTAGCACAATCCTCATCTAATCTTCTAAAATCCCCATGGATCTTCTAAATTAAACTAGTTAAGAATAATCTTAATAAATACTCTAAAATTTTATATTTTTAAAGGTTTAAAATAATTCAAACTTGGACATAAAGAAATTGTGTTCAAGGATCCTAAACTGTTTCAATTTTAATTCTCATTAATTCTTAGATTGAATCATTACTAAATAAAAATCAGTGTCATGGTATTTAATAATTAAAGAACAATTCAGCATCATCACATTTAATCAGCCTTTTTCATAATTATAGAAATATCACATTATTTTTTAAAAAAAATATGTATTTATAGAAGAATGAATTTTATATTATACAAATCCATAAATTTAAATAAATAATACATATTATTTAGAAAAAACATAAACATAACTTGGAATATCTTATGTATCAACTAAAATATTTTATATACCCTAGTGAACACATTACATTTCCCACATCACAGAATTATCAAATATTTCAAAAAAATATACCTCAAATAATAATTAATTATATTAAGATCATAGTGTTATAGTAGGCTTCATAGAACCAACCATTTGTTCTTTGATTACATGGATATTCATTTTATTTAAATATTAAACATTTTATTACATATTATTCATGGTTCTGCGTGACTATGATGTAATAATATCATTGAGTATTTTTTGCTTTGATAAGGTCATGGTAGTTCCTTGCTACGATGTAAAACATCTAATTATATAAAATATTGTTAAAAATAATTCTGAGGTTGTATGACATACTTTGATGGGGCACATGGTAGTTCTTCACTATGATGTAAAACATCTAATTCTATAACAATATTCATAAATTTATATCTGCAGTTGGATGACATACTATGATGGGGCACATAGTATATAGGCTGTCACATGTGTGTACTCATAAGAATATGAGATTTCATCTCATGAATTTTTCACTTGGTAATCTTCAAGATGGGGGATTGTTAGAACAAACCCACCAGTAGGAATTACACATGTTTTATTATCATCAGATATTATTTTCTACAAGAATGTTTAATGGTCCTAATACTTTAAAATTATCATTAATATGTGTCACAACTTGTGCCCTTTGATTTACTGGTGAAAATAGTGCTGCCATATGTTGGCCAAAAGTAGGGTATGTTGGGTACATCATGAGTGGAATGATATTAATGGATAAGTCGAGGAAGGATTTGTCCCTTCCATTTATGGTAGTTAATATCTCAGCCTTTGATTGAAATAAAACTGATCTGTGAAATTCTATGGACATGGTGTAATGGAAATTATATTTCAGGTTATCAAATATGGACATATCAAGAATTATGTTCAATGACACTATCATGAAACATGCTTGAAGATAAATTGTGAAAAAGGGATTATATTACACAATATGAGTTCGTATGTTAATGTACTTATTGCAACTTTATGTTCTTTCTCTTTGGTGACATTACCCATTACTAGACAGTACTCTAGGACTTTAGATAAGTCTGCCTAATTCCAATGAGAACGAATCCTATATAGTCACACACTATGTCTTTTTGGTGGTCTCAATTAAATTCTATTTGAATTTAATTAATTGAAAAATAGTATTCTCAAGACCAAAGAATAATATTATTCAGTTAAAATGATATCAAAAATTAAATAAAATATTTTTATTTATTTTATTGAACATTCAATAAAAAATTATTTATTATTTTGTAAATAAAATATTTATTTAAAAGAATAAATTGTTTGTTTATTCATTCAGGTGTTCAATAAATGGAATTGGATTTTGAGTGCACCAAGGTTGGTCCTTTAGTAAAATAATTATTTGAAAGATGGGAAATAATTATATAACTAGTTCGCACAAGTTAAAATAATAACAAAAGTACTATTATTTTGTGACATGGATGTTTATTTTTAATTCCATTTTTCAAAAGTTGGCACACCATTAATAATGATGCAGTATTATTATTAAGAGCAAGATTTTTTTCCATGTTTATGAATGTTTTTTATTTTTGTTATAGAATTAAATATTATAACAGAATATGCATCTAAATAAAAACAAGTATGTCTATGGTGCCATGTATCGAACGGCATGCCTAATTAATTGAGAATTATTAAGAAAAACAATTTCCCTCATGAATAATCTTCCCTCCCATATCAAGAATGAGAGAAATTCTTCAATTCCAAAGAAAAATAGATCAACAAGGACCAACATAAGACACTCTCTTCGCCGCACTATCACTTGGAGAATGACTATTGATGGAAGGACATCGATTCAAATGTTGATCACTGCTAGAGGGATTCTATTTGGGATCCCTGCAAGTGAAATGGGACAATACAAGAGGTTCATTCTCGATGATCAACATCATCAACGAAGAAAGTAACAAAGATCCAAGTATTGTATTTCTTCAGAAATTAAATTTAAATTATTTATACACATGATGTGAAATATTCTATCTAAGGGTTTTGGGACTCTTCCATCTTTGTCCTAATATTTGATTCTATTCTTTAAAGACTATCCATAATTGTTTTATTGATCCATAAATAATCACTAATCATGGTAAAAATTAATGTTGTATATCAGGACAACTATGCTTCCACTACGCCAGGAACCTAAAAGTTGTATTAGAGGGGGTCTCATCATAGTTTATAATTATTTAAATATTTGGATCAATATTTATGGTTTATTAATTTCATTTTTTAATTCAAGGATAATCATCATTTTAAACTGTATTTCGAAGTTAGTTCTTTATTTTTCGTTTCTCACAGATTCCACAAAAATAAATAATTTTTGGATTAAAATTTTAATGAGAAACTCATCGAGAGGTTCTGAAAATTCTTCCCAAAGGAAATGAATGTTCATGCTGTGTTTTCAGATTTACACATTGTGTTCTCTTCCACACGCACAGTGTAATTCTAACTACACGTCGTGTAGTCGTGTTCAGTGCATCGGGAGTAATTTGGAATGTACTCAAGTCATGTTCATTTATTACACGTGGTGTAGTAAATTCTACACCACATGTTGACTTATTAATATAGTCAGAAACATACTAGAATACATGTCATGTGGTTCACTGCATATGACATGTAGTCCCATTGGGTCAGGGGCCAAACCAGGTATCACATACACGGCTAAGATGACCAATAACTATGTAACGCGGAGACAACAAGTAGGGTATCCCACTTTACACATCATGAGCTTATAAATTTCCTTATTATGATTCACACGCCGAGTCCCTATGCATGTACGTGGTGAAAACGATGAATTAATTACTTTCCCTATAGTCAGAACTACTCATTGTGTACTTTACCAAAATACAAAAAATTAAAATTTAATGTCTATGTAATGTTCAAAACTATATATCATGTATAAATCATACTACAGGTTGTTACTCTATGCATTGAAACATCCTGTATTCCATATTTCATAAGATTAAATTTGTAGGAGAATATAATACATATGTAGTATATTCTAATGGGTATTTACAAGGTTACCTACAATGTGCATTTATATAAAAGGATAAGAATTTCAATAAAATTAAAAAATGTGTTAAGATTTAATATTGACTAATTAAAGATAATTATTAATCAATTCAAACATGAATTATCTTAAAAATAATGATTTTTGTGGGTGATCACGAGCAAGCCCATGACCATTGTATGTGATAAGTTTCCATTTAATTTATTTATTAAACTAAACAATGTCTTGTGATCCATATCTCCTAATTAATATGTAGGTAATGTGTGTCTATGGTTTCTTTTATGTAATGTAACACCCCAAGCTTCCTAAATAGGCTTCCCGTTGAACAATACAATAGTGTGTGTTGTACGCAACTTCGAGTTCTAACACACCAAAACCAATCAAACTACCCGTTATTAATAGTAATACCCACTTTTTAAAATTTAATATATTTTATCTTTCAAAATGGACTTAATTTTTGGATTTATAATATCAAAATTATCTTAGGGTGAATTTTTGGTTTTTTTTTGAAAACATTCAATTTTTGATGAATAGTAAAAATAGTAAATTTTAATTAAAAACATATTTTTTAATCGAAATAATTTATAGTATTAAATTATAAATTTGAATTGTTTTTAAGTATTATTTCATTATATTTTTCTTATTTAAAATAATTTTTGTCATTTTATGTAATCTCACGATTAATCTGGATATAAACAGGTGTCCATCTTTTGATAGTTATTATTTCATAAAAACACGTTTTTTTTACAATGAGAATTAATTTTAAATTAATTTCTGTCACTTCTGTGTTTTGAATTTAGAAAAAAGGATTCCTTTTTTCGAATTATGAGGTAAAAATTGTGTAAATAGGTTACTTTTGTTTTTATACAATATAAATATTTACTTCAGAAAATATTTTATTTACTGTTGTTAAAGGTGTAAATCCAGTAAATAAGGTTAAAACTAACATTATAATAACATTAAATTACACTAAAACGTGTCATAAAACTATTGGATGATACATTTACGACCATTTCCATCCTTGGATCAATTTTTTGGACACCATGGAGCCACATGGGAGTGATAATGACATTTTATATTAAATAATCTAAAGTAAAAACAAAATAACAAAAGAAAAAATCTTTTAGTAAAATAATTTTTATATGAGGTTATATAATTTATCTATTCAAATATAAATATTAATTAGAAATATAAAAATATTTACTACCTCAGTATATTTTATTTATAATTTTTATACATAAAATAATTATATTTATATATGACACAATAATGATGCAGTATTTTCCTTATTAATGAAACAATCAAATAAATGATATTATAAATACTAAAATAAATATAATTTGAAAGGTTTGATGTCATAAAAAAATTTATAAGTTACTATGACAGGTTAGGGTTTTTTAAATTTATTTATTTCGAATTAATGAAGTTTTTAGAAATTTAACAAAAAATCAATTATTAAAAAATGTCAAAATTGACATCAACAAGTTTTTAAAACAAATACAATATTATTGGTTGATATAATAATCCTAAAAATATAAGGTTCATACAAAAGGCTTATATAATGATAGGGGTATCTTTAAGGGACCACTTTCGATATCTTGGAATTTTATAGTATGTTTATTGACCATATAATATAAAAATACAAAGAGACGTGGTAAATGTCAAACTATTTAATTGTGAGTTAAATCTAAAAGATAAGATTAATATAGTGACCCAAACCTGTCTAAAACCTATTTATTAGCATTTTTAGACCCATACCCACATTATATGTTAAATAATTCATTTGGGAGCCATTATAAATAGAAAAATATTATATTATAATATAATATTTCAATCTTTTCCTAAGGTGCGCATCCCCACTCTTATAAAAGGGCACATCCCCTTCTCCCAAATTAACAACTTAAAAGATATTTGGATCATCCAAAACATTCAAAAATATCCTCCCAACTATCCTCCCTTTTTCCTCGAGGCCTTAGTTTGATCAAAAAGACAACCAATGGAGCCCTTTTGATCAAATAAAAGGAAGAACCTGAAGAAGAGGTAAATATCTCACCAACTCTTTCAAGTTATTTTTTTTCTTCCACTTCCTCTTTCTTTGTTGTTTCCATTATAAAATAATAAATATAGTATCTTCTATATACTGTGATGTTATTATAAAAATTGTACAACCATATTCATGATGTTATCCATCATATGAATAACATTTCACCATACATGCGTACGTACGACTTACCATCTCCATGTCATGGTGTAGTTTTTATTCAATACATTATTATTTGGATGGGAGTAATAATGATGTATAATTTAAGTAAATAATATATTTAACATGTTAATGATTCTGTATATATGATATACCATACATATACATATGATTTTAATTACAATAGAATGATATTGTCGCTCGTGCGTACGTATGGATTACCGTCTCCATGAACGCGATGAGATTCATTCCCCATCGTAATGATTTATGACTAATTTTCATGTGATGATTAAAAATAATATTTAAAGAACTTAATATCATTCTATATATGAATAAAATACACTCTATCTATAACAATCATGGCTTATATAACTAAGTATATAAATGAAAACGAATCAGTTAACAACCAAAACGATGATACTACAAAAATATCATTAACAAATCAATATTGGAAGATAATATATGATATCATATTAATGATTATGGTTCTTTTACAATTCAATAACAATTAATTCACCATTATACAGAAGTTTAACAAACCTTCAACAAAGTAAAATTACAAGGTAAGGGTTAATTTCACAGTATCTTTATTATCTGAGGTTATTTCTATATAAGTATCTACTAAGACTTCTTTATCATCCACATCCATTTTTCTTAAAGATGTATTCCAAAACATTTTTACTACTTACTATACTATGGGATAAAGTCATTTATACCCATATTTGACCATATACATTTTGAAAGGAATCATTATGTCGTTTTCCAAACAACTTACTTTACAACCTTTTCAAAGAAATTAAGGTAAGAATGTTTTTTTAACTTATACGGTGGGTGAGTCTATATTCCACCGTTATAACATCATCAAACCATACCTTAAAATTTTATAAGATTATTTTCAAAATAAATGTTTTATTTTATAATTATTTATCATTAAAGTATTTTAAAAAAATAATGAGATATTTCTCTCAAACAATTTTGATTTCATCTATGTCAACATCATTTAATGGATTTTAATCTTGTTTGAAGTTGATTTATTATGATAAAAATCCTCCATTTTTTATTGATGGTTTTGTGAATTGTTTGACTGTGAATATTTTATTTTTCTACCATTCATAGTTTATGGATAAATTATTGACATTTTTTATACTTGTTTTAATACGAATGTTTATGTTATATTTTAATCTTTCCATATGAGGAATGCAGTGGACTTAGTAAGTGACGGGTGGATGCTGCTATAACTCCTCAATGCATCAGTAGGTCTCATAAGACAAACTAGCGTCTTGGCACAAGGCCTTAACAAAGTCTAATTTGTAGTCTTGGCACAAGTCCTTCACTGTGTGGTTATGATGTCTTGCATTATGCATTCCATCATTATGAAAGTGGCTATTGATATTGCATGTGATTATTCGACGAGTAGAATATCCATGTGAGTAAGTAAATGGAATTACTTTGATTTATATTTTCTATATTATGATTAAGTTTATGTTGAAAAGGCTTCTGTTTTAGTTTTATACATTTCTTTAAATGTTTATGCTTATTTATGAAAGTTTCTGCTATATTGTTATCCTTAATGAGAATCTAAGCTCACACCTTTCTATGTTTTATATTTCCCATGATGCAAATAAGTATATTATCACTGACCTGTATGGATAGTATATGGGATATCAGTTTTTTATATGGAAACAATGTTGTTGTAGTTTCAATTTTATGATGTAATATAAACCTTGTGAATATATCTAGTAATTACAAGGATACTAAACTAAATGACCATTCGAGACATGATCTTTTGTGATCATACCAATGATACATAATAATGCACCGACTCTAAGCTACAGGGGTTAGGGAACTATAGTTAGTATTAGAATAATTTTATCACAAACCTTGGAAGCTATATTTATAAAAAGATATTATTAGATCGCATTATCCTAAGATAGACTTTGAGGATTGGTATAGAAGAACTTCATAGAACATTGGTAATATAGTTATTTTGTGAGTTTTCCATGAAATAATTCTATTTATGGATATGAGCAGGTAAGGGTGGATCTGGCACAGATGTACCTAGGGGTAACACCCGAAAACACCGCTTTGTGCTAGACTCAAACGGGAACTGCTGCACAACAAAGGGCCTTACTGCACTCTTGGTTACGACACTGCTAAGGGATATGATTAGGATAATTCTCATTTTATTTATAATCCATTATGAATGGTTTATGAATATATATGGTTCCTCAATGAATTTTTTTTTATGATTATGGATTATATCCACAAACTATTCAATTTATGTTAAGTGTTTTACATGTTTTGAATTATGTATGGTGATTCATAAAATAATCTAGTGTATGCCATCATTTAGAAATGGTGCCTCATGGGAGGGATGTAAAACTTATCAACCCACATAATCCATGTATGTATTTCTCTCCAACTCAAGATAATTATAGTGGAGCTGATGATGCAACTGGTGTTCATCATCTTATCACCATACTAGGACAACTCACTCAGGTTATGAATAATAACCTTACCTGCATTGAGCACCCTGATCCACAACGCGAAGGATCAATGTTAGACCGCTTCATGAGGAAACAACCACCAACATTCAACTGGAGTTCAAATCCATTAGTAGTTTAGAAATGGATAAATTCCATAGAGAAAATATTTCATTCTTTGGGGAGTAGCAAACTGGAAAAAGCTATCATGGTAGTTTATCGCCTCATAGGATATGTATATCAATGGTGGTCATTGATTCAAAACACAAAGGAAGATGATGAAGTATCAAATATTGAATGGATGGAGTTTTAAGTTATTTTATTAGAAGAATTCCTTCCTCGTGACCATCGAGCAGATATGGGAAGACAATTTCTGATTCTGAGGAAAAAAGAGGATGAGAATGTTGGAATGTGTGAAGCTAACATTATAAGGTTACTGAGGCATGCTGTAGATTATATAAATAACCCAAGAATAATGTTTGATCATTTTTTGATTGGTTTAAACCATTTTTCCATTTATAATTAGTCTCACAATCTTTCTTGTCATACGAAGATATTGTCTCATGTGCTATCAAGACAGAAAAATAATTATCTAAGTCTTATGACATTAATGAAAAGCAAGATAAAAAGTGATCTGCTGAATACTCTAAAAATGTAAATAAGGGGAAGAAGGGAAAAGTCTAATATCCATCTGGTAGTAAATGTTGGAAGAAACACCCTGGTACTTTTCTGAAGGGAATGTGAGTCTGTTACAAATGTGGTGAAAAAGGACACCAAGATCATGATTGGATGGGGAAGAAAGAGGCTGTTAATGTTGAATGCTACAATTTTAATGAAATGGGACATTATTCAAATTATTGTCTTATTCATTAGGGGCACTCACCTTAGATAAGGTCAAGGGATCAAGGCCATGCTTATGCTATCACTACTACTGAGGTTGAAGCTCTGAAAGACGTAGTGGCAGGTAATTTAATGGATTCTTCAAGTTTAGCCAATGCTTTATTTGATTCTAGATAATCCCATTGTTGAATATCTTCACAGTTTGATAAGAAAATTAGATATTTCCAATTTGATTTAACAAGGTATTTGTCAGTAAACACTCTTAAGGGAAGTATCATTGCAACAATGTTTTGTGAATCAGTCCCCATTAGAGCATATAAATGTTCTTTATCTGGTAATCTCATCGTCATAACCATTATTGAATTTGATATAATACATGGTATGGATTTCCTTTTAGACCATGATGAAAAATGTTATTGTAATAATAAGGAGGTCACAATTCACGATGATGATAAAGAGTACCTTATCTTTAGAGCAGAAACGGCACCACCAAATTCTTATCTAGATCCACCCTAGTAGCTCCACTAAATTCAATTATTGGGGAGGAAGAGAATGAAATAACTATGGGTGTGGAAAGTAATTTTCAAATAGAGTGCTGCATATTGTGCAAGAATATGTAGACGGGTTTCCAGAATATTTACCTAGACATCCTTCAGAATGAGAAATTGAGTTTTCCATATACTTAATTCTTGGTTCAAGGCCCATATCGAAGACCCCTTATAGAATGTCCACTGTGGAATTAGTGTGAATAAAGAAGAAACTAGAGGAATTGAGTAATAAATGATTTAATAGCCCTAGTGTTTCTCCATGGGGAGCCCCTGTTCTTGTTGTTAATAATAAAGATGGATTTATGAGGTTGTGCATTGGCTATAGGGAGATCAATTCTATAAGAATAAAGAACTAGTATCCCCTACATCACATTGATGATTTATTAGACTGAATTCATGGAGATAAATACTTTTCAAAGATTTAACTTCGCTATGGATATCATCAGTTGTGTGTGAAGAAGGAAAACATTCCGAAAACAACATTTCGAACAGGGTACAGGAATTACGAGTTTAGAGTAATTCCTTTTGGATTGACTAATAAACCCTATGTCTTCATGGATCTAATAAATAGCGTTCTCAAGGAATATCTTGACGGAATTCTAGTGGTATCTATTGATGATATTTTGGTATACTCCAAAAGCTACGAAGATCATGAAAATCACTTGCGCATTATTCTAATGACTCTTAGAAGACATGAATTATATGAGAAGTTTAACAAGTGTGAATTATTACTTCAGAAGATTTATTTTCTTGGCCATATTGTCTCTAAGGATAGAATCTAGTATTATCCTTCTATGACCAAGGAAAAATAAGATTGGCCTGCTCCAATGAGTATAGCTGAGGTAGGTAGTTTTATTGGGTTAGCAGGTAATTATTGGCGTTTCCTGCAGAATATTTCTCGATTGGATAACCCATTAATGAAGCTCACACGGAAATGGGTTAAATTTGTTTGGAAAGAAGAGTGTGAAGAATGTTTTGAATAATTGAAGATAATATTAGTCAATGCTCTTATATTTAATCTACCATCGGGGAATGATGGGTTTGTTTTTTATAGTGATGCATCAAAGAAAGGAATTGGTTGTGTTCTTATGCAGAATGATAGGGTTATTTCCTATGCATAACGATAGCTAAAAATTAATGAGAAAAACTATCCTACTCATGATATTGAGTTAGCAGTTGTAATACTTTCTTTGAAGATATGGAGACATTATCTCTATGGTGAAAAATGTGAGATATATACCGATCACAAGAGTTTGAAGTATATTTTCTCACAGAAGTAAATCAACATGAGGAAAAGGAGATGGCTTGAACTACTCAAGGATTATGATTTCACCATACACTACCACCCGGGGAAGGCAAATAATGTGGCGGATGCGTTGATCAGAAAGGATCATGGAGGTCTGAACAAGATAAAGGATGAAAAGGATCCCACATATAAGGATCTAGTAAAGTTGGACATGGGGATAACCATAGAAGGTGAAACATCTAAACATTTTCAAATGGCTGCTAAAACATCTTTACTAGAAAGGATAAAATGTTCTCATACTGATAATGACTATTTTTAAAAGAATATTAATGTTGTGAATGTTGGTATATTGGGTGACTTCATGCATGAAGATGGAATTTTGAAATTTGGGAAGAGACTTTGTGTTCCCGGTATACCTGATTTAAAAAGGGAATTTTTGGATAATTCTCATAGTTCCAATTTCTTTATACCCCCTGGTAACACTACGATGTATAGAGATTTGAAAGAACATTTTTGGTGGGACAAGATGAAGAGGGAGATTTCTGATTTTCTGTCAAGATGTATGGTTTATCAACAAGTTAATTCTCGATGGCAACAACCGGGAGGAGTCATGCAATCTATTCCCATATATGAGTGGAAATGGGGAAATATTACGACGGAATTTTTCATGGGACTACCAAATAATCCTAGAAGGAATGATGCAATATGGTTCATTGTTGATCGTCTTACCATGTCAGCACATTTTCTTTCTATAATAGAATATTTACCACTTGAACATCTAGAAAGACTATATATTAATGAAGTTATGAGACTTCATGGAGTACCACTATTGATTGTTTCTGATCATGATCCATATTTACATTAAGATTCTGGAAAAGTACTCAGAAATCCCTGGATACTAAACATCATTTGAGAACTGCCCACCACCCACAAACTAATGGACAATCAAAACGGACTATTAAAACCTTAGAAGTCATGTTGAGATCATGCTCACTTGACTTTCAAGGTATGTGGGATCAATATTTACCCATGGTTGAATTTTCCTATAACCATACCTTCCATTCAAGTATTCAAATGGCACCACTTGAAGCATTATACATAAAGACATTTCGCACACCAACCTATTGGGATGATGTTGGTGAAAGAATACTCATAGGCCCAGAACGTGTGGAGGGAACAAGGGAAAAGGTTAATGTAATCCAAACCCACATCAAAGCAGCTCAATGTAGGCAAATGAGCTATGCCGATAACAGAATGAAGGATTTAGAATTTTAGGTAGGAGAACATGATTTATTGAAAGTATCTCCATATAAGGGAGTCATATGATTTAGTATGAAGGGTAAATTAAGTCCCAGGTACATCAGACCTTTTGAAATTCTAGAAAGAATTGGGACAGTATCATACCATTTGGCAATGCCACCATGTCTCTCCAATGTTCGTGATGTGTTCCGCATATCATTGTTGAGAAACTACATGCCTGGACCAACGCATGTTCTCCCTTATGAGGATTTCAAACTGGAACCTGATCTATCTTATTTCAAAGAGCATGTAAAGAATTTTGATACAAGAGAACAAGTGTTGAGAAACCAGAAGACTTGTTTAGTAAAATTTCTATGGAGAAACCAAAAAATGGAAGAGGCAACATGGGATCCTGAGGTTCTTATAATGAAGAACCACCCAAATATTTTTATGCAGTAATATTCTAGAAATTTTGAGGGAAAAATTATTTGAAGGAGGAGAGAATGTAACACCCCATGCTTCCACGGTATGCTTCTCTAGGAATAATATAATAGCGTGTGTTGTACGTAACTTCGAGTTCTAACACACCACAACCAATCAAACTATCCGTTATGAATATTAATACCCAATTTTTGAAATTTTATAAATTTTATCTTTTAGAATGGACTTCATTTTCAGATTCAAAATATTTTAATTATCTTATGGTGATTTTTTGGTATTTTTCTGAAAACATTCATTTTTTGATGAATAGTGAAAATACTAAATTTTAATTAAAAACGACTTTTTTTATAGAAATAATTTATAGTGTTAAATTATACATTTGAATGGTTTTTATGTATATTTATACTATATTTTTATCATTTAATATAATATAATTCATTGGATGTAATCTCACAATTAAACTAGACATTAACAATTTTCAATCTTTTGATATTTATTATTTCAAAAAAACACGTTTTTTGTTTTGACAACATGAATTAATTTTAAATTAATTTATGCTACATATGTGTTTTGAATTTGGAAAAATGGATTTCATATTTGGAATCAGGAGGTCCAAATTGTATAAATAGGTAACTTTTATTTTTAAACATTAGTAATATTTACTTTAGTAAATATTTAATTTACCGTGGTTAAAGGGGTAAATCTAGTAAATAAGGTTAAAAATAATATTATAGAAATATTAAATTACTCTAAAAAGTCTTCTAACCCTATTGGATGATACATTACCGACCATGTTAATCCTTGGGTGGATTTGTGGGACCCCATGGAGCCACTTGGGAGTGATAATGAAATTTTATATTAAATAATCTAAAGTAAAGACAAAAATAACAAATGAAAATATCTTTTAGTAAAACAATTTTTATATGAGGTTATATAATTGATCTGTTAGACAATAAATATTCATTATAAATATAAAATTATTTTTACCTCTAAATAATTTATTTATAATTTTTAGACATAAAATAAATATATTTATATATGATACAATAAGGATGCAGTATTTTCCTCATTAATGAAACAATCAAATAAATGATATTATAAATACTGAAGTAAATGTAATTTGAAAGTTATTTTGCCATCCAAAATTTTTATAAGTGACTATGACATGTTAGGGTCGATTATAATCATTTATTTCTAAGTAATTAAGTTTTTAGGACTTTAACAAAAATCAATTATTAAATAATTTCTAAATTGAGATAAATATGTTTTTAAAACAAATACCATATTATTGGTTGATATAATAATCCTAAAAATCTAAGGTTCAGGAAAAAGACTTATATAAAAATATTTGTATCATTAATGAACAACTTGGGGTTCTCTTAGATGTTTATAGTATGTTTATTAACCATATAATATAAAAATATAAATAGGCTGACAAATGTCAAACTATTTAACTAAGAGTTAAATATAATTGATAAGGTTAATATAGTGGCCCCAACCTATCTAAAACCTATTGGTTGAAATATTTTCGACCCATACCCACCTTATCCTTTTAATAATTCATTTTTGAGTCATTAGAAACCGAAAATTATTTTATTATAAAATAATATTTCAATCTTTTCCTAAGGTGACCCTCACCCCTCGTATAAAAGGGCACATACCCTTCTCTAAAATTCACACCTTAAATGCCATTTTTATCATCCATCCACTTCCCAAATATCCTCCCAAATATACTAAATTTATCTTAGAGGCCTTATTTTGATCTGAAATCCAACCTAAGTAGCGCTTTTGATCAATTAAAAAGGAAGAACCCGAAGAAGAGGTAAATATCTCACCACCTCTTTCAAATTATATTCTTATTCCAATTCCTCTTTCTTTATTGTTTCCATTATAAAATAATAACTCAAATATCTTCTATATACTATGAGGTTATTATAAAAATGGAACAACCATATTCATTATGTTATCCATCATATGAATAACATTTCACCATACGTGCATACGTATGACTTACCGTTTCCTCATCGTGGTATAGTTGTTATTCAATACATTGTTATTTGCATGGGTATATAAATGATGTATATTGATTTAAATAATAGATATAACATTTTAATGATTATTTATATATGATATAACATCCATTATTTATGATTTTAATTAAAAAAGAATGATATTGTCACTCGTGTGTACGTATCGATTACCGTCTCCACGAACGCGATGAGATTCATTCCCCATTGTAATCATTAAAGAATAATTTTTATGTGACGATTAAAAAAATATTTAAAAAAATAAACATTATTCTGGATATGAATAAAATACACTCTATCTATAACAATCATGGCTTACCTAACTAAGCATATAAAGGAAAATGAATTAGTTAACAAGAGAAACGATGATACTACTAAAATATAATTAACAAATCAATATTGGGAGATCATATATGATATCATATTAATGTATATTGTTCTTGTATAATTTAAATACAATTATTTCACCATTATAATGGAGGTTGACATACCTTTGACCAAGGAAAAGTACAAGGTAAGGGTTAACTTCACAATCTCTTTATGATCCGAGGTTGATTTACATAAGTATCTACTAGGACCTCTTTATCATCCACATCAATGTTTCTTAAAAATGTATTTCAAAAGATTTCTAATACTTACTAGAATTTGGGTAAAAGTAATTTATAACCTTATTCAACCTTATACATTTTTAAATGAATCATTCCATCATTTTCAAAACAAGTTACTCTATGACCTTTTTGACGAAATTAAGGTAAGAATGTTTCTTAACAAATACAGAGGGTGTGGATATATTCCACCATTATAACATTGTCAAATATTCCCTTAAAAGCTTATAATAATATTTTCAAAATAAATTTTTTCTATTATAATTATGTAATTTTAAATGACTTCAAAAAAAATAATTAGATATTTCTCTTAAACTGTTTTGATTTCATCAATGTCAACATCTTTTAATGGATTTTAATCTTGTTTGAAGTTGATTTATTGTGATTCAAATCTTCCATTTTGTATAGAAGGTTTTGTGACATGTTTGACTGTGAATGAGTTATTTTTCTACCATTCATGGTTTATGGATAAAGTACTGACATTTTGTATGCTAGTTTTAATACAAATTTTTATATTATGTTTAAAACTTTTTATATGAGCACTACATTGGTCTTAGTAAGTTAAGGGTGGGGCCCGCTATAGATCCTTGATGCATCGATAGATCTCATGAGACAAACTAGTATATTGAAACAAGGCCTTGAAAAAATCTTATTTTTAGTCTTGGCACATGGCCTTAACTATGTGGTTATGAATTCTGGCATTATGCATTTCATCATTATGAAAGTTCCTATTTATATTTCATGTGATTATTTGACATGTAGAATATTCATGTGAGTAATTAAATGGAAATATTTTGATTTATATTTTCTATATTATGATGAAGTTTATGTTGAAGAGGCTTTTGTTTTAGTTTTATACATTTCCTTAAATTTTTATGTTTATTTATGACCGCTATATTGTTATCCTTAATTAGCATGTCAGCTCACCCCTTTCTATGTTTTATTTTTCTAGGATACGAAGAAGCATATTATTACTGATCTATAGGGATCGTCTATGGGATCTGAGTGTTGTCTATGGAAACTATGTTGTTGCATTTTTCCATTTTTTGATGTAATGTAAACCTTATGAATGTATCTAGTACTTCCAATGCAACTAAACTAATCGGACTTTCGAGACCTGGTCTTTTGAGATCTTGCCAATGATACATAATAATGCACCGACTCTGGGCTTCTAGGGTCAGGGCGTTACATGTAAAACCCATTTTCTACCCCTCACATACGTTTGATTTAAAAAATTATGAAATTGACGGAGCTCCCATGTTTGTGGGTGTGGTCCAATTCAAGAGGTGAGGTGATACAAATCCAAGGAGATACAATGGTGGACATGTTCAAAGCTGTAAACAGGAAGGTGTTCCTCCCCTAGGTCAAGGTTAGTTTATCAACCGCTAGATAAACTAACCTTTAGAAAAGGGTCATGATCATTCCCTTTTTTTATTTATATCATTTCATGGTTTTTCATTATGGATTTGTTTTCATGATCACATGATTAATGAACTAACAATCATGCAAGATGGAACTAAAATAAACCATGATAGTGTGTAATTATTATCGAGACATGGATAATCAATTATGTACATTATATTTAACATTAAAAATCATGTTATAAATATTGTAAGTTAATTTACACATAAGAGATTAAAATACCTAAACAAAATACTAAGTCATACTAAGAATTTCATTTCATGATTAATGGAAAGACTCAATAAGGCTATGTTTCTGACTAACCCTTGTTGGTGCACTTACTTTTATACAAGAATACCTTATGAAATGTTTAGGGTTGACATAACTGTATATCATCAATAGTAGTATCCCTTTCTATACCTCGTGTAATATTGGAGGCATGTTTTGAGAAAATCTATGTCAGGATTTCAGGATTGGGGAGTCCACTCAATGGATCAAGGAGCTCTATGCCTATAGTTGGAAAATACCTGCCTATATAAAATACCTTCAAATAGCTTGACCAACCCTTTTGGGGGTTATAAAAATGGGAATAAGGATCCCTTCCACTATAATTTCATGTAAACAGTACATTATGAGTTCAATGGTGAGAGTCAATGGGACTTGATAAAATAGTGGGAGACCTAATAAAATTAATTTATTATTTATCATAAAATTCAATCATGAAAATATTAATCATATTCTCTTTTAATTATTGAATAAAATAATAATCCCTCCAACCACACTATCCTTATGATCAATTCTTGATAAAGACTACATTATCAATAGTAGTAACATCCAAGTGTGGTTTAGATGCCTTCTGGTTATTCTATGCCATGAACGGAGGTTTAACGTGTTTGAGTCAACATTACATGATCCATCATCGCATGAGGTGACTGTGAAAGTGTTCTTGGTCAATGAGAAACATATGAACGATGTGGTAGATGTTGAATTTTTTATGTTATCATCAAGGTCTTGTGAAATCATGAAGTCTCACGAAATCATGGATTCCTATAGCATGACCGATAATCTCCATGACATTTACTAGGAGAGATCAAGATAATAATTGTTTGAGATATCCAACAAACTATTTCAGATTAATCTTGGAGAGGGTGCCAGGGCTGGGCCTCACATAGTCATGATCATTGGTTACATTGAGTGCCTGGAGGTTCTAGTGTTTAAACTCTCCAAATAACTAAGTATTGATCCTATTCTTGGTAACTCCCTTAGAGATTTTCTAGCTATGTTGTTAATTTCAATATGAACAACCCTGAGAAGTCCATATCTAATCTTCTTATCATCATTCACCATGTGGATAAAGTATGAAGTGTGAAAATCTTTGTGTTCATATGTTGAATAAGTTGAATGGGAAGGTGAAGAGATTTATGTCCAAAGATGCATCATGACCGTGCATGAAAAGGAAGATAAAAGTGGAGGAAAGGGAAAATAAAGCTATTTGTTTTGCATGTGGCAAGAAGGTCCACTGAAAGCATAACTGCACCCAGCCTAAGAAGATTTAGGAAGATTAAGGTGCAATTGTTTTCGAATGTAATCTAACCATATCTATATATTGGGTAGTAGATAAAGCTTTTAGTGATCGCATATGTATCCAAATACAATAACCATGTCGATTCAAGAATATTGAATGAGGGTAGGTAGAACTACGAGCAGCTAATAGAGTGAAACTTGATATCATATCTGTCAGGGACTACCACCTCATGGTGGTAAATTAGATGATCTTACTGCTAATGTATCTTTATTAGTTTCCATCAATAACGTCCCTAAACTAGAATACACTAAACTGGTGCTCTGATTCAGGTGGTCGCATGACCATAAGTGCGCCTACCCATATGCCAAAGGTTGTAGACTAGTAGTGAGGGTACAAATAGTAAATTGGGGAGACTATACCCCATTTTTATCCTAGTAAGCCACAATAGAGGATAAAAAATAGTATAATAATAAACAATAATACCAGGCCATGGATAAACAAACATCCATCAAATGGGCACAACCATGTCTAATAGTAAATATTCCACGCCACGCTACAAGAGTGAAAGTGAACAAAACCCAAATTTTAAACTAATGAAAAATCCCCAAAATGGTTCTAACACCAATTTTGGATCCTCCACCACGTATACCCATGCCATCCCAGCTTCCTAGAAAGGTTCGTTACCCTTCTCTTGACCTGAAAACATGAAGTCTACTTGGGAACCCAATGGCGGCCCGAGTAGGGTGTGAGTTCAACTCAGTAGGCCACCACCAAATTTTTCTAAAAAATATATGGTTTAAACAATTGTTCATGAAAAAGGAAAATGAATAATAAATGACAAGGAAAAGATTAAGAGACCTTATCCAATTTTGGTCCATTACAAACATTTATTACAATTTACATATCTTACCATTGCACCCCATTTCCCATTAATTACCACTTCTAAAACATTTAACATGGGTTCCTCATGCATAACAAGTTACACAGGCTTAAAGTACACAATCAAATGCATAAGGAAAACACAATTTTATCCTATCTCACTAGGACATACTTCCTCATGTTAACTATATCCTTACCCCAAAGCCTCAACCCAGGTGGATACAACAATTAGGGGAATAGTGCCTCAGTCCTCTTCACAAACCCTTGCATTAGGGGTGGAATTTAGAGCCTCCATCCAACTCAACTCATGGGCATAGAACCTTTAGTCAACACCATACTCTACCAAGCTATGTGCATGTTCTCTATATATATACGTATATCAATAAACCATTCTCGTAACATCACAACTATTTCCCAAGGAAAACATAAATCATAAAAATAACATGAGAGTTTATATCATTCCTTAACCCAATAACACACTTACCAAATTTCACATAATTTTTCCATTTATCCCCATTCCTTTATTATGATTATCTCACTAAGAATTAAGTAATTGTGCCTATCTCACTTGGCATCATTCATCATGCCTAAATCACTGGACTTCATTACCATAATCATAATATATTCCATTATAGTATTTAATCCTTTCTACGTATTAACCCATTTATCTATTCATCATTCTCAAGTGTCAACCCATTACACATTCCAACACTATTCAAAAACTCATTTAACATAGCCATGTTTAACCACATAAAACACTTCCATGTTGACCCAAATATCCCTTAAGTTATTATTGTTAAGACTACGTGCAACACCTAGCATCTACTCATACTCCATAAATCGCATCAATGTGTTTATCAAGGGATCTTCAAGAATACAAAAAATCTCACTTGTTCTTCAAATACCTATGTCCGGGGAAGTCGGCAGACCCCATGGGTGGCCCTAGATTAGTCTCATAATCCTCTATGTATCCTTTGGGGATCATGAAGTTTTTTATTCACCTTCTTAATAACCATTCTTCCTAAACATTCCTGGGTGATCAAAACACCCCAAGAGGCACCCAAGAACAAAACCACACATCTAAAAATCTAATAATAACCTATGGGATATAACTTGTAGACTGCCTAACTTGATTCCATTGGTGAACGCACTCTTATGCGATCCCTTAGATTTCACATCGACCAGCCCTTAAAGCATAAAATTAGATCACACCCAAAGTGTAGGGTTTTAGAGAATTGTAAAGAGAGGAGAAGAAGATACAAACATTAAACTCAAAAGAGAAGAAAAGATGAGATTAGTCTTATCTGGATCTTTGATCGGCAACCAACGACACCAAAAACACCTTAGAAATGCGGGAGATCGATTTTTTGGAGATCTTGGGAGATTTTTTTCATTCCTATGATCAAGAAGGTTGAATGGGATCAAAATACCGAGTTGGGTATTGAAATCCATGAGTAGAAATATTGTTATTTTTTTAAAAGTTTATGGGCCGCACGGTTTTCCAAACCCTACGCAAACCGTACCAAGGCCACTGTCCAAAATCCCAACTCCGGCATGGTTTCATGGACTGTCTGTTTGGTTAGCACTAACGATTTGCAGACAATGTGTCATACCCAAGAAACCACATTTTCTCCATTTTTCATGTCTCAAATGTTCAGAACACCCCCAATCCTCCTTAAATATTTGGGTAGGTAATTAATTAACTAAAACAAGGGATTCAAACAAAAACATAAATGAGAAAATACCTTTCCAAGATCCAAGATCTTAAAACCTCCCCACCTTATAATAGCTCGTCCTTGAGCCAATATCCCAAGATTCATTTCACTTCTAAGGAAATGTGATCGGGCCATTGAGCTCGCGTACCTGATTTCCACTACCAAGATTCTTCCTGAAATTTACCATGCTGCCATAGTACTCACACTAATGGAACAACCTTTCCCCACCAGACTTCCCCACTACAAACCATAACATGAACTAGATGCTCCTCAAAAGACACATCATCCTCAAGCTCAAAATTCTCTGCATCCACCACGTGAGTTGGGTTAGGGTGATACCACTGAATATGTGACACATGAAAAACCCCATGCATACCGCTATACCCTTGTGGAAGTTTCAATCGGTACTCCATCGTCCCGATCCTCTAAAAAATCTCAAACAGCCTCACATACCTGGGTTCTAACTTTCCCAAATTCTAAATCCTCCGGTGACCAAACATTGGCGACACCCGAAGGAACACACGATCACCCATTTAAAACTCAATAGGTATACATATTCTACCCATATATGAATTCAGTTTATATTGAGTTATTTCCATATGCTTATGAATCAACTCAACATTCTATAAAGTCTCCTGCATGAGACTCAGTCCCAACAGTTCAATTTCACTGGCCTCCAACCAACACATTAGAGATCTTCACGACCTCCTATAAAGAGCCTCAAATAGTGACATTTGAACTGTAGCCTGAAAAAAATTGTTGGAAAATTCAACAAGCAACATATACTTCTACTAGGAACCACTAAAATCCAAAACACAAGCCCTCAACAAATCTTCCAACACTTGGATTGCATTCTCTGACTGCCCGTCCGTCTGAGGGTGGAAATCCGTACTCAAAAGAACCAGTGTACCCAGCACATTCCGCAACCCTTTCAAGAAGAGTGATGTGAATCTAGGATCATGATCTAAAAATATATTGTATAATACCCAATTCATCCATACTATTTCACGAACATATAAATCACCCACCTGGTACACTGTGTCTGTCTCTTGAATATGTAAGAAATGATCCAATTTCACTAGCCAAATACACAAACAAACAAATTTCATAATTCTTTCGAGGTGTTCTCAGAAGACCCAACACAAAATACATTATTATATCATTCCACATCCATTTTGGAATGGGTGATGGAAGTAACAAACCACCTGGGCATTGATGCTTGGACTTCACCCTCAAAAAGAAAATGCATCGTTCCACAAAGCCTGCAACTTCTTTTTTCATTCTCATCCACCAAAAATGGCTGTGGAGATCATGATACATATTGGTCAAACAGGGATACACTTCCAATTTTGATGCCTGAAACTCACCCATAAACTCTTCCCGCATGCATACCAACACAATCGCACAACCATGAACAAAAATAATCTCGTCCATAGCGACAGTTCAAGAGAAAGTTGGATCACCACATTTAATTATTCCTTTCTTGGCCAAACACTCATGATCATCAAGCTGGATTTCCCTAAATCGGCCTAAAATAGTCGACTCAATTATAATGGAAGCAATATTCACCTATCCATTTTCATCACGCACCTCTAGGTGAATATCCATGAACAAATTCATCACCTTCCACTCGATGATGGATTCTTGAACCACCTGGTTCTGATCCTTCCAACTGAAAGCATCAGTAACATTGTTCCCTTTCCCTGGTGTAAATACCATCTCAATGTAGAATGAATAGAGATACCTATCCCAACTTCACCGCTGAGATCCAAATTCTAGAACTAAAACATATACTTTAGAATATTGTGATCGGTATACACTTTGAATCATTACCCCCCACAAGTAGTGCCTCCAACACTTCAGGTCATACACTACTGCAGCCAAATCAAGATCACGAGTTGGGTAATTCCACTCATTGGGTCTAAATTGCCATGACTCATAAGCCACAACCCACTCATCTTGCATCAACACAGCTCCAAGAACAATACTAGAAACATCACAATATAGGATATACTTCCTATCTGGATCAGGTAAGATCATGATCGGTGCAGTCTTCAATCACCTTTTAAAATCTTGAAAGGAATTATCACAAGACTCAAACCACTCAAACCTAATTCACTTCTTGATTTGGCCTGACAGTGGTGCTTCCAAGAGAGAGAAATACTAGATGAACCTCTTGCAATACCCGACCAAACCCAGAGAACTCTAAATATATGAAACAGTCATGGGTTTCCCCCAAGACTCAATAGAATTCACTACCTCTGGATCCACAGACACACCTACCTCTAGGAAGATATAACCTAGAAAATGCTCTTCTCTAATCTAGAACTGACATTTTGATAGCTTGGTGTATAGTCGATGATCTCTTAGTGTACTCAGAATGATTTTAATATGTTCTACATGATCGTCATGAGTTTTTTAGTACACCAATATGTATTCAACAAAGACAACCACAAACTGCTCCAAATAAGGAAGAAATATTCGGTTCATCGAGGCCATGAACATCGTCAGTGCATTGGTCAAGCCAAAAGGCATAACCACAATCACGAACTACATGTACTGACTACTGAAAGCTCTTAGTGGTATGTCAGAAGGCCTCACCCTCAACTATTGCTAACCCGATCTCAGATCAATCTTAGAAAACACCGATGTACCCCTAAACTGGTACAACAAGTCATAAATTTTTGGATGAGGGTACTGATTTTTCAGAGTCATATGATTTAGCTTCTGATAATCAACACACATCATTAATGAAATGTCATCATTATTTGAAAAAATCATAGGAGATACCCAATGAGACATACAAGGACTTATGAAACCCTTATGCTCCAACTCCTCATGCTGAACCTTAAATTCTTAGTGTTTTATTGGTTTTATTTGATATAGTGTAATTGAAATTGGGTCCGCTGCCAGTAGTAACTCAACCGTGAACTCAATATCCCTCTTGGGTGGGAGCCCTGATAAATCCTTAGGAAACACATCCGGAAACTGATCCACTAATAAAGGGAAGACAAAATGTTCCCGTCTTTCATCATCATGCTCATGGATAGCTACTTGAGTCATGAGCCTACCTGACTACTGAAACAACGGTCCCGTGTGACCTACTAGAACATCCCACTCTTTGAAATGGACATAAGCCTTACCAAGAAGTAAACTGAATTGTACCCTATAACGATAACTATATATGTGCACCCGATACAACACCAATCATTCCATACCCAAAATCAGGTCAAATCCTGACATCTAAAGAAGGATGAAGTCCCACAAGAAATGATACCCACAGACTTCCAAAGCACATACTTTACAATACCTGATATCTTCATATCGCACCCCCAACACTGTGTCAGTTGACTTAACCCTGCACACACTCTCTACTTGAAAAACCAATGATACCACAAACTGAATTGAAATAATAGATTTTATGGCACCAGTGTCAAACAATTCACTAGAAAGCATAGAAGCGACATGGATCTTATCTCAAACTGTCGATGGACCAGCGTCGCTATCACCAGGTGCAGACTGAACTACATGAAGCTGACCTACCCCTCTACCCTAAGCTGCAACCTATGTTCCATGCATTGCAATTCTCTAATGACATGGGTGATATAGCCATGAAGATCCACATCCACCGCCCCAACCAATACGGCCCGTTGAGCTCCAACTACCTTCTTGACATAGAGAAACTTATCCCTTAGCTCCACTTGGCATATTCCTGTCACCAAAATACAAGATCCCCTACTGAGGGTTCTTAATGAACCTTTACACATGGCCCAATCTAAGGCATGACCGAAACTCAACCAGATGTTAAGGAAACTAGACATGCATGTGCCCTAATCTGCCACACTGATAGAAGAACACCAGATCACCACCCTGAGAGGTGGACCCTATCTTTAATCCACCTCACACACTTCCTCCCTACTAACAACTCCCAAAACGAAGCTTCCAACCCTTAGAAACTACATCACTTATCTGCACAGCTGGAATGACAATCCAAATACCTAAATCTCCCTTTAGGTTCCCTTTTGAGATCAGATCTTGATCCAGTACCTCTGTAAACCAGTTCAAGAAAAAGATATTCACTTGAGACCTAATTTTGTGTCTCATCACATCATAGAAATACCTCGTAACTACTTCCTCATCCCCCACCAATGCTGGAACAAAGCATCGTATGTTAGTGAAGTAGCTAAAATACTCCATCACTGACAATGATCCATGAGTCAGGATCATGAACTCTAAAGCCTACTCTTTTTCTAAAGTCTTTGTGTAAAACACCACCACGAACTTTTCTTGAAAATATTTCCACAACATCCCCTCAACCTACTTAGTATGAGCCAGGGTGTCCTGCCAACGCTTTTCCTAGACCCACAACATATAATCTACATACTTGACACACTTTCCAACAAGAGTCTCCGAAGGATCAAGTATGGTCTGGACAGATGTTATCCATAACTTTGCAGCATTTGGCCCGCCATCTCTGGTAATGGTTGGAGGGTTCTGCATTTGAAACTCTCTAGTCAGCTCAAACATTCTTGGTGCATCCCACACTGGGTCCCAATCCATTATTTGAATTGAATAAGAAAAATTATCTTGGAACTTCCCTTCTCTACTTTCTTGGATCACCACATTCACTTTCTCCTCTACTATAGTAGTTTTCTAAGAAACATCCTTTTATTTCCCAACTGACGGTCGACATCAGGGTGGAATTTCACACAATTTCCAAACAAGAGGTTTTGAACAAATCCCATAAAACATTCACAACTTCATAACAAGATGGTTCTTCACTACGGGAAAAATCGATTATTGCGACTGGTTATTTGCGACGAGATTTATTCTCGTCGCAATAAATCTGACGAAAAGGGTATTTGCAACGGGAATATATTCCTGTCGCAAATGGACAGTTATTTGCGACGGGAATACAGGACTCGTCGCAATAGGTATGGCGCGGTTTGCACGCCAAAATGCGGGAATCCTATTTGCGACGGTGGCCTTCATCCCGTCATAAGTACTCAGAGGTGGTAAATACAATTTGCGACGGGACAATTACCCGTTGCAAAACACTATTCGGCATGTGTTATTGGAGATGGGTCCCATCTCCAATAACAGCGTCGATAAATAGACTTTTGCAACGGAGATATCTGCCTGTCGCTAATGGCATGTCGTCCTATAGGTATTTGTGACGGGCTCGTCGCAAAAACTCTATTAACCACCGCACGTATTAAATGCGAGTGAAGTTATATGCGATGGGGCCCGTCACCAATACCGGCGGTGGTAAATAGAAATTTGCAAAGGGGATATCTTCCCGTTGCTAATGGTATGTCGGCAGGCAGCTATTTGCGATGGGCCCGTCGCAAAAATCCTTTTAACCGCAGCCCATAATTAATGCGGGCGATGGTATTTGCGATGGTACACCGTCGCAAATAAGATCGTCCAAAATATTTAACCTATATATACCCCCATCCGTTTTTTTCAAATCATTTAGATATCTCTTCTTCTTCTTTCCTTTCTCTCTTTAAATTTCTGTTCTAAGTAGAAATAATTTTTTATTTTAATTTTTTCTTACGAGAAGTGCAGAGAAGGAGTTAGGAGGCGCAAACTGCTTCAAAATATCAAAGGTATTTATAGTTTTTTTAATTGTTAAATTATTTTTAACTGTTAAATTTATTTTTAATTGTTAATTTCAATTTTTGTAATAAAATGTTTATTTAGCTATATAGTATAATCAGATTAAGTGGTTGTACCAAATAGTCCTTGTCTGGATACGAACAAGTAGAGGTGGCTCTTGCACAGCTGTACCTAGAAGTGAAAACTCTGAAAAGGTGTTTCGAGCTTGACTCGGGGTAACCTTGTACATGACAACGGGCCTTGCTGCACTCTTGGTTCGACACTCCTGGAGGATGTTATGATAATAATTAGAAATAAATATATTTAATTAGAAATAATTATAAACAGTTATATTTAATTAGGAATAATTATATAATTATTAAATAATTAAGAAATAATTAGTTTTAATTAAAATAATCATCAAATAATTAAGATATAATTAGATTTAATTCATTAGAAATAATTAGGAAATAATTAGAAATAAAATAATTGAGAAAGAAGTAGAAATAAAATAATTAAGAAACAATTAGAAATAAAATAATTAGGAAACAATTAGAAATAATATAATTAAGAAACAATTAAAAATAAAATAATTAGAAAACAATTAAAAATAAAATAATTTAGAAAATAATTAATAATTAAATAATTTGGAAAAAATTAAAAATAAAATAATTAGGAAACAATAATTAGGAAATAATAAAAATAATTAGGAAACAATCAAAATAATTATGAAACAATTAAAATAATTAGGAAACAATTAATATAATTAGGAAACAATTAAAATAATTACGAAAAAATTAAAAATATTTATGAAAAAATTTATATAATTATGAAACAATTAAAAATAATTGGGAAACAATTAAAAATAATTAGAAAACAATTAAAAATAATTAGGAAACAATTAAAAATAAATAGGAAACAAATAAAAATAATTAGGAAACAATTAAAAATAATTAGGAAATAATTAAAAATAATTAGGAAACAATTAAAAATAATTAGAAAATAATTAAAAATAATTAGGAAACAACTAAAAATAATTATGAAACAATTAAAAATATTTAGGAAACAATCAAAAATAATTAGGAAACAATTAAAAATAATTAGGAAACAATTAAAAATAATTAGGAAACAATTAAAAATAATTAAGAAACAATTAAAAATAATTAGGAAACAATTAAATATAATTATGAAACAATTAAAAATAATTTGGAAACAATTAAAAATTATTAAGAATCAATTAAAAAACGTGATTCACCGCTCATCTACCTCGATTTTCTTTTCATTTGTTTGTTGAGGCTTGACAGGAAACTTTTGCCTCCACATGTAATATTTGATTTTACTGTCAAAATTTTCAACCTCCTCACCAGTATAGAGGTGAGAAGGTTTATAATTTTGACAGTAAAAGTAAATACTACACATGGAGGTAGAAGTTTCCTATCAACCCCATTTCACAAATGAAATAAAAATTGAGGTAGATGAGCGGTTAATCACGTTTGTTACTAATTAGTAACATAATTAGTAATATAATTAGTAACATAAATAGTAACATCATATAAATTATTATATTACTCTAATATTAATAATTAAATAATAATAATATAATTATTTTATTATTATATGTTTAATATTTAAACAAAAGTATTAATATTATTAAAAATATAAAAAATTTATATAATATTACAATTATAAATATTTTCAATAAGTTTTTCTTTATTCTTAACATGTTCAAATCTTAAAGGGTCGCCAATTTTCACGTCATGACCAATAAAACGTTTGCGTCAACTGTGTCCAATGTAAAATCTATAACTGTTCTTGCTTGGTTGATCACCTCACAAGTAGCGTTGCAATAGGACAACCCAATTCATGTATTTCTCATCTATAAGAATCATATCACATTACTTTTTACATACACCAATATTTCTTGAAAAATTAAGGGAATGATACGGAGGTTCTCTTAATTTTTCAAGGAAGAATGATCTATGTAACGGGTCATGTGAAATGATTCTTAAATATGAGAACGACATTACTTGTGTCATCCTATTGCAACACTACTTGCGAGGCGATCAACCATGTAAGGGAAATTATAGAGTTTAATTTGAACATGGTTGATGCAAACTTTTTATTGGGAATGACCTGAAAATTGATGACTCTTTTAGAATTTAACATGTTAAGAATAGAGAAAAGGCTGTTGGTAATATTGAGATATGTAATAATTAGTAAAAATTCGTAATAATTAATCAAAAATCAAATAAATTCAATTACATGGTTATAAATTGGAAAAATTTCCAGCGGATTGGAGACAACCGTTTGTTCAACGTCGCATATCATTGCTACTTTAAACCACTGAAATCAGTATGAAAAATGTGCTCTACCATATGTCGGAGCAAGTTTTTCATATTGATTTTAGTCGGGAGAATGTTAAAAAGAGATGATCTGTCAGACAAAAGAGGCTTTATTCCCTAACAAATCATCTCCTTGCAAGAAGATGAGTCTTCAGGCAAAAGACCTGCTTCAAATCTGCTGGAAACGAATAAGAATAATTAGTAATAAAATCTCCACAATGATGATTACAAAATTTAATTTCATTATTCAAGCATATTTCATTTTTCCAAGTATTTCTAATTATTTCTAAATTAATAATAATTAGTGGGGATGATTACAAACTAACTGTGTCGCCTATAATTATTGGTAATTACAAAGAAATAACTGTAATTATGTATCTTCTCTTTTTAGGATATTGTTTTTCATAAGTAAAATTATTTAACAACAGTAATGGTTTTAGATTTTGTAGAAACATATATATGAATATGGAACAAGTAAATTGACATCAATCATTATTAGATGATCGTGTTATGATAAATCAGCTCAGAAATCCAAATGGTTCTACTTTAAATCGTGTATATGTTGATGGTGTTGAAGATTTCTTATCAATTGCATCATCAAACCTGGAATTTGTTTTAGAAGGGACAATTAAGTGTCCTTGTAAAAAATGTTCTCTGAGAATGTTTGAGACATTTTACATCATTGGGAAACATCTCCTGTGTTTTGGTTTTAAAAAAGATTATATTTTTTGGTATCAACATGGTGAACGAAGTTACAGAGAAGATACTAATAATTTGATTCTGGATCCACCATGGTTTCAGAATTTAGTACATGATGTTGCAGGGTCATCCGTTCAACAAACTGAAATCGAGGATGATGTTGATTTACCTATCGAGTAGGCACCATCTGAATTTGTTGAGTTGTTCAGGTCTGTGTAGGATGCATTATATCATGGTTTCAAGATAAGGAAATTAGAAGTAGTTGAAAAAATTATGGCATTTAAATCAGATAATGGAATGTCAAATAACTATTTTGATCAGATATTTTCATTGTCTAAAGCACTGTTACCTGAAGGAAATGTGTTGCCTGCTAATTATTATGAGAGCAAGATACCAGTTCGTAATCTTGGCCTTAGTTATCAGAAGATCCATGCATGTTCAATCAATTGCATCTTATATTCTAGTGAAAATGAGTCATTGGATATTTTTCCCACATGTGGACAATCGAGGTATAAAGAAGCTCAATCAGAGAAGTCTGGATTGATTCCTGTAAAACAGTTGATATATTTCCCTCTTACACCAAGGTTGCAGCATTTATTTATGTCTCAGAACACAGCGACAATGATGTCTTGGCACAAAACCAATATTTCAAATGTTAAAAGCTTGATTCATCCATCTGATGGTGATTCATGGAAACATTTTGATCAAGTGCATCCATATTTTTCTTTAGAATCCCGGAACGTGTGATTAGGTCTTTCTACTGACGGTTCATGTCCATTTGGATCTTTTGGTAGTCAGTATTCCTGTTGGCATGTCTTTATATATCCGTACAATTTATCTCCATGGATATTGATGAAAGATCCTTATAACTTTTTGACATTATTAATCCTAGGACATCTGAAAAACAATATTGATGTTTATTTGAAACCATTGATTGTGGAGTTAAATTTATTTTGGGGTTATGGTGTCGGTACATATGATGCTCCTACGACACAGAATTTTTTGATGAATGCTGCATTGATGTGGACAATTAGTGACTTCCCGGAATATGGAATGTTATTTGGATGGAGTACACATGGTCCAAAATCATGTCATTACTGTATGGGAGATAACAAAGAATTTATGCTCATGAAGGGAAAAAAACCTTGCTATTTTGACAGTCATCATAGATTTCTTCCAATCGATCATCCATTTCAGTGGAATAAATCTCATTTCAGAAAAGGAAGAATTGAAAGAGATGAACCTCCAAAAATGATCTCAGGTACATAGTTCCAATCAGTTGTATTTTCATTACCTTCCATCACTTTTGGACAGACAATAAACCAATAGATAATTCATGGCTTCGGGAAAGAACACAATTGGAAAAAATGGAGCATTTTTTGGAATATGCTTTATTGGTCTAATTTGTTGGTCTGACACATGTTGGATGTCATGCATATTGAGAAGAACTGTTTTGATAATTTATTTCATACAGTTTTGGATACACTGGGTAAAACCAAGGATAATGTAAAGGCACGATTAGATCTTGCCCAAATTTGCACGCAACCAGAACTTAAATTGTTTAAAAATGTCAGATCACAGAGATTAATGAAGCCAAAATAAGATTACACACTGACCAAAGAGAGTCACCTATTATTTTGTCAGTGGATTGCAGATTTGAGACTTCCAGATGGTTATACTTCCAACTTGGCCATATGTGTTAAAAATGGTCATATTACGGGATTAAAAAGTCATGGATGTCTTGTTATAATGTAAGGACTTATGCCTCTTGTATTAAGAGGATTGTTGAATTCTAAGATTTGGGATTCGATAACAGATATATCATATTTTTTCCGAGACATGTGTGTGGCAACAACAGACTATGATACACTAAGAAAACAGGAAGAAGTTGTTGTTATAATTATATGCAAACTGGAAAAAATATTTCTGCCAACTTTCTTTGACTCAATGGAACATTTGATATTACATTTTCCACATGATGAAAAATGTGTAGGTCTGGTTCAGTTTCGATGGATGTACCCATTTGAGAGATGCATGCAGAAATTAAAGAAAAAAGTCTGTAACAAAGCATCAGTTGAAGGATCAATTGTTGAAGCTTATTTGCAAGAGGAAATTTCATTATTCTGCTCTCATTATTTTGAATCTGAATATCCCCTCAAAATTTAACCTCTTGTGCTGGAATGAGGGGAATGTTGATGATGTTATGAACAATCAATTATCAGTTTTCAATCAGCATGAACTTGGCTTTGGTGGAGTTCATGATAAATGGCTTTCAGATGATGAACATCATAGAGCTCATACATATGTTCTACTAAAATGTGAAGAAATGTCACCAATTGTACAGTGAGTGCTCCTATCCTTTATTCTATATATTCTATTATAGTAAATTAATCATATTGTATTTGTAGGTTGTATGATGATCATATCAAGAAACAATTTCCACAAATTACATCAACTGGTTTAGAAGAACGTCGGCAAAAAAAAATTTCCTACTGGTTTCAAAAACTGGTAACAAACATTATTTTATGGTTTTACACATAAAATAAATTTATAACTTGTAATAGTGATAAATGTAGTACAAACTTTCAGGTATCTGTACATGCTGATAAGATTGATAGTCAATTGCGTATATTGAGTAGCCCACCATCCAAAATGGTTAAATCTTTTAATGCATATGTGGTGAATGGTAATCGCTTTCATACACGTGCATATGGGGAATCAAAGAAAACAATGAATAGTGGTGTTTGTTTGAATGGAACAAATGATATAGATATTTAAGTAGACTTTTACGGCATGATTGAAGAAATTATTGAACTGTGTTATTTGGGACCGAATTATGTAACAATGTTTAAATGTCAATGGATGGATACTGAGAGAGGATTGCGTATTCATCCGACTAATGGAATTGTTGATATTAAATGTAAAAGTATTCTTGTAGTAAATGAACCATTTTTATTGTCTCATCAGGCACATCAAATTTATTATGCAAAATATTGTGCTACTGCAAAAGAGTGGGATGATTGGTGGAGTATAATAAAAGTTAAATCTTGAGAAAATCAGTTTACTCAAACTGAATGTGGTTCCAATGAAGTGCAAGGAAATGAAATTTTTCAGGACTCTCCTCAAAACACATCTTTTTCACAAAGAGACGTGAATATCGAGGATTACACCCCCACAGTTAAGGTTCGATGGTGACAATGTTGTCAATGATGTTACAACTGAATTTGAAATGAAAAGAGATGATGAAAGTGAAACTAATATGGAAATTGATGATGTTGATGAGGAAAATGAAGACAATGACATTGACAACTATGAAAATGATGATGAAGATGAACATTGACATATTAAAATGCTGGTTAGAATCATAAAAAATATATATCTATACATAATATTTATTTTCAACTATTTGCTAATAACAATCATTTCATGTTTCAGATGGACTCGGAAAGGTTTCGTCAGTTGCTGGAGGCTGATCTACCTATGGATGATGAGGTTCTTGATTCATCTGACCCTCAGGGTATTGGAACTATAGGGAGCACTCAGAGGTGGTGTGGTCTTGCCAGACTGATGATTCCAGAGCCTATCCTGGAGCGACGTCCACCTCTTGGATTCGATGCACACACGCGGTGGTATGGTAAATTGTGTATTTTAGTTATCTTTTATTATAAATTATTAAATTATAATTGTTTGATTATTTTTTTTCCACATTTTTACGCATATAGCTATTGTACAGGGGAACCCTATCTTCCGCAATTATTTTTCTCAGCCCTGAGTCACATGGGATCAGATTCCTGCAGATGTGCAGGCTGCCATGTTCGATCATTGGCTGGTAGGTAATTAAATATTATTTATTTTGAAATTTAATTCATTAATAACTTTATATTAGGGTTTATGGTATCTCATCGATGAGGGCATGCGTGCCACTATCCACGCGGCATAGGTGGTGTCTATGTGTGACCGTTTTTGTCAGTTTTTGCATAATTTTTGAAAGACAGCTGTGACAAAAGCCAGAGTGACCGAATTTGATGAGTCATGTAGAGCCCACCGACCAGATACATTTAATCTCACGTTTGGGATGGATTATGTACACACTGGTTGGGTGGTGGGATTCAGAGGAGATCTGCATTAGGTCGACAGAATCAGGGGAGACAAGAGGTGACACATCGAGCTGGTAGTCATACATTAAGTGTGCATAGAGAGCGTCTGGTAAGTATTTTTTTAAATATTTTATACAACTTTAAATATAAACAGTTTATTTTATATTCATATAGGATACCGAGCAGCCCGGTATTACGACGTACGACATTTATCAGAGGATGTACACTGATCCGGCTAATGGAGAGAATAGAGGTGACCGCCAACGTCAGATTGTGGTCAGTATTATTTTCTTTTCAGTTTGAAAATTAAATGCATATAATCAATTCATTATTTAATTTCTAATTGAAAATTAAGGAGTCATATGATGCTGATACCTCTCAAAGACAGGCTGAGAGTCAAGACAAGATGGGTGATCAGACTATTGCCCACCATTTTGATGAGACGACATGGATGCAGGTGACCCAGTATGGCTTCAAAAAGGGCCAAGTAATTGTATCAGCTCTCATTTGACTCCTGCAGCTTATTATGGTACTCCTGCGATGTCGGCGTCCAGCTCGAGAGGAGCTCATGGAGAGACATCATCTTCTGCGTCACCGTATGAGGAGCAGTTGTGTGCTCAGAGTCAGCTTATAGAGGATTTGCATTAGGGGCAGGAGCAGATGCGTCAGTAGCACGATGAAGATATCTGTCGATGGCAGGAGCAGATGCGTCAGCATCGGGATGAGGAGAGATGTCGATATGAGGAGCAACATCAGGAGCATATGGAGAATATGTGTCGTCAGACTCATAGTTTAGGGATGGAGTTTCCTCCACCACCTCCTCCAGGTCGTCATGATTATCCACCCCCAGTGATTTTTTTAGATGTAGTAAACATATGAGTTTGTAGTTTGTTGTCATATTAACTATTTACAATTCCTCTTTTATATTGGTAAGAATATTGCATGATTTAATTTTTTTTATTGTTTTTAATATTTTATTACTTATTAGTATTATTTTTAATGTTTTCTTATTTTAGTAATATTACATTTTATATTTTATATTTATTGTTAATATTGAGAAGTTTATAATTTTATAATTTTATTAATTTTAATAATATTAATTTTATTTTTTCATAAATATGTATGCTTATTTTAATAATAATAATAATATATTAATTTTTTATATTATTAATATTAGTTCTATTATTATTATTTTTTGATATTAATATTTCATAATATATAATATTATATTATTTATATTCATATTATTATTATTTTTTGATATTAATATTTTATAATTATATTATATATTTTTTATTATTAATATTATAATAATATAATTTCTTTATATTATTAATATTATTATTATTATTATATACATAATTTAATAATATTATTATTATATTATTTTTTTATATTATTAATATTAGTATTATTATATTAAATTATATTATATTATTTATATTCATATTATTATTATTTTATATGAATATTTCATAATTATAATTTATATATTTTTTATTAATTTTATAATAATAGTATTTTTATATTATTATTATTTTTTTATATAATATTATACGATTTGTATTAATTATTTTTTTATTTTTTTAATATTTACGACGGGAATATTTGTGACAGGATTTCCCATCATAAAATTTTTTTTACTGTAACATTTGCGACGGGAAGAACACCCATCATAAAAACATTTCTGTGACAGTCCGTCGCAAATACCATCGTCGCAAATATTTTTTAAATTTCCCATTTGCGACAGGTCAGAAACCTGTCGCAACTAATATATCTACGACGACCCATCACAAATACCTTTTTTATATATAAACGAAAACCAATTTGCAACGGGGGAAAAATACTGTCACGAATACTCTTTTTGGGACGATACTACTGCAAAAACACCTATTTCCAACGCCGTTTTCGGCAATAGGATATTTGCGACGGAACCCCGTCGCAAAAGGCCTTTTTCGACGAGCTCCCATCACAAATCGCCCCTCGCAAAATGTTCAGTTTTCCTGTAGTGAGGGTCCCCTCCGGACACACTCTCCCGCAGGACTAAGGCCTCTGAATCTGATAGCTGCATCATCCGCATCTGTTCAAGAAGTGTAGAGTTAAGAGCCACATATGATAGGAAAGTATGTCCATGCCTGTCGTGCACCTCCAGATGCATCTCAGAGAACAGTGCCATAAGCTTCCACTCACTGTTGGCCTTCTGAACTACCTGAATCTGAGTTCTCCTGCTCATAGCATCAGCCACCACATTGCCCTTTCTCGGCGTATAGGCGAGCTCAATGTCTAAGGACTGAAGATACTCAACCCACATACGCTGTCTCAGATTCAGATCACGCTGAGTGAAGATATACCTGAGACTCTTGTGGTCAGCGAAAACCACAAGGTGCTCTCCTAGAAGGTAGTGTCTCCAACAACGTAAGGCGTGAACAACTGCTGCCAACTCTAGATCATGCGTAGGATAATTCCCCTCGTGTGGCCTCAACTGTCGAGACCCATACTCAATAACTTCATCTCCCTTCATAAGAACATCTCCTAGCTTGATACGTGAACCATCACAGTAAACTGTATATCCCTTGCCCGGATCTAGAAAGACTAGTATCGGTTCTAACGTAAACCTCCCCTTCAGCTCTTCAAAGGACGACTCATAAAAATCTGACCATAAAAACTTCGTTGCCTTCTTGGTCAGACCTATCAATGGTGCTGCTAGGTGCGAAAAGTCCTGTATGAAACGCATGTAGTATCCATCCATCCCTAGAAAACACCACACCTCAAAAACATTCTTTGGCTACTCCTAGGGAACGACAGCTCTCACTTTGTCTGGGTCCACTGAAACTCATGTCTTTGAGATAACATGACCCAAGAAGTTAATCTGATCCATCCAAAAGAGGCATTTCGAGATCTTAGCATAGAACTAATGCTCTCTCAGTGTACTCAGAACGATCTCAAGATGTGTGTCATGGTCGTGTTGTGTGTGAGAGTACACCAAGATATCGTCCATGAAGTCCATGATGAAGGAGTCCAAGAACGGATGGAACACTCGATTCATCAGTGACATGAAAACTGCAGGCGCGTTCGTGAGACCGAACAGCATGACTGTATACTCGTATAGACCATACCTTCTCCTAAAGGCAGTAAGAGGTATATCTGATGGTCTAACGCGCAAATGATGACAATCGGACCTCAAATAAATCTTCGAGAACACTCGGGATCCCCGAAACATATCAAAGACGTCATCTATCCTTAGCAAGGGATATCGGTTCTTGACCTTCAACTGGTTCAGCTTCTGATAATCCACACAAATCCGTAGGGTACCATATGCCTTCTTCGCAAAAAGGATAGGCGAACCCCAAGGATATGTACCGGGTCTGATGAAACCCTTTTCTTGCAACTCCTCCAGCTGCTTCTTGAGCTCCTGCAACTCTCGTGTAGCCATCCTATAAGGAGTAATGGACACTGGTGCCACTCATGGAATGAGCTCAATCGATAATTCTACCTCACTCTCCAGAGGAAAACCTAGAAATTCCTCTGGAAAGACATTGATGAAACAATCCACCACTGGGGGAAAGTCTAACTGTGAAGTCCCCTAGTCATCCAGATAAAGACTGGCTATCTGGGCTATAACTTCCCCAAGACCATGATGTTCTAGTCCAGCTCTACCCACCTGGACATCCCACTTGCCTCTATGAAGGATGGATTTTCCCTCTGGTCATATGAAACTCACCCTGCAGTGATAGAAATCAACGACTACCTGGAAGGGGACTAACCAGCCCATATTAAGAATGACGTCATAGCCCTTCATCTCTAGGACATAGAGTTCCCATAAGATGTGACACCATGTAACTTCAATAGGGAACTCTTTGCACTGGCGTATGTTAGATGTCCTCGTTCCCAACGGCGTGTCAAGAGTCAACAAGTCGGCAGACGGAAAGATATAGAGCCCAAGGCTCTCCACAATCGCAACAGAGATAAAGCTATGGGAAGTACCAATATCGAAAAGAGATGAAGATAAAACTGAGGCTACTAAGATCATACCTATAACTATATAAGAGTCTGGATCTTGCTCTTGATAGGTCTTCTCCACGGAGAAAGACTGGCCTGCACCACGACCCTGCGCCCCTGGGTGACCGCTCCTAGCTGATCCACTGGGCTGTCGTAGATGACCTAGTGATTGGACACCACGGCCGAGACCTCCACCTCAGCTCGAACAACAGGAAGAACTCCAATTCCAAAACTGGTGGGAAAATGGCGAAGCATATCTAGAACGCAGAGTCACAGAGGAAACCCTACCAGCAGCTAAAGGTGAGAAGATGTGACAGAAACGCTGAAGATGGCCCATCATGCCACCATATCGGCACTCCATCGGATCTCTCTGGCACTGAGGCCTAGTATGCCCACTACTACCACACTGGTATCATACAAACTTGGCTACCATAATATGCATCCCACGAACCTCGATCTCCTTGAGAAGACTCTCCGTGACACTTCTTACTGTTCGTAGGAGGAACAAGAGCTCTGGATGTTGAACCGCCATGGCTCACTGCTCCAGAATCCCTCAGATTGCGCTCAGTAATTAGCACCTGATTAATGATGGAGGATATATGAGTCAACTAGAAGATATTCACCTTGGAATGGATCTCTTGCCTGAGACCATCCATGAACTTCCTAGAAAGAAACAACTCATCTCTTGCTGGGATCGGTGTGAAACACTACAGCTCAATGAAGCGAGATGAGTACTCTATAATAGAAAGACTACCCTACTGAAGACTCATAAACTCCCGGGCTCAATCAGACCTCAGGGTCTCAGGATAGAAGTAATCGTAGAAGGTGCGTCGAAACTCGTCCCAAGACATACCCTGCTGACGCCCTGACTGTGAGATCACCTCCCACCACCTCTTTGCAGTGTCTCTGAGTATATAGGTGGCCAGCTTTACCCTCTTCTCTAGGGGTATCTACAGATACACGAAGATAGTCCAAGTGGCCTCAAACCACGACTCTGCAGCCTGGGGTCCTCCATCCCCTGATAACATAGGAGGATGCTACTGTTGAAAAAACCTCGTTAACTCAGCCATCGACGGGGAAGGATGTGGTGCTCCCTGAAAAGCCTGCATTATCCTCAGTAAATCCTCCCCGAACTGCGCATCAGCGCCTACGATAGGTATAACTACTAGTGCCAAGGATGGCATAGCAGGAGGATCAGCAGGAGGTCCCTGATCGGCCATATCTGGTGTTTTATCAACATCAAGCAACTGACGCATGACCGGAGGACGTCTCAGAGCCATAGCTCTGAAAGATCAAAATAACACCTTTGATCAGGATTAACAAATACTGAAAAAACAAGAGTAAAAAATGGTAACATGGGAAAGAAACTATCATGTTTTACAAAACACGACTACACGACATGAATAAAAACTACCAAGCATGTACTTTTAGCCATTTACATGGACATGTACTCCTACCACTACTGGTTTTGTAACACCCCAAACTACACTGTGTGTTGTTCCCACACACGGCATGTACTTGAACTCTAAACCCCAGCCTGAGTCTACCTACACGGCTAACCCACATGGTCCAACAAACTCCAGACTACACAGCGGGTTCCCTTGGGACAGGACATGTACTCGACTCTGTCTTGGCGGCCCGTGTTGTTAGTAACATGGCCGTCTACACAGTTTCCCTTACACGGCATGTTCCGAACAAACACGGAGTGTATAGGAAAGATAACATCGACTCGTGTTGTAAGTTTCACGGCCGAGTACCTAGGAAAAAACTACACAGATTTTTCTTCAACCACACGGCGTTTTCAACTCGAGCTTCCCCAGCCGGTGTTTTTAGTGACACGACCGGGTACACAGCTCTAAACTACACGATGTGTTCTCTACCCACAAGGAGTGTTCCTACATCTATTTTCACGACATCGTGTTTCTACTCACACGGTCAGTGACACGACATGTATTCAGAAAGTACACGCTGTGTATTCTGGGTAATTCTGGGTAGTAGCTCAGAAACTGCACAGAAGCCCAGAAACACTGAAAACAAGGCAAAGAGGTTCCAAATTCTGATCTGTGAGGGCCCATTATCCCCACGAATCAAAGCATGGAATCTTTTATAGTCATGTACAAGAGAAAATAGGATCATGATCCACCAACATCTGATTCAAGAGGGACCATAACACCTCAAGAACCAAAATTTATAGTTCATTTAATCCAAGTGTAACAAAATCAATCTCTCTATCACAGCAGCAGGGATTCTATCAAGCATCTATAACAATATCATACATAATCTACACATAGTATATCACAACAACATGAAATTGCTAATTCACCCTATATGGAATGGAAAGAATGCATGGAATGTTATTTCAACCAAGTGCCTATATGATGCATGAGATGGCATACCCTCATATCATCAGATTGCGATAGAAATAGAACTGTAATATCAAAAAATAACAGCACGAAGCATGTGAATAACTCTAGGTGAAATCATATCAACCGTAAAATATCAAAACCAGAAAACTCCAATAAACGAGTTAGTATGGATTTTCCCTATACATGGGTTAGCTACTCCCGAGCACATATTATTACCAAGTACCAAATCCTCACTATCCCTGTAGAAGTCTCCAAACAGTAAAGCAAGAGAAAAGTACACCTTTGATACCAATTTGTAACGTCCTGACTCGGATGCCAGTAACCGGGGCTCCGAGCCGGTTTTCCACATAGCCTCAAGCGCATTTCCCCAAATGCCAGAAGTTTTCGACTAGCAGCGAGGGCCTTGGGTGTGATAGTGGGGAAACTATGCCCTAATTAGAAGAGTACATAGAGGAAATAAATAAACATGCAATAGAGGAAGCAGTGAATAACCCACAATAATAAACATCATAAGACTAAATAAATAAACTGGAGCACATATGTATGTATAGAATGATGCAAGATACAACTCTAGGAAAGCAGCCAGACAAGTCACAATGCTGAAAACACGACAGTACCAAAACAAGTACAAAAGAATATTAAATAGCTCATTAGCATCGCAAGCCAATGCTTGGTACCATGCTCTCCTTCCCCAAGTAATCAATTACCAGAAGTCGAAGGGTGCTTGCCCCTATCTATACCTGCAACAACATAATATGTTTGGGCCCAAAGGCATGGCCCAAACAGGTTGTGAGATAAAATCCCAGTAGGGAACCACCCGAAAATCTATGCCTAACAGTCAGTGTGTATATGGCAGGTAAAAGTACAGTAAGCAGTAAACAACAACAGCAAAACAATAGGCAGTAAATAGTAAGCATTAAACAACAACAGAAAAGTAGTGGGAAGTAAACAGTAAGAAGTAAAGTAGGATGATACACAACAGTAATAAATCCACAACGAACAACAGTAGTGAAACAACTAGTCAAAAATCAGGAAACCCTCTGGGAAGTACTCACATCCCTCCCCTCTGGTCCTGTCCAACATGTACCACAACCCTCTGGGCAGTGCACTCAGCCTAACCCCTCTGGCTTGTTCATACGAATTTATGAGACTCCCTAGGGAAGCACACTCAGTAAATTCCCCTTATTGTCAAGGGTAGTCAGGGACACTCTGAAGAAGATCATGTGGTCTAACCCACTTATCCCCAAGGTTTTAAGACTCTATGAGGAAGCTATCTCGGTCAATTCCTTATATAGCCTCAGGTATACCACAAACTCTCTGAGGAAGATCACTCGGTCAATTCCCCCTCTATCATGAGATGAGTCTTAAAAAGATTCAAAAAAAGTAACACTCTCTAAGGAAGCTCACTCGGTCTACCCTCCTATACTCTATAATATCAGAAGCCACACTGGGAAGCACACTCTGTATATCCCCTGTGGCCTATAATGTCTATGACTCCCTAAGGAAGCTCACTCCGTCTACCCTCCTATAGTTTATAACACCATGTTCTCCCAGCCACATGCCAGTCAGTGCATAATAATGTTATAAGGCCAAAATACACCTATAGATCTACTTGGCTAACCAAAGTACACCTATAGAGATACTTGGCTAAATATTATATAGGGAAACAAGCATGTAATGAAAAACACACCATCCTATAGACACAAGGAATGGAAATGGTCATAACGGCCAAAGGCTAACAAGCCCCAAAGGTCGTAAGCAAAGAAAAGCCTGGGAAAACATCCAAGAACAAAAATATATATGCCAAAATGTTCAATTTACCTCTACTCAAGCATACTAGAAAATCAGGAAAACAACAGGGAAAAAAGCTAAACACGCAATACACGGTTAACGGGTATTGGTGGAGTTTCCACATAAAACTCAAAGGCTTTGAATGGTAAGGCACCAACCACCTTCCTCGATCCTAGGAGATCAATATACTTGAACCACGACGACTGATTTTCTTTAGAATGTTCAAGATCTGAGAAAACAACCATAACACTCAACCGATGATATCCTGAGAAGAGGAGGAATTGGAAATTAAGGCTCAAGAAGAAGGGAGAAATCACCGCTGCGATTCCAACGCAATCAACGGTGCTCAAAATGGAGAACAGACGGCGGAACGAGCGCTCGTCGAATATTCGCGGATTCCCGATGCTCTCGGATGAAGAAGCTAGAGAAGAAGTCATTTTCGTCGATTAGGAGCGACCCGGGTCCATTTAATGAAAAAAAAGAAAGTACACGGCGTGTACATTTAGAGTACACAGCGTTTACTAGGTATTTCCATACTCCGCCAAAATCGGCCTCCATATTACCCCTACACAGCATGTCTGTGGCCCGAACACGACCAATACACGGCTTCGAGTGGGAAAAGAGTACACGAAGTGCACTTAAAAAATTTCCAGAAACTCCATTTTCCTCAAAAACTCCATAAAAATGAAGGACATACCAGGAACAAAAATTCGGGTTCTTACAAAGGACTCAATAGAATGGTGTTCCATTCTATTCTCATTTTGTAGTCTATAATGATTCATAGCTTTTGTATGTATATAAATAACATTTTCCATTCCATTTTCCATAACATTTTGTTGTTCTGAAAGAAAATCATTTAATTTCATAGATCATTGATCATTAACACAGTTTCTTTAGGTTCCATCCCTTGTCTAAAACTCTAAAAGAATAGAGTGAGAGGAAAAAATCATACTGTAAAAACAATAATATCAAGGTGTAGTATGTTCAATCGATAACATCATAGGATTAATCCTAGGTTATACATGATCATTACTATAATTCTTGGAAACTATCCAATAGTAACACATAACCTTAGGGAAAACCCTACACATAGGTTATAAATATATATAGTAATCTCAATAATGTTTTTGCATCCTATTTTCAAAAGATTTTCTAATTCTTTCCTTCGAAATGTACTATAGTGACCTATGCCTGACGTACATGGATATTACATTTCTTTTTTGGAATACTTAATATATGACATAGAAAGACCCCCAATGACCATATTAGTTTAGTGTCTTTGGAAACATAGAACTTAATCATCTAACTTGGTGAAATATCTTCAACATCTCTTATAAAAATCATCCCCTTTTTTGTTCTAAACTAGAACCGTTCTTTATATCTAGGGGAAAAGAAAAAATACAAAATGGTGAGATCAATTTCATAGTAAGGTTAAACATTTAAACAATCTTAAAAACATAATCAAATGATTATACAAAATGGACAAAACACTTGACGAAAACATACCACATTTCACGTTTAATAAAATCATTATTCATTAAATCAATATTGGTAGTTCATAAAGCATAAATCATAATGTAATCATGAACCATGAGAAAATAGAATTTGAATAAAACATAGAATTATGGAAAACAAATAATCACATAATATTATTTCTATAATAGAAAAGGAATTTCTTCCAAGACAATCATTATGGAAAATGTCATTCACTAAATGAGGTTTCTTTTCCAATTTAGCTATGTATTACTAAACAAGATTTATGTGCCATTCTATCCCTATATTACTAAGAAATATTTTCGTTATGTTATAGTCATTTCCATCTCATGGGATATTAATCGTTACCCAATGAATTGGAGGTACATATAGGTCCCACCTATCTCATAATGAAATCATTCTTATATATTCCACTAAAACAATAAACAATCATCATAGCATATCCCATGAAAAATTGGGCTTCATAAAAATAGTTCTATCATAGCATAATCAATATAAAATATGTTTCCAACATTAACACAATAAAATTATAATAATAATAGGTATATTAACATAACCCTACTTGAAGTGCATTATCTTAGATGGAAAATAATTTTGATAAAACACTTGAACATAATTCCTGTGGAAAAAATCCTTTCTTCGTCAAAAATGTATTCTATTATCAAACTACCTTGCAATTTAAAAGAAATGAATTTAGTTGGAAACAACCATAACGTCCTATAGTGGAATATTCATGAAAACAAGGAATTATAATGTTTTAAAAATGATGCATATGTTAAAAAAACATTCCACATATTCTTTTACTCGAAAATTCAAAAAGTACCTCATTTGGTAAACAAAACAGAGATTCCTTACCAACCATGTAGTAAATGTAAAAAGTGTTAAAAATAAAATAAAACATACATAGAATAATAGTAAAAATTTTAAGAAATTATTTTTATAATGAATGAACATGAATGATAAATATATCCCTAGTATATACTTATGTTTAAACAATCTCAGATAAAAATGAAATCCCACCATTATCCCTTTCCTTATGTTTTATAAACTTCTTATATATCTAAACAACCTATATAATGAATTATATATTGTTACATATTTATTCCACTATCATAATCATTTTTATGATAACATTTAGGTTCATATTTGCATCTGTTAGTAACATTTCATTGTTACTCGTTATTCGGGTATAAACTGCTTTATGATCATATGCATGTGTCTTCGAATAAGTTACAGTTATCCTTATTATGTCATATTTGTATCACTATAAAATGATATTAAAATAATAAATACCGTATTTATTTATTATTTACAATAATATAATTATTCTTGAATGGTAATCATGCAGAACGAATAACATCGCATCTAGGAGACGATAGGCTTTACGTACACACGAGCGATGATATAATTGCCATAATTCATGAATGGTATAGAATTGAATTGTGTACTATACTTCATAATAAATATCATTTTATAATAATCATATTAAGTTTTTACATCCATTTTTATACTCATCCATGTAAGGTGCTGGTGAAAAACAGATTACACCATGACATGGAGACCGTAAGTCATACTTACACATGCGTAGTGATTTTTTTTCATAAGATGGATATAAATTGGAATATGGGGGTTTAATAATTATAATATCATCTATGTATTTAAGAGGTATTGGAATTATTATTCTATAATGAATAAACAGACAATGTGGAAGTAGAAGAATAATGAAATATGAAAGAATCAGTAGGGGAGACTACCTCTTCCTTGACGTGCTCTCTTTAGATCTCCTCTTAATGGGACAAGGGGTGGTCTTTTGAGAATACCAGCACCTCTATAATGTAACTAGGGAAGTTGAGAAGTGAAATGATCTAGGTAGAGAATATCTTTAAATCTTTATGAGTTATGGAGAAATGAGAGAGAATGTTCCCTTTGTAATTGAGGTGAGTGGAACTTTTTAAAACCTCAAAAATATTATTTTTTAATAATATATAACACCACATAAAATCTCCAAAATCACCCAATTTAAAACATGATATGAGATATGGATGTAATAGAATCATACAATAAATTTTAGACTAGTTTTTATATCTATTTAAGCATTATGTTTTTAAGTAATATATATTTTTTCTATTTAATTTTTAACCAGGGTAACAAATATTTCAACTTTAAAAGGGTATAATATTTACATATTTGAAGACAATTAGACCATAATTGAATAATTTTGGAAATTTTTGACCATTTAATAATTATTATATATTTTTTAAAATTGTTTTATGATTTGTAAATAATTTAATAAATCAATATTTTGAAAAATAACAATTGTGTAAATTTTGACACTCTTCAATTGATGCATTTTGAAAATTATAAAGATAAGTTCTTATCCTCAAACCAAATATTTAATCAAATCTCTATGGGGTAAAGGTAATCCATAAAATTCATTTAAAAAATTAATTATCCCAAATTATATCAAATCTAATAATTTAATAACATTTATTTTACTTTTAACATAGTAAAATAATTACTACATCAATATTGTGTAAATATTTAGTATAATTATTTGATGAATAAGAATTAAAAATAAAACTCTATACTAAAGATAAATTTAATATATTTTATAATAATATATTAAGTTGATTTTTATACTTGAAAATTAATCATTAAAGTTTTTATTTTTATTAAATTATGAATGTGACAATTTAAACATTACATTAAATGAAAATATATAATTGTATTAATCTATTCCATATGGATCCAAATTGTCCATAACTGGAAAATTGGATTCTGATGGTAGATATATATTGTACCAATAATATTTTGTAATGTAATTTGAAACATTGATCATTATTATCATTTTAATAAAAATTAGTTCATTGAATAAGAATCAATTAAATAATTTATACATCATCCATATAAAAAATATTAAGAAAATTATTTATTTACTAAAAATTACAAATAAATTATCATGATAACAATACTCATTTTATATTTTAAATAAGTATTTATATTAAAATTTATCTTCTGTAAAACCATATTTTAGAAATGATATATTATTTAGTACAAGAATGTGACAATGTTAAATTATAATTTAACAAAATATTATAAATACCATAATATCTCCCAAATGGACCCAAAACGCCACAATAAATTTATATGAGGGAAATATGTTTATTAAGTTAAAAAATACTATTTATATTTGTTGATACAACTTATTTGTATAGATGTGGATACATAATAGATATTAAAGAAAAATAAAATGGAACTTTGTGTATTTCCTTAATTTAAATATTATATAAGTCATTCTCATGGAAACGAGTCCATTAAATGACATAATATTTCTCCTTAAATATTGAGTGTCTAATTTTATTCATCAAATAAAATTATTTCATTTTTTGGTCATTTTATATTTACAATAATTTTATTTTTAACCAAATTTAACTAATTTACCCATTAAAATGGTAATAAAATTTACCATGGTTACTACTCATATTAGAAAAAACTAAAAGGGGGCCTACATACACAATTTGGACCAATAGAATAAAATATTGACATCAATTTTTCAAAATTCAATAAACAAAATTTTCACGAATTAAATTTAAAATAACACCATTGAAATTTCACAAAAAATAGTTTTTCCAAACATGCACATCTTTAAAGGATAATGTTTTTATAATAAATTCAGGCACAAAATCATTTTCAAAAATCATAATTGGATAAAAATCAACTATCAAAATTTGAAAGCTAATTCAAAACATAATTTAAAAATTCAATGAGTTAAAAAAATTCAGTATTTTCACTATTTATCAAAAAAAATGAAACATATCTGAAAAATACAAAAATTTCCACAAAATAAAATTAATATATTCAGAAAAAAAAGATTAAGATTATTTTTTTTCAAAATTGAATATAGAAAATTGTCAAAACATGATTTAAAAAGGGTGCGACATCAAATGGCGAAAATGATGCATTTTTTATTACTTTGTTTATCTGAAAAATTTAATTAGTTATTATATCATGTTTCGTAAATAAAAAATATGAATTTTAGTGTTATATAAAATAAAAATTGTGGTTAATACTATTCATAATGGCTAGTGTATATCTGATAATATATCATTGTTCAATGAAACTTGTTATTGCGTACAACGAAAGATATCAAGGAAGGTTGATTTTGAATGTAATGCAAGCCAAGTCAGTGTTATGTTTAGTGCATGATTCCTTTGGTGTTTTGTATAACATAACCCAAACATAGTTATTTTATACATTGAAACAAATCTATACTCAGTGTTTCCTGAAATGAATTCCATCTAATGAACTCAAAATTGTGTGTAAGAGAAGCCAAGAATTTTCATGCGTAATGTGCAAGCTAATACGATGTTTCGTATAGCACAAGGTAATATTTTGTGTAGTTTACAACCCAAGACATAGGAAAAATAAAAAATAATCAATCTGATAAAATCCTGGGGAGTAATATTCTACCCGCCTTAAAATGAATTTCGCCATTGAAACTCATCAGTGTTTTAATTGGTTTACTACTACATGAATGTTTCATTATGGAAACACATGTCATAAAAATGAATAATAAAACATCATTATCAAAATGAATGTTATAAACATAATGGTTATCCAAAGTAACTCACCACTGGAGTTCTACATATAAGAAAATAGGTGGGAAGTGAAATCAAAGTTATAGAAGAGAAATATGACCATCATATACCAATGGATAGTGATAGACAATAAGGATTAGAGAAAGTTAACTAATAGAGAGTCTTAAATCTATGGAGATTTAATGGACCATATGATTCATCGGATAAGAAGGTAATAGGACAACATTTTTTTATATCCTTTTTTTTTAAAGTTGATGAATTTTGGCATGATGAGAAATACTTACATGATTTCAACACAATATCACCATTTTTCATTACCTAAAAAATTTCCACTTCATATCTTATTTAATGATTTGAATTTGAATTTTTTATTATTAAAGTGTTGTCAGATCATGGAATAAAATGATAGGTTATTCCAGCTGTCTCAACAAATGGTTAGAATGGGTTATCATGTTTGTATAAGGCCACCTATAGTGATATATTTGAAAAATCTAAAAAACTTCAACTTGAATATAACATATGCTATCCATAAATTTATAACATTACAATCCTTCCAAAAAGTAAAATAATACATTAGAAAGAGGTGAACTAAATGGAATTAACATTTATCTCCCATAACTCATAAGGTAGTTCTTGGTTGTCCCATTCCAAACATGGGAAAACCTTAATCACCTATCCTTTTGAAACATGGAAATGACATGAATTAATATATAACTTTATAGAAACCATACATTAGGTCAAAATTAAATTTTTTGCACACAAGAAAAATATCAAAATGTTTAAATACTCAAACCATGATATCACTTTGTCCATATTTTATTCATTATCTCATTAATACTATAAAACATCTCATTATCTTCTTATCCCGTCATTTTGAGCATATCATATTCTTTCCAAAAGTATTTCAATCACATTTCATGGTTATGAGTACCATATAATTATTGAAAACCACAATGGACCAATACATAGATATTACAATATTCCATAATACCATAAACATTATTTTATAACACTATTTTGGAATCCCATTACATAAACACATAATCATTACATCACATTGTTTTCCTACTCAACCTTGTCAATAGTGATCGCATGTGATTTTCCTTTGAACTTGGTATTAAGAGGTTGTCTATGTTAATCATCAAAATTATCCCATGGATTTGGGAATTGGTTATCATAACACCTCATTTCCTTGAACATGTAGCATTGAAGTGAGTTATGAAATCTCTGTAGTCTTTTTATATTCACATCATTAGAATACTTTTTCTTAATACTTCGGCCCTCAACTACTCGATGAATTTATTTTCCACACATAAATCATTTACTAGTCCGTTATGAAAATATCCACCATTCTTGTTTCCACCCATTGAGCATAAGGAAAAATTTATATTCTTTTCACCATTGTTTTTAGATTTTCTATTGAACTCCATCTTTCACTTCTTATCAGAACCATGAGATTGATTTGTAACACCATCTTACCTTTATACCTTTATATCACAAAATATAATCTCTTCATACCTAATGAAGTTTGTTTAAGATAATTCGCTTTGAAGACTTGGTTTTAATCCACTTAATAACCGATCAACATTACGTTCATGTTAGATGATAATTCTAGAAGCCTACCTTGAAAGTCATGTAAAATTATCTGCGTACCAATAGATTCATCATTCTCATTCTTATGTTCAAGGATCCCCTTTTCCATATTTTTTTAATGATTCGAGGAAAGTAATTATTAGAAAATATGTTCTTGAACTCATACTATTCAAGGGATTAAATTTCATATATCTTCCTTGTATTCTTGATTTGAAACCACCACTGGTCTGATTTTCCTTCTAAACGACAAATAACCATAATGGATTTTCATGTTTCGAATAACAATGGATAGAAAATATATTTATAATAGTACTGATCCATTATTCGGAAATGTGTAGATCATAAGGCTCACTAAAATATAGTGGATGTGGCCTCATGAAGGACTCAATATAATATTGTTCCCTTCTCGGCTCATTTGGAAGTCCAGAATGATTCATAGATTTTGTATATATAGAAATAAGATTTTTCATTCCATCTACCATAACATTTCGTTGTTCATAAAGACAATCATTGTATTTTATAGTGCATTAATCATTAACATGGTACTTTAGGGTTCCAAGCATTGACTAAAACCCCAAAATAATAGTGTGAGAGGAAAAATTCATACTTAGAAAACAACATAATCAAGGGGGAGTACATTCAATCTCTTACATCAAAGGATTAATCCTTGGTTATTCATGACCATTAATATAATTCTAGGACTGTAACATATATTTAAACAGAACCATAGGGATATCCCTAGACATACCTCAGAAATACCACTAGGGATCTCACTAAGGTTTTTTCATTATTGTTTCCAAAGGAGAACAAAACCTTTACTCTGATACCAACTTTAGAAAACCAATATTGAAATAAATGGATCTTATATTTCATTCATGGAATAATTAATACATGACACAAAACGATTTGCAAAGAGTGTATTTATTTTATTTCATTAGAAACATGGAACATTATCATCTAATATTGTCAAATATCTTAAACATTTCCTATAAAAATCACCCCCTTTGTTTTTCCTACATAAATCCTTTTTTTATCGAGGGGAAAAGAAAACGTAAAAAGGGTGAGCTCAAATATTCAATAACGGTTTGAATGGAAACAATATTATAAAACATAAACATAAGAGTGTAAAAAGGGAACATAAAACTTGTAAAAACAACCCACATTTAAAATATACCAAAATCATGAGTCATGAAATGAATATTAGTAGTTCATAAGGCATAAATAATAATGGAATCATGAACCGTGAGAAAATAGCATTGGCATAAAACATGGAATTATGGAAAACAAATAAGAACATAATATTATTTCCATCTTATCCAAGGTATTGTTTTTAATACCATTATAGTGGCCAATTACCTTTACAGAACTGGGATTACTTTCCATTCGAGGCATGTATTCGTAAACCAAATTTAATTGTTTCTCCAGCCCTCTATTCCTAAATGAAATTTACTTTTCATTCCAGTAATGTATATCTCATGAGATATAAATCATTACCAAATTCATTCAATGGAGATATAGGTCTCACCCATCCCATAATTAAATAATTCTTACATGTTTAACAAAAACATAAAGCATTCATCATAGCATAAACCATTAAATAAAAGGGGTATCATAAAAATCCTTCTATCGTAACATAATCCATATAAAATAGCATTACATAATTAACACATTAAAATAACATTAATAGTATGGATTTAAACTTCACCCGACTTAAAGAGTGTCATCTTAGATGAGAAATAATTTTGATAAAACACTTGAAATTAATTCCTATGGAAGATATCCATTCATCATCAAAAATGTTTTCTACTATCAAAATGTCATCCAATATTAAATGAAAATAATTTATTTCAAAATAAAAATGAAATATTATGAAGGAAAAAAACATGTAAATAATGTGTTATGAAGATGTAAAAATTCCGTATAAGTTAAAAAACATTCTCCTCATACTTTTACAAGAAAAGTCAAAAAGTAGTTCATATGGTAAAGAAAATGGAGATTCCTTCCATACCATATAGTAAAAGTAGAAAATTAGTAAAAATGACTTTAAACATAGATATAATAGTATTAAAAATTTTATAAAAAAAATTATAAAACTTCGACATGTATGATAAATATATCCCCAGTAAATATTAATGTTTAAACAATCTCAGATAAAAATGAGATTTCTGAATTAACCCTTACCATTGGATTCATAATCATCATATGTATCTGAACCGCTTATATAATGATTTAGATATTGTTAAAAATTTATAATAGAGTCATAATCAATTTTATGATTACCTTTTGTTCATATTTTGATTTTTTTGTATGTAACATTTAATTATTATACGTTATTCAAGTATTAACTGCATTATGATTGTATGCATGTTTCGTTGAATAATTTCTGGTTCTATTTCTTTGGTGTTATTTTTATCATTATAAATCTAAATTGAAATAATAAAAACCATATTTATTCATCATTTTCATTTTTATAATCATGATTTTATGGTAATCATGTAGAATGAATCACATCACAATGTGGAGATGATAGGTCGTACGTACGCACTAGCGATGATATCATTCCCATAATTCTTAAATGGTATTGAATGGAATATTGTACTATATTTCAGACTCAATATAATTTTATAACTATTATAAATAGTTATTACATCCATTTTTATACCCATCCTTGTAAGGTGGTGGTTAAAAATAGTTTACAATTAATAAGGCTATATTATTTTAGCGAGGGGTGATTTTATAGTTGAGAAGATTAGGGTTTTCCCTTATTTTAGTATTTATATTTTTATTTTTGATCAAGACTATAAATAATCATGATTCATGTGACCTAATATAGTAACAACATCATGTGAGTCAGAAACATCTAAAATTTACATCAACCATGACCCATGCATGATGCAAAAATTCATTTATTTAGTATATTTTTAAAATTATAGAATTTCACTCCTAACAGAATCTTCAAGTATTTCAAAAAAATCCCAAAAAATTCTTCCTAACCATTTTTTGACATTTATAATTAAATAATAAACTCTAATTATCAAAATAATTTCCTCATCAAGTAAAAATTAATTTATAAATAAAATTATTATTTATTAGAAAAATATTGATTTTAAATATAAACTGATTTTATTACACATTCAAAAATTAACTGAGGTCTCATTAAAATATCCAAAATTTATAAGACAATAAAATATTTTTTTATGAATATTTTTTTTGAAAAATATATATTTTTTAAATAAATTTAATAATTTTATATTTTAATTAAATATTTATTAATCAAAAAATACCAACACTTTATTAATAATTATTAAAATATTCACTCTCTTTTATATAGTGCCTATATTTTATTTATACTTAAATGGGAGATGTTACTATTAATTAGGCTATATTTATCGATATCCAACAATTGTGTTCATGGAGATTACATTTATTTTTCAGAATACTTAAATACAAGGCACAAACAGACGCCCAACGAGCATATTAGTTTAGAGTCTTTGAAAACATGGAAAACAATCTTTAAATCATGGTTAATGTTCTTCAATATATCCCATAAAGATCATACCAATTTGTTTTCCAACCTAAAACAATTATTTATATATTGGGGAAAAGAAATCATTGAAAGGGTGAGATCAAATGCTCAGTAAGGGTAATCATGGAACACATAAAACAAAACAAAATACATTTCAATGTAAAAACCTGAATATAATGTTCAAACAGAAGCATCATAAGTCATCACATAAATATTGGAAGTATATAAATAATGAAACATAAAGAAACATAAATCATGATAAAATTACATGGGAAGAAGACATGGAATTTGGAAAACCCTTAAGCACATAATATGATTTCCACAGTAGCCATGGAATTTTTTCAAAGACCATCATAGTGGAAAAAGTCCATTACTGAACTGGGTTTTCATGTCATTCCAGCCCTGTATTACTGAACTGGATTAACTTGTAGTTCTAACCATATCTATATAATGAGATATAAATCATTACCCAATGCATTGGAGGGAGATATTTTTCTCACCCATCTCACGATGAAATCATTCTTATATCTTCCACAAATGCATAAATCGTTCATCATAGTAGAACCTGTGACATAAAATGTGATTCTTAAACATCATTTCATCATAACATAATCCTTATAAGATAAATGGACTTAATAAAAATATTTCCATCATAAAATCAATCAAAACAATGAAATAATATGTGTAGAAACATAACCATATGTCATCTTAGATATAAAAAATAATTTTTTTAAAACACTTGAACTTAGTTCTTGAGGAAAATATCCTTTCTTCTTCAAAAACATTTTCTTTTCCAAAAATGTCATTAAATTTTAAAAGTAATGAAATTAATTGAAAGTAAATTGCAAAAGTGATATAGTAAGATTCATGCAAGTAATGCTTTATGAAAGCGTAAATATATGTTCAGGCTTATAAGTTAAAAAAACATTCTTCTCATACTTTTGATGGAAAATTCAAAAAGTACCTCGTATGGTAAAAAAATAATTATTCCTTCCTAACCATGTAGTTAAAGTTAAAATGGGTAAATATACCTTTATAGGTACATTGAATAACAATACACATTATATGCCAATATTTTTCTTATACCATGGACTTGTATGATAAATATATCCCCCGCAAATACATACGAATAAAAAATATTGGATGAAATGAGATTGGAAGTGTTATCTTGAACCATAGGTATGTTTTCTTAGGAATGTTTCTGAAACTCCTATATAGTGGGTTTAAATATATTATTAACTAGTAACAGATCCTTAATAATATTTATGATATCATGTATGATTCACTTTTTAAATTTATATTACCCATATATTTGTTAATCCTATGTTAATGCAATGTATTGGGTAATAATCGTTTCATTTATCATACGTATCTGGAATTGTTCTTCAACATATGATTACATAGATCATGATTTAATTAATAAAATGATGTAAAAAATTATTTATATATTATATATATTTAGTATATATATATATATATATATTAGATTGATAAATGGAATGGAATACACCGTTCTTGGAGATAGTAGGTTGTACGAATGCATGAACGCTATTTTCGTTTCCTTATTAAATTAAATGGAAGTCAGTAAATGTCATGTATATATATAAATAAATCCAGTATCATTATTAAGTAATATATTTCCTGATTATTTATTATATATACATTATAATCATTCTTGATTGGTTAACATGGAGAATGAATCACATCACGTCGTGGAGACAGTAAGTTGTACGTACGAACAAGCGACAATATCATTCCCATAGTTGTTAGAAGTTTTTGAAGTGGATGGTGTATAATATCAAAGAATTAGTATGATGTTATAAAAATTAGATGTAGTTATTATTTCTATAATTATACCCATCCTAGTAATGTGGTGGTGAAAAACATATTACACCACGGTCTGGAGATGGTAATCTGTATGTATGCACGCGCGATGATTTAATTTTTCGTATGATGGATAGAATGTTAAATAGTAATGTTAGATATTTATAATAAAATAAAATTATATTATTGATACTAATGTTATATCTAAATATTGAAAAATCTAAATAATTTGAAGTAGAAGAAGAAATTAATTTGAAGGAATCTCTAGAAGAGAATACATCTTCTTCGAATTACCTCTTTTAAATTCTCTCTAAGGGAACTATTGTTTGTCTTTCGAAAATACCAGCACCTCATGAATTTATCTAGGGAATATTATAAGAGAAATGGGCAGGGGTGTTCTGATCATAAAGGCTCCAAATGGAGTGATGATGAGAGGGAGTCAGTTCCCTATTATAAAATATGAGAGGTGCACTTTATGAATGTTCTAAAATATTATTTTATTATAAATTCAATTTCTATATAAAATGGTCCAAAAAATATTTAATTCTATGATATGATGTGTTTTGTTTGAATACCCATCATCCAATAATATTTGTAAAATGTTTTGAATATTTTTGTTTGATTAACATTTTGGTTTTACCCTTATTTTGTCCTTTTAAATATTTTTTTGATATCAAGTTTTTTTTCACATTGTTGGTTAATGTAATTACCATATTATGTCAAACAACCCAGAAAAAGAGATTTCTGATATATTGGTACTTATAATAACTATTTTGTGGAATCATAAATCTGCAGTAATTTAATATCATTGAAAAATATATTTTATCTTTTAAGATATTAATTGTGTCAATTTTGGATATTATTCATACTTATCTTTTTAAAAAATTCATAACAACATGATTTCTTCAGAATTAATTCTTTAAATCAAATATAATATGTCAATATCATCTAGAAAATTATTATATGACATCAAAATAACCAAATTACATTTTTTAATATTTGTAAATTCATTTATTTGAATCCTTCATTAATGAAAATATCATGCCATTATCCATGTTTCATAAATAAATTTATTTATTTAATGTCCAAAAATTAAAAATTTAAAATCATAATGTAGAGAATTGTTTTTTCTTTATATTTAATATTTACAGTCAAAAATATAAATTACATAACCACATATAAAAAATGTTTTTGTAAATGATATATGATTCAGTTGTATTTTCCTTAAAATAAAATTAAAAGTAATTAAATGACATTACACTTATAAGTGGCTCAATGGGGCCCCAAAATCGACCCAAGGATGCATATAGTTATATTTCACTTGAAATGTTCATTCATATGAATTCAATGTAATATTAATGAAAATGACTTAAGTTGTATTAATATATATAAATATATTCTATTTATACATTAAAACCATACAATAATATTTTATAATCATATAAATTATTTCATTGAAAAAAGTTGTTTTCAATTAAAATTTTGTTTATTTTCCCTATTCATCAAAATATGAATGTTATTAGAAAAATATAAAAAATGTATCCATTGTAAATTTTTTGTTCTACATTAAAATAACATGTTTATTTTGTAAAATAGAACATATAAATGTGTCAAAAACTAAATTTAAATTGGGTGTGGCATCAAAAGGCACTTAAACTAATTTTATTTAAAAAAATAATACTTTTACCCAAGAATTTTTTTTTCTCATATTGTGTTCTAAAAAATGTGTAGGACGAATTCCAATTATATAAAATTAAAAATTTGGTAAATAATATTCATAATTGCTATTTTATATCCCATTAAATAATAATATTGTAATAGTATATCGTGGTTTTATGAAACTGGGAGTTGCGTACAACATAAGCTATCGAGGAAGGTCTCTATTGCATGTAACACAATCCAAGTTAGTGTTTCATGTAGTGATATATTCGTTTGGGGATGCATATAACATAATACAATCTTATTTCATTTATCTGGTGAACAAAATCTATAATCATTGATGTTTTAAATGAATTCTATCAAAAGAACTCGAACTTGTGTGCAACACAAGCTAAGAATTGTGTACATTCTTCAGTAAACTAATACGGCATGGCATATAGTACAAACTAATCTTGGTGTAGTGTACAACATAAGACATAAAATAATATATGTCATCATATATTGAGGTGTTACAATATTACTATTCATAAGGGTATGTAGCTATTCATAATGGAAAATTACTATTCATAAAAAATGTATATTGATCCTATCAGACTCTAAATATCATGCTAATCACAACCGTGTATGTCTGTTTTTTTTGAAATTCAAATCACAAAAGTGAAAAACTTATGTTCCTTGGATATGTTTTAAAAAAGTTTTCATTCATGGAGACTCATTGTTTCATGAATTCAATAATAAATTTATTTGTAAATTCATAGGGTGATATGTTATTTTCCTCAACAATAGACATCTATATCCACTAAACAAACATCCTAAATTGATCATGTAATATGACATCGAGAAACAAAATTTCTAGAGGTATCATTTATCTAAGAGTGTTTTTGATTGAAAAATAAGTAAATAAGTACATTACATAAATCGTGATTTATATCACTTGGTTTCCTAATTCCTAAAAACATCTTACTGATCTTTTGAACATACAATTCTATATCCTCAAATAATGGACACTAATAATCTTCTGTTGCGTACTATCCATCTAATACCTCTATTATTTTTCTTCTCAAAAATATTAGAAATATTATTCCAATATAGTAATGGACTAAATAAATATATATCCAAAATTTCATTGATAATTTCATTCAACATTATTTTTATCATTAGATATTCTAAATCACATTATTCACCTTAAAAATCTATAATTATAAGAGAAATTTATTTCATTAATGTATCTTGAAAATCTATGTGAAAATTATCATCAAATATATAAAAATATGTATCTTCATTCATAAATTAAACATCATGAATTTCAATTATTTGATGTCTATATCAGTATCATCACATGAGATAGACTTCACACAAATGTTTTTTTGAATTCTCTCTAGAAGAATCCAGTTATTTATCTTCTATTAAACATCACTTCTCCATATCATGAGGATCTACCTTTTCCTCATTGCATAACTCAACCAATTAAAAACTTTTAATCTTTATGAATCCTCTTACACATGTCATGATATTTTAGTCATACCTTTCATTACTCCAACATGTTATTCAAAATCATTATTGTAGTATCTTGTCTTCTAATATTTTAATTAGTTCAACTATTGATCATATTATCTTTTTGTAATTCCTTACAATTAAAGTCATCATTTTCAAATCCATATACCTTCTAATTATCTCATATATTTTATACCTTAACATTTTACAATTAAAAATATTTTCCTATAGATTTTGGTTTCTCTTCTTCTACTAATATGGGATTCCTCAACAGTTAATTTGTAAATTTCAATCTTATAGACTTATTTGGTTTCAAAATATGTAATATCTTAAACTCAAAACACTTATATTGTGTTCCAAGTATCTAAAATTTCCAATTTTATTCATTTATTTTAATTTATCCATTAGAATTTAACTTCTCTCTAAAAAAAATTTTGAATTCGTGCAAGTGAATCATTATATTCATTACATTAACATATATTGATTTAAATAATATAATGTTGTCAACAAAATTTACTATAATATTTTTCGATACTTTATAAATATCTCAAATACATGACACCAATGATGTACATTAATGGATATTTCTTCAGACATAGATTTTATTTTCCGGACACATAAATGTTATAATTTTTTGATACTTTTGGATTTATTAAATCTATGTCACAAAAAATTTATTAATTTTATAGAACGTGATTAATATTAAACAAGAATTAAATTATAGGTCTATAATTTATGAGATCTTGCTAAATATATTCCTTTCTTAATATCTAAAGATACTCATCGTCATGTTGATTTAGAAAAATAACTTCATATGCTCTTTTCATACATTCCGAACATCTGTTGTTTCTACCTTTATCGAATTGAACATAGCCTCAAATAAAATATCCTCCAAAATAATTGTAATTTTAATATAAAGAAATATTATTATGGTAATGACCCGGAAATGTAAAGGAAATTTTTTTCATAGATACTTTGGAATATTACGATTCTGTGGATTCTGGCGGCACTTGATTCCGAGGCCCGTTGTGCCTAGAATCAATTTCCGATGTTTAGCTTGGGTACATTTAGTAAACGAATGAGCATTTTTTTCTATCTTTTGAACCGGTGCTTGGAATTGAAATTTGGGGGCACTAATGAATTCGCAATTTCAGTAATTGCTTAAGGGGACCTTTACCATAGTTGAATTTGTGCAGGAGGTGATGTTAAAAATTTTGTATTAAATAAGAAGAGAATAAAAATGTGGAAAAAATTGTATTCTATATCTTAGGGGTTATATCCTACATGGGGGAGTTGGGGTGGGTCCCTAACTACCCATGTGAGGATATTTGTGAGGTGGAACCCACACGAGTCCCAACCCTTAACATTCCCTAAAACCCCTTAAACCTCCCATTAAAATCCTTTGTTTAATGTTGACACCTCCATTGAATTTATTTGAGAAACTCTCCTTCTCCTCTCTCTTCCTCTTTAATTCATACCAACACAGACATTAATTAATTAATTGAAACTCTTTCATTAATAAATTATGTGTTTGAATTTTGTATTTTGAATGCATGGCATGATTAAATAAATTAAAGAGAAGCCTTATTTTATTTTGGGTTGGCTTGTTGTGTTGAGATTTTGGGGAGATAGCTCTTGAGTTCGAAGAATGCTTCATCTCCTTTTTTGAAGAAGGCCAACCCTCCGATGAAGAACTTCGACTCGGCGACCCCGGATTCTCCTTTCCCTTCTTCATCCATGATAAGGGAGGAGATACCAACACGAGATCTTACAAATGACATCTCGCCTTATAATATTCTCTTCGTGATAAAAGAGGAGATGCCGCTTCCTCCTCAGGCGCTCTCCATCGTCGCTTACAGAACCTCATCTCCCGATGTCGTCAACCGCGACGTCGAATTTCGACATCGATTATCGAGGTAGGGGTTAATTTAAATTTGAATGAACTAAAATTGTGATTTCTTTTATCGTTGAGAATCTTGTATACCTCGGCCATTTGTTATCATTTAGACGGAGGGTGCGGGCCAAACGAACACGGCCTGACAACCCACCGTTGTTCTCGTTTAATTATTCTAAATTAGCAATCGAAGGCACAGAAGGCACGATGCCATCGCGCTATGTCGGGAATGAATCAAAGGAGGCACGCTGCCATTGCACCATGCTGGGAATGCAACAATGGAGGCTGACACTATCACGCCGGTTGTGCGGAAAGAACCGCGGCCCACTACACAGGCCGCTTCGGCGGAAGAACCGGTCGGCCCGTCGGCCGGCCGGGCAAAGAGGAGCCACGAAACCAGGAGGGTGCCACGTTAGAGGACCGACCAGCCCATCGGCCGGCTGGGTAGAGTTGTACTGCGATGCCAGGAGGGCGCCATGCTGGAGGATCGGCGGCCCACCCATACGGGCTGCCAGCGCTGAAGGCCGGCAAGTCTAGCCGGCTGGTTTGGGGAAGGGTGGCGCCACCGGTGCGGACCCCCCCCCCCCCCCACCCCCCCTTGAAACTCGCTCCGCTTCTTCCAAGCCGCTCGGCAAGCCGGTGGAGCCAGATGGGTCGCGCGCCCTGCAGGGCTGCGCCAGGCCGGGCCGAGCCAGGCCGTGCCAGGCCAGGCCGAGTCGGGCTGCGACAGGCCAAGCCGAGCCGAGCCGTTCCGGGCAGGACCGAGCCGGGCCGAGCCAGGCTGGGCCAGGCCGCACCACGTCATGTCGGGCCGCGCGAGGCCAGGCTAGGCTGTGCCCCGTCAGGCCAGGCCGCGCCACTTCGGGCCGGGCTGCGTCCCTTCGGACCATGTTGAGTTTTTTCCTTCGGACCGGTCCAACACCCCCGCTGGGTCGGACCCATTAAACTGGGTTAACTTGACCAGTCGGCCAACTGGGCTAAACGTGTCGGGCCTATAAATCACTTAATCAAGAATAACTTAAGGCGACACGTCTGATCGACCCGCCGTCTGCGGCACTGAGAATATTTCAATGAGATGGTCCTTTTGCGATACTCTAATTGAGTTTCGGATGAATTTGGATATCAACCGGGTTAAAAACGAGTGTATTCCTAACCAGACCCCTGGGATGGAAAATCCAATATCTCTCAGACCGGGTGTCCGATTGACACGCCCTTTATTACGTTGAGTTCCGATTGACGAGACGGAACATTGCAGTACATCATCTCCAGACTTCGTGACAGTTGATGTATCGACCTCCTTGGATCGTGGAGCGGAACCTCCCAGAATCGAGCATACTGTGTGCGAGAACCCTAAAGGTGGTTATGACTGCGACGCTGATGATGACTGTACATGGATCCTATGTGGGTTCGACAGCGAGGACGACTGAACTTGGAACCTCCATGGGTTTGGCAGTGAGGATGAATGTACTTAGATCCTGTGTGGGTTCGGCAGCGATGATTACTGTACATGGATCCTATGAGGGTTTGGCAGCGATGACTTATGGACTCTTATTCTTCATGGGTTCGGCAGGGGAGATGATTCAGATGCTACATATATCATCTCCACCACTCTTCGTGAGTAGTATACATGTGTGAGCTGAGTCTTGACTTTCTGTCACTATCATTGATGTGATTGAATTGCTTTCCTATGTGGACTGGGTTGTTTTTTATTGTGTGGACTGGGTTGTACTTGGGATCGTGAGTTGGAGCCGAACTGGAATTGATGACATAGGTATATGTATGGGCATATACCTAAGTAGAGATGGTTGATACTTTGTGTTTGTATCTTTCCTTTGTGGTTTATCTTTTATGGATTCTAGGAGACCTTCGAGGGTCTCAGGATCCCTACTGAGTATCTTATACTCACCCCTGTACAGGCTATGACCACACTACATTGTGTTGGCTGAAGACGACAGACATCACTGATCAAGGTGGAGTCTTGTTGAGCGGGACGGTGCCTGGAGGTGGACCACTTGGTGGGACATACACGGAGCAGACGACCGGAATCGAGGAGCTGAGGAGATCATTTTTACCCACCCATCAGGTGGGATATCTGGAGGACAACTTAGTGGTTGCTGGTTTACTTTACTACAGCTGTTCTTTCTTTTTTGTTGTATTTTAATTTCAGTTAGGTTAGTATTCTGGCGCATTTACTTTCCAGCACTTACTTTTGTTATCACTTTACTTAGTGTTTACTTCATCTTGCGTACCCTTTTGTGTTTCTTTACTTATATAAAGGCAATGCATTCAATTTTATTAGGATTTATGCCTTTGGTGCTAGTCGCCAGCCCCTGGCCTATGGAAGGCGGGCTTGGGGAAGTCACAACGTGGGCCCTGAGGATAGGTCTTGACAAATTGGTATCTGAGGAGTCGGTTCTACCGCAGAACATAGGACTCTGATAATTTCGTACTGTGAAAAAATAGTGTTAAGCATATTGAGTGTGGTTATTAGTCCATGGAGTACAGTGTTGGTGCGGCGGTCGACGTATCCATACACTAGGACCCTGACTTCTGATTTCTGACTCAGTGCACCAAAACATTGATTGCATGTGTGTTTAAAAAGTTTTCTTGGTGATTACTTTGTGTCAGTTGGCTATGTATATTGTTTAAACCGTGGCACACCTGTTTCATTTCAGTATGGCCCCACGATGGCAGCCAGTTAGGTTTCCCAGTTACGTGTGAGATGGTAGCCCACCGAGCGATGAGGCCTCGGTGCAGGGCCCCATTACAGCGGAGGCACTGGCATTACCTCTACCCGTTGGGCCACTGATACCACCAGCTCCAGCAGTAGAGAGGGCACTCAGCTTGAGTGCACTGCATGAGTTTCAGTAACAGAGGCCGCCTAGGTTCCGCAGATAGAAGGACCCATAGGCAGCCAAGGATTGGCTGGAGGCTGTTTCCCGAGTCTTCATATTGGTAGGGACACCAGCAGATCTTATGGTGATCCTTGCCGCGATTCTCCTTCATGCAGCAGAAGTTAGATTGTGGAGCCTAATGTTCCAGGTTCACGACAATGCATCTGTACTTTGGACGGAATTTGAGAGCCTCTTCCGCTCGGAGCTCGTTCCGGCCACCCTCCGTGCAGTGCGCATCCAGGTGTTACTACACCTGCCGCAGGGCAGCATGATAGAAGCCCAGTACTCGGCGAGATTTACAGACCTCTCGTGCTACTCCACGAACATTGTACAAGACCCATTCTTTCAGGCTCGGTCCTTCGAGCAGGGACTGAGGCATGAGTTCAGGGCTTCAATGATCTCCCTCAGCATTCCGACGCAGGATGGAGTACTAGGGAGAGCCCTTCATGTGGATATCTTCCCTTCAAGGGCTACGGCAGAAGTGCGGCCTATCGTAGCACGACACGTAGTGGAGTCTTCTACATCTGGAAGTAGAAAGATGTCAAAGAGGTCCAAGAGGACCAGGTCAACAGGTTAGCGACCTCAGGATACTGGTTTGGAGGTACGGGGCACACACAGTAGAGCCAGTCATACGAGAGGCAGGCAGTGCTATGGATGTGGCGGGTAGGGCCACATGGCTCGTGACTGGACAACCCACAATGCATAGGAGCAGCAGACAGTTGAGGGACCACCCATGCAGAGGCAGAGGTTTGACCGTGGCGGTCTGAAGCGATCAGGCAGATGAGGCAGAGGAGATGGCTGAGTAGCGGGTGGTGGGAGACACATTGAGGCTCTACCACCACCTCCACCAGGAGGTCCCACCTGACCACATAGAGCTGGCGGACAGAGGCAGGCTCAGCTTTAGGTAGTGGAGGCTTACGACCACGGAACACCTGGGATGATTTTAGGTACTATCTATGCCTACTCCACTCTTTATGTAGTTCTTATAGACACATGAGTGAGTCAATCTTTTATTTCCTCTGCCCTTGATCATAGCTCAGAAATTCTGACGGAGCCGTTAGCTCGATCCTTACAGTTAGAGACTCCAACGGGAGCAAACTCGATGAGTACACAATGGTGCCGACAATGTGATATTACACTAGGAGGTGAGAGCTTTGGCTAGGATCTTCTTTTAGCGGCGTCTAGGCCTTACGATGTCATCATGGGCATGGATTTGTTATCTATAGTCCATGCTCCGATCAACTGTGTTAGGCACAAAGTGTAGTGTGTCCGCACATATGGGAGACGGTTCACCTTCACCAGCGAGAAGGGAGCCTTTGTAGTGCATGATGGGCTTACGCAGAGGAGAGGGAATCTGATCAACCATTAGTTTGATAGTCTCATCCAAGGGGTAGTTGATGTGCGGAGTCCGAATTTTCCTATTGTGGTGGATCAGTATACAGACATTTTTCCTGACGATGTTCCAGGACTACCTCCTCATAGAGAGGTAGATTTCTACAATGAAATGTACCCAGAGATAGCACCGATATCTACACCAGCATATCAGATGGTTGTCACTATGCTTCATGAGCTACGAGTACAGTTGTAGGACTTTCCAGGCAAGGGATTCATCTGACCCAGTGGTTCACCTGGGGCTTCTCCAATTTTATTCTCCAAGAAGGTGGATGGGAGCTTAAAACTATGTGTCAACTACCGTCACCTGAATCAGGTGACCGTAAAGAACAAGTATCCACTCCTGAGGATTGACCACCTCTTTGATCAGCTCTAGGGAGCATGATGGTGCTCGAAGATAGACCTTAGATCAGGCTATCATCAACTCAGATTTCGAGATGAGGATATGAAGAAGAAGACCTTCCGGTGTCATTATGGCCACTATGAGTTCTTGGTTATGCCTTTTGGAATAACCAACTCTTTAGCAGTGTTCATGAGTCTCATGAACTGGATATTCTAGCCTTACCTCATTCGATTTGTCATAGTCTTCATCGACGACATACTAATTTACTCGATTAGTGAGGAGAAGCATGCCTACCACTTACGGGTTGTACTAGACACACTCCGAGAGAACCATCTTTATGGTATGCTCTCAAAGTGTTAGTTCTGGATTCGAGAGGTCCACTACTTGGGGCACATAATCTCTTAGGAAGGAGTTTTTGTGGATCCTGCGAAGATCGAGGTAGTACTTGCTTAGAAGCCACCCAAGAGCGTGAAGGAGGTGCGGAGTTTCGTAGGTCTGGCTGGGTACTATCGGATGTTTGTTCCAAACTTCTTCAGAGTTTCAGCACCGCTTTCAGCTTTGATGAAGATTGGGAAACCCTTCATATGGTCAGATAGATTTCAGGAAAGCTTCCAGGAGTGGAGACAAAGATTGACCAGTGCACCCATCGTGAGGCCACCTGAGGAGGGCGTAGGGTACGTAGTTTACTATAATGCATCAGGGAAAGTACTTGGGTGTGTCCTAATGCAAGAGCGGGTAGTGATTGCTTATGGTTCATGACAATTGAGGTAGCAGGAGCAGAACTACGCTACCCATGGCCTGGAGTTAGCAGGAGTGGTCTTCTCCTTGAAGATGTGGCGACATTATCTGATGGGCGAGCGATTTACAGTCTACTCTAACCACCAGATTCTCAGGTACATATTCTCAAAGAAGGACCTTAACCTGAGACAGCGACGATGTCTTGAGTTCCTCTAGGAGTATGAAATTGAGATAGTCTATACTCTTGGGAAGGGGAACATAGTAGTAGATGCTCTCAGTAGGAGATCAGGCATTCAGCTACTTGGAGAGGCGACGTAACAACTAGCCACATTGCTGATATCCTTCATGGATAGAGATGAAGCAGCCTTTCTACAGTCACTCACTGTCACTCCTCCACTACTTCAGTGGGTCTGAGAGTCAAAACGCGGGGTCTTTTACTGTGATATGAAATGTGCACAGATATCTACATGACAGGTACCTGATGGATTTTTTGTAGGAGGAGAGCATGTCATCCTCTTCAGGGGACATACCATGGTACCAGTTGCCCTGTAAGAGGAAGTGCTGAGAGAGTTTAACACTTCCCCTCTTGTGGTATATCCAATAGTAGAGAAGATCTACCAAGATCTCAGACGACAGAACTGGGGGCCGGGTATGAAGAAGGTTGTGGGAGATTTCATTTCACGATTTCTCACCTGCCAGCAGGTGAAGGCGGAATACCAGGTTCCGGCAGGCTTTGTGCAGCCCTTTGAGGTCCGAGAGTTGAAGTGGGACGGGATATCCATGGATTTTGTGATGGGGATCCCTCTTAAATCTAGAGGTCATGACTCTATCTGGGAGATTGTCGACTAACTCACCAAGTCGGCCCACTTCCTAACTATTAGAGAGAATGGCTCAGTGGAGAGCTTGGTACACCGCTATATTCAAGAAGATCATACCGATTCATGGTGTGACATCATCTATCTTCTCCTATCGAGATTCTCTCTTTACTTCCTGGCTTTAGAAGGGGTAGTAGGAGGCTTTTGAGATGCACCTATGCATGAGCACCGCCTTTCATCCTCAGAAGGATGACCATATGGAGAGGACCATTCAGACTCTCGAGGACAAGCTCCATCCATGTGTTCTCGACATTGGTTGCTACTAGGAGGGTCACCTACCTTTGGTGGATTTTGTGTACAACAATAGCTACCACTCCACCATCGGGATGGCACCATACGTGGCATTGTACAGCCGACCATGCAGATCACATTTATGCTGGACTGACCCTGGTGAGTCACCACTCGTAGGACTAGAGATGGTTCAGGCTATGACAAAGAAGGTGCATTTTATCCAGGAGCAGATGAGAACTGCACAGAGAATACAGAAGTCATATGCTTATAGGATGTAGAGACCACTATAGTTTGAGAATGGTGACCACATTTTCTTACGGGTCTCACCTCGACGTGGATTACAGAGATTTGGCCGGGGCGGCATGTTATCTCTGCACTTTATCGAACCATTCTAGGTTTTTAGTAGGGTAGGTGAGGTAGCTTATCGCCTATCCCTTCCACCTCAGTGGCACCAAGTGCACAACGTCTTCCACGTATCTCAGATGAGAAGATACATGCATGACTAGACACGTATCATTGATCACGGGGAGGTGGACATCGATGACGGGGTGACATTTGCAGAGGTCCTAGTGGAGATCGAGGATCGACAAAAGCAGGTCCTACGTGGGTGGTATATTCCTCTGGTGCGCATTCGTTGGCAGCACGGGAACCTCCAGGAGAGCACATGGGAGCGGGAGGCTCAGATGCATGCACAGTACCCTCATTTGCTTCCCTAGTTTATGATGTAGCTTTACAGGGAAGTAAATCCCTACGGTGGGAGTAATGTAAAGACCCTGAAATTTCATGGAAATTTTTTTCATAAATACTTTGGAATTTTATGAGTCTCTGGCTTCTGACGACACTTGATTCTGAGGCCCGGTGTGCCCAGAATTAATTTCCGAAGTTTATCTCGGGTACGTTCAGTAAACGAAGGAATGAGTTTCTCATTCTTTTGAACCAGTGCTCAGAATTAAAATCTAAGGGCACAGATAAATTCTCAACGACGGTAATTTCTTAAGGGGACCTTCACCATAGGTGCATCTTTGCGGGAGGTGAAGTTAAAAATTGTGGATTAAATAAGAAGTGAATAAAAATGTGGAATAATTTTTATTCTATATCTATGTGGTTATATCCTACATGGGGGAGTAGGGGTGGGCCCATAACTACCCATGTGAGGATATTTATGAGTTGGGTCCCACATGAGCCCCAACCCTTCACATTCCCTAAAACCCCTTAAACCTCCCATTAGCCTACTTTGTTTAATGTTGAAACCTCCCTTGAATTTATTTGGGTAACTCTCCCTCTCCCCTCTCTTCCTCTTTAATTCATGCCAACACACACATTAATTAATTAATTGAAACTCATTCATTAAGTAATTAAGTGTTTTTATTCTGTATTTTTAAATCATGGAATGACTAAATAAAATATGTATAAGCCTTATTTTATTTTGGGTTGGCTTTTTGTGTTGCGGTTTTGTGGAGAGAGCACTTGAGTTGGAAAAACGCTTCATCTCCTTTGTCGAAGAACACCAACTCTCCGATGAAGAAATTCAACTCGGTGACCCCGGATTCTCCTTTCCCTTCCTCCTATGCAACAAGGGAGGAGACACAGATGTGAGATCTCACTAATGATGTCTTTACTTATAATCTTCTCTCCGTGACAAAAGGGGAGACACCACTTCCCCCTCGGGTGCTCTCTGTCGTTGCTTACCAAACCACATCTCGCAACGCCGTCAACCGCGATGCTGACGTTCGACATCAATTATTGAGGTAGGGTTTATATTCAATTTTAATTGATTAAATTTGTGCTTTGGTTTGTCGTTTAGCATCTTGTTTACCTTGGAAATTATTTATCATTAACACGGAGGGTGCGAGCCGAATGAACATGGCCTGACAACCCTCCGTTGTTCTCATTTAATTATTCTAGAATTGTCAATTGAAGGCGGAGAAGGCACGATATCGTCGCGCCTTGCCGGGAATGCGTCAAAGGAGGTACGACGTCATCACGTCGTGCTGGGAATTCGACAAAGGAGGCCGACACCATCGCGCTGGTTGTGCGGAAAGAACCGTGGCCCGCTACACGGGCCGCTTCGCTGGAAGAACTGGCTGGCCCGTCGGTTGGCTGGGTGAAGAGGAGTCACGACACCAAGAGGGCACCGCGTAAGAGGACCGGACGGCCCATCGGCCGGCCGGGCATAGCTGGACCATGGCACTAGGAGGGCACTACAATGGAGGATCGACGACCCGCCCACATGGTCAATGAGCGCTGAAGGCCTTCCGGTCTAGCTTGCCATTTTGGGAAAGCGTGGCGTTGCCGAGGTGCCCCCCCCCCCCTTGAACCCCGCTCGGCTTAGGCCAAGCCAGCTGGGCCATGCCAGCCCTGGTTGAGCCGGGCAGTGCCAGACCTGAATGAGCTGGGCCGCGCTTGGCTGGGCCGCGCCAGGCCGGGTCAGGCCGGGCCGCGCCACTTCTGTTCGGGCCGCCCCACTTCAGGTTGGGACACATCCCTTCGAGCCGAGTTGAGTTTTTTCCTTCGGACCGGTCTGACACCCCTGCTGGGTCAGACCCGCCAAACTGGGTTAACAAGACCCGTCGGCCCACTGGGAAAAATGGGTCTGGCCTGTAAATCACTTTAACAGGAATAAATTAATAACCACATGTCTGATCGATGCGTCGTCTGCGGCACAGGGACTCTTTCAATGAAGAGGTCCTTTTGTGATACTCTAAATGAGTTTTAGATGAATTTGGATATTCAAATGGTTAGAAACGAGCGTATTTCTAACCGGGCCCCATGAACGAAAAAACCAATAACTCTCAGATCGGGCGTCCGATTGACGCGCCATCTGTTGTGTTGATTTCCTATTGACGAGATGGAACTTTGTACTACATCAACTCTAGACTTTGTGACAGTTGATGTATCAACCCCCTTGGCTCGTGGATCAGACCCTCCTAAAATCGAGAATGTTGTGTGCAGGAACCCAAGAGCTGGCTGCGACTGCGAGAACGATGCCGACTGTACTTGGATCCTACGTGGGTTCAGCAGCGAGGATGAATATAAATGGATCATCCATGGGTTTGGATCTGAGGACAACTGTACTTGGATCATACGTGTGTTTTTCAGTGATGGTTACTGTACTTGGATTCTACGTGGGTTCGGCAGTGACGACATCTGTACTTGGATCCTACGTGGGTGTGGCAGGGGAGATGATTCAGAGGGTAAATCTATAATCTCCACCCCTATTCGTGAGTAGTATACCAATGTGAGCTGAGACTTGACTATCAGTCATTATCATCGATGTGATTGACTTACATTCATGTGTGGACAGGGTTGTGCTTTCCAGTGTGGACAGGGTTGTACTTGGGCTAGTGATTTGTGGCCGAACTGGAATTTATAACTTAGGTATATGTATGGGCATATACCTAGGTAAATTTGTTAGATAATTTGTGTTTTTATCTTTCCTTTGAGGTTTATCCTTTATGGATTCTGGGAGACCTTTGGGGGTCTCAGGATCCCTACTTAGTATCGTATACTCGCCTATGCACTTGCTATGCCCACACTACATTGTGTTGGATGCAGATGACAGACAGCATTGATCGTGGTGGAGTCTTGTGGAGCGGGACGTTACATGGAGGTGGACCACTTGGCGGGACGTACATGGAGCAGACGACCGGACCTGAGGAGCTGAGGAGATTATTTTTACCCACCCTTCAGCTGGGACATCCGGGGGACGACTCAGTGGTTGCTGGTTTACTTTACTGCAGATGTTCTTTCTTTTCTATTGTATTGTACTTTCAGTTGGGTTTGTATTATGGCCCATTTACTTTCTAGAACTTACTTTGGTACTCAGTTTACTTAGTGTTCACTTCAGCTTGCTTACTCTGTTGTGTTAGTTTACTTATATAAAGGCAATGCCTTCAATTTTATCAGGATTTACGCCTTTGCTGCTAGTTGCCAGCCCCTGGCCTATAGAAGGCGGGCTTGGGTTAGTCACGGCACGGGCCCCGAGGATGGGTCTTAAAAAATATAGTATTTCCATCCATATAAAAAATAGATACATTTTTTTCAATGTTTTAAAAACAACATTATGTTTAGTTAAAATTACAACACCACCTCTACATCTCATCTTCTAATAGCATTATATCTTGACAATTATCCTCAAATATAGTTAATTAATAGACTCATAAACATAATCTATTACTATTATTTATATTATATTAGTATTACAAACTACTATGAGTGAACTTACCTTATATATTTTTTAGTCAAAAAAATATTTCATGAGAGTAAATGAATCTAATAATTTTTAAAATTAATCCGACAGACTTCCTTACCAAGAAACATTATATTTGAAGTGTTTTCCTGATCAATCAAATATTTCAACTAATTATAAAATTCAATTTTATTTTTTAAAACCTTTTCCTTATGAAACTATATAACTATTAGTTGTGAACTATCAATATATTTCATTACCTTATATTTGACCCCCAACCGAGATATATTCAAAAATACAATTTTATATATAAAATAAATATTATCCTCTAAAATTTTATTAATAAAAAATTTCACACTTGAAATATTTTACACAGATTATTCCACCAAATTGAAATTCACTTCATAAAATGATATCAAATATTCCTTGGATAAATTAAAATTAATTATAGGGTACAATATTTTATCGTCTAATGTGAAATTCTACATGTAACCCTTTCCTTAAAATTAGATATCCACAATATATTTAACAGTTTCACTCTTATGATACTCTTTACAATTCATTCAAGATATGGTTCTGGGGGATCAAAATCAATGGATTTAATAACTATTTTTTTAAATATATTACCTTCAAAAAATTTTGTCTTGTCCTCCCACTAAAATTTATAATTTAACATTATTAACTACTTAGAAATATTAGATTTAATATTTTCAATATTATATATAATATTTACTTGGTGGAACAAATAGTTGTATCATCTATTTCCATAAATAGAGGTATCTTTGTATCATATGAAAATATAAACATCATGTAATATAGTTTTAAAAATAAGTAAAACTTTTTACCAAATTAGAGAAAGAATTACACTCTAATACTAATGCATTTTCTTGGTAGATTTTATGTCTCATTAAGATAAGAAATGAATTAGTGTTGAAACATTTTATTATATAATTCCAATTTAAAAATTCAACACAATTTTTAATAAAAAATTTGCAACATATTGGGATGAATATATTTTTTATATCCCCAAAAACATTCCATGTAACATCTTATATTTTCCATGTAATATTTATGGATATTATAAAGATAATTTTAAGGATAAGGCACTGAGGCAGCTATAAATTCTATGGTTTGGTGTGCCCGAAATAATTGATTGAAATATATTAATTATTTTAAATAGCTGGAGCATGTATTTTTCTTGAGAATTTGGAATAACATCTAAATGGTTGCCCATATCAGAAATATGAGAGAACTATTGAGTTTAATGTGATTTTTACACAACATGAAACTTGAAATTAGTCGGTGTGGGTTATTTATGGTAGAGATGTCAAGGGCATAGAAATGAATAAAAATAATTAAATAAAATTATTCTTTTCTTTATTCGAATAAAAAACCATATAGTATCTAAATAGAAAAATATGATGGAATTATAGGGTTGGCTGCATAACCCTATTAATTTTAGAGGAACCTTAGAGAGATATTTAGGTAATTCTCTTTAGAGATCAGTGATGGAATTACATATCAAAGATCGATGCACCTCAGAGTGAAAGGATCGAACCAATTAAAATGAGAATGCAACGTTATTCCTTAGGCATTGAACCAAATATAGGTAGGGCATGTTTTTTATATTTATACCTAGTTCATAATTTCTAGGATGATCTTGGACCAATAAACAGACAGATTGATATGTGGATATATCGTTAAGCGTGGTGGGAATGATTTCGGGGTTTAATCAGTATAATTTCAAATATTTACTGATTTATTCTCTTTTCAATATAATGAAAACGTTTTAAGATTGACATGAACAACAATCATGGTTCATTCCCCAATTATTTTCTTCTTTTTTTCTCAACCATTCATCATTCATCACGGGAGTTCTTTATTTGGATAGTGGCTCGACATATACCAATCAATTGATTATTGCACATTTGATTCTTGGAAGAACAACCCGATATAGTATTGATGGGATCGACACCACATAAGGGATGTGCAAAGATGGATATAGAGATATTTGGATGATGGTGGATTCTATATTTCACATTCCTCAGTGTTTATCATCAGACAAAAAATACCGGTTTTTATATTCATGATCTGATCAAATTATATGTCGGAAACTATTGTTTGAGTGATGGAAATGATCAGATGAGGTTGATCCATGATTACGAGTAAAACTGACGGAATATTTTGATTCTGTAGCTATGTGGTCATGTGTGATATGATAACCCAAGGTTTCTATGATAACCTGATCAAAACAGTTTCTAATATGGGATTACATGGCGTGTGGGTCCCCCTAAGTGGCATCTAGGGTTTTGGTTAAGAAAAAGGCATCCCATGATGTGTGAATTGGATTATATAGAGACTTGTGACTCTTAGATTAAATTGGAATGTCCCTCAGAGTTCAATGATACAGGTTGGAAAAGTGTATGGGTTGATCCATATAATGACATGTGGGATGGAGTGCACGGGTTACATACACAGCGTGTACCCCCACAATATTGACACTGCATGAGGAATGAGATTTTCACACTGGTAAGACCCAAGGTTATGGTATATGACATGTCACCCCTAATAAATAATTTGAACAATTTAACTCATAGAATATAACTCTTCTCCTCGGGGACATGGACACGTTATTTTGGGGATTGTTAACCTAATTCAATCACTAATGGTTAGTATGGAATCATTTCTTACTCATAGGACTATGATACCTTCTATAGGAATTAATTGATTGCGTCATTAAAATACCATAGAGAGGCTCGTAGTGAGATCATTGGTTTATATTCTTTCTCTAGGTGGATTTCATAGTATATTCAGGGCCAACACTACATGGTTTTGATCCCCTTCTTAGTTGGTTAATTCAGATTAATCTTTGTGGTGTCCCCCATGGACATGGTAGTGATCCCCATCTATGTATCATATGTATTAGTACAATAAGCATGTTATTTATCATGATAAGACCTGAGGGGGATTGCTTCTCTGATGCATGTCATCAGTACTATCTAACTGATGAGTGTGTTTTCTTGGAAGAGTTTTTCACAGATCCTTTGAGCTAGAATCCTAGGGATGGTATACTATGATTGAGACTTACTTCTACATTTCCTACCTTTTTGAGTATATTTGGATATTATATTTATATGTATTATAAAAATATACTTATTCATAGTGGACCTTATTTCCTTTCATGTATATTTTCTGGTTTTTTTGATTCCATCCATGTATTTTTATACTTACCGATGCACAGTCTTTTCCTGCACCTGTCATGTCTTGTACAGATGATCGACCTTTGGAGAGATTCCTAGCTTGAACAGGACCAGATGGTGAATATTGAGAATGGAAATATTGAGGTTTGTTTTGGAATCTTTAGAAATTAGTCCCATTACCTTTACATTCCGGTTGGACTAGTGTTATAGACTCCTTGTGGTGGCTTGTATTTGGCCTTATTTACATTCCTTTACTTTCTATCATACTCTAGTTGTGGGATATACATGTGTGAATGAATTGGTTTTTTAGTAGTTTTTATATTTCACAATTTTTCAGTCATGGAGATGTGTGTACATGTACATGTACTTATGAAACTATTCCCATGAAAGTTATAGGCCTATTCTATGCTAGACAAAATCCACTGACATATTGAAGGTAGGATTCGGGTGTGGCAACATGGGCCCCACTGGAACGATTAGTAATAAAGTTTTATCAGAGATTTTTAGTTCTACTATAAGATCAAGATATTGTGATATTGGTTTGGGAAAAATGTGTTATTTATTTCAAGTTCAAATTTTAGGCCAGAGAATATGGTGTTGGTGTGGCAGCCGACGTATCCATACACTATGACACTGATCACCGATATTTCAACTCAATATATGAGAACACTTGTTGAAGGGAAAATAATGGTCCATGCATAATATAAGAATATATTTAGGTTTCTATTTCCTTTTTGATTTATCTCTCGAGATATACACTTTGACCTTGGTAGATCATGTTTGTTTAGGATGACTCTAAGTTGTCTTCCCAATACCATTAATCATGATAAAAATGATGATGATCCCATCATTGATGGGGTGTTAATTCCAGGACATGTTCTTAAGGTGTTATATCAATTTAGTACACAAGCCACACCCCCACCTTTAGATAACCATGTTTTATCCTCAGTACCAGCGGAAAAGGTGCACAGGCTGATCGCACTACATAAGTTTCAATGTTAGAGACACCACAGGTTTTGAGGAGAGAATGACCCCTAGGTGGCATATGAATAGATTTTGGTGGTGAACCATGTTCTCCCTCCAGTCAAGACACTAGAAAATGATACGGGGGTAGTTTTCAACAGTGGGAAAGCTGGAGTAGAGACATTAGTAGCAAGGATTTGACATTATTCCTAGGTACATATACAAGGGATACAATTCAGGATGATGTATTGGGATAGAGTATATAAGGTATAGGGTCGATAGAGTGGGTCAAGTCATCATAGATATATATGGTGATACTCATTTAAATGTAGAGAAAATCCCTTCCGAGATTGTCTAACCGGCCATATAGGTGATAGAGAAACCACAGATGGTCCACTGTGGTGGAGATAATTGTAGGAGTAGACTTATCTATAGGGAATAAAATATAGAATAGGAACTGGTTGGTCAAAGAAGGTGGTTGAAGATTTTAATAGTTACCATCACCACCCCCAGATGGCCCTTTCCAGGATTAGGGAGTTAAGGGATATATGACGAGAAAGTTGGAGATGGTAAAATCTTAAAATTTCGAGGCTCTTGGAATGATTACAAGAATGATCTTTTTATTTTATACATTAGTTATATTACTAATAGGCATTGGTTTTATTCATTCCTCTATCAACTCATATATTGTTTGAGACATATAGATTCTAGTTAAACTATTGACTTCACCCTTACTCTTCGAGACTCCTACTATAGAAGACTCAGTGATTATGAATGTGTGAAGATATTGTAGCCCAACTCTGGGAGGAAGAAATATTAGTTGGGATCTTGGGGTAGCATGGTCATGTACTTACAACATCATCATGAGTGTACATTGGTTATCTATTATGTATGCTCATATTTACTATTTTAGGAGTTGGGTGTGGTGTTATCATGGTGAAGGAATAGGGTGTTAGTTTTTCAGTGAAAAGGAAAACTATGAAGTGTTGTATGAACACATTATTAGGATGGTGCATTTGATTACTCATCAGTTGGATAAGCTATCCCTTAGTGCAGTGGATGTTATAATTTTCCAATTTATTATAGTTATGGTCGAGTATGAGGTTGTCTTCCTTGAATATTCGTTAGGGTAACCTCCCCACTGAGAGATACACATATAAATTTCTCTATACTCTGGTATAGCTCTGATATGTTTTCCAAAATAGCATATTGAACCAATATAGCTTAATGAGATAATGGTGTATGGGGGGACATTCAGAGAAAGGTATTTTTTAGAACATGTATATCACCTTGGGTAGCCCCAATTTTGTTTTTCAAAAAGGACGATAGGAGATTGGAGTTGCTTTTAGACTACCCACACTAGAATCAATTGAACATGATGAAAACGTTTCTAATACTGAGGATTGATGACCTCAATGACTATTTGATAGGGTCATGATGGTTCTCGATGGTTGACCTCAGATCAAGTTATCACCATTTGTGATTACTTGTTGATGATATACAAAAGATTTCATTCACATATCACTACAATAACTACGAGTACTTAGTCATTTAATTTTTTGTTATGAATACACCAGTAGATTTCATGGGACTCAGGAAAGGGATAATTCATCTTTACATAGACCAGTTAGCGGTATTCTTCATTGATGATATCGCTGTGTGCTTGACATTAGAGGAGGGGAACTTGATATATTTAAGGATGGTTCTATTTGTACTCATATGACACCAACTATGCAGAATGGTATGAAAGTTACAATTATGGATTTAGGAGGACCACATTTAGGTGAAATTTATCTCAGTAGATGGTGTGGAAATGCAATTGGCCAATTTCAAGGCAGTGTTATCTTGATGTCCACCTAACAGAGTGAAGGATGTTTTGAGATTCCTTGGTTTGAATGGTATTTAACAGATATCATAACTTATTTTTCCATGATATTAGCACCCATGAAATCCTTAACATAAAGGGATATCCATTTTTATGGATAGAGAAGATCCAAAAGAATATCTAGATTTTGATGTAGATTTTGATGAGAGATCCCATATTGAGTGTTTTGAATGAGGGTGTCGAGTACCTAGTGTATTGTGATCTATCAAGAAGCTGTATTTGTTGCGTTATAATGCTGTGGTGAGAAATGATTTCATAGGGTTCATTCCATATGATAAAAAATGAGAAAAACTATGTGACCCGTGATCTATAGTTATCAGTAGTATTCTTTACATTGAGGATGTGGAGATGCTGTATGATGGGTGAGTAGTCATTCATTTACCATGATCACAGGATTCTCATGAATATCTTCTCTAGAAAGGATATCAACATGATATTGAAGCAATTAATAGGGTTCATCTAGGTCTATTACTTTGAAATTGTATATACCCATGCGTAGTTGAATGTGGTAGAAAAATCACTTTGTAGTCTATTGTGTTCACAGTTGATGAAAAAATCATTGGACCTATTGTCCTAGTTGATGTAATCCTTTGTTGATAGAGATTGACCTTCTTATCGAGAGGGTTTGGTTATTACCCCTCTGTTCTTGTACTGAGTTAGGGAGGATATTCGTGGGGATAAAAACTATGAGAACCTAAGTGCTCATTATCAATAGGGCATGCTCCTAATGGATATTCTATTTATGGAAGGCATGTTGTTCATTTAATGGACACACGTTGGTTCCAAAAATTTCATAGGAGGAGGTTCTGATAATGTTTAGTATGTCCACATTGGCAGCAAATCTATGGAGGAAAAGTTGTATTAGGTCATTTGACATCATTTTTGGTTGTTATGGATGAAGAATGGAGTAGTAGAATTTTTCATTATAAATTACTTCTCCGCATGTGAATGATGAACATAATGTTCCAACAGGTTTAGTTCAACCCCTTGAGGTGACAGAATGGAAGTTAGATGGGATATCTGAGGAATTTGTGATGGATTACATAGAATGTCCATTTGATACATTTCCATCTTGGTGATCATATAATGAATCACCATGTAGGAAAACCTCCTATAGATATGATAACAAAGTCAATTATAGAGATTATGATGCATCATTGTGTAGAAGATTTTCTGACTCAATGGAGTCCCATCGACGACTTATTCTAATAATGAGGATCATATTACATCCATGTTTTGGAGGGGATTAAAATAGGTGTTTAGGATTATTTTATGCTAGAGCAACGACTATAACCCGAAACTAATGACAAAACTAAGATGACCATTCAGGTTCCTGAGGATGGATACCATGTGTTCCTATGGGTTTCACCTCGATGTGGATTATAGAGATTTATCCACGGTGACAATCTATCTTCGATTTTTATCAATCTATTATAGATACTATGTATAGTTTTCATTTTTTCTTACCCATTAGATCTACCTCTGTTGTTAGATCGGGTACATGAATTATTCCATGTGTCACATCCGACGAGGAACGTGCATGACCCATCACATTTTATTGACTTGGGATATGTGGACATAAATGATTGAGAAAACATTTCATGCTACTTAAGATAGATCCCAATTTTGTATTAGAGTATCCTTAATGGGAGATCAAATACTTTATTTCTTGTCTAGTAGAAGTATGAGAATATCTAAGAGAGAAAAAGGGAGCAAGAGTCTCATATTGGTTCTCAGTAACCACTTCATTCTGAATAGTCATTGTTTTAGATTTTTTGGGACATAAATCACAATGGTGTGGATAATTTAATGTCTCTGATTTTCTTTGTATTAATTTTTGATATTATATGGATTATTTTTTTGAGCAGGTGATGAGATGGCCTATAATTATAAGGCTTAGTGTGCCCTATATAAATGTTTTAAATAAATCAAATATATTAAATAGCTCGTGTGTATAAATTTCTTGAAAAAATGAAATAACATATAAATAAGTTCTAAGGTCAGAAATGTGAGGGCAGAATTGAGTTTGTAATATGTTTTATACACTAGTAATGACCTCAAATTATTCGAAGGGGATGTTTTTTGGAAATGTCTTCACGTGTGTGGAAGTGAATAAAATAATTAAATAAAATTATTTTATTTCCTTTATTTTATGTAGTGACAATTTATTATTTAAATTTTTTATTAATATAGAATCCAATTTATTGTCTCATACCCCTTCTGATTTTGGATAACCCTTCACTAGAGCTTCATATAATAATCCCATGTGATCTGTGATATAATTGAGGATTTATGATCGACAGAACATAGATTCAACATATCATACCAATGATGAAGATGACATTTCGTTCTTAATTAGTGATGAAACCGAACTGAAGGAGGTAAAGTGTTTTGATTTTTTATGCCCCATTTTTTGATTTCTAGGATTATCCTATTACAATCAAAAAACATATTGATCCAGAGATCTATAATGTTGCAGGATGTGTATGATTGTTTGTTTTTGTTGGGATAATTATTTCCATTTATTGATTCATTCCCTTATCATTTTAATGGAGACCGATTGATATCAAAAGAAAGAATAATCAGTATTCATTACTCAAATATATTCCTTTACATTTCTCACCCCTTTAATCATTATTTGTTGTAGTTATTCATTTGGTCCATGGCTCAACCAATACCAATCAATTGATCATTGTACACGTGATTCATGGTTCAACAACCAGATATCATACTTATTGGATCCACATGACATGATGAAGGTTTTATGAAACAGATATATTTGTTCAGTGGAAGTAGGATCCCAGATTTAATGTTTTTCAGCATTCTTTAGTGCACATAGATGAACAATGACTTGATCTATTTTATGAAACGATTTCACACTATAATATATTTTTTGACTTTTAGTACGGAATGATGGAGGTAGATCCAAGATTAACCACACAATTGAAGGTAGACTTCAAGGTGTTGGTGGTGTGGGCATATATGAGAGGAAAAACTGTTGTTTTTAGTAAAACCGGATGAACAGGTCCTGTCCTCCATTATTTAAAAGCATGTGGCCCCCCATTTTTAGTAGATAAGGTATCAGGTAAAGGAAAGGTATCATGCATCATGTGGCTAGGCCTACATTGTGTGTGGTCCCTGTCAGATAATGTCTTCATGTACCTCAAATTAGACTGACAAGATATGGACGAGTACTTGGGCTAAGTGATGTCCTGACACATGGGGTGGTGTACAATGGTTACTTACATGGTTGTTACCCCACTACATGAGCAAAACATGAGACATGGTCCACTCAAATAAGTAGGAACGGGGGTTAAGGTACATGGCGTATGACCCCTACTACACATCATGTACTCTTTTACACATGGATCAAAACACTTTCTCTCAGTGAATTTGACAATGTTTTTTTGGTTTCATTCACCTTATTCTTTCCCTAAAGGCTACTATGAAGTCATTTATTACTCTTAGAACTATGATCCCATAAATATGACATCCTGGATAGTGTTGTTGGAATCCTTTGGATAAGAAAAGAGTGATGCCCTCAATTAATCTTCTTACCATAGGTGGTGTTTTTAGAATCACAGTTACCAACACTACACGGGAGTGGATCCCCTACTTAGAGGCTTAATCCATATTTATACTGTTGGTATCACCCAATGGTCTATGAAGTGATCATCATCTATCTATCATATCTCTTCAGACTATCAACATTTTATTTCTCCTCATGAGACTCGATGAGAATTATATATCATAATGACATGATATACACTATCAGACACATGTGTGTGTTCCATCGAATGATAATTTCATCTACCATGTCAATATATCATTTCTCAATTCGTTTTATTATTTTTCTTAGAACTTTACCTATAGTAATTTTAAATTTTTTAACATATTTATTCAGTTAATTTAACATGCCCATGTTTCATTGTAATTTGAATATGGGTTCCATGGTATGGTTTTGGGTGTGGTTGAGAAAGATGATTTTAAGGGATATAATTTAAAAAAAGGATAATTTAAGAATGTTTAATAAAATTGTTTTTTAATAAAAATCAGCATTTTTGTTTCAAAATATATTTTACACAGGTAGATCATATTATATTTTCTTCAAACATAAATTCTTATTTCTACTTAATTTTTATTACTAGAATTTATTCTGTTTTTATAAATTATTATGCATGTACTCTCTAGTGATTTTAATATAATTTGTTATGATTAAATCATTATTTTTCTACTCAAAATAAGTATAAATGAGTTTTTGTTTTGTTTTATGATTTTTTCACGTTCACATATAGAGTGAGTTACTTCTAGGATGATGGATGGTGACCTTGAGGTCACATTGAGTGTGCGTTAGAAATGTGTTTCTTTGTTCTGTATCATTTTTTTCATTTACCTTTTCTATATGTGTATTTGGAATTTGTCTTAGTTCTTCCTCTATTGTGTTTTTATTACATGACTATTTTGGTTATGTATGTTGGTTCTATTCTATTTAACTGTACTTATTTAATTTTTAATGATATTGAAAAAATATCTCAGATATACATTCCACAAACATGACATCTGGGTGTACTTCTATTTATTCAGTCCATTTAGTATATCAAATCATTCCCATGATCTAATATGTGCTTCATTAGTTCTTATCCCTATCTCATGGTGATTTGTACCATGTGTTGGGTAGGTAATGGACTAGATCTAGAGAAACATATGTGGTAGATTTCTAATAACCCTTGCTTGATATATATAGATGTTACATTAGTTTCTTTGAATACATAATACATTCCACAAATAGAAAGATAATATTAGATTAGTGAATTAGGAAACATGGAACACATTATTCTAAATTGGTGAAAGATATTCAAAAACACCCATAAATATATCTTGTTTTTTTTCATATGAAAAACCATTCGTTATATTTTAAGGGACAGAGAAATTATGAAAAGGGTTATCTCAGATGTTAAGTATGGGTAAAAAAGGAAAATTTAATACAAAATATTAACATACGAATGTAAAAACATGATTTTTTTAAAATGATACCCTGGAAAACATATATCAAAATATTAAGACATTAAATAAATCATGAAAATTAATATAGATTAAATAAAAATGTAACATGATTACTGGGAAAACATCCTTGACCAAAAACATCAAATTGTGGAAAATAAATAAGTAGTGAAAATCATTTCTATAATAACCTAGGCTCATTTCCCAGACCATTATAGTGAAAAACATCAATTACCATACGAAGTTCACATTCAATTCCATTACCTATATTACTGAATGGGGTTTACATACCATTTGATCCATGTATTATAGAACATATAATATTTCCTATTCCAACCAAGTATTACAGAACCAATATCATTTCTTATTCCAATTCTCCCTATCACATGAGATATAAATCCTCAACTAGATCATTATAAGGTGATATATTTCACACACATCACATATTGAAAACCATGCATATATATTTGAAAAGTAAATAAACCATATCATAACCCATGTAGTGAATTGGGTTTCATGAATATAACTAGTTTATAACATAGCCCATAGAAAAGAAACGGGTCTCAGAAATATCATTCAATTACAACATAATCCACGAATAAGTTAAGGATTTCATAAATATCATTTCACAATAAACATTATAAAACCATATGAATAATATTGACAGTATACATGAAACATATCTTTATTAAATAATGTAATCTTATGTTAAATATTGGTTTTATATAACACATGAAATTAATTCTTGAGGAAAATATCATTTCTTCTTCGAAAAAATTTTATTTTCTTCAAATACCATGAAATTTTTAAAAAATTTAATTTCATGGAAAATAACATTGAAATATTGAAATGGAGTATTCATGGAAGAAATGTGGTATTATGTTTAAAAATCAATTTATTTCTTATAAGATAAAATAGTTCTCCCCTTACATTCTCCGAAAGAGTCCGAAAAGTACATTATTTGGAAAATGAAAGAATTATTCCTTTCAAATATGGTAATAAAAAATAAAAATGGGTAAAAAATCATTTACAAATCCATAGGATAATAGTAAAAAAATTTAAATCCTGTTTGGAAAAACTTAACATGTATTATATATAAACCATAGTATATACTTATGTAAAAAAATCTCAGATAATAATTTGATTGTGAAATATTCCCTTACCATAGGTGTGGGTTCCTTATAATGTTTTAGAAACACATTAAAAATGGATAAAATAGTATTATAAATTTTATCTAGAACCATGTTAATAATTATGATGTCATATGTGATTATATTATCACATGTTCAATAATATTTCATTACTACTCTGCTTTCAAGAATTTTTTTTTATGATTTTCTCTATCAATCCCAGTTATTTTACACGGGTTTCATTTATATAATTTATTGAATGATAATAATGTAATATATATATATATATATATATTTTATTAATTTTATAAATTTTTATAATCATAATTTTAAAAATATCTTGGATAATGAATCAAATCCCATTGTAGAGAGAGTAGATCGTATGTACGCACGAGCAATGATACCATTCCATTAATTATGAAATAGTGTAGAAGTTGATGCTATTTATATTTTTATATAGTCAACATAATTTTTTAATATAATGATATATATATTATTTTCATCTTTATACTCATCAAAATAAATTGGGGAAAAATAGATTACACGACAGCATTGAGAGAATATGTCGTATGCACACAATTGTGGTGATTTCATTTTTCATAGAATGGATTGAATGTGGAATATGGTTATTCCATAATCATAATAACATCTCTGAATATATATTAAACTGGATGAATTTCTTTATAATGGACAAACATTTGAGGAGAAAGTATATGATGAAGAGATCTTAAGAGAGTTGGAAAAAGAGATTACCTCTTCTTCGATGAGATCCCTCTAGATCTCCTCTTAAAAATACTATAGAATTTCTTTTGAGAATTGAATGACCTCTAAAACATGGATAAAGATGTTTATAATGTAATTAAGTAGAGGATAGTGGATAATTTAGGATCATTTAGATGAGATGAAATGAGGGACGAGGTGTACTTTTATAATTTAAGTGAGATTTTCTTTTCGAATCTCAAAAAATATTAATTTATAATAAAATGAAAACCCATAAAAAATACATCCACAATGTCTTATTTTATAATATTATATAATATTAGGTTTTAATCTCATCACCCAATAAATTTTTTATTTTTGTGTCTTTTAAATTAAACAATATAATTATAATCATACCATAATTATTCTATTTCAATTTTAAATAATGCATCAAATTATTCAATATTAAAAGAGAGTATTTTTTACATATTTGATGTCAATTATACCATAAATAAACAATTTATAACTTTTAAAACTGTATCATTATTACTTTGTTTTTTTATTAATTTATTATTATTATTAAATAATTTTTAAAACATTATTTTGAAAAAATATCAATAGTGTCGATTTGGAAGCTATTAATTTCATGGAAATTTAATAATATAATGAAAACATTTGATCCTAAAAAATATTGTATTATTTATCTATGGGGTCAAGGTAATCTCAAAAAGTCATTGGATATATCAATAATCCTAAATTATATTTCTTTCAATAATTTTGATAACATTAATTTTATATTTCCATTAATAAATAAATTATACATCATTTTTGTTTAATTATTTAATATATATTTTTTTCAGTAAAAATAAATAATAAAATACTATTATGAATATAAATCCTTCATATTTTAAATGAATACTTACAGTAAAATATACCCCCTCTAAATGTTTATATTAAAAATTATATATTTATTAAATCATGAATGGGAAAAATTTATCAATACTTTAGATAAAATAATATAGTTGTCATAATCATTTTCGTGCGGCTCAAAATTGTCAATAAATTTTCCTCTAAATGATTATGGTTGATATTTAATCTAAAACTAATATTTTTCCTAGTTTTTTCTTTTAATGGTCATTATAATTTTAATTAATATTATTTTATTGATTTCCAACCAATTAAATAATTTCTACATTATCATTCTATAAGACTTTAAGGTAACTATTTATTTCCATAAAATTAAAAATAAATTACCATGATAAAGAAAAACATATTAGATTTAGAAAATAGTATTTATAAACAAATTTACCTCTTTTATTAATTTATATAAAAAATAATATAGTTCTTAAAATCTGAGTAAGAAATATTTACCTTTTTTCTAAATAAAATATATTAAATATTCTAATCTAGTTGAAGTGGCTTACAAAGGATACAATAATATAGAAGGATTATTTTCTTTGAGAATCACTCATCCAATGATAATAGGATAACTGTTACATTTTTTATAATATTATTTTTACTTTTATTTTCAATATTTACAATTATTTGGGATTAATTAAAAATAGATGAAGATACTATTCATAAAGCCCAAAAATAATTGAAAGCTATTTACATAATTTAGACCCATAGATTCCAAATATGGAATCATTTTTTAAAAATTAAAAACACATAAGTTACATAAATTAACATCTCTTTGTCAGAATGATAAAATGGGTTTTAAAAGTTAAAACACTAAAAGGATTGAAATGTTTTTACATATAAATTAAATATAGAATAGATACCTACGAACTAAACTATATAAAATAATTATAATATAATCTATTTATACATTCAAAAAATTGAAATATATAATTTGACACTAAAACTAAATTCGATGAACAATTAGTTTTCAATTAAACTATATTATTTATTTAACTATTCATCAAAACATGAAACTTGTCAAAAAGAATACCACAAATTCAACCAAATTTAATTTTGAATCTCTACTTTACTATAATAATTATATTTTTTCAAAGATAATATAACAATGTTTCAAAACTAGATTTAAAATGTGTTTCCTATCAAAATGTAGAAAATAATTTTTTTTAAATTACTTAATTTATCCGAAAATTTTTATTTTTTAAATATCATTCCTATATAACATATAATATTAATTTTAGTTAGTAGATTGATTATATTACATATATATATATTAAATTAACAAAATCCATTAGGAATTATTTTATTATTATATAAACAAAATTATTTTTATTTAAATAGTTCTTTCATAAAAACATTTCTTTATATTTTAAAAGGGTATCATTTCCATTTACTATTTATTTATCACTAAAGAATAAATGATATATAAATTTTTCAATAAAAATTTAATAATTCAGTAAATACTATTAAAACCCTCTATTATAATGGTTATGTTTTAATAATATTTATTTTTTTTCTTAAACTCAGTCGTGTATGAAATGAAATCTACTAAAAGAACTAGAAACTGTGTGTAACACAAGACAAGCATAGTGTTGTGTAAACTTGAAGCAATGTATGTGTTTCATGTAGTGAAAGCTAATCACGATGTATCATACAACACAAGACATTAAATAAATTAAAAATATTTATATCACATAAAAATATTGAGGTGTTTGTTTCAGACGCTTTAGCCGGGGCGCGCACATCCGTCTGCTTGGGCACGATAGGCGTAACTTTTGTGTTGCCCCGCATTCTCGCTTTACCAAGGTGGGAAACATCCGCTCCTTATCCAGGGACATCTGCTCCTTGATCAAAACCGGGATGATGGGATGTCGGTTATTCCTTCCGGAAATTCCTCCATGGAACTCGTCACCTAGTCCATGTCTCCGTCATAGATTTAATACATTGTTCGTGAAACTCTTCACAGTGCCATGTTTCCATGGATTCCAGTTAATTACATTACTTCTTTCAGGACATTCTTAAGGGTCCGGTCATGGTAGCAGCCTTCAGTTGGGGGAGTAGTCATGTCGAGGCATCAGTAACGTGTCTGAACGCTGGGGAATTGGTGTGTCTATCTTTTGTCCCTTATTATAGGGTTTCTCGAGGGAACGGAAGCCCGAGGAATCCAACATCAAGCGCGGGGAATAGTATGCCATATGCATATATCTGAGGTTTTCCTTAGCTTCCTATGATTAACACAGGGTATGCTGCAAGTTTAACGTCCAGCGGAGATGGATCGGCCTGATCAGAACACTGGCTGGAGTGGATCAGATTAAGGAATCCCCCGTGAGGGAATGCCAATATCGGGGCCAACCTGTGGGCAGCTTCCCGAATGTTGTCTAGGGGAATGGGGTTGCATTATCTCACTGGGATGTGTCGGCCCAGGTAAGAATCAGGGTGGATGATGTAGAATTTCATGGAGTGGAGGGGGAATAAAATGTGCTATCATGGAGATGGCGGTGGTGATGGGCTTCAGTCTCGAATAGACTTCCTACATTTCTTCATGGAAGGGAATCAAAGTCTATGTAGTTCAGAGTGAATGTGTGGGTCTTACACTCTAGACCACCTAGGTGATGGAAGAACTGACATTAATACGGTCGCAATGACTAGGTGGTGGGCTTGAACCTCGTGAGGCTACCTACATACCATGCCTTGACAAGGATCAAAGTCTGTGTAGTTCAGGAAGAGGGTTGTTATACTGACACGAAGGGGACTCAAAAAAACTGGATGATAGGGTCACAATGGCTTACCGCTGTATTGGGATGCGTTTTAATGTCATGTGGGATGGGGGTGAGTCAGAGAACCAACTTGAAGAAGGACCTTGGTCCAGGTGGATAGTGGGCTTGAACCTCAAGAAGGCTTCCTACGTACCATGCCATGAAATGGATCAAAGGGCACGTAGTCCTAAATGGTGTTTCGGTGAACCGATGCGAGCGAGGACCTTGGTCTAGATTTTGTGAGACTTACACACTAGGTTGCCTAGGTGTTGGTGAACTGACGTGAAGGGGGTAGGAGTGACCAATAGTTGGTGGGCTTTAACCTCGTGAGGCTTCCAACGTACCATTCCTTGGCAAGGATCAATGCCCACGTAGTTCAGGTGAAAATGGGGGGGGGGGCATGGCACAATGACAAGGAGACGGTCTGTGCCAATGATTGTTGGGCATGAACCTCAGGGAGTCTTCTTACGTAACATGCATTGACATGGATCAAAGTCCTCGTAGTTCAAGTTGCGATGGTGGGTGTTGGAGAACCGACATGAAGAGAATACCTTGGTCCGATGGGTGATGGGATTGAACCTCAGGGCGGCTTCCTATGTCTCATGCCTTGACATGGATCAAAGTCCTCATAGTTCGGGATGGGTTTTTTCAATGAACCGACGTGAGGGTGAACCCGTGGGTCCACTGGTGGTGGGATTGAACCATATGAGGTTTTCTACACACCATGCCTTGACATGGATCAATGTCCTTGTAGTTCGGATAGGGCTTCGTCAGCGAATCAATGTGAAGGTAAACCCGAGGGTCCATTGGTGGTGGGCTTGAACCTCATGAGGCTTCCTACGTACCATTCCTTGGCATTGGTCAATGTCTGTGTAGTTCAGGATGGTCAAAACGTCTTACCGTTGGACCGGAATGCAGTTTAATGTCATTCGGGACAATGGTGAACCCTGACGTGAATAAACGACAGGCAGTGGGAATGAACCTCGTGAGGTTTCTGTCGTACCATGCCTTGACATGGATCAAGGACCTCGTAGTTCATATGGATGTACAGTTTAATGTCATGAGGGATAGGGGTATGAAGTTTTACATCATGCTGGACGAGGGCATACAGTTTAATGTCATACTGGACGAGGGAATTTCCATGGTCGATGTTTACTCTAAGCCCAGGTCAGTCATGCTCGGTTTGAGAAACAAGAGGTAGTAGAGACCTGATGATCACGTCGCGAAGGGTGCGTCCGTGAGAAGAGAAGAGGGGATTACGTGTGAAGCGGCCCATGGTGATGGGACTTACACCAGTATGGAGGCCCAAAGTGCGGCAAATCACAGCGGGAGAGGGATTTGGGACCAAAGATGAAAGGTTCCTCGTTCCCTATCGCGCACTCCACTGGCCTTGGCAGTGGGGATATACAGAGGTGCGTGGGTTCTACCTTCCGCAAGAGGGGCTAGGGGGCTTACACCAAAGTGGTTGCACTACTCTTGTAGACATATGCCACTCCGATAAGGAGGATATCATCCCACATGTGGGTGATTCCATTCCTGTGGAGATGAGCGGAGTAAAGAATGTCCGAGATGGGGGGACCCTGCGTGCGAGGCATGGGGTCAGGTCATAGTTTAACATCATGCATTGAGGATGAGTTTCTTGGAAGTTTAACGTCCTGTAGCTCGGACGATGAGGTTTTACTCCGCATGCATAGGACTTACATGACATGTACCCTCTGCACGTTAGCGTGGGTATGCAAAGAAGCAATATCTGTTAGCGTGCCTATGGGAAGAAGTAATAGGTGAAGCAATGCTACAGGTGGTGTCGTCCATGGTACTTTGAAATCATATCGTGAAAACCTAGGGGGTCGCATGGGAAGTGGAATTTCCATGAAAAGGGGGCCACAGGCAGGTACCTTGTGGAGCTCGGTTGCTTTGTTGAGTGGAGAGAACTTGCGAAGGGGTGTGCTTCACAAAGTGGAGTGCCTTGGCCATAGAATGGGGCAGAAGTACGAGTGGGAGGTGCTTCGCGAAGTGGAAGGGCAGTCACAGAGCATTGCCTTGCGAAGCAGAGGTGCCTCGTGAAGTAAGGTACTGTGAAGCAATGTGCTTCGTGAAGTACAATGACTCTACCGTGGCATGTGGATCACTTGTACATGATGGGAGTTTTGCGAAGCATAAATGCTCCACAGCTTCGTGGGATCCCTTGGGAATCCCCCTTCCTTTGGGTAGGCCCTTAGGCTTCCTGAAGGGTATCCCTCTCAGAACAGGGGGTCAAAACGAGACAAGGTGAAGGGCTCTCACGAAGCAAAAAATACCTCACAGAGCTCATGATTCCCAGGGGGAAACAATGCTTCGTGATTTAGGAGTTGAGAAGCCGAAAGGTCATATTGTCTATCCGTCAAGCTCCGGGGGGATCAATATTTATAGTCAAGGGGTCCCATGGAGCAGAACTCACGCGGTGCGAAGGGGGCCTCAGTGTCTTCGCGGCAGGTCGCGAACGTCAACAGGATTCACAAAGGAGTACCGCCTCCACTGCTCCGCGGCGGGTCGCGAACGTCAGGACGTTCATGGAGCATTACCACCTCTAGTGCTCCGCGGTGGGTCGCAAACGTCAGGACATTCATGAAGCGTTATCGCCTCTGGTGCTTCACGGCAGGTCGCAAACGTCAGGCCGTTCGCGGAGTGTTACCGCCTCTTGTGCTTCTTTGTGGCCACGGAGCTAGGGGGACTTCGTGTCGGGGCTTCATGAGGACGGGCACAGAGCCTCTTATCCTTTTCTCTTTTCTTCGAATATTTTTGGCGCCAAAAAATGCCCCCCTCAGACTTGGAGCCGCAGAGGGATCAAGGGTCGGAGTCTGAGGGAAATCGCCAAAATTCTCAGCTGGTCACGATGAAGACTCATGAAGCGGGAGCACGAGGTGGCCAAGGGCTGTGCGATCCAGAGGCGCCATGGCGCACCGTGCGGGCTGGATGCGACGCGATGCTCAGGGGGCTGCCACCTATAAATAGGGGTCTTACCTCTTGTATATTTCCTTATTTGCGACATTTTCATCTTGCGTTCTCGATTCGCGAATCTCCAAGTTCTCTGCGTCTTCTCACCACGAATCGAGCTTCGCGGCGAACTGTGAGTCTCCGACTCCACGACTACGCCAAGCGAAATTTTTCTTGCAAGCCAAGGCCAGACTTCTTATCTTCGCTTTATTCCCGAGCATCATGAGAGACCTTCGCGAACGTCCTCTGCGACCAGACCAAATTTTTTTTACATGTTCTAAAACCATAATGGCCCATCAAGAAGCTGTACTGGGGTGCTTGCAGACGCCGCCTGGAGGGATGAGATGGCTAACCGTCTGGGCATTAGAAAGATGGTCCGAAGTCACTCAGACCATAATTATTTGAGAAACCTTATATCAGAAAGCCAAAAGAACTATCCGCTATGCAAGAAGCTGCCATTTTATGGCTTCGGGCTGAGAGATGATATCTTCATTCCTGAGGTGAGTAGAGACGAACTAGCTTGCTGGTTCAGGAGCACGCCATGCCAATGCCAATGGTTCAGGGCGGCCGATAGTCATGGGAAGGAGGACTTCATACCCATCATCACCGACTGTCTGTACAACCATCTGAACAACATCGATGGGGATCCACTACAACCAGAGACGTCCCCTCATAAATATTGCACCATACTGAAGGCAGCTCTGCAGGATCCGGAAAAGGGGTAGTCCGACGAGTGGGACCTGCACCAGGGCAGTAACTTCACCAACGACTGGGCAAGGGACTACTGGGTAGGTGCATCATGCGAGGAGTTTGGGGCCCAGTTGAGGAGAGTGGGCTTGTATGAGGCGGCATTGGCCTCTCAAGTCCACATTTATCAACCAAAACAGCTAATGTCGGAGTTGCTGAGCAGATAGTAGTCTTGGACCAATACCTTTCACTTGCACCATGGGGAGGATGACATTAGTCTGTGGGATGTCCATCAGATCTCGGGGGTCCCTATCTTGGGGGCCATGTATGATGATTTCCTCCCCATCATGAGCACATGGTAGGATCCAGAGTAGATGTCGCGACTGGAATCGGCATAAATGGCACTAGTCAGTGGAGAGGACAAGGAGGCGGTGAGAGATGTCCACTTTAAGAAGTGGTTCATGTGGTTCCTGAACATCCTGGAGGATATAGAGTTCCCTCTGAGGCCACGAACATGTCTGAAAGGGGATCAACGGGTCAAGGAGCACTCATATTGGTGGCTCTTGGAGGACAGCCAATAGAAGACTTGGGGTTTCAGTTTCAGCACTGAACAGAAGCCTATAGTCAAGCTGGAAGCATTCATCGCAGCCCTTATCTATGGTTGGATCCTACCGGTGAGGGATACCAACATCGGGGTGCGGCCCATCTCATTCATCATGGCATCCATGCTGGCCATGGGAAGGCACGTCAATCTAGGGATTCTGATGCTCGCCAGATTATATAGGATGATGCGGCATGTTAATGAGGGAAAGAAGCTTCCAAGGATATGCGGGCCCTTCCACCTTTTGTATGGGTGGATTGCGGCGCACATCAGGGGGTTTACAAATACCCAAACCCTATCTCGCCACTGGGATCAAAGTTCCACCCTTACATTCGGAACGCAGCCGGGAGCATCCTAGTCAATTTAACCGTACCGATGGTGCTAAAATGGGTGTGGAAGGCGGATGAGTTTAACTTCCAACCGTTTACATTGCCGACAGGGGTACTCAATGATGACGAGAAGGGAACAGAAGAGAATCGGGCTTATCTACTATCCTTTAGAGGTGGAGTTTTTGTGGCACGAGTGGACTGTGAGCCGCTCTGTGAGCCATACAACCCAAATTGGTTTGTGAGGCAGTTATGGTGCCTGCAGCGGCTGACCCCGAAGGTCTACTGGGAGGTGCATCCTGAGGAGAACCTATGTGTAATGAGGCAGTTGTGGCTCATGTTCACATGGGAGGACGGGAAATTGCGAATGGAATTGCCTCCACTGACTGCCGCATTTGGACTAGTGACGGAGTATGCCATCAGGTGGGAGGCAGCATATCACGAGGAAATGTTGAAGCAGCCAATAGTTCAGGCTGGTGACAATGGGCCACCCTTGTCCCAAGGTTGGGGTCAGAGGGCAGGAAGGGCCTCTCGTGGCGGCGAGGCCGCCGTGGCGGCGAGGCATGCACCTGCTGAGGATACTGCAGTAGCGGCAGATCCAACAGTGGTAGTGGACCCGATGGATCTGGAAGAGTAGCGCCATCCGGAGGGGCCGCCACCGAGGGGGTTTTGTAGGATATCCACTCAGGCACTAGGGAAGCGGCTGTGCCATATCGACATGCCAGAGAATGATATTTTCCCTGAGGCCACGGTCATTTGGGATGGAAACCAGAAATTTCTCATCCCGCTTGAGATGTGGTAACACCTGAACCGTCTCGAGATGGACCTACAAGGTATAAGCCTCGTTCGGGCCGGTTTCGCAGTCTCTCCGTCAGAGGCAGAGCAATATTTGGATGAGATGGTGGACTACGTACATTTGAGTGGTGCCCCATGTTCGATGAAAGTCCGGGTAAGGGTGTTGCTGGATCGGACGGTTCCCCCATAGTTGTCGGCCTCCGAACTGAAAGAGCGCTTCCCTCTCTCAGAAGAATCAGACGAATCCTCCGAAGAGGACGAGGCTGGCGGAGGGTGCCCGTTGGAGGAAGGCTAAGTCGGAGATCAAGACTCATATTCCAACTCTTTCGAGGAGGTTCTTGAGGTAGCATTCTAAATTTCATTCCTCAGGGTCCGCTCTCATGCCATTATGGGCCTCATACGAATATATGAACTATGCAATTGGAACTTGTATGCAGACCTTGATCTCACCTCTTGGTGGGAGATGATGCAGGACCTTCAGAACCCGCGCCTGAAGTTGCATCCAGTTCTGTGTCTAGCGTGGCTAGAGTACCTAAGGTGGCTCCTCCAGAATCTCCAGACCTTCCTACAGTATACAAAGGGTCGCGCCTCGGGGCCGCGTTATCATCGACTCCAGAGCAGCACCAGGAGTTCGATCTCCATATGTTTTCTCCACTGGATTCATTGCTGTCATATGTAGATCATGCTAACTGACGTTCATTCCCTTCTCTCTCGTATAGTTCTCCGACTGTCATGGGCTGTTGCAGCAAGGCTGGTCGGGATGTCTGGTGGCATCCCTCCTAGGGGCATGCTGGTTATTTTAGAGATATTTCCCCCATTTAACTGAGCTCTAGCACTCCCTATCATTGGCAGGACCACCAGAAGGGTCATGCTTGAGGTTATTGAGGTAGAGTCCGATGATGATGATAAAACGGCCGACCCATGTCCCGCCGGCCCTACCCCGGCGCCATATGTCACGCCCGATTCAACACCAGACACAGATCTTGCCGAGGATTTCCTTCGGGCATATCCTGCATACGAGCCTACCAATCGCGTGGACTGAAATGAGATGACCTCTGATGAAGAGGACAACAAAATATTCCATCGCCGATCATGGAATCTAATCACATGCTTCATCAATGACACCCCCCAATCACTATGGTTGAACGAAATAGACATACATCGCTCTCGGCTACGTGAACTGTGCGTTGGGGGAGTGGATTCCCAGTGTCCTCATATGCTCATTCGAGAACTCATGGAAAAGAATATTTGGGAATAAGATCACGTGCTCAGCGTGGGCTGGCAGCAGAGGAAGGCAACGAATGCCAAGATGCTCCAGGAGGCAGAAAAAAGGTCCAATAGCTGCAGGCCCAAGAGGATGAGAACACAACCTCTCTTAATGAAGAATCTGAGCTAATCTCATGGTTGAATGCCCATCTAGAAGATCCAGAAGAGCGTATGAGGTATTCTTCTTAAGAGATGGCTACCATTCATGCTGCCACAGAGAGGGCCCGAGCTGAGGCTGACAAACTGCACCCCGTTGCTACTAACGAGAAGCGAGAGCTGTGTCAGAAATAGCAATTCTTGTACGCCACTAGTCAAAGGGTGTCGGAGCTGCAACGCTCTTTTGACGGGGTCAATCCATCCATGGGGGGAGTTGACCCCCAAGTACTGTAAAAATTACAAACCCCTGAATGTACTTTCATGCTTAATTTCTTTTTTGAATTCTATAGCATGCACGAGTTCTGTTATTTGCACAGGTTCATTTTGAATCCTTACAATGATTGTGGGATGTCCGACAACAATTACCTAAGCTCAGGTGGGTCAGGCCTGACGTGAGAAACAAGAGATACTGGCCTCATCGTCAAACCCAAACACATGAGTGGAAACCAAGCTTCGACATCCGGGGTTTGGATAACCAGTCTGGATTTCCGAAAAATAGGAGAGACCTAGCCAGAGAAGGAAGTTCTCAATATAGCTGAATTACCATTTTTGAGCGTGCTCTTGTGCACGAATGTTGCAATGCCAGGGGCACTGAAATTGGTCCGAACGAATGAGAATGGGAAGCGTGAGTCACGATACCCAAAATGCAGAACATTTTGAGGGTAGCGTCACAATAAAGGACAACCGTTAACCGTGGAGGAAGAAACAATATCCTTACCACGTTAGCCTAAAATGGGGAAAACAAGTGAGGGCCGACCATTGACCATATTCGCAAGATGGGACCTAACTCAAAAATCGTCGATCAGTCATCCGGGACGTTGGCCCAGGATAGCAGGCGGACCATAGGTTGAGCATCCATACTGGAAGGGGGTCCCTCAAAACATGACCGGGGATGAGGTTCCAAATAATGGGCACGCAAAGCGTGGAACATGGAGTGATGGTTTGTCCGAACAGAATCCAACACTCATGTAATTACACCACCGCGGTGGATGTACGCTAGATGGGCACATCAGTATGATCATGGATTATTCCTTCTCTGAGATAGGGCCTCTCTGGCGAGGGGGTCTATCACTTCCCAATGTAATCTTGGGACAACCTGAACTTGTTCAGGGTGGAGCCATAGTTACACAGTCCTCTACGAGGGGTCCGGCCAGGGGGTCGGAAAGGGGAAGAATAGGATTAATGATTCCTATGGTCTGGACCCTAATAAACATACCAGGGTGTCCCTATGTATCCCATGAGAATAGTAATCAAGACACACACAGTTCTAGAAGCATAGTGTAGTCATAGACCAACACTGAAAGATGAAATTCTCTCTAGTAGAGGCTCTACTGCATCCCATGATTATCATGGGGAATCCTAAACTTGTTCAGGGTAGAACTACAGTTTAGTGTCGTGTGTTGAGGACATATGGACTCACGTAGTTTAACATCATATGATAGGACATGGAGTGAAATGGAAGAGCCTGGTGAGAATATGGTGTGGTAGTTATGAAACCGACGTGAATGAGGACTTGAAGTCCAAATCACACCACGTACCCCAGGAAGAAACTCTTCAGGTCGAGGGACCAAGAGTGAGAATTAGGCTGGGACCGAAGTAGATTGGTTGGACATTCCTATGCACCCCATGAATATGGTAATCAATCCATATGTAGTTCTACGAGAACGATGAGAAGCCTAGACGTGTTGGTATACATCCTTTGAAAACTACTAAGCCCACGTGAGTCGTTCTCGGTGTGGGAAACAAGAATTAGTGGTGGGACTATCCCGACACATAAATAGGTAGGTTAGGGCGAAGGGACGCTCAGTGAATACCGACACCATGATACTATCATGACCATGTGGCACACCTAGAAGCGTGAAGAGATAGATCCAAGTATGTTGGAATTCCACTTGAACATGAGGAAGTGGAAATGTGTGAATCATTATTCTTGAGATTTGGATCACAATTATGGTGGCGAGACGATATAGGATAGTCGTTAACTGTGGCGGAAACGCAGCATCCATATCACACTAGCCTAGAATGGGGACAGAGAAATGAGGGTTGACCATTGACCATGTTCAAAACACGGGACCATGTCGAAAATGTCATCCGACATCCTTAGGGACGTTGGCCGGAAACGATAGGAGAGACCTTAGGACCAACATCCATGGAGAGCCCTTAAACCTAGCATTCATGTCGTCCGAGGGTCCTTTTGGATGTGTAATAGGATGAGGATCCAAATAGCGAGCTCATGAAGCTTGGTCATGGGACGATGGGAATGTCCCCATGAAAATCCCACACTTTGGGCTCTTTGTCAAAATGCATCTGAATACGACAATGAGATGTATTAGATAGTGGTAGCAGAGTCCTTTCCCATAGGGAGACCTTAGTTTAGGGTCATAGAATTCAGACCATGGGTGGGTGGAAGCACAGGAGGCACGCGACGGGTATTTACAAAAACCCGACGTGGATTTGAACCAGGGGTGTGTATAGTGCAGTGAACAACCCGACATGAACGAGGACATAATCCCATACCACACCGCACAACCCCCCTTGAGAGAGGTTTTAGGTTAGGGGACCAAAAGTTGAAGATGTGATTGGCCTGAAGCAAAGTTAAAATTAATTCCTACGTACCCCATGGGGATGGGGATCAAGCTGCACATTGTTCTGTAGGGTGGCATAGTAAGGTACCAGTGCCAGGGAAGAAGGGGAGTGTGGGCATGGCCCTTGCACCAAATGAAGAGGAATTTGATAAATCATGTTTGTCCTTTTAGTTGAGTGATTTTTTTTTGTGAAGCAGTAGGCCTAGGGTAGTAAGCCCTGGTGTCGCCACAAGAATGAAGCCGCACTACTGGAAATGGGTGTTTTCCCAACACTTACATACCAACAGTTATACAAAACCATTGATATTGGAAGGATACACCAACGGTTTGAGTAAACTGTTGGTGTATTGGATTTTAAACAAGGCTTTCCTAATGGTTTACTAAAACCATTGGGAAAGGTCACTCTTTTCCCAACCGTTGGGAATTGTCTTGGAAGGATGTATACCAATGGTTTCAAAACCATTGGTAATGAAGACATTTTCCCAACGGTTTTTAAAAACTGTTGGGAATGTTTTCCCCAATATACAGCAGCCCTGATTCTTTCCCTTCCAGTGGGAATGAAACCCTAATTCCAATCTCTCCGGAAGGTCTCTCTTTACCCAAGTCGAAGAACTTCTTCCACCATCTTCAATAAATCAATTTTTTAGTTCTACACTCCAAATATGTTAGGCTTACCTTAGTTTTAATGTTCTACATCTATTATTCTTGGTTTCTGTTTTGATTTTGCCTAAACGATATCTGATTTGTTTTCTGTTTTCTGTTTTTGTTACATTTCTTAGTTTTACACTTCTAATCTATAAGTGATATTATCATTTTAATGTTTTGCATCTACTGTTTTGGTTTTCTGTTTTTATTTGGGTGTGTATGACTTTTTTCTGTTTGATTTGGTGTGTGTTAGGCATTGACATTGAATCAAATTTGATTCAAAATGATTTATGTGTTAATATCATCTATAAATTTTCAGTTCCTAGAAATCTTGGTATTTTTTGGAATTTTGTGTAAATATCATCCAGATTCCACATGATTCACATCATTGTAAGAATTTTCAATGATATTGTTGAGATGAGAGGGGAAACTCATACACTCTATGTTGTTTATAGTGGCATGGTTAGTCATGAGTGTTAATTGGCTTCCTAGGATGACATTACTAATGTTTGGAAACCCCCCGAACAGCCCCCACCCTCCTTGGTCCCGGGAAAGCCCTCCAGACAACCCCCCACCCTCCTCCTTGGTCCCCAGACAGCCCTCAGACACCCCCCGGATAGCCCCCCGGACAGCCCCCCACCCTCCTCCTTGGACCCCGAATACCCACAAGACAACCCCAGACAACCCCCGGATAGCCCCCACACCCACCCTCCTCCTCGGTCCTTGGATAGCCCCCCAGAAACCACGAGATAGCCCCCAAACAGCCCCCACCATCACTCCTTGGTCCCCAGATAGCCCCTCGGACACCCCCCAGACAGCCCCCCGAATAGCCCCCCCCGCCCACCCTACCTCCTTGGTCCCCGGCAAGCCGCAAACTTTTTCCATACTAAGGGAAGACATGGAAGACTACAACAGAGGGAGAGGGCTGAAAATGAAATATATTCATTCCCCCTAGTGTTGAGGAGGGAACGAATGTAGAAGTCACGTCAGTTGAGGCTGTGGTACGGTGGTAAAGGGCACGGAACAATGAATCTTCCCGGATGAAATGGGAAAGGCTATTGTCATCCAGATAGGAGGGTGTAGGGATTAATATAAGAGGGATTCCATGTCACTCTCTTCAATGGATGGCAGAAGTGCTCCCCACTGGTTCTCATTGAATGAAAAAGAAAGGGGGATCCCTCAATCCTGAAGAGTCGAGAGGTTGAAAAGGGTATCTTGAGCTCAGACTCTACACTGCCATGGGTATGTGAACCCAGGAATGCTCTAGATGTCCATTCAAGTGATGGGTTAACCCCTTTTCCTATTCCTACCATGGGTTTGTGAACTTAGTAGGGAACACTCATGTGCCTGAAGGCTTCATCATGTCAATCTAGTGTCTTTGGGAGAGGACATTGCCTCCTGCCGATGGATACACTACTGAAGGGATTCTTGCGGGTTGTATTGAATTATAAGGGCCTAATAAGACTCAGGGGATATAAACACCTAATTACTTGGCAGTCCCCATGGCCATCTGAGGAGTGGGGTCCTTCGCATAGGTAGGTGATACGCGGATTTTGAGGCCATCTGCAGACTAGTGTGGTACACGAACTGAGAGGAATCCCGCATACTAGAGGGGTATGTGTCTTTGGGTTTGGTTAGAGTACCAAATTGGTATATGGTACTGGAGTCCACTTGAGCGGCGGTAGCTGGGGGCAATGCCGGTCAGGTCTTCGCCCGTGTAGGGGGGTGCTACGCGGCGCGCAAGATCGGAGAAGGGGCATATGATCCGTGGTTCGCTGGGAGTGCATCTGTGTAGGTAAAGTGGTTTAAGGTTTACCAATTTTATGTTTGCATATTACTAATTAAGTAATGAATTCTTCAGTTCTTACCAATTCATCCCTATTTTATACATGTTGCTGGTTTGCGAATCGAAACTTAACTGTGCATGAAATCCTAAGATCCTGAAAGCATCTTCCTTATTCAAAAGTCTGATTCCTTTTTTCAAAGAACTGATCACCAAGAATCCAATCCACAATGGTCCAATCCCTTTATTCTCCCCCTGGACATCCTTTTATTGAGGGGGAATGGTTTATATCTATGGTCATGTGTCGCCTTTGGCAGAGGCTCATGATAGAAAACCTTTCATACATACGACTTAGTCAACCCAAGGTTAGCAGGGTATATTGAAAGAACCTCCCTGTGAACCAACATGGTCATGGGGATGGTTTGCGGTCGCACAAGGTTTCACCTCCATTTCACGAATTACGTGGTGCACATGGGGGGGGGGGAGTTCCACCTAGTTTGTGGCAGGCGTTGTATGTGACTATAGAACAATCTAACCTCACTTCACCAGCCAATTGGTTTTCTTCTTCATTGGAGCTCTTCCTCCGTTTCATGAATGACAACATCTGTGGGTGTTGTAGTTTTCCGAACCGGTATAATGACTGGTTAGGTATTTTACCATTTCTTCTGAACATTCTTCTTATTTTTCCCAAATATTGATGAAGTTAGAGTAGATTCTTCCACTGATTTTAAGGGAGTATATTCCTTCCCTTTTGTGGAGTTTTGTAGGACCCTACAAATTCCCCCCATTAGAATGGGGTCCGATTGAAATGAAGATGAGGCTATTCTGATGTAAAGCGGTCCAAAAACTAGAGCGGTTTACAATAGAGAGTTGGACCTGTTGGGGGACCACACCTATATAAAGGGGTCCATGCGTCTTGTCTTTTACCAGGTCCATCGGTGAAAAAATACCTCTCGTTCCCAGCTTCTGCAAACCGCCTCTGGAAATGGCTTCTTTCACGAACTGCTTTATCCATGAACTAGCGTCGACATCCGTGAAATAATCCTCATCCGTGCTTGCCCCCATCCGCAAACTAACATCCTATCCATGATATAAACTCTAGAAACATTAAAATGTAAGTGACAGAGGGTTGTGTAAGGAAAATTCTATGCGGTTAAGTTGTTTGCGGGCAGGAATTATCCTTCAAACCTAGAAATTTTTATTTCGAACTTCAGTTAAGTCCCAAATTATGATAACCTGCATATGATCTTGGTACGCAGTCTGTTGTCCATTGGTCTATGGGCTAGAATGTTGCAGTCCTCTTCCACGTACAACTAGTTCACATAATATGGGCATTGTGAACGAACTCTAGGTTCTGTATGTTGGGAATACTATGAATTACCTTTGTGGAGCCATTGCAAAATATTTGGACGTTTCCAGAATATTATCATTTAGACTAAATGTCTGTATGGTTTCCCAATATAAGAATAAAACATTGTTCCTCTATGAGCTACTTCTTGTCCTTTCATTACTCCCCTTTCAACTGTCGATCAACGACAAAAAGATATGTCCATCTTCACTAGGGAAGAATTTCACGTTACTCTCTTGCATCAATCCTTATCCAATATTCATACTGAGACTCAACATTAATACATATTTTCCAATATCCAACCTTATTATGGGTTTGGCCTATTATCTGATACATCAATCCCAGCACCTTCTCATTACAACCATCCTGCGGCCTAGAAAATATCTAGTATCATCCCTTGAGCTAGGATCTCACATTGGGGACAACTTAAACTAAATGACAAGGCTCTTGGGTCTATGATGAATCACATTTATGTGTCCCTGAAGAGCATGAAACATTAACAGGATGTAGTAAATCATTGTCATCTGAGCATTCCATGCCATTCCATGGTAAATGAACAACATGGTTGGTCATCAGATTGAGATCTCTAGGCTGAACGTGCATTTAAGTTAGATTGGGGGTGGCCCTCCTCGGTTCACCAAAGCTTCGAGGGGTTAAAAGTGGAACTGTGAACCAAGGGGATGTATGAAGTTGTCTACGTAATCCAAACTTACACCCATCAGACTAATTCACTTTCCACACAGCTCCTGAGTCGATGGAGCAGAGATTCCAACATGTTCCACTTAGTCCATGGGGAGGTTAGAATCTGACTTTAATAAAACACAATGATATTAGGAGTCCCCATCATCGAAGATATGTGTGACATGTACGAGTCAACCCTACCTCAATTTGAGGTTCGTTGTGGCCAACACCACTCAAAGTGCCTCTCTTTTGTTTAAAATGGACTTAATTTTAAGTGAAAACAACAACTGACATATGCCAAACTGATCAAATGACTTAGTATTATGTTTAAACATCAGTAAAACGATCCATGGGTCATATGTGACATGTACGAGTCAACCCCACCTCAATCTGAGCCGCAGTGTGTCTGGGACCACTCAAACTGTCTCTCTTTTGTTCAAAATGGACTAAATTGTAAGTGAAATCAACAACTGTCATTCGGGAAACTGACCAAACGCCTTTTTATTCTATTTAGACTTTCCGAAAATGATACAAGGGTCATATGTGATGTGTACGAGTCATCCCCACCTCAATATGAGGCGCAGTGTGGCCGGGACCACCCAAACTGCATCACTTTTGTTCCAAATAGACAATATTTTACGTACATACACCTAACCGATCAAACGGATTCTGATTGTGTTGATACATTAGGACAATGATCCATGACCCATATGTGATGTGTACGAGTCAACCCCGACTCATTCAGAGTCCCGGTGTGGCCGACACCACTCAAAGTGCCTATGTTTTGTTTAAAATGGACTTAATTTTAAGTGAAAACAACAACTGACATGCCGGAAACCGACCAAACACCTACGGATTCTGTTGAAACTTTAGGAAAACGATCCACGAGTCATATTTGACATGTACAATTCAAATCCGCCACAATACGAGCCGCGGTATGGCCAGGAACACTCAAATTGTCTCTCTTTTGTTCAAAACGGACTAAATTGTAAGTGAAATCAACAACTGACATACAAGAAACCTACCAAACACCTTCAGATTCTATTGAAACTTTATTAAAATGATCCATGGATCATATGTGACGTGTATGTGTCAACCGAACCTCAATATGTGGCGTGGTGTGGCCGGAACCACTCGAAGTGTCTATCTTTTGTTTCAAATGGACATCATTTTTAGTGAAAAAAACTATTGACATACAAAAAACCGACCCTATGCATTCAGATTCCATTGAAACGTTAGGAAAACAATCCATGAGTCATATGTGACATGTAAAAGTCAAACCCACCTCAATAAAAGGTGCAGTGTGGCCGGAACCACTCGAAGTGTCTCTCTATAGTTTAAAATGGACTTCATTTTAAGTGAAAAGAACAACTAACATCCTACAAACTGACCAAACGCATTCGTATTCTATTGATACATTAGTAAAAGGATCCATGGGTCATTTGTGACATGTATGACTCAACCGTGCCTCAATCTGAGCCTCGATGTGGCCGCCACGTCTCAAAGTGACTCACTTTTCATTGAAATGGAAAACATTTTAAGTGAAAACAACAACTGACATACTGAAACCCGACAAAACGCATTCATATTCCATTGAAACATTAGTAAAACGATCCATGGGTCATTTGTGATGTGTAAAAGTCCACCTCACCTCAATCTGAGTCGTGGTGTGGCCGGAACCACTCGAAGTGTCTCTCTTTTGTTTCAAAAGGACATCATTTTTAGTGAAAACAACAACTGACATACGGAAAACCAACCAAATGCATTCAGATTCCATTGATACACTCAGAAAACAATTCATGAGTCATATGTGAAATGTACGAGTCAACCCCACCTCAATCCAAGGTGTGGTGTGGCCGGAACCACTTGAAGTGTCTCTCTAATGTTTAAAAGGGACTTCATTTTAAGTGAAAAGAACAACTGACATACGGAAAACTGACCAAACGCATTCAGATTCTGTTGATAATTTAGAGAAAGGATCCATGTGTCATTTTTGATGTGTATGAGTCAACCAAACCTCAATCCGAGCCTCGGTGTGGCCGCCACATCTCAATGTGACTCACTTTTCTTTGAAATTGAAAACATTTTAAGTGAAAACAACAACTGACATACTAAAACCCAACAAAAATCATTCAGTTTCCATTGAAACTTTATTACAACGATCCATGGTTCATTTGTGATGTGTACGAGTCAACCCCGCCTCAATACAAGTCATGGTGTGTCCGGGATCACTCTATGTATCTCTCTTTTGTTAAAAATGGAAAACCTTTTAAGTACATACAGAAAACCGACCAAACGGATTCTGATTGTGTTGATACATTATCAAAACGATCCATGAGTCACATGTGATGTGTACAAGTCAACCCCTCCTCAATCTGAGACGCGGTGTGGCTGACACCACTCATAGTGTATCTCTTTTGTTTAAAATATACATCATTTTAACTGAAAAGAACAACGGACATAGGAAAAAATGACCAAACGCATTCAGAATCGGTTGAAACATTAGGAAAAAGATCCATGGGTCATATGTGACGTTTACAAGTCAACACCACATCAATCCATGGTGTGTTGAGGCCGGAACCACTCGAAGTGTCTCTCTTTTTTTTCAAAAGGACATCATTTTTAGTGAAAACAACAACTGACATACGGAAAACTGGCCAAATGCATTCTTATTCCATTGAAATGTTAGGAAAACAGCCCATGAGTCATATGTGACGTGTACGAGTCAACCCCACCTCAATCCGAGGAGTGGTGTGGCCGGAACCACTCGAAGTGTCTCTCTATAGTTTAAAATGGACTTCATTTTAAGTGAAAAGAACAACTGACATACGGAAAACTGACCAAACACATTCAGATTCTATTGATACTTAAGGAAAAGGATCCATGGGTCATTTGTGACGTGTATGAGTCAACCGCGCCTCAATCCAATCCTCGGTGTGGCCGCCACGACCCAAAGTGACTCACTTTTCTTTGAAATGGAAGACATTTTAAGTGAAAACAACAACTGACATACTGAAACCCCACAAAATGCATTTGGATTCCACTAAAACTTTAGAAAAACAATCCATGGTTCATTTTTGATGTTTATGAGTCAACCGCACCTCAATCCGAGCCTTTGTGTGGCCAGAAAAACTCAAAGTGACTCACTTTTCTTTGAATTGGAAAACATTTTAAGTGAAAACAACAACAAACATACTGAAAACTGACCAAATGCATTAGTATTCCGTTTAAACTTTAGGAAAATGATTCATGGGTCATTTGTGATGTGTAAGATTCAACCCCACCTCAATCCGAGTCGCGGTGTGGCCGGGATCACTCTATGTGTCTCCCTATAGTTTAAAATGGACTTCATTTTAAGTGAAAAGAACAACTGACATATGGAAAACCAACCAAACACATTCAGATTGTGTTGATACTTTAGGACAAGGATCCATGGGTCATTTTTGATGTGTACGAGTCAACCATTCCTCAATCTACGCCTCGGTGTGGCCACCACAACTCAAAGTGTGTCACTTTTATTTGAAATGGAAAGCATTTTAAGTGAAAACAAAAACTGACATATGAAAAACTGACCAAACGCATTCAGATTCTGTTGAAACTTTAGGACAACAATCCATGGGTTATTTGTGATGTTTATGAGTCAACTCTGCCTCAATCCGAGTCGCAGTGTGGTGGGTATCACTAAAAAATTACATTTTTTTTAAATGAACCACATTTTAAGTGATAATAACTGGCATACGGAAAACCAACGAAACCCTTTCAGAATATGTTAATACTTTAGGAAAATGTTCTATGGGTCATGTATGACGTGCACTAGTCAATCATCCCTCAATACGAGGAATGGTGTGACCAGTACTACTCCAAGTGCATGTATTTTGTTTAAAATGGATATCATATATAGTAAAAACACCTGTATACGAAAAACCGATCAAATTATGAATTGAATTCCAAATTTCACATATAATTGTCATCTAAATTTGAAATTGAATTCTAAATGAATTTTAAAATGAATTCTAAATGAATTCTAAATGAACATTAAAATGAATTCAAAATGAATTCAAAATTATATATCTATATAATTACGTTATGAATTCTGAATTAATTCTGAATGTGTATAGTTTCAGGATGTATTATATGTTAAATGTATATGAATTTGTTCTGTATATGTTTATGTTAGTTGGTTATTGTATCTAAATGAGAGCGATTGAAGAATCACAGGTGAATGGAGACCCTGCTCCTCCCTTGTGCTGTTGTGAAAATTGCAGGCTGCTGTGCAATTTGCACTGCATAGGCTATGCCAATGGTTTGAAACCGTTGGCATAGTCTTCTAAGGAGGATTATACCAATGGTTCAGATGGAACCGTTGGTATAAACTCTTTCCAAACAGTTTCAAACCGTTGGGAAAATATGTATTGTTGGATTTTTCCCAACGGTTTTGAGTGAACCGTTGGGAAAAGCTAGATATTTTGTTGGGTTTTCCCAACAGTTTACTCAAAACCGTTGGGAAAACATATGGCAATGGATAATGTAAACCGTTTGGATAGGTTTATTTTTCTAGCCTATCCCAACGGTTCTTTGTAAAATGTTGGGAAAACTTTTCCCAATGGCTTACTTCTCCAAGGATTGCAGAACCGTTGAGATAGATATTCCCAATGGTTCTGCGGCCTTTCCCAATAGTTTTGAACAGTTTGAAATGCCTCATTTTCCATTAGTGTCGTGATAGGCATTGAAAAACGGCATGTCACATGACCAATACCCAACATGATGTCCTCTACAACGAGGTCATCACAATGTAGTGCTGTTTTTCATCGTGCTGCCAGGACCATCATGTCACAGTTGAGGGTCATGTGATAGAACCAAGCATGCATTTTAACGTCATGCAGCGCAGACATAGTAAAGACAATGCTAGACGGGGGATGTGTACGGTTTCGTGTGACAACTGATGTGAATGGGGACATAATCCCACAATATACCGTACGCAATCCCGAGATAGGAACCTTAGGCCGAGGGGCCCACATATAGGTGAGGTGAAGGGGGAGATATTAGCTCCCAAATGAGCTGGAAACGATAACGAGACGTTCGGGTGGTCCTAAATATCCCATGACGATGGGAATCAAGCTCAACGTATGTCTGAGGAGATCTTATTTTATCGTCTTAGAGCTCGGACCATGGAAACCCCAAAGGACGTCGTATTGCAGCTTTGTCCCCCTGATATGCAAAGGTTCATTGAGGGGTAGTGCCAAGAGTGTTGAGATTCCACCTGGACACAATGGGGTGGAACAAAATGTGAATCATGTAACCAACATTCAAGGCCGAGAAGGGCTGGCGTGACGAAAGAGGATTACTGCTGACCATGATCGCAACACAATATCCTGTCCCATTAGCCTGAAATGGGGACAAACGAATGAGCATCGACTGCTGACCATGTTCGCAACACGGGATTTGTATCAATTTTTTGTCTAAAACCCTTGGGGGCATTGGCCCGTAACAGTAGGAGATCCCTTCGGTGTGGTATCTAGGACGATCTTGGGGGTCCCTTTGGGTGTGAAAGATGATGAAAGCCCGAATTAAGGGGAACACGAAGCATGACAGGTAGAAGGAACTTGACCAAGTCAAATCTGACACTCTTGGTCCTAGACCAGAGTACTCTTAACACATGGGTGAATCACTGCAAGGAGTCGAGGGACACAACTTGAGGGCGATCGAGAGATGTTGGATTCATAGGAAAAGGGGAATAGTTCCAAAAACCATGTAACATTTCTATACATCCCCCTTGTGGAGAGTGATAGGCCAAGGGGCCTAGGTGACCGGGAGATCAGTAGATCTCAAAGAGGTGGGGCTGGACCCGAATTCTAGAAATCTGAGTGGTCCTACATATCCCACGAGTATGGGAATCAAGAAAAACATAGTTCTTATGAGATCTTAGTTTATGGTCTTAGAGATCAGACCATGGGTGGATGGAAACCTTCTAGGTAAGTGCAGACCTCAACCCAATCCCAAAGCCCACGTGAGTTAAACTCGGTGTGGGAAACAAGGGGTGAAGATCCTTATCGAAATACCTGAAATATCCATTGAGGGGAAGTTGTTGAAGAGCCCCGAAGGAGGCCTCTATCATGTCTTTGTTCCCATAACGCGCAGATGTGCACTGAGGAATAGTACGAAGTGTATCGAAACTCGACTTGGGCATGATAAGAATAGAGAAGGATGTGAATCGCGTAATCGATATTTTGGGTTTAATGGGGTTGGCGTGGAAATAGAGGATAACTGTTAACCATGGTGGAAAAATAATCTCTATATCGCATTAGCCTGAGGTGGGAACAAAAAATGAGCATCGACCGCTGACCATATTCGCAATGTGGGATTTTTTATCGATTTGTTGTCTGAAACCCTCGGGGGCCTTGGCCCGTAACTGTAGGAGAGACCTTGGGCATGGTATCCAGGCCGTTCATGGGGGTCCCTTCTGGTGTGAAAGGTGATGAATGCCCCGATGAAGGAGGACATGAAGCCTTAAAAGTGGGTGCGGACATGTCTGAGTAGAATCCGACATTCCAGGTAACTTAAACCAGAGTACCCTTGGCCCTATCGGTGAACAACCATAAAGGGTCGACAAAGTTTCTCAAGAAAGGTAGGCTGAGGGGCCAAGGTGGGATGGTGATTTTTGAGAGATGGGGCTGGACCCGAAGCATAGACATTCGGGTGGTCCTACGTATCCCATAAGGACGGGAATCAAGCCACATGTAGTTCTAGAAGATACCTAGGGGGCAGGATACCGTAACGAGGACGTGTGCAGCGCAGCGTGTAACCTGATGTGAATGGGAACGTAATCCCGCACCACACCGTACAGTCCCGTAGCAAAGAAAATGGGCCAAGGGGCCCGAAAATGCCAAGGGGACTGATAGTTGGGTTATGGTCAGGAAGGCCTGGCCTACTCGCAGTTTAACGTCTTGCAGTGAGGATGATGGTCAGGGAATAGGAGTCCCTGGACGGAGGAGGTGTATGGTACGGCGAACAAACTGACATGAATGTGGACATAATCCCTCACCACACCATACACTCCATGTAAGAACTTGTTCTAGGGCCGGAAAAGGCCAAAAGGCCTTAGGCTGGGCCTTCGGTAATGGAATGTGTACAACATGGAGAGTAACACGACGTGAATGTGGACATAATCCTACACCACACCGTACAGGCCTTATAAAAGAATCTGGTCTGTGCGCCCGACAGTTGGCACCACCAAGAGGGATGTTTGTCGCTTCGGGATGGGGCATAACGAATCACTCCACTCAATTTTTTAGACATCTTAGGGTGGACCCAAAGATCCGGGATGGTGACCTAACATGGGAGAAACAAATGAGCATCGGCCACTGACCACGTTCGAAACGCGGTACTTGTATCGGCTTGTTCCTCGAAATCCTCGAGGGTGTTGGCCCGAAGTGGTAAGAGAGCCCTTAGGCTGATCATCCATGCCAGTTAGAGGCCCTTGGGGATGAGGAAAGTGATGTAATCCTGGTCATGGAGTTGGTGAATCATAGACGCACCCATCTACGAGAGAGGAGAACATCTCTAGGGGAGGGGATGTACAGCAGGGTCGAGGCTTTCTTGGTGTGAGTTGGGGAAAAAGTGTGAAACCTTCCATATGTGTTAACCCGAGGGGAAGATTTTGGTTTTTGGGTTGGGCCAAGAGACGAAATGTCTGAGCGTTCCTACATATCCCATGAATATGGAAATCAAGCCATACGTAGTTTTTGAAGGCCATGATGTTTAACATCGTGCAACAAATACGTGGGGGGGATAGAAGAACGGAAGTGGGCACATGGTGCGACCATTATAATCCTCGTATGAGTGGGTCTAAGGAAGCATACTCCCCATCATGAAAGGATCCTCCGAGGAAACTGTACCTAGGGGGGAAAGTCAAAGAGAAGAGCTCGGAGCTGGGCTCATGACGAGATGTCTGAGCATTCCTAAATATCCCATTAGGATCAGAATCAATCCATACATAGTTCTTGAATCATAGTTTAACGTCATGCTGGATGAAATATGTGTCTCATTTGGGGGCTTGTATGGTACGGTGGATAACCCGACGTGAATGATGATGTAATCTCACACCACACCGTATGATCCAATAAATGAGCCTGAGTCAACGAAGGGCAAGGGGCCTGAGGCTGATCCTCGGTCAGGAAGGCCTGACCAGCTTGCATTTTAATGTCTTACAGTAAGGATGGGGTCCAGGGGTCCAGGGGCCCAAAGTGGCTGAAGTTCATGAGGCTATGCCTCAGTCAGGAAGGCCTGACTGGCTTGCAATTTAATGTCATACAGTAAGGATAGGGTAGATCTTAGTTTAAGGTCATAGAGCTCAGACCATTTTGCAGTTTATCATCTTGCAGGATGATATCGCAGTGTTAATGTCATGCAGGAAGGTTGTGTAGTTTAGGGTAATGCGGGACCGTACAATTTAAGGTCATGCAGGGCCAAGGTGCTCAGAAAAAGTAATTCTTGAGGAACTTGGCGTTGGTGGGAGGAGTTATGTGCTCACCATCTGTGGTCACCAAGGAGTATGCACCATTGGGGTAAACCTTATGGATGATGTAAGGTCCGTCCCATTTGGGCTCAATATTGGGCAGTTTCTTGCCCGGTATCATTGGCATTCGAAGGGCCAACACTAGGTCGCCTTGTGGAAAAGAGCGAAGGAGAATATTCTTGTTGAAGGCTATGGCTATCTTATTTTGATGTCTTTCGAGATTGTTCCGGGCATAAAGCATGTTATCATCCAGTGCTTCCAATTCAGCTAGGCGGATTTCAGCCACATTATCTGGCGCCTGCTGGTCATAGACTGTAGTGCATAACGATGGTAGGTGGATCCCAATGGGAAGGACATCCTCAAACCCATACACAAGGGAATATTGGGTCACTAGGGTGGAACTGTGATCCGTCATTCTATAAGCCCAGATGGAATTGGGGAGATTGTCCGACCATCTTTTCTTATTCTGACCAACCATTTTCTGTAGAATGTTATAGAGGGTTTTATTGAATGCATTGATCTTTCCATTCGCCTGCGCATGATAGTGAGAGGTAAGGTTCAAATGGAAATTGTACTGGTATACAATTTCATCAGCTCGGCTGCTCGAATGTTGGTGCCGTTATCGGTGAGGACAACATGAGGGACTCCAAACCGGTGGACGATATTGGATCTCACGAAGTCAACGATGGAACGTGCCTTGACCACTTTGAGTGGAACTTCCTCTGCCCACTTGGCGAATAAATTTTTAGCAGTTAGGATGAACCTACACTGGTGAGCTATCGCCGGTGGATATGGTTCCACGACATCGATTCCCCACACGGAAAATGGCCAAGAATACTTTGTGTAGTGGAGAGGATCTGGCGGCCGATGTAGGAAGTTAGCATGAACTTGGCACGTGTGGCATATCTTCGCGAAATCGATGCAATCATAGATCATAGAGGTCCAGAAGTACCCCAACCTCCGAATCTGATGGGATAGCTTGGGACCATCCTAGTGGGAACCGTAGGAACCGGCATGAACCTCTTGCATGACCTAAGAAATATCTACTTGTTGAATGCAATGGAGGATAACACCATCGAAGCTCTGCTTATAGAGGATCCGCTCAAGACTGGGACCACTTTGGAGGGTAAATTGCAGTGCGTTGCGTCAAATTCGCTTGCGCTCATCCCGATCGTTCGGGAGGAAACCATTTTGGAGATACTCGAAAAAAGGTGCTCTCCAGTTTGTAGTGGCCTCAACCACTACATCTGACAAACCTGGGACCCCTAACGTAGATGGTCCAGTGGTAAGATGAATTACCTGCAGACCGTCTTTGCCCTCTGGGGTGATGGGGCAATGAATCTTTGGTGTGCCAAATGTATGATCAAATCAACTGGCTCGGGTTCTGTGAGTGATGCATTTAAGCCGACCAAAGCATCTGCTCGACCGTTCTGTGACCGAGGGACATGGGTAACCTCTTGTCGAGAAGATAACTATGCCATTTGATGGAGGGTGCTCTCCAGCAATGGCACAAGCTCTGGCTTCCTGACGACATAGGCTCCATTGATCTACTTGATGAACAGTTCGGAATCCCCTTTCACATGTATATGGGGCACATCAATCTCAAGGGCCAGCTCGAGACCAGTGATGAGAGCCTGGTACTCTACCTCATTATTGGTGCAGCCTTCTGACAACAGGAATGAGTATGAAAGAATGGCTTGCGCCCAGGTGATGAAGATGATAGCCAGACCCACTCAGTTGAGCTTAAGATCGTTGAGCCTCCTATTAGTGGGGCTCCGGGAGTCACCGTCGAAGTGCATTTGCCAACATGATACGGCATGGTTGACTAAGAGGATTGCCTCATCTGGAAAATCCAGATCTAGGAATTTATCCATAGAGGTTGGATGAGCAGCTAAGAATCTTGTCAATTCCTGTCCCTTTATGGCCTTCTAAGACACGAAGCTGATGTCGAACTGCTGGAGGATCACCACCCACTGCGCTAGTCGGCCAGTTAACATAGGGCGATTCAGGATGTACTTCAGTGGGTCTACCATAGAGACCAACAGTACCTCATGGTGCTATAGGTAATGCCACAACTTTTGTACGGCGAACACAAGCGCAAGGCAGCTTTTTTCGATAGGGGATTATCTTATCTCCGTATCGAGGAGCATGCAGTTGGGATAGTAGAGGTTGTTCTCTGTCCCATCATTGTTCTTCTGGGCGAGAAGCGTGCTGAGGGACCGTTCCAGGGCGGTCATGTAAAGGACCAGCGGCGTTCCGGACTCGTGTGGCATCAAGACTGGAGGATGGTGCAAATACTGCTTGATTTCCTCAAAGACGGTCCGACAGTCTTAATCCCATTCATAGGCGGCGCATTTCTTCATGAGCCGGGAAAATGGATTACACTTGTCGGCCAGATTCGCAATGAATCGGTGTATATAGGCTAAGTGGCCTTGGAGACCTTGAAGCTCACGAATATTGCTCGAGGGAGGAATTTGGCTGATTGCCTTGATTTTTTCTGGGTTGATCTCAATGCCTCGGTATCAAACAACAATGCCAAGAAACATCCCGAAGGTGACCCCGAAGGCACACTTTAACGGGATCAGCTTCAGGTGGTGGGAACAGAGGAAGTCGAACACTTTCTCAAGGTCCTTGAGATGGTCATGGAACATGAGAGATTTGACCACTAGATCATCCACATAGCATTCCACTAGCATCCTGAGAATCGGCTTGAATATGTGATGCATGGCCCGCTAATAGGTGGCACCTGCATTTTTCAGGCCGAAGGGCATAACCTGGTAACAAAAATTACCTTGGGGAGCCCTGAAGGAAGTGGACTCCTGATCCTCAGGGGACATCCAGATCTGGTTGTACCCATAATACCCTTCCATGAAGGAGAGGACTTGGAATAGTGTTGTGGCATCAATCAACAACTCTGTCACTGGGAGGGGAAAATCATCCTTCGGGAAGTGGCGATTGAGATCGTGGAAGTTGATACAGACTCTGATCTGCCCGTTCTTCTTCTTTACTGGAACAATGTTGGCAAGCCACCTGGTGTACTTGATTTCCTTGACGAAGCTAGCTTTGATAAGATTTTCATCTTCGGCCTCAACCATGGCATCGTGAGAAGGGTGCATCTTTCTAGGAGGCTTCTTAAACCCGCAATGGTTTGTCGGGAGACTAAGTCGGTGAATGAATACCCGAGGATCTAGTCCTGGAATCTCTTCATAACGTTAGTCAAACACATCACAGTGCTATCTGAGAAAGTCCACGTACTGTTGCTGCTCCTCGAGGGGAATGGCTGCATTGATCAATGTGGGTCCCGGATCTACCTCGCTACCAAGGTTCACCTATACCAGTTCATCAACCATGGTAGAGACGCCTTCTTTAAAGGTGGGGGGAGCATCCTCCAGTTCCTCCTCTCCACCTGTGGAGGGATTTCCCACAGGGGGACCTGCTTCTGAGTTATCAAATCCTGATGGGCAGCTGGTGCTGGCCTGGGTAGCAGTGGTCATCATATTTGGAGACTCATGTTCCACTGAGACCATAGCGAAGAAGGAAGTAGATCCTATACCATCTAGCCTTTGGCCCAAGGGTCCATGTTTGATGACATCAACGCTGTAGTGATGCGAAGACCTGAGTAGGTTGATTCCAGCCTGGTAGAAGAGACACATATGATGTGCTGTCGTTTCCATAAGCCTACCATTCAGATACAGCACAGGGGTAGAAGGTTCTGGGATCACCTGAGCCAGGGTGGTGTAAGAGTACGAGGAGATTTTCTGCCATTTCTTGGACATGGGAACATGCCTTCCTCTTGTCCCAAAAACAACAAAACACTACCCCATGTCAGGGGTCGTGGTGTCCAACCGAGGTATCGGGAAGATGTAGGCGTCATCCAAGCCTGCACAGGGATCACTTGTGACCTGGGCAGGTTCATCCTCATTTTCTAGGATTTGCTTATCGTTTCTCTTCTAATAGTCAGCTTCCAGATAGTGGGCTTCAGAAGAGGTTAAAGGAGACACATATCTGTGGGGCATGCCTACTCGACCATTGAAGGAGTACTTGAGGCATTGGTGATACGATGAAGGGACCGCTGCATGAAGATGGAGCCATGGTCTGCCCATCAATGCGTTGTATGAGGTGTACTAGGAGGCAACCATGAACTCGATTCTAGCAATTAGGCCACCAAACTGGGTCTTCAATCGGATCTTGTCGACTGGGGAATGTTCAATATTGTCGTATCCCAAGATTCTGAGGTCGGAGGGAGTTTAATCATCCATAGAAAAACCTAGATTTCACAGTGTATGATTTGGGATTAGGCTAATCCCAGAATCCATGTCAACAAGATAGCGGCGAACATCCACGCCATTGAACCGGACAGTGACGTACAGTGGGAGAATATGCCCATGTATGGGAGGGTCTTCGTCTTAATCAGAGAATGAGATAACTTCCTGGCATTCAGCATTGTCAATTTCCTCAGCATGGGAGGCTTCTGCAGCTGCTACCTCTGTCTCAAACTGGAGGGGGCTCCTTAGGGCCCTGTCAAGTGCTTCACGAATTTCAGATGACAGGTAAAGAGAATCAAGGATAGAAAGTCTTGCTGTAATTCTGGACAGGTGCTTCATGACATAATACATTCGTTCCAGACTCGATCCTCTACTTACAAGAGGTCGTTCTGCAGTTGGAGGCTTAGCGGGCCCTGCCGGCTGGACGGGCGACTGGATAGTACTAGGTACATCCCGTTGCCCGCTAGTTAATGCCTGAAGAGTAGCTGCTGGATGAGGACCGGACAACTGAGATAGACCTATAGCCGGGAAAGACTGACCACGGTATGGATGAGGCAGCTCTTCCTGATCTAGTGGCACAAACGGTGGTGGAGGTAGATCTGAGGGCACTATTTGAGGTTGTGCATGCTGAGGTCTACACTGGGCCTACTGTCTGGTTTTAGTAGCGTGCACAGCCTGACTAAAAGTGCCTCCTGAAATTCCTCGACAACCCATGTGGTTGTGGTTCCGTTGACTTTGACGTCGGCTGGGGACGTTGGGGAGGTTATCCTAGCGTCCCCCATTGTCGGGAGTCATATAGGGATTTACCAGCTCCAGAGTATTAACCAAAGCGTACCCCTGACCGTCGCTCGAAGAATCATCCACCAGTGGGTGGATTCTGGGAGAAATCCCCATCTTAGGGGGCATGAAATCACCAAGTGTATGGGATGGCGATGACAGTGGTGGAGCACTTTTCTTCTTCTTGCGCCGTCACTACTTTCCCTTTTGGGAAGAAGTTGGCTATGATGGCGAAACAGAGGTACTGGTCACATATTTTGAAGGCTCCCGCTGATTCAAGTGTGCCCGAATGATGCCATGGGTGCGGGCGAAAGTTTTTTGATCCATCCAGTCTTCGTACTTCTGGGACCCATGGCTGGGAACCTACTGCCACTTGCCTTCATTGTCGCTACCAATTTCTGACCCTATAAAGACACCCACCACTTGTGTCGGGGTTGGGACCAACCTAACTATGTTGTTGTTGACCTGGTCTTGAAGCCAGTTTTTAAACACATAGCACTACTTGAGGGTGTGCCCCAGAATCCGATGATAGGGGCATTATTTGGGGTGATCGGTGAGATTCGACTCTTCCGACCTTCTGCACTATGGTAAGCGCACAATCCCTTACTTTAGAGAAAATCGGAAGTAGCCAGGGACCTGATTCTTGTTGAACGAGTATGTCTGGTGCCTTCTTAATGGATAAGCATCCCTGGGAGCCTGGCCCTGATGAGGGGCCGGAGGGGCCTGCCGAGGAGGCGGAGCCAAATTGTTTCGCCTAGGTGGTGGTGACACATTGCACGGGTGAACCTGTCGGTTCTGAGGTGGTTGCTTCTGGGAAGGAGCATGTGCTTGAGGTGGAGGTCCTCTGTGGGGTTGCGGGACTGGTGCTACTGGAAGTAATACTACATGCCTTGTGGATTCTATTTGGGCCACCGCGACGGGTTCAGCTCTAGCAGCCCTCCTGGCTGGGATCATAAAGGGTAGCAGACGTGCCTGACTAGCCTGTTGCTGAGCTTTCTCTAGGCGCTGAGTCTTATCAGAGAAATCCCGGAACCCTCCGAGGTAGTTCTGGGTGACCAAGGAAGGAACCAGTTCTGTTTTAACATTCCCTACACACATCGTTAGTAATTGATCCTAAGTCAGTGGCATGTCGATGGAGTTCGTAAGCCCCTTCCACTGGGTGATGAAGTCTGTGACTCGCACATCAGGCCTTTTTTTACACTTGAAGAGGTTTGTGATTCTAGTCATTCGAATGGTGGATCTGAAATGGTATAATAACTGCCATCAGAGATCCTCCCAGTCGGTCACCGATTCGATAGGGATATGGCTGTACTAGAAGAATGTAGGGCCCTCCAATGTCTGCAGAAAACATCGGAGCTTGGAGGCTTCCTATTATGCCGGGGTCCCCACCATGGGGCCACATCTGGAGGAAAAATGATCCCAGTGCTGCGGTGGGTCCCCAGTACCGTTAAAGGGAAAGAATGTTAGATTCCCAAAACCTCGGGGTGTGGGCATATCATCCACCCACACGGGATATGTCTTGCCATCTAGTGGGATTGCCACCTGCCGCGTTTCCAATGCCTCGAGGTGGGCGATGAGTACCGCCATCGGATCATCTAGGTGGGGGTTACTATCTTGACGGGGATCCCTAACTACAAGTGGGTTTTCATGCCCTTCGATATGGTAAACGGCTTCAATGGCTCATGGAGAGACTGGCGGAACGGCCCTTGGGGTGGCTGGGTGAACCCAGGCTAGATTCCTCAGATTTCCTCATCGTTCAGGATGGTTTGGCGAGATGTATCACTCCCTCTTGCCATGAGTTACAGCCTCTTCCCTGTCTGTAGGAGTATCATGATCAGTGTTGCCCGGAGGCATCTCGCCGGGGGGAGTTGTTCCTACCCTTGCTGCCCCGTCTCAGGATCACCATAGTCAGGTCACCTCTTGATAGCGTGTTCGGCTAAGAGTTCATCAACCAGCCACTTCTGCTCTGCAAGCTGCTGGCACAATGCGACCTTCTCGGGGTCTTTGTCCGTCTTCTGTATAGAGGCGGACAGGTCGTAGTGGTTGATGGTTCTGACATGCTCTTTACCCTTTCCGGCATTTCGGATGATTACCAGTGACTCGGTGGGCGTAGGGAGGCCTAGAAGGTTCCTCTGATGATGAGTAATCCTCCCTGATGAGTCCAATAATGGTGGTACATCCTCAAGAGGTATGTCTCCATCGAGAAACACCAGATCATCCTCTTTGTCCACTATGTCGGCCATGTGGACCACAACCCTTCTTGGGGCATGTCCTCAATGTCTCATAATGAATCGGGCTACCGTCGGATAGGACTGAAGAGTAGGGTGGCATATTTTCCCCATCCACGGACTTGCACATGGGGGGTAGCTTCCCTGATTATTCTGTTGAGTACCTTGAAATTCTGAACACATTTTTGTTGGAGGGCGCTCTGGCGACCTGGTGACTCAGGGTGCTAGGCCACATGGAGTGCAGCCAAATCTACCATAGGGCATTGATCTCCGGTTTCCTCAAAGTGAACATGGATCCTAGGGTACAATTCTCACTAATAGTGAAGACGAAAGTGTGTCTCCCATAGGGTTTGACGGAAGCACTCGACTTCCCCCGGGGTGGGGGATTCCGGCTTACAGAAGTTGGGTTTTGCCACCGGCCAGAACTTCTCTGGGAAGTGGTTTGCTGCGAGAATGTTCCATAATCTTCTAGGCTTGGATTCAGGGTATGGCCCCATATTTCCCCACTCGTCAACCGGGGGTGGCTGAGGGACCGGTAGCGGTACTGAGGTGGAACGCTGGGATAGTAAACTAGGCGGGGGGAAATATGAAGAACGAGCAGATTGGCCGCCGAATTCCAGGACATCCTCCGAAGAGTGTGGTGACCTGACCATAATGTCACGATACGATGGGCAGATAGCCATAGCCTCTGTCAAAAGAATTTCGGTTACCACCAATGGGTCACCTTTTCTCTCAACCACCATCGTTCCCCAAAAAACCTCTATGTGATATCTGGTCGAAGTATAGGGTGATTTTGGTGACGATGGTGGTGATTGTACGATCAGAATATGTGGGATTCCCATAATTACCTCCTCTTAGATGTATCTATGAAGGGATGCGAGAATCTGGTGGACCTCACATTCTGGAAGGATGAGGCTGACACGCATTGTTTCTGCCCCAGTCCTTAATGTAGAGGAACAGGGGGAGGGTTCTGATTTCGAGTCGCATTCTGCTTCAAAATCTGAGAAGCGGGCCGGTTTGATCTCCATCGGGGATATCCCAGGATTCTTCTTGTGGCGGTGATGACCCACCCTCTTACCCCTAGATGTCTCTTTGGGATAAGGTTGATTCTCGAAATGTAGTCCCGAGGTCGTGCTGATGCCATGGAGGAGAGGACTTTCGCTTGAGACAGCCGAGGTGTGAGGGGAACCGGGTAAAATATCGAAGGAAACATGGGGAGGACCTCTATGGATAGCAACTTCACCCCTCTGGTTTCTAGGGCATGGAGGAACTTCTCTAGTTGCGGAAAGAACATAGGGAGGATCCCCACATTAGAGAGGGACCATATGGGAAATGCCTTCACATCGACGGTCGGGGGTAGGAGGATTAATTACATGCCCAGTGTGATGGGCATGGGAAAGACTTCCACGCTGAGTGTCACTACCATGAGGCAGGTCTTCATTTGTGTTGGAGGTAGCATGGGTCATACCTCCATGATGAACTTTGGATCGGGTAAGGCCCATGCAATGTGGAGTAGTGGTACGTGGAGGACCTCTGTATGGAGTGACACCACCGTGGGTTGGTTCGCGGTGTTCACCACTTGGGCCTGCGACCCGGAGAGTCGACCCAGCCTACCTATAGAGTGGTTGGGGCCTCCACCCCGGTCGGGTGTAGGGGTTTTCCAGCTCAGTACGTGAAGGGGCTTCATGATATATGTTGGCGGTGGCTCGGGCCATAGTAGCTATCGACGTCGACGCCCCTTGATGGGCGCCCTCATCTCAGCCCCAACGCTGGCGTCGGGTCACGCGAGCTGGTGTAGGTGGTGCAGGGGAATAGCCTACCTGCTCCTCTAGCAAGGCAGGACAGCAGCGCTGACGTGGCCGAGTGGGGGCCCTTGCCTGGAGTCCATGGATTGGGACTCTGACTGGGATGAGACGGACATCACCAACCTCATTAGCGTAAGGCGAGGATTCGTCGAGGCGTTCCGGGGACAGGCTCCTGAAATGATTGGACGTTGGGGTGGGGAGAAGAGGCTCCCTGCGCGACCCTCGAGGGTAGCGTTGACGGTGGGGCCTGGACGCCTCCAGGTACAGGCAGTCCATATCCTGAGTTGGTATTATGCCCTCCTCCTTGTAACGACGTAAGAGGTTGTTAATCACCCTTCTTTGGATGAATTCTGATGGGGAGATGGGGTGTGGGCGCCCCATGCTCGTGGATGCAGACACCGTTGTAGCAGCAGTGGAGCAACATGGAGCGACTATGCTGGTATTTCCCTTGACCCTGCATAGGCTGGTGGGTAGTGATCGTGTCCTTGTAGTAGCAACCTGATTCTTGAGAAGTAGGGAGATTAAAACATTATTACTGTGAGGAAAAGAGATAGAAAACCAGTGACATAGCGTCATTCCGTATTCCGTGGTCGGTAAGAGGGGTCCACACAGATAAGGTTTCAGAATGGAATGCCCCATGTTCTACTACCGCAACTTTTTCTGAGTTTCACGCTTGGCTAGCTATTTTCTTGGCAGAGCCCAGTGCTGGATATCTAGATCTTGTGACATGTCAATCTACTGATGTTTCGAACGCAACTAATCTTCACATTGAGGAGAAGAGTTTCACGTTGGGTTCACCATTTCTATTTTCGACGCTTTCGTCTGGGCACGCACATCCGTCTATATGGGCATGACAGGCACAAATTTTTTGTTGCCCCACATTCCCTATTTCCAAAGGTGGGAGTCATCTGCTCCTCATTCAAGGATGTCTGCTCCTTGATCGAAAGCGGGATGATGGGTTGTCGATTCATCCTTCTGTGGATTCCTCCTTGGAACTCGTCACCTAGTCCGGGTCTCCCTCATAGATTTAATAAGTTGTTCATGAAACTCTTCCCATGGCCATGTTTCCATGGACTCCTGTTAATTACACTGCTTCTGTTTGGACATTCCAAAGGGTCCAGTCAGGGCAGCAACCTTCAGTCAGGGGAGTAGTCACGTCGAGGCATCAGTAACATGTCTGAACGCTAGGGAATTGGTGTGTCTATCTTTTGTCCCTTATTATTGGTCTTCTAGAGGGTGTAGAAGAATGAGGCATACCACATCGAGTGTGGGGAATCGTATGCCATAGGCATGAATCAGAGGTTTTACTCAACATTCTATGTTAAACACAGTGTAAGCCGTAAGTTTAACGTCTAGTGGAGACGGATCATCCTGATCAGAACACTAGTTAGAGTGGATAAGATTGAGGAATCCCCCTTGAGGGAATGCAGATATCGGGGCCAGCATGTGGGTTGCTTCCCAAATGCCATGGAGGGGAAAGGGGTGGCATGATCTCACTAGGATTTGGTAGATCAGGTAAGAATCAGTGTGGATGAGGGAGAATTTCTTTGAGTGGAGGGGGAATAAAATGTGTCGTCATAGAGACGGCGGTGGTGATGGGCATGAGTTACGAAGAGACTTCTTATGTATCCCCGTGGAAGGGAATCAAAGTCTATGTAGTTTAGAGTGAATGTGTGGGGCTTACACTCTAGACCGCCCAGGTGATGGATGAACTGACATGAATATAGTCGAAATGACCAGGTGGTGGGCTTGAACCTCATGAGGCTTCTTACGTACCATGCCTTGGCAAGGATCAATGTCTGCGTAATTTAGGAAGAGGGGTGTTATACTGACACAAAGGGGTGTCAGAAAAACTTGATGATAGGGTCACAACAGCTTACCACTGGATTGGGATGCGGTTTAAGGTCATATGGGATGGGGGCGCGTTGGAGAACCGGCATGAAGAAGGACCTTGGTTCAGGTGGATAGTGGGATGGAACCTCAGGAAGGCTTCCTACGTACCGTGCCTTGACATGGATCAAAGACCACGTAGTCCAAAATGGTGTGTTGGCGAACCAACATTAGTGAGGACCTTGTCCCAGATGGTGTGGGTCATACACACTAGGCTGCCCAAGTGTTGGTGAACCGACGTGAAGGGGTTCGGAGTGACCAACGGGTGGTGGGCTTGAGCCTCGTGAGTCTTCATGCGTACCGTGCCTTCGCAAGGATCAAAATCCACTTAGTTCTGGTAAAAATGGGGGGGGGGGGGCTTGGCACACCGACAAGGAGACGGTCTGGGCCAATGATTGTTGGTCTTGAACCTCAGGGAGGCTTCCTACATACCATGCCTTGACATTGATCAAAGTCCTCATAGTACGAGTGGCGATGGTGGGTGTCGGCGAACCGATGTGAAGATAAGACCTTGGTCCGATGGGTGATGGGATTGAACCTCAGGGAGGCTTCCTACGTACCATGACTTGACATGGATCAAAGTCCTCATAGGCCGGGATGGGTTTTTTCAGCGAACCTACTTGAGGGTGAACCCGTGGGTCCCCTGGTGGTGGGCTTGAACCTCATGAGGTTTCCTACGTACCATGCCTTGACATGGATCAATGTACTCATAGTTTGGATAGGGCTTCGTCAGCGAACCAATGTGAAGGTGATCCCAGGGGTCCACTGGTGGTGGGATTGAACCTCATGAGGCTTCTTACATAAAATTCCTTGGCATGGATCAATTTCCACGCAGTTCAGGATGGTCACAATGACTTACCGCTGTACTGGACGCAGTTCAAATTCATGCAGGACAAGGGTGAACCCTGACATGAATAAACAACGGGTGGTGGGCTTGAACCTCATGAGGTTTCCTACGTACCATGCCTTGACATGGATCGAATACCCCGTAGTTCATATGGATGTATAGTTTAATGTCATGCGGGACATGGGTATGCAGTTTTACGTCATGTTGGACAAGGGCATCCAGTTTAACGTCATGTTGGATGAGGGAATTTCCATGATCTATGTTTACTCTAAGCCCACGTGAGTCATGCTCGGTGTGAGAAACAAGAGGCAGCAAAGGCTTAACTATTACATCGCGAAGGGTGCGTCCGTGAAAAGCGAATAGGGGATTGCGCATTAGGCGGCCCATGGTGCTGGGACTTACTCCAGGATGGAGGCCCAAAGTGCGGAAAAGCGCAGCGGGAGAGGGATTTGGGACCAAATATGGAAGGTGCCCCGTTCCCTATCATGCCCTCTACTGGCCTTTTTAGTGGGGAAGTATAGAGGTGTATGGGAGATACCTTCCGCAAGAGGGGCTAGGAGGCTGACACCAAGGTGGATGCCCTTCTCCCATGGACATATGCCTCTCCGATAAGGAGGATTTCATCCCATGTGTGGGTGATTCCATTCCCATGGAGATGAGCGACGTAAAGAATGTTCGAGGTGGGGGGACCCTGCGTACGAGGCACGTGGTAAGGTCCCAGTTTAACGTCATGTGTTGAGGACGAGGTGCTTTCCAGTTTAACGTCATGTATCTAGGACGAGGTGGGTTTACTCCGCACTCCTATGACATAAATGACCGGTACCCTCTTCCCCTTGGGGTAGGGAAGGTACCGACAATGCCATGGTAAAGGGGTGTCATAGAGAAAACCATCGAGGGGTCCATGTTAGCATGGCAATGCGAAGATAAAATAGCCATTAGCATGCCTATGCGATGAATCATTAGGCAAAGAAACACTATGGGTGGTGTCGTCCAGGGGACATTGAAATCACATCGTGCAAACCTACAGGGTCTCACGGGAAGAGGAATTTCCATGCAATGGGGGCCACAGGCAGGGACCTTGTGGAGCTTGGTTGTTTTGTATAGTGGAGAGAACTTGCAAACTGGTGTGCATCGCGAAGTGGAGTTCCTTGGCCTTAGAATGGGGCAGAAGTACAAGTGGGAGGTGCTTCACGAAGTGGAAAGTTGTTCGCGGAGCATTGCCTTCCGAAGCGGAGGTTCCTCGCGAAGAAGGTGCTGTGAAGCAGTGTGCTTCGCGAAGTATAGTGACCCTGCCTTGGAATGTGGATCACTTGTACATGATGGGTGTTTCGCGAAGCATAAACTCTTAGTGGCTACCCTGGTTCCCTTGGGAATCCCCCTTCCTTCGCGTAGGGCCTTAGGCTTCACGAAGGGCATCCCTCTCAGAATAGGGGGTCAAAACGAGACAAAGCGAAGGCCACTCACGAAGAAAAAAATACCTCACGAAGCTCATGATTTCCAGAGCGATGAAGGATTCACAATTTGGAAGTTGAGAAGCCGAATGGTTGGATTGTCTGTCCGTCAAGCTTGGGGGGGGGGGCTCAGTATTTATAGGCAAGGGGCGCCGCGGAGCAGAACTCACGCGGCGCGAAGGGGGCCTCGGCGGCTTTGCGGCGGGTCACGAATGTCAACCGGATTCGCGGAGGGGTACCACATCCTCTGCTCCGCGGTGGGTCAAGAACGTCAGGCCGTTCGCGGATCTTTACCACCTCTAGTGCTCCGCGATGGGTCGCAAACATCAGGTCGTTCGAGGAGTGTTACCGCCTCTGGTGCTTCGTGGAGGGTCGTGAACATTAAACCGTTTGTGGAGCGTTACCGCCTATAGCGCTTCACGGCGGCCGCGGAGCTAGGGGGACATCGTGTCGAGGCTTCGCAAGGACGGGTGCAGAGCATATTTTCCTTTTCTCCTTTCTTTGAATATTTTTGGCGCCAACTGTGTTACATTCTACCCACCATAAAATGAATTACATACTCGATATTTATCTAGGTTATAAAATAATTAATTATTGAATGTTTATTTCATTGAAAACCAAATCTAAAAATTCATAATCGAAATTAATTTTAAAAAAGAATGATAGAAACATAATTGTTAATGAATGTAACACATAACAGGGTCTCTACCATGGAGGACAGAGATTATTATTTTGGGATGGAGGAAAATCTTAAATAATATTTCATATTGATAAAGAACACTGATCATAAAAAATGAAGTGATCCAAATAATGTTATCAATTTCAAAACAATATACAAAAAATTCATGAAAGGGATTATTGATATCTTCAAAATGATAATAAAAAATAATTCCTTTTCACGTGATAATATTTTCTCTAATGTTGAAGGATTTTAATGAGATGATATATTTTATTGATTTTGGTACAATATCACCATTTTTATGCCCATTAAAATTTCCACATCATCACTTATTTCAAGAAATGAATATTAATGTTTCCTTCCTATATCATTATAATATCATGTGATCTAAAAATACAATAATAGTTCATTACATTAGTCTTTATGACAACAACAAGGTTAGAAAAAGTAATCAAATATGCATAAGTCAACAAATGGTGATATATTACATTATTCTAAAAAAATAATCCAAATATTAACTAAATAATTCCATAAATAAATAACCCTATAATCCTTCTTAAATATCATGATTAATATCCTTTGAAATAGGTGTACTAACTCATCTTAACATTTAACTCCCATATATCTTATAGTATCTCTTTTTGGTTACACTATAGATATGTGAATTCATTCATTGGGTATTCTCTTGAGTCTGGGTAATGACCTAAATTACCATATAAGCTTTTTGAAAAATGACTGTTTCGTTATTAGAAATATTATTGGATATATTACATAAGTCCCAAAATGTTTTTTATTTCATCCATGATAGCATAACCTTCTTGAAAACGGATCCATAATTAATTCATAAGAAACTAGTATAATCCAATTTAATTATTCCCATTCATCATATATTTATACAAACATATTTTTCTTATCAAAATGGACATATTAATAATTATATTTCCCTTAATCATGTGTTCTTAAATTATAACACCTTACCCGTAACTAACATTTTTATTTTATTAGAACTATTAAACATATGATTTCCAATCAATAATAAAAAACTTATACTGAAAACAATTATATATTTCGTGATTCATATAACAATATCTTTGAATTCCAAAACACATACACCTTAATCATCCATCATTATTCTTAAACCATTATCCATGAACCATCATCATAGTCGTTCTTAAAATTTGAATCATGTCATATGTTTCCTCAACTTTAATCTTACTAAGCTTCTTAAGAATCATGTAAAAAATAATTTTAGAATATCTCAGGCCTTTCATAGGTCATTTAAGATCTCAATATCTAAAATCTTTTAACCCAAAATCATACCACCATTGTGATTATCTTTATGATATTTTCATAAGTCCCATACTTTCCACTTTTGTAAATTTAAATGTTAAACATTCTCTATCAACTTATGTTTATTAAATAATGCCAGAATGAAAATTGTGAGAAACACATATCATATATAGAATTCACAAAACCATGGTAAATTAGTTATAAGATTCCAATATATGACAGAATATTTTTAATCATTTTTTATTCATATTTGTTACCAAAATTCATGGATTGTAACCTATAGGTATACATATCCTTAGGACATCACAAAACATATCTAAAGATTCACATCTAGGTTTCTCCCAAAATTTTTCTCATCCTAGTTTCTAAAAGGTAAAGAATCATTTATGCAAAAACCAAATTCAACAAACCAATCTTGATGTATGTGGACATTACGTTACATTTTCAGAATACTTAATACATTACACAAATAGAAGCCCAAGGATTGTATTAGTTTAGTGCCTTTTGAAATATGGGACACATTCATATAATTTGGTGAAATATTGTCAACATCTCCCATAAATATATTAAATTTTGATTTTATAACTGAAAATAATTCATTATATCATGGGTAAATGAAATAATATGAAAAGGTTCAGATCATATGCTCAGTAAGGGTAATGAAGACAAATACCAAACAAAGCATAAACATAAGAATAAAAAAATGAACATAAATTTTTTAAATCATACCGCATATAGAAAATATCAAAATATTGAGTCATGAAATAAATAATGGTAGTTTATAAGGAATATAGTATAATGGTTATTCAGCGATCTGAAAAAAGCATTGGCATAAAATAAGAAATTGTGTAAAAAACAGAATCATTGAAAATAATTTCCATATTATCCAAGCCTTTTTCGGAAGATCATCATAGTGGGAAAAGCCATATATGAAACTGAGTTCACGCCTTGTTCCATCCTAATATTACTGAATCAGGTTTACATATTGTTTCATTCATACATTACTGAACTGTGAACAATTCATGCTCGAGACATATATTACTAAACTGAGATAACTTCCCATTATAGTCATATCTTTCTCATGAGATATAAATCATTACCCAATGAATTATTGCGAGATATATGTCCCGCCTATCACATAATGAAAACAATCAAAATATGTTCCACAATAAAATGAACCATATAATATTCCAAGGAGTGAAATGTGATTCATAAAAATTATTTATTAATAACATAACCCATAGAAATGGTTCTCATAAATATCATTTCATTATAACATAATCCGCCAAAAATATTTCAATTTCCCATATATAATTTCATTATAAAAATATTTAAAATATAGGAATAATAGGGATACTATACTTGAAACATATCTATAATAAATTATGTCATCATAGATGTAATATAATTTTGATAAAACACATGAAATTAATTCTTGAGGAAAATTCCATTTTTTATATGAAGACATTTTATTTTATTAAAATATTGTGAAATTTTAAGATAGAATAATACCATGGGTAATAAAATTTAAAAAATTTAAGGTAATTTTCATGTAAATAAATCATTATTAATTATTAAAAATCCATTCGTTCTATTTATTTTAAAAAAACATTCTTCTCATACATTTTATGGAAATGACAAATAAATACCATATTTGTAATAGAAATAACGATTCATTTCAAAACATGTTGTAAAATGTAAAAAATAAATAAGAATTAATATAAAAATAAATAGTATAAACAAAAAAAAATTATGAAATAATTTTTTAAAACATGGTCATGGATGATAAATAAACCCTAGTAAATACTTATATATAAACAATCTTAGATAATAATGAGATTGGGAAGTTATCCCTTACCATAGTTCTATATTCCTTCAGATGTATCGTAATTTTTTTAATAATTGATTAAATAGTGTAATAATCATTATGTGTAAACATATTTATATTTATAATATCATTTGTGATCATATTATTTTCTTTTTAATTGTATTTCATTATTACTCTTCTTTCAGTGGTTATTGGTAGCATGTTTTATCATATGAATCATACTAATTATTAATGGGATTAATTAATATAATGTATAGAATGATAATATTGTAATATATATAATATTTATTAATTATATTTATTTATATAATCATTATTTATATGAGATCATGGAGAATGAATCACATTTCACCCTGGAGACGTATGTCGTAGGTACACACAGGAGCTACATCCATTCCTTTTATTATGAAACAGTATGGAAGTGGATATTATATATAATCTACTAGAATCAATATCATGTTATAATAAAAATATATTTATATTATATAAATCATTATACCCATCAAAATAATATGGGGGAAATAGATTACACCATGGGGTGGAGGCGGTATGTCGTAAAAACACACTTATGGTGATTTCATTTTTCATAGGATGGGTAGAATGTGGAATATGGTTGTTCCATAACAATAATATATCTAAGAATATAATTTATTCTAAAGTAATTATTATATAATGTATGAAACATAATAATAATAATTAGACGAAGAATTGATCAACAAAGAGTCGGTAAAAGAAATTGCCTCTTACATAAAGAACTCCTTCTTGATCTCCTCTAAGGGACACTAGAGTTAGTATTTTGAGAAAACCAAAACATATATAACATTGATAGGGATATCTAAATGGTTTTTAGGATGTATATGGGTGAGATTAAAGGCTTAATGAGTTGTGATGAAATGAGGGCGGAGATTTCATTTTATAATTGAATTGAGTGGCACTTTTGGAATATCCTAAAATATTAATTTATAATTAAATAAATAAACATCCAAATCCACAAAAATTTCATATTTAGTAATTTGAAGTTAAATTTGGTTTTAATATTATTGACCAGAAATGTTTGACAACTTTTTTGATCAATATAATTCTTATCATTTAAATTAACCATTAGTTATTCTGTTTTAATTATAATTAAGGTAAAAAATTAATAAATATTAATCTATATTAATGTTTATGTATTGGATGATAATTAGACCATATATGAACCACATAGAAAATTTTGGAGAATATGGTAATATTTTTAGTTTTTAAAAATGTATTATAAATTTAAAATAATATAATAAAACATAATTTTTACAAAATATTAATAGTGTCAATTTTGAAACTATTCATTTTATTGAATTTTAAAAATATAATGATAATAAGTTATCCAATAAAAAAATATTTTATTATATCATTTTGGGTTCAAGGTAATATAGGAATTTTTTTAGATATATTAATTTTCCCCTATTATATTTTTTAATATTATATTTAATAACATTAATTTGATATTTACATTAATAAAATAAATATTACATCAGTTTTGTATAATTATTTAATTTACATAACAATTAAATAAAAATTTAAAATAATATACTCTGATGAATATAAATCCTCTATATTTCTTAATAATACATATAGTTTAATATATCTTTAGAAAATTCGCGAATAAAAAATGGTCGATTTATTAAAACATGAATGCGGCAACATTATCATTACTTTGGATAAAATATTATAATTGTCATAATCATTTCCACGAGGCATAAAATGTTAAATAATTATAACCTTAGATTATCATGGTTGATATATACTCAACCAATAAGATTTGACCATGTTTTTTGGTTTTTTAATGAATATAATCATTTTAATTATAATTGCTTTATTGATTATACATCATTTTAAAACTTTATACAACATTATTGTATTAGACCATATGTTATTTAATTATTTCAAAAAAAATTTAAAATAAACTAAAATGAAAAAAAAATATTTATATTTCAAAAGAGTATTTATAGACTAATTTATCGCATGTATAACAATATATTAAACAAAATATAGTTATTTAAATTTGAGAAAGACATCTTCAGCTATTCTATTAATCTAGTCTATTAAATATCCTAATTACATAAAATGGAATACAAAGGATACAATTTATACTGAAGTATTATTTATGTCTAAAAAAATCATATATTTATTTTATGATTAGTGTGAGGGTTATTTTCTAATATTATATTTTACCTTTAATTAACTGATTTATCTATTAACTATATTAATAAAATTTTATCAACGTTACTAATAATAATTCCCAAAAAATAAATCTATTTTCAAAATTTGATCCCATGGAATAAATATATTAAATCCATTGTTTAAAATTCATAAAATTTATGAATTATTAGTTAATTTAAAATTAATTATACTTTTGGAATTATAAAATTGGCTTTAAATGTCAAAACAAACAAAAGAGTGAAATATTTTTACATCTAAATTAAAATGAAAATTATTTCAAAAGAACTAGATTAAATTAACTAATTAAAACATATTCTATTTATAATTTAAAACCATTGTAATATATAATATAACACTATAAATAAACTTTACAAAAAAGCAGTTATTAATTTAAATGCATTTATTTTTATTATTCATCAAAACATGAAACTTATACAAAAAATTCAAAAAATGAACCAAATTAAAATTTAATACTCCTCGTTCAATGAATGATTTTATTTTTTAAAATATAATATAATAATTTACCAAAATTATATTTGAAATGGGTATTCCATCAAAAAGCACCAAAACTACATTTTTTTTAAAATAGTTCCCTTATTTGAAAAATTGAATTTGTTCTTATAACATGTCTAAAAACATATAATATAAATTTTAATCATTATACTGAATAAATTACACATAAATTTTATTAATAAAATTAAAAAATAATCAATTTATTGAATTATAAACTCAATTATTTGTATTTTAACAGTTTTCCATAAAAACATTTTGTTATATTTAAAAACGATTTTATTTTAATTTATAATTAATTTATCACCAAAGATTTAATTATATATTCATGTGTAAAGAATATTTTTATAATTCTATTGTTTTTGTTGATACAAACAATTATAATGGTGTGGTTATAATAATATTTAGTAGTTCACTTAAAATCAACCTTGTATGAAATGAAATCTCTTAAACGAACACAAATTTTTGGGTAACACAAACAATGCATTGTGTTGTGTCTAGCTAATTATATTATATTGTTGTCTCTAGTGAAATATTATCATTGTGTATCATACAACACAAAAAATAAAATAAATTAAAAAATATATCTCATAAAAATATTAAGTTGATACATTCTACACCCCTTAAAATCATTTTTTTCACTCAAAATGAGTTTGGGTTATAAAAGAATTAGTGCTTAAATGATTTTATACATGAAATCCAAATCTTAAAATTTCAAAATAAAACTTACTTTTATAATAGAATGATATAATAATAATTAGAATCTAATGTAATTGATTTTAGGATTCTACGTAGAAGAACAATGGTGATGATTTGGGGCTGGATGAAAAGAGTAAATAATCCTACATATTGATAAAGATCATTTATCAAAATAAATTGGGTGATCTAGGGACAATACATAATCACCAAACCATATTCTAAAGAAGCATGAAATGTGTCATTGATATCTGAAAAATTATTATAAGTGGTAAATCAATTTACATGACAATTTTTTTTCTGATGTTGAATAATTTGCACGATAATATATATTTGTTTAATTTTGGTACAATATCACAATTTTTAATGCCATGAAAAATTTACAACTCTTCTATTATTTATTGAAATTAAGATGAATTTTTTATTCCTGAAGCATTATAAGAACATGTGATCCAAAAATAAAATGATAGGTCATTCCATCGTGTTTTATCATAAAAATGGTTAGCACATGTTATCAAATATTCATATGTCCACTGATGGTGATATATTACTTTATTCAAACAAACATCAACCGATGTTTAATAAAAAAATTCCATAAATAGATATCCTTACAATCCATATAAAATATTAAAATCCAACAATTTATAAAGAGGTTCCCTAACTCCAATTAAAATGTATACCCCATATATGATAATATATCTCTTGTTGGTCACTATCCAAAAATTTGAATGCCTTCATCATGTTCTCTCTTGAGTCATGTTAATAACCTGAATTTCCATATATCCTTATCTAAAATAGGCATGTTTTATTTTTACAAATATTTATGGATAGATTCCTTACGTGATAAAATGTTTTATAATTTTTCCATGATATTATAACGTCATTGAAAAAAAATCCATAATTAATTACCTCAAAACTAGTACCATCCCATTAACTTTTTCATATTTGAAATGTCATTATCCAATCATACTTATCATAACATAAAGAAAATATTAAAGGTTATATTTCCATTAATCATCTATTATACGAATATATAAACTTAAACATAAATCACTTTTCTAGGTCTTCATAACTATTCAACATATATTTTCCAATCCTTAATAAAAAACATATATTAAAAACACTTATATATTTCATGTTTTAGAGAAAAAAGTATTTGAATTACAAAACATATACACCACAATAATCCAACTTTATTCTAAAACCATTATACATGATTCATCGTCAAATTTATTCTAATAATTTTATTTATCTCTTTAGTTTCCTTAAACTTAATCTGTTCGAGATTATTAGTTTTAATGTAAACAATAATTCTAGAACATATCATTCCTTTCACATGTATCATACGATATCTTTACCATTTGTTTTATAACCAACAGTCATAAAAACTTCTTGATTCTCCTCATGGTATTTCCATTTAGTAAATTAGTTTTCATAATACACATTATTTCTAAATATGAATAATTCAATTTTATCAATGTTATACATAGTCCTAGCTATTGATTAAGACCAAAAAGAAAAGTGTTAGAAACAATTATCATTAATGAAAATCACATAACAAATAGAAATTACTTATAATATTTAAACGTGTGAAACCATAGGTTTAATCATAGGTTACTCAAGGTTATTACCAAAATTCTAGGATTGAAACATATAGTTATTCTTATCATAATGACATCACTATATATATCTTTAAAAATATCTCTTGGGATCTCACTAAATTTTTCACATCCCTATTTTGATGGGTATACTAAACCATCACTCTGATACAAAATATAATGTCCCAATAATTATGTACATGTAAATGAAAATACGTTTATATAATAATTATTAAATTAAACAAATAGATTCCTAAAGATCATATTAGTTTAGATCCTTTAGAAACATGATACACATTATTCTAGTTTGGTGAAAGATCTTTAAAATCTCCCACAATGATATCACCTTTTGTTTTTCCTACCTAAAACATTTATTTAAATCATGAGGAAAAGAAAAAATATGAAAAGGGTGAGCTTATATGCATAGTATGGGTAAATAAGGAAAATATAAAACAAATAATGAAAATAAAAACATAAAAACCTGAACCTATCTTTTGATAACCATAACACGTATTCCATATATCACAACATTGGGTCATGAAATAAATATTGGAATTTCATATGGAATAAATCAAAAAGTAACATGATCTATGAGAAAATAGAATAGTCATAAAACATGGAATTATTGAAAACAGATATGAATATAAAATTATTTCCATATTATCCAAGACTCATTTCCAAGGCCATTAAATTAGAAAAAGTCCTTTTTTAAACTGAGTTCACTCCAATTTCTAGCCATGTATTAAAAAATCATTTTAAATTATAATTCTTGCCATATATGTAACACACGATACTTTTATGTTATATAAATCATCAAAGGAATCTTTTTCTATACAACACTTGCTTGGCTTGCTTTACACGCAATCGCGACCTTCCTCGATAGCTTGCGTCGTACGCAATACCGAGTTTCACTAAACAACAATATGCTATTAAAACTAGCCGTTATGAATAGTAATAACCACTTTTTGAAATTTTATAAATTTTATTTTTCAAAATGGACTTCATTTTTGGACTCAGAATATCGAAATTAGCCTAGGGTGAAATTTTGGTATTTTTCTGAAAACTTTCAATTTTTGATGAATAGTGAAACCACTAAGTGGTAGGTTAAAAAAACTGAATTTTGCATAAAACATAATTTTACCGCTTCTGTGATTAGAATTTCGAAAATCCGAGAGACACAGCTAATATCAAGGACTAAAATGTGGTTCAATGAGATAAAAATAATTTTTTTGTGAATAGTAACTTTTTACTATTTTTACCGCGGTTAATAGTAAATAGGGCAACTAAGGGTAAATATGATATTAATATTACCCAAACACATGTCCTAATTCTATTGGACAAGTGTAATTCGACCAAAAAAAAACTTAGGAATAAAATATGACCATTTAGGCCCACTTGGATTAGATTAGGACATTTATTATTAATTTATTTAAAGAAGGGTTAAAATAGTTAAAATCAAAGTTTAATAAGTAAATCATTTTTAATATGGGGTTATACATAAGATAAATTCAATTGTAAATATTCATTAGAAAGCTAAAAATATTTCCTACATGATGATATTTTATTTGTAATTTTTAGACATCATATAATTTAATTTATTAATGACACAAAGATGATGCAGTAATTATCTTATTAATGAAATATTGACATAATTGATGTTATAAACACCAAAATAAATGTAATTTGAGACTTTTTATGAATTCCACTTATTTTCTAGGTTACTATGATATATTATTGTTGATTTAATAAACTTGGTTCGAACATATAATTCTGTTATTACTTTCACAAAAATCATATATCAAATAGTGTCAAAATTGACACAAAATAGTTTTTAAATCAAATATTATATTACTAATTGTTATTTTATTCCTAAAAATCTAAGGTTCGGCCAAATGACTTAGATAAGGATATATATATTAATAATAAACAATTTGGGGTTCGTTTGGCATGTTATAGTATGTGTATTAACCATATAGTGAAAGAAAACAAAAAGACACGGTAAAAGTTAAATTAATTAACATAGAGTTAAATCTAATTGATAAGGTTAAAATAATACCCTAAACTTGTCTAAATCCTATTGGTTGATAGGATTTCGACCCATCCCCACTTTAGCTTCGAAAAAAGACCCTTTGGAACCATTATAAACCGATTTTGACTTTAATATAAAATAATATTTTGAGATATTCCTAAGGTGCCCCTCTCCTCCCTTATAAAAGGGCACCTCCTCCCCCTCCTCCTCACACCAATTTGAGCACTCAAGCTCGGCCAACCCCTGCCATTTTCTCCTCTCCACTTCCCTAGAATAATCCTAGAGGTCCTGGTCTTCTCCAAAGACCAATCTTAGTTCCTTAAGTGGAGGATTCAAAGAGGCGTTCCAAAGAAGAGGTAATATCCATTACCGATCTTTTCAATTTCTTTCTTCTTCAACTTATTCTTCTTTAGTTGTTTCATGATAAATTAATAACATCAGTATTACTTACATACTGATATGTTATTATAAATATGAAACAACCCTAATTCACCTTCTATCCGTCCTACGGAAAAATGAAATCACCGCGCGTGCGTACGTACGGAATATCGTCTCCACGCCGTGGTGTAATCTATTTTCCACCATCACCTTACAAGGATGGGTATAATGGTGTAATGAGTTACTATATATGATTATTATGAAGTAATATTGATTCTGAAATAATATATATATACTCCAATACAATTCCACGATCAGAGGAACGATATCATCACTTGTGCGTACGTACGGAATACCGTCTCCACGATGTGATGCGACTCGTTCTACATGATCTTCATTTCATAATGATTATATAAATGAATTGAATGAATGAATATGGTATATACTACACTAATACCATTCTGTAAATGAATTATCTATAACCTAAAGATAAGAATAAGAATTTGTTCGACAAAACACGCATAAGAACAAAAAGTTATAAAGACCCGAGTAACAAGTAACAATGAAATATTACTAACAAGAAGCTAATAATATGACCATATATGATATCATATCAATATGTATGATTCTGGAATAAGTCAATAACATTATTTAAACCATTATACAGGAGTTTCGAACACGAACAAAGCAAATCAGACCTAAGGTAAGGGAAATATCACAATCTCATTTTTATCTGAGATTGTTTATTCGTAAGTATTTACTGGGGTGTATTTTATCATCCACATCCATGTTTCATCAATATGTAATATTATTTCCATCCACCTAAAATTTTTTAAATACATTTTTACCCTTCGGTGAGTTTTTAGTAATATGTATGAAAGGAATCTTTTGTCGTACGAGGTACTTTTTGACTTTTCCGACAAAAGTACGAAGAATGTTTTTTTTAACTTATACGGCTTGAATGGATTTTTAAACATTATTTCCAAGAAACTTCCTTTACAAGTTTTCATGTTTATTTTTAATCAACTTCTTTTATTTTAAAGTTGTATGACATGTTATGAAAGGAAAAATGTTTTTGAAGAAGAAAGGATATTTTCCTCAAGAATGGAGTTCAAGTGTTTTATCAAAATTATTTTCCATCTAAGATAATAAAGGGTTCTATTTTTATCCCTATTATTACATGGATTTGATTATGTTGTGATGGAAACATTTTTATGAATTCCTTTATCTTATATGAATTGTTTTATGATGTCATGTTGTTTAAGAATCCCATTTTTATTACATGGGTTACGCTATGATGTATGGTTTATGATTATGTGGCACACATAAGAAAGGAGTCATTATAAGATGGATGGGACCTATATCTCCCTCCAATGCATTGGGTAATGATTTTATATCTCATGAGATAGACATGGCTGGAACGGATGGTTATTTCGGTTCAGTGATACAGGACTGAAACGAGGAGTGAACTCGGTTCAGAAAGGGACTTTGTCCACTAAGATAGTCTTGGCCATGAGTCATGACTGACAAGAAATGATTTTCCATGATTATGTGTGCATGCCACAAAGCTTCAAGTCTTATGTTATGATTATGGGGATCTCATTTTCACTTCTATGATTTATTCCATGATAAGATATTATGATCTCTTTTGCAGGTTTTGATTTTCAAAAAGATATGATATGATGTTTATTTCCTTTATTTGCCCTTGCTGAGCATTTGAGCTCACCCTTTTATGTTTTCTTTTCCCCAGGTCAGGAAGATGGAAATTAAGTAGAATATGCTAAAAGGGACCCTAGATATGATGAAATAAATGGGAGACACTGTAGAAGATTTATGAACCAGTTGTTTATGTTTCCCAGTTTCTAAAGACACTATACCTATACGGTCCTTTGTGGTTTTGTCATATGTTGTAATAAGTGTGCTTCAATTTCGAAGTATTAACAATGTATGTGAAGTATGGGTCGTTATAGTTGGTATCAGAGGAAAGGTATAGTCAAACTTTGGAAACTAGTATGTGAAATCCTTAGTAAGAACCCTAAGGATAAGTCTAAGCATAGAACACAATATTAGTGTTTTAGAAATGGCCTTGAATAACCTAGGATAAGACCTTAAGCATGAAAATTTTATTCTCGAATTATGTGGTTTTCTATTATAATTAGTGTTGCTCACACTATTCTTCTTGGTTTTAGTCAATGGCTGGAACCCGAAGGAACCGTGTTAATGCGGAATGCGATGGGCAATGCAATGATTGTCCCCCTGAGCAACCAAACGATATGGGAGCTGGAATGCAAAATCTTGTAGCCATGCTCACACAACTTTCTCAAGCTATGAATCATGCAGGATTTCCAAACGAACAAAGGAGGGAGCAACATTCTATTGAATCCTTCATGAGGCAGCGTCCACCTTCTTTCAGCGGGTCTACCGATCCATTAGTTGCTGAACAATGGATTAGTACTACTGAAAAGATATTTTCAGTTCTTCAATGTTCTGAACATGATAAAGTCATCCTAGGAGTGTATCGTTTGGAAGGAGATGCTGATCAATGGTGGAATCTTGTTAAGAATACGAGGCAAAGGGATGAAATTGAGTCTATGGAATGGGACGAGTTCAAGAACTTATTTTTCAATAAGTACTTCCCTCGTATTCTCCGAACAAAGATGGAGAAAGAGTTTCTTGAACTGAAGCAAAGGGATGATGAATCTGTTGGTACCTATGAAGCAAATTTTACAAGACTTGCAAGGTACGCTTCTGGTATTATTATCCAAACTGAGAGTAAGATCGATCGATTCTTTAGTGGCTTAAAACCAAGTCTTCGAAGGGCGTTAGCCATAAGGGATTTCAATAGCTACGAGGAAATCGTTCGTTGTTCTCTCAAAGTCGAGATGGAGATTGGAGTAACCCATCAGTCACATGGGTTTGATAAGAAGAGGAAGATGGAATTCAAAGAAAAATCTAAAGAGCACACGGAAAAGAAGATGAGCTTTTCCTTATGCTCAAAGTGTGGAAAGAAACATGGAGGGAGTTGTCTTAAAGGGACAAGTAAATGTTTTAAATGTGGAAAAGAAGGTCATCGGGCATTTTAATGCCGTGATAATGGGAAGAAGATGTATAATGACGCAAACAAAGGAAGGGATACACAGAATGAACCTACTACACTTCAATGTTTCAAGTGCAAGGAGATGGGGCATTATGCCAATCAATGCCCAAATCCAAGGGTTGATGATGATGGTCGACGTCAACAAACTCTTAAGGCTAAAGACAAAGGAAAGTCACATGCAATTTCTATCAGCGATGTGGAGTACGATAACGATGTGGTGAAAGGTACACTTACCATCCACTCTAAAGTAGCAAATGTTTTATTTGATTCTGGATCCACCCACTCTTTTATTTCTGAAGACTTTTCTAAGGGTATCACCGTATTACCTCAACAATTAGATGTTGAGTTAGCTGTGACAACACCTAATGGCACATCAATCGCATCAAAAGGTTATAATTCTTCTCCCATCGAAGTTTGTGGGAAAGTGCTTCCTGCAAATCTTGTGATCCTTCCTTTAGTGGAATTTGATGTGATTCTTGGCATGGATTGGCTTTCACTACATGGAGCTCATATCAATTTCCAAATAAGGGAAGTCACATTTCATATTCCAGATCAATCTACGATCGTCTATCGATGCAAGGATGAATATAACCTTCCAGTGGAAATTTCTTCCATCTTATGGGTATTGATTCCACTAAATGAAGGTTATTTATCTCAAATGGTTGGTGAGAAACTCACGATTAAGAATATGCCCATTGTACGGGAGTTTGATGATGTATTTCCGGAGGAATTGCCGGGTCTTCCACCAAATCGTGAAGTTGAGTTTTCAATAGAACTCGTACCGGGTGCTTTGCTTATTTCAAAGACACCTTATAGAATGGCCCCAATTGAGTTGCAGGAATTGAAGAAGCAACTCCAAGAGAATCTTGATAAGGGATTCATACGCCCTAGTGCGTCACCTTGGGGAGCACCTGTTCTATTTGTTAAGAAGAAATATGGATCAATGAGACTCTGCATTGATTATCGAGAACTTAAAAAGATCACTATCAAGAACAAATATCCTCTCCCACGCATTGATGACTTATTTGACCAACTAAGCGGAGCTCAATACTTTTCCAATATTGATCTTCGTTCAGGGTATCATCAATTAAGGGTCAAAATGGAGGATATAACAAAGACGACTTTCCGTACAAGGTATGGACACTATGAATTTATAGTGATGCCATTTGGTCTTACTAATGCCCCTGCTATCTTCATGGATCTAATGAATAGAGTCTTTAGAGACTATCTTGACCAATTTGTGGTAGTCTTTATAGATGATATTCTTGTCTATTCAAAGAGCAAGGAAGAGCATGAAGATCACTTGAGAATTATATTGAAGACCCTGAGAAAGGAGAAGCTTTATGCCAAATTTACCAAGTGTGAATTTTGGCTTCAAAAAGTTGCATTTTTGGGTCATATAATCTCAAAAGAGGGGATATCTGTGGATCCAGCAAAAACAGAGGTTATCGAAAGATGGTCAAGACCAACAACAGTAACTGAGATCCGAAGTTTTCTTGGTTTGGCTGGATATTATCGACGTTTTGTAAAAGATTTTTCACGATTATCTAATCCACTCACCAAGTTGACTCGGAAAGGAGTTAAGTTTGTCTGGACAGAGGAATGTGAAGAGAATTTCAAGGAGTTGAAAAGAAGGTTATCCAGTGCACCTGTGCTCACACTACCTTGTAGTGGAGAAAGGTTTGTGATCTACAGTGATGCATCCAAGAAGGGATTGGGGTGTGTTCTTATGAAAAATGATATGGTGATAGCTTATGCCTCACGACAGTTGAAAATCCATGAGCAAAATTATCCAACACATGATTTGGAGTTGGCTGCGGTAATCTTTGCATTAAAGATTTGGAGGCATTAGCTTTATGGTGAAAGGTGTCATATTTATACTGATCATAAAAGTTGAAAGTATATTTTCACACAAAAGGAGTTGAATATGCGTCAAAGAAGATGGTTGGAGCTGATTAAGGATTATGACTGCTCAATCCATTACCACCCTGGGAAAGCAAACAAGGTGGCAGATGCATTAAGTCGACAAGACCATGCTAGTTTATCCATGATGAGGATCACAAAAGATCCAATATTTATGGATTTACAAAGGATGGATCTTGGAATTATAATGGAAGGGGAAAAATCTTATCTTTCTCAAATGAATGTTCAACAATCTATACATGTGAAGATTAAAGAGGCATAGAAAGAAGATGTCGAGTTACAAAAGAAGGTGAGAAATGTTCCTGAATTCAACCTTGATTGTGATGGGATAATAAAGTTCAGGAATCGGGTTTGCGTTCCTCCCATCCCCGAATTAAAGAATGAGCTGCTGGATGAGGCTCATAGTTCATCATTCTCTATTCATCCTGGAAGCACGAAGATGTATAGGGACCTGAAAGAGTACTTCTGGTGGGAGGGCATGAAAAGAGATGTTGCTGAATATGTCTCTCGATGCTTGGTTTGTCAACAAGTTAAAGCTGAGAGACAGAAGTCTAAGGGGATGTTACAACCATTACCCATACCCGAATGGAAATGGGAAAACATCACTATGGACTTTGTCACAGGACTTCCTAAAACATCCAAAGGCAATAATGCTATCTGGGTCATAGTTTATCGTCTTACAAAGTTTGCACACTTCATTGCTATTAGAGAGTATTTATCTCTAGATCAGCTTGCCAGGATATATGTAAAGGAAGTGGTAAGATTGCATGGAGTACCACTTTCTATTATATCTGATCGAGATCCGAGATTTACCTCGAAGTTCTGGCGAAGTCTTCAGCATACTCTGGATACCGAGTTGAGTTTCAGCACTGCTTATCATCCCCAGACAGACGGTCAGTCTGAGAGAACAATTCAAACCCTAGAAGATATGTTGAGAGCTTGCTCTATGGATTTCAAAGGAGGTTGGGATCAACACCTACCTTTGGTGTAATTTTCTTATAATAATAGCTTTCACTGCAGTATTCAGATGGCTCCTTATGAAGCTCTCTATGGAATGAAATGCCGGACTCCAACTTGCTGGGATGAAGTTGGGGAAAGAAAGCTATTAGGACCTGATCTCGTTGATGAAATGGAAGAAAAGGTCAGATCTATTCAACAACACATAAGAGCAGCTCAGAGTCGATAGAAAAGTTATGCCGACAACCGAAGAAAAGACCTAGAGTTTGAAGTGGGCGATAAAGTGTTCTTACGAATATCTCCCTAGAAGAGGGTTATGAGATTTGGAAAGAAGGGGAAGTTGAGCCCTAGATATATCGGTCCTTTCGAAATACTGGATCGTGTTGGGAAGGTAGATTACCGATTGGCGCTTCCACCGAATCTCTCTCAAGTTCACGATGTGTTCCACGTATCTCTCCTGAGAAAGTACATACCAGATCCTTCACATGTACTCAGCTCAGAAGTTGTACCGCTGGAGAAAGATCTTTCTTATGAAGAACAGCCGATAGAGATTCTGGATCATAGCGAAAAAGTCCTACGAAACAAGACCACTCGCTTGGTGAAAGTTTTATGGAGGAACCACCAACTTGAAGAAGCTACATGGGAGCTTGAGGATATGATGAGGGAGAAGTATCCTCATCTGTTTGTTACAAAGTGATGAATTTCGAGGGTGAAATTCTTTTAAGGGGGGTAGAATGTAACACCCGAGAATTTTATGTTATATAAATCATCAAAGGAATCTTTTTCTACACAACACTTGCTTGGCTTGCTTTACACGCAATCACGACCTTCCTCAATAGCTTGCGTCGTACGCAATACCGAGTTTCACTAAACAACAATATGCTATTAAAACTAGCCGTTATGAATAGTAATAACCACTTTTTGAAATTTTATAAATTTTATTTTTCAAAATGGACTTCATTTTTGGGCTCAGAATATCGAAATTAGCCTAGGGTGAAATTTTGGTATTTTTCTGAAAACTTTCAATTTTTGATGAATAGTGAAACCACTAAGTGGTAGGTTAAAAAAACTGAATTTTGCATAAAACTTAATTTTACCGCTTCTGTGATTGGAATTTCGAAAATCCGAGAGACACAGTTAATATCAAGGACTAAAATGTGGTTCAATGAGATAAAAATAAATTTTTGGTGAATAGTAACTTTTTACTATTTTTACCGCGGTTAATAGTAAATAGGGTAACTAAGGGTAAATATGATATTAATATTACCCTAACACATGTCCTAATTCTATTGGACAAGTGTAATTCGACCAAAAACAAACTTAGGAATAAAATATGACCATTTAGGCCCACTTGGATTAGATTAGGACATTTATTATTAATTTATTTAAAGAAGGGTTAAAATAGTTAAAATCAAAGTTTAATCAGTAAATCATTTTTAATATGGGGTTATACATAAGATAAATTCAATTTTAAATATTCATTAGAAAGCTAAAAAGATTTCCTACATGATGATATTTTATTTGTAATTTTTCGACATCAAATAATTTAATTTATTTATGACACAAATATGATGCAGTAATTATCTTATTAATGAAATATTGACATAATTGATGTTATAAACACCAAAATAAATGTAATTTGAGACTTTTTATGAATTCCACTAATTTTATAGGTTACTATGATATATTAGTGTTGATGTAATCAACTTGGTTCGAACATATAATTCTGTTATGACTTTCACAAAAATCATATATCAAATAGTGTCAAAATTGACACAAAATAGTTTTTAAATCAAATATTATATTACTAATTGTTATTTTATTCCTAAAAATCTAAGGTTCGGCCAAATGACTTAGATAAGGATATATATATTAATAATAAACAATTTGGGGTTCTTTTGGCATGTTATAGTAAGTGTATTAACCATATAGTGAAAGAAAACAAAAAGACACGGTAAAAATTAAATTAATTAACTTAGAGTTAAATCTAATTGATAAGGTTAAAATAATACCCTAAACTTGTCTAAATCCTATTGGTTGATAGGATTTCGACCCATCCCCACTTTAGCTTCGAAATAAGACCCTTTGGAACCATTATAAACCGATTTTGACTTTCATATAAAATAATATTTTGAGATATTCCTAAGGTGCCCCTCTCCTCCCTTATAAAAGGGCACCTCCTCCCCCTCCTCCTCACACCAATTTGAGCACTCAAGCTCTGCCAACCCCTGCCATTTTCTCCTCTCCTCTTCCCTAGAATAATCCTAGAGGTCCTGGTATTCTCCAAAGACCAATCTTAGTTCCTTAAGTGGAGGATTCAAAGAGGCGTTCCAAAGAAGAGGTAATATCCATTACCGATCTTTTCAATTTCATTCTTCTTCAACTTATTCTTCTTTAGTTGTTTCATGATAAAGTAATAACATCAGTATTACTTACATATTGATATGTTATTATAAATATGAAACAACCCTAATTCACCTTCTATCCATCCTACGGAAAAATGAAATCACCGCGCGTGCGTACGTACGGAATACCGTCTCCACGCCGTGGTGTAATCTATTTTCCACCATCACTTTACAAGGATGGGTATAATGGTGTAATGAGTAACTATATATGATTATTATGAAGTAATATTGATACTGAAATAATATATATATACTCCAATACAATTCCACGATCATAGGAACGATATCATCACTTGTGCGTACGTAGGGAATACCGTCTCCACGATGTGATGCGACTCATTCTACATGATCTTCATTTCATAATGATTATATAAATGAATTGAATGAATGAATATGGTATATACTACACTAATACCATTCTGTAAATGAATTATCTATAACCTAAAGATAAGAATAAGAATTTATTCGACAAAACACGCATAAGAACAAAAAGTTATAAAGACCCGAGTAACAAGTAACAATGAAATATTACTAACAAGAAGCTAATAATATGACCATATATGATATCATATAAATATGTATGATTCTGGAATAAGTCAATAACATTATTTAAACCATTATACAGGAGTTTCGGACACGAACAAAGCAAATCGGACCTAAGGTAAGGGAAATATCACAATCTCATTTTTATCCGAGATTGTTTATTCGTAAGTATTTACTGGGGTGTATTTTATCATCCACATCCATGTTTCATCAATATGTAATATTATTTCCATCCACCTACAATTGTTTAAATCCATTTTTACCCTTCGGTGAGTTTTTAGTAATATGTATGAAAGGAATCTTTTGTCGTACGAGGTACTTTTTGACTTTTCCGCCAAAAGTACGAAGAATGTTTTTTTTAACTTATACGGCTTGAATGGATTTTTAAAACATTATTTCCAAGAAACTTCCTTTACAAGTTTTCAAGTTTATTTTTAATCAATTTCTTTTATTTTAAAGTTGTTTGACATGTTATGAAAGGGAAAATGTTTTTGAAGAAGAAAGGATATTTTCCTCAAGAATGGAGTTCAAGTGTTTTATCAAAATTATTTTCCATCTATGATAATAAAGGGTTCTGTTTTTATCCCTATTATTACATGGATTTGATTATGTTGTGATGGAAACATTTTTATTAATTCCTTTATCTTATATGAATTGTTTTATGATGTCATGTTGTTTAAGAATCCCATTTTTATTACATGGGTTACGCTATGATGTATGGTTTATGATTATGTGGCACACATAAGAAAGGATTCATTATAAGATGGGTGGGACCTATATCTCCCTCCAATGCATTGGGTAAAGATTTTATATCTCATGAGATAGACATGGCTGGAATGGAAGGTTATTTCAGTTCAGTGATACAGGACTGAAACGAGGAGTGAACTCGGTTCAGAAAGGGACTTTGTCCACTAAGATAGTCTTGGCAATGAGTCATGACTAACAAGAAATGATTTTCCATGATTATGTGTGCATGCCACAAAGCTTCAAGTCTTATGTTATGATTATGGGGATCTCATTTTCACTTCTATTATTTATTCCATGATAAGATATTATGATCTCTTTTGCAGGTTTTGATTTTCAAAAAGATATGATATGATTTTTATTTCCTTTATTTGCCCTTGTTGAGCATTTGAGCTCACCCTTTTATGTTTTCTTTTCCCCAGGTCAGGAAGATGGATATTAAGTAGAATATGATAAAAGGGACCCTAGATATGATGAAATAAATGGGAGACACTGTAGAAGATTTATGAACCAGTTGTTTATGTTTCCCAGTTTCTAAAGACACTATACCTATACGGTCCTTTGTGGTTTTGTCATATGTTGTAATAAGTGTGCTTCAATTTCGAAGTATTAACAATGTATCTGAAGTATGGGTCGTTATAATATATTACATAACCAACATCAATTTTATATTCCATTCTTATCTGTCTCGTGCATCTAAATTTTTACCCAATTTATTGGAGGGATATATAGATCTCAAATATCACATAATGAAAACCACATATATGTGTGCCCTAGGAAAAAAACATATCATAACACATTGAATGCAATGTGTTTCATAAAAATTATTCTTTCAAAACATAACCCCTAGAAAAGAATTGGGTATAATAAATTTCATTCAATTATAATATAATCCATGAAAAATAAAAGAATTTCGTAAAAACAATTTCATCATAAACATAATAAAAACCTATAAGTAATAGTAATAGTATACATGGAAAATATCCTTATTAAATAATTTCATCTAGGATGGAAAATAATTCTGGTATAACACTTCAAATTAATTCTTTAGGAAAATATAATTTCTTCTTTGAAAACATTTTATTTTCATGAAATACCTTGTAGTTTTAATAAAAAATAATCTCCTGTAAAATAACGATAAAATATATTAAGGAAAGATTCATTAAAAGAATGAATTAAGAGTGTTGAAAAATTAATTAATTTTATACAAGTTAAAAAAACATTCTTCTCATACTTCAGATAGAAATGTAAAAAAACAACCTCATTTGGATGAAAACAACGGTTCATTTCAAACTATCAAGTAAAAATGGGTAAAAACGACTTCAAAAATAAATAAGAGACTATTTAATCATTTTATGAAATTATTTCTAGAAAACATGGACATGGGTGATAAAGAAATCCATGTAAATATTTATGTATAAATAATCTATGATAATGATGAGATTGTGAAATTATCCTTTCCCATAGGTTTGGGTTCTTCCTCTGTAAGATAGAATCCAGTGTAATTGATTAAATAGTGTTATAAACAGGATTCAAAACCATATTTACATTTATGGTATCATATGTGAACATTTCATCACCTGTTTAATAATATTTCATTATTGTTATTCTTTTGGTCATTATTTGTTGCATGTTTTTTCATATATATCCAATTTATTCTTCATGGGTTACTATCAAATCATTTAACGAATGATAATAATGTAAAATATATCATATTTACTGATTATATATATTTATATTATCATGACCTGAATGATATCATGGATAATTTATCTCATCACATCATAGAGATGGTAGGTCGTACATAGGCATAGGTGATGATATCCTTCCTCAAATTACGAAGTGTTATGGAAGTTGATGGTATATAAATTGTTACATAATAAATATCTTGTTAAAATGTATATATATTTATATTCTTCTGATTAGTAATAAATGAAAATAATGTTGAATAAAATATATTACACCACGGTGCGAAGACATTAGGTCATACGTAATAATGTGTGGGGATTTCATTTTTTGTAATATAGGTAAAAGGGGGAATACGCTTGTTCCATAATTGAAAAAAAAAATATAATAAAATATTTTATACTCGATTTATTATTTTATAATTGAAAATCCTTAATAAGAGGATGTATAATTATAACTGATCTTGAGAGAGTGGGTAAAGGATATTACCTCTTCTTTGACGAGTTCCATCAAGATCTCCTCTTAGAAACACTATAGATGGTATCTCAAGAAGACCAGTACCCCAATATTGTGGCTAAGGATTTTGATAATGGAATTAGGTATGGGATGGAAGATCTTGAGGCCTAAATTAGTTGTGACGAAATGAGGGAGGTGGTTTAATTTTATTTATTAAAGTGATGGGTCCTTTTGGAATCTCCAAAAATATTAATTTAAAATGAAATAAAAACCCATCCAAAAACATCTGAAATATAATATTTTTTAAAATGAGATTATATACAGTCATAGTATCACCATACACGAAATTTAATAAAATTTTATCTATCAATTTAAACCTTATCATTTTAATTAACCATTAGTTATTCGATTTTATGTTTTGATAAGTTGGAAAATAATTCAATATTAAAATAGAATAATGTTTATTTATATACATATAAATTATAACATAAAAGAATTTTTTTGAACATTTTATAAAATATAATTATAATATTATATTTTTAAAAAAATTTGATTTATAAATAATTTAATAAAATTTTATTTTGATAAAATATCAATAGTATTAATTTTGACGTTGTTCATTTCAAGGATTTTTAAAAATATAATTATAAAATGATATCCAAAAACGAAATATTATAATAGATATATATAGGAAAATGGAAATTGTAGATACCCGAATCTTGACGTACATGGACATTAAATTATGTTTGTGGAATAATTAATACATAACAAATACAGACACACAAGGACCGTAATAGTTTAGTGTCTTTGGAAACTCGGAATATAATCTTCTAATCGCGGTGAAAGATCTTCAACATCTCTCATAAAGATCATCCTTTTTTCGTACCTAAAACCTTTCTTTATATACTAGGGAAAAGAAAACAAAAAAGGGGAGAGCTCAAATGCTCTGTAAGGGTAAGCATAGAGAACATAAACAATCCTTAGACATTTGAATGTAAAAAAAACATGACCATAAAATCTAAACATCGATATCTTGAGCAATGACATAATACATGGAAGTACGTAAGGAATAGATCATGAAGAAACATTAATAATGATAAATTAGCATGGGGATAAAACATCTAATTATAGAAACCATTAAGAACATGTAATGATTTCAATAGTATCCATGGCATTGCTGCCATGACCATCTTAGTGGACAAAGTCCCCTTCTGAATTGAGTTCACTCCTCGTTCCAGTCCTATAATACTGAACTGGATTAACTTACCATCCATCAATTTCTATCCAATGAGATATAAATCTTTACCTAATGAATTGGAGGGAGATATAGGTCCCACCCATCTCATAATGAAATCATTCTTACTTGTACCACAAAATAAACATACATCATTCATAAAAACCCAATAAATAAAATGGGTTTCAAAAACATCATCCCATCATCACATATTCCATATAAAATAAATGGATATCATTTCATAATATGAAAAGTTAAACCATGTAAATCATAGATACATTATACTTGAAACATACACATATGAAATAATGTTATTTGAGAGGAAAAATTGTTTTGATAAAACACTTGAAATGAATTCTTGATGAAAATATCCTTTCTTCTTCAAAATCATTTTCTTTTCACAAAATGCCATGAAATTTTAAAAGAATCGGATTTTGTTTAAAATATTCATGAAATATTTTGGAGGAAGCTTCATGAAAACATCGATTTATAAAACCGTAAAGATCCTTTCATGCCGTATATGTTAAAAAAACATTTTTCTCATACTTTTGTCGGAAAAGTCAAAAAGTACCTTGTGGGGTAAATAAACGAAAGATTCCTTCCATATCAAGGGGTAAAAGTCAAATGGGTAAAAAGTAAATTAAACATACACGAATACAATTTTATAATACATTGACATGGATGATAGCAATAACCCCAATAAATATTTACGAATAAGCAATCTCGGATAAAAATGAGATCGGCATAATTATCCCTTACCTTAGGTCTGATATGCTTCGTACATATCCGAACCTCCTGTATAATGATTTAAATAATGTCATTGACTTATTAACGAAATATATTCAGTGTTATGATATCATATATTTTTCACTTATGACTTTATATTACCCGTTCTTTTGTAAATTCCATGTTAAAGCGGCGTTTTGGGTAAAATCATTTCATTTATTGTATGGGTTTTGACTTGTCATTCTTGATATTATTTCTTATATCCTGATTTACATAATTCCAGAATGTAAAACATGATTTATTTATAATATATATTCATCATATACATATACATATTATAGATCGATAAAAGGAATGAAATACATCATTCATGAAGACCTTAGGCCTTACGTACACATGAACGTTGTTATCGTTTCCTTATTGAATTGAATGAAACTAAATAGATGACATAAATATATATATACATAAATCCAGTAGAATTATTATTTCATATTTTTCATTATTATTCATTATATAAACTTTATGATCATTCATGTATGGTTAACATGGAGAATGAATCTCATCGCGTCGTGGAGACGGTAGTCCGTACGTACGCACGAGTGATGATATCGTTCCCATAATTATTGAATATAATTGGAGTGGATGGTATAATATATCAGAATCAGTATGATGTTATAATAACCATATGTAGTTATTCTTTACACCATTATACCCATCCATGTAAGGTGTTGGTGGAAAAAAAGATTTCACCACGACGTGGAGACGGTATTTCGTACGTACGCAGGCGTGGTGATTTCGTTTTCCGTAGGATGGACAGATAGTGAAATAGGGTTGTTTCATACTTATAATAACATATAAGTATATTAGTTATACTGATTTTATTACTTCATAATTAAACAACTAATGAAGAAGAAGCGGAAGAAGAAATAAAGTTGAAAGAATCGGTAACAGACATTACCTCTTCTTTGAAGCGCCTCATTGAGACCTCTTCTTAGGGCACTAAAATTGGACATTGAAGAAGAACATAACCTCTAGGATGTTTCTATGGAAGTGGATAAGAGAATTTGGCAGGGGTTGGACGAGCATGAAGGGTCAAAGTGGTGGGAGGATTAGAGGGAAGTGGTGCCCTTTTATAAGGGAGGAGAGGTGCACCTTTGGAAAAACTAAAAATATTATTTTATTATAAAGTCATATTCGGTTTTTAATAGCTCCAAATTGATTTATTTAGAAGCTAATGTTGGGGTGGGTCGAAATCCTCTCATCTAGTAGAATTTAGACACGTTTAGGTTTCTATTTTAACCTTATCATTTAGATTTAGCCTTAAGTTAAATAATTTTACTTTTACCGTGTCTTCTTGTTTTTTACACTATAAGGCTAATAAACATAATATAACAAGCCAAAATAACCCCCAAGTTTTTTATTATTAATATATATAACCTTATATAAGTCATTTGTCCAAACCATAGTTTTTTAGGAATAAAATAACAATTAATAGTATAATATTTGTTTTAAAAACTATTTTATGTCAATTTTGACACTATTTGGTAATTGATTTTTGTGAAAATCCTAACATAATGATTAGTTATAAATAGGTTATTTAAATAGATACTAACAAGTCATATTAACCTTGAAAATTAGTGTAATTCATAAAAAGTATCAAATTACATTTATTTGGGTATTTATAACATCAATTATGTCAATATTTTATTAATAGGATAATTACTACATCATCTATGTGCCATAAATAAATTAACTTATTTAATGTCTAAAAATTATAAATAAAATACCATTATGTTGGAACATTTTATTCTTTCTACTGAATATTTATAGTTGAATTTATCTTATGTATAAACTTATATTAAAAATGATTTAGTTATTAAACATTGATTTTAACTATTTTAACCCTTCTTTAAATAAATTATTAATAAATGTCCTAATCTAATCCATGTGGGCCTAAATGGACATATTTTATTACTAAGGTTTTTTTGGTCGAATTACACTTATCCAATAGAATTAGTACATGTGTTAGGATAATAATAATATCTATTTACCCTTAAATACCCTATTTACTTTTAACCGTGGTAAAAAAAGTAAAAAGTTACTTTTCACCAAAAATAATTTTCATCTCATTGAACCACATTTTAGTCCTTGATATTATCCGTGTCTCTCGGAATTTTGAAATTCCACTAATAGAAGTGGTAAAATTATGTTTAAATTAAAAAAAGTCAGTTTTTTAACTACCACTAAGTGGTTTCAATATTCATTGAAAATTTAAGTTTTCCAAAAAAATACCAAAAATTCAGCCAAAGCATTCTTTGATATTATGAATTCAAAATTGATGTCTATTTTTTAAAATTAATAACATATAAGTGACTTTAATTAATTTTATATCTAATTCCCGTTATCAAAACAAATAGTATGTTTTTAAGAAACAAAAACAATCAAAAGATTGATACTTGTTTATATCCATTTTCAAAGTGAAATTAATTATAATGAATAACATTTTATTGAATGGTAAGAATATATTATAATTACACTTTAAAACCAATTAAAATGATAATCTGACCATATAAATTATTATTATGAAAAAAGTTGTTTTTAATTAAAATATAGTGTGTTTTTGCAATTCATTAAAATATGAAAGCTATCAGAATAATATGAAAATTTTATCCAAAGTAAATTTTTATATCCTGATTCCAATGAAGAATTTTATATTGTCCAATTTAACTTTTAGACATGTCAAAAAAATATTTACGGTGGGTGCGCCATCAAAAGGTGGCAAAAATGCATTTTTTTTAAAAATACTTATTTTACCCGAATAATTTATTTTATTCTCAAACCATGTTCTAGAAAATGAGTAAGATGAATAATAATGTTATAAAAATCAAAAAGTAGTTAATAATATTTATAACAGCTAGTTTGTGATAATATTATAACCATATATCGTTGTTTAGTGAAACCTGGTATTATGTACAACACACGCTATCGAGGAAGGTCGCGATTGCGTGTAATGCAAACCAGGACAGGGTTGCATGTAGTGAAATCTCTCTTTGGTGGACCGTACAACACAATATATCAATGAAATTAAAATTATATTCTTCATAAAATCTCAGGGTGTTACATTCTACCCCCCTTAAAATGAATTTCATCCTCTAAATTAATCGGGGTTATAAATCGTTTACTATTCATAGAAACCCACATCGTAAAAAGGAATACTAAAACATAATTTTAAAAACTAAAGTATGAAATGTAAAGATTACCCAAAGTAAATCATCACTGGGTTTCCATATAGGAGAAAATTGCTGAAAATATGGACATGGAAGAAAAATATAACCATCATGTTCTGATGGAGAGTGGTAGTGAACATAGCTATTAAAAATCCACGAATCACAAAGCCATAAATTTGTGATGATATAGGGTACCATCTGATTCATCGGATATAAGAGCACTAGGAAAACATTTTTGGTTTTCAATATCATTTCCCAAAAGTTGAAAATTTTGAATTAGAGTAAATACTTGCTTGATTTTGGTACAATCTCACTGTTGTTCGTTCTTTGAACAATTTCAACTTCATCTTTAAAGAAATGAAGTTGAATTTGTTATTCGTGAAGTGTTAACAGATCATGTGATAGAATGATGGGTCATTCCATCTGTTTCAAAAAAAGTCTTAGAAAAAGTTATCAAATATACATAAGTCCATCTATGGTGAGGTTAATCATATATGGTTCCTAAAATGGACTTATACTTCATATATCATACTGCTTAATAAAATAAAACTAATTTCTACTAACTAGGGACTTCCTGTAGGCCAGTGGTAGGCGATAAAGGCCAGTCGCACTTCAGTTGTGGGTTTGATTCCCATAGCCTTGTCCGACACGATGGGTTGTCGCCCATCCTGCAGGTTTTCCTTTTTCTAAAACTACATTACTATAACATCCCATCTATAATATCAAAAAAAGTTCTATCCTTAAACAATAATAACATATGTCCAACATAATCCATTCCAATCTTTAGGCTTATCTAAAATACTTCGGTCCAAGCTCATAGTATAAAGAAAATTATTACTTGAAATGTCAGATAACAATCGCGTGAATGCCATCATTTATCCCCCATATATCATAAGATATATCTTGTTTGTCAAATTACAAACATGTGAATACCTTAATCATGTATTATCTTGAAGAATGAATACCCATTAAACCTTAGTGAAAACATGAAAGTTGTTAAAATTTAACACATTCCACATTCCAAAATCCCAAAAATTCTATATACTCAAACCATAATATCACTTAGTCCTTATATCAGTCACGAGATCATGAATACAATCAAACATATCATTATCTTCTTATCCCTTCATTATGCACATATCATCTGCTTTCCAAGAATATCTGAATAACCTTTCATGGTTACTGGTACCATTAACCACATACTTTCATATACTTTAGGAAAAAAATAGTGTAACAATCCTTATATGATTCTTTATTCCATAGTACCATTAACTTTGCAACATAACTCCTGATAAACATACAATCATTCCACTACCTTCTTAAACAACTGTTTGAGCTTCAACACTTCTTTCATCTCATATATCATTTGTAGTCTCCTCATCATCATCCACATAAATTCTACACATATGATCATGCTGATTCTCTTTATGAGATTTTCCCTTAGGTCATTTGTTTTCATAATGCACGCACACTCCACATTTAAAACATCTAATCATCATTGATGTCATAGTAATACCAATATCTTTCTCCATGGTGTTAACTGAACCTTTTCCTTTGCACTTACTAGATTTGTGTCCTGCTTTTCTGCATCCAAAGCATCTTCCAGTTCCTTTGAAACATTCTCCTTGATGCCTCTTCCCACATGATTTACATGCGGGAAATTGACATTTCTTTCCTCTATGATCATCATGAAACTCCATCTCTCTCTTATTAGATGAGTTGGGATACTTACCAAAGATGAGATTATTGATCATATTATGAGATTGCTGATTAGGCCTAATAACGATTTTTGGACTTCCAAATCCCGTTTCATTTGGTTGCTCAGGAAAAACATCATTCCATTGTACATCACTTCATCCATTATTGTGAATCTTCCGGTTTCCAGCCATTTTCTAAAACCCAAAAAGAATAGTGTGAGTGGAAAAAATCATGCTAGGGAAAACAACATAGTAAAGGGGGAGTACCCTCTATATCTAACATCTTAGGTTAAATTCTATGATTTTTACCGTAGTTCTAGGACTATATCCTATACGTATACTTATCCTTAGGGGCATCCCTTGACATTCCTTAGAAATATCTCTAGGGATCTCACTAACGTTTTCACATCCTAGTTTCCAAAGGTTGACTAAACCTTTCCTCTGATACCAATTGTAGAGACCCGAATCTTGACGTAAATGGAAATTACATTACTTTTACGAAATAATTAATACATAAAAAATAAAGACACACTAGGACCGTAATAGTTTAGTGTCTTTGGAAACTCAGAATATATTCTACTAATCGTGGTGAATGATCTTCAATATCTCCCATAAAGATCTTCCTTTTTTTTCTTACCTAAAACCCTTCTTTATATCCTAGGGAAAAGAAAACATAAAAGGGTTGAGATCAAATGCTCAGTAACGGTAAGCATAGAGAACATAAAACAATCAATATACATTTGAATGTAAAAAAAACATGGGCATAAAATCTAAAAATCAAAATCTTGAGCAATGACATAAAACATGGCAGTACGTAAGAAATAAATCATGAAGAAACATTTATCATGAAAATCATCATGGGAATAAAACATGTAATTTTAGAAACCATTAAGCATAAGTAATTATTTCCATAGTAGCCAAGGCATTGCTACCAAGACCATCTTAGTGGACAAAGTCCCTTTCTGAATCGAGTTCACTCCTCGTTCCAGTCCTATAATACTGAATCGGATTAGCTTACTATTCCATACATGTATATCTCATTAGACATAAATCTTTACCCCATTCATTGGAGGGAGATATAGGTCCCACCCATCTCATAATGAAATCATTCTTACTTTTGCCACAAAATAAACTTACATCATTCATAAAAACCCAATAAATAAAATGGGATTCATAAACATCATCACGTAATCCATATAATATAAGTGGATATCATTTCATAATAAGAAAAGTGAAACCATGTAAATCATAGAGACATTATACTTGAAACATACACATATGAAATAATGTTATCTTAGATGAAAAATGGTTTTGATAAAACACTTGAAATGAATTCTTGAGGAAAATATCCTTTCTTCATCAAAATCATTTTATTTTCACAAAATTCCATGAAATTTTAAAATAATAGGATTTTTTTAAAATATTAATGAAATCTTTTAGAGTAAGCTTCATGAAAATAATGCTTTATAAAACTGTAAAAATACTTTCATTCCATATACGTTAAAAAACATTCTTCTCGTACTTCTGTCGGAAAAGTCAAAAAGTACCTTGTAGGGTAAATAAAAAATATATTCCTTCCATACCAAGGGGTAAATGTAAAATAGGTAAAAATGAATTTAAATATACATGAATACACTTCTATAAAACAAGGACATGGATGATAGCAATAACCCCAGTAAATACTTACGAATAAGAAATCTCGGATAAAAATGAGATTTGCAAAATTATCCCTTACCATAGGTCCGATATGCTTCATACGTATCCGAACCAACTGTATAATGATTTAAATAATGTAATTTACTCATTAAAAAATCATATTTATTGTTATGATATCATATATGTTTCACTTATGACTATATTACCCGTTCTTTTGTAAATTCCATGTCAAAGCAGCGTTTTGGGTAAAATCATTTCATTTATCATATGTGTTTCGACTTGTCATTCTTGATATTATTACATATATCATTATTTACATAATTCCAGAATGTAAAACATGATTTATATATAATATATATTAATCATATACATATACATATTATAGATCGACAAAATGAATGAAATACACCGTTCATGGAGATGGTAGGCCGTACGTACACATGAACGCTGTTTTCGTTTCCTTATTGAATTGAATGAAACTAAATAGATGAAATAAATATATATATATACATAAATCCAGTAGAATTATTATTTCATATATTTCATTATTATTTATTATATAAACTTTATGATCATTCATGTATGGTTATCATGGAGAATGAATCTCATCGAGTCGTGGAGACAGTAGTCCGTACGTACGCACGAGCGATGATATCATTCCCATAAATATTGAATAGAATTGGAGTGGATGGTATAATATATCAGAATCTGTATGATGTTATAATAACCATATATAATTATTCTTTACACCATTATACACATCCATGTATGGTGTTGGTGTAAAAACAGATTTCAGCCCTGCGTGGAGATGGTATTTCGTATGTACGCACGCGTGGTGATTTCATTTTCCGTAGGATGGATAGATGTTGAAATAAGGTTGTTTCATACATATAATTACATATCAGTATATGAGTTATACTGATTTTATTACTTCATAATGAAACAACTAAAGAATAATAATTGGAAGAAGAAATAAGGATCAAAAAGTCGGTAACAGACATTACCTCTTCTTTGAAGCACCTCTTTGAGACCTCCTCTTAGGGCACTAAAATTGGCCTTTGAAGAAGACCAGAAACTTTAGGATGTTTCTATGGATGTGGGAGAGAGAATTTGGTAGGGGTTGGCCGATCATGGAAGCTCAATGTGGTGTGAGGAAGAGAGGGAGGAGGTGCCCTTTTATAAGGGAGGAGAGGGCACCTTTGGAAAAACTAAAAATATTATTTTATTATAAGGTTATATTCGGTTTTTAATACCTCCAAATTGATTAATTTAAAAGATAATGTTGTGATGGGTCGAAATCCTCTCATATAATAGAATTTAGACAAGTTTATGTTTCTTTTTTAACCTTATCATTTAGATTTAACTTTACGTTAAAAAATTTTACTTTTACCGTGTCTTCTTTTTTCTTACACTATAAGGTTAATAAACTTACTATAACAGGCCAAACGAACCCCAAGTTGATAATTATTAATATATATAACCTTATATAAGGCATTTTGCCGAACCATATATTTTTAGGAATAAAATAACAATTAATAATATAATATTTTTTTTAAAAACTATTTTATGTCAATTTTGACACTATTTTGTAATTGATTTTTTGGAAAATCATAACAGAATAATTATTTCGAAAAATTTAATTAAATAAATACTAAAATTTAATATTAACCTAGAAAATTATTGGAATGCATAAAAAGTCTCAAATTATAATTATTTGGGTATTTATAACATCAATTATGTCAATATTTCATTAACAAGATAATTACTCCATCATCTTTGTATCATAAATAAATTAAATTATTTAATTTTTAAAAAATATAAATAAAATAAAATAATGTAGGAATTCGTTTTATCTTTCTAATTAATATTTATAGTCGAATTTATCTAATTTTTTATATTAAAAATGATTTAGTTATTAAACATTGATTTTAACTATTTTAACCTTTCTTTAAATAAATTATTAATAAATGTCCTAATCTAATCCAAGTGGGCCTAAATGATCATATTTTATTCCTATGGTTGTTTTAGGTCGAATTAAACTTATCCAATAGAATTAGGAAATGTGTTAGGGTAATAATAATATCAATTTTACTCTTAATTACCCTATTTTCTATTAACCGTGGGAAAAAAAGTAAAAAGTTACTATTCACTGAAAAATATTTTCATCTCATTGAGCCACATTTTAGCCCATGATTTTAACCGTGTCTCTCAGATTTTCGAAATTCCACTCACAGAAGCGGTAAAATTATGTTTAAATTAAAAAAAGTCAGTTTTTAACTACCACTAAGTGGTTTCACTATTCATCGAAAATTGATGTTTTCTAGAAAAATATCAAAAATTCATCCCATGAATTATTTGATGAACCGAATTCAAAATTGATGTCTATTTTTTCAAATTCATAACATATAAGTGACATTAATTAATTTTAAATTTAATTCTCGTTATCAAAACAAATAGCTTGTTCTTATGAAACAAAAACAATCAAAAGATTGATACTTGTTTGTATCCAATTTCAAAATGAAATTAATTTCAATGAACAACATTGGATTAAATGGTAAAAATATATTCTAATTACACTTTAAAACCAATTAAAAATATAATCTGACCATATAAATTATTGCGATGAAAAGAGTTGTTTTTAATTAAAATGTAGCATGTTTTTACTATTCATTAAAATATGAATGTTATCAAAATAATATGAAAAAGTTATCCAAAGTCAATTTTTATATACTGATTCCAAATAAGAATTTTATTTTGTCAAATTAAACTTATATACATGTCAAAAACAATATTTAAGGTTGGTGCACCATCAAAAGGCGGCAAAACTGCATTTTTTGAAAAATACTTATTTTACCAGAAAAATTTATTTTATTCTCATACCATGTTCTATAAAATGAGTAAGATGGATAATAATGTTATATAATTCAAAATGTAGTTAATACTATTCATAACGGCTAGTTTGTGATAATATTATATCCATATATCATTGTTTAGTGAATCCCGATATTGCGTACAACAAATGCTATCGAGAAAGGTCGTGATTGCATGTAATGCAAGCCAGGTCGCGGTTGCATGTAGTGCAATCTCTCTTTGGTGTAGCGTACAAGACAATAAATAAACAAAATTAAAATAATATTCTTCATAAAATCTCGGGGTGTTACAGAAATTGATAAGTTATTTTCATATATTAATTGTCTAAAATTATATTTATTTTCATATTTTTAACAACATTAATTATATATTTCTAATAATAAAATAATTACTAAAAAAATATTGTGTAATTAAATAAAATCCCTGTTTTTTAATAAAAATGAAAATAAAGTACTATAGAGAAGATAAATCCTCCTGATTTCATAAGAATAGTTATATTTTATTATATTTTCTAAAAAAATAAAAAATTGAAAATGATATATTTATTAAAACATGAAAGTGACAACTTTGACATTCAGTAGAGAAAATATAATAAGATTAAATGGAATAATGATTTTCATGTGGCTCAAATTAGTCAATAATTCTACCATTTTATGATTATGGTCGAGATATACATGTCCAATAATATTTACCAATTCTTTTGTGTCTTTTATTAGTTATTATAATTCTAAATAAAATTATTTTATTTATTTTATATTAACTAAAAAATTTCTACATAATCATTGTATAACCATTTAATGTAATTAATTATTTCGTAAAAACAAAAAAATAAATTACCATGATAAATAAAAACATTTTATCATTAAAATCAGTATTTATAAACAAATTTATCTTCTGTATAACCTTATATTAGAAATTATATTATTACTAAAATTTATGTAAAACATATTTAACTTTTTTATAAATAAAATATATTAAATGTCCAAATTTTATCCCGGTGCCTTACAAAAGATTCCATTTATACCTAAGGATGATTTAGCTAAAATACACTCACCCAACAACATTATGAAATGTTTTAGGGTAATTTTATAATATTGATTTTTCATTTGTTTTCCTAATTTACCTTTTTATAATATTAATGAAAAATTATTGATGTTACTATTTATAATACCATGTAATAAAAGAAATATATTTGCATAATTTGTAACCCCTAATTAAAAACATGTTATTTATTTTTAAAAATTCAAAGCATATAAGTTTCAGTAATTAATTTATAACTATTCTTATTGTCAGAATGAGAAAATGGGTTTTGAAAGTTAAAGTATGCAAAATATTGAAATGTTTTGACATCTGAGTTCAAATTAAAATTAATACCGATGACCTGAATTATATTAACTCAAAAAAATATAATCTATGTATACCAGGAAAGCTCAGTCAGAGGAAGACCTCTGACCATTCATTAAAATAAAGTAAAAGAGTAGCAAATGAGTGCAACACACTTGGAAGACAACAACATATCAGAAAACATCATATCTGTCACCATACTAATGATAAGTTACTTTATCCGCAGAGGTCGACTCCCACTCTAAGATTTCATAATGATTCCGAATCTTGGAATATTTCTTTCTTAAATTCATCTTTTCTAGTGAAATAAACTCTTTAGAGGATAACGTTTCCTTTTTCAAACCAAAGGCATCCCCGAAACAATTCTCCCTCTTTGTGGATGATCTGGTAGACATAGGCTTCGACAGGTAAGAAAAATCCTTCCTCAGAATTCTTCTTGGTGGAGCATTCATACCGTCATCACTTGCAAACACCTTATTCTATCTGCCTCTCAAAATATCACTGTACCACTGTTTGGGGACAACATTAATGATTTATTTGTCACTCTTCTCCCGCCTTAGGGCAATTCCACTATGTGAGGACTTGATCATGTAACCATTATTTTCCTTACCACTGTCAGAAACATCCCCCCATTTTCCAAAAACCTGCATCGCTTGGTACTACACTAACCGCTCATGCTGACCATTTGTGTCAATCATGGCAAGGCAATATGGGTGCTACACCATTTCTTGATCTGCATATACCCAATATTTTATTATTCTTCCAACTGAAACATCCTCTAGAGACTTAGCATCCAGCATTGGAGGGGGCTCCTCCACATCCGCACGCCACATCACATGAAACTGATTCCATGCGGGCACTGTGACTACTAGACCACCATCACCAGTGGCCTGCCCACTGCACCGATCAACAGCCACCTCTGAAGCACCCACAAACATACTAACATCACATGCAGCAGACTCCAACTCCATCACCGTAGGAGATTGACTATTTTCCTCAAAAGCATCCATAACAGACCCCAGTCCTCCCTTATTCACATTACCGTTGCTACTCCCCATCCTTTGCGTAGCCACAACATCATCATCCTCTATGATTCCCTCCAGAGTAAGTTCCTGTTGAGTAGTGGCCTGAGCAGTGACCTGAGGCTCTTGCTCATTACCCCCTTCAATCACTGAAGGACATGCCACACCACCACAACTAGCACCCATGGAGAACTTTTCCTCTGCACCATTCCCCCGGTTCAAGTCCTGTCTCAACCGAGCCAGCACCTCAGACACCAGTGGATTAGAAGAAGTTGCTGCATGTTTTTCCACAGCCGGTGCAACCTGAGATCCCCGACCATTTGCCTTGCAACGATCACAGTAGGCCTCCTATCACTTCCTAGTCACTTCCCAGGACCTGTTGACCTCGTGATCATGTTTCCAGAGTTACATTTCAAGCCGATGTGCCCCAATTTCTTGCAGATTGAACACTAATAAGTCCATGATTCATAAACGATAGCATGCCCCCATCTGAATTCTTCACCCGCTAAAATCCAAATCCATTCCACTAGAGGTCGTGAAACATCCACCTCAACACAGATTCTAGGATTGGTCGGATGAATCACAGTGGTCGTACGAACATCAGAACACAGGAACCAGCCAACCCGATTTCCAGGCATACGAATAATTGCATGGTTTTGAATGGGTAATGGGAGATGAGGATGACTTACCCAAATCGGTATGGAAGCTGGATCGCGATTCATACAGAAATTGATCGTCCACCGGAGGAGAAATAATTTTCACCCGTTGCATCGCCGAGGAGCACTAGACCACGCATGAGACAGATCTTCTTCTAATGCAAATCGAATCATTAAATATCGATTATCCAGAAGGCCGATGTCCACACGATCACACAAATCACTTTTTCCGAAAACAAATCTATCAAATTCAGCAACCGAAGGCCGTCTGAAGTTGAATTGAGCCACCAGTGTCAGGTCCACGAAACATGTCGCTTTAGAGAACTCGGACACTGAGAGTGGGAGATGAGGATCACCAAGGTGAAGATCAGGCACCTTCGGGGTTAAAGTAATCGTTGGGAACTATGGAAGATAATTAGGGTTGGTGAAGGGTATAAAGGGGGTTTGCGACCTTGGAGGCTGCATCCCAATACCATCCTCTCCCATCCCTCCTCCAGGAATGGGAGGGGGGAAATCATCTTCATTCATTATAATTAAATTTGTTGAAAAATAATTTTTCAATAAAAATGTATTAATTTTTTTACTGTTCATAAAAGAATGTGAAACTTATTAGAAAAATAAAAAAAATTCAGAAAAATTAAATTTTGAATAATCCTATTTCAAATAATAATTTTATTTAACCTAATAGAATATAAAAATTTTTCAAAAAAATATTTAAATTCGGTGGGCCATCAAAAGGTAGAAAAACATCATATTTTAAAAAGTGTTGATTCTATCAAAAAAATAGAATATGATCATATATTAAGTCTAGAAAACATATGATATGAATTTTAAACATTATATTAAATTTATTAAATATATATATTATTGGTGAAATATTTTAAAAAATTGTTTTATTTTTTTTATAAACTGAATTATTTTTATTGAAATAGTTTTTCAAAAAAACCATTTCATTAAATTTAGAAATGGATATATTTTAATTTATAAATAATTTCTCACCAAATTTTTTTTTATATATACAATTGGTAAGGAATATTATCGTAACATAGAAAAAAAATTTATACCCTCCAATATAAAGTCAAGGTTATAATAATATTTACTATTTCACTTAAACTTAATCTTGCCTGAAATGAAATCAATAAAAAGGGATTAAAATTTCTTATAACACAATCCAAGTGTATTTTTTCATATATAAAATGATAAAATGATTTTTTATATGTATCATTGGTTTATATTAGTGTAACGTACAACATAGTACATCAAAAAAATAACAAAAAAATCATAAAATTTCAATGTTTTATAGGCATGAGGTTGGTTTTGGGAAATGTATTGTATCATAACCAATGTTTTTTATCAGACATAGATCTTGAACCACCCTCTTTTATTGGGTATTTATAGTGGACTGGATATATGACTATCAAAACTCTATCTGTTTATGTGGGAAGAGCCTCACAATGTCTTTCCCATTATGATCCTCATGTTTCTGTGATATTTTAGGTTGTAAATCTTCAAATATATATTTCATCTTATTTTTTATAGAAAAGTTTTATTTTGATTGATTCTATTTTTATTTGTATCACAGGTTTGTGGGAAATTTTAGTTATGTAAAAAAATTGGGGTTGAAAAGGAAGTAACAACCTAAGGAACATGGTAATCCCTCATGTTATGAAGACCTGTGAAGATTAAATTTGATTGGTTCTTTTAACCTTACCTTGAAAGTTGATGCATTGTCTGCCAAACTGTGTAACGAAACCATCCATAGTCACTCCACCCCACAAAGTTTTATTGATGAGCTCCCATTTATAAAAATACTATATAGTATTGTTTTTATATTATTTTAATATGATTTAAGGGCCAATAGTATAGTATATTTATGGTTTTCTGATTGACATAGATGAGATTTAATGATTTAACTAGTATTTCAAAAGGTGGGTGTTTATTTTTAAAATTAATTGATATGTTTACCAAAAGGAATAATAATTTACTTTGTGGTCAAATATTTGTAAATTTTTTCAATGATGATTAAGTATATTTTTGTATTTATATTTAATTGATAAATATAGGTTTTAAATATTTGTTAGGAGTTTAAATTAGATTCAAGTAGAATGTTTTTATTTCAATGCTATAGTGTGAGTTTTTTGGAAATATTTGAAAGGTGTATTTAATGTTTGTACTTAGATATTTTTATTGATTCATTCATTTTTATTATTTGAGTTATTTGTCTTAATGGGTTTTTGGGAGTTTCCCAAGTAAATTCATAGTGATAGTTATATATTTTAACCCTTGGGATGGCTATAAGGATTTCACCATTATATTTCTACATGTGTCTCTTTATTAGTTCGTTATGTAGATTTTTTATCACTGTGAATCCAGTCGTAAAGTCCTCTATGAATTTATTCCTCTAGATTACCTCTTGGATTTTCTATTCCTCATGGAATATTGACCTGCCTTGGCGATTCTTGGGCCTCAGTGATAGTTTATGATTTTGGTATTAAATTTTAGTTTAAACTTTAGGTTTGGGTTTTCTTTTGAGAGTTGTTCATGGGAACTCTTTGGTGTGATTCGGGTGACTGGAATGCATTTCAAGAATTGTTTTCTGGTTAGTTTCATAGGGACAAGGTTTTTAGAGAGTGAGGTCTTGTCACATTCTCTCACAACCAAAAAATTGATTTCAAATATGCCTTTTTGAGGCATGTTTCAAATTATGTATTTTTGTGGGCGTATCTCTCACTATATTAATCTCAATACATTGATTGTCCTTTTTCCATGAATTATATCCTTCATGATTTAGTTTGTAAATTTAATTTTGAATATTTACTGGTAGTGTTTCCTTCTTGGGATGTTTTGGCATTTGTAGTGGATAAACCATTATTTATGTGATATGGGGATCTAGTTAGTAATATTCATTAGGATAAATCAATTCTATATTAATTTTTTTCATTTTGATAATTATTTGTTAGATATTGTGATTTATTTTGATGAAAATAAAATTTTAACTTCATTTGGTATCAGTACAGAAGAATCATTATTTTGAACATTAAATGTTTCCCTGTAATGTTTCTAAGTTTCATGGTTTATCCACAATGATGGCGAGTTCATAAATATTAGTAAGACTAATTTTCTGTCTCTATTTGATAATAACACTATTAGAGAATTTGATTGTGGCATTGAGTTACAAGTAAATTATTTTATATATGTTTATAATCATTTTAGAGGAATGTGGTGATCATCTTAGAGGTGTCTCCCTCTTTTATTTGTTATAATATATAGATTTTTTCCCTACAGTTACAAATTTAATGACTTATAGGGGCATTGAGACTTATAGTCTAGGTAATTTAAACAACTTATCCTTCATTACAACCTTTATTTTATTTATTTATGGGAAATAGTTCCTGGTATTAATTGTTTTTTAAATTATTCCATCCAATTTTTGAAAATTTAGAGTTTTAGTGTAGGAAACACTATTGGAACATAGTTAGTAATAATAGTTTTTCAACCTATGTGATGACATTTAGTTTTTAATCATACCAATTTTCATGAATTTAAAATTTTTACCAATATATATGGCTCATCCATTTTGGAGCATTTGTATTTCTTTTGAGGGGATCATTGTTGGAGCATGGTCTGGTAAATTTTTCTAGAAAACTATAAAACTTACCCAATTTTCCTAAATGTTGAAATTATTTAAATATCCATATAAAAAATAATACTATATCAGCCTCATATCCTCCCCACATAACTAAAATACCCCAATATGGCCACAGGTGAACACCTTTGGATATCTTCTACATTTTGATGGAGTCACTTCCTTGATTTGAGGTGATCATCTTCAGGTAACGATCATTTATGCTTTCCGTATAATTTTTTTTTGTTTTATATTCTTAGCTTACTATTTTCCATATTTTATGAACCTTAGGAATATATTTTGATTGAATAAATTATCGATTTTGATGGTACGGTTTGCAGATCATGCCCCAGTTCCCTCTCTTCTAGTATTCAAGAGTTTGTTCACATACATACACAATTTGAGGAAGGTTGGTCCGTGTTTTTTTATTTCCCATTATAAATAAGAATTATTAATCATTCAAACTCTGTTTCCTTTTAAAATTTTGTTTTATTGAAAATTTTAATTTCTAATATATATTTTAGGAAATCATGCTTGTTTTTTAAGGAGAAATATGTATTCTATGGGTCTGCAAAATTACCCAAATGGTTTTAATGGGGTGTTTAGTTATTAAATAGATATTTAATACCTTATATGGTCTACATGATATTAAAATAAATGGATTGAGATGTTTTATAGGTTAAATATCTATCCCATCTTATCTTTAATGGATTTTCCCTATGGAATATTATGTAATTCAATTGTGGAATTGTTTTATGATTCTAAATATATTTTTTTGATGCATTTTTGATATGTAATATTTTGAGCAGTATATTATATAGAGAATCTTTTTTTTCCTTGATATAATTTGAAATATTTTAAGGATATTTTTCATAGCCTTTATATTAGGTGACACATGATTTTGAGGCCCTGTGATCCTAGAATTTATTTTATAAAAATAATATATATATTTTATATCAGACCCACATAGTTTTTAAAAAATCTAATATCTATATAATGGATTGTTAGAGTGATGATCTGAGACAATTTCTTAATCTAGAGTGGGGTATTTACCCTACTCTGGATTTAACGTGGGTCAAAACAAGTTGTTCAGATGAGGAATCCATTAGCGTGTACATTTAATGAATGAAGGAATTAATTTATTTTATTGATTTATTTACCACCCAATAATAAATTTTATCTATAGGTATACTTATATGGAGAATATACCATTCTAGTTGCATAAACCTCTGATCGCTGAGAGGAGATTCCACTATTTTTTATTGGTGTATCAAGATTAGATGTTGAATAGGGAACATATCAAGATTGATTGATATACTACAACAATATCTAGTCATCATCATTGATGGTGAAGGCATCCTTCACTAATTATCAATCCAATATCAAGGAATGGAACATCGTGTTTGGTTTCAACCCTCTTTTCCATTAATCAAACATGAATTTTGAATCTTATTAGATTTATTGTAAATTTATAACCTTCTCATGAGCCTAGATGGAGAATAAAATTATTATTCAATTTATCTACAATTTTTCTACCATGATTCTCACCGAGGATTACATAATGTCAATAATTTGTTTTAAGCCCTCTTCCAGCAATTTGTATCCCTCATTTTATGTTTTTTTCCCTGATTATTCTTTGTTCCCTTTGTTATTGTCCCACGGGGCAGTGGTTTGTCTTTGCTGAGAGGTTTTGAGTATTATTAATCCACCAAAATTTGGGGAAGATTCATTTATGATGTTATCAAAGATGATGTTTTGATGGATCTAGATAGATAATGGGATTTGGTTGATGAATCATGTGGATCTAGGATCGGGGACTAATTGGTAGTGACAACAGGGGTGTACAAGGCTATGGTGGCTTCAATCGAAGGAGAAAAAGATATTTCCAACCACCTATGGGTTGGAATCAATGATCGAAGGTGGTTTCCACCAATTTTGAGTTTTCAAACAGTAAGAATCGTGGTGGTAAGAATATATCATGAAACTGCATGAGGATATTGTGAATTCTAGGAGAAATCCAAAAACACATCATTTACTTGGAAGAACACATGCCATGAATCCCCTAGTTATGTTGGATACTATTTGTGGGTGAGTTAAATATCACACGTCATGTGGGACCACCACAATAGATGTGACCCAGTATTAGAGACATGGAACGTAGTCCCTGTATACGCGATCATGGAAATGTATAGGTCGACAATTTTTACTGGTACACAACTATGTACACGGACAAGACCGGGACCAAAAGAGAATTCCATGTGTGTAAAAGACACATCATTTGGCACCATTACCCATAGTTTAGTACAGAATGGACAATTAGAAATGTACTAGAGAGGAAAGGTCAAGATAGGGGAATGGAATAAAATTCTATGTGGACACCATACATTCTGTGTACTTCCTATTTTAGGTAACTCTTACCTCTCATATATCCTTTATTCACACTCTTTATTTGATCCCTAATTACCTTATGTTGAGTGTTTTTCATGTAGAATGAAATGGTGCCTTTATAGAAGCCATTGAGATATGATGGAACATTTAGTACAAGTGATACCTATTTTGGTGGCATTCACTAATGGTAGTGATCAAGATGTATTATCACAAAGAGGTAGGGATTGGAATTCCACCTATCATTCTAGGGAATGGATCCCCAATACACTTCTATATATTGAGTGGTACCTCATGGCAGACAAGGGTGTGGGTCCTCTATCTACTAAGTGATACCCCCTTATTAACTAGGGTGATGGTCTTATATCTATTGAGTGGTAACCCTTGATGGACTAGGACACTGGTCCTCTAACTATTGAGTGGTACCCTATGACGGACTAGGTCACAGGTCCTCTTACTATTGATTGGTACCCACTAAATGTCTAGGGAATGATTCTTCTATCTACTAAGTGGCACCCTGTAAAATACATTTATTATTTTTGTTTAGAAACTATGTGGTACCACCTAATGTACAAGGATGTGTTTCATCAATCTACTGAGTGGTTCCCCTGGACAGACTGGCTCACGGTCCTCCATTAACTGAGTGGTACAACCTAGATGGAGTAGGGTGGAAGACCTACACATGTTGACTTGAATCATAATTTCTTACTAGGTTTTTGATCCTATTCCCAAAAAGTGTCACCCTATTGATGTAGATGGTATTGGGTCCTCTACAAGTATATTTCCCCCCTACAGTCTTTGATAAAGTGTTGTGGTGTGGGTCCTCAGTATGATAACTTATTTCGAGAGATATACGAGCTAGGTTGAATAGATGGTAGACCATTTTAAACTATTGGAAAAAATTTCATCTTGGGACGGGATAATAGATAGAGATCCCATTTTCACTCTATTGTATATTTCTTATTCGAGCATAAAAATTTATATTTTTTGTGTTTATTTTCCCTCTTTATTTGGGGTTGATCATCCCACTTCCATCATGTCTCCAATTTATAGAACTCAATCGATTAGGTCATCCAACATTGTATTTATATAGTAACCACTGAAAGGATCTTTACCACACATGTCTTGTCTTATGTTGATGATTACCAAAACATTAGTGATTTCAGATGAGCATAGGGATACCCTAATACATTTGACCACATATGGTGGTCAAGGATTGGATATCTAGAGTCTTTATTTCATATATTTCCTTTTATAATATTTGTAATATATAGATGTTTTTTCTAGTTGGGCATGTAAGTTTCCCCATTCATGTTAGTTCACTCTATCACACCTTTTTTGTACTACGTAGAAACTTTCACTTGGATGGTTTTTATAATATATATTAATATCCTTTATTATTATTCTTATACACTTTTACGTGGATATAGTTGGGTGAGTACATACATGTACATTACTTTAAAGAATCCCTTATTATTTATTCCATTCTAATCTTCCTTCTATCCCATTCCCTATAGAGGTTGTATTAAGTTATTTATGGATCAGTCTTCATCCAACCAAGATGGCCCCAATGGGTCAGGTCATGACAAATTAGTATCAACGATGGTTTATCCATGGCATGTTGGTTGTAGTTTTATGACTTATGTGGTTGGATTATGAAGTAAGGAAAATGGTGTTAAAGTGTCATGTTCACATATTTATGGCCCGTGAAGCCATTTTTGGTTTGATAGAATTTGAATCAATACCGTGGAACTCTGACTTCCTGATTTTAAACTTAAAATACCATGAAAATATATTCATGGAAATTTGGTACATGCATCATATAGGGTTGAGTTCATTATAATTTCCTACTTAATTAATATCCCCAAATTTAATTCCTTATATATCTATGGTACATCTTTATTTAATTTTGATGATGTAACCACATATTCATCCATCAAAGATTCAACTCTGTGATTGTGATGATGATCAGATAGTGATGAGTCCTCAATATTGGGGATATATCGCTATAAATTTCCACTATGTGGGAAGGTACTAGAACCCTCGAATATCAATAAGTGATTTATTACAATAGAGTGGGTTGAGGATGTGCGAATTCTTAACAGACTCCCTGAGTTTCTATTCCATAAGCCATCGTAGTTTCCATAGTAATTCAGATCCCCCATAAGTGGAGGATTGGGATTATTTCTTTATTCATCATTTTAGAATTGTGTGGACCCTAAATGATTAGATAGTTTCGTTTTCATCTATCATTTTATATAGAGAAATTTGTAATTAGTGGAGTATTTTCACCCAAACACATGATGACTCTTAACTCTCGTTGGCGGACATCCAGTGCATATTTCTTGAGGAGTACTACCCCTCTTGTTTAAACTAATTTTAGATCTATGAGTTGTTGAAGCTATAGCAGGGAGGGATAACTGTTTCTGAGTATGTTGCAAAGTTGATGAACCATTTTTTAGTACACCATCGACATGATTTTATATGGTAACTTCTATGATTGCAAATTAATGTAGGGTCTCTATAGAGACATTTGTGCCAGTTTGGAACCTCTATGATTTCCAATATATTCTGGATAGTTAGAGAAGGAACCAGTGATAGAGAGATTGATATCTAAAGAACATCATGTAGCTGGATATGGTAGTTGGTGTCAAAGATACGAGTCATCTACAGTGTCTTGAAGGATCCACATAGAAGAGTTTTTCTATAGGAGACCTCCTTATTATAGATCTTGGGGACATTGTCATGTGGCTCTAGGACTACATAGAGGATCCGAGAAGGATGGATAGGGATGATGTTTTTCATGGGATGGGAAAGGTCACATGGAACGTGATTTCCCAAACCGACATTCTAAAGATGGAATATAGATAACAAATATACCACCATGTAGAGAGAGACACATGATCATGGTTCACCCAAACAAGGCATGTGTCCCCCCCTAAGAGGATTATCTTGTATAGGAAAAGGTGAAGCTCTCAAAGGTGAAGTAGTTGGTGGTAGATGATGTTATGAGCTAATTCCACCACCATAACTAAGATCTCATTCCCTAATGATGTAGCTGGTTGTTGGGGCCATGGGAAACTATAGGATCTGTAGTCTTATGATTTGAATATTCATTATATGATTAGAGGCGTGATTTATGTTGATTATAATTTATATTTTTTATTAATAGACATAGGTTGGAGTCATTATTTCTCCTCCTTTCTCTGGGTGTGATAAATAATGATCCAATGGAGCCTTTATGAAGGTATATTTTCTTTTAGCATTCTACATGGAATGCTTCTTCTATGTTTTTTATTAGCTTTATGTAGAAGAAATATCAAGATGGACAGAGTTCCTCCTATGAACTATTGGCCATAATGGTGATACCATATTACGTTATCTTTTCTGTGGGCTGTTTTTTCAAGGTTTGAACCATGATTTATTGCAACCGTTGATAATTAAAATAACATTATATGGATATGATGAGAATATTTATCATGGTAAAGAGATTTATTATGGTTGAATGAGTGGATATTTTTATTAGTAAAGTGTAACAAATAACTCATTAATTTATGAGTTTATCCCATGGTGTAGTGGTCTTTTCAGGAACCTGGGTTCTATTATTGAGGAAACATTTTACGGAGGTATTCTCTATGAATTATATGGGGATAAATATAAAGTGTGAGAATGTTTTTTTCATTTAATTTCACCCCAAGACTTCTCTGATATCTTCTTTTCCATATTGATAGGCCCTTCTAAGAACTGAGATTGGAGGGTTCAATTGGAGGGCCAAAGAAAAAAGGTTTTTATTAGAAATAATGTTATAAAGCATGAAATGATCTTGTGGTTTTTTATTTATTATCATCACATTAACAATAAAAATATAAAAAAATTATATATTGTTGAGGATTGAAAACTAATTTTACGTGTTTTGAGATGTCAGATAGTTCATTATTTTATATCTCAGGTCTGGCTACCACCAGTTGAGAGTTTTTATGTATAATATTATGAATCTGGAATTATGATGGAACTACAAATATTTTGAGTTTGTTGTGATTTCATTTAGTGTGATGAATTCCCATACTACGTTTATGGATTCAATAAACCCAATATTTCTACCATACCTTAACCAATGTTATGTTTTCTTAATTAAAAAGACACATATAGTCTATGTTTGATTATGGGCATGAAAATAATATTAGGATGGAAGTAGACATGCTTTTTGAGATCCACATTTATGGTATGCTCTGAAATCTTAGTTATAGTTTCACGAGGTTCGCATTCAAGGGGATTTTATTTTTGATCCTGGATTATTAATGGAACTGGTGAATACTGATATAGTTTTTCTTTGGGATCCTCAATAGTGTGTGTCATGGTTGTGGTGTTTTCATGGATTATATTTGTAATATAGGAGGTTTGTGGTGTAAATCATCATTATTGAATCCTTTTTGATAACCCTAACATGGAAATGGAATCTGTTTACCATGAATGACCTATTTTAGAGGGTTTTTTATGAGTTGAGGCTGAGTGGGATGAGTGATCATATTTTAATACCACTAGAGGAGTGTGTGAAATATGTTTTTCATTTCAATATGTCTAGATTTGGAATCGACTTCAAGTCGGTGTAGATGAAGTAGTTCATCTCATGTGGTTTGAGATAGTTGAGACCTCATTAGTATAACTATGTGACTCATGACCTATCATTGGGAATGGTAGTCTTCTCTCTAGGGATGTGGACGCACAATATTTTTGGAGAGCATGTTTTTTTACTCAGACCCTCAAAGTCTCAAGTAAGAATTCCCATAGAGGAAAAAAACCAAAGATAGTGGTGATGGTTTCATTTTCTACTAGATTATGACATTAATATAGTCTATAGTCCTTGGAACTGAAATTTGGAAGAATAATCCCTTACCTAGGAGTCTTGTCCTCACCTGGTGGATGAGGCATTGGAGTAGTTTTCATCTTTGAATCTTACTATAATTGAGGAGGGAATAATTTCTTTTCATTTGATAATGTTGACTCCTCTACTTCATCAGCATATGCGGGAGGGATATTTGAGATAAATCTACTATGAGTCCCTACATGAGTAAATATCTTCAAGGTATTCACCATATAGATTATCATAATGGGGGAATCATGTAATCTTTTTATAGGGACATATAGTAATTTTGGTCACAATTAAAGGGGATGTGATGACGGAGTTTTAAGCTTCTCTTTTGGCTATACATTCCAATGTAGGGATGATGTACATGGATCTTTTGTGGGAACATTGTAGGCTGGAATGAGGCAGAGTGTGGTCATGTTTACCTCAGGGTGTCCCACTAGTCATCAGGTGAATGTTAATAGTTAGGTTTTAGTTGGTTTGGTGCATCCTCATTAAATCCTGAAGTTAAACTATGATGGAACAACCATGTGCATTTTGATATGGCTACCACCGATAGTGTGAATCCATGATTCCATCAGGGTGATAGTTTACTTTCTTATCAAGTTGGAGAACTCTCTTACTATTACTGAGAAGAGTTCACTGTTGATATTGGGGAAGGGGTATATGTGGATGATCATTTGCCTTATTTTGTGCACATGATTATTTTCTTCAAATGTGATTTACATATCATGTAATAGTTATTGAAAGTCATCTATTGATTTTTAGAACCAATTTTAGGATGAGTCGGACTTTTCACCACCATATGGATGGTAATATCGAGTGCTCTATCCAGGAGATGGAGGATATTCTGATACCTTACATGTTATTCATTAGATGGATATGGGAGGACCACTTTCCATCAATTGAAATTTCATTAAATAATGTTTTCCTCTACAATTATAACGGATCCATTTGAGGCCCTATATGGATGACCATGGTGGTTACCCTTATACTAGACAAAGATCTATGTGGAATCTATTTTTTGACCATAAATGGTGTAGGAGATGATGGGGATGACCCAAATGATATATGAGTAGATGAGGAATGATTAACCTATGAGAAACTATCACATAGATCAACATCATATTCCATTAGTGTTTTATAAGGGTGACCACATCCTTAGAGCCTCCCCACGTCGAGTATTTTAGATATTCATCAGAGGAGGGAAGTTATCCCCATGGGTCATCAGATATTCAAGATCTTACATAAGGATGGTTATGGTTCCTATCAATCTTCCTTTCTCTCAGATGTAAATAGGGTGCATTCCATCTTCCAAGTGTCACAACTAATGATATACACACATGATCCTATGCACATTATTGACTACGGTGAGTTTTTCATTGAAATAGAGCCACCTACATTGAGTTTATAGTGGTGATAAATGATCATTAGGAGAGGATCCTTCATAGATGTATGAATACATTTGTTCATGTGTTGTGGAAGAATTGGAGTACGATGGATAGCTCCTGGGATAGAAGATCCAGATAAAGGCTTAGTATCCCAACATTTTTAAAACGTTTTGGTACTTAAGGGATGTATTGTTAGAAGGATTTAATAATATAGAGACTATTTTTTATCTATTATGATATTGAAATGTTTTTAGAAATGTTTTTTAGAAAGGAATTAATACCTCCTGTGATTCTATAGATCGATGATTCTATAAATAATTTTATAAAAGTATTAAATATTTTTAATATCATGAGCACATATTTTCCAAATAAAATTTAAAATTCAAAATAAGATTATCAAATACAAAATTTGAGAATATAGTTAAATTCATAGAACATTATTTTTATATGGTATAACCAAAATATGGTTGGTTCCAAACATTCAGATGAGGTATCCATTGGCAGTTTTAACGTCCCCATCCATGGAACCAATAACTGAGGCCCTAGGTCGGGTCACCACATGACCTTGGGTGCACCTCCTCGTAAAAAAAGTTTTATGACTAGGTGTGAGGGTCTAATAGGTCACATGGGATGAAAATACCCTCTTTACGAGAGTATTCCACAATAGAACATAAATGAAATAGAAGAAACAATAAGAAACAACTAATAACATGAATAAATAACCATCTCCCAAACTAGGTACAACCATATACAATAGTAAATATGTCATTCCATATTATTTTTATAAGTTAATTAAACCCCAAAAAGAAAGACAGATAGAAGAATCCCCAAAATGTTCTAGACTCTATGTATGGATCTTCACCCATACATGTCCCATGTCCAACTCAACTCCCTAGCTTAGGGACCTTTACATTATATTTACCATCAACCATGAAATCTTCTTGGGTACCCCATGGTGGCCTGAGTAGGGTGTGTGTATAACTCAGTTATTTCCCACCAATGGTGTCTACAAAATATCCATTTAAACTATATTGTTCAAGCTAGTGATAAACAATTGAAAGAAAATGTGAACCATTCAATAGACCATTATAGACAATGTTTCTTAAAATATTAATACTACTGAATCCAAATTCACTACATAGTCATCCAATAGTTTAATCTAACTTTTTCATGTGTTCAATATATAAGGAATGTTCAATATTCCATGGCATATGGGAGTAATATCAAGATAGGTATCACTAGTAATAACATTATAACAACCACACAATCCTCACCTATAATCCCCATTCAAGGTGGGGTGGTAACATTAGGGGAATGGAACTCTATCCTCTTCCCTAACTCTTGGATTTGTGGGTTTAGTTAGAACCTCATTCCAACTTGACCTATGGGTGTATAACATATTGTATATACCCAAATTTACCAATCCATGTGCTCATACTTATTTATCATTCTCCAAAATTAACCACATCACAACCAAGAATAGCTAATATCAATAGCAATATTATAACAATAACAATAACTAGGAAAATAAAATTATCCCTTAATCTATAAACACATTCATCATTTATATCACTTAAATCTTTGAGTTCTATTTCCCATTTTCTATGCCTATCTCACTAATCATATTAATGTGTAAAAATATTTCCTTATCATATTCCTAATAATACCATTTAACTAAATTACATGTCATCCTAACAATCACTTATCCTCTAAAAGCATTAGACACAACTAAAAAAATCCATTTTAACTCAATACAGAAACTAATTAACTTCCTCTCTAGGTCGTTACACTATCATGTATCTATTTCAGACCTTATATTTCTTCTATCCCAATGGGGAGGGTCTTAACACCCAATTGGTGGCCCTAATTGGTCAAGTAATCTTCCTTACATACCATGGAGATCAAGTGGGTCTTAATTAATCATTTAGACACCCAATACACCACATCTCTCTAATGGAATCAAGAACACTTTTATAAGGGAGACAAAAATGATAAACTACATACACAAATCAACACGAAGACCAAGGGATGTAACTTTCAGACCACCTACCTTTAATTCGTTGGTGGACACACTTCTAACCGTGGCCTTAGGCCCTGATTCAACTAAACATTGAAGTCTCAATATAAAAATATCTAGAAAGAAAGGGGTTTGGAGCTATGTAATAAGATGGAGATAATGTGTGAAACCTATCCCAAAAAAGTGAATAATGGAGCATATTAGAATTACCCAGATCATCAATATGCAATTGATGGCACTCCGAAAAACACTCTTAATGAAGGAAAAACACCACTTGGAAGATCACGGAAGCAAGGCTCGTCATTAGGGTTGAAGGATGATCAAAGGGGAGAAATAATGAACTGGTATATAAAATATACTAATGAAATATTTGTGATTTTTTCAATGTTACAGTGCCTCACGGTTTACCCATAGCATTTGAAAAACCATTCTAAAACTGTGTAGATAATACTGTCTAAAAATATCCCCCTCTTATGGTTTCCTAGGATGATCCACATGGTTTACACTAACCGTACGCAAAACGATCAAGTTTCCAAAAAAACTACTTTTCCCTCCATTTTAATATCTCAAACCCCTAAAACACCCCTAAGCCTCCTCTGGAAAATTGAAAAAACAATATTAAACCAAAAAAGGACTTAAACTGAAAAATAAAAAACAATATACCTTAAGATAAATCTAGGATCTTACAACCTCCCCACCTTATGAAGGATCATCCCAGACCTGGTCTCCCCAAGAATCACTAAGTTACAAAAGATAAGTGATTGTTCCACTATAGCATTTTATCTGATTCTCTATCCCATGTTTCTTCCAAAACATTTCTATGTTTCCATAAAACACAAACCAAAGGAACCTATTTTCCCTACAAGACCTTATTAGTATGATCCACGATATGAACATGCTACTCTTCAAAGGACACAACAGCCTCAAGATCAATATCCTCAGTGTTTACCACATGAGATGGATCTGGGTGATACTTTCAGATTTCTGATACATAGAAATCGTAATGCATCCCACTATATTTTTGTGGGAAAGATAATTGGGATGACATAGAGCCGATCCTTGCCACAATCAGAAATAGCCCCATATACCTAGGTGCAAACTTTACATGTTTCTTGATATGGTGGTGAACCAACCTTGGAGAAACCCTAAGAAAGGCAATATCACCAACTATAAATCCAAGAGGTAAATGGTTCTCATCTGCATATTATTTTTGGATACTTTGAGCCATTTCAATTTGCTTTTAAATCAGTTGAACCATCTCCTTCATCTCCTACACTAGACTTTGTCCTAACATCTCAAACTCCCCAACTTCAAACAAACATAGTAGACATTAAAACAGTCTCACATATAGTGCCTCAAATTAAGCCATCTGAACTATAGCCTGAAAGACACTGTTTTAAGAAAATTCAATAAGAAACTAGTCATTTTCCCACAAACCACTAAAATCTAGGACACATCCTCTATACATGTTTTCTATTGCCATAATTGTTTGCTCTAACTTCTTGTCAGTCTGTGGGAGGTAAGACGCACTCAAATAAACCTGGGTACCATGTTCCTTCTACAGTTCATTCCAGAAGTGTGAGGTTAATCATTGAACACTCATTGAAACTATGGTTCTCTGCAATACATGAAAATATACTATCTCTCGAACATAAAATTCTTAGAACATGACGACATTTTATGATTCCTGGATTGTTTAGAAATTAGTCACTTTTTCAGTTGATCTACTACCTCCCAAATTTCATCATTCTATTGGGGAATCCTTGGAAGGCCCACTACAAATATCATGGTACATCATAGTCATCCCAGGATACCCTACCCACTTTGACACATGAAACTCACGCGTTAACTCCACCCTTACAACCAACAGAACCAAAATATTCCTGTGAACATAAGAAAATCCATCAGAACCAAAATCCCAACAAGAGGGTGAATCGCCTCCTTTATGAAATTCCTTTATAGCTAGGAACTCTTGATCCATCAGATAAATCTATTTAACTTACCTTAAAATAATAGACTCAAATACTATAGATGTAATGTTTATCTTCTCATGCCCATCTTGTAACTCCAAATTCATCTCAGCAAACAAGGCAGTCGTCATTCACAATGAACCAGAATTCTTAACTAACTAATTCCGAGTCTTCCAGATCAGAGCATCAGAAACACTATTCCCTTTCCCAAGAGTGTATAACATCTCAAAATCCATATACTTCTGGTACTGGACACACCATCCCTATTTAATATTCAAATCACACTGATATAATATGTACATGATACTTTTATGGTTGTTGAAAACCCTGAATGGTTTTCCCAAAAGGTGATTCCTTCGACACATTAAGGCATGACCAAAACAGATGTCTCCATGCCATAGGTAGGATAATTCCATTCATGTGGCCTCAATATTATCAACCCAGAAGCTACAAACCAATCATCATATATCAACACTTCCCCAATTCCAATACATGGATTCATCACACAACAAGGTTTACCTGATACTGGGTTCATCTTAGACCAAAATTGGTGTGGTTGTCAAAAACTTATTCATATCCTAAAAATCAATCTCAAAACCCTTTGGCCAATCAAAAATACCAAACTTCTTCATGATACATATTAGAAGCACTGTCAAATGAGAAAAATCTCTAATAAACCTTAAGTAATTACTGGCCAAACCAAGAAATCTCCGAACATCAAACACAATATTGGGCTTCTCGCAAGACGATACAACCTCCACCTTTTCTAGATCAACGGTCACACATGATTAAAAAATTATGAGTCCCATAAAGTGCACCTCATCAATCCAAATGTTACATTTTGATAGCATCACATAAAGCCTATGCTCTCTTAGTGTACTCAAGACGATGTCATGATGTTTGGTATGATCATCCGGAGTTATAGTGTACACAAAGATATCATCAACAAAGACAACAACAAAACAATCTTGATATGGGTGGAATATCTAGTTCATCAAGTCCATGAATAAATCCGGTTCATTGGTTAATCCAAACAACATTAATAGAAATTCATACAGCATGTACCTACTTGGAGAAGCTATCTGAGCTATGTCAGAAGTCATCACCCTCAATTGATTGTACAGTATTCTCAAATAAATCTTGGAAATCACTATGCCACTACTGAGATGATCAAAGAAGTCATTGATTCTAGGAAGAGAGTTTAAGTTCATAACCATCGTTTGGTTGAGTTTCCTATAATCAACACATAGACTCAGTGATCTGTCAAAGTTCTTAGCAAACAATATAAGAGATCCCCATGATGATTTAATAGGATGGATAAAACCCTTTTGATCTAACTCCTCTAGATGAACCTTCAGTTCTCGGATATCTGTTGGAACAATTTTATATGGTGTAATAGAAACTCACATTGGTCAAGGTAAGAACTAAATTTTAAACTCAAAACCTCACTTGGGAGTTAACCCCAAGAAGTCCTTCAGAAACACATCCATAAATTGACCCAAAACATGAGGGAGTATTGAACTCTCTTTATCCCCATAAAACAACATAAGCCATGCTACTTCGGTTGTGTGTTCTCGCAACAGTTGACGTAGTGGTCCTATACAGCCCACTCGAGTATCCCACTCACCATGAAGGACATAACTACTTATATTTAGTGATGTGAACATTAATTGACCTCAGAAATAGTTAATAGTATATGGATATAAGACCAACTAATCTATCCCGATGATTAGGTCAAAACCTAACATATATTGTAAAAACAAATCCCGAAAAAAATGATACCTACAAACCTCTAGAGCATAACCCTTACACAGCTTGATGTCCTCAACTTGTACCCTTAGCAAAGTATCAAGAGACATTACCCCAATTTAGTCTCCATAGTTGTGGCCAACAAAACTGAAAACTGAGTATAAATAATGGAATGTGTATAAATTTTATCAAATATAGAAATTAAAAAATGTAATCTACATGAACTATACCAAAAATAGTAGATAGTTCCACCTCACCACTATCAGGTGTAGCTTGAACTTCATGGAGGTGACCATATCCATTGTACTAGGCTATGGCCTAAGTGACCTGCACCAAAATGTCATGTTGATAAGGATGATCCTACTCCAGAGTTCCACATCCACTGCCTCTACCAGTATAACCTTTGGAGCTCAAAATGCGTACCTGATATGGGGTGATAGACACCCCCACCTATGCTCAGCATTTGCCTCTGACCTCCATCATTACCTAACTATCGTTGGTTTTTGTATATCCTCTATACATCGCCTAGCCTTACGCATGCATGGAACTCAACCAGTGGGAAGGGAAACATGTCATTCTTGTGCCATAGTCATCCACACTGATAACATAATACATGTTTTCTGCACTACAAGGATGTCCCCATCTTTTGACTAATCTCTGTGCATCCACCATGCAGAAAATTTCCCAAATGGTGCTTCCTACAATCAAAAGTCGCACCACCTACCCACCCATCTATAAACACAAATTCACTACGTAAAGTTCTCTTTAGGTTATTGTTTGCGATAAGGGATTGGTCCACCACATGTGAAATCCTTTTCAGATGAAAGATATTCAACTGTGACCAGATCTGGTGTCTCAACCTATCTAATAATAACATTCCCACAGTTTTCTAATCTCCTATCAATGTCGAAATGAAGCATCTCAGAAAAGTTAAATTACGAGAATTTTCCATTACTGACGTTGTCCCCTGAGTTAAACTCTTAAAATCCTCATCCTTCTTCGTCCTAAATGTTTCTGGGTAGAAGTGATCTAGAATCATTTCCTAAAAATCTTGTGACATTATTCCTCCAGTATGCTCAGTCCGGACCATGATGTCCCACAAAAACTTTTCTTGGACTCCCAGTATATAGACCGTTATCATGACTCTCTTTTCGAGAGGAGTATCTAGATTTTCAATAATATATTGGATAGACTCTATCTTGATCTCTAATACCTATGGCCCACCCTCTCCAGTAATGGTTGGAGGGTGATGTAGCTGAAACCCCTTGGTCAACTCAAACACACTTAGTGCAGCCCACTCTGGGCCCCATTCTATCACTTGAATAAAATGAGAAAAGTTCTCACAGAACACTACTACCTTATTTTCATGGATCACCACATTCTCCTAATAAACCACTAGAGGATAGTTCTTGGTAATTTCCTCATGTCACCCAACTAGAACCCTTCTTCAAGATGGCATATCACTATAATTCCAAACATTAGATCTATAATGGAACTATAGTGCTTTTAAGAAAAATAAAACAATACATGTAGGATCATCACATCCCACCAAACTAGTTTTCATACACTTCCCAAGGATTCCCACCCACAGTCAGATCAATAACCATGGAAATATCTCATTGGGTCATGACTAACACATATATATAATTCACACAGATTCTAGCCTTATCTTTTACACCAATTCAAAACAATTTGTCCATCCCAGTTCACTCCTAAACTGGTTAATCCACTGTTACCTCTCTATTATAAACCATTTTCTAATTTCATCTTACCCATTACACTTTCATTTTTACATATTTGTACAATCCCATTAATCAAAATTTCATTACATTTAATGAAAATAATGAATCCTATCTTTTATATCCTATAAAACCACCCCATGCATGTGCCTATTATGATGAATGTCACATGCATACATAGGCCATTATAGTGATACTTGAATTCACAACCTCATACTCTTTCTGAAAATGATATAAATATCAATAATCCATCAAATCACAGAACATGTGTATCACCCGATGGTGAAATATCATCATATATAACGACACATAACAAGAAAAATGTTCCCCTCCCAGGGTGCCTTGGGGTTTCCCTTGTACAAGGGTAAGCGTCTCCAACGGACGTTCCCCATACAAAGGCCTGACACATTCTTAACCTCTGATATACCATTCCCAAAATAGTATTAATGGGAAAAAGAACCTCCTCTTATACCACATTGTTACGTCTCTGCCATGAGAGACACTAACCGGGGCCACGAGCCTTGCCTCCACCTGACCTTAGGTGAACCTCCCCTTTTTTCCAAAGGTTTCTGACTAGCAGCGAGGGTCTAATAGGTCACGTGGGGAGACTATACACTCCCTACTAGAGTAATCCATAGTATAACATAATTCATATAGCTGGAAAAAATATACAATTAATAACATTCATAAATAACCAACTCCAAAACTCAGTATAGCCATATACAACATTAAATATCTCATGACATGTAACAATGACTAGTGTTCAAAACATAAAAAGAAAGACAAACAAGAGAATCCCCAAAATGGTCCAGATTCCACATCATGAACCTCACTCATACATGTCACATGTCTAACTCATATCCCTAGCATAGGTACCTTTCCACTATCCTGAACTGCAAGCGTGAAATCTCCTAAAGTACCCAATGGAGGCCCGAGGTTGATGTGAGTATAATTCAGTAGGAAGCCATTAAAGGTTTCTACAAAATATCCATTAAAAGTAGATAGTTCATGCGACTGATAAATAATAGAATGTAAATGTAAACATTTAAATAGACCATTCCAGACTATGTTTCATTAAATATTACAATTATTTATTCCAGGTTCACTACTTAGGCATCCCATGGATTAATATACACTTCTCCTGTGTTCAAGAAAAAAGGAATGTTTAAAATTCTCAGGCATATGGGAATAAGATAATTTCTTGTGTCACTAGGTATCACATTATAACAACCTCATAATCCTCACCTCAAAGCCTTAGTCTGGGTGGAATGAAACTGTTAGGGGAATTTAACCTTGTCCCCTTCCTTAACCCAGGCATTTTGTGTGGATTTAGAACCTCAATCGAACTCAAACCGTGGGTGCAGAACCACAAGTATACACCCCAATGTAAAAAAGACATGTTCTCAACCTTATTTATCATTTTCCCCAATTAACCACATCACATCCAATCATAGGTAATATCACTTCCAATATTATAATAATATCTATAAATGGGAAAATATAATTATTACTTAATCAGTTAATAGATTCATCATTCATATAACATAACCCTTTTCTCCATTTCCCATTTCCCATGCCTATCTCACTAAGTATATTGAATTGTAAACATAATTCCAAATCATATTCCCAATAATAACATTTAACCCAATTACATGTCACCCCTACACTACCCTAGTCTTTAAGCACATTAGACCCAACTGACCACAATCTATTCTAACCCATTACATAAACCAATTAACCTCTTTGCTAAGTCACTACATCATCATTTTTCAATATCAAACCTTATATTTCTATTATACCCATATGGAGGGACTGGAAACCCCATGGGTGGCCCTAATTTGGTCAAGACATCCTCCATGAATCCCATGTTAATCAAGAGGTGTTAAATTAATCATTTAGATACCAAATACACCACATTAGGGTAATGGCATAAAGAACACATTTAGAAGGAAGACATGAGTGATACCCTACATGCACAAATCTACACAAAGGCCAAGGGATATAACATGTAAACATCCTACGTTGAATCAACTGGAGAAAAAACTCCAAATCAAGGACTTAGATCCCAATTAAACACACCTTTAAAGTCTCAACCTAAAAAAAACAGGAAAGAAAGAGTTTTAGATCTTCAGAATGAGATGGAGAAATGGTGTGAGCCCTATCCAAAAATAAGATAGGGCGAGATTAGACTTACCAAGATCTTCAACCCAAAACTAACAACACACCCAATAGCTTAGGATTAATCGATAAACATGTCCTAAGAGAACCTTGATGCATCGATCGTCACTAGGATTAAATATGGACGAAAGGGGAGAAATCCTATGATGTAACTTACAATCTCATAATGGAACTTTTATAATCTTCTCAATGATATAGGGCCGCACGGTCTAAATAATTGTGAACAATCCCTTTGAATGTTGCTGGTTGAAAATAACCCCTCACACAGTTAGCTAGGATGATTCACACTATTTTAACTAACCTAGTCTAAACCATGAAACATTCCCATGAACTCCTTTTCATATCATGGTCTCTTGAAACACCCCTGATCCTCCTCATGAAATTTAGAAAACAAATATTCAACCAAAATAAAATACATAAACTAAACTATAAAAAACCATACCTTAAGGGATATCTGAGATCGTTAAGTAGGTATGTTGGGTGAATTTATATATTAATTAATTTAATTAATTTAATTCGAAACCATGTGCTAATTTATTATAAAAATTTACATCCATGAAAAATATCTAGGATTATCCATATAACCCTGGGATTTTTGATACGATTTTCTCTCATTCTTCATTGGAAGATTGATATCGCACAATGACCATTAACAAGATTGAGTTGGATTGATATATTTCAAAAACAACAGATCTTCCTCATTATTAGAGAATAGGCTGTTCACCTATGAATGATTCAATAATGAGGTTTGGAACATTGTTTTTGGTTTCCACTCTATTTTTATTTAATATTTCTTGAATATTAAATAATATTTGATTTATTGGAAATGGAAAAAAATAACAAGATCTGTATTGATGAAATAATATATAATTTTATTTATTATATTGTTTTTTCCATGTTTGTCATCTTGGAGTCCCCAATTTTAATAATTGGCCAGTAACTGATGGAAAATTATTTTTAGCAACCATTTTATGGTATCTTCCCACATTGTTCTTCATTTTATTTTTTGTTGTCCTATAGGGATGTAGTGAAACTTTATCAAGCGGGTTCGAGTATGATAGAACCCCTGGATTCATTGAAGATTATTTTTTGATGAATGTATTAGTGATTTAATATTGGACTTGGAATGATCATAGTTTTTGGTGATGAATCATGTGGACATACGATATGAGACGAATTTGCAATGATATTAAGAGGCGCATGAGTTGATGGCGGATGAAAAAAAAATGATCAAGATTTTATTTTTGGACATGAGAGGGCCATTATTGATTGTCATAGGCATTTTCACTGATTTAATGTGGTAAAATGCCATTAATCTTGGCAGCAGGGCTGTATATAGAAACTCTTTGAGTATTTTTGTAGAATCAATGAAGTCCTCGATTACATGGTGTAACCTAGGATGAACACATATTTTTTATTCCACAAGATGCAGCGGCTTTGGTTTCATTATGAGTTAATTATTATACATTGTGTGGGCCCTGAAAAAACATGGGACTTTATGCTAATGTCCTGGTGCGTACATTTGGAGAACACATACATAGACATGTTTTGGTATATTTAATGTACTGGCACACATCCAGGAACACAAACATAACCAGGGTCACACGGGTAGGCCCCGAGTGGCTAAGACACCCTGTATAGTGTGATTATACATTTTGTAGTACTACATCACTAGAGATCCACGTGCTAGCAAGGAATCGAGAAGAAATATTATTGGGGATACACATTGGGTGTAATGACCCAAACCCAGTAGATCAGAACCTATTCCTTAATTCATTACATTGGTATTGATACAATTGGTTAAATCCTAAAGGACTGGTCTTTTTAGTATTTTTGAAGATACCAAGATTTACATGATACCCATTTTACATTAGGAATATAAAATAAAATATAACATATAACAACATAGATTAAAATTCATTATTTTAAACTTATTCAATGATCTCTTCTACCTATCTCGGGGAAATGGAAAAAAATAAAGGTGGCATAAAATTCCCATAAAGTGGTCAGTATAATATAATAATTCATGAAAAATTAAATAGTAATCAATATGTAAATCTAAATAACTGAGCACACATTTCATTTAAATAACATTAGTGAATGAATAGATAATGCATAACCAATAATAAATGTTAAATATCGGAAAACACATGTCATCTAATCAATAATCATATAAGGTAATGAATCTAGTGATAATGTCATTGTGAGTATATCATATATAATAATAAATAAATTCTAAATGATTTAAATTATTATTTATTAGATTTTGCGATCTTAGGAATCATGATACCTTAGCTGTTAGGACCTTTCAAAAGTCTATTTAAATACTATAAATATAATTATATTTAATTTAATCCAATTATTTTATCTCATTAGACTAAAAAATGATTTAATGGTTTGTATTGTAATGAGGACCACTGATCATATCAGGTCCAAATCATTCCTCATATATCAAATTATCTCTTTGTTTCATGAATCAATATTCCTTATCATAAAATATTCAAAATCAGTAATAGATACATATTTATCCATATTTCCGCAATTTCTCAAATAACTATCAAAGTAATAAATGAAATATAAAAATATAATTACATTTAATAAATAATCATATCCAAAATAAAATAATAAGAATATTTAATTTTAATTTGCATTGAAATTTTTTCAAAAGGATGTGATGGTTTTAATAGAATGTTAACAATCTTAAAAGAAATTGAGATTGTAAAGGAGCTTTTATCACTTAGTAATTTTCTGGTTAAAAACCCTTTGTTGAAATAATTAAAATTATAATATTAAATTACATATATTATTAAAAAATTATGATACTTGATGTACATGGGGATGGATATACACCACATAAAAGTGAATTTGTTAGTAATAACAAATAAGTCTCACCGGAATATAAATTGAGATGAAATCCCTTATCTCATGATTTCTTATAATTGAACATCCCATAACCACATGTATGGTTGATTTTAACATTTTATTAAGTTATAAAAAATCATAGTATGATTTATAATATCATATATTATACAATTATATGATTTTACCAACATATTGTTGAAAATATTTCATTATATTGATTTATTTGTGTATTAATCACCTTGTTTTTTCATTTATTATTTGTTATGAAACTTACTATGGTTGTGTATATGTAATATTTCATCAACTCCATAAATATATTCATTAAAAAATTGTAAAATATATTAAACAATTATTATATTAAAACCAATCATGATATATGGTTTGGGAAATGAAATATTTTACTAACATTGAGAAGGTATGTTTTGAGTATGCCTGAGTAACGTTTCCATTTCCCAATGATCATTATAGAAGAAGGTAAGTAATATATTATCATTATATATGAAATTAATATCTTAATTAACATAATATTTCATAAATTATACATATATATAAATATATTATACATATTCTGTGGCGATTAAAAGAGATTCACGCCACTTCATGAAGGCGTTGGTTAACATGTACACGCACACAATTATCATTTTTAAATGAGTGAAAAAGTAGGAAATTAAATGATATGTTATATTTATATATTTATTAATATTTAAATAAAATCATAATTATATCATGTAATCCTTAAATTTATTTTTATTTACATCCCTACATTGAATTAATGATAATGAATCACATCAATTTTTGAGGTGGTAGTCCACTGTAAAAACAAGAAATGTTACTATATCTACATCATAATGGAATGTAACAATAGTTATATATATTACATAATGAATCAAAGGGTATAATTATTTCATATATATAATATATATAATTAATATTAATCATCCTACCAAACCATGAGAGGTGGAAATAGAAAAAATGACATCAGACTGTGAGGTGGTAGTACATCATATATATGAATAATGATTTCGTTATCAATATGTTTAAAGTTGAAGAGGTTTTAGGTCATTAAATTATTATAAAAATGACCCATTATATGGAATATACTATGGATACAATATCCTCATTGATAAATAATAATTGAAGGAGGTAGAGAAATATAAAATTAAGACACTCATTGAAGAACATAACATCTTATTCATGTGGCCTACTAATGATTGCACCAAAACCATCCTCGATATACATTCAGAAAACAATAAGTGTTCTTAAATGTGGGGAGGAAATATGATAAGTGATTTGATTTTGTATTTTCAAAAAAAAAATTCTAGTATATGAATAAGAGAGGAATATGGGTGGATTTTAAATAGTGAGTTGAGTGGAACACTATTAATTTATTGAAAAGATTCACTCCAAACTACATTTTATCAGGAAAAACATCCAAATTGGCCAATTATATATTTTATAGGGTATATGGTGGAAAAATGGACATCTAATGGGTTTTTAAAAAGTTATTAGTTAATTTTAAACCCATATCTTCTTAGTTTACACCACTATAAATCTATTTTTACCTTAATCACAATAACTATTTTTTACTTTTCCATTATTAAGTCTAGTCAAAATGAAAGATAATATTTTTAGAAATTATAAATTATAATGATTTATAATATAGAATCCATTTTTTCAAAATTAAATTAATATAAAATGTAAATTTTAATTTGAAATTATTCCCACATATCTGATGAGAAAGCAGGGTTTTAATGTGATAATGTTAAAAACTATTCAAATTATTTTATATCAAAACTCAATATAAAAAAAACTCAAATTAACTAAATAGGATTAATTGATTTCAAATTTAACTGATTTTACTTTAAAAATATCAAAATTTGCCTCAATATTATGTATTATTTGAATGAAATGGCATTTACCATTAAAATTTAGTACATTTAACTATTCCTCATAAAATGGAATGTTTCAAAAATACCCAAATATTAACCACAATATAATTTTCATATTATAATTTAAAAATAATAATTTTTTTATAAACATGTAATGTTTAATAAATTCATTTTAAATTATGATAAAAGAGGGATACTAAACCGTCTTTTGGAAAAAAAATATTTTTTAGAGAACATTCATTTCTTTAAATGAATATTGTTATATTTTTAATAATTAAATAAACATAATTTAATTATTTAGTTAGTTTTCGGAACCAACCTAGGTAGATCATGAATTGCTCAATCGAGATGGCCCGTGATAAGGGAGGAGAGGCCTTCCTGATCCTCCCATGATGGCAACTTGTGTCAGGAATAAAAGACAAAACCATTAAGAATGATTTATCCCATAATAAACAACATGTAAATAAAAAAATAGAGAATAGAGAATAGACCAGAGTATATCTATAATCACGGAACATAAATAAATACAATAACTGATCCATATAATACTATTGTGGAACAAAAAAGAAAACAAAAAAAAAGTAGTGTCCTTCCTTGAAAACAACTAAACGATTCCATGAGATGGTCAATAAAATGAACTCAAGAGAACCTACTCATATTCTAGATGCTACAAACTATTATTGAGGTCCTTTTTTCTATGGGGTGGATTATTTACTAATTAATTAGATTTTAAAATAGTGGTACATAATAGTGTTTAATAGTGTAAATAGAATAAATGGAAGCTGTGTAAATAACCATGAGAATAAAACCTAGATAAATTTACAACAAGAAAAAGTTAATTATTAAATATATTAAAAATATGATTATCAAGTATTTATAAAAAATTAGTACATGTAGAACATAAGATATAGTAAAATAACACATACTACTAGAAATAAAATATTCCAAAAAAATATCTACTAGAATAACAATAAATATCTTGGTCCTCAACTCTTGCACTCCATTATAGTACTAGTAATAATGTATCTAAAGATGAACTCTTCTACTTATCTGTACAAGAAATCATGAATTCTAATTGGGTACCAATAGTGGACCTATAAGGTTGTGAGATATACCCAGTAGGTAATGAGAAACAATGATTTGACCGAACATGTTCATGCATATAAAATGATTAGTGTGCCAAAAAATAACGAATGTAGGAAACAAAATCAGTACATCGAACTACGTTCAATTTGGGACACTCATCCGACCCTAGGGGATTCGTCCTAATACAAAAGTGTCCAAACATGGTAACCTATATATGTAGGGAGATTGGATAATGGGGGCATAATAACTAAAACATAGAAGGAGAACCATCACGAAGCATGTTATCCAGATTGGAGGATGAGTCATTTCAAAATCTAGCAACACCTTATTATTTAAATAAAAATTTATTTTTATAATTTATGAAGATTCACCTTAGTCCCATCCTAGGTGATTTAGATGGGATCCCATATATTGTTCGAAATCCATTGAAAATAAAACCAATTTCATTGAGTCTGGCCAAGGTGATCCATGACTAAGTTCTCATGTATCACTCTTGGAATGGTGGGAGGACAAGAAATATAGACACTAAGTTTGTCCCCCTATTCTCATAAAGGTTTATATGTGTCACCCATATCATGGTACAACCATCTCTCAACTGAGCCCACTCTCCTTTGGTCAACAAGGGAACCCATTTAACTTCTCTATAGGTATAGTATAACATTTAGTGAGTCCAACATTAGCTGAGATAGTATCACCGCAATCATATTTACATTTCATTGAAAAATTATAACTATAAGGAATAATTGGATTATCCATGGTTTCATTAATATGGGAATATTTTTTCACCGTTGACATATGTTGAGGTTTTGATTATTCTATTAGGATTATACCATTTAACAGGTTGAATGATTTTTTAAAAGATTAACAATTTATATTTTTTATTTAATTGAAAAGTTTCAATTATGACATACAGAACGTGAAATATGACATAAAGCATATTTCATAATGGTCTAAACATTTGTCCAATCATTATCCTTAGGACAAATTCATTTCAAATTTTTATTACAATGGAATACCACCCCCCTATGATGGTTCAAAATTTCATGGTATGGGAGAATTAATGTTTATGAAGGAATTCACACCCCTTGGGGTGCCTCGAGATGAGGCAACTAACCAATGGGTTGATTCCTTACTATTTATGGTTATATTAATCATAGTATACCATCTAGATAAACTAATTGAATGATTTGGAGACTATGCAAATATGGTCAGTAATGTGAAACAAGGACACTAAAAATAAAAATATTTGAAATATATGGAAAAAAGATCTACCACCTAGCTTAGGTTTATAGCACTCCCCTTGTCCCGAATATGCCCTTGAATTGAGCTGAGAATTGGTATATCATAAGAATCTCTAAGATCTATAAATACAAGGAAAATTAAGTTACACCTAAATTGTGCAACATAGAAGAAGAGAAAATATGAAAATGAGGAATATTAATGTAGATAATAATTCTATATATCCAATGATTATGATAGTGAATGATTTGGATTTTGGATGTGGTAAAAATAAAAATACCTTAATAGGATGTAGAGGAGGCTCTTTAGGAATGTGGTCCACTATAAAAAGAGAGTAAGAAGAAGATAAGGGGAATTAAAACATTTCAACAGAATAGGTTACTTCTCCCATAATTATTGTGCTGTATAGTTTGGACACATCATTTTCCAAACTGTTTGCCAACTGCACAGCTTGATCAACACAATTAGGGGAACCACATGGGGTTGATACACATATTGGATAACAAGAAAACCCCACGTGGAAGACTCTAACAAAATGTTAGCACCACCCATATGGGATTTGGCCTTGGATCACATGGTTGAATACAACCATGTGGCCCTCTACTCCCCTCCATCGCACCCTAGAATGGTTAGGGAATACATGGATGTTCGGAGGAATGGTTTATCCTAATCGATCAGTCGAGTCTACTTCCCTATGAACTGAGGCTCCAGTCTCCAAACAATCCTTAGTATCCTTCGTGAGTTCTATCACACTATTACGTAACACTGCACTGGCCAAAAAAAGTAAGATAAATAATAGAACAACTACCACTTCCCTTTTTAAAAGTTAGGTTGTTACGACGAATTTTCCCTCATTTTGACTTATTCGGGTAAAGATATATTTTATAAGAAATTTTCCTGCCACTGGGTGTGTATATGGGTATTCCACTCCCATCCCTCATCCTTCACAAGTTTGTTCTAATATACACTCATATCAATGTAATTGACCTTCCATGGAGATCCTTCATGCACTGATCAAGGATACATATTGGATGATCCTATAGTGACACATCTACCTCCATATCAATGTACAATAGGTCAAACTAGTGATATGGGTTGTCATGATAATGATGAAGTTATGATTAGTGTAAGACATCATAAATTGTCTGGTACCTCTGAGGTAAATGCAACTGATATGAAATTGGACCGAATCTCTACATTATCTCAAAAGGCCCAACATTTCAAGCAAGTATATTTCCCTTTATATTAATTCTAATATGAGAAAAACTACTTGATATCCATATAATGGCCCAATTTACCACCTTGAACTCTAGCGTTGTACATCAATGATAGGTATAAGAATTATTCTTGGAATGATCTATAATCAAACGCTTTTGAATAAACTATACTTTATATTAGGTCTCATAAACAAGACGGGGACCTAGTATTGCTGCCTCACCTGCCTCTCAGCCAGATAAAGTTTAATGAAATGGATTACCATAAAGTTCCATGTATGGATCCATATAAATCATTTCCTAAAATCTATTAAAATATTAAAACTCATAGTGAGGTACATTATTTTGCCATTAACATCTAAAATCTAGTATATATGCCTAGATCTTGTCGTCAAGAACCTGTATCTTCTACTCTGACTACCATTTGGTCAGAGGGTGATATGATATATTCAAGATAACCTATGAACCTAGTTCCATATATAGCCCCTTTTAGAACCTAAATGTAAACTGGGATCCTAGTCAAATATTATAGAATGGGGAAGACTATGATGGTTCATAATATCCTCGATGTATATCCTCTCAATATTGTCTACACTAATGGACTCCCAAATTGGTAGATGTTGTTCAACCCTAGTAAATAGATCTACGATAACCCATACACTATCACTACCTCGAGGGGATATTGTGAATCTATTAACGTAATCCAAAGTGGTTTTGTTTATTTTCAACTGTATAGTGGATAGAGACTATTGATATCTAGTAAGTCGGTGGTGCTTAGAATTCACCTGCTCACATGTGGATCATCGAGTGATAAAAACTATAATCGTCCACTTCGTACCTGACCACCAATACTAATGACGTGTATCTTAGTAAATATTGATAGTCCTATGGTGAAGAATCAAATAGAGGTATGAGACTCCCACATCATCTCTTAACATATTTCTGAATGAACCAAAACATATATACAGATTTACATGATCTCATTGTGGTCAATAACACAACCATGGGGTGGGTTCTCACATGATATTCTCTCCCTCATGATGAGAACCACGTAATCAAATATTTTCTGCATGAGAACCCATACCATATGGGAGGATTTCACTACTAGATCTATTAACACTGGATTTATGTTCTTCTACTGAACTTTTATGTGAATCATAGAAAAGGGATCCATCATCTTCCACTCACTACTATCTTCCAGGATGGACTGTGTTTGAACCTTAGATTATCTATAATCTATTTCATTACCCTCATACAGTGTATAAGAATGGTTAATGTCATAAACTATAGGTATTCAACCCAAATGTAATTCTTTATATTTATGTAACATTGTGTGGATATATATTTTTGAGTTTTTGGATCTGTGTATAAAATGAACAACTCACACAAAAGATAGTTCCTCCAACATCATAGATCATAAACCATGGTTTATATCACACAGTCATTCCTAGGGTAATTCTACTCATGAGGACTCAGTTGGTGTGGTTTGTATGCTACAAATAGAACACCCTGCATCAATACTACTCCTACACCAGTCTCTAAATAATTATGATAAACCATATAGCTCTTACCCATATATGATTGAATTATTATTGGTGTTGAAGTTAGTCTTAACATCAACTATTTTTTTTGGAAATACTGACTATCCACTGAGGAGGAATCTAAATACACTCAATAATAGACTACATTGAATCTATCTATGACTTAGTAGCTTAAGGTCATTCACTCCCCTAAAAAGGTGTGAGGATGCCACTACTGAAACTCATGAGTAAGTTTTACAATGCTAACGGAAGGTCGGGGTGAACACCGTCCTCAATACATAAATAAGTGGTTTTTTTCCTACAAATAAACATTGTTACCCAGTGGAAGGTCCAAATGAGGTGAATTAGGAGTAACTATAAGAGGTATCATAAGTGGATTGGGTCCCACCACCTCTAGTATTTCAAAAAAAATATTTGGTACAATGCCATGATTCCTTAGTTGAATATTTCTAAAATTACTATGTTCACATATCATATAAGATTAATAACATATTGGAAAACACATAAAGAAAGTAACATGCATAAGTTCATCCTATAAGTGAGACATATCCCTTCAACTACTTATACAGCTAGGTCGAGATGATAAGGAAGAATCATTGAAAGATCATTAGAAAAAAACCTACTTTCCACTTCTAAGGTCAGTTCAGGGTAAAGGTCTCATACGACACGACTGAGATTCTAGAATATTGAATGTAAATTTCACGGTATAGATGCAAAAAAAAATTACATATCAATTGGAATAAAATTTAGCAGTAACCATTTAACTTTAATACATTATTTTGATTATATTAAATCTTATTTATTTGGATATGTATTCATTCTTCTAGTTAATTGAATCTATATTCCAAATTTATAATTTCCAATATAGTATATAATATAAAATTGGAATGTCAATTAACTATGACCTGACTTGTACGTTATGTATTATTCTATCATTGTTCATGCATAGTTATTTGATTTCACGACTACCATTTCTAATGTATAGAAGCACTCACCTCTTAAATTTCCACTGTCAATCAAAAATATAATAAATTAATTTTTCATAATTTGTCAATTATGGTCTATTCATCAATATAAATGTGAAAATACCATTTAGATTCATGTTTGAAAATTTATTAATCCAATTATTTCATTTAAAAAAAATGCTGTCATAATACATTTTATAAAAAACAAGGAACCCATAACAAGAACAAGAACTAACATTAAAGAATTCACAATTTTAGATATGGAATGGCATGATGTATGAAATTTAAATTCCTATGTTTCAACTATGATCAATAAACCGACACATTTTCATATCATTGGGGTAAGGATGTTGAAATCCCAAAATAATAATATTGACAATTTTAAATGAAAAAAACAAGTACATCACCCAATGGGGTATCTTTAAAACAGTAATAAGAACAAAAATAAAAAAAATTACCCATCCTAGATATTTTTTGATCCCCCTATATAAGGGTTAATAATTCTCAGGAATAGGATCAGTACAAAATTCCAATACACTTAGTTTTTTTTTCTAATATCCAAATAGTAATAAAATAGGAATAACATCTTAGACACTAAATTGTAGTTTCTTTCCCTATAATCAAGTAAGTGGTTCCTGAGGATGATCGGACACATGAACTCAAGTCCATACCCTCCTACTATAGAGGATTTAGACAAATAGGAATGGCATAATGTGTGTTCATGGGTAGCCTATTCCCTCATTGATTAGATTATAGGATAGTGGTGTATAATATTTGTGGAAGCGATAACCAAATTAATGAGATGCAATATAAATAACCTTTAGAAAATAACAAAAATAAATAAACAACATGTGAAACATTATAATTAAATAGAAACAAATGATGATGAACATGTACCTATAAAAATTTATTACAAGCGTAAAATGGAATACACAAAAACAAAACATGCTAAAAAAATTTAAAACAATTCTGAAAAGATCCAGTAGAATCGTGGATAAAAGCTCAGTAATCAACACCCACACCCCATCATAGTATAGTTAATCAAGAGTTGGAATCATTCCAATTCCCTTTAGTGTACCTGCAATCATGAAGTCTTCTTGTGTACCAATGATAGCTCAATAAGTATTTGAGATACATTTAGTAGGACACCAATAACGGTGTCTTCATCCAACAAGTTCATGCATAAAAAATGGGAAGTGTATAGAAGAAACTAATAAATAATTTAAGAAATAAAATAAATAAATCATTATATCGGCCCAAGTGCCACTAGGGACACCCATCAGACTCTTCTTGCATTGGCCTAAGACAAATGTGTATAACCAAGGTAACCCGTACATGTAAGGAGTATGATGAATTGGATCATAATAGAAAAAACATCAACAGAGGACCATTCCCAAGCATTTTATTTGGATTGGGGTATTATTCCCATAAATATCTAGCTACACTAAATTATTTATATAAAAATACATTTTCAAATTTATATAGTTGAATGTTGAGCCCATCCAAAATGATTAATAAGGGATCCCATGTATCACTCTATGCTAATTACATATAAAACAAGATTCATGGAGTCTGAACCTAGTGAACCCAGAATGAGATCCCATATATCACTCTATGTATGGTGTGAGGACAATAATAACATCATATGATTCATTTTTGGTATCCTTCATAGGGGTCCAAGTCTCACTCAATTCATGGTAGAACTATCTTTCTACCGAGCCCATTCACATGTTCTCCCCTAGGCAATAGATTTCACTCCATTGGATGTAAAGGAAAACATATGATGGGCCCCTCAAATACATATATATTATCTCCCTCAGTGTATGTATGGTTCCATAAAAAAATAAATTATAAAGAACTATTATCCCATCGAAGGGTTCATTATATCAGTACCCTTGACTCACCCTCGACATAAGGTGAGGATATAATTCAATATTAAGGATCATAAAAAATACAATTAAAAAAATTATAAAAATGTTAACTATTTATCCATTTCATTTTATTCAAAAATCCCAATCAAGGAATAGGGTATATCGAATAAGGAATAGGACATGTTTCAAAACTAACTAAATACATGGCCTATCATTATCCAATGGTCAAATATATATCAAAATAATTATTCTTATAAAATCCCACAAAAAGGAGGTTGAACATTTCAAGGAAGAGTGGAATCAAGGTTCTTGAGGGAATGTGCACCTTATACGGTGGCACAATATGAGGTGACCAAATAACAGGTTGAATCGCTACCATCTTGGGTCATAAAAACTATAGGATACAATCTAGTTAAATTAGTTAATTAATTTATAATTGTCTTTAAAACATTATTTTGTGCTTCAAAATGGTGAAAAAATAGAAGGCTATAACCATAGGGATATAAGATAGACCAAATAGCTGTTGTTACTAGTGCTCCCGGCATCTAGTGGTAACCATCGGATCGAGCTTAAATAAGAGATATTAGAATAATCTTCAGGTACAGAAAAAATGTTGAAAATGAGATCACACCTAAATAGAACATCATAGATGAATATTAACAAAGAAAATAAGGATTATGAATTTATATCATAAATATATGTATGAAATTATTTCGAAGATGAATGATTTCAAGTGTAGATGAGGGAGATATCATACTCCTTAATGGAGTAGAGGAATAAGATCCTTGTGCTTCTTATCCACTAGAACAAAAGAAAGGGAATAATATTAGAGGTATTAAAGAATTTCGTGGGGAGAAATTTTATTTCCCCCTTAATTATATTTATGCATGGTTTAGCAACATGGTTATACAAAGAGTGTGTCAACAATGCACCCAGTTCTGCTAAAGTTGGGTCCAAAAAAGGGATAAGTACAGGGTTTTGCTAACCATAGACAAGACAAGAGGACGCCACTAAAAAAATTGATATCACTACCCACATAAGATTGATCATTGGTTCACATAGTTGTAGTAAAATGTGTATCACATTGATCCCCATTGTCATTCCCCCACATGTTTAGGGAAACATTGCAATCAATGTTGCATGGTTTTACCTATCCCTGAATCCAAGTATGCTTCCCCAAAAACCAGGTCAACAAGCAAAAAAATACACCATACACGACCATGGTCACTAGGAAACCATTGGGTCAGACTACATGATCCATGCTATGGGATTTCATAAAAAGAAAATGATCTATACCTTTGTGAAATTTGATTACCATACAATCAAAATTGAAACCAATATAGAAAAAAAATAATCTCTATGTGGCCTCTTCCTCACGACCATCTAAAATACAATCCCACTACAATGGAATACCTAAAAAACCTGAACCTAAAAAACACCATAGGTCTACCAACATTTTGATTAATATGTATGGTATGAGTATAAATTATCTTAGTAGGTAGGAACACTTTAATTTGTACGTATCCATTACCAATGTAGCCAATATATGATATTTTTAAGAACATATAATGAAAATAAGGTTTTATCAATACTAATCAAATCCTATCATTCCATTTTAATTAATAATTTGAAAACAAACTCAAATGTATTATTAAATTTCAATCAATTCAAAAAGGAAAAAAAGAAAATTATGATCTAAGATAGATGCAGTAGGGTATATAAAAAAAAACATGAATTTATGGGAAATCATATGTGTACAAGCATGAAACTGGTAAATAAATTAGAATCCAGACATCTGTAAAATAAAATAGGAGAAAATGGACATGTAATCATGGGAATTTCCAAAATATCCCTAAATGAAATTCATGAACTCACTAGGTTCGGCCCCACATGAAAGCACATGGTGAACCTCCATCATTAATAACCAACCTAGAAACACTAAATTATCCGCACCACTAGAAATGCTGGCATAGACTATCCTATATCCAAAGTGTTATAATGTATTTATCCAGGGCAAGAAATAAATCATCACATCAACCTCTAGATATCTTGTTGGGATCCATTGATAATGATATACTTGAGAATGATGGGTTCATCATGTCCTTGGAATCACAAAAGAACTCACATATTCCACTATACATGCATAACCCAATCTTTCACACTATTTTTGAGAATTCCTACAAATAGAATGGATGAACATAGGGGTTATAATCATACATTGAACCTTTTTCAAGTTCCAACGAGGATTATATATTGTATAAGTTCAACAAAAAATTCAAATACATCTCAAAGTACCAACCAAGCCTTATCCATTACTACATTGAAATTATTTCCTTTAAAAATAACTTTATTTCTAAAATCCATTTTCAAATTTACATGAAAACATAATTCATAATTAAATGTTTCAATGTGATTTTTTAAAGTCATGGGATTACCAAAAATGTTTCAATATACCAAATGGTACATGTTTTAGATTGAATAATTAGAAACAATATTTGAGGTTATTTAGAAATCATGCAACAATTTAGAAAAAAAAATAATATTTTTACAGCACCCTAGGGATAAGAGGTGGAAGAGATGAGGGAATATAGGGGAAGGGTGTTTTGAAAATTGGGTTCAAGTAAAAAAATTTCATTAAATGAAATTTACATGTGTTTTTGTTCATATTCATGAGTTCACCCCATGAACATAAGGATATGACCACATCTAATTAAACATTGATTGTTAAACTATAAAATTCCCACTATATCATTCAACGAATAAAAAAGGGGATTACATCCATTTACAAGGAACCACATATAGAACCAAACCAAAAAGAAATACCAAAACCCAAACATAATGATTGATCACTCATGTCAGCCTAATATCAACAATTAATGATGGTAAAACACAATCAAAATCATTTAAAAAGAACAATTGGAATTTTATCAAAGACCTCACATACATATACATGCATACAATAATTTTATAAATTCATTTAATGCCCATTTTAATAATTTTTTTACATAAAACTAGCTTAAAAATAAATAAGAACACCACAAATCCTAAAAATAAAATTTAGAAATTATTAAAGAAAGAAAAAATCATCACAAAACATGTTTTAGAAAGGAAAATGAAAGAAACACTTATCTCTAAGAACTATGATTGTGACGAAACACCACAAGAAGGAAGAAAGAATCCAAAGAAGTCAACTGAACACCCTGGAAATAATGAAATTATCCGCCATCATAAATACGTCACCCTAGGGGTTTTTCAAAATGGATAAATTCCACTAATGAATAAGGAATCAAAATAAAAATAGAATAAGAGGTAAAAAATGACCAAAAATTGAAGGAAACATACCTAGGAACGTTGAAGAAGCATAACAAATGAAATAAATTGATGGAAGGAGAGTTTGGGTTCCCCTTCAAGGGAATAGGTTGAGCATGAAAGTGGAGAATCTATTTGTGTTTAATAATTTGTGGGGTTAAATTGGATAAATAATATTTTTATGAAACAAGATGAGATACATAGTTTTACCACAAAAGTTTCGAAATTGTGCACCAATAATGTTCACCCTATTGGAATCAAGGGACACCGAAATGGGATGGCCACCCAATTTTGGAATCTTTATACCAACCATGTATATCATCTCTTTCAAAATTATTGAGTATCTAGTATACTTTATACACGGTAACTACTAATATTGTATAATAAATCTTCCATATCCCATACACCACCAACAGGAAACATGGACACTCCTTTTCTTCAGTGAGTTTTGGCCAAATCATGATTTTACCCTGACCGTCATCCCATGCAGGATCCAAATGAAATAAAAACACCATATTACTTAATTATCCCCATTGTTTATCCCAAAGATATGTACATTAAACGTGCATAGATACCATAACCTAATTGAACCACAAAAAACATAAATAATCACTAGGATATCAACTTGAATCTCAATTAAAAGATCAAACATAATGAAATTATTAAAATTGATAAAAATACAAGGTAATCAGGGTATATGTATGCCAATTAACCCCATCCTAAAGACATTCTTCACTTAGAAATTCACCCAGCAAAATGAGGAATATAATTAGAAGTTGAATGTAATCAAAGGAAAATAAAACAAAATAACATAGTTTGACACTTTCAACTCCACATGTCACATCTGATGATCTCTATAGAAAAGTTCAACATGGAGGGAAATGGAGGAGGATGAGAAATGGTCCTCTCCACCACAAAAACTGACCAACATAACAACACCACCATGAAAACTTTCAATACAAGAGGAAACCATTTGAATAACCCCAAATAAAACTCCAAAACAAATCATGACTCCTCATTTCTTCAATACATGAGATCTCCAAAATGATCACAACCTAAAAGAAAAACCATTCCAAAAGATGGATACAAATTTAATGACTCAAATCCTTAAATCACAACAATAGAAAATATAGGAATACGAGACAAAAATTATCCTTAAATTAAGATGGATTTCAAAAAACAAAGAAACAATAACATGTATAACACACATCATCCCCACTCTGACATTGGGATCAAAACCTCGGAAGGTTACCCCTACCTCCCCAAGAAATGCATCACTATGTGAAGGGATTCAATCCAGGGCCTATGGATAGAGCCATGTTTCCGTAGAGATCCTTATTCTTCTACTTTCATGAGCTAATACCCTATAGTCAATGCTTCCTCTTTTTTCAATGCATCAAGTAGTTCTTCAAATGATTACCAAAAAAACTCTGATAAATCATTATAGGAATATAACAGGACAATTATGAATGCCCATCCAAAATAAACTAGAATTACATCAATGTACAGTGTGATGAGTAAGGATTAGGAACCAATAATATATATTCTATAAGAATATGTTCCTCTGGGACAATATTATCAACAGATGGGATACCCTCACAATCACTAAGAGAGACCAGATTTCTAACTGTTATATAATGCCTTTTTAGAAACAACCAAACTTAAGAATCTTCATCCAATATCATCCTGACCATGATTTCCAAGAAATATACCACCCAATATTTAATTTGAGTATTAATATCACTTAAAAATAGATTATATTTCCGCTCATACTTTTTTTAAATCCTTAGAGAAATAGTAACTAGCTCTTTAAAAATGATTGACATAGTTCATTTTTATTTGTTGACCCTACTTAACATCCTAGGGCCCTTCCACCTTCTTCTCCTTTACCTCGTCACGTACTAAATATCATAAAAAGTTTTTGTAAAAACCTCCCAGTACATCCATACATTATATTATGATTAGATTATCACCTCTAACTAATCCAAACGGAGACCCTTATATTAACTCAGAGTAGCACACACCCTCACAGCTTCAGTAGTTCCCAAATACGCGAAGACACCTTCAAAAACCTCAAGACATTCCAAAGCCTCTGAAAAACAATAATCTCCATTGAATATGGTAATCATGTGAGAATAACAATACTTCTGCTCCCCACTATGTGTTTTTCAATGATAAGGACTACAAGATACTCACTGGAATCATTTGGGAATTTCATGGTAAACATAACATTTTTAAATCATAAATGTCACAAAAATAAACATCAACATGATATTTAACAAAAAAACAGCCTAAGATATAACACCATTCACATAAATTAAAAGACCAAAAACAAAACAAAATCCTTTCTAAAAATCTCCATTTTTATTCCATATTCAAAAAGCACTATATTACATAGTCACAATCCTAAAATATCAAAAATCCATTTCAAATCCAATACAAACACCAATTCAAAATCATTAAAATAATACATGTCCCAAAAATCATTTTAATTATGAAAACACATTTTCCAAGTAACCTTTTTCATTCCAAATCCATTCACTCTTACAAAAATCAAACCAAAACATCACTCATGTTGAATATTTCGAAATAAGGACCTAGTGTCCATAAACAACTCGATCACATTGTCTAGAAAACCATTCCCTAAGAAAGAATTATCTACTAGAATTATCTTGAACCACGAAATCAAGCTGCATGAGGGTGTCTAATCAATCCTAGATCACTATTTAGAACATATTCACTTCAATGTTCATTCCCCAAATCAGAAAACCCCAAGCATAAACCCAAAAATCCAAAAAAAAAACGACTCAAATATCAGACTGCCTCTTATAACTCAATGATAAGGAGGATTAATAATTTGAAATTATATTCCCATACCTACTGTCAAAGTCCCCAAAATCATATCTCTAAACCACTTCGCACCCCAAAATAAATATATTTTTCTCGGATATCGTTTCATCATCAATAAACCCGAGATAACCCTGAACTGGTCACACGATCCATCCCACTACAAGGCCTAGGAGGTGTTTTTGATCATCTTGGGATGTCAACAAGTGTCAGTAATCCAATATAAAACCAATTGGAGGGATTCATACATTTATAAGCCCAAAAAATAAAAAACATCACACATCATAAACAGGTTGAATATAAAAATAACTGAATATAAATAAATAAAATAATCGATCGATATACAACTACAATGGAAAAAAATACAAAACAGAAACCAAATCGTAACCCAAATATATCTCTATGTGAACTCTAGGTCACTATCATCCATAAGAATAGCCCACCCCACATGGTCTCTTGAACAAAACTGTGCCAGAAAAATAGATCGGGTCTACTAATGCTGTGTGGGATAACTATGGTTCGAGCATAAAAAAATTAGTAGGTAAGAACCAATGAATCCAAATATTTTATTTTCTAAAAAAATACATATATGATAGTTTGAAATACATATATTTATATATATATATATATATAATGAAAAAAGATTTATCATTAAAAACCAAAATTATATTCCCATTTTAAAACAAGATTTGAATACCAAATCAAAATTAAGAACACATTCCAAACTATAAAAAAATATAAAACAAAAGTTTGAGGTAATAACCATCAGATAATTAAATCAAGAAAAACTATAATTCAATAGAAATTTAATGTTTTGAATAAGGAAACAACTATGTAATTGAGTGACCAAAATTATATAATATCAAATAAGGGGAAAAAATGAAATTATGGGAATTTCATAAACATCCCTAAAATAAATCCAATGACACACATAGTTTAGTCCCAAAAATTATCATATATTTCACCAATATAGTTAATAGAAAACATGTTTTTCTAAACTATCCTCACCAGTGGAAAACCTTTCATATCCCATCCTAAATCTGAGGGATTCTATTCCATCTATTTAAGTCTAGAAATAAATCACTACTTGTCCCTTTAAATGACATCGAGGAATCCCATGATAATAGTATATAGGATAATGACGAGGTCATAACATGTTGGTATTAAACCCTACTCACATTTTCCAATGTTCATGCATTTCCAAATTCATGATAATATCTATGAGAAATTATTCTCATCGAAAGGATAACCATAGGGGTTCACATCATAAAAGGATCATTTTCAAATGTCAATCTATTATATATGTCTTATGAGATTAAAACCAATTTCCAAAATATATCAATTTTATAATCGGTACATAACCTCTAAAATATCAGAACTGTTTCCAATAAAAAATATGTTATTTTGAAAAATCCTTTTCAAACCATGGTGAAAAAATAATTCCTACCCGAAAGGTTCCAAATAGTACTTTGATGTCATGGGGTTACCAATCATGATTCATGGTACGAAGTAATCCATGTTTTAGATAACATAATTTGAAACCAACTTTGTAGTTATTTTGAAATGATTTAGCCATTTGGAAAACAAGGGGATATTTCGAGAAATATGTGCATATGGAGTGGAAGAGAAAAAGTAAAATGGTGGAAGGGTGTATTGGACACCATGTTGAAGTTGTACTTTTTCATGAAACTAGATTTTCAGGTATGTGTTCCAATATATTAGTGCACCCTTTGTATAAATAGATATAACTATTCCCAATGGAACATATATGGACAGACAATTAAATATCCAAGGTTCTAATTATAGAATCACAAGGGGTATTACATCCAGTTTCAAGGATCCACACATTATAACTAAACAAAAATCCCCAAATCTCATAGGCAAATATTTATTTATCATGTCACTCTATCAATAAAACTAAAAAATGGTTGAAAACAGTATCAAGATACTCAAATACATTCTATAGGACTAATTGTAATTTTATGAAACTCCTTTCAAGCATATACATAGATAAATAACATAAAAAATCTCTTCAAAACCCATTTTTAAAAATTTTAAAACATATAAATACCATAAATGTTTATAAGAACACATAGAAATCTAAAATAATATGTTAATAAATTATTAAATAAGGATCATCCATAACATGGAATGTTTTGGAAGTGAAAAGGAATGAAACAGAAACATCAATGACATACGAATCTAAAAAACTCTATGACAGGAAAGACCCAAGTGCATTAAGAAAGACCATACACCCTAGAATCAGTGAAATCAAACCACATTATCCAACATTCACCCTCATGTTTTTCCTAGAGGGATATAAACTGTGAAAGAAGAAGGAACAAACATGGGATGATGAAGATGGGGATTAAATTGAACACAACTACAATTTAAAACAACTAATAAAGAGTAGGATCAGAAAAGGATGATGTAAATCCATAGATGTATGGTTTGGGATCCCCATTCACAAGCATAGGTCGAGAAAGAGAGATGAGTGTCGATTTGGTGTTAAAAAATAGAGGGGTAAAATTCGAAACTCAATTATTTATCAACTAGGGTAATTCAAATGGTTTGGCCACAAAATTTTCCATATTGTGAAATAATAATGCATACCCTACTATAAAGAAGGTACACATGAATGGGATGGTCACATGGTTTGGGAAACCATTTTTGTTGAATAAAAATAAGCTATTTCACAATTTCAATGCATCAGAAATTCTTGTCACACAGTTACTTCAAGTTGTGTGCAAGCTGTACACCTGGTCCCATATTACATTGATAGGATGCATGGTTAATCAGTTGCCTTGAACAATTCAGTCAAACCCATTTTTAAACCATGAATGTATTTAAATTAATGAAAAAATTAATTATATAAATCCTCACACTTAACAATTCAGTTGGTTTCTCCATAGACTGTGCAAACTAACCGTTCACAGGGCCAAAACATACTAAAATCTCTAATTCCCAAACATTATCACAAAGAAATCATCCCGAAGATCAATCAAATTTTCTAACATAAAGAAATAAATATATGTAAAATAAAAAAAAGAAAAATCAGGGTCAAGTATGATAATTAGAACTACTCATATCCTCTATTTTAAGGCATGGGTGATAATTGGCATATGAAATATTAATATTAATAGTATACATGTTCTTGTTAAACTCGGTGTTGTATGCCAGTCTAGATAAACTCACCGTTGCATGTAATGTATTTTATTGAATAGAATTAAATTTTTTAAATAAATATATCATTATCTCCTGGGATGTTATTGTTCTTCATATCAAGGTGTTTTGTGTCATACATGATATCAAATACAATTTTTTTTATAATATCAATGTTCTACATTCCAAAAATTAAATAATTTCTTTTAGTGTAATTTAATCTTTATCTAGTTAATCAAGGGTTTGACATTTGATGAAACCTTTTAAAAAACATTCATCATAAAAGGGATAATAAAACATCCTGTTTATATGAGATAAAGTGAAGTGAAAAATATTATATAGAATAACACAAACTAGGTTTCAAAATATGAAAAAATAGTTGGGATATGAAAACATGGACATACAATATAATACTAACACCCAAATACTAATAGTTAGTGATAGAGAACATGTTTATGAGGGAGTTAATGATCTCATAGCCATAAATATGAGGTTTTAAAAGTTCACTGATTTCATCATAAATGAGGGTAATATGTCCATGTGTTTCCATGATCCTTATCCTTGATTTTAGTAATTATATCTATCAATAAGAATATAAGGAAACATATTTTATTTCATTGGCAAAATTTAATCTTTTTGGTTCTACATCAATAAATTTCCACTTCATTTCTTAAACCAAAAAATGAATATCAAAAAATGAATTTTTGTTCCTTGAAGTAATAAAATTATGTGTTAATAGGACATAATATCCAAAATATAATGATAAGTCATTTGTTCAATCTCTAGTTATTATTATGACCAATCAGTTAGTATAGGTTAACAAAAGTGCATAAATCTCTATATAGTGAATTAATACACTGATCTGTAAAACATCTCCCATTGTTCACCATATACAACTTCATTAATGTTTGACCTTATTTTCCATCTAATGGACTAATATCCAGAACATTAAAAATAAGTTCAATTATCTTTAATCAACAAAACAACTACAAATCGCTGTTAATCATCACATACCATACATATGAATACCTTAATTATGTATTCTTTTGAAACATGGTTATAATATTATTTACTATAAAGACTTATTGAAAAAATTCTAGACATTTTATTATTTCATTAAAACATATACCATTTTATATATTACTTAAATCAAATGATGTAGAAAATTCCATCAACGATAGGGTAAACCACGTGGTTAAAAAATAATTAATCATGTACAATATAGTCACTATTATCAAATTTCCTAGTCCATATCAATAATCACTTTATACTAACATCCTTATATCATCACTAAAAACTTATTAAGTGTTATATTTCCCAATATCATGTGTTTTTATATATGTTTAACATTATGTTGATTTTTTTTATTCATTAGTACTATTCAACATACACATTCATGTCCTAAAAAATCATTACTATATAAAATACATTAACATTTCATAATTCTTATAATAAGAATACTATCAATAAAATAATTTTAAAAAATATTTATTAGATCTACACATAGAATAAAATTAATGATTCCTCTTCTATTATTCTAATAGCATTGTTTTGACCTTGATCTCATAGCTTCCCCTAAGGTATATTCCATTAACACTTCGGGTATTTATTTTCATAGTTCTTCATATCCTTACTATGGAATCACTGAACATTAGAAAATAATTTCAATACATTACGAACAAAAAAACTATACAATTTCTCTCCATACATGTATCAAATTTTCATTCCCTTCATGAAAGTACAAGGGTGTTTTTTTCTCTCATTATCACATGTGGGAAATTAATTCTTTCCCTTATTACCTTTATCATTTATTTATCTATAATCATATTAATCCCTTTCACCCCTTAGAATATAGTTGATTTTTAGAATGATTTCTCTATCTTGATATCACATAAAACTATTTTATCATTTGAAGAAAAATTTTGAGAGACCAAAGACCATCTGAGACATGGTTGAATCCCTTTAAGGAAATGGTCAATATTGTACTCTATGATTCATATGAAGTCATCATAATACCATAAAAGACTTATAAATATATATTCATAATCTATTACACATTATAATTACATTTACACTATTCTATGTAAATTTATCACCATTATATTTTCTTTATCATGAGGGAAATATATTTTTTAATGTATTTTTAAAAGTGTTCTATTCTGCGAGTTATTTTTCCTCTTCCTCCCTATTATTATGGATCAATGACTACAATGGATCAATATCTCGTTTGAAAAAAATTAATGAAATTAAAACCATTTCATTTGCACAGGATCCCATTTCCTTAACGATATTATTCAGATACCTAATCCATTGATCAACTACAATTGGTTTAGTACTCGCACAAAATGACAGAGGATTATGTTGCATATAGTAATCAAATATATGTGAATCTCATTATCCAAATGTTTCCACCATCCGGGAATGTTTATTTTTTCATGAACTGATTATGTTACCTCAATATATCTATAATTATATCATCTCTAATACCAGCTACATTTGTGTCATCAACTAAAACATATATATATTTCCCATGACAAATAATATCCCTTTCACCATCTCTGTTCAATTTGTAATCATTTTCATACATTGGAATAGATTATAAAATTATGAAGTTTTAATATTAATTTATATTTGATAATATGTAGTAACAAAGCGTATAAATTATAATTTATAAATTGTTAATATAAAAATTAGTGGATATATTTATTATCAAATCCTTTATAATCGGTTTTAAAGAAAATGTTAATTATCCTACTCATGTCATTTAAGAGTGTCAAAAAATGATTATTATAATGGCCATTGTCATTCACTAGGTGATGATTCGATCTAGACTAATGTTAAATTTTCAATGTTATTACCCCTAGGTACATCTATATCATAACAATGTCTACTTTTTTTGTCCATACATGGGGGTATTTCAAGGAAACCCCATATTATATCTTCTTTACAAAAACATTTGGACATTCTTATATTATTATCTTCAAAGTCTATCATAAGGTTATTCTCTCAAACCTATATTTTCTAAAATATAGTTCTCAATGCTTTACATAAACATTCATTTATACCAAATACGATGAACATAAACCTATTAGCCTATGGTCGGTGTCTTAATTTATTATAATTTCATAGATATAATGGTTCGACTCTCGAAAGACAGACCAGTTTAGTAGTTTTGGAGAACTATATACACACATGATACACATTTTACATTGGAAATAGAGAAGAAAATAATATATAAAAATGATGAATAAACTACATCCTTGAAAAAACATTCATGGTTCTATTCCTTATATCCTAAGGAACGAAAAAATAAGGGTAACCTCAAATTCTCATAAAGTTAATTGTACATCAAAAGCATTGATGAAATTTTAAACAATAATAAATATGGTAGGGTAAAAAACTAAACACAACTGCAATTTAAATAACACAAAAAAATGAATATATAAGTCTTAATCAATATGAGAAGTTAAATAACTGAAAACACATACAATTTAAGGAGTGATATTATAACAAAATTCATACATATATAATATACATTTGAAATTATCAGGGTTTTTGGTAAATTAATTCTTAATTGAGGAATTTTCGAATTATTTAAATCCTTGATTAATGGAATCATGATAACTCTACTATCAAGTCCTCTCAAAAGATTTATTAAATAATACATGTAGAGACCAACATAAATTTCACAAATTTTTTTTATCATGATAACTACTGATGCATTAAGGGACTATATAATATCAAGATATGTCTGACCTTATGAGTTCAAATCATTCCTCCAAAATTGAATATTCTATTTAATTTACTAATCGATTTTCTTTATCAACTAATATCTATATTGATTAATTGATACAAATTTATCAATATATCCAATATTTAATCAAATAAAATTAAAATTGAACACTTTATATAAAAACGGTATATAGTTTAAGAAATATTCATATCAATTATATAGGAATATGTATAATTATGTTAAATTTAACTTGAAAAGAAAATTTATAATTGGAAAGTGATTGTTTAAATAGAAATTTAACAATCACAAATGAAGTTTAGAGTTTTCATTACCTATTACAACTTGGAAAATTTCATATTAAATACCATTAGGAGAAATAATTAAAATTGAGACATAAAATACCATAAATTATTAAGGAATGATGATATTACATGTCAGATGGTTAGTATATACATCATATAAATGTAAATTGGTGCATAATATAAAAAATGTCTTAATGGAATGTAAATTGAGACGAAATACCTTACACCATGTTTTCCATTATTTAAACATTATTTAACTTATTTTATTGTACTGTTAAATAATTTATTAACTTATCCAAAAACTATTATCATATTTATAATAACCTATATGATCATATAATAACCTTTTTCCAATCTTTTTTTATAAACTTTCATTATTTTCATTGATTTGGGTCTTAATCTACTCATTGTCTCTTTCATGATTTGTTATGACAGTTATAGTTATTCAACATATTATCTATTTACATTACTAAAAACATAATAATATTGAAATAATTATCAAATATATACACAAATTATACTTTTAAAACCAATCATAAAATCAGATTTTGATAAATTAAGTACATTACTACCACAGAGATGGTATGTTGTACGTGCATATGAGTAACGTTTCCATTTTCCAATGATCATTGTGAAAAGAAGGTAAGTTATATATTAATGATACAAAATTCTAATAATATCATAAATACCATTCTATTACTTTATATATATATATATATTATCCATGTGGTGTGGTGATGAAAAGAGTGTGACATCTGTTTATGAGGGTTGAAATATACACGTAAATGAATGATGTTGTTATCTTTAAGAGAGTGGAAAGGTCGAAAATAAAATGCTATATTATATTTATTGGATGCTAAATATTTTAGTAAAATAATAACTATATTATATATTCATCAACCTTATCCTTATTAACATCCTTTTGAATAATTATTTAAAAATGAATCACATTGCTTTGTGTGGCGGTAGTTCAATTTTCACATAAGCGTCATTATAGTATATCCTATGGAATGGTAAGTAAAGTGTTATATATGATAAAATGGATCCTTTGATATAATAATGTTATAAATATAATATATATATATATATATGTGTGTGTGTGTGTGTGTGTGTGAGTGTATAATAATTATATCCATCATCATACCCAACCTTGAGAGGTGGTAATGAAAAAAATGAATGACATTGTTTTGTGAAGTGGTAGTACTCCAAACTCAATAATGATGATATTGTACCACATTTTATGGAAGGAAAAGTGGTTGTAGGTGGTTGTTACATTTTATAAATAAATCATTGAATATTATAGATAAAGGGTTTATTAAATCATTATTTCTTAATTAAAATTTAAGGATGTGGAGAATGAAATAAAATAAATGTTGTCGTTGAAAATCATCATCTCATCATCGGTAATCCTCCATTGTTCTACACCGAAACCTTCCTAGGAAGGATTTATACCAAAAAATTGGGATTTAGGATGGTTAGATGGATGTTGTGAATTAATTTGGGTAGGAATTGTCTGAATTAAAAGGTTTTTAAGGTGATAATAATGGAGTAGTGTGGGTTGACATCAATAAGTGAGGTGAGTGGGATAATTGTGTGTTTTTTAAAGAATCTATCATACACACATTTTCAACATGAAATATGAAACACAATGGGCCACTTCATTAACCTGGAATTACTATGGGGGGGGGGGGGGGGTTATATTAAAAGAATATTATTTTTTTCCATGTTGGAATGTGATTTTTACCACATGAAATTTTAGTCCCTACCCCAATAAAACCATTTTTACCTTAACCTCCGTAATTAATGTTTACTATTTTCACTAATCATTTTGGCTAAATATTATGTTGAACTTATTAGAATATAAAAATTATGATAAATCGAATTATGTTATCAATTTCTCAAAAATAAATTAACATAAGGTAAAAAATTTATTCTATCACTATTCCTACAAATATGAGGAGAAACATGAGTTTAAAGAGATCATATTAAAAAAATCAATGTTTAAATATAAAATTCCAGTACAAAAATGATTCTAATTAACTTAATTGAATTAGTTGATATAAATTTTTTCAAACTTTTTATTATACCCAGTTAAAAATATAATTTTATATTATAAATTATTTAACTGAAAAGGTAGTTTTCAATTAAATGTCATTATTTTTCAATATTCATCAAAAAATTATTCTTTTCAGAAATATTCCAAAACATGAACCTATTATAATTTTGATATTATTATTTCTAAAAAAATGTAATTTTTTTCAAAATAATTTATTTAAGTGTTCCAGTTTTATTTTAATTTATGTACTAAAGATCGATTAAACCTTACTTTATAAAAAATATTGTTTTTTCTGAAGACATTCATTTTTCATTTAAATTATATAAAATTTATTTATAATAAATTGATAACTCTTATTTTAAAATTTTAATTATTACTACTAAAAAAACACATATTTAATGGATTAGTTAAAACATTCATATTTAATATTAATACAAATATTATGTCATGTTTTGTTTAAATTTGTTGTTGTATGAAATATAGGAAAAACTAAATGTTTCATGCATTGAATGGTAATAAATACATTGAATTAATTTTAAAATAAATATATCGTACAATAATGGGTTTTATATTTTACTATCATGTTATTTTTGGGCTAAATACATGCAATTGAATACAATGTTCTTATTTTATAATTTTTTTATGTCACAACATGTATTTTTTTGTTGATTAAAATTATACATTTCCTATATCATTCATTTGAACATGTATTTTACCATGTCACTATCCTATACTGATTCTTGTTCTGTATATAATATAGAGGAATGGTTTTTAGTGGCCTCTTAGTTAATATTCGTGTTGTTATGATGGTGACAGTTCTTTAGGTGGTGTTTAATGATGATAGGGATCATGAAGGATCATAATAGAGAGGTCAGGATTTTAAATCCCTTAGTCATACATGGGAATAAATACACTATACAGTTATATCTACTATGTAGTACTCCTAGATATAACATAGTGTTAGTCATATTTCTATAAGGGGAACCCCCTTATAGAGTATGAAATGATCCATCTATCTACTGAGTTGTACCCCCTAATGGGCTAGGGCATAATTCATATATCTACTAAGTGATATTCAGTTAAAAGTATAGAGATGGTGTCCTAAATCTACTGATTAGTATCCCTATGAAAAATTAGTGCATGGTTCCTTCCTCTAATTAGTGCTACCATTTAACAAACTAGGGAGCAGTTCCTCTATATATGGATTGGTACCTCTGATAGACTATGGCACTGGCCCACTAACAACTAAGTGGTACCCCCAAATTAACTCGGGTGTAAGTCCTTTATCTTCAGAGTGGAACCACTTGATACTCTAATTCATGGGTCCACTGTCTTCTGAGTGGTACACTTAATGGACAATGGTACAAGTCCTCTATTTACTAGGATGTACCACATGATGGACTAGGGTGTAGTTCATCTATATATTGACTGGAATTCCCTTACCGTACTACAACATAGATCTTATTCATAACGAGTAGAACCCCCTAATGCACTAGGGCTTGGGTTCTCCATTTGGATTTTGTGCCCCCTCGACTATGCGATATATTGGTTAGGTATAGATCCACCACACCATGACTTCTTCAATCAGGAATAAGAGATGTTGCGAAATGATGATGGACCATTTAAAATTGAAGGAATACTTATTGTCCCAAAATGGTTTGTGAAATGGAAATCAAATTTTATCTCCCTTATAATTTTACTATATGATAATTTATTTATAAGGACTCGTCCTTAAAATAACACATAATCATGAAATAAATGGATAATTCACATTGAGGATCTTTTCAGGTTTAGAGTTTTAGAGAATTATGCCATAACTATTAGATATAAAAATTAATACTACATGTAGAAACTACTACTCAGTAATTATGTTTTTCATAAAATAAAAAATAAATATGTCTAGTTCCATGATTTAGACAGCATGACTTTTCCTTGAACTCATCCATGAACCTTATTCATGTTTAATTCTTGTGGAAAACATTTCAAAAACATGGGATGAGCATAAAAAAGCTCAATAATGGATATAAAATAATAAATGAAAACATTATGGAATCAATAAATACAAAATAATGAAACCGTAATTTTCAATCATAAGATACCTTATGAAATCATAAGATTTATGAATAACACACAAGAATAATAGATAATAACGGTAACATATGGCATACATAAAATACATACATTGTAGTTATCATAGCTACGTAATGATTTACATGGGAATAAACATCATAGTATATTTCGTAAATCTCTTAGGAGAAACATTAATGTTTACCTTCGGCACGTTACCCAATGCATTGGAGAGCAATATCAGGCTCACCCTCCCTAGGTTTGTCACGGAACCACCCATATACATATACAATTCCCAAGAAACATAACAAATTCATAACACTTAAAAAAAAGAATTAAAGAAAATAAAATTTCCACATTGCAATCAGAACACATCATTTTAGGATATAGACATAATAAATGCTTTATCAAACCATTTTAAAAACCATTTAAAATATTTAATAAAGATATTTTTGAATCAATGCTCCCCATACCACTTTGAAACATTTAAATAAATTATCATTTGAAAACATTAATGTCTATATAACTAAATCATTAATACCATTTAAAAAAAAGACATTAATTATAATGATTTAGAAGAACAAATATTTAAAACATTTGAAATGATATTTTAGTAAAAGAGTTTTTAACAAAATGAGAGACTCTTGAATACAAATAATTGACTAATAACATTGAATCAGAACTATATAATATCATGTGAATAATGGGATTCATGATATAATATGCTAAAGGATAGTATATACACCACATAAGAGTAAATTGGTGAATAACAACAATGAAATCTCAATGGAATGATTATTGAGACAAGATCCCTTATAAAAATGTATCCTCCTCCAAATCAATTTTTTATTTTCTGAAAACACTTTTAAGGTAAATTGAGAAACCTCACAAAATTTCAAGACAACATTGAAATACCACAAAACAAAAAACAACCATCACTGCGCAAAAAACTAAAAAATTTGGTATTCAAAGCACATAAGCTAAATTTTTGTGCATTGAGAACCACACCGCACCTGATCTATTCTAGAAACGCCTAAACACAGACATGAGGGTTAGTGCTTGTCCACAACGTTAGTTTCATCATTGCTCCACCAGTGCAACAATCGTCAATATCCCACCATTTTCAACTTCAAATAGCAAACCGCCATTGTCACCGTTCGAACACCATCACCGTCGTTTAAGAACAATAATCACCGTTAAAGAATCATCATCGCCATTATACCATGCTGGATGTGCCTCTGGGATGCTGTTGACTTCTCAAACATAACGTTCGAAACCCTCCATGAAGACCGCCACACCATGCCGACATTGTATGGGCGTTGGACTAGGATGGCACAGTAGAGTATGAGCGGAAGAAAGCCTCGCCGGAGGACAATCCCAGTTACTACGACAATAATGACCACCATCCAAATGTCAGACATCGAAGACCATTCACCCACCATAAAACATCATAAATATTCCTTCAACGTCTAATCGACACTGCACCAAAAATAAATACATGAGCTGATTTTCGGAGTAAACACAATTCGAGACAAATGAGTTGGGTAGAACTGAAACTAATCGGATCCGTTGACATGATCTGCATCCCTCCTTTTGTCAATGTCTCTTGCCATTAGAAAGATAATCCAACATAGAAACCACATAACGAAACACACCAGAAAATAATCGAACAAACTATAAAAAATGGAATGTAATCCAGAAGCGGACTGTAAGATAACCCCAGAGAGAAACTAGAAATACACAGAAGAAGGAAAATAAACCCAACAGACATGTAACACCAGCAAGAAAGGCATAGAGATCACCACCGTCCCCCTCCAACAGCATCCCAAGCTATCCCAACACCCTCATTGATCTCGACCATGTGGGGTCGATCTCGATGGGTTAAAAAATAAGGGAAGTGGAGAGAAAGAACATAGAACTCCCTCTCCATCGCCGACCCAAACCTCCTGAATCGCCTGTACATATACCGAAAAATAGAGTTTTGATGTGCAGGGTAAGGTGTAAATAGGGAATTAGAAAGGCAGATGATATTCCACCAAAATAATCACTATACAATTAGGGGAGGAGAGGTCCTAAAGGGAAGAGAGTACGAGAGCATCGCTGTCGGAGCAGGAAGAAGGCAGGAGGAGGCGGCAGGAAGGAGGAAGAGCAGAGATCAGAAGTTCCATAGATCCTACGGAGAAGGTTTTCAGGATGAAAACCTAAGTGGCATGGATCAGGGGGATCGTCGAGAGAGAAAGGAGAGATCACAATTGTTTGGATCACACTAAAACTATGGATATCATTGTAGAAACGATATCGTTAGATTAAGGATAAATCAAATACATAATAATGTATGAAAAATATAAATACAGAAAATATGATTAAATATTCAGTGTAAATAAATCAGAGAATTTTCACACTTATTTTCATAAAAACAACACCAATGGCCTGAATGTTTAACTCAATGATTTGTAATTGAATTAAAATTACTCTTATCAAGTTCATATCGATGACTTGAGAATTTATCAATGGATTGATTATGTGTATCAGAAGTATATCCACACAAAGGGGAGTAGAAATTACTACATAAGTAAATGAATAGTGATTTTACACATAATCTTGGAGTAAAATAATCGATGAAGTATGCGTAAATTCTAATAAGTGGAAATTGAAATTTGAAAATCCCTTGCGGATTTGGTAACTTACGAAACATACACCCTAGGAAGGAAGGATCATACAATGAAGATGTAAATACCCATTAATTAAATTAAATTACATAATGAATACCATCATGGTCAGTAAATACACCACACAAATGTAAATAGTGGCTAATATATCATGGATCTCACGGGAATAAAAAGTGAGATTTAAAACCCTTAACATGTTTTAATCAATCGGGTCATATGTACAAAAGTTAATGACCACCAAATGAATCACAAAATACCAGGATTATAAAAAGAATAATAATAATATATATATAAAATTGCAAAACACAAGACACCACATGCAATAAATTAGTGGTGAATAATGGAAATCTCAATGTATTAAAAGTGAGATAAGAAACCCCTTACCACGTCTCTGACATGACTTGTTTGTTCCTTTTTCTCCATGAATAATAAAAATAACATAATTTATAATTAATTAATAACATTTTTCATGTTCATTATTCCTTTTATATCACTTACTACCATGTTATAAAAATTATGTAATCATTTAAGTTAATAATAGTCTTTCTGTCAATATATGGTACTTGAGTCAAAAATGAACACCTTATAATTAAAAATATTCCATGTGGTAAAGATTCAATTATCTCTAAAATGATATTCATGATTTATATATCATATATAACATATATATCTTGTATATATATGTATTTATAATATTACATAACATTTAGAGGGAAGAATATAAATGAGCTGTATATATAAACGGTATGTTGTACGTACGCATGAACACTACTTTCATTTATATTTCATATTTAATGGAATGAAAACATAATCATGCATAGGTATATTATAATTAAATTATAACATAATATATAATTTTATTACCTCCAGCATTTATATGTCCCACGTATGGCATGAATGAGTCCTATCACTTTGAGGGGGTGGTAGTCTGCAATTCCTCAAATGAAATTATCACGTTTACCCGTAATGTAATCCATAATGGTATTCTACAAATGAAAAAATAATGAAACATAAAAAATATAAACATATTATATATATATATATGATATATAAATGTAGTTCCATCATAATGTCAACCATGGGAGGCAGTTGGAGATATTTGAACAATCATCGTTTCAGGAGGCAGTAGTTCGTCGTCCATAGAAAAAATATGTTCATTATTCATTAGATGGAGGTGTGTGTAAGTGTAGTTGTAATCCATCTCATCACAACAACATAGTATATAGAGGATAATGGATTTGTTATAAACTAAAGGAATAAAAATAGTTTAAGAGGTTGGAGATGTAAAGTAAAACAGAAGGACATAAGAGAAGACTTTAACTCTAAATTGGGTATCTTCCTTTGGTTTGAACCAAATGGTTTAATTGATGTTCCTTCTACCTAAGGTAAGGCTTCCAAGTGGAACAAAGAGACCTTGACAGAATATTTGGGTAGGGTTTGGGTGAGCCAAGGGGATTGGGAGGTATGAGTAATGGGTTAGAAGTGGTGTCCTTTTATAATTGTAAGGTGGTGCTCTTTAGGAAAGTGTTAATGTATTATTTTATTGAATAATTATTTTCAGTTTCTAATGATCCAAAACTTAGTAAAGTCGAAGATTAAATGACCCACGGTCAAAATAAAATCATTTAATAAGAATATGATGCGTTTTGGTTATTTTTTAATCTTTATAATCTAATTAAAATTTTAAACCAATTGAAAAGTTAATCAAACCATATAAATAAATTAGCATAAAAGGAATATTTCAATTAATATATTGTATTTTTTCCTATTCATTAAAAATTGATTTTTTTCTGAAAAATAATTTTTTTTTACCCAATGTAAATTTTGATTTCCCGATTCTAAATAAAAAATTGGGTATGTCAAATAAAACATATAAAATTGACCAAAACTTGGTTTTAATAGGGTTCGTCATCAAAAACTGGTATATCATCATTTTAAATTATATTCTAGTACTTATTCTTAAAATAGGAATCATTCTTATTTTATGACTCAAATATTTATTTAATAAATATAAACATATTTAAAAAAAATGTATAATCATTTTTTAGTTAGTTTTCTTCATTCTATCCATTACAATGGATAGGCGTTAACTACCATTTAAAATAATAATATTATTATATTATTTTTCAGCACAACGCAATGTTGTATGAAATTTATGATTTCAAAGAAACATGTTATTGTGTATCAGGTATTCCATCGAACATAGAAACCCTATTAAAATAAAAATAATAATTAATTTACAAATATTAATAAATATGAAAATGTAATATTCTTTATTTACCTGGGATGTTACATCCTTCCCCCCTTTTGGGAATTGCATCCTCACAATTTTAAAATTGGGCTCAAAAACTTCATTGAAAGTCCCACATCAAAAAAATATTCTATAAATATATCACTTTAAAATAATAGAATATAAGTACAAAGGTCACCCAAGATAAAAGATATTTTTATTCCATGATAACATGGATATGGTGGAGAAAAAAAAACCTCCATGTTCTGATGGAGAGTGATAGAAAACATAATGAGGAAAAATTTATCCACCAAAAAATCACAAACATGTGACGGGTTAAATAGTCTTTGATTCCACAATAGGAAACATTAACTGAATGTTTTTTTGTTTTAAGTTACTTTTCATAATGTTGAGGAATTTATTTATGAGATTAAATAAAAACATATGTAATCATACTTACTTGTCATGTAAACTATCATCCACTGTTAATTCCAACCACAAGCTCATTTTTTCTTCAAATGACGAGTATTCCAGATGAATTAGTCACATTGAATAAACTATAATCAAATTATAAAGAATCCCAGAATCCTCAAAATATGAACTATATTTTTCCCATGAATTTATACATTAAACAAAACACAAATTGTTCATAGAATATTAGAAAATCCCTTAAAGGATAATCATTTACAAAAAATAAAAACAACACTTAATCTCCAAAAACATTTAGACAATACCCAAAGGTCAACAAAGACAATTACATAAATAAATAACCATATAATTATTCAAATTATTCAAAACTAAGATTGAATCAAATTTCTCTGAAGGATTTAATCACATAATCATCCATGATAAATCATAAAATTTATCTCCAAATAACAGCAGTTACTCTTAATATCTTATATTGAAAAGTAATTAACCAAATCACATATTCTCAATGATTGGTTAATAATTTACATAGATAACCCAATGTCAATGTATTATTGATTCAGAAAATCATCTAACTAAAAATAATTAGTCATACTAACCATGGACATCACGTAGTCTAGAGGATGGTAATAAATCCCAGCCGCACTTTGGTTGTGGGTTCGATTCTCGTAACTTTGTCCGATGCAACGGGTTGTCACGCGGTCTGCCTGTTTTCCTTTTAAAAAACTATATAATTTTATAACATTCCCAAAAAACAGATAAATTCATCAAAAATAACCATAACATATTTTAAACACAATGGTGATTTAATAAATTTTATTTTTCATCCCAAAATGTATTGACCTGTAATTGCCTCAAATTCAAGGATCATATAAAGTCAAATAGTTCTTTATAACTATATCCAGAAAAGAAAAGATATTTATTCCTTGAATAAAATTTTTATATATCAATATTCAGGGTTACACATAGTATAAAAATTATTTTAATGTACTCCCATCATCGAAAGAGCCTTAATAATTTTAAGCATTTCACCATCCTAAAATCTACAATAAAACTTGAATCTCATATATGATGACTTCTTACTCATTCAACATTCTTCATGAGCCATTATCCATTCCATACAAACTTATTCTAAAATAATTATTTCCAAAAAAAAACAACTTGAATCATATCCTATGATTGAATAATGTCTAAACATTAGTTAAGAAACAATACATACCTTTCTTTGGTATTATTAGTTTCGTCATCCTCAATTTGAATGGTATTAGGTATTGGTAAACATATATTTGTTCAATCCTAGTGATCAAATTCATGATCCTTCATCGTAGGACATCTGTTTTTATAATGACTGTGCTCACCACATTTAAAACATTCAATTGATCCCTCAGAAAGAACTTCTTTACCTTTCTTAGAGTCAACTGGATGCTTACATTTTCCGTGGTAGGATATTGCTTTATGACCTTCACATCCACATTTATAACATCTTCCCTTCCCGTTGAAACATTTTCATATGTGTTTCTTTCCACATCCTTGATATATGGGTTTTTGAATATACTTACATTTATGATTATTACCTGAACTTCGGTGGGGATTTGTTACATGCATATACGATTCCTTATAAAAATTACCATGGTTCTGTTGGTCAATCACGACTCAAGATAGTTGGTTGTGAATAACTATAAGTGTTCTCATTATAGCTCTAATTTCATTCAGTTTCTTATTCAGATAACCATCAAAGTTTTCTTCGCATCCACTATTACATTGGTTCCTGCTAGATCCAGCCATTTACTAAAACTAAAAAGGTAAGTGTGAGAATATTAGTAAAATCATTATATAATATCTCATGATGGGGTTAAATACTAAGATATTCTTATTCATGTTTTCTTAAACTAATTCACATTATCTAAAATAACTATGAATTGTTATAAAATCCTTAAAATAATGGTAATGTCACAAACGCTTAAAGAACAACATAACCACTAATGTTATCTAAACCGACCGTTGATACCAACTATAATGACCCTGCCTTAATATAATACATAATCTTGAAATAAATGGATAATTCACATTGAGGATATTTTCAGGTTTATATATTTAGAGAATTAGGCCATAAATATTACATACAAACTTGAATACTACAAGTATACACTACTACTCAGTATCCATTTATTCATAAAATAAAAAGAAACATGTCTACCTCCATGTTTAAAAAATCATGACATTTACATGATCTCATCCATGACCATTATTCATCTTTAATTCCTATGGAAACCATTACAAAAACATGGTATGAGAATAAAAAGCTCAATACGGGATATAAAATAAGAAATGAATTTTTTTTACCATTAATAAATACCAAACAATGAAACAAAAATTTTCAACGAGAACATAACTTATGAAATAATAATATTTTTGAATAACACACAGAAATCATAAATCATATATGTACCTTAGGGAATACCTTAAATACATACATTTTAGCTTCAACAACTATGTAGGGAGTTATGTTGGAAAACCCATCACAGTATATTCTCTAAATATCATTTTAGAAACATTATGGTTTTCTTCCCTCACGTTACCAAATGCATTGGAGAGCTATCTCAGGATCACCCACCAGAGTATTAACACGGAACCTCCTGTATACTTAAACAATGTCCAATAAACATAACAGATTCATAACACTTAAAACATGAATAAAGGAAATGTAAAATTTCCACATTGAAATCAAGACAAATCATTTCTAGATATAGACATAATCAATGCTTTATCAAACCATTTTTGAAACCATTTAAAACTTTTAATAAAGAGATTTTTGAATCAAAATTTCCCCTGCCAATTTGAAAATTTTAAATACATAATAATTTGAAAACATTAATTTCCATATAAATAAAACCTTAAAACCATTTTTAAAAAATGGACAATAATGATTATGATTTAGAAAAATAAATCCTTATGACATTTAAAATGAGATTTTAGTTATAGATTTTTTTAAAAAAATGAGAGACTCTTGAATAAAAATAATTCAGGAGTAACATTGAATCAGAACATTATAATATCATGAGAATAAAGGGATTAATGATATAATATTCCAAAGGAATGTATATAAACCATATAGGATTGAATTGGTGCATAACAACAATGAAGTCACAATGGAAAGTAAATTGAGATGAAACCCTTATAAAAATGGTATCCTTAGATTAAGGATAAATCAATTACATAATAATGTGTGAAAAAGATAAATACACTCAATATTATTGGATATTCAGTGTAAATCAATTAGAGAAAATTCACACATATTTTTGTAAAAACCACAACAATGGCTTTGATGTTTAACGCAATGAATGGAAATTGAGTTAAAATTACGCTTATCAAGTTCAAGTCAATGAGTTGAGAATTTGAAAATGGATTGATTATGTATATCAGAATTATATCCACAAAAATGGGAGTGGAAATTAATACATTAATAAATAAATAGTGATTTTAAAAATAATCTTCAAGTAAAATAATAAACTAAGTATGTGTAAAGCAGAATGAGTGGAAATTGAAATTTGAAATTCCCTTACCGATTTGGTAACTTATGAAACATAGACCCCATGAAAGAATGATCATAAAATTATGATGGAAATAACAATAAATTAATTAATATTACACCATTAATACAATCTTGGGAAGCACATACACCACCGAAAATAAAATAGTGGCAAATATAACATGAATCTCATGAGAAGAAAAGGTGAGATTAAAAAACCTTACCACGATGTAATCAATCGAGTCGTATGAACAAAAGTTAATAACCAACAAATGAATAAAACAATAAAATGAATATAAAGTGAATTAATATAATATATATATCAAATGGCAGTACACAACACACCACATGCAATAAATAAGTGGTGAACAATGGATATCTCCTGGAACTAAAATTGGGATAAGAAACCCCTTACCTGGTGTCCGACTAGACTTGTTTGGTCCTTGGACTTCTTGAATAATAAACTTAAGTTAATTTATACTTGATTAAGAAAATTTTTCAAGTTTATTATTCCTTTTATATCACTTATTTTCATTTTATAAATATTATGTAATCATTATTGTTAATAATTGTTGTTATGTCGATATTTGGCACTAGAGTCAAAAATGAACAACTTATAATTAAAATTTGTCCTTATGGTCAAGAGTCTATTATCTCTAGAATTATATTCATTATTTAAATATCATATATAACATATATATTCAGTATATATATGTATTTATAATATTACAAAACATTTAGAGGTAAGAAATGGAATGCACTGTTCATGGAGACGGTAAGTCATATATATGCATGATCGCTACTTTCATTTAGATTTTGTATTTAATGGAATGAAACCATAATGATAGAAAGGAATATTATATTTATAGTATAATATTATATATAATTTCACTAACTCCATCCATTATACGTCCCATGTATGGCATGTATGAGTCCTACCACTTTGAGGGGAGGTAGTCCGCTCTTCCTCAAATAAATTATCTTGTTTATCCACAACAGAAACCATAAAGGTATGCTATATATGAAAAAATATAGTAGAATAATGAAAACATAAACATAATATATATATCATATATAAATATTGTTCCATCATAATGGACACCATGCGAGGCGGTAGGAGATATTTGAACAATTATCATTTCGTGAGACAGTAGTTCACTATCCTCATAAACAATATGTTATTTACCCATTAGATAGTGGTGTTTGTAAGTGTAGTTCAAATAAATCTCATAACAACAACCTAGTATATTGAGGATAATGTTTTTGTCATAAAAAAATGAATAAAAAGAGTTTAGGGGTTTGGAGGTGTAAAATAAAGAAAAAGGACTTAAGTGAAGACGTTACATTTAAATTGGGTATCTCCCTTTGGTTTGAACCAAAAGGTTTACTTGATGTTACTTCTGCCTAAGGTAAGGCTTCTTAATTGAAGAGAGGGATCATGAGAGATTATTTGGGTAGGTTTTGGATGATCTGAGGGGCTCCAAAGGTGTGAGTAATGGGTTAGAATTGGTGTCCTTTTATAAGGGGGATGAGGGGCTCTTTAGGAAAGTTAGAAAATAATATTATATTATATAATGATTTTCAGTTTCTAAAGATCAAAAACTCATTAAAGTTGAAGATAACATGACTCATGGTCTAAATAAAATCATCTAATAATAATTGGACAGGTTTTGGTTATTTTTTTAATCTTTATAATCTAATTACAATTTATTTCCATTTTAAAAGATAATCTAACAATATAAATATATTTGATTAAAAGGCTGATTTGAATTAAAATATAGTATTTTTTACTATTAATTAAAAATTTAATATTATTTGAAAAATACCAAAAATTTACCCAAAGTATATTTTGACATCCAGATTCTAAAAAAAATTTATTTTTTTCAAATTGTATAAATAACTGTTGCCAAATCTATATTTAAAAAGGGTTCACCATCAAAAGGTGGTAAATCGTCCTTTTAAATAATGTTAGAGTATTTATACTTAAAATTAGATTCATTCATATTTTAAGCCTCTTAAATTTATTGGATAAATGTAAAAATATTTAACAAACATGTATAGTAATTTTGTAGTTAGTTCTGTTCATTCCCGCCATTACAATGGCAAGGCATTAAATACCATTTAAAAAAATAATATTATTATAATATTTTCTAGTACAACTCAACATTGTGTGCAACGTAAGACTTCATAGAAACCTGTTGCTGTGTATTGGGTATGTCATCGAACATAGCATCATGTTTAAAGTAAAAGTAATAATTAGTTTTCAAATATTAAAAAATATGAAAATGTCATATTATTTATTTACATGGTATGTTACAATATTTTAATTTTTCTTGGGATTCATTTTCACTCTTTCGTTGGTGTCCATGTGACTATTTCTATAATACATCTTATTTATCCCCGTCAAATTATCTAGACATCCTAATAGGTTTGTAGATACTCAACAATTCATGAGATTTCATCTCTCATTTCATTTCTTATAAAGATGAAAAAAATTGTTGATGGTTGTTTTTGAGGATCATAAGGATACTTAGTTAAATTTGACCAAGTATTGTATATGGGGCTTGGAGATCTAGATCTAGGCTCTCACAACATTAATTTTCAATTTATGGCAAAGTTTAGACATTTTTAATTCTTCGGTGTGTATTTTTTCCCAATCATTTTGTTTTAATCTATCTCACTCTTCTGTATTCCATATAGATTTTCACATGAATGGTTTTTACTCATGATGTTATTGTCCTTAATTATTAATTATATGCACTTTATCATAGAGATGGTTGTGTGTGTGCATACATGTGCCTTAGTTAAAGGCCACCCAAATTAGTTATTATTTTCAGTGTATGTATCTAGCCTCAGGCCAATGAAGGTTGGATTGGGGTAGTTTCAAATTGGTCTTTCACCGGCTAGGAGGTCCCTTGTGGGTCGGCTCATGACATTTTTGTAGGATTGAATATTTAAAGATGATATGATCAAATACAAGAGGGTGGGGGGGGGGGTGAATTGTATTTTTTAAAAATCCCAAAGGAAATTTTTTCATAACCAAAATTCACAACACCTCTAAGCTCTAATAACTTTCTTGACTCTAGAAAAGCAATTCGGGAAATTAATCTTGAAAAAAGTTTACAACAACTAATATTCTACCTTAAAGCGTATAGAATCCAATATAATCAGAGTATAAGTCTAATAAAGTATAAGAATATTATACTTTCCATAAAAATACAAATGCAACAGAAAACAAAATTGAAATACTACAAGTAACAAGTAGTAACTCTTTTAACTCAAAGAGAATGATATCCAACAACCTTGGATAAAGTTTCCTTGATTTATTCTGTCAAGAAATTCTATTTACCCACACCAGGGTAATCACTCGATATGAAGATTGGTGTCTGTATTGCTATCCCTGAAAGCCCTCAACTTCAAGGTAGTTGGAACCTCTGACATCCTCAGTACGGAAGTCCTAAAATTCAAGGTAGTCAGCACCTCTGTCTTTCTGTCCCCGGAAGCCCTCGATTTTAAACATCAACAATCGGAGTCACATGAAGCAATTCAGCACGAATCAAAGTTTGAACAAGTCATTAAAACTTTCTTAGCGATGCATGAGGGTTTATAAGAGCCCCTCTCTCTATAAATAACGTCAACAACATGTATGTAAGTTCATTCAAATGTTGTGTGCTCTTTCAAATTAGATTCTATTTATAGGCACAGTTCCAACGGTCAGAGCCCTCATCCAAGTGTCATATTTTTCCTTGAATTTTAGAGGGACCTATACCCGTGTCACTCAAACAAAGGTTAGTTAGTAACTGAATGCACGACATAATTTTATAACAAGATAGGTGTAAGAAAAAATATGGTTAAATAACTAAAATCCAATATTCCGAATGTAAGAAAATGAATGTTCGGAGTCTAACCAAAATTGAATTCGGATTCCACAATACAAGGATATTAGGAACCTGTATTCTCGGAATTCAGAACATCATTTCTATAGAATTCCAATGTATGAATTTCAAGGAAATTCTGAGTCTGGATTAACAAGAATTCGGAACCAGAAAATTCAATGTTCAGAGTCAGAGTTCATGAGAATTTGGAGGAAGAACTCATAAGATTTTAGAGTCTATATTTAGAGAACTCTGAGTCAGAACTAAGACATGTTCATAACCAGAATTCGTAATCTGAATTCGGAGTCAGAAATCAGAAAAATTCGTAACTAGAATTCGTAATCAGAATTCGGAGTCAGAACTCAGAAGAGTTCTTATCCAGAGTTCTGAGAATTCGGATCCTAAAACAAAATTCTTAATATCTAGGTATTTATAGGATTCCGAGGTTTTGGTTTTCAAACCGAATTTTATGCATAGTAAAATAATGATATGAACAATGAAAACATGGTAAAGATAAATTTTCTTAGGGAAGGAAACTTTCCTTATAAAAGAAAAACACACGGTTAAAAGACATTTTCCTTGAGATAAGGTGTTTTAGATTTTCAAAACAAGAAGAAATGGTAATGTCATATGGAAATTCATAATGAATTTACAATCTCCCAAATGTATGAAGTAATGGAAAAGTCATAAGGAAAACCTTATTGACTCAACAATCTCCCCCTTTTTGGAAAGCACAAACATCTTTATGAAAAAGAATAAAAGGAATTAGAAAATATTTCACTAAAATTTGCAAATAAAACATATCTCCCTTTTTACATTGACAAAGATGAATATGACTAACTCCCCCTTAGACTTTGGAACACTATGTATCATATTCTAGATTTTCGGAATGAGAATTTTTATTATCTTAAGTATAGAAATCTTTGTAATGAGAACTCACCCTTAGATAAACTACCCCTTACTTTGGGATATTTCTTCTTTACATGAAATTAATTTTTATTTCTCCCGCATTGTGATTTTCAAAAAGAAATTTAGGGAATGGGAAACAAATATGGTACCTAAAATACTAGTTCAAACATCTATGAAAAACAAGCAACCACAATTTCATTATGATTGGAAGAATTTGTAAAAGGAAAACAGATATAACAAAAGAGTATATATTGATCTATTTTGGTTTTTCCCTTGGGTTTCGGCTTCTCCATGATGGTTTTCACCTTCTTTAGCTCTTTGTGATCCTCCTATGCTTTCTTTTCTAAAGCCCTGATCTTGTCTTTCTGAGCCTTCATAGCCTCGGCCTGAGCCTTTAGCAATTCATCTTGCTTCACTAAATTTTCTTGAATCTCGATCCGGAGATCCCTTTCTGTTTTCCAACATTGGACAACATAAATAAAATTCCATTCATATTTTGAAATCCGGAATCCGGGTATTCTATTCTAGGTTTAGCTTTTCCTCAATGTTATTTGTGAGTTCCTTGATTTTGGTATCTTTAGTATCCAAAAAATTCTGAACATCATCTTGAATGTCATCATGCTCTCTGAGATATTTGACTATTTGCTTTGACAAACATTCCATTTTCATGCAGTATTTTCTATGGGATTCATAGTTGATAAATAAATTCTTGTTTTCGGCCTCAATCTTTACACACTTATCCATCACCATGGATACAAAGTCTGATTTCGGATTCATGCTATGCTGGAGCATATGGCATTTTGAGTCAATTATTTGAAAGATCGGAATGGTGTCCAGTGGCTTCTTCAGGGACTGAATAAAAAAATCATGTCCTAAAACAGATGACTCTGAATCTGACATTTTACATGGTGATGGTTCTTCCACTAGCTCAACTATGTTCCTCTTAGAAGATGCACCAGATTCCTTCTTTATTATAATTTCTTTTGTTGAGGTATCAACTACAAATTGTTTTCCTTTGTCATTTTTCAGAAGAACTTCCTCTTCAGGAGACTCAAGCTCACATTCAAACAATTGAAAAATCTTATGTTCATCAAACTTATCCTTCTCAGCTCTAGCCTCAATTTCTTCAGGATGAATAATATCATGATTATGACTCTATTCTTTAGACAACTTTTTCACTTACTCTTCACCTTATTCATCAACTCCCAGAGTGGCAAGTCTTGAAGATCCGACATGAGAAGTCCAGATTGACAAATTTTTGGATGCACTTTCCTTATCATGAACGTATTCTATTTCCTTTATCAGATCAACCATATCTTCTATGCTTTCATCTTCTTGTACTTATTGCACAGTTTCATTTTCAACAACATTATCTTTGGCATTTTCCAGTGTCATGAACTCTTTTCCTAGTGTCCCAGGTAATTGTTCCATCAAGAAAGATTTTGGTACAAGAAAGTCCTCAGATGATACTTTAGTAGCCTTCAAAAGAGATTGAACAATCTATGCCTCCGACATCTTCTTCATAAGATTCTTCTCGTTTGCTTTCTTCTCAAGCTCATCAGCTACTCTCTCTTTCAATGCCTTGGACTCAGCGGGGTCTAGGAAAAACTATGGCTTGCCTTTTCCCCAGTTCTTCTTATCCTCCCTCCATTTGGAAACAACTTCATCTGGATTAGATTTCTGTTTCATGGGTTTTGGAGGTGCGGTTTGAACTTCCTTAGCTTTAGGAGTTTCACCTTCAGCTTCTACTTCCTTAAACTTTATTTTCTTCCAAATTTCTTTGATGGTACAACCTCTTCATCATTTTTCATAATGACTTCTGCCTCATCCTCTAGTAGATCATAAAATTCTACTGATTCCTTAGAGAAACCATCCTCAATCCTCTTGAGGGTATCATCGCTGATTAGCAATACTTTGCAATTCATCGTCTTGGAACGATAAGGGATCATGAAAGATTCAAGGCACCGAACTATCAATTTGGAGAGTTGGACAAGATACATGATTATCTATGTTCTTAGATTCCCATTCTTGATATTCTCTATTTTAATGAGAATATGCTTCATTATATTGATTTTCCTATGATTTACCAAAGAAACTAAGATATATACACATCAATTTTCTTAAAACTGTCCTTGTCACCCTTTCTCTGTACGATAAGACCCTGAACCCATAACCCTAGGATCTGATTGTTGGTAGATAAGTGAGAAATTTTTTGCGGTCTTGACATCTGTAAGTCCAAAACATTGCATAGAATTTACTTTTCAAAAATTCCCTTGAACATATGGTAGCATGTGGGAACCCAATTATGCCTCTCCTTCATAAGATAACCCTACCAAGCTAGCAGCCTTGGTGTGAGAAAGTGCAAATGTATTTCCATAACTCTTGACGGAAAATTTTTCCCTAACATCTTCCTTAAAGAAACATGCTGACTCATAAAACTCTATCAGAAAATTTGGATACACTACATCCTGAGCCCCTAGACTTGAAATGGCTACAATTTCCCATCCATTAAGTTTGATATCCGTGGTGATTATAGAGTCATATTTATTGAAGAAGTTCGGATATACCTGGCTCTCCTGGTATATCTGCCACTCCGCAATCGGCATGACATTAGAAATTTCTTGAGAAGGTACTTCACCAGACATTTGGAATTGAGCACTTCTGAAAATTTTGGAATGGGATTTGGTAGAGGTACAGAGCTTCGACGTGCACAAGCTTTGGAAACTGATGTGGGAAAACTATCGGGGGGTGTCATTTTATTGGTGTTGAAGCGACAGTTCATCTTCGCATTTCAATCCAATGGATGAGAATTCTTCGGATCTGATCTGACGGTTGAATTGATAGCCGCAGGTAAAATTTGGTAGAATCCGATCTTTTGAGGTTTTTAATGAAAAAAATTCGGATTTAAGGAAATTAGAGTCCGAAAAATTTTAAAAACCAGAAGAAACTAATAGAAAGTAAAGGTTATTATGAAAACTCAGGAAAGAAACATACCTTTCGGATTGTCAAGAGAATTATTCATATTGAGGAAAATTCATCTTGAAGGACTTTACATTCCAAAAAAAAAACTTGAGTATGAAAAATAAATTTGAGTACACAAATCTTCATTAAAAAAATTTTCATTAAAAAAATCATCATTATGAAAATCGTCAGTATGAAAGACATCACTATGAAAATTTCATGTTCGAAAATTTCCATTACAAAAATTTCCAGTCTGAAAATTTCTTTTACAAAAATTCGAGGTCTGAAAATTTCAATTACGAAAATATCAGGTCCAAAAATTTCCATTAAGAAAATTTCAAGTCCGATAATTTCCATTATGAAAATTTTGGGACCAAAAATTTCAACTACCAAAAATAGGAAAGAATTTGTTACGAAAAGTATAAAAAACATCATTACGAAAAATATAAAAAACATCATTTAAAAAAATATTAAAAACATCATTATGAAAAATATTAAAAAAATAATTACAAAAAAATATAAAAAACTTCATTATGAAAAATTTAAAAAATGTACAATTAAATGTACTCCCCCTATGAGAAGCAGTTTATTACTGTAAGGAGATTGGTTCAAAAAGAAGTTATTTAGGAGAATTACCTTACAATTATCATTCCTAGCTTCTATTTAGTTTATTCAAATCTATAGGGGGTAATAATTTTGTGAAAATATCATCACGTTGATCTTGCGTTACGATAAATTGAAGAATGATATCTCCTTTTTGTGTGTGATCCCTAAGAAAGTGATGCCTAATATCTATGCGTTTTTAACAAAGGTGATGTGCATGGATTTTACTAAGGGCAATGGAACTTGTGTTATCACAAAAAATTTGTGTTTTAGTAAAACTCATACCATAGTCAGTGACTATGTGTTGCATCAATAACACTTGAGCACATCAACTTCCAGCTGCTACATATTCGGCTTCAGTAGTGGAAAGTTCTAATGAGTGTTGCTTCATGCATGACCAAGAAACTAATTAATCTCCTAAGAAATGGAATGTTCCAGATGTACTCTTATATATCCATTCTACATCCACCAATGTCAGCATCCAAAAAACTTTTTAATACAAAATCATTTCTATTAATATTGAAGATTCCTAAATCCATGGTTCCCTTGATGTAGCGAAAGATTCTTTTCACTATATTTAAATGATATTCCTTTGAGTGGATTAATATATTAGGCATAAGAATACTGAAATCATTATGTCTGGACAACTAGCTTTCATGTAATGTAAACTTTTTATCATACCTCTATAATATATTTGATCTACTTGTTTCCCATCTTCATCAAGATCAAATTTGTTTGAGGTACCAATGAGAGTACTTATACACTTAGTGTTGACATATCCACACTTTTTGAGAAGATCATTAATATACATATGTTGGGATATATAGATTCCTTCTGGTTTTTGAGAAATTTGAAAAAGAAGGAAAAATGTTAACTCACCCATCATACTCATTTCAAACTCAGATTTCATTAGATCCTCAAAGGAATCAGTTAAAGATTACTGAGTTGAGACAAATATAATGTCATCAACATAAATTTTAACAATAAAAACATTTTTCTTATCATTTTATATAAAAAGGGTTGGATATGCATTTCCTGTAACCTGGTTATTTTGAAGCAAAAATCCTATAAGTCTATTATACCCAGCTTGAGGGGCTTTTTTAAGGCCATAAAAAGCTTTGGTATGTCTAAGAACATGATCAGGATGATTTGTATCTTCAAACCCAAGAGGTTTTTCAACAAAAACATCATCTTGAACATAACCATTAAAGAAATCACATGTCACATTCATTTGAAAAAGTTTTAAATTGAAGAATGTAGCAAAGGCATGTAAAATATGATTAGATTCATGTCTAGATACAATAGAATAGTTTTATCCATAGTCTATTCCTTCTTTAGATTATAGCCTTTAGAAACTAATCTAGCTGCATTTCATACAACGATTCCATTTTCATCACACTTATTTCAGAATTCCAATCTTACACCAATAACAGAAGTTTCCTTAGGTCTTTCAACCAATGTCTAGACTTTATTCCTTTCGAATTCATTTTGTTCATCATTCGTGGATTTTATCCGATCGTCATCACCTAAAGATTCATCAGGGTTTTTTTTTCTAATTCAGAAAGTAATGCTAGATGTTCTACTTCATTTCTTAAAGAACATCTAGTCCTTACAGGTTGATTTACATCACCAATGATGTTATCAAAAAGATGATTCATAAGAAACAACTGATTTGGGTTTTGTAAGACCTGTTCATCAACATAGGGTATGAAATCTTCTAGGGTAAATGTTTCAAAAGTATCTTCTTGGAAATTTTCCTTATCAGAGGGATCTTCTAACATAGGTTGATAATCCATGTTTGAAAACACATCAGAAGATGTAGGTTTGGGTTGTTTAAATACAAAAGGATCAGTATCATCAAATTTAACCTGTAATGTCTCTTCAATAGTACAAGTGTTTTTTCGAAAACTCTATCTGCCTTAGAAGTTGCGGAGTATAGTAAGAAAATTCCTTCATTATATTTTAGTGCGAATTTATATAGATTGTCTTTAGTGTTCAAAATAAATACCTTTCAACCAAAAACCATAAATTATGAAAGTCTTGTTTTTCTACCATTCCATAACTAATAATAAAATTTAAAAAAAAAATTGTAATAAAACTCGATTTATATTATAACAAGTAGTACTTACATCTACAACCCAACTATGTTTTGCTACAGAATACCCACTCAACATGGTTCTAGTTATATCTATAAGAATTCTATTTCTTCATTCAAAAACACCGTTTTGTTAAGGTGTTCTGGGTGTTTAGAAATTGTGAGTAATACCTTTTCTACTACAAAAATTTTCAAAATGAGAATTTTGAAATTCTCCTCCATGATCACTATGAATAGTTGTAATTGGAAGGTTATATTAAATTTTAACTTTGGCTCTAAAACTTTTGAAATAAGAAAAACCCTCATACTTATTTGCTAGAAAATAGACCCATGTATATCTAGTGTGATCATCAACTAAGAAAAATACATAATACTTGCCTCTAATGAATCTATTTATTGTAAGACCAAAGAGATCCATATGAAATAACTGTAATGAATCAGTAGTTGAGACTTCATTGACTAATTTAAAACATGATTTATGTAGCTTTTCATATTGTGAAGCGTTACAAACTTTTGAAGAATCAAAACTATGCTCTAGTATATCCATAACCAATCTTCTCATAGAAATATTTCATAAGTTCCTAAGGTTATAGTGTCTTAACCTTCTATTCCACAACCAAGAATGATCATCCACTGCACTAAGGCAAGGTAGGTCTTGGCTCCTAAGGACTTCTAAGTTTAGTGTGTATATATTCTCATGCCTATGGGCAGAATGAACAAACTCTTCCATGGAATTTTGTACTAAGCACTTGTCACTCCTAAAATTCACAAGGTAACCTTCATCACATAATTGGATTATGCTAATAAGTTTGTGCTTAAGAGCCTTAATGAATAAAACATTTGAAATCGATGTTTTTCCAAGAAGAGCAATGTTGCCTATACAAATGATTTATCTCTGAGCATTATCTCTGAAAGTTACTTTTCCTCCTTTCATCTTGACAATCATTTGAAAATAGTTTTTGTTACCGGTCATATTCCAGGAAAATCCCCTATCCATTTTCCATGTATTGATGTTGGTATTTTCTCTATTTTCCTAAAAATAAGAAAAAGATAGGTTTTCAGAATCCAAACTTACTTGGATCTGGAATTCATAGAAAGAAAAATTTTAGTCACCCACCTCTTTTTTAAAAAATAGGCTTTATGAAATCATAAAAAATGGGATTTATTTAGAGAACAATTATTTGCCCAATGTCCACCACACTAACACATAGTACAGAATTGAGCACATTGAGTAACAAAATAATTTTTACTGAAAACGGTTTAGAACTACTATAACAAAAAACAGAACTATTCCTTAGAGGTTGGATTTGTGAATACATCTTATCAAAATTTTACTTAGCTAAGGTAATGTTTTACAAATATTTACTCAAGGAAAATATTTCGGATTTGATTTTGATAACCAGGTTCTTTTCTTCTAAAATATTTGATTTTGAACATGTGTTAGGCTCGACAACATTTTTCTAAGAAATTACATTTTCTAGATCATTAGAGAGATTATTCTTCCCAGAACATACTTCCTCAAGATATTTTAAAATACGTTCAAAATAATAATTTTTCTTATCATGATCATTTTAAGGGTCGTATATTTCCTTAGTAATAATATTATTCCTAGATTTTTCTTTATCAAGGTTTTCCATGAGTTTTAAATTCTCAATCTCATGAAATTTGGAAAACCTAGAAACTTCTTCATAGGAAGGTAAAGTATTATCTTCATCAGAAGATGATTCTTTATCCTAAGAGAGATAATATTTACTATCATTAGAATTCAAAGATATATTGGTCATAGTTTTATTATTGTGTACCTTATCCATAATGCAATGACTGTCAATAGGTAGTCTGGCTATTAGACCAATATTCTTTTGTCTAGAAGATTCATAATCCAAAGAATCATCTGAAGAGTATCCTCTACTAGCACTCTAGTAGTCATTGGCATTCAAGAAATTCTTACCTATTTCCTTGTAATACCTATTTTTTTTCTCTCAGAATTCTTTTCCATTCATTCTTTTCTCTTCAGCATGGGACAATTAGGTCTTATGTTTCCATATCTCTTTCATTCATAACATGTGACTTCTAAATCTTTCTTATCTTTCCTTTACTTTTTCTTATATCTAGATTAAAAGTTCTTTTGTCCAACTATCTTGTTCATCCTTCGAGCAAGATTTTCTAACTAATTTTCTGAGTTTTCACTTTCACTAGATTCGGATTTGATAACAACTTTCTTAGAGGTAACTCTCTCAAGAGTATTAGCATTCAAATGATTAGAAGTTGTATTAAATGAAACACTTCCATTTACATTCTTCTTCTTTACATTATGAGCATCTCTCTTCATTCTAGTCTCATGCTGAAGAATATTTCCAAGGTGTTTATCAAGAGTAATCAGAGTAACCTTTCTATTCTCATATATAGTTGTCCTCTTGTATTCCCACTCATTCGGAATGAGTCTATGATCTTGCCAAAAAGTGATTAATCATCTAATACTTTCCCACCCATTGATTTTAAACTATTCACTATAGTTATGAATCTTTATTGTACATTACATATGAGTTCTTCATAAGGAATGCTAAAGCCATGGTATTCAGCTCTAAGCAGAGCTCTTCTAGTTTCAATAACTTTGGATGTACTAAAATGTGCATCTTCAAGTTTCTTCCAAATAGAATTTGCTGCTTCACAAGATGAAATTTGGCTATATATATATATATATATATCTAGTCATAGAAAAATGTAATTAATTGTGTACCTTATAGTTTAGTGGATATTCATGATTTTCTTGATTGGTAAAGATAATAACTTTTTTGTCAAGGATTTTGAATCCTCCACTAAGCATTAAAAAAATTATCTACATTAGTATTGACAATGAAATTCTTCTTTCAATCTATCAAATACTCTTAGTCATTTCCATCAAATATAGGTGGTCTTGTTGTACTGAGATTTTCTATAGAACCAATATTGATTCCTACCATCTTAAAGAAAATTCATTCCACACAAAATTTGTTAATAGAAAAAGTTTGTAAACAAGAAAAATATTTCTATGAAAGGAAAAATATAGAACAATAGTATCTCTAAGAAAAAATCAATCTGAACTATATGAATATGAAAATATGATTCCAAAATAAAGAAGAAGATGAATTCTCTTCTGAATCTAATTGTGAAATTAATTCATATTGAACCAACACTCTGATACTAATTGTTGGATCGAATATGTAAAGAAGAAACAAAATAGAAATACTATAAGTAACAAGCATATAAAATCTTATATAGTTAAAGTATCAGTCTAAGGATGTATAAGAAGATTATACTTTCCTTAACATTACACATGAATTAGAAAAAAAATAGAAATACTACAAGTAACAAGTAGTAACTCTTTTAAACCAAAGAGAAGGGTATCCAACAACCTAGGATAAAGGTTCTTTGATTTATACTTTCAAAAAATGTATGTCTTACCCAGAACAGGGTAAGCCCTCGATACGAAGATCAGAATATATCTTGCTATCCCCAAAAGCCCTCAACTTCATGGTAGGTGGCACCTCTGTCTTCCTTATCCTGGAAGCCCCCAACTTCAATGTAGTCAGCACCTCTGTATTCCTATCCACGGAAGCCCTCGATTGTATACAACAATAATCGGAGTCGCATGAAGTAATTTTGCACAAAGAAAAGTTTGAACAAGATGTTAAAACTTTTTTCATGAAGAATGAGAGTTTATAAGAGCCTATCTCTCTAGAAATAACATCAACATTATGTAAGTGGGTACAATCAAAAGTTGTGAGCACTTTCAAATGAGCTCATATTTATAGGAATAGTTCCAACAGTCTTCTACTTCCTCCAATGGTCATATTTTTCCTTGAAATTTAGAGGGACATAAACACGTGTCACTCAAACAACGGTTAGTTAGTAAATGAATGCACAAAATCATTTTTATAAAAAAAGAGGTGTAAGAAAAAATATAGTTACAAAACTAAAAACAAATATTCAGAATGTAAGAAAATGAATGTTTAGAGTCTATCCAAAATTGAATTCGAAGTCTACAATACAAGGATATTCAGAATTCGTTTTATAGGAATTTGGAACCTGAAATCTGTAGAATTTAAGAGTCTTAATTTCAAGGAAATTCATAGTCTGAATTCACAAGAATTCGGAACCAGAACTTTCAATGTTCGGAGTCAGTGTTCATGAGAATTATGAGTCAGAACTCATAAGAGTTTAGAGTCTATATTCAGAGAACTCAGAGTCAGAAATCAAAAAAGATCATAACCATAATTCGTAATCAGAGTAAGGAGTCAGAACTCAGAAAAGTTCGTAACCATAATTCGTAATCAGAATTCGGAGTCAGAACTCAGAAGAGTTCCTATCCAGATTTCTATGAATTCGGGTCCTAAAACTGAATGCTTCATATCTAGGTATTAATAGGATTCCGAGGTTTTAGTTTTCTAACCGAATATTATGCCTAAAAAATTATGAAATGATCAATGAAAACATGGTAATGATAAATTTCCTTGGGGAAGGAAATTTTCCCTATAAAAGAAAAACACAGTGTAAAAAAGACATTTTCGTTGAGACAAGGTGTTTGTTATTTTAAAAACAAGAAGAAATGGTAAAGTCATAAGGAAATCATTAATGACATAACAATATCCCCTATGTATGAAGAAATGGAAAATTCATAAGGAAACCCTTATTGACTCAACAATTTTTAATTGAAATTTATATTTTCCATGATTCCACAGAATTATTTGTATGATATTTTTTTCTTAATTTGTTTTTCAATGAATTCCATTCCAAATATAAAACTAGGATTTCAATTTCACTTTTAATATTTTTTTCTATAGGATTTTTAATGAGGAACCCTAAAGGTATTTTTGAAACTTTATAAAAGATGTTTTAAAATGTTGTTATTTAGAAAATTTATTTTAAAATAGAGATTGAAAATGTGTTTGACATTTGAAATCATGAGGATATGATGGAACCTTCTCAATAAATCAGCACAAATGTGTTTCAAACTTAATAGATGTTCATTTTTGTGTGTGCTTGAGGTTATATAGGATATATGTTATTGTTATGGTTTATAAAGTGGTGAATTTTAATATTTTTCATATGATGATGTATTTTTACATGTTGATATATTTTGTAAAATTCACATTGTGAAATCAAGAGATATTCGTAAAATTAATGTTTCCATCTATGATTGAAATCATAAAATTAGTTCTGGTGTTTCACACCTGGTTAACCACCAAATGTTCTAGTGAGAATAAAATTTAGTAAGAATAATAAAAAAGGAAATTGTATCTCATTTGATATTGATGGAACACATGTTTTCTCACATATATAGATCATAACATGTTGGAACCAATGATATATCCATCCAAATACCCCATACACCTCTAGAATCATTCTAAATTTTCAATATTCATACTCAAGGTTATAGTATAGAAATAAAAATACATTCCAACAAAAATACCATCATAGGAATACTGTATCACAAATATGGTAGTTAAAACTGATATCTGGTTTCCCTAAAAAATGGTTTCTAATGATATATCTTAAGAGGGATCCAAGAGGACTAATAATATTTGAGGGAATGAATATCCACATCTGTTTGGGAATATTTTGACTTTTATATTGGGGTTAATGTTATTGAAAGAAAACTTTATCACCATAATGAATTATCCCACCAAAATTCACACATATAACCACAAAAATCTATCATAATGCTAATAAGTATTTAATCAAATACTTGTAACATTAAAAATATGTTAATTAATAAAATTTGATCCATTAAATCGACTCATCTACACAATAAAATATTATATAAACTTTGAATACTAATATTTATTCACAAAAAATTTACAATGAATTCATATAATAACTTCTGAATACCATAAGTAAATAAATTCAACACCAATTGTTGAAAAATTATTTTTGTATGAAGTCACGTTTTTCATGGGATTTATTAAACTCCTATATATCTCATCCCCCACAACGGGGCACACAATGTAACATCCTAGGTAATTTATGAATAAGGACTTTTTTCATATTAATTAATATTTTTTAATTATAATTTAATTTTACCTTAACAAATGACTCTATGTTTACTAGTATTCATAACACCCAAAAATGAGTTTCTCTGAAATCTTAAATTTCACATAAAACTGAGTTATACCAAAAAAATAATATATTATTATATTATTAATTTAAGTGGTAGTTATTAACTAGGTTTTAGATCGGTACGTATAGATAGACCAAATTATATTATGTTTACATAGTTTTATTAAAAGTTTTTACATTCATTCAATAAATTTTATAAACATGAAATTTTAATAAATCTATTTTTAACCATAATAAAATCTAATTTTATTTATGGGAACTTTTACTACCTATTGATGGGGAAATTTTTTAAAAATAGATCTTTACATTTTAATAATTTTTAAATGAAAAAGTAAACTTCGTATTTGGAATTTTAACATCATAATTTACTTTCGGTTAAGTTTTGGTATTTTTTAAGTAAATTCTTATTCTAAATAATATAGAATATTACGAAATTTTTGTTAAAAACTACTTATTCATCAAATTTATCTATATAATTAAATAATTTATTAATTAGATTTAAAATATAAATAAATAAATTTTTAATCATTTATATCAATATTGGTCATTTTAAGAAATTTCGCATTGCAATTTGATAAAAAAACATTAATGGACATTTGAACATTTTTACATCAAAAACATGTTTTCTCGATCCATTAATGAGATTTTTTTTCAAATAATTTTAGAAACTTTTTTGTTTTGAATTTTTAAAAATGTACATAAATGGTTGTAATCAGTACTATATTTATTATATAATACGATTAACATAATTTTTTAAAAATATAAATAGTAACTTTAGTAATTATTTGTATTACTAAGTTTACGGGTAAATCGTGAAATATATGGTAAAAATACCCTAAATAGTGTCATATTTTCATTGGATAAGTTTGTTTCAACCAAAAACAATCATTGGTAAAAAATATATCCTTTTGAGACCACATGGATGGCTTGTATACATGTATATTAATTTATTCAAAAGAAAGAAAATTTAGTCACAGTCTTGTTTTTAGAAAGTAATATATATTTAATATTGGGTGAAATAATTGACATGTTAAACTATATATATAATTTAAATTTTTTAAACATTTAGCTAAATTAGTGTAATTTAATTATAAATTTTATGAAACAAATAATAAAATTGAATTTTTACATAATGATGTCACATTAATTTCATTATTAAGGGAATATATAAATAAATGATATTAAAATAATATAACAAATATTATTTGAAATAATTTATTTCATCGAAGAATTTTATATATTTATTTTACATATTATTTATGTGTTAAAATAGTTTTTGGATTGTTTCATGTTTTTATGATATTTGTAAAATTTCATGAAATGAAAAGTGTCAATATAGGCAGTAATGCTATTTTAAAATATAATTTTTTTATTAAATAATATAAAATGTAAAAAAATATATGATGTAAAAAACTAATAGGTATAATTCCATTAATTTCATAAATAACTCTTTTATTCTTATTTTGGTTTGTTTTGGTAATTATATTTATCCTAAAATTGTAATTTACATGATAAAACGGTAAGAGTTAAAGGGGTTAAAAGAAAAAGCGAAGGATTAAATATTTAAAAAACATATATAAAATTCATTGGATGATTATATTTATAACCATACTCATCATATATTAGAAATATATCACTTTTAACCCATTTTTAATAGATAATTAATTTCTATTAATTTAATATTTTGTGGAATTCCATGAGTGCCCCTCCCCTCTATTACAAAAGGGGACAACATCTTATCATATCATCACATTTCAAAAAAATTTGGATCATCCAATTTCTACCAAAATACCTTAATATATTTCATCCCCATATTATAGGGTCATTATTTTAACTATAAAACTTCCCTTAGAGGCATTAAGGTGTCCATCGAAGGAGAACACCTAAAGAAGATGTGTCATTTTTATTTAAGTATTTCAATTTTATTTATTCTTCCACTTCCATCAAATATTATTCATAAATGATGATATAATATATCTTATATAATAAATATATTTAGATGATATTTTGTTAATATCATCACCTAAATCCATCTCCACTTTGATCAAATGGGAAATGAATTAATCATTCATGTTTACGTGTGAACTATCACCTCCACAAAACCTATATAATTCATTTTCCATAATCGTCTCTCTTGAATGGTTATAATTATGTAATTAATATTAATAAGTAATATTAATGACATATTTATTATTGTAATATAATATTATATAGATTAAATTCTTACTTTAAATGAACATAAAAATTATAATGTATTTCCTCCATACTTGTGAACTACCAACTCCAAGAAGTGTTGTGATTCGTTTTAAATAACCACATCACTTAAATAATATATATATATATATATATAATTAAATTTTTTTAATGATATTATTATATCTATAGGAATAGAAAATAATGCTTACCTTTTTTTCTAATGATCATTTACAAATGAAAATGTTACTCATGCATACATACGACTTACCATGTCCATGATTGAAATGTAGAAAATTTTTCATAACCATAATTAATGAATTGTTTTTATAGTATGGTTGTTTTTGAAATGTGCTTATTAGTTCATGAATATAATTCTATATATGATGTAATCATGAACACTATTGACTATATACATCATATCAATGTCATTTTGGACTCTTGTACTGAATATCAATAGATGTATGACATGAGATTAAATGGATAATTAATTGTAATAACAAGATAATAAGTGATACAAAATTAAAAATAAAATTGAAAGCAGTTCTCAGTGATGTAAATAATTAATGAGTGTTTATTATTCAGGATGGTAAAGAACTAATGTGATGAATCAGACAAAAGTGAAGGGAATTTGTCTCAATCTCATTCCATTGAGGAATATTTTTATTTGATACACAACCTTTTTGATGTGTTATATAAACAAACCCTTTGACTTTAAATTTAAATAAATGTTTTTCAAAATGGATTTTTGTATATAGAGTTATTTACTTTATTTAATAACGGATAATGGAATGTTTTTTAATGTACAAGGTGAAATCAAATTCTCCACAACCATGACCATTATTTTATATTTGGATTCTACTACAAGTAGTAATTTTTTAAAAAAGAAAATAAATAAATAATCCTTTTAATGGGTATTTTTTGTTTTAAATGATTTTTAAAATGGTAGGATTTTTTCTAAATTATGTAATGATTCGCTTTGATTTTAAATGAAATTTTATCTGTGAAATACTAAAAATTGAAATCTTTTATGGGTTATGATTATATAATGTGACCAGGATATTTTAATGGTGGTTACAAGATAATCCAAAGATATTTATTTCCCCAATAAAAAAATGATGTGTGGTTACATTATAACCTTCAATTCATTGGGTATAGAAGTTGACCGTATTGTTTTTACATTTTTTTGAGTGACATGTATAGAATTCAACCACATGGGATTCCATTTATGTATAATTATCCTTCAGGATAACATTATGTGTTATCAATTCCATATATGTGTTATTTGGTAATATTATGATTAAAAAAGGGGAAATAAATGAGCATATTTTTAATGGAATGTATTTAATACTTATACCTGGAAAGTATTACTTAATGATTAAGTATTCTTGGGTTTTCATATTTTCATAAGACATACAATTTTCCATCTATGTTATTACAATCTAAATTATTCTATTCATCCAAAATTTTAAAATGGTTTCCATAGAATTTAAGTGAGAATATAAACAAGGATTTTATTATGTGTGATTATTAAACATGAAAAGAAACCATGTTTCATTTTAAACATTTTTTTTGTGAAAAAAAAAATATTGAATAAAAGTGTCTACATTGCAATATTTGAGTTGTAATATATGAATTATGCAATAATTCTACAAAAATTGAGACCTTAATATATCATTAATGTGAAAGAAAGTAAAATTATTACGAAATAATCTAAAATTCATTCCATAACTCATGATTATGTAATTTTTTATTGTCGAGTCCTTATAGTTCATAACAATAGCTGATTTAGATTACTATAGATGTTATGATATCTTTAATAATGCACACTTGAAATATTTTAAAATATATTTATGATAAAATATTATAGAATTTGATGATTGCTATATATCTCCATATAAACTATGTTTTTTCAAAATTATTTTCGGTAGAGGAACTAGGGTAGAAGTGGTTGGATGAAACTTAGAGGAAATCGTCCTTCCAAATCAATATCTCAAGATGGTTATAATTAGAACTGATTTGTTTGTTAATGTGATTTCTCAGTTGAATTGGTAAATAAATTTTGGTGTTCATGCAAGCAACCTGATCTACCACAATGAAACATGACAATAATGGATCACTTTATGAGACAAAAACCCACTTCCTTTAGAGAATCCGATATCTATGTGCAAGATGATGGATTTATTAAATCCATAGAAAATATATCTGATGTCATGAGTTTTTCATAGAACTAAAATGTAACCCTTTAAACATAAAATTTTGAAGTTTCTGTTGATTAGTGGTGGTAAATGGTTAAAAATATCAGAGGAAGTGAAGATATAGATGACATGAAATGGGAAAAAATGAAGAATATCTTCATTGAAAAATATTTTCCTAAGGCTTTCAAACATATGATGGAAAATAAATTCATGTAAATGAGAAAAAGGAGGATTATTAAGTCATCATATGATTGAAATTTTACCCTTATTTTCAAGGTGCATCCAAAATATTCTATGAGATCTTGATAGTATGATTAATCGGTTTTACCTAGGTTTGAAGCTAATAAACTGAAGGATATTAGCTTCTTATATGTTTAAAACCACATATAAACATTATTGATGTAATGAGAATGTATAAATAGAGTTTTCATGTGATAATGTTTATAATTAGAACAACTAAAATAAGAGTTCAAGAAGGGATGAAGAAGGAAATCATTCAATAGTGAGCTTTTGAGGTAAGAAAACTAAATTTACATCTAGTGATAAGTGTGGTAAAAATAATCATGGTGGCTGTATTTCAATGTCTGGTAAGTGATTCTGATGTTCTAAGACTTGTAATATTTCATATTAATTCAATGTAGATGATCAGTAATGTAATGAAAATCTAGTTTCAAGTTGTTTTAGTTTTAATGAGATATGTAATTATGCTAATGTCTGTCAAAATTTTATTATCCAAGGTGGAAATGAGTAGTATAAAAAACATGGTGTGGAAAATTCCTCTTCTACTAGTAATTTTGATGTTGGGCCATCAAAGGATGTTGTGACATGTATGTTATTGGATTTCTCAAATTTACTAACACTATGTTTGAATCAGGATCATCGCATTACCTCATTTCTAAGTGCTTTGCATGTGAATTGAAATATATCTTCATGAACGTTATATAAACATTTTAATAAAAAATCTAATAGGAATTATTAAATTATCAAGGAGTTATTAAAATATTCTTCTTATTATTGGAGGGATGGCCTTTCCTAGAAATCTTGTTGAACATTTTATAGTGAAGATTGATATCAATTTGGGTATAGATTTTTTTATTCAGTTCATCATGTCAAAATAGTATGCAAAGCCAATAATGATATCTGTAATGATTTCATGCCATAGATAACATAACAATAAGAAGACATATTAACAAAATATTTTAGTGCAATTTATTTATATAATGTTTTTGAAAAGAGAGAAACATTTTTGATTAGTGACATTCTAGTGGTGAATGAATTTGTGGATGTTTTATGGATAATTTTACTTGTGTTATTCGTTATCGAGATGATGAATTTATTATTTCATTATTGCATGATTCTAATCCTTTTTATAATCCCATTATCATCTGGATCAATTTGTGCTACTGTAATTGAAAAACTAGTTTAAAGAGTTGCATGATAAAGCTTTCATTCGACCACACAAATCTCCATGGGGTGCTTTAGTTTTTTTTGAGAAAAAAATAGTGTTCCATGAGAGTTTTTATTTATTATAGATCTGTTAATAACATTATTTTAAAGAATTCCCTTTTACTCATATTGATGAGTTGTTTAATCAACTCTAGGGAGCATAGTATTTTTCAATGATTGATTTGACTTCAAGGTACCATCAGTTGAATGTGAAAGATGATTACATTCCAATGGAAGAATTTCAGATGAGATAGAGGAATTATGAGTGTTTGTTTATTCTCATTGGGTAATCTAATTAACCTATGATATTTATGAAACTTATGAATGGAGTCACTTATCAGTTTTTGGATCTGTTATTTGTTGTGTTTATAGGTGATATTTTGGTAAATTCTAAAAGTGAGGACGAATATGGAAGCCATGTAGGGATTGTTTTTCAAATATTGAATAAAATTAAAATATATGGACACATTGGAAAGAGTGAATTTTGTTTCAAAAAATTTCAAACCAAGCACATATTATTTCTAAATACTGGAGAACTATTGGACCTTATAAAACAAAAAATTGATGAAGAGTGGATAAAACCTACCAATGTCATAGAGGTTTGTAGTTTCCGTGGATTGGCATATTATTAAATAGGGCTTGTTGAAAATATTTATTGGTTTTATAGATCCTATCTATGTTAAATCATAATGGTGTTAAGATCATATAGAAAAAAGAATGAGTTAAATTTTTTCAAAAACATAAAAGAAGGTTTTAAAATGCTCCAATTTTGATCATACCTTCCAAAAATGGTGGAATTGCTATCAATAATGATGCTTAATTGAATGGACACAGTTTTTTTCTAATTTACAATGATCAGGTAATTCAATATTATTCCCTTCTGTGAAAACCACATGAGTTGAATAACCAAAAACATAATATAGAATTAGATTATTTTATTTTTTCAAATTAATATTTGGAGGCATTATTTATATGTTGTAAAGCTTGAAATATATATATATCACATAATATTTCTTTGTATATTCACTCAAAATAAATTTAAATTAGACAGTAGAGATGAATGAAATTAATCAAGAATCCTGATTCCACAATTCGTTACCATCATAGAAAGGAAAATAAAGTGGTTGATGCTTTGAGTTGAAGATGTAATCCTACATCAATGATGTTGTGTTAGTAACATGGAACTTTGGTTATTAATATTATTACTTTAAATGTTAGAAATATATTATTAATTGTATTCGTGATAGTGAATATAATTAAAAATATTATTTTTATAAATTTATTATTTAGTTTTTTTCATTAATCCAAAATAATTTATAAAGTTAAATTAAGCATAAATCTATAGTCAATTATAAAAAATCTCTCATACTTTTAAATGATAGTTCTAACACCTTTTGATGGAAAACCCAATATTAATATTATTTTTTAAAATTTTAAATTCTTTATATTAAAATCTATACCTCATTTATGAATGTGAAATATCATAATTTACATTGTGTCAATTTATTTTTTATTTTTCTAAGAACAATCATATTTTATTGAATTGCTAATAATACACAATATTTTTTCAAACAAATTTTTCTTCCAATTTATTTATATTGTAAAATTATTTTTTTATTATATTTAAAGTATATTTAAACCACTTTTTTTATAATTTAATCTAAAATAGGTCATTATAATCAATTTCACATTTAAATTGGATTTAAAAACAGTATACTGTTTGAAACATTTTTACTTAAAACCCATCTTTCTCGATCTTCCGACGAGACTAATTTAAATATATTTTCCCATTTAAATTTTTTTAATTTTTAAAACATAAATAAAATTTTTTAGTTAGTATTATATTTCTGATCTAATTTTACCTACATAACTTTTAAAAAATTTGAATAGTAACTATATTAATTACGTTTATTACAATTGTTATAGGTAAATTGAGTAATTAAGGGTGAAAATAATATTAAAAACTAACATAAATAATGTCATAAATTAATTAGATACAATTTCTAGACATAAGATAATAATTGGGGATAAATATTACCTTTCGAAGCCACCTGGATGTATTTATAATATTTATATTATTTTATTATAATGAATGATAATTTTGTCATAGTATATATTTTTACAAGTATAATATTTCTAATATGTATTAATATAAGGGATATGTTATACAATAAATGTAATATTGAAATATAAAAATTTTACATAGGTCATCATAGTTTATTTATAATTTTTTGGATATAAATAAATAAATAAATAAAAATGTGGCAGAATGATGATGGAGTACTTGATTCATTTATTGAAGAATCAAATAAATAATTTTAAAATTTTTATAATAAAACTACTATGATATAATTTATACCATTAATGGAAATTATGGATGATTATGACATGTTTTTAATTTTTTTAATTAGTTTTTTGTATTAGAACATGATGATAGGTAATTTCAAAAAAATCTATGAAATGAATAGTGTAAAAATTGACACTAGTGTTATTTTAAAATATAAATTATTATAATAAATTATATAATATTTCAAAAACAAAATAAAAAATTCATAAAAATGCTTTCAATTTGTCCTAAAATTTCATAAATTACTCGTTTATTGGTATTTTTCATGTTATGATATTTATATTTACTCATGAAGTGTAAATTACTAGATAAAATAGTAAAAGTTAAAAGGGATAAAATAAAAAGTTATGGATTAAAAAAACAATCGAAACTGGTCAAAATTTTAATGGATGGTTATATTTTGGCCCATCCACAAACATGAATAGTAATGAATATCTTTTTCATCATTTTTAAGGGAAAAATAATTTTTTTTAAAATATTTGAATAATTCCAATAGCGCCCCTCTCCACTCTTATAAAAGGGCACAATTTTTTATCATTACTTCACACTTAGAAAACAATTATGATATGGAAATATCTTCGTAAATAACTTAATATAATACCACCATATATTTTAGAGGTTCTATTTTACGTAGAAAACACTACTTAAAGATGTTATGGTGTTAATCAAACGAGGTCGCCCAAATAATGGGTATCCATTTTATTTAAGTATTTCTATTTTATTTCTTCATCCACATCCTTAAAATATTATTCATACATGATGATATAATAACTTCAGTATATGAAATATACATAAATTTTATTATTTTACTTTCATCAAGTAAATACATATCCACTACCATCAGTTGGGAAAAGAATTATTCATTCGCATGTACATGTGAATTGTCACCTCCATGAACTGATATAATTCATCTCCCATAATAGTATCTCTAGAATTGTTATAATGGTGGAATTATTGTTTATATGTAATATATATTACATTTTTATAATTATTATAGAATAATATATCAATTGTGTTCTTACTTTCCATGCATATAAAAATGGTAATGTCATGCGTGTGTACATGTGAACTATCACCTCCACGAAGCGATGTGATTCATTTTTAATCTCCACATCACTTGAAAAAAATTAATATATAATTATATATAAATTTTATAAATTGTATTATATAATTATTTAATGGTAAAATAATGCACAAATTTTTTCAATAATTAATATTGAAAAATTCAAATGTCACTCATGTGTATGTACAGATTACCATTTTCAGGATGCTAACGTAGTTCATTTTTCATAACCATAATTAGTTATTTTTTTAAAAGTATAATTAATGTGTAAAATTGATTATTATTATTTCATTAATTTCAATCTGAATATTACGTACAAATTACATCTATTTACTATAGACAACATAAAAAATTCATTTTGGACTCATGTACAAAATGGTGACAACTGCCCGACATGAACTTAAATAATTAAGTAATTACTAATGAATGATAATAAGTGATATAAAAAGAATAATAAACATGAAAATGGTATTAAAAAGTATATATTTAAAAAACATTCATTTTTCATGAATGTAATGAAAATATATGGTCGATCAGGATTAAGGTAAGGGACTTTCTCTTAATGTCCTCTAACTGAGGCATATTTTGATATATACCCCACATTCTATTATGAGTTCTATAATCAAACCATTTGAGTTTTAATTTAATTAAAAAAATCAAATGTAACCCATATATTTGGAGTGTTTTTCTTTAATTATAAATAACAAAGGGAATATTTTTTAAATATATATGGTGACAATGATTTCTCACTGACCATAACTGTTATATGATATTTGGATTCCTCTACCAACCTTAATGTTTTTAAAAGATAAATAAGTAACATATTACCTGTTATAGATATTTTTGTATTGAAATTGGTTTTTAAAATATAATGAATATTTAAATACCTTGAAATTATTGTTTTTGATTTCATTCAATATTTTATTATTGAAATGCTGAAAATTTCAATATTTTATGTGTTATGATTAAATAGTGGCACTTGGAAATTTTATGTGTGGTTAAATGATAATTCATGGACAGTTGGATCCATAATAAACAATGTAACGGTGGTAACATTATAACCTCCAATTCATTGGATATAAAATTTGACCATATGGTTATTACATTATGTACGGGTGACATGTATATAAGTTAACTGCATGGTTATTCATTTTATGTAGAAATATTTCTCAAGTAACCATTATGTGTTATGTAAACCATATATGAATTTCAAGGTAATATTTTTATTATAAAAAGTGAAATACATGTTCTTTGTATCATGGGAAATTATTTACTACTTCCTAAGGGTGAAATGCTTTACTTTACGATAAAGTATTCATGGGTTTTCAAGTTTTCACAGAAATATAATTTTTCATCAATTTTAATCCATTAATGATATTTTTTTCTCATCCCAATTCATAATACGTTTTTAATTGGATTTAAGGGATAATAAATTTAGTTATTAGATGTGGGGTGATGATTGAACCTGAAAAGAAAACATGATTCATTTCAAACATTTTTTGTGTGAGAAAAATGGATATTGAATAGGAGTGTATACATTATAATAATTTAGTTGTTATGGATTAATTATTGTGTTAATATCATGACCTATAAACCCTTAATGTTCATCCATAAGATAGAAAGAAAATCTCTTATTAAAGAATGTAAAATTATTTATGTAACTCTAGATTATGTAATGTATTAAGGTTGGGGCCTTATACAAAATGACATAAACTCAAAATAATTATAATTGGAGAAGATGGTTAATGCACTTTTTGTATGAGCCTATGGATCCTTATTTTTATGGTGGTGAGTTATAACCATTGACCAATAGTGGTATCTAGAAACACATCATGGATCCTATGGACATTTGGTTTATCTATAGAAATAACTGCCTATTGAAAACAAACTCTATGTAATATAATATCTTTTTTATCATTATATCTCTTAAATATGGATTCACACTTTGTTCCATCACACATTTTTTTCCTTTTTTATTTTATAATTTTTCTATACATACAAAAATTTATCATCCATTTCCATAGACTTAGTCAAGGTACAACCATCATACTCAATTGGTTTATAGATATCTCTTCATTTTAGAGGTGGATAATATTTTCCTAAACATTCAAAAAATACCATACTACTCAAGATAATCATGTACAACCTTCTTGTGAATAAGTCTCAGTGGTTATCTGTCCCAAAATATAAAATTCCCACTTCATATGTATCCCATTTTGATGATGTATCTGTAATATATAACTTGTATTTAATATTATTATCATAAAATAATGAGTTTCAAATTATAGAATAGAATGGTTATAACCATTTCATATGAAAATTAATAAAATCAAATTACCAAATCATACATCTACTACGTTATGTATATAGTTTATGGGTAAAACTAACCATAATATTCCAACATAAATAGTACATATTTTTAGAAGTATATTTGAAAAATTTCATAAACAAACATCCAAGGATCATAATGGTTGAGTGTCCTTTGAGACTAATCCTATAATATATCTATTTAATTAATGATATTCAATATCCCCTTGCCCCCATAAATATCATAACATTTAGTATTCTTAAAAAACATACCATATAATAACAATTCATTATAACTTGGGTAGAGGAAATATAAAAAGGTGTGAGCTTAGATATATAGTAATAGTTACCAAAGAAGATATAAATCTATTACCATATCAAATAATAAGATAATTATATGGGTATGATATTATGAATATAACATAAAAATTTCTTACCCATCATATCATGGATCACAAAATTTATAAATGGAATAATATTTATCATTTAAAAATAAATGAAACAAAAGAGTGGGAAACCATCAAAATTAAATCATGAACCATAAGTTCATGTCCTATAATTGTGGCACCATAATTAAAAAAACCATATAATTAGAAGTGGTTATAATTTGAGACCATAAAATCAAAAAAGATGTGAAATCAACATTTTTTCCCAGTTCATAATGGATTATTCATCATCACATATTTCCAAAGGTCGATCAAGAACATTGACATATTTCCCATAGTCTAAATATCACATTGACCTATTTCACATAGTTGATCAAGACCATAGACTTGTTTCCTATAATGTATCAAGGTTATCAACTGATTTATCATGATTATAATTGGAGATATAAATTACTAATTGATTCATTATAGGGAGATATAGGTCCCACCCAACAAATAATACATTTATTTATTTATTTAAAAAATTACATAAAACATTAATCATATCATAATGCCTAAAAAATAATATGGTGTAATTGAAATTTCATAATGTAATAACTCATGGAATGAAATTAGTTTGATAAATATTTCACTGATCATTAATTTCATTATTCATAGAAAACGAATGAGATTTTTAAACAAATTTATAATTTAATGATTAGTAAAAATTGTCCAAATAATGAATAATGTTGATATCATATAATTATATTCCTAGTAAAACTTATTTAATATAAAAAAAGTTAATACTAGATGGAAAATTATTTTTATAAATAACATTGAACATATGATAATGAAAATAACATTCCCACTATGAATTAATTTATATTAAATCACAAAACATTAAAAAAAATTTCACAATGAAAATATCCTTTAAAATTTGTAATGTAATATTTAAATCATTTGGTAGTTATCATGGTAGTAAGTAATTTTATTGATATATAAGTTGTAATAATGATTCCTTTGACATGTTTTTATGAAAATTAAAAAATGATTTTTTTTAACACAATAATGAAGTTACCCTTAAAAATTTGAAATAAAAATTATACATCAATATGACATAAAACATTCACACTAAAACATTCTTTAAATATTTTTAGAAAAACGTGGATTTGGTAGAATAATTATTTTTATACAAAGGGATAATTATATTAAATTTTATTTAAAATAATTCTATTTAACAGTTAAGTATATAAAGAGGGAAAAATGAATGGAAACAAGAAATTTTAAGAAATAAAAATCAATGTATAAAATTTTCCAGTTTATAGAAAGATAAATTATAAGATTTAATAATAATCAAAATCCTAATCATACACCATAAAAACTTATATTGAAACACAATGCTTTACCAATTTGGTATCATTTTAATTATATTCCCCAGGGAAAAAAATAACATAAAATTGATATGCAAATCAATATTATTTTCATGTGAAGAATCAAAAAATAAAATCATGAGATATATATAGACCACATAAAATTAACAAGTGGTGAATGTGTCTCAAAAATATTAAATTGATACAATAATCACTTACCACTTTGGAAACTGTTGAATAATAATGCCTTTTACAAAATACCATCAAATAAGAACTAAGCATAATTAAATGAGAAGATTCAAGAAACAACATTTCAATGGGTTGTATATACAAAAAACAAAACACATGTGTTTTTAATATTACCATGTAATATTATAAATAAAAGACTGTATATAAATCTAATACCACATGTCATGAATTTCCTTGTACACATTTGTTCGTCCTTTTTTAGAGAATTATCATTTGGATATATTATAAAAGAAAATAGGGTTACTATTTTTGAGTGAACATTATTTATATATAATGTAAATGGATTTTGGAGAGGTATAAGGAATTTTTTTTCAATAAAAATGGAATATGATTTTTGAGGAAGTAATGGGAGGAGGTCTTCACGTATAATTGAAGAGGAGTCACATTTTTGTAAATAAGGAAATCAAATGACTAATGAGAAGTCACTATCATTCCATGTGCATAAAAATTTTATAAATAAATGAATTAAGGGATTATATGGAAAATAAAAACACAAAAACTAAAATTTTAAACATTTTTCCTTATCCTTTATCATTACTTAGTTTCACCATTTATTCGGCATGGTAACTAGTCTCTTTTTATTTACATAGGTAATTTATCATTTATAACTAAAAATAAAATGATCCATATTAGATAATATGGACCCAATAATTATAAATATTAAGGAAAATTTATTAAATAATGATAATATTTGTGTTGAAAATGAATTTGGGTACTTGTTTATATAAAGTAGAAAACCTCATTTTTTCCACAATTGTTGCAGCTAATTTTTAATATTATTACTCATCCTTTGGAAAAAATTAACTTGAACATACAATATAGCTTAAATTATAATTGTTAAAAATATCAATCAAATTTATTAAAATTAAATTAATATAAGTGGTATAATTTAATTTAAAATAAAACCATTAAACACGATGAAAAGGAAGGTTTTCAAATGATAACATTTGCTTAGGTAAAAAAGGTTTTAATAAAAGAAATGATTATGAAAATTATTCACATGACCTAAATTTGATTAAAAAATTATAGTTTTTATAATATTACTTTTAAAACAAACATAAAATAAAATAGAGCCTTTAAAATCTATAAATGAAATGCAAATTTTTAATAAAAATGATAATTTTCAATTATTTATCAAAAAATTATTATAAGAAAAAAAATCTATAAAATCACTATAAGATAATTTCTATATTATTATTCAAAAAATGAAAGTAATTTTTTCCAATAAACTATATAAATACGTGAAAACATAATTTTAAATTATGTGTGCGAAACATAATAAAACACTTCAGAAAATGAAATAACAAATTTTAAACATAAAACTATATTAATTTTTCTCCCGTGATTCTAAAAAATATATAAATGTCGGAAAAATAATTTTATATATTATATGTAAATCTCACTAAAATCAAGCACTACTAGACACTAGTTTATATTATTTTGATAAAAACATTTCATGTTCGTGTAATGATATTTTCATAAAAAAATATTTTAATTTTAATTGATTTTTATTTTTATTTTCAATCAATAGATAAAAATGAATTTATTTTATTCATATTTAAACATTATAATTTTTATAGTTTCTAATATTTTTAAAACATAAACATTTAATTTATTGGTTATAATGATGTGCTTTAAATAATAATATTATTACTATATTAGTGTTTTCTAAAACATAGTGTCAGGAATAATGCAAGATATCAAATAAAATATATTTAGTTGATAATAGTATTTCATAAAATATAAATATTTTACATTATATACATCTAAAATAAATTTAATCCTTATAATTTGTGCTATATCTCACTAATCTAGTGTTTGATAATTAATTTTTTTTACAAAAAACCTTCATCGGAAATGGGTTGATACAATATCTTTATAAAAAGAGGGAAGGAAAAAAATAAATTTCATCTGAAATAATATTAATTATCCTTAAAAATATGATACAATTAGTGGTTTTTGAAAATATAGTGATGGATGAAAATAATAACAAAACTACATTAATATATAGTAATAGTAAACATGTCCATGATGAATTTGACCACCACAAAACTATAAATACTTGATGAATTAAATGAAAAAAAATTAATAAAAAATATTTGTAGGCAGAAATAATTTTATTATCGAGATCTCTTTAAAAAATTATGAAGTAATTATTAATATTGACATATAGACCTATAGAAAATATACATTATTTATTTCTATTTTATAATCCCAATATCATCCTTCGATTATTCTTCGATCAATTTCCATTTCATCTTTTTGTTAAATAAATGATGAAGAATTGTTCCTCCCTTGGGAACTAATGGATCAAAATATCCCTAATATATTGATAATTCATGATTATTATCTATATTTAGCATACAAACCAAAATTTATAGCACAAAGTATCAAATAGAGAGAATTAGTTTCATGATGAATTAATACATGAATCAATAAAACCTCATTCAATGTTCAAGATTAACCATTCCACGCATGGTAAACCTTAAGACCCCTCCGAAAATTAATTTTTCCCGCATAAGGTAATATTATTACTAAAATAAATATAACATTAATCTCCCAGATATCAACAAGTAGCTCTTTATTTTAACATATCAATTAATGTAATACATTAATCATATATTCACCTAAAGCATGTTAATATCCATAAGAACCATAAAACCATAATTAAAAAAATACGTTATTTTTTATTCCCTTAGTAAACCATATATTATTGAATATTATATATATATATATTGTAATATCCATAAATGATAACATAATCCACCTATTCATCAATCCATTGATTATTTCTAAATACATCAATACTATCCAATTAAAATTTTCCATATCAATATTCTCTTTACCCTAACTAAACACCATAATATAGACAATTGTAAGATAATAAGGGTTATCTTCCAGTTAATCATGCTTATTGATAACATATTAAATTTATGTTAAATCACATATATAGGTCATTAGTATCATTTAACATATTATTTTAACTAATTAATAATAATTTATTGTAAAAAATCATTATATATTGCATGATTCATAAAAAAATATTGACTTGCAATGAATAAATAATTCTATCATCCCACTTCAATATTATATCATTACTTTTTTTTCATCCTCTTATTCATTAGTACCTTCATACTTTCATATGTAACTTTTAATCTCATATTCATGAACTGAAAAAAAATAACATGTAAGACCTTATTGATTCTCTTTTAATACTTTCTAACATGGAAATTGATTTTTATGATTCCCATTCTCCTTATAAATATAAAAATAATTTGTGGGTTTTATATTCTACTGAGACCTCACTAAATTCCATTTAGAAAATTAATTATTCACATTATATTGGAAGTCATTATCTAGATAGCTAGGTGTCCCAAAATTGTAACATTTTATTGTTCCTTCCAGGAATTAACTGGATTTCTAAATCCCATACTATTATAACGTAATTAGTTGAAAATTTTTATTACCACCATTTGGAAAACCCCTAAAGTATCCATGAAACTCTTTCTCTCATTTATTATAACAAACATATTTAGTATTTATAGATTTTATTTTCACTATTAGTTTACATCAAAAAATTTCATCATAGATATCAATTTCACTTTTGGATAATTAAAATATAAGACTTTGTTTCCTTCCACTAAAGAATCAATAAATTTTTATTGTCGGATGATGATGAAACCCAAATCATACCTTGAATGTGTTGTAAAATTTTTTCCATAGGTAACAATACATTCAAAATACTTCCACTTAAGCTAAAGAAATTCCTTCTCATGTTATTTACATAAAATATAAGGAATTGAATTAATAAAAAATATTATAGATACACAATCTTGATTTAAATGAATATTACATTTCTTGTGATTATTAGATAATACATAAAAAAATATGCCAAAATAATTTACTAGTTTAGTGTCTTTTGTAGCATGGAACATAATCATCTAACATGGTGAATGATCATTACCATCTCCCATTAATGATATTCCCCATTTTTTCTACCTAAAACATTTCTTTATATCATGGGGAAAAGAAAAAAAAGGTGAGTTCAAATTATTTGTAATTGTCAAAATGGAAACTGTCTTAAAAAACATAAACATTATAATGTAAAATCATAAATATAACAGTAGAAAAAAACATTCCACTTTTTATGATCGTATGCATGTTTCATAGAATAAGTTATGTTTATCCTTATTCGGTCATATACATATTTATATAAAATTTTGTTAAAATGTTAAATACCAAATTTATTCATTCGGTACATTTTTATAAACATGTATGAATGGTTATCATGTGGAACGAATCACATCGCATCTTGGAAATTGTAGTTCATACGTAAACATGGGTGATTATATCATTCCCATAATTCTTGAATGGTTTTGAATTACATGGTGTGCTATATTTCAGAATAAATATCAGTTAATAATAATAATATATAATTATTATATCCATTTTTATACCAATCCATGTAACGGGTGGTGAAAAATAGATTACCATGTGGTGTGCAGACGGTAAGTCGTACGTAAGCATGCATGGTGATTTCAATTTTCATAGGATGGATAGAAAGTGGAATGTGATGGTTTTAAAATTATATTAATATATCAGTATAAAAGGTCTACTACAATTATTATTCTATAAAGAAACTACTCGTGAAGTGGAAGTATAAGAAGAATGAAATGTCAAAGAATCAGTAGAAAAGATTACCACTTCTTTAACGGGTCGTCTTTATATATCCGCTAAATGGAAAGAGGTTTGAACATGGAGAATAGAACCTACTCTATATTGTAACTTGGAAATTTGAGAAGGGAAATGGTTTTAGGATGGATGATGTATATTGATTAATATTTTGTAGAGGAATGATGGAGGAGATGCTAATTTATAATTCAGGTTAGTGGCACTTTTGGAAACATTAAAAATATTAATTTATAATAAAATATGTCCCCATGTTAAAATATAAAAAATTTCAAAATGTAGATGATAATATGAGAAAGGGTTGTAATATCATCAACCAATAAATTATATATAAGAATTTATGTCAACATAAGCACTATCTTTTAAATTAATAAATAGATATTTTATTTAATTTTTTACTAGGTTAACAAATATTTGAATATTAAAACTGTAAAAAAATATTTCATTTTAAGTAAATTTAACCATAAATGAGTAATTTAAGACATTTTAGATGATATAATTATTATTATATACATTTAAAAATTGTTTTAGGTTTTTAAATAATTTAATAAATCATGTTTTAAAACAATATAAATTATATCAATTTTAACGCTATTCATTTCAATGATTTTTTAAAATATAAAGAGAAGTTTTTATCCTCGAACCAAATCTTTTAATAAAAGAAATATTGGTTTAATGAAATATATAAAATTAATTAGAAAAAATACATTTCCCAAATTATATTTATTTTAATATTTTTAGTGACATTTATTTGATATTTACATTAATATAATTATAACAGCATCAATAATGTGTAATTATTTAATATAATTATTTAATGAAGAATAATTAAAAATAAAATTCTACTATGAAGATAAATTTCATATATTTCAGAAGATAATATCTAATCATATTTATCGGCTAAAATATCCACCATTAAAAATTTTAAACTTATTAAAGTTTGAATGTAACATTTTTAACATTACATTAACTAAAATGATATAATTGTCTTAATCTATTCCTTATGGCTCCAAATCGACCATAACTAGATAATTTGATGATTATGGTCGATATATACTCTTTCAATAAAATTTGGTAATGCGTTTTAGAACATTACTAGTTATTTTCATTTTAATAAACATTATTTTATTGATATTTCATCAATTCAAAAATTTATGCATCATCTATATATAAAACATTAATGAAATTTTTTATTTCCTAAAAATTAAAAATTAATTATCCTGATAAATGTAAACATTTTAACATTAATATAAGTATTTATAGTATAATTTATCTTCTTTATAACCATACTTTAATAATAATATATTATTTAAAACCTCAATCTGACATCTTTAAATTTTAATTAAATAAAATATTATAAATACCATATTATCTCCCAAATGTCCCCAAAACGTCAACAATAATTTTTTTTAGAAATATGATTATAATTTTAAAAACTAATATTTATTTTGGTTGATACAACAAATTTTTCCAGATGAGGATACATAATATATATTAATGACAAGAAAATGAAACTGTTTAAATGTCACGAAAAATAGTTTTTGGAAAAAAGACCCTTTTAGAAGAAAATTGTTTTTATAATAAATTCATGTATAAAGTCATTTTAAAAACCATTATTGGATAAAAATGAACTAATTAAAATTTAAAACTAATCCAAAACATAATTTTAGTATTTAATGACTTTAAAAAATCGGTATTTTCCTTATTTATCAACAAAAACGAAACTTGTCTGAAAATACCAAAATTTCTACCAATGAAAATTTTTATATTCCGCACAAAAACAATAAATTTATTTTTTCAAACATAAAATAAATTGTGTAAAAAATATATTTTAAATGGGAGAGCCATCAAAAGGTAGAAAAAGTATATTTTTTGACAAATACATATTTTATCCAAAAAATAGAATTTGTTCCTTTATCATGTTTAGAAAATACAAAATATAAATGTTAATGTTATATAAAAATAAAAATTTTATTATTGATATCCATAAAATATTGTTCATATCCCATAATATATTTTTGATTAGTGAAACTCAGTATTACATACAACGCATGAAATTAAGGAAGGTCTCTCTTTCTTGTAATGAAATCCAACTCAATGTTATGATTAGTTCAAGATTGATTTGTGGTTACATATAAAATAATCAAAACATAGTTATTTTATAAATTGATCTAAATTTTTAATTATTTTTTTATGAAATGATTTTTATCACTAGAACATGAAATTTTTTGTAACACTATCCAAGAATAGATTTGCATATACTTCAAGCAAAAATGGTGTTGCATATAGCATAAGATAATATTTGTTGTAGCATACTACATAAGACATCGAATAAATTAAAAATAATATATCTCATAAAATGTTGTGGTGTTATATTCTAACCCACTGAAAATGAACTTCTCCCTTGAAATTAAATGGTTTTATAAATGGTTTGCTAATTTAATGTTTCTTTTATGGAATCCAACTTCTAAAAAATGAATAATAAAACTCATTTTCAAAAGGAAAGTTGGAAACAAAACTATTACTCAAGGTAACTCTACAATGGATTTCCACATAGGATAAAATAGGTGGGTAGTTAAAACATTGATATGGAATAGAAATCTAACCATCATGTTCTAAAGGATTTTGATAGATAATAATGTTTGGAGAAAGTTAACTACCAGAAATCCATAAATCTACAATGATTTAAGAGTTTATCTAATTCATCAGATAATAAGGTAATATGATAAGATTTTTAGTTTCAAGATCCTTTTCCTAATGTTGATGAATTTTTGCTTGATAAGGAATACGTACTTGATTTCAGTAAAATCTCAACATTGGTCATTCTCTGAATAATTTCCACATCATCTCTTATTTAAAAAAAATGATGTTCAATTTATCATTATGCATGTGTTAGCAGATCATGCGATTGAAGGATATTTTATTCCTTATGTCTCAACAAAAGGTTATAATATCTTATCAAATATGTATAAGGCCACCTAATGTGAGATAAAACAATAATCCAACAAACACCCACAGGAATATAAAATTTACTCTGAATAAATGGATAACATTACAATCCAACCAAAAACTAAAAAAACATTAGAAAGAGGTGAGCTATGTCGAATTAACATGTATCTCCCACATCTCATAGGATAGTTCATGTTTGTCACATTTCAAAAATGTGAATACCATAATCATGTATTCTCTTGAAACATGGTAATGACATAAATTACAATAGAACATTATTGAAAACCTTCATTATGTCAAAATTAACTCTTTCCACAAATAAAAAATACAAAAAAAATTATATATTCAAATCACGAGATCACTTTCTCCTTATATAATTCCTAAGCTCATTAATACTATTAAACATACAATTATCTTCTTATCCTTTAATTATGGTCATATCATGTTATTTCTAACAATATTTCAATCACATTTCTTGGTTATTGGCGCCATATATATATGGAAGACCTCAATGTACCAATATATAGATATTCCAATATTCTATAATACCTTAAAAGATATTTTATAACACCATTTTGGAATCCCATTACATAAACCCTTAATAATTCCACCAATTCGTTTTCGTACTCAACATCGGTAATAGTAATCGCATATGTTTTGCCTTTGTATTTGGCTTTAACATTCTGTCGATGTCGACCATCATCATTAACCCCTGGATTTGGGAATTTGTCATTAGAATGACCCATTTTCTTGATCTTGTAGCATTGAAGTCTCGGTGGGGTATTTTCTATAGTCTTTTCACTATTCAAATCATTAGAAGCCCTTTTCCCATTACATCGGCAATCAACTACTCGATGACCATATTTTCTACACTTGAGTTTGATATGTAACAACAACTTATATTTCTACCTAGATGTCACAACACACTATCTCATCATAACTACTGAATTATCTTATATCTAATACCCTTATAAGACTTAGTTTTAATCCACTGAATAATCGATCAACTTTACATTCAGGTTGGATGATAATTCCAGAAGCATACCTATATAGTCTTGTAAAATTATCTTCATTTGTATCTATGGATTTCTCATTCATTTTCTTAAGTTCATGGAACTCATTTTACTTCAATGTTCAAGGGATTCGTGGGAAGTACATACTGAAAAATATGTTCTTGATCTCTTCCCATTCCATGGATTCCATTTTATATTGCTGCCTTGTATTCTTGATTAGAGTCCACCACTAGTATGCTTCTCCATCTAAATAATAAATTTCCAAAATGACATTATCATCTTCTGAATAGTTAAGGATAGATATTTTCAATGTTATTGATCTATTGTTCAGAAATAATTGTATTATAAGACCCACTAAAAAATTTGGATGTTTCCTCATGAAGGACTCAACAGAATTTTGTTTCATTATCTTCTCATTTGGCAGTCCAGAATGACTCATAGCTAGTGTGTGTATATAAATAACATTTTTCATTCCATCTACCATAAAATTTGGTTGTTATAAAAGAAACTCGTTTCATTTTTTGGTTCATTGATCATTAACATAGTTTCTTTAGGATTAATCCATTGTCTAAAACTCTAAAAGAATATCGTGAGAGGCAATAATCGTACTACAAAAACAACTAAATCATGGTAGAGTACATCAAACATCTACCATCACAGGATTAATCATATGTTATTCATGATAATTACTTTATTTCTCGGAAACTAACCAATTGTAACACATAACCTTAGGGACAAGCCAACACATAGGTTAGAAATATCTCTAGGAATCTCAATAATGTTTTTGCATCCTTGTTTCAAAATATTATCTAAACCTTCACTCTGATACCAACTGTTGTGACTTATTCTTCACATACATGGATATTAAATTTCTTTTTTGGAATTATTAATACATGACACAAACAGACTTCCAATTACCATATTAGTTTAGTGTCTATGGAAACACGGAACATAATCCTCTAACTTGGTGAAATATCTTCAACATCTCTTATAAAAATTATCCCCTTTTGTGTTCCAACCTAGAACCTTTCTTTATATCTATGGGAAATAAAACATAAAAAATTCTGATCCCAATTGATCCCTAATGTTAATCATGTAAACTATCTTAAAAACATAATCAAACGAGTGTAAAAAATCGACATAACACTTGATGAAAACATACCACATTTAACATTTACCAAAATCATGATTCATGAAATCAATATTGGTAGTTCATAATGAATAAATCATAATGTAATCATGAACCATGAGAAAATAGAATTTGAATAAAATATAGAATTTTGGAAAACAAATAATCACATAATATTATTTCTATTGTAGCCCAGTCATTTCTTCGAAGACCATCATAATGGAAAATGTCCTTTACTGAACCAGGTTTATTTTCAACTCTAGCTATGTATTACTAAACAATATTTACATGCCATTCTATCCCTATATTATTAAATAGTATTTACTTTATGTTATAGTCATTTCCATCTCGTGAGATATAAATCGTTACCCATTTAATTGGATAGAGATATAGGTCCCACCTATCTCATTATGAAATCATTCTTACATATTCCACAAAAACAAAAAACAATCATCATAGTCTAACCCATGAAAAAATTGTTCTTCATAAAAATCATTTTATCCTAGCATAATCAATATAAACTATATTCATATCATTAACACAATAAAATCATATTAATAATAGGGATATAAACATAACCCTACTTAAAGTGCATCATCTTATATGGAAAATAATTTTGATAAAACACTTGAACATAATTCTTGTGCAAAAAATACTTTCTTCATAAAAAATCTTTTCTATAATCAAAATACCTTGTAATTTTAAAAGAAAAGAATTTAGTTGGAAATAACCATAAAGTCTTGTAGTGGAATCTTCATGAAAACATGGCATTATAATAAATTAAAAATGACGTATAAGTTAAAAAACATAATCTCTATAATTTTACTAAAAAATTCAAAAAGTACCACAATTGGTAAACAAAAAAGAGATTCCTTCCAAACCATATAGTAAATGTAAAAAATTGTTTAAAATAAAATTAAACATATATAAAATAATATTAATAATTTTAAAAAACTTATAACGAATGGACTTGAATGATAAATATATCCTTGGTATATACATACGTTTAAAAAATCTCGGATAAAAATGAAATCACAACATTATCCCTTTCCTAATGTTCTATAAACATCCTATATATCTGAACCACCTATATAATGAATTATATATTGTTAATTATTTATTCCATAGTCATAATCATTTTTATGATAAAATTTAGGGTCATATTTTCATCAGTTTGTTAGTAACATTTCATTGTTACTCGTTACTCGTGTAGTAACTACTTTATGATCATATACACATGTCTACGAATAAGTTACAATTATCCTTCTTATGTCATATTTATATCACTATAAAATGATATTAACATAATAAATACCATATTTATTCATTATTTACATTCATATAACCATTCTTAAATGGTAATCATGGAGAATGAATAACTTTGCATCGTGGAGACGGAAGGCTTTATGTACACACGAGCGATGATATCATTACCATAATTCTTGAATGGTATTGAATTGCATGGTGTACTATAATTCATAATAAATATAATTTTATAATAATCATATGTAGTTTTTCCATCCATTTTTACACTCATCCATGAATGATGCAAGTGAAAAGCATACTACACCATGACCTGGAGCCGGTAAGTCGTACTTACACATGCATGGTGATTTTTTTTCATGGGATGGATATAAATTAGAATATGGTGGTTTCAGAATTATAATATCATCTATGTGTATATGTGGTATTCAAATTATTATTCTATAATGAAAAAAATGATTAAGTAGAAGTAGAAGAATAATGAAATATGAAATAATCGGTAGGGGAGATGACCTCTTCTATGATGTGCTCTCTTTAGATCTCGTCTTAATGGGATAGTGGTTTGTCTTTTGAGAAGACCAGCACCTCTATAATGTAACTATGGATGTTGATAAGTGAAATGGTTTAGGTAGGGATTATCATTAATTCATTATGAGTTACGGAAAAAGGGGAGAGAATGTTCCCTTTTTAATTGAGGTGAGTGTCACTTTTTGAAACCTCAAAAATATGAATTTTCAATAAAATAAAACAGAACATAATGTCTACATAATTCCCCAATTTATAAAATTATATGAGATAATGATGTAATAGCCTCAACTAATAAATTTAATTTAATTTTATATGTCAATTTAACCAATATGTTTTTAAGTAATACATAGTTGTTCTATTTAATTTTTAACCATGGTAATAAATATTTTAACTTCAAAAGAGTAAAATATTTACATATTTGAAGACCATTAAACCATAATTGAATAATTTTGGAAATTTTAGACAATTTCATAATTATTATATATATTTTTAAAAATGTTTTATGAATTTTAAATAATTTAATAAAACAATATTTGGAAAAATATCAATTGGGTCAATTTTGACACTCTTAATTTGATCGGCGTGGCATGTCGTCGGCAGTCGGGATCCCGCCTCATCGTCGGCGTGGCCATATGATGAAGGATCCCTACTGGTGAAGTGAGATTCAGATTCTTGGCTCGGGGCTTTGTCTGGATCTCGTTTGGATTCCAGAGTGGCTTGGCATTGGCGTAGTGTCAATGTGGATTGGCGATGGATTCTGGATTTGAGATCTGTTCTCTACTGGCCCTCGGCTTTGGGAGTTTTCCGGCGTGTCTCAGCATCTGCTTCAAAGTGGCTCGGAGGTGGGGGGTATTTTTTGGTCTTTGGTTATCGAAGGTGGACTTGAGGATCAGAGGTTTGTGGTTCAGTTTCATTTCTGAATGTTTTCTATTGTGGATGTTGGTATTTTTGTGGTGGTGTATTGCCGGAGTGGCTCCTTCCTTCCTCATCGATCCCTTCAGCATCTCATGGATTGACCTACTCGGAAGATGGTGAGGGTTCTTCCGTGGCTTCGGTCTAATAGGCTCCAGCCCAGAGTGGCGTTGCTGTCTGGGATCAGCTCAGTTCCCCTCAACGGTGATGCTCAATTGACCTTTTGTTGATCCTGCAGTCTTGGGTGACGAAGAATCAACTCCATGCTCTATGGTTTAGCTTCCCCTTCGGGTTTCTACGGATGTTGTTGAAGGGAGCCTCGTGGATGTAGAGGGCGGTTCCTACGGCGCTTTGCAGCGGGGGAGTTAAGATTCATGGCTTCCCCATTTATCTTTCTTTTTGGTGTGAATCTCTTTTGGTGTGGTTTATTGGTCTCCAGAATGTCGATTGGTTCGTGGTTGCGTTGCGGTGGATGCGGAGTGGGGCGTGACATCTGGACGACCTGTCTTTCCTCATAATTGTTTCTTTGTCACCCTTTGTGGATGAGCACTTTGGGTCATCTAACATCATTGGAGGGTTGGGAAAAATCTGATTGGGCTTCGACGACAGGCTTTTGGATTTGGGCTTCTCTCGATGGTCGCATCGGTGGGCGCTGGAGGGGAATCGTTCTATCGTTTGACCTGCTTTTTTGACGTTCGTGTTCCCTATTTCGTGGTATTTCGGTCTTCTCATGACGATTTCGAATCCAGCTATGAAGGTATGTAATTTTCAATGCTTGTTCCTCCTATTGTGTTTGAAGGTTGTTTGTTGTGATTCCTTGTATTGTTTTTTTTGGGAAGTGAGGAAGTGTGGATGTGAGGAAATGGTGAAGTGATGAAATGGAGAATTCATGAATGGTTTCTCACTTTTTTCTCAAAAGTGGTAGAGTTTTTAATAAAAAAATAATTTTTAGTCATCCCTTGGTAAACTAATTACTACATCAATATTGTGTAATTATTTCATATAATTATTTGATGAAGAAGTATTAAAAATTAAAAACTCTAATGAAGATAAATTTACTATATTTCGTAATAATATATTTAGTTGATTTTATCGACTTGAAAATTAAACTCTAAAAATTTTATATTTATTAAATTATGAATGTAACAATTTTATCATTACTTTAAATGAAATAACATAATTATATTAATCAATTCCTTATGGATCCAAATAGTCTATAACTAGAAAATTGGATTATTATGGTACATATATACTCAACAAAGAAAATTTTCTAATGTGATTTGGAACATTGATAGTTATTATCATATTAATAAAAATTAGTTTATTGATTATGCATAAATTAAATAATTTCTACATCATCCATATTTAAAATATTAAGCTAATTATTTATTTAATAAATATTAAAAATAAATTATCATGATAATAATAATCATTTTATATTTCAAATAAGTATTTATATTCAAATTTTTCTACTGTATAACCTTATATAAAAAATGATATATTATTTAGAACAAGTAAGTGAAAATGTTAAATTATCATTTACTAAAATATTATAAATACCACAATACCTCCTAAATGGACCCAAAATGTCAAAATACATTTAGTTGGGGGAAATATGTTTATTATGTTAAAATTTTCAACTTATATTTTTTGATACAACATATTTGTCCAGATGTGGATACATAATAGATATTAAAGACAAATAAAATGGAACTTTGTGTCCTTCCATAATTTAAACATTATATAATTCATTCTCATGGAAACGTGTCCATTAAATGACATAATTTTGATCCTTAAATATTAAGTGTATAATTTTATTCATCAAATAAAGTTTATTCATTTTTTGGTCAATTTATAGTCACAAAAACATTATTGTTAAACTAATTTACCTAATTTACCCTTTACAATAGTAATTAAATATACCATGGTTACTACTCATATTAGGTAAAACTAAAAGGTGCCTACATACAAAATTTCCACCTCCTATATCAAAAATTGACATCAAATTTTCAAGATTCATTATACACAATTTTTAAGAATTAAATTTTTAATAAATCCATTGAAATTTCATAAAGAAAAAGTTTTTGAAAACATGCTCCTCTTAAAAGGATAATGTTTTTATAATAAATTCATCCATAAAATCATTTTCAAAAATTATAAATGGATAAAAATAAACTAACTAAATTTCATAACTAATACAAAACATAATTTTACTATTTAATGACTTAAAAAATTCAGTATTTTTACTATTTATCAAAAAAATGAAACATATCTGAAAAATACCAAAATTTATAAAAAAGTAAATTTCTATATTCAGAACAAAAATAATAAGATTATTTTTTTTAAAATTAAATATATAAAATTTTCAAAACATGATTTAAAATGGATGCAACATCAAAAGGTGAAAATGATTCATTTTTTTATTATTTTGTTTATCTGAAAAATTGAATTTGTTATTATATCATGTTTAGAAAATACAAAATATGATTGTTAATGTTATATAAAATTTAAAATATGGTTAATAGTATTGATAATGGCTAGTGTATATATGATAATATATCATTGTTCAATGAATCTTGGTATTGCGTACAATGAGAGCTATTGAGGAAGGTTGATGTTACATGTAATTCAAGCCATGTCAGTGTTAGGTTTAGCACAATATTACTTTGGTGTTGTGTATAACATAATCCAAACATAGTTATTTTATATGTTCAAAAAAATCTATACTCAGTGTTTCATGAAATGAATTCCTTCAAATGAACTCAAATTTGTTTGTAACAGAATCCAGGAATAGTGTTGCGTACACTACAAGCTAATACGATGTTGCGTATAGCGCAAGCTAATATTTTTTATAGTGTACAACCCAATACATAGGAGAAATAAAAAATAATTTGTCTCATAAAATCTTGGGGAGTTACATTCTAACCCCACCTAACCTTTAAAATAAATTTCTCCTTTAAAATTCGTCAGGGTTTTAAAAGGATTACTACTTGAATGTTTCTTTATGGAAACCCACATCGTAAAAATGATTATTAAAACATCATTACAAAAATTAAATTTAGAAACATAACGGTTACCCAAAGTAACTCATCACTGGACTTCCACATATAAAAACATAGGTGGGAAGTGAAAACATATATATAGAAGAGAAATCTAACCATAATTTACTGATGGATAATGATAGAGAATGAGGTTTAAGGAAAGTTAACTACTAGAGAGTCATAAATCTACAATGATTTAAGGGACCATATGATTCATCAGATAAGAAGGTACTATGACATCATTTTTTATATCTTTTTTCTAAAGTTGATGAATTTTTTCATGATGAGAAATACATAATTTATTTCAATAAAATACCACTATTGGTCATTCCCTAAACAATTTCTTCTTCATATTTTATTTAGTGATTTGAATTTGAATTTTTTAATCTCAATGTATTAGAAGATCATGCAATATAATGACAATTCATTCCATCTGTCTCAGCAAAACTTTAGAACATGTTATCATGTTTGTATAAGGCCACCTATAGTAAGGTAATACTGTAATTTAAAAAACATCAAATGGAATATAACATATACTATCCATAAATGTATAACATTACAATCCTTCCAAAAACAATCATAAAACATTAGAAAGTTGTAAACTAAATCGAATTAACATTTATATCACATAACTCATAAGGTAGATCTTGGTTGTCCCATTCCAAACATGGGAAAACCTTAATAACCAATCCTTAAGAAAAATGGTAATGACATGAATCAATGTATAACTTTATAGAAAACATACATTATGTAAAAATTAACTCTTTACAGAAAAGAAAAATATAAAAAAATTTATATACTCAAACCACGATATAAATTTGTCCTTATTTCACAAGTATCTCATTAATACTATCAAACATCTAATTATATTCTTATCCCATAATTATGATCATATCATATTCTTTCCAAAAATATTTCAAACACTTTTCATGGTTACGAGTACCATATAATTATGGAAAACCACAATGGACCAATACATAGATATTACAATATTCCATTATACATTAAATAATATTTTAAAACATAATATTGGAATTCCATTACATAAACACATAATCATTACACCACTTTGTTTTTATACTCAACCACGCCAGTAGTGATCGCATGTGATTTGACTTTGTATTTGGTATTAAGAGGTTGTTTATGTCGATCATCAAAATTATCCCTTGGATTTGGGAATTGGTTATCATAATTCCACATTTCCTTGAACATGTAGCATTGAAGTGAGTCACGAATTCTATGTAGTATTTTTCTATTCAGATCATTAGAAACCTTTTTCCCATTACATCAGCCCTCAACTACTCGATGAAATTATTTTCCACAAATAAATAATTTTCTAGTACATTATGAAAATCTCTTCCATGCTTGTTTCCACCAATTGAGCATAAGGAAAAATTTATCTTCTTTTCACCATTGTTTTGTGATTTTCCATTGAACTCCATCTTTCACTTCTTATCAGAACCATGAGATTGATTTGTAACACAAATATATATTTATACCTTGATAGCACAACGTAAAATCTATTCATACCTAATGAAGTCTCTTTTAGATAATTCCCTTCGAGCTCTTGGTTTTAATCCACTTAATAATCGACCATCTTTACTTGTACGTTGGATGATAATTCCAAAAGCCTTCCTTGAAAGTCTTATAAAATTATCTTTGTTTTTACCAGCAGATTCATCATCCTCTTTCTTAAGTTCATGTAACCCCTTTTCCTTATTTTTTTTAAATATGTGAGGAAAGTACTTATTGAAAAATAAGTTCTTGAACTCAGACCGTTCCATGAATTCAATTTCATATAGATGCCTTGTATTATTGATCAGATACAACCATTGGTCTGGTTTTCCTTCTAAACGAAAAATACCCAAAATGGATTTTTCATGTTCCAAATAACAATGGAAAGAAAAAATATTTTTAATAGTAATTATCCATTATTCAAAAATATGTGGATCAGAAGACCCACTAAAAGAAGTTGGATGTGGCCTCATGAAGGAATCATCATAATACTGTTCCCTTCTCTCCCAATTTGGAAGTCCAGAATGATTCATAGGTTTTGTATGTACAAAAATAAGATTTTTAATACTATATACCATAACATTTGGTTGTTCATAAGGAGAATCATTGTATTTTATAGTGCATTGATCATTAACATGGTTCTTTCGAGTTCTAACCATTCTGTAAAACCCTAAAAGAAGAGTGTGAGAGGCCTAAAATCATACTCAGAAAACAACATAATCAAGGTGGAGTACATTCAATATCTAACATCATAGGATTAATCCTAGGTTATTCATGATCATTACTATAATTCTAGGACTCTAAAATGTATTTATACAGAAACTTAGGGATATCCCTAGACATACCTTAGAAATACCTCTAGGGATCTCACGAAAGTTATTTCATTATTATTTCCAAAGATGAACTAAACCTTCACTCTGATACCAACTGTAGAACCCCAAACTTGAAATACAAGGATTTTCTATTTCTTTTTTGGAATACTTAATACCTGAAACAAAAAGATTCACAAAGACCGTATTTATTTAATTTCATTAGAAACATGAATCATAATCATCTAACTTGGCCAAATATCTTAAAAGTTTCCTATAAAAATAATCCCCTTTGGTTTTCCTACCTAAAACCTTTCTTTGTATCCTGGGTAATATAAAACAAAAAAGGAGTGAGCTCAAATACTGAATAAGGGTGTGAATGGAAACAATCTTACAAAACATAAACATAGGAGTGTAAAAAATGAACATAACACTGGAAAAAACAAACCAAATTTAAAATATACCAAAATCATGAGTCATGAAATTAATATTAGTAGTTTATAAGGCATAAATCACAGTGGAATCATGAACCATGAGAAAATAGCATTCGCATAAAACATTGAATAATGAAAAACAAATAATAACATAATATTATTTCCATAGTACCCAAGGCATTGTTTCCAATACCATTATAGTGGGAAATTCCCTTTACAAAACTGGGTTTAATTTCCTTTCCAATCATGTATTACAAAACCACATTTTCTTGTTGTTCCAGCACTCTATTATTGAACAATATTTAATTTTAATTCTAATAATGTATATCTCATGAGATATAAATCTTCACCCAATGCATTCAATGGATATATATGTCCCACCCATCTCATAATTAAATAATTCTTACATGTTTCACAGAAACATAAAACATTCCTCATAGCATAAAACATGAAATAAAATGGGTATCATAAAAATCCTCCTATCTTAACATAATACATATAAAATATCATTCTATAATTAACACATTAATATCATATTAATAGTATGGATTTAAACATTAACCTACTTAAATAGTATCATCTTATATGGGAAATAATTTTGATAAACCACTTGTACTTAATTCCTGTGCAAAATATCTATTCTTCATCAAAAATGTTTTCTACTATCAAAATGTCATGCAATTTTAAATGAAACAAATTTATTTGACAAAAACATGAAATATTATATGGGAATCCTCATGAAATAAGGTGTTATGAAGATGTAAAATTTTTTTATAAGATAAAAAAACTTTATCCTCATATTTTTACTAGAGAAATCAAAAATTACCTTCTATGGTAATGAAAATGGAGATTCCCTCCATACCATGTAGTAAAAGTAGAAAATTGGTAAAAATGTATTTAAACATAGATATAATAATATTATGCATTTTATTAAAAAAATTATAAATCGTTGACATTGATGATAAATATATCCCAGTAAATATTATTGTTTAAACAATCTCGGATAAAAAATGAGATTACCAAATTATCCCTTACCTTATGTTTGATTAGCATAGTATGTATCGAAACCTCTTATATAATTATTTAAATATTTTTACTAATTTATTCCTGAGTCATAATCAATTTTATGATTCCATTTTGTTTATATTTTTATTTTTTTGTAAGTAACATTTCATTGTTACTCGTTATTCAAGTATTAACTGCTTTATGATTGTATGCATGTTTCATTGAAGAATTTATGGTTCTATTTCTTAAGGTATATTTATATTATTATAAAACTATATTGAAATAATAAAACCATATTTATTCATTATTTACATTTTTATAATCATGCTTGATTGGTAATCATGTAGAATGAATCACATCGCAATGTGGAGATGACAGGTCGTACGTACGCACTATCGATGATATCATTACCATAACTCTTGAATGGTATTGAATTGCATATTGTACTATATCTCAGACCCAATATAATTTTATAAAAATTATAAATAGTTATTACATCTATTTTTATACCAATCAATGTAAGGTGGTGGGAAAAAATAGATTTCAATTAATAAGGCTATATATATTTAGTTAGGGGTGGTTTTATAGTGGAGAAGATTAAGGTTTTCCCTTTTTTAGTATTTATATTATAATTTTAAGTCAAGACAATGAATAGTAGTAATTAATGAGACCTGAAATAGTAACACGTGAATGTGAGTTACAAATAGCTGGAATTTATATCAAATATGACCCATGCATGATTCAAAGATTCATTTATTTAGCATATTTTTTAAATAATAGAATTTCACTTCTAACGAAAACTTAAAGTATTTAAAAAATATCCCAAAAAATAATCATAACCATTTTTCGACGTTTAGATTTTAATAATTAACTCTAATTTATCAAAATAATTTTATCATAAAGTAAAATTTAATTTATAATTAAAATTATTATTTACAAGAGAAATATAGATTTTAAATTTAAACTGATTTTATTACACATTCGAAAATTAACTAAGGTCTTATAAAAACATCCAAAAATTATATGACAATAAAATATTTATTTAGGAATAAATTTTATGAAAATTATGTTTATTTTAAACCAATTTATTAATTATATATTTTAAATAAAAATTTATTACTTAAAAAATACCAACACTTAATTAATAATTATTAAAATATTCAATCTCCTTTATATAGTGCTTAAATTTTATTTATACTTAAATTGGAGATGTTACTATTAAAAAGCCTATATTTTTAGAGATCTAAGATTTGCGTAAATGGAAATTAAATTTATTTTTTTAGAATACTTAAATACAAGACACAAACAGATTCCCAATGACCGTATTAGTTTAGTGTCTTTTGAAACTCGGAAAATAATCTTCAAATCATGGTGAATTATCTTCTACATATCCCATAAAGATCATCCCCTTTTTTTTCCTACCTAAAACCATTATTTATTTCCCCGGGAAAAGAAAAAATTGAAAGAGTGAGCCCAAATGCTCAGTAAGGGAAATCATGGAACAGATAAAACAAAACCAAATATATTTCAATGCAAAAAAAACATGAATATAATGTTCAAACAAAAGCATCATTAGTCATGAAATAAATTGTTGACGTACTTAAAGCATGAAAATAAAGAATCATTAATCATGATAAAATTTCATGGGAATAAAACATGGAGTTTGGGAAAACCATTAAGCACATTATATGATTTCCACAGTAGCCATGGAATTTTTTCCAAGACCATCATAGTGGAAGAAGTCTATTAATGAACTAGGTTTACATGTCATTCTAGACCTATATTACCAGACCAGATTAACTTTTTGTTCTAACCATATATATCTAATGAGATATAAATCTTTGCCCAATGCATTGGAGGGAGATATTTGTCTCACCCAGCTCATAATGAAATCATTCTTACATCTTCTACAAAAACATAAATCTTTCATTACAGTAGAACCTCTGAAATTAAATGAGATTCTTAAACATCATTTCATTAAAACATAATCCTCATAAGATAAATGGACTTAATAAAAATAATTCCATCATAAAATAAATCAAAACAATGAAATAATATGGGTAGAAACATAACCCTATGTCATCATATATAGAAAAAATAATTTTTATAAAACACTTGAACTTAGTTCTTGGGGAAAATATCCTTTCTTCTTCAGAAACATTTTCATTTCCCAAAATGTCATTAAATTTTAAAAGAAAAGAATTTAATTTAAAATAATCTGGAAAACTAGTAGAGTAAGATTAATGAAAGTAATTCTTTAAGAAAGCGTAAAAATATGTTCATGCGTATAAGTTAAAACAAATATTCTTCTCATAATTTTGATGGAAAAGTCAAAAAGTACTTCGTATGGTAAAAAAAGAATGATTCCTTCCAAACCATGTAGTTAAAGTTAAAATGGTTTAAAATACCATTAAAGGTACATAGAATAATAGTACACATTATATGGTAATATTTTTCATATAAGATGGGCATGTATGATAAATATATCCCCAGTAGATACTTATGAATAAACAATCTCTGATAAAATGAGAATGGAAAATTTATCCAGAACCATAGGAATGTTTTCCTCATAATGTATCTGAAAATTATATAGAGTGGGATTAAATGTATTATTAACTAGTAATATACCATTAATAATATTTATAATGTCATCTATGATTCATTTATTACAATATATTACCCATTCATTTGTTAATTCCATGGTAAAGCGACGTCTGGGTAATAATCGTTTCATTTATCGTATGTGTTTGGTATTGTTATTCAACATAGGATTACATAGATCATGATTTAATTAATAAACTAATGTAAAACATGATTTATATATCATGTATATTTAGTATATATATATATCGATAAATGCAATGTAATACACCTTTCCTTGAGACGGTAGGTTGTTCGAACGCATGAACGCTATTTTTGTTTCCTTATTGAATTGAATGGAAGTAAGTAAAAGTCATATATATATATATATATATATTGTAGCATTATATTGTAATATATTTGATGATTATTTATTATATATACTTTATAATCATTCTTGAAAGATTTACATGGAGAATGAATCACATCGCGTCGTGGAGACGGTAAGTCATACGTTCGAACGAGTGATGATATCTTTCCCATAGTTTTTGGAAGGAATTAAAGTGGATGGTGTATAATATCATATAATTGGTATGATGTTATAATAATAATATATAGTTATTATTTCTACCACTATACCCTTCCAAGTAAGGTGGTGGTGAAAACAGATTACACCGCCGCCTAGAAATGGTAATCTGTATTTATGCATGAGCGGTGATTTAATTTCTCATAGGATGGATAGAATGTTAAATATTATTGTTTAATATTTATAATAACATAAAATATATTATTGATACAAATGTTATAACTTAATATTGAAAAAACTGAATAATATGATGTAGACAAAGAATAAAATTAGAAAGAATCTCTAGACGAGATTACATCTTCCTCGACTTACATCTTTTAAATTACTACTAAGGGAACAATAGTTTGTCTTTTGAAAATACCAGCACCTCATGAATTTAACTAGGTAATATTATAAGAGATATGGGCATGGTTTTTCCAATCACGAAAGCTCAAAATTGAGTGACAATGAGAGGGAGTTGGTTCCCTTTTATAAGATAGGAGAGGGGCACTTTATGAATGTTCCAAAATATTAATTTATTATAAATTCAATTTCAAAATAAAATGGTCAAAAAAATAGTTAATTCTATGATAAGAGGTGTTTTTTCTAATACCCATCATCCAAAAAAATCTCAAAATGTTTGGAATATTTATGTATCTTTAACATTTTGGTTTTACCATTATTTTATACGTTTTAATATTTTTGTTATATCATGTAATTTTCACATTTTTGGTTAATTTAATTACCATATTATGTCAAAAAAATCAACAAAAAGTTATTTTTGAAATATTGGTACTTATGATTACAATTTGAATCCTTCATTAATGAAGATATCACAGAATTATCCTTGTGTCATAAATAAATTTATTTATTTAATGTCCAACAATTAAAAATGAAATATCATAATGTAAGGAATTTTTTTAGAATTATAATGACAATTTATAGTCGAAAATATCCATTATATAACCCCATATAAAAATTATTTTAGTGAAAGATATATGATTTGGTTATACTTTCCTTAACATCAAATTCAAAGTAATTAAATGACATTTCACTTAAAAGTGGATCCATGTGGTCCCAAAATCAAAACAAGGATGCATATGGTTGTACGTATATCATAAAATATGGTTAGAATATGTGTCAGGGTAATTTAATATTATTATAATATTATTTTTTTACCTTTATTAACTTGATTTACCCTTTAACCACAGAAATTATAATAATTACTGATGTTATTATTCATAATATCTAAAAAAATAACTTTTTATTCAATTTAAACATTATGATTCCAAATATGGGATCAATTTTTCAAAAATCAGAATACTAAATTTTTCAAACATTAATTTAAAATTAATCCCATTGTTGAAAAAATGGGTTTTCATTTAAAACATTGCAAAAGATTGAAATGTATTTGCATATGAATTCAATGTAATATTAATGAAAATGACTTACGTTGTCTTAATATATAAAAATATATTCTATTTATATGTTAAAACCATTCAATATTATATTATAACCATATAAATTATTTCCATGAAAAACGTTGTTTTCAATTAAAATGTTTCCTATTTTCACTATTCATCAAAATATGAAAGTTATTAGAAAAATATCAATAATTTATCCTAAGTAAATTTTTAGTTCGTATTTCCAGTAAGTAGTCTATTTTGTAAAATTAAAATTATAAATGTGTCAAAAAATATATTTAAAATTGTTGCGGCATCAAAAGGCGGTAAAAATTCAATTTTTTAAAATAATACTTCTTTTATCCAAAACGTTTATTTTTTTCTCATATTGTGTTCTAAAAATGTGTAGGATGAATTCCAATGAAATAAAATTAATAATTTGGTAAATAATATTCATATCTACTAGTTTATATCCCATTAAATAATAATATTGTAATAATATATCATTGTTTTGTGAAACACGGTGTTGTGTACAACATAAGATATCAAAGAAGGTCGCTCTGGCATGTAACACAATCCGAGTCAATGTTTCACGTAGTGAAATATTTCTTTGGTGTGGCATATAACATAATAAAATCTTATTTCATTTATTCTATGAACAAAATCTATAATCTGTGTTGATGGAAATGAATTCTATCAAAAGAACAGGAAATTGTGTGCAAGACAGGCTGAGAATTGTGTTGCGTATAAAGTAACCTAATACGGCGTGCTATATAGTCCACGCTAATATTGGTGTAGTGTACAACATAAGACAGAAAATAATATATATCATCAAATCTTGAGGTGTTAATATATTACTAATCAATAGTGTATGTTTTTCTATTCATAAAGGTAAATTACTATTCATTAAAAATGTATGTTGATCCTATCAGACTCTAAATATATTACTATTCACAACCGTGTATGTCTGTTTTTTTGAAATTCAAATCACAAGAGTGGAAAAATTATGTTCATTGGCTAGGTTATAAAAAGTGTTCATTTATAGAGACTCAATGTTTGATGAATTCAATAACAAATTTATTTGTAAATTCATGGGGTGATATGTAATTTTACACAACTATAGACATCTATATCCACTAAAAAAATAACCTAAAATGATCATGTAATCTATCATTGAGAAAAAAATTTCTAGAGGTCTCATTTATCTAAGTGTTTTGTTGATGAAAAAATAATTAACAAAGTACGTTACATAAATCATGATTTATATCTCATGGTTTACTAATTCCTGAAAACCTCTTACCGATCTTTTGAACAAAAAATTCTATATCCTCAAATAATGGACACTAATAATAATTTTTTGCATACGAGCCATCTAATCAATCTCTTATTTTTATTCTCAAAAATATTTGAAATAATTATTCCAAGATAGGAATGAAATAAATAAATAAATATCCAAAATTTCATTAATAATTGCATTCATAAATATTTTTATCATTGGATATTCTAAATCACATTAACCACCTTAAAAATCTATAATTATAAGAGAAATGTATTTTATTAAGGTATCTTCGAAATATATGTGAAAACTAACATCATATATATATAAATATTTATCAACATTCATAAATTAAACATCATTAATGTCAATTATTTGATGTCCATGTTAGTATCATTACATGAGATAGACTTCACACAAATGTTCTGTGAATTCTCTCTAGAAGCATCCCATTATTTTTCTTCTATTAAACATCACATCTCCCTATCTTGAGGATATACCTTTTCCTCTTTTCATGACTCAACCAATTAATAAAATTTAATCTTCATGCTTCCTCTTACATGTGTCATTATATTTTAGCATTACATTTCATTACTTCAACATGTTATTCAAAATCATTCTTGTAGTATCTTATCTTCTGATAATTCAATTATTTCAACTATTGATCATCTTATCTTTTTATCATTCCTTACATTGAAAGTCATCATTTTCAAATCCATATACCTTCTTATTATATAATATATTTTATACCTTAGGATTTTACTTTTAAAAAAATTTCTTATAGATTTTGGTTTCTCAACTTCTACTAATATGGGATTCCTCAACATTTAATTTGTAAATTTCAATCCTCTAGAATTATGTTGTTTCAAAATATGAAATATAATAAACTCAAAACTCCTATATTATCTTACAAGTCTCTGAATTTTCCAATTTTATTCATTTATTTTAATATTTCCATTAGAATCAAATTTTTCTCTAAACATAATTTCGAATTCATGCAAGTGAATCATTATATTCATTACATTAACTCATATTGATATAAATAAAATAATGTTGTTAGAAGAATTTACTATTATATCTTCTGATACCTGATAACCAACTCATATACATGACTCCAATGATGTCCATTAATGGATATTTCTTCAGATATTTGTTTTATTTTCCAGACACATAAATGTTATAATTTTAGGATACTTTTGGATTTATTAATTCTTTGTCACAAAATATTTATTAATTTTATAGACATGTTTAATATTAAACAAGAATTAAAATATAGGTCTATATTTCATGATATCTTGTTAAATATCAACCTTTCGTAACATCTAAATATGCTCTTCATCATGTTGATTCTGAAAGATAACTTCATATGCTCATTTCATACCTTCCGAACTTGTGATGTTTCTACCTTTATCGAATTCAACAAAGCATCAAATAAAATATCCTCCAAAAACATTGTAATTTTAATAATAGAATGATTAGTATAGTATTTCCATCCATATAAAAAAATAGATACTTTTGTTGTCAATGTATTAAAAACATCATTATGTTCAATTAATATTACAACACCACCTATATATCTCATCTTCTAATATAATTATGTCTCGATACTTATCCTATAATATAGTTAATTAATAGAATCCTTTACATAATCTATTACTCTTATTGATATTGCATTAGTATTACCGACCGCTATGAGTATCTATAACTTATATATTTTTTAATTAGTAAAATATTTCTTGATAGGAAATTAATCATACAATTTTTAAATTTAATCCTACATACTTCCTTGCTAACCCTTATTAAAAGATCATACCCATTCCAACTTCATATATAAACTATATTGGAATGAACCTTTTACATAAAAAATATCATATGTACAGTGTGGGATTCATTACATAGTAATTTATTTCATTAACCTATGATTAATTTTGTGTTTATGAATCCTTAGATTTCAGGAATCAGATCTCTACTACACCTCATAATATCATAGAATTCTTGTTCTGGTAGAACATTTCCTCTATGAATTTTCAATTTTTAGTAAATCCTATATCTTTAATGTGTGGGTCTTGTGGATCTCATATATTGTCTATCAATTTTCATGAAAAAGATTACTCTCCTTCTTAGGAACTTCATATTTTCATTCACTACTAAATCTATAAATATTCATATTTTAACTCCCAAAGCAATATTATTCTATGGATGGATCATTATGAACATCATTTAGTATTAGTTCAATATAATTGCATTGAGATTTAATACCTATGATAAATTCATACTTAATCTCAGCTAAATAATCATCATATATTTTATCCACCTAATTACTCTCTAACATCATAATTTTTATCACATGTGTATACTTTTTGAAAACCTTCATGGTATATACTATAGTACTAAAAAATTACTATACATGTTCTAGAACCAATAATATATTATATTTTTTCGAACTTCTAAATCACCCTTAGGAAGAACAATTATTTTACTTACTCATATTAATCACCTTCAACACATATTTAAATCTCTTCTCATCAAAAAATTACAATAGCCTTCATAACAATCCACTTTTTATCCTCAACCCCATCGTGTTATTTTTCAATTCACATTTACATTCTAATTATTATATTCTTCACCAATTTATTGTTGATAAATTTAATGTTTCATTCATATTTATATTCATAGAATATACGGAGAGGAAATAATATTATCATTTCGATCCTCATTCACATTTATAATAATACCAATATCATCCTTTGTAATAATATTATAAACTGAATTACATGAGAAAAGGATAGAACCACCTTTTATAAGAAATTATCCATAAAATAATCATCACTTTTAAATTGTGATCCATACTCATAGTATAAAACAATATATAATAACATATAAATCATAATTTTCTATAAAATATTCAGTTTATTATTACCATTCATAGAATTATTTTTTGGGTTATTTAATTGAATATTTAATTGAACATTTTCTTACATTCATAATAATGAATGGATTAGAAACATTCAACACAACGGAGGTTTACTCTACACAGAAAACCATTCCCCCTAAAAAAATATTTTTCCCCAAAAACATAATTTCATCTTTTCTATTCCTAATTTATTATTCATAAGAACCTAAAAGTGTAGTTAATGTAATAAATCTGAGATAGAACCCTTTTTAACTTCAACATCTTGATCCTATTCATTTTCATCATTTATAACATCTTCTTCTATGTGAATATGAACTAGGATCATAATGTCCAAACCAATTTCTTTTTTTTCAAAACTAAACTTTTCTACTATGAAATATCAAATATATCAAATCACAATTTCTTTATTTAGACTTCATATATGATTGATATCAATCAATTTTCCTTATAATTGTTAACACTAATAAATGGGTGTCGATGAGGGAATAAGATGAGAATAGAAATATATCCCTTCACAATGTACATCATCTTTTGTGTCATATCACTAACATAAAACTAATTAAATTATGCCTCCTATGAATTTTACTCACCTTAAATTCCATTCTATATTAAAATGGGCAGAAAATATAAGTGAATAAGGTGTATCATCATGTGTCTCTTATTCATATGAAAGTCGTAGAGAAGTTTCTCAAAATAAAACAAATCTCTCTATCATTCAATTCCATGATAAATATTCATGGTTTTTACTCTTTTTAAATTATTGGTCTAATATTCCAAGGATCCATAAACTTCTTTATATAACCTTTAAATTTCACTAAGTGTATAATTTTCATAGAAAAAATATATTATAATGACACATTCACATTTCTTTTTTCCTCCATATTCTTTTCTTCTTAAAATTGATTTATCTGAACAATCATGCAATCTCTTTGAACATGTTCAACATTCCTCTTATTCATAGTGTTCAAAATCCCAAAAACATGTGTGGTAGTACTATCATCTAATTCTTTCACCATTTTATACATATAATTATCTTACCCCTATATAATGTTACATCAATTTTAGGAGTATAACTATCCTTTTAACATCTTCTACATAGATACTTAACATTCATCATTATTCCTTATTTTTTAAAATAATAAATAAGTGAACCTTATAATTTATGATTCCTTCCACCAAACCATTCCTCATATTCCACTCATATATTAATATATATCGTTATTTGATCTTTCATTCATAAACACAAAATTTTAAGGACTATTTGAATTGGTTTATGATCTCTAATTTTATACCACTGTAAAATCATATCCATTTTGGTTTGACATTTTTCATTACATTATACTTGGATGTATTATTCTTTGTATCTAGGGTTTCTTTTAATACCAATGTAAAAATTATTTCATTCATCCTTCTATTTTTCTTCAAACTTTTCTTCATTCATTTTTGATAAAAATAATAAATCATGGTAGATGTAAACGACAACATACAGTCACAATGATGGCATTTGTTAGTATTTTCATATATGTTCCCCAGATCCTAATTTCTATTAGTTGTAATGATATTTAACTTCATTTATAGATTTTGGTTTTATTCTGGAGTCATAATCCAAAATTCAATTATTATATCCCTAAATTCATTCCCTGCCTATTTTCTAATAGTTAAAATATTATGCCTAATGTTTATGGCCCAGTGTATGACCATTTCATAGGACTAACAGTAGCAAAAAAATCTTGCTTCTTCCATTGATATAAAATTTGGTTGTCTAAAATATTTTTTTTGTATCATTTATTCTCTAAAATAGCTTGTTGGGAACTATAGTTCATCCATGTTTTAACATCCAATTTCCAAAAGTAATGGTTTTTAACAAGTTATTTCAACAATAATTTTTTCCAAATCATATGTTATATCAACAAATATTCAGATGTATGAAATTATTTCAACAATAAAAGTCCACGATATAGGGTACCATTCAATCAAAAAATTTAAAATGATTTCCCATATTATAACTTTTTGTTCTATCTCCTATTCAAGTGACTCTTTATAGATTTAAGAAACTTTTATGAAACATTCAAGGTATTGGATATACAATAACATTCAAGTAAAGCTTTAACTATGGGAATTTATTGTTTTTCAGTTTTAATTATAACCAAAGTGACTTTATATTTATGGTGTTTTCTTGATCAATCAGATATTTCAAATAAGCATAAAATTGAATTTTATTTTTTAAAAACATTAATTTATGAAAATATATTTCTACTAGTTGTGAACTATCAATATATTTCATTCTCGTGGATTTTACCCCCAACTGAGATATATTCCACCAAATTGAAATTCACTTCATAAAATGATATATACTATTCACTGGATTAATTGATTTTAATTATAGGGTATAGTATTTTAGTGTCTAATGTCAAATTCTTCATGTAACCCTTGACTTAAAATTAGATATCCACAATAGATTTAATAGTTTCACTCTTCTCATACTCTTTACAAATCATACAATATATCCTTCTAGGATATCAAAATAAAAGGATTTAGTAACTAATTTTTTTTTCAAAATTGGTTACCTTAAAATAATGTTGTCTCATCCTCCCACTAAATATAATAATTTAACATTATTAACTACTTATAAATTTTCATTTTTATTTTTTCAATGTTCTGTAGAAAATTTACATGGTGTAACTAATTGTTGTATCATCTATTTCCATAAACAGTGGAATCTTTGTAACATATGAAAATAAACAATTCATGTAATATAGTTATAAAAATAAGTAAATTTATTCACCTAATTAGAGAAAACATTACACTCTAGTACTACTAAATGTTAATGGTGGATCTAATGTCTCATTAAGATGGGAAATGAATTAGTGTTCACACAATTTAACATATAATTATAAATAAAAAATTCAAAAAAAAAATTAATAAAAAACATGACACATATTGGGATGAATATATTTTTTATATTCCCAAAAACATTCCATGTAACATCTCAAATTTTCCATGTAATATTTATGGATATTATAATGAGAATTTTAAGGGAAATGCACTGAGACAGCTAGAAATTCCATGGCTCAGTGTGCCCAAAATAATTGAATGGTATATATTAAATATTTTAAATTGCAAGAGCATGTAGTTTTCCTGATAATTTGGAATAACATCTAAATGGGTGCCTAGATAAAAAATTTGAGATAACTATAGAGTTTAATTTTATTTTTACACTAAGTGAAAATTGAAATTTTTCGTTGTGGGTTCTTTATGATAGAGATGTCAAGGGCATAAAAATGAATAAAAATAATTAAATAAAATTATTCTTTTGTTTATTTGAATAAAAATACATTTAGTAGTTAAATATAAAATTATTATGGAATTATACGGTTGGCTACATAACCCTAATAATTTTAGAGGAGCCTTGGAGAGATATTTAAGTAATTATCTCTTGTGATTAGTGATGGAATTACAGATCAAATATTGATGCAACTCAGAGTGAAAAGATCTTGCTAAAGAAAATAACAATGCATAATTATTCTTTAGGGATTGAAACAAATATAGGTAGGTCATGTTTTTTTATTTTTTGTTCCTACTTCATAATTTCTAGGATGATCTCGGACCAATAAACATATAGATTGATTTGTGGATCTATCTTCAAGCATGATGGGTATGATTTTAGGGTTTAATCAGTATAATTACAAATATTTACTAATTTATTAAATTTTAATTATAATGAAAACGTTTTATGATTGACAAAAACATCAATTGTGGTTCATTCCTCAAGTATTTTCTTCTTCTTTTCTCAACCGTTCATTATTCATTGAGGGAGTTCTCTCTTTGGCTTGTGGCTGACATTTCCCAATCAACTGATTATTGCACTTTTGATTCTTGGCACAAACACCCGATATTGTATATATGGGATTGAAACCACATAAGGGATGTGAGATGATGGATATAGAGCTATTAAGATGATGGAGGATTCCATATTTCACATTACTCAGTGTTTATCATCACACAAAAAATTACAGTTTTTATATTCTTGATCTGATCAAATTAGATGTCGAAATCTATTGTTTGAGTGATGGAAACACTCAGTAGAGGTTGATCCATGATTACATGTACAACTGAAGGAATATTTTGAGGATGTATTTATGTTGGCATGAGTGATAGGAAAACCCATGGTTTTTCCGATAACCCGATCAACACTGTTTCTAATATGTTCTTAGACAGAGTGTGGGTCCCCCAAAGTGGATGCTTGGGTTTTGGTCAAGAAAAAGGCATCCCACGATGTGTGGATAAGACTATATGGAGACTAGTCTCTCATAGATAAAATTGGAATGTCCCTCATAGTTCAATGATACATGTTGGCGGAGTATATGGGTTGATCCATATAATGACATGCGGGATAAAGTGCACGGGTTACATACACAGCGTGAACCCCACCACAGTAAAACCTCTTGAGGAATGATCTGTTAACACTAGTAAGACCCAATGTTAAGGTGCATGACATCTATCTCCTAATAAAACCTGTGAAAAATTAAACACATAGAATAGAACACTTTTCCTACGGGACATGGACATGTTCTGTTTGTCTTTGTTACCCTAATTCAATCCCTAATGGTTAGTATGGAATCGTTTCTTACTCCTAGGAATATGATACCTTCTATAGGACTTCCTGGATTGAGTCATTATAATCCCTTCAAGAGGATCATAGTGAGATATTTTATTCATATTTTTTCTCTAGGTGGATTTATATGTATCTTCATGGCCAACACTACGTGGTTTTTGATCCCCCACTTAGTTGGTTAATCGAGATTAATCTTGTTGGTGTCCCCCCATTGACTTGGTAGTGATCCCCATGTATGTATCATATGTATTAGTACAATAAACATGTCCTTTCTCTTGATGAAACCTGACATGGAGTGCCTCTCTGATTCAAGTCATCTATGCTATCAAACTGAAGAGTGTGTTTTCTTGGAAGAGTATTTCACAGATCCTTTGAGCTAGAATCCTAGGGGTGGTTTACTATGATTGATACTTACCTCTGTATTTCCTTTTTTTAGTATATTTGGATATTATTTTTATATGTATTATAAAAATATACTTTTTCATAGAGGACTATATTTCATTTCATGTATATTTTTTGGTTTTTGTGATTCCAACTATGTATTTTTATACTTACCATTACACAGTCTTTTACCACACCTGTCATGTCTTCTATAGATGATAGACTTTTTGACAGATTCCTAGGTTTAATAGAACTAGATGGTTTATATTGAGAATTTAAATAGTAAGGTTTGTTCAGGAGTATTTAGATATTATTACCACTAACTTTACATTCAAGTTGGACTGGTGTTATAGACTCGTTATGGTGGATTGTATTTGGCATTATTTACATTTCATTAATTATTATCATACTATGGTTGTGGGATATACATGTGTGAATGAATTGGTTGTTTAGTAGTTTTTATATTTCATAATTGTTCAGTCATGGAGAAGTGTGCAAATGTACATGTACTTATGAAACTATTCCCATGATTGTGATATGCCTACTCTGTGCTAGACAACATCCACTGACATATTGGAGGCGGGCTTCGGGTGTGGCGGAATGGGCCCCTCTTGGATGGTTTGTAATATAGTGGTATGAGTGCTTGTTTGTTCTACCATAGGATCGAGATTTTGTGATATTGGTTTGGTGAAAAAAAATTATGTATTTCAACTTCAGATTTCAGGCCAGAGAATCTTGTCTTGGTGGGGCGGACGACGTATCCATACACTATGACTATGATCACCGGTATTACAACTCAATATAAGAGAACACATGTTGAAGGGAAAATAATGGTACATGCATCATGTAGAAACATATTCTGGTTTCTATTTCCATTTTGATTTAGCTCTCTAGATATACCCTTTGACTGTGGTAGATCATGTTTGTTTAGGATGTCTCTCTGATGTTTTCCCAATACGATTCCTCATGACTCTAATGAGAATGATCCCATTATTGATGGGGTGTTAATTCCAGGAGATGTTCCTAAGGTGTTACAGCTATGTAGTGCACTATCCACACACCCACCTAGAGGCTCTGGAAACGATTCCAGCAATGATCTTTGTATTTTATACATTAGTTGTAGTACAAATAGAAATAGGTTCTAGTCATTCCTCTATTAACTCATATCTTGTTTGAGACATAGAGATTTTGGTTAAACTATTGACATGGCCCTTACTCTTGGAGACTCCTACTAGAGAAGACTTGGTGATTATGAACTTGTGAAGATTGTGTGGCCCAACTATTGGTGGAAAAAGTATTAGTTGGGATCTCGGGGTAGCAATTTCATGTACTTATAACATCATCTTGGATATAGATTGGTTGTCTACCATGTATGCTCCTATTTACTATTTTAGAAGTAGGGGTGGAGTTTCCATGGTGAAGGAACAAGGTATTGTTTTTTAGTGAAAAGGAAAACTTGGAAGTGTTGTATGAACTCATGATTAGGAGGTTGAATTCAATTACTCATCACATGGATAACCTAACCATTAGTGTATTGTATGATATAATTTTCCAATTTACAATAGTTATGGTAGAGTATGAGGCTATCTTCCATGAATATTTTTCAGGGTTACCTCCCCACTGAGAGATATACTTATACATTGATCTATACCCTGTTATAGCGCTGATATGTTTTCAAAAATAACATATTAAACCAATATATCTTCATGAGATAATGTTGTAGTTTGGGGACATTCAGAGAAAGGGATTTGTTAAAACATGCATATCACCTTGGGTATCCCCAATTTTGTTTTTCAAAAAGGTAGATGAGAGATTGGGGTTTTGTGTAGACTACCATCACTTGAATCAAGTGAATGTGAAGAACAAGTATCCAATACTGATGATTGATGGCCACTATGACCAGTTGATAGGGTCATGATGGTTCTCAACGGTTGACCTTGGATCAAGTTATCATTATTTGTGATTACAGGATGAGGATATAAAAATGATTTCATTCACATATCACTACAGTCACTATGTGTACTTAGTCAATCCATTTCTCATTGAATACACCCCAATAGTTTTCATGTGACTCAAGAAAGGGATATTTAGTCTTTAAAAAGACCAGTTTGTGGTATTCTTCATCGATGATATCCATGTATGCTCGAAAACTAAGGTGGAGCACATGATATACTTAAGGACAGTACTATTTGTACTCCTATAACACCAACTATACCAAATTCTCTGGAAGTTCCAATTATAGATCTATCACGACCACATTTAGGGGAAATTTATCCCAGTAGATGGAGTTGATGTAGACTTGGCCAATATCAAGGCATTGTTATCTTGATGTCTACCTAAGAGCATGAAGGACTTTTTAGCTTACTTGGGTTCAATGGTATTTAACATATATTCACACCTGATTTCACCCTGATATTAACACCCATGAAATCATTAACATAAAGGGATATCCATTCCTTTTTTTAGAAAAGATTCAAATGAATATCTAGAAGTTGATGTAGAGTTTGATGAGTGATCCCATATTGAGTTTTTTGGATGAGGGTGTCGAGAACCTAGTGTTTTGTGATGTATCAAGAAACTAGCTTACTTTCGTTATGATGTTGTGGCGAGAAATGATTGCATAGGATTCATTCCATATGATAAAACATGAGAAAATCTATGTGACTCGCAATCATCAGTTAGCAGTAGCCGTCTTCACTTTGAGGATGTGGAGACACTACATGAGGGGTGAGTAGTCATGCATTTACCATGATCAGAAGATTCTCAATAATATCTTATCTAGAAAGGATATCAACCTGATATTGAAGCAAATAATAGTTTTCATCTAGGTCTATTAATTTGAAATTCTCTATAACCAAGGGTAGTTGAATGTGGTTGAAAATTCACTTTGTAGTCTATCTTGTTCACAGTTGTTGAAAAAAGCATTGGAGCTGTTGTCCTGGTTGTTGTAATCCTTTCTGGATAGATATGGATCATCTTATTTACAGGGGATGGTTATTACCCCAGTTTTCTTGTAGTGATTTGGGGAGGAAATTTTTGGGGATAACAACTATGAGACCCTAAGTGATAATATATCAATAGGGAATGCTCAAAATGGATATTTTAATTGTGGAAGGCATGTCATTCGTTTAAAGGACACATGTTGGTTCTAACAATGTTATAGGAGAATGTTCTGATTGAGTTTTGTATGTCCACTTTGGAAGCAAATATACAGATGAAAAGATGTATCATGACCTCTGACATAAATTTTAGTTGTTAGGGATGAAGAATGGAGTTATGGAGTTTGTCTTTATGAATTACTTCTCTGCATGTGAATGATGACCATAATGTTCTAAAGAGTTCGGTTCAACCCCATGAGAAGACAGAATGGAAGTTGGATGAGATATCTGTGGAATTTGTGATGGATTACTATAAATGTCCATTTGATACATTTCCATCTAGGTGATAATAAAATGAATCACTAAGTTGGAAAACTTCCTATAGATATGATAACAAAGATAATTACAAAGACTATGATGCATCAATGTATAACAGATTTTCTATCTCCATGCAGTCCCATTGACGATTGATTCTAATCACGATGATCATATTACATCCAGGATTTGGAGGCGATTACAAGTGGTGTTTGGGATTCATTTATGCTTGAGGATAGTCTATAACCCCAAACTAATGAAAAAACATAGAAGACCATTCAGGTTCCTGAGGGCATATTGTGAACTTGCATGTTGGACATTTTCCATAGTTGGGAGGATCATCTTCCACTAGTGGAGTTTTCATGAAACAAATTCTACCATTCATCCATTTGTATTCTTTCATTTATGGATTTGAATAGGCGAACAAAATGGTAACCACATTGCTGGACTAAATAAAAGATGCAAAACGCATGGGCAAGAAATTTGTATAAAATACAATAGAGATGGTCCAGACCATCAAGGGGAGGATAAAGACTGCACAAGTCCATTATAAGCCTTATGATGACATGTGATGGAGGCCTTTGGAGTTTGAGGACGGATACCATGTGTTACTATGGGTTTCACCTCAATGTGGATTTTGAAGATTTATCCAGGGCGAAAATCTGTCTTTGATGTTTATCAATCTATTCCAAATACTATGTATAGTTTTCAAGGTGTCTAACCACATAGATCTACCTCTATTGTTAGATCGGGTACATGAATTATTCCATGTGTCACATCTGAGGAGGAATGTGCATGTCCCATCACATTTTATTGACATAGGTTATGCAGACATCATTGATTGAGAAAACATTTCTTGCAACCTATGATAGATCACAATTTATTAATAGAGTATCCTTAATTGGAGATCAAATACTTTAGTTCTTGGCTGTTAGAATCTAAGAGGGCACAAGGGAGCAAGAGTCTCATATTTGTGATCAGTAAACACTTCATTTTGAAAAGTCATTGTTTTAGATTTTTTGGGACATAAATACCCATGGTGTGGAGAATTTAATGTCTCGGATTTTCTTTATATTAATTTTGGGTATTATATGGATTATTTTTTAGATCAAGTGATGAGATGACATGCAATTATAAGGCTTATTTTTTCTTATATAAATGTTTTAAATAAATCAAATATATTAAATAGCTCATGTGTATATATTTCATGATAAAATGTAATAACATATAAATAGGTTTTAAGGTTAGAAATATGATGGCTTCATTGAGTTTGTAACATGTTTTATAAACTAGGAATGACCTCACTTTAATCGATGTGGGTGTTTTTTAGAAATGTCTTCACGGGTGTGGAAGTGAATAAAACAATTAAATAAAATTATTTTATTTTATTTATTTTATGTAGTGACAATTTATTATTAAATTTTTTAATTATTATAGAATCCCATTGATTATATGATAACCCTTGAGATTCCAGATAACCCTTAGAGAGAGATTCATATAATTATCTCATGTAATCTGAGATATAATTATAGATTGATGATCGACACAAATGAGATTTGAAAGATCATACCAATGATGAAGAGGATATTTCATTCATAATTAGTGATGAAATCCATCTGAAGGAGGGTCTGTGTTTTGATTTCTTATGCCCCATTTTTGATTTCTAGGATGATCATATAACAATCAACAAACATATTGATCCACAGATCTATCATCGTGCAGGATGTGTATGATTGTTTGTTTTTGTTAGGAGATTTATTTGTATTTATTGATTCATTCCCTTATCATTCTAAGGGAGATTTATTGATATCAACACAAACAATAATCAGAATTCATTCCTCAAATATATTCTTTTACTTTTCTCTCCCTTTCATCATTGGCTATTAGAGTTCTTTATTTGGGCCATGGCTCAACAAATCCCAATCAATTGATCGTTGTGAACATGATTATTGTTTCAACAACCAGATATCATACATTTTGGATCGACATTACATGATGAAGGTTTTATCAAATAGATATACTTCTTCAGATGACGTAGGATTCCTGATTTCTTCTGTTTCAGAATTATTTAGTTCACATCAATGAACAATGATTTGATCTATTTTATGAAACGATTTGAAAATATAATATATATTTTGACCGATAATAAGGCTTGATCGAGGTAGATATAATATTAACCACACAATTGAAGGTAGAATTAAAGGTTTTGGTGGTGTCGGCATGTGTGAGAGGAAAAACTGGTGTTTTTTAGTAAAACCTGATCAACACATCTTATCCTCTAGGATTTCAAAGCATTGGGACACCATTTTTTGTTGATAGAGTTTCAGGTAAGGGAATGGTATCCTGCATCATGTGGCTAGGCCTACATTGTGTGTGGTACCTGCCAGATAATCTCTGCATGTACCTCAAATTTTACTGATAAGATATGGCTGAGTACTTGGGCTGAGTGATGTGCTGACACATCGGGTGGAGTACAATGGTTACATACATGGTGTGTATCCAAATACTTGAACAAAACATGAGGCATGTTCCATCAAACGAGTAGGAACTGGGGTCAAGGTACATGGCATGTGACCCCTACTACATATCATGTACTCTTTTACACAAGGATCAAATCTCTTTTTCTCAATGACATTGATAAGGTTTGTTTGGTTTCATTCCCCTTATTTTTTCTATAACGGTTAGTATAGAATCATTTCATACTCCTGGGACTATGATCCCTTCAGTAGGAAATCCTGGATATTATTGTTGGAATACTTTGGATAAGCAAACAGTGAGACCATCAATTAGTCTTCTTACCCTAGGTGGAGTTCTTGGTATCATTTTTACCAACACTACACGGGAGTGGATCCCCTACTGAAAGTCTTAATCCATATTTATTTTGTTGGTATCACCACATGGAATATGAATTGATCATCATATGTCGATCATATCTCTTCAGACTATTAGCATTTTATTTCTACTGGTGAGACTTGATTAGTATTATATATCATACTGACAAGATCAAAGCTATCAGACACTTGTGTGTGTTCCCTCGAATGATCATTTTCTCTACCAGGTCACTTTATCATTTATTAATTTGTTTTATTATTTTTCTTCGAATTTTACCTATACAATTTTTACATTTTTCAAAATATTTATTCAATTAATTTAACAAGCACATGTTTCATTGTAGTTTAAAAATGGGTTCTATGGTATGGTTTTGGGTATGGTTGAGAAAGATGATTTTAAGGGATAGGTTTTCAAAAAGGATAATTTAAGAATGTTTTATAAAATATTTTTTATAAAAATCATAATTTTTGATTCAAAAGATATTTTATATAGGTATATCATATTATAATTTCTTCAAAGATAAATTCTTATTTATACAGATTTTTTGACTCGAATTTATTCTGTTATTAGAAATTATTATTCATGTACTCTCTGGTCATTTTCTACTATTTTGTTATGATTACATCAAACTTTTACCACTCAAAATAAATATAAATGAATTTTTTTGTAGTTTTAGCTTTTTTTCATGGTCACATATAGAGTGAGTTACTTCTAGGATGATGGATGGTGACCTTGAGGTAATATGGAGTGTGTGTTAGAAATTTGTTTCTTTGTTCTATATCATTTTATTATTTATCTTTTATATATGTGTATTTGGAATTTGTCTTACTGTTTATTCTATTGTATTTTTATTCCATAACTATTTTTGTTATGTATGATGGTTCTATTTGATTTAAATGTACTTATTGAATATTTAATGATATTGAAAAAAGATATCAGATATACATTCCACAAAAATGTCATTTGGGTGTACGTCTATTTATTCATCCAACTTATTACTTGAAATCATTCCCATGATCGAATATGTGCTTCATTGGTTATTATCCCTTGCTCATGGTGATTGGTATCATGTGTTGGGTATGTAATGAACTAGATCCAGAGAAACATATGTGGTAGATTACTAACAACCCATGATTGATTTATATAGATGTTACATTAGTTTTTCTGAATACATAATATATTCCACAAACAGAAATATAGTATTAGTTTAGTGAATATGGAAACACGGAACACATTATTATAACTTGGTTAAAAATATTCAACAACTCCTATAAATATATATTGGTTTATCCTATGTAAAACATTTCTTTATATATTAGGGGAAAGAAGAATTATGAAAAGTGTTATCTCATATGTTAAGTATGGGTAAAGAAGGAAAATTTCATACAAAAAATTAACATAAGAATGTAAAAACATGAATTTTTTTTGAAAATCATACCACATAAAACATATATCAAAATATTGAGACATAAAATAAATAATGAAAATTCATAAGGATTAAAAAATCGAACTGTGGAAAACACATAAGTAGTAAAAATCATTTCTATAATAACCTAGGCTCATTTCCAATACCATTATAGTGAAAACATCTATTAATATACGAAGTTCGCTTTTCCTTCCATTACTTATATTACTGAACTGGGTTTACATACCATTTGAACCATTTATTATAGAACAGATATCATTTCATATTCCGACCAAGTATTACTGAACCAAGATCATTCCTTGTTCCAATTCTCTCTATCACATGAGATATAAATCTTTAACTAGATCATTAGAAGCTGATATAGGTCACACACATCACAAATTGAAAACCATATATATGTATTTGACAATAAAATAAACCATATCATAACCCATGTAGTGAATTTGGTTTCATGAACATAACTGTATTATACTATAGCACGTGGAAAAGAAAAGGGTCTCAAAAATATCGTTCAATTATAACATAATCCATGATTAAGTTATGGATTTCATAAATATCAGTTCACCATATATGTTTTAAAACCATAGGAATAATATTGATTGTATTAATGAAACATATCCTTATTAAATAATGTAATCTTATGTTGAATATACATTTTATATAAAACCTGAAATTAATTCTTGAGCAAAATTTCATTTCTTTTTTGAAAACAATTTATTTTATTCAAATACCATGAAATTTTTAAAGAATTGCATTTCATGGATAATAACCATGAAATATTTTAATGGAAAATTCACGGATGTAAGGTGTTATTATGTGTAAAAATCCGGTAATTTCTTATAAGTTAAAAAAATTATCCTCATACTTATTCTGAATGAGTCATAAAAGTACATTACTTGAAAAACGAAAGAATTATTCCTTTCAAATATGGTAATAAATAGTAAAAAATGGCTAAAATGCATTTAAAAATCCATAGGAGAATAGTAAAACATTTTATTAAATCATTTTTGGGTAAAATTAACATGTATTATATATAAATCATAGAAAATACTTATGTATAAAAAATATCAGATAATAATTTGATTGTGAAATAATCCCTTACCATAGGTGTGGGTTCCTTATAATGTTTCAGAAATACTTTTAAAATGGATAAAAGAGTTTTATAAATTGTATCTAGAAACATATTAATATTTATAATTTCATATGTGATCATATTATCACATGTTTAATAATATTTCATTACAACTCTTCTTTAAGCATTATTTTTTTTCATGATTTTTCGTATCTATCCCAGTTATTTTTCATGGGTATCCTTTATATAATTTATAGAATGATAATAATTTAATATATATATTTATATTTATTTATATATAATTCATTCATTTAATAAATTTATATAATCATAATTTTAATAATATTGTGGATAATGAATCGAATCCCATTGTGGAGATAGTAGATCGAACATACGCAGGAGCGATGGTACCATTCCATTAATTATGAAATAGTATGGAAGTGGATGCTATTTATATTATTATATAGTCAACATATTTTTATAATATCATGATATTTATATTATTTCCATCATTATACTCATCAAAATATGTTGGTGAAAAATATATTACATGGCAGCATGGAGAGAATATGTCGTATGCACACAAGTGTGGTGATTTCATTTTTCATAGGATGAATAGAATGTGTAATATGGTTGTTCCATAATCATAAAAAATCTCTGAATATATATTACACTAGATTAATCAATTTATAATAGGAAACATATGAGGAAAATGTAGGTGATGAAATGATCTTAAGAGATTCGGAAAAAGAGATTACCTCTTATTCGATGAGCTCCCACTATATCTCATCGTAAAAACACTATAGAATTATTTTTGAGAATTGAATCACCTCTAGAACATGGATAAAGATGTATATAATGTAAATAAGTTGAGTATGGGGGATATTTTAGGATCAATTAGTTGGAATGAAGTGAGGGATGGGGTGTACTTTTATAATTTAAGTGATATTCTCTTTTAGAATCTCAAAAAATATTAATTTTAATAAAATACAAACCCATGAAAATACTTCCAGATTGTCTTTTGATATAATATTATATAATATAATGTTTTAATCTCATCACCCAAGAAATTTTTGATAAGTGATTCTTTTAAATTAAACAATATAATTATAATGAAACGTTAGTTATTCTATTTTAATTTTAATTCTAGTATGAAATTATTCAATATTAATCAAGAGTATTTTTTACGTATTTGATGTCAATTAGACCATAAATAAATAGTTTATAACTTTTAGAACTATATCATAATTATTCGGTTTTTAATTAATGTATTATTATCATTAAATAATTTTTAAAACATTAGTTTGAAAAAATATCAATATTGTCAATTTGGACACTATTCATTTCATGGAAATTTAATAATATAACGATAAGATATGATACTCAGAAAAATATTTTATTATATCTCGATGGGATCAAGGTAACCTCAAAAAATCATTGGATATATCAATTATCCTAAATTATATTTATTTCCATAATATTGATAACATTAATTTTATATTCCCATTTATAAATAAATACTACATCAGTTTTGTGTAATTATTTAATATGCATATTTTTTCAATAAAAATTAATAATAAAATACTATGATGAATTTAAATCCTACATATTTTAAAAGAATATATACAGTCAAATATATCCTCTGTAAAAGTTTATATTAAAAATTCTATATTAATTAAATCTTGAATGCGAAACCTTTATCATTAATTTAGATAAACTAATATAATTGTCATAATCATTTCCATGTGGCTCAATATTGTCAATAATTTTACCCATAGATGATTATGGTTGATATACAATCTAAAAATTATGTTTTCCCTAGTTTATTTTCATTTAATGGTCATTATCATATTAATTAATATTATTTTATTGATTTCCAACCAATTAAAAAATTTCTACATTATCATTCTATAATCCTTAAAGGTAAATATTTATTTCCATAAAATTAAAAAGAAATTTCCATGATAAAGAAAAAAATAAGAGATTTACAAAATATTATTTATAAACAAATTTATCTCTTTTATTAAATTATATTAAAAATAATACATTTCTTAAAATTTGAGTAAGAAATCATTATGTTTCCTAAAAAAATATATTAAATATCCTAATCTAATTGAAGTGGCTTCCAAAGGATACCATAATAAATAAGAATTATTTTCATTGATAATCACCCATCCAATGATAATAGGATAAGTGTTACATTTTTTTATAATATTATTTTTACTTTTAATTTCAATATTTACCTTTATTCGGGATTAATTAAAAATAACTGATGTTACTATTCATAATACCCAAAAATAAATGAAAACTATTTACATAATTTATACCCATTAATTACAAATATTGAATCAATTTTTCAAAATTCAAAACATATATGTTACAAAAATTAATATAAAAGTAACCCTTTGATCGAATAATAAAATGGGGTTTAGAAGTTAAAACATTAAAAGGATTCAAATGTTTTTACATATAATTTCAATATAAAATATATACCAACGAACTAAATTATATAAATTGATAAAAATATAATCTAATTATACATTCAAAAAACAAAAATATTTAATTTGACAGTAAAACTAAATTCGAAAAACAATTTTCTTTTTATTAAACTGCATTATTTATTTTTTTATTCATTGAAACGTGAAACTTATCAAACAAATAACACAAATTCAACCAAATTTAATTTTGAATCTCCACATTCCTTTAACAATTATTGTTTCTTCAAAGAGAATATAAAAACATTTCAAAACAAGATTTAAAATGTGTGTCCCATCAAAATGCCGAAAATAGTTTATTTTAAATTACATCCTTTATCTAAAAAAATTGAATTTTTTATATATCATGTCAATAAAATATATAATATTAATTTTAGTTAGTAGATTGATTATATTACATATATATATTTCATTGGAAATATCCATCAAGATTTATTTTTTTATTTTATAAACAAACTTATTTTTATTTAAATATTATTTTCTATAAATCCATTTCTTTATATTTTAAAAGGGTCTCATTTTCATTTACTATTAATTTATCACTAAATAATTAATTGTATATAAACGTGTCAATAATAATTTAATAATTCAGTAAATATTGTTCAAACCCTTTATTATAATGGCTTGGATTTAATAATATTTATTTGTTTTCTTAAACTCGGTCTTGTATGCTATTAAATCTATTAAAAAACTAGAAATTGTGTGTAACACTAGCCAAGCATAGTGTTGTGTATACCTGAAGCAATAACGGTGTTACATGTAGTGAAATCTAATCTTTGTATAGCATAAAACACAAGACATAAAATAAATTAAAAATATATATATCATATAAAAATCTTGAGGTGTTACATTCTACCCACCATAAAATGAATTACATCCTCGAAATTTATCTAGGTTATATAAGAATTAATAGTTGAAGGTTTATTTCATTGAAACCCACATCTTAAAATGAATAATAGAAATTCATTTTAAAAAGGAATGTTAGAAACATAATTATTAAGGAATGTAACTCATAACAATGTCTCTACCCTAGAAAACAGAGACGATGATTTGGGGATGGAGGTAAATCATAAATAATCATAGGCATTGATAAAGAACAATAATAAAAAGAAATTAAGTGATCAAAAAAAGTTTCCAATTACAAAACCATATACAAAAAATTCTTGAAAGTGGTTATTGATATCATCATAATGTTAATCAAAAAGCATTAATTTTCACGTGATAATATTTTTTTCTAATATTGAAGGATTTTCATGAGATGATATATTTTATTCATTTCATTACAATATCATGATTTCTCATGCCATTAAAAATTTCGACATCATCACTTATTTCCAGAAATGAAGATTAATTTCTAATTCCTATTCCATTTTAATATCATGTTATCTAAAAATACAATAATAGTTCATTCCATTGGTCTTTATCACACAAAAAAGTTTTGAAAATGTTATCAAATATCCATATGTCAACATATGGTGATATATTGCATTATTCTTAAAACAATCATCCAAATATTAACTAAATCATTACATAAATATATAACCCTATAATCCATATGAAATATGAAAATTAAAATCATATGTAATAGGTGTACTAACTCGTCTTAACATTTATCCCCCATATATCATACAGAATATCTTATTGATACATTATAGACATGTGAATTCTTTCATCGTGTATTCTCTTGAGTCCGGGTAATAACCTACATTACCATATAATATTATTGAAAACAAAATTGTTTTATTATTAGAAATCATATTGGATAGATTACATAAGTCCCAAAAAGGTTTTATATTTCATCCATGATAGTATAATCCTCTTGAAAACAGATCCATAATTAATTCATAAGAAACTAGTATCGTCCAATTTAATTATTCATATCCATCATATATTTATCCAAATATAATTTTCTAATCAAAATGGACAAATTAATAATTATATTTCCCTTAATCATGTGTTCTTAAATTATATCACCTTACCCTTAGATAACATTTTTAGTTTATTACAATTATTCAACAAATCATTTCTATTCCATAATGAAAAACTTATACTGAAAACAGTTGTATATTTTTTGACTCATATAATGAAATATTTGAATTCCAAAACACATACACCTTAATCATCCAACATTATTCTTAAACCGTTTCCCAAGAACCATCATTATAGTCTTTCCTAAAATTTGATTCATGTCATACTATTCTTCAAATTTAAACTTACTATGCTTCTTATAATTCATGTAAAAAATAATTCTAGAATATCTCAGTCCATTCATAGTTTATTTACAATCTCATTATCCAAATTATTTTAACCCAAACTCAAAACACCATTATGATTATCTTCATGATATTTTCATTTGTCCCATACTTTCTACATCAGAAACATTCAATGTTAACCATGTTCTATCAACATTCGTTTATTGAATAATGGAAGAAATCAAATTATGAGAAACGCAAATCATATATAGAGATCACATAACCGTGGTAAAATACATTAATATTCCAATATATGATATAATAATTTTAGTCATTGTTTATTTCTGTTTTTTACCAAAATTCGTGGATTGTATCTTATAGTTAGACTTATCCTTAGGACATCAAAAAACATATCTAAAGAAAAACCTCTAAGATTCTCCCAAATGTTCCCGCATCATATTTTCTAAATGTAAATATTTCTTTACTCAAATAACAACTTCAATAAACCAATTTTTATGTACGTGGGCATTACATTACGTTTTCTGAATACTTAATACATTACACAAATAGAAGCCCAATGATTGTATTAGTTTAGTACCTTTTGAAACATGGGACAAATTCATACAATTTGGTGAAATATTGTCAAAATCTCCCTTAAATATATTACATTTTGATTTTCTGACCTAAAATAATTCATTATATCATTGCAAAATGAAATAATTTGAAAAGGGTGAGATCACATTATCATTAAGGGTAATAATGTCAAATACCAAATAATGAATAAACATAAGAATAAAAAACATGAACATAAATTTTTAAAATCATACCACACATAAAATATATCAAAGTATAGAGTCATGATATAAATCATGGTAGTTGATAAGGAATAAATCATAATAGATATTGGGCCATGTGAAAAATGAATTATCATAAAACAATAAATTTTGGAAAAAATATAAGCAATGAAAATAATTTCCATATTATCCAATCTTATTTTTGAATATAATCATAGTGGGAGAAGACCTATACGAAACTGAGTTCACTCATTGTTCAATACCTATATTATTGAAATAGGATTACATATTGTTTACTACAAACATTACTAAACTATGATCAATTCATACTCGAGTCATATATTACAGAATTGAGATAATTTCCCATTACAGTCATATCGTTCTCATGAGATATAAATCTTCACCCAATGAATTATAGGTGCATATAGGTCCCACCTATCACATAATCAAAACTATTCAAATGTGTGCCACAATAAAAAAACATATAATATTCCATAGAATGAAATGTGATTCAGAAACATCATTTATTAATAGCATAACCCATAAAAAAGGGGTCTCATAAATATCATTCTATTGTGACATAATCCACAAAAAAGATTTCAATATCACATATATAATTTAATTATAAAAATACTAAAAATATAGGAATAATAGGAATGATATACTGGAATCATGTATTTAATAAATAATTCCATCATAGTTGTAATATAATTTTGATAAAACAAAAGAAATAAATTCTTAAAGAAAATAAAATTTTTAATAACTGGAATTTCCACATATCCTTTTTTAAAACATGCATGTTTTCTTTTTTACAATGACTTATAGATAGATTCATTTAGTCCTAAAATGTTTTATATTTTTTCCATGATATTATAACCTTATTGAAAACAAATCCATTATTGATTACCTATAAACTAGTGTCATCCGATTAACTTATTCATATTTGAAATATCTTTATCCAATCTTACTTACCTTAACATAAGGAAAATATTAAGGATTATATATCCATTAATCATATATTATCCAAATATATAACCATACACTTAATTCACATTTCTAGGTCTTTAAAACTATTCAATATATCCTTTCCAATATTTAATAAAACACAAATATTAAAAACACTTATATATTTCATGTTTTAGATAATAAAATATTTGAATTAAAAAACATATACACTAGAATCATAAAACATTATTCTAAAACCGTTACACATGATTCATCGTCAAATTCATTCCAATAATTTTAATTATGTCTTTAGGTTCTTCAAACTCAATCTATTCATGATTATTAGTTTTAATGTAAAAAATAATTCTAGAACATCACATTCCTTTCACATGTCTCATACAATATCATTACCCTTTGTTTTATAACCAACACTAATTACTCCTTCATGATTCTCCTCATTATATTTCTACATACTAAATCAGTTTTCATAATATCCAATATTTCTAAATATGAAAAATTAAATTTTATTAATGTTATACATAGTCCTAGCTATTGACTAAGACCCAAAAGAAAAGTGTTAGAAACATTTATCATTAATGAAAATCACATAACAAAAAGAAATTACTTATAATATCTTCACATGTAAAACCATAGGTTTAATCATAGGTTACTCATGGTTATTACCAATATTCTAGGATTGAAACATATGTTTATACTTATCTTAATGAAATCTCTATATGTATCCTTAGAAATATATATTGGGATCTCAACAAATTTTTCACATCCAAATTTTTATTTGTATACTAAATCATCACTATGATTCCAACTCTAATGTCCCAAAAATATGTACATGTAAATGAAAGTACATTTCTATAATAATTAATAAATTACACAAATAGACTCCGAAAGATCATATTAGTTTATTTCCTTTAAAAACATGAAACACATTATTCTAATTTGGTGAAAGGTCTTCAAAATCTGCCATAAAGATCTCACATTTTTTTATTCTGACATAAAACATTTATTTAAATAATGAGAAAAAGAAAAATTATGAAAAGGTTGAGATTATATGCATAGAATGGGTAAATAAGTATAATATCAATCAAAAAATGAACATAAAAACATGAACCTAGCTTTTTATAATCATACCACGTATAAAAAATATCAAAACATTGAGTCATGAAATAAATATTGTAATTTCATAAGGAATAAATCACAAAGGAACATGATCTATGAGAAAATAGAATTGGCATAAAACATGGAATTATGGAAAAAACATATGAATATAAATTTATTTCCATATTATCCAAGGATCATTTCCAAGGCCATTGTAGTAGAAAAAGTCTTTTTCTGAATCGAGTTCACTCTTATTTATAGCCATGTATTAAAAAATCATGTTAAATTACTATTATAGCCCTACATTACCGAACCAACATCATTTTTTTGTTCCAGTCTTATCTACCTCATTACATCTAAATTTTTAACCAATTTATTAGAGGGATTTATAGATCCCAAACATCACATAATGAAAACCACACATATGTTGTGACCCAAGAAAAAAACCCATATCATAACACATTGAATGAAATGGGTTTCATAAGAATTATTCTATCATAACATATCTCATAGAAAAGAATTGGGAATCATAAATAGAATTGCATTACAACATAATCTATGGAAAATATATGAATTTTTTAGAACAATTTAATCATAGACATAACAAAACCATATAAGTAATAGTGATAGTATACATGGAAAATATCCTTATTAAATAATTTCATCTAAGATGGAAAATAATTCTGGTAGAACACTTCAAATTAATTCTTTAAGAAAATATCCTTTTTTATTTGAAAACCTTTTATTTTCATTAAATATCATGCAATTTTAATAAAAAATAATCTCTTGTAAATTAAACATAAAATATATTATGGGAAGATTCATTAAAATAATTAATTATGAATGTATAAAAATAAATTAATTTTATACATGTTAAATGAGCATTCTTCTCATACTTCCGATGGAAATGTAAAAAAACTCCCTCATTTGGAAGAAAACATTGATTCTTTTTAAACTATCTAGTAAAAAGATTAATTGGGTAAAAATGACTTCAAAAATAAATAAGAGACTATTTAAAGATTTTATGAAATCATTTCTAGAAAACATGTACATGGGAGATAAACAAATCTGTGTAAATATGTATGTATAAATAATCTATGATAATGATGAGATTTTTGAAATTATCCATTCCCTTAGGTTTTCGTTATTCCTCTATAGGATAGAATCAAATATAATTGATTAATTTTGTGTTATAAACAATATTCAAAACCATATTTACATTTATGGTATCATATGTGATCATTTTATCACCTGTTTAATAATATTTCGTTATTTTTATTCTTTTGTTCATTATTTGTTTCATGTTTTTTCATATATATCCAATTTATTCATCATGGGTTACCATCATATCATTCAATGAATGATAATAATGTAAAATATTTCATATTTACTAATTATATACAATTATATTATCATGATTTTAATGATATCATGGAGAATATATCGCATCACATCATGGAGACGGTAGGTCGTACATATGCACAAGTGATGATATCCATCCTCTAATTATGAAGTGTTATAGAGGTTGATGGTATATAAATTGTTCTATAATAAATATCTTATTAAAATGTACTTATATATATATATATTATTTCCCTTTGTTATACATGAAAATAGTTTTGAATAAAATATATTACACCACGGTGTGAAGACATTAGGTTGTACATAAAAAGAATGAAATGTTTTTAAATCTGAATTAAATTTAAAATTAATAATGATGACCTAAATTATATAACCTGATAAAAATATAATCTATGTAAACATGAAAACATTTTAAATATATAATTTATCATTATAAATAAATTTGATGAAAGGGTATTTTTCAATGAAAATGCATTAATTTTTTTTACTATTCATAAAAAATGTGGAACTTATCAGAAAATTACGAAAAATTCAACAAAATTAAATTTTGAATAAACCAATTTCAAATAATAATTTTATTTATCCCAATAAAATATAAAAAATTGTCAAAACAACATTTAAATTCGGTGGGCCATCAAAAGGTGGAATAACATCATATTTTTAAAATTATTGATTCTATCATAAAAATGGAATTTGTCCATAAATTATGTCTAGAAAACATATAATATAAATTTTACACATATGATTTAAATTATTAAATAGTTATTTTATTGATGAAATCTTTTAAAAAATTATTTTATTGTTTTATAAACTGAATTATTTGTAATTAAATGGTTTTTAAAAAAACATTTCATTTCATTTAAAAATGGATTTATTTTCATTTATAATTAATTTCTCACCAAAAAAGTTATTTATATATACATGGGTAAATAATATTATCCTATCATAGAAAAAAATATCATAACCTCCAATATAATGTCTAGGTTATAATAATATTTAATTTTTTTTATTAAACTTGATCTTGCCTAAAATGAAATCAATAAAAAGATCTTGAAATTGTATATAACAAAAACCAAGTGTATTGTTGCATATATCAAAATCTAAAAAGATTTTTTATATGTATCATAGGTGTATCTTGGTGTAACGTACAACATAATACATTAAAGAAATTAAAAAATCTCATAAAAATCTCAATGTTTTATAGGCGTGAGGTTTGTTTTGGGAAAAGAATTATATCATAACCATTGTTTTTTATCAGACATGGATATGGAACCACCCTCTTTTATTTGGTAGTTTATAGTGGACTGGATATATGACTATCTAAACACTAGGGGTTTATGTGGGAAGAGCCTCACAATATCTTTCTCATTATGATCCTCAAGTTTCTATGGGATTTTAGGTTGGGAATCATCAAATATATGTTTTGTCTTATTTTTTATAGTTAATTTTTATTTTGATTTATTGTATTTTTATTTGTATCAGTGGTTTGTCAGAATGTTTAGTTTTTTAATTATTTTTGGGTTAAAAAGGAATTAATATCCCAAGGAACATGGTAATCCCTCATATTATGGAGGCCCGTGAAGATTAAATTTGATTGGTTCTTTTAACCTTACCTTGAAAGTTGATGCATTGTCTGCCATACTGGGTAACGAAACCATCCACAGTCACTCCACCCCCACAGAGTTTTTGTGATGAGCTCCCATTTATAAAAATACTATATAGTTTTTTTAGTATATTATTTTATCAGATTTCAGGGCCAATAGTATAATATATTTATTGTTTTCTTATTAACATAGATGAGATTTAATGATTGAACTAGTTTTTCAAAAGGTGGTTGTTTATTTTTAAAATTATTAGATATGATTTCCGAAAAGAATAATAAATTACTTTTTGGGAAAATATTTGTAAATTTTTTCAATGTTGATTAACTATATTTTTTGTAATTATATTTAAGTGATAAATATAGGTTTCAAATATTATTTAGGAGTTTAAATAATATTCTAGTGGCATTTTTATATTTCAATGCTGAAGTGTGAGTTTTTCAAATGATTTGAAAGGTGTATTTTAGGTTTGTACTTAGTGATTTTTATTGATTCGTTCATTTTTATTATTTGAGTTATTTGTCTTAATAGTTTTTTTGGAGTTTCTCATGTAAATTCCTAGTGGCAGTTATATATTTTAACCCTTGGGGTGGCCTTGAGGATTGAACCATTATTTCTCTAGGTGTGTCTCTTTAGAATTTCATTATGTGGATTTTTTTTGATCATTATGACTCATGTAGTAAAGTCCACTATGAATTTATTTCACTTGATTACCTCTTGGATTTTCTATTCCTCAATGAATGTTGACGTGCTTTAGTGATTCCTAGGCCTCAGTGATAGATTCACATTTTGGTTTTAAATTTTAGTTTAAACATTAGGTTTGTGTTTTGTTTTGAGAGTTGTTCATGGGAACTCTTGGGTGTGTTTCAGGTGAATAAAATGCATTTCATGATTCTTTTTCTGGTCAGTTTCATAGGTACAAGGTATTTAGAGAGTGAGGTCATGGAATACTCTCACACAACAAAAATATAGATGTCAAATATTCCTTTTTAAGGCATGTTTGAACTTCAGTATATTTTTGACATATCACTTACTATATTATTCTCTTTACATTGATTGTCCTTTTTTCATGAATTATATCCTTCATGATTTAGTTTGTAAATATAATTTTGAATATTTATTGGTAGTGTTTCCTTCTTGGGTTGTTTTGGCCTTTGTAGTGGATGAACCCTTCTTTTTGTGATATGAGGATCTAGTTAGTAATCTCCATTAGGATACATTAATTCTATGTTCAATTTTTTTCCTTTTCTTCATTATTTGATAGATAAGTTGAATTATTTTGATGAGTAAAAGTTTTTACTTCATTTGGAATTAGTACAAAAGAATCATTTTTTTGAACATTACATGTTTCCACATAATTCTTCAAAGTTTCATGGTTTATCCACAATGTTGGTGACTTCATAAATAATAGTAGGACTAATTTTGTGTATCTATTTGATAATCACTCTATTAGGGAAGTAGAGTGTGGAATTGAATTAGAGTTAAATTATTTCATATATGTTTATTATCATTTTGGAGTAATGTGGTGATCAGTTTAGAGGTGTCTCTCTCTTTTATTTGCAAGAATATTTGGATGTTTTCCTTACAGTTACAAATTTAATGACCTTATAAGGGCATGAAGTGTTATAGTCTTGATAATTTAGAAAAATTATAAATAATTAACCCAATTATTTTATTTATTTTTGGGAAAGAGTTCCTGATTTTATTTTTTTATCTGATTCCCTCAAATTTTTGATAATTTAGAGTTTTAGTATAGGAAACACTATTGGAACATAGTTAGTAATAATATTTTTTCAACCTGTGTGAAGACATTAAGTTTTTAATAATACCAATTTTCATGATTATAAAACTATTTACCAATATATATAGTTAAACCATTGTTATACATATGAATTTCTATTGAGGCGATCATTATTGGAGCATGGTGTGGTAAATATTTCCAGAAAACTCTACAACATGCCCTATTTTCCAAAATGTTGAAATTATTTAAATATCTGTAACAAAAATAATACTATATTAGCCTCATATACTCCCCACAAATAAAATACCCAAATATGGATATAGGATAACACCATGGGATATCTTCTACATTTTGAGGGAGTCACTTCCTCGATTTGAGGTGATCTTCTTAAGGTAGGCGTCATTTATGATTTCGGAATAATTTTTATTTGGTTTTATCTTCATAGATTAATATTTTCAATATTTTATGAACCTTAGGAATATATTTTGATAGAATAAAATATAGATTTTGATGGTAGGGTTTGTAGATCATGCCTTAGTTCCTTCTCTTCTAGTATTCAATAGTTTGTTCACATACTTACACCATTTGTGGAAGGATGGTCCATGATTTTTTATTTCCCATTATAACTAATAATAATTAATCATTCAAACTATGTTTGCATATAAAATTATTTTTTATTGAAAAGTTTAATATTTAATATAAATTTCAAGAAAACATGATTGGATTTGAAAAAGAAATATGTATTCTATGTGTCAGAAAAATTACCCCAATGGTTTTCATGGGGTGTTTGGTAATTAAAGAGATAATTTATACCTTATATGGTCTACATGTTATTTAAATAAATGTTTTGAGATGTTTTATAGGTTAAATATCTATCCCCTCTTATCATTAATGGATTTTCCTTATGGATTCTTATGTAATTCAATTGTGGAATTGTTTTATGATTATAAATATATGTTTTTTGATGCATTTTTTATATGTAATATTTTTAGTAGTATATTCAACAGAGACTCTATTTTTTCCCTACTATAGTTTGGCATATTTTAAGGCAATTTTTCATAGCCATGATATGAGGTGACACAATATTTTGAGGCATGGTGAGCTTAGAATTTTTTTTTATAAAAAAATTAAATATATTTTATATCAGGCCCACACAGTTTTAAAAAAATTTTAATATCTATATAATGGATTGTTTGAGTGATAATATGAGACCTTTTTTGAATCCTGAGTGTAGTATTTACCCTACTCTTGACATAATGTGGGTGGGCAGTAGTTGTTCAGATGGGGAATCCATTAGCTTGTACATTTAATGAATGAATGAATGAATTAATTTTTTTGATTTATTTACCACCCTAGAACAAATTATATTTACAGGTATAATTATATAGAGAATATACGAGGTTAGTTTCATAACCCTCTGATCAATGAGAGGAGATTTTACTATTTTTATTGGTGTATCAAGATTAGATGTTGAATAGGGAACATATCAATATTGATTGATATACAACAACAACAACTAATAATCATCATTGATGGTGAAGGAAACCTTCACAAATTACAATCCAATATCAATTAATTGAACATTGTGTTTGGGTGAAACCCTCTTTTTGATTAATCAAACATGAATCTTGAATCTTATTGGATTTCTGGGAAATTTATAACCTTCTCACGAGCCTAGTTGAAGAATAAATTTATTATTCAATATATATATACTTTTTATGCCATTATTCTCACCGAGGATTCCACACTATCAATATTTTGTTTTAAGCCCTTTTCTAGCAATTTTTGTCCCTCATTTTATGTTTCTTTTCCTCGATCATTCTTTGTTCCCTTCGATATTGTCCTACGGGGTCATGGTTTGTCTTTGGCAAGAATTTTTTAGTATTATTGAACCACAAATATTTGATGAATATTCATTTATGATGTTAACATAGGTGATTTTAGGATGGATCTAGATATATAATTGGATTTTGGTGATTAATCATGTAGATATGGGATCTGGGACTATTTGGAAGTGACAACAGGGGTGTACAAGGTTGTGGTGGCTTCTATCGAAGAAACAGAATCTGACTTCCAACCATGTATGGGATGGAATAAATGATAGGAGGTGGTTTCCACCAATTTTGAGTTTTCAAATAGTAAGAATCGTGGTGGTAAGAATATATATTGAAACAGCAAGAGGATATTGTGCATTCTTTGAGAAATCCAAAAACACTACACTTACTAGGATGAACATATTCCATGAAGCCCCTCCGTTAGGGTGGATACCGTTTTTGGGTGAGTTAAATATCACACATCATGTGGGACCCCCACAATAGATGTGACCCATTATTGGAGGCATGGCACGTACTCCCTGTATACATGAACATGGAAATGGCTAGGTCGAAATTTTTTACTGGCACACAACTAGGTATATAGACATGACCAGGATCAAACGTGCAATCCATGTGTGGAAAAGTCACATCATTTAGCACCGTTACGCATCATTTAGAACAAAATGACCAATTAGAAATGTACTGGAGAGGAAACTTCTAGATAGAGTAATAAATACACATTCTATGTGGACCCCTTACATTTGGTGTACTTCCTTTTTTAGGTAACTCTTACCTCTCATATTTCCTTTATTCAGACTCTTTATTTGATCCCTAATTACCTTATGTTGAGTGTTTTTTATGGAAAATTAAATGGTGGCCTTCATAGATTCCATTGAAATATGACGGAACATTTAATACAAGTGACACTTATTCTTGTGGAATTCACTAATGGTAGTGATCAGGAAGTATTATCACAAAGAGGTAGGGATTGGATGTCCACCTATCCATCTAGGGAATGGATCCCCAATACACTTCTATCTATTGAGTGGTACTTCATGACAGATAATGGTTTTGGTCCTCAATCTACTAAGTGGTACCCCTTTATTAACTAGGGTGACAGTCTTATATCTATTGAGTGGTAACCCCTGATGGACCAGGACACTGGTCCTCTAACTATTGAGTGGTACCCTCTGATGGACTATGTCACAATTCCTCTAACTATTTATTGGTACCCACTAAATGTCTAGGGAATGATTGCTCTATCTACAGAGTGGCACACTGTAATATACATTTATTATGGTTTTTTTTATAAGGGTGACCACATATTTAGAGCCTCCCCACAGTAAGAATTTCATATATTCATCAGAGGAGGGAAGTTATCCCCCTGGGTCATCAGACTATTCAGGATCCTACATAGGGATGGTGAGGGTTCCTATCAATTTTCCTTACACTCAGATGCGGAGAGGGTGCATGGAATCTTCAAAGTGTCACTACTAAGGATATACATGCATGATCCTATGCACGTTATTTACTAGGTTGAGCTTTACATTGAAATGGAGCAACCTACATAGTGTTTATAGTGGTGATCACTGATCAGTAGGAGAGGATCCTTCACAAATGTGTGATTCCCTTTGTTCATGTGTTGTGGAAGCATTGGAGTACGCTGGATAGCTCCTAGGATATAAGATCCATATAAAGGATTAGTATCCCTACATTTTTTCAAATTTTGGTACTTAAGGGATGCAATTTTAGAAGTATTAAAAAATATAGAGACTCATTTTTATCTTTTATGATATTAAAATATATTTTTAGAAATGTTTTCATAGCCAGGAATTAAGACCTCCTATGATTTTATGGATCGATGAACCTTGAATTAAGTTTATAAAAATATTCAATATATTTATTATCATGATCACATATTTTTTCAAATAAAACTTAAAATTAAAAGAAGTGTCTCAAATACAAAAAATGATACCATAGTTGAATTCATAGCACATTATGTCCCCAAGGTATGACCAAAAGATGGTTGGTTCCAACCATTTAGATGAGGTATCCATTGGACGGTTTTACGTCCCCATCCTAGGAAGCAATAACTGATGCCCTAGGTCGGGTCACCACATTAACTCGGGTGCACCTACTCATATAGTAAAGATTTTTGACTAGGTGTGAGGGTCTAATAGGTCACATGGAAATAAAATACCCTCTTTACTAGAGTAAGCCACAACAGAACAAAACTAAAATAGAAGAAACAATATGAAACAAATAATAACATGAATAAATAACCATCACCCTGACTAGGTACAACCATATACAATAGTAAATATGTCATTAAATTTTATTGGTATAAGTGAATAAAACCCTAAAAAGAAAGACAGATAGAATAATCCCCAAAATGTTCTAGACTCCATGTGTGGAAATTCACCCATACATGTCGCATGTCCAACTCAACTCCCTAGATTAGGGCCCTTTACATTATATTTACCATCAGGAATGAGATCTTCTTGGGTACCCAACGGTGGCCAGATTAGGGTGTGGGAATAACTCAGTTGTCCACCACCAATGGTGTCTACAAAATATCTAGTAAAACTAGATTGTACATGCATGTGATAAACAATGGAAAGAAAATGTGAACCATTCAATAGACCATTATAGACCATGTTCCTTAAAATTTTAATACTACTGAATCCAAATTCACCACTTAGTCATCCCATAGTTTAATCTAACATTTTCCTGTGTTCAAAATATTAGGAATGTTTGATATTCTCTGGTATATGGGAATACTATATTTTTGGTTGTTACTAGGAATTACATTATAACAACCATATAATCCTTTCCTCGAATCCTCAGTCTAGGTGGAATGAAACCATTATGGGAATGTAACTCTATCTCGTTCCCTAACTCATGGATTTGTGGGTTTAGTTAGAACCTCATTCCAACTCGACCTATGGCTGTAGAACATATTCTATATACCTGACGTTTCCATCCTTGTGCATAGACTTTTTTATCATTCTCCAAAATTAACCACATCACAACCAAGAATAACTAATATCACTATCAATATTATAACAATAAAAATAATTAGGAAAATAACATTATCCCTTAATCTATAAACACATTCATCATTCATATCACTTAACCCTTTGAGCCCAATTTCCCATTTTCTATGCCTATCTCACTAAGCATATTAATGTCCAAAAATATTTCCTTATTATATTCCTAATAATAACATTTCACTAAATTACATGTCATCCTAAAAATCACTTATCCTTTAACAACATTACACACAACTAAAAAATCCATTCTAACTCATTATAGAAACCAATTAACCTCTTCTCCAGGTCGTTACACTATCATGCATCTATTTCACACCTTATATTTCTGTTATCCTCATCGGGAGGGTCATAACACCCAATGGGTGGCCCGAATTTGGTCATGTAATTATCCTTGTATCCCATCGTGATCAGGTAGAGTTCAATTAATCATTTAGACACCCAATACAACACATCTCGCTAAGGGAATCAATAACACTTTTAAAAGGGAGTCATGAATGGAACAATACATGCACGAATCAACACAAGGGCCAAGGGATTTCACTTTCAGACCACCCACACTTAATTCGTCGTTGAACACACTCTTAATCGAGGCCTTATATCCAGATTCAACAAACCTCTGAAGCCTCAATATAAAAATATTTGTAAATAAATGGGTATAGATCTGCATAAGAAAATGGAGATAAGTTGTGAAACCTATCCCAAAAAAGATAATAAAGAAGAATATTAGAATTACGCAGATCATCAATATGCAATTAATGGTACTCCAAAAAAACTAGTATTGAAGGAGGAACACCACTTGGAAGATCTTGGAAGCTTGGATCATCAATAGGGTTGAATGAGGAAGAAATAAGAGAAATCTCGAGATGGAATATAAAATATGGTAATAAAATATTTGTAATTTTTTCAATGTTACTGTGCCTCACGGTTTACCCATAGGGTTTGAAAATCCATTCTCAAACTATGGGGAGAATACTGTCAAAAAATATCCCCGCCATATGGTTTATTAGGATGATCCACATGGTTTACCCTTGTCTTACGCAAACCGTGCAATTTTCCCAAAACTACTTTTTCCTCCATTTTCATATCCCAAACCCCTGAAATATCCCAGAGCCTCCTCCTGAAATTTGGGAAACCAATATTAAACAAAAAAAAGACTTAAACTGAAAAATAATCAACAACATACCATAGGATAGATCCTAGATCTTACAACCTCCCCACCTTATGAAGTATCTTCTCGGAGCTGGTCTCCCCGTGCATCACTGGGTTACAAAAGAAAAGAGATTGGGACACTATAACAGCATATCTGATTCTCTCTCCCATGTTTCTTCCAAAACGTTTCTAGGTTTCCATAAAATACGAACCAAAGGCACCTCTATTCCGTGTAATACATTATTAGTGTGATCCACAATATGAACATGCTACTCCTAAAAGATCACATCAGCCTCAAGCTCAATATCCTTAGTGTTTATCACATGATATGGATCTAGATGATAGAGCCAGATTTGTGATACATAGAAATAGTCATGCTTCCCAATATACTATTATGGGAAAGATAATTGGGATGAAAGTGGGCTGATCCTCTCCAAAATCTCAAATATCCCCATATCCCAAGGTGCCAACTTTCCCTGTTTCTAGATTTTGTGGTGAACCTTCCTTGGAGACACCCGAAGAAACGCACTATCACCCACTATAATCCCAAGAGGTCTATAGTGCTCATCTGCATATTCGTTTTGGATACTGTAATCCATTTCCATTTTCTTTTGAATCGGTCTAACCTTCTCCATCATCTCCTACACCAGACAGTTTCCTAACATCTCAAACTCTCCAACTTCAAACAAACATAGTGGACATCATAACAGTCTCCCATATAGTGCCTCAAATGGAGCCATCTGAACTATGTCCAGAAAGATATTGTTTTATTAAAATTTAATAAGAAACAAGTCATTTTTCAACAAACAACTAATATATAGAACTCATTCTCTATACATGTTTTCTAATACCTGAATTGTATTCTCTAACTTCTCGTCTGTCTGTGGGAGTTAAGCCGTAATCAAATACACCTACGTACCAAGTTCCTTCTATAGTTCATTCCAGAAGTGTGAGGTTAAGCATGTACCAATCTTTGAAACTATGGTTCTCCATAATCCATGAAAATATACTATTTCACGAACATATAATTGTCAGAACTCGTCGACGGTATAGGATTCATGGATTGATAAGAAATGAGACACTTTTTTCAGTCGATCTACCACCACCCAAATTGCATCATTCTTTTTGGGAATCCTTGGAAGACCCATTACAAATAACATGGTACATCATAGTCATGACAGGACACCCTTCCCACTTTGAAATATGAAACTTGTGCATCAACTCCTCCCGTACAAATGCCACCACCAAAATATGCATGTGAACATAAGTAACTCCATCCGAACCAAAATTCCAACAAGAGGGTGAATCGCCTCCTTTAAGACTTTCCTTCATATCCAGAAAATCTTGATCCACCAGATGAATCTCTTTAACTTATCTTAAAAGAATAGAATCAACTACGATCGATGCAATTTATATCTTTTCGTTCCCATCTTGTACCTCCAAATGCATCTCGGCAAACAAGTCCAACAACTTTCACTATGAACTAGAATTCTTAACTACCTAATTCTGAGTCTTCTATCTCAGAGAATCAGTAGCACTATTACCTTTCCCAAGTGTGTACACAAACTCAAAATCAAAATACTTCTTATAATCGACCCATAATCCCTATTTAAGATTAAAATCACACTGAGAGAATATTTACATGAGACTTTAATTGTTTGTGAAAACCATGAATGTTTTTCCCAATATGTAATTCTTTCGGCACATTAAGGCATGGCCCAAAAAAGATATCTCCAGGCCATGAGTAGGATAATTCCTTTTATGTGGCCTCAATCGTATCTACCTAGAAGATACAAAACAATCATCATACATCAAAACTTCCCCTATTCCAAAACTGGATGCATAATAGAAAAAGGTTTACCTCTTACTGGGTTCAGCTTAGACCAAAATTGGTCTGGTAGTCAAAAAATTATTCATCTCCTAAAAAGCATTCTCACGACCCTCTGGCCAATCAAACATACCAAAATTATTTGTTAAGAATATTAGCATCACTTTGAAATGAGAGAAATCTCTAATAAACCTTTAGTAATTACCGGCCAAACCTAGAAATCCCTAAATATCAAAGACGTTATTGGGATGCTCCCAAGACACCATAGCCTACACCATTTCTATATCAACTAACACACATGACAGGGAAATTATGAGTCCCATTAAGTGCACCTCATTAATCCAAATGTTACATTTAAATTGCTTCACATAAAGCCTATGCTCTCTTAGTGTACTCAAGACGATGTCAAGATGTTTGGCATTATCGTCATGAGTTATAGAGTACACAAATATGTCATCAACAAAGACAAATACAAACTGATCTAGATATGGTTGTAATATCTAGTTCATCATGGCCATGAACTCATCTGGTCCATTGGTTAATCCAAACAACATTAATAGAAATTCATACAGCTTGTACCTGCTTCACGAAGCTATCTGAGCTATGTCAGATGTTCTCACCCTCAATTGATTGTTCCATATTCTCAAATAAATCTTGGAAATCACTAAGGAACACATGAGATGATCAAACAAGTCATCGATTCTAGGAAGAGACTATCAGTTCATAACCATAATCTAGTTGAGTTTCCCATAATCATCACATAGCCTTAGTGTTCTGTAACCATTCTTAGAAAACAATATAAGATATCCCCAAGATCATTTAATAGGATGGATAAACCCCCTTTGATCTATCTCTTCTAGATGAAGCTTATTTTCATGGAGCTCTATTGGAAACATGTAGTACGGTGGAATAGAAACTCACTTTGGTCGAGGTAAGAACTAAATTTTAAACTCAACACCTCTCATGGGTGGTAACCCAAAGAAGTCCTTTGGAAACACATCCATAAATTAGTCCAGAACAAGAGGGAGGATTGACAACTCTTTCTGCCCTCCAAACAACATAAGCCATGCTACTTCAGTTGTTATTTCTCACAATAGTTGATGTAGCGGTCCTATACAGCCCACTAGAGTATCCCACCCACCAAGAAGGACATAACTACATACATTTAGAGATGTGAACATTACTCAACCTCGTAAAAAGTCTATAGGGTATTGATATAAGACCAACTAATATATCCCCAATATTAGGTCAAAACCTAACATCTATAGTAAATACAGATCTCGCAAAAAATGATACCTACCAACCTCTAGAGCATAACCTTTACACAGCATGAGGTCCTCAACTTATACCCTTGAAGAGTATCAAGAGACAACACCCCAATGTACTCTCCACAATTGAGCCCTACCCATCTATAAACTGAGTAGAAATAATAGAATGTGTAGAAATATAATCAAATATATCAATTGAATGAATAGAATCAACATGAATTATAACACAAATAGTAGATAGTTCCACCTTACCACTATCAGGTGTAGTCTGAACTGCATGGAGGTGACCTGGTCCATTACACTGGTCTATGTTATGAGTTCCCTTCACTAAAATGTCATGTTGAAAAGGATGATCCTGCCCCAGAGTTCCACATCCACCGCCTCTACCAGTATGAACCTTGAAGCTCTAGATGCCTACCTGATATGAGGTAATAGACAACCCACCTATGCTCAGTATTTTCCTATGACATCCATCATTACTTAACTATTGTGGGATCCAGTAGAACCTCTACACGTGGCCTAGCCGTTTGCATCCATGGAACTCGACCAGTGGGTAGTGAAACTTGTTATGGTTGTTACCCATCCTTCCATAATGATATCATAATTCAAGGTTTCTGCCCTACTAAGCTGACCCTATCTTCTAACTAATCTGTGTGCTTTCACCCTGCTGAAAAGTTCCAAAATGGTGCTTCCTAATATTAGAAGTCACACCACTTAACCACCCATCTCAAACCACAAATTCACTACCTAAAGATCACTTTAGGTTACTGTACGAGATAAGGGATTGGTCCACAACATGAGAAAACCATTTCAGATGAAAGATATTCAACAGTGACCAAATCTAGTGTCTCAACCTATCTTTGACGATTTTTTCCACAGTTTCCTAATCTCCAATTAATGTCGGAATGAAGCATCTCAAATCTGTTAAATGACTAGCATTATCCATTATTGACGTTTTCCCCTAAGTTTACCTCATAAAATATACATCCTTCTCCTACCTGATGGTTTCTTGGTAGAAGTGATAAAGAATAATTTCTTGAAAATCTTTCGACATTATTTCTCAAGTATGCTCTATCTGAACCATGATGTCCCACCGACACTTTGCTTGAACTCCCAGCATATAGACAGCTAACATGTCTCACTTTTTGAGAGGTGTAACTAGATTTTGAATAATATTCTGGATGGACTCTACCTAGAACTCTACTACCTATGGCCCATCGTCTCCAGTAAAGGTTGGAGGGTGTTGTAGATGAAACCCCATGGTCAACTCAAACATACTCGGTGCAGCCCACTATGAGTCCCATTCCATCACATGAATAAATTGAGAAAAGTCCTCATAGAACACAAATTCCCTATTATCTTGGATAACCTAATTCTCCTACTAAACCACTGGATGATTGTTCTTGACAACGTCCTCATGTCACCCAACCGGCACCCTTTTTTAAGTCTTCATATCACTATAATTCCAAACATGAGCTTTATAATGAAACTATAGTGCTTTTATGAAAAGGAAAAAGATACAGGTAGGATCATCACATGCAACCATTCTAGTTTTCATAAACTTCACAAAGAATCACACCCATATCCAGATCAATGACCACAGAAATCTCTCATAGGGTCATGACTAACACAGATATATAATTCACAAGGATTCATGCCTTATCTTTTATGCCAATTCAAAACAATCTATGCATCCCAGTTGTCTCATAAACTAGTCAATACATTGTTACATCTCTATTAAGATCCATTTTCAAATTTCTTCTTACCATTTAGGCGTTCATTTTTATATATTCATACCATCCCATTAAACACAATTTCATTACATTTAATGAAAAAATAGCATCCTATCTTTTATATCCTTTACACCCATCCCGTGTGTGTGCCTATTATGATGAATGTCTCATGCCTACATAGGTCATTAGAGTGATGAATGAATGCACCACCTCATACCCTTTCTGAAAATGATATAAGTATCACTAAACCATCAAATCACACAATAATTGGATCACCATATGGTGAAATATCATAAAATATAATAAAAAATAATAAGAACAATGATCCCCTCTCAGGGTGACTTGGGGTTCCCCTTGTACAATGGTATGCTTCTCCAAAGAACGTTCCGAATACCAAGGCCCGACACATTCCTAACCTCTGATATACCATTCCCCATATAGTAAGAAATGGAAAATAACAATCTCTTATACCACATTGTTACATCCCTACCCCGAGAGACACTAACCGAGGCTACAAGCCTTGTCTCCACCTGACCTCGGGTGCAACTCCCTGTTTTTAACAGTTTCTGACTAATAGTGAGGGTCTAATAGTTCATGTGGGGAGACTATACCCTCCTTACCAGAGTAATCCATAATATAACGTAATTCAAATAGCGGTAAAAATAAGATACAATTCATACCATTCATAAAAAACCAACTCCCAAAATGATTACAACCATATACAACATTAAATAAGTCATGGCATGCTACATAGATAAGTGTTCAAAACATGAAAAAAAGACAAACTGGAGAATCCCCAAAATAGTCTAGACTTCACATCTGGAACCTCACTCATACATTTCACATGTCCAACTCATATCCCTAGCCTAGGTCCCTTTCCATTGTCCTGACCTACAAGCATGAAATCTGCTCAGGTACCCAATGGAGGCCCGAGGTTGATGTGATTATAACTCAGTAATAACCCATTAAATGTGTCAATAAAATATCCATTAAATGTAGATAGTGCATGCATGTGATAAATAATGGAATGTAAATGTAAACATTTCAATAGTCCATTCTAGACTATGTTTCTTTAAATATTACTATTATTGAATCCAGGTTCACTACTTAGGAATCTCATGGATTAATATACCCTTATCCTATGTTCAACAGATTAGGAAAGATTAATATTCTCTGGCATATGGGAATAAGATCATGTCTTGTCTCACTAGGTATCACATTAAAACAACCTCGTAATCCTCACCTCAAAGCATTAGTCCTGGTGGATTCAAACTGTTAGGGGAATTAAACTCTGTCCCCTTCCTTAAACCATGAATTTTTGGTGGATTTAGAACCTCAGTCGAACTCAACCTCTGAGCAAAGAACCCAATGTCTATACCCACTGTACGAAGCCACGTTCTCATCCTTACTTATCATTATCTACAATTAACCACATCACGACCAATAATAGGTAATATCACTACCAATATTACAATAATATCAATAAATGGGAAAATATTATTATTCATTATTCATCTAATAGATTCATCATTTATAAAACATAACCCTTTTTCCCATTTCCCATTTCCCATGCCTATCTCACTAAGTATATTGAAGTTTAAACATAATTCCTATTGCTATTCCTAATAATAAAATTTAACCTAATTACATGTCACCCCTAAACTACCATGGGCTTTAATAACATTAGACACAACTGACCCCAATATATTATAACCCATTACTTAAACCAATTAACCACTTTACTATGTTGCTACATCATCATTTGTCAATTTCGCACCTTATATTTCTATAAGACCCATCTGGAGGGTCAAGAAACCCCATGGGTGGCCCTAGTTTTTTCAAGACATCCTCCATGCATCCCATGTGGATCAAGAGGTGTTAAATTAATCATTTAGATACCCAATACACTACATCATGGTAATGTCAAAAAGATCACATTTAGAAGGAAGACATGAGTGATACCCTACATGCACAAATCTACACAATGACCAAGGGATATAACTTATAAACAACCTACCTTGAATCAATTGGAGAACATACTCTAAATTATGGACATAAATCCCAATTTAACACACCTTTTAACCCTCAACCTAAAACACACTGGAAAGAAAGGGTTTCAGAACTTCTGAAGGAGATGTAGAAATGGTGTGAACCCTATCCAAAAAAAGAAAGGATAAGATTAGATGTACCATGATCTGCAACCCACAACTAACAACACTCCCAATATCCTTGGATTAAATAATAAACTCGTCGTAAAATAATATTGATTCTTTGATCATCACTAAGGTTGAATAAGGATGAAAGGAGAGAAATCCTAATATGGAACTTACAATATCGTAATGAAATTTTTATAATTTTCTCAAAGATATAGGGCCGCCAGGTCTTAAAAATTGTGCATAATCCCTATGAATGTTACTGTTTGAATATAACCTCTCACACAGTTACCTAGGATGATCCACACATTTTTCACTAACACTATCCAAACCATAAAACATTCCCATGAACTCCTATTCCTCCTTTTCGTATACTGATCCCTTGAAACACCCCTAATCTCCCTCATGAAATTTTGGAAACAAATATTCAACCAAATTAAAGGACATAAACTAATCTATAATAAAAACGATACCTTAAGGAATATCTGAGATCTTTCAGTAGGTTAGTAGGGTTAATTTATATAATAATTAATTTAATTAATTCAATTAGAAACCAAGTGCTAATTTATTATAAAAAGTTTCATCCTAGTAAAATATATAGGATTATCTATATAACCCTAGGTTTTTTATAGAAGGTTCTCTCATTCTTAATTGAAAAATATATAGGATTATCTATATATATAGATCATTTTTTGGGTTTACACTCTATTTTTAAATAATATTTCTTGAGTATTAAATAATATTTAATTTATTGTTAATGAAAAAATTCACAAGATCCCTATTGATGAATAAATATATTAATTTATTTATTTTCTTTTCTTTTTTCAATGTTTTTCATCTTGGAGTCCCTATTTATAATCATTGGCTAGTAACAGATGGAAAATTATTTTTTTCAACCATTTTGTGGTATTTTCCTACATCGTTCTTCATTTTTTTGTCTTATGGGGTTGCAGTTCAACTTTCTCGAGTGGGTTTGAGTCTGATAGAACCCCTAGACTAATTGAAGATTAATTTTTGATGAATTTATTAGTGAATTAAGAATTGACTAGGATGGATCACAATATGTGGGTCGTGTATCATGTGGATATGCGATATGAGACCAATTGGAAGTGATATTAGGAGGTTCATGAGTTGAAAGCGGATGAAAAACTGATCTAGATCTGATTTCTGGGCATGAGAGGGCCATTATTGATTTTCATAGGCTTTATTCACTGACTTCATGTGGTAAAATGTCATTAATACTTAGAGTAAGTCTATATATAGAATCTATTTGAGTATTTTTGTAGAATCAACGAAATCCATGATTACATGGTGTATCCTGGGATGAACACATATTTTGTATCCCCTAAGATGCAACAGCTTTGGTTTCTATGTGAGCTAATTATTACACATTGTGTGGGACCCCTAGAAAACATGGGACTCCATGCTAGTTTCATGGTCTGTACATTTGTAGTACACATACATAGACATGTTCTAGTACATTTCAGGTACTGGCACGCATCCAGGAACGAAAACATAACCAGGGTTACACGGGTAGGCCCCAAGTGGGTGAGACACCCTGTATAGTATGATTATACATTTTGTAGCACAACATAATTAGTGATACACATGCTACCAAGGACTAGAGCATACATATTATTGGGGCTACACGTTGGGTGTAACAACCCAACCACAGTAGCTTAGAACCTACTCCTTAGTTTATTACATTGGTATTGATATAGTGGGTTAAATCCTAAAGGACTGGTATTTTTAGTAGTTTTGGAGATATAGAGATTTACATGATACCCATTTTACATTACAAAATGAAAATAAAACATAACATATTACAACATAGATTAAAATTCAATATTGTAAACTTATTCAATGATATCTTCTACCTATCATGGGGAAATGGAAAGAATAAGGGTGGTATAAAATTCCCATAAAGTGTTTAGTATAATATAAGAATTCATGAACCATTAAATAATAATCAATATGTAAATTTAAATAATTTAACATGCATTTCATTTAAATAGCATTAATTAATGAATATATATTGTATAACCAATATGGAATGTTAAATATCTGATAACACGTGTCATCTAATCAATAATCTGATAAGGTATTGAATCTATAGATAAAATAATTGTGAGTATATCATATATAATAATAAATAAATTCTAAATGATTTAAATTATTATTTAAAGGATGTTGTGATCTTAGGAATCATGATACCTCAACTGTTGAGACCATTCAAAAGATAATTTAAATACTATAAATAGAATTCTATTTAATTTAATCCATTTATTTTATCTCATTAGAATAAAAAATGAATTAATGGGTTGTATTGTACCAAGGAACACTGATCATATCATGTCCAAATCATTCCTCATATATCGAATTATCTATTTTTTTCATGAATCAATATTCCTTATCATCAAATATTCATAATTAGTAATAGATACATATTTATCCTTATTTCCACAATTTCTCAAATAACTATCACAGTAATAAACGAAATGTAAAAATATCATAATGTTTAAGAAATAATCATATACAAAATAAAATATTATGAATATTTAAATTTTATTTACATTGAAAATTTATCAAAAGGATGTGATGGTTTTAGTTGAAAGTTATCATTCATAAAAGAAATTGAGATTTTACAAGAGCCTTTATCAATTAGTAATTTTCATGTCAAAACCCCTTTGGTAATATAATTAAAATTATAATATTAAATAAAATATATTATTAAAAAATTATGATATTTCGTGTAAAAGTGGTTGAATATACACCACATAAATGTGAATTGGTTCATAATAAAAAAATAAGTCTCACAAAAATATAAATCGAGATGAAATCCCTTATCCTGTGATTTCCTATAATTAAACATCCCTTAACCATATGTATTGTGGATTTTAACATTTTAATAACATAAAAAAACAATAGTAATATTTATAATATCATATATTATCCTATTATATAATTTTACATACATATTACTGAAAATATTTCATTATATTAATTTATTTGTGTGTTAATCATCTTGTTTTCTAATTTGTTATTCGTAATGAAATTTAAAATGAATCTGTATATTGTATATTTCACCAACTCCATAATAATAATAATTAAAAAATTGTAAAATTTATTCATCAATTAATATTTTAAAACTAATCATGATATATGGTTTGGGAAATGAAAAATTTTACTAACATTGAGAAGGAATGTTGTGAGTATGCATGATTTACGTTTCCATTTCCCAATGAACATTATAGAAAGAAGTTAAGTAATATATTATCATTCTAGATGAAATTAATATCTTAATTAACAAAACATTTCTTAAAATAAACACACACACATATATATATTATACATATTCTATGGTGATTGAAAGAGATTCACGCCACTTCGTGAAGGTGTTGGTCTACATGTACACACACACAGTTATCATCCTGAAGTGAGTGAAAAAGTAGGAAATAAAATGATATGTTATATTTCATGATTGATTAATCATTAAATAAAATCATAATTTTATCATGTAATCATTAAATTTATCTTTATTTACGTCCATGCAATGAATTATTGATAATGAATCACATCGATTTGTGAGGCGGTAGTCCGCCGTAAAAATAAGAAATGTTATTGTATCTACAAGAGAATAGAAAGTAAAAAATATTTATATATAACATAATGAACCAAAGAGTATAATTATTTTTTATATATCATACATATATTTAATATCCATCATCATACCCAACCATGAGAGGTGGTAATATAAATAAATGACATCAGACTGTGAGGTGGTGGTACATCATGTATTTGAATGACGATTTCGTTATCAATTTGTTTAAAGTTGAAGATGTTGTAGGTCATTAAATTATTATAAAAATGACACATTATATGGAATATACTATGGATAAAATATCCATATTGATAAATAATAATTCAATCAGGTAGATAAATAAAAAATTAAGATTCTTGTTGATGAAAATAACATCTTATTCATGTGTCCTACTAATGATTGCACCAAAACCATCCTAGGTATACTTTCAGACAACCATAATAGTACTAAGATGTGGGGAGGAAATATGAGAAGTGATTTGATTTGGTATTTTCTGAAAAGAAAATTCTAGTATATAAATAAGAGAGGAATATGGGTGGATTTCAAATAGTGAGATGAGTGGAAGAAAATTAATGTTTTGAAAAGATTTTATCTTAACAACATTTTATCATGAAAAACATCCCAATTGGACCATTATAGACCCTATAGGGTATATTGTGGATAAATGGTCATCTACTGGGTTTTTTAAAAGTTATTAGTTAATTTTAATCCCATATCTTCTTAGTTTTCCCCACGGTAAATCTATTTTTACCTTAATAACAGTAACTATTTTTTACTTTTCCACTATACATTCTAGTGAAAATGAAATATGATATTTTTAGAAATTATAAATTATAATGATAACAAATAAGGAATCCATAATTTTAAAATTAAATAAATATCAAAGGGAAATTTTATTTTAAAATTATTCCCACATATCTGATGAGAAACCGAGGGATTTAATGAGAAAATCTTAAAAACATTTCAAATTTTTAATATCAAAATTCAACATGAAATTTACTCAAATTAACTAAATAGGATTAATTGATTTATAATTTTACAAATTTTACTTTAAAAAATTTAAAAATTTTCATAATATTATGTATTATTTGATGAAATGGCATTTTCACTTAAAATTCAATAATTTTAATTATTCCTCACAAAATGAAAAATTTCAAAAACACCCAAATATTATCAATAATATAATTTTGATATTATAATTTAAAAGTAATAATTTCATTTTTATAAAAATGTAATGTTTAATAAATTCATTTTAAATGATGATTAAAAAGGGAGACTAAACCATTTTTTTAAAAAAAATATTTTTTTTAAAACAATCTTTTTCCATTTAAATGAATATTATTTTATTTTTAATAATTAAATAGAAATAATTTCATTATTTAGTTAGTTTCAGAAACCAAACCAGGTAGATCATGAACTTTTTAATCGAGATGGCCCGTGATAATAGAGGATAGGCCTTCCCAATCCTCCCAGGATGTCAACTTGTGTCGAGCATCAAAGATAAAACCATTAAGAATGATTTATCCCATAATAATCTAAATATAAATAAACAAGATAGAGAATGGAGAATAGACCATAGTAAATCTATAATCAATGAACATAAACAAATACAATAATTGATCCATATAAAACTATTGTGGAAAAAAATAGAAAACAAAACAAATTTAGGGTCCTGCCTTGAATGAAACTAAACAATTCCATGAGATGGTCAATAAAATGAACTCAAGAGCACCTACTCATATTCTATATGATAATAAAAATTATTGAAGACCTTTTTTGTTTCTATGGGGTGGATTAATTACTAATTAATTATATTTTACAATATTTCTACATTATAGTGTTTAATAGTGTAAATAGAATAAATGGAAGTTGTGGAAATAAACATGAGAAAAAATCCTAGATAAATTTACAACAAGCGGAAGTTAAGTAGTAAATATATAAAAAATATGATGATCAAGTATCTATAAAAAATTTAGTACATGTGTAACATATGATATAGTTGTAACACCCCGAGATTTTATGAAAAATATTCTTTAAATTTCATTAATTTCTTGTGTTGTATGCTACACCAAGATTACATTGCGCTATATGCAACACCGTATTAGCTTGCAGTATACGCAACACTATTCTTGGATCGTGTTACACACAATTTTGATAATAGTTATTCTACGCAACATTGATTATATATATATATATATTCAATGTATAAATGAAATATGGTTGGATTCTGTTATACGAAAAAACGAAGGATTCTTTCACAACATGCAACCCTAACTTGGCTTGCATTACACGCAATCGCAACCTTCCTCGATAGCGTGTGTTGTACGCAATACCAGGTTTTACTAAACAACGATATATTATTATAATATTATAATGAACTAGCCGTTATGAATAGTATTAACTAAATATTGAATTTTATAACATTATTATTCATCTTACACATTTTCTAGAACATGGTATAAGAACAAAATAATTTTTTCGGGTAAGATAAGTATTTTTAAAAAAATGCTGTTTTGCTGCCTTTTGATCGCGCACCCACTTTAAATCTAGTTTTTGAAATGTTTATAATTTCAATTTGACAAAATAAAATTATTCTTTGGAATCAATAAATAAAAATTTACTTTGGATAAATTTTTCATTTTATTCTGATGACTTTCATATTTTAATGAATAGTAAAAACACGATATATTTTAATTAAAAACAATTTTTTTCATCGTAATATCTTATGTGGTTGAATTATAATATTTAATGGTTTTAAAGTATAAATAGAATATATATTTACCATTTTATATAATTTATGTCATTAGCATTGATTTTACATTGAATTCGTATATTAAATAAATTCAATCTTTTGCAAAGTTTTAAACAAAAACCCGTTTTCTTTCGACAACGGGATTAATATTAATTTAATTTCTGAAACTTTTGTGTATTGAATTTGTAAAAATGGATTACATATTAGGAATCAGTGGGTCCAAATTATGTTAATAAGCTACATTTTATTTTTGGGAATTATGAATAGTAACTACGGTAAATTTTATTTACTATAGTTAAAGGTAAATTGGGTAATTAATGGTAAATATAAGACTATAAAAATACCCTAACACTTTGAAAATCCTATTTGATGACTAAAAGTCGACCCATATCACCTAAGGGTCGGATTAGAATCATTTAATAGACTTTTTTCCTTGAAAATAATTTAATTATTATTAAAACCAATGAAAGTGACAACATGTCACTCTCATAAATACTATAAGTATAATAATTTTAAGTTAGTGATAAACTTCATGAAACTTCAAAAATTAATAATCTAAAGAAATATAACAAAATTATCTACATCATGAGAATTTATTTAGAAATTTTTGGGATTAAATAATTATCATTAATTGTGACACAATAGTGATGCGGAAATTATTTATCTAGTGAAAAATCAAGAATATAGTTTTTATTAAACTAATAGTGACCATAAAAGGCAAAACAAACACTGAACAAAACATATTGTTCATGTAAATATAAACTATAATCATCCAATGGTCGAATATTTGACCATTTGGAGTGTTATACAAGCAATTATGACACTTACATTATTTTATTTTAAATGATGCCAAAGCTGTCACCTTCATAATTTAATAAATATATCAATTTAAATATTGTGATTTTAAGATGATAAATTCGAGTAAAATTATTATTGTGAAAGGTAATGTATTTATCTTCATCTTAGATTTTATTTTAAATTTTTATGCAACAAATCAGTATATTAAATATTTATACAAAAATGCTGTAGTAATTATTTTATTAAGAGATAAACCAAATAAATGGTTTTAAAAATAATAAAATAAATATTATATGAACAATTTAATTTGATCCACAAATTTTATAGACACATATGACCTTTTATTAATATATTAAAGCTTTTAGGTCAAACATATCATCTGTATATATTTTATTTGAATTCAAATAAATGAATAGTTTCAAAATTGAAACTATTGTTATTTTATAAAAATAACATATTATAAAATTGTTTAAAAATCACAAGAATATTTAAAAATTATAAATTTAAATTTATATGGTCTATAATGTTATAAAGTATACAATTATGGAAAATTCATAACAAATAAGTAATTATTTGTTATAATTTAAAATTTAGAATTTTATTACCACAAATAAACTTAAATAGATTAAATAAGGATAAATCAAAATTATAAGGTTTAAAATAAGATCCAAACATGTATAAATTTGATTTTTTGATGATATTACAACCCTATATCATCTAAGCTTCGAATATGAGTCATTTTTGGACGTTTTTAAGTGGGGTTAGATTTATTATAAATTGATATTTTTCAGAATTCCAAAGGTGCCCCTCCCCTTCCTTATAAAAGGGCACCTCATCCCTATCCTCCTCACACCAATTTGAGCCTTCATGCTCGGCCAAACCCTGCCCAATTCTATTCTCCAATTCCATAGAAACATCCTAGAGGTCATGGTCTTCTTTAAAGACCAATTTTAGTGCCCTAAGAGGAGGTATCAAAGAGGCGCTTCAAAGAAGAGGTAATGTTTGTTACCGATTCTTTCACCTTAATTTCTTCTTCCACATATTCTTCCTAGGTTGTTTCATTATGACGTAATAACATCCATATCACTAATATACGGATATGTTATAATATGTATTAAACAACCCCATTTCACCTTTTATCCATCCTATGGAAAACAAAATCACTGCGCGTACGTACGTATGGAATACCGTCTCCACACCGTGGTGTAATCTGTTTTTCCACCACCACCTTATTTGGATGGGTATATTGGTGAAAGTAATGAATATATATGATTATTTTAAATTTATATTGATTCTGTAATATTATACATACACTTTAATACAATTTGACGATCATGGGAATTATATCGTCACTCGTGCGTACGTACGGAATACCGTCTCCACGACGCGATGAGATTCACTCTCCATGATAACCATTAAAGAATGATTATAAAGTATATATAATAAGTAATCATAAAATATATGACATAATAATGCTACTATATTTATGTATATATATATTTATGTCACCTACTTAATTCCATTCAATTCAATAAGAAAACGAAAACATCGTTCATGCATACGTACGGCCTACCGTCTCCATGAACTGTGTATTTCTTTCCATTTATCGATCTATTATATATATATATATATATTATGAATATATATTATATATAAATCATGTTTTATATTCTGGAATTATGTAATCATGATTTAAGTAATCATATGAATAAATACAAGTCAAAACACGGACGACAAATGAAACGATTTTACCCAAAACACTCTTTAACATGGAATTTACAAAAGAACGGGTAATATAAAGTCATAAGTGAACCATATATGATATAATAACAATGAATATGATTCTGTAATAACTCAATGACATTATTTAAATAATTATACAGGAGGTTCGGATACATATGAAGCATATCGGACATAAGATAAGGGATAATTTTTGAAATCTCATTTTTATCCGAGATTGCATATTTGTAAGTATTTACTGGGGTTATTTCTATCATCCATGTCCATGTTTTATAAAAGTGTTTTCATGTATGTTTAAAGTCCTTTTTACCCATTTTTGACTTTTACTACATGGTATGTAAGGAATCTTTCTTTTGTTTACGTTACAAGGTACTTTTTTATTTTTCCGGTAAAAGTAAGAAAGGAATGTTTTTTTAACTTATACGGCATGAACGGATTTTTACAGTTTTATAAAGCCTTATTTTCATGAAGCTTCCTCCAGAATATTTCATGAGTATTTTCAACAAAATCTCTTTCTTTTAAAATTGCATGACGTTTTGTGAAAAGTAATTGGTTTTGAAGAAGAAAGGATATTTTCCTCAAGAATTCATTTCAACAGTTTTATCAAAACCATTTTCCATCTAAGATGAAATTATTTCATATGTGTATGTTTCAAGTATAACGTCTCTATGATTTACATAGTTTAAATTTTCTTATGATGAAATATCCATTTGTTTTATATGGATTATGTGATGATGGGATGATGTTTATGAAACCCATTTTATTCTTTGGGTTATGATGAATGTTTTAAGTTTATTTTGTGGCACAAGTAAGAATGATTTCACTATGAGATGGGTGGGACCTATATCTCCATCCAATGCATTGGGTAATGATTTATATCTAATGAGATAGACATGGCTGGAACATCAGGTTAAACCGGTTCATTAAAATAGGACTGAAACGAGGAGTGAAATCGATTCAGAAAGGGACTTTGTCCACTAAGATGGTTTTGGCAGAAATGCCTTGGCTACTATTGAAATCATTACATGTGCTTAATGTATTCCACAATTACATGTTTTATTCCCATGCTATTTTATCATTCTTAATGTTTTTTTATGATCTATGCCTTATGTACTTCCATGTTTTATGTCATTTTTCATGCTTTTGATGTTTAAATATTATGTTCATGTTTTTAAGTTCAAATGTATATGGTGTGTTTTATTTTATCCATGCATAGCCTTACTGAGCATTTGAGCTCACCCTTTTTATTTTTTCTTTTCCCCAAGATATAAATAAAGGTTTTAGATAAGAAAAAAAGGGAAAGTTCTTTATGGGAGATGTTGAAGATCTTTCACCCCGATTAGAAGATTATGTTCCAAGTTTCCAAAGACACTAAACTATTACGGTCCTTGTGTGTGTTTTTTTATGTACTAACTATTCCGCAAAAGTAATGTAATGTCCATGTACGTCAAGCTTCAGGTCTCTACAGTTGGTATCAGAGGAAAGGTTTAGTCAACCTTTGGAAACTATGATGCGAAAATGTTAGTGAGATCCCTAGAGATATTTCTAAGGTATGTCTAGGGATTTCCCTAAGGATAAGTATACATATAGGATATTCTCCTAGAACTACGGTAACGATCATAGAATTTAACCTAAGATGTTAGATATTGAGGGTACTTCCCCTTTACTATGTGTTTTTCTCTAGCATGATTTTTGCCTCTCACAGAATTCTTTTTGTGTTTTAAGTCAATGGAGGGAACCGGAAGGAATTCGATTAACATTGAATCCAATGGACAAATTGGTGACTATGAGCAACAAAATTGTTAAATGCCTAGAGAGAAAGATATTGTGATTATGATGAATCAGTCATCATGATATATGTTTAACAAGGTGAAATTTAGTGGTATGCCTAATTCATCAAATAAGAGGAAGATAGACTTTTATGCATGTCTGCAAGTTGAGGAGCATAAAGAAAGGAAGATTGAGATTTCTAAAGAAGGGAAGAATAACCATGAAGAATACCTCAAAAGGAGGGACATATGTTATCTGTGTGGAGATAAGGGTCATAGAGTGACAGAATGTCGTGGAGTTCAATGTTTTATTTGTGGAGAACATGGGCATTACCCACCTCAATGCCCTGACCTAAAAAGTTACTTCTAAATCAAGGAAGGAATTATTCCAGGACAATCATTGAAGAATATGGATTGAAGTGTTTTTGTATTCGTATTCAATAATAATGTTGTTGAGGTACTTTTATGGTTTATTAGAATATTTTTGTATTAGTCTATTGTGGTTTTCAATAATTTTATGGTACCGGTAACCGTGGAAAGTGATTGAGATATTTTTGGAAAGAAGATGATATGCGCATAATGAAGGTATAAGGAGAAAATGAAATGTTTGACAGTATTCATGAGCTCATGACTGATATAATGAAATAGTTATATCATGGTTTGAGTATATAGAATTTTTTTGGGTTTTGGTATGTGGAAAGAGTTATCTTTTGATAGCATTCATGTTTTCACTAAGGTTTAATGGGTATTCATTTTTCAAGACAATACATGATTAAGGTATTCACATTATTGGAATGTGACCAACAAGATATATGGGGGATAAATGATGGTATTCACATGCTTGGTTGATGACATTTCATGTAATCATTTTATTTATACTATGACCTTAGACCGAAGTATTTTGGATAAGCCTAAAGATTGGATTGGATTATGTTGGACCTAAGTTAGTATTGTTTAAGGATATAACTTTTTTCGATATTATTGTTGGGATGTTATTGTAATATAGCTTTAGAAAAAGGACAACCTGCAGGATGGGCGACGACCCATCACGTCTGACAAGGCTGTGGGAATCGAACCCACAACCGAAGTGCGACTGGCCTTTATCACCTACCACTGACCTACAGGAACTCCCTAGTTAGTAGAAACTAGTTTTGTTTAATTAAGCGGCATGATATATGAAGTATAAGTTCATTTTTGGAACCATATACGATTAATCTAACCATAAGATGGACTTATAACTTTTTCTAACCTTTTGTTTGAAAGAGATAGAATGACCCATCATTCTATCACATGATCTGCTAACACATCACGAATAACAAATTCAACTTCATTTCTTTAAGGGATGAAGTGGAAATTGTTTAATTCACAAACAACAGTGAGATTGTACCAAAATCATGCAAGTATTTATTTTAATTCATCAACTTTAGGGAAATGATCACGAAAACCAAAAATGTTGTCCTAGTTCCCTTATATCCAATGAATCAGACGGTACCTTAGATCATCACAAATCATTAGCTTTGTGATTTTTGGTTTTTTCATAGCCTTGTTCTCTACCACTCTCCATCAGAACTTGATGGTTACATTTTTATTCCATATCCATATTTTCACATATGTTCTCGTACATGGAAACCCAGTGATGAGTTAATTTGTGTAACCGTTAAATTTCATACTTTAGTTTTTAAATCCATGTTTTTGTATTCCTTTTTACGATGTGGGTTTCTATTAAACAAACATTCGAGAAGTAAACCATTTATAACCCCGACGAATTTCAAGGTAGAAATTCATTTTAAGGGGGTTAGAATGTAACACCCCGAGATTTTATGAAAAATATTCTTTTAATTTCATTAATGTCTTGTTTTGTATGCTACACCAAGATTACCTTGCACTATACGCAACACCGTATTAGCTTGCAGTATACGAAACACTATTCTTGGATCATGTTACACACAATTTTGATAATAGTTATTCTACTCAACATTGAGTATATATATATATATATATATTCAATGTATATTTGAAATATGGTTGGATTCTGTTATATGAAACAATGAAGGATTCTTTCACAACACACAACCCGGACATGGCTTTCATTACACGCAATCACGACCTTCCTCGATAGCGTGTGTTGTACACAATACCGGGTTTTAATAAACAACGATATATTATTATAATATTATTATGAACTAGCCATTATGAATAGTATTAACTAAATTTTGAATTTTATAACATTATTATTCATCTTACACATTTTCTAAAACATGGTATAAAAACAAAATAAATTTTTCGGTAAAATAAGTATTTTTTAAAAAATGCAGTTTTGCCGCCTTTTGATGACGCACCCACATTAAATCTAGTTTTGACATGTTTATAAGTTCAATTTGAAAAAATAAAATTATTCTTTGGAATCATGAAATAAAAATTTACTTTGGATAAAATTTTCAATTTTATTCTGATGACTTTCATATTTCAATGAATAGTAAAAACACGCTATATTTAAATTAAAAACAACTTTTTTCATCATAATATCTTATATGGTTAAATTATAATATTTAATGGTTTTAAAGTATAAATAGAATACAATTTTACCATTTAATATAATTTATGTCGTTAGCATTGATTTTACATTGAATTTGTAGGTTAAACCAATTCAATCTTTTGCAATGTTTTAAACAAAAACCTGTTTTCTTTCGACAAAAAGATTAATTTTAATTTAATTTCTGCAACTTTTTTGTATTGAATTTGAAAAAATGGATTAAATATTTGGAATCACTGGGTCCAAATTATGTTAATAAGCTACTTTTTATTTTTGGTAATTATTAATAGTAACTACGGTAAATTTTATTTACTATAGTTAAAGGTAAATCGGGTAATTAAGGGTAAATATAAGATTATAAAATTACCCTGACACTTGAAAAATCCTATTTGATGACTAAAAGTAGACCCATATCACCTAAGGGTCATATTAGATTCATTTAATGGACTTATGTCCTTGAAAATAATTTAATTATTATTAAAACCAATGAAAGTGACAACATGTCACTCTCTTAAATACTATAAGTATAATAATTTTATGTTAGTGATAAACTTCATGAAACGTCAAAATTTAATAGTATAATGAAAGCTAAAAAAATTATATACATCATGAGAATTTATTTAGCAATTTTGGGGATTAAATAATTATCATTAATTGTGACACAATAGTGATGGAGAAATTATTTATCTAGTGAAAAATCAAGAATGTAGTTTTTATTAAACTAATAGTGAATATAAATGGAAAACAAAAACCCTGACCAAAACTTATTGGTCATGTAAATTAAAACTATAATCATCCAATGGTCGAATATTTGACCATTTGTAGTCTTATACAAGCAATTATGACACTTATATTATTTTATTTTAAATGATGCCAAAGTAGTCACCTTCATAATTTAATAAATATAACAATTTAAATATTGTGATTTTAAGATGATAAATTCGAGTAAATGTATTATTGTGAAATTTAATAGATTTATCTTCATCATAGGATTTTATTTTAAATTTTTATGCAACAAATAAGTATATTAAATAATTATACAAAAATGTTGTAGTAATTATTTTATTAAGAGATAAACCAAATAAATGGTTTTAAAAATAATAAAATAAATATTATATGAAATATTTTATGTGATCCACTAATTTTAGAGATACATATGACCTTTTATGAATCTATTAAAGCATTTATTTCGAACATATATTCTGTATATAATTTATATAAATTCAAATAAATGAATAGTGTCAAAATTGACACTATTGTTATTTTATAAAAATAACATATTATAAAATTTTTTAAAAATCAAAAAAATATTTAAAAATTATAAATTTATATTTATATGGTCAATAATGTTGTAAAGTAAAAAATTATGGAAAATTCATAACAAATAAGTAAATATTTGTTATAATTCAAAATTTAGAATTTTATTACCACAAATAAACATAAATAGATTAAATAAGGATAAATCAAAATGATAAGGATTAAAATAATATCCAAACATGTCTAATTTTGATTTTTGGATAAAATAACAACCCTATTCCATCTAATATTTGAATATGAGTCATTTATTGAGGTTTTTAAGTGGAGGTAGATTTATTATAAATTAATATTTTTAAGAATTCCAAAGGTGCCCCTCTCATCCCTTATAAAAGGGCACCTCCTACCTCTCCTCCTCACACCAATTTGAGCCTTCATTCTCGGCCAAACCATGCCCAATTCTCTTCTCCACTTCCCTAGAAACATCCTAGAGGTCCTGGTATTCTTAAAAGACCAATTTTAGTGCCCTAAGAGGAGGTCTCAAAGAGGCGCTTCAAAGAAGAGGTAATGTTCGTTACCGATTCATTCACCTTTATTTCTTCTTCCACTTCTTCTTCATAGGTTGTTTCATTATGAAGTAATAACATCAGTATTACTCATATACTGATATGTTATTATAAGTATGAAACAACCCAATTTAACATTCTATCCATCCTACGGAAAACAAAATCACCGCGCGTGCGTACGTACGGAATACCGTCTCCACGCCGTGGTGTAATCTGTTTTTCCACCACCACCTTACATGGATAGGTATAATGGTGAAAGTAATGAATATATATGATTATTTTAAATTTATATTCATTCATTAATATTATACATACACTTTAATACAATTCGACGATCATGGAAATGATATCATCGATCGTGCGTACGTACGGAATACCGTCTCCACGACGTGATGAGATTCACTCTCCATAATAACCATTCAAGAATGATTATAAATTATATATAATAAATAATCATAAAATATATGACATAATAATGCTACTGGATTTATGTATATATATATTTATGTCACTTACTTAATTCCATTCAATTCAATAAGGAAACGACAACACCGTTCATTCGTACGTACGACCTAGCGTCTCCATGAACGGTGCATTTCTTTCCATTTATCAATATATTATATATATGTATATTATGAATATGTATTATATATAAATCATGTTTTATTTTCTGGAATTAAGTAATCATGATCTAAGTAATCATATGAATAATTACAAGTCAAAACACGGACGACAAATGAAACGATTTTACGCAAAACACTATTTAACATGGAATTTACAAAAGAACGGGTAATATAAAATAATAAGTGAACCATATATGATATAATAACAATGAATATTATTCTTTAATAAGTCAATGACATTATTTAAATCATTATACAGGAGGTTCAGATACATATGAAGCATATCGGACATAAGGTAAGGGATAATTTTGCAAATCTCATTTTTATTTGAGATTGCATATTTGTAAGTATTTACTGGGGTTATTTCTATCATCCATGTCCATGTTTTATAAAAGTGTTTTCATGTATGTTTAAATTCCTTTTTACCCATTTTTGACTTTTACTACATGGTATTTAAGGAATCATTCTTTTGTTTACGTTATGAGGTACTTTTTGACTTTTCCGGCAAAAGTACGAAAAGAATGTTTTTTTAACTTATACGGCACGAACAAATTTTTACAGTTTTATAAAGCCATATTTTCATGAAGCTTCCTCCAAAATATTTCATGACTATTTTCAACAAAATCTCTTTGTTATAAAATTTCACGATGTTTTGTGAAAAGAAATTGATTTTGAAGAAGAAAGGATATTTTCCTCAAGAATTCATTTCAACTCTTTTATCCAAACCATTTTCCATCTAAGATGAAATTATTTCATATCTGTATGTTTCTAGTATAATTTCTCTATGATTTACATGGTTTCAATTTTCTTATGATGAAATATCCATTTTTTTTATATGGATTATGTGATGATGGGATGATGTTTATGAAACCCATTTTATTCTTTGGGTTATGATGAATGTTTTAAGTTTATTTTGTGGCACAAGTAAGAATGATTTCACTATGAGATGGGCGGGACCTATATCTCCCTCCAATGCATTGGGTAACGATTTATATCTCATGATATAGACATGGCTGGAACAGCAGGTTAAACAGGTTCAGTAAAATAGGACTGAAACGAGGAGTGAACTCGATTCAGAAAGGGACTTCGTCCACTAAGATGGTCTTTGCAGAAATGCTTTGGCTACTATTGAAATCATTACATGTGCTTAATGGATGCCACAATTACATGTTTTATTCCCATGCTATTTTATCATTGTTAATGTTTCTTTATGATCTATGCCTTACATAATTCCATGTTTTATGTCATTTTTCAAGATTTTGGTGTTTAAACATTATTTTCATGTTTTTAAGTTCAAATGTATATGGTGTGTTTTATTTTATCCATGCTTACCCTTACTGAGCATTTGAGCTCACCCTTTTTATGTTGTCTTTTCCCCAGGATATAAAGAAAGTTTTTAGGTAAGAAACAAAGGGAAAGATCTTTATGGGAGATGTTGAAGATCTTTCACCAGGATTAGAAGATTATGTTCCAAGTTTACAAAAACACTAAACAATTACGGTCCTTGTGTGTGTGTTTTTGTTATGTACTAAGTATTCTGCAAAAGTAATGTAATGTCCATGTACGTCAAGCTTCGGGTCTCTACAATAGTAATATAAGTCATACTAATAGAAATAAAAATATTCCAAATAAATATCTACTGGAATAACAAGAACAATCTCGGTCCTCAACTCTTGTACTCCATTCTAGTACTACTAATCATGTATCTGAATATGAACACGTCTATTTATCTATACAAGAAATAAGAAATTCTAATTGGGTATCAAAACTGGACCTATAAGGGTGTGAGATATACTTAGTAGGTCATGAGCAAAGGTGATTAGACCGAACATGTTCATGCATATAAAATGATTAGTGTTCCAAAAAATAACAAATGTAAGAAAAAAATAAGTACATCGAACTAAGTTCAATTTTGGACACTCATCCAACCCTATGGGATTCATCCTAATAAAAAAGTGTCTAAACACGGTAACCTATATATGTAAGGAGATTGGTGAATGAGATCATAATAACTAAAACTTAGATGCAGAATCATCTCGAAACATGTAATTTGGATCAGAGGATGACTCATTTCAAAATCCAGGAACAAATTATTATTTAAATTAAAATTAATCTTTATAATTTATGAAGATTAATGTTAATCCCATCCTATCTGATTTAGAAGTGATCCCAAGTATTGTTCCAAAGCCAATAAAAATAAAAATAATTTCATTGAGTCTAGCTAAGGTGAACCAAGAATGAGATCTCATGTATCACTCTTGGAATGGTGTGAGGACAAAAAAATAGACTCTAAGTTTGTCCCCTATTCTCATTAAGGTTTTTATGTATCACTCGTAACATGGTAATACCATCTCTCCACTGATCCCATTCACCTATGGTCCACAAGGGAACCCGTTTCACTTCTCTATAGGTATAGGAAACCATTTAGTGAGTACAACCTCAACATATATAGTATCTCCCCCATCATATTTACATTTCATTGAAAAATAATTACTATAAGGAATAATGGGATTATCATTGGGTCAAATCCATTTCAAATGTATTATTACAATGGAATCCCACTTCCCTATGGTGGTTCCAAAATTAAAGGTAGAGGAGCATTAATGTTTATAATGGAATTCACACCCCTTGTGGTGCCTCAAGATAAGCAAACCAACCAATGAGTTGATACCTTACTATTTATAGTTATACTAATCATAGGATACGATCTAGACTAAATAACTGAATAATTTGGTGACACAGAAAATACAGTCTGTAATGTGAAACAAGGACACCAAAAATAAAATGATACAAAACAAATGAAAAAAAAAGATCTACCACCCATCTTAGGTTTATAGCTCTCCCCTTGTCCCAAATAGGCCCTTAAATCAAGCTTAAAATATGTATATCCTTAGAATCTCTAAGATCCATGAAAATAAGGAAAATGAAGTTACACCTAAATTTTGCAATATATAAGAATAGAAACCCTGAAAATAATGAATATTAATGTAGATAATAACTCTATATATCCGATGATTATGACGGTGAATGATTTGGATATTGGATGTGGTACAAATAAAAATCCCTTTACTGGATGGGGAGGAGGCTCCTAAGAACTATGGTCCACTGGTAAAGGAGAGTAGGAAGAAGATAAGGGGAATTAAAACATTTCAATGGAATAGGTCCCATCTCCGATATTTATTGTTCCACATAGTTTGGCAACATAATTTTTCAAGCTTTTTTCCAACTGCACAACTTGATCAACACAATGAGGGGCACCACATGTGGTTGGTACACATCTTGCATAACAAGAAACCCCCATGTAAACATCACTATAAAAATGTTAGTACCACCTACATGGTAGTTGGCCTTGGATCACATGGTTGAATACAACCATGTGGCCCTCTGCTCACCTCCATCGCACCTTGGAATGGATGGGGAATACATGGAAGTTGAGAGTAATGGTTTATCCTAATCATTCAGTCAAGTCTACTTCCCCATTAACTAGGGCTCCAGTCTCCGAATAATCCCTAGTAGCCCTCGTGATTTCTGTCACACTATTACGAAACACTACACTGGAAAAAATAAGGAATATAAATAATAAAACAACTACCTCTTCCCTTGTGAAAAGTTATGTTGTTAAAAAAACTTTTCCATCATTTGTACTTATGCGGGTAAAGATATATTTTATAAGAAATGTTCCTGCCACTGGGCATGTATATGGTCCTCCCCCTCCCATCTCTCATCCTTCACAAGTTTGTTCTAATATACACTCATATCAATATAATTGACCTTACTAGGAGATCATTTGTGCACAGATCAATGATACATATTGGATGATCCTAGAATGACACATCTACCTCCATATCAATGTACATGGGGTCAAATTAATTATATGGGTTGTCATAATAATGATGAAGTTGTGATAAGTGTAAGACTTCATAAATCGGCTGGTACCTCTGAGGTAAATGCAACTGATATGAAATTAGACCAAATCTCTACATTATCTCAAAAGGCCCAACCTATCAAGAACATCACCCAATGGTGGTATCTATAAAATAGTAAAAAGCACAAAAATAAAAAAATTACCCATCCTAGATATTTTGGGATCCCCTTATATAAGGGTTAAAAACTCCCAGGAATAGGATCAATACAAAATTCCAATACACTTTGTTTTTTTCTAATATCCAAATAGTAATACAAAAGGAAAAAACATTTCAAACACAAAATTGTTGTTTATTTCCCCAGAATCTAGTATGTGATACTCGGAGATGATCGACCACATGAACTCAAGTCCATACCGAACTACTCAACAAGCATTAGAAAAATAGAAATGGCATATAATGTGTTCATGGGAAGCCTATTCCCTCAATGATTAGATTATAGGAGTGTGGTGTATAATAGTTGTGGAAGAGATAACCAAATTAATGAGATGCAATAGAGATAACCATGAGAAAATAACAAAAATAAATAAACAACATGTGTAAAATGATAAATAAATAGATACAAAAGATGATGATTATGTAGCTATACAAATTTAGTACATGGGTAACAGGGGATACATACAAACAACACATACTAATAAAAAATAAAACAATTCTTAAAAGATATACTAGAATCATGGATAAAAGCTCTATCCTCAACACCCACACCCCATCCTAGTATAGTTAATCAAGTATTGGAAACTTACCAATACCCTTTATAATACATGAAATCATGAAGTCTTCTTGTGTACCAAAGATATATCAACAAGGGTATGAGATACATTTAGTATGCCAAAAGTAATGGTGTCTTCATCCAACTAGTTCATGCATAAATAATGGGATGTGTATAGAAGAAACTGATAAATAATTTAAGAAAGAAAATAAATAAATCATTATATCGGCCCGAGTGCCACTTGGGACACCCATTACACTCTTCTTTCCTCAGCCTAACACAAAAGTGTATGACCAAGGTAACCTTTGCATGTAAGGAGTATGATGAATTGGATCATAATAGAGAAAACATCAATATAAGAGCATTACCAAGCATGTTATTTGGTTTGGAGGATGAGTCCCATAAATATCTAGCTACACTACATTATTTAAATAAAAATTCATTTTCAACTTTATATAGATGATTTTTGATCCCATCAAAAATGATTATGAAGGGATCCCATGTATCCCTCTATGCCCATTATATATAAAACCAGTTTCATGGAGTCTGATCCTGGTAACCCATGAATGAGATCCCATATATCACTCTATGTAATGTGTGAGGACAATAATAACATCATCTAATTAATTTCTGGTATCTCGCATAGGGGTCCAAGTCTCACTAAATTCATGGTAGATCTATCGTTCAACCGAGCCCATCCACAGGTTCTCCCATATGAAATTGATTTCACTCTATAGGATGTAAAGGAAAACATAAGATGGGCCCCTCAGGGACATATATATTATCTCTCTCAATGTATGTATGGTTCCATAAAAAATTTAAATATATGGAACTATTATCCCATCCAATGATTCCTTATATTGGGACCCCTGACTCACCCTCGACATAAGATGAGTGTATGATTCAACTTTCAGTATCATAAAAATTAGAAATAATAAAAATTTATAAAAATATTTACAATGTATCCATTTAATTTTGTTCAAAAATCCCAATCAAATAATAGGGTGTATGGAATAAGGAATATGACATGTTTTAAAACAAACTAAATATTTGGCCTATCATTATGCAAGGGTCAAATATATTTCAAAATGATTTTTTATAGAATCCCACACAACTATGGTGGTTGAGCAATTCAAGGAAGTGTATAATCAAGGTTCTTGAGGGAAGGTGCACCATAAACAGAGGCTCAAAATGAGGTGACCAACAAATAGGTTGAATCACTACCATCTTGGGTCATAAAAACTATAGGATAAAATCTAGTTAAATTAGTTAATTAATTTATACTTTTCTTTATAACGGTGTTTTCTGCTTAACAAAGGTGAAAAAATAGAAGTCTAAAACCACAAGGAGATAAGATAGACCATATACATATGGTTATTAGTGTACCTAGCATCTAGTGTTCACCCTCGAATCGAGCATAAATACAAGATATTAGAAGAATCTCCGGGTATAGAAAAAATGTGGCAAATGAGATCACACCTAAATAGAACATCATAGAAGAATATTAATCATGAAAATAAGGAAGATATATTTATATCATATATCTATTTATGAAATGATTTCGAATATGAATGATTTGGAGTGAAGATGAAGGAGTATCATAATCATTAATGGAGTATAGGAAAAGGGTACTTTTGCTTCCTATCCACTTGAACAAGAGAAAGGGAATAATATCCGGGGTATTAAAACATTTCTTGGGGAGAAATTTTATTTTCCCGTTAATTATTTTTCCACATGGTTTAGAAACATGGTTATCCAAATAGTGTGTCATCTATGCACCTAGTTCTCCTAAATTTGGGTCCCAATAATGGATATGTACATGGTTCGGCTACCCATACACAAGACATGTGGAAGCCACTACAAAAATTGATATCACTACCCACACATGATTGTGCATTGGTTCGCATAGTTGTAGAAAATTGTGAGGCCCATTGCTCCCCTTTTTCATTCCCCCACATGTTTAGGGAAATCATGCCATCAATGTTTCATGGTTTCTCCTAACCCTAAATCTAAGTATGCTTCCCCAAAAACGAGGTCATCAAGCACAAAAAAACCTCATACATGATCATGATCACTATGAAACCATTGGGTAACACTACATGATCCAATCTATGGGATTTTATAAATATAAAATGACCTATAACATTGCGAAATTTGATTTCCCAAAAAACAAAAGTGAAACCAAAATAAAACCCAAAAAATTCTCTTTGTGGCCTCTTCACTTCCACCATCTAAAATACCTCCCTGCTATATTAGAATGTTCAAAAAAATGAACCTACAAGACACCGTATGTATACCAACATTTAGTTTAATATGTAGGGTATGTGTATAAATTATCTCAGAAGGTAAGATCACTATAATTTGTACATATCCATTACCAAAGTAACCAATATATTATATTTTTAAGAACATATAATGAAAATAAGGTTTTATCAATACTAATGAAATCCTATCATTCCATTTTAATTCAAAATTTGAAAACCAACTCAAAAATATGATCTCATTTCAATCAATTCAAAAAGGAAAAACGAAAAGGATGAGCTAATATAGAAACAGTATGGTATATCAATAAAAACATGAAATCATGGTAAATCATATGTGTACAAGCATGAAACTGATAAATAAAATACTATCCAGACATATGTAAAATAAAATAGTAAAAAATGGACATGTAATCAAGGAAATTACCAAAATATCCCTAAATTAAATCCATGAACTCACTAGGTTCATCCCCACATTCTAGAACATTGTGAACCTCCGTAATCAATAACCAACCTAGATACTCTAAATTATCCTCTCCCATATAAATTCATCCTTAGACTATCTTTTATCCAAAGGGTTCTAACGTATTTATCCCGGGGAAAAAATCATCTCCAGAACCTCTACATAACTTGATGGGATCCATTTATAATGATATAAATGAGAATGATGAGTTCATAATGTCCTTGGATTTACAAAACAACTCGCATATTCCATTAGTCATGCCTAACAAAATCTTTCACACTATCTATGATAATTCCTGCAAATCGAATAGATTACCATAGGGGTACTCATCATACATATAAAATTTTTTCAAGTTACAACTAGTATTATATGTTTCATAAGTTCAAAAAAAATTGAAAAGAATCTCGAAGTACCAACCAAGCCTTATCCATTACTATACAGAAATCATTCCCATTAAAAATACCTTTATTTCTAAAATACCTTTGAAAATTAACTTGAAAACAAAATTCATAATTAGTTGTTTCAAAATGATCCTTTAAAGTCATGGGATTACCAAGAATGTTTCAATATACCAAACAGTACAAGTTTTAGATAAAAGACTTAGAAACCATATTTGAGGTTATTTAGAAATCATGAAACAATTTAGAAGAAAATTGGATTCATAGAGCACCCTGGGGATAAGAGGTGGAGGAGATGAAGGAATATAGGGGGAGGGTGTTTTGGAAATTGGGTTCAAGTCAATAAATTTTATTAAATTAAATTTACATGTGTTTTTGTTCGTATTCACCAGTTCACCCCATGCACATATATATATGACCACATCTAATGAAACAGTGATTGTTAAACTATAAAACTCCCCCCATCTCAATCAAATTATCAAAAGGGGGGTTACATCCATTTACAAGGAACCACAGATAGAACTAAACCAAAACAAAAAATCAAAACCCACACAAATTTATTGATCTCTAATGTCACCCTAATACCAACAAGTAATGATTGTAAAACACACTCAAAATAATTTTATAAGAACTATTTGAATTTTATCAAACTCCTCACATACATATACTTGTAGACAATAATATTTGAAATTTAGGGAATCCCCATTTTCATTAAATTTTGAACAAAAAAATTGCATAAAATTAATAATAACACCACATAATCCTTAAAATAAAATTCAGAAATTATTATAAAAAGATAAAATCATCACACAAGTTATTTCAGAAAGGAAAAGGAAAGAAACACATATCTCTAAGATCTATGAATGTGATGAAACACAATGAGAAGGAAGAACCCTTCTAAAGAAGTCAATTGAACACCCTAGAATCAATGAAATAACCCCCCATCATCAATACGTCACCCTAGGGTTTTTTAAAAATGGAAATATTCCATTAATGAATATGGAACCAAAATAAAAATAGAATAAGAGGTGAAAAATTACCAAAAATTGAAGGAAACATACCAAGGAATGTTAATGAAGCATCAAAAATGAAATAAATAGATGTAAGGATAGTTTAAGTTCCCCTGTAAGGGCATAGTTTAATCATGAAAGAGGAGAATCTATTTGTGTTTAAAAAAAATTTGGTGAAAAAATGGACAAATTGTATTATTATGTAACTAGATGAGCTGCATAGTTTTACCACAACAGTTTCCAAACTATGCTCCAATAATGTCCACCCTATTGGAATGAAGGGACACCTGAATGGAATGTCCACCCCTTTTGGGAATATGTGGGCCAACTATGTATATTATCTCTTTCAAAAAATTTGAGTATCTGGTATGCTTTATACAAGGTACCTACCAATCGTGTAAAATAAATGTTCTCTATCCCATACACCACCAACAGGAAACAATGACACTCCTTTTCCTCATTGATTTTTGTCCAAATATTGATTATATCATGAACGTTGTCCCATGCAAGAACAAAATGAACTAAAAACACAATATTCCTTAATTATCCCCATGGTTTATCAAAAATATATGTAATTTAAACGTGTATAGCGACAAAAACCTAATTGAACCACAAAAAAACATAAGTAATCACTAGGATATCAACATTAATCTCAATTAAAAGATCAAACCTAATGAAAGATCTAAAATTATTATAAATTAACGGTAATCGGTGTATAGGTATGGCAATTACCCCCATACCAATGGCATTCATCCCCTAGAAATTCTCCCAAAAAATTGAGGGATGTAATTAGAAGCTGAAGCTAAACAAAGCCAAATGAAACCAAATAACTTAGTGTGACTCTTTCATCTCCACAGATGACATTCGACGATATGTATAGAAAAATACAACATGGATGTAAATGTAGGAGGAGGAGAAATGGTCCTCCCCACCACAAAAACGGACCAATATAATAGCACCACCCTAAAAACTCCCAATACAAGAGAAACCCATTTGAAGAAACCCAAATAAAAATCCAAACCAAATCAGGACTCCTCATTTCATCAATACATGAGATCTCCAAATAGATCACAACCCAAAAGAAAAACCATCCCAAAAGAGGGATAAAAATTTAATGATTCAGATCCCTAAAACAAAACTACTAAAAATATAGGAATATGATAAAAAAATGATCCCTAAATTAAGAAGGATTTACAAAAACAATGAAACAATAACATGGATAATCCACACAATCCCCACTCTGACATTGGGAACAAATCCTTTACCATTAACCCCTACCTCCCCAATAAATAACTCACTATTTGAAGGAATTCAATCCAGGGCCTATGGATAGAGCCGTGTTTCCTTGTAGAACCTTCTTCTCTACATTCATTAGGTAATAGCCTATAATCATGTCTTCCTCTTTTTTCAATTCATCTTTTAGATCTTCTAAATATTACCCAAAAATAAAAAACTCTGACAAATCATTGTCGGAATATAACAGGTCAAATTTGAATGCCCATCCCAAAAAAACTATAACTACATTAATGAACATTATGACGAGTAAGGAGTAGGAACCAAAAATGTATATTCGATAGGAATAGGTTCCTCTAGAATAATTTTATCAAAAAATGTGGTATCCTCATAACCATTAAGAGAGACCAGATTTCCAACTGTTATATATTGCCTTTCTAGAAACAACACGACTTAAAAAGCTTCATGAAATATCATCATGACCATGATTTCCTAGAAATATAGATCCCAATATTTAATTTGAGCATGAATATCACATACAAAGAGATTATCTTTCAGCTAATCCTTTTATGAAATCCTCATAGAAATAGTAACTAGCTCTTTAAAAATGATCGACATAGGTCATTTCCATCTGTTGAATCTACTAAATATCCTAGGGCTCTTCTACCTCGTTCTCCTTTACATCTTCATGTACTATCCATCATAAAAAGTTTTCTTAAAAACATTTCATTACAACCAAACATTCTAGGATTATGGGATGATCACCTCTAACTAATCCAAATGTAGACCCTTAGATTAAATCAAAATAGCACACACAGTCACAACATCAGTAGTTCCCAAAGATCTAAAGACACCATCAAAAACCATAAGAAATTCCAATTCCTATGACAATCCATAATCTCCATATAATATTGTAATACTCTGAGAATAAATTGACTCCTCCACCCCACTAAGATTTTTCCATTGGTAAGGACTAGAAGATAATCACTGGAATCATTTGAGAATTTCCTAGGAAACATAACATTTATAACGAATAAATGTCCAGAAAATAAGAATCAACATGAAATTTAACAAAAAAAGAACATCCTAAGATAGAACACCGTTAACATAAATTAAATGACCAAAAACAAAACAAAATTCATTTTAAAAATCTCCATTTTCATTCCAAATTCAAAAAACACTATATTCAATGGTCACGATCCTAAAATATCAAAACACCATTTCAAATACAATTCATACAACAATTCAAAATCAATAAAAGAATACATGTCCAAAAATTAATTCTAATTATAAAAACCCATTTTACGAGTAAAATTGGTCATTCTAAATCCAATCACACTTTAAAAAATCCAACCAAAACATCACAAATGTTGAATCTTTAGAAATAAGGACCTAGTGTCTATAAATAACTCAATCACATTGTCTATAAATCCATTCCCTATTAAAGAATTATCTACTAGAATTTTCTTGAAACACACAATCAAGCTACATGACAGTCTCTACTCACTCATATATCAATATGTATAACCTATTCACTTCAATTGTCATTCCCCAAATCACAAAATTCCATGCATCAACCCAAAAATCCAAAATAAAGGAATCAAATATTATACCACCTATTATAAATCAATGCTAAGGATGATTAACAATTTTTAAATCTTTTCGCATACCTACTATTAAAGTACCCAAAAACATATCTCTAAACCACTTCACACCCAAAAATAAATAAAAATTCTCGGATATTGTTTCATCATGAACCAGCCGAGGATAACCCTGAACGGGTCCTAAGATCCATCCCACTACAAGGCCATGGAGGTGTTCCAAATCCTCTTGGGATGTCCAAAAGTTTCAGTCATCCACGATATAACCAATTGGAGTGATTCATCCAGTAATAAACCCAAAAAATAAAAAACATAAATATCACGCAACATAAACAAGAGGAATATAAAAATCATTGAATATAAAAAAATAAAATAATTAATCAAGATACAACTACAATGGAACAAAAAAGAAAAAACAAAACAGAGACCAAATCATATCCCTAATATATCTTTATGTGAACTCTTGGTCACCATAATCTAAAAGAATATCCCACCCCACCTGGTATCTTGAACAAAATTGATCTAGTAAAATAGATCGGGTATACTAATGCTAAGTGGGACAACTATGGTTCGAGCATATAAAAAATCAGTAGGTAAGAACCAAAGAATCCAAACATTTTATTCTCTGAATCAATATATATATGATAGTTTAAAATATATATATATATATAATGAAAAATTTTTTATCATTAAAAAACCAAATTATATTTACTTTTTAAAATAAAATTTGAAAACCAAATAAAAATTTAGAACACATTACAAACCATAAACAAAGATAAAACAAAAGGTTGAGGTAATAACCATCAGATAAGTAAATCAATAAAAAATATAAATCAATGGAAATTGAATGTGTTGAATAAGGAAACTACTATGTAAATGAGTAACCAAAAATATGTAGTATTAAATAGGGAAAAAATGTAATCATTGGAATTTCATAAACACCCCTAAAATAAATCCAATGACACGATTATTTTAGTCCCACAATTTAGCATATGGTTCACCTCCATAGTCAATAACCAACATGTTTTTCTAAACTATCCTCACCAGTGGAAAATCTATCATATCACATCCTATATCCAAGGGATTCTATTCCATTTAATCAATACTAGAACTAAATAACTACGTGTCCCTTTAAGTGACATCCAGGAATCCCATGATAATAGTATATAGGATAATGATGAGGTCATCACACGTTGGTATTAAACACCTGCTCACATATTCCAATGTTCATTCATTTCATGATCCATGATAATATCTATGATAAGTAGTTCTCATCAAAAGGATAACAATAGGGTTTCCCATTCTAATATGATCATTTTCAAATGACAATCTAGCCTATATTTTTTCTGAGATTAAAACCAATTTCCAAAATATATCAATGTAATAATCGGTATATAACCTCTAAAATACAAAAACTATTTTCAATGAAAATTATGTTATTTTGAAAAATAATTTTCAAACCAAGGTAAAAAATAATTCCAAATCGAATGGTTCCCAATAGTACTTTGATGTCCTGGGGTTACCAATAATGATTCATGTTACCATGTAGTCCATATATTAGATAACATAATTTGAAACCAAATTTTTGGTTATTTTGAAATGATTTATCCATTTGGAAAACATTGCATTTTTAGAGAAATATGGGTATATGGAGTGGTGGAGAAAAAGTAAAACGGGGGAAGGGTTTATTGAACACCGTGTTGAAGTTGTAAATTTTCATGAAACTACATTTCCATGTATGTGTTCCAATCTATTAGAGCACCCTTTGTAAAAGTGGATATAACTCTTCCAAATGGAACATATATGGACATATCATTAAATATCTAAAGTTCTAATTATAGAATTACAAGGGGTATTACATCTTGTTTTAAGGATCCACACATCATAACTAAACAAAAAGCCCCAAATCTTATAGGAAGATCTATATTTATCATGTAACACTCTCAATAAAACTAAAAAAAGGTCAAAAACAGTCCCAAGTAACTCAAATACATTTTAGAGGTCTAATTTGAAATTTATGAAACACCTTGCAAGCATATACATAGATAAATAACTTTAGAAATCCCTTGAAAACCCATTTTTAAAAATTTTACAACATATAAATACCATAAAATATTATATGAACACATAACAATCATGAATTATATGATTATAAATTATTAAATAAGGACTACGCATAACATGGAATGTTCTGGAAGGAAAAAGGAATTAAACAGAAACCTCAATGACATACGAATCCAAAAAAAACATATGATAGGAAAGCCCAAGTGCAAGAAGAAATACCCTACACCCTAGTATCAGTGAAATCAACCAACATCATCCAACATTCACCCTTAGGTTATTCCTATAGGTATATAAACCGTGAAAGAAGAAGGAACAAATATTGGATGATAAAGAAGAGGATTAAATAGACAAAAACTGCAATGGAACACAACTAAGAAGGAGTAGGATCTTCAAAATATGATGTAAATCCATAGATGTAGGGTTTGGGATCCCCATTCACAAACATAGGTCAAGAAAGGGAGATTTGTGTGGATTTGGTGTTGAATAAAAGAGGGTTGAAATTAGAAATTCAATTATTTATCAACTTGGATAAGTCACATGGTTCAGCACCAAAATTTTCCATATTGTGCAACAAAAATTCAAACCCTTCTAGAAAGAAGGTACACATGCATGAGATGCTCACATTGTTTGGGAAACCATTTTTGGTGAATAAAAATAAACTCTTTCAAAATTATAATGCTTCTAAAATTCTTGTCACATAGTTGCTTCAAGTTGCGTGCACGTCAAGAATGAGGTCCCATACTACATCGATAGGATGCGTAGTAACTGAGTTACCTCGAATGGTTCGGACAAAACAATTGTTAAACATGAATGTTTATAAATTAATGAAATAAATGAATTATTAAAATCCTCATCCTTAACAATTCAGTTGGTTTCTCCACAGACCATGAAAACTAACCGTTCAGGGGCCCAAAACATCCTAAAATATCTAAAACCCAAACATTATCACTATGAATTCAACCCGAAGTTCAATCAAATTTTCTAACACTAAGAAATAACTAAAAACAAAATAATAAAAAGAAAAATTAGGGTCTAGTATGATAATCAGAACTACTCATATCCTCTACATTAAGGTATGGGTGATAACTATCATAGTAAATATTAATATAAATTATATTTCATGTTATGGTTAAAATCAGTGTTGCATGCCACTCTAGATTAACTCAGTGTTGGTTGTAATGTATTTTATTGAATAGAATTATTTTTTTAATAAATATATGATAATCTCTCTGGATATTATTGTTCTTCTTATCAAGGTGTTTTTTGTCATACATGATATCAAATACAATGTTCTTATTTTATAATTTCAAGGTTTTACATTCCAAACCGTAAATAATTTGTTCTAGGGTAATTTAATCTATATCTAGTTAATCAAGGGTTTGACAATTGACGATGTCTATTAAAAAAACATTCATCAATAAAGGGATAATAAAACATCATGTTTTTGAGAGATAAAGTGAAGTAAAAAAAGATTATATGGAATAACAAAAACTAAGTTTCAAAATATGAGAACATAGTTGGGGTATGAAAACATGGAAATATAATAGAAAACTAACACCCCAATACTAATAGATAGTGATATAGAACATGTTTAGGAGTGAGTTACTAATCTCAATTCCATAAAAAAGTGGTGTTGAAAGTTAATTGATATCATAAAAAATGAGGATAATATGCCCAATTTTTTCAATGATCTTTATCCTAGATTTTAGTAATTATTTCAATCAATAAGAATATAGGGAAACAAATTTTATTTCATTGGCACAATTTAATCTTTTTGGTTCTGATTTGATAAATTTCCACTTCATTTCGTACACTAAGAAATGAATATCCAAAAATAAATTTTTATTTCTTGAAGTAATAAAATTATGTGTTAAAAGGACATAATATCCATAATATAATGATAAGTCATTCGTTCAATCTGTAGTTATTATTAGGACCAATCGGTTAGTATAGGTTAACAAAAGTGAATAAATCTCTATATAGTAAAGTAATAAAATGATCTCTAAAACATCTTCCATTGTTCACCATAAACAACTTCCTTAATGTTTGACCTTATTTCCCGTCCAATGGACTTATATCCAGAACATTAAAATTAAGTTCAATTATCCTTAATCCCCAGAATCACTTCAAATCACTGTTAATCATCACATACCATACATGTTAATACCTTAATTATGTATTATATTGAAACACGGTGATAATATGATTTACTGTAAATACTTATTGAAAACCAACTAGATTGTTTATTATTTAAGTAAAACATATACCATTGTATATATTACATAAATCAAAGGATGCAGAAAATTCAATCAATGATAGGATAAACCACGTGGTTACAAAATAATTAATCATGTCTAATGTAGTCACTATTATCAAATTTCCTTGTCCATATCAATCATCTATTTATACTGATATCCCTATATCTTCCTTAAAAACTTCCTAATTGTTATATTCCCCAAAATCATGTGTTTTCTTATAAGTTAAACATTATGCTGAATTTCTTTTTCTATTCTTTAGTACTACTCAACATACACATTCAATTCCTTAAAAAATCATTACTATGTACAATCCATTAACATTCTAAAATTATTTTAATCAGAATATCATTAATAAAATAATTTTAAAAAATATTTATTAGATCTACACACCGAATAACATTAATGATTCTTCTTCTATTATTCCAATATCATTGTTTTGACCTTGATCTAATAGCTTCCCCTAAGGTATATTCCATTAACACTTCAGGTATTTATTTCCATAGTTCCTCATATCCTTACTGTTTAATAATTAAACATTGGAAAATTATTTCAATCCATTATGAACCGAAAAATTGTACAATTTCTCTCTATAATTGTATCAAATTAACATTACCTTAATGAAAGTACAAGGGTGATTTTTTCTCCCATTATCACATGTGGGGAAATCATTCTTTACCTTATTACATCTATCATTTTTTCTCTATAATCATCTTCATCCACTTCACCCCTTAGAAGAAATTTTATTTTTAGAATTATTTCTCTATCTTAATATCACATTAAACCATTTTATCATTTGAAGAAAACTTTTGAGAGACCAAAGACCATCAGAGATATGGATTAATCGCTCTAAGGAAATGGTAAATATTGTACTCTATGATTCATATGAAGTCATCATAATACCATGTCATACATATAAAGATATATTTATAATCTATAACACTTTCTTATTACTTTTATACTATTATATTTAAATTTATCCCCATATAATTTTCTTTATCACGAAGGAAGTATTTTTTGATGAATGTCTCCTTAAAAGTGTTTTATTCCACGATTTATTTTTCCTCTTCCTCCCAATTATTATGGATCAAGGACTATCATTTATCAATATATAATTTGTGAAAACCCAATGAAATTGTAACCATTTCATTTTCACAGGATCCCATTTCCATAATGATATTATTCAGATACCGAATCCATTGATCAAATACCATTAGATTAGTACTCCCACTAAATGATAGGGGATTATGTTGCATAATGTAATCCAATATATGTGAATATCATTGTTAAAAATTTTCAACCATCCTGGAATGTTAATTATTTCATGAACTGATTATGCCTCCTCAATATATCTATAATTTTATCAAATCTAACACCATCTGCATTTGTGTCCTCAGGTAAAACAAATATATATTTCCCATGACTGATGATACCCCTTTTTCCTTCCAGGTTCCATTTCTAATCATTTTGAAACATTGGATTAGATAATAAATTTATGATATTTAAATATTAATGTTTATTTTTTATATGTATTAACAATGTGGATAAATTATAATTTTTTCATTGATAATCTAAAAATTAGGGGATATATTTATTTTCAAATCCTTCCTCATGGGTTTTAGTGAAAATGTTAATTATCCTACCCAAATCATTTAAGAGTGTCAAAAATGATTATAATAAATCCCATTATTATTCACCAGGTGATGATATGATCTAGACTAATGTGAAATTTTACATGTTATTACCCCTAGGTACATCTATGCGATAACAATGTCCACTTTTTTTATCCATACATGGGTGTATTTCAAAAAAAAACTCCATATACAATATTCTTTACCAAACAAATTGGACATTATTCTATTCTTATCTTCAAAGTCTATCATAGGGTTAATCTCTCAAACCTATATTTTCTAAAATATACTTCTCAATGTTTTAAATAAACATTAAGTTATACCAAATATGATGAACCAAAACCTAGTAGCCTATGGTCGGTGCCCTAATTTATTACATTAGCATAGATATAATGGTTCAACTCTTGAATGGCCGAATAGTTATGTAGTTTTAGAGAACTCCATACACACATGAAACACATTTTACAATGGAAATAGGAAAAAAAATAATATATAGAAATGATGAATAAACTACATCATTGAAAATTCATTCAAGTATCTAGTCTTTAGATCATTAGGAATGAAAAAAAAGTACGGGTAACCTCAACTTATCATTAATGTTATTGTACATCATAAGAATTTATGAATTTTTAGACAATGATAAATATGGTAGGGTAAATAACTAAACACAAATGAAATTTAAATAACATGAAAAAAATGAATTTATAATGCTTAATCAAAATTACAAGATAAAAAACTGAAAACACATACAATTTAATGAGTGATATTATAATAAAATCCATTTGGAGATAATATAAATTTTTAAATTATCATGGTTTGTGGTAAATGAATTCTTAATGGAGGAATTTTATAATTATTTGAATCCATGATTACATGAATCATGATAAATCTACTAACAATACCATTCAAAAGATATATTAAATAATACATGTAGAGACCGACATAATTTTTCCAAAATATTTTTTATCATGATAACTACTGAGGAATTGAGGGGCTATATTATTTCAAGATATGTCTGCCCCTATGAGTTCAAATCATTCCTCCAATATTGAATATTCAATTTAATTTACGAATCAATTTTCTTTACCAACTAATATCTATATTGAGTAAATGATACAAATTTATCAATATTCCAAACATTTAATCAAATAAATTTAAAATTGAATACTTTATATAAAAATGGTATATAGTTTAAGAAATATTCATATATATCATATTGGAATATCTATAATTATGTTCAATTTATTTTTCAATGAAAATTTATAATTGTAAAGAGATTGTTTAAATATAAATTTAATAATCACAAATGAAATAGTGATTTTACATTACTAGTTACCACTTGGAAAATTTAACATTAAATACCATTAGGCAAAATAATTAAAATTGATACATAAAATACCATAAATTATTAAGGAATGATGATATTACATGTAAAATGGTTAGTATATACATCATATAAATGTAAATTGTTGCATAATATAAAAAATTTCTTCGTGGAATGTAAATTGAGACGAAATATCTTACACCATGTTTTCCTTTAGTTGAACATTATTTAACTTATAGTATTGTGGTATTAAATAATTTATTAACTTATTCCAAAACCATTATTATATTTATAATATCCTATATGATCATATTATAAACATTTACCAATCTTTTTTAATAAAATTTCATTATTTTCATTGATTTGGGTGTTAATCTACTTGTTGACACTTTCATGATTTGTTATGGCAATTATAGTTATTCAAAATATTATCTATTTACATTACTATAAAGATAATAATATTTAAATAATTATCATATTTATAAAAAAATTATACTCTAAAACTAATCATAAAATAGGAATTTGATAAATTAAGTACATTACTACCAAGCAGATGGTAGGTTGTAGGTACGTATGAGTAACATTTCCATTTTCAAATGATCATTGTGCAAATAATGTAAGCAATATATTAATGTTACAAATTTATCATAATATCATAAATACCATCATATTAATATATATATATATATTATCCTTGTGTTGTGGTGGTGAAAAGAGTGTGACATCTATTTTTGACGGTTGAAATACACATGTAAATGAACGATGTTATTATATTTAAAATATTGAAAAGGTAAAAAATAAAATGCTATATTATATTTTCTTAAATTTATAGGATGATAAATATTTCCGGAATATAAAAATTATATTACATATTCATTAACCTTATCTTAATTAACATCCTTTTGAATAATTATTTAAAAATGAATCACATTACTTTGTGTGGCAGTAGTTCAAGGTAGACATAAGCGTCATTATAGTACCTCTTATGGAATGGTTAATAAAACGTTATATATATGATAAAATGGTTCCATAGATATAATAACGATTTAAATATCATATATATATATATATCTGTGTTTGTATATAATAATTATATCCATCGTCATACCCAACCTTGAGAGGTGGTAATGAAAAAAATGAATGACATTGTTTTGCGAAGTAGTAGTCCTCCAGACACAAGAATGATGATTTTATAACACATTTGATGGAAGGGTAAGGGGTTGTAGGTGGTTATTCCATTTTATAAATAAATCATAGAATATTATAGATAAAGGGTTTATTAAATAATTATTTCTTAATTAAAATGTTTGGATGTGGAGGATGAAATAAAATAAATGTGGTCGTTGAAAATCATTATCTCTTCATTGGAAATCCTCCTTCGGTCTACACCAAAACCTTACTATGAAGGATTTATACCCAAAATTAGGGATTAATGATGATTGTATAGATGTTTTGAACATATTAGGGTATGACTTGGAATAATTAAAAATGTTTTTAAGGTGTTAATAATAGAGTAGTGGGGGTTGACATCAATAAGTGAGGTGAGTGGGATAATTGTGTGTTTTTGAAAAGATTCTATCATACACAAATTTTCAAAATGAAACATGACATAAAATGGGACCTTTCATTAACATGGAATTACTATGGTGGATATATTTCAAGAATATTGTTTTTTTAAATGTTGGATTGTATTTTTTAACCCTTGAAATTTTAGTTCCCCCCCAATAAAACCATTTTTACCTTAACTGCCATAATTAATGTTTACTATTTTCACTATTCATTTTGACTAAATATTATGTTCAACATATTAGAATCTAAAAATTATGATAAATAGAATTCTGGAATCAATATTTCATGAAAAACTAACATAAGGGTAAATATTTATTTTCAAATTAATCCTACAAATGTGAGGAGAAAACATGAGTTTAAAGAGAAAATATTAAAAAAAATCAATGTTTTAAAATAAAATTTCAATACAAAAATGATTCTAATTAACTTAATTTAATAAATTGATATAAATTTTAACTATATTTTCATTATACCCAATTCAAATTATAATTTTTTATTATATATTTTTTAAATGAAAGGCATTTTTCCATTAAATGTCATTATTTTTCACTATTAATCAAAAAATTATTCATTTAATAAATATCCCAAAAATAAACCTATTATAATTTTGATAATATTATTTCCAAAAAAACTAGTTTTTTTCAAAATAAGTTATTTAAATGTTCAAATATCGTTTTAATTTATGTAATAATGTGTGACTAAACCTTCGTTTATAAAAAATAAATTTTTTCTAAAAACATTCATTTTTCATTTAAATTATTTCAAATTTATTTATAATCAATAGATAACTCTTATTTTAAAATTTTAATTTGTACTATTAACAATCACATATTTAATGGATATTTTATAACTTTAGTATTTAATATTAATACAAATATTATGTCGTGTTATGTTTAAAATCGTTGTTGAATGCAATTTAGGAAAAACTCAATGTTTCATGTAATGAATATTAATGAATACATTGAATTAATTTAAAAATAAATATATCGTACAATCATGGGTTTTATATTTTATTATCATATTATTTTTTGGCATTATACATGCAATTGAAAAAAATGTTCCTATTTTATATTTTTGCAGTGTCACACCATGTAGTTCCTTATTGAGTAAAATTCTACATTTCCAATATCATTAATTTGAACATGTATTTTAGCTTGTCATTTTCCTATACTAGTTCTTATTCCAAATATATTATAGTGGAATCATTTTTAGTGTCTTCATAGTAAATATTCATGTTGTTATGATCGTGACAGTTCTTTAGGTGGTGTTCAATGATGATAGTGATCATGAAGGATCATTATAGAGAGGATATGAATTTAAATCCCCTAGTAATACATTGGAATAAATACACTATACACATATATCTACTATATTGTACTCCTAAATATAACATATTAATAGTCATATTTCTACAAAGGGAAACCCTAGTAAGAGTATGACATGCGCCATCTATCTACTGAGTTGCACCCCCTAATGGACTAGGGAATATGTCATATATCTAATAAGTGGTATTCAATTAAAAGTATATAGATGGTGTCATCAATATATTGAGTGGTATCCCTTTGAGAAATTAGTTCATGGTTCCTCCCTCTAATTAGTGCAACCCTTTAATAGACTAGGGAACAATTCCTCTATCTACTGAGTAGTACCCCTGACAGACTAGGGCACTGGTCCCCTTACAACTACGTGGTACCCCCTAATTAACTCGGGTGTAAGTCCTCTATCTTCATAGTGGAACCCCTTGATACTCTAATTTATGGTTCCACTATCTTCTGAGTGGTACCCTTGATGGACGAAGATACAAGTCCTCTATAAACTGGTCGGTACCCCATGGTGGGCTAGGGTGCAGGTCATCTATATATTGAGTGGAATTCCCTTGTCATACTACAACATAGATCCTATTCACAAGGAGTAGAACCCCATATCGCACTTGGGCATGGGTTCTCCACTTGGATTTTGTGCCCCCTCGACTATGCGATATATTGGTTAGGTGTAGGTTCACCGCACCATGAATTCTTCAGTCATGAATGGGAGGTGTTGGTAAATGATGATAGAAAATTTAGAATTTGAGGAGTACTTATTATCCCATATTGGTTTGTGAAATGGAGATCACATTTTATCTCTCTTACAGTTTTACTATAAGATAATTTATTTAAAAGGAATCATCCTTAAAACAATACAAAATCTTGAAATAAATGGATAATTCACATTGAGGATCTTTGCAGGTTGATAGTTTTAGAGAATTAGGCTATAACTATTACATATAAACATGAATATTACATGTAGAAACTAATAATCTGTAACCATGATTCTCATAAAATAAAAAAAGAAACATGTATAGATTATGTTTTAGATAGCCTGAATTTTACTTGTTCTCATCCTTGACCCTTATTCATTTTTTATTCCTATGGAAAACATTTCAAAAACATGGGATGATCATAAAATGATCAGTAATGGATATAAAATAAGGAATGATAAATTTATAAAATCAATAAATAAAAAACTATGAAACCATAATTTTCAATAATAACATACCTTATGAAATCATTAGATTTATGAATAACACACAGAAATCAAAAATAATAATGGTAACTTATGGAATCAATAAAATACATACATTTTAGTTATCATAGCTATGTAAGGAGTTACGTTGGAATAAACATCATAGTATATTCCCTAAATCTCTTAGGAGAAACATTAACGTTTACCTCTGGCACGTTACCTAATGCATTAGAGAGCTATCTCAGGCTCACCCTCCCTAGTTTTATCAGGAAACCACCCATATACAAAAAAAATTCCCAAGAACCATTACAAATCCATAACACTTAAAACAAGAATAAAAGAAAAATAAAATTTCCACATTGAAATCACAACATATCATTTCAAGATATAGACATAATAAATGCTTTATAAAATAAATTTCAACACCATTTATAATATTTCATAAAGTTATTTTTGAATCAAAGTGTCCCATAGAACATTGAAAAATTTAAATAAATTATCATTTGAAAACATTAATGTCTATATAACTAAATCCTTAAAATCTTTTTTAAGAAATGGACATTATTGATAATGATTTAGAAAAATAAATATTTAAAACATTTGAAATGATATTTTATTTAAAGTGTTTTAAACAAAATGAGAGACTCTTGAATTCAAATAATTGACTAATAACATTGAATCAGAACTATATAATATCATTAGAATAACAGGATTCATGATATAATATTCCAAAGGATAGTATATACACCATATAAGAGTGAATTAGTGAATAACAACAATGAAGTCTCAATGGAAAGTAAATTGATACGAGATCCCTTATGTAATCTGTATCCTTATATTAAGGATAAATAAATTACTTAATAATGTATGAAAAATATAAATATACAACATATTATTATATATTTAGTGTAAATCAATCATAGAACATTCACACATATTTTCATAAAAACAACACCAATTACTAGGATGTTTAACTCAATGAATAGAAATTGACTTAAAATTACTCTTATCAAGTTCATATCGATGACTTAAAAATTTATCAATGGATTGATTATTTGTATCAGAAGTATATCCACAAAAAGGGGAGTGTAAATTACATCATACATAAATAAATAGTGATTTTTCACATAATATTGGTGGAAAATAATCAATTAAGTATGTGTAAAGCCCAATAAGTGGAAATTGAAATTGGAAATTCGCTTATCGATTTGGTAACTTACGAAATATACACCTCATGAAAGAAGGATCATACAATGAATATGTAAATACCCATTAATTAATTTAAATTACATCATGAATACAATCATGGTAATTACATACACCACACAAAAGGAAATAGTGGCTAATATAGCATGAATCTCATGGGAATAAAATGTGATATTTAAAACCCTTAACGCGTTGTAATCAATCTGGTCATATGAAAAAAAGTTAATAACCAATCACTGAATCACAAAATACAAACAATAGAAATAGATCCATGATAATATATATATATATATATATATATATATATATATTGGCAACACACAAGACACCACATGCCATAAATAAGTGGAAAATAATGGAAATCTCATGGAATTAAAAGTGAGATAAGAAGCCCCATACTTCATGTCTGACTTGGAAAGTATATTCCTTGTTCTTCCTGAATAATAAACATAAGTTAATTTATAATTGATTAATAATCTTTTTAAAATTCATTATTCCTTTTATATCACTTACTACCATGTTATAAACATTATGTAATCATTTAAGTTAAGAATGGTCATTTTGTCGATATTTGGTACTTGAGTCAAAAATAAACACCTTATAATTACAATTATTCCATGTGGTCAAGAGTAAATTATCTCTAAAATGATTATACTGATTAATATATCATATATATCATATATATCCATTATATATATGTATTTATAATATTACATAAAATTTTTAGGTAAGAAAAGAAATGCACTGTTCATGGACACAGTAAGTTGTACGTACGTAAGAACACTACTTTCATTTAAATTTTTAATTTAAGGGAATAAAAATATTATTATACATATGTATATTATATTTACATTATATTATAATATATAATTTCATTAACTCCCTCATTTATACAACCCATGTATGGCATGAATGAGTCATATCACTTTGAGGGGGCGTTAGCCTGCAATTTCTCAAGTGAAATTATAACATTTACCCATAATGGAAACCATAATGGTATTCTATAAATGAAAAAATAATGAAGCATAAAAAACTATACACATATTATATATATATATATATATATGTATGATATATAAATGTATTTCTATCATAATGGCCACCATGGGAGGTGGTAGGAGATATTTTAACAATCATCATTTTGTGAGGCAGTAGTTCACATCCATTGAAACAATATGTTCTTTACCCATTACATAGAGCTGTGTGTATGTGTAGTTCGAATCCTTCTCATAACAACAACCTAGCATATTGAGGATAATGGTCTTGTTATAAACTAAAGGAATAAAAAGAGTTTACGAGGTTTGAGATAAAAAATAAAACAAAAGGACATAAGAGAAGACATTACCTTTAAGTTGGGTATCTTCCATTGGTTTGAACCAAAAGGTTTACTTGAAGTGACTTCGGCCTAGGGTAAGGCTTCTAGGTGGAACAGAGGGATCTTGACAGCATATTTGGGCAGGGTTTGGGAAAGCCAAGGAGCTTGATAGGTGGGTGTAATGGGTTAGAAGTGGTGTCCTTTTCTAATTTGAAGGTGTGTCTCTTTAGGAAAGTGTGAAATTATTATTTTATTATATATTGATTTTCAGTTTCTAAATATCCAAATCTCATTAAAATCGAAGATTAGATGACTCATGGTCGAATTAAAATCATTCAGTAAGAATTGGACAAGTTTTGGTTATTTTTTTAATCTTTATAATCTAATTACACTTTAAAACCATTTAATATGATAATCTAACCATATAAATATATAAGTGTAAAAGGAATATATGAATTAATATACTGTTTTTTTTTCATATTCCTTAAATATTTAATTTTATCTGAAAAATACCAAAAATTTACCCAATTTAAATTTTGAGGTCTGGATTATAATGAAAATTTTGGTTTTGTCAAATAAAATATATAAAAGTGACCAAAACTATATTTATAGAGGGTTCGTTATCAAAAGGCTGTAAATCAACATTTTAAATCTTATTAGAGTATTTTTTTCTTAAAATAGGATTCTTTCTTATTTTATGCCTAATTTTTTTTGGATAAATATAAAAATATTTAACAAATATGTAAAATCATTTTGTAGGTTGTTTTTTTCATTTCTTCCATTACAACGTCTAGGCGTTAAATACCATTTAAAATAATAATAATATTATATTATTTTTTAGTACAACTCATCGTGTATGCAATGTATGATTTCAAAGAAACATGTTGGTGTGTATCGGGTATTCCATCGAACATAGAATCCCTTTTAATGTAAAATTAATAAATAATTTAAAAATATTAATAAATATGAAAATTTCATATTCTTTATTTACCTGAGATGTTACATCCTTCCCCCCTTTTGGGAATTGTGTCCTCGCAATTTAATAATTGGGCTTGGAAACTTCATTGAAAGTATCACATCAAAAATAGAGTCAATAAATCTATCACAATAAAATAAAGGAATATAAGTACAAATGTCACCCAAGATAACATTTACTATAATTCTATGAAAACATGGATATAGTGGAGAAAACAAATATTCGTGTTCTGATGGAGACAGATAGAAAACGTGATTAGGAGAAATTTAACCACCAGAAAATCACAAACTTGGGACGGGTTAAATGGTATTTATTTCCCAAATAGTAAAAGATAAATAAAAACATTATTGTTTTAAATTACTTTTCATAATTTTGAGGAATTTATTTTTGAGATTAACTAAAACATAAGGAAACATTCTTACTTTTCATGTAAACTATCATCCTTTAATAAATTCGTACCAAAAACTCATTTTTTTCTTAAAATGATGAGTATTCAAGATGACTTTGTCACATTAAAAGCACTATAATCAAATTCTAGAGAATCTAATAATCCACAAAAGATGAACAATATTTTTCCCATTACTTTAGACATTAACCAAAACCCAAATTGTTAGTAGAAGATAAGATAATCCCCAAAAATGATAATCTTTTATAAAAAGAAAAACTACACTTAATGTCCAAAATTTTTCAAACAATACACAATGTTCAAAAAATACCATTCCATAAATAAAGGACCATAAAATTCTTTAAATTAATCAAAACTATGATTGAAACCCAAATCTCCGAAGGATTTAATCACATACTCTTCCAAGATAAACGTTAACATTTATCTACAAATAATAGTAGTTACTCTTCAAGTCTCATATTGAAAAGTAATTAACCTATTCACATATTCTCCATGATAGGTTAATCATTTCCATAGATAACCCAAAGTCAACTTATTATCGATTCATAAATTTTTCTAATGAAAAATAATTAGTCATACTAACTAGGTATATCACGTAGTCCATAGGTTGGAAATAAATCCGAGTTGCACTTTGGTTGTGGGTTCGATTCTCGTATCTTTGTCCGACACAATGGGTAGTCACGTCTGCATTTTTTCCTTTCAAAAATAATATATAATTTTATAACATTCCCAAAAAAGTGATAAATTCATCAAAAATAACCATAACATATTTTAATAACAATGGTTATCTAATAACTTTCAATTTTCAACCCAATATGTATTGACCTATAATTTCTTCAAATACAAGGATCATATAAGGTCAAACAGTACTTTATAACTATATCTACAAAAGAAAAGATAATTATTCCTTCAATCAAATTCTCATATATCAATATTCAGGGTTATACATACTATAAAAATTCTTTTAATGTAATCCCATCATCGAAAGGGCCTTCATACATTTATGCATTTCACCATACTAAAATCTACCATAACACTTGAATTCCTTATTTGATGACTTATTACCCATTCAACGTTCTTCATGATCCATTATCCATTCCATTTAAACTTATTCTAAAATACCTTTTTCCAAAAAAACATCATGAATCATATATTAATATTGAATAATGTCTAAACATCAGTTAAGAAATAATCCATACCTTTCTTTGGTGATTGTTAGTTTCCTCATCCTCAATTTTAATGGCATTAGGTATTGGTAAACATATATTTGTTCAATCCTTTTGATTCCATTCCTAAAAAGTCATTATTGGACATTTTTTTTATAATGACCATGCACACCACATTTAAAACATTCAATGGAACCTGCAGAAAGAACTTATTTACCTTTACTAGAGTCAACTAGAAGCTTCCTTTTTTCCATGGTACGACATTGCTTTATGACCATCACATCCACATATATATCATCTTCCCATCCTATAGAAACATTTTCCTATGTTTTTCTTTCCACATCCTTGAGACATAGGTATTAGAATATACATACTTTTATGATTATTACCTAAACATCGGTTGGAATTCATTTCACGCATATATGATGCCTTATAAAATTCACCAAGGTTTTGGTGGTCTATCATGACTCATGACAGTCGGTTGTTAATAACAACAAGAGTTTTCATTGTAGCTCCCATTTCATTCAGTTTCTCATTCAGATAACCATTACAGTTTTCTTCACATCCACTATTTTTTGGTGCCTGCTACATCCAACAATTTATTATACTAAAAAGGTAAGTGTGAGAATATTAGTAAAATCATTATATAATATCTCATGAGGAGGGTAAATACTAATATATACTTATTCATGTTATCTTAAACACGTTAACATTATCTAAATTTACTAGAATTAGTTATAAAATCATTATAATTATGGTAATGTCACTTATGCTTACGGAACACTGTAACCTCCAATGTTATCTAAACCAACCTTTGATACCAACTATAAGGTCCCAGCCACAATACATTACATAATCTTTAAATAAATGGATGATTCACATTGAGAAGTTTTTCAAGATTAGAGTTTAAGAGAATTAGGCCCTAATTATTAAATATCAACATGAATATTACATGTATACACTAATACTCAATATACATTTTTTCATAAAATAAAAAAGACACATGTCTACTTCCATGTTTTAGAAAGCATGACTTTTCGATGATATCATCCTTGAACCATATTCATTATTAATTCCAATGGAAAACATTTCAAAAACATGGTATGACCATATTCGTTATTAATTACAATGGAAAACATTTCAAAAACATGGAATAAGAGTAAAATGATCAGTAAGGGATATAAAATAAGGAATGCAATTTTTTTCCCATTAATAAATACCAAATAATAAAAAAATACTTTTCAATCAGAACATAGTTTATGAAATCATAAGATTTATGAATAACGCACATAAATCATAAATCATATAGGTAACATATGTAATACATAAAATACTATCATTTTAGATATCACAACAATGTTAGGAGTTACGTTGTAAAACACATCATAGTATATTCTCAAAATATCTTAGAAGACACATTAAGGTTTTCTTCTGTCACGTAACCAAATCCATTGGGGAGCTATCTTGGGCTCAACCACCGGAGGTGTAACACATAAACACATGTATACATAAACAATTTCCAAGAACCGTAGAATTTCAATAACACTTAAAACTAGAATAAAAGAAATATAAAATTTCCATATTGAAATCACAAAATATCATTTCAAGATAGATTCATAATAAATTCTTTATCAAACCATTTAAAACATTTAATAGTGAACCTTTTGAATAAAAATTTGACCTACTAATTTGAAACTTTAAAATAAATTCTCATTAGAAAAAATTAATGTCCATATAAATAAATCCTTAAAACCATTTTTAAAAAATTTACGTTAATTATTTTCATTTATAAGAATAAATATTTAAAACATTTAAAACGATATTTTAGTTAAAGATTTTTAAAAAAAATGAGAGACTCTTGAATAGAAATAATTGAGGAATAACATTGAATCAGAACCTTATAATATCATGGTAATAAAGGGACTAATGATATAATATTCCAATGGAATATATATACACCATATAAGACTGAATTGGTGTATAACAACAATGAAGTCTCAATGGAATGTAAATTGGGATAAAATCCCTTATAAAACTTGTATCCTTAGATTAAGGATAAATCAATTACATAATAATGTGTGACAAATATAAATACACTCAATATGATTGGATATTAATTGTAAATAAATCAAAGAAAATTCACACATATTTTTGTAAAAACAATACCAATGACTTGGATGTTTAACTCAATGAATGGAAATTGAGTTAAAATTACTCTTATCAAGTAAAAATTGATTACTTAAAAAAATTAAAATGGATTTATTATGTGTATCAGAAGTATATCCACCCAAAGTGGAGTGGAAATTAATACTTATGTAAATAAATAGTGATTTTACCCATAATCCTAGAGTAAAATAATAAATAAAGTATGTGTAAAGCCGAATGAGTGGAAATTGAAATTTAAAATTCCTTTACCAATTTGGTAACTTATGAAACAAACACCCCACGAAATAAGGATCATGAAATGAAGATGTGAATACCCATAAATTAATGTATATTACACCAAGAATAAAATCATGGTCTGAACATACACCACATAAAATGAAATAGTGGAAAATATAGCATGAATCTCATGAGAATAAAAAGTTAGATTAAAAACCCTTACCACGTTGTAATCAATCGAGTCATGTGAAAAAAATTTAATAACCACAAAATGAATCATAAAATACCATGAATATAAAGAGAATCCTGATAATATATATATCAAATTTTAGTACACAACACACGACATGAAATAAATAATTGGCGAACAATGGTTATCTCATGGAATTAAAAGTGAGATAAGAAACCCATTACCTCGTGTCCGAATAGACTTGTTTGTTTGTTGTTCTTCCTGAATAGTAAACCTATGTTAATTTACCCATGATTAAGATCCTTTTTCAAGTTTATTATTCCTTTTTTATCACACATTATTTTGTTATAAATATTATGTAATCATTTTTGTTAATAATTTTTGTTTGGATGTTATTTGGTACTTGAGTCAAAAATGAACACCTTATGATTAAAATTTGTCCATGTCGTCAAGATTACATTATCTATAGAATGATATTAATGATTTATATATCATATATATTCAGTATATATATGTATTTATAATATTACATAACATTTAGAGATAAGAAATGGAATGCACTATTTATGGAGATGGTAAGTCGTACGTACGCATGATCGCTATTTTCATTTATATTTAGTATTTAATGGAATTAAAACATAATGATACTAATGAATATTATAATTCTAGTATAATATAATATATAATTTCATTAAATCCATCCTTTATACATCCCATGTATGGCATGAATGAGTCATATCACTTTGAGGGGGTGGTTTTCTGCACTTCCTCGAATGAAATTATCGCGTTTACCCATAATGGAAAACATAAAGGTATGGTATAAAGAAAAAATATAGAAGATTAATGAAAACATAAACTTAATATATATATATATCATATATAAATATAGTTCCATAATAATGGCCACCATAAGAGGAGGTATGAGATATTTGAACAATTATCGTTTCGTGAGGCAGTAGTACACAGTTCACAAAAACAATATGTTATTTACCCATTACATGGAGGTGTTTGTAAGTGTACTTAAAAAAATTCTCATAACAACAACCTATTATATTTTGGATAATGTTTTTTTTATAAAGTAAAAGAATAAAAAGATTCTAGGGGTTTGGAGGTGTAAATAAAAAAAGGACTTGAGTGAAGACATTACCTTTAAATTGGGTATCTCCCCTTGGATTTAACCAAAAGGTTTACTTGATGTGCCTTCAGCCTAAGGTAAGGCTTCTAGGTGGAAGATAGGGATCTTGATAACTTATTTGGGTAGGGTTTGGATGATTCAATGGTCTTAAAAGGCATGAGTAATTGGTTAGAAGTGGTGTCCTTTTTTAAGGGAGAGGAGGGGTTATTTAGGAAAGTATGAAAATTATATTTTATTATATAATGATTTTCGGTTTCTAAAGATCAAAAACACATTAATGTCGAAGATAACGTGACTCATGGTCGAAATAAAATCATCTAATAAGAATTGGAAAGGTTTTGGTTATTTTTTTAATCTTTATAATATAATTAAAATTTAAATCCAATTTAAAAGATAATCTAACATTATAAATAAATTTGATTAAAAGGCTGATTTGAATTAAAATACAAAATTTTTTACTATTCCTATAAAATTGAATTTTATCTGAAAAATACAAAAATTTACCTAATGTATATTTCGATGTCCCGATTCTAAAGAAAAAATTTATTTTGTCAAATAGTACATATAAAAGTTACCAAAACTTTATTTAAAGAGGTTTCTCCATCAAAAGACGATAAATCTTCCTTTTAAAGAATATCAGAGTATTTATGCTTCAAATTATATTAATTCTTATTTTAAGCCTCTAAAATTTATTAGATAAACATAAAAATATTTAACAATCATGTTTAATCATTTTGTAGTTAGTTCCATTCATTCCCTCTATTACAATGTAAAGGCATTAAATACCATTTTGAATAATAATATTAATATATTATTTTTCAGTACAACTCAACATTGCGTGCAACGTAAGATTTCATAGAATCCTGTTGTTGTGTATTAGGTATGTCATAGAACATAACATCACCTTTAAAGTAAAAGTAATAATTAGTTTAAAAATATTAATAAATATGAAAATGTCTTATTCTTTATTTTCCTGTGATGTTACAATATTTAAATTTTTCTTGGGATTCATTTTCATTCTTTCATTGGTGTCCATGTGACTATTTCTATAATGCCTCTTATTTATCCCCCCACCAATTCTCTTGACATCCTACTAGGTATATAGATACTCAATAATTCATGGGATTTCTTCTCACGTGTCATTTCTTATGATGACTAAAAAAATGTTGATAGTGATTTCTGAGGATCATAAGGATACTTAGGTGAATTTGACCAAGTATGGTATATGGGGCAGGGAGATCTTGAGCTAGGCTCTCACAACATTCATTTTCAATTTATGGCCAAGTTCAGACATTTTTACTTGTTGGGTGTGTATTATTTCCAAATCATTTTGGATTAATCTATCTCACTCTTTTGTATTCCATATAGATTTTTACATGCATGGTTTTTACTCAAAATGTTCTTGTCATATATTATTATTCATATACACTTCTGCATAGAGATGGTTGTGTGTGTGCATACATGTGCTATAGGTAAAGGCCACCAATATTAGTTATTCATTTTAGTGTATGTATATAGCCTCTTACCAATGAGGGTTGGATTGGGGTACTTTCAAATTGGTCTTACACCGGCTAGGAGGTCCCTAGTGGGTCGACTCCTGACATTTTTAATTGAAATTTTTATTTTCCATGATTCCAAAGAAGTATTCGTAAGATATTTTAATCATAATTTGTTTTTAAATGAATGTCATTCCAAATATAAACTGGGATTTTAATGTCACTTTTAAAATTGTTTTTTTATAATATTTTTAATGAGGAACCATGATGGTATTTTTTTCAATTTTATGAAAGATGTTTTAAAATTTTGTTATTTGGAAAATTTATTTTAAAATGGAGTTTCAAAAGTTGTTTCACATTTAAAATCATGAGGATATGATGAAACCTTCTTAATACATCAGCTTAAATGTGTTTCAACTTTAATATATGTTCCTTTATGTGTGAGATTGAAGGTACAGATGACATATTTTATTGTTATGGTTTATAAAGTGGTTAATTTCAATATTTTTTTTATGATGATGTAATTGTACATGCTGATATATTTTGTATAATTCACATTGTGAAATCAAGAGATATTTGTAAAATTAATGTTTCCATCTACGATTGACATCATAAAATCAGTTCCTTTGTCACACACCTGGTTAACAACCAAATGTTATAGTGAGAATAAAATATAGTAAGAATAATAAAAAAGGAAATTGTATGGAAATAAAAAATACATTTCGACATAAATAGTATTATGGGAATATTTTATCATAAATATTAGAGCCAAATCTGACATCTGGTTTCCCTAAACAATGGTTTCTATCGATATAACTTAATAGGGATCCAAGAGGACTAATAATATTTCAGGGAACAAATATCCACATGTATTTGGGAATATTTTGTCTTATATATTCTGGTTAATGTCATTAAAAGAAAACATTATCACCATAATGAATTATCCCACAAAAATTCACACTTATAACCACAAAAACCTATCATGATGATAATAAGTATTTAATCAAATACATGTAACATTAAAAATATGTTAATTAATAAAATTTGATTCATTAAAATGAGTCACCTCCACCATAAAATATTATGTAAACTTCAAATACTAATATTTAGTTACAAAATATTTATCATGAATTCATATAATAACTTCTGAATACCATAAGTAAATAAATTCAAAGCCAATTTTTTTAAACTAAAATTTTTATGAATTTACGATTTCATGGGATTTATTAAACTCCTATATATCTCATCCACCACCATGGGGCACACAATGTAACATCCTAGGTAATTTAATAATAATACATTTTTTATATTAATTAATTTTTTTGATTTATATTTCAATATTACCTTAACAAATGACTCTATGTTTAACAGTATACATAACAAACAATAATGAGTTTCCCTGAAATCTTACATTGCACATAAAACTAAGTTATACTAAATAATTATATGTTATGTTCACATAGTTTTATTAAATGTTTTTACATTTATCCAATAGATTTTATAAACATGAAATTTGAATAAATATATCTTTATGCATAATATAATCTAATAATTTTTAAAGACACTTTTACCACATATTGATGGGGAATTTTTTTAAATATAAATTTTTACATTTTAATAATTTTTATATGACAAAATAATCTTCGTATTAGAAATTTTAATATCATAATTTACTTTCGATTGTATTTTTGTATTTTTTTAGAAAATTATTAATCTGAAGAATAGTGAATAATACAAATATTTGTTCAAAACTAATTTTTTATCCAATTTATTTATATTACTAAATTCATTTATAATTATATTTATAATATAAATAAACAAATTTTAAATCATTTATTTCAATATTTTTCATTTTAATCAATTTCACATTGAAATTTGATAAAAATCATTTATGGAAATTTGAAAAATTTTACATCAAAAACATGTTTTCTTGATCCCTTGAAGTGATTTTTTTTTTCAAATAATTTTAGACACTTATATGATTTGAATTTTTAGAAAATTATATAAATGGTTGTAATCAGTCTTATATTTATTATCTAATAAGATTAACATAATTTTTTTAAAATAAGAATAGTAACATTAGTAATTATTTGTATTACCAAGGTTAAGGGTAAATTGTGACTTTTAGGGTAAAAATACCCTAAATAGTGCCATAATTTCATTGGATATGTTTTTTTCAACCCAAAACAATCATTGGTATAAAATATATCCTTTTGAAAGCACATAGATGACTTGTATACATTTATATTAATTTATTCAAAAGAAAGACAATGTATTGATAGTCTGAATTTTATCAAGTAAAATATATTTAATATTAGGTATAATAATTGATATGTTAAACTATAAATAAAATTTAAAAATATAATGTTTTTACCTAAATCAGTGTAATTTATTTAAAAATTTTAGGAAACAAATAATAAAATTGATTGGTTGCACAATGATGTTGGAGTAATTGATTCATTAATGGAAGAAATAAATAAATGATATTAAAATATTATAAAAAATATTATTTTAAATAATTTATTTCATCCAAGAATTTTATAGATTTATTTTACATATTATTTATGTTGTAAAATAATTGGTTTGATTATATCATGTTTTTATGAAATTTGTAAAAATTTAATAAATGAATAGTATCAAAATTGACAGTAATGCTTTTTTAAAATTAAATTTTTTTTAAATTATATAAAATATTAAAAAATATAAGACTAAAAAAAATAATTAGTATAATTCCATTAATTTCATAAATAACGATTTTATTGTTATTTTTTCTTGTTTTGGTAATTATATTTACCATAAAATTTTAAATTACATGTTAAAATGGTAAGATTTAAAAGGGTTAATACAAAAATATAAGCACTAAATTTTTTTAAAAACATATATAATATTTATTGGATGATTATATTTAGACCCACACCTATAAAATATTAGAAATATTTCACTTTTATCAAATTTGTAATAGAAAATAAATTTATATTAATTTAAAATTTTGACGAATTCCAAGAGTGTCCCTCCCCTCTATTACAAAAGGGCACAACAACTAATCGTATCTTCACACTTCAAAAGTACCAGTATCATCGAATTTCTATGAAAAAACCTTAATATAATCCATATCCATATTCTAGTTACCTTATTTTATCCATAAAACTCTCCTTAGAGGCATTAAGGTGTCCATCGAAGGAGATCACCTTAAGAAGATATACCTTTTTTATTTAAGTATTTCTATTTTATTTATTATTCCACTTCCTTAAAATATTATTCATACATTATGATATAATAATTCTTATATTATAAATATATTTAGATGATATTCTGTTAATATCATCACCTAAATCCATCTCCACTTTGATCAAATGAGTAAAATATTATTTATTCATGTTTGCGTGTGAACTATCACTTCCACAAACTGATATAAATCATTTTCCATAATTGCCTCACAATAATGGTTATAATTTCGTAATTAATTTGAATAAGTGATATTAGTGATATATTTTTTATTATAAGATAAAATTATATCAATTAAATTCTTACTTTCCATGCACATAAAAATGATAATGTAGTTCCTCCATACTTGTGAACTACTAACTACATGAAGTGATGGGATTTGTTTTAAAAAACCACACCACTTAAATAATATATATATATATATATATGAATATTTAAATGGTGTTAATGATATTATAATCATTATAGAATAATAAAATAATTATTACCTTTATTCTATAATGATCATTGTCAAATGAAAATGTTACTCATGCGTACATACGACTTACTGTGTCCATGATTGAAATATAGATAATTTTTCATAACTGTAATTAATGATTTGATTTTATAGTATGGTTTTTTTGGAAATTTGCTTATTATATCATGAATATAATTCTATATATGATGTAACAATAAACACTATTGACTATATACATCATATAAATGTCATTTTGGACTCATTTACTGAATATCGACAAATGTACGACGTTAGATTAAATAGTTAATTAATTGTTATAACATTATAATAAGTGATATGAAATGAAAAATAAAATTGAAAATGGTTCTCAATGAAGTAAATAATTAAAGAGTTTATTATTAAGGATGATAAAGAACATACGTTACGAGTCAGATAAGAGGGAAGGGACTTTGTCTCAATCTCCTTCCACTAAGGCATATTTTGATGTCATACACAACCTTTTTGATTAGGTGTATAAAAAACCCCTTTTAATTTAAATTTAGATAAATGTTTTTCAAAAGGGATATTTGTATATAGAGTCTTACTTTATTTAATAATGGAAAATGGAATTTTTTTTAACATACATAGTTACAAAAAAATATCCTCCACCATGACCGTTATTTGATATTTGGATTCCACTACAGGCATTAATTTTCTTAAAAATAAAATAAATAAATTATTCCATTTTATGGGGTTTTTTTTGTTGAAAATGATTTTGAAAATTGTACGATTATTTAAATATCATGGAATGATTCACATTGATTTTAAATGAAATTTTATGACTGTATTACTAAAAATAGAAATATTTTATGTGTTGTGATTATATAATGTTACCTGGATAGTTTTAGAGTGGTTATAAGATAATTCAAAGATATTTACTTCCCTATTAAACCCAGGATGGGTGAATACATTATAACCATCAATTATTTGGGTATAGAAGATGACCGTATTGTTTTTCTATTTTTTATGAGTGACATGTATGGAATTCAACCACATGGGTATTCAATTTATGTATAATTAACTTTCAAGAAAATATTATCATTTATCTGTTCTATATATGTGGTATTTGGAAATATTATGATTACAAAAATGGAAATAAATGAGCTTATTTTTAAGTGAACGTATTTAATACTTATTCCTGGAAAGTATTACTTAATTGTTAAGTATTCTTGGGTTTTCGTATTTTCACAAGACATACAATTTTCCTTCCATGTTAATCCTATAAAAATTTTTCTGTTCATTTAAAATTTTAAAATGGTTTGCATATAATTTATGTGAGAATATCAACAAGGATAGTATTCATGGTGAGGATTTAACATGAAAAGAAACCAAGTTTCATTTTAAATGTTTTTTTGTGAGAAAAATTAATATTGAATATAAGTGTCTACATTGTAATATTTGAGTTGTAATATACGAATTATGCAATAATTATAAAAAATTAGAGACCCGAAAATATCATTATAGTGAAAGAATGCAAAATTATTATGAAATAAACTAAAATTCATTCCATAACTCATGATTATGTAATTTTTATTGTCGGGTCCTTATAGTTCATAACATTATCAGGTTTTGATTACTGTAGATGTTATGCTAATTTTAATAATGCACACTTGAAATATTTTAACATGTATTTAAGATAAAATATTATAGAATTTGAATATTACTATATCTATTCATCTAAACGATGTTTTTTCAAAATGTTTTCTATATAGGAACCAAGGTAGAAGTGGTTTGATTAAACCGAGAGGAAGTCATCCTTCCAAATCAACATCTCGAGATTGTTATAATTAGAACTGTGTTGTTTGTTACGGTGATTTCTCAGTTGAATTGGCCAATAAATGGGGGTTTTCTCCATACAATAGAGAAACCTAGTCTACCACAAAGAAACATGACAATAATGGGTCATTTTTTGAGACAACATCCCACATAATTTAAAGAATCAGATGACCAAGTGATGGCCGACGGATTTATTAAATCCATAGAAAAGATATATGATGCCATTAGTTTTTAATAGCACTAAAATGTAACCCTTTAAACATAAAATTTAGAAGTTGAAGTTTATTAGTGGTGTTAAATGGTTAAAAATATCAGATGAAGTGAAGAGATTGATGACATGAAATGGGATAAAATTAAGAATATCTTCTTTGAGAAATATTTTCCTAAGGATTTCATACATATGATGGAAAATATATTCATGGAATTGAAAATAAGGAGGAAGATTAAGTTTCTTCATATGATTAAAATTTAACCCATTTTTCAAGGTGAATTTAAAATTGTATCCGGGTCATGATAGTAAAATAAATATATTTTAGATAGTTTTGAAGCCAATAAACTGAATGAAATTTGCTTCTTATACGTTTAAAACAACAGAGATACTATTTTGATTTATTGAGAATGTATAAATAGAGTTTTCTTATGGTCATGTGTATAATTAGAACATGTAAAAGAAAAGTTCAAGATGGGATGAAGTGGGATGTCATTCATTACTGAGCTTTGGAGGTAAGAAAAAAAAAATTACATATTGTGAGAAGTGTGGTAAAAATAATCAAGGGGAGTGTCATTAAATGTCTGATAAGTGATTATGATGTTGTAAGACTAGTAATATTTCTTATTAATTCAATGGATATGATCAGTAATGGAAGGGAAATCTAGTTTCAAGATGTTTTAGTTTTAATGAGATGTGTAATCATGCTAATGTGTGTCAAAATTTTATTACCCAAGGTGGAAACGAGCAGTATCAAAAGAAAAATGTGGTGTAAAAGTCTTCTTCTACTAATAATTTTGATATTGAGCCATCAAAGGATGTTGTAACAAGTATGTTATAGGACTATTCAAAATTTACTAATACTATGTTTTCAATGGAATCTTCACATTCACTCATTTCTGAGTTCTTTTTGATGTGAATTAAAATATATCTTCCTGAATGTTATATAAATATTTTAATAAAAACTCTCAGAATAATTATTAAATTATCAATTATTTATCAAAATATTATGATTATTATTGGTGGGATGGTCATTCCTAAAAATCATTTTGGACATTCTATTGTGAAGATTGATATCAATTTGGGAATAGATTTTTTTTCAGTTCATCTGGACAAAATAGACAGCAAAGCCAATAATGATTTCATCAATGATTTCATGCCTTGGATAACATAACAATAAGAAGAGATTTTAATTAAAGATTTTATTTAATGTTATATTAATAATGTTTTTTAAAAGAGAGAAAAAATTCTAATTAGTGACATTCTAGTGGTGAATGAATTTGTGGATGTTTTCTAGATGATTTCCCTTGTGTTGTTCAGGATCAAGATGATGAATTTTTAATTTCTTTATTGCATTATTCTAATCCTATTTATAAACCCATTATTTTTTGTATCATGTTGAACTAGTGTGATTGAAAAAATAGTTTAAAGAATTGCATGATAAAGGTTTCATTCGACGAAGCACATTACCATGGGGTGTGGTTGTTTTATTTGTGAAAAATTGTGTTCCTTGAGAATTTTCATTGATAAGAGAGATATTAATAACATTATATTGAAGAATGTGTATCCTTTTACTCGTATTTAAGATTTTTTTAATCAACTCTAGGGGGCATAGTATTTTTCAAAGATTGATTTGACTTCTGCGCACCATTAGTTGAATGCGAATGATGATTACATTCCAATGGCATTATTTTAGATGAGATAGAGGAATATGCATGTTTGTTTATTCTTATTGTGTTGTCTAATTAACCTAAGGTATTTATGAATCTTATGAATGGAGGAACCTTTCATATTTTGGATCTATTTTTTGATTTGTTTATAGATGATATTTTGGTAAATTATAAAAGTGAGTATGAACATGGATGTCATATAGAGATGGTTTTTCAAATATTGAATAAAAATAAAATATATAGAAACATTGGAAAGAATGATTTTTGGTTTCAATAAATTTCAAACCAAGCACATATTATTTCAAAATAATGGAGAACTATTGACCTTTATAAAATAAAAAATTGATGAAGAGTGGATAAAACCTACCAATGTCATAGAGCTTTGTAGTTTCCATGGATTGGAAGGTTATTAAAGAGGGTTTGTTGAAAATATTTATTGGTTTTCTAGCTCACTATCTATGTTAACACATAATGGTGTTAATATCATCTAGAAAAAAGAATGAGATGAAATTTTTCGAAGATGTAAAAGAAGGTTGGTAAATGCTCCAATTTTGAACCTTCCTTCTAGAAATGGAGAAATTGTTATCAATAGTGATGCTTAATTGAATGGACATGGTTATTTTCAAATTAATATTGATCAGGTAATTCAATATTCTTCCCAATAGTGAAAACCAAATGAGTTAAATTACCCAAAACAAAATATAGAATTAGATTATTTTATTTTTTCATTTAAAATTTGGAGGCATTATTTATATGTTGTAAAGTATGAAATATATACAGATCATAGATGTTTTATGTGTATATTCACTCAAAATAATTGTAAATTAGACAATGGATATGAATGAAATGAATCAAGTATTATGATTCCACAATTCATTAACATCATATAAAAGAAAATAAAGTGGTTTATGCTTTGAGTTAAAAATATAATGCTACATTGATGATATTGTCTTTGGAATGTAGACCTTTGGTTAATAATGATTGGATATTTGGATTGGATGTAATTTCAGTTATAAATTCTCTTATTCTGTTTCATGTGACAGTGCAATTATCTCTCTCAGATAGAATTAAGAAAGAACAAAACAAATATAGTGTGTTTCAAAAAATAGTAAAATTTGTTCAAAATTGTATGTTACCAAAAATTAACAATGATAAAGATTCTATTCTAGTATATGAGAAGAGATTATGAGTACCTTATGATTCATATTTGAAGAAATCATTGTTTTTTGAAGCCTGTAGTTATTTATTTTACTTCAACATGATAGTACAAATATGTATAGAGACCATCGATAGTATTATTGGTGGGAGAGAATGTAAATAGATATTGATGGCTTTCCCCTGATGTGTTTAAATTTTTGGTGAGTTGGAGAAGAAAAAAAAATCTAATGGGGATTCTTCCACCATTTCTAGTGCAAGATTGGATATTGGAAAATATGTCCATTTATTTCATTGTGTGATTAACAAATACATATCTATATAACAATTTGAAATGGGTTATTTTCAAACAAATAATAATATCTTCTCATTTTCTTCTTATTCAACGAACTCCATCTCTAGATAAAGTTTATTGATTGTATCCTAATGTGATATTAAGGTTACATGGAGTTAATATATTCATTGTATCTGATCATGATCCCATTTCAATTCTAACATTTGTGGAGGCCTTCAAAATTCATTGGGTACTAAAATAAATATCACCATATCCTTTCATTACCAATTTGATATGCAGTTAGAAATAACAATTCAATCCTTGAGTGATATGTAATGTTCATGTTCATTTGATTTTCAGGGAAGTTGGGATCACCATCTATCATTGGTTGTGTATTTTTTGTAATGATAGTTTTTATTCAAATATATATATGAAACCATTTCAGGATATATTTTGAAATCAGTTTCATAAACCATCTTTCGGGGATGATGTTGGAGAATGAAAGATGATGGACCAGCCATGGTGGAGGAGATAGCTGAGAATGTTTAGTTGATTTAGATACACATGAGAATAACCCAGACCATGTAGAAAACCAATGTGGATATCCATAGGAAGGATCTTTCTTTCATGGAAGGTGATCATGTCGTTCTCGAAACTTCTACATGGAAAAGTCTGATTTGTTTTGTAATAAGGGGAAATTGTGTCCATGGGTCATTGGACCCTATAAAATCATTGAGAATTTTGGATCAGTTTCCTATCAGATGTCTTTGACTCTAATTTTATCTCAGGTACACAATTTTTTTCATATCTTGATTTTAAGAATGTTTATATTAGATTTAGCCCCTTCTTTGAGTCCAGAATTAGTGTCATTGCAAGGGAATCTTTCTATAAGGAACATCTAGTTCAAGTTCATGTCCTTAGAAAGAATGTATAGAACATCAATAGTACGTATTGAATAAGACTTTTTATTATTAATTATTAATTATTAATTAGGATGAAATGTTTCCTAAATGAGAGACTATGTGTTATATAGCCTACAGGACATGTAAAAATGAGTTTCTCCGAAATATTTTGTTGCATAACAGACAGAGTTATACCAGTAAATAATATATTATTAATCTTATTGTTTTAAATGTTAGAAATTATTTATTAATTGTATCATTGAAAATTAATAGAACTAAAAAAATTATTTTTACAAAAGTTTATTAATTTTTTTCATTAATCTAAATTTTTTTTAAACCGAAATTAATAATAAATCTATAGTCAATTATAAAAAATCTCCACTATTTTCAAAAGATAGTTCTATCACCTTTTGATGGAGAACCCAATTTAAATATTATTTATTAAAATTTTATATTATTTATATTAAAATCTAAACCTCATTTATGAATGTGGAATATCATAATTTCTTTGGGTAAATTTATTTTTTATTTTTCATAAAACGTTCATATTTTGATGAATTGTTAATAATATAAAATATTTTTTCAAACTAATTTTTCGTCCAATTTATTTATATAGTTAAATTATATTTTTATTAGTTTTAATGTATATTTAAAACAGGTTTGTATCATTTAATCCAAAATAGGTCATTATAATCAATTTCACGTCTAAATTGTATATAAAAAAATTATAATGTATTAAACATTTTTTCATTAAAACCAGTTTTCTCTATCCACTGACGGGACAAATTTAAATAAAATTTTCCCCTTATATTTTTTAAATTTGTAAAACATAAATAAAATTTTTTAGTTTGTATTATTTTTTTGATCTAATTTTACCAACATAATTTTTCAATATATGAATAGTAACTATATTAATTAGGTTTATTACAATGGTTAAAGGTAGATCAAATAATTAAGGGTAAAAATAAATTTAAAAACTACCCAAAATATTTTCATCATTTGATTGGATAAAATTTCTTGGAAAAATATAATCATTGGGACGAAATATTACCTTTTTAAGCCACTTGGATGTCTTTCTAATATTTATATTATTTTATTATAATGAGTGATAATTTTGTCATCATCTTGTTTTTTAAATGTATAATATTTCTAATATGGAATAATATAAGGGATATGTTATATAATAAATATAATATTTAAATATAAAACTTTTACATAAGTCATCATAGTTTATTTTTCAAATTTTGGAAATAAATTAATTAATTAAATTTTCACAGAATGATGATGGAGTATTTAATTCATTAGTTGAAGAATCAAATAAGTGATATTAAAATTTTTATAAAAAAAATAATATGAGATAATTTAAACCATTAATTAATTTTATGGATGATTTTGACATGTTTTTTATTTTTTTAATTAGTTTTTTCGATTATAACATGATGATAGGGTATTTCAAAAAATCCATGAAATGAATTGTGTGAAAATTGACACTAGTGATATTTTAAAAAATAAAATATTATAATAAAATATATAAAATTTCAAAAAAAATAAATAATTCACAAAAATAATTTAAATATGTACTAAAATTTCATAAATTACACTTTTATTGGAATTTTTCATGTTATGATAATTATATTTACCCACGAAGTGTAAATTACTCGATAAAATAGTAAAAGTAAAAAGGGATGAAATAAAATCATATGGATTAAAAAACATTCAAAACTAGTCTCATTTGTAATGGTTGGTTAAATTTTGGCACTTCCACAAACATGAATATGAATAAATCACTTTTTCCACATTTTTAAGGGAGAAATAATTTTTTAAAATTATTATGAATGATTCCAAGAGTGCCCCTCTCCTCTCTTATAAAAGGGCACAATTTCTTATAATTACTTCAGACTTAGAACCCAATTGTGTTAGGTAAATATCTACCTAAATCACTTAATATAATATCACCATATATTTTGGGGGTCATATATTATGTATAAAACACTACTTAAAGATGTTAAGGTGTTAATCAATCAGGATCACCCAAAGAATGGGTATCCGTTTTATTTATGTATTTCTATTTTATTTCTTCATCCACATCCTAGAAATATTATTCATACCTTATGATATTATAACTCCAGTATAAGAACTATACATAAATGTTATTATTTTAATATCATCAAGTAAATACATATCCACTACCATCATATGGGAAAAGAATTAATCGTTCGCATGTACATGTGAATTGTCACCTCCACAAACTGATATAATTCATTTTCCATAACAGTCTCTCAAGAATTTTTATAATGGTGGGATTATTATATATATGAAATATAGATTACATTTTTATAATTATAATAGAATGATATATCAATTGTGTTCTTACTTTCCATGCACATAAAAATAGTACTGTCGTGCGTGCGTACGTGCGAACTGTCACCTCCACGAAGCGATGTGATTAATTTTTAATCACCACATCCCTTGATTAATATAAATTATATTAAAGGTATTTTATAATTAATTAATGTTAAAATAATGAAAAACTTTTATCATAAATAATATTGAAAAATTAAAAAGATACTCATGTGTGTGTACATCTTACCATCTTTATTATGGTAACGTAGTTCAATGTTCATAACCATAATTAGATATTTTTTAAAAGTATAATTAATGATTAAAAGTGATTATTATTATTTCTTGATTATTGATCTGAATATAATGAACAAATTACATCTATTTACTATATACAACATAAAATATTCGTAATTAAGTAATTATTATGGAATGATATTAAGTGATATAAAGGAATAATAAAAATGAAAATGGTTTCAAAAAATTATATAATTAACATAATTTCGTTATTCATGAAGATAATGAACATACATGTTCGATTAGGCTTGAGGTAAGGGACATTCTCTGAATGTCCTCTCACTGAAGTGTATTTTTATATATACTCCACATTCAATTACGAGTTCTATAATCAAATCCATTGAGTTTTAATTTAATTAAAAATATTAAAAAGTAATCCACCTATTTGGAGTGTTTTTATTTCATTACAAATAACAAATGGTATGTTTTTTTTAACGTATATAGTGACAATGATTTCTCACCCATGATAAATGTTATATGATATTTGGCTTGCATTGCAAGATTTAATGTTTTTAAAAGACAAAGAAGTAACTTATTACCTATTCTGGAAATTTTTGTATTGAAAATGGTTTTGAAAATAGAATGATTATTTAAATTCCTTGAAATTGTTTTTTTTCATTTCAGCCAACATTTATTTATTGAAATGGTGAAAATTTCAATCTTTTTTGTGTTATGATTTATATAATGGCACTTGGAAATTTTATGGGTGGTTAAATGATAATTCCGGGATGATTGGATCCATAATAAATAATGTATGGTTGGTAACATTATGACCTCTAATTCATTAGATGTGGAATTTGACCATATGGTTATTCAATTATGTATGGCTGACATGTATGAAATTTAACTGCATGGTTATTCAATTTATGTATAATTATTTCTCAAGTAACCATAATGTGTTATGAATTCTTTCTGCAGATTTCATGGTAATATTATGATTATAAAAAGTGAAATAAATGTTTTTTGTATCACGGGAAATTATTTGCTACTTCCTAAAGGTCAAATGCATTACTTTAGGATAAATTATTCATGTATTTTCAAGTTATCATAAAATTATAATTTTCCATCAATTTGAATACCTTAATGATATTTTTTTCTCATCCAATATCTTAATATTTTTTTAATTGGATTTATGGGAGAATATATTGAAGGATTAGATATGGGGTGATGATTGAACATGAAAAAAAAACATGATTCATTTTAAATGTTTTATTTTTGTGAGAAAAATGGATATTGAATAAGGGTGTATACATTATAATATTTTAGTTGTTATGGATTAATTATGCCATGAATATCTTGACCTATAAATCCTTAATGTTCCTCCATATGATAGAAAGAAAATTTCTTATGAGAGAAAGTAAAATTATTCACTTAACTCTATATTATGTAATGTTTTAAGGTTGGGGCCCTTTACAAAATGTCATAAACTCAAAATCATTATAATTGGACAAGATGATTAATGAACTTTTTTTATAAGCCTATAGATCAATATTTTGATGGTGGTGAGTCATAACCATTGAACAACAGTGGTTTCTAGAAACACAACATGCCTCCTATTGACATTTCCTTTATCTATAGAAACAATAACCTATGGAAAACAAACTCTATGTAATATAATCTATTTTTTCTCATTATATATTTTAAAGATGGATTCACACTTTGTTCCATCGCACATTTTTTTATTTTTTTCTTTTATAATTTTACCATATATAAATAAATTTATCATCCATTTCTATAGACTTAGTTAAGGAACTACCATCATAGTCAATTGGTTTATAGATATCTCTTCATTTCAAAGGTGGATAATCTTTTCCTCGCCATTCAAAAAATATCATACAACTCAAGATAATCGTGTACAACCTTCTTGTGAATAAGTCTCAATGGGTATGAGTCCCAAAATATAATATTCCCAATTCATATGTATCCCATTAGGATGATGTATCTATAATATATAACTTATGTTTAATATTAATATCATAATATCTTGAGTTCCAAATTATAGCATAGAATGGTTATAACCATTTCATATGAAAAATAATATAATCAAATTACCATGTAAATAGTGGTTGTATAAGTATTAAAATGATTATAGAAAGTAATAATTATACATAACTATAAATATATATGATTTTTTAAATTTATTAATTTCTTTTAATGTTTGGTTTAGTGAACCTAATTTTTCCACTCTCATAGGAACTATGGAGAACATTCTAACCATCATCATGTTTTCTCTATCAAAATAAATCATACATCTACTATGTTATGTACATATTTTATGGGTTAAACTACCCATAACATTCAAACATAAATATTAAATATATTTGGAAGTATATTTGACCCATTTCATAAACAAACATACAAGGATCATAATGGTTGAGTTTCCTTGGAGACTAATTCTATAATATTTCTATTTAATTAATGATTATCAATATCCCCATGCCCCCATAAATTTCTTACCATTTTGTATTATTAAAATAAAAACCATATATAAACATTTCATTATAACTTGGGTAAAGGAAATATAAAAAGGTGTGAGATTAGATATATAGTAAAGGTAACCATGGAAAATATAACTCCATGATCATATGAAATAATAATATAATTATAAGGGTATGATATTACAAATATAACCTAAAAATTTCATACCCATCATATCATGGACCACAAAATTTATTCATGGAATAAAATTAATCATTTAAAAATTAATGAAACAATAGAGTGTGAAACCATCAAAAAGAAATCATGAACCATAAGTTAATGTACTATAACTGTGGCACCATAAATAATATAAAAACAATTAAATTGTTAATGGTTAAAATTTGAGACCATCAAATCAAAATAGATTAGGCATCAACATTTTTTCCCATTCCATAACGGATTATTAATCATCAAATATTTCCCAATGTCGATCAAGAACATTGACATATTTCCCAATGTCTAAATATGACATCGACCTATTTCACACAGTTGATCAAGTCCAAAGAATTGTTTCCTATAAATGAGCAAGCTCATCAACTGATTTATCATCATTATAACTAGAGATATAAATTATTAATCGATTCATTAGAGGGAGATATAAGTCCCACCCAACACATAATCCATTTATTTATTTATTCAAAAAATTACATAGAACATTAATCATATCATATCCCATGAAAAATTATATGGTGCCACTGAAATTTCATAATGGAATAACTCGTGGAATGAAATTAGTTTGACAAACATTTCCCCAATCATTAATTTCACTATTCATTGAAAAGGAATAAGATTTATAATCAAATTTATATTGTAAAAGTTAAAAAAAATGATCCAAATAATGAATAATGTTGATATCATATAATCATATCCCCAGTAAAACTTATGTAATATAAACAAATTAAATATTAGATGGAAAATTATTTTTATAAATATCATTAAACATATGATAATGAAAATAACATTCCCACTATGAATTAATTTATATTAAATCAAAAAAAATTTAAATAATATTTTCTCAATGAAAATATCCTTTAAAATATGTAAAAAAATATTTAAAACATGTGGTTGTTATCATGGTAGGAAATAATTTTATTGTAATATAACTTATAATAATGATTCCTTTGACATGTTTTTATGAAAATTAAAAAATTAAAAAGTTTTAGAACACAATAAAAAAGTTATATTTAAAATAATTGAAAAGAAAATTATAGGTCAATATGACATAAATAATCATTCTAAAACATTCTTTAAATATTTTTAAGAAAACATGTATTTTGAAGAATAATTATTTTTACCCAAAGAGATAATTAAATTAAATATTCATTAAAATAATTCTAATGAACGCTTAAGTATATAAAGAGGGAAAATGAAAGGAAAACATGAAATATTCAAAAATAAATATCAAATTATAAAATTTTTCAGTTTATTGAAAGAGAAATCATAATATTTAATAATCATAGTCATAATCCTAATCATCCACCTTAAACAATTATATTGAAACACAATGCTTTACCAATTTGGTGACTTTTCAATTATATTCACCCATGAAAAAATAACATAAAATTGATATGTAAATCAATATAATTTTCAGGTTAAGAATCAAAAAAGACATTCATGAGATTTATATGGACCGTATAAAACTAAAAAGTGGAGAAAGGGTCTCACAAAATTAAAATTGATACAACAATCCCTTACCACTTTGGAAACTGTTGAATAATAATGCCTTTTACAAAATACCATCAAAGAACAATTACACATAATTAAATGAGGAGATTCATGAAAGAACTTTTCAATGGGTTGTATATAAAAAAATACATGTGTGTTTAATATGACCATGTTATATTATAAATAAAATATAGTAAAGAAATCCAAAACCACATGTCATGAATTTCCTTGAGCACATTTGGACATCCTTTTTTAGAGAATTAACTTTTGGATATATTATAATGGAAAATAGGGTTGATCTTTTTGGGTGAACATTAGTAATAAATAATGTACATGTATTTTGGGGAGGTATTTGGAATGTTGGGTCAATAAAAATGTCACATGATTTTTCTGGAAGTAAGGTGAGGAAGTCCTCACTTATAATTGATAAGGAGCCACATTTTTGTAAATAACCAAAACTAATGAATAATGAGAAGTCACCCTCATTCCATGTGCCAGAAAATTAGATAAATAAATGTATGAAGGGATTATATGGGAAATAAACACACAAAAACACAAATATTAAACTTTTTCTCCCTAGCCACCATCTTTACTTAGTTTAACCATTTTTTCAGAAGGGTAACTAGTCTCTTTTTATTTAGCTAGGTAAATTATCATTTATAACTAAAAATAAAATGATCTATATTAGATAATATAGACCCAATAATTCTAAATATGAATGAAAATTTATTAAATAATGATAATATGTGTGTTGAAAATGTATTTTGGAACATGTATATATAAAGCATAAAACCTCATTTTTACCACAATAGTTGCAGCTAATTTTTATTATTATTACTCATCCATATGAAAGAATTTAGTTGGACTTCATATATATTTTAAATTATGATTATTAAAAATATAAATCTACTTTATTAAAATTAAATTAACATATGTGGTATAATTTAATTTAAAATAAAACCATTCAACATAATAGAAAAGAAGGTTTTCAAAAGATAACATTAGCTCAAGAAAAAAAGTTTTAGTAATAAAAACGGATATGAAAATTATTCATATGAGCTTAATTTGATTAAAAATATATATTTTTTATAATATAACTATTCAAATAAACAGAAAATAAAATGGAGCCTTTAAAATCTATAAATGAAATTCAAATTTTGAATAAAAAATATTATTTTCAATTATTCATTGAAATTTTATTATTTGAAACAAAATTCTATAAATTCACTAAAATATAATTTTTACATAATTATTAAAAAAATTACATTAATATTTCCCAATACACTTTAGAAAAATGAAAAAACATAATTTTAAATTATGTGTACAAAACACAATAAAACACTTTTTAGAAAACGAAATAACTAATTTTAAACATAAAACTATATTTATTTTTGTCTCATCATTCTAAAAAATATAAAAATGATAAAAAATTTATTGAATATATAATATATAAATTTCATTAAAATCATACACTACTAGAGACTAGTTTAATTTATTTAGATAAAAAAATTTCATGCTCCTGTAACTATATTTTCATAAGAAAATTATTTTAATTTCAAATGATTTTTATTTTCATTTTAAATCAATTGATAAAAAATGAATTTATTTTATTCATATTTAAACCTTATAATTTTTATAGTTTCTGGAATTTTAAAAAATAAAATTTTAATTTATTTGTTATAATAACGTGCTTTAAGTAATATTATTATTATTATATTAATGTTTTCTAAAACTCAATGTCATGCGTAACACCAGATATCAAATAAAATAAATTTATTTAAAAATAGTATTTCATAAAATCTAAATATTGTACATTATATACCTTATGAATAAAATTAATCCTTATAATTTGAACTATATCTCATTGATCTAGAGTTTAATAATTAAAATTTTGTTTAAGAAAAACCCACATCGTAAATGGGTTGATACAATATCCTGCTAAAAAGAGGGAAGGGAAAACCTAAATTTCATCTGAAATGATACTAATTATCCTAAAAATAGGAAAACATTAGTTTTATGTTCAAATAAAGAGATTTATGGAAAAAATAACAAAATTTTATTAATATATATTAATTGAAAACATGCCCATGATAAACATGACCACCACAAAACTATAAATACTTGATGAGTTAAATGAAAAATAATTAATAAAAAATATTAGTAGGAGGCTATAATTTTATTATCGAGATATCATTTGAAAATTATGAGGGATTTATTAATGTTGATATATAGATCTATAGAAAAAATAATTTATTTCTTTCCATTTTATAATCCCAATAACAATATTTGATTGTACTTTGATCAATTTCCACTTCATATCTTAGTTAAATAAATGATAAATAATTGCTCGACCCTTGAGCACTAATGGATCAAAATATCTGTAATATAATGATAGGTCATGATTATTATCTATATTTATCATACAAACCAAAATTTATAGTAGAGGGTATCAAATAGAGGCAAATATTTTTATGATGAATTAATACATGAATCTATAAAACATCATCCAATGATCAACATTATTTATTCCACATATGGTAAACATTAAGACCCCTCTGAAAATTAATTTTTCTCGCATAAGGTAATTTTATTACTGAAATAAATATAACATTAATCCCCATGATATCATCAACTAGCTCTTTGTTTTTTCATATAAATTAATGTAATACATTAATCATATATTCACCTAAAGCATGGTAATCTCCATAACTACCATAAAACCATAATTAAAAAATACTTTATTTCATATTCCTTAAGTAAAACATATTTTATTGAATATTATATATATATATATATATCTATATATATATTAAACTCCATCAATGATAACATAATCCACCTCTTCATCAGGCCCTTGATCATTTCTAATTACATCAATACTATCCAATTAATTTTTTCCATATCAATATTCTCTTTACCCTAACTAAACACCATAATATAGAAATTTGTAACATAATAATGGTTATATTCCACTTAATCATGTTTATTGATAAAATATTAACATTAAGTTAAATCACTGGGTCATTAGGATCATTTAACATGTTATTTTAACTAATTGAAAATAATTTCTTATAAAAAATCATTATATATTTCATGATTCATATAAACAAAATATTGACTTCCAATGGATAAATAATTCAGTCATCCCACTTCAATATTATATTATTAATTTGTTTTCATCAACTTATTCATTAATACCTTCATCCTTTCATATGTAATTTTTAATCTCTTCCTCATCAACTGAAAACCCATTACATGTATAACCTTGTTGATTCTCTTTTAAAACATTCTCACATGGAAATTGTTTTTTATGATCCCATACTACTTATATCTATAAAAATAATGTGTGGGTTTTGTATTCTTCTGAACCCTCACTAGATTCCATTAACTAATGGAATTATTCACATTATATTGGGATTCATTCACTAGATAGCTTGGTGTCCCACAATTGTAGGATTTTATTGTTCCTTTCAGGAATTCACTAGAGGTCTAAATCTCATTCTATTATAATGTTTGTGGTTGAAACATTTTATTACAACCATTTCATGTACAAATAAAGTATCCACGAAAATCATTCTGTAATTTCATATCACCAATACTTTTATTATTTATATCTTTTATTTTCACTTTCAGTTTACATCAAAAAAATTCATCACATATTTCAATGTCACTTATGGATAATTCAATTATAATACTTTTCTTCCTTCCACAAAAAATCGATAAATATTTATTTTGGGATGATGGTGAAACCAAAATCATACCTTTAATGTACTGAAACTTTTTTCCATAATAAATTGTGGATTCAAAATACTTCTACTTAAGATAAAGAAATTCCTTCCCATATTATTTACATAAAATATAAAGAATTAAATTAATAAAAAATATTACAGATACACAAGCTTGATGTACATGGATATTAAATTTCGTTTACATAATAGATCATACATAAAAACCAATAATCCCAAAAGGTGAGTTCAAATTCTTAGTTAGTGAAAGAATAGAAACTATATTAAAAAACAGAAACATAATAATGTAATAACATGAACATAACACTAGAAAAAAACATTCCACATTTAACATACACCAAAACCATGAGTCATGAAATAAATTTTGGTAGTTCATAATGAAAAAATCATAATTGAATCATGAACAATAATAATATTTCATTAAAAAAACATGGAATTGTGGAAAAAAATAATAAAATAATATTATTACCACAGTGTTCAAGGAATTTCTATAAATACCATGTTAGTGTAAAATTTCCTTTACTGAACTAGGTTTACTTGTCTTTCAAGTCATGTATTACCGAATCAGATTTACTTTATGTTCTATCCAAGAATTACTGAACTTAATTTACATTCCATTCCATTCATGTCAATCTTATGAGATATAAATCTTTACTCAGTGAATTGGATGGAGATATAGGTCCAAACCATCTCATAATGAAATCATTCTTACATGTTGCATAAAAACATAAATCATTTATTAGAGAATAACCCAAGAAACAAAATAGGTTTATTGAACACCATTCTATCAAAACATAATCCATATAATATTTCATTAAATAATTAAAAAATCAAATCATATTAATAATAGGGATAGAATCATAACCTAATATAAACAGTATCATCTTATATGGAAAATAATTTTGATAAAACACATGAACTATATTTCTGTGGAAAATATCCATTATTATTCAAAAATGTTATCTATTCTCAAAATGATAAGTATTTTTAAAGGAAAATAATTTAGTAGAAAAAAAATGAAATTTTATAGTGTAAAATTTATGGAAATAAAGAATTATGACGACATAAAAATGATATATAATTTAAATAACATTCTCCTCGCGCTTTTACCAGAAAATTTAAAAAGTACCTATTATGATAAAGAAAAGTTATATTTCTTCCATACCATGTAGTAAATGTAAAAAATGGGTAAAAATAAAATTAAACATACATAGAATAATTGTATACATTTTATGAAAAAATTTAGAAAACATGGACATGGATGATAAAAATATCCTAAGAAAATACTTACATTTAAACTATCTCAGATATAAATTAGATTATAAAATTTTCCATTACCTTAGGTATGATATGATTGGTATGTATGAGAACCTCCAGTATAATTATTGAAATAAATTTAATTATTCATTAAAGAATAATAATCATTTTTATGATAACATTTATGTTCATATTTTTATCTATTTGTTAGTACTATAACATTGTTACTCGTTATTCGGGTATTAACTGTCGTATGATCGTACGCATGTTTCATAGAATAAGTTCTGGTTATCCTTCTTCGGTCCTATTCATATTTATATAAATAAATTTTAAAATAATAAATACCATATTTATTAATTCTATACATTTATATAAACATGTATGAATGGTTATCATGTAGAACGAATCACATCACTTCTTGGAAATGGTAGGTCGTACGTACACAGAAGCGATTATATCGTTCTCATAATTCTTGTATGGTTTTGAATTACATGGTGTGCTATTTTTCAGAATAAATATAATTTTTAATAATCATATATAGTTATTATTTCAATTTTTATACCAATCCATGTAAGGGGTGGTGAAAAAAAGATTACCGTGTTGCGTGCAGACGGTAAGCCGTACGTATGAACGCGTGGTGATTTAAATTTTCATAGGATGGATAGAAAGTGGAATGTAATTATTTTATAATTATATTAATATGTCAGTATAAAAGTTATACTGTAATTATTATTCTATAAAGAAACTACTCATGTATTGGAAGTATAAGAAGAAAGAAATATGAAATAATTAGTAGAAAAGATTACCTCTTCTTTGATGTGTATTCTTTATATATCCTCTTAATGGAAACAGGGTTGAACATTGAGAAACAAAGCTGATATATAATTTAACTAGGTATTTTTAGAAGATAAATGGTCTGAGGATGTATTATGTATATGGATTAATGTATTGTGGTTGAATTATGGAGGAGATGTTCTTTTATAATTCAGGTTAGTGGCACTTTTGGAAACCACAAAAATATTAATTTACAATAAAATCAATCCCCGCTTTAAAGTATAAAAAATTTCTAAATTAAGAAGATAATATGATAAAGTGTTGTAATCTCATCAAAAAATAAATTTTATATAATAATTTATTTCAACATAGGCACTATATTTTTCATTAATACATAGATATTTTTTTAATGTTTTACTAGGGTAACAAATATTTCAATATAAAAAGTGTGAAATATATTCTTCTTTTAATTAAATTATACCCTAAATGAATAATATAAGACATTTTAGATGATATAATAGTTATTATATATATTTTAAAATTGTTTTATGATTTTTAAATAATTTAATAAATTATTTTTTAAAACAATAAAAATTATGTCAATTTTAACACTATTAATTTCATGGATTTTTTATAATATCAAGAGAAGTTGTTATCACCAAACCAAATCTTTAAATCATAGACATGTTGGGTCAAGGAAATCTACAAAATTAATTGGAAAAAATTCTTAGCGCAAATTATATTCATTTTAATAATTTTAATGACATTTATTTGATATTTACATAAATAAAATAATTACAACATCAATAATGTGTAATTATTTAATATATTTATTTGATGAAGAATGATTAAAAATAAAATACTATTATAAAGATAAATTTATTATATTTTAGAAGAATATATCTAATCGAATTTATCCGCTAAAAAATCCTCCATCAAATATTTTATACTTATTAAAGATTGAAGTTGACAATTGTAACATTGCTTTAATTAAAATGACACAATTGTCTTAATCTATTACATATGGCTCCAAATCGACCATAACTAGATCATTTGATGTTTATCGTAGATATATAATCTTCCAATAAAATTTGTTTATGTGTTTTGGAACATTAGTAGATATTTTCATTTTAATAAAAATTATTTTATGTATATTTCATCAATTAAACAATTTCTGCATCATCTAACTATAAAACATTAAAGAAATTTTTTATTTACTAAAAATTAAAAATAAATTATCATGATAAATATATAAATTTTTACTTTCATATTAGTATTTATTGTTGAATTTATCTCTTATATAACCTTACTTTCATAATAATATATTATTTAAAACCTGAATGTGACATCATTAAATTGTATTTAAATAAAATATTATAAATACAATATTATCTCTCAAATGTCCCCAAAACGTCGACATAAAATTATTATTGGGAAATATTATTACGATGTTTAAATCTAACATTTATATTGGTTGATACATCAAATATTTACCGATGAGGATAAATAATATATATTAAAGAGAAAAAAATGAAACTGTTTAAATGTCACGTTAAATAGTTTTTTGAAAAATGCCCCTTTTAAATGAAAATTGTTTTTACAATAAATTCTTGTATAAAATCATTTTAGAAAACCATTATTGGATAAAAATGAACTAATTAATATTTAAAACTATTCCAAAACATAATTTTACTATTTAATGACTTTAAAACATTAGTATTTTCCCTATTTATCAACAAAATCGAAACTAGTCTGAAAAATACCAAAATTTCTACCAAAGAAAATTTTTACATTCCTCACTAAAAGAATAAATTTATTTTTTTCAAATTGAATATAAAATGTGTAAAAAAATTTATTTTAAATGGGTTAGCCATCAAAAGGCGGCACAACTATAATTTTTGACAAATACATCTTTTATAAAAAAAAATTTAAATTTTTCTTAAATCAAGTTTAGAAAAGACAAAATATAAATGTTAATATTATATAAAAATCAAAATGTGGTTATTTATATTCATAAAATCTAGTTTATATCCCATAATATATTTTTGTTTAGTGAAAATCAGAATTTCGTACAACGCAAGCTATTAAGGAAGGTCCCTCTTTCGTGTAATGAAATCCAAGTCAATGTTATGTTTAGTTCAATCTTGATTTGGGGTGGCATATAAAATAATCAAAACATAGTTATTTTATAATTTGAAAAAAAATTATAATCTTTTTTTTTGTGAAATGAGTTCTATCAGTAGAACATGAAATTGTGTGTAATACTAGCCAAGAATAGAGTTTCATATACTACAATATAATATGGTGTCATGTATATCATAAGATAATATTTTATGTATCATATTGCATAAGAAATTGAATAATTTAAAAATGAATTGTCTCATATATATTGGGGTGTTATATTCTAACCCACTTAAAATGAACTTCTCCCTCGAAATTCAATGGTGTTATAAATGGTTTGCTAATTTAATGTTTCTTTCATGGAAAACAAAATCATAAAAATGAATAATAAAACATCATTTTCAAAAGGAAATTTGGAAACCAAACGGTTACCCAAGGTAACTCATCACTATATTTCCACATAGGAGAACATAGGCGGGTAGTTAAACCATAGATATGGAAGAGAAATCTAACAATCATGTTCTGATGGATTTTAATAGATAATAATGTTTGGGGAAAGATAACTACCATAAAGCCATAAATCTATGATGATTTAAGAGACCATCTAATTCATTAAATAATAAGGTAATAGGATAACATTTTTAGTTTTAAGATCATTTTCCTGATGTTGATGAAATTTTTCATGAGAAGAAATACTTATTTGATTTCATTAAAATTTCACCATTGGTCATTCTCTGAATAATTTTCACCTCATATCTTATTTAAAAAAAATGAAGTTGAATTTGTCATTCTATATCTGTTAGCAGATCATGTAGTAGAATGATAGTTCATTCCTCATTGTCTCAAAAAAAGGATAGAACAGCTTATCAAATATGTGTAAGGATGACTAATGTAAGATAATACAATAATCAAAAAAATTCCCACAGGAATATAAAATATATTGTGCATAAATGGATAACATCAAAATCCAACCATTAAATAGGAAAACATTTGAAAGAGGTGAACTATATAGAATTAACATGTATCTCCCACATCTCACAGGATAGTTCATGTTTTCCACATTTCTAAAATGTGAATACCATAATCATTTATTCACATGAAACATGGTAATGACATGAATAACCATAGAATATTATTAAAAACCTGCATTATGTCAAAATTAACTCATTCCACAAAGAAAAAAAACAAAAAAAATTATATACTCAAATCACGTTATCACTTTTCCTTATATCAATCTTGAGCTCATTAATACTATCAAACATATTACTATCTTCTTATCCTTTCATTATGTTCATTTCATGTTCTTTCTAAAAATATTTCAATCACCTTTCTTGGTGATTGGAACCATATATTTATGGAAGACCTCAATAGACTAATACATAGATATTCCAATATTCTATAATACCATAAAAGATGTTCTATAACACCTTTTTGGAATCCAATTACATAAACACTTAATAATTCCACCAATTATTTTTCATACTCAACCTCACCAATAGTAATCGCATGTGATTTGCCTTTGTATTTGGATTTAAGATGTTGTCGATGTCGATCATAATCATTAACCCTTGGATTTGGGAATTTCTTAGCATAATGACCCATTTTCTTGAACTTATAGCATTGATGTCTGGTGGGGTATTTTCTATATTCTTTTCACTATTCACATCTTTAGAAACTTTTTTCCCATTACATCGGCCCTCAACTACTCGATGTCCTTATTTTCTACACGTGAGTTTGATATGTAAAAACACCATCAATTTCTACCTTAATGGAACAACACACCATCTCATCATAACTACTGAATTGTATTATATCTATTACCCTTCAAAGACTTAGTTGTAATCTAATGAAGAATCGATCAACTTTACTTTCAAGATGGATGATAATTCCATAAGCATACCTAGGAAGTCCTGTAAAATTATATTCATTTGTATTGAAGGATTCCTCATCCTTTTTCTTAAGTTCATGGAACCCATTTTCCTTCTCTGTTCAAGGGATGCATGGGAAGTACTTATTGAAAAATATGTTCTTGAAGTAATCCCATTCCATGGATTGAATTTTATATTTTTTCCTTGTATTCTTCAATAGATTCCACCACTGGTATGCTTCTACATCTAAACGATAAATTGCAAAAATGGATTTTTCATCTAATGAACTATAAAGGATAGAAAATATATTTTCAATTGTACTAATCCATTTTTCAGAAATAATTGTATTAGATGGCCCACTGAAATAATGTGGATGTTGCCTCATGAAGGACTCAATATAATGATGTTCCCTTCTCTTCTCATTTGGTAGTCCGAAATGATTCATAGCTTTTGTATGTATATAAATAAAATGTTTCATTCCATCTACCATAATATTTGGATGTTCTGAATGAAAATCATTTCATTTCCAAGTTCATTTATCATTAAAATAATTCTTTTTGGGTTCCATCCATTATCTAAAACTCTAAAAGAATAGAGTGAGTGGAAAAAATCATACTACGGAAAATAACAAAATCAAGGTGGAGTACATTCAACCTCTAACATCTTAGGATTAATCCTAGGTTATTCATGATCATTACAATAAATCTAGAAAACTAACCATTAGTAACACATAACTAGGGACAACCCTACACATAGGTTAGAAATATCTCTAGGAATCTCAATAATGTTTTTTCATCCTAGTTTCAAAAGATTATCTAAACCTTCACTCTAATACCAACTGTAGTGACCTATTTTTGACATACCTCGATATTACATTTCTTTTGTGATGTACTTAATACATTACACAAATAGACACCCAAATACCGTATTAGTTTAGGGTCTTTGGAAACATGGAACTTAATAATCTATCTTGGTGAAATATCTTCAACATCTCCTATAAAAATCATCCCATTTTCTGTTCCAACCTAGAACCTTTCTTTATATCTAGGGGAAAAGAAAACATAAAAAATGGTGAGCTAAATTTATCTGTGAGGATAATCATGTAAACTATCTTAAAAACATAATCAAACGAGTGTAAAAATATGGACATAACTATTGAAGAAAACATACCCCATTTAACATTTACCAAAATCATGTTTCATGAAATCAATATTGATAGTTCATAAGTCATAAATCATAATGTAATCATATACCATGAGAAAATAGAATTTGAATAAAACATAGAATTGTGGAAAACATATAAGCACATAATATTATTTCTATAGTAGCCAAGGCATTTCTTCCAAAACCATCATAATGGAAAATGTCCTTTACTAAACCAGGTTTATTTTCCATTCTAGTTATGTATTACTAAACAAGATTTACATTCCATTCTATCCATATATTACTAAATAATATTTAATTTATGTTAATTTTATTTCCATCTTGTGAGATATAAATCTTTACCTGATGCATTTGAGGGAGATATAGGTCCCACCTATCTCATAATAAAATCAATCTTACATATTCCATAAAAAACAAACAATCATCATAGCCTAACCCATGAAAAATTGGGCTTTATAAAAATCATTATGTCATAGCATAATCAATATAAAATATCTTTCCATCATTAACACAAAAAAATAATATTAATAAAATGGATATAAACATAACCCTACATAAAGTGCACCAATTTAGATGGAAAACAATTTTGATAAAATACTTGAAAGTAATTCATGCGGAAAAAATCCTTTCTTCATCAAAAATGTTTTCCATTATCAAAATACCTTGAAATTTTAAAAGAAAAGAATTTAGTTAGAAACAACCATAAAGTATTATATTAGAATCTTCATAAAAACAATGCATTATGATGATGTAATAATGATGTATAAGTTAGAAAACATTCTCCACATACTTTTACTAGAAAATTAAAAAAGTACCTCATTTGGTAAATAAAAAGAGAGATTCCTTCCAAACCATGTAGTAAGAGTAAAACATTATTAAAAATAACATTAAACATACATAGAATAATATTAAAAAATTTAAGAGAATATTTTGATGACGAATGGACTTGAATGATAAATATATCCCTGGAATATACAAACGATTAAACAATCTCAGATGAAAATGAAATCATGACATTATCCCTTTCATTATGTTCTATAAACATCCTATATATCTAAACCACCTATATAAAGAATTATATATTGTTATTGATTTATTCCACAGTCATTCTAATTTTTTTGATAACATTTAGGTTCATATTTTCATCTGTTTGTTAGTAATTTTTCATTGTTTCTCGTTATTCGGGTGTTAACTGCTTTGTGATCATATGCATGTATCTTCAAATAAGTTACTTTTATCCTTATTATATCATATTTATATCACTATAAAATGAGCTTAACATAATAAATACAGTATTTATTCATTATTTAAATTCATATAACCATTCTTGAATTATAATCATGTATAACGAATAACATTGCATCACAGAGATGGTAGGCTTTACGTATGCACGAGCGATGAGAAGACCATCACCTCTTTAATGTAACTAGGGAAGTTGAGAAGTGAAATGGTCTAGGGATAGAAGATCATTAATTCTTTATGAGTTATGGAGAAATGAGAGAGAATGTTCCCTTTTTAATTGAGGTGAGTGGCACTATTTAAAACCTCAAAAATATTAATTTTTAAAAAAATAAAACACCTGATAAGATCTCCAAAATTCACCAATTTAAAAAATTATATGAGATAGAGATGTAATAGAATCACCCAATAAATATTAGACAAGTTTATATGTCAATTTAAGTATTATGTTTTTAGGTAATACATAGTTGTTCTATATAATTTTTAACCAGGGTAACAAATATTTCAACTTTAAAAGGGTTAAATATTTACATATATGAAGACAATTAGACCATAATTGAAAACTTTTGGAAATTTTATACCCTTTCATAATTATTTTATATTTTTAAAAAAATTATGAGGTTAAATAATTTAATAAATCAATATTTGGAAAAATATCAATTTTGTCAATTTTGACACTCTTCATTTGATGGGTTTTAAGAAATTTAAATATAAGATGTTATCTAAAAACAAAATAATTAATAAAATCACTAAGGGGTCAAGGTAATCCATAAAATTGATTTAAAAATTTATTTATCTCAAAATATAAAAAAACTACTATTTTAATTACATTTATTTCATATTTCCCTTAGTAAACTTATTACTACATCAATATAGTGTAATAATTTAGTATAATTATTTTAAAAACAAGAATTAAAAACAAAACACTATAATGAAGATAAATTCACTATATTTAATAATACTATATTTAGTTGATTTTATCTACAAGAAAATTAAACATTAATAATTATATTCTTATAAAATTATGAATGTGACAATTTCCACATTACTTTAAATGAAATAATATAATTGTATTAATCTATTCCATATGGATCCAAATGGTCCATTACTAGACAGTTGGATTCTTATTGTAGATATATACTCTACCAATAAAATTTGGTAATGTGATTTGGATCATTGATAGTTATTATCATTTTAATAAAAATTATTTTATTGATTATGCATCAATTAAGTAATTTCTACATCATCTTTATATAAAATATTTTTCTAATTACTTATTTACTAAAAATTACAAATAAAATATCATGATAAAGAAAATAATTTTATATTTCAAATACGTATTTATATTCTATTTTAGCTTCTGTATAACCTTATTTTAAAAATGATATATTATTCAGAATAATAATGTGACAGTGTTAAATTATCATTTAATAAAATATTATAAATACCATAATATCTCCCAAATAAAACCAAAATGTAAAAATAAATATATATGAGGGAAATATGTTTATTATGTTAAAAATTAAAATTTATATTTGTTGATAGAACCTATTTTTCTAGATCTGGATACATAATAGATATTAAAGGCAAATAAAATGGAATTGTGTGTCTTTCCATAATTTAAATATTATATAAGTCATTCTCATGGATATGTGTCCATTAAATGAAATAATTTCGATCCTTAAATAATAAGTGTCTAATTTTATTCATCAAATAATATTATTTCATTTTTTGGTCATTTTATAGTCACAATAATTTTATTATTAACCTAATTTACCTAATTTACCCTTTAGAATGGTAATAAAATTTACCATGGTTACTACTCATATTAGGCAAAACTAAAATGGGCCTACATACAAAATTAGGTCCTCCTGATTCCAAATGTGATGTCAATTTTTGAAAATTCAATATGCAAAATTATCAAGAATCAAATTTAAAATAAAACATTTGAAATGTCACAATTTTTTTTTTCAAAACATGATCCTCTTTAAAGGATAATGTTTTTATAATTATTTCATACATAAAATCATTTTCAAAAATCATAACTGGATAAAAATCAACTAACTAAATTTTAAAACTAATTCAAAACATAATTTTACTATTTATTGACTTAAAAAAATTCAGTATTTTTACTATTTATCAAAAAAATGAAACATATCTAAAAAATACCAAAATTTCAACAAAATAAAATTTTTATATTCATAACTAAAAGAATGAGATTATTTTTTTCAAAATTGAATATATAAAATTGTGAAAACATGATTTAAAATGGGAGCAGAAAAAAATGAGAAAATGATGTATTTTTATAATACTTTGTTTATTTGAAACATTTAATTCGTTATTATATCATGTTTAGAAAATAAAAAATATGAATGTTAATATTATATAAAATAAAAAATTTATTAATACTATTCATAATGGCTAGTGTATATCTATTAATATATCATTTTTCAATGAAACATGGTATTGCATACAATAAAAGCTATTGAGGAAGGACAATGTTTGATGTAATGCAAGCCATGTCAGTGTTAAATTTAGTGCAACATTTCTTTAGTGTTGTGTAAAACTTAATTCAAATGTATTTATTTTATACGTTGAAAAAAATCTATACTCAGTGTTTCATGAAATTAATTCCATCAGATGAACTCGAAATTGTCTGTAATAGAAGACAAGAATTTTGTTTCGTAAACTCCAAGATAATAGGATGTTGCGTATAGTGTAAGATAATATTTGAAGTAGTGTACAACCGAAGACATAGGAGAAATGAAAAATAATCCATCTCATAAAATCCTAGGGAGTTACATTCTACCCCCCTTAAATTGAATTTTTCCCTTGAAAATTTTCAGGGTTTTAAATGGTTTACTTCTTGAATGTTTCTTTATGGAATCCCACATCGTAAAAAGGAATAATAAAACATAATTATCCAAATGAAAGTTAGAAACATAACGGTTACCCAACGTGACTCATCACTAGAGTTCCACATATTAGAACATATGTGGTAAGTGAAAACATAGATATAGAAGATAAATATAACCATCATGTACTGATGGATAGCGATAGAGAATAAGGATTAGATAAATTTAACTACTAGAAGGTCCTAAATCTATGATGATTTAAGGGACCATCAGATTCATCGGATAAGAAGGTACTAGAACAAAAAAAATTTGATCATCTTTTTAAAATTGATGAATTTTGGCATGATGTGAAATGCTTACATTTTTTGAATACAATCTCACCATTGGTCATTCCATGAACAAATTTCACTTCATCTCTTATTTAAGGATTTGAATTTGAAGTTTTTATTAATAACGTGTTAGCAGATCATGCAATGGAATGATAGGTCATTCCAGTTGTCTCAACAAAAGTCAAGAACAGGTTATCATGTTTGTTTAAAGGCCACCTATAGTGAGATAATAGAGTAATCTAAAAAACATCTCATGGAATAAAGCATTTACTATCCATAAATGTATAACATTACAATCCTTCAAAAAAACTAAAATAAAAAATTAGAAAGAGGTGAACTAAATCTAATTAACATTTATCTCCAATAACTCATAATGTAGTTCTTGGTGGTCCCATTCCAAACATGGGAAAACCATAATAACCTATCCTCTAGAAACATGGTAATGACATAAATTAATGTAGTACTTTAGTGAAAACATTCATTATGTCAAAATTAACTCTTCCCACATAAGAAAAATATCGAAAAATTTATATACTCAAACCCTGATATCACTTTTTTCCTTATTTTAGTCATTATCTCATTAATACTATCAAACATTTCATTAACTCCTTATCCCGTCATTATAATCATATCATATTCTTTTCAAAAATATTTCAATCACTTTTCATGGTTAAAAGTACCATATAATTAAGGAAAACCACAATAGACCAATACATAGATATTCCAAAATCCCATAATACCATAAAATATATTTTATAACATTATTTTAGAATCACATCACATAAACACATAATCATTACACCACTTTGTTTTCCTACTCAACCTCGCCAATAGTGATCACATGTGATTTGAATTTGTATTTGGTATTAATAGGTTGTTTATGTCGATCATCAAAATTATCCCTTAGATTTAGGAATTTATTATCATAATGCCTCATTTCCTTGCACTTGTAGAATTGAAGTGAGTCATGAATTCTCTATAGTCATTATCTATTCACATCACTAGGAACCTTTTTCCCATTACAGCAGTCCTCAACTACTTGATGAAATTATTTTCCACACATAAATCATTTTCTAGTCTCTTATAAAAATCCCCACCATGCATGTTTCAAGCAATTGAGCATAAGGAAAAATTCATCCTCTTTTCACGATTGTTTTGATATTTTCCTTTTAACTCCATCTTTCACTTTGTGTCAAAACCATGAGATTGATTTGTAACACCATCTTACATTTATACCTTGATAGCACAACATAAAATCTCTTCATTCCTAATGAAGTCTATTTTTTATAATTCCCTTTGAAGACATGGTTTTAATCCACTTAGTAATCGATAATTTTTACTTTCATGTTGGATGATAATTCCAAAATCCTACCTTGAAAGTCATGTAAAATTGTCTTCGTTTGTACCAATTGATTCATCGTACTCTTTCTTAATTTCAAGGAACCCATTTTCTTTATTTTTTTAAAGATGCGAGGAAAGTAGTTATTGAAAAATAAGTTCTTGAACACATACCATTCCATGGATTCAATTTCATATAGCTGCCTTGTATTCATAATTAGAAACCACCACTGGTTTGATTTTCCTTGTAAATGACTAATAGCCAAAATGGCTTTTTCTTGTTCTGAATAACAATGGATAGAAATTTTTTTTTAATAGTACTGATCTATTATTCAGAAATATGTCGATCATAAGACCCACTAATAGAAGGTGGATGTGGCCTCATAAAAGATTCAACAGAATATTGTTCCCTTCTCTTCTCATTTGGAAGTCCATAATGATTCATTGATTTTTTATGTATAGAAATAAGATTTTTCATTCCATATACCATAACATTTGGTTTTTCATAAGGAAAATCATTGGATTTTATAGTACATTGATCACTAACAAGGTTTTTTCAGTTTCCAACCATTGTGTAAAACTTAAAAAGAATAGTTTGAGAGGAAAAAATCATACTCAGAAAACAACATAATCAAGGGGGAGTACATTCAATCTCTAACATTATATAATTAATCCTAGGTTATTCATGATCGATACCATAATTATAGTACTGTAACATATATTTATACAGAACCTTAGGTATAACCCTAGATATACATTAGAAATACCTCTAGGGATATCACTAATGTTTTTTCATTATTGTTTCCAAAGATGAACTAAAATTTCACTCTGATACCAACTTTAGAAATCCAATCTTAAAATACATGGATTTTATAATTCTTTTGTGGAATACATAATACGTGGCACAAAATGATTCCCAAAGACATTTTTTATTTAATTCATTACAAACATGTAATATAATCATCTAACTTGGTCAAATATCTTAAATTTTTCCTATAAAAATCATCCCCTTTGGTTTTCCTACCAAAAACATTCTTTGTATATAGGGGAAAAGAAAACCTAAAAAGGGCGAGCTCAAACACTAAATAAGTCTATGAATGGAAGAAATCTTATAAAACGTAAACATAAGAGTGTCAAAAATGAACATAACACTTGAAAAAACAGACCACATTTAAAAAATAGCAAAATCATGAGTCCTGGAATGAATATTAGTAGTTCATAAGGGATAAATCATAATGGAATCATGAATCGTGAGAAAACTGAATTGGCATAAAACATGGAATTATAGAAAACAAATTAGAACATAATATGGTTTCCATATTATCCATGGAATCATTTCCAATACCATTGTAGTGTACAATTCCCTTTATAGAACATGGTTAATATCTCGTTCCAGGCATGTATAACTAAACCCAATTTTACATGATGTTCCAGCCCTTTATTACTGAATAAGATTTACTTTTCATTCCAGTAATGTATTTCTCATGAGATATAAATCTTTACCCGATGCATTCAATGGAGATATGGCTCCCACCCATCTCATAATGAAGTAATTCTTACATGTTTCACAAAAACATAAAGCATTTTTCATAGCGTAATCCATGAAATAAAATGTGTATTATAAAAATCCTTCTATCGTAACATAATCCATATAAAATATTATTCCATAATTAACACATTAAAATCTTATTAATAGTATGGATTAAAACATTACCCTAATTAAAGGGTATCATCTTAGAAGGGAAATAATTTTGATAAACCACTTGAACTTAATTCCTGTGGAAAATATCCATTCTTCTTCAAAAATGTTTTCTACTATCAAAATGTCATGAAATTTAAAATGAAAAGAATTTACTTGAAAACAAAAATGAAATATTATGGTGGAATCATCATGGAATTAAGGTGTCAAGAAAATGTACAAATTGTGTATAAGTTAAAAAAACATTGTTCTCAAACTTTTACCAGAAAAGTAAAAAAATTCCTCCTATGGTAAAGAAAATCTAGATTTCGTCCATACCATATAGTAAAATTATAAAATTGGTAAAAATGAATTTATGAATTGATAGAATAATATTATAAAATTTATAAAAAAATTATAAAACATAGACATGGATGATAAATATATCCCCAGTAAATATTAATGTTTAAACAATCTCAGATAAAAATGGGATTCCCGAATTATCCCTACCTTAGGTCTGATAAGCATCATATTAATACAAACCTCTTATATAATGATTCAAATATTATTACTAATTTATTATGAAGTAATAATAAATTTTATTATTACATTTTGTTTATATATTCATTTGTTTGTAAGTAACATTTCATTGTTACTCGTTATTCAGGTATTAACTACTTTATGATTGTATGCATGTTTATATGAAGAATTTCTTGTTCAATTTCATATGTGATATCTATATCATTATAAAACTATATTGAAATAATAAAAACCATATTTATACATTATTTACATTTTTATAATCATTATAGAATGGTAATTATTTATAATTAATCACATAGTAATGTGGGGACGGTATGTCGTATGTACGCACTAGCAATGATATCATTTACATAATTCTTGAATGGTATGAAATTGAATATTGTACTATATTTTAGACACAATATAATTTAATAACAATTATAAAGAGTTATTACATCCATTTTTATACCCATCCAATTAATAAGGATAGCCTAGAATGATTTACCATACATTATAAATGTATATAACCAAGAATACTCTTGAATAATATATTCAATTATTCCCCCAAAATAAGAAATTAATTCTCTTTATTGTACACTTGGTAAAAAGATCTATTTAGTCTACATCTATTCATCATATATTATCAAGTCATTTATTTTATTATGTGGTAATTTATGTCAAATTTAACTTCTTTTCTGAGTTTCATATTTGAATTACAATTAATATAATATTTCAAAAAATAATAAAATAATATATCATTGTGATTTTAATTATTCTATCAAAATCATCATATTCCCTCACCCAATGATTTTAACAGTTACATCATCTACAAACATCATTTTTTCAACGACACGTACCACTATGTTCTTTCATTATTTCATTACATCATTCACATATAAATAAAAATAAATATCAAGAATCCATATACTACAATTTTTATAATTATTTTGATATGGTTTAGTTAAGGTAGGTTTTTTATTTCAATTTTTATTCCACTACATGATTTTTTTGATTTGATGAAATTGTATATCTTTCCCCATTCAACTAACCACTAATAATATAGTATTCATCTTCGTATTAAAATTGGAACAATTTAAAAATGGAATCATTTTCCCTGGTCTAACATCTTACCTCATTGAAAAATCAATAATTTATTTTTCACTCTTTCTTTTCAAACTATCTATTGATTTATTGAAAAATATTTAACAATAAAAACAATCTAAAAAATATTTTTTTATTAAAATAGTAGATATTATCTCAATCAAATTTTTTGGATTCAATTTGAATCTATTTTTTTAAATATTTTCAATTAATTACAATATGTTATATATGACCCCAGGTTGCCACAAAATTTGAACCTTGTCTAGGGGGATATTTTGACCACTATTCCACATATTAATATTTTCCTAATAGATCATTGCTTTTGATAAACACACAATTAATTAGAGATATATTTAAATTTTTGTTTTATTTTTTCATTTTATTTTATTATACAACCTTTTGAGGATATAGCTTCAAATATTAATTCCAATCATACAAATGTTATAGGGAATTTGGAAAGTCAACTATTTCTTAACTCTCCCATTGAATCATTCAATTATTTTATTAAATTTTTCAATATAATATTTCTTATATTTCAACCTTTTCATGATGATAAAATTCCTAATTTTAGGTATGTGACTCATCCTTTGTGTCACCACATCTTCTCCAATACTTTAACTCTTCTTTAATAACTCCTTGCGAAAGAATTAATTTCAAAAAATTCTGTATCCATCCCATCAATGTTTTTCTAGAAATCTATTCCAAATCCCATTTATTCTTATAAAATTCATTCATTTTAAATTATCTTCTCTATCTATGTAATTTAATTTTTTTCTTATTCAATATAATTTATTAAATCCTATAAAAAACCTATTATTTTACTATTATTTTTCCCATATATGTCAAATGTTAAAATAGTAACTTCATGTGTGGAGATTAGATCATCAAATATGTATAGTTTATTTTTATTTTATAATTTAATATTGCATTTTATCAACTTTTACCGTATTAAAATCCACTAAATTTGATTTAGACACCATTTCACTTTATTCAAAGAAAACATAAACCTTATCATCATCCTCACTTAACAATGTTTTCATTTGAAACCTATTTCCAAGAGAATTTCTTTGTTTGGGGTTTTGTGTAGGTGATTGCATTTTTTTTATTTTCGAGTAATTAATCCACAAATTCATATCCATTGAGTCCCCTTAGTGTCATTTCAGTTATTTTACTTATCTTTAAGCTTTGAAAGAGAGATTAAGTAACCTCTTAATCCACTTTTTCCTTGTTTGAAAGTACTTTTCCCAAGTTGCAGAAACTCCTCACTTATATATTCTTTTGAATATCTAAATTTATTGATGTTTTATTCCCCCATAGAGTTTAATGTCTACTCATTAGAAGAATAGAATAACTTTCCATCCGACATCACTTTCATTTATAGGTAACCAATATAATTTTTGGTTAAACAAACGATGAATAATTGTGTACTGTTATTTAAGCATAGATACATTTGGATTATATAGTGGTGGAAATATCTTCAATGTTTTATTTATGATAGCATGAACTTTTATTTCATTCCCAATACAATAAATAGGTTAAACAAATTTAACATTGTGATTACAAAAGCCCTTAAATTTTTAACCTAGATTTATCATCAAATCAAAAAAAACTTGGAGGACTCATAAATTTTAATATTTTACCATGTTGTATTATTTCTATATATTAAAAAATTATACTAAATTATATTTTAGTAAATTAAATTCATAGTTTTAATGAAAAATTTATTTTTCAAGAAATTTGTTAAATAATTTTAGACATTTTAATATTCCATGAGTAAAATATTTTTCATCTCACCCAGAGAAAGAACTTTCATATAACTAAATTATCAATAATAAATATTAGGAGAGAAAACGACAATACCAAGAGGGTATAGATGTGTTCTCATATAATTTTTATATATAAATTAATTGCACCCGATGAATAATGAATCTTTATTCATATTAAAAAAATTGTATATATCAATAATCCACTTTTAATATATTCACCAATGATAACCTAGTAGATCTGATACCACATAATGCAACCTAAGCATCTCAAATACACCTTAATATAGTAATAATTAAAATGTAAAATTATTTTTCTTCCTCAAATGGATATTTTTTCCACATTTTAATGAAATCTAGGAAGCTATAAAAATTCAATCATAAACTCAAATAATAAAAAGTGGAAAAATTAAAGACATGTGTAGGGTAATTTTATATAGTTCACTATAAAGGTCCAAATAAAATTAGAATACCAAAAAATTTATTTACATTTAAAATAGAGATAAATAAATACTATGTGGGATCACATAATTAGTCAAGTACCACTACCAAAAACATCAAGAATTAAAAATCTATAATAATTTTCAACAATCACTGTAATTTTAGTTATTTCATATCAATGTATATAGTTTATTATTTTAAAATTTTCACATCACTCTTATAGAACATTAATATATTTATTTCCATGTAACACCATCTAATTTCCCTTTAAACAAACATTAGATTCAAATTAATCAAAATTTAAATCATTCAAATATCACATTTTCAAAAAACAAATATTATTATTTCGTATGTAATAAAGCTATGATGAACCATTTTAGAACAAAATGGAAATGGGAAAAGACATAAAGGCCTCAAAATCAACACATAACCTAGATAAACAGATATTCTCTCACACACATAATGAAAAAACAAATAGAAAGGTAAAATTAATTTAATATGATATATAATATTTTTCCAATCTATAATTGATATCATTTAGTGGGGAAATACCTTTTGAAGAACTAGTAACAATATAGAATATCAAAGAATCAAGATGAATTATAATTTGATCAAACACTGCAGTATAGGATGTTTAAAGAAATATGAAACCTAAATATTGAAAATAAAAAAAACAAAAATTGAGAATGATAAATAAAAACAATCCTAAAAACAATATAATCCAAAAAAATTCATCAATCATTTTACTAACACATTTTTATTTTATATTCTAAATTAACTACTTTAATGGAATATTACGCATTTTCAACACAATTCATATGAAAATGGGAGGCCCAAAACTAAATTGTCACTATGAATCCATATTTTCATGAAAGGATAATAGGGTATATTTGAATTATTATGTTCATCAAATAAAATCATCCTAAAAACCATAGTAAAAGATTATAAAAACAACAAAAGCATTGAAAAAATTGGAAAACTCGCTAAGATCCCCATCCATGGAAGTTATAATAAACTAAATACAAATATAGGATGAGTAAAGGCTTAAAATTAATATGTGGATGTGTTTTAGACCACACCTTATCCAAGACATTATCCTTCCACATTCATCCATATTGAATAAGGTTGAACTTGAAAATTAAAGTATAACACAAGAGATCCATTCCTCAAAGGAGAATCATGGATGCATGTTGCAAGGACAAATAATCTACATGGAATAGTAATTTTGAGTATATTAAATCAAAAATAAATCATAAAATATCTTCCAAAATCAACTCAAATTACATCATGACCAGCTTTTATAATTGACATACCCGGAACATGTAAACAAAATACATGATGCCAAGACAGAATCTAATTGTCCAGAATATAAAAGGGAAAAATATCATCGTATTATAGAAACCTCATAATTTTTCAATATAATATTTTAATAAAAATAATCCTAAAAATATTTAAAATTAGGAGGCACTTTAACTATTACACATATTGTAAAACAAAAAATTAAGGATACATTACACTTAGGGAAAACATTCAATGAAAATCAAATAAAACATTCAGCCACTAATAGAATTATCATACCAGTCCATGTTTCTAAATCCATGATAATACATTTATCTAAAATAAAATATGAAATATATATTAGTACATTGAAACACACATCACATATGCCAGTTTTTGTGGGCCTAAAGATGATGTAGGATTCCCCTACCCACCTTGACACACTGACTACATATGATCAAGAAGATATACATGTGAAACTAGGTATGTAGTGACTGACATTTCATAGTGAGACTAACTCTCTGAGAAAAATATCCAATATATCCAAACAAAATTCAAACTTGTTCCTTCATAGATATAATACATGTTCTCCTTTAATACTCATCTAGAAATACCCAACTATTGATAAATATTTTATACCATCAATTGATAACTCATACACTCTTTCAAAAAAATTATTTATGCATTACAGTCAGTCTTATCTCATCAAATGATATCATGTGGAGGTCTCACTATATCCACATGGAGTAATTTACTAAATAGAAATGAGACCATTTGGTTATCTTACTACCCATAGGAAACAAACATCTAAGATATCATTAGAAATAAAGATGGTATTGATAATATCATTAATGGGGAATCAAAGATGATCCAAACATAAATTACAAATTTCAAAAAACATTAAAATAAAATCAGTTTTCAAAGTGATTTAAAATAAACAGTTAAAAAGTGGGTGATAATCACATTCAAAAAATATGAAAAATAATATGGATTTACCAAATTAAATAAAAATATTAGCCCTCATTCCCTACTCCCGTCAATTTCCTTTTCACCTCTCTAGATCAATTAATAAAACTACCAAGAGAGAACCACTTTCTAAATATCATACATCATGGGTCATCAGAGTGTTATGCTTCAATTTCTTGATCATATAACCCCTCTACTATATAATGGTTACACAGTTAGTAGAACATTTAGATCAATAATAGAAAATTGTACACACTATTACCATGGTCTTATCATTTTTGGATGATAGGATGAATACATATCAAATATATTTCATGCATCCTAACCTTACCTACAAAGATTTTCCCACCATTCAACATTGAGCTCCATCTGTCTTGTCCCCTAATCTAACAACAATAAAAAATATTATGTCAATTAAATATCAAAATTTTAAAAATTAAGTGATATACATTGGGGTTGGTGTTCTGTAAACAACTGTTTGTACAATAATTTAATGAATATTGGATTATTTAAAAATTAATAACATTATATTATATATTTTTTATTTCTCTACATGATGTTTTTTATAATTTCATATATTATCTTTCACATTAATATGTTAATAGATGTTAGAACCTTCATGTTATTTGACATTTTTATTTAATAAATTTCGATAGTTGGATAACTTACTATGATATGATGCAAATAATATATACCATTAGGTGGGAGTTCTCCTAAATAGGTTTGGATTCTTCTCATGAAGTTAGTGATTGTTTATATCCGTTATGGAAGATTATGATAACTGACTAACTAGTAGTAATTTTTATTTTTAGGGTCATCATATTTTTTTATCTGGGATCCTGCATAATTGTAGATATGATTTAATATTATCATAGATTAATTTAATAAAATAAAGAAAATATATTTTAAAAAAAATGCCATCATTCCAAATGTTGCAGGTATGTATGGTGTGTCGGGTGCATCATGAATGACATGTTATTAATTGGAAATTCAATGAAGGATTTTCTATTCTGTCTTTATAGATATTCATAACTTTTCCCATATATTAGAATAGAAGTACATCATTAAATAACATGTCCACGATGTAATGAATTTTCATTTTAGAAAGTAAATTATTGATGTATCGAGAAAATAGGTTGTTGACGTGGATGTGAATAATTCTTGAAAAGATATTCCGAAAATGGAATATATTACACTATTATTGTTCTTATCTGGTTTTTAATATTTCCACGTCATGCTCCTTATCATGGGTTCGCTGATAAATTTCTTGAGTGTAATCGAGGACTTTAGATAATCCTGTCTAATGCTAATGAAAAATAATCCTTGAGGGTCAAACACTATGCATTTCTATTTATCTCGATTAAATTCAATTATTAATTTATTTAATGAAATAAATATTATCCCCAAGATCAAGGAATAATTTTATTCTTGTATTATTGATCTCTAAAATTCAAAAGGAAATATATAATTTATTTAATTAATTATTTGATAAATATTTATTCACCATATTTTCAAAAAATATATATATTTATTAATGAATAAATTATTTATTTGAATATTCCTTTTGGTATGTAATAAATTTAGTTAAATTTTAAGAGACCTAGATCATATTCATTGATGTATATTTATTCTCAATATGTTAAATAATATTTATCTCCACTTATGTAAGTTCATGCTATAGAATAATTATATTATTATTAATTTAATGTGGCATGGGGTTTAATAATGATTACTATATTATTTAAGACTAGTTAGACAATTATATAATATTTTAAACCAAAATAAATCTCTATATATAGAAGGATATATCTTTTGTGTAGAGTTAATTCTGATTTCATAATGGTTGTGTACAACATAACCCTTTCCTCATTATTCAGAATCATTCCCTATCAAGAATGAGAAGTGCTAAAGAGATTATTACCAGATTGAGGGAACTATAAAAGACCAATACAAACAAGTCTAGAAAACTCATTTATCACACTATCACATAACAAAACAGTGGGAATCATGTAGAGGTCAAAAGAGAACAAGTGGATCCCCACTATATATATTCTATACTTGGATCTTCCAAGTGCAACTATTGGCACCAAAATTTGGGAAGAACAAAAACAAACAAATAGCATTAAGTACTACCTCACAAAGCTTGTTCGTGGAGCACTCGTAGCCCCGTGCCCGGCGTAATGATTCACCTCCACGGAGGTGTCACAGAGCAAGAATGTGGGAGGCTTCGTGAGCCGCTTTGACTCTTTCAAACCCGCAGCAGTGCCAGGAGGCGGGAGGCACCGTAAATCCCTTTGATGCTTGTGAACCTCGTGCGGAGCAAACTGTATGGAGGCTCTGTGATCCCCTTTGACGCTTGGATTCCCTCTGTGGGTCAAGGAGGCAGGAGGCTCCACGGTCCCATTTGACGTTTGCAAACCCACCACCGAACGAGGAGGTGGGAGGCTCCCTGACCACCTTTGAGGTTTGTGAACTTGTCGCTGAGCAAGGAGGCCTGAGGCTTCACAATTCTGAAAAAATGTCATGTCTTTTTTATCCCAGTGAGGTTCGCTTTATGTCTCCTCCTTCCAAGAAATACCAAACTCCCCTCGAGCCCAAAGGAAGGATCCTCTAACCTTTTCCTTATTAGATCTGAAATCATGATGAAATTTCTGCTCTGCGAACCATGAGTTCTTCAATGTACTTTAGCTTCACGAAGTTCCTCTCCCTTTTTTTGAATTCAACCCCTCTTCAAAGAGGGCTGTCCTTCATGGATCCCACAGGCCTCGATGAAGTAAGGGGATCTCAAAGGGGACTCGGGTCTTCATGGAGCACTTCTTCTTCACGAAGTACCCTCTAGGAACATGTGGTCCACATGCTAATGCAGGGTCACTGTTCTTCGTGAAGCACGTTGCTTCTCATTGCTACGCTTCATGGAGAACCCTTTCATTATAAAGCACTACTCCAGGAATTCCATTCCACTTTGTGAAACACCTTCCATGTGCACCAATGTCTTATGCCTATGCTAGGTCACTTTACTTCAGGAAGCATATCCCTTTGCGAGGCCCCTCCACTACATGGAGCATTGGAGCTTCATGAGGATTCTTCCTGTGAACCCCTTTTCTATGCAACTCCTTTACCCATTTGACCCTCAAGGTTTACACGAAGTAATTTCAAGATCCCATGTGTGTTATTTCTTGTTTTTTTTCTTTACCTCATGCTTCTTCGCATAGGCACTCTAACAACTATTTATTTTTCACATATCCATGCTAACATGGACCCATCAATGTATCACTCCCTAATAACCCTCACCACGGCATTTTTGATGCCTTCACTTCCTCAAGGGAAGGTGGTTATCAGTTATGTAAGTCTGAGGTATGTGGAAAGAACCCACCTCATCTGAGCTTTAGGACGTTAAACTGCCATCCACCGTCCTCCCCAGCACATGACTTTAATCTATGGCCTTTCCCCATGTATCATATGAAGGGTTCCCCATCTTGAAAATTATATATGTCTGCTCCTCTACATGGGAGAGAGATATTTGTTGCATGGAATGCTATCCTCCTTGATGGAGTGGCACATATCCCTAGGTAAGGGAAACCACACTGGTGTAAGCCCTTATCCTTTCTTTTGGTAGGCATCACCCACGCTCCTCCTATCTTCTTCCTTGCCAAAGACCAGAAGAGAGATGGGCATTGGGACCTTTTTTATCCATTCCTTCTCCCATTGGGATTTTTCGCCACCTGGGTCTCTGCCCTGGATTAAGTACCAATCTCCATCTCCCTGGGCTGTTTAACACAAATAAGCCCCTAATTCCCCTTTGGGCTGCTAACCACATGTAGGCACATGTTTCCTCATTAGGTTGCAGACCATGTGTAATCCCATGTTTCCATTCTAGGTCACTAACGACGTGTAATCCCCACTCCACTTCCCACGGATGCACCATTCATGACGTGATCATCAGGTCTTTGCGGTCCCTTGTTTCTCAAACCGACCATGACTCACATGGGCTTTGAGCATGCCTTGGCCATGGTAACCTCTATGGTCAGCATAGAGTGTAAGCCCCAAGAACACTCCTTCTAAACTACGTGGTCTTTGATCCTTAACAAGGAAAGGTATGTAGGAAGCCTCCCTGGGGTTCACTCCCAGCAGTCATTGGTTCTGACCCCCCTTCATGTTAGTTCCCACTCCCAAACTATGTGGACTTTGATCCTTGATAAGGAAGGGTACATAAGAAGCCTCCCTAAGGTTCAATCCCAACACCCATTGGTCCCAACCACTTCACCGTAGTTCACCAACACCTCTCTCGAACAATGAAGACAATGATCCTTTCCAAGGCATGGTACGGAGGACGACTCCCAGAGGTTCAAGCCCAAAAATCATTCGTACTGACTACTCCATGTCGGTCCTCCACAGTCCAACGTGACGTTGAACTATACGCCCCATTCATTGGAAAATTGTTTTCAACCCCATGCTGCGGTAAGCCATTGTGAACCTCCTCCAATGGTAAAACATTGTCACCCCAATGCAGGAGTAAGCCATTGTCAATCCAAACCCAGAAGTAAGTCGTTGTCGTCCCCTCCATTGTGACCTATATTCTTGGTCAGTACCTCTGGTGTCAGACCAACTCTTGGACCACTAACCATGCATAAGACCCCAAATATATTATTTGGTCATTATCTAATGTGCACACCCTGATTCTAATCCCCCATTCTAAACTGCTTGGTCTTTGATTCCCTTCAACGGAGATATGTAAGAAGCCTCCCTATGGTTCAGGCCAATCACCTATGTCCCATCATGGTATATACAATGAGCCTATGTGTTTCAGGAAGGTCATGCCCCCAACTCGGAGGATCCACATCCTCTAGGTCCCCCGCATATGAGTCGCATCCTTTGGTGTCCCATCACCTCACCAAACTACGTAAACATTGATTCCCTACCACAAGGATATATAGGAAGTATTTTCAAGGCTCAATACCAACATCACTGTCACCCCCACATCGGTTCCTTCCCATACCACCACCACTTAATTTAGATTTCCATCATACAGCCTATTTCTTACCCAGGCCTCCAAATTCTAGTGGGATCATTCCATCTCTTTTCCACTTCACTACTCATAGATGTAACTAGATAACTAACCGCATGTTAGTCCCATCATTAATGTTCCCTCTAGGGGTTTCACCCATCCAATCCACTCCCGTCAGGCATCTAATCAGTCTGATCTGTCTACACTAGAATTTATACTCGCTTCATTCTCTTTGTTAAACATGGTAAGATAAGGAATCCCTTATATACATGCCTATGGAATATAATTCCCCAAATTTGAGGTGGGATGTCATAGGATTATGCACCCTCAAGAATCCCAATAATAAGGGGAAGAAACCCAGACATGCTAGTGTTCCACCTTCCAGACACACCAGTGATATCCAATGTTACTACTCCCCTAACCAAAGGTTGCTGCCTAGATCAAACCCCTTAGAATATCCTGACCAAAGCAGTGTAATTAATCGGCATCCATGAAGATATGGAATTGGGAAGAGTTTCAGAAAAATTATCTTAATCTATAAGGGAGACTCGGACTAGGTGACATGTTCTGAGGAGGAATTCTTGGAAGGAGGAACTGACATCCAATCATCCTATTTCAATCAAGGAGAAAACTTCCCTGAATAAGAGATGAATTCCACCTACCTTTGGAAATCATTAATGCAAGGGAAAAATTAGCACTTCATTGTCGTCCTCCAATAGACGGATGCATGTTTCCAGGAGAAAGAATCTGAAATAGAAATGGTGAACCCGACGTGAACCTATTCTCCTCAATGTGGAGACTAGTAGCGTTCGAGACATCCATGGACTAGCGTGTAAGTAGATCCAGTTATCTGGCACCGGGTCCTGCCATGAAAATAGTGGGCCTGATGTGAAACTCACTAGATGTTTGGGAAATTAAAAGTTGGACATCCCAGTCAACGACGTTGCCAGCGTGGATCCGTCTTACTATCCATGGGAGACGGAATGATGCCGGGGCACTGGAAGTCGAATTCTTTTTTTCAGCACTAATGATTTAGTCTCCCAGCATTCAGGAACCATGTTTCTACATTATTAATCTGATCTCCACCCGCCCACCAACATAGGTGCAGGGGCAACGCCAACATAGAAATCCCACCTGCCTCAATCGCTTCTACGACAACTTCAACACCTAGAGCTGTTAGGCTCCCACGCCCCATCTCCCCTTCTGAATTCGTATGAAAAATGGTGATATATAAGCTTATACACCGATACGAGGAGAAGGTGTTATCTCCACTTGGGATATCACATTCCAGGATTTAGAGGTGTGTGTGCCTCACCACCACCCCCACCCCCAAGGGCCACACAGGGGAGCCACTGCTCCCCACTCCAACATACAATTGTTATGGGATTCACTCCCCAAAAATCATCAACTACTCTCTCCCCTACACCGACGAGGTAGGGAATGTGTGGTCTTTCCAGGCTGAGATCCCATTCTGGGCACCCACGGAGGGACCCCACTATTCCATGCCAGCACAGCCAACCTGTCCCATGGCCTAAAGATCAGGTAACCTATGTACATGCACCACTGACCCTGGTCCGGATGACCCGACGCTAGCATCGGGCGCAGGCCGAGGAAAACGCCCCACAAGGGGCGTCGACATCAGCAAAAAAAATTGGACCTGGCCACTACCAACAGGTATCATCATCCTCATGTGCACACTAAGGATATTAACATATATAATAATCCTGAATCGAGGCCCCAGCTACCCCACGGGAAGGCTGGGTTAACTCTATTGGTCGTCGGCGCAGGGAGCCCCCGTGGCTGACTGACTCGCTGTAGCGACACACAATAAGGAGGTCCTCCCCATACTTCCACCATGGAGAATGTAGGTCACCACTCTTCCATGCTCGGCATATTGGTCCGCCCCTTAGTACCTTCAATCCGAAAAAGGTTCATCCACAAGGCAGGGACCCAAAGTACGAAAGCCTCCCCTGCACTCATTACAACTAGTCCAGGGTCATTCCTCCTTCCACAGACCACCGATATGGAGATGTTACATATCCTTTCAATCATCAATATGGTGGGATTCACCATGTTTTTACAGAAGTCAGTGAAGGCCCTCCTCACCTCAACAGTTATAGGGGTGAAAGTCAGCATCGCTTCATTAGCACCCAACACGGAGGTCTTACCCATGTTTGGATCGACTAGTATGAGGACCCTCCTCACACTATCACCGCCAGGGGAAGAAAGCATGGATTATAAACCGATGCTCCTATCAGATTTGGCAATGTCCTACACACACATTCACTTCTGGTGGAGGACCCCTGCACATTAGCTTGTGGACATAGAGGCCCTCCCCGTGTTCTTTTTGATTTCTATCCAGGTTCTACTCACACCCCATCTAACTCAGGAAGAATTCCTCCCAGCCCCAGCCCCAGTACGTCTGATGGACCTCCTTTCTTCATAAACCTACCATTTCCTGAAGAACCATCCAGGGGCAGGAGGCCAGGTAATCATCGCTAAAACAATAATGACTAGAAGATTCATAAAGAGATCAAACCTATTTTCTTCCTAGATTCTAAGGTGGAATATGACTCAATGATGGAACCCTCACCTAGATACTCTGTGTCAAGGGTCATTTTTGGAACAACGTGCATCTGCCTCATACCTATGGAATGTGAGGTCTATAAGATTCCCGCCTCCCTCCACAAGTCAATCCAAGAGGAAAAACATTTGGCCACTCCACAGGTTACAATAGTGCAATCACAACCATCATCACCAGAAGCACTCTATACCTCGACTAGTGATCACTGAGATCAATTCTGAGGGACCAATGGCAGACGAGCACTAGTGTGGTCCACCACCAAGAGTAGTAGTTTCTGCTCCAAAAACATTGGTCTCCCGCTCATCTTACTCAATGTGGTGGATAACTCACTACACTCTTTGTAGGATAGCCCAAGATGTGAAGGCTTGTCCGCTCGCTCGCCATATTCCCCACTAGAAATCCTCTCATCTCAGCGGTCTGCATCAGTACCACTATTGGTTCCCCAGCCACCTTCAGTTGATGAGGGGGACAATGAAGGGCTACACCCTGAATCTATACCAAGGATCTTTTTGGATATTCATGCAGTGGACAATTTCCCAGAGAAGTTCTAGACAATTGCAGTGCCAAATTTTAGGGCACCTAAAGCACTCACCCTGGAAGAGGTTGGATTCTTTATCCAGAATCTCTTGGTGACCCATTTATACCTTCGACATCGACGAGTGGCCTACCCCAAAAGTCAAGTGCATTTTGATGATATTAGACAACTATGTTGTTTGGTCAATTTGGCTGCACTACCCATGGCCTAGATCCCTAAGTCACCAGGCCCCCACAATACCCTCCAACAACGATGCGTCCATAGCCTTAATGTGCTCTACAAGATAATCAAGAAGATTTTCCCCTTGAGAAAATCTGTGGATGGGGGCATTACATGGCCCTCCATTCCAGTTCCATTCAGTGCCAGCCTAATTTTTCAGGCGAATTATAGGATATGCCTTCATGCAAGGTTTCAGTTAACATGGATGAACTATTAAAGGGAGAGATAGAGCTGTAGCTCCTTGATGGGAACTTACCCCCTAAGGGTGTGTCATAACTATTTGATCCATTGGGAAGGGTCACTCACAAGTAGAGAAATATAATGGGTCATCCCATGCTCGCCGAGGCACTAATCCACAGTGGGAATCCGAACAAGGGCAGGGAACAACTCGGAGTTGTCAAACTCTCTAACCCATCTGGCTTAGTACAGAATCTAGAATATGATCCCAAAAAAGCTGTGTTGTGTCAGAAACTCATCGAACACAATAAGATGGTTTATGAACACCTTGATGAACAAGATATGGAGAAACGAACAGACTTTTGTAATCCTGGGCCAGGGTAGTAGGGGAAGGCATAACATCCCCTTGGTGAACTGCCGCTAGGTGACCCTGACCATCCTCCACTTGCATACAGTGTTGAGGCTAGATCTTATGGAAAGAGGGCATGGAATGTGTATCCAAATCCTTCAAAATGGATTGAAAATCCTCGGGACCCCCTGTAACGCCCCGACCCCAGTTGCCCAGAGTCAGTGCATTAATTACATAACATTGGCATGATCACAAGAAAGATCAAATCTCGAAAGACCGATTGGTTTACTAGCCTTGGAAACACTAGATATAATCATAAAGTTTTACATTACATTTCAAAGTGAAAAACTACTACAACAACAAAGTCTTCATATCCACACTATTAACCCCTCATAATATCCCTGCAAGTCATTCATAATTTACTTCTTCACTACCTGGGAAAAATAAAACATAGAAAAGGGGTGAGCTCAAATGCCCAGTAAGGATAACAATATAGCGGAACATTCATAATAAGCATAAACATTTAAGGCAATGAATTACTAAAACAAAAGCCTTTTAAAATTGAACTTCAACATAGTATGGCAAAAATAAAAATGAAATAATGCCATTTACTTATTCACATGGATATTCTACTAATCGAATAATCACATGCAATATCAATAACCACTTTCATAATGTTGGAATGCATAATGATGAACTTTAATTTCTTTGTCAAGGCCTCGTCCCAAGACCTTGGGGCTAACTGTAACCGGAACCCAACCCGGAGTGCCTCTAATAACCGGACACAAACCCGGAGTGCCTCTAATAACCGGACACCAACCCGGAGTGCCTCTAATAACCGGACACCAAACCGGAGGGCTTACTTTTACTAGTCCCTAACCTGGAGGGCTTACTTTTACCAGTCCCCAACCTGGAGGGCTTACTTTAACCAGTCCCCAACCTGGAGGGCTTACTTTAACCAGTCCCCAACCTGGAAGATACTTGTCCAACACATTCATATGAAGTAAAGGTTGAAATATAACATAAACATTCTTATTGTAACTAGCATACGAAATGTAAATAATTTCACCATATAATATGAATGGTATAAAAATAGCACATCCATAGTCAAACATATCACAAAACCTTCAATACAATATATAAGTTTTGTATCATAATAAATCAACTTCAAATAATCTTAAAATCCATCAAAGGATGTTGACATAGATGAAATCAAAATTCTTTTTAAAGAAATATCTCCTTTTATTTTGAAATCATTTAAGATCCATATAAAATAAAACATTTTCTTTGAAAATATTCTTATAAGCTTGTAAGGAAAGCTTTGAAGATTTTATAACGGCGTAAAATAACCGCACCCGCCGTATAAGTTAAAAAAAACATTCTTACCTCAATTCTGTCGAAAAGGTTAAAAAGGACCTTGTTTTGAAAACGACGGAAAGATTCCTTTATAAACCTCTTATAAAAAGTCAAACAAGGGTATAAATGACTTTAACCCATATTCTTGTAAATAGTAAAAATGTTTTGAAATACATTTTTAAGAAACATGGATGTGGATGATAAAGATATCCCAGTAGATTATTACGTATAAACAACCTCGGATAATGAAGAGATTGTGAAATAAACCCTTACCTTGTGCTTTTCCTTGGTTGGGGTAGGTTAACCTCCTGTATAATGGTGAAATAATTGTTATTAAATTATAAAAGAATCATATACATTAATATGATATCATATATGATCTTTTAACATTGCTTTATTAATAATATCTTAGTATTATCGTCGTTTCGGGTGATAATCGATTCGTTCTTCTTAAATGTTTGGTTACGTAAGACATGTTTGTAATGGATAGAATATATATTATTCATAATCAGAATGATATTAACATTATTTTTAACCCTAAAATGAGAATAATACATGAATGGATATGATGGAGAATGAATCTTATCGCGTTCGTGGAGACGGTAGTCCGTACGTACGCACGAACGCTACTTCCATTTGATTTTCATTTTAAAAGAATCAAATCCAAATGATACATAGGTATATTACTATTCCAGTATAATATAATATTTTATATATGTTACTTAAGTTCATTAACACCATCCTTTATACGTTCCATGTGTGGTATGAACGAGTCATATCATTTTAAGGGGGCGGTAGTCCGCACTTCCTCAAATGAAATTATCGTATGTATATACAACATCAAACGAATAATGGTATGAAATAAAATGGAATTACAGAAGCTTATATATAAAATATATATCATTAATATCATATTTAATTACAGTTCCATCATAATGGCCACCATGAGAGGCGGTAAGATGTATTTGAACAATCATCGTTTCGTGAGGCGTTAGTTTGCCATCCACAGAAACATTATGTTCATCATCCATTAGATGGAGTTGTGTGTATGTGTAGTTTGAATCCTTCTTATAACAACATCCTAGTATATTGAGGATACTGGTGTTGTTACAAAAGAAAGTAAATAAAAAGAGTTTGGGGGTTGAAGAAGCAAAATAAATGAAAATAATTTAAGAGAAATCGTTACCTTTAATTTAGGTAACTCACTTTGGTTGGAACCAAAGGACTTCTTGAAATGCTTTCTGCCTAAGGGGAAGCTTCAAGTAGGAGGATAGGGATGTGGGGAGCTTATTTGGGCAGATTTTGGACGAGCCAAGTGGCTTTATAGGTGTGAGGAAAAGAGAAGGAGGAGTGCCCTTTTATAAGAGGGGTGAGGGGCACCTTTGGAAAAGCTAGAAATATTAATTTATAATAAATTCATATTCGGTTTCTAAAGGCTCCAAAGTTGACTATTCAAAGTATGAGGTGGGGATAGGTCGCAAACAACTAATCCAACAGAATTTAGACAGGTTTGGGTACTTATATTAACCTTATCTTTAAGTATTAACTCTAAGTTAATTAGTTTCACTTTTACAATGTCTCTTTGTATTTTTATATAATATGGTTAATAAACTTACTATATACATCCAAGCGACCCCCAAGTGGTCCATTAATGATTAACCTATCATAATATAAGTCTCTTGGCCGAACCTTAGATTTTTAGGAATTTAATATCAATTAATAATATAATATTTGTTTTAAGAACTCTTTTATGTCAATTTTGACACTATTCAATAGTTGATTTTTGTGAAACTCATAACAGATTGATTACTTCGAACAAAGTCCATTAAATCAATCCTAATATATCATATTAGCCTAGAAAATTAGTTTAATTCATTAAAAGTTTCATATTATATTTATTTGCGTATTTATAATATCAATTATTTTAATTTTTCACTATTATAGTAATTACTGCATCATCATTGTGTCATAAATAAAATAAATTATTTAATGTCTAAAAATTATAAATAAAATATAATTATGTAGGAAATCTTTTTAGATTTCTAATGAATATTTATAATCTAAATTCCAACATATATAACCCTATGTAAAAATTGTTATTCTAAAAAATATATGCTTGTGTCATTTTTGTATTCATTTTAACTTAATTAAAATAAAGTGTCATTATCACTTACAAGTGGATCCATGGGGTCCCAAAATAGACCCAAAGATTCCCATGGTCGACCATGTATCAACCAATAGGGTTAAGACACGTTTTAGGGTAATTTAGTATTATTATAACATTATTTGTTTTAACCCTTATTTACCAGATTTACCCTTAACCATGGTAAATAAAATATTTAGCGCAGTAATTATTAAAAATGTCTAAAAATAAAAGTTACCTATTTAAACAATTTGAACATCCTGATTCCAAATATGGAATCCATTTTCCTAAATTCAAAACACAGAAGTGGCAGAAATTAATTTAAAATTAATTCCCGCTGTCAAAACAAAAAACGTGTTTTTAAGAGATAATAACTATCAAAAGATTGACACTTGTTTATGTTCGGTTTAATTGTAAAATTATGTCCAATGACCAAAATTATATTAAATGGTAAAAATATATTCTAAATATACTTTAAAACCATTCAAATTCATAATTTATCACTATTAATTATTTTGATTAAAAAAGTTGTTTTTAATTAAAATTTAGTAATTTTCACTATTCATCAAAATATGAAAGTTATCCGAAAAGTACCAAAATTTCACCTTAGGCTAATTTCGATATTCCAAATCCAAAAATGAAGTTCATTTTTAAATATAAAATATATATAATTTCAAAAATTAGGTATTACTATTCATAACGGCTAGTTTGATTGGTTGTGGTGTGTGTTAAAACTCAAGGTTGCGTACAACACACGATACTGTATTATTCAAAGAAAGCGTACCGTGGAAGCTTGGGATGTTTCATTTTAAATTTTTGATGTCCCCATTTAGTCAAAAAGTTTAAAATATTGTATTTAAAAAGGTTTCACTATTAAAAGTTGATAAAAGTGCAATACTGAAAATGAATCTGTTCTTGCATTATGACTAAGAAACTCTTAATATGGATTCTAAAATTATAAGGATTATATAAACATTAAAATTTATCTAATACTATTCATAACCTCTTTTGAACGGCTTGTTTGGTAAGTCATGGTGTGCTTGAACTTGGTGTTGCATGTAGTGAAAGTTATTGAATTATTTTGAAGAAGTAACACACTATGAAATCTTGGGGTGTTACATTCTCCCCTCCTTCAATAAATTGCGTCCTCGCAATTTGAAATTGTTCTTCGAAAATAAAAGTTTGAAAATAGATAATATATTTGTGGGAAAACCCACATCGGAAATTGGTTTACTAAAATTTAGTCTTAATATGAGGAAAAGAGAAATGAAATGGTCACCACCAAATTATGATCTCGATTAGGAGAACATTGGTGGCAATTAGAGACATATAATCGGAGGAAAAACGTAAATATTTATAGGTAGTGATTGGGGTCATCAATCAAAAAGAAGTATAAAATTAAGGTCCTTAAACTCATCAATATATGAGGATTTGAAGTACCATCAGTTCAACAAAATATAGGGTATTGGGATAACACATTTTTGACGTTTCAAAATATCTTAGTTGAAATCCCACATCGAAAAATGAATTAATGATGCCTCTATTTAAAATAAAGAGTGGAAAGTATGAAGATTACCGAAAATAACACATACTAGGGTTCCATGTAGGAAAATATGGATATGGAAGAAAAATCTAGCCATCAATTATCTGATGGAGAGTGGTAGAGAACATGGCTATGAAAAGGCCAACAATCCGAAAGCCATAAATTAGTGATGATTTAAGGTACCATCTAGGACAACATTTTTGTTCTAAGTTCCTTTTATTAATGATGAGGAATTTATTTATGAGATTGGATAAGATCATAAGGAGATATACTTAGTTTATAATTAGAGTTTTATCCATTAATAAATTTCTACCAAAACTCATCATTTACTCGTAAAAAAAATTCTATTTATACTATTCATAGAGGGTTCCAAAATAAACGAATTTATAATTCATCTACCAGATCTTTTAAAAAACTACTTTATTTAATCCAGGACATCTCATGGGATAGTGGTAGGTGATACACCCTTGTCGCCCTTTGGTTGCGGGTTCAAGTCTCGCAGCCTTGCCGGACGCAACAGGTTGCTGCCCGACCTCCGGGTTGTCCTTTTATGGCAATCCAAAATAATCCAAATAAGAACTATCCAAAATAATTCTATCCAAACTCACAGTCCAACATTTATAAAGAAGGTAAACATAATATAGATCCTTTTTACCCCGTAATAGCATATAAATACCTTCATCATGTATTACCATATTCCTTATTGATTACATTCATGATCCCTTATTCCATATAGAATGCTGGATATACTTCATTAATCCAAAAATGTTTTAAACCCCAACAATGATGGAATATACAAATCATTAATCAGTTCTAAGGTAGTCAAGAATATCCAATATAATTTATCCAAAACAATCACATATTATTCCAAAATCACTACCTCAGTATCAGAACTATATTATGATTTATCATTCTCTCAACCATATATTTTCCAAAAATTTATCCTGCTATTGAGTCACTTTTCTTTGTTCCACACAATCTCAAGTCCTTAATGAAATAGTACTGCAGTACAATCCTTATATACTCCATAATTATTATAACAAGTACATTGTTGATACAACACTCAATTGACATAATCAACATAATAACTCTAATCATTCCTCTTCATCTGTGGTAGTATCATAACTTGATTATTATCCAATAGCATCATTTGCGTCATAGACTGATGACTGGGACATAGGTTCGCGTAGTGTCCAAACTCCTTGCAAATGAAGCATTGTACATTTAAAACCATTTTCTTACCCTTGCAGTCACGTACTTTGTGCCCTTTTCCTCCACACTTATAACAAACTCCCATTCCTTTCAGGCAAGTTCCAGGGTGTTTCTTTCCACAGTTACCACATATGGGAAAATTCTTCTTTTCCCTCTTCCCTTTATCCATATTTCTCTCTTCCATCCTTTTCTTCTCTTGCTTAAAGCCATAGGACTCAGTAAACTCTTTACTTATCTTATCAACACATGATATTATTTCTTCATATGATGATAATACATGGGAGACTATTTCTCTTATAAATTCTTGCTTAAGACCATGAAATATATGATCCTTCCTTCTCTTTGGATCATGTGCATTCCTGGAGTTCTCATTCCTTCTACTAGGCGCCATTTCTATACCATGGCATAAACTAGATCAGTTTATGAATCAAAACACATAATCCCATACTTATAAAACACTTAACATAAATTGAACTATTTATGGATATAATCCATAATCATAAAAATGTTTTCTTTGAGGAAGTATATACTCATAAACCCTTCATAATGATTTGTAAAGAAAATGAGAGTTATCCTAAGCATATCCCCCGGGAGTGTCGTAACCAAGAGTGCAGCAAGGCCCGTTGTCGTGCACCAGTTCCCGTTCGAGTCTAGCTCAAAGCGGTGTTTTCGGGTTTTACCCCTAGGTACATCTGTGCCAGAGCCGCCTCTACCTGCTCGTATCCAGACAGGGATTTATTGCTCGGAAAACTCACAAAATCTCTACAATACCAAAATTCTAGGAAGTTCTTCTATACTAATCCTCAAAGTTCATCTTAGGTCTACGTGCTCTAATCAGAGTTTATCTAAATCTAGCTTCCAAGGTTTGTACTAAACTTCCTCTGATACCAACTGTAACGCCCCGACCCCAGTTGCCCAGAGTCAGTGCATTAATTACATAACATTGGCATGATCACAAGAAAGATCAAATCTCGAAAGACCGATTGGTTTAGTAGCCTTGGAAACACTAGATATAATCATAAAGTTTTACATTACATTTCAAAGTGAAAAACTACTACAACAACAAAGTCTTCATATCCACACTATTAACCCCTCATAATATCCCTGCAAGTCATTCATAATTTACTTCTTCACTACCTGGGAAAAATAAAACATAGAAAAGGGGTGAGCTCAAATGCCCAGTAAGGATAACAATATAGAGGAACATTCATAATAAGCATAAACATTTAAGGCAATGAATTACTAAAACAAAAGCCTTTTAAAATTGAACTTCAACATAGTATGGCAAAAATAAAAATGAAATAATGCCATTTACTTATTCACATGGATATTCTACTAATCGAATAATCACATGAAATATCAATAACCACTTTCATAATGTTGGAATGCATAATGATGAACTTTAATTTCTTTGTCAAGGCCTCGTCCCAAGACCTTGGGGCTAACTGTAACCGGAACCCAACCCGGAGTGCCTCTAATAACCGGACACTAACCCGGAGTGCCTCTAATAACCGGACACCAACCCGGAGTGCCTCTAATAACCGGACACCAAACCGGAGGGCTTACTTTTACCAGTCCCTAACCTGGAGGGCTTACTTTTACCAGTCCCCAACCTGGAGGGCTTACTTTAACCAGTCCCCAACCTGGAAGATACTTGTCCAACACATTCATATGAAGTAAAGGTTGAAATATAACATAAACATTCTTATTGTAACTAGCATACGAAATGTAAATAATTTCACCATATACTATGAATGGTATAAAAATAGCACATCCATAGTCAAACATATCACAAAACCTTCAATACAATATATAAGTTTTGTATCATAATAAATCAACTTCAAATAATCTTAAAATCCATCAAAGGATGTTGACATAGATGAAATCAAAATTCTTTTTAAAGAAATATCTCCTTTTATTTTGAAATCATTTAAGATCCATATAAAATAAAACATTTTCTTTGAAAATATTCTTATAAGCTTGTAAGGAAAGCTTTGAAGATTTTATAACGGCGTAAAATAACCGCACCCGCCGTATAAGTTAAAAAAACATTCTTACCTCAATTCTGTCGAAAAGGTTAAAAAGGACCTTGTTTTGAAAACGACGGAAAGATTCCTTTATAAACCTCTTATAAAAAGTCAAACAAGGGTATAAATGACTTTAACCCATATTCTTGTAAATAGTAAAAATGTTTTGAAATACATTTTTAAGAAACATGGATGTGGATGATAAAGATATCCCAGTAGATTATTACGTATAAACAACCTCGGATAATGAAGAGATTGTGAAATAAACCCTTACCTTGTGCTTTTCCTTGGTTGGGGTAGGTTAACCTCCTGTATAATGGTGAAATAATTGATATTAAATTATACAAGAATCATATACATTAATATGATATCATATATGATCTTTTAACATTGCTTTATTAATAATATCTTAGTATTATCGTTGTTTCGGGTGATAATCGATTCGTTCTTCTTAAATGTTTGGTTACGTAAGACATGTTTGTAATGGATAGATTATATATTATTCATAATCAGAATGATATTAACATTATTTTTAACCCTAAAATGAGAATAATACATGAATGGATATGATGGAGAATGAATCTTATCGCGTTCGTGGAGACGGTAGTCCGTACGTACGCACGAACGCTACTTCCATTTGATTTTCATTTTAAAAGAATCAAATCCAAATGATACATAGGTATATTACTATTCCAGTATAATATAATATTTTATATATGTTACTTAAGTTCATTAACACCATCCTTTATATGTTCCATGTGTGGTATGAACGAGTCATATCATTTTAAGGGGGCGGTAGTCCGCACTTCCTCAAATGAAATTATCGTATGTATATACAACATGAAACGAATAATGGTATGAAATAAAATGGAATTACAGAAGCTTATATATAAAATATATATCATTAATATCATATTTAATTACAGTGCCATCATAATGGCCACCATGAGAGGCGGTAAGATGTATTTGAACAATCATCGTTTCATGAGGCGTTAGTTTGCCATCCACAGAAACATTATGTTCATCATCCATTAGATGGAGTTGTGTGTATGTGTAGTTTGAATCCTTCTTATAACAACATCCTAGTATATTGAGGATACTGGTGTTGTTACAAAAGAAAGTAAATAAAAAGAGTTTGGGGGTTGAAGAAGCAAAATAAATGAAAATAATTTAAGAGAAATCGTTACCTTTAATTTAGGTAACTCACTTTGGTTGGAACCAAAGGACTTCTTGAAATGCTTTCTGCCTAAGGGGAAGCTTCAAGTAGGAGGATAGGGATGTGGGGAGCTTATTTGGGCAGATTTTGGACGAGCCAAGTGGCTTTAGAGGTGTGAGGAAAAGAGAAGGAGGAGTGCCCTTTTATAAGAGGGGTGAGGGGCACCTTTGGAAAAGCTAGAAATATTAATTTATAATAAATTCATATTCGGTTTCTAAAGGCTCCAAAGTTGACTATTCAAAGTATGAGGTGGGGATAGGTCGAAAACAACTAATCCAACAGAATTTAGACAGGTTTGGGTACTTATATTAACCTTATCTTTAAGTATTAACTCTAAGTTAATTAGTTTCACTTTTACAATATCTCTTTGTATTTTTATATAATATGGTTAATAAACTTACTATATACATCCAAGCGACCCCCAAGTGGTCCATTAATGATTAACCTATCATAATATAAGTCTCTTGGCCGAACCTTAGATTTTTAGGAATTTAATATCAATTAATAATATAATATTTGTTTTAAGAACTCTTTTATGTCAATTTTGACACTATTCAATAGTTGATTTTTGTGAAACTCATAACAGATTGATTACTTCGAACAAAGTCCATTAAATCAATCCTAATATATCATATTAGCCTAGAAAATTAGTTTAATTCATTAAAAGTTTCATATTATATTTATTTGCGTATTTATAATATCAATTATTTTAATTTTTCACTATTATAGTAATTACTGCATCATCATTGTGTCATAAATAAAATAAATTATTTAATGTCTAAAAATTATAAATAAAATATAATTATGTAGGAAATCTTTTTATATTTCTAATTAATATTTATAATCTAAAATCCAACATATATAACCCTATGTAAAAATTGTTCTTCTAAAAAATATATGCTTGTGTCATTTTTGTATTCATTTTAACTTAATTAAAATAAAGTGTCATTATCACTTACAAGTGGATCCATGGGGTCCCAAAATAGACCCAAAGATTCCCATGGTCGACCATGTATCAACCAATAGGGTTAAGACACGTTTTAGGGTAATTTAGTATTATTATAACATTATTTGTTTTAACCCTTATTTACCGGATTTACCCTTAACCATGGTAAATAAAATATTTACCGCAGTAATTATTAAAAATGTCTAAAAATAAAAGTTACCTATTTACACAATTTGAACATCCTGATTCCAAATATGGAATCCATTTTCCTAAATTCAAAACACAGAAGTGGCAGAAATTAATTTAAAATTAATTCCCGCTGTCAAAACAAAAAGCGTGTTTTTAAGAGATAATAACTATCAAAAGATTGACACTTGTTTATGTTCGGTTTAATTGTAAAATTATGTCCAATGACCAAAATTATATTAAATGGTAAAAATATATTCTAAATATACTTTAAAACCACTCAAATTCATAATTTATCACTATTAATTATTTTGATTAAAAAAGTTGTTTTTAATTAAAATTTAGTAATTTTCACTATTCATCAAAATATGAAAGTTATCCGAAAAGTACCAAAATTTCACCTTAGGCTAATTTCGATATTCCGAATCCAAAAATGAAGTTCATTTTTAAATATAAAATATATATAATTTCAAAAATTAGGTATTACTATTCATAACGGCTAGTTTGATTGGTTGTGGTGTGTGTTAAAACTCAAGGTTGCGTACAACACACGCTACTGTATTATTCAAAGAAAGCGTACCGTGGAAGCTTGGGAAGTTTCATTTTAAATTTTTGATGTCCCCATTTAGTCAAAAAGTTTAAAATATTGTATTTAAAAAGGTTTCACTATTAAAAGTTGATAAAAGTGCAATACTGAAAATGAATCTGTTCTTGCATTATGACTAAGAAACTCTTAATATGGATTCTAAAATTATAAGGATTATATAAACATTAAAATTTATCTAATACTATTCATAACCTCTTTTGAACGGCTTGTTTGGTAAGTCATGGTGTGCTTGAACTTGGTGTTGCATGTAGTGAAAGTTATTGAATTATTTTGAAGAAGTAACACACTATGAAATCTTGGGGTGTTACACCCCCCTTAGGTTCCCCCGGCTGCTCCACGGGTCATTCCACCAGCCACTCCATGAGCCGTTGGGCCTTCTTATCATGTTGAAGAACTTCCCAATGCACAGGTGGTCAGGGATCCCTGTCATGATAGGAATCCCTACCCAGATGATCCAATGGATGCACTCATCGCCCGCCTCGAATCTTTAGAGACTCGATAGGTGGAAATCCCACCAGATGGAAATCTATATCTAGCTTGGGTAGATGATATGCCAGAACCCCTGGGTCTCAGAAATCCCACCTTTTCTCCATTCAATGGGATAGGGGACCCTCTACAGCACATGTCCCACTTTATCTCAAGGTGTGGGCCTATGATGGGGACTCCAGCGCAGTAGGAGGCTCCCAAACTCCGGTGTTTCGTACAAGCATTAGAGGGGTCGGATTTCTTCTGGTACATCCATCTCCCAGTCAAATCAGTAGCCAACATGGAATATATGCATAGGCAATTCCTCTAACAGTTCAGTTCCACCACCTGGATGAGTAAAAAATATCAAGATAGAAATGCTCTCCTCTCCGATCACCCATAACTACCCCTAGGGATTCTATGACATCTCTGATAAGGATCAGCGCCTAAAAAAGCCTTACAATAGGCCATCTAAGCACATCTGTTGCCTCCTGAAATCCTAGAGGGAAGGACCGCCAGGGCCGAGCCAACTACAGTGGATCAAATAAAGGTACCCAGTCAACTAGAATTATTACCAGGGGATCTGCCTCCACAGCCTCATAGAGGCCCTCCACCTCAGGCTATCCTCTGTACCAGCAGTTCCCACCTCAGAATCGGCAGGTTCCCATGAACAATGCACTTCCCACACCTAGGGGAGATAACCAGGCTCCCCCTCATCAGAAGGCCCCTCCAGCCCCGCCTTAGGGTTAATCTTCAACAAAACACTTCACGGACATGATTAATCTGACCTACTCTTACAAAGAGGCATAAGTACATAGTTATTTTAATAGGGCCCTGGAGTAGGGGATTGTACGTTTACCTGAATGAAAGAGTCCAGAAGAGGCAAACCTCACTAATCTCCCTAATTACTGCACCTATCACCATATCCTAGATAGAACCCTCAAATTGTTCTATGCGATTAAAAAATGTCTTCAAAGCCAGGTGGATAACAACATAGTCTGCTTAGGCCCAACTCTAACACAGGTGGCATGGGTCTTCGTGAGGCCAGACAGCAGGAGTGACATCGAAGGCAAGTGGCATCAGGTTTAAACAGTGGGTCCCAGAAGTATGATGATTGGATGGCTCATAACGTAGTCACCCATTCCCATGGTGTTATATGTGCATGCTTGAATATGCCAAAGCATTCAGAAGCTACATCTACTGCTTTTACATCATCTCCTCAGTAACCCCCTTCTCAGATGAGTAGGCACCAGCAGCACAAGGTAAACCAAATTCCACCTCCAATATTTTCTTCATCTCATACTATCAGTGACTTCATGCATCCAGAGTTGAATATTCAACATACAATTAGTCTAGAAGTGGATGAATATTCAAGCGATAGTCAAGGGTATGACCTGGTTAATACTGTTGCGCTTGTAAGCCCCTGCATAATTCATAATGATGAGGAGCACCAGGAGGATCCTCCCAAAGTCCCTAGTTGTCATCAGCATTCAAGGATCCATGAAAATATGGGTCATCAGAGTGCCTCAGTCAGTACATCCATCTATTCAATGCATACGACTGAAACTAGGCAGGAGGCCCAGTGCAGAGCTCAGCATACACAACCTTCTCATATAGTGACATAAGGTCTGTCTTCACTGTCTTTCATGTTGTTGGATCAGGCAGAGCCACCTCCATCGCGCCGTGATTGGCCATGAATTTTAACAGGAAGGTTTCAGTAATCGGACCCTCATCTAGTAGTCACTCTATCGTCTTTGATTATTGAGCAGCGGGATATTCCTAGCATCAATAATCTGACGGCCCCGTCGGCTGGGCCCACCATACATCATGTCATAGAGCGGCCTCCTGTAAGTCGAATTTCATGCCTGGCATAGAATTATGATTTTCTCAAACATCTTTCCATCATTCCATCAAATCTCTCCATCCCTGAGGCCCCTCTCCTACCATAAGATATTCTTGAGGACCTCGTTGATGTTTTAAGAAGCACCCTCTAATTTTGAGGTGGAGGTAGCAGCCGTAGAAAACATTCTTGTTGAGGTGGTCTAGAATTATGAATGTCTGGCCATCATATTTTTCTCTAGAGAAAATTAAGGTTCTCCAATACAAGGGAACATTCACCCCCTATTCATCACTAGTCAGTTTAATGGCATGGATATTCATCTCTATCTTGTCAACAGGGGCTCTAGAATCAACCTAATCCTGATTTATACACTACAAAAACTTTGATTTTCTGAGGATGATCTAGGTCCCACTAATCTAAGATTCCAAGGTTATGGAAGGATGGAGAAGAAATTGGTTGGAAAGATCTGTTTGAAGACCTGGTTCGGTTGTCTAATAGCCAGCACCAAGTTTATGGTTGTCTCCCAGGACTCTGCCTATAATCCGTCGATGGGTAGGCCATGGCTCCACTTACATGTGGTGGTTCCTTCATCATATCACTAGTGCCTTATGTACTACCTTAATGGTCTAGTGGGAATCCATCAAGGGGATACATCCCCCTTTTCCTCTTGTGAAGCCCGCCATCTGAATTCCTACTATTACCAGAGAATGGACAAGCAGATTCAGGCTAATGAGGTTGACCATGATACGGCTGTGACAGACCTGTTGCAAGATATAGATGATGCATATATATTTCCAATCCATCAATTGGAGGCTAAAACTATTGATATATGACAATTCATTTTTTTTAACAATGAAGGGGGAACACATTCCCAAGTCTACGCAATGCCAGAAGATCACCTCATACTCATACACCAACCAGGCTCAGGTGATCCTGGAGCCTCATACTCCCACAAGGTATGAGGATGGCTGCCCCATAGAAAGACAATACGGCATTAATTATTGTTTAGACGAGAAAACATTAACCGACTCAAGATGACCTGAACTATTGCTTCGATTTCATCAAGTGTGGCCCCTTGGGATGAAGACCAGATGGGAAAAAATCAACAGCCTTCATCTCTATAGTTGTGGCAGCACATGAGTTCTCTGATGTAGTGTCCACTACCGCTCAGGCTTGTACCAGCCGCCCATCAGTAGCTCCTGACTCAGAGGAAACTCCATCAACTAAGGAACCTCCCTACATATTTGAATAAGTGTATTTAGAGGATTTCCCCCCCCCCATATTTTAATAGGGAATCTCCGCCATAGTTGAAGAATTGGTACAGGTGGACCTCGATAGCGAGGCAGATCTGAAACCCACCATGATTGATACCTATATGCCCCTTGAGTAGCAATATCAGTACATAGGCATCCATAAACAACACCATGGCATATTCTACAAGAGTTATGATGAGATTCCCGAACTAGATCAATAGGTATCCTTACACCGGCTCGGTCTCCTGGCAAATCATCGCGGGTTCATGAAGCCTCCCAAAAAGATGAACTATTTTCATGGTGCCATGGTGGAGGTAGAAGTTGTTAAGATCATCGAAGAAAATTTCATTAAGGAGGTCTGGTACTCCATGTGGCTGGACAACATTGTGCCACTTAGGATTAGGTACAGGCAGATCCACGTCTTCATCGACTTCTAGGATCTTAACCGTCACTGCCTGAAGGATGATTTCCCCTTCCTATGACTGAATTGAATATCGATTCTACAGCTTGGTTACAAGACCTCCCCTTCATGGTTAGATACTCTGGGTATAACCAGATCTAAATAGGCCACAGGATGAGGAGTATACAGCCATCAGGGCACCACAAGATACTTTCTGTTACGCAGTCACGCCCTTCGGTTTAATGAATGTAGGTGCCACCTATCAGTGGTCTATGCATCACATATTTAAGATAATCCTCGGAATGTTGGTGGAATGTCACGTGGGTGATCTGATGGTAAAAAATCATCGCATTAGGACCATCTTGAATACCATGAGAATGTGTCCTTCTTCCTCCGTTCCTATCACCGGATGATGACCCCTTTGATGTGTGACTTCAGGGTCATCTTTGGAATGTTTCTCAGCTTCGTTGTCAGATAAAATGGCATTGAGATCGACCTAGAAAAGATTAATTCCATTATCCAGATGTCTCCTCTGAGCAAAATTCAGAAGCATCATGGTTTACATGGCCACATTTCCTACAAGCACCGATTCATTGCATATTTGGCCAGAAAGTGTAAGCCCTTTTCATGACTCATGAAGAAAGGTTTCGTCTATGAGTGGGCCGAAGAGTCTCATACTATTTTCAAGGAAATAAAGCAGTATATTCTCCAACCTATGGTCTTAATTCCACCCATTTCAATAAATTTTATGGTCCTTTATGGGACCCACCTGGAGTGATATCTTAGTGTCCCTCTTTCCAATAAGAACAACGAGGAAACATAGAATAGCCTCTAAAACATAAGCTGCATGATCCTCAACACAAATAAAAGATACTCCCTTGTCGAGAAAAGATACATTGCACTGGTATTCGTAGTATAGATATTGTGATGTTACTTGCAACACCACAAGGTATAGCTGGTGTCCCGATTTGATCCGCTGAAGTACATCGTAAACCCCTCCATGTTGTCAGGCCATTTAGCTTGGTGGGTAGTGACTCCCTAGCAGTTCAACATCAGGTTTGTCCCCTATAGGGCTATTAAAGGAAAAATAATAATTGGCAGACTTCCTTGCGGCTCATCCAACCCCCACAAACCAGTCTCTAGACCTTGATTTTCCTAATGAGGCAATCCTCTTGGTAGACCATGCCATCCCATTTTGGAAAATACACTTCAATGGTGCTTCCTGGAGACCCATCGAGAGAAGGCTCAATGATCCCATACTCAACAGATTATGCCTCGATATTGTCTTTAATACCCCATCATAAGCCACTATTTTGTATTCATTTCTATTTTCCGAACTATGAACCAACAATGAGGTAGAGTATCGGGCTCTCATTACTGGCCTTGAGCTGGCCCTTGAGATTGACGTTCCCTGTTTGCATGTGAATGGGGACTCCAAAGTAGTCATCCTGCAGATAAACAGTGAATATTTCGTCAGAAACGCAGAGCTCATACCATTGTTGGAACACCCTCTCCAGCTAGTCGTTGAGTTCCCATCTCGGTCAGAATTTACCCATGTCCCTCAATCTCAGAATGGTTGGGCAGACGCCCTAGCCAGCCTAACTGCGTCCCTCACAGAGCCTAAACATGATGATCGAATTATCCATGTGTCCCACCAGAGATTTATTGTTCCCATCACTCTAAATGACAATGGAAATCTATAGGGTAGCCACCATACCACCAGTGCCTCTATGTCAGGAGCCCCAGGTCCCTAGGATGCAGTGATTGAATGGATTCTAGATTGGATAACCTCCTTTCTCAAGTACATCCAGAACAGTAATCTATTTCCAGATTGGGCTGATCACGAGCGAATTTGACAACATGCATTATAGTTTACCCTCCAGGACAGTCCTGGTCATGAGCATATCCTCTTCAAGTGTGGGTTTGATGGGGTTATCCTCCATTGAATTCATGGATTTGAGATTTTCCAAGTCATGCAGGATGTTCAGGCTGGTTCTTGTGGAGTTCACCAGACTGGGCCGAAATTATCTCACCAGATCCAGAGATTGGGGTATTTTTAGCCCACCATGATCCATGACTGCATCAAGTTCTAAAAAAGGTGTCATGCATTCCAAATTCATGATAACTTCATTCATAACACAATAGAGACTCTTCACTACACCATGTACTCTTGGCCATTTGCGGTAATGGGAGTTGATGTTGTGGGACTATATCCACTAGGGATCGTTCTCCAGTGTAGATTCATCATGGCTACTACAAACTTCTTCTCCATGTTGGAAGAGGCAGTTCCAGTCATACAGGTGAAGGCCCATTCCATCATTGACTTTGTGAGCTCCAACATCGTCTACTATTTTGGAGTCCCTCGCCCCATACTCACCAATAACGACATGAACATCCAATTATCAGAGCTGAAGAAATTGTACACTAAGTTCATCATTCGTTCTAACCATACCTCCCACTATCATGTGAATGTAAATGGACAAATCAAGGCATTCAAAAAAACCCTCTCTAACATTCTATAGAAAATATTTGGTCAGAATAAGAAGAGATGGCTAGAAAAGCTCCCAAACACCCTGTGGGCTATTCAGAAGATGACCCATAATTCCTCCCATATGACCCCATATTCCCTAGTGTATGGGACGGAGGTCATCCTTCCCATCAAGATTCAATTAACGTCATTGCGTATAGTTTTATTAGATCAGCAAGCACTAGATAATGTTGTTAAATCATTCTGGATGAGTTGGAAGCCCTCGATGAGAATAGTCATCATGCCCTGCACAATCTGGAAAGGCATCACAAAAAGTAAGCTAGAGCTTTTAATAAAAAAAATTTCCTCTACTCCATCTTGCAAGGGGGACTTGGTGTGGGCCTTGAGAACACCACGAATACATGGTAGGAAACCACCCAAGTTGGAGCCCAAATGGGAATGACCTTACATTGTTCACAAGGTCTACTCCATCAGCATATACTCACTGGTTACCATTTATAGTGATCGTATAAATCCTTCCACCAATTCCATGTTCCTCATGAAATACTTTGATTGAGTACCTATAGTCCCACACGACCCTAAACAGCATTAGGGTCCTACATGACCTTAAACTGTCTGTTCGTACATGACCTTAAACTGTGAAATGTCCCGCATGACATTAAACTGTGTTTCGTCCTGCAAGACATTAAAATAAATCTCATGAACTATGTAAGGCTTGATTCCCATCCTCATGGGATACATAGGAATGCACAGATTCCTCGTCCTGAGTCCAGACACATGCTCTTCTCATTTGGATACCCCTCTTGAGTGTAGTTTCTTTGGAGTAACTCATGTGACACATCCTAATTTTCTTTGGCCCAACTCATGGAAATATTACAATGGTTGTGCCACGTGCCCCACCTCATTCACCTAATCCATCCATGTCCTTACCACATGACGTGGAACTGCCTGGCCATTTCAGAACTGTTTATGGCTTGATTCCCATCCTCATGGGATATGATCGACCACATGAACATTACATCCATAGGCTCAACCACAAACTTGTGGACATCATATTAGGTCGAAGAACATGGTATGGTGTATCCTTTTTTACATCATTCATGTTAAGTGATCATGATTGTGCTATGTATCCCTATCCCATGAAGATATCCACCTATTATGCTTTCAAGATCGATGTGAAATTGCATGAGATCATTTATGCTCAACACACTCCATCATCTGGGTTTCCCTTATCTTTCAAATCTGAAATGGACCTGGAACGATGATGATACTTAGCCTAAGCTCTCTTTTATCGTTTCGAGCTAACACCCTTGAGGATTTCGTACCAAAAATTGATACATGTCCCACAATGTGAATACGTTCAGCGGTCAATGCTCATTTGTGGTTCCAATTTCTGGTCACATGATATGGATGCTGTGTTTCAAACCTGGTCAACCTTTATCCTTTTTCGTTGTCATGACCCCCATATGTCCCAAACATTTAGTGTAGTGTCTCATTTTTCCCCACTGTATCTTCAAGCTTACGTCTGCCTCAGGTAAAAGTTTGTTTCCAGCTTTCAGACCCATATATGATGGGAAGATCCTAGTCCAAGTCATTGTTTCCCACATCGATTTTCAATCACATGGGCTTAGGAGCTGAGGTAAGGAAACACTCACGTGGGAGGCGATCTGGTTAAAATTGGTCAGGATTCCCAGCATCAGGTCCCTCGATAATTTATCCCCCCTATACCAAGTTCTCATTTAGTTTTTTGCGGTGTGGCATGGACTCACGTCCTTATTCATGTCAGGAAAATTTTCCATGTCGCACATAGCCCCTTTGAGACATTCCTTCATTTGTCATTCTTTCAGCAAGCATAGGCCCAGTCATGATGCGTGAGCCCCATAATTTGTGTTTACATTATAGTTTATATCTAAAAGGACCCCAATTGGCATGGATTCTCAACCCAAGGGCTCTCCTACCATGATGGGCCAACGTCCTCATGGATTTTTTGAGAAACAATTTGATACAAAATATCATGTTGCAAATGTGGTCAATGGTCGACGCTCAATTACATGCCCCCAAATTCATGTCATAGAAGGGAAGATACTATGATGTGAATCTGGTCAACAGTTTTCCTCTATCACCATTGATGCTTTGTTGTCTTCCATGGGAATGATGATTCACCCTGTCAACTCAGATGTCACATGCCTATGACATTAAACTAGGAATCTATAGTCCGAGCCCTATGACCTTAAACTAAGATCACCATTATCCTCATTACAAGATGTTAAACTACCAGCTGGATTTGACATTCTGTCTCTGTCCTAGAATCAAGTCCCTCGGACTTCTCGGGCCCCTGGCCCATGTTCTCTCTTATGATTTTATGGTGTGGTATGATATTATGCCCTCATTCACACCGGGTTACTCCCAGTGTTGTACACGTCCCGCGTCGGGGTATCTTTACCTTATTTTTGTCCATGCTGCATGATGATAAACCGAAAGTTATCCTTCTATAGAACTATATGTGGCTTGATTCACTTCCTTATGGGATGTGTTGGATGACACAAACATATAGTCTTTGGGTCCAGTCCTATCTTTTAGAGACCACCCAATCATCTCATCCCTGTGGCCTACTTTATTCCATGAGAGGGGTATGTAGTGTGGTATGGACTTATGTATCCATTCACATTGGTTTTGTAACAACCACAAAACATACCTCTCCCTCATGTGATTCCATTGATCCATTTTCCTTTACTTATTTTTTCATGTTAGCTGCACTTATGTTGCGTCCCTTGACCCTCTTCAGTGATTCACTAATGTGCCCAGGAGTACTCCGGTTTAGATCCTGGAGTTTCAGATTATACGTGGACATGCTTTCACCAATTTTTTAGGCATTATGTTCCCCTTAATTTGGGCATCGATTATCATTCACATTTAAATGTACCCCCAAATGTAAGGGATGCTTGGACCATTGGGTCTCCTACCATTACTGGTCCACGTCCTCAAGGGTTTCGAACAACAAATCGATGCAAGTCCCATGTTGCAAATACGGTGACTGGTTGATGATCATTTGTTGTTCCCATTTCAGGTCACACAATATGGATGTTCTCTTTAAAATACATTCTAGAGCCATCCTCCATCATCATTCTGACCCCATCAAACCTTAAATCTTGGTTAAATGATTAACATCATTTTCCACTTCATAATGTCCAAGGGGAATTTAAAAACACTCAGTATTATCCCTCAGTGCGCATTTCCACATTAGGAGGACACATCTGATGTAAGGTGTCATTCGGGGCTCTGAACCAACTTCCCCTTTTACATGTATCCCATGTGTATCAATGAACTCTTCCACCCTTGTTTCCCACATTGAGATTGACTTGCCTGGGCTTAGGGACCGGATCGAGGACTGTGCTTTCTTGGAAGAGTTCCACTTCTTCATTGGACTAAGGTATATTACCATTAACTAAGACCACTCTACATCCTTTAGACAAGATATTAAAATAGCACAACATCATCAAGAACTACTTCTATCTTGATTCCCATTCTCATGGGATACGTCATAATTCATAGACATCTTATATTTGGGTCCAGCTCGAGTTCCACTAATTTATATCTTTTACTATATCTTTTAGGCCCCAAATTTTTTAAGACAACATGGTGTGGAATCTATGGGATTATGTCTTCATTCACATCATTTTTAAAATTTCCACACCATGTAATCCCCTTATAGAAGCCAGTCTCTCCTACCTCATGCCCTTCATGAGATTAAACTGTATGTTGTCTTATAATACATTAAACTTCACAACAAATTTATAACTTTCTACGGAATGATTCACATACTTATTGGATACATAGAAACACATGGATGCCCCATCCACAGGCCGAGCATCCTATTCTATAACCTTTACCAGCCTCTAGGATTGAGGTTCCTTCCCTAGAATTGTGTTTGGTGTGATGTGGACCTCGTACTCATTCACGTCAGGTATTCTTTATCATGTCGTGTACATTCCTCCTAATGTCCAAGACATATTACATTAAACCATTCCACCAACACCCACATGACTTTAAACTGTATCATTCATACTACACGTTGTTTAAATTCATGGTTGGTCACATCACATGGCCCTAAACTATGACATTATCGTCCTGGTCACACAACAAAAAACAAAAATGCATTGTGGTGTCCTCACATGAGGGGACATCATGATTGGTATCAGTAATCCACCATACCATTTTTCAATCTCTGTATACAGCTTGATTCTTGTGGAGATGCTTATAATTTATATAATGGGTCTATAACATCACAAAAAAAACACATTCATCCTAAAGGACAAACAAAATATATCCAATTCCACTTCTTTTGATGCAAGGTCCAGTCCCGCATGACATTATTATCTCTGGCACTAGTGTCTTACCATGCCACCCATAGAACTATGTATGGATTGATTCTCATCCTCATGGGGTTTCGAGAAATGTCTGGGCACTTTGCATTATGCCCAGCCAAACTTTCACTTTCAGTCACCTGATCTATAAGTTTACCGGGGAGCACATTGTGTTTGTACAGACTCCTACTATCCTCGTTCATGTTTGGCGGAGTAATTATTTCACCATGCATCTCCCTTCATCAGTTCCACCATTTTCCATGCTCTATGACCATAAACTAAGACCACTCCACATCCATGTCGCATGATGTTAAACTGAATGAAATCTCCCATATCTACATATAGATTTATTCCCATCATCATGGGATACATAGGAGCACCCAGACATCACGTCTCTAGATCTATCACCATGTATCCAAAATCATGCTCGCTCTATCCAGCCACTTGGAAGGACCCCTTTTGGGAACATTTGGTGTGGCGAGTACATTAGGGGTTTTCATTCACGTTGGGTTTTGCAACAGTCGTGCCATGTTCCCCCCATGTCTTTTTTCAACCTGGTCCAAGTTCTATGACCCTAAACTATGATCTCCCTATGGTAACTCAGTGTCATATTTGGGCCAATTTTCCATCCTATGAATAGTCCATCAAATCAAGCCCCCCTTAATGACCCATCCTACGACCACTATGTTGGAAGAATTCAACCTAAGGACCCTTGTTCTTAGAGGGGAATTTGACTCCCTCTATTTTATACATATTATGGTTGTAATCAGATGCATTGAGGAAAGCTGAATGAAGTGTGGAATTTTCATAGGTAAATTCCCTTATTCTAAGTCCAAGCATCGTGAGCTTGTCATTTGGATTCTAATCCTCTTCCATGTCTGAAGGGACCCCCTTTACAGCTTGGTCTCATGCCACATTGGATTACCTACCATCTTGGGCTAATGACCATGAGAACCCCGGACAACATTAGCGACATGTCCCGTGTTTCGAACGTGGTCACAAATCGAACCCCGTTTGATTTTCCCCATTCCAAGACAATGAGAAATGGACACTGTGTTTCGAAAAAGGTCATAAGACATCTTATATTTTCATGAAACCATCACTGTGTTCCAGAGCTCGAGCATCATGATTCACATATTTCCACTTCCTTATGTTCACGTGGAATTCCAAAATAATAGGATTTAACCCTTCGTACATCTTGGTGAATTATGTAGGCGGGTCAGCATTATTGGACGTCATTCACCTAGCATCTAATCCCCCCTAACATGTTCCTTCCTGCACAATAAAATTACCATCACTACTCCTTTTTACCACATCGAGCATGAATCACCTGGGTTTGGTAGTTTTTGGTGGGATGTGTATTGGCGCAGCCATGCCACACATTCCTTTCATTGTCTCCCATGACGTTAAACAGCACTACCAAGAACTACACTTGTCTTGATTCTCATCCTCTTGGGATACGTATCGACACCAAGGAATTTCACCTTGGGCCTAGCCCCAGGTTCATCAACCCTTATAGCTCCACCAGGCCCAATCCTGGTCCAAATGGTATGAACATTAAACTATGTGCATTGTCCTCAATGTAAAACATTTAAACTGCACACATATCATCTGCATCTATATAACATGAAACTATAGAGAATTCTAGGTCCTTACTGTAGAGGTCTTTCTCTAAAGTATGTTTGATCCCAAATCAGACAGATACGCCCACCAAATGTGTTTCCACCGTAGTGGGATCATTTCAACAGTGTTGGACTCCATTCGAACAACCCATCACTCCACACTCCATGATTTTTAGTCCCTTTATTTTTACCCTCATCCTATCTTATGTCTAAAAGAACCCCCTAACATTATGTATTCTTGGAATATAGCTCATTGACTGTCTTTGGCCAACATTCGGGGAGAAAAATAGATGACGTTTCGAGTTAGGCCCCATGTTTCAAATATGATCAACGGCCATCCCCCAATTGTTTTCTCCATTTAAGGCTAACAAAATAAGGATCCAGCATTTAAAATGCGGTTAGCAGTAATCCATCACTTCCACACCACCCCCACAGTGTTCCGAATATGGGGTATCGTGATCCACACTTTCCACTCCCTTAGGTTCGAGATGATTTCAAACGCCCCTAGTGTTACCGCGCTTGTGAACTGGAGCACATTGGGAAGATGACACATTGATTGTTCTGAGGCCATCATCGCCTAGTCAAGCCTCTCCCTTGCTTCCCCAAAATCAGGATTGGTTATTCAAAACCTGTATGCTCGAAGATTGGTTTTCATTCATATATCCATATAGAATTACAAGGTGGTTATACTCTTGTTTCTTGCATTGGGTTCAACCCACATGAGCATATGGACTGATCGCCGGATGTTCCATGAATATAACAGAAGTGCAGTAGACCAAAAATTAATAACATAACTCATTCATGCATCTATCATGAATAGTAAAAACATGAAGGTGCATTCAAAAGTTACATGCATCATAGTACCCAAGGATCAACCCCACCCATGGATGGATCGACCCCATACAACGAGAGTTATAGCTCCACCACCCTATGGCTTATCGCATCCAGGATTCGATGTCGCCTGTTAAGTTCTAGCTCCTCCACATCAGTGATGGGGCCCTGTTCGTCAGCTGCGATCTGGGCCCGCTCCTCATTGGTTCGGATAATAGTTATCTCCTCAGAGAGATTCCTCATGTACTCTTCGACCTACAACAGATGGGCCTTTTGCCATGATATAATCCTTGACTGTGCGTTGTAGGAATGAGAATATTCATCTGTCCAGATTTGTAGCTACTGAATCTCCTTTTCAGCCTCCTGGAGCCACTTGACGTTCACTACTTTTCTCCACTGCCAACCCAGTCCAAGGCCATGATCATACTCCCGGATATTGTTTTCCATGATATCTCTGATGAGTATGTATGGAGGTTGGGCATCCAATCCCCCAGCACACAGTCAGCATAGTCATGAATTACGTCTCTCCATCTACTGTATCCATTGTTCATGAGGGGTGTCATCGATGAAGAACTTGATCATATTCCATGACCAGCGGAAGTCTCTCTTGCTATCATCTTCATTAGAGGTCATCTCATCCTCATCTGTGGGGTTGGTGGCCTCATATATAGAGGATTGCTCCATGAACTCATCAGTAGGGTCTGCATCTGGTGTTGGTCTGAGTATGGAAGTACTCGTACTATCTGATCGATCATCATCATTGGACCCCACCTCAATAATTTCATGCCCTACCCTGCTAATGGTCCCACCAATGATCGAGAGCATCGTCACTTGGTCTGTCTGGATATCCGCGTCCACAACCACCAACATTCCCCTAGGAAAGGTCCTCCCAAGAGTACCAATCACCCTCATCATGGTAGCACACACTATTTGAAGAATTGTGCATACCAAGAAGTGCACGGTTTTCAGTTAACCTGATCGATGGGTGTCAGTCAGCAATTTTGTATAGGAGATTTACAGATATCGAATTATCTTTCTTGTTATTGCGTTGCTGCAATCGGGACCCCAAGCCGTGGCCCTCTAAATATTGTTGGAAGGTTTAAAAACTCCATAGGAGCCACATCGGGTATCCTGGAACCACTGGACATGGTAATCGGCAATGCCGCATGTGTGGATCATGAAGGCCCCACATCTGCATCCAATGTGGAATGATAATAGGTTCTGTGTATGAGGCCCCGCTGCATAGTTTAAATATTAGAAAGGGGTCCAAAGTATCATGGAAGAAAATCATGGGTATGGAAGTTAGGGTCTTACCTTGAGAACCTCTACAAACTCTTCAGGATCTTGGTCTAAGTCACCAACTTCACCTGCCTCTAATGAGATCACTCTACATGCCTCCTCCCATATGAAGACTCGTCCAAATCTTCCAGAAAAGGGAATTTATCCCTCAATTTTCACCCAAAAACTGTGGAGGGCATGTTTGATCCAACAACACCTTCACCTAGTCTATCATCAGATGTAGGGAACCTTGGGAGTGCACGAATTCCTCCAACACTGCTAGGTATTGCTCTACATCTTCCTGGGATACTGCAAAGCCGGCCCTAATGGGGCTTATCCCTGAAAATCCTTCCTGTGATTGTTCAAGTGTTTGCACATCTTGGATGGGCCTAGGAATTTCTTATTAACATCCTAGATGTACCAGGATTCCAGGAAGACAGCATTCTTCGATAGGTCTATATAGCATAGCCACTTCCCAAGAGCCTAAGAGGATATTCTGCAGAATCCACTTGGTGGCCTCCACTCTGGATTACCATGCACTTTTATGACCACTGAGTCTGATGCCGTGGCTGGATCCGCTGCTGCTACCTCCTCCTCAACCGGTATGGGCCACACATCCAGAGCAGCCCCACCACCATGAGATTTACTTGCAGCCATTCAGCCCTTACCTTGACGTTGGGGAGGCACAACATCACCATCCAAAACTGTTGGCTGCTTAAATATCTCCCCCGGGTTGGCCACCATCCACCTTTTGGTGTACTCACTCGCCCTACCGAAGATGGCTATGGGCGGAGGCAGCTCATTATGCATCTTCCCATCTTCCCATGTGAACATGATCCACATTTTCCTCATCACGCATGGGTGCTCCATGTAGCGCACATCCAAGTAGACATGCGGGGTCAACCACTACATATATCATAATTGCCTTGCATATCGGTGTGGGGTGTGCAGTTCAATGATGGACTCACGGTCCACATGTGCCACAAAGACTCCACCTTGAATGTCCAGGATATAGGACCGATGCTCATCTGTTCATTTTCCATCATCAGTGAATGCACCTGTTGGCAACGGGAACAGGTGGAATTGAACACCTCTTCCTTCTAGACCCCGTTCAGTACCACCTGCACCATCAACTTCATTGGAAAGCTCCCAACCACATTCATAATTGATAGATGGAAATTCATTTCTGGAGGGAAGATTAGGTTTGGATACTCATAGGTGCCTCTGACATGTGCCGTTATCCACCAATATAAGTGGTGGAATGACCCACATATTCTCTATGGATTCTTCCCTTCACTAATGTGCAAAAATATCTTGTATAACGTGGCGACCATCGAGATCCCACGGTTGAACCACCCTTCTATTTCCATCATGGACACCATGAAAAATGTGTTTGGTCACACGACCATGTTCGTATCTCACACCGGCATGATCCAACTACAGATGAGTGCCTCATTGAGTGCAGCCGACCTCACTACTAGTTTCTATGTGGTGCTGATGGTGAATCCCAAGGTATTCCACTAGTTGTCTTTTAAGAGTCGACAGTACGAGCACTCCTTTCCCTGTTGGGCCCCCTTTCGGCATGTTCGAGTTCTCACAGGAAACTGGATATCTTTCAAAAAGTTTAGTAAATGCTTGAACCATCATTTGAAGTGGACATCCCTCAATGAATGCTTGTCCTCTCCAGGCATTAGGTTCATCAACGCCATTTCCAGCGGTGTCATTTTCTCAAGATCCTCCCACACACCCATAATTAAGAGGAACTCATCATACATCGCCCCCAATAATGGGACCCCTGAGATCAGATGCACACCCCATAAACAAATTCTGACTTCTCCACGGTGCAAGTGGGAGGTATTGGCCCTCGATGAACATCTACTCAGTAACTCCGACAACATCTGTTTAAGTTGATAGATGTAGAATTGGGAGGCCCACGCCATCTCATACAGGCCCACTATTCTAAGATCTACCTCGAATATCTCGTAGGAGAAACATACCAAGTAGGACGAGGCCCAACCGTCTATGATGTTGCCACCCTGACATAGATACCACCCATCGGACCACCCATTTATCGGGTTCCTCATTGCTTCCATCAAGATGGTGTGGTACAGAGGGGGGATGTCTCAAGATGTAGTTCTTTCTTATCAACGTAGTTCATATGATTGTACAGGCTGTCAGTATTGACAGGCGTGAAGTCCTCCTTGGTAAGGCCGTCAGTCACCCTGAACCAATGTTCCTTGAATGAAGTGCTCCTGAACTAGGAATCTAGATCATCCCTACTATCTTCAGGGATGATGACGCCATCCATCAGTCCAAATCCATACAGAGGAATCCTCTTACACAGATGATGGTTCTTATGTATTTCTGATAGCAACTCCACTGGCAAATTATGGACATAATAGCTCCGTACAAACTCTCCCATACCTCAGCTATCTGCTATACCCTCCCTCTTAGGAGCATCTTCAAGGACCACCTTTTATCCTCCTTATGATCCATTCAGTTTTTGAGTTTGTCCGTTTTTTGTTTTTGGTTTCAGGAGCTCTTTCACGGAGCTCGTTCGAGGAGGTCGTTCATGAAGACTATTCATAGAGCCCTATCCCGACCTTCAGACCCAAGCCCCAGATCTCACCATTGTGAAGTCAAATTCTTGATGTGTTCCATCAAGCTGAAGGCCTGATTCATGGAGAATAATCACAGAGTACACACATCTTCACAAATCGAGAGTGCAAAAATCCAAAATCGGGGAGATGAGAAAGGAAAAAAGAAGGGTCAGCCTCCCCTATTTATAGAAAAGGACCCCTAGTGCTTCTCAGAATGTCCAACCGAGCCATGCATCATTGAAAAATCAGCTAGTATGTCGCCCCTCGGCTTCGTGAGCCTCCTTTGCGGGTCATCTTTGCGATTGGATGGGGAATTTGGGCGGTTCACCCTCAGACTTTGACCCTCTCTTTCTCCTTGGCTCCCAGTATGAGGGGGGTCTTTTTTTGGAACCAACATTTATAATGACAAAGAACATATTTAAAGCCTTAATGGATGCCTTGCGAAGCTTGTTCATGGATCCCATGTAGCCCAACGGCCGGCGCAAAGCTTCCCCTCCATGAAGACATCGTAGAGAAAGGAGGCAGGAGGCTTGGTGAGCCTTTTTGACGCTGGAGAACCCACCACAGAGTAATGATATGGGAGGCTCTATGAGCCCCTTTGATTCATGCTAACCCGACGTAGAGGAAGGAGACGTTGGTTCCACGAGCCCCTTTGACGCTTGCAAACGCACCGCAGAGCAAGCAGGTGGGAGGCTCCTCGCACCCCTTTGAATCTTGCAAACCCGCCATGGATCAAGGAGGTGGGAGGCTCCACATGCCACTGTGATGTTTGCGAATCCACTGTGGATCAAGGAGGTGGGAGGCTTCGTGACCCCTTTTGACATTTTTGAACCTGTCGTGCAACATGGAGGTGAAAGTCTTCATTATTACGAAAAAATTCCACATGTCTTCATGTCCAGTGAGCTCTGCTTTGAGGTGCCTCATGTCTATAAATACCGGTCCCTCATAGATCCCAATGGATAGATCATCCATCATTTCACCTTCTTATCTCTCAAATCAAGAAGAAATTTCTTCCCGGCGAACCATGAGTTCGTTGAGGTACTTTAGCTTCGTGAAGTGCTTCTCCCTTGTTTTGAATCCATCCCATCTTTAGAGAGGGATTCCCTTCGCGGAGCCCACTATTCTTCATGAAAAAGGGGATCCCCTAGGGGACTCGGGTCTTTGTGGAGCACTTATGCTTCGTGAAGTACCATCTTGGCACATGTGATCCACATGCTAAGGCAGGGTCACTGTGCTTCACGAAGCACGTTGCTTCGCAATGCTATGCTTCAAGAGGATCCCTAGCTTCGCGAAGCAGTACTCCGCGAATACCTTTCCACATGTCAAATAACCTTCCATGTGAACCAATTCCCCATTCCTAGGATAGGCTAGTTCAGTTGACGAACCATACCCCTTCATAAAACTCCTCGACGACATGGAACGCCAGAGCTTCATGAGGCTTCTCCATGTGAACCCCATTGCTCCACAACTCCTTTTCCCCTGTGACTATCCTGGTTTGTAAGAAATAATTTCAAGATCCATTTGGTGGTACTTCCTATTTCATTGGTACACATCATGCTTCTTGGACTAGAAATGATAACAAATATTGCTTCTTCACATAGTCACGCTAACGTGGACCCCTCAATGGACCACACTATAACACCCCCTAACCATGGCATTACTAATGCCTTCCATTCCTCAAGGGCGGGCATGTATTCGTTATGTAATTCTTAGTGGTGCAGAGAGAACCCACCTCGTCTGAGCTGCAGCACATTAAACTACCAAGCATCATCGTCCCCAGCACATGACATTAAACTATGGCCTCGCCCCGTGCATCGTACATGGGGTTCCCCATCTTAGACATTATCTATGATCACTCGTCTCCACAGGAGTGAGATATTCCTCACATGTAATTAGATCCTCTATGCTGGAGAGGCACTTGTTCGTGTGGATGGGAAACAACCATGGTGTAACCCTCTAGCCTTTCTTGCAGGAGGTATCACCCCTACTCTTCCTATCATCTTCCTTGCCAAATAAAATAGGAGAGATGGGCATTAGGACCTTTTTTTTATCGTCCCTCTCCTATTGGGATGTTTCACCACTCGTATCTCCACCCTAGATTAAGTCCCAATCTCCATCTCCCTAAGCTGTTAACCATGAATAAGACTATGTTTCATCTTTAGGCTGCTAACCAAGCATAAGAGTCTGTTTCCTCTTTGGGATGCAAACCACACGTAAGCCCCTGTTTTCATTTTGGGCCGCTAACCAGGTGTATGACCCACACCCCTTCTCATGGTGGCACCTTTCATGATGTGATTGTCAATTCATTGTTGGCTCTTATTTCTCATACCAATCATGAATCATGTGGGCTTAAAGCAATCATCAACCATGGCATCCTTTATGGGTATCGTAGAGTGTATGCCCCATGAACACTCTTTCCTGACTACATGGTCTTCGATCCTTTCCAAGGAAATGTATGTAGGAAGCCTCCATATGGTTCAAGCCAACCATCCATTGGTTCTGACCCCCCTTCACATCGGTTCCCACTCCTCCCGAACAATGTGAACTTTGATCCTTTCCAAGGCAGGGTACGTAGAAAGCCTCCCAGTGGTTCAATCCCAATACCCATTGGTCCCAACAACATTGAGGTAGTTACCCAACACCTCTCTTAAACTACACAAAATTTTATCCTTTCCATAGCAGGGTATGTAGAAAGCCTCCTTGAGGTTCACGTCTTACAACCATTGGTCCTGAATACTCCACGTCAGTCCACCCCTATCCAGTTTGATGTTGAATTATATGCCCCATTCAGTAGTAAGCTATTTTCAACCCCATGCAGCGGTAAGCCATTGCGATCCCCATCCATTGGTAAGCCATTGTGGTCCCCATGCAGCGATAAGACATTGCCAACCCCAACCCACTGGTGAGACATTGCCTTCACCTCCATTGGCAACCATATTCCAGGTCTACCCCTCTAGCGTTAGACTAACTCTTGGGCTTCTAATCACACGTTTTCTCCAGGTATATCATCGGTTAGTTGTCCTATGTGTACACCCCAATTTTAATAACCCATCCTAAACTACATGGACATTGATACCCTTCCACGGGGATACGTAGGAAGCCTACCTAAGGTTCAATCCCCTCACTCATGTCCCATCCTGGTCTTCCCCTCAAGCCAATGTGTTTTGGGAATTTCATTCCCCCCAACTTGGAGGTTCCACTTCCTCCGGGTCCCCCTCATACGAGTCGCCTCCTTAGGTATTTCATCGCCTCACCAAAATACCTAAAATTTGATTCCCTACCACAAGGACATGTAGGAAGTATCTACGAGGCTCAAACACAACTTCAACATCACCCTGGATTCAGTTCCATCTCATACTCCCACCACTTAATTCAGATATCCATCATCCATCCTAATTTTTACCTGGGCCACCACATCCTCGTGGGATCATTCCATATCTTTTCCTTTTCACAGCTCATAGAAGTAACCAGTTAACTAGACACGTGTTAGTCCTAGCATCAGTGTTCCCTCCAAGGGTTGCACCCATCTAATCCACTCCTGTTAGTGTTCTGATCAGTCTGATCCATCTCCACTAAATGTTAAACTCGCGGTATACCCTCAGTTAAACAAGGGGAGTTGAAGAAAACCATAGAAACATGCCTACGACATATAATTCCCCTCATTCGACATGGGATGCCTCAGGCTTCTGTGACTTTGAGAATCCCAATAATAAGGGGATTAAACCATGAAGCACTAGTGTTCCAGTGTCTAGACACACTAGTGATGTCCTTCGTGACTTCTCCCTCGATCGAAGGTTGCTGCCCTGACAGGACCCCTTGTAATGTCCCGATTAATACAGTGTAATTAACCATCATCCATGAAGATATGGCACTTGAAAGAGTTTCATGAACAACGTCTTAATCTAAAAGGGAGAACCGGACTAGGTGACCAGTTCTGAGGAGCAATCCATGGAAGGAGGAACTGACATCCCATCATCTCATTTTGATCAAGGAGAAAATGTCCCTGAATAAGTGATGGATGCTTTCTGCCTTTGGAAAGCGGGAATACGGGGCAACAGTCAGCATGTCTTCATCGTCATCCAATAGACGGATATGCACACCCTGGTGAAAGCATTGGAAAAAACATTGAAGGTATTCCTAGTAGGGTTTTCAAAATGATTGGTATCTACATTAATCGGAGATCCAAATACGAGTTAATATTAATTCTAGTCATAAATATGTTAATTATAAATTTAACATGTGTGTTACTCTCTTTGGCTTTTGGGAGTCACTATCATAAATGAATTTTTAATATATAAAGGACACAAAGTGGTTCTTACACCATTCAAGGAACCTTGAAGTGATATAGATTGGTCACATTTTTAATGTGTAATTATTTATTTGATTTCTTATCAATATGGGAAATTATATATATCTCTTTAATTTTATATTATACATTCATTATTCCAATTTTAATTAACATGCCATTGATATTTTAATTTCATTACTAAAATTTAGAAATTTCATAAGTCCAATAAAACATGAAGAAAATTCATATATTCTAACAGGAAGAGTTGACTAATCCTTCAAGACATAATTGGATTACATTTAATGTAGCTGAAGTACATTTCAGGTACCCAAGTTCACTCCACCAAGACTTATCACATGATACAAGTCATGGACAGTAGTAGTTACATATGGTTCATTTATTGTACATTGTGTGTCAATTAGGAAAACCTGGAACATGTCATGTCAGATTACAGGGTGTGTAGATAGAATACACATTGTTCAATCTACAAGTGGTATAGGTAAAATTCACTCAACTAATTTGGTTATTATACAAGTTCAAAACAATATGATTGTGATATACAGTTTCATTAATGGTTTAGAAGATGTTTATTAGACATAAGATGTGTCTAACTCATTAATTCAGGAAGCCTAATTACACACCAACCCATTTGGGGAGACTTGAAGACACATGAAATGAGAAATACGTGACATGTAGCTTAATTTTAGTCATTTTATAGTAATTTATATGTTGAACATACAATGTCCTTCATCAGATATCACTGACACATGGTATGTTTAAAATATTGCATGTATCAAGTAGTATGAACTATATAGTCTCACTGATATGCATGTCAAAGCTTCAGGCGTCTAACCCGGATAAATCTAAACCATGATACAAGGTGTGTTACATGTATGTAAATTCCTTGTACTCACTCAAATAAGGGCAGAATTAATAAATATTAAATTTATAATTACAAAAAAATCACTCCTTTTATTAACTTTGACCATTTGTGTTTTAAAATTTAATATTTATTAATGTTATTATTAAAATGATCAATTAATTTATAGTAATAATCTAAAAAAATGGTATATCCTCTATTTTCCACGGATTTCAATAAGATGGGTATATCCAAGAGTGTTATGATGGTCAATAAGATGAGATGGAATTAATAAATTAATAACTCAATAAAATCATGTTTACTATATTATAAATTATCTAATATAATTCAAGGTTAATTGGATTGTTTTTTCATATATGTTTCACAGATGACCATTCATGATTTTTCCCAAGACCTTTGAATGTGTTTTATGTTTAAATTTAATTTAATGTATTTTTTTGAAATTATTTAAAATTAAATAAGATTTGTTAGTTTTTGATTCATCCCTCCTTCCAATTTTAATAGGATGATTTTTTGCATGGTTATTTCAGTAATCTCCATTATCAAATATTTTTCTTCCCCACAAATCCATGTTAGTTTTAAGTAATTTTAATTAATGGAGAATTTCATGGTGTGTGCTAGTGGTTCAACATAAAACCATTATGATAATGAAAAAGGTGATAAAAGTATGTAATGGTGGAAATTAATAACTCATTCCATGACCATAATAAGTAATTTTCCCCTAGAGAAATTGCTAATTTTTTATCATATCAATAAACAAATATATTGATAATAACAAGATCGAGATATTGATTATTTATTTATTCTTTCCTTAATCATTATTAAATTTATGGATAAAAGACCACTATCATATAAATAAATGAATTAATGGGAATAGAAGGAATTTATATAAATGGATTTTGCGTAAATTTTTTATCCCGCATGTGGAATTAATTAAAAAAACACATAATTGTAACAAGTTATGTAAAACATAAAATAAGATAAAATATATGAAAAATAATTGAAAATCCCACATATATATATATATATTAATTATTAAATGGCATTTCATTGCTTTGATTGGTAATAATATCTTTAAGAATATGTGTTTGACCAAACAACATTGGGTCACTTGATATTAATACGGTGTTCCTGAGGATGATATTCACTGACATAAAAATCACATGTCAATATCAGTATCCTTCTCTAGACATGATGTAACAAGGAGATGAATTTTGAGAAAACAAAAGTTAGGATTTCGGGATTGATGAGTCCTATCAACATAACAAAGAGATATAATCCCACAATTGTCATAGAAATGACTAATAAAACACCATCACAATTCTTTTCCATCACTCATTAGGTTTATGGGAAGGGTAATATAGATCATTTCCACAAGAATTTTCTAGAAACATGAAATTCTGAGTTCAATAGTGTGTGCTAATGGATCTTGATAAAATTGTGAGAGAATTAATAAACAAAATTTTATTATTTCTCATATAATTGTTTAATCATCAATAGTTATAATATGGTAACATTTTATAGTTATAGTAATGGAATATATATCATTAGAACTATCCATATTATCTATATTATATAAATCATATCTCTTCACTTACAATAACATCTAAGATGGCTTTAGACACCTTTAGGTTATTCTATTCCATGACCCAGAATCTTATAAACTACAATCCATATTGTTTAATCTTCCATCCATGAAGGTTCGTAATGAATAGTACTTGTGTATGGGAAAAATGGAATGACAGGCTTGATGTTCAATTTTTTATTTTATCATCTATGCCTATAAAAATTTCGAAGCATCGCAAAAATAAGGATGTTTATACCAAACTCGATCATATATGTGGTTTATACAAAGAGAGAGCTAAACTTGAACAAATTGAGATATTTTAGTGAATTTTTTAATTGAAATCATTGAGAGGGTTCCATATCTTGGCCACATGTAGTCATGCTCATTAGATATATTAATCATCTAGAGGTTGTAGTATAAAAACACCCTGAGGAACTGAGCATCAATCTAATGAAAACATCATTACCTTAAAAATAGTCATATATGTTGTAAATTTTAATATTATAAACATTGGAATGTATTCCACATATATTTATAAACTTCTTCAAGAAATAGATAAAAATGAAGTCATAAAATCCTTCTACTCTTATGGACAACAAACAAACAGGTCATGTAGAGAGATCTAATCCCAAGGATTGTGTGGCGCATGACGATGTTTGGGTCGTCATGTGGGTTTCGTTTTGCATGCGGGCTGTTGCACAGTGAGGGATTGACGTGCGATGCGCGGCGCGAGGCATTTCCGCGCTGTCGCGGGATTCGTTTGTAGGTTTGAAGCGATCGTGGGCGCGTGAAGATTACACTGGTTCGAAGTTCGAGGATGCTGGCGGTGGATTTGATTTTGAAATTTGAAATGTGTATTTCATCTGGATGCGGAGATGTGGTTAAAAGGATGTGGTGAAATGGTGTAATGGGTACCAGCAACCCCTTAAACCGGCTTCTGAAAATATGGAAAAAAATGATTTGTAGGAAAAAGAAGAATATCAAGGGGAATGTAAGGGAATAAGTTGTTTTTCTTCTCTGATTGGAAAGCGTGGGCATTGGAAGAAAAATAGAACCCATTAAAAGAAGAAAGTGGAAGCTTCATATTTGTTTTTATTGAGTTCAATTTATCTTTTATTACTAATTTGGAATTATATATAGGTTTTGACTCGCAAGTTTGTATTAAAATATATAAACCAATCAGATTTATAAGTATTTAATGAAGTTTGTTAAACTTACGAGCTTTCAATGATTATAAACTAGATGATATGGCTATTGGGGACTACAAACACACATTTTAATCATGAATCATCATGGTATTATAAGATTTTAATTTTGGTCAACATTTTACCAAAAAAGTATTTATATATCTAGATATGATACATATGGATTTAATTTTAATTTACAAAATAAATTTGGATTATTTTGCAATGATATAATTTTTATAGAAATTCACATTAAAATAAAGGTATTTATGTGTTGGATTAAACCAACCATGTGATTGATTATACAACTACATCACATGACTCGTACAACACCCAAATTTGGAAACACTGACTAGGTCATGTAAAACAATATTGGTTCCCTAAATATAAAAAATAAGGATATATACATTCTTTTGAACTAAAACCACATGATATATTTCATTCCTGTTTACAAGGAAAAATGACCAATGTCCCATTTTTTTGAAAAGGAATAATATCAAAATAGATCAATAAGTTAGTTCATACAGATTTGCGTAGACCATTTTTGATTGAGGAAAGTGGTTATTACTCATTCATCATAAAAATTTCATATTATTTTAATAGATATGGAAATGTCTACTTGGTGAGGTATAAGTTGGATTCCATTGATTGATTAAAATAATACAATAATGAAGTTGAGAGCCTTCTTGGTGAAAATATAAATAATCCCCACTGGGGATGAGGTGAATAATATCTTAATAAATACATCATTGAGTCTTTATGGGAGTTTGGGATCCTATCAAAACTCACTCTTCTTAATACACCAAAAATGAATTGTGTAACCGATATGACGAACCAAACCATTTTTGACAAGGTGCGATAAATATTGAGTCATTATATAATTTCAATATCCTTTTGGATATATTCATTATAAATACTAGAAAACAATTCTAAACCATGTTCCATCTAAAGATGCAGATCATATACCATACCAGTTATGTTATAAAAAGTTATATTTTCTTTCATACTAACATGTTTGGTGTGAGAAGCATTTATTAAAGTATGCTTAGAAAATAAAAATTCACCATATGGCCAAAAGAGTGCCTTTATATGTTACCCCAAGAAAAAATGGGTATATTATTCATATAGCTCCTCAGAAAAAAATATAATAGTTGAAAGACATTCCATAGTCATTGAGAGGGGTAACATATCTAAAAAAGAGAGTGGGTGTGAGATATAATTCAATGAATTCAATGATTTGTGTATACATTATTTATAATATGAAAAGTTTTAAAAAAATCCCCATGGAAGAAGAATGAGTTCTAGAGATAGAATATCTATGTTAGAGTACAAGATATTATAGAGAACTAGAATGCTATGGATTTCTAGTCAATGAGGACAGTGACTAATTATTAATGAATAATGATGATTCTCTATCATATAAGGAATTTGTGTGTGTCCAAATGATTCCAATGTTCCAAAATCCATTAATTATTTAGTTGATTCCATTCACCAAAACCAAAAAAATGGACTTCAATAAATACAATATTAGATTTAATAACCATTGGTTGAAAATGGGTGTTACTGAAAAAACATGGAATGTATGGGAATCTTTCTACCAATACAGAATCAATGGTTGAAAAAGGGTTTAAGTAGTGCCATGTCATAGACCACGTTGAAACATTTTCACCAATTTCACTAATAAAATCCATTATAATTCCTCATTCCATTATGTCCTTCCATGACTATAATATTTGGAACATGGATTTCAAAATATCATTCCATATTGGGATCCTTATGGAATAGTCCCATACCACAAAACCTCATGGGTTTTTGACAATGAATGATTCCAATAGGACATGAAATTTGAAAAAAAATTACATTTATGGATTAAATCACCCATCCTGGTCATGGAACATTCATTTTTATGAGCACGTAATGAAATTTTTTTCATAAAAAATGAATTTTATCATTGTTTCTATAAGTAGTATAGTGGGATTGTTTTCATTTTCTTAATTGTATATATCAATTATATATTACTCATTGAAATTGAAATACCATCCTTATGGTCTTTTACGGAATGGTTGAATAAATCATTCTCCTCAATGCACTTGGGTAACGTAGTACACATTATTTGAATCAAGATACATCATTATATATCTCAATAGTGCATGACCTAAGTCAATTTTCATATATTTACAAGATACTAAATGAATTCAGAATGATTTAATCTAAAGGTATAATACTTTCTTTGTCATGTGGAATTTATCATTCCAATAAAAGGTGTCCTCAGACACATGATGACAGATAAATAATGGTATTAATTGCATAAAAATAGTGATTGTAATGGTAATTTATTTTAATCTATATACTTTAATAGATGTCAAATATTCCATTAAGTATGGTTGGAAGATATAAATCTGACCTATGGGACTATTATTGGATGTTAGTCCAAACTATCATTAATAATTTGAGGCATACTAAGGATATGGTACATGAATATTCAAGAGATGAGGAACTAGTCAATAGAGGATTTGAAGATCCCTATTTTAAAAATATCATGAAGAAATGAACACATAAATGAGATACATATTATCTTTGAATAGAAGTGATGGGAACTAGACGATATCATAATAGTATATAGTCATATATTTTATAGTAGAGTCTAACTATATTTTATATTATGATGAATCTAAGGATGAAATATAGATATAAAAATATATCCAATACCATAATGTGGTACTTCAAATTATCTATCATATCATACTTTATTTTTATAATACACTTCCAATGGATCTTGCAAAGGAGACAATGTCGCAAAAATGAATGAAGCTTATATTTTGGAAGTATCCTCTAATGGCAAATTTTTCTCTGAGAGGTGAGGTTTCAATTAAGAGTATATCCATGGAAGGAATCATGGTGGAAACTTTGAATAAATCCCAGTAACACAAGAAACACGATTATTATGTGATTTCTAGTGAACCGAAATTAGTTGGTTGATGGCTCTAGTTTGTGTTGGATTTTATTGGAGTTGAGGTACTAAGGGAAATATTTTTACTTTTATTTCATGTATATTAGATCATTTAAATACAAATAAAATTAACTTATTACATATTTTTCGTTTCCATGAATTTATTTAACGAGATAATGTCATGAGGTATTTATGTCATCGATATGGTCATAGTATTTTTCCACAACGATGATAACATTGATGTGATTTAATGATATTCATAAATATTGATATAATGCTGGAAAATATACTATGCCATGTAATATTGTATGTGAACTTTTAGGTGAATGTACATATAATATAATGAGAATTCTTCTCATGATGTTTTCACTTGACAATATACAATATGGGAGATTATGAGAAAAGGACTACACGAACAAATTCATCAGGTTTTTTATCATCAGATATTCCTATCTTTGAGAATGTGTAATAGTCCATAGACATTAATATTGTCACTTATGAAATTTTTGGCTCTCACAATAATATTTACTAACCATAAGTGTTACTCATGTGTTGGTCAGATGTAGGGTATTTTGGGTGTGTCACGAATGACATGTTATAAATAGGTAAGTCACAAATGATTTTTCCCTTCCATAATTATGAAAGTTGATATGTTGGCCAGTTTATTTGAATATAAACATCAAATTAAATTCTATTGAAATGTTTTAATGATGGTTTTATTTCAAATTATCCAAGAAATACGTATTGATCATTAAGTTAGGTGACATGGATGTCAAACATGTTTGATAAGTTATTAATGAAAATGGATTATAATAAACATTGAAAATTCATATATGGTTGTAGAAATTTTGACATTTATTCAATTCTATTAGGTTTGTTGACCCATTTCTAAACACTAATCTTGGAATATATATAATCATTCGCAATTACAATTAGAAATAATCATATAGTTCCCCACACTAAGTTATTTATTACCTCTTATATTTGAATTTAATTACTGGGATAAATATTAATCTTGAGTATTATGAATATTATTTTTCAAATATTATTGATCTCTAATATTTGAGAGGTAAAAACATTATTTATTAGATTATGTGAAAATTTGATAAATAGTTATCATTGTATTTTGAATAAAATATTTTTCATACCGATTAATAAATAATGAAATTAATTAAATATTTATTTAGGTATTTAATAAATATCTCAGAATTACTATGGTCCCGGATCATATTTAGTGATGAATATTTAATTTCAAGATGATAAAAACATTTATCAATACAAAAGTTTGTGTACAACATAAAGTAATAATAATAATAATATTATTATTATTACTATTTGGAAAAGGGTATAATAATTTTTATATTTCATAAGGATTGGTTTGAAATTAAATAAATCTTTAACCTATATCTGAGCTTTATAAATAGATAATTATTTCTATTAAGTTGGGGTAATCATGATTTGAAAATCATTGTACATAATGGAATTCTCACTCCATTATTTATCATCTCTCAATCTCAAGAACAAAAATTAATATAGAGTTACCTTCATGCTCAAAAGAACTACAATCAATAAATGAAAACAACTTCAGACAATATATTTGTTATACTAATACCTAGAATATAGTTAGTGATATTATGCGATCAATGGAGAACATGTTTCCCTTTTTTGGAGGTATTCTACACATTGATCCTCCATTAATTATGAATGTAATCAAGATAGTGTTTCTGGAATGATGTATATATATATTGGAGGAAGATACTTGGATACGTATAGTGACTCAAGCTTAACAAAAAAGGATATTACTCCATTATATTTGAACAATCTATACATTACAATAATACAAGGCCAAGGACCATAATAGTTTATTGTAATTGGAAACATGGAAGGAAAATATTCTTTCATGGTGAATGATCTTCAAAATCTCCCACAAAGATATCTACCATTATTAATTCTACATAAAAACATTATTCATAACCATGAGAAAGGAAGAAAAGGGTGATATTAAATGCTCAGTATGAGTAAATAAAAGATATATGTATACATAATTGGTATCATAAGGGAATGAGAACATGATCATGAAAATAGAAGATCACACCATTCATATTGAATACTATATACAAGAATCATTTCCCAAATACTAATAGTTCATAATGCATGAATCCTAGAAATATTAGGAATATTATCTTTAAAAGAATAACCTAGGAATAAAATATTGAATTATGGTAGACATATAAGAATATAATATGATTTACATAGTATCGAAGGAAAGAAACAAGACCATATTGGTAGTATGGGATCACTCCCCATACCATCATGGTTGTTATAGTTCACTCCCATGGCCATATTTATTGCATGAATTCACTCCTCAATCCATCTTCGCTGTCTTGGTTCACCCCATGACCATATTAGTAGTCAATGTTCATTCCCAAGACCATATTAGTCTATATCATGAGATATAAATTATTACTCAATATGTACATTAATTTTCCACTAAATCATAAACAATCATTTCATTACCCAATCAATGAAATGGGTATCATAAAAATATTTTCATATCACAACTGGTGGAAGAAGATACGTGTTTTATAACTATTTTATAAAAAACATAACTCATGAAAGAATAAAATTCCTGAAATTATAACGTATGATAGAGAAATGAATTTCATTAACATATAACCCATGAAATAGAAAAGATCCTACTAAAGACCATGACATTAAGAATATCCCATTCATATAAAGAATAAGAAAGGAACCATTAGATCATCTCCAAGAAATTCATGAGTAGAATTAATCGAGGTCATAATAAATGGAAAATAATTTTAAACTACAATTCAAATATATCTTGAGGAAATTATAATTTCTTATTTGACAGTTAATTTTAATACATATTACCATTTTAAAATCATTTTCTATGAATGTTACTTGAAAACTTCCAAAGAAGACATGAAATAATTTCGAAATTTTTTTCCCTTAAAATCATTTAAAAATAGAATCAAAATATATTAAAAAACTTTTTAATTAAAAACACTTTTAAGAATTATAATGAATGATTGAAAATTTTTTGTAATACTTTTTACATGAAAACCTATGAATGATGCTTGAAAATATTTTCCAAATCATTTATTTGAAAATTCATTAAAAACAGATAAATTAAGATTGAAAAATTTTGAAAAAAAACTCCTCATTAACTTAAAAACTAATCTTGAAATCATTTTCAAAATAATTCTCCTTGAAAACATATAAATTAACCGTTAAAAACATTTAAACCCCATTTTCCATGAAATCTTATAACATTATCTAGAAAAACGTTTGAAACACATTTTCATTAAAATATTATAAAAGGAGTTTAAAAACGTTCTGAAACTCAATATCTAAGAAAATATCTTTCAAAAACATTTTTCTAAAAATAAACCTCACAAAATGAAATTAAATCTTCAATGTATTTTCATCGAATAAATATTAACATATCATATTAAGTAAAAATCACATGCCTTATTAATTGTAGAATATTTCTAAAAATGCATCGTTTGTAAAATAATAAGAAGATTCCATGGAAATAAATTTTTAAAAGACTAAAAGGGTAAATATTTCATTTAATGATCATTTTATAAAAGTAGAATATTCAGGGAAATACTTTTTGAAATAATGTATTTAAAGGAACACATATTTCTAATAGAAGAGATGGAAAATTCAGGCTTTCTAAAAAATACATTATTAACTAACTTATATAACAAAAAGTTGAATAAATAGCACCAATATATGAATAAATCATGAATAAAAAAAGAAGAATATTTGTCATGAATTTTCATGACATATGTATCATAATATTTCATCAAAGGAAGCATAAACTCAATCAATCTCGTAATGTTATGAAATTGTTTCAACAAGCTCTTATAAGTTGGTATCATGGGTTCATACGCTACATGTAAGAATATGAAATTACCTAAAATATAAAATATCATTAAAATAATTTAATACCAGAAATAAAATGTAAAATAGAATTATATAAACCAAAATTTAGAATTTATGAGCATTAAAAAACCTGAGTCTCAATGAAATAAAATTGAGACAAATCTATTTCACCGATTTGGTCAATTTTGATACCTAATACCAATGAATGAATGATCATAAAATGTATATTAAAATACACATAAATTTAATTCTGTTATACAAATAATATAATCATTATCTGTACAAAGACCAAATAAAAGTAAAGAATGGTGAACATAGCATGTATCTCACAGAAATAAAAAATGATATGAAATCTCCTTATCTTCTACCTTCACTCTCATCGTACTCGTTCAAACAACAAATATAATTAATATAAAATTATTATAAATATTTATAAGCACCATATTATTGTATGTAATACTGTATATGGTTTTATTATTACCAAATATTACCAACATGTCAAACATCATATGTTAATGTTTTATTTTAGGTAATATTAGCTTTATTCTGTACATTTGTTTTGATATGGTATATATTTGTTCCTTACACTTATGTAATTATTTCCACAGTATAATACATGATATAAATATTATTTATATACAATATATGTGTATTATAATAATTTATAATTATATATATATGTATGAAACAGAATACACCATTCATAGGGACGGTAGGTTGTACATACGCATGGATGTTATTTCCGTATAATTGTTATGTTGCAAGAAAAAACAAGTAATATAAATATATGTATCAATATATATATATATATAACTATTAATGTGTTTTAATAATTTTATATTATATATATATATATTCAATAAAAAAATTAATACAATCCATGTAGTGTATGAACATATCATATTACATTGAGAGGCAGTAGTCCACAGTTCCTCAAATGAAATTATCATATTTACATAGGATGGAAAGTTTAAAGGAATGTTATAAAAGAAATAAATAAGAATATAGACAATTTATATATAATATAAATATCATATATAAATATATTTTTCATTGTAATTGGCCTCATGTTGTGTGGAAATAGAAAAATAAATAATCATCATTTCGTGAGGAAGTAGTTCACGATACAAGAAGAAATATGGCCTTCAACCATTAGATAGACGATTGAGTGGTTTTTAATCAAAACATTTAAATAAAAACATAATAGTTTATTTATGATGATTTTTTCTATATAATCATAGAATAATTAGATCGGAGTGGGTAGATATTGTATATGAAACTATAGATCTTGAGAGAATATGTTACCTCGTAATAGGGTAGTCCTTTTGGTGTGTACTTAAAGGATTCCATGGATTGTTTCCAATAAAAATTTATGAATTTAGGAATATGGTTGGTATGATGAGATATTATTTTTTCAGAATTTGGGCGAGACATGGGGCTTGAAAGGTGTGAGGAACTGGGATTAGAGGAGTCCTTTTATATGGAAGGATAAGGACTCCATTGGAATTATTGAAAACAAGATAGGTGGACACATGTTATTACCTCAAAAAAGTCATAAAACCCCAAAATAAATCAGTAATGGAATTCTTATGGCCTAATTATTCCTATATAATGGATTTTGGACAACTGTATTGGTAAATAGGGCCTCCAAAAATATGGTTGAGTCCATAATTAAGCTTAATTTTACCTTAATCGTTGTTATTAATTTTAATCACTCTTACTAATTTTTTTCAACAATTAATTTTATATTATTTTAATAAAAATATTATACTGATTATTAAGGGTTATTTCGTTTTTGTAAATTAAATACGTCAAATTATAAAAAATAAGAATAATTACAATTCAATATATGGGTCGAAATTACGAGTTTTAAGTTAAAAATAGCTCAAAATATTGATATGTTTTTCTATTAAATTTAAATGTTAATTAATTATACAAACCTAAATTGTATAAATATATATATAATTGATATAATTATACTTTAAAAAATTTAAAATATATTTTAAAATTAAAAAATATTTAAATGTAAATATAGTTTTTAACTAAAAAACTATATTTTTTAGTATTCAATAGAAAAATGAAGTTTCTCAGAAAAAAAATATAATTACAAAAATATAATTTTGAAATTTTTAATTAAAAATTGAATTTTATTTTATCAAATTAAATATATAAATATGACACAAATTAATATTATTATTAAAAGTATTTATCTTAAGAAAATAGTATTTTTAAACATATAAGGACTTTACCAAAAATCCCATTTTTCATTATCAAAGTATTTTATTTATATAAAACAATTATTAACAATACTTGAAAATAATTATTACTATTCATATAACTATGTTCAATATTTAGGATATAATTATCTAATTTAAATAATGATTATTTTAAAATTATGTTTCCTAGAAACATTAGTGTTGCATCTAACGTGTGCCATGTCGATGTTGCGTGTAATGTATTCCTATTCCGTGATGCATGTAACATACATCGAGTTGGTTTTTTATAATGTAGGATATGTTGGTGTTGTGGGAAGTGAAGGAAAATTAGTCATTGTGTTTAGATACATACTAGTTGGATCCATGTGGAAAGAATTTTTGACTTATAATTTTAATAAATACATATCAATAACTATACCCAGTTTCATGTGAAATGAAAAATATCTAAATTTTAAATAAATTCAGAAAAAATATTTCACAAAATCATGGGGTTTTTCCTTCTACACCCTTTAAAATTAATTTTACCAGTGGATTTATTCTAGATTATAAAAGGATTAATACTTGAATGTTTCATTCATAGAAACCCACATCGAGAAAATGAATACAAAAACACGACTTAAAAGGGAATGTTTTGACCATAATAGTTACCCAAAATAACGAATTATTGCTTTTACACGTATGAGAACATGGTTTGGGAGTGAATATTGGACATAGAGGAAAATCATAAATATTTATAATAAGTCATTAAGGTTATCAATCAAAAACATGTGAATGAAAAAACGAATGTTGAGGGCCTGGAAGTCATAAATGAAACATTATATAAAAGGCCATCGGTTCGAGAAAATTAGTTTATTAAGAAATGAATTTTTCTTATGACCATTATCCTAATATTGAGTAATTATTTTTCTCACATGAATATAAGGAAATATTCTTACTTTATATATTAATATAAATATAACTTCCTTCATTAGTTGTTCTTTATTAAATTTCAAATTCATACATTATTTCATATAGTGGATTTAGCGAAATAAGCTTTTATTCTGGAAGTGATAAAATACATGTTTAGAAAATATTAAGGATTATAAATTAATGAAATGTATACCAATTCTCAAAAATAAATATGGTTAACACATTAATATCTAAACAAAAAATGTTACACTATTGTTTCATATTAAATAATTATTCATTAAGAATTATTATAAATTAACTATAAAATCGTGTAGGTTATTGGTAGGCCTGAAACCATAATCATCCTTTTTCATGGGTTCAAGATCCACAACCTTTCCATACATGATTGGTTTTTACTCGACATACATGATGTCCTTTTTCTGAGACAACACTAACATAATTACTAAAATACGATGGATATCCTTGAAATATGGTTGACCACTAAATATCATTTTAACCATGGTTTTATATACAAACCCTGTTCCAAAATTTTTAATTTTGAAGTATAATATAAAATTTTCATGAATGGTTTGCCTAATTCCACTTATAATAGATTAAAATCCAAATCCATAGAAATAATTTCATGAAATCATATTAACATTGACCCCTTATATATCCTAAATTAGCTATTTTTTTTCATTCCAAACATGTGAATACCCTCATGGTAAATTCTCTTAGTACATGGAAATAACCTAAATTTCCATAAATCCTTTTAAAAAACATGAATTTTTACAGATTTTTAGATTTTTTTATATATTCAATAAATAAATGTAGTTGTAAAAATCATCCATGATATTATGAACTACATTTCAACATGTCCTTAGTTTGTTCCATGGTAATCAGTACCGTCCAATTCACTTATTCATAACAAAATTATCTTAACATAAACAACATCTTAAGTGTTGCCAACCCTTAGTCAAGATATCGAATTTTAATGAAAACAAATTTCTCTTTCTTCATAACTATTCAACATGTCCTTTTAATTCCTTAATTAAAACATATACTTAAAATACTTAAACATTTCAGGATTCTTATAACAAAAAATTTGAATTCCGGCACAAAAATAATTCATTAATCCAAATTTATTCTTATAAAATTACCCATGCTTTATAAAATTATTCCATAATACCTAATTCCTAGAATATTAAATATGAATAATGTATTAATGTTACTTAACCTCAATTTAATCATGATACTTATGATCATTGTAAAAAATACTAGAATGACATCACATACCTTCATAAGTCATTTTCCATCTCTTAATCTTTATAAGTAAAACCATTAAAAATACCACATTTTTTATTCTCGTTATGATATTTCCATTGGGAAATTTATTTTCAGAATTTCAATAATTTCCATATCTAAAACATTCAATGTTAACCACATTCCATATAGTTCACACCATTGACTAAAACCATAAGCATAGCGTGATATATACATATCACAGAAGAAAACCACATAGTCATTAAAATATTTTTATCTATGATGTATAAATCATGAAATCATCTATAATATAAGACATACTAGGTATATACTAGGTTATTTATAGACAAATTATGTTTAAATCCATCATGATATTTTAGGAAGAGTCAGTGAATTCGCAAAGCATATCGTCTGGGGGTGTCAAACCGGGCGTGCAACAAGGCCCGTTGTCATGTACCATATTACCAAAATTCAGTCCCAGAACAACTTGTTGGAGATGTTACACTTATATACATATGGTCCAGATCCACCTACAACTGTAGTATCTGGACCAGGATGTTTTTAAAGGAAACTACTAACTCTATCTTTTACCAAAATTCTAGGAAAGTTCCCTAAATGTTAACTCATCCTGATACTTATCCATATAATAATCCCTAGAAATATTCTTATAATTATATTTAGGGAACTCACTAATATTTTCTCATACTAGTTTAAAAAGTTTTACTAAACCATACCTTTGATTCCTACTATATAGACATAGGATTTAAAAAAATGGATATTACACGATTATAGATGAATATTTAGTAAATTAAAATAATACATTCTTGAGGACAATAATAATTTAGTTTCTTTTAAAACATGGAAACAAAATCCTATATCCTTGAGAAATATAATCAAAATATCCCATATATATCCACCTTTAGTAATTTTACATAAAACCATCCTTTATAACCTTTGGAATGTAAAAATAAGAAAGTTTTGAGGTCAAATTCTTAGTAACTGTAAATAAGAAATATATATAAGGAAAAATTGTGAACATAAGGGTATGAGAACATGATCATGAAAATATAATATGACACCGTACATATCAAATATAATATATATAAATCATGGTATAAAAATTGGATGTTCATAAGGAATTAATCATAAAAAATAATTAACACAATCCATGAAGGCATAACATATGAATAAAAATTGGAATTGTGGCATTCACATAATCATATAATATGATTTCCATATTAGAAAAGGCTTCAATGATAATACCGTCTTGGTGGTATGGTTTCACTCCCCATACCATCTTGGTAGTAAATGTTCACCCCCATGGCCATCTATGTTGTCAAGGTTCATTCACAAGACCATCTAAGTCTATTTCATGAGATATAAATCATTCCTCATGAATTGGAGGGGGATACAGGTCCCACCCATCTCATAGTGAAATCATACATACATGTTTCAAAACATTATAAACAATCATATTATAACCCATGAAATGAAATTGGTATCATAAATATACATGCATATAATAACTAGTGGAATAAGATGTAGGTTTCATAACCATTTCATCCAAATCATAACCTATGAAAGAGAAAAAAAGTTTTATAAATATATAACCAATGAAATAAAAATGAATTCCATAAAATTATAGCCCATCAAAGGCAAACATAGTTACTAATGACTATGACATCAAGCCTAACCAATTCATAGAAATGATATGAGTTGATTATTAAGATCAATTCTTAAAAGGGAATGAGTAACATCAACAGATGACATTTAAGCTGGAAATTAAGTTTAAAATATATTTCAAAAACATTTCTTGAGGAAAATATTATTTATTCTTTAAAAAATTATTTTTAATACATAAAACCATGTGAAAAAAAATATTCATAGAAAATACATTGAAAGTTAAAAAGAATACATGAAATTATTTTGGAAACCTTTTTCCTTGAAAACTAACAAAATAAGCATCAAAGCATTTTAAAAACATTTTTTTTAAAATAATTGGAAAACATATAAAGTGACATTGAAAATGTTTTCAGAACTATTTCTTTGAAAAAAAATTTCAAACTAATAAGTAAGCCTTAAAAACAGTTTGAAAAAAAATCCCTAAAAAATATAAAATAATGCTGAAAGAATTTGGAAAAACATTTTTTTAAAAAAAACTTATAAAATAATCTTGAAAATATTTTTAAAACCGTTTTCCCTGAAATATTATAAAATAAGCATGAAAATATTTTCAACCCCATTTTACATGAAATTTTATAAGAGGAGACTACAATCATTTTGAAAACCATTTTCTGTGAAAATATCCTGTATTTGTTTTAAATATAACCTTTAGAATGATATTAAATCTTCAAAGTATTGATGGATAATAAATTCGTACATGTTGTACGAGATAAAAAGAACATTCATTTTTCACTGTAAAACGGTTAGAAATATCCATCATTAAGAAATCAATAAAAAGATTATTTGAAGGAATTATTGAAAGAAAAAATGTTAGAAATTTTTTATAACAATCATAGTTTATAATTACAATATTCTTTAAATCCATTTTTATAAATCCTAGTTTTAATAGAGCACATATATCCGACCGTAGTGTGAATAAAGTGAGGATTTCATAAAAAAAATCCTAACCATATTTTTTACCAAAGAATTGAATAAATGGTACAAATATATAAATAAAACAAAAATAAAAAAAGTATAAAAATCATGACTTTTTTAGATATGGGTCATTAAATTTCATCAGAGGAAGCATAAACATAATCTATCTCGAAAAGAGATTATATTTTTTCAATAAACTCTTATAAATTTATCACTTTGGATCATTCAATATTTATAATGAAAAGAAATTACATGAAACATAAAATAGCCATAAAAAATTTAATTCTTGATATAACATGTAAAATGCTAGTATATATATCTCAAAATAGAATTTAGGTGTATAGAAAAACAAAAGTCTCAAAAAAATAAAATTTAGACAAAACTATTTTACATATTTGGTAAATTTTAAAAAAAATTCCCAATGAAATAAGTAAAAGAAAACGGATATTGAGTACCTGTAAATTTATTTATAGTATACCTAGAATACAATAATAGTCATCTTATACACCCCAGAAAAGGAAAGAGAAGTGAAATATCATGTATCTCATGGAAACAAAAAGTGAGATGAAATCCCCTTACCATTTGTCACGACTCTCGTTGTTCTCATTCAAACCACCTGTATAATAAATATAATATTATTATAAATATTTTACAACATTGTATTATTATATATAATACCATATATGGTTTTATTATGACCTTATATTAATCTCTTATTAAACATATTTTAATAAGGTTTCACTTTTGGTAATAATCTCTTTATTTGTCATGTGTGTCTTAATTTGTTATATCATCGGCCCTTAAACATATATCAGGATTTAAAGAATGTAAAACATGATATAAATATCTTTTATATACATTATATATATATTATAACAATCCATATAATATATAATTATGAAACAAAATACACCATTCATAGAGATGGTAGGTCGAACATGCATATAAATGTTATTTCCATTAAGTAGTCGTGTTTCAAGAAAAAATTATAAAATATATATATATATATATATAATTATTACGGAAGATTTATTATATCATATATATTATATATTCACAAAAAATAAGCTTAATACAATTGATGTAGTGTGTGAAATTGGCATATACCTTTGATAGGGAGGTAGTCCACACTTCCACAAAAAAAATTATCATATTTACACAAGATGGAAAGAATAAAAGTATTTTCTAAAAATTTACATAACCATACAGAAATTATAACTATAATATATATCATACATAAGTATATTTTCCATCATAAGATCCACCTTGATATGTGGTCATGGAAAAATGAGCAATCATCGTGTCATAAGATAGCGGAAGGTCGTTCACTAAAACACTATGTTTTTACCCATTAGATGGAAGTGTTTGTAAGTGTTGGGAGAACTATTTAACTAAAAACATACTATTATATTTATGATAATGTTTTATATAATCCAATAATAAGGAGATTTTTGGGGGTTTAATGGAAATGAAAATAAAGATCTTTAGAGAAGACTTACCTCATGATCAGGTAACATCGTTTGAATTGTACAAAAAGGATTTTTTGGATTTCTTCCCATCAAAAGGGATACTTCTAGGTGAAATGCTGGTATTTTGGGATATTATTTTAGAGAATTTAGTGTGATTAAATGGGCATTTTATGTGTGAATAATTAGTATAATATGAGTCCTTTTATCGGGAAGGAGAAGGACTCACTACAAAAAAATTAAAACAAGATCGGTGCACACCTGTTAATACCATAAAAAAAGTTTTACCAAACCTACTTAAATCTATAATTGAATGTTTATGTACGAAATATATAAATATAATGTATTTTGGATAGGTTATTAGGTCATTTAGATCCTAAGATTAAGGTTTAGTCCCCAATTAAGATTAATTTTACCTTAATCATTGTGTAATATTTTAATCACTTTTACTATTTTATTTGGTGATAAATTAAGATGATCTTATTAGAAAATAAATATTATACTGATTCCAATGTTTTTTGTCTATTTTTTGAAATTAAATTCATAGAAGAACCAAAATTAAGAATAATGTTAATCCCTTATATTAGAAAGTATAACATGTTTTTAAGGTCATATGATGTTAAAATGTTTATTAAGTTTTTATATTCAATTTCAAAGGGAAATTGAATATAATCAACTAAATGGTATTAATATATTAATAATTGATCTAAGTTGACACTAAAAAAGTAAAAATATAATTTTATCATTAATAATTATTTGAACAAAATATAAATTTTTAACCAAAAAGAAGTATTTTCACTATTTATCAAAAAAATGATTTTTCTCAAAAAACATATCTAAAATTTTCCATAATCTAATTTGAAGTTAATAATTTAAAAGTGGAGTTTATTTTATAAAATTAAATTTCTAAATTTGTCTACAATTATTTTTATTATTAAAAGTTGTTCATTTGGGAAAATTTTGTTTTTAAATATAAAAGGACTTTACCAAAAATCCCAAATTTCATTATCAATGTATTATAAATATATAAAGACAATATAAAAAATAATAGAAAAGTAGTTATTACTATTCATATAACTTCCAATAATGGACAGGTAATAATTATGCCAATTAAATAATCATAGCAATAAAATCATGTATTATAAAAACTTGTTGTTGCTTGTAGCATATGTCAAGTCGATGTTCTATGTAACATTTTCCATTTTGGTGTTGGGTGTAATGTACGCAGAATCGGTGTCATGTAATATAGACTAATTTAGCGTTACAGGTTTTACAAGCCATGTTTGTGTTGTTCGTAGCAAAATACAGGTTGTTTTCGTGGGATATTAATGTTTGAATTAGTGTTTATATATATATAATTATATATATTTATATATAACTATTTATATTTTTACTTGAAATGGAAAATATAAAAAAAATTATTAATTTGATAATTAATAATTGAAAAAATTTCAGGTTGTTATAACAGGGTAATAATTCTTCTAATCATAATAGAATTAATAAAATATTCAACTTTATAGATCTTCTTTATAGTTTTCCGAATCACAATGTAAAAAAAATTAACATATAATTTCCACAAAAGGGTGATTCTACTGCACTTGGATACGTTAGTATATTTGAACATATAAAAATGAACATGTTCTTTAAGCACATTATTAAACCACGTGGTCATTCTAGAGTTCACCACCCACACGTGTCACTACATCGTTAGGAGTTCCATCACACGAGTTTCCATACCTCTGTAGTTATAAGCAATGTCACTCTACATCATACATGAAACCACAAATATCAATTGTGAGGGAATCTATAATCATCCTATTAATAGTATAAATGAGGAAATTGATATAGCATATCCCATATCATGAACATTAATAAGTATTACGATGATAGTACAACCACAACCCGTGAATCTATGATAATCGATAAGTTAAAATCAGAGCGATTGGCTCCCACATCAACTGTTGTGAACGATCACTAGGCCCTCATTTAATAACTAAAGAAAAACAAACAAATCATATCAACCATAACGAACATCATGAAGGATACTAGTCAATATCTCCCCCATTACCCAATCAATATCAATGAATCACTCATATTATTAAGGCATACCTTGTTTCCAATGAACTATCTCCAAAAGTAAACCCAAAGGGAATCTACAACATCCAACTATCCAGTCACGCAAGGGATTTTTTATCCAAATTATTATAAGATATCATGAATTGTCATGTAAATGGGGATTGTAACATATTTTTTGTAACAAGTGGACTCCTATAAACACTTAATAGAAGAGGGTGAGTTAGGTGTTGAGTCAATTTTTTAATTCTAGATCCTTTTAACCTCATTGAAATTCAGACTCTATTAATGGTCAGCTAATAGAGATATATTTTAAATTCCACCTGACAATCATCACATATATTAAAATCTAACAATGAATTAAATAAGGGCATAGTATTATTGCACGGTTTATTAATAACACCTACTCATTATCTTTTTTGTCATGCACCATAATTATTGATTCACCACAATATTCTGATGTTTATTAAAATTGATGGTTTTCCCACAATAAAATTATCTCAGAAGGTGTTTCAACATTCTCGATTCTCACCGGACATGTATTTTCTATAACAACCCGATAATTTTTTAAGGAAAATTAATCTTAATTTATATAAATGTCTTATTATGTAAAATGTTTATATAAAACATATGAACTTATTTGTTTTTATGTTTTTGGAATTTGACGTACCGTTACTAACTGTTAACGTTGCTACTATAGCCGTTTAATAGTGATCACATGCTTAGTATAAATATAGGGCTTTAACAAATCCAATTTACTCAAAAAAAGGATGTGATGGCCTCATCTAGTAGAATTACACCATATGAAGCCCATTTTTCAGAGCACATAAAGGAGGTAGAGTCATTGAGATTCACTCTTGGACAATCCCACGTCAGGCTTCAACACGTTAAGCTCGAACAAAACCACCTACAAGAAAAGTGGAAGTTGATAGAGATTACCACTAAAGCAATGTTATCTGAGCCACCCAAAGAGTCTTTCAGCATTGCACACCATAACCTTAAGACTTACGTGGGATTTATAAGGGGTTATGTAACAAGAACCTAGCACTATGATTATGTGCTTTTGTTTTTTATAAAGAATATGCATTCATTTTATTATTTTTAATTTGTAAACGAATTTTAAAACAAAAAAAGTATGTTTAGTAAATATTTAAATTAAATTAGGAAATATATTTTGATGAATTAATCTATTTTTTAATTAAAATAATTTTTTAATAATTTTTTTTTACTAATTTTTTTTTATTAAATATATACCATCACGTAATTTTTATGAATACAATTGTAATATTTATTAAGGTTTAAAAGTTGTTCATATCAAATCCAATTATTTTTTATAAATGTTGGTTTTTATTAAAAAAGTAAATATTCAAATTTTTTGAAAAATATTTTGATAAAATGAATATTATTTTTTGAATAAGGGAATCGAAATCTTCCTACATTGAATTTTTCATAATTTCTATGAGACAGTCGAATATTTTGGTAAAAACTATATATTGTTTAAATATATAATGTGATTTCTAACATTATAATTACCCAATAGTGATGTAATAAAATACTATAAATGGTTTCCAGTACAATATATGTGATTTTATATTTTTTTGAATAATTTTATGGTGCCTTAGGGGACCCTCCAAGACTTTTCCAACATTTTTACTTTTAAAATGATTTTCTTGAGAGTCTAACTCACATCCTCATAAGAAAACCTAATATTTTTAAAATTTTGGCCATTGGGCTTATAAAATAATTTTTCCACGTCCCATTGAAAACCCCTTCTGTAAAAACCATTAGTTGGTTTTTGTTTTTTTAGTTTAATGTGTGGGGTCCAAAACCTAAATAATGAAAAATTCCTTCTTTTTTCCGTAATAATCCCAACCAAGCTCCCACTTCTCTTCAATAAAAACCCTTGTTTCACGTCCCTACCAAGAAATTATCTCTCTAAAAACATCCCAAGGCTCTCCATGTTCCCAATAAGCTTCTCTAAAGCTCCTCCCAAGCCATTGGGATCACACTTCCATGTAAGGGATCTCTTCCTCTATCATTTTTTTCCAAATTTCGTTATATTTTGATACCCTTGTATTTTCAACTAAACATTTTGTGGTATAATTTCTTATATCTCATTTACATCCCTCCTTATGTTTTAATGATTATAGAACCCTTTATTTCTCATTAATTCCTCCCATGTACACGTGTTACTATGACGATATTTAGTAAGAGATTTCCCTCTTCTCATTTAAATTCATGAAATTAATTTATATTATGAATCTAAATTCCATTACGTATTTTGGGACATTTATCTACATGATCACCTTACCATCTATTTCATGTACATATTTTGAAAAAAACCCCTCTCTCTCATCAACCATTTTTATGAATTCTTATGTCTAGTTATTTTGCTGCTGAAATTGCACTGTTTTTTTCCAAGACAAAGTAATCGTGTAGTGAATACCATGCCCATTTATCTATCCAGGTTATTCACCTTTATTCACATTTACATATTGATTATAGAGGTTCATGTATTAATTCATCATTTATTTATCTTTTAATAAATGATTATGTTTAATGAATCCATTTTATATGATCCATGTGCCACACATATGCTTTAAATGAAATGAATAAGAAGGGTGCACCTAGATAGGGCTCCAATGCATTGAGTAAAGATTATTATCATGATATGTCAAGTTCAATGAGTTTCTACTCATGATAATTCATGTGAAATGATGTTTTAATCATGATATATTTGCAATGATCCATGTATCATGCTAATATCATGGTAAATTTTGATGTCATATTTCAATGCTATGATAATCATTCTATATCATGCCTCTGCGTTCATTTTTATCTTATGATCTATTGATATGACTATTTCATAACATGTATTGTATTATTCATGCTATTCCTTGTTTTCTCCCTTTTTGGGCCTTATAGCTCACCCTTTTATTATGCATTTCCTCAGGTTATCCCTTGCAATGCTAAGTACGAAGGAATATGAGTGTTCATGTCAAAGATGTTTTCAATGAAGATTTTTATTTCATGATTTATGTATTAATGTAATGTTTCTAATCCCCCAAAATGTTATACATATCAAAATTCTATGTTGTAACAAGTGAATATTTTATGTAATAAGTTTTTTTCATGTGTGAAATAAAGATCAAGGTTGTTATAGATGGTATTAGAGGATATGTTTAGTAATTTTTGGGATCAGGATTAGAAAAGCCTAGTGAAATCCCTAAACATTCGACTATGTATAACAAAAACCTCCCAAAATATTGGAGAGTATTGAGTAAGTGGTGGATCAATAAAGTACATCCCTCTATTAATATGAGTAGCTAGAGGCCACTCTAGCATAGATATATTTAGGGGTAAAACATGAAAACCCTAAATCAAGCTAGGCTTGAATGAGACCTAGTGAACGACAATGGGCCTTGATGAACTCTTGGTGACAACACTCTTGGGGGATATGCTGGGTGAAATTCATTTTATTTATATGAATCATTATTCAGGGTAAGAAATCCCCTTAATAATATATATTGGGAAGTAGATCATGGATAACATAGATTCAAAACTATAACTTCATATGTTAAGGGAAAAAAAATTATTTATTAGTTATCTATTTTTGTATTTGTATTACCCTTTATGTATTACCCATAAAATTCCTTCTATTTTATCCAATGGCCATTCATAGGAGGACTCAGGATAATAATCAATAAGAATATCAATGTGATGATTGTTATAATGATTTTCCCAATCTGATGGGGGCAGGAATCATGAACTTTGTCACGATACTCCCTTTGTTAAATCGGGTTTTGAATAGAAAGATGGGTCAAGGGGAACGTTCAACCTCTCTACCCCAATAATGAACATGTGGCAATCAAGAGCTTCATGAGACAAAGGCCTCCTACATTTAATGGATCTTATGATCCCTCAATCACCGAACAATGGATCAACTCCATTGAAAAGATCTTATTCTTCCTTCAATGTTCTGAAAAAGAGAAACTTCTACTAGATGCTAATCATTTAGATGGTGAAGCTTATCAACGGTGGAAATTGATTAGAAATATGAAGTCTGAGAGGTAGATCAATGTGTTGGAATGGAAGGATTTCTAGAAAATGTATTTTGATAAAATTTTTCCTTACACCATCTGACATAAGATGGAAAGGGACTTTTTCCCCTCAATCATAAAGACGATGAATCCATCAGAGGGCATGAGAAAAAATTCACAAGGTTTTCACAATATTTTTCTGACTTGGTCATTACCTTCGAATACAAGGTCAACCACTTCATTGGTGGGATAAAACCTAGCATAAATGAATCCCTAGCGATCCGTGACTTTGAGAGCTATAATGAAATTGCAAAATTTTCCCTCAATGTCGAAATAAAGATCAGTGAATCTCAAGGGTATCATGGGGAAAAGAATCATAAGGTGTACTTTAATTCAAGTGGTCTGATGGATAAATCCGATGGTTCTATGAAAATCAAGCACCCTATGTGCCAAAGGTGTGGAAAGAAGAACCCTATAAATTTCTTAATGGGGATGATTAAATGATTTGGTTCTAGAATAGAAGGGAACCTGGAAATTAACAGTCAAAAAAAACCGCGACAAAAACAGAGGAGGGGAATGCTATGTTCAACCCCCAACATGTTGTTCATTTCTTCAACTACAATGAACTAGGCCACTTTGCAAACCAGTTTCGTAATCTAAAGGTTTTCGGAGGAAACCAACAACCTCCAAGGTATCAAGGGAGAGCTTTTTCCATCACTACCACCGATGTGAACCCAGAAAACGACCTGGTGGTATGAATTCTTGTTATTCATTCAAGAATATTGAATGTAATTTTTTATTATTTTTTTATGCATTCATTTTTATATAGAATGCTTAGTAGAATAATACAAACACCAAGAAAAATCCTAGAAGTGAAGATTTTAGTGAGAATGGAAAATGGGGAAATCATTACAACCCATGAATATAACACCTCCCCTATCACAATTTCTGGAATGAACTACCAATCAATCCTCTTTATACGCTCTTTAGTGGAATATGATGAAATTATTGGAATGGATCATCTTTCCTTATAAAGAGATAACATAAATTTCCATGAGAGAAAAATCACACTCTATATAGAGAATCAACCCCCAATTATATACATGTGAAAGTAAAAGGATGAATCTTCTATAGCACCATCAAATCATGCATGGATATTACTACCCTATGACCATACATATCTTTCTCTAATGATTGAGTGTAAGTAAGTAACAATCCATGAAGACATTCTTATTGTAAGGGTAGTTGATGAGGTGTTCCTTGATGAATTATCAGGTCTTCTACCAAGAAGAGATGTTGAATTCTATATTGATCTTATACATATGCCCTTTCTGATATCCTAGAATCCATATAGAAACTTTGTAGTGGTGCTTGAGGAGATGAAGAAACAACTACTGGTGAATTTGGATAAAAGGGTTTATATGCCCAAGTGCTTCACCAGGGGGGGCACCAGTTCTCTTCGTCAATAACAAGGATGGGTCAATGTGCCTTTTCATTGATTACCATCCTCTCAACAAAATAACTATAAAGAACAAGTATCATCTTCCCTATATTGATAACTTTTTTGATCAGCTACATGGAGCACAATACTTCTCCAAGGTGTATTTGCGGTCGGGATATTACCAAGATATGGTGAAGAAGGACAATATCTCCAAGAATGATTTTCATACAATGTTCAGAAACTATTAATTAAAAGTAATGCCTTTAGAACTCATAAATTCTCTAGCAACCATTATAGAGTTGATTAATATATCCCTTATTGATTACATTGAAAAATTTATGGTATTCTTTAGAGAAGATATTATAATATACTTTAAAACCAAGTAGGAGTATGAGGAGAATCTAAGCACTGTACTAGGGACCTTTCTGAAGGAGAAGCTATATACGTAGTATAGAAAGTTTGATTAGTGGTAGATGGAAGTCTCATTCCTGTGTTATATCATCACCTGAAATTGGATATCAGTAGATCCCTTCATGATAGCTTCAATTTAAGAATGGATGAGTCCAACATCAGTGATGGATATCGGTACTTCCTGGGGATAGCTGGATATGATCGCCAATTTGTGATAAATTTCTCACAATTTTCAAATCCTCATATCAAGTTAACTCAAAAGGGGGGTCAATTTTTCTTGTAGTGATTAATTAGAAGATAGATTAAAGGCGCTGAAAAGGAGGATTATCACTGCACCCATTATCACACTACCCACAAGTGGAGAACTTTTTGTGGTATTAAGATATGCTTCAAAGAAGGGCATAGACTGTTTGTTGATAAAAAATGAAAAATGCATTACCTATGCATTAAGAAAATTGAATATTCATGGGAAAAACTATGCAACACATGATCTAGAGTTTTATACAGTAATCTTTACATTAAAATTTTTGTGATATTACCTCTTTGGGAAGAATTGTGAAATTTATATAGATCACAAAAGCCTCATGTATATATTCACATAGAAATAGAAGAATATTATCAAATGAATATGGTTTGAGATGATCAAATACTATTACATCCCAATCCATTACCGCCCTGGGAAAGCATACATAGTAATGTATTCTCTATGTATAAATCACCCAACTATTCTATCACTGCAGAGAATTGAAAAGGATCCAATATTATTTGATTTGATGAAGATGGAAAAGGGAATCATAAATAAGGGAACATCATCAATTCATTCAAAAATTATAGGTCAACCATCTCTTTCAGAAAGGATAATGGATGCACAAAAGGATGATGTGGGAATTCAAAAGAATGTGGAAAATATAAGAAAAGAGAATTACATGAAGATCAACCTCATTAAAAAATAAATTATGATATTTGGGACAAACCTATGTGTTCTTTCAAATCTGGATTTAAAGAAACAACTTTTTGATGATTCACATAATTTGAGTTTCTCCATTCTCTTAGGAAACAAAATGATGTATCAAGATCTCTGAGAGAATTATTGGTGGGATAACATGAAGAAGGTGATCACTGAGTATAAATAATAGTGACTAGGGTATCCGTATTTGAAAGTTAAGAGGGATAAGTCTAAGGGAACTATGAAACCATTACCCATACCAGCATAGAAATGGGGGAATATCACCGTGGACATTGTCAACGGACTTCTGAAAAAATACAAAGGAAACAATGATATCTGGGTTGTCGTGGATCTTCTTACAAATACTGCACACATCATTAAAATTCGATAGGATTTATAATTGGATCAACTAGCATAGATATATATCATAGAAGTGATAAGCCTGCATTGAGTACCACAAGAGAATGACCACTACTATGAATAGAATCCGGTGAAGATCATAGATAGTAGGCAAAATGTTCTAAGATATAAAACAATGCCCCTCGTCAAGGTGTTGTGGTGAAACCAAATGCTTGAACATGAAATGTGGGAATCAGAGGAATTGACGAAGCAGAATTACACATATTTATTTTAGTGTGAGAAAATAAAATTTCAAGGGTGAAATTTTTTAATGATGGAAGATTGTAACAACCAAAATATTTATTAATGAAAAATAGTCTAGATGAATTTAAATGACTTATTATGCATAATGGTTATAAAAAACATTTGAAATTCCATGATTTTATGTTTTTATATTTTTATATACTGTTAATAATTTTTACCATTGCTAATATAGTCATTGAATAATGGTCACATCATTATTGAAAATATAGAGCTTTAACAAATCCGATTTACTCAGATGAAGGAAGTGATGACCTCATCAAGTAGAGTTTCTCCTTAAGAAGCCCATTTTTTTAGCTCATAAATGAGGTAGCATCATTGGGCTTCACTTTTGACCAATCTCTAGCTGATCTTCAACACATTAATCTTTAACAAAACCACCTACAGGAGAAGTGAAACTTGATATATATCACCACCCCGAGCTATGTTTTCTGAGCCACCCAAAGAGTATGTCACCATCGCACACCTTACCCTTAGCTCATATGGAGTTGTTATAAGGGGTAATGTAACAAAACACTAGCACTATGATTATGTGATTTAGTTTTGTGTAATGAATATAAATTTATTTTATTATTGTTATTTTGTAATTGATTTTTAATAAAAAAAATTAATTTTTGGTTAATATTTAAATTTATTTAGAAATATATTTTGATGAATTAATTAATTTTTGAATTAGAATAATATTTTAATAAAATATTATTACTAATTTAATTTTTATTCAATTTAAGTGATCTTGTAATTTTTATGAATACAATTGTAATTTTTTAAATGTTTGAAAGCTATTTTTGTCAAAATTCATGAATTTTCAATAAATGTCAGCTTGTGTTTAGAAAGTATAAATTCAAAATTTTAGAAGATTATCGATAAAATGAATATTATTTTTTGAATTAGGATGTCAAAATTTTCCAATGATGAATTTATAATAATTTTCTGAGAGTCGAATCTTTGGGAAATATTAACTAGTGTTAAAATATGTAATACAATTTATGATATCATAAGTATCCAATAGTGATGTAATAAGATACTATAAAATGATTGTTCGGACAATATATGTTTTACCATAAAAATAATGTGATTTTAGATTTGATTGATTACATTTATGGTTCCTTAGTGGACCCTCCAAGTCTTAATAAACATCTTAACTTTTAAAATAATTCCCATGAGAGTGTTACTCACCTCAACATAAGAAAGCCTAATATTTTAAGAAGTTCGGCCGTTTGCCTTATAAAATTATTTTTTCCGCTCCCCTTTTACAAATACCAAGGTAAAAAACATGGGTTGGATTGTGTTTTTGAATAGTTTAATGTGTGTTTTCCAAAACCTAAATAATAAAGAATTCCCTCTGCGTTCCTATATAAACCCACCCATGATCCAACTTATCTTCCCTAAAAACCCTTGGAGAACATCCCAAGAATGCCCTTACCTTTCTAAAATCCTTCCAATGAGCTCCAATATCCCAAGAATCCTCTATCAAGTACCTCCCAAGCCTTTGGCATCACACATCCAATTAAGGGATCTCTTCATTTACCATTTTTATCCAAATTTATTTATATTGTTATAACTTTTTTCATTTCAATTACAAATGTTGGGATATGATTTACCACCTCCCCTATACTGCCCTTCTTTTTTTGGAAGGATGTGATAACCCATTCTCTCTCATTAATTCCACCCATGTACACCCATTACCATGCCAAAATTCTGTAAGGGATTTATCTCTCCTCATTTACATTTATACAATTATTTTGTTTTTTGAATATAAATTCCATTACATATGTTGGGAAATGTGTCTATATAACCATGTTACTATCCATTTATTGTACATAATTATGAGACCCCAATTTCTCTCCCATCAACCATTTTTTTAATTATTTTGTCACGCCGTTGTGCTACTGAAATTGCAACATAGTTTTCCAGGCCAATGTCATTTTATAGTGAATACCATGCACATTTCTCTATCGAGGGTATTCACATTTATGAACATTTACTTATCAATTGTATAGTTTCATATATGAACTACAAATTCCTTTATTGTGTAATAAATGATTATGTTTAATGAATCCATGTAATATGATCCATGTGGAACACTTATGCATGAAATGAAATGATTAAGAAGGGTGTGCCCTAATTGCACTCAAATTAATTAGGTAAATATTAGTATCATTACTCATCAATTGCAATGATGTTTTACTCATGATAATTCATGTGAAATGAGGGTTTAATAATTATTCATGTTCAATGAGCTTGGGTCATTCTAATATTTTTTTTAATTTTTATGCCACATTTCCAAGCATTGATAATCACGTTATATCATGCCTCTATATTCATGTTTCTCTAATGCTCCATTGATATGCCTATTTCCTAACATGTATTTTATTCCTCATGTTATGCTTTATTTACTCACTTTTTGGCCTTTATAGCTCATCATTCTTTTATGCATGTCCTTAGGTTATACCATGAAATGCTATATACGAAGGAATGTCGGTGGTCATGTAAAATATTTTTTAATGAAGATGTGTATTTCATTTTTTAAGTTGTCATGTAATGTTCCTAAAACCTAGAGACATTATACCTCTCGATAATCTATGGTGTAACAAGTTAATATTTTATGTAATATGTTTTTGTTAAGTGTGAAATAAAGGGAAAGGGTGTTATATTTTTTGAAAATCTACGGCATTATTTATTCATCCTCTCAATATAGTCTCTAATTTACACTACAACAACCATGCATACCATGAGTCGAATAGGTTTTATAGAATCCCACAAAATAGATGTACGTTTGAAAATTAAATTTCCTAATTGTATGTACATATCATAATTTTATTGGTATGTTAAAATAACAAAAATTTATATCTCTTTCTTCCAAAAAAGGGATATTTAAATTCCAAAATATCTTCAACACAGATACATGAAAGACAATTCCTAATAATAAATCACCATCACTGGTATTCATAGTCTACTAGCATGGGTTTCACATATCCTTAATAAAAAATATCATCTCTCCCAAATTGGTTCTTAATTGAAGTCCATATCATTTTATTATTATTCTTATTCTTTGGGAGTGAGAGATAGAGGGGTCTTCAAATATCACACTACTTCACCGTAGCATTTGGTACTTGAATTATTCTTGATTCAGAAGTTTCACCAATTATTCTTCATTATATATTTTTTCTTACTTGATCTCCTCACTAACATGTGGAATTTTTTAATAGTATTGATTCTATATTATTCATCCAACATAGAAGTAATGTATTGTGGAACTTCTCATGACCATCTATATTACATCATCATAGAATACATATTTTTTGATTCAATTTGACTTCAGGTGATGCTTTTTGGAATAAAGGGACATTAAAACAATGCCCTCACAAAATTGTTTAACTTTTGTAATATAATTCAAATATATCGTCACTAATATTCACAATAGTTATGGATTTATCTCTAATTTATAATACAAGAAAATATACACTTATGATCTTCCATCAATTTCAGTGGTACTCATGAAAAAATGGGATATGGTACTCAACTTTATTTTATAGATTTATAAAATTTAGTATTATTATCATTTTATATGTCCTGGGAAAATTCCCAAACATCTTTCACAGTTTCTCATTAATAATAATACTTCTTTAGATCATAATAATGATGGTTATTATGTGAATAAGATCAAGTTTTAGTGGTTCTTCATCAACATTATTCTTGAAAAATAATGAAACTAATTTTTAGAATAAAATAATACTTATAGTGTAACCTATAAAACAATTTTACTCAAAAAATATATGATCTTGTATTCTAAAACAAAAATGAATTTCTCAAATTAACTGAACATCACATGCATTAAAATATTTCTTTTTTTTTTGGAATTAAATAATTCTATAAACTCACTTTTTTTCTGTCATCTGACCTTCCATTTAACATCGATAATGATCTACCACTATTTATTATCAAAGTACAGATCAAACTCCCCTAAATTCCTTTTGGATGTTTTAAAAAATAATGAATATGTTTTTTATAGTCTTGAATAATTATTTTTTTTTATAAATTTTTTTGAAAAACCTGGGGCCGAAGCCTCATTTATTATTAAAGTAATGCAACGATCTCTTTTAACTGGGTAGAGGGAGACCCATTACATGGCCCGAAGGCCCAGAGGGAATTTATCCCAATACATGGCCCATAGGCCCATATTTTTTTCCCAAAGCCCATTCTGTATATAGTAAAGCTACAATAACCACCTAATATAGTACCATGCTGCTGCTGCATGTTTATTTGGTTATGTTCATATAGAATCCAAATATATGGTAGTACATGGAAATTTATATTTAAATTACAAAAAACAAACCTCATATTTGATGAATTAATATATATCACTGAAGTAGTGTATGAGGATCAAGATGTATTAAAATATTTGAATATATAGTGACATCTACTGCTTGTATTTGGATACAGTGTAATTTCTCTACATAGGAACTTACCTATGTAGGAATTCTTATATGTAGAATCTAGACATATCTATTTTTCTAGATTTTAATAATTTTTAGACTAGGGAACCAACACTTAAATTGTAACCCATATTCTTTATTCATTAACCCAAAAATAAAGATTTAATAATTTTTAAATCCTTCTCAACCATTTCAAATAATTAAAAATCATTCTTTATTAAGTGAAAATTATTTTTTAGAATCTCTTAAATATCACAAGTTACACTTCTCTACTAAAAAAATAGTTCATCCTTCATATAAGTATATGTATTTATATATTTATATAATATTCATGAATATGTACACAAGGATAGATTCCTTTCCATTCCATTTCTCTTCAAACTCTAATCATCTTTCCATTTAAGCACATATTATAATGGTTCTTTGAATTTATCTACAAAGATAGCACTATTGTTGTGACAAACTATTATAGACTATCTTCAAGCTCATATTTTCATAATTATCATCTTCTAACATGAAGATCGTATCAAAAATAATTTTATGTTTTAGGGTTATCCACTTGTATATGTTTGTCTATGTATTCATGACAATCTAACTCATCATTATTCTTTTCCCATAGAGTATGGGAAAAAACTCTTCTTGTTTGGTGGGTGGATACTAAATCCATAACTAATTCCTTTAAAACATGTATATAAATTCATATAGAAAACAAACATAATCAATAATCAAAACAATTATTAATATAAACTATACATAAATATATGTAACATTTTTATAAAAGATCCTAAAACATGACATAGCCCCCCTGAGGTCAAGTGATCCCAAATAAGAATCAAACAAGACCTCAATGGTTACTGTTAAAATACATGCCATGTCCTCTTTAAATAATTTACAAAAACTAAATTATAATTTTAATTAGTCACACTAATCACTTGGAATGACTTTATTAAAATCTAATTTGGAAAAAATACCCTCCCTTATTTTGAAACACCATTCCAAAACCATTACATTAAATGACTAATTATAACGACCCATACTTTACATACATTGTTAATACTTCAAAATTGAAGCACACTTATTACAACATATGACAAAACCACAAAGGACCGTATAGGTATAGTGTCTTTAGAAACTGGGAAACATAAACAACTGGTTCATAAATCTTCTACAGTATCTCCCGTTTATTTCATCATATCTAGGGTCCCTTTTAGCATATTCAATTTAATATCCATCTTCCTGACCTGGGGAAAAGAAAACATAAAAGGGTGAGCTCAAATGCTCAGCAAGGGCAAATAAAGGAAATAAAAATCATATCATATCTTTATGAAGATCAAAACCTGCAAAAGAGATCATAATATCTTAACATGGAATAAATCATAGAAGTGAACATGAGATCCCCATAATCATAACATAAAACTTGAAACTTTGTGGCATGCACACATAATCATGGAAAATCATTTCTTGTTAGTCATGACTCATTGCCAAGACTATCTTAGTGGACAAAGTCCCTTTCTGAACCGAGTTCACTCCTCATTTCAGTCCTGTATCACTGAACCGAAATAACCTTCCGTTCCAGCCATGTCTATCTCATGAGATATAAAATCTTTACCCAATGCATTGGAGGGAGATATAGGTCCCACCCATCTTATAATGAATCCTTTCTTATGTGTTCCACATAATCATAAATCATAAATCATAGCATAACCCATGTAATAAAAATGGGATTCTTAAACAACATGACATCATAAAACAATTCATATAAGATAAAGGAATTCATAAAAATGTTTCCATCACAACATAATCAAATCCATGTAATAATAGGGATATAAACAGAACCCTTTTATTATCTTAGATGGAAAATAATTTTGATAAAATACATGAACTTCATTCTTGAGGAAAATATCCTTTCTTCTTCAAAAACACTTTTACATTCTTAACATGTCATACAATTTTAAACTAAAAGAAGTTGATTAAAAATAAACTTGAATACTTGTAAAGGAAGCTTCTTTGAAATAATGTTTTAAAAATCCATTCATGCCGTATAAGTTAAAAAAAACATTCTTCGTACTTCTGTCGGAAAAGTCAAAAAGTACCTCGTACGACAAAAGATTCCTTTCATACATATTACTAAAAACTCACCGAAGGGTAAAAATGGATTTAAACAATTTTTAGGTGGATTAAAATAATATTACATATTGATGAAACATGGATGTGGATGATAAAATACACCCCAATAAATACTTACAAATAAACAATCTCGGATAAAAATGAGATTGTGATATTTCCCTTACCTTAGGTCCGATTTGCTTTGTTCGTGTCCGAAGCTCCTGTATAATGGTTTAAATAATGTTATTGACTTATTCCAGAATCATACATATTGATATGAGATCATATATGGTCATATTATTAGCTTCTTGTTAGTAATATTTCATTGTTACTTTTTACTCGGGTCTTTATAACTTTTTGTTCTTATGCGTGTTTTGTCGAATAAATTCTTATTCTTATCTTTAGGTTATAGATAATTCATTTCCAGAATGGTATTAGTGTAGTATATACCATATTCATTCATTCAATTCATTTATATAATCATTATGAAATGAAGATCATGTAGAACGAGTCGCATCACATCGTGGAGACGGTATTCCGTACGTACGCACGAGTGATGATATCGTTCCTATGATCGTGTAATTGTATTGGAGTATATATATATATTATTTCAGTATCAATATTACTTAATAATAATCATATATAGTTACTCATTACACCATTATACCCATCCTTGTAAGGTGATGGTGGAAAATAGATTACACCATGGCGTGGAGACGGTATTCCGTACGTACGCACGCGCGATGATTTCATTTTTTCCGTAGGATGGATAGAAGGTGAATTAGGGTTGTTTCATATTTATAATAACATATCAGTATGTAAGTAATACTGATGTTATTACTTTATCATGAAACAACTAAAGAAGAAGAAGTTGAAGAAGAATGAAATTGAAAAGATCGGTAATGGATATTACCTCTTCTTTGGAACGCCTCTTTGAATCTTCCACTTAAGGAACTAAGATTGGTCTTTGGAGAAGACCAGGACCTCTAGGATTATTCTAGGGAAGTGGAGAGGAGAAAATGGCAGGGGTTGGCCGAGCTTGAGTGCTCAAATTGGTGTGAGGAGGAGGGGGAGGAGGTGCCCTTTTATAAGGGAGGAGAGGGGCACCTTAGGAATATCTCAAAATATTATTTTATATTAAAGTCAAAATCGGTTTATAATGGTTCCAAAGGGTCTTATTTCGAAGCTAAAGTGGGGATGGGTCGAAATCCTATCAACCAATAGGATTTAGACAAGTTTAGGGTATTATTTTAACCTTATCAATTAGATTTAACTCTAAGTTAATTAATTTAACTTTTACCGTGTCTTTTTGTTTTCTTTCACTATATGGTTAATACACTTACTATAACATGCCAAACGAACCCCAAATTGTTTATTATTAATATATATATCCTTATCTAAGTCATTTGGCCTAACCTTAGATTTTTAGGAATAAAATAACAATTAATAATATAATATTTGATTTAAAAACTATTTTGTGTCAATTTTGACACTATTTGATATATGATTTTTGTGAAAGTCATAACAGAATTATATGTTCGAACCAAGTTGATTAAATCAACACTAATATATCATATCAACCTAGAAAATTAGTGGAATTCATAAAAAGTCTCAAATTACATTTATTTTGGTGTTTATAACATCAATTATGTCAATATTTCATTAATAAGATAATTTCTGCATCATCATTGTGTCATAAATAAATTAAATTATTTAATGTCTAAAAATTACAAATAAAATGCCCTTATGTAGGAAATCTTTTTAGCTTTCTAGTGAATATTTATAGTCGAATTTATCTTATGTATAACCCCATATTAAAAATCATTTACTTATTAAACTTTGATTTTAACTATTTTAACCCTTCTTTAAATAAATTAATAATAAATGTCCTAATCTAATCCAAGTGGGCCTAAATGATAATATTTTACACTTAAGGTTGTTTTTGGTCGAGATAAACTTGTCCAATAGAATTAGGACATGTGTTAGGGTAATATTAATATCATATTTACCCTTAGTTACCCTATTTACTATTAACCGCTGTAAAAAAAAGTAAAAAGTTACTATTCACCAAAAAATTATTTTCATCTCATTGAACCACATTTTAGTCCTTGATATTAACCGTGTCTCTCGGATTTTCGAAATTCCATTCACAGAAGCGGTAAAATTAAGTTTTATGCAAAATTCAATTTTTTAACCTACCACTTAGTGGTTTCACTATTCATCAAAAATTGAAAGTTTTCAGAAAAATACCAAAATTTCACCCTAGGCTAATTTCGATATTCTGAGTCCAAAAATGAAGTCCATTTTGAAAAATAAAATTTATAAAATTTCAAAAAGTGGTTATTACTATTCATAATGGCTAGTTTTAATAGCATATTGTTGTTTAGTGAAACTCGGTATTGCGTACGACGCAAGCTATCGAGGAAGGTCGCGATTGCGTGTAAAGCAAGTCAAGCAAGTGTTGCGTAGAAAAAGATTCCTTTGATAATTTATATAACATAAAAGTCTCGGGTGTTACATTCTACCCCCCTTAAAAAGAATTTCGCCCTCGAAATTCGTCACTTTGTAACAAATAGATGAGGATACTTCTCCCTCATCATATCCTCAAGCTCCCATGTAGCTTCTTCAAGTTGGTGGTTCCTCCATAAAACTTTCACCAAGCTAGTGGTCTTGTTTCGTAGGACTTTTTCACTACGATCCAGAATCTCTATCGGCTGTTCTTCATAAGAAAGATCTTGCTCCAGCGGTACAACTTCTGAGCTGAGTACATGTGAAGGATCTGGTATGTACTTTCTCAGGAGAGATACGTGGAACACATCGTGAACTTGAGAGAGATTCGGTGGAAGCGCCAATCGGTAAGCTACCTTCCCAACACGATCCAGTATTTCAAAAGGACCGATATATCTAGGGCTCAACTTCCCCTTCTTTCCAAATCTCATAACCTTCTTCCAGGGAGATATTCGTAAGAACACTTTATCGCCCACTTCAAACTCTAGGTCTTTTCTTCGGTTGTCGGCATAACTTTTCTGTCGACTCTGAGCTGCTCTTATGTGTTGTTGAATAGATCTAACCTTTTCTGCCATTTCATCAACGAGATCAGGTCCTAATAGCTTTCTTTCCCCAACTTCATCCCAGCAAGTTGGAGTCCTGCATTTCTTTCCATAGAGAGCTTCATAAGGAGCCATCTGAATACTGGAGTGAAAGCTATTATTATAAGAAAATTCCACCAAAGGTAGGTGTTGATCCCAACCTCCTTTGAAATCCATAGAGCAAGATCTCAACATATCTTCTAGGGTTTGAATTGTTCTCTCAGACTGACCGTCTGTCTGGGGATGATAAGCAGTGCTGAAACTCAACTCTGTATCCAGAGTATGCTGAAGACTTCGCCAGAACTTCGAGGTAAATCTCGGATCTCGATCAGATATAATAGAAAGTGGTACTCCATGCAATCTTACCACTTCCTTTACATATATCCTGGCAAGCTGATCTAGAGAGAAATCCTCTCTAATAGCAATGAAGTGTGCAGACTTTGTAAGACGATCAACTATGACCCAGATAGCATTATTGCCTTTGGATGTTTTAGGAAGTCCTGTGACAAAGTCCATAGTGATGTTTTCCCATTTCCATTCGGGTATGGGTAATGGTTGTAACATCCCCTTAGACTTCTGTCTCTCAGCTTTAACTTGTTGACAAATCAAGCATCGAGAGACATATTCAGCAACATCTCTTTTCATGCCATCCCACCAGAAGTACTCTTTCAGGTCCCTATACATCTTCGTGCTTCCAGGATGAATAGAAAATGATGAACTATGAGCCTCATCCAGCAGCTCATTCTTTAATTCGGGGATGGGAGGAACGCAAACACGATTCCTGAACTTTATTATCCCATCACAATCAAGGTTGAATTCAGGAACATTTCTCACCTTCTTTTGTAACTCGACATCTTCTTTCTGTGCCTCTTTAATCTTCACATGTATAGATTGTTGAACATTCATTTGGGAAAGATAAGATTTTTCCCTTTCCATTATAATTCCAAGATCCATCCTTTGTAAATCCATAAATATTGGATCTTTTGTGATCCTCATCATGGATAAACTAGCATGGTCTTGTCGACTTAATGCATCTGCCACCTTGTTTGCTTTCCCAGGGTGGTAATGGATTGAGCAGTCATAATCCTTAATCAGCTCCAACCATCTTCTTTGACGCATATTCAACTCCTTTTGTGTGAAAATATACTTTAAACTTTTATGATCAGTATAAATATCACACCTTTCACCATAAAGGTAATGCCTCCAAATCTTTAATGCAAAGATTACCGCAGCCAACTCCAAATCATGTGTTGGGTAATTTTGCTCATGGATTTTCAACTGTCGTGAGGCATAAGCTATCACCATAACACACTCCAATCCCTTCTTGGATGCATCACTATAGATCACAAACCTTTCTCCACTACAAGGCAGTTTGAGCACAGGTGCACTGGATAACCTTCTTTTCAACTCCTTGAAATTCTCTTCACATTCCTCTGTCCAGACAAACTTAACTCCTTTCCGAGTCAACTTGGTGAGTGGATTAGATAATCGTGAAAAATCTTTTACAAAACGTCGATAATAACCAGCCAAACCAAGAAAACTTCGGATCTCAGTTACTGTTGTTGGTCTTGACCATCTTTCGATAACCTCTGTTTTTGCTGGATCCACAGATATCCCCTCTTTTGAGATTATATGACCCAAAAATGCAACTTTTTGAAGCCAAAATTCACACTTGGTAAATTTGGCATAAAGCTTCTCCTTTCTCAGGGTCTTCAATATAATTCTCAAGTGATCTTCATGTTCTTCCTTGCTCTTTGAATAGACAAGAATATCGTCTATAAAGACTACCACAAATTGATCAAGATGGTCTCTAAAGACTCTATTCATTAGATCCATGAAGATAGCAGGGGCATTAGTAAGACCAAATGGCATCACTATAAATTCATAGTGTCCATATCTTGTACGGAAAGTCGTCTTTGGTATATCCTCCCTTTTTACCCTTAATTGATGATACCCTGAACGAAGATCAATCTTGGAAAAGTATTGAGCTCCGCGTAGTTGGTCAAATAAGTCATCAATGCGTGGGAGAGGATATTTGTTCTTGATAGTGATCTTGTTAAGTTCTTGATAATCAATGCAGAGTCTCATTGATCCATATTTCTTCTTAACAAATAGAACAGGTGCTCCCCAAGGTGACGCACTAGGGCCTATGAATCCCTTATCAAGATTCTCTTGGAGTTGCTTCTTCAATTCCTGCAACTCAATTGGGGCCATTCTATAAGGTGTCTTTGAAATAGGCAAAGCACCCGGTACGAGTTCTATTGAAAACTCAACTTCACGATTTGGTGGAAGACCCGGCAATTCCTCCGGAAAGACATCATCAAACTCCCGTACAATGGGCATATTCTTAATCGTGAGTTTCTCACCAACCATTTGAGATAAATAACCTTCATTTAGTGGAATCAATACCCATAAGATGGAAGAAATTTCCACTGGAAGGTTATGTTCATCCTTGCATTGATAGACGATCATAGGTTGATCTGGAATATGAAATGTGACTTCCCTTCTTTGGCAATTGATATGAGCTCCATGTAGAGAAAGCCAATCCATGCCAAGAATCACATCAAATTCCACTAAAGGAAGGATCACAAGATTTGCAGGAAGCACTTTCCCACAAACTTCGATCGGAGAAGAATTATATACTTCTGATGCGATTGATGTGCCATTAGGTGTTGTCACAGCTAACTCAACATCTAATTGTTGAGGTAATACGGTGATACCCTTAGAAAATTTTTCAGAAATACAAGAGTGGGTGGATCCAGAATCAAATAAAACATTTGCTACTTTAGAGTGGATGGTAGGTGTACCTTTCACCACATCGTTATCGTACTCCACATCGCTGATAGAAATTGCATGTGACTTTCCTTTGTCTTTAGCCTTAAGAGTTTGTTGACGTCGACCATCATCATCAACCCTTGGATTTGGGCATTGATTGGCATAATGCCCCATCTCCTTGCACTTGAAACATTGAAGTGTAGCAGGTTCATTCTGTGTATCCCTTCCTTTGTTTGCATCATTAGACATCTTCTTCCCATTATCACGGCATTCAAATGCCCGATGGCCTTCCTTTCCACATTTAAAACATTTACTTGTCCCTTTAAGACAACTCCCTCTATGTTTCTTTCCACACTTTGAGCATAAGGGAAAGTTCATCTTCTTTTCCGTGTGCTCTTTAGATTTTTCTTTGAATTCCATCTTCCTCTTCTTATCAAACCCATGTGACTGATGGGTTACTCCAATCTCCATCTCGACTTTGAGAGCACATCGAACGATTTCCTCGTAGCTATTGAAGTCCCTTATGGCTAATGCCCTTCGAAGACTTGGTTTTAAGCCACTAAAGAATCGATCGATCTTACTCTCAGGTTGGATAATAATACCAGAAGCGTACCTTGCAAGTCTTGTAAAATTTGCTTCATAGGTACTAACAGATTCATCATCCCTTTGCTTCAGTTCAAGGAACTCTTTCTCCATCTTTGTTCGGAGAATACGAGGGAAGTACTTATTGAAAAATAAGTTCTTGAACTCGTCCCATTCCATAGACTCAATTTCATCCCTTTGCCTCGTATTCTTAACAAGATTCCACCATTGATCAGCATCTCCTTCCAAACGATACACTGCTAGGATGACTTTATCATGCTCAGAACATTGAAGAACTGAAAATATCTTTTCAGTAGTACTAATCCATTGTTCAGCAACTAATGGATCAGTAGACCCGCTGAAAGATGGTGGACGCTGCCTCATGAAGGATTCAACAGAATGTTGCTCCCTTCTTTGTTCGTTTGGAAATCCTGCATGATTCATAGCTTGAGAAAGTTGTGTGAGCATGGCTACAAGATTTTGCATTCCAGCTCCCATATCGTTTGGTTGCTCAGGGGGACAATCATTGCATTGCCCATCGCATTCCGCATTAACACGGTTCCTTCGGGTTCCAGCCATTGACTAAAACCAAGAAGAATAGTGTGAGCAACACTAATTATAATAGGAAACCACATAATTCAAGAATAAAATTTTCATGCTTAAGGTCTTATCCTAGGTTATTCAAGGCCATTTCTAAAACACTAAGATTGTGTTCTATGCTTAGACTTATCCTTAGGGTTCTTACTAAGGCTTTCACATCCTAGTTTCCAAAGGTTGACTATACCTTTCCTCTGATACCAACTATAACGACCCATACTTTACATACATTGTTAATACTTCAAAATTGAAGCACACTTATTACAAAATATGACAAAACCACAAAGGACCGTATAGGTATAGTGTCTTTAGAAACTGGGAAACATAAACAACTGGTTCATAAATCTTCTACAGTATCTCCCGTTTATTTCATCATATCTAGGGTCCCTTTTAGCATATTCAATTTAATATCCATCTTCCTGACCTGGGGAAAAGAAAACATAAAAGGGTGAGCTCAAATGCTCAGCAAGGGCAAATAAAGGAAATAAAAATCATATCATATCTTTATGAAGATCAAAACCTGCAAAAGAGATCATAATATCATAACATGGAATAAATCATAGAAGTGAACATGAGATCCCCATAATCATAACATAAAACTTGAAACTTTGTGGCATGCACACATAATCATGGAAAATCATTTCTTGTTAGTCATGACTCATTGCCAAGACTATCTTAGTGGACAAAGTCCCTTTCTGAACCGAGTTCACTCCTCATTTCAGTCCTGTATCACTGAACCGAAATAACCTTCCGTTCCAGCCATGTCTATCTCATGAGATATAAAATCTTTACCCAATGCATTGGAGGGAGATATAGGTCCCACCCATCTTATAATGAATCCTTTCTTATGTGTGCCACATAATCATAAATCATAAATCATAGCGTAACCCATGTAATAAAAATGGGATTCTTAAACAACATGACATCATAAAACAATTCATATAAGATAAAGGAATTCATAAAAATGTTTCCATCACAACATAATCAAATCCATGTAATAATAGGGATATAAACAGAACCCTTTTATTATCTTAGATGGAAAATAATTTTGATAAAATACATGAACTTCATTCTTGAGGAAAATATCCTTTCTTCTTCAAAAACACTTTTACTTTCTTAACATGTCATACAATTTTAAACTAAAAGAAGTTGATTAAAAATAAACTTGAATACTTGTAAAGGAAGCTTCTTTGAAATAATGTTTTAAAAATCCATTCATGCCGTATAAGTTAAAAAAACATTCTTCGTACTTCTGTCGGAAAAGTCAAAAAGTACCTCGTACGACAAAAGATTCCTTTCATACATATTACTAAAAACTCACCGAAGGGTAAAAATGGATTTAAACAATTTTTAGGTGGATGGAAATAATATTACATATTGATGAAACATGGATGTGGATGATAAAATACACCCCAATAAATACTTACAAATAAACAATCTCGGATAAAAATGAGATTGTGATATTTCCCTTACCTTAGGTCCGATTTGCTTTGTTCGTGTCCGAAGCTCCTGTATAATGGTTTAAATAATGTTATTGACTTATTCCAGAATCATACATATTGATATGAGATCATATATGGTCATATTATTAGCTTCTTGTTAGTAATATTTCATTGTTACTTGTTACTCGGGTCTTTATAACTTTTTGTTCTTATGCGTGTTTTGTCGAATAAATTCTTATTCTTATCTTTAGGTTATAGATAATTCATTTCCAGAATGGTATTAGTGTAGTATATACCATATTCATTCATTCAATTCATTTATATAATCATTATGAAATGAATATCATGTAGAACGAGTCGCATCACATCGTGGAGACGGTATTCCGTACGTACGCACGAGTGATGATATCGTTCCTATGATCGTGGAATTGTATTGGAGTATATATATATATTATTTCAGTATCAATATTACTTAATAATAATCATATATAGTTACTCATTACACCATTATACCCATCCTTGTAAGGTGATGGTGGAAAATAGATTACACCATGGCGTGGAGACGGTATTCCGTACGTACGCACGCGCGGTGATTTCATTTTTTCCGTAGGATGGATAGAAGGTGAATTAGGGTTGTTTCATATTTATAATAACATATCAGTATGTAAGTAATACTGATGTTATTACTTTATCATGAAACAACTAAAGAATAAGAAGTTGAAGAAGAATGAAATTGAAAAGATCGGTAATGGATATTACCTCTTCTTTGGAACGCCTCTTTGAATCTTCCACTTAAGGAACTAAGATTGGTCTTTGGAGAAGACCAGGACCTATAGGATTATTCTAGGGAAGTGGAGAGGAGAAAATGGCAGGGGTTGGCCGAGCTTGAGTGCTCAAATTGGTGTGAGGAGGAGGGGGAGGAGGTGCCCTTTTATAAGGGAGGAGAGGGGCACCTTAGGAATATCTCAAAATATTATTTTATATTAAAGTCAAAATCGGTTTATAATGGTTCCAAAGGGTCTTATTTCGAAGCTAAAGTGGGGATGGGTCGAAATCCTATCAACCAATAGGATTTAGACAAGTTTAGGGTATTATTTTAACCTTATCAATTAGATTTAACTCTAAGTTAATTAATTTAACTTTTACCGTGTCTTTTTGTTTTCTTTCACTATATGGTTAATACACTTACTATAACATGCCAAACGAACCCCAAATTGTTTATTATTAATATATATATCCTTATCTAAGTCATTTGGCCGAACCTTAGATTTTTAGGAATAAAATAACAATTAATAATATAATATTTGATTTAAAAACTATTTTGTGTCAATTTTGACACTATTTGATATATGATTTTTGTGAAAGTCATAACAGAATTATATGTTCGAACCAAGTTGATTAAATCAACACTAATATATCATAGCAACCTATAAAATTAGTGGAATTCATAAAAAGTCTCAAATTACATTTATTTTGGTGTTTATAACATCAATTATGTCAATATTTCATTAATAAGATAATTACTGCATCATCATTGTGTCATAAATAAATTAAATTATTTAATGTCTAAAAATTACAAATAAAATACCCTTATGTAGGAAATCTTTTTATCTTTCTAATGAATATTTATAGTCGAATTTATCTTATGTATAACCCCATATTAAAAATGATTTACTTATTAAACTTTGATTTTAACTATTTTAACCCTTCTTTAAATAAATTAATAATAAATGTCCTAATCTAATCCAAGTGGGCCTAAATGATAATATTTTACACTTAAGGTTGTTTTTGGTCGAGATAAACTTGTCCAATAGAATTAGGACATGTGTTAGGGTAATATTAATATCATATTTACCCTTAGTTACCCTATTTACTATTAACCGCGGTAAAAAAAAGTAAAAAGTTACTATTCACCAAAAAATTATTTTCATCTCATTGAACCACATTTTAGTCCTTGATATTAACCGTGTCTCTCGGATTTTCGAAATTCCATTCACAGAAGCGGTAAAATTAAGTTTTATGCAAAATTCAATTTTTTAACCTACCACTTAGTGGTTTCACTATTCATCAAAAATTGAAAGTTTTCAGAAAAATACCAAAATTTCACCCTAGGCTAATTTCGATATTCTGAGTCCAAAAATGAAGTCCATTTTGAAAAATAAAATTTATAAAATTTCAAAAAGTGGTTATTACTATTCATAACGGCTAGTTTTAATAGCATATTGTTGTTTAGTGAAACTCGGTATTGCGTACGACACAAGCTATCGAGGAAGGTCGCGATTGCGTGTAAAGCAAGTCAAGCAAGTGTTGCGTAGAAAAAGATTCCTTTGATAATTTATATAACATAAAAGTCTCGGGTGTTACACTAATTATATTTGAAAATTAAAATTTAACCCATATAATTAAACCATTATTTGTTTACAATTGACATATAAAATCAAATCCCATTAAACTATAATTTTAATGGCTAATCAATTACCAATTATAAACCCAATAGAAACAAACATTGAATAATTCATAATAAAGGTGAGAAACCATTACTTTTATAAATAAAAACTGGTGTCCTAATATTTCATAAAACATTCCAGACAATTATTAATGATAATGGAAAAAAATACAATATAAATAATCAATATACCAAACAATTAAAAGGAATAAAATAAGAATTAAACGATCAAAAACATAATCTAATATTTTTCAACCTCTAATAATCCCATGTGAATATATATCAACTATAAACACTCACAAATTAATCAAAAATACATTTAATAATCAAAATATATAATGGAATAACTAATTAAAATCCCACATGGTGGCTCTTAAATCTGAAGTCCTAATGAAAAAAGGTATACTACACTACCGAAACACACACAGTAAAAACATACGCATGAGAAAAAAATTATAGCTTTGTATCAACATCTATTTTAACCTAATATTACCAAAACACAAAAAAAATCAATTTTATTGACACAAATCAATATGAATGCTATATAAGTATAATAATATAAATATTTTTAGTCACTCTACCTAAAAGAATCATCATTATGAATTACTTCCAAATGGTTTATCTAAATCTTACCTCAATATTTAATTAAACAATATTACTATTAAGGAAATAATGAAGGCGGAATAAGGGAAAAATAAGGGATAACCCTTACTATGAATAATTCTAAAAAAACTCTACTAAAAACTCATGTAAAAGTGTAAACAAGGTGTGGATGGAGATCCGAAGGGGGTGGATCCCCTTCATTATAGTTGGCCAATGAAAATAAAACTCAACACCCCCCGGCATTGCACCCACCAACCCATGAAATCAATAAGGTACCCTTACTTAAAAAACATCGGTATATCGGGTACCTATAGGCTCTCTATTTTTTTAGTGGTAACTCCCAAGGCACCCATTACAAGAACACCATCCACCAAATGGAGAGACAAAGGGGATTATCCCACTAGCCACTCCACTGATTTCTCAATGCCGTGATGATGTCACTACCCATTTCGATCTCCAATTTTCTGAGAACATACTTTTACTGATTATAACAATATTCTACATGGGAAAATATATCAAAACCTTATTAAAAAACTAAAAAAATAATTAATTTATTGGAATATAAAATAGAAAAATTCACCCATTTACCAAGACAATGGGAAACATGGAATTATTTGGTTTCACCAACACAAAAATATGTAGAACATTAAAAACATTCCACATTAATACTAATTATAATTGAAAATACACTATAGACATTCAACCATAAAATTTGAAATAAATTTTCTTCAATTATTCACTAACTCACTGTGTTATATCTGAAAATTTCAATCTCTCTTGCATAGCGAGACTCCAATTATAGAAACCATAACATTAAATAATCAACATCACCTCCACTAAATCATTTTTATTTTACCTATCCATCAACTATATTAGAGTCCAATTTCTGCTCACATGTGATGGGTTTTTTAGAATCTTATTATAATTATATTCCACATAAAAACCCATATCTCGTAGATATATATTTATCAATAAAACAAGATTGTTTCAATGACTAACTATATACTATAAATGTGAAAACACCAGCCCCTATATTCCTACATCGAGGGATAATTGTTTTTGATTTTATTATGGATCTAATAAAAAAATGAGTTCTGTGGATCAGTTTTTGTGACTTCTAATTCAATTATGAAAACATTTTATACCATTCCTTTTACCTCCACACTTTTTAGGCGAAATGAAATCAAATTCTATTTAATCACCATCATTTTTTCATATAACGCATATAGAAACATACATAAATGATGGAAAAATATTTATAATATTATCCTATTTTTAATAAAGGATTATCCATGTTTTAAATGGTACTAATACATTATAAAATGTCCCACTGGTATTAAACCTGTGAGATTACACATTAAAGGTATATTGAAGAACATGGATTACAATTTAGTCTCCCAATAGTGTTTGGGCATCTAAAACTCATACAATATCCAACCAGATATTTATAATACCTTATTACAGTGTAATATGATGTATGGTAACAACATAAATTTCATTAAATGATATAGAATATTCATGTTGTCATTGTATTTATTAGGTTTTCATCAAATTCATTTACATGTACAGGAACATGAAAGAACAATATTTCTTCTCTACAAATTTTATTACATTGGATCCAAACTCTAACATTCCCAAATTGATATAATCTAAAAAATACATTCTTCTATTTTCCAGTGTAAAAATACAATTCATATTTCCCCTCCTCTTCTCACAATTACATTATACTTCTTTTCCATGTGCATACTCGTATACATGTAATGCTTCTTCTTCTTATAGCTTCTTATCTTAATTATATGTACACTATTTTCACTTTCTCTCCATTATTATTTTTTGACATAAATGTTTCATGAATATTAAAACTATTATTTTTATTTCTTCAGTACACATTTATCTCCTTTGTTCTCCTTTCAACTATTTTTTTTGATACCCATAGTTCTAGAATTTTAGTTTTTGAATCTGTTTTCAACCCCATACATGGAAGAAGAATATTATTTTCTATAAATAATAGTTAAAATGTCTATATTTTTCAACAAGAAAATATTTAATTGTAACAAGTTTTATTAATGTTTCTTGTATCTTCCTTCTTCCCAATATTTACCTATATGTGGGAATATATATTTTCTAATTTTCATAATATTTGGTATTTCAAATCATCTCAAATATCAGATTTTAATTAAGTGATATTATATATTTTAATATACCAACAAACATGGTATCTTTTATTCTTTTTTATTCTAGATATTATATTTCTAAAATTTATTGAAAACTATTTTACACATATGAAAGAAGAATGTATAACACAATGGATTTTCTCATTACTTCATGGTGTAATGTATTGAAAAATATCATCACCTCCTTAAACATGAAAAATAGTAGGATAAATATTAAACAATCATCATTATATTTATTAAATTAAGAAAAAATCATTAAGAATCATTATATTTTAATTTTAATATTCAGAATTTAAAATTCATGGAAAAAATTATTTTTTTCTATGAAATTCTAAAAATATCACCAACTGTTAAACCATACAAACTCTTATGAATATCCTTATTATATTTCCTAGAACCATAAAAATCTTGTATATAAACCTTTCACGATACCTTAGAAAAATATAATCCTGTTAGATCCCATATGCAGTGAGCAACATAACACATACACTCATCATTTAGTTTGTTCACAGAGAAACTTGAAGCGTACACTCTACTTAGTTCACTCATATGTAAGTTACATAAACACATACCCATTAAGAAATGACACTTAAAATGGGGTTACCTTTTATTTTCTCTATATATATATTTAGGTTTAGACATATGTTGGATTGGATGAAACATACTTCAGTTGATTTTAGACATACATTGGGATGGAGGACAAATACATCGCACTGAATTCACACATACACCTATATGACTTTTCCAAATTCATAAAATATACTGAGTATAAAACATAATGAAATATGGTTTTATAAATACACTTACCAAGGGGACAACAACTCTATGTCCTCATGATACATAAACTGGATTCTAGAATAAGAATAATTTTTGGATTTTTTTACTAAAATTCAAGAATTCATTAAAAAATTTCATAATTGATTCAAATCAATCACAAAGAATATCTAATCAAATAAGGCCTTTTGAAACCTTTATCAAAGAGTGTATATAATTTAAACACATATTCAATATACCTCAATAATGGTTTCAATATATTTTAATCTAGATTCTCCTCAATTGTAAATAGGATTTTTTTTCATTATAAATATATCATTATATGTTTTTCTACCCAGATTCCACATCCAAATATTCCATCAATATATCCACCATTTAAATATGGATAAAAATTATTTTTAAAATTATGAATAAAATTTGACATCTGTTAATTGTATCACATAATATTTTTTAATGTTATGATCCTAGGAATCTATCAATATAGTGATTCGATGAGCCTTTTTTCTTTTACGTCTCCGTGGAAACACAATGGAAACTACTATTTAACTTTTTTGGTGTATATATGATCCATAACCCCATAGATACACTTTTTATTTATTTCATTTGATATATTTTTTATAATAACTCTAATGTATAAAAAATAAAATAGCATACCATAGGTCCCCTAACATATTATGATTTCTCTCAACATGAAGATGTAATGTCTATATATTAAAATTTCTTATCTCGATCATATGATGTACTTTCCAAAAAATATTATGGATAGTCCAATCATTAAATGAATTGCATCACATATAATATTTTCTAGTTTCATAATATAATTTAATCAAATGTATTTAGTGCTCTAAAAATATCTTCACCATCGTTATTTACAACTTATCAACATCCTTCAACCAACATAAAAATATATGGGATTTTTAAAATCATTTATTTTCTAATAATAGAAGAAAACATACCAAAAATTCCCACTTCATCTTGATTATTCAATCATTACATCAAAAACACCATAATCTGAAACAATAATTCTTCCTCGTTATTATCTGATAAATATAGAACATACCACTATAACTCCTCTAAGGAACATAAATGATCAAATAACCTTATCCATTAATAATAAACACATCTCTCCATGCTTCCAAGGGAGGTAAATTTTCATATAAATGATTATAAACATTTAACAAAAAAATCATGTTGTTTCTCTCTTCCCATTATTAATAAGATACTACTAATTAAGTCTTTATTTTATAATACATATCGATTACATTACTAGGTTCTCTATCCAAATTCAAATAATTTATTTTCTATCCAAATTCATCATTCCATATTAAAAAACCAACTTCCAACAAATTTTAAACCATTTATAAGAAATAAAATATTCACATAGTGGGATCCACAAAATTATTTTTTGTATTTATTTTTCAACACACGATAATTATATGTCAATAGGTGTACTTTTTTTCACATGTTCATCTTTCAATCTTTCCGAATTTTTCATGAACCATTCCTTTTTCAATTTCTTCTAACCCCTAATGATAATAAATTAAATATACTAATGAAATCATGGTATCATTTCATACTAGTTCTATATACCATAATCCGTTCCACACTAAGTCTATATGATCAATTTGAAGTGTAGAGAACTTGAGTATTTGATTAGGAAAAAAATTTCACTTTGAAAGTTTTGATACCAAGTGAATTGAGAAACTCATCATATATCCTATAAGTGGTACACTAATTTCATGATGATACATTTGATTATACCAATTTTAGTATAATTGCATCATGACATAAATCAACTTGAATTCCTTTAAGAACATCAATTCATAGGTCAAAAACAATGATGTATAATTTAAACATCAGAAAATATCACTGAGTCTTCTTCTACATAATATTTATGTACTAGGAAAATATTAATTTCACTATCTAAAAATTTGAGGTTGTTTTTTACCAGGATTGAGAGAATAATAATTCATATTTTCTAATTACATGAAATCATTAAACTTCTAGAATAATAAAATTTTTATGAATGAATAATTCCATCCACATATTCATGATCTTAATTACCTGTATCCCCCTCAAAGAGACACTCTAAACAATATTGAACTTGTTTGACCTCTCCCATATATAGATTGTGGTATTTTATAGGTATAATATGCACAAAAATAGATTACCTCATGTGATTTTCTATATTTTTAAACATCAAAATATTCACAAATGATGATTTTCAATACAGAATTAATAGAATAATGAATGTGAGATGCGTCCATAATGGTATATTATTCACCATTTTATTTAGTATTTATATAATAAACTTCCTCTCAGGTTCTCACTCTAATAACATGCCACACATTCTATTACATGTTTGGATATAACACAAATACATCAAAAATGATTGTGAATATGTTGAAAATTCATGATTATCAATGTGGATAACATGGATGAGAAGATTTTATTATCTAATTTATCCTATTATATTATCCATAATATTGTCAAATTTTGTTTTGGAATACGATGATTATTTTGGATGTATAAATCTCTTCACATCATTAACAACCTTATCAAGATTACTTGTCTATTCAGTAGCCTACATGTCTAATATAGTCATGATCCAATATATGGATCATTATTGTGCATGGATTATAGTAAAAACCCATTAGAATTATTTCCAACCATATAACATCATATGAACTTCTTTCAATGATATTTGCTCTGTGATCAATTGCAAACTCTAATTAAGTTTGAGATCTTCTTGTGGTATATTATTCTCTCATTATACATTATTATTATATTTTCCTTCATCAATCTACATTTATTTATCAAAATAAAATGAAAAGAAACATTTATTTTTAGATGAATTTGAATCATTCTTGTGGTTCCCATGTCATTTATTTTGAGGTAACATCAATGAACCGACATCTTTGTGATTTTCATAATATGGGTTTTCATTTTGAAGTTTCTTGTATCCATTAGTACATACTTTCATGTTATGATTTAATTTATTAATACTGTGGAATATATTTATATAAAAAAGTTATTTATTCCATTTTTATGTATCAATTCCATTTGAATTATCATGTATTATTGGAACCTAAAATTCATTATTTGTTTTGTCAAAGGATGACTCAATCTTCTTTTTTAAACATCAATGGAGAAACTAGAAAATCAAACATATTATTCATCCATCCAAGGATATAACTTAATTATTAACAAGTTTATATTTCATTGTATTTTCCTTTTATTTTGATACATCATTTCATAAGAATGATCCATCCATGTGACTACAACCATTTTAAGAATAACCGATATATCTAAACGTTCGAAAAATAAAAAATGTATGTTGATATATTCAAATTAATAGGTTAATGTTTCTTTTTAAAAAAATATATACCCCATAAAATATTCATTAATTAAACTTATAAATTTTGTTTATTCATAAAAAATTCTTATTACATATAAAAAAATTAATTGCACCTTTATTTACCAAAAACAATATTTGTTCATACTTGTACTTCTTGTGCTCAATTATTTTAAAATTGGGAAGTATCATATTTATAATATATCTCATCTGTTGTCTGAGACTCTTTTTATTAAATATAATTTATTAATATCATTTTTTCCACTATTGATATGTTATTAGACTTATCATCACATATTCTCATCCATTTTATAGTGGTTTTAATTTAAAACTTACCCTTTTAATAAAAATATATTTACAATGAAAAATATTACATTATATAAATGTTTTCCTTTATGTCTTATTGAGAGTAATCAATAGATATTCTCTTGATTTTTTCCACCAATTATAATTATTTCAGTATAAAAATCTCCCTTATAACTACTTTTTGAAAAAACACACCTACTAATAACATATTATGATGATATAAGTTAACTTGTTTTAAGATATTCAAATTTAACCCCTAGCACATGGTTCATTAAATTGAGAATAAAATTCTCTTTATCCAATATATTCTATATGTATCCACTTTCCATAAAAATTATTTTTAAATATTTGTCCATCTTTTTTGTCTTATATTTAAACCAAATTTCAAAATATTTGATCTCCGTGGATTAAAATACAATTATTTTCACTTTATATAAATAATATTTTTCTAATTTTCCTCTAACGCATGGATGATATCTTCTAGTAACATCTAAATATCATCTGGTTCATAAATTTATTTGAGTCAGTTATTTTATTATTTAGATAATCTAATAATAGTTTATCTATTTTTATATAAATTAATTGAATATGTCTAAATATCTTTATACATTAGAGAACCTTATCACATAAAACTTCCTCTATTTTTTCTTCTACTAAAAAAAGTTATGTAATCTTCACCTACATGATTTCAAATATACCATACATAAATGTTTCAATTTCTATAGTAATACTATACAACATGAATTATAATATGTCAACTAATATTTCCAATGATTTTATATAATCCTGATCATCACCAACTGATATTTGGTTCTTTTATAGAGTAGTTCACCCAATATTTTTTACATCATAATAAACTAATGTATTTGATTTAACTAAGATAGAAATACTACATGTATATTAGTAGAATAATGAACCATCGAATGTTCTACATTTAGATTGGACCAATATTATTAAGTATAATTGCATAAAGAAACTAAATAAATCTATTCTTCGAATTGGAGATATGTATTCTTCAACTATACTCTCTCTTCCTTCTTCTTACTGATCATGGTTTTAATAGAAATTCATTTATGATTTGAAGAAGATAAATATCCTCAAAGACATCAGTTCATTCCAAAATCAAAATGTAACTCAAATATTCAAAAGAGGACTAATTTAAAAGTATATTATCGAATCAGAGTTGTGACCAACATTGATACCAACTATGAGGAAATATATTGGATATATTCATAATTTATATTAAGGGCGAATTAGATTTGTTGACATTAAATCCTTTATGGAAATAATATTATCACTTTTAGTTAACACCTAATATTGTTAGGTATTAGATATATAATTTCCTCTTATCATTGTCATTCTTTAATGAATCACATCCAAAGACACACAAAAACAATTGAAAATGAGTTTTTCAATTTTCACCAACAAACAAGAATGGATAAACCTATGTAAAAATATAAATAACCCACTATCACATGACCTAAAAGTAATAGACCTCTTAGATATAACAAATAAGGTATCTCTTTAATTATTAATTTTAATTCAATCCCTTAATAGTGCATGTTCACTTCACAATAATAGAATATAGAACATCATATTTATACCAACTACTGATAGTTTAAAATCACGAATAATAAGATTATGAATTTCCTCCACTATTATATAATGTACATGTTTGGTTACACTACATGGTTATTCTACCACTTCTCCAAAATGCACAGAAGAATGCAACCACAATCTTTATTATCTTCTTCATCTCTTACACTATGTATAATATCTTTATTTCATTGTGAGAAAAAAATTAGAAGAAAGACTTATTCATTTTTCAATTAGAGAAATAGAATGTATTTCCCCCTCTTATTCTCTTCCACATTTAAAAGATAAATATTTTTCTATGAAGATTTAGGTGAAAAATACTCTAATTCTTTATACTACTTCCAACATTATGAAAAGGGTGTGAAATTTCCCATCACTATTATTTTTCAACATCATTATTTCATTAATAAAATTATCGCTTATTGTTATTTATTCACTGCATAGGGATATAAATTGTTCTCTATTTTCTCTTTTATTATATACTACAAATATTAAAATTTTTGAGTTTTTATATGTTCTACAAACTATATTTGATACAAGAATATTTCATTCCTTGAATTATAGTTTGAACGTATAAATTATTCAACCATAAAGGATATATTTATAACAATATTATCTATATATATCCGTACTTACTTTTTCTCCAAATATTACGTGTATATGAGAATACTATATTTGGAATTTCAATGGTTTTATGTTAATTAAAATCACTCGAATATTATATTTTAATTTGAGAATATAGTATATTTTAATTATGAAATATAATTAATATATATCTTTCTAATAATTCTGTAAAATCAATTTCTTCAACATATATAAAACATAGTTCAACAAGTACAAGACAAATGATTAACAGAATATTGGTAATACCTATTTCATGATGTGAAAAATATTTTTTGATATTTATCAAATTCTCTATTTTTGAATATACCAGAATAATGGAATGATATTCTTGATATTTGGTAAATTAATATCATATGTATGAGAATCGTAATATTTATTTTTCAATCTTGATATTTTTAAATTCTAAAAAACACTGATTTTGAGTTTCAGACATTCTCTAAATTCAACATGTGTTAAACCATTTCAATTCTTTTAAACAACCATAGAATGTTAGTTGGAAGATTACTAAGTCTCAATATCAACCATATGAGATAATATTAACAAAATTATATATTTAAGTCCCAACATTTTGGTTTCTAGACCAAAATTTTAGGTCACTTTTCTTAACCATATGATGTAGTATCACAACCATATGATGGACTAAAAAAACATATGGTGGAAAGTCCAACCAATATGTGAATTACATGAATTAGCCAATTTTTATATTTTATATCATAATTTCTCTAATTTCATTTATGTATCCTGAAAATTATTCTCCAACCATTATAACAACTTCTCAATATCCGTCATCAAAAACATAAAAAAAATGTTTGTTTGAATAGTATTTATATTTATAATATACAAAAAAACACATCAATCATATCCAAATCATCTTGATACTCCAATATATACTTTTTTTTCAACATCTTCTAAATCAGTACTTCCCCATCACTATTATAATAGAGATGTACAGTTTATCATTTTATCTCATCCATGGAAACTAAATAAAAAACAATTTTTCCATCAATCATTGAGGAATATTATAATTCATCCCTGGAAAATTATTTTTCATTTGAATATTGATAATCAATTCACAACCCATTTTCATCATATATCTTTGTACCATTTCTTTTTTACATAATATAAATTTGAAACTCTCTTGGTAAAACCTCCCTAAAATATTATTAGGTTATACATACACATTTCAATACATTATCCTTCCTTCTAAATATTTATTTCATATTAACATAAAATTTATATCTTTTTGGAATCCATTTACAATAAATACAACACACAACAATATGGGTTAATAATGTTGAAAACGATTATGATGTAGTTAAACGAAGCATCATTCCTTTTAGGGGGTACACCGGCCAATGGATCGATTTTTGTAACTTGAAAATTACTAAAATTTTAAATTGGTTATAGTGAATTTACTAGAACGCGATTGTTGAGGCTTAGGATAACAGCATTTTATTAGGAAATCATTTCATGAATTTTATTATCATTCAATAAATTGAATAGGAGTGAGTATATCCCTTTATACACAAAACATCAACACTATTTGTTTAATTGTATCTTTAGATTATATAGAATATATTGGTGTTTTTAAATTAGTTACCACTGGATTAATCTATTTTAACCATTCACTTTACATGTATGATATAATTAATCCATTCATAATAGATTAGTAATTAGATAAAACCGTAAGTTAATAAGGTGGTAGATACAAGAACTCAGACTCTAAGGTGGCATATACATTTACATAGCCAAGGATGTGGTGGATGAATGTATAGACCGAAGCCTGATGTACAAGGACATTACATTAATTTTTCAGAATACATAATACATAACAAAAACCAACACACAAGGACCGTAATAGTTTAGTGTCTTTGGAAACTCGGAACTACAAATCATCTTGAAAGTTCTTCACCATCTCCCATAATGAACTTCCCCTTTTGTTTTATTACCTAAAATATTTCTCTATATCCTGGGGAAAAGAACACATAAAAATGGTGAGGTCAAATGCTCAGTAAGGGTAAACATAGAGACCATAAAACAATCCATAAACATTTGAATGCAAAAACATGAAGATAAAATCCAAAAATAAAAATCTTGAGAAAACACTTAAATCTTGGAAGTACGTAAGAAATATATCATAAAATAATATCAATCAGGATAAAATAGCATGGGAATAAAACATGTAATTGTGGAAAACGATTAATCACATGATACGATTCCCATTGTAGCCAAGGCATTTCTTCCAAGACCATCTTAGTGGACACAGTCCATTGCTGAATCGAGTTCACTCCTTGTTCGAGTCCTGTAACACTAAACCGGATTACTTACCATTCCAGTCATGTCTATCATTTAACACCCCGAGCTTCCACGATACGCCTCTCTTTCAATAAAGCAATAGCTTGCATTGTACTCAAGTTCGAGTTCTAACACACCGCGACTAATCAAGGTTGCCATTATGAATAGTAATAACCACTTTTTAAAATTATAGAAATGTTATATTTCAAAATGGACTTCATTCTTGTATTCTTAATATTGAAATTATCCTAAGTTTAATTTTTTGTAATTTTCTGAGAACTTCCAATTTTTTTATGAATAATGAAAAATACATAAAACAAATTTTTTAATAAAAATAATTTATAGTGATAATTTATAATATAAAGTGGTTTTAAAGAATAATTATAATATATTTTTACCATTTTATCCAATGGTGTTCATTATAATTAATTTCACTTTGAAATTGGACATAAACAATTGTCAATCTTTTGATAAATATTGTTTCTTAAAAATACGCTATTTGTTGTGACAGTAGGAATTAATTATAAAATTAATTAATGAAACTAACATGTTTGGAATTTTTAAAATAGACATCATTTTTTAATTCGGAATATCAATGATAGCTTAGGTTGAAATTTTGGCATTGTTCTGAAAAACTTCAATTTTTGATGAATAGTGAAACCACTAAGTGGTAGTTAAAAAACTGATTTCTTGTTTAAATGAAACATTACCACTTCTGTGATTTGATATTCAAAAATCCAACAAACATGGTTGTAATTTTGAAGTAAAATGTTGTTCAATGGGATTAAAATAAAATTTTGGTGAATAGTAACTTTTAAGTTTAATTAATCGCTATTAAAGGTAATTAGTGTAATTTAAGGTAAAATGATATTATAAAAATAAAAAATGGCAATGAATATTGTCCTACACCTATTGGATGAGTCATGGCCGGCCACGAAAATACATGGGTCAACTTGGGGACCCCATGGGGCCACTTTGGTAGGAAAATGACATAAATAACTTTTTATTTAATGTTAAAATAAAAATGTCACAAACATGAGTTGTTTTACTAAAAAAAAATTAAATGGGGTAATACAAGTCATAATTTTGATCAAAAATATTCACTAGAAAGATAAAAAAAAATTCCTACAACATGATATTTTTTTATTTTTATACATTAAATAAATTAAATTATTTATGACACCATGATGATGCAGCGATTACCTCATTAATTAACGATTCTAATAAAATTGAAGGATAATATAAAATATAAGAATTACACTTTTCCAAATCATATTGTAAGAGTATATTTCTAACCCTTGTCACCTTATCCTAGAATTATATAAGTGTGGGACCTTTAAAATCTGAATCTCATTAGATAATAATGTAACATTTCATTACTTTCCAAGAGTGCCCCTCCTCTCCACCTATAAAAGGCCCCCACCTCTACCACCTTATTCACACAATCAAGCCATTTGTCTCGGCCAAACTCTTCCCAAATACTCTCCCAACTTCTCTCTCATACTCCTAGAAGCCACACTTTGGGCAGAATTATTCCCAAGGAAGCCTTTGGCTCAAATCAAAAAGAGTTACCCGATTTTATGGCAATCTCTTCTCTTATGTTATTTTGTTTTATTTTGCTTCTCCAACCCCTTAAACTCTATTTATTCCTTTATTTTGTAACAACACTAGTATCTTAAATAGAATAAGATGTTTTTATAAGTTGGATTTGAGCTACACTTACACACACATAAATCTAATGATTAAAGAACATACTGTTTCTATGGTTGGCGAATTTCTGCCTCACAAAACGATGATTGTTCAATCTTCTTTTAACACCTCTCATGGTGACCATTATGATGACAACATTTTTATATATGATATTTATTATGTTTTTTTTCATTATGATTCTGTATTTTTCATTTATGTCATACCTTTATGATTTCCATTGTGGGTAAACGCGATAATTTCATTTTAGGAACTGCGGACTACCGCCCCCTCAAAGTGATTTGAATCATTAATGCCATATGTGGGATGTATAAAGGATGGATTAAATGGTATTATACATTATATTATACTGGAATTATATTATACCTTTATATAATTATAATTTCATTCCATTAAATATGAAATAGAAATGAAAGTAGCGTTCATGCGTACGTATGGCTTACCGTCTCCATGAATGGTGAATTTCATTTCTTACCTCTAAATGTTATTTAATATTATAAATGAATATATAGACTAGATATATATGATATATATGATATCTAAATCATGAATATATTTCTGTAGATAATGGATATTCTACCACATAAACAACTTGTAATTATAAGAAGGTTATTTTTGACTCAAGTACAAAAGATCGACAAAATGACCGTTATTAACTTAAATAATTACATAATGTTCATAACATGGTAATAAGTTATATAAAAGGAATAATGAACATGTAAAAGGTTCTTAAGAAAAAAATAAATTAACTCTAGTTTATTATTCAAGAGGTTAAAGAACGATCGAGTCAAGTCGGTCACGTGGTAAGGGAATTTCATAACCCAATTTCTATTCATTAGGTTAATCTACTACTTTCAAATTATGTCATGTTATTATTATTTAATAACATGTATTTTTACTTTCTTTATGTGTACTTATAGTAAATACACATAATAGATCTATTTTATTTTAAAATGATCTTTTTAAGGACTTCGCCTCAATATCCTTTCATTGAGGCATATTTGGTTTTATACACAACATTCATTTATACGGTGTATAAACCACTTTGAATTTTACTTTTATTCAAAAGGTATCTTTTTATACGAAGCGTTTTTACTAAACGACAAAAGTAATGTTTTTTCTTACATATGTGGCGACAACGACTTTTCTGCCGCCGTGACTACTATTTGAGTTTCGGCTTCCTCTATAAGCCATAACTTTTTTTAAAAGAAAAATAAATACCATGTTTTACTTTTATTTTATTTTTGGTATTGAAAATGGTTTTGATAAAGTTATTATTATATCAATGTGTTGTATTGATATCTTGTGAATGAAATGTGGAAATGTTATGTTTCATTTATGCATGTTTAATGTTATACGATTATGTTATGATTTATGATATGTTTAAAACTATTCATATGAGGAATGCATTGGACTTAATAAGTGACGGGTGGAGCCCCCTATAGCTCCTCGATGCATCGGCAGGTCTCATGAGACAAACTAGTGTCTTGGCACGAGGCCTTGACAAAATTTTATTTGTAGTCTTGGCACAAGGCCTTGGCTACGTGGTTATGATAGTCTGGCATTATGCATTCTATGATTATGAAAGTGGTTATTGATATTTCATGTGATTATTCGACCAGTAGAATATCCATGCGAATAAGTAAATAGAATTTTCTCATTTTGCTTTTTCCATATTATGTTGAAGTTCAAGTTTAAAAGGATTTTGTTTTATTCATACATTGCCTTAAATTTTTATGTTTATTTATGAAAGCTTCCGCTATATTGTTATCCTTACTGAGCATCTAAGCTCACCCCTTTCAATGTTTTAATTTTTACCGGATGTGAAGAAGTATTTTAGGAATGACCTGAAGGGATCGTATGAGGGGATATGAAGACAAGATTTTGTTGTAGTTTTTTTACATTTTGATGTAATGTAACACTTATGAATGTATCTAGTGTTTCCAAAGCTACTAAACTAATCGGTCTTTTGAGACTTGATCTTTTGTGATCATGCCAATGTTACTAAGTAACGCACCGACTCTGGGTAGCCGGGGTCGGGGCGTTAAAGTTGGTATCAGAGGCAGTTTATTACTAACATTGGAAGCTAGATTTAGATAAACTCTGATTAGAGCACATAGCCCAAAGATAGACTTTGAGTATTAGTATAGAAGAACATCCTAGAATTTTGGTATTATAGAGATTTTGTCAGTTTTCCGAGCAATACAACCCTATCTGGATACGAGAAGGTAGAGGTGGCTCTGCCACATATGTACCTAGGGGTAAAACCTGAAAACATCACTTTGAGCTAGACTTGAATGGGAACTGGTGCATGACAACGGGCCTTGCTGCACTCTTGGTTACGACACTCCCGGGGGATATTCTTAGGATAATTATCATTTTCTTTACAAACCATTATGAAGGGCTTATGAATATATACTTCCTAAAAGAAAATAATTTTATTATTATGGATTATATCCATAAATAGTTAAATTTATGTTAATTGTTTTTCAAGTTTGTTATTATGTATTTCAATTCACAAACTAACCAATTTTATGCCATTGTATTGAAATGGAGCCCAGTAGAAGGAATGTGAACTCCATCAATACTTATGATCCAATGAGTAAGAAGGATCATATCTTTCATTCTATTAATCCAACATTTAGAAAGTAAATAGTCTCCCATGTGTTATCAACATATGAAGATATAGTATCATGTGTTAATAAGATATGTAGAGAATTCTTTGAGTCTTATGGATTTTATGGGATGAAAGAGAAGAAAAGGATAGAAGAGAGAATGATGGATAAAGGGACGAGGGAAAAGAAGAATTTTCCAATATGTTATAACTGTGGGATAAAACACCTTGGAACTTGACTGAAGGGAATGGAGGATTGTTATAAGTGTGGAGAAAAAGGACACCAAGTGCGTGACTGCAAGGGTAACAAAAAGGTTTCAAATGTACAATGCTTAATCTGCAAGGAGTGGGGACACTATGCAAACCAATGTCCAAATCATCAGAGTATGCCCCAAATGATGTTATTGGATAATAATCAAGTTATGATACTACCACAGATGAGGAGGAATGATTAGAGTTCTTATGTTGTTATTAAATAATTTTTTCATTTGAGTGTTGAATCAATGATGTACTGGTTATAATAATTTTGGAGTATATAAGGATTGTACTGCAGTACTATTTCATCAAGGACTTGAGATTGTGTGGAATCAAGAAAAGTTACTCCACAGCAGGTTAAATTTTTGGAAAATATATGGTTGAGAGAATGATACACCGTAATTTGGTTCTGATACCGAGATAGTGATTTTGGAATAATACATGAATGATTTGGATAAATTATATTTGATATTCTTAACTTCCTTGAAACTGATTAATGATTTGTATACATTTTTTGATAGGAGTATATCTAGTATTCTATAAGGAATAAGGGATCATGAAGGAAATCAATAAGGATTTATGATAATTCAGGATGTTGCAGTATTTTCAATGAAAACATGAAGAAGGTGTTCACATGTTGTTACGCGGAAAAAAGGAACTTCATTATGTTTACCTTCCTTATAAAATTTGGACTGTGAGTTGGACAAAAGTATTTTGGATAACTATAAAGGTTGGAATGAATTAATTTGAACTTTGGATAGTATTGTTAAAGGTTAAAACATTTATGATGATTAATTTTGGAATATTATAATACTACAGTTTTAGGAAAAGTACAACCTACAGGTTGGGGGATAACCCGTCACGTCGGACAATACTGCAGTAATAGAACCCACAACCATAGTGTGACATGCCTTTATTACCTACCACTAGCCTACAGGAAGTCTCTGGTTATTATAAAATAGTTTTACTAATATAAATGGTATGTGATAGTATTTGCAACCTTATACAATTAGGATAAATGTAATATTTTTGAGTTCTATTATCTTTTTGAGTGAAAGATGAGTTTGTGGTAGAAATTAGTTGAAGGTTGAAACTCTACTTGTCAAGAAAAAATATATAATTACCCATTTCTTTTTCTATGAATAAATTAATTCTAAACTTTAGTAAAGAGATATTAAAACAAAAAATGTGTTATCCTAATACCTTATGTCTTGTTGAACTGATTATATTTTAAATCAACATAGATTTAGGCTTTGAGGCCCTCAATTTTACACTTGTTTGGGATTGATGACCTCAATCACTCCCTACAAATATTTATGTTTTTCCTCCAATTATATGTCCCTAATTTTCACCAATGTTCTCCTTATTGAGATCATAATTTGGTGGTGACTTTTTCATTTCCCTTTCCCTCTTATTAAGGATAAATTCTATTAACCTTATTTCTGATGTGGGTTTTCCACAAAAGTATTTTCTATTTTCAACCTTATATTTTGAAAGAAAAATTTCAAATTGCGAGGATGAAATTTATTGAAGGAGGGGAGAATTTAACACCCTGAGCTTCCACGATACAACTCTCTTTCAATAATGCAATAGCTTTCATTGTACGCAAGTTCGAGTTCTAACACACTACGACTAATCAAAGTAGTCGTTATGAATAGTAATTACAACTTTTTAAAATTATAGAAATTTTATATTTCAAAATGAACTTAATTTTTGTATTCGTAATATCGAAATTATCCTAAGTTGCATTTTTTGTAATTTTCTGAGAACTTCCAATTTTTTTATAAATAGTGAAAAATACTTAAAACAACTTTTTTAATCAAAATAATTTATAGTGATAAATTATAATATAAAGTGGTTTTAAATTATAATTATAATATATTTTTACCATTTTATCCAATGGTGTTCATTATAATTAATTTCACTTTGAAATTGGACATAAACAATTGTTAATCTTTTGATAAATATTGTTTCTTAAAAACACGCTATTTGTTGTGACAATAGGAATTAATTATTAAATTAATTAATGACACTCACATGGTCGTAATTTTATAAAATATAAATCATTTTTGAATTCGGAATATCAATTATATCTTAGGGTGAAATTTTGGTATTGTTCTGAAAAACTTCAATTTTTGATGAATAGTGAAACCACTAAGTGGTAGTTAAAAAACTGATTTCTTGTTTAAATGAAACATTACCACTTCTGTTATTTGATTTTCAAAAATCCTACATACATGGTTGTAATTATTAAGTAAAATTTTGTTCAATGGGATTAGAATAATTTTTTGGTGAATAGTAACTTTTAAGTTTAATTAATCGTGATTAATGGTAATTAGTGTAATTTAAGGTAAAAATGATATTATAAAAATATGAAATGACCTTGACACTTGTCCTACACCTATGTTATGTGTCAGGGCCGACCAAGAAAATCCATGGGTCAACTTGGGGACCCCATGGAGCCACTTTGGTAGGAAAATGACATAAATAACTTTTTATTTAATGTTAAAATAAAAATGTCACAAACATGAGTTGTTTTACTAAACAATTTATAAATGGGGTAATACAAGTCATATTTTTTACTATAAATATTAATTATAAATCTAAAAAGATTTCCTACAACATGATATTTATTTTATAATTTTTAGACATTAAATAAATTAAAATATTTATGGCACCATGATGATGCAACGATTACCTCATTAATTAACGATTTTAATAAAATGGAAGGATAATATAAACTCTAAGAATTACAATTGTCCAAAGACTATTGGATGAGTATATTTCGAACCCTTATCACCTTAGCCTAGAATTATACAAGTGTGGGACCTTTAAAATCTGAAACTAATTATATAATAAAGTATCATTTCATTACTTTCCAAGAGTGCCCCTCCTCTCCACTTATAAAAGGCCCCCACCTCTACCACCTTATTCACACATTCAAGCCATTTTTCTTGGCCAAACTCTTCCCAAATACTCTCCCAACATCCCAATATTACTCATAGAAGCCTCACATTAGGCAGAAGTCTTCCCAAGGAATCCTTAGGCTCAAATCAAAAAGAGTTACGCGATTTTAAGTTAATCTCTTATCTTATGTTATTTTGTCTTATTTTGCTTCTCTAACCCCTTATACTCTTTTTATTTATTTATTTTGTAACAAAAACAGTATCTTAAATATAATAGGATGTTGTTATAAGAATTATTCTAGCTACACAAACACACACCTACATCTAATGGTTAAAGAACATACTGTTTCTGTGGTTAGCGAATTTCTACCTCACGAAACGATGATTGTTCAATCTTCTTTTAACACCTCTCATGGTGGACATTATGATGAAACTATTTTTATATATGATATAGATTATGTTTTTATTTTCCTTATGATCCTGTATTTTTCATTTAGGCATACCTTTATGATTTCCATTGTGGGTAAATGCGATAATTTAATTTTAGGAAGTGCGGACTACCACCCCCTCAAAGTGATTTGAATCGTTAATGCCATATGTGGGATGTATAAAGGATGGAGTAAATGTTATTATACATTATATTATACTGGAATTATATTATATCTTTATATAATTATGATTTCATTCCATTAAATATGAAATATAAATGAAAGTAGCGTTCATGCGTATGTACGTCTTACCGTCTCCATGAACGGTGCATTTAATTTCTTACCTCTAAATGTTATATAAAATTATAAATGAATGTATATATTGGATATATATGATATATATGATATCTACATCATGAATATAATTCTGGAGATAATGGATATTCTGCCACATAAACAACTTGTATTTATAAGAAGGTTATTTTTTACTCAAGTACCAAAGATCGACAAAATGACCGTTATTAACTTAAATAATTACATAATGTTCATAACATGGTAATAAGTGATATAAATGGAATAATCAAAATGTAAAAGGTTCTTATGCAAAAACTAAATTTACTCTAGTTTATTATTCAGGAGGTTAAAGAACAATCGAGTCAAGTCGGACACGAGGTAAGGGAATTTCTTAACCCAATTTCCATTATTTGGGTTAATATCCTACTTTCAAATTATGACATGTTATTATTATGTACTATCAGGTATTTTTACTTTATTTATGTGTACTTATAGTAAATACACATAATAGATCTATTTTATTTTAAAAATGATCTTCTTAAGGACTTTATCTCAATATCCTTTAATTGAGGCATATTTGGTTTTATACACAACTTACATTTATACGGTGTATAAAGCCCTTTGACTTTTACATTTATTCAAAAGGAATATTTTTATACGAAGAGTTTTTACTAAACGACAAAAGGAATGTTTTTTCTTACGTATGCGGCGACAACTACTTTTTCGCCGCCGTGACTACTATTTCAGTTTCAGCTTCCTCTATTAGCCATAACTTTTTTTGAAAGAAAAATAAATACCATATTTTACTTTTCTTTTATTTTTGTATTGAAAATGGTTTTGATAAAGTTTTTATTATATCAATGTGTTGTATTGATATATTGTGAATTAAATGTGGAAATTTTATGTTTCCTTTATGCATGCTTTATATTATACGATTATGTTATGGTTTATGATATGTTTAAACCAGTTCATATGAGGAATGCATTGGACTTAATAAGTGATGGGTGGAGCCCGCTATAGCTCCTCGATTAATCGGCAGGTCTCATGAGACAAACTAGTGTCTTGGCACGAGGCCTTGACTACGTGGTTATGATAGTCTGGCATTATGAATTCCATCATTATGAAAGTGGTTATTGATATTGCATGTGATTATTCGACCAGTAGAATATCCATGCGAATAAGTAAATAGCATTATCTCATTTTACTTTTTCCATATTATGTTGAAGTTCAAGTTTAAAAGGATTTTGTTTTAGTCATAAATTACCTTAAATGTTTATGTTTATTTATTATAGCTTCGGCTATATTGTTATCCTTACTGAGCATATGAGCTCACCCGTTTCAATGTTTTAATTTTTCCAGGATGTGAAGAAGTATTTTAGTAATGACCTGCATGGATAGAATTAGGGGATATGAAGACAAGATGTTGTTGTAGATTTTTTTACATTATGATTTAATGTAACACTTATGAATGTATCTAGTGTTTCCAAAGCTACTAAACTAATCGGTCTTTCGAGACATGATCTTTTGTGATCATGCCAATGTTACGAAGTGACGCACCAACTCTGGGTAGCTGGGGTCGGGTCATTACATATCTCATGAGATATAAATCTTTACCTAATGAATTATAGGGAGATATAGGTCCCACCCATCTCATAATTAAATCATTCTTATGTGTGGCACAACATAAACATAAATCATTCATTATAATACAAAGAATAAAATGGGTTTCATAAACATCATCCCATCATAATGTAATCCATATAAACAAAATGGATATTATTTCATCATAATAAGAATCAACCCATATAGAGAATATATACATTATTCTTGAAACATAAACATGCGAAATAATGTCATCTTAGATGGAAAATAATTTTGATAAAACACATGAAATTAAATCTTGAGAAAAATATCCTTTCTCCTTAAAAATCATTTTCCTTTCACAAAATGCCAAACAATTTTAAAAGAAAACGATTTTATTGAAAATAACCATGAAATCATGTATAGGACACTTATTGAAAATTAGGCGATATGAAACCAAAAAAATTTGTTCATGTCATATAATTTAAAAAACATTCTCCTCGAACTTTTGTCGGAAACGTCAAAAAATTCCTCGCATGGTAAACAAAAGAATGATTTCATTCCATAACATGTGGTAAGAGTCAAAAAATGGGTAAATAGTAAATTAAACATACATGAAATTTTTTTTAGAAAACATGGACATGTATGATAATAATAACCCCCATAAATACTTACGTATAAGCAATCTCAGATAAAAATGAGATATGCAAAATAATCCCCTACCTTAGGTCCGATATGCTTCGTACATATCCAAAACTACTGTATAATGATTTAAATAATGTCATTGACTTATTAAAGAATCATATTAATTGTTATGATATCATATATGGTTCACTTATGACTTTATATTAACCGTTCTTTTGTAAAATCTATGTTAAAGCAGTGTTTAGGGTAAAATCGTTTTACTTATCATATGTGTTTAGACTTGTTGTTCTTGATATAATTATTACTTATATCATGTTTTACTTACTTCCAGAATGTAAATCATGATTAATATATCATATATATTCAGTATATATATATATATAATAGATTGATAAATGAAATGAAATACACCATTCATGGAGACGGTAGGTCGTACTTACGCATGAACATTGTTTTCCTTTCCTTATTGACTTGAATTGAAGTAAGTAGATGACATATATATATATATCCAATTTTTTTATAATTTAATATATTTAATTATTATTCATTATATATTACATTATACTCATTCTTGAATGGATAACATTGAGAATGAATTTCATCGCGTCGTGGACACGATAATCCGTACGTACGCACGAGTGATGATATCATTCCAATAATTATTGAATTTAATTGGAGTGGATGATATAATATGTCAAAATCTATATGATGTTATAATAACTATATATTTTTATTCTTTACATCATTATACAAATCCATGTAAGGTCATGGTGGAAAAACATATTACACCACGGCGTGGAGACGTTATTCTATACGTACGCATGCACGGTGATTTCGTTTTCCATTGGACGGATAGAAGGTGAAATGAGGTTTTTTCATATTTATAATAACATATAAGTATATTAGTGATACTGATTTTATTAGTTTATAATTAAACAACTAAAGAAGAAGAAGTTGAAGAGGAAAGAAACGTGAACGAACCGGTAGAAGAGATTACCTCTTCTTCGACGCACCACTTTTAAGCTTCCCCTTAAGGCATTGGATTTGGTCTTTTGAGGAGACCAAAACTTATATAATTTTTATAGGGACGTTTATAAGGGAAATGGGCAGGGTTTGGCCGATCTTGAAGGCTCAAAATTGTGTAAAGTGAAGTGGGAGGAGGTTCCCTTTTATAAAAGAGGAGAGGGGCACCTTAGAAAAAACATAAAATATTATTTTATAATAAAGTCATATTCAGTTTATAATAGATACACGTTGATTTATTTCAAAGATAAAGTGGGTATGGGTCTAAATACTCTCAACCAATAGGTTTTAGACAATTTTATCTCACTATATTAACATTATTATTTAGATTTAACTCTATGTTAAATAATTTAACATTTACTGTGTCTTCATCTTTTCTTACTCTATGTGGCGAATAAACATTATATAACAAGACAAAAGAACCCAAAGGGGTTCATTATTAATATATATAACATTATTTAAGTCAATTGGACGAGCCTTTGATTTTTATGAATAGAATAATATTTAGAAATATAATATTTGTTTAAAAAACTATTTTATGTCAATTTGGACACTATTTCATAATTGATTTTTTTAAAACTCATAAAAGCATGATTAGTTATAAAAATGATAATTGAATCAATACTAGAATGTCATATTAACCTAGAAAATTAGTGTAACTCATTAAAAGTCTTAACTTTCATTTCTTTGGTTGTTTATAACATCAATTATGTTAATATTTTATTAATAAGGTAATTACTGAATCATCATTGTGTCATAAATAAATTTAATTATATAATGTATAAAAATTATAAATAAACTACCATTATGTAGAAAATCGTATTATCTTTCTAATGAACATTTATAGTTGAATTTATCTTCTGTATAACCCTATACTAAAAATGTTTTAGTTATGAAACTTTGATTTAAACTCTTTTAACTCTTATTTAAATAAAATAATAAAAAGTGTCCTAATCTAATCCATGTGGACCTAAAGGGTAATACTTTATTACTAAGGTTGTTTTTAGTTGAATTAAACTTATCCAATAGAATTAGGCCATGTGTTAGGGAAATAATAATATCATTTTAACCCATAAGTACCCTATTTACTTTCAACCGTGGTAAATAAATGTAAAAAGTTACTATTCACCAAAAAATTATTTTTATCTTATTGAACCACATTTTACTCTTTTATATTAATTTTATCTCTTGGATTTTTTAAATTCAATTCATAGAAGTTGTAAAATTAAGTTTTATGTACAATTGCAAATGCTCCTAGGAGGTGGGTAAAAGACGGTGAAAAGTTCAATAAAATTTTTATATATCTAAAATAATTATAAAATGACTCCAATGAATTACATTGAACTTATATTGGTATTATGTATCAATTTTGACATAAAATAAATTTAAATAAAATAAATAACTATTTAAATAAAAAGTCGGTTTTTAAATAGTAATCTAGTGTTTTCACTATTCATCATAAATTGAATGTTTTCAGAGAAATACCAAAAATTTACCCTAGGATAATTTAGATATTACAAATCCAAAAATGAAGTACATTTTGGAAGATAAAATTTATAAAATTCAATAAGTGGTTATTACTATTCATTACGTCTAGTTCTTAATAATATTATAATAATATCTCGTTTAGTGAAACTCGGTATAGCATACTACAAACGATATTGAAGAAGGTCTTGGTTGCGTGTAATGCAAGCCAAGTCAGGGATGCGTGTAGTGAAAGCTCTGTTTGGTGTTGTGTATAACATAATCAAAACTTATTTCATTTATAAATTAAACAAAATCTATACTTAATGTTGCGTAAAATAATTTCCACAAAACGAACTTGAAATTGTGTGTAACACAAGACAAGAATAGTGTTGCGTATAATACAAGCTAATACGGTGTTGCGTATAGTATATGATAATCTTGGTGTATCATACACCACAAGACATCAAATAAATTACAAATAATACTTCTCATAAAATCTAAGGGTGTCACATTCTACCCCCCCTTAAAATGAATTTCGCCGTCGAAATTCGTTGAGGTTATAAATAGTTTACTACTTGAAAGTTTCTTTCATAGAAACACACATCGTAAAAAAATACTATAACTAAATTATAAAAACAAATGTATGAAATGTAACGGTTTCCCAAAATAACTCATCACTAGGATTCCACATAGAAGAACATAGGTGAAAATATGGATATTGAAGAGAAATATAACCATCATCTTCTGATGTAGAGTGGCAGAGAACATGGCTATGAAAAATCCAACCATCATAAAGCCATAAATTTGTGATGATCTAAGGTACCATCTGATTCATCATATATGAGGGCAATAGGAAAACATTTTTGGTTTTCAAGATCATTTCCCAAATGTTGAATAATTTTTGAATTAAAAGAAATACTTACTGGATTTTGGTACAATCTTACCATTTCTCATGCCTTGAACAATTTACACTTCACCTCTTAATGAAATGAAGTTGAAATTGTCTTTCACAAAGTGTTAGCAGATCATGCGATAGAATGATTGGTCATTCCAACTGTCTAGAACATAACGTTAGAAATAGTTATATGCATAATTCCATCTATGGTGAGATTAATCGTATACTGTTCCAAAAATGGACTTATAATTCATCTATCATATCTCCTAATATAATAGAACTAGTTTCTACTAACCAGGGACATCCTGTAGGCTAGTGGTATGCGATAAAGGCCTATCGCACTTCAGTTGTGGGTTTGATTCCCGCATCCTTTTCTGACGCAACAGGTTGTCGCTCATCCTGCAGGTTGTCCGTTTTTCTAAAACTACACAATTATAACATTCCAAAAATAATATCAAAACAAGATCTATCCTTTACAAATACTAACTTGTGTCCAACATAATCCATTCCAATATTTAGGTTTGTCCAAAATACTTCTTTCCAGTCTCTTAGTATAAATAAAATGATTACTAGAAAGTTCATCTACCAAGCATTGAATACGATCATTTATTGCATGTATATCATAAGATATATCTTGTTGGTCACATTCCAAACATGTGAATTCCTTAATCATGTATTCTCTTGAAAAATGAATAACCATTGAACTTTAGTGGAAACATGAATGCTATAAAAATTTACACTTTCCACATACCAAAATTCTATATACTCAAACCATGATATCAATTTTTTCTTATATCAATCATGAGCTCATGAGTACCATCAAACATATTATTTTCTCCTTATCCCTTCATTATGCTCATATCATCTTCTTTCCAAAAATATTTCAATCACTTTTTATAGTTACCGGTACTATATAATTAATGAACACAACATTAAACCAATACATAGATATTCCAAAATCCCATGATTCTATAAATGAGATTCCACAACACTATTTTGAAATCCCATTAGATAAACATTTAATCATTCCACCACATCATTGGAATACTCAACATCACAAATAGTGATCTCATGTGACTTCCCATTGTCCTTTTCCTTAAGAGGTAGTTGATTTCGATCATCATTAACCCTTGGATTAGGGCATTGGTTAGCATAATGCCCCATTTCCTTGCAATTGTAGCATTGAAGTGTTGGTGGTGCGTTCACTATGTTCTTTTCTCTATTCACATCATTAGAAACTTTTTTCCCATTACGTCGACACTCAACTACCTGATGACCTTCTTTTCCACACTTAATACATTTTCTAGTACCTTTTAGTCAATATCCAGCATGCTTCTTTCCACACATTCAGCATAAAGAAACATCCATCTTCTTTTCACCATTGTTCTGAGATTTCTCTTTGAACTCCATATTTCATTTCTTGTCAAACCCATGAGATGGATATGAAACACCAACATAAAATTCTACCTTGATAGCACAACCCAAAATTTCTTCATAGGTACTGAAGTCTCTTATAGCTAATGCCCTTCGAAGACTTGGTTTTAAGCCACTGAAGAATCGATCAACTTTACTTTCAGGTTGGATGAGAAATCCTTATGCATACCTTGAAATCCTTGTAAATTTCACCTCATATATACCAACAGATTCATCATCCTTTTTCTTAAACTAAAGGAACTACAGTTTCATATTTGTTCAAATTATATGAGGGAAGTACTTATTGAAAAATAAGTTATTGAACTCGTCCCAATCCATGGACGCAAATTAATCTTGGGGCCTTGTATTCTTAATTAGAGTCCACCACTGGTCTGCTTCGCCTTTTAAATGGTAAAAAGCTAAAATTACTTTTTCATGTTCTGAACAGTGAATTATGGAAAATATATATTCAATGGTAATGATCCACTGTTCAGTAACAAGTAGATTAGAAGACCCATTGAAAGAAGGCGGACTTTTCCTCATGAAGGACTCAAAAGAATATTGTTCCTTTCTCTCCCCATTTGGAAGTCCAGAATGATTCATAGCTTGTGTAAGTATAGCAATATGATTTTTCACTCCATATCCCATAACATTGGTTTGATCAAGAGTACAATCATATCATTGTCTATTACATTGATCAACACTGTTCTTTTGGTTTCAAGCCATCGTCCAAAACCCAAAAATAACAGTGTGAGAGGCAAAAATCATGCTAGGAAAACAGCATAATAAAGGGGGATTACATTAAATATATAACATATTAGGTTTAATTCATAGATCGTTACCTTAATTCTAGGACTATAACCTATATGTATACTTATCCTTAGAGACATCCCAAGACATACCTTAGAAATACCTCTACGAATTTCAATAAAGTTTTCGCATCCTAGTTTCCAAAGGTTAACTAAACCATTCCTCTAATACCAACTGTAGAGACCCAAGATTGAAGTACATGGACATTACATTACTTTTTTGGAATACTTAATACATAACAAAAACAAGAACATAAGGACCTTAATAGTTTAGTGTCTTTGGAAACTCCGAAAAATAATCTTCTAATCATGGTGAAAGATCTTCAACATCTCCTATAAAGATCATCCTCTATTGTTTTTTTTACCTAAAACCTTTCTTTATATCTTAGGGAAAATAATTCATAAAAAGGGTGACCTCAAATTCTCAGTAAGGGTAAACATAGAGAATATAAAACAATCCATAACCATTTGAATGTAAAAAACATAAAGATAAATTCTAAACATCAAAATCTTGAGCAAAGACATAAATCTTGGAAGTAAGTAAGGAATATATCAAAAAGTAAAATCAATCAAGAAAAAATAGATTGGGAATAAAAAATGAAATTGTGGAAAACCATTAATCACATGATATGATTTTCATAGTAGCCTAGGCATTGCTGCCAATACCATCTTAGTGGACAAAGCCCCTTTCTGAATCGAGTTTACTCCTCGTTCCAGTCCTGTAACAGTAAACCAGATTAACTTACCATTCCATCCATGTCTATATCATGAGATATAAACCTTTACCCAATGAATTTTAGTGAGATATAGGTCCCACCCATATCATAATGAAATCATTCTTACGTGTTCCACAACATAAACATAAATCAATCATCATAACCCAAAGAATAAAATGGGTTTCATAAATATCATCCCATCATAATGTAATCCATATAAACCAAATATATATAATTTCATCATAAAAATAATCAAAACATGTAAATAATAGAGTCATTATACTTGAAACATAAATATGGTAAATAATGTCATCTAAGATGGTAAATAGTTTTGATAAAACACTTTAAATGAATTCTATCGGAAAATACCCTTTCTCCTTAAAAATCATTTTCTTTTCACAAAATACCACACAATTTTAAAAGAAAATGATTTTATTGAAAATAAAAATGAAAACATGTAGAGTAATATTATTTTATATTAGGTGATATGAAACAGTAAAAATCCGTTAATGTCGTATACGTTAAAAAAACATTCTTCTCGCACTTTTCTCGGAAAAGTCAAAAAGTTCCTTATATGGTAAACAAAAGAAATATTTCCTTCCATAGCATGTGGTAAAAGAAAAAAATGGATAAAAAGGAAATTAAACATACACGAAAACATTTTTAGAAAACATGGACATGGATGATAATAATAACCCTATTAAATAATTACGTATAAGAAAACTCAGATAAAACTGCGATTTGCAAAATTATCCCTTACCTTAGGTCTAATATGATTCGTACGTATCTAATCCTACTGTATAATGATTTAAATAATGTCATTGACTTATTAAAGAATAATATTCATTGTTTTGATATCATATATGGTTCACTAATGACTTTATATTACCCGTTGTTTTGTAAATTCTATGTTGAATTAGTGTTTTGGGTAAAATCATTTTATTTATCATACGTGTTTGGACTTGTTGTTCTTGATATTATTATTACTTATATCATGTTTTACTTACATACAGAATTTAAATAATGATTTATATAGCATATATATTCAGTATATATATATTTATAATAGATAGATAAATGAAATGAAATACACCGTTCATGGAGACGATAGGCTGTACGTACGCATGAACGTTGTTTTCCTTTCCTTATTGAAATGAATTGAAGTAAGTAAGTGAAATATATATATATATATATATATTTATTTAGACATAAATCCAGTAGCATTATCATGTCATATATTTCATTATTATTAATTATATTGTACTTGATAATCATTCTTGAATGGTTAACATGGAGAATGAATCTCATCACGACGTGGAGACGGTAATCCATACGTACGCACGGGAGATGATATCATTAACATAATTATTGAATTGAATTGGTGTGGATGATATAATATCTTAGAATCTTTATGATTTTATAATAACTATATATAGTTATTCATTACACCATTATCCCCATCAAAGTAAGGTGGTAGTGTAAAAACAGATTACTCCACGGTGTGGAGACGGTATTCCGTACGTACGAACGCACAGTGATTTCGTTTTCTGTAGGATGGATAGAAGGTGAAATGGGGTTGTTTAATATTTATAATAACATCTAATTATATTATTGATACTGATGTTATTTCATTATAATGAATCAAATAAAGAAGAATATTTTGAAGAAGAAAGAAACTTGAAAGAATCAGTAGAAGAGGTTACCTCTTCTTCGACGCACCTCTTTTAAGCTTCCGCTTAGGGCTCTATATTTGGCCTTTTGAGGAGAAAAGAACCTCTATAATGTTTATAGGGAAGTTGAGAGGGTAAATGGGCAGGGTTTGGCCGATTATGAAGGCTCAAAATTGTGTAAGTGAAGTGGGAGGAGGTGCCCTTTTATAAGGGAGGAGAGGGGCACCATAGGAAAAACTTAAAATATTATTTTATAATAAAGTAATATTCGGGATATAATAGCTCAAAATTGATTTATTTCGAAGATAAAGTTGGTATGGGTCTAAATAATCTCAACCAATAGGTTTTAGGCATGTTTAGGTTACTATTTTAAACTTATCATTTACATTTAACTCTAAGTTAAATAATTTAAACTTTATCATGTCTTCTTATTTTCTTACACTATATGGTTAATAAACATACTATAACAAACCATACGAACCCAAAGTGGTTCATTATTAATATATATAACCATATCTAAGTAATTTTTTGGAGCCTTGTATTTTTAGTAATATAATAAAAATTAATAATATAATATTTGTTTTTAAAACTATTTTATGTCAATTTTCACACTATTTGTTAATTGATTTTTTTGAAAATCATAACAGCATGATTAGTTCAAAAAAAGTTATTTGGATCAATACTAAAATATCATATTAACCTATAAAATTAATGTAATTCATAAAATGTCTAAAATTACCTTTATTTTGGTGTTTATAACCTCAATTATGATAATATTTTTTTAAAAAGGTAATTACTGCATCATCATTGCGTCATAAATAAATTAAATTATTTAATGTCTAAAAATTATAACTGAAATACGATTATGTAGGAAAATATTTTTATATTTCTAATGAATATTTATAGTCGAATTTATCTTATTTATAACCCTATATTAAAAATGTTTTAGTTATTAAACTTTGATTTTAACTCTTTTAACTCTTATTTAAATAAAATAATAATAAGTGTCCTAATATAATCCAAGTGGAAATAATGGATAATATTTTATAACTACGTTTTTTTTGGTCGAATTTAACATATCCATTAGAATTAGGATATGTGTTAGTGTAATAATAATATCATTTTTACCCTTAACTTCCCTATTTACTTTTAACCGTGGTAAGTAAAAGTAAAAAGTTTCTATTCACCAAAAATTATTTTTATCTTATTGAACCACATTTTAATCCTTGATATTAACCATGTCTCTCGGATTTCTGAAATTCAACTCACAGAAGCGGTAAAATTACATTTTATGTACCATTGCAAATGCTCCTAGGAGGTGGGTAAAAGACAGTGAAAAGTTCAATAAAATTTTAATATATCTAAAATTATTATAAAATGACTCCAATGAATTACATTGAACTTATATAGGTATTATGAATCAATCTTGGGATAAAATAATTTTAAATAAAATCAATAATTATTTCAATAAAAATTCGTGTTTTAAATATTAACCCGGTGTTTTAACTATTCATCAAAAGTTGAATGTTTTCAGAAAAATACCAAAAATTCACCCGTAGGCTAATTTCGATATTCCAAATCTAAAAATGAATTCCATTTTAAAATATAAAATTTAAAAAATTTCAAAAAGTGGGTATTACAATTAATTGCAGCTTGTTCATAATAATTTTATAATAATATCTCGTTTAGTGAAACTCGGTATTGCGTACTACACATGCTATCGAAGAAGGTCTTAGTTGCATGTAATGAAAGCCAGGTCAGGGCTGCGTGTAGTGAATGCTTAGTTTGGTGTTGCGTATAACATAATCAAAACTTATTACATTTATACATTAAAAAAATCAATACTTAATGTTGCATAGAAAAATTTCCACAAAACGAACTTCAAATTGTGTGTAACACAAACCAAGAATAGTGTTGCGTATACTGCAAGATAATACAGTGTTCTGTATAGTAAAAGACAATCTTGGTGTAGCATACAACACAAGACATCAAATAAATTAAAAATAATACTTCTCATAAAATATCGGGGTTTTATAATGAATCTATTCATCCTAAAGCCATTTGAATTATATGAATGATATTTTAATACACATACAAAAATATCTCACAATCAATAAAATATATAAGGAACTAATTAAAAACATCAAAAATCAGAATAAATCCATCCAAATCTATTTTAGATACAATTTCATTAAACTCCCTTCATTTTTGAACAATTTTATTTTTCAAAAAATTCATACTTTTCCAAATTCCAACCTATTTGACCACACATTCCTTTATAGAAATGGAAATTAATAAGATTTATGTACATTATAAATTTAAGAAAGTTGTTTCCTCTTATAAATTATTGCTGCAACTCATGCTAATCATAGGTTTAAAGAGATCCCTGTAAAATATGATCAAATTTATATAAAATAATTCCATCCATATTTTATATTATATAAATGATATTTATGACTATAAAATACATTTTCATGACACCATGTGTCCACCAGACATAGAAATTATCAATCAAGTATAGGTCAACTCATATTTTCAGGGTTTTGAAAAATAGTCTAACCAGGTCAATTAATACGATAAATTTCATACATTTAACATATTATCACAACACATATTTCTCATCCAAGTAGTTGAAAATATCATTAGTGACTCAATTAATAATAGGGACGAATTTAACCATTCTAATTCTATAAAGGTCAATATTTCTTTTCTAGAAATCCATGGGCACTCTCAATAATCTGATTTGTATCTGTAAGTTATTCTAAGATAATAAATAGTATATTAATAGGAACATAACATAGAATATCTGATTAATTCTATATAGAATGAATTCATAAGTCTACCTATCAATGTTAAATTTATTTAAGGATTTTGACCCTCTTAATAATTTGTTCATGTAACATAGTTAAATACCCATTTTGGAGTTCTCCATGTCAAACATACTTATCATGTTACCAATGTAAATGTGTTCACAATGTCCAAGATTATTCTTTCATCTATCACTATAAATATAAAACATTATATCTAAGATTCTTCGCAAATTCTTTTCATTCAGAAGCATTTACCAAGCAACATATTTATATAGTGAAGATTTGAAATATCATTTCATTATGTAGATTTTTCCATATATTGTGTCATAAAAAATATTATACTCCCATTGATCCATTTGTGTACAATGGAATCATCTATATTATCTATGAAACCAAACTCACTAATTACAAAATTAAATTGAATATTCCATCATTGATAAATTTAATTCAATAAAAATTTGACCATTTTAGCTTCTATACCGTAGAAGCGTCATTTTCTCTTCAAAATCAAACTATATAAATCATACTGATTTCCTTGACTAAAATAAAACTATTAAAAGTAGTTATTATTTTCATTTGATGTATCTCATAATCAAAGTGAGTTGTTATCGATAGAAAAACTGAAAGTTCATTATCAGGACATCTGGAGAAAAAGTTCTTTCATAGTCAATAACTAGAATTTATTGGTAACCTTTTTCAACTATAAAATTTTAATAGGTGAATATTCTACCATACATTTTGTTTTTATTATACATAACCCACATGGGTCCTATAGGTTTCACCCCAACAAGTGCATCTACCAGGTTCCCAACATTGTTTGTTTTTGTAGAATCCGTTTTAAATTCCATGGTTTATACCCATTTCATGGAATCAGTAATCAAAACTGAATTTTATAGGGAAGTAGGTTCATCTATTAGGAATGTAAATTCATAATAATTTGGCATGAGAAATCCATAACTCTTAGGTAAATAAATAATGAAAATATACCATTGAGGTTCTTTTGTAAATTGTGTCGGTTCTTTTTCTATAACTCTATTTTGATCTAGCACAACCACCACCATATGAACACTAGTTATTTGATGGTTTTAAATTTCATAAACATGAAAATTCCTCCCACTACCACCATTATCATAAAATTCCTTCTCATTTAATGTATAATGTTGGGTCATTGATAAGAATGTTTCATTTTGTGAGTGAAAAATATCGGAACACAATCATCATATAAATTATTTTTATATATAAATAATTATTAAATACCTAACAATTTGCTTCCTACTCTATATCCATTATGGTTTATTAATGACTAATATTTATAAAAATCATTTTAATATAACTTCATATGCTTCTAAAAGCACCATAGTGAAATAGGAATGTCGTACTGACACATAATTGATCGACCCATGTCTAAAAGGTACGTTTTCTATTTTCTGGAAAGTCATTCCATTACGGGGTTCTAGGATGATTGAGTTATTAAATAATTATAAAATCTATTAGGTGATAATTTGGATCTTGTATGTTCCACCTCAATCAGATCGAATAATAATGACACATTTTCCTAGTTTATTTTTTTAGTTTGTTCTAAAACACTTTAAACTTTGTATACATTTCATAATATTTTATCATCGTAAACACATATCCATAATGAATAATGTTATTGGTAAAATTAAATAAATTACTAATTCCCCTAAATTCCTGATAACTAAATTGTCTACAAACATCACTAAACATAAGATCAAATATTCCATGAGCCCTTCCACCTTTTTAGCAAAAAGGAGAACTTTTAATTTTTATGAACTAAATAAGATTTTCCTTTCTCAATCAATTTATAATTGAATGGATTTAATAATTATTATTTTTAGAATATTTGGATTTGTTCCCAAAGTATATTTCTAGTATGACAATGAAAAATGTTTTTGGGATTTGAATCAACATTTTACTTCCAATTTAAATCTAATAAATACGATTAACCATATAAAAATATATAAACCATTTATGTTCTTATAATTCCCATAATCCGTTTTTTTCCTGTATGTAGAAATTTTTTTGTTTGTAATACTGGATGAAAAAAAATTCCTATCAATAAAAAGATACATAAATTAAATTTTCATTTATAACCAGAAAATAATAATACCTTTTTAATTCTAGTATTAATTTTCATGGTAAGAGAATATTATATGTGATGACCACTAATGCAGCAACTTAGGCTCCACTATTTACATGAATATCACACTAACCATTAATCAATTATATATTTTTCCTAATTATTATTTAATCCTTAAAATTTAGGGATTCACAAACGATATCAAAAACCTCAGAGCCCATGTTGGTGGAATTTCTCTCTGTTACATTCACATTCATAGGCTTTGAATACTCATCTTTGAGAACACTTCTCAATAATAGAAACATATATCAAACTATTTTATATATTATTCCTATAATGGATCTCAATATGATTATCATAAACAATATTAAATCTAAAACTAAGACGTATCAATCGGTTAGTATAATGTTCTATTTATTTTCATCATGTATTTATAAATAATTTAATCCCACTAAAATTGATGACCCAAAAAATAATATCTATTTAGTGAGCCAGGATACATATTTGAAATTGTAACAAGTCCACTTTAGTGTCACTCTCATCACTAAGATATTTTGTTATGGATTTATCCAAATCATAATAGTTAGTATTTTTTAAAGTTAATCTGACACCTATGTATCCTTATACATTATGTGAAAAGTTCAAAACATTTTTCCTTGGGTATTTAAACTCTTAATATTTCTAAGCTAAATGTCCCATAAATAATATTTCAATAAAAGAATAATAAAATCAAATACAAGGGAATTTTATTTTGTAGAACCCACCCAATGAAGATATAGTGTCACCCACTACATTCATACCTTACAAAAGAAAATTAGAAAGTACCCATCTTTGGAAAAAACCACATAGTTGGAAAATAACGATCATTAAAAGTATACCATTAGATTTAATCTCTAACTTTTTAGGTGATGGTGGTTCTTCTTAAATATTTAACTTTATTATATTACATCCTATTTATATTAAATTCCTAAGTATTTCTTAATATGAAATATTTATCTTCTCATGTTTTATTTCATTATGTTTGAATTCTACTATAGATTTTGATTTGGAATCCCTATTACATCCACCAAATTAATGTTTTCATATCATATTAATGCATAACTATTTTCATAACCTACGAGTTTGTATTATTAAACAAAAAATAGAAGCTAATTATGTTCATAAATATCTAAATTCTTATAAATCCTAGGGAATAAGAAATTTTTAATTAAAACCATCTAGTTATTTAAAATAATAATCAAAACAACTGTTATCCTTGAGCGACATATAAAATAACTCCATCATTCTAGTATAAGGATAAAACACCCAGGATGGTGGGAAGTCATACAAAAATCCCCACATTATAGAGATAATTTACTCTTGGTTTAATTCAATTCATGATATCTCTACCACATACTATTAAAAAAATATGATTGTGAAATAATTCTTGCACAATAACTTCAATTACAATATGATTTCCAGTTGGATGAAAAATAAACATTATCAAGTCCTACCAAAAAATAAAACACATGTATATTTCTCATAAATCAATTTTTATTATAAACGCTATATTCCAGATATTTATATTATAAATATTTTGATAAACATTAATATAAATTTAATTTCATAAATAAAAAAATTTATTATTTTAAAAAAAATAGAAATAGAGTTTTTTTTCATATTTACATTAGTCAAGGAAAACATGAAATTAATATTTTTATTAAGATAAACCTCATTTTAAGGGAGAGGGGGAAACCAAATAGACATCAAAGACTTAACAAAACAAATTGGCTCTAGTGATCTAAAATCCCAATATCAAAATAGCCCACAATAGAAGAGAAAAGTCTCTTCCAGTATCAAATACATTAAGTCCAGCTTCCAACATCCATCGCTGCTCGGTATGTTGTCCTGTGAAAAAGCCCACGGTCCTGGAACCAATGGAAAAAATACATTCCCTATCAATCAATAAAATACAAATAGAAATAGTGGGGTGAAAATATTTTCCCTGAACCTCATCTGAAACAGAATCTTGTAGACACTGCAAAATCCCTTAACCTGCAGACAACATCAGAAAAAGAAAAAATCCCAACATCATAAATCATTCCACACACAAGATCTCATAGCACATCGCAAAGAAAATTCATCGAATCTAAATACAGCATCCCATTAAAATCAACATGAAATCCCTATCGGTTCACAAAGCAATAACTAGATCACATCCAGAGCCAAATCACAAAGACAACAAGTCCAATAAATAAATTTCTTTCCTGTTGTAAAAAAAATCATGAGTTCGTACCTCCGGATCACCATATCTTATCGGAAGAAGCCCCTATATGAAAATATATTTGCTATCTATTTCCACCGTCCAGACCATCGTGATGATCACTATGAACAACCCCATGCACTCACAACTGAAAATGGATGAGGCACCATCCCACAGGCTACAGCTGGAGCTTGGCTGCTGAACCTTTATCATGCCGCTAGAGAATCGCTAGCCAGATCAAAGGAAGATGGGGAAATAAAATGTCATTGATGAATAGTACTATTGAGATTGATGATCCCATGAATCAAGTTATAGCCACTGAAGTATTTATAACACACCATGGCCACACTGACCAGAGGTATCAAGTAGAAGCTCCAACCGACCTAAGGTGGATGGGAGAAGGAGGTGATAGGGTATCCCGAGCTCAAAGACTCCCCTTACTGTCTCACCACACTCTTCATTTAGTCATGGAAATGATTTTTCAAGTTCCTAATAATTATAATCTATAATAAATTTACAATTTATAACCAAAAATATTCAAATATTTAATATTTAATTTCTTCACATGTCATATTTTATGACATGTATTTATATAAGGTGTACATTTATATCAATATTTTGTTACTATAAGACATTAAATCCTTAAAAATGTCCCATATAGTATTTTTTATTTTTGATATTTTATAAGACCAATCTTATTTAATGATATATCAGGTATCACATTTACCTTATGATACTTTGATTTAATGACAACCCCAAATGTATTGCACATTGTGATATCTCATATTATAAGTTATGATAAATAAGTAAACCAATGGTTTATTCTTTATCATAATTTATTATATATAACTATTATATACTTTAGAATATCAAAATATATGAAATATATCATAACCCATATATTGACACAATGCTCGGGCTTGATCTTCTATACCCAAGATCACTGCCTTCACAAGGTTTAGGGTATGTTCACAAAATTCCCAAAGGTCACTCCCTATGCCTCTATCTCTGGATCACTCTCTGTGGAAAGGGTCATCATCTCCCTCTTACTTCACTCACTATTCTTGGAGATGAATCCACTGAAATTTTAGTGACTTCTAGGACAAACATAGTTTATGGACATGTAGGTCCTTCAATTTTCCTCAATTCTTATATCCCAAACTTTTGGTAGATGATCTGTTGAAATTACATTTTCACATGTAGATGAATTCCACCTTCCCGAGTACTACTAGGTGCAAGAAAATAATTTCCCAAATAGCCATGTATTATGCCATCTTCCTTTGTGTATCATGTCTTATGTGAGTTATATCATTCCACAATATCATTTGGAAAAATTTATTCCACGTGATCCACTTTAGATTTCAGGGAATTCTCCCTCTCCAACTACATTTAGATTTTTACGAATTCCCAGATCAAAAAAAAATGTTCTATAATGATATACGATCTCCCTAGTAATTGATGCAATTAGATATTATTATGTAGCCATAGATACTAGAAAAATTTGATAATCTGAGATTTACCAATTCTTCAATCCAGCCTTATCCACATAGCGTTCCTTCTACAGCCGCGAACCACAAGCCACTTGAAAACAATGTTTCTTATCCGATCTGCATACTATCTTTGTTCATACGTGGTCGATCTCTTCTGCCAATGTCAAGCCATCTGTGTATCACACTGCCTTAATCCATGAACCATTTTTGGAATCATTAACCTCTTCGACGCACCATTCCCACTTCTATGCATACCATTCCCGCAACATGGTACTCGGTCTATGAATTGTGGTACATAGTTCTAATCCTTTGACAAAATTCTTAAAAGTTCTTCATAATTTTCATTCCTATGAACAAACCATTCCTCTTCCAATATCATAATCCTGATTTTGAGGCCCAACTATTTGAAAAAATATAGGATACTTCACCACTATAAAAATGTGTCCTCATCAAACACCGACCATACTCATTCGCGGTCATCTGGCTTTGTCAAAAAACACAATCGTACCCAAAACATACCAAGAGGACACCTTGAGTGATTTTTTCCCATTAGAACATCATACCAAAAATTTGATAACAATATCCACTCTCTTTCTTTTTTTGTAGGAGAATTTTTGATAAATATCAAAATGTATTTGAATAAATACTCTTAACTCAAAAGAGGTAACACATACTAATAAATTGTGGTTCCCAATTTTCGATTTCATAAAATGCTTCATGTGGTGCTACTACATTCATTGGAATGTGGAAAATTAGGCTTCAGAGAAGAGGGTGTTCTTCATTAATGTTTTCATTAAAATGATTATCATATTCCATATTCAATTTGAGAGGTCATATCCATTTATATAGACAACCTTGATGTTCTCCATTTATTTAAAGGCATCAAGTATTTGAAATAATTTTGATCCCTAAATTATTTCCTATTTTAAGAATCCATTGAACTGGTTCAATAAACATGAATTATATAATTAATAAATATATAATGGATCAGTAAATAAATGAAATTTTTGGTATATATAAGGTATATTAATTCACCGACAAGTGATGTGGAATTTTCAATAACATAGTTTGAGAGGTTTCATATGAATGTGTTAATCACACATTCATATTTATCACATGAATTTTATGTTATTTCACATTCTACAAAAATATCAAAGTGATCATTGTCAACACGATAACACTTATACGATGCATAAAAAAACTTTTTTATTCTGAATTACTAATAATTATAAAGAAATATTTTTCCTTATTACAGCCCCACTAAAATAACTTTAAAAAAACAATTTATTCCAACTAAAGTTCTCCCTTCCATCAGAATCATGTGCATAAAATGTATCCCTTGTATCCCAAACAAAAAAAATATCCTAGAAAAAATAAAATAACTTAATATCTATTCATACACTCATCAAAGATGCCTAAATCACATAACTATCACTAATAAGACCTTAAATACTAACTAAAATACTATATCAAAATTAACCAATTTAATTCGGGTCTAAATAGCAGAACCAAGAAGATCAAGGTCAAAATCATCATTTGGTTAAAAAACCCAGACCAAATTATATTACATATTCATATTTTATCTTATTGCCTTAAACTCCCCCTTTGTATCAAACGGTGCTTATCAAATCCACAAATTATAATAAACATTTTTCATATAGTTAATTTCCTTAAAATTTCATTTACTTTTAAATCCCTATTAAAAATCAAATTCCAATATCATCTTTCTTATCTTACTCAAAACCACTACATCATAAAAAAATCACATTGGCCATTGTAAAACAAATATAAAATGGTTTCATACCAATGTTTTTCCCATTATACCATGGTTTTCAATAGTGGCCTAGATGTTTTACTTATTCTGTTGGAATATTTCCTAAAATATTTAATTAGATAGTAACATGTATGTTTTTTGAAAGCATCATGGCTATTCAGGAAATAATTAATATTCAAAAAAATATTTCTTAACTCTCTATTGCAGTTAATTGAGGGAAATAATTTATATCAACCAACGTTTCTATGAAAGTAAATTACGACTACATTTTTACCCATGGACTAGTATTTTTCACACGTGTGGAATTTTATTTATGATTATTCAAGGCCGCATAATATTACTCATTCGTTTTTTTATAAAATAACATGAAATCTATGAAATAAAAGATTCACTATTATAAGTATTTTGTAATCCCATTCCTATGGGATGTTACAAGGTTAGGTATGTTTAAACCATTAGATGATTATGGATTTAGAATATTTATTCATTGTGGAGTGACGAACTCGCAAACCATGGAGTAATAATTGAAGAAACCGAAAATTTGATATGAGGTGGGTCTTTTTTATTTATTTATGCTTCCTATTTAATTTTTTCTCATAATAATAACTTATCATTTTTTATTTATTCATCATCACAAGACAATAACTTGATTTTAATTATCTAAAATTATTATTCATTAAAATTTTATTATCATTTCATTTCATTTATGATATTTAGTTTATATAAAAATGTCAATTATAGAATTAACTTTTTTATTATGAAGAATATAAATTTCATGCCGTTAAATTTCATTCGTGAATTATTTTTTGAGTAACCAGAATTGCATCATATTCCAAGCTTTTCCTTCACCAATCATCGCCTCTCCTTGTAATGGATAATATTTTTGTCCTTCTTAATTATTAATGGTTCAATAATAAGTGACTGAGATAAAAATATGATCACTTATGGGTTATTATATTGTTATATCAGACAATGTAGCTCTAATGAGGGAAATCTAGGTGCAATGCGGTGATGAAAACATGTGTAAATGGTTCTCAAGTGATGGATCAAGTATTAAATTAATTAGGAATATACTATAGGTGAGGTGGAAAATCCTATGAATTGTGTAAGTGATGAGGGTATCATGAAAAAACACCAATGGTGAGACGGTGAAACAAAGAAAATGTGGGTTCCACATCAGAAATGTATGAGAGTGAGAAAATTTATAATAGTGGAGTAAAGAGTGAGAAACATACATCTAGGGACATTTATGTGACTAAAATATTTGTGGCACTTAAAAATAATGTAGGTTGTGCACATTCATGGATAGTGTATCTATATAGGAGTTAAATATCACAAAACATATAATCAAATTGAACACCATGTATCCTGAAAATTATATATAAATAATTTGGCATCACAAGAGGTGTGACCATGTGTGACATTCTATTTTTGGTAGGCCACGTGACATTGGGAATACTGGTGTATATGCATGAAGAACCTTGATTCCCCACATATCATGTTGTTTTCTTAATATGTAGAGCCATATAGATACATAACATGAGATTTTATTATAGTATATGATCTGTTAACCCAAGTGTCCCTCATATCATTTCACCCTATGATAATGCCATGTATATTGACTCAACATGAATGGAAAATGATACTACACACTCATATACTACTTTAGTTTTTCACACCAAGTCTATTAGGGCTAATTCTTTTGTATTATGGGTACTTTGGTGCTATCTAATATATACACAATTGGATTTTAGAATCTGAAAATTATGAAGTCCACTTTAATTAGGTTTTAATGTTGAATGTGGTTATGAAATTATATAAACAATTAGAATATAGTTAGGAATAAAATTATGGAGTTTTGTTTCCTTGGATTCATAGGTTTAATTTCATTGAGTGACTAATGTGTTTTATTTAACAATTGGTATGTTATCCCCCACTTATCCATAGAATAAACATAGATGCCATGTTGATGGAGTTGGAATCCCCCCTTAATGATGGGGAAATTATACTCTAATTAGGGAGTAGTTAAATAACATAAGGTATATTATTCCACTTTATGTAGTGTGAGTTATCCATAGGGGTTGGTAATACCTGAACATTCATAGAAACAATTGGGATACATATGTCCCCGAGGATGTTCTCAAAAAGGTTATAATAAATTATGGAATATGGTATGTTAAATTCATATGGGCCATATGGTATTCTATGTGTTTCAAGATTCCACATAATATATAGTCAATGGACTCAACCAATAGAGATTGGGTTTCTCCTTGTCTTTGGTTTTTCAGAATCACTAATTAATATACTCCATTTCTATTACTATAAGAACAAATGTTGTTTAATTCCTTGTTTGTTTTCTTTTGGGTTCCCTTATGGGTATTTTAATACTCACCATTTTATGGGAATCATGCCCACACATGTTAATTTACAAAACTTTTGCCTACTTCTCTGGTCTTATAGTCAGTCACAGTGATTGTGGAGTTGGATATTTTTGGATAATAATTGTGAATGTTTTCTATGGTGTTCATGAATGGTTTTGATATTTTTTGGAGTTGACCTTATTTAGTTATTGAGGTTTGTCAAATTTTTGATACATCAAATGTAAGTAATTCAAACTACTTTTATGAAATTATTTTTTCATGTCATATTTATTAATATAATGGGTTACAATCATTTTTAATTACATTTCATGATTATGTTTAGTAATGTGGAAAGACAATTATATATGTTATGGTGTGTTTATTAGTTAGTATAATCCCTTATATATGTATATAATAGTTTTTTAGTAATAATCTCTATCATATGTGTTGTAAATGGATGGATTGGTGTGAAACACATTGCCTACTACATGAATAAGAGGGAATTCAATGATCCAGTTCTGGTCTGAATGTTATCACATTGATTTGAATCCATCTAATAGGGCTCAGAGTTATATTTATTGTATTTTTTTGTTTAGAAAACATGGTATAATGAAGTTAGGTGGTCTTCAATTTGGTTTTTAGAATATCTAACTCTTTGAATGTTGATTGTGGTTGATGTACCCTTAATCATGGACTCTAATAATCTGAATGTTAACTCAAAACTGTATGCTATTTATTATGTGGTGAAAGGATGATACATAAATTTTATATCATCTCAGTTGTATTTCATTCCATATCCTTCATGTTCCACCTCAGCAAGATATTATATTACAATAGTGGGGTCATTGTCTAAAAATAAAGGATTCCACCACATATACATCCAAATAAAATTACGACTATGGTCATTATTATCCTATGTTAGTGGGACCACTTCTATTCATTGATCAACTGCTGCAGCTGCAATCCATTTTTTTCCATTTCCTCAAAGTTGGTTTATGGGTTGCTAGTAACCATATAGACACTAATCCAACATTAAACGGTGGTCATGGAACCCACCAACAAGAAAAAAAAATCACAACAGCATATTCAAATTTCAAAATCAAAAACCAAACCCATCATCACAGACACGATGACTTAGGTATCTATATCAGTGAACCACCTCAACCCAGAGCCTCGGCATCACCACATAGATGTCTAAAACACCAATGATCAACCACCGACCCTCGCCGCCAAAACCAAAACCAAGAAACCCAGATGCATTGCCTCCAAACCTGCAACTCCACCAAACCAGATCACCGGCGTGACCCATCACCAGAAAACAGTGTTTCATCCCTTCGACACCACGCCAACACCCACTTAATCGATGTCAACGAGGCAGGAACCCTCAAAACATCATAGAAGCAACACTGGAACACCATGCGAAACAATAGGACGAACACCCTTCGAGATAAATAGAGAGTGAGAAACCACAAAAACACCATATTCAGCCCCACACAACAATCAAATGCAACCAATCCTCATTGAACACCCCCGTCAATGAGATCTGGTCCAAACCATCACCAAGATCGCTGCCTCTAGAAGAAACACTAAAAAATTCCACATACCTGAACATATTCATCTACACAACCAACACAAGACAATAGAGACTTGGAGAAAAACCCATCACCACCTACAGAACCGCACCTGAAGACCTGATCTACCCAAAACCCGAACAGCCAACTCATAACGCAACGAAAACCCCATATCGTAGCACCAAAAACCCGAACCCAAGGCCATCATCACGCCTCCTCAAAAAACTATCCAGAACCAAAGCAGAGCGAGGAGAAAGCAACGATGGAAGACGCTGAGGATGTTGACAAGCCTGCGCGAAGAGAGGCGACTTCGATAATGCGCCGAGCTGAGAGCCAAGGAAAGATCAGCCAACAGGGGATAAGAAGACGGTGGTGGGTGGAAAACCTAGTGCCGAAGATCCCCTGATGGGCTCATCAATTTAGATCATATATGGATTTAATAACTTCAAACACTTGTTGATCAACTGTATTAGGAGTAATTCTTATAAGAACCTGATCAAAATTTTAATCCATAGTGTGAGAAAAGGTATGACCCCACAATGATTATAAAATGTGTAAACTAACCCATAAAGTATATTTTATATTCCAAACAGAGTATGATAAGACTACCATCAAATTGAGTTCACATCATGTGTCAGAGTTACAGATGCCATAAAGACTTTATATAATTTCTAATACATAGGTCGTGGGGTATTACATAAATTCTGTAAAATAATATTTCCATATGTTTTTTACACTCACCATCTATATGGTCATTATTAGCATGAGTATTAATCCTGTTATTTCTAATCAAATGTGAACAAATAATACCTTGAATTGAATTTAGGTAACCCAACTTAGTTTAAATTTTGAATCATTATCTATAGAGTAATACCATTCAATGCCACAGTGGATGATACATATTTAGAAAATGTTGTACCTTCAATAGAGTAGCACAACTGAGTTAAAGTATGCACTAAACTTTAAAAAACCTCGTGATTTACTACTAAGATATGACTCATGATGGATTTCATTGATCATAGATGTTTGATTGAGATATAAAATGAAAAATTTGGGCTTGTAATATGGCTTGGTGTCTCCCCAACTATGTTAGATATATAGATCCCACTTTGGTAAATAAGAGATTTCTAAAAGACTCATACGTAGGCATTGGAGAAGGTCCATTTTTTCAATAGAAAAAATTATGTTGATCCTGTCACGTGGTCCTGGTCGGATGTAATTTTTAGAACTCTTTGAATACATCATAGTGTCAAAGAATGTTACTCTTATGAAGAAATGTGATAGGAAATTTCACATAACACAATTATAAATATTTTTTCCCATTTCAATATTTAACATTAAAATGTAACAAAAAAATTAATAGTGACAGTTAAAATTTGTTTAGAACTAAATTAAAAAACTAAAAAAATGTTAGTGGGAAAGGGTTACAGTTTTTTGGTTTGGCATTATACTTATTCATTATACATTTATTTTTGTTAAAACCCAATTCGTAATTCAATCATTATAGATGATTATTTTAATTTATCAACTTTTTTGTAATAAAAATGAAATTGAAACCATCCTACGAACATTGATCCCACCTTCTCTATATTGGAAAATGATACACATACCCTAGCCAAAGAATTATACCACTTCTTGCCTAGTCCTAATGTACACTTTACAACACTAAACTCAACCCATTATAGCATAAGTGGAATAATCTATAGGAAGAGATGAAAAAATGATTTGGTAAGGATTTGAAAGAAGCTATAGGAAATAAAAAATCTATAATGGACTCCCCCTTACAAACAAATCGGACAATAACTTTCACATCACCAACGGAATAGAAGTTATATAAATAGATGAAATTGGAATATTAGATTAACCTAAAGCTCCCATGATAATAAAACCATTAGCTAAGATAATACATTTCCAGAGATAATTATTGATTCACGTATAGGGAAATAAAAAATAGATTTAAAAAATATATATTTCTATCGTAATATATTATAGTAATATGCAACCTTTATTACTCAATTGAGTGAAAACCCACCATGGAATACTTTAAACGTAGTAATATTTACCATATATGCATTAATTTCTATGGCATTGGTTGAGGTATGTACCAGTTTTCATTTATTTATTTTGATGTTTTAATGGTTTTGAGATGAAATTCTGTGGATTTGGGGGATTTATTGGACTTGGATGATCACAACACTATCGTCAGCATTCTGAATGGAGTTTGGAGGGACATAACACTATCCACAGTTTCTATATATTTGTATTAGTGGAAGTACCTAGACCATATATTTGTGGGTTTTGGGGATTGTTGGATATTCATGATCAACCATAACCATATAGTTGGTTTTTTTATCCACTTAAAAAATTTGCATAATCATTTTTTCTCGTACAATTGTAAGGGATTTCTTCCACATTCTCCCCTCTACCCTAGATCTTTCTACTATATGGAATTATTTGGTTAATTTTGGTTGATAACATTCCCCTTAATCTTGTCTCTCTTCATTATTGGAACATATGCCCTCTGGATTTAAGGTCAAGCCTCATAATCCTCTCTTCTCTGCTTGTTCCTATTTTTGATTAGTTGAATCCTTAATTAGGTAGTTTTTGGGTTTCTTTCATGGAATTCATGATATTAATTATTTATTTTTCTCTTATATATTTGAATATATTTAGAAGAAAATGGTTTTTGAATTTTTTTGGCCTAGAATAAAATATTTTCATGATTTAAGGTTAGTGGATTATTATATTTTCCAATTGGATATTAATTTTAAGGCATTGGATTGGATTTTTTTTAATTTCTTATAAATCTTAATTTTTATTATTATCTTGGTTATGGATTGTAAGAATTAATGTTCTTGGTTTCTTTTTTTATTAAACACATAATAATTATATTTCTATTGTGAGAGTGTTTTTTAGAAAAAGGGGATTGGATGTTGACTATCACAATTTTGTTTCCAAGAATGTTGATTTGATTTTTTTTAGAAAGAATTGAGTTTATAATTCAGATTATGATATTTAATTTTTTTTGAAATGGTTTTCATTGGATTAGATATCAGTTTTTGTTGGAGGGATTAGACTTGAGTCATGAAAACTTCATCTTCTTATATGGGGACCTCAAATAAAATGGAAATGTGATGTTGTGGAAATTCTTACATTTGTGTCAAGACTATATTTGACATAAAAATGAGGTTTGGTGATAGTCAATAGTTCCATGATTAGGTGATACACAATGTTTTTTTTTGTTTCGTAGGGACTAGATCACAATTGTTATTGTATTTTAACATAATCTTGTTAGTTTCATTTTAGTATTATGATTATGCACTTTTTTATAATACCAAGTGATATGGTTTTCATTGTATATTTTTTTATTTTTGTTATTGACCTATTTATTACATTTTTTTAAAATTTCATTGGCTGGGGAATTTTTAAAACACTCAACTCACCTAAATAGTTTTCTAATGATTTGGATATGTGGATAAATTTAAGTGGTTGTAGAATATAGCCCCTATTTTTCCAATCTACTGGATGGGTATATTATATCAAATAAAATTCATGTAATAATAATGTGTGCTGGTTATTGGTGTTGGTTTGTAGTTATGTCTTGGATGTAATTCTCGAGTGGGATATCCATTTGGTGGGATGAATTATAGAATTTTTAAAGAGGAATGGTTGAGCATGTGGATCATCATTTTTGGAGATTTTTATTTTGGTTAATGCTAAAAATTAACTTTATAGTTTTATTACACTTATATTTTAATTGTTTATTCATAATAATTTCATTAAATGACTAAAAAATTTGAACATGAATCATAATAACCCTAATATTTTTTTGTATATTTCCAATATATTGTAATTTTACTCTGGTTTTGATATAAATACACATATTCCATATTATGATTACCTAAATAGTTAGTATGGGGTTAGTGTGAATATGGGGATTGACCATCAACAAATATAATTTTATAAAACTTTAACAGTTATTTCCATACTTTGGTAATCTTGGGGAAACACTAAATTCATAATAACACATTGAATTAATCAATTTTTTTATAGGGATCAATTTCCTTTCAGGGTATTATAAATGCAATAAGTTCTGACATTTTTTTTATAATCCATGTATATAGGTTGAGATTATGTTCATTTCATAGAAATAAAATTATGATGTGACCACTTTACTCTGAATCATGAGCCTCCAGGATGAGTGCTAGTTCATGTGGTTGGTGAATCACTTTGTTGATTAGTTGGAATCCTTGGTGTTGGTTCTTTCGGTTGATGGAAAATATTGGGTTTCAAGAATCATAAAATAATAAATGGGTATTTAATTAATTATGGTCTCATACTAACAAGAAAATTATGTTTTTTCAATGTAAAATTCATTTATAATGGCATTGATTGAAAATCACAATTATTAAAAATAGTTTTGAAATTTACTCCTTTATAAAAAAACTTTGATTTATTAATTGTTTTTTGGATTTAAATTAGAAAATTTTCAATGATAGAGGGCTCATTAGGGTGGTATGGTGAAATTTTTGTATGTTTTTTTTACTTTTCATTAATGTATCTTTTAGTATAAAATAAAATTATTTGGGAATTTTAGAAATATCATTCTATGGAGGTATCCACGAAATTAGCAAAAAAACACATTAAAATTACCATTATAATAATATTTTATATGATCCAACATTTATAATAGATCTAGAAAGGGAAAATCATATTTTTTTTTGTTAGATTTCTACCTTTACATGGTAGGGGTGATTGTTTGTTAGTATTAAATTAGTAGTACCCTGTAATTGTTTCGGGGGATGTTGTCCCACAAGAAGACATGTCATTTCATAATATTATTAATAATATCTATATATTAATAGATAAGATAGATGATTTTAAATAAAAATTTCTTATGTATATATTCATAGGACTTACAACTGAATGATGGAAATAAGTTGAGAAATATGTCATGATATAAGGGTTGATATAGGAATGTTTTGAGAAGATATTTAATAATGAATTTTGCAACCATATATACTATGATCTGAAGATGATTGAGTTATTTTATTTTTATTATGTGAACAAGATGATTTGAGAATATGTTAATCAATTCATGATGTTTGATCAGTTTAAATCGATGATTAATGATAGTGAAACTTTGATGACTTGAATTTATGGGTTTGCATTATTAGCTAACATATACTCATCATTTGTGATGTTTAACCATTGATTCATATGATTTTATAGAGATTAAGGATTTATTGGATGAAATAATATTATTGGAAGTCCTCCATTAGGGATGGTGGTCACTCCACTAAGTATTATAAATGGTTCAAGTGGTTAGAAAAGGAGAATGTGAGATGAATCTCCTTTTGGATTTTGAGTAATCAATGCATTCTTCTATGGGGTCAAGGAAACACTGGGTTTCTATTTTTCTTATGGTTATTTTGACCGATTGATTATAAAATAAACATATAAACCATATAATTGAATAAAATATGGGAATTTTGGACACATCAAATTCTATGATATAATCTTAAATGGGGAATCAATAGAGGTGGGATAACACTATACACATGTATATTCAGCCCCAATGGGACAATCTCAGTAGGGTTATTCATGTCATGAGTCTTTCCTAGTGATTAATGATTCTATAAAAAATCAGGGATGTCAAAATTTATACTTGGGTAGTTGACCCCAGTAAGATAATACTCAATGATTTTAGTTTTCTATATATAAACATCCACAAAGGGATTATACATGCCCATATATTGTGATTGGTTTTTCATTTATTGATTCTAATATTATATCCATAATATTTGACACCAATTTTCATTGTTTAATTATTTTTGTGTGAGTAATCAAAAAGTTGAGACCCTATGCACAGATTAAGTCAGATGTAATTAATTTTCAAATACATCTGGAGGAGAAGTATAACATTATATTTATATTTCCATCATCATTAATTTTGATAGGAAACATGAAATTCGAATGGGATTGGACTATCCTCAACATGAATATATTTATTATAATAATAATAATGTATTGGTTTACTTCCCGTAAGGAATATATTGATTTAGATAGTATGAAGATGGAGTTTTCTACTTATTATGCAAAATAAATAATTTAAATAGTGAAAGTGATATAAATACTAATATTTCAAAAAATGTGGTTTTTAGTGTTGGTATTATTGTTTTCATGTTGGAAGAATTTATTTAAAGGAAATTTGAAGTAGCAAGTTGGGTTGGATTTTCATATATAATAAGTTGTCATACTGTCCTTCTTCCAAATGGTTTTCCATAAAACCTCTAGATTAATTAATAGATTAATAAATTAATTTTTCAACAAGTATTAAAAATATTTTTATAGCTTTTAATTGGATGGAATCCACTAAACTAAGGGATATTAATGTGTATATAAAAGATTTTGAGGATAAAGGATTTATCAGGTTCATTACGTCATTCTTTAAAAATCATGTACACTTTGTAAAAAAGGATATTGGATCATTTTGGTTATATGTAAATTATATATCATTTATTTAGTACACTATCAATAATGAATATTCTCTTTCGAAAATAGATGATCAGCATGATCAATTTATGGGTTCTCCATGGCGTACCATGTTTTAAATAAGGCCAAAATAACATTATCTGAAGGTAAATAAATAATATATACTAAATATCGATTTTCAATATAACCACAACTCTATGAATCATTTGTTGTTTTATTTGATCTTATTATCAACAAAAAAATTACAGCATTGAAGAAACTCGTATTTTTTAAAAATATGAACCCTTTCATTATACTATTTATCATCTTTATATTGTTTTATTCACTATACAAGGTAGATCAAATGAAATTTTTTTATATTTTTTGGTTACATAGAGTGGAAATATTATAAATGAAAACCCCAATAAAATCAAATTTCGGTTATATGAAGAGAGATTTCTTAATAAATTTATCAATGAAAATGGTTTATCTATTGATCATTATAATATTGACAGACTACTATCAGTGATGTCATCGAAACAAATATTGGATATTTTTAGATTATTGGATTTGCATAGTGAATATATAATCTTTTAACCCAAAGTTTTCATTTAAACGCACCAATGATGGATTTTGTTAGAAAATATGTGCCTTTTGGTTTGAACATGGAATTATTTAGTTATTTTATTGATTCAAAAACTGGAATAAAATGGAACCAACAATATTATTTCTATAACTACATTATGGATATACTATTTATTTTTATGATTCATGTAAATTAATTGGGTGTGTGTTGATGTTGTGTAATCATGTGGCTACATACGATTTCCAACGGCTGATCAAGCACAAAAGGAATTATAAAACATAAAAGTTATATCACTACATGATTATAAATGTGTTGAAAATTTGTCATTGATACCTATTTGGTTAGATGATTATAGTCGGTATGGACTATAAGAATTTGAAATATACAATCATAGACTCTGATATATATCATATGCATTGGTATAGGATGGAGTGTTTACATAATTGTTTTCATGGACATGCAAGTACACCTATAGAATGAAATTTGGAATTCAATACCTTAATTATTATAATAAATATGGATGTGGTTTTGTTATAGTATGAGGACTTAAAATAGTTGATATTATATTGAAATATGATTGGATATTATGAAATAGGGTGATCATATGATTTTATATGGTAAGGACGTTATAGTGTCTTTGTGGGATAAGGTATGGTAATATTAGGTTATGGAATTATAATATGTTTCTATAAGGGTTTTTTGAAATACTAGGTAGGTATTGAATGAATTATTTGAGGAAAATTTTTTTTTTATATTTTCATGTAGTTGGTTGTTTCTTCTTAATGAGAGTCTATGTTTTAAAATGATTTCATAGTTCAAATTTTTCAGATCACTCGAGCAGTAAAAATATGTGTAAGGATTAAAGATATTAATTTTAGAGTTCTGACATGAAAATTTATGTTTCTGACTGTGATGAATATTTTCATCCATAGATGTATGGGATGAATTACTATATGGGGATAATGGGAATATTAGAATCATTATTTATCCCTATTTTGAAGTTGGATCAAATATATATTGACTTTTTAATATATTTTCAAATTTCTGTTTGGATGATTGATTCAATTTTTTGAGGTATTTGATATAATAATAAATTTATCTCACTTTATATTATTCTAGTGGAAAACAAGTGGTTGTAAAAACTCTAACCCCAATAGCCCAGATTCAAAGGTTTTTTATTAAAATTAAATAGATAAAAGATATAAAAACTCTAATGATCTATTAGTTTAGTAGTCTTAGAGAAACTAGATACATACATGATTCCATTAGTACATTGGTATTCAAAAATAGAACATAAAAAAATTATTTAAACTACTTATTTCCCATATTCAAATATTTTACCTTCACAAACTGGGCAAAGAAAAAAATGAAGGGGTCATCTTAAATTCTTAGTAAGGGTTTCATGAATCAATAATAAGTGAAGAAAATTTAATTAGGCATAATAATTATTATATGGTTAATTTATTAAAAACACATTCCATTGATAAACTATGAATGAATATTCAACCACATAATTTTTCATAGTGAAAATATACTAGAAAGAAATAACTTAATACTAAATGAAGAGAATGATTAATCATTAGATGTCATGTTTTTAGAACATGAACCATTATACTATTAAGTTGATTTATGTATGTAGGTAAGAACCATCACATTCTTCTTGAAAATAAACACAGTGTATTTTTAACCAATTGTTTTGTCTCATGTGACCTTTTGATGCATCAAGTGGCAATCTATAATTGGGCCCCACCCATCACTACAATTCCTAAAAAAATTCATAAATAGATTCTATTCAATAACATTTAATGAGAGCATTATATGTAAAAATTTTATACAGCTAATACAATAATCATATCATTGAAAATATAAATATATATATCTAATGAAATATTCCATGAATGATGATTATAAATAATAGGGGAGTAAACATACACCACAAAAAAGGGAACAAGTGGGGAATAATAAATATATGGTTATAACTGATGTCCTGATAAAATGAAAACATGTAAAATTTGTGTTTATGAAACATTAGAAAATAGAATCTCTATAACGATTTGGGGAAAAAATATAAGAGTATTTTAATTCAGAAAATGAATGATTGTTTTTTAAAAACTATAAATGAAAAAAAATGGTTTTTAATTGTAAAATGAGGGATTTTATAAAATTATTGGTAGATTAAAATATATTATTGATTTTTCATAAAATTTTTCTATGGATTTTTATTGATCCCATAGAAAGGGCTCCTCATTGGGAGTAACTTAATAGAAAACCTTATAAAAACATGTATTTCTACATCAAAGGAACATGAAATGATAAGTATACATGAGTTTTAAACATATAAATTGAATTTATATAGAGTATAAAAGAATAATTAAAAATTAAATTGGGGTAAAAATATATATATTGTAACCCAAATAAAAAATGGCGGTTTTTTTGAATCTCCTACCCTATATCTGAATGTGTTCTACACATGAACAAAATTTCTTTGATAAAAAAATAAATTAATCAAATAATTTAATTCATAACCTTTGAAATAGTCATTTTTTAGTATAATTATGTTTTATTTTCATTTATATTATTTTTTATGAGTTATCATATTCATTTACATCGTTCAAGAGAGTTTTTTTCCATGGTTAACATCATTGGTTCATTTGTATACAAGTATGGAAGTTACTATATAAATGGAAGTAATTCTAAAAATAATGAAATTATTTGTTATTAGATAACATAAATAAGATTAAACGGTATCATAAATAATTTTTTAGATATTCTGGTTATTCATTAGACATAACTCTAATGATGAACGTTTGTTTATTTAGCTGAATTTTCGATTATCAAGAACTATTTTTGTTTTATTAATTAATATAATTTCTATAAAATGGTTGAAAGCATTATATGAATTATATTATCTATATTAAAATATAATTTAACCATAATTGTGGTTTTATGAATATCCTTGAAGGTGGTAATGGAAAAGTAAAATGCATCGTCCATTATGGTTGCAAATCAGATCATAATTGAAGATATTTACATTTTTATAATAAAATAGAGATGAAAATGGGATTGATGATGGATTTTACATTAACACAATAAAATATAATTATATATTAGATACTATATTTATCATTCATTTTTGGATATATGAGGTGAGGTATCGATAAAAAAATATATGAAATTAAAAACAAAATAACGGGAAATGAATGATTATTTTACCTCTTGAATTTATTTTCCTAGAGAACCTCATTAATGGTATTGGGATTGGTTTCTAGTGAGCCCAAAACCTCTTGGATGTGGTAAATAATCTTTTTAAGAGAATTGGTCAGGAGATGAGAATGATTCTTTCATTAATACTTGTGCGGGGAATATGTGATGAGGGGTAGTATTTATAGTGGAAGAGAGAAGTGTTTTCTCAGTATTTTATACATTAGTTCTGATTTTCCCTCATGTTTATGAATTTTTTTAATGTTATCACTAATTATATCAAATTAATGAGTTGTATTTCTAGATTATTGTGACTATGCATCAATTTCATAATAAATAGTGTATTTAACTTGCAAGGTATATATATCGTAAATTATCGCATTTCACTCTTCAATAAAAATTCAAGTATTTTTGAAAATTCTGACAAATTCACCCTAACCATTCATCAATGTGTAGAATTAAAAAATGAACATAATTTTTTAAAAAAAAATTTCTATATATGATGGAATTAATTTTTAATTAAATTTATGTTTTACTCGGAAAATACAAATTTTAAAATTATAACTGATTTTATAACAATTTGAAAAATTAGTTAATGTAATATAAATTTATATCATAAAAATAAGACAAAAAAATTAATTTATGAATAATTTTTTTTGAAATAAATTTAAATCATTATATCAAGGAAAAAATTAAAATAAACATTTTGGTTTCTAAAAATAAAAACACTTAAATTTTCATTTTGGAAACATTTATTTTCTTATATTATGATAGAATATATCATAATTTCAATTATTAGATACCAAAATTTTATTTATACTTTCATATGTGATGTTAGTATTCCATTGGTCATACTACAATTCATAAGGGTCACATTATTATTCTAAATTTCAAGTTACTATTTCATTGATATATGTTCATTAGTTTCGAGAAAAATCCTTTTATTTCATTCCTTCTTCATTTATATAGTCATTTTGTGTTCTATTTGTGATTTGAAATGATTTATAATATATGAACTAATGTTATAGGAAATTTAACCTATCTAATTAATATAATTTATTTAATGGAATACATACCATAAAATATTGGGGGGTTATATTCTTCCCCCCTTCATAAATTTCATACACAACGTTACAGATGAATATCTTCCTCTAGACAGATGGGGGAGGTTCTTCTTAATAAAATCATCATGTTCCCACATTACTTTTTATATTTATACTTTCTCTAAATATGATTTTCCATTTATTTCATATGATTTCTCAATAATTTATATCTTATGTCATGAATCTCGATAGGCTCTTTACAATTAGACAGATATGGTTCCAGTCCTATTTCTTCATAGATGGGTACATGAGTTTGGTCTAGAATGTAATTATTTAGCAATGATATATAGAACACATCTTGAGCTTGGTATATTGTTGGAGACATTTCTAATCGATACGATACATCTCCAATTATTTCAATAATTTCAAATGGCCTGATATACATGGGGATCTTTTTTCCATTCTTACTAAACCTTGGGGCACCCTTCCAAGGATATACTTTATTAAAAAATGTACTCCGACTTAAAAATTCAAAATATTATTTCCAAGAATAATGAAAACTCTTTTTTCTACCTTGAGACGCTTTAATATGATCGTGAATATTATTTAACTTTATATTAGCCACTGAAATAGGTTCTGGCTCTATATGTTTCCTCTCACAAACATCATATCATCAACTTGGATTTTGAAATATATTTCTATGTAGTGCTTTATATGGTTCCATTTGAATAATAGAATGGATATTATTATTGTAGGAAAATTATATTAATGGTAAATACTAATCTTATATTCCTTGAAATGCAAGTGATCATGATGTCAACATGTTTTACAATGTATAAATAGTCAATTAAGACAATATTTCAGTTTGATGGTGATAATCAGTACTCAATTGAAGTAGAGTATCTAAAGACTTTTGAATATTATTCAATAATTTTGATGCAAATCGAGTATCTCAAACAAACACAATAGATCGAGGTGAAACATTAAGCTTTAAAACCTCATTAATATAAAATCATTTTTGGTAAAGAATAGTAAAATATTTTCATATACTAAGAAAATGTGCCTATTTTGTAAGACGATCAGCAATAACACATATTGCATCATTCCTTATAGGATTCCATGGTATTCCCATGATAATGTCCATTGTAATGTCCTACCACTTCCACAAATTAATAGGAGGAGATTTTATGAATCCTTTAGGATGTTGTCTCTCTAACTTCATGATTTGAAAAACTAGAAACCTTGACACAATGCCATTAATTTATTATATTATATTACCCCACCAAAAATGGTCCTTCTGACCTATATTAACCATGGTACTAACCTATGGTACAAGGAAATTTTAACTATGAGGATAATATAATGTTTCCCTTCTTATAAATGTTATTGATGGAAAAAATAACCACCTTTCAAATTTATTAATTTTGCCTACATACATGAAGTCCTCCAATCTACCATCCTTATTGAGAATAATTTTATTTCTAAAATTCTAATCATCAGATTGAGATATTTTTATCTTCTTAGATGGAGTCCACGATCATTCATGTGTAATGAATATTATACCTTATTTGCATGTCCTTTATGTAAGTGTATTGGATAATCATAATCTTTGAGTAATTTGAGCCATAACCGTTTCCACATGTTGAGTTATTTATTAGTAAAGATATATTTCAAAATATTTTTATTTGTATACATATTACATATTTTACCATATTTATAGTTTCCTTATATCTAGGGATGAAGGATTTCTTCTACTATGTCAAGATCATGAGGTATATAATTTATTCATGGTTATTCAACTACGTTTATGCATATGAAATAACATTATCATCCTACAAAGGGACACAACCAAGTACTTTCCTTGATGCATCACTTTATACAACAAACCATCATTTCCTAATTTTAGATTCAAAATAAGATGATGGACTAATATTCTCTACAATTATTCAAACAAATTTTCAAATTATTTTTTTTATTTAAAAAATAACCCATTTACGTGGGAGCTTGGTGAATGGGTTATCCAATCGGGAAAAATTCTTAAAAAAATTTCCAATAGTACTCTATTTTGGGGGTTGACATTACCTTCATATGATCAACTAAGATTCCATATTTTGAGACAATATGGACATGAAAAAAATTTCTTGAATCCATAAATCACACTTTCTAAATTTACCATATAAATCTTCCATTCCTAGAGTCTAGAGAATAATCCACCAGTTATTATCCTGGTCTTCATATCTTTTATAATACATCATAATATCATCAATGAATACTACAAAAAAATAATCATGATATTACTTGAATACTATATTCATTAGATCCATGAATGAAAAGTGTTCATTTTTCAATCCAAGTGGAATTACTATGAACATGTATTGTATATAACTCATATAAAAAGCTATATTCAGATTATATTCTTTCTTTCCTCACAATTGATGATGTCTATAAAATCTTTCAATATTTTATAAACATTGATCTCCATGAAGTAGTTAAAATAAATCACTAATGGGAGGTAGAAGATAAATTTCATTCATTGTAACATATTTCATTTCTCTATATAGATTCATTGATATTGGTATTTCATTTGAGATTAGATTAATGGTAGATTTAAAATCCTGATCTGGGGATTCCAAGATAATTATTTTCCAAATACATCAATTTATTCATTCATAATTAGTACAACATTAAATTAAAGATAAATTTCGAACCCTTGTAACCCTAGCCTCGAATTATATAAGTGTGGGACCTTTAAAATCCGAAACTCATTAGATAATAAAGTAACATTTCATTACTTTCCAAGAGTGTCCCACCTCTCCACCTATAAATGGCCCCCACCTCTACCACCTTATTCACACATTCAAGCCATTTTCCTCGGCCAACCTCTGCCCAAATACTCTCCCAACATCCCTCTCTTGCTCCTAGAAGACTCACTTTGGGCAGAAGTATTCCCAAGGAAGCCTTTGGCTCAAATCAAAAAGAGTTACCCGATTTTAAGGTAATCTCTTCTCTTATGTTATTTTGTTTTATTTTGCTTCTCCAGCCCCTTAAACTCAATTTATTCCTTTATTTTGTAACAACACCAGTATCTTAAATATACTAGGATGTTGTTATATGTAGGATTAGAGCTACACTTACACACACCTACATTTAATGGTTAAAGAACATACTGTTTCTGTGGTTGGCGAATTTCTGCCTCACAAAACGATGATTGTTCAATCTTCTATCAACACCTCTCATGGTGACCATTATGATTACAATATTTTTATATATGATATTTATTATGTTTTTCTTTTCCTTATGATTCTGTATTTTTCATTTATGTCATACCTTTATGATTTCCATTGTGGGTAAACGAGATAATTTCATTTTAGGAAGTGCGGACTACCGCCCCCTCAAAGTGATTTGAATCATTAATGCCATATGTGGGATGTATAAAGGATGGATTAAATGGTATTATACATTATATTATACTGGAATTATATTATACCTTTATATAATTATAATTTCATTCAATTAAATATGAAATAAAATGAATGTAGTGTTCATGCGTACGTACGGCTTACCGTCTCCATGAATGGTGAATTTCATTTCTTACCTCTAAATTTTATTTAATATTATAAATGAATGTATATACTAGATATATATGATATCTACATCATGAATATAATTATGGAGATAATGGATACTCTATCACATAAATAACTTGTAATTATAAGAAGGTTATTTTTGACTCAAGTACCAAAGATCAACAAAATTACCGTTATTAACTTAAATAATTACATAATGTTCATAACATGGTAATAAGTTATATAATAGGAATAATGAAAATGTAAAAGGTTCTTAAGAAAAAAATAAATTAACTCTAGTTTATTATTCAATACGTTAAAGAACAATCTAGTCAAGTCGGTCACGAGGTAAGGGAATTTCTTAACCCAATTTCTATTCATTAGGTTAATCTCCTACATTCAAATTATGTCATGTTATTATTATGTAATAACATGTATTTGTATTTCTTTATGTGTACTTACAGTAAATACACATAATAGATCTATTTTATTTTAAAAATGATCTTTTTAAGGACTTCGCCTCAATATCCTTTCATTGAGGCATATTTGGTTTTATAAACAACTTTCATTTATATGGTGTATAAACCACTTTGAATTTTACTTTTATTCAAAATGAATCTTTTTATATGAAGCATTTTTACTAAACGACAAAAGTAATGGTTTTTCTTACATATGCGGTGACAACGACTTTTCGGCCGCCGTGACTACTATTTGAGTTTCGGTTTCCTCTATAAGCCATAACTTTTTTAAAAGAAAAATATATACCATGTTTTACTTTTCTTTTATTTTTGGTATTGAAAATGGTTTTGATAATGTTTTTATTATATCAATGTGTTGTATTGATATCTTGTGAATGAAATGTGGAAATGTTATGTTTCCTTTATGCATGTTTTATGTTATACGATTATGTTATGGTTTATGATATGTTTAAACCTATTCATATGAGGAATGCATTGGACTTAATAAGTGACGGGTGGAGCCCCCTGTAGCTCCTCGATGCATCGGGAGGTCTCATGAGACAAACTAGTGACTTGGCACGAGGCCCTGACAAAATCTTATTTTTAGTCTTGGCACAAGGCCTTGCCTACATGGTTATGATAGTCTAGCATTATGCATTCCATGATTATGAAAGTGGTTATTGATATTTCATTTGATTATTTGACCAGTAGAATATCCATGCGAATAAGTAAATAGCATTATCTCATTTTACTTTTTCTATATTATGTTGAAGTTCAAGTTTAAAAGGATTTTGTTTTAGTCATACATTGCTTTAAATTTTTATGTTTATTTATGAAAGCTTCTGCTATATTGTTATCCTTACTGAGCATCTGAGCTCACCCTTTCAATGTTTTAATTTTTCCAGGATGTGAAGAAGTATTTTAGGAATGACATGCAGGGATAGTATGAGGGGATATTAAGAAAAGATGTTGTTGTAGTTTTTTTTTACATTTTTATGTAATGTAACACTTATTAATGTATCTAGTGTTTCCAAGGATACTTAACTAATCGGTCTTTTGAGAATTGACCTTTTGTAATCTTGCCAATGTTACGAAGTAACGCACTGACTCTAGGCAGCCGGGGTCGGGGTGTTACAGTTGGTATCAGAGGGAGTTTATTACTAAACTTGGAAGATAGATTTAGATAAACTCTGATTAGAGCACATAGCCCAAAGATATACTTTGAGTATTAGTATAGAAGAACTTCCTAGAATTTTGGTATTATAGAGATTTTGTGAGTTTTCCGAGCAATACATCCCTGTCTGGATACAAGCAGGTAGAGGTGGCTCTGGCACAGATGTACCTAGGGGTATAACCCAAAAACACCGCTTTGAGCTAGAATCGAACGGGAACTGGTGCACGACAACGGGCCTTGCTTCACTCTTGGTTACGACACTCCCGGGGGATATTCTTAGGATAATTATCATTTTCTTTACAAACCATTATGAAGGGCTTATGAATATATAATTCCTCAAAGAAAACATTTTATTATTATGGATTATATCCATAAATAGTTAAATTTATGTTATGTGTTTTTCAAGTTTGTTATTATGTATTTCGATTGATAAACTAACCTAGTTTATGACATTGTATAGAAATGGTGCCCAGTAGAAGGAATGTGAACTCCATCAATACATATGATCTAATGAGTAAGAAGGATCATATCTTTCATGGTATTAAGCCAACATTTAGAAGGGAAATAGTCTCCCATGTGTTCTCAACATATGAAGAAATAGCATCATGTGTTAATAAGATAAGTAGAGAATTCTCTGAGTCTTATGGATTTGAAGGGATGAAAGAGAAGAAAAGGATAGAAGAGAGAATGATGTATAAAGGGATGAGGGAAAAGAAGAATTTTCCAATATGTGATAACTGTGGGATAAAACACCTTGGAACTTGACTGAAGGGAATGGAGGGTTGTTATAATTGTGGAGAAAAAGGACACCAAGTGCATGACTGCAAGGTTAACAAAAAGGTTTCAAATGTACAATGATTCATCTTCAAGGAGTGGGGACAATATGCAAACCAATGTCCAAATCATCAGAGTATGCCCCAAATGATGTTATTGGATAACAATCATGTTATGATACTACCACAGATGAAGAGGAATGGTTAGAGTTCTTATGTTGTTATTAAATAATTTTGTCATTTGAGTGTTTTATCAATGATGTTCTGGTTATCATAATTATGGAGTATATAAGGATTGTACTGCAGTACTATTTCATCAAGGACTTGAGATTGTGTGGAACCAAGAAAAGTAACTCCACAGCAGGTTAAATTTTTGGAAAATATATGGATGATAGAAAGATAAATCGTAATATGGTTATGATACCGAGATAGTGATTTTGGAATAATACATGATTGATTTGGATAAATTATATTGGATATTCTTAACTTCCTTGAAACTGATTAATGATTTGTATACATTTTTTGATAGAAGGAATATATCTAGTATTCTATAAGGAATAAGGGATCATGAAGGTTATCAATAAGGATTTATGGTAATTCAGGATGTTGCAGTATTTTCAATGAATACAAGATGAAGGTGTTCACATGTTGTTACGCGGAAAAAAGGAACTTCATTATGTTTACCTTCCTTATAAAATTTGGACTGTGAGTTGGATAGAAGTATTTTGGATAACTATAAAGGTTGGAATGAATTAAGTTGAACTTTGGATAGTATTGTTAAAGGTTAAAAAATTTATGAAGATTATTTTTGGAATATTATAATACTATAGTTTTAGTAAAAGTACAACCTACAGGTTGGGGGATAACCCGTCGTGTCGGACAAAGTTGTAGTAATCGAACCCACAACCATAGTGTGACATGCCTTTATTACCTACCACTAGCCTACATGAAGTCCATGGTTATTATAAAATAGTTTTACTAATCTAAATGGTATGTGTTAGTATTTGGAACCTTATACAATTAGGATAAATATAATATTTTTGAGTTCTATTATCTTTTTGAGTGAAAGATGACTTTGTGGTAGAAATTAGTTGAAGGTTGAAACTCTACTTGTCAAGCATAAATATATATATACCCATCTCTTATTCTATGAATAAATTAATTCTAAACTTTAGTAAAGAGATATTAAAACAAAAAATGTGTTATCCTAATACCTTATGTCTTGTTGAACTGATAATATTTTAAATCAACATAGATTTAAGGCTTTGAGGCCCTCAATTTTACACTTGTTTGGGATTGATGACCTCAATCACTCCCTACAAATATTTACGTTTTTTCTCAAATTATATGTCCCTAATTTACACCAATGTCTTCCTTATTGAGATAATAATTTGGTGGTGACTTTTTCATTTCCATTTCCCTCTTATTAAGGCTAAATTCTATTAACCTTATTCCTGATGTGGGTTTTCCACAAAATTATTTTCTATTTTCAACCTTTTCTTTTCAAAGAAAAATTTCAAATTGCGAGGATGCAATTTATTGAATGAGGGGAGAATGTAACACCCCGAGCTTCCACGATACGCCTCTCTTTCAATAATGCAATAGCTTGCATTGTACGCAAGTTCGAGTTCTAGCACACTGCGACTAATCAAAGTAGTCATTATGAATAGTAATTACAACTTTTTAAAATGATAGAAATTTTATATTTCAAAATGAACTTCATTTTTGTATTCGTAATATCGAAATTATCTTAAGTTGCATTTTTTGTAATTTTCTCAGAACTTCCAATTTTTTTATAAATAGTGAAAAATACATAAAACAACTTTTTTATTCAAAATAATTTATAGTGATAAATTATACTATTTAGTGGTTTTAAAGTATAATTTTAATATATTTGTACCATTTTATCCAATGGTATTCATTAGAATTAATTTCACTTTGAAATTGGACATAAACAATTGTCAATCTTTTGATAAATAATGTTTCTTAAAAACACGCTATTTGTTGTGACAGAAGAAATTAATTATAAAATTAATTAATGCAACTTAAATTTTTGGAATTTTGTAAAATAGACATCACTTTTGAATTCAGAATATCAATTATAGCTTAGGTTGAAATTTTGGCATTGTTCTGGAAAACTTCAATTTTTGATGAATAGGGAAACCACTTAGTGGTAGTTAAAAAACTGATTTTCATGTTTAAATGAAACATTACCACTTCTGTGATTTGATTTTCAAAAATCCTACATAAATGTTTGTAATTAGGTAGTAAAATGTTGTTCAATTGGATTAAAATAATTTTTTGGTGAATAGTAACTTTTAAGTTTAATTAATCGCGATTGATGGTAATTAGTGTAATTTAAGGTAAAAATGATATTATAAAAACATGAAATGGCCTTGAAACTTGTCCTACACCTATTGGATGAGTCAGGGAAGACCAAGAAAATCCATGGGTCAACTTGGGGACCCCAAGGAGCCACTTTGGTAGGAAAATGACATAAATAATTTTTTATTTAATGTTAAAAAAATTTCACAAACATGAGTTGTTTTACTAAACAATTTTTAAATGGGGTAATACAAGTCATATTTATGACTATAAATATTCATTATAAATCTAAACAGATTTCCTACAACATGATATTTTTTTTTAAATTTTTAGACATTAAATAAATTAAAATATTTATGGCACCATGATGATGCAGCGATTACCTCATTAATTAACAATTTTAATAAAATGGAAGGATAATATAAACTCTAAGAATTAAACTTGTCCAAAGCCTATTGGATGAGTATATTTAGAACCCTTATCACCTTAGCCTCGAATTATATAAGTGTGGGACCTTTAAAATCTGAAACTCATTATATAATAAAGTATTATTTCATTACTTTCCAAGAGTTCCCCTCCTCTCCACTTATAAAAGGCCCCCACCTCTACCACCTTATTCACACATTCAAGCCATTTGGCTCGGCCAAACTCTGCCCAAATACTCTCCCAACTTCCCTCTATTACTCCTAGAAGCCTCACTTTGGGCAGAAGTCTTCCCAAGGAAGCCTTTGGCTCAAATCAAAAAGAGTTACACGATTTTAAGGTAATCTCTTCTCTTTTGTTATTTTGTTTTATTTTGCTTCTCCAACCCCTTAAACTCATTTTATTAATTTATTTTGTAACAACAACAGTGTCTTCAATATACTAGGATGTTTTTACAAGAATTATTCTAGCTACACATACACACACCTACATCTAATGGTTAAATAACATACTGTTTCTGTGGTTAGCGAATTTCTGCCTCACGAAACGATGATTGTTCAATCTTCTTTTAACACCTCTCATGGTGGCCATTATGATGAAACTATTTTTATATATGATATATATTATGTTTTTATTTTCCTTATGAATCTTTATTTTTCATTTATGGCATACCTTTATGATTTCCATTGTGGGTAAATTCGGTAATTTCATTTTAGGAAGTGCGGACTACCACCCCCTCAAAGTTATTTGAAACGTTAATTCCATATGTGGGATGTATAAATGATGGAGTAAATGTTATTATACATTATATTATACTGGAATTATATTATACCTTTATATAATTATAATTTCATTCCATTAAATATGAAATAGAAATGAAAGTAGTGTTCATGCGTATGTACGGCTTACCGTCTCCATGAACGATGCATTTCATTTCTTACCTCTAAATGTTATATAATATAATAAATGAATGTATATACTGGATATATATGATATATATGATATCTACATCATGAATATAATTCTGGAGAAAATGGATATTCTGTCACATAAACAACTTGTAATTATAAGAAGGTTATTTTTGACACAAGTACCAAAGATCGACAAAATGACCGTTATTAACATAAATAATTACATAATGTTCATAACATGGTAATAAGTGATATAAAAAGAATAATCAACATGTAAAAGGTTCTTATGCAAAAATGAAATTTACTCTAGTTTATTATTCAGGAGGTTTAAGAACAATCGAGTCAAGTCGGACACGAGGTAACAGAATTTCTTAACCCAATTTCCATTCATTGGGTTAATCTCCTACTTTCAAATTATGTCACGTTATTATTATGTACTATCATGTATTTTACTTTCTTTATGTATACTTACAGTAAATACACATAATAGATCTATTTTATTTTAAAAATGATCTTCTTAAGGACTTCATCTCAATATCCTTTCATTGAGGCATATTTGGTTTTATACACAACTTACATTTATACGGTGTATAAACCCCTTTGACTTTTACTTTTATTCAAAAGGAATATTTTTATACGAAGCGTTTTTACTAAACGAAAAAAGGAATGTTTTTCTTACGTATGCGGCGACAATGACTTTTCCGCTGCCGTGACTACTATTTGAGTTTCGGCTTCTCCTATAAGCCCTAACTTTTTTTAAAAGAAAAATAAATACCATGTTTTACTTTTCTTTTATTTTTGTATTGAAAATGGTTTTGATAAAGTTTTTATTACATCAATGTGTTGTATTGATATCTTGTGAATGAAATGTGGAAATTTTATGTTTCCTTTATGCATGATTTATATTATACGATTATGTTATGGTTTATGATATGTTTAAACCTGTTCATATAAGGAATGCATTGGACTTAATAAGTGACGGGTGGAGCTCGCTATAGCTCCTCGATGAATCGGCATGTCTCATGAGACAAACTAGTGTCTTGGCACGAGGCCTTGACTACATGGTTATGATAGTCTGGAATTATGAATTCCATCATTATGAAAGTGGTTATTGATCTTGCATGTTATTATTTGACCAGTACAATATCTATGCGAATAAGTAAATAGCATTATCTCATTTTACTTTTTCCATATTATGTTGAATTTCAAGTTTAAAAGGCTTCTGTTTTATTCATACATTACCTTAAATTTTTATGTTTATTCATGATAGATTCGGATATATTTTTATCCTTACTGAGCATCTAAGCTCACCCCTTTCAATGTTTTAATTTTTCCAGGATGTGAAGAAGTATTTTAGTAATGACCTGCAGGGATAGTATGAGAGGATATGAAGACAAGATGTTGTTGTAGTTTTTTTTACATTATGATGTAATGTAACACTTATTAATGTATCTAGTGTTTCCAAGGCTACTAAACTAATCGGTCTTTCGAGACTTGATCTTTTGTGATAATGCCAATGTTACGAAGTAACGCACCGACTCTGGGTAGCTCGGGTCGGGGCGTTACATATCTCATGAGATATAAATCATTACCCAATGAATTATAGGGAGATATAGGTCCCACCCATCTCATAATAAAATCATTCTTATGTGTGCCACAACATAAACATAAATCATTCATCATAACACAAAGAATAAAATGGGTTTCATAAACATCATCCCATCATAATGTAATCCATATAAACAAAATGGATATTATTTCATCATAATAAGAATCAACCCATGTAAATAATAAATACATTATTCTTGAAACATAATCATGCGAAATAATGTCATCTTAGATGGAAAATAGTTTTGATAAAACACATGAAATGAAATCTTGAGGAAAATATCCTTTCTCCATAAAAATCATTTTCGATTCACAAAATGCCAAACAATTTTAAAAGAAAACGATTTTATTGAAAATAACCATGAAAACATGTAGAGGACTCTTATTGAAAATTAGGCGATATGAAACCATAAAAATTTGTTCATGTCGTATAATTTAAAAAACATTCTCCTCGAATTTTTGTCGGAAACGTCAAAAAATTCCTCGCATGGTAAACAGAAGAAAGATTTCATTCCATAACATGTGGTAAGAGTCAAAAAATGGGTAAATAGTAAATTAAACATACATGAATTTTTTTTTATAAAACATGGACATGTATGATAATAATAACCCCCGTAAATACTTACGTATAATAAATCTCAGATAAAAATGAGATATGCAAAATAATCCCTTACCTTAGGTCTGATATGCTTCGTACATATCCGAAACTACTGTATAATGATTTAAATAATGCCATTGACTTATTAAAGAATCATATTAATTGTTATGATATCATATATGGTTCACTTATGCCTTTATATTACCCATTATTTTGTAAAATCTATGTTAAAGTAGTGTTTAGGGTAAAATCATTTTATTTATCATATGTGTTTAGACTTGTTGTTCTTGATATAATTATTACTTATATCATGTTTTACTTACTTCCAGAATGTAAATCATGATTAATATATCATATATATTCAGTATAGATATATATATAATAGATTGATATATGCAATGAAATACACCATTCATGGAGATGGTAGGTCGTACTTACGCATGAAAACTGTTTTCCTTTCCTTGTTGACTTGAATTGAAGTAAGTAGATGACATATATATATATCCAGTTTCTTTATAATGTCATATGTTTCATTATTATTCATTATATATTACATTATAATCATTCTTGAATGGATAACATTGAGAATGAATTTCATCGCGTCGTGGACACGATAATCCGTACGTACGCACGAGTGATGATATCATTTAAATAATTATTGAATTTAATTAGAGTGGATGGTATAATATCTCAAAATATATATGATGTTATAATAACTATATATTGTTATTCATTACCTCAATATACCCATCCATGTAAGGTCGTGGTGGAAAAACAGATTACACCACGGCATGGAGACGGTATTCTATACGTACGCATGCACGGTGATTTCATTTTACATAGGATGGATAGAAGGTGAAATGAGGTTGTTTCATATTTATAATAACATATCAGTATATTAGTGATACTTATTTTATTACTTTATAATTAAACAACTAAAGAAGAAGAATTTGAAGAAGAAAGAAACTTGAACGAATCGGTAGATGAGATTACCTCTTCTTCGACGCACCACATTTAAGCTTGCCATTAAGGCACTGGAGTTGGTCTTTTGAGGATACCCGAACTTATATAATGTTTATAGGGAAGTTTAGAAGGTAAATGGGCAGGTTTTGGCCGATCTTGAAGGCTCAAAATTGTGTAAAGAGAAGTGGGAGGAAGTTCCCTTTTATAAAGGAGGAGAGGGGCACCTTAGGAAAAACATAAAATATTATTTTATAATAAAGTCATATTCAGTTTATAATAGATCCAAGTTGATTTATTTCAAAGATAATGTGGGGATGGATCAAAATACTCTCAACCAATAGGTTTTAGACAATTTTATCTTACTATATTAACATTATCATTTGGATTTAACTCTATGTTAAATAAATTAACATTTACTGTGTCTTCTTCTTTTCTTACTCTATGTGGTGAATAAACATTCTATAATAAGACAAAAGAACCTCAAGTGGTTCATTATTAATATATATAACATTATTTAAGTCAATTGGACGAGCCTTTGATTTTTAGGAATAGCATAATATTTAAATATATAATATTTGTTTTAAAAACTATTTTATGTCAATTTTGACACTATTTCGTAATTGATTTTTTAAAAAATCATAAAAGCATGATTAGTTCAAAAAACGATAATCGAATCAAGACTAACATGTCCTATTAACCTAGAAAATTAGTGTAATCATTAAAAGTCTTAAATTTCATTTCTTTGGTTGTTTATAACATCAATTATATTAATATTTTATTAATAAGGTAATTACTGAATCATCATTGTGTCATAAATAAATTAAATTATATAATGTATAAAAATTATAAATAAGCTACCATTATGTAGAAAATCGTATTATCTTTCTAATGAACATTTATAGTCGAATTTATCTTCTGTATAACCCTATATTAAAAATGTTTTAGTTATGAAACTTTGATTTAAACTCTTTTAACTCTTATTTAAATAAAATAATAATAAGTGTCCTAATCTAATCCAAGTGGAACTAAAGGGTAATATTTTATTCCTAAGGTTGTTTTTAGTTGAATTAGACTTATCCAATATAATTAGGACATGTTTTAGGGTAATAATAATATCATTTTTACCCATAATTACCCTATTTACTTTTAACCGTGGTAAATAAATGTAAAAAGTTACTATTCACCAAAAAAATTATTTTTATCTTATTGAACCACACTTTACTCATTCATATTAATTTTATCTCTTGGATTTTTCAAATTCAATTCACAGAAGTGGTAAAATTAAGTTTTATGTACAATTGCAAATGCTCCTAGGAGGTGGGTAAAAGACGGTGAAAAGTTCAATAAAATTTTTATATATCTAAAATAATTATAAAATGACTCCAATGAATTACATTGAAATTATATAGGTATTATGTATCAATTTTGACATAAAATAAATTTAAATAAAATAAATAATTATTTAAATAAAAAGCCAGTTTTTAAATAGTAACCCGGTGTTTTCACTATTCATCATAAATTGAATGTTTTCAGAGAAATACCAAAAATTTACCCTAGGCTAATTTCGATATTACAAATCCAAAAATAAAGTACATTTTGGAAGATAAAATTTATAAAATTTCAATAAGTGGTTATTACTATTCATTACATCTAGTTCATAATAATATTATAATAATATCTCGTTTAGTGAAACTCGGTATTGCATACTAAAAACGATATCGAAGAAGGTCTTGGTTGCGTGTAATGCAAGCCAAGTCAGGGCTGCGTGTAGTGAAAGCTCTGGTTGGTGTTGTGTATAACATAATCAAAACTTATTTCATTTATACATTAAACAAAATCTATACTTAATGTTGCGTATAATAATTTCCACAAAATGAACTTCAAATTTTGTGTAACACAAGACAAGAATAGTGTTGCGTATACTACAAGCTAATATGGTGTTGCGTATAGTATAAGATAATATTGGTGTATCATACAACACAAGACATCAAATAAATTACAAATAATACTTCTCATAAAATCTCAGGGTGTCACATTCTACCCCCCTTAAAATGAATTTCGCCGTCGAAATTCGTTGGGGTTATAAATTGTTTACTACTTGAAGGTTTCTTTCATAGAAACCCACATCGTAAAAAAATACTATAACTAAATTATAAAAACTAATCTATAAAATGTAACGGTTTCCCAAAATAACTCATCACTGGGATTCCACATTGGAGAACATAGGTGAAAATATGGATATGGAAGAGAAATATAACCATCATCTTCTGATGAAGAGTGGCAGAGGACATGGCTATGAAAAAGCCAACAATCATAAAGCCATAAATTTGTGATGATCTAAGGTACCATCTAATTCATCAGATATTAGGGCACTAGGAAAACATTTTTGGTTTTCAAGATCATTTCCCAAATGATGAAGAATTTTTGAATTAAAAGAAATACTTACTAGATTTTGTTACAATCTTACCATTTCTCTTGGCTTGAACAATTTACACTTCACCTCTTAATGGAATGAAGTTGAATTTGTCTTTTGCAAAGTGTTAGCAGATCATGCGATAGAATGATAGGTCATTCCATCTATCTAGACCATAACGTTAGAAAAAGTTATATACTTAATACCATCTATGGTGAGATTAATCGTATATTGTTCTAAAAATGGACTTATAATTCATCTATCATAGCGCCTAATAAAATAATGCTAGTTTCTACTAACCAGGGACTTCCTGTAGGCTAGTGGTATGTGATAAAGGCCTATCGTACTTCAGTTGTGGGTCTGATTCCCGCATCCTTGTCCGACGCAACGAGTTGTCGCTCATCCTGCAGGTTGTTTCTTCTTCTAAAACTACACAATTATAACATTCTAGAAATAATATCGAAAAAAGATCTATCCTTGACCAATACTAACTTGTGTCCAACATAATCCATTCCAATCTTTAGGTTTGTCCAAAATACTTCTGTCCAATCTCTTAGTATAAATAAAATGATTACTAGAAAGGTCATCTACCAAGCATTGAATACAATCATTTATCGCATGTATATCATAAGATATACCTTGTTGGTCACATTCCAAACATGTGAATTCCTTAATCATGTATTCTCTTGAAAAATAAATAACAATTGAACTTTTGTGAAAACATGAATTCCGTAAAAATTTACACTTTCCACATACCAAAATTCTATATACTCAAACCATGATATCAATTTGTTCTTATATCAATCATGAGCTCATGAGTACCATCAAACATATTATTTTCTCCTTATCCCTTCATTATGCTCATATCATCTTCTTTCCAAAAATATTTCAATCACTTTTTATGGTTACCGGTACCATATAATTAATGAACACAACATTAAACCAATACATAGATATTCCAAAATCCCAGGATTCTATAAATGAGATTCCACAACACTATTTTGAAATCCCATTAGATAAACATTTAATCATTCCACCACATCATTGGAATACTCAGCATCACAAATAGTGATTGCATGTGACTTCCCATTGTCCTTACCTTAATAGGTAGTTGATGTCGATCATCATTAACCCTTGTATTAGGGCATTGGTTAGCATAATGCCACATTTCCTTGCAATTGTAGCATTGAAGTGTTGGTGGTGCGTTCACTATGTTCTTTTCTCTATTCACGTCAATAGAAACTTTTTCCCCATTACTTCGACACTCAACTGCTCGATGACCTTCTTTTCCACACTTAAAACATTTTCTAGTACCTTTTAGACAATCTCCAGCATGCTTCTTTCCACACTTTCAGCATAAAGAAACATCCATCTTCTTTTCACCATTGTTCTGAGATTTCTCCTTGAACTCCATATTTCGTTTCTTGTCAAACCCATGAGATGGATATGAAACACCAACTTCCAATTCTACCTTTATAGCACAACCCACAATTTCTTCATAGGTACTGAAGTCTCTTATAGCTAATGACCTTCGAAGACTTGGTTTTAAGCCACTGAAGAATCGATCAACTTTACTTTCAGGTTGGATAAGAAATCCTTATGCATACCATGAAAGCCTTGTAAATTTCACCTCATATATACCAACCAATTCATCATACTTTTGCTTAAACTAAAGGAACTAAAGTTTCATATTTGTTCAAATTATATGAGGGAAGTACATATTGAAAAATAAGTTATTGAACTCATCCCATTCCATGGACGCAAATTAATCTTGGGGCCTTGTATTCTTAATTAGAGTCCACCACTGGTCTGCTTCACCTTTTAAATGGTAAAAAGCTAAAATGACTTTTTCATGTTCTGAACAGTGAAGTATGGAAAATATATTTTCAATGGTACTGATCCATTGTTCAGTAACAAGTATATTAGAAGACCCATTGAAAGAAGGCGGACTTTTCCTCATGAAGGACTCAAAAGAATATTGTTCCTTTCTCTCCCCATTTGGAAGTCCAGAATTATTCATAGCTTGTGTAAGTATAGCAATATGATTTTTCACTCCATCTCCCATAACAATGGTTGGATCAAGAGTACAATCATTGCATTGTCTATTACATTGATCAACACGGTTCTTTTGGTTTCCAGCCATCGTCTAAAACCCAAAAATAACAGTGTGAGAGGCAAAAATCATGCTAAGAAAACTGCATAATAAAGGTGGATTACATTCAATATATAACATATTAGGTTTAATTCATAGATCATTACCTTAATTCTAGGACTATAACCTATATGTATACTTATCCTTAGAGACATCCCTAGACATACCTTAGAAATACCTCTACGAATTTCAATAAAGTTTTCGCATCCTAGTTTCCAAAGGTTAACTAAACCATTCATCTAATACCAACTGTAGAGACCAAAGATTGAAGTACATGGACATTACATTACTTTTTTGGAATACTTAATACATAACAAAAACAAGCACATAAGGACCTTAATAGTTTAGTGTCTTTGGAAACTCTGAAAAATAATCTTCTAATCATGGTGAAAGATCTTCAATATCTCCTATAAAGATCATCCTCTATTGTTTTTTTACCTAAAACCTTTCTTTATATCCTAGGGAAAATATTTCATAAAAAGGGAGACCTAAAATGCTTAGTAAGGGTAAACATAGAGAATATAAAACAATCCATAACCATTTGAATGCAAAAAACATAAAGATAAATTCTAAACATCAAAATCTTGAGCAAAGACATAAATCTTGGAAGTAAGTAAGGAATATATCATAAATTAACATCAATCATGATAAAATATAATGGGAATAAAACATGAAATTGTGGAAAACCATTAATCACAAGATATTATTTTCATAGTAGCCTAGGCATTGCTGCCAATACCATCTTAGTGGACAAAATCCCTTTCCGAATCGAGTTCACTCCTCGTTCCAGTCCTGTAACACTAAACCAGATTAACATACCATTCCATCCATGTCTATCTCATGAGATATAAACCATTACCCAATGCATTTGAGTGAGATATAGGTCCCACCCATCTCATAATTTAATCATTCTTATGTGTTCCACAACATAAACATAAATCAATCATCATAACCCAAAGAATAAAATGGGTTTCATAAATATCATCCCATCATAATGTAATCCATATAAACCAAATAGATATCATTTTATCATAAGAAGAATCAAACCATGTAAATAATAGAAGCATTATACTTGAAACATAAATATGGTAAATAATGTCATCTAAGATGGAAAATAGTTTTGATAAAACACTTTAAATGAATTCTATAGGAAAATATCCTTTCTCCTTAAAAATCCTTTTCTTTTCACAAAATACCACACAATTTTAAAAGAAAATTATTTTATTGAAAATAAACATGAAAACATGTAGAGTAATATTCTTTAAAATTAGGTGATATGAAACCATAAAAATCCGTTAATGTCGTATACATTAAAAAAAATTCTTCTCGTACTTTTCTCGGAAAAGTCAAAAAGTTCCTTATATGGTAAACAAAAGAAATATTTCCTTCCATAGCATGTGGTAAAAGTAATAAATGGATAAAAAGGAAATTAAACATACACGAAAACATTTTTAGAAAACATGGACATGGATGATAATAATAACCCTATTAAATAATTACGTATAAGAAAACTCAGATAAAAATGTGATTTGGAAAATTATCCCTTACCTTAGGTCTGATATGCTTCGTACATATCTAATCCAACTGTATAAGGATTTAAATAATGTCATTGAATTATTAAAGAATTATATTCATTGTTTTTATATCATATATGGTTCACTAATGACATTATATTACCCGTTCTATTGTAAATTCTACGTTAAAGTAGTGTTTTGGGTAAAATCGTTTTATTTATCGTACGTGTTTGGACTTGTTGTTCATGATATTATTATTACTTATATCATGTTTTACTTACATACATAATTTAAATCATGATTTATATAGCATATATATTCAGTATATATATATTTATAATAGATAGATAAATTAAATGAAATACACCGTTCATGGAGACGGTAGGCTGTACGTATGCATGAACGATGTTTTCCTTTCGTTATTGACATGAATTGAAGTAAGTAAGTGATATATATATATAGACATAAATCCAGTATCATTATCATGTCATATATTTCATTATTATTAATTATATTGTACTTTATAATCATTCTTGAATGGTTAACATGGAGAATGAATCTCATCACGCCGTGGAGACGTTAATCCGTACGTACGCACGGGCGATGATATCATTATCATAATTATTGAATTGAATTGGTGTGGATGATATAATATCTTAGAATCTGTATGATTTTATAATAACTACATATTGTTATTCTTTACACCATTATCCCCATCAAAGTAAGTTGGTAGTGGAAAAACAGATTACTCCACGGTGTGGAGACGGTATTCTGTACGCATGCACGCACGATGATTTCGTTTTCTGTAGGATGGATAGAAGGTGAAATGGGGTTGTTTAATATTTATAATAACATCTCATTATATTAGTGATACTGATGTTATTTCATTATAATGAAACAAATAAAGAAGAAGATGTTTAAGAAGAAAGAAACTTGAAAGAATCAGCAGAAGAGATTACCTCTTCTTCGACGCACCTCTTTTAAGCTTCCGCTTAAGGCTCTAGATTTGGACTTTTGAGGAGACATGAACCCCTATAATGTTTATAGGGAAGTTGAGAGGGTAAATGGGGAGGTTTTGGCCGATTATGAAGGCTCAAAATTGTGTAAGAGAAGTGGGAGGAGGTGCCCTTTTATAAGGGAGGAGAGGGGCACCATAGGAAAAACATAACATATTATTTTATAATAAAGTCATATTCGGGATAAAATAGCTCAAAATTGATTTATTTCGAAGCTAAAGTGGGCATGGGTCTAAATACTCTCAACAAATAGGTTTTAGGCATGTTTAGGTTACTATTTTAAACTTGTCATTTACATTTAACTCTAAGTTAAATAATTTAAACTTTACCATCTCTTCTTGTTTTCTTGCACTATATGGTTAATAAACATACTATAACAAACCATACGAACCCAAATTGGTTCATTATTAATATATATAACCATATCTAAGTAATTTTTCGGAGCCTTGTATTTTTAGTAATATAATAAAAATTAATAATATAGTATTGGTTTCAAAACTATTTTATGTCAATTTTGACACTATTTGTTAATTGATTTTTTTGAAAATCATAACAGCCTGATTAGTTCGAAAAAAGTTAATTTGATCAATACTAAAATATCATATTAACCTAGAAAATTTGTGTAATTCATAAAAATCCTTAAATCACCTTTATTTTGGTGTTTATAACATCAATTATGATAATATTTTATTAAAAAGGTAATTACTGCATCATCATTGCGTCATAATTAAATTAAATTATTTAATGTCTAAAAATTATAATTGAAATACGATTATGTAGGAAAATATTTTTATATTTCTAATGAATATTTATAGTCCACTTTATCTTATTTATAACCCTATATTAAAAATATTTTAGTTATTAAACTTTGATTTTAACTCTTTTTACTCTTATTTAAATACAATAATAATAAGTGTCCTAATATAATCTAAGTGGACATAATGGATAATATTTTATAACTAAGTTTGTTTTTGGTCGAATTAAACTTATCCAATAGAATTAGGATATGTGTTAGTGTAATAATAATATCATTTTTACCCTTAACTTCCCTATTTACTTTTAACCGTGGTAAATAAAAGTAAAAAGTTTCAATTCACCAAAAATTATTTTTATCTTATTGAACCACATTTTAATCCTTGATATTAACCATGTCTCTCGGATTTTTAAAATTCAACTCACAGAAGCGGTAAAATTAAGTATTATGTACCATTGCAAATGCTCATATGAGGTGGGTAAAAGACGGTGAAAAGTTCAATAAAATTTTAATATATCTAAAATTATTATAAAATGACTCCAATGAATTACATTGAACTTATATAGGTATTATGAATCAATTTTGAGATAAAATAATTTTAAATAAAATCTATAATTATTTCAATAAAAAGTCGTGTTTTAAATATTAACCCGGTGTTTTCACTATTCATCAAAATTTGAATGTTTTCAGAAAAATACCAAAAATTCACCCTAGGCTAATTTAGATATTCCAAATCCAAAAATGAATTCCATTTTAAATGAAAAAATTTATAAAATTTCAAAAAGTGGGTATTACAATTAATTACAGCTAGTTCATAATAATTTTATAATAATATCTCGTTTAGTGAAACTCGGTATTGCGTACTACACACGTTATCGAAGATGGTCTTAGTTAAATGTAATGAAAGCCAGGTCAGGGTTGCGTGTAGTGAATGCTCAGTTTGGTGTTGCGTATAACACAATCAAAACTTATTACATTTATACATTAAAAAAAATCAATACTTAATTTTGCGTAGAATAATTTCCACAAAACGAACTTCAAATTGTGTGTAACACAAACCCAGAATAGTGTTGCGTATACTGCAAGATAATACGGTGTTGTGTATAGTAAAAGACAATCTTGGTGTAGCATACAACACAAGACATCAAATAAATTAAAAATAATACTTCTCAAAAAATATCGGTGTGTTACAATGAATCTATTCATCTTAAAGCCATTTGAATTATATGAATGATATTTTAATACACATACAAAAATATCTCACATTCAATAAAATATATAAGGAACTAATGAAAAACATCAAAAATCATAGTAAATCCATCCAAATCTATTTTAGATAAAATTTCATTAAACTCCCTTCATTTGTGAACAATTTTATTTTTAAAAAAATTCATACTTTTCCAAATTCCAACCTATTTGACCACACATTCCTTTATAGAAATGGAAATTAATAAGATTTCTGTAAATTATAAATATAAGAAAAGTGTTGCCTCTTATAAATCATTACTGCAACTCAGGCTAATCAGAGGTTTAATGAGATCCCTATAAAATATGATCAAATTTATATAAAATAATTTCATCCATAGTTTATATTATATAAATGATATTTATGTCTCTATAATACCTTTTCATGACACCATGTGTCCACCAGACATAGAAATTATCAATCAAGTATAGGTCAAAAAATATTTTCAGGGTTTTGCAAAATAGTCTAACCAGGTCAATTAATATGATAAATTTCATACATTTAACATGTTATCACAACACATATTTCTCATCCAAGTAGTTGAAAATATCATTAGTGACTCAATTAAGCATAGGGACGAATTTAACCATTCTAATTCTATGAAGGTCAATATTTCTTTTCTAGAAATCATTGGACACTCTCAATAATATGATTTGTCTCTACAAGTTATTCTAAGATAATAAATAGTATATTGATAGGAACATAACATAGAATATATGATTAATCCTATATAGAAAGAATTCATAAGTCTACCTATCAATGTTAAATTTATTTAAGGATTTAGACCCTCTTAATAATTTGTTCATGTAACATAGTTAAATACCCATTTTGGAGTTCTCCATGTCAAACATATTTATCATGTTACCAATGTAAATGTGTTCACTGTGTCCAAGATTATTCTTTCATCTATCACTATAAATATAAAATATTATATCTAAGATTCTTCGCAAATTCCTTTCATTCAGAAGCATTTACCAAGAAACATATTTATATAGTGATGATTCGAAATATCATATCGTTATGTATATTTTTCCATATACTGTGTCATAAAAAATATTATACTCCCATTGATCAATTTGTGTACAATGGAATCATCTATATTATCTATGAAACCAAACTCACTAATTACAAAATTAAATTGAATATTCAATCATTGATAAATTTAATTCAATAAAAAATTGACCATTTTAGCTTCTATACCTTAGATGCGTCATTTTCTCTTCAAAATCAAACTATATCAATCATACTGATTTCCTTGACTAAAATAAAACTATTAAAAGTAGTTATTATTTTCATTTGATGTATCTCATAATCAAAGTGAGTTGTTATCAATAGAAAAAACTGAAAGTGATTTATCAGGACATCTGGAGAAAAAGTTCTTTCATAGTCAATAACTAGAAATTTTTGGTAACCATTTTCAACCATAAAATTTTAATAGGTTAATATTCTACTATACATTTTATTTTTATTATACAAAACCCACATGGGTCCTATAGGTTTCACCCCAACAGGCGCATCTGCCAGGTTCCCAACATTGTTTGTTTTCGTAGAATCCATTTTAAATTCCATGGTTTATACCCATTTCATGGAATCAGTAATCAAAACTGAATTTTATAGGGATTTAGGTTCATCGATTATGAATGTAAATTCATAATAATTTGGCATGAGAAATCCATAACTCTCAGGTAAATAAATAATGAAAATATACCATTGAGGTTCTTGTGTAAATTGTGTCGGTTCTTTTTCTATAACTCTATTTTGATCTAGCACAGCCACCACCATATGAACACTAGTTATTTGATGGTTTTAAATTTCATAAACATGAAAATTCCTCCCACCACCACCATTATCATAAAATTCCTTCTCATTTAATGTATAATGTTGGGTCACTAATAAGAATGTTTCATTTTGTGGGTGAAAAATATTGGAAAACAATCATCATATAAATTATTTTTATATATAAATATTTATTAAATACCTAACAATTTGTTTCCTACTCTATATCCCTTATGGTTCATTAATGACTACTATTTATAAAAATCATTTTAATATAACTGCATATTCTTCTAAAAGCACCATAGTGAAACAGGAATGTCGTACAGACACATAATTGATCGATCGATGTCTAAAAAGGTACGTTTTCTATTTTCTGGAACGTCATTCCATTACGGGGTTCTAGGATGATTGAGTTATTAAATAATTATAAAATATATTAGGTGATAATTTGGATCTTGTATTTTCCACCTCAATCAGATCGAATAATAATGACACATTTTCTTAGTTTATTTTTTTACTTCGTTCTAAAACACATTAAACTTTTTATACATTTCATACTTTTTTATCATCATAAACACATATCCATAATGAATAATGTTTTTGGTAAAATTAAATAAATTACTAATACCCCTAAATTCCTGATAACTAAATTGTCTACAAACATCACTAAACATAAGATCAAATATTCCACGAGCCCTTCCACCTTTTTAGCAAAAAGGAGAACTTTTAATTTTTATGAACTAAATAAGATTTTCATATCTCAATAAATTTATAATTGAATGGATTTAATTATTATTATTTTTAGAATATTTGGATTTGTTCCCCAATTATATTTCTAGTAAGACAATGAAAAATGTTTTTGGGATTTGAATCAACATTTTACTTCCAATTTAAATCTAATAAATACGATTCACCATATAAAAAATATATAAACCATTTATGTTCTTACTATTCCCATAATCCGTTATTTTCCTATATATAAAAATTTTTTGTTTGTAATACTGGATGAAAAAAAATTCATATCAATAAAAAGATACATAAATTAAATTTTCATTTATAACCAGAAATAATAATACCTTTTTATTTCTAGTATTAATTTACGTGGTAAGAGAATATTATTTGTGATGACCACTAATGCAGCAACTTAGGCTCCACTATTTACATGAATATCACACTAACCATTAATCAATTATATATTTTTCCTAATTATTATTTAATCCTTAAAATTGAGGGATTCACAAACGATATCAAAAACCTCAGAGCCCATGTTGGTGGAATTTCTCTCTGTTACATTCACATTCATAGGCTTTGAATACTCATCTTTGAGAACAGTTCTCAATAATAGAAACATATATCAAACTATTTTATATGTTATACCTTTAATGGATCTCAACATGATTATCATAAACAATATAAAATCTAAAACTAAGACATATCAATCGGTGAGTATAATGTTCTATTTATTTTCATCATGTATTTATAAATAATGTATTCCCACTAAAATTGATGACCCAAAAAGTAATATCTATTTAGTGAGCCACGATACATTTTTGAAAATGTAACAAGTCCACTTTAGTGTTACTCTCATCACTAAGATATTTTGTTATGGATTTATCCAAATCATAATAGTTAGTATTTTTTAAAGTTAATATGACACCTCTGTATCCTTATACATTATGTGAAAAGTTCAAAACATTTTTCCTTGGGTATTTAAACTCTTAATATTTCTAAGCTAAATGTCCCATAAATAATATTTCAATAAAAGAATAATAAAATCAAATACAAGGGAATTATATTTTGTAGAAACTACCCAATGAAGATATAGTGTCACTCACTACATTTATACCTTACAAAAGAAAATTAGAAAGTACCCATCTTTGGAAAAAACCACATAGTTGGAAAATAACGATCTTTAAAAGTATACCATTAGATTTAATCTCTAACTTTTTAGTTGATGGAGGTTCTTCTTAAATATTTAACTTTATTATATTACATCCTATTCATATTAAATTCCTAAGTATTTCTTAATATGAAATATTTATCTTCTCATGTTTTATTTCATTATGATTGAATTCTACTATAGATTTTGATTTGGAATCCCTATTACATCCACCAAATTAATGTTTTCATATCATATTAATGCATAACTATTTTCATAACCCGCGAGTTTGTATTATTAAACAAAAAATAGAATCTAATTATGTTCATAAATATCTAAATTCTTATAAATCCTAGGGAATATGAAATTTTTAATTAAAACCATCGAGTTATTTAAAATATTAATCAATACATCTTTTATCCTTGAGCGATGTATAAAATAACTCCACCATTCTAGAATAAGGATAAAACACCCAGGATGGTGGGAAGTCATACCAAAAGCCCCACATTATAGAGATAATTTACTCTTTTTTTAATTCAATTCATGATATCTATACGACATACTATTAATAAATAAGATCGTGAAATAATTCTTGGACAATAACTACAATTACAATATTATTTCCAGTTAGATGAAAAATAAACTTTATCAAGTCCTACCAAAAAATAAAACACATGTATATTTCTCCTAAATCAATTTTTATTATAAGCTCTCTATTCTGGATATTTATATAATAAATATATTTTGATAAACATTAATATAAATTTAATTTCATAAATAAAAAAAATTATTATTTTCAAAAAAAATAGAAATAGAGTTTTTTTCGTATTTACATTACTCATGGAAAACATGAAATTAATATTTTTATTAAGATAAACCTCCTTTTAAGGGAGAGGGGGAACCCAAATATACATCAAAGACTTAACAAAAAAAATTGTCTCTAGTGATATAAAATCCCAATATCAAAATAGCCCACAATAGAAGAGAAAAGTCTCTCCCAGTATCAAATACATTAAGTCCAGCTTCCAACATCCATCGCTGCTCGGTATGCTGTCCTGTGAAAAAGCCCACGGTCCTGGAACAAATGGAAAAAATCCATTCCCTATCAATCAATAAAATACAAATAGAAATAGTGGGGTGAAAATATTTTCCCTGAACCTCATCTGAAACAGAATCTTGTAGACACTGCAAAATCCCTTAACTTGTAGACAACATCAGAAAAAGAAAAAATCACAACATCATAAATCATGCCACACACAAGAACTCATAGCACATTGCAAAGAAAAGTCATCGAATCTAAATACAGCATCCCATTAAAATCAACATGAAATCCCTATCGGTTCACAAAGCAATAACTAGATAACATCCAGAGCCAAATCACAAAGACAAAAAGTCCAATAAATAAATATCGTTCCTGTTGTAAAACAAATCATGACTTCGTACCTCCGGATCACCATATCTTATCGGAAGAATCCCCTATATGAAACTATATTTGCTTCATATTTCCGCCGTCCAGACCATCACGATGATCACTATGAACAACCCCATGCACTCACAACTGAAAATGGATGAGGCACCATCCCACAGGCTATAGCTGGAGCTTGGCTGCTGAACCTTTATCATGCCACTAGAGAATCGCTAGCCAGATCAAAGGAAAATGGGGAAATAAAATGCCATTGATGAATAGTACTATTGAGATTGATGATCCCATGAATCAAGTTATAGCCACTGAAGTATTTATCACACACCATGGCCACACTGACCAGAGGTATCGAGTAAAAGCTGCAACCGACCTGAGGTGGATGGGAGAAGGAGGTGATAGGGTATCCCAAGCTCGAAGACTCCCCTTACTATCTCACCACACTCTTCATTTAGTCATGGAAATGATTTTTCAAGTTCCTAGTAATTATAATCTATAATAAATTTATAATTTATAACCAAAAATATCAAAATATTTAATATTTAATTTCTTCACATGTCATATTTTATGACATGTATTTATATAAGGTGTACATTTATATCAATATTTTGTTACTATAAGACCTTAAATCCTAAAAAATGTCCCATATAGTTTTTTTTATTTGTGATATTTTATGAAACCAATCTTATTTAATGATATATCGGGTATCACATTTACCTTATGATACTTTGATTTAATGACAACCCCAAATGTATTGCACATTGTGATATCTCATATTATAAGTTATGATAAAGAAGAAAACCAATGGTTTATTCTTTATCATAATTTATTATATATAACTATTATATATTTCAGAATATCAAAATATAAGAAATATATCATAACCCATATATTGACACAATGCTCAGGCTTGATCTTCTATACCCAAGATCACTGCCTTCACAAGGTTTAGGGTATGTTCACTAAATTCCCAATGGTCACTCCCTATGCCTCTATCTCTGGATCACTCTCTATGGAAAGGGTCATCATCTCCCTCTTACTTCACTCACTATTCTTGGAGAGGAATCCACTGACATTTTAGTGACTTCTAGGAAAAACATAGTTTATGGACATGTAGGTCCTTCAATTTTCCTCAATTCTTGTTTCCCCAACTTTTGGTAGATGATCTGTTGAAGTTACATTTTCACATGTAGATTAATTCCACCTTCCCGAGTACTACTAGGTGCAAGAAATTAATTTCCCAAACTAATAATCTTTTACATGCTTTGATGTAAAAATCATGAACCCACTTCTCTTCCATCATACTATGTACTGTGTTTGGCACATGTAACACCTCATTCAGTTACTGCTTCCTATTTCATGAACCTACCTTTATTCTCTTACTGTCTCCTACTTCACTTTCATGTACTGCCTCTATGTACCGATCATAAAAATCCCCTCTTTGAAGTCCCTCTTATCCATGAACTATTATTTGTTCATGGACTGCCTTTTGCAAATCACCCTATGTTCGTGAACTGTTCATTGTTCGCAGACATCCTTCACTAAATAGCCATGTATTATGCCATCTTCCTTTGTGTATCATGTCTTATGTGAGTTATATCATTCCACAATATCATTTGGAAAAATTTATTCCACGTGATCCACTTTATATTTCAGGGAATTCTCCCTCTCCAACTACATTTAGATTTTTACGAATTCCCAGATCAAAAAAAATGTTCTATAATGATATACGATCTCCCTAGTAATTGATGCAATTAGATACTATTATGTAGGCATAGATACTAGAAAAATTTGATAATCTAAGATTTACCAAATCTTCAATCCAGCCTTCTCCGCATACCGATCCTTCTCCAGCCACGAACCACAAGCCACTTGAAAAAAGTGTTTCTTATCCGATCGGCATACTATCTTTGTTCCTACGTGGTCGATCTCTTCTGCCAATGTCAAGCCATCTGTGTATCACACTGCCTTAATCCATGAACCATTTTTGGAATCATGAACCTCTTCAACGCACCATTCCCACTTCTATGCATACCATTCCCGCAACATGGTACTCGGTCTATGAATTGTGGTACACAGTTCTAATACTTTGACAAATTTCTTAAAAGTTCTTCATAATTTTCATTCCTATAAAAAAACAATTCCTCATCCAATATCATAATCCTGATTTTGAGGCCCAACTATTTGAAAAACAATAGGATACTTCACCACCATAAAAACGTGTCCTCATCAAACACCAACCATACACATTTGCGGTAATCTGGCTTTGTCAAAAAACACAATCTTACCCAAAACATACCAAGAGGACACCTTGAGGGATTTTTTCCCATTAGAACATCATACGAAAAATTTGATAACAATATCCACTCTCTTTCTTTTTTTGTAGGAGAATGTTTGATAAATATCACAATGTATTTGAATAAATACTCTTAACACAAAAGAGGGAACACATACTAATAAATTGTGGTTCCAAATTTTCGATTTCATAAAATGCTTCATGTGGTGCTACTACATTCATTAGAATGTAAAAAATTAGGCTTCAGAGAAGAGGGTGTGCTTCATTAATATTTTCATTAAAATTATTATCATATTCCATATTCAATTTGAGAGGTCATATCCCTTTATATAGACAACCTTGATGTTCTCCATTTAATTAAAGGCATCAAGTATTTGAAATAATTTTGATCCCTAAATTATTTCCTATTTTAAGAATCCATTGAACTGGTTCAATAAACATGAATTATATAATTAATAAATTTATAATGGATCAGTAAATAAATGAAAGTTTTGGTATATATGAGGTATATTAACTCACCAACAAGTGATGTGGAATTTTCAAGAACATAGTTTGATAGGTTTCATATGAATGTGCTAATCACAAATTCATATGTATCACATGAATTTTATGTTATTTCACTTAATACAAAAATATCAAAGTGATCATTGTCAACACGATAACACTTATATGATGCATAAACAAACTTTTTTATTCTGAATTACTAATAATTATAATGAAAATATTTGTCCTTATTACATCCCCACTAAAATAACTTTAAAAAAACAATTTATTCCAACTAAAGTTCTCCCTTCCATTAGAATCATTTGCATAAAATGTATCCCTTGTATCCCAAACAAAAAAATATCCTAGAAAAAACAAAATAACATAATATCTATTCATACACTCATACAAGAAGCCTAAATCACATAACAATCAATAATAAGACCTTCCATACTAACTAAAATACTATATCTAAAATAACCAATTTAATTCGGGTCTAAATAGCAGAACCAAGAAAATCAAGGTCAAAATCAACAGTTGGTTAAAAAAACCAGGCCAAATTATATTACATATTCATATTTTATCTTATTTCCGTAAACTCCCCCTTTGTATAAAACGGTGCTTATCGAATCCACAAATTATAATAAACATTTTACATATAGGTAATTTCCTTAAAATTTCATTTACTTTTAAAACCCTATTAAAAATCAAATTCCAATATCATCTTTCTTATCTTACTCAAAACCACTACATCATAAAAAAATCACATTGGTCATTGTAAAACAAATATAAAATGGTTTCATACCAATGTTTTTCCCATTATACCATGGTTTTCAATAGTGGCCTAGATGTTTTACTTATTCCAATGGAATATTTCCTAAAATATTTAATTAGATAGTAACATGTATGTTTTTTGAAAGCGTCATGGCTATTCAGGAAATAATTAATATTCAAAAAAATATTTCTTAACTCTCTATTGCAGTTAATTAATGGATATAATTTATAACAACCAACGTTGCAATGAAAGTAAATTACAACTACATTTTTACCTATGGACTATTATTTTTCACATGTGTGGAATTTTTTTTATGATTATTAGAGGCCGCATAATATTACTCATTCATTTTTTTATAAAATAACATGAAATATATGAAATAAAAGTTTAACTATTATAAGTATTTTGTAATCCCATTCCTATAGGATGTTACATGGTTAGGTATGTTTAAACCATTAAATGATTATGGATTTAGAATATTTATTCATCGTGGAGTGACGAACTCGCAAACCACGGAGTAATAATTGAAGCAACCGAAAATTTGATATGAGGTGGGTCCTTTATTATTTATTTATGCTTCCTCTTTAATTTTGTCTCATAATAATCACTTATCATTTTTTATTTATTCATCATCACAAGACAATAACTTGATTTTAATTATCTAAAATTATTATTCATTAAAATTTTATTATCATTTCATTTCATTTATGATCTTTAGTTTATATAAAAATGTCAATTATAGAATTAACTTTTTTATTATGAAGAATATAAATTTCATGCCATTAAATTTCATTCGTGAATTATTTTTTGAGTAACCAGAATTACATCATATTCCAAGATTTTCCTTCACCAATCATCGCCTCTCCTTGTAATGGATAATATTTTTTTCCTTCTTAATTATTAATGGTTCAATAATAAGTGACTGAGATAAAAATATGATCACTTATGGGTTATTATATTGTTATATCAGACAATGTAGCTCCAATAAGGGAAATCTAGGTGCAATGCGGTGATGAAAACCTGTGCAAATGGTTCTCAAGTGATGGATCAAGCATTAAATTAATTAGGAATATACTATAGGTGAGGTGGAAAATACTTTGAATTGTGTAAGTGATGAGGTTGTCATGAAAAAACACCAATGGTGAGATGGTGAAACATAGAAAATGTGGGTTCGACATTAGAAATGTATGAGAGTGAGAAAATTTATAATAGTGGAGTAAAGAGTGAGAAACATACATCTAGGGAAATTTATGTGACTAAAATATTTTTGGCACTTAAAAACAATATAGGTTGTGCTCATTCATGGATAGTGTATCTATATAGGAGTTAAATATCACAAAACATATAATCAAATTGAACACTGTGTGTCCTGAAAATTATATATAAATAATTTGGCATCATAAGAGGTGTGACCATGGGTGACATTATATTTTTGGTAGGCCACGTGACATTGGGAATACTGCTGTATATGCATGAAGAACCTTGATTCCCCACATATCATGTTGATTTATTAATATGTTGATCCATATAGATACATAACATGAGATTTTATTATAGTATATGATATGTTAACCCATGTGTCCCACATATCATTTCACCCTATGATAATGCCATGTATATTGACTCAAAATGAATGGAAAATGATACTACACACTCAAATATTACTTTAGTTTTTCACACCAAGTCTATTAGGTCTAATTCTCTTGTATTATGGGTACTTTGGTGCTATCTAATATATACACAATTGGATTTTAGAATCTGAAAATTATGAAGTCCACTTTAATTGGGTTTTAATGTTGAATGTGGTTATGAAATTATATAAACAATTAGAATATAGTTTCGAATAAAATTATGGAGTTTTGTTTCCTTGGATTCATAGGTTTAATTTCATTGAGTGACTAATGTGTTTTATTTATCAATTGGTATGTTATCCCCCACTTATCCATAGAATAAACATAGATTCCATGTTGATGGAGTTGGAATCCCCCCTTAATGATGGGGAAATTATACTCTAATTAGGGATTATTTAAATAACATAAGGTATATTATTCCACTTTATGTAGTGTGGGTTATCCATAGGGGTTGGTAATACCTGAACATTCATAGAAACAATTGGGATATATATGTCCCCGAGGATGTTCTCAAAAAGGTTATAAGAAAATATGGAATATGGTATGTTAAATTCATATGGGCCTTATGATATTATATGTGTTTCAAGATTCCACATAATATCTAGTCAATGGACTCAACCAATAGAGATTGGGTTTCTCCTTGTCTTTGGTTTTTTAGAATCACTAATTAATATACTCCATTTCTATTACTATAAGAACAAATGTTGTTTAATTCCTTGTAGGTTTTCTTTTGGATTCCCTTATGGGTATTTTAATACTCACCATTTTATGGGAATCATGCCCACACATGTTAATTTACAAAACTTTTGCCTACTTCTCTGGTCTTATAGTCAGTCACGGTAATTGTGGAGTTGGATATTTTTGGATAATAATTGTGAATATTTTCTATGGTGTTCATGAATGGTATTGATATTTTTTGGAGTTGACCTTATTTAGTTATTGAGGTCTGTCAATTTTTTGATACGTCAAATGTATGTAATTCACACTACTTTTATGAAATTATATTTTCATGTCATATTTATTAATATAATGGGTTATAGTCATTTTTAATTACATTTCATGATTAAGTTTAGTAATGCGGAAAAAAAATTATATATGTTATGGAATGTTTATTAGTTAGTATAATCTCTTATATATGTATATAATAGTTTTTTAGTAATAATCTCTATCATATGTGTTTTAAATGGATGGATTGGTGTGAAACACGTAGCCTACTACGTGAATAAGAGGGAATTCAATAATCCAGTTCAGGTCTGAATGTTATCACATTGATTTGAATCCATCTAATAGGGCTCAAAGTTATATTTATTGTATTTTTTGGTTTAGAAAACATGGTATAATGAAGTTAGGTGGTATTCAATTTGGTTTTTAGAATATTTAACTCTTTGAATGTTGTTTGCGGTTGATGAACCCTTAATCTTGGACTCTAATAATCTGAATGTTAACTCAAAACTGTATGCTATTTATTATGTGGTGAAAGGATAATACATAAATTTTATATCATCTCAGTTGTATTTCATTCCATATCCTTCATGTTCCACCTCAGCAAGATATTATATTACAATAGTGGGTCATTATCTAAAATAAAGGATTCAACCACATATACATCCAAATAAAATAACGAATGTGGTCATTATTATCCTATGTTAGTGGGACCACTTCTATTCATTGATAAACTGCTGCAGCTGCAATCCATTTTTTCCCATTTCCTCAAAGCTGGTTTATGGGTTACTAGTAACCATACAGACACTGATCCAACATTAAACGGTGGTCTTGGAATCCACCAACAAGAAAAAAAAATCACAACAGCATATTCAAATTTCAAAATCCAAAACCAAACCCATCATCACAGACACGATGACCGAGGTATCTAGATCAGTGAACCACCTCAATCCATATCCTTGGCATCACCACATAGACGTCTAAAACACCAATTCTCAACCACCGGCCCTCGCCGCCAAAACCAAAACTAAGAAACCCAGATGCATCGCCTCCAAACCTGCAACGCCACCAAACCAGATCACCGGCGTGACCCATCACCAGAAAACAGTGTTTCATCCCTTTGACACCACTCCAACACCCACTTAATCGATGTCAACGAGGCAGGAACCCTCATCACATCATAGAAGCAACACCGGAACACCATGAGAAACAATAGGATGAACACCCGTCGAGATAAATAGAGAGTGAGAAACCACAAAAACACCATATTCAGCCACACACAACAATCAAATCCAACCAATCCTCATTGAACACCCTCGTTGATGAGATCTGGTCCAAACCATCACCAAGATCACCGCCTCTAGAAGAAACACTAAAAAATTCCACATACCTGAACAGATTCATCTACACAACCAACACAAAACAATAGAGACTTGGAGAAAAACCCATCGCCGCCTAAAGAACCGCAACTGAAGACCTGATCTACCCAAAACCCGAACAGCCAACTCTTAACACAATGAAAACCCCATATCGTAGTACCAATAACACGCACCCAAGACCATCATCACGCCTCCTCAAAAAACTATCCAGAACCAAAGTAGAGCGAGGGGAAAGCAACGATAGAAGACGCAGAGGATGTTGACGAGCCCGCGCGATGTGAGGCGACTTCGATAATGCGTCGAGCTGAGAGCCAAGGAAAGGTCAGCCAACAGGGGATAAGAAGACGGCAGTGGGTGGAAAACCTAGTTCCAAAGATCCCCTGATGGGCTCATCAATTTAGATCATATATGGATTTAATAACTTCAAACACTCGTTGATCAAATGTATTATGAGTAATTCTTATATAAACCTGATCAAAATGTTAATCCACAGTGTGAGAAAAGGGATGACCCCACAATGATTATAAAATTTGTAAACTATCCCATAAAGCATATTTTATATTCCAAACAGAGTATGATAAGACTACCAGCAAATTGAGTTCACATCATGTGTCAGAGTTACAGATTCCATAAAGACATTATATAATTTCTAATACATAGGTCATGGGGTATTGCATAAAGTCAGTAAAATAATATTTCCATATGTTTTTTACACTCACCATCTATATGGTCATTATTACCATGAGTATTAATCCTGTTATTTCTAATCAAATGTGAACAAAAAATACCTTGAATTGAATTTAGGTAACCCAACTTAGTTTAAATTTTGATTCATTATCTATAGAGGAATACCATTCAATGACACAGTGTATGATACATGTTTAGAAAATGTGGTACCTTCAATAGAGTAGAACAACAGAGTTGAAGTATGCACTAAATTTTAAAAAACCTCATGATGTACTTCTAAGATATGACTCATCATGGATTTCATTGATCAGAGATGTTTGAGTGAGATATACAGTGAAAAATTTGGTCTTGTAATATGGCTTGGTGTCTCCCCAACTATGTTAGATATATAGATTCCACTTTGGTAAATAAGAGATTTCTAAAAGACTCATACGTAGGAATTGGAGAAGGTCCATTTTTTCAATAGAAAAAATTATGTTGATCCTGTCACGTGGTCCTGGTCGGATGTAATTTTTAGAACTCTTTGAATACATCATAGTGTCAAAGAAAGTTACTCTCCTGAGGAAATGTGATAGAAAATTTCACATAACACAATTATAAATATTTTTTCCAATTTCAATATTTAACATTAAAATGTAACAAAAAAATAAATAGTGATAGTTAAAATTTGTTTAGAACTAAATTAAAAAACTAAAAAAAAAATTAGTGGGAAAGGGTTACAGTTTATTGGTTTGGCATCATACTTCATCGTTATACATTTATTTTTGTTAAAACCCATTTCGTAATTCAATCATTACAGATGATTATTTTAATTTATCAACTTTTTTGTAATAAAAATGAAATTGAAACCATCCTACGAACATTTATCCCCCCTTCTCCATATTGAAAAATGATACACATACCCTAGCCAAGTAATTATACCACTTCTTGCCTAGTCCTAATGTACACTTTACAACACTAAACTCAACCCATTATAGCATAAGTGGAATAATCTATAGGAAGAGAGGAAAAATGATTTGGTAAGGATTTGAAGGAAGCTATTGGAAATAAAAAATCTATAATGGACTCCCCCTCACAAACAAATCAGACAACAACTTTCACATCACCAACAGAATAGAAGTTATATAAATAGAGAAATGGGTATATTAGGTTAACCTAAAGCTCCCATGATAATAAAACCATTAGCTATGATAATACATTACCAGAGATAATTATTGATTCACGTATAGGGAAATAAAAAATAAATTTAAAAAATATATATTTATATCTTAATATATTATAGTAATATGAAACCTTTATTACTCAATTGAGTGAAAACCCACCATGGAATACTTTAAACGTAGTAATATTTCCCATATCTGCATTAATTTATATGGCATTGGTTGAGGTATGTACCCGTTTTCATTTATTTATTTTGATGTTTTAATTGTTTTGAGATGAAATTCTGTGGATTTGGGGGATTTATTGGACTTGGATGATCACAACACTATCGTCAGCATTGTGAATGGAGTTTGGAGGGACATAACACTATCCACAGTTTCTATATACTTGTATTAGTGGAAGTACCTAGACCATATATTTGTGGGTTTTGGGGATTGTTGGATATTCATGATCAACCATAACCATATAGTTGGGTTTTTTATCCACTTAAAAAAATTCATAATCATTTTTTCTCGTACAATTGTAAGTGATTTCTTCCACATTTCTCCCCTCTACCCTAGATCTTTCTACTATATGGAATTATTTGGTTAAATGTTGTTGATAACATTCCCCTTAATCTTGTCTCTCTTCATTCTTGGAACATATGCCCTCTGGAGTTAAGGTCGATCCTCATAATCCTCTCCTCTCCTCTTGTTCCTATTTTTGATTAGTTGAATCCTTAATTGGGTAGTTTTGGGTTTCTTTCATGGAATTCATGATATTAATTATTTATTATTCTCTTATATATTTGAATATATTATATGGAAAATGGTTTTTGAATTTTTTGGCCTAGAATAACATATTTTCATGATTTAAGGTTAGTGGATTATTATATTTTCCAATTGGATATTAATTTTAAGGCATTGGTTTGGATTTTTTTAAATTTCTTATAAATATTATTTTTTATTATTATCTTGGTTATGGATTGTAAGAATTAATGTTCTTGGTTTCTTTTTTTATTAAACACATAATAATTATATTTCAAGTGTGTGAGTGTTTTTTAGAAAAAGGGGATTGGATGTTGACTATCATAATTTTGTTTCCAAGAATGTTGATTTGAATTTTTTTAGAAAGAATTGAGTTTATAATTTAGATTATGATTTTTAATTTTCTTTGAAATGGTTTTCATTGGATTAGATATTAGTTTTTGTTGGAGGGATTAGACTTGAGTCATGAAAACTTCATTATCTTATATGTGGACCTCAAAGAAAATGGAAATGTGATGTTGTGGAAATTCTTACCTGTGTGTCAAGACTATATTTGACATAAAAATGAGGTTTGGTGATAGTCAATAGTACCATGATTAGGTTATACCAAATGTTTTTTTTTTGTTTCATAGGGACTAGATCACAATTGTTATTTTATTTTAACATAATCTTGTTAGTTTCGGTTTAGTATTATGATTATGCACTTTTTTATAATACCAAGTGATATGGTTTTCCTTGTATATTTTTTTTATTTTTGTTATTGACCTATTTAATACATTTTTTTAAAATTTCATTGGCTAGGGAATTTTTAAAACACTCAACTCACCTAAATAGTTTTCCAATGATTTGGATATGTGGATAAATTTAAGTGGTTGTAGAATGTAGCCCCTATTTTCCCACTCTACTGGATGGGTATATTATATCAAATAAAATTCATGTAATAATAATGTGTGCTAGTTATTGGTGTTGGTTTGTAGTTATGTCTTGGATGTAATTGTCGAGTGGGATGTCCATTTGGTGGGATGAATTATAGAATTTTCAAAGAGGAATGGTGGATCATGTGGATCATCATTTTTGGAGATTTTTATTTTGGTTAATGCTAATAATTAACTGCATTGTTTTATTACACTTATATTTTAATTGTTTATTCATAAAAATTTCATTAAATGGATACAAAATTTGAACTTGAATCATAATAACCCCAATAGTTTTTTGTATATTTCCAATATATTGTACTTTTAATATGGTTTTGGTATCAAGACACACATTCCATATTATGATTACCAAAATAGTTAGTATGGGGATAATGTGAATATGGGGATTGACCATCAACAAATATAATTTTATAAAACTTTTACATTTATTTCCATACTTTGGTAATCTTGGGGAAACACTAAATTCATAATAACACATTGAATTTATCAATTTTTTTATAGGGATCAATTTCATTTCAGGGTATTATAAATGCAATAAGTTCTGAAATTTTGTTTATAATCCATGTATATAGGTTGAGATTATGTTCATTTCATAGAAATAAAATTTTGATGTGACAACTTTACTCTGAATCATGAGCCTCCAGGATGAGTGCTAGTTCAAGTGGTTGGTGAATCACTTTGTTGATTAGTTGGAATCCTTGGTGTTGGTTCTTTCGGTTCATGGAAAATATTGGGTTTCAAGAATCATAAAATAATTAATGGATATTTAATTAATTATGGTCTCATACTATCAAGAAAATGATATTTTTTCAATGTAAAATTCATTTACAAAGGCATTGATTGAAAATCAAAATTATTAAAATTAGTTTTGAAATGTACTCCTTTATAAATAAACATTGATTTATTAATTGTTTTTTGGATTTAAATTAGAAAATTTCCAATGATAGAGGGCTCATTAGGGTGTTATGGTGAAATTTTTGTATGTATTTTTACTTTTCATTAATGTATCTTTTAGTATAAAATAAAATTATTTGGGAATTTTAGAAATATCATTCAATGGAGGTATCCACGAAATTAGCAGAAAAACACATTAAAATTACCATTATAATAATATTATATATGATCAACCATTTATAATAGATCTAGAAAGGGAAAATCATAATTTTTTTGTTACATTTCTACCTTTACATGGCATGGGTGATTGTTTTTTAGTATTAAATTAGTAGTACCCTGTAATTGTTTTGGGGGATGTTGGCCCACAAGAAGACATGTCGTTTCATAATATGATTAATAATATCTATATATTATTTGATAATCTAGATGATTTTAAATAAAAATTTCTTATGTATATATTCATAGGTCTTACAACTAAATGGTGGAAATAAGTTGAGAAATATGTCATGATATAAGGGTTGATATAGGAATGGTTTGAGAAGATATTTAATAATGAATTTTTCAACCATATATACTATGATCTGAAGATGATTGAGTTATTTTTTTTTATTATGTGAACAAGATGATTTGAGAATATGTTAATCAATTCATGATGTTGGATCAGTTTAAATCGATGATTAATGATAGTGAAACTTTGATGACTTGAATTTGTGGGTTTGCATTATTAGCTAACATATACTCAACATTTGTGATGTATAACCATTGATTCATATGATTTTATAGAGATTAAGGATTTATTGGATGAAATAACATTATTGGAAGTCCTCCATTGGGGATGGTGGTCACTCCACTATGTATTATAAATGGTTCAAGTGGTTAGAAAAGGAGAATGTGAGATTAATCTTCTTTTGGATTTTGAGTAATCAATGCATTCTTCTATGGGGTATAAGGAAACACTGGGTTTCAATTTTTCTTATGGTTATTTTGACGGATTGATTTTAAAATAAACATATAAACCATATAATTGAATAAAATATGGGAATTTTTGACAAATAAAATTCTATGATAGAATCTTAAATGGGGCATCAATGGAGGTGGGATGACACTATACACATGTATATTCATCCCCAATGGGACTATCTCAGTAGGGTTATTCATATCACGGGACTATCCTAGTGATTAATGATTCTATAAAAAATCAGGGATGTCAAAATTTATACTTGGGTAGATGACCCCTGTAAGATAATACTGAATGATTTTAGTTTTCTATATATAAACATCCACAAAGGGATTATACATTCCCATATGTTGTGATTGGTTTTTCATTTATTGATTCTAATATTATGTCCATAATATTTGACACCAATATTCATTGTTCAATTATTTTTGTGTGAGTAATCAAATAGTTGGGACCCTATGTACATATTAAGTCAGATGTAATTAATTTTAAAATACATCTGAAGGAGAAGTATAACATAATATTTATATTTCCATCATCATTAATTTTGATAGGAAACATGAAATTATAATGGGATTGGGCTATCCTCAAAACGAACATATTTATTATAATAATAATAATGTATTGGTATAATTCCAGCAAGGAATATATTGATTTAGACAGTATAAAGATGGAGTTTTCTACTTATTATGCAAAATAAATAATTTAAATGGTGAAAGTGATATAAATACTAATATTTCAACAAATGTGGTTTTTAGTGTTGGTATTATTTTTTTCATGTTGGAAGAATTTATTTAATGGTAATTTGAAGTAGCAAGTTGGGTTGGATTTTCAGATATAATAAGTTGTTATACTGTCCTTCTTCCAAATGGTTTTCGATAAAACATCTAGATTATTTAATAGATTAATAAATTAATTTTTCAGCAAGTATTAAAAATATTTTTATACCTTTTAATTTGATGGAATCCACTAAACTAAGAGATATTAATGTGTATATAAAAGATTTTTAGGATAAAGGATTTATCAGGTTCATTACGTCATGCTTTAAACATCATGTACACTTTGTAAAAAAGGATATTGGATCATTTTGGTTATATGTAAGTTATATATCATTGATTTAGTACACTATCAATAATGAATATTCTCTTTCGAAAATAGATGATCAGCATGATCAATTTATGGGTTCTCCATGGCGTACCAAGTTTTAAATAAGCCCAAAATAACATTATCTGAAGGTAAATAAATAATATATACTAAATATAGATTTTCAATATTGCCACAACTCTGTGAATCTTTGGTTGTTTTATTTGATCTTATTATCAACCAAAAAATTACAGCATGGAAGAAACTCATATTTTTTTTAAATATGAACCCTTTCATTATACTATTTATCATCTTTATATTGTTTTATTCACTATACAAGGTAGATCACATGAAATGTTTTTATATTTTTTGGTTGCATAGAGGGGAAATATTATCAATGAAAACCCCAATAAAATCAAATTTTGGTTATATGAAGAGAGATTTCTTAGGAAATTTATCGATGAAAATGGTTTATCTATTGATCATTATAATATTGACAGACTACTATCAGAGATGTCATCAAAACAAATATTGGATATTTTTAGATTGTTGGATTTACATAGTGAATATATAATCTTTCAACCCAAAGTTTTTATTTAAATGCACCAATGATGGATTTTGTTAGAAAATATGTGCCTTTTGTTTTGAACATGGAATTATTTAGTTCTTTTATTGATCCAAAAACTGGAATAAAATGGAACCAACCATATTATTTCTATAATTACATTATGGATATACTATTTATTTTGATGATTTATGTAAATTAATTGGGTGTGTGTTGATGTTGTGTAATCATGTGGCTATATACGATTTCCAACAGCTGAGCAAGCACACAAGGAATTATAAAACACAAAAGTTATATCACTACATGATTATAAATGTGTTGAAAATTTGGCATTGATACCTATTTGGTTAGATGATTATAGTTGGTATGGACTATAAGAATTTTAAATATATAATCACAGACTCTGATATATATCATATGAATTGGTATAAGATGGAGTTTTTTCATAATTGTTTTCATGGACATGCAAGTACACCTATAGAATGAAATTTGGAATACAATACCTTAATTCTTATAATAAATATGGATGTGGTTTTGTTATATTATGAGGACTGAAAATAGTTGATATTCTATTGAAATATCATTGGATATTACGAAATAGGGTGATCATATGATTTTATATGGTATGGACGTTATAGTGTCCTTGTGGGATAAGGTATGGTAATATTAGGTTATGGATTTATAATATGTTTTTATAAGGGATTTTTGAAATACTAGGTAGTTATTGAACGAATTATTTGAGGAAAGTGAATTTTTTTTATATTTTCATGTAGTTGGTTGTTTCTTCTTAATGAGAGACTATGTTTTAAAATGATTTCATAGTTCAAATTTTTCAGATCACTCGAGCAGTAAAAATATGTGTAAGGATTAAAAATATTAATTTTTAGATGTCTGACATGAAAATTTATGTTTCTGACTGTGATGAATGATTTCATCCATAGATGTATGGGATGAATTACTATATGGGGATAATGGGAATATTAGAATCATTATTTATCCCTATTTTGAAGTTGGAACAAATATATATTGACTTTTTAATATTTTTTCAAAATTCTTGTTGGGATGATTGATTCATTTTTTTGAGGTATTTGACATAATAATAAATTTATCTCACTTTATATTATTCTAGTGGAAAACAAGTGGTTGAAAAAACTCTAACCCCAATAGCCCAGATTCAATGGTTTTTTATTAAAATTAAATAGATAAAAGATATAAAAACTCTAATGATCTATTAGTTTAGTAGTCTAAGAGAAACTAGATACATACATGATTCCAGTAGTACATTGGTATTCAAAAATATAACATAAAAAATTATGTAAACTACTTCTTGTCCCATATTCAAATATTTCAGCTTCACAAACTGGGCAAAGAAAAAAATGAAGGGGTCATCTTAAATTCTTAGTAAGGGTTTCATGAATCAATAATAAGTGAAGAAAATTAAATTAGGCATAATAATTATTATATGGTTAATTTATTAAAAACACATTCCATTAATAAACTATGAATGAAAATTCAACCACATAATTTTTCATAGTGAAAATATACTAGAAAGAAATAACTGAATACTAAATGAAGAGAATGATTAATTATTATATGTCATGTTTTAAGAAAATGAACCATTATACTATTAATTTGGTTTATGTATGCAGGTAAGAACCATCACATTATTCTTGAAAATACACACGGTGGATTTCTCACCAATTGTTTTGTCTCATGTGACCTTTTGATGCATCAAGTGGAAATCTTTAATTGGGCCCCAACCATCACTACAATTCCTTAAAAAAATTCATAAATAGATTCTATTCAATAACATTTAATGAGAACACCATATGTAAAAATTTTATATAGCTAATACAATAATCATATCATTGAAAAAATAAATATATATATCTAATGAAATATTCAATGAATGATGATTATAAATAATATGGGAGTACACATACACCACAAAAAAGGGAACAAGTGGGGAATAATGAATATATGGTTATAACTGATGTCCTGATAAAATGAAAACATGTAAAATTTGTGTTTATGAAACATTAGAAAATAGAATCTCTATAACGATTTGGGGAAAACATATTAGAGTATTTTAAATCAGAAAATGAATGATTGTTTTTTAAAAAGCATAAATGAACAAAGATGGTTTTTAATTGTAAAATGAGGGATTTTATAAAAGTATTGGTAGATTAAAATATAATATTAATTTTTCATAAAAATTTTTATGTATTTTTATTGAAACCATAGAAAGGGCTCCTCATTGGGAGTAACTTAATAGAAAACCTTATAAAAACATGTATTTCTACATCAAAGGAACATGAAATGATAAGTATACATGAGTTTTAAACATATAAATTGAATTTATATAGAGTATAAAAGAATAATTAAAAATTAAATTGGGTTAAAAATATATATATTGTAACCCAAATAAAAAATGGTGGTTTTTTTGAATCTCTTACCCTATATCTGAATGTGTTCTACACATGAACAAAATTTCTTTGATAAAAAAATAATTTAATCAAATAATTTAATTCATAACCTTTGAAATAGTCATTTTTTTAGTATAATTATGTTTTATTTTCATTTATATTATTTTTATGAGTTGTCATATTCATTTACGTCGTTCAAGGTAGTTTTTTTCCATGGTTATCATTATTGGTTCATTTGTATACAAGTATGGAAGTTACTATATAAATGGAAGTAATTCTAAAAATAATGAAATTATTTGTTATTAGTTAACATAAATAAGATTAAACGGTATCATAAATAATTTTTTAGATATTCTGTTTATTCATTAGACAAAACTCTAATGATGAACGTTTGTTTATTTAGCTGAATTTTTTATTATCAAGAACTATTTTTGTTTTATTAATTAATATAATTTCAATAAAATTGTTAAAAAAATTATATGAATTATATTATCTATATTAAAATATAATTTAACCATAATTGTGGTTTTATGAATATCCTTGAAGGTGATAATGGAAAAGTAAAATGCATCTTCCATTATGGTTGCAAATCAGAACATCATTGAAGATATTTACATTTTTATAATAAAATATAGATGAAAATGGGATTGATGATGGATTTTCCATTAACACAATAAAATATAATTATATATTAGATACTATATTTATCATTCATTTTTGGATATATGAGGTGAGGGATCGATAAAAAAATAAATGAAATTAAAAAGAAAATAACAGGAAATGAATGTTTATTTTACCTCTTGAATTTATTTTCCTAGAGAACCTCATTAATGGTATTGGGATTGGTTTCTAGTGAGCCCAAATCCTCTTGGATGTGGTAAATAATCTTTTTAAGAGAATTGGTCGGGAAAAGATAATGATTCTTGCATTAATACATGTGCGGGGAATTTGTGACGAGGGGTAGTATTTATAGTGGAAGAGAGAAGTGTTTTCTCAGTATTTTATACATTAGTTCTTATTTTCCCTCAAGTTTATGAATTTTTTTAAATTTATCACTAATTATATCAAATTAATGAGTTTTAGTTCTATATTATTGTGACTATGCATCAATTTCATAATAAATAGTGTATTTAACTTGCAAGGTATATATATCGTAAATTATCGCATTTCACTCTTCAATAAAAATTCAAGTATTTTTGAAAATTCCGACAAATTCACCCTAACCATTCATCAATGTGTAGAATTAAAAAATGAACATAATTTTTTAAAAATATTTTTCTATATATGAGGGAATTAATTTTTAATTAAATTTATGTTTTACTCAGAAAATAAAAATTTTAAAATTATAACTGATTTTATAACAATTTGAAAAATTATTTAATGTAATATAAATTTATATCATAAAAATAAGAAAAAAAATTAATTTATGAATAAATTTTTTTGAAAGAAATTTAAATCATTATATCAAGGAAAAAATTAAAATAAACATTTAGGTTTCTAAAAATACAAACACTTAAATTTTCATTTTTGAAACATTTATTTTCTTATATTATGATAGAATATATCATAATTTCAATTATTAGATACCAAAATTTTATTTATACTTTCATATGTGATGTTACTATTCCATTGGTCATATTACAATTCATAAGGGTCACATTATTATTCAAAATTTCAAGTTACTATTTCAATGATATATGTTCATTAGTTTCTAGAAAAATCATTTTATTTCATTCCTTCTTCATTTATATAGTCATTTTGTGTTCTATTTGTGATTTGAAATGATTTATAATATATGAACTAATTTTATATAAAATTTAACCTATCTAATTAATATAATTTATTTAATGGGATACATACCATAAAATATTGGGGGGTTATATTCTTCCCTCCTTCAGAAATTTCATACACAACGTTACAGATGAATATATTCCTCTAAACAGATGGGGGAGGTTTTTCTTCATAAAATCATCATGTTCCCACATTACTTATTATATTTATACTTTCTCTAAATATGATTTTCCATTTATGTCATATGATTTCTCAATAATTTATATCATATGTCATGAATCTCAATAGCCTCTTTACAATTAGACAAATATGGTTCCAGTCCTATTTCTTCATAGATGGGTACATGATTTTGGTCTAGAATGTATTTATTTAGCAATGATATATAGAACACATCTTGATCTTGGTATATTGTTGGCGACATTTCTAATCGATACGATACATCTCCAATTATTTCAATAATTTCAAATGTATTGATATACATGGGGCTCTTTTTTCCATTCTTACTAAACCTTGAGGCACCCTTCCAAGGAGATACTTTATTAAAAAATGTTCTCTGAATTAAAAATTCAAAATATTATTTCCAAGAATAATGAAAACTATTTTTTCTACCTTGAGACGCTTTAATATGATCGTGAATATTATTTAACTTTATATTAGCCACTGATATAGGTTCTGGCTCTATATGTTTCCTCTCACAAACATCATACCATCAACTTGGATTTGGAAATATATTTCCATGTAGTGCTTTATATGGTTCCATTTGAATACTAGAATGGATATTATTATTGTAGGTAAATTATTGAAATGGTAAATACTAATCTTGTATTCCTTGAAACGCAAGTGATCATGATGTCAACATGTTTTCCAATGTATGAATAGTCAATTAAGACAATATTTCAGTTTGATGGTGATAACCAGTACTCAATTGAAGTAGAGTATCTAAAGACTTTTGAAGATTATTCAATAATTTTGATGCAAATCGAGTATCTCAAACAAACACAATAGATCGAGGTGAAACATGAAGATTTAAAACCTCATTAATATAAATTCATTTTTTGTAAAGATTAGTAAAATCTTTTCATATACTAAGAAAATGTGCCTATTTTGTAAGACGATTAGAAATAACACATATTGCATCATTCCTTATAGGATTCCAGGGTATACCCACGATAATGTACATTGTAATGTCATACCACTTCAACAAATTAATAGGAAGAGATTTTATGAATCCTTTAGGATGTTGTCTCTCTAACTTCATGATTTGAAAAACTAGAAACCTTGAAACAATTCCATTAATTTATTATATTATATTACCCCACCAAAAATGGTCCTTCTAACCTATATTAACCATGGTACTACCCTATGGTATAGGGAAATTTTAACTATGAGGATAATATAATGTTTCCCTTCTTATCTATGTTATTGATGGAACAAATAACAACCTTTCAAATTTAATAATTTTGTCTACATACATGAAGTCTTCCAATCTACCATCCCTATTGAGAATAATTTTATTTCTAAAATTCTAATCATCTGATTGAGGTATTTTTATCTTCTCAGATGGAGTCCATGATCATTCATGTGTAATGAATATTATACCTTATTTGCATATCCTGTATGGAAGTGTATTGGATAGTCATAATCTTTGAGTAATTTGAGCCATAACCTTGTCCACATGTTGAGTTATTTATTAGTAAAGATATATTTCAAATTATTTTTATTTGTATAAATATTACATATTTTACCATATTTATAGTTTCCTTATATCTACGGATGATGGATTTCTTATACTATGTCAAGATCATGAGGTATATAATTTTTTCATGGTTATTCAACTACCTTTATGCATATGAAATAACATTATCATCCTACAAAGGGACACAACCAAGTACTTTCCTTGATGCATCATTTTATACAAAAAACCATCATTTCCTAATTGTAGATTCAAAATAAGATGATGGACTAATATTCTCTACAATTATTCAAACAAATTTTAAAATTATTTTTTTTATTTAAAAACTAACCCAATTACATGGGAGCTTGGTGAATGGGTTATCCAATCGGGAAAAATTCTTAAAAAAAATTCCAATAGTACTCTATTTTGGGGGTTGACATTACCTTCATATGATCAACTAAGATTACATATTTAGAGAGAATATGGACATGAAAACAAATTTTTTGAAGCCATAAATCACACATTCTAAATTTACCATATAAATCTTCCCTTCCTAGAGTCTGGAGAATAATCCACCAGTTATTATCATGGTCTTCATATCATTTATAATACATCAAAATCTCATCAATGAATACTACAAAAAATTATCATGATATTACTTGAATACTATATTCATTAGATCCATGAATGAAAAGTGTTCATTTGTCAATCCAAGTGGAATTACTATGAACACATACTGTATATAACTCATATGAAAAGCTATATTCAGATTATATTCTTTCTTTCCTCACAATTTATGATGTCTATAAAATCCTTCAATATTTTATAAAAATTGATCTCCATGAAGTAGTTCAAATAAATCACTAATGGGAGGTAGAAGATAAATTTCATTCATTGTAACAGATTTCATTTCTCTATATAGATTCATTGATATTGGTATTCCATTTGAGATTATATTAATGGTAGATTAAAAATCCTGATCTGAGGGTTCCAAGATAATTCCTTTCCAAATACATCAATTTATTCATTCATAATTAGTACAACCTTAATTTAAAGATAAATTTCCTCATTCCTATATTTTTTTCTCTAACTCCCCAAGAATTTAATTCATTAGAGATATTAGGGGTGAATATATAGAAGAATTATATGATGATGTTTCTTCTCTAAAACAAAGGACTCTACATCTTCCTCACAAATAGTAATTTATTTCTTATTGCAATAAAGTGTTGCAACATATTTTTAATTATAGTCTATTCTAAGAATTATATAAAAATAAACCATATGTATGATGATAATATTATCAAATAATGAATGTTTATATTCTATAATGGTAATTTCCTAGTACATTTTATTTTTATTAGACATTAGTTATGGATTTTACTAATAACGCCTTAATTAAAAAAAATAGAATAATCTAATTTTCAATTAAAATTAGGTATATGTAAAAGAGTTTGATGGAACCTAATCAAAATAAATAATTCTATATATTTTAAGATATGATTAATGTACATTCCACAACATCCTTACATTCATCTACTTCAGCTATTGTGATCACATAAGCTTGGTCATCTCCCTTTCGCCTCTTCTATGATAAATTACCATAATTCTTGTAAAATTGATTTGAATAATTTCCTATTTCATTAAAATTAAATCTTTTAACATCATTTATTTATTTCTTCCCATTGTAATAATTATCTCAATGGGCCTTTTCCCCACACATATTTGATACTCACATTCCATTCATGAATTTACTAATATGATTCTTTTCCCCATTTTCAAAAAATGGAAATATCTTAATTACATTATTCTTACATGATTATTCACCTTTTCTATGCTTTTCTAAAGATTGGTCATACTATTAATGTAAATTAAACATATAGCACCTAGAATTGTTTTTCTATTTTGATATAATATAATAATATTTCATCAATTGATGAAAATGTTTGAGAAGATAATTCCCTTCAGATACATTGAATAAGACATTAAAAAATTATCAATATTGTATTTTTAATCACATGTGTAATAAATATCTTACCTATATTTTCTTGTAATGGTATACTCTTAATCTTACAAATTCTCTTCTTCCCTTTTCATAAAGCAAAAAAATTTCTCATCATTTCAGTTCGTTGCTGATGTGGAAAATATTTTTAAAATAATGTTTCTTTAAAATACCTCTATTTCATGTCTTATATTTATTCCTCCATATTAGTATTTGGGATCAAAGACCACTATTTTTTATCATCACTCTTGAGGAAACATAATTCCACACTACATTTTCATTTTCATTTCATCCCTATGGTAGAAATATATTTTCAAGGGACTTCATCCACTACTCATCTTCAACTGGATTAATATTACCACTAAAATATGGGGGATTTTTTCACATGAAATGATCCAACATAGGTGTAGTTAGGTTATTCATTATATACTTTATATGTTTTCCTAATATGGAAATTATTTGATCTACTCTAAAAGTAACATTTTTGACTTTATCATTAAGTTAATTCATATATTGTTTGTTGGAATTGATTCCTTTATTAATATGTAGTTCTAAATGTTTCCTCTAACTTCTTATGATTCCAACTATAATAACCTTGACCCCAGTCACCCAAAATTGAAGGTCATTTTATTAAAATAGAATATATAAAAGATTCAATATCAATCAAAATTTATTAGCTTAGTATTATTTAATAAAATATATACACACAAGGTTACCTAATTACATAGGTATTTAAATTTATACAAAATAATATAAATTAAACTAATTCTTGTCACTTATTGAAATAATAGTGTGAGATAAAATTCTGATAAATGTTTTCATGAATCATAAATATGTGAAAAATTCAACAATGAATAACCATTATGGGAAGGTAAATAACTAAAACAAATGATGACATCAATAAACTAAGAATAATTTTGAATCCATACCTTTATTCATAGAGAAAAATTCATGAGATGTAATAACTAAATACAGTATAATGAAAATGAATAATAATTGGACACAATGTATCTATCAGATTATCCAATATACTGTTAAGATGTTTTTACTACGGTGGTAAAAACCTATTTGGTTCCATTTGGATGATAACACAAAGGGTTAGTTGCCAATAATTTTGTCTCATTAGACATGTTGATGCATCAAGGGGATATCTATAACTGGTCCCCACCAATCACTGCATGTACAAATCTTTCTTCATTCATAGATTCTGTTTATTATCATTCAAATAAATCCCAATATATAAAATTTTTATATGGATAAGATAATAATAATATCCATGATATAAATAATATGGATATTTAATGGAATCTTCAATGAATTATTATTATAAATAAAAAGGGAATACACATAAACCATACACAATGAATATGTTTTGAATATGGAATATATCATGATAACTTTTGTCCAACAGAAATGAAAACATATAACAAGTGTGTTTAAGAATGATTATAAAAGATCATCTTTGGTGTGGTTTAGGGAAAAAGATCTAACTATCTTTTAAAATGGATAAGTCATAATTGTTTTTATAAAACCAAAAATGAAAAAAGGTAGTTTCTCACACTAAAATTATGAATTTTAGAACATTATTTATCAATTAATATATATAATGGAGTCTACCTAAAAATAACTTATGAAATTGGAATGTTCCATTAAATCGGGTTTGCTCGTAGTGTGGAATTGGAAATGAAAACCTTATAAAAACATGTATTTATCTATAAATGATAGATAAACTAATCTAGATACCTGAGTTTGGGAATATGAATATAATTTAAAAAAATTATTCAATAGAAAATAAGAATTACATTGCAGTAAATAGAGATAAATTGTAACCCAAATGAAGATTGGAGGTTTGGGATGAATCCCATACCTTAGGTATGAAACTGTTATGCACATCCACTTAATGTTCGGAATATTGAAATACGATTCATTAGTAATTTAATTCAGAACCAATTAAAACTACTATTGATTTATTATAATATTATTTACTTCATTTTTGATGAGTTAAAATTCAATTTCGTCATTAGGGTTTGTTCGTTTCCTTGCTTTTTAGGATTAGTTCACTTGTATACATCTAGGAAAGTTCATGTAAAAAATTTATTAATTATAAAAATTGAAATGATAAGTTATTAATGAAAAAACATAATATTATATGGCCTTATATATCATTTATTCATATATTAGGATTACTGATAATATAAAATTTTTATGATGTACGTTACTTTATTTTGGTGAATTTTTTATTATAATGAACTAGTTTTGTTTAATTAATTCATATTATGTATATATTATAGTTACAAAACATTATATTAAATAAATATTTATAATAATATATCATTTAACAATATTAATGGTTTTATGACTAGCCTTTAAGGTAGTAATGGAAAATGAAAATGCACCATCCGTGATGGTGGTAAATCAGCACATCACAGATGATATTATATTTTTTCAAAAAAAGGGGTAGGATAATGGGATTCATGATATATTTTTCATTAACACTATAAAACTAAAGAATATAAAAGATAATGGATTTATCAATCATCTTTATATGGGCAAGGTGATAGATGGATTAGAAAATAAAATAAATTAAAACAAAAATACGGGGAAACAAATAATGATTTTACTTATTCAGTTTATTCTAATTGAGAACTTACTTATGGGGATTGGTATTGATCTGTTATTGAGACTAAAGGCCTTCATACATGGGGATGATACTTGGGAATAGTATTTTGATGGTATTTTATTATAATGCCCTAGCCTTAAACCTTACTTAATCTTGAGTTATTACAAGACTACACATTGAGGATCTTTTCAGGTTTAGAGTTTTAGAGAATTAGATCATGAAACTTGCATTACATTCCACATTTAAAAAAAGTGGTTACACAAAAGACAATATTCATTCTTCACATCAATGGAATCATATTTAAAATAAGACATGGATTCTTTCTTGACACATCCTTGACACTATCATCACATCATGTACCTTTCCCTTGACCTGTGAAAAACATTTCAAAAACTTGGGATGAGCATAAAAAGCTCAGTAAGGGTTATAAAAATATGGAAAGGAAACATGAGTTCATATATACATAAGAATGAAATAATACTTTACCCATAAAACATAGGCACTTTAAGATACCTCATCAAATCATGAATAAATCATAGAAATCATTAGACATAAAGGTAACTTGAGGCATTCATAACATTCTTACGTAGGGAGTAACCCTCTTGGTTACGTTTGGAATACCCATCATAGTATATTCCCTAAATCTCTTTGGATAAACCTTCACGTTTCACTCCTTCACGTTACCCAATGCATTGGAGAGCTATATCGGGCTCACCCTCCCTTGGTTTATCACGGAACCACCCGTCTTCATAATAATGCCCAAGAACTTCAACATAATCGTATCACATAAAACATGCATAAAGGAAACATAACATTTCCACCTTTAAATCACAAGATATCAATAAAAAACATTGATATAAAAACATTATGAAAACCATTTTCAATACCAAAATAAAAGAAAAGTAAAACATGGTATTTATTTTTCTTTTATAAAGAAGGTATGGCTTGTAGAGGAAGCCGAAACTCAAATAATGGCCATGACGGCGGAGAAGTCGTTGTCGCCGCATACATACGAGAAAAACATTCCCTTTTGTCGTTTAATAAACACTTTGTATAAAAAATATTCCTTTTGAATAAGCTTAAAATTCAAAGAGGTTTATAAACCGTATAAAATAAGGTTGTGTATAAAACAGAATATGCCTCAATGAAAGGAGATTGAGACGAAGCCCCTTACAAAGACAGTATCCTTGGTTTAAGGATAAATCAATTACATAATTATGTGTGACAAAAGAATACACCAAATATAAGTGGATATTAAGTGTAAAATAATCAAAGGTAATTCACACATATTCAATGTATGACATATTCAGTAACTAAATGTTGAACCCAAAGAAATCAAAATTGGGTTAAGAAGTTCCCTTGACATCCTAACGGTGTCACATCAAAATGATTTGATGAGAGATAAAAAAAAGATATCTCATCACTTGAACATAAAATTTACATCAATAAGGATATATGAGAACATATCCCAACATAACAATATGTAAATTAAAAGACCCAACAAAAGAAGTCTTTTAAAAAGAGGAGGGTGAAAGGTTCCCTTACCGACACGGGTATCTTTCGAAACATACACCTCGTGAAAGAAGGACAATACAACATTGATGTAAATACTCATAAAAGAAATTATATTACACAATGAGTAAAATAATGGGAATTGCATACACCAATCAATGGAAATTGTTGAAAATGTAGCATAAATCTCACGGGAATAAAAGTGAGATGAAAAATCACTTACGAAAACTCAGCAGCCTAACAGCGCCACTTAAAACTTCCAAAAATGGATTGATGAGATCAAATAGGGTCTCTCATCATATTAACATAAATTTTACAGAAAGAGGAATATAAAATAACATCCCCCAAAATAAAGAAGAAGAGGTTAAAATAAGTGACATAAAAGAGGGTAGTTAAAATAAAAGAGAGAGGATAGATCTCTTACGAAAATTCAGCAGCCTAACGGCGCCACTCAAAACATCCAAAACAGATTGATGAGAGAGAATAGGGTCTCTCATCATATGAACATAAAAATTAAAATAATAGTAATATAAAAGAACATCCCAATAACAAGAAATATGGTCTTTAAAATAAATGACATAAAAGAGTGTACTTAAAAAGAAAGAGAGGAGTATGATCCCTTACCTCAAGTCCAACTTGTCTTGTTCGTTTCATTATATTCCCGAATAATAAACTTTGGTAAATTATTAATTGCCTAAGTACCTCCTTTAGATATTATTATTCAGTTAATATCACATATTATAATGTTATAATAATTTTTTAATAATGTTAGTTCATATCAGATGTTTTTGTCGATGTTTGGTACATGAGTCAAAAATGAACTTGTTTGAAAAAAGATTGCCCATGTAGTTATAAGTAAATAATTTCCAGAATAGTATTAATGATTAAAATATCATATATATCCAGTAAATATTCATGTCATACTATTCCATATCATTTTGAGATAAAAAACGAAAAGCACCGTTCATGGAGACGGTAGGCCGTACGTACGCATTAACGCTACTTTCATTTTTTGTCATATTAATGGAATTAAAAAAATGAGAGAGATATATAAATTTTATAATTCCAGAATGATATCCATAATTTAGATGTAATATATTACATATATATCCATTATATATATGTACTTATAATATTACATAACATTTTGAGATAAGAAATGAAATGTACCATTCATGGAGACGTTAAGTCGTATGTACGCATGAACGCTACTTCCATTTCTTTTTCATATTTAATGGAATTAAAAAATAATGATACATAAATTTATTTTAATTCCAGTATGGTATCATATATAATATCATTAAATATATCCTTTAGATGTACCACATATGGTATTAACGATTCAAATCACTTTGAGGGGGTGGTAGTCCGCACTTCCTTAAATGAAGATATCGCGTTTACCCATAATGGAAACCATAAAGGTATTCCATAAATGAAAAATAGAGAAGCGTAAGTAAAACATAAACATATTATATATCATATATAAATATAGTTTCATCTTAATGTCCACCTTTTAAGGTGTTAGAAGAATGTTGAACAATCATCATTTCGGGAGGCAGAAATTCTCCATCCACAGAAACAGTATGTTCTTTAACCATTAGATGTAGGTGAGTGTAAGTGTAGCTCGAATCCTTCTTATAGAAACATGGTATTATAATGAATATACTGTATTTGTTACAAAATAAATGAATAAAAAGAGTTTAGGGGGTTGGAGAAGCAAAATAAACCAAAAGGACACAAGTGAAGACATTACCTTAAAATCGGGTACCTCCCTTTGGTTTGAGCTCAAAGGCTTCCATGGGAAGACTTATGCCCAAAGTGAGCCTTCAAGGAGTAAGAGAGGGAAGAGGAGAGACAAAATGGTTATGGGTTGGCCAAGCCAAAGGCTTTGGGAGTGTGGGTAAGGAGGTAGAGGTGGGGGCCTTTTATAAGAGGAGCAGAGGGGCACTCTTGTAAAGTTACAAAATGTTACTTTATTTTCAAAAGCGTATCGGATTTTAAAGGTCCCACATTGATGTATTTCTAGGTTAAGGTGATAAGGGTTCGAAATCCACTCGTCCAATAGGTTTCGGACATATGTAGGTCTTAGATATTACATTATCATTCCATTTTATTTAAATCGTTAAATAATGAGGTCATCGCCGCATCATCATGATGTCATAAATAATTTAATTTATCTAATGTCTAAAAATTATAAAAAAATACTATGATGTAGGAAATATTTTTAGCCTTCCAATGACTATTTATAGTCAAAAATATTACTTGTATAACCCCATTTAAAAAAAATTAGTAAAACATCTCATGTTTGTGTCATTTTTACTTTAACATTAAATAAAAAGATATTTATGTCTTTTTCCAACCAAAGTGGCTCCATGGGGTCCCCAAGTTGACCAATGGATTTTCTTGGTCGGCCATGACACATCCAATGAGGGTAGAACATGTTTCTAGGTCATTTAAATTTAGTAAAACATTATTCTTACCATAAACTACACTAATTACCTCTAATCGTGATTAAAAACTTAATAAGTTACTATTCACCATAAAATTATTTTTATCCCATTGAACCAAATTTTACTTCTTAATGACAACCATGTATGTCAGATTTTTGAAATTCAAAACACAAAGATGGCAAAATTTCATTTAAACGGAAAAATCAGTTTTTATAAGTAGCACTTAGTGGTTTCACTATTCATCGAAAATGGAAGTTTTTCAGAAAAATCCCAAAAATTCACCCTAAGATATATTTGATATTCCGAATTCAAAAATGAAGTCTATTTTACAAAATTAAAAACATATAAGTCACATTAATAATATAATAATTAATTCCTGCTGTCAGAGCAAATAGCTTGTTTTTATGAAATAATAAGTATCAAAAGATTGACACTAGTTTAAGTCTGATTTCAAAGTGAAATTAATTCCAACGACCACTATTGGATTTAATGGTAAAAATATATTCTAATTTCAATTTAAAACCAATTCAAAAGATAATCTTATCATATAAATATATTAGATTAAAAACATGTTCTGAATTAAAATACAACATTTTACACTATTCATTAAAAAATGAACTTTATCGGAAAGATACCAAAAATTTACACAATGTATATTTTGATGTCCCAACTCTTAAGAAGAGTTTTATTTGGTCCAATATAATGTATAAGAGTAAACAAAAATATATTTAATGATGGTTCGCCATCAAAAGGCGATAAGGAACCTTTAGTGAAAACTAGGGCATATACGCCTAAAATTGAATTCTTTCTGTATTTTACGCCCTTATCTTTTATTGGATAAATGTAAAAACATTTAAAAACATATATAATAATATTTTAGTTATTTCTATCCATTCCCGCCAATACAACGGCTACATGTTAACTACCATTTAAAATAATATTATTTTATTATTAGAGTGCAACGTAAGATTCCCAAGAAACTCGTTGCTGCGTGTTGGGTATGCCATCGAGCATAGCATCCCCTTTAATGTCATATTAATATTTTATTCACAAATATGGATAAATATGAAAATTTAATATTCTTATTTACCTGGGGTGTTATATCCTTCCCCCATTTGAGAATTGCGTCATCGCAATTTTTAGAATTGAGCTTGGAAACATCCTTGAAAGTCCCACATCGGAACAAGAGTCGGTAAAACAGTCACTTTAAAATAAAGGAAGATAAGTACAGAGGTCACTCGAGTTAACCCATACTAGGATTCCATGTAGAAAAACATGGACATGGAAGAAAAATCAAAGGTTCATGTTCTTGAGGGAGAGTGATAGTAAACATGTCTACGAGAAAGTTAACCATAAGAAAATCACAAACTTGTGAAGGGTTAAACGGTATTCGGTTCCCTAGCAGGAAAAGTTAATTGAAAACATTTTTGTTTTAAGTTACTTTTTATTGAGAAATTTATTCATAAGGAAACATAATCACTTATCATGTTGACTTTCAACTTTTACTATATTCCTTAATCAAACTCGTATTTTTTCCAAAAGTCGAGTATTTAGGGAGACTTGTTCACATTAAGAGTACTATAATCAACTTCTAGAGAATCACCTAATCCACTAAAGAAAACTATATACTTCCCATGTCTTTAGGCTTTAACCAAAACCAAAACCAAAATGGTTAGTACAAGGTCAGATAATCCAGAAAAGTATAACCCTTTAAAAAGAAAATCTACGCTTAATCTCCAAAAATTTGTCCAACAAAACCCAAAGTTCAAAGAGGACCATCCGATAAACAATTTGTACATAAAATTCTTCAAATTAAACCAATCTAAGATTGAAACCCAAATATTTGATGGATTTATTCACATAGTCTTCCAAGTTAAATCGTAACATTTATCTCCAAACAACATCAATTTCTCCTAAAGTCTCGTATTGAAAAGTGATTAACCTAATCACAAATCCTCCATGATAGGTTAATCATTTTCATAAATAACCCGAAATCAAATTACTCTTAATTAATAGAATCATATAACTAAAAAGAATCAGTCAAACTAACCAGGGACTTCACGTAGTCCAGTGGTAGGTGATCAATACCAGTCGCACTTTGGTTGTGGGTTCGATTCCCACAGCTTTGTCTGTCGCGACGGGTAGTCACACGGTCTGTGTGTTGTCCTTTTTACAAAACTATATAATTCTCAAATCATTCCCCAAAAAGGGATAAAATCATCAAAAATAACCATAACATAATTTAACCTCAATTTTATCTCATGCCTTTCACTTCAATCAAAACATATAGTAACCCATAATTACCTCAAAAGTAAGGATCATATAAACCCAAATGGTTCTTTATAACTATGTCCACAAAAGAAATGATAACTATTCCTGAATAAAATTTTCCTATATTAAGCATCAGGGTTACACATAATATAAAAAGTCTTCTAATGTAACCCCATCATCAAAAGAGACTTAATACTCTTAAGAATTTCACCATAACTCTTGAAGCCCTTATATGTTGACATCTTACTCATTCAACATTCTTCACGATCCATTAACCATTCATTTCCAACTTATTCCGAAATACCCCTTTACTACAAACAAAATCAAGAATCATATCTTAAGATTCCAAAATAGGAAAACAATAGTCATGAAATAATACATACCTTTAATTGGTCATTTTCAGTTTCTTCATCCTCAGTCGGAATGGAATTAGGTATTGCAAAACGAACATTTGTACGCTCTTGGTGATCCCATTCACGATACTTCTTCATAGGACATGTGTTTGCATAATGACCATGCACGCCACATTTAAAACATTCAATTGATCCCTCAGAAAGAACTTCTTTCCCTTTCCTCAAGTCAACTGGATGCTTCCTTTTTCCATGGCAGGTTCTTGATTTATGACCTTCATTTCCACATCTATAGAATATTTCTGTCCCTTTGAAACATTTTCCTAGGTGTTTCTTTCCACATCTTTGAAACATAGGTTTTTGAACAATTTTACCTTTATGATTATTACCTGTACTTCCGTAGGGATTTGTTTCTCGCATATATGATGCCTTATAGAAATCGCCATGGTTTAGGTGTTCAATCATGACTCCAGATAGTTGGTTGAGGATAATCACAAGAGTTCTCATTGCAGCTCCCATATCATTCAGTTGCTTGCTCAAAAAACTGTCACAGTTTCCTTCACATCCACTGTTACTTTTGTGCCTGCTAGATCCAGCCATTTACTGAAACCAAAATGTTCAGTGTGAGTATATAAAAAAACCATCATGTACTAATGAGGAAGATAAACACTAAGATATACTTACTCATTCTCTTTATCTAAAACTAGGACTCTTTCTGAAATCCTAACCATTATGGTAATTCCACTTATGCTTAAAGAATACCCTAACCTCTAAAGTTATCTAAACCGACCTCTGATACCAACTATAAAGCCCCATCCTTAAACCCTACTTAACCTTGAGTTATTACAAGATTACACATTGAGGATCTTTTTAGGTTTAGAGTTTTAGAGAATTAGATCATGAAACTTGCATTACATTCCACATTTAAACAAAGTGGTTACATAAAAGACAGTATTCATTCTTCCCATCAATGGAAACATATTTAAAATAAAACATGGATTCTTTCTTGACGCATCCTTGACACTATCATCACATCATGTACCTTTCCCTTGACCTGTGAAAAACATTTCAAAAACTTCGGATGAGCAAAAAAATCTCAGTAAGGGTTATAAAAATATGGAAAGGAAACATGAGTTCATATATACATAAGAATGAAATCATAATTTACCCATAAAACATAGGCACTTTAACATACCTTATCAAATCATGAATAAATCATAGAAATCATAAGACATAAAGGTAACTTGAGGCATTCATAACATTCTTACGTAGGGAGTAACCCTCTTGGTTACGTTTGGAATACCCATCACAGTATATTCCCTAAATCTCATCGGAGAAACCTTAACGTTTCACTCCTTCGCGTTACCCAATGCATTGGAGATCTATATCGGGCACACCCACCATTATTTTATCACGGAACCACCCGTCTTCATAATAATTCCCAAGAACCCCAACATAGTTATATCACATAAAACATGCAAAAAGGAAACATAAAATTCCACCTTTCAATCACAATATATCAATATAACACATTGATATAAAAACATTATGAAAACCATTTTTAATACAAAAAGAAAAGAAAAGTAAAACATGGTATTTTTTTTCTTTCAAAAGTAAGGTATGGCTTTTAGAGGAATCTGAAACTCACATAATGGTCACGACGGCGGAGAAGTCATTGTCGCCACATACGTACGACAAAAACATTCCCTTTTGTCGTTTAATAAACACTTCATATAAAAAAGATTCCTATTGAATAAATGTAATAGTCAAAGGGGTTTATACACCGTATAAAAGAAGGTTGTGTATAAAACAGAATATGCCTCAATGAAAGGATATTGAGACGAATCCCCTTACAAAGACGGTATCCTTGGTTTAAGGATAAATCAATTACATAATTATCTGTGACAAACGAATACACCAAATATAAGTGGATATTATGCGTAAAATAATCAAAGTTCATTCACACATATTCAAAGGATGACAAATTCAATAACTACATGTTGAAACCAAAGAAATCGAAATTGGGTTAAGAAGTTCCCTTGACAGCCTAACGGTGTCATATCGAAATGAGTTGATGAGAGATAAAAAAAGGTATCTCATTACATGGACAAAAAATTTACATCAATAAGGATATATGAGAACATATCCCAACATAACAATATATAAATTAAAAGACCTAACAAAAGAAGTCTTTTAAAAAGAGGAGGGTGAAAGGTTCCCTTACCGACATGGGTATCTTTCGAAACATACACCTCGTGAAAGAAGGAAAATACAAAATTGATGTAAATACTCATAAAAGAAAGTATATATTACACAATGAGTAAAATAATGGGAAGTACATACACCACTCAAAGAAAATTGCGGCAAATGTAGCATAAATCTCATGGGAATAAAAGTGAGATGAAATATCCCTTACGAAAACTCGAAAGCCTAACGACGCCACTTAAAACTTCCAAAAATGGATTGATGAGATCAAATAGGGTCTCTAATCATATTAACATAAAGTTTAAAGAAAGTGTAATATAAAATAACATCCCCCAAAATAACAAAGAAGATATTAAAAGAAGTGACATAAAAGAGAGTACTTAAAAAGAAAGAGAGAGGATAGATCTCTTACGAAAATTTGGCAGCCTAACGGCGCCACTCAAAACTTCCAAAATGGATTGATGAGAGAGAATAGGGTATCTCATCATATGAACATAAAAATTACAGTAAGAGTAATATAAAAGAACATCCCAATAACAAGAAATGTGATCTTTAAAAGAAATGACATAAAAAGGTGTACTTAAAAATAAAGAGAGGAGTATGATCCCTTACCTCAAGTCCAACTTGTCTTGTTCATTTCGTTATATTCCTGAATAATAAACTTTGTGAAATTAATAATTTCCTAAGTACCTCCTTTAGAGATTATTATTCAGTTCATGTCATATATTATAATGTTATAATAATTGCTTGATAATTTTAGTTCATATCAGACGTTTTTGTCGATGTTTGGTAAATGAGTCAAAAATGAACTTGTTTGAAAAAAGATTGCCAATGTAGTTATAAGTAAATAATTTCCAGAATGGTATTAATGATTAAAATATCATATATATCCAGTAAATATTCATTTCATACTATTCCATATCTTTTGCAGATAAAAAACGAAAAGCACCGTTCATGGAGACGGTAGGCCGTACGTACGCATGAACGCTACTTTCATTTTTTGACATATTAATGTAATTAAAACAAAATGAGAGAGATATATATATGTTATAATTCCAGCATGATATCCATAATTTAGATGTAATATATTACATTTATATACATTATATATATGTACTTATAATATTACATAACATTTTGAGATAAGAAATGAAATGTACCGTTCATGGAGACAGTAAGCCGTACGTATGCATGAACGCTACTTCCATTTCTATTTCATATTTAATGGAATTAAAACATAATGATACATAATAGTATTTTAATTCCAGTGTGGTATGATATATAATATCATTAAATATATCCTTTATACGAACCACATATGGTATTAATGAATAAAATCACTCTGATGGGGCGGTAGTCCACACTTCCTTAAATGAAGATATCGCGTTTACCCATAATACAAACCATAAAGGTAAGACATAAATGAAAAATACAGAAGCTTAAGTAAAATATAAACATATTAGATATCATATATAAATATAGTGTCATCTTAATGGCCACCTTTTAAGGTGTTAGAAGAATGTTGAACAATCATCGTTTCGGGAGGCAGAAATTTGGCATCCACGGAAACAGTATGTTCTTTAACCATTAGATGTAGGTGTGTGTAAGTGTAACTCGAATCCTTATTATAACAACATCCTAGTATATTGAAGATACTGTATTTGTTACAAAATAAATTAATAAAAAGAGTTTAGGGGGTTGGAGAAGCAAAATAAAACAAAAGGACACAAGTGAAGACATTACCTTAAAATCAGGTAACTCCCTTTGGTTTGATCTCAAAGGATTCCTTGGAAAGACTTCTGCCCAAAGTGATGCTTCATTGAGTAAGAGAGGGAAGTGTAGAGACAAAATGGGAAGGGGTTGTCTGAGCCAAAGGCTTTGGGAGTGTGGGTAAGGAGGTATAGGTGGGGGTCTTTTATAAGAGGAGAGGAGGGGCACTCTTGTAAAGTTACAAAATGTTATTTTATTTTCAAAAGAGTTTCGGATTTTAAAGGTCCCACATTGATGTATTTCTATGATAAGGTGATAATGGTTCGAAATCCACTCGTCCAATAGGTTTTTTACCTGTGTAGGTCTTAGATATTACATTATCTTTCCATTTTATTTAAATCGTTAAATATTGAGGTCATCGCTTCATCATCATGATGTCATAAATAATTTAAATTATTTAATGTCTAAAAATTATAGAAAAACTACTATGATGTATGAAATATTTTTATCTTTCAAATTACTATTTATAGTCAAAAATATGACTTCTATAACCCCATGTAAAAATTGTTTTAGTAAAACATCTCATTTTTGTGTCATTTTTTACTTTAACATTAAATAAAAAGATATTTATGTCATTTTCCAACAAAAGTGGATCCATGGTGTCCCCAAGTTGACCCATGGATTTTCTTGGTCGGAAATCAAACATACAATGAGGGTAGGACATGTTTCTAGGTCATTTAATTTTATTAAAATATTATTCTTACCATAAACTACACTAATTACCTCTAATCGCGATTAAAAACTTAATAAGTTATAATTCACCAAAAAATTATTTGTATCCCATTGAACCACATTTTACATCTTAATGACAACCATGTATGTCGGATTTTCGAAATTCAAAACACAAAGATGGAAAAATTTCATTTAGACGGAAAAATCAGTTTTTATAAGTACCACTTAGTGGTTTCACTATTCATCAAAAATAGAAGTTTTTCAGAAAAATCACAAAAATTAACCCTAAGCTATATTTTATATTCCGAATTCAAAAATGAAGTCTATTTTACAAAATTAAAAAGATATAAGTCACATTAATTAATTTAATAATTAATTCCCACTGTCAGAGCAAATAGCGTGTTTTTATGAAATAATAAGTATCAAAAGATTGACACTAGTTTAAGTCTGATTTCAAAGTGAAATTATTTCCAACGACCACTATTGTATTTAATGGTAAAAATATATTATAATTTCACTTTAAAACCAATTCAAACGATAATCTAATCATATAAATAAATTAAATTAAAAAGAGGTTTTGAATTAAAATACAACATTTTAAACTATTCATTAAAAAAATGAACTTTATCGGAAAGATACCAAAAATTTACACAAAGTAAATTTTGAAGACCAAATTCTTAAGAAGAGTTTTATTTGGTCCAATAGAATTTATAAGAGTGAACAAAACTATATTTAATGATGGTTCGACATCAAAAGGTGATAAGTGAACCTTTAGTGTAAACTACGGCATATACGCCTAAAATTGAATTCTTTCCGTATTTTAAGCCTTTATCATTTATTGGATAAATTTAAAAACAATTAAAAACATATATAATCATATTTTAGTTATTTCTATCCATTCCCTCCAATACAACGGCTACATGTTAACTACCATTTAAAATAATATTATTTTATTATTAGAGTGCAACGTAAGATTCCCAAGAAATTCGTTGTTGCGTGTTGGGTACGCCATCGAGCATAGCATCCCCTTTAAAGTCATATTAATATTTTATTCACAAATATGAATAAATATGAAATTTTCATATTCTTTATTTACCTGGGGTGTTACATCCTTCCCCCATTTTGGGAATTGTGTCCTCGCAATTTTTAAAATTGAGCTTGGAAACATCCTTGAAAGTCCCACATCGGAACAAGAGTCGGTAAAACAATCACTTTAAAATAAAGGAAGATAAGTACAGAGGTCACCCGAGTTAACCCATACTAGGATTCCATGTAGAAAAACATGGAAATGGAAGAAAAAGCAAAGGGTCATGTTCTTGAGGGAGAGTGATAGTAAACATGCCTAGGAGAAAGTTAACCATAAGAAAATCACAAACTTGTGATGGGTTAAACGGTATTCGATTCCCCAGTAGGAAACGTTAATAGACAACATTTTTGTTTTAAGTTACTTTTTATTGAGTAATTTATTCATAAGGAAACATAATCACTTATCATGTTGACTTTCAACTTTTACTAGATTCCTTAATCAAACTCGTATTTTTTTCCAAAATTCGCGTATTTAGGGATACTTGTTCGCATTAGGAGTACTATAATCAACTTCTAGAGAATCACCAAATCCACCAAAGAGAACTATATACTTCCCATTTCTTTAGGCTATAACCAAAACCAAAAACAAAAAAGTTAGTACAAGGTCAGATAATCCAGAAAAGGATAACCCTTAAAAAAGAAAATCTATGCTTAATCTCCAAAAATTTGTCCAACAAAACCCAAAGTTCAACGAGGACCATCCGATAAACAATTTGTCCATAAAATTCTTCAAAGTAAACCAATATAAGATTGAAACTCAAATATTTGAAGGATTTAGTCACATAGTCTTCCAAGTTAAATCGTAACATTTATCTCCAAACAACATCAGTTACTCCTAAAGTCTCGTATTGAAAAGTAATTAACCTAATCACATATCCTCTATGATAGGTTAATCATTTTCATAAATAACCCAAAATCAACTTACTCGTAATTAATAAAATCATATAACTAAAAATAATCACTCAAACTAACCAGGGACTTAACGTAGTCCAGTGGTAGGTGATAAATACCAGTTGCACTTTGGTTGTGGGTTCGATTCCCGCAGCTTTGTCTGACGAGACGGGTAGTCACACGCTCTGCATGTTGTCATTTTTCCAAAACTATATAATTCTAAAATCATTCCCCAAAATGGGATAAAGTCATCAAAAATAACCATAACATAATTTAACCTCAATTTTATCTCATGCCTTTCAATTCAATCATAACATATAGTAACCCATAATTACCTCAAAAGTAAGGATCATATAATCCCAAATGGTTCTTTATAACTATGTCCACAAAAGAAAAGATAACTATTCCTTGAATAAAATTTGCCTATATTAAACATCAGGGTTACACATAATATATAAAGTCTTCTAATGTAACCCCATCACCAAAAGAGACTTAATACACTTAATAATTTCACAATAACTCTTGAAGCCCTTATATGTTGACATCTTACTCATTCAAAATTCTTCATGATCCATTAACCATTCCTTTCCAACTTATTCTGAAATACCTCTTTACTATAAACAAAATAATGAATCATATCCTAAGATTCCAAAATAGGAAAAAATAGTCATGAAATTATACATACCTTTGATTGGTCATTGTCAGTTTCTTCATCCTCAATCGGAATGGCATTAGGTATTGGTAAACAAAAATTTGTACGCTCTTGGTGATCCCATTCACGAAACTTCTTCATAGGACATGTGTTTGCATAATGACCATTCACACCACATTTAAAACATTCAATTGATAACTCAAAAAGAACTTCTTTCCCTTTCCTCGAGTCAACTGGATGCTTCCTTTTTCCATGGCAGGTTCTTGCTTCATGACCTTCATTTCCATATCTATAGAATATTTATGTCCCTTTGAAACATTTTCCTAGGTGTTTCTTTCCACATCTTTGACACATAGGTTTTTGAACACACTTACCTTTATGATTATTACCTGTACTTCCGTAGGGATTTGTTTCTCGCATATATGATGCCTTAGAGAAATCGCCAAGGTTTAGGTGGTCAATCATTACTCCAGATAGTTTGTTGAGGATAATCATAAGAGTTCTCATTGCAGCTCCCACATCATTCATTTTCTTGCTCAAAAAACTGTCACAGTTTACTTCACATCCACTTCTACTTTGGTGCTTGCTAGATCCAGCCATTTCCAAAAACCAAAAAGGACAGTGTGAGTATATCAAAAAAACCATCATGTACTAATGAGTAAGATAAACACTAAGATATACTTACTCATTCACTTTATCTAAAACTACGACTCTTTCTGAAATCCTAACCATCATGGAAATGCCACTTATGCTTAAAGAAAACCCTAACCTCTAAAGTTATCTAAACCGACCTTTGATACCAACTATAAAGCCCCAGCCTTAAACCTTACTTAATCTTGAGTTATTACAAGAGTGCACATTGAGGATCTTTTCAGGTGTAGAGTTTTAGAGAATTAGATCATGAAACTTTCATTACATTCCACATTTAAACAAAGTGGTTACATAAACGACAGTATTCATTCTTCCCATCAACGGAAACAAATTTAAAATAAAACATGGATTCTTTCTTGACACATCCTTGACACTATCATCACATCATGTACCTTTCCCTTGACCTGTGAAAAACATTTCAAAAACATTGGATGAGCATAAAAATATCAGTAAGGGTTATAAAAATATGGAAAGGAAACATGAGTTCATATATACATAAGAATGAAATCATACTTTACCCATAAAATAATGGAACTTTAACATGCCTCATCAAATCATGAACAAATCATAGAAATCATAAGACATAATGGTAACTTGATGAATTCATAACATTCTTACGTAGGGAGTAACCCTCTTGGTTACGTTTGGAATACCCATCACAGTATATTCCCTAAATCTCTTCGGAGAAACCTTAACGTTTCACTCCTTCGCGTTACCCAATGCATTGGAGAGCTATATCGGGTACACCCGCCATTAGTTTATCACGGAACCACCCGTCTTCATAATAATTCCCAGGAACCCTAACATAATCGTATCACATAAAACATGCATAAAGGAAACATAACATTTCCACCTTTCAATCACAAGATATCAATACAACACATTGATATAAAAACATTATGAAAACCAGTTTCAATACCATAATAAAAGAAAAGTAAAACATGGTATTTATTTTTCTTTTAAAAAGAAGGTATGGCTTGTAGAGGAAGCTGAAACTCAAATAATGGTCACGACGGCGGAGAAGTTGTTGTCACCGCATACGTACGACAAAAACATTCCCTTTTGTTGTTTAATAAAGAATTCGTATAAAAAATATTACTTTTGAATAAACGTAAGATTCAAAGGGGTTTATACACCATATAAAAGAAGGTTGTGTATAAAACAGAATATGCCTCAATGAAAGGATATTGAGACGAAGCCCCTTACAAAGACGATATCCTTGGTTTAAGGATAAATCAATTACATAATTATGTGTGACAAACGAATACACCAAATATAAGTGGATATTAAGTGTAAAATAATCAAAGGCCATTCACACATATTCAAAGTATGACATATTCAATAACTACATGTTGAACCCAAAGAAATCGAAATTGGGTTAAGAAGTTCCCTTGACAGCCTAACGGCGTCACATCAACATGAGTTGATGAGAGATAAAAAAAGGTATCTCATCACTTGGACATAAAATTTACATCAATTAGGATATATGAGAACATACCCCAACATAACAATATGTAAATTAAAAGATCTAACAAAAGAAGTCTTTTAAAAAGAGGACGGTGAAGGGTTACCTTACCGATATGGGTATCTTTCGAAACATACACCTTGTAAAAGAAGGACAATACAACATTGATGTAAAGACTCATAAAAGAAAGTATATTACAAAATGAGTAAAATAATGGGAAGTACATACACCTCTCAAAGGAAATTATGGCCAATGTAGCATAAATCTCACTGGAATAAAAGTGAGATGAAAAATCCCTTACGAAAACTCAGCAGCCTAACGGCGCCACTTAAAACTTCCAAAAATTGATTGATGAGATCAAATAGGGTCTCTTATCATATTAACATAAAGTTTACAGAAAGAGGAATATAAAATAGCATCCCCCAAAATAACAAACAAGAGCTTAAAAGAAGTGACCTAAAAGAGAGTACTTAAATAGAAAGAGAGAGGATAGATCTCTTACGAAAATTCTGCAGCCTAACGGCACCACTCAAAACTTCCAAAATGGATTGATGAGAGAGAATAGGGTCTCTCATCATATGAACATAAAAATTACAGTAAGAGTAATATAAAATTACATCCCAATAACGAGAAATATGATCTTTAAAAGTAATGACATAAAAGAGTGTACTTAAATAGAAAGAGAGGAGTATGATCTCTTACCTCAAGTCCAACTTGTCTTGTTCGTTTCTTTATATTCCTGAATATTAAACTTTGTTCAATTAATAATTTAATAAGTACCTACTTTAGAGATTATTATTCAGTTAATATCACATATTATAATGTTATAATAATTTTTTAATAATGTTAGTTCATATCAGACGTTTTTGCTGATGTTTGGTACATGAGTCAAAAATGAACTTGTTTGAAAAAAGATTGCCCATGTAGTTATAAGTAAATAATTTCCAGAATAGTATTAATGATTAAAATATCATATATATCCAGTAAATATTCATTTCATACTATTCCATATCATTTGGAGATAAAAAACAAAAAGCACCGTTCATGGAGACGGTAGGCCGTACGTACGCATGAACGCTACTTTCATTTTTTGTCATATTAATGGAATTAAAACAAAATGAGAGAGATATATATATGTTATAATTACAGAATTATATCCATAATTTAGATGTAATATATTACATATATATCCATTATATATATGTACTTATAATATTACATAACATTTTGAGAAAAGAAATGAAATGTACCATTCATGGAGACGGTAAGCCGTACGTACGCATGAACGCTACTTCCATTTCTATTTAATATTTAATGGAATTAAAACATAATGATACATAATAGTATTTTAATTCCAGTATGGTATCATATATAATATCATTACATATATCCATTATATATACCACATATGGTATTAACGAATCAAATCACTTTGAGGGGGTGGTAGTCCGCACTTCCTTAAATGAAGATATCGCGTTTACCCATAATGGAAACCATAAAGGTAATACACAAATGAAAAATACAGAAGCTTAAGTAAAACATAAACATTTTAGATATCATATATAAATATAGTGTCATCTTAATGTCCACCTTTTAAGGTGTTAGAAGAATGTTGAACAATCATCATTTCGGGAGGCAGAAATTTTCCATCCACGGAAGCAGTATGTTGTTTAACCATTAGATGTAGGTGTGTGTAAGTGTAGCTCGAATACTTCTTATAAAAACATCCTACTATATTGAAGATTCTGTATTTGTTACAAAATATATTAATAAAAAGAGTTATGGGGTTGGAGAATCAAAATAAAACAAAAGGACACAACTGAAGACATTACCTTAAAATCTGGTAACTCTCTTTGGTTTGAGCTCAAAGGCTTCCTTGGGAAGACTTCTTCCCAAAGTGAGACTTCAAGGAATAATAGAGGTAAGTGGAGAGACAAAATGGGTAGGTTTTGGATGAGACAAAGGCTTTGGGAGTGTGGGTAAAGAGGTATAGGTGGGGTCCTTTTATAAGAGGAGAGGAGGGGCACTCTTGTAAAGTTACAAAATGTTACTTTATTTTCAAAAGAGTTTCGGATTTTAAAGGTCCCAAATTGATGTATTTCGATGATAAGGTGATAAGGGTTCTAAATCCACTCGTCCAATAGGTTTTGAACATGTTTAGTTCTTAGATATTAAATTATCTTTACATTTTATTTAAATCGTTAAATAATGAGGTCATCGCTGCATCATAATGATGTCATAAATAATTTAATTTATTTAATGTCTAAAAATTATAAAAAACTACAATGATTTAGGAAATATTTTTAGCTTTCTAATTACTATTTACAGTCAAATATATGACTTGTATAACCCCATGTAAAAATTGTTTTAGTAAAACATTTCATGTTTGTGTCATTTTTTACTTTAACATTAAATAAAAAGATATTTATGTAATTTTCCAACCAAAGTGGCTCCATGGGGTCCCCAAGTTGACCCATGGATTTTAGTGGGCGGCCATGACACATTAAATGAGGGTAGTACATGTTTATAGGTCATTTCATTTTATTAAAATATTATTCTTACCATAAACTACACTAATTACCTCTAATCGCGATTAAAAACTTAATAAGTTATTATTCACCAAAAAATTATTTTTATCCCATTGAACCACATTTTACTTCTTAATGACAACCATGTATGTCGGATTTTTGAAATTCAAAACACAAAGATTGCAAAATTTCATTTAGACGGAAAAATCAGTTTTTATAAGTACCACTTAGTGGTTTCACTATTCATCAAAAATAGAAGTTTTTCAGAAAAATCACAAAAATTAACCCTAAGCAATATTTCATATTCCAAATTCAAAAATGAAGTCTATTTTACAAAATTAAAAAGATATAAGTCACATTAATTAATTTAATAATTAATTCCCACTGTCAGAGCAAATAGCGTGTTTTTATGAATTAATAAGTATCAAAAGATTGACACTAGTTTAAGTCTGATTTCAAAGTGAAATTAATTCCAATGACCACTATTGTATTTAATGGTAAAAATATATTCTAATTTCACTTTAAAACCAATTCAAAAGATAATCTAATCATATAAATAAATTAGATTAAAAAGAGGTTTTGAATTAAAATACAACATTTTAAACAATTCATTAAAAAAAATGAACTTTATCGGAAAGATACCAAAAATTTACACAAAGTAAATTTTGAAGACCCAATTCTTAAGAAGAGTTTTATTTGGTCCAATAGAATGTATAATAGTGAAAAAACTATATTTAATGATGGTTGGACATCAAAATGTGATAAGTGAACCTTTAGTGAAAACTACGGCATATACGTCTAAAATTGAATTCTTTCCGTATTTTAAGCCTTTATCATTTATTGGATAAATTCAAAAACATTTAAAAACATATATAATCATATTTTAGTTATTTCTATCCATTCCCTCAAATACAACGGCTACATGTTAACTACCATTTAAAATAATATTATTTTATTATTAGAGTGCAACGTAAGAATCCCAAGAAATTCGTTGTTGCGTGTTGGGTACGCCATCGAGCATAGCATCCCCTTTAAAGTCATATTAATATTTTATTCACAAATATGAATAAATATGAAATTTTCATATTCTTTATTTACCTGGGGTGTTATATCCTTCCCCCCTTTTGGGAATTGTGTCCTCGCAATTTTTAAAATTGAGCTTGGAAACATCCTTGAAAGTCCCGCATCGGAACAAGAGTCAGTAAAACAATCACTTTAAATTAAAGGAAGATAAGTACAGAGGCCACCCGAGTTAACCCATACTAGGATTCCATGTAGAAAAACATGGACATGGAAGAAAAAGCAAAGGGTCATGTTCTTGAGGGAGAGTGATAGTAAACATGCCTAGGAGAAAGTCAACCATAAGAAAATCACAAACTTGTGATGGGTTAAACGGTATTCGATTCCCCAGTAGGAAACGTTAATAGACAACATTTTTGTTTAAGTTACTTTTTATTGAGTAATTTATTCATAAGGAAACATAATCACTAATCATGTTGACTTTCAACTTTTACTAGATTCCTTAATCAAACTCGTATTTTTTTCTAAAATTCGAGTATTTAGGGATACTTGTTCGCATTAAGAGTACTATAATCAACTTCTAGAGAATCACCTAATCCACCAAAGAGAACTATATACTTCCCATTTCATTAGGCTATAACCAAAACCAAAACCAAAAAGGTTAGTACAAGGTCAGATAATCCAGAAAAGGATAACCCTTTAAAAAGAAAATCTATGCTTAATCTCCAAAAATTTGTCCAACAAAACCCAAAGTTCAACGAGGACCATCCGATAAACAATTTGTCCATAAAATTCTTCAAAGTAAACCAATATAAGATTGAAACTAAAATATTTGAAGGATTTAGTCACATAGTCTTCCAAGTTAAATCGTAACATTTATCTCCAAACAACATCAGTTACTCCTAAAGTCTCGTATTGAAAAGTAATTAACCTAATCACATATCCTCTATGATAGGTTAATCATTTTCATAAATAACCCAAAATAAACTTACTCGTAATTAATAAAATCATATAACTAAAAATAATCACTCAAACTAACCAGGGACTTAACGTAGTCAAGTGGTAGGCGATAAATACCAGTTGCACTTTGGTTGTGGGTTCGATTCCCATAGCTTTGTCTGACGCGACAGGTAGTCACACGCTCTGCATGTTGTCCTTTTTCCAAAACTATATAATTCTAAAATCATTCCCCAAAATGGGATAAAGTCGTCAAAAATAACCATAACATAATTTAACCTCAATTTTATCTCATGCCTTTCAATTCAATCATAACATATAGTAACCCATAATTACCTCAAAAGTAAGGATCATATAAACCCAAATGGTTCTTTATAACTATGTCCACAAAAGAAAAGATAACTATTCCTTGAATAAAATTTTCCTATATTAAACATCAGGGTTACACATAATATATAAAGTCTTCTAATGTAACCCCATCACCAAAAGAGACTTAATACACTTAAGAATTTCACAATAACTCTTGAAGCCCTTATATGTTGACATCTTACTCATTCAAAATTCTTCATGATCCATTAACCATTCCTTTCCAACTTATTCCGAAATACCTCTTTACTACAAACAAAATAATGAATCATATCCTAAGATTCCAAAATAGGAAAAAAATAGTCATGAAATAATACATACCTTTGATTGGTCATTGTCAGTTTCTTCATCCTCAATCGGAATGGCATTAGGTATTGGTAAACAAACATTTGTACGCTCTTGGTGATCTCATTCAAGAAACTTCTTCATAGGACATGTGTTTTCATAATGACTATTCACACCACATTTAATACATTCAATTGATACCTCAAAAAGAACTTCTTTCCCTTTCCTCGAGTCAACTGGATGCTTCCTTTTTCCATGGCAGGTTCTTGCTTTATGACCTTCATTTCCATATCTATAGAATATTTATGTCCCTTTGAAACATTTTCCTAGGTGTTTCTTTCCACATCTTTGACACATAGGTTTTTGAACACACTTACCTTTATGATTATTACCTGTACTTCCGTAGGGATTTGTTTCTCGCATATATGATGCCTTAGAGAAATCGCCAAGGTTTAGGTGGTCAATCATTACTCCAGATAGTTGGTTGAGGATAATCATAAGAGTTCTCATTGCAGCTCCCACATCATTCAGTTTCTTGCTCAAAAAACTGTCACAGTTTACTTCACATCAACTTCTACTTTGGTGCTTGCTAGATCCAGCCATTTACAAAAACCAAAAAGGACAGTGTGAGTATATCAAAAAAACCATCATGTACTAATGAGGAAGATAAACACTAAGATATACTTACTCATTCACTTTATCTAAAACTAGGAATCTTTCAGAAATCCTAACCATTATGGAAATGCCACTTATGCTTAAAGAAAACCCTAACCTCTAAAGTTATCTAAACCGACCTTTGATACCATCTATAAAGCCCCAGCCTTAAACCTTACTTAATCTTGAGTTATTACAAGAGTACACATTGAGGATCTTTTCAGGTGTAGAGTTTTAGAGAATTAGATCATGAAACTTTCATTACATTCCACATTTAAACAAAGTGGTTACATAAACGACAGTATTCATTCTTCCCATCAACGGAAACAAATTTAAAATAAAACATGGATTCTTTCTTGACACATCCTTGACACTATCATCACATCATGTACCTTTCCCTTGACCTGTGAAAAACATTTCAAAAACATTGGATGAGCATAAAAAATTCAGTAAGGGTTATAAAAATATGGAAAGGAAACATGAGTTCATATATACATAAGAATGAAATCATAATTTACCCATAAAACATAGGCACTTTAACATGCCTCATCAAATCATGAACAAATCATAGAAATCATAAGACATAAAGGTAACTTGAGGCATTCATAACATTCTTACGTAGGGAGTAACCCTCTTGGTTACATTTGGAATACCCATCACAGTATATTCCCTAAATCTCTTCATAGAAACCTTAACGTTTCACTCCTTCACGTTACCCAATGCATTGGAGAGCTATATCGGGTACACCCGCCATTAGTTTTTCACGAAACCACCCGTCTTCATAATAATTCCCAGGAACCCCAACATAATCGTATCACATAAAACATGCATAAAGGAAACATAACATTTCCACCTTTCAATCACAAGATATCAATACAGCACATTGATATTAAAACATTATGAAAACCAGTTTCAATGCCATAATAAAAGAAAAGTAAAACATGGTATTTATTTTTCTTTTAAAAAGAAGGTATGGCTTGTAGAGGAATCTGAAACTCAAATAATGGTCACGACGGCGGAGAAGTTGTTGTCACCGCATACGTACGACAAAAACATTCCCTTTTGTTGATTAATAAAGACTTCGTATAAAAAATATTACTTTTGAATAAACATAAGATTCAAAGGGGTTTATACACCATATAAAAGAAGGTTGTGTATAAAACAGAATATGCCTCAATGAAAGGAGATTGAGACGAAGCCCCTTACAAAGACGATATCCTTGGTTTAAGGATAAATCAATTACATAATTATGTGTGACAAACGAATACACCAAATATAAGTGGATATTAAGTGTAAAATAATCAATTTCCATTCACACATATTCAAAGGATGACATATTCAATAACTATATGTTGAACCCAAAGAAATCGAAATTGGGTTAAGAAGTTCCCTTGACAGCCTAACGGTGTCACATCAACATGAGTTGATGAGAGATAAAAAAAGGTATCTCATCACTTGGACATAAAATTTACATCAATTAGGATATATGAGAACATATCCCAACATAAAAATATGTAAATTAAAAGATCTAACAAAATAAGTCTTTTAAAAAGAGGACGGTGAAGGGTTACCTTACCGATATGGGTATCTTTCGAAACATACACCTTGTAAAAGAAGGACAATACAACATTGATTTAAAGACTCATAAAAGAAAGTATATTACACAATGAGTAAAATAATGGGAAGTACATACACCACTCAAAGGAAATTATGGCAAATGTAGCATAAATCTCACAGAAATAAAAGTGAGATGAAAAATCCCTTACGAAAACTCGGCAGCCTAACGGCGCCACATAAAACTTCCAAAAATTGATTGATGAGATCAAATAGGGTATCTTATCATATTAACATAAAGTTTAAAGAAATAGGAATATAAAATAACATCCCCCAAAATAAAAAACAAGAGCTTAAAAGAAGTGACCTAAAAGAGAGTACTTAAATAGAAAGAGAGAGGATAGATCTCTTACGAAAATTCTGCAGCCTAACGGCACCACTCAAAACTTCCAAAATGGATTGATGAGAGAGAATAGGGTCTCTCATCATATGAACATAAAAATTACAGTAAGAGTAATATAAAAGAACATCCCAATAACGAGAAATATGATCTTTAAAAGTAATGACATAAAAGAGTGTACTTAAATAGAAAGAGAGGAGTATGATCTCTTACCTCAAGTCCAACTTGTTTTGTTCATTTCTTTATATTCCTGAATATTAAACTTTGTTTAATTAATAATTTAATAAGTACCTCCTTTAGAGATTTTTATTCAGTTAATATCACATATTATAATGTTATAATAATTTTTTAATAATGTTAGTTCATATTAGACATTTTTGCTGATGTTTGGTACATGAGTCAAAAATGAACTTGTTTGAAAAAAGATTTCCCATGTAGTTATAAGTAAATAATTTCCAGAATAGTATTAATGATTAAAATATCATATATATCCAGTAAATATTAATTTCATACTATTCCATATCATTTGGAGATAAAAAACGAAAAGCACCGTTCATGGAGACGGTAGGCCGTACGTACGCATGAACGCTACTTTCATTTTTTGTCATATTAATGGAATTAAAACAAAATGAGAGAGATATATATATGTTATAATTACAGAATTATATCCATAATTTAGATGTAATATATTACATATATATCCATTATATATATGTACTTATAATATTACATAACATTTTGAGAAAAGAAATGAAATGTACCGTTCATGGAGACGGTAAGCCGTACGTACGCATGAACGCTACTTCCATTTCTATTTAATATTTAATGGAATTAAAACGTAATGATACATAATAGTATTTTAATTCCAGTATGGTATCATATATAATATCATTACATATATCCTTTATACATACCACATATGGTATTAACGAATCAAATCACTTTGAGGGGGTGGTAGTCCGCTCTTCCTTAAATGAAGATATCGCATTTACCCATAATGGAAACCATAAAGGTAATCCACAAATGAAAAATACATAAGCTTAAGTAAAACATAAACATTTTAGATATCATATATAAATATAGTGTCATCTTAATGTCCACCTTATATGTTGTTAGAAGAATGTTGAACAATCATCATTTCGGGAGGCAGAAATTTGCCATCCACGGAAGCAGTATGTTCTTTAACCATTAGATGTAGGTGTGTGAAAGTGTAGCTCGAATACATCTTATAAAAACATACTAGTATATTGAAGATACTGTATTTGTTACAAAATAAATTAAAAAAAGAGTTATGGGGTTGGAGAATCAAAATAAAACAAAAGGACACAACTGAAGACATTACCTTAAAATCTGGTAACTCCCTTTGGTTTGAGCTCAAAGGCTTCCTTGGGAAGACTTCTTCCCAAAGTGAGCCTTCAAGGAATAATAGAGGGAAGTGGATAGACAAAATGGGTAGGTTTTGGCCGAGCCAAAGGCTTTGGGATTGTGGGTAAAGAGGTATAGGTGGGGTCCTTTTATAAGAGGAGAGAAGGGGCACTCTTGTAAAGTTACAAAATGTTACTTTATTTTCAAAAGAGTTTCGGATTTTAAAGGTCCCACATTGATGTATTTCGAGGATAAGGTGATAAGGTTTCTAAATCCACTTGTCCAATAGGTTTTGAACATGTTTAGTTCTTAGATATTACATTATCTTTACATTTTATTTAAATCGTTAAATAATGAGGTCATCGCTGCATCATCATGATGTCATAAATAATTTAATTTATTTAATGTCTAAAAATTATAAAAAACTACAATGATGTAAGAAATATTTTTAGCTTTCTAATTACTATTTACAGTCAGATATATGACTTGTATAACCCAATGTAAAAATTGTTTTAGTAAAACATTTCATGTTTGTGTCATTTTTTACTTTAACATTAAATAAAAAGATATTTATGTCATTTTCCAACCAAAGTGGCTCCATGGGGTCCCCAAGTTGACCCATGGATTTTCTTGGGCGGCCATGACACATTTAATGATGGTAGGACATGTTTATAGGTCATTTCATTTTATTAAAACATTATTCTTACCATAAACTACATTAATTACCTCTAATCGCGATTAAAAACTTAATAAGTTATTATTCACCAAAAAATTATTTTTATCCCATTGAACCACATTTTACTTCTTAATGACAACCATGTATGTCGTATTTTTGAAATTCAAAACACAAAGATGGCAAAATTTCACTTAAATGGAATAATCAGTTTTTATGACTACCACTTAGTGGTTTCACTATTCATTAAAAATGGATGTTTTTCAGAAAAATCCCAAAAATTAACCCTAAGTTATATTTGATATTCCGAATTCAAAAATGAAGTCTATTTTAAAAAATTAAAAACATATAAGTCACATTAATTAATTTAATAATTAATTCCCGCTGTCAGAGAAAATAGCTTGTTTTTATGAAATAATAAGTATCAAAATATTGACACTAGTTTAAGTCTGATTTCAAAGTGAAATTAATTCCGATGACCACAATTGGATTTAATGGTAAAAATATATTCTAATTTCACTTTAAAACCAATTAAAAAGATAATATAATCATATAAATAAATTAGATTAAAAAGAGGTTTTGAATTAAAATACAACATTTTAAACTATTCATTAAAAAAATGAACTTTATCGGAACGATACCAAAAATTTACAGAAAGTAAATTTTTATGTCACAATTCTTAAGAAGAGTTTTAATTGGTCTAATAGAATGTATAAGAGTTATCAAAACTATATTTAATGACAGTTCGCCATCAAAAGGTGATAAGTGAACCTTTTGTAAAAACTAGGGCATATACGCCTAAAATTGAATTCTTTTTGTATTTTAAGCCTTTATCTTTTATTGGATAAATGTAAAAACATTTAAAAACATATATAATCATATTTTAGTTATTTCTATCCATTCCCGCCAATACAATGGCTACATGTTAACTACCATTTTAAATTATATTATTTTATTGTTAGAGTGCAACGTAAGATTCCCAAGAAACTCGTTGTTGCGTGTTGGGTACACCGTCGAGCATAGCGCCCCCTTTAAATTAATATTAATATTTTATTCACAAATATGGATAAATATGAAATTTTCATATTATTTATTTACCTGGGGTGTTACATCCTTCCCCCCTTTTGGAAATTGCGTCCTCGCAATTTTTAAAATTGAGCTTGGAAACATCCTTGAAAGTCCCACATCGGAACAAGAATCGGTCAAACAATCACTTTAAAATAAAGGAAGATAAGTACAGAGGTCACCCGAGTTAACCCATACTAGGATTCCATGTATAAAAACATGGACATTGAAGAAAAAGCAAAGGGTCATGTTCTTGAGGGATAGTGATAGTAAACATGTCTAGGAGAAAGTTAACCATAAGAAAATCAAAAACTTGTGATGGGTTAAACGGTATTCGATTCCCCAATAGGAAACGTTAATAGAAAATTTTTTTGATTTAAGTTACTTTTTATTGAGGAATCTATTCATAATGAAACATAATCACTTATCATTTTGACTTTCAACTTTTACTAGATTCCTTAATCAAACTCATATTTTTTTTCTAAAAGTCGAGTATTTAGGGAGACTTGTTCACATTAAGAGTACTATAATAATCTACAAGAGAATCACCTAATCCACAAAGTAGAACTATATACTTCCCATGTCTTTAGGCTTTAACCAAAACCAAAACCAAAATGGGTAGGTTTTGGCCGAGCCAAAGGCTTTGGGAGTGTGGTTAAGAGGTATAGGTGGGGTCCTTTTATAAGAGGAGAGGAGAGGCACTCTTGTAAAGTTACAAATTGTTACTTTATTTTCAAAGGAGTTTCGGATTTTAAAGGTCCCACATTGATGTATTTCGAGGATAAGGTGATAAGGGTTCTAAATCCACTCGTACAATAGTTTTTGGACATGTTTAGGTCTTAGATATTACATTATCTTTACATTTTATTTTAATCGTTAAATAATGCGGTCATCGCTGCATCATCATGATGTCATAAATAATTTAATTTATTTAATGTCTAAAAATTATAAAAAATTAAAATGATGTAGGAAATATTTTTAGCTTTCCAATAAATATTTACAGTCAAAAATATGACTTGTATAACCCCATGTAAAAATTGTTTTAGTAAAACATTTCAGGTTTGTGTCATTTTTACTTTAACATTAAATAAAAAGATATTTATGTCATTTTCCAACCTATGTGGCTCCATGGGGTCCCCAAGTTGACCCATGGATTTTCTTGGTCGGCCATGACACATATAATGAGGGTATGACATGTTTCTAGGTCATTTCATTTTATTAAAACATTATTCTTACCATAAACTACACTAATTACTTCTAATCGCGATTAAAAACTTAATAAGTTACTATTCACCAAACAATTATTTTTATCCCATTGAACCACATTTTACTTCTTAATGACATCCATGTATGTCGGATTTTCGAAATTCAAAACACAAAGATGGTAAAATTTTATTTAAACGGAAAAATCAGTTTTTATAAGTACCACTTAGTGGTTTCACTATTCATCTAAAATTGAAGTTTTTCAGAAAAATCTCAAAAATTCACCCTAAGATATATTTGATATTATGAATTCAAAAATGAAGTCTATTTTAAAAAATTAAAAACATATAAGTCACATTAATTAATTTAATAATTAATTCCCACTGTCAGAGCAAATAGCGTGTTTTTATGAAATAATAAGTATCAAAAGATTGACACTAGTTTAAGTCTGATTTCAAAGTGAAATTAATTCCAACGACCACTATTGGATTTAATGGTAAAAATATATTCTAATTTCACTTTAAAAACAATTCAAAAGATAATCTAATCATATAAATAAATTATATTAAAAAGAGGTTTTGAATTAAAATACAACATTTTACACTATTCATTAAATAAATGAACTTTATCGGAAAGATACCAAAAATTTACACAAAGTAAATTTTGATGTCCCAATTCTTAAGAAGAGTTTTATTTGGTCCAATAGAATGTATAATAGTGACCAAAACTATATTTAATGACGGTTCTCCATAAAAATGCGATAAGTGAACCTTTAGTGAAAACTAGGGCATATACGCCAAAAATTGAATTATTTCCGTATTTTAAGCCTTTATCTTTTATTGGATAAATGTAAAAACATTTAAAAACATATATAATCATATTTTAGTTATTTATATCCATTCCCGCCAATACAACGGCTACATGTTAACTACCATTTAAAATAATATTATTTAATTATTAGAGTGCAACGTAAGATTCCCAAGAAACTCATTGTTGCGTGTTGGGTAGGCCATCAAGCATAGCGTCCCCTTTGAAGTCATATTAATATTTTATTCAAAAATATGGATATATATGAAAATTTCATATTCGTTATTTACCTGGGGTGTTACATTTATTATCTTCAATGATTAAAAGTGTGAGGAGAATGGGTGTTGAGAGGTGGTATTTATAATAGGGGAGATGGGTGTTTTCTAATTATTTTTTCATTAGTTTATTATTTTTCCTCAATATTATGAATATATTGAGAATTATCTATAAATATATCAAAATAGTTATGTTGATTTCAAGATTATGCTGACTACATTGGCAATGACTCGGGAAATTCTATATTTAACTTTTAATGTCTATATATTATAAATGATTGTGTGTCTCTATTAATTAAAAATTTAAGTATTTTAGAAAAATATAAAATACCCTAAGAATTTATATTTTTATAGAATTAAATATGAACTCTATTTTGTGAAAATAGTTATCTAAATAAGGGAAATTCAATTTTTTATTTAATTCATCATTTTCTTAGAAAAATATATTTTTAAAATTATAACTAATTTTATAGAACATTAAAAATTTAATTAACATCAACTAAAATTACCGTATAATCATAATGAAACAAAATAAAAAAAAATGAATCCATTTAATGAAAATAAATTTTCTTTCAAATCGTTGTATAAATTTTGAAATATGAAATTAACATTTATGTATTTAAAAATAATAACACTTAATTTTTAGTTTTTATAACATTTATTTACATTTAATATGGTATAATATTATCATCATTTCATATATAATATTCCTACATTTTATTTATACATTCATATGAAAGGTTATTATTCTACTATTCATATTATTATTCCTAAGTGTCTCATTACAATACCAAAGGTAAAGTTACTATTTCATTGATACATGTTCCTATATATTTCTAGAATACACCACTAATTTCATTAATTATTAATCTATAATGGTTTCTTATTTTATCAAAGATATTTTTTTATATTTATATTACATGAAATAAGTTTTTGTGCAACTTAAGCTCTCAAATGAATTAAATTTATTTAATAGGATACATACCATGATATCTTGGGGTGTTATAAGATAAGACATTGAAATTTTATTAATTATGGTGGTAATAAATCCTCCAGGTGTACTAACATAGATTCTATCTAACAGGGGTCCTCATGTCACATATATTTTTAAAAAAAATTAGAATGTTAATGGATACCCAATTTATGTATTTCCTAAAATATCAACCCCTAATGGATAGAAAATATAAGAAAATGATCTATATATTAGAAGGAATTCTATGAACATGTGTCATGGATTTTTTAGGTCTTGTTAGGGTTATATTCGTTGGTTTATTTTTATATAAAAATAAATATTAATTTATGGTTTGCATGTCTGCCTTCAAAGAAATTTAAGGGATGTAATTTCATTATCTGTTGTGTTGGAGAAAATTAAGAGAAGCCACTTTTTGGGAATATGTATAGTTTAGGAAACCAATGATAAAATTCCATTGACCTGGAAGTGTATTTGTGTTGATCAGATAAAAATATGTCTTATATTGATCAAATATAGTGACATTTGGAGATAATCTTGGTAGATATTGTGTGTATACTGGTTTTCATTGTGGTTGGTCTAAATAAGAATCGGTAAATAGGGCTAGATGATCCCTCTATAAACAGATACATTAGAGGTAATAAAAAATATTTGGGATTTGGAATATCAATTTTTATTTATTCCCTAACAGAATTTTATAAATTACATGTTTCATGTTTCTTTGTTATGAAAGTACATTTCCAGTATATCTTATATTTTCATTTTGTATTAGGCTGAGTTAAATATTGATATAACTTTTATTTTGAATAGTTTTCTTGTTATGGACCACTGATAGAATGTGTAGTAGGGTATAGATATTCCATTGGTGTATGTGATTTGGAAATATGGTGTAGTAGATTACAAATAATGGGATTGGGGGCCTTTATATGGCAACAGTAGCTAGATGCATTCACTAACAAAGAAATAATCTAATTTATCATGGAAAAAAAGATCTATTGTGGGGATAATTTTAATACATATTTTCATGTACATAAAGGTCATATTTGATTCTTTTTTAATATTTATTGTATTCATGATTTCATTGGGAAATATTGAGGGATTTCAAGGCCTTTTTGGACCATAGAATGGTCATTGGGGCCAAGAAAGTGGTTCATGGGGGACATGACACTCTATAAGGTTGTTATATAATATTCTCACTATGTGTATTGGATCGTTATGGTGGTATATTTGGGGTATTTTGGGCTCTATCTGGTTGATCTGAGTCCCTCTGGGACTATATAGTCGAATCATATAATAACATGACAATTCCACTAAAAACATTATTTGTTAACCAAATTTTGTAATTTCTTCTTCGTTTCCACCATCTCACTCAGCTCACCCTACCATATGGAAATTTTTTGGTGATATCGGGGGCTTCATTCCATTTAGATATTTACTCCCATTAATATGGGGGTTTTTGGTGTCCATATTTTAGGTCTCTCCCTTTGAATCATCGCATCACATATTGTTATTAATTTCACAAGATATAAAAAAAACTAGATAATGTTTGTGACGTTTGGGTGGTAATTCATGATTTTGATTTTGGATTTTTTAGGATCTAAATATGAATTTATATGCTCAATTACAAGAGGGGGGATATTTTTAAGTTTAAAAATATTCGTTTTAACCATATGAAAAACTATGTTAAACCACGTTAAATAGGATAAATTCAAAAGACCTCTTCTTGTTATACAAACATTCTAGGTTTTGGAAATGTTGTTTCAGAAATGAAACATAAGGAAGGTTTACAAGGATAAAATTATTCCTTAAACCATATAGAATCTTACTTATCAAAGTATACAAAAGAACAAGAAAGTATAAGAAGGTATTACTTTATTCCTTTATCCAATCCTAGTTGAAATAAACACGACACAAAAAAAGTAACAAAAATGAAATATTTTAACCCAAAGAGTAGGGTATTAAACAAACATGGATAAAATGAACCATGACTTATACATTCAAGAAATCCTATCTTACCAACACTAGGGTAATCCCTCTATAGGAATACTATAATATGTCTTTCTAGCCCCCCAAGCCTTCAAATATTAAGGTTTTCTGAATCTCTATCTTCCAATCCACAAAATCCCACCAACATTAAGGTAGTCGGCACATCTGACTTCATATCCCCAGAAGTCCTCAATTTTACAAAGAAACAATCAGAGTCACATGAAGCAAGCTAAACAAGATGTTAAGTACACAAAAGGCATGAGATTCTATCTCTCTAGAAATCACTTCCGCAACATGGAATCTCCAGAGTGATGGATTGGGACTCAATGTTGAGATCCTTCAAATGAACTTCTATTTATAGGCACTTCTCCAATGATCCGTTCCCTCCTCCAAAAAATAATGGAATTATGGGAGCACATGATTTTTTATGAAAGTTGTATTTTTTGGGAACAGTTTTGGCACTAGGTTGCATAGTGTGTGGATTTGGCTTTGATGTTTTAGGTGACACTGAGTCACTGATGTTGTATTGTGATTTATATTGATTTCAAATGGATAATATTAGATTTATGATTATTTGTTGTTGATGTTATTAGTCATTAGTCTTGGAAACCCCCACATGGGTGTGGTGACCTCACTAGAAATCATAAGGTTATGTTCTAAAAACTCCCATTTGTGTGTGGGGAACTTTTTCGACTTAACAGGTTGAGGTTTAGGTGTATTCATTCCTCTCACAAGAAGGTTATACCCAATATTTTTTGTTATCCCATTCCCATGGAACCACTTAAGTTTAGTTATTAAAAGAGATATATTATATCACATTTGGTATAGTGGTTATTGTTTTGCGCTTAGTTTTGAAACCATGCGAGCTGGTTTACATTTAAATCTTATTTTGGTTATTTTGGTTCAAGATTCATTATTTTTAAATTTTAATAACATGGTTCTATCACCCTTGAAATCAGATAAGTAACATTATCTTTATATATTTTTATTATTTGATGTGTTTGGGTGAATATTGGTATGGTTTTTAGTAATTTTGGGATGTTTTTGGGCTTTTCTAGAGGATCACAATTTGAGCATGGTACGCAGAAACCATGAAAAATCTATAGAAACCCATCAAATGTGAGGCATCGGGCACTTGGTAGGTTCAGGGTTTTTTCAAACCTTGGAGTAAACTAGGAGAAATTATTCATTTGGCGATAGTGTAATTTTTATGGTTACTGCTCGGTTTTCATGACTGTGCACTAGAACCATGCATGGAAAAACATTTATTGAAAAATCTGGGATCTAATTCTAATTTTTACTATATAATATCATTGTATCCCTATTATAACATAAAAAATTAATTCCCATCTTCCCAATGGCTATAGATACTATTACTCTTCATGTATGAGAAATCTATTGGTACATTTTGGTGTGTTGAATCCCATATTCCTTGGTAAGCCTTTGTTGATTATTTCATTTCCTTAAATTAATATTATTTCCTCTATAGAAATGATAGATACAATATTTTGGGGATTTATATATATTGTGTGATTCCAATTTTTCTGATATATCACTGTTTTGATGTTAGGGAGAAAGATCTAATGAAATTTTTGGAGTTTCAACCCAGTTTTATTGAATAATTTTTGTCTTTCTTCATTTTCTCCATAGTTATGGATGTAGGTGGCTACACTCTCAACTCCAATTATTAAAACATGTAGTATTAGTTTTAAATAGTTTTAATTTTTTGAAATTAATAGCGAATTTGATAAGAAATATTCGGTAGAATCCTTCTTTAGTGATGGTTTGTAAAATTGTGTAGTTTTTGTGAAGAGTTCATTATTGAATTATTTTACAATTGTTATTTTTATTGATTCATGGTAAATAGTTTTATGGAAAGGTTTTCTGTAAAAATATTTTTTCATTGAAATGGTTTCAAACAATTAGTTTGGTATCGGTTTTGGAATAAATTTTTGGCATGTGTTCACATGCTTTGGGACAGATAAGCGTATAATGTTTTCCCTATAAAAAGTTGTATGGATAAGGGAATAGACTTTCCCCAATCCAAACGGTTCTCCATGAAGTGAATTAGTTAAAGGATGACACACCACTCATGAGTACAGGGAATTTCATTGTTTCAAGAATTTTTGGATGTGTGGATATGTGCAATGGAATGGATTTCTCCCGAATGGAATGTTGTGTACTGATTTTAAAGTTGTTTTGTTACGCTTCTTAGAAATTGATTTGGTTTGGGAAATAATATTTTGGTATGGAATTTTTTATATATATTGATATAAAATATTTTAGTTTATATATATATTGTTTTATATAAATTTAAAACATTTCATATCCAAGGCGTGTGAGTAGAAAATTCATTTGGGGAACACCTATTGAGTTTTGTTACTCTCCCCTGCTTGGGTACATTGATGTGTTTGTAAATATGGTTTAACAAGACATAGGGAAAGGTAATGTATCTCATTTCATTATTTATGCATCATGATACATTGGGATGTATTATGTAGTTGGAACTTGGATTTTTTTTATAAGTGTATTATATGTCTATTGAGCCATTCATTTTTAGTGGTTTTGTCTTCTACATTATACTCTAATATTGGTTTTTGGTTTCAAAATTTTTACTATAATAAGGTGTCTGATTTTAGTTTGGTTATTTATAATTTGGTATTACATTGATTTTTATTTACTTGTCTTCATGAATCAAGTAGTATTTATTTGGTAGGGTGTTCCTTGGTTGGCAATTTTATTTTAAAAAAGAGAAATTGTCCCTCAACTTTTAAAGATTCCCATGTGACTTATCACTAAGCATTGGTGTCTTGGGGAAGAAATCTAAGGCATAAAAGAAATTCAACTTCATATAAAGCCAATGGGGAGGGGTGAGATGTTAAAAACGGTATCATCCTTGGCAAGTCCATCTTTCATTTTGGGATAATGGTATCATTTGGTCTGGGATTGGAAAATTCAACCGGGTTTAGTCCTTGATTTGGGATGGTTGAAATGAGTTGGATTATCGGAAAATGAAATATAAAACCAATATAGTTATAGCTAAGTTATTATTTCTTACCACAAGTTACAAGGGAGTTGGGTACATAACTATTTGGAAACACATAGAGGAGTTGTAACTTTATTTTCATGGGTGTAGCCAATTAGAGGAATAAGATATGCATTGTGAGAAAGACTTCCCACTATGAGCTCATATTTCATTTTGAGTAATGATTTAAAATATTTTGGAAAAGTGTTCATTTTTTAAAAGCATTTATTTGTTTTTTGAATGTGAAATTTTTTCCATGGTATGATATGGGTATCTTGAAAATGGTTCCATTTTCAAAAGCATTGTTGATATTTCAAACATGGGTTGAAATAAAAATTGTGTCATTTATGAAAGACTTTAGTGACAGTATTGATTTTTCATATTTGATATTTTTAAGACATTAGTTTATAGAGAGTGAGTATTCTAGATTTCATTGTGTTTAAAGAAATATCACCTAATAGGTGTCGTAGTAACCCACTGTAAGAATCAGATATGAATTTGGTTTCACGTATTACATGGGAAAAACCAAAAATTGGGTCAAATTATAGTACAAAAGTTTCATTCTTTAGATAGTGGGAAAAATAGGGATGAACAAATGTATGTTGATCATTTCGTTTAATTCCAAAATCCACCCTTTTTCAGGGTGATTCGGAACCAATGAATGCTTATGTGTGGAAAAATTGGACGAACTGAACCATTAATTTCCACAGTACACAAGTTGATATGAATTTTATGTTGGAAACATACATTAAGGTTTATCTTTCATAGCCATGGAGGTATTTGAACTTCATGTCAAATAAGACAATGTAATTCCATGTGATTATTTTTATTAATTTTTCGTCAAATAATTCTATCCTACATATTCAGGATTTCTAGAACAATGAAAATTTTAATCCTTAGTAGGAGAATCTCTTAGTGACAGACTATGCGGTTAATCAATGACTCTTTTCTTGAATTACTCATAATTTTGTTGCAAGTTCATCCCTGATGAAATTTATTTTAGAATTGGGGATGTGGTAAGAGATTCAATCAATGATTTTCATTATTTTTCTAACACAATATATTTAGGTGGTCAATAGAGTGATGGTGGAAGAAATAGACATCCCATGAACTATGGGTGGAGGGAGAGTTTTGATACCAATATGAAATAGTTAGAACTCAAATGTTGGTAATAAGTGTAAAACAGACACATATTTTCAGGTTTTTAAAATGACTTGGAATTAGTTGGTTAGATCATCTAATTTTCCCACTAATCCCAATATAAATCCTAGATGTTTTAGTGTGGATATTTGGAACACATGAAGAAAGATTGTACAAAACCACATAAATCATGCATCAATTTCAATTAGCTGGGGAATATTTAGTTCTATTCAAACAGTGCTCCAAGTTTGAGTATTCAGGACACAAATAAAGTTTCTCATATGTCTTATTCTTTAATGGGTTGAGGGCAACATAATACTTCTAGATAGATGAATTGACATGTCAATGGTGAGTCTTGGAATACCTTGACTCAATAGAAATTGAAATCCCAATAGTACAATAAAGAACAATGTGAAGCGAATAAGAAATTAAATGGACATGATAAATTTAGTTTTAATGATTAACTATTACCATCAACGGTGGGAGTAATGATTCCTTTGTATTGTACCATAATTCACTTTTTTTTCAATTTAGGTGCATCCCATTAATTTATTTCTTCTCATGCTATTGGTTTGATAGGTTTTCAAGTTGAGATGATTCTTTCTATTTCAAAACATCAAACTATGCTTAGTCAAATTGAGTGTATGGATTTTCGGTGAAAATCATGTTCAATAAATGTTTACAAAGAAGTGATTATATCATAATTATTATTACTTTATATTAATTTATAAGAAATAATGCTAGGAATGGATTAGTTAAAAATGTTCAAGGCTCAAATAAACTATTATACATGAATCATTAGTTCTACAATTGATGATGGTATCGAATCTCTCCTTAGAGTAGAATAGAAAGTAAAGGTAAGTGAAATATAATTTTTGGAACAATAATATGGAAATACATCGGAATATATGGAAGTATTAAAAATAGAATTAGTGGATTAGAGCTGAATTAATGGTTTTTCAGCAGTTATTTATCAGATTTTAGATATGATTCTTGAAAAAATATCAAGGTTCTACCCAAATGATAAAATGAATTTATCAGTTATCTCATTTCTGTAACTAGTTCTATTTTACTTCTATGTTATTTGATGAATCCAATAAATATAATGGAAGTGAAATTTCAATTGTAATATAGGGAAATAAACGTGTTCATTTGGCCAAGAACATTTCTGTGGGAAGAACTCGTTTTGTGGGTCAAAAGGGGGAATGGAACTTTTGGTTGAGTTTGAATTCTCATAAGACTACGAAAGCTATATTTTTTAATCATAATCCACTTACAAACATTTTATATATGATGGATCAATTGGGAGGAGACCATTTGTTATCTATATTTTTCACACACGGAGGAAATCGCTAACTGTGTGTTTAGGAGGAGTATATTTCAAAGACATCCTTCAAAAGTAGATATGGCCATTACTAGTATGTGTTAATCCCTTTCGGTCTTATGAGTGAACCATAACTCACAATGGAATTAATGAATCCTATTTTTCAAAGGTATTAAGATTATTTTAATTTTTTGTTTCTGGATGACAGATTAGTGTATTGAAGGATAGGGGATGAACATGATAAACATATGGAGACATTGTTTGGAAACATTAGGAAACATTTTATGTATTTCAAATTATCAAAATATGATTTAAGGACATGATATGTACATTTAATTGGTCACGTAATATCTATAAGAGGTGCTTCTGTTGATCTATGAATTATAAGAGCTTCTATCTCTTGAAAACTTCCCAATTATGCATTTTAGATAAGTAGTTTCCTTAGATTGACTTGTTATTAAAAATTCTTTTTTCATGAATTTTCATGACTAGTTTCATATATGGAAGCTTTGAGAATGAATGGTGTTACATTCCAATAGAATGGGGAATGTGAGGAATATTTCCTCGAGTATAAGTTTTACCTTAATTCATCACTGATCATGATTTATATGGAATCAGGACAAGGGTACATTGTGTTCTTGGATGCATCAAGATCAGGGTTGGGATGTGTTCTCATCTAGATAGCTCATGTTGGTGCTTATGGCTTATGGAAGTTACATTTTCCTAATAAGAACTACCCAACACACGATTTGGAGTAATATAATGTAGTATAGGCTTTGATAACATCGAATCATTACCATATTAGTGATAAATTTATGGTTTTTTTAATCAATAGATATTGAAACATATTTTATCATAAAGTGATTTGATCATGAGAAAGATAATATTGATGGAGTATCTCCAAATTGTTTAATTTGACATGATATATACACTTGGTAAAGTAAATTCAGGGGAAAAATCATCAAGAATAAATACATATTGTCCTTTGGAAAATTAATCTTTATATTAATGGAAGTTGATATTGGTGATAGCTAACACACACTTAGATTCTGAAGATAGAGATATTTGTGTGGATTTCAATTCGTATTATTAGTTTCCAAATTTGTTAAATATTGTTAAAAAAGAACATATTTATAATGTGTCATGATGTTGTCAAAATTCAATGGTGAGGAACCCATTCAGAGATGGAAATTAGATGAGGGTTCAGTTTTATAGTTTTGAGGACAGTTGGTCATTGTTATGGCTTTTCAAGAAAAACAACATCATTATTGTGGTCACCTGAAATGGGTTGTTCATTATAGAATAGAAAATTTTAATAATAAAATGAAATAAAACATTTTCTAGGTTTAAATGAAAAGAAAATTGGATGAGTTTGTGATAATATTCCCCACCTACTAGCATGATAAGAAAGAGCACTAGTGGTCGGTAGTTATGTTGTAGTCTTTACCTATACCTTCTATAAAATGGGAGTATATAGACATGTATTTTTCTATAGGTTTCCCTTGTACAGTTCGAAAACATGATTCCATATGGGTGGTAGTATATCGTCTCACAAATTCATCCATTTTCATCCGTATTTGTGAATCACACAAGGTGAAAGACTTATCTAAAATCTATATCTGAGAAGTGGTCAAGAGGAATGGAAAACCATTTTCTATAGTATCAAAAAGATACCCCATGTTTATGTTGAATTTATGTTAATAAATTCAACAATCCATTGGGACTTAGTTGAATATGAGTATGGACTATCATCCAAAAACCGTTGGAAAATATGAAAGAATGATACAAATATTAGCAGACATTATTCATTAGTGTGTAATCGATTTTTGAAGGTCATGGGACGAGGGTGTACTATTATTGTAGTACTCTTAAAACAAAATTTATCATTCCACGACACATATGGATCATTTTTATGATTTTTATGTGTTCCATTTTTTCGATATTTTTTTGGGTAAAAATATGTGAGACTTCACTTGTTGGGTTGGTCCTCTTCCTATTGACATCAAAAAAGATTAAGTTGAATAGTAGAAGAATCAATATGTATTAGATCCATCATAAGTCATATTCATTTCATCATCGATGAAAATTTTTATTTGAGGTGACTGATCTTGAGTTCTTGAGAATCTCCCAAATATTGGTAATAATCCATTAAAGAACTAGGGAAAGTTATCTTCATGAAACATTGGGCCTTTTTAGATAATTTAATGGGTTGATGAGGTGGAATATAAGTTATCTTCACCACCGTGGTTCAGTGGAGTTCATAGTGTGTTTCACGTTTCTTAATTGAAAACGTATTTTCCTGATACTAACAATGTTGTTTAATGGGTTCACATTGACCTAGAGTTGGATTCTTCATTTATTAATATGGTGGTATTAATTGTGGATAGTAAAGAGAATCTATTTCATGGAAAAATTATCTATCTAGTGTGTACTTTTTGGAAACATGGTAAGGTTTAAGAAGAAACATGGGACCCATAGAAGGAAATGGTCTAGAAATGTCCTTATCTCTTTTAGGGGAATGATGTTTTTCTACATTCTGGGAATATACAAGGGAATTTTTGGGATAATGTAGCACCAATGATTTATGTTTGTTACCCTTTATTTTTATTTTTTTACATAAATATTTTCATTATGATTGGTGTGTTTTTTAGGGATTTTGGGATGGTTTTTTGGATTTTATGGTGGTTCATGGTTTGAGTATGGTAATTAGAAATCATACAACTCCTACAGAAAAATGTGAATGGTGAGTAAGTGGGCTCTGAGTTGGAACACATGAAGGTGAAATTTTTTTATATAAAAATTTTCCACCAAGGATAAACTGTTCATTTTGGGATATAGGCATTTTCGTGTTACGAGTGTGGTTTTCCAAAATGTGTTCCCTAACCTTACAAAAAACAATAAATCCCAAAATCATGGATATAATTTAGTTTTTCTCCTTAATATATTTTTTCCCTAGTATATCCCTAACATGAATTCCCCTCTTCTAAATAGATTTTTAGGTCATTCATCTTAATCTCGTATAAATATTGTGGCACTTCTTTGTGTACTGATTCCCAGATTCCATGGAATGATTTTTTCTTCGTTGTTTTTCATTGGATTCTTCTTCTTCTCTCTCGAGTAATGATTGATAAAATCGACCTTGTTCTGATATATATTATTTCATTTCAATATAACTGAGATATGGTTTTTTTGATTCTAGGTAAAAACATCTATGGTGTGGTTTTCTTTAATTTTCAACCCAATTTTGTTGAATTAGTGTTATCATTCATCAAATTATCTATAATTTCTATTGTAGATGGATTCACTCTCAACCTATCTTATTATAAAATGATGTCTTCATTTCATGTTTTTTGAATTTATTGAAATTAATTCTAAAATTTTTGTGAAAATCATGAAATAATCCTTCTTTAGTTATGGTAATCGAAATTATGGATATTCTTTTTTGAATGAATATAAAATGATGATTTGAAAACGGTTCTTCGGTTTGATTCCATGAAAAATGATTCGCTAAAGGGTTTTAAATAATAATATTATTTTATTGAAATGGTTTTGAATAATTAGTTTGTATATGGTTTTGGCATAAATGTTTGGCTTCTTTTCATAAGCATTGAGACATATAAGAGTATGATGGTTCCATAATTAAAAGTGTGAGGGATTAGTTTATGAAGATTCTCCCATTAAAATTGTTCACCAATTGATGTCATGGTGAAAGGGAAAATCAACACGTGAGAGTATAAGGAGTTCTATGGTTTCATCCATGGTTGGTTGTGTGGATAGGTGGAATGGAAGGGATGGTGCCAAAATAGAAAACTGTGAAATGATATTAAAGTAGTTTCATTGCATTACTTTGAAATTGATTTAGATTGTAAAATATTATTTTGGAATATAAATTTTTTTGTATACTAATAGAAAGTATTTTAAATTGTATTATAAAAATTAGTTTATATAAATATAAAAACATGTTCAATCATTTTAGTGTGTCTAGGGGATTAATTTGGGGAAAACATATAAAATTTTCATTAATCATCCCATCATATGGAACTTTGGTGAATTTACAGATATTATTTATCGAGATATAGGTAATGAAAAATTATCTTATTAATTTAGTGATTCATCATAATGATTTTTTTTATGTTTTGTGGATTTGAATCTTGTGGAATTTGTGGAGTTGTGTAGTAGGTGTCTTTGGAGCCTTTTATTTTGTTATGCAGCATTATACTCTGATATTGGTTTTTAGTTTTTTCAATTTTACACTAATATGGTGTATTGTTATAGTTTATTTATTGTAAATTTGGTATTTCCATTAGTTTTATGATTTTTTATTCAAGCGTTATGTATTAATTTTTTTGTTATGACTACCTTGGTTGGTTGTTTTATTTTTAAAAGGGAAATCATCCCACAATAGTTAATTAATCCCTTTGAATTTATTTCTGCACATTAATTTCTTAGGGATGTATCCTAAGGACTAGTAATAATTCCATCTTATTTTCATGCCAATCGGGAGGAGCGGGTTATTAAAACTTGTTGGTATAGTTTTCAAAAAATAATCTCATATTGATGGTTTCCACATGATTGGAATGCATGGGGAGAATTGTGGAAATCCTACTGGGTCTAGTAATCACCACAATTTAACAACCCAAGTATATGGTTATTATAGATACCCAATCCTTTTACACTTATTACCACATGATTTTAAGAATTATTATCCATAAAATAGAAACCAATGATCTAAATTTTATTTGTCTCTGGATGACTAGGTATATAATGAAGAAACACGAACCTAAAATAAAACATATTTTTATTTATTTCCATAATGAGCTCTTAACTACCTCTGAGATCCTAAAATTGTACTCAACAATCTAGAGAATCCATAGAAAAATGGGATGAGCTGAAAACCACAATAACAGACTAAATATGCAAATAAAGAATATCACATGAGTTAGAATGAATAATTTGGAAACAAAAAAGGCATGGATGATGATTTATCACATGGAATTAAAACATATAGAACATGGAATCAAATGGTCATGGAAACAAAGGAAGGTGGAAACAATACATTACATGACATAAACATGAATCATGTCTAACATATACTACAATATCACATGTTGGAAAAAGTCACATAATGAATAAGGATTACTCCATAAACATATACATAGAGTCTCAAGAGACTAAAACATTACCCAATGAATTGGAGAACTATATAGGTGAAAATATCATAAAATTCTCTTTCAAATGTGTGCCACATAATTAATCAAACACAAGTAATACACATGAGGGAAACCCTTGTAAAGAGATTAATATTGTAATTATTTCATATTCCATAACCAATGGTCGTAAAACAATGGTATCCTTGAATGAATGGATTAATGTCATTTGTGGAAGTTAATATAGGAAATATAAGAAAAGTTCATGAATTATGAGGTCCAACTTAACTGTAATCATTAAAAACAATGGTTAAGTAACTTTATAATATTCCAATTTAACATGGTTTTAAAGAAAAAAATTAATATTCATTAAGGAGAATAAAGTCAAAATTATTTTCATAAAACCAAAAATTATAAAAAATATTTTTTCATTATAAATTGATTAAATTTAGAAAAATATTGTAGTCTTAAAATATTTTGTGGAGGGTACTTGAAAATGGGTTAGAAAAAAATTGTTCCCTTTAATCAGGTTTTTTATCGAGAGGAGTTGATAATGGAACCTTGTAAAACATTTATTTATTATTAAAAGAAAGACTAATTGAGATACATAAATATATTCGGTATATATTATTAACATATTAGATAAGTACATATGAATAATGAAGGGAAAATTTGAGGAAGAGAGAGAGAAAATGTATCCCAAAAGAAAATATGGAGGTTTTGATAGATCCCTTGACTTATGTACAAATTCAATATATACATTCTATTATGTTTTAGGATAAAATTTCATCGTTCTATGACTATATGTTTTATGTTTTCATGGTATCTTCACATGTATATTTTTATAGAAGTCATAATCGAAGGACAATACTATTCCAGAAGTCAAATTAAATGGTTTATATACACATAAATAATTTTAAATGATCTAATATATCATTTTATTTTCTTATATAAGGATGATTAATTTGATAAAACATTACTGAAAAAAATTTAGTTTGTCTTGGTAGTTTTTCCATCCATCATGAAACAGTTTTTTTTTATTTAAGAATATTTCTATTATCAGTTCGAAAATATGTAATATTTTATAAATGAGTTATTACAATATTATTTAACCATAATAATATTTTAATGGATACACATAATGGTGAAATGAAAAATGAAAACTCATTAACTTGAGAGAATGTTAATCGTTATAATTTGGAAATTTGTTTCCTTTATTTGAATAAGAGGACATGAGAAACAAAAGGATTGATGGAAAAAATTTAATTATAAATACTAAAATTATAGTATATATGTGAAACTACAGTTATTTTTATTTGATGGGTGAATGAGGGACGAGAAGATAGAAGAATAATAAAAATTATCAGAGGTGGTTAAGGAATATTACCTCTTGAATATCAACTCTTTGAAGTATCCCTTTAAGAACTTGGAATTTATATTTTAGTAACACGAGTATCAAATTTAGGTTGGTAGAGTGGTGAGGGTATTGTTTGGTAGAAATTAGGAATACTTCAGGAAAAGGATGGTGTGATTTAAAGGTGTTGTTATTTGTGGAATTTATAAGGGAGTAGAGGGGGGTTTTATATTTCTCAAAACATTTAATTATAATAAATTCATATTATATCCAAATACAACCAAATAGAAATTTATGGGAAGGTGATATCAGATACAGATTCTAACTCATTAGCAAACATAACATAGACATTTTTTTATTTATCTTATAACTTATCATGTTGATTAACCATTATTAGACCTATTTCGATTTTAACTACGATGTACAATTTTTCAATGTTAAAAGAATGACACTTTTACTTATATGTTATCGATTTAAATTTAAATGATTTTTTTTAAAATATAGTTCATATAGTAATATTTTTTTATTTTTTTCAAATATTTTAATCATTTTTATAATAATAAATAGAATATTAATCCCCTGAAATATTATTATTTTCAATTTCGAAACTATTGAGAAAATTAAAAATTAAAAACAAGAAGACAAAAAGTATAATTCAAAATAACTATTTTATTATATTGTAAATGAGTAATGGTAGAGAATATATTTCATATCTTACCAAAATATCTAAAATTATTTTAAATTTAATATATTTACTATTATTTATATATTTTTTTGTTATTTTAATAGTTACTATATCAGAATTGTGATTGAATTTATTATAACTATTTAATTCCTAAAAAATTGAAATAAATTCCCATGACGAAGATAAATTTCAAATGTTTTCAAATAATACTTATAGTTAACTATATCTTCTAGTCAAATCCACATTCAAAATATTATACTTATTTAATATAACAATGTGTCATTTTGTCACATTATTTGATTTTAATAATATATAAGTTATTTTCACAGGAAAGTGTCTATTAAATTTCTCAATTTATAATCATAGGTTCTGAGGTTTATCATTAATTCATTCAATATTAATTCAGATGAATATTATTTTCTTTATCAATTATTTTTAATATAGATTAACCATGTATTCTCTTTAGTGAGATGATAAATTTTTCAATGGTTACTATTCAAAATGAAAAAAAATGAAATTGTCTTATTTAATAAATTTTAAACCCCTAATTTAAAATATGAAATTAATTTTCAATAATTATGTAAACCTATTTGAATGAAATTATTATGAAATTAAATCAGAAAAAAAAACAATTTTTCTGAAAAAGTCCCTTTTAAGAATAAAATGTTACTAAATAAAATTAATCTAAAAAATTCATTCGAATGACCAGAAAGAAATTATTTATAAAAAAAGAGCTTATAAAATTTTTCAACTAATCAAAAATAGAGTTTTACATTAAAATGTATTAAAATAATATAATCATTTTACTATAAATCAGTATTTTTTGCAATTCATTACATTTTAAAAAGAATTAGAAAATTTTATAAAAATCATCCTTTAATAATATTTAAATGATTAATTAAAAACCATTTTTTATTTTTCAAAATAAAATCTTTTAAAGTGTAAAAGATAAATTTATTTCTTTTTTTAAATAATTCACTAAAAACATATTTAAAGAAAACATATTTTTAATGAATAGATTGAAATTTAAAAAAATAAACTGTTATTTTTCTAATAATTAATATATTTAATAAAATGGATATTCTAATTAATATTCTACAACTAAATATCTATGCGATAACTATTATATTAAAATATTTTAATAGTTTCTTTTTGATCATTTAAACTCAGTGTTCTGTGCAACGGAAACATAAAATTATTTAATGAAAAATATTTTGTTATTTTTTTTGTGAATCATGTGAGGTTAATTCAACTTCATCGATTTCTCTGGTTCCCATATAACCTCTTCACATTTTTTGATCCTTTATAGTAAATTAACCATGTGAGAGGTATTGTTTCATGAAACGTAATCTCTTTAGACTAATGACTTCATTGGATGATTCTTATAAAAGAGATTATTTCCCAGTTGTACTACTGCAATATTTGTTAATGTGAGGTATCCGGTATGTACTTCCTCTAGAATTATATGTAGAATACATCATTTATTTGAGACATGGTTTGTTGAAGTGTTGGTCAATATGTCATAAGTCTATTGGGATCAGCAATACCATAAGGGATAATGTACCTAATAATTATCTTTCCCTTCTTCAAAAATCACACTATTCTTTGGGGATATGTAGAGGAATATCATATCTCTAACCTCAAACTCTAGGTCCAATCATTGATTGTCAGTATATCTCTACTATCAACTTTGGGAAGATCAAATATTTTTTTGGATGGTCTTCAACTTTTCTTCCATTTCCTTGACCAATTAGGGTCCCAGTAGCTTGAGTTCTCAAGCTTTATCCCAATATGCTGGTGTTATACACTTTTCCCCATAAATATCATCACGTAGGGATATTTGGATGCCTAACTAAAAACTATTATTGTAAGACAAATCATCCAATGGAATTTTCGTATCCCATCCCCCTTTTGAATCCAGTGAGAATGCTCTCAACATACCCTATACTGTCTGCATTTTCCACTTAAACTATCAATCCATTTGAGTGTAATAAGTTATAATGAAATTTAATTCAGTGTATAGAGAATATTGGAGACTTTTCTAGATCACAAATGTAAATTTTTTATCTTATTGGATATAATCGATAATGGTGCTCCATGTAGCCTCACTATTTATATGTTGTATATTCGTGGATATTTACTAAGTGAGAAGTACTTTTGAATTGAAATGAAGTGACATTTCTTTTTATGATGATCCACAATAACCCATTGATTATTATTTCCAACGGATGTCTTCATAAGTCCAGTAACAATATAAATTGTGATATTTTTCAATTTCCATGTAGGTGTAGAAATAGTTACATCATACCTTTAGACTTTTTCATTCAGCCCACAATTTTGGACATAACAGGAACTTTGATGCATATTCTGTGATCTCCTTCTTCATATTGTCCCCCCAATAGTTCTCTTAGGGATATGGATACATCTTTGGGTGCCCAGAGTGGATGTATATGGTCAATGTGTTTTCATCATTACAAATATCCCTCTTTATCACATGGTTTGATGGTATAAATAATCATGACACTAATCATTTGAATCAATCCTCATCAATTTTTAACACTGAGGATTTCCTAATTCCAATAACTTCCCACTTATTCTAAATTTCAAACTCATTCATTTAAGAATCATTAATATTCTCTATAAAAGATGTTTGATAAATAATTTCGGAAAGGAATGAGAAATTTCCTTCTGTTTGGATTTTCATTTATATCAATTTTATATATATGAATATTTGATCTTCATAAATTATCATCATTGATAAAGTTGTAATATCATTTCTATTTATAGAATTTCCCACTTTGTTTTCTTTACCATGATGGTAGTAGATTGATTAGTAATAATCGATGTTGATATCTAACCCTACTTTTTGGTTCATATTCAGATCATTTTGTGTGAATATATTTTTGTGGTTCTTCTAATCTATATATATCCATTAATTCTCACCATTGAGATAATGCCACCATATTTTCAACAAGAAGATCATATCTACTAACTATAGATCATTTGGGGGATAGAATTCCCCTTGTAATGTTTATCTAAATTGGGTATTACGATATTACATTATCATTTCTCATTAGTACACAGCCTTATCCCATATTATAAGTATCGATTCATACATAAAGCATTATCCCCATATAGGTAGTGTGATCTGTGGTGCCGTTATAAGGCTCCTTTTCAATTTGTTGATTTTTTCTTTACATTCACAGGCCCATAAAAGAATTACTCCCTTCCAAGTTATCCCAGTTAGTGGGTTTTACAATCATGTGAATATCTTTATAAATTCTCAGTAATACCTAGATTGGGAAATTAAACTATAAATCTCTGTCATATATTCCGGTCTGGTCTACTCTACAATTTCATTTGTCTTAGAAGGATTCATAGATGTGTTTTTCAAGTGATTACATGAAAATAAAATGATAATTCCTCTAATCAAAACCCACATTTTCTATACATTTCATATATTTTTTCCCTTCCCAATTTCTTTAGCATAGAATTCCAATACTCATAGTGATATTCCTTTCTCTTGAGTTATATAAGAATATCATTTATAAATTCTCAATTTTTTTAGTTAATCGATAATGGATCTATTCATTGTGTCCAACAATATTTTTGGATTGTTAATGATTATTAGGTGCATAACTGTGAACTCAAAGAGTCAATTCATTGTTTAAAACTCAGTCTTGGGAATACCTTCCTTATTTACCTTTAATTGGTGGTATCCTAACTGAAGGTCCACCTTAGAGAAAAACTTTCCCCCATGTAGTTGATCGAATGAGTAATCTATCCATGGAAAGAGATACTTATTTATCATTATTTTGTTAAATTCATGATAATTAATTTATTGGCACATTGATCCATCCTTCTTCTTGATAGAGAAGAACATATCACCCCATGGGGAAGCACATGGGCATATGGAAACCCTATCCATAATCTATTATAACTACTTATTCAATTAATCTAACTCAATGGTTGCCATTCTATAAGGTTAATCAGATAAAATTAGAGATGTTGGGAGATGTTCAATTGAAAACACACCATCTTGGTTATGATTGAAATGCTTCCAGGAACACATCAGTGTAGTCCCTCGTTATAGCAATGAATTCAAGAATGGTTCTTTTCTTTTTATTAATCACTTGGGTGAGATATTTTTTCTAAAAAGTTATTAATAACAACACATGGGTTTATTATTATGAATCAAATTCATCCTAATCCTTACACTTGTATAAAATTTAAAGAAGACTCAGGATGCAAATATTAATTTCTATCTCTCTATAGTTGATGTTGGATTTACTTTAATATATAAAATACATGCCCAATATTATAAAAATACATTATAAAAAGTAATATGAAATTTTATAGGAGTTTTATTCAATAAACATTGACCAGGGAGGAGTTATAAATCATAAATGCAAAGATTTTACCATTTTATATTATTAATGAAAACTTAACCTTAATATTTTGAGGTGGTGCATGAAAAGTTATACTAAAATTTCAAGTCATAAAATAATTTGTAGAACTTGATGAAAATAGTACATTCGATATTCATGAATGAATAACCAATGAACCAATCCCCACATCATTATCAGCCTCCACCATAGTAGTAGTATGTAAAGAATATACCCTTCCATGCTACCTTGGTGGTGGTTTTCATTTATTTTCTCAAACAATCCTTATCATAGGGTATAAACTCAAATAATTCCCATGATCACTATAGTTTAATAACTTTGAAACATGCTTAAATTTCCTCTGAACCTTCGTTTATTCTTCTGATTAGTGGATGTCTTCAAATCCCTTTGGAAATTATTACCCTGATGCCCCTCTTTTCCATATTTTTATTATCCCCTAGTTCCATTTAGATAATTTTTATAATTCTTCTTCCAAAATTTTTTTCATGTGGGAGGTTGGGTTTCCATTCCTCTATGATATATATTTTTTAATACTCCAAAACTAAATTACATATTCTTCTATTTATCTTCAACCCCCAAGACCACTGAGAGTCTCCATTATCTATATCCACATAAAGGTAACAACGTTGAATCTACCTATATCAATCAATGTTTTGAATTTCCATTTATTTTCATAGACCACATTTTATCAAGTAAATATTTATTCCACATTTCATTCTGTGTTCATGAAAAATATAGAGGATTATAAATAAATCCTTGCAATATTTTATTCATACGCTCATATAGAATCACCTTCCTTTTTTATACACTCCATGTAACTCCCTATCCACCTTAATGTTGACAGTTCAGTGAAAATATTTATTGAAAAATATTTTTTTTAACCCTTCCCAATCAATTGAATCAATTCCCAATTTACAGTTTTTTTTCTTTATTAGTTTCCTCCACTTGTTAGCTTACCCATCAAAACAATAGACCACCATAAGAAATTTCTCTTCACCTAAGAACTGGAGGATAGTAAATATTTTCACAATGTAATTAATCCATTATTCCGTGATAATTATATTATAATATACAATAAATATAGAATACCTTTTTCATATCAAGGATTTAAACCTCGCATGATCAATTTAAGAGAACTATGGTGTTCCATACGATACAAGTGATCATTCCTAACATGAACACGTTGATCTAGTACTATCATGATATTATAATCTCATGTTCTCATCATGTTCGGAATCTCGTTAGGGAAATCAAAACATTACCTGTCACATTGGTTGTTGTCATGGGTTATCATATTTTCATACATTAACTATAAAATAAAAAAATTGGGTATTTAATAATTATCTAATATTCATATAAAAAAAATCGAACACAGATGTATAAAATAACTGTATTCCCTACATTTTGATTCTATACGATTAAATCTACTTTATCCATGGTGGTATAATTCAACATCTTATTTTTAATAGATAATTCTAGTACTAGTCCCAAAAAATAAAGAAATTATGAAATGATAACAAATATTGAATCCAAATCCTTCTACACATATTATTAAAAGATTTTAGGCATAATTTCCCAAAAAATATAATCCAAGTTGAGAAAATTATAATACCATTGGATGACTAGGTATATTAGTTGTAAGCAATAAACTATAATAGAATATTTTTATATTAGTCTCTATAATGATATCTTAACTCCCTATGATCTCCTATAACTAACTTGGATATCCTAGGGAATCCATATGAAACATGGATGAGCCAAACAACTCAGTAAGGGAATAAACATCAGAATAATGCATTGAAGATCAGTTATAATGCAAAATGCGATAATGTCTTTTTTTTAAGGTTGGGGTTGAAGCCTCAATTTATTATTTTAAGAAAAGACCTCTTTAGGCTCTGTAGAGGGAGACCCATTACATATCTCGATGGCCCAAGGCCAAGTGGCCATAATATAAGGCTTGAAAGCCCATTTTTTGGCCAAAGGACACCTCGGTGAATAGTACTGCTATAGTACCTGCGCTGATATAGTACCTGATACAGTATAGCCACCGCTACGACACCTCTTATAGTCTCTCCACTGCCACAGTACCCAGAAATTCGCCGCTGTCTGGATTTCATCATGGGTCTTTTTTTGGATGCCTTGCAGGAGCCTATACCATAGGGTACAGGCTCATTGTAAAATGTGATAATGTCAAATGAATGGATCGTGAGAAAAAATATTGAATCATAACATATATAACATTGAATAATATTATCATGAAAATATAGGAAAGGGTAAGAAACACATTGAATGACATAAGAATAAGTCAAGGATAAATTCCAAGACTATATCACATTGTCTAAAAAGTCCCACAATGGATTAGGTTTACTACATAATCTTATACATAACAGAATGCAATATAAAAATGTGTATTGTAATCATTTCATAATGCATAATTGAATATTGTATAAAAATGGAATCCATGAAATAAGTGTTATAAATCATATATTGAAATTATAAATAAAAAAATAAGAATATATCTTGAATTATGAAGTACAACATATGTTAAACCATTAAAAGGAGTAGTTAGGTAATTATATAAATGTGCCATATAGGCACAGTTTTAAGGAAACCAACGAACATTCATTAAACAGGACAAAAGAATAATTCATTTCATAAAAACTAAAATGAACTAAAATAATTATTCATTTTAAATTTAGTGATTAAAATTAATTATTTTATGATTAAAATAGTTAATGAATTTTACATGAAATCTTCTAATAAAAAGAGATGTTACCTTTAATTGTGTTAGTTTATCGAGAGGAATTGAGAAGGGAATGCTATGAAACATGTAAATCTAGATCATTGAAATATGAATTTAGGTACCTAAATATGTGTTTTCAGTATTAATATAATATATTATTTTTATATAAGAACAACTAAGGGAAATATTATGGAAAATAGAGTGAAAGTTTAACCCAAAAGTAATATGGATGTTCATAGAGATCCCTTTACTTTTGTCTGAGTAGGTTTTATACATTAAATTAACGTAATAGATAATAGAATTAGATTAAATAAAGATTAATTTGTAAAATATACCATTATAATTAAATTAATTATAACTTTATTATGTTCATTTGTGGAAATTTTGATGAATTATATGGTTTAATTCACTCATTTTGGATGTTTTTTATTTCCTGGTTTCATGGTCATTTACATGTATATAATTATAAAAGATCTCGTAAAATTTGAATTTTGTTAAATGAGTTAATATAAATGATACTCATACACATATATTAGTTTAAATGCCCTTATTTATAATTTTTATTTATGATATAAGGATTATTCATCTGATAAAATATTAATAATAAACGTATAGTACATTTTGGCAGTTTTTTCGTCAAACACAAACAAGTTTTTCTTTAATTAAGATTATGTCTATATATTAGATAAAAAATATAAAATAATTTATAGTATACATATTGAAATATTATTTATCCTTAATAATAGTTTTATGACTAGCCTTGAAGTTAGAAATGAAAAATAAAAATTCATCATCATCAGAGATGGATTGTAACCATTATTTTTACAATGGTTTTTTTTAATAAGAGGATGTTAGGAAAAAAGGATTGATATAAAATATTCTATTAGCATTATAAAATTACACTATATAATTGAGTAATGAGTTGTTATTATTCTTTTGATGAATGATATGTGTATAAGGTAGAAGAAGAAAAGAAATTAAGAGAGGTGGTTAAAGAATGTAACCTATATAATATCACCTCCCTGAAAGATCCCATTAAGAACTAGGAATTGGTATTTTGGTGAGACTAAAAGCCCTTATTTAAGGGAAAAGTGGGAAATATAGTGTTTGTTATAAATTTTTAATTATTTTTGACTTGGAAGGTGTTAGGAAATTTGGTTTTGAATGTTGTATTTAGTTAGGATTAGACGGGTGTTTCTGAAATTTATAAAAATATTAAATTATAATAAATTAATTTTCTAACCAAATACTCACAAATGTCCATGGATTATATTATTAAATTGGATAAGTTTGTAAAAAACATCGAATATAATTTCAACTTGTTTTTGATTTATCTTATCCTTTTTCATTTTAATTAAACCTTAATTAATCTATTTTAATTTTAACTACGGTAATAAGTTTTTCAACGGTAAAATGATATATTTTTAACACAAATGGTATCAATTTTAGAAAAAAAGTAATATTTATTAAATTCAATATAAAATAATAATCAATTTATATTTTTTAGAATGTTTTTATGATTTTTAAATAATTTAATAAAATATTTATCCCATAAAATATCATTATTGTCAATTTTGATATTATTCGATAATTTAATATTTAAAAACATGAAGACAAAAAGTAATATTTAAAATAAATGATTTATAATATCATAAAAATTTCATGGTAATATAGAGATTTATTTTATTACATTAAATAACTAAAATTGTGTTTCTTTTAATATTTTTATTATAATTTATATGATTTTTCATTAAATAAATAATTACAACATCAATGTTGTGTAAAACATTACGGTAATTATTTGACTTATAAAAACTATAAATAAATTATTACGGAGAAGTTAAATATTTTATATTTCGAAATATTATTTATAGTCGGGTGTATATTCTGGTTAACCCATCATTAAAATTATTATAATTATTAAAAATAAGAGTCTAATTTATTGTCACTTTATTTTATTTTAATAATGTCTTGAAATTTATTTGAAGACACTTCCATTAAATAACAACATTTTGAACCTTTTGTGTTTAGGGTCTAATTTAATTCATCTAATAAGATTTTGGATGTAATTATATATCTATATCACATATATTTAATCAAAACTAAACGAATTTTTCCTTTAGAGATATGATAAATTTTACCACAAAAACCATTCATTTTGAATATGATTAAAAGGGGTATATATAGCGACCCATACATTACATATATTGTTAATACATCAAAATTTATGTAAACTTATTACAACATATAACAAAACCATGAAAGGACCGTATAGGTATAGTGTCTTTAGAAACTGGGAAACATAAATAACTGGTTCATAAAGCATCTACATTGTCTCCCATTTATTTCATCATATTTAGAGGCCCTTTATGGCATATCATACTTAATAACCTTCTTCCTGACCTGGTGAAAGAAAAAATACAAAATTCTGAGCTCAAATTCTCAGTAAGGGTAAACAAAAGAAATATCAATCACATCATATTCATAATAACATATCATTTTGGAAATCTTAACATGCAAAAGAGATCATAATTTCATAACATGGGATAAATCATATTAGTGAAATGTAATCCCAATAATCATAACATAAAACATGAAGCTTTTTGGCATACACACATAATCATAGAAAATCATTTCTTAGTAGTCATGACTCATTTCCAAGACTATCTTAGTGGAAAATGTCCATTTATAAACCGATTTCACTCCTCGTTTCATTCTTGTTTCTCTGAACTGGTTTATCATGCCGTTCAAGCCATGTCTATCTCATGAGATATAAATATTTACCCAATGCATTGGAGGGAGATGTAGGTTCCACCCATCTCATAATGATACCATTCTTATGTGTGCCACAATATCATAAACCATACATCATTGCATAACCCATGTAATAAAAATGGGATTCTTAAACATCGTGACATCATAAAACAATTCATATAAGACAAAGTAATTCGTAAAAATAATTCCATCACAACATAATCAAATCAATGTAATAATAGGGATAGAAATAGAACCCTATATTATCTTAGATTTAAAATAATTTTGATAAAACACTTGAACTCCATTCTTGAGGAAAATATCCTTTCTACTTCAAAAACATTTTTCCTTTCCTAACATGTCATACAATTTTAAACTAAAATAAGGTGATTAAAAATAAACTTGAAAACATTTAAAGGAAGATTCTTGCAAATAATGTTTTAAAAACCCATTCATTCTGTATAAGTTAAAAAAACATTCTTCTCGTACTTATGTCGGAAAAGTCAAAAAAATACCTCGTACAAAAAACGAAAAAAGATTTATTTCATATCTTTTAATAAAAACTCACCAAAGGGTAAAATTGGATTTAAACAATTGTAGAAGGATATAAAGATTACATATTGAGGAAACAATGATGTGGATGATAAATATTCCCCAATAAATTCTGAAATACAAACAATCTCGGATAAAAATGAGATTTGCGAGATTTTCCCTTAACTTAGGTCTGATTTGATTTGTAAGTGTCTGAATGTCCTGTATAATAATTGAAATAATTTCATTTACATGTTAAAGAATCATAATAATTGTTATTATATCATATATTGTCATATTATTACCTTCTTATTAGTAATATTTCATTGCTACTTGTTATTCGTGTGTTTATTACTTTTTGTCCTTATGCATGTTTTGTCGAATAAATTCTTATTATTTTTTTCGGTTATAGATACCTCATTTACATAATGGTATTTGTTTAATATATATCATATTCATTCATTCAATTAACTTATATAATTATTATGCAATGAAGATCATGTAGAACGAGTCGCATCACATCGTGGAGACGGTATTCCGTACGGATGCCAGAGCGATGATATCATTCCCATGATCGTGGAATTTTATTGGAGTGTATGTGTACTATTTCAGAAACAATATCACTTTACTATAATCATATATAGTTATTATTTACACCATTATACCCATCCAAGTAAGGTGGTGGTGGAAAATAGATTACACCACAGCGTGGAGACGGTATTCTGTACGTACGCACGCGCGGTGATTTCATTTTCCTTAGGATGGATAGACGGTGAAATAGGGTTTTTCATACTTATAAAAACATATCAGTATATTAGTGATACTGATGTTATCACTTCATAATGAAACAACTAAATAAGAAGAAATGTAAGAAGAAATGATGTTTAAATAATCGGTAACAGACATTACCTCTTCTTTGAAGTGCCTCTTTGAGAACTCATCCTAGGGCATTAAAATTGGTCTTTGAAGTAGACCAGGATCTCTAAGATGTTTCTAGGGAAGTGGAGAACAGAATTTTTCAGGGTTTTTCCGATCGTGAAGGATCAATGTGGTGTGAGGAAGAGAGGGAGGAGGTGCCCTTTTATAAGGGAGGAGAGGGGCACCTTTGGAAAAACTAAAAATATTATTTTATTATAAAGTCATATTCGATTTTTAATAGCTCCAAATTGATATATTTCGAATCTAAGGTGGGTATGGGTATAAATCCTCTCATCCAATATAATTTAGACAAGTTAGGTCATAAAATTAACCTTATCATTTAGTTTTAACTCTTAGTTAATTAGATTGACATTTATCATGTCACTTTGTATTTTTATATTATATAGTTAATAAAATTACCATATACATCCATGAAACCCCCAAGTAGTCCATTAATGATACAAATATCATGATATAAGTATCTTTGCCAAACCTTAGATTTTTAAGAATATTATATCAATTAATAATATAATATTTGTTTTAAAAACTATTTTACGTCAATTTTGACACTATTTGGTAATTGATTTTTGTGAAAATCATAACAGAATGATTAGTTCAAAAACCATTACTTAAATCAATACTAAGAAGTCATATTAACATAGAAAACTATTGGAATTCAAAAAAAAAAGACTCAAATTACATTTATTTGGGTATTTATAACATCAATTATGTCAATATTTCATTAATAAGATAATTACAACATCATCATTGTGTCATACATAAATTAAATTATTTTAAGTATAAAAATCAAAAATAAAATACCATTATGTTGGAAATGTTTTTATATTTATAATGAATATTTATAGTCGAATTTATCTTATGTATAACCCTATATTAAAAATGATTTAGTTATTGAACTTTGATTTTAACTATTTTAACCCTTCTTTAAATAAATTAATAATAAATGTCCTAATCTAATCCAAGTGGACCTAAATGGTCATATTTTATTCAATAGGTTGTTTTTGGTCTAATTAAACTTATCCAATAGAATTAGGACATGTGTTAGGGCTATAATAATAACACTTTTACCCTTAATTACCCTATTTACTTTTAACCGTGGTAAAAAAAGTAAAAAGTTACTATTCACCAAAAATTATTTTCATCTCATTGAACCACATTTCAGTCCTTGATATTAACCGTGTCTCTCAGATTTTATAAATTCCACTCACAGAAGCGGTAAAATTATGTTTTATGTGAATTTAGAAATTTTCCTTGGAGGTGGGTAAAAGACGATGAAAAGTTCAATAAAATTTTTATATATCTAAAATTATTTTAAAATGCCTCAAATGAATTGAATTGAACTTATATAGGTGTTATGTATCAATTTTGACCTAAAATAAATTTAATTAAAATAAATAATTATTTAAATAAAAAGTCGTTTTTTAAATAGTAACCCAGTGTTTTCACTATTCACCAAAAATTGAATGTTTTTAGAAAAAATACCAAAATTTCACCCTAGGGTAATTTCGATATTCCAAATCCAGAAATGAAGCCCATTTTGAAAAATTAATTTTACAAAATTTAAAAAGGTTTTTTTTACTATTCATAACTGCCAGTTTTAATCATAGCATATCGTTGTTTAGTAAAACTCGGTATTGCGTACGACGCAAGCTATCGAGGAAGGTCGCGGTTGCATTTAAAGAAAGACAAGCTAGTGTTGTGTGTAGTGAAAGATTCCTTTGATGATTTATATAACATAAAAAAAATTACTATAAAAGTCTTGGGTGTTACATTCTACCCCCCTTAAACTGAATTTCGCCATCAAAATTTGTCAGTTTGTATCAAACTGATAATGATACCTCTCCCTCATCATGTCCTCAAGCTCCCATGTAGATTCTTCTAATTTGTGGTTCCTCCATAAAACTTTCACAAAGCAAGTGGTCTTGTTCTGTAGGAATTTTTCACTACGATCGAGAATCTCTATCGGCTGTTCTTCATAAGAAAGATCATGTTCCAACGGTACAACTTCTGAGCTGAGTACATGTGAAGGATCAGGTATGTACGTTCTCAGGAGAGATACATGGACCACATCGTGAACTTGAGAGAGATTCAGTGGAAGGGCCAATCGGTAAGCAACCTTCCTAATAAGATCCATTATTTCAAATGGACCGATATACCTAGGGCTCATCTGTCCTTTCTTTCCAAATCTCATGACCCTCTTCCATTGAGATATTTGTAAGAACACTGTATCACCCACTTCAACTCTACGTCCTTTCTTCGGTTACCGGCATAAGTTTTTTGTCGACTCTGAGATGCTCTTATGTGTTGTTGAATAGATCTGACCTTTTCTGCCATCTCATCAACAAGATCAAGTCCTAGTAGCTTTCTTTCTCCAACATCATCTCAACAAGTTGGATTCCTGCATTTCTTTCCATAGAGAGCATCATAAGGAGCCATCTGAATACTGGAGTGAAAGATCTTATTATATGAAAATTCCACCAAAGGTAGGTGTTGATCCCAACCACCTTTGAAATCCATAGAGAAAGCTCTTAACATATCTTCTAGAGTTTGAATTGTCCTCTTAGAATGACCATCTGTCTAAGGATGATAAGTTGTGCTGAAACACAACTCTGTATCCAGAGTATGCTGAAGACTTCGCAAAAACATTGAGGTAAACCTCGGATCCTGATCAGATATAAAAGAAAGTGGTACTCCATGGAATCTTACCACTTTCTTCACATATATCCAGGCAAGCTGATCCAGAGAGAAATCCTCTCTAATAGCAATGAAGTGTGCCAACTTTGTAAGACGATCAACAATGCCCTAGTTAACATTATTTCTTTTGGATGTTTTAGGAAGTCCGGTGACAAAGTCCATAGTGATGTTTTCCCATTTCCATTCGGGTATGGGTAAAGGTTGTAACATCCCCTTAGACTTCTGTCTCTTAGCTTTAACTTGGTGACAAACCAAGCATTAAGAGACATATTCAGCAACATCTCTTTTCATGCCATCCCACCAGAAGTACTCTTTCAGGTCCCTATACATCTTCGTGCTTCCAGGATGAATAGAGAATGAAGAACTATGAGCCTCATCCAGCAGCTCCTTCTTTAATTCTGGGATGGAGGAACACAAACTCATTTCCTGAACATTATTATCCCATCACAATCATGGTTGAATTCAGGAACATTTCTCACCTTCTTTTGTAACTCTACATCTTCTTTTTGTGCCTCTTTAATCATCACATATATAGATGGTTGAACATTCATTTGAGAAAGATATGATTTTTCACCTTCCATTATAGTTCCAAGATCCATCCTTTATAAATCTATAAATATTGGATCTTTTGTGATCCTCATCATGGATAAACTGGCACGGTCTTGTCGACTTAATGCATCTACCACCTTGTTTGCTTTCCCTTGGTGGTAATGAATTGAGCAGTCATAATACTTAATCATCTCCAACCATCTTCTTTGGCACATATTCAGCACCTTTTGTGTGAAAATATACATTAAACATTTATGATCAGTATAAATATAACACCTTTCTCCATAAAGATAATGCCTCCAAATATTTAATACAAAGATTACCGCAGCTAACTCCAAATTATGAGTTGGGTAATTTTGCTCATGGATTTTCAACTGTCGTGAGACATAAGCTATCACCATATCATTTTGTATAAGAATCCACCCCAGCCCCTTCTTGGATGCATCACTGTAGACCACAAACCTTTCTCCACTACAAGACAGTCTGAGCACAGGTGCACTGGATAACCTTCTTTTCAACTCCTTGAAATTCTCTTCACATTCCTCCATCCAAACAAACTTAACTCTTTTCCGAGTCAACTTGGTGATTGGATTAGATAATCGTGAAAAATCTTTCACAAAACTTCAATAATAACCAGCCAAGCCAAGAAAACTTCAGATCTTAGTTACTGTTGTTGGTCTCAACCATCTTTCGATAACCTCTGTCTTTGCTGGATCCATAGATATCCCCTCTTTTGGTATTATGTGACCCAAAAATGAAACTTTTTGAACCCAAAATTCACACATGGTAAATTTGGCATAAATCTTATCCTTTCTCAGTGTCTTCAATATAATTCTCAGTGATCTTCATGTTCTTCCTTTCTCTTAGAATAGACAAGAATAACGTCTATAAAGACTACCAGAAACTGATCAAGATAGTCTATAAAGACTCTATTCATCATATCCATGAAGATAGCATGGGCATTAGTAAGACCAAATGGCATCACTATAAATTCATAGTGTCCATAACTTGTACGGAAATCCGTCTTTGGTATATCCTCCCTTTTGACCCTTAATTGATGATACCCTAAATGAATATCAATATTGGAAAAGTATTGAGCTCCGCGTAGTTGTTCAAATAAGTCATCAATGCGCGGGAGATGATATTTTTTCTTGATAGTGATCTTGTTAAGTTCTCGATAATCAATGCAGAGCCTCATTGATACATCTTTCTTCTTAACAAACAGAACAGGTTCTCTCCAAGGTGACGCACTAGGGCGTATGAATCTTTTATCAAGATTCTCTTGGAGTTGCTTCTTCAATTTCTGCAACTCAATTGGGGTCATTCTATAAGGAGTCTTTGAAATAGGCAAAGAACCCGGTACGAGTTATATTGAAAACTCAACTTCACAATTTGGTGAAAGACTCGGAAATTCCTCCGGAAAGACATCGTCAAACTCCCGTACAATGGGAATATTCTTAATCGTGAGTTTATCACCAATCATTTGAGATAAATACCCTTCATTTAGTGGAATCAAGACCCATAAGATGGAATAAATTTCGACTGTAAGGTTATGTTCATCCTTTCATCGATAGATGATCATAGATTGATCTGGAATATGAAATGTGACTTCCCTTCTTTGGAAATTGATATGAGATCCATATAAAGAAAGCCAATCCATGCCAATAATCACATCAAATTCCACTGTAGGAAGGACCACAAAATTTTCAGGAAGAACTTTCCCATAAACTTCAATCGGAGAAGAATTATAAACTATTGATGTGATTGTTGTGCTATTTGGGGTTGTCACAGCTAACTCAACATCTAATTGTTGAGGAAATATGGTGATACCCTTAGAAATTTCTTCAGAAATAAAAGAGTGGTTGGGTACAGAATAAAATAAAACATCTGCTACTTTAGAGTTGTTGGTAAGTGTACTTTTCACCACTTCGTTATCGTACTCTACATCGATGATAAAAATTGCATGTGACATTCCTTTTTATTTAGCCTTAAGAGTTTTTTGATGTTGATCATCATCAAAAACCCTTGGATTAGGGCATTGATTGGCATAATGCCCCATTTCCTTGCACTTGTAACATTGAAGTGTAGGAGGTGCACTCTGTGTTGCCTTTTCTTTGTTCGCATCACAAGAGATATTATTCCCATCATTGCAGAATTCAAATCCCCGATGATCTTCCTTTCCACATTTTAATCATTTACTTGTCCCTTTAAGACAACTCCCTCCATGTTTCTTTCCACACTTAGAGCATAAGGGAAAACTCATCTTCTTTTCAGTGTGCTCTTTGGATTTTCCTTTGAATTCCATTTTCCTCTTCTTATCAAACCCATATGACTGATGGGTTACTCCAATCACCATCTCAAATTTGAGAGCACATCGAACGATTTCCTCATATCTATTGAAGTCCCTTATGGATAACCCCCTTCGAAGACTTGGTTTTAAGCCACTAAAGAATCGATTGATCTTACTCTCGGGTGGGATAATAATCCAAGAAGCATACCTTGCAAGTCTTGTAAAATTTTCTTCATAGGTACCAATAGATTCATCATCCTTTTGTTTTAGTTCAAGAAACTCTATCTCCATCTTTGTTTACAGAATAAGAGGGATGTACTTATTGAAAAATAAGTTCTTGAACTCGTCCCATTCCATGGATTCAATTTCATCCCTTTGACTTGTATTTTTGATAAGATTCCACCACTGATCAGATTCACCTTCCAAGCGATAAACTGCTAAGATGAATTTATCATGTTCAGAACATTGAAGAACTGAAAATATCTTTTCAGTGGTACTGATCCATTGTTCATCCACAAATGGATCAGAAGACCTGCTGAATGATGGTGGACGCTACCTCGTGAAGGATTCAACAGAATGTTGCTCCTTCCTTTTCTTATTTGGAAGTCATCCATGATTCATAGCTTGAGAACGTTGTTTGAGCATGGATTCAAGATTTTTCATTCCAGCTCCAAAAATGTTTGGTTGCCCATGGGAACAATCATTGCTTTGCCCGTCGCATTCCACATTAATACGGTTCCTCTGGGTTCTAGCCATTGACTAAAACCAAAAAGAATAGTGTGAGCAACACTAATTATAATAGGAAAACCACATAATCAAGAATAAAATTTCACACTTAAGGTCTTATCATAGGTTGTTCATGGCCATTTATAAAACACTAAGATTGTGTCCTATGCTTAGACTTATCCTTAGGGTTCTTACTAAGGATTTCAAATCCTAGTTTCCAATGGATGACTATACATTTCCAATGATACCAACTATAGCGACCCATACATTACATACATTTTTAATACTTCAAAATTGAAGTACACTTATTACAACATATAACAAAACCATGAAAGGACCGTATTGGTATAGTGTCTTTAGAAACTGGGAAACAAAAACAACTGGTTCATAAAGCATCTACATTGTCTCCCAATTATTTCTTCATATCTAGAGTCCCTTTTTGGCATATATTACTTAATAACCATCTTCCTAACCTGAGGAATGAAAACATACAAAAGGCTGAGCTCAAATGCTCAGTAAGGGTAAACAAAAGAAATATCAGTCACATCATATTCATAAGAACATATCATTTTTGAAATCTTAACCTGGAAAAGAGATCATAATTTCATAAAATGGGATAAATCATAGTAGTGAAATGTAATCCCAATAATCATAACTTAAAACATGATGCTTTATGGAATTCACACATAATCATAGAAAATCATTTCTTAGTATTCAAGACTCATTTCCAAGACTATCTTAGTGGACAATGTCCATTTCTGAACCGAGTTCACTCCTCGTTTTAGTCCCGTTTCACTGAACCGGTTTAACCTGACGTTCCAGCCATTTTTATCTCATGAGATATAAATCTTCACCCAATGCATTGGAGGAAGATATAGGTCCCACCAATCTCATAATTATACCATTCTTATGTGTGCCAAAAAATCATAAACCATACATCATTGCATAACCCATGTAATAAAAATGGGATTCTTAAACATCGTGACATCATAAAACAATTCATATAAGACAATGGAATTCATAAAAATAATTCCATCACAACATAATAAAATCAATGTAATAATAGGGATAGAAACAGAACCCTATATTATCTCAGATGGAAAATAATTTTGATAAAACACTTGAACTCCATTCTTGAGGAAAATATCCTTTCTAATTCAAAAACATTTTTCCTTTCTTACCATGTTATACAATTTTAAACTAAAAGAAGTTGATTTAAAATAAACTTTAAAACTTGTAAAGGAAGACACATGGAAATAATTTTTTAAAAACCCATTCATTTTGTATAAGTTAAAAAAACATTCTTCTCGTAATTATGTCAGAAAAGTCAAAAAAGTACCTCGTACGAAAAATGACAAAAGGGTCCTTTCATATCTTTTACTAAAAACTAACCAAATGGTAAAATTGGATTTAAAAAATTTTGGGATGATATAAATATTACATATTGGGGAAACATGGACGTGGATGATAAATATTTTCCCTAGTAAATTCTGAAGTACAAACAATCTCAGATAAAAATGAGATTTCCGAGATTTTCCCTTACCTTAGGTCCGATTTTCTTTGTAAGTGTCCAGACCTCCTGTATAATTATTAAAATAATTTCATTGACTTATTCCAGAATCATACTCATTGTTATGATATCATATATTGTTATATTTATAGCTTCTTATTAGTAAAATTTCATTGTTACTTGTTATTCGGGTGTTTATTACTTTTTGTTCTTATGCATGTTTTGTCGAATAAATTCTTATTCTTTTTTTAGGTTATAGATACCTTATTTCCAGAGTGGTATTAGTGTAATATATATCATATTCATTCATTAAATTCATTTATATAAGTATTATGCAATTAAGATCATGTAGAACAAGTCGCATCACATTGTGGAGACGGTATTCCGTTCGTACGCACGAGCGATGATATTGTTCCCATGATCGTGGAATTGTATTGGAGTGTATGTATACTATTTCAGAAACAATATCACCTTAAAATAATCATATATAGTTATTATTTGCACCATTATGACTATCCAAGTAAGGTGGTGGTGGAAAATAGATTACACCACAGCGTAGAGACAGTATTTCGTACGTACGCACGCGCGGTGATTTCGTTTTCCGTAGGATGGATAGATAGTGAAATATCATTGTTTCATACTTATAATAACATATTATTATATAAGTGATACTGATGTCATCACTTAATAATGAAACAACTAAATTAGAATAAGTGTAAGAAGAAATAAAGTTGAAAGAATCTGTAACGGACATTACCTCTTCTTTGAAGTGCCTCTTTGAGACATCCTCTTAGGGCACTAAAATTGGTCTTTGAAGAAGACCGGGACTTCTAGGATGTTTCTAGGGAAGTGTAGAAGAGAATTTGGCAGGTTTTTTCCAAGCCTGAAGGATCAAAGTGGTGTGAGGAAGAGAGATAGGAGGTTCCCTTTTATAAGGGAGGAGAGGGTCACCTTTGGAATAACTAAAAATATTATTTTATTATAAAGTAATATTAAATTTTTAATAGCTCCAAATTGATATATTTTAAATATAAGGTGGTTATGGGTCTAAATACTCTCATACAATATAATTTAGACAAGTTTAGGTCATTATATTAACCTTTTATTTTAGTTTTAACTCTTAGTTAATTAGATTGACATTTACCATGTCACTTTGTATTTTTATATTATATAGTTAATAAACATACCATATTCATCAAAGAGGCCCCAAATTGGTCCCTTAATGATACACCTATCATTAAATAAGTATCTTGGCTGATCATTATATTTTTAGGAATATAATAACAATTAATAATATAATATTTGTTTTAAAAACTATTTTATGTCAATTTTGACACTATTTGGTAATTGATTTTTTTGAAAATCATAACAGAATTATTTGTTCGAAAAAAGTTAATTAAATCAATACTAACATGTTATATTAACATATAAAATTATTTTAATTTATAAAAAGTCTCCAATTAAATTTATATGGGTATTTATAACATCAATTATGTCAATATTTCATTAATACGATAATTACTGCATCATCATTGTGTCATAAATAAATTAAATTATTTTAAGTCTAAAAATTACAAATAAAATAAATTAAGTATAAAATCTTTTTATCTTTCTAATTAATATTTATAGTCGAATTTATCTTATGTATAACTCTATATTAATAATTATTTAGTTATTAAACTTTGATTTTAACTATTTTAACCCTTATTTAAATAAATTAATAATAAATGTCCTAATCTAATCCAAGTGGGCCTAAATGGTCATATTTTATTCCTAAGGTTGTTTTTGGTCGAGTTAAACTTATCCAATAGAATTAGGACATGTGTTAGGTTAATAATAATAACACTTTTACCCTTAATTACCCTATTTACTTATAACCGTGGTAAAAAAGTAAAAAGTTACTATTCACCAAAAATTATTTTCATCTCATTGAACCAAATTTTAGTCCTTGATATTAACTGTGTCTCTCGGATTTTTGAAATTCCACTCACATAAGTGGTAAAATTATGTTTCATGTGAATTTGGAAATTCTCCAAGGAGGTGGGTAAAAGACGGTGAAAAGTTCAATAAAATTTTTATATAGCTAAAATTATTATAAAATGACTCCAATGAATTGCATTGAACATATATATGTATTATGTATCAATTTTGACCTAAAATAAATTGAATTAAAATAAATAATTATTTAAATAAAAAGTCAGTTTTTAAATAGTAACCCAGTGATTTCACTATTCACCAAAAATTGAATGTTTTCAGAAAAAATACCAAAATTTCACCCTATGCTAATTTTGATAATCCGAATCCAAAAATGAAGTCCATTTTGAAAAATCAAATTTACAAAATTTCAAAAAGTGGTTATTACTATTCATAACGGATGGTTTTAATAATAGCATATCGTTGTTTAGCGAAACTCGGTATTGTGTACGACGTAAGCTATCGAGGAAGTTCGCGGTTGTGTGTAAAGCAAGCCAAGCTACTGTTGTGTGTAGTGAAAGATTCATTTGATGATTTATATAACCTAAAAACAAAATATTTCTCATAAAAGTCTCAGGTGCTATAGTATATCTAATAAATTTTCACCAAATTCCCAATAATTAATAATTTTTTTAAAAATAAATACTCATAATTGGTAGATTTTAAATTTAAATTAATCTAGAAAGAAAATGACAAACAATTTTTCTAAAAAAATTAAAATTTTAGGCATAACATGTTTCTATAAGAAATTAATTTATAAATTTCATTTCAAAGTCCAAAAACAATTATTTAAAAACATAATAATATAATAAAATATTGAAACAAATACCAAATATAATTTCACATTGTAAATGATATAAAATAACATAATATTATTTATAGAAATATTTAGTTTTCTCTATTCATTAAAATTTCAATATTTTTAGAAAATTATCACAAATTCATAATAATATATTTTTGATACATTTACATCCAAAATTAATTTTATATCTTAAAGTAAATTTTAAAAATGTTTCATATGTAAATCTACATATTTTCTCATAGAATTTAACAAAATCATTTTTTAATAATTCTTTTTTTTTAATGAAAAAATAACTTCGCAAAAATTTAAATGTTTATTTTCTAAGCATTATTATATGTCATAAAATGGTTATTCTTATTAATACCAGACAATTAAATAGATGGGTCATATTGGTCATTTTAAAATATTTTAATAGTATATCTGGTTTCAATTAAATTCGATGATTCGTTTAACACAAGGTGAAGAATAAACCAAATTATTTAGTGGGAAATATTTCTTTTAAATTCTTCAGTGTCAAATTCTTAATAAATTATGAAATTTAACCCTAAAAATTCATTTTACATACAATGGTGAAAAGGGTGATGGTAAATCTCCTTCATCGCTTCCGCTGGTTTCTTTGTCACTTGTTATATTTTTGGTTCCACTATAGTACTTTAACCGGGTGAGTGGTCTTACTATATAGAACATTATCACTACGGCCCAAGATAATCACTTGGTTCTCCTAATATGATATATCATTTTCCCACAATATCACATCAAAATTAAGTACATGTGATGAACTTGGTATGTACTTCCTCATGATGTATATGTAAAGTAGGATTTATATTTGAGACATGCTTGGTGGAAGTTCTAGTTGATTGTTCATCACTATGATGTTATCAACAAACTCAAAGGGGACATCATACATGGGAATTACCTATCTGCTATTCCAAAATCTCATTACTCTCTTATATGGGGATATTAATTTGAATACATTCTATCCTACATCAAATAGTAAGTACCATCTATAATTGTGGATTTAGCTCTTTGGTCAACTTTGGGAAGCTTGAATATATTTCTAGATGTTCGTGATAATTTTGATCATTTACATCATCATTTTAGATCCCAACATCATTCATTCTTTAACTTCATTCTATAATGTTGTTTGTATATATATCATCACATAATATTCTTCATATGGGGTCATTTTGTCCCTTGATTGGAAACTATGTTTTTAATAGAATTTGACTGATATTAAATTCTAATTCCATCAACCTTTGAATTACATTGAGCAAGCTCTCAACATGTATTCAAAAGTCATTAATGTATTCTTAGGTTGGTCATCAGTTTTCAGGTGATAGGCCTTTTTGATGGTCAGTTTAGTGGTTAAAGATTTTTTGATATCTTTCTAGAAATTAGAGGTAAATCTTAGATCTCGATCAGATAGAATTGATAATGGTACTCCATACTATTTCATGACTTCTATTATGGGTATCTGGGTACGTTGACCAAGTGATATGTCCTCTCAAATTTCAATACAATGAAATGCCTTTTTAAGAAAACCCACAATACTCCATATGGAATTATATCCTCTACATGTATTTAGAAGTGTGGTGACAAAGTCCATGGATATGCTTTAAAATTTCATGTATTTGTGGTAAATTTTGTAATTATACCATTAAAATGTTTCCATTCATCATTTACATGCTGACATTTCCGTGCAATTGTTTACAAATTTGGGTACCTACTTCATATTGTCCCTCCAATAGTTTTCATGGAGATGTTAAGGTATCATTGTGCTCCCTGGTAGGATGGGGAAGGTAGAGCTATGTGGATCATTAAAAATATTTTTATTTTTCTTAGGATTCGATGGTACTCATAGTCATTACAAAAATATTTATAATCCTTCCTCATCAATTTTGAACTCCTAGGATTTCCAATATTAGATAACTTCCTGGTTCTTTTGAATTTATAAATTATTTATATTAGAATCATTTATTACATCTGTAAGGGATGTTTGATTAATAATTTCAGAAATTAATGATGTTGTTCATTCTCTTCAAATTCACTTGTACATCCTTTATAAGTCTAGAAAGGATGGATCCTTCCCAATTATAATCGTTGATAAAGTTTCAAGATCCATTTTACAAGGAAAATATATCACTGTATTTTCATTATTGGGATTTTAGTGGATTGTGTATTTATAATACAAGATGATCTCTAACCCTCTCCATTGGCACATATTAAGCTCCATTTGTGTGAAATATTTATTTTAGGATCTTGTCATTTGTATATATCTCACACATCTACCAATAGATATAATGTCTCAAAATTTATCATGAAAAGATCACATTAGCTAACTATAGATCAGGTGTGTGATACTTCTTCTTATGAAATTTCATATGTGTTGAGGAACATGATATTAATTTTTCATTTTGAATCTGAACACTCCCAAATCCCCTAATTTTTTCATTGATGTAAACATCAATGAATTATCCACTTGTAGGATGTGCGATTATTGGTGTGGTGATAAAACTCTTTTCCAACTCTTTAAATTAGTCTTCAAATTCACTAATATAGGAAAATATTACATTATTTTGAATCATCATGGATAATGGGATTGATAATTGTGGGATGTTATTCAAAATCAATGATAATACCATGCTAGACAAAGAAAACTATGGTTCTCCATTACCTATATAAATCTGGGTCACTCCTCAATTTCCATTGTTTTATAATAGTATATAGATTTCAATTTATTGGTGATAACATACCCCATGAATGATACTTACTCCTTCTAAAACTCACATTTACAATACATTTCATATATTTTCCTCCTTCATAAACTCTTTAACATATATTTGAAATTCTCATAATGTCCCTCATTTAACTTTGAGTATATCATAATATCATTTATAAACGCTACCATTAATTACTCATTGTAATCATTAAGGACTCTATTATTTAATCTCATGACTATTTCTAGTAAATTAGTGAGTCCAAATGGAACTTTTATTAATTATTAATATCCATAACTACTTTTAAATGAAGTCTTGGTAATATTATCTTTCATTTCCTTTAATTAGTGATACCCTGATTGAAGGTCCCCCGTAGTGAAATAATTATCCTCACACACTTTATTGAAAAATTAATCTATCCATGGAATGGGATACTTGTTCTTTATCATGATTTTTGGAGAAATTTATAAAAAATTTATAGGTTCATTGATCCATATGTCTTCTTAATGTGTGGACTAAACCAATCCATAGTGAAGCTGTATGGAATATGAAACCCTTGTCTAAAATCTCTCGTATCTTCTTATTCGATTCATCAAACTCAAAGTTTTCCATTATATAATGTGTCTTTCTTATGGGTATAAATCCAGGTATGGGTTCAATTTACAACTCAACCTCTCAATCAGGATGAAGACTGGGAAATTCATCAGGGGAAACATCAGTGTAGTTCCTCACAATGGGAATGTCTTCAATCATGATCCGCTCTTTTTTCATAATCATTTATACTGTATATATATGTTCATGTAGTAATAATATATACACTTTAGTTGATGATTCTGAAGGTGACTCATCATCCTCTTTAAAGTTACACAGAATTAGAGGAGGTATTGGGTTGAGAAGTGTGACCCCCCTCTCTATATAGTTGATGTGGTCCTTATATAATGATATCCAATCCATTTCCACTCTAGAAACAAACACCAAAAATTAAAGTAAGACATGATTTTATGGGAGGCTCATTCCACAAATATTGACTAGGGAGGAGTCATAACAATTAGATACAATGATTTCCCCAATTTATGTTCTCATAGATAAATCAACATCTATATTTTGAGTTATTCTATTTCAGTTATAATACACATCGAATATATGAATGATTTTGTAGAAGTTATAATGTTTTCCATATGTGTCATTTTCATAAAAAAAGTGGAGATTCACTTTTTAACCTTTACATGTCAACATGTAATTCAACAACCATGTCATTTTAAGTGAATAGTTCTCACTAAGTACTCATTGTTTAAAAATAAATTATTTTATCTCTAAGATTTATAATATATTTATTCCAAAATGATATAAAAATGTCTAAGTAATTTCTTATATACAAAGGTAGTTTATTATTAACACTCATAAATGTTTATTTCCATCTAAGTCATCTTCCATTGATATGTCTATTTTAGGATTTAGGATAATAATAAAATCATACTATCTACATTCTTACTCTGGAGAGATTATTTATTTTTCTACACTATCGAAGTATTGATAAATCACTTCCCATTTTCTTCACCAATAGTTTTTTTATTTAGCCATAATTTATATTTTTTCCCTTTCATTAATGAATTCTATATTCATGATTTCATAGAAATGAAATTTTCACCTAGATTCTATTAATCGATTGGTTCGGTGAAATATTAACTTAATTATATACCCCTTATCTATAGGTTATACATATGACATGCATCGATATCTATATTGAATGGTTTTTACCAATATTGTTTCTTGTTCACATTGGAGAAAAATTTATTTTCTAATGTATTATCATAATTATTGATTGAACATTGAATGATTCTATCTTCTCAATCAATTTGAAAATTTATATGAACACATTCCCTTTCTAAGGGTTCAATATATGAATATTTTAAATATCATGAAACCCAATTTCATTATGTCAATTATTTATGATAAGATTGTTATTTTGAATTTTCCCAAAATTTTATGAAATATTTGATGTGTGGGACATATATATACCACTAATGAATTATGTGAATGATTATATCTCAAGATATATAAATTTTATTTGAATAGGTTTGTCACTATCAAGCTTCACAAAGGGTGGTTGTTATGATGGTTTTCAACAATAATAATTTTATGTCTGATTAGGTCAGTGTGTATCACTGTTCAAAATGATAAGAGGTATTGTGTTTATGATTGTTCCAATTTCAACAATATGTTCAATGGATATTGATTTATTCGTCATGTTTTCCTTATTCCTCATTAATGTTTTGAACATTTAATGTTATATGTCTATCTTTCATTCTAATTAACACGTGTTTTATGGTGGATGTTTGTAGGGGAATAATTTTCCTTTGTGACTTTATTATACTCATATAATCATATAATTAACACACATTATCATTGATTTTTATGACCTTCTTCACTATTACATATCATTTAATGTACCCCTTTCTTAGGTTTTAACTTCCTTATGTTATGAAGAATCTTAATAAGTAATATTTTTATATATCGGTATTTGTGATAAAAATTTCTAAGAGATGTTTGAGACTAATTATGTATTTAGCCATTTCTCTCATTCTGGAAATGAAATAAGGCCATTAGTTTACAAATACATGAGTCTAATTAGTAAATGTTTATACATAAATATTTAAAACCCTAATCCTAAAAACACTTTAGAATGAATTGAAATACATTCTTTATGTCATGTAATTTGTTGATGATTGATTATGGGTCATCATATTTTGTACACTACGTGAAAAATAGTCTTTCATGACAGGGAATTTGTGACATGATTAATTCTCGTCACAAATGGTCCATCCTAGGGGTTATTTACGTTGGGGGAGTTCATCCCGTCCCATATAAAAAGTTATTTATGATGGGATTTGGGGTCCCGTCACAAAAGGTAATGCACGCTGTGGCGCGGGATGCACGGCAGAGCGCCGGAAGGTTATTTGCGATGATCGCACCAAGCGCGGGAAGGTCATTTACAAGGGGGGTGGGGGGGTCCCCCGTCGCAAATAGTGTGTCGGTCGGAGGGTATTTGCGATGGGTCCCGTCACAATACCGACGGTGGTAAAGGAAGTTTTGCGACGGGATGTTGTCTCGTCGCAAAAGGTGTGTCGGCATGCCACTTTTTGTGATGGGACCCGTCGCAAATAACCTTTTAAGCACCTCCAGTAATTAATGTGGACGAAAATATTTGTGACGTGTCCCATTGCAAAAATGTACTATTAGCGATGAGAATCTCATCGATAATTGACCTGTCGCAACTAATCTAACCTATATATACCCCCTCTATTTTTCTTTCCCTTCCTCTCATTTCTCACTTCCTCTCTCTCACTAAACTCGAATTTTAGAGAGATAAATTCTCTGAGTTAAATTATTTTTACGGAGATGTTGTGAAGGAACTTAAATCAATAGAAGTTCAAGTTTAAAGGTATTTATATTTTATTTAAGTTAGTATTTATTTAAATTTTTTCTGTTAATTTTAATTATTGTAAATTATTTATAATTAAATTAGATTTAAATCATTTTGTTATATGTATTTTAGTAATAGATAGTAATAATTAGTAACAATTAGTAGTAATTGATGGTAATTGGTACTAATTAGTAGTAATTAGGAATAATTAGGAAAAATGAGTAATAAATAGTAATAATTACAAATAATTATTAGTAATTAGTACTAAATAGTAGAAATTCGTACAAAATAGTAATAATTAGAGATAAATAATAATAATTAGGAATAATTAGTAATAATTATGAATAACTAGTAATAATTCGGTATAATTAGTAATAATTAGTAATTAATGTTAATAAATAGTACTAAATTGTAGTAATTAGTAATAAATAGGAATAATTAGTAATAATTAGGAATAAATATGAATAAATAAGAATAATTAGTAATAAATTGTAATAAATTGTAATAAATATTAATAAATAAGAGTAATTAGTAATAAACAAATATAAATAAGAATAAATAAGAATAAATAGAAATAAATAAGAATAATTAGTAATAATTATTAGTAATTAGTAATAATTAAAAATAATTTGGACTAATTAGGAAAAATTTTGAATAAATAGGAATATTTGTGAGTAAATAGGAAAAATTAGTAATAAATTTGAAAAATTAGTAACACATTGAAAAAATTGGGAACAATTAATGTTAAATAGGATCAATTAAGAACAATTTGTAATAAATAAGAATAAAAAGGAATAAATAAAAAAGAAATAAGAATAAATAAGAATAAATAGTAATAAATAGGAATAAATAGGAAGAAATTGGATTAATTAGAAATAATTATGAATAATTAGGAATAATTCAAAATAAATAGAAATAAATAGTACTAAATAGTAATAAATAGTTATAAATAATAATAAATAGTAATAAATAGTAATAAATAGTAATAAATAGATATAAATAGTAATAATTAGGAATAATTATGAATAATTAGTAATATTTAGTAATAAATAGTAATAAATAAGAATAAATAAGAATAATTAGGAGTAATTAGGAATAATTATGAATAATTAGGAATAATTAGAAATAATTTGGAATAATTATTAATAATTAGGAAAAAATAGTAAAACATAGTAAAAAATATTAAAAAAAAATTTATTGTAATAAATTGAAATAACTTGTAATAGCATGGCACAACTTCCAATGGATTGATGGGAATCCTATTGTTCGATGACTCTTTACCTTTCAACTTTCAATGACTCAAAACATTAAAAAATGAATGCTTCTACATATGCATATCCAATCTCATATGAACGAGTTTGAATATATATACGTAGGACCACATTTTTTATAATTTTTTCATGTAGTGACAGTTTCAGGAAGATGATTCATTGATGTAAAGGGGCTCTTTTGTTCGACGACTCATTTAGGTGCAAGTATTTCACACAAAAATGACAATGAAGAATCTACTCGAAGGTATTCTTATACATTCCTATATGCACGAGAATAAATGTGTACCTATGAGAAGATTCTTCATTGTGAATTTAGTGAGTGAAATTTGTAGCTAAATGAATTTTAAGACAAAAGGGAAGCAGTCAACTCACTAAATAATGTTTCGCACAAAATTAGTATTTGTGATGGGACCTTTTCTGATGGGAGCTCATCGCAAATAATCTAAATATAAATTTTTATTTATAGTATTTGTGATGGACTCATCACAAAAAGTTTATATATATATAATGTATATAATTGAGGGCTTAGTTGTGACAGAGTTGTTTCCCATCGCAAATTGTATTTCCAATGGCCCATCCCAAAAGGTTTATTTATATATATAATGTATATAATCGGAGGATTATTTTCAACAAGGACTATTCCCTTTGAAAATACTTTCTTTTGCAATGGACCGGTTGCAAAAAATAATATTTGTGACGTCGTTTTCTGCAATGAGCTATTTGCGACGCGGCCTCGCCGCTAAATCCTCTTTGCGATGTGATCCTGTCGAAAATAGACGGTCGCAAATTCCTCTAATTTCAGTAGTGGTATTAGATTAGGGATTAAACAAATTTAGAGATTAGGATTATTAGTTGAGGATAATTTTGGAAATTTTAAATGTCAAAAATTTTGATGTCTTAGAGTTTATCATAATTTCAATCATGTAGATAACTTTTCTATTAGATTTTGAAATATTGAATGTTTTGAGGATTAAAATTAATGAAAATTTTTTATATCCCATGTCATAAATCTAATGGATAAGTCTCTATATAGGATAATGTCATAATATTTTGTTACAGTATTTATTGTATGGTTTTCTAAACAAACTCATATATTCATGTATATTAAAAAGTAGATACATTCTCTATAAAAACTGAACCAAGGGGTAATAACCTATAAGAGGGAATATTTTGTAATAACTCAACCATTACTTATTGTGCGACAAAGTGGGTTGATGTCACACTGCTTCAGACACTCTTTATAGGTATTATTTGATTATATATCATGTTATTTATGAAAAATTATAAATAATTTGGTAATATAATTAAGAAAATTAATTATGAAATCCTAGTAGGAAAATTTCCATGAAACGCCAAGTACCGAATCATGAGAGTAATATGTTCAACCAAAATTATCATTTGTTAAAAAAAATAACGGATTCATTTTCATTGATGTTTTTATATTCATATATTTGATACTTCTATAATAGTTTTGGTTTTAGATTTTTTCCAAAAAGGTATACCAAAAATGATGCTAATGAAGGAATGTATCTATAAACCCATATGTATTATTTTCAAATAGGGGAGAATACATTAATGATTAAATTCAAGTACATGATTGAAAACTGATTCTCCTTTTCTTACATAAGATAGTGAGGATAATTTCATAGTATAAATTTAATGATGATTTATTCATATAATTTCATTACTGAGTGACATTATAGTGTATTTGGATAGTGATTGAGGATTATATGAAGCATCTTATGATTCTTCAGTTGTGATTTTAATTAATTAGAATATAAAAATTTATTAAATAGTATTGTTACTTGTAATAGTGATTTAATGTCTAGGTTATATTTTTTGAGGTAACTATTGAAAAAATATGATTGAGTAATGAAAAAATATTAGGATTAATATATGATTGAGTTTTAGGTAATAAAGGGATGATTTATTTTGAAAAATATAGATAGAGATAATTTATAACCACTATATTTACAGTTTATTCACAGAATGTTTGGTGATGTTTATCAAACGTTTTGGTTAATATTGAATAGCATGTTATTTTATAAATAAAAATTTAATATAATAGTCAAATTATCAAATAAAAACACATTGATTGTGATTTAATATCATAGATATTCAAATGGTTTTGGGAAGGTATGTTATAGAGAATATATAAGATATATAGTTGTGAGATTAATATACTGATTGAATGATTAATGTTGTATGTGGATGGATAAGTCATTAGACATAGCCTAAGAGGTTAAGTAAGATGTCATATTAGAGGTTATAACCTAAATGTTGAATATGTTTGGAACACACTCTCATACTTTATTCAACGATTTAAAATTAAAATTGTAAGGATTTAATTAATATAATTAAGGGAGAATGTAAGGAATGGAGATTTTGGATCTTTTAAATTAATTATATAGTCAATGGATTGTTTCACATACAACACTAAAGGAATACAAAACCAGACTACAATAAACCAAAAAAAATTATCATACATGTGTACTATAATCATTAGTACATAAAATGTTAATATTAAATGAAAATTATTATATATTATTATTCTATTTGATTAATATTTTAAAAATGATTCCTTACAAAGAATCACAATAGAAAAATATTATAGTACATTACCTTAAAGAATAAATTAATGACATTAAAAAGGTTATTTTAATAGTTAATTTTTAGCTTTCTAAAAATAGTCTTTAAATATTAAATTATTTAAAAAAATCATGAAATAATATTAATGATACTAGATGATTAAGAAGTCATTTTTATTAAAAACAATTATTCTTGTTTTGTATTTTTATTTAAATTATTAAATATAAATATTTTATATATTTAATTTTGTAAAAAATAACATATATTTTAAATATAGAGTAACCAAATTATATGATCATTAATTTTTTTGATTTCTCTAAAAATAATGTTTTTTAGATGAATGAGGAAAAATAGTTTTTTTAAAATAACATAACCTTTATGAAATTATTAGTATATATCTATGATTAGAAAATTCCAGAAAATAAGTTTGTGAGATAACATGTATTTCAGAAGTTTAATTATAATGTTGTTGATGTCAGTTATAATTTTAATCCCCCTATTTTATATTTTAGAATGTAAGTAAAATTTTCTCAAAATTAAATTACGCATTATAAATTTTTATTTTATTTTCAATTTTATCATATTAAATAATTTAATACAATTAAATTTATTTACATTTTTTAATCAGTGAGTCATAATTTTTATTTTATTTTTAATTTTCTCTAATGGGTAAAGATCTTGAAACATGTGAAAAACATGTCTATAATCATTTTAGTAATATATTCTTCAACCTTATCTATTATTCACTCAGTTATGTCTGAATTTTGGTTCCACTTGACATGATAAAAATGTTCCCAATTTATATTAAGTTGAAATATTTTAAAAAAATATAATTCTCACCACTTATAAATGAGTCCTCTCTCCATCACATTAAGGCACTCATAAAAATTAGGTTTAGACATTCAAAACAAAAATTTAAAAATAGAGTATAATATAAATTCAATATCTATATCTTCAGGTTGGAATATATTTAGTTATTCTATCCATTACCAAGAGATCTTAAATTTAATTCTCAATGTTCTCAACGTGTGTAATAACTTTAATCAAAATTTTTTATTTTTTTTCTTTTTTTCCTTTTTTTTCAAATTATAATTTTTGAAAATATATGTAATGAATAAAAAATGTTTTATATATATAATGTAATTATTCAATGGGAATAATCATTAATAACTTATTTATTTTTTTATTAATAAAAATTAAATCATAATTTGTGCATTGTGTAGTCTACCACTTCCACGATACAACATGTTTTTCCTTCACAATAATAGAAGGAAATTATAAAAGTGCAATTTAAAAAATTGGATTGATATTTATTTCAATTTTATTTTCTGAAACATTAAACCATATTACTTATTTATTCTATTTTTTGGAAGATGAAATCGACAACCATTTATATGTATGGAAAACCGCCGCCAAGGAATTATTGATATTGTTTTTCATTTTCATCACCGCATTTAGTATACATTCATGAGGAAAATTTTAAATCATAAATATAATTTTTATGGTATCATTACTTTAGTGGTATGGTAAATTTCAGAACCTATTAAATATATTATCACTAAACAGCCATCGTTAATTCAATCACTTAAAACAAGTGTACTGGGCTTAAAATATTATAATTCATTTTATTTTTTATTTTAAAATAAATTAATTCTTCTTAAAACTCCTTCCAATTATTATATATCACACCAAAAAATTGAATAATTTCTTTATACTTTGGTATAATTATATTAAAAATTTACCACCACATAATTACTCATTAATCAATGCACCTTTAAGTTTGGTTCTATTTGACCACCTACATGAATAATGATGTTGAATTATATAAAAATGATTATGAAAACATAATTTACGGTATAAAAATATATAATTATTTTAATATTTATTTTTATGTAAATTTAACATCAATCTTTAACTCAATAATAATGAAAAAACATTGTGAGTTAAAAATTTATAAAAAATGTTCATTGTCGATTTCATATTCTATGATGATTAACGATGTACATGTAAAAGGAAATATAAACATAAAAATAGTTATCATTCCTTAATTATGTAAACTATAATGATTTTTTAATGGTGAAATAATGTTTAGTATTTTATGATAACATAGTTGTTACATTATCGGTTTGAAACAATCAAGATTAACCACACCCGACAATGAAAGTAGGAAATAAATAACTAATATATATGTAGATAATAATTAAAATTTATGTTTATAAATGTTTATGAGTTATAAAAAAATTTCAAATATTTGATTAAGATATTTATTTTTAACATACAGGATTCTAGACAGTATTCAACTGAACAGGGAAAGAAGGTAAGTGCTTATCTATATCAAATTTAATATCTTGAGTCATATTTCTTAACATGAACCATAATACCTTTAATATAGTTTGATTATTTCCTAATGAATGTATTTTATCATATTAAATGGGTTTTAATATCCATATGTTGTATGTTTACGTAAAATATTCATTGATTCAAAAGGCACCAAATTGGATATTTGTTTCGGTCAAAATGCCACGCAACTCGTAAGGGTTTCATTGAAAATATTATTTTTAAAGTGATGATATTATTTGAAAGATGATCCACCTTGTGAATTAATATTATTTATAAAGAATGTATATATATATATATATTCTTTTTATATTAAAATAGTTTTTAAATGCCCTCTATATTTCATTTATCCTTGTATCATAATTTTCCAAAATTGAATCTTGAAACAGACCATGTCTTTTTCTTTTTTAGTTGGGAGCATCCATTTTTTCACATATTTTTATTCATTAGATTCCTCTTAAATCATCTTTATCAACGATACTATAATTTTTTAAGGTCATTTTTCAATACATCACCTTATGTTAAGAAATTTCATTATAAAACATTTTTCATAGAGGTTTTTTTAATCAATGTTTGAATATATTATCTTGTTGAAATTTATATATGAACATGCCATTCTAATGATTTTTTTATTTTATATGATGATGTTATCGGTATGTTTTGGTTTTTTTGAGGAACTTTTTTCTACTAGTATTCTAAGTTATTTATTTTATAATTATTACAAAATTTCACTTGTATTTCTTACATCCAAAGTTATTTTATTTCTAAAACCCCTTTAAAAATCTATCTACGTAAACATACAATGATATATATTATACATGAATGAATATAATCACATAAGGATAAAATACACCATCTTTATATAAATAGATTATGTATTTCCCTACTCTTTCTTTATAATGTTCCATCACTGCCCTTCTCTTGCCCAATCAGTTTTTATTCATAACTATATTTTTTCCAATTCATGTCCTTTGTGAATACCATATTATTGATTATTTTTATTTACCATTGTTCACCATGATACCATACCCAGATTCATTTGTGGAAATTATTGACATCAATATATCCCCTTTATCTTTATTGGGTAAATAAAACATTGTTCATTATATCCATCTAATGGGTTTTACCAAGAAGGATTCATAATTTTATTGGATAACCGTTTATTTTACATGGGATTAATAGTATTATTTATGAAACATTTTAAAAATAAATTCTCTTCATCCATTTTAGAAAATAACATGATAGCCATTCTCTTTCAATGGGTTCATTTTTGGATGATTTGGAAATTTCATGAAACCTAGTTTCATTCTATATGTTATTTTATCATAGGAATATTATCTTGATGTAAAAAAATGTATAGATTATGATCACCTTTGAATTAATTTGGTAATGGACTATATCTCATAAAATAGAAATTTTATATGTATATGTTAGTTAGTTGATAGGGTCACAAAAGATGAGTGTGATGGATGTTATCCCTACTCACAATTTTATGTGTGAACTAGTTCAAAAGTAGCCTAGTTCACAAAGGTAAACAATCCTATATTTATATTTATTATGACTTCCTTCCAATGTTATATAGATCATGATTTATTCATCATGCCTTTTACTTATTCTGTTGTAATGTTTTGAACATTGGAGTTTATATATCTATTTCTTAAACTTATGGCCACATCATTTATGATATATGGGTTGTGGGGATATGATTTTATTATGTTTCTTGATTATACCCATATACCCATATTATGAAAAAAATATGATCAATTAATTTAATCAATTATGTTTTCCCTTATTAAGAATCATAGATCGCTTATTTTACATGTTTCTATTTACCTAATTTTTGGTGAAACAATTAGTTAGATATTTCAAGAAGGACGTATTGTGATAATAAGTTATGGGAGATATTAAAGACATTTTGTGGATTAATTAGTTTCTCTCAATGTGGAAAGGGAAAATGTCCATTACTTAAAAATGGAACTATTTTTTATTGTTATTTCCTAATTATATATACATCTAAACCTAAAATTTCAAGTGAATTTATTTTAATAAACTATTTTATTTAATTAATGTAATTTCTAGATTATTAGTTAAGGGAAATAAAATGGTATCTCTAAAGTATTATGAAAACATAAATTGTTTCAATTGAGGGTTGGAAGAAATGGTTTAGGAGGTTTTATTACAAAAGAGGTCATACTTTAATTCCTTTTCCTGATTACTCTCCATGCCAACGATGTTTCCAAGTCTGTATTGTCAGTTTGTGTTGATTCAATGTGTATTTATTATCAAGTATCCCCCTAGGATTCAAATAAATCATGCAATCCACCATGAAACTTTTCTATACTTTTTATTATATGAAGGACATGTGGTGTCGCATTTTGAATGTTTTCTAATCAAGATAAAATAGATGAATTATTATATTATATTAGATGAGAGATATCATCCATGTTTTCCACATTACACAAGGTTATATCTGAGGGTATTCATTGTTATTCATAAATTTTCTTGAGTGCCACTAATTGTTTTCAATCATTGGTTGAATATATGGAATTTATATTCATGATGTCTAGTTCAACGAAATCTATAGATTAAGCTCTAAAATTTTTTATATAACTACCTACACTATAATATAATGTATCGAAATCACGATGTCATAGGATATGGATAGATTGAGTAATATTACATTATTTAATCACCAACCATAATACATTATGTTTTATGATGTTACTAACAGTTGGTAATTGGTGGTTGATTATGATTAATGTTTTCTCACATGTATTATTGTGATGGTCACATCCAATTATTACATATAGTATATTTCACACCCCAAATATTATTTCCAAAAATAATTATTTTATCTTTTTATTATATATTTTTTCATGATGTTTTTATCTTTTTATTTTTGAATTCATTGAAATTTAATAATTTATTCCTGTCACATGGTTAGTGATAACTATGTGATTATTGAATAGTAGGGGTCTGAAAACAATCGAAGCAATTTTTCTTGGTTTTTTCATTGTTTGTTAAATTCTTTTTCCAACCAATGAGGGTTTCCTAGTGTTCCGTGTGAGGGGTGAATATTTGGCACCTGATTTGGGTAAACTATTTAGAAACTATTTGATTTACTAGTTATTTTATAAATTTGGAATTAATAATTAGAATTTCCCAAAACTAAAATCACTTATCTCTTTATATATCTTACTCGTGATACTCACAACCATAGAAGATCCACAGTGTGGTTCCTGTATACCTAACCCTCTAATTTTACATACCTCTTCTTTTTATTTCAAGTGGAATACTTCTAGATCAGGGTTCATTCTTCTACTCCACTTCCATCCTACCTTATTTGTTATTCTTTCCTCTTTCTCTCAAAAGATAATGTGTTTATTCCAACCGTAGATTTTATTATTTATTTTATTTTTTTATTAATTATTTCTAGTTTTGTATTATTTCTTATAGAGTACTCTCCATCCCTGATAAAAGGGTTTTTCTCTTGTTTTGTTTGTTTGAGGTGTGTACTTACAAGATTTCCACTTCTCTTGAAATAAAATTGAATGGCATGGTTACCTATTTTATTATTATTTTAAAATAATGAATTATTTAATGATCTTAAAGAAATTTTACCATGTAAATAAATCTTTTTAAATTAATAGTTTGATTTAGAATGATATTTTTTATGATTTCATAGTACTTATAAAAGATTTTGGGATGTTGTGTTTTTTGGTTGAATTGATTAATAGTTTTCAAAATTGGATGTGGATATTTATTATTTAGTTTAGAAATATATATGATTTAATACTTATCTTGGTCTTGAGTTTTAGGTATCGTTAATATGAGGTTTCAGATACATTTAATGTATAAGGATTTTCAATGATGGATTTCCTTGTAACTAATGAATAATTTACATCTCTTATTTTACATATCCTATTCTTAGATGATATATACATATTTGTGATCCATTAGGATTGTTTTTTAATTTATGATATGGTTGTAAAATTTTAAATATGATTTTAAGCCTGAGGTTTGATTTCATAAAGACATTTATAAAAATTAGATTTGAACTGTTGACTTATAAATTTATTTTAAAGGATTGTTTTCCATATTGGTAGGATCGAAAATAATTCTATTATAATATTTCATAAAATTTCCCCCATGTTATGCTAGTTTTTTATTTTTAAATGAAAATCTAGAGAACCCAAGTTACATGGTTAGGATAACATAGATGTGATGGGGTTCCCCCACTACAATTCATTCCAGTGGTGTATGTATGTGGTGATCCCACTAGCTAGTAACGTATTTCTAGACATATTACTCTAATTTAGTGGATAATCATAATTAGTCATGTATTATTACTTTTTTCCCTATCCTTAATGACTATGGGGTGTTTTTATAATGTTTATTATTTTAGAATGTTGTTAGTGTTTTTTTTATTTGTGATTTACATTATACTTTAAATTTTTTTCAAGTAAATTTCTCCATGATTTGATTACTACTTATATGAGTTTATCCCATATTATTAAATTATTATAAATATATCAAATATGAAACATAGATTCCTTTCCATATATATTTTGTTAAATGTGTTATTTATTTGTATAATTAACCATAAAATGTGAATCTATTTTATAAAATAATGATTTGTAAATGGTATTCTATAAGATTTATTTCAACGTATATATTTTTTAAAATGGAATCTCGTATATCTTTTTCAATTTTATTGAATTTTTATTTTAATAATTTATTTAAAACTAGATTTATGAATCTATTTGAAAAAATATAATGCATCGATAAGTTGATGAAACTCTATTTGGCTATTAACTTATGGACTACATATATAACTTGGTGTGTGTTGACCATCTTAACATTACATGCATAGGATCAACATTAGAGGTGTTAATTTGGGGCCTATTAGTCAAGATAGGTTCAGGAGTGGATCAGTTCAGTCTATGGAATGTGATCTCTGGTGATGTGAGGCTCTATACCGGGTTCTTTAGTTTTATTTTTATGAATTGGATATTCCATCCATGAAGCCATTCCTAGAATTTTAGTTTTAATGTTACTTTTATGTATGTCGAATCTAAATATTTTATTTATTTTTAATTTTATACTGTTGATTATATGATTTTTCAAGGAAATCCAACTTATACTGCAACATTTCATAATTTCGATAAAATAATGTTTCAGATTTATTAATAATTATTAAAGGAAATATATATCTATAATGTGAAATCAAATTACATTCCTCTTGTAGATAGCATGTGGGGATTGAGAATAGACCCCGGTCCATTCCAAAGTTCAGATCGGGGTATCCCTGTAATTGTTTGTGAAAAAATGGTATTAATATATAGGATCGTATGACGAAACAAGATTTAGAGGATCCCATGTTATTTGAGGAGTCAAGATAGATTGGATCTAGAATATTAAAAACTCTAGGGGTATGTCTATATGAGTGTTTAGGATACACTTTTCTAATTGAACTCATAATAATTCAAGGTTCATGGGGATAAATTCAACTCTAAAAAAGTCTTGGTTCCTGATTTTGTTTTTAATATATTGAGTAAATATTTAATTTTTTATTCTTTTAATATATAATTTAAATGTTTTTTTGATAAATGTGTTATTGTTTGGTGAATTTATGAATAAATATATGGTAAAATGGTCACATTTCAAGGTTTGGAAAAAAATAGCACACAGCTCCACCATTTTTGGGAAGAATCTAGTATTATATCACATGTTTAGTGAAAATGTTTTCAAAATATGGGGATAAAGTGAGTATAGTGGTCACTTTTAAATATTTTTATCATTTTGGTTCCATTCAGAATTTCATTCTAGTGATTTATTTGGAATAAAATAATGATTTTATATGATTTTATTATTTTTGTGATGCTATGTTTTTTTTTAATTTGGAGTTAATAAGAATGAGTTCCCCTATATAGAGTGGAGCATTTTAAAACAATGAAGCTTTTTCAAAATATATTAGAACTGGATTGAGGTTTTATTTTGGAAATGGCCATGTTTTGGATTATAAATTATTTGAGGTAATTATTTTGTATCAGATTAAATATTTTAATGTCATTTTTGTGATGTTATATATTTAATTCAAATGGGTTTTCCAAAATAGGTTCTATATGTTAATGATATCAATGGTGGATTTTTAAAATTTTAAAAGTGGATTCTTATGGGTTATAAAAGTGTTTTGGATGAGGTTTTTATTTTCATTTGTTATCATATTAGTAAAATTAGTAGAAAAATAATTTTAAATATTTCCATAAAAAATGGGAATTATATTTCAAATTAATTTTAATGAAGGGTTTCTTTTCTAAATGAGAGGGAAACACTTTCTGTACTGGTTGGTATTTTAAAAAGGAAATAATAAAAAAAAATATGTTCATGGTTGGAACATTGATATTTTATTTTTGGACATGTTCCTTTGATTGGTTTATACTTTTTTTATTTGAATAATAATTTATAGATTATCGAGTCTTTTGTTTTATTCTATTTTTATTTTTACTCCTATAAGGGTCATGATAAAATAAGGTTGCAGTGCATGTTTTAGAATGATACAAAGGATGATCATTCCATCATCTACGTCTAATCCTTGTATAGATAAATGATTAATATTTGTTATGTTATTTTATCTTGACAACCATATAATAGATGTAGTATTAAATTTATTCATATCTGTGAATGTATTTGGGATTTTCTTATAAGTTATTTAGATGTAATGGTGATTCACTTATAAATGTTCTTATATCATTTATTTGTTTTATTTCTATGGTTGACTGGATAATAACCATTTTATTTGATCTTTTGTTTTTGAGGGGTTGTTAATTAGATATCCTGGGTGTGTTCATGGGAATACATGATAGGTGTTACACCCAGAATTAGTCATGTTCAAGTTAGTTCCTTGTTTATGTAAATGGGTTAAATGGGATTAATTATTCAATGTGTAATATTCTGGGATCCCCATTTCCACCTTCACCCAGCCGGTACTCTCAATAATATTTGTTAAATAATCTCATGTTTTATTTTTTGGGACCATATCTTGTTTTTCATCCCCATTATCTCTTGGTTGTTCTCATTTTTGGATATATAATTACGATCATGTCACATTAGTGTAAGTATTAATAATTTTTTGATAATAATATTTTAAGGAACCTCTAAATTTTGTGGTGTTAGGTGCAGTTATATCTTCTTTTTCTCAATTCTCTTCATTTTTTATGATCCATATTATTCCAATTTTTTATAGAAAGTTGGTATTTTGGAGTAGATGTGTAATTTAATTCTAATATAGTGGGGATACAACTATAGGTGAACCATTTGTGGAATTATAGTATTATTCATGACTTTATCATCTTTTTCATGTTGGTAGGGTGTGATGGGTTGCTGTTAAGGCATTATGAGATTGTTCCCATTCAAAACCCACTCCAACAGTATTGTTAATCATTTATCATGAGGTTATTGGGGATTTTTTCATGATTATTGATCGAGTTTGGATACCTTCTCCCTATCATCCCACTCTAAGTCTAGGTGTTCCCTAGGTTCTTATGGACATGTTTTTGGAAATAAAAAACAATCTAATTTATTATTACATTCACTTATTGTGAGTCCATTGTGATCTCTTTTATGATACTATATAGATTTATGTGAAAAGGGAATTTTATATTATTGAAGTGTTATATTTTAATGTTAAGGATGGTGTATAAAAATATTTATGTTCGTATCAATTGGGCTTTGTGTTTTTAAGAATATTTCATGGATATGGGTCATAAACCCTACATCATCTTTAATCAACCATTTTTCCTCGATCTAATAAGGAAGAATCCGTTATGGTGGGTAAATTTTCTCACCATGACCCTAATTTATTTTCTATTCATTTATTCATTTGTTTGACTTTCTTTTTTAAACATTTAATATTTATGAATTTATACATGTCATGTGGTTAGTTTATGATTAGTGTTACCCATTGGACTACTATTAGATAAGTGTATATAACATTGTAAATATAGTTTTATGATTAGATAATGGTTTGTCTAACCAAGTGGGTACCTAGGTGATCCTAGTTGTTGAAAGATGTTTAACACATAGTCTGGGTAAAAATAATGGAAGTTGTGATATTTACCTTGGGTTTTAAATTTTTTTAATTTAACATTATTCACCCATTAAATTAAAACTCACTATATCTTCTCATCCATAACTCAGAAGACTCCCATCTATACAAGATTCCTGGTGTGATTCATCCTTTCATTTCCCTATGATTTTATGCTCATCTTCTTCCAATGTCAAGTATAATAAATCTTATTTGGGGTTATTTTATCTCTTAATCTTCCTTCTTAATTCCTTTTTTTATTTCCACTTTCTCTCATTGAGATACACTATTAGATGAACCATAGGTTGTATGATTGACCTAATTTATAAGATTACTTATAAACATGGACTTTGGGTAACTTCTAGAAACTTATCCTTCCATATTTGAAGGGATTTTCTCAACCACATCCATTTCAAGTAGGTTATTTTGTTCAATATCCATTAATTGCCACACCATTGAATTCGTGGGTTTTATATTACTATTTAATTATGCAGTTAGGGCTGTTTTTGGATACATTGAATTGTATTTTGACTCTTAGATGATTTTATATAATGACTGGTCTTAAGTTGTAGGTTTGAGTAATTTCATGTTTTAGTTACTATAAAATCTTATGTGTTTTCCTTGAAGGATTTTCATTCAACTTATGTATGATTTATATTTATTACATCCTATATGTTATTCCATTATTCTTAAAACATATGTGTGCTCAATGATTCATGGTTTTTAATTTATGATATAGTTGTTTATATTTATAGAGGCTTAGAAATCTTATTTTTATTTTTAAAATTATATTTATATAATGGTGATTTAAAAAGTTCATTTCTACATTTATTTTAAAGGATCATTTGTAAAATTAGGAGGGTATATAACAATTATTTTTTGGTTTTTTCTAGAATGTCTTATTTGAATCGAATGGAAATGTATATTATAGATGTTTTTTTATTTGATCAAAACTCATGATAACCCTTCAAACTTTTGTTGGATAACATATGAAATATGAGGCTCCCCACCACTAGATTTGATTGTAATGTATTTTTTTGATCCTCCATAAGAATATGAAATAGATATAGATCATTCCATAATTAATTGAGAAACCCTGATTATTGTTTTTGCATTATGTTCTTCCCTTATACCTAGTTTTCATACAGTGTTTCTCCCAAATTTAGGGTTTAAATATTTTTATGGTTTCTCCTATACTTTATTTATATATAGTATTCATAGTCTGTCTATGAATTTCTACCCAGACATATTTATTGATTTTATGATTTTCTCCAATTTTATTCTTTTATTATAAATATAGAATATATGAAATACCATTTTCATTTCCTTATTTAGTTATTTAAATGAATTTTGGATATTTATAATTATTCTTAACACCTGATTTATTTTAATGAATAAATAATTTAGAAAACTTTTTTGAAAGTATTCATTCTAATGGATCTAAAAAATCACAACAATCAATTTTCCACAGAATCAGAAATTGTGTGTATTATACAGTCTTGAGTCCCACTAGACTAAATGTAGTGCATATTATGCACAGGGTGATTCAAATCCATTTCTTAGCTAAAGAACTTGGTGAAAACCAGGTCTTAGTTTGTTCCCCCAAAATTATTTGGTGTTAGCAACCAATGCTTCTTCAATGATCATGTAACAGAGTGGTGGAGGCTTCTTCTTTAAATCCAAGAGACCCATGATCAAATCCGGGTGAGGGAGAATTTATGGGATAATATAGTATTACTATCGCAGGTACTGACCGATATTTTAGAATCCAATACTAATCATCTAATTTGGGCTTTCAGGACACCATTTTGGGTATATGATTTTAAGGGACTTTCAGCCACTAATGGCCTTTGGGCCAGATGGCCTTCGGGTTTTGGGGCCTTCTGGACACCAATGGCCTTCGGGCTAGGTGGATTTCAGCCACAAAAAAAGTACAAAAATAATGTTGGACCACATAAGAGCAGTCCCACACAAGGATTTAGAGCTAAAAAAGAAACCATAAGAGTTGGGCTAACAGGATTGGAAGAATTAGAGGGTATGGAATCTACCATCGGTACCAGAGACTATGTATCTCTTTATGGGGAAATGATTTCTAATCATACCTACAAGATGGGGAGCTAGTAACCATCAAGATGATGACGCTGGGGAGGGACTATTTCAAGGGTTTTAGTTCTAAAACCTTTATGCTCTTGTACTGTGTCACGTATTAGCCTCATACCTTGAAACTATAGGTCATTTAAGGGTTCTTATTCATCGCTTAAAATGGTGATTTTAAAAAAAATTAAATGAAGTCCTTCGAGACATCATGGTATTTTAAAATGAATTTATTTTTCAATTTTTGAAAATGGAATTCATGTAACCACTAGTGAAACCCTACATAGCTATCTACATGAACCTTCATCACACGACTCTCTGCCTATAGACAATGTGGACCTTATAATTTAAAACTTTTTTCTAAAGAAGTGTCACATCTAGGAATCTTATTTCTAGATGAATCTATATGAGGATCGAGCTGGTGGATTTCATGTGACCTTGGTTTATGATATTTTTGTGATTCAGTATGTTACTTTTATGTTAATGGATTATATGTTTCATCCAATTCACCACTCCTATAATTTAATTTTAGAATTTTTTTATATATTTTGTCATTTAAAAATTATTTTTTACTTAATTATTGACTGGGGATTATCTAATTTTTCAAGGACAACCAAAATATGGATACCACATGAAGCAATTCAGTTAAAATTACACTATAGATTTCAAAATTATTATTTTTAAGAAATCATACCCACTATCTATGATCAAAATTCCAAGATCTTTTCCCCAAACTATAGAGACAAATTACACCCATTGATCCTTGTCAGGATATGGTTCAGGGTTAAAACTACCAGTTCATGACTGAAATTGATAAAGTGTGGGTACTAGAGGAATAACTCCTATGTGGGTATAATAGTAGATGTGTGAGACTTATCATTGGATGATAATTGGGAAATATTTGTTTTAATGTGGTTCCATAGTAAATAATAGGTTTGAGTATTGAATGAGATATTGAATGAAGTTACTCTGTTGGAATCGAGATCCTGATGGTTTTTGCGGGAACAAAGATAGGTATTATTAGATCCATTTTGTTGGTTGAGGTGAGAGAATGGAAAAGGGATTGGTACGTCTTGAATTCAAATATAGAGTTACAAAGAAATTAATTTATAGTATTAGAGATGACTATGTTTACAATCATGTTAAAACATCAAGGATTTAGGCATTGTGATTAGTAAATGTTATTGAACATCGTCCGGTGTGACCATGCGTTTTGGGAAAGTTATGTCAAGGGGAGAATGGTTGTGGAACTGTGTAGAATAGTATTTTTTGAGATGTAACAAAAACTGAGTAATTCATTAAAACATAAGAAATTCATTTTATTTGGTGATTAATAAGGGTGGGAGTAATAAGGCTCATAATTGGGCTTCTTAAGAATAGTAATGTGTTATGGATAAGTAGAAGCAATAGAGATGAATTTGTTAATAACAATATAGGGTCTCCAAATAGAAGATCATTGGTAGGAATTGTATTATTATTTTCATGGGGGTTTGGGGACTAGCCTTTGATTATTAGTATGCCTCATTTTTTGGATTTGCAAAGTGGAAGATTAATTTTCATTCCAAAGTAGATAATAACGAGTTTTTTTATTAATTCTAACCTATGATATATCAATATTAATTATTCAAATAACTCTAAAGCTTCATGGGAATGAGATGGAATATAGTGGAGAGGTCTTAAACCAATAATATTATTTTTGATATAAATTTAATATGGAATTTTAATTTATGGAATTACATAGTAGAGTTCATTCAATAAATAGAGATTCGGATTGTAATTTTGAGAGTTGGAAAATCCAAAAGAGATGTATTTTAATATGGATTGTGTCCTAGGTGGGGTCATATGTGTAAACATAAATATAAGGGGTCTTGTTTAGCCTTAGAGTTTCAGAATATATTTTCCCCAAGTGTAGAGTTTTGTGCTCACAATTTGTGAAAAACCATGCATCACCCTAAAAATTGGGTATTTTTTAGTCCTTTTTGTAATGAATCATAGTTTTCCCAATTAGTGAATAGTTCAGTGATACAAGTGATGATTATAGATTAAAAAAAATCTATGTATTTGTTTAAGGGTACAAAACATGTTTAGAAAATTGTTGTTTAAAAACAATAGAAATCCTAATAATTTGGATTAGTAATTTTTTCTCATAGTGGGAACACAATATGGAAAATTGTGCATCCAAATCAAGCAAGATCTGAGGACATGGTTAGTGTAGGCTTCGTCGTAAGTTCATTGTTTTAATAACTATGATTCCTAATTATATGACTAAATCTAATTATTTTAAAATTATATAATACCTTTTTCACAAAAGAAATTTAAAACCCTAACCATCCTCCATTCTCCCTCACATGTGGTCTCTTCGAAAAGTCCATTCCCCTTTATTCCCTTTATTTCCCCTTTGAATGGGGTGATTTTGGGTATGATTTTATTTATGTTTGTGGTATTATCCCCTCATTATTCATTTATACATCGTCATCCATGTTTATCTTTTGATTTCATCTTCCATGACCATGGATTTGAGATATTATTCTTCCATATTATAGAGTAATCATCACAATATGATTGTTATTTCATATGGAATAGCTAGAGGAAATACATAGATGATGTCTAAATGCTATATAACATGATTTAGATATAATATTTGTCCTTGTATGTATTTATTCAATTAATTTGTTTTTATTAAATTCAATTGTTTGTTAACATGTTTTACATGATTAGCCTTTTCAACGGACAATGTCTATAGTACACCACTTAACTTATTTTGGTTGTTGATCAATGTGGTGTCCTTTGTTATAATTAATTTATTTAATTATCATTTCGTGTGATAGGTTATTTGGATGTCGATGTGAACTTGAATGAGACAACAATGATCCTATGAAACAATGGTCAATCTATGAATTAAAAAAACCAATTCTGGTAGTTGATATTTATATATTTATCTATGAATAACTATTTTTTTTGTGTAATTTAATGTATATTCTAACAACAGTGGGTGAATTACCTTTTAGAAATAAATAAATAGTTTAGTTTAAAATGGATTCCAATAATATATGGATGAAGTGTCAATGGTTGTATTGGACCCTTGATATTTGGATTGATTCCTTTTTCATTTATGGTCAAGGGATTGAATAAATCATGTTTTATAAGATACATAGACCCTCATAAAAAATAGTTAAGATTTTGGAATAAATGTAGTGGACCTAGCATTAGATATCTTATATACATACTTTATCTAGAGGGTGTTGGATTGGGGGGATTAGCTTGTTTAGGCCTTGAAGGGATCTGTATATTTCTTATAGCCTTTGATCTTGTTGAGAAGAAAATTGGGTGAGTGTTCCATCCCCACAAATAAGTGAGTCCCCATATGTGTGGACCCTGGGGTCAAGTCTATGTTGGGTGATTGGATGGACCTAGGATGACATGGTATATGAGAAGGGAATCGTTCAATATTCATTGAGTAGTGTCGGTGGGACTTATCAAATAATGTTGGTGAGTTCATAATGTAGTCTTTATACTGCTGAGGGTTGCCATTTTTTCTATATGATAGGTTCTTACCTTAGAGATGTTAATTGGTTTATAGAAACCATGTACGGAATCTACATTATAATTGACCTATGGGGCCCCAATGGGTTCCCTATTATGATTGGGACCATGGAGGGTGGTAACGATGGTCAAAAGATGGTGCTGATTTCTGGTGTTTCGTGGGAACCTAACTGATGATGTAATCCTAATGAGGACATAATGACTATGCTGTAGAATATTATAATAGGTTTACAGATCCCAAAAATCTTACCATTGTGATTACTAGGAATATCCACCTGAGAATTTTTCATTTTTCTTTCAATGTTTTGATGTTATACAATGGATAGTGTGTCCCTCCCCAAAACTATGTGGTAAGATCCCAAAGAGAAAGAATTATTTAACGTATATTGATTGAGAAATAATATATGTATAAGTCAGTTATTGAGCCTAATATTAATGGATTCCTAGAATGTTCTCCCAGGATCTGGCAACTAAGCATGATAATAGGAATTTCTTGGTCAATCCCCTTATATTCATCTTATCGGTCGACATGAATGATTTACGAAATCCCTCTAAATCAGTATTTGAATCAATATAAAATATCTAAGGCTCTAGAATTCATCTCTCATTCCAATATTAATTTTGTTGGAAATTATCTTGAATTGTTCCAATGGGTTTTTGTGATTTCAATGGTGGTTATCATGGAATTAGTTGTGTTGTCCATCATGATTCCCAAGAATTTATTTCTAGGAATTATCTTTTGAGCCATAGATTAACGAATTTATAACTACTTTATCCTTAGAATTTTTTTTGGACTAATAATGGTTGGAATGGTATGTCAGAGACTAATACACCATCCATGACAAGCTAAAGTATCTATAGTTGATCTCTGGTTCCATTTTAGAACCTAAGGATATACGGTGGAAATTTCTTAATGTATCTATAGTTTTTATTTCATTATAAAACCTGCACATAAAATGTATTTATGGATTATGTTTGGGACACATTTTGTGTTACCCTAACAAGTTGTACTCACTCCATACTCAGGTGAAAAAGTAACATGGGTTACCAATAAGGTCTAAATGATCTTGGGATCATGATAAGAAAAGTCATACTATTTCATGATCGAGTATAATAACTAAGATATGACTGAATACTTGGATGATGTGAGGCTATTGAATGTATGTAGATCTATATGTTTTATTAAGATTTATTTACCTCGGATATATCATTATCAGGGATGGAGAATAGTTTTTTTTTCTAGCATGAACATGATTTTTCACAATTCTATGATTTGTATTCATTAATTATTATTGTTCGTTATATCTTACTACTTATGAAAACTTTGAAGGTAATATTTTTTGATAATTTTTTTCAATTAACCACTAGTTTTACATATGATATGATGATATAGTTTCCCCATGGTAATACCATGTACCCTTACTACTCATTTGACAACCATGGCATATTAGGAGTCATTCCTGAGGGCACCTTTGCATAGATGATTCAGACACCAGTTGAGAGGTCATACCAAGGGATTTTTCAGTATTATCTCTAACTATGATAGGTTTGTATGCATTTAATTACACAACTATGGTTCAATTTATTTCTGATATTAATAGGGAATTAATTTATATATCCCTTATCTAATTGAAATTTTATTTAGAGATAGTGATTTTTTGGATTCAAAGATATTTAAAATATAGCTTTCCCATTGGGAATTACTCTTTCATGTGGCTATTTATTCTAATGAAACAATGAATTATATATTAAATTTTTATATACCATATTTCCCTTCATCTATTCTCAGATGGCTTCATATTTAAACTACATGGTTCTTTTCTTATTAGGAATGTCTAATCTAATCATATGCATCAAAACCAGATTGAATTAATCATGTGTATCTATGCCAAACACACCTTTACCATTTTTAGTCTTCACCTCAACATTAAAACCCACTTATTTGAAATGTCTAAATTATAATAAAATAAAAAATATGAATTAAATCACTTAAAATAATGATTTAGGCCATTTCACATTAATCACATTATTGATAGTATAAAATAAAAATATTATTATTTAAAATAATGTTATATATTTTAAATTTTTAATATACAGAAATGTACGCTAAAAATATATTAAAATATTTATGCATCACTCCCATACATTAGAATTATTCATTTTCCTCATATAAAATCTGTTAGATATTTCATTCAGATTGATTGCATTTCTTCTCAGGTTAAATAAATGAAACAATTAATATTAATTGTTTACAATTTAATTATAACTAACTATTTATAAAAACACATTCTTAATTACATATTATATAATCATAAAATCTCACTTGTAATATAAAAAACATTTATTCGTCATTATGAATCTGATTAGATGTAGTACCCCTAGTTTTAGATACACCATTGTTTTATGTATTTCCTTTTACATTTCGGGTTATTAAGTGGATTTCTGAAGGAGTTAGAGGGAAAATGTGTAATTTTTTTGAATGAGTATATAGTAAATGTTGAAATAAATATTTACATCATGATTTTGGATTTCATTATATGAATCTGTCCTAGGAATATTATGTGAGATCTGTCATAGCATGAATTGTTTTTTCTAAGTGAGGGGATATCGTGGCTCATGAAATGAAAACCATTCACATTTTGAAATTTTTTAACTGAAAACAAACTGTGGAAACAAATTTTTTTTATTCGCGGCCACTCAACTATTCACAACACGGGTTGAAAACTAATAAAATGAATAGTTTGGGTTCATCCTTTTTTAAATCCTCTTATAGCTATAAAATATAACACAGTTTCCATTTCTCTATCACAACATCTAGGGGAGTTATAGGTAATTTATACTGATCTTCAATGTTTAAAATGAAATTCTAGAATATCATTGAGTGTTCGGTTATTGAAATAAATTTTTTGGATATCATTCTTTATTCATTAATTAGATCTCCACTAGCTATCTTAAACTAAACCATAGAATGGTTTGTAATACCTAGAACTTTTGGTTTGGATTTTTGTTGATGAGATCATATTGGGTTATGATAGGGTGTTTAATTTAATGGATTATATTAGTGGAATGGTATTAGATACTTCAAGAGAACAAAACCAATGTATGTTGGTTTCCCCTATTTCCACTTTTATTAAAAATAAAATGAATCTCGGTATCTAAATGTTTTATACTCTATTTTTAAAATTTTTGTCCTTGGTAAAACTTTGTCAATGATTCACATACTAATTTTCATTGAAATTGGATTGTTCGTGTCTCATCAAATGGAATGTGTTAATTTATTTGAATATTTCCCTTAAATTAGTGATTTTTTGACATGTGTTTTGGCATATTGGGTTTAAGTTTCCCTTTAGAATATAATGGGTTAATTTGTGATCATGATCTCTTTGTATGAATAATTTTTTAAATAGACATTTTTATCTATAATGACTATAAAGGGACAAAGGAAAATATGAAATCAATAGATGGATTAGTGGGGGGCGTCCCAAAACGAACAATCATAGGGGTTTCATTCAACATGTAACATCTTTGCTAATAATTTAGTAAAGAGTTCCACATAAAAAATGGGTCACATGGACTCATGCTCGCCTCTCCATGTGCAAAATGATCCCGACTAGCAGAGGAGGTACTAGGTAGTAGAGTGGGGAGACTATACCCTCATAATTAGTGGCACATATCAGTGCAATTAAAGGATGACAGAATAGAGAAATCAAAATAATATCTGGAACTAATCAAAATAGAAGTCTCATCAAAATGCTAACAAAAAATAAGTCATTAAGCGTAACATATTGTACCATATACATAATGATATAATGTCACTTACCTAAAAAATCAAATAGGTATCCATTAGAGTATGAATGAGGTATATTACACATATAAACAGATTAAAAAACCAAAAAAATTATCTTTATAAAGAATTTCAAGCCTTAGCTCGGCCTGCTCTCATGATAAAATCGATCAAGTACTCAAAACTGGGTTCTTTACCATGTCGCTTCCTGCATCCAAATAATCTTCGCAAGTACCATCGGGGGCTGAGTTAGGGTGTGAGACGAACTCATCTGTCCACCACCACTAATGTCTATAAAAAATCCATTATATCTGAATAAACCAAAATTGTGTAGAGGTATATTACCTAAGAAATAAGGAAAGATAAATTTAAAAAGACCATGAAATGAGCCATAAAAGAAGAAATATATACTAGGTAAGAATCAATATATATAAAAAGAATAAATAACAAGTGGTAAAATTATCTACATAATTTACAAGTGATATGAGAAATATGACTATCAAGTCCAAGTCCCTGTGAATATAAAGAGGGAGACCTATATCTGAATATGTAAAAGTATTCAAAATTGGAAGGTTCCATACCACGATCCTAATCAATGGTTTTGTACTGGAATTAATCATTCATTGGAGTCATAGGGGCCATACCTTAATACCCATGATGGGTTCATACAGTGATATTAAAGGTTTCATACCCTCTAATAAGCATGTGTCATACCTAAATATAATGGTGATATTCCTTATTAGTCATAGGTTCCACAGATAAATAATCATAGGTTTTGTACCTAAATAATAGGTGTAATACCTAAAAAATAGGTTCCCTAACTAAATAATAGGTTTTTTCCTTAAAAATAAATAATAAGTTCCATACTATAGAGACACATTTCTTTTACACATATCATTATATTATTTTAAGCATAATTAACAATCAAATTATAATCCATGGATAGTAAAGTATAGAGTCTTTCAGATATTATGTAAAAAATTAAAGAACCTAAAGAAATAATTTGTTTAATATTTTTATTGTGATACTTACTTCCATTAAACTCCTATATCTAAATAGGATAACCTGGGTAATATATGAAAAATGGATGTACCAAAAAATCCTAATAAGGGAGTAAGCATAGAAATAAATCATAACACCTGGGTTAGAAGGTATAACAAGATGGCATAAAAGGAAAGGAAGATAGGTCTACATAAGAAATATTAACATGTACTAAATCAAAACATATAATCATGGAATCATAAAAATTTGGCTACAACACATAACATGACAGGAACATTAGTCAAGGCTAATCACCATGGTTATATCACTTGGTGAAAAAGGTCCAATTAAGGAATCAAGTTTACTCTTTATACCAACATGATGTCTCGTGAGAAGAAATCATTAACCAATGAATTAGAGAACTATCTGGGTTCACCCATCATAACATGTTCATGAATATGTTTCCACATGAATAATCAGTCATAAGTAATTAAACACTACATATGGGTTTCCCATGAAAAGAAATAGTTGTCATAATACATACATAATGCATTACAAGTGGGAGTATCATAAAAGTGTCCATGAAAGATTGGATTTAGAAAATAAATTTATTTTAATAATTGAAAACAAGACTATATGATGATAAATAATGTCCAACTAATGAAAAAAAATTATGTAAGTATTTATGAAGCTTTAGAAATTATCCACCCTGGTTTGATTTTACGGGAAAACATTAAAGAGGCATTAAAATAGAAAAGGAATATTTGTTTTCACAACACAAAAATGAACTATGATATATTTAAAAGGTAAAATGATTCATTTTATAAAAATAATGGTTTTGTAAATTATATAATGGATCTCACATGAGAATGGGAAAGAAATCGGAAAATTCCCATTAATCCAGCTACCTTAGTAGGAGGATTTGGAAAAATATCCATTTTTGAACATGTATTTCTCTATAAATTAAGGATGATATGTTCTTGATATAGGAATTTGGAACATTTAAATGGAATTTAGAACAATTACATAAAATTAATGAATCATTACATTAGAGTAAATACAGATAATGTGTAACCCAAAGGGATAATGGGGGGGTTGTGGTAAAATCTCCTAACTTATGTACGAAATGGTTCTACAATTGATCTTAATGATCTGGACAATTAAACTAAATCCATTAATTAATTAATTTACCAAATTTTACACAATAATTTTATTTTTTATAGTTTTATTATGTTAATTAATGACCACTTGGATGAGTCATAGTGTTCGAATTCATCTTTTGGGAGTTCTCGTCTTCATAGTGTTCATGATGCGTTCAATTATATAATATTATGGAAGTTCATATAAAATGGTAATAAAAATATATAATTTATGTTATAATTTATTAATTATAATTCATAAGTTTATGTGATCTTATAAATCATAGGGTTAAATTGTATGATGATGAATCATTTGGTTATCTTGGACTTTTTTCTCACAATAGAATTATTTTATTTTATTATTTAACATCATGTGTATATAAAAATTACAAAAAAATCATACAAATTTATTTAACCATAAAAATGGTTTTATGAACATCCCTATGGAAATTAGTGGAAAATGAAAATTTTGCCATCCTTGTTAGTGTTAAATCAACACCTCTCGAAAGACATTTTCATTTTTTGAAAAAAAGGGAGAAGGGAGGGGTTTAATGATGGATCATTTAATTATAATAAAAAAATTATAGTATATGAGAGGCTTTGGAGTTATCATACCTTATGGAGGAGGAGATATCAGTAGAGGATAAGTAAAGAACTTGAACATAAATTAAAAGAAAAGTAACGGGGAATTAACCTCTTGTGTTTCTCCTCCATGAAATCCTCCTTGGGGAGAATGATTTATTCTTCTAATGATACCATGAGATCATGAACATGTGGGAGAGGTTTGGGAATAGATTTATGTATAATTTGGAGAAGTCTCAAATCATTAGAGGTTTGAGGATAAGAGGTAATAAGGGGTGGTATTTGTTGTGGATGAGAGGGGTGTTTTCTCAATAATTAATTCATTAGTTCATTATTTTTGCTCAAGGTTATCATTAGTAATATAATTCTCCCAAAAAATACAAAAATATAAAACTATAATTTTGGATTTGGGGCTTAAATCTTCCAAACATAATATATGACTCCATAATTCAATTATTTTGCTTAAACTGTTAATTAATAGATTTTACTATTCACCAAAATATAAAGTATTTAGAAAAGTATAAAAAATTATCCATAACCATTTTTCAACTCAAAAATGAACTCACTTTAATGAAAAAAAATTATTATTTTGGAAAATTTAATTTTTAATTAAAATCATCATTTACTTGGAAAATAACAATTTTAAAATTATAACTGATTTTTTAACAATCTGAAAAATTAAATATGGAACCATAAAACTATATTATAATAATAAGATAAGAAAATATTAATTTATGAATACATTTTATGTAAATATATTCTCCATTATATCATTATATTAATTATAAAATTTTAATTAAATATTTATAGCCTACAAAAATACCCACAATTAATTAATAATTTTCAAAATATTTTTTTACTTATACTATGAAATAATTATATCATACATTCATTTATTGATTCCTAAATTTTATTTATACTTTAATGGGTTGTATTATTATTCTATTGGTTGGTTTAATCTTCATAAGGGCTATATTACTATTCTAAAGGTCATGTTGACATACATTTGGTATATGTTTCTTAAATTCTAGAAATACTTCTTATTTCACTGATTTTTCTATTATAATGTTTGTATTGTGTTCTCTGAGTGATTCCATGTGTTTTAAACTACTTGAAATAATTATAATAATGGAATTTCCATGGATAAAAATTATGGTTCATTACATTCTTCAACCTTATAAAATTTCTCCCTTAAAATTTCTGATTACATTATAAGTTGGAAATAAGTCTGGGTACTTATCCTTCATCATTTCCTTAGGTTCCCAGGTTTCTTCCTCATACCTATGGTCCATCCATATAACGTTGACCCGGTGAGAAGTCTTGATGTGTATAACATTGTCTCTATGATCCATGATCTTTATAGGCTTCTCCTCACATGAGAGACCATTTTCCAACTATACAACCTCAGAATTCAGTACATGTGAATAATCCAGTATGTACATATTTAAGAGGGATACATGGAATACATCATGTACTTAAGACATGGTTTGTGTAAGTTCCAATCGATAGGCCACATCTCCAACTCGATCTAGAATATCAAAGGGACTGATATACTAGGGACTCATGATTTCCTTCCACCCAAATATCCTGATCCTCATCCGAAGAGATATATGAAGAAATACTGTGTCTCAAACCTGAAACTCAAGGTCCTATCGACGATTATCTGTATTGATCTTTTGTCACATTTTGGATTCTTTGATCTACTGCTGAATGGTTTTCACCTTATCCACCATTTAATCCACCACTTTAGGTCCAAGAAGCTTATTTTCACCAACGTCATCTCGTCATGCTTGTGATCTACATTATCACGACCCATCCTCAGGGCCAATGCTGTGACTACCCCAAGCCCGCCTTCCAAAAGGCCAGGGGCTGGACACTGGCACCAAAGGCGTAACTCCCTAAAACTGGTAAGGCATTGCAATTAGAAATCATAAACACACCCAACTAGAGAACAAGAGGAAGAAAAAATTAAGTAAAAGCTGTATAAAAAGTTTTCTGAAAGTAAAGGGGCTGGAAATTCAAGCCCAGCAGTAATGTACAAGGAAAGGACAACGAGTAACAACTAAAAAGGGAAATAGCCGGAAGGTGTCTAGTAGCTCCTAGATCATCCACCACATATCCTAACTGAAGGGTAGGTATAGATAGCCTCCTCAGTGCACCATGTCTATCTATATCCTTTGGGTACTGACTCGTCGTGAGATCCACCTCCGGGTACCGTCCAGTCCCCATAGACTTCGCCTCGGTCAGGGCTGTCCAACATCTACATCCAACACAATGAGCTGCAGGCATAGACCGTGTATGGGTGAGTATAATGATACTCAGTAGGGACATCGAGACCCTCAAGGTCTCACAAAATCCAACAAAGTTAAACCACAAATTGAGATACAACCACGAAAGATCAACCAACCTTACGTAGGTATATTCCCAAACATATTCCAAAGTTACCAATCACAGTCCGACTCCATCTCTCGAGCCCAAGTACAACCCAATTCACAAAGGAAGTAACGTCAATCATCATGATGATAATAATTGAAAGGAAAGACACAGCTTATACTGGTATACAACACATGAAGAGGGGTAGAGATAAATAGATGTAGTCACTAATTCATCTAAGCTATCAGACCCACACAAGATATAGGAGTAGCTAAGATGTCGGACCCACAAAGGAAACAAGACCAGATATTATGTAGGGTGATAGAGATGATCAGATGAACAATCATGAATTCCTACATAGATGTATCTCGAAGTTCCATCTCATCATAAGGAACAAAACGCGATAGACGACGAGTGAATCGGACACCCGATCTGAGAGTTATTAGCATTTCCATTCCAGGGGCTCGGTTGGATTTATGCTCGTTCCAAACCTGGCCATTTTCCAAGGTTGTCCAAATCTCACTTAGAGTATCTCCAAAGGACATCTTCATCGCACAGGTCCTAGAGCCGTAAATAGCGCGCCGATCGGGCCTGCGTTCTAGAAGATATTCATGTTTAAGCAAAGATGGGTTCGGCCCGTCAAGCCCAGTGGGATGGACATTCGGCCCAACCTGGTTCGGCGGGTCCGAACCAGCTGGGGGTCGGACCAACCTGGTGGAGCGCGGCCACCCGTAGACCCGGCCCAGTAGGTCCGACCTGGTTGGCAGTTCGGCTCGTCCCGGTGGGGCACGACCCGGCCCGCGATGCGGGCCGGTTCGGTTCACCCGGAGGCGCCAAGCAGTGCCACCCCTCCTCTGATCGGCCGGACGTAGCCATCCGGTTCGCCCAACAGAGTGGCCCAAACAGTCGACCGCGGTCTTCTCTGCATGAAACCTACAGGCACTGCGGTCCTTCATCCAAGCTGGTAGGCGGCCTGCCGCTTCCTCCAGCCGAGCGGCCCGCGATTTCGGGTTGTGGTCTCCCTCCACGCGGTGCATATAGGCATCGCGGTCTTCTAGCGGGCCGGCCGGATTAGTTGGCCGGTCGTCCCGCTGATCAGCTCCACGGCGTCTGGTTTAGCCATCCTCCTCCGTAACTCCACTACAGCGCGACAGTGTCGCACCTCCTCCACATTCGGGGTTCTTCTCCAGCGCGGTGTAATGGCACTGCACCATTTCGGCTATGCCTTCGATGTCAACCGAACGAGATTCAACAGAGGGTCGTAGAGCCGTGTTTCATTGGCATGCGACCTCCGTGTTAGGTGATATCAATTTTCCACCGTCAAACCGAAATAAACTTCGAAGAATCTAGGATATAATTTTATTCATTTTAAATTAAAAAATTCCCCCTGCCTTGATTCAGGAACGTTGTCAAAGTCGCGGAAGACAGTTTTTACGGAAGACGGACGTTGTTCCGTCAACATCGGAGGGAGAGTCGTTGTAGTTGGCGACGTTCTTCGGGGGTGTTGTTTTCCCTTGCTTGCCCCGGTTGGAAAGGAAGGAGATGTGTCCACGTTCTTTAGTGGAGATGGCGTTCTTCGTGGGATGAAATCTCTCCATATTTCTCCAAGTTTCCACCAATACTCCCAAGCTCTCCAACGATTATGCCAACCCCAAATAAAAGAATAGCTTCCCTTATTTAAATTTGGCATAATGTTTTCGTAATTCAAACACTCAAATTAATAAATTAATTTTAGAGCTCAATTAAATAATTAACGGTGTTGGAAAATTAATGAGAGAAAGTGGGATGTGGAGAGTTTTCAAAATTAAAAAGGGAGATGGAAAGTGGTGGGTTTTAACCACATCAATGGGGTATTCAAGAGTTTCAATGGGGAGTTGTGGGGTTTGGGTTTGTGTGGGCCCCGACACATAATATCCTCTTATGGGAGGTTATGTGGGGGTGGGGCCCACCTCCAACTTTCCTTTGGAAAAATTAACCACTCCACATTTAAAAAAATATGCCACACATATTTTTTTTATTAAATTTAGAATTCCCCCAAAAATTTATCTTCCACTCCCGATAAAACGCAACTCCAGTGATGGTCTCCTTAAGAGATTACCGGTGCTACGAGTTCATCGGTGCCCTCAGATTTCAATTCTGAGCATCATTTTAAATGATAAAAAATACTACACGTACGTTCACTGAACGGAACCAAAAAAACTTCAGAAATTGATTCCGGGAAAACCGGGCCTCGGAATCAGGTGCCGTCAGAAACTGCTGACTCATAAAATTCCCATGTATTTAAGAAAAAAAATTCAACAGGATTTCCAGTTCTTTAAATTTTCCCCACCTCATGACTTTATGTCCCCATAAGCTACAACACACACTAAGGGAAAAAATGGGGGTTCTTAGCACGCATCTGATCCTCCCACTCCCATTTTCTCTCCTGGAGGTTCTCGTGCTGCCAGCGAACACTCATTAGAGGAATCGACCATCCACGTAGAACCTACTTCTATCGATCCTCAATCTCCACTAGAACCTCCATGAAATTCATCCCATCATTGATATCTAGCTCCCTGTTGTCGATGATGTGGGACAGATCATGCACGTATCTTTTTAGCTGAGATACGTGGAAGACGTCGTGCTCCCTGTGCAACTAAGGTGGAAGATCCAAGCGGTAATACACCCCACCTACCCTGATGAGAATTTGAAAAGGTTTGATGAGTTGCGAATATATCTTGCCGCCTTGGCCAAATCTATGTTGACCTTGTCGAGTTGAGACCCGTAGAAAGACGTGATCGCCATCCTCGAAATCTAGAGGTCTCTGTCTCCTGGATGTACCATTAAAAGATATGTGTGGAACTCTGTCAACACTTCCTCCAGAAGTGTCACTAGTACTATAGTACGTTCTCTGAAGAGGATGACATCCTCCCCACCTTCAGAAAATCCATCAGGTGCCAGTCCTATGGATATATGAGCACGTCGTGTCTCACGGTCAGCGTTCCATGATCTGCCTCCCTAACTTGCTAAAGAAGTGGGGGAGTGAATGTAAGAGACTGAAGAAAGGATTATCCATCTGTATCCAAAAAGTATATCTGCAACGTAGCTAGCTTCTCTGTAACCTCTCCTAACAGCAGAATGCTCGATCTCTTGCTGAGAGAATCAGGTACAACTTTTCCCTTCCCAGAAGTATTTACTATCTCGATGTAACAGTCCTAGAGGAACTCGTGCCATCACCGCTATCTCAGGTTCATGTCCTTTTGTGAGAAGATGTACCTCAAACCCTGGTGGTCAGAATAGACTGTAAAATCCTCACCCATCAGATAGTGTCACCACATCTTCAAAGAGAATACCACTACTGCTAACTCCACATCATGGGTAGTGTAGTTTTGTTCGTGCTATCTCAAGTGTCATGAACCATATGTGATCACTAATCGCTCCTACATCAGGACACACCCGAGTCTGGTCCCTTATGTGTCGTAGTAAACTACATACCCTACACCATCCTCCGGTTTACTCAAGATGGGACCACTTTTCAACCTCTGCCTCAGCTTCTGAAAGCTCTGCTGGAATCTATCTGACCACATGAAGGGTTGCCCCTTCTTCGTCAAAGTGGAAATTGATGCTGAAACTCTAGAGAAGTCTTTCACAAATCTCCGATAGTACCCAGACAGTCCAAGAAAACTAAGAACCTCCATCACACTCCGGGGTGGCTCCCATGAAAGTACTGCATCGATCGTAGGTGGATCCACTGCAACTCCAGCCTCCGAGATGACGTTTCCGAGAAAGTGATCCTCCCGAATCCAGAACTGGAACTTCGATAGCTTACCATAAATCCGGTTCTCTCAGAGTGCATCCAGTACTACCCGTAAATGGTAGGCGTGCTCCTCCTTAGTAGTATAGTAAATCAATATGTCATCGATAAAGACTACGACAGAATGATTGAGGTAAGGATTGAAGATCATGTCCATGAGACTCATGAACACTACTGGTGCGTTGGTTATGCCGAACGGCATAACCAAGAACTCATAGTGGCCATAACGACACCTGAATGCCGTCTTCTGCACATCCTCATCTCGAACTCTGAGCTGGTGATAGGATCCATGGTGGACAATCCAGGAGATGCATGTCACATTCCAGTTGTTTTTTCTTTTCCTTTTACTTTATAGTTTGGATTGTATTTCTAGCCCCTTTACTTTTCAGCACTACTTTTGTATACAGTTTCTACTTAGTTTTTTTCTTCCAGTTGTGTACTCAGCTGACTGTGTTTACTTTAATAAAGGCAATGCCTTCCCAATTTAGGGATTTATGCCTTTAGGGCTATTCGTCAGCCCCTAGCCTATGGAAGGTGGGATTGGGGAAGTCATGACACAGGTCCCAAGAAAAGGTCTGGAAAAATTAATTTAAAGACACATAAATCCAGTGGAAATTTTTTTCTTAAATACATGGGAATTTTACAAGGCAGTAGTTTCTGACGGCACCTGCTTCTGAGGCCCCGACTGCCCGGAATCAATTTCAGAAGTTTTGTTTGGGTACTTTTAGCGAACGTACGTGTGGGATTTTATATCCTTTGAACCTATTCTCAGAATTGAAATCTGAGGGCACGGATGAACTCACAGTGTCGATAATCGCTTTAGTAGACCTTCATAGTAGTTGCGTTTTATCGATAGTGGAAGATTTTTTTTTGGGATATCTAAATTTAATAGAAAAATATGTGTAGCATTTTTTTTAAAATGTGTGGTGGTTAATTTATCAAAAGGGAAGTTGGAGGTGGGGCCCACACCCCACATAACCTCCAATGGGAGGATATTATGTGGCGGGTCCCACACGAACACAAACCCCTCAACTCCCCCTAGAAACTCTGGAAACCCCCATTGATGTGGGTTAAACCCCCCACTTTCCACCTCCCTTTTTGATTTTGAAAACTCTCCACCTCCCACTTTCTCTCATTAATTTTCCAACACCATTAATCAATTAATTGAGCTCCACAATTAATTAATTAATTTGAGTGTTTTAATTTTGAAAACATTATTCCATCTTTAAATAAGTGAAGCTATTCTTTTATTTGGGGGTGGCATAATCGTTGGACAGATTTGGTGTATTGGTGGAGCCTTAGAGAAATAGGGAGAGCTTTCTTCCAACGAAGAACGTCGTCTCCACCGAAGATCGATGATGCATCTTTGTCCTTTCCAATTGTGGCAAGCAAGGTAAGACGTTGCCCATGAAGAACATCACCAACGACAATGACTCTCCCTCCGATGTTGATGGAATGACATTCGTCTTCCCTGACAACGTCTTCTGCAACTTCGACAACATTCTTGAATCAAGGTAGGGGGATTTGTTTAATTTCAATTCAATAAAATTATATCCTTGATTCTTTGATGTTTACTTCTGTTTGATGGTGGAAAATTGATATCACCTGACATGGAGGGCGCAAGCCGAACAAACACGACTCGATGACCCTCCGTTGAATATCATTTGGTTGACATCAGAGGCAGAGTCGAAAGGGCGCGGTGTCGTTGCACCGTGCCGAGGAAGAACCATGATGGCGGAGGAGGCGTGACGCCCTTACGAAACGTAGAGAGTAGCAGGACCGTGGCGTCGTCATGCCATGGTGTAGGTGTGGAGGCGGCCGGCTAAACTGGATGTCGTGGAGTAGGTCCATGGGAAAACTGACCTACCAATCCGGTTGGCCCGCTGAAATACCGCGGCGCCCGTAGGCACCGCGTGGAGGGAGACCGCGACCCGAAACCACAGGTTGCTTGGCTGGAGGAACCGAAGGGCCACCTGCCAATGGGGAAAAAGGACCGGGGCGCCAGTAGGCATCATGTGTAGAAGAATGCAGCCCACTGTACGGGCCACTCTGTTGGGCGAATCGACCAGCCGCATGTCGGCTGGGCTGGAAGACCGCGGCGCCGCATTGCGCCGCCGTGCGAATTGAACCGGCCCGCTGGGCGGGCCGACCCCCCAACTGGGTCGGACCCGCTGGGCTGGGTCCGTGGGTGGGATGCACTCCACCTGGCCGGTCCGACTCCCACCTGGATCAGAACCGCCGAACCAGGTCAGGCCAACCTGCTAGCCCACTAGGCTTGACGGGTCGGACCCATCTTCGCTTAAACATGAATATCTCCTAGACCATGCATCCAATCAATGCGCCATCTGCGGTACTGGGACCCTCACGATGAAAGGGTCCTTTTGCGATACTCTAAGTGATTTTTTCACGAGTTTGGAAAACATACGGGTTTGGAATGAGCGTAAATCCAACCGGGCCCCTGGAACAGAAATGCTAATAACTCTCATCCTGAGTGTCCGATTGACGTGCCGTCTATCGCGTAGGGTTCATTATGATGAGATGGAACTATAGAATAAATAAACTCAAGACTTCATGATAGTTGATGTATCGACACTTGGCATGAGGAGAAGACCATCTCAGAATCGAGGGTGCTGTGTGCAGGAACCCTAGAGCTGGCTGCGACGACTACTGTAATGAAATCCTCCGTGGGTTCGACTGTGATCACTCATTTACAAGAATCCTCTGTGGGTTTGACAGTTATGACTTCTGTTCCGGTATCCTGTGTGGGTCTGATAGAATAGCTTCTCATGTATCCTATGTGGGTCTGACAGCTAAGCTGGTCCAATATCCTGTGTGGGTCCAACAGCTTAGAAGAATCAGTGACTGAATTTGATCATCTCTATCACTCTACAGAATACCTGGTCATGTATCATGTGTGGGTCTGACAACTTATCTGGTCCTATATCTTGTGTGGGTCTGATCATTTGTTATCATCGTTATGATTGACGTTTCTTCCTTTGTGGAATGGGTTGTCCTTGGGCTTGATAGTTGGAGCTAGACTGTGATTGGTAACTTAGGTATTTGTTTGGGCATGTACCTAAGTAAGGTTGGTTGATTCTTCGGGGTTTTATCTTACTTTTTTTATCCTTGTTGGATTTTGTGAGACCTTGAGGTCCTCGGGGTCCCTACGGAGTATCGTTATACTCACCCCTGCACGGGCTATGTCTGCACCTCGTTGTGTTGGATGCAGACGTCGAACAACACTGACTGAGGTGGAGTGTACGAGGACTGGACAGTACCCGGAGGTGGATCTCATGATGATTCAGTACCCGGAGGAGATGGACGGACGTGGAGAATTGATGAGACTATCTTGTACCTACCCTTCAGGTAGGAACCGTGGTGGAGGATCCAGGAGAAACTAGACACCTTCCAGCTGTTTCCATTTTTATTTGTACCTGGTTGTCCTTTCCCTGTACTTTACTATTGGGCTTGTATTTTCGGCCCCTTTACTTTCATCACACTTGTTATACAGCATTTAGCTAATGTTTTCTTCCTCTTGTTCTATGGTTGTGTGTGTTTACGATTTCTAAAGGCAATTCCTTCCCAGTTTTAGGGAGTTATGCCTTTGGTGCTAGTCGTCATCCCATGGCCTATGGAAGGCAGGCTTGGGGAAGTCACGACACTGGCCCCGAGGATGAGTCATGACAAATTTGGTATTAGAGGCGGTACCTAGCCTTAAGTGCAGTGCACTGCCTGGTTTGAGATGTAGTGCCCACATCATGGATGTTGTGCTCTAAAGGGGGGCTGATTGTAACACCCTAGAATGATAAAGGGTTAAATTATTAAATGATATGACTCATGTCAACAAGGTGATCCTTCTTTTCATGGAGCCTACCAGATTAGAACTCCACATTTAATTGTGATTGGCCTGGAGTAGTGATCAGGATGTGTGACCTCCTGGAAAGTCTCTTAGGGTGTGTGTGAGTGAGGAAAAAACACACTAGAAAGGACATGTGTGAGCCAGTGGGGACTATCATTAGTTAGATAGCTCATTAGGGCATGTGGGTGGGACCTATGGTGGGGCCCACATGTCAGCGGGGAAAATGGTGGGCCGGGCCCATTTGTCACATGCATATTTTCCCAAAAATGAATTTATATAGTGCCTTTTAGATGCATGAGTGGAAATTTTTATTGTAGGAGAATTTGACCGGTGTAATATATTTTTTCCAGCATCCTTTGATTAATATAGAACATGCTCTCAAAATGTATTCTATTGTATTAATATTACTTATATATTGGCCACTGATTGCAAGTTCATAGGTCGTACTGATGTTCATCTCTATTCATCGAGCATGTTTGAGACTTTTCAAGATCTCTAAGGTAAATCTCATATCCTGGTCGAATACAATCAATAATGGTACTCAATGCAGTCATACCACTTATCTGATATATACCGTTGAATGTTGATCTAGTAAGAAATCTGTTCGAATTGAAATAATGTGAGTTTTCTTTGTATGATTGTCCACAACCACCCATAGAGTACTTTTTTCATCAGATGTATTTTGAATTCCAATGACAATGTCCATAGAAATATTCTCACAAATCTATGTTATTATTGGTAGTGGTTTCACAGTCCCCCTATACTATTTCATTTCAGTGTTCACTTACTGACATACTGGGAACCTTAATTTATACTCAGTGATATCCTTTTTCACATTGTCTATCCAATAATTCTCTTGAACATCTGGGTACATCATTATACTCCTTGGGTGAATAGAAAATGTTGAGCTAGGTGCATCATTTAGAATCTACTTCTTTATTTCTGGATTAGAATGAAAACATTTTCATGTCCCAAATATGAAAAATCCTTCCCCATAAATCTTAAAATCTATATATTTCTGATTTCTTATAGGTTCCACCTTCATCAATATTTCCACATAATTTCTTTGACCATCATTTAAATTCTCCACAAGAGATGGTTGAGAAATAAATTGGGAATGGATTGATGATGTACCTTCCATAACGAATCCAATCTCCAACCTTTGTTCATATAAGAATATTGGATCTTTATAAATTATAATCATTCAAAAAGTTATAGGATCCATTCTACTTAGAGTATCCACTAATTTATTTTCCATACCAAGATGGTTGTGGAATGAGAAGTCATAATCCTTAATAAGCTCTAACTATTTTTGATGGCTCGTATTAAGCTCTTTATTTGTGAATATATATTTGAGACTCATGTGCATGATAAATATCTCATACTTCTCCCCATAAAGATAATGATGTAATATTTTCAGTGCTAAGATCAAAGATGCCAACTATAGATCATGTGCGAAATAGTTTTGCTAATGGATTTTGGACTACCTTGAGGTGTAGGCTGTCACATTATCATTTTTCCTGGGCACACATCCTAATCCCTTCTATGAAGAATCATTGTATACCATAAAGAGTTTCCCACATGTTGGTAGTTTGAGTACTATTGTAGTGATGAGCCTCTTCTTCAACTCTTTGAAACAGTATTCACATTCACTTGTCAAAGAAAACATTTCTTTTTTTATTGATCTTCGTAAATGGGTTCAAAAATAATGATAATTTATTTAAAAATCTTTAGTAACACCCATCAAGACCAAGGAAATTGTGGATCTCTTCCATGTATGTTGGTCTGGGCCACTCTTTGATTTCCATTATCAAGGAAGATCCCATAGATATCCATTTTTTTGTGATTACATGACCCAATAATGATACATACTTCATGCATAACTCAAATTTACTATACATTTCTTATAGTTTCTCCCTTTTCAAATTCTTCAGCACAGTATCAAAAGGCTCCTCATCTTCCTCCTTCATCATTGATTATATCATAATATCATCAATAAAGACTACCAAAAATTTGTAGTGGGGATATATAAAGAATATATTCATTATTTCAATCGAAATTGATGGAGAATTAGGGTTTCGGAAGATAATCACTATAAACTCTTAGTTTCCATTCCTTGTTTGAATTTCAGCCTTGGGGATATCATCCCTCCTCGCCTTTAATTGGTGATATCCCGACCGAAGGACCACGATAAAGAAATAACTATCCCTATATAGATGAAATAATAATTCATCTATCTATGGAAGGGGATACTTTTTCTTTATCATGATTTATTGAGCTCATGATAATCAATTCATATGTGCATGGATCTATCCCTATTCTCGATAAAGAGGACTAGAACACCCAAAAATAAGTTTAATTGTAAAATATACCTCTCTATTTTGAGGAAATCCAGCTAACTCTTCAGGGAATATATCTTTTCAATCCCTCAATATTGGCATATCTTCAAGAATGATTCTCTCATTTTTTTCTCAATCATTTGAGATATATATTATTTTTCATAAGAAAACAATATCCACACATGATACAATGATTAGTAATTAGATTTATCATCCTGATTACACTTCCAAATTATTGGAGGATGCATCCAGAAGTGAATCGTGATTTTTCTTTCATGATAGTCGATGTTTTATTTTTATAAATATTTTCTATTCATACGAAAAATAGAATCAATATCTAACAAAGGGAGTATGACAAGATTTTATGGGGGGTTCAGTCAACAAACAATAACTGGTGTGGAGTAATAAACTTTGGATGCAATAATTTCCCCATTTTTTATTCTCACAGAAAACCCGACCCCCAAATTTTATGATGTCATCTGAATAGTTATACTAAACTTGAATCATATGAATGAATGCATAAAAAAATGAATCAAATATTATGTTCTCTTTTCATTAATTAAAAACCATCACACATGTCACCACATTATTTTTGGGCTCCACATCAATATTAGTGATAACATATTCCCTTATTTGCTGCCTTGGAGGTTGTTATTGTTGATTCCCTCCTACAACCCTTGGATTAGGGTAATGGTTTTCATAATTTCCATGTTACATGAAGTTGAAACACTTCACTATAGGATGATTTTTGACTAAAGAAAAATTTTATTCCTCCACATTAGTAGGATTATTCACATCCCTTTGGTTGTAATTATCCATATTCCATTCCCTTCCATATTTTCTGAATATTTGGGTTCCCTTTATGTTGTCTCTAGGATGCTTCTTCTAACACTTTTGACATGCGTGATGTAGGATCTTCTTTACATTATGGGATTTATCACCCACATTAAACTCATTTTCCTCTTTTTTTCACCAGTACAATGAAACTATTGAAATCTATTATCTCCATTTCAAACTCCATAGAACAATGAACAATCTTCTTATAACTTCTGAATTCTCAAATCGCAAATGCATTTTGTAGACTCACATTTAGTCCACTAATGATGTGATCAACCTTACATTTAATGTTCATGACAATTATTGGTGTGTATCTTGCAATTCTTGTGATGTTTTCTTCATATTCCTTGATTAAATCACATTCCTTTAACATCAATATGAGTAATTCCATTTCCATCTTGAGATGGATAGTTCAAGGAAAATATTTATTGAAAAATATTTTTGAAATCATCACATTCCATGGAATTAGTTTCCTCTTGTGATTTTGTGTTCTTGATCAGTGTCCACCACTTATCAGCTTCCCCATCAAAATGATATATTTCCAGCACAACATTCATTTCTTTTGAGCACTGGTGGACAAATAATATATTCTAAATGGAGTTAATCAATTATTCTATAATTATGGGATCAGAATAACCACTAAACATGGGAGGCATTTTTTGCATGAAGGATTTGACAACAACTTATACTTTATTTGGGGAAAGAGGTAATTTTTTAGGATTCAAGTTTTTATTCATAACTCGATCTAGTTGATCAAGTACATTCATAATGTTTTGAGAACCTATTCCAATAATATTTGTAATATCATTATGGAAATCATCACATTGCCTATCACAATGATAGTTCTAATTGAATTGTAACAGCCCGAGATTTTATGAAAAATATTCTTTTTATTTCACTAATGTCTTGTGTTGTACGCTACACCAAAAGGATCTTGCACAACACGCATCCTTGACGTGCCTTGCATTACACGCAATCGCGACCTTCCTCGATAGCGTGTGTAGTACGCAATAACGAGTTTCACTAAACAGCGATATGTTATTAAAATGTTATTAAAACTAGCCGTTATGAATAGTAATAACCACTTTTTGAAATTTTGTAAATTTTATTTTTCAAAATGGATTTCATTTTTGGATTCGGAGTATCGAATTTAGCCTAAGGTGAAATTTTGGTACATTTCGGATAACTTTCATATTCTGATGAATAGTGAAAATTACTAAATTTTAATTAAAAACAACCTTTTTAATCGAAATAATTAATAGTGATAAATTATTAATTTGATTGGTTTTAAAGTATATTTAGAATATATTTTTACAATTTAATACAATGTTGGTCATTGGTTGTAATTTCACATTTAAACCAGACATAATCAAGTGTCAATCTTTTGATAGATATTGTTTCTTAAAAAACACGCTATTTGTTTTAACAGCGGGATTTAATTATAAAAATAATTAATGAAACTTCTATGTTATGAATTTGGTAAAATAGACTTTATTTTTGAATTCGCAATATAAAATATAGCTTAGGATGAAATTTTGGCATTGTTCTGAAAAACATCAATTTTTGATGAATAGTGAAACTACTAAGTGGTAGGTTAAAAACTGAATTTTGCATAAAACTTAATTTTACCGCTTCTGTGAATGGAATTTCATAAATCCGAGAGACACGGTTAATATCAAGGACTAAAATGTGGTTCAATGAGATGAAACTAATTTTTTAGTGAATAGTAACTTTTTACTTTTTTACTGTGGTTAATAGTAAATAGGGTAATTAAGGGTAAATATGATATTACTATTACCCTAACACATGTCCTAATTCTATTGGATAAGTGTAATTCGACCAAAAACAAACTTAGGAATAAACAATGACCATTTAGGCCCACTTGGATTAGATTAGGACATTTATTATTAATTTATTTAAAGAAGGGTTAAAATAGTTAAAATCAAGGTTTAATAAGTAAATCATTTTTAATATGGGGTTATACATAAGATAAATTCGATTGTAAATATTCATTAGAAATCTAAAAAGATTTCCTACATGATGGTATTTTATTTGTAATTTTTAGACATCAAATAATTTAATTTATTTATGACACAAAGAAGATGCAGTAATTATCTTATTAATGAAATATTGACATAATTGATATTATAAACACCAAAATAAATGTAATTTGAGACTTTTTATGAATTCCACTAATTTTCTAGGTTACTATGATATATTAGTGTTGATTTAATCAACTTGGTTCGAACATATAATTCTGTTATGACTTTCACAAAAATCATATATCAAATAGTGTCAAAATTGACACAAAATAGTTTTTAAATAAAATATTATATTACTAATTGTTATTTTATTCCTAAAAATCTATGTTTCGGCAAAATGACTTAGATAAGGATATATATATTAATAATAAACAATTTGGGGTTCGTTTGGCATGTTATAGTAAGTGTATTAACCATATAGTGAAAGAAATCAAAAAGACACGGTAAAAGTTAAATTAATTAACTTAGAGTTAAATCTAATTGATAAGGTTATAATAATACCCTAAACTTGTCTAAATCCTATTGGTTGATAGGATTTCGACCCATCCCCACTTTACTTCGAAATAAGACCCTTTGTAACCATTATAAACCGATTTTGACTTTAATATAAAATAATATTTTGAGATATTCCTAAGGTGCCCCTCTCCTCCCTTATAAAAGGGCACCTCCTCCCCCTCCTCCTCACACCAATTTTGAGCACTCAAGCTCGGCCAACCCCTGCCATTTTCTCCTCTCCACTTCCCTAGAATAATACTAGAGGTCCTGGTCTTCTCCAAAGACCAATCTTAGTTCCTTAAGTGGAGGATTCAAAGAGGCGTTCCAAAGAAGAGGTAATATCCATTACCGACCTTTTCAATTTCTTTCTTCTTCAACTTATTCTTCTTTAGTTGTTTCATGATAAAGTAATAACATCAGTATTACTTACATACTGATATGTTATTATAAATATGAAACAACCCTAATTCACCTTCTATCCATTCTACGGAAAAATGAAATCACCACGCGTGCGTACGTACGGAATACCGTCTCCACGCCGTGGTGTAATCTATTTTCCACCATCACCTTACAAGGATGGGTATAATGGTGTAATGAGTAACTATATATTATTATTATGAAGTAATATTGATACTGAAATAATATATATATACTCCAATACAATTCCACGATCATAGGAACGATATCATCACTTGTGCGTACGTACGGAATACCGTCTCCACGATGTGATGCGACTCGTTCTACATGATCTTCATTTCATAATGATTATATAAATGAATTGAATTAATGAATATGGTATATACTACACTAATACCATTCTGTAAATGAATTATCTATAACCTATAGATAAGAATAAGAATTTATTCGACAAAACACGCATAAGAACAAAAAGTTATAAAGACCCGAGTAACAAGTAACAATGAAATATTACTAACAAGAAGCTAATAATATGACCATATATGATATCATATCAATATGTATGATTCTGGAATAAGTCAATAACATTATTTAAACCATTATACAGGAGCTTCGGACACGAACAAAGCAAATCGGACCTAAGGTAAGGGAAATATCACAATCTCATTTTTATCCGAGATTGTATATTCGTAAGTATTTATTGGGGTGTATTTTATCATCCACATCCATGTTCCCTCAATATGTAATATTGTTTCCATCCACTTACACTAGTTTAAATCCAATTTTACCCTTCGGTGAGTTTTTAGTAAAGAATATGAAAGGAATCGTTTGTCGTTTTTTTCGTACGAGGTACTTTTTGACTTTTCCGACAAAAGTACGAAGAATGTTTTTTTTAACTTATACGTCATGAATGGATTTTTAAAACATTATTTCCAAGAAGCTTCCTTTACAAGTTTTCAAGTTTATTTTTAATCAACTTCTTTTATTTTAAAGTCGTATGACATGTTATGAAAGGAAAAAAAAATTTAAAGTAGAAAGGATATTTTCCTCAAGAATGGAGTTCAAGTATTTTATCAAAATTATTTTCCATCTAAGATAATAAAAGGGTTCTGTTTTTATCCCTATTATTACATGGATTTGATTATGTTGCGATGGAAACATTTTTATGAATTCCTTTATCTTATATGAATTGTTTTATGATGTCATGTTGTTTAAGAATCCCATTTTTATTACATGGGTTACGCTATGATGTATGGTTTATGATTATGTGGCACACATAAGCAAGGATTCATTATAAGATGGGTGGGACCTATATATCCCTCCAATGCATTGGGTAAAGATTTTATATCTCATGAGATAGAAATGGCTGGAATGGAAGGTTATTTCGGTTTAGTGATACAGGACAGCAACGAGGAGTGAACTCGGTTCAGAAAGGGACTTTGTCCACTAAGATAGTCTTGGCAATGAGTCATGACTAACAAGAAATGATTTTCCATGATTATGTGTGCATGCCACAAAGTTTCAAGTTTTATGTTATGATTATGGGAATCTCATTTTCACTTCTATGATTTATTCCATGTTAAGATATTATGATCTCTTTTGCAGGTTTTGATTTTCAAAAAGATATGATATGATTTTTATTTCCTTTATTCGCCCTTGCTGAGCATTTGAGCTCACCCTTTTATGTTTTCTTTTCCCCAGGATATAAAGAAAGGTTTTAGGTAAAAAAAAGGAAGATCTTTATAGGAGATGTTGAAGATCTTTCACCACGATTGGAAGATTACGTTCCGAGTTTCCAAAGACACTAAACTATTACAATCCTTGTGTGTGTGTTTCTGTTATGTACTAAGTATTCCGCAAATGTAATGTAATGTCAATGTACGTCAAGATACGGGTCTCTACAGTTGGTATCAGAGGAAAGGTTTAGTCAACCTTTGGAAACTAGGATGCGAGAACTTTAGTGAGATCCCTAGATATATTTATAAGGTATGTCTAGGGATGTCCTTAAGGATAAGTATACATATAGGATACAGTCCTAGAACTACGGTAACGATCATAGAATTTAACCTAAGATGATAGATATTGAGGATACTCCACCTTTATTATGTTGTTTTCCCAAGCATGATTTTTTCCTCTCACACTATTCGTTTTGGGTTTTAGACGATGGCTGGAACCCGAAGGAACCGTGTTGATCAATGCAATGGACAATGCAATGATTGCCCTCCGGAACAAACAAATGTTATGGGAGATGGAGTGCAAAATCTTATTTCTATACTTACACAAACTATGAATCATTCTGGACTTCCAAATGAGCAGAGAAGGGAACAGTATTCTATTGAGTCCTTCATGAGGCAACGTCCACCTTCTTTCAGTGGGACTTCTGATCCACTTGTTTCTGAACAATGGATCAATACTACTGAAAAGATATTTTCAGTTCTTCAATGTTCTGAACATGATAAATTCATCTTAGCAGTGTATCGTTTGGAAGGTGATGCTGATCAATGGTGGAATCATATCAAGAATATGAGGCCAAGAGATGAAATTGAGTCCATGGAATGGGACGAGTTCAAGAACTTGTTTTTCAGTAAGTACTTCCCTCGTATTCTTTGAACAATGATGGAAAAGGAGTTTCTTGAGCTGAAGCAGAAGGATGAGGAATCTGTTGGTATATACGAAGAAAATTTTACAAGACTTGCAAGGTATGCATCTGGCATTATCATCCAACCTGAAAGTAAAGTTGATCGATTTTTCAGTGGCTTAAAACCAAGTCTTCGAAGGGCATTAGCTATAAGAGACTTCAGTAGCTATGAAGAAATTGTGCGTTGTGCTATCAAGGTAGAAATGGATGTTGGTGTTACATATCCATCTCATGGTTTTGAAAAGAAACGAAAGATGGAGTTCAAGGAGAAATCTCAAAATAATGGTGAAAAGAATATGAATGTTTCCTTATGCACAAAGTGTGGAAAGAAGCATGGTGGAGATTGTCTTAAAGGGACTAGAAAATGTTTTAAGTGTGGAAAAGAAGGTCATCGAGTAGCTGAGTGTCGAAGTAATGGAAAAAGGGTTTCTAATGATGTGAACAAAGCAAACACTGAAAAGAACGCACCACCAACACTTCAATGTTTCAAGTGCAAGGAGATGGGACATTATGCCAATAAATGCCCTAATCCAAGGGTTAGTGACGATAAACATGAGCAACCACTTAAGGCAAAGGACAAAGGGAAGTCACATGCGATCTCTGTTGGCAATGTTGAATATGACAATGATGTGGTGGAATGATTAAGTGTTTATGTAATGGGATTCCAAAATAATGTTGTATCATGTGGTATTGGAATATTTATGTATTTGTCTAATGTGGTATTCAAAGTAATTGAGATATTATGCGCATAATGAAGGGAAAACGAGAAAATGAAATGTATAACAGTATTCATGAGCTCATGATTGATATAAGGACTAAGTGATATCATGGTTTGAGTATATAGAATTTTGAGGATTTTGGTATGTGGAAAGTGTTAACTTTAAACTGCATTCATGTTTTCACTAAGGTATTCAAGAGAATACATGATTAAGGCCTTTGAATGTTTGGGATGTGACCAACAAGACATATATATGGGGATTAACGATAGTATTAAATCTCTGGTAATCGTTTTCACTATATTATGAGAGTGGACTGCAGTATTATGGGTAAGCCTAAAGATTATAATGGATTATGTTGGACATAAGTTAGTATTGTTTAAGGATAGAAGTTTTTTTTCGATTTTATAGTAATATAGTTTTAGAAAAAGGGACAACCTGCAGGACGGGAGACAGCCCATCGCGTCGGACAAGGTCGTAGGAATCGAACCCACAACCGAAGTGCGACTGGCCTTTAACGCCTGCCACTGGCCTAAAGGAAGTCCCTGTTTAGTATAAACTAGTTTTATTATATTAAGAAGTATGATATATGAAGTATAAGTCCATTTTAGGAACAATATATGATTAATCTCACTATAGATCGACTTATGTATATAATTTTTGCTAACCTTTTGTTTGAGACAGATGGAATGACCCGTCATTCTATCACATGATCTGCTAACACTTCACAAATAACAAATTCAACTTCATTTATTTAAGAGATGAAGTTGAAATTGTTAAAGGAACGAACAACAATGAGGTTTACCAACATAAAGTAAGTATTTATTCTAATTCAAATTCTTTAACTTTAGGAAAACGATCTTGATAACCAAAAATGTTGTCCTAGTGATCTTATATCTGATGAATCAGATGGTACCTTAGATCGTCACAAATTTATGGCTTTGTGATTACTGGCTTTTCCATAGCCATGTTCTCTACCACTCTCCATCAGAACATGATGGTTAGATTTTTCTTCCATATCCATATTTTCACCTATATGGAAACCCAGTGATTAGTTTATTTGGGTAACCGTTAGGTTTCATACTTTTGTTTTTAAAGATTGGTTTTGGTATTTCATTTTACGATGTGGGATTCTATTAAAGAAACTTTCGAATAGTAAACCATTTATAACCCCGACGAATTTCGAGGGCGAAATTCATTTTAAGGGGGGTAGAATGTAACAGCCCGAGATTTTATGAAAAATATTCTTTTTATTTCACTGATGTCTTGTGTTGTACGCTACACCAAAAGGATCTTTCACAACACGCATCCTTGACTTGCCTTTCATTACACGCAATCGCGACCTTCCTCGATAGCGTGTGTAGTACGCTATAACGAGTTTCACTAAACAGCGATATGCTATTAAAATGTTATTAAAACTAGCCGTTATGAATAGTAATAACCACTTTTTGAAATTTTGTAAATTTTATTTTTCAAAATGGATTTCATTTTTGGATTCAGAGTATCGAATTTAGCCTAAGGTGAAATTTTGGTGCATTTCGGATAACTTTCATATTCTGATGAATAGTGAAAATTACTAAATTTTAATTAAAAACAACCTTTTTAATCGAAATAATTAATAGTGATAAATTATTAATTTGAGTGGTTTTAAAGTATATTTAGAATATATTTTTACAATTTAATACAGTGTTGGTCATTGGTTGTAATTTCACATTTAAACCAGACATAATCAAGTGTCAATCTTTTGATAGATATTGTTTCTTAAAAAAAACACGCTATTTGTTTTAACAGCGGGATTTAATTATAAAAATAATTAATGAAACTTCTATGTTATGAATTTGGTAAAATAGACTTTATTTTTGAATTCGCAATATAAAATATAGCTTAGGATGAAATTTTCGCATTGTTCTGAAAAACATCAATTTTTGATGAATAGTGAAACTACTAAGTTGTAGGTTAAAAACTGAATTTTGCATAAAACTTAATTTTACCGCTTCTGTGAATGGAATTTCGAAAATCCGAGAGACACAGTTAATATCAAGGACTAAAATGTGGTTCAATGAGATGAAAATAATTTTTTGGTGAATAGTAACTTTTTACTTTTTTACCGTGGTTAATAGTAAATAGGGTAACTAAGGGTAAATATGATATTACTATTACCCTAACACATTTACTAATTCTATTGGATAAGTGTAATTCGACCAAAAACAAACTTAGGAATAAAAAATGACCATTTAGGCCCACTTGGATTAGATTAGGACATTTATTATTAATTTATTTAAAGAAGGGTTAAAATAGTTAAAATCAAAGTTTAATAAGTAAATAATTATTAATATGGGGTTATACATAAGATAAACTCGATTGTAAATATTCATTAGAAAGCTAAAAAGATTTACTACATGATGGTATTTTATTTGTAATTTTTAGACATCAAATAATTTAATTTATTTATGACACAAAGATGATGCAGTAATTATCGTATTAATGAAATATTGACATAATTGATGTTATAAACACCAAAATAAATGTAATTTGAGACTTTTTATGAATTCCACTAATTTTCTAGGTTACTATGATATATTAGTGTTGATTTAATCTACTTGGTTCGAACATATAATTCTGTTATGACTTTCACAAAAATCATATATCAAATAGTGTCAAAATTGACACAAAATAGTTTTTAAATCAAATATTATATTACTAATTGTTATTTTATTCCTAAAAATCTAAGGTTCGGCAAAATGACTTATATAAGGATATATATATTAATAATAAACAATTTGGGGTTCGTTTTTCATGTTATAGTAAGTTTATTAACCATATAGTGAAAGAAAACAAAAAGACACGGTAAAAGTTAAATTAATTAACTTAGAGTTAAATCTAATTGATAAGGTTAAAATAACACCCTAAACTTGTCTAAATCCTATTGGTTGATAGGATTTCGACCCATCCCCACTTTATCTTCGAAATAAGACCCTTTGGAACCATTATAAACCGATTTTAACTTTAATATAAAATAATATTTTGATATATTCCTAAGGTGCCCCTCTCCTCCCTTATATAAGGGCACCTCCTCCCCCTCCTCCTCACACCAATTTTGAGCACTCAAGCTCGGCCAACCTCTGCCATTTTCTCCTCTCCACTTCCATAGAATAATACTAGAGGTCCTGGTCTTCTCCAGAGACCAATCTTAGTTCCTTAAGTGGAGGATTCAAAGAGGCGTTCCAAAGAAGAGGTAATATCCATTACCGACCTTTTCAATTTCTTTCTTTTTCAACTTCTTCTTCTTTAGTTGTTTCATGATAAAGTAATAACATCAGTATTACTTACATACTGATATGTTATTATAAATATGAAACAACCCTAATTCACCTTCTATCCATTCTACGGAAAAATGAAATCACCACGCGTGCGTACGTACGGAATACTGTCTCCACGCCGTGGTGTAATCTATTTTCCACCATCACCTTGCAAGGATGGGTATGATGGTGTAATGAGTAACTATAAATGATTATTATGAAGTAATATTGATACTGAAATAATATATATATACTCCAATACAATTCCACGATCATAGGAATGATATCATCACTTGTGCGTACGTACGGAATACCGTCTCCACGATGTGATGCGACTCGTTCTACATGATCTTCATTTCATAATGATTATATAAATGAATTGAATGAATGAATATGGTATATACTACACTAATACCATTCTGTAAATGAATTATCTATAACCTAAAGATATGAATAAGAATTTATTCGACAAAACACGCATAAGAACAAAAAGTTATAAAGACCGGAATAACAAGTAACAATGAAATATTACTAACAAGAAGCTAATAATATGACCATATATGATATCATATCAATATGTATGATTCTGGAATAAGTCAATAACATTATTTAAACCATTATACAGGAGCTTCGGACACGAAAAAAGCAAATCGGACCTAAGGTAAGGGAAATATCGCAATCTCATTTTTATCCGAGATTGTTTATTCGTAAGTATTTATTGGGGTGTATTTTATCATCCACATCAATGTTCCCTCAATATGTAATATTGTTTCCATCCACTTACACTAGTTTAAATCCAATTTTACCCTTCGGTGAGTTTTTAGTAAAGAATATGAAAGGAATCGTTTGTCGTTTTTTTCGTACGAGGTACTTTTTGACTTTTCCGACAAAAGTACGAAGAATGTTTTTTTTAACTTATACGGCATGAATGGATTTTTAAAACATTATTTCCAAGAAGCATCCTTTACAAGTTTTCAAGTTTATTTTTAATCAACTTCTTTTATTTTAAAGTCGTATGACATGTTATGAAAGGAAAAATGTTTTTAAAGTAGAAAGGATATTTTCCTCAAGAATGGAGTTCAAGTATTTTATCAAAATTATTTTCCATCAAAGATAATAAATGGGTTCTGTTTTTATCCCTTTTATTACATGGATTTGATTATGTTGTGATGGAAACATATTTATGAATTCCTTTATCTTATATGAATTGTTTTATGATGTCATGTTGTTTAAGAATCCCATTTTTATTACATGGGTTACGCTATGATGTATGGTTTATGATTATGTGGCACACATAAGAAAGGATTCATTATAAGATGGGTGGGACCTATATCTCCCTCCAATGCATTGGTTAAAGATTTTATATCTCATGAGATAGACATGGTTGGAACGGAAGGTTATTTCGGTTCAGTGATACAGGACTGAAACGAGGAGTGAATTCGGTTCAGAAAGGGACTTTGTCAACTAACATAGTCTTGGCAATGAGACATGACTAACAAGAAATGATTTTCCATGATTATGTGTGCATGAAACAAAGTTTCAAGTTTTATGTTATGATTATGGGGATCTCATTTTCACTTCTATGATTTATTCCATGTTAATATATTATGATCTCTTTTGCAGGTTTTGATTTTCAAAAAGATATGATATGATTTCTATTTCCTTTATTTACCCTTGCTGAGCATTTGAGCTCACCCTTTTATGTTTTCTTTTCCCCAGGATATAAAGAAAGGTTTTAGGTAAAAAAAAGGAAGATCTTTATAGGAGATGTTGAAGATCTTTCACCACGATTAGAAGATTACGTTCCGAGTTTCCAAAGACACTAAACTATTACGATCCTTGTGTGTGTGTTTTTGTTATGTACTAAGTATTCCGCAAATGTAATTTAATGTCAATGTACGTCAAGATATGGGTCTCTACATGGATCTTCTACTTCCTTTCATTATATGTAAAATATAAAGTGAAATTATGATGTTTGAATACTCAGAAAATAAGTATATGAAAAATAAGACATTGAACATAGAAGGATAAAATTGAAAGTTAAAAGTGTGTCTTAACTTGTGATTCCCTATGATTCAATCAAGTTTATCCATGATTTGATTACTAACGTATATTCTTATAAGATTTTTTCAATAATAATGGTTTGTAATGAGTTAATAAAATTTCTAAATCTTATCCCCTTAGTGTGTCAAACTAGGTGCGTAGTAAGGGACATTTTCGTGCACTAGGCTCCCAGGTGTTAGGCGTCGAATTCATTTTCGGATTTCTTACTCCTAGGTACATTGTTTCTAGAACCACTTCTACATGTAGTATACAAACATGGATCTATTTCCTTGATAGTCCATTTACTAAATACTGTCCAAAATTTAGAGATGTGTTATTATACAAAGTCTTATACATAAGTCTTTTACAAGAGTTTTCTTTTCCTAATCCCAAAAATAAAAAATTCATTTGATACCAACTATAGTGACCATATCCTTTTACACATATCATTACATAATTTTAAGCATATTTAACTATAAAATTAAATGTCAAGGATCCTAAAATCTAGTTTCTTTGGAATATTAGGAACATAATTAAACATCATGAAAAATTATTTTATTTTATTTCTATATTGAGGTCCTAGTTTCCAATGTGCTATTAATTCAACATAGGATAATCTAGAGAATACATGGACAAAAGTGATGACCTAAAATCCCAATTTCAGAGAAATAATGGAAATAGAACATAGAAAATATGTTAGAACTCATATCATGATGGACTAAAAGGATAGAAAAATATATAAACATATGCAATAATAAAATATGTAACATGGAAACATATAATCATGGAATCATATGAATGTGGAATAAAAACATAACATGACATAATCATGATTCAGTGCTAACTGCCAAGATTATATCACATAGTGGGCAATGTCCCATAAATGAATTAGGTTTAGTCTCTCTCAAAAGATGATGTATCATCAGACCGAAAACGTTGTAATGAACCGTAGAATAATATATTACCGCACATCATAAAATTTTCTTGAATATGTGTGCCACATTAAAAATCAATCTTATGTAAACAAACAGATCAAAAGTGTTGCCCATGGAATGAAACAGGTATCATAATCATGTCATAATGCATTTCAAATGGGTGAAGCATAAAAGTGTCCATGAAGGAATGGATTTATAACATACATGGACTTTAATAAACTAAAATATACATATATAATGTTAAATTTATCAAAAACATAAGGGAAAATATTTTAAATTAGTATTGAGGAAACCTTAGAAATTAGAAACTTTTGTGCAGTATTAAGGGAAAACATTAATGAGTCATTAAAACGGAAAAGGAATATTTTTTCACAAACCCATAATAAATAGTGATTTATTTTCATGATAAAATAATTGATTTTATAAAAATAATGGTGGAATAAAATTGATTATCGATAGCACATGGGAAAGGGTAAGAAATAACTAAATTCACTATAATTGTGCTTGCATATGGGGAAGATCTGAAAAAGGAAACATATTAAAACTTTTATTTATCCATCAAAGAATTATGGTATGATATCTTTACACGTAATTTATTTCTTATAATTTTATTTAGTTTATTTACATCCTTTTTGATGAGGTATAGTGTCCAATTTCAACATTTGATAGTGACTGTTTTCTTAGTTTTCTTGATATGTTCGCTTATATAAGAATGTCAAAATTCATGTAAAATAAAAATAAAAATCAAGAATGACAGTTATAAGTTATTAATGAACAGAAAAAAAGAAAAATATTCTTAGAAATTATTTTGATATAAGTAATGAGGATGAATCCTTAGATAAAAGGATAGTGACAATCAATTGGATTACTTGGGGTGGTTTTCCTCAAAATGAACTTTTTATTATTATTTAACATCATGTGTATGTAATGATTCGAAAACAATAAAGAGTATTTAATAAATATATTATACTTTTTTATAGATAAATTTTTTTTTATGACAAGCCTTGTAGTCATTAAGGGTAAATGAAAAATTTCTCTCCCTTGAAGTTGATAAACACCCCTAGAATGATGTTATAATTTTTCTAATAAAAAGGAGAGGATAGGTTTTTAATGATGGATTATTAAATTATAATAATAAAATTACATTATATTTCAGTTAATTTAGTTACCATAACATTTGTATGAGGGGATTTGATGATATAATTTGTAAATAACATGAAAAGAAATTTAAAGGAAAGAGAAGAGGAATTTTCCTCTTGAGTTTCTCCTCCAAGAAAACCACATTAGGGAAATAAATTTGGTATTTTAATGAGACCAGAACCACCGGGATATAGCGGATAGGTTTGGGAATATATTTTATTATAATTTGGGAAATCCTCAAATCTTTATATGTGTGAGGAGAAGAGGTGGTGGAAGGTGGTATTTACAACGGAGGGGAGGGGCGTTCTCTTATTATTTATTTAATTAGTTTATTATTTTAGATCAAGACTATGAATAGTATTAGAATTAATATGAAAAAAATTTATAAAATTAAGCATAGTTATAGATTTTGGTATTACAACATCCATACATCATTTATGACTCTATAATTCAAGTATTTATCTTGAACTAAAAATTACCATATTTTACTATTCACCAAAATTTCATGTATATTAGAAAACTCTAAAAAATTAACCCTAACCATTTTTTGATGTTTATAATTGAAAATATAATTTTATTTTTACAAAATAATTATACATATATATATATATTAAAATTTTAATTTTAAATTTAAATCATAATTTACATGGAAGATACCAATTTAAAATTTATAACTGATTTCTGTGACACTTTAAGAAATAATATAAGTTCTCAAAAAATTATTTTATAATCATAGGATAACAAAATAAAAAATTTAAATAAATTTTATAGAATCAAATATTCTTTTAAATAAAAATATTAATTATAAAATTCTAATTAATTTTTTATAACTTAAAATAATAATAACACTTAATTAATAATTTTCAAAACATTTATTTACTTATACCATGATATAATTTTATCATATATCCATTTATAGATTCATAAATTTTATTTATAATTTTAATGCTATGATTACTATTCTATTGGATTGTTCACTATTAATAATTGTCGAGTTATTATTCTAAGGGCAAGTTACCATTCCATCTGTATATGTTTCTCAACATCTGGAAATACTTATTATTTCATTTATTCCACATTTATAAATTTTCTATTGTGTTCTAAACATGATTTCATGTGGTTCATAATATATGACATAATTATAAATATGGAATTTTTTTGGATAAAAATTTTGGGTCGTTTCTCATAAAAATTTATAACAACTCAAATAATGTAACTAAATAAAATTTAATTTCCATGTCTGTGTCCATAGCCAATATTAATTATCATTTTATCCTCAAATTAACCTATTAAATAGAATTTAATAATGTGGAAATGAATCATGATCCTCTCCAACTAACTTGTTTAATTCATAGAGGCTCTCACTACAATGGTGGTGAGATCACAAATCCAATGTGGTGTTTTAACCTAGGGAAATGAAAATAACATAGCAAATGAGTAGATTTAGTTGAGGTTTAGAACCTCCAACCAAGATTAAGTGATAAATGGGAGACCCATATTGGAATAAATAATTAATTTAAGGACTACTACTTAATTTAGAAGAAACATACATAAGGTATGGAATGAGGAACAATAATGATGGTCAAAAATACAATGAACCCTTAGGGAAAAGGTATTATCTAGATACCTTAATCCCATGGTTGAACATTCATCCTATATTGGACTTTGGTTTGGAATAGATTGGATGAAAATAGAAAAATTGAACAATTCCCTGTGGAGATCCAACACTATATGGGGATGTTGAGTCGGAGTTTGAACAGATAGATGTGATCAAATCATAGGTTATACTTCAGTGAGAGATTCTTTGGAGTAAATCTTATGTGAAAGATAATAAAGGATAGTATTATTTCATAAAAAACATGAGGCCTTTCTTCCTTTTAAAAAACTAACTCTTTTCATTTACACATTATGTAAACTTCACACACCCCGTAATGATCATGTTTTCCCCTCTAAGGAAAAAAACTTTCACAACATGAAAAGGGTATAATGTGACTAATAAAAATCATGTATTTAATACACATAATGTATTTAATACATGATTTTTATTAGTCCTACATCCAAGATCGAGATCCCCTACAACCTTCCTTCTAAAAACAAAAATGACCAACCTCATGTAAGGATTTTCAGATTTATGAAAAAAAAGGGATCAAATACAATCATTTAACTGAAAATTATGGGTTCTAAACCTCACATGATATGTCTTGATCATAATATCTTCCCCCATTAAAGAAAATCAACCACAAGTTTCTTTATTATGGGTGGTAAAGCGTCACTTGAGAATAAATCTGGTCACTAGGCATGTATGGTGGCCCCCCACTCCCATGTCTCGTGCTAAACTATGTCATGCTAACATACCACTCATATTAGAGGGAATGATTTTCATTAGATATCCATTATGATCTGGTCCACAATAAAGAACGGATGATCCACAACGGATTCATCTACTTCCATCTCAAACTCCTTTGGTTGAAGGATATGATATGTGTCTGGATAGTATAAACAAATGGGGGAAAATGTAGAAGATTTCATCCGTAGACCTATAACAATGGGGTAATTGTAACAGATAGCCTTTCGGATGGACTCCCTAAACAACCTCAAAAGTTCCAAAAAAAAAACCAAGCATGAAGCTTTTCTTTAACACCCCAAGCTTCCACGGTACACTTCTCATTGAATAATACAGTAGCGTGTGTTGTACGCAACTGCGAGTTCTAGCACACACCACAGCCAATCAAACTAGTCGTTATGAATATTAATACCCAATTTTTGAAATTTTATAAATTTTTTATTTCAAAAGATACTTTATTTTTGGATTCGTAATATCGAAATTATCTTAGGGTGATGTTTTGGTATTTTTCTGAAAACATTCAATTTTTGATGAATAGTGAAAAAACACCGAGTTATAGTTTTAAACCAAATTTTTATTTCAATAATTATTTATTTTATTTAAATTTAAATAAAGTAAAAATAGATACATAATACCTATATATGTTCATTGTGATTCATTGGAGTTTTTTTAGAATAATTTTAGATATATAAAAATTTTATTAAACTTTTCACCGTCTTTTACCCACATCCTATGAGATTTTGAAAAATTCACATAAAACCTAATTTTACCACTTTTGTGAGTGGAATTTCGAAAATCCGAGAGACACAGATAATATCAAGGAGTAAAATGTGGTTCAATGAGATGAAAATAATTTTTGGTGAATAGTAACTTTTTACTTTTATTTTCCACAGTTAAAAGTAAATAGGGTAATTAAGGGTAAAAATGAAATTAATATTACCCTAAAACATGTCCTTATTCTATTGGGAAAGGGTATCTCGACCAAAAACAAACTTAGGAATAAAATAATATCATTTAGGTTCACATGGATTAGATTAGAACAATTATTATTATTTAATTCAAAGAAGAGTTAAAAGAGATAAAATCAAAGTTTAATAGCTAAAGCATTTTTAATATAGGGTTATAAATAAGATAAATTCGATTATAAATATTCATTAGAAAGATAAAACTATTTCCTAAATAATGGAATTTTATTTATAATTTTTAGACATTAAATAATTTAATTTATTTATGACACAATGGTGATGCAATAATTACCTAATTAATGAAATATTAAAAAAATTGAATTTATAAATATCAAAATAAATGTAATTTGAGACTTTTTATGATTTCTAATAATTTTCTAGGTTAATATTACATATTATTATTTGTTATATAAATTATTTTCAAAGAAATATTTCTGTTATGAAATTATCAAAAACAAAATACCCAATAGTGTCAAAATTGACATAAAAGAGTTTTTAAAACAATTATTATATTATTAATTGATATTATATTCCTAAAAATAAAAAGTTCGGCCAAAGGACTTATATAATGATATTTTTATCATTAATGGACAACTTTGGAGTCTCTTGGAGGTATATAGTAATTTTATTAACTATATAATATAAAAATACAAAGAGACATGGTAAAAGTCACAATATTTAACTAAGATTTAAATATAAATGATAAGGTTAATGTAGTCACCCAAACCAGTCTAAAGTCTATTGGTTGAAAGGAGTTTGACCCATCCCCACCTTAACCTTTAAATAATCCACTTTAGAGCTATTAGAAACGGAATATGAATTTATTATAAAATAATATTTTTAGCTTTTCCAAAGGTGCCCCTCACCCCTCTTATAAAAGGGTACTCTCCCTTCTCTATAATTTACACCTTAAAAATACTTTTTACTCAGCCAAAACCTGCCCAAATATTCTATCAAATTCCATCACTTCAACATATAGGCCTTAGTTTGATCGTAAAGCCAACTTAATGATCCATTTTGATCAAATCAAAAGGAAGAACCCGAAAGAGAGGTAATGTTTTCACAACGCTCTTTCATGTTCATATCTTCTTCAAATTATTCATTCATTGTTATTTCAATTCTAAAATAATAACTCAAGTATCTTTTATATACTGTGATGTTATTATAAATATGGTACAACCATATTCATTATTCTATCCATCCTTTGAATGACATGTCACCGTACGTGCGTACGTAAGGCCTACCGTCTCCACGTCATGGTGTAATTGTTATTCAATGCATTATTATTTGGATGGGTATAATAATAATGTTTAATGAATATAAATAATAAGTATAACATGATAATTATTGTCTATATATGATATACCATCCAATTATATATGATATTAATATCAAAAAATGATATTGTCGCTCATGCATATGTACGGACTACCGTCTCCACGAACGCGATGAGATTCATTCCCCATCGTATCCATAAAAGTCTAATTCTAATTTTATGATTAAAAATAATATTTAGGGACTTAATATCATTCTGTATATAAATAAGATACAACCTATCCATAACAAACATGACTTATGTAATAAAACATATAAAATAAAATGAGTAAGTTAACACCCAAAACGACGATAATACTATGATATTATTAACAAAGAAATTTTAAAAGATCATATATGATATCATATTAATGTATATGATTCTTTTATAATTCAATAAAAATTATTTCACCATTATACAGGAGGCTAACCTACCCTCTACCAAGGAAAAAGTACAAAGTAAGGGGTTTTTTAACTCACTTTAAATTCCATGAGATTTCCGTTGTTCGCCACTTATTTGTTTAATGTGGTGTGTATAATACCCCTGATATTATTAATTGTGTAATATACTTATATTTATGGACATTTAAATCTTCATTGTATGATCCTTCTTTCATGGGCGTATTTTTTTTATGTTACCAAATTGATATGGGAATTTCAAATTTCCATTTCCATTTATTCGTCATTACGCATACTTCATTGATTATTTTACTCCAAGATTATGTGTGGAATCACTATTAATTTTCTTATGTCATAATTTCCACTCCCCTTTATGTGGATATACGTTTGATACACATAATCACTCCATTGATAATTTCTCAAGTCATCGATATGAACTTGATAAGAGTAATTTTGAACTCATTATCCATTTGTTGAGTTAAATATCCAATTCATTAGTGTTGTTTTTGCAAGATTGTGTGTGGATGTCCTTTGATTGTTTTACACTGAATATCCAATCATACTTATTGTATTTATATTTATCACACATAATTATGTCATTTCTTTATCCTTAACCTAAGTATATCGCCTTTATAAGAGATTTTATATCAATTTATATTCCATTGAGTCTCAATTATTGTTGTACACCAAATCACTTTTATATGGTGTATATAATGTACTTCAACATAGTATATCATGAATCCATTTACTCTCATGATATTACAAAGTTATTATTAACTAAATTATTTTTATTAAAGTTTCTATCTTTTGGTTATGAACTCTAACTAAAATATCATCTTAAAATGTTTTAGTGATTTATTATTCTAAATCTTTCTCATTAATGTCAATGTTTTAAAAATGGTTTTAAGGATTAATTTATATGTACATTAATGTTTTCAAATCAAAACTCTTTTTAAATGTTTCAAAGTGGTATGGGACACTTTGATTCAAAAATCTATTTTTAATGGATTCTTGTCAAATAGTGTGACTGTTAAATGTTTTCATGAAAAGGGGGGATATTTCTCTCAATAGTTTGATGATTATTTTAATCTATGTCAATATCCTTCATTATTCTCGATTGAGGTTAATCTGATACAATACAATCATCTATATTGTATCAAATGAGTAATGTTTGACTATGGATGTGCTATTTTTATACCATTCATGGTTTTTCATTGAAAGTATAGACATTCTGTATGCTAGTTTTAATATGAATGTTTATGTTATGTTTCAATATTTTCATATTAGGAATGCATTGGACTTAATAAGTGACGGGTGAAGCCCGCTATAGCTTCTCGATGCATCGGTAGGTGTCATGTGACAAACTAGAGTCGGTGCATTATTACATAACATGGGCATGATCACAAGAAAGATCAAATCTCGAAAGACCAATTGGTTTAGTAGCCTTGGAAACACTAGATATATTCATAAAGTTTTACATTACATCATAAAGTGAAATAATACTACAACAACATATTGTCTCCATAGTCCACAATATTATCCCCTCATTATATCCCTACAGGTCATTCATAATTTACTTCTTCACATCCTGGGAAAAATAAAACATAGAAAAGGGGTGAGCTCAAATGCCCAGTAAGAATAACAATATAGCGGAAACTTTCATAAATAAGAATAAACATTTAAGGCAATGTATAACTAAAACAAAAGCCATTTAAACTTGAACTTCAACATTTTATGGAAAAAATAAAATGAAATAATTCCATTAACTTATTCACATGGATATTCTTCTAATCGAATAATCACATGCAATATTAATAACCACTTTCATAATGATGGAATGAATAATGCTAGAATATCATAACGACATAGCCAAGGCCTCGTGCCAAGACTACAAATAATATTTTGTCAAGGCCTTGTGCCAACACACTAGTTTGTCTCATGTGACCTACCAATGCATCGAGGAGCTATAGCGGGCTCCACTCGTCACATATTAAGTCCAATGCATTCCCATATGAAAAGGTTTTAAACATAACATAAACATTCGTATTAAAACTAGCATACGGAATGTAAATACTTCATCCAAAAACCATGAATGGTATAACACATCCATAGTCAAACATATCACAAAACCATCAATACAATATAGAAGTTTTGTTTCATAATAAATCAACTTCAAATAAGCGTAAAATCTATCAAAGGATGTTGACATAGATGAAATCAAAACTCTTTTTAAAGAAATATCTCTTTTATTTTGAAATAATTTAAGAGTCACATATTTCTAAAATAAAACATTTTATTTGAAAATATTCTTATAATATTTTAAGGGAAGCTTTGAAGATTTTATAACGGCGGAAAATAGTCACACCCGTCGTATAAGTTAAAAAACATCTTACCTTAATTCTGACGAAAAGGTTTAAAAAGCACCTTGTTTGGAAAACGACGGAAATATTCCATTATAAGCCACTTATAAAAAGTCAAACAAGGTTATAATTGACTTTAACCCATATTCTTGTAAATAGTAAAAATGTTTTGAAATGCATTTTAAAAAAACATGGATGTGGATGATAAAGAGATCCCAGTAGATTATTACATATAAACAACTTCGGATAATGAAGAGATTGAGAAATAAACCCTTACCTTGTAATTTTCCATGGTTGGGGGTAGGTTAACCTCTTGTATAATGGTGAAATAATTGTTATTAAATTATAAAATAATCATATATATTAATGTGATTCAATATATGATCTTTTAACATTGATTTGTTAATAATATCTTAGTATTATCGTTGTTTCGTGTGTTAACTTACTCGTTTTCTTTTATATGTTTTGTTACATAATCCGTGTTTGTCATGGATAGGTTGTAACTTAATCATATCCAGAATGAAATTAAGTCCTTAGATACTATTATTAATCATCAAATGAGAATTATACTTGAATGGATACGATGGAGAATAAATATTAGCACGTTCGTGGAGACGGTAGTCCATACGTACGCACGAGCGACAATATCATTCTTTTGATATTAAAATAATATATAATTGGATGGTATATCATATATACAGAATCATTATCATGTTATATTTATTATTTTCATTAATTAAACATCATTATTATACCCATCCAAATAATAATTTATTGAATAACAATTACACCACGACATGGAGACGGTAAGTCGTACGTATGCACGTATGGTGACATGTCCTTCAAAGGATAGATATGATACTGAATATGGTTGTACCATATTTATAATAATATTACAGTATATAGGAGATACTGTATTCAATATTTTAGAATGGTAATAACAAATAAGGAAGAAGTGGAAGAAGAAAGGAACATGGAAAAAGGTGGTGAAATCATTACCTCTTCTTCGGGTTCTTCCTTTTGATTTGATCAAAAGGGCTCTTAGGCTGGCTTTATGACTAAAGGAAGGCCTCTAGGATAAAGTGAGGGATGTTGAGAGAGTATTTGGTCAGAGTTTGGACGAGAAAAAAGGCTTTGAAGGTGTGAGTTAATGAGAAGGGAGAGTGCCCTTTTATAAGAGGGGTGAGGGGCACTTTTGGAAAATCCAGAAATATTATTTTATAATAAATTCAAATTCGGTTTCTAATGGCTCTAAAGTTTATTATTTAATGTTTAAGGTGGGTATGGGTCTCAAACCACTCAACTAATAGGATTTAGACAGGTTTAGGTCATTATATTATCCTTATCTTTTAGTTTTAATTTTTAGTTAATTAGTATGACACTTACCATGTCACTTTGTATTTTTATATTATATAGTTAATAAACATGCTATATACATCCAAGAGACCCCCAAGTGGTCCATTAATGATACATCTATCATGATATATGTCTTTTTGCCGAACCTTAGATTTTTAAAAATTTAATATCAATTAATAACATAATATTTGTTTTAAAAACTCTTTTATGTCAATTTTGACACTATTTGGAAAAGTGATTTTTTTGAAACTCATAACAGACTGATTAGTTCGAACAAAGTAAATTAAATCAATCCTAGTATGTCATATTATCCTAGAAAATTACTTTCATTCATTAAAAGTCTCAAATTATATTTATTTGGGTATTTATAATATCAATTATTTTAATTTTTCACTATTATGGTAATTACTGCATCATCATTGTGTCATAAATAAATTAAATTATTTAATGTCTAATATTTATAAATAAAATATCATTATGTATCAAATCTTTTTAGATTTCTAATTAATATTTACAATCTAATTTATCTTATGTATAACCCTATATTAAAAATGTTTTATTAAATAAACTTTGATATTAACTCTTTCAACTCTTCTTTGAATTAAATTATAATAAATGTCCTAATCTAATCCAAGTGGACCTAAATGATAATAATTTATTCCTAAGGATGTTTTTGGTCGATAGACAGTTGTCCAATAGAATTAGGACATGTGTTAGGGTAATATTAATATCATTTTTACACTTAATTACCCTATTTACTTTTAACCGTGGTAAATAAAAGTAAAAAGTTAATATTCGCCAAAAATAACTTTCATCTCATTGAACCACATTTTACTCCTTGATATTAACCATGTCTCTCAGATTTTCGAAATTGCAATCATAGAAGCGGTAAAATTATGTTTTATGAAAAATTCAGTTTTTTAACTACCACTTAGTGGTTTCACTATTCATCAAAAACTGATGTTTTTCTGAACAATGCCAAAAATATCACCCTAAGCTGTAATTGATATTCCGAATTCAAAAATGATGTCTATTTTAAAAAATTAAAAACATATATGTTGCATTAATTAATTTTATAATTAATTCCCACCGTTACGACAAATAGCGTGTTTTTAAGAAACAATATATATCAAAAGATTGACAACTGTTTATGTCCAATTTCAATGTGCAATTAATTATAATGAACACCATTGGACAAAATGGTAAAAATATATTCTAATTATACCTTTAAACCACTAAATAATATAATTTATCACTATAAATTATTTTGATTAAAAAAGTTTTTTTAAAGTATTTTCACTATTCATAAAAATTGCAAGTTCTCAGAAAAATACCAAAAATTCAACTTAGGATAATTTCGATATTCTGAATCCAAAAATGAAGTCCATTTTGAAATATAAAATATATATAATTTCAAAAAGTAGGTATTACGATTCATAACAGCTAGTTTGATTGGTTGTGGTGTGTTAGAACTCGATGTTGTGTACAACACATGCTATCACATTTTTTCAAAAGAAGCGTATCGTAGAAGCTTCGGGTGTTACACACAAGGCCTTGACAAAATATTAATTGTAGTCTTTGCAAGAGGCCTTGACTATGTTGTTATGATAGTCTGGGATTATGCATTCCATCATTATGAAAGTGGTTATTGATATTGCATGTGGTTATTCGACTAGTAGAATATCGATGTGAATAAGTAAATGGAATTATTTTATTTTATCTTTTCCATATTATGATGAAGTTCATGTTTAAAAGGTTTTTGTTCTAGTTATACTTATCCTTAAATGTTTATAATTTTTTACGACAGTTTCCACTATATTGTTATCCTTACTAAGCATCTGAGCTCACTCCTTTCAATGTTTTATTTTTTCCAGGATGTGAAGAAGTAATTTATGCATGAACTGCAGGGATAATATGAGGGGATATGAAGACAAGATATTGTTTCGGTTTTTTTTTAATTTATGATATAATGTAAGACTTCTGAATATATCTAGTGTTTTCCAAGACTACTAAACTAATTGTTCTTTCGATACTTGATCTTTTATGGTCATGCCAATGTTATGTAATAATGCACCAACTATGGGTAACTTGGGTTGGGGAGTTATAGTTGGTATCAGAGAAAATTTAGTAAAAACCTTTGAAACTAGATTTAGATAAACTCCGATTAGAGCACATAGCCCTAAGATAGAATTTGAGGATTAGTATAGAAGAACTTCCTAAATTTTGGGAATTGTATAGATTTTGTGAGTTTTCCAAGCAATACATCCCTGTTTGGAAACGAGCTGGTAGAGGTGGCTCTAGCACAGATGTACCTAGGGGTAAAACCTGAAAACACCGCTTTGAGCTAGACTCGAATGGGAACTGGTGCATGACAACGGGCCTTGCTGCACTCTTGGTAACGAAACTCCCGGAGAATATTCTTAGGATAATTTACATTTTATTTACAAACCAATTTGAAGTATTTTATTATAAGATGAGAATAAATGACCTTGGTTAATCCTAAGTTGTTTCAAATTGAGAATATGGTGTCATGATAAGCTCTACATTATCTTATGACTTCTGTTACTCACACAATGCTTTCTAATTTTAGTCAATGGCTGGAGTCCAAGGAAGTCATAGTAACTTTGAGAATGATGTACAAGGTGGTAGAAGTGGTGGAAATAAGCAACAAAATGGAATTTTGATAGGCGTAAAATATATTATGTTCATGCCAAATCAGTTTTCCAAAAATATGATAAAAACATATATATTAACTAACTTCTTAACTCAACAAAGAAGAGAAATGTGATGAATTATAAGAGCTCCAGCAGTGGAGACCATGGAGAAAAAAATCCTAAATTTCCATCATGCCGAAAATTTTGAAGGAGACACCAAGGAAAGTTTCTCAATGGAACAAAGAAATGCTTTACGTGTGGGAAATAAGGACCTAAAGTGAATAATTACCGTGAAAAAATGAAGAGTACTATGAAAGAAAATAAAAATGGTCCCAAACATCTATTTACAGTCATTTTCCATAAATGTAGGGGACATGGACATTACCGGAGTGAATGCCTTATTCTATAGAATATTTTCTTTGTCAAAGAATATGCTATGTGAAAATAAATGTTTGGAGAAATGTTTAAAAGTACTAGTGCTCATTTTTGATCAAATTACTTTGGAATAATTTTCTCTTTTATTTGTAACCCCATAGTTTTCCATGTGAGAATGATATTTGAGGAAGACTTATCTTTTCCCTTATGGATATAATTATAATTAACCATTTGGTTTTATAGGATCATTGGGATTGAGGCAATTACAAGTTATTATATTTTGGGATGAAAATGAAAGGTATGAGATAACATTTCTAATTAAAGTTATGTTATGGTTATTTTTTGGAATTTATCTCATATTGGTAATGTTATAAAATATTGTTTCTGAAAGAAAGGAAAACACTCAGACCGTGTGACAACCCATCGCGTCGGACAAAGTTGTGGGAATCGAACCCACAACCAAAGTACGATTAGGATTTATCGCCTTCTACTGGACTACGTGATGTCCCTGTTTAGTGTCACTAATTATTTTTAGTGAAATGATTTTATTGATCAATAATAAGTTGATTTGGATTCTTATGTCTTATCAAATGAATACCCTTAGTATCGGAAAATGATTTGGTAATTAAGTGATAAATGTTATTTTGGAAGATGTTCTCTTTTTTGGGAACACTATATGCCCAAGGACACTAGAATATTATGGGATTTCATTTGAGGAGTAATGATGGATTTTTATCTACGTTTTTACTGTGGATTTATAGTGATTTGAGTTAATTATGGAAATGATTAACCTATAATAGAGAATATGTGATTAGGTTAATTACTTTTAAGTATGTGACTTTAATAGTAGTTGATGTCATTTGGAGATAAAATTTAACGTGGAAGACTACATAACCAAATTCTTCCTTGTTTTGGGTTTCAATATTAGTTTGGATTATTTTGAAGGATTTTAAGGACAATTGTTTATTGAATGGTATTTATTTAACTTTGGTGTATTGTAGGTTTAATTTTATAAATTAAGATTAGTGTTTCTTTCTCTAATGGAATATGCTTTTGGGGGATCATTAGATCTTTTACTATCCATTTTGGTTTTGATTAATCTTTAAAGACAAAGTAAATATGTAGTTTATCATTCATGGATCATGTGATTCTATAGAAGTTTACTCTAGCTCTTCCAGTGTTACCAAGTCTTGTTGAATACTCATCATTTTAAAAAAATGAGTTAGTAGTGGAAATTTATTAAAGAATGAAACTCTACATAAAAATTAAGTATATCTCTTTATTTTCTTAGTCAATCTCGTAAATGAATTCCTCGTCTCTATGCAATGTAACTTAAAAAAATGTTGTCCGTATACTTTTCCTACTGGGAAACTAATGATCATTTATCCTATCACAAATTTGCGGCTTTCTTGTTGGTAACCTTCTCCTGATCATGTTTTCTATCCCTCTCCATTAGAACTTGACACTTAGTTTATCTTTTGTATCCATGTTTTCCTAAATGGAATTGCAGTATGATTTATCTTGGGTGAAATTTTTACTCCATTTTCATTCAATTAAGGTGATAGTTTTATTGAATCTTTTTCTGATGTGGTAATTTCCATTATATTCCCAAGCCCAATTTTAAAAATTTATAGGAAGAAATTATTTTATGGAGGGGAGAATGTAACACCCCAAGCTTCCACGGTACGCTTCTCTTTGAATAATACAGTAGCATGTGTTGTACGCAACTTCGAGTTCTAACACACACCACAGCCAATCAAACTAGCCATTATGAATAGTGATAACCAATTTTTGAAATTTAATAAATTTTATATTTCAAAATGGACTTCATTTTTGGATTTTGAATATTGAAATTAGCTAAGGGTGAATTTTTGGTATTTTTCTGAAAACATTCGATTTTTTATGAATAGTGAAAAAACACCGAGTTATAGTTTAAAACTGAATTTTTATTTAAATATTTATTTATTTTATTTAATTTTAATTTTGGTCAAAATAGATACGTAATACCTTTATATGTTCTATTTAATTCATTGGAGTTAGTTTAGAATAATTTTAGATATATAAAAATTTTATTGAACTTTTCACCGTCTTTTACCCACCTCCTAGTAGAATTTGGAAATTCACATAAAACTTAATTTTACCACATCAATGAGTAGAATTTGAAAAATCATAGAAACGCAGTTAATATCAAGGAGTAAAATGTGGTTCAATGAGTTGAAAATAATTTTGGTGAATAGTAACATTTTACTTTTATTTACCACGGTTAAAAGTAAATAGGGTAAAAATGAAATTAATATTACCCTAACACATGTCCTAATTCTATTGGAAATGTGTATCTCGACCAAAAACAACCATAGGAATAAAATATTATCATTTAGGTCCACTTGGAGTAGATTAGGAGAATTATTATTATTTAATTCAAAGAAGAGTTATAAGAGATAAAATCAAAGTTTAATAACTAAAACATTTTTAAAATAGGGTTATACATAAGATAAATTCGATTATAAATATTCATTAGAAAGATAAATCGATTTCCTACATAATTGTATTTTATTTATAATTTTTAGACATTAAATAATTTAATTTATTTATGACACAATGGTGATGCACTAATTACCTAATTAAGGAAATATTAAAATAATTGATATTATAAATATCAGAATAAATCTAATATGAGACTTTTAATTATTTCCACTAATTTTCTAGGTTAATATGACATATTTGGATTGGTTATATCAATTTGTTTTGAAGTTATAGTGCTGTTACGAAGTTATCAAAACCCAAATACCCAATATTGTCAAAATTGACATAAAAGAGTTTTTTTTAAAAAAAATATATTATATTATTAATTGATATTCTATTCATACAAATAAACGGTTAGGCAAAAGGACTTATATAATGATATTTGTATCATTAATAGACAAATTAGGGGTCTCTTGGAGGTATATAGTATGTTTATTAACTATATAATATAAAAATACAAAGAGACATGGTAAATGTCAAAATATTTAACTAAGAATTAAATATAAATGATAAGGTTAATATAGTAACCCAAACCTATCTAAAGTCTATTGGTTGAAAGGAGTTCAACCCATCCCCACCTTAACCTTTAAATAATCCACTTTAGAGCCATTAGAAACTGAATATGAAATTATTATAAAATAATATTTCTAGCTTTTCCAAAGGTTCCCCTCACCCCTCTTACAAAAGGGTACTCCCCCTTCTCTCTAATTTACACCTTAAAAAGAATTTTGGCTCAGCCAACACCTGACCAAATATTCTATCAACTTCCCTCACTTCAACATAGAGGCCTTTGTTTGATCATTAATTCAACCTAAGGATCCCTTTTGATCAAATCCAAAGGAAGAACCCGAATAAGAGGTAATGTTTTCACAAACCTCTTTCAAGTTTCTTTCTTCTTCAACTTCTTATTTCATTGTTATTTCCATTCTAAAATAATAACTCCAGTATATTTTATATACTGTGATGTTATTATAAATATTTTACAACCATATTCAGTTTTTTTATCCATCCTTTGAACGACATGACACTATACGTGCGTACGTACGGCCTACCGTCTCCAAGTCGTGGTGTATTTGTTATTCAATACATTATTATTTAGATGGGTAAAATAATGATGTGTAATTCATATAAATAATAAGTATAACATGATAATAATTCTGTATATATGATATACCATCCAATTGTATATGATTTTCATATCAAAAGAATGATATTATCGCTCGTGCATATGTACGGACTACAGTCTCCACGAACGCGATAAGATTCATTCCCCATCATATCCATAAAAGTCAAATTCTCATTTTATGAATAAAAATAATGTTTAGGGACTTGATATCATTCTGTATATGAATAAGATACAACCTATCTATAAGAAACATGACTTATGTAACAAAACATATAAAAGATAACGAGTAAGTTAACATCCGAAACGACGATAATACTAAGATATAATTAACAAAGCAATGTTAAAAGATCTTATATGATATCATATTAATGTATATGATTATTTTATAATTCAATAAAAATTATTTCACAATTATACAGGAGGCTAACCTACCCTCTGCCAAGGAAAAATACAAAGTAAGGGGTTTCTTAACTCACTTTTAATTCTGTGAGATTTCCATTGTTCACCGCTTATTTTTTGAATGTGGTGTGTGTACTACTCATGATTGTATTAATTATGGAATATACTTAAATTTATGGATATTTACATCATTATTTTACAATCCTTCTTTCATGGGTGTATGTTTCATAAGTTACTAAATTGATATGGGAATTTGAAATTTCAATTTCCATTCATTCGGCTTTACGCATACTTCATTGATTATTTTACTCCAAGATTATGTGTGGAATCACTATTTATTTTCTTATGTCATAATTTCCACTCCCCTTTCTGTGGATATACTTTTTATACACATAATCACTCCATTTATAATTTTTCAAGTCATCGATATGAACTTGATAACAGTAATTTTTAACTCATTCTCCATTTGTAGAGTTAAATGTTGAATTCATTGGTGTTGTTTTTACAAGAATATGTGTGAATGTCCTTTGATTGTTTTACACTGAATATCCAATAATATTGAGTGTATTTATATTTATCACACATAATTATGTCATTGATTTATCCTTAACCTAAGGATACGTCCTTTATGAGAGATTTTATCTCAATTTACATTCCATTGAGTCTCCTTTATTGTTATACACCCAAACAATTTATATGGTGTATATAATGTACTTTGGCATAGTTATCATGAATCCCTTTATTCTCATGATACTACAAAGTTATTATTACCTCAATTATTATTATTAATGTTTCTCTCTTTTGGTTAGGAACTCTAACTAAAATATAATTTTAAAATGTTTTAAAGATTTATTATTCTAAATCGTTCTCATTAATGTCCATGTTTTAAAAACGGTTTTAAGGATTTATTTATATGGACATTAAAGTTTTCAAATAAAAACACTTTTTAAAAGATTCAAAATGGTATGGGTCACTTTGATTCAAAAATCTATTTTAAATGGCTTATTGACAAATAGTGTGACTTTTAAATGTTTTCAAGAAAAAGGGGGATATTTTTATCAATAGTTTGATGATTATTTTAATCTATGTCAATATCCTTAATTATTCTCGATTGAGGTTAATATGATACAATACAATCTTCCATATTGTATCGAATGAGTTATGTTTGACTGTGGATGTGCTATTTTTATACCATTCATGGTTTGTGGTTAAAAGTATTGACATTTCGTATGCTAGTTTTAATATGAATGTTTATGTTATGTTTCAATATTTTCATATAAGGAATGCATTAGAGATAGTATGTAATGGGTGGATCCTGCTATAGCTCCTCAATACATCGGTAGGTCTCTTGAGAAAAACTAGTGTCTTGGCACAAGTCCTTGATAAAATCTTATTTGTAGTCTTAGAACAAGGCCTTGACTATGTGGTTATGATAGTATAGCATTATGCATTCCATCATTATGAAAGTGGTTATTGATATTTCATGTGGTTATTTGACTAGTATGATATCCATGTGAATAATTAAATGGCATTATTTCATTTTAACTTTTCCATATTATGTTGAAGTTAAAGTTTAAAAGGATTTTGTTTTAGTTATACATTACCATAAATGTTTATGCTTATTTTCGCTATATTCTTATCCTTACTGAGCATCTGAGCTCACCCCTTTCAATGTTTTATTTTTTCCATGATGTCAAGAAGTTATTTATGAATGACCTAGAGGGATAGTATTAGGGGATATGAAGAAAATATGTTGTTGTAGTTTTTTTACTTTATAATGTAATGTAAGACATATGAATATATCAAGTGTTTCCAAGAATACTAAACTAATCATTATTTTGAGACTTGATCTTTTGTGATCATGCCAATGTTATGTAATAAGGCACCGAATCTTGGTAACTGGGGTCGGGGCATTAAATTTTCCTACCATCTAAATTAAAAATTTCCCAATCAAGTTCATACCCACAAGAGTACATGGTCTCCAAACATAAAATCTATTGGTCACCAGTGATGGATAGAATATGATTTTTACCTTGAATGAGTAGTATCCATTCTCTTCTTCATAAATTTAACCTTCTCTAAAGTCTCATGAATGAAAAAAGGTCCAAGTAAGAGTAACTCGCCTATCTGTATCCTATATAAATGTGAACAGAATTTCCAACCATATAAGGCCTCATAAGGATCCACATTCATCGTCACTTGAAAGAATCTATTTTTGGCTAACTGACCTAGAGGTATTTGTTTCTCCTCATAGCCTGCTAAATCAATGATGCATGCGTAGAACATGTCCTTCAATACATGTTTCATCCATTCTGAATAACCTATAGTCTTAGCCTCATAGTTTTTTCTCAAAAGTACATTCATATACAAATATATTTTTAACCCTTTCCAAAACATCAATGTGAAACAAACATCCCTATCTAAAAGGATAGTATGAGGGACCCTATGTAGGCATATAATCTCACAGACAAAAATTATCACATGATCATTGACCATGAAGGTCTATATAGAAGTTAAAAATTTTCACCCTTCATGCTCTGCTCATTGAACACCCATATTACATCCTTTCTTCTTGGGGGTCTCGATTAAACCATCACAAAATCTATCCAGACAACTTTCCATTTCAACTCAAAAAGGTGAAATGTCGATAAAATCAATTATGGTCACTGTTTCTCATCATTCACATGATAAAATGTTGAACATAATGTAATAAAACTAGTTATCTCCCTTTTTAGACTAATACACCACTTCAAGTAGCATAGGTCACAATATATCTTTGTAAGTACATGGTGTACTGCCTATGTAGAAACATGAAAATATCACTTCAACTCCTCTCAAATGTTTTTTGGATCCTATAAGTGTTCATGATTGTGAGATAGATCATCCTATTAAATTATCCACCCAATTTATATATCCTTACATGAAACGCTATCCCTTAGGATTATTCCCTCGGGGTTTGATAACTGTATCATCATTACTCTCTCCAGAAGTGAAGTGGTCACAAACAGTGATGTAAGCACAGACTGTCTGTGATAGTCTTAGACCTCAATGTTCATCTCCAAAAATTGGTTATAAGCATCCACTCACTACTAGACTCTATAAATGCCTATGTATGGTTACATCAGCTAAGATCGCAAGCTATAGTATTTAATTTTTCAGGCACATAAAAAATTTCAAAGTCAACATTATATAGGTATTCAACAATACTACATTTTATAATATTTAATTCGCGTTACACGAAAATATACCTGTGGGTTTTATGGTATTTAAACACACAAAAAAACACTCTCTAAGTATTTAGTGCCTAAAACAACTCAAGGAATGGACAATGGATTTCAACTCGATATCTCATGAATGGTAATTCCACTCATGAGGCCTCACCTACCACAACATGTACACACAGACTCAATCTTACTGCATCTGAACTCATAATATACCTTTACGTGATTCATCACAATAGAATGTATAGATTTTACCCTGCTATTGTGAAATTAGTATTTGTGTAGATTCTAGTCACCCTCTAGCTCTTAAAATATTATCTCATAGGCTTCTGAGTATAAAAAATTCACACAATTTTTAGTCATTATCATAAGAGGTGCTTCAAGGCATGAAAATCCTTGAACGATGTTCTTATAATAACTAGATAGCCCCGAGAAACTATGTATGGAAAAAATGGGATAATCCCATGTTACTGTAGCTCCCACCATCTCTAGTTCAACTAACAATCCAACCACTAAAAAATTAACACCCAGGAAGTGCACATTATCAATCAAGAAGTGGAATTTCATGTGATTAGGATAGAGATGGTTCTCTATCAGTGAATTTTGATAGATCTAAAAATGTTTTAGATGGCTACCTCAATTATGATAATAACATAAGATTTCATCTATGAATATTAGAACAAATGAATCTAGATATGGGTGGAAACCATAATTCGGAAAGCACATAAAAATTGTTTCTACATTCATCATACTGAACAGCATAACCCGATACTCACAATGACCATGTATTTTACAGAATTTTGAATGATTTATTTTTGAAGATGAAACCTATACCTAGTTACAGTTCGACATCAAATCACTATTAGAAAAAACATGACCTCCTCAGATCTGATTGAATAGTTCATCTGAACGGGGAATATGATGCTAGTTCTCTAATTAAATCTGATTAAACATCTATTAAACCACATAATGTCCAAGAAGTTTCCCCGTATTCAGGGTAAAAATTACGGGTGGTCCCCAATGTTAAGTGACGTGATTTATAAAAACATTATCTTCAAAGTCCTACATCAACCTATTGAGCTCCTTCAACTCAGTAGTGGTCATCTTATATGAAATAATGGACACTAGTAAAGCTCCTATAACTGGATCAATATAGAACTCCACCTCCCACTGAATTGGTACACCTAAAAAATAATTAGGTAAAATTATCTAAAATGATCTATTATACTGTTGAATTCATCCTAATGAAAACCATGATCATCCATTTAATGGCTAGAAATCTTGGTCATCAGGTCACTCCACCCACAATACACTAGTCCATCTCTATCAAACCAGAAATCCCACTAACACATGTAAATATAAGAATCACCCTAAAGTGATTTAAATGATATCCTCCAACAATATCAATCTGCATATGCTGGATAATAAAATAACAAAAGCATCAGAGGAGTAATTTTGAAACCAAACATCACAAGGATAAATATGTTCAATAGGAAAAGAGAGTCACCTATCTTAATGGGGCACTCATGGCATTGGAAAATGCTCTCAAAATGAATACCCAAATGTTTTTTAAGGGTCATAACTTCACAAAAGTATTAAATTTTAGTTCAATACATTCCACAATAACTAAATCGATAAAATAATTTTAATCCCCTATATCAAACAAAATAGATAACAAGGTTGATGCTACAAAAAATTACACTTAGAAGTATAAAAGGTTTGGAACTCTTCTCCCCATGTACATGATTCACTATATAATACTTCAATCTTCCAGAACCATGAGATACAACTTCACTACCCTATGGGGGAATTCTTTGTGGACATTATTCAACTAGTGTATGGCTCCCCTGACCAAGACATCCACCTCGACCTGACCTGCTAGTAGAGGTCTAGTTCCATATCAAACCTAGAGCTATAGATCCCACTCTATGACCCAGAGTAAATGTTGATCCATTTTCCCTAGCCACTGGTGTAAATTTTTTGAATAACTTATATAAATAGACCATTTTTTTCATAGGATTGACACTCAACTGGTCCCCTCACATAATGAGTTTCAAAATCCTTTACTTTCAATATTGATTTCATATTTCAAAACCTCTAGTAAGTTCATAATAAGCAGTGATTCCCTTGTGAGAGCTCTCAAAGTGATGCTTCATGCAAACATATACAGCACCACTGGTTCATGAAGCAGATCCAGTATCATATAGACCTCCATAATCCCCCAATATAGGTTCTTCATTATGTGTCAAGTTAACTATTTTATACATTATATTCAACTGAGAAACAGTCGCCTGAGATCAAGTGGGATGTCAATGACCATCCCAAAAATGTCTCTCTTTCACTATCTCATTAGTCCTATAAATACTCACAATGCAATAAAACACACTAAAACAAATTGATTAATCCATAAGGTGCATTAAACCCTAATTTTGGTTCATGAACTCCCCCAAATGACTAACCCTCAATGTCTTCGGGAAGAAGTAGACAAATATGGTAATCTGGAAATACCACCAAATTACTTCCATGTACTGACCATCCTAGTTTAGAATATCCCACTTGTTTTTTGTGGATCCTCGAAGAATGTGCATAGATACCTTAACTCTATTCTCAGGTGCTATCTAAAGGTGTTCGAAGATAGATAATATAGTCCCAATCTATAACTCTTGAGACTAGGGTCCACCCTCCCCAAAAAAACCATGTGGTTGTTTTAGCAGGAGCTCCCCAATAATCCCTCCCATAGAGGGGATGGGATTAAGATCTACGGGTATAGTCTTCATAAAATAAAGAAACTCCCACTAAAACTTGTAATCATCTCCTTCGTTTGGTATAATAGGACGTTATATGTGTGGAAACACAGGGGGTAATACTAGTGGCTTAGTGACCACCACCTATAGAGAATTATTGTCACTACACTCCTAGTGTAGGAGTTTAGGATGTTGTGTAAGCATACACAAGAAATTCCACGTATAGACCTCGACTGGATTTATGATAGGAACTATGATGAAAAATAAATAAATAATATAAGTAAAATTATTAAAATAGAAAATTCACACCATTATACCTACTCCAAATTCCATTTTTTGTTAATAGAAACGATCACAAAGAACATGAGAGAAACTAAAACTACCCACTACTTTGGTCGGGTCTATTTTAAGGCCTATATTTTACATTAAGAGTCCCAATATATGGACATACTATTACAAAATATAGAGTAAAACATCCTTTAATTTGAAAATTGGAAATTCCATTTAATGGAAACCATATTTAAATATATGATTTAATAATTTATTGACTTAGATAATAGATCGGTTAGCTAAAATACCATTCCCATATAATATAAGGACATTCTTTATAAATTATAATCAGTTGTTAATATTTCATCATCCAAACCATTTCATTCAATAACCAAATGCGCCTGGAAATATACTATAATTTTACTAACTGAATCATCATTACCAATCTATTCAATTAATTTCCCCCTTTATATTATAAATGTAATTCATGTATTTAAAATTAATAAATGTATTACTATATTTAACATTGGTTACATAACAAAAATGTGTGATAATTTCTTGAAGGTATTCTCATCAACCTGTATGGGAGAAAACCATTTAGGTTCATTTAGACACTTTAATAACCCATTTTATAATCTCCTTTTTCCTAAAAAACATTGGTTTGATAACATACATATAATTCATGATATACCAAAAAGTTATCAGGAATAAAATGTAGCCTACCTAAAATAGCCTAATTTATGAAATATTAATCCTATATTGACCCTGTATTGATGCATGATGACGAAATACATTCTATATTTTACAAAAAAAAAATATTATCTAAAGTAATAATAATAATAATAATAATATCACATATCAGGTGAACCACCTAATAGTGGAATCAAGTCGACTATATCAAACATAAACAAGAATAGAAAATCCTAGCCTATTAAATTTTGTTATTCTCCATTATATGGGTTAGGTAATACTAGGAACAAGCTCATTATCAATTCCATAATTTCCTTGAATCTTTATACCATCTCCAATTACTTAAGAAAATAAAAAAATTGATATTATACCAATTTGTAACATCCTGACTGAGAATCCACTAAACATTTCCATAATCTAGTAGGTCACTTACCCTCAAGCCTTCCACCCTGTATTACAGAGGTTACAAACTACTATCTCGGGCCAAAGGTGGTATAGTGGGGAGAGTATAACTACATCATTAGAGTCAATAAAAGGTGTAATAAAAGGATAACAGAATAGATAAACCATAAATGTAACACCCAGATCCAGAATCCTGAAGCCATTGCATTACTTATTAAATTGGAATGTTTACAAGGAAGTAAATACCAAAAGAATTATAATTTATGTAGTCTTGAAGAAACTAGATAATTACATGTAAATCATTTTACATTGGGAATAGTAAAAAAATACATAACAAAAACTAAAAATTGCATCCATGAAAACTCAATAAATGTTATATTCTTCATAACATGTTCACGATAAACAAATGAAAGGGGTGATATAAAATTATATATAAAGGTTAGAAATATTGGAATCATGAAATAATAATAATTTAATCATAATCAAATTGGCATAGTCAATATGGCAGGGTGAATAAATGAAAAACACACACTATTAATAAATTGAGAATGAAATTTCATCTATAGATTTTGTTATAGGGAAAACCTCATGGATAGTAATAACTAAAAATGAATAAAGAAAACGATTATTAATTTGATTTCATGTATCTGGCCCATGATACCACTGTACCATCCAAATTTTTTATCTCTATGGGTAGATACCCATATGATTTTTTTGGAAACAAACTCAATGGTTTTGTTTCCAAATAAGTTGTCTCATGACACCAATTGATGCATAGATGGGATATAGTGGGTCAAACCAATCACTAAAAGTCTATGTAATTATTTATACATATATTTAATACATGTACAATTTTCCTTCTCAATATCTGTATCTAGTAGAGGATACATATTCATCCATATTTCCATAGTAAAATCATTTATCCAAATAAACACTATATGTAATAGAGTATACAGCTTAATATAATAATAATATACATGAATAAAGAATATTTATACATCATATATTTAAAATTTAAAATGAAATATTATCTCAACGGGGTAGTAGATACACCACATAAGAATGATTAGGTGCATAATACATAGAAAGTCACTACGAAAAGGAAACAAAAACAAATTCCCATACAACATTGTAATCAATAAAGTTTATAATCATCATGTGAATCACATAATATAGAATCATGATATAATATATCAAATTGAATTAAACATACCCCACATACCAGAAATATGGGGTGAATAGTGTAAGTATCATCGAAATAAAAGTGAGATGAGAAACCCCTTGCCTTATGCTCGAATGTGTTATTTATTTGATATTAATGACCATAATAATGAAATTTAGCTTCATTAATTAAGAATTACATAACCAAATATACTATTAATTGATTTGTTTTAACTTTATTATGTTTATTTTGGTCCTTTTTGATCGGTTAAAGATGTTTAATTTTATTATTTTGGAAGGATTCTCTCCCTTGGTTTTTATGATCGGTATACTTATATTCATGAATGGTAGTTCATTTGAAATGTGGTTAAACATACTTAATTGTTAATATATATTATTGTTAACATTACATATATAAAAATCATCTTATAGAAATATTTTTTATATACCATGAGTATGACTCATTATATTAAAATTAATGATAAACACTTGGATAAACTTGGTGGTTTTGTGTATAATGAAAATGGTTTGTATTACAGTTTTATATTATGAGTGTGTAAGGATTAAAAACATTATATAAGATAAAAAATATATATTATGATCTAGAATGAATTTTTAAATGATTCATGACTAGTCGTGAAGGTAGTAATGAAAATTGAAAACCCATCTTCCTTGAATAAGATAATTAACACATCTCGGATAGTGTATTCCTTTATAATATAAAAGGAGGGAGAAGAATAGATGATGATAGAATAACATATTATCATAACAAATTTAGAGTAAATATAAGGTACTGAATTTTTTAAAACAATTTGATTGGAATATATGAGAATATAAAAGATAACAATGGAACTTGAAAAGAAACCAAAACAATAGAAAAGAGGAATTTTCCTCCTAAATTTATCTTCCATTGAGAGCCTCTTTAGGGGAGAGGATTTGGTATTTTGTGGAGAACAAACAATTTTGGACATGAGGTAGGATCATAGGGAGATATTTGATATGAATTTAGAAAATCATGGAATCTTGATAGGAGTGAATAAATTAGGGTGTGAGGGGTAGTATTTATAGTGAAGGGGAGGGGGATTTTCTTAATATTATATTCATTAATTTATTATTTCTCCACCAGACAATAAATAGTGAGGATTCCATGATCTAGAATAGTAATAAGTGCATGTAAGTTATATAATTGAGTTATTACATCCCACATTATGTAAGAAATAATGGATTGAAATTATAATGTATTTATATGGTAAATTAATTTATTTTACTATTCACCAAAAATTCAATCATTTTTGAAAAATTTCAAATATTCACCCCAAACATTTTTTGACACCTAGAATCCAAAAAAGGAACTCTCTTTTTCAAAAATTATTTTTCTAAATGTGATACATTGTATTTTTAATTAAAATAATCCTTTAATCAAAGATTACCATCACATAAAATATTCATCTTAATTTTTTAGGTGCCTAAATTTTATATATACTTTCAAGGGTAAGGTTCCATTAATAAGGATCATATTAATATTTATATGGGTATGAAAACAATAATAAAGATAAATTACTTTTTTATTGAAAATTATATTATTTTTATTAGACTCCAAATATCACCCTCATCGCACCTGTGTATGCCTGTTTTATTAAATTCAGAACAAAGAATTGGAAACATTTATGTTTAATGGATGGGTTATGTATATCTTCATAAATAAAAAATTGAATTAGTTTTGCATGCAATATGTAACATCTAATTAATTGAATTTATTTAATAGAAACATAGCATAAAATGTTTGGGGTGTTATAATAGAAATAACTAGAAGAATGAACCGTAAACGTAAAACATTCATATGATAAGAATAAAAAATTCATCATGAGTATCATCTAGTACCATATCCAAAATCATGTAATTTAGTTTATCCAAAAAAGGCAAAAATGGAATAAAGAATACATTACCTTACATGTATTGAAAGAATAAAAGACTAAAAAACCATCTCCATATAGCATCATGAGCCTTTGCTCGATCATGTGATCCCCTAATTCCAGGATTCAATCAATCAAGAGTTAGAATATTAGAGCTTTCCTTTACCCCTCCCTACATACATATACTCTTCCTAGATACCATTTGATGAAGAGAAAGAGTGTGAGATAAACTCAATAGGCCACCACTAATAAGGTCTATAACAAATCCATCTAATGTGAATAATCCCCAACAATGTCCATGTATATTAGGTAAGGAGTAAATAAGGAAAAATATAAAATTCAAAATTGAAAAATCTATAAAATAAGAAGACTATGATATATTATAATCAATATAATTTAAGTATCAAGAGTAGGAAGTAACTAGTTTTTTCTAATCCATGTGTGATAAGAGAAATATACATACAAGGGCTATGTCCCCTGCCATATTACTTGTGTGCCCAATATTCAGAGATGTAATGCTATAAAAAATTCATAGGTTTCATACCCATATCTGCATAAATGGTTATATATCGGAAATAATTATACTTAGTGGTCACAAGTTGCATTCATCGATACCCCTTCTAGTTTCATACCATGATGTTATAGGTGTCTTACATTATAATAAGTTAGTGTGACAATAAAATGTAATGGTTCCATTTGTTATTAATCATAGATAGTATACCTAAATAATCATTGGTCCATATATAAATAATAGATTTCATATATAAAACTGGTTCCACAATAAAATAATCTGAGGTTTCATCCCCAAAAAATATGTCGATGTGATACCTTTATGTAACGGGTGTAATGGATAGAGGTAATAAAAACATGAAAGTAATATAATAAATATAAAGGGATATATTAGTGTTCATTCCCCATAATAATTAGCAGTTAATCATTGTAATAGAATATTCTAATGTGGAAATGGAGGCTTGATCCTCTCTAATGAACTCATTTAATTTAAAGAGTCTCCTACTATGAAGGTGGAAATATCACACACCAAAATGGGAGATTTAATATTGGGAATATAACACACCATATGGGTGTCCTGGGTTTAGGTGTAAAACATCCAACCACGATTATGTGCAACAAATGTGACCCATAATAGAAGAACTAATTAATGTATAGACTATCATTTAATTTTGAAGCAACAACTATATGGTATGACATATGGCACAAAATTGATAGCCAATAAGATAAAAATACTTTTGGAGAATGTATAGACTTCCTAACATACTACTTTGGTAGAACACTCATCTAGTATCAACCTCTGGTTTGGTCTATAATGTAATAAAATGAACAAACATATGAACACTCGATGGTAATCCAATGTGTAAGAAAAAGATAGATCAGAGTCTTGACAGAGATATGTGATCGAATCCTAGGATAGGGTTGAGGGAAGAATTTTCCGTACAACTTCTATGTGAGAGAGAAAATATGAGATGTATATTTTAAAAAACAATATTCCATACTAAATTTTGAACTAGGAGACCTAGGAAATTTACATGTCATGTAAACATTACATGTCGTGAAATGCTCATGTTTTTCCCCTCCATGGAAAACCCATTACACATCATGAAAAGTGTCTATATTGACCAATACATGTCAGGTATTTAATTAAATCCGTGTTTTTAAATACACATCATGTATTTATCCAATATCTAGTCTCCACCCTCATACAGAATTCCTTAAAAAAAATAAAAAAGGTCCTACCTTAAGATAATGTTTCTATTTTCAAACAAAAAATATTACTAAAACATGATGTTTAGTGAAAATTAAGTGATATGTACCTCATATGAAAATATATTATCTTATACAGTCCCTATTGATGGGTGTTTATTTATTTGTGTGTGTGGGAGGACATGGATGATTATTCTAAACAAGATATTATGTAGCTCTTTTTATTTTTGAGGGGAAAACTATATTTGGCTTCAACAACTTTTAAGAATCATGTTTATCTAATATATATTATACTGTGACAACTAATTACTTCATTGATATTACTCATACCTATTTTATATCCCATAGTCTATCATATTTGATGTTTTAATGGAACATTGGAAAATCATTATTGGCTTCATACAAGGTATGATTACTCACCCCCAATATATGAACATATATTGGTATTCATATGTTGTTTTCCGTGATACAGAAAAGGGACTAATTGCTGACTTTTCTAGCAGTGTTCCTTGATGTTACTATCATATTGGTTGAGTAAGAAATTGGAATCAGTTCTTATATTGGTCCAGTTTAGTTCCTCTTAGTTTCATAGTTATTTTAATTTGTTGGAGTTTTAGTTTCTATCGCTAACTATTCAATTATTATTATGATTTTTGACCATATTTCACAATTTGTTGATGTATTTATCTCATCATTTAGTTTTGGGTTTTGGTACATGAATCGATTATATATATGTAATTGTTCTCTATATTATTTTTTGATGTGTGGGTGTTGTGTCTCTATATGTTGTTATGGATTGGTATATTGTCACCCTATGTCTCATGTGTATACACCCTTAACATTTATTTCCATATTTTTGTTTTTTTTGAATATCACCTAAGGTCACTTTTGTATGCTCTCAAGACAAATATTTAGGGAGAGTTTCTAAAAATGGTATCATTCTTGTTCATTTCTATATTTTGGTTGGTAAAAAGGCGATATAAAAGTAAAAACATGAAATATATATCATAAAAATAAATTTATATCCTTTTTATAATTATCATCACATTACAAGGGTTGTTTTTGTACAAAAGTGTTCTAAGAAACATCCAGCTAAATTATCATCTCATCATCCAGGTTTTAGCTATTGAGTGTTGAATATAATTGAATACAACTAGAAATTACAAATAATATTTCATTGTTACATGGTTATTTGATTTTTATTTTTTGATATTGTGATTATTGTGTTCACATTAAAAATGTAACAATGAATATATGAATAGTAAAAAGTGCTCAACTATTGATTTCTGAAATAGTTTGTAGAATGAGAATTCAACCAGTTAGAATAATAAGAAGTATGTGTTTGGAGAATATGAGAATGATGTTATTATAGAACCAAAATTGTAACACCCCAGGTAAATAAAGAATATGACATTTTTATATTTATCCCTATTTGTGAATAAAATGTCAATATTAATTTAAAGGGAATGCTATGCTCGATGGCTTACCCAATACATAACAACGAGTTCCTTTGAAATCTTACGTTGCACTCTAATAATAAAATAATATCATCTTAAATGATAGTTAACGCCTAGCCATTGTAATGGATGGAATGAAAAGAACTAACTACAAAATCATTATATATGTTTGTCAAATATTTTTACTTTTTATAATAAATGTTAGAGGATTAAAAATGTGAATGAATCCACTTTTTAAGCATAAACATTCGAATATTATTTAAAAGGTCGATTAACCGCCTTTTGATGGTGAACCTCTTTTAAATCCACTTTTTGACAATTTAATGTGTTATATTTGACAAAATGAAATTCTTCTTTAGAATCTGGACATCAAAATTTACATTGTGTAAATTTGGGTATTTTTCTGATAAAGTTCATTTTTTAATAAACAGTGAAAACTGTTGTATTTTAATTCAAAACCACTTTTTAATCTAATTTATTTATATTATTATATTATATTTTGAATTTGTTTTAAAGTTAAATTACAATATATTGTTACCATTCAATCCAATAGTGATCGTTGTAATTAATTTCATCATGAAATTGGACTTAAACTAGAGTCAATCTTTTGATACTTATTATTTCTTAAAAACACTCTATTTGTTTTGACAGCGGGAATTAATTATTAAATTAATTAATGAAACTTATATGTTTTGAATTTTTTCAAATAGACTTCATTTTTGAATTCATAATATCAAATATAGCTTAGGGTGAATTTTTGGTATTTTTCTGAAAAACTTCAATTTTTGAGGAAAAGTGAAACCACTAAGTGGTAGTTAAAAAAACTGATTTTTCGTTTAAATAAAACTTTTCCACCTCTGTATTTTGAATTTAAAAAATCCGACATATATGGTTGTCATTAGGATGTAAAATGTGGTCCAATGGGATTAAAATAATTTTTTTGGTGAATAGTAACTTTTATGTTCTTAATCGCGATTAGAGGTAATTAGTGCAATTTAAGGCAAAAATGATATTATAATAAAATGAAAATACCTAGACACATGTACTACTCTTATTGGATGTGTCATGGACGACCCCAAAAAGCCATGGGTCAACTTGGGGACCCCATGGAGACACTTTGTTAGGAAAATGACATTAATATCTTTTTATTTAATGTTAAAATTAAAATGACACAAACATGAGTTGTTTTACTAAAACAATCTTTAAATGGGTAACACTAGTCATATATTTGCTTATAAATATTCATTAGAAATATAAAACTATTTCCTACATCATTATATTTTTTTTATTATTTTTAGACATTAAATAAATTAAATTATTTATGACATCATGATGATGCACCGATTACCTCATTAATAAAGGATTTAAATAAAATGAAAAGATAATGTAAAATATATGACCTACACATGTCCAAAACCTATTCTATGGGTGTATTTAGAACCCTTATCACCTTACCCTCTAAGTATATCAATGTGGGACATTTTTAATCCGAAAATCATTTTAAAATAAAGTAACATTTCTTTACTTTCCAAGAGTGCCCCTCCTCTCCTCTTATAAAAGGCCCCCACCTCTACCTCCTTACCCACACATCCAAAGCCTTTGGCTCGGCCAACCCCTGCCCATTCTGTCTCTCCACTTCCCTCTCTTACTCCTTGAATCCCCACATTGGGCATAAGTCTTCCCAAGGAATCCTTTGAGCTCAAACCAAAGAAAGTTACCCTATTTTTGGGTAATGTCTTCACTTGCGTTATTTTGTTTTATTTTGCTTCTCCAACCCACTAAACTCTTTTTATTAATTTATTTTGTAACAACACAAGTGTCTAACATATACTTGGATGTTGTTATAAGAAGTATTAGAGCTACACTTACACACACCTACATCTAATGGTTAATGAACATACAGTTTCCGTGGATGGCGAATTTTGGCCTCCCGAAATGATGATTGTTCAACATTCTTTTAACACCTTCAAAGGTGGACATTAAGATGACACTATATTTATATATGATACATAATATGTTTATGTTTTCTTTAAGATTATATATTTTTCATTTTGGTCACACCTTTATGGTTTCCATTATGGGTAAACGTGATATCTTCATTTATGGAAGTGCGGACTACCGCCCCCTCAAAGTGATTTGATTCGTTAATGCCATATGTGGGATGAATAAAGGATGTATTTAAAGTTATTATATATGATTTATGTTACATATAAATGATGAATATAATTCTGGAATTAAAATATTCATACCTCTCATTTAGTTTTAATTGCATTAATATGACATAGAAATGAATGTAGCGTTCATGCGTACGTACGGTTTACCGTCTCCAAGAAAGGTGAATTTCATTTATTACCTCTAAATGATTATGTAATATTATAAATACATGTATATTATGGATATATATGATATATATGATATCCAAATCATGAATATCATTCTGGATATAATGGACTTTTGACCACACGAACAACATGTAATTGTGAGAAGTCCACTTTCGACTTAAGAACCAAATTTCGACAAAACAAACATTATTAACTTAAATGATTACATAATGTTTATAACATGGAAATAAGTGATAAAAAAGGAATAATGAACTTGAAAAAGGTTCTTAAGAATGTATAAATTAACTTAAGTTTATTATTCAGGACGATGAAGAATGATCGAGTCAAGTCGGTCCCGAGGTAAGGGATCATACCCCTCTCTTTCTTTTTAAGTACACTGTTTTATGTCATTCCTTTTAAGCTAATATTTCTTGGGATTGGTATGTTATTTTATATTACTCTTAATATAATTTTTATGTTCATATGATGAGAGACCCTATTTTCTCTCATCAATCCATTTTGGATGTTTTGAGTGACGCCGTTAGGCTGCCAAATTTTCGTAAGAGATCTAACCTCTCTCTTTCTTTTTAAGTACTCTCCTTTATGTCACTTATTTTAAGCTTCTCTTTGTTATTATGGATCTGTTATTTTATATTCCTCTTTCTATTTTATTTTAATATGGTGAGAGACACTATTTGATCTCATCAATCCATTTTTGGATGTTTTAAGTGGCGCCTTTAGGCTGCCGAGTTTTCGTAAGGGATTTTTCATCTCACTTTTATTCCTGTGAGATTTATGCTACATTTGCCACAATTTCCTTTGAGTGGTGTATGTACTGAACATTATTTTACTCATTGTGTAATATAATTTCATTTATGAGTATTTACATCAATGTTGTATTGTCCTTCTTTCACGGGGTGTATGTTTCGAAAGATACCCATGTCGGTAAGGGAACCTTTCACCCACCTCTTTTTAAAAGACTTCTTTTGTTATGTCTTTTAATTTACATAAAATTATGTTGGGATATGTTCTTATATATCCTATGTGATTTAAATACTATGTCCAAGTGAGGAGATACCCTTTTTATCTCTCATCAACTCACTTTCTGAATTTTTTAGTGACAGCGTTAGGCTGTCAAATTTTTGCAAGGGAACTTCTTAACTCAATTTTGATTCTTTGGGATAAGCTTGTACTCCTAGAATATGTCGTTCTATGAATATGTATGAATAACCTGTTATTGTTTTACACTTAATATCCACTTATATTTGGTGTATTAGTTTGTCACACATAATTATGTAATTGATTTATCCTTAATCTAAGGATATCATCTTTGTATGGGACTTTGTCTCAATCTCCTTTCATTGAGGCATATTATGTTTTATACACAACCTTCTTTTATATGGTGTATAAACCCATTTGAATTTTACATTTATCCGAAAGGAATCTTTTTTATACAGAGCGTTTTACTAAACAGCAAAAGGGACTGTTTTTGTCGTACGTATGCGGCGACAACGACTTCTCCTCTGTCGTGACCATTATTTGAGTTTCGGCTTCCTCTACAAGCCATACCTTTTTTTAAAGAAAAATAAATACGATGTTTTACTTTTCTATTATTTTGGTATTGAAAATGGTTTTCATAATGTTTTTATATCAATGTGTTGTATTGATATCTTGTGATTGAAAAGTGGAAATGCTATGTTTCCTTTATGCATGTTTTATGTGATACGATTATGTAATGGTTCTTGGGAATTATTATGAAGACGGGTGGTTCCGTGATAAACTAAGGGCGGGTGAGCTCGATATAGCTCTCCAATACATTGGGTAACGCGAAGGGGTTAAACGTTAAGGTTTCTCCGAAGAGATTTATGGAATATATTTTGATGGGTATTCCAACCGTAACCAAGAGGGTTACTCCATATGTAAGAATGTTATGAATGCCTCAAGTTACCTTTATGTCTTAGGATTTCTATGATTTATTCATGATTTTATGAGGTATGTTAAAGTTATTATGTTTTATGGGTAAAGTATGATTTCATTCTTATGTATACATGTACTCATGTTTCCTTTCCATATTTTTATATCCCTTACTGAGCTTTTTATGCTCATCCCATGTTTTTGAAATGTTTTTCACAGGTCAAGGGAAGGGTACATGTTATGATGATAGCGTCAAGGAAGTTTCAAGAAAGAATCCATGTTTTATTTTAAATATGTTTCCGTTGATGGGAAAAATGAATGCTATCTTTTATGTAACCACTTTGTTTAAATGTGGAATGTAATGCAAGTTTTATGATCTAATTTTATAAAACTATAAACCTCAAAAGATCCTCAAGGTTTATTCTTGAAATATATCAGGATTAAGTAATGTTTAAGGTCGGGGCCTTATAGTTGGTATCAGAGGTTGTTTTAGATAACTTTCTATGTTAGGGTATTATCTAAGCACAAGTGACATTACCTTAATGGTTAGGATTTCAGAAAGAGTCCTAGTTTTAGATAAAGTGAATGAGTAAGTATATCTTAGTGTTTACCTTATTCATTAGTACATGATGGTTTTGTTGTTATACTCACACTGATATTTCTGTTTTTAGTGAATGGATGGATCTAGCAGGCACCAAAGAGAGAACATGTTTGAAGGAAACTCTGGTGGTTCTCTGATTAAGATACTAGATAAAATGGGGGATTCAATGAGGAAACTCGTGGTTGTTCTAAACCAACTATCAAGGAGTCATGATCAACCACTTGAACCTTGGTATGATCTGTAATACATCATGTACAAGATGACCAATCGATGTGGAAGTTCAGGTAATAATTATAAATCTAACCATTAGAGTTTATATCATCCTAACTTTTGAGGTAATTATGGGTTATTATTTGTTATGATGGAAAATGAAAGGCATGAGATAAACTTGATGTTAAAATATGTTATGGTCATTTTTGAAGATTTTATCTCGTTTTGGGGAATGTTTTAAGAATTATATAGTTTTGGAAAAAGGACAACACGCAGACCGTGTGACAACCCGTCGCGTCTGACAAAGCTGCGGGAATCAAACCCACAACCAAAGTGCGACTGGTATTTATCGCCTACCACTGGACTACGTGAAGTCCCTGGTTAGTTTGACTAATTCTGTTTAGTTAGTTGATTTTAGGAATCAAGAGTAAGTTTATTTTGGGTTATCTATGGAAATGATTAACCTATCATCGAGGATATGTGATTAGGTTAATCGCTTTTCAATATGAGAATTTAAGATCAACTGATGTTATTTGGAGATAAAAGTTAATTTGTACCTTGGAAGACTATGTGACTAAATCCTTCAAATATTTGGGTTTCAATATTATTTTGGTTTACTTTGAATAATTTTATGGACAAATTGTTTACCAAATGGTCCTAGTTGATCTTTGGGTTTTGTTGGACAAATTTGGAGATTAAGAATAGATTTTCTTTTTAAAAGGGTTTTCCTTTTCTGGATTATCTGATCTTGTACTAACCTTTCTGGTTTTGGTTTTGGTTAAAGTATAAAGACATGGGAAGTATATAGTTCTCTTTTTTGGGTTAGGTGATTTTCTAGAAGTTTATTATAGCTCTCTTAATGTAAACAAGTCATACTAAATACTCATATTTTGGAGAAAATATGAGTTCATGTAAGAAATCTAGTAAAATTTGAAAGTCAACATGACAAGTAAGTATGTTTCCTTATGTTTTAGTTAAGCTAAAAAATAAATTCCTCAATGAAAAGAAACTTAAAAAATGTTGTCCATTAACTTTTCCTACTGGGGAATCCAATAACATTTAACCCATCACGAGTTTGTGGTTTTCTTATGGTTAACTTTCTCCTAGACATGTTTACTATCACTCTCCATCAGAACATGACCCTTTGTTTTCTCCTCCATATCCATATTTTCATACATGGAATCCTAGTATGGGTTAACTCGGGTGACATTTGTACTTCTCTCCCATTCTTTTAAAGTGATTGTTTTACCGAATCTTGTTCCGATGTGGGACATTCAATGATGTTTCGGAGCCCAATTTTGAAATTGCAAGGACGCAATTCCCAAAAGGGGGGAAGAATGTAACACCCCAGGTAAATAAAGAATATGAAATTTTTATATTTATCCCTATTTGTGAATAAAATTTCAATAATAATTTAAAGGGAACGCTATGTTCAATGGCTTACCCAATACACAACAACGAGTTCCATTGAAATCTTACATTGCACTCTAATAATAAAATAATATTATCTTAAATGGTAGTTAACGCCTAGTCGTTGTAATGGAGGGAATGAACATAACTAACTAAAAAATGATTATATATGTTTTTCAAATATTTTTACTTTTTACAATAAATGATAGAGGATTAAAAATGTGAATGAATCCAATTTTTAGGTATAAACATTATAATATTCTTTAAAAGGTCGATTAACCGCCTTTTGATGGCGAACCTCTTTTAAATCCACTTTTTGACAATTTTATGTGTTATATTTGACAAAATAAAATTCTTCTATAGAATTGGGACACCAAAATTTACATTGTGAAATTTTTTGGTATTTTTCCGATAAAGTTCATTTTTTAATGAACAGTGAAAAATGTTGTATTTTAATTCAAAACCTCTTTTCAATATAATTTATTTATATGACTAGTTTATCTTTTTAATTGGTTTTAAAGTTCAATTAGAATATATTTTTACAATTTAATCCAATAGTGGTCGTTGGAATTAATTTCATCTTGAAATTGGACTTAAACTAGAGTCAATCTTTTGATACTTATTGTTTCTTAAAAACACGCTATTTGTTTTGACAGCAGGTATTAATTATTAAATTAATTAATACAACTTATATGTTTTGAATTTTGCAAAATAGACTTCATTTTTTAATTCTTAATATGAAATATAGCTTAGGGTGAATTTTTGGTATTTTTCTGAAAAACATCAATTTTTGATGAATAGTGAAACCACTAAGTGGTAGTTAAAAAACTGATTTTTTGTTTAAATGAAACTTTTCCACTCCGTGTTTTGAATTTCAAAAATCTGACATACATGGTTGTCATTATGAAGTATAATGTGGTTCAATGGGATTAAACTAATTTTTTGGTGAATAGTAACTTTTATGTTCTTAGTCGCGATTAGAGGTAATTAGTGCAATTTAAGGCAAAAATGATATTATAATAAAATGAAAATATCAAGACACATGTCCTACCCTTATTGGATGTGTCATGGCCAACCAATAAAATCCATGGGTCAACTTGGGGACCCCATGGAGCCACTTTGGTAGGAAAATGACATTAATATCTTTTTATTTAATGTTAAAATTAAAATGACACAAACATGAGTTGTTTTACTAAAACAATTTTTAAATGGGGTTATACAAGTCAGATTTTTTACTATAAATATTAATTAGAAATCGAAAAAGATTTCCCACATCATGATATTTTTTTGTTATTTTTAGACATTAAATATCTTAAATTATTTATGACATCATAATGATGCAGCGATTACCTCATTAATAAAGGATTTAAATAAAATGAAAAGATAATGTAAAATCTATGACCTAAACATGTTCAAAACATATTGGGTGGGAGGATTTCGAACCCTTATCACCTTACCCTCGAATTATATCAATGTGGGACCTTTTTAATCCGAAAATCATTTTAAAATAAAGTAACATTTCTTTAATTTCCAAGAGAGCCCCTCCTCTCCTCTTATAAAAGGCCCCCACCTCTACCTCCTTACCCACACTTACAAAGCCTTTGGCTCGGCCAACCCATTCCCATTTTGCCTCTCCACTTCCCTCTCTTACTCCTTGAAGCCTCACTTTGGGCATAAGTCTTCCCAAGGAAGCCTTTGAGCTCAAACCGTAGAGAGTTACTCGAATTTAAGGTAATGTCTTCACTTGTGTTATTTTGTTTTATTTTGCTTCTCCACCCCCCAAAACTCTTTTTATTCATTTATTTTGTAACAACACCAGTATCTTCCATATACTATGATTTTTTTATAATAAGTATTCGAGCTACACTTACACACACCTACATTTGATGGTTAAATAACATACTGTTTCCGTTGATGGCGAATTTCTGCCTCCCGAAACGATGATTGTTCAACATTCTTTTAACACCTTCAAAGGTGGCCATTAAGGTGACAATATATTTATATATGATATATAATATTTTTATGTTTTCCTTAAGCTCTTGTATTTTTCATTTTGAGAATACATTTATGGTTTTCATTATGGGTAAACGTGATATCTTCATTTAAGGAAGTGCGGACTACCGCCCCCTCAAAGTGATTTGATTCGTTAATGCCATATGTGGGATGTATAAAGGATGTATTTAAAGTTACTATATATGATATATGTTACATATAAATGATTAATATAATTATGTAATTAAAATATACATACCTCTCATTTAGTTTTAATTCCATTAATATGACATAGAAATGAAAGTAGCGTTCATGCGTACGTATGGCTTACCGTCTCCATGAACGGTGCATTTCATTTCTTACCTCTAAATGATTATGTAATATTATAAATACATGTATATTTTGGATATATATTATATATATGATATCCAAATCAGGAATATCATTCTGGATATAATAAACCATTGACCACACGAACAACATGTAATTGTAAGAAGTCCACTTTCAACTTAAGAACCAAATATCGACAAAACAAACATTATTAACTAAAATGATTACATAATGTTTATAACATGGAAATAAGTGATATAAAAGGAATAATGAACTTGAAAAAGGATCTTAATAAAGTAGAAATTAACTTAAGTTTATTATTCAGGACGTTGAAGAATGATCGAGTCAAGTCGGTCCCGAGGTAAGGGATCCTACCCCTCTCTTTCTTTTTAAGTACACTGTTGTATGTCATTACTTTTAAGCTCATCTTTCTTGTGATTGGGATGTTATTTTATATTACTCTAACTGTAATTTTTATGTTCATATGATTAGAGACCCTATTTTCTCTCATCAATCCATTTTGGATGTTTTGAGTGGCGCCGTTAGGCTGCCGAGTTTTCGTAAGAGATCTAACCTCTCTCTTTCTTTTTAAGTACTCTCTTTTATGTCACTTCTTTTAAGCTCCTCTTTGTTATGATGGGGGATTTTCATTTATATTACTCTTTCTATTTTATTGTAATATGGTGAGAGACCCTATTTGATCTCATCAATCCATTTTTGGAAGTTTTAAGTGGCGTTGTTAGGCTGCCGAGTTTTCGTAAGGGATTTTTCATCTCACTTTTATTCCCATGAGATTTATGCTACATTTTCCACAATTTCCTTTGAGTGGTGTATGTACTGAACATTATTTTACTCATTGTGTAATATACTTTCATTTATGAGTATTTACATCAATGTTTTATTGACCTTCATTCATGGGGTGTATGTTTCAAAAGATACCCATGTCGGTAAGGGAACCTTTCACCCTCCTCTTTTTAAAAGACTTCTTTTGATATGTCTTTTAATTCACATAAAATTATGTTGGGATATATTCTTATATATCCTTAGTGATTTAAATACTATGTCCAAGTGATGAGATACCCTTTTTATCTCTCATCAACTCATTTTCTGAATTTTGTAGTGACGTCGTTAGGCTGTCAAATTTTTACAAGGGAACTTCTTAACCAAATTTTGATTCTTTGGGATAAGCTTGTACTCCTTGAATATGTCGTTCTATGAATATGTGTGAATAACCTATGATTTTGTTACATGTAATATCCACTTATATTTGGTGTATTAGTTTGTAACACATAATTATGTAATTGATTTATCCTTAATCTAAGGACATCGTCATTGTATGGGACTTCGTCTCAATATCCTTTCATTGAGGCATATTAGGTTTTATACACAACCATATTTTATATGGTGTATAAACCCATTTGAATATTACTTTTATCTAAAAGGAATCTTTTTTATACATAGCGTTTTACTAAATGACAAAAGGGAATGTTTTTGTCATACGTATGCGACGACAATGACTTCTCCACCGTCGTGACCATTATTTGAGTTTCAACTTCCTCTATAAGCCATACCTTTTTTTAAAATAAAAATAAATAACATGTTTTACTTTTATTTTATTTTGGTATTGAAAATAGTTTTCATAATGTTTTTATATCAATGTGTTGTATTGAAATATTGTGATTGAAAAGTGGAAATGCTATGTTTCCTCTATGCATGTTTTATGTGATACGATTATGTTATGGTTCTTGGGAATTATTATGAAGATGGGTGGTTCCGTGATAAAATAAGGGCAGGTGAGCCCGATATATCTCTCCAATGGAATGGGTAACGTGACGGGGCTAAACATTAAGGTTTCTCCAAAGAGATTTAGGGAATATACTATGATGGGTATTCCAAACGTAACCAAGAGGGTTACTCCCTACGTAAGAATTTTATGAATGCCTCAAGTTACCTTTATGTCTTATGATTTCTATGATTTATTCATGATTCTATGAGGTATGTTAATGTGATTATGTTTTATGGGTAAAGTATGATTTCATTCTTATGTATACATGTACTCATGTTTCCTTTCCATATTTTTATATCCCTTACTGAGCTTTTTATGCTCATCCCATGTTTTTTAAATGTTTTTCACAGGTCAAGGGAAGGGTACATATTATGATGATAGTGTCAAGGAAGTGTCAAGAAAGAATCCATGTTTTATTTTAAATATGTTTCCATTTATGGGAAAAATGAATTCTATCTTTTATGTAACCGCTTTGTTTAAATGTGGAATGTAATTCATGTTTTATGAACTAATTCTCTAAAACTATAAACCTGAAAAGATCCTCAAGGTGTATTCTTGAAATATCTCAAGATTAAGTAATGTTTAAAGCTGGGGCCTTATAAAAATTAATCCAATATTTGGTTCAAACTATATTGAAATCCTTTTAAGTTGTTAACAGTGGCCCTAAGAATGAAGAACTTCATTTTTTGAAACACTCGTCAGAATTTCTATAGAACAATCCACTTCTATTTCATGGTGATTTTTAACCTGAGAAATTAGTTGTATTGAGGTGTATGGTTACTAGTATTATTTAATCTTAATGACTCCAAAAGGGATGGATTTTAAACAAGAAACTCATATTCACAAGGACCTCATGCTAACATGGTGCGACATTGTTGATCAAGATAATTTATATCAATACCTCACTTCAAAATTACCTATGTATCCATTAAATAATAATTTATTTCTATAAATTTTCTAAATAGTAAAAACAATAGACTAATATATATTAGAATAAATATGTTTTTTCACTAAAAGTATTTATTTATTTACTCTGTAAGTCAACCTTACACCTGAGGTAGTTGTTGATGATGTACTGAAAGCCTAAATATTTGATGTGGGTCTCTTAACTAAGGTTCACTCAAAGGATTCATTTTTCAATATTTCATACTATATAAAAATATTGAACAAGGCATTGGTTGGAGAACAATACCTTTTTGGAAATCCCACTAGGGAAAATACATTTTTCTATCATTATATTGGTGAGAGTTTGGAAAATGGGAATAAATGAAGTATAGAGAGTTACTCCTAGGGTAGCAATGAAATAGAAAACAAATCAACAGAATTATCCCCAGATTCACCATGTCAAAAAATGAACATGGATATTTCTAATATGGCTCAATTTTCTATAGGAACAATGAATACATGGCTCTACTAATTAATTTCCACCATTGTAGAGGGAAAGGGAATCTCAGGAAGTATTTCAATAAAATTATCAAATCCATAGTAGTATATAGATTGACACTACCTCAGGATTCTTATAATCATATAGGATATCCAAATTTGACTAGTTCTCATCCAAAAAAGGATGGTGAACTAGGATACCTATAGGGGTATTTTAGTATTCAATAAGCACCTTAGTAGAGGATAAAGTGTTTTCTCGTGGAAACTGAGATGGAGTTATATGTACCTTCAATAATTTTATTATTAAATGGAATGTTTAGGATCTCTATCTTCCTCATTATATTGTATCAACTTAATTTTTATGGAACATAACCATTGATCAGTGCACAATACATAGATCTCTGGGGTTGTGTTTTCATTGTGAAAACAGCATGGGTTGTGATAATGGAATGGACAGATGAGGTGAAATTAATTAAATCATCTTTGATACATCGTACTAATGAACCCGGGGTTAGTGGTTCTTCATCTCTCCACATTTATGGGAAATCACTTGATTCTAATGTTTTAAAATATTTACATTGTTTTTTAAAATGGTTTCTCCCTGATAAAACATTGTTGATGATTATAATATTAGTGGGATTTGAAATTGGATTGTGGGTTTCTCCAAAAATTGACTTTCAAAATTTATTATAATAGTTTACTTAAATTAATAATGGTTTTATCTCTGGTTTTTACATAATGGTTGTGGGATCCATTTAGAAGGAATCAGATGATGTGTATTAATTATTTTATTTCATGAGTACATGTTGAAACAAACATGGTGAATGATGATTACATGAAAGTAACATAAAAAAATACCACTACCTTACATCTTAGAGTATGAAATACAACTAATAATGAGCATAGGGGAGTAATTCCACATACATGGGTTTGTTTTTGAGAAAACATGGGTGATTTGAAAAATTATAAATTATAACCTAATTTTTATTTTTTAAAGAGTGATCTATTTTTAGTTTAAACAAATTTTATGAAAAAAAATCATTTGATATATCCTATATTGTGAAAGAAATTCATTTCCTTGATAAATATTACTTCTTATTTTATATATTATTGGATTTCTAATTTCTAATCGAAGTTGCATGTGGGAAAATAAAATGGAATTTCATACTATGTATGATTGCTCAAATACATTATATGCACATTAATACATATAAAGATATTAATTTATGTGATTTCTCAATGTGACTGGTTTCTCATTTTACTAGTGATTATCCTTGATTTCACTACCATAGTGGTGCAATTCGAGCTTAGAGTGGGTTCTTATCTTTTCCATGATTCATCCCACTACGATGTTCATGGCGTGTAATGATTTGTTTTATTAGTTTATATATCATAATGTTCTTATATTACATAGATTCATTTCCTTATTTCATTGTTTACTAATTAGTTGGTTACATTATATAAATTTGGGTTTTGGTATGTGAATTATTAATATAGAGATGTCTGGTTTTATTTAGTCTTTCAAGATATGTGGTTGTATTCTGTGTGTGTTTATTAAAGAGTGAGTTGTTCCAACTGTGTATCAGGTATTTAAATCCATAGCATGTAATTCCATATTTTGGTGTATGTGGAATTCTATAAATGGTTAGTAGCACTTTTACCACCTCTCAAGAAAATTATTTGTGGTGGGATATTACATTTGATGAAGTTTTACAATATTTTTCATTCATGATTAATATTCACCTTTCCTTTTATCTCTCTTAACTAGAAGAATTTATTAAACCCATTAAAATAATACATTAATTTTTATACCACTTATTCAATTAATTATGGATTTTTATTTTTGACACACACCCACTGTGGTTTTTCAATTTTTCATAGATTTCTTTTTCGATATGCACTACTCCAAATTCACTAATTTAAATGAATTTTATTAATTGGTAATTTTAGAAATGATTCTTTGACTTGAGATATTTTTTTATAAAGAGATTCACTGAAATTAAATTTTCATGATCAATTTCATACAAAATATGTTATAGTCTACTAAATATTATTTTCAATTAAAATAAATTTTTACATTTTCTAACATTACATTATACATTTTCCAAATTAATATTTTTTCATAGAGAACACAACTATAGACTTCATTTAATCTGTAAATACATGAAACCATTTATTAAAATAAATATAAATGAATAAGCAATGCACACATAAATATAAAAATATTATAAAAATTCTCCACACATTAAGTTTTATACAAAATTTTAAAGCACAAAACACAAAGAAATGGAAAATAAAAAGCTAAAGGGATGGATATATATAAAAATTCTATATTATTTTTCCAATGTCGTGAGTTTATATATTTCTCAGTGTTTATCTAAAACCTATAATATATATAATATAAATTTTAATATAAATAAATGGAAAATATGAAAAAGTGAGATAAAATATTCTTGGTTTATCTATCAAGGGTGGTGGGTTTTTACTACCAATATCTATAAAAAGTATTATTCAATCCCTATAATGAGTAATAGGGGATTTATTTTATTTAATCCATGAAATTTTATTTCTACCAATGACATTAAGTATAAAACTAGAGTGAGAAACCTAAATATAAAATAAAACATATTTCACCACTATAACGAGAAAAATAAATAAGTGAGATAATGGGTAATTAGATTGAAAAGGGTCTCCCAATTTGTTGCAATAGTGTCATAATCTTGTAAATTTACTTCTTATTCTAGATTATGTAGTCAAAAATCCAAGGGATCCATGATCTATTCTTCTTCCTTCACCGCCTACTAGTGGTTTCTTCTTCAAATTTCTACACCATATTCTCTTTTATGTGTGATTATCCATTTTTTCCATCACTCTATATAGTATGGTATCGATTAAAATGACTAGGAAAATTAACCACATGGGATTGATAATGAATTTAAGTAATAGTTAATAAAATAAATTAAATTAAAATAATTTTCTACACCTTACATTTTCTCATCATTCAACCCTTATTTTTTCACGAGTTCTATAGGAAGGATTGTACACTTTGGTAGGATTAAATTCTTTTCATTGTGGAATTCACCCACATGTTTTCTTGTACATATGTTGGTGTGGGTGAATCATTATATTACTCATCTAAATATATATAAATCCTTGAAATATTCTATTGGAACTCAATTATCAACTTATATATATATATATATTTAAAAAGTATTTCCTAAGATCCTTTTTTGGCACTTGATGACATCCTTGATAACATCCCCTCTCAAAATTGTGATTCAAACTCTCTTCATACATCTTTTAAATTAGAAAACCATGTCTTCTATATGATATGGTAAGTCATAACATAATTATACTTTTTGAAATTTTAAGAGATAATATTATTATTTATAAAAGGAAATAAACAATGTGAGACTAACTCAGTTTCCTAAAAATGATTGAAAATTGGTAAAAGGTATATTGTGAGGTATTGACCAATATAAAACAAATTTAACTCCTAGAATACATCCAATTTCAAAACCAGGTTCATCTCTGGAGAACCATAAATGGCAGTTTCATTTCAGTAAGATATAAATAATTTTTTCAAATATTTCCTTAATATTGAAATGAAATAATAAATACAATGGGAAAAGGAAAAGTGGTTTTTAAATAAAAAAATCATAGATATATGAAAAATAATGTTATCAATAAACGTAACTGATATTATGGTTCAATATTGTAATCAATTATTATTATCATTTTTATTAAAACCCATTGTTAAGTTAAACATAACTTGTAATGAATTAACATTACCTACGTTATTTGGGCAACGAAAGATGAATTTTAATCATTATTAAAAACATTAATTCCACTTCCTCCATGGAGTATAATGATAAACACACCCTCTCCTAAGAAAGATACTACTTCACACCTATTATTAATAAACACTGTTGATCACTCGCCTCACATCATTACTTCATAAGTTGGATCGTATATATAAAGGGTGGGGAAAGATATTCTGTAATGATTAATATGAAACTATAGGAGAAAGAAAATAAAAAACACAATGTGTACCCAAGTTTACTTTAAAAAAATTAGATATGGTGAAACTTCTATTATATAAATAAATATTTTAAATTATTTTTAAGATAAAAAAATAATTGAGATTAAATTTTGGATCAAAAGGTTTTGTGTCTCGGGTAACCTTGGATCATAGAACACATGAACATAATAAAACAAAAAAAAAATTGAAAGACTTTATCTTTCTCTTTAAAGTCTCATGTTCTCTTTAGTACATGTAATAACCTAAGGATATACATCAAATAAAAGAGTGAGCTAAAATTTCGGTAAGAGTATGAATAATATATATGAATCAATATAACATGGATGATCATAATCATTATCATAACATCATAAGAATAGGATCATCATTAATACCATTATGGAAACATGTAATAATGTAATAGAATGTAAAAATTCAAAAAAATGAAACATCATGTCATAGTTGCTAAATACCCTACATAGTTGTAAACAATTCTTGTATCTTGTTCACCCATAAAATATGTTAATAATCCCAACAACTTCATTGGGACAAAAGAACAAATAATTTTCATGCATTATAAGAAATATATCATGATATAAATAATATTACCCAAAGCATTTGAGGGCGATATAATTATGCTACCTCCTTCCACATCATAATAATTACATATACATCCATGCCACAATGAATGTATGAAATAACCGATGCAATTGAAATGTATTTATATGTATTTAATCAAACATAATTTCATAAAACACATGGTATTCCCATAATAAACATTATGATAGTAAATTGTAATAATAGATTATTTTTAATTTGATAAGAAACTACACGTGAGGAGTCGATGATTTAAATTGGAAAGAAATGCATTTTCTGGAAAATCATTCAATTTTGCTAAAAAAATAATATAGGAAACTAGTATGTCCAGAGGAAAATAAAAGGGAAATGTAGTAAAATTTTATTTAAGGATAAATAATGGAATATACATAATTATTACTTTGATAAATTGGAATAAACTAATGAAAGGATGTTTTATTTGAGAATCCCCTTACATTTATTCCCTATTTATATCATCAATTTTGTGCCTCAAAAATTATAACATTATGTTAATTAAAACATAAATCAAAAAGTGATTTATTGTAATTTTTTCCACTATTTATCATTTATATTCATTTTATTATATTTATTAATTTTCTTATATAGAGGGAAATCATTTTTATAACATGTTTTACATAACCAATTATGTCTTTTTTCTCCATTTCACTATTTTTTTAAATTTAAATTATACATTGCTATAATTAATTCCAAAAACATTATAAATATATATATATGTGTGTGTGTTTATATATTATATATTTCATAATACTCATCCATAGTGGTATTAATTATTAATTACGTGGCAATATATCCATAGGTGGGTAATCGACCATTAACAGGACATTGCTGAAAGAAAAGTGAAGAGAATTTTAAAATTAGTTAATATAGTACATAACATAATTATACTATGAAAAAATAATTAATATAATGTTAACATACTTACTAATTAATATTATAATGATTTTTAGGAAAATGTTTTGTGAAAAAAAGAAGGGGAAGACTAATAAAATAATACAAGAAGAGTTGATCAAAAGTTACTTAATCCTCAATGTGGATTCTCCTACACCCCACTACAAATTCCTAGATGTTTGGTGTATTTTTACTCTATAAAGTCCCTTGGTATTATAATAGTATTAATAGGGAGGATTTAGGTAGATTTAGGGATTTTAAAATTGGGGATGAGCGGTTTTCCAAGGAGACAAGTGTGGTTGTTTATACTTGAGAAGATGAGTATTTTTAGATTGAAATATTAAATAAAATAATATATCAAAGGTAATACTTGTAATAGTGAATATTTTAAAGTAAAAAAATATATATAAATATAATTTAATTGGATTAATACATTATATCCTCTTTATAATTCCAATACATTATTTTATTAAAAATTGAAGTGGAAAAAAGAGAAATTGTTGTTTTATGGAATCATTATTGACGTTAGGTTTGGAAAGATCCTTTTAGGTTTGAAAATTAATTTAATTGTATTTTAAGGAATATTCTTTAAATTAAATATATCATGGCCTAATCATAGGTTTTATAGAGTATTAGGTCTTTATTATATCATGGATTGTGTAATTTAAGATAAATTGGTTTTGTGGAAAACGATATTTTTACTATACACCTGGAAAATAGAAGTATTTCAGAATGTTACCAAAAAAAACCCCCTTATAAAATTTTATGGTGACAACGTAAAAGATTTTATTAATTTTATCAAAATAAATTTACAACATAGGTAATTTTAATATTTTATATATTAATTATTATTTTTATGAAATACATTAAAATATAATCTATTAAAAATGTTCTTATATTTGATTTGAGTTCTTTATCATGGTATTTATTTAACAAAATTATAATATTTATATTTACTTATATTAATCATGATAAATATTATTTATATAATAATTTATTATTTTGAGGTAAAATTACAACACATATGGTCTGGTTACTATTCCCAATAGTAAGGATATTATTTCCAACAATAATGTTACAATTCTCAATGGTAATGTTACAATTCCTATAGTCAAATTACTACTCCAATGGAAAAATTACAACCTATATATACCAATTAATTAATGCACGCAATATTAATCTCAATTCATATCTATGTTCTATATTTCCACTTTCAACGATGTTTGTTGGTTTACTAATATTTTGTTTTTTTTTTTACAGTGTTGATATTAGGGGAATTGATTCTAATATATTGGGATATACATATTTTACTGTTTTTTTGTATTTTATATTTTTTATCTTGTTTTCATTTTTGTAATTTTAACTATTTTTATTGCTGATTAACAAAACAATATTTCATAATGAAATAATGTTTTTTTTGGTTTCCCTTTATTTGGTATTTGTATATTATTATATTATACAACACACATTTATTCAGGAAATAAATATTAATAATAAACACTAGGTCATTATATTATCACCACTTTAGATATATCTTCCCACAAATTTCTATTCATTTTCTCAGTTGAGAATATGTGAGGGTACATTTATTTCCTTTTTTCATCACATTTCCATGTCTCCTCTTCAAACATATAGTCCCTACACAACACTTTAATAAGGTGATTTGTCTTTTTGGACAAAACATTGTCTTCATGGTCCAAGATCCCCACCAATAATTCTTCCAATTATAGTACATTAACCATTTTTACCACATCTATACTAATTAAATGTGAGGGGTCAATTATGTATAACCTAATAAGTGATATGTGGAACACATCATGAACTTATGATATACATTATAGAATTTAAATATGGAAGGAAAAGTTTCCTATGTGTTCAAGGATATCAATGGGGAAAATGATCCTTAGGCTAAGCTTCTGTTCCTTTCAAAAAAATCATGACTCTCCTCCATGGTGATATTCAATTGAAAACATTGTTTCCTTCATAAAACTCTGTATCACTTCAATTGTGGTCATCATAGTTATTTCTCTAAATATAAAATACTTTTATATGATTTTGGATGACTTGAACCTTCTATATGATCTCTTTCAATGGATCTGGTCAAAGTAACTTTCATTATCCATATTGATCCTAAAAAATTTAGAGGTCTACATATCTTCCTTACAAATTGGATATCAGTTTAGGGGTGGTTGGCAATCTAAAATTCAATTAAATAATCAAATCTTGTTAAATAATTCTCCATAATTTCTAAGTGAATCATTGATCATGATTATATATGGTTTAAGGGGAAACCCCAAACATCCTCACCACATCCTTTACATATATTTTGGAATTATTTTTGAGAGATATATCCTCTCAAATAATGAAAAAGTGGTAAGTGTATTTGAGTTGATCCACTATAGTACATATGGAATTGTTTCCTTTGGATGACTTTAGGTGACTAGAGGAATTTTACATTATAATATTCTCCCATTTCAATATTGGTAATTTAAATGGTTTCACTATCCCTTTGGAAATTTATTAAGAATTTTATAATTGTTTCCATACCAAACACCATGAGATATAATCCACAATACCCTTCTTCAGGTTGTCTAACTATAAGTGCTATCGATGACAGTAGTACATCTTTCTACTTCTTAGATGGATTGAGAAAGATGAGATATGTGAATTATCCAATAGAGTCCTCTTTGTCTTGGATAATGTAGGAATAAAAAGACTCATTCCAAACCAAATCACATCATCGTAATCGATGTGGAATTTATGTATCTTCCCTTAATATTCTAATTTCACCTTATTTATTTATCTATATATCATAACTTTATGAATCCTTGATCTTCACATAGAAATATGGTAATGTGATAGTCTAGAAAAGGTAGGGTGTATTTTCTACCATTACGATTTACAAATACACCATTTACTTGTCCATGAAGATGGGATCTTTTACAATCTACATCATGGAGACAGATGTGGGTTCTTTCCCTCTATGAGAAAAAACTACCATGTTCGCCATTTTGGGATGGTAATGAATAGATCAATTGAAGTCCTTGATTAGCTCCAAAAAAAATTATTCTAATTGATATAAAAATATCATGTGGAATAGAATATCACTTTATCACTCTTCATGAGCACAAAACATAATCCTTTTATTAAAGAATCGTTGTATATCATAAATCCTTATCCACTTTTTTGAAGTGTGTGTAAAGGTATGATGATTATCCTTTTCTTGAGTTCCTCAATTCTTCACCCAAATTCATCATTCTAGAAATACTTTACCACATTCTATGTTAACCAAGTAATTGGGAAAGAAAATGTGAGAAATTTCTCACCAAATATTGATTGTACCCATCTAAGGCAAGAAAAATATGAATTACTTTCACACTTGTGTGTCTGAGACATTCCACAATTTTGGTTGTTTTTGAAGGGTCCAAGGAAAATCCCTCAAATGTGATCATGTACCCAAAGATTGTGCCTTGATGCATCCAAAATTATAACTTATCAAACCTATAATTTATTTTCTTTTTCCTTAATGTCACAAGCATAATCCATAGAAGCTCATAATATTCATACTTTGTTTTGGAGTAAATGAGAATATCATTGATAAAAACTAAAATAAATTTTAAGGGGTAGCCTCTAAATATTCTATTCATAAAATATAAGAATATTTTTGGGAAATTTTTAATTATAAAGGGAACCAATATGAACTCATAGTTCCAATACCCTATAAATAAAATTTTCTTATAAATTTATTCCTTCTTCACATTAAGTTGGTGATATCCTGAATGAATATCCACTTTTGAGAAGTAAAAATATCCTTCTATTTAACTGAACAATTCATCAATCCTTGATAGTGGATACTTGTTCTTTATGGTGGTCTTTTTCAGGTCCAAATAGTCAATAAAAATTTCCATTGATCCATCCTTTTTTCTTTATAAATTTCAATGATGAACCCCATGGTGGTGCACTAGGGAATATGAACACTTTTTCAAAATTCTATTGTAACTACTTTGTTAACTATTCTAGTCTATTCAAGTCCATTGTATAGGGTTATTTGGAGATGAGATTGTAATTGGGTATAATTTTTATAGATAACTCTACCACACAATCTATGTGAAGTCTGCTTAACTCTTCGTTAAATACATTAGTGTATTACCTAAGATTGTGAATTTCATCTAGGTTGATACCTTACTTTGACTCAACAATTTTTTAATGCTATTATTCTATATATGTTATCAACATTGACACCATTTACTATTTTTTCAAATGATATTTATGATTTGAATTGAATTTTTAAAAGATCATTGGATTGTTCAAAATTTGAAAGGAGATTTCCATTTACCAACAATTGATGTGTGATTTATATAATGAGGTCAAATATATTTTTATTAGAGCATATTATTCATCCAAGGATATTATTATAAGATTCACTGGATTAAAATTACCACTAGAGCTTACAAAAGAATATTCCAACAATTGGTTTGTATTGATTTTACCACTAGGTGTGTTTATAGATATGTCTACTTCATGGTTTTAAGGCTTCGATTCAACTGTTCAACAGAACTTATAGGATATAAATGAATTCGTAGAACTATAATCAAATAAACCCTTTTCCATTTTGGGTTGAATAGAAAGTATACTTATATTAATTCATCTTACCAATCCACTTCTGCAGCAGTGATGGAAGAAGTTTTTTCATTCAGTTTGGTTTTCAGTGTTTTATAATGCAGATTATCATCAAGGGAATGTGATTTAGTGTACTAGAATTTATAGAAACCTTTCTACCAATTATTGATGCATTAAACCATATGTGGTGAATTAGAAGGTTAAATCATTTCCTCTATCATGTTGATTAGGTTATTTAGGTCTCTTAGACATTAATGAGGATGGTGGCCTTCTCTCGAATAGAGGAATTATTTACCCACCCCTTTGAGGAAATTATCATGATGTTTCTTTCAATAATTTTAACTTGTAGGTTATTGGATCCTATTTCCTCATTTTTCCTTTGACTCTCAAGAGTGAAAATATATTCTTCTCTGATTTTCTCCAAAACCATGGTACCATTCCCCCAACAACATCACTACTTTAAGAATATATTGAACCAATTATTCATAACTACCAAAGTCTCAGATAGCTAGATGCTTTCAATGTTGTGGTATTAAACTCCAAAATAATCTAGCTTATTTCCTATCATTATTGAAAAAAAAATATGCATATATTGAATGCCTTGTGAATTTTACTTTGTAAAACACGACAAATCCACAATCCTTTTTCTTCAGTTATATGAGTAATCTCTCCATAATTGTTATGAGAGTTCAAGTGAAATACTAGTTGGAAAAAAATTTCATAAATTCTTCCCACTCCATTTTTAACATATTAGACATCTACTTTGTCTTCTTTGTCAACACCAACCATTTATGGTCTTCTCCATATAAATGATAATCATAAAGGGACACATTATCCTTCATAGAATATTAGGGCATATATAATATCTTCTCCATTGAGTTAAGCCACAGTTCCAAAAAAAGTGGACCATAATATCTACTAAATGTTCATGTTCATTATATCTTAAATGGATAATTGGCTAGTTGATTCATTATTATTAAAGTTTGACATTACACATGCGTCATGTTTGTATTCAGAGACTGATACAACTAGGAAATCATTTATATAACTTTTTAAACTCCACATTCCATGGCATTGGGGATATTTTTTGAGGAATCATTGCATTGTACCTTACACTAGTTATGGGCCTAGATTCACTAAGTTCCCACTATTTTATCAATTATAAAGGTTTTGGACATATGTCAACAAATCAGGAATAATTTATTCTTTATAAAAATTAACATGAAAGTAATATCTTATGGATTCCCTATGTTTATCCTTTTTATAAACTAAATATCCTTTTATATTTACATAAAATTTCAATCTTCATAAGAGATTTTTGTTATGTTCCATAATTATAATTCTTAAAAATAATAAATTTTTCTCTACTACCAACAATAGTGACCCTACTTTTCATTACTTAACTATTACATCATTCTTAAGATGAACAAAAAAATAGAGATATAAATCCAATATCAAAATGAATTGTGTATTAAGAAAATTAGGCTCATATATAACATGCACATAGTAAAGCATAAAAATTTATTTAAAAAGTTCATCTTAATTATTGAATGAAAACTTTCTATTTAATATATATAATCACATTAGGATATACATCAATGAATGGGGTGAGCTAAAATCCCATTAATATAGTGAATAAGGAATATGAGTAAATATAACATGGGTGAGAATAATAATAATCATCACATCATAAAAATAGGATCATCATTAATTTCATAAGTGAAACATTTGAAGGGCATGTAATGTGGAAATGTATAAAAATTAAACATCTGGCCATATTTGTCAAATACCACACATATTTGTCGAAAAAGCAAGCATCTTGTTCATTCATAACATATGTCCATGGTCATAACATCATCATTTAAAAAATCTACCATTATGTAAATTCATAATACAAATTACCCCATGAGATACATCAAATTACCCAATACGATGGAGGGGTTTATAATTTCAATCCAACCCATCACATCATAATATTTACATAATCATGCATGACACATAGAATGTGTAACAATTATATTTATGGAATAACCCATGGAATGGAATGGGATAAATAATAATTTCATGAAACATAATTTAATGAATTAATATAGGGTTTCCAAAAGAAAAAGGGAGATAAAAAGTGAATAAGATATATTTTTTCTTCAGATAAAGAACAAAACATGAGGAGTTAACGATTTATTTTGGAAAGAAATGTATTTTTTGGAAAATCATTGCATTTGAATTTAAATTCAAGTATAAAATATATATAGTAAAAAATAAGTGATATGAATAGTGAAATGATATTTATTGTACAATATAGTAAAAAGAATATTAAAGATTTCAAGAAATTGGAATAACATATATTAAATGAGTTGGGTTTGAGAATCCCCTTAACTTTAAACTCTATTTATTTCATCACTTATGCACCTCCCGAATAATAAACATAGATATATTAAAATGCTTAACTATTACTGAGTATTGTACTTTTTATCACTATTTATATATTATATTCATTTGACTATATTTCTTAATTTCCTTGTTCTTAGGGATTTTATTTTTATATCATGTTTTACTTAAAAATTACCTTCTTTGCCTTTATTTCGCTATTTTTGAAAATATAATTTTTAAATTAGATTAATTAATTACATAATATTGTAATTAACATACATACATGGTTATAAATTATAAATCATTAATAATATCCATCCATTAAGTTTCTTATAATCATTGACTGGGAAATTTCCTTATTGGTGGTTAACCAACATTTGATGGGACATTTTCGAAAGAGCGTCAAAGAGAATTATGAAATTTATCAATATATTAAATATGATAATTAAAATATTTTAAACCCATTAATATAATTTTTACATAATTACAAATTATTCATATATGGTTTTCTATGTGGTGGTGGAAAAAATAAGAGTAAGAAGAAGAAATTAAAAAAATAAGAGTTGACAGATACTTAATTAATCCTTAGTTTACCTTCTCCTGTATGACACTAAAAATCACACTATATCTGTATTTGTTTTAATATTAAAAATACCTATTTATTATAAGGTTTTTTATAGGGTATATCTTTAAGAGGTCATTCTTTAAAAAGTGTTGGATGATTTGTTTACCAAGGGGAGGAAGTGGGGTTATTTATACATGAGGAGAGGTGTATTATTAGAATAAAATATTAAGTTAAATAATATCTCAATCATAAAACATATAATGTTTAATTATTGAAAAAATAAATCATATATATATATACATAATGTAATGGTTTTATGACTTCAAATTCCCTTTATAAATCTAATTCATTAGTTTATTAAAAGGAAAAATGAAAAAGTGAAAATTGTTATTTTAAGGAATCACTTTTGAAAATAAATTTTGGAAAGTGGGTTTAAGGTTTGTAAAAAAAATTTATTGTATTTTAAATAATAATTTATGAAATTAAATATATCATGACCCAAACAAAAGTTATAGAAAGGGTATATTCATTATTACATCATGGATGATGTAATTTAAGATAGACTGGTAATGTGAGCAACTACATTTTTACTATTCACCTAAAAATTGATGTATTTTAGTTAATTAACAAAACATAAACCATATAAATTTTTACTTATTAATGTATAATATTCTAATATTTTTATCAAAAAATATCAACCCTAGGTAATTTTATGTTTTAATATTAAAAATGTTATTTTTACAAAATACAATGAAAATACAGTATATTAAAAATGTTCATATATCGTATTTTATTTTTTATCTTGTTATTTAAGTATCAAAATTATAATATTTATATTTAATTTTATTAATCATGATAAAAAAAATTATATCATAAATTATTACTTTTGAGGAAAAATTGTTAGTCCAACTTTCATGTTATTATTTTGAATGGTCAGGTAACTATTCCCAATAGTCATGTTACTAATTCCAATATTCAAGTTATTATTTTAATGATCAACATACTATAACAAATGATAAATTAAAACATGTAAAAACCACTTATTTATTTCAATCAATATTCAACTCAATGATTATCATGACTCTATATTTCCATTTTCTAATATATTTATTGGTTTTCTAAAAACCATTTATTTCTATAGAGTTGGAAGATGGGAAACAATTGTAGTAGATTCGGGATATCCATATTGTTTTCATTTTTTATTTTCTATTTTAGAATTTTTGTTCTAGTTGTAATGTATCAAATTTTAATTGGTTACTTTTTTTATTAAAGTAATAGTTTTTAGTGATGAAATAATGTTTTTTATTTCTATATATTTTGTACGAGTATAATAAAAAATATTACAACACAAATTTATTACAGAAACAAATATTACTAATAAAGATAGGGTTTTATGGAATAAAACTTATATATTTTAATAAATTAGGATTTTAAAGCACACAAACCTCCCTCGGGGATCACATCCTCAGTTAAGATACACCACAACAATTATACCTGAGATTAATTTGGTTTTTAGTTGAGTAAAAATAAAAAAAAGAAATAAAATAATGTGTTTTATAATATATTATAAAAAAAATATTATGTCTATAGGTGTATAATCATCGAGTAACCATTAATATAGTGTAAAAACTACCCTCTCATTCATGAATGGGAAGAGTTCCATCTCCTCATCATGACCATTTTTCTTGTCATATATGTTTCCACATGTACGTTGTGAGTTTGTGATTATTATCAATGGATTTTATTCATAATTATTCTTCCAAATAAACTTATAAAGCATTGAAGGAATTTTTACCTTTTTTAAATTTTATTTTATGAAATCCATGTGATGTGGTTTTTCTAATAATTATTAATTTAGAAAGACCAAAAGTATGTGGACATTCTTGTTGTTTAGGGATATCTATTGTATCGGCCACATCACTTATAAATTCATTCCATGGTCTTTTCTATTCCTCAAGAATGTTCTTGATTGTCTCGGAGTGTTATTGCAATTTATTTTTATATATGTAAATGATTTTCATGAATTTAGGTTCAAGGAACTACGTAACATAAGATATGGAAATGAAGATGACATTATCAGGTGTTTGAGATGTGATAATGACTTAATGATAATGCATGATATATTTAGGTTAATAAAATTTCAATTAGTAACTTATTATAATAATTATTTGACTAATGTGACCTTTCTATTTTATATAGGCTTATAAATGGTTGTGGTAATTCTACTTCCACTTATTTCTATTTCTGGAATTTCATATCATATTAATGAAATATTTTTATAGTAAAACATATCCCTATCCTATATAGAAGTAGGAGTAACATCAAGCTATGTGGTTAATTCATAAAAAAATTACTTTGAGTGTATCCCCCTATAATTTCTTGTATGCAATAGATTACCTAATGGTACTTCTATGAATGAGTCTGTTTATTCTAAAATTACCATGAAATTTATGCATTAATCATGCATATCTTGAAAAACACATCTTCTATTATTAGAAGGATCCAATTATATCCAATATGATTATTTTCTTTGCTATGATGGTCGATTTAATATAACGTGGCTATGTCGTCTTAAATTTCATATATGTAGTTGTATCACATGGACATGCAACTTCCATCTTATTATCATGTTTTTTTTTCTAATCTGGTTTCCTAGATCCCTTCTTAAAATTCTGTACATCTCACTAATTATTGAGGTCCATATGTTTGGAAAGGTAAACATGTAACTGAGATCTCTACTCTAGAATTAATAAATAGATCAATTTGTCTTCACTTCTCTATATTGGATCATTGTGTCCACTAATGGTCATTGGTATATTTTTTGATAAATTCACGATCACCTCTTAGGGTTTAAAATATTGTGATTTGTTATCATTACTCAACTCAAAAAAAATTCTTGTTTAGCTTTCCATCAAAGAAGATCTTACTCGTTCTTGGTACAAAAAAATATATATGTTTAATGGATTTAATTTATTTCTTTCCTAGTGTTCTTATATAATATATATGATGTAGGACCCAATGAATTTGACGATCTAAATAATATATCCTACTTTATATACTCCCTTTCAAAACATGGATATTCTGTGTAGTATTAGAATCCATGTTGTTCATTTCCTAGGCTTTAACGGTAAGTTGAATATAGGATTTCAATTCATTCCTCCATGTATTTTCATCCAGGTTAATGTCTTCAAGGAACCAGTGTATTTCTTATGAATAGTGTTTTTACAGCTGTTTAGGTTTTTCTAATTAAATCAACATGTGAATTGTGTTCTTCAGTTAGAAGTTTGGCCATCTCAATTTTTCATTATAACAAGGCATTAACTATAATACTAATTTTATTAATTTTGAACTCATTTCTCATGTTATTGGAAGTATTTCTATTAATATAATATCTATGAAGTAAAAATTTCAAATCCCTTGTTTTACTTCCTAGGGAGTCTCATATTTATTAATTATTTAAATGTTTTTATTGTCTTGGTATTTTGGGTATATAATATTTTCCTCATAGGAGGTAGGTACAATAGGTATAAATCATTCTTATGATAATTTAGTAGGCCTTAAATCGTTCCATACTAGAATTATAAGTGATAATACTACTTATTTTTCACTATATCTAAATTCTATTATGGGATTATTTTTAAAACAGATGATACTGAGATAGAGAATATTTTATAATCATTGACTAAATAATGAAACAAGTATCGGATAATAAATACAGGGATACTCAACAATAGAAATGAATACAGATTTACACCATTGTATTTTGGGTTGAGGATTGATTCTAATTCCATAGAAATATTTGTTTTGGTAGGAGAGAAATATAATTCTCCAGATTTGGAGCACATCAATAGTTTTTAAATTACTGAATATTCAAAACCATATAATGATCATAAGATATATTATTTAGTGAAACCCATGGAAAATTAAAACAAATGAGCCACCGCTTCTATAAAAAATTATAGAAAGATGTAATATTTGTTGTGTATTTTTTTTCCCGACAAAAAACTTATCTTATAGTAATTCATCTATTATTTTTTAATAAATAGGTGAATAATATTTAAAAACCATATATATGTATTTAACAATGTAAAATGAAAAAAGTGGGGAAAATAGTACTAAAAATTGACTACATTATCCTTCCCAAATCAATTATTAACATATCAAAGAGTAGATAATTGGAATCAATGGTACAGTTTAAATCTCTGAGCTATAGTTTTTATCATCCTAAATATCCCCCTCGGATACATATACAAGAGGAGAAAAAATCAAAAATAACAAAATAAAATTATAATCCTTTTAAATAATCAGTTTATATAAAAAATCACATTTTGAAGTACATTAAGATTTCATTTATAGTACTAGTAATGTGGTATAGTGTCTTTTCATTATAGGGTATCATTTATGGGGCACTGAAGATAAAGTCCTATGGAATTATTATGATATTTATAAGGAAGTTATAGAAATAATTGTCCAAGAAAACTCTACATACTTGAGTTTAAACTCAATGAAGATGTTGGAAGATGAATTTATTATTAAATCCCTATAATAATAAGTAACTAGAATCTATGAAATATATCTATTTTTAGACACCAATGATAAATAATATAGATGTAAAACAATCTGAATAGAATTCTAATTTGAGTTTTTAATGAAGTAAAAATAAAAATATAAGAATATATGAAAGTAATAGACAATATTGATTTCCTCTTTGTGGATAAAATTCATTTAGAGTTAGAATGGGGTAAATTTCATTTTCAAATGGATCTAAAAAGGAATCATGGATTTAACATCCTTAGGATTATTAAGGGTTGTTAGTTGAACCACCTATGTGTGTAATTTCTGTAAATTAAGTTAAATTGTGTATATGTTTGTTTTGATGGATTACACTCAATAATTGAAAAATTATTCTCTAAAAAGAATAAAAATATATATTACTTTGGTGGGATATTTAATAAAATATATATTAAAATATTGTTAAATATAAATAAATAAAGTGACATTAGTGGAATCTAGTTGGTGATATTCAATGAGATTTCTACAATATAAAGAGCTACATTCATGATTCTTATCTCAGGGACCACTACTAGAAGCATCCCAAATATGGACAATACAGATGGGGGAAGATAATATTATTCCTACACTGGTAGTAGACACTTTGGTGAAGTTTTACAATACAATGAGATGAAAATTATAAGTAGGGTGGTACAATATATAGACACCCCTATCATAGAATGAAGAGACAGTGGACCTCCCTGAGGTAGACAAATTTTTTTCTATGAGTAACATTTCATAGTGGAGTAGATGGTGTTATAGAATCAAGGTGTATGTTCAATGTTGATCAATCTCCACCACCACCACCATCATGTCTTATATGTTAGGGATAGGGTTTAGTATAATATTTTGTGGTTATATATAGGTGATGGATAGATTTTTCATGATGTACCTAACTTGGTTTGGGGAAGGATTTTTTTGTACTCTATCACACATACATATCAAAACTTATACAAGTAATTCATTTCATGGTTTAAAATTTATTTCAGAGATAGTGATTCTAGTGGATCCTCAATCACAACCTACTTGGAAAGTGAATCTTTGTAACAGCCCAAGATTTTATAAAAAAATATATCTTTTTAATTTTATTAATGTCTTGTGTTGTACGCTACACCAAAAGGAGCTTGCACAACACATATCCTTATCTTTCCTTGCATTACACGCAATCGCGACCTTCCTCGATAGCGTGTGTAATACGCAATACCGAGTTTCACTAAACAACGATGTGCTATTAAAATATTATTAAAACTAGCCGTTATGAATAGTAATAACCACTTTTTAAAATTCTGTAAATCTTATTTTTCAAAATGAACTTCATTCTTGGATTCGGAGTATCGAATTTAGCTTAAGGTGAAAATTTTGGTACTTTTCGGATAACTTTCATATTCTGATGAATAGTGAAAATTACTAAATTATAATTAAAAACAACTTTTTTAATCGAAATAATTAATAGTGATAAATTATTAATTTGAGTGGTTTTAAAGTATATTTAGAATATATTTTTACAATTTAATACAATGTTGGTCATTGGTTGTAATTTCACATTTAAACCAGACATAATCAAGTGTCAATCTTTTGATATATATTATTTCCTAAAAACATGCTATTTATTTTAACAGCAGGATTTAATTATAAAATTAATTAATGCAACTTCTATGTTATGAATTTGGTAAAATAGATTTCATTTTTGAATTCGGAATATGAAATATAGCTTAGGATGAAATTTTGGCATTGTTCTGAAAAACATCAATTTTTGATGAATAGTGAAACTACTAAGTGATAGTTAAAAAAAACTGAATTTTTCATAAAACTTAATTTTGCCGCTTCTGTGAATGGAATTTCGAAAATCCGAGAGACACGGTTAATATCAAGGACTAAAATGTGGTTCAATGAGATGAAAATAATTTTTTGGTGAATAGTAACTTTTTACTTTTTTACCGCGGTTAATAGTAAATAGGGTAACTAAGGGTAAATATGATAATTACTATTACCCTAACACATGTCCTAATTATATTGGACAAGTGTAATTCGACCAAAAACAAACTTAGGAATAAAATATGACCATTTAGGCCCACTTGGATTAGATTAAGACATTTATTATTAATTTATTTAAAGAAAGGTTAAAATAGTTAAAATCAAAGTTAAATAAGTAAATAATTTTTAATATGGGGTTATACATAAGATAAATTCAATTTTAAATATTCATTAGAAAGCTAAAACGATTTCCTACATGATGGTATTTTATTTGCAATTTTTAGACATCAAATAAGTTAATTTATTTATGACACAACGATGATGCAGTAATTATCTTATTAATGAAATATTGACATAATTGATGTTATAAACACCAAAATAAATGTAATTTGAGATTTTTTATGAATTACACTAATTTTCTAGGTTACTATGATATATTAATGTTGATTTAATCAACTTGGTTCGAACATTTAAGTCTGTTATGACTTTCACAAAAATCATATATCAAATAGTGTCAAAATTGACACAAAATAGTTTTTAAATCAAATATTATATTATTAATTGTTATTGTATTCCTAAAAATCTAAGGTTCGTCCAAATGACTTAGATAAGGATATATATATTAATAATAAACAATTTGGGGTTCGTTTTGCATGTTATAGTAAGTTTATTAACCATATAGTGAAAGAAAACAAAAAGACATGGTAAAAGTTAAATTATTTAACTTAGAGTTAAATCTAATTGATAAGGTTAAAATAATATCCTCAACTTGTCTAAATTCTATTGGTTGATAGGATTTCGACCCATCCCCACTTTAGCTTCGAAATAAGTCCCTTTGGAACCATTATAAACCGATTTTGACTTTAATATAAAATAATATTTTGAGATATTCCTAAGGTGCCCCTCTCCTCCCCTATAAAAGGACACCTCCTCCCCCTCCTCCTCACACCAATTTGAGCACTCAAGCTCGGCCAACCCCTGCCAAAATCTCTTCTCCACTTTCCTAGCAACATCCTAGAGGTTTTGGTCTTCCTCAAAGACCAATTCTAGTTCCCTAAGAGGAGGTCTCAAAGAGGCACTTCAAAGAAGAGGAGGTTCGGACACATACGAAGCAAATTGGACCTAAGGTAAGGGAAATATCACAATCTCATTTTTATCCGAGATTGTTTATTCGTAAGTATTTACTGGGGTGTATTTTATCATCCACATCCATGTTTCATCAATATGTAATATTATTTCCATCCACCTACAATTGTTTAAATCCATTTTTACCCTTCGGTGAGTTTTTAGTAATATGTATGAAAGGAATCTTTTGTCGTTTTTCGTACGAGGTACTTTTTGACTTTTCCGACAAAAGTACGAAGAATGTTTTTTTTAACTTATACGGCATGAATGGATTTTTAAAACAGTATTTCCAAGAAGCTTCCTTTACAAGTTTTCAAGTTTATTTTTAATCAACTTATTTTATTTTAAAGTTGTATGACATGTTATGAAAGGAAAAATGTTTTTGAAGAAGAAAGGATATTTTCCTCAAGAATGGAGTTCAAATGTTTTATCAAAATTATTTTCCATCTAAGATAATGTAGGGTTCTGTTTTTATCCCTATTATTACATTGATTTGATCATGTTGTGATGGAATTATTTTTATGAATTCCTTTATCTTATATGAATTGATTTATGATGTCATGATGTTTCAAGAATCCCATTTTTGTTACATGTGTTATGCGATGATGTATGTTTTATGATTATGTGGCACACATAATAAAGGATTCATTATAAGATGGGTGGGACCTATATCTCCCTCCAATGCATTGGGTAATGATTTTATATCTCATGAGATAGACATGGCTGAAATGGTAGGTTATACCGGTTCAGTGAAACAGGACTGAAACGAGGGTTACTCGATTCAGAAAGGGACTTTGTCCACTAAGATAGTCTTGGCAATGAGTCATGACTAACAAGAAATGATTTTCCATGATTATGTGTGCATGCCACAATGTTTCAAGTTTCATGTTATGATTATGGTGATCTCATTTTCACTTCTATGATTTGTTCCATGTTAAGATATTATGATCTCTTTTGCAGGTTATGATTTTCAAAAAGATATGATATGATTTTTATTTCTTTTGTATACCCTTACTGAGCATTTGAGCTCACCCTTTTATGTTTTCTTTTCCCCAGGATATAAATAAAGGTTTTAGGTAAAAAAAGGGAAGATCTTTATGGGATATATTGAAGATCTTTCACCACGATTAGAAGATTACGTTCCGAGTTTCCAAAGACACTAAACTATTACGATCCTTTAGTGTGTGTTTTTGTTATGTACTAAGTATTCCGCAAAAGTAATGTATTGTACATGTACGATAAGCTTCGGGTCTCTACAATCTTATTATTGGAGATGACCTATTCACTCGCATCATTCATGAGTTAACGATTACTCTCAATGACGAGTGGTTTTAAATAGATCCCATCACGATAGATAACAGACCCTATGAATTAATCCATGGTATAGACTAGTTGTTTGCTGTTCATTATTGAAAATATTAATACCATCAAAAGGGATTATTAATTTGGAAAACTGTTCTGAGATTCACCTTTATTGGTTAGTGGGTCCCTCAGGCTAGATGAGTGTTGTTACCTATCATAAAGATAGTTTCGATTGCAACATACCTAACCATTTTCTCCATAGATACACTATAAAAATAAATATTTGTAATAGTTCATGATTATATGTTGTTTTTCCAAAAATACATACTATAGTTACCCTTATATTTGGAGGTTATTCTTCATACTTATCTTCATCCCAATATTGAAATATTTTTATCTATATCTTAGAAAATAGCCCCAGCTCATCTTAGGGAACTCACCGTACACATAGAGGACCTTATAAAAAAATTAAATGAGACTGATTGTATCTCAGGGGATAATAAATTCAATAAAATAATAAGGAAGAGGGAATTTTGATGATTTATGTTGATTGTTACCACTAAAATTAAGTGAAATTCAGGAAAAATATTCCCTTTTTAGAATAAATGATCTCATCTGCTAGATAAAAGGAGTGTCATTGTTTTTAATGACTTTTCTCAGGTATATATATCCTCAAAATTGATTAATGTACATGATATCCCTAAATATCATTCATTTATTACAAATATTACTATAAGATATTACTAATTACATGTTTATTCATGAATTCCTATGATTTTATCATGGGAATAAACAAATTTATATTGTATCCAATCATGGATAGATTTAATGTGATTTCATTTGATGATTCATCTTATATTCTATTAAAAGGATAACCATGTCAAGATTTTAAGGATCATCTCGATCTTACATTCCAAACACCAGTTGTATTGAAAAATCTTCAAGTGAAAATTTTGGATTCATAACGTTCATTTCATGGGAAGTTTCATCATAGAGTGTGCATTATTAGTAAAAACTATAATTATTTAGGCAATAATAACTTAGGATCTATGAAATATGTTGTTTAAGGTGAGTGTATTCCTTTAGATGGGGTAATATTACAAGAGATTTTTTAGTATTTATGCGGGGCATTATCCCAATTGGCATACCTTACATAAAGTTGAATATTTCAATATTATCCTATAATTTTCAATGTTACTTCATGGAGATAAATCATAGGTTTAGAATTATTAAAATTCCAAGGTTATCAAAGTGAAGAGTCAAGTATGAGGTTTTACATGATGCTTCCAGATTCGGGCTTTGTTGTGTCTATATGAGAGTCAGATCAAGACCAATTTCCAATATAATCATGTGGGACCTAACTGTGAGAACTATATAACTTCTGTCTCAAATAATGTAGTGGTTTTAGATTCCATAAGGATATATATATTCTTTACAGTGATTGATTAATGGTATACAAAAAATCATATGATTATAAGTTATATCCACTTTTATATGTATATCATCATAATGTAAAGGTTTATGTTGGATTTACTCTACGATTATGAATTTTACATCGTCTGTACTACTAAGAATGGTAATTTGGTAGATGATTACCTTAATTGTAAATCTTATTCTCAGTTGAGAAAGGTGGAACCCTAGTAGTTAGCCATGATGTATTAAGTCTTTTTGAGAAACGGATATATATCTTACATTCAATTAATATTGGTGTCTACCACACATCATCTTCAAGAGAGATGGTACTATATGAGATACATTGATTCTAATGTCTTGAATTACTTATTATTCTTAGGTGATACTTACACCAAATTCTTCATAGTTGTTTATCATGTAATCCTATTTTAGGTGTAGAAAATGGTTTCAATAATGTTGTGTGAGGAGGTTTTGGGGATTTTTTCCCTTCATTTTTAATTATTCATCTTGTTCTTATAAAGATATACCAATATCTCTAGCATTGATTATAGTGGAAGGGCATGAATCTGATCATTAATGATTTTATTACATGGTAACACACCTATTAATAGGTAAAGGCTGAGAATAAAGATCTCATTAGATTAATCTAACCTCTTGAGGTTCCATAATGAAATTAGTATAGTATACCGACGTATTTCATTAACGTAATTCCATGGTAGGTTATGGATAAAATATATCTGCAAGGATTATTTGGGTATTCCAGATCCTGCATAGGGTATGAACAATGAATTATAATCTAGACTTACTTATGTAGATAGACCAAGGACATAATTCCTTTTATGTTTCTTAGCTATGGTGGCATGTGAATGATCCATCATAGATTATCAACTAGGTTGAGTTTTATTTTGAGGATGACACTGCATATTTGGGTGCCTAGTTGTGTTCAATGAATAGTTAAAAAAGACCCTTAATATGAAATACATCCAGTAGTTATGCACTATGTGGAATCATAAAAATCATTAGGAGAGGTCATGGGAACACGTGAATTTGAAGTTATCTCATTACCCTCAACACTTTGAATGTGATATATGTTTTGGGGCATGAATCATTGGAGGTAGAGAGGATTAATCAACCTTTATTTTTCAAATTATTCCCCTGAATAATTATCATAATATATATTCTAGTGTTCCCATGGGTGATTCATATTTTTATACATCATATTCCTTCAAACGAAATTTAATTATATATAAATATTATTTTAATCCCATGTGTGTTAAAATTAGGGAAATAATTTATATCTCCTAAACAGAGCCTTGAATTGAAATTACAACATCACGGTTTGGTCTGAATCAGATACATTCCACGTTGTTAGTGTTTTATTCATCTGAATGAAATGTCATGGACTACTCCTGATTCAGTATTTTGGAAAAATAAATAAATATTAAGAACAAAGTATTTTCTCCCTTGAAAATATATTGATAAACTATTTCAATGAGGATGATTTATGGTTTGAAAAAATGAAATTGTAAAGGGATTTAAAACATTGAATATTCAATATTTTTAGAGAAATAAAATTATTGGTTGAGGAGGTATGATAGAACAATTTATGAATATTACAAGAGGAAATACCTTTATCATATATTTCCCTTTCCTCATTGTTCGTGTGGTTTAATTTCACATATCATATTTCAATTTTTCAATATAACATGAAAATATTTTGATTAAAATCCTAGAAAATTATTATTCATTAATTTTAAAATATTATTTTCTTCAATTTTAAATCAATAATTTTTATCTTAGATTAAATGAGAAAATTAATAATATTTTTAAATAATTGTTATTTATTTATGGAAATTCATGTTCATTGTCGAATAGATTTTTGATGTATCAGAATCGCACTAGCCACCAAACCTCTCCCACGTTGTTCATCTATTATCTTAAAAATGTATAATCATAATCAACATTTTAAATGGAAAGTAATTTTATTTTGGGAGACTAAGATAGTGATATGATATGTGAATGGTGAGTAAGGTGATGGTTCAGATAAGTAAATGTTAAAGGGATCACTACTATTGTAGTGAAGTGGTGTAAGGAATATGATTGAGGACTACTAAAAATGTATTAGGAATGAAATGGTTGTGGGGAAATTAATGGGTGTGTATTAAAAGTTGTTTATTTATTATTATTACAATAGTGGTGTGGGTGAAAATTGAAGGCAATGGAACGACACCCAAATTTGGAGAGTTGTTCTTTGGGTATGAAAAATAGTAAAAAGATTAGGGGTGGTGGAGAAAACAATGAGGAAACTAGATCTACAGAATAAAACATGACTAAATGAAATTTAATCACAGATAACATAATGAATACCATTCCCGACTCTGACTAGGGATTATGTGAGGCAGCTAAATATCAAACAACATGTTACCATATAAAATATGTAGTTTCCCAAATGGATTTATCGGAATAATTAAATATCACATGAGTGTAATTATGGGTCACATGCAACTCTTGACATACCATTTGACTAAGGTTATAAAATATTACATACAACACATACCCCCTATCCCCAATTTTCATGTGGGATAGTTAACACATCGAGTCCTATGATGAAATGACATCAGATCTCATGGAAGTACATGCTCACCATTCCAATAGGTCCAACATATCATGTCACAAAATGGGGATGCTATATAGAATGGATCATTATGAATTGATAGTTTTAGTATATGTTATTATACATATCAACACACACACTCAATGTCAATTAAAAGTACGTTCTATGTATTGTGGGTACATATGTGTTTTCTTATATCTTCTAAATTTAGTGTTAGAATTGAACAATTGATATGTCCATTATGGGTGTTTTTTCATTTATAATTCAATGGTGTACGACTATTCACTATTATAAGATAACATAATATTTTTTCTAATTTGATTTCCTTATATTATTAAATACATTTTCCAGGCAAGAGCAAGGTATTCGGAGAAGACACGGGGTCGAAAACATACTAGGTGAAACATAAATACCAAGGTATGGTTCCTCCTTATACACAGTTGTTTCATTAACACATATTTTTAAAGGGGGAGGGTCCTAAACATATAAAGTATGTAATACCCTAAGACAATTCACATTCCACTCAGTGAGTTGATGGTCCTCCATAGCAGTTAGTACCCCCGCAACTATCATGAACTCCTCAACGGGGCACGATTACCCATAAATATGTGAAATTTAGTATATAGAAGTTTGGTATATCAGGTATTATGGGTATTATGATAATATATATGCTTCAAGATTCCCATCAATATCTACTCTCTGAAGCTAAGATGTGAATATTAGGGTTATCCTTGTCTGTTTTTCTCTAGATCAATTGAATAATAACATAGGTTTATACAATTTTAAGGTAGAGTATTATTTCACTCCTACATTGTTTTTCTAGAATCTTATTATGTATTTTTATAATCACCCTTTCATGGGATTTATTCCCACACATTTTTTTCTATGTAGATTATTAATGGTTTAGAAGTGGGTTAGGAGGACACGGGGTTATTAGAGTGAGATCATAGTGGTGTAAAACATAAAAGTTTTCATTGGTGTTTGTGTCATGTTATTGTGTTTCTTGGAGTTGTAACAGAAAATTATTTAACTATGTATTTCCATCTAAAAAAATATTTTTTCTTTAATAAAATATGATACATGAACCCCTGAACTAAAATTAACAATGTCTCATTTCATAATGGCATAAAATTAAAATAAAAATGAAATACGTTAAGAGTAAACTATGTGAAACATGAAAAGAAAAATATATAACGGAATGAAAAAAAAGGTAAATAATATTATTTCAAGGTTTAAATTTTCAACATCATTATTTTATAAGAAGAGAATAACAAAAATTATTAATATATAAATACTATAACATAATATAATTATGAAAATAATCATAGAGAATAGGTTGACTAATTTTAGAGAAGTATGCATATTAGAATATAGAAATATAATATGAATATAATATATAGGTTCATCGGTTACATATTCATTGTGCCTAATTTCATTAGATATATATTTATTAAATATTTGATCACTAGATATATCAATATCAAATAGGTATTTGTTGTGTATTTTTATTCAAATAGTTTGAATAGATCAATTTTTAAGGATTGATGTTATAATATTTAATGATTTTGTATATGGTTAAATTTATTAATGATAATTTAATTATTAATTTATATGAAATAATATTATGAACTCTTAATGTTAAAATAGTCATTTTAATATAAAAATGGTTTATTTTTTTATTTAACGTTTTAATTTAAATGAAATATTTCTTAAATCGAGATAAATAATTACAATAATTTCAACCCAAACAATGAACCATCATTTCTAAAATAGTTAGTAGGAGTGATCATATATTTTTTATAAAAAAATATAATTAACATATTAAATCATTAGATATGGTTGGTAAAAAGAACAAAAATATGGTGGATCGTAATTTTTTTAATAATATTCATATTTATACACTCTAGAAAATTTTAAAACCCAATAAAATATTTCTAACCAATGTTTTCTTACAGAAACCACCTAAATCCCATTTGATTCAATATTAATCCATCTCCAAATTCATTCTTCTAAATAAATGTCTCTCATTTTTAACTATAAAATATTTACCTCCACCTCCCCCTATAAAGAACATATATCATTCATCTATTTCATTAATCTATTAATATTTTCTTCAATTAAAGTCTTATTATACTTTTCTTATCATGTGTTTCTAATAATAATGTTTTAATCCTTCAGTCCGAGGGAACCCATTATAGGAAAGTGTGATTCCATATTAGTATGAAGTAATTATTTGTCTTAATAAATTGTCCTCTCACATCAACTCTTACAAAATCAAAATAACTACTCTAATGGTTTTTTAACTTTACACTTCTATTAAGATGATATTTCTATTATATTAATAAAAATTCTTACTCATTATTTATTATATCAGGCTCTTGTTTGGGTTGGTTATAAAATATACTTGAATGATGTTATAAAAACTGTAAGATCCTCTGTCCATACAAGGTTGAATATTCTTGATGCATTTTAATTTTCAATTACTAGATGTGTTAAATATTCATACACATTTCAAAATGGAATTATGAGTGTTAGAATACCTCAAAGTGGTGTTTTTAATATAAGTAATGAGACATGTAAGGTGTCTAATTTACATGGGTGAGCCTTGGGGTCTTAAAGGTATGCTTCAACATTTTTTGCATGATTCTACACTAGGATCATAGTTTAGCGTACACGGCTTAGGGAAACTGTTTGGCAGCCCAAACCTCAAGGAAATTTTTTTTCTATTAGTAATGATCATGTTTGTATTTCACGGTTATATTACATCCTCATTAAAAATAAGAAATTTTGTATAGGAATGCTTTTAGAGGTTTCCTAAATATTGTATAGCCACCCTCTCTATTGGTTCATGGTTTTGTAAACCCTATATATAAACTGTGTGAGGTGGATGGGTTGTAGGATGTTCCAACCACATGGCTACTATACATATTTTTAAAACTATACACCCAAACTATGTCGATCATTTGAAAAAGCGGTCTACCAACTTACCCCCCATGAAAATTTAATGGTTGTAACCACTTTATCCTCCGCATTAATTTTCAAGAGCAAAAAAACTACCCTTTGAATGATTTCCCCCCTTGAGATATGGTTGGTTTTCAAGACATTATTCATAGACATATGGTTTGTTTTCAAGTCTATAGTCCTCCTAACATATCCTCTCCTCTTTAATTCTAATTTTAGTTTCTCTAAATTAGGGATTTTGTGATGATTCTACCATATCACAGAGGAATCATCAGAGAATCAAGGAGTTATGTAAATTGTGTGTAGAAGGCATCCTAAGTCAAATACTACGCTTCACCATGTGTCATTTCACTACGGTATGTTTATTTTATGAATTTACAATTCCTTATATCTTAAATTTAAATGAAATTATTTTTAAGGAATTAATAATTTATTTTTCCTAATTTGTGGTTTTTATTATTTTGTGGGTCATTGGTGAGTGGTTTGTAATGGATATATTATGGTGAGTCTGACTAGTGAGCTTATGTGCAAGTTTCAAATTTTTAATTAAAATATAAATTTGATTAATTTTTTAATAAATAATTACTCAATTATAATTTTATTATAATTGATTATTTTTTGTGTTTTGGTTTTAAGAAAGGTCCTTGAGTATTTTTTCTAATGGTCTAATAGGCATTGGTGTCCTCGATGGGAGATGACGATCTAACTTAAAAAATGTATTCTATTTGGAATAATTTATGTGGTACATATGAATCTACACTTTAATATTTTTCAATTTTTTACATACGTGTGGAATGTGCGGACTGGACAATTTTTTTGGTTGGTACATTTCACTTATTTTAGTTCTTTGATAAAAATTAAAGAATGTAATTAGAATTTTACATGCTGTTAATATACTTCATATACCCTTATTATAAGGACCCAACCTTAAAACATTACATAATCTTGAATTAAATGAATAATTCACATTGAGGATCTTTTCAGGTTTAGAGTTTTAGAGAGTTTCTCCATAACTATTACATTTCAAAATATTACAACTTAGACACTTCTACCCAGTTTCCATTTTTTTCATAAAATAAAAACTCTTAAAAACATAGTCATGTCTAGTTCCTTGTTTAAGATAGCATGACTTTTGCTTGATCCCATCCTTGACCCTATTCCAAATTATGTCCTGTGAAAAACATTTCAAAATCTTGGGATGAGCATAAAAATCTCAATAAGGGATAAACAAAGAAGGAAAACCATTAGTTTTTCAAAACAACAAGTAAACCATTAATAACTTAACATAAGTAATACTTTTCACCTTTATGAAGTAGTAAATACTCTTCACTGAATAAAATATCATTATTTACCCTTTTTTAACCAAAATATTACCATAAAACCCATATGAAGAACACATAACATATAAAGGTAACTTGGGACATGACTATTCTTAAATGGAATAACTATACGGTCGACTTCCACACATATCACTAAATGGAATAGCCATATGGCTGACTTTTATACCCAATGCATTGGAGGTTATAACGTAACAACCCGTCTTGGTATTCACGGCACCTCACGTAACCACCCATCAAATGTCCAAGTACCAATATAAAATCATAACAAATACAACAAATATAAAGGGAAGAAAACATTTCCACATTTCAATCAAAATATATCACTTAAATATATTGACAAAACAACTTCATTATCAAAACCATTTTCAATACCAAAATATATAAAAGGCTATATGGTATTTATTTTTTTTAAAAAACATTACGACTTTTTGGGGAAGCCAAAGATAAAATAATACTCACGGTGTAGGAAAATCTCATTGTCACCGCTTACTTTAAAAAAGAATGTCATTTTTGTCATTTAGTAAAACGCATTGTAGAAAAATATTCCCTTTGAAATGTCAAGGGTTTTCATACAGTGTATAAATGAAAGTCGTGTATTAAAATGAAATATGCCTCAATGAAAGGAGATTGAGACGAAGTCCCTTGCCTTGTGTCCGACTTGACTAGATCATTCTTTAATCTCCTGAATAATAAACTAAAGTTAATTTATACTTGATTAAGAACATTTTTCACATATATTAATCCTACTATATCACTTATTACCATGTTTTAAACATTATGTTATCATTCAAGTTAATAATGTTCGTTTTGTCGATATTTGGTACTTGAGTCAAAAATAAACACCCTATATTAATATTTGTCCATGTGGTCAACATTCCATTATATCTAGAATGATATTCATTATTTAGATATCATATATATCATTTATATCCAGTATATACATGTATTTATAATAGTACATAACATTTAGAGGTAAGAAATGAAATGCACCGTTCATGGAGACGGTAAGTCGTACGCACGCATGAACGGTACATTAATTTCTATTTCTTATTTTAATGAAAATAAAACATAATGATGCATAGGTATATTATAATCCATTATAATATCATATATATTATCATTAACTCCATCCTTTATACATCCCATATAAGGCATTAACGAATCACATCACTTTGAGGGGCGTTAGTCCGCACTTCCTCAAATGAGATTATCGTATTTACCCACTATGGAAACTATAAAGGCTTCATATAATTGGGAAGTACAGAATCCTAATGAAATAAATATAAATATATATATATATCATATATAAATACAGAACCATCATAATGGCCAACATGAGAGGCGGTAGGATAAAATCGAACAATCATCATTTCGTGAGGCGTTAGTTTGCCATCCGCAGAAACATTATGTTCCTCATCCATTAGATGGAGGTGTGTGTAAGTGTAGTTAGAATACATATCATAAAAACAAACTAGTATATTTAGTATAATGGTGTTGTTAAAAAATAAAGGAATAAAAAGATTTTATGGGTTGGAGAAGTAAAATAAAAAGAAAACAATTTAAGAGAAACCGTTACATTTAATTTGGGCAACTCTCTTTGGTTTGAACTAAAGGACTTCTTGAAGTGCCTTCTGCCAAATGTAAGGATTATAGGAGTAGTATAGGGATATAGGGAGCTTAATTGGGAAGAGTATGGATGATCCAAATGGTATGAGAGGTGTGAGTAATTGGTTAGAAGTGGTCTCTTTTATAAGGGGAGGAGGAGCTCTTTAGGAAAGTATGAAAATATTATTTTATAATATAATGGTTTTCTATTTCTAAAGGTCCAATAAACATTATAGTCGAATATAAGATGACTAATGGTTGAAATATAATCATAAAATAGTAATTTAATAGGTTTTTGGATAATATTTTAATCATTATAATATTATTTATTCAAATCATTTATCAATGAGGTAAATACTGCAACATTATTGTGTCATAAATAATTTAATTTATTTGAAGTCTAAAAATAATAAAAAAAATAATATCATGTAGGAAATTATTTTCTCTTTCCAATTTTTATTTATAGTCTAAATTAAAATTTATATAACCCCTATTAAAAATTAATTTACTAAAATATATTTCCTTTTTTTATTTTTTCCTTTACTTTTAGTTAATTAATGTAAATTGTCATTATCACTCCCATGTGGCTCAATGTAGTCCCAAAATCGACCCAAATATGCTCATTGTCGTTAATCACTCAACCAATAATGTATGGACATGTTTTAATGTAACTTTGAATTATTATAATATTCTTTTTACCTTGAATTACACTACTTACCTTTAACCGCAATAAATAAAAGTCAAAAGTTACTATTCACCAAAAAAATCATTTTCATCTTATTGAACCACATTTTACATCTTGATAACAACCATGGAAGTCATATTTTTGAAATTAAAATCACAAAAGTGGTAAAATTTCGTATAAATGAAAACGTCAGTTTTTTAACTACTACTAAGTGGTTTCACTATTCATCAAAAATTGAAGTTTTTCAGAAAAGTACCAAAAATTCAGCCTATGATATATTTGATATTCTGAATTAAAAAATGTTTTCTATTTTTAAAAATTAAATTCATATAAGTGGATTTAATTAATTTTTAAATTAATTCTCGTTATCAAAACAAATAGCGTTTTATTAAGAAACAATAACTATCAAAAGATTGATACTTGTTTATGTCCAATTTCAATGTGAAATTAATTCCAATTACCAACATTGGATTAAATTGTAAAAATATATTTTAATTTCACTTTAAAACCAACTAAAAACATAATCTAACCATATTAATAAATTATATTAAAAGGAACTTTTTAATTAAAATACAATATTAATCATTATTCATTAAAAAATGAACTTTATCGGAAAAATCCCAAAAAATTACCCAATGTAAAATCTGATGTCCCCACTCCAATGAAGGATTTTATTTGGTCAATTAGAACATATTAAAATGACCAAAACTAGATTTAAAAAGGTTTCTCCATTAAAAGGATGTAAATCGGCCTTTTAATGTAAATAATGCTTAAAATTGGATTCATTCATATTTTAAGCCTCTAATGTTTTATTAGATAAATGTAAATACATTTAACAAACATGTATATCATATTGAAGTTAGTTTCATTCATTCCCACCAATACAACGACTAGGAGTTAACTACCATTTAAAATAATAATATTATATTATTAGGGTGCAATGTAAGATTTCAAAGAAACATGTTGTTGCGTATCAGGTATGTTATCGAACATAGCAACCCCTTTAAAGTAAAATTAATATTTAATTTAAAAATATTAATAAGTATGAAATATTTCTTCTTCTTCATTCACCTAGGATGTTACATCCTTCCCCCTTTTGGAAATTGCATCCACACAATTTTTATTCACTTATCAAAATAAGTGGGGGTATTTATCCCTCATAGCATTTTCAGATTCCCACATTTCCTCATCAAACATATGGTTCTTCCACAAAACCTTTACCTGGTGAATTACCTTATTCCACAACACTTTCTCTCTATGTTCATGAATCTGGACTGGTTCATAAGAAATATTCTCTTCCAACTGAACTACCTATGGGCTCAAAACATTAGATGGATCTGGCATATACTTTCTCAACATCAAAACAGGAAAAACATTGTGTGCCTGGGATAAACATGGAGGTAATGCCACTCTGTATGCAACTGATCAAACTTTCACCAGAATTTCATAAGGTCTAATGAACCTTGGACTCAAATTTAACTTCTTAACAAAATTCATCACACTTTTCCATGGAGAAACTTTGAGAAAGACATGATCACCTACCTCAAAAGAAAGATCTTTCCTCCAGTTATATGCATAACTTTTCTGTCTACTCTGAGCTGTTCTCATGTGCTTCTGAATCAACCAAACTTTCTATACCATCTCTTCTATAAATTCTGGTCCCATCAGCTTCCTTTCACCTACTTCAACCAAAAAAGTAGGATTTCAACAATGCTTTCCATATAATGCCTCAAATGGAGCCATTTGTATACTGTAATGAAAATTTTTATTATATGAAAATTTAACAAAGAAAGATATTGGTCCCAACTTCCTTGATAATCCATCGAACAAGCATGTAGCATAACTTCTAATGTCTGAATTGTTTGTTCTGATTGCCCATTTGATTGAGGGTGAACAGCTGTACTAAAATTTAATTCTTTACCTAATGACTTCTAAAGGACTTTCCAAAAGTTTGAAGTAAACCTTGGATCGCGATCAGATACAATAGAGAGGGTAAATCCATACAACCTGACTATCACTTAAACATACAACCAAGATAGTTGATCTAGAGATAAAGTATCTCGAATAGGAAGGAAATGAGCATATTTAGTCAATCGATCAACTATAACCCAGATTTCATTATTACCTCGAGATGTCTTTGGTAATCCCAAAATGAAGTCCATTGATATATTTTCCCATTTCCACTCTGGCACCGGTAAAGCCTAAAGAATTACTTTAGGTAACTATCACTCTACTTTAACCTGCTGACAAGTCAAACACTTCACAGTAAAATCAGCAATATCTATTTTCATTCCATCTCACTAGTAATACTCACGAAGATCAATGTACATCATAGTACTACCAGGATGAACTAAAAATAGATAACTATGATCTTCACATGACAACTCATTCTTCAACTATGAATCACATGGAACACATAATATCTTTCCAAATCTCAAAACACATTCATTATCAATGTTAAATTCATGTCACTTACCCCTCTGAACCAACTCTATCTTTTTCTGTGACTCGCTATCTTCTATCTGCGATTGCTTTACTCTGTTTGATAAAGATGATCTCACGGACACCTGATACAATACAGAAGATTTTCCTGTACCAACAAATTCTATACAAAAGTTCATCAAATCAAAAACCAAAGAATCTTGTTCCAAACATAACATAGTTAATGACGCATTACTTTTACGACCCAAAGCATCAACCACTTTATTTGCGTTTCTCGGATCATAATGGATCGTGAAATCATAATCCTTGATAAATTCCAACCATCTCATTTGTCCCATGTTCAATTCTTTTTGAGTGAATATATACTTCAAAATTTTGTGATCAGTACATATTTCACATTTTACACCATACAAATGATGCCTTAAAAATTTTAAAGCAAAAACAACAGCTGCTAATTCCAAATCATGTGTAGAGTAATTTAACTCATGTGGTTTCAATTGACGTGAAGCATAAGAAATTACCTGATCATTTTTTCATTAAGACACAATCTAGTCCTTTCAATGAAGCATCACTATAGATAACAAACTCACCATTTCTGGAAGGCAGTGCCAAAACTGAAGCATTCACTAATCTCATTTTCAGTTCCTGAAAACAATCATCACATTCCTTTTTCCAGATGAACTTAATACCTTTTCAAGTTAACTTAGTCATTAGACAAGGTAACCCGGAAAATATTTCAACAAAACTCTAATAATAACCAGCCAAACCAAGAAGACTACAGATCTCGGTTATATTTGTGGGTCTTGTCCATTATCCAACAACTTTTGTTTTTGCAGGATCAACAATTATGCCATTCTTTAAAACAATGTGACCAAGGAAAGAAATTTGTTGTAATCACAACTCACACTTGCTGAATTTCCCATAAAGTTTCTTATCTTTTAAAATTTTTCAAGATGACCCTTAAATGACTTTCATGCTCCTCGTTAATTTTTGAATAAACCATAATATCATCAATGAACACAACCAAATACTTATCCAAGAACTCATGGAAATTTATATTCATAAGACCCATGAATATAGTAGGTACATTGGTTAACCCAAAAAGAATAACTACAAATTCATCATGGCCATATCTAGTATGAAATGCGGTTTTCAGAACATTTGATTCTTTTACTTTCAACTGATGGTACCCTGACCTCAAGTCAATATTCGAAAAATACTGAGCTCCCTGGAGCTGATCAAACAAATCATCGATATGAGGTAAAGGATACTTATTCTTAACAGTAATGTTATTCAATACTCTATAATCAATGCAAAGTCTCATTGAACCATCTTTCTTTTTAACAAACAAGATAGGATCACCCCATGGTGTTATGCTAGTTCAAATGAAACCTCTATCTAATAACTCCTGCAATTGCTTATTTAACTATAAATGTCCAATTTGATCCACTCGATAAGGGGGTTTTTAAAAATTTATTAGCATTAGGAACCATGTCAACAATAAATTCAACTTCTTGATCAGGTATTATAACAGGAATCTCATTAGGAAAAACATCAAGGTACTCATTCACCACTGGCAGATCATTAATCCAAACAGTTCATTTATTTTCAACAATATGTGCAGGGTAACATTCATTTCCATGTTTTACCAGTTTCTTAGCTTCCTGATATGTTATCAAAAGCAACGGTTCATTCTTGTACACAAACTGTAAATATTTTTGAAAAGAAACCTCTTTATCTATGTAATAAATCATATCATGATAAAGAAAAAGCCAATCAATTCCAAAAATAACATCAAACTCTAATATAGGAAAAACAGTAAGGTTTGTAAGTAGATTCTTTCCGCCCACAAGGAAAAGAATTTTCTTATGTTTTATTTTTGTCTCAACATTTACTCCAGGTGTTTTTACAGTAAGTTCTGTATTCATATCATGATATTGAATTCCCAATTTATTTGAAAACTTCTTAGAAATGAAAGAGTGTGTAGACCCTGAATTGAAAAACACATTGGAATAATCTGAACAAAAAAATAGTGTACCTGATACTACTTCATTTGATGGCCCAACATCTTATGAAGTAGTTGCGAAGAAATTCACCACCCCTTTCTGCTTGTAGTATGACCGGTTTCCCTTAGTTGAGTTCTTTTCTGGACACTCATTTTCATAAAAACCCATTTAATTTCACTTAAAACATCTTACCGATGTCTTTTCATTCCCTGCTTGATCATATGCTTTACATTTACGAGCAATATGACCAGATTTAAAACACTGAATTCACTTTACAAACATTGATAAACATTCTCCAGGATACTTTTTACCTCACTTATCACAAGATGGATATTTAGTTTTCTTACCTCCAGGCTTCTTTGATGAATTCTTCCCCATTTCCAACCAATTGGAACTTTTATTCTTCTATTTTTTAAAGAACACTAGATCATCGGCAAACTCCATTTCCTCCTTCCCCGCACATCGAACAAGTTTTTCATAACTTTTGAACTCACGAGAGGCTAACACTCATCGATATCATGGATTCAGTCCTAACTAAAATCGATTTATCTTACTATCAAGATCTCAGATGAAATATGGTTCATACCTTTTCAGTCGAGGGAACATTCCTTCATAAGCAGCCACTGAGTCATCCTTCTTCCTCAATTCTAGGAAGTTTTGTTCCATCCTAAGACGGACCACCTTAGGAAAGTATTTTTCAAAAAACATACCTTTGAATTCATCCCAATAAAGAGCATTAATCTCTTCACTATCCCTAATATTTTTCACCATCGACCACCACTAATCATCTTCACCTTCAAATTGGTAAACAGCTATACTAACCTTTTGATGTTCTGAACAACCCATGACGTCGAAAATATTTTCCAGTGCTTTAATCCACCCTTCTGCTAGCACCGAATCAGATGATCCTCTGAATGATGGTGGATGTTGCCTCATGAAATGCTTCTATACTGACATGTTCCTCTGCGGTAGATCTGGCTGATCTCGTGCATGAATGCCACCACCAATTATAGCCTGAGTCAACTGTTCCATCATGGCAACAAACTATTCAGTTCTGATTCCGACCATCTCAGGTTGCTGATTTGGAAGGTTGTCTTCCTCCTGATGTCCTCCCAACATAGCCTCCACGTTTCCTTTGCAGAAAACCATTCTGAACATAGAAATATCTTAGGCAAAGCAAAATGGTAATCTAAAATTTTTATATGATTTCAATATTAACCTAAATTAAATTATGGACATTTATTTAACAATACCCTAATTCTTAATGTTGTCTAAACCGACCACTGATGCCAACTATAGGGACCCTACCATAAAAGATTTCATAATATTGAATTAAATGAATAATTCGCATTGAGGATCATTTCAGGTTTATATTCGTAGAGATTTAGGCCATTACTATTACATTTCAAAATATTACAATGTAGACACTTCTACACAGTTTCCATTTTTTTCATAAAATAAAAAATCTTGAAAAAAACATTCATGTCTAGTTCCATGTTTAAGATAGAATGACTTTTCCTTGATCCCATTCATGACCCTATTCCACATTATGTCATGTGAAAAACATTTCAAAATCTTCGGATGAGCATAAAAATCTCATTAAGTGATACACAAAGAAAGAAAACAGTTAGTTTTTCAAAACAACAAGTAAACCATGAATACTTCGACATAAGTAATACTTTCCACCTTTATGGAGTAGTAAATACTCTTCACTGAATAAAAGATCATTACATACCCTTTTGTAACCAAAATAATACCATAAAACCCATATAAAGAACACATAACATATAAAGGTAACTTGGGACATAAACATACTTAAATGGACTATCCATATGGTCAAATTCCACCGATAGCACTAAATGGAATAGCCTTATGGCCGACTTCCATACCCAATGCATTGGAGGTTATAATGTAACCACCCATCCTGGTATTCACGACACCAACCTTCATTTGGTTTATCACGTAACAACCCGTCAAATGTCCAAGTACCAATATAAAATCATAACACATACAAAAAATATAAAGGAAAGAAAACATTTCCACATTTCAATCACAATATATCACTAAAATATTTTGACATAAAAAATACATTATCAAAACCAATTTCAATACCAAGATACATAAAAGAGTATATGATATTTATTTTCTTTTAAAATCATTATGGCTTGTTGAGGAAGCCAAAGATCAAATAATACTCATGGCAGTGGACAAGGTCATTATCACCGCTTATGTTAAAAGAAACAATCATTTTTGTCATTTAGTAAAACTATTTGTAAATATAGATTCCCTTTTAAAATTAAATGGTGTTGAAATAGCGTATAAAAGAAAGTCGTGTATTAAAACAAAATATGCCTCAATGAAAGGAGATTGAGACGAAGTCCCTTACCTCGTGTCCGACGTGACTCGATCATTCATTAATCTCCTAAATAATAAACTAAAATTAATTTCTACTTGCTTAAGAACCTTTTTCAAGTTTATTATTCCTTTTATATCACTTATTACCATGTTATAGACATTATGTAATCATTTAAGTTAATAATGTTCATTTTTTTCGTTATTTGGTACTTGAATCAAAAATAAACACCTTATATTACAAGTTGTCCATGTGGTAAATATTCCATTATATCCAGAATGATATTAATTATTTAGATATTATATATATCATATATATCTAGTATATACATGTATTTATAATAGTACATAACATTTAGAGTTAATAAATGAAATGCACCGTTCATGGAGACGGTAAGACGTACGCACACATGAACGCTACTTTAATTTATACTACTTATTTTAATAGAAATAAAACATAATGATACATAGGTATATTATAATTCCATATTTATATCATATATAATATCTTTAACTCCATATATTATACATCCCACATAATTCATTAACGAATCACATCACTTTGAGGGGGCGGTAGTCTCCACTTCCTCAAATGAGATTATCGTATTTAACCACCATGGAAACCATAAACGCTTCATATAATTGAAAATTACAGAAGAATAATGAAATCATAAACTTAATATATATCATATATAAATATAGTTCCATCATAATGGCCACCATGAGAGGCGGTAGATGAAAATCAAACAATCATCATTTTGTGAGGTGTTTGTTTTCCATCCATAGAAACATTATGTTCTTCATCCATTAGATGGAGGTGTGTGTAAGTGTAATTATAATCCTTCTCATAACAACATCCTAGTATATTTAGTATACTAGTTTTATTAACAAATAAAGAAATAAAAGGATTTTAGGGGTTGGAGAAGTAAAATAAAAGAAAATAATTTAAGAGAAATTGTTACCTTTAATTTGGGTAACTCACTTTGGTTTGAACCAAAAGACTTTTTGAGGTGCATTATACCGGATTTAAGGATTCTAGGAAGAGGATAGAGATTAAGGGAGCTTAATTGGGCAGTTTCTAGACGAGGAAAATGGCCTGAGATGTGTGAGGAATTGGTTAGAAGTGGTCTCCTTTTATAAGGGAGAGGTGGGGCTCTTTAGGAAAGTGTGAAAATATTATTTATAATATAATTATATTCGGTTTATAAAGGCCCAAAAATCATTATATTAGAATATAAGATTACTCATGGTCAATTTATAATCATCCAATATGAATTTCACAGGTTTTGGATAATATTTTAATCATTATAATCTTATTTATTTAAATAATTTATTAATGAGGTAAATACTTCATCATTATTGTGTCATAAATAATATAATTTATTTGATGTCTAAAAATTATAAAACAAATACTATCATGTAGAGAATCCTTTTATCTTTACAATGAATATTTATACTTCAAAATATAATTTATATAACCCCTTCTAAAAATTAATTTACTAAATGATATTTGCTTTTGACATTTTTTACTTTACTTTAAGTTAATTAATATAAATTGTCATTATCACTCCCATGTAGCTCAATGGGGTCCCAAAATCGACCCAAATATGCCCATGGTCGTTAATGACTCAAACAATAAGGTATGGACAAGTGTGAAGGTAATTTTGAATTATTATAATATTCTTTTTACCTTGAATTACACTATTTACCTTTAACCTCGATAAATAAAAGTCAAAAGTTACTATTCAGTAAAAATTATTTTCATCTTATTAAACCAAATTTTACTTCTTGATAACAACTATGTATTTTGGATATTCTAAATTCAAATCACAAAAGTGGTAATATTTCATTTAAATGAAAACGTCAGTTTTTTAACTACAACTAAGTGGTTTCACTATTCATCAAAAATTGAAGTTTTTCAGAAAATTACAAAAATTCAGCCTAAGATATATTTGAAATTCCGAATTCAAAAATGATGTCTATTTTTTCAAATTCAAAACATAGAAGGGGAATTAATTAATTTTAAAATTAATTACCGTTATCAAAATAAATAGCGTGCTTTTAAGAAACAATAACTATCAAAAGATCGATACTTGTTTATGTCCAATTTTAAAGTGAAATTAATTCCAATGACCAACATTAGATTAAATTGTAAAAATATATTTTAATTTCACTTTAAAACCAACTAAAAAGATAATCTAACCATATAAATATATTATATTAAAAGGAAATTTTGAATTAAAATACAATATTATTCAATATTCATTAAAAAAATTGAACTTTATAGGAAAAATCCCAAAAAAATTCCCAAAGTAAAATTTGATGTCCCCATCTAAAGAAAGATTTTATTTGGTCAATTAGAACATATAAAAATTACCAAAACTAGATTTAATCAGGTTTCATCATTAAAAGGCTGTAAATCGGGCTTTTAATGTAAATTATTCTTAAAATTAGATTCATTCATATTTTAAGACTCTAACTTTTTATTGGATAAATGCAAATACACTTAACAAACAAGTATAATAATATTGTAGTTAGCTTCGTTCATTCCTGCCAATACAACAACAAGGAGTTAACTACCATTTAACGTAATAATATTATATTATTAGTGTGCAACATAAGATTTCAAAGAAACATGTTGTTGCGTATCGGGTATACTATCGTACATAGCAACCCCTTTAATGTAAAATCAATATTTAATTCACAAATATTAATGAATATTAAATATGTCTTATTCTTCATTCACCTGGGATGTTACACTTATGCGTCGAATGAGAATATAGGCTATCGATGTCTGATGATTTAAATTTTAATTGATATGGTTTATTAGACCTAATTGAAGGTGACATAGTGAGATTCAGGTAAATAGGGGTTATTACATAGGATTTACATCCAAGGGGTTGTACTTAATAGATATTGTATGCATATTGGTGGATGGGTTGGTTTCTCATGCTGACCTAGGACGCTCGGTAAAAGGAATATTCATAGGGAATATCCCTATTGTGACTTGTACAATATTCTTTGGAGGTAGGATTAATAATAAGGGGACCCTAGTATATCACCATGTGACTTTGAACCAAGAAATAGGGTGGATATAAAAATAAGTGGAGATTGTACTGGTTTTCACCTCAGAATAAGTACAGATGATACGATCCTAACGGGTTGTGGATATAGGTGAAGGTTTTAAGATTTTCAACAACCAAAACATTATAATTATACCTTCAAAAATTTTATCCTGATGTATTTGTTAAGGAACAAATATAACACTCAGGACATTCCCTATGGGCATAACAGGATGTGATGGTGACTTTGCGGATTCCCAGACGTACTTCTTGAGATCTGGATTTTTTATCCTTATTTGATACTTGTTTGGTACATCTTCGACAATAATTTCTATGTAGATTCTTTATGTACCATGGGATCCAACTATTTATCCATGTGAATAATTACTTGAATTTCATTATTCAAACTCAGGTCTATATGGGACACCAATGATCTCATGTGTCCCTAGGATGCATGGAATGACTAGGATCTAGAAACATAGGCTTTTTTATTTTATCATGATTACGTTTAATATGATGTGACTCCTAGGTTGGATCTTGGATCTCAAAAACATACTCTGGTGATTTAATAATTATGGTTCACCATTCCATTTATTCTTTTGATCTATCCATTTGGTAGGTTCACTTATGGGATGCTTTTATTCAGTGACATCCAAGGATTTATAGAGTGGACCTCAGGGAATTATTATTCCCAAAATTTATAAGGCTTCCTAATATTCATTGAAAATGATCATAGATCAATTATTTATGATTTATTTTCTGTATGATATAGTATATTATGGATCTGTTGGTTACAGCATGATCCGTTATCTATACTCTTGGTATGATATCTTGAAATTCTAAGCGAACCCATGGAGCTGGACGAAGAAGTTATGCTTATTCATGGTCATGGTCTTGAAGATCAACCTGAGTTACCATTACCTGGGTAAGATATAAGAACCATGTTTTATTTTGGATAGATAAATAACAACCACTTTCTCAGAGACACCTTGTCACTATCTAAAGTAGGTAGTATAGGGTTGTTTATTAACCAAACATTATTTATTTATTTCATTTGAGTGTGTAACAAACACATAAACTAAATATAATAGTTATTTACTAAACCAAATTGATATCTCCCTATTGATTGATATCATCACACACTAATGGAGCATCCATGGAACTTGTTTACTAGATAATATCATCTACATCTAGTAGATATTGGTTGTAAAAAGACCTGTTATGGGGTTGATGAGTGTGCACAGGTTCATGAGTAGTATTAGAGACTGGGATTGATGATAGGCCTCATGATGTGGTTGTGACATTGGTGCTTTTATTATATTCTTTTTTCTTAAATTTTACCATTATGGAGGGATATTTTCCTTGTATAACTATATTTATTCTTCATTGAATGTTGTTATGTTCAGTGTTGTTTTATTTAACCTTTTTATTGTTATGATTATTACTAATGTACGATACATGGTTATTTATTCTATTTTTCCAAAATTATATCAAGGGGTATAGTGTCTCCATGGTACTACCCCAGACCCTCAAATCTAGTAATCTTTCTCTTGTATAGGTGGAGTTTAATATGATGTCTTCTGGTAGACCAAGCCAAGGCACCAGTCGAGTGGCTTCTAGACATTATCATTATAATTTATTATTAGAGGTTTATTTTTCATTTTTCTTATTATTTGGGACATGGTTGACTGATGTTTTAGGATTTTTACCAGACTTGGGATTTATATTGTACTAGTCTGTTGAGAACTCATGCCTTTATAATAATTTTAGGTTACCAAGGCATCAAAATTCTATATGTGATTGCATTTTGATTGACAGATATTGTTTTACCATCAAATGAGTGACACAAATATTTTAGTTTCATGGTATATTATTGCTTTTTGTTTCATGGAACCTATAGAGTATACCATTTTTATGCATCATATCGTGCATATAAGGTTCACATGACATATAGGCCTCAAAATTTGCGATTTCACTGATTTCTGAGGATTGATTTTTTAAACAATAAAAAATTGTTTATATAGAGTTTTTTATATAAATTATTGGTGCAATTTTACTCAGATATTATGACTTCTATATCCATTGGATTTTAATGGCAGGTCATCTGCATCTGAGTATTCATACATATTCTTGAAGAAGATGTTGTCCTTGGAGAGTGATTTGTAATATAACCCCTATAAATTTGTATTGAAAAGTAATTCCATATTGAAAACACTATAGGTTAATTACAATTCTAATCTCTAAAAAGAAAAATAGTTATGGTTATATAGAGTTTATGTAACATCTTATATGTCATTTTCCCATACATCTTATAATGACACTATAGTTATTCAAATAGTGTGATGTGGTTCCCTTGGTATATATCATCCATGAATATTTAATTATACATATAAATGTGGATAATGGGGTTATGATTCATAAGGGGGTAGTCATGTGTAAATATTTTTAGTAAGAATTAGTGTTGTTTTAGGATGATTAATTGTCATAAGGTTCCTCACATATGTATATGTGAGACCTTGGAGTGTGGATTGGACCAATAGATGCCATTTTTTCTAGATAACCTAGCATGGATGACTTCCCATGAGTTGTGGCCTTATGATATTGGGCTTGGTCAGGGTGGAAAAACTAACATACCCATTGACATGACAGGGTTCTTTATTGGACCTATGCTAACTGCTTTTAAGTGAAGCCCATGAGAGAGGTTATCCAAAGATCAATAGTGATTGAGAAATGCAAAAAGGCGTTGTTAAGATTTGTGACTTTCTAAGATGGATCACATTGGTTGTTGATAGATTTCATTTGAGGCTGGTATTGAGGAAAGCACTATTTGAGGGGACTAACCCTATTGATTATGGGTGTTCATTAGTTACATTTTGAGAGCGTAGGTGGACTCCCATAACCTCGAGTAGGTCCTGGTTGTAGAAAAACATGTGGTTGGATTAACAGATCGAAATTTCATGGATAATGGTCAATGATTGGTCCATGTTAACCTAGTTCCATGGTATATTACTATTTCTATATTGAATCTGGTAAAGTGATAGGATGGTATAGGTTTATAATCCTACTATTTGGGGAGATATATGAATGGTAAACATTGCCTATGCATAGTTCCCATCTAAGTTAGAGTTGGTAATCATAATGGTGTGAACCAAGGTCTGATGGGGTTTCTGAAATACTTAAAGGCATGGTTTCTAAGGGTACTATGGAAATAAAACATTTCCCTCTATAGTAATGGAGACATCAAATTTCGGATTGGGTGCGGTGGAATAACAAATCTATGTAAAATCTGGGATCGATATTGATAAGATGAAATAAGAATTCCATAGATGGATAAACATTTTTGTGAAAATGGAAACCGTTATAGTTGTTTTCATGGAGAAGTGTGAGCTAATTATTATAGTGTGGAATAATACATTGGCCTTTTGAGGGTGCAACCATGTAATGGTTAAAAGATTCAAAAACATCAATGATGATATTACTTTGATTTTGGAATAGGCATCAAAATTTTTATTTAATTGAATCTCTAGTATGAGGTGGAAGATCATGTCCAGTATTGAAATATAGTAATGAATTTTCCAAAGGCCATGGAAGCATGGACCTCATGTGAGACAGGTCTTTAGCTTGATAGGATTTATTGTTATAATGTGGAGGTGGATTTTGGATTTTATAGAGTAATTTATTTTTATTTATCTAATCCCATATAAATACAAGATTTGGGTTCTAAATGATATTTTTTATGGATTCAGTGTGTTGGAATAAGGATCAGGGTTATCATGGTATAACTTGATGGTGTTTTAGGGAGTGAAGCGTAGTCTCATATCATGGTTCAGTGGGTGAATATTATGATGAAATGTAATGAAGGTTTCATTTGAAACAAAAATTAGGGGAAATAAAGGGATTCGGATACCATATTCTTGGTATATTGTTTTCGGTACAATGGGGGTATTCCAAGGTTTATCCAGGGCCTTTTGAGTAAAGTTTCGTGGATTTGGTCAATTTTCATGGGTGGTTGATACCCGACTGGTTTGGTGTGGATTCAGAGATGACAGGTAGTACCAGATTTTGGACTGTATTTTTATATGAAATTGGAATTATTGTAATGAAAAAGTTAATCAAAATGGTCTTTAGATAGTGGAGAGTGTGTTATGATGGGATATTTTGACGGAGGGGAGCACCACCACATGTAATAGGTCATTATAAGATGGATAATATTGTGAGGAGCACCTTTGGTGAGTTAGATAACTAGAAAACACCTTGATTAATTTATATATATGGTTAAAGTCAATTTCTATCTTATTTATTCAATGATGGTCATTAGTGTTAGCTCGAGTTTTGATGGTTTGAGAACCCTAAGTTGAAGGTTGTGACATGGATGGGCCTTGGGAATTTAGGAATGAAATATAACCAAATAAGTAGGAATTGATGAGCTGAATAGGTTGGAAAAGCTGATTTGATGCTTTATAAGACTTGTCATCAATGATATGTGTTATGGTAGAGAGACTCTAAGTCCATTTGTATATATGGGTTCAAATTTTTTTGAAGAATTTAAATTTTCAATTACTAGATGGGTTATATTTTTATTAGATATTCATAAAATAATTATGAGGGATGAAATGTCTCAAATATATTTTCTATATGAGTAAAAATTCTCAGAATATGGTTAGGTTGTTTGACTGAACCTTAGGAGCTTTGGGGTATATTTTAATAGCCTTAGAGGATTCTACATTGGGAGTATGGTTTAGCCCACATGATTTAGGGGAAACCATGTGGCACCCTGAAGCATTATGAAATTTTTGTTCATTTTATAACTATAATGGATTGATTACATAGTTGATGCATGGGTAATGTCAAATTATGTGACGTATCAGAGTGAAAACGTGTGAGGTGGTAGAGGGGTTGTAGATCCACCTAAACGGTTGGCTCATGGTTTGGTGAACTATTATTATAAAACTTGCAATGTGTATGGTTTGGAGGGAGTTCCAACTTCATGTCTAGTGCATAGTTTGGAAACCTGAGAAGTCGGACCATAAAAATCATTAAAAAAGGATCCTCATGAGAATTTAAATTACAGTCCATATTCTATTAATTTATTATAAGTAATTATTTAGTTATAAATTTATTCTGACTAATTAATTATGATGGTTTGGTTTTGAGATATGGCCTTGGGTATTTTAGAAAATGATTGAATGGTCTTGGTGAGCTAGAGTGGAAGTTTCAAAGATACTTTAAAATTTGAATTCACCTTAGAATATGTTTGCTGATCCTTATGCCTCTATGCTTTGTTATTTAAAAAAATGTTTACGTATGTGGTATGATTGAACCCACCACATTATGTGGTGGGCCTTTTTAGACTATTTAATCTGTGTAATAAAATCAAGAACCTGTGTTTTAAATTGCACAAGGTGTTATGGGCCCTGATGGAACCTTGTGTCCCAACATTAAAAATCACCCACCAATAGAGGAAGATATAAATTTTAATAGATATGTGTACATTCCCTAGTGATAGGAGACTCAGTGACTAAAAGTTTATAAGGGGAGATGAGTCCGGATATGTGGACAATGGGTTTTCCATGAGAGATACCCTAATAAGACTGTCAGATAGATCATGTGTTTTGGATGAACATGGATTTTGGGGAAAGGGAATAGGAATGAGTCCATATCTCTAGTGTGACTTCACATGAAGTCCATGGAGTCCTCAGTGAGACCTAAGGGGACCCTAGTATATTGATACCTGAGCTATTCATACACATATATTACATTTTTTGTATTAATATTTGAAACATTTCAAAAGGAAACAACAATGGACCATAACAGATTAGTAACTTTAGAAACATGGTACATAATCTTATAAAATGGTGAAAGAATGTCAAAATCTACCATAACTAAATTTCCTATTATTACTCTTCACAAACATACCATATTTCAAACCTTTCTTTAAAACCTGTGGAAGGAAAACATAAAAATGTGTGAGCTGAAACACTCAGAAAAGGTAAGAACGAATATAAAAAATAATAACATAACAATAAGGGTATGAGAACATGAATATTATAATATAAACCCATATGCTACATATCAAAGATCATAATATTGAGTCATTAAATAAATATTGGAAGTTTTTGAGACATATATCATAAGGGAATCAAAGATCATTATCCATGAGAACATAACAATGGCATAAGACATGGAATTATAGTCATAAACATAAGAATATAAAATAATTTAAATATTAGACAAGGCTCACAACAAATAAAATTATAGAGAAAAAATTACTTTATTGAACCAGGTCGATGCCAAATTCCAGCAATGTCTTTCTGAACCAAGTTCATTCCCCTTTCCATTATTATCTTACTGAACCAAGTTCACTACCCATTACAACCCTATCTGGATGAACCAGGTTCACTCCCCTTTCTGGGCATTCCCATCTCAGTAGATATTAATCATTACCCTATGCATTGGAAGGTGATATAGGTATCACCCTTCATGTAATGAAAACCATATTTATGTGTACCATAAGATCATAAAAATTCATCATATCATAACACATGAAATGAAATGGGTAGAATAAGCATTTCATGATATCTTAACATATAAAAAAGATAGGTTTCATGATAATTTCATTATATAATAACATGTGAAAATATGTGGATTTAATAATCATTTCCTCATGGTACAACCCGTAGAAGAGAAAAAAGGTTCGTAAACATCATGCCATAAAAACATAAACTACTCATAGAAAGTATATAAAGTGTGCCCATGGATCATATCCTCATTAAATAATTTAAAACACCAACAGATTTCATCATAGATATAAAAAAATTTAAATATAATTTAAATCATTTTCGATAAAAATAACGGTTCCACTTTAAGAAATGATTTTTACTACAAAAAACATTTTCAATGAATTTTTGTCTAACATAACCTTGAATATTTATAAAATCATTTAAATATATTTTCAGCATAAAAATTTTCAAAATAATTTTCTTTGAAAAATATCTTAAAAGATCATATAAAAACAATTTTGAAAACACTTTTAGAAAAAATGGTTTTGTAAGAAAAAAGGGTTTTCGACTGAAAAGGTGATTTTTCTTATAATATTAATTTTAATATCTTTTGTATATAAAGAGATTAAAATTAAGTGAATAAATTTATTATACGAAAATAAATATAGGAGAATAAAATTTATGAGTTAATTGAGAGATATATCATAGTATTTCATCATTTTAAGAATAAAAAAATCAATCAGGACAAATGATGAGATTGTGGCATAAAACTATTACCACATAAGTTTCATTGAGACATAATCCCCATAATGGAATAACATTAAATGAAAATTAAAATATCATTCGTGAAAACAAATTCATAATTTTTAAATTTTAAATGTAAGGTATATACAACTCATAAAATATTATAGGTTCATGACATAACATATGTCTCAAATAAGGCTAAGTGAGAAAAAATCCATTACGGATAGGTTAACATTTTAAACCCAAACCCCATGAAAGAAATATCCATTAATGGATATGTAAAACCAAATATTTACCATTATAATAATAAAAATATAAATTTAGGGGTAGTATATATACCATATAAATGAAATAGGTTGTGAATATGATATGTGTCTCATGGAAGTAGAAAGTTGGGTGGAAATCCCCTACCTTAAATCAAAACTCCCAACAAACTTGTTCCAACTTCCTATATAAAAAATATATATTTATTATACATCAATTACCTAACCGTATTTATATATATCATATCCAATATTATTTTCATCTGAATATATATCCCCCATTTATTAATAATTCCATGTTAATGTTATGTTATGGGTAATAACTGTTTTTCTTCATATATGTTTTTTTGTCCTCTCACATTGATAATGGTTTATTAGTATCTCTATTTTAAATAATGATATAAAAATCATATATATTATTTTTATTTCTATTTACAGTAATCCATAATATTTATAGATAAATAAATACATTGTTTATGGAAATGGAAGGTTGTACATACACCAAAACTTCATTTTCATTTCCTTGTTGGATTAAAAGAAAGAAAAGTAAATAATTTATATATATATTATCATTATATAATAATTTATATGTAATATATATAACATATTTTTATTAAACACATTCTAAATTCATTTCGTGATAAGATTTAACAAATCACATCACTTCGCGAGGCTATAGCTTTCCCTACACATGAGGGACATTATCAAATATCCATAAAATAAATATTGTGCAGTTATGTGTGATATAATAATTCCAGAATTATAAATATCATATATACACATTAAGGCAAAAAATATCACCAACCTTAATTATTGAAAGTGGGAAAACAAATGAGATCGGTTCAAGAGGTGGTAGTCCACTATACACATGAATGATGATTTTGTAACAAATTTGATGTAATTGGAGATGGTTGTATGGCATGACCATAACAAAAAAAATTCCCCTAATATTTTTTATTATATTTTTATCAAATAATAATCATATAATAATAATTTAAAAATTTGGATAAATAAATAAAATAAATGTTATCTTTAAAGATAATTAATTATTATTTGGGTATTATCTTAATTGTTTCACTAGATCCTTGCATGGTTGGATTTATACCCAAACCATAGATCATGGGATAATGGTATGGAAGTTGGGAAGTTATTATTGAAGTTTTTGGTCAAAATAAATATATAAATAAGTGAGGATAAGGGATTTACTTTTATATTCGAGAAGGAGTGGTATTGTTTTGTAAATACCTAAAATTATCCACTATAGAGAGAAAAATAAATACTAAAGTGGATCAAAATTGGTCAATAAAGGGGTGGATGAATGATATGGTCGATTCAAACATCCACCACACAATAAAACACATGTTTTAAAAAAACCTTCTTTATATTCTATGTTTCCTCACTTTATACTATGGTAACTAGTCTTCTAACCCTAGTAATTTATACTTTAAGAAATAATTAAAGTGATGATTATTGGAATATTTTGGCCCAAATATTATAAATAATATATCTGATTTAGAAATTAAAAATTATTTGCCTACTAAAAATTAATTTTAATAGAAGTTCATGTTACATGCAAAAAAACTGCTTTAACCTAAACTGTGATGAAATGGTTTTTTCTATTTATGGGTCAATATATTAATTATAAATGAAATATTTGTCCACGAATGGGACATAATTAAAATTATTAAATTTTAATAAATAATTTCCCTAATATATGGTTTATTTAATTTAAAATCATTTAATAAAATATCATTTATTATAAAATAACATTATTGTAAATTTTGATATTATTCATTTAATATGAATTTAAACTATCAAGAAAATGATAGAATTTGAATTTATAAAGTTCACACATTTTTAACATTATTTATTCCAATAAAATATAAATTTAATATAAAAATTCATTAAGTATAATTCACTTTTAATATTTTTAGTACCAAATGAGTTATTAATATATTAACAAAATAATTATTGTAGTGGTATTTAATATACATGTAAAGTAATTATTTCATCTCAGAAAATTAAAATAAATTTTCCTGATAAAAAAATAATATATATTTCCAAATTATAATTATAAAGAGACTTAATTGTTTTCCTTTCCCAAATCTATATAGATATTAATATTATTTAATGTATATTTTTTCCTTTTTCTTTCCTTAACTTGTTATATGTGTTATATTCAAAAGACTGCAGAATGAAATTGCATTATTTTAGATAATTTTATTTAAAATATTTAAATAAAATAATTTAGAGGATGTTAGATAACATTTCAAGTCACTTTAACTTTTATCATTCTAGTTAACCCCTGGTAAACTCGTTTTTACCTTAACTATGGTAATTGATTTTTTACTACATTCACTTTTCATTATGTGAAAAATTTAATTTCAAAATGATAGATAATAAAAATTATAAAGATTCAAAATATATAATACAATTTTCAATATTTTATTCCCATAATTTGAGCATATTAATTTAATAGTAGTCCTGTAAAAGTGATAAGAATGCTGGTTTATAATGTAGAAATGATGAAATGTGAAAAAAGTTTTTATATCAAAAATCAATGAGAAATTAATTCTAATGACATGAATTGAATTAAATAATATATATTTTTACTTATTAATCTTTAAAATCAACTCAAAATATAATTTATCTTTACAAAAAATTTAGTTGAGAATGTGGTTTTTAATTCAAATTCAGTACTTTTCACTACTCATAAAAACGAAACATTTTATAAAAATCCTAAAAATTCACCCTAAGTTATTTTTGAAATTATGAAGAATAAATAAATTTTATTTTATAAAATTCATTTTAAATTATTATTATAAATAAATTTCATTAACATTTAAAAAATAAAAAGAATACTTTTTATGAAAATAGTATTTTTCAATAATATAAATACTTTTTAAAAAAATATTTATTTTCTATCTATATGTTTTATTTGAAAATAATAATTATTCATTGTAATTAAAAATAATTTATTTCTATTCATACCACTATATTTAATAGTTATGTTATAATGTTCGTGCATAAATAAAATAAATAATATATCATGAATTGTTATAAACTATGTGTCATGTGTAACGTCAACTATCACAGTGTTTCATCTACAATAAAAGTGACATTTGTTTGCATGTAATAAATGATTACACAGTATTTTGTGTAATACAACAATAAATCTGTCTTCTGTGTGGATAAAAATATAAAAAATATTAAATTATTTTGAAAATTTATTACACAAAATCCCTGGGTGTTGTATTCTACCAGCTTAAAATGAATTTCTCCCTCAGACATGACTCAATCATCCAAGGACTAACATTTAAAAACCATTCATAGCAACCCACATAATTTAAAGTGTTATGAAAATATCATCTTGGAAAATAGAAAGGTAGTTGTGAAGGTTATCTAGAATAACACATAATTGGTTTCCAAATAGAGGAAAATAGGTGGGAAGTGAAAGCATGGACATAGTTGAGAAACATAACCACAAAATTCTAATGTAGAATAATAAAGAAAATTTATCTTAAGAAAGTGGGTGATCTGAATAAATTTCTAAACCAAAAAAACATAAACTAAAGTGGCATGAAAATGATCATTAATATCATCAAATTTGATGAGAAAAGAAAAAACTTTACATTAAGAACCTTTTTCAATTGTAGAAAAAATTTCATGATAATATATACTTACTTGATTTAATTCTATTTCATAATCACATTCCCACCATGTGGTTATTTCTAGATTAATTTCCACTTAATCTCTTACTCTATGAAATTTATGTGAATTTGTTAAGCCTAAATCACAAATAGGTCATAAGATTTGTTCATATAATGTTAATTCATTATGTCTACCTTTGGTTATCATCAAAAAAAATTTGTTAGCACAGGTTATCCAAAATACCTAAATCATTATATAGAAGAACTATACGTTAACCTCTAAAACCTCGTACAAAGTTCAAAAAAAAACATTTCATAAATGGTTTACCTTTTTCCTCTTCTAAATGATGAAAATACCAAACCTTAGAAATAAGGACACTAAATTTCTCAAAATTGTCTTAACATGGATCTCCTGTATATCATAAAGTAGATCTTGATTTTCACATACCCAACATGTGAATAATTTCATCATGTATTCTCTTGAAACATGGTAATAATATAAATTATTGTAAAACCATATTGAAAACATATGTTCATCTCTATTCCTCACATAGAACATTGATTATTAGATATATTCCTTAAATCCAAAAAATGTTATAAAATCCATCCATGATATCACAAAACAAAATTCAACAAATAAAGAATCCATTCAAAGTTATTCAGTACTATCTAATTTTCATTTTTATTATCTAATGTATATTTATCCATACTAAAAACCATTTCCCCAACATCATTATCAAAATCTCCTCCCTCCAACAATTCGACTCCAAATCTAGAAATGAAGAAAGTCAAATAATGACTTCTGAGTCCCACCTATAGTAGGACTCGGATTCGTGACAAGAAACTAGGGTATACAAATCTCAAAAAATTGGAGTCGTTACCCTTTTTATAGTTACCACGATTGGGAGATAATATATATAAATCCTAAAACAACTCCAAGATATATATATATATATATATAAGAAAGTAAAACTACATCCCATATGCCTGTTTAAAAAGAAATAGGTTTTACAAAACAAGTATCTCTAAAGTAAATACCAAAAACAAGACTAAGAAGTGGAATAGAAATTGTCCAAATGTCCAAGATAGTGATGCCCAACATGGTCCTTGTTGTCCTACTAGAATCCTGAAAATTGTTTTATATATGTAGGGTGAGAATACAAATATACTTAGTAGGGAAAACCAAATTTTGTCCTATATAAGTGGAGAAGCATACTAATTCCCCCGGGAGAAATAGAAGAAACTACAAACAACAAACAAGGTATACAATCCATCCCAAAATATCACAAAGGGACACTCAACAAATAATGGATGTTTTGTAAAGTAATATTATAATCACATCGATGATAGGGTACCCAGCACCACTTCACCACTGATTAGCCACTCTTGTGCCTTAGTAGAAAATGTATTGGTACTCCAACCTCTTTTGAAAGAACCACTTCACAAACCAACTACACACACCTACTCCACATACCACATCTCATACCACCTGCAAACACCGAGCCCACAAACCACACCAAATCCAAAAGACACCTGGTAACCAAAACATATCTCAACTCGAAGACACATGGGAACCACTACACTTCTCATCCCGAATACACACCAGAAGCACAACTAACCTGCACAAACCAATGACCCACAACCTGACCAAATATTCTTGGGCTATCAATTCCTAGAACAATAATTCATTACTAGTGGGTGGCCATTCAGCCATCATCCCACTATGATTTTTGGAAAAACATGCTCCATCAAAACAATGGGGGTTTTCAAAACAATTTTCACAACTAGGGTGGCATGCGTAAAGAGTTACAAGAGAGTAAAAGTATGTATATATAGGTATCAAACACTCATACTAGCCTATGGGTTCTCAAGAAAACAACCACCCCAAAACACATCAACCTTTTCTTCTACCACTAAATTCTTTTATGAGGATGAAGGATGGTCACTTGTGAAGTTGATAAAAGATATCCTCTTAACACCCAATCATTTTTATTTTATTAATTATTTACCCGATATTCTATCCCTGCCTTGGATACTAACTACCACAGCACATGACCATCCTCACAACAAAGATAAACAAAGGAATAAAAATATGATATAACACCACACTTCACACTTCCTCCCCACTTACCAACAAACACAACCAATATCATTATAATTATTTAAAGTAATCTCTCCATTTCATTCCTCTAAATAAAAAAATATTGAACACACCTCATCACTACCATACCCAGAATCCACATAGCATAACAAAACCATACCCAGTAACATAATAATGGCCAAACTAGAATATCCAGCCCCACTACTATACAACCACCCGTACATTCCACAATCAATCAATCTCTCAACCTGAGATACAATTTCACCACCTGTATGACCATTGAAAAAAATTTCATTCAACCCCCGCACCACACAACCACAAAAGGAAACAAATAAAAAACAGGTCCACAGATATCACACAACCAAACCAACAAACTAAGTCTTATTTAGATTTAGAAAACACTTTTGATTTTAATCCAATTTGATAATTTAGGGTGATCAGTGAACAAGTTAAATCCTGGGGAATCCATTTACATAACCATGTGTTAGTGGATAATCAATTTCATAATTCTAGTAGTTCAATTAGGAATCCATAAAAAGTTTATAGCATCACTGGCGCACCAGAAAAGACCACCAACGACCATGATTCTCAGAAGGTGTACAAGTCACAATATGGGTCAAATATATTAGATAAAACAATTGATCATCATAATCGTCTTCTCCACCCATCATTTATTACTAATGTATCATAAAAGGTTCTATTATATTTATAAAAAGATAGATTATATTCTATATATCCTTAATTAATTATTGGGATTCAACCAAAAATAATAATATTATATTACCCACCTTTCATGATACACAAATAATTAAAGACTAAGGGATACCCACCTCGAAGAATAGAGGATCAGAAAAACAACCTTTTTCTAAAAATTGGGGGTTGTTCATGCAGCTGGAAAAAATCTAATGGAAAACTCGATAGATGTCAACAACACAGATGTGACTCCCAAAGTAATCTTGGTTTTAGTCACCCAAAGATAAATGGAAGGTTTCAAAGAAGAATGGATCTTGACTATAGAAAATGCTAGAACCTATATCAATGATAGGGAGATGATTTCAAAGTACTTAAAATTTTGATTGTAGTCAAGACCATGAAGCCTAGAAGTTTCAAAGTCTCTGGGTATTAGTATATTAAAGAAATATTTAATATCCTTTGAAATTTGATCAAAAATGTCTAAACAAGTATTTAAACTCAATTTACATCAATTAAAATATTAGAGGGGGAAACTGGAAAAACTGGGAGAATTTTAGAGTGACTCATTATTAGGTGACTCATAGATGCAAGTCATTGATGGATGAGTCACCATCATGTGACTCACCGTTTAACAAGTCACTAACACAACCCATCGACACCACCTACTTACGCCACCCACCAATGCCACTCACTTAAACAACCCACTGGTGCCACTCACTAATGACACTCACTTACTCCACTCATCCATGCTACTCACTAGATTCACTAATCGATGCCACTCACTGATGCCACTCACTGACACCTGACATACTGATGCTTTACCTACTGGCGCTGAACCTACTGACACCTTAACTACTGACACCTTATGTGTTGATGACCAAACTACCGATTCCCAACCTACGAATGCATGACCAATCTATTCCCAACCTATAGACACCTAACCTACAGAGACGTGACCTACGGCTAGAAATCATGATTTGTTCAAAACTCTTGAAATGAGTCACTATGACTCCCTAGAATACCTTAAACACTGATGCTTGAAATGTAATGGACTGAAGAGGTCTGTAACATCACATAAAATTATTTTCAAACTATTCTCACCCTCAGGATGTTAAAACCAAACCCTGAAGAATGAATGTTCCAAAAAACCACCTCATGAGATGACTGTCGAGGATATTACTGTAATTGAAACACCACTATCGTCAACAGAGTTCAATGATAAACCACCCTATGTATTTTAAAATATGGAGTGAAACTTAAAAATATGAGAACATCTCTTCCGAAATATACTACCCCAATTGACTAGAAGACACACCACACGAGAATCAAAACCGCACTGTTCAGACACACAAATCAGGTAATTCCTTCCTCCATTTCGAGATACAATCTGCTCTGGATGGCACTGACTCTCATGCCTAGATTTAATCTCATCTCAATTAATGTTTATTGATTAAGAATTGGGTCCACCCCATTCCACATGTAAGGACCTCATCACACATTACGGAACAATGAAGCAACTCATCTCATAGAAAACAAGGTTCATGTATTTCATTACGAAGAGGGAAAACATTAAGGGATAACTCAAAAAACATCTTGGTTTTGGGCATGCGTATGCATCTCCCATTCCCATGCACTCTCCTCCAAAAAATCATGCATCAATAAAAAATGAACAAACAAATGATCCATCCATGCAGTACCTTCTCTGGAAGATATTGAATCTCCACTGGTCGCTCCATGAATTTGGCATCACCATCAATATCCATCTCGCACCAGTCCATCACATGGGAGTCATTGTGAAGATACCAATGAATTTAGGAGACATGAAAGTCATCATGGATCCTCTCCAACTACGATGTCAATTCCAACTGGTATGTGACTTACAAACTCTTCCCAACACCTTGACGGATCGGATGAACCAGTGAGAATTCGTACTCCCTCTACCAAACCTCTACTTCCATTTTCTAGGGGAGAGCCTAAAGAAAACATGGCCTTCAACCAAAAACACCATGGTCCTCCACCTGTGATCGAAATATGACTTCTTCAAGTCATGTGATGCCTTCATCCTCTCAGATACAGGATCTACCTTCTCGATCGTACTCTACACCACATTCTGACCAACAACAGTGGGCTCCCAAACTTCTGTCAAGATTAATAGTGAACAACATGGACATCGGTAAAAAGCGTCAAATGGAGCCATGCTTATGGAAGGTATATATCTATTACTGTAAGAGAAATATACCAAGGTAATGTTTCACAACCAAGATCCTTCAAGTTTTAAGATGCACGTTCACTGCATATCCTCCAACATCTGGATAGTATGCTTTGTCTTACCATCTATCTGATGGTGGAAGGACATGTTGAGGTGAAAACGAGTTCTAAAAGCATAATGAAATCCCCTCCAGATTTTTTAGGTAAACCAAAATTCTAAATATAAGATGATAGCCCCCGAAACCCCATGAATCCACACCACCTCATCTGTATACCTCAAGTAAAATGTATATACTACGCCTAACTCCTTAATCTCTAAGAAGTGAGATGATTTCTTCATCCAATCCACCACTTCACAGATAGCATCATATCCTCCCTTTGCCCTGGGTAATCCTATGTGTAAATCCATATTGATTCCTTCCCACTTCTACTTGATGACGTCAAAGGGATAAAACTATTGGGAACATAGTTCTCAGCCTTCACCTACCAGCACACTAATCAGTTCTCCACAAACTCTAACACTTCACACATTATTTCAGACCACCAAAACTACATCCTCAAGCCTTGTAACGTCTTAAAATATAATGGGTGTACCACTAGGGGTAGTCTATTAAACGAATGGAGAACTTCCTCATGCATCACCACTGAAACAAACCGATTACCACATAACAACATCTTCTTCTGTCTATACTCTGACCATCCCTTCGGAGCATCACCATTGCCAACGCAATTGCAGATCACCTCTACCTTTGAGTCTGCCCACTATGAATCCTCCACATAATGCCTAAGAGATGAATTCATTGTTATCTAAAATGTATATCCTCTTCCACCATCCATTCCAACATATATGGGAAAGGTTTTCAACTCCTCCATCGCCTTCCTAGCATCCACATATTCTTGAACAAACTCTTTCTGGGACTTCCCGATCAATTCATCAGCCACAATATTCCATTTCCATGAGGTGTAATAGATTTCAAAATCATAATCTTGAATAATATTCATCCGCCTACATTGTCTAATGTTTATATATTGATGGGAAAATATATACATTAAAATATTTTGATCTATAAACACCATAAAGTGCTTCATAATGAGGAAATGTTGCAACAAATTTTGCACAAACATGACTGATTATAGCTCTATATCATGGGTGGAAGAGATACATTCATGGGGGGAAAACAACCTATACCAATAAGAGATCACTACCCATTGTTTCATCAGTACACACCCCAAGCCTAGATGGTAAGCATCACAAAACATCTTGAACATCAGCCCTTCATCTTGAAATCGGAGCACTATAGCATGGACTGAAATCCCCTTCAGGTAGCTGAAATATTCCTAACACAAACCACTCCAAATAAAAGACTGGTCCTTTCTTGTTAGAGTTGTCAATGGATATTAAAATCAAGGGAAATCGTGTTCAAATATTTGGTAATATCCTGCCAGACCAATAAAACTATGATCCTCTTCCAAATTATTCAGTGGATTCCAAGAAAAAACTACACAAACCTTTTATGGGTATACTGCTACACCCTAGTGAGAGACCACATTCCCAAGGAAGTGTACCTCTCTTATCCAGAGCATTCACTTGGATAACTTCCCATAGATCTGGTGGCATCTAAGGACTTCCAAGACAGTCTTGAGATGCTTGAAAATCTCATCCTCAGACCTCAAGCATATCAATATATAGTTAACTAATATGATGACCAACCTATCATGTAACTTATAGAAAATCGAGTTCTTAAGCCTCATAAACATGGCTTGTGCATTCATAAAACCGAATGGAATAACCATAAACTAAAAGTGACCATGTCGGCATCTGAAATTAGTCTTCAGAATATAATCCCCCTTCACCCGGAACTAGTGATAAATAGACCATAGATCGATCTTAACGAACCAAAATTCTTCACCTAGTTGGTCAGAATGGTCATCTATCCTCAATATAGGGTAATAGTTCTTGACTGTTACATAGTTTAACCTATGATAGGATATGAAAAACCTCATACAACAATCGTCCATCTTCAACAACAACATGGGATCACCCCACTATGACAAACTGGGCTAGATAAATCTCTTTTTCATTAGATCATCAATTTGAATTATCATCTCCTGCAGCACTTGTAGAGACCCGTATCTTATCGTACATGGACTTTACATTACTTTTGCGGAATACTTAGTACATTACAAAAACACACACACAAGGACCGTAATAGTTTAGTGTCTTTGGAAACTCGGACTATAATCTTCTAATCGTGGTGAAAGATCTTCAACATCTCCCATAAAGATCTTCCTTTTTTTTACCTAAAACCTTTCTTTATATCCTGGGGAAAAGAAAACATAAAAGGGTGAGCTAAAATGCTCAGTAAGGGTAAACAAAAGAAATATCAATCACATCATATTCATAAGAACATAACATTTTGGAAATCATAACCTGCAAAAGAGAGCATAATTTCATAACATGGGATAAATCATGGCAGTGAAATGTAATCACAATAATCATAACATAAAACATGGAACTTTGTGGCATACACACATAATCATAGAGAATCATTTCTTGTTAGTCAAGACTCATTGCCAAGACTATCTTAGTGGACAAAGTCCCTTTCTGAATCGAGTAATCCTCGTTTCAGTCCTGTTTCACTGAACCGGTATAACCTACCATTCCAGCCATGTCTATCTCATGAGATATAAAATCTTTACCCAATGCATTGGAGGGAGATATAGGTCCCACCCATCTCTTAATGAATCCTTTCTTATGTGTGCCACAAAATCATAAATCATACATCATTTCATAACCCATGTATTAAAAATGGGATTCTTAAAACAACATGACATCATAAAACCATTCATATAAGATAAAGGAATTCATAAACATAATTCCATCACAACATAGTCAAATCAATGTAAAAATATGGATAGAAACAGAACCCTTTATTATCTTAGATGGAAAATAATTTTGATAAAACACTTTAAATGAATTCTTGAGGAAAATATCCTTTCTTCTTCAAAATCAATTTCTTTTCAAAAAACATCATGCAATTTTAAAAGAAAGAGATTTTATTAAAAATAGTCATGAAATCTTTTGGAGTAATCTTCATGAAAATAAGGCTTTATAAAACCGTAAAAATACGTTCATGCCGTTTAAGTTAAAAAAAACATTCTTCGTACTTTTGTCGGAAAAGTCAAAAAGTACCTCGTATGAAAAAGCGACAAAAGATTCCTTTCATATTCTTTACAAAAAACTCACCGAAGAGTAAAATTGGATTTAAACTATTATAAGTGGATGGAAACAATATTACATATTGAAGGAACATGGATGTGGATGATAAAATACACCCCAGTAAATACTTACGAATAAACAATCTCGGATAAAAATGAGATTGTGATATTTCCCTTACCTTAGGTCCGACTTGCTTTGTAAGTGTCCGAACCTCCTGTATAATGATTTAAATCATGTTATTGACTTATTAAAGAATCATATTCATTGTTATGATATCATATATGGTTCACTTATGACATTATATTTCCCGTTCTTTTGTAAATTCCATGTTAAAGAAGCGTTTTGGGTAAAATCGTTTCATTTATCGTAGGTGTTTTGACTTGTTGTTCTTGACATCATTATTACTTATATCATGATTTACTTACTTCCAGAATATAAAATATGATTTATATATCATATATATTCAGTATATATATATATATAATAGGTAGATAAATAAAATGAAAAACACCGTTCATGGAGACGGTAGTCCGTACGTACGCATGAACGCTGTTTTCCTTTCCTTATTGTCTTGAAATGGAAGTAAGTAGATGAAATACATATGTATATATATACATAAATCCAGTAGCTTTATAATTTCATATATTTCATTATTATTTCTTATATATACATTATAATCATTCTTAAATGGTTAACATGGAGAATGAATCTCATCGCGTCGTGGAGACGGTATTCCGTACGTACGCACGAGCGATGATATCATTTCTATAAATATTGAATTGAATTGGAGTGGATTATACAATATATCAGAATCAATATGATGTTGTAATAACTATGTATAGTTATTCTTTACACCATTATACCCATCCATGTAAGGTGGTGGTGGAAAATAGATTACACCACGGCGTGGAGACGGTATTCCGTACGTACGCACGCGCGGTGATTTCTTTTTCCGTAGGATGGATAGATGGTGAAATAGGGTTGTTTCATACTTATAATAACATATCAGTATATTAGTGATACTGATGTTATTACTTCATAATGAAACAACCTAAGAAGAAGAAGTGGAAGAAGAAATAAAGATGAAAGAATTGGTAACGGTAATTACCTCTTCTTTGAAGTGCCTCTTTGAGACCTCCTCTTAGGGCCATAAAATTGGTCTTTGAGGAAGACCAGAACCTCTAGGATGTTGCTAGGGAAGTGGAGAGGAGAAATTGGCAGGGGTTGGCCGAGATTGAGTGCTCAAATTGGTGTGAGGAGGAGGGGGAGGAGGTGTCCTTTTATAGGGGAGGAGAGGGGCACCTTAGGAATATCTCAAAATATTATTTTATATTAAAGTAAAAATCGGTTTATAATGGTTCCAAAGGGTCTTATTTCGAAGCTAAAGTAAGGATGGGTCGAAATCCTATCAACCAATAGAATTTAGACAAGTTTAAGATATTATTTTAACCTTATCAATTAGATTTAACTCTAAGTTAATTAATTTAACTTTTACCGTGTCTTTTTGTTTTCTTTCACTATATGGTTAATACACTTACTATAACATGCCAAAAGAACCCCAAATTGTTTATTATTAATATATATATCCTTATCTAAGTCATTTGGCCGAACCTTAGATTTTTAGGAATAAAATAACAATTAATAATATAATATTTGATTTAAAAACTATTTTGTGTCAATTTTGACACTATTTGATATATGATTTTTTTGAAAGTCATAACAGAATGATATGTTCGAACCAAGTTGATTAAATAAACACTAATATATCATAGTAACCTAGAAAATTAGTGTAATTCATAAAAAGTCTTAAATTACATTTATTGTGGTATTTATATTATCAATTATGTCAATATTTCATTAATAAGATAATTACTGCATCATTTTTGTGTCATAAATAAATTATATTATTTGATGTCTAAAAATTACAAATAAAATACCATCATGTAGGAAAGCTTTTTAGCTTTCTAATTAATATTTATAGTCGAATTTATCTTATGTATAACCCCATATTAAAAATGATTTACTTATTAAACTTTGATTTTAACTATTTTAACCCTTCTTTAAATAAATTAATAATAAATGTCCTAATCTAATCCAAGTGGGCCTAAATGGTCATATTTTATTCCTAAGTTTGTTTTTGGTCGAATTACACTTGTCCAATAGAATTAGTACATGTGTTAGGGTAATATTAATATCATATTTACCCTTAGTTACCTTATTTACTATTAACCGTGGTAAAAAAAAGTAAAAAGTTACTATTCACCAAAAAATTATTTTCATCTCATTGAACCACATTTTAGTCCTTGATATTAACCGTGTCTCTCGGATTTTCGAAATTCCATTCACAGAAGCGGTAAAATTATGTTTTATGCAAAATTCAGTTTTTAACCTACCACTTAGTAGTTTCACTATTCATCAAAAATTGATGTTTTTCAGAACAATGCCAAAATTTTATCCTAAGCTATATTTCATATTCCGAATTCAAAAATGAAGTCTATTTTACCAAATTCATAACACAAAAGTTGCATTAATTAATTTTATAATTAAATCCCGCTGTTAAAACAAATAGCGTGTTTTTAAGAAACAATATCTATCAAAAGATTGACACTTGATTATGTCTGGTTTAAATGTGAAATTACAACCAATGACCAACATTGTATTAAATTGTAAAAATATATTCTAAATATACTTTAAAACCACTCAAATTAATAATTTATCACTATTAATAATTTCGATTAAAAAAGTTGTTTTTTAATTATAATTTAGTAATTTTCACTATTCATCAGAATATGAAAGTTATCTGAAATGTACCAAAATTTCACCTTAGGCTAAATTCGATACTCCGAATCCAAAAATGAAGTTCATTTTGAAATATAAGATTTACAGAATTTTAAAAATTGGTTATTACTATTCATAACGGCTAGTTTTAATAATATTTTAATAGCATATCATTGTTTCGTGAAACTCAGGATTACGTACCACACACGCTATCGAGGAAGGTTGCGATTGCGTGTAATGCAAGGCAAGTCAAGGATGTGTGTTATGCAAGCTCCTTTTGGTGTAGCGTATAACACAAGACATTAAAAAAGAATATTTTTCATAAAATCTTGGGCTGTTACATTCTACCCCCCTTAAAATGAATTTCGCCCTCGAAATTCGTCGGGGTTATAAATGGTTTACTATTCGAAAGTTTCTTTAATAGAAACCCACATCGTAAAAGGGAATACCAAAACTTGGCTTTAAAAACTAAAGTATGAAATGTAACGATTACCCAAATAAACTAATCACTGGGTTTCCACATAGGTGAAAATATGGATATGGAAGAGAAATCTAACCATCATGTTCTGATGGAGAGTGGTAGAGAACATGGCTATGGAAAAGCCAGTAATCACAAATCCATAGATTTGTGATGATATAAGGTACCATCTGATTCATCAGGTATAAGATCACTAGGAAAACATTTTTTTGGTTTTCAAGATCATTTCCCTAAAGTTGAAAATTTTCTTAGAATAAATACTTACTTTATTTTGGTACAATCTCACTTTTGTTCGTGCCTTGAACAATTTCTACTTCATCTCTTAAATAAATGAAGTTGAATTTGTTATTCGTGAAGTGTTAGCAGATCATGTGATAGAATGACGAGTCATTCCATCTGTCTCAAACAAAAGGTTAGTAAAAATTATATACATAAGTCGATCTATAGTGAGATTAATCACATATGGTTTCTAAAATGGACTTATACTTCATATATCATACTGCTTAATATAATAAAACTAGTTTCTACTAAACAGGGACTTCCTGTAGGCCAGTGGTAGGCGATAAAGGTCAGTCGCACTTCGGTTGTGGGTTCGATTCCTACAGCCTTGTCCGAAGCGATGGGCTGTCGCCCGTCCTGCAGGTTGTCCCTTTTTCTAAAACTACGTTACTATAACATCGAAAATCTTCTATCCTTAAACAATACTAACTTATGTCCAACATAATCCAGTCTAATCTTTAGGCTTATACATAATACTGCAGTCCACTCTCATAATATAGTGACAACGATTACCAGAGATTTAATACTGTCGTTGATCCCCACATATCATAAGATATGTCTTGTTGGTCACATTCCAAACATTCAAAGTCCTTAATCGTGTATTCTCTTGAATACCTTAGTGAAAACATGAGTGCAGTTAAAAGTTAACACTTTCCACATACCAAAATCCTCAAAATTCTATATACTCAAACCATGATATCACTTAGTCCTTATATCAATCATGAGCTCATGAATACTGTCAAACATTTCATTTTCCCCTTATCCCTTCATTATGCGCATATCATCTTCATTCCAAAAATATCTGAATAACCATTCATGGATACTGGTAACATTAATCAAGCAACAATGTTACAATCCTTACATGTCTCTTTATTCCATAGTACCATGAGATTACTTATACAACATTACACATGATAAACATATAATCATTCCACTACATTCTTAAACCATTGACCGAGCTTCAACAATTCTTTCATCTCACATACCATTGGTAGTCTCTTCATCATCATCCACATAAATACTTCCCATATGACCATACTGATTCTCTTCATGAGTCTTTCCCTTAGGGAATTTGTTTGCATAATGCCCATACATTCCACATTTAAAACACTTAACCATTTTTGATGTCGTAGCAATACCATTATCCTCATCCCTGGTATTAACTGAACCTTTTCCTTTGCACTTACTGGCTTTGAGTCCTTCTTTTCCACACCCAAAGCATCTTCCAGTTCCTTTGAAACATTCTCCTTGATGCCTCTTCCCACATGATTTACATAGGGGAAATTGAACTTTCTTTCCTCTATGATCATCATGAAACTCCATCTTTCTCTTATTAGCCGAGTCAGGAAACTTACCAAATTTTACTTTATTGATCATATTATGAGATTGCTGATTCGGCATAATAATGATGTTTGGACTTCCAAATCCCATTTCATTTGGTTGCTCATAAAGAATATCATTCCATTGTCCATCATTTCCTCCATTATCGTGAATCACCTTGTTTCCAGCCATTTTCTAAAACCCAAAAAGAATAGCGTGAGAGGCAAAAAATCATGCTAGGGAAAACAACATAATAAAGGGGGGGTAACTTGAACATCTAACATATTAGGTTTAATTCTATGATCGTTAGCGTAGTTCTAGTACTATAACCTATACGTATACTTAACCTTAGGGACATCCCTAGACATACCTTAGAAATATCTCTAGGGATCTCACTAACGTTTTCGCATCCTAGTTTCCAAAGGTTGACTAAACCTTTCCTCTGATACCAACTGTAGAGACCCGTATCTTATCGTACATGGACTTTACATTACTTTTGCGGAATACTTAGTACATTACAAAAACACACACACAAGGACCGTAATAGTTTAGTGTCTTTGGAAACTCGGACTATAATCTTCTAATCGTGGTGAAAGATCTTCAACATCTCCCATAAAGATCTTCCTTTTTTTTTACCTAAAACCTTTCTTTATATCCTGGGGAAAAGAAAACATAAAAGGGTGAGCTCAAATGCTCAGTAAGGGTAAACAAAAGAAATATCAATCACATCATATTCATAAGAACATAACATTTTGGAAATCATAACCTGCAAAAGAGAGCATAATTTCATAACATGGGATAAATCATGGCAGTGAAATGTAATCACAATAATCATAACATAAAACATGGAACTTTGTGGCATACACACATAATCATAGAGAATCATTTCTTGTTAGTCAAGACTCATTGCCAAGACTATCTTAGTGGACAAAGTCCCTTTCTGAATCGAGTAATCCTCGTTTCAGTCCTGTTTCACTGAACCGGTATAACCTACCATTCCAGCCATGTCTATCTCATGAGATATAAAATCTTTACCCAATGCATTGGAGGGAGATATAGGTCCCACCCATCTCTTAATGAATCCTTTCTTATGTGTGCCACAAAATCACAAATCATACATCATTTCATAACCCATGTATTAAAAATGGGATTCTTAAAACAACATGACATCATAAAACCATTCATATAAGATAAAGGAATTCATAAACATAATTCCATCACAACATAGTCAAATCAATGTAAAAATATGGATAGAAACAGAACCCTTTATTATCTTAGATGGAAAATAATTTTGATAAAACACTTTAAATGAATTCTTGAGGAAAATATCCTTTCTTCTTCAAAATAAATTTCTTTTCAAAAAACATCACGCAATTTTAAAAGAAAGAGATTTTATTAAAAATAGTCATGAAATATTTTGGAGTAAGCTTCATGAAAATAAGGCTTTATAAAACCGTAAAAATCCGTTCATGCCGTTTAAGTTAAAAAAAACATTCTTCGTACTTTTGTCGGAAAAGTCAAAAAGTACCTCGTATGAAAAAGCGACAAAAGATTCCTTTCATATTCTTTACAAAAAACTCACCGAAGAGTAAAATTGGATTTAAACTATTATAAGTGGATGGAAACAATATTACATATTGAAGGAACATGGATGTGGATGATAAAATACACCCCAGTAAATACTTACGAATAAACAATCTCGGATAAAAATGAGATTGTGATATTTCCCTTACCTTAGGTCCGACTTGCTTTGTAAGTGTCCGAACCTCCTGTATAATGATTTAAATCATGTTATTGACTTATTAAAGAATCATATTCATTGTTATGATATCATATATGGTTCACTTATGACATTATATTTCCCGTTCTTTTGTAAATTCCATGTTAAAGAAGCGTTTTGGGTAAAATCGTTTCATTTATCGTAGGTGTTTTGACTTGTTGTTCTTGACATCATTATTACTTATATCATGATTTACTTACTTCCAGAATATAAAATATGATTTATATATCATATATATTCAGTATATATATATATATAATAGGTAGATAAATAAAATGAAAAACACCGTTCATGGAGACGGTAGTCCGTACGTACGCATGAACGCTGTTTTCCTTTCCTTATTGTCATGAAATGGAAGTAAGTAGATGAAATACATATGTATATATATACATAAATCCAGTAGCTTTATAATTTCATATATTTCATTATTATTTCTTATATATACATTATAATCATTCTTAAATGGTTAACATGGAGAATGAATCTCATCGCGTCGTGGAGACGGTATTCCGTACGTACGCACGAGCGATGATATCATTTCTATAAATATTGAATTGAATTGGAGTGGATTATACAATATATCAGAATCAATATGATGTTGTAATAACTATGTATAGTTATTCTTTACACCATTATACCCATCCATGTAAGGTGGTGGTGGAAAATAGATTACACCACGGCGTGGAGACGGTATTCCGTACGTACGCACGCGCGGTGATTTCTTTTTCCGTAGGATGGATAGATGGTGAAATAGGGTTGTTTCATACTTATAATAACATATCAGTATATTAGTGATACTGATGTTATTACTTCATAATGAAACAACCTAAGAAGAAGAAGTGGAAGAAGAAATAAAGATGAAAGAATTGGTAACGGTAATTACCTCTTCTTTGAAGTGCCTCTTTGAGACCTCCTCTTAGGGCCCTAAAATTGGTCTTTGAGGAAGACCAGAACCTCTAGGATGTTGCTAGGGAAGTGTAGAGGAGAAATTGGCAGGGGTTGGCCGAGATTGAGTGCTCAAATTGGTGTGAGGAGGAGGGGGAGGAGGTGTCCTTTTATAGGGGAGGAGAGGGGCACCTTAGGAATATCTCAAAATATTATTTTATATTAAAGTCAAAATCGGTTTATAATGGTTCCAAAGGGTCTTATTTCGAAGCTAAAGTAAGGATGGGTCGAAATCCTATCAACCAATAGAATTTAGACAAGTTTAAGATATTATTTTAACCTTATCAATTAGATTTAACTCTAAGTTAATTAATTTAACTTTTACCGTGTCTTTTTGTTTTCTTTCACTATATGGTTAATACACTTACTATAACATGCCAAAAGAACCCCAAATTGTTTATTATTAATATATATATCCTTATCTAAGTCATTTGGCCGAACCTTAGATTTTTAGGAATAAAATAACAATTAATAATATAATATTTGATTTAAAAACTATTTTGTGTCAATTTTGACACTATTTGATATATGATTTTTGTGAAAGTCATAACAGAATTATATGTTCGAACCAAGTTGATTAAATCAACACTAATATATCATAGTAACCTAGAAAATTAGTGTAATTCATAAAAAGTCTTAAATTACATTTATTTTGGTATTTATATTATCAATTATGTCAATATTTCATTAATAAGATAATTACTGCATCATTTTTGTGTCATAAATAAATTATATTATTTGATGTCTAAAAATTACAAATAAAATACCATCATGTAGGAAATCTTTTTAGCTTTCTAATTAATATTTATAGTCGAATTTATCTTATGTATAACCCCATATTAAAAATGATTTACTTATTAAACTTTGATTTTAACTATTTTAACCCTTCTTTAAATAAATTAATAATAAATGTCCTAATCTAATCCAAGTGGGCCTAAATGGTCATATTTTATTCCTAAGTTTGTTTTTGGTCGAATTACACTTGTCCAATAGAATTAGTACATGTGTTAGGGTAATATTAATATCATATTTACCCTTAGTTACCTTATTTACTATTAACCGTGGTAAAAAAAAGTAAAAAGTTACTATTCACCAAAAAATTATTTTCATCTCATTGAACCACATTTTAGTCCTTGATATTAACCGTGTCTCTCGGATTTTCGAAATTCCATTCATAGAAGCGGTAAAATTATGTTTTATGCAAAATTCAGTTTTTAACCTACCACTTAGTAGTTTCACTATTCATCAAAAATTGATGTTTTTCAGAACAATGCCAAAATTTCATCCTAAGCTATATTTCATATTCCGAATTCAAAAATGAAGTCTATTTTACCAAATTCATAACACAAAAGTTGCATTAATTAATTTTATAATTAAATCCCGCTGTTAAAACAAATAGCGTGTTTTTAAGAAACAATATCTATCAAAAGATTGACACTTGATTATGTCTGGTTTAAATGTGAAATTACAACCAATGACCAACATTGTATTAAATTGTAAAAATATATTCTAAATATACTTTAAAACCACTCAAATTAATAATTTATCACTATTAATAATTTCGATTAAAAAAGTTGTTTTTTAATTATAATTTAGTAATTTTCACTATTCATCAGAATATGAAAGTTATCTGAAATGTACCAAAATTTCACCTTAGGCTAAATTCGATACTCCGAATCCAAAAATGAAGTTCATTTTGAAATATAAGATTTACAGAATTTTAAAAATTGGTTATTACTATTCATAACGGCTAGTTTTAATAATATTTTAATAGCATATCATTGTTTCGTGAAACTCAGGATTACGTACCACACACGCTATCGAGGAAGGTTGCGATTGCGTGTAATGCAAGGCAAGTCAAGGATGCGTGTTATGCAAGCTCCTTTTGGTGTAGCGTATAACACAAGACATTAAAAAAGAATATTTTTCATAAAATCTTGGGCTGTTACAGCACTTAAGGTGGGATCCAATAAGGAGACATGAAAATCAGAGAAGCACTAGGAGACAAGTATATCAAGAACTCAATATCATATCGAGGGGGTATAGTCACAACCTTCTCAAGGAAGACATCAAAAAATTCACCAACAATGCTGGGAACCTCTTTCATCTTAGCGTCCATCAATTCCACTAGCATTGTGGCCAACAATGAAAGAATGGTCTCTACACATTGGCTTCATATTTGATGACTCCACTCACCAATGAAATCATGACGTTGTCCATCCACATATGAAAACACAACTCCCATCTAGATGCAGTCGATAACAGCATGCAGAGAGTAAAACCATTTGATTCAAAGTATAGCATCATACAATTTCATCTATAACAACTGAATATCCACATTGGATTGAGGTGGCCCAATCATCAGACTACATCCTTGGCATACATCAAAAAATTTGGTCTATCCTCCAACTATCTTACTCACCACCAAGGGGAAAAAAACTCCTCACTATGTCCGTTCCTAGAGCATGAAGTCGGGTGGGTAAAATGAAGATGTGTTATGCTCCTGAAAAAAAATCACAAGAAATAGTACTAAAAACATGATCGTACCACAAAAAATCTTCAGCCTACCGAGAACTGTATCCTCTGTGGATTGTAAATGACCATGCCCTACTCTTATACCCATTTCCTGATAACTACCTCCCAGAATATGTATGGGTTGAATTCACTATGTAACACCATATGGTCAGCCTCTACCACCTAGGTTGCCTCTTCATGTAGCAGGATCTTTTTGTCCCTACTACTAAAATTGCTTGGCCTACAACCGCTTCTTAGGCAGGTGCTGAACCTACCCCCCTCCACCATACTGATCTCGAACTGGCCATTCACTCTTAAGGTATATGCAACCTCTAAAATTGAAACACCTTGATCCCAAGCCCATGGGAAAATCATGAGGACTAAAACGTCAAACTGAAATTACTGAGGTTGACTACCCGCCAGCCAATACATCAAAGGCCTTAGCACTTGGGATCATATTCTTGATGTCTTTCCCTTCATAGAACCCTATTGGATTCTCACTCATGGTTTTCATCCTTGGTAGTGTATCCTCTAAACCACTTCCTCCTTCCTTAGGACCACTGGTTATGTCAACCAGTTGAATAGAGTAACCACAAAACATTAGCCTCCCTTCTCTACCCCAATAACAACATCCACCACTGATGCACCACTCCCCTCATGTGACTAAACTTAAATAGAAAATATTACTTCATCGAAGCCTATATCATGCTGAATGTGATCTCAATCTTTTGAGCTAGCTCCATGTATCAATGTCTGAGACACTTCCCTCAAACATTCCCACGGTATGTTTCTAGAAAGAACGTAACGTTCTCTGCCCCTGGTTTTCCTTCTCCTCTTGATCAAACTTCCACCAATTAGCCTGATCGTACTGCTAAGCCTCCACTGGTTGATACACTTCTAGATGATGACTAGGTTCCATATCTAAAAGGTAAACAATGAACTACTAAGACCATGTAGTATTGAGTTTGTTTTAAGATTCATTTTAACTCACTATTTTTATAATTCCATAAAATTACAAATTAAAACTAAAACACAAGTATTCATGATTCATGTAACTATCCTTGGGTCTCTAACCTACAAATAGAGTATCCTCACTTGGTCATTGGATAAGCTCAGAGTCCTTTTATCAGATCATGGGGGTCCTAAAATCTCATTTCCTCCATGTTCTTCTCTAGCTATGTCATGCACTAAGGTCTCCTAGCACTATTTCCCAAACAACTCATGGAATACTCAATATCCCTAACTCCAAATGTATGTCATATCTATAAACTTACATCTGATACCATTCTATCATGACCCCCTCCCTCCAAATATTCCCCTCCTGATCTAGCAATGGAGAAAGAGAGATAATGACCCTTGAGTCCCACCTCTTATTGGCCTCGGGGTGGAGAGCTGCACCAAGGGTATACACATATAAAAAATGGGAGGCATTACACTTTTTATAGTAACCAATATTTGAATATAATACATATAAACCACAAAAAAACTAAAATACTTATATAAAAGAAAGATAACATCCATCCCACATGCATTTTTAAAAAGATATAAATGATAAAAAAATAAGTGTACCAAATGAAAATATCCAAAACATGATTAAGAAGCCGCACAGTTACTATCCAAAATTCCAAGCTAATAATGCCCATCACGGTACTCGTATTACTTATAGAAACCTGGAAATAGTTTTATATACATAGTTTGTGCATATAAGTATATTTATTAGGGAAACCCAAAGTCTCTCATGTACAAGGGGAGAAGCATATTAATGCCACCATGAGAAACTGAAAAAAAAACAAACAATTTACACTATCCATACCAAAATCTAACCAAATAATGCAAGTCCAGTAATGTAAAATAATAAGAACATCGATGATAGGGTACCCTGCATGGATTTCCGATTTATTAGCTGCTCTCACACCCTAATGGAAAATGTCCTACCACTCCTACCTCTTCTAAAAGAGCCACTTTACAACCCTCCCACACACACCTATTCCACGTATCATATCTCGTCCCACCTATAAACACTTGGGCCACAGTCCACACCACATCTTGAGGACAACTAAGAACCAAAAAACATCTCATACTGAAGACATATGGGAAACTTTGTACACCTCATATCAAATTCACCTTGGAAATATAACTCTCCCATAGACACCTAGGCCTCACAAAACACTACATGCCTGATAAGTATTGGGATATCACTAACTTGAAGAGGGATTAGGGGAGAGCAGGTGTACATACACCCATCCTCCGACCAGGATGTTTGGAAAAAACACCCTCCACTGTAATAATAGGGGTGTTCGTCACGTAGTTCTCAACTAGGGTGGGGTGATTATAGAATCATATGATAGTAAAATTATGTATAGGTAGAAACTAAATACTCATCCTAACCTATGGGTTATCAACCAAAAAACACCCCATAACACATCCACCTTTCTTCTACCTCTAAATGCACGTATCACGATGAATGAATGTCACCTTTGAAGTTGATAAAAGAAACACAATTAACACCCAATCATTTGACATTTTTAAGTATTTACTTGTTATTCCATCCCTACCCGGGAAACTAACTACCACAACACATGACCAGCCTCATAACCAATCCATATAGAGGAAGAAAACTATGATATAACATTCCACTTCACACTTTCTCTCCACTTATCACCCAGGAACCCCACTTTAATTATCATTATTCAAAGTAATGTCTCTATGACCTTTATCTCGATAAGGAAACCCCCAAAAAAACTCATCACAACCATACTCGTCTTCCCATATACATAACAACACCACCCCCAGTAACATAAAAATAGCACAACCAAAATCATCAACCTCGCTCCCCAACCACAGCTCATCCATTCCACAATTAATGAATCTCTCAACCAAAGATATGATTTCACTACCCATATCACCTCTGCCACACCAATGCTCTCAATCAGAGAATGAAACAACCACACATGGCTAAAAATAATGAACATGGACACACACATCACACAACAAGTACAATCTTTGGGAACCAATTTACTTAATCAGGTATACATGGTTAATCAACTTCATAATTCCAATAGTTCAATAGGGGAACTATAACTAGTGTAAAACATTCCCCATGAACATGAAAAGACCACCAATGGCCAAGATTTTCATATGTCATACTACTCACAATATGGATCAATGGTAATTGATAAAAATATATGATCATCGGCATCATCTTCCCCACCACTCATTTATTACTAATGTATCGTAACTAGTATGATTATATTTATAACATGATATATTATCTTAGTATCGGCCTTAATTAAAACTTTGTATTAGACTGTGAACACAAAGGGAAATTATCTTACCCACCCTATATGATACACAATTTATTAAAGACTAAGGGATCCCAACATCAAATAACATACGATCATAAACTCCTCCTTGTTTTAACAATAGGGGGTCACCCAAGTAGTAGTAAAGACTCCAAGGGAAAACTTTACTATCGTCTACTATACGGATGTGGCTTCTCTGGGAAGATTCGTTTTAGACACACCAATAGAAAATAGAAGAGTTCAATGAATAGAGGATCTCAACTTTAGAAAATTCCAAATCAAATATCACTGGAAGGGAGATGATTTTAATGTACATAAAATTCCTATCACGTTCAAGACCATGCATCTTGGCCATTTGAAAGACTCAGGGGAATTTGGATATTAAAGATATAATCAATATCCTATAGAAATGATTCTGAAATGGTCAATTATTTTTTCAAAATTGATTTATGTAAAATAAAACCTAAGAGGTGTGAAACCAAAAAACTCAAAAATGCATAAAATGTCTAACCATTGGGTGAGTCACCGATTTGAGTCACCAATCACTGAGTCACCACCATGTGACTCATTATTGAAAAAGTCACCAATGCAACCAAAAACCCCACCTAATGACTCCACTCACTGATTCCACTAACTGACACCACTCACTAACATCACTCACCAATTCCACTAACTGATGGCACTCACAGATGCCACTCAGTAAACTCATAACCTTACAACGCCTGACCAAGTGATTCCATACATACCAATGCTCATCCTATCAATGCCTGACCAACCATTAGATAACTAAATTTTTAGAAAAAAAATTACATTAGTCCCTGTGACATCCCAAAGCTCCTCAGGCCTTGAATTTTGACGATGTAATGGACTAGAGAGGTCCAAGACATTACAATCATGGACTTTTAAGGGCTAAATTTCTTTATCCATTCCTTTCTGATAAAATATTGTATTACCATTTAATAATTTTTTTTGGTCAACATCATCATTCACCATATTATCTCAAATCCTTAATGAAAAAGTTATACTAAAAAATCTCTACATATTACATAATTCTTGAATGCCAATACAAAAATACTTATATCATACCAGTTCTTCTCCAAACTATTAAATCTGATTCATCACCTTATTCCTGAATACATATTTTCGTTTATATGACATCCATTATATCTTCTTGATCAATAGAAAATAAATTACTCATAAAACTATGTTGATTCACTACACAAGATTTCCCCTTAGGACAAAAATTTTCAAAATGCTAATTCATTCCACATTTAAAGAATTTTACAGTGAATGATATATTAGGGAGACCAATATTCACATCCAATACATTAAACAAAAATTTTAGATTTCCCTTTGTAGTTACTTATTTTGTTCTCATATTTTCCACTATCAAAAAATTTTCTTGTCCCTCTAAGACATTCCCTATAGTGCTTCTTCCCACATTATCAACGCTTAATAAACTAAATATTCCTTCCTCTGTGGCATCCATTACCTAAAATCTCTATGAAATCCATCTTTATCATATTTGGTGTGGATTAGAGTTTTTTTAGGTGGACATTGTTAATCATGTTCCTTGATAATGGATTACAAATAATAATAATATCATTTACTCCATTCATTATTACATTTGGCTTCCCATCAACAAAATTTCCATCACATTCGATGTTAATAAAGTTTATTTTGGTATGTGCCATTGAATAAATCCAAAAAAATGTGTATGGAAAAGTAATCAATGTGAATAACTATATAATCATGAAAAATCACTTATTGGAAACCTAAATCATGAAACCTTATTTTAAGTATATGTCACCATCAGTTTATAAAAGGGAATTCAACATAATATTATATTTAAAACTATAACGATTCTTCCTAATGATTTTGTGAATTTATAAAGAATATCCCTCGGGAGTGTCAAACCAGGTCTGTATCAAGGCTATTTCCCTCGGAATTTGGGGATGACCTCCTTGATGGGAGGTTCAAACATTCCAATTGGTTTCTAATGGGTCTGTTCGTAGAACTGGAAAAATCCAATGATTCCACATCCATTTGGACCTACTTTCCAAAGGTAGGCGCTCATTAGTTTGTGGACTGATGAGGCTTAGGAATTTGCATTGGTTGATAGGATGGGAATTCGGACTCATCACACCTTTTTGAGGGGAATTATTTTCAACTCCAGGACTCTCTTTATAGATTTAAGTTATGTTCGTGAATCCTTATTACATTACCAAGTGTAAAATGAGATTTCCTTTAGATCTGAAAATCAACGATCGATATGAAAGAAATTTATAGAATCTTTTATATGTATTCTAGGATATTAATTGATAGATACTCATCAATATTTGTTATAGATTCTTAGTAAATGGTATCTTTTGATACGTAAAAGTCTCTTGTTCATTATGATGACCATGCTGTTTTTAAAGCCACTATGTGGGGCACTTGACGTTTATTGTCTTCCATAAGGACATGGATTATATCAGAGTTGGGATCGAACCTGTAGATGGGCTACCTACATATACTTTGTTTTAAAAAAAAGGAATCAGAACCCACGTAGTTCGAGTAAGGGAGTATGATGTTTATGATTGATGGCTCAAAGAAGGATGTCATAATTACTTTTACACTCTAATCTCACATGAGTCATGCTCGGTGTGAGAAACAAGAGGTATTGGTAAAAATCAGACAATTATGCCATGAAATAAGTAATCATAAGAAATAAGATGGGACTTATATATGTATTACTTCCCAGATAAATGAATATTTGGATTTACTTTAGGGAAGAAATCCAGGAACACGGTCCATAAAGGTATATGTGCTTCATAGAGATTTGAATACTCTAACTTGGGGCATACTCCTGAAAAGGAGGCCCAAATTAGAAGAGGGCATATTATTGGGTTTTTACTCCTAAGAAGGAATCCCAGAACAAAGGTAAATTAAGACTGGTTAAGAGGAATTAAGACCGGGGCTTACTCCTGAAAAGGTGGCCCAGGTTAAGAGACTTGAAACATTAAGGGACTTGGGGCTTACTCCTAAGAAGGATGACCATATTAGGGGACTGGGGCTTATTCCTGAAAGGAGACCCAGGTTAATGAAATTATGGTTGGGACTTACTCCTGAGGAGGATGCCCAAATTAGGGGACTGGGGCTTATTCCTGAAAAGGAGGCCCAGGAGGAAATGAGGATTTGGGGATTACTCCTAAGGAGGATAACCAGATTTGAGAATTATGACTGGGGATTATTCTTCAAAAGGAGACCCTAGGTTAATAGAATTATGGTTGGGGATTACTTTTGAGGAGGATTCCCAAATTAGGGGACTAGGGCTTACTCATGAAAAGGAGGCCAAGGTTAATGAAATTATGGTTGGGGCTTACTCCTAAGGAGGATGCCCAAATTAGGGGACTGGGGCTTACTCATGAAAAGGAGTCCCAGGTTAATGAGTTCTCTCATCATAAAGGATGAGGTTGAATGAATGAAATATCAATCTTTAGTGACATAAACATGTGTAAATCACTAGGTTTTAAGAGATATTCCACAGAATTCCTTTCAGATAAGAAATTAAAATCAAGAAATCATGCCACAAATGGATTTGAAGAGTGTTTTGAAGACTGAATCTTGAATAGGAGAGTTGGAATGGCTTAAGAGGGGTGAAATGGGCAAGAAGGGCACCCAAAAAGGCAGGGGCGTGCAAGTCCTTGTAGGCATGCATGTACTGCGTGGGCACGCAAGTCCTGGTCGCATAGGTATACCTGCGCGACACATGGGTACTTGCGCGATGGTTAACCAACATGGTAATACTTGAGAGACACTTGGTTAAAGCCTTTAGAATCATCTTGGGGTTCTTCCAGAAGAGGGGTGCGCAAGATCTATTAAAGGATTAAGGCGCTGTGCTAGTGTGGGTATTTCCCTTAAGGGGTGGCCACTCAGGCGCGCAAGTGTCGATGAGTTTCAACACTTAGGCCTTCCTTCCCCTGTTTAGATCTTCCATTCTAGGTAAGAAATTACCTTAGAAGTGTTTCGGAAGCTTTGAGTAGAGACTAGGGTGTCGGGAGCTTAAATCTGAGTTTCTTGAAAAAATTCATCCCCGAATGGGGGCCCCACATGGTCTATTTATAGGCTGTAGAAGACCCCAGGCGGTTATCCTCTAGGGCACTCAAGTCACTTGCGCGACCATTAGGTGTCACGCAAGTGGACTTGCGTGACCATGAAGGAACTTGTGTGACCTATGGGCAATGTTCTCTTTATTCATCCCTTTGTCAATTTTTTGATGTTTCTTCAAAGGATGAATCTATTTGGACTAAGGTATTTCCCTTTACATTCTTTTAGAAAATGTGATGAAAAAGGCGTGTCAAAAAAAGTCCCCCCTTACAGTTGGATCCGCAAGAATGAATGTGCGACTCTGAGGATAATAAGAAAACCAAGGGAAGAGGCGCGCTGGTGAGAGTCACGTAGCTGTCATCGCACAGGCGCGCGTCACGCAGGGGTACGGCCTTTAGTCGCGCAGGGTACGGCACACAGGGTTCTGGCCACATCTATAAATAGAGGGCCTCACTTCTGTACAAAGCATCCAGATTTCAAACCTTCGAGCTATCGCCGCGCAGGTCACCTTCGCCGCGCAAGTGGCTCTGTTTTCCGCTGTTTCATTGTCGTCGTGCTGATGTGTAGGTATCTAGACCTGTGCGGTGATACTTGCGCGACAAATACTTGCGCGGCATTTCCATACATGTGCGCCAAGTTTAGACTTGTGCTCCTTAATGCCTTTCCAATTCTTTTCGAATTCATTCACAAATTTTTGAAAAAACAACTTTCTTAAGAGTTAATTATTCATCCTTGTGTGTAGATTCAATGGATCCTAAAAGAATCGTAATGGCTGATGAACTGGATAGAAAGCAGATTGATGACATGATGAACATTGTTGTCCATGATTACTATGATATATGCGACAAAATTCTCCCATATTTGGATACGTACATGAAGAAATATCATCTTAATTTCCCACAGAGCATCTACCTGCCTCTATATGGTCATGGTCATCTAAAAGGAGTCAATGTTCCAGATGCAAAGAATTATATTCCTGAGATGCAGCTTCACTACAACTCCTCTACTTCGGTTATGTTGTGCATTAAGAGCAACAACATTGGCATAAACTTTCAATTTTTTCCTCCATGTCATTTCCTTGTAAATATTAAAATGGAAAACCCATGGGCTGAAATGTTTTTCGTTTCCAGTTGGTGGAGAAAAGACAAACATGGAATTAGAGCAATATCTGAAAAGAGAACTCTCTCCAAATGGCACTTTACTTCTAATGCATCATTCTCAAATCCATGTATCAATCTTCCAAGTCTCTTGGACAGAAATAGAGTCACTGTTTGATCAGCAGAAAATTTTCTCAAACTGCACTCATGAACATTCTTTTAAAATTGTTCCAAGAAGAGATGGTATCACTGCATCTCTTATGGTATTCAGTTGAATGAATGAATTCCAGGTGGCTGATGAAGCTCAGGATGCTGTAAATCAAATGAAGAGTTACGTTGAAAGACTTTTGTAATTCCTAAAAAAAGAGAAGAGACTCCAGTCTGTGGATGTCCTTATAACTCTTGTGCATCAATGAAAAACACTTTCACCTTCAATCATTTGTAAGCATTCTCTTTTTCTACATGCTTTAGATTTTACTTATTCCAATGGGCCTAGTAAGCGTAGTTTGATTTTTACTAGGATTAATGTAAATAACCCTACAAACTTTGAACCTTTTAATTTCTCAATGTTACCTAAATCATACAAAATGCATGTTTAGTGAGCTGGAACTTGACTTTTCTTTAGAGTTCCTTTGTCTTTTGTGGGAAGTTTAAAGTCATGCACATTGGACATAAGGAGACTAATGTTTAAGGTCGAAATAGCTTTTACAAAATGAATTATAATTGACTCAATTCCTTGAAAATTCGTCTGAAAACATAGTACCATACTCAAGTTATGAGGGAAAATATGTAAACCATGACTTAAGAATATTTGAATCTGAGGAATGATATGAAAAAGACCTAAAAGGCATCAGAATAAGTAGTTTCCAAAAATGAAGTTAATATTATTTAACAAACCCGTTAGGGGGTTGAATTATGCAGGGCCACCTAAGGGCATTGGCTGCATAGTCAAATAAATATCATCTTTTGGCTAACAAGTCTGTTATGTAGACTGTTTATGCAAGGCCACCTATGGGCACATGCTGCATAGTCAAGCAAAAGAACTCTCAGAAATTTACCTTTCTAGTGCAAAAATCCAGTGAAAGTTTATGGAGATTCAAAATTTTCCAAGTATAGAGTTTGCTATATAGAAAGAGTTACTTGAATATGGAGAAGATATTTCCAAACATGATTATCGAAGAACTGAATGGATATCACTCCTACGAAGGTCTAACCAAAACGTATGGAAGGAGAATATAAACCATAGACTTGAATCCTTTCAGATCATGAAAAAGGATATGGGACAAATATGTTAAGGATGGCTATTTTTTCAGATCCCTACATACTGTCATTTAAGACCAATAAGGACAAAAGTGGATTTCTTCCCAAGAATGAAGTTATAATTATTTAACAAACCCATTAGGGGTTGAATTATGCAGGGCCACCTAAGGGCATTGGCGTCATAGTCAAATAATAATATCTTTTGGCTGACAAGTAGGTTATGTAGACTGTTTATGCAAGGCCTCCTAAAGGCACGTACTGCATAGTCAGGCAAAAGAACTCTCATAAGTTTGACATTTTTGGGACTAGAAGTCAAGAAATGGGTTATGAAGATCTGAAAATATTTAATTTTAGGATTATGACACATAAATATGGGTATTATCCAACGTATACAGAGATACAAAGATCAATGCTAACCATAATCATGTTATGGCTGGGTCCTGAATTGAAAAGTTAGACTTCACTACGTATCCCATAAGGATGGTAATCTAGCCATACGTAGTTGTTGAACTACAGTTTAATGTCGTGTAGGACAAAAGGATTATAGATCTTATTTTAGGGTCATAGATCTTGTACCATTAAATGAAATACATAGTTTTTGCTTTCATGGGGACTTTTCAGCCAAGGTACTGAAAGTGGAATTTGGGGTTAGGCCCAAAGACTTGGGGCTGGATTCTAGGGACTCTCGAACATTCCTACATATACCATAAGGATGGGAATCAAGCCCACGTATGAATGTTGAAAGGGGACTTTAGTACAATGATGATTTAACCCAACATAAAAGGTTTGGGTGTTTCCATGTATGCACGTAGTCTTTGAAATGAAACATGATTGAAAAATCAATGTAAATAATGGTTCCCTCTCAGGTGAGGGTATCAAAGAATATTTTAGTTTATTGTCATACTGGACAAAAGTGTTGTATAGTTTAACGTTGTATAACAAGGATGAAAGTGAACCAATGAAAAGATATTTATTCTAGGTGCGGTTTCACGAATCAACATCGTATGATATGGAGGTGAACTGATATGAAGATATCGTTTTTGGGCTTGAACCTTAGGCGGTTGCCTACGTACCCAGCCTGGAAGGCAAGGATCAAAGTCCACGTCGTTCAATTAAATAATGAATTAATGATCATGTTGTTCTTGGAGAAAATGACCTAAAAATGATGTTGGGAATTACACATGGTTAGTAGCCCAGAATGAGTGTTATGGTTGAGGTTTCCTCTAAGATCACGTGATTCATACTCGGTGTGAGAAACAAGAAGTAACAACAACCTTAACGATGCACAGTTTAATGTCATGTAGCAGGGACAAATGAAGGGACTATCCAGTTTAGTGTCTTGCAGTTAGGACTATTCGCGCTGCATAGTTTAATGTCATGTAGCAGGGACAAAGTACAGTATAATATCATGTAGGATGTATCACGGACTTTCTGTATAGTTTAACGTCATGTAGATACGACGATGGGGACAATATAGTTTAATGTCATGTTGGACGAAAGGGGGACTGTGCAGTTTAATGTCATGGAGTGAGGACAAAAGATTACACCATTTAACGTTATGTTGGACGTATTGGGGATTTTTTTAACAGTTTAACGTGATATTGGATGAAAAAGGAATGATACAGTTTAGCGTCATGTTAGACGAAAGTGTGAATAGTTTAAGGTCATATGCATTGACCGTTGCTGTATAGTTTAACGTCATATAGCAAGGACGATGAAGGGGACACAGTTTAACGTCATGTTGGACGTATGTGAAAATAGATTAAGGTCATACTGGACCATTGATTATGTAGTTTAACATCTTTTTGGACGTAAGGGACTTTTATACAGTTTAGCATCATGTAGTGAGGATGTCATAGTTTAACGTCTTACTGGACGGTTGTGCAGTTTAAGGTCATACTAGACCATTGGTTATGCAGTTTAATGTCTTGTTGGACGGTTGTGTAGTTTAAGGTCATACCGGACCATTTAGGGAACCTTTTCAAAGTTTAAAGTCATGTGGGATGAAAGTACAAATAGTTTAAGGTCATATGTATAGACCATTGGTTATACAGTTTAATGTCTTGGTGGACGGTTGTGCAGTTTAAGGTCATACCAGACCATTGGTTATGCGGTTTAACATCTTTCTGGATGGTTGTGCAGTTTAAGGTCATACCAGACCATTGGTTGTGCAGTTTAAAGTCTTGCTGGACGGTTGTGCAGTTTAAGGTCATATCGGACCATTTATATAGTTTAAGGTCATACAGGACCTAGTTGCAGTTTAAGGTCATACTAGACCATTTATGTAGTTTAAGGTCATACAGGACCTAGTTTCAGTTTAAGGTCATATTGGACCATTTATTTAGTTTAAGGTCATACAGGACCTAGTTGCAGTTTAAGGTCATACTGGACCATTTATGATGTATTTTGTGTTTATACAAAATACTATTTCAAAAATCTGGCATTGGTTGGAGTAGTGATGAATTCTCCATCCATAGAGATTAATGAATAAGCTCCATTAGAGTAGACCCTATGTATTGAGTAAGGTCCTTACCATTTTGGATCAAGCTTGGGTGGTTTCATTCCTGGTATCATTTGAGTTCTGATAACTAATACCAATTCTCCCTGAGTGAATGAACGAAGACAAACTTTTTTGATAAAATCTCGTGCTATTCGATTCTGATAGACTTCCAAGTGTTGCAAAGTGCACAATCTTTTATCATCAAACCATTCCAATTCATTCAATTGCTTTTGAGATTGTTCATCTGTAGATGATTGATCACAAATGGCAACTCTGATCAAGGGTAGTTGGATTTCAATGGGCAAGACTTCTTCTGTTCCATATACCAATAAATAAGGAGTTGACCGAGTTGCAGTGAGGGTGGTAGTCCGATAAGCCCATAAAGCATGAAAGAGTTTATCAGGACATGACCTCTTATTTTTATTCACCATATTTTGCAGTATATTTGAAGGATTCTTGTTAAAGGCTTCTATTTGGCCATTGGCCAATGCATGATACCAAGATTAATGGTTGGATTTGATGTCGTATTCTTGATACAACTTCTTCACCTCATATGAACAGAAGATGGTGACATTGTCCGTCAATATGGTATGAGGGACACCAAATCTGGTAATGATGTTAGACTTGATGAAACTAACAATGCATTTAGAACTGACTTCCTTGAGAGGTATTTCCTTTGACCATTTGGAAAAGAATTCAGTAGTAGTAAGAATGTATTTAAATTGATTGGTCGTAGCCTAAGGGTAAGGTCCCACCACATCCATTGCCCATGTGGAAAATGTCCATGAGTCTTTAGTTATATGAAGAAACTCTGGAGGTTGATGAATGAAGTTGGCATGTACATGGAATGAATGACAATTCTTTGTGAAATCGACACAATCTTTTATAATTGAAGGCCAAAAGAATCCAAGCCTTTGAATCTGATCAGACAGTCTATGTCCAGACTGGTGGGCACCACAGACTCCTGCATGCACTTCTTTCATGACAGCCATTGTCTCTTCACCATCAATGCATCTGAAGAGAACTCCATCCAAACCACATTTGTAGAGAATTTTATCTAGGTGATCTGGGCTATCATAAAGAGTAAAAGTTACCACACATCACCGGATTTGTTCTTTCTCGGCTCTATCAGGTGGAAGTGTTCCATTTTGAAGGTATTCCCTGATAGGTGACATCCATCCTATAGTATGACCATATCGTTTAGGAATGGGACTAATTTCATTAATTTCCCTTATTCTGATTCGAACATAAGGTGAAATTTCACAAAGGTGGGCAGTACTGATGGTTGTCTCATCCCGATTTGGATCTGCCAGAGTTGTGGCTATATTAGCCAGTGCATTAGCTCAAGCATTTTGTAATCTTGGGACATAAGAAAATATCGGTTCCGAAGGTAATTCTGCCATTAACTCTCTGACGTAATCATACAAAGGGGTTAGTTCTTCTTTTCTGATGGCATAATCCCCATTGACTTGTTTGATTACCAGGTCCGAATCACCTATCCCCTTTAAGTGATTCACTTGTGCTTGAAGTGCTAATTCCAAGCCTACGATGAGAGCTTGGTATTCTTCTTAATTATTGGTACCACCTTCCCACAATAAGAAGGAATAAGGTAACACTGCCTTTTCTAGAGAAATGAGCACAATTCCTAAGCCAACATTGTCGAATTTAGGATTTTCCATTTTCCTCCCTGTTGGACTTCTGGAAGCACCATCAAAATAAAGTTCCCATTCCTGGGGACTTTCTGGAATAGAGAAGACTTCCTCATCAGGGAGTTCAATATCTAAAGATGTGTCTTCCACTGAAGGGTGTTCATCCAGAAAATCAGCCAGAGGTTGGACCGTCATCGCCTTTTGAGACACATAATGAATGTCAAATTGCTGCAAAATAACTGCCCACCTTTCTAGACGTCTTGTAAGCATTGGACGACTAAGGATTAATTTGAGCGGGTTATTGTGAGATACCAATTGGACATCGTGATGTTGCAGGTAGTGTCTCAACATCTAAACTGCAAAGATTAATTCTATAAAGAACTTATCAATACTTGAATACTGGGTTTCTGCTTCAAGCATAGTTCGACTAAGATAGTAGAGTCAATTTTCATTCCCAGAATCGTTCTTTTGAGCAATAAAGGCACCCAATGATCACTCTAGAGATGTCACGTAGAGGATAAGTGGTATTCCGTCAACAGGTGGCATGAGTACCAGTGGACTCAAGAGGTATTTCTTGAGAATATCGAATTCTTCTTAACATTTCTCAGTCCACTGGTAAGTGACTCCCTTCTTCATCAATTTGGTGAAGGGTTAACTTTTTTCTGCCAAATTGGCGATGAAACGCCGAATATAAGCTAAGTGTCCTTGAATTCCTATTAATTTATTCAAATTTAGGGGAGTTGACATACCAAGTATTGACTTGGTCTTCTCAGGATCGACATCAATACCACGATGGCGTACTACAAAGCCGAGAAATTTTCCAGAGGTTACCCCAAAAGCACATTTTAAGGGGTTCATCTTCAAATTATGTTCTCAAAGCTTGCGGAATATGACTTCCAAATCAGCCAAGTGATTAGAACGTTATTTGGATTTAACCACCAAATCGTCTACATAGCATTCAACAAACTTCCCTAAGAAGGGTTTGAAGGTACGATGCATGGTACGCCTATATGTTGCACCTGCATTCTTTAAGCCAAAGGGCATTACCCGGTAGTAAAACACACCCTAAGGGGCTCTGAAGGTTGTGGATTCCTCATCTTCTGGGTCCATTCGGATCTGATTATATCCGGAATATCTATCCATGAAGGAAAGTGCTTCATAGCCAGCTGTTGAATCTATTAAAAGTTCTGTAATCGGAACTGGGAAATCATCCTTAGGACAATGCCGATTAAGATCTCTAAAATCGATGCAAACTCTAATTTGTCTGTTCTTCTTCTTTACATGGACAATATTAGCCAACCACTTTGGATACTAAACTTCTCTGACAAAGTTATCTTTGATAAGATTATCCACTTCAACTTCAATTTTGGATGCATAAGTTTGGTGTGTTCTTCTCGCGGCTTGCTTAAATCCTAGATGTTCTTCTGATAAACCCAAATGATGAGTAGCACCATCAGGATCAAGCTCGGGAATTTCTGTATAGTTCCAAGAAAATGCATCTCTATTTTTCTTTAGAAAATAAATATACATCTCTTTCTCTTCAAGAGTAATGGCCGCACTGATTAATGTGGGGTGTGGATCTTCTTTTGTACCCAGATTTATTTCTCTAAGTTCATCCACTGTGGTAGAAATACCCTCTTCAAATGTTGGAGTATCATCTCTGAGATCTTCCTCTTATTATTCATCATGTATTATTTCACCCATTTTTACTTGCATAGTAGATGATAAAACAGAATTTTCATGATCAGAAGAGAGGTCAAAATTTTCATATCTTGATGAAGAAGCTTCCATTTCTGACCTGATTGATGATGAAGGGTATTCTTTGGGTAATAAAGAGGAGATGATGGATAGAGGATCGACATCATTGTTCACCTCTGATGTTGCTATAACTTCTTCTGGACTAATTGGCGAAGTATAGGCCTGTTAGATTTCAGTAGATGAAATGAGGACATCACCATTTGTGCTTTCATTACTATTTGGTGGGTTACCAATATCTCCCATGTTGTCGGGCTCGATTGTCGTAACTGACATTATGGATATTTGCAAAAGAGTATTTTGATTTGGGTCTATCTTGTCAATTTGACTGATAGGAAACACATAATCTATACTCACATGTGTAAATGGATTTACTGGAATCTTCTCCAAATCATATGGAGCATTAACTTTGGTAATCTTCTTTGTTGTGGATTTCTCCCTTCCCTTCATGTGATAGAATTCTGCCTCAATGTATTGAGACTCACATGTCTTGAACAGGGCCTTATCACCATATAATGTCCCAACATGACCATGGAAACAATATTTGAGACATTGATGGTATGATGAAGGGATAGCCGCATGTTTATGTAGCCAGGGTCTTCGATGCAAGATGTTCTGGGCTGAGTCTTGATCAACAACAATGAAATCTAAATTGGATACAAGATCTCCAAACTGAGTTCTGAGTGTAACTTCGCTCAGTGGTTCTTGTTAATTTTTATTATATCCTTGTAACATCATGGTAGAAGGAGATAAATCAAATTCTGTTAGGCCCAATCGATGAAGTGTACAAATGGGCATGAGGTTGACTCCTAAACCATTGTCAATGAAAGTTCTTGGGACGTCTATGCCATTGACCTTTCTAGAAAAGTACAAAGGTCTAATATGTCCATGCACAACATCATCGTCATATTCATCAGTAAAAGATATTATTGCATGGAATTATTCAGGATTATTCTCTATGTGATAGACTTTAGCTACATCAATTTCAGTTTCAAACTCCTGAGGAATTGACAAAGCCTCGATGAGTGCTTCCGAAAGATCTTTTGACAGATTCAGAGCATCCAGAATTGATAACATGGTAGGTACTTGGGCCAAGTGATTCAATATATCATACTTTTGATCCAGAGGTCTACTTTTCCCAACAAGAATATGTGGTTTAGCAGGTACCTTGGAAGCAGATGCTTTAGAAGTTGATGCATCATGTATCGGGATAGGAGTTGGCAATATTCCTGGTTTTAAAACATTTGACCAATTAGATCCATTTACTTGCTGAGAGGATGAAGACGAAACCTTCAACCGGTCTTCCAAAATAATTGTGCCAGGACTGAATTTTCTATTGGTAGAAGAACTTTCTTGTTCTTGCTGAGCTCGTTGAAAGGCTCTACCATGAGTTTCTGCAGCCTACACAGTTCTAGCAGGGGTAGAATTGGAATAGTGGATTCTGAAATATCCATGTCTTCCCCTGTATCCTGAGCATCTGGAACTTCCTCTGATTCCCCTATTTGATACAGGGAATTCAAGCCCATTTAAATCGAAACTGTGACTGTCATATTGATCTATTAATTGAATCATATTAATAGAACCAAAGATTAACTCTTCATCTGATGAAGTCTCTGCCTGATTAGCCTATTTAGGATGTTCCGTTTTGTGGGGAGGTACCCGTGGGTTTGAAGTAGATGGGATGAAGTCCTCTAGCGTCATAGACAATTTAGGCTTTAACACATACTCATCTTCTTCTGATTCTTTTTCTTTCTTTGAATCATATCATTTCTTTGAGCACTTTCCCTCTGACGAAGAGGGTTTTGCCGCAACATTCATGGCAGAAGACACAATCGGTTCCTTTAATGGTGTTCTCAAAATAGCATGAGTTCAATTGATTGTCTTTCTGACCATCCAATCATCATACTTCTGTGCATTTTTTCTTTTTACTTCTTCCCATTCGCCTTCCTCCTCCGGAACTGTAGCAGTAACACGTGCTACGTGGGCTGAAGAACCTTTCATTTTGACTTGTCCCGAGTCGACCATCTTTCGAAGGAGGTCTTTGAAGACAAAACACTCCTGGATCGGATGCCCCAACATTTGATGAAAGGGGAAATAATTGGGATAGTCTTCATCTCCATCCTTATTTGGCCTTTTGGGCCTTGTCAATTCAACCAGATTATTTACCAGAGCTGAAATGAAGTAACCATGAACTTGTTCATTTTGGAAAGAGTATGGTTTTCTCTTAAAATCCTATAAATTTTTTCGTCTTTGTTCTATTTTATCCTCTGGATGAAACGGCCTCTGTTGTTGGTGCTGAGGAGGTGGATCCCTTTGAGAAGATGAAGGTTTTGAAGTAGAAATGGGTACAGGTGCTTCTTTAAGCATAACTGTAGTAGTTTCTGCTTTACCCATTCTCCTTCTTGGATCTGATGGAATTACACGAGATTTAGCCTTAGCCTGTATAAGGGAGTCTTCAATATGCTGAGGGATTGAAGTAAGGTCTCGAAACCCTCCTATGTATTTCATAGGGATTAACGACGTGTGTAACTCATCACGCAAATTTTCTACACAGATTGGCAATAATTCTTCATGAGGGAGTGCTAATCTTAGGGAATATGTTAATCCCTTCCAGCGAGCAATGAAATCTGAGACCCTTTCATTCTCCCTTTGCATATAGTTTGTAAGATCAAAAATTGTTGTCTTTGGAAAAGTTGAGCTGAACTGAAGAAGGAATTGTTGACGAAGATCTTCCCATCCAGTAATTGACCAGGATAGCAAGCTTGTATACCAGACAAAGGCTGGTCCTTGCAAAGTCCATACGAAGCATCTGAGTTTTACTGCTTCTTGCAGCTCCGGAATTCCCATCATAGGATCACAACAAGACACGTAATGTGTCAAATACTGTTCAGGGTCGCCTGATCCATTGAAAATAAGGAATATATGGTTAAAAAAACTGGATGGATGAGAGATTTAATCTACCCATTCAGGGTAAACATTCTTTTCTAGTTGAACTTGTGCATGTTTCCCATCCCTAGTTTCTAACTGAGATATTAATGAATCAATAGTAGTTATTAACTGTTGAGAAAAATCCGGTTGAACTTGGACATTGGTAGGTGCAATGACAGGAGCTTGGACAGATGTGGTGGTTGGTGCTGCAACAGATGGTAGCACTGCCAACTGTTGTTGCACTTGACCCGTAGGATTACACCTGTGAGGGTGTATTGATAGAGGAGGATATTCTTGATCCATCTCAGTAGCTATAACAAATTCCTTTGGATGACTGACTCCAGCACGCTTAAGAAGAAGACTACTATGAATTATTCATGTATTCAACCTTCTTAATTCCTTCATTTCTTCCTTCTGTTGTCCAAACCTTTTCTCTAGTGAGAGCGATTGGCCTCCTCCAGAGGAAGGATATGTAACCTGATTCTTTCCTCTCCCTTTGTTGGATCCTTTTTGGAGAGGGGGAAGTGGGTGACTCGAAGGATTACCTAGGTTCTGAGTAACCCTTTGATTTCGCGTACGCACACCTTCTTCATTTGTGTCGGTGCGTACATCTTCTTGAGCAGGAACCTCTTCATCTGAGTCCCCTGAGTGAGCCTCATCTGGTGGATCAGCAACAACGGCATTGATGACATTGATTGATGTATAAAGAATCGCACTAAAGTACTTTCTATCAGCATTTCTATGATATTGTCTTCTTCCATGTCCTTGATGAGACATTGCCTTTTGTTGATTCGATCCTTCAGGAACTTTTTGAAGAACCGTAATTTGGAGGGAATCTCCTAATAATTTGTCTCTTCATTCCTCTTGAGGTTTCTTCCCCAATCAAGAAAAGACTGACTTTCTCTGAGGAGGGTATTGATGATTTGAAAAAGTCCCTAGTCCAGTGGACTGGGGCTATTCTTGCTATTCTCGCTCAACTCCTTGAATCCTATTTCTTGATTCAAAGGGTTGGTTTAAAAGAGTCTCGGGCCTGGCGAGGTGGTGTGGCTCTTGACATGCTATGTCTGAGACTTCCTTAAAATCTCTCCTGATCTTGCGAACCTTAGTCCGGATATTAACAGGATGCATTAACCTGTATCCACTTTTATCACCTGGTTCAAAATACCATTGGATGATTTCCGACACTTCTGTCACTTGATGATGTGCTTGCTCCAAACGAGAGGCCTATTCAATATTCTCGTTTTCTTGATGTAGGAGTAATTCAACAACTTGTTCTCTATATTCTTGATTTTGAGAGGAACTAGTTGAGGCCTATTCTTGGGAAAGCTTTTGATTACAAACAAAGCCCATTGACTGTGTCCGGCCATGGGCAATAGCATTGCATGATACCATTTTTAGAGGCTTTCCTGAATGGAGAGCACCGTGAAATACAGTGCTCCATGAACACCCCAGCCTCTGACATGAATAAAAGACTAGGCATTGGAAATTAACTGATTCAATCTTCTTAGTGCGCCAAGGCATTAACGTTGAAGGGCTCTCGGCAGCTTTTCATCCTTCGGATATCGAGATACTGATAGAGACGCCAAATCAATCTGACGTGGTAACCCTTCTATTATCTTAAGATAATTTTCTTATTCATCATAAGATAATACTTTATTTTTCAACTAAAAAATAGTTTTACATATATTGAGATGAATATCATGAATTTCAACTTCTGTCAACATTTCTAGAATGTCATACAGAGAGTCAGCCAGAGGCCAAAACATGACTGGAACTTCACCTTTCGCCAGTTGTTTTCTCGTGTTCAGTATTTCCTCTTTATCGTTTGATGAATATTCTTCTACCTAATTTTACTATATTTGGTGTTTCCTTATTTCTTCACTGGATTCAACAGGATTGGTAGAGAAATCATTGATCAAAATAAAAGATGCATGACTTAGGGGTGGTTCGTAGAATGACCTACACCCTAGGCTATCTTCTGTTTGAGAAAGTATTTCACCTACTAGCGATGAAGCATCAGACGTTACTTGTTTTGCATGTGCAAGTGCCTCAAGATAATAGGGCTTTCTCGGCAATACATTGTCCACTAGAGCATTTTTCAGGCAATGTGCATCACTACTACAGAGAGGACTTTCGCAGTGAAATTCATCATCATAGGGAGGACCACCATAATTGGTTACCACAAAAGATGAGATCTCTTGATCCTTGGTCTTCTGACCACACAGAGGGTTATAGTGGCTCTAATCTGAAGATGAAACTCCGAGATCGACTGAATTGTCATGAAGTAAGCCTTCATGAGGAAGTTTCTATTGAAGACCTTCAGAATTAATGTTCCCACTATTGGGAAATGAGGGAGTAGAATCTTGAATTTCAACAGATAACTACCTTAGGGCTTTAAGAACTCTAGCATCGAGAAAGGCCTTGTTACAGATTTCCTCTTGATCTCCTGACTATGCTGGGCGGGTCTTTTTCATAGATGCCTTCTTACTCGCCTTGGAAACCAATTGTTGACGAAATTGGCTGCTCTGAGCAGGTGTATGTGCCTGATCAGGAAATATGGCCAGGTTAGGCTGACAATCTCCACTCAAATCAGTTGTATGTTCCTGACTTGGTTGTCCGTATGATATGGGGGAGTATGCCCCACAACTCTCTTGGATTAGAACAGATGTGTGTGTCTGTTATGTAGTAAATTGTTGATGGGTCACTCCACTGGTAGGGATAGATTTATGTGTCTTTACCTGATATTCCGCTGAAGTTGTTATAATATCCTGGAAAGTGTCCAGAATATGAGCAGGTATTTTCATCTGCTCTTTCACCATTGATAGAATATGCTTGGTGACTTCAGCTGCCAGAATGGGGATATACGTCCATTCTGGGCATGGGGTAGGTGTATGTGCCTACTTTTGTCCTCCTTTTCCTATCATTGAATCCTGACATTACTCAACTGTGGGGGTAGAGAGTTGATTCTGCCTCCTATTTATTGTCGGAGCATTCAGACTAACTTCTCCTAATGCTACCAAGCGATACTGTTGGTAGGATTTATAAATACTAGCAGGTGTATGTGTCTGCTGATTTCACTTCACCGAACGTGGTTGACGAGATCCATCATATGTAGTCAGACGAGCCTGGTAACTAGCTGATGATGTATAAATTGGTGTATGTACCTACCTATAGTACTCCTCCAAAATTGTGTGACGGGATTGACGTGCTGCTGCTAGATGATTCTGATGGACAGCGGGATTAAAACAGGCAGGTGTGTGTGCTCTCTCATTTCTTGCCACCGAGTTAGGTTGGTGGACTTGTCCGGAGATGGTAGAGATGGGAACTTGCTCACTTTTGACAGGATTCCACCTCTGGTGGTTCGTCTTGCCTACTTGGGTTCGAGGAACCTGAGCTGAATGCCTGGAGTCGGTACCTTCATCATGTTGAGGGCACACTGTCACACGATTCTGGCGGTGATTATTGGTGGGAGCGCTCGGGAAGGAATCCTGTCTACTTGAATTAAGGCCCTGAGGGACCTGCTCATTCACCTCCTCAGAATAAGGGAGAGAATGGTAATTGCATTCTGTGGATAACAATCCAAAACGATTGGAGATAGTAGTTAGCCCTGCCTGCTTCTTGATCAGTGGTCGTCACTGTCCAGATGAATGGTGTGGGTTTTTCACTTGGAGGGCTTGTCGGGTAGCCTCCAGAGTTAAGATGGTACCGTGTTGACGGTACTCCCTAACCAGCGCATTTGATACCCAACATTGAAGACGCTGAGTAGGTGATGTCATCCTCATAGTGGACGACGATCCAGTAGGAGTAGCAGCAGTGGCATTTGCAGCAGTAGTATTCACAGGTGTGAACATGAGAGCAGCCATTCTGGAAATGCAGAATATTTTGGAAAAGAGTTCCTGTTTGATATAACAGACATAATCAAGATAAAACATCCACTACATCTTTTGGATGAGCACATATTTCAATGATTGTTTCTGTTGTCCCTCTCATTGAATTTTAAATAGGGTCCTAACAAATAGGTAAAACATCATTTTAACTTGATTAAGGATTCACGTTAGGTTCACCATTTTTTGTTTCCCTCGGAATTCAGGGATGAACTCCTCGATGAGAGGTTCAAACATTCCAATCAGTTTCTAACGAGGTTGTTCGTAGAACCGAAAACATCCAATGATTCCACATACATTTGGACCTACATTCCAACGGTAGGTGCTCATTAGTTTGTGTACTGATGAGGCTTAGGAATTATCATTGGTCGAGAGGATGGGAGTTCGGACTCATTACACCATTTTTAGGGGAATTATTGTCTACTCTGGGACTCTCTTTATAGATTTAAGTTAGGTTCATGAATCCTTATTACATTACCAAGTATAAAATGAGCTTTCCTTTAGATTTGACAATCAATGATCGATATGTAGGAAATTTAGAAAATATTTTATATGTATTTGAGGTTCTTCATTGATAGAGAATCATCTATATTTTTTAGAGATTATTAGTCAATGGTATCCTTTGATACGTAAAAGTCTCTTGGTCATTATGATGACCATGCTAGTTTTAAAGAAACTCAGTGGGGAATTTGAAGTTTATAGTCTTTCAGAAGGATATGGATTATTTCAGAGTTGGGATCGAACCTGCAGATGGGCTACCTACGTATCCTTTGTTTAAAAAAAGGAATCAGAACACACTTAGTTCGAGTAAGGGAGTATGATGTTTATGATTTATGGATCAGAGAAGGATGTCATAATTACTTTTACACTCTAGGCTCACGTGAGTCATGCTCGGTGTGAGAAACAAGAGGTACTGGTAAAAATCAGACAATTGTGCCATGAAAGATGCAATCATAAGAAATAAGATGGGACTTATATATGTATGACTGCCCAGATAAATGAAGATTTGGATTTACTTCAGGGAAGAAATCCAGGAACAGGGTCCATAAAGGTATATGTGCTTCACGGAGATTTGAATACTTTAACTTGGGGCTTACTCCTGAAAAGGAGGTCCAAATTAGGAGAGGACTTATGATTGGGTTTTTACTCTTGATAAGGAATCCTAGATCAAAGGTAAATTAGGACGGGTTAAGTGGAATTAAGACGGGGGCTTACTCCTGAAAAGGAGGCCTAGGTTAAGTGACTTGAAAAATTAAGGGACTTGGGGCTTACTCCTAAGGAGGATGCCCACATTAGGGGATTGGGGCTTATTCTTGAAAAAGAGGACCAGGTTAATGAAATTATGGTTGGGACTTACTCCTGATGAGGATGCCCAAATTAGGGGATTGGGGCTTATTCGTAAAAAGGAGGTCCAAGAGGAAATGAGGATTTGGGGCATACACCTAAGGAGGATGCCCAGATTTGAGAATTATGACTGGGACTTATTCTTGAAAAGGAGGCCCTAGGTTAATAGAATTATGGTTGGGGCCTACTTCTTAAGTGGATGCCCAAATTAGGGGACTGGTGCTCACTCTTGAAAAGGAGGCCCAGGATAATGAAATTATGGTTGGGGCTTACTCCTAAGGAGGATGCCCAAATTAGGGGACTGGGGCTTAATCCTGAAAACAAGGCCCAGGTTAATGAGTACTCTCATCGTAATGTATGAGGTTGAGTGAATGAAATCTCAATCTTTAGTGACATAAAGATTTGTAAATCACTAGGTTTTGAGAGATATTTTACAGAATTCATTTCAAATAAGAAATTCAAATCAAGAAATCATGCCATAAATGGCTTTAAAGAATGTCTTGAAGACTGAATCTTGAATATGAGAGGTGGAATGGATTAATAGGTGTGAAATGGAAATGAAGGGAACCCAAAAAGGTAGGGGCATGCATGTCCTGGAAGGCGCGCAGGTACTGTGTGGGTGGGCAAGTCCTGTCCGTGTAGGTATACCTGCGCGACACACGGGGTACGTGCACGATGGTTAACCAGAAGGGTAATACTTGAGAGACTCTTAGTTAAACCCTTTAGAATCATATTTAGGTTCTTCTAGAAGAGGGGCACGCAAGTTCTATAGAAGGAGTAAGGCGGCGCGCAAGTGTGGCCATTTCCATTAAGGGATGGCCACTTAGGTGCGCAGGTGTTGATGAGTTTTAACACTTAGGCCTTCCTTCCCCTCTTTAGATCTTCCGTTCTAGATAAGAAATTACTTTAGAAGTTTTTTGGAAGCTTTGAGAAAAGACAAGGGCGTTGGGAGCTTAAATCCGAGTTTCTGAAAAAATTCCTCCCCGAATGGGGGGCCCACAGAGTCTATTTATAGGCTGGAGAAGAACCTGGGCGGTTATCTTTTAGTGCACGCAAGTTACTTGCGCGACCATTAGGTGTCGCGCAAGTGGACTTGCACGACCATGAAGGAACTTGCGTGACTTATGTGCAATGTTCTCTTTGTCGATCACTTTGTAGATTTTTTTAGGTTTCTTTAAAGGATGAATCAATTTGGACTAAGGTATTTCCCTTTACATTCTTTTAGACAATGTGATGAAAAGGCACGTCAACAAAGGCCCATTGTAAACACAATTTTCTAAATGAGTCTACCTCAATATGTTTTTTGGGGTACTTATCCCTAGGTACATATACAGTAGATCCACATTGAATTGTAATATCTAGATTTAGATGTGATTTCTTGGAAACCACTAAATCTATCCTTTTACAAAATTAAAGGAAATTTTCCAAATCATTGAACCAATCGTATACATTCCCTTAGAGATATCCCTAGATATTTCCTTGGAAATATCCATTGGGATATTAGAAAATATTTATCAACTATTATTCTAAAGGTTAACAAAACCATTCCTTTGATACCAACTATAGTGACCTAGGGTATTCATAATGGGATATTACATATTTCTATATGAATATTCATTACATTAAAAAAGTATAACATGATGACTGTAATTGTATATTTTCTTTGGAAACATAGAAAAAAATATTCTATAATGGAGAAATATCTTCAAAATATCCCACAAATATTTTACCCATTAGTACTCTTCACAAAACTACCCTATATAAAAGCTTTCATTATTCCCTAGTGAAAGGAAACATAATAAATGGTGAGAAAAAATTCTCAGCATGGGTAACTGAGGAATATAATTATGAATAACATGGGAATAGCGGTACGAGAACATTATAATAAAATTGTAAAACCATAAACTTCATGTCAAATATCATAAACTTGTGTCATGGAATAATTAATGGGAGTTCATAATCCTTGAATCTTGAGTGAATCAATGAACATGATCCATGAGAGCATAACAATGGAATTAGACATCGAATTTGAAGAATTCACCTACGTATAGAAAATAATTTCCATATTAGTCAAGAATCACATACATGAACATAATAGTTGAAAAAGTCCTCAACAAACTTGGTTTACTCCCCATTCCAGTCATGTCTTACTAAACTGGGTTTACTCTCCATTCCCAGCCTATATTACGTAACTGGGTTCACTCCACATTAGATCACAATCTTACAAATCCATGTTTTCTCCCCATTCTAGACCTATTTATATCATGATATATAAATATTTATCCAACATAATTTGAGAGATATTTCTGTACCACTATGCATATAATGACAAACTTATATATGAGTTCCACAAGATCATAAAAAATCATCATATCATATCCCATGAAATGAAATGGGTATTATAAATATTTCATCATATCATAAATTATGGAAAATATATAGGTTTCATAAACATTTAAGCATTGAATAATGCATGAAATAATCCAGGCTTCATAAACATTTACTTATGGTATAACACAATGAAGAGAAGTGGGTTTCATAAACATCATTCCATAAAAAACATAAATTATTCAGTGGAAAATAATATAAATGATATGTTTGAATAATATCCCTAATAAGGCCTACGTAACCACAAAAAATTCCATCATATGTGTAAAATAATTTTTAGAGAACATTTTATACATTTCTTGATTAAAAAATCTCTTCCTCTTAGAAAAAATATTTTAAAAGTGTAAAACACTTGAAAACCACTTTTATTTAAAAATAACCTTGAAAACATTTAATGGAATCTTTGAATATAATTTAAAATTTTTTAACAAATAAAAAATTATAAAATTTATTTTCCTTGAAAATTATATTAAACTATCATTCAAAAAATTTTGAACTCATTTTTAGAAAACATAGTTTTGTAAGAAAATGGGATCTTCAACCGAAAAGATGATTTATATGAAAAATGTTTTTTGAACTCTTGAGTACAATAAGAGGGGAAAATGAATGGAATGCACATATTTTCATGAAATTACCACTGTAGGAGAAAATTCATGAGTTTATAATGAGATACATAATAGGATTTCATCATTGAAAAGAAAATAATAAACAATCCTGATAAAAATGAGATTGTAACATAAAACAATTACCACTTAGGTATCATTGGAATATAATCTCCATGAAGGAATAAAATAAAATAAAACATAAAATTCCATGAGAATAAATTAATTCATTATATTTAATTTATTAGGGTACGTATATACACCTTAGAAAATAGTATTGGATTGTTACTTTACATATATCTCACTGAATGCTTATTGGGTCAATAATCCCATACTGCTTCAGTATCATTTAAACCATAAACCCCATGAAATTTAAATCATAAAATGGACATGTAAAAAATAATATTTTTTATTATAATAATAATAAAATAAATTTTTGGGTATTATAAACACCATATAAAAGAATTATGATGGGAATATGATATGTGGCACATGATAGTCAAAGTGAGAGGGAAATCACTTACCTTATGTATTATCACCCATTGAACTCATTCAAATATCCTGTTTAATAAAAATAAGTTTATTATAACTCCATCATAGAATTGTATTTATATATATCATACCATGTATTATTTTATTATTACCTTTGTTACTATTTTATTAACAATTCCTTATTAAATTTATGTTTTGGGTAATAACAGCTTTGTTTTTTCATATATGATTTGATTTATTATATTCGTTTCCATATTACACGGATATAATTTTAATTATATAAATAATTTTAACCATTACATAAATATAATATATATTCATTATATATGTATTTTGAGTAATCCATATTATTTAGAGATAGAAAATAAAATGAACCATTCATGGAGACACTAGGTCGTACCCATGCATGAACGATATTTCCATTTTATTTTTTAATTGAAATAAATAAAACTAAATAATAGATATGCACATAGTGTTATAATTATAAAATAATTTTATTTCATATATGTCACATATTTGTTTCAATACATTCATTAATATATTCTATTTTAATCATGAATGAATCACATCACATTTAGAGGCTGTAGTTCATTGTACACAGGAGCGACATTATCGTATTCACAAAAAAAGTAAGGTATGATGGTATGTGTCATATAATAATTACAAAATCACAAATATAATTTATAAACAGAAGATATATAAATATTACTAGCCTTGATATGTGGAAAGAGAAAAAAAATGACATCGGTTTGTGGAATAGTTATCCATTGTACACATGAACATTGATTTTTTAACCTATTTAAGGGAATTTCAGATTTTTTAGGTCATTATAAAAGAATAAAATATCTTGATATATATAATATACTGATTTTTTTATATAAAAATGATATAATAATAATTAATTATGGTGGAGAAAAAAATAAAATATATATTTATCACATAAGAACATTACCACTTCTTCGGGTATTTTCCTTAGTTTTGCACAGAATACTTCATTAAAAGGATTTATATCCAAAAAAAGGCTTCTCGGATTATGGGAAGGAATTTGGGAAGTGATTTGGTTAGTTGTTTTCCCAGCCAAATAGGTGAGAATGTGTGAATATGTGAGGATTGTGGGTTGAAACATACATCTGGGGAGGAGTGGCATTTTTGTAAACACCAAAAAGTATTCACTATTGGGAGGTCAATATTACCTATTGTGGTTCCAAATTTTATTATAAAGGGTTTCATGGATTATATATTCTATAAATATCTCCACTACATAATAAAACATATGTTTTATACATTTTTTCTCTTGGATTCTTCCCCACCTTTATCATTTTGGGTTTCACAATGGTAACTAGTTTTCTAACCTAGGTAATTTATCCATCACGACATTATTGAAGTGAGAATTATTAGAGAATTTGGACCCAATAGTCATAACTATGATATCTAAATTATAATATAAAATACTTATGTCTGTTTAAAATTAATTTTAAAATATGTGTACGTAATGCACTAAAACGTTTCTCTAACATTAACTATGATAACATTGTTTTTACTATTTATGGGTCAACATATTAATTATAAAAGAACAATTACTACATTAATTAGAAATGGATGACATTAATAGAAAATTAAAAATAACTTTTTAGAATATGTGATTATTTTTCTAATATTAAAAAATTTAATAAAATACCATTTATCAGAAAATATCAATATTTTCAATTTTTAAATTATACATTTAATATGAATTTAAAAATATCAATAATAATATGGAATTAGAATATATTATGTTCACATCAGTGTAACATGATATATTCACCTAAATAGTTATTTAAAAATAATATTTAAGTATATTTATTTTTATTTTAATCTCTTTAGTACAATTTGTTTTAGTTAATTATTAATTAAATAGTTTCTGAATGGGCATTTTTTAAGCTTTTAAAGTATATAAATCATCTCTAAAAAGTTATTATGATTTAACATGATAGAAAACACATTTAGCATTCAAGTAATTCTTATAACTAAAAATATTTTGTTTTTCCCATTCCATAAATATTTATATATATTAAAATTATGAAAATATCATTTTTGAATTTCTCTTTACATGACTTATTGTATGGGTTATATCTGAATAAATGTTTCAAGAAATTTCCATAATTTAGATAATTTTATGTCCAAGATCTAAATCAAAAGATTCAATCAAATTAATATAATATTTCAGGGCATTTCTAGTCTTAGCATTCCATTTAAACCCCTGGTAAACCCATTTTTACCTTAACTATGGTAATTAATTTTTTACTATGTTCACTATTCATTTTGGTAAAACCTTTATGTTGACATTATTAGATAATGTAAATTAGTCTAATTCCAAATATTTAATCCATTTTTAAAAATCCATTTGCATTATTGGAGAAAATTAATTTAATATTAACCCCACAAACTTGATATGAAAGAAAGTTTTTACAAAAATAATGACCAAAATTTTACAGTGTTTTTATATCCTATTTTAACAAGAAATTGATTCCAATGAATTACATTAAATTAATAGATGTATAAACGAACTAATTTATTCTGAAATAAATTTAAAACATAACTTATCTTTTTAAATAATTTAGGCAAAAGAACTATTTTCAACTAAACTTCTGTATTTTTTACTATTCATCAAAAAATAAAACATTTCCAAAAAATCCAAAAACCTCAACCTAAGATAATTTTGAAATTTAAAATTAAAAACTGATTATTTTTACCAAATTCATTTTATAAAATTGTGAAAACTTAATGTTATTATAGTTTACAATTAAAAATATTGTTTTTTGATAATATAGTATTCTTATAACATATAAATACATTATTAAAAAATCAAGTATTTTTATCGATGTATTTTATTTATATAGGACCGTTATAATTAATATTTATAAAGAATTTATTACTATTCAAACAACTATGGTAAATTTCTAAACTATAACATTCCCATTTTAATAAAATTTATAATATCTTGTGGTTTTTTTAAAACTCAATGTCATGTGTACTGTAAGACAACCTACTTTTCATATAACAAAAGAATAAGTTGGTATTGCATGTAATGAAAGATTAAATTGGGATTATGTGTAATAACATTAAACATATTTTTATATTTAAATAAAAATATAAAAAATATGAAATTAAAAAAATCACAATATATTAGGGAGTAACATAGTAAGTTCCCCTTTGACTTATGGTTAAAGGGATCCACTGGAATCAGTAATGGGTATATATGGTACTGAGTTTCACCTTAGAACCTATACCAAAAATTTGATCATGAGGGGTGGTAGACCGAATTGAGGGATTTCGGAATTTATCCAATGAATATTTTGTATTTATACCTTCATATATTTTATTATAATGCATCTATGGTAGAAAATATGTTCTTCATGGGATATGGATTGAAAGCCAAATACGATTTGATTGTAATTTTTGGGATACCATTTTGTACTCCATGGGTTCTTTCTTTTTAGCCTTATGTGATAGTATTGTAGTACAGATTAGAAAATGATATCATTGCGGATTCTTGTTGTCACTAGGGATTGGACTACTGAGTAATATCATTAACTCCCTTGACATTGGGAATTGACCTCGAGTTTATATGGGATTCACCAGATGGTCATGTTATTATGAAATGTTCCTTGAATAATATCTAACCATTTAGGCATATGGTCTTATTATAATTATTTTTCTATGTTCTAATTCATATGAAATCACTAAGATCCATTTGACCATGTATGATGAATAAATTATTCTGGTTCGAGTAGGGAATGATGCTTGGGATCAGTGCATTTTTTCGGGTGAATTAGGGGTGTTTTATTAAGGGAATATCTAGGATGTCGAGAATCAGCCTCAGGCTGTTATTATACCTAAAGTTTGGATAGATTCCTAAACTTTCTACGATCATTCTCTAAATCCATTATTTATAACTTACTGACTGATTCAACATGAATATTATGGATTCCTAGAATACAGTATGATATATTATTTATATGGTTCACACAGTATCATTATGTGTTCAAATACCCCTTAACACTAGATGAAGTCATGATAGATGATTAGGTACATCAGTATGTGGATCAACACTGGTTACTGGTACCATGGTATGACCCCCCCCCCCCCCCCCCCGAGTGGTTATTGTTGGCATGGTTATCATGACTTTCTCAGTGACACTCAGAACTAGTCGAAGAATGTAGAATGTGGGTTATTAATTTTTTAGATTATTTAATAATATAATATAAAAATTTTACATGCATATACAATGCATATACTGGTTATTTATGGGACCGAATTGGTAGTTCCCAATATAGTTATATACTCACACCCCACTTGAGAGTCCATGGAACTTGGTTACCCAAGAAGATTATCAAATTCTTATGAGAACATATATGGTAGAGGCATGATATGGTGAATTTTATCAAGTCAAGTAGATCAAGAAGTGTTTAAAACTCTGATTTGGTAGTGTATCACATATGTAGTTGAGACTATACAAATTTTTTTTAATCATTTATTTTTATATATTACTTCCCTTGAGCAATATCATCCTTGAATGATTGTATTTATTTTTCATTTCATATTATTATTGTTTAAGTTTTTATATATTTCCTATATAACCTTATTTTTTTAATGATGAAAGATAATTTTTGTTTTTTCTAATGTTTTATTGTATAATCATGGGGTATAGTCTCATAACGCTACTAACATAGACCATCACTATAATTTGATAGCCTCTATCATACTGCGTTGTAAACATGAGGACTAGTGGAAAACAGGTTCGGAACACCAGTCGAGTGGCCTAAGGCTAGGGCCATCACACGAATACAATAATTTTTATCATGAATGAGTATTAAGAAATCAATAATGAAAATATATGACATTAGATATTAATTTTTGTCATTATTATTTGTTTATATGTGGTATAGAAAATAATGATAATTATAAATTAAATCACTGTTATAGGTAAAATAACCTAAAACATTCTCTCTTTAAATTCTATTTTGATGAAACATACACATATAATCCATAAAATGAACAAATGAATTTATATATCATTATTATATTATAATTTCACTATCATGATCAACCATGGAATGATGAACATTCCAACATAGAATGAGTTCGATATCTCCAATATGAAACATATAGGAAAAAATAAAAACTATTAATATATGATGATGAAAATAAGCAATAAAAAACTAATATATACATAATAAATGAAAATTATTGAAAATAAGAAATAGAAACATATGTAAATAATGTTTTGAAATTAGTTATTATAGTTTTTATTTTTATTTTTCAAAAGCATAAATTTATTTCTAAGAATTTGGGAGTAAAGTTATCGTTCATTCATCTCAAGATCCTCTAAAAGTGATATGTTTAGTTTTTACAACATATCACCTTTATGTATTATATATAATTCATCATGGATTTATCCAATTGTAATCTTCTATTAATTCATGTAAATTAAAAATCCATCATTTTTCTCTTCTTCATTTGATTTTAATTCAAACATTACAAAATACCAAAGATGTAAAACTCTAGACCTAGTTGAGGTATGAACCATGTTTATTTTTATTTCAAAATCTTGGAAAATTTAAATTTTTTATAAAATATATGTATTTAAATTCATTAAGTTTTTATATATGGTTGGGTTTTCAGAAATAGTATTTTTTTGGTCAAATCAAGGGTTAGCCACATTAAGTGAGACCTTGGAGGGTGTCGAGAGTAGCATAATATGTCAGGAAATGAACCTTATTATTTTTTGTGATATGTATATGTTACTAATATATTTCTAAAGTATTATGGTCTTTAGGGACATCCTATAGAGTCTAAAATCAAATGTAGGTGATTTTGAAATACTTGCGCTATTTTTGAGTATTAATCATTTCTCAAAATTTACATTACTCTAAAATGATATATACTGCATAAAAAATATATATATGAAATTGAAAGATAACTATTAAATATGTGATGAAAATAATATTCATGGATGAATATATATTACATATGAAAAATATAGTTATGTCGTATGTATTATGTATGAAGATAATATCATGGAATATTTTTTATAGAAGCTAGAACCCCTATGTATGTACATAAGCATATTACATATGTGTTAAAAATATTATGCTTGGAAATATGTCTATGTAATATATATTACTTTTCAAACATATATATTACACATTGAACAAAATCATTATAAATAAAAAACTTATAACAGGAAAATGTTGAGTTTGGGGAAAAGAAATTAATAAAGTTTCTTACCTAAAGGTAAAATTTTTGCATCTGGAAGGATATTATATAATAGATTCTCACCAAGTTAAAAACAATATAGTTGAGGAAAAAATATTTCATTTAGGATTTTATTCATGGAAAACACCATACATGGGGAAAATTTATTACGTATGAGGTGACATATATTACATATCAACTTTTTCTAAAGAGAAAATCATAACCTGTTATATAATATTAATAGTGAGGAAAATATATTACACATTGAAATTTGGAAAAGGGAAATTATTTAGATGTTAGGAAATAAATTATGTAGACATTGAAAATATTTTAGGTAGCATGCATAATGTTTTCTGGGTGTTGCATATTATTCCTGGATTCCATGTTTTTGCCAAATTCCTAGAATGATGAACTTTCTAGATTTATATTATAATTCTGATAAAGTGTTATAATAAAATATTTAATGGGAAATAGTTTGTTTATTTAAATAATGTATATAACATTCTTATACGTTTTTTTATTTCCATCTCATCGATTATAAGGGAGATCATCACTAATGATTAGATTATTGTTGTTTTTTTGTTCTTGGTTTTGACCAGAGGTAAATCATTCACTCCTATTTCACACTTGTTAAAATTCATCACTTATTTATTCACTAGTAATTTATTAAAACATGTACTAGATTCCAAGTATGATTCCACAAAATTATAGTGTAATCGAATATATATTATTGGAATTTTATTTCCCATGAATAAAGGAGATCCCTTGAGTATGAATTCACTAGGTATGTTGGGGATACAAGATATGTTTCTATTTGATATATTTAGGATTTTTGACTAATTTGTGAGAAAATTATGGATGTGTTAGAATGAAAATTTAGGGATTTTTTAGTTTTAGATAATAAGGTGGAGTTCATGGATGTTTAACCCCCTTTATACATGATTTATGTCCATAAAGAACCCAGATGAGTAATTCCTTCTTTATTCCCTATGATTTATTTATGGAATATATTTTGATAAATAGTAAAAAATGTTCTTTATTAAATGATTATTTTTTGTTTTAATATTTTTGTTGATGGGTGGTGGTAATTCATTCTTAGAAGATCATAGGAGAAAGTATCATAGATTATATAAGAAGGGATTCCCTCTTAAAGAGGTGGGTGGTCCACATGCCTCACCCAAGGGTCTAATAATTTTATTATAAATAGGTCATATGTAGTCTCAATTCCTGGGTTCCATCAACCCTAAATTGAAAATAGAATGCTTCCCTTAAACTCAAATTAGCATAAGGGAGAGTATTGGGCTATAGTGGAACCTTTAAAACTAATTTGGTGACATGGTCTTAGATAATTAATGGCAGGATTAGAAATATATACCTTGTGATATAAATACAAAAGAGGGATATAAACTAAATAATAGAAATATAGCATAAATTGTCATTGGTTCACCAAATCCGATCCATATAGGGGTCATGATAGATTTATAGGGGGGGTCCAAGGGGTATGTCAGATAAACCCTTGGATTACCTTTGATCCTCTTTAATATATGGCTGATGTGTAGGGTGCATATTCTATATCTACTTGTATATGTGCATATCCCAGAGGAGATACCATGGTTGGGATTGTTTTATAATTTTTATAGGAGGAAAAACATTACATGAACTTGTAAGTGGGATGGTTTTTTAAACATTTATATAAGATTCATGTATCTTATTAATAGTGTTTTTCGTTATACCATAATGTGATCAAGGTCTTTTTATGGGACATTATTCCTTTTAGCTGATGATTTTTAACCCTAGACTGTGGAATGAGATAGAGTAACCCATTTGGTATGTCCAAACATTATTGTTACTAAGGGGGACAATGTAGGTGCCCCATATAACTTCCCAAGAATTTATTACATATTTCTATATATATTTATTTATTTATTTATTTAATTACATTGATATCTTTCCTTACAAACAATATCAAGTTTTAAAGAAGCGCAATACACATTTGAATTATTATTATCCATTGTGAAATCAATCCCAAAGATATTGGAATAGATAAGTAAATTTTCAAAAAATAATTTTTACATATGATTAAATTATTTGATTGATTTTAGTAGGATATATATTAAAATAAAATAATTTGAACGTAAGAAAAGATGTTTTTCTAAAAACATGATTTTATTTGCACATTATGTTTTTAAATTAATAAATTTATTTAATCTCTATTAATGAATTATTTTTTCCAAATTTTCAGATAAATTATTCAATCAAATATGACAACATTAATCTAATAGTTTTTACATAGAAGTGAATGATTGTAATCTTGGTTTTAAGATTTAAATGCATTTTTATGAATAAAGATTATTTTAGTTTTGTACACTAATTTTAAAATTAATATATAGATCCTATAAAAATTGAGTCTTGTGAAATTTATTCATTATTTAGAAAAATAATAATTAATATTACAGAATAATATCATCTTAATTTTTTTCATTATGAATAGTAGCTTATGTAAAAATTAATTACTATGGTAAATGTTAAAATTGTTTAGTTAGGGGTTAAACTAATTATATAATGTTATAAATTACCTATAAAATTATTTAAATACTATTAGATAAATATATATTTTTATACATCATTTTATTTTCTAAATTGAGCTATTTTGAACAAAATGATTCTTTAGAGTGACTATTATATTTCAACATTCTTTATAATTTTATGTGTATCACTCCATTATCTTTTAATAGGTAACCCCCATTCCTCTATTATATAAACCACATGTTCTCTTCATCTATAAAAAACATGAAAAAGTATTATCAAATTCTCCATACATTTTCTATAGGTTTCTCTCCACTTAAAAGACCAATACAAGGTAACTTAAGTAGTCATTCATGGGAAGTTCATCGAATAAGCGGTAAATTCACTTTATTATCTTTGTGAAATTTCATTACTCTTCTACTTTCTATAGTTATACTGTATATATAATTAAATAATTTCTCCATTATTATAAATATATTTTTATGTTCTAATTATTTTTTGAAAACCATTTTCACCTCCTTTCTGTCAAATGGAAAATGAAATTATCTCGTGTTCTTATGTGTTCCCTATAACCTCTGTGTAGATATATGATTCATTTTCCATCGCCATCTGTCATGGATGATTATTATGAAAGATTTAAGGTTTCTATATGATATTTATTAATAAATAATACATATGTATTAATAATACCTTACGTTCATTCTTTCCATTCCATCCTTAGAAAACAATTATATAACCCCTACACACATGTGGACTACCACCTCTATAAAGCAATGTGGTTCATTTTCCACCACTATTTTATAGGAATAAATATAATAGTTTATATGATCAGAAAATATGATAATTATTTCATGAGTAATTATTTGTATATTATGAAAACAAGGCCACATTGTATGTATTAAAAACATAATCCAAGAACAATTATGTAAAACATACCAATTCTCACCTGAATGTACATTTTGATGGAGAAATTGATAAAAAAAAATTAAAAAAATAGAAATATTAAAAATGAAACATAAAAATCTATTAATAATTTCATTTGTGGAATATATGTATAATAAATATGTTTTATTATATAAGGTATTTGAACACATATAAATATTGATGGTACTTGAGGTATGAGAAATATGTTTTAATCTCATTTCATTTTAGGTTTGTCTAGGTTGAATTTAATTTGTGGAAAATTATATATATCTTATCCATTAAGCCACATCTATCTTCTTTATTGTATTTATTATTTTACTTTTTTAATTATTAGTATATTTTCTCTCTCTTTGGTACTTAAAATATTAAAGAAAATATTTTTAATGATAATTCAATATTATTTCCTATTTAGTTGATGAACATTTTCTTCTATATCCATGCTCATAAATAGTGTTTTGTAATTTTTTTTCATATAATTTATATATTTTATAAATTAAATTTTCATTAAATTTAAATTTATAAAAAAATTGTTTAAATGTAGTATTTTTGATGAAATTATTTCTAAACAAGTCATAATTGGATTTTTTAAAAAGTATAAAACCAATATTCTATTTTAACAAATATGGTATGAAATAATACTCCCATAATCATGAAAGTTATTTTCATTGAATATTATATTACTTGTTTCGATTGTTGTTTTCGAATAAAATAAATCTCTCACTATTATGGGAAGTTTCAGATAAATTTTCATAAACAGAAACGTATATTTTTCCGTTTTTTCATATAAAGGATTCAATGAACTTTTAATGGTATTATTCATCAATGAAAAAAATACATTAAGGAATTATATGATTCTCTTGGGAAATAAGTTTATGATAACATCCACCCCTATTATCTTGATTTCTTATAATTATGATGATTTAATAATCAATATGTCATACCTGTTTCTTTCCTAAGAGATAGTGATGTTATGATAAAACATTTATGAAACATGTTTCTTTACCATATGTTATTTTCTAATAAAATGATGGAATTTTTATGAAACATTTTCCTTTCCACAAGTTACAATATAATGATAGGATGATTAATTTATAATCTTATGAGACAATATGCATTGTTTTCATTATTTAATGAGTGGGGGAATGATTATAAAACCCTCCAATGCATTTGGTGGTGATGCATATCTATTGAGACAATAAATACTATAATGTGAGTGAACATAGTATAGTTAGAGACTTTGTCCGACAAGATAGTTTTGGGAGTGATCCATGACTAAGGAAATGATAGAATGGGGAGTGAACCCAAAACTATATAATAGTCCTGGTAGTAATCCATGACTTTTGAAAGGATATTCTATGATAATGTGTATGCCAAAAATTTATACCATATGCTTTTGTTATATTATCATTATTCATGGTTAACTATCGATGATTCCACAAACATATGACTTATTCAATTTGTGGTTAAAAATCATTATTCTAATATTAATAATTAATTATCATTGACTAATTGGGAATGATAACTTTATGTTATGATAATTTTATCAAACCCTTATTCTTATCATATGTTTACTTGTAATTTGTGATTGATATATATTATTTTTACCCATACAAAGTACCAAAGTTTAAACTTTCTTATGTTTCATTTTCCCAATTTATGAATAAAGGCTTAAATTAGGGAATGGGTGCAAAGTTTATTATATGTGAAGAACATTGTGGGAGATGTTGAAGATAATACATGAAATAATATTTTTAGGTATCAAGCATCCATAAGAACAAAATAGTTACAGATATATGGTGTGAATTTTAAGGATATGTATTGTATATTCATCCGATATGATATAATATAAATCAATATATATATATATATGAAATTCATGAATATCCCTATTACGTATTAGTGTAGGTTTTATTTGTTTTTGGATATTAGGATTATATAACTTTGTTGAAATGTGAAGGGATATGTATAAGTGTCTGATAATAACTATAATCACTATTAATATCGATATTGATTAGTTTTTAAATAATGTATATCATTGTCAATATAATATCTTGTGGATGAATATATGGGACTAAGACTACACTCCAATATAGGCACTCCTAGCATAAATGTTTAGGTTAATTCATATTTTATTTATCAAAAATTATAACCTATTTAAATCATTGGTGACTATGAATGGCATGTGCTAAGTCTAAGGTGTTATACATTGAAAATAATGTGTCATGGTTTATGCATCCTTTGAATGACTTTTAACGATTCTATGACCACATAATATTATTGTTGTAGATGACACTATAATAATTAGTCTTTCTTTATGGTTGGACGTAGGATGAATAATGTCAATACTTAATGTGATGGGTAATTAAATGACAACAATATTGAGAAAAAAAAAATAATGGGATCATAGATTTTAAATCTTCTGGTTGTGGTCACCCAAATCTATTAATCTGTGAATGATAACAATAATAATGTTCAAATTCAAAACATCTAAAGGAATTAATGACTTACTATTGAGACTTTTATATGGAAATGTCAAACATCCATCTGTGTTTACACTTATCCACATATCACTGAATGATAGATCAATTATGTATAAAAAATATTCACTATTTCCCAATCCTCATACCATGAAATTGTTATTTTTGACAGTTATTATCATGATGGTGAAGCTAATAAATGGTGGAATATTATCAAGAATATGAGTGAAGAGGATGAAATTGACTTTATGTCATGGGAAGAGCTTAAAAAAATTTCATTCATTATTTTCCAAAAACTCTTCACACAATATTATAAGTGGTATTCTTGTAACTAAAGTATAAATATGAAGAATAAATTTGTATCTATGAGGTTAATTTTAATAGAATTTCACGGTGTGCTTCTAGTTTTAATGTCAATCCTAAAATAAAAGTTAACAAATTATTTAATGTCCCGAGACCAACTCAATGAAATGAATTCATTATAATATCCCTTGGTACCTATAAAGAAATAGTTCTATTTTTTATTAAGATAGAAATAAAAATTTGATAGTCTTAATATTCTCATGGTTTTGGAGATAAATTTTGAAAAAGTAAATTTTGAGTAAATTATAATAATTAAACCCCATGAATGAAATAAATTTAACCTTACTTAATATTAGAAAAATATATTTTATATTGGATTAAATTTATTTATAGGGGTTGGTAGATGGAATATGTGCGGAAAATAATCCCTTCGAGAAAAATAATGTCGAACTGCTTTGAAGTATTTGTCAACGAAACAAGTGGTGAAAAAATCGACAAAATTTGATTCCCAAAAATCAATACTACAATGTCATGGATTATAGAAATTAACCCAATATATTCAAGAATAAAGTGGTTAATTATGATAATTTATTTTTTTAACCTATTAATCCATCAGAAAAATGGAATTTTTGTTGGTTGAAACTCTTGAAGTGGGTCAAGAAAATTAAAGTGGTAAAAGTTATACTTACAATCCACTATTGAAAAAAAATTATTTGATTCTTGATATTCCCACATTTTAAATGTCACTAAATTTATAATGGAATCACATAAACACAAAAATTATTATATATTATGTTATGTTTAAAAACAATAAATTCTATGAGGATTGTATCTAAAGTTTATAGCACCTCTCTGATAGAAGTGTATAGGAATATTCTTCCAATAAATATTGTGACTCTACCTCTAGTTAAATTTGATCTAATTATTACAATAGATTAGTTCCATATATATTAATATCATTTCAAACTCTAAGGAATGGAAGTCCAGGTGTTGATTTGGAATCAACCTATGTTTATATTTGAGGAGGAGATTCAATATAAACATTTAATGGAAGTTATTTCTAATATATGGGTCTGAAATCCTATTAATGGGGGATGTTTATCTCAAATAGTGGGGGAGAAGCTCAATATCAATGATATTCTTATTATTTGGGACTATGAATATGTATTTTTAAATGAATTTCCTTATCTTCCCCTCAATTAAGAAATTGTGGTTTCAACTGAACTCATAACTTGTGGTAAAAATATTTCAAAGAGTTCATATAGAATGGCCCAGATTGAGTTGTATGGATTTAAGAATAAACTCTAGTAGAATCTTTATAATGGATTCATATTCCATAGTGCATCACCATTGGGTGAACATGTTATTTTTGTTAAGTATAAATATGGTCCAACACATATTTCCAGTGACTATCGATAACCTAATTTGATAACTATCCAGAACAAATATATTATACCCCATATTGATGTCTTTTTTATCAACTATGTGGAGCTAAATACCTTTCTAAAATTTAAAATCATTCAACATGGCATCAATTGAGGGTCAATAAGGAAGATATTGCAAATACATGCTTTCATATGATGTATGGTCATTAATGAATTTATAGTTTTTCATTTTTGAATTACCAATGCCCCTAGTATCATCTTAAATATAATTAATAGATATTTAAGTGATCAACTGTATTAGTGTTTGGTATTATTTTTAGAATATATTCTTTTGTATTAAAATATAAATAAAGTGCATAAATGTCATTATAGGATTATGTTGAAGTCTCTAAAGAAAGATAATTTCTATACCAAATTCAAAAATAGTGAATTCTGGTTACAAAGTGTTTCATATTTCCGTCATATAATACCAAGAGATGGAATATAAGGGGATCATTTAAACACTAAATTTCTTTCTTAATTCTCTTTACCAACCACTATAACCAAGATCCATAGATTTATTGGGTTAGCTAGGTACTATCATCATTTTTTTTGGTATTTCGCATAGCTATCTAATCAAATGACCAAGTTGAATTAGAATGGATCCTTGTACTTTTAGATAGATGAATGTGATTAGAATTTAAATAATTCTTAAGTAGGTTTGGTCAGCACACCTATACTTACACAAATCTATAGTAAATAGGGGTTTATGATCTATAAGGATTAATTTATCGAAGGACTCATATGTGTCATTACGTGGAATTATGTGGTGGAATATTACACCTCACGACAATAGAAAATTCATGAGAAAAGTATAGGACTCATAATTTTTTGTTCAAAACATTTATATTTAAATTAAAAATATAAATGAATTATGTTTATGGTTGAATATTTTATATATACATATAAATAAAAACAATTATGTATATATGTGGACAAAAAGAGTTTAAAATACACTAAAGGGGATTATTTTGATCGATTAAAGATTATGACCACTCAATACACTACCACCCTAGGTAGGAGAAAATGGTGAATGGAGCTATAAATCATAAATACCATGTAATTTTATGATGATTAAGATATAATGTGGTAAAATATATACAGATTTGAAGAATATGGATATTGAAGTCATCAGGGAATGGGATATAACATATATTTTTCATATGAACAGTCAACCACCAGTCCATGTGAGGGTTAAAGAGGTGTGAAAGTTGTATGAAGAAATGAATAAAATGGTGAACAAAGTTCTTGACTTAAACTGTGATTGTGGTGGAATGATAAGTTTCCTGAATTAGGTATGCCTCCCATTATTCTCATATTTTATGAAGGATCCATTGTATGAAGATCTTAGTTTATCATTCTCTTTTAATCTTGCATATACGGGAATTTTTAAAGATTTTTTAGAATAGTTTTGGTGGGATAAATGAAAGGGGATGTTGTAGAGTATGTGAACTCTATGTATAGTATCACAGAAAGATAAGGTAAATAGATTGAATTCTTTTTGGATGTTATAGACATTATCTATTCAAAAATGTAAATGGAAAACATTACAAATGATTCTAACATCAGGCTCCATAAGATATCTAAATTGAAACATTCAATTTGGGTTATTGTCAATAACCTTATGAGTTCATTATATTTCATTTAAATATGATAAATTTTCTCTAATAATCACCGTTCTAGCATATAAGTAAATCAATCGTTAAGATGGAATATTGTGCCTTATTTTATTTTATCTGATTGGGTTCATAGGATTACCTTCATGTTTAAGAGAAGTATTCACCTTGTACGGATTCCAAAGTTAAACAATAGCACTTAATATCACCCTTGGATAAATGGATAGTTTGAGTAGGGCATTCAAACTATATATGATATGTCGAGATTATTTTCTATGGATTTGAAATATGGTTGGGATCAACACCTTCCACTTTTGAAATTATATTATTATAGTAGTTTTCACTTAAGAATTCAGATAACTCCTTATAAAGTCATCTATAGAAGGAAGTAAAGAAATCCAACATTTTAGGATGAGGTTGGAGAAACAATTTCATTGGTACCTGATCTTGTTAAGTAAATGGTAGATAAGATTAGATCCATTCAACAACACATCAAGGTAACTCAAAGTCAATAGAATATTTATTCTGACTATCATCAAGGAGTTTGAGGTTGGTGATAGGTTATTCCTATTCAAATATTCTTGGAAGAAGGTGATGATATTTGGAATAAAGTTTAATCTGATACCTAGATATAATGACCCCTTTAAAATTCGTGATTTTGTCGGGGTAGTTTTTTAATTCTGGGATCTTCCACTGATACTCTCTAACGTTCAACATGTGTTCAATGTATCTCTCCTCATGAAGTACATAATGAATACTACGCATGTACATAACATATAGTTCATTATACTAAATAAAAATTTATCTTTTCAGTGAAAACCATTAGATATTCAAGATCAAATGAATAAAATAATATGAAATAGGACCACTCACCTAGTCAAAGTGTTTTTGTGAATGAAAATTATGGAAGCTATATGGTAACCTAAAGATGTGATGATGTAGAAGTATAATTTTTTTATGGTATGACAGTGACAAAATTTTGATACAGAAATTATTTTTAGTATGGTATAATATAACACCCTTATAAATTATTTATTTTTTTCTTTATATAAATTTTATTTTATTGATATCACTCATTACAAGGAACACTTAGTTCAAACCATCAACCTTATAAAATTTTAACATGATTTTTATCACCTACATATTAGATTGGTGTCCATGAATAGCACTAACTTAATTTGTAAAAATTATATTTTATGGATCTATAGAATGAATTCTTTTTTTTGTGGTAAAATTTCAAATAAACTCATTTTAAGGTAAAAAGTGATTTTTTATAAAATATAGTTTTTATACATACCATACATTTTTATCATAATAAATTTAGATACTCTCAATTAATTAATGATTTTAATAAAAAATTTAGATAATATATTAAATCAAATATTTTACGATTCATCTAATCATTTTTATATTTCTTGGAATGAAGGTAACCTCTATTTTATTCATAAAAATTAATTACATAGGAAATTATTTTATTTTTTTTACATACATATTTTTTAATAGGTTTCTAACATATATATAAATCAATATTATAAGATCTAGTCCATATTTTCAATAAAATTAATTGATTTTATTTACTAATTTCAACTTAATTATTTTTTATTTTGAAAATTAATTGAGTTAAAATCATTAGTTTGGTAAATAATAAAAGGGTTAATAGATGTTAAATTAAATAGTTATAGGTTTAAATAGCCTAAAAGCATTCCTAAATCCTTTTTAGAAAATTTACTTCACTTATATCACACACTATATTAAAATTTGATCCAATTTGGATCATCATTAACTTAATATGGACTATATTATTGATTAGAATACTTAATAATTACAAGTGTGGCACTCACCATACTTTTAAAGGGGATCCCCTTGTCCTCTCTTCTGCGCACCACTTTATAACTCTATATCAACCGATAATTTACCAAATATCTTCTAAACCCTGGTATCCTTGTATTATATCTACTTCACTTCTTAAAATACCATCCCAATGGTCCTTAAAATATATTCAAGGTAGGTTTCTCAAAAAGTGTTATATATTCTTATCGATATTTTTCAAGTTTAACCCTTTTTATAATTATTATGAATATATTAAATCCAGTGAAAAATAATAAATCTAGTTTCATAAAAATATTTAGATGTTTTTATGATTATGTAAAATAATTTATCACATACTTTCCATCAAATGGTAAATAAAATTATCTCTCATTGAATGTGTGGACTGTCTCTTTCACGTAGTGATATGAGTCACTTCCCAACAACATCACCCATGGTTAATAATAGTGATATATTTAATTGTTATAAATGATATTTATGTAATAATTATGTATGTATAATTTTAGTATCGAATTTATATTCTTACCTTTACTTCTGTATGAACATGATATTGTAGTTCATGCATTAGTGAGGACCACTGCCTCTAGGAAGTAATGTGATTAATTTTATTATAAATGATCTATATAAATAATGTTAAAAATGAATATGATGAATAAATATAATAATTATGAAATTATTAAGGTTTTATAGATAATGAAACCATGTCCAAGGTGAAAATACCAAAACAATAAAACCGAAACAAGCATTAAAGAGACACGTTTTCACTGACATTTTTTTTAATGAAGAAATTTTTAATGAAAGGATTGTTGAAAATTATATATTAATAACACATAAGATGTTATGCATGAATACTCTTCTAGAATATATTTATAGTAAATCTATATCTATTAAATATAATATTTAAATATGTGAAAAGAATGGCATGACTTTAGTTAATGGATTTATATTACAATATCATTCTATTTCAAGACTGTCTATGATAACATTCCATTGAGGGAAATTATATGGATATTATAATTTATACAAATATATTTTTTATTGTTGTCATTCCAATAATATTTATGTATTAGTACCAATTTCTAAAATTTGGTATATATAATTATCAAAAAAATGATTTTTAAGAAAAGTAAACCTCATTTCCCTATTGGTCATTAAGCGTTTTATATAATAGCCAATCTCTAAAAAATTGGTGTATAAAAGTTTTCAAAAATACATGAAAAGTTTAAGAAAAATAAATTTCTTTTTCATTTTTTGTTATTTATATGAGTTTAAAAGGCATCTTTTTAAATAATGTTTTTCATTATGTCATTTTTTATTTTTTTCAAATAGGTTGAAAAGATTATTCAATTTTATTATATATGATATGAATGGATTTTTTCTCCATCATGACCATTATTTTGATTTAATCTTCCATTAAATTCTTACATGGTACTCTTTAGAGAAATTAATTTTCTTTAGATTCGATAATTTTTTAAAAATATATTTTCCAAGGTATTGTATAGTTTTTTCCTTATTTAAAATAAAGGTTTGAATTATATTTTAGTGGTATTGTCATCAATATCTATATCCTTTATGGATTTTTATGATTCTCTAGTAATATTATCTGATGATACCATCAAATTTGTTTCCTGATATGTACTATGATGATGATTGTTTAAGGATGATTCTATGAAACATGTTTCATTCACATCATTTTATTATGTTCTGATAAAACATTTGTGAAACCTGTTTATATTCAATGAGTCTTGCTATAATTAAATGATAAAATATTTATGAAATGTGACACCCTAATATTTGATGATATATTTCACTCTATATAAATTTAACTTCCTCGATATCCTTTGATATATGCAACCCCGAGTCAAATTGAACTCTAAAATATACAGATATCACCATGTGATTGGATTTGATGTTATGAAAAGTCCTAACTAAATTATAAGAAATTTATTGTTTACATATATATATATATATATCTAATGAAATAATTGGTCATTAATTAATAGAAAAATAATAAAAATTAAAGTAATTTTTTTAAAAAATGTTCTTATGCACACCATGTGTTCTTGTCTTAAAAAAAATATTAATAACTATTGGTGATTTATTTTATCTAAATTTCTATATGAAATAAAGAAAAAAATATGTTCACATTTATCTGATAAATTTTATATGTATGATATAGTAATATATATCATTTTTTATGCTTAAAATGGATTTTTAAATAAAGATTGTTTTCCTCATGTTTTTCACACATATTTTAAAATGAATTTCTATAATTTATAAAAAAATTAAAAGAATATGGATTAAATGTTTTCAATCAGGTGAATTAATTTTTTTACCTAGGACCCATTTAATTTCTTTCATTATGATTAAATAACTAGATTAATATCTGTCACATCATCAAGGGTAAACCTGATAAAATAGCATTAAAAGAGCTAAGAATTTAAAATTCATCTAAAACATTACTTTATCATATTGGGTGAGTGGATTTGGGAAAATACCATCCATGTTTAGAATAAATGGTCACATGGTGTCATTTATCTTTCATGATGGACATTATATTAATTTAAGAAAATAAAATTTGAAAAATGACACTCACTAGAAATTAATGTCTCTAAAATATTTACATAGCGATAATAATAGAAAAAGTTCAGATCTAAATTTTTCTATGAAAGATAAATTAATTGTTTTTATTATAGTATTTTATTTGTAATTATATATGTATGGAAGGATTATATTCTAAACACACTATTTTTGATGTTGTATTTAAATTTAAATTAAATTAGTTGTGTCAAGAAAAACATTAATGATATTATATGTTTAATAATATTTTATTAAATTATTTCAAAATCATAAAAAATAATGTGGTCATGTGGGATATGAAATTACTGAAACATCATCCATTTACATTTTATGGTATAATTTTTACCTTATAAATAATATTCATGAATGAAATGTTTTGAATATTTGTCTAAAAATATGTAATATTTATGTATGAAATGATTGTGTTTTTATATGATACATGTTTCCATTCCAAGGGATATTAAATGTTAATACGTTGAATATTTTATGTTCTATTGGAACCCATAATTATGATTTTGATTATGTAATGGGAGGACACATAATTATTTATAATTCCAATGCATTGGTTAAAGATGGATATCAATTGGGATAATAAGGATAGGAATGGGGAGTAAATGTAATTTACCAACATTATCGAATAAGATATTATTAGGAGTAAACCTTTACTATGGAAATGGTGGAATGAATAGTAAACCCAATTAACTATGATAGTCATCACAGTATGTATTGTCAAAGTAAATTATTTTCTATGCTTATGTTTATGCCAGAAACTTATGTCTTATTCTACTGATATGTTCCCATGGATCATGGTTTATTACTATTGAATTCTCTCACTTATTACTTATGCCTTTTGTTATAGAAAATATTTATTCAATGATTTACGATTAACAATATTTTACTGACTGGGTATGATTATTATAAGTTTTTTCTTGTTATTGTACACTTATGATTATCATTTTCTCAGTTATAATCATTGATTAATATATTTTTTTACCCATACTAATCATCTAATCTCACTATTTCATATATTTTCATTACCAATGGTATTAAGAATTGTAATAAGAAAATTATGTAAAAATATTTACTATGTGAACAGAAATATGTTGGAGATATTGAATATCATTCATGAAATAAGATGATTATGTATATAGAATCCAAGAATACATAATATTTATGATTATGGGACATGTATTATAATTGATGAATTGAATATTCATTTAAAATTATGTAAAAATCATGTATAAAATTATTGGGTTTCCCCACCCTAGTCTTTTGTTAACTCCAAATAATATTTGTGCATGAGAATAAGCATTATTGGATCCTAGTAAATGGGAAGTCCCATATACAAATTGTGGTCTTGAGTGTCCAACCTGTGAAATGTGTATTAGTTTTGAAAAAGTTCCAAACCATGTGACCATTGTTATATTTGATGGTATTTTTGAGTGTGAACACTTTATTAAAATAATCTATGTGATAGTATTACAAGTATGATAAACTTCCGCTAATAATATTGTATTATTAGAGGGAATTTCCACTTTCCCATAATATGATATGACAGTATTATAGATGTGGATTGATTCCCAATAATTATATATATATAAAGGTGTAACTCCACCCACTCCCTAATATAATATTATAGTATTAGTCCGAGGGAATACTCCCCCCCAACACAAAAAATGATATGTGATGGTGTTATAAGATGGGTGTCATTTTCCCCAAACCATATATAGTTATGTGACTTACTCAGAGATATCCCACATTGTATAATGCATGTATGGTAATCCTTATGTGTCAATATCGAACCTCATGATCTATGGTGATTTATTTATTTTGATTCCATAAATTTATGTTATTATTCCAATTATATAATATTGTATCTGCATTGTTATTAGTGGTTATGTTTGGGATACCATTAATGGTAGATTAATAATTTTTCCTCACACCCTACTCAGGTATCCCTGACACATTGTTACACAATCTAACATCATTATCTTAGGTAGTGGTTGGGAAGAGTCTCAAAATTTATTTTCGATCTAGATATCCTGGAAGAGGTTAATATATGAGGACAGTTTGTGACTTAGATCTAGGAGGTGGAAGTCATTTCTGTTTATTTTTTATATATTTTTCTTGGTTGTATGTATTCTAACCTTAGGAGAAATGGTAGATATTTTCTTGACTATTATAACATATTGGAAAGATCATTTTTTATACCTTGTGTAACATAATTATATTCCTTTATATTTTTTCATGATGTAATATTTTAGTCACATAATAATTATGATGATTGAATGTGTAATATTTTAGTAATTTTTTATTCACTATAGAATGAGGGTTTAGTCTTTCCATGGTAACACCATAGAGATACAATTTTAGTATATTTACCTTGGTATAAACAGAGGAATGCCTGAGGTCATGTAGCTAACTATTCTAGTTAGGATACGGTGAACTAGGGTGTTGTGATTTAAAGTGGTATCATAGAATTATCTTTTATTTCCATTAAAATTTTGGATATTGTTGACATAAAATAAGAAACATCACCATTTTGATGTATGTTATGTTGTTTTTATAGATAACACATTTATGAGATAAATTCCAAGTTACGAGGTAATTTTTATTGAATTTCATATTTATCATTTTTATAGTTGAGTTGATTCTTACTAAAAGTGAAATTTGAAGATTATTTGATTTCATTATTTTCCTTAGGCCTAGTGTAGAGAGTGGCTTGAGTTATGCATCATATGAGGAATATTGGTTAACATGAAATGTGTATTATTTTTTTGATTGTGATACGAGTTATAGAAATGAATATAGGTTATTGTTCCCAACATTCTCAACAATAACATACAAGATGTATTTTTATATAGCTTATTTGTGGAATTCTATTAAGTTGTACTAGTTAATTTTTAAATTTTTTTAGGGATTAATATTTATCTTTTTTATATGTCACTAGTTAAATAAAATTCTAAAAATAACATTTAAATTTATTTACAGTATAAATTGAAAATGTAATTTCACTACAGTGAACCACAGTTAGAATCTAATCAATATAAATTGTTTTGTGATGATATATTTTTTTTCACATGGATCTTTCCATGATCCTTATTGGTTGTTCTCTTATAAAAGTGTATAGTGAGGATTACTACTCTGGAGAGAGTAGTTACTTTTGAATGAGATTATATATATATATATATATATGTATGTATGTATAATTTTTCTAGATTGTGTGTGTTTACATCGAAGATCTCTTGGGATATATATGTGGTGGTACTAATGTTGTTTTGAAATATATGTCAAATTTCGTGTATATTTATAAAAAATGTGGGAGAAAGAAATTCATAGTTCACTTATGATGTTTTTTAAGTATAGTGTTTAAATTAAATTGCAGAATACCTTGTTATTATTTTTAAAAGAATTTATTTGTATACGAGGGAAACTTTTGAGAGGTGTTACAGATGACTATGAATGCATTTTTATGTCTATTTTTAATGAATGGGATTTGTATGCAATGGTATTAAAAAATTCACTTGAAAATCCATATAATTAGAAATTTTTAATGGTTTAGGTCTATCTAGATTTAATAATTTTATGGAAATTATTTTTAATACTAGTTTTCTAATGTTTTTTAGAGACCCTAAATATTAATTTTTATACTCATATACGGAATAACATTTTTAGAGGTCATCTATAAGAGTTTTAGTTTTGACATGTTTCTATCTTCTATGGAAAAAAGAAAATGGTTCATGTGTAGTCTATGGTGTCTTGATTTACAACACATAATATGAAATGACATTGGTAGTTGTATTATTTATAAGACGGTTTTCTAATGGTTTTTTTCAAATCCCTTATTTTAGGCTCACTGTATAGAATGTTGAAGATGGGATTCTTTATTTTCATGCAATTCTGATGATTCCACTATTCAGAATTCTTGAAGTGTAATTTGGAGAAAATTTATAACAGTTGGGAGGACCATTAAATTGAATAATTATTTATGAGTGGAGTCTTATGGTTGGAAGAACCATAAGCTTGAATACGAATTAAAATATTCCCCTAGGTTTTTATTTGAATGATGGGTATGCTAGTGCAACATTTTTGTTTTTTAGTTTTCATCTTCAGCAGGGTTCATGGGGAAATTTTTTCGAATTTGAGGGAATTTATAGTTATATATGGGAGAAATAATTTCATTGAGGTTATGTCAATCATGGGATTATCAAAGAGATGATTTCAGGTATGGTTGCTAGATGTATAAATGAGGATGATAGGTGTCATTTTGACAATATGAGGTATCATTAGAGATTGATTAGAGTACCATGGCATGGTTTACATGCGCTCAATCCATTATAGGAGATCTTAGGGATGGGATGAATATGAATCAAAATAAGATAAATGAATAATAATGTAACTTGGTGATTGTTTTGGTTATGGAGTGGTTTGAGGGAAATTAATATTATGGGGAGTAAGAATAAGCATCTCTAAAAATTTTAGGATCATTTTGATCAGGGTTTTGTCAACATTGAGAGTGATGTGATGGTGGACCCAACTGGGGAGTGTCACCGATATTTTTAGATACATGATTGTAAGTGGTAAGGTTTTTTTAGTATGTATACATTCCCCAAATGTCGATATTGTTTTATGAGAACTATGAAAGTTCAGTATAGTTGGTTTTTTATATCCATTGGATGTGTGTTGATGGTAGGCTTAAACTCTGGTATGACCTATAAAAAGAGATGGAATAACATGTGATGTTATCAGTAATGTATAGGAAGTGACATCAGAAAATTTATAAATAATGAATCCTACTAGAAGTTTTATATTTTTTTAGAGTTAGTGGAAATAATTGACATTTTCATGCATCAAATAGCATGATTTTGATTATTGGAGTCAGTTTTTTGAGGAATTATCACATATATGACTAATGGGAGATATATTATTTTGGATTTTTCATTGTGATTTAATAACTGATATGGTATATGAAGGATGCATGGGGAGATGTCTTATAGAAGAAATTCATTTTTTGGAGAGGTCATAACACCCTGTATTGGGTTTAGGTAAGAATAATTTTAAATTCTTATTTAAATATCATGGAAATATTTACTTTTACCTAATATATATATATATAAGTGTTTTGGGTTTTTATATATAGTTTTCTATTTTCAAATGGTAATATTGGATAGAACTTGGGTTGACTATGTGGAATGAGACTTATGACAAGCGTCCGGAGTTTTGGATTTGGTTAGAAAGTCAGCATAAGTATTTAGTCAGTTGAAGGCCTTTTTTGATATATTTTAGTAGTTTTTATATTTTAGGGGAGGTACTACTGATTTCCAAATTAAATGGAGTGTTTTTTGAATTGTTTTTTGTATTTTTGGGTTGCAAGTGTTTTTTGAAGAATATCTGAAGTCTAAAACATTACACGTTATCAAGAAAAATAATTATCTAACACATATAGAAAAAATATATTTTGTATGAGATGAAAGTATTACTAATAGAATAAAATATATTATATATTAAAATTCAGATAATTCATATATCTTATATATTAATAAAATTATAATGTCGGATTATCCATCTAAGGGAAACCCCTTATATATTTGTATAAATATATAACCTAATGGTTAAAGATTGTATGCATCGAAATATATCTAGGTAATGTATATTACATCTGAGAAATAAATATTATTAATTAATGAAAAATATTATTTATCAAATTCTTTATAAATGAAAAATTTTATGTATGGAGGAAAGATATTATTTATGTGTTTTTTCCTTAACTGAAAAACCATATGCATGTTGAAGGATATTACATATGAGGATTTCCCAAAGGATAAAACCAAACACATTAAAGAGAAAATATTATGTATCAAATATTTCTCAAGGGAAAAACAATATATGGGAATATATATTACATATGAAGAAATATAATACATATGACTTAAAATATATTATGTATGTTAATTTCTCTAAGGTAAAATATTTAAATGGGAGTTCTTCTTTGTTGAGGAAAAAATATTTCCCAATGAATTTTTGAAAAGGGTAAAACCTTACATAGATAGAAATATATTATATAGGGAGGGAAAATATTATGTATATGGTCTGTAAGGTTTTTAGGACGATAAGTAATTGTTTATTTAGAAATTTTAGTGCATTCCAAATTTTAAAAATAAATAATTTTATAGATTTTTTTCAAAATGTTCATAGTGTGTTAAAATAAAAATTTAAGAAATAAATATGGTATTTTTGTATGGAACACATATAATACACAATAATTTTTTATCTCATCCCTCTCTTCAACTATAATATACATACTCACTAATTCATATTAGATGATTATTTTTGTTGTTTTAGGAGGTAACTAGTGGTAAATATTTTACTCCGCTTTAATTCATCCTTGTTTTTTTCTATAATTTATTCACTATTGAATTTATACAACATAAACATGGTTTTGATGGCTATTCCACTAAAGGAAGGTGGAATCGGGATGAAATGATGGGAATTTTTTTAGATTGAATAAATTATATCGCCAGATAGTGAGGAGACTATATATTTCATGAGGGTAGTTTTTTATTGAATTATTTAGGTTTTTTCTATTATTTAGTTAGACGTTATTGATGTGTTGCAATGATAAATTGTGGTGTTTTTTTGTTAAGGATATTGGTGGAGTATGGGGGTCTTTTAGAACACATTATTTAATATTTAAGTTATGTAATTATTCCAATTAACTAATTCTTGTTTTATTAAATATGAATTAAATATGGAATAAATTGTGAGTAGGATGAATTTTTTTTGTGATTTATTAAATTTTTATTGATGGAGTGTGGTCATCATGAAGATGGGAGATCATTCATTTGGCATGGATGATCTTGGGTGAGAGTATCTTTGGTTTCAAAAAATGGAACAACTTTTTAAGAGGTAGGCGGTCCCTTAAAATATAGCTAAGGTATTTGAATTTTTTTTCCATCTGAAATGTTATCACAAAACATATGTTGGATCGACCTTAAATAAAAATAATAATTATTTCTCATATACTCCCACTAGTAAAATGATGATTCTTAGAAAGGGATGGATACTTAGTCACTACAATAATGCCTCATATACCAATATCCAACATAAATACTATAAATATAGTCTTGTGAAATAATTTCCCTCAAAGGGTTATAAAATGAATATGTGTAACAAAGCATAACATCAGATAGGTTCCTTGAGTCCACATTGTGTAAAGGTGGTGATATATTTAATATGGATACCCTATAGGTAGTTGATATGGAACCTTGTTACCTATATATTCTCTTGGTTATATGGTTGATGTGTCAGCTGACTATTCCTCTTCCATGTGTATGTGTGTGTTTCAGAGAGGGGATGCCATTATAATGATTACTATATAGGTGTTGTGAGAGGAAAAAAATAGGTTGACCCTAGAATGAAGATAGGCTTTATGAAATCTCTTTTATATTATTTTTTTACTATATTTCTAGTTTGGTATATTATTAAAGTATTTGAGAATGGGTATCATAGGTGACGTTACACACATTAAGTGATAGTTTTGAACCATTGAGAGGGGAATGAAATAAAAGAACATTTATGGGGTGTTTGAAATTTAATGTGGCACAATGGACTAGGGTGGGTCCCCCTATTTGATAGCGACTCTAATTAATGTAACAACCTAACTACAATCAGGGTTGTATCCTTATGTGAGGGTAGTGATGAGTATGGATTATGTGAATGTGAGGAAATCCTATGAAATATGTCTTGAGTTCTGGAGAGTGTCCAATCCTTATGATGATGATTATATATGATATTATTATAGTTTATTAGGGTTTACACTAGATATAATATATAGAGATATTATGGGGTCTGTGAACAACACCCCAAGATGATACAATGGTATTATAGGTCATGTGTACTTCCCCTCGACATGATATAATGCAGTAATAGAGTGGTCATATATCCACATAAAATTATATTTGATGATATAATAATGCATTTTTACTCCCCCCTTATATCATATAATGGTAGTATTGGGTGGGTTCTATTACCCAAAAATGTTATGTAGTAATGTGACTTTTTCAGAGATATTAAAAACTAGGTATGGTTGACGTCGGGTGTCACCTCATAACCTTAGGATCAATGATGATTTTTTATTTGGTTTCTATTACTTTATTTTTTTAAGAATATCATTTTTCCATGCACTATTGTTACTGATTACATTAGGGACAACATTGGCGGTGGCCTATTATGTTAAATCACATTATATTATGGAATTCAACAAAGTATGGTACTAGTGTAGAGATTATTATCATTGATATTAGTTTTTTAAAGGACTAGTATTTATTTTTGGGGCAGGATAGATAGGATAGAGTTCGAATGTGGGACTATTTTATGAATCAGGACTAGGTGGTGGATGTTATTTTAATTTATTTATTTAAATTTCCCCTTATAATTTATCTAATTTGATAATGAGAGATTGGGGTGATGTCTAACTAATTCGTGTGACATATTTGATAGATAATTTTTAAATATAATATGTATATTATTTATATATGGTTGTATTTTCCATTGATGTTCTATTTTATTATGTTGAAAATTGTTACTACTAGTTGTGTAATATTCCCACTGTTTTTTCACTCTATTATGAGGTCATAATTTCCCTCTATTAACACCTTCAACGTTCGATGTTGGTTTGGGGCCAATGGTGTACCAAGAGGTTCTCTTGATGTCACGTAGAAAACTAGACTAGTTGCTATATGATAAATGTGGGTGAAGTCCTTCAAAATAGATTCTTTTCAAACACCCTGTTGGAATCCACATTTTTTATTTATAATTTTATTTGGAAAAAATTTTATTTTCATTCACTTAAAACCCACAACAATTTTCTTCTCCTATGTTTATTTTTTGGATTCACGGGTCTTCCAACCATTTCTTCTATAATTATTAAATAATTCACCTATAATGATTTTTGTGAATAGAAGATACCTTATCTTTTATATTCAATCAACAGTATTTTTCTTCCACATACATGTTTTTTTATATTTTTTATCAGCTTCCAAATCCTTATTTCTATGATTTCTTATATTCATTATCTATTTACTTTGAATTTTTTTCAAAAAAAGTGTTCAATGAAGATTTTTTTCATTTTTGTGAATGTTTTCTTCTCCCATGGTGTTCTTACTTCTATCAACTAAGAAAATTTTTCAATTTTTCATATTTCATCAATGTAATTTTTATTTAAATTCTAATAATTTTTTTAAAACTATTTTTATTTATATTATTTACCTTTTTAGTAAAAGTTATAAAAAATTAAATTTTATATATTCATTTTTTCTAAATAATTTTTTATTATTTTGATAAATGTTTTCTCACCTATTTTGATATCAATTTAATGATTCTTATGTTTAATTGTATAAATGTTTTAGTTAAATAATCCTTATTTTTTATGTGGACGATAAATTTATATATAAAATGAAATTTTTATTAAAATTCATTTATTTTTAATTGATAATTTGTCCTATAGTTGATTTATGAATTTGATCATGCTCATGTGGAACACATATGAATGGTATTTTATTGTTGTAACAGGTGAGATTTTAATTATATAGTATCCTAATGTAATAAATAATGTTATATATATCATGAAATGACATGAAAGGGATTCGAGAGTGAACCCAATACACTTTTTATGGGTAATGAGGAGTGAACCCAATATACTGTGTTTTTGGGCTCAATCCACTATGTGAATATTTCTGTGGAAATCATCCTTAAATTAAAATGATTTAATTTATCTATATTTGTGCCACATTTCTATGTTTTTTATTATTCCTATGTTATATTTCTTAGTTCAATATTATTGTTTCTTTTTTCACATTCATGTGCCTCATTTTTTCTATTATTCTATAATATTAATGTTATATTTCATGAATAGTGATCTTTGTTTTATTAGGTATGATTTGTCCATTTTATAGCTATGTCCATATATTATTATATCATAGACACATGTTAATATTATAAACCCTTATAATATTTTATTATTATATCATACGTCCATCCCATTATGAGAATTTTATTTCACATTTTATTATTTTATCATTCCCTAGTTTATCAATAATATTAAACCATATTATTTTCCTAATATGGGGGTTAATAATGTTGTAAAGATGGATAAATGATTTTAATGTTGAAAAATATGTTATTTTTTTAATTAACCACCAAAGTCACTAAATCTATATGTTATGAGGAGTTAATTATTTTTAAATGTACTGAATATTTATGAAAAAAAAGTTATAATAGGTATATATTCTATGGTTGGGTCATCTTAGTTGGTAATAAAGTAGGGTTAATTAATTTTGGTCATTAGTTTGTAAAGAATAAGTGGTTGAATGCTTAATCACCCAAGGTGGAAACAATGTTGATTATTATAGGTTATTCTAAAGGTGATATGGGTTAAAATTGATATATCATAGGCAAAAAAATGTTTTCCAAATATAGAACATATTTGGATTGATTTTACTTATGATTTGATTGGTTTTCTGTTTATTATTTTTAAATTATCATACTAATAGTTTTAGATTCTTTTTCAGAATAGGATTCGAATCGAGATAGATACGCTTATTATAAATTTGTAAAGATAAAATTTATTTTTTTAATGTCGTTTTGTGCACTCCTTCATATCTATAAAATATTATAATAGAATTTGTTCCCTACCCTAATAACTTCTTATTAAATTATAAATGAAAACTCATAGTGATGTGATAATTTTTTTTATCTCAACAACTCTTCTCTCATTATTCTGTGCAGGAAAATATTTTTTTTAAATGTTGATATTCTAAATTTGGTAAAATTTGATGTGATCTTTATCAGGTATTTTCATTATCTACATAGTACACATCCTAATTACTAGGATAGGGAAATCACATTTCATATCCGAAAATAACCTATGATCATTTAGTGGACCATGGTTTAATATGAAATCCTTTTGGAAATAACTTTACCTCTATAGATTTTAATACCCAATCATTATGAGAATTTAGATCAAATGGTTAGAGAGAGTACCAATATTTATGATATTCAAATTTTATTAAATGCATTGGTGTTTTAACTAATTAATTTCATTGACACAGAATAACTCATGATATTTATCATTTCATTAATTAAATACCTGATTCCATGCAAATATCAATGACTTATTATAGAATGGCCATAATTTAATTATCATAATTAGAGAATAAACTCTAAGAGAATAAATATATGTTTTTATAAACTCAAATATTTTATTATGGGTTATACTACTCAACGTTTTTTGATAATAAGGACAAATCAATTCATCCCTACACACATTATCATCATCTAAAGAAGATTATGATCACAAAATATCCCTTATTCCACATATTTATGACTTTTTTAATAATAATTGTGGAGAATAATATTTATTAATGATTCAATTTTCATATACATATATAATATTATGTGTGAGAAGATAAGATATACTTGTTATATTTGTTCATACATGGTATAGAAACTATGAACTAATAGTAACCCCTTTCACTCATACAAATTTCTCTCATTGTATTCATGTATCTAATGAATAGAGTATTTAGATTCTACCATGATAAATATATAGTATTAATTATAGATGATATACTCATTTATTAAAAAATAAATGAATTGCATGGATAATATTTAATGATTGTGTTCAATACCATATGTAGGAATGACGTGTCTTCCAAATTTATCAAGTGTCAATTTTGGCAACATAGATTATCATTATTTTGATATATAATCACAATAGATGGTATATACATTGATCTATTAAAGATATAGGTGATTATAAAATACCCTATAAAAACAGTTGGGATATAGATCCGTGGTTTTCTTATATTGGATATATACTATCAACATTTTGTGAGAAATTTATCAGAATTTTCAAATACACTACCCAAGATAACAACGAATAGATTTATGTTTAACCCTATATATTAATTTAAATACAAATATATGGATATTATGGGAAGTTTGATAGCTGGATATATATTCACACTAACAATTATTAGAAAAGGATTTATGATATGTAGTGATTTATCAAAGAAGTTATTGATGTCTGTCATTGTATAGAATGACATTTTTAAAGCTTATGACCTATTTTAATTTAATATCCATGAGAAAAATTACCTAAAAATTATATAGAGTTATAATAATTAATATTTTCATTAAATATATGGAAGACTTTTTTTGTTAAAATATGTGATATATATACAAAGAATATGTGTTTGTAGTATACATTCACACAAAATGAGTTGAAGATGCACCATACGATATACTTAGAGTTGATCAAGGATTTTGACTACTCAATAAATTTAAACTAAAAATGAGAATGAGTAAGTTTATGCTTTAATCATGAATGATGATGTTACATTATTGCTTATAAGTATTTAAAGATATCTAATACTGATAAATTTGAAATAGATGGTCTTGGAAATCTTACAGGAATGGGAGAAATTATATTTTCCATAAAAACCCATTAAACCAACCATCTATTTAAAGATAAAGGAAGTTCAAATGGATTTTATAGAGGTAAATAAGTATATGATAAATTTTTAATAGTTTAACATGGTTAATAATATGATTATAAGATTTAATAATTGAATGTATATCCTATCAATACTAAAACAGAAGAAAGAGTTTTTAGATAATGAACATAGCTCACAATTAATTTTTTCATTGGAAAATATATAAATATTTGGAGATTTGTTGTATCAATTTTGGTAAGACAACATTAAAATGGGATGTTGTAAAGAATATATCTTGATTTTTGGTTTTCAAAAAATTCAATGTTTAATGTCGTTACTCTAAGGTTATAATGTAACATTTACCCACTATTATATGATAATGTGAGAAAAACACATTGGATATCATTATATGACTTCCCAGTACCACTAATGGATATTATATCATTTGAGTTTTGGTTAATACTATTATGAAGTTATCATATTTTAGTGTTATTTGATTGAATTTATTACTCAATAAGTCAATAGAGATTTAAAAAATATATGAGGTAAGTAAACATAAAGCACAACTTTTAATTATATCAAATCAGGATTTGAGATACAAATTTATGTTCTGGGTAGTGTTCGGAAAAAATTAGTCAAAAATCTGATCTTAAGTATATCTTATCATCATCACATTGATGGTCAATCTAAAAGGACCACTCTAATTAAGGAAGATATGTTAAGACAATTCTAAATGGATTTCAATGCTATTTTGGATCAATATATTCCTATGTTTGTGGTCTCATATAACAAAAAAATCACTCCAGGGATCCAAATGGTACCATGTGCTGCACGTTATGGGAACAGATACAAAACCTCAACATTGTGAGATAAAGTACTAGAAAAGAATCTATTGTGACCCAATATCATCTAAGAAATGATAGAGAATGTTTAAAATGTTTAGTGACATAATAGATTTTTTGAATTTGATAAAAGTAATACATTAATAATCATCAATGAGATTTGTAGTTTTGATGTTGTAGAAACTGTATTCCTTTGAATATCACTAATTAAGACAGCTATGATATATGAAAATAATAGAATGTTGATCCCTAGATACATAGTCCCCTTTGATATCCTTGATTATAAGGATATTGTGGCTTATATCTTAACACTTCCAGCAAACCTCTCTCAAATTCATGATGTGCTTCATGTATCAGTTTGAGAAATTATATACCTCAGCCATCCAATGTACTGAGATTGTAAAACATGAACATGATCTATCTTATGTGGAACAACCAATAAAAATATTTAATCATTGAGATAAATTACCATGAAAAAATACCACTCATCCTGTAAAAGTTCAATGGAGGAATCATATTTTGGATGAATCTATATGGGAACAAAAAGAATGAATGAGTTATAAGTACCCTCATTTTTTCAAATAATTAATGAAATTTCAAGGTGAAAGTTCTTTTATGAGGGATGGAATGTTACACCCCTTGAATTTAGTACGTCTTTTCATTTAAAATCCTATTTTTCATTAACTTGTAATACACACAATAATGAACTAAATTAGAAATATTATCATTTCATTATGGTAAAATATTATAACAAAAAATTATATACATTATAAGATAACTAAATAAAATAAAATATATGAAATAATAAATTAATAAAATAACAACTCAATAGAAATAATATATGGCTGGAATTATCATCATCCATATATATCTTGAAGATCAAACTATTTAAGGTAGTTATATAAAGTATAAAACATGTTATAAATATGATAGACATCATGAACAAAAGGATGAATAATTTTAGTGTGTTATGTAAGTTCACATATAAGTATAAAGAACCCAAAATTAATCATTGTGTAATCTTGAGTTAAGTCAATAATTTTTCATTATTTCACATTGAAGGTCCATTCAAGTTTATAGATTTAGATAATTACGCCATAACTATTACATAACAAAAACATAGAAATACAAAGTGGACACATCCAATTGTTTCCATTTCCTTCAAAAAACAAAAACTTTAAAAAAGAAATATGGTTTCATTTCATGTTTCATCATCATAAATTTTATTATATTCCATCCTCAACTATATTCTCCGTTAAATCCTATAAAAAATATTTAAAAATGTGGGATGAGATTAAATATCTCTGTAAGGGATATTAATGGAAAGAAAATGATTAGTATTGTGAGAAAATGGTAACCCATTTAATGTAATTTAGTGAATGAAACAAACAAATTTCACATGAATAACACACATACTTTTTTCATAATGAAAAACACAAAATCCAATAGCATGAAATTAAAACTACTTTGGGTGACGTAGAGAATTATATATATAAAAACATTTCAAATACCTTTTAATTAGAATAACCATATGTTCTAATTCTAATATAATTATTACCCAATTAATTGGAGATATATAATGGGGATCACCCTACATTTATGTTATATCATTCTCACTTGTGATCCATCATGGGGATCATCTCTTCGAATTAATCTACAATAGGCTCACTCATGAGCTATAATGGGGATCAACCATTTGAATAAGTTTTCTTGGGCTCTCCCATGAGATAAAATGGGGTTCAAACCTTTGTATAAGTTATATCAGTGTCACTTTTTTTATATAATCCTCATTGACCATTTCATGAATAAAACCCGTTCATCAAAAAACCCTTTTAAAAAACACTTCTAATTCCATATGTAAAACATTTTCATATAAATATAACATTTTTATTTAATAATATATTATCAATTCCAAGATACTCAAAAAACGTTATAAGTTATTCTCGTACATTTAAAATAAATTATGTATTATGGAGGAATCTGAATATCAAATAATGGTTAAAACAATTCAGAAGGCATCATTTCTGTATACAAAAAAAAATTTACATTTTTTAAATAATGTAAAATGCTTCATATAAAAATATTCCTTTTGAAACATTTTAATGAAATTCAGGATATAAATAAATTTTTTTATGTAATCCTTTTATATCCACGTAATTAAATATGTAAATTAATGTCATGGAGAAAAATATTTTGACAATTAAGTCGTTAAACGTTCAAGGTGTCCTACACCACATTGAGAATATAAATCATTATTTACATGAATTAATTAATTAAACAAAACATTAAAATACATTAGTATAGAAAACAAATATGGACATTAAATGTCATATATTCTGTATATAAAACATATAAAATAAAAAAGGTTCATATTATCAAGAAATGACACAATGAAAGTTGATTGAGATGAAATCTTGTACCACTAGTCTGAATCACCTCGTAAAATTTTTATCTTCCTGAATAATAGAATTAGGTTAATTTTTACTTTCTTTAGAACCCTATTCACGTATATTATTCCTTTTGTCTCACTTATTATCATCCTATAATAATGAATTAGTTATTTATGTTCATATCATACGTTTTGTCTATATTCAGTACTTGAGTCGAAAATGAACATGGTATGATGTCAATAGTCCATTTGGTATAAGTATATCATATCCAGAATATTATTCATGAAATATAAATCACTTTTATGCATCCATTATCATTTTAAATCAATATATTAATTATGGTAATGAAAAATGAACAACGTTATAACCCGAGATATTGTTGGTTGTATGTACACATGAGTAACATTTCAATATTTCATTGATTATTATGGAAATTTGGTAAATATTATTTTTTATTTACATAATGATCATAATATTATTAAAATAAAAATAATAATTTAAATTTACTTATATATATATATAATTTGATGTGGTGAATAAAAATGAATCACATCGCTTTGTACAGGTGACAGTTCACATGCACGCATGAAGGACATTATCATTTTTATGTTCAAAGAATGTAAGAACATAATTGATATATTTTTTTATTATAATGATAATGATGTCACTAATAAAACATGTGATCATTAATTATATAAACATAACCATCCATTATAGATGGTTTTAATGAAAGTACTATATCAGTTCACGTGGTGGTAGTACGCAATACACTCAGACGAGAAGTTAATTACCCATTTGATAAAATTAGAGACAGATTCATGTTATATATGAACATAATAATATCTCAGTAAATTAATGATATGGAATTTATTATTTCCTCATGGTTTAAAAGGATTTGAAGAAGTGTAATAAGGAATAATAAATAAATACTTGAATAAAAATTATACCTCTTCTTCAGTTGATCACATTTGAAGAACACATTAACACCACTATGAAGTGTGTTATGCCTACAAAATACCCCAATAATATCATGGGAAATTCGATAAAAGTTTCCACATAAGTATTGGATAAACAAAATTTTTTTTAAAGCATGGGTAATTGGGTGGAATGTGGTCCTTTTTATACAATATGGGAGGGGAATCCTTGGAAACTGTCAAAATATTAAATTAATATAAATTAGTTTATAAATATAATTTCCTCCAAATTTAGTTATTTATAATATAAAATGAGTACGGTTCTAAATCCTTCTATAAAGTAATTTTTATACCTGTATTTTCTTTATTTTAAACCTTATCTTTTCGGTACACCGTTAATTAATCTATTTAAATTTTAATGCTGGTAAAAACATTTTCAATATTAAAAGCTATATATTTTCAATATATGGCGTATGTCTCCCATAAATAGAAATTTTTTTAACATTTAGACCTATTAATAGTTAATTTTTAATTTTAAAATATATTTATGATTTTTTAATAATTTAATAAATATCACTTTTATAAAATATCAGTACTGTCAATTTCAAAAACATTCATTTCATTGAGTTTAAATAAACAAAATAGTGATAACATCAAAATAAACCAGTTAATTGGATTTTATTATGTCATATCCACCTAGAAAATTCATTGAGTTTCCTACTTAATTCCAATTATATTTATTTTAATATATTTCATATATTTTATTTGATATTTCAATTCAAAATAATTATCGTATCAATTATCTGTCAGAATTGATGGTAATTACTTAATCTCTAAAAATTATAAGTAAATTCACATAATGTGTATAATTTTATTATGTTTTTTAAGACTCTTTATTATCGAATTTATATCATATTTCTCACTATATTAAAATTATTTTACTTCTAAGAAATAAGAGGGTGACATGTTGTCACTTTCTTTTGTCTTAAGAATGATTGAATCATTTTCATAGAAAAAATCAATTATATCATTCAATTATGATCCTTAGGTGTTATGGGTACTCCTTTATTCATACAATAAGATTTTTTAAAGTTTTAGGGTTATTTTATTATACTTATTATATTATTTTCTACCCCAATTTACAAGATTTACCTTTAATCGTGGTAAATAAAAATTACCTAATCTTTTACACATAAAATCCAAACAATAAGATGAAAATATTTACATAATTGGGACACACTGCTTACTAATAAGAAATACATTTTTCAAAATTTCAAAGGCATAAATTTCTGTAATTAATTTAAAGTTAATTCCCATTCTCAAAATGAGAAAACGTGTTATTAAAAATAAAAACTATCAAAAGATTGACATGCATTTATATCCAATTTCAATGTGGAATTACATGCAATGAAAAAAATTATATCAAATAAAAATCATTAATCTAATTATAAACTAATACCATATATAATCTAAATATACAAATAAATTATATGAAAACATAGTTTTGAATTAAAATGCAGTATTTTTCAATATTTATTAAAAATGAATATTGTCAAAAAAATACCAATAATGTATCCAAAGTAAAATTTTATATCCATATTCCAAATAATAAGTTTAGTTTTTCAAATTGAATTTATAGAATTGAGAACAAAAACTAGATTTCTAATGTTTCCTCCATCAAAAGGCGGTAAAAATGCCTTTTTTGAAAAGTACTCAATTTATCTGTGAAATTTTATTATTAAAAAAAATGTGAATTTGAAAAATTTTATAGAATTTTTATTTTATTAATATAATCCATAAAGAGTTAATTTATTATTTTTAAAAAACATTTATTCATATTTAAATATTTTTTCATAAAAAAATCACATTTATATTCAATTGGTTTTTATTTTAATTTATAAATAATTTACTAACCAATGAATCATTATATAAAAATGTGTAAACCATATATTTATAATTTAAATATCACTGTTCATTTCCTCTATTCTAATGTCTAGGATATAAATTCCTTATTAATATTAATATTACAATATATTATTTTTGGGTACAACTTAGTCCTGCATACGATTTCAGAGTTCGGAGAAACCCATTATTGCATGTCGAGTACATAGTTGGACATAACATCCCCAATAAGGTAACATTATTTTCAAATTCATAAAAATTAATAAATATAAAATTGTATTATTATATAATTACCTATGATGTTACATCATTCCCCCATTTGTGAAATTTTTTCCTCATAATTTCAAATTTGGCCTTAGTAACTAAGATTTAACTTTTCAAAATTATATCATTCGAATACCACATCAGAAAAAGATTCAAAAAAACCAATACATTAAAATAAAGAAAGGAAATTAAAAAGGTTCTCCTAATATAACAAATGTTACGATTCCATATTGGAAAACATGGATATGGAATATTAAACTATACATCATGTTCAGACAGAGAGTGATAGAAAATATTTTTAAAAATGATAAAAATAACAAAGCTAAAAGACATTTATCATCTTAAGGTTCATCAGATTCATCAAAAAAGAAGGTACTCGGGTAATATTTTTTGGATTCAAGATATTTTCCCTAAATTTATGTAATTCATTTACATCAATGACTGAGAACGTAAGTTTACATTCATACATGACATATTTCTATTTTATAAGCACAATTTCATCCTCATAATATTCCCATAATTAGGATGTACATCCCTAAGAATATATTTATTAATCATAGAAAACAAAAACCATAAATTTTCTCAATATCTTAAAACTGATGTCCAAAAGTAATGGCATACTTCACATTAAACAAAATCTTAACATGAACATAACCCCCATAGAACATATCCCAGAGAGAACCTTAATTACTTTTTATCACATAATAAAAAAACATTGAAGGTGTGTCTGAAACTGATAAATTATTGTTATCCTTTGAAAATTCTTGGCTCTCAGGTGCTCTCATTACTTCAACAGATGTCTCAACATCAATGATAGTAGAAGAAAAAAATTTCTTGAAGTTTTTTATTTTTAATCAAACTGATTTTCTCCCTATATATCTAACTTCAGGCACTTATTTTCATAATTCCACAAATCATTAAAGCTAAAGAATATTATAATAGACTAGTTATCTATTATCTTATTATTGGACTATTCCAGACCCGTTTATTTGTAGTCACGAACCTTGTGACCCAACTTACCCCACCTATAATAATTAACAAATCCTGACATACATTCCCCAAAATTTATTTTACCATAATAAGAACAAGTTTAAGGAATAACTATATATTTCTTAGCCGGATGCTTCTTTATTTCCTGAAATATTGAACATTTCATACTCTTATCATCCCATGGAACATAAGTGTTGAAAAACTCTATTTCCAATTTCTCTACATAGAAAACCACTTTTTCATAACTTTTAAATTTTTTAGAGTCAAGATCATTTCATATCCCTGGTTTCAATACTAATTAAAATCTATTAATTTTAATATCAATGTCTCAAATAAAATCTAGAACATACCTAGCCAATCTTGTGAAGTTCACTTCATATATAGCACTTGAATCATCATCCTTTTTCCTTAATTCCAAGAACTTGTTATCCATCCTAAGTTGAAAAACCATTGGGAAATAATTCTCAAGGACAACATCCTAAAATTCTTCCCATTTCATAGAATCAATAACATTTTTCCTCTATTATTATTAACCAATGACCACCATCGATCAATTTCACCTTCAAAACGATATATGAAAAGAGTTAATATTTGATGTTACAAACATCACATGACATCAAATATATTCTCCAATGTATTGATCCATCCTTCAGCCACCATTGGGTAAGAGAATCTATTGAATTATGAGAGTACTTTCCTTATAAAATGCTCCACTACTAAAATCTTCCTCTATGGTCAATCTAGATGATCTCATGCATGGATTTCACCACAATTTATATCTTGTTTCAACTAATATATCACTCTAAAAAATGGTTTAGTTTTGATTCTGGCCACATCATGATTTTTATTTGAAAGCTTGTTTTCCTCTTGATTCCATCCCATTACATCTTTCATAATTCCTCTATGAAAAAACAATTTGAACATACTTAGTTTAGAGGAAGCAACATGGTAATCTTAAGATGCTAACTCATTTCATATAAAACGTCAAGTGAAATCCACTAATGGAATGAAATTAACACCATCCTAGCATCTAATGTTTTCTAAACTATCTGATGATACTAACTATAAGGACCCAATCATAATAATTAGAAAATATTGTATTAAATAGGGAATTTTACAATATTTCACATTGATGATCTTTTCATGTTCATAGATTTATAGAATTATTCCATAATTATTTCATAACAAAACCATATAAATAACAATTTAACACTTCTAATTATATTTATTTCATTCATCACAAAAGAAATTAAAAATAAACAAGGTTTATTTTCTTGTTTAGTCATCATAAATTTTTCATTGATTCCATCCAGGACTCTATTCTCCCTTAAATTCTTGGAAAAACATTTTCAAACATTATATGGGATCAAAAAGCTCAGTAAAGTATATAAAATAGAGAAAATGATTAATTTAGTGAAAAAAGGAAACCCATTTAATGTTCTTTGAGAAAATAAAACCATACATTTTAACCTGAATAAAACACATACTTTTTTCTCATAGAAAACATTAAATCAAATTGAAATAAATTTAAACTACTTTCAGTGATTGAGATCATAATATATAAAAAAATCAAACCTTTTTAATTAGAATAACCAAATATATAACTTCCAAGATTATTTTTTCCTAATTACTAGGAGATCTTTAATGGGGATCACCCTTCGTATAAGCTATATCGGGCTCACCCGTGAGCTGTAATGGGGGTGATTCCTTCAAATAATTTTCATTGGCCTTGACCATGTGATATATCAGGATCACATATTTCATATAATTCTCAAGTACCATTTTTTGAATAAAACATGTTCATCAAAAAACCCTTTTGAAAAACTTCAATAATCCTATATGAAAACGTTTTTGTATAAAAATACTATTTTAATTTAAGAACCAATTCTCAATACCAAGATACCCAAAAAGGGAATAAGTGATTATATTACATTTAAAAAATACTAATTTTTGGAATCTAAATATCAAATAACAATTACAGTAGTGGTGTAGTCATTTTCAATGTATTTAAAATAAATTCATTCTGTTATTTCGGAAAGAAAGAAAAATGAATAATATAAAAAGTTTACTTTTAAAAACATTGAATTAAATTCAATATAGACAAAAAAAATCTTTTCTAATTCTTTTCTATCAAACTAATTAAATATGTAAATTAATATCATGATGAAAAATATTTCATAATCTAATCTCTTAACATTCAATGGTGCCTCATATCACTTTAAACATTTAAAAATTAATCTCTTTGAAATAATAAATTCAAAAAAAATTAAATAACATTATAATAGTTAAAATATGGATGTGAAATTTCAGAGAGGCTGTATAAAATCATTATAGAATAATAAAGGTGCATAATATCATAAAATTCCACAACGAAATGAGATTGAGATGAAATCCCTTACCTCGAGTCTAAATCATCTCGTATGATCATTATCTTCCTATATGAAAAAATTATGTTAATTTTTTACTTTAATGAGAACCTTTATCATGTTTTTTATTACTTTTATATGACTTATTATCATGTTCTAGTAGTTACATCATTATTTATGTTCATATCAGACATTTTTTCAATATTCGATACTTCAGTCGAAAATGAAATTGGTACGATGTCAATAGTATATGTGGTCATAAGTACATCATATCCAGAATAATATTCATGACATAAGGATCCATTTTATAAATCATTTATACTTTTAATTAAAACAATTAGTTGTGGTAATGAATAATGATCAACATTATAATCATAGAGATGGTAGGTTGTACGTATGCATGCGTAACGTTTCCATTTTTCATTGACCATTATGGAAAAAAGGAAATTATTATTTTATATTTAAAGAATTATCATAATATTATTAACCTCATAATAATAATTTAAATATATTTATATATATCATATAGGTGATGTGATTAATAAAAAGGAATTACATCGCTTCATGGAGTTGAGAGTTCACATGTACAAACGAATGACATTATTATTTTTATGTCTGTGGAAGGTAAGTACATAATTGATATTTAATTTCATTATAATGATAAATATCTTATTAATATCACATATAAAAATTAATTCCATCATTATAACCAGTCATTAATGATTGTGATAAAAATGAACTATATCGATTCACGGGGTGGAAGTCCATTGTACACACTAACGAGATGTTAATTTTTCATTTGAGGAAATTAGAAACTGATTCAGGTCATTATATTAACATAATAAAATCTAAATGTATTTAGGATATAGTATTTATTATTTAATCATGTTCTATGTATATTTGAGAAAGTGTATGATGGAATAATATAGAGATACATAAAGAAAAATGATACCCCTTCTTCGGTTGGTCACCTTTGAAGAACACATTAACACCTCTAAGAAGGTTGTTATACCATTAAAGGTTCCTCAAGAATATGGAGAGATACTATCAATTTGTTGGGATGAAATTTTTTTAAACCAATGGTTTTTTATGTGTATGTAATGGAGGGGAATTGGAGCCATTTATAGTAGAGTGGAGGGGCACCCTTGGAAACTATTAAAATTTTAAATTAATATAAATTATCTTTTCAATACAAATGAAAAAAAAATGAGTTATTTCAAAAGTAATATGATTATGTTTTTAAATCCTCTCATAAAATAATTTTTATGCATGTATTGATTTTATTTAAAACCTTATCTTTTCAGTTTACCAACAATTAATATATTTTAATTTTAATTGTTCTAATAGCATTTTCAAAATTAAAAGGCTATAAATTTAAAAAAATATGGGGTAAATTTCCAATAAATTGCCACTTTTTGAACATTTAGAACATATCATAGTAACTCAGCAGTTATAAATGATTTATATCATATTTAAATAACTTAATAAAATATTTTAAAAAATATATCCATAGTTTCAATTTTAACAATGTTCATTTCATTGAATTTAAATAAAATATAAACATAGAGATAACATAGTAACAAATCCATTAAATAGACTTATAATATAAAATTTACACCAATAAAAGTCATTTATTACCCTAATATAATTCTAATTATATTATTTTATTAATTTTAAAATCATTTATTTGATATTTTAATTAGAAAAAATTATTGTATCCCTATTGTGTCAGCATTTATGGTAACTATATTACCTCTAAAAATTCTAAATAAAGTTTCATAATGTAGATAATATTATTTTATATATTTATAATATTTATTATATAAGTTAAATCATATTTATCAGTATATTAAAATTATTATACGTATAAGAAAGAAGAGCATGACATGTTGTGAAATTCTATTGATTTAAAAATATTTATATTACTTTCATGAAAAAAGTCTATTAAATGATTAAATTCTGATCCTTATGTGTTATGAGTAAACATTTATTTATTAAATAATATTTTTTAAGGTGATATAGTAATTTCATTGTCCTTGTGATATTATTGATTACCCAATTTTACCTAATTTTTCTTTAAGCGTGATAAATTAAAATTACCAAAGATGATATTCATAAAATCCAAAAAATATATAAAGAACCGATTTAAATAATTAGGACCTAGTGATTCCAAATATAGAATAAATTTTTAAAAATTTAATATATGTAATATTTATTAATTAATTTAAAATCAATCCTCATTTTCAAAATGAGAAAATGGGATTTTAAAAGTAAAAACCCATCAGAATATTGACATGTGTTTATATCTGATTTAAATGAAAAACTCAAAATTATGTTGAATGATAGAAACATAATCTAATTATATATTAAAACCATTTAAATGGAAATTCTATCTAAATAAATAAATTAAATGAAAATGTGGTTTTTAATTAAAATGCAGTATTTTTTCACTATTCATTAAAAATGTATCATTTCATTAAAATACCAAAAATTTAACCAAATTAAAATTTTATGTCTTCCTTATAATGAAAAAGTTTATTTTACAAAATATTAAATAAAAAATTTAAAAATTAGTTTCAAAATGGGTTCTCCATCCAAAGGTTTTAAAAATATCATTTTTGAAAAATATTCATTTTATCTGAAAAATTGTATTGATCAAAAAATGTGGATTTTAAATAATATATTAAATTTATAGTAAATCAATATAATACAACAAGTGTGATAATGTTATTTTATAAAAACAATTATTCACATTTAAATAGTTTTTCATAAAAAATATATACATTATATTCAATTGGTTTTTATTTTAATTTATAGATAATTTGTAAACCAATGAATCATTATATAAACATTTGTAGATTATATTGTAATAATTTAATTAACACAAATAATTCCCTCCATTATAACATCTAGGAGATAACTAGGTTATTAAATAATATTATTATAATATACAATGTTTCGGTTTAACTCAGTCTTTCATTCGACATAAGATTTCAGAGAAACCCATCGTTGTGTGTTGAGTATGCTATTGAAAATAGAATCCCCATTAAGGTAACATTACTATATAATTCATAAATATTATTAAATATTAAAAATAATTATTCTGTAATTACCTAGTGTGTTTCAATAAGAATGTAATATGGCCATTATATAAATGATTGTTGGTTATATGAACATTAGATATATAGAAATTCGATATACGGTCATTTGATACACTTATATCCAATAGATAAATTAACATTTATAAATTGTCTTATATTGTAATATAAAAAAAATAGTATAATTCATAAAAAATAAAAAATTCTGGAATGAAATCAAATATAGTTATAAATTAAAATATTTTATTATAAAAATATGTATTTGTATATGTTACATATAATAATTATTATTATCATTGCTGTTAGAGTATGATTTTATGTGAATAAAAAAAATATAAATATTATAATACCAATTTATTAATAAACTTTATTGGCCAATAGAAAAATAATTAATGTTTAATGCATGTTCATAAAATCTTATAATTGTATAAAGGTAAACTTTTCAAAGAATTATTTCTCAAAGTGTTATGTATTTTTATCTAAAGAAATTAAATAGAACACATTTAAAGGATGAATATTATATTTTTAAATGTCTAAATGTATTACAATATATATTAACACTAATATAATTATTATTTATTATGAAATAATTTTATGAACACTTAATGTTTAAATAATCACTTGCCTATTAAAAAATCCTTTCTATATATTTTATGTTTATATTTAAATGTTCTATTTCTCATATCTAGAAATTTAATTACATTAAATAAAGTGAAAATTTAGAATAAAAAATAGAAATTAGGTAAGTGGGGTCCCCTTATGTTTATAGTAAAAAAAATAATTACCATAATAAATATTAAATAAGGTAAAATCGGTAAAATGAGGTAATTTTAATGTCTATAATTTTTTATAATTTATATAATATTTAAGAATTATATAATTATTTTGTTATGTAAGAGATTTAATTATACACATCTCAATAATATTTATGACCTAACTCACCATACACCAGCGTGATCCCATTTATTCCCTTCATCTGACTAATGTTTTAAAAGAAATGTCCATCATTTTTACATATAAAAGGTGATATCTACCACCCCTTAACAACAACTCATATACACTATTTCCCTCCTCCATACCATTCCATTTTCCCTCAACAAATATATGGTTATTATTTTGTTATCTTATGGTCTAAATATTGTGGCTTAAATTATTAAATCAGAACGAACCCATTATGAAATGGAGAGATTCCATCTAACTATCAAGTTCTTATCAATCATTTACAATTAAATTCTCATGTCAATAAATTATAAATATCATTATCCACATTAATTTTGTTATATTAATATATTTATGCATTGATGAGGATTATATTACTATTATATAACGCAAAACTCTTACTCATTCATTAGTAAAACATGTTATTATTTGGGTCAGTCCAACCACCAAAATGAATGATGATATAATTGTATCATAAATTTATTAATTAATGAGTATAAATATGTTTATATTGTTAATATATCTTTTTAAATAGTATGTTATTATATTATTATAATTATAGATTTTTGAAAAATATGATCATTACAATTCACTCACTTTTATCGGTAAAATTACATCAAACTTATTAGTTGTAAATTTCATTTTTAAGAACCACACATATATTTCCCACAAAATGAACAAGGAAGCATATAGATAATAATAATAAAATAATTTCATTATTGTGATATATATGTCAAAGATTAACTTTTTATCAAATATTTAGGATCTATATTTCCCTTAAAAAACATCACGAACGGAAAAATACCCTATACCAACAGTTTGGAACTGTTGGTATAGGCCTCCAAACCATTGGTATAGCCTCTACCAACGGTTTGGAGAACCGTTCCCAAGTAAGCCATGGGGATAGTTCAATACCTACAATTTTGGGAAAACGGTTGGTATAGACCTATACCAACGGTTTTCAAAACCATTGGTATAGACCTATACCAACGGTTTTTAAAACCGTTGGTATATATAATATGAAAATCTATACCAATGGTTCCATAAAACTGTTGGTATATGTAATTCAAAAAACAATAATTTTGTTGGTTTTGATCCCATCACCTCTGGTTTGTGATTGAACGACCTAACCACTAACCTAACTCACTTTTGTGAACATAATTTCATAAATATATATATGTATTATCATAAGTATTTTAAATTTTTATTTATTTAATGTCCTCTGTAAGAATAATCAATTAAAATTCATGTGCATATACCAACAGTTCTCAAAACCATTGGTATAGACCTATACCAATGGTTTTGGGAACATTTTTTGAAGGGTCTTTGATTTTGGGACCTATACCAATGGTTTGGCCAAAACCGTTGGTATAGGGTATCTATAATGGACCTATACCAACAGTTTTCCCAAAACCATTGGTATAGGTCCAAAATTGTGAACTATGTTTTGGGAATACCATTGGTATAGGTCCAAATTAGTGAACTATACCAACGGTTTTCCCAATACCGTTGGTATAGATCATATTTCCAGTAGTGCATGTATGAAGTAATCAAATCTACTTATATAAGACAATGAAATTAAGATCCAACTGACTTATATATCTGTAATAAATAAACAAAATTGAAAAATATAATAGGTAATGAATATTAATAAGGTTGTGAAAACGGCATTAAGACATTTTAATTAATTTTATTTAATTTTTAAGACCATTCATCAAAAGTAGGAGTAAAGGTAACAATTTCTCATATCATATTCTATTCACTCTGATATATTACATGTTAACCACTGTGGTATTTATCTATTGTTTATACTATCCTATGGATTATTCCTACCATTTTTCTCAATTATTTAATTAGATTTGAAATACATCACATTTTCTCCCATTCAATTTCTTTTGATTCAGAAAATAATAAATTCATAAGGGTATATTTTTCTATATCAATTTAAAATCATGATTTTTTATGTATAAATTTCCATTGGGAAGAATTAAATTTTCATTCTCTATAAATACCCTTATATTTTCTTCTCTGATGTTTATTTTTTGGTTTAATATTTTTTCACAACTTTTGCAATTTAATTGGTTTAAAATTCACTCGAATTGAGGCTTGGATGTGAAACTAACCTTATATATTATTTGGATTCTTTATTATTTTTCTTTGATTCCCTTGTTTTTTCTATAATTAAATAGGTATTCTTATCCTTAGTTATATAATTTATAAATGTAAATTTCTAATGATATTTAATTTCTTTAAAAAATATTTAAAGGAGTGTTTTTTATAATTTTATATATTATTAAATTTTCTCACCATTTTCATTGGTTTTCATTATAAAGCATTATTTTCAATTTTTCAATCCCCGAATAATTAGATATAAGTTTGGGTGGCATGTTAGGCCAACTATCAGCATATATGGATTTCAGTTGGGTCTATTAATTTCATTTTATCTTTAAATCCCAGAATATCCAAAACCATTTTACTATGATATATGATCAATCCAAAACATACATGAGAAAATAAATCCATTGTTATCAATATTAACCTAATCTATCCTTTTTCATATTCTAACCTATATAAAATAGATTGTAAATAAATAAATTTAATATAAAAATTAGATAAATATTTATCTAAACTACACCACCCATAAGTGTGTGCCCAAGAATACTACAAACATGATGCATGGACAACTCATTAGATCATGGTTATACCCTAGGACACATTAGATATCTCATAAATCACCCATTTTTTTATTTATCCATCACCTCACACAACCTAGAAGCTAATCCAGAAAACTAGACATCACCTGGTAACATGGGATTCATCCAAAGCTGTTCTACCCAATAATTTTATCAGTCCCCCTCGCAAGTCTTGACATCATATCATCGAGTAACCTTTTTACAACCAAATATAAGATGTAATACACATTCATAATTCAATTCCAATCTCTAGCTAAATTGTGATTGATTATGAGTTTCATATAACGTTGGGAGTGCTTCCCAATACTCTAGAGGATTCTCACTATTAGGGGCGATAGAATTTTTAGTCATATAATATTCCCTCAAATATAGGGTCATGATAAAATCCTAAATAACTTCATTATAACTTGTCCATATGACAATCATATCCAAAAAAGTATTAATAAATTATATATTCAAGAAGTAATCATGTAATACAATATATAAAAGAGGTAAAAGAGTCTAAATGATACAATAACATAATATAGTATAAGCATTAGATATATATAATGGGTAAAATCCAGATATTTCAAAAGAACTAGTGCACTGTCCAAAACATATGTTTAAAAACTAAAAATAACGAATATAATTTCTTCTAACCCAACATACAATGAATATCTTATAAAATAATTTCTCTTTAATACCATGTTCATTATGATTCATGTATACATCTCCATTATAACCCCATTTCTTAAAATGAAACATGAGATATACCCATGTGCATTAAAACACATGCCACACACGTGGGTGGGGGGAGAATAATGACTGAGGAGGATTCAACCACTCACCATGACACACTAATTGTTTCTAATCAAATAGATATGCATGAAAAACATGGGGGAGGCTGAAATGTTTTTCTTAGTAAAACTCACCCACCCCTAATAATAACTCATACATACATATACAAGTCACATGTCTTCCCATATATCTAGAAGTCACACTCAACCCGAAAACACATCGAGCACTACCTGACTTGGGACAGATCCGACTTATATAAATTTCATAACTCACATACTCTCGTGAATCATTGAGATATTTCTCACTATAACTATTATCTCATTAGATAAAATCATTCCATGGTTTCACTATACCCTCCATGATTTACCTATAAAAGTCTCACAAGACCTATCTGTCATGAAATTTATTGAATGTAACCGAAAACTTGATATATCATGGGAAATAATGATTATATTAGGTATCTCAAAAAAATGGTTAAATGATAAACATCAATAATAAAACGAAAAGGATATCCAAAATAGTTATTTAAATAGCAGGAAAGGTATCAGATAAAAACAAACCAACCCATTATAATGTAAATGAGAAAACAAATAATGGGACCAAACTATAAAAAAAATAACAATCTTGGTGACCAAGCCTAGCCCCATGTCATCTCAACATTCCTTATCAGTGTAATCTGTTAGATGACCATAGAATACCACTTTCTCAACCCCATATATCATGAGTTCTTATAGGGGTAGGATCTGATTAAAAGATCATGAAACCCCTCTATTGTACACTGATCTCTTCAACTGAACAATATAATCATCAAAAAATGTATCTTCCATGAATGTTGTCTTACCTAAATTGGGTCCTTGTAAGTAAGTGAATCAACTATATTCCATGAAAATCATCATCATTTTCCAAGAATCTAACACAATATTTGTAAGAGCCTCATCATTCGCTCTATGTTGAGACAACAATAGAGGAAATCCCACCTATAATGATTTTATATCAATACTAAGGAATTAAAGAAGTGTATGTCACATAAAAAGTGTAAGTGATACTTTAGATAATCATAAAACCCCGAGGTATTCCTAAATGTGACCATCCAAATGTATTGATACTCCCTCAAGAGGTCATTCACATGTGTCTCACTACCTATCTGGCTACGTGCGTAGGCACTCTTCACCATACTAGATACTAACAACATAACTTTTAAAGGAACATATACTCTTCCAATATGTAGCACAATGGATTCATCCCACGTCTCTTATCCCATCTTGGGATCCTTGTAAAGGATCAACATGTCACTAGGTGTGAGGTACATGAGAGAGTATTCCCCCACTGAAAGTGGTTTCAATTAGTGGTCGTTAAAAACACAGACTCTACAACTACATGATTCTCATAGCTAATTAGTGTGAATAAATAAAGATATTGATGGTTTTATTAATGGATATTGATATAGATAGAGAGATAATAGACATGGAAACCATGGTATTTACAAGGTTCACAATACCTTATTATTAGGTTGATAATATTTTTTGTCAACTACATGTGGTATCTCTACCCACATTTCAATTTATTAAAAATGGAACGTGTAATGGAGAAATAGGATTGTCTTGAAGATTGATTACAACATAAACAATAATAATTAAAAAGTTGAATTGTCTTTACTTTTTATACCTCAAGTATATCGTAAATTTGGGTTTGTTGTGCACTCATGTTCTTCTCCTCAATTTCCTCCCAAATCCTTCTTGGAATTTTATATAATTTTCCGTTTTTCATGGTAGGTTAGTTCACTGAAAGGTTTTCTACAAAGAGATTATCCCCGAGATAGGACTTGGATCATGATGCTATATATGGATACTCAACATGGGGCTTTGAGTCATTTCCTTCATCTTTTTTCCATGGGGCCTGTGGGACATAAACTTTTAATGTGCCTTCAATCTGTTTGGACATTGTATCGTTTTATGTTTACATTATGGTTTTTTCATTAGTAGTTGAACATCTTTACATTTATTCATATACAACATTAATAAACCCTACAGATCTTCTAACTCATCCATTAGGGTGCTTCAAATCAATAAAAAATGAAAACATCCAAAAATCATGATTGAATCTCCTAAATATATGATTCATATCATTCCCCCAGTGCAAATTTTATCTAAATATCTTACCATAGGATATAGTGGTGATTGTGGGAGAACACAATCTATTGGTGTAACATAAATGCAATTTGGACTAGGTCTCAAATGATATCATCCTAGATAAAATTTAATTAATTCACTTAATTAGGGTTATTCAATCTTTAATATCTCAAATTTCTCATCAATTCACTTTTCAATAAAAAAATTAACAAATGAGATTTTCTCCAAATTTAAGCTACCAACACCTAAAGATAACCCTAATTTGGAGGACTTCTCAACACCTATCACTATTGATGATCACCTATAAAATAATCTAAATACTCTCCCTATTGACCATAAGTTCAAAAAAAATATTTCTCACATTTTTAAAAAAATAAAATGATTGAAATTTAGAAAAAAAAATTCAAAAAATATTGCAAGGTTTTTTTGGAAGGACACAACACCAAAAGACACTCTGAATTGTTAAAAGGAGTACATTGAAAAAGAATTATTCAAGTTATTAATTATTTATTTGTTTTTTAATAATATTCAAAAGAAACCATACCATATCTTACCATATCATTTATGATGATTTTCTTGTTCTCAATATGCCTCAATCATGAATGGTGTGCCAAATTCCTTAATAAGGTGATTATACTATGATATTCAAACCATATAATCAATGGGTAACAATAATCACCCATCATGTTTTTTATTAGTTTATACATATTTATTTATGTATTGTGAAACTATAATAAACTAGGGTTAAATTGAGATAATAATGATATAATTATTTTTATTAGAGTTCCATTAAATACAAATTCTTTCAAAAAAAAATAACAACTATAATTTTACTTTTTATCGCCAAAAAATATCAAACCAAAACTATATTGTAATATCCATAATTATGTAATAATTTATATTTATCACACCTACATCTATAAATAAAAGTTCCCTTTAATGTAGTTTAACTTATATTTTATTTCTAAAATATATGACTCATGTTCTTTTCTTAGGAATCATGCACAAAGTGTAACTATAAACAAAATATAAGGTTTGGATGTCACTAAATAGACTATACTACGATTTAGTCATTAGATATATGTTTGCTTCAAAATCCTTGCATCTTTACCCATGGATGGCTTTATCCCAAGTACTATATGAGTAAAACATTTCTGATTACTCCATTACAAACATTTTAGGTAAGTGATGAGAATATTTTTCTTGGGAGAGAAATTTAAATACTGGAATATTCTCCAAATGAAATCCTAATAAATATTTTTTCTTTCTAATTATTAACATCTCAAAAATATTCCTCCTTTGATTTGAAAATTCCTCATAAGTTTCTTATTTCATTCAGTATAAAATTTTTCATCAACATACGCAATCACAATGTTTTTTTTCATCATGTACTTTTACAAACGGATTAAAATATACCATAAATTTATTTAATCTCACGATTTATGGTAGTTTTAAATACTGAAATAGAATTATTGAATTATTTGTATTGGATCTCATATATCTCCTTATTCTCATTAGATGCTAAAGAATAATCACTACAAAGGATAAAACCTTTTCAATTTTTAATGTAGTCCTCTACATCAAGATCAGCATTAAAGAATGTTGATTTTACATATATTTATAAAACAATATTTTTTGGATGGGAAAAAATAAAAATAAATTTTTGGATTCTTTCAATACTAATTACTAGGGAAAAATCGTATCAAAAGAAATACCATTCAATTGAGAGTATCTTTTTTAAAAATAATCAGATTTATTCAATAAAATATTTAACTTCTCATTAATATTATACCAAAAAAATCACACTTTGACATAATACAGTTTTTTTATGAAATTTCACTAATTAAAAAGTTTTATTCTTAATAATTTGTTTCATCACTTTTATTATAACCAAAAAATAATGTTCATGTTGTACAGAATTATTAACACTCACAAGTATAATATGGGAAATAAAACTACATTGATTTTAAATTCTCATGATTCATCAGGTTTATACTCCCTTGATACTACCTTTGTTAACTTTTTACAATTTAACATTTTTATAATAAGAAAAAAACATATAGAATCCTACTATTCACCTGGGAAATCCCCTTTTAAATTCTTACACACACCAAAACCATTTTATCGCATGCTTCATATCCCATTCACAATTAGGAGACACATTTAAGGTGCACAACAAAGAAGAAAAAATGAAAAAAAACCCATTTATATTGGAAAATACACTTCCAACACACTTTCACCATTAAATATCTTTGAATACACATTTTTCACCTTTCACACAAGGCATGAAATGTATTCAAGAAACACCACAACAAAGAACACAAAAGACATAACCAATTTCTTTTTCGAAAACTAATTTTCATCACATGTGAATCTCAAAACCTTTAAAAAACATATTAATACCCACAAAATAATCCATAAAACAAATTTAAATAACCATGAATGTAATCCAAATTCATAAAATAATATAAAATCATGGAACCACCTACCTCACAATTTGAAACAATCGGAAACCAGTGAATAACCCCACTGCACCACCACAACACCCAATAAATGAATTATCGAATTATAACCATTAATATTTACCACAGAATCACAAGATTAAACCCTTTTTAGTAAAAATAACCCACTATAAAATAAGAACCCAGGAAAGAGGAAAAATGTACACTTGAAAGATGGAGAAATCAAGGGAAACAAGACATACTTGATGATAACTTGATGAACAGTGTAAAACCCCACCAAATTATAGATGATAAAAGGCTCCATAAAGGCTTGGAGGAATCTCTCATGGATAGAAATGCCATATGGGGAGTAAGTGAGGTGTTTTAGTGTTAAAATAAAAGAGGGAAATATGTTAATCATTCACTTTTAATTAACCAGGGCATGCCGCACTATAATCCCATAAGATTTTCCAAATGATGTGGTGATCGTTCCTCCCTCACTATCAAAGAGGAACTAGATTCATGGTTAGCCTGCATGGTTTGGAAAGCTGTGTTATAGCCACTATCCAAATAAAATATTGTATATACCGTTTATTGGGTGAGGTTTTGTGGTTTCCACAAACTGTGCTCCAACTATGTAATGCATGCTATCATGCCCATAATCACCATTGTTTCACCAAAATCTCAAAGAGAAACCCAATGATAATTTAAATACAAAAATTAATTAAAGAATACCAAAAAACAAAAATCAATTATGTGAAAACTCCCCCCCACTATGAAACATTTTTGCCCCATGAAAGTCAACTCAAAGCTTAATCAGAGAACAAAAAAAGGGTATACCTCCTAAATACAGGTCTTCTACTCCTTACTATCATGTTCATCACCACCATTACTACTGAAGAACTCAAACCAAGAAAATAGAATTCCCCTGATGAACATTCTTCTATGAATCTACAATATTCACTAGCTTCTCAAACACATAAAATCAGGTTCCAATTCAAACTCTTCCAAAATCTAGACATAGAGATAGATCTGAGTTTTACTTTTTCAACTGAGAAATATGGAACACATCATGAGTTTAAATCAACTAAGATGTAAAAAATAACCTTGATTCCATATTACCTATACACTTAGTGATCTCAAAAGGTCTGACATGCCCCAGCGTTGACTTCCCTTCCTTACCCAAATGACGGTGACCCAAGTGAGTCGCAACTTTTATGAAAACCTGGTCACCCACAGAAAGCTCTAATGCTCAGTGCATCTGATCATTATAAGACGTGTACCAACTCTGCGATGTCAATAATAACTTCATGATCAACATGTCTTTATCAAAAGTTTATTATAAAAGGCTCATACAAAACAACAAGGTCTCGCCCAGATCATCCCAACATAAAGGGGACTGACATGACCAACCATAGATTACCTCAAAATAATCCATTATAATTAATTACTGGTAACTATTATTATATGAAAACTCAACCAATCCCAAATTTGTATCCCCTGAACCTTCGAAATCCAACACACATGCCTGGTGCTTGTCTTCCAAAATCGGATTCCCCTTCTTCACTTAACAATCGGTTTGAAGGTGGTATCTTGTACTCGACTTGACATGTGACCCCATAACATTTTGAAATCCTTACCAAAATTGTGAGAAAAAATAGGGTTCCATTTTTGAAAAAAAATGATGGCACACCATGGGGGCTCACAACCTCTTGAACATATATCCAACCAAACCCACCCACTTTGGCTCAATACCTTAATGGAATGAAATGGGATTATTTGGATAGCCAGTCAATCACAACACAAGTGGAATTCCTCCATCGTAGTGTATGAGGAAAACCAACATTAATTTTTTAGTGATCTCATCACACATTCCGGTAGAAATAGGTTGTGGAAAAAAACTGGACGACCTTTGGTTCTCTACTTTAACCTGCTGACAAGTATGACACTATGATATAAAGTCAGCTATGTTCTGGCTTATGCCTGGCTACCATAACTGACAAGACACATCCACTACCATAAAATAGGTATTTAATAGCACTGATATTTATCAGTTCTAAAGAATGAACTGATAAATTTAAACATTTATTAAAGCTTTTTTTTGCACTGATAAATTGAACCTTTATTAGTGTTATATTTTAAGCATTGACAAATGGTACCCATTATATGAACTTTTTTTGTTAGCACTCATAAAGGTTACTCTTTCTATGTTCTTTATTTTTAGTGTTGATAATGGTCCAAATAAATAAAATAAAATAATTATTTAAATAAAAAATAAAATTAATTTTATTAATAAAAATAAGAAAAATATTATTAATTAAATAATTATTGATAAAAATGAATTAATTGATTACACATTTTTAATTATTAAACATTTTATTAATTATAAATTATGATAAATAATGTTATCAAATTTTATATAATAAATATAAAGATATATATTGATGTTTATAAATACGATTAATCTATTAATTTATATTTTTTTCTCTTTACATTAAATACTTATATATTTAATGAATAATGAATTATAATTAAAAATTAATAATATTAAAAAATATTCACTAATTTCATTGTACAATAGACATATAATTGAATGTATCATTTGATTTCTCCATTTAACATAGATCAAATGTGGGTTATATTGATTTCACATATATATAATTAAAGCCTTTTTATATACACTGCACACACCCAAAACTTATCCAATTTTTCAATATTGTTAAAGTGTAATTATATTTAATAAATTCAACTTCACCAATTTTGATCATATATGAATATTCATACCCTTAAAATTAGATATAAATATTATTTTTCAATAATATTTCAATAATTGTAAATAAATATTTATAAATTTATAATATTTATATTTAAAAAGGAATATATTTACTAAGTTTATATTTATATATATCTATTAAGTATATATATATATATTTATAAATTTCTTATTTATAATTATAATTTTAAATCCCTTATCAGTGCTTAGGTAATAAGCACCTTTAAAGGTATTTCATTATTAGAACTGATTAAATGAATGTTTATGAGTACTAAAACTTTAGAACTAATAAATATAGTTTTTATCAGCACTTTTTAAATCTAAAAGACCTAACATTATCAGAACTAAAAAAGTGCTGAAAAATATTCCTTTTATCAATTCTTATTACCTAATTATTGATAAAAGGACTCTTTATCCGCACTTATTTGTAAGTGTAGATAAAATTGTCCTAGTCAATTTAAAAACCCCTAACCATTTGTGAACCCATCATGACAATAGAATATTTCTACAGAAGCCACCCATTTTTAGTGCTCCTCCTCAGTTAATTGAAGCTCGAATCACACCACTTTAGTGTCTCTAGTTTCTCAAACATCGTAGGACATCTGGTGATAGGTAGTAGTTAGGATTTCCGAAGAATATTTTCTTCAACCTAAAAATACGGGCCTTGAAATTAGCCATGTATATTTTTGCATTTCATTTATTATTTCTTGTTTGATGATGTCATGAGTTATTTTTGGTTTGGTCCTTTTATACTATTTTTCTTTTAGATTTTAAAAAGAATGATTTATTTTTGATTTTTTTATGATTGACTATTTATATAGATATCCAATTTTGGTCTTTTTTTTATTTTTATTTTTAATCAATTTTCTTCTCTGCCTATATCTGTACCCTATCATTCTCTGAAAGAATAATTCTTATTTTTTTTATTTTTCTTGATCATTGGTTAATAATAATTCCAATTATTCCTTATCAATTTCTATATAGAAATCTTGGTCATTGATCCATGTCCAAGATTTCATATTCTTCTTAATACTAAAAATATTATAACGATAGTTACATTGTGAGTTAATATGTTCCATGTCCATTCTATTGATTTTTTTGTATGGTTCCCCAAAAAGAAAACTATAACTTGGTTGTTTTAGTAATTTTTCAAAAACTTATGGCGGTTTATTAAGAATGTGTTAAATTGTCAAGTTACTTTTATGGAACCATAAAAAAATCCTTTCATTATAAACATCAAATAAAAAATATTTACTTTTCATAAAAATCAAAGATATCATTTTATATCATCCTTCATGTTGGTGCTTAAATTTACCCAACAAAAAACATGTAATAATTACTGGATAAGAATTAACATGATGTTAATTTTATTTTAATATGTTTATCAAAAAGGTATAATTATTTTATTTTGGTTTTATTAAAGTAGTAAATTAGTATTAAGTAGTTTAATCAGCTAAATGGAAAAGAAATATAGTAAATTTTTAATTGCATAAAGTAAATCACAACTTTTATTGAAATATTTCATTGTATTGAATAATTAAGGATATATTATTGAGACTATGACCTCTAAAAGGTGTAATGGATGAAAATTATAAATATTATTGGTATCTTATATTGAGGGTTCTTAATTTTAGTTATTCTGAAAGGGTAGTAGAGGTGTTTTTATATAATTGCGATGGAGAGTAATTTTCTCAAATACCCATTTCTTAAGGTTTTATAAATAAAAATATACATCTCATGTGGATCCAATGTGATGAAATAATATATATTTTTTGTGTATTACCTATAAATATTAATGATGGGTATGTATCATGGAAAATTAAGTGAGGATGAGTTGTCTATTACTTTCACATTTGAATGAATTAAAAGGATAACATAAGCCATAGTGGAATAATTCTTTTCTTAAAGCCAATTACCCATTTTCTTCAATATACAAAATTTTTCTGAAACAATAAAATGTTGAGTTTCTATTATCATAATTGTCTATATCTTTCACCTTTGATGTTGAATATCATAAGTGTGTTTATTTATATATTTTACAAAATTAATCTTATTTGATCCCAATAGGATAGATATGAATTGAAAATGGATGCACATTAATATTTTGACAAATGAGTATGAATATGGTGTTAAATAATTCATCAAGTTTTCAAGAGATCATGTAGACTACCCTTATAAAATCCTTTATACATGTTTACATTTAATTTATTAAATAAATATTATTCCAGAACAGTTGGAAGAACATTTTATATATCATCTAATAGATCAATGCTATAAATGATGGAATAAACACGTAGAAAACTAATGGTAGACACCAATTTGTATTATACTGTGGTTTACGAATCATTTAATAATAATACCTTTGTAAATTGTTTTGTATATTTCATGGATGAAATGAATATAGAAATTGAATATGACATTCATGATTTTGCAAAGTTGTTTCAGGAATTAAATAGTCTTTACAAAAAAACCATTGTACACCAGTTATACTAAATACAGAACATTGTATGATATATTGAAGTTATATAATTTAAAAGCAATTAGTCGATGGAGTGACATAAACTTTACAGAACTACTTGGTCTCCTAATTAATATGTTACCAGTAGAAAATTAACTACCCATGTCGAACATTTGACACTAAAAAAATGTTATGTTCAGTGGGTGTGAACTGAAAAAAAATTCATTCATGTCTAAATGATTATATATTATTTCTCAAAGACCATCAATCACTCATAAAATTCCTTATGTGTAGTGTGGGTTGACATAGGAAAAATGAATCAAGTCCTTTAAATTCAATACAGTACATTCCTATCAATCAATAGTTTAGAAGACTATATGGATTTTAGGAAACCACAAGACAAATAACATGGTATGAAGATACAAAAATTAAATATGGGAACCTACCGCATCCAGTAGATTATCTTCTGGAGAATGAAATTTATTATGAGTTTTCTAAATTTATAAATGAGAAGAGAAATTATAATCTTGTGTTATCGACAGATGGAATAAATCCTTTTGGTGTATAGATTAGTATTCACATTATATGGCATGTAATGTTAGTAAATAATAACTTTCCTCCGTGGTTATTCATGAAGTGAAAATAAATTTTGTTGTCTCTGCTTATATTTAGACCAAACCAACCAGCAATGATATTTATGCCTATTTGGTTCCTTTGATAAAAGATCTAAAATTGATGTGGGATACAGGTGTTAAAATTTATGATCCTCATAAATGTGAAGAATTAACATTGAGGCGAATTTTGTATCGAATGATAAATATCTTCCCCGCTTATAGAAATTTATCAGGATTTTGAATATAAAGTATTTTGGGGTGTCCCATTTGTGAAAAAATCACATACTCAATTCGGTTGAAATATTTATATAAGACCTTGTTTTTTGGACATAAAATTGTTTTACCTCGATGACATAATTATCGATCCTAGACAAGTGCATTCATTAGGAATATCAGAAAAGGTATAACATTGTCTCTAATAACGGGTGATCAACTATACAATAATGTAAAACATATTGACATTTTTTTTGTAAACCATTTTTGAAAAAACATACAAAATCATTTTGGAAGAATATATCAATTTTATATGAATTATCATTTTGGAATTGTTTTTATGTCATAAATTTTCTTGTTGTCATGTATGTAGAAAAAATGTATTTGATTGGTTTATTCGCATGTAACATAATGTTCCTAGAAAAGATAAATATGTAATTAAGGATAGGTTGGACTAGATTGAAATGGGGACATGGGAAGATCTAGAACCGGTGAAGGGAAAATGGTAGAATTTTCTTCCCCCAGCATCTTACACTCTATCCTCGCAGGACAAATTGAAATTTTCTTCCCTTACCAGTGTAACATTTATACAATGGTATTCATAAAATATCAATAATGCCATTTCAATTACGGATTTGAAGTTATGAGAACTAAAATAACATGACTGTCATATTTTGATGAAATATTTAATGTATGTTTCTTTCTATTTCATTCTGGATAAAGAAGTAAGACATACATTAACCATACATTTCTTCTTTTTTGAAGACATATACAATTAATTTGTAGAATCGATGAAGATTACCATCATTAATAAAAAGATTGTTGTAATTTTATGTTAATTATAAATGTTCCCCCCCACCATCATACTTTGGTATAATGGTCCACCTAATGGTTCACTTGGATAGAGAGGTTAAACTATGTGGTCCTGTCTATTACATATTGATGTAACACATTGAATGATATATGAAAATATTGAATGGGTATGTTTATAATTGAAGTTGTCTAGAATGTTTTAATGTATAATGATATATTTTTGAAGAAGATATTGAATTCTATACTGAATACCTATCAGATGTTGAAACCATCGGGCCCCAAAATCTCATCACAACGAATGCCTTCTAGGTGAAGAGATTTTTGGAAGATGGGTTGTTCTAATCCCTTCACAAAGAGGGAGCAATAACACCTTTACATATAATATAATAGTGAATATGCTGATCCATACATTGAATCCCATAAATATTTATTACAGATTTGAATCCATCAAAGGATGAAGAATGGATATCAAATACACATAATCAAAAATTTATTGGATGGTTCAGAGATAAAATTTATAAGTTGTTATTTGAAAATCCAAATTCAATTGATGAATGACTTCAATGTCTAGCTAGAGGACCAAATGAAAATTTTATACGTTACACTTGTTTTGTAATCAATTGTTATATGTTCTATACAAAAGAACATGATGACTTCAGTAAAAATAAAAACAATGGTGTTACGCTTGTGGCCAAAATGATACACATATCTGGTTCCAATGATAGAAATAAAATTTATGAAAATATTTCATATTTTGGCATTATCGAATAGATATACGAGTTGGATTATACAACATTTCAAGTGTTACTTTTCTCTTTCAAATGGGCTGATAATATGAATGGAGTAAATGTTGATGAAACGAGATTTATGAAGGGTAGTTTTTCTATATAGGGGGGAAATGTGGGCCATTAATAATGGAATCACAAGAAGCGAAATTATTGTATATCTCTGATCCAATAAAAAATAATTGGTGAATTTTCATACTGAAGACTAAAACGAATTTTGAGCCAGATGAAAATTCAATCAAGGATGACCCCTTCATTGGGAAAACATTGTTAGTTCATGTTGGTCCCAATGTATACAATGTCTGGTATGTTATAGGTGAATAAAAATATGGGATTTTAATTCTTGATAGAGTAACCAAATCCATGAAACATTTAAAAACTATGGAGTTCAATGAGAAGATTTGTAAGGACCCGACACCAGTCTCCTAGAGCCGATGCCTTGTTTTATTAAATTATAATATAAACAAGGAATAATAATTTCGAAGGACCGAGTAGTTTATTATTATAGGAAACAAGATAGATAAATAAGTTCATCTTTATATCTTGAACTGAAAACAACATAGAAGCTCCTTAGGCAACTTCCTTAACTCTTAGGTTATTTCAGCATGTCATTCATAAGAAAATTCATCATGTCCTAGGAACCAATAATATAAGAAAGGGGTGAGATCAAACTCTCATTAAGAGTAATAAATACAGTGGAAGATAATATAAACATTAGACATGGTGAATAATTGAAAACTTAATCCTTTAAAAATAATCTTGTACATAATATGGCAGAAATATGAGATGAGTAAATATTTCCATAATATAAGGTAATCATGGGTATTCTACTAGTCTAATAACCACATGAACCATAATTTATATATTCATAATTAGGGAATTCATAATGCGGGATAACAAAACCATACCGTCAAGGCCTCATTCCAAGACCATAAATAATCATTCTGTCAAGGCCTTGTGCTAAGACCATTGTTTGTCTCTTGAGACCTACTGATGCACCAAGGAGATATAGTGGGGACCACCTAACACTTAATATGCCAAATTCATTACTCATATGAATGGGGATAAACATAAATAACATATACATTCATATTGAAATTGATATATGAAATACAAATAACTTTCCCCAAACAATAAGCATAAACACTACCCATTCAGAGTAAATAGGTGAATGGTTTTAAGATAGAACATCCATAGTCTAAATAATCATAAACCAGTAAATTAAATAGAGTAGATGTTAACATGTAATATTAATCCCAATAATACTTAATAATCAACAAGTTTGTTGAAATAGATGAACATACTCTTATAAAATCTTTGAGTAACTCTTGAGATAAATACTCTTTTACATTGAAAATAAGAGTTCTTCTGGAAATATATTTGTATAAAACTAGAAGTGAAGTAAGATAGTATATTCATAATAAATTGAGTTATTTTATAAATATAATGGTTTCCAAAAACAGATTATATAGTACCCTTGAAAATTGGTTATAAATAGAGAAATTCCCTTGGATGAGCCTTGTATTTCGGAAACAATTTCAAAAGTTCCTTTTAAAATGTGTAACCATACATAAAATAAGGAAATATTCTGGTTGGTAAACATATATATAACCCAAACACATAATATTTGATGACTAAATAATAATACACAAGAGTTTAATTTACATAATTAGACAATAAATGTAACCCAAATGGAAATGGAAGTTCGGGTGGAAAAACCCTTTACCTTAAATCTGAATGTGTTCTGATCTTGAACATAAACTCCTGGAATATGAAATTATTCTTATTATTAACGTATTTAGAATACTATTATTCATTTATTTATTTTATCCTAATTGTTTTAATTCATTTACTCCCTTATTGATAAGTTATTATATTGATTTTTGTCATTCTGGAGTGTTCGTTTTCTTTATTTTCATAATCGTTTCACTTGTTCTTAAGTAATGGAGTTCATGTGAAATGGTTTTGAATATACAGAATTGAAATTAAATATTGTTTATAAACATCCATAGTTGTTATTGGTCATTTATATATCTTTTTTTCATGTCATGAGTATGAATTATTATATAGAAATTTAATGATAATTGTTTCAGTTAATTTGTTGGTTTTGATTACAATGAACTCATTTTTATTTATAACATAAGACCATTTGTACAAAGTGATTATAGAATATTACATAGGGTATATTAAATATATAATAATATAGTTAAAACATAACAATAATGGTTTCAGGATCATAATTGACTATAATAATATAAATTGAAAGCCCCTCATCCTTGAATGTGGTAAATTGACACAACTCAGATGGTGTTCTTACAACTAGTATAAAATAAGGTTAAATGGAAGAGATTATGATAACTTATTCCACTATCATGAAAACGTTCCATTACATGTATGTTAATAGAGTCATCACAAAATTTGGACAATGAGAGGTAACAGTAGAAAAGGGACTGAGAGTGGGTTTTAATAATGGAGGATAGGATAGTTTTCATAATTTTTTAATCATTAGTTTATTAATTTCTCTTAAGACACAAAATAGTGATGATTACATGACCAAGAATAGTGATAAATGCATGTGAGTTCAAAAATATTAGGGTTACATCACTTGTGATGTCATAAATAGCATATTTAACTGATAATTTTTAAATACGGTATTTTACCATATTTCACTATTCATCAAAAATTCAAGTATTTGAGAAAAATACCAAAACTTCACCCTAACCATTTTTTGACGTGTGGAATCCAAATATGAAGTCGATTTTCCAAAAAAAATATTTAAATTTGATTAATTAAATATTTAATTAAAATCATATCATTCTTTCTTGGATTCTTTGGTAGCCCCATGGCAAATTCCATCATAATATCATCCCATTTCCACATAGGAATAAGAAGGGGTTGCATGAATCCTAGAAGATGTTGTCTTTCAACATTCACATCGTGGCACACCAAACATCTTGACACATAATCAGTAATCTCCCTCTTCATGTATTCCCACCGAAAATGTTACTTTAGATATCTATACATCTTTGTGCTACCAGGTTGTATAGAGAAATTAGATCTATAATCATCATCCAATAGTTCCCTATTTAGATTAAGAATAGCGAGAACACAAATCCTCTTTCCGAATTTCAAAATTTCACATTCATATACTAATTCAGTCAACTTCCTGTCATTTATAGCTTTAATTTTGTTCTGAAACTCATCATCATCAACCTGAGAACATTTTATCATTTCTAGTAAAGAAGGTTTGGAAACCATTTGAAAAAGTATTGATGTGTTACCTTCCTTGATAATTCCCATAGGATTTATTTTAACTCTCATCTTATTCAGAATTCTTTGGTCCTTTCTACACAAAGCATCTGCCACCTTATTTACCTTCCCCGGGTGGTAGTGTATTTTAAAATAATAGTCTTTGATTAACTCAATGCATCTTCATTATATCATTTTGAGTTCTTTCTATGAGATTATATATTTAAACTCTTATGATCTATATATATCTTAAATTTTTTTCCATAGAGGTAAGGTATTCAAATATTCAGAGCAAAGATAACCGCTGCTAACTCAAGATCGTGATTTTGATAGTTTTTTTATGAATTTTTAGCTATATATATCCATAAGCAATCACTCTATCAATTAGCATAAGGAAACAGCCAAATCCTTTCTTTGATGCATCGCTAATGATCACAAATCAATAATTCTCTGATGGTAGAGTCAAGATTGGAGCATTCACTAATCTTATCTTCAATTCTTTATAACATTCTTCACATTCCTCTGTCCATATGAACTTAATCCATTTTCACGTGAGCATGGTCATTGGGTTAGCTAAATGGGAGATGATCTGAACAAAATCCATATAATAACCTGCTAAAGCAATAAAACTATGTGCCTCATTTATGTTAGCTGGAGTAGGCCATTTTTGACAGCCTTTGTCTTTGTAGGATCTATGTATATTCCATCCTTAGAGACAATGTGGCCCAGAATAGAAACCGATTGGAGCCAAAAAATCACACTTACTAAACTTCCCATATAATTCATTTATTTTCTAAGTCTTCAGAATTGTGTGCAAGTGATTTTCATGATCTTAGTAGATTTTATAGTATACCAGGATATCATCAATAAACACCCCAAAAATTAATCTATATACTCCTTGAAAACTCTATTCATTAAATCCATGAACATAGATGGTGCATTAGTTAGTCCAAAAGGCGTTATGGTTAACTCATAATGCCCGTACCTAGTTCGGAATGCTGTTTTTGAAATTTCATCCTTCCTCACAAGAAACTGATGGTATCCATATTGAAGATCAATCCTCAAAAAATATTGGGATCTATGAAGTTGATCAAATAAATCATCATTGCAAGGTAGGGGATACTTGTTCATTATTGTTGTAGCATTCATCTCTCTATATTCAATGCACAACCTCGTAGACTCATCTTTTTTCTTAATGAAAAGAACATGGGCTCCCCATGGAAAAACACTTGGGAGAATAAATCCTTTAACACTCAATTCCAATATTTGTTTCTTTAGTTCCACCAAATCCAAAGTATCCATTCTATAAGGAGTTTTTGATATGGACCTCGAACTAGGAATTAAGTCAATGGAATACTCAGTTTCCCACTCTAGAGGATGTCCTGGTAAATCCTCTAGAATAAAATCATGATATTTTTGCACTTCATGCACATCTTTAATTTGAAGATTTCTTTCATAGCCCATAGATATTGGGTTGTCTTCCTCTATAATAATTGAATTTATTAGATCCAATAGGGGTGGATCTAGATGAGAATGATATTGTGATGTTTTTGCTCTAAAGATAAGGGATTCCACACCGTTCTCAAAAATTGTATCTTCCTTCTTCATGCAATATATCTTCGCATCATAATTTGATAGCCAATTCATTCCATGAATTATATCAAATTCAGCCCTAGGTATGATGATAAGTTCTACAATTAAATCACGTTTATGTGTTACGAGGGGTGATAATTGACACACCTTTGTGGTAATGATACATCCACTAGGGGTGTTGACTGATAACCCCTTTCTTAAATAAAATTGGACATATCTAATTTTCTTGGAAGATAGGGATGATAAAAATAAATGATATGTTATAGAATCAATTAAAGCATTGGATATGTTTGATGAAATGATGAATGAACATATCATTGCTTCATTAGGAACATCAAACTCCGCAGTTGTGACCATGTAAGCTTTTCCCTGCTCCCTTGGCCTTCTTTTGGGTACATTTCCTTGATTAGTAGCACATTCACGTGAAAAATATCCCACCTACTAGAAATTGTAGCATTGAACAATGGTAGCCTCATTCTTCCCCTTACAATCCTGAGTTAGGTATCCTTTTTCTTGATAGTTTTAAAAGACTCACATTCCCTTCAGGCAAGTGCCAGGGTGTTTCATCCCAAAATTACTGGAGGATGGGTATTCAACTCTTCCCTTCTTCCCAATTTCATTATATAATTTCCTAGAGTTTTCAGCAACCCAGTTCTTCTCTTGTTTTCCATTAAAGTCATAAGACTTTGAGAATTCATTTTTTGTCTTAATAGCATAAGAAACTATATCTTCATATGATGAGAAATTCATGGAGACTAGATCCCTTTAGAAGAATGGATTAAAACTGTCAATGAATCAATCAATTTTTCTCCTCAGACTATGTATGTAGAGCACAACCTGCATTGTTATCCCTGTGAAGTTAGCTTTAACTTTGCAACATTGTCATCTTATTTTGTTTCAAATTCAGAAACTGCCTTTCCATATCCGCTCGTTGTTCATGAGGAAAGTATTTTTCTTGGAAGATTTCATTAATGTCCCTCCATTCCATCTCTTCTATCTTTTCCTCCTCTTTGTGTTTTGTATTAACAACCACCACTGATCTGCATCTCCTGATTGATGATAAAATACCATGGCGACCTTATCTCTTTCATTAAATCCCAAAGCGAGAAATATCTTCTCTAGGGAACTCATCCACAACTCATCTACAAATGGGTTTGTAATCCCATTGAATAATGGTGGTTGTTGTTACACAAAGTGATCTGACATATCTCCTCCACGTGGTGGATCCAAGTGATCCATACAGGTAAGGTTATTATTCATAGCATGACTAAGTTTTTACAGTATAGTTATGAGTTTCTCAGCACCCGTCACAGCACCAGATCCAACATCAATATCTTGCATCAGAGGTAAACCCCTATAGGGGCAACGTACGCTTGTGTGGTTTCCATTCCCTCCACTAGGCGCCATTTCTAGATAATGGAATACACTAGAATAGGTTAAAAATATTAATGTATAATCCTTACATAACAAAATACTTAGCATATATTGAGATCCTATGCTTGGCTAATCCCATCATCAGAAAAATGGTTTCTTTGAGGAAAAATTTCCATTTAAATCATTCACAATGGCTAGTAATGAAAATGTGAATTTTTAATATCATATCCCCTGGGATATTCGTAACCATGAGTGAAGCAAGACCCATTTTCATGTACTAGCATACCCCATTTCAATCCTAAAACTCCTTGTCAAAGCTTTCACTCCTAGGTACATATGTGCCTGAGATTCCTCTACCTTCTCATATCTAGATAGGGATGTATTTCTTTAGAGATCCACATAATATATTCATTACCAAAATAACATGATGTTCTTGTATTTTTATCCTCAAATAATATCTTATGGACTCTTCCTTAATCTGTGTTTTCTAAATCTATTTTCCACATTTTCTACTAAACTTCCTCTGATACCAGCTGTAAGGACCCAACCCCAGTTGCTCGAAGTCGATGCCCTATTTTATTACATTGGAATATAAGAAATAAATAATCATCATGAAGGACCAAGTAGTTTAGTTTTATTGGAAACAAGAAACATACATAAGGTCTAATCTACAAATTTAAAAGAAATAGAAACTCCTTAAGGAACTTCTTTAACTCCAAGATTATTTCAGCATGTCATTCATAATAAAATTATTCATGTCCTAGGAAACCAAAACATAATAAAGGTATGATTTCAAACACTCAATAAGAGTAAGAACTAAAGTGTAAGATAACATAGTCATCAGACATGGTGAATAATAGAAAACACATGCCTTTAAAAATAAGCATTTACATAATATGGCAGAAATATGATATGAGTAAATATTTACACAATATAACGTAATGATGGGTATTCTACTAGACGAATAACCACATGAACCATCAATAATTTATTTATAATGAGGGAATGTATAATTCGGGACAACACAACCATACCGTTAAAGCCTCGTGCCCAGACCATAAATAATAATTTTGTTAAGGCCTAATGTTATGACCGTAGTTTGTCTAATGAGACCTACAGATGCATTGAGAAGCTATAGTGGGCCCCAACCGACACTTAATATGTCCAATTAATTCCTTATATGAATGGTGCTAAACAGAAATAACATATACATCCATATCGAAATTAATATATGAAATGAAAATAACATTCCCCGAACATTAAGCCTAAACACGAACCATTCAGAGTAAATTGGTGAATGGTTTTAAGACAGAACATCCACAGAAAAAATAATAATAAACCAATAAATTAAATAATGAAGACGATAACATGGAATAATAATCCCAATTATACATAATAATGAACAAGATTTTTGAAATAGATGAAGATACTCTTATAAAATCGTCAAGTAACTCTAGATATAAATATTGTTTTAATTTGAAAAGAAGAGTTATTTTAGAAAAATAATTGTGAAAAACCAGAAGTGAAGTAAGATAGTAAATTAATAATAAAATGAGTGATTTCATAAAGTTAATGGTTTCCCAAACCATATTATAGTGTACCCTTGAAAACAGGTAAGAATTATAGAAATTCCCTTGGATCGGGATTGTATTTCAACAACAATTTTGAAAGTTCCTTTTAAAATGTGTAACCATCATTAAAATAAGGAACAATTATGGTTTTTATACATATATATAACCCATACACAGAATTTTTGAGGATTACATAATAATACACTAGATTTTCATTGAGGTAATTGGACAATAAAAGTAACCCGAATGAAAATGGAAGTTCAGGTGGAAAACCCCTTACCTTAAATCCGAACATGTTCCGATCTTCAACTTATGCTCATGCAATATGAAATTATTCTTATTAATAACATATTTCAGAACCTATTAAAAAAAATTTTAGTTTATCATCACTCTATTTATTTAATTTATGACCTTATTTACATGTTATTATATTTATTTTCATCATTGCAGAGTGCTTGTTATCTAATTTTCATAATCGGTTCACTTGTTATTAAGTAATGATGTTCATATGAAATGGTTGTAAATCTAAAGAATTGAAAATACATATTATTTATGAATATACATAGATATTATTGGTCATTTATATAACTTGGTTACTAGGCGTGAGGATTAATTATGATATAGAACTTTAATGATAACTGTTTCGGTTAATTGGTGGGTTTTGATTATAAGGAACTCATTTTTCTCTCTAACATAAGACCATTTGTACAAAAGGGATTACAGAAACATACATATGGTATATTAAATATTTAATAATCTTTTTTAACCATAAAAATAATGGTTTCATTACCATAATTGATAATGATAATATAAATCTAAATCCCATCATCTGGGAATTTGGTAAATTGACACTTCTTGGATGGTGTTCTCGCTACTAGTACAAATGAAGGTAAAAGGAAGAGATGATGGTAAATTATTATAATATAATTAAAATATTTCAGTACATTAAATGTACTGGATTCATCACAACATTTGGATAAGGATAGGTAATAATAGAAAAAAGAAAACAAATGAACTTGAAAGGAAAGACAAACAATTGAAAAGATGAATTTACCTCTTGAACCAACCAACCTTGAGAGCCTTTTTAAGGGAGAGGTTTTGGTATTTTAAAGAGACCAAGTCATTATGGATGCGGGAGAGGAGGTTGGGATAATATTTGGATAGAATCATGAGAAGTTACAAGGCTTGAGAGAAGTGAAGAGAAGCGGGAGTGAGTGGGGGTTTTTTAAGTGGAAGAGAAGAGAGTTTCCATAATTTTTTAATCATTAGTTTATTAATTTCCCTCAAGACCAGAAATTGTGAAGATTCCATGACCAATAATAGCGATAAATGCATGTGAGTTCGATCCAAGTTTTCTTAAATCTCTTGTGATGTCGTAAATAGTGTATTTGACAGATAATTTGTATATACGGTATTTTACCGTATTTCACTATTCATCAAAAATTCGAGTATTCCAAAAACATATGAAAAATCTAACCTAACCATATTTCAATGTGTAATATCAAAATATGATGTCCATTTTTCCAAAATAATTTTCTATATTTGAATAATTTAATATTTAATTATAATTATAATTTATTCTAAAAAAACATTTCTAAAACATTTATTTACATATTCCAATGCATAAGTATATTGTACTTCCACTAGAATATTATTTATATACTATCATAGGTAAGGTTACTATTCATTAGGGTATATCACATTTTATAAGGGTATTTTACTATTCATAAGAGTGGGTTACTATTCACTAAAAATTATTTTTTCCTTATTGGACCCCAGAGAACTTACTGATCTCAACTGTGTATGTCGTATTTTTGAAATTCACATCACAGAAGTGACAACCTACTATTTTAAGGGTCACACAGCACTTAGTAGTTAATTATGTTGTGATTTCATGTGATTATGATATATTTATAAGAAATTAATTTATATTGAAGAAATATAGGGTCATTCACACTTGGTGTAATTCCCCTTGGGTTTTGTGTCATGAGTGTTTCAATTTATATTACTGGTCGATGGAGGTTCACAAGGTAAAGGAGATTCCTTGTGCTGTGGTTTGGGATAGTCATCCAAACCCCCCTCTCCCCTTTCAGAAATATTATTTCCTGATGTACATCATGGCACTATGGGAGGGTATCTTTACACGGTTGATCGCACCGGTCATGGGTAAGAGACTATAGTGGGATGGATCTACGTCGATCTAGATATTTCTCTTCCGAATATAGAGAATAGCTCCCTGAAAGTTCCAGACTCGGTCATGTGCTCATAGGATATCGTTTCCAGGTGTTTTTTAGATATTGTTCTTCTTCTTTGATATAGGGACCCTCATTGCAGGACTATCACAAACATCAGCAAGGGGGTCGTCTCTAAGATACCTTTGGCAGCAAGAATCATGTCGCTCCCTCTTCTGCTCGAACAGGGTTGGCCTCAGCTTCAAGACAGCCTCAGGTTTCTGAGCCCATTTCGTGCACACCATCATTATCACCTTGCAAAATTCCGGTTCCTCCTTAGAGAAGTATTGTCATCCCTTGTAGCTTAGCTTGGATCCCCTATAAACTAAAGACCATTCTGCTGGTCTCCGTGGATTCCAAAGATTGGTTGGGATTACCAAGTTAGTTGATATCGAAAGAATATTTTTGTGAATTCTGCATGAGGAAGTTCAGAGACGTTTCCCCCCCCCCCCCATTTCTTGGTTTCCACTGGTTCTTCTATTAGTTCTGGTTTATGTGAAGAGCCTCAGCTTAGGGTGGGTGGTGGTAAGGTGTCCAATCCCTTTATGGTCGAGTTCCTGATTGGAACTACGTTTTTGGCATGCAGAGTTCCACCTACTGGTGATCGTTTTCATAGAGAGCGACCCCCCGCAAAGTCTAACTACATGGGTAGAAGAGGTTGTTCTTCCTCTTATAGTCCTTGTGATGACCGGGGATCCTAAAATTTGGTGTTATGTTATTTCTGAATCGTAAGGAGGCATTTAGGGTTTATCCAAAGTCACCCTCTAGACCACCACTCCCAATCTCATGCATGCATGCCTAGAGTCGAGGAGTTTGTAAACGGCATAAAAAGAATAGGATTCAAGATAGGGAGAGGCCTTTATACCCCCTAAGGATGACCACGCTGACTTGGGCCAAATCCAGACCTCCTTTGTTTTAATGTTTCCCAATATGATATGGAACTCCCGATGGAATGGGGTGAGGTTGAAAACAGATTTCATCTCCACGGATTCTAAGAAAAACAACGTCAAGTTTGTTTCGATACTTGAGCACAAGTATAACACTACTAAGATTTAATAATTTACTAGTAAGATCAAAATGCATGCCTCCTTGCATGCACCTCCAACCAATAACCACATTTGGTTATTCTTGAAGAGGGATGTCTCGGTGGATTTAATCTTAGTGGGGGAATAGCATATCATGATTAAAGTGTCATATGAAGGTGAAAATTTGTTTATGTCCTTCATTTACACAAGTTGTGATGCTCAGAGAAGGGAGGTGTTATGGTCGGAGCTCAATGGGTTCGACTTAGGGTACCATCCCATGCTGGTGGGAGGGGATTTTAATATTGTGACACAGCCTGACATGAAGAAGTGGCGAGGTGAATTCTCGAGTCAGGATAGTATAACTTTTGTGCAGCTTATGACTGGTTAGGGGCTGATAGACTTGGGGTATTTTGGTTATCCTTTCACTAGGTGCAACAATCGTAGGGGGGAGAGTTGATTCTAGAGAAAACTAGACTGATGCATTACCAACATTCATGCCATCACTATGTTCCCAAATGCGATGGTAAACCACTTAACCCGAAGAATTTCTTACCACTCTCCGCTTCTGTTAACTCTCTTCAAGATGGATGTCTCGCAGGTGCACTTCTAGTTTTCCACTTAGTGGGTTTGAAACCCATACTACCAATTTGTGGAGTTAAATCCCTAGAGTGAACCATCTCAGGTGAACTCTTGGGTGGATTTTTACATCATGGTGTGGACTCTTAAGTAGGATCTCAAGCAATGGGCTAGATCTTTACCCCCATGTGATCTAGATGTGGTTGTGCTTAAATAGGACATTGTGGTTCTGGAGGCCAGTATCGAGGTGAGTTGGGTTGATGTGGAGTTTGATCAACTCTCAAAGAAGAAGGATTATTTGGCATTGTACATTATTTTTAAAGAATGAAGGGTGAGAGAGTGTTCTAGGAAAAAGTGGCTCAGGGAAGGAGATGAGAACACTACCTATTTTAATGCTTTCATTAGGGAGAGGAAGCACGTTGTAAACCCCAACCAGGATATGGAGGATGGAACGTTATCTAATGATAGGGAGGTGGTAGAGAGCATGTCCTTAGTGTTTTTAGAGACCTCCTTGTGATCATGAACAAAAATATGGGTTGGGGTTGTCCATAATAGGGGGAACAATTTTCAGAAGGGATTCCAAATCTTGTCTTCGCACAAGATAATGACCTTCTTGAAGGTATTACTGAGGAATAGGTGGTGCATGTGAACATGTGGAATCTGAACATGAAAATCATGGCGTGTGTAGACGGTTTCTCGAGATCTTTCTTTAGAGTTTCTTGGGAGGTTGTAAAATAGGATCTTATTCTGAAAATCCAAGACTTCTTCTGTGAGGGTTTCCTTCCTCGGATCACATCATCGACTACTCTGGTTCTCTTTCCAAAGAACAAAGGTCCATCATCCCTTAGCCACTACCGGCATTAAATTATGTGAAACTTCTCTTACAAAGTCTTAGCTAGTATTATCAATCATAGGCTATCATGTATGCTCCCTCGATGGGTATCCAAGGAGCAACATGACTGCTCGATTCAGGGGGCCATGGTGATGGCACAGGAGATAATGAGAGATTTGAATATGAAATCTCATGGATCTAATGTGGATCTTAAGCTAAATACGAGAAGGGAAAATGATTTAATGGATGGAGGCTTCATGAACTAGGTTCTCCCCAAGATGGGGTTCTCCAATTGGGTAAGTGATATCATCTTTAGGTGCATTTTCTCATCATGGATGGTAGTTTCTTTCATGGTTATATCACATGGATTCTTTAATTCTATGTGTGGTCTATAGCAAGGTGATCCATTATCACCAAGAATCTTTATCCTGATGGAAGACACCCATTATAGACTGATTAATAAAGGTGTCAATAGTGGAGAGATTAAGACATACCATAGAAAGCATGGCCTTCCCCAAACATCACATTTGATGTATTATTATGAAACAATTATTTTCATGAACGTCGGGTGGAGGCATATCATTGCACTTAATAAGATCCTGGTGGAGTACTGTCTCTAGAGGGGGCAGAGAGTCAATAGTTATAAGAGTAGTTCCTATATATTAAACTCATGTGCTTCAAAAAGGGTGGATAGGTTGAGTGTCGAGCTGCGCATGGGGTGAGGGTCTTTCCCAATGGAGTATCTTGGTTCCCCAGTATCCTCAAGAAAGCTATTTACTAGGGACTTCGACAAAGGGGTAAATAAAATGATGGACTGGATTATGAACAGGAAAACCCATTTCTTATCATTCGGAGGGTGAATCACCTTGGTTAATAGTGTACTCTCAACCATTATGGTGCATGTTATAGCTTCTACTAGTGTGCTAAAGTGGGTCATTAGGTTCATTGATAGAATCATTGCTCGGTTTATCGGGGATAGCTCCTCAGAGGGGAAGAGGTCGTGGGTGTCCTAGAGAAATATGGATCAACCTTTCTGTCAAGGAGGTATCAATGTCAAGAGTCTGGTGGATACAATTCAGGCCATTCATATGAATCTTTCATGGGAAATTATTGAAGAATGCACCCTATGGGGGAGTATTATGTCTAAAAGATACAAGGATATTTTTGTAGCCCCATCGCCCCAAGGGTCGACCTTGTGGTCCTTGGTTTTTAGCATCATCCCGACTATACTTCTTCACTCATAATGGATTATTGTGGTTGGTCATATACTCTTTTGGTATCACAACTGGTCGGGCAGTGTGCTGGGATATCCAAGTTGTCCGACCCATTTGATTTCCTTTAGGGAGGCAAGAATGCACCATCTATTTTTTAGGTCGGTTCAGGACACACCTCAACTAGTAGTGTTCAACTAAGTTCTTATTAATTCCAAGAAATACAGGTGTATTTATACTCCTTCCACATCTAGTAAGTTCAACTCGGAGGACTTCTACAAGAGTACCTTTTCTCAGGGGAAGTAGGAGAGCTGGAACCGAGTGGTGTGGGGAAACAAAATTCCTACTAAACTCAACTTCATCACATGGAAGATCTAGTATAATTCTACACCTTATGATGTCAATATCAAATTCATGGTCATTATCTTGGATTCCTCATATCATTTTTGTGTGAATAAAAAGGATGAGAACTGGAATTGTATCTTCTTTGATGGTGAATTTGTTCATCAAGTGTGGAGCATCTTTGGTTTGTTCATAGGGTACTCCGTCCAAGATGATAACAATGAGAGTTTCAAGGAGTAATGGTTCTAGGGTACCAATGGTAATACGAAGGAGGTTGATCCACATGCTATCATCTAAAATTCGGGATGTTGGGCATTATGTAAAGCAAGGAATCAGTCCAGGATTGAGGGTATCTCTTCAATATGTAGAGAGGTTATGGAAAGAACTAGATGTATTTTGATTGGGTTGATTGGTCAAGATAATATCGGGAAATAGTTTCTATATATTCCCTTGTTGCAGACTCTGCAGACTAAAGCTCAGCAGCATGGTTCCAGGGTGTACGGGAAATGCATCTTCTGGGTTCCACCAGAGGGTGTCCTTAAGATAATTTCTGAGGGTTATTGTTCTATGCATGTCATGTATAGAGGAAAGGTACGACGAGAATACATAGGGAGGGTGGTGCTCTTGTTCACAACCCTCTATGGAAGTGGTAATTCTGTTCGGATGGAGGCTCTTGTGGTTCTCCCAGGGATGTCCAAATGTAATTAGAGGGACACTAGTATTGTGCATCTAGAAGCAGAAACTATGATTTTTCATGATGATTTTCATAGTAGAGGTACAATTCCTTTGTTAATTACCTATACAATTAGACAATTCAAGGCCCTCCTTAGAAACAACAATAGAGTCACCCATTCTTGGAATGAGGGGAATAGAGTGGCAGGTTACCTATCCTCTCTTGTGGTCCTTAGGATTCGGGTTTTTTTCTTTTTTAATGACTCTCATTTTAAACCAGAGGGGGTAAACTTGATTAGGGTTCATTCCCTTGGACATCATTATTCCTACCCCTCCACCAAGGTGGGGGTCATCTTTCTCTTGTATGGGCCTTTTTTGGAATAAAAATCATAATGTTGGATCGATGGGAGTCCAATGAGAATGTAAAAGTGTTTTTTAATATTTTATTTTTTACTCATAAATTTATATGTTCTCTACTTCATTTACATAATATAAATTAAACATTAGACTACTTATGCAGACAATGATTTCTAAACAAAGTTATGTTACTAATCCCTCAGATTTCCAAACTATAAGGAAGGAAACCCTTAGGAAATATTTAAAGGTAATTTTACAGTATACTTAATCTATTTAACCAAAAAATTATATAATAAAATATATATTTAATTTTTATTATTCCTTGCAGAGTTCATTTATTTTTTATGTTTTCTATCCATTTGTTATTCCTTTGAAAGAAGAGAAACAATGTTTTCTCTACTAAATCACATAGGTAATCTTGATGTTTTCATAGTAAAATCATAGTCCATAAAATTAATGTGATGTTTCATATTTATTTTTAATTAATTTTTTTTTATTTCTCAAAAAATAATTTCTTTCTTATGGACGTGATTCTTTTGTTCAATTTGTTCTGTTTTGTCCATATTTTATGCCTTGGTATACCAAAACATCTATATACTTCATCTCCATCAAAATATTTTCACCCCATAAGTGTATCATTTATCACTTTCTAGCAAGTTTTCTCCACTAACATTGCAAGAAGAGAAATTAAGATACCTTTTCTCAGTTAAAGAGGCAATCTTGATGTTTTCACAGTAAAATCATTTCCATAGAATTAATTTATTGTTTCATATTAAAGTTTAATTTATTTCATTCTATTATTATTCACATAATAATTTTTTTCATATACAGGTGGATTATTTTGTTCATTTTGGGGCGTTTTATCCCTATTTTATGCCTTTCTGCACCAAAAAATCCACAGACTACTTCTCCCGGGAAACCTATTCCCCTATGAAGTTTTATATTTATCAATTTCTTTAAAGTTATCTCCACTTCTTTTATAGGAAGCACAAAAAATCTATCCCTACACAATTACAGAGGTAATATTGGTGTTTTCCATGTAAAATCATTGTCCATGGAATTAATGTATTCTTTCATATTTATGTTTAATTTATTTCAATTTAGAATTACTCACATATTTATTTTTTTCTTATACATCCGGATTGTTTTGTTCGAGTTGGGGTGATCTCTCTATCTTTCTTTCTTTTTGCACCAAAATGTCTATATATTTATTCACCCTCAGAACCATTCACCTCTACAGTGATGACCTTTATCACCTTCCTTTAAGTCCCCTATACTACTCAATTACATAGTTAATCATGAAATTTTCAAAGTAAAATATTTTTCCATATAATTAATGTATTATTTCAAAATTTATGTTTAATTAATTTTTTAGTATTACTCATTATAATTGTTTTCTTATATAGATGGATTATTATTTTTTTGAGTTTATTTGGTTTTCTAAAAGCTTCCCATGCGGTGTTGGTAGTTCAACAAAAAATGTAAATGGAATGATATGAGTCCACGTACATATTTCTATTTAAAATGGAAATCAAATTTAGCAAAAAATAAAACTAACATGCTCAAACTGATAAAATATATTCATATGGTTTTGAAACTTTAATACAATGATCCCTATGTCATTTGTGACATTTAAGAATAATATTTCCCTCAATATGAGACATGATGTTCCCAAAAAGACTCAATGTGTCTGTTACCAGTTTAAAATCAACATTTGACTTTAAAAAGTGTCACTCGCTAAAAATAGATTAAACACGCTAAAATTTTCTTACTAATTTAGGGAATCAATTTATTAATCATTTTTTATATGTAAGAATATGTATCATGTCAATACAATACATGATGTCATCAGTATGAGTCAAAGTGTTTGTTTCAAGTTTAAAATGAAATTTAGTAAATAGAAAAGTGACATACTCATTACTAAAAAAACACATTGAGATTGTTTTGATAATTTTTGAAAGAAAAACCATAAATGATTTGGAACATGTATGAATTATCAACACCTCAATCTGATGCACAGTGTGACCAGTGTGACTCTAAGAACATCTTTATTTATAATTGACATCAATTATAGTAAAAAAACAAACTATCCTACTCAAAATAGAATATACAAATTCATATTTTTTTTTATGCATTAGGACAATGATCTATAAATGATTTGAGAGGTTCATGAATTTGCCTCACCTTAATCCTACTCATTGTGTCACTAGTATGACTCCAAGCGCTTTTTTATTTAAAATTGACTTCAATTTTAGTAAAAAGGAAAACATAGCTACTCAAACTGTGGAAATGTATTCAAATTATTAAATACTTTAGTAAAAATTACCATAGTTCATTTTTGATGTGTAGGAATTAGTTTCACCTCAATGTGATACACAATGTGATCTATATGAGTCAAAGTGTGTGTTTCAATTTTAAAATGAAATTTTAGTAAAAAATACAAGTTGCATGCTCCAAATAAAACAAACAGATTCATTTTGTTTTTATACTTTAGGAAAATGATCAATATATCATTTGGGAAGTGCAGGATTTTTCCGCATCTCAATCTGATATATGGTGTGACTAGTATGACTATAAGTGAACTTTTTAATTTAAAATTCTCATCAATTTTAGTAAAATGGACAACTGTAATACTCAAATCCTATAAAACACATTCATATTGTTTTTATAATTTAAAGTAATGATCTATAATTAATTTTTGATGTTTAGGAATTTGATTCACCTCAATTTAATATGTGATGTTCCCAGTAGTTTAAAATCTATATTTTTAGTTTAAGAATAATCACTCACTAAAACTGATCATACATGATCCAATTTTCTGGTAATTTTTGAAAATGATTTATAATTCATTTTTGATGTGTATGATTCTGTTTCACATAAAAGTGAGACATGAAGTGATCGAAATGTATCCAAAATGTGTGTTTAGAAATTAAAATGACATTTTAGTAAAAAATACAACTAATGTACTCAAAACCTAGAAAACACGGTCATATTGTTTGGATAATTTAGTATAATGATCCATAACTCATTTGGAATGAGTACAAATCTGTCGCACCACAATATGATGAACGGTCTGACTGGTATGACTCAAAGTGTGTCTTTTTATTTAAAATTGTCATCAATTTTAGTAAAATGGAAAACTTTCCTAATCAACATAAAGAAAATACATTATGATTGTTTTGATACATAATGAAAACTATCCATATGTTATTTTTGATGTGTATGAATTAGACACACCACAATATGATACACAATGTGTCTGGAATGATTCAAAGTGTCTGTTATTAGTTTAAAATTGGTATTTTATTTCAAAACATGTCAATCAATAAAAACCAATCAATAATGCTCCAATTTACATGATAATTTTGGAAAAACAATTCAAAATTCATTTGTGATTTGTAGGACTAAATTACATTTCAAATTGATACACAATGTGATTAAAATGTGGTAAAAGTGTTTGTTTATAGTATAAAATGTCATTTTTGTAAAAAATAAAAATCACGTACTCAAAATAGAGAAAACACATTTAGATTGTTTTATACATTAGGAAGACAATCCACATGTCATTTTGGATGTGTTCGAATCAGTAAAACCTCAATCTGAAGCATGGTGTGACTGGTATAAGTCCAATTGTTTCTTTTAATTTAAAATTGACATTAATTTTAATAAAACTAACACTCTATGTTAATTTATTTCAATATATTATTTCTTACATACAAATTGTATTCTTATATAGGGGTGTTCTTTTTCTATAGTAGGGGTTGTTTGTTCTGGAATTGCATGAGTTATGCCAGGATTAAAAAACAATGGAACGTTGATGTTTTTTAATGCATGTAATAATTTTTATTTATGTAATTATATAATCAAAAATTTGAGATGTCAATAATAATGTATTTTTTCTTGTGTTTGGGTTGTGAATTTCATTTTATTTTAAACCTATATCAAGGATTGTTTTTTAAAATATGGTTTGTTTATGGTGTTGTGGTGTGCTGTTACAACCCATTGCAGTGGTGATGCACTATGTTGTTACAACACACTGCATTAAAGTCCTTTATCAGTTCTTATATGAGAGTTGATAAAGGAATACTTTATTTTCGCTTGTATAAGCATTGATAAAATACCCTTTATCAGTACATTTTTAGTGCTGATAAAAGACCAGGTCTTTTATCCTCACTCATGTGGTCATCGCTTCACTGGCATTGATAAATGCCACTTATAGCACAGTTAAAGACCCGTTTTGTTTTAGTGATCATAGAACATATTGGCAGCACAAGGATGGATATCCCACTATGAATGGTGGCTATCCTGCATCACCACAATTCTTAGTGACAACAAACCAATGAAAATACCCTGGATGCACAAAACTCCCTTTAGAGACACTGAACATCCACAAGGAACCTCCCTACCATTTAAGAACCACATAGACTTTTGGCACAACTCATCACTACCTTGATCCTACTAAATTGACTTTATAAGGAAAGTATTCATCTGAAAACATGCCAAGAACACACCTCCACTATGCTCCATGGTCTATAGATGCATTCTAGAAAAAATATCTGTCAGAGTCCACTCATCACTAGAATCCATAAACACTCTCGATGGAATACTCTAACTCATGGAATATACAACCACATTACCTTTTCTTGAGGTATAGATGATATTTAAATCAAACGCTATTGTGACCCATACATTAAATACATTATTAATACTTCAAAATTGAAAAAACTTATTACAACATATAACAAAACCATGAAAGGACCGTATAGGTATAGTGTCTTTAGAAACTGGGAAACATAAACAACTGGTTCATAAAGCATCTACATTGTCTCCCATTTATTTCATCATATCTAGAGTCCCTTTTTGGCATATATTACTTAATAACCTTATTCCTGGCCTGGGGAAATAAAACATACAAAAGGGTGAGCTCAAATGCTTAGTAAGGGTAAACAAAAGAAATATCAATCACATCATATTCATAAGAACATAACATTTTTGAAATCATAACCTGCAAAAGAGATCATAATTTCATAACATGGGATAAATCATAGTAGTGAAATGTAATCCTAATAATCATAACATAAAACATGAAGATTTGTGGAATACACACATAATCATATAAAATCATTTCTTATTAGTCAAGACTCATTTCGAAGACTATCTTAGTGGACAATTTCCATTTCTCAACCGAGTTCACTCCTCAGTTCAGTCATGTTTCACTGAACCGGTTTAACCTATCATTCCAGCCATGTCTCTCTCATGAGATATAAATCTTTCCCCAACACATTTTAGGGATATATAGGTCCCACCCATGTCATAATGATACCATTATTATGTGTGCCACAAAATCATAATCCATACATCATTGCGTAACCCATGTAATAAAAATGGGATTCTTAAACATCGTGACATCATAAAAAAAATCATATTAGACAAAGGAATTCATAAAAATAATTCCATCACAACATAATCAAATCAATTTAATAATAGGGATAGAAACAAAACCCTATATTATCTTAGATGTAAAATAATTTTGATAAAACACTTGAACTCCATTCTTAAGGAAAATATCCTTTATTGTTTAAAAACATTTTTCTTTTCTTAACATGTCATACAATTTTAAAATAAAGAAGTTGATTAAAAATAAAATTGAAAACCTATAAAGGAATCTTCTTGGAAATAATGTTTCAAAAACCCATTCATGTCATATAAGTTAAAAAACATTCTTCTTGTACTTATGTCGGAAAAGTCAAAAAAGTACCTCGTACGAAAAATGACAAAAGATTCATTTCATATCTTTTACTAAAAACTCACCAAAGGGTAAAATTGGATTTAAACAATTGTAGAAGTATATAAATATTACATATTTAGGAAACATGGATGTGGATGATAAATATTCCCTAGTAAATTCTGAAGTACAAACAATCACAGATAAAAATGAGATTTGCGAGATTTTCCCTTACCTTAGGTCCGATTTGCTTTGTAAGTGTCTGAACCTCTTGTATAATAATTTAAATAATGTCATTGACTTATTCCAGAATCATACTCATTGTTATGATATCATATACGGTCATATTCTTAGCTTCTTATTAGTAATATTTCATTGCTACTTGTTATTCGGGTGTTTATTACTTTTTGTTCTTATGCATGTTTTTTTGAATAAATTCATATTCTTTTCTTAGGTTATAGATACCTCATTTCCAGAATGGTATTAGTGTAATATATATCATATTCATTCATTCAATTCATTTATATAATTGTTATGCAATGAAGATCATGTAGAACAAGTCGCATCACATCGTGGAGATGGTATTCCGTACGTACTCACGAGCGATGATATCGTTACCATGATCGTGGAATTGTATTGGAGTGTATGTATACTATTTCAGAAACAATATCACTTTACAATAATCATATATAGTTATTATTTACACCATTATACCCATCCAAGTATGGTGGTGGTGGAAAATAGATTACACCACAGCGTGGAGATTATATTCCGTAAGTATGCACGCGCGGTGATTTTCTTTTCCGTAGGATGGATAGATGGTGAAATTGGGTTGTTTCATACTTATAATAACATATCTGTATATGAGTGATACTGATGTTATCACTTCATAATGAAACAACTAAATAAGAATAAGTGGAAGAAGAAATAAAGTTGAAAGAATCGGTAACGGACATTACCACTTCTTTGAAGTGCCTCTTTAAGACCTCCTCTTAGGGCACTAAATTTGGTCTTTGAAAAATACTAGGACCTCTAGGATGTTTCAATGGAAGTGGAGAAGATAATTTTGCAGGGTTTTGCCGAGCTTGAAGGCTCAATGTGGTGTGAGGAAGAGAGGGAGGAGGTGCCCTTTTATAAGGGAGGAGAGGGGCACCTTTGGAAAAACTAAAAATATTATTTTATTATAAAGTCATATTCGGTTTTTAATAGCTCCAAATTGATATATTTCGAATATAAGGTGGGTATGGGTCCAAATCCTCTCATCAAATAGAATTTAGACAAGTTTAGGTCATTATATTAACCTTATCGTTTAGTGTTAACTCTTAGTTAATTAGATTGACATTTACCATGTCACGTTGTATTTTTATATTAAATAGTTAATAAACTTACCATATACATCCAAGAGACCCCCAAGTGGTCCATTAATGATACACCTATCATGATATAACTATCTTGGTCGACCCCTAGATTTTTAGGAATATAATAACAATTAATAATATAATATTTGTTTTAAAAACTATTTTATGTCAGTTTTGACACTATTTGGTAATTAATTTTTGTGAAAATCATAACAGAATTATTAGTTCGAAAAATGTTAATTAAATCAATAATAACATGTCATATTAACATATAAAATTATTTTAATTCATAAAAAGTCTCAAATTACATTTATTTGGGTATTTATAACATCAGTTATGTCAATATTTCATTAATAAGATATTACTGCATCATCATTGTGTCATAAATAAATTAAATTATTTTAAGTCTAAAAATTACAAATAAAATACCATTATGTAGGAAATATTTTTATATTTCTAATGAATATTTATAGTCAAAATTATCTTATGTATAACCCTATATTAAAAATAATTTAGTCATTAAACATTGATTTTAACTATTTTTACCCTTCCTTAAATAAATTAATAATAAATGTCCTAATCTAATCCAAGTGGGCCTAAATGGTCATATTTTATTCCTAAGGTTGTTTTTGGTCGAATTACACTTATCCAATAGAATTAGGACATGTGTTACGGTAATAATAATAACACTTTTATCCTTAATTACCCTATTTACTTTTAACCGTGGTAAAAAAAAGTAAAAAGTTACTATTCACCAAAAATTATTTTCCTCTCACTGAACCACATTTTAGTCTTTGATATTAACCGTGTCTCTCAGATTTTCTGAATTCCACTCACAGAAGCAGTAAAATTAAGTTTTATGTGAATTTGGAAATTCTCCTAGGAGGTAGGTAAAAGACGGTGAAAAGTTCAATATAATTTTTATATATCTAAAATTATTATAAAATGACTCCAATGAATTGAATTAAACTTATATAAGTATTATGTATCAATTTTGACCTAAAATAAATTTAATTAAAATAAATAATTATTTAAATAAAAAGTCGGTTTTTAAATAGTAACCCACGGTTTTCACTATTCACCAAAAATTGAAAGTTTTCAGAAAAAATACCAAAATTCCACCCTAGGCTAATATCGATATTCCAAATCCAAAAATGAAGTCCATTTTGAAAAATAAAATTTACAAAATTTCAAAAAGTGGTTATTACTATTCATAACGGCTAGTTTTAATAATACCATATCGTTGTTTAGTGAAACTCGGTATTGCGTACGACGCAAGCTATCGAGGAAGGTCGTGGTTGCGTGTAAAGTAAGCCAAGCTAGTGTTTTGTGTAGTGAAAGATTCCTTTGATGATTTATATAACATAAAAACAGAATATTTATCATAAAAGTCTCGGGTGTTACATTCTACCCCCCTTAAAATGAATTTCACCCTCGAAATTCGTCACTTCGTAACAAACAGATGAGGATACCTCTCCCTCGTCATATCCTCAAGCTCCCATGTAGCTTCTTCTAATTGGTGGTTCCTCCATAAAACTTTAACCAAGCGAGTGGTCTTGTTCCGTATGACGTTTTCACTACGATCGAGAATCTCTATCAGCTGTTCTTCATAAGAAAGATCTTGTTCCAGTAGTACAACTTCTGAGTTGAGTACATTTGAAGGATCGGGTATGTACTTTCTCCGGAGAGATACATGGAAAACATCATGAACTTGAGAGAGATTCAGTGGAAGTGCAAATCGGTAAGCAACCTTCCCAATACGATCTAGTATTTTGAAAGGACCGATATACCTAGGGCTCAACTTTCCCTTCTTTCCAAATCTCATGACCCACTTCCACGGAGATATTCGTAAGAACACTTTATCACCCACATCAAACTCTAGGTCTTCTCTTCAGTAATCGGCATAACTTTTTTGTCGACTCTGAGATGCTCTTATGTGTTGTTGAATAGATCTGACCTTTTCTTCCATCTCATCAACAAGATTAGGTCCTAATAGGTTTCTTTCCCCAACTTCATCCCAGCAAGTTGGAGTCCTGCATTAATTTCCATAGAGAGCTTCATAAGGAGCCATCTGAATACTGGAGTGAAAGCCATTATTATAAGAAAATTCCACCAAAGGAAGGTGTTTATCCCAACCACCTTTGAAATCCATAGATCATACTCTTAATATATCTTCTAGAGTTTGAATTGTCCTCTCAGACTGACCGTCTGTCTGAGGATGATAAGTAGTGCTGAAACTCAACTCTATACTAAGAGTACGCTGAAGACTTCTCCAAAACATTTAGGTAAACCTCGGATCCCGATCAGATATTATTGAAAGTGTTACTCCATGCAATCTTACCACTTCCTTCACATATATCCTGGCAAGCTGATCCAGAGATAAATCCTCTCTAATAGAAATAAAGTGTGCCGACTTTCTAAGACGATCAACTATGACCCAGACAGTATTATTTCCTTTGGAGGTTTTAGGAAGTCTGATGACAAAGTCCATAGTGATTTTTTCCCATTTCCATTCGAGTATGGGTAATGGTTGTAACATCCCCTTAGACTTCTGTCTCTCAGCTTTAACTTGCTGACAAACCAAGCATCGAGAGACATATTCAGCAACATCTCTTTTCATGCCATCCCACCAGAAATACTCTTTCATGTCCCTATAAATCGTTGTTCTTCTAGGATGAATAGATAATGAAGAACTATGAGCCTCATCCAGTAGCTCCTTCTTTAATTCTGGGGTGGGAGGAACACAAACCCGATTCCTGAACTTTATTATCCCATGACAATAAAGGTTGAATTCAGGAACATATCTCACCTTCTTTTGTAACTCTACATCTTATTTCTGTGCCTCTTTAATCTTCACATGTATAGATGGTTGAACATTCATTTGAGAAAGATATGATTTTTCCCCTTCCATTATAATTCCAAGATCCATCCTTTGTAAATCCATAAATATTGGATCTTTTTTGATCCTCGTCATGGATAAACTGGAATGGTCTTGTTGACTTAATGCATCTTCCACCTTGTTGGCTTTCCTAGGGTGGTAATGAATTGAGCAGTCATAATCCTTAATCAGCTCCAACCATCTTCTTTGGTGCATATTCAGCTCCTTTTGTGTGAAAATATACTTTAAATTTTTATGATCAGTATAAATTTCACACCTTTCTCTATAAAGATAATGCCTCCAAATCTTTAATGCAAAGATTACCACAGCTAACTCCAAATCCTGAGTTGGGTAATTTTTCTCATGGATTTTCAACTATCTTGAGGCATAAGCTATCACCATATCATTTTGCATAAGAACACACCCCAGCCCCTTCTTGGATGCATCATTGTTGATCACAAACCTTTCTCCACTACAAGGTAGTGTGAGCACAGGTGCACTGGTTAACCTTCTTTTTAACTCCTTGAAATTATCTTCACATTCCTCCATCCAAACAAACATAACTCCATTCCAAGTCAACTAGGTGAGTGGATTAGATAATCGTGAAACATCTTTCACAAAACGTCGATAATAACCAGCAAAACCAAGAAAACTTTGGATCTCAGTTACTATTGTTGGTCTCAACCGTCTTTCGATAACCTCTTTATTTGCTGGATCCACAGATATCCCCTCTTTTGAGATTATTTGACCCAAAAATGAAACTTTTTGATTCCAAAATTCACACTTGGTAAATTTGGCATAATGCTTCTCCTTTCTCAGGGTCTTCAATATAATTCTCAAGTGATCTTCATGTTCTTCATTTCTCTTTGAATAGACAAGAATATCATCTATAAAGACTACCACAAACTGATCAGGATAGTCTCTAAAGACTCTATTCATCATATCCATGAAGATAGCAGAGGCATTAGTAATACCAAATGGCATCACTATAAATTCATAGTGTCCATACCTTGTAAGGAAAGTCGTCTTTGGTATATCCTCCCTTTTGACCATTAATTGCTGATACCCTGAACGAAGATCAATCTTCTAAAAGTATTGAGCTCCGCATAGTTGTTCAAATAATTCATCAATGCGCGGGAGAGGATATTTGTTCTTGATAGTGATCTTGTTAAGTTCTCGATAATCAATACAGATCCTCATTGATCCATATTTCTTCTTAACAAACAGAACAGGTGCTCCCCCAAGGTGATGCACTGGGGCCTATGAATCCCTTATCAAGATTCTCTTGGAGTTTCTTCCTCAATTCATTCAACTCAATAGGGGCCACTTTGTAAGGTGTCTTTGAAATAGGCAAAGCACCCGGTACGAGTTCTATTGAAAACTCAACTTTACGATTTAGTGGAAGACCCGGAAATTCCTCCAGAAAGACATCATCAAACTCACGTACAATGGGAATATTCTTAATCATGAGTTTCTCACCAACCATTTGAGATAAATATCATTCATTTGGTGGAATCAAGACCCATAATATGGAAGAAATTTCCACTAGAACGTTATGTTCATCCTTGCATCGATAGACGATCATAGATTGATCTGGAATATGAAATGTGACTTCCCTTCTTTGGCAATTGATATGAGCTCCATATAAAGAAAGCCAATCCATGCCAAGAATCACATCAAATTCCACTATAGGAAGAACCACAAGATTTGCAGGAAGCACTTTCCCACAAACTTCAATTGGAGAAGAATTATAAACTTTTGTTGCGACTGTTATTCCATTAGGGGTTGTCACAGATAACTCAACATCTAATTATTGAGGTAATACGGTGATACCCTTAGAAAATTCATCAGAAATAAAAGAGTGGGTGGATCCAGAATCAAATAAAACATTTGTTACTTTAGAGTGGATGGTAAGTGTACCTTTCACCACTTTGTTATCGTACTCGACATCGCTGATAGAAATTGCGTGTGAATTTCCTTTCTCTTTATCCTTAAGAGTTTGTTGACACCGATCATCATCAAAAACCCTTGGATTAGGGCATATATTGGCATAATTCCCCATTTCTGTGCACTTGTAACATAGAAGTGTAGGAGGTGCAATCTGTGTAACCTTTTCTTTGTTCGCGTCAGTAGACATCTTCTTCCCATCATTATGGCATTCAAATGCCCGATGACCTTCCTTTCCACATTTGAAACATTTACTTGTCCCTTTAAGACTACTCCCTTCAAGTTTCTTTCCACACTTTGAGCATAAGGGAAAACTCATCTTCTTTTTAGTGTCCTCTTTAGATTTTCATTTGAATTCCATTTTCCTCTTCTTATCAATCCCATTTGACTGATGGGTTACTCCAATCTCCATCTCAACTTTGAGAGCACATCGAACGATTTCTTCATAGCTGTTGAAGTCCCTTATGGCTAATGCCCTTCGAAGACTTGTTTTTAAGCCACTGAAGAATCGAACGATCCTACTCTCGGGTTGGATAATAATCCTAGAAGCATACCTTTCAAGTCCTGTAAAATTTTCTTCATAGGTACCAACAAATTCACCATCCTTTTGTTTTAGTTCAACAAACTCCTTCTCCATCATTTTCGGAGAATACGAGGGAAGTACTTATTGAAAAATAAGTTCTTGAACTCGTCTCATTCCATGGATTCAATTTCATCCCTTTGACTCGTATTTTTGACAAGATTCCACCATTGATCAGCTTCACCTTCCAAGAGATAAACTGCTAAGAGGAATTTATTATGTTCAGAACATTGAAGAACAGAAAATATCTTTTCAGTGGTACTGATCCATTATTCATCCACTAATGGATCAGAAGACCCGTTGAATGAAGGTGGACGCTGCCTCGTGAAGGATTCAACAGAATGTTGCTCCTTCCTTTGCTCATTTGGAAGTCCTGCATGATTCATAGCTTGATAAAGTTGTGTGAGCATGGCTACAAGATTTTTCATTCCAGCTCCCATAAAGTTTGGTTGCTCAGGGGGACAATCATTGCATTTCCCGTCGCATTCCGCATTAACACGGTTCCTTCAGGTTCTAGCCATTGACTAAAACCAAGAAGAATAGTGTGAGCAACGCTAATTATAATAGGAAAACCACATAATCAAGAATAAAATTTCACACTTAAGGTCTTATCATAGGTTTTTCATGGAAATTTATAAAACACTAAGATTGTGTTTTGTGCTTAGACTTATCCTTAGGGTTCTTACAAAGGCTTTCATATCCTAGTTTCCAAAGGTTGACTATACCTTTCCTCTGATACCAACTATAACGACCCATACATTACATACATTGTTAATACTTCAAAATTGAAGTACAATTATTACAACATATAACAAAACCATGATAGGACCGTATAGGTATAGTGTCTTTAGAAACTTGTAAACATAAACAACTAGTTCATAAAGCATCTACATTGTCTCCCATTTATTTCATCATATCTAGAGTCCCTTTTTGGAATATCTTACATAATAACCTTCCTCCAGACCTAGGGAAAGAAAACATAAAAAAGGGTGATCTCAAATGCTTAGTAAGGGTAAACAAAATAAATATCAATCACATCATATTCATAAGAACATAACATTTTGGAAATCTTATCCTGCAAAAGAGATCATAATTTCCTAACATGGGATAAATCATAGTAGTGAAATGTAATCCCAATAATAATAACATAAAACATGAAGCTTTGTTTCATACACACATAATCATTGAAAATCATTTCTTAGTAGTCAATAATCATTTCCAAGACTATCTTAGTGGACAATGTCAATTTCTGAACCGAGTTCACTCCTCATTTCAGTCATGTTTCACGGAACCGGTTTAACCTACCATTCCAGCCATGTCTATCTCATGAGATATAAATCTTTACCCAATGAATTGGAGGGAGATATAGGTCCCACCCATCTCATAATGATACCATTCTTTTGTGTGCCACAAAATCATATACCATACATCATTGCATAACCCATGTAATGAAAATGGGATTCTTCAACATCGTGACATCATAAAAGAATTCATATAAGACAAAGGAATTCATAAAAATAAATCCATCACAACATAATCAAATCAATGTAATAATAGGGATAGAAACAGAAGACTATATTATCTTAGATGGAAAATAATTTTGATAAAACACTTGAACTCCATTCTTGAGGAAAATATCCTTTCTACTTCAAAAAATTTTTCCTTTCTTAACATGTCATACAATTTTAAACTTAAAGAAGTTGATTAAAAATAAACTTGAGAACTTGTAAAGGAAGCTTCTGGGAAATAATTGTTTAAAAACTCATTCATGTCGTAAAAGTTAAAAAAACATTCTTCTCGTACTTATGTTGAAAAAGTCAAAAAAGCACCTATTACGAAAAATGACAAAAGATTCCTTTCGTAGCTTTTACTAAAAACTCACCAAGGGGTAAAATTGGATTTAAACAATTGTAGAAGGATATAAATATTACATATTGAGTAAATATGGATGTGGATGATAAATATTCCCCAGTAAATTCTGAAGTACAAACAATCTCGGATAAAAATGAGATTTGCGAGATTTTCCCTTACCTTAGGTCTGATTTGCTTTGTAAGTGTCCGAACCTCCTGTATAATAATTTAAATAATGTCATTGACTTATTCCAGAATCATACTCATTGTTATGATATCATATATGGTCATATTATTAGCTTCTTATTAGTAATATTTCATTGCTACTTGTTATTCGGGTGTTTATTACTTTTTGTTCTTAATCATGTTTTGTCAAATAAATTCATATTCTTTTTTTAGGTTATAGATAACTCATTTCCAGAATGTTATTAGTATAATTAATATCATATTCACTCATTAAATTCATTTATATAATTATTATTCAATGAAGATCATGTAGAACGAGTCACATCACATCGTGGAGACGGTATTCCGTACGTACGCACGAGTGACGATATCGTTCCCATGATCGTGGAATTATATTGGAGTGTATGTATACTATTTCAGAAACAATATCACTTTAAAATAATCATATATAGTTATTATTTACACCATTATACCCATCCATGTAAGGTGGTGGTGGAAAATAGATTTCACCACAGCGTGGAGACGGTATTCCGTACATATGCACGCGCGGTGATTTCATTTTCCGTAGGATGGATAGATGGTGAAATAGGGTTGTTTCATACTTATAATAACATATAAGTATATGATTGATACTTATTTTATCACTTCATAATTAAACAACTAAATAAGAAGAAGTGGAAGAAGAAATAAAGTTGAAAAAATCGGTAACGGACATTACCTCTTCTTTGAAGTGCCTCTTTAAGACCTCCTCTTAGGGCACTAAAATTGGTCTTTGAAGAATACCAGGACCTCTAAGATGTTTCAAGGGAAGTGTAGAAGATAATTTGGTAGGGGATGTCCGATCATGAAGGCTCAAAGTGGTGTGAGGAAGAGAGGGAGGAGGTGCCCTTTTATAAGGGAGGAGAGGGGCACCTTTGGAAAAACTAAAAATATTATTTTATTATAAAGTCATATTCGGTTTTTAATAGCTATAAATTGATATATTTAGAAGATAAGGTGGGGATGGGTCCAAATACTCTCATAAAATATAATTTAGACAAGTTTAGGTCATTATATTAACCTTATAATTTAGTTTTAACTCTTAGTTAATTAGATTGACATTTACCATGTCACGTTGTATTTTTATATTATATAGTTAATAAACATACCATATACATCCAAGAGACCCCAAAGTGGTCAATTAATGATACAACTATCATGATATAAGTATCTTGGTCTAACCTTATATTTTTAGGAATATAATAACAATTAATAATATAATATTTGTTTTAAAAACTATTTTATGTCAGTTTTGACACTATTTGGTAATTGATTTTTGTGAAAATCATAACAGAATTCTTAGTTCGAAAAAAGTTAATTAAATAAATACTAACATGTCATATTAACATATAAAATTATTTTAATTCATAAAAAGTCTCAAATTAGATTTATTTGGGTATTTATAACATCAATTATGTCAATATTTCATTAATAAGATAATTATTGCATCATCACTGTATCATAAATAAATTAAACTATTTTAAGTCTAAAAATTACAAATAAAATACTATTATGTAGGAAATAGTTTTATATTTCTAATGAATCTTTATAGTCCAATTTATCTTATGATTAACCCTATATTAAAAATTATTTAGTTATTAAACATTGATTTTAACTATTTTAACCCTTCTTTAAATAAATTTATAATAAATGTCCTAATCTAATCCAAGTGGGCCTAAATGGTCATATTTTATTTCTAAGGTTGTTTTTGGTCGAATTAAACTTATCCAATAGAATTAGTACATGTGTTATGGTAATAATAAAAACACTTTTACCCTTAATTACCCTATTTACTTTTAACCGTGGTAAAAAAAAGTAAAAAGTTACTATTCACCAAAAATTATTTTCATCTCACTGAACCACATTTGAGTCCTTGATATTAACCGTGTCTCTCGGATTTTCGAAATTCCACTCACAGAAGCGGTAAAATTAAGTTTTATGTGAATTTGAAATTCTCCTAGGAGGTGGGTAAAAGACGGTGAAAAGTTCAATAAAATTTTCATATATCTAAAATTATTATAAAATGACTCCAATGAATTGAATTAAACTTATATAGGTATTATGTATCAATTTTGACATAAAATAAATTTAATTAAAATAAATAATTATTTAAATAAAAAGTCTATTTTTAAATAGTAACCCACTGTTTTCACTATTCACCAAAAATTGAAAGTTTTCAGAAAAAAATACCAAAATTTCACCCTAGGCTAATTTTGATATTTCGAATCCAAAAATGAAGTCCATTTTGAAAAATGAAATTTACAAACTTTCAAAAAGTGGTTATTACTATTCATAATGGCTAGTTTTAAAAATAGCATATCGTTGTTTATTGAAACTCGGTATTGCGTACGACGCAAGCTATCGAGGAAGGTCGTGGTTGCATGTAAAGCAAGCCAAGCTAGTGTTGTGTGTAGTGAAAGATTCCTTTGATAATTTTTATATCATAAAAACAAAATATTTATCATAAAAGTCTCGGGTGTTACATTCTACCCCCCCTTAAAATGAATTTCTCCCTCGAAATTCGTTACTTTGTAACAAACAGATGAGGATACCTCTCCCTCATCATATACTCAAGCTCCCATGTAGCTTCTTCTAATTGGGGGTTCCTCCATAAAACTTTCACCAAGCAAGTGGTCTTGTTCCGTAGGACCATTTCACTACGATCGAGAATCTCTATCGGCTGTTCTTCATAAGAAAGATCTTGTTCCATCAGTACAACTTCTGAGCGGAGTACATTTGAATGATCGGGTATGTACTTTCTCAAGAGAGATACATGGAACACATCGTGAACTTGAGAGAGATTCAGTGGAAGCTCCAATCGGTAAGCAACCTTCCCAATACGATCCAGTATTTCGAAAGGACTGATATACCTAGGGCCAGCTTTCCCTTCTCTCCAAATCTCATGACCCTCTTCCACAGAGATATTCGTAAGAACACATTATCACCCACTTCAAACTCTAGGTCTTTTCTTCGGTTGTCGACATAACATTTTTGTCGACTCTGAGCTTCTCTTATATGTTGTTTAATAGATCTGACCTTTTCTTCCATCTCATCAACAAGATTAGGTCCTAATAGCTTTCTTTCCCCAACTTCATCCCAGTAAGTTGGAGTCCTGCATTTCTTTCCATAGAGAGATTCATAAGGAGCCATCTGAATACTGGAGTGAAAGCTATTATTATAAGAAAATTCCACCAAAGGTAGGTGTTGATCCCAACCACCTTTGAAATCCATAGAGCAAGCTCTTAACATATCTTCTAGAGTTTGAATTGTCCTCTCAGACTGATTGTCTGTTTGAGGATGATAAGTAGTGCTGAAACGCAACTCTGTATCCAGAGTATGCTGAAGACTTCGCCAAAACTTTAAGGTAAACCTCATATCCTGATAAGATTTTATATAAAGTAGTACTCCATGCAATCTTACCACTTCCTTCACATATATCCTGGCAAGCTGATCCAGAGAGAAATCCTATCTAATAGCAATGAAGTGTGCCGACTTTGTAAGACGATCAACTATGACCCAAATAGCATTATTGCCTTTGGATGTTTTAGGATGTCCGGTGACAAAGTCCATAGGGATGTTTTCCCATTTCCATTCGAGTATGGGTAATGGTTGTAACATCCCCTTAGACTTATGTCTCTCATCTTTAACTTGCTGACAAACCAAGCATCGAGAGACATATTCAGAAACATCTCTTTTCATGCAATCCCACCAGAAGTACTCTTTCAGTTCCCTATACATCTTCGTACTTCCAGGATGAATAGAGAATGAAGAACTATGAGCCTCATCCAGCAGCTCCTTCTTTAATTCTGGGTTGGGAGGAACACAAACCCAATTCCTGGACATTATTATCCCATCACAATCAAGGTTGAATTCAGGAATATTTTTCACCTTCATTTGTAACTCTACATCTTCTTTCTGTGCCTCTTTAATCTTCACATGTATAGATGGTTGAACATTCATTTCAGAAAGATATGATTTTTTCCCTTCCATTATAATTCCAAGATCCATGCTTTGTAAATCCATAAATATTGGATATTTTGTGTTCCTCAACATGGATAAACTTGCATGGTCTTGTCGACTTAATGCATCTGCCACCATGTTTGCTTTCCTAGGGTGGTAATGAATTGATAAGTCGTAATCCTTAATCAGCTCCAACCATCTTCTTTGGCGCATATTCAACCCCTTTTGGGTGAAAATATAGTTTAAACTTTTATGATCAGTATAAATATCACACCTATCTCCGTAAAGATAATGCCTCCAAATCTTAAATGCAAAGATTACCGCAGCTAACTCCAAATAATTATTTGGCTAATTTTTCTCATGGATTTTCAACTGTCGTGAGGCATAAGCTATCACCATATAATTTTGCATAAGAACACACCCAAACCCCTTCTTGGATGCATCACTATAGATCAAAAACCTTTATCCACTACAAGGTAGTGTGAGAATAGGTGCACTGGATAACTTTCTTTTCAACTCCTTGAAATTCTCTTCGCATTCCTCCGTCTAAACAAACTTAACTCCTTTCCGAGTCAACTTGGGGAGTGGATTAGATAATCATGAAAAATATTTCACAAAATTTCGATAATAACCATACAAACCAAGAAAACTTCAGATATCAGTTATTGTTGTTGGTCTCGATCATCTTTTGATAACCTCTGTCTTTGCTGGATCCACAGATATCCCCTCTTTTGAGATTATGTGACCCAAAAATGCAACTTTTTGAATCCAAAATTCAAACTAGGTAAATTTGGCATAAAGCTTCTCCTTTCTCAGGGTCTTCAATATAATTCTCAAGTGATCTTCATGTTCTTTCTTTCTCTTTGAATAGAAAAAACTATCGTCTATAAAGACTACCACAAACTTATCAAGATAGTCTCTAAAGACTCTATTCATCAGATCCATGAAGATAGTAGGGGCATTAGTAAGACAAAATGGCATCACTATAAATTCAAATAGTCCATACCTTGTAAAGAAAGTCGTCTTTAGTGTATCCTCCATTTTGACCCTTAGTTATTGATACCCTGAACGAAGATCAATCTTGGAAAATTATTGAGCTCCGCGTAGTTGGTCAAATAAGTCATTAATGCATGGGAGAGGATATTTGTTCTTGATAGTGTTCTTGTTAAGTTCTTGATAATCAATGCAGATCCTCATTGATCCATATTTCTTCTTAACAAAAATAATAGGTGCTCCCCAAGGTGACGCACTAGGGCATATGAATCCCTTGTCAAGATTCTCTTGGAGTTGCTTCTTCAATTCCTGCAACTCAATTGGGGCCATTCTATAAGGTTTCTTCGAAATAGGCAAAGCACCCGGTACGAGTTCTAATGAAAACTCAACTTCACAATTTGGTGGAAGACCCAGAAATTCCTCCAGAAAGACATCATCGAACTCCCATAAAATGGTAATATTATTAACCATGAGTTTCTCACCAACCATTTGAGATAAATAACCTTCATTTAGTGGAATCAAGACCCATAAGATGGAAAAAAATTCCACTGGAAGGTTATGTTCATCCTTGCATCGATAGAAGATCATAGATTGATCGGGAATATAAAATGTGACTTCCCTTATTTGGAAATTGATATGAGCTCCATATAAAGAAAGCCAATCCATTCCAAGAATCACATAAAATTCCAGTATAGGAAGGACCACAAGATTTGCAGTAAGCACTTTCCTAGAAACTTCAATCGGAGAAGAATTATAAACTTTTGATACGACTGTTGTGCCATTAGGGGTTGTCACTGCTAACTCAACATCTAATTGTTGAGGTAATACGGTGATACACTTAGAAAATTCTTCAGAAACAGAAGAGTGGGTGGATCCATAATCAAATAAAACATTTTCTACTTTAGAGTGGATGGTAAGTGTACCTTTCACCAATTCATTATCGTACTCCACATCGCTGGTAGAAATTTCATGTGACTTTCCTTTGTTTTTAGACTTAAGAGTTTGTTGACGTCGATCATCATCAACAACCATTGGATTAGGGAATAGATTGGCATAATACCCCATTTATGTGAATTTGTATCGTTGAAGTGTAGGAGGTTCACTCTGTGTAGACTTTTCATTGTTCACATCACTAGACATCTTCTTCCCATCATTGCAGAATTCAAAAGCCCGATGACCTTCTTTTCCACATTTGAAACATTTACTTTTCCCTTTAAGACAACTCCCTCCATGTTTTTGTCCACACTTTGAGCATAAGGGAAAACTCATCTTCTTTTCAGTGTGCTATTTAGATTTTCCTTTGAATTCCATTTTCCTCTTCTTATCAAACCCATATGACTGATGGGTTACTCCAATCTCCATCTCAACTTTGAGAGCACATCGAACGTTTTCCTCGTAGCTATTGAAGTCCCTTGTGGCTAACGCCCTTAGAAGACTAGGTTTTAAGCCACTAAATAATAGATCAATCTTACTCTCGGGTTGGATAATAATCCCAGAAGCATACCTTTCAAGTCTTGTAAAATTTGCTTCATAGGTACCAACAGATTCATCATCATTTTGTTTTAGTTCAAGAAACTCCTTCTCCATCTTTGTTCGGAGAATACAAGGGAAGTACTTATTGAAAAATAAGTGTTTCAACTCGTCCCATTCCATAGATTCAATTTCATCCCTTTGACTCGTATTTTTTGATAAGATTCCACCATTGATCAGCTTCAACTTCCAAGCGATAAACTACTAAGAGGACTTTATCATGTTCGGAACATTGAAGAACTGAAAATATCTTTTCAGTGGTACTGATACATTGTTCAGCCACTGATGGATCAGAAGCCTCGCTCAATGAAGGTGTACGCTGCCTCAGGAAGGATTCAATAGAATGTTTCTCCTTCCTTTGCTCATTTGGAAGTCCTGCATGATTCATAGCTTGGGAAAGTTGTGTGAGCATGGATACAATATTTTTCATTCCATCTCCCATAACGTTTGGTTTCTCATGGGGACAATCATTGCATTTCCCGTCGCATTCCTCATTAACACGGTTCCTTCGGGTTCTATCCATTGACTAAAACCATGAAGAATAGTGTGAGAAACACTAATTATAATAGGAAAACCACATAATCGAGAATAAAATTTCACACTTAAGGTCTTATCATAGGTTGTTCATGGACATTTATAAAACACTACGATTGTGTTCTATGCTTAGACTTATCCTTAGGGTTCTTACTAAGGCTTTCACATCCTAGTTTCCAAAGGTTGACTATACCATTCCTCTGATACCAACTATAGCAACCCATACATTACATACATTATTAATACATCAAAATTGAAGTACACTTATTACAACATATAACAAATCCCTGAAAGGACCATATAGGTATAGTGTCTTTAGAAATTGGGAAACATAAACAACTGGTTCATAAAGCATATACATTGTCTCCCATTTATTTCATCATATATAGAGTCCCTTTTTGGCATATCTTACTTAATAACCTTCTTCCTGACCTGGGGAAAGAAAACATACAAAGGTTTGAGCTCAAATTCTCAGAAATGGTAAACAAAAGAAATATCAATAACATCATATTTATAAGAACATAACATTTTGGAAATCTTAACCTGCAAAAGAGATCACAATTTCATAACATGGGATAAATAATAGTAGTGAAATGTACTCCCAATAATCATAACTTAAAACATGAGGCATTGTTTAATACACACATAATCATAGAAAATCATTTCTTAGTATTCAAGACTCATTTCCAAGACTATCTTAGTTGACAATGTTCGTTTCTGAGCCGATTTCACTCCTCATTTCAGTCATGTTTCACTGAACCGGTCTAACCTGCCGTTCCATCCATGTATATCTCATGAGATATAAATCTTTAACCAATTCATTGGAGGGAGATATAGGTCCCACCCATCTCCTAATTATACCACTATTATGTGTGCCATAAAATCATAAACCATACATCATTGCATAACCCATGTAATAAAAATGGGATTCTTAAACATCGTTACAACATAAAACAATTCATATAAGACAAAGGAATTCAAAAAAATAATTCCATCACAACATAATCAAATCAATTTAATAATAGGGATATAAACAGAAACCAATATTATCTTAGATGGAAAATAATTTTGATAAAACACTTGAACTCCATTCTTGAGAAAAATATCATTTCTACTTCAAAAACATTTTTCCTTTCTTAACATGTCATTAAATTTTAAACTAAAAGATGTTGATTCTAAATAAACTTGAAAACTTGTAAAGGAAGCTTCTTGGAAATAATTTTTTAAATACCCATTCATTCCGTATAATTTAAAAAAACATTCTTCTCGTACTTATTTCGGAAAAGTCAAAAAAGTACCTCGTATGAAAAACAACAAAAGATTCCTTTCATATCTTTTACTAAAGACTCACCAAAGGGTAAAATTGGATTTAAACAATTTTAGAAGGATATAAATATTACATATTTAAGAAACATGGATGTGGATGATAAATATTCCCCAGTAAATTCTGAAGTACAGGCAATCTCGGATAAAAAATGATATTTGTGAGATTTTCCCTTACCTTAGGTACGATTTGCTTTCTAAGTGTCCAAACCTCCTTTATAATAATTTAAATAATGTCATTGACTTATTCCAGAATCATACTCATTGTTATGATATCATATATGGTCATATTCTTAGCTTCTTATTAGTAATATTTCATTGCTACTTGTTATTCGGGTGTTTATTACTTTTTGTTCTTATGCGTGTTTTGTCAAATAAATTCTTATTATTTTTTTAGGTTATAGATACCCCATTTACAGAATGGTATTAGTGTAATATATATCATATTCATTAATTCAATTCATTTATATAATTATTATGCAATGAATATCATGTAGAACGAGTCGCATCACATCGTGGAGACGGAATTCCATACGTACGCAGGAGCGATGATATCGTTCCCATGATCATGGAATTATATTGGAGTGTATGTATACTATTTCAGAAACAATATCACTTTACAATAATTATATATAGTTATTATTTACACCATTATACCCATCCAAGTAAGGTGGTGGTGGAAAATAGATTACACGACAGCGTGGAGACGGTATTCCGTACGTACGCACGCGCGGTGATTTCATTTTTCGTAGGATGGATAGATGGTGAAATAGGGTTGTTTCATACTTATTATAAAATATCATTATATGAGTGATACTGATGTTGTCACTTCATAATTAAACAACTAAATAAGAATATGTGGAAGAAGAAATAAAGTTGAAAAAATCGGTAACGAACATTACCTCTTCTTTGAAGTGCCTCTTTGAGACCTCCTCTTAGGGAATTGAAATTGGTCTTTGAAGAAGACCAGGACCTCTAGGATGTTTCTAGGGAACTGGATAAGGGAATTGTTCAGGGTTTGGCAGAGCATGAAGGCTCAATGTGGTGTGAGGAAGAGAGGGAGGAGGTGCCCTTTTATAAGGGAGGAGAGGGGCACCTTTGGAAAAACTAAAAATATTATTTTATTATAAAGTCATATTCGGTTTTTAATAGCTCCAAATTGATATATTTAGAATCTAAGGTGGGGATGGGTCGAAATACTCACATAAAATAGAATTTAAACAAGTTTAGGACATTATATTAACCTTATCGTTGAGTTTTAAATCTTAGTTAATTAGATTGACATGTACCATGTCACTTTGTATTTTTATATTATATAGTTAATAAACTTACCATATACATCCAAATTACCCCCTATTAGTCCCTTAATGATACACCTATCATTATATAAGTATCTTTGCCGACCCATAGATTTTTAGGAAAATAATAACAATTAATAATATAATATTTGTTTTAAAAACAATTTTATGTCAATTTGGACATATTTTGTAGTTGATTTTTTTGAAAATCATAACAGAATTATTAGTTCCAAAAAAGATAATTAAATAAATACTAACATGTAATATTAACATATAAAATTATTGGAATTCATAAAAAGTCTCAAATTACATTTATTTGGGTATTTATAACATCAATTATGTCAATATTTCATTAATAAGATAATTACTGCATCATCATTGTGTCATAAATAAATTAAATTATATTAAGTCTAAAAATTAAAAATAAAATACCATTATGTAGTAAATCCTTTTAGATTTCTAATGAATATTTATAGTCGAATTTATCTTATATATAACCCAATATTAAAAATGCTTTATTTATTAAACTTTGATTTTAACTATTTTAACCCTCTTTAAATAAATTAATAATAAATGTCCTAATCTAATCCAAGTTGGCCTACATGGTCATATTTTATTCCTATGGTTGTTTTTGGTCGAATTACACTTATACAATAGAATTAGGACATGTTTTACGGTAATAATAATAACACTTTTACCCTTAATTACCCTATTTACTTTTAACCGTGGTAAAAAAAAGTAAAAAGTTACTATTCACCAAAAATTATTTGCATCTCATTGAACCACATTTTATATATTGATATTAACTATGTCTCTCAGATTTTCTAAATTCCACTCACAGAAGTGGTAAAAATATGTTTTATATGCATTTGGAAATTCTCCTAGGAGGTGGGTAAAAGACGGTGAAAAGTTCAATAAAATTTTTATATATCTAAAATTATTATAAAATGACTCCAATGAATTGCATTGAAGTTATATAGGTATTATGTATCAATTTTGACCAAGGATAAATTTAATTAAAATAAATAACTTTTTAAATAAAAAGTCGGTTTTTAAATAGGAACCCAGTTTTTTCACTATTCACCGAAAATTGAATGTTTTTAGAAAAAATACCTAAATTTCAGCCTAGGCTAATTTCGATATTCTGAATCCAAAAATGAAGTCCATTTTGAAAAATAAAATTTACAAAATTTCAAAAAGTGGTTATTACTATTCATAACGGCTAGTTTTAATAATATCATATCGTTGATTAGTGAAACTCGGTATTGCGTACGACGCAAGCTATCGAGGAAGGTCGTGATTGCGTGTAAAGCAAGCCAAGCTAGTGTTGTGTGTAGTGAAAGATTCCTTTGATGATTTAGATAACATAAAAACAAAATATTTCTCATAAAAGTCTCAGGTGTTACAAACCCCTAAAGGTACTCAACCCAATGACACTACCTCAAATTCAGATCTTTTGGGTGAAAATGTAGTCCACTATCAGATGATTGGAATAGACCACAAAGTTCCCCCCCCCCAAATAAAATGATGCCTCCTCTTCAAGGAATGAATCACCACTGCTACTTGAGGTCATGTTTTGGGTAATTATTTTCAAGTGTTCGGAGTTGGTGTGAACCATATTCCACCACATGGTCATTATCCATCATCAGACACCAAAGTCACATACTGAAAGTGTTAAAATAAACGATATATCCCTTTCTTGATTCTATAAATGTCATGGGAATGTGGTCAACTGGCGCTTAAGCTCCTCAAAGGATTCCTGGAACTCTAGGATCCATTCAAACTTTAGCCCTTTTAGGTAAAGTGCTATCATGGGCGAAGCAAGTTGAGAGAAATCTCGAATGAACTTCTTGCAATACACTTCTATACCCAAAAACATCCTAATGTCAAAAACATTCTTCGGATACACCGATGACATAACTTCATTAATATTCCCAGGGTCCACAAAACCCCTTTAATATTAAAAATGTTCCAACATGGTCCTAAAAAAGACCAGGATGTCGTCCACAAATAATGAGACAAATGGGTCTATATTCTGGTGTAACACCCTATTCATGAGATCTATATAGATCACTAGAGCATTTTCCAACTCGAAAGGCATGACCAAATACTCAAATTTTTCATACCTACTTCAGAAGGTTTTTCATCACATCCACCTCTACAAATCTGCCCAGGTTATGCATATAATGAAAATATATTTTGGAAACCCACCTTCCCCTATTATGTTGATTGAAAAGGTCATCAATATGGGGAAAATGATACTTGTTTCTAATTGTTAGCTTATTCATATTTTGGTATTTGACACACAACTAGAGAGATACATCGTCATTTTTTTGCAAATAGTAATAGGGAGGATCAAGTTGAGATGCTCTAGTGAAAGAATATTTTTGATTTTGAATCATTCATTTGTACTTTTAATTCCCAAAACTTAGTGGTGGCCATATATTACTAGGGAAGAGATATTGGATGTGTACCCCATGCCAAATAAATGGAAAATTCATATCCCACTCCTACGGAAAACTCTACATATCCTCTAGAAAAACCTATGGGAACTCATGAATCATAGGAATAAATCTTGCCTCAGGAGCACAATCATCATCCTCTAATGTGAGTGAAAATATCTATTAAACAAGGTTGTCAAATTCGAAAAGTGGAGGTCTGATACATCCAGACCAAGGATCCCATTCACCTTGAAAAACATGGTTTCTTCCATCAAGTCCCATAAAAATCACTTTCGACCTATAAAAACCGATGTTGACCTATAAACGCACCTTCCAATCAATACAAATGATCACATCAAGGATGTTTGTTTATAAAACCAAAAAATCCCATTCCAACTCAACCCCTAACATGGTGAGTGAAAAAGATGGACACATGAAACCCTACTCTCGCTTGTTACCAAGTGATGTTACCAACTCCAACGCATACGGCATAAGCTCAGTTGATGAATTTAACACATCCACAAGATATGAATAAATAAAAGAACCCGAATCACTATTACCAAATAGAATAATAGTTGTAGATGAAAAAATAAGAATAGTACCTAGAATGATTACATTCCCTGCATCTGATTCCACTAGAAATTGATCCACCACATGTATTTTTCTAATCTCTACATGAGGTAAAGAGTTAACATTGGCCTCTAGCTCTGTCCTGAACTGAATATTACTTGAAGATGATCTATCCCTACCTCCATGACCTCCAAACTCAGAGCCCTGATCCTAGACAGTTCCAACTAGGCCGACATTTCCTTGGGATCCATAGAACTTTAACCACCCTTATATGGGGTACCAGCCTACAATACAATTGAATGTTCCCAAGGGTTACACACCAGTGCCATGAACTGGGTGCGGCTAAACATGTAGATTGAATGTTCCCTACATTTCCGCACTGGTGGAACATGACAGATCTAGAATCATTAGCCACATATGAAGACAGTCAGGAAGGATGGCCTGAACTACCACCTCCCTCGTCCCATACATGTCTCACTTACCCTTCTTCTTATATGAACTACCACTTCCCACTATTGATACTACCCCAAAAAACCATAATTGCATGTGTGATCAATTTTTACCATCATTTCATGATCAACCACCTCATTATAGGTTTTCATCCCGAATAGAAAGACATGATATTGTATTTCTGACCACAGCCCCGTATCAAACTTCTATGAATTTAGCTTATCATTGGAAATGATCTCAGTTTCATATTGAACTAAATTTGTAATGTGGTTACTGTACTCCATCATAGATCAGTATCCCTGGATAAGCTCCAAAAACTCATGGGATCTAGAGAATGAAAAAATACCAACACAATACTGCTTGTTAAAAATGACCTTAAAATACTTCCAACCCATCTGCTCGTGCATTCTGGCTTGAACCACTGAGTCCTGCCACTTTCAATAAGGACCTTCCAACCTGAATGAATCACACTTCATTATAACCTCCTAATGAATATCAATAAACATGAACATCCATTCTATCTTATAAATAATCCCCAATTCTTCTTGATGTTTGGTGTGGCCCTATAATGAAGGAGGCTTCTTATTTTTGAATGCCTAAATTTTTTCTTTTTTTGGACATGTTTCAGGTTCTCTAACGAGAGAAAGAAAACATCGCACTCCTAAACAGAAAGGTTGGATAGTATAACCCACTACCTCCACTATTTTCTGATCAATGTGTGAGGGATCACTCTCTTCAACATCGTCCCATTGTTTCATAGTAATTCTTCAAGGAAGAATGTTTCTACAATAAGTAATAACCACACAGAAAACCATCAATGCAATATTCTGAAAAAAATTTCCAACGTCAAAAAATAACAACACTTCCATAAATCAAAATATAACGAAATCCATCCTAATAAAAACAAATAAACCAATCCACCCCACCCAGGGTTCATATAAATTTTATAGATTATACTTCTTATATAGAGATAACTCAAACCAAATCCCAACATCCCATGGAAGATTGAGTCCATTCACAAGGTGTGTTGGTCAGAAACTAGACTAAAAACTTGAACCTCAAGAAAAAAAAAACATATCATTGTTCAATCCACACTCTTCCCAAATAAATTGAACCAAAAAATTGAATCTTAGTTTTAATATTATTTTATGAAGTACCCAGCTAGGGTACCACCCAACCCGACACCTAGCCCAATTCATGGCATGACCCAAAGGGAATTCTTGATCCACATGGGCTCGAAACTAGTAAATGAGTATGAATAATATACTTTTGGAACAATTTCACCCATGTAATTAATAATAAAAACCAAAAAAAATAAAAAATCTTAATTTATAGGTATAACTAAATGAGGAAAAACAATTTTACAGATTCAAAGTTCTACAACTCTATCCAAAACAAAAAGTACAAAAATGGAATGTGAACAAAAAAACTATCCCAAGTGCCTTGATGAGACAAGAGGGGCATCCCCTTCAAGCCAGCACCATCAAAAAATGGTAGAAGTGGAACACTAGAAACTAGATCCACCATCACACCCACAATACATATCACATTTACCATGGTCATACATAACAAAATATAAATACACCTAAAGACGTGCATAGGGTTTGCAACAAATCCCAATAATATGCCACCCAAAAGGAATATTCCATGCTATAAAATTATAATAAAAAATAAAATTCACATTTCCATATGAATATTTGAACCATTTATTAAAAAAAATTCAGAAAACATTCTCAAGAGACGCTTTTAAAAAAATAACGTTTTAACAATTATGATTTCTTGAAATAAAACTGTATCAAGGTCTGCTATATGACTAATAATATCACCATATCAAATGATAAAAATATTATAAGAGAGCTTAGTGGTAAAATCCAAATAAGTAACTATAATTAGTTGGAATCTATGAACATCGTACCACGGTGATAAAAACCCCCCACTCAACTAACAACAGTTTCCTCGTGCCCGATCCACTAGAGAGGATTCAATCCAAAGTTATAATGCTCCCCATTTCATAATAAAAAACAAACCATGTTTCCATGAATGGGCCACTAGGGAAAATTAAATCCATTGCACTTGCTGTCTCTAATCATATCAAATTTATAGTTAGTGTTGTACTTTAAATATTGCTAGAAGAATCTGGGCCTTATCCCCTTCTGAATCAATGAGCATTTACTCTAAGTCCACCCATGTAGATACTTGGGATTACCATTGTGCACAAATTTCATAAACACATTCCAAGTGTCATAACAATTTTGAAATGCCTTTTTCACAACTTGCATAATTTAGGTATCCCATTTGGAAACATAAAAAAAAGAATAAATATGGAATCCATGTGTTTCCATGGGAAAATCCCTTTTTAAATTCATACACACAACAAAACCATTTTATCACATGCTTCACATCACTTTCCCAATTCAAAGATACATTTAACGTTCACAACAAAGAATCTAACATGCAACAAGACCCGTTTATCTTGTAAACTCAACTTACAAAACATTATCACATTTAAATCTATTTGGAAACACATTTATCACCTTTTACACATGATATAAAATTTATTAAGGAAACACCACAATAAAGTACACATAAATCGTTACTACATTCCTTTTGAAAACTCATCTTCATCACATGTACATTTCAAATCCTTTTCAATACATATTTTACACCACCAAATTTATTAATAAAAACATTTAAATAACCAAGAAAGAAATTAAAACTCATATAATAAGGTAAAATCATATAAATACCAACCACACACTTGGAAACTTCTAGAAATTGCTTGAAAACCATAAGCACGCCACCACAAGATCCTATAAAAGCAAGATAAAAAATGACCATAAATATTTCTACCAAAATCAATAGATTGAATCCTATTTTGTTAAAACAACCCACGAGAATATAATAACACGTGTAGTAGGGAAGAAGAAACCAATAAAGAGGTATAAATAAATGGAAACGAGACTTACTTGATGATTCATTGATGAACCAGGGCCAAAACCACACATAGATTAATTCTCAATGACACCAAGAAAACATGTAGGAAGCTCCCATTGATTAAAATCCTACTTGGTGTAGATGAGTGGTGAGTTAGGGATAAAATCAAATATGGGAGGAAGGTATGTTTACAATTTTTAATTACATGTATAGGTGACATAGTTAGCTCGCATAGTTTTCAATGTGGGTTGTGACCATGCATCCCTCACTATCAAAGAGGAAAATTCCATGTGGTTAGCCCACGTGGATTTACAAATGGTGTCCCAATAGTGCAGTCAACACTCTCCAAAATGAATATTTTCTGCACGGTTTCCTCTGTGAGGGTGCATAGTTTTCTAAAATTGTGAACCACCTACTGTAAATCCCCTAATCTTTATTTTCACCAAAAAATCTCAAGGATAAACTAAATGATAAATAGAATAACAACAATAAACAAAACAATAACAAAAAACAAAAATCAAAGATGTTAAAATCCTAAATTACATTTCATTTATATCATTACATGGGTTACCCTAGGGACATACCTAAAAAGAGGAGTGATCTAAAAATATGATAAGGGAATAATTAGAGTAATGAATAATGATGAAGTGTAAAATATGAGTCAAGAGGAATAAAATGATATCATAAAAGAGGGGGATCATGTATAATAACATAGAAATATTTAAAAATGTAAATGATATAATAAGATCATGGACTCATATTTATGTGTCACATGTATAAATCTTATCATCATAGACATAAGACAAATCTCAGTTCCAAGTCTACATAGAATAATCTCATAGGCTAATTTCTAATGCACTATATATTATATCTCATCATATATAAGAATTTCAAAATAAATTAAGGATTTTTATAATTCTATTCCCACAAATATAATCTTAGTACATCATACATATGTGTTATACATAGAAAAAAATCATTCAGATAATCATAATCTTGGGGAAAACAAATGGGAACGAAAAGGGTTGCCTATTCAGGTATCAAAGTAAGGTCAAAAATATATCATAAATACTCCCAAAAAAATAAGGTATTCAATATTTTTTTGAATTATTAAATGAATAAATAATCATAGTTTTTGATTATAGAACTCAAGTGAAGTAAAAATCATAAGAAATTGATGAATAAGTAGTTTGGTAATTAATATGTTATGCAATGTTTCATGAAAAAACTGTAAAGGGGATATGAGCAATGGAATTTTCGGAAAACCAAAAATGAATATCAATATTTTTCATAAAATAATGAATATTTTTATAATTCATAGAATATAAAATAAAATAAAATATTGATACATTAAAAGGATTAATAATTAGAAAAGTTAGCATACACTAGCTCTACATTATATAAGAGATTAGGAATCAAAATTGAAAAACATTCATATCCTAGAAAACAACGGTAAAAAGAACTTAGTATATAGTAGGGGAATATATATATATATATATAATATATAACATAATAATATATGAACATGGGTGAGACAATTTGAGAGAAATATAACGATGTCATAACCTAGTAGAAATAAGGTGAGTGAAAGGATCCCCTTACCTCAAGCACAAACCTGGCTTAGTACATTCTACTAATATCCAAAATATTAAAATAAAATTTATTATAAACTTTTTTAATAAGATTATTCATGTTTAATTCATTTATTAATATTCATTTATGATCATTATAACCACTTTATTGAAGCATGATGTTCATCTATATTGTCTCGTGGATGTTTGTTTCGTGATTCCATGGTCGCACTGATAAAATGGTAATTCATGATGTTCATGTTAAAGGATCCCATATATGGAAATGTAATGAAATTAATTTCATTTATTTATAGAATTTAAAAATTTTATAATTATAAAAATTTGTTATAAAGTATAATTATATTAATTAGTACAAGTGTTATGGTATAATGGTGTGTTAATTTTAGCGGATTTACAAGAAATGTAATGAAATTAATTTCATTTTATTTCATATATCATGAACCATCTTGAGTACCCTTGTAACCTAATAAATGAGATGTTCCTAACATTCCCAAGAGATAATTCTCAATTCCCATGGGTTGGTGACTTGCACATGGAATCATACAGCATTAAAGTGGGGACTATGTTTTCCATAAACATTGTGGAAGTAGATAAACAAGACAATATGAATTCAATAAAAGATCCATAGAGAGTAGTGTACCAAACATCAAACAATTAAACAACCCAAATATATATCATTAAAGTACCCAAAAGAGAATAAAAACACAATTCCAAACCAATTTAACTCCACAAGACCAATGATCAATGGCTACTACTAATTCCAAGTGGTGTCTTACCCTTACTCAAACCTAGGAGAATATATTCTAAAAATAATTAATGAAATAGGTAGGGTGTGAGATAAAATCCATGTAGGGTCTCTCCAACGATTCCATGATAAGATTCAAACATTTAATTAAATAAATAAATCATCCAAGAAAAAATTTACAGGTATGGTAGTTGATAGAATAATTAAAACAATTCATTATTTATATTTAAAATGATAAAAATACATTAAACAAATGGATTCATAAATAATTTATAATAAATAGTTTATATAAATTTATAAGGAATGTAAAATTGTTTAAAAACATTGGAACACATTTATATCTCAAATATAAATAATCAAGAATTATATTAATCTTTAAAAATGTATGATAGTTCCAGGATATAGGATCATTAAACACTCAATGGTGATCGTGGCAATAGGAGTATACACACATCCCTCTGAATCTAGCCAAAGGCAATTCATCATCATCCTGCTAGGAATGTGACCTAGTGCACTATGTTTTATTTTAAGTATTAAAGCATCAAAAGTGTGATATAAAAATAAATCCCTAACTACCTTGGATTTCATATTCTCGAATAAAATCAATGATGGAAGTTAATTTCCAAACAATTAAAAATAAAATTCATCCCATACCCCCTTTTCAAAAATTCCAATTTTCCATTTAAAATTCAAAAATTATTTTGATAAAAACATTCATTTTTCCATGATAAAACCACTGGGTTACTATAAAAACCATTTTAAATGATTTTTCTCAAGTACTGATTTGAAATCAATTTCATCAAATCAATTTTACAATTTAAATTTTTCAATTAAATTCCATAGTTTAATTTGAATAATTTCCCTCCAATTTCACAACACACAAAAATTTTGTGGAATTGTGTGTTTTCCCAAATTTCATGCCAAAAACCCAAATTCACATTCAAATCATCCAATTCAATGGAATTGGGTTTTCAATAATCCAATTTAAATAACTTTCGAGTAATTGAATTTAAATCAAACAACTAAATTTAAATCATGAAAATTAGGGTAAGTCATAGTCAAAAGGAAGTTAAGTCGTACTCAAATAGATATGAGATCCCAGTTCCTCCTGAAAACCTCTCAAAAATGAGAAATGAACCAATGATCTATGTTAGAAAATATGGTAGATCGATCTCCACAAAAACAAACAATCTCTTTCACGTAGATATTTTTCATCTCCTTAACTTTTATTATATCATAAATGGATATAAAGTGAGCCAATTTCTTTAGTCAATATATCAAAACCCATATCAAATTATTCTCTCATTGTGTATGTGGAACACTGACAAAAAATATCCCACTTTCAAGTTGGAAATGGATGTGGCTGAAGAAAACCAGAAGGTTTTTGTTTCTCTTCTCTAAACTATTGGTATGTGTAACAATGAGACACAAGTTCTGAAATTCCCCATCTCATAAACAGCCACCAAAATCATATTTGCATATCATAGAACATATTCATGGTTCTTGGGTTCTATGTCCACAAGAAGTTATCAAAATAACCTAGTAATGCTTTTTGTATCACTAATGGGATAACAAATCAATTATGGTAGCATAGAATTCCTATAGTGAAGAATGACCAGTTAGAATTGTCTCTGCACCATAAAGATATTATCTAATGATATTGAATTCATCATCAGGCGGTGTTTCCATAAGAATCATCTTAATAAGAGTGGATTTAAACTGAAAACGGGGCAAGGAAACCACATCCAAAGACTCTTAATCTCCAATATTCAACTGTTCAGAAAGATCCTTCAAGTTCCACTCTTCCAATGATTCCTTCACATTCTAGGTCAAAAGTTTCCTACTAAAATTATCAATGATGAAATTCCCTTTCCCCTGGGTATAGGAGAATTTAATGTTGAATGACTTTAGGTATTCCTCTCAATTCTTCTGGCAGAGATTAAAATATTTTGGAGATAAGATATAACTCAAACTCTTGTGGTCTAACTACACAGTGAACAGTTCTCGGTAGAGGTAATCCCGCCAACTCTTAAGAGTGTCCATCACATCTACATGTTTTATATCTTGGGTTGCATAATGTTTCTTGTATGTACTAATATGGAAAATCTATAAGCAATGACATGATCACATACTATAGAAACGAAACCCAAACTCAAGCCGGATTCATCATAGAATGCCGCATAGCTTTGTCAGACGTCGGTAAGAGTCAACATCAATGCAATAGTCAAAAGGTCATTTACCTCAATGAATGAATTAAAAAAAATTTCTATATAATGAATATTTACTCCCTTCTAGGAAATAAAATTCATTTGAGAAACAAACTATGATAAGTCCATAATTAACCATGGATAGTACCATTCTATGCCCAAGAATTGTTAAATCTGAAAAATGTTTTTCAGTTGTCCCCATTTAATTAAATCCTTTGCCTTTTCAGTATCAACGACAATACCCTTTTCTGAAAACATGTTTCCCAATAATTTCACATATTTAATTTACAAATCACATTTTAAAATTTTGGAATAAATATGGTGCTTTCTCAATAATTATATAAATACTATCATATAATGTACATGATCCTCTTTAGACATAGAGTAAATGAGGATTCCATCCACAAATACTACCACAATGGTATCAAGATACATGTAGAAAATACATTCCATTAAATTCATAAAGATAGTAGAGGAATTAATTAGAATAGAAGGCATGAAATGATACTCATAATGGTTATACCTATCCCTAAATGAGTTTTTCTTAATGTCAGATTCTTCTATACTCAACTGATGATAACCTGGTCAAAGGTTATTCTTCCAGAACCAATTTTCCCCTTTCAACTAGTAAAAAATATTATCAATCTATTGAAATAGATTATTTTTATTTACCATGAATATATTTCTTTTTTGGTAATCAATAAACAGGTGAAGTGAACCATCATCTTTATTAGTAATGAAAATTAGAATCTCCCAAGGTGAAAAGCTTGGGTGTGTAAATCCTTTCTCTAGAATATCATCAAACTAAATCATCAACTCTCATGTTTCATCTACTTTCTTGAGGTTTGAGAGGATTGGAAGTAAATTAGTACTGGGTACTAAATAAATATAAAAATACACCTATCTCACCAATGTCAGACCAGAAAAGTCATAAGGAAACGTGTCCAGAAACTCAACGAAAATTGGTCAGAGATCACTACTCCAAGATTCTTTCTCCAGTTAAAAGGAGAACACAAATATCTCATTCTCTAAATATAGGTAAGAATGAATGAATCTACTTGACCATGGGTCCCATTCTCTTTAAAATATATTACATGAACCATATGATGTAGTAAAGGAGACCCATCGAAGATAACGATCAATCTGGGCATTATTTTCAATGAGCCAATCAATACAAAATATTATTTAGAGTGGTTTCATGTTGAGAACCAGAAACATCCATGAGTTAAAGACATCTAATAAATAGAATGCACAAGATGGACTATCAAGGCCCTACCCCTTCATTGTTCCAAGGGTAGTTTCAATATCCACCACATAAGACAATATATTTATAGAAAGAAATTAGTCATATTAACAAAATGGGAAGAAATATACAAATAAGGTGGAGTAATATCAAATAAATCTATCACTAATGATGAATATATAATAATGGAACCTCTCACAACAACTGGACATGTATCCACTACCTACAGAGACTCCTCAACTACGTGAAGAAACTTTATTCCAGTTGTATGAGGTTGGAACACCATGTCTTATGAAGAATCTGATTTCACATCAGCTTTAACATGCACTGATAATACCATGAAACTAAGTGCAGTGGAAATGATAAGTAATAACATATTTAAGTGACTGTAGAGTTGTAGGATCCCTAGATGTTGGGTCTCCCAGTGAAAATCCTCTCCAAATTTCTAGCCATTCCATGCAGGTAATAAATCAAACCGCATATTCTAGGCTCAATAAAAGTTTTGGAAAACCCATATTGTTGATATCCACCATGAAAATCATCATGCTTCCACTTTACTCTAGATTAATTCACACTTCCACATGGACAAAAAGAAACCCTTGACAATGATAAAATGAAAGACATGTCCATTTTAGCCATCAATTCTAAATCGAACACATAATCATAAGAAGACAACTTTAACCATAAAACATGAGAATATATATTAGCTAAAATTCCCAACTCGAACAGTCGATTCTTAATTTTCTCATATGATACTTCCTTAGGTGAAAACTATACAAGATCACCATAATGGTTTTTATACTCTGTCATAGTTTGATCATCCTTTACAAGTTTGAAGAAGTTTCAATACTTTTCTAATAGTACCGACTCTAGATAAAACTGTCAAATAAAGACATCCTTGAAGTCTTTACACTCTAATCCCTCATGTTTATTCATTTTCACCATTATTCCTCACAATCGCTTTCTCATTACCTCAAGCACAATGGTGGAACACTTCACATTGATCTCCTTGGATGTCTTTAAGAATTCAAAAAAAAATCCATCTTGAACAACCATTCTGTGACATCTTGAGAATAATTGGATCCTATAACCGTTCGTAGATTCAGGAGAATAAACTCCCAAGAATGATTTCATAAAAAATACCTCTGAGGTTTTATAGGTGGATACTAGATGGGGATTGGTGTAGGTGTCTTCCCAAGATCTTGGATAGTATACACAATCACTACAACCAGACTTGGGTCCACGAGTGTATATTATCATTGAGGTTTAGTAGTAGTTTCCTACTATATTTGATATAAACTATAGAAGAATATTTACCCTCCCACCATGTATGTGACCTTCTACAGGTATGTTTTAAAATGTTTTAATATCACAGATTGTGTCCAAATAACTCACCAACTACCTAAGGCTTTCATGCGATCTTACGATAAGGGAAAATCATTTTAATATTGATTAAAATACTATAGACCCCATTATTCAATTTAAAATATATTCATTTCTCTACATTTAAAACCAAAATGATTTTTAATAAAAAAATATTCCCTTTCCCCAAGATAAAACCGCTTGGTTTTTATCAAATATTTTTTAGGCCATTTTCAGAAGTTTGAAATCCATTGAAAACCAATTCCATATTTTTCACAATTAATTTCCACAATTAAATTCCATAATTTAATTAAAAACATTTACATAAAATTTCCTACTTAAATTCAACAATTTAAATCTACCAATTTCCATAAAAATTTCCAAAATCAATGGAATTGGTGATCTTCCATATTTCCATTCCAAAATCATTCCAAATATCCTAATTCAATAGAATTGGGTTTTGTTAGTTATTGAAACAAAATATGATCAACTGAATTTAAAACAAGAGTTGAAATAAATAATGAAATTTAGGAATAATCAATTTCGATAATTGATATGGAACTACCTACCTCAAGGTCGTCGATGTCAGCAGCAATGTTAAACCACCATGTGTGGTTAAATACACATTCTCATTGCCCTATTATCTTATGTTTTGACACATCAATGGTCGATGTTAATTAATATTTCCTAAAACAAAATCCATTTATCTAATTTCAAAAGGAAATAAAATATCAGATGTGATGAAATTTTATCTCTCCTTAATAACTTTCAAAATATTGATGAAAATATTAAATGCGATAATATTTTTACTCTCCTATATAATTTCAAAATATCATTTAATATATTACAAGATATAATAAATTCTCTCTCCTGGATAATGTCAAATTATCATTTAAAATATCATAGGTGATAATATATTCTCTCTCCTAGATAATCTATGGATTACTGTTTTATGTCAATGCACACAAACACAAGCTTTATCCCAAAGAACAATTATAAATCCCATTCGATAATTTTTATCCCTAAATTAATTTGATAATAGAGGAGGTGTTCTACATAATAATAATTTTTTAATATATATAAATATATCAAAATATTCTTCGATAATGCAATTATTGTTCAATAAAACTTTTCATTTAACTAGTGATAAATTCTTCAATAACTATACTGTTTTAATTTTTAAAAAATATCATTTAAAAAAAATTAGATTATATCCTCAGAATAAAGTATCGATGTAATTATAGTTTCTAATTCATGACAATTATCCTTTGATAATTTGGATAAATTATGATTATATTATTACTGGTTTTATTATCCTTTATTTTTAATCACCAATATTTTTTTGTTTTAAAGAAGCCTTTTCAGATTTTGTGAAATTAGGAAAGTTGAAGAAAATAACTAACTAACAATAAAAAAAGATCCACTCATGAAGCCTAGTGATGATTGGAAAGGTGGAACATGCTTGGAAACTCACAAACGGGTCTTTACAACATCACATACGATGTGCAATGGAGTCATCCCGACTCAATCAAATAGAGAAACACTGAAAGTAAAGAAATTCATATATATATAATCTCAATGGTGTATTGTTATGCCTAGAAAAAACCCCAATTCTCAAACTCCCTTTTTAACCACAATTTCAATAAAAACATAATTACAAATTGTTTAATTGTATCCCGTTAAGACATTGGTGATTGAAATGCTCAAAATAGATATAAAATGAAGTTATTTCAAACCTCCGCAATTCAAAAATGGCGTATACCCTTTATAGAAGATAAATGAATTATAGAACTATTTTTTTTATAACTAATCTAATAATTAAATTTTTAAACATTATAATTTATTCGCAGTGATAAAAAATGTATGTTGACTACAAAATTTATTCCCCGCCTAAGGTAAACACCCAGTTCCAGAGCCAATGGTGGTCTCATGTTTTTTATATGACACACTTTTTGATAGATATTATTTATTTATTATTGAAAAATTGTAATAAATAATTAATTAAAAATAATAGGGGTTTTATCATGAGTGATTCGTTCAATCATCTGACACTTTCAAATGTAATAACCCATCTTGGTTAATCCCCCCAATCTGGAGTCATCGGTGGTCATTCCTTTCCCATATGATGCACCATTTGGAAGATATTTAATTATTTTTAACAAAATAATATATTAAATGTTATTTAGAAACATTATTTCATGAAAGAGAAATTCAAAACTCTAGTGCCTTCGAATGTTATACCCCTCCTAGAGTAAACACCATGTTTCAAACCAAATAGTGGTCATAGATTTCTCAAAAAATGCATTATTTTGGATTTATTCAATTATTTTGAATAAATTGCATGTACTAAATATAATATAATTAATATTTTTATTTATTCTTTACTAAAACTTTTTGTGTCTCGTAATCTCATACTAACTCAGTGTAGAGCATCATAATTATTCAATTGAAATTCCAAGATGTTGACTATCAGTAAATGCTTTTAACACATTTATTACAAATTTACTGATAAATAATTTTTTCGCATAGGATATTAATTACATGACACTAAAGGGGTTATGAAAACCTTAAAATAGTAATGAGATGTTACAACCTTCCTACTATAGGAACATTCTATCCCTATAATGCCTACGAAGAAGAATCCATGTTAAAAAGATGAGGTCCCTGCTCTCTCATCAGGGTCTACCACTCCTATATCTCATGATAAATAGAACCACGCTATTGTAGCACATGGTACAAAGGTATCTTTCTCCCACAAAGTATCATGGTCTCAGAATCTACAACCCTTACTTGTCGTTCAGTCACAAATAAAACAAGTTCCACTACAAGATCACACCAACTCAAAATATGAGATGGGTCATATAAATAATTTTAAATATGAGGTACATGAAACATATTGTTTAACAATGTCAACTATAGTGGTAGTGCCAAATGATATGGAACATTCCCAACCTGCGGAACAACCTCAGAAGGTCCAACAAAATGAGTAGGAATCTTCCTTTCCGTCCCTAGCCACTGATAATCCAACCAAGGTGAAACCTGAAAGAATACCATTTCACCAATAGAAACTCCAAAGGTCTAAGGCGGTGAAAAGTATAAAAATTGTACCCGAAATTTGAATTCAACATTCATTGAGGAATCAAATGAATCTTAGTTAACATCTCTTGGACAAAAAATTTTCCAACCAAGAAAACTTCCCTAATCGTCAGCCAACACAATAGATATTTACAAGGACAGCCATACAAATCATCCAAAGGAGCCATTCTGATCATGGAATGGTAATTGTTGTGATAAGAAAATTCAACCATCCCCAAATTATAATCTCAAGCCCCACCAAGTAGAGAGAACAAGAGAGAAGCATATCCTTAGGAAGATCATCCAATTGTGAAATCTCCTCTTTCAAATCAGCCGGTTCCATGCAGTCAGTGGGGATTGAATTTGGTTGAGTACCATGCATCAAGTCAACGGAAAACTCAGCCTCACTTACCAGTGGTAAACTAGAAAAGGCAAAAAAATATGAATGGAAATCGACGATAACTAGAGGGAGATCTCCACTCATTAAATATCACTCCCGATCAAAATAAAACCCTGATATCACTTTCCCCAACTTTGGATAAGAAGGTCAGGCTTCTCTCGAACTTGGTTCTAATTCTACTTGAATGACCAGAGGCTCGCCAATGGGTGTATTAAGGTAGACTTGTAAAAGATAAAAATCAATATAGGATTAATTAGTAATGATATAATCCATCTTGAATATGATGTCAATAGATTTCATGTTGACTACTATAAAACTCCAAAACAAACTAAGCATCAGATAGATATTAGACAAAAATGGAACTATAAAGACCATACTCTCTCTTTATACGACGGGGTTTAGTAACATCCATTTCACAAGATAAAATCCCAAAAAAAAATTCATATATTAAAAATATGGGATGAAATAAATGAATGATATGAACCATTATCAAATACAGCAAACACTAATGATGATTCTACAATAATGGTACATCTCACGGTCATTAGACCAATCTTTTCTTCCTCTGGAAACTCTTACACTGTGTGAATAAACTTTGTTTTGGATTCTTGTGGTGAGAATCCTTTTATACATTAACCATATGATTGCACTGTATTTTTAGGAGGAGCCGATGATCCTATTATACGATGTGGAGTAGAGAAATGATGGAAGGTTCTTTGTAAGTTACCATAACGTCCACTGAAGCTGTAGTTATTGGTTTCTTTAGTGAAACCCCTCCTAGAATGCCATGGATCTCCATGTTGATAGTAAGTCAAAGAACTTGCTCCTTGTATTACATCATGTGTGGAATGAATCTCTCCTTGAGATCTTCTTCAACAGCGATCACACCTCCATTTTAATTTCAGGGAACCAATGCTGCTACAGGGATAAAAAGGAACTCCCATCAACCCAAACATTCTGGTTTAGTCCTTCTCAACCATCATCTCCCTACCCACCACATTAGTATAAGAGAGAAGCTTCACCAAGAAATCATGATAATAGATATCAAATTGAGTACCCAACTCGAACTCTTAGAACGTCTTGTGGTTTTGATTATATGTGCCTCTAGATCTGTTCATGATCTTCTATTTAACTGGTCGTGGCGCTTCAACGGATGCCCGGATCAAAAGTTATGGTTTTTTTAGTGATTTCGGGGTTTCTCACATTTTTTTATTTTTTTCATTTCATTTAGCGGCGGTTTTACCAAAACCGCCGCTAATCCTTGAATAAAATTAAAATAAAAAATATATATATATATTTTGCCGTTTAGCTGCGGTTTTTTCGCGGCGGTTCTTAAAAACACCGCGAAATGGCGGCCTGAAAACGCGTTTCGCGGCGGTTTTAAAAACCGCCGCGAAAAAACCACCGCTAAACGTCGGTTTTCTGGTAGTGATAACTACACCATATTAGAAAAATGATTTGAATATTGAGTCATGGTTTGTTTGGCCTACTTAAGCTTAAAAAACTCCAAATCCATGGCCCACACCATTGACTCTTGATAGAACCGGTTGGTAAAAAAGAACCTTGAAGTGTTTGTACTCTAGTTCCATGTGCTTCATCGTCGTCACCATCACGTCCCAACATCTCCTTCTTGGTCCTTCTTGTGCGAAGGTGTCACACTACACCTTGATCATGTCTGGGGTTTCCAAGAACTCAAAGAGACATTATATCTTTCCCACCCATTACTCAACATGTTGAGGATTAGTCCAGACTTTAAAAAATGGTGGTTTATAGTGAAGTAACTCTTGAATATTATTTTGAATAACATCCCCCCAAGGATCCATAGATAGATCATGAGTGGGAGCTGGTGATGGTGTATATCCCAGATCATGGATTGTACTCGCAATCACCTAAACCAGATTCAGATCCAAAATAGGATTTTCTTATTGATGTTTAGCAACAGCCTCTTCCTGGATCTGATTTTCATGTCCTATTGTAGTGGGATACTACACAACATCATAAAACAGAAGTAATGCATAAAACTAACTCCCAAACTAACTAACAAAATAGATTACTCTCAATATAAGAAACAATAAGATTTGGAGTTCACTCTATCCAATTCACAATAGGGAAAAGACAATAACTAATTAATAGATAAAATATTTTAAATAATTTTACATTTAATATATTTTTTTTAAATCACACAAAAGTTTTCATTTATGATAATTTTCCACATTTTACGGTATTTTTTGGAATTTTGATCTAAATCTTAAAAATGGGCAATTTTGGATTTTTAATAGTTTTAAATTATTTAAGTCATATAGCCATAACATATACTATATTAATTAAAATTAGGAAATTATATACTTTTAGTATTTCAAACATCAATCGATTCATTTCATCCTTTAAAACTAAAATATGAATCGACCATATGGAAGCTCAAAAGAAGATCACAATTTGGGCCATGAAAATTGTTTATAGATCTTTCTACTTTTAGTGTTGGTTCTCTAACTCATTCGTGGTGGTACCAATTACTATGAAATTCATGGTTGCTTGGGAAATGTGTTTTTTAATTTCATTCATGAAGAATATGATGAATTAATTGGTCGTTTTCAGGGTCATAAAGGCATTCTAATTTGGAGGTTTTAAATTTGAAAAGTCTGACTAGACAGAACAAATTTTCATAGTAAAACGGTCATAACTCTCAGAATAAATTTTCAAATATGCTGATATTTTGAGAAGAGACAACCAATATATTTATGAATGACATTAATAAAGGTTTAAACAAGTTAATTGGTCATTTATTGGGGCTAAAATGCATAAAACTTAGGAGGAAAAATTCTTCCTATAAAAGGAAGAGAGATTCTCCCTCTCAAAGATCCTCATTTTCCATCTCATTCCTTCCATGGTACTAAGGGGGAGATCTCCACTAAGAAAGATCATCCAAAAATATTTACATTTTCATCTTATTAATTTTTTTGTTTTATTTATTTTTTTTAGTTTTCAATTGTAATTTAGATTTACATTAAATTCATTCATTGTTTTAATATTTGTGTCCAACTTCTTCGACCTTATTTTTCTCCAATTCTACTTTTTCTCTTTTTCAGTTCATATTCTCATCTTTCAACCATGAAATGTTTCCCTAAAAATGATGGCCTAACCTAAGATATTCCCTAGGATAGGTACATCGAAATTTAATTTATTTTGTGCATAAATTCTTATGTTTTATTAAGTATTTGATGAACATGAGTGATGTGCATGGTTGTGGCGATCTTCCACCACCGAACTGGTCACAAACTCATTTATATTATTTTATTAATCTTTTTCCATCCATTATATTGGATAAAATCTCCTCATATGATCAATTTGATCCATTCATTAGTTAAAATGGAATATTATGGAGACAGGACTTGGAAGATGTCACACTCCTGATCGAGGTGTGCCACCAATCATGATTATAGGAGGAGTTGAATTTAAGATTTCGAAATACATTCATGATTTCACACCATTAAATAAAATAATTGTAATTCATTCATGATATATCATAATTCAATTATCAAACATAATTTAAACTCCAATAAAAAGAATGATGGAACCCAAAAAACCAACCCATAAAGGCCATGTTCATTCTTCATTAATTACATTTTGTCATTTCATGTTAGTTTAATCTTTTTATTCATTTAAATTTTATCACCTTCCTAAATAAAATAATGAAACCAAAAATAATTATTTTAGATGAATTAGATTATGTGAGTAAACATCTAATAAATCTCCATATGTTAGATGAATTTGGCCAACCTCTATGCCGCATTAGAAAAATAATTTTTTTCCTCGACTTATGATAGGAATGAATAAAAACTAGCATTGGTGTCAGGGAGGAAATGCTACTTAACAACAAAAAGATATTTTTAAAAACTGAATGATCTATAGTTCAACTGACCATTAAGTAAAATTGATCTTGAAATTTAAAGAACACTAACCAAACTAAGAAAACAAAATTTTCAATCCAATTTTGACGAAATATACTTCTTTGATTGAAGTGACACTCTAAGTGTTCACTCTGAACCTAAAATCACTTCTAGTAATCTCAACCAAACATTGAATGATCTATGCACGCCTCAATTCGATATTAAAAATAACCAACTCATTGCACCTATTTCCACAATTATTTTTAACTTCATGTCAATATGATTCCCCTCTTCCAAATTTTCATGGCCTTGTAGGAGAATACCAAGATCAATACATGCAAGAGTTCAACTTCGCATGCTCATGTTTCTGGCCAAGAGGAGCACTAGAAGGCCAATTTTAATGGAGTACATTCACCTTCTCACTTGATGGAGCATCTAAATTATGGTTTTATAATTTACAAATGTGGGTTATTAGTGATTGTGAGGATTTAAAAATATGATTCATGCAAAGGCAATTTCCCACATCTTGGGGCACTTCTATAAAAAAGTGATTTCTGTCATATAATAATCAATTGGATACACCCTCTATAAGTACTAGGATCATTTCAAAAAGCATTATTCCAACTATCCCCATAAATAAATGGAGGAACACCAATTCCTTATGTTCTTCTACCAAGGAATTCTTGACAATGATTGAAATATTATTGATGGATCATCATAAAGATCCCTGATCGAAAAGTCATCTTCGGTTGTTCGAGGTTTGATTGAGAAGATTGTGCCAAACTCAAAACAGTTTTAAAGAAGATGTATGGTCTCTAGGGGATATATGAGGTAAAAACATCTTACTCATCTATGTTTATTGAAACTAACGTTGGTGTCCTTATATGGTTAGTCCGTCAAATATCTGTAACTCATGAAAATGGAATACAAGCTTTAACTCAGGTATGTGGCTTGTGCTATTATTCCAATCCTTATACTAACCAGTGTCCTTACATATATGGGATATAATAATTCTTTACGACCTTCTATCCAATAAAATTATAGTAAAATCAACTATATCAACCCCATGACTATAAAGGATATAGAAACCAAAAAAATAAATGAGTCATTCAATCCTATCTAGTACTCCAGTCAACCACCTAACCAGCATCAGAAATACTAGAACTCCCCCCCCCCCATTTGAATAATCCTATAAACATCCCTTCCAACAATAATAATCATATCATCCACCCCCATTCCAAATAAAGACATATGGTAAACCATCCACTACCATATAACCATCGGTGGAATGGCTAAAATCCATGTATGAGGGCCTAGATTATAAGGCTGATAAGCTGAAAGACATGGTGGGAAGTCTTATTGAAATAATGTCCAAAAACCAATGAAAAATCCCTTAAAAATCCCAGATTCTAAAGAGAATGGAAATAAAATCATTACAATAATTAGAAAATAACACCCACCTCTAATCAACCATAATCTAGAAATAATAACACATGTTTTGAGGGATAATGATGTTGAAAATTCGAAACATTCTGTGAAAATACACCAAAAATAAGAAAAGGAATAGGAGGAGAAGGATTGGTTGAGGAATAAGAGACAAGAAATGCCAACTAGAAGGAAACATATAGAGAAAAAAGAATTACCCCCATGATTTCCATCAAGAATTATTGAAACTATGAAATTGTATGAAGAAACAATTGAAGAAGAAATTTTGGACACCTTCCAGAAAGTGGAAATCAATATCCCCCTACGTGAAGCTATCAAGAAATTACAAGGTATGAAAAAAAAATAGAAAGATATTTTCACCAAAAAGAGAATACTTCAAGGGAATGAAATATTCAACTTGGTGAGAAGTTTCTTAGTCCTTATCATACCGCATATGACAACCAAATGTCAAGATCAAGAGATGGTATTCATTCCATGCACCATTGGTGAATTAAATATCTCTAGTTCTTAGTGTAATCTAAGTGCTTTGATTAATTTATTACTTTACGTGGTATAAAATTATTTTTTGATGAGATACATAAATTCCATAAGAGTGGTGGTCTAGCTTGTATATAGATCCACTGTTTTCCTAGATGGAGTTTTAGAGAATGTCTTGGTGAAAGTCAAATATCTCTTATTCCTAGCAGAATTTTATGTAATGAATATGGAATAAGATAGGAGCCCATCACACACACCCATCATTTTAGAGAGACCTTTCTTTAAGACAGCCAAAACAATCATCAATGACCAAAAAGGTATACTCACCCTGAAATTTGGAGATAGCACTATCCACTTCAATGTTTTTGAATCCATGAGGCACCCAGCAGATGATCACACCGTCTTTGGACTCTCCCATGATGTCAGCACTGAACCCATTGAAGAATCAGGTATGTTCCATGAATTCTTAGGCTTATGAGAGAATTTTTATATTAATGAACATGTGAATTCACAAAACACTGAAGATTCTGATTTTATATGGGAATAAGAGGTAAATATTAATTCTTCAATGATTTTTGGAGTATTGGGGAAGTTGATATGGTTTCTTGTATATGGGAGGTCCAACCATTGGAAGTGTGGAATGTCATTTTATTTTCATCCCTTTATAATCCCCCTGAACTTGATTTAAAACCACTCCACAATGATTTGAAATATGTGTACCTTATAAAGAGAGATAAATTACCAGTTATAATTGAAAATAATTGTATAAAACACAAGAAAGATATTTTATTGATATTTTGAGAGAGAATTTCAAGCAATGGGGTGGAGCTTTGGTGATATCCCTAGAATAAAACCAAAAATATGCCCATATAAAATTTTTATTTATAGTTATTCCAAACCTATTAGAAAGCCCCAAATGAGTCATTATCCCACCTTGATGGAGGTTATAAATGAAGAGATTAAGAATCTTGTGGAAGCTTGGATCATCTATCCCATTTCAGAATCATAGTGGGTTGTCCCAATAAATGACGTTCCTAAAAAAACAAACCCAGCCACTATGAGAAATGAAAAGAATGAGTTAATCCCAATGAAAATTCAAAATCTATGGAGAGTGTTATTTTATATTAGGAAATTGAACTAGGTCACTCAGAAATATCATTTCCATATCCCCTTTATTGACCAGATGTTAAATAGATTGGAAGGAGGAACTTATTATTTATTTTTAGATTGATTTTCAGGTTACTTCCTAGTACCCATTGCTTCTGAGGATCAAGAGAAGATGACATCTACATCCCTTTAGTATTTTTTCATATAAAAGGATGTCAGTTGGGTTATGTATTATTCTAGGTACATTTCAAAGGTGTATGGTATGTATATTTTCTGATAATATTGAAGATTTATTGAAAGATTTATTCGATGATTTCACAGTTTTTGGAGATTATTTTTATCATTGTTTCATGAATCTAGAAAATGTTTTGAAAATATGCATTGAAAAAAAATCCTGTTTTAAATTTTGAAAAGTTTCATTTCATGTTTGAGAGAGGAATTGTACTTATGAATTTAATTTTCTTAAAAGGTCTTAAAGTGGATTTATCAAAAATTAAACTGATAAATTCTTTGCCCTACCCTAGTTTTGTTAAACATGTTAGATCATTTCTAGGACATGTAGGATTCTATAGGAGGTTCGTCTAATATTTTAGTAATAATTCTATTCCTCTATCTACATTACTTTTTAAATATTCTGATTTTGATTTAAATTGTTCATGTAGGGAATCCTTTAATGAGTTGAAGGAGAGATAGATTTCACCATCAGTGATGAAACCGCCAAATTGGTATGAACCATTTGAGATACTTTATGATTCATCCAACCAAGCTATAGGAGAAGTCCTTTCTAGGAGAATTGAGGGTGGGACACAAGTCATTCTATATTCGTCAAGAACCTTATATACATACCAATACAATTACAAAACAACGAAAAAATAGTTCATAACATCTTTTTTTTCTTTAGAATAACTTTAAATCATACCTGCATGGAACTAAAATCACAGTGTTTTCTGATCATGCAGCTCATAGGTACTTGATGAAGAAACATGATGCTAAAACAATTCCAGTTAGATGGATGGTACTACTATAGAAGTTCAATGTATAAATCAAGGAAAATAAAGGATCTGAGAACCAAGTGGTTGATCAATTTAGTAATCTATGATACACTGCAGAAATTGAAATTCTAGAAAAATTACCACTAAATGATCAATTTCTAGGACATCATTTTTACTTGGTTGAAGGGGAAGTGAATTGGTATCTGGTAACATCGCATGTCTCATCTCATTTCAATTCCCACAAAATAAAAAAATGCAAAGATGAATCTAGATATTACCTTTGGGATGATCCATTTATTTGGAACATTTGCAATGATCATGTAGTAAGATGTTAGGAAAAAATTGAATTTAAATATGTCTTTTAATTTTTTCACACTTTATCTTCTGAAGTCCACATTAGACCTCAATGGACTGAAAGGATGGTTTTAGAATTTGGAATTTATTGGCCCTCCCATTTTTATGAAGCTCATGAATTTTTTAAAATGTGTGAAAAATTATTGTTTTCATGAGACATTTCAAAGAGAAAAGAAATGCATCAAAAGCCACTAATGTTTTTTGAAATTTTTGATGTCTGGGGGATATATTTTATGGGACCTTTCCCAATTTCATTTGGAAATTCATACATCTTTAATGCAGTTGATTATGTTTCAAAATGGGTGGAAGTAAAATACACAAGACTATAGATACTAAATTTGTATTTGATTTTTTTAGGGATAACATATTTTGTAGGTTTGGAGTGCCCAGAGCCATCACCAGGGATTAAGGGATTCACTATTGAAATTGGAGAATGGTGACTTTGTCAATGATGTATGAGGTCCATCATAAAATATCAACCCCAATCATCCAGAGAACAGTGGTAAAGATGAATTTTCCATATAGAAATCCGAGGAATTTTGGAAAAGAATAATAATCTATACAGGAATGACTAGAGAAAAAGGTTGGAAGATAACTTATAGGCTTATAGGACAGCCTACAAAACACCAATTGTAATGAGTCAATATAATATGATTTATGGGAAAATCTTCCACCTATAAATATAATTATAGAATAAGAAATATTGGGTTGTGAGGAAGATGATTTTAGATCTTGAAAGTGCTGTGAAAGAAAGAAGATTGAAGTTTCAAGAGATATAGGAAATTGGAAGGGAGGCATTTGAAAAATCGAGGATTTAAAAAGAACGAACAAGAGTGTCCCATGAAAAGATGATCTAACCGAATGACTTCTATCCTAGAGACAAAGTGTTCTTATTCATCACAAGACTCATTCGAATTCCAGAAATACATAGTTCAATATGGCAAGACCCGTTTATAGTTACTCATATATATCCTTTTGTTTTTTTCATATTACAAAGGATGGAGAGCAGGATCCATTCAATATTAATGGACGTAGGTTGAATAAATTCCTAGGGACCCAACCATTAGGGATATTAGAGGATATCACTCTCCTCAAACATATTTATCAATAAAATCCATCAGATCATACCTCTCTTTTACATTTGCTTTCTGGTTGTGATTCATTTTAAAATCTTATTACATGTTAAATCCATTTGAATTTACTTAGGACACTGTGTCATTTAACTATGGCGGAGGGATCCTTTATAGTTTAGGATTTTAAAATTTCAATTTGGTTTAGTATTCCTATAAAAAATTGTTTGTTTTTTAGATATTACTGTGTTTCTTTTTAAAATTTAGTGTGTTATCAAAACTTTTGAGCTGAAATGATTTTCAGTTCAATTTTGGAAACCCAATTCAATTAGTAAACCAATATATTCCATGAAATTGAGAATAAATGATTTCTAAAATTAATTTGTTTCAAGTTTAATTCTTTGGGAATATCATGAAAAGTAATCTGATTTTTAAATCTCATTCCACATCTCACTGTATTCATTTTTGTATGAATTTCCTATGAGGATTCTTTACCATTGTTATCTTATTATTTATATTCACCTCACATCTTGAGAGAACTATCCCAAGATTTCTTTAATTAGAATTTGATTTATTTCTATCAAAACATGAGGGATTGAGGTACTTGTGTTTTTATTTACTGAAGAATTTGTTAGGTTTCAAATCCCCATTTTCGAAAGAATCATTTTTATTATGGACTACCTTGTAAATTTATCCTTGTATCCCTTAGAATCAATGAACAACCAAATAGTTTAGCCTCATTACAAGCCAGTTCTCTCTATCCTTCCTTCTCTTGAAGTGAAATTATATGATATAGTAGAACTTAAGTGTGGGGGATAATGTCTTATGGTGTACTCTTTCATTTGATGATAGATTTGGGGGAAATTAAACACTATAGAACGGATGTTTCTACTGAAGTATTCATTTTGTTAAATTTTGAGCCTTTTAGAGATTTTATGATAAAATATGGTGTTCCTTTCTAGAGCTTCCAAAGGATAAATAATGTTGTGCCTATATGGATCATACAAGGAAAACAGTGTTTGAGATGAATTTTTTGTGGTTGAAATGATAGATGGTGTGAACTTTCCTTGAGGTTTCATGGTTATGGAGATGATTTTCTATAAAGGAAAATATAAGGAGACCATACTTGACGTAAAATTAGAATCTTTCAATGTTTCTTCAAAAAGATCCAAGACCTCATTTTTTGGCCTCATAATTTTTAACATATAAATCTTTCCAACTGGAAGACACAAGTCAAATTTAAAAATTCATCATGATAATCACATGTCCCTGACTCAAATCGGGTGATGAAGTATGGATTTATTGAGCCTTTGGAGACTCTATCATGAGTTTGGATGAGAAAAACCTTGTTAAACCATTAGATTTATGAGATGATTGAAAATTTAGGTAAGGTATATATCTATCATGAATGGGATGAGAAACGATGTTGAAATATTTTAAATATTCTAAATGGAGAACTTAAAATATGTTTATTTATGAACTATATCTTATTATTTCTTGATGTGGATTGGGTAAATCTAATTGGTATGTGCTTTGAATTTACTTTGATTTAATTTTGATGCTTACTTGTCAAGGATTCCAAGTGATAAGTGTGGGTAAATTGATAGATTAAATATTTTCAATAATTTTACATTGAATTTAATTTTTTTAAATCCCAAAAAAGAGTTAATTTAAGATAAATTCTCAAATTTTATGATATTAGTTGTATTTTGAGATTAATAGTAAAAATGGACCATTCGGGATTTATAACAATTTGAAACTAAGTATTATGGTAATAACCTTTTATATACTAATAAAAAAATTTCAATTATTTATTATTAGTATTCTACACATATAGTGATTTATTTCATCCTATTGGACTAAAATCTGAATCTACCATATGGAATCTCAAAAATAGCACACAAGTTGGACCATGAAAACTATTTACAAATCTGTCTATTTTTTTTTGGGTCCCTAACTCATTCCTGGTGGTACCAATTACTATGAAAATCAGTGTTTAAATGAGAAATAATTTTTGTAACATCTTTCTGTAATTATATGATATTCTAATTGGTTGTATTCATGGTCATTAAGGCATTCTAATTCTGAGGTTTTCTATTTGAAGAGTCTGACTGGATAGAATAAAATGGTATAGTAAAATGATCATAACTCTAGGAATAAATTATAAAATATGATTAAATTTTTAGGATATAAGTAAAATATATTTATGAAAAACATTTATGAAGGGTTAAGCTCGTTAAGAGTTCATTTACGTGGGATAAAAGTAATAAACCTTTAGAGGTAAAATTCTTCCAATAAAAGGATGGGAGCTCCTCCCTCTCAAAGCATACCATTTTCCATCATATTCTTTCCCTGGAGCCAAGGGGGAGATCTCTACTGAGGAAGGCCATCCACAAATATTATCCTATTCATATTATTAATTTATTTATTTTCCTTATTGTTTTAGTTTTCAATTATACTTTAGATTTATAATAAATTCATGCTTTGTTTTTTTGTCTCCAACTTCTTCACCCTTATTCTTCTTCCACTCTTCTTATTCTTCTTTTCTATTTGTCTTTTCATCTTTCTACCATGACCTCTTACCCTAAAAATGATGGGACAACCTAATACTTGGATCAGGAGAGGTATGTGGAAATTTAATTTATTATGCGCTTAAATTCATATGTTTTGTTAAGTTTGTTATGATCAAGAGTGATGTGCCCTGGTGTGGTGATCATCCACCACGACACTGATCTAAAACTCAGTACTATTTTTTTAAATATTTTCCCTCACTCTATTGGATACCATATCTTCATACAATGAAGTTGAGACATTTAGTGGTTGAAATTGAATACAATGGAGACATGTATTCGAAGATGTCAAACCCTCAATTGAGGTGTTCCATAAACATTGATTATAGGAGGAGGTGAATTTAATATTTCATAATAAATTTAAGATTTCAAACCATTAAATAAAATAATATTAATTCATGGATGATATCTCATAATTTAATTATCAAGCATAATTTAAACACCAACAACGATAATGATGGAACCCACAAACCAGTACATAAAGGCCAAGTTCTTTCTTCTTTAATTTCATTTTTTCATTCAATGTTAGTTTAATCTTTTAATTAATTTAAATTTCATCCCCATCATAGATTAAAGGAAAATAAACAAAAAAAATATTTTAGGGGAATTAAATTATGTTAGTGAATGTCTGAGAATGCTCATGATGTCAGATGACCCAAGTTAGCCTCTGGGATACATTAGGAAAATAATTTTCTTTTGACATACCCTATGATTGGAGTGTGTCTTTAATCCAAAATAAATCATTCCCTAACCACCCCATGTGGATTGAGGTTCATCATAGTGATAGATATCTAGGAACACAATTACAACTACATCCTAAGTCCCGAAAAGATATTACAAATGCATACTGACTTCAAGGAAAAGGATGCACCACCCTTTGATAGGACTTGGCCATGAACCGGACTTGGTACCCTGGTAACCTGATAAATAAAGCATCCCTCACAAAGACTATTAGGTATTCCCAACCCCCATGGGTCAGAAACTAACACCTCCCATTATATAAAACTAAAAGTGGGAATGATTTTTCCCCAAATAATACAGAAACAAAGGAAGTAAGATAGTATGCATAACAAAAGAAACTCCACTGGGAGCAAAGTAACAAAAACAATAAGGCATAAAAACCCCATTTTACTAATACCCAAGTATTAAAACAGGAAAATATCCCAAAGTTACCTAAGGAAAAAACTCCCCAAGTCCAAATCTCGACAGCCAGATCCACCTCCAAGAGATCACTTCCCTTTTCTCAAAACTATAAGAATAAAGTCTAAAAACACATGAAGGCAAAAGTATGGTGTGATACCAAGCCCAGTAGGATACCAAAAAAGATTCCACAATATATTACAAAGATATATCATCAAATGAAAAGATTTCAATTTTCAAAATAAAAAGGTTTCTAAATTTAAAATAATATTTAAACAAAACATGGTATACATTTTCAAAATGATGTAAAAATAATTCTAAAGCACAAACATTAATTTGCAAGAGATGAAATATTTCTAACACATTGGATTAAATAAAACAGCTACAAAAACCATTTTATTTAAATTCAGTAAAGGATTTTAATGTAGTTTTACAACATCGACATACATTTATGTCTCAAATATTAAAAAACATGAGAGCAACATCGTCATCTTCAAAGTAGCTACGATAGATTTTACCAGCTATAGGATTCAACACTCCCTACATGATCATATAAAAATGATTATACTCATCTCCCCCCCAACACATGCTAGAGGAGACTCTTCACCCTCCCATTTATGATGATACCTTCAAGAGGTATGTTTTAGAATGTTGTAATAGTGTAAAGTGTATCCAATTAACTCACAAACTACCTAAGGCTTTCATCTCCTTTTACAAGATGGGAAACTTATTTTAAGACATCTTAAAATACAATAAATCACATTCTTCCATTTCAAAATTTCAAATTTCTTTCCATATAAAACCAAAATAGGTTTTAATCAAAAACATTCTCTTTCCACAAGATAAAAACACTAGATTTTTATCAAACCATTTTTATGAAATTTTCACAATTTTAAAATCCAATCAAAACCAATTCCTTATTTTTCAAAGTTAATTTCCAAAATTAAATTCAACAATTTAATTGAAAAAATTTCCATCAAATCCATAATTTAAATTCAGCAATATAAATTTTCCAATTCCCGAAAACATGCCCCAATTCAAAGGAATTGGGGGTTTTCTACATTTCTGTGCATAAAAAATTTCAAAACTCTTGATTCACTAGAATCGGGTTTTATTAATTATTGAAATATAATTTGATCAATAGAATTTAAATGAATTGTTTAAATAAATCAAGAAATCTCAGAATAATCATTTTGGCTAATCAGGATGGTACTACCTACCTCAAGGTCATTGATGTTAGCTGCAATGATAAACCACCCTGTGTGAATCATTAAACCACCTCATAGTCTTATTATCATAACCATCAACACACCAGTAGTTGACGATCATCAAGGGTTCACATATCCAAAACCAGTTATTTTATTTCAAAAGGATATAAAATATCACATGTGATGATATTTTACATCTCACAGATAACTTTCTTAACATCGATTAAAATATTACATTTGATAAAATTTTAACTCTCCTAGATAATTTCAAATTACCTTTTAAGATATTACATGTGAAAATATATTATATCTCCTATATGATATCAAATTATAACTTAAAATATCATATTCAATAATATATTCTCCCTATTGGATAATAAATTGAATTTCATTTTATGTTAACACATTCAAATGAAACCATTATCCATAAGAATAATTATAAACATCATTCCATAATTTATATCTCTAAATTAATTTTATAACTGATACGGTATTCTAGATAATTATTCTTTTTTAACATATTTATATATATATCAAAATATCCTTCGATAATGAAATTATTGATTAATAAAACTTTTCATTTATCTAGTGATAAATTCTTTAATAACTCTACTATTGAAATTTTAAAAAAAAAATCTTTTGATAATTTTATAGATTATATCCTCGGAATAAATTTCAGATGTAATTATCATTTTCTAATTCTTGAAAATTATCCTTTGATAATTTGGATAAATTATTCCAATAGTATACTTGGATTTATAATACTTTATTTTAATCAACAATATTTTGGCATAAAACAAACCATTTTCATATTTTTTGAAGGAAGGAAAATTGAAGAAAATATACAAGTAACATTAAATCAAGATGAAATCACATAGCCTAGAGAAGATGGTCAAGGTGTCGCGTTCTTGGAAACTCACACATATGTCTTGGTAACTTCACGGATGGTGTATAATTGATTCATCTGGACATAATCAAAAAGACCAACACTGAAAGATGTGAAGTTCATATATATATATATATAATCTCAAAGGCATATTCCTACACATACCCAAATCTCAAGCTCCCATTTTAACCACCATTTAAATAGAAAAATAATTAATGGGTGTTTAATTTTATCCCATTAAGACTTTGGTGATTGAAACGGTCAAAAATATATGTAAAATGAAGTCATATGAAACCTCCAACCTTTAAAACTGGGGCTTACCAATTATAGAATATGAATAAACAGTACAGATAAATTTTATAATTAATTTAATAATTAAATTAATAAATATCTTAATTTAATGTACATCTTGAACAAATGTGCAACGAGTATAGAAGTTATGCCTCATCCAAGGTAACCACCTTGTTCTAAAGACAAACGTGTCTCAGATTTTTCATACGACACACCATTTGATTGATATTAATGATTTATTATTTTAAAATAAGAATAAATTATTAATTAAAAATTAAAAGGTTTTTATCATGAAAGGTATTTTAAAATGTCTGACACATATGAATATTATACCCCATATAGGGTAAACCCATCATTACAGACCAATCAGTGGTCTTGTATTTCCCATATGATGTGACATCTATAGATATTTAGTTATTTTTAATAAATTAATATATTAAATATTAATTAAAAACATTATCTCAGGAGCGAGACATCTAAATGTTTGAATCCATCAAATTGTATACCCCTCATAAGGTAAAAACCATGTCATATACATAACAGTGGTCTCAAACTTCTCATACGAAACACAATTTGGGATTTATTCAATTATTTTGAGTAAATTATGTTTACTTCCTATAATACAATTAATATTTTCATTCAATTTTCCTCAAACCTTTGCGGGTCTTAGAATCTCACAGTAACTCAGTGTTGAAACCCATACATATTCAACTGAATATTCCAATATGTTAACTAGTGGTTTTGACATTTGACACATTTATCTAAAATTCACTGACAAATCAATTTTTTCACTTAAGATATTAATCATTTAACATAAGAGTGTTTAGGAAAAACTAAAAATAGTAATGGGATGTGACAAAAAGACTTGAAATAATCCTCAATAAATCATTCCCAAAACTACCCCTAGTGACATAAGGCTAATTGAGGTGTGTTCTTAACATGCACTCAATCAAAACTACATATTAAGTCCCAACAAGATCACCCAACTACAAACTGACATCATGGAAAAATACATAACCTTCTTCTGATACCAATTATTCATGAAGTAGCCTATGTACCCTTGTAACCCAAAAACCATTCTTGTCCTGAGATAGCCCAAGGGGCGTTATTGATCCCCAGATGTTGGTGACTAGAACCTAGAGTCATACAACATGAAAGTGGGAATGATTTTTTACACATACATTATAGAAGCTGATAAAAAGGCTCGTATACATACAATAAAACTCTATAGTGAGTAGTGCATCAAAATTCCAATAGGTAAACAACCAAAAAGTACTATAGAATAGTACTAATAAGGTGGATAAAAACACAAGTCCCAATAGATACAACTCTTCAGGCCCAAGGATCAACTACTACTACCACCTCCAAGTGGAACATTACCCTCGCTCAAACTTGTAAGAAGATAATATACCAAAAATCCAAAGGCATGGGTAGGGTTTGATATAAAATCAAAATACAGTCTAAGATCCAAGATCCACCTGAGGCCTCTCCAAAAATGAGAAGTGAACCAATGATCTAGGTTAGAAACTATTTAAGATAGAACTCCATGAAAATGAACAATCACTTTCACATAGGTAATTTCCAACTCCTAAACTTTTATTGTATCGTGAATGGGTATAAAGACAGAAAAAATTGTTAATTGATCGATCACAACCCATATCGCATTATTATTTCTTCAGGTACGTGTAAATCCGACAACAAAGTCCAAAAGGGTCACATCCCACATTCAATTTGGAACTGTAAGTGGATAAAGCATACCTAAATGTTAATGTTGCTCTCCTTTGACCTGTTGGCATGTGTAACAATGAGAGGGAAACTCATCAATGCCTCATCTCATTCCTAGCCACCAAAATCATCTCAGCATCTCATAGAACATCTTTGTGGTTTATGGGTGCACTGTCCACTGGGATTTATAAAGATACCCCATTAAATCTTTCTATACTACTAAAGGAAAAGAAAAGCAATTCTGGTAGTATAGAATTCCTTCTGTGAAGAATGACTAGTCATGAATGATCTCCCCATAATAAAGAAAGAATATAATGCTATGAAATTCATCATCAAGCTGACGATGTAGAAGAATCATCTCAAGAAGAGTGGATTTAAACCAAATAATATCCAAGAAACTTTATCCCATGATTCCCCAACATCAATACCCAACTTTAAAAAAGTGCCTTCAACTTCCAATCTTCGGATGACTCTTTCACTTTCTAGGTTTTAATTTTCCTTGTCAAAGAATTTGTGATGAAATTACATTTCACTAGGGTATTGGTGATGTCAAAGTTGAAATATTTCATGTTTTCAACCCAATTACTCTAGATGAGGTTCAAATTATTTTTAGATATGATATGACACAATCTATTGTGGTATAAAAACATGGTAAACCTTTTTTCTTGTAGAGGTAATGTCACCAAATCTTAGGAGTGTGCATCACAAGTGAAATTCCAATGTCATGGGTCGGGTAATTCTTATTGTGTGGCCTAAGATGGTGAGATCCATAAGAAATGACATAATCACAATGTATAAGAATGTATCCAAAACTTGAGCATGATTAATCACAGAAGACCACATTTCCCTACCTGACCTCTGTAAGTTTCAACATCAATGGAGTAGTCAAAATACCATTTAGCTCAATGAATGAATTCTTACATTTTTCATTCCAATATAAATTTACTCCCTACTATGTCAGAGAAGTCATTAGAGAAATAAACTTTGATAAGTCCATAATAAACCAGCGATAATACCCATCTAGACCCAGGAAGCTCTAAATATCGAAAATATTTCTCGATTGTTCCTATGCCGCAACAGCCTTTACCTTTTTAGGATCAACTCATATATCATGTTTTGACACCAAATGTCCCAAGAATTTGAATTCCTAAATAATGAAATCACATTTATAAATCTTTGAATAAATATGGTTTTTCTAAAATTTTATATAACTACTCTCACATAATGTCCATGATCCTCCTCGGACATACAGTCAATGAGGATGTCATCAAAAAAGACTACCACAATGGTATCTAGGTACTCATGGAAAATAATGTTCAGAAAATCCATAAATACTACAAAAGAATTCATTAGAATAGAAGCCATGAAAAGATAATCATAATGGTTGTACCTGCTATTAAAGGAGGTTTTTTTAATTTCAAAATTATTTCATACTCAACTGATAGTAACCTGGTCGAAGTTAAATCTTCAAGAACCAATTTTCACACTTCAACTAATCAAACAGATCATCAATATATGGAAACATATTCTTTTTCTTTACCATGAATCTATTTATTTGTTGGTAATTAATTCAAAGGTGAAATGAACCATCGGATTTCTTAGAAAATAGAATTGGAGTCCCCCAAGGTGACACACTTGGGCGTATAAAGCATTTTTCTAGAAGACCATACAAATGAATGTTCTACTCTACCATTTATCTAGTTTAATGAGGTATGATGGGATAGACACTTGATTAGTACCATGTACTAAATCAATAGAAAATACACCTCCCCCACCAGTGGAAGACTATAGAAGTTATAATGAAACACATCAGGAAAGTAAATGACAATTGGAGGGAGATCACCACTCAAAGATTATCATTCTAGGTTAAATGTGAACATATATATCAATTTCTCAAACACTATATAATAATTTCTCAATCTACTTGACCTTTGGTACCATTCTCCTTGAAAGATATGACATAAACCATATAATGTAGTAAAGGAGACCTATCGAAGATAGTGATCAATATGGGCATTATTGTTAATGAGATAATCAATCCCAAATATGATTTCAATTATTTTAATGTCTAAAACCATTAAACTACAAGACATCTCGACATATGATAAGGACAAAGCACAGGATGGAAAATAGAGTCCCTCCATCATCTTTGTTCCAGGGGGAGTAGGAATATCCATCACATGAGACAAATTCCCCACATGAAGATTTATCATATTAAAAATATGGGTTGAAATATAAGATTGAGATTTATTAGTATCAAATAAATTAGTCACTAATGATTAAACTATTGTGATGGTACCTCTCAAATTCACTAGATATGTATCTTTTTCTTCTTAGGACTCTTCCACTACGTGAAGAAGCATCGTTCTAGTTTCGTATATCTGGAACCCCTTGGTTCATGACAAATCTCATTGCACCACAGTTTTAACATTCAATGATGATCATGTGACACTATGCGGAGTGGAAATGATATGGAATAACTTTTTTATGTTAACGTAGGGTCCATAGGATCCATGGATCATGGGTGTATTAGTGAAAACCCTATTATAATTCCAAAGATTTCCACACATGTTACAAATCAAATGGACTTTTCCAGGCACAGTAAGAGGCCTAGAAAATTCAGACTTTCAATATCCACCATGATAATCATCAGGATTCAGCATTCCACTTGAGGAATTAACACTTAAACTAGGATAAAAATAAATTCTTGAAAACCACGACTTGAAATACATGTCCATTTTAACCATCAACTCTCTATCTAGCACATCAGCATAAGAAGAGAGTTTTAACAAGAAAACATTACAATAAATATCTGTTCGATTTCCTAACTCAAAATTTTTAGTCTTCAACTTCTCTTTTGATAATAGCTCATATGGTAACAACACTAGATCAGAAAATTGTTTTCATATTCTATTATGGTTCTTTCATCCTTCTCTAGTTTGAAGAACTCTAAATACTTGTATAATAGCATCAACTCTAGATATGACTGGTTAGTGAAAATATCCTTGAAGTCTTTCAACCCAAAGTGATCATGTTTCTTCATATCACCATCATATACCAAAATCACTTTCTTGGTCCCTCCGACACAAAGGTGGAACACTTCACCTTGATCTCCTTAGGTTTCTCAAATAATTCAAACAAAATATCTATCATGAACAACGATCATGTGATGTATTGAGGATCACTGGAGTGTTTGAACTCTAGTGGATTCTAGTGAAGAAACCCCTATGAATGATTCTGAGTAACATCTCTCTGAGGTTCTATAACTTGAGATGAAATTGGAATTGTTGGAAGTGCATGTCCCATATCTTGTACAGTATGCACAATCACCTCAACCAGACTTGGGTCCATGATTTTATTTTCTCACCGGGGTTCACTAGTTTTTTCCTCTTTGATCTTATTAGTAAGTCTTCTTCGAGGCATGATATGACAAAAAATCATTAAAAAATAAGGAAGACATTATATTCTACACTCAAATAGCGAAGCCACAGAGAATCAATCCCAACTAATAAGAACACAAGATTTGGTTTTCAATCTATCCAAATAAAAATAAGGGAAAACAATAAATAACCCACAAGATTTCTTTCCCAAAACCACACTTGGTGAATTAAGGCTTGTAGTGGTGAGTTCCTGACAGGCACTCAATCGTAACTAGATCTTTAACCCCAAACATATCACACAACTGAAAATTAACATCAAGTAAAGATACAAAACCTTCTTCTTATACCAATTTTTACTTCTGGAAAACTAACCTATACCAACGGTTTGTAACCGTTGGTATAGGCCCCAAAACCATTGGTATAGCCTATACCAACATTTTGGAGAACTATTTCCAAGTAAGCTGTTGGGATAGGTCTATACGAACAGTTTTGGGAAAACCGATGGTATAGACCTATACCAATGGTTTTGGAAACCATTGGTATAATTAATAATAAAATCTATACCAACAGTTATGGAACCATTGGTATATGTATTTCAAAAAAAAGACATTCGTTGGGATTTCATCCCAGGACCCCTAGTTTATCATTGAACGACGTAACCGCTAACCTAACATGACTTTTGTGAACATAATTACATAAATATATATTTTTATTCTCATAATTATTTTAAATTTTGATTTATATAATGTTCTCGATAAGAAGATCTGATAAAAATTCAAAGGACCTATACCAACGGTTGTCAAAACCGTTGGTATAGACCTATACAAACGGTTTTGAAAACTGTTGGTATAGGTCATGATACTGGATTCAATTCTGGGTAAAGGTTGATACTTGGGGGACCTTTCCCAACAGTGTGGCCAAACCATTGGGATAGGTATACCATTTCCCAATGGTTTGGCTAAACCTTTGGTAAAGGTGTCCACAAAGTGGACTTTTCCCAAAGGTTTTCCAAAACTGTTGGGAAAGGGTATGGCTTTCCCAACGGTTTGGCCAAACCATAGGGAAAGGTGACCACAAAGTGGACTTTTCCCAATGGTTTGGCCAAACTGTTGGGAAAGGTGGCCTCAAAGTGGCCTTTCCCAATGGTTTGGCCAAACCGTTGGGAAAGGGGACCTATACCAACGGTTTTTACAAACCATTGGTATAGAAGCGTTGGGAAAGGTCAGATTTCTAGTAGTGTTTTCTTGAACCTGCACATGTACACTTGTAACCTTATAACCAAGCCAGCCTTGAGACAGTCTAAAGGTAATTACTGATCCCCATGGATTGGGGACTACCACCTGGAATCATATGACATGAAATTGGTAACAAAATTTTTCCACAAATAGTGAAGAAGCTCATAAACAATCCTGTTGGAATATAAGGATAAAATCCATATGGAGTAGTGTATCATAATTAAATAGGTAAAAAAACCCCATAGTACTACAGAAAAGTACAATAAAATAGGATAAAAATCCATGTACCAATATATTCAACTCTTCATGATCGAGGATCAATAACTACTACCACATCCAAGTGGAACCATTCCCTAGCTCGAACTAGGAAGAAGATAATATTGAAACACTCAAAGGCATGACTATGGTTTGAGTTAAAATCCCCATAGGATCTCAGAAATGACTTCATAAAAATATGCCAACTTTTTATTAAGAAAATAAATAATTCAGGTTCAAATAAATAAGTATTAATGTTGAGATCGTAATTAAAACAATTCATGTTTTATATTTCAAATTATGGAAATACATTAAACAAATGGCTTTACAAAAAATTAACAAATAATAGTTTATATAAATTCCATAGGAATTTAAAACAGTTTACAAACATTGAAACACATTTATATATCAAATATAAACTAGTGAGAAACATGTTAATCTTCCAAAAGGTATGTTAGTTCTAGGCTACCATTTCCTCATACAATTGAAGGTGATCATGGTAATATTTGTATACACATGTCCCTCTAACACTTGAAAAAGTCAACCTATCACTATCCCATTAGGGATGTGACCTACTACACTATGTTTTCTATCAATTATAAAGTGTTAAAATAGTTTTATCCCAATATATCACATACTACCTAGTCTTTTGGGTATTCTAATACAATAAATTATTGGAAATTTATTTTAAAACTGCTAAAAATAAAATTCATCACATTCTCCCATTTCAAAAGATCCAATTTTCCATTTAAAAACCAATACTAGTTTTTTAATAAAAAATACATCTTCAAAGATTAAACCACTCTGTTTCTATCAAAACCATTTTACCCCATTTTTTTTAACTACCAATTTGTAATCAATTTCATTAAATCAATTTCACCATTTAAATTTCATAATTTCATTACAGAATTTAATTTGAATAATTTTCATCCAATTTTATAACACATTCCAACTAATATGAATTAGGATTGTTTTCCCAATTTCCTAAAAAAAATCTAATTTCACATTCAATTACAAAAATTCAATGAAATTGGATTTTTAATAAACCAATTTACTGCAGTTTCCTATAAATTAATTTAAATCAAACAATTAAATATAGATCATGAAATTTAGGGTTATTCAAATGTATCCATCACAACATGACACCAACATTTCTCAGGGAAACTCGAATCCATTAATGAATCCCACCAACAAGAATGAGGGCACATAAGATATAGGAACTCTTCCAATAAATTCACACCACAATCACAATAAAGTTCAATTATTGAATGTGATGACCCGAAAGGGTTTGAGGTGTCCAAAATCACCTGGTTATGGATCTTGGGATAAGAGAAAAGAATTATAGAGATTAGAAAATATATTATCTATCCAAAAAAACCTATTTGAAAACAATACTTGGGAAATTTCATGATGTGTGACCCAATTACACATCTTGTAATTGGAAAATCAAAAAATAACTAAAAAACTCTTAACCTTTTGTTAAAAATGGATTTATTATTATTTTAGAACATTCACATCATGTAATGACATTAAACAGCCAGTAAATCCCTACCAGGAAAAAAACCAACATGTTTTATGCTAATAATCCAACATATCTCTGACTTCACCATTATAGGTATCCTCTGAATTCCTTTTCAGTCCAACTAAGTAACGAAAAATGAAAATTATGACCATGTTTAAATTATACCAGTCATAAAGGTAATGAAATGTCACACCATGATTATATAACTATTATAGAATATATATCATCTTATAATATCATGTTTTATTATATATTTACTAAAAAATCTGTTCATTATGTCCATAAATTAATTTGATGGTCATTGTTTAAAAAGAAAATATTTATAGGTAGTTTCATCACCTATGAATAGAAGTTTGTTTTTAAAAAATAGTAATATTCAATGTATAGTTTAATAATTCATATTATAAAATAAAAATAATTATTTAATTTAATCATGTATGCCATAATTATACATGAATAACTAGTTAAAATGAACCAAGAAACCAATGATGAAAAATGGAACACATTGTTCAAAGAGGTAGTAAATCAGCCATAATACAGGATATGTTTCTATTTATATAGTGAAATGTTTTAAGATAATGTTAATTTAATTAATATAATAAAATTGAAGTGTATTTATTATAATTATATCATAATATCATGATTTATAGAGTATATCTGGAATAGGTATAAAGTAAATAAAATTCAGTCTATTGAGATAGTTTACCTCTTCCATTGGAATTCCTCCTTTGATAAGCTACTTTAGATTTAATAAATGTCATTTTATAAATAAAAAAATCCTCTAGAGCATGTATATGATATTTTTGGTAAATAATTTATTGTAAATTTATAAATTTAATAAGATTATGATGTGAGTAAAATTTTGGTGGTGAGGGGTTGAATTTATAAGAGGAGAAAAGGGGTGTTTAAAGATAAATTTTTAGAATAATTTTTTTTATAAACATTGATCATATTTGTGACTCATAAATCATAAAAATACAAATTTATCATTGTTAGACTATGATATTTCTATATTTATTATTAAATTCACATTCTCTTATATCTCCACATAATCCATGTGAGATTCGTTAGTCTTCTATAGGATAGACTCTTGAGAAAACATTTGAGAAAGGTAGAATAGTGTCACATCCTTTATGATTCCAATTTCAATCCTTTGTATGTCTAAGAATATTGGTTCTTTTGAATTCCTTTTCCTGAATAACGTTCTAGGGTCATTATATAGATAATTTCCCACTTTATTTACCTTGGTAATGGATTGTTTAGTCCTAGTCATTGATTATCCTTAACCATCTTAATTGGAACATGTTTATCTCCATTTAAGTGAATATATACTTGATAATTTTAAGATAAATATATATTTCATTAATTTATCCATCGATATAATAACTATAGATATTTAAAACAATGATTACTATAGTCAACATCTGATTGTGTGTTGGGTTAAACTATATTAATGCATTGGCTATAAATTTATTATTTTTTGTGACTACACAACCCAATGCTTTATTTTATTTATCATTATATATAAAAACTAATTCCCCACGTGATGGTAGTGTATGTAAAAGTACAGTTATTAGGTTTTTCTTTCTCTTCATGAATTTATCTTTATATTCATTCATCAAAACAAACATTACTCGATTTGAGATAGTATGTTTAGTGGTTTGGAAAATCATAATAAGTTTATAACAAACCATATATAGTATCCAATTAATCCAATAAAACTATATATATATATTAAAAATTTTGATATAGTCTATCAGCCTATTTTAATTATCTATGAAGGATCCATATATATAGCCTTTATTGTCATAACATTCCAAAATAATGTAACATTCTCCATCCAAATTTCACATTTACTATATTTATCATATAAATTAACATTTCATAAATTCTTTATCACATTACTCAAATGTTTATCATGTTCATACAATATTTTAAATTATATGAAAATATCATCTATAAAGACCACCAAAAATTCTTTAAGTTAATCTAAAAAACTATATTCATCAAATTTTAAATAATGAATAATAATTTAAGAGTATGAATGGAATCAAGATGAACACATTGTATCCATATATTATGTGAAAGTTATTCTATAGAATACCCACCTTCACCATCAATTTATAATAACAAAATCGAACATTGATCTTTAAGATGTACTAGGACCCATGTTGTTTGTCTAACAAGTCACCGATCTATGGAGTAGATACTCATTTTTTTATTATAATCTTTCGAAATTTTTATACTAAATGTTGATATGCATTTATCTGTCCTTCTTATTAACAAAGAGTATTTTTCACCCCGTGGTGATACAATTTGGTAGATGAATCCCTTTTCAAAATTCTCTATAAATTGCTACTCTGAAACATCTACTTCAATTAGGGTTATTCTTTATAGACTCTTAGATGTGGGTAGAGATCTGTGTATATGTTCTGTTAATAATGGATCCAATTGACTAGGTAAAAGACTAAGTAACACATCAGTAAATACATCAATGTATTTCCTTATGATATGAATGTACTTTAGGAAAATGTTTTCCATTGACCATATTATTTGATCTATATATGAATGCTTATAAGAATATAGTATTCATCCTTGATAATTAGATTACAATAAAGATTCATCATTCACCATTCACTTATATTGAATCGAAGGATGTTTTAGTATATTTAAAGTGTTTAACCCTCATAAAATTTGATACCTGGTCTATATAAAAAAAATTATTCATGAATGGTGTTGCATATATTTATTAAAAATAGATATAATAATATTTTCTAGTAGATTTTTCACATAAATATTAAATTGGGAAGAGTTATATACTTAGAATGAAATTATTTCACAACTTGTAAATTATATTGATTGCTCAAAATTCATGTATTGAGGTTTTGTTTGAATATTTCTTTGGAATTTATCTAATATGAAAGAATGTGTAGAGCTAGAATAAAAAAGCCATTATTTATTCTTGAATGAATAACAAGTGTACTTGTCAAAACCTCACTTTAACAATATACCTTAATCGTATTGATAAAATAATATCAAAATTTGTCCACTGTATTAGTATTTATATATCATCTATTATCCTCAATGACCCTGGAATTTGTACACTAACTTACATGATTTATATCTTTCTTATAGTTGAAACATTGGACCATGGGTATAATATTGATCAGAACCATTATTTATTCTATTATAATGATTAAATTCTTCATGTCCTTTTAGAATTCATTATCATGATGTACTCTCTACAAGGAAAATATCAATTAGTGGTATGTTTTTAGAATTTAGTGTCATTATAAACCATCACAAACTATTTCACGATGATATCTAGAACCCATCCTGGATATCTGCGGTATGAATCATTTAAAATCTTTTTTTTTATAGTGGTTTTTTATTTTATGGAACTTTTTTTAAAAGTAAGATTCCTAAAACAAATTTATTTTATAAAGTTATAAAAAAATTAATTTTTTTACCCAAACTAGAAGGTCAATTGAACCATCCTAGATTAACCACTCGGTAGACCCCACCCATCCCACTCGCCTCCTCTCAACCCCACTCATCAGCCTTCCTGGGTAGCCAGCCATGAAGCTCCCTGGAAATTCACTATATATATATGGTTGGGTTAGGATTTGATCCTCATACCACTTATTTATCCAAAAAAGACTTTACCAAGACCCCAAATCCTTCATCTTTTAATTAAAAATACATTAACATTCTTTTATATATATTTATGATGACAAGTTGTTGTAATGCCACTTTATAAAGGAAAGAAACTACCTTTTAATTGGGTTGGGAGGGAACCCTTACATGACCCATAAACCCAAACATTACATTGCTCGTACATCCATACTTACGTACATATGTACGTATGTATTTAGATATATATTCATGTATGTATGTAAGTGTGTGTGTGTCTGTGTGTCTGTGTGTCTGTGTGTGTGTTTGTGTCTTTTTCTATGTGTATGTCTATGTGTTTGTGTGTATGTCTATGTCTATATGTATATATGTATGTAGGTATGTTTGTTTGTTTGTTAGTATATATGTATGTATGTTTGTGTGTGTGTGTGTGTGCGTTTGTATGTATTTATGTATGTATGTTTTTCTGTCTATATGTGTGTTTGTATGTGTGTATATATGTATGTATGTATGTTTTTTTGTTTGGATGTATATATGTATGGATGGATGTATGTATGGATGGATGTATGGATGGATGGATGAATATATGTATCGATGTATGTTTGTGTGTGTGTCTATATGTATGTATGTATGTATGTATGTACGTCTGTTTGTTTGTTTGTATGTATGTATGTGTGTATGTTTGTGTGTATGTATGTAGTTATGTATTTATTTATTTATTTATGTGTGTATGTATATATGTTTGAATATAGGGATGTAATTATGTTTGTAAGTATGTATGGATGGATGGATGTATAGATGTACGTATATATGGACGTGTGTATGGATGGATGTATGTATGTATGAATGAATGAATGTATATATGAATGTATGTATGTAGATAGGAATGAACGTATGTATGTATGTATGTTTTTATGTATTTATGCATATATGTATGGATGCATGCATGCATTTTTGAATGAATGTATGTATGGATGCATGCATGCAAGCATGTATATATGTATGTATATAGGTATTTTTGTGTCTGTATGTGTGCATGTGTGTCTGTATATATTTATGTGTGTCTGTTTGTATGTGTGTCCGTTTGTATGTGTATATTTTTGTATGTATGTATGTATGTTTTCCTGTATATCTGTCTGTATTTATATATGTATGTATGTATGCATGCATGCATGCATGTATGTATGTATGTATGTATGTATGTACGTATATAGGTATGTATGTATGTGTGTGTGTAGGAATGTATGAATGTATACATGTATGTATGTGTGCGTGTATGTATGTATATTGGTATGTATCTATATATACATGTATGTGTGTGTGTGTGTCTGCATGTATGTAAGTATGTATCCGTCTGTATATATGTCTGTATGATTTTCTATATGTATGTCTTTATGTATGTATGTGTGTATCTATATGTATGCATGTGTGTCTGTATGTATGTATGTGTGTATGTGTGTCTGTATGTATGTATATATTTTTATATTTATGTATGTTTGTTAGTATATCTGTCTGTATTTATATATGAATGTATGTATGTATTAACCTATGTATATAGGTGTGTATGTACGTATGTACGTACGTATGTATGTTTGCATGTTTGTGTGTGTGTGTGTGTGTCTGCATGCATGTATGTATGCATGTATGAATGTATAGATGTATGTATGTATGTACGTATTCATGTACGAATGTATGTATCTATGTGTTCTTATATGTGTGTGTCAGTGTTTGTATGTATGTATGAATGTATGTTTGTATGTATGTATATGTCTTTATATACGTCTGTATGTTTATCTGTATGTTTGATTTTATGTATATATGTGTGTGTGTCTGTTTGTGTGTATGTATCTATGTATCTATGTATGTATCCATGCATGCATGTATGTATGTACGTATGTTTGTATGAATGTATGTATGGATGGATTGATGGACGAATGGATGTATGGAAGTATGTATGTATTTTTGTATATATTTATATGTGTATGTATGTATGTATATGTGTATGTATGTTTGAATGTATAAATGTATGTATGTATGTATGTATGTTTGTATGTATGTATGTTTGTATGCATGTATGTATGTATGTATATATGTATGTATGTATGTATGTATCTATCTATCTATCTATCTTTCTATCTGCCTATGTGTGTGTGTGTGTGTGTGTGTGTGTCTGTATGTATGTATGTCTACCTGTTTATATGTATGCATGTATCTATTTATGGATGTATCTATCTATGTATGTATCTATGTATGTATGTATCTATCTATGTATCTATCTATGTTTTTATCTATGTATGTAAGTGTGTGCCTATGTGTGTGCGTGTGTGTTTCTGTGTCTGTGAATGTTTTTGTGTGGGTGAATGTGTGTGTCTGAATGTGTGTGTGTCTCTGTGTGTGTGTGTGTGTGTGTTAATGTGTGTGTGTGTATGTATTTTTGTATGTATGTATGTATTTATTTATTTATATATGTCTGTATGCATTTTTGTATGTATATATGTCTGTATATATGTATGTATGTGTGTATGTTTCTATGTGTGTGTGTGCATGTACTTGTGTGTATATGTGTGTCTGTTTGTCTATATGTATGTATGTCTATCTGTGTATATGCATGCATGCATGCATGTATGTATGTATGTATACATGTATGTATGTATATATCTATGTATGCATGCATGTATGTGTGTATGTATGTTTGTATGTATGTATGTATGTACGAAAGGATGTATGTATGTATGGATGGATGTATGGATGAATGGATGTATGCATGCTAGTATGTATGTATGTATGTATGTATGTATGTATGTACGTATGTATGTATGGATGTATGTATGTATGTATGTATGTATGTATGTATGTCTCTGTGTGTGTGTGTGTGTGTGTGTGTATGTATGTATTTAGGTCTGTATGTTTGTCTGTATGTTTGTCTTTATTTATGTATGAATGTTTGTTTGTTTGTATGGATGGTTGGATGGCCGGATGTATGCATGTATAGATGTGTGTGTGTGTGTGCGTGCATGCATGTATGTATGTATGTATGTATATATGTATGTATGTATGTATGTATGTACGTTTGCATGCATGTATGTATGTATGTGTGTATATTTGTATGTATGTATATATGTATGTATGTATGTATTTATGTATGTATAAATGTATGTATGTATGTATGTATTTATGTATTTCTGTATTTATGAATGTATATATGTATGTATTCATGTATTTATGTATTTATGCATTTATGTATGTATGTAGGTAGGTAGGTATGTATGTATGTATGTGTCTATGTATGTATGTATGTATGTGTGTATATATGTTTGGATGGGTGGATGGATTTATGTATGTATGTAAGTGTGGATGCATGCATGTATGTATCTATTTATGTATGTATGGATGTATGTATCGATGTATGTATTGATGTATGGATGTGTAAGAACCTGGTTCTTACTTTGAGGTACGGTTTTGTTTTATTCTTTTTTCCCTAGAGTTGTTTTTTGGGAAAACATGGGAAAAATAGACATGTACTGGAATCATTCGGTCACACGGTTTGATTCAAGATTACACGCTGTGTAATTCTATGTACATTCCATGTAGTTTGGCCGTGAATGATGGGATTACATGGTGTGCGGAATGTCGGTAAGGAAATGAGGAAAAACCAACTACACGCCATGTACTTCTCAATACATATCGTTTAGTCATGTCGGCAGGTTCTAGAAAGTATGTCGGCATAAGTCAGTCGCCAAAGGAACAGTAAAATGATATACATGCCTAGTATATGGACTTACACGCCATGTACATTGTTTTTTTTCGTAAAATGGGAAGTGGCCTTGTTTTCTGTCATTTTGGACAGAGGAGGCATGGGTTCACGTGGCAGTAGTGCCAGATCGGGATATGCTACCCAGTTGATCATCAGGACACCGAATCAATCATCGTTGGTCTCGTTCGAACCCAGTTGGTGAGTGCTCAGTAACTCTTAATCTGTTGTAGGTAATTTATATTCTAGAAGAAGTTATTTAAGGTTGAGTAAATATCCTTTTTTTAGAACTATACCATTCTATCTTGAATTGGAAGTCGAGGATGGACGAGAAGAGTCATACTACGATGAGGTAGGTGGTCTTATGCTAATTGGTTACTGTTTAGTTGTCTATATATGTCATGTCGTTTTCCCAGGTTTAGTGTTTCTCTAAATTCAGAATTTTTATTGAGTAAATTTATTGAAGCACGATTAAGCATATTTGGTTTGATTATGGGCCACCCCATGCGTGTGATTCCCTCAGATGACCATGGTTTAGCCATTTGGCCTAGTATGTCGATGGGCATGCCTTTGTTTCCCCATTGAGGGGTTGTTTAATTTAAAATTGGTTAATTAAATGGTTTCTATGTGAGATGGTTGTTATGCTTTGTGATAGTTTAACTCACATGTTAGTCTTCTTATATAAATTTTTTCCATGTGAGATGTTATTTTTTTGACCATGTAGGATTTAAATTTACTAGTGTTGTTTACTATGTTGAAATGATGATATGTAGGACTTGGCCCTAAAACATGTTGAAATACTGATACACCGAACTTGGCCCTAAAATATGTTGAAATGTTGATACACCGGACTTGTCCCCGACTTGAATATGCTAAAATGTTGATTCATCGGGATTGTCCTTGATTTTAATATGCTAAAATTCTTAAACATTGGGTGTGGCCCTCATACATATAGAAATGGAATAACTTTGGACGTGTCTGCAAAGTTAAAGCACAAGCTTTGATTCGGTCTTCACTTCTTTTGTTTAGATAGCCTACAGAGGTATATGTTGTATTTACTCTACATAGGGGATTGACGGGCTTAGGCTGGCACCTAAGACTTATATAATTCAATGAAATTGAATTTATTAAAAAATATGAAATGAATGTAAATGAATTTTAGTACGTGTAGGATTGTTTAATTTTGAGTGTGTGCTAGTTTACTATGTTTCACTGTTGTACACTTTTGTAGCATATACTCACTGACAGATCGACACAGACCTTTGGTGGTTTCCTACTAAGATTTATTTCTCACTCTTTTTTTGGGCTATGTTTTTGGTTCCAAACATACTATATTATTGCAGGTGTCGATAGGGTCAGGGTTCTTAATACATGTACTTGATTGCTGCTTCAGAGCAGGAAAGCCATAGACCAAGGCAAGGCTTGCGATACTATTGAGTTTTTTGGTTTTATCGTACTTTGTTATTGTGTTGTACTTTATTTCAGTGTCTCTTGTTTTTGTTGTTTTCTTAAAACATGTGACATTCAGTATCATTTTGAAATTATATGCCTTCTAGTTATCTTTATTTTTTTGTCTTCAATTTTTTACATCAATTTCATGTTGTTTATCACTTCCGCTATTGTTATTATTTATTCCGCAATGTTACACTCTACCAATGAGGGCATAGTTTCCCCACTATCACACCCTAGGCTCTCACTGTTAGTCAGCAGCCTTTGGCGTTTGAGAAATACGCATGAGACCATATGGCCAACTTGGTACGGGGCACCTGTTAGTGGCTCCCGGATCAGGGACGTTACACGATGGATACTTGCATATATGAAAATATATTTGTTTATATATTTATATACATATATAAATAAATATGACTATATATGACTATCTATAAATATATGCATAAATATATAAATGTCTATTAATAAATATAATTGTATAAAGATACATACAATTTTAAATTTATGTAACTATGTTATATATATATATATATTAATAAGTACATATATAAACATATATAATAATATATGAATATATATGAATATAACTAAATACAATTAATAATTTAAAGTAACAAATAAATAATTATATATATAAATACACTTACTTGTTTATAATTATATATAATAATTTATTTATAAAATTATATATTTTTATGTAATAAATTTATATATATATTCATATATATAGTTACACATATATAACTTTATAAAATTATATAAATATCAAAATTTCAAATTATATGTATATATATATATTAATATTTATCTATATATTTAAATTGATTTTCAAATATATACTCATTTGTGTATTTATATAAACATATATATTTATATCTAATTTCATATTTGCATAAATTTATATATATTTATATATATATATATATACATCAAATTATAAGTTTACATTATATACTAATATATTAATATATTAATTATAAATTTCATATTATTAATATTAATTATTAAATAGTAATTTTTGTATTATTAATTACTAATTACTACTTACTTTTAATCATTTGTTATTCATAATGAATACGATATATTTATTAGCTATTAATTAATAATTATTAATTAAAAAATTAAAATATTGTAATTTATAATGTTTTTGTTAATTATTAAATATTAAATATGAATATTTAATATTATTTTTTAAAAAAAATTATGTTTTTTTATTTTTTTTTTATTTTTTATTTATAATTATAACAAAACTATGACGATTTTTAAAAACCCACCACTAAAAATAGGTAAAAATCTAAAAAAAATCATTTAGAGTATGTCATAACCTCTGCTAAATGGTGGTGGTTTTTAAAAACCCACCACTAAGAAATTTAAAAGGGGCATTCAGTGGTGATTTTAAAAACAACTAGTAAATATTATTTTCATGAAGTTTCTTCTTCTATAAACATAGAACATCCCCTCATTCTTCTAGTACAGTTTCCAATGTACTTCTTCCCATACTTGTGACATATGGTTTATTGAATATTCTTCAACCCACTAATGAAATAGTCAACCCCTCTTTCATCACTACTGGAAATGTGACCTTTCCCAACACTTCTATACCTCATTTCCCAACGGTTTGGCCAAACTGTTGGGAAAGCCCACTTTGTGGCCACTTTTTCCAACGGATTGCCAAAACCGTTGGGAAAGGGTAGTCTTTCCCAACGGTTTGGCCAAACCGTTGGGAAAAGTCCACTTTGTGGCCACTTTTCCCAACAGTTTTGCCAAACCCTTGGGAAAGGGTAGGCTTTCCCAACGGTTTGGCAAAACCGTTGGGAAAGTTCCAATTTGTGGCCACTTTTCCCAACGGTTTGGCCAAATCGTTGGGAAAGACTACCCTTTCACAATGGTTTGGCCAAACTGTTGGGAAAGGTCGCCAATATTTCAACATCCCTGCCAAGGTTCCAAGTACCTATACCGACAGTTGTCAAAACCGTTGGAATAGGTCTATACCAACAGTTTTGACAACCGTTGGTATAGGTCCTTTGATTTTTTATTGGATCCTCTTAACTAGAACATTCTATAAATCAAAATTTAAAATAATTATGATAATGCATATATATATTTAAGAAATTATGTTCACAAAAGTCTTGTTAGGTTAGTGGTTAGGTCGTTCAATGATAAACTGAAGGTTCTGGGATCAAATCAAAGCGAATGTTTTTTTTGGAAATACATATACCAACGGTTTTAAGGAACCGTTGGTATAGATTTTCATATTACTTATACCAACGGTTTTCAAAACTGTTGGTATTGTTATATACCAACGGTTGTCCAAAAACCGTTGGTATAGACCTATCCCAATGACTTACTTGCCTATGGTTCTCCAAACCGTTGTTATAGGCTATACCAATGGTTTCGCAGCCTATACCAACGGTTCGAAACTGTTGGTATAGGTTAGTTTTCCAGTACTTCATGGTCATTGAAAAATCATGAGGAATACCTTGAAAGCCTTGTGAAGCTTTCCTCCTACAACCCTATCGATTCATATACCCTTTTCTCGATACTAAAAAACTACCACCCTATTTTAATTCATAGAATGTGTAGAAAAGAATTATTAAAGGATATTTTCTAGGATTCTTCTCATTCCATAGATATTTTTTCATCCATGATTTTAGTATTTTTTATCCGTATCCACCACCGATTGGAATCTCTCATTTTGTGATATGTGGATAGAAAAAATTTCTCTTTCTCTATGATTTAGATAAGGGAAAATATCTTCCCAATGGAATTAATCCATTGCTCTATGATTGAGGGATAAGAAGATTTATTAAAGGAAAAAGGTTGTTTTCAAATAAATGGGCTAACCATGGCTTTATCTCTCTTAGGGGAAGGAGTGTACTATGAAAAGTTCAAGTTATTATTCATAACTTGAGTATAGCATCCCGTCTTTTTATAACATAACTTTTCATTCCATTACACGGAACAGAGGATCTTTAAGGTTTAGTGTCTTGGAAACAAGGAACATAAAACATGAAGAAAAAAAACATTCTTCTTAAACACTTGAAAGGCTTCTCATCATGTTCACCCTAGGCTCATTACTGTATCCCATAACCTGGGGACATACATCAAAAGGAAGGGTGAGCAGAAGGCCCAATAAGGGAAACAAGTGAAACATTTTACATATGAACTTGAGATACATCAATAAAGTCATGAAAATAACTTTAAGGCATGAAAATGAAATCATGAGGCATATCATAATAAAAATAAAACTTTTTCATAACTTGAATATGTGGCTACATAATTTAACATAGACAATCATGAACATATCACCAAGGTCCATCCCCAAGGTGTCATTTTAAAATTACCAAGGTTATTCACCAAGGTATCGTGAAAATTGTAATCTCTAGTGGTTACATCATTACCCAATGCATTGGAGCGCTATCAGGGCGCACCCTTAAATTTGCCTTTATTATCATGTGAGCCACATATATCATCATCAAACATTTCATAAATAACCCATATAGCATAAAATAAATGGGTTTCATTTCATAATCATAACGTTTTAAAAACTGCTTTAAAGACATGATCTTTACGACACTTTAAAACCCACAAGAAAGGAAGGTGGGTCTCATGTATGTAAATCCCAGAATTTAAAATGGAACATTTTTATATATATGTGAATACCCTTGTAGAAATAAGGGCTTTGAGTATTCACTTTATAACATAAAATAATTTTTGAGAAAAGAGAGAGGCATTTTGAGGGGAAAATTCTGCAGCATAACGGCTAAGTTTCGGGGTTTTAGAAAACATTGAAATGAGAGGGGACATGGGTCACCCACTCATAAATGATCCATAAAACAGTAGGGTGAAAGAATAATAAGGACATATGGACATGGAAATGAAATTTTAGGGACATACCATTTGAAATGAAAATCATGGAAAAAAAATTAGATTTCTCTTATGAAAATTCGGCAGCCTTACGGCGTCACTTAACTTCAAAAGAAAATGATTTGACAAGATCAAATAGGGTCCCTCATAATATGATCATAAGAGATCATTATGATATATATAGAGATCATACCCCAACATAATAAAAAGGAACTTGAAAGACTTGACATGAAAATCGAACTTGAAAAATGAGAAGGGTGAAAGAATCCCTTAAAAATTCGGCAGCCTAACGGCGTCACTTAAACTTTCATAAAACGAAATGATGAGAGTAAGAGGGGATCTCTCATCATATAAACATGAAAGGGAAGTAAGAGGAATATAAAAGAACATCCTCTCACATAAAAACATGGAGCATAATAGGAATGACATAAAAGAGATTTCATGAAAAGAAAGAGAGGGGTCGGATCCCTTACCTTAAAATGTAACTCTTAAACCTCAAAGGTTGGGACCTTGAGGGCTTGGGGGCACCTTGGGAGGACTCCTTGGGAGGTAATGAGACCATAAATTCGTTGGGAATGAGTGGGGAGTCGAATGGATGAGAGGAGGGCTTGGTATTTATAGGGAAAGTGAGGGGACAAGGCATTAATGGCCAAGGGACACCTCACATGTGCTTTTCTCAAACCCATGTGCTCTCCCTTGTCATTTATCATGGAGTTAGGCCACATGGGGCCCCCAAAACAATAATTCATCACCCTTGTCCGGCCAACCCTCAAAAGATCTCATGATATCATCATGACACCGTTATGATGTCATTAAACATACCGAAACCTTAAAACTGTATTTTTACTATTCACTGAAAATTCAACTTTCTCAGAAAAATCCCAAAATTTCACATTAACCAAATATCAATGCTCTGATTTCAAAAATGAAATCCATTTTATAAAAATAATTTTCTAAATATTTTTAATTTAATTTTTAAATAAAAACACTATTCATCGAAAATTCATTTTTTCAGAAAAAACCCCCAAAATTACCATGACATAATATCGATGCTCTGAGTTCAAAAATAAAGTCATTTTTATAAAAATAATTTTCTAATTATTTTTAATTAAATTTTTAATTAAAAATCACTATTCACCCGAAAAAACTAATACTTGAATAATAATTAATGAAACCGTTATTTAACTATTTTATTGAATCACATTACTTAATCAAGGTTCCTAGATTATTTTAAAACTTTCTTTAAGTGAGATTACTAATCCATTTGGTCATATTACTAATCCTAATCATAAAATCACTATTCATAATTTACTATTCATCAAAAATCAAGTTGATCTTATTAGACTCTAAATTTAGTACTGAACATAATTGCAGAAGACCATTTTTTGAAAATCATTACACATTTTTAATTATTTAGGGTTTACATAAACATATTTAAAATATCCTTTTTCTAAAATTCATCAAAAATATGCATACTATATTTATCCGGTCATTTCAAAATTCATAAACTTCATCATAAGAAGAAATCCCAATTTTTATTTAAAACAAGGATTACACAAGGTGGTTATGGTCTCGTTACATAACCCCTTATAATACCAGCATAGGACCTAAGAGTAAGGTGTGCTAGGGTGATAGAAGCTTGGGGCGGCTCAGTAAACATTGCCCGAGTAGTAATTTCTATCAGTTTGAACTTCTCACGAAGGCGATTCTGTTACAGCTTCACATGATGAAGTTCGTCTTGGATTTGATCCAGAGCAAAGCCCAGTGGTGCTACCTCTTTCCCAAGCTCTGTTAGATGGGCTTCGATCGGTCCAAGACTACTAGGTGAGGCCATCGAATCTTCTTTCTATAATAATTAACCAAGATTACTTATATCAAAACATTTTGTTCACAGCGGTCATATTGACCGATGGTTATATAATAGTCAAAACCCATTGATCTCATTTTAATTATAATCATGTTTATCAAATAAAACGTTTTTGTTGAGTATAACAATGACACATAAAATTGGGAAACAAAATTTATTTAAAAAATTTCGGGTCGTTACAATCTTCCCCCCTTAAGAAATTGTGTCCTCGCAATTTTAAAATTGGGTTTTGAAATTTCATTGAAAGTCCCACATCGGAAAAGGAGTCAGTAAAACTATTACTTTAAAATAAAGAAAGGGAAGTACAAAGGTCACCCGAGTTAACCCACACTAGGGTTCCATGTAGGAAAACATGGACATGGAGGAGAAAAAAAAGGGTCAAGTTCTGAGGGAGAGTGATAGAGAACATGATTAGGAGAAAGTTAACCATGAGAAAATCCCAAACTTATGATGTGTGTAAACGGTCTTTGATTACCTAGTAGGAAACGTAAACCAACAACATTTTTGTTTTACGTTTCTTTTCATAATTTTGAGGATTTCATTTACTACATAGAACAAAAACATAAGAAAAGATACCTACCTTCAAGTAGAGTTTCATCCTTTAACAAGTCCCTACCAACACTAATCTTTTCTCCAAATGATGAGAATTCAAAAACACTTAGTCTCATAAAAGCACAAGAATCATCTTCTATAGAATCATATAATCTACAAAAGATTAACTATCTATTTCTTCTATCTTTAAACATTATCCCAAAAACAGAAAGGTTAAGGTAAAACAACTCTTCAAAAAGAAAGAATCCCATAGGAATGGAAACTACTTTTAAATCATCAAAGTTCCATGGTACTACCCAAATTTCATCATAGACCATTCCCTAAATAACGGTCCTTAAAATTCCTCAAAACAAACCAAACTAAGATTGAAACCCAAATACAATAAGGATTTGATAACATAGTCTTCCAAAACAACTTCATTGTTCATCTCTAGACAACATCAACCACTCCTAACATCTTATAAAAAAGTAGCTAACCTAAACATATTTTACCCAAGATAGGTTAGTCATTCCCATAAGTAACCTAAATTACTATAAGTTCACCTTAAATTCATCGATTCTTCAAAATATAAGTCAACCTTACCCCTCAATGAAAATACCGTAGTAATCTATTTACCTCGATAAAATATGATTCCCAAAATAATGAACGTCTTCCAAAATAATAATCATATTTTAATCCCCTAATAATCCCTGTCATATTAATACGAAAATCATCGCATTTCCTATCACATTGGTTGTCGGAACATGTTCTTCCATTTCCCACCATTAACTAAGAAGAGAAATCATAATTAGGGGCTTAAGTACTTAGCTAATAATCATGAAAAGGAACTGAAAGCATATAAGGATAACTTGTATATGAAAGGTATACCCTAACTTGTGATCTCCTAGGTTCCCATCTAGGTTATGAATGATCATATATTCTTATTTGAACCTTTATTTTATTTTATCTTTGTTCCTTTAACAATGGTTCATACCAAGCTTATGAATTAACCAAAGCATATCCCCCGGGAGTGTCGTAACCAAGAGTGCAGAAAGGCCCGTTGTCGTGTACCAGTTCCCGTTCGAGTCTAGCTCAAAAGCGGTGTTTTCGGGTTTTACCCCTATGTACATCTGTGCCAGAGCCACCTCTACCTGCTCGTATCCAGACAGGGATGTATTTGCTTGGCAACCCCTTACTCAATACTCACCAAAATACCAGGAAGATTTCCTATATTAAACTTTTCTATAGGGTTCCTCCTAGATTTTTCATATCCTAATTTCCACAAATAACTAAACCATCCTTTGATACCAACTATAGCATCCCGTCTTTTTATAACATAACTTTTCATTCCATTACACGGAACAGAGGATCTTTAAGGTTTAGTGTCTTGGAAACAAGGAACATAAAACATGAAGAAAAAAAACATTCTTCTTAAACACTTGAAAGGCTTCTCATCATGTTCTCCCTAGGCTCATTACTGCATCCCATAACCTGGGGACATACATCAAAAGGAAGGGTGAGAAGAAGGCCCAATAAGGGAAACAAGTGAAACATTTTACATATGAACTTGAGATACATCAATAAAGTCATGAAAATAACTTTAAGGCATGAAAATGAAATCATGAGGCATATCATAATAAAAATAAAACTTTTTCATAACTTGAATATGTGGCTACATAATTTAACATAGACAATCATGAACATATCACCAAGGTCCATCCCCAAGGTGTCATTTTAAAATTACCAAGGTTATTCACCAAGGTATCGTGAAAATTGTAATCTCTAGTGGTTACATCATTACCCAATGCATTGGAGCGCTATCAGGGCGCACCCTTAAATTTGCCTTTATTATCATGTGAGCCACATATATCATCATCAAACATTTCATAAATAACCCATATAGCATAAAATAAATGGGTTTCATTTCATAATCATAACGTTTTAAAAACTGCTTTAAAGACATGATCTTTACGACACTTTAAAACCCACAAGAAAGGAAGGTGGGTCTCATGTATGTAAATCCCAGAATTTAAAATGGAACATTTTGATATATATGTGAATACCCTTGTAGAAATAAGGGCTTTGAGTATTCACTTTATAACATAAAATAATTTTTGAGAAAAGAGAGAGGCATTTTGAGGGGAAAATTCTGCAGCATAACGGCTAAGTTTCGGGGTTTTAGAAAACATTGAAATGAGAGGGGAAATGGGTCACCCACTCATAAATGATCCATAAAACAGTAGGTTGAAAGAATAATAAGGACATATGGACATGGAAATGAAATTTTAGGGACATACCATTTGAAATGAAAATCATGGAAAAAAAATTAGATTTCTCTTATGAAAATTCGGCAGCCTTACGGCGTCACTTAACTTCAAAAGAAAATGATTTGACAAGATCAAATAGGGTCCCTCATAATATGATCATAAGAGATCAGTATGATATATATAGAGATCATACCCCAACATAATAAAAAGGAACTTGAAAGACTTGACATGAAAATCGAACTTGAAAAATGAGAAGGGTGAAAGAATCCCTTAAAAATTCGGCAGCCTAACGGCGTCACTTAAACTTTCATAAAACGAAATGATGAGAGTAATAGGGGATCTCTCATCATATAAACATGAAAGGGCAGTAAGAGGAATATAAAAGAACATCCTCTCACATAAAAACATGGAGCATAATAGGAATGACATAAAAGAGATTTCATGAAAAGAAAGAGAGGGGTCGGATCCCTTACCTTAAAATGTAACTCTTAAACCTCAAAGGTTGGGACCTTGAGGGCTTGGGGGCACCTTGGTAGGACTCCTTGGGAGGTAATGAGACCATAAATTCGTTGGGAATGAGTGGGGAGTCGAATGGATGAGAGGAGGGCTTGGTATTTATAGGGAAAGTGAGGGGACAAGGCATTAATGGCCAAGGGACACCTCACATGTGCTTTTCTCAAACCCATGTGCTCTCCCTTGTCATTTATCATGGAGTTAGGCCACATGGGGCCCCCAAAACAATAATTCATCACCCTTGTCCGGCAAACCCTCAAAAGATCTCATGACATCATCATGACACCGTTATGATGTCATTAAACATACCGAAACCTTAAAACTGTATTTTTACTATTCACTGAAAATTCAACTTTCTCAGAAAAATCCCAAAATTTCACATTAACCAAATATCAATGCTCTGATTTCAAAAATGAAATCCATTTTATAAAAATAATTTTCTAAATATTTTTAATTTAATTTTTAAATAAAAACACTATTCATCGAAAATTCATTTTTTCAGAAAAAACCCCAAAAATTACCATAACATAATATCGATGCTCTGAGTTCAAAAATAAAGTCATTTTTATAAAAATAATTTTCTAATTATTTTTAATTAAATTTTTAATTAAAAAACACTATTCACCTGAAAAAACTGATACTTGAATAATAATTAATGAAACCGTTATTTAACTATTTTATTGAATCACATTACTTAATCAAGGTGCCTAGATTATTTTAAAACTTTCTTTAAGTGAGATTACTAATCCATTTGGTCATATTACTAATCCTAATCATAAAATCACTATTCATAATTTACTATTCATCAAAAATCAAGTTGATCTTATTAGACTCTAAATTTAGTACTGAACATAATTGCAGAAGACCATTTTTTGAAAATCATTACACATTTTTAATTATTTAGGGTTTACATAAACATATTTAAAATATCCTTTTTCTAAAATTCATCAAAAATATGCATACTATATTTATCCGGTCATTTCAAAATTCATAAACTTCATCATAAGAAGAAATCCCAATTTTTATTTAAAACAAGGATTACACAAGGTGGTTATGGTCTCGTTACATAACCCCTTATAATACCAGCATAGGACCTAAGAGTAAGGTGTGCTAGGGTGATAGAAGCTTGGGGCGGCTCAGTAAACATTGCCCGAGTAGTAATTTCTATCAGTTTGAACTTCTCACGAAGGCGATTCCGTTACAGCTTCACATGATGAAGTTCGTCTTGGATTTGATCCAGAGCAAAGCCCAGTGGTGCTACCTCTTTCCCAAGCTCTGTTAGATGGGCTTCGATCGGTCCAAGACTACTAGGTGAGGCCATCGAATCTTCTTTCTATAATAATTAACCAAGATTACTTATATCAAAACATTTTGTTCACAGCGGTCATATTGACCGATGGTTATATAATAGTCAAAACCCATTGATCTCATTTTAATTATAATCATGTTTATCAAATAAAACGTTTTTGTTGAGTATAACAATGACACATAAAATTGGGAAACAAAATTTATTTAAAAAATTTCGGGTCGTTACATTGAGTTAGGTGAGAAAGAATTTCAATGATATTCTCTACTCTTTCCCCCATCAAATTAGTAATCTCTTCCGGAAAATCATTACAATTCCAATCTCATTAGTTGTTTACAAGATTTCTTTTATTTCGAACCATTTATTATAAAAATGAAATTTAGATATGATAATACATAAATTAATATTCAAATTAAAGGAAAACTATTAATATAAGAAGGAATAGCACATAAATAGATCTTATATCCTAATGTATTCCCAGATAGGTTTCAATATAGGTCATTTATGGTGCATTAAATTTTTTTCCCTTTTACCTAATATTAAAAAAATTATATATTTACTTGATACCAACTACAATGTCATGTCTCTCATACAATATTTATTACATAATTTTTTATATAAATAATATTAAACAAGCCTAGAAATCTAGAGGTCTCGTGTCTTTGGGAAATTAGGAATAAAATAAGAAATTTTAAGATAAACTACATATAATCGGTTTTCCACTTTCATCTTAGACTCGTAAATTTCATCATACTTATATCACATCATGGGATACCCTGAGGAAATACATAAAAGGAGTTATCTTACAATATCAATAATTGAATAATTAAAGTAAAGCAAGATGAAGTGTAACATATAATTCTAGAGGCATTATAAGATATTATAATAGAGAGGAAAAATTTATATTCCCCTGAAAAATGGAATAAAATAACAGATATTATAAGATCATCAAATCATAAGAATGTGGAACAATCGTAAAATATTTAATAATTAACATAAGTAGTGGCTCAATTCTAAGACATTATAAAATAATATATTAGGCAAACTGATCATACATTTTACAAAGTTTCTCTTACTATGTAAGAAATTACCAACTGATTAGGAGATATATAATTTAGGGACCACCCTTTACATTACAATATTTCATTCTTATTTGTCCCACATAGAGATAAATCATACATGAATCATAAGTATGATAAAATATCAAGAGGGGAATATGGGTCACAAAATCATCTCTCAAATCATTACCAAATTATATATCACACATATTCCCAAGAAAATAATAGATTAAGTAATTTTGGATATTATTAATTGAATAATAAAATATATTTCCTGATGATAGTGCTCAAGTAAAGAAAATATCCTATGAATTTCATGAAGATGTAGATGTTATAATTCACACCATAAACAATGTTTGAATAAATGAGTTAATAAACATTAAAATAGAAAAAATCATAGGGCACTCATAAAAACTATAAATAAACCTGTATATTTTTCCATAAAATAATGAGTGTTTTTAGAAAAAAAATAATATAAACTCATTTAGAATATTGATACATGAAAAAGAATCATAAATAGAAAATATCCCTTTAATGTGGTCTGCTTTGAATAATAGATTAGAAAGGGAAATTGAAAAACATACATATACCTAAAAAAGAAACGAGAAATAAACTATATATATATGAGGGAAACATATATATTGAACATAAAATAATAATATGTGAGGAAGACATAGAGATAGTGAGATGATTAGAGAGAGAAAGAGAAACCCTAAATATAGAGGGTGTGTGAAAGGACTTCCCCTATCTATAGTCCCAATTCAGCTTAGTACGAGCTCCAAACCTCTAGAATAGTCAAATTAAATTATTCAAATACTTTTTTTATAATTGTATATATGTTTTTGAAATTTTTATTATTCTTGTATTATAATTATAATCACTTTGTTATAACATCATAGCCATGTCTATTGTCCTAAATATTTTTTCCCACCATTCCAAGATCTCCTTATTCCTTTCCCTTAGTTCTCACTTTTAACTAGTGTTCTAGATCTATTTTGTGGATTCATACAGATTTTTCTATCATCCTCGAAGTTTAATAATGTTCTTGTCTATACAACACCTAACACTGAAAGAACATTTCCAACATCAGCACCCATCGGTGGATTCATTCGATGGGTTTATTTTAAGATCTTGGTGATTACAGGATTAATTAATGGTGGGAAATCACAAAAATAGGAACATCATGATTCAGTTCACATTGTAGAAGGACCGAGTCCAAGTGTAAGAACACAGACCTTCTTTTCAGGTATGGGTTTTCTATTCTAGTTTTTTTTAGGAAAATAGGAGAATCTGGTAATTTAAGGAGTTCACGCCATGTACTTTGGAATACATGTTGGGTAACCGGTTTCCGTAGGTGACCATGTAATGGATTTGTACGGTCGAGTACATGGCCGTGTGGGGTGACCTTCAGATCCCCTAAAGCGGGGCTCGGTAAAGGCATATACACACCGTGTACTTTTAACAGACACTCAATGTAATTTTCTTTTTATTTGTTAAATCGGACCAAGGTCGCATCTAATTGGCAGAAACGCCTTGTTCCCAGATTGTCTCGCCCAGGAGAAACTGAAGCCAATGATTATTCTTAGAGCCCCCAAACATCCATCTATTCTCTGAATCAACCACCATATATTGTGTTGGAATCGCGGCGGTGAGTTCATCCTTCATCTTGAGCCTCATCTCTTGATTTCTCCTCTCGTGTGAGATATTCTTGGTTGAGAGTTTTAGACATTTTATTAGATATATGGCGTTCTAGGTGATTCAAAGGATGTTATTCAACTATATTGATCGTATAAAATCGTGGTGGGTGGTTTGTGTATTTCCTTAGTTAGTATTTGAATATTATGCTCAAAAGTTCCCAATACCCTAGAATGGGGTATTGCGTGTTTAGGGGTTTTCACCCTTTTATTGCCTGATATGCCTTGTGTACCTGAGTAGAGGTTGTTTTATTGTGAATAGGGTTATTTTCCATACTATGGATGTGTTTCCATTGTTCATTTTTATTTTTTCCATTTGGTCTAGTTTTCTAGTTATGCTACTTATTTTACGTGCCCGGTGCTGTTTGGATGGAGTGATTTAATCTAATGTTGTTATATGCTTTTAGTTGTTTAGCCAAGTAATTCATGAAAGTGTTGAGTCAATAAGGTTTTCCTTATGACTTTTCCATTCCTTCTTGTTTTGAAAATCACAAACACTTTATCTTTAAGGCAAATTGCTTTTATAAGGAAAATCCCTTTTATAAGGAAAATTGCTTTTATAAGGAAAATCCCTTTTGTAAGAAAAATTATCTTCTTTCTATTTTCATTCATATATTTCTTAAGTATAAGTTTTAGATTCATTTCCATATTCTCGGAATCGTTTCAAACCTTAATTTGAAGCATTCTGTTTTAGGCTCCAAAATCTGGATAAGAACTGTAATGAAGTTCTACTCTGAATTCTGGATACGAACTCTCATTACGAATTCTGATGATGAATTCTCATTATGAATTCTGATGACGAATTCTCATTACGAATTCTGATGATTAATTCTCATTACGAATTCTGATGACAAATTCTCATTACGAATTCTGATGATGAATTCTCATTCCGAATTCTCATTCTGAATTCACCTATTAAACAGAATCTGATCATCTTTGTTTTATACACTCCAAATTTATTTAGACTTCGAAAATTATTTTTGGTTAGACTCCAAACTTTCAATTTGCTTACGCTTTTATAATTTGTCTACTCTTTAATATTTTTTCTTTCACTCCAAACATTCACTCCGAATCTTCACTCCAAACTTTTTTAAGTTAGACTTAAAACGATGTCATACAATCTGTTACACTTGTTTTGTTATAAAAAGATGTCATCTATTCTGTTATAAACTAACCGTTGGTTAATTTACACGTCTACAGGTCCCTCTGATTTTTAAGGAAAATATGATCGTTTGAAAGGAGGCCGACCTTGCCTGTAAATAGGAGCTCATTTGAAAGAGCTCAATGATGACTGATGAATAACTTCTTCGACATTGTGCATACATGCTATTGAAGTGATTTCTAGAGAGAGAGGCTCTTATCAACCCTCAAAGCTTCGTGCGACTCCGAATATTGGTGATTACATTCGAGGACTTTCGTGGATAGGAAGACAGAGGTTTCCAACACCTTAAAGTTGAGGGCTTCCTTGCTGAGGAAGACAGAGGTTTCCAACTACCTTGAAGTTGAGGGCTTGCAGGGATAGCAAGACAGAGACTCCAATCTTCATATCGAGGGCTTACCCCGGTGTGGTTAAGACAAACTTTCTTGAAAGTATAAATCAAGGGACCTCTATCCAAGGATGTTGGATACCCTTCTCTTTGGGTTAAAAGACTTATATCTTGTTACTTGTTGTTTTACTACTTGTTTGTTACCGCTGCATTTTGTATTATAAGGAAATTATAACTTTCTTATACTTCCATACTTGTACTCTGTTTCATTTAGATTCTATACAATTTAAGGTATAATCTCATATTGTAATCTTTTGTTAAGTTTCATTTTCCTGAACCATATTTCTGGAACCTACTTTCGGAATCTCTTTCCAAGTTTTCATTTGGTGTTAGAGGTGTTGTGAATTTTCATAGTTTAACTTTGTTAAACTTAGCCCTTTCCTTTGCTTAAGGAATACATAGTTATTCATAACTAACATTAAAGGTTCCAAAGGAATTTTTAAAGTATACAATTCACCCCCCCCCCCCTCTTGTATATTGAGCATCTACGTCATTATTTCGATCCTACAATTGGTATCAGAGGAGGTCTCTGAAATACTTGTACTCACGTATATGTTTTTCTTTCTAACTTTTTAATTCTGAACTTTCCCATTCCGAACTTTCTCATTCTGAACTTTTCTATTCCGAACATTCTCATTCTGAATTTTATCATACCAATTTTTTTTCTAACAAGTTTGTGTGACAAAGGTTATTTTAAGTGTGGCAGGAATCAATGTTGGTTCCATTGATAATCTAAATCCTACAAGACCACTAGTCTTTGATGTTAATGATTATGAGTACTGGAGAGATCGAATGAAGACTTTTGTTATCAATACTGTAGTGGACAACTTTGTTATGCTTACTGGTGATTATAAAATTCCTAATAAGGAAGTTAGAACTCTTACTAACTAGGAAAATAAAGAGTATCAACTCAACTATAAGGTACGCAATAACTTACTTTGTTCAATGACTAGAAATATATATATAACCAAATTTCTTCTTGTGAAGCAGCTAATTGTATCTGGATGAAGCTAGAAGTTACGCACTTTGGAACTTCTAAAGTGATTGAGACTAGGAGAGATATGCTTAGAACTGAATACCATGGTTTCAATTTTCCTTATGGTGAATCAATTTGTAAAGTTCAACAGAGATTTATGACTATTGTCAACAACCTACAGTCTATGGGAGAGAAATGGTTAGATGATGAAGCACTTGTGGATAAGATAATTGATATCATTCCAAATGAGTGGGAATCCAAAATAATTGCTATAGATGAGAACTGGAAGGTCACTCAAATTTCCCTTGATGAGTTATTCGGAACTCTTCTCCAACATGAAACTAGAATGAAGAGGGATGCTGACTACATCAAAAAAAATGGGAATGGTATTGTTGCTTTTACAACAACATCAAATCATATGAAAGCTAAGACTCCTAAGAGAGTAACCAGATCCAAATCTAAGAAGATGGTTGTTCAATCTAATTCTAGTGAAAGTGAAATCTCAGAAAATGAGCTATCAAATTTTGCTCGAAGGATGAACAAGATAGCTGTTCAGAGAAATTTCCAATCCAAGTATAAGAAAAAGGAAAATAATGATAGGAAAGATGGAGAAGTCACCTATTATGAATACAAGAGAGCTGGACATATTAGACCATATTGCCTTTTACTCAAAAAGAAAGAAAGGAAAGAAAAGCATTCAGACAAGAACAGAAAGAAGTATTATAAATCCAATGCTAAGAAAGTTCTGAAAGCTAGTGATACTTGGAGTTCCAGTGGTGGTGACTCTTCAGATTAATCTTCTGATTATGAATCTTCGGGACAGAAAAATCTTGGTCTTATAGCCAGATTACCTGTTGATAATCATTTCTTTATGGCTAAGGTACGAAATTCTAAATCATTGACCAGTGCTTCTTCAAATTCAAATGATAGTAAGTATTATAACTCTTCTGATGAAGAATCTTCTTCTGATGAAGAATCTTCTTCTGATGAAGAAAATACTTTACCTACTTTTAAAGAAGTTTCTAGGTTTGCTGAACTTCTTGAAATTGAGAATTCCAAACTCAATAAGAATATTTATAAGGAAAACTCTAGGAATTCTATTCTTCAAAAGAGATATCAGATCTTTCTAAATATCTTCATAGGAAAAATTCTGATTTTGAAAGTATTTCGAAAAATCTTTAGGAAGTAAGTTCTGATAAAAACAAACTTTCTAAAGAGTTTGAAAAAGTAATTTCTATGAAAAATGTTTTCGAGCCTAGATCTAGTTCTAAAACTAATGATTTTGAGAATAAAAACTTGGTTATAAAACTCAAGTCTGAAATTTTTTCCTTAAAGAAGTGTTTATCAAACTTTACCCATGGTAAGGAAAATTTTGATAAAATGTATTCCCAAATACGACCTTTAAGAAATAAATCCGGATTTGGTTATACCCATGCAAAACCAATATTTAGTAACAATTATTTTGTTCCTCAAAGTGCCCCATTTTGTACTAATTGTCAATGTGGTGGTCACTGGGAAAAGAATTGTTCCTTAAACAAAACCCAATCTCTAGGATTTCACAAAGTTTGCTTTTCTAAGAAGATGTGGGTTCCAAAAATTTTGTTATCTCGAAATCTCGGATCCAAACAAGTTTGGATTCCGAAAGTCTAATTCCCTTCTTGATTTCAGGAAAATAAATAGAATATCAGCAACAATACATGGTACATGGATAGTGGATGTTCCCGGCACATGACTGGTAACAAAATCTATTTTGAAAATATTATCAAAACGAAAGGAGGAAAGGTAACTTTCTGAGATAATGCTAAGGGAGAGATTGTTAGTATTGGTAATATTGTTCTTTTAGGTAAAACTTTGATTTCAAATGTTCTTTTTGTTAAGGGTTTTAAGCACAACCTCATTAGCATAATTCAGTTATGTGATGAAGGTTACCCTGTGAATTTTAGGAATGATAAGTGATTAGTTCACAATTCCAAGGAAGAATTTATTCTCTCAGCCAATAGGCATGAGAATGTTTACACGTTAAATTTAGAAGACCTCAGGAGCAAATATTTTATTTGCCTAAGTGCAATGGATGATCATTCCTGGTTATGGCATAGATGACTAGGTCACTGTAACCTTAGAAACCTATGTAAACTCACTAAGAAGAAACTAGTTAAGGATCTACCGGAGCTTAGATTTGATTCTTCTAAAGTTTGTGATCCTTGTCAAAATGGAAAGCAACATAAATCTAGTTTTAAATCAGTCGGTGAAGTCTCAACAATAGATTCATTGTAGTTAGTGCACATGGATCTTTTTGGTCCAACAAAAACTGGAAGTATTGGAGGCAAATACTATGTGTTTGTTCTAGTTGATGATTACACTAGATTTACTTGGGTTTATTTTCTAGCAAATGAATCTGAAGCTTTTTCTTATTTCAAATTTTTTAGAGCTCAAGTTAAAAATGAGAAAAACCTTCCATTGAAAACTATTTATAGTGATCATGGAGGAAAATTTCAAAATTCTGATTTTGAAACTTTTTGTAGTAAAAAAGGTATTACCCACAATTTTTCAGCACCTAGAACTCCTCAAAAAATGGTGTAGTTGAGAGAAGAAATAGAATTATTCAAGAGATAACTATAACCATGTTGAGTGAATATTCTATAGCTAGATGTTTCTGGGCTGAAGCTGTAAGTACTGCTTGTTATACTATAAATCGAGTTTTGATTAGACCTTTTCTTAATAAAACTCCTTATGAGTTATAGAATGGTAGAAAACCAAGACTATCCTACTTCAAGGTTTTTGGTTGCAAAGTATTCATTTTGAATACTAAAGATAACTTACATAAATTCGCACCAAAATCTGATGAAGGAATTTTCTTAGGCTATTCCACAACTTCTAAGGCTTATAGAGTTTTAAATAAAAATACTTGTACTGTTGAAGAAATAGTACATGTAAAATTTGATGAGTCTGATCCTTTTGTTTTTAAACCATCCCAGCCTACATCCTCGGCCGTGTTTTCAAAAACTAATTGTCAACCTTTGATAGACGAACCTTCTGATAAGGATATTAAGAAGATATTTCTGAAACATTTACCCCAGAAGACTTTCTACCCTATATTGATGAACAGGCATTACAAAACCCAAATCAGGTGTTTCTTAAGAGTCATCCCAGTGATAGTATCATTTGTGATGTAAATAAACCTGTAAAGACTAGAAGTTCCTTAAGAAATGAAGTAGAACATCTATCATTTCTTTCCCAATTAGAACCTAAAAGCACTGATGAAGCTTTAAGTGATGATGATTGGATCAAAGCCTTGCAAGATGAACTAAATGAATTTGAAAGGAATAAAGTTTGGACCATAGTTGAAAGACCTAAGAAAACTTCTGTTATTGGGGTAAAGTGGGTCTTCAGAAATAAATGTGATGAAAATGGAGTCATAGTAAGAAATAAAGCTATACTTGTTGATAAAGGCTATAATCAGCAAGAGGAAATAGACTATGAAAAAACCTATGCTCCAGTAGCTAGACTTGAATCTATCCATATTCTACTTGCCTTTACAGCATTATTCAATTTTAAACTTTTTCATATGGATGTGAAATTTTCTTTTCTTAACGGTTATGCTCAAGAAGAAGTTTTTGTTTAACAACCTCCTGGCTTTGAAGATACAAAACGTCCTGGTCATGGTTTTAAACTTACTAAAGCTCTGTATGGTCTTAAACAAGCCCCATGAGCATGGTATGGTAGACTCACTGGATTTTTGCTTCAAAATAACTATGTTAAGGGAAATAAAGATCCAACCCTTTTTATAAAGAAAGATAAGAAAAAAAATTTATTGTACAAATTTATGTTTATGACATCATATTTGGTTCAAATCAGCAATCTTTAACCGACTCTTTTGTAAGACTAATGAAATCTGAGTTTGAAATGAGTATGATAGGTGAGTTAACTTTTTTTCTTGGTTTTAAAATTTCTCAAAAACCAGAAGGAACCTACATATCTCAACATAAGTATATTAAATATCTTCTTAAAAATTATGGTTATGACAACACTAAGAGTATAAGTACTCATATTGGTACCTCAAACTCTTTAGATCTTGATGAAGCTGGTAAACCATCAAATCAAACATCGTTTAGAGGTATGATAGGAAGTTTAATTTACTTAACAGCCAGTCGACCAGACTTAATGTTCTCAGTATGCTTATGTGCAAGGTATCAATCCAATCTTAAGGAGTCTCACTTATAGGCAGTAAAAAGAATTTTTCGCTACCTTAAGGGAACCATGGATCTAGGATTATTTTATACTTCTGGAAATGATTTTGTTCTAAAAAGCTTTTCTAATGCTGACTTTGGTGGAAGTAGAATGGATAGAAAGAGTACATCTAGAACTTGTCATTTCTTAGGAGATTCATTAGTTTATTGGTCCTGTAGGAAGCAAAATTCTGTAGCACTCTCCACTAATAAAGCCGAATATGTATCAGTTGGAAGTTGTTGTGCTCAAGTGTTGTGGATGCAACACACACTCACAGACTATGGCTTGATTTTTACTAAAACTCAAATTTTGTGTGATAACACAAGTTCCATTGCCCTTAGTAAGAACCCTGCACATCACTCTCGTGCAAAGAACATATATATTAGGCATCACTTTCTTAGGGATCAGACACAAAAAGGAGATATTATTCTTCAGTTTATCGGAACGCAAGATCAACTTGCTGATATTTTCACAAAATCATTGCCTTTTGATAGATTTGAATATATTAAACAGAAGTTAGGAATGATAATAATAAGGTAATCTTTCTTAATTAACTTTTTGTTGAATAAATATCCTTATAGTAATAAACTCATTTTCATAGGGGGAGTACATTTGATTGTTAGAGTAACTTAGTTTTTCAAAGTTTGATTTCAATCTTTTCGGAACTAAAATTCTGGAATGGAAATTTCCGGAACTGAAATCTTCATAATGGATATTTTCATATAGAAAAATTCTGTAATGGAAATTTTCGTATTGAAAACTTCCGGAATGGAAAATTTTGTACGGGTATTTCCATAACGATATTTTCGTACCAAGACTTTCATAATGAGTTTTTCATTTTTTTTACTTTGGTAATGAAATTTTCATACTAAAATCCTTATAATATTTTTCGTACTGATTTTTCCGTACTGAGTTTGTTTTTCGTAGTGAGTTTTGCGTTTTTTATTCATAGTTTTTTTTAATATTATCCATTAAGAATAATCCTCCTAATCCAATCCGAAAGGTATGATTTCCTTACTCAAAGTTTTCGTAATCATACTTTACATGCTGGTATTTTCTTATATTTTGTTTTCGGATTATAGTTTTCTTAAATTTTGGTTTTAATAAAAACTAAAAAAGATCGGATTCAAGTTTTCTTGAGAATTGTTTTTCAACCATCATATCTGATCTAAGCTTGTCACAACCGTTCGATCAACTGAGGAAGTTGAACCGTCTTCTCGTTGCCTATATAAAGAGGACCTCAAATGGTTGTCCCACATCGGTTTTCAAGCTCCAGCTTCCCGAAGCTCTGCCTATCTGTTTTAAGATCGTTCCGAACTTCATCTTTCTCTATTCCGAACTTCTCAGAGGTCTTCAGATCCGAATGTATGTGGAAGTAGCTTCTCAAGACATGTCTTCCTCTAAGCCGATTTCGAAGTGGTTAGTATATATAGAAAGCTTCGTTCATCCTGATTTCTTCAACAAGTATGATTCTATTATATCCAGGAATATTAAGCTCAATGGATGGGAAGATGTTGCTGTGTCCAAGCCAGGAAATAAAGATGAAGTTTATTCAGATTTTCTTGTAGAGTTCTATGAAATAGTTTCCTTATTTAAGGAAGATGGCAGAGAGAAATTGTCATTTAAGTATTATGGAAAGACTTATAAGCTTTCTTATGCCAAGGTAGCCAGCTTGGTAGGGCTGAACAATGAAGGAGAAGCTGAGTTCATTTCTCATGATTTGTCGGATTCAAAAGGAAGCTTTGATAGGGAAATGGATTTGGAAACTCTCGGACTGTCAGATGATAAGGCTCTAAAGATTACTTCTCTGTCTAAAAAATTCCGGATTCTAGAATTATGGGTACAAAGCCTTATCGTACCGAGAAAGGGTGACAAAGATAGTTTGAAGAAGAGTGAGATCTACATCCTAGATTTTCTGATAAATCTAAGGAAGTTTAATCAGTTGAAACACATTCTTATTACCCTTGAGAATGTTAAGAAAAGGAATCTGAGAGCTCAGATCATAATGTATCCAGCAATACTCTCAAATTTAATAGTTCGGTGCCTTGAGTCTTTCAAGGAGGCTTGCAAGTCTAAGCCAAGAGTTTTCAAGATTATGTTGGTGAGTGATGGTACTCTCAAAAGGATGGATGTAGCCTTCGACAAGAAGACTGGTCAGTTTTTTGATTTACATGCTCAAGAAGAAGCGGTTCCAAAAGTTGATGATCCGAAAACTTCTAAATCAGTGAAGAAGAGGAAGTTTAAGGAAGTTGTAGCTGAAGCAGAGAATCCCAAATTTAAGTAAGTTCATTCCGCAACTCCAAAACCGAAGAAGAAGAAAGCTTACCCAGATGAATTAGTTCCTAAATGGAGGGAAATCAAAGGGAAGAGAGTGCAAGGGGAGCCTTAGTTTGGCTTGGATCCTGCGGAGGCTAAGGACTTGAAGGAAAGAATTGCGGATGAGCTAGAAAAAACAGGTGAAAGAAAAGAAGCTTAAGAAGAATATGTCTGAAGCTGAGGTATCTTAGGATTTGTTAGAGTTTAATGAGATGGTTTCATCAAACATTCCTGTTCTAAGATCCTTTTCTTTGGAATCTCAACCTGAGACTCCAGGAAGAAACTTTGTTGCTCTGGAAGAGGCAGTAGCTATGCCTGTTGAGGAAGTAGAGCAGATTGAGAAAGTGGAAGAAGAAGAAGTTGTTTCTGAAGGAATTGGTGAAACCGGAGATGTTTTAAAGAAAGTAGATGATTATAAGGTGTCACCATCGGAACATTTTTCACTCCGAACTTCAGAAGCTGAATCATCGAAGTTAGTCACTCCAGGTAAGGATGAGTAGGAAGGAGAAGAATAGGTAGCTTATCATGCAGAGGAAGAAAAACTTCTACATAATATTTCTCAAATGGAGAATGTAGAGGATGGTGCTCAAGAGGCTGTTGATGATGAAGACAATGTTGTTCAAGTGTCTGACAGTGAAAAGAGAACTCCAGAACAAGACTCCATTCCGAAAAGGGACAAGGGAGAGAAACTTGTTGTTGATACCCCGAGCTTAGTGGTTGTAAAGAGAAGGGAAGTTGTTGATTCTTCTAAAAAGAAGGTTGAGCATCTTGAAGAAGAAAATTCTCCAAGCAAAGTCTCGGATTTGGAGTCATCTTTGTTGGGGCATGACTTTGTTGTTCAGTCATTAAAGAAGTTGTTAGGTACTGTTCGGACTTTCTCAAGTATTGTTTCAAGATGCCAGATGTTTTAATATGCTTTGAATTAGAAAACAGACTTCGTATCCATGGTTATGGACAAGTGTGTTGAGATAGAGGCACAGTTCAAAACTTTCTTTGTCGGCTATGAAGCCCACAAAAGATCTTTCAAGAGGATGACTAGTTGGTCGAGGAAGTCTGTAGAAGAGATGAGGCTCTTTGATGAATTCCAAGATAATGTGAAGGATGCCTTTGAGACAAAAGACAGGAAGATAAATGAACTTACTTCATCCTTTGAAGAAAAGTTGACAGATGAAAAGAATTTTCAGATTCAAGAAGTCAGAGATTTGAATGGTAAGCTGAATTCTGTTTCTCCAAACTGGAAATTTGAAAGGGATCATCGGATTGAGTTTGAAGAAAAGTTGAAGGATCAGGAAGAAAAGATTAAAACTCAGGAAGAAAAGTTTAAATCCCAGGAAGAAAGGATTGAAGCTCAAAATGCAAGAATTTTTGTGTTGGAGAAGCAAGCTGAGGAAGACCATAAAGACTTGAAGAAGATAAAGACTATTCTTAAGGGTCTCATGGTGAAGGAAAAAGATCTAAAATAGACAGATCCTATCTTTTGTTGTATCTAAATTTCTTTGTTGTCGAGCATTCAAACTTAATGAAATTTGTTCTTGCTCATTTCTTTTGTTTTTGCTACTAATTTTTTCAGGTACTTTGTTATATTTTCCATTCCCTTGAATTATTTTTGAAAATCACAAAGGGGGAGAAGGAAAAGAACCCTAATAAAGGGGGAAAAAGAATCTTAACAAAGGGTGAGAAAGAAAATCAACTCTAATAGAGTTTATCTAAGGGGGAGTTTTCCTTTAAAGAATACTTTCTTATTCTTAATGAAATGTCATTCCGGAAATCGAGAATACGATCCTTAGAGTTTCAAAGCCTAAGGGAGAGTTAGTCGTATTCATCAACATCCATAAGCAAAGGGAGATAAGCCTTAATGTTTTCTTTCTTCTTAGACATTCTTTTTCATAGGGATGTTTGTGATTTCCAAAACGGGGGAGATTGTTGAGTTAATAAGGTTTTCCTTATAACTTTTCCATTCCTTCTTGTTTTGAAAATCACAAACACCTTATCATTAAGGAAAATCACTTTTATAAGGAAAATTGCTTTTATAAGGAAATCCCTTTTGTAAGAAAAATTTTCCTCTTCATATTTTCATTCATATATTTCTTAAGTATAAGTTTCGGATTCATTTCCATATTCTCGGAATCATTTGAAACCTTAATTTGAAGAATTCTGTTTTAGGCTCCGAAATCTGGATAAAAACTGTAATGAAGTTCTACTCCGAATTCTGGATACAAACTCTAATTACGAATTCTGATGATGAATTCTCATTACGAATTATGATGATGAATTCTCATTACGAATTCTGATGATGAATTATCATTATGAATTCTAATGACAAATTCTCATTACGAATTCTGATGATGAATTCTCATTCCGAATTCTCATTCCCAATTCTCCTATTAAACAGAATCTGATCATCTTTGTTTTATACACTCCAAATTTATTTAGTCTCCGAAAATTATTTTTGGTTAGACTCTGAACTTTCATTTTGCTTAAGCATTTATAATTTTTCTACTCTTTGATATTTTTTCTTTCACTCCGAACATTCACTCCGAATCTTTACTCCAAACTTTTTTAAGTTAGACTTAAAATGATGTCGTACATTCTGTTACAATTGTTTTGTTATAAAACGATGTTGTCTATTATGTTATAAACTAATCGTTGGTTAAGTTACACGTGTACAGGTCCCTCCGATTTTTAAGGAAAGTATGACCGTTGGAAAGGAGGCCGACCTTGCCTATAAATAGGAGCTCATTTGAAAGAGCTCAATGATGAATGATGAATAACTTCTTCGACATTGTGCATACATGCTTTTGAAGTGATTTAAGAGAGAGAGGCTCTTATCAACTCTCAAAGCTTCGTGCGACTCCGAATGTTGGTGATTACATTCGAGGACTTCCGGGGAAAGGAAGACATAGGTTTCCAACACCTTGAAGTTGAGGGCTTCCTTGCTGAGGAAGACAGAGGTTTCCAACTACCTTGAAGTTGAGGGCTTGCAGGGATAGCAAGACAGAGACTCTGATATTCGTATCGAGGGCTTACCCCGGTGTGGGTAAGACAGACTTGCTTGAAAGTATAAATCAAGGGACCTTTATCCAAGGTTGTTGGATACCCTTCTCTTTCGGTTAAAAGACTTATATCTTGTTACTTGTAATTTTACTAATTGTTTATTACCACTGCATTTTGTATTATAAGAAAAGTATAACTTTCATATACTTCCTTACTTGTTCTCTATTTCAATTAGATTCTATATGCTTTAAGGTAGAATCTCATATTGTAATCTTTTGTTAAGTTTCATTTTCTGGAACCATATTTCCGGAACCAACTTTCAGAATCTCTTTCCAAGTTTTCATTTGGGGTTAGAGGTGTTGTGAATTGGCTTAGTTTAACTTTTTTAAACTTAGCCCTTTCATTTGCTTAAGGTAAATATAGTTATTTATAACTAACTTTAAAGGTTCCAAAGGAATTTTTAAAGTATACAATTCACCCCCACCCCTCTTGTATATTGAGCATCTACATCATTATTTAGATCCTACAGTAAGTTCTTTACAATGTTTTTCATAAGTTTTACTTTGTCTTTTGAACATCATTTTGCACGATTAAATTACATAGGGCTGTGGGAACTAGGTGTAGTAGACCATAGGGGGAATGGACGTTGAGGGCGTCTCTAGAGTGTTTGTTCACTTTTACATTTTGAGACCATAGGGTTTATGGACTTCGTGCTCCCTCAGAGTGTGTGTAGTTCCACATTGATAGAAAATAGGAGGAAATGGACATTGAGTGCTTCCTCAGAATATCTATAGTTACTAATACGAGACGACAAGAGGGAATTGACAGAGAGTGATTCCTCAGAGATCCTTTTCTAAAGCTGAAACAGAGGAGTTAGACTATGAGTTCTTCTCAGGGGGTTTCTTTTCATTGATTGGTTGAAGCATAGGGGTTAGGAAGTCAGTAATTCCCATAGGGTTACTTTTTTTTTGAATTGTTGATTACTTGATATATAAAAATGAATGCAATTGAAACTGTATGATTGTTTACTTTTGAGTACTTTCTTGTTTACTGAATCATTTTCATTATTGCCTGTCATATATATTCACTGACTGTTCGGCACAGATCTTTGGGTGGCTGCCTACTAGGATTCATCTCACCCCCTATTTGGGCCATGCTTTTGGGACCAAATAGATTATATTTCTTTATGTATATATTAGGGAAAGCACCCTTCTAAATTAGGTACTTGATTGTCGTGGAGTTGGAGAGCATGGGACCAAGATGAGTCTTGTGATGATGCTAGAGTTTTTTTTCTTTGTACTTTGGTTTAGTATTGTATTTTAGCATTGTGACTTGTTTGGATACTTTCCTACACATATTTATCATACATTATTTAGATATATGTACTTCAGTTTGTTATTACTTCCAGTCTTCTTCTATTTACTTATTAATTGTTATTACTGCTTCCACTATTGGTACCTTTATTCTATCAATTGCATTAATCTTCTAATGAGGGCATATTCTCCCCACTATCACACCCAAGGCCCTCACTGCTAGACGACAGCCTCTGGAGTTTGGGGAAATGCGCTTGATGCCATGCGACCAACTGGGTACGGGGCACCTCTGGGTGGCACACAGAAATGGGAAATTACAAAGTGGTATCATAAGAACTTTTTTCTTCGTAACTTACTATTTGGAGCCTATAACTAGGGATAGAAAGGAATATGTACTTGGTAATAAGTTGTGCCTTGGAGTATCCAACCGGTGTATAGGGAAAAGCTAACTTACCTCAATTATTGTAATTATTATGGTTTTTAATTATTACAGTTGATTTTATTTCACCGTTGGGTGATACACATGTTTTGTGCTATTATTGTTGATATTATTGACATTATATTTTTTTGAAACCTGATGAGATGATGGTATTCCATCTCATGCATCATATATGAACTTGCTAGAGATCACATTTCATTCATTATTCCTCCCCCATTTAGGTTGAATTATTTATTGAATGTTGTTGTGATAGATGTTGTGCTAGATATGCATGATGTTGTGATATAACACCTTCTATTTGATAGGGTATTGCTAATATGAAATGTTTCATTCGAATGAGTGACAAAAATTGGTTCTTGAGGTGTTATGGGCCCTCATGGATCAAAATTTGGTGGATAATTACTTTGTTATTCCTTGTATATGACATTAATATAATGCAAATGTTTTATTCGTGGGGAGTATGGGTCCCCACAGATCGGAATTTGGACCTTTGATGTTGGTTTCAGTGTTTTATGGGATTCTGGAGTTGTTTTTGAAACTTAATGTCAGGAAACATCTAGAATACATGGTGTGTATTGCAGAATACATGCCATGTGTCCTTCTGTTCCAGAAAGATCTATTTTTCTTAATTACATTCCATGTATTTTATGTGTGCACCTTGTAGTTTCTAACCATATCAATAGATGTGTGATCAGAGACACAGGGATGGGTAATTTTTGGTGGGACACGCCATGTACCCTATGTGCATACCATGTCTTAGGAGCCATTTTTCGGCCATGTGACTAACGACATGGGTGAATTATAGGTAGTTAGTATATGTCGTGTCTATAATAAATTCACCATTTAGAATCAGTCGTGTAATCGTCTGTGTGACTAATAGTATGCGTCGGGGAATTTCTTTCTATTTTACGATGTGTCTGGCACAAACATGTAATGTAGTCTTTCTCTAGGAAAACCGTGTGAGTTAGGTTGTGTTTAAGAACATGGGTTGGGGAATAGGATTCAAGTACACACTATGTGTTAAGACAACACTCCGTGTGTATGTGGTGTTACATGACCTGGGCTGGCAAAAGTACATGTCCATACAAAAGCATAAGGGAACACATCGTGTATGAGTTGTACGAATCATTGTATCCACATTTTAGAAATCTCGCATGCTTTATTTCTATTTTTTCCTTCATTAATATCAATGTTACAGTACTTTTTAATCTTGATCTAAGGATTGAATTTGACCTTGTGGAGTCATGCCACCCAGATGTCCTCTGGTTGAATGCCAGTTATAGGATATTGACGAGACACTGGATATGGTAGATCAGAAACTGCCAGCAGATCCTCTAGTCATGCCTCTCCTGACACTATCCATTTTCCTAGCTGCAGATGTCGATGCATAGTTCTGAGATAGATTTATGAGGTTCACGTATACCTTCTGAGGAGTACCACCTCCTACCCCTTCTATGGTAGATTTGATGTAGGTTTTTCATCAACAGCAACCTACCACCTTTATAGGGGATGGAGGACCTCAGGTTGTAGAATCATAGTTAGAGGCCATGTTTTCGATCTCCGAGCATCTAGAGACACCTACAGAGAGGAGGGTTAAGCTCTCTACGTACATGCTACATGATTCCACCAAGATATGGTGGGATATGATCTCATAGGTGGGATGCTTGCAGGTTATGGATTGTGATGAGTTCAAGTGTGCCTTCTATGATTACTTTGACCCGAAGACTTTGAGGGCTGATCGAGCCCAAAAGTTCTTGAGTCCGGAGTAGGGTACTCTCTCAGTCATATATTATTCTTCTCACTTCATAGAGATTCAATGCATCACACCCATTCCAGGGGAGGATGAGTTATTCTTGGAAGAAAATTTTGAGGATGGTCTCAGGAATGACATCAAATCTCATGTGAACATATTTAGGATTACTTCCATCACCTCTATAGTCAACAAGGTACTGATCAAGGAGTGGAATCTGCGGGATTCTCGAGCTGTGAGCTAGGTCGTCTTGGAATACAGAGTTGGTACCCCTCATACTGACATCGGAAAGCACCGCATGGAGTCTACGCATGGAGATACGTGGAAGTGGGATACTTCTTGTGGTATCCAGGTGGTGTCCTACCAGTGTGAGGAGAGTAGAAATATGAGGCCACATTGCCCAAGATTCCCTGTGGAGTTCCAATTTTGTGGAAATATGGGTCATATTCAATGGTTCTGTCAGATTTTGTCTCTATAAGCTAGTCATAGAGGTATTGTTTCAACTCCTCTAACAGAGTAGGGCCACCAGTTTCTTAACAGTCTGGGAACTTGAGTTCTTCTAACCATTCCAGATGAGGTGGAGGTCATAGTCATGGTATCCATTTGATAGGATTTTAGAGACTACATGGTGGATCAGCTCAGGTTGGTCAGGTAGGGTAACAGGGCCACGGTGCAGGCCAGACCATTGTAGTGGAGCAGACCCAGTAAGAGCAGGATCTCGAGCTCTCTACAGTTTGAGGTACAATTCTAGTTTACTTAGTTCTATCTTCAGCACTTTTCGATATAGGGGCTTCCCATAGTTCCATATCTATTTCAATTTTGGAGATCCTTGGGATTTTTATCTCTAATTCTACTGATGTCTTGATTTTGGCCACTTCATTGGGGACTATAAAGGCTAGTGTACATTACTCCAAGGAGTGACCTATTGAGGTTGGTGGGTGTCACATCTCATGAGACCTTTATATCTTAGAGATGATAGGATATAATGTCATTATCATGAGGGACTGGTTAGTTCCCTTCTGAGATGTTGTTGACTGCTATCATCGTAGGGTGCGTTTTATGTCACCAGAGGGCATATCCTTTTTTACATAAGGGTGAATGGGATGTTTAGGTGAGTAGTGCTGGACCCAAGCATCATGGGTTTGAAGGAATTACAACCCGAATTTCTTTTCTGTATCTGAATGTCTACTAGACTTCATAGTTGGACTTTCCTACAGTGGTCAATCATTTCAGGGATGCCTTTCCAGAGGACTTTTCAGGTTTTCCTCCTAAGTTAGGGGTATACTTTTCAATTGAGATTGTTCCAGGAGCATCACGGGTGTCCATTACTTTCCATAGGATGTCAACACTAGACTTACAGGAGCTCAAGAAGTAGTTAGAGGAGTTATAGGCAAATGGTATCATCTGAACCAGCTCTTCTTTTTAGGGTTTGCTTGTCCTGTTTGTGAAGAATGATAACAAGACCCTTAGACTTTTTTGGATTATTAGAATTTGACCCATCTAATAGGTAAGAACTGATATCCCTTGCCAAGTATTTATGATCTCTTTGATCATATTCAATGATCTCGGGTGTTCTCAAAGATTGACATAAAATCTGATTATCATCAGTTGCATGTTAGACCATCTGATATACCTCTTTCAGCCTTTCGGAGTAGGTATGGTCTATATAATTAAGTGGTTATACCATTCGGCCTCACAAATGCACTTTTGTTTTTTTTTCACTGATGAACAGAGTGTTCAATCCATAATTGGATTCCTTTGTGGTGGTTTTTTTGGATAATATCATGGTGTACTCTCACACTAGACAGAACAATTAAAAACATCTTGATATCATTTTTAGTACACTGAGAGAGTACCAGTAATATTCTAATCTCTCAACATGCCCCTTTTGGATGGACCAGATTCACTTCTTCGGTCATTTTATCTCAGAGATAGGAGTATCACTATACCTAGAGAAAGTGCGTATAATATCTTCATGGGAGAAACTGAAGAAAATCATTGATGTAGAAAGTTTTCTTGGGATGGCTGGATACTACAAACATTTCATATAGGACTTTTCGCACATAGTTGCACCGCTGATGGGACTAACAAAGAATGATGTGAAGTACTTGTGGTAAGATTCTTGTGAGTCATCCTTTTAGGAGCCGAAATGGAGGATAACATCAGCACTGATACTTTAATTGATAGATCCAGAAAAGATTTATACATTATACTTTGATGCATTATGTATCGGGCTAGAATTAGGGCTTGTACAGGGGGAAGGAGTCGTTGTGTACAGGTCTCAGTAGTTGAGGCAACATGAAAAAAATTACTTGATGCAAGATCTCGAGTTGGCTACAGTTGTTCATTCCTTACGATCTAGGAGACTTTTTCTGTTGGGAGAGAATTTTGTAGTTTTCACTAACCACAAAAGTCCCAAGTACATATTTACTCAGTGTGGTCTGAAGTTGAGGAAATGAAGGTGGGTTGAGTACCTTCAATATTTTGACTATGATCTTTCCTACATGCCTGGGTAAGGCAATGTAGTGGTTGATACACTGCGTAGGAGTACTCAGATATAGGTAGTTTACGAGTCTAGTAGTGAGTGGAAGCTTATAGATCTGTTCTCTGGGATGCATTTTGAGGTGTAGGACAGACATGTGTAGGTGGTTCTTTCTTCCGTAGTTATTACCTCTACTCTACATGATTGAGTCAGAATGAGGAAGCTGTCAGATGATGAAGGCCTAGTCCTAAGGGAGAGTGTGTTAAGAGAGGACCCTATTTCTAGATAGACCATGGGTGAGGATGATATCTTGCGCTTTCTTGGGTGTGTATCGGTGTCTTCAGACATACCCGAGGAGCTGATGTGGGAATTTCATTCCTTGGTTTGGGTAGTTCATCCTAGTGTCACCAAGATGTATCGAGATCTGCACTATCAATATTGGTGGCCCGGAATAAAGAGAAATATTTTTGGGTTTGTCATGATGTGTTCCACTTGTCAGCGGTTGAAGGCGGGGCATCAGCAACGAGCTGGGCTTTTGCAGCAGCTACCCATTCTCGAGTGAAAGTGGAATGATGTCGTGATAGACTTCGTGAAAGGTTTACCAAGGTCGCCTCGAGGGAGTGATGTAGTTTGGGTTGTCATTGATAGACTCAGTGGGGTTTCTCACATCTTGTCGATCAAGGAAACCTTCAGAGTAGGTGATCTGGGTAGGCTATACATCTGAGAGATTGTACATTTACATGGGGTTCCACACTATATTGTTTTAGAAAGAGATGGTCGTTTTACTTCTCAGGTCTGGAAAGGACTACAGAGGACAGTGGGTACATAGGTACTTCTAAGTAAGACTTACCATCCCTAGACAGATGGCTAGTTCAAGCGTATGATTCAGGTGCTAGAGAATATGCTTTGAGAAAGTGTCCTAGATTTTGGTGGTTCTTGGGAGAAGCACATACCTCATGTGGAGTTTTCCTAAAATAATATTTTTCAAGAAAGCATTCAGATTTCACCTTATGATCCTTTGTACGGTAGGCCATGATGATCACCCATATGTTTAATGGAGGCAGGAGAGGGAGTTATGGTAGGACCTCATCTTTTCTAGTAAACCACAAAGCAAATATAGTTGATTTAGAAGAGAATGGAGACAGCACAGACATGGTCGAAGTCTTGTGTTCATCGAAGGAGGCGACCTCTAGAGTTTGAGGTCCGAGATCAGGTTTTTCTATGTGTCACATAAATGTTGGGACACATAAGGATTTATAGAGAGGTCAATCTTTCGCTAATATATGTTGGACCATTTGAAGTTTTAGAGAGAGTCAGGCTAGTTGCCTATCAGATTCAGTTACCTTAGAGGTAGCAGGTTATGCATGACGTCTTCCATGTTTCTCATTTATGAAATTACTTCTTAGACTCATCTCATGTTTTTGCATCCTAAGGAGGTTGAGTTGGAGGTGGGCGCGTCATTCTAGGAGCATCCTATCGGGATTTTTGATTATAGCATGAAGGTTATTTATGGCTGGTTCATTCCTCTAGTACAGGTACTAGGGTAGAATGGGTGAGTACATGATGAGACAAGGGAGAGGGAGGATGGTGTGTGATAACAGTGTCCTGATCTATTCGAGGATTCTTCTTTTACGCCACCTTCTTAGAGAAATTCATGGACGAATTTTTTTAAGGGGGAAGTTTTTATGAACCCAGACCTTCTTTTCAGGTTTTAGTTTTATTTTCTATTGTTTTTTAATAAAATAGGAGAATCTAAAAATTTAAAGAGTACACACTAAGTACTTTGGAGTACAAGCTGTGTACATTGGAGTACACGCCGTGTAACAGGTTGTTGCGGGTGACTGTGTGTTGGCTGTGTAATAGTCGAGTACATGGTTATGTGGGGTGACCTAGAGACAACCTAAAGTGGGGATCAGTAAAGGAATATACACGTCATGTACTTTTAAAAGAAACACCATATAATTTTCTTTTTATTTGTCAAATTGTACTGGGGTCGCGTCTAATTGGTAGAAACACTTTTTTCTCAGTTTGTCTCTTCATGTAGAGACCAAATCTGATGATTCTTCTTCGATCCAGCAACCCACTGTCATGTCTCTGAATCAACCACCATAGATTGAGTCGGAATCTCCACAATGAGTTCTTCTATTTCTAGAGACTCATCTCTTGATTTCTACTCTCTTGTGAGATATTCTTGGATAAGGGTTTTAGAATTTTTTGTAGATCTTTGGTGTTATAGGTCAATTCAACGGCAGTGATTCGTCTATATTAATCATAAAAAAAAATTTGGTGGTTTGTGTCATTCCATAGTTATAAATTGAATATTATGTGCAAAATAGTCCAATACCCTAGAATGGGGTATTGGGTGTTTCAGGATTTTAGCCATGTTATTTCCTGCTACGCCTTGTGTGCCTGAGTAGAGGTTGATTGATTTTGAATAGGTTTATTTTCCATGTTATGGATGTGTTTCCCATGTTCATTTTGATTTGGATCATTTGGTCTAGCTTTGGTAGTTTGGCTACTTGTTTCCATGACTTGTATTGCTATAATTGAGTGATATTATCTGATGTTGTTATATGCTTGTAGTTGTTTAGCCAAGTAGTTCTTGAAAATTGTTAGCCAAGTAGTTATTAAATTTTAATTTTCTAGTTGAAAATTTTTGTGCATGATTGACTTACCCAGTGTTATGGGAACCTGGTGTATTAGACCATAGGGGTAGTGGACACTGAGGGATTCTCCAAAGTGTCTGTTTACTTTTACATTGCGAGACTATAGGGGGTGTACATTGTGCTCCCTCAGAGTGTATATAGTTCCACATTGTGAGACCACATGAAGAATTGGACGTTGAGTGCTTCCTCAGAGTGTATATAGTTACTCTTATGATACCCCAGGGGGAATTGACGTAGAGTGCTTCATTAGAGAGTCTTTTCTAAAGCTGAACCAGAGGGGTTAGACTTTGATTGCTTCCCATAGGGTTTCTTGTGTTTGATTGGTTGAACTAGAGGGGTAAGGTTGTGTGTACTTCCAATAGGGTAACCTTTTTTGGAATTTATTCGTACTTTATATATGAAAATGAATGAAATTTAAACTATATGATTGTTTACTTTTGAGTACTTCCTTATATACTGTTTCATTTTTCTTATTGCCTTCCATATATATTGACTGACTGTAAGTCATAGATCATTGGGTGGTTGCCTACTGGGATTCGTCTCACACTCGGTTTGGGGGATGATTTTGGGCCCAAAAAAATTATATTGTTTTAGGTAAAGATAAGAGATAGTTCCCTTCTACTTCAGGTACATGATTGTTGTGTAGCTGTAGAGTATGGGACAAAACCGAGGCTTGTGATGCTGCGAGAGTTTTTTTTTCTTTGTACTTTGGTTTAGTACTGTATTCCAGAATTTTGACTTGTTTGGCTACATTCCTAGAAATATGTATCGTGCATAATTTATATATATGTGATCCAGTTTTTTATTACTTCCAATCTTCCATTGTTTACTTATTTCATGTTATTATTGCTTCCACTATTATTTTATTTTTTTCTTTCCACTAAATTACTCTACCAATGAGGTCGTAGTTTCTCCATTATCACACCCAGGTCCCTTACTGATATTTCATAGCCTCTAGAGTTTGGTTAAATGCACTAGAGTCTGTGTGACCAATCGGGTATAGGGTAAATCTGGGTGGCACCTGCAACTAGGACGTTACACCAGGGTTGGTCAATTACTACTTGTATCATCAATGGATCCATGTTTTCCCTATTTATGTGGAATTATTATTTTCATATGAAGCATGATACCCTTACCATGATGATTTGGGTTAGATTTCCTAAACTCTTACTCCATTTTCAAAACCCCTATATTATTCAAATGTTAGGTAATCTTGTTGGTTGATATATTTGATTTTATATTAGAACATGATATGTTTTTCATCCTATTTATCCAAGAATATGTATTGAAATTGTTCTTTCTAGAGTACTGTAATAGGTTTTTTGGATTGTTGTTGGAGTAGAGTTGTGATATAAGAAACCCGTTATTTTTGACTCGTGGATGGATTTACATTCATCATGCAATAAAATGGGGCATTTGAGGATAGTGTATAGGTGCGGGGGTATGAACCTCTTTCTGAAGACAAGTGAGGGATTGGGATGTTTTTGGTTTCTTTTTTTGTAGTTTTGAAGAAGATGGAATTGATTGGTGCTACATGTGATCGAATCATGATTCTAGAAGTTGTACATGTTGGATCACTCATGGATGGGGTGTCGGTGGGGACTAATTTTTCAATATGTCTATTAACTTAACAATTAATTTCTAACATAGCAGGAAGGAATTTCATCATTAAGAAGGATCCATAATGGTTAGTTCTAAACCCAAAGGTTATCGACTTCTTTAAAGGATTGAATCATTATTTGAAGGATGTGTGTGCAGCAAGGCCTCTCTATTTACAAGTGAATGGAACTCTAACATCTCTCAATTAAGAGGTAGTGGAATATAATGATGGTGCTAAGGAAAATAAGGTGTCTCGGTAATAAGGTAAATAAAAGGAAACTGTTAATGTATATAGTGGAGGCAGTGGGTAGTGTGTGACTATAAAAAAGCAGGGTAAGGCCATGAAGGACTAGTTCAAATATTAAGATTAGTAACTATTTTTTAAACATAGAGGTCAACGATTCCACACATGATCAAGGGGATGTGATACAAGTAAACAAAAAAACCATAATTCCAATGAATTTCCTCTCAGATGTCCATAAAAATTATGTGATTGATTCGGAGGATGAGGTTTCAATACAAGCCTCAGGGGGTAGGGTTTTTGGCGATCTTAAAAGAGATCTTCACGATCATATGAGGAAGAGAATGGGTGGAAAGGAAAAGGGATTAATAGAGATACAATGTTCTAAATGTAAGGAACCAATAAAGGACATATGTAATACTCTGAACAACCGAATTCAATGGAAACTATGTCTGACTGAAATAATAGGGTGGTGGATAGTGAACCCATAGTCCATATTCAGGAAGTCATGGAGAGTTTAATCACTCAGAATGTTAATCAGATGATTGAGTGTGTAGAAGTAATGAAATCAAAACATGGTGGGGGTAAGACGGATGATCTGATTCGAGAAAAGCTGGGTGCTTATGATATGGTCAGAGTAACGGATATTGAGGCTTGTGAAGAAAAGGAATCATGGGAGATAATCATTAATTCAAATGAAATAATTTTTAAGTAGGAATATGATATCAAATCTAAAAAAGATTACTATTATAATGAACCATCCTGGGTACCCTGGTAACACGATAACTGGGTCATCTCTGACATATCCAAAATTGTAACTACTTGAACTATTATAAATAAAATTCCACCTGCATTTTTATTAAATTTATTATTATAAAATATTGTTATAGAAACACATTCACATATTTTGTCTTATTATGCCCATTATATTTAAAATACCATAATGTATATTTACCATTGGTAAAATTTCCATTGAAAATTAATAACATGATTAGTATAAATATAGGGTCTTAATAAATACAATTGTCACAGACAATGGAATTGATGGCCTCAACCTATAGGATCGTACACTATGAAGCCCATTTATTAGGGCTTGCAAGGTATATAACATTTCTGGACTTTTCCCTTGACCAAGAACAAGCTAATATCACATAACTTAATCATGAGAAAAACTTGTTTATGGTAGAAGTTCAAGGTCATCGAGATCACAGACCAAATCATGCTCGGCGAACCGCCACATGAGAGTCCTATCATCAGGCACATTACCCTTAGGGTGTTCTCGGGTGTATTAAAGGAATATTTAACAATAACCTAGATATTTTATTGTGTGTATTATTTTTTATACAGTAATGAATATATTTACATCCAATTATTGTTACTTTATAAATGATTTTATTTTGATTCAATAAAACACAAATAGTATTTTTGGTTAATATTAAAATTAAATTTGGAAATTAATTTTTATGAATTAATCGATCATTGAAATAAATAATATTTTAAGAAAATATTTTTTCTAACTAACATTTATTAAATATAAATTATCATTTTAATTTTATCAATCCTAATGTAATTTTTATAAGGGTTTAAAAAAATTTATGGTAAAAAACACATCATTTTCAATAAATTGTTGTTTTTATTTTAAAACTAAAAATTCACATATATAAAAATTATCTAAATAAAATTAATATTATTTTTTGAATCAGGATGACTAAAATGTCCAATGGTTAATTTTTCAAAATTTTCTAAGATAGTTATATTTTTAGGTAAAAATTAAATGTCGAATAAATATAAATTTTTTTTACGTCATCAAAATGACCCAAAAGTGATGTAATAAGTAATATAAATAGAATCCACGACCAAATATATTTTTTCATGTTAAAATAATGTGATTTTAAGTTTATTTTATTTATTACTTAAAGTCAACATGAATCCTTCATGACTTATAATATATTTTAAGGTTTTAAAATAATTTATTTGAGAGTGAAACTCACCTCCAAAACCCCAAGGGTAATATTTTAATAATTTCTTAACATAGAATTATAAAATAATAAAAAAAACTCAATTTGGATGAAACCATGGGAAAATGGGATGGTTTGTGTTTTTGGATATTTTATTATATATAATCCAAAACTAAAACAGTAAAGAAATCTCCCTCATTTCAAATATAAACTCACCAAATCTCTAATTTAACTTCCCTAAAACTTTTTTTAGAAAATAATTACTCTTTTATATACTCACTAGATTCCTACCAAGTTAGACCCAATATTTAAAGAATCCCCTCCCAATCCTTTGTAGTCAAACACTCATGTAAGGGATCCTCACCTCCCTCCCCTCCTTTCAAATTTAAGCACCTTCTTTGAAATTAGTTCTTTTAATTTTTTTAGTTATATTTTCATCCATTTATAATAATTTACATACTTTAAAATTGATGTAATTTCATTGAGGGGTCATTTATCCTCCCCCATTTGGATCCTTACCTACGTTGTTATAATGCCAAAATTTTATCTGGGATCATTCACTCCCCTTTTGGATTAAGCACTCAATTTATGTTTTATATTTGTCATATAATTTTTTTATTATGGGATATGATATTACAAATTAAACTTAATTTAAATTTTTTGTATAAATTATTAGAGCTGCCTTTCACTATTATTAAGTCTCCCTTGATCCTTTATATACACCAGTTACATTGCTGAAATTTTGTAATGATTCATTTCTCTATTCAATATCTTAATTACATTATGCCTCATATATTTAAATTTATATTATTGGTATATGACGTTTTCAGGTCCCTATTACATCCTGTTTTATTAACAAATAATTATACACCCTTTTCACTCTTGCCAAAAAAATTTATGATTTTTTACATAAAGTCTTTATGCTGATGGAATTTCACAGCAATTTTTTGTTCCTAAACAATTGTGTAGTGAATACCATAACCATTATTCTATCAAGGGTATTCACATTTATAAATATATAAATATTTATTGGGGACCAACGTGTATGAAAGTCATAGTACTATCTCATTTAATAAATTATGACGATGAATTATTCCATGTGGTATGATCTATATGGAACACTTAAGTATGAGAATGAAAGGTTTATGATGGGTCAACCCAGATAGAACTCCAATTAATTGGGTAATTTTTAATATCATTCTATATTATGTGGGTAAAGGGGTTTACCTGATTACTTTACAGGACTTTTTCGACCATGAAGTTTTTTGTTTTATCCTCGACCTATTTTCATGATTTAGTGTCTTATGTTGTTGCCAAAATTCCCCTATTATGATTATCAAGATATATAATTCATTATTATTAATCTTCATTTTGTTCCTCAATGATATGAACATTTTGTAACACATATCACTTATTCCATGTTTATTCCCTAAGTAGGCTTTATATCTCACCACTTTATTATGCATTACCCCTGGTTATCTCATGATTTTTTAAGTTTGAATAAGTGTTTTTATCGTGTTAAAAAAATTCAATAAATCTGGTTAAGAAATATTTTAATAATGTTGATTTATCCCATGTTCACGTTGTTATTTTATGTACCGATTTCCCACATACACCATATTTATTGATATTTGGGGTTGTATTAACTATAATTTTATGTAATAAATGAAGCATTAATGTGTAAAGATATAATAGTTATTATATGAAGTGAATTCCAGATCCCCACAGGTTGGAGACTAGCACCTGGAATCATATAATATGAAAGTGGGAACAAATTTTTCCTAAGCACAATAGAATCAAGATAAAAGAGTCAGTATGAATACATGAGAAACTTTATAGGGAGTAGTATAGCTGAATTGAAATAGTATTGTAGTAGCACTATAACAGGAATTGTAGTAGCCGGAACTATAAAATCTATTTGGGCTTTCGAGTAACTGGTTTGGTCCTCGGGTCTTTTAACGCATTCGGGACACCCAACACCTTTAGTCCAATAAGGATTTTGGGCCTCATCAAGGCCTTCGGGCCACCTCAAGGCCTTTGGGTCACTTCAAGTCTTTTGGGCCACCTGAAATTGTGCTTAAGGTTCCAGGAAGACACCATAAATAGTAGACTCCATATGAGGATTCAGAGTAGGTTCATTCACCGGAGAAAAATCTAATGGATTTGGAAAAAATATTTGGTATCCCATTGCCTTCATGACAATCTTGGGCATGCCTGAGAAGCTTAGACAAACAGCCCTATGAAGGTGGAAAGATGACATCATGATGTAGAAGCTGGGGAGAATCAGTTCCAAGTAGTTATGGTCTAGATAAATTCCTCTAAGACCTATAGGTTGTGTAATTCTCTATATCTATGGGCCTTTTAAGGGTTCCCCCTCATCCCTTTAATATGTAATTATCAATAAAATAAATATAATGGAATTCAAGGCATAAAAAATAGGCATTAAAACCCATAGTATTATACAAAAGTACTAGAAAGGATAGATAACTCATATTCCAATGGATGTAACTCTCCAAATACAAGGATAAATAGCTAGATCCACATCCAATTGGTGCTTTACCCCTGTTCGAAACTAGAAGTAGATAGTCTAAATACACCAAAGGACACAATTATAGAGTGATCTAAAAGCCCAGTGGGGTTTCGCCAAGTATTCCACAAGATACTCAAACATTTAATTAACTATATTAAGATCGTTCAATTTTAAATAAACATATTTCGCATTTCAAAAAAATATTTCATTCAAATAAAACTTTAAATTTCAAATGATATAAGTACATTAAACAAATGGATTGTCAAAGAAAATTATATAAAATAGGTTATATAAATCAGAAGGTATATAAAACATTTTAAAAAATGGCATTTAACATTTCAAATTAAAAAAGGAGTAACATTTCCATATTTAAAAAGGTACAATAATTCTTAGAAAATAGACTCCATAAAATCAATGTGAAATGATAATATGTGTATACACACACCCAATTTCAAACTGTTCAAGAGGACTTCATCACCACACCATCGAGGATGTGACATGCTGCATTTATGTTCTAGTGACATTGCAAAATCGTAGAGTGTTGTCCCTAAAAACTCAATAACTACCTAGTCTTGTATGTGATCTAATGAAATCAATGATTAAAAATTCATTTAAAACCTATTTAAAATGAAATTAATCAATTTCTCAAATTCAAATATGTCAATTTCCATTTCAAAACCAAAAAATCATGTTTTTAATTTAAAACATGCATTTTCTGTGTTAAAACCCAAAGGTTTCTATTAAAAAAAATTAATCCATTTTTATCATATAATAATTTTAAATAAATTCACAATTTAATTTCATAATTTGCAATCTCCATTTAAATTTCATAAAATCCCATCAGTTTCACTATAAATTCTCAATTCAATGGAATTGGTGTTTCTCCCAATTTAATGCCAAAAATCAAATTTAAAATCAAAATCCCCTAATTCAATAGAATTGGGTTTTTAAAAGATAAATTTTGTAAGAATAAAATACCACATGTACAATTGAAATAAATTTAATCAAATAATGAAATTTATGGTTAATTAAATTGGATAATTACAATAGAACCACCTACCTCAGGATCAGTAGATTTCAAAATGCCAAACACTAACTGAGATCTGCCAAAGAAGAATGAAGGTAATGAGATATGGGAATCAAACCAAGTTTTAAGATCCAAAACAATGGTAATTATATCAACTAACAAAACAATTGTCTAAAAACCCCTATGTAGGAGAAGAGAGATTGTAGGAGGGAAACCTATCAAGAGAAGATGGAACGTCATTTTCCTAACATCGATTCTCTTCAGGTAGGGTTTAAAGGGGAAAACCTTATCTTGGTAGATTCTAGTAAAGAAGAAATTTCTTGGGGGTCTTACAGGATCATTGGGGACAAAAAATGAGGTTTTAGGATTTTAAAAATAAAATTCAAATTAAAAAGACTAATACACACTGTTTTCTAGGTAGGGCATCATGATTAGACCCTACTATGTGTCCTAGTAGTTTTCCCTTTATAATGGGTTCCACAGTTTCTCCTAGGTGGTAGCGTAGCAAATTAAACTAGGAACCAACCGTGAAAAACCACACCACCTCAGTTTACATTATTTTCTCTTTGAGGAAGCAGGGACTGGGAAAACCATCTGCCAACCATGCGCAACACAAAATCTTTCTAAATCCCCAATGTTCTCACCTGAAGCAACCCAAAATGAAACAAAATCTAAGAAACGATAAAATAGGGGTTAGTAATACCTGGAATTGGTGACAAGATGATACAACATCCCCACCATAGAAACTTCTTCTCCCTATAATGACTATTTAGAAGCTTCTATGTCAAAAAATGAGGTCATTTCTCTGTCATCAGTGTCTCCCTCTAACACTTCTTATAATTACTAGAAACATGTTTCCATAACACCCATTCCAAAGGTATATTCCTAACATTATGTTCCTTGGTTTTGGAATAAACTATCCTAACTGGATGTTCAGTCATAGATAAATCAAGTTCAACCTCAAGATCACTTTAGCTTAGAACATGATGTGGATAAGATAGATACTTTTATTTATAAAATATGTGGAACATTTTATGAATCAAAATCAGTTGAGATGGAAGTGCTAAATGATAATCCACCTACCCCACCTACTCAAAATCCTCAAAAGGTCCCACAAAAAGAAGATCAGGTTTTCATTGCCTCCCAATAAATCATTGACCCAAAGGGGGAGAAGCTTTCAATAAATCCTAGTCACTAACTAAAAATTCCAAAGGTTTTGGATGACGATCAGCATAAAATTTATATTAACTCAATGTCTTCAACTTCCTCTGATGAATCAATCAAGTCTTTTATGGAATCTGTTGAACCATGCTCGTTTTAACTGAGGAACTTTCACCAAAATCGGAATAACAAAACAGATATCTACAAGGTCATCCATACAAGGATTGAAATGGATATATTCTCACTAAGGACTGGTAACTATTTGTTATAAGAAGACTCAACCATCCCAAGTGATCATCCCATGATAAAACAAAGATGAGAAGACAATCATAGGTCATATCTTCAAGAATAAATATATCCCTTTATATATGGTCATCAGACTGCGAATGGTATTCCATACTCAAATGAACCTAAGATCCCAATTCATCCTGAAGGCCTATCCAAAATATATGAGTGAACTAAGGGTCCATATTAGAGAATATATTTCAAATAGAGTTTCCCCAAGTCCTCAACTTTGTTTGTATCATGAATGGGAATAATGTGAGTTGATTTATTCAACCAATCAGTCACAACCCATATCACATTATTCTTTCTTTGGGTACATAGAAACCTAACCCCAAAGTCTATTGAGATCTCATATCACTTCCAAGTTGGCACTGTAAGTGGCTGAAGCATACCCGATGGTTTTTGGCATTCGGCCTTGACCTATTGGCTAGTATAATAGAGATAAATAGAATCATATATTCAATATCTCATACCAAACAACCAGAATTTTCATCACATATTAGATAACATCTTCGTGGTTCCTGGGTGTACAACCCACTGGGAATTATGTATATCCCCCATCACAGTTTTCCTTACCACTAACTTCACAACAATTCAATTATGGTATCATAGAATTCAATCAATGAATAATAAACAATTGTGCACAATATCCCCACCATGAGAGTCTTTAATGCTATAAAAACTCATCATCAAGCTACTTCTCCGAGAGTATATTCTCAAGAAGTGATTATTTCAAGTCAACATTGGACAAAGTAACCTCAACCCTTAATTATAAGACTCCAATATGAAACCATGAAAAAATAACCATCAAGTTCCACTATAATAATGATTCTGTAACTGCTTGGGTTAGAAGTTTCTAGCTCAAAGAATCTGTGATGAAATTCCCTTTCTCTGGGTTATAGGTGATGTCAAAGTCAAAATATTAAAGGTACTCCACCCAATGCCTCAAGTTGAGATCCAATTATTTTTTTGAGAATATATAAATCAAGATCTTATGGTCCAAAAACTTGATAAAATTTTCTCTATAATGGTAATGCCACCAACTCTTAATCACATGCATCAAAAGAGTGAGTTCAAGGTCATTGGTCAGATAACAATTCTTGTGTGGACTAAGGTAAAAAGTTCCCCAGGAAATGACATTATTACAGTTCAAAAGTAATGCAACCCAAATCGAAACCCATTGCATCATAGAGGAACACATAGCCATGCTCAAAATTTGGAAGATTCAGCACCATTTAATTAGTAAATAGATGTTTCAACTCAACAAAATATCACTGAAATTTTTTATCCCTAGAAAACGTTACTCCCTTATGATTCATAAAAGTCATTGGGGAATCCTTCTTTTATAATTCTTTAATGAATAGGTGATAATACCCAGACAAACCCCAGAATCACTGAATCTTGAAAACATTTCATGGGTGCTCCATTGTCTTAAAAGCCTTCACCATTTCAGGAACAACTTAAATACAATGTTACGACACCACATGTCCCAGAAACATCACTTCCTAAATTTTGAAGTCACATTTCGATAACTCGGCATAAATTTGGTGATCTATAAACAATTCAAGAAATTATCTCTGATGACACACATGATACTCCTTATACATTGAGTAAACAATGATGTAATTCAAAAGGACTACCAAAAAAGTATCAAGATACTCATGGATAATCATGTTAAATAATTTCATAAATACCGAATGATAATTTTTTAAACCTAATAAAATAATAAGGTATCGTAATAGTTGTACATGTTTTGAATGGAGGTTTTCAGAATGTGGGATTTTTTTAATCTCAACTGATGGTAACCTAATTAAAGATCAATCTTTGAGAAAAAATATTCCCACTTCAATTGTTAAATTATTCATAAATATGTGGTAATGTATACTTACTCTTTATAGTAAATCTATTGAGTTTTTGATGATCAACACAAAGGCATAGTAAACCATCATCCTTCATAGAAAAGGGATATAGATCCACCAAAGGTGACACACTCAGGTGTATAAATCCTTTCTCTAGAATTTCATCAATTCAACTCCTTCATTTAGGCTTGTGAATTTTAGTAAGAGGGAATAGAAACTTCTTCAGTACCATGAACTAATTCAATAGAAAATTATACCACTCTTAAATGTGGGAAACATGAGAATCAAATAAGAAATACATTGGGAAACATGAAGAAAAATGGAGGGAGATCACCACTCAATTACTATCTCTCCAGAACAAAATAGAATATAGATATCATGTTCCCCAACTCCTGATACCAATTACAGGACCTTGTCATCCATGAATTTCATTTTTCTTGAGTGATTTTAAAAACACCATCATGTGTAGTGAAGTAGAATCGTCGAAGATATAAATCATTCTAGGATTTATTGGCAATGATATAATCCATCACAAATATGACATCAAGATGATTCATGTTGAGGACCAAACAAATCCAAGAAATATCAACAACTACTAAGGAGAAGACAAAAGAAAGACTTAGGAGACCATGCTCTCTCTTCGTTCCAAGGGTTATAGTAATATCCATCACATAAGACAAAATCCACATAGGAATATTTTGTATATTAACAATATGGGTTTAAATAAACAAATAAGATGCACCAGTATATGATAGAGCTTTCACCCAGTGAAGATTATATAGTAATGGTAGCTCTCACAGTCATTTGACCCATATGTGCTTCCTCTAGATACTCTTCTGTTGTTTGAAGAAGCTTCATTCGAGGTACATGTGGCTGGAACCCCTTTTTAAATGAATAATCTGATTTCCCAACGTTTTTAGAAAGTGTTGATGACCCTGTGGCACTATATAGAGTGGAATAAACAATACAGAATTTTGTAGGCGACCTAAGCATCCACAGTAGCCACATAACATGGTTGCCTTAGTGAAAACCTACTTATAATTCACAGGCTTTCCACAGTAGTAGAAATTAAAAGGCCATATGGTAGGAACTATAGTATTTTTCATAAAAACATTTTTTCCAGAACTGCCTTGAGAATAATCTTGCTTCCTCTTTCCCTTAGAGGAAAACACACATTCACTAGGATGAGAAGAAACTCCTCGCAACCCTGAATTGATTGCCGAGTCCATTTCAACCAATAATTCTCTATACATTATATCATAATTTCAAGTTATATTATGTAGTAATAACTAATAATGAATGTCAAATTGTTATCCCAACCAAACCATTGTGTTTTCATCTTCTCATTTTATACTCTCTCAGGTGAAAACTGCACTAGCTTGTAAAAATAGTTTATATAATCTATCATCATCTTGTCATCATGATCAAGTTTAAAAAACTCTATAGACTTGGACAACACCATCGAATCTGGATAGAACTTCTCAGTGAAAATATCATTGAATTATTTCCACTCCATGAATTCTTGCTTCTTTTTCATCATCATCGTTCCCCACCATCTCATCCTCAGTCCTTCTAGCATGAAGTTGGCACACTTCACCTTGATTTCTTCAGCAGTCTCTAAGAACCCAAAACAATACTTTATCATGCTCAACCATTCCACATTATCTTGGGTAAAATTGGACCCTTTTAATGGTGGAGTTTTTTGGTGAAGGAACTCTTGAGAATGATTCTCAAGATCATACCTTTGTGGTTCCATAGCTGAAGCATGAATGGGAACTGGTGGTGGTGTATGTACCATAGAGTGGACAGTATAAAAAATCACCAAAATAAGACGTGGTTATACATGAGGATTATCTCACTGTGGTCCAGTATAATCTTCCTCCTAGATCAAATTTTCATGTCTTCTAGGAGGCATGATTCTACACAACATTAATAGACTGCATAGAAGGCATCATATTTAACACTAAAACTGAGAAACAAGGGAAGTTAATCCCAATAGATAAAAAATATTTGGGTTTCAATCTACCCAAATCAAAATCAAGGAATCTACTAGAATTAATCTTCAATATGCCTTTCCAAACCCAATCCTTGTGAATTATATTTTGATGTGGTGAGAGATAACCAGAAACTCAATCCCAACTTCCTCCTATATCCAGACATTCTTACACAACTGCATACTGACATCAAGGATAGATGAAAATATTTCACCTCTAATACCACTTTTCCGGAAACTTCCCAAGTACCCTAGTGACCTGATAACCGAGCCATCTCTTGCATATTTGGAAGTTAATTCTTGATCCCCATGGGTTAGGAAGTAGCACCTCAAATTATACAATATGAAAATGGGAATGAATTTTCAACAAACACATCAGAAGATTGATAAACTTGTCAGTATGCATAAAAGAGAACCTCCAAAGGGAATAGTGTACAAAAATATAAATAGGTATAAAATCCCAATGAACTACAGCATAGTAATATAAAAATAGGACAGATAACTGAAGTCCCAACAGATGAAACTCTCCAATTCCATGGATCAATATCTAGAACGAACTCTAAGTGGAGCTTTACCGCTGCTAAACCCTAGAAAGAGATAATCTACAAACAACCAAAGGAGGATATAGGGTGTGATCTAAAATCCCAATAGGCTCTCACCAAGGATTCTAAAAGATATTCCAATAATTAATTAACCAAATAAGCATTTATCAGTTTTAAGTAAAAATATTGGAATTTTCAAAATCATATTTTAAACAAATAATTCATTTCATTTCAAATGAAATAAATAATTTTAACAAATGGATTTTAAAAAAAATTATATAAAATAGAAAATATAAATTAGAAGGTATGTAAGACAACTTACAATAATGGAATATATTCACTTCAAATACTAACAAGATAGAATCATAGTCATCTTCAAAAATGTATGATTGTTTGATTATATAGGATGTAAAATACTCAAAGTTACATGGAAATATGTGTATACACAATCCCCCTTCTCTACTGGTCAAGAAGACATCATCACCATCTCATTGGCGATGTGGCATGCTGCAGTTTTGCTTTAGTGTCATTGTAAAATCATAGAGTGTTTCATTGAATAACTCACTAACTTACTAAGATTTAATGTTCTCTAATAAAATCTTTAATGCTCCGACCTGAGTTACCTAGAGTCAGTGCATTATTACATAACATTGGCATGATCACAATGGATCAAATCCCGAAAGACTGATCAGTTAAGTAGCCTTGGAAGTACAAGATACATTCATAAGGTTTACGTCACAATATAAAATGAAAAACAACAACAACATTGTCTCTATTGACCACATTCATATCCCATAAACTATCCCTACAGGTTATTCAAAATATAGATCTTCACATCCTAGGAAAAATAAAACAAAGAATGGGGTGATCTCAAATGCTCAGTAAGGATAACAATATAGCGGAAACTTTCATAAATAAGCATAAAATTAAAGGAAATGTACAAGACTAAAACATATGCCTTTTAAACAAAAACTTCTTCATAATATGGCCAATATAAATCAAATAATTCTATTTACTTATTCACAAGAATGTTCTACTAGTCAAATAATCACATGAAATATCAATAGCCAATTACATAATGATGGAATCTATAGTACCAGATTTCATAATCATGTTGTCAAGGACTTGTGACAAGAATAAAAATAATATTTTGTCAAGGCCTTCTACTAAGAAACTTGATTGTCTCATGAGACCTACCATTACATCGAGGATCTATAGCAGGCTCCACCCATCACTTAATAAGTCCAATGCAATCCTCATATGAAAAGGATTAAACATAACACAAACATTCGTATTAAAAATTGAAAACAAGATGTAAATAATTTATCCTTAACCCATGAATAGTATAAAAATAACACATCCACAGTCAAATATATCACAAAACCTTCGATACAATATTACAGATTTGTATCATAATAAATCAACTTCAAACAAGTTTAAAATCCATCAAAGGATGTTTACATTACTGGAATCCAAACTTTTGGAGAGAAATATCTCTTTCTATTTTGAAATCATTTAGTAGTAATGTAATTATAAATGAAAACATTTATTTTGAAAATATTCTTATAATCTTGTAATGGAATCTTCTAAGGTGTTATAATGGTGGAAAATAACCATATAAGTTAAAAAAATTCCTTCTTTAATTTTGTCGAAAAGGTCGTAAAGGACCATGTTTGGAAAATGACGGAAAGATTACATTATAAACATTTTAGAAAAAGTAAAAAAAGGAATAAATTACTTTAACACATAGTATAGGAAATAGTAAAAATGTTTTGAAATATATTTTTAAGAAACACAGATGTGGAAGATAAAGAGTTCCTAGTAGATACTCATGTATAAACAACCTCGAATAATGAAGAGATTGTGGAATTAACACTTACTTTGTACTTTTACATAGTAAATGGTATTCTAAACTTTTGTATAATAGTTAAAACATTATTATTAAATTATAAAAGACCTATATACAAAAATATGATATCATATATCATCCTCTAATATTTCTTTGTTAATAATACTTCAGTAGTATCATCGTTTCATGTGTTAACTGATTCATTTTCCATTATATTTTTAGTTAGGTAAGACATGTTTGTTATGTATTGAATTTACTTGATTCATATAAAGAACGATATTATGTTCGTAAATATTATTTTTAATCATAAAATAAAAATTAATCTTTAATGATTATGATGGGAAATGAATCTCATCGTGTTCGTGGAGACGGTAATCTGTACGTACGCACGAGCGACAATATCATTGTATTGATGGTGAGATCATATGTAATTAGATGAAATGACAAATATAAATAATAACTAACATGTTATATTTATTATTTACATCAATTATACTCATTATTATACCCATCTAAATAAGGAAGTGTTTGAATAACAAACTACACCATGGTGTGGAGACGGTATGTCGTGCGTACACACATTTGGCGAATTTGTCATTTATCAGATGGATAGAATAACAAATATGGTTGTACTATATTTATAATAACATAAAATTATATATAAGGTACTGGAATTATTATTTTGGTATGGAAACAACAAATAAAGAGGATGTGGAAGAAGAAAAGAACTTGAAAGAGGGTGGTGAAATTATTACCTCTACTTTGGGTGTTTCCTTTTGAGTTGATCAAAAGGAATCCATAGGATGGATTTATAATCAAATTAAGGACTCTAGGTTAAATTGAAGGAAGTTTTGAGGATATTTGGGCATGTTTTGGCCGAGCCAAATGGCTTTGGAGGTGTGATTTTGAGAGAAGGTGAAGTACCATTTTATAAGAGAGGTGAGGGTCACTTTAGGAAAAGTGTAAAATATTATTTTAAAATTATTTCATTTTCTGTTTATACTGGCTCAAAATGATTTATTTCTAGGATAAGGTGGTTATGGGTCTAAAACCTCTCAACCAATAGGTTTTAGATAGGTTTAGGTCACCATATAAACCTTGTCTTTTAGATTTAACTCTTCGTTAAATAGTTTGACATTTACCATGTCTCTTTTTATTTTTATATTATATGGTTAATAAAATTACAATAACAAGACAAGAAAACATAAAGTGGTTAATTATTACTATATATAACCATATCTAAGTCCTTTGAATTAACCTTATATTTTTAGTAATATTATATCAATTAATAATATAGTATTTGTTTTAAAAACTCAATTATGTCAATTTTGACACGATTTAGTATTTGATTTTTTTGAAAGCCATAAAAACTTTTCAACTTCGAGTAAAATTTATTTAATCAACCCTAACATGTCATATAAACCTATAAAATTAGGGGAATTCATCAAAAGTCTCAAATTACATTTATGTAGATATTTATAATATCAATTATTTTAATATTTCATTAACAAGGTAATTACTGCATCATCATTGTGTCATAAATAAATTAAATTATATAATTTCTAAAAAATATAAATAAAATAAAATTATGTACGAAATATTTTTATCTTTCTAATTAATATTTATAGTCAAATTTATGTTGTGTGTATCCCTATATGAAAAATGTATTAGTTATTAAACAATGAATTTAAAACTTTAAAATCTTCTTTAAATAAAATAATAATAAATGTCCAAATATAATCCAAGTGGACCAAAGAGAATCATATTTTATTCCTAAGTTTTTTTGGGTCGAATTAGGCTTATCCAATAGAATTAGGACATGTATTACAGTAATTATAATATCATTTTTACCCATAATTACCCAATTTACATTTAAATGTGGTAAATAAAAGTCCAAAGTTACTATTCACCAAAAAATTATTTTCATCTATTTAAACTAAATTTTACTTACTGATGTCAACCGCGTCTCTCAGATTTTTGAAACTCAACTCACAGAAGCGGTAAAATTATGTTCTATTCAAATTTTCAAATGATCCTAGAAGGTGGGTAAAACACGGTAAAAAGTTCAATAAAACATAATATATCTAGACTTATTATAAAATGAATCCAGTGAATTACATTGAACAAATATAGGTATTATGTATCTATTTTTACCTAAACTAAATTAAAATTAAATAACTAATTATTTAAATAAAAAATAAGTTTTAAACAATAACGTAGTGTTTTTCATTGTTCATCAAAAATTGAAAGTTTTCAAAAAAATACCAAAAATTCACCCTAAACTAATTTGGATATTCCAAATCCAAAAATGAAGTCCATTTTGAAAAATAAAATTTAAAAAATTTAAAAAATTGAGTATTACTATTCATAATGGCTAGTTTCATTGGTCGTGGTGTGATAAAGCTCCAAGTTGCCTACCACGCTAGCTACTGCATTATTCAAAGGGAAACGTACCATGGAAGCTTAGGGTGTTACATTTTCCACTCCTTGAAATAACTTTGTCCTCAAAATTTATAGAATATTACCTCATAAATTGGTTTGGGTGGTTCTTTATCATAAGTTCCTTGGGTTCCCATGTTGCCTCTTCCATCTTATGGTTTCTCCATAGAACTTTTTCCAGACGAATCATCTGGTTTGTCAGCACTTTTTCTCTGGTATCAATAATTCTAACAGCCTCTTCACAATAAGACAGATCAGTTTCCAATTCAATTTCCTCATAGGTGAGTACAGGCATTGGGTTAGGCATGTATTTTCTCAATAGTGATACATGAAACACATCATAAACATTGGACAGACTTCCCGGCATTCCCAAACGATAATCTACAGCTCCAATTCATTCTAGAATTTTGAAAGGTCTGATATACCTAGGACTCAATTTACCATTCTTACTGAGATGTATAACACCCTTACATGAAGATACCTTGAAGAAAACATGGTCTCCTACTTGAAATTCCAAAACCTTACTTCATTTATCAGCATAGCTCTTTTGCCTACTTTGGGATACTTTGATGTGGGTGTGAAAAATCTTCACTTTTTCAATTGTTTCCACAACAAGTTATAGGCCTACGAGATTTATTTCACCAACATCATCCCATTAAGTTGGTGTGCGACATCTCTTGCCATATAACTCATCATATGGTGCCATATGAATACTTTAATGGAAGTTATTGTTATAGTAAAATTCTACCAATAAAAAATATTGATCCCCCATACCTTGAATGTCATGTGAGAAAGATCTAAACATGTCTTCTAAGGTTTGAATTGTCCGTTCTGAATGTCTGTCGGATTGAGGATGGTAGGCAATGCCCAAACGAAGTTCTGTATCCTGGTCCTTCTGAAGACTTTTCCAGAATCTTGATCTAAAATAGGGATCACGATCAAAAACAATCGATTGGGGTACACCATGGAGTCTTACAAATTCATTAATATATAGTGTTTCTAGATGTTTAAGTGGTAAATCTTATATTAGAAAGAAAATGTGTTGACTTGGTAAGACGATCAATAACGAACCATATTGTATTATTCTACCTAGGAGTCTTACGTAGCCCAATGAAAAATTCCATCATAATATTATCCCATTTCCACTCAGGTATGAGAAAGGTTGCATGACTCCTCTTGGTTGTTTCCTTCTTACTTTCACCTATTGACAAACCATACATCTTGACACAAAATCATCAATATCCCTCTACATGTTTTCCCACAAAAAATGTTCCTTAAAATCTCTATACATCTTGGTGATCCCATGGTGTATAATGAATTTGGAGCTATGAGCATCATCCAATAAATCTCTTTTTAGATCAGGTATGTTAGGAACACAAATTCTCTTCCCAATTTTCATAATTCCATCTTCATATATGAAGTCACTCCCTCTGTCATCATTCACAGCTTTAATCTTCTTCTGAAACTCCTCATCATTAGTTTGAGAACTCTTTATCCTTTCTAGTAAATATAGTTTGGAAACCATTTTAAGAACTATTGATGTTTCACCTTCCATGGTTATTCCCATATCCATATTTACTATATCCATGAAAATAAGATCCCTTTCAACTCTCATCTTGTTCAACACTCCATGATCCTTTTTACTGAAAGCATTGGCCACTATATTTTCATTCCTCAGGTGGTAGTGTATAGTGCAATCATAATCCTTGAGTAGTTCAAGCCATCTTCTTTGCCTCATGTTGAGTTTATTCTGTGAGAAAATATACATCAAAATCTGGTGATCAGTATAAATAATACATTTTTCACCATGGAGATAGTGTCTCCATATTTTTAGAGAAAAGATTACAGTTTCTAACTCAAGATCTTGAGTAGGATAGTTTTTCCCATGAATTTTTAGATGTTGTGATGAATAATCAATAACTCTGTCATTCTGTATAAGGACACAACCATGTCCTTTCTTTGAAGCATGACTATAAATAACAAACACATTGTTCCCTGATGGTAGAGTCAAGACAGAATCATTGACTAATATTCTCTTCAATTCTTCAAAATGTTTTCACACTCTTTTGTCCAAAAAAAATTAACCCCTTTGTGTGTGAGCTTGGTTAATGGGTTAGCCAATCGGGAAAAATTCTGGACAAAATATCAATAATAACCTACCAAACCAATAAAACTGTGTGCCTCAGTTATACTCATAAATTGTGGAAATTATTGGATTTCCTTGGTCTTTGAAGGATCAACATAGATTCCCTCCTTAGTGAAAATATGGCCAAGAAAAGAAATCTCTTGCAGTCAGATTTCACACTTGCTAAACTTCCCATATAATTCATTTCTTCATATGGTTTTTAGAATAGTGCACAAGTGATTTTCATGATCATCATAGATTTTTGAGTATAACAAGATATCATCAATAAATACCACTAAAAATTCATCTACATTTTCCTTGAAAACTCTACTCATTAGATCCATGAAGACAGAGGGTTCATTAGTCAATACAAAGGCATTACTATAAACTCATAATGCACATACCTGGCTTGAAATTATGTTTTTGAAATTTCTTCCTTCTTCACACACAACTGATCATTTCTAGATCGAAGGTCAATCTTTAAAAAATATTCAGATCCATGAATTTGGTCAAATAAATCATCAATGTAAGGTAGGGGATACTTGTTCTTTATTGTTATAGCATGGATATCCATGTAGTCAATGCACAACCTTATTGATCAATCTTTCTTGTTAAAAAAAAGGATAGGGGCTCCCCATGGAGAAACACTAGGGAGAATAAATCTTTTATTACTAAATTCCTCTAGTTTTTTCTTTAGTTGCACTATTTCCATAGTGTCAATTCTATAAGGGGTCTTCGTTATGGGCCTTAACCTAGGAATTAAATCAATGGAAAACTAAATTTCTCATTCTGTAGGACTTCCAGGTAATTCCTCTAGAAACACATCAACGTATTCTTTAACAATAGGTACGTCCTCTATTCAAAAAATCTTTTCCTCACCCATAGTTATTTCATTCTCTTATTCCAAAATTATTGAATTTTGTAGACCTACTTGGGGTGGATCTATATAAGAATCAGATAGGGATGATTCTGCTCTAAAAAAGGTACTCCTTAACATCGTCAAAAATTGTAACCTCCTTCTTCTTATAAGAAATTTTCGTATCATGGTCTGAAATATAATCCATATCTAGGATCATATCAAATGAAATGACAGTTATGGCGATGAGATCAGCGGATAAAGAACATTTATATGAACTAATGGGAACTGATTCACAAAACATTGTTTCAATGATACTTCCCTTAGGAGTTTTGACTGATAACTCCTTTGATAAATAAAATTGGAAATATCTTATTTTCATAGCAAATTGGGAAGATATGAAACAATTCGATGATCCAGAATCAAATAAAGCATTGTCTAAACTTGATGAAACCATTAAGTTACCTACCACCACAACTTTCGGAGCTTCAACCTCAGTAGTAGTGATCGTAAAAGCTTTTCCTTGCTCAATTGGATTTTTCTGTAGCAAGTTTCCTTGGCGTTTACGAAATTCATGTGCATAATATCCCATCTCCCTTTAATTGTAGCATTGAACATTGGTATCTTCTTTATTATGCTTACAAACACCAGCAAGATGGAATTTTTGTCCACATTTTTAACATACTCCTTTTCCTTTTAGATAGGAACCAGGGTGCTTCCTTCCATAATTATCACAGAATGGAAATTCAAGTCTTCCATTCTTCCCTGTTTCCTTATTTCTTTCCCAGACTGTCCTGCGGATCTCTTCCTGTCTCACATTGATTTATGGTTATAAGACTTAGATAATTCATTTTATATCTTGATAGAACATGAGACAATATTATCGTACGATGAGAAGAAATGTTAGACTAATGATCGATTGATAAATGGTATTAACCCATCAAATAATAGATCAATCTTACTCCTTCGGTTACGTATATAATCTGTTGCATGCCTTGCTAACCTTGTAAAGTTATCCTCATACTTTGAGACATTCTTATCTTCTGTTTGCCTTAGAATTAGAAATTGTCTTTCCATATCCGCTCAATGGTCACGAGGAAATAATTTTTCTAAAAAATATCATTAAACTCCATCCATTACATATTTAATACTTCTTCATCTTATTTTGTGTTTTGAATTAATGACCACCATTGATCTTCATCTCCTGTGAGTCGATAAACTTCCATGAATTTTTTTTCCGTTTCTCTACTCCCAAAAGCATGAAATATTATCTCTAAGGAATTTATACATTGCTCAGCTACAAATGGATTTGTACTCCCATTAAATTTTTTTGGTTGTCGCCTCATGAAGCGGTCTAATATTGGTTCTCTGTGTTGTTGATCATGGTGCTCCATACTGGTAAGGTTATTATTCATAACCTGAGTGAGTTGACCCAGTATGGTGATTAGCTGATCAGCACTAGTTGCATCACCAGCTCCACTATAATTATCCTGAGTAGGAGGGAAATCCCTACATGGATTACGTGCATTGATACAGTTTTCATTCCTTCCACTCGGCATCATTTCTTAACCATGGAATATAGTAGATTAGTTTATGAAACACAATCCATAATTCCAAACTTGTAAAATATTTAACATAAATTGAATAGGTTATGGATATAATACATAATCATAAAAATGTTTTCTTTTAGGAGTTAAATACTCATAAATCCTTCATAATGGTTTTTAAAGAAAATTTAAATTATCATAACTATATCCCTCATGAGTGTCGTAACCAAGAGTGCCTCAAGGCCCGTTGTCCTGCACCAGTTCCCGCTCGAGTCTACCTCAAAGAGATGTTTTTGGGAATGACCCCTAGGTACATATGTGCCAGATCCTCCCTTATCTGGTCTTATCCAGACAGGGATGTATTGCTTCAAAAACTCACAAAATCTCAACATTAGTGAAATTCTAGGAAATTATCCTATACTAATCCTCAAAGCCTATTTTAGAGTAAATTTCTGTAATCATAGTTTTTCTAAATCTTGGTTCCAAGGTTTATACTAAACTTCTTCTGACAGAAACTTTAACACCCCGACCAGAGTTACCCTGAGTCAGTGCGTTATTACATAACATTGGCGTGATCACAAGGGATCAAATCCCAAAAGACCAATCAGTTTAGTAGCCCTGGAAGTACTAGATACATTCATAAGTTTTACATTACATTATAAAATGAAAAACAACAACAACATTGTATCCATTGACTACATTAATATCCCTTAGACTATCCCTATAGGTTATTCATAATATACTTCTTTGCATCTTGGAAAAAATAAAACATAGAAAGGGGTGAGCTCAGATGCTCAGTAAGGATAAAAATATAGCGGAAATTTTCATAAATAAGCATAAACATTTAAGGCAATGTATAAGAAAAAGACATAAGCCTTTTAAACATAAACTTCTGCATAATATGGCCAATATAAATCAAATAATTCCTTTTACATATTCACATGGATATTCTTCTAGTCAAATAATCACATACAATATCAATATCCAATTTCATAATGATGGAATGCATAATGCCAGAATTCATAACCACATAGTTCAGGCCTTGGTCCAAGACTACAAATAAGATTTTGTCGAGGCCTTGTTTCAAGACACTAGTTTGTCTTATGAGACCTACTGATGTATCAAGGAGATATATCGGGCTCCACAAAACACTTACAAAGTCCAACACATTCCTTATAGGAAAAGGTTTAAACATAACTTAAACATTTATATTAAAACTAGCATACAAAGTGTCAATAATTTTCCATAAACCATGAATGGTAGCAAAATAACACATCAAAAATAAAATATATCACAAAACCATCAATATAATATGGTAGATTTATATCATAATAAATCAACTTCAAACAACTTTAAAATCCCTTAGATTATGCTGAAATATATGAAATCAAAACTATTTGAGTGAAATATCTCTTTCTATTTTAAAGTCATTTAGAAATAATGTAATTATAAATAAAAACATTTATTTTGAAAAAATTCTTATAATCTTTTAAAGGAAGCTTCGAAGGTGTTATAATGGCAGAAAATAGATGCACCTGTCGTATAAGTTAAAAAAACATATTTTCATTAATTTTGTCGAAAAGGTCATAAAAGACCTAGTTTGGAAAACGGTAGAACGATTCCTTTATACACATTTTATAAAAAGTAGAAAAAATTATATAAATTACCTTAACCCATATTCTAGGTAATAATAAAAATGTTTTGAAATATATTTTTAAGAAATGCGGATATGGATGATAAAGACGTCCTAGTAGATACTCATGTATAAACAACCTCGGATAATGAAGAGACTGTTGAATTAACCCCTACATTGTACTTTTCCTTAGTCAATGGTATGTTAACCTCCATTATAATAGTTAAAAATATGTTCTTAAATTATACAATAACTATATACATAAATATTATATCATATATGATCCTCTAATATTTCTTTTTTAATAATATTTCAGTAGTATCATCGTTTCGAATGTTAACAGATTCGTTTTCCTTTATATGATTGGTTAAGTAAGCCATGTTTTTGATGGATAGTATGTATTTTATTCATATAAATAATGATATTATGTTTATAAATATTATTTTTAATCATAAAATTAAAATTATTCTTGAATTATTACGCTGAGGAATGAATCTCATCGCATTCATGGAGACAGTAATTCGTACGTACGCACGAGGGACAATATCATTATATTGATGGTGAAATCATATGTAATTGGATGGTATATCATATATAAAAAATCATTGAAAGTTTATATTTATTATTTACATCAATTATACTAATTATTATGCCCATCTAAATAATGAAGTGTTTGAATAAAAATCTACACTACAACGTGGAGACGATAAGTTGTAGGTACGCACGTATGGTGACTTTGTAATTTATAGGATGGGTAAAATAATGAATATGGTTTTAACATATTTATAATAACATAAAAGTATTTATAATGTATTGGATTTATTATTTTGTTATGGAAACAACAAAGAAAGAGGAATTGGAAGAAGAAAAAAAAACTTGAAAAATGGTGGTGAAATTATTACCTCGTCTTCAGGTGTTTCCTTTTGAGTTGATCAAAAGAGCTCTTTAAGTTTGATTTCTGATACAAGTAAGGACTCTAGGTTGAAGTGAGGGAAGTTATGAGGATATTTTGGCAGGGTTTGGTTGAGCCAAATGACTTTGGAGGTGTGATTTGAAGATAATGAGAAGTACCCTTTTATAAGAGAGGTGAGGGTTACTTTAGGAAAATCTTGAACTATTATTTTATAATAAATTCATTTTTGGTTTCTAATGGCCAAAAAATGATTTATTTAAAGGATAAGGTGGTATGAGCCGAAAGAATATCAATAAATAAGTTTTATACAGGTTTAGGTTACCATATTAACCTTATCTTTTAGATTTAACTCTTAGTTAAATAGGTTGACATTTACCATGTCTCTTTGTATTTTTATATTTTATGGTTAATAAACTTACTATAAAAATACAAGAAAACATAAAGTGATCCATTATAAATATATATAACCTTATATAAGTCCTTTGGATGAACCTTATATTTTTATGAATATTATATCAATTAATAATTTATAATTTTTATAAAAAAAACTCAATTATGTTAATTTGGACAAGAGTTAGTATTTGATTTTTTTGGAAGCAATGAAAACATTATCACTTCGAATAAAATTTATTTAATCAACAATAACATGTCATATAAAATTATAAAAGTAGTTTAATTCATCATAAGTCAAAATTTACATTTATTTGGATATTTATAAGATCAATTATTTTAATATTTCACTAATATTGTAATTAATGCATCATCATTGTGTCATAAATAAATTAAATTATTTAATGTCTAAAAATTATAAATAAAATAAAATTTTGTATAAAATATTTTTATCTTTCTAATGAATATTTATAGTCTGATTTCTATTATGTGTAACCATATATTAAAAATGGTTTATTTATTAAACATTGGCTTTAACACTTTTAACTCTTCTCTAAATAAAATAATAATATATGTCTTAATCTAATCCAAGTGGACCAAAAAGGATCATATTTTATTCCTAAGGTAGTTTTTGGTTGAATTACACTTATCCAATAGAATTAGTACATGTGTTAGGGTAATTATAATATCATTTTTAATTTAAATTACCCTATTTACTTTTAACCGTGATAAATAAAAGTCAAAAGTTACAATTCAACAAAAATTATTTTCAACTTATTGAACCACATTTTTAATATTGATATAAACCATGTCTCTATAATTTTTGAAATTAAAATCATATATGTGGTAAAATTAAGTTTTATGCAAATTTTCAAATTCTCCTAGAAGGTGGGTAAAAGACGGAAAAAAGTTCAATAAAATATTATATATATATATATAAAAACTTAAAATAAAATGACTCCAATTAATTAAAATCAAAATATATTGGTATTATATATCTATTTTTACCTAAACTTAATTAAAATAAAATAACTAATTATTTAAATAAAATTTCGGTTTTAAACAATAACGCAGTGTTTTTCACAATTCATTAAACATTGAAAATTTCAAAAAAATACAGAAAATTTACCCGAAGGTAATTTTGATATTGTGAATCCAAAAATGAAGTTCATTTTGAAAAATAAAATTTATAAACTTTCAAAAAGTGGGTATTACTATTCATAACGGCTGGTTTGATTGGTCGTGGTGTGTTAAAAATCCACGTTGCGTACAATGCACGCTACTGCATTATTCAAAAGGAAACGTACCATGGATGCTTGGGGGTTACATTCTCCCATCTTTAAAATAATTTCATCCCTGAAATTTCTATAATATTACTGCATAAGAATATTCAGGTGGTTCTTCATAATAAGTTCTGGGTTTCCCACGTTGTTTCTTCCATCTTACGGTTTCTCTATAAAACTTTTACCACACGAGTCTTTCGGTTTCTAGACACTTGTTCTGTGCTATCAAGAATTGTGACATGATCAACACAATAAGACAGATCAAGTTCCAGTTCAATTTCCACATATATGAGTACATGAATTGGGTCAGGCATGTATTTTCTCAACAGTGATACGTGTAACACATCATGAACATTGGAGAGACTTGGAGGCATTGCCAAACGATAAGCTACAACTCCAATTCTTCCTAGAATTTTGAAAGGCCTGATGTACCAGGGACTCAATTTACCCTTCTTACTAAAACGTATAACACCCTTCCCTTAAGATAACATTATGAAAACATGTTCTCATACTTGAAATTCCAAATCATTCATTCGGTTATCGATATGGCTATTTTTACTAACTTGGGATGCTTTTATGTGGGTTTGGATAATATTCACTCATTTCATTATTTACCTAACAAGTTCTAGGCCTACAAGTTTTTATTCACCAACATCATCCCAACAAGTTGGTGCGGGACATCTATTGCCCTATAACGCTTCATATGGTGCCATATGAATACTTGAATGGAAATTTTTGTTATAGAAAAATTCTACCAGATGTAATTATTGATCCCAAATACCTTGAAAGTCTAGTGATCAAGATCTCAAAATGACTTTTAGGTTTTTAATAGTTAGTTTTGATTTTCCATTAGTTTGAGGTTGGTTGGAAGTGCTCAAACAAAGTTTAGTATCCAGGTAAATCCTCTGGAAACACCCCCAACATATTCTTGCAAAATAGGTAAGTCCTCTATTCGAACATTCTTTTCCTCACCAATAGTTATTTAATTCTATTTTTCCATAATAATTGAATTTAGTAGAGCTATTGGGGGTAGATCTGGATAAGAATCAGATGGTGATGTTCCCACTCTAAAAATAAGGTACTTCTTATCATCATCAAAAATTGCAACCTCTTTCTTCTTGCAATATACTTTCACATCAATGTATGAAAGACAATTTATACCAAGGATTATATCAAATTTATTCATGGGTATGATGATGAGATCAGTAGATAAAGAACATTTATATGTCCTAATGGGAACTAATTCACAAATTTTTGTTTCAATGATACTTCCCATAGGAGTTTTTCCTGATAACTCCCTTAGTCGGGTGCATAACTTGTCAAACCATGCACAAATTGTGAGAAACCATGCTGTTTTGGTTTTCATGGTTTTCTTTATTAGGGAACACAGTTTGGTAAAATTTTGTGTCTGTTTAGTACAACCTTGAAATTTCAAATATTCCAATTTTTTCACCTGAAACAATCAAAAATGAAACCCAAACAAATATACTTTAAAACAGGGGTTCATGAATACCTAAAAATAGTAATATATTGTTACTACTATGAATGGATGTTTGAGAGGATGATTTGAGTGAACTTCATTGTGGAACTATGTGAATGTATATATAAAAAGAAACACATTTTGATACATGGCTTCAACGAAAGGAATATCAATGTGAAATAATTTATTCAAGCATGGGACAAGATGGCCTATAGTTTTAAAAAAATCATCATGGATGACTTGAACACGGAGGCCTCTACTATTTTATAGAATCTATACATATTTAATGTTTCTAACATAATAAAACATGATTTCAATAATTTGGTAATTTCTTTTGAGGTCATTTTATTTCCTATCTTGAATTGGAAAGGTTTCCTAATTTTTTCAAAAAATTGTTTTCAATAATAAAAAGTAAATTTTCATCTATTCATATTAAATAAATTAATTCATGTCTAAAAGTTTAATTTATACTATAATTATACAATAATTACAAATCTACATCATCCATTAAATTGGTGATGGAAAATTAATTCCATCATCCCCAGAGGTAATGAATCGAAAATAATATGGGTGAAATTTTCATTTCAAATTAATTAAGAGTGGGATGTTAGATATTCCATTAATATAATAACATTTCTATATAAATATTATAGTTATGTCATTATATAATGATGGATAGAATATATTTATAGGAGGTATACAATCAAGGAAACTCATTTAGTTGTGATATTTTACCTATTCTTTCCAAGGTACTCCTACAATATACTACTTATTCTTTAATGAATGGTCTTTTTTAAAAACTATAACCATCAAAAAAATTAAAGGGGGATTTGGGAGAAATAATTTTTTATAAAATTGGAAAGGTAATAATCTTATGATGTGAAAATAATTGGGGTTTTTATGGGTGGTATTTCTAATAGGAAAAGTGGATTGTTCTATAATAAAAAATTATTTCTACAAATAGTTATCAAACAAGTGATTCACTAGTAATGGTATTGTGATTTTATAGTATATGGGGCTTGAAATTTTTTATATAAAATCTATATTCTTTAAAAATTATTTCATATACACAATTACAAAATACGACACTTATAAAGTACATAATATGGTATTTTACTATCCTTGTATATATTTTACTATATATAAAAATTCAAAAAATTCACTCTTACCAAATATGGATTTCCTGAATTTAAAAAAGTAATCCACTTTATAAAAACTGTTTCCTAAATATGATAATATAGTTTTAAAATAAAATAATTTATTGATGAATAAAAACTAATTTTGATAACACGGGTAATTTTCTTAACATTTATTTAAATTACTTATTATTTAATAAAATTTTGTTATTATTTATTTAGAAATATTTAATGTTTTTAAAAAAATTAAAAAAAAAATATTTTATATTTATTATATTTATCATAACAAACAAATTTGAAAGAAAACAAAACATATATGTTTTCCCTAAAATACAATTATTCATTAAGTTTCAAATATTTCTTTTATCTTATTTCAACCCTTTATTTATTTATATTATAACATAATTTTTTTATCTTTTTATTCCATAAGATAATGAAATACCATTTTACTCTTCTAATGGATAATTTAAAATTATAAAAATCATGTTACAATTTTAATGACCATATTTCTAATGGTTTAATAATCGTTAGAATACAAAAACTACATCTTATTTTCATCATTCTCCATTCACTTAGCATTCACTCAATATTCCCCATAATTCATTTATAAATTGATTATTATATTTATAATTTTTTTTCTTTTATCAGTGTTGTTGGCTGGTGTGATAATTCAATGTGAATGCAACATTCCAAAATGACAAATTAAATTTCTATTATATTCATTTATTATTTCCAATTTTACTATTTAAACTTTTATGAAGAGTATATATACCTCATGTGAAATTTTCTTATATCATAAAATTAAATGGTATTTAATTTTGTTATGGGGTGCAAGTGATCTATTTATACACATTATATTTAAGAGGTAAATTACATATATAAAACTATATGTCGATACATTATGATTATATTTTGTTATAAAACTTTTAAATTTACCCTAATTTCTATAAAAGTGTATCCAAAATAATCTTTGGATATATTATTACAATTTATTACATATTATGTACCATGTGGTGAAAATTAATGATAGATTTTTCATTAAAAGAGTTTTATGTGAAATCAAAATGATTTTTTGATATTATTTCACATTTTCCTATATATAATATTACATAAGGTGAAAGTGAGATAATTCTATAATGATTTTTTAAAAGTGGGGAAATTTTAGAAATATGAACTAATTATTAAACCATGGTGTATTTGTTAAAACCAAATCCTGGTTTTTTCTAGTTTAATCTATGACATAGTGAGTGTGAATACATAGTGGTTTTTTATATTGAAATTCATTCATAATTAAGTAATGTGCAGTTTCGGCTCCTCTTATATTAGGATGTTATACTGGTTGGAAAATCATTTGGTCTTTTTTAGAATAGTTTTAATAGTGTGAAATAAAATAATTACTTTATAAATGTTTCATCATGAATAAAAAATAATTTAAACCCCATTTTAAATTTTTTCTTATATTAACAAATTTTTATTGAATATTTAGATCCTTGGGGAGTTTCCTTTTTAGCTTATATAAAGAGGAAAGGATCAATAGAATAAACTCCTTAAATCAAAGTATATTCAATATATAATTTCTTTCAAGGGTTTGACAAAATTTCCTATAAGAATATTGGATAAATTAAATCTTGCACAAGCATTGGGAGATTCAAAAAAGCTATTTAAAATCCTATATGGAAGGATTTTGTTGGCCATATCTCAATGATTTCAGTCATCCTCGTGTAAAAAACTTGTAATGGTTGAATCATTAGGGAAAATTCATGTGTTATTAATTTATTCTAATTCAATCCAAATTAATTAATTGATATTAGTTATGTTGGGTTTTTGGTTTATTATTTTCTTAATGATTTCTTTCTCTTTGGTAAGGAAAATTGATATTAAATTTTGTTAGCATATAATGAGGAAATATTATTCTTTATCACTATATCCCAACTATTCGACTACATCATATGAATTACTTTACTAAAACATTACATATTAATACTTTCATTCAATAAATAATTGTTCGATGATGAATAATACATATACCTAGGTATTCTAACCCTAGTATATCACCTAAATATACTTGAGGAATATACTAAAATACCTTCTTATTCCCATAATTTAGTATTATATTAACCTCAATTTACTATAGTTGAGACAAACTAAACATAACAGACATACATTTTTAATCATTTTATAAGATAACCTATTATATAAAAAAGTAAAAAATTCCCAAGAACCATAAATGTTTAGTTTATTTGGGGGATAAATACATAAATAACATATTTCATGTAATAACATTAGTATCTCCCAAAAAGTTCTACTCAAAAATTCATCTCCTTATGCATTTCCTACTTAAAGCATTTCTTCAAAAGCTATGGAAATTAAAGCACAAAAAACCTTTAGGTCAGATACTCAATAAGGGTATTCATTATAAATATAAATCGAGGTTCATATTTGAGAATAATATACTTATATGGGTATTATAATTTTATCGTAACTTATAGAAATATAACCAACAATTCATAGACCCTAAATCACGAGTCCTAGAATGATTTCTTTTCATAATAAAATACATGATCTATAAGAGAATGGAATCATAAATGATTTATCATGGGCAGTGATATATTATCATAAGAATAATACAGAAGTTTATGTCATAAACAAAAGAAAATAAAATTATATCCTCAGTCAAGGCTCACTTCTAATACTATCATAGATGATAAAGTCTCATAGTTCATTGGTTTCACTCCCCATAAACTTTCAAATCGTCTGATGAGATATCATTTATTACCTAATTAATTATAGTTAGATATAATTTCATTCCAACTCATAAAATAAAAAAAATCATACATATGTGTGACACATGACTATAAAAAACACATTCATAATTTCATCATAACTTAATTAACCCATTGGAAAGAAAATGGATTCATGAAAACATCTTTAGAGAATAATTTAAAAAAGTCATATAGTTCACAAAATTGGATGGTAAAATAATAACATATACCCAGTAAATCATAAAAATCATTAAATTATATTCACGTATATGAAAACTACTTCTGTAAAATCTTTCAAAACATTCTTTGAAAAAAATGTGAAAACATCCCTTTTTTGGTAAATTTTAAAAATTGAAAATTATTCAAACAATGGGAATATGGTTTTTTATAAAACTATGGAATCATGTAAAAGATATTAAATCGTGATGAAATAACATGATAGTGGGAAAATATTTTCTTGTCTTCTGTGTTTAAAATACACCCATTTTACACTTTTTTAAAGAGTGAAAAAAGTGGGTCATATGGAAAACATTTGAAAAGATTCAAATTAATTATTTAAAAAAAATTCAAAGGTATAATAAAAATAATTTTTTATATTTTTTAAAATTAGCTATGAAAATACATAAAATAGTTTTTTAGAACATGGATATATAAGAGAAATATTCCTGATGAAAGATGATAAATAAGGTTTGTTTTTCTAAAAAATATTATTTCAATATCTTTGACTATAAAAGAGAGAAAAATGTCATGAAAAAATTAAAATAATTGAAATGACCATAGGATAATAAAATATATGGTTTATAAGGGAGAGAAAGAATATTATTTCTCCAATTGAAATTTAATATGAACTACCTCAATTAAAATATGATATTGTAACAAAAACCCTTACCTCAATTCTCAACTTTCTTTGTATGTAATCAAAACTAATTTGTGACTAATTTTTATTTATCATAAACCAATAAAAAAATATTCCTACTTATATTACAATATATAATTCTCTTATTATATATAATTACCCATTAATTTTAAATTCTTCATTAAATTCAATATTTGGGATGTTAACTGTTCAATTTTCCATGTATGTTTTATTTTCATGGTTCTCAACCTTTTACCTTGGTCATTTTCAAAAATCATAATAATTATTGAAAAATATTATATATTAAATACGTTCATATACATTACCATAGATGTATGGAATATATGGAAAAAAATCACATCACTTGGAGGAGGTGGTAGTCCACAAATATACACGAACGACGTTATCATTTTTCAATGGATGTGAGGGTAAGAAGGTTGAAAATATTTTATCTATATAGATTAATAATAATTTCATAAAAATAATAAACATTAATTATATATATAGAATTTTAAGTTTTATGTGGTAATGAAAAACAAAACATTTCACTTATTGGGGGTGGTATTCTGCACTTAAGCAAAAGCAAATATTTCACTTCTCATATGATGAAAAGGATGCATAAAATGGTTATAAAATAAACATAAGAAAATCAAAAATAATAAATAAATATATTTCATTGTGTTAGGCTGGTTATAGATGATTTTTAGGTGGTGGAAGAACAAATAAACTTGAAATATATCAGTTAATAAAATCTCCTCTCCCATAACAATCTTTCATTTTCTTACACCTCAAACCTTTATTAGTTGATATTTTGGTGACACTAGAACCTGCAAGACACAAAAAGGAGAGTATATAATGTATTGGGTATGATCTTGGCTAATATAGGGTCCCTTTATGGGAGTAGTACCCTTATAAATACTATGAAATTTCAAATATAATAAAGTCACCCTAATGTGAATCTAGCTAACAAACGTCCAAAATTTTAAGACAATGTGAGAGATTTCAAAATCCACTCAACCAATAGGATTTAATGAATTTTTTTTTTATGAAACCCAAATATCACTGTATTATTTTAATTTATATTATTTTAAATTAATTTTGGAATAATTAAAATTTTCAAAGTAGTGGGATATGGATTTTAAAACATTTAGAAATTTTGTTCTATTCATGAGTTATCCACCATTATTACTAGAGATATGGTAACTATTTTGGGGGATATTAAATGGAATGGCACCAATTGGTAATTTTTGTGCATGTTAGTTGGACCATGTGAGGTCCAAGGTTAACTGTGTGAGGTGATTTTGGAGTTTCTATAGGGAACCTCATGGTTAGAAAATTGTGTGGTAAACTGTATGGGTCAACTATATAGGTTTCCCGATGATTAACATTTTCAAAAAAACAAATATTCCCTTATTTTATTTTAAGATAATCTTATCTATTCCCCCACCCCTTCATCTTCCCTCATCATGGCACCCCAACCCAAATCCCATTCATCACGCTACCTATCATTTCCTCATCTACCTACTTTTATAGTGGTTCATTATGTTTTATTCTTGATTCCTAGAAGAATCTCCAAGTTAAATCCTCTACCTCCCTTATTTATGCCTTTCCCATGATTTTTTTCCATCCATTTCATCGTTTTAATTCATCCAAATAGTATGAGTTTTTACTAGAGTTTTTTTAGTCATTTGAGTTGGGGTGTGTGATGGGTCCTTTGGTTTATCTTATTCTATGTATTGTTGTTTTTTCTAAAAAGATACATGTTCTCACTCCATTTTTTAGGATTTGAGGTAGGTTTTTCTTTAAAATTAAGTTGTATTACATTTTTAATTTTCTCATTTGTTTTAAATGATAAATAATGAATTTAGAATCATATTATATATCATAGTAGGTTTGAAATTGTTCTTGAATGGATTTTTCACTAGGCATGGGATTAGGTCCCAAGTAAAGTTCTTGTGAAATTCCCCAATTATGTCCTTCAAAAATAATATAGTTCTTTGAAATGTTTCTTATGGTATTTAATATATAATAAAATCTCTTTTTTATGTTAATTGTATTTAAAACGTTTTAAATTCTTTTCACTGACTTAAGTAGCATGTCAACTATTGTTTTAAATGATAGTTTCACTTTATTAAAGTGTTTTAGATTTTATAAAATATTATAAGGTGTTGATCTCATTTTGTAAATGGTTGTGTGGTTATTTGAAGTATTTTTTAAAAATCTATAGGATTTTCCTAGGTTTTAAATGTTTAATATCTATGGGGCGTGAGGTTTCCTTGATGTTTTAAAAATGGAGTTGTTGTGTTTTGCAAGGGTGTTTGGCACCATTTGATTCCATCAAAAAGGGGTAAAGTACTTCAAATAAGTAATTTATTGGACTTTTTAAATTTCAAAATGGCCATTACATTGTGTTTTGATAAATCATTTTTTAAATGACATTCAAAACTTTTTTTTTGAATAGTGTGAAAATAGTTCGACATTTAAGTACTTTTTTAAAAACCTAGTAGGGGCATTTTTTGAAATGGTTTTACCAATTTGTGAGACCCTCAATTAATATCCATGTGTCTATTATTAATAATGGGGTTATTTATACCCATAGGTATAATTTTTTACAATCACATGCACTTTTTATACCTAAGAATGGATATGTGATTGGGGACTTTGTTTGACATGTGGTACAAGGTGGGGTATGGGAAATTTTCAAATCTTTAATATTTTATACATTTGACTATTCATTTTTTATCACCTCCATTTGACTTGTTATGGGAGTCCTAGGAATATATTTGGAGACCTAAATGATGGAAGACCATTTTATAGGTGATGTTTCAACCAGGGAGTGCTTCCCATCCACTATGATATGGTTACATCAGATGTGCTAGTGGGACTTGTGAGATAGAGACTTCATTATGCATGTATAGTGAAATAGCTTATTGTACTTCTATGTCCATGTTGTTATAAGGCACTATATTGGACATTAATAGGTTAAATATTGTGGTAATGGGTTTCTTATCACAATTTCAGTTTTTTTTACATGAGTCACAAGAGGTTTCCCATGATTCTAACGCCTTTCTTAGGATACATTAGGGGATCCCATTTTTGGGGTCATTTTTATTTTCCCTAGTTCTCTTAAAACATTTGACATTGATTATTTTTATGCTACCATTACTATTCTTGGATAACTTGGTTTCTATGTGATCATTTATGATCTTACGGTTTTTTTGTTTAATTTCAATGGTCGGAAATTGTGGTTTAAAAATGTAAAATAGTTAGGATTTTCATAAAAATATTTTTTAAGAAATGGTTTCTCCTTTAGATTTTTTATGAAAAGGATGTTGCACGAAATGATGGGAAATAGAAAAAATTTATGTTTTATATTTTTATTCATGGTTAAAAGGCCCCCTTCCCTTGGTTTAAAATCATTATTATAAAATTTTAATCATCCTTGTTTTTATTTTATAAAATGGATGATTTCTCTGAAAGTGTGCATGAAGTGTATTGTTTGGATTTGTCTTATAAAAAATATGGAAACAAATTTTATACCTAAATTTTAAAATATAATTTTTTAAACTATTTTACTGAGGAATTTTTATTGTTTTGAAAGGTGGTGACCTAATGGGATGTTTTGGTCATGACTATTTTAAATTTTAGTGTCTTGTCACGGGTCTGTCTTCTGACCAATACATGACAATGATTGATTTTGGGTATTTGAGTTTAGATACTCATTTTTATTTATCACATATTCTCAAGTATTCCTTTTAAATTATTTATTTTCATAAAAATTTTACATTCCTAACATATATATGTAAATTTTCCCATTAAATGAGTTATTTATTTATTTGTTTTATTGTTTTGGGTTGTGAATTATATATGAGGAGGTTGGATGAGTGAAATCGGAGTTAGATATGTGAGGGAATTTAGAGGGTAGTGTGATGGATTCTACAATATATTTTTATATATTTTATTTCTTTATTTATTTTTATTTTCTTCTGGAATGGACATGTAACCCATGGATGTGTCTTGCTAGATTTTTATGAGAAAATCAGTTTTATTCTAACATAAGTTTGTTGTAAAAAATCATTCATATAGATTATATATATTTCTTATGTTCTTTTAAAGATTCCATGTGGATCGAAAATGCCCCATAATCCTATTAAGAATCATTTTAGTGTGGGTTCAGGTGGCATTCAGGGTCGGTTTTTACAAATGGTATCAATGCTTGGGTTCTGCTTTGGGATTTAGAGTCTATGAGTATCCTTATTTTTATTTAGGTGTTTCATGGTATGATCTAGTTAGAATCTGTTATCATGGTTTTGAAGGTTAGTCATGAGAAGGTCCTTGATCACCACTCTTCATGGATATTCCCATGTTACCATGTAAAAAGGGATTTGAATTTTGTCTTTATAATTTTTTATTTACTACTTATTGTGTGTTGATATTCATGGGAATAGTTTTATAATCCAAGGGTGTTATATTGGATATTAGAAGGGTTCTAAGGTAGATCAATGGTGTTATATTCGTATGAATGACCTGATATATCAAACAACGAACAAACACTTAGTCCTGAAATGCCTCAGGAATTGTTGGGTGGTTATCTAGTTGTTGATCAAACTATATAGCCAATTTAGGCCTAGTTACGTATCCCATTTAGATTATTATTTTCACTAATCTTGATATATCCCTTGTGGTCGGGAATAATTCAAGGCTGGTATTCTCATATGTCTATTATATGGATTGGTCTCTGGTGTAATTTTAGTGTAATTTTTGTGGGAATTGGTTTTTTTGAAAAGGGTGAATTTTATGGAAAATTCTTTTGTTTTGAATGGAAAATTTTGAGTTTTTTTAAAAAATGGATTTGAATTTCATGAAATCATTTTTTTAGGTAATCTGTTAGTCTTGTTTATGAAGTTGAATTTTAAAAAAAAATAAATTATATATGATTAATGGTTTTAGTGCAATGGGTTTTTGGGATCCCTTTAGGCTTGTTTTAAAAGTGATTGTTTTTATCTAATGAAAATTAAGTATTGAATCATATAAAACATTTTTAAATTTGGAGTGAACTTTTTTGAAACATTTTAATATATGATCCTTGGGAATATCTAGTGGACACCTTATTTTCAATGTAGTTCATGCCTTCTAAATTGTAGTTTGATGTCAATTGAAAATGGATTTCTATTCCTCTGGGAATGTGGAGATTTTTAAAATAATGAGTTTTTTCATTTTATAATCCTTTATTTATTTTATATTTTTTTTATTCCTCTATGTGGTTTTTAACTTGTTTATTTTATTTAGGGGACATGTTCTGAGTGGGATCAAGTTTCATTTTATGCAAATTTTGTCTCCCAGAAAGGTCCTGGTAAAGTTGGATATTAGATTTTTAGGGATATTTATTCCCTTGATTTTGGATCATAACTATAGGAAATGTGGACAGGTAAGAATTTTTTAACTTTTAGTGATGTTGTAATTTATTGGAAATTATTTATGTTTGGAAAACTATACTAGGTGAACTTTGTCTTGGTAATGGGTTAAATTAATGAGAAATGATTTCCTTGATCTTTTGGAAGTATGATTTTTCATGACAAGATGGTTTTTTTGAGTATTTTTTATCAATTATTTTATAGATATATATCCTTGAGGTGTATCTTTTCATGGTATTCACCTTTGTAACTCTTTTGGTTTCCCTTTTTAAGTGGTGCTTGTTTGGGATTGTTCATGCCCCTCGATCTTTCTCTCATTTGTGTAAATTTTAGGTGATGATGGACATATGGTGAGAAATGATTGGATTTTTTTGTTTCTTTTTCGTTTTGGGATGGACTTGGTTGAATTATTTAGATCCCAATGATCTATATAGTACTGGTTGATATTATACACTAATCGGTGTCAGATTAAATGAGGATGGGCTCATCACAATAGGGTAGCTTGGGTATGTAGTCTTAGTTTTTTGTATTTTATCTCAATTTTCCATCAATTTTTAGAGAAATTTTAATTTCATTTATAAAGGAATATGTTGAAAAAATTATTTATTTGGATATTTTGAGATATAATGGTTTTGGTAAACTTATCTTCTGAACATTGGTTGTTTTGGGTGTCTTGGCTAGGGTTTCTTTTAGAGAACTAATTTTAGGATCTTTGATGTTACTTAGCCTTGGGGTCCTTGGGTTGTTTATTAGAATGTGATTCCTTTTTGGATATTGGATCATTATAGAAGTTTTTTTAGAGGAATCATGTGGTTATCTTTCTTTTGGGAGAAAATCATGGTTATCATCCTGACGATCTCATTGTAGGAGTGTTCATTTAATGCACCACTATTTAGACCAGTTCCAAATGATGAGGAGACCGCCATTTTAAATTTATTTTTTGATGCTCACAGTGTAAGAGTTGGTGCCCTAGAACTAACTGGTTGTACTTTGATTACATGGACCTTTAATGTATTTGAATATTAAACACATTATTACATAATGTTCATTGTTCTACATTACTATGATGTAATAATTTCCTAGAGTATTTTTTGCATTGATAAGGTCATGGAAGTTCCCATCTATGATGAGAACCTTGAAATGATATAACAATATTATTAAATATCATTATATGGTTGGATGACATACTATTATGGGACACATATCATCTAGACTCTCATGTGTGAGTACTCCTAAGTAGATGAGACTTCCCCTCATGAAGTTCGCACTTGGTAATCTCCAAGACAGGAGACTATGAGAACGAAGCCGCTAGTAATAATTCCTCATGTTTTAGTGTCATTGGATATTTCTGTATGTGAGTGTATGTAATGATCCTAAGGCTTTAAGATTATCATTAATACGTGTCATGACTAATGAACTTTGATTTACTGATGAAAACCATCACGTAGACAGTTGGCGGGAAGTAGGGTGTGTTGGGTGCATCATGAGTGGCATGTTATTAATGAATAAGTCGAGGAAAGATTTTTCCCCTCCATTTATGGAAGTTGATATCTTGAACCTTTGTTTTAAATATAACTTTCGAATGAAATTCCATGGACATGGTGTAATGATGAGTTTCTTTTAGGTAGTCAGAGAACGATATATCAAGCATAGAAGATGATGACACTATCATGAAACCTACATGATGAGATATTATGACAAAAGGATTAGGTTACGCAGTGATCATTCATATGTGGATGTCGTTATGGTGACTTTATGTTCTTTCTCTTGGGTTCCTTGACCTGTTTCTAGATATAACTCTTGGTCTTTAGGCAAACCTGAATAATGCCAACGATAATTAATACTATATGGTCACACACTATGTGTTTCTGGTGGTCTCAATTAAATTATATTTAAAATTAATTAATAAATATTATTCTCAAGACAATGGAATAATTTTATTCAGGTTAAAATAATTTCAAAAATTAAAAAAATATTAATTCACATGATTGTGGGTAAAATATATTTATTTTTTGGAGGTTTTTTCTCATTTAAAGCAGAACTTGGGAGTACATGAGGCAGCTAAGGTTGATCCCTCAGTTGTGAGTTTGGTTGTGAATGAGGTTCAAAGGCCCGGTGGCTCTCATGGTCGGGGTTGGGAGGTTTTGAACATGCAGCCTCAGTTCATGGGAAGAGGTTACGAATAGGCTACAAGAACGGATTTGATGCGGGGAAAAACCTTCTTGCAGGCTGCAACAGGTTCTCAAAGTGGACATGAAAGGATGACCGATAAGAATGTCTTGGTTTCCTTAGATCCAAACACTATTGGAACCAATTATGAAAAATTGAGGAAGGCTGGGGAGGGGGGAAAGATTTTTGGCTTGGGGAAGAAATCATGTAAGGAGTCTCTGATTATGCAGATGGATTATACTTATGCAGCGGTAATAGAGGTGGGGAACCACTTTGATGGTCTTGAGGTCCATGATCCTCCTTTGTCTCATGAGGAGGATTCACTAGATTATTATAGTTAGAGTCATCCCTCAGTGGATAGCATGGACCTAATCAAAGGGAAAGGACCCCATAGTCCTAAATAGAAGAAGGGGAAAAAATGCATGCGTGACACGGGGAAATGCATTGTGGTTCAGGGGAAAAAATCAAAGGGATTCAAGGACTAGTCTTACTTTCCAAAACCAATGGAGACTCGGTCGGCCAATAATGATAGGAAAAAGGAATGTAAAGATGCACAAAAGGGGAAAAGTGAATAATCAAGAAGAAATACAAGATACAGGGAAGAGTAAGTTGGGGAGTTCTTGAAACTTATCATGCACTCCAAGGAAGAAATGCTAGACACAATTCATCAGCCCAATGTCTCCGAAGAAGAGATTAAAAGAATTTATTAACTTCAGTTTCAAGTTTTTGCTAATGGGGAGAAAGAAGTGTGGATTGATAAACAAGATCGTATACTAGCCCGAGGATTCAATCCAAGTAAAATCAACTTAGAAGAGTTTATTTAAACAATGGAAAGGATGATCACTCACCTTTAATAGCTAATCATAGAGGATCCAGAAACCCAGGTTAGCATGCTACACTAGGAGCTTTATTGAGTAGCTAAGTCAAGTATTCTTATCCTGGTTTTTAATCATTTCGTTAGTTCCTTCAGTACCTAGTTCTTTCCTTTTGTAGAACAATGGTCTACCATTTTCCCTTAAAATGGATTTTCTTTAATAAAAATTTAATTTCGATGGATGAGAAAACCAAGGTCGTCCCGGCAGTAAAATATTTAATTTCTAGATAATAAATAATTATAAAACTAGTTGACATAAATAAAAATAACACTGCAATTATTTTTTGATGTGGAATTTTATTTATAATTCTGTTTTGTGCAAGTTGGAGCACCATAAATAACGACATGGTATTATTTTTAATATCATGGGTTTTCTATAACGTTATGAATGTATTTAATTTCTGTTATGCAATTAAATATTGTAACTGAAGCCTCATGTCAATTAATTTACACATAGATCTATTGTGTCATGTACTGTACTGCACACCCAGGGAAATGAGAATTTTTGAGCTAAACAATTTCTCTCTCAAATCCTCTCCCCTCCCCACCCAATAATGAGAGATGTTCTTCAAGGTCTATGAAAAAGTGATCAAGAACGACTGACACAAGACACTCTCTTTATCGTGATAGCACCCGAGGAATGATAGGTGTCTATCGGAGGTCATCGAAGCATGTGTGGATAACCGCTAGAGGGATTCTATTTTTGATCCTTGCAAGCCCAACAAGATAATCTGAAAGGGTCATTCTGGATGATCAACATCATCAACCTATAAAATACCTAAGATCTAGGTATCGTTTTCTTTATGAAATTAATTAAATTATTTATAAACATGATGTGCAAGATCCTCTCTAAAGGTTTCGGGCCTCATCTTCTTTATCTAAATAGTTTATTCTACACTTTGGCGATTTGCATTCAATTTCGTATTGATCCTGAAATAATCACTGATCATCATAAAAATCAAAGTTGGGTTTCATCCCAACCACACCTTCACTGCACCCAAAACCTTCAAGTAGTATTAGAGTGGTTACATCAAAGTTTATAATAATTTAAATATTTCATTGCTGATTTACACAATTAATAATTTAGTTGTTTCAATTCATTTTATTCGTCTTCAAATCTGAATCTCAAGATTTATTCCTCATCTTTCGTTTCGCATTCACATTACATAAAATATATTTTCTTTAAATTTTGGTTAAGATACAATATAGGATCTCATCTGGAGGTGAAAAAGGCTCCTAGCCATACAACATAAGAACACAAAATGTGTATTCAACAGTACATGTCGTGTAGCCAAGGTTCAATGCACCAAGTCTTGTCCGCCAAAACAAGTCATGCCATTGGTGATTTTCTAATCTTTGATGACACTTTTTATAGAACTGGAACAGGTGGCACGTAGTTTCTAGATTATATGCTATGTGGGTAGCTGGACATGACATTTAGTCCCTTTGGGTTAGGGTTTGACCATGTACCTTATACACGGCTTGCTTGGTTGGAGACCATTTAACAAGGAATTACATTGTGTGTGGCCTACTGGACACACCACATACTCCAATTATTTCCAAAGTACACTCACACACCATTTGCATGGGCGTGTACTTCGTATGGATGGTGAAAAATAGTACACACTTTGTACTCATACAAATTGCGAAAAAATATTAAAAAAATTATTATATTATAAAAACCATTGTGACGTGTACCATTATATAATCGTAAAGCTGAGGCACAATAGGTGATAGGTGTTTTATATATGGGTGTTTAATTTAAAATCTGTGTAACATTCATTTTTACTCTTTCGGTAGTTATGAATAGGAATTCACCAGGTTTCCTCCAAGATACAAGTTACGTACAAATATAATTTTTAATGAATTTATTTGATTAAAATTACGATGTATGAGAATATCAAAAAAAATCGAAAAAGGGATTAAGATAAAAGGATTTATTAATTAAAGATGTTAATTAATTGATTTGTGCATGATTTATCTTAATCAATAATGATTAAAGAATTGAATGATAGATTTATTTATGCGTAAATATCATTTCATGTATGGATGATCATGATCTAGACCAAGATCTTTGTATGTGGTTAGTTTCATTTAATTTATCTATTTAAATTAAATTTATTGGCCTGCAATCCTTCTCGTCATTAACATGTAAGGATTTCATGCCCAAGCTTTCTTTTATGTACAACCCATTTTTTCCCCTCACCTGCATGTGAGTTAAAAAGGGGAATATGTAATGGATGGAACTCCCAAACTAGTTGATGTGGTTCAAGCTGGATCTGAGAGGAAAAATATCCCTAGAGAAACAGAGGTGGATAAGTGGGAAGCTCTAAACACCAACCCAAAAGGTTCATGATGTTTCTCCCCTAGGTCAGGTTTACATTAGCAATCTCTAGATAAACTAACCATTATAAAAGATCAAGATCATTCTATTGATTTTATTTATGTCTGTTGCATGGTTTATCATTATGGATTGTTTTCACAGTCACATAATTAATGAATTAAACAAGCATGCAAGATAGAACTAAAATAAACCATACTTATGCGTAAATATTATCAATACATGGTTAATAACTTATGTAAGTTTCACTTAATATTATCAATAATGTGATAATGATAATGATATGTTCACCCATAATTTATAAAAATCCCTCAAATAAAATATTAATTCAGACCAAGCCTTTCGTTACTTTATTAAGGAAAAACCCTCAATAAAACTATGTGTTTGACCAACCCTTGTTGGGACACTTACTTTTATACAGGAAGACCTTATGAAAGTTTTTGGGTTAACTTAACCATATTACATCTAGATTAGTATCCCTTTCTAGACATGGTGTAATATTAGAGGTAGGAGTTAAGAAAATCAAAATTCATGATTTCAGGATTGGGGAGTCCACTCCACAGATCAAGGAGTGGAAAACCAACAATTGGCAAAGACCAGCCTACCCAAATACCTGCTAATACTTGGACCAAACCTTGTTGGGGTTATGTAAAGGGGAATATGGATCCTTTAAACTAGAATTTCATGGAAACTGGAAATTCTGAGTTCAATGGTGAGGTCCATTGGGACTTGATAATATAGTGGGAGACTTAACAAATTATTATTTCTCATAAAACGTAATAAATAAAGTACTAATGATATGCTCTTCTAATTGTAGAATAAAAATGAAGAGATCTTCAACCACACTATCCCTATGATCAATTCGGGATAAAGACAACATCCTCACTGATAGTAACTTCTAAGAATGGTTAAGATGTATTTGGTTTATCCTACACCATGAATAGAAGTCTTATGTGCTGGAGTCAGAATTACCTGATCTTCCCTCTAAAGAGGCGAGTGATGAGGGTTTCTTGGCCTATGAGAAACATTTGAATGATGTAGTCAACATTCAATGTTTGATTCTATCGTCAATGTCTAGTGAGCTCTTGAATTCTCATGAAAACACGGATTCTTATGGCATGCCCAAGAACCTCTGTGGTCTTTACTAAGAGAGCGAAGGATAGGAAAGGTTTTAGATATCTAAGTCACTCTTTTAGATTGATCTTAGAGAAATTTCCTCATCTAGGCCTCATGTAATCAAGATCATTGGAAACATTGAGCACCTGGAGGTTCTAGGGTTTAAAATCCATGAAAAATTGGGCACTGGTCTCATTATTGCATCACTCCCACAGAGCTTCTTTAACTATGTTTTCAATTTCAAAATGAACAGAATTGAGAAGTCTTTATATGATCTTCTTATCCTCATTCACCAAGTGGACAAATATAAAAATCACAAAAATACTTATGTACTTATGGTGAATAAGATGAAAGGGAAGGTGAAGATCTTTAAGCCCAAATCATCTTCACGGACTTCCTAGAAAAGGAAGATTAAAGGGGAGGTAAGGGAACATGAGCATGTTTGTGACACATATAGCATGAAGGGCCACTAGAGGAAGAACTTCACCTAGCCTAATAAGTAAGGGGAAGCTTTCTATGTGTTTTTTATCAAATTTAATCTATCAATTTCTATTAATTGGGTATTATATGCATCTTGTTCTGATCACATATGTATCCAAATATAGGAACCATGTAGATTCTGGAATATTGGCCGAGGGGAGGTATATCTACAAGCACCCAACACAGCCAAACTTGTTGTTGTATCTATCGGGGACTACCACCTCACATTTCCAACTAGGATGATCTTATTGTTGAAGGGTTGTTATTATGTTACGTATGTTACCAAAAACATTATTTCTGTATCTAGATTAAATATAGATGGATTTGTTTTGAAGTTTGAAAATGAATGTAGTTTCTTAGACAAAGATATCATTTGTTTTGGTATATCCCATTTATAGAACAGCTTTACATGTTGGATTACACAAACCAAGTATTGACAATCGATAACAAAGATACTTCACATGACTCTTACCACACCCAACTTTGACATCGCCAAATTGGTAATGTAGATGAGAAATGGTTGAAAAAGTAACATCATGATGTATATTTAGATTCATTAGCACAGAAACCACTTGGTGTATGTCATACATGTTTACAAAGAAAAATGACCAAAGCACCATTTAGTGGGAAAGGTGAAAGGGCTAAAGAACTTCTTCAATTAGTTCATACCAATGTGTGTGGACCATTTACAGATGAATCAAGGGGAGGGTACTCATACTTCAAAACTTTTACTGATTATTTTTGTAGATATGGATATATCTACTTAATGAGGTATAAGTTAGATTCGTTTGATTAGTTCACAGAATAAAAGGACAAAGTTTAGAACCATCTTGGTTAGAAGATTAAAAAACTCTTCTTAGACCGAGGTGGAGAATATCTTAATCATGACTTCATTGACTACATATGAGATTTTGGGATCCTATCCCAACTCACTCTTCCATTCACACCCTAGAGGAATGGTGTGAGTGAAAGGAGGAACCGCACCCTGTTGGACATGGTGAGATCAATAATGAGTCATTTGAGTCTTCCATTATCCTTTTCGGATATGCGTTGTTAACAGCGGCAGACATACTAAACCATGTAACAACGAAATCAAAAAATGGTATTCCATATGAGTTCTAGAGTGGAAAGAAAACCATATTATCGAATTTACATGTGTGGGGAAGAAATGAATTTATTAAGACCCCTTTAGGTAACAAACTCGCACCCCGAGGCACAAAGTGTTGCTTTATAGGATACCCCAAGGAAACAGCGGGATATTGGCTATACAACACCTCAGAAAAAATGGTGATAGTGGTAAGACATGCCATATTCCTTGAGAGGGAGAACATATCTAAAAGAGATAGTGGGATCAAGATATAATATGATTATGTGAGGCTCAAGGTACCCAAGAGTAGATACAAGAACAGATTCTACAAAGCCTCAGGGAAGTAAGAACTATTCTAGTGACACAGCAGTTGAAAAGAAGTATAAGAGATGTTAGAGAATTGGAACAATATGGTTTGCCATTTACTGAGGATGTTGACTCATTATTAGTTGATAATAATTATCTTATAACCTATTAGGAAGCAATAAGTGTCACAGATGTTGCCAAGTGTAAAGAAGCCGTGAATTCTGAAAAGGATTCCATGTACCTAAACCATGTCTCTATTTTGATAGATCCACCAGTTGATGTAAATCGTATTGGTTGAAAATGTCTATTCAGGAAGAAACTAGACATGGAAGGACAAGTCAGCACCTATAATGCATGAATGTTTTCAAAAGTGTTCAAATAGCATCAAGCCATTGACTATGAAGAAAACTTTTCTTCAGTTGAAATGGTGAAATCCAACAAAATTCAATTATCCATTGCCACTTACCATGACTATGAGATTTTGGAAATTTTTGTCAAAATATCCTTCCTTAATTGGAACCTTCATAAAGAAGTCTACATGACACAACTTGAAGGGTTTATGACACCAAATAATTCCAATAAGGTATTAAAGTAGAAGAAATCGATTTATGTATTAAAGAAAACATCCAGGTCATAGAAAATTCATTTTTATGAAGCCATAAAAATTTTGTTTTATCAATAAGAAAAGTGAACCTTGTGTCTACAAATGGTTTACTAGGATTTTGGTCATATTTCTAAGAGTATATGTTGATGACATATTACATATTTGAAATGGGATACTAATCTTAGAGTCTTTTAAGGCATGGTTGAATCCATGATTCTCCATGAAGGACTTGGGTAAGGTAGCATATATTCTAGGGATCAAGATCCATCATGATAGATCCAAGAGATTTTTGGGCATAAGTCAAATTATATACATCGATAAGATACTAAATAGATTCAGTATGGAACCATCCAAGAGGGTATTGTTTCTAGCATCACGTGGAATTAATCTTTCCAAGAAAATGTGTCCTTTGACACATGAGGAAAGAAAGATTATGGGAATGACTCCAGAAGCATAAGTGATTGGGTTAGTCATGTATTCCATTTTATGCACTATGATGTATGTCACCTATGAATTGAGTGTAGTAGGTAGATATCAAGCTGACCTAGGTGACCGCCATTGGATGGTAGTCAAGACTATCCTAAAGTATCTGAGGCATACTATGGGTTTATTCCTAGTTTATGGAGGATATGAGGAACTAGTCATCAAGGTATATTCATATGCTAGTTTCTTTACTGATAAAGATGACATGAAGTCACAAACATGATGCATATTCATTTTGAATGGAGGTTCAGTGAGCTGGAAGAGCTCAAAGCTGAGTGTGGTCGCAAATTCTATAGTAGAGTCCAAGTATATTGTAGCTTTTGAGGCAGGTAAAGTTATATTTTGGATGCAATTATTTATCCAGGAGATGGATGTGATACCAAACAGTAATGATCTCATCACATTGTAAATTGATAATACTACAGTGGTGGCTCTTGAAAAAGAGCCTAGGTCACATCAGCAGAAGAAGCACATACATTGGAAGTATCATCTATTGAGGAATTTTCCTCAGAGAGGTGAAGTTTTAGTGAGTATTATTTCCATGGAATATAATGTGGAGAACCCCTTAGCTAAATCCTTGACTCAGTAGAAAGAGGATCACCATGTGAGGTCCAAAAGACTGAAGGTCATAGGCAGTTGGCGCTAGTCCAAGTGGGAGTTTGTAATAGTTGGTGTCCTAGAACCAACTAGTTGTACTTTTATTACATATACATTTAATGTATATAAATATTAAAAATATTATCACATTTTGTTCATTCTTATGCATGACTATGATGTAATAATGTCCTAGAGTATTTGTTGAATTGATAAGGTCATGGAAGTTACCCGCTATGATTAGATACTTGAGATTCTATAACAATATTCTTAAATATAATTCTATGGTTGGATGACATACTATGATGTGACACATAGCATTAAGACCGTCAGGTGTGAGTACTCATAAGTAGGTTATACTTCCTCTCATGAAGTTCGCACTTGGTAATCTCCAAGACATGAGATTATGATAATAGACCCGCTAAAAAGAATATTTCATGTTTTGGTGTCATTGGATATTTATATCTTCGAGCATGTGTAATGATCCTTATACATTAATATTATCTTTAATACGAGTCAAAACTTTCGTACTTTGATTTACTAACAAAAACTGTCATCCAGACAGTTGGTTGGAAGTAGGGTTCGTTGGGTGCATCACGAGTAGAATGTTATTAATGGATAAGTAGAGGTTGGATTTGTCCCTTCCATTTATGGAAGTTGATATCTCGTGAATTTTATTGTAATATAATCGTCACTCAAAATTCCATGGCCATGATTTAATGATGAGTTTATTCCAGGTAGTCAAAGTACGATGTATCATGGATAAAGGTTGATGACACTATCATGAAACCTTCTTGATGAGATATTGCAACAAAGGGATTATATTACATAGTGAGCATTTGTATATGGATGTCATTATTTCAACTTTGTGTTCTTTCTCTTGGGTGTGTTAACCCATTACTAGACAGTACTCTTGGACTTTAGGCAAGCCTTCCTAATGAGAGCATGAAAGAATCTTAGAGGGTCACACACTAAGTGTTTCTTGTAGTCTCAATTAAATTCTATTTGAATTCAATTAATAAATATTATTCTCAAGACAATGAAATTATTTTATTCAAGTTAAAATGATTTCATAAAATAAATAAATATTTATTCACTGAATTGTGGGTAAAATATATTTATTTATTATATGGAACATTTAATAAATATTTATTTACTAGTTTGTAAATAAAATATTTATTTAAGAGAATAAATTATTTATTTATTTATTTGGGTGTTTAATTAATGGATATGGATTTAGAGAGGAATGAGGTGAGTCTAGTAGTAAAATAATTATTTGTAAGATGATAAACAATTATTTAACTAGTTGGAACAAATTTAAATTATGCTGCTATTATTTTATGAGGCCAAATTTTACTTATAATTCCATTTTTCACAAGTTTGTGCACTAAAAATAATGATGAAGTATTATTATTAATAGCATGGGTTTTCTCTAAGCTTATGAATGTATATAATTGTTGTTACCTAATTAAATATTGTAACTCAAGACCTATGTCATTAAATAGACACATACGTCTATTGTTCCATGTACTAAATCGCAGACTTGGTGAATTGAGAATTGTTGAGCTAAAAAATTCCTCTCTTGAACCCTATTCCCACCCCTCTCAAGAATTAAAGACGTTCTCCAAGGAGGAAGAACAAGCAATCAAGAACAATACAAACAAGACACACGCTTCGTCGTGCTGGCACCTGAATAACGAGCGGTGTTGATCGGAAGCCATCAGAGCACGTGTGGATCATCGCTAGAGAGATTCAAGTTAGGATCCCTGAAAGTGAAACAATATAATCTAGATGGGTCATTCTAGATGATCTACATCATCAATGAAGAAAATATTGAAGATCATGGAATCATTTTCTTTATGAAATTAATTAAATTCATAATAAACATGATGTGCAAGATCCTCTCTAAAGGTTTCAGACTTCTTTCTTATTTATCTAAATCTTTTGTTATATTCCATAGATATTGACGTTCATCATCGTATTGATCCTAGAATAATAAGTGATGATGGTAAAAATCAAATTTGGTTTCCATCCAAACCACGCTTTCGTTCCGCCCAAAACTTTCACATGGTTGGTTTTATTTTAAGGTAGCCCTAATTTTTAATGACTTTTAGTTGTTTTCATAGGAAGGATCATGGTTGAGGTTTATATGGTATTCAGATCATGAGTTTTTCTCGATCATTCTCACTACTCATGAGGAAGTGATCGTTCTTCCTCTTATTTTGTTACCTCTACCTTGACAAGGGACTTTCTATAGGAATAAAGTGTTATGATATGGAGAATTATTACACCCACCTATCAATGTATTATTTTTTGTTATTTTATTTTGTATTTATTTTGGTCTAGTTAAAATATTAATATTTTTATTTATGGATTTTAAAATTAAAATAGTTTTTATTCTATGTACAGGCTGCAAAAAATTACCAATAACTTTATGGAAACCATGTATGTGATTCTGTTTACATGATAGTTCTATTTCAAATGACTGGTTCATGTGTATTTGGAAAAGTTAAGGTCCTAGGTTTACCATTTGGGGTGATTTTTTGTTTTCCAAAAGGCACCACATGTGTTGGTAAACTGTGCAGGTTTCCCGATGTTTAAAATCTTCAGCAAAATTCCATTTTTTAGAATTTAAGACCCCCCTCCCTCATCACAAAACCCCCAAATAGATTCCACCCATCATGTGACCTCCCATCTCCTGATCTCCCTCCTTGAATAGTGATTACTCATGGTTTCTTCATGATTCATAGACAAATCCGCAAGGTAGGGGCTCAACCTCCCATATTTCTCATTTTCCAATGGTTTTCTTCCTCCCCATTTTTATAATTCATAAAAACCTTATGGTTTTTCTTTGACTAGATTTTTATGATCACTTTGATGCAAGGGTGTGTTATAGTTCTTTTTTTATCATATTCTTCCACATATGGGTGTTTTCCCTCAAAGGCAACTTGTTCTGGCTTGGTTATAATTGATTTGAATTAGGTATTTCTTTTTAACTCTAATTTATTACATGTTGAAAATTCAGTTTGGGTTTAAATTAATTTTAGGAATTTAAAATCATTGTATAGGTCATATAATTGTTGAAATGATATTTTAAGGGTTTTTTCACATGGTAAAGGCTTTGGTCTCAATCCATGTGAATGTGAAATTTCCAAAGTGGATATCTAAAATGAATCCAGTGAAAAGAAATTTTCTTATTGGAATTTATGAATAAGATATACCATTTTTGGTTTTATTTGGTTTTCAATTTTTCTGAATTCTTTTCATTTACCTGAGTCACATTCCAAGTGTTGGTTTAAATGCCTGGTTAGATTTATTAGGGGGTCTTAAAAGTTTTAAATCACCTAATATTTCCTTATCATTTAATAAATGCATGTGTGAAGATTAAAATTCATTTTTGTTTTCAAAACCTATAGTCTTTGGCCTTATTTTAAATGTTTAAGTCCATTTGGTTTTTAGGTATCCTTGATGTTTTAAAAATGGAAGCATGGTTTCTTACAAGGCTTCTTGGAACTAATCGATTTATTTTAAAAAGTGGTGAGTCCTTTAAAAAAGTAATATTTGAAATGTTTATATTTCCAAATAGTATTTATATTGTGTCTTGAATAATTGGGAATCAAAAAAATTTGAATCATGGTTTTTCAATCGTATGAAAAAAAATAAGCTTTCTGAGAAATTTTTTAAAAATACCATTTGGCACGTTATGTGAAATGGTATTACAAATATTTGATACCCTCAATTAAGCCTTGCCTATTTATTTTATCCCATTTTATCTTGTAAATGCATTTTGGGATTACTTATATTGAAATAAACATTTTTTAGTATTGATCAAAGATATGTGATTTGGGGTTTTGATTGAGATAATGTTGAAGGTGAGATGTGTGTTATTTTAAAATATTTTATATTTGATACATGTTTTATATCCCAATATACCAGGGTGCCACATGGGTTAGTGGAATCCCAAATGTTTCACCCCAATCCCCTATCTTATAGTTCAGGATCTGGTGATAAGAACAGAGTAGGAATAATACACATATATATGTTCATAGCATAATGAAATTGTATACACACTAACATATGTCCACACACTCACATATATCCACACACTCACATATGTCCACACACTCACATATGTCCACACATACCATAGTAATATTGAAAGTAAGTAACTACAATAGTAAATGAATGAAAATCCTCTATAATACCGCAATGATTAACATAGTAATTAGTTAAGATAAAGGGGGAAATAAAATCCCAAAAACACAAGTACGTATAACCTAATAATGAGAGAGATAAAAAATTATAGAAAAAAACACCAATATGACTACAACCCTCACAAAACAACCCTCCAAGCACTACTAAGAACAACCCACACTAGTTCCTTTTATATTAAATTAATATATCATGTCAACTGAATAAGACATGACACATATAGTTTGATCCCATATAGGGGTGAGTGTATACATACCTTGCAGGAACCATGAAATCACAAATAAGTAAATAATCAAAAATAAAGTTATATTTAACCCATAACTAAGATGGTATTGGAAAGAATAACACCTAGATATTCTAATAAAACAAAACATGTCTTAGTGTACAGTCTCAAGTTCATTTCCATCCAAACAACTAAACTTCCACAAATTTTAACCTTGAAGTATCATGAAACCACATGGTCATTTACTCAGATAACATTATAGGATATCTGCCCCTTACAATGGGAGAAAACTAAAATCTAATGGAGGATCCTTGTCCCATCAGATCTCCCTAAATGGGGAAAATCCTACAATGATGGATGTTCCCTATCCCATTCAAACTATATGAACGGGAAAAATCTACTCATCAAATAGTGGATATCTTCCACCATATGTATGGATGAAATTCTATACTCTATTTTATTTCATGGGTATAGGATCTCATATTTATACTTTCATGGGTGAAATTCTACTACCCAGGTGGATCTCAGACCCAATGGGCGAGATATCAACCCCAAATGGTAAAAATGAGGGAAATATTTATTTATAAGGGATAAAAATTATGATGAAAGTATGTATACAATGTGAAGAATGGATACAAGGAATTTCATATATATGGGGTAACTTGACTTATAGCATCATCTACCGATATCGTGTCCCAAAAAGTGTTCAAAAGGTGTGCCTTATCATAGACAGTGTATGTGGAAACACATGTCTCAAATTGTGTACTCATGGTACACACTGACTTGGTTTGGTATGGGTCAGGAAGAACGTGACTCGATCACATGAACATTTAATCTTTAACTCCCACATACAGTCACATTAGTGGGACACAAGGCTTGATTTCTTCTGAACTACATTCCCTATAGTTATGAATTTTCTAAAAACTCATATCAGTGATTTATTTTCCACTCATATCACTCCCTTCATTTATTCTACCATAAATAATGTGTGTGAATATTTAAAAATGACTTTATAATCACTAATGTTTATCTAGAAGATAGATTTTTTTTCATCACCTTATAATCAAATCATCAACACATCCCATTATCCTACACACATTAGTTCACAAATCAATCATATTGGATTCATCCTATGAATTTCCATCACTGTATATGATTCCAAATTATGACACAATCCACCATGATAATCCCAATGCATCAATAATTAGAATGTTGTATCAATGTCCCAATGAAATGGGTTCCATGAAAATTTCTGAAACATCATCCAATCGAATGCCAATGATGAACGTGCTTAAAATGTCCCTGAAAACCCACAAAACATCCAAGAGAGGAATGATTTCTGTCCATACTTATTTTGGATACCAATATTTTATAGAATATTAAATATAACAATAAAATATAAAAATTACAAATGAAATAATTAATTAATTGATATGGTGAATTTCAATTTCATATTTTTTTGTTTATGTAATTGTGTCATTATAAAATCCAAGTATAAAATCTTAAAACTACATCCTACCTCAAGAAATGATTGATCATTATTAAATATTGCACCCAAAAGATTTATCTTAAAATAATATTCAATGTTCATGATTATCTCTATAAATATTAATGTTTGATAGGTAGGGAAGTGAAATTTGTGTTATCATCATCAGTGATTCCTCATTCACCTTTCCTTCATAAATATCAATGGAACTGAGAGCTCTCCCTAAATCATATCTCCCCTTAGAATATGTGGGTAACACAGGGGAGAATAAAATGGGATATTATATAGAGGAAACTAGGTTAATACATTCAATTAAATGAAATAAATTAATTAAATTAATTAATCAATATATATCACCTATTATCAGCCTATGACAGTGCATCAACCAATATTCCAATGATAATGAATATTAAACCACTCCATGGGTAAATCCCATTTTTCTTAACTCAATAGTCTTAATAGTATCAACATTTTAGAACCATATAATAAAATATTGAATAAACACACATGGGTATAATAAATATTTAAATAAATTAAAATATTTCACACTATGGTTCAAACAACCCCCAATAATTAAGTTATTACCAGATAAAAAATCATGGAAATTTAGAAACAATTCCAAGTGTCCAAATACTATAACCATGGTGATTAAATTATCCCCACCATAAGATATTTCTCCCCTAAAATCACAACTCACTTGAAAATGTGAGGATATTGAGATCTCATTTGGTTCTCATTCACCCAGAAGCTCTCATGGAAATTATCATGCTTCCATAGGATATGAATTAGGAAAATCAATCTCCCTTGGAGGATCATCTCCTACAAATCCTATATTTTCAAAAGGTACTCCACAAAAGAACAGTCATATTCTATTTTTATCTCAACCCAATTAATAACATCCATCAAATAATGCATGTATCTCATCCATTATGAGACATGGAAGATTACATAGACTCGGCCTAGCTGTGTGGGTAAATCGAAGAGATATGAAACCTTTCCATCCCTGTAAAAAATCTTGAATGGACTAATTTACTTTTGAGATATCTATACACCTTAGCTAAATATATGTAATATAAACAAAGGTGAGACCTTGAAAACCCAATATCACCCTCATCAAACTCCAACATCCATTGTGAAATGTCCGTATAGGATATCAGATAGTTATGTGCTATCTTCAACAGTTTTTGAATGATATGAACATTCTAAGTTATATCCAATTCTAACTCTATCCCAATGAGTGATTTATCTTCCAACATAGACTAAAATTAACATAACCTATATGTCCTTCCAAAATGGGCCTCAAATGGTTCCATCCCAATATTATATTAACAAATATTATTTTATGAAAACTGAACTAGTAAAAAATGATCCTCCCAACATTAGATGAAATAAAAAACATGATACTGTGGGTGAAAATCTAGAATAACAAAATTGAGAACCGGAATGGTTTTTTAAGTTTGGTTATCATTATGTGGGTTAAAATTTATACTCCTCTATAATTTTGTCATAAAATCTTATTTTAAACCTCTCCACAACAAAAATCATGGATCTTGGTTGGAGAAAAACAATGGGGAAACTCTTTGAATTCAAACAATATCTTACATGTATAAGAATCCTAATATTTACACTAAAATTAGTGCCTTTATGGTGAGAAACTAAGTCTACATAGTGACTTTATTTTCAGTCATCCAGTTATCATCATGGGGACTCATTGACTGCAGATGTTCTATCACAAAATATATGGACATGTTTTCCCATTTAAACTCCAAACACTTGAGGAGTTCCATCGAACTGACCAGAACTCGATTCTTATCCTTAACATTATGACAAGTAAGGTATGGGACCGTAAACTCTACAACACTCCTCTTCATCAATGTCCTCCAAAACTCTAACTGAATATCATGGTAAATTGTTATCATACCAAGAAGTACCACTAAGGTATATGTAGGGAACTATCTTTTCACCTCATGTTGATGTGTGATTGGAACCATAGTATACCCATGGAAGAGAATGGCATGATCCCTAAATATAAAGAATCTATCATGGGCATGTCCTGTGGATATATAATTATGAAATAAAACTTGATAACCATCTCGTAGATGTGATCCCCCCATGCGATGGATAATAAAAGTGTCTAAAACCATTGATCAGATGAATATTTCACCATCCCCATCAATTAAGGGTGTTATTAATGATTCCCCACTTAGAAATTGGAAAAATATTTCTTTATGAGAGTGTTTTACACATATTTCCCTTCCCAGAAGCGTAGACTGTCTCTAAGTCATAGTCCCCCAGAAACTCAACCCATAACCTCCACCTAATATTAAGATATCATTGAGTGAAGATATACCTAATACTATTTTGGTTGGAATAGAAAACAAAACTCTCTCAATTAATGTAGTTTCACCAAGTTCTCCGGGTGAACACCAAATCTGTTAGCTCCAACTCATGGGATACATATTTATGCTCATGGGGTCTTAGCTACCAAGAACCATATGTTATAATTGTGTGCCACTACATCAACACACGCTAGGGATATACATTAGAGGCATTGAAAATCACTACATACTCAAATATATCTTTTGGAAACATTTTAAAATGAGAACTTTTAATGAACTCATCTGAGTTTCCATATAAAACTAAAAGAGAAATTATATTACATTGGCCCATAGGGCATTCCTATGCCCAATAAGCAATCAAAATCGCTTATGAATCAATAAAAAACATTTTTAATGTTCTTATAAAAAATGAAAAATAAATTAATATCAATGTCAAAACATAAAAAATGCATAAAACCCCAAGAAGAATATCAGAATAAACATAAAAAAATCACTCAAGACTAAGAAATTCAGTTACAACCAAGAGTAAAAATATATACTGGTCTATGGACATGAATGAAAAACTATAAAAAAACTAAATCTCATCTTTTGGTGGTTCAAGACAACCCTCTAAATCCCACACCATCTCCCCCTAGACTGAAAATAATGAACCTAAAAAATAAATATGAAGACATAACGGTCACCTACTCTAGAAACATGAAGACTTCATACACCAATTTCTATATATAGGGTCTAAGAACAACATATTTTAGTAGGATCTCACCTACTAGTCTATGAGGTTTCTCTGTAAAGCAGTTCAGATATGCTAGTTTGAAAAACTATGAAGAGAAAAAAAATTCTTAATTATAGTAAAATAAGGTAAATCCTACTACACATTATAAGGAATAAAAATCCTTAAAATATTATAGATAAACATATATTTTAATCCTTTAATTAATCCAACTAAATTCTATATAAAATTTTCAAAAGAAAAATATTACAAAACCATCAAAACAAAATACCATTTCTAGAAAATCATTGAAAATAATTTCACAAGATAATGTAAAGAAGAATAAGGGGACTACGATTTGACACCACATATTGTAGAACAATAAAACATTGTGATATATCAGAAAAGAAGGTCCCTCATAGAAGTAAGTGGTTATAGTAGAGTTGTCAAACCTAGTAACCCTTGTGTCGAGCAATGATCAATCAATAAACATAATATATCAAGTAAAAAATATAAAATATCGAGATCACATATCATGGGTATAAAATTTATACATTAGCAACCCCATCAATGAAACGAAAATAAATCTCATGATCAACAACGTGAGAATGTAGAATCTACTATATAAATAATCTTACTGATATAGTGAACACCTGCCTCTTTGGAGTACATACCTAGCTAGAATCAACAATCTCAAGGGTGATGTCATCTTGGGTATGGGTCCCCTAAATTTAGAATAATCCTGTGCTTCAAATATATAAACCTAAATTTCCCATGAACAATCAATAGAGTTGAGTGAGATAGAAAGCAACAAGGATCACGATGCAGATCCACATCAATATCAACATGCACAATCAACAGGCTAAAAAATTAAAATTTCACATCTCACCCACAATCCCATGCTCCCACATAGAATATGACCCCCATTTAAACACCCATCATGATTAGAGACAAGAAAACTCATAAAGGAAAAGAATATATAAGGATTTAATAGAGGATTTTCACAACAAGATTATTTATATTTTAATGTGAAAAATGGGCCTTTAAAGAAAACGAAATTAATAAAAAAAAACTTTTTCAATTAAAAAACATCAATTCGAACCTTATATTTAAAAAGGTACATGCATACTAGTTTCCTTTAAAACCAATTTTAAAGTTAGAAACCATATTTTTTCAAAAATAACTAGAAATACCAATTAATCCTCTTAAGTGTTTTAAAGTATAATTCAACCAATATTCCTAGAACAATTGGTTACATTTTATTCATTAAGTCATAAAAAAATATTTTCCAAGAAACACATGGATTACACCATTTGGAATTAAATTTAGTGAATCTAACCATTTCCATTAAAATGAGGCTTTGTCATTTAAAAACCAAAACCATCCAGATTATCAACCAAGATAAATTCTTTTAAAAACAAAGAATCAATTATCTATATGAAACCATTCATGAAAAATACCATTTTAATCAAAAATTGTCATTTTTGATTCAAACCCAATAAACCATTCTTGTTCAATTTCAAATAGAATAAAAATAATTCAAGCAACACATAAATCAAAATAATAAGAAAAAATAAAGAAACCCTACCTTGGAACTTTCGGGATCTAACTACAATGATTCCAAGATGTTTTACCTTTAATGGGAAAGACTATATCAACAAATAAAGATATCAAGAAAATTGGGAAAATATCCTAGAATCAAAACCCATTATAGAGATAACAAATTAAAAGGTTGTGAAGTCTTTTAGGAATAATTAATCAACATAAATAAAATATATCAGAGTCCAAATGGGTTATGACAACCAAAATAGGGTCACTACTATAATCAACACTTAGATACACTAAGGGTTGAGGATGAGAGATCAAAATTCACTAAAGTGGTCTCTTAAGGTATTTATGTGTCAATATATAGTCATGGGATAAGTGAGAAATAAATAAATGTGTGGTTATTTGGTAAAAAAACTCAATTTCCCCGATTAAAGATGCATTTAGTTATCCCACATTTTATCTAGTTTCTATTGTTGAAAGTAAATAGCCACTATTTATCCTACCAGTAGGCTGGTAGAGTGTCATCCAAAATCCAGCGGTTGTAGAATATTTTTACAACCACTACAAATATAATAAACTAGCTAGTGTCCCACATAGGATTACCATTAAAACACTTACACCTTTATTGGTTACAAGTACATGTCCACACCTGCTATAAGAATCTTGAACATCCTTTGACTCCACAAAAATTCCCAAATCAAACCCAATGATTTTTATATAGTTTTAAGTGATGTTAGGATGTCATGAATCTCTTTGCTATAATGATTTCTATCAATATGAATCCTCCACTCCATAAGATAAAAATTACAGGAAATAATGAATATCCACACCCATCTTTTGAGGTGGATGGTTCATGAAATTAATGAATATTCACCCTCAGATAAACTACCTGGAACAACTTCATAAGGAGAAGAAATCACCACTCTAAAAACCCATAAAATAGATCCTTTGATATAATTACATGTTTCAAAACAAAACTACAACATTATTTAGAAGAGATAATTCTTAAGAAGTACTGGTGACCTTGAATAGGCCTCCCCAATATATAAAGTCTCACCAAAATAGTGGAATAAGATAAGAGCATATTCTATGGAAACATCCTTTTAAACCAAATAGGAGACCCCAATTTATCTACATGAGAACCCATTTATGAGAAGAATCAATTTCCCCACCAAATAGTTCCTCAAAAAAATATCATTGATTTGAAAGGATAAAACATCCTCAAGATCAAAAAAATAAACTTACCATCCACAAATATGGCACAAAACTATAATGTATTACTTTCTCAGATAATTAATTGATAGAAACCATATACTTTTAACAAAAAAACCCAAACCTATACAAGATCTTCAAATAAAACATTGGTACCTACATGTTCCCGATATAATAAGAATAGATATAGTACTAGCTATCAATATACATCTTCAAGACTTATCCAAATACCAATGGAAACAGCTCAAAATGTAGGATAGTTCATGAAAAACCATAAAAAGCTTCCAAAAAAAGAGATCACCCAAAAAAATATAGAGATCCATATAAAAAGGAATATACATTAGATTATGAAGGAATAAAGACTAAAAAAATGGAATCCCATGCCATCCATAACAAGACACCCACAACATGGTATTTAACAGGATTTCAAAATACAACAACCCAAAACATGAAGAGTTTCTCTGTGTAATATTACATTCCATACATAATAGGTAAACATACCTAATGACATTAAAACCATTTAAAAACACTAACATCATTAAGTAGAGAAAATAAACAAGAAGTAGAAAAAATACCAATGAAATGATCCCATAAAGATAATGAAAACCCAAAAATGAAACCTGCCATGATTCACAAGATAGAATCCCAAAATTTTAAAAAAAAGGCCCATAAAATATCTATTAAAAGAGAATAACAGCCAATAATGTATGACACCCAAAAAATCCAATTTCTGTAACCCAATATAAACAAGTTCTCAAGGTGATCCAAGAAACCAAAAAAATAAAAAAGTCTCTGATACTTTAAACAATACCTCTTAGAATGACTAGTTTTTCCAAAATAGAAGAACACAAGGCACCTCTTCTTCATTTTAGGATTTTTTTCTCCACAAAACCAACTTTTATAATTCACTATACGGGAGATATATAGATAATACCAACATGAAAAAGATATTATCCAATTATAATCATTTTTATAACTTGGATTCAATTATTATAAACCTTTAAAAAAACTTAAGATTGATCTTAAATACAATAACTCCATGTTATGGTAGAATACATCCTCTAAAATAGAGAAACTGAAGGGATTAATATTTGACAAGATTATGTGATAAACCTACTAACACCAAAAATTTCATGGAATCATCCTCAACCAATTGATCACCTCGAATAAGGCCCATGGGATTAGAAACATTATCATTCTTTGAACACCCAATATATTTTGACTAAATAAATAGAGTCTTGAAAAATCTTGAATACATTATTTTATATAAGTGGAAAGGTTCCTTAACTTCCCATAAATCTTGGCTTTTTTCCTTCAAAAAAATGAAGTGAAAAACTAAAAACATAGGGAATTATAATTCTATAGAGAATAAAAAATTCCTCAAATTTACTATATCCACATCATTGCCTCAAGATAACCCAAACCACCTCCCTAAAAAGGCTCACAACTATTCAGGATGAATTTTATAGGTTCTAAATATAGAAGGGATTTATTCTCTACCACTCACTTTAGAGTCTAGTTAGAGTCATTAACATGAAATTACATTTCTAGATAATGGGAAGGGTTACTTAGAATATAAAATTGGGGAATGGACCATCCACCTTTACTAGAAAACCTAGGCTAATCAACTTCAGAATCACAGAATGAGTTAAAAATCAACATAAAACAACACAAAAGATAGAAAACATTCACATACGAACCATATGTTCTCCACTGAAAACCCAAAATCGTTTATATTAAAACAATAGTACTTTAAAAGCCATAAATTTCTTCCCCCTCTTTTTGAAACACCACACTTTCATTTAAAAACATGAAGTCTTGATATAAATACAAAAGCATATAAAATATTTCACAAAATCAACCTAATATTTCCATGATTTTTTAAATATTCTTTCCAAATTCCAATTTAAGATCCATTATAACATTAAAATAATCCATTAGAACATTAATTTTTCATAGAACATTCCTTTAAAACATCTTATAATAAATATTTAAAATCCTATTTCACAAACCAAACATTTCATGAAGAATAACATTTGGAAATTACAAATTGTTTTTCAAGAATTCAATAGGAACTTTTTTAAAATATCAAGTCCAGTTTTCCAAAATATTTAAAAAATAAAAAATTAACAAATTAAACCAAACAAATAATATTATCATGTTGAAAACCACACCCATTATCATTCATTAAAAATTAAGAACCCCTCTAAACTGACCTCACATCAATGAAATCAATTTTGGAAGTAAACAATCCAAGTGTCAAGTTTGAGGTTAAGATAAAACTATACAGGGCTTGGTTTATTAGTCTAGTAATAGATTCACTAAACACACAATAGATTCTATGTTGGTTTCGAGATCAACCACATAGATTCTTTATAGTTTACCAAACTGTTAAGTGATCATGAAACCCTCACAATCTCTTTGATCTAACCCAAAACTAATAATAGATTCCCAAAATTGCAAAAAGTTTTATTATGAATGTAAATATCCTTAGGAATAAGAAAATAACAACTCACTATAAATAATCATTTCCCCACTTTCACAGATAACTGTCTTTTCATCACAAAAGATGATGATGTCGCACCCATTTACGAACTACCTCTTTATTGATGATACATTAAAAAAATCTTTCATACAATGAATCAACCCAAATGAAATAAGGGATTTAAAAATGGTAGTGCAAATAAAAAAGGCTTCCTCTAACACCAATTATAATGAACCGACCCCTTCTACCATCTAAACTGACACTCAAACTAATCCATCACTGGCCCGAAGGGTGTTATTGATCCCCATGAGCTATGAATAAGTTCCTAGGAATCGTGAAATAACATTTGTGAATGGTTTAAAATAAAAAAATAATACAAATTAAGATTAAAATATAAACATAAAAACATAACATAACAACCTAATGTGGACATTAAAATAAATATATGGAATTATATAAGAGCACGACATCCTATTACAACCAAGAAAATAAATATATACTTACTCATGGACATAAATGAATAATTATTAACAACTATAACCCATTCCCTAGTGATCCTCAACCATACACCACATATATTACGATATTCCACTGGCTGATTGACCACGAACTCATAAAAATAATGATGAAGAGATCATGAGAACCTACAATAAAAACATTATCACTACATACAACAGGTGGTATATATAACGTGTGAACACAAAAAAACCCATTAGGATCCCAATAAACATTTTATTCAATTATACTATCACAAAATTCTAATATAAATGTTTGAAAACTATAAAGAGAAAATAGGTGTTTTCCATTAAAATAAAAGAAGGTAAATCATACAATGTATTCAAAAAGAATAAAAACCCATAAAACTAGGTTGTGACAAATACAGTGTTCAAACCAATACAATATGAAATTAAAATCCAGTTGTGATTTAAAGAATAAAATCATTCAAAAACATAGTCAATAGAGAATAAAATAATTATGAGTAGACATGACATATCATAGAATAGTAAAACATGGTGATATATGGGTAAAGAAGGTCCCTCGTTTTAATAAGTGATTATAGTAGAGATGTAAAACAAGGAAACTCCTATACCATGATACAATCAAGCATCCAACAATATATGTAAAGTAACAATTATCAAGTGTCAAGGTCATATGTCATTGGTAAATCTTAGACACATTAGTGACTCTAAAAAACAAGAGAAATTAAATCTCAATATTGGATGCATTCAAATATAAGATCTACCATATACACAAGCATACAAACATAGTGCATTCCTGGCTCTTAGGAGCATGTCCCTAGCCTGAATCCATATAATCTATGGAGATTCTAGTTAGAGTGTTAGTCCTCAAAATCATCGCATAAATATAGGGTCTCTAATCTTGCTACGTTGATTTCCAACGAGCAATCAATATAGTTGAGTGAGAAAAAAATCAGAACCGATCATAACCCATATCTATATTAGTATCAACATGAAAAAAAAACATTCCTTCATATACAGATCACACATATCAACCTATCCCCCATGATCCCTTATATAGTACAACACCTTTTTCAATAATCATCAAAATTTTCACCAAGAACCACCCTTCAAGGAAAAAATTATATTTGGGGTCCATCAAGGATTTTTACAACAAGTGCATTTACACATTAAAGTTCCAAACATGACTTGAAGGAATCCCAAATTCATAAAAAGAACAATTATAAACTAAGAAAAAAATCATTGTAAACCATACAATTAAGAAGGATTGTACATACATGTTACCATAAGAACCCATTTTAAAGTAAAAAATAGGATGTTATGTAAAAACATAAATACCAATAAATCTCATTAAATGTTTTGAAATATCATTTAAATCAATATTTACTAAATAACTGATTACAAATAATTATTTAAATCATTCAAAAAACAAATATATGAAACAAATAAATTACACCCTTTATAATTAACATTATATAATAAAAAATTATTTAAATGAGTTTTTTCATTTAAAACTAAAAATAAACCAATATTAAGAAAGGAAAAATTTATTTAAAAATAAAGGATCAATTTTCATGATGAAACCATTCATGATAAATACCAATTTCACCAAAATTGGTCTTTTATGCTTAAAAATTAATAATTGATTCTTGACCAATTTTAAAATGAAATAAAAAATTATTCAAGAAACACTTGAATAAAATAAATAAATTTCATAAAAACTCCTACTTTGGAACATCTGGGATCTAACCACAACTGATATGTGTTTCCTCTGATGAAGAACACAAAATTAGGGGAGATATATATCAAGAAAAGTGATAAATATCCTATAATCACAAACCCACATAAACCATTTCATATCTCGTGATTCTACAGAATGTTCCATACTTTAGGATGATAAAACAAGATAAATGTGGGAGATAAAAAGAAAAGATGACTTATAATTACCAATATAGGATCACTATTTTGATCAACACATAGATCTACAAAGAGTTGAGGTGGAAAGATCCAAAATTTCCAAGAGGTATCCCAAGGTTCATATGTGTTTATCTACGGTTGAGGGAGAAGGGAAAAATAAAAAAATTGTGGGTTCCAAGGTAAACAATGCACCATTGACATAACAAAAAATAGATTTTTTTATGCTACCATATAGCTGGTGGATCTTATAGAAATTATGTATCCACCGTCCATCCTATGGTTTGGGTAGTAGAGGCCCACTAACTAACCTGTTTCCATAATAGGTAATTTTAACCACTACCAATCCTACAAGTTAGATAGTGTCCCTTGCCAGCTAGCTGGTGGACCGCCTATAGCTTCATTATCATTAGGTATCATTCCAAACATCCTACTTGTTTCTAGGTTATCCTCTAACCCTTAAAAAACAATGAAAAAAACACAAGGAGCATTCCTAAGTGGAAAGTGATAATAAGATATGAGAACAATCATCAGCCATCTGTAAAATATATTGAAGGCCCATTTGGAATTATATAACCAGATAAATTTTTATCCCTTATGATTTAAGATATTCAATGATGTCTTAATCAAAAATAATTTTGGTGGAATCTATATTAATAACCATCTAACTTATGAAAACATTATACCTCAAATATTCTCTTTAATAACTCCCAAGAAACCATTACATCAATCTTCAAATGGTCCATATCTCCAGCCCCATCTGAGATCACGGGTCTTATAAAATGGAAATCTATAATCTAAAACTAATAGTTAGATTATTTAATATAAATATAATGATCTTGAAGAAATTCTAGGGACACCCTCAAATGCTATATATGATCATCCTACAATAATGAGTAAATAATAATTTCTTAGATAAAAACTACCATGAATCCATATCCAAAAATCTTAGGGGCCTGATTCATGAGTCTTGTAAACACATATGAGGAATTCATCAAAAAAATATCATCACTAAGTATTTGTAAGGATTATATCAAAATTGTAATGTTTAATCTAGTATATACTCCTCCCATGCATATAGCTAATGATAGGTTGTCTTATGGTCAATCTTGTAGAACCGCATCTCCCCATTCAAGTGATCAATACGGTTTTGGATAATTTTTATTAGATATTTTTTTCTTAACTATCACTTGAATCATGAAATGATAATCCACACATAACCTTAGTGTCACATATACTTTCATAGAGAATATCATCATAGTTACCCATGGGAGAACACTAGATATAATAAATCCTTTCATTAGAACGTCCTCTAACTACACTCTCAACTCATGATATTATGAGAAAGCCATAAAATATTGTACCATAGATGGTGGAGTAGTTCATTTATGTAATTAGATATAGAATTTGACTTCTCAATGAGAATGTAAACTATGTATTTCATCTTGAAAGACGTCCAAGTGTTTATCTACCACAATGGGGAACCAAACATTTGATAATTTTGTTTCCCCACGATTTAGGTTAGAATATCTTTGGAGGTCATATTTAATATTCTACACATGATTATAGCATGTTATTATTATAATACCATATTACCAATAAAGAAAATATCAACCTTTTTTCTTGATTACAACACACTGTCTGATAAAAGAAATAATTTAGACATGGATGGAAGACAACATATCTATACCAAGAATATAATCATAAGGTCTCTTTACAGTTATAAAATATTCCCATGAGAAACATTCTCCACCAAGTCCCCAGTAATACTATGGACAAAAGATACTAATTATACAACTATATCCATTATGAGTCTCCAACTATTTGGGTCATGGTAGAGGATCTTCTGGTATAAATATTTACCTTATAGAGGTAATCCGAAGAATTAATATCCCACACCTGTGTCTATCTAGATATAATTTAAAGTATAGATGAAAAATATTATACCACAAATCATGTTATGAGCCACTATAACATAATCCTATACTACCTAAAACTACCAGTATCCTTCACCACCAGCTCCTTATGTTACACGGTGACATCCTAGAGATAGTGGTTATAGTATGAGTCATAACATCAACCACCTCATGATGCTTCCCCAATTAGTTTACCATGATCTCTAGTAAGTGGTTCCTCTTACTCGCACTACATCATATACCTTAATAGACCATAAATAGTCTCTCTATATACATCTTCGCAACAGGATAGAAAATCCTAGGAGATGTGAGCTTACCCATCATAGTGAATTCATCACTTCTCCCTTGGCTAAATTTAATCACTTTAAAAACACTTAGATGTATACCATATGGTCTAAGACTGAATTTATTCGTGCCTCAGGTGACGTAATCCCAATGTCTAAAGTTATACACCGACTACAGAACTCTATACTCTTATGTGACTTCTATCAGCACCAACTAAATTCAAAAACTCTACGAAAAATCTATATATCAGCAAGGAGTTCTCTAGTACCACCGCATAGGTGGGGATGTAATGGGTAATAACTTTGACTAGAATATATCTATGTATACCTTTCTCAAATATTTTATCCAAAAATTATACATCAAGGAACATATCTTCAGAGTATCACTTGAGTTCAATAAACATTGATCTATACTCATCCACTGATATTCTTCCCTTCTGAGTCTGGATAAGCCCCGAGATATGTACTGACATTAGACTCCCTGTGACATTATATTCCCAAAATAGATGATCAAACTAAATCCCATGGGAGGTTGACCTCATCTTGGGCTTTCATTATCAGTCCCCAACATTTACCATTTGATCCATGAACAAGACCAATTGCAACCCCCGCTATCAGATCTATAGTTGTATCGCTGAATGAAATAATCATACCATGGACACTAACCATTCCATTGCCACCATATGGTATGGATCCCCTTTGTACTACAATATTCTCTTCCTATAAAACTAAAAAAGCATTCCCAACCTCCATATTTCATCATCTTGAGCTGATGACGTGATATGTTTCTCATCATGAGGTAACATGTCGGCCTGCAATATTAGGGGTCGGTCTTCTCTCTACTCGATGGGTGGAAGTGCTACTCATTTTCCACCTAATGGGAACCCCCCCCCCCCAAAATAATACCATGAGGTGAGGCCTCGTCACTATGATGATCCTCATTATGATCCAATCATGAGTTTCTAGATAGATGTCTTGATGGATGTTTCAGGAAGTATTAAATTGGTACCATGGTCAAAGGACCTTATTTAGGGACATGACACTATATGTCCATGGAAATTGAAAATGATTCTTATATGATGAATGTTCAATGAATTTCCTTAAAATCAGTGTCTTGGTGTATTAAATTGACAATCAAATTATCAATATCTTGTTTAATGAATTTTTGGACTTCACACCATTTCTAGGATCCCTAGACATTAAGATTAAAACAGAAAACTAACACATCATTTCCAGAAATCATAAAACAAACCCAAAAATACTAATAACTCAAATCATTATCCCTATGATAGATCTTTCTCTGATACTACTCTATCAAATCTGGACCTATCAAGGCCCCACCTAGTCTAGATATTTTTATAAAGAAACATTGTAAGCCTGCCTCCAATAAGATAGGGGATAAGGACTAGCACTGTGTAGCAAAAACAAATATATGGGAGGCCATAGAAAAATTCACCTATACACATGCACTCACATATCTCTTTATATACCACAATAATGTGGAATGTAATCCATTTGAATAGTAAATGAATAGAAAACCTCTAGAATTCCACAATGATTATAAACACCCATAGTCAATATAAAGGGGGGGATATATGCCAAATAACCAATAAGTAGGTCCAACCTAACATGGAGTGGGATCAATAGTAATAGGATGCAACACAAGTCTAACTGCAAGTCCTGATTCCGTACCCTTGAAGAACTACTAAGAACCACCCATAGTAGGTCCTCAAAGATATCCTATTGATTATTATATATACAATTCATGACACATGTTGGAAGAACCTGTGCAAGCTTGAGTATATACATGCCTAGTAAGACACCATGAGGTCACCAATATTTAAGGAATAAAAAACAAAGTCAACTCAACCCCACAACCAAAATTTATTAGAAATAATAACAACCAAATATGCTCTTAAGAGGACAAATAACCTAATGTACAATCTTAAGTTCACAACCATCCAAAAAACATAGAATCTATATATTATGATCTAGAAGTATAATAAAAAAACATTTTCCTTCCCTTAGAATATTTTTGTCCATACCTACACCATGATTATGGGTAAAATAGTAACTCCAGTAGAGGATCCCTAACTCTTAAGACCTCTATGGATAGAAGGATTTATACTTTGGTTGATGATCCCTATATTTTCCTGGTTCTATGGATGGGTAAAATTATACTCTATATATAAAGGACACCTTCCTAGAATATGGGGTTAAATACCTTCCTCTAACTGATTATATAGGGATAATATGTCATCTCTGTGCATACATGTGAAAAATGGTACTCCCTAGGAGGATCCATGTACCAAAGAACGAGATATCAAACCCACATGGTAATAATTTGGGAATAATCCAAATATAAAGGAAAAACCTAATAGAAATGGAATCACAATTTTTTTAGTGCGGACAAAGGGAGTGTTATCTCTAAGGGGGACTCTAAATATACCTTTTATATTTGAGTTGTGTCACACTGAGGCTACATTGGTTGTGACCCATCACACATGGTGTGTGGGGTAATATGGGTATATGGACATGTACACTTGGTGAATGTTGACCTAGCTAAGTAAAATTCACATGGCCTATAACCCACAACCATGTGGTACTTAACTCTAGCAAAAACACTAGATTCTATATCATTGAGACACAAAACATATGTTCTTTCGAACTATACATTATATAGTTTGTAATTTTTTACAAAAATGGGCCCACAACTTATCTTCTATATTTTTCACACCCTTCATAGACTATATCATTAATATTTCCTATAACTCTTGTAAAATTATTTGAATATCATGAACCCCCATTAAGAGGTCATTTTCCAATCATTCATTACTGCAAAATATAATTGATTTCACCTACCATCATCACATACTCACTAGTTTTCAACACCATCATCATCAACTCATTCACTAAATTTTCATAGTTTTGTTTGATCATTAATCATTCCATAATCTATTATTCTAAATTTTTAAGAATAATATATGGAAACCACAATAAATCATGAAACTAAATATGTTCAATGAAAATAATTGAATCATTATCCAACAGAACACTTTAGATGAATGCATGTTGAATGGAGTGGGAGACCACAAAACATTAAAGTGATGAATGTTCGATAGTCATGTTTAGTTTGACCACCATTAATTGGAAGAAAATGAATGGTAGTATGAAAATACCCAAATTCAAAATAAAATCATGAATTAATTATTAATGAGAATATCAATTCTGGAATAGTTCATCTAGGGAGTATTTTTAATTGAGTCGTTATCAAATATGAGGATAAAATCAGAAAATAATTCCACACAACAAGAAAGGATAAATTATTAGTGTAAAAAATATCCTTTAACATTTCAATTAAAGAGTGTGATTAATTTTTCATTTTACCCATGAATATTTATGATTTATAGGTAGATAAAAGAAACACTCATTTTTATCTTCAGTGATTCCTTGATCACATCAAATTCACCAATGTCAACACCACTGAGAGCTCTTTGTCCCTCAATGATTCTTCTAGGTTATGAAGTTAACCCTAGAGATGTCTCTAATGGGATATAATATAGATTAAAAATTGTTTAAATATTAAATTAAATGAAATAAATAAAGAATAATTTAATCAATTCATTTCAAATATTATCATCCTGTGACAGTGCATCAACCAAAGTTTTGATGCGAACAAGTCGTGTGACACACATTGCATAAAGCAAATGATCCAAAATCATGAAAAAATCTTGGATTTCCAATCCAAGGCCTCGATCATAATATATGGAATAACACATGAATCTATATAATAAATACTTTAATACATTAAAATAACCCACTATCATATTCAAATGGAATACAATAATTATACCATTTCTTTAAAAAATTTAAGGACATTTGTAAAACATTCAAAGGGTCCAAACCCTATAACTAGGGTTGTTACAACATATGATTCCGGATTCTTTCTCTACAAAGTTTTACTTTTTGTGGGAGCCCTGTGAACATATTAAGTGATCTGTATGAGGGTAAACCCATACATAGACAATGCATCGACTAGGGTGTATTTCTTGGCTACTATGAGATGGTTAGAATGAAAGGGGTAGTAGGCCTTGTGATTTAGAAACATATTTGTCTCCATATAAGAAGATAGTTTCCAAAACATTTATCTCTATTAATTCTTAAAAGAATATCGAGGAAATTGATAAGTAAATCAGTTCCTTCCCATGTTCCTTGTCTTCAGTTCTAGTCTTAATAAGTAGAGTTGTATGATATTTTCCATGATGCTTAGGTCTGTTTTAGAATAATTTCGTAATATTATGATTGTGATTGTTATTATTTATTCTAGATCAATTATCACATGGAACCATTATTTTATTTTATATGTCCATTATGCCTCTTGGTAACCTTGGTTACTATTTGATCAATTATGATCATGGGGGATTTTTTTCATTCAAAAGGGTTATTTTTATATTGTATGAATATGTGTTCTAAAGAAGTAAGTTTGTTTGTATTATTAAGATTAATTTTTCAGAAATGGGTTTTCATTGATATTGTTTATAAAAAAAAATTTAAGAGAAACTTTTAATGATAGAGAAATATTGTTTTGTTTTTTCCCCATTCCTTGTTTTAAAATAATGATTAAAAAGGTTTAATCATAGGTTTTTTATAGAAATAATGGTTGTTTAAATATGTTCATGTTAAATGTATTTTGGTTTGCTCTATAAAGTATAAAAAAACATATTTCAGAGCTTGTATTTAAACTATAATTTTAAAAACTATTTTACTAAGGGTTGTCCATAGTTTTAGTTAGGGGAGACCTACTCTATTTTTTAGCTCATTACTAATTTAAATTTTAGTTGAAGGACTTTTTTTCAGATTCTAATAACTCTAGGAGCATTGACTGATTTGGGAGATTTGAATTTAGTTTTTCAGTTTTGTTAATCACATAATTTTTTTTCTTTTATTATCTCAACAACAATTTATAACTGTTATAAATTTTGATTATCACAAATAACCTTTACTTTTAACTAATAAAAATTACTTTAAGTATTTTTCAAGAATACATTGATTTAGAATAATTTCCTATTTACAGTTTATAAAATTTGTTAAATTATTATGAGCGTGTTCTGAAAGTATTCTGGAAGCATTGTTCATACCCTACGTCTGTATGTATAATTATAATGTATGGTTCAGAAACCCTACATTTGAGATAACACTTATGGATCATAAACCCAATATCTTTGGTCAAATATTTTTTATCATCCACACATTTGGATGGAATCCTACATTTTAAAAAAGGGAAATTATTTATAAACAACCCTATATTTTAAAGGTACCATATTTTTTAAGAAAAAACTTATGGTACAACAAACCAAATTTTGTAATCAACAAAAAAAATTTAACCCTACATTTGGAGTTTTGTTTTCATTTGAAGGAACCCTATATTTGACTATTCAATGATAGAGTTTCAATTAAATATATTTTCTATGATTACTAAAATGGTCTTGATAGAAGTAAAAATAAACTCAAAACTATTTTATGACTGATTGAAATACCCATTATAATTGTTTTCAAAGGATCATATACAACAGATTAAATCGATCAGGTTTTAAAGCAAAGTTACGCCTCTCTTAAATGTTTTAAAGTTTAATGATTCGGATTTGTTAGGAAACATTTTTAGATATCATATAATGAAAAAAATCTTAATTATTCTATATATATGTCCATATGTTTTTCACTTGATGTAGGACTGTATACTTACAGTGCATTTTTGAATACAGAACTGCTGTGAAGAAAAAAATCGATCGACTCTTTTATTTCTGAAGAAACTACATCTTGTAGATACTTATGTTTCAACCCTGTAATGTTTTGTAATCACCATTGTTTGTTCATTTCTATTTTATTGATGTTCATTCAAAACAAATATATGTTCAAATTGATTATTTATTTAATACATTCATCTATGAAGAAGATAATTTTTCTTCCGTCAGTTGTTATTGTAACTATGATCAAGAACCAATCAATTCAAAAAAAATTCATTTATTGGAGCTCCGACTACCTGTACTCAATTCTGAAGGTCTTGTGATAAAAGTACCTTGTTTATTGAAAATCACCAAGATCATATAGAGTGTATGTGGGGTGGGCTAGTGGATCTTTATGCCCCAGACCACTATAATATTTCTTGTGTGTTTTTATTTACTATTTATCCCCTACTCAAATTACTTAAACAAGAGAACATTGAATATTTGAAAAAATTGCAAAGAATTCTAAAATCCAAAATCTGTCAGGATAATCAAAAAATCAAAATTCCCCACCCTCTTGTGTATATTTGTTTATTTACAATATTAAAATTGGTATTGGTTGTTAGTTTTTTGATAAATTAGATAAATCTCTACCAAGCTCAAAAGTATAAGGTTTATAAAAAGATAGATGTCAATGGATAATCCTATAGAAGGTATGTCAATGATACGCACTCCATAATTCAATGGTGATAATTATGGATGTTTGAAACCTCATGTGATCATGTTTCTAAAAATTATTTTATTTAAATTATATATGATGTTTATTACTCCATATGAAATTGCTAAAAAAATAGAAACTTGAGATGCTACTAAAAAAGATGAGTATAATATCAATTCAAAAGTAATGAATGTGTTCATATATGGATTTAGTCTTAAAGAATTAAATTAAGTATCTCAATGTCCTATAGCTTTTGAAATTTGGAAGACAATCAATACTACCTGTAAAGAAACATAAAATGTCATAAAAATGAGGTACAATACTGCAAAACTAATATTTTAATCCTTTAAAATATATGATAGTGGATGAATCACCCAAATGAATGGAAAATTACTAGAAATAATAAATTATGTTGCTTATTTAAGAGCTATAATTTCTCAACCATATCAATAACTGAAAGTACTCAAAGTAATACCTTCAAAATAGAATGGGATATCAAATAGAAATATGAAAATCGTCACCAGAAAAATATTTTCAAACTAAATAATTAATCGAAACAATTATGTTGTATGAAACAGAAATTCCAGATGAAGATGATGATCATAAGAGAGTAAAAATGGAAAATATTTCCCTTAATTCTACATCTTAGAATAATGAAATGAAATTGTGAGAAAATTTAAAAATATAAAAAGATTCAAACTAATTAGATTCAAAAATGAAACTACCTCAGCTAGCCATAAAATTTAAAATTTACTATAGGAAATGAATAGGCACCAAAAATCCATTAAGAAGGATGATAAAGGATCTAAATTAGTAATATGGGATGAATTCAAAAATATGGGTTATAACAAACTTGATTTCCCCCAATTAAAATAATAAAGAAGAAATATATAAAACCAAAATTAGAAGAAAACTAATTATGGTCATAAAGGGAAAATAGTTATGAAGGCTACATGGAGTGTGTCTGAAGACTTAATAAGATATTTGTAATCTGATTTATAAACATAACATAAAATTATGAAAGAAAACATGTTATTTATGTTTAAGGAATAAAATAAGGTACAATCTTATTATTATTCTATTAATTATTCAAATAACTTATCATATATAAAATTAGATACTCACTACTCAATGCTTGAAGAAACGTTAATTCTCTAGTAAAAAAGGATAAGTCAATAAAAAAATAATGTTGTTTTAAATGAAAATGAATAAATATTGAAACAACCCAAATAATAAAAAAATAATTAAATAATATGATAGTGGAAGTCCCATGGTGGATTGGGTTCACTCCACATTCACATAAACATAATGGAAAATGTACCATAGTGGATTGGGTACACTCTTTATTCCCTTTAATACAATCTCATGATATACCATTTATTACCCAGTTTATGGTAGGGTTATATAATTCTAAGACCAAATATCACATAATTAAAACATTAGATATGTGCTCCATTTAACAATAAAAAACATGAATCATTTCATCATAACTTAATTAAACTATGGGAAAGAAAGGGGATTCATGAAAAACACCATAGAACATCATCACAGGGAATATAGAGAAATAATTTACATTTTACCATAATAACAAAACCCTAGTGATGAAAAAAAATCCTTAAATTATGTTAATATAGGTTTAAAATAATTTTATAAAACCTTTTGAAGCATTCTTTGAAAAACAAGAGGAAACAAATATTTTTATTTTGGTGACTTTTAAAAAATAAAAATTCCAATAATAATGGGAATAAGTTTTTATTTATAAAAAATAGAAAATTTTATATGAATCTAACTCATAAATAAATTATGTGATCTTAGGGAAAAAAATTATTCCATATACGTTAAAAACCCATTCTTTTCACATATTTGAAAAGAGAGTCAAGATCGAGTTGTGTGAAAAATGATGAAAAATATTCCTTTTAATAATATGTAATAAAACTAAATGGTAGTAGAAAAAAACATTTATCAATTTTTTAAAAGTATATAAAATCTTCCATAAAACCATTTTATAGAATATTTATATGCAATTCAAATATTGTCAACCAAAGAGGATAAATAATATCGATTTTTCTAAAAAACATTCTTTTGGTCTCTTCTAGTGCCTAAGAAAGGAAACTGAAATCGAATCATAATACTATGATAAAAAACTAGAGGGGAATAAAAAATATATGGTTTAATAGAGATAAATCACACTATTTCCCCAATGTAAATTTAACCATGAACAATCTCAGTTAGGAAATTGATATTTCATCATAAAACCATAACACAAGTCCTAGCTTGCTTCTTATGCTCTAAACCCACCTAAATAATAAATTTATATTTATTATATATATATTAGAAACATATTCCTAATTATCTTAATATAAATCATTCCATTATAATCTCCACTTACCCTTTTATTAAAAATTCCTCATTTTGATCAACATTTAGGGTGTAAACTACTTTCTTTTTCACCTATGTTTGGGTTCCATAGTTTTAGTATGTGAAACTTGGTCCTAGTTCTAAAATATTAAAATTGTTATAAAAATCAAATATATTTTAAAAATCCATCCATATGACCATTAATGATTGTATGGAATGATAAAAAATCACATTGTTTCCTGGACGTGGTAGTCCACACATACTATCGAATGATGTTATAATTTTCTAAAGGATGGGTGAGTAAGAAGGTAGATAATATATTTTGACTTATACATTCATAATTATGTCATTAATATAATATATACCCGTTATATCTATATATCAATTTAGGATTATCATTCAAAGATATTATGTCATTTTTATGAATATTCATTACATTACACAAAAACGCGACTGAGCACTGTAATAGTTTAGTGACTTTGAAAACATTGAAACATAAAAAATGGTCCATAAGTGAGCTAAATATTCTCCCAATGAATTATTTATAAGTAACAACCACCTTAAACATATAATACGTATTATGTATATTTATAACTTGGGGAAGGGGAACATAAAAAAAGGGCCATCTCATATGATCAGTAAGGGTAAACAAGGAATATATTTAAGCATAATATGAACATCAGTGTATGAGAACCTAAGAAAAACATTTTAAAACCATTCCTTACATATCATATATCTTAATATTTTTTCATGCTATAAATATTAGTAGTCCATAAGACATGAATTAAAAGAAAATCAAAGAACATTATTCATGAGATAATAATATTCAGATAGGAAATAATTTCCTAGAATACACTTAAGAATATTAAATAATTTCCATGTTTGTCAAGGAGCACTACTAAGACCATCCTAGTGGACATAGTCCATTATCGAACTTGGTTCACTCTTGTTCTAGTCTTATCTTATTAAACATTGTTCACTCCCCCCATTCAAGTCATGTCTTACTAAATCAGATTCACTCCTCTTCTAATTCATATCTTACTGAATAATGTTCACTCTCCATTCTATCTATGTATTACTGAATTTTTTTCACTCCCTATTCTACTCCTATATATCTCATGAGATAAAAATCTTTACCCATTGCATTGGATGGGGATATAGGTCCCACCAATCACATAATGAAAACCATATTTATAGGTTCCAAATATCATAAGAATTTATCATATCAAAACCTATAAAATGAAATGGGTATCATAAATATTTAATAATATCATTACCTATATAAAATATACATGTTTCATAATCATTTCATCATAGAATATCCCATTAAAATAATTTGGTACATCGGCATTTCTTCATGGTGTATCCTGTGGAAGAGAAATGGGTTTCCTGGAAATAATTCATTCAAAACAAAAATAATTTAGAAAAATAATATGAATTTTATCCTTGGATCATATCCCCATTTAGAAATAGGTAACACCAAATGATGTAATCATAGATAGAACTTAATTTTTAACTATAATTCAAAACATTTCTTGATACAAAAAACCTTTATTATTTGAAAAATTCTTTTCAAAACTTTAAAAATAGTAAAAAAATTATACAAAAATAAAATTTAATATTTATAATAGAAACCTAGAAGAAATTATTTTTAATGATGTAGGAAGATTATTTTCAGGTCATAAACCTTAAAATGAAGGTTCCTTTTACATATTTGGTAAAATACAAATGGGAATGTTTAGAAAAAAACATGAAGATTCCTTTCAAGAAAAATTTAAAAAGTATAACATTAGTAAAAATTTCCTTAAAAATAATAATGGAGTAATAAACCATATTTATGAAACATTTTTATAGAACAAGTTTTTAGAAGAAAAAATATTTCTAAATAAATAAATAAATAAATTTTTATTTTCTTGAAAACATTTTTTCAAATTTTTATGCACCAAAGAGTCTAAAATGGAATCATTACATAAATATAACATTAATAAACATAGGTTAAGAAACATAATGATAATTATTTAGTTGTAGATGTTGATATTTTAATAGTTTAGACTTAATCATAAATAATCCCGATAAATGATGAGATTGTAACATAAAATCTCCACCACATTGGTAACATTAATTCATAAGCCCCCTGAAAGAATAAAATGAAATTAAAATTTAATATCATTATGAAAATTAAATTCAGGATATTAAATTCTAAAGGGTATTTATATACTCCTTGTGAATTAATATAGGTTTATAACATAATATACATCTCAAAGATGAAAAATTGAGAAAAAAAGCACATTACCGCTTTGGCAACATTTTAACTATAGACCCAATCAAAGAAATTTCATCAAATGGATATTTAAATACCAATAATTATTAATATATGAATCATAAAATACCTTTATATGAATTTTCAAAACCACATAAATTAAATAAGTGGTGAACATGGCGTGAGTCGCACAAAATTAAAAAGTGAGATGAGAATCCATTACCTTATGTCCCGACTTCTATCATACAAATTCAAACATCCTATATAATAAATATAATTTTATTAAAAATATATAAAATATCCATATTAATATATATAATTCAATATATAACTTTTTTATGACCTCTTATTTCCCATTTATTAACAATTCCATGTTAAAGTTATGTTTTGGGTAATAACCCCTTTGTTTTTCCAATATATTTTGATTTTTTGTTTTTTTTATTCTTAAATTGATCATGGTTAAATAATCTATATTATGATTTCCATGATATAAATATCATTTATATTGAATGTATATGTATTTATAATAATCCAGAAAACATAGGGATATGAAATGAAAAACACCATTTATGAAGACAGAAACACGTACGTATGCAAGAAAGTTATTTCCATTTTTTTATCAGATTGAAACAAAAAAAATTAAATGATATATTATAATTGAAATCATTTTTATGTCATATATATAACATATTTTCATTGAACCCATATTTACTACAATCCATGTAAAGTGAGAATGAATCACATCACTTTGTGAGGTGTTAATCCTCGGTACACACAAGTTGGTGAAAATTATTTTCCAATGGAATCTAGTGGAAATGTCCTAAAAATATTGAAGATTTCTCATATTATAACAATCCTGACAATCTACTAGGTCCACAAGAAGAACTAATGTCCTAAAGTGGCACATATCCATTAAAATGGGTACTATTTCTATCCCTTTGTTTGTTCTTAATGATAAGAGCCTGATTTACTATTTCAGATATGGTATGAAGGAAATAATACATTCACCTGTGTACAGATGTCGTACCCATTCCCATTATTAAAGAGTAAAGCATGTGAAATCTCATCACTATCTAGAAGTGGTGAAAAGTGTTACAACTCCATGAAATATTCTGAATATTAAATAATTGACATAGAAACCTACTAAATATGTATAAACTCTATGGCTCTGTTAGCTCTCAGCATCATAGTAAAGAACTGATCATAAAAGGCAATCTGGAAATAAACCCATAACAAGCCCTGATGATGACCAACTTAAGAAGCCACATCGCACTAATGATTATATAAATCCAAAATCATGTATGTGGAAAATTTGTATCTCCACTCTAGAGGTGTTTCTAGATGCTAAAAAATAGACAGGGTGGCCTTTAACTAAGACTCAGCTACCTGAACACCTTCATCCCCTAAGAAAGTATGAGGGTGTTGCTACTGTAACTCACAAGTAAGATTACCCATCATAGATGTTTGTCTTGGACCACTATTTATAGACTACATTCGATGTAGGAAACTATCTTGAACAGGGGAATCACTTTTCATATCGGGTACATAAATCAGTGCCTTAAGTGGCACTCCTGGAGGTAAAATTGATGGATTAGGACCAACCACATCTGAAGTGTGATCATCGCCACCTTCTTGGCATAAGATATGAGAAATTCATGGCAGCATTATTCTAAAAATGCCTATAACACACCTCATAATAAGATTAAAGATAAATATAGAATCATTAGAAGAAGATGAACATATGATTACTCACTACTTAAGGCATACGACCCCAACTACCCACTATGACAGCCAAGTTTCTGCATGTTCTCAAGTACAAGTTTCATTTAATTTTAAATTTGATTACCATCTTCACTCCTTTTACATGCATAAACATGACAATGAGGGATAAGGATGTACATACAATACATTTTAGATATCAGGATTCACATTATAATGGATATCCATTTCTAATTAATCTGTTCCCATACACCTTATCATTGGAAACAACAACCATTTATTTATAGCATAATGGACCGACTCGATAAATTACTCATCCCAACCCATGAGGGCCCTTAAACCTCATGAATTCAGATAGACAATATGTCAATCACAACCAATATTAATAAAAGCATAATAAAACTATCACAACATCACTCAACAATCACATGCATATAAAGCAATGAAAAATAGGGAAATGCACCTATATGGCATGTTAATATGCATGACATGAAAATTCTAGGTTCTTAATATTATGCATGTTAAAATGCTCATTTCCCTTATATCATCGGTCCAAGGATGAAATAAAATCCACAAACTTAGTAATAATCAACAAAACCACACAACATGTGTGTTAAAAAATGGTGAAATAATATCAACTGTGATAGGAAAAATAGAACAACAATTATAATTTATTCAACTAGGATTTTACCTAGAACATGGGTTTGCGATGCCCAAGAATGACTTATAAACAAGTTCCCAACATTTCCTAATCTCTAACATATTGTCTCTAAATAGTAAATAAAGAAAGGAACCTCTTTGATTCTACTTTGTGATATCGTAGACTTGTATGCAACTTAATGGGTGGCCCAAGCCCGGTGGGCCACATTGCCTCAAGTGCATCCCCCCAAATGTCAGAGGCTGTCAACTAGCAGCAAGGGCCTAAAATGAGTCTATCGGCAGAATATGCCCTCATTACCAAATTCTATCACAACCTATAAATATAAACAGTGGTAAATATCTAAATCAATATAAGTAATCAAAATCCATAGTGGAAAATAAAGTCAATAGTAATAATAACTGAAACAACTAGAATAGAATTCAACAAATGAAGATATGTTATGTCACTATAAAAATGGAAAACATGGATACAAGACGTTAGGAATAACATGCTCCACATAAGTATATAGGAAATAAAATATTTTCCCAATAATCCCAAGCTCTGGCGTGGTCATCTGCTATCAAGCTCCATCTTAAAGAGCAAGCAGTCAGGTGTTCGAAGTCATATGCTTCCATTTTTCAACACCTACAACCATGTAATCTACTCGGAGTACCAAACAACTCTGGGAGATGGTGTGAGATAAATCTTAGTGGGCCACCACCAATGGTGTCAATGAAATCTGACCCATGTAATATAAATGTATCAGTGTGCAATCATTCATATATAACATAAATCCGTACAATGTAACTAAATAACCAAGTATCTACCACATCCCTTGTCTAGAGTTCGAACATAACCATTTTATTAATTGATTATTACCAGTTTATAAATTAGTCACATGTTACAATAGTGAAGGTTCTAGGTTATGAAAATTCAACCTATAATGATATTTAATAATGATGTTTCCGGGTAATAACCAAGAAAACATATACCTCAAGGGTCGCTAACTCAGTAATAACAATAGCCTAAAATGGAGTAGGAGTGTAATCCATGGAGTATAGTCTAGGTCCTTCCACAATGAGATTTCTACTAAGTTCAAGGAGTTTATACAAGGTAAAATGGGGCATATTGATGGCTGGGATTGATGAGATTTAATAATGGCACCTACTTATCAATACTGGGTCCATGGAGTGTATCCAAGGCATCCTCTAATGATATTGAAGGGATCTTATGGTGTCATTCCGAAAATCCAAAAATTAGGAAAGGAGCAGGATCTAGGTGGGTCTCAACCTAAGAAATTTGTGTCTTGAATCAGAATGGAGTTCCTGAGTACCCAATGCATTCTCCGATAAAAAACCAAGGTGAGCTCGAGTCGGGCCACATCTATTTGATATTAAAGTCATATAATATTTCAATTTTTTCAATATATGCTTTCATTAGGGTGAAAAAGTATAGTACTATGCAACCTTTATTAATTCCATTCTAAGAATATTCAATAATCTAGATTCATTATGATACCTTTCATCAATGTGGTAGGTGTTTATATGTATATGAAACCTATTAATTATTGACAATTAATCCATTCAAGTCATATACTTGGTATTCTTTCCAATTTATGTTTCACATTTAATTATCAATTGAAGAATATACCTTAGGTGGGTAATGGGGTGATAATAAACGGTACTTTCCATTAATAAATTCACAATATAAGTTATTCAATTTAATAAAGAAAACATTACCTCATAAGGGTCATGTAATGTCACACCCAAATAGTGGATCAAATATATAAATTACTAAAACCCAATTATGGCATAACATCCTACTTGAGATGGATGGATTTTTGGGTGTAACCACTAAAAATAATCAAATATATATAAGGATAGTAATGATATTATTCTAATGAATATAATCATGGCATATAATTTCTATAATGGGAAATCGATGAAATTGGTGGGCCCCACACGACAATTCCAAAATCAACGAATTCAAGGTGCTAATTATAAACCACCAACATTTTCCTTGTACGAATCTCTTATTTCAGTATCGATCCTTTATTTGGATCATATTTATGTAGATCTACGAAAAGTGAAAAAACTCTCACACAATGATAACTAGGTCAAGAGAAAAAGAGAAGGCCAAAGATTCTAACAGACCCAGGTACTTACCGTTGCTCATCCAATGTGATGAATCGAAGCTCGATCGGATCCTAGATGGAGAAGATCATTCAATACCTAGATTTAGCCTTCAAAAATCTCCAAAATTAGAGAAAAATAGGTTAATCCTACTTGATAGAGTATTAGTAAGAATGAGGTTACATAATTAGATCATTAAGGGAAAAATATACACTTTACCCAGAAAATAGTCTATGCATGGTTTATCCATTCATTTTGAAATATTTTGTTTAAACCATGAATGGGTAACTTTTAAGAAAGGGTACCTTTCAAACAACTCTACACAAACCATGGGATTTGGTTCTGTCCAGAAATTTTCATCTACAAAGTTAGCCAAATTGTGTGCCAACTGTGCGCTAACTATGTGAAATGGCCATTTTTTCAAAAAAAATATAGGTTTTGGGTTCTAAAATTTTCTCATAAATCATTAAGACCTTTTCTAACTCATTTTTCATCCATAATAGGTAAAAAATAGAGATTTATATCTAAATTTAAAGGATCCATAACTTAGTGAAAAACTGGGTTCTTACAGTCTTTCCCCCTTCAAAAACTCACCCCCCAAGTTCACCCTCCTAGGGTGGGAAACACTATCTGAGAACAACTTTGGCCACTTAGCATGTTTGTCAACCTATTTCTCCCAAGTATCCTCCTATAGATGGCCATGCTGCCATATCACCCATACTGGAGGGACAAACTGGACTAAGAGAGCCTTCGTGCTCCAATAAATGGCGTGTACTAGATACTCCTCAATTGTAGAATCAACACCTAACTCGACATATTCAGGATCAAAATTATGAGATGGATCAGCATGATACTGGTGACGTTGTGATATGTAGAAGATGTCATGAATGGAATAGTACCTCTAAGGTAGTAGCAACTGATAGACTATTGTCCTGACTCCCTCTTGAATCTCTAAACATCATATGTAAAAATGTGATAAGTTACCTTTTTTCTAATACCATATATTCCCTTGACTAGGAGATACCTAAAGAAAAACAGGATCCCAAACCATGAACTATAGAGGTTATCCATGATGATTGACCTAAGATTTCTCTCTAGACTAAGCTGTTGTCAAACACTTTCGGATCTATTGAACCTTTTTTGAAGTCACATAAATGAGACGAAGACATAGTAAGGCTACCTTACCTACCTCTAGCAAGCATAGGGGAAAAGGACATAGCCTACCGTATAAGGACCCAAATGAATCCATATAAATTTCCCACTGGATGTTACTATTATAGGAAAACTCAATGAGAGGTATAATATTTTTCAAGAACTTCCAAAATCATGGACACATGCTCAGAGCATATCCTCAAGAACATGTATTGTCCATTCAGATTTTCCATCGGTCTAAGAGAGAAAAGTTGTTCTTCTAAGTTCCTGCATTCCCATCTCTTTCTACAAAACCTACCAAAAATGTAAAGTGAAATGAGAATCCTGATCTGAAACTATAGTACCAAGAACCCTATATAGTTGGGGTTTGGCTTAGTGGTAAGCACCCCGTAATCCTACATGAAAAATGGGGGTTCAAAACACATGGGGTGAAGGTATTGTAGCAGTACTGTAGTGGTACTATAGTAGAGGTGGTACTATTGATCAGCAGGAACTATAGCGGCGATAGGATACTGTAGCGGCAGCAGGGTACAGTAGTAGCGGCTGGCACTATAGAAGTCGGGTTACTTTTCACAGAATGGGCCTTAGGGCAAAAATTTGGGCCTACGGGCTATGTAATGGGCTACAAGCCCACTGGGCCTTCGGGCTATGTAATGGGTCTCCCTCTACCCAGTTAAAAGAGGTCTTTTCTTCGCATTAATAAAAAAATGAGTCTTCGGCCCCATCCTTAAAACAAATATGTAATTAAAATAATAATAATATTACGAATAGAAATAAAGTGGGATGATTTATTTTGTCTATCAATAACTACCCATGTATCACTACTACATATCAGTGTCCTTGGTAATCCAAATATAAAATCCATTGTAGTGTCTTCCCATTTCTATTCCAGGACTGGAAGTGGATGTAGGAAGCCCGCAGGTATGTGGTGATCTGCCTTCAGCTATTGATAGGTAGAACACCTTGTGATAAATCTTTCTATCTATCAATTCATCCCATGAAACCAATACTGGCGTCACATATCTCGATACATATTGAAGATTCCTGGATGAACTACACATAAAGAAGCATGGGACTCTGTCATCAACCAATGTCTCATATCTATAGGAACCCAGATATGTCCACATAGACCCATGATATTGTCCCTATCCATAGAACAATCTGGTGGTGGTTTATCTCTTGATATGCTCTCATCAAAAACCAATCCTTCGGGATCTGAAAAAATTCTACCCTTCACCTTCTCAAGGAGGGAAGAGGTAGCTGTGAAGGATGAGATATAAGACTACTCGTTAATGTCATGGAACTCCATATATAAATCAAAAAAGAGGTCCATTAAATTATATTCATCACTTTATTCCCATACAAAATGTGACTGAGTTTTCTAACTCAACATATCTACAATTACATTTCCCTTCCCATGTGTATATGAAAGCTTAAAATCAATGTATTTTAGTTATATGACCCATATCCATTGTTTGATGTTCAAGACACGATGAGAAAATATATAACTGAGGACCATGTGGTCTGTGTACATTACAAAGAACTCACCAAATAGATTGTGTCTCTAGCAATGTAAGGCATTGAAAACTGCTGCTAGGTCAAGGTTATACATCAAGTAATTCATCTCACAGGGCCTCAATTATTGAGATCCATACACAACAACTTTTTCCTCCTGTATCAAAACTACACCTAGGAAGATGCCTGATGCATCATAGAAGATTATATAACCTATGACTAGCTCCAAAAGAGTCAGAATATGTGCCGATACAAGCCTCCCTTTTAGGTCCTGGTAAGATTTTTCACATGATTCATACTATATGAAATTCACCCCCTTCTTTGTAAGACCAATAAGAAGAGAAGAAGGTGGAAAAATTCTTGTATGAAATTCCTGTAATGTCCAATCAGTCCCAAGAACTCAAAGATCAAGTTCTTATCATTTGGAGATAGGATCACTCTGTGTAGTAGTGTCCTAACCTCTATCCTGGTCCATGGGATTTCTGCCATTAAAGTCCTGAAGGGTGTGCTTTCTCATATTGAAAGGATCCTCGTATCATTTATCTAGGTTGCTCATTCGGATGGGAAGCGCCACTGGGCATCTTGGGAGAGACTCTCCAGGCCACTGGAGGAGGGAGGCATCAACGTAAGGAGCCTCTCGGAATACACTTAACGCAATTCATGCTAAGCGTACCTAGGATACCATCGAGGCCCGCTCTCCATGGGGTAGTTTTGTGGACTTACGGTATAAATAGAGTGAGGGGAATTGGACTGGTCACGCTTCATCTATTTGGCCAGTGGTGGCCCCCCTGATCATGTCCCTGCAACTGTATTCAAGATGGATTGTCGATAGAGGGGGGATCACATTTTGGCACCACAACTGGTCTGGTGAGATTCTTGGTTTCCTAGGCTCCCTAGCTACCGACATTACCTTTCACCAAGCCAGCTTGTATCCCACCTTAGTTTCGGTGGTTCTTAACAGCATCCAAAGTGAAGTTTTTGAACTTATCTACATGAATGTTGATTAGGAAAGGTGTATCTTCACGAATTTGAGTTCTGGTGGTTTTTCAATGAAGGATTTCCACAGGATCTCTACAACCCCATACCAAATTTATTCTATTGGGGGAATACTCTGGATTAATGAAACCCTAGAAAAATATAATTTCCTGTTTTGGTGGATTATGAACCATGCTATTTCAATAGACGATAATGTCAAATGGATGGGAATTCAGATGGCGTCAAGTCGCTCCTGCTGCAAGACGCATTGGGAGGAAACCACGGCTCGCCTGTTCTTTATGAGAGATTGGCCCAATGCAGTATGGTCAGCCCTCAGGGGATTCACTAGCTAGGCATCCATGGACCACAGGGAGTCTCCCTTCTTTGAGAGATGGTTTCAAGGTGCAGGAGGCCATGGGGAGGAGTTGAAAGCTTGTGCATTGGTCCTGGTGGCGAGCTGTTGGTTCATTTGGATGGCTCAGAAAAAATCAATCATTGAAGGGGCCACCTGTTCCCAGTGGGTGGTGGTTACAAGTGTTAAGTGTTTGTTTTAGGATCGGGTTTTCCTTGGAAAAGGTTGGCGGGATTCCCCCAAAAGGAGCCCTTTTGAAAACCATATTCAATCAGCAACCTCAATCGGTGATGGCAAGCAGGGGTTTTGGGTTAGATGGATCCCACATCCTTTACACCCTAAACTGAACACTGATGGCTCATGCACTATGGGCACCATGAGTGGGGGTGGTGTTATACCAGATAAGAATGGGGCAGTTATGGATTCTTTTTCTGCTCACTATGGAATGGGTAAGTCTCTGCAAGATGATGCCCTGGTGAAGCTCTCTGGTCTCCAACTATCTAGGCATAAGAACATCACCCTTAATGTAGTGGAAAATGACTCCATCATTCTCTATAACTCTCTATAAGGTAAGTTCCCCATCCCATGGTCCATATCCTGCATCATAAGGAAATGCCTCAGTATCTTGGATTCAAACACCGACATTTTCCATACATGGCGGGAGGGAAACAAGGTCACTAACTTTCTTGCCTCGTTGTCAATCCAAGGGGTGAACAACCTTTTCTCTCTAGATATTGTGTTACTATTTTCAAGGGGGGAGAACCTGGTCAGAGGGTATGCTCTAGGGCTCCACCATTTCAGACCTCCATAGTCCTCATTTTTCTTGTTTTGTTTTTATTTGTTTGTTTGTTTTTTGTGTTGTATGGTGTCTTTAAATAATATATTATGATGATGGATGGAGGAAAAACAACACCCTATTCATCAAATCTATGACGATAGTGGGGGTATTCATAAGAGATATGTTCGATGGTCTGACTTGCACCTGATGATAACCTAATCTCAGGTAGATCTTAGAGAAGACTCTAGATCCCTAGAGTTGGTCAAATAGATCATTATTGGATGCAGTGGATATCTGTTCTTGACCATAAGCTAGTTTAGAATTCTTTAATCCACGTAAGAATGTAGGGTTTCATCCACCTTGGAAAAAATATGAGGTGAACCATAAGAGGAGGCATTGGGATGTGTAAAAACTTCAGCCTCAAAATCCTCATAAATAGTTCTTGAGCTCATGATGCTCTGTAGGTACCATCATGTACAGAGGAATGAAAACTGGAGCTACACCCAGAAAAATCTTGATTGTAAACTCTACCTCTATCTTTCTCAGGAGGTAAGCCAGAAAAATCATTGAGAAGGTTTTCCCTGAAATGATCCAATGAAGGCGGGAAATGAAATTTTCATAATCCCTGATCCCCCATGAATATATTTTGAATCTGGGTGGTCACTCCACCTATCCAATGATTCTATGGCCCAGCTCTATAAGCCTGGACATCCCACTCTTTCTTATGTAGATAACTACATTCTTTTGGAGACATAAATGATACTCTATGGTGATAGCAGTCTACAAAATCATGATACTAAACTAAAAAATCCATCCCAATAATGAAATGGAAGCCTATCATCTTGAGAATTAAGAGGTTCTATAAGGAAGGGTAACTTAATACCTATAGGGGAATTCCCTAAACTGGAATATTCCCTCTATTCATACCTCTAAAGATGTATCTTTGGTCACTACACCAAACTAATATTGTATCTTCAGTTTGAGACACTCCCAGATAGATGTACAGATAAAAGATATCTAAGCACCAATATCATATAAAGAAGATACTATTGTAGATGCAATAAGAATATTACCTCTTACTATAGATGGTCCTAAAGCCTAATCCTCAAATATCGGTTGTAATGAATGCAACTGGATTGATCTACAACCATGTAAAACAACTAGACTACCATGATCATAATTGCTATATTGGTGCTGCTAAATACTAGGGTTCTGACATCCACGGTAATGACCTCCTCCTCATCCAGACCAATCGGGGAAATTCCAATTCCCCGCCTGACATGGTGTAAAACAACTTGCTCTTGAAGGTGGAACTGTTTTAGATCTTTTTCCAAAAAAATCATGTGTAAAGTCCCTACACATATAATGAAGAATCCTCATACATCCACAACACCGACACTCCAGTGAGTATCTATCAAACTGAGGTGCCAAATACCATGTTTTCCACACTGATGAAACGCTTAAGAGTTGTAGAAACAAGCCCTCTAGTTTTCACTCCCCATACGAGAAACCTTGATAGAATGTTTCCTGCCACCAGAAAAACTACTAGTGTGACGCGACACTAATCCTTTAAAACAGATACTATTTACATGCCTCTAGTTTCACTCAATGATATGAGACTAATTTACAACTTCATAGAAGGTAAGAAGGAGAAAGGAATTCACCTACATATGAATGGAATACATAATCCAATCCTCAAATTATTTTTTATGTGAAACTTCATCACCAGGTAGAAGCAGTGAAAAGTGATGCAACTATGTGAAATATGCGGAATATTCCATAACTGACATAGAAACACACTTGAGATGCATAAACTCTCTATATTTGTCTATTATCGGAATCTAAGGAAATAACTGATCATAGAAGGCAGTTTGTAAATAAACCAATAACATTCCCTGATGAAGAATGGCATGTGAAGTCACATCCCACCAACGCTTGGAAAACTCCCAAAGCATGTATGTAGAATTTTTGACTCGCCACTATGGAGTCATTTATATATGCTCAAAAATAGAGAGGGTATCCTCTATCCGAGACTCGAAACCCTGTGGACTGATATCCCTTGAGAATATAGGAGGATGCTGCTGCTAGAACTCATGAGTCAGATCAGCCATCATAGGTGCAAGTTGTGGAGATCCATGTATAGACTACATCATTCTTAGTTAAATATCATGAACTTTGGAATCAGTTCCAAGATCAAGTATAGCGGGTGGCTCCTCAAGTGGAACTCTTAGAGATAAGAGTGTTGGCTCAGAGCCCACCACATCTGGAGTGTGGTCGTCTTTACCTTCTTAGCATATGATATGAGGATTTCGTGGAGGGATTAGTCAACAAATGACAATAACACTCCTCATAAAAAGATTAAGTAGAAATATAAAATCACTAGTAGAAGACAAATGTATGAAAATTCACTACTAGAGGCATACCACCCCAACTACCCGCTTAGACAGCAAGGTATCGTTAACTGCTTAAGTATAAGTTTCATTTAATTTTATATTTAATTACCAGTTTCACTCCTTTACCTTTCATAAAAATTATAGGGTGGCTTAAGGATGTACAAAAAATTCATTTTAGATGTCATCGATCAATTTATAATGGATATCCAATTTCGATGAATCAGTGCCCAAACTTCTTATCACTGGAAACAACACCCATTTATTTATAGTATAATGGCTTAAATCAATAAATTATTCATCTCAACCCATGATGGACCGTAGACCTCATGAATTGATATAAGAAATAACTTAATTACAACCAAGATTAATATAACAATAAGCTAACTATCACATCATCACTCAACAATCACATGCATATCAAGAAATTCAAAATAGTGAAACACACCTATATGGCATAACAATATGCATGATATTAAAATTCTAGGTGCCTATAATGATGTTTGTAACAGTGCTCTTTTCCCTTCTATCATAGGTCCAATGATGAAAGAAAGTCATCAAATAGAGTAATAATGAACAACACCACAAAACATGTGAATCACCCAATGCTGAAATATTGTCAACAATAAGAGGAAAAATAGAACAACAATTATAATCTAGGCAACTCGGATTTTACAACAAAAAAGGGCTCAAGATGACCATGCACATGTTATGACCAAGTTCCCAGCATTCTAATCTATAAACTATTATTTCCTAATAGTAAAACAAAAAAGGAACCTCCTCTGATACCACTTTTTGATGTCCCAGACCTCGATGCCACTTAATGGGTGCCCTGAGCCTGGTGGGACACATGGCCTCAATCACATCTCCCCAAATTCTAGAGGTTATCAACTAGCAGTGAGGGCCTAGGGTGAGTCTGTGTGGATAATATTCCCTCATTTCCAAAGTGAAGTAATGCAGATAAATATAAACAAAGGTAAATAGAGGAAGAAATATATGTAAATATATGGCACAACAGAAAATAGAGACCAAAATATTAATAACTGAAACAAAAAGAATAACATTCAACAACTAATGAAAAGTAATTTCACTAGAAAACAAAAAAACATGGATACAAGAAAGAAGGAATAACAAGTTCCAAAAAAGAATAAAAATGAAATGAAAGACTATCCCAAGAATCCCGTGCTCTTGATCAGTGATATGCTATAAAGATTTATCCTAACTAGCAATCCATCAAGAGTTTGAAGTCATATGATTCACTTTTTCAACACCTGCAACTATGTAATCTACTCCAGGTACCAAAAACTACCCAGATAGGGTGTGAGATAAATTTCAGGGGGGCACATCCAACGGTGTCTATGACATCGGGAAAAATGTAGTAGAAATGTAGAAGTGTGAAAGCATGCATATAGAAAGTTAATCAGTACAATGTAACTATATACCCAAGTACCTCCTTCATCCCTCAACTCGTTTCTAAACATAATTAGTCCATTAATCGATTTTTACCATTTTATAAATTGGTCACATGTTTCAATAGTGTAGGTACCACGTTGTGAGAAAGAACCCTATAATGATATTTAATAATAACATTACAAGGTAATAACCAAAAAAACATATACCTCAATGGTCACCAACTTATTAAAAAATATAGCCTGGTATGGGGTAAGAGTGTAATCCATGGAGCATAGTCTAATACATTCCATACTGATATGCATATCGGGTCCAAGGAGTTCATCCAAGGTAAAATAGGGCAAAGCAACCATTGGGCCTGATGTAATTTATCCATGGCACCTACGTATCAATGCTAGATCCAAGGAGTGTATCTAATGAATAATGTAATGATATTGACGGGTAAATATAGTTTCATATTGGGATTCCAATGAATTGACACGGATTGGGATCTAGGTAGTTCTCAATCTAATAAAGCTTTATCCTTAAATCAGAATGGTTTTTTTGAGTGCTCAAGGAATTCCCTGATAAGAATCCAAGGGGATCACAAGTCAAGCCACTCCTATTTGATATTTAATTTGTATAATATTTCATTTGGTTCAAGACTTTCATTTCATTACTGTGATAAGTTAGAGTTTCATGCAACCATTATTTATTCTTTCAGAATCATATTAAATAATTAAGATTCATTCTTCTACCCTCCATTAAGGTGGTAATGGGTGCTACAGACTTGAAACCTATTAATCATTCATAATTTATCTAGTCATGTCATATACTTAGTATACTTTCTAATTTCCATTACGCATTTAATTATAAATTAAAGAACATGTATTAGGTGGGTTAAGTGGTGAGCATATATATTACTTTCCATTATGAAATTCACAATATAAGTCAACCCATTTAATATAGAAAATATTACCCTTAGAAGGGTAAAGCAAAGCCACACCCAAACAGTGGTTCAACCAAGTAAATTACTAAAAATCCAATTATGGAATAACATACTACATGGGATGGATGGAGTTGTAGGAATAACAAAAAAATCACATATATGTAAATAGAATGACGATACGGTTCGGATGAATATAATCATGGAATATAATTTCTATAAATGAAAATGATGAAATCAGTTGGCCCCACATGATAATTCCAAAATCTAAAAAATCAAGGGATGAGTTATAAACCACCCACCTTATCCTTGTAAAACTCTCACCCTTCAATATTGGCCCTTGATTTGGCTAATATCGATGTAGATCTAAGAAAATAGAAAAAATACTCACACCATGACATCTAGGTCGAGTGAAAAATAGAACGAGAAAGGCTCAAACGGACTCAAGTAATTTCTATTGAGCATCCAACATGAAAAAAGAAATCTCGATCGGATCTTGGGTGAAGTAAATCTTTCAATCCCTAGATTTGGCTATTAAAAATATCTAAAATGAGATAAAAATAGGTTAATCCCTCTATATCTCATATTAGGAAGAATAAGGGGACTTATTTAGATCATTAAGGAAAAAATTATACATTTTTCCAAGCAAAATCCATATTCACAGTTTTTCCAATTGGTTTGAAAAACCATGTGAAAACCATGAATTTTTACCTTGGAAGAATGGGTGCATATACTGTTAGGCTACCTGGATATTCACAAACCCAATGATTTGGTTCTATCTGGAAATTTTAATTGTCATGGTTAGCCAAACTGGGTGTCAGTCGTCCGCTAACCATGCGATATGGCCAATTTTTTCAAATAGATGGGTTCCGGGTTACAAACATTCACCATAAACCCTTGAGGACTATTCTGACTTATTAGGCATCCATATTAGGACCAAAGTAAATATTTAGACATAAATTTAAAGGATCAATACCTGAGTGAAAAACTGGGTTATTACAAAAATTAAACATAATATTTTTTAATGACTATTTTACTCTATAAATATATCTTTGATCTATCCAATGTTTATACATTTATGTTATTATTATAATATATTTATGTCGTAAAAATTATGGTATTCATTAAAATTGTATTTTTCCCTATTCAACTAAAATCATCCTTTCTAAAAAATCACAAAAACATACCTAAAGCTTAATTTTAAATTTTGAATTAAAAATTGCGTATTTTTTTCCAAAATGAAATTAAAAAAATTAGAAATTTATCTTCAGATAAAACATATATAATATAAAACAAAAACAATGTTTTCATACAAAATATTTTTATAGAGCTATGAAAAATTAAATTATTACTTGTTATAATTAAATGTAATAATTATTTTTCATTTAATTGTCTCAAAATATATTTCACTATGTATTATGGAAATTAATTATTTACTTTAGGTTTTTGTTTCATGAATAATAAGTTTCAGATCACATTGGATTTATTGAATATACATGTATTCTAAAATATTGGGGTGTTAAACTATTTGATACGGTTCCCTAGAACCAATTATTTATTACTTTAGATTACATGTACATTAAAATAAGTAAATATAAATTTAAATACCTTATCATATATTGATTATTATTTTATATAATATTAATGTTATAATTTCCTAGAGTATCCTTTGCATTAGAAGGGGCACACTGGTTCCCAAATATGAAGAGAACCTTGAAATACAATTATAATATTTTAAAATAAATATATATGTGAATAAAATTATATGATGGGAAACATAGTATGTTGAATATAAGGTTTAGGTACTCTTATGCATATGTGACTTATTCTCATGAGCTTCTCACATTGTAATCCCCATGATAGGAGATTATAATAATAGCACCTCCAGTAAAAAAAATCAACATGATTATGTGTCGTCAAATAGTCTTATCTATAAGTGTGTGTTTCGGTTATTGGACCTCAAGAATATCATCAACGCATATCATAACTTGCTGAATATGATTTAATGACCAAAACTGTGATATCATATGTTCCTGGGAAGTAGGGTGTGTGATAAATGACATGTAATTAGTTAGTATGTTCAGGAAGGATTTTTTCCTTCAATCATTATGGAAGTTGATAACTTATCCTTTTGATTAAAAAGGAATTGTCACATTAAATCTAATAGAAATTTTTTTATGATGTGTTTGTTTCATAATTTCAAGGAAATATGTATCAAGAATATAATTGTATGGTATTAGTGTGTAACATAGTGTATGATATATTACGCCAAGGGGATTGTATTAAACAAAAATCTATCATAAATGGTTTCTGAAATTGGAGAATTAAATTATTTCTCATTGGTTTGATGACAAATTTCTCAATATTTATCTTGGACTTTAGGTAAGATCACAAAATTCCAAAGAGAAAGAAGCTTAGATAGTCACACACTATGTTTTTTCCAATCTCAATTAGATTATATCTAAATTAAATTAATGTAATATATATTCTTCTTAAAAATTATGAATAATTTTATTCATGATTTATAGATCCTAAATTTTATTAATAAGGTAATAAATTAAAATTTATTCATCAATAAATAATTTATCAAATTATTAAAATACTTATTAAATATGTATTCACCAGATTGTGAATAAAATATTTATTTTATTGAATATTTAATAAATATTTATTCACCAGACATTGAATAGAAATTTAATTTTATTAATTATTAATAATAATAAATATTTAATTGGGTATTTAATTAATATTTAGAAGGATGAGAGGACCATGATTTTTTCCGCCAATAAATATTATTTTGCGGTCAAATAAAATAATATTAATCATTACAAAAGTTTCTAAACAATATAAAAATAATAATACTATAATTTTTACATTAAAAGTGTTCATCTATGGTTTAATATATTATTGAAGGTTATTTTTGTAGTTAAATAATGTTTTAAATCCTAATCCTACCTTAATAAATAAAAATATATTTTTTTTTGTATAGGTAGATCAAGATTCAGAAAAATTGAGAATCATTGTGCACAAATAAATTTAGATATCTCACTCAAGGTAAGATAACTATCTATATAATTTCCATTACCCTGAATCATCCCATGAGTGTGTTTTAAAGGATGATATTTAAAGCCTACATAAATCACAACAAAAATCAACATGAACATTACTAGATGATTGATCTTCCGTGCTGGCACCCAAAAACCCATTGGTGTTGTTCAGAGACCAAACGAGTGTGTGTGGAGCACCGCTAGAGTGATTCAAGGCTTGGATCATATAAAAATTATAATGGTAGAAAAAACATTGTTTTGGATGATCAACATCATCATCAAATAATAACTTTTATTTTCAATTTTCTTTTGAAATATTTTTTTTCTCATGATATTTTTGTCTTTTACAATATGTGTATGATCTATTTAATTTGAAAACTATTTAGTTGGTATTAAACCCGATAAGTATTTTCTTTATGCCTAGAACCATCAACTGGTAACAGAGGGTTCATGTTTAAATTTACCATTTTTTATAGATTATGTGCCATATTGGTTAGTTTTTCTCATCCTGTTTATTAAACCATTAATTCAATGTTAAATTAAGATTTTTTTTAAATATTAATAGTCTTCATTCAATATTCATATTTTATTAATCCATAATAAAAAAATAAGAGTGATACGAGATTCCATCATGAGGTTCCAAATATTTTTTCTTGTACATTAGGTTCTATGATGTGTAGTCGAAGTCTAGGTAATGTACCCTAGTTCTATACACATTGAAAGTTCATGGGATACATAACACATCGAGAAGTTACAATATACAGAACATTTATTGTACACCACCTATTGATTGGGCCAACATGACACATGGTTTTTCTGACTGTGTGCTTGTAGATGGCCAACACATCGTGTAGTCTATTTATAAATTCTTATTAACTTTGTGGTCAAATACATTGTTTATACAACATGAGACTGAAAGACTAAACCACTAATGAAACACAAAACATTAATTTGGAATAAAGGTCATATGATTCATTACTCCCTAATTCTAAAGAACACACCACCTCAATTTTTGACTTATACAGACACATGGAAAACAGACCACATGGCATGTTTTTTACATACACATCTTATGACCCATTACATCTCATGTCCATATAACACACTGATTTAATGGGTGGATTTCTTGGACATAAGGGGAGTGACCCATATAGTGAAAATATAATTATTACATTCCATGTAATTCATCATAGATATGCACAGTGTCCCTATGTGTTTATACTGTATACACTAATAGAGAAGAACAAAAAGTTTAGGATGTTGGTACCCACCATCTATCTCCCAATAAAGGTAAAAATAAATTACATTAAAATAATTAATTGCATCATAAAAATATAATTGAAGTATTATAACCAGAGTTTTTTACCTATGTATCAAGGTTTTTGAAGAATAAATGAAATCTAATTAATTAATTTTAATTATCTATAATTATTGGATATATCATTATTTTCATGAATGTATTTATGATGGGTATCTCTAAGAGAATTCAGATGGTCATTAAGTTAAATGGAATTAATTCATTTATTAATTCATTGAACCAATAATAGAATTTTATTATTTATAATGAAGAATGAACTGAAGTGAATGTTGGAGAATGTACTTTTATTATTTGTTACATGTGTACCAAAGATCATGAGATTTGACCAATAATGTTAATGTGTTGGTTTTATTTAACTTATTTAATTTCATGAGTTTTTAATTATATATTATGAAATTAAACATGATATCCTATGTGACATCCCTACTTTATTTATTATGTAGGTTATATGAGTTCAAGGTTATTTTATGTAATCCCCCTTAACCAATCTGTTGGTTCCTCTTATTTACATATCAGTTGTAAAACTTATGTAAAAATAGAGTATCTTAGGGGACAAGGAGGTTGTTCAAGAAAAAACTAAGATGAAACCAACCTGGAATACACATAGGTGAACATGTTTAATGTTGTAACTCATTCCAATGTCAACATAAGTATTTTTTTCCCCTATGGCCATAGGAGGATTTATTATCTACCTAATAAATCAACCATTTGATTAGTTCATGAACATGTCATTTGTTTATTTACTTATTTTTATCTTATTAATGATTTATTTTGTAGACTCACAACTATGATCCCCCATCAATCCCTTTTTTCATTTTCAAAAAACCACTTTTGGGTAATATCCCAAGATAGATTGAAATAAATGGAATATGTGTAATGATTTTATAATATCATGGTAAATATCTTAAGTAAAATCCACTTAATATTAGTAATAAATTTAAAGAAAACTATACAAAATATTTACACATAATAAATAGAATACCTTAACATAATATTAAGTCAGACTAAGAATTTCATTACTTGATTTGGAATGAAGCCAACAATGTTAAGTGTTTTACCAAACCTCATTGGACACATACTTTTATTAGGTAGTTCTTATAAACTTATTGGGTTGAATTAATTAGTTTATATTAATAGAAGTATCCCTATTTGTACTTGATGTACCTTAGAGGAAAGTAGTAATAAATTATGACAAATAGATTCTTTATTGTGGTGTCAACTCGATAGATCAATGAGTTACAAGCCCATGGTTGGTTAAGAACTGTCCTACCAAAATAACTATGAATAATTGATTAATCCCTCACTTGTGTTACGATAACGGGAATATAGACCCTTTTAATTATAATTTCCTAGAAACTATAATTTCATGTTTAGTGTTGAGGGATATTGGGACTTGATAAAACTATGAAAGACTAAATAAAATTAAAATTATTATGTCTCACATTATTTTTAATCAAGTAAATTCCAATAAACTATATTAAAAGTTGTATAAAATGGAAGAAAACCAATAAAACACTATTATCACTCTTTAACTTATGGTATGTCCTTAAAAATAAAAAAAAATGATATGATGCATTTTTTTATGAAATTGTCTATTGTGATAAAATTTAAATTATATAATATAATCTGTTATTCCTTTTATGCCACCGTTGTAAGTGAGAAAAGGTGAAAATCATTTTGATAAAAGATATGTAGAGGATTCTACCAATATTTATTGTATTATATAATAAATTATGTTTAGTGAGATGACAATACAACAAAATTATATGGTTTCTTACACCATAATATCTCATTTATTGTTATTAAAAATGATAAGGAAAGGCCTGAAATGGATAAGATTATCAGTGCACTATATCAATGAAAACTTAAAGAATATATTCTTTAAACTAATATTATATTCAGAATTTTGGGGTATATTGATCAGTTAGTGAAATTGGGATTCCACTTTATTGATTAATTATCCACTAATCTTATTTTATTATCCTTATAACCATGTTTATCCTTATTCATCTAATTCAAGATGAAAAAATAGATAAGTTACTCTAGAATATTTTATCAATACCTCACCAAGATGATGAGGATTGGTTGAAACACTTTTATCCAAACATAATGGTAAAAAGATTGAAATACTGGCTGGTAGATCAAAGTGTTAATAAAAAATCATAATATCCTTTATAGAATCCTTCTAAAATACAAAATATTCAAAGTCATAAGAATGAGAAGCACATTATTTTCTTCTATTGTTTAATGAATGCACAATAGAAAATAAATTGAAATATATTAAACAATAAAACTATTTCATCCACTTAATGTATATTCATCAAGTTTCTATTCACCACTTTTGTATTGATATACAATATGCTTACAACATACATCTATTTAAATACAAGAAACAAGAAAGAATAGAAACTTTATAGGGTGAACTCAAAAGGAGAAGAGAAAGGGAGACCCCAATATCATCCAAGGAGAGCTCAATACTTCTCCCTGAAAAATGTATTGATTCAAGGTTATAATAAGTTTTACAAAAATGTCTATATTAGTTTCCGAAAAGACATAATGAGACCTTACTTTTCATTTGGATTAAATTTTTTCATTTAATTTCCATATTTAACTAATGGTGAAATAACTCTTGAATCAAAAATATCAATGACAATTAAATATGCATATAAAATATAAGACTCTTACCCAATTGTAGAAAGATAATTATTTATCATGAAATAAAATCAGTTAACTTGTTTATATCAAAATAAGTATTTTAGTCTTGTTTGATCTATGATACTAGATATAAAAATAAAATACATATCATGTTTTAGATAAATAAATCATTATAAGAAAAGTTACTCCACAATTCTATTAAGAGTTAGTTCAACAGGGACATGTTAGCTATTCTAAAACAAAAATCAACTTCATGAACTTCATGTTCATTTAAAAAAAATTAGAAATTCTCAATTAATTAAATGAGTTCACTTGGTAAAGATGAGGGAATCTCCAAACTATTTTTTTGAAAAACATCTTATCCAAGTAATCATTGATCATATATGTGGGGTAAAGTTATTCCCAAACTCATATTTATATATATACATCAATATCATGATGGTTGTAAAAAGGAAAATCAAATATGAGTCTTTTTATATTTTAAAAATATTACATAATTTTTTCCAAGACATGTTTTTCGTATGTAAGTGAACAAATAAACTTATGAATACTATATTGAACAATGGATATTACATCGATTGTGGTATCGTAAAGATATATTAACACAATAACTCAAGTTATTGTTGAAAATTGTTTATTAAAAGATTTATTTAGCTATAAACGAACATAAAATAGTAAGGTTCATTTGAGTTAATGGACTTATATCCACTAAGGATATTTATGTCTAGTCAATGATAATTATATTTCCATAAAAAACAACTATCTCATTAATGATAGTAGGATAAGACTTTAATTTGAGGGGTTAGGGTTCTAGAATTACATGGGTTTCTATAGGAATGTTGGACTCCCCTAAGAATAGTGGGAGGATTAGTTTCAGAGACACATATTTTGTGTGAAATCAAAACAAAATAGGTGGTTTATATTTAATGTGGTGGGAGATACATATATTATTTTTTAGAATAAAGATTCCCAAAAATAATTTGTAAATAGAAACAAGTTTATCTGGACAATTATGTATAAATTCATGCAATGGAAACCATATATCAATATTCAAGGGCTATGTATTGTGAATGTTTTAATGACTTTATATAGCTGGTTAGTATTCCAGAGAAATTAAACCTGTGTAGTTCAAGACGGTACCTATAAGGCATTATTGATTATTGAAAGGAATATTCTAAAAGAAAACCTATATACCAATCATCATGACTAAAATAATCTTGAAATATACTTGTAAAAAATTACTTCTATGATCATCATATTGGGTTATTTATAGTCAAGGCCACTTAATTTTGAGGATTCCTTAATGAAGATGTCTATATTATTTGACCAAAAGGATACCCAATGGTATAAGTCTATACAGCGTAACTATAAATAGTTAGTGACATTAATAAATTCCAATGGTATATGAAGATTACATAAAATTATTCTATGAATAAATCATTCATAATGATCATAGAATATTAATTGGGAAAAAAATACTGATAAGTGTATCTAACTAGTTAGTGAGAGTGCTATAAGTTTCCCATAATAAGTACTAACTTTTAATATTATTGATTCATAATGAATAGTAGATCAATATCAAAACGATCCAACATAACTTTATCAACTTGTAGTTAAAACTATTCAAAAATTCCTAGAATAGTAGAATTGGATAAGTTTATGGTGTCTAGAGAAGTGAGAATATTTGTTATCAAGGGAATTGAAAAAATTGTTTCATTAGTTCAGTTTCATCATATATCATAAGAAATTATAAGTTAATATACCAGAAAATTTTTTATAACCAGTGATTTCTATATCTAGAATATCCGAGTATGTTACAGATTCTAGGGTGGATTAAAGATCAATTTAGAAACATCATATTCTAATTCTAGTTCATAATGAAAAAAATATTTTTATAATCATTATGATAGGATTGGAAAATAAACTTAGTTCGGATGTCAAGAATTTTATATAGTAAAAATATGTGGATACTTAGTTATATCACTACGTGAGAGATTTTCTCAGGGTAGTAATGTTGTAGCAAATAGATTCACGATATAGACATGTATCCTTACTAACCCTATCCATGGAAATGTGGTAGGCCTAGTAAATGCTTCCAAACTTAGTATAATCATGTTTAACATGTGATTTCTAACTAGTCATTAGATGATTTCTATAGTACAATTCGGAGTATGTTGGATTTGGTTCTCTAGAACCAAAAACATTGTAATTTAGATTACATGTATATTAAATGAATTGAATATATATTTAAATGACATTACTTATATTTAAAGTTCTTCTTCATAACATTAATTTGATAATTCTTTGGAGTAGTGGTCACATTGAAAGGGGTATAACATTTTCACGCTATGATGAGAACCTTGAAATACCATAAATAAATTTTTAAACATAGTTCTATAGTTAGATAACATATTATGGAGGAAATAGTATATTAAAATTCTAGTGTGAGTATATATAATCAAATGAGACTTATTCTAATGATGTTTTCACTTTTTAATCTTTTAGATATGAGATTATGAGAATATACCCACCAGCAATAATTCTATTTTTTATGTTTTATCAAATATTCCTATCTATGAGTGTGTGTGTGTGTGTGTTATTGTTCTGGGACTTTAATATTATTATTAATTCATTTTATTACTTTAAAAAATTGATTTAAAAACTAAAATCATGACACCATATGTTCGCAGGTATTAGGGTATGTTGGGTGTGTTATGAATGACGTGTTATTAGTTAATAACTTGAGGATATATTTTTCACATCCATCTTTATTAAAGTTCAAATCTTGGACCTTTGATAGAAATGTATGATTCGTAATAAATTCAATGTACATGGTGTAATAATGATTTTATTTTAGCTGTTAAAAGAATGTGTATCAGGCATGTAGTTTAATGACAAGAGTGTGAAACCATCTTGACAAGATATGTGGACAATGGGATTATATTATACAATGAGTACACATATGTGATTATTGATGTTGTGCCAATAACTTCTTTGTATTTTGTTCATTAACTAGTTTTAAGAAATTAATCTTGTACTTTAGGCAAGACCTCGTAATTACTACTTCAAAAAAGCCTAGAGAGTCACACACTAAGTGTTTCTATTGATCTTAATTAAATTCTATATAAATATATTTTCTGGAATATATATATTCTAAAGACTGAGGAATAGTTTTATTCATGATTTATCTATCATAAATATTATATATAGGGTAATAAAAACTATTTTTTCATTTACAGATAATTTATTTAATTATATGAATATTTAATAAATATTTATTCAACATGCTCTGAATAAAAATTAGTTTTATTGAATATTTAATAAATATATATTCAATGGACTCTGAATGAAAATTTTATTTAACAAATTAATGTTAAATAAAATATTTATTCAGGTACTCAATAAATATTGAGGATAATGAGAAATACTGTATTGTGTCAAGTGATAAATATTAATTTTAAATATGGTAAAATAATATTTATCATTGTGATAGTTTTATCAATCTATGAAAATAATATTATTATTATTATTTATTGGTTTGGGGTATTATATGGTTTTATAAATTATTTAAGGGATATTTTTTAATTAAAAAATATCTTTAATCTCAATCTCATCTCTATAAATAGATTATTATATCTATTTTATATTGGTTGACCAAGATTGATCATAATTGAGAATTATTGTACAAAAATAAATCTAGAACTCTCTATCAAGATTGGAGAATGTACTATGTATTTTCTTTCATCCTCTATAATCTCAAGAATGTTTTTTAAGGAAAATTCCCCAATATTATAGGAATCTCCATGAAAACCAAGATTAATACCGCAAGATAGTAGAGATTTTATGCTACGCCCAGCAATCCCTCAGTGTTGTTCGAAGATCAAAATAGACCTTGTGGATCACTACTATATAGATTCTACACATGGATCACATAAACACAATGATGGTATACCGAAAAGTGTTCCAGAAGATCAACACCTTCATCGAATATATATCTTAAGAAAAAGGTTTATTTCTTTGAATCAATTTAAATTAATTATATATTTAACATGAAATTATGTTATCTTTATTAAATTAACCATTATTATCAATATTGTTTGGACAATATTTTTGTTCCTGACATTTAGATCTTGTACAATCTATGAATGATCCATTGAATCTAAAAATTATTTACTAAGTATTGCCTTTGATAAGTTCTTCTACTATACCATGAACCATAATAGAGTTGAAACCCTGTTTCTTTACTTATTCTATCAAATTAAAATTCAAGTTAGACTTTTTATATGATTTCTTCATTAAATATAATGTTATAAATTTTAATTATATTGTTATTCTCAACATCCAATACGTAATTTCAAAAATCCCAATAATCATATCCAATAAATAAATATACTATTGACTTATCATAAACCATGTAGCTTTCTTTATAATATATGTGTTCATATAAAAAACAACTAAATACTATTAAATGGGAGAGTCTTACCACTTTTACAAACCAGAACTCCTTAATAAGTTATCCAATCATTAGCACTGATATAATACTAGTAAGAAAATATGATTCTATATATATTTGATCTACCCAAAAATTACTTGGTAACCTTGATGAAAACATTATACTCCTATAAAATTTATTAAAATAATTATTTATCCACTTAACTTTATCATTTTTTAGGGTGTACCTATAAGAGTCTTTTTCTATATAATTATATTATTGGCACCAAATCCCATGAATAATTTACAATCATACTCTCCCATATTTATAATCCTAAACCATTTCAAATTTTATCTAGAATCATTATCCACTAGATTCATCAACTTCAAAAACATATTAAACATATGAGAATTTCTTTTTAGAAAGTAAAATGATACTTTCCTTGTCAATTCATCGATAAATTCCACATAATACACTAACCCCTTTAGGGAATGTTTTAGTATGGGTTCCTTAAAGTCATTATATACTTGGTTTAAATTTATAGTCATTGATATTTTTCATAGTTTCATAATATACATCTTATACTTTCCAATGATTAAATATTCACAAAACTAAATTTTACTAAATTCTACTCTGGAGGAATTCCATAAATAGTTATGACCTTCATCACATTCTTACTATTATGAGCTAATAAAATAATGAGAAAATAATGAATCCCTAATTGAATTTAATTTTGAACTTATTTCCTTTTTATTTTCTATCATATAATATTATTTTCTATTTTTGATGCCTTGATCTACAACCGTAACCCCCTTCCTAATTTCTGAAGAACCACTATTGAAAGTGGTGTTAAATACTGCATCATCAAGCTGAATGGATGGTAAATTATTTATTATAAATATATGGAGAATTCCACATATTATTTAGAAATAGAAAACCCACACTACTAATTTTTATTCCTTCATAACCCTTTCCTATAATCTATAATGTTCCACCCATAAATAGACCTTTTCCAAATTCCTTAAAATTTAATTTTTCAAAACTTCCTTCTCCAAAGTGGAAAATTAAGATTCTTTGAAACTTGAAATCCAAGACCACATGACAACATAACCACCCAATTAAAAACCATCATAAAATAACCTAGTTATCATGTTCGATGAAATATTATCTAGTTCTCTAAGATTCCCCTCAAACTTATTCTTAAGATCCCCCTTCTTCCTATAATACCTTTAAAAAAACTGTGTCACTTCAATTTATCTCGATTCATTACTATCGATGCATATCTTTTTATTTTATATTATTATAATGTGTATCATTCCCATTTATTAGTTGTCAAATAATTTCCATAGGACTGGATTGGGAACATTGTTTAGATTTATTTATTTATTTTCAAAATAGCATTGGATGCCTTTTACAGTTCCTTCTCCAAAAGAGAGCACTCACCTCATCATAAATGGTAATATTTACCAAGTTCAACTAAATTATTTTCATATTTAACTCATTGATATGATCCATATCAGAACATTTCATAACTATTCTTTGGCTAAATAACTATTTTATAAGATATAATTTATTAAAATAATAAATTTTCTCCTGCATATTTTCTAACACATTATCCATATTTATTATTATTTTTCACCCTCAGATTTTGAACATAATTTCATTTTCCATCATCAAGAATCTAATTTCTATGGCCTAACAATCAATTAAATCCCATAAAAATTGCTTCATTTCATATGGTTGCACACCTAGAAGAAGTAATATTATTTTCTCTAATAGAGGATATCCTTTAAATATAACCAAAATCTTAAAAATAAAAATTGATAACTGATGCAATTTTTTACAAATATCTTCCACTAAAAACATGTGATTCAATAAAATAATGAAAATGGGAGGAAATAAAGAAATTTAATACACAAAATTATATAGTTTGGTTATATCCCACACATCAATATAGTGGATGAATAATTTCACTTTGTTAAGAATATAGAAATATACAATGTTGACCAATTATTAAATACCTTTACTTAAATGTCCTTAAAAGGTAAAATGATTTTTCATAGTACTCTACATTGCTACATCACATAGGTATTTATAAAAGACTATGATTAAACTTGTAAGACCCTGACATGTTTTGAAATCTTTTTTCAAAGAAATTAAATATTTTCAATTTTGTGACAAGAAACATATATATCTGCTTGATTTACATTAAACATGTAGTTTTTATTCATTTACATGTCACACTAAGTTTTTATTTCATTACATTTAACAAAAAGTTTGAATAAAACGCTACATACTATTAAAATATTTTTGTTTAATAGGATAGTTATCACCTAGAAATTAAAATGGAAGGTGATAATATGATTAACTAAATTATAAAAATATATTGTTTGAAAATTTATATAAAATTAATTCTTCAGTGACCAATTAATTATAAATTAAAAGAAGAACCATTTTAAATTTAAGGAAATCTTTATTTAATCTATTTTTTTGTGCACAGATGTATTTTACATTAATGAATTAAATAAGTAACTTTTGGTAAACTATATTAATTATCATTATATATTATATTTTCAATATAATATTTATGATTCATATTATGCGTTTTCTAGAAATTAGGTAAAACAAATAAAATTTAACATGTAAAACATTAATTTTCTAAAAAGTAGTTTTGCTCATTTTGAATAATTATTTTTAAATTAATTCTTTTCCAATTTTAGAAAATTTATTTGAAAAAAAAGAACTTAAATATAAAATTCATAATTTTCAAATTATCTTAGTGTTATGTGTTGATAATTTTCATAAAAGATAATTTTTTTAGTGAATAGTGAAAATATATTGATTTATTAAAAAATTGTCTTCTCTTTCAAAGAATTTACAAGATATATTTTATATGAAAATGGTTTTAAATGTAAAATTAGTTCATTTATACATGTAATAATCTAATTTATTTAATTTGAATAAATTTAATATCTAATTTTAGTATAAAAACATTATAAACTATTGAAATGTTTCTCTTTGGAAAACAGCTTTTGTGTCATATCTATGGTGTTAACTTTAAATTAAAATTTTCCAATTATATTAATTTAATTTAGAAAAATATATTACATATTTTAAATAATAATAATTTATATTATATATTAAGGTCAAAATAACTATTTATCATAAATAGTAGTAAAAAAGGTAAAAATTAATTATGTCCTCAGGGATAAAGCTTGTTTACCGAGGGTTAAACTAAAAACATAAGGAGTAAATTGACTTAGATACTTATAAAACACCCATTATATTATTATACTTAGAATTTATCACCTCTAAGTTTTACTAATGGACTTTTTTTACCTTTTTTCTTGTGAAAACATGGGTACACTCTTTCTTTTTAAAAACTAAAAGTGTGTCACTCACCCCACTAATAAATGGACTCCACTTCCCTCTCCTATTCACACTTCCAAAACCCATTGATTTAGAACCTTCATACCAAAATATATTCCATAATTCCATAATATTATACAATAAGATTTATTTTGGTCTAAATTATATCCTAATAATAATTTTAGAGTGAAACAAAAGAGGTTGTCCAATGAAGACGTGGTGTCCCTATCTGAACATTTTATTTAGTTTCTCCATCATCCTACTTGAATTCTTATTAATACATTATGATATAACAACCAAAGTATATTAAACATATTTATAGTTTATTATTTTAATATAATAACATAAATAGTTATCTTATTCCATCAAATTGTATAAGAAATTATCGTTCATGTGTTTGGAGAACTACAGCTTTGTGGATCTATGTTATTTGTTTTCCATCACCACATCTTAATGATGGATATAATGACATAATTAATGATTATATATGATATATATGATATTATTATAAGTATATTATTATAATTCCTTGTCTACCTTATAACCTCTAAACCCATTGGGAAAACAATAATGTCGCTCGTGTGTACGGAGACTACCTCGTTGCTAACCAATGGGATGTGTTTTTAATTTATAAATTATTTGAATGGTAATAGGGATATATTAAATGAATATATATTATATTTTGACATAATTATACTTATTGAATAATTGTATCACACATACCTTCTTACATTCAATTCTGTGTGTGATACGATAACGTCATTTGTGTGTACGTTGGACTACAGCCATGCAAATCGGTGTGATTTTTTCACAAATACTTTTCAAGGAAGTTAGTTATAGTAACTTTAATGCATATATTTTATATAAATTTTATAAAAATGATTTTAAATGATTATATATTATTTAAAATTCTTTCATTTAAATTTTCATGAAAATGTTAACATTGTCAATGCATACATATGACCTATTGTCTACATAAACGGTGTATTTAGTTATATATATCTAACTTTTATTGAGTAAAATAAATACATATATATAGAATATGAAATTTTTTTTTCATGATTATAATTTTATTCTATAATATATTTATAATAAACTTATATTTATTCTATAGTTGGTTCAAATATGAATGAAATTGGTTGAGACTTAAGGTAGGGTATTATTAGTCTCTATTTTATTTCTTTGAGATATATTCATATTTTACACTCATTTATTTTGTGTAGTGTAAAGATTAACCTTTTACATGTTATATCTTGAATATAAAGTTTCAAATATATTTAATGTTTATTTTTTTTTTACTATTTATTATGATTCAAAATATTATTAATGTAATAAGGTATTTTTCCTCAATTTTCCTTCTTTGAGACATATGTTATGTTATGCACATATCTTATTTTATTAAGATTATATAAAAAACCTTTGACAAGTAATGACATGAATTTATTTATTCACATTATATTTTAAGTTTCATTTAATTTTATTCTTTCATGGTTCTTATGATTCAATATTACCAAAGTGGTAATTGGTTTATTATACAATCTCATCATTTTTTAGGATTGTTTATGTTTTTTCTTCCAATGATGAAATATTATAATCCATATCCCATGAAAATCATAAATCTTATTCCCCTCGGGTTATCCCTTAAGAATGCAGGTTTTCCATTCATTTTCTTCTCTTTATGTAATCAAGAGTTTAAAAGAAGGTTTTTATAAAAGATCAACTTTATTCATCTCTTTGGTCGAAAACATTTTTTTCATCAAAATACATGTTTTAAAAATTAATTTAATATTCCTTGAATAATTTATTAACTAATGTTTACAAATTTTTTTCATTTAAAAATCATTTTTAAAAAATCTTCATATCATTTTCAAAAAAAACATGTTTTTTTTCAAAAAATGTGAAAGGAATATTTGTTTTAAGCTATACGTAATTTTCCATTGTACTAATAACTCAATGTTTTAAATATTTCTTTATAAGATTCAAATTCTATTTCCAATAAAAATGATTTTGAAAATGATTTTATGTTTCAAAAAACATCAAATTAGAAAGGATATTTTACTTAATAATGTTTTTAATTTCTTTTAAAATCTTCCTTTATAAGTTTCAAATATTATTTTCAATGAAATATATTTCCAAAATTGTCTTTGAATTTTTAGTTTTAAAAATTTATTTTCACAGAAAACTTATTTTCCGTGAAAAATATTCCATGTTTCTTTTAAAAATAAATTTCTATTTAAAATAACATCATTTGTTGTTACTAACGATATACTGGGGATATGATAAAAGGGTAACAATATAATTATTTCTGTGAATATTTCATATTTATGATAGAAAGATGTTTATAAAATCTATTTCTTTTACAAGGGATATACCATTATAAAATACTTATAAATCCCATTGATTATTCCATGGAATATGATATAATGAAATGATGAATTGTATATGAAACCCATTTATTCTCCAAGGGTTATTATGTGATGTGATTCTTATGAAACGCGTTTCATTTATCATGTTATGATGTAATGAATTTTTTATGATTTATTTCGCAGAGATTTATGGATTATGTAATGGTTGGGACCTATACATCCTTATAATGAATTGTATAAATATGGATAAATCATGATTAAATATTATAATAACCCAATACTTTGATACATATGAATTATATAAAATATTTTGATTAAAATTAATTACATAACAAAAATACACACCTGCTATTGGAAAAGGTATGGTTCCTTTGGAAACATAGAAACATAAAGAATTGGTACATAGGTGAACTAAATAATCTAAAAGTAATTCATTCAAAAATAAAACCCTCAATATAAAAATCATTCAGAATAAATTTCCTCAGAACCTGTGGAGAAGAAAAATAAGAAATCGTGAGCTCAAGTACTTAGTAAAGTCAAACATGGGAGATAAGTAAACATACCATGTGAAAAAAAAATTATATATGAGAACATAGGTTTAAAATTTAAAAACTATAACCTACATATAAAAGAACATAATATATGGTCATTAAATAAATATTTTATTTTCATTAGACAAGAATCTTAAGGGAATAAATTAACATGAGCTTTGAGAGAATAAAAATGGCATAAGACACGAAACTTTGGTATACACGTAAATGCATAAAATCATTTTCTTATTAGTTTAAGGGTCATTTATGAGACTATGAAAGTTGAATGGTTTTACTCCCCAATCCAATATATTAGTCAGGATTCACTCCTAGGATTATTATAGAGGATAGATTCCCTTACTGAGTTGGGTTCACTTTCTATTCCATTTATTTTTACCTCATGATATTTAAATCATTATCTAATGAATTTGATGTAGATATAGGTCCCTTATGTCACATAATTAAAATCATAAATAAGTTTTCCTTAAAATCATAAAATATTAATCATATTATAATGTAGGAAAATAAATGGTTTTCATAAACATTATCTATAACATAACCCATGGAAAAGAAACAAGTTCCATAATCATTTCATCATTTCCTGAAAGCAAAACCCATTGAAAAAGAAACGAGTCCAATAATTATTTTATCTTTTTATAACTCATAGAAGAAAAATAGGCTTCATAAAAAATTATTCATCATATACATAAACCATATATATAATCATTAGATTATATTTATAATAAATATTACGTAAAATAAAATCAAGTCATCTTATATGGAAACTGATTTGGATAAAAATCACTTTGAATGATTCTTGTGGAAGATATCCTATCTTTAAAAAACATCATTAAAATTGAAAATTCATAATTATTTTTGGAAATAATTTTATTTTAAAATAAGTTTTAAAACTTATAAATGATTCTTCAAAAAAAATAGTCAGGATGTTGAGAAATGTTTTTAATACCTTACATGTTAAAACTAATATTCCTTTTACATTTTTAGTCAAAGAAAATGGGCCTTGTTTTGGAAATTGATATTGATATTACATTCAATTGTTTTGGTAAGAAGTCAAATAGGTTTGAAAATTTCACTCATAGATCATTTAGATAATGTCAATAAAAGTTTTCAAATCATTTTTTGAAGACTTTATTTTTGGAAGAAATAGAGTTTTCCCCTAAAAAGAGAAATAAAAATGATTTCAATTAAAAACATTATTCAGGTATCTTATAGATATAATGAAAGAAAATTTTTGGTAAAACATGTATTCTTATGAAATAACCTTAGGTAAAAACAATAATGGGTTTATTAAGATATAGATCATAATATTTCAATATTGGAATCATAATCATAAACAATCCTGATAATTAATGAGATTGTAACATAAAATCTTTACCACATTTGTATATTTTGATTCATAAGTACCATTAAAAATTAACATAAAATTAGACATTAAATATATGTAAAAATTATATTCATGATAGATAATGTCAAATTGGTTTTATATACTACTCATAAAAGAAGATATGTGTATAACAAAACATTTTTCACACAGAAGGTAAATTGGGAAAAAAATTCTTACCTTGACTCTCAATTTCCTTCATAAATTTCGAACCTCTTGTATATTAAATATAAGTTTATTATACGTATATTATAAAATTATAATTATATATATCACACCATACATGAATTACTTAAGGCCTGTTATTATCGGTTTATTAAAAATTCAACGTCAAATTCAAATTTTGTGCAGTAATTGCTTTGCTTTTTGTGTATGTTTTGATTGGTCATTTTTTGTTCACATGCATTTATCATGGTTTGATAATCACAAAAATTTTAACCATGAAATAAATTTAAAATATATTAATTAAATATTATTTTATATTAATCCCTAAATGTATGATATTGAAAATAAAAAACATTTTTCATCAGATTGTAGGCCATACGTCTGCATGAACGTTGTTTCCATTTACTAGATGGATGAAGTAAAATTAAGGTAAATTGTATATTAACATTAAAAAAATAAAAAAAATAATTTATATCACATTTATTCATTAAATTTATCCCTTATGACCTTCCATGTAAAATTTTTGTGAAAAACGGATCGCATCGCTTCATGATGTGGTAGTCTGTCATACACCCAAACGACGTTATTGTATTCTATGTAGAATGTAAAGTAAAAAAGGTATATATTATAATATAATTACATAAGTATATTTATATTTCAATTATGATATATTTATATTATATCCATCATCATACCCAACAGTGAGAGGATAGTGGGTGAATTTTTGTAAGTTTAATTAAGAGAGGAGAGTGGGTGAATTTTTATATGTGTGGTGAGTGGAACACTTGAAATGTTGGAAAATAAAAAGGTTTACCTACCTTTATATTATTAAAAAGGGATAAAAAAGTACAATTATTGATAATATAATATATAAGGTCTAAATATGTCCATCCAAAGGGTTCTGAAATTTTTTTGGTCAATTTTACGCCTTATATTTTTATTTTAACACCTCGGTAAACCCATTTTTACATTAACCACTTTAAATAATATTTACTGTTTTTACTATTAATTATGGTCAAAAGTTAAGTTCAACTTATTGGATAAAATAAATTATATTTATTAAAAATATTTAATCTATTTTCCCAAATTTTTTAAATATAAGTTGGGAATTTTAATTTAATAATAAACATAGATTTGCAATGAGAAAGTGGTTTTTGAAAGAAAAAATATTCAAAAGATTAAAAAGTTTTTATATAAAAATTAAATATGAAAATAATTAGAATGACATAAATTAGATAAATCTATTATAGTTTAAATAATTATACTTTTAAACCCATTTTAAAATAAAGATGAACTTTGTAAATTCTATAAATGTAAAGGAAATTTTCAATAAAACCAGTGTTTTTCAATATTCATTAAAAAATTGAACTTTTTATAAAAATACAAAAAAATAATTCTAGGATAATTTTGATATTATGAATTAAATATATAATTATATATTTTCAAATTAATTTTCTATAATTTTAAAAAATTATTTTAATGTTGTTCATGAAAATTAATTTAAGAACATTTTTTTGAGAAAATAGTATTTTCAAAACATAAAAATACATTACCAAAAATTAAGTTCTTTTGTGTCAATATGGTTTCTTTATAAATATAAATTACACAAAAAATTTAAGATGTTTTTATTACTATTAATACCTCCATGATTAGTAACTAGGTGATAATGGTTCGGTTTAAATAATAATACTAATAGTTTGTTCTGGTTAATTTAATCTTGGTGTTGCGTATAACGCAATCTATCGAAGAAATTTTGTTTACTAAAAATATATAATTCATAGAAACTAGCATAGTTACATTACACCACACTTGAAATTAATTTCTCTATTAAAATTATATCTTTTTTGTACAAACAACTGAGGATTCTTCTACCTAATTACATCCTCAGGTTCCCACATAGCATACACAAAATGGTGGTTTTGAACCAAAATGTGGACCAAGTGAGTGGTCTCATTTCATAGAACATTTCATGTATGTTCCAGAATATCTTCAGGTTGTTCCATATAAGAAATATCATACTATGTAAGTACTAAATCTTATTTTACTATAAGGGAAGGTTCATAAAGTTACCTTTTCATGAGAGATACATAAAACACATAGTGGAGTTGAGATAGGTTTTGTGAAAGCACCAACCGATAGACTACCATACAGATACGATCAAGAATTTTAATGGGACTGATATACCTAGGGATTAGCTTCCCCTTATTCCTAAATCCTATAACCTTCTTCTATGGAGAAATTTTAGATATACATTTTCACAAATTAAGTTTCTATATAACAATGATGATTATCAGTATAACTTGTCTGTTGAATTTATGCTGCCCTCATGTGTTTTTGATGGTATCAACCATCCCTATCATTTTTTCATCTCTCTCATGTCCTGATATAATTATTTCCCTAAATTTATTCCTGTATGTTTAATATCTATACTTATTTTTTGTATATGGATTCATATGGAGTCATTTGAATAATAATGTTAAATATATTGTTGTATGAAAATTGTACTAGAGGAAGTTGTTGCTCCCAAATATCTTTTAAATCCAAAGAAAAAGATATCAACATATCATATAGGATATTATTGTCTATCTCTAATGGACTATCTTTATAAGGATAATACGTAGTGTTGAAACTCAACATTTTATTAGTTTATTGCTGAATACTTCACTATAAATTTGAGGTAAACCACATATCCAGATCAGATATAATAAAATGTGGTACTCTATGAAACTTCAGAACTTCTTTAATGTATATCCTATAAATAAGATACAAAGATAAATCTTCTCTAATAGTGGTTTCTTTTTCTATATTTGTAAGGATATTGACTACTACCCATATACAATTATTCCCTATAGATGTTTTGTGGAGCACGATGACAAAATATATGGTGATGTTTTCCCATTTCCATTCTGATATAGTTAATGCTTGTAACATCCAATTATACTTTTATTTATCTGCCTTAACTTAATGTCATACCAAGAACTAGGATATAAATTTTTTGATATCTATCCTCATGATATCCCACAAGAAATTTTCATTCAAAAGTTTATACATCCTTTTTTCAGTATGGATAGAGAAAGAATAATTATGAGCTTCCTCTAATAACTCCTTCTTCAAAATAGATACGAATAGAAAAGATACACAGTAATAGAACTTAATCATTCCATCACGATCACGGATAAACTCTAGAAAATTTATAACCTTATTGTGCATCTATACATATTCTTTTTGTGTCGCTTTAATTAACACTGGGATAGATAGTTAAACATTAAATTTTGAAAGATAATATTTCTCCCTTTCCTTATGGATTTTTAGATTCATCCTTTTAAATCCAGAATATTGAATCTTTTTTTATCCTCACCGTGGATAAGATAACATGATCCTTTTGAATCAAATAATAACCATTTTTTCACTTTCCTAAGGTTGTAATGTATTGATAAGTCATAATATTTAATCAACTCTAACCATCTTATTTGTAATATATACAATACCATCTATGTGAATTTTTACATTAAAATTTTGTGATCAGAATATATCATACTTTTCTATATAAATATAATTCCATCATATAATTAATAAAAAAATTACCACAGGTAACTCCAAGTCATGAGTTGGGTAATTTTTCTCATGGACCTTAGATTTTCATGTGGAATAATTTATAACCATTTGATTATTCATAAGCACACATCCTAATCCATTCCTAGATGCATAAATATAGATTTCAATCCCTTCTACACTGTAGGGTAATTTAAGTATATGTGCACTAGCCAATTTTCACTTAAATTCCTTGAAATCTTCATCATACTCATCTGCCTAGAGGATCATTACTCCCTTATGAGTTAAATTGGAGAATGGATTTTATATTCATGGGAAATGATCCAAAAACAAATAATTATATTGTACAAATCCATGAATAGTTCAGATCATAGTCACCATAGTTGGTCTGGCCCAACGTTCAATATCCTCCACCTTTGATGGACCAACCGCTATACCCTCTATTGATATTCTATGACCCAAAAATGTATCCATTTTCATCAAAAATTTACACATTTTAAAATTTTCAAATAGTTTCTACATTTTTAAGTTCTATAGTAAAATTATTAAGTTATCTTCATGATCTTCTATATTCTTTGAATAGAAAATGATTTCATCGACAAAGACTACCAAAAAACGTTTACGGTAATATGTAAAGACATTATTCATTAAGTCCCTAAAAATAGGAAAATCATTAGAAAGAATGTATGGCATCACAATATATTTATATCATCCAACCCTTTTATGAAATTTTTTATTTGTTATATCCTCTCTCTGGACCTTAAATTGAGTATATCCATAATGAATGACAATCTGGGAAAAGTATTGAAATCCTCGCAATTGATCAAAAAATGTCTTCAATATGGGGTAGAAGATACTTATTCTTCATAATTATCTTGTTCAATTATCATTTATCTATGATGATATACATCAATATATCTTTATTCTTAACAAAAATAATAGTTTCAACCCAAGGAGACACACATCGCCAAATGAATATTTTGTAAAAGTACTCTTGGGGTTTCTTGTTCTATTCTTGCAACACAATCCTGGCCATTCTATAAGAATTAATTGAAATAATAATGGAACTATTTATAAGAAATATTAAGAAATCATATTTTTTTTGTGGAAAATAAGGCAACACATATATAAATACATTAAAAACATCTCATTGAATTGGAATTTCATCAATGTTGATTTTCACCCTATCTGTCGGAGATAAATTCTATTCTTGAATAGGAATCAAGACACATGCAGTGGATGATATTTTAATCCGAAGTTCAAATTTATCATTGCACTAATAGAAGGCCATGAGTTTTTTTGAAGATAAAATATGACTTCCATTACTCTTAAATTGAGGTGGGATTCATTTACAAAATTCCAACCAATTTCTAATATTATATAAAATTCAACCTGAGTAAGAATGACAAGATTTTCAAGAATCCCATTTACATAAATTACAATACGAGAGAAATCATATACTTGAGATGTGATCATTGTACCATTAGGTGTTTTCACTAATAATTGTATATCTAATAATTTTTGTGCTATCTTGATACACTAATAAAGTTATTCATAAATGAAATAATGGGAAGGTCCATATTCGAATAAGACATTAATAGTTCTAGAGTAGATGTTAAGTATACCATTCACTGTGTCATTATCACACCACTTTTCAGAAATAGGGATTTCATGATAATTACCCTTTACTATAATATTATGAAGTTGATGATGTCGATTTTCAGTATTAACCTTTTGGATTTGGGCATTGGTTAGTATAGTATCCATACTCCTTGCATTTGAAACCCCATAGTGTGGGAGGAGCATTATATGGATCATTCTCTCTATTTTTATCATTAGAAAAAAAATTCATATCACTTCTAAAATAGATTGCCTAGTTAACTTCCTTACAAAACATAAAACATTCACTAGTCCCCTTAATACAATTTCCTCCATGTTTCATTCCACTCTTTTTTCATAATTGAGATATCAACTTCTACTCTCCAGGGTTTTTAGATTTTCCTTTTAATTCCATATTTATCTTTTAATAAAAACCATGAGATTAATATGTAATAACAACCTCAATTTCCACATTTATAAAAACTTTAACAATATCTTTATAACTATTTATGTATCTTATGGATAACACCCTTCGGATAGTTAGTTTTAAGCCACTAAAGAATCAATCAACCATACATTCATGTTGAATGGTAACACCATAATCATAGCTTAAAAGTATTGTAATATTTTCCTCATAGGTACCAAAAGACTCATCGTCCTTTTTTTATCTCAAGTGAAACCTTATCCATACTTGTATGAATAATACAAGGAAAGTAATTATTGAAAAATAAGATTTTTGACTTTTCCCATATAATGATCTGAGATTTTGTGAATTATTTTTTTCAAAATAATTTTATATTTTTTATATTTTCTTTTTTCACACAACATGGAATATTTTTGTTATATAAAGGTAATAAGTTAGGCCTTAATTATAAGTTATAACAAGATAATATTGCACTACACACAACACTTACTGGGTTTTTGTTACATGAATCCCTGAATTTATACATAATAATGTTTTGTAATTATAATCAATTAAATTGGATAGTTAAACAATAGTCTCTAAAATTAGTAACAAGAATTATAACAACTAGTTTTCAAACAAAATTTATAATAGTTTCATATATATAAATCATATTTAATATAAGACATAAAACTTTTAGTAAAGTCATTATATGTTTGAAAATAATACTTTCATAAAAGAACTACTTTCTGGCCCTTCTCTTAACAATAATAAAACATATTTTAGATACTTTTGGAAATTTAAATTTAAAAATTAAACTTAAATTTTTGAATAATACTTTAAAAATTATCTTAAGGTGAATTTTTTGTATTTTTTTGAGAATCTTCATTTTTTGGATGAACAGTGAAAAATACAGAATTGTAATTCAAAACTGATTTTTCATATGATTTATTTATATAGTTAAATTATATTTTAAATTTGGTTTAATGTCAAAATGGATAAACTATATATTTATTATTAAAATTTATGCAAATGTAATCATTTTAATATATAATTTTAATATAAAATCATTATGAACTTTTGAACATTCTCACTATTAAAACCTACTTTCTCACCACGTCTGTGAGATGGGCATTGAACACAATTTTCATGATTCAATGAATTGAATTTAGAAAAATATAAATAAATGGTTTTAACCAGTATAATATTTATTTTCCAATACAATCAAAAAAAAAATTGACCAAAAATATTAGTGAAAGTGATTAAGATTAATTATAATGATTAAGGTGAAATTACGAAAAAAAAATGGAATAAACCTTAAACTTAAGGGCCCAGATGACATAACCAATTTCCAAAATCCCATTTTATAGCCATATTCCAGACATAAACCATCAATTATTATTATTTTTTATTTTTTATGACTTTTTTTAGTACAAATGTGGGCACACCTAACTTGTTTTCATAAATGTCAAGTGTGTCTGCTCTATTCACTAAAATTGGAAACTAACTCTCCCCATTATTCACACCAATAAAACCACATAATTTTTGCCAAAATCTTAATAATTAACTTCTAAATATCCTGAAATTTCTCCTTGAAACCTCCCTTTGGGAAGAAATACAACCAAGGAATCCCTTTGGTGTAAACTAAAAGGAGTTACCCAATGAAGAGATAACATCCTTCCTCATGATCCCTTCATTTATTTTCTTTATCCACAAACCCAAAATTTTTTATTAAATGAATAGATAATAACATGAGTATAACCAATATAAAAATATTTTTTTTATAAGGTTTTTACCGACACATACACACACTTCCATCTAATGGGTAATGAACTTACCGTTGTCGTGTACGGTGTACTATCGCCTCACAAAATGATGTTGTTACTATTTTCTTTACCACCACTCATGACTGGGATTAATTTTAAAACTGTATTTATATATGATATATATGATATATTATTCATTTATTCTTCTTTAGTAATTATATAACACATACCTTCATTATTTTCGTTTTGCGTAAATACAATAATTTCCTTTAAAGACGTATGAACTACCACCTCCTCAAAGTGATGTGATTCATTCACACACTACATGGAATGTATTAAGTATGGTTACAGTAAAATTTTATGATATATATTACATATTAATGATAATTTGATGATATTATATATAAAAATATATGTCATTTACTTTCATTCAATCAATATTACATTCAAAAACAGAAACAACGTACATGGGTATGTACGGCCAACCATCTCCATGAAAGATGTATTCAATTTCATATTTCTATATTATATAGATTATTATAAATATATATATAATGAATATAATTTATATTTATATCATGTTTCATATTATAGAAATCATGATATAAGTATGATGACATAAAATATAAAAAATTAAGGTGCATGTGATAAACAAAGAAAATATTACCTAAAGAAAAATTGTAACTTGGAATTGTCAATAAGAGGGAAAGATAATGACATAATAAAATCATATATAGAATTATATATAATAATATAGTATTATAAATTATTTATAATAAACTTATATTTATTATACAATAGTTTTGTATGAGTACAAACATATCAAGACTCAAGTTAAGGGAATTTCATCTCATTTTCTATTTTCATATGATTGATGCCTTATTCACCACTCATTTGTTTTGTGTGGTGTCTATAATGCCCATGGATATATTTTATGATTTACATACTTATATTTATAGTTATTTACATATCCATTTGATGATATTTCATTCATGGGGATTATTTTTCAAAATATACCAAATCGGTAGAGTAATTTTGTCTCAATTTGACTTCTTTGAGACACATGTCAAGTTATGTACATATATATTTAAATGAGTTGTATATACCACAATTTAAATGTTATATCATGAATATAATTCTTTTAATGAAATTATAATATTAATTTAATGTTATTATTTCCATTTTTTATGATTCAATGTTACCAAATTTGTAATAGTTTATACCAACAATCTCATTGTTTATTGAGATTATTTATGATTTTGATCCCATTGATGAAATCATATGATAAATATCTCAAGAACTATCATTATTTTTATTACCCTCTAGTTATTAATCTTATATACAAGTAATGGAACCATTTTCCACTCTTTGGTATATAATTTGATCAAGAAAGTGTTTTTAAAAATGTTGTACATTACCTCTCTCTTCAGTAAGAAATACATGATCTTTCAAAACCATTTTTTCTAAAAGGTTTTGGAAAATATTACTCTATTATAATATGATCATAAAAAGAAATTTTTATCCAATTTTACCCTTTTAAACAAAAGGGTTTTTAAAAATGAATCATATTTTCATTTTCCGGTCAAGGAACTTTTCAATATATTTTACGATGAAAAATAAATCTTCATCATTTTTAGATTTACCTGTCATTATGAATGTCATTACCTTTAATCTTCCTTTAAAAGAATAAAAAATTAGTAAAAATGTTTTTTAAAATTTTTTAATTTAGTTTTTTTAAATATGTTTTCAGTGAAAATGTTTTTTAAAAAAAATTATGATTAAAAAGTTTTTAAAATGAGTTAAAAAACATCCTTTGTATGTTTTCATAATGTTGTCTTCAAAGAAAATGATTTCAATGATTTGGAAGAATTTTTATAATTTTTCAATCTATTTTCAGTTAAGAAGCCTTTGAAAATGTTTTCAAGATTATTTATAAGTATACAAGGTGATTGGTTTTTAAAATTATTTCCTCCCTTCCTTTTATGTTTTCAAATTATCTTCAAAGAAAAATTGTTTTAAAATGTTTTCTTGTTTATTTTAATGGTTTTCAAGAGAAAAGGTTTTCAAAATTATTTCAATCCTTTTTTATTGGTTTTCAAAAATATTCAAATACAATTTTTTTAAAGATTTGATGTTTTAAAAAACATTTTTCAAATAAAAAAGCATATTGTCAAAAACAAATATTTTTAAAATATATTTTAGATTTATTTTCTATCTAAGATAGAATTCATTTATTTACTCATGCCTGTATATAAAATTATCCAAATGATCCATTCATATTCTTTTTTAGAATGGTTTATGTTTTTATGGAATGTTGTTTACAAAAACATGTTTCCCTTACATGGGTTATATATTTATGAAACTCATTCATCTTCCCCATAATACGTGCCTATGAAACCTATTTCTCTTGAATGGGTTGTATCATGATAAATACATATGAAACGCACTTTATTTAATAGGAAATTATTAGATTAAATGATCTTCAAAGCTATATATTTTCCAAAGGTTGTTATATTTTTAAAATTTAATGATACCAATTTTATTTTATGGGTTATGATAGGATGTTTATGAAGCCCATCTCTTTTTATGGTTCATTATATGATGAAATATTTATTATCTTGTAGAAAATGTATGTATGATTTTATTATGTGATGGGTGAGACCTATATCTCCCCAAATACATTGGTTAACGATAAATATTATATGATCTCAATAGGGTACATGGGAGGGGATCCCAAGCCTCAAACATGAGGGCATCTTAATCCTAGAATAAGACGGTACACAAGAGGGCATCCTAAGCCCGAAACAAGAGGGTACATGGGAGGACATCCCAAGCCAGAAATTATAAGTCATCTTAAGCATGAAATAAGATGGTACAAGGGAGGGAAACCCAATCCTGAAATATGTACATATTTTATCATCCCAATCCTAATATGTTAGAAATGTCATGGTTGGTATCCTTGACATTGGATTTTCTGTGTCTAAGTGTATGAAAAAAGGTCTATGTCTTATTCCTATGTTATGATTTCATAGAATATGATAATGATTCCCTTGTGATTCATGTCTTATTAACTACTGATATTTATTCTGTGTCTCATTATTATGATCTTTGATATTCCTGGTATGGTATGAAAATGATATCCTCGTGTTCTAATTTCCTTATTCTAAGGATATGCTTATGTGATTATTTTGTTTACCCTTTCTGAGAATTTGATCTCACCCCTTTATTATGTCTCTTTTCCATAGGTTATAAAGAATATTTTTAAGTATATGTACTAAAGGGTATGATAATTTTAAGAAAAATTGAAAATATTTCCCAATATTAGAATATTTTGTTCTAGGTTTCCAAAAAATGCTAAAATAATACGGTCCTAGAGCATGTCCTTTTGTAATATGATGAATATTTATCAAAATATACTTGATATCTATATATTTTATTCCTAGGTCACTATATTTGGTATAAAAGGAAATGTTTAGGCAATCTTTGGAAACTTGGTTGAGAAAACTTTAATGAGATCCCTGGGTATATTTTTAAGTATTTTTCTATGGGTGTCTCTAATGATAAGTCCATGGATGAGTTAATATTTAGAAAAATAACCAGAAATATGTTAAAGGATTTAGTGAGTGGTTTCTTAGAAAAATATCATTGTCTAGATACTACTAGTGGATGTTGTTCTTGCACAGATGTACCTAGGAGTAACAAATCCAACAAAGTGCATCCGGCCTAACTCAAGCATAACCTGATACATGACAATTGGCCTTATTGTGAACTTTTCTTGACACTCCCTGAGTATATTCTTTGGGAACTCACAAACTTCTTTAAAAACATAATGATAGATTTAAATTTAAGATGTCAATGAATAAAATAGGATAAACCAAATGTGTCATAAATTAAAAATGTAGGTTCCATAATTTAGACATCCTATATGTATCTTTTAATGATTATGTTGTTTCCTTCTTTGATAAGTCTTTGTTACCCATTTATTTTTTGTCTTAGTAAATATTAAAAAGTAGAAGGAACACTATTAAAATTGAAAATTTCTTATGGTGATATTATGAGAATTATAAAAATCGATCTGGGAGGTGGTGTTAGTATTTGATATACATTTTTAGATGAGGAGATTGAACATGAAATGTGAAATGTATGGAATGTTCTTCAAGTATTTATTACATTAAACGGAATAAACATGATTTCATTAAGTTTGATGAACCTTAATACATGATTCATTTTTTATTTTCAATAATTGAGGTATTAAAGAATAATTTGATGAATCTCAAGTAATGCTCTAAGAATAAAGTTGGACGATTAAAGTATATATGTCTTGGAAATCAAGGATTTTTTTATAATAATGATGAATTATATAAGGATTGTTTTAGATGTTTTTATACTTTCAAAAATGTGTTAAATGATACTGATGAGCTAGAAAACTGATTTAATCGCATGGTTACATTAACGTATGATAACCATTAAAATGTTCTCAAGGATGAGAAACTAATATTTTATATGGATACATTTGTGATGAAATTAATAAATTAATTGGATAGTATTTATGACATGATAACTAATAAATGATTTGTTGATAATGTATTGTCCACTATCATGGATTAATTTTAAATCTTATTAGATTTAAGGAATATATCCAATAATATTTGGAATACAGAAGCATGCATGTTTTTCAAAAGGGTTTATGGTAATCCAGGTTATTACCATGTTTCAAGATAATATACGATGAGGGAATTCAAATTCATAAAATTTGACAGCATAGAGCTACTTTATGATATGGGGATAAATTTTAAGCGTATTTATTGGCCTTCTTTCTATAGTTTTTGATTCTCATACTCTGGAATGGTTATAAGGTTAAACATTTACGGACTAGTTTATGATAATCATTGGATGTTGTTTTAGAGATTAAATTATTCTCTCACCATATGTGGATTTATACATATTGGATAACTTGTAATAACCGTTTGGTTGTGATAGACGGAATTACCAATTATTCTCTTTATGGATATCATTATAATTTAAATATTCATGAATGAAATATTCCCCTTCATTCCCAAGTGTAAGATATTAAGTAGGAATTGATCAAGGCAAAACTAAAGGATGATATTGTGTATAAGTAGTGGACTAAAATAATTAAAATATATATTCTTTATGAAATTAGTCTTGAAATAAAAGTTTTCCCAATTGTCATCCTTTTTTATGATATCTATGAGATCTTTCATACTTCTTCGCCTTATAGTATTTTGATTGTTAATTTTCACCAGATCATCCACATTATATTTTAAGTTGCTCTTAATTTCATGATAGATAAATTATACATATATTAATCCAATTTAGGTCATTGGAATCATTTTTATGTTGAATTTATAAATAAAATCAAAATTAACCTTTGAACATTATCACATTAAAAACTCATTTTATTATCATTTCTACGGGATTAAAATTAAACTTATTTTTTCCACTTATGAGAATTATATTTAGATAAATGGAAATTTATGGTTTTGATCACTATAATATTTACATTAAAATAAGATCAATTTAATTTAAAAAAAAGACTAGTGAATGTGATTAAGATTAATTACAGCGATTAAGGTAAAATTAAGTTTAACAAGGGAGTAAACCTTAATAATAAGGGACAAAATTAACTATACACTTGTTAAAAACCCATTTAATGGTCATATACTGTCTATAAAAATTCCATTATTTATTTTTTTATGAGTTTATTTTGTAAAAATGTGGGTACACGTAACTTGTTTTCAGAAATTCCAATTGTGTCCTCTGCCTCTCTTATAAAATCCCACCACATCTCCCCCTTCTTAACCCCAATAAACCCACTTAATATCATCCAATATCATCCTAATTAACTTACCTAAATCCCTAACTTCATCCTTGAATCCTACCTTTGTGAATAAATCTAACCAAAGAATCTATTTGGTGCAAACCAAAAGGATTTACCCAAAGAAGAGGTATCATCCTTCCTCAAGCTCCCTTCCATTATTTTATTCCTCCACTCCCTATATTATTTTTATTAAATTAATAAATAATAACCTAATTATACCAAATTTAGTGATATTTTTTTATTATAATGTTTCTACCTACACTTATACACACTTCCATCTAATGAGTAATGAACTTACTGTTCTTAAGTACGATGAACTACCACCTCAAGAAATGATAGTGTTTGTTTCTCCATTACCACATATTGTGGTTGAAAATTATGATGGACACTATAATATTTATGATATATATGATTTATGATTTATTCATTCTTATTTAATTAATATATAACACATACCTTCATACTTTCCATTTTGTGTAAATATGATAATTTCATTTGGGGAAGTGCAGACAACCGCCTCCTCAAAGTGATGTGATTCATTCACACACTACATGGAATGTATTAATGATGAGAATAGTAAGATTATGTGATATATATGTCATATTTATTATATTTTAATGATATTATATATATATATATTATTTTCTTTCTTTTATTCGATATTAAAAAGAAAAATCAAAACAACATTCATGCGTACGTCAACTTAACGTCTCCCTGGACAGTGTATTCCATTTCATATGTATATATTCAATAGATTGTTATAAATAAATATATAGTGAATATAAATTATATTTATATCATTTTTTAAATAATTTATGTCATTATATAAGTATCAAGACTAAAAAATATAACAAATTTAAACACATGTGAAAAAAAAGAGGATATTACCTGAAGAGAAATCTTAAATTAGAATAGTTAATAAGAGGGTAATATAAATTCATAATAAAACCAAATATGGTATTATATATTAGAATATTTCACTCTAAAATATGTATAATAAACTTATATTTATTATATATGATGTTTTTCTGAGTATTAATAGAGTCCAGACATGAGGTAAGGGAATTTCATCTCACTTTTTATTTTTTTGAGATTCATGCCTTATTCATGATTTGTTTATTATGTGTCGAGTTTAGAATTACCATATTTGTATTATATAATTAATATAAGTAAATTTATGGTTAATTACCTATCTATTTTATGATCTTCCCTTCCTGGTATTTATTTTTCAAAAGTTACCTAATCGGTAAAGTAATTTTGTCTGAATTTTTCTTCTTTGAGACACATGTCAAGCTATTATCCTATATTTTTGATGGGATTAATATAATAACATTTACATGTTATATAATTAATATTATTCTTTTCATGGTATTTTATTTTTTATGTAATTTAATTATTTTTATTTTTTATTATTCAATGTTACCAAACAGGTAACTGTTTATAGATAAAATCTAACCTTTTATCGAGATTGTTTACGATTTTGCTCCCATTGATGAAATATTATAGTTCATATCTCAATAAATATCATGATGTTTCTTAACCTATGGTTATTCATGTTTTATCCAAATTATTTTACCTTTATCCACTCTTGGGTACATAATGTGACCAAGAAATTATTTTTAAGAAATTATGACTTTACCTCTATCTTTGGTCAGAAATTTGTGTTCCTTCAAAAATACCTTTTCAAAAATGCTACCAAAAATATTATAAAATTATTAAATTAAAATTAAAATAAATTTATCCCACTATATTACATTTTGAAAAATGGTTTTTTAAATGTAATCTTCTTGTTGTTTTCTTATTTAGGCACTTTTATAAATTTTTTATGGTGTAAATGGAATATTTAGAATAAGCAGATTTACCTACGGTCATGACTATAATTCCATTGAAGATTATTTTAAAACATTAAAAAGTTGTAATTTTAAAGGAAATTTTTTTCTTAATATTCTATAATTTTTTTAAATCTCTTTTATTGAAAAAGGTTTTCAAAAATTATTTATGTTTAAAAAGTACTTTAAATTATTTTTAAAATATTATTTATAAATTTTAAAAATGTTATTTTAAAATAAAATTATTTCAATGGTTTTGATGATTTTTTTATAATTTTGTAAATTATATTCATGTAAAAATGAATTCAAAAAGTTTTCTAGATTCTTTTCTAAGTTTTCATAGTAAAATGTTTTTAAAATGATTTCAAGCCTTCTTTCCATTTGTCTAACAAATTTTTAAAGAAAAAGGATTTAATAAAATTGCAAGCCACTTTAATAATTTTTCAAGAGGATAGATTTTAAAAATGATTTCAAGCCTTCTTTCTATGTTTTCAATGAATTTTCAAAAAACTGGTTTTTTAAATGTTTGATGTTTCAAAAATCATTTTTCAAAGAATAAATGATATTTTCTACAATAATTTTTTTTAAATAAGATCACATCCATTGATATATCTCATGACCTTCTAAGAAATGATTCAAAGGATCCATTCATATTCTTTTTCTGAATGGTTATTTTTTTATGTCATGATTTTTATGAAAACATGTTTCTCTTTCATGGGTTATCGGTTTATGAAACTTATCCATCTTCCATAGGATATATGCTTATGAAACATGTTTCTATTCAATGGGTCATACCATGATAAATACTTATGAAACCCGCTTCTTTTAATGGGTTATTCTATAATTAAATGATCACGAAACCTATATATTTTACATATGTTATAATATGAATAAATTTTTATGAAACCCATTTCATTTCATTGATTATGATATGATGTTTAGGAAACTAATCATTTTTATGGGTCATGATTTTATGGATGTTTTATAATCATGTGGAATATTTTTGTATGATTTTATTATATGATGGGTGGGACCAATATATCCCCCCAATGCATTAGGTAACAATAAATATTTTATGAGATCAAGAGGGTGAACTTGATGGAATCCCAAGCATGAAACACAAGGTAATATCAAGATCCAAACATGATGGTACACGAGAGTGCATTATAATCCTGAAACAATTTTGGGGAAATATCCCTCAATGTATCATTGTATCATTTTTGAGGTAATTGTGTTTGTTGAAAAAGTGGACCTCCATGTTGTGTTTGTTCACAAAGCAGACCACGATATAATTTTTTTTTGAAAAATGTGGTTTTCATGGGTACATGTCGAGTTCAAGGGATGTTGTTAACAAGACAATATTTATTGAAAAGTATTTTTGGAAACGGGATGATGGGAACCAAAGTTTTGGTTTGGGCATACAAGTGGCTAGGGCGAGTAAGACTTGGGCGACAGGACTTGCGTGTCGAGAGGATACTTGCACCTCGATTCTCAAGGTACCAAAAATGCCTATAAATATAGGAATACCCCTCGTAATTTTCAATGGATTTCAACACTAAGATAAAATTGGAGCTCTAGTCGCACAGGTGGTTCGATCGCGTAAGTGGTGGTTTGGTCGTGCAAGTATAAAGATACACAGAAGTTGTGCGCCATTTGATAGTTAGAGAAAAGTGTTTTTGGCAAAGGGAATTGCATGCATGTGTCTTAGAGTCTTGGAAACTTGCGCACCATATGTTTTTCCTGATCATAACATCAAAATATGGAAAAGGAATGAAAGGCATCCAAGTTTCGGTTTGGGCGCGCTAGTGTCCTGGGCGACACAGACTCAGGCGGTTAGACTTGCACGCTGAGAGGACACTTAGGGACTGACACTCAGAGTACCCAAAATTCCTATAAATAGAGGGCTACCCTTACCCATTTTCAATGTAGTTCAATACTTAGAGAAAATTAGAGCTCCAGTCACGTAGTTGGTTCGGTCGCGCAAGTGGTGGTTTGGTCGCGCTAGTATAAAGATACATAGAAGTTGTATGCCAGTTGATAGTTTCACACCAATATTGGTTTGGGAGTAAAATCGTGTGAGTCTCCCAAGTTTTTAGTTGAAGAATATGGTGTTGTTCAAGTGTTTTGGTGACACTTGAGTTCTAGGTTTGTAAAAGCACGCCAGTTATTCTAGGGCTATGAAGAAGTTGAAAAATTTCCCAGTGCATCTGTGGTAAAGTTGTATTCATTAGTTGATGAAAGTGGAACTTCAAAAAAGAATCTACATATAGAAAAATATTAATTAATTTATGATAATTAAGAGACCTATAGTTCTATAAACTATGATTTTATCTTCTGAAGAAGTAGTGAGCTCACATCAGTGGAGAGAGAAGTGTGTTCTCAATTTGTGAATGATTTTAAACTAGGAGGGATAGTGAGTCTGCTTCTAACTTGTAAACAGGAGTGCGCTTATAGTCGAATTGGTACATCATCACATTGCCAGTGTATTCTCCTTGGATTTATCCCGATGAGGGTGAACCAAGTAAAAAAATTTCTGTCTTGTGCTTGCTTTAATATTTATTCATACTCTATAACAGGAAGGAGAGAGAAGAGGGTTTTGTTTAACAGAAAAACAAGATCAATAGGGATAGCTGTTTTAATATGTCATTCCTTGATCCCCCCCACCCCCTCTCATGGTATCTATCCTATTGGACATAAAAACAAGATGGAATATGGGAGGAATACCCAAGCCTAAAATAAGAGGGCATCCTTAGCCCAAAATAATAGGGTACATAAGAGGGCATCTCAAGCATGATATAAGAGGCCATATTAAGCTTCAAACAAGAGGGTACATGGGAGGGAATCCCAATCCCAAAATAAAAGTATACATAGGAGTTAATCCCAGTCCCAAATAAGATACAAAATTTATTAGTCGAGGCCAAATATGTATTGAAGGTCTTGGTAGGTTGCCTTTACATAGGATTTTCTAGGTTTATTTGTATGCCAAATTTTCCTTATCTTATTCCTATGTTATTCTTTAATTATTGATGCTATTGATTACCTTATGATTTATGTCTTATTAACTGCAAATATTTAAGACATGCCTCATGATTATAATCTTTGTAATGTGGGGTGTGATAAGAAAAATATATGCTCATGTTCTCATAGCATTATATTCATATTATGACTCTAATCTTCTACTATTCACCCCTACTGAGCATTCAAGCTCATCTTTTTCTTACGTTTCTTTCCCCTGGTTATAAATAATGGTTTGGATTATAATTACTAAAGGGGAATATATTTTTTGGAAACATTTAATATCTTTTACCATGTTAGAATATTTTGGTCCATGTTTCCAAAGACACTAAATAATTATGGTCCTCGAGTATTTTTTTTAATATACTAAATATTCTTCAATGTTGATGTGATACCCATATATGTTAATCCTCAGTCACTAAATCCCAATCCATGGAGTCAATTTCATCTTAATAACTCATATTATTAATAAGATCCCAATATTGATATGCTTCACCTTCAATATGGTACATAGATAAAATGACTACCTCATTCTTTGAACATAGGAGGATGGAAAATATTTCTCAGTGGTGCTGATCCATTTATAAATTACTAGTATATCTAAAGACCCAATAAAAGAACATGTAAGTTTACTCATGAAGTACTCAATTGAATATTGTTACCTCTATTGCCCATTTAGAATCCCATCATGGTTCATTTCTTAAGAATTTTGTGTGAGTATAGAAATTATATTTAGAATTCCATCTCTAATAAAATTTTGTTTCACAGGAGGAAAATCATTTCATTATACATTGCATTCAGAATTAATATTAATTCTTTAGTTTATATCCTTTAACTAAAACCAAAAATAATAATGTTAGAAACACTTATCAAAGTGGAAAACTTCATTGTTGTGAAAGAATCATTTAAGATATCTAAATCAAGAATATTTCTTTTTAATCTATCACACCTTATGTTTAACATTTTTCATCCATGATCATCATCTATTGAAATCCTTTATTAAGTTTTGTAAATAAAATTTCATTTAACCAAATCATATCCCATGTGAAATTTTAACCCAGGTGCAAGGTAAGGCCCATTATCATGTACAAGATAATTCTTGATTCAAGGTCCATTTTCCTTTTTTAGAGTTAATACCCCTAGATGCATCAGTTCAAGAAACACGTACACTTGAATTAAACAATCATGGATGTATTTTTAGACAAACCATATAATATTCTACTTACCAAAACATCAGGATGTTTCTATATACATAAGCGTATCCTAAGGGTTATCACAAAAGTTCTTGCATCTGAGTTTTTGAAGGTTAACTAAACCTATCCTTTGATACCAACTATAATAAACAAGGATTTTCATACATAGATATTACATCATTTTTTGATGAATATTTATCACATTATAAACACACATTTATTAGGATTGAAAAGTTATAATTCCTTTGGAAACTAGAAAACCTAACCAACTAGTTCATTGGTAAACTACATAATCTCCCAGAAAATTTCTTAATAATTATCCCAATTCTCAAAAAAAATCATACATAATATATTTCAACATAACCTAGGGAAAAGAAACAAATGAAAGGGTGAGACCAAATTCTCAAAAAGGCTAAAAAATGAATATATATACACATATCATGAAGATAAATGTATGATAACATGAGAATAACATTTTAAAAACATACCTTGCATATAAAAGATCATTATCTTGGATCATGGAATAAATATTTGTAGTTCACAAGATGTGGATCATAATAGAATAAAATAAAATAAACCATGACATCATAACAATGGTATAAGACATGGAATTCTGGCATACATATATTCATAGAAAATCATTTCCTTATTAGTAAAAGGTACAATATTGACACTATAATAGTAGAATTGGATTAATACCCAAACCATTATTATTTTCAAGGTCCACTCCCAAGACTATCAAAGTGTATAGAGTTCCCTACTGAACAGGTTATTCTCCTCATTCCATTCTTTTTTATCTTATGAGATATCAATCTTTACACAATGCATTAGAGGGAGATATAGATCTCACCTGTCAAATAATAAAAGTCATACTTATGTGTTCCATAAGATCATAAGCATTCATCATATCAGAACGCATGAAAATAAATTGGTTTAATAAAATTTCCATTATAACATAACCTGTAGAAAATAAATAGGTCTAATAATCATATCATCTATGCATAACCCATGGAAAAATAGGAAGGTTTCATAAGCATTTTGTCATGTTATAACCCATGAAAGAGAAATGGGATTCATATACATCATGTATTTATAAAAAAACATTCAAAAAATAATGATGGAATCATTAAGTAATATCACCCTTAGATATTATTAAATATAAAAGGATGTTATATTAGATGGAAATTTATTTTAAAATAAAAATCACTTGGAATGTTTCTTGAGGAAAATATCCATTCTTTGAAAATCACATTTTTAAAATTAAAAAATATTAAATTATTATGTAAATTATTTTATATGAAAATAAAATGGAATACTTATATAATAATATTAAAAGAAATAAAGGTTCGGATTTTTTGAAATTTCATTCATTTCATAAGTATTGAAAGAAAAATTCCTTTGAAATATTAGGTAAAATCAAAATGAGCCTCATTTGGAAAAAATGCATGGAGATTCATTTCAAAAAATATTTTCAAAAATTAAACATAAGTAAAAATTATGATAATAATGAATTTTGGATAATGTTAAAGTAATTTATGAATTGTTTTGTAAAACTTTGTTTTAGATGAAAAGGGGTTTTTCACTTAAGGGAGAAATAAAGACGGTTTTTTAGAAAAATATTATTCTGTTAGATTAATTACATAAAGAGTGAAAAATGAATGGAAAACGTGTTATATCATGTAACAGATAGAGGAGATTAAAATTCCTGATTTTTCTTGAGAGATTAATCATAATATTTTATCATTAGAATCATAATCATAAATAGTCCTAATAATTGATGATATTGTAACATAAAATCTTTACCGCTTTGGTATCTTTTGAATCCAATGTAACATTAAAGATCTATGTAAAATGAAACATTAAATATCATGAAAATAATTATATTCATTATATAACATTCCAAAGGTTTGTATATACACCATCTAATATTATATATGTGTATAACATAGCTTAATTCTAAAAGAAAGAAAATTGAGACAAATCACCCTTACCTTAAGTCTAAACTTCCATAAAATAGGTTCAAACCACCTCTATAATAAATATAATATTATTATAAATATACTATATAACCATACTTATATATAAAATACCATGTTTTAATTACTTCGGACCTTTTATTGCCCATTTATTAAAAATTCCACAATAAATCCATGTTTCAAGAAATAATTTCTTTATATTTTGTGTATGTTTTGAGTTATATTTTCTAGTACTATTAAATATATCATGGTTAAATTATCTCTAAAATGTTAACTATGATATAAATATCATATAATTCTATTATATATATTATAGTAATATATAATTTTATATATTAAAATTGAAATACACCATTCATGGAGAAGGTGGGTCATACGTACACATGAACACTGTTCAATAATAATAAAAGGAGCTATAAGAAGAAATAAAATCAAAACAGATTCTAAACAACACTACCTCTTCTTTGGGTAACCTCCATATGTTTGCACCAAAAACCTTCATAAGATAAATTTATTGTCCAAATAGTGATTCAATGATAAGATAGGGGAAGAAAAGAATGGATTTGGGTTGGTCTTGTACAAAATAAATGGTTTTGGATGTGTGAAGAGAAGAGGATAGTGGTGGACTTTTATAAGTGAGATGAGTGGCACACTTGTATTTTTTTAACGGTGCACCCTTATTTTTCTCATTCTATAAGGGAATAAAATTGGACATTATCTATATGAAAATATTTAAGTTCAAAATATGTCAATATAATGGATTTTGGACAATATTTGGGTCATTTTAACCTTTGTCCTTTTATTTTAAACCCTCATGAACCCATTTTTACATTATATGAAATTATTATTGGGTAGATTCCATGAACTGGTAAAGATCATGAAATTTTAGGTGCCATGAATCAGGTTCACGTCATTAAATAGTTTATTAGGGTTAATTTTACATAAGGTGTCCCATTTTTTAGTGAATAATCTAATTAAAAAAATCTCATTTTTGAAATGGTTTCACAACATGAATATCTTCGAAACTATTGTTTTAAACCATGTTGTGTGTATGAGTTTATTTAATCATCCATGTAGGGTACTCTATCAAACCCAAGGGTGACTCCTACTGATTTCGGAGTGATTGTGTCCCTTACGAATGTCGTGGTTGTACATTTAATCTTCGATGAGTTTATTTGCTTTGGTTTTCCACTATATTATACCTTTTCTCCATTATTATAGTTTGATATCTTAACCACTATTGAATCAATATTTTGCAGTGAAGTTTTTGTAATCAAGGTCTTTCTATTGATCACTATCGAATTAATTCTTATTTTTTTACCTATTGAATGCATTGGTTTTATCCCTTGATAATGTTAGGTGGTCTGGAACACATCCCGTCTGGTCTATTTCTAATTATTTATTGATGTGTAATATTATGTGATTATACTAACACAATGTGAGAATTTACTAATTGAATAATGGGTAATGATAATCATGTATTTGTAATACTCCTTGGATTTATATAGATCCTAGAGTGTGGCAACCTATCTTGTGGATATGCATACGATGAGCCTTCCCTTAAGCAATAAGAAGTAGGTTATTAGCTAAAAACATGAATTAGAATGACATGATAACTTATGTGATTTCTTGTGATAGGATCACTTAATAAAATGGATTACTTATTTATTGAAAAAACTAGTTATACATGATATGATATGGGTGAGTACACAAGTATGAAAATGGATTTACATGTAATTCAATGAATGGATGGGAAATTGAGAGACAAATGGTGATTAGATGAATTGATCATTATGATTTATTATAATATGTTGATTAATTATTTCCATTATGATTTGTTCCTCATTATAGTGAAAATCATATGTAAAGGGATTGGCCTGGTTATGCTAAAATTCTTATATAAAGTGCTCTAGTCTATTTTGCTAAAATTATTATACATTTGGACTAGTGCGATTATAATTCAGTGTTTTTTTTGTTCTTAAACCAATTATGATGAAATGATTATATAAAGGGATTTTCCCAATAATGTTGAAATGATTATATAAAGGACTTTTCTCAGTTATGGTGAAATGCTTTTATAAAGGGCTTGTCCCTTGTCACGATCCATCCCATAGGGGGGCATGATATGACTACCCCAAGCCTATCTCCCAAAGGACAGGGGATGGTGAAAAGTGCCAATGGAATTATCTTGTATGTGGGAGTAATTTTCCCAAGTACTTGTACGCACGCACACACATCCTAGCCCACAATGTTGAAAATAAAACATGAATGCCACTAAGATAACCACTAAGAGTAACAGTACAAAACTTAAAATAAAGGGGCCAGAATACAAGCACAAAAAAAGGAAACGTACAAGCTCTATAATTATATATGTAGTAAACCCTACCTAAAGGGAAGGTGAAGGGGGTGTCACCTTAAGCCATAGAAGTATGCCTCGTCTGTCTGATCTCACTGGGCGTCGCCTAGTCCAAGACCACAAAGGTCTATGTCGAAGCATCTGTTGTTTGCACAAGACACAACACGTGTGGGTGGAGCCCGTGTAGGGATGAGTAACACAATACTCACTAAGGACCCAAAAACACATAAGTAATACCACAAAAAACATTATTCACAATGTAGACTACCAAATAGGTATATTAATAGTACCCTCTAAGAAGTCCAGTCAAGAGAGGGTCACTAGAGTCAGCTCACACAGGTATAAATCTAAAATATAAAAACCAATAAAATCATTCACAAATGGTGAACACCTGGTACTGTCGATACTATCATTCACTAGGTTCTTGGCCACCTAGACCTGATCTTCCCTTAGGCTTTCTTGGTCACCTAGACCTGTTCTCCACATAGGCATGTTGGGGAACCTATACCTGCTCATCACTAAGGCTTGGTGGGGCACCTAGACCCACTCTTCACTTAGTCCTGTTAGGGAATCTAAAACCACTAGTCAATTTGGTCTGTTGGGGCACTAAATAACACTCCTCATAGCCTTCTCATCACATATAGCTACCGGATTCATAGTCATAACATGCTTGATTCTGAGAGTATCTACTCCTCGAGCAATCAGTAGTATCTAAATATTCATGAAACCCCTCTTAGAGTATACCAAAAGGACCCCCTCATCGAGAGGGTCCCAATGGAACAAATATGTCTTCAATTGAATGTGTATTTTGGATATAATGAGCCTTTTTGTAAAAAGGGGCATGTGCAGTCAGGGTCTGGTCTGACCTAGTCGGACCGACCTGGCCCACTGGGTATGACCCAACACTACGGGTAAACTCAGCCCGCTGCAGTGGCCAGACACAAGCCTTTGGACCCGACCCACTGAAGCGGGCCAGTCTAATCTGCCTGGGATGTGGTGAGCACCACATCCAACCCGCAGTCGTTGATGGAGTTCTCCACGGTGGTACAGATGGACCACAGCCTCTAACTACATCCGTCGAACCACCTCCAGCCCCCGGAGCGCCGGTGGGTACTTATTCAGGCCACCAAACTCGTTCTAATGTTATGTTTTCTGATATGCTAGTCCTATTGTGCTCCCTAGGTCTTCGTCTCCACTTTCATGGGCTCCAATCCATTTTTCTATTGATCTGATGGGTCCAAGCATGTTCGGAACCTCCCAGAAAGAATCTAACACAACCACGGGGGTCCGTTGGTGAAGAACGTGTGGAGGGAGAGAGATCATCATGAACACCAAAGTCAACGAACATTGGCCTTATTCATTTGGACTTCATTCACTAAATTAAAAAATTGAGAGGCATTCAAATAATTTACATGAAATAATCCCCTCTTAAATCCCCACATGTTGAAATCCCTCTCCCATGAGGACAATCGATATGTGGGTCATTTTTTTAGTGAATTGAATCGTGTTCATCATTTATAAAGGAAGAATAGGGGAAGGGAGGCCACATAGGAAAAAACCCTTACATGGAGTTTGGGAATGTTCATCGATGAAGAACAGAGTCATATGCCGCCATTTTTCAATCCTTTGATCTGTCATTATCGATGGTGATCTGTTGAAGAGGAAAGGAGCGAAGAAGTTTCTTCTTAAATGTTTGTGTCATTCTCCAATGCTAACTTTCCAAAGCCTCTAAAATCATCCTTTGATTCTTGAATCCATGTTACTCCATTAAATGGAGATAACATGTTTTCAGCATTTCAGTTACGATGTGTCGTAGCGTCAATACGCTTTTTCATTTATTAAATGAAATATTTTCTTCATCACTATGTCACAAAAAAATAGTTTTAAATAAATTAAAACCTTTTAATTTATTTTATAATTTCAAAAAACACTTGAAAATTGACTTTTTTCCTTTAACCCACATTGGTCGAGGTTAGATCCATCCTTGGGTAAAGTATTCATTCCATACATAATGGATCCCTATAATTTTTAGTTCAGGAACTCATTCATAAGTTTCCAAAACCACACGTGCAAAATATTTTAAACAAAAATAAAAAGTTATAACATTTATTCTTGGATCACAAGGCCTTATAATCACATGTCATCTGAGCACCTAGTCTCGAAATAATCCTATAAATTTTTATAAAAATTACATGGAATTACTGATACATTATATTCTCCCCACCTTAGGTCTATTCATCCACAAAATCCAAAATAAGGGCTAAAAAAACAAATGGGGATACTGAGCGCGAATCTGCGCCTCCCTAACCCAAGTTCTCTCCTGGAGATTCCAATGCTTCCACCAAACATGCACCAGAGGAATCAAATATCCACAAGGGACCTGCTATTTTCTATCTTCAATATCCACCAGGAACTCCACAAACGTCGCCCCATTATCAATGTAAAACATGCCCAACTCGATGACATGTGATGGGTCATGAATGGTCCTTCTTAGCTGCAACACATGAAAGACATCATGCACCTGATGGATCTATGGGGGAAGATCTAGGAGGTACACCACCTCACCAACTCTACTCAGAATCTGGAAAGTGCTGATGAATCTCAGAGACAACTTGATGCCCCATTCAAATTTAAATAATCTCGATCGACGTGAGACCAAAAGGAACACATGATATCCTTCCCTAAACAACAAGTGCCTCCATCTCCTATCATAACAGTATTTCTGGAAACACTATGCAGTCCTAATCCTCTCCTAAATGATCTACACCTTCTTAGTGGTGTCTTTTACCAACTCTGCACCCATGAATGCTGACTCCCCTGGGTCTGTCCAGTATAACGGTGATCTTTATTGTCGCCCATACAGTTCCTAGAATGTTTCCTTACCAATGTAGGATTGGTGGTTGTTGTTGTAAAAGAACTACACCAATGGTAGATGGTCCTTTGAAGTGTGAACAAAATCCAAGATTCAAGCATGAAGCATGTCCTCCAAAACCGGGATAGTCCTCACTCTCTAGCCATCTGTTTAGGGAATAAATTCCATTCCCAAATGTATTTGAATCCAGAACGCGTCCTACGGTCTCTTCCACAATTGGGACATGAAGTGACCATTACAGTTTAAAAAACATCAAAGGTACCCCATGAATATGAATTGTCTCCTGAACATAGAGGCATCCCAAGTCCTCTACATAACCCAAATCCAAGAAGGGTGGTAATTGGGCCAACTATCTGATTCGGTCAACGACCACCCAGATGGTACATGTACCTTGGACATGTGGGGTAAACCTGTTATGAATTTCATCGATATACCATCCTATTTCCACTCTGGTACCATGAGTGGCTGAGCCAAGCTATTTGGAATCATATTCTCTGCTTTCACTTACTGATATGTGAGGCATCGAGAAACGAACTTTTTCACTGCCCTCTTCATCCCCAACAACTACTACTAATTTTGGAGATCCTGGTACATCTTTGACACTCCCAAATTCACTTCAAAGGGGGAGATTGGGAACTTCCTTATAACATCCCCTTGCAATGTCACTGGTACAAAAGTGCACCCTCTAAAAAGGTAGAAGTTCTCCCCAGTTATTGAATATCCATTAGGGGTATGCCATGTGGATAACTGAGCTCGTCAGGCCACACAATCAACATCCCCAAGTCGTGCCTCTCGAACTCATTGCAAGAGTGGGGGAGTGACAACCATAGACATAAGTTAAGCTGATCCATCACCATCTATGAAGGATATATGCATCGTAGCAAACTACTATAATTCCTCACTCAGAAAATACAACCCGGTTATCGTATTGGGAACATACACCACAACATTCCCTTTCCTAGTAGTATAAACTATCTGGAAGTCAGAGTCCTTGAGGAAACTTGTTCACCACTGCTATCTCAAGTTTAGGTCCTTCTAGGAGAAGATATACCCTATAAGTTTTTAGTCAAAGTAGAAGACAAACCACTCACCCATCAATTAGTGTCACCACATCTTCAATGATAAGACTACTACTACTAGCTCAAGATCATGGTCGCGTATTTCAACTTATTATGCCTCAAATTTTATGAACCATATGAAATAACCACCTCCTCCTATGTCTAGACACCATCCCATTCCAGTCCCTGATGTATCATAGAGCACTATATATCACAAAAACTCCTCTAGCAGTCTCAAGAAAGAGTCACTCATTAGTCTCTACATCAACTCCTAAAACTCTATTGGAACTTATACATCCACACTAAGTGTTTCCCCTTCTATGTCAAAGATAATAAGGGTTTATTTACCCTAGAAATGTTGTAAATGAACCTATGGTAGTATCCATCCAAACCCATGAAACGCTACACCACATTCACACTCTTGGGGATCCTAAGAAAGAATGACCTCTATCTTTATTGGGTCCACTTCCACTCCGGCCTCTGAAATGACATGTCCCGGAAAGTGGACTTCCCAAATCCAGAATTTTAACTTCGAGAGCCTCCCATAAAACGGGTGCTCTCAGAGAGTATACATGACCATCCTTAAGTTTGTTGTATGCTCCTCCTCGAATGCTGAGTACACCATGATGTCATTAATTAAGACAAAAACAAACCGGTCGAGTAATTCGGGAAGATCCTATTCAGAAGTCTCATGAACATTGATGAGGCATCAGCCACTCTGAATGGAATTACCATGAACTCTTAGTGTCCATAATGACATATAAAGGCTATCATTGGTACATCCTCATCATATACATGAAAATGATGATCGCCAAACCTGGGGTCTATCCTTGAGAACCGACTCAATCCCTTCAGTTGGTTGAAGATTTCATCGATTGTTATAAGAGGGTATTTGTTCTTCACGGTCACCTGAATCAGGTGATGATAGTCCACAAATAGCCTCAATATCTTTTCTTCCTTAATGTAAAATAGAACGGCTGCCACCCATGGTGAAACACTGGGCCTTATAAAGCCCTTTCCCTGGAGGTCCTAGAGATGTACCCTCAACTCACGATGCTCTGCGGGAGCCATCCAATATACTGGAATGGATAATGGAGTCATCTTGAGATGTATATCAATATAGAATTCAACCTCCCAGTGAGGTGGTTGTCCTAAAACAACCTCAAGAAATATGTTCTCATACTCATCCACCACTACATGAAATTTAGGACTCCTCTTATCCATCGCACTGAGGGTAAGGCTAGAAAACTAGTGATTGATCAGTTGCACTCTCCTACAAGTAATTTCATCCTATGCTACAAGAAATACCTTTTTCTAGTAAAAGAGAACCTGGTTATATCTCCATGAACACACCATACTCTTCACCTAAAAATTTCAATCTAAGTAGGGATAGGGGATAACTAATCCATACCCAGAATGGCATCATAAGGCACTAACTCCACTACAAATAGATCATAAACAAAGATCTCACCTCCAAGGGTAAGCTCTCACTACCATCACTAATGTGTAATTGTCAAATCCTCTTTTGTAGGAGTCTCTAATTGTAAGGATTGAGATAATGAATCTACCGTAATCTACAAGCTCTGAAAAAGGTTCATGGAAAGGAAAGAGTGACAGGAACCTTTGTCTATAAGATCTAAAGCTAATGTGGAGCAGACATAGATCAAACCTCAAATCATATCTGGAGAATTGGGATCATGGGCCTCTATCACCTCATGTTGGGCGGACCCCTATCCACCTGCTCCCAAATCCCATAGTGGACCACCTTGGGGTGGTGGAGGTAGTACCTCGAACCTCTTCCAACCTCCTTCCACTCTCCCGGCTCCCCTTCTAAATCCACCTCACTGCCGACCACCCTGCTCAACCCTCTACCTATACCACATTGGTCCCTCGACCATATATTGGTCATCTACATGGAGAGTTGGAAATTCAAGAGCTATGTATCCTTGTCTACCTCATGTATAGAACACCCTTACCCTATACTAACTCCCTATGTTATGAGAGCCTCATACTACCGACCTTATGTCCTGAGGTCATCCCCGAAAAGGCTTGACCCACTTGGGTCCCCATGTATGCTTCCCTCTACCCACCACTAAGGACTCCACCACCAGATGTCTAAAGGTAGCTCCTTATACTGGAACCCGCTCTGCCGTGAAGCTCTCTATGAGAATAGATATCTCAAACACCCCATATTGGGTAGGTATTATAAGATATACCATGGATGCATGGATCTCATGGTGTAGTCCCTTCTCAAAAGATCCAGCCCTAAAGAATGGGCCTCGGACCATGTCTGTAATGTTGGGAGAAAGCTCAGTGAATCTCTCTGAATACTCTTCTACTGTCATGCTACCCTGTTGTAGGTGCAGCAGCTCCGGGATATGTAATGATTGTTAACTATTTAGAAAGAATTCCTTCCTGAAGAGGCACAAAAAATCAGTCCAAGTGAAGTTCACCTTATCATGCGTCTAGATCTTCAAGCTCCACCATCTCACCATCAAGCCCTGAAGAAGGCTCGAGACTTAGATCACCATCTAGTCGGGTAGTGTCCTCAAAAGATAGAAGATGCAGGTAACCGCCTCCAAACAATCCTCAACTATATGAGGTCAGTCTCACCCCTAAACCTAAGACTTCTCTATTTTTGGGACTCATGTAAGACATTGAGACGGTGTGCGGCCTCTATCGATATTACTGGTAGGAACTATTGATCGATGGGTGGGGGTATCACTAGTTCACCACCCAGTGGTTACATCTTCTGTATTGGTCTCTACACTTATTCCTCATAGCTAAGCGTACAATCCTTGTAGTCAGACACTGGAATCCTGGATAGCTGTCTATGTAGAGGAATCCTGAAACAAATAAAGATGAACCACATTCAATAGATTATACCAGGTGATCTGAACCAAACTCAAGAAGAACACAAGAACACTCTTAATTCATGTATGATTCATGTGACAAGTGTTTTCTTGTACCGAGTTGAAAATCATAATTCAGGGTCATGGTGTATAGATACATCGGCCGCCGCACCAACATTGGACTCTCTGAGTCTAAAAGTCAAACTCAAAAACATTTAACCCTTTTTTCCCAAGACAAAGCCACTAACCCATGGTACTTTAGAAAGAACTGACTTCCTCTGGTACCACTTTGTCATGACTCGTCCCCTGGGGCCCTTGTCATGACTACCCCAAGTCAACCTACAAAAGTCTAGGGGCTGGAGAATAGCACCAAAAGAATTATCCAGTAAGTGGGATCCATTTTCCATAGTGCCTATACACACACACACACACACATCCCATCCAACAATAAAAGAAAGTAAAAAAGAATTTCACTAAGACAACCATTGAGTGTAAAAGTAAAAAAATAAAGGAAATGGGGCTAGAATACATGCCTAATAATAGATAAGTACATTCTTCTGAAGTCTGTCTGTGGTAAAGAATACATAAAGGGTAGGTGAAATGGGGTTTTGAATGAATCTGTAGAAGTACGAACTCGTATATCGGATCCCACTAGACACCGCCTGGTCCCGGAACACCATGGCTTCCATTGAAGTTCCTATAATCTGCAAAAGACACGGCACGTGTAAGTGGATCTTGTTTAGTGGTGAGTAACACAATACTCAATAAGGACCAAAAAACATAAATGTGATAGCACAAAGGAAAGTACGCACACTACCAAAGAGGTACACAAAGTTTATCCCCTAAGAATTACATTAAAGATAGCTTCACTAGAGTCATCTCACATTGGTATAAATCTAAAGTATGAAAAACAAGACTATCAATTTCAAACACTGGACAACTTGTACTGTCAAGACACTCATCCCCGATGAGTCACATAGGCCTGCTGGGGCCCCTAGACCCACTCGCCACTTCAGCCTTCTGGGGTACCTGTACCCGATCCTCACTTAGTCATGTTTAGGCACCTAGACCTAATCATCACATAGGCCAACTAGGGCACCTAGACCCCCTCATCACATTCTTCCCGCCACATCCAACCTTAGGATTCTTGGTCATCATGTGCTTAATTCTAGGAGAATCTACCACTCAGGTAATCTGATGTATCTCAACTTCCATTAAATTCTTATTATATTATATCAAAAAGAACACCTCATCATGAGGGTCCAAACTCTATAAGCAGCTCATCAATCGGACATGCAGTTTGAAAGTAATGAACCTTTTAGTAAAAAGGGGTTGGTGGGGTCTGGGTCCGGTCAAACCTGACCCAACACCGCTCAGGGTCCGCCAACTTGATTTGGGTCCCCTAACCCTACCTAGGTATATCCCACACCGGCTGGGTCCATCCCTCTACATTGGGCCAGCCTGAGGTGTTGGGCCCAGCCTGGGGCTAGCTTGCCTGACCAACCCAGCTCGCTAGAGTGGGCCCGTCTTCTCGTCCTTGGACACGGTGGGCGTCACATCGCACCAGTGGCCTCATGCCATGTGACGTGCTTCGGCAGCCCCTTCTTCCAAACCCCCACCTCTTGGAGTCCTCTGATCACTGCCCTCAGTAGATGTCATGGGATCCCTTCGCCACTGTGACGTATCATCACCGGCGCTGCCGCACCATCGGGTACTTTCACGGGCCATCGGACTCACTCCAGTGGTCTATTTTCTAATCTATAAGTCCCACTGTGATCCTCGGGTTTTTGGCTCCACTTCTGTGTTTTCCAAGATTTCTTTCCATTGATCTGGGGGGTCCAACCACATTTGTAACCTCCCAGAAAGAATCTGACGTGACCACGGGGTTTCGTCGATGATGAACATGAGGAGGGAGGGAGATCACCATAAACACACAAGGCAAAAAACATTGTCCTATTTTGTTTGTCCTTTGTTCATTTCATTAGAAAAATTAATGACAAAAATTAAAACAATTACCACGATATAATCCCCTCTTAAATCCACGTAGGACAAAATCCCACCCCTGTAAGGATGATCGATCAACAAGTCAATTTGTTAGTGAATTGACCCACATTCATTATTTAGAAAGGAAGAATGGGGGAAGGGATACCACATAGAAAATAGAAAACCCAAAATTTGAGTCTTGGGTCATTATTCAGTGAATAACGTAGTCGTACGCCATCCTTCATTGATCCTTTGATCTCTCATTATTAATGTTTATCCTTTGAAGAGGAAGGGGAAAAATTTTGTGCATCGTTGACATCATCATTCGCCAATGCTAACTTTCCATAGCCTCTAAGATCATCCTCAAATACCCTCATCCACATTACCCCATTAAATGGACATACCACATTTCATAATTTTAGTTATTCATTATCACAGCATCATTACGTTGTTTCATTTTTGTAATGAAAAATTTTTCTCGTCGCTGCATCGCGGTTAAATATTATTGAATAAAATAAACCCTTCTAAGTTTATTTTATTTTTTTCTTGAAATTACAGAAAACTAACATTTTCCATCAACCCACACCACTTAATGATGGGTCATTCCATGTGTAAATTCTCCATTCCGGATTCAATGGTGCCCTCGGATTTTAAATCCCAGCACCTGTTCAGAAGTTTCTAAAACCACATGCGTACACTATTTTAAAAAAACCACAAAAACGTTTGAACATTTATTCTGGGATGGCTAAGCCTCGGAATCACATGTCATCTTAGAAAAAAGTCTTGAAATAATGCCATAAATATTTCAAAAAATTTACATGGAATTTTCAGGACATTACAGACCTGTTATGTTGAAATGCTTATATAAATGGATTGGATCAGTTATACTAAAATTTTTATATAGAGGAACTAGACCAATTATTCTAAAATTATTATATTTACGCATTTTTCTCAGTTATGATGAAATGGTTATATAGATGACTTAGTCTAGTTATGATGAAATGATTATATAGATTGAATTTTCAAGGTTATATTATTATCCCATGGAATTTTGGTTATATTTGGAATGGTTGTGCTATATTCTCAAAGATATATTGATATAGTTCCAAATAAATTTGATTGTTGTATCATACTAATTGATTAAATAAAACTAATTAATATTTCATTATTGCATGAACTTATTATAGGACTGTTTATGTTTATATATTGTGGTGTGGACCTAAAATGTTTTACTCACACACAATTCATCCTGCCATTTGTTAATTCAGCAGAATACAGAGATGTGGGTATTGATAAGGGAAATCAATTTGTTGTTGATTTTTTCTTGTTGGATAGGTTAGAGTTTGGAGATAGTACTAACATTAGGTTTGGTACAAGGGTATATTTTGATTTTAATTATGTCATCTTGGTTTTACTACAATTATAAATTCATTTAGTTAAATTTTGGCCCAACATTTCATGGTTCATTATTATTTCATTTACATGATTAAACTTTTATCTTTCTGTTGTATGACATATTGTTTCCTCTATTTATGTTACTATAATATTTTTTTTATTGTATAGAAAGACTATATCATGGGTTATAGTCTTACCGCAATTTTCTCTACACCCCTACTACTAGTCGACAGCCTCTAGAATATGGGAGGGCTACTTGAGGTCCAGTGACCAACCTGATTTTTATATGCAAGAGATAGCCAAATCGTGTGATGATACAAAGTTATATTAGTATATATTTTCTTTTTTGTTACTTTACTAATTGGGTAAGGTAAAAATTAGACTTGGATGTGTCTGGACTTGGTAATGAGATTGCTTATTGGAGTAGCTAATTCATGTGTTGAAGGACCCTGTAACACACTGGGAGGGGTGTGGTGAACTAGGGTGACAACTTTTTCTTTTTAAAGTTGTAGATCTTGTTCCCACATTGGTAGGAACTTGTTCAATCTGTCAAAAAATTAAAGAAGGGAGATGACACAGTACTTTTACTTGGTTCCCCGCAAAGGGTTATGTCCAAAGAGCATACGCCGACAGTGTGTTGGTCTTACCTAAATCCACTAATCATTACATGTTTTAAGATTGCAATATTTGGTCACAGTCACTCTGTGCCAGACACACTATCCTTACAAAGGTTCAATGATATCTCACAGTGTCCCTCGGATCACTTCCCTCGACTACCCCTAGCTTACTGCCTTGAGAGAAGTCAAACTTAGCTTATCGACTAGATTATTGCTTCAATAGAATGGAATTTAATTATTTGTCTCTGTTCAGAATGAGATACTTCTTACATTGAAGTCCAAAATTGATTCACTTGAAATCACTGAACCACTGAACCAGATATTCAGAAAATTTATTCAGCCTACACTGACAATTGCACGCAACACTTACCCTATGTGCGCAAGATCTAACTTTTGTGTGAGGATTTTCTTTTCACGCTGAAAATCTTTCACACAACTATATACTTTACACAAAACTGTAACTTGTTTAATGAAACTTTAATATTTTATGTGCAACATTAATTTTTTCACACAACTCTAGCTTTTCCGTGCAACTCTAACTTTTCCGTGTAACTCCCTTTTCATGAAACTTTTATGCACATCAGAACTCATATCTTTTGTAAGACTTTAGATTTACCGAATGAGGGGGGTCACCTACTATTTATAGGTGTCGCTATCTCCTGGACACAAAACCCTCCATGTCAGGAAAAACCTCTCCTTCTACGTACAAATTCCTTTCACGCGGGAACCACTTTCTTCGCACAACTCCATATTCTAAACGCTTCTCATCCCTTTGATATTTTTCAACTTACTGATCCAAAAACATAACTTGCATACATGTCTCCATAACTCCAACAATTTTCTATGCAACTTTCTTTTCCAAACAAACTTTTCTCTATTTTCTGATTTTTAGGCCCAAAAATTTGGAAAACACTAGAAAACGACACCACCTTCAGTAATTTTTTCTATTTGAATTATATGATCTATTTCCTAGATAACATTCTGAACTTCCCAAGAGGATTGAAAACAAACACAATCCAAACTCCATTACCTGTAGAGAATAGTCATGGTTATAACATGTAGAGGGAAAAAATTCAATACCCAAGGATGGGATTGCGGTTTATGATGATCACTTGTTGTAGTTGATATTATTTTACCTTGGGTGATTTAAATGATTTGTGATATAATTATTTCTAAGGATTATACTTGTGCCCTAGAATGGGATGAGATGAGTATACATGCATCATAATAGGAACATTGTTATATATTTTTATATGAATTGTACATGATATTTATATATTAATTTTGTGTGATATAGTTTCCTATATGAAATCTTAAATGATATACATGTTATATCTGAGAAGTAAAAATGAAAGAACTGCTATGTCATGTTAATTCATAAGTTAATCCATGTTTAGAGAGAACAAGAGACGTGGTTTCTTTTTTTCACTTTTTGATTTTGACCATTATTTTATCTAGAGTTCTAAGAAGTGATTTTGTCTTGTAGATAAAATGCCTCTTTATCATCTTTGAATGTAGAATTAGGAGAGTAGGGATCATTACGCTTCTATTGCAGCTAAACCGAAGATTAATGTGGATCTAGGGAATCAAATAGAATATTATATTTATTATTAATTTCTAAGGGTCATGAAATACATGGAAATGGATATTGTTCACATAGTTCCCTTAATGCCTAAGCTAATGAGAGAGTTCCATCTAAAGAATATGCATATTTTCACTAGGGTAGGAGTCCCTCAGATATATGAGTTTTGAATGTAGTCAATCCAGATGATCTTGAAGCACCTAAACACACCCACTTTTGGGAGGTTGAAGCTTGCTTCTTACATGATTCGTAAACCATCCAAGCATTAGTGTGAAATTCTAGATCAATCCAGACAGCAAGAGGAGTTATCCTACAAGGAATTTGAGGCGACGTTTTTGAGATACTTCTATCCTAAGATGTTGATGGATGAGAAGGATCACGAGATCATGTACCTGACATAAGAGATATTGTTATTAAAGGACTATGACTGATTTTTCATCGACATATAGTACTTTATGGAATCTTTAATAGCTGATGGATTTTCAGGGTAAGAATTTTCTAGGAAGGGATTCACTATTTGATCAGGTTTTATGTGAACATTACTTTTTCTTGAGTATCATTTAAAACATGATTAATCAATACCTCATTACAGAAAAGAATCTGAGAGAGGCCCCAAGTAGATTTTAGGATGTTTCATTAGGGAAAACTTGACGCACTTTTTCTAGTGACAAAAGAGCAATTATGACTATTATCACTAAGAAAATATTGGGTAGATCATCTAGGATAGTGGGAAACCATATCAGGATCATATTCTATTACTGATTTATCAGTGTGGAAATTTTGATAAAAAATTGAATGTGTACATAACTTAATTTAGAGTTTCGTTCTTTTGGTAGGGTATAACACTTATAATGGTTTTGTAGGGGCATAAATTAGAAGAGTAATTGCAGTAGTTTAGGATAGGTACCAGAGTCTAGGAAGGACTTAGCTACACCTTAGCAGACTGGAAGCCTGAGTTCCACAGGACATTCGGGTCGAGGAAAGGGGTTTGATACCCAAGTGCAGAAGTGGATGTACCAATGAGGGGGAGTTGAATAGGGGATTCATACAAGATCCCAGAGTAGAGGGTTAAGTAATATACTCATTATGAATTCTACTCTATCTATTTTGGATGTAGGACCTTATACTGTCATAGATACAATTCTTTTACCATCTTTCATTTCCTATATTTTTCTTGATATAAGATATTTTTATTCCAATATAAATTATATTTTTCAAATGGATTGGACTTGGTCATGGAATATTTTTATGGTTTTTCACCATTAAAACTACATTGGTAGTTTTGTGAGAGAATATCAACCTTTGGGAGACATGTTCTTTATAAATTTACAATTACAACTTATTTTGGGAGTCGTTTTTACTAAAAATAATAGGGTTTGATTTTATTCTTGGTATGGATTATTTACTTCTGTACCATTCTCATATTTATTATTACTAGATTAGATTTACCATCCTTTATCTAGAAGGACGAATTTATTTTCACCAAGGTGAGTGGGGTCTTCAGGATGGTTGTACTGGACCAATTCAATGCAGATTGTATTTTTTTCATAGATTAAATAGAAGGTATTACTATAAATGGTAGTGGAATGTAATAGGATAATTTTACTCTAGTGTTAGACCATTTTAAGGATGTATTTCATGATTCTTCCAATGACTTACCACCCAAGTAGGAGATCATGTTCGTGATCATGTCAGTGTAGGTCATAGGACCAGTTTCTACTCCACTATATAAGACAACACTAGCAAAGCTTCATAATTTTAAATATCAATCTTCAATATCTATTAGATAAGGGTTTGAAATGGATTAATTTGTATCTATGTGTTTTTATGGTTCTTTTTGTTAAGAAGGTTGATGGGACCTTTCACTTGTGTGTGGAATATTGGATATTGTACCAAATAACGGTCAGGATCTGGTATCCTGTTTCACACATCAATGATCTCTTCGATTAGCTGAGATGGGCCCAAATTTTCTCTAAGATTGAATTGAGATTAGGTATCATAAATTGATATTGATACCATCAAACATACCCTAAAATATTTTTAGGATAAGGTTGTCTTGTATGAGTTTATGGGGAGGATTTTCGGCTTGACAAACATGGTGTTCATATTCATGGACTTGATAGACTAGATTTTCCATCCTTTCCTGGATTAGTTTATGGTGGTTTTTTGGGAAAAATATTAGTGTACTCTCAGTCTTTGTATAATCATCCCCAACATTTTGACGTTTTCCTATGTTCATTGAGAGATCATTAACTTTATATCAAGCTTTCCAAATTAAGTTTCAAGATTGATAAAGTGAACTTCTTAGGCCATGTCATCTCAGAGGCTAGAGTGTCAGTTGACCCATAGACAGTTTCGGTCATTATATATTGAGAGTTTCCCATGAATGAATTAATGATTCAATGATTTATAGGTTTAATAGGTTGTTATTGGTGTTTTTTCTTTGACTTCGCTTGTCTATAAGAATTTATGTCTGCGCTAAAAACAAAGGGGTGAAGTTTTTTCAGTCAAATTCATCGAAGAGTGTTTTTTAGGATCTGAAGAGAATGATGACCTTATCACTAATCCTCACCTTATCAGATCTAGGTATAGAATATAAATGTACTATAATGCATCTAAAGATAGACTCGGAGTAGTTAAGATGAAACAGTACTGAGTGGTTTCTTATGGATCCAGACAATGGTAAAAACATGATATAAATTATCCAACTTGTGATATGGAGAAAACTATGGTGGTACATTCCCTAATATAAATTATCCTACACATATCAAAATAGACTTAGGTAAATCTTTTCATAGTGGTACTTCAACCTCTGGCATAGGTGGTGGGTTTGGTATCTGTAGCCCTTCATCATCGAGTTGGATAATACACTGGGAAAAAGAAACTTTGTTTTGAGAACCTTGAGCCAGAAGAGGTAGATAGATGCAGTAAAGTAGAATTTTCATACGTTGAAAATGATGGAACTCTTTGAAAACATGAATCTAGATGTTCTAGAGTCAAAAGAAGAGATATATCTAACTTCAAATTTTGTTATACCTATTATTTTGGATCATATCATGAATGATTAGTTATCTAATATGGAGGGATTATATCTCAGGGAAATATTGTATGATTGGGTGCCACCATCCAGATGGTCTCTTAGAAGTAGCTATGTTATTATTTTCCATGTGCATGTGTGGGTTCCTATGGAATTGACCGAGCAGTTGATGAGAGATTTTCTTGCTTCAATATGGGTGGTATATCTAGGTCTGTAAAATATTTAATGTGATCTCTATATATGGTACTAGTGTCCAAGAATGAAGAAGGAGGTAGTGGGATTCCTAGAGAGATAGTTCACCTATAAATAGTTTAAATTTAAGCATCATAGTCATGTTGGGTTGTTGCATCCTTTTCCCATTCTTTGATTGAAAATAGGATGACGTCACTGTGGATTTTGTGATAGGATTACCTAGGAATACATTCAAGAATGATTCAACATGGATGATCTTAGACTGACTATCGAAGGTTTCCCACTTTTTCTTATTATGATACATTCATTATTGATGATTTGGGTAGTCTTTATATGCAGAATATAGATCGGTTTCATGGTTTTCTAAGGATAATCATTTTAGATAGAGATCCTCATTTCAAATCTCAGCTCGGTAAGGGTCTTCAAAAGGATATGGGATCGCAAATTATTCTGAGTATAGCCTATCTTCCCGGGATATATGGATAATCTAAATAAACAATATTGATTCTTTATAAAATGTTATGATTCTATGTTTTGGATTTTGGTGGTTTGTAAGAGAATTATTTAGAACTCATAGAGTCATCTTCTAATAACATCTTTCAGGTATCTATCCAAAAGCTTCCTTCTAAGGCCTTGTATAAAAGGTTGTTTTGTTCACCTCATTCTTGGTTGGAGTTAGGTGATCCAACACTTTTTAAACCAAGTACCGTGTAGGAGACATCTGATTAGGTTCAGTTGTTCAGGAAGTAGTTTGTACCATTGCATATTAGGAAGAAATATTATACTGACTAGTGTACAAGACCTCTAAAGTCTGAGGATAGTCATCATTTTTCCTTCTAGTGCTACATGGGTTATGGAAATTCCATATAACGAAATATGAAAAGTTAAACCCAGGTTTTTTATTATGTTCGAGATAGTGGAAAGGGTCAGTCTATTGGTGTATCATTTGGCCCTTCTAGAACACCACAATGAAATTCGTGATGTTTTTAATGTATAACAGCTTCAAAGATAGCATCCATACCCTTATCAAATGGTATATGATGATGAAATTGAGCTTGTTCTTCATGAATTCTTTTAAGATTATTTCATATAGATTTTCAATCATTAGGAGAAGTATCTATGGGGAAAGACTATACTTATAATTTGAGTGAAGTGGTAGCTTGGGTGTCTTAAAGATGATACCTATGAGAGAGAATCTTACATGAGAGAATAGTGGCCATAAATGTTTTCAAACACCTCACAATGATTCTTAGAGTATTTTATGGTATATATTTTATATAGTGGGGAGGTTGTAAGAACCCATCCTTCTCCAGGTATGTCCTTCTTTGAGTTTTGGTTTAACTTCATTTTTTTGGGTTTTCCTTCTTCTTTAAACCTTGTTGGTCAAGTACTTTTTTGTGACAGGGATAATTTTATGGATAAAATAATGAAAAGTTTGAGAATGTATGTTTTTCTGAATTCATAAAGTCTATTTATAAAATTCCAAGGGATTATGAGGGTTTTATTGGGTTGGGAAGGCTTCAGATGTGGTACGGGTGGTTGCTATAGAATTTGGGTTGTGTACTCTCTACAGGCCACTACCACATCAAGAACATGTTACATGACTTGAAATTATTACTATTAATATTTTGTGGAATGGATCACTGTAAGAAAATTTACACTTTTTGAATTGGGTACAATTCGTGAAATTGTAGATCGATGTTAATTTAAACTGTGGCGATGGGTTTTTAATCGTATCTTGAAAATCATTAAACTTATATTGTGAATATCTAAAAACCAGCCGTCTTAACCCACATTGTGCGTATGATTTTATTTCATCCCTTATTCAAACTCCCCTATCAAACCCCTGGGTGAATTGAGAAAATTTTGGAGCCATTTAATCCCATTCGGAAAACTTAATAATGTCTTAAATCTCTAGTGATTGGTTTCACACTACTTTTACCCTCTCTCCCAATTATTCTCTATTATCATGGGGTTATCTCTTGACCATGATTGAATCTGGTTTTCATCTTGATGTTTGTGTGGTATGGGTTTTTTTGTTATCATTTTCACCTTGTTTCTTTATTGGTGTTACCTGTTGAAAGAATATCATTGACCACCAGATAAAGGTAGGTGTTCTATAGAAAATCCCTTCTATTCTATTTTTAATTGTTTAGGTATCTGAAATATTTGGTGATTTCATCAACACATCGTGCACATTTACTTACAGAATAATGGGAAGTGATAATCATGTGTTTGGGCTACTCAATGGATTTATTTTGATATAATATTGCATCAATCTAGCTTATGGATACCCATAGGGAGAACCTACCCTTGAATAATAATTAATTGGCAGTTGGATTAAATCATTCATTAACATGACATGAGACATTATGTGATTTCTTGTGATATAATAACTTTGGAAAATGGATTACTCATTTATTGAAATTAATAGTGATACTTGATATGATATGGTTGTGTATATTGGAATGATAATGGCTTTAGATATATTTTAATGAATGAATGGGTAATTGAAATACAAATGGTAATTTTCTTATTTTCCATTATAGATTACGATAATATTTTATCTATTCATTAGATTATAACTTGGGTTGCGATTCATGATGAAATGTTTATATAAAGGTCTTGGCCCAGTTATGATGAAAATATTATATAAAGTGCTTGGCCTGATTATACTAAAATTCTTATATATGGGGCTTGGCCCAATTTTTCTGAAATGCTTATAAAAAGTGTCACGTCGAGTTATGCTGAAATTATTATATAAGGGCATTGGTCAAGTTATGCTGAAGTGATTTTGTATAGGGTGTGTCCTGGTTGTCTTGAAATGATTATATAAAGGTCGTGGCCTCATTATGATAAAATGAAAATATAGATGACTTGGACCAATTATGTTCAAATTATTAAATATGGGGATTTTTCTGTTATGCTAAAACAATTATATTGATAAATTCTTCCAGTTGTATATAAATTCAAATACATGGGTATTTTTCCCAGTTGTGTGATTATTCCATGGGCTATCGATTATAGTTGGAATATTTATGCTACATGCTTAGAGATATATCATTTTAGTGTAGAATTATATTGATTGTCATATCATATTTATTGATTAAATAATTATACTTTTTATCACTTTATTGCATGAACTTATTAACAGAATGTTATTTTTATAAATTGTGGTCTTGACCTATTGATTTTACTGACACCCAATTCAGGTTTCTGTTTGGTACCCAGGAAGATTACTTCGATTTAGGTTTGAAAAAGTTAAGGGGACGTTGTTGCTGATTTTTTCCCGCTAGATGGGTTGGATCATGGAGATGAGATCGATATGGGGTTCATGGCTGGGTTTTCCTTTGCAGTTTATTTTTTTGATCTTTATTTTTTATTTATACGAATCCCAGCATGACATTTTGTTATATATAAGCCTCAAATTACACAATTAATCAATATTTCGTTTACATCTTTTACTTTTATCCTCTAGTTGTATGATGTACTAAATCTTCTATTTCCATTACTCTGATATTTGTTTATTTCCAATTTATAATAACTTTGTACTTGGGGAAATAGTCTCCCAAATATATTCTATACACCCCCACTACTAGGTAGCATCCATTGGAGTATGTGAAGTCAAACCTGATGTCCCATAACCAACATGATTTTGACGTATGAGAGAGAGTCAGATTGGGGAATGTTATATAAAAGATATGGGTAGACAGGGTTATATTTACATATGTTTATACAAGATTTTTATTTAATTTCCTTAAAATAATTTTTGAACCTAGTTCTAATTATAGATGTTTCAAATGTTATAAAATTATGTGTGTGCCAAAAATCTATTTATTATTCCAATGTTATATTCTCGTGGTTCATTTTCTTTGATTTCATTGTAATATAATTCTTATGAACAGACATGAGTTATGTAATGACTCAATTTTATGTTCTATGATATATAAGGAATGGTTTTAAAATTTTATTTTCAAGTTCTCATACCCTTATGATTATGAAATTTTTACATCTTCCTTGTTTACCCATACTAATAATTTTATCTCACCCTTTCTATGTTTCTATTACCCAGGTTATGATGAAAGGTATTGGGTATAATATGTTTAAGGAGGGTTCTAGTTATGGAGAACACAATGGTAGATCATGTAGCTCACTTGTGGATGATTTGTTTACATGTACAATTTTCCAAATCCAATAGAACAAAATGATTCTGGAATGGATCGTTATATAATGTAATGAATATTCATCTTTTAATATTTAATATTCATGTATGAGATGTTTGTATCTTTAAAAAACTAATAGAGATATCACCTGAATACTTACACATTTACTATGTAATAATCAATATCATTTGGTACAATATAGGTGTGTAATAAATAATTGTATATGATATTCGGTTATATCCCAAACTATTCATATTACAAGACATAGGATATATCATATTGAGACACTTTGTTGTGTATAGTAACTATAACATCTTGTGATTATAGGGGAAATTAAATTTTATGTGTTAATATACAAATAACCCATCCAAAAAAGTTTTCATCGCTATATTTTATAAGATAAAATGTTTCATAGGATTACAGTGATTTATAACTAAAATTTCATTTACTTATACATTATCAACATATATGTAAATCAATGATCACTCAAGGATCAACCCTATGTTATATATAAATAATCAACCTCCATTTGATATTGTCTCTCTAAACTGGTCTAGGTTCTTTATGATTCAACTAGATTCCCTCTTCCTCATCTTTACTTATTATTATTAGATACTACCATTTCACAGATGATACGAGAATTCATCATAAGAACCATGTGATTATGATCATCCTATGGATGTATCGATAAAGAGGGAGTCTATTGGATGCCTCTCATGGATATTTATCCAGAAAATTGATTAAAGACTGAATATTTTTAGGTATACAAGATGAATTTAGACCAATAACCAAAAAATCATTGATTTGGAAGAATAAAATCCAAATAACTTGATGAATCTAACCCATAATATTCAAAAATGGGATCATTTCACATTTAATTTGTAGTCAATTTTAAACTTAATGACCTTTTATAAATAATTTTTTCAATTTTAACCAATTTAGTATCAACTCTCATTATATTTTCATCCCAGTGAAGAACCCACACAAGAATTACTCTAGTTCCATCATCATGTGCTCCACCAATCTTGGAAATTCTATGTTGGTATTTTATATTCTATCATGGAGGAATCAAGTGCCATATGTTATTCACCATTGATCATAATAGATATTGTATCTTATATTCTCATTCTTGAGATAACAGAGTATGAATATATCTATACATTATTTAGAGGGTTATTGAGAATTTATCATGATCATGAGAGTATTCTATTTAGATAATTAATAGTGAAAAGTAATTCTCACATGGCACTAAAACAATATAAATAAGATTATATACTTATTTTAAATATTTAGTGATTTTTATGATGTGATTTTATATATTTTTTATTCTAATGAAACCCCATTTAAAATAATAATACTAATATTATTGTTATATTCCAATGAAGGTTCTAACTTGAGAGTTTTAAATTTTCATATGTTAAATAATTATATCAATATTTATTTACATGGTATTATAGAAAATATATCAATTTAATTGTCCCTTAACTCAGCTTACGAATCCCCCATTGTTTTTATCATACTTTTAATAACAAATATTTATTTATATATATTATAATATCCCATACCTTTCCATACCATTTTGTCATGTTTTTTTGGAGATAGGGTCCTTGAGAGGATGTTTTGAGATGTTCTGGTAGACTAAACATGAGTTTTTTCCATTTATAGAGTCACCACACCCTATATGAGGGTGTGTTGAAATCTATTTTAAGATTTTTTAGAGTTATGATTGATAGGTGGTCATTTTTTCTTGGATTTTTAATCCCTTTGTATTTTTTAGGTTTGTTTATTTGGTGTTTCAGTGCTCCATGGAGATAAAAATGGTTGTGGTGGATGTTTTGGGGCGAGTATTTTGAGTTGTGTGTATATAGCTTAGTTTTGTGGGTTTTGTGAAGGTATAATATTTTACCCTAAATTGGGATGTATCTATGTGTATCTAAGTGCTATTAACTTTATGAAAGTTCAAAATTTCATAAGGGTGGCCGATTTGAATAATTTCCTTAGATTTGGGGTGCACCACGAGTAGTGAAATGGCCTGACATACCATTTTAGAAGTTTTTCTGAATGGACAGTTCACCTATGAAAAATATAGACCACTGATACTCTGTATTTTAGTGGTTTTAATGAGTGTTTTGGTGATTAATTGTAAAAGATAATTTGATGTTGAGTTTCAAACAAGGTAGGGAAACAAAAAGTTGGAGTTCACCATGCCATAGTCCTTAGCATGGTGTTTCAAAACAATAAATAATTTCTTCTTAAATAATGGTAAAGGTCATCATGGAGGAAAATGGTGTATTAAAATGTTTTATAAAACATATGATAACTGAGTGGATAAACAAATTAAATTTAGAATAAGAGGATCTACCTTTGATTGGGAAGCACGGTGGGCATTCAGTTCATCTGGATCCAAGTCTCAGATTAAGATTCTCCCTTTATTTTCCTATTCTCTTAGTTATATTTGTTCTTCTTCTATCCAAATTTTTTTTAGGTAGAGAACATCATTTTTGGGTAGAGATTCGAGAATATATAAATAGTGTTTTTATAGGTTCTAGTGGGGGTTCTTTAGGTTGTTGTTTTTTCTGAAGCATTCATTCATGCTCAATGAATTTTGAACTTCCAATTGATGTAGTGTATTTATAGACTTATATTATATATTCTGGAATGATATATTTAAATATACCGGTAGTGATTCCATTACATGACTATATTGATGTTTTCCTTCTATATGGAACTGATATTTCTTGTTGGGGTTTTTTGATTTATGGGATGAAAATGTGGAAAATACAATTTAAAGAATAAATTCAATTAATATGATGAAATGGTTAAAGAAATTTGGAATTTAATGGTATACTTCATGTGTATTTATAATATTCCCATGCTTTGGGTTGGTTTTATATTTCTTGACATGTTGATTTTGCAGTTACCTTCTCTTACTACCACTGATGAATTTTCTTAGTTTTATAATTGGTTAAAAAACTAAATCTCGGAAATGAATTAGTTTTGTGTGACTTTATAAATTACAGTAAACTTGAAAAGAATATTTTTAGTTGAATTACAATGAAACTTGATAGTGAGATGGGAACTAGTGTGTGGTAATTGTTTGATGAATGGAATAAAGGATGAATTAAAAGTGAAACATGGTATGAAAATGGTTGTTTAATATGATGAAAAATTGAATGAATAACAAAACAATATGTGGATGGGTGTTAGAAGTTTATGGTCATGATAATTACATGGATCTATAAACTTATTATCATGTGGACTCCTTTTTAAGGGATTTTTAACTTATCAAATATTTTTTGTCAATATTTTTTGATATATGGTCATTCTGTCATGGATAGAATTTATAAAAGTGGTTATAGAGGAATGGAAGGTGTGGTGAAACAAATAATTATTGGATTTAATGGATCAAATAGATTTCATATCATCATTTTCTATAATGTATTAAGGTAGGTATAATCATGAAAGGTGGTAGAGTGTCATGTGGTATAACCAATGAATGGGTGGTGATGGAATGATGACGGAGGATACGTGGTAGGTTCATGCATGGTTAGGGGAGGGAATGAAGTTGATGCTCTATAATTTCATGATATACTATTGTGATCAAGATGATATAGTTATGATTATTATTGGTTGGGTAATTACATGAAAGGTGGAGGGGAGAAGGTTGATTCCATTTTTGTTTATATTACCCTACCACATATGATTGGGAAATTAGATATTAAAAATATTTGGTTGTGTATATGTGATGTATGTGGTTGTATGGTTATTAGGTTTTAGATATATGTAATGTGGTATATAGAAGTATAGTATTTGATAATGGTTTGGGGTTGATTTAGATCCATTTTTTGTGTTCTTGATTAAATAGAGAGAGGTCACCTATCCAGTTATCTATTTCCTAGAGGGTACTTGACTCTTATAATATGTAAGAGTAATAACCGAAATTATTGGGCCAAGTGAATTTTTTTTTTTAAATAGTTATGTTTTAATGGTTTTATGTGTGGTTGTTGATGTTTTTTATGGTACCAATGATATAGGTTCTGGTGGTAGATGTTGTGGGATTAGAAAGGGATGATACCATAGGCTTGATCTCATGGCTTTAAATATTTGGTATCTGATTTACCATGTGGATATTTATGGTCACTGGTTTAATACTATGCTTCCTCTATTTCTTGTTGGTGACTATATTTTGACTATTTCTCTTAGTTGATTTTCAATCATGTGTACTCATGCATATTTATTTCACAATGATGTTGATTTATTTATATGTGTGATCTACTATTCTCCTAAAGTGATCACCCCATTACACTTTACTATGTGTTTGATGGATACATCATTAGACTTTGGAGTTATTGTTTAGGTGGATTAGGTGGAGTTAGTAGTTGTCCTAGAGTTTAGATTTTCTCTTGTATGTATCTTTCTTTAATGTTTCAAAATTACCATGTCATTACTATTTGAATAAAGTGAATTTATTTTTAAAAATATAAATTATTTTTTGCTGATTGGTGGATATCCTCTTATCTATTGTGCTTAAATTCTTCAATTAAAGCTAATTCTTCCCATATGTGAATTTTTCCCCTTAATACTAATTTCCCCACATATTCCAATTTGACGTAGGATTCAGGGGTCAATACATCTCCTCATTTTTTGACCCAAGGAAGGGTACCAATGGAGGGTTAATTCATCATATATTAGTATTAAATTAATGGTTAATATATAGGATGAAAATAAGAGTTAGGAACATGTGATAATTGAATGGGATTGGTAGGGTTTTAGTAAAACTCAAGCCTAACATGTCATGTATAACAAAGTGACCAATTATGAAATAGACATTCTAGGGACCCCTATGGTTAGAAATAAAAAAATTAACTGCCTACAAAAACTTTTAGGTGAAAGTGTAGCCTTTATAGGGTAGAAATAATATAGAGGTGCATGAATCATGATAGTAGTTACATTTCTAATTTAATTACAGATCTTGTATTCTATTATATTATTATACTATCATGTTTTTAGTTTTTAATAATATTTATTTTTCTTGATAATTTGACAAGATGACCATAAAGAGATGATATATTGGGTGATTAAATAAAAATTATTATCTAATTAAAAAAATAGAACAATGTTGTGTTATTCCCATGATTTCTATAAAATTATTCCTTTAAATTATTTTCATCTCTATTGATGAAGTTCATAAAATTTCAATTTTTTCCCCAGATGTTTAGATTTTTTAGTGAATAATTCTTGTGATTTTCTTAATCTATGAAATTTTTTATCTTCAAAATATGTATTCCCCTAAATATATTCAATCTTGATAGAATGAAAGATTGGTTTTAGAACCCACCCTATAAATATTTATATTCTTCTACAAGTTGTTATTAAATGGGTTACCAACCAATCAAGATGTCTATCATGTGTTAGAGATTTATTATAATGATTTATTCTAATATCACTATTTTATTTTTGGGAAGATGATGAGAATGTATAGTAATGAACCCTTAAAATGAGACAATGTGAAAATGAATAAAACCCATCACTTAATTTTCCATAAAATCTAAAGTTTTGTGGTACTAAATTAATTATATGTGTTACATAGAATTGAATTTTCTTTCCGCAGGTAATTATTAAAGAATGAATGAGCATTTCTAAGGGTAAAAGTGTTTGTTTTTTAAATTACAACAAGCATGTATAAGAATGAAGTATATTTGTATGAATTACTTACTTGATCATGTTTTATGTTAAAAATATCATAGCTAAATATATAATAAAAATCATTTCCACCTAAACCTAGCGTGAAAACAGGTTTTATTAGTAGTAACATGTTTTAAAAAAAATTAATTTGAGTTTAATGAGTATAAATCATGGAAAAAATGTTTTATATTATTTTAGTTTAAGAATGAATGTTTATTGGTTGTGTGGTAAAATTTTTAAATAATTCCCACTTAAGAATTCAAAAAATATTTCCTTGGGACATAACATGTTAATATGTAAATTTTTATACTATATAATGGGATAGTATAAAATTCAGTGTGTAATAATTGAATTATTAATTGAAATCTAATGATTAGTGGTTAGTAATTTGGTAAATCACGGAAATATTATAATATTTAAATGATGGAGAGGTTTGATTAAAAATGTTACTTCTTCTAGAATATGAAGAGAAGAGACACCTCCCCCATCAATATGTGTTCTCTCAAGACAAGATTTAAAGACATGTTGGTGAGTCAGGGCCACCAAAAATGAACAATGGTGACCCAAGATAAATATACATAAATAATACATTGATACCATGTTTAATTAATACAACACAGAAATAGTCACATGACTTGGGGACTTAAAGGTTTAGTGTCTTGGAGACTAAATTCATAAAATTGGTATTTTAAAACACTTCTAGACATAACTTCATATCCATGCTCCTATAGACCATCTTCTAGACATATCATATGATATAATCATCATGATAATATAGGAATGGAACTATAAGAGAGGTGTGAGATCGAATGCTAAATAAAGGAAAATTATCAACTAGTCATAATAATTAGTTCATAATCCTGATAGAAAAAATGAGAAAGGGATAAATATCAGATAAATTATCAAAGAATCGTGAGTGACAATAATAAAAATATATTGAGAGATAAGGTTCGCGTCATTGAAAAATAATACCAACGATAGTTCATTAAAATAATGCATAGAAACACAAAATGAGGATCTATAAAATCATTAAACCATAACATAAGGAAGAATATAATAGTTATAATGGGGTATATCATAAAAATTTGATATATAAAAAAATTAAAGAAAATTTTAGATAAGTGGAAAAAACATAAGAATAGGAAAATGTAGTGAACATATACAAGTCTGTTCAGACCTTGATTTTTTGAACAAATCTATGTATTTCTACCATTTAGTTTGTGAACAAATCCAAGTATGCACACCCTTTAGTTTGTGAATAAATCAATGTACATCAACGCTTCATTATCTCAGGAAATATATAGCCATAAAAATACTTTGCATGGTGATATAAGTCCCCAACCATAATCATCCATATATATGAATTCCACTAAAAATAAAATTATTCAACTCATCATAAATAACCCATGAGAATAAAATGAGTTTCATGACATTTCCAAATGGTAAATAATTGAAAACATGATAATTTAAAACCAAAAATAATAATTCCCAAAAATAAGTATTTAAGAAGATCACTTATTTCTTGATTTATAAAACATTACACCATTAGAGTATAATGCTTTGAAAATTGAAGATAAATCAAAAAAATTATCTTCCTTAAAAATAATTTTACATATCATCTTAAAAATATATGATTTTAAGGTCACATTCCAAAAACCATTTTTTAAAGATGATTATAAAATTTCAAAAACAATTAATTCAAAAAATACCAATAAAAAAATTATAAGAAATAAAATATATTTCAAAAATGTAATATAGATGAGAACAATATAAGATATTAGAAAAGAAAACCCTTTTAAATATTTTCAAACACCTTTACCAAAAACCCACATCTTTAAATGGATAATGAAACCTTTATTTTAAAATGAATAATGGGTAATATAGGATAATTAGATATAAATATAGTTTTAGTTTTTACTAGGGTATGAATGACATTAGTGGTAAGTAAAAAATAATGGATATGAAAAAAATATATACATTAAAATGGGAATTATTGTTAACCAAAATTCATTTTCCCAAAACGAAAGAATCATCAAGGAAAAAGAATTCCTTTTGAAATAACATATCTCCAAAAAGGAGTAAATGAAACATAATATCATCATAGGGTATAATATACCAATATTTACATATAACAAAAAATATGAGTTATTATAATACAAGGAAAATACATTAGTCCCAAAAACACCTTACATTTATTTCCACTCAGTTTAATGTTCTTTAAGACCCTATAAAATAAATATGAATATCTTAATATACAATTTAAAAATCATAGTAAAACATAACACTATTTATAATTTTCATCTATGATCATTATCTAAATTTAAATTAGTTAGTTTTTTCTTATTTTCACATGTTGGGTGTTTATAGTTTGATCATTTGTACAAGATTTATAAGAGTGGTGTTGTTATTTATACTTCTCCAAACATAGTGATATTATTAAGTTCATGATAGTCAATGAAATAATGCATTGATCTATCATTATTATTAAAAAAAATATTGGTTCACCCCAAGGTGAAGAACTCAGGCATACAAATACCTTATCTAGGTTCTCTTGAAGTTACTTTAATTCTTCTAACTCAGTAGGGGACATTCTATAAGGAACCTTTGAGATAGGCATAGACCAAGTTAGAAAGTTTATTGAAAACTCAGCCTCATACTCTAGGGGAATACGAAGTATTTCATCCTTAAATATATGAGTATAATCCTGTATAATATGAATTTAATCAATTTAACTTCATCACCAATCATTTGATCCAAGAGTGCATCTTTTTTGGATATCATAACCCATATTATAGAAATCTATTCAAAATAGAGCTCATAATAATCCTTTCATATATATTTTATTATAGGATGGGTGGTGATGTGAAATATTATATCTTTACCATAAAAATTGATATCTTATAAATGTATGGATAGCCAAACCATACCCAAAATCACATCAAATTCAACAATGTATATAAGAACAAGATATTTAGAAAGCAACTTCCCAAAAATATTATCAGAGAGTAGTTATATATCTTATATGTTATCATCACACCACCAAGAGTTTCCACATAAATATTGTTGTCCAATGTTTGAGTTGGTGAATCAATATTCTTAAAAAACTTTTGCGATATAAAATAATTTGAGGAATTAGAATCAAATAAGGCATTTTCTAGTCTGAAGTGGAGAATGAGTGTACCTGGTACGAATTCATTATCACATTTAGTAATAGTGATACCATATGTTCTTCCATTATATTAGTTTATGAGGTTGTTGGTGTCAATTATCTTCAATTTACCTATTGTATGTGTTGCTATTTTCATAGTCCCCAAAATGATTAAACTTGAAGGGATGAAGTATAGGCATCACATTTTTTGGGAACTTCTTTTTCTTTTTTGCATCAATAAGATTCTTGGAACTATTTCCTTGGTTTTTTTTCAATATATCCTTACTAAGAACAATAGAAATACTTATTAGATCATTTGGAGAAATGTTTTGTGTGTTTTTTCCACATATTTGAAACATAATCAATTTTAATTATTGACCCCAAATAGATAATCATCATATTTTCCATTATACTCCACCTTTATGTTCGTATCCCCAAAAAAAAGACAGTGCCGATTTTTTATCTCCACTTTTATCACACATTAAAAAAATTACTCTTGGCCTCTAAATTATATTATGGATAATACCCTTAGAATACTTGGTTTTAATCCATTGAAGAAATTGTTATATTCATTTTGGATTGGGATATATAATAAAGGAATAACTTTCGAGCCTTGAAAAGTTTTATTCATAAGTATCAATAAACTCATCCTCCTTTTGTTTCATCGCTATGAATTATCATCCCATTATCATGTAAAGAGTTCGAAGAAATTGTTAGATGGATAATAATATATTGAAATCCTCTCATTACAAAGAGTATAATTCCTCTATTTTCATTGTATTCTTAATGATATTCCACCACTGGTAAGCTTCTCCTACTAGATGATAAATATCAAAAATAAACTTCTCCTACTCCAATAATTAGAGTATGGATAATATATTTTCCATCTCATTGATCCATTTATCATAAAGAAGAGGATTATAAGATCCAGTGAATGTGGGAGGATGTTATTTCATGAAAGACTCTAAAGAAAACTATTCTTTAATTGTTGTGTTAGGATGATCAATGAAATTCATGTTATTATTCATAACTTATGATATTTGGGTGATAATTTCTATGATGTCTTTAAGAAATTATTCTTCCCCTTAACTAAATCATATCACTCAGGAAATTCAAACAAGGTGTGTAGTTATGCCTCCTTTTCATGCATTGGGTGACAATCTTGTTAATATCAAATCCTCATTTTTCAATGTAATTACCCTAATTTATATCTATAATAGAGATTGTATCCACTTATAGTATCCAAATAGGGAAGTAACTACAAGGAGAACTATATAATATTTACAGTAAAAAAAACATCACGATATTATCCAATATATAGACTCGTCCCACAGACTATTCCCAATGGTATTCACAAAAGTTTTCAAAACTGTTATCCAAAAATAACTAAACCATGCTTTTTTGACAAATATAGAGATTAAATATAAACATACATAAATAATATATTGATGTAATTGTTTAATTAATACATCTCACATATTTTCTCACAACTCATATACCTAAACATTTAGAGTCTTAGAAAATTACTAGATAAACATATTATTTTACAATACTTGTGAATATTTATACATAAATTTTCTACTATAGACCCCATTGTAGAAATATTATATGGTAAAATTAACTTCATAACATGGGTAATGGAATCATGATAAAGGGATGAGATTTAATGATCGGTAAGAGAAACTAATCAACTATTCAAAACTGTTAGATCATAAACCTGATGGAAAACATGATCAAGGTATAAATATCAGATAAAAAGAACATGGGATCATAAGTGAAAATTATAAAACATAATTGAGAATTAAGGGTTGTGGTATATTAAAATAAGGCCAAATAAAGGTTATCAAAACAAGTCTTAGAAACACAAACCAGAAATCAATTTCTTATGCTAATGATATATTAGAATAAATTGATTTGGTGTTTTAATGATGATAAATTGGTGATAAATGGGTTTCAAAGGGTTTATATAAATATTTTTGTGTTTATATGCACATAATGTGTTTGATAAAATGTCAATTGGTATTTTAAAGTAAAATTGGGGGATTTTGTGTAGTGGTTGACCATGTTTATTTTTTGATAATGTGGTTGTGATTTGATTTGGGTATTTATGTGAGATTTGTGAATTTTATGGTGTGAATCCTATGTTTGGATTGTTCTGTTGATTAAAAAGAAAGTGATTCTTATTTAAAAGTGTGTTTTCAATGGTATTTGACGTAAGGATGTGTTCAAGAAATAGATTTTATCACATGATTTATTCCTTGTTGTGCACCCTAAATGTGTTAGTGAATTTTGAATATGATGTGGATCATGTTTTAAAAATGGATTTCATGTGAGTGTGGATTTGAAAGGGGAATTACACATGAAACGGTTGGATTTCATATGTCATCTTCTTGTTGTGTTCCAAATGGGTTTCATAGATTTTGAATGAGGTGTTAAATGTATTTACTGGTTTTGGATTTGAAATGAAAATTTATGTTTGTATTATTGCACATGAACGTGGTGTATCATGGTGATTTTAGAAATTATTTGAAATGGATTAACAAATGTGTTTGTTGGAAAATGTTAGTGGCATGTTTGGTAATTTGTGTTTCCTTGGGAAAATGGTTTTTATGTAACATGTTTTGAATTCCTTCTTGGCGTCTTGGAATGTTTTTTAAAAATTATTTAAATATTTTGTGGCAAAAAGGTATGGTTGGTATTTTGTAATGTTTCGGAAAGTGGTTTGTTTATGGGAAAATGGTGGTTTCTATGTGAGCTGTAATTTCTCAGTGAAAGTGCTTGTGAAATAAATAAATTTTTAAATGAATTCTTGATACTTGAAATATGTTTGGAAAACCAATAGACCATGGGATGTGTTTCCCTATAGTGGGCCGTGCATATGAACACAATTGGTTTTGCTTTATGACATAGAGACCGTTAGGCTAGGGGATGGTATCCCCACTAATTTATCATGTGTAGGGTAATTCTAGGTAATGGTTGTTATACAATGTGTTTCCAAGTATTATAATTAACAACATGGGATTCAAATGAGTCATCTAGAATGTTAGGTGATAGTTTCGTGTCGGCCCCGATTAGGTGGGTCGCTACCCTCATGAAATGATGGGGCTAGGTGCGACATGCCACTTTATTGGATAGTTTAGAGTGGCTAGTTGATTATTAACTATAGAGTTGATTCATATGACATTAGGTGAGTCCTAATTGAGTATGTTTAGGGATAGACTCTAGATATGTTTAGGAAATGATCATGATTAACTATATGTATGTTCTATTTACTTTTTTCATGTTGTTTAATGAATCTTCTTATTTATACTTGCTTGTTGTTCCCATTTTACTTTTTCATGGATATTTTTACCCTCAGGTATGTAGTTGTGATTTGTCTTGGGGGTTTTGAGCCGGATTTTTGAAATGGAAAACCCTTTTTGATAGAAAAGTCATATTTATTGTTTTTTAAAGGTGAGCTTGTGGAAATTTGTGCTTTTCTAGTTATGACTTCTTTTTTGGATTTCTTTTTTATTAAAAAATCCTATTGAGTTTTATCGTTTGGATTTCTAACTAGGTTTTTGGTTGCGAAATCAGCATGTTTTAAAAGTAGAATTACGTTTTGAAAAAGGAACTCATCCTATGTATATTTTTTCTTAAAAATGAAACCTTTTGAAAATTAGTGTGTGTTTATTTAAAATGATAAAAAAATTCTATTTTTATTTAAAATAGGTTTTTGTGGACTATTTTAGGTGTGGAAATTAATGTAATCTGTGGTGATTACCAACTAAACTATTTAAGATCTCACCCTAATTTGGCCTTTCAGCATCGGTAGACCTGACCTGTTTTGCAGGTGAAGGTTTATTGTTCGGTTACTCTTGGAGAAAGTTGGTTTTGTGCATGGTGGTGACCAAGAGGTCACATAGAGATCTTGTAGTCATGGTCTAGTTTTAGTTTTGTATTGATTTTTGTTTATTTTTCAGTTGTTGTTTCTGGGTTAGTTTTGTATATTTATTGATATTCACCTATATGTTTATTATTGTGAGCTCTATTTTGTTAATTTTATTCGAATTTTACTTAGGCCAAATCTTTCTCATAAGGATTAATTTTATATCCTGCACTAGTTTAAATCCTTTGGGGATTTAGAATTCCCTTTCGGACCATGTCTTGGACTGGGACACGTGTTCGTTTGGATGGCATCCCGGCTTGGTTTGTGGCCAAAAAATCATTAAAATAAATGAGAATTATTCTTAAAAAATGAATTTTCATGAAATAATAGAATCATTTATAAAGAAAAATTAGATGTTAAAAAAATATTTCCATATAAAATAAGCCTAAAAACAAATTAACATCACCATATAGTATAATAGACCAAACTTAAAATATAATATTCAAAGAGGAGTGATTATGACCTAAGAAAAATATTTCTGTTATGTAGACCCCTTAAATTTATTCTTTCTTAGTATAATGTTTTATAACCTCTTATTAAACAAACATAACTACATTAATATGATATTTTATAACTATATTTATACCTTAGTCAAATTTTCTCTAACCTCCCATATATTAGTTATATTTTTTCTATTTTCTCACAACAGGTGTCTATAGTTTGACTGTGTGTACTAGTTTCATAAAATAATTATTTTTGTTTATTAATCTAACAATATTCATCATTACTAGATAATATAAGGTATTATAAAAGATAAAATTTACTTATTTATAATTTTATTATCTCATTCCATTAGTGTTTCAGTTATCTTTAATGAAATTGTAATCAGTGTCATGTTATTTCATAAATTTTTTAGATCGAATATAATATTTCAATAATAAGTTAAATAATTAATAAAACCACTCTAGAACCATTAAAAAAAATTATTTTATTATTAAATTATAATATAATTGGTATTTAAGTTCTTATAGTCATCAATGATAGAGTTTTCTAGAATTTTTCAAGTAGGTGGCTAAATCATCCCAAACATGATCATACTATAGTTAATGGATGGTTATGACAATGAGAGTGGTTTACATTGGATATAATTATGATACTATTAACATAATTATAATCCATTGTATCATATTTAAATATTTTTCAATAAAAAGGAAATAAATTAGGGGAAAATGAGATACATTACAATGTGCAGGCGGTAGTATGCACAACCCATGATTAACATTTCTATTTTTTCAATAATGAGATAGAATTATGATAAATGATAATTTATATTTCAAAGTAAAATTTATATAATATATATAATATTTACTCATCAATATTATCATTAAAACCAACCATGATTTGCGGTATCAAAAAACAGAAGATGTCGATTCGTGGAAGTTGTAGTCCATGTACATGAATTAATGCCCCTTTTGTTATTTTTTTAATGGATGGAGAGGAAGAAATAATGGTTGTTAAATTTATTTCATAACATATAATTATAATAATGACAATAATTTCATTATATTATTATGGATTTGAAAGTTTAGAAAGATGAATATTAAAATGAAAAGATTATGAGGAAAGTAATACTTACATTGTGATCTTGAGTTTTCTCTTAGAAATATAAACGTGAATAGAGGCCTCAAGATAACTAATGGGTGCTAGATGCCTAATGATGTTGGTGAGAGAAAAAACCCATAATGTTTCCAATGTAACTTCTCTTATTATTATATAATTGTGTAATATTTAGTAATATATTATTAGGTAGTTCTCACACACCACTTGACAAAACCAAAAACATTTTATTATATAAATGTGTACATTAAATTTAGATAAAATAAATATCCATAAGAATTGAAACTATTAAAATGGAATAAAAATATAAATTGATATAACTAAAATATGAAAAAATTTATTCATCCAATCCTTCAGAATAATCACACTCATAAAAAATTATTCGTAAATAAAGAAGAATATTAGTAATGAAATATTCATCTTGAAAAGAGAGATATATATAACACTAATAGAATACAGAATTTAATAAAGAATGGTTTTAATATAATATATATTTATATATATATATATATATTAAAGAACATATATGACCCTTAGAATCGAACCATTGGAAGATTAATTTAACCTTTGGAACAGTAATCTGGATGTTATAATCGCAATCATATTGTTATGAAAAATTCCTTAACTATTTGAATAATTTTCTTAAATATTTAAGTGGGAAATAATATTTATTTTTCTTATAAAATCACAATCTTAAAATAGGTATTTTTCAATTAAATAGGTATTTTATTTAAAAATTAATTTTTCTTATTTAGATAATTATTTAATAAAATTACTCAAAATCTTTAAATCTTAATTTCAAAAAAAAGCTCAAGGTTAATTTTTGGAATTTTTCGGATAGTTTAATTTTTATCAATACTAAAATACTGAAAAATACAGTAATTTTTCTTAAAAGATAAATACAAGAATTTATGAGTCATGGATAATATTAGAACCCATTATTTCAAACTAACAAGAACCTTTTACTATATTTAGTCATAATATTCATCACTATTGGTATTCTTGAGCCCAAATATAAAAATAATGCACATAATATTCAAAAACACCCCACTATTCCCCTTATAAATACCACCCATTCATCACTTACCTTATAAGCCTTGGATCTTACCAAAACTCTACCCAATTCCCTTAATAATATTATCCCCCCAATCCTATTTTTATTTGTCTCACCAAATACCATTTTAAGGAGACCTAATGGGTAGCCTAATAAGAGACAGCCAGAGGAAGAGGTAAAATTCTTGACTAAAACAATTTCAATTTTATTCTAATTTTACCACTCCCATATGTTCTCCATCGACATAAACATAGTAACATCAGTATACTAAATCTACTAATGTGTTATTATTATGTTTATAATATCCATATTCTACCTTAATATCAACTGATTCTTAAAATAATAGATTGTTTGTAGTATGATTGGTTTGCCGCCTCTATGAAGAAACCACTTTGTTTTTATCCACCGCCTAAAACGATAGATACAAAAATATTATTATGGTCAAATAAAATTAAAATAATTAAATTATAACTTATTTAATATTCTATAATGAATTGAAAATCATTTAATTAATATAATGAAACTAGTTTGTGAGGGTCGATAAAACTACCAAAATGAACTAATTGTATAACATTTACATTTTTTTTAAATCAATCATAATTATATCATAAAAAATATAGATATTTGGAACCATATAATTTTTTTGATTACATGAATAAAATTTCATTTTAATTGTGTTGTTTTATTACCTTTTTATAATAATGGTTCAATTTTCCTTAAGTGATGCAACATTAGAATCATTAAATGAACTCCTGCAAAACGACAAAATTAAAATTTATATCTCAATAAAATAATGTTAAATGATCAAAATATAATTATATTAATTCAAATATAGATATAAAAGGTTTTTAATTAATTTATTGATTAATATAATTTTATTATTTAGGATATTAATAGAATATACGAAATGATTATGGACAAAAGATAAGGGATCTATCTAAGAAACCATATTTTCTTTTGGTTATTCTTTCTCTCTATTTACACTACTTTATATCTCAATTATTATTATTTAATTCTCCTATATTATTTATATATGTAATTTATATATAATAATAGTTAAATTATTTTTTTATTTATATTGATATTTATTTTTTACTAATTCTCTTCGCAATTTCATTCGATAAGCAAACTCAATTAAACGGAACTTCTCAATTTCATGCCCCATTAAAAGTACCACTATCTAAAATGTTTTAAACCATATTTGGTATATAGAATTGATAATTATATTTTGGAAAACCTTTTTATAGTTCATTTATGGTTTTACAGAAATTAATATGTTTCCCCTATTTAAAGATCATTTACCCTTTTCCCTAAAACCTCACTTAAATGGTACATTTCCAAAGGTTCCTATCAACCCTTTTCTGCATCATCACATTAGTTGGAAATAATTTTTTTATAAATGATTATTTTAAAATATTAATGTTTAATAATGTTTTAATCCCTCATTTCATGAAAGATGTTATTTTATGGTGTCTGGTTATGCTATAATAAATGATTATGAAACCCATTTCATTCCATGGGTAATTCTTATATTTATGATTTATATATGATTTCCATTTGTGACACACATAATCTTTCACATTTTATGATGGATTCACCTAGATATTTCTCAAATTCATTGGGTAATCTGGATGTCTCATGTGAATATATTTATGGTATTAGGGATTTAACATAATTCGTGATGGACTTTGTGCACCCCGGGAAGTTGTTTGGACATTTAGCCTTAACTTGTGATCATGTCAATTTTTATGTTATTTCCATAGTCCCAATTTACCATGATATAATGATTCTATATTTTTTCATTATTCCATATGATTATTCATGGTCCTTATTTTTTTTGATATCATGTTATACCATTCGACTCATATGTTATGCTTCATTATCACGTTTATTCCATTATTAAGATTCTTATCTCACCCTTTTTGTTTATGTATTCCCTAATCTATGTTATTCACATTCATAATATAAAATGTATTTAAGCTCTCATATTAGATAAAAAATAAATATTTTTTTTGTTTTATTTTGATGTATTATAAACTCATCTTCCAAAAATATTAGACATATCACTCTATAGGTTGTGTTTATTGGATATGTATACTAAAAATCATGTAAAAATATGTGTAAATGTCTTGTATGACTAAAAAAAGGGATATAAAATTAAGAAAAATTCATATTTTTTAGAATAAATTACAACGGATGGGTTTGGTAGGAATTAGGGTAAGATAAACTCTTTCAAAAATAAAGAAAATGGAACTTTTATGAATACACTTTACTTTTCAATGATATCATTACATTATCCAAAGGTAAATAAATCAAAAATTTAAAATAAATGTTGTTTTGGGTGTCCTTGGGTCGATAAATCCTTAACCAACAATTTCCAAAAAAAATTAAATAGGTTATTATTTATTTACCATTAGATTTTTTTATTTTCTCAATTTTTGTTTTTACCATGTTATCAAATTTTTTAATAAGTAATTAATATTTTCATATAAATATAAGGTAACCCATATTAATAAATATAGGTTTTATGAAACCAAATTTTTTATCTATTTAATCCAATTCAATTTTTAAATATAATAACATATGATTTTAAATTAAATAATAAAATATTTAAAATAAATTTTTTTTATAGAAAACAATGCCTTAAAAATTACATATTCCTCATCAATTTTTTTGAACACTAAATAAATGAGTGTAATATATTTATATATAGTTTTAATCACCATTTATAAGTTATTAATTTATTTTATTACTCAAAAATTAGAGAGTGTTTATAAACTTGTTCTTTGATAAAAAAAAGTTCACCATTATCATAATAATTTACTATATCCCCCATAATATTACTTTAAATCCCAAAAATAAAATGTAAATTTTTTAAAAAAAATTACCTACTTATTTAAATGTTAAAATCCATTTTTATGTTACAATTTATAAATTTTAAAAAAAAACATAATATAATAAATGAATAATGTCTTAAAATATTTTGAGAAAAATATTACTTAGGATTTATTATATAAAAATTGGTTTGAAAATAATAATCTGTTTTTCAAAAGGTATAATTTTAATTATAAAATATATTTTTTAATAAAAAAAATATTTCATGAATTTTTAATTCATACTTATATAATAAAAATTGAATAAAGGGTCATAATATTTATAATAAATAAATATTAAATTATTCAACAAAAAAAAAATAATCTCAAAAAATAATCTTTTTGATCTCAAAAATTAATCTTAAGATAATATTATTATTCTATGTTTAGAAAATATTTTCATTTTTTTAATCCAAATTACAAACTTTATAAATTTATCTTTAAAATCTAAATAAAAAATATGAAGAAAAACATCATAAATTGGAAAAAAATACTTTAACCTCTAAGTGTTTTTAAAATTGTTTCATATAAATTGCTAATTTAAATAGTGCTATTATATTTTTCTATATAATGAAATATTATATATCATTAATTAATATTGGTTGATTTCATTATTTGGATAAAATATTCAAAACTTGTAAAATTTATAGGAGAATGATTGAAATGTACCTTTTCATTACCTTAATGAAAAAAACAAGAAGCTAGCAAAACACTCCACTCATAGAGGTCTGAAATGATATAAGGCTAAGAGAATATCCCCTTACAATAATTTTACAGTCATCTAGAAGAGACCGAATCCTAGTGTTTAAAATGAGACAATCACCTGGACTCACTTTATTTTCAATAGAATCTTCCACAAAATTTTATTCTCCCCAGGTGTGTCTGACCTGAATATCCTGATTGAAAATAATTTTACATTTTTTTATAAGGTAAAAAATATCCTAATGATAACTGACCTTTCCTTCCGAAAAACCAACCATTATAGAAAAATCAGTCTCAATCTCAGAAATCAGAATTATATACAACCTGCAAAGCATGAGACCAGATATCATGGCCCTGACCTCCACTTCCAAGGAATTTCCTACACCATAAAAAGCATTGAAACCCAAGGAAACTAAACTATTGATGTCACTCACTACAACACCTACTCTCATAATCACTTCCAGTCAAGATCTATCCACATATAATTTTCACCCTGTGTTGGGAGAGCTCTGATTGATCCATTGACACCCATTCATTTTCATCTCCTCAATGGTGTTGTAGTGTCTCAGTAGCAGTCGGTAAAGGGTATTATATGTTAGTCATCTGGAGATTAGAGTACCCACATCTACCAACAACATCTTTACACCCACCTAGTAGAAAATAAGGTACACCCTTCAGACCTCTCTAGCTTTACTCCACACCTCCTAGATAGACTCACACAGTGCTAAATAAACAATAACCCTAAACCGCATCTTTTCTCCATGCAAACCAGCCACGAAAAATAGTTTTCCATAAAATCTTTCATAGACTCCCCTTCCCCATGGATATTTGTGATAAAATCCATGGACCTCTATATTTCCTCAGCCCAATTGCCTCTAAAAAACAGACTCCATGATGACTCTGGTTGTGGAAAATCGTAGCATTGACATCTAGTGGCCAACATCACACCCTTCTTTTTCACATTATCATCCATTGGAATAGCACCATTCCTTAGTCTCCAGAAAAGGAAATTTATTTTACTAGGGATCTCCTTGCACCAATTCCTTTGTTCCAAGATTTAATCCCCATTTTTTATATGTATCACATTCCTATAATATTTTCCATTATAAATACATGAGGATGAACAAGTAAGGATACACATGTATGGTTAATCCACCGAAAAACTATTTTGGAGGATATTATTTTTTCATCATTACAAAAATAATTAATTCAATCTTAGTACCAAATGGCCTCCTTGAATAATAGTCTTAGTACTAGGAAACCGGGTAAAAAGAGATCATCCCTAACACATCTTGCCTTCCAGAAATTAACATCTCTCTACCCAATCACCCATAGTACCTTGCCTGCTAGACCTTCTCAGTGTCTAACCATTTATAAAATTAAATAATAGAAACATCTGGTTCTATAGGGAAATCCCTCCCAATTAACTCTATATATATATATCTCATAAAATGATCCCATAAAGAGTTTCCTATTATGATTTCCTATGCCATTTTGTCTTGCATTTCATATATAATTTCAAAGAAACTCCGAAAATTAATTCCTCATCCATATAATATGTCTTAGTTCCTCTTTGATCATTGTTTCATGGGGAATAAGATATCACTAATAAGATTAATTTAGATAGAATATATATATACTCTAAGATATTGGGTTGTTTTAGGAACAAGATCCTGGGGAGGTGGATGGGTTCCTTATATTTTTATTCTTTTGGAATCATTCATAATGTTTTTATAAGTGATTTTATCAATTAAATAATATAATGAGATTTTTTTAAATTTCATTTTATTTCTTGGATACAATAAGGAGATTTGGGTGAGGTGATGAAGGTGGTATGATGTTGTGCTTGGGGGGAGTTGTGATATGGATTTGTGGTATGTGGTGTGAATGAGTTTTTTGGATAGTGTGGGGTTTAGATTGTTGTGTTTTATTTTAAATTTTATATTTTCCTTTGAAGATGATGTGACTTGTGTGGTTTATGCTAACTTCATTGATATTTGATTGAAATTAAATTCATTGAAATTAAATTGTGGTGTTGTGTGTAGGAAAGAGAAAGAGAAATATTAGGATGATGCATTAATGAAATTTATATAGAAATAAGTATCAATGTTCATTTTTGAGGCCTTTATCCCTGATGTTAAGGATCGGTTGGAATATTTATTGGGTTCCTTAGGATTGGTGGAGACTCTTACTCATTTACGAGTCTGATTGGTAGTTGGATTGTTCCAAAAAGTAGGTCAAAGATTTTGGGAGATGAGGTGTAGCAGCAAGATACAGATATATTTTCCTATTATAGAGGGTTCTATTGAAGTCCCCTCTTGATCGATTTGTGAGGTTGAGATAAATTCTCTAAGTTTTGGTACTTGAAGTTAATGGAAGAAGATAGTGAGGAAATATTCTATAACGTGTTCATATTTTTTCTTCCTTGGTTTTATTTTATAATGTTTTACTATGACTTCTCATCTTCTTTCCTGGTCTAATGTTTTATGGAACTATCAGTATGAATTCTCTAAAATTCATCATGTTTCTCAATATTTGGTGGAAATTTAGTTATGGGGGTTCCTAGGGATAGTCTAAATACTTTCACTAAAATATATGTAATGAATTTTCAAACTTATTTGAAGTAATTTTTCCATTTTTTATAATTAAATGTTTTAAATTACCTTTTGAAAAACCATATGACTCCCTTCATTCAAAAAAATTTCGATTTACAAAAACTTCAATTATTTTTTTCAAATGTGGTAAAGTTTAATAGGGTTGTTAGTGTGAGTTATGTTGTGATTAAGAATTTTTGGTGATGTTTTTCAATAGTAGTGATATTATTATTTGATAGGTATATTCTATGGTTATGTTTCAACTATAGATATATTTTTATTGGTATCTCATGGGGTGGTTGTGAAGACTATTTCCACACCTTTCTTCATTACTTTATTTTTTTTAATTCTCTGGGATGATAATTTTTTGAAAGGTATCTATTGTAATGGATTGGACCTTTTTATCCCATTAATTTTGGTTTCTTATGGTATGGAGGTATGTATATGAAGTTTTAATTTTTTGAGGGGGATAAATATGTGTCTTGTCCATTTAGAGGGTCACCACAACATATTTCAGGGGATGGTGTTGTCCACATTAAGAATGTTTAGTGTTATGGTGGAGGCGTGATCATTTTTTTCTAGGCATGTAAATTCATTAAATATTTTTAGGTTTGGTATTTGGGGGGGGGCAGTATGATGAGTGAAATGACCATGGTGTTTGTTTTGGGGTGAGTATTTTGAGTTATGTAAAGGTCAGAATTTTTTTTTCGACTAGGTGAAAGTAATATCGTTTACCTTTATATGGGATACTATTGGATGGAGGTAAGGCCCATTACCTTTATATGGTTTCTTTGTTTCATAATAGTTCCTTATTTGAATAAGCTACTTAGTACTAGGCTGCACCATGGGAAGTGAAATGGCTTATTTGTCCACTTTTTAAGCTTTTTTCATGTAGAGTTCAACTAAATGAAATAGAACATACTAAAATGCCTGATTGTATCCATTTTTAGGATCTTGGTAGTGAGTTGAGATAGAATTTCATGAGTTATTAATTTTTCAAGAAAGATAGGGGAAATAGTGAGATGGATCTCACTACACCATAGGCCTCGGCACGGTGGGTCAAAATAGTGATGTATTTATCTATACACCATAGTGGTTTCTATGGTGGTAGTAAATGGTGAATTAAAAAGATTTTAAAATATGTTAAAGTTATATGGATGATCAAATTCAAATTATTGATAAGTGTATTTACCTTTGATTGAAAATCACTATGGGTGTAGTGTGTTTCACTTTTTCACAGTGAAGGATATCTTATATCCCTCTACAAATAGAGGTTAGGCTACACCATTTTTTTACTTTCAAACTTCTTCTATCAACCCCTAGCTGAATCCAATGCCTACCTCAATCCTCCAATCACATCTCATGAGAGTTTAACCCTTCATTTTATCTGGATCTAAGTCTCAAATGAAGATACTCTCCCCTATAACTATTCTCTTCATTCTTCTTATTCTTCTTCATATTTACAAAAGTTCATTTTTGAGGAGAACCTCAATTTTTGGTTGATATTTGATAAAAGAAAAATGGGGGGGATTTCTAGAACTATCTCCAATATTCTGTAATGATATATTTAGATAGAGTAGCTATGATTCACTTCTATGATCATATTCTACTTTTCCTTCTACATTGAATTGATATTGCTTGATGGGTGTTTTTGATTTGTGGGATAAATATTTTGAAAGCATACATTAAAGAATAAATTGAGTTAATATAAGGAACTGTTTAAAATAATTTGGAAGTGAAAGGAATGACTTAGGTGTTTTTATAATTTATTAAACACTAACTCTGGTGTAATGAATTGGTTTTATTTGAATCTTGAAATTACAATGAAATAGAGTTGAATATGATTAGTTTAATAACTATAAAACTAGATAGTGGGCTAGAAACTGGTGTATGGTAATTGTTTAATGAAAACAATAAAGGATGGAAATAAAGTGAGACATTAGTTGATAATGGTTATTGAATATTATAGAAATATTGAATGAATATTTCCACTCTCTATTTTTATAAATTAGTAATTTAATGTGATGATAATGACATCAATATATGAAATCATTGTTGTGTGGACTCCATTTCTATGGTGTTTTGAATTTTCTATTTATGTTTTTTAATGTAAAATGTCATACTTGATATATGGTTTTTATTCCATGGTTGGCATTTATAAAAGTGGATTTATAGTATGTTATGATGTAGTTAAACATGTATTTATGTGTTTCAATATATCATAGTGGTTACATATCTTCATAGGAAATAACATCTTGAGATAGGTATAATTGTGAAAGGTTTAAGAGTGGCATGTGGTCTTAAGGATGATGAGGTGGGGAAGGAATGATGATGACAGATATATGTTGGGGTTCATTCATTGTAGGGGGAGGGTATGAGGTTAATGATTTTCATGTCCATAATACCCTATTGTGATGAGGATGATCAAATTATGATGATTATAGGTGGGAGATGTACATGGAAGGAGGAGGGAATGAGGTTGATATTTTTCATGTTTACATCATCGTACCAAATAAAATTGAGAAATTATATATTGAGGAAATGTGGTTGTGGATGTGTGAGGTATGTGGTTTTATGATGATGGGGTTGTGGATATATATGTTGTGTCATGCATCGATGGAGTATGTGATGACATGGTGCAATTGATGGGAATCCATTATCACTTTCTTAATTAGATAGAGAGAGGTCACACTATCGGTTAGATACCACATAGATGGTACATGGATAGAAAAGCCCAAGTCTTTATAAACCTTAACAGTTTATTTATTATATAAATATAAACATAATACAATCCCAAAACACTAAGAGGCAAATATATTTTGGTAATTGGATACACATCATAATAACTTGCAATTTGAATACAAGGACATTTATTAAAACACCATAACATTCCTTTATAATTACTTTGATCTTCTAAAATATCATGTCATAACATGTGGAAATACATAGTAAAGGAGTGGGATATAAATCCATGTAAGGTACTAATAAAATCATAACATCATAAAATTAAAACATGTGAGTCTTTGGGGATATCAAGATAACATAAAAGTATGATAATAATAAATGTAAAAATTGAATAATGATATAATATAATGACAAAAGGAAATATAAGAATGTGGAAACAAAAAAACTATGACATCACAAGCATTGGTCAAGGATAACTATTGATACATCATAACATGTTATGATTAGTATACCTAAACGTGCACCATACATGGTATATCATGAGATAAAAACAATTCCCAATTAATTATAGAGGTATATAATTATTGTTAGACATATCATATTCATATTATGTACATAAATTTGGGTATCACATAGATAATATAACATAAGAACTTATTTCAAGACTTTTTATCTAGCTATTAAGGGGTTTGGGTTATCTATTATGTAATTCCCCAATAAATGGAGGATAGGAATATCTAGGTGAGTACCCTTGAATGGAAATGGGGTTGGTGTTATGGGATTATTTTTACACACTTTTCCACATCTTTTTAATTAATTTTTAATGATTTAAATAATTATTTTTATACTTTTTACTAAATAAATGCACTTTCATAATTTTTTTAGAGTTAAATTTATTAATTAATGAATTATGATAAAAATATGTGTAATTTTATCCTTTTAAATAATTAATTTAGTTTTATTATATTCCTTAGTCTTAAAAGTTTTTAAATTAATTATTGAATAATAGAATAATTAAATTCCTACTTTTATTTAATTTTCTAAAGTAGTTATTTTAAGTAATTTGATTTTTTTCATATAATTTTTTGAATTAAAATCCTATTTCTTATAATTTTAATTGTTAATAATGTAGTTCTTTCTTAATTTTTGTTTAATTTGGTTATTATTTATGTTTTTTAATTCGAAGTAAATAATAATTTAATTTAAGTATTAATTGTTTAACAGATTTATTTTAGATTTTAATCTGCAATTATTATTATTTTTTGTAAGATAAGTGTTAGTGGCACAATTTCCCTTATGGTGCCACATCAAATTTCCTTTACTGTCTCATGCCACAAACTCTAGCACTATTCCCCTATCAAGAGAGTCTCACCCTCTCCCTAAATTGTCTCATGCTGCCACAGTAATCCCTAGAACCATTTCTACCCCATGTCACCATTTCAACATTCTCACGGTGCCACTTTTTCCTTATATTGTTTCTCATATGGTGCTACAACAATTTCTATGACCATATTCTTTGTCACCGCACTTCACCATTGTGATTGTCCCCTACCTCACCTCTATCCTAGATCCACAAATCAAATTTATTGAAGACTCAAACTCAAATTAGATGACTAAAAATCAGGAAAACAAGAGGAAATCCATCATCCACCAAGGAGAAGGATTCTTCTGATTCCTAGAGACCTCAAGTCACCGTCTCAAACTAAGCCAAGCCGTCGATCTAGAGCAGCGTTGTCACCGTGTGAGAAGCCACCTACCAGTCATAGGAAAACCGCTAGTAGCTCACCGCTTGCTGTATGAAGACAATTGCCGCCATAATCGAGCTATGCTACTACGGATCTGAGCTTGCGCCACCAGGGGAGCTGAACTAGGAGGTCTTGAGTTTCCCCCATTGTTCCGCCTCATCCACTACATGTCACAAAGCAGGAGTCGCGGGGACTAATCTGGGGAAGACAAACCAAATCGGAACCAAATCCCCCTGTGTTGCGTCGAGATTGGGGGGCTGGACAACCAAATTTAAAAAATAAATAATAAAAATAATAAATTAATATTAATTATAATACAAAATAATTATAATAAATAATTAATTAATCATAAAATAAAATAAATATATAAAATGAGTTAATAAAATAGAATTTATTTAAAACCAAAATAACATTAACTTATAAATAATAATTAAAATAATTAAATTTAAATTAACTTTCTATATAATTATAATTATAATAAAATTAATAATTCAAATAAAATATTTAATATAAAAAATCTAACTCAAAGGTATTTTATGTTATAATAACTAATTAATAATAATACTAATATTTATAAAGTAACAAAAATAATATTATTAAAGTTAAATCATAATAGGTTTATTTTATTAAAGATTTAATAATAAATTATTGACTATAATAATAATATTTAATAAAATTAAACAATAATTATCAACTATAGTATTTATTAATTAACATTAATTATATTTTTAATTAGTAATTTAACATTATTTTAAAAAATAACTATAATATTTTATTTAACTTTATTGAGGTTACTAACTGTTTTATTTTGTCTTAACTGTGCAGGTCCATAGTGGAGATGGAAACACGTCCATATTCACACCAATCAGCCATCTAGGAGTTAGTTACAAAGGATATTCTAAAATGATGTGTGTTCTACGAAATAGTGCACGTGTTAGGTGTGCAGTAAGAGGACAAAACTTTGCCAGTGGAAGCCAGTGATGACAATCAGTTTAAGATGGAAGGATACAAAATCAGAGTAGTATAAAAACATTTTGGTGGGGGGCACTACTAGAAAAACAGGTATTTGCGACGGGTCATTTGCGACGGGATCCCGTTGCAAATGGCTTTTTGCGACGGGGTCCCGTCGCAAATGACCCGTTGCTGAAAACGGTGTCGCAATAACAATTTTTTGCGACGGGCTCTTCGCTAAAGCCATTTTCCGCGATGGGGAGAATCCCCGTCGCAACTAGTACTCCGTATATTTGTAAAAAACTATTTGCGACGGGCCCCGTCGCAAAAACTGTTTTTTAAAAAATAAAAAAATAATAATATTATTTGCGACGGGAATAGTATCCCGTCGCAAATACTATAAAAAAATAAAAAAAATAAATTGTTAACAAATTATTTTAATTAATATAATAATAATCCAATTATAATTCAAAAATAAAAAATAATAAAATATTAATAAATGATTTTAATTAATATAATAATAGAATTATAATTCACAAATAAAAATAATAAATTATTTTAATTAATATAATAATAATAGAATTATAATTCAAAAATAAAAAATAATAGAATATTAATAAATATTTTATAATGAGACAGAAACTACGAATAGAAAAAAAAATCATATTTTGATTTCACAAATTTTATAACATAAATACAAACTCTAATCTGAAGGAGGGGGGAGGGGGGATCTGCAGATGGTGGTGGAGGAAACTTCATCCCTAAAGCATGAGTGAGTCGACGCATGTACTCCATCTGCTCCTGATGTTGCTGCTGCCACCGACTTGTCTGCTCCTCGTACAGCTGCTGCTGGCGTTGACGCTCCTCCTCATGCTGCTAACGCATCTGCTTATGCTCCTGTCAGAGACTCTCTATCAGTGCAGTCTGAGATCGCAACTGATCCTCATACTGTGTAGCAGAAGAAGATGCACGAGCTTCTCTCGAGCTGGATGCCGACATCGCAGCACTGCCATAATAATCTCTGGGAGTCAGTCGAGAGCTGATACCAACTACCCGGCCCTTCTCGAAGGCATACTGGGTGGCCTGCATCCATGCCGCCTCATCAAACTGACGGCCAGTGGTCTGATCTGATGACTCGGTCTGACTCTCAGGCCGGGCCTGTGACGCTGCGGCCTCATACGACTCCTGTAGTTGCAATTTAAAATTAAAATTGTGAATATAATATATACAGTTAATTTTTAAACTTGAAAACAAATAATACTAACCACGATGTGATGCTGACGATCACCTCTGAGCTCCCCAGTAGTAGGATCACTATACATCCTCCGATATACGTCGTACTCCGTAATATCGGGGTGCTCGACAGCCTATAAGAATAAAAAATAAACTGTTAATATTTATAGTTATATAAAATATTTATAAATAATGTACGTACCAGATGTTGTCTATTGGTACTGAAAGAACGACTCCCAGCTCGATGAGTCACCTCTTGTCTCCCCCGATTATGCCTCCCCACCGATGATCTCCTCTGAAAGGCACCACTCAACCAGTGCGCACATAATCCATCCCATACATGGGATGAAATGTACTCTGGTCGGTGTGCTCTACATGACTCGTCAACATCTGACACTCCTGCTTTCTTCATCGCAGCTTTTCTTAAATTGTGCAAAAACTAAAGAAGGCGATCACGCATGGCCACCTCCCATGCCTCGTGGATGGCGTCACGCATGGTATCCTCGATCGGATACCATAAACCCTACAAATAAATCAAAATATCATGTTAGAAATGAAATAATTTTCAAAATAAAAATTATTTATTTACGTACGCACCAACCAATGGCCGAACATGGCCTGCTGCACATCAATGGAAATCTGCTCTCATGTGGTCCACGGCTGAGAGAAATAGTTGCGCAAAATAGCGCTGCCCTGTCCGACTACTATATGCGGAAAACTGTAAAAATAATAAACATTTATTATGTGAATAGATTAATGAAATCTTAGTCAAATCAACAGGTTATCACACAGGTTATCAGACCTTCGTGTGCGTGGATCAAACCCAAGACGTGGACGTCGCTCGGGGACAGGGTCAGGAATCATCAATCGTGCAAGACCGTGCCCCCTCCGCGTACTCCCTGGAGCGCCTGTAGGCTGAGGGTCATCTGGCAGCAACTCATCCGCATCGAAAGTAAGGTCAGCATCCGCCAACTCACGAAATGTGGCGTCGTCCATCTGAAACAGAAAATGTTAATGTTGTTAGAAAATAATTCATAATTACTATTATATATACATATATACATATTATGATTGTATATAAATACCATGGAATTCTATCAGTGTTCATCTTCATCATCATCTTCATATATGTCAATGTCATCTTCATATTCCTCCTCAACATCATCGATATCCATTCGAGTTACAGTTGCTTCATCTCTTACCATTTCAAATTCATATGTGACATCATTAACATCATCATCATCACCGACTCTTAAATGTGGGGTGTCGTCATCGATACTCATGTCTCTTTGCAAAAAAGATTGATTTTGAGTACTCTCTTGAAAAACTTCAATTCTTTGCACATCAGTGAAAGCACATTCACTTTGACTAAACTGATTGTCTCGAATTTTGATTTTTATTACACTCCACCAATCAGTCAAGTCTCTTGATGTAGCACAGTACTTTGCGTAATAAACTTGATGTGCCTGTTGAGCCAATAAGAATGGTTTATTTTCTGTGAGAACACTTTTACATTTAATATCGATGATTCCATGAGTCTGATGAACACGCACGCCTCGCTCTGTATCCAACCACTGACATTTGAACATGGTTATGTAATGTTGTCCAAGATAACAGAGTTCAATGATTTCATCAAGTATGCCATAAAAGTCAACTTCATTTTCTCGATGATGAGATCCTCTCAAGCTAACTCCACTGTTCATTGTTTTTTTTGATTCCCCATATGTATGTGTGTGGAATCGAAATCCATTCACCACATATGCATTATAAGTTTTAACAAGTTTGGAAGTTGGGTTACTCAATACACACAGTCGTTTGTCAATTTTATCAGCATGTCGAGACACCTGAAAATTTGTGAAATAATTTTCAATATAGTAAACTATACATTGAATGAGTTGCTAAAAGATAAAGAATTTATGTTACCAGTTTTTGAAACCACTGAGAGAAATTTTTCAGTCGACGTTCTTCGAGAGTAGCTGCTGTAATTTGTGGAATTTCTTTCTTGATATGATTATCATACAACCTATAAAAACCAAAGTTATTTAATATAACATAAATGATAGAATAAGTGATATAAACACTTACAGTACAACTGATGTCATCTATTCACAGTTGAGCAGAACATACGTATGAGCTCTATGATGTTCATCATCTGAAAGCCAGCATTCATAAACTCCACCAAAACCAAGCTCTGACTGGTTGAAAACAGATAATTGATTGTCGATTTCATCAATATTCCTCTCGTTCCGTCCCATTCGGTTGTGTTTTGAAGGATACTCAGATTCAAAATAATGGGAGCAGAAAAACGATATTTCCTCTTGCAAATAAGCTTCTGCAATAGATCCATCAACAGATGCTTTGTTACGTACTTTTCTTTTCAATTTTTGCATGCATCTTTCAAATGGGTACATCCATAGAAACTGTACTGGACCTCCAAATTTGGCTTCATATGGAAAATGTAACATCAAATGTTCCATTGAGTCGAAGAAAGACGGCGAAAATATTTTTTCCAGTTTACATATAATTACAACAACAACTTTTTCAAGTTTGCCTAGAGCATCATAATCTGCTGTAGCCGCACAAATTTCCTGAAAAAATTAAGACATGTCTGTTATGGAATCCCAAATCACAGAATTCAACAGACCTCTTAATCCAATGGGTAGCAGTCTTTCCATTATAACATGACAATCATTACTTTTTAATCCAGTAATATGACCATTCTTTACACATCTACCCAAACTGGAAGCACATCCATCTGGAAGTCTCAAATCTGCAATCCACTGACAAAATAATAAACGGTTTTCTTTAGACAGTGTATAAGCTGCTTTTGGTTTCAGTAACCTTTCTTTTCTGACATTCTCAAACAGTTCCAATTCTGAACGCCTGCAAATTTGGGAAAGATCTAAACGTGCATTTACATTGTCTTTTCTCTTTCCTGGCGTATCCAAAACTGTATGAAACAAATTATCGAAACAGTTCTTCTCAATATGCATGACATATAACATGTGTCAGACCAACAAATCAGACCAATATGGAAAATCCCAAAATATGCTACGTTTAATCCAATTGTGTTCTTTCCCAAAACCAGAAATTTTCTGTTGGTTTATTGTGGGACCAAAAGTGATGGGAGGTAATGAAAGTACAACTTATTTTAACTCCGAACCTGATAGAATTTTTGGAGGTCCTTCCCTTTCAACTGTTCCTTTTTTGAAATGAGATCTGTTTCTGCGAAAAGGATGATCAGCCGGAAGAAACCTGCGATGACAGTCAAAATAATAAGGTTTCTTTCCATGAATGAGCATAAATGCTTTGTTCTCTCCCATACAGTAAGGACATGATTTCTGACCATGTGTACTCCAGCCAGATAACATCCCATAAGCCGGGAAGTCACTTATTTTCCACATCAATGCTACTCTCAGTATGAAATTTTGTTTCGTTGCAACATCATATGTACTGACACCAGTACTCCACAATAAATTTAATCCATCAATCAATAGTTACAAATAAACATCAATATTTTTCTTCGGATGTCCTGGAATTAGTAAAGTCAAAAAGATATATGGCTCCTTCATCAACATCCATGGAGGTAAATTGTACGGAGTTAAAAAAACAGGCCAACATGAATATTGACTACCATAAGATCCAAACTGACAGAAACCATCAGTAGAAATCCCCAGTCGAACATTTCTAGCTTCAAAAGAAAAGGATGGATGCACTCTACCAAAATGTTTCCATGAATCACCATCAGCTGGATGATTCAAGCTTTTATCAGTTGAAATATTCTCTTTATGCCATGACATCATTGTCGCTGTATTCTTAGACATGAATAAACGCTGGAGTCTGGATGTAAGTGTAAAATATCTCAACTGTTTTACAGGAATCAAACCAGACTTCCCGTGTTGTCCTTCTTTATATCTCAGTTGCCCACATGTGGGAAAACTATCCAACGACTCATTTTCCCTAGAATATAAAATGCAGTCATTTGAACATGCATGACTCTTCTGACAAGTAAGTCCCAAATTTCGAACCAGCCTCTTACTCTCATAGTAATTTTCAGGTAAAACATTTCCTTTGGGTAACAGTGTTTTAAGCAAAGAAAATATCTGGTCAAAACAGGTGTTTGACATTCCGTTATCTGATTTGATAGCCATAAATTTTGCAACTGCTTTTAATTTGCTCATCTTGCAGCCAGGATATAATGCATCCTCAGCAGACTTCAACAACTCATAAAATTCAGACGGTGCCAACTCAAGATTTGAAGCTATATTAGCCGGAGTTTCTGTATGTTGAACTGATGAACCTGCAACATCATGTACTAAATCTTGAAACCAGGATGGATCCGGAATCAAGTTGGTATCACCTGCTCTGGAACTGCGTTCACCGTGTTGATACCAAAATACATAATCTGGTTGAAAACCAAAACGCAAGAGATGTTCTCCCACTTTGTCAAATGTTTCAAACGTTCTCAATGCACATTTTTTGCAAGGGCATTTTATTTTGTCTTCTGAAACAAATTCTGGATTTGATGCCGCAAATGATAAAAAAGTCTCCACACCCTCTACATATACTGGATTTAAACCAGAACCTTTTGGATTTCTACGTTGATTTATCCATATGCGGTCACCTAATAATGATTGTTGAGGACCTCTTTGTTCCATATTTCTCTATAAAATATAAAAGCATTACTGGTTTTGAATAATTTGTTAGAAAAAACACTCAAGCTAAGATAATTATAGAGTTTAGATCATACACCACTGACGCAAACTTTTTTTTGAGATACACCTAATTATTACTAATTATTACTAATTATTGGTAATTATTACGAATTATTACTAATTATCGGTAATTATTGGTAATTATTGGTAATTATTACTAATTATTGGTAATTATTACTAATTATTGGTAATTATTACTAATTATTGGTAATTATTACTAATTATTGGTAATTATTACTAATTATTGGTAATTATTATTAATTATTGGTAATTATTACTAATTATTTCTAATTATTGGTAATTATTGGTAATTATTGGTAATTATTACTAATTATTACTAATTATTACTAATTATTGGTAATTATTGGTAATTATTACTAATTATTGGTAATTAATACTAATTATTGGTAATTATTGGTAATTATTACTAATTAATGGTAATTATTGGTAATTATTACTAATTATTGGTAAATATTACTAAATATTGGTAAATATTACTAATTATTGTTAAGTATTACTAATTATTGGTAATTATTGGTAATTATTACTAATTATTACTAATTATTGGTAATTATTACTAATTATTACTAATTATTGGTAATTATTACTAATAATTGGTAATTATTACTAATTATTACTAATTGTTGGTAATTATTACTAATAATTGGTAATTATTACTAATTATTGGTAATTATTACTAATTATTGGTAATTATTACTAATTATTACTAATTATTGGTAATTATTACTAATTATTACTAATTATTACTAATTATTGGTAATTATTGGTAATTATTACTAATTATTGGTAATTATTACTAATTATTGGTAATTATTACTAATTATTGGTAATTATTACTAATTATTACTAATTATTGGTAATTATTACTAATTATTACTAAATATTGGTAATTATTGGTAATTATTAATAATTATTGGTAATTATTACTAATTATTACTAATTATTGGTAATTATTACTAATTATTACTAATTATTGGAAATTATTACTAATTATTGGTAATTATTACTAATTATTGGTAATTATTACTAATTATTGGTAATTATTACTAATTATTACTAATTATTGGTAATTATTACTAATTATTGGTAATTATTACTAATTATTTTTAATTATTACTAATTATTACTAATTATTACTAATTATTACTAATTATTACTAATTATTACTAATTATTGGTAATTATTGGAATTTATTGGTAATTATTACTATTTATTACTATTTATTACTATTTATTGGTATTTATTGGTAATTATTACTAATTATTGGTAATGAATACTAATTATTGGTAATTATTGGTAATTATTACTAATTAATGGTAATTATTGGTAATTATTACTAATTATTGGTAAATATTACTAATTATTGGTAAATATTACTAATTAATGGTAATTATTACTAATTATTGATAATTATTACTAATTATTACTAATTATTACAAATTATTACTAATTATTACTCATTATTGGTAATTATTACTAATTATTACTAATTATTAGTTATTATTACTAATTATTACTAATTATTACTAATTATTGGTAATTATTGGTAATTATTGGTAATTATTACTAATTATTGGTAATTATTACTAATTATTGGTAATTATTGCTAATTATTACTAATTGTTACTAATTATTGGTAATTATTACTAGTTATTGGTAATTATTACTAATTATTGGTAATTATTACTAATTATTACTAATTATTCTTAATTATTACTAATTATTCTTAATTATTACTAATTATTCTTAATTATTACGAATTATTGGTAATTATTACAAATTATTGGTAATTATTACTAATTATTATTAATTATTACTAATTATTGATAATTATTACTAATTATTACTAATTATTACTAATTATTACTAATTATTGGTAATTATTACTAATTATTTGTAATTATTACTAATTATTACTAGTTATTGGTAATTATTGGTAATTATTGGTAATTATTGGTAATTATTGGTAATTATTACTAATTATTGGTAATTGTTACTAATTATTACTAAGTGTTACTAATTATTACTAATTATTACTAATTGTTACTAATTATTACTAATTGTTACTAATTATTACTAATTGTTTCTAATTATTGGTAATTATTACTAATTATTACTAATTATTGGTAATTATTGAAATTTATTGGTAATTATTACTAATTATTGGTAATTATTACTAATTATTGGTAATTATTTCTAATTATTGGTAATTATTTCTAAATATTGGTAATTATTTCTAATTATTACTAATTATTGGTAATTATTGGTAATTATTTCTAATTATTGGTAATTATTTCTAATTATTGGTAATTATTTCTAATTATTGGTAATTATTTCTAATTATTGGAAATTATTACTATTTATTGGTAATTATTACTAATTATTACTAATTACCGGTAATTATTACTAATTATTACTAATTACCGGTAATTATTTCTAATTATTACTAATTATTTCTATTTACCGATAATTATTGGTAATTATTACTAATTATTGGTAATTATTACTAATTATTGGTAATTATTACTAATTATTGGTAATTATTACTAATTATTGGTAATTATTACTAATTATTACTAATTATTACTAATTATTACTAATTATTACTAATTATTACTAATTATTACTAATTATTCCTAATTATTCCTAATTATTACTAATTATTCCTAATTATTGCTAATTATTCCTAATTATTACTAATTATTCCTAATTATTCCTAATTATTGGTAGTTATTACTAATTATTGGTAGTTATTACTAATTATTGGTAGTTATTACTAATTATTACTAATTATTACTATTTAGCTGTAATTATTACTATTTAGAGGTAATTATTACTATTTAGCGGTACTTATTACTATTTACCGGTACTTATTACTAATTATTACTAATTATTGGTAATTATTACTAATTATTGCTAATTATTGCTAATTATTGCTAATTATTACTAATTATTGGTAATTATTACTAATTATTACTAATTATTGGTAATTATTACTAATAATTGGTAATTATTACTAATTATTACTAATTATTGGTAAGTATTACTAATTATTGGTAAGTATTACTAATTATTGGTAATTATTACTAATTATTGGTAATTATTACTAATTATTGGTAATTATTACTAATTATAACTAATTATTACTAATTATTGGTAATTATTACTAATTATTGGTAATTATTCCTAATTATTACTAATTATTACTAATTATTACTAAATATTACTAATTATTACTAATTGTTGGTAATTATTACTAATTATTGGTAATTATTGGTAATTATTACTAAGTATTACTAATTATTGGTAATTATTGGTAATTGTTCGTAATTATGACTAATTAAATGAATAATTACCAATAATTAGGAATAATTACCAATAATTATGAATAATAACATTATTAGTATATTTTATTATTAATATTAAAATAATATAACTTTCTAATTTATATACAATTCTCCTTTCATCTGTGTGTTTTCTATCTCCACATACAAATAATACATGTGAAGACAGCAAACACACAGATGAAAAGAGAACTGTATATATATAAAAAATTATATTATTTTAATATTAATAATAAAATATATTAATAATTAAATAATGTTATTATTCCTAATTATTAGTATTTATTACTAATTATTAAGTTATAAAACAATGTAAACATAATTAAATTACAACTAATTAAGAATAATTAAAACTAATAAAACATTAAAAATAAATATGAAATTAAAATAAATATAAATACCTTGAAAATTGATCTGAGGTTGATCTCTGATCGTTCTTCAAAACTTCAATACCAACTCCGGAGAAAAAAATTAAACTTGAGAAAAACTGAACTGTAGAAATAAAATCTTGAGAGAAGAATAAGATGGAATTTGATATTGATTTGAAAAAACGGATGAGGGTATTTATAGGTTAGATTAGTTGCGACGGGCCCATTTGCGACGGGAACCGTCGCAAATTCCTTAGCCAGCATTTATTACGGTCAACGGTTAAATAGTTATTTGCGACAGGACCCGTCGCAAATAACCACCTGCCGACATACTATTTGCGACGGGGGAATATTCCCGTCGCAAATACCTTTTACCGCCGCCGGTTATTTGCGACGGAAATATTCCCCCGTCGCAAATAGTTTTCCCGCGATTTGGCGCGCAAAGGGCGCCAGTCCTTTTGCGACAGGATAGCCTTCCCCGTCGCAAAAGGATACTTATTTGCGACGAGCAAATACCCCCGTCGCAAATACCCATTTTTCCCGTAGTGGGGGGGGATTCATATGATCATTTTTTATCATTTTACATTCAATAACTTCTCTCTGATCAGAGCAGAGTAATTTGAGGTGTGGTATCTAGAGACCCAGTGGGCAACCCTAGAGTTGAAGGAGATCAAGAGCAGAGCATCATTCAGGGAGTTATTCTTCCTTCTTGTTTGAATTATTCTAATATATTCTCATATTTTTTTCATTACCTTTAATGATAATGAACAACATAGTTGGATAAATCTTCTAGTTCAGGGAGAAACTTAAGTTCTGTTGGTTATCTTCAATTTTTATTTTTTAATTTATCATTTCAATTTAATCATATTTGATCGGTGAGATCAGTTATAAATTCATTCAACTTCATCATTCCACTTACACTTATTTTCAAAATTCTACAATCATTCGGCAAGATTGATTGAGCATACAACGTCTAAAACTTTTAAATCAAAATGAAAACTTCATAACTAACGGTGAGTCTGTTCTGTTGTATCTTTTAATTCAAAAATTCTACAGTTGAAACTTCCTTGGAGTGGTGAACTCTAAGATTGTTCTACCTAAGAAACTTATCTCTTAGAGAGGGAGATAATTTAGTCCTTTAAATTGGTCACAGTTTCAACTTTTATGTGAATAAGAATTAATTTAAAACCAATAGTATAGAGATTCTCCCTGGGTGTACTTCTCTTGATTATTCATTTATCAGCATCTGTAATCCCTATAACTTTTTGTTTTAAAAAGTTTTCCTATTTCATTATAGTTTAGAAAAAAACACAAAAAATATTGTGTTGATTCTTTTCTACCTTATAAAAACACAAAAAAACATACAAAAAGTTAAAAAAAATAGAAAATCTACCCACCTACTAACATCTATGGGGTCTTTTGAAAAATTTTAGAAGAATAGTGGTCAAATTTCTTTTCATGTGGGTTCAACATTAATTTCCACTATAAAATAGTTTTTAGGAAAAACATAATCTGATACTTTGACTCAATTTCAATGAAATTTGTGTTAGTTGGGTATTCACAACACAACAGTTTGACAAGGAAATTCACTAGATAATTTCAACTCTATAATAGTTGTACATAAATGTTTGACGAAGGGTTCAATGAGAGATAAAAGTGGTATCTCGTTACTTGGTAATCATATGGATTGTAAAGGTATGTGTAAAAATAAATTACAACTTGATAAATTTTAATTCAAAAGTCTTAGTAAAAAGAACGTCCATGAATAAAAAGAAATATTAAATAATTCCTTACCTTGATAAGGTTATGCTAAAACATTGAAATGACCTTATTAATATATTAATAACACCTTGGTATGTATTTAGAGGTACATGGATGGAGAATTAAGTCATGCTACATTATTTTTGAGTGAAGTGTAATGGGAGGTTGGGTGGGAATTTATAGAAAATGAGAGGTGAATTCTGTTTTAATTTCTATATACAGGTTTTGGACTCTAAGTGATTAAATAATTAAAACCACAAAATTTCTAATAGTTTTTCCCATGGATTAATCCAAAGCGGAGAGGCTTTTAAAATTTTATTAGGATAAAAACCAAACAAATTAAAATAATACCATTAATAATGAAAAAGAGATTTTTCTTCATAAAAAATTGGTTTTAAAACCATAGAATATAATATAGGATTTTAGAGGATTCATTAAAGGTGTGTAAAAACAATCAAATATCTTTAGAAACAAATTATTTTTAACATAAAATACTTTTTTGGTCATGGATTCTAATCAAAATATTTATTACATCACTTTTGAGCTATTATGATGTTATAAGTCATACAATATATTTATACCATATTTTGTTTTTTTTCTAAAACTTTTTCTATCTATGAAAATTATAAAAAATCTATCATTGGATATTTTTGCATGCAAATTTAAAACATTATTTATATTTTACTAAATACTTTTTTAATAAAATAATTTACAATTATAAATAAAAATCCTTAGTTTTGGGAAAATACTAGTTTTTACGACACTAACCACTTTCTGACCCTTATAAAAATTAAATTGGACTTTATTAAATTATATGAACATTTATATTTAAATAAATATTTTTTTGTAAGATTATTTCATTAAAATGAAATTTATTTCAAAAAAATTGAAATAATCCAAGGGTGTTTTATTTAACAATATATATTTTCCAAAAATATAATTTTTACTTACTTCATTTCAAAATCAATTTTTTGTCAAACTCTTTATTTAATCATATATAAAAATATTAAGTAATAATAAAAAAGTGATAAATATATTAATTATTTTACATTATAGAAAATATAAAAATTCATACTACTTGTATAAAGGTACATAACCGCTTATGACACTAGCTCACATCCTAAGGGTAAGGTTTGCGATTGAAGAAATTTCTTAGGATAATTTAGTGAAAACATTTAGGATATAGCATTCTAATAAACTTGAACTTCGCTTTTAAATAGTTTTTTCCAAAGTTTCATTTGATGAATCTAGTATTAGTCTTGGGGAAGTGAAACACCCAATAATTTCATCTCCCTTAAAAGTTCTAATAAATTGGATTTATAGCTTATGATCCTACTGGACAAGGCCATCGCTTATTCTATTTGCATCTACTAGAAATTATCATATCCATTAATATATGTTAATCTAAATGTTTATTGTAGAATATCTATAGTATTAATAGTTATGATGTTTAAAACTATTTTAAGCTTGAAAGAAAAGTTTAGGCCTATTTTATAATTTTATAAAATAAGAAAATAAAATGTAGTGAATGTTTTTCATATAAATACATTTGTTAATAAAAAATTTAATTATTCAATATAAAATTTCATTTATAAAAGTGTTGGTCATTATATTATTCCTCCCTATATAAATTTATCCATTTATATTTCACCTCATCCACTAAAACTGATTTGGGTACTTCTATTTCATCACCTACTCTCATCCCCAAGTCACCTCCTCAAATATTCAGTTCCACTATAGTTCTTTAACAATGTGAGTTGTATTGTTTCATAGAACTTTGTCTATAGTATTTAATATCTCAACTAACTACTCCTTGTATGAGAGATAGTTCTCCAATAGTACCACCTATGGATTCTGTACATGTGACAACTCTAGTATCTACTTTATTAGGAGGGATACATGGAACATGTCATGTATCTGAGATAGGTTAGGTGGGAGTGTTATTCGACAGGCCAGAGATCCAATGTGATATAGGATCTTAAAAGAGATGATGTATCTAGTAATAAGTGTGTAACAACCAAAAATTTATATCAATGAAAATCCTCTTCTGATAAATATTTCATATAGTATAAATCGTATGAAATCACTTTGAGAACACAATAAAAACAATATAAATGAAGAGTCAATGAAATAAGAAGTATTTCTAGATGTGTAGAAACATATACTAAAAGAATTGTAACTGGACCTTTGGAATAGTAATATGACTATTTTGAATTGTAAACCAACCAAGAAAATAGTAACCTCACCCATGAAAGTATAAATAAAATTTAGGAATCCATAAATGGAGTTATTATATAATTATATCCTAGTATAAGTAAATAAATGTTATAAAAATTATTAATTATGTGTTGGTATTTTTGTAAGTTATAAATATTTAATTACAATTATATAATTAATATAATTATTTAAAAGAAATTTTATTTCCTAAAAATGTATTCATAAACTAATATTTTGTTATCTTATGATTATAATATAATTTTGTGAGATGTTATTTCGTTTTTCAAAGTGTTAGAAAATAAATTATAATTTTAAAATTGGTATTTTCCAAGTAAATGATGATTTTAGTTAAGAATAAAATTTCTCATCTCAAAAAAATGGTTTTCCTAAAATAGAGTTAATTTTTAAATTCTACACATCCAGAAATGGTTTGGGAGAATTGTTGGTATTTTTCTAAAATACTTGGAATTTTGGTGAATTGTAAAATATAGTACTTTATGGTTTAATATAATTACGTGAATTATGAAATCATAGATGATATATAGCTTATTTAAACCCAAAATAAAGAACTATACTTAATTATTAAAATATATTTTATGATAATTCTCAAAATATTCATAGTCTAGATCCAAAATAATAAACAAATTTAATTAATAATGTGAAAACAATCCTCTCCTCCATTATAAATACTACCCCTCACCACCTCTCCTACTCACATGTGTCAAGCTTTGAGCCATGTCCAAATTCTTCTCAAACTTCTTCCAAAACCTTTCCCACTCTTTAAGGAGATCTTGGTCTCATTAGAAGTCCATAATATTTTACCTAATTATGTTTTCAAGGAGGAGAAGCTGATTCTCGCTCAAATTTACCTAAGAGATGAAGGTAGAACGGTCCTTGTAGTCTAGTTTGGGTTATCGGATCCAGAGAGACCTAAAAAGTAACCTATAGACACGCACATTCTAAGTACTGTTTTTGGCTATGAAGTGGCCAACTTTGGGTTGATTTTATATGGGTTTAAGTGAACTCTAATATACTTAAGTGAATTCAAATTAAAAGAATGAGTTGATCCTAGGTTATCGCTCGGGGTGGATTGGAAGTATTTCCTTTTTAATGTTTTCAATTTCTTATATTTGAGATGGGTTCATTTAAGGAGATAAAACAACATCATCACTTACTGGTTTAATACCTACACCCTTTAATACTAATCACCTATACACTTGAAGGATCAAATTTTTGAGCACTTCAAGGTAAAGTTCCGTATTAGCACTTGAAGTGTGTGGCCTTAAATTCAACAAGGACGATGGAGTTTAAAAATCTTCAAATAAAAATATCAATTAAAGAAGTGATTATACATTAATGAGGTGATAAATAACATCCAATCCATCCCCTTGCTACTCCCTTGGATCAACCCATAAGTGGGTTAGCCCTCCATTGATCTCATGGTTTCAATGGATGCGGAAAGTAGACTCATGAGGGAGGAAATGGAGAAGTAAAGAAAACAACAAAAATAAAATGATCACTCCACCGTTGTGTGAACAATTTCACAAGGTTTGGTGTGAATAAATTCACACCTTGATCCAAAATTATCAAAGTGATATAAAGAACAACAGAATAAGAGTATAATAAGAGCTTTTATTAAGAAACTAAAGTGAATTGAACAACTTACATGTGAAAGACAAATTCGAGACAATAAAATTGCAGCATAACATTACAATTGAACAAAGCACCAAAAGTTGCTCAATACTTCAAAACCACTACCTTAAATAGGAATTTTTGAGCCCTTGGGTTGAGCCTCCAACAGTCCAAGTCTCCTCAATTAATTTTGGTAGGCCATAGGTGGGTGGAAAGTAAGGGAGAGTTGATTTTTCCACCCTTGACCCGAGGTGGAAGCCATCTTTCCTTCACCGAATAGACGCGTCTGAAATACCTTCTAGATGGACGAATAAGAGTGGTCCATAGAAGAATAAAATAAATATCCTGATGTCTTCTAATCGCCTGTAAAGTTTGGGCCCATTTAGAGTTACGGATTCCGAGATATGATAACATTAGTGGACTGTTTGTCTGGGCCTCAGAATCTGGCCCAGAATTGTATCTCTAATTTGGGCCGCCTTAATGACCACCATAGAGTCCGAATTAGCATTGGCTCATGGAGTGTTATTTGTTCCTATTCATGTATTCTAGCATCCCAAAACATTTGGGATTCATTGGGCCTGTATGTTGGGCCCCACAGTCTCATCAGTGGGCTAGTGTCCAATCTTCCTTCTCTAGAATTGCTTCCTTTCATCACAAAATATCCTCATCTTCTTCCATGAATTCTCCATTGATCCCTGAATGAAACATGTTCATATTGTATTGTAGATCAATTTCCAAAAATATCAAATTAAAATATGTATAACTAGATGAATCATTGGGTACTTCAAATTATGTTCAAAAATGTACCACATAATAGTGCAATTTAAGATGGTATTACAATCATAATGTGAAATGATGTTCAAAGTGTAAAATGCACTAAAATGTTGTTTATGAATAATAAAGAACATGAATATTATGTATATTATCAATGAATATTAGCCTCATTTAGTGGCTAATCACACCCCCCAACTTGAGTTTTGCTAGTCCCGAGCAAAATATATCTCAACAATATGAAATTCGAATTCCCTTTTCCAAAAACATTTTAATACACAATGATCACCAAAAAACCTTATACATAACAATCATGAAACCCATCAAAATATTTTAATACAAGATAGTTTCATAATCAGATCCCAATCCCAAGCTCATTCCTTTGTTCAAATTCATTGCCATATTTCATCCAATATTAATTAAGTATGAGGATGTGTTGTGCATCACAATAGACATGGGGGTTCATCTTTATTCAAGGGGGAAATTACGGAAGCGCTAGGTGGAATCACATTTCAATATTAAGATGAGTATTCATTTTTTTTTTGTATAATTTTTTTTTGTTTTTTTTTTGTTTTTTTTTTGTTTTTGCAATTTTTCCATGGTAATTGAAGTTGCACTCAAAAGAGTCAACCCCTATAGCGAGACTTTGCCGATGACTCCCAGGCTCAAAGACCTTAGGGAACCAAGTGAATCCCATATACTCGGGCATCATCTCGAGTTAACTCAGTCAAAAACAAATTCAAATTACCAAAAATAGAGATAAAATTTCTAACTCTGGGCCAGACAACTATGGAGTAATGATCCCCAAGTGCCGAAAGCCACGCATTAGGTCATTTCATTGCTCTACGCGCAAAATTTTATTTATTTTTTTTTAATTTTTTTTTGAATACTCATATTAAACTAAAATGATCACGAAACCTATGCTATTTATTTAGGGGACCCCATGAACTCAAACTAATACCCCACTATCCAAAGGACGTGCATTGTGATATTTTTTATTTGGATGAAAATATAAACGATGAAATATCACATTGGACACCCACACTTTCCAAAATCTATGCTCATTAAATTATACAAGGAATAAAATCAGAATCAGGGTATGCTAAATTATTTGATATTTAGTTTCAAAGTGTGCAATGTGTATTACCATGTTTAAAGTTAAAGGAATTTTTCCATCCATTTTCACTTCTTTTTTTTCAAATCATTCATCATTTTTTTTGACACAAAAGCATTTTTTATTTTATCTCCCCCCCCCCAACTTAAAATAACATTGTCCCCAGTGTTTAATGAAAAGAAAATTTAGAAGGGGGTAGAGGTAGAGAATGAAAGTTCAAAAAGGAAATTGAAAATGAGGGTCATGGAATGAAGTCACCTAGTGGTTGAAGTTTGAAGTTCCTGCTGCTCCAATTTAGTCCTTTGATATCCATGTCGCTTGCAAAGTTCCATTAAGCCGTAGGTTAGTGGTAGGCGCGCGCCCCTGTCTCCCTTTGGTCCCGGGTTCGAGTCCCCGCGGCTTCACCGGTTGTGACGGGGTTTTCCCCACGGCCTATGGCGTGGACTTTTTTTTTATTATTATATTTTTATTTTATTTTTTTAAATTTTTAACCTAAAAACACAGCAAAAAAAACAAATTGATGATTCATTGTCTTCTTTTTAAATTTCTGGGTAAGGTATTACTCAAGGATCACACCACGTGACACAGATGAATATGGTGCTCCCCTTTCGTACCCATCCATAATCATTATAGAAGAACAGGTCAATAGTTTATTTCTTTCGAAATATCAAAATGTCTCATTAACCCTATTTAAAATATAAAGTTGATTAAAACAACAAAATTATTGGAAACTTGAAAACCATGGGTTTCCTCCCATGCAGCGCTTTGTTTAATGTCATTAGCTCGACATGAACCCCCCAACTTACCCAATACCAACTTTAAAATTTTTAAGGACCACATTTTTCACCAATTCAATTAGTTTTAGATTGATTACATGTTTATAATTTGTTTCATTAACAAACCTATGTTCTAAAATGAGTTTGTAAATCCAAGGAATATCAGAAATGGTGGATCTAGTTGCTTCTCTAGTCTTGCCTAATACATCAAGGGTCATTCCGATTTTATTTATATCAAGAGAAGAAACAATGAAAACATGATGGTTTTGGATATCCTCAATGAATGAAAACTTGAGGAAGGATGGAAAGGACACATGTTCGAGTTCAGGCATACTAACATTTTTAGACATAGGTTGGGAATTTGGATCGATCTCAATTTTATTTTCAAAATTTATCAATAAAATTGGTTCCTTTGGAATAGAAGATTCAACCAAAAAATTGGAAATATGAGTTTTAGAAATGGGTATGGACTCAAAGTTTGTTATTTCTCTTAATGGTTCAATGATTGGTGTTTTTGAAAAATCATCAACAGAGTTATATTCATGAGACTCAATCCATGATGTCAAATTATCCTCTTTTGAATCCAAAAAGTCAATTTCCTCTTGATTTAAAGACCCATCAAAAATTCTTTGATCCTCTTCATCTTCCTCATATTCAAAGGTTTTCTCTTCAGTAAATTCATGAGAGGTTTGTAGGAAACTATACACTTCATATAAGGTTATGGAAGGGATAGTTTATGTAGGGATGGGTTCCTCACAATTTTTAATGCTTTGTAGTTCTAACCTCAATGATGAAACCTCAAAATTAATTATCTTCATTTGTTGACATATTTTTCCAAGTAATGGATTTGGATCAGGATGGATAAGGGGTTGAGACAAATGGTCTATTCCAGGAGGGTAACTATGTTGTTGGAATTGCATAGGAGGATGTTCAAATTGGATTTGTGGGAATTGAAACTCACTATATTTTGGAATGTTTTGTGGATAATAAGAGTTAAAACATTGTGTCTCAATTGGTTGTTGGTTATCCCACCAGTAGAAACTAGGATGTTCATTGTACATCACACTTACTGTGGGGTGATCAATGTAGGGAGAGGTTCCCCATGTTTGGGCTTGTTCAAAATTTATTTTCATATTAGTGAGGGGGTGAGAATAGAGAAGAGGGATGAAAAAAAGGATGATAGTGTCTAAGATAACATACTTAGGTCCCCGTAAATGGTGCCAAAATTTGATTCTCGCTCAAATTTACCCAAGAGATGAAGGTAGAACGGTCCTTGTAGTCTAGTTTGGGTTATCGAATCCACAGAGACCTAAAACGTAACCTATAGACACGCACATTCTAAGTACTATTTTTGGATATGAAGTGTACAACTTTGGGTTAATTTTATATGGGTTTAAGATAACTCTAATATACTTAAGTGAATTCAAATTAAAAGAATGAGTTGATCCTAGGTTATCGCTCGGGGTGGATTGGACGTATTTCTTTTTTAATGTTTTCAATTTCTTATATTTGAGATGGGTTCATTTAAGGAGATAAAACAACATCATCACTTACTAGTTTAATACCTACACCCTTTAATAATAATCACCTATACACTTGAAGGATCAAATTTTTGAGCACTTCAAGGTAAAGTTCCGTATTAGCACTTGAAGTGTGTGGCCTTAAATTCAACAAGGACGATGGAGTTTAAAAATCTTCAAATAAAAATATCAATTAAAGAAGTGATTATACATTAATGAGGTGGTAAATAACATCCAATCCATCCCCTTGCTACTCCCTTGGATCAACCCATAAGTGGGTTAGCCCTCCATTGATCCCATGGTTTCAATGGATGCGGAAAGTAGACTCATGAGGGAGGAAATTGAGAAGTTTGGAAAACAACAAAAATAAAATGATCACTCCACCGTTGTGTGAACAATTTCACAAGGATTGGTGTGAATAAATTCACACCTTGATCCAACAGTATCAAAGTGATATGAAGAACAACAATATAAGAGTATAAGAAGATCTTTTATGAAGAAACTAAAGTGAATTGAACAACTTACATGTGAAAGACAAATTCGAGACAACAAAATTAAAGCATAACATTACAATTGAACAAAGCACCAAACGTTGCACAATAATTAAACACCACTGCCTTAAATAGGAATTTTTGAGCCCTTGGGTCGAGCCTCCAACAGTCCAAGTCTCCTCAATTAACTTTGGTAGGACATAAGTGGGTGGAAAGTAAGGGAGAGTTGATTTTTCCACCCTTGACCCGAGGTGGCAGCCATCTTTCCTTCACCGAACAGACGCGTCTGAAAGACCTTCTAGATGGCCGAATCAGAGTGGTCCATAGAATAATAAAATGGATCTACGGATGTCTTAGAACCTCCTGAAAAATTTGGGACCATTTGGTGTTACGGATTCCGAGATATGATAACATTAGTGGACTTTTTTTCTGGGCCGCAGAATCTGGACCAGAATTGTATCTCTAACTTGGGCCGCCTTAATGACTACAATAGAGGCTTAATTAGTATTGGATCATGAAGCATTATTTGTTCCTATGCACGTCTTCTATCATCCAACAAAAATTTGGGATTCTTTGGACCTGTATGTTGGGCCCCACGGTCTCATCAGTGGGCTAGTGTCAAATCTGCCTTCTCTAGAATTGCTTCCTTTCATCACAAAATATCCTCATATTCTTCCAGGAATTATCCATTGATCCCTGAATGAAACATGTTAATATTAGAGTGTAGATCAATTTCCAAAAATATCAAATTAAAATATGTATAATTAGATGAATCATTCGGTACTTAAAATTATGTTAAAAAATGTACCACATAATAGTGCAATTTAAGAAGGTATTACAATCATAATGTGAAATGATGTTCAAAGTGTAAAATGCACTAAAATGATGTTTATGAATAATAAAGAACATGAATATTATGTATATTATCAATGAATATTAGCCTCATTTAGTGGCTAATCAGAATCTCAATATGTAAATTCCTATTTCCTTTTATTTTAATTACTTTTCAAGTACTTCATTTTTCTCTCCACTCCTACCCTCATCAAAATGGTATGTAATACCCCGACCCCAGTTGCCCAGATTCGGTGCATTATTACATAACATTGGCATGATCACAAAAGATTAAGTCTCTAAGGACTGATTAGTTTAGTAGTCTTGGAAACACTAGATATATTCATAAGTCTTACATTACATCATAAAATGAAAACTACAAAAACATAGTCTCTATAGTCCACACTCATATCCCCTCATATTATCCCTGTAGGTCATTCATAAAATACTTCTTCACATCCTGGGAAAAATAAAACATAGAAATGGGTGAGCTCAGATGCCCAGTAAGGATAAAAATATAGCAGAAACTGTCATAAATAAGCATAAACATTTAAGGCAATGTATAACTAAAACAAAAGCCTTTTAAACATGAACTTCATCATAATATGGCAGAAATAAAATGAAATAATTCCATTTACTTATTCACGTAGATATTCTACTAGTCGAATAATCACATGCAATATCAATAACCACTTTCATAATGATGGAATGCATAATGCGAGACAATCATAACCACATAGTCAAGGCCTTGTGCCAAGACTACAAATAAGATTTTGTCAAGGCCTTGTGCCAAGACACAAGTTTGTATCATGAGACCTACTGATGTATCGAGGAGCTATATCAGGCTCCACCCATCACTAATTAAGTCTAACACATTCCTCATATGAACAAGTTTAAAAATAACATAAACATTCGTATTAAAATTAGGATACGAAATGTCAATACTTTCCTCACAAACCATGAATGGTATAAAAATAACACATCCATAGTCAAACATATCAAAAAACCTTCCATACAATATGGAAGTTTTTTATCATAATAAATCAGCTTCAAATAATCTTAAAATCCATCAAAGGATGTTGACATAGATGAAATAAAAACAATTTGAGGGAAATATATATTTTTTGAAATCATTTAAAATTAGAATAACTATAAAAGAAAATATTCTTATAATCCTTTAAGAGAATCTTCGACGATTTTATAACGGCGGAAAATATCTGGACCCGCCGTATAAGTTAAAAAATACATTCTTACCTTAATTATGTTGAAAAGGTTAAACAGGACCTTGTTTGGAAAACAACAGAAATATTACTTTATAAACTTCTTATAAAAAGTCAACAAGGGTATAAATGACTTTAACCCATAGTCTTTAAAATAGTAATAATGATTTGAAATACAATTTTAAGAATCATGGATTTGGATGATAAAGAGGTCCCAGTAGATAATTACGTATACACAGCCTCAGATAATGAAGAGATTGTGAAATAAACCCTTACCTTGTACTTTTATTTAGACGCGGGTAGGTTAACCTCCTGTATAATGGTTAAATTATAGTTATTAAATTATACATGAATAATAGATATTAATATGATTTCATATATTATCTCTTAACATTGGTTTGTTAATAATATCTTAGTATTATCGTCGTTTCGGGTGTTAACGGGTTTGTTTTCTTTTATATGTTCTGTTACATAAGTCATGTTTGTTATGGATATGTTGTATATTATTCATATATAGAATGATATTAAGTCCTTAAAAATTAATTTTAATCATCAAATGATAATTACACTTAAATGGATATGATGGGGAATGAATCTCATCGTGTTCGTGGAGACGGTAGTCCGTACGTACGCACGAGTGACAATATCATTCTTTTGATATTAAAATAAAATATAATTGGATGGTATATCATATATACAGAATAATTATCGTGTTTTATTTATTATTTACATCAATTAGACATCATTATCATACCCATCCAAATAATGATGTTTTGAATAACAATTACACCACGACGTGGAGAAGGTAAGTCGTACGTACGCACCTATGGTGACATGTCAATCAAAGGATGGATAGAATACTGAATATGGTTGTAAAATATTTATAATAACATCAATGTATATATAAGATATTAGAGCTATTATTTTATAAATTAAATAACAAAGAAATAATAAGTTGAATAAGAAAGGAACTTGAAAGTGGGTGCTGAGAACATTACCTCTTCTTCGGGTTCTTCCTTTTGATTTGATCAAAAGGGATCCTTATGTTGGATTTATGACTAAAGTAAGGCCTCTATAATTAAGTTAGGATAGTTGAGAGTGTATTTTTTCAGATTTTGGACGAATCAAAATGCTTTGAAGGTGTGAATAATTGGTTAGAAGTGGTGTCCTTTTATAAGGGGGAGGAGGGGCTCTTTAGGAAAAACTTAAATATTAATTTATAATAAATTTATATTCGGTTTATAATGGCTCAAAAGAGACTAATTTAGAGTATAAGGTGGGAATGGGTATAAATACATTCAAACAATAGATTTTAGATAGTTTTGGGTCACTAAAGTAACCTTATCGTTTATATTTAACTCTTAATTAAATAGTTTGACATTTAATGTGTCTCTTTGTATTTTTCTATTATATGGTTAATAAACATACCATATACATCCAAGAGAACTCCAAGTGGTTCATTAAGGATACAAATATTATTATATAAGTCTCTTGGCCGAACCTTAGATTTTTATGAATTGAATATCAATTAATAATATAATACTTGTTTTAAAAACTCTTTTATGTCAATTTTGACACTATTTGGTATTTGATTTTTTTTTAAAATCATAACAGCATGATTACTTCAAAAAAACATAATTAAATTAATACTAACATGTCATATTAACCTATAAAATTAGTGTAATTCATAAAAAGTCACAAATTACATTTATTTTGATATTTATAATATCAATTATTTTAATATTTCATTAATTATGTAATTACTGCATCACCATTGTGTCATAAATAAATTAAATTATTTAATGTCTAAAAATTATAAATAAAATACCATTATGTATGAAATCCTTTTATCTTTCTAATTAATATTTACAATCGAATTTATCTTATGTATAACCCTATATTAAAAATGATTTAGTAATTAAACTTCGATTTTAACTCTTTTAACTCTTCTTTGAATTAAAAAATAATAAATGTCCTACTCTAATCCAAGTGGACCTAAATGATAATATTTTATTCCTAAGGTTTTTTTGGTCGAGATACACTTGTCCAATAGAATTAGGACATGTGTTAGGGTAATATTAATATCATTTTTACCCTTAATTACCCTATTTACTTTTAACCGTGGTAAATAAAAGTAAAAAGTTACTATTCAACAAAAATTATTTTTATCTTATTGAACCAAATTTTACTCCTTGATATTAACTGAATCTCTCGTATTTTTAAAATTCCACTCACAGAAGCGGTAAAATTAAGTTTTATGTGAATTTGCAAATTCTCCTAGGAGGTGGGTAAAAGACGGGGAAAAGTTCAATAAAATTTTTATATATCGAAACTTATTCTAAACTAACTCTAGTGAATTAAATTGAACTTAAATAGGTATTATGTATCTATTTTTACCTTAATTAAATTTAAATAAAATAAATAATTATTTAAATAAAAATTCGGTTTTAAACTATAACTCAGTGTTTTCACTATTCATCAAAAATTGAATGTTTTCAGAAAAATACCAAAAATTCACCCTAAGATAATTTCGATATTCCGAATCCAAAAATGAATTCCATTTTGAAAGATAAAATTTATAAAATTTCAAAAAGTGGGTATTACTATTCATAATCGCTAGTTTAATTGGTTGTGGTGTGTTAGAACTCGAAGTTGCGTACAACACACGCTACTGTATTATTCAAAGAGAAGCGTACCGTAGAAGAATGGGGTGTTACATGGTATAATAAATCTATTAAAACACATATAATGTAATTTTATTATTCTAATGGAATAATCCATCATTAAACCCCACTCCCCTCAATTTTATTCTAAAAATTAAAATGTCATTCGATAGGTGTTCATTTATCACCTTCAAGGACGACAGATTTTTAATTTTCCATTAATGCATAAAAGGTTTGTCATAAAATCATTTTTAAGGCCAAGAAAAATTAAAATATTTCTATTAAATCATATTTAATTTTCTAGAATCATTATATAAACATGATGTTAAATAATAAAACAGAACAAGTTTGTTGTCAGCAAGACCGCCCTAGATAATCCAAATGATTATCACTAACATTTTAGGTAATGATTCATACTTATTCCATAAAAGAAAATTGTTTATAAGATCATTTAACCTTTTATATTTTAATTAATAATTTTTAACTTCAGTTATAGATTCTTTCCCATTTTACATGGACTTCCATATTCTTATATAAGCAAACTGGTTAAGAAAACTAAGAAGACAAGCACTCCTGAATGATGAAATTAAACACTATAACTCATCAAAAAGGACATAAATTAACATAAAAAATATTATACTAAGTAAGATACATGTAAAAATGGTCTATATTAATTAATTAATGGATTTAATTTTATTATTCAGGAAATTAAGATCAGTTCCAGAACTGTTTCTTACATAAGGTAAGAGATTCTACCTGAACACCCTATTTTTCCTTCAGGTTACTCTTTATCTCTCTTTAATCAAGTGTAATGATTTTTAATTTTGTGTACTCATTATAAATTAAATATATATGTCCCAAAATCATATATATAGATAATATGATCCTTCTTTGATGGGGAAATACATGTTTTAAAAAGGTTCATTTCTCGAATCTTCCTGATAAGCAAGCTTGATTAAATTGAATTTCCCAATTTCCTACCCATTATCATTTTCTATCCATAATCTATTTTAATCCACCATTATTATTATAATATAACTCATTTATAATGGAAAACTATCATAGTTCATTTCTGGTTTTGTGCAAACAACTATACATTATCCATTTTAAAGGCCCGTTAATGTTTTCCCTTGAAACCGTAAAATGGCTAATTTTTAATGTCTCCTCAAAAGTCCTTTTAAATATTTTCACATAATTTGGACACCATTTATCTAGTTATATTATAATTTTTCTTTATAAAAGACCTTGTTTTTTCTAAATCTATTCTTTTTTGGACACTTTTATGATACGCCTGTTTTATTTTCCTTATGAAATGATTATGATACCCATTTCCTTCCATGGGAACCATTATGTTGTGTTTGATTACTTATGATTGATTATTCATTTGGAAAACATATTAATGAAAATTTTATGATGGGTGTTCCCAGATATCACTCCAATGCATTGGCTAATTTTTAGTCTTATGAGACGTCATGTTGGTATGGGGAGTGATCCTGGTTCCTTTAAGGGACATTGTCCACCATATGATATAGTTTTGTCTATTATCCTTGACTCATGTTAATGTCATGTTATGTGTGATTGAAAAATTCCTATGATACCATGATTATGTATTCCCATGTTTTACGTGTTATTCTTCCTTATGTTTATCCATGTTCTCTACTTTTTATGCCATCATGTTATTCCATCTAACCCATGTGCTATGTTTTATTTCTATCCTTACTCACTTACACAGATTTTTCTAGCTCATACCATTTGTTCATGGATTCCCCAGGTTATCCTAAGAAAATATCGGATCTTAATGGATTTTAGTAGATCAATATGGATATTAAATAAGTTGTGTTTTCAGGATGTTTAATTAAGTACCTTATATTTCAAAGTCATTATACTTTACAATCCTTGGCATGTAATTTTATAGTTATTTATGCTTAAAATTAGGTAATGATATGTGTAAAAGGCTAAGATCACTATAGTTGGTATCAGATAAAAATTTATCTATTTTTGGATTATGGCTAGAAAACAATAGCGAAATCCATTGGGATAAGACTGATTATAATAAAATATCCATTAACTTTGGTTATTATTGAGTAAGTGGTTTATCAAGAAAATACATCCCTTTTTTGATACTACAAGAGTATGTGGTTATGGAATAGATGTACCTATGAGTAACAACTTTGACAAGGTATTTTGGTCATTCCTTGTGGTATCCTAGTACATGAAAATGGGCCTTACTGTGCACCTAGTTTTACTCTCCTAGGGGATATGCTTTCGTAAATTCAAAATATCATTACTAAAAATTATTAATGGAAAAAATATCATAGTAATATATGTTAGGAAATAGATCATGGATAAAATAGATTTAAAGTAGGTAATAACAAGTTTATACATACTTTTCATTTAAAAGTTTATCCTTGTATGTTCAATGTTTTATTTTTATATGATTATTAGAAAAGTATTGAAGAAATATATTTGTACTTTCTTTTCCTTAGTTATGGATGGAAATAGAATAACATGTGCCCAAAATCAATGTGATTGGAAAGGTGATGATTTCTTTAATGATATGTCAAATGTTATGGGAATGAATTCTCAAAAATTTATGGCAGTACTTTCCCAGTTGACTCGAGTTATGAATAATAACTTTAATCATGTGGAATTACCTCCTTCTCCAAATAAAGGGAAAGTTGTCATCAAATCCTTATGTGTAAAAGGTGTCCCATGTTTACTGGATCTTCTAATACTCTACGATTAGAACAATTCATTAAATCTATTGAGATTATATTTTATGTCCTCTAGTGATCAGAAGAAGAGAATGTTGAGCTGGATGTATATCATTTTGATGGGTATGCTGGTTTGTGGTGGGCATTGATAATGAACACAAAGACCCAAAATAAAGTTGATTCCAAGGAATGTAAATATTTAAAGAAAATATTGTTCAATAAATATTTTCCATGAACCCTCCATCAAAATATGGAAATAAAATTCCTTATACCGAAGTAGAAAGAAGATGAGTTTATTGGGGATTATGAAGAAAGCTTTACAAGGCCTTCAGGATACTCCTCTGTCTTGGTCATGAACCCCTAAATCAAGGTGGATAATTTATTAAGTTGACAAATTCCAAGTCTATGAAAATTATTTGTGATTAGTGATTTCAAAAGTTATAAGGAGATTATCTTTTCTACCCTCAAGTTTTAAATGGATATCAGATACTCTTAGTAGTCTCATGGGCTCATTGAAAAAAAAGAGAAAATGGTGTTTAATATGGGTGATAAATCTCATGCTGGAAATAAGACCCTATATCCAATGTGTCAAAAGTGTCGTAAAAATCCACTAGGAAACATATTAAAGGGAACCAAGAGAAGCTTCTAATGTGGAAGGGAGGGACATATGGATAATAACTACCAAAGGGATATGAATAATCCCACTAATATGGAAGAAGAAAGGGATTTTCATATCAACACTCAGCATGTAGTGTAGTGTTTCAACTACAAGGAAGATGGTCATTATGAAATCCATTTACCTAAGCTAGTGGTTGTTGGAGGAAATCAACAAAACAACCTCCAAGTAAGTAAGGAAGGGCATATTCTATCACTAATGCTAATGTGGAGACATATAATAATGTGGTGAAAGTTACATTGATTATACATTCAAAAATAGTGAATGTACTATTTGATTCCAGTTCTACGCATTCTTTCATATCTTATAAGTTTAGTAGATTTATTAAAAAACCACCAAAAAATTTGGAGGATGAGTTATATGTGAGAATAGAAAATGGGGAAATTATTGTATCCAAAGATTATAACTCCTCCCAAGTTAATTTTTGTGGACTGAACTTCCTAGAAAATCTTCTCATACATTTTTTGGTATATTTTGATGGTATTTTTTGCATGTATTAGCTATCATTATACAAATAAAACATCATTTTTCAGGAAAAGAATATCACTCTTCACTTCCTGAAGCATCCTTCAATCATGTACAAGTGTTAGGAGAAATTTGAATCTCTTTCAAAATCATCGTCTCAAGTGTGGATATTTTCTCCTTAAGATCAATCATATCTAGCTCAAATTATTCATTAAAATGAGATAATCATGCTCAAGGACAATCCCATATTGGGGGATTACACATATGTATTACATTAAGATTTTCTCTGTCTTTATCCTAATCAAGTGGTTGATTTCTCAATTGAACTTATTTCTATATCTCTTCCAATATCAAAGACACCTTATAGAATGGCCACCATTGAGATGTAAGAATTAAAGAATCAGGTACAAGATAATCTCGACAAGGGTTTTATTTTCCCAAGTGCTTCACCATGGTGCCTTCTTGTCCTCTTCATCAAAAATAATGATGGATCAATGCAACTATACATTGATTATTGCAAGCATAACAAAATCATGAAAAAGAACAAGTATTTGCCTATATAGTTATATGACTTGTTTGATCAGCTATGGGGGCCTGTAATTTCTCTAAGATGGAACTTTGGTCCGGATATGACCAATTAAATGTAAGAAAGGAAGATATTCCTAAAACTGCCTTTCGAAAAAGGTATGGACACTATGTGATCATAATGCTGCCATTCAGACTCTCTAATGCATTAGAATTTTTCATGGACTAAGTGAATAGAGTCTTTAGATATCACATAAACAAATCGGTGGTAGTCTTTATTGATGAAATTATGATATACTCCAAGACCAAGGTGGAAATGAGGAGCATTTGAATACTATTCTGAAGAATTTCCAAAGGGATAAACAATAAGAAAAGTATAGTAAATGTGACTTCTGGATGAAATAAATATCATCATTAGGGGATGTAATCCCTAGAAAAGGTTTATCTATATACCCTTCCAAGACAAAGGAAATCAAAGAGTGTCCCAGAAAAACTTCTATAAAGAAGATCAATGGTTTCCTTGGTCGGGCTGGGTATTACCGACGATTTGTGAGTAAATTCCCACAGTTTTCGAACCCACCAACCAAGATGACTTAAAATGGAGAAAAGTATTTCTCAACCAGTAAATGTGTATACATCTTTAAAGAGTTAAAAAATAGTCTTATCACTTCACCAATACTCACACTAAAAACAAGTGGAGAAATATTTTTATAATATAGTGATTCTTCCAATAAGGTATTATGGTGTGTGCTGATGTAAAATGATAAATTGATCACATATGCCTCAAGATGGTTGAAAATCAAGGAAAAAACTATCCCAAACATGATCTTTAGTTAGAAGATATGATATTTGCCTTGAAAATCTGTAAGTATTATCTCTATAGGGGAAACTCTGAGATATATAGTGATCATAAGACTCTCAAATACATATTCACACATAAGAAGTTTAATATGAACTAGAAAATATTGTTAGATATCATCAAATATTATGAATTATAAATCCACTAACATCCCATTAAGGAAAATAAGGTAGAAGATTCTCTATGTTTAAATCATATTGAATCATTTTCAATTATTATAATTGAGATGGATCAAATCTTCCTATACCTACAAAGGATAGACATGAGTATCATTAACAAAGGGACATAATCAATACTTTCCCAAATTATTTCTCAATCATCCCTTATGAAGAAAATAAAAGATGCCCAATGAAATGATGTGGAAATACAGAAGAAGGTAGAAGCTATGAGAAAGGGAAATCCTTATATTTTAAAATTGATGAGGAAGAAGTTGAAAATTTGGGAGACGATTATGTGTACTTTTAGATCTATAAATAAAAAAGGATCTTCTCAATAATTCACATATTCAATCATTCACAATTCACATAGGGAGCACAAATATGTGTTGAGATCTTCGAGAGAATTATTTATGGAATAATATGAAAAAATATATCACTGAGTATATATCAAATTACCCAGTATGTCAATAGGTGATGGAAAAAATGAAAAAGTCTAAAGGGGTGATGCAACCGCTAACCATAACAACATGATAGTGTTAGAACATGACCATGGACTTTGTCACTAGACTTCCGAAGACATCTAAAGGAAATAATTCTATATGGGTGGTTGTGAATTGTCTTACAAAGACAACTCAATTCGTCACAATTAGAGAATATTTATCACTAGATCAAATGGAACATATATATATATTATAGAATTGTTAAGGCTTCAAGGAGTACCATAATCAATTGTATCTGATCAGGATCCCAGATTCACCTCTATATTCTAGAAAAGTATCCAACATTTTATAAGCACTGAGTTAAACTTCAGTATGGCATATCATCCTCAAACTGATGGATAATCTACAAATACTATTCAAACACTAGATGATATGTTGAAAATGTTTTCTATACACTTCAATGGATGATGAGACCAACATCCTGCACTGGTAAAATTATTCTACAATAATAGTTTCTACTCAAGTAACCAAATGGATCCATATGAATCCCTCTATGGAAAAATATTCATAACATCGACATGTTGTGTTAAAGTTATTTAATGTAAGCTTCTTGGACCTAAAATGTTAGAAGAAATAGTGGAGTGGGTGAAAACCATTCAATAGAATTTCAAGGCATCCTAATGTCAAAAAAATATCTTTGTAGAAAATTTTCAATGGGACCTTGATTTTGAGGTTAGATTCAGGGTATTACTCCATAGATCTTCATGGAAGAGGATCATGAGATATGGGAAGAAAGGAAAGATGGGTCCTAGGTATATCATCCTTATCGATATTCTTGATTGATTTTTAGTTATGACATATAGAATAGCACTTCCACTAACTATATATCAGGTACACAATGTATTCTATTCATACCTCTTGAGTAATTACATATCTTATCCTTCACATGTACTGAATTCAGAGGTGGTACAGTTGGAAAATGATCTCTCATACGAGGAGCATCCAATTAACATCTTGGACCATGGAGATAAAGTGATACACAACAATACTACTCACCTAGTAAAATTATAATAGCTGAACCATATGTATTAAGAGGAAACATGATAACCTCATAAAGTGATGATGGAGAAAAACTCATACCTATTTTCATCTTATAATGTAAAACAAAATTTCAAGGGATAAATTTCATAAGAGGGGAAGAATGTAATGACCAAAAATTTTAATCCATGGAAATTCCCCTCTTAATGTTATCTCATATATTATAAACAACATCAAATCACTTTGATAAAATAATAAAAACTATATAAATGAAGTATCAAGGAAATCATAATTATTTCTTGATTTTATGAAACATATACTGAAGGAACGGTAACTTGACCTTTGGAATAAGAATATGACAACTATGAATAGTAAACCGAAAAAAATATAAATCTCACCCATGAAAGTATAAATAAAATTTAGGCCTCCATAAATGAAATTATTATAAAATTATATCTTAGTGTAACTAAATTAATATTTTTGAAAAATATTAATTAGGTGTTGGTATTTTTGTAACCTATAAATATATAATTATAATTTTATAATTAATAACATGATTTAAAAAAATATTTACATAAATTATAATAATAAATTAATATTTTGTTATCTTATGAGTATAATATAATTTTATGAGACCTTATTTAATTTTTCATAGTGTTAAAAAATTAATTATAATTTTAAAATTGGTATTTTCCAAATAAATGATTATTTTAATTAAAAATTAAATTTATCATTTTTAAAAAATTATTTTACTAAAATTGAGTTAATTTTGGAATTCTACTCAATAAAAAATATTTTAGATTTATTTTTTATATTTGTCTAAAATACTAGAAATTTTGGTAAATATTAAAATTTGGTAACTTACGGTTTAAGCTAAATATATTAATTATGGAGTCATGGATGATGTATATATGATTTAATCATTAAATATCATACTATTTTTAATTTTTTAAATATTTTTCATGATAATTATCAAACTATTACAAGCCTAGAGCCAAAATACTAAAGTAACGAATTAAAGAATGAGAAAACACCCCTCTCATCTGTTATAAATTCCACCCCTCACTATCTCTTCTCCTCACACCTCTCAAGCTTTGAACCCTATAAACATTCAACTCAAATATCTCCCAAAAACTATACTCCACGTCTAGGATCTATTTTAATAATTAAAATACCAAAAACATTTCCTTAAGGAGGTTTTCATATAGAAAAAACTCAAGTGGTAAATTCCTCTTTAATTTTCTTTTAATTTATTTTCAAGTTCCTTCCTTATTCCCAAATCACCTACTCTCATAAAAATGGTATGATAACTCCAATACCTCACATATACTGTAATTTTGTTATTATAATGTAATAATCCATCAATAAAACCCTCTCCTCTCATATTTATTCTAAAAAATAAAACATCGTTTGAGAGGTGTTAATTTATCACCTTCAAGGACAAAAAAAATTTCATTTTCCATTAATGCCAATAAGGATGGACATAAAACCATTTTATGGTGAAATGAAATTTTATTATATGTATTTAAGGCTATATAATTTTATGGAATCATCATATATAGTTGATTTTATTTAATAAAACAAAACATGTTAATTGTGAGCAATTCTTCCCAAGACAATCCAAACGACTATCACCGACATTTTATCTAATGATTTATCCTCATACCATATAACCAAATGTTTTCTAAGATCATTTAACAATATGAATGTTCATTAACAAACTTATAACTTTAAGTTTTTATTTATATTTCCATTTTACATGAACTTCTATACTTTTATATAATCGAACCGATTATGATAACTAAGAAAATGAGCACTCCCAAATGATGAAATTGAACACTATAACTCATAAAAAAGACCATAAATTAACTTAATAAAATTATACTAAATAAAATAAATATATAAAATTTTCTTTATTAATTAATTAATGTATTTAATTATATTTTCCAAGATATTAATAGAAATTGTAGAACTGTTTCGCACATAAGGAAAGGGGTCATACCAGAACCCCCCATTTTTCTTTTTGGTTACTCTTTCTCTCTTTTTTATTCAATGAAATTCTTATTTATTTATGAGTAATAATTTTAAATTCTATGTATATATTCAAAATTTATATATATATATCCTATCAACCTTTTTATGGAGAAATATATGTTTTAAAAAGGTTCCTTTATGAAATCTTCCTGATAAGAAAGCTCAATTAAAGGGAATTTCATGATTTCTTATCCTTTCTCATGTTCTATCTGTAATCTATTTTAATCAATAGTTATTTTTCAAAAATCACTCATTTTATCATGGAAAACTATAATAGTTCGTTTCTGGGTTTTTCAAACAAACCCTGCTTTTCTATTTTAAATACTCGTCAATTTTCTCCCTTAAAACCACCCAAAAGTGGATAATTTGTAAGGTTTCCAAAATAATTTTTAAAACAATAACTTAATTTGGACACCATTTATCATTATCTATGACTATTTTAATTTATGAAATTCTATATATGTTCTATATCTATTCTTTTAGGAATAGTTTCATAATACTCCCAGTCATAATGCCTTATGACACGATTATGATACCCATTTCTTTCTATGGGTAACCATTATGTTGTGTTTGATTAGTTATTCTATATTATTCATGTGGAACAGGTATTAATGAACACGTTATGACTGGTGTTCCCAGATAGATCTCCAGTGTATTGGGTAATGTTTAGTCTCATGAGACGTCATATCAGGACCTAGAGTGAACTTGATACCTTTATTAGACATTATCCACCATGTAATATAGTCTTGGCGGTTAGTCTTGAGTCATGTTTATGTCATGTTATGTGTTTTTTCCACATTCCTATGGTTACATGATTATATTTTTCCACATTATACACGTTATTATTCTTTATTTTTATCCATGTTTCATGCATTTTATACAATCATTTTATGCCATCTAACCCATGTGATATGTTTTATTTTTATTCTTACTCCCTAGCTGGGATTTTCTTATCTCATAAATTTTGTTCAAGTATTCACCAGGCTATCCTATGAAGATATAAGAGATCAATGGAAGTTAGAAGATAAATATGGATATTTAATAAAATATGTTTTCATGATGTTTGATTATGTACCTAATCTTACAAAGACACTATAATTTTCAATCCTTGGCCTGTAATATGATGGTTAATTATTCCTAAAATTGTGTAATCATCTATGTAAAAGGATACAGTCACTATAAAGAATCATGTTATTCTTAATCCTCATTACTCTCTTCCTTAATAAAATTCAAAGGAACACCATATCTCTAACATCAAACTCTAGGTCTCCTTAATGATTGTCCATAGAGGTTTTCTGTTAACTTTATATGAATTTAATATGATGATGAATTGTTTGAACCATTTTTTTATATCTTGGAAAATATCAAGTCCCATTAGCTTCCATTTTTTGATATCATCCCAGCATATTGGAGTTTACACCTCTTCCCAAATATACCCTCATAAGGTTCCATTTAAAGGTTTTAATGAAAATTTTTGTTTTATTAAAAATTAACTTGGGGAATGTGATTATCCAAACATCCTTGGGAATACATTGAAAAATATATTAGTGTATATTTTTGAGTTTGGATGGTTCTATCAGACTGACCATCCATAAGATGCTGATAATAAATAATGAAACTCAACTTTATATCCAACACATCCAAGATACATCCTGAGAAACACGATTTAAACCTCTTATATTAATCATAAAATATATAGAGATGTACTCTTTGTAGTCATACAACTTCCTTTATATATAGATTTATATTTTGGGGAGTTTTTCAAGAGAGAAATATTAATTTATATAAATAAAAGGTGTTCTCTTTTTAAGGTGATCAAATACAATTAAAATGGAAATATTTCCTTTATATATTATATAGAGTACAATAAAAAATCCATGGTTGTGTTTTACCATTTCCATACTGGTATTACAAATGGTTCTATCATACCCTTATATTATTCTCACTCATCCTTGACTTGTTGGGATACCAAGCATCGATATATAATTTTTTCAATCACTTTATTCATGTTATCCAACAAAAATATTTTCATCAAATATCTATACATCCTAGTTCCTACTTGATTAAAAGTAAAGGATGATCTATAGGTATCGTCTTGGAATTCCCTATTCAATGTTAGTTTTTAAAGGACACATATTTGAGTTCCATACATTGTAAATTCATCATTAGTAATGTTGAACTACATAATATTCACTACCTATATTTCTACCTCCTCAGTTCTTTTTAGTCCTTCTGGATCAGTTCAATAATGGATAGTCAAGAAGTTATTTGAGTAAGGTAGAATAATGTTACCTTTATGATTATCATGTTCATCCTTTACATTTTCAAGAATATTAGATCCCTTTATATCCTCATCCTAGATTGGGTTGCGGGATCCTTTCTACTAAGATCATCTTCCACTTTGTTTTTCTTCCCAATATAGTAATGCATTGAACAGTCATAATCCTTGATCAACTCTAACCACCTTCATTGGTGAATATTTAGATCCTTTTTTGTTAAAATATAGATGAGGAATTTATAATCTATATATATGTCACACTTCTCCCCATAGAGATAATGTCTCCGAATATTTAATGCAAAGATCACTACATCCATTTCCATATCATGGTTGGGTAGTTTTACTCAAGGATATTTAATTTCCTGGAGTCATAGGCAATCAATTTTTTATCTTTCAGGATCAAACAATCTAATAAATTTTTGGATGAATAATTTTTGATAAACAATAATCCACAATATTGGGTAGTGTGAGTACATACTTAGTGATATAACTCATCTTTAACTCATTAAATCTATCATTTCATTTATTAGTCCTAATAAAAATTACTCTATTCTAATTTATCATAGTTTGTTGGATTTAAAATAATGAGATGTTTCTCACAAATTGGTGACAGTACCCCACTAATTCAAGTAAACTATAGATCTCTATCATAGAAGTTGGTATGGTTCATTCTTTAATTACCTCATTTTTATAAGGATCTGTAGATATCTACTTTCTAATGATAACATGCCCTGAGAATGTTACTCACTCCTTCCAAAAATTATATTTAGTGTACTTCCAATATATCTTTTCCTTCTATAAGGTCTATATAATAGAATACAAATTATCCCCATGTTTCTAATTTCTTTCAGAGTATATAAGAAAATAATATATAAATACTACCAAAAATATATTGAGAAAATCCATAAACACTCTATTAATTAAGTCCATGAAGATAGTTGGAGCGTTAGTGAGCCCAATTAGAATCACAATGAACTCACAGTTGACAAACCTTATATAAAACGTAGTCTTGGGGATATCCAAATTATTCAATTTTACTTGATAATATCCAATATAAGGGTCCATCATGGAGAAGTATTGAGATCCACATATCAAATGACCCAAGCTTTTCATATACCAAAATATCAAATATTTTTAGAATAATGCTCTATGAATTTCACAAATACATTGCCATAGACCGTAATGTTATAGTTCCTTCGTTGACTAGGTATACAATATTCTAATTACTTTAATGATCATAAACATCTCCAATAAAGGTCTTCCATTTTCCTACTCCTCATAAATATAACCTACTTAAAAAAATTCATAACCAAGGGAAAGAAAATATAAGAAAGATTTATCTCAGATTATAGTAAGTGTAAAGTTGGAAGATATGATTTTATGATTATATGAAAAAAAATAAGATAATAATATTTGTATGAGATTATGAACATGAATTGAAAAGATAAAACCCAACCTTCCATAGATCCTAATCATTACTCGTAGAATAAAGAATTATTATTCTAAAATATATGATTTATAAGAGTGTGATATTATCATAATTCATAAACCATAATCTCATGTAATAATTGTGTTGTCCCAAAATAGGTATAGAAACCTTTTAATTTTTCATGTTGACTACCAAGACCATAAAACAATGTGAATCATCCCTGAGGACATGTTTCTAATTACGGATCTTGCCCATCAGCTAATTACCCATTATGGATCAACCCCATCAGCATATTTCCCATTGTGAATCAACCTCATTGACTTGTTTCCCATTTTTATCTCATGAGATATAAAGTATTTCCCAATTCATTGGAGGTAGAGATAGGTCCCACCCATCACATAAAGAGAATAATACATGTGTGTGTAACAACATCATAAAATATTCATCATATTAGAACCTATGAAAAGAAATGGTTTTCATAAAAATTCAACACAATACAACCTATACATAAGAAATAAGTTTCATAAACACTTCATCATTTCATCATGATGTAACCCTTGGAAAAGTTAATTGGTTTATTAAAGATCTTTTCCACATTAACATAAACCATTCAGTGAAAGAATAAGAATTGTATCCCTGGTTTAAATCCCCAGAAAAGAATAAATAACATCAAAGGATGTCAACTTAGATGGGAAATGATTTTCAAAGATCACTTGGAACTTTTCAGGAGGAAAAAACCCATTCATTGAAAATAACCATTTTAAATTATAAATTTGTAAAATATTGTGGAAATTATCTTCTTTTTACATACCCTTGAAATCTTATAAAAGGAAATTCTATGATCATTTAAAACAATTCTTCAGAAAAATATCCATTCCACTTTGAAAAAAACTATTAAAATCATAAAATATTTCAGAAATTCTTTTCTTTAAAAATTACATTGAAACTAATAAAGGAAGCTTTAAATATCATTTAAATCATTTCTGGAGAAAAATATCCATTCAACATTGAAAAACAATTTCGAAAACATAAAAAAAAAATTAAAAAACCATTTATTTGAAGATAACCTAGAAAAATATAATGGAATATTTAAATCATTGATCAGATATGAAAACATGAAATACCATTCATATCATAAAATTTAAAACAAATAATTCTTCAATATTTTCAGAAAAATAAAAATGGGCATTATTAGGAAAATGATATGAATCTTACTTGTAAAAAAATTTGAAAATACATACAAGGGTAAAAATTTCTTTAAAAAATCATAGGAAATTTGTAAAATTTTTCTTTAAATATTGTTTATTGAAAACATGGATATTGAAGAAAACATGGTTTTCGACCGAAGATATAAATAAATTTTATTTTTTTCAAAAAAAATATTTTGAAATATCAATTACAGAAAGATAGTAAAATGAAGAGAAAACATATATTATTAGAAAATAACAATAGTAGAATAAATATATTTATTTTATTGAGATATGGATCAAAATACTTTGTTATCAAAAGCATTAAAATTAACCATCCTTAGTAAATGATGAGATTATAGCATAAAACCCTTTCAATTTTTCTAACATTGAATGGTGGTATGCATAAAAGAATAATAATAAATGAAACTTAAAATATCATGAGAAAAAATAAATTCATGATTTTATATTTCAATTTTTTTTATATTTACATCATAAAATAAGATAGTTATATTATATAATGCTTTTCCCAAAGAAGATAAATTGAGAAACAAAATCATTTACCAAATTAGAAACATTTGAATCATAAGACCCATTAAATAATAACATTATATTAAATATTAAATATAATTAAAATAACTATATTCATGATATAAAATGTGAAAGTTGTAATATATACACAAGATAAAAGAAAACATTTTTGAATTTGGAATATGTCCCCATAAATAAAAGAGATGCTAGAAATCCCCAACCTTATGTCTAATCTTACCTTGTACATGTTATAACAAATAGTATAATAAATATATGTCTATTAAAAATATATTAAATAACCATATTAATATTTATCATACAATATATGATTTATTTGTGACTATTTATTACTCTTTTATTAAAAATTCCAAGTTAAAATCATATTTCTAGTAATAACTACTTTGCTTTTCATGTATGTTTTGATTTGGTATTTTCATTCATCTTGATTTGATCATGGTTATATAATATAAATAATTTTAAACATTATATAAATATCATAAATATTCAGGATATATGTATTTAGATTAATCCATAAAATTTAGAGATAGAAAACGAAATACACCTTTCATAGACATGGTGGGACTTATGTACGCATGAATGTTGTTTCCATTTTTTCAGGGATGAAATAAAAGAAATGTAAATGATATATTAAAATTAAATAATAATAATTATTTTATATTTATCACATATTTACATAAAACTCATCCTTAATACTTTCCATGTAAAGAGTAAGTGAAGAATGAATCGCATCACTCCACGAGGCAGTAGTCTGTCGTACACACGAGTAATGTTATCATATTCCCACTGAATGGAATGTAAAAGGGTATAAGTGATATTATAATTACATAATTATAATAATATAATTAATATTATATAAATATTTTAAATAAATCATTATATATATCTTTGAGAGGTGGTTATGGAAACCAAATTATATCGGTTTGTGAGGCGGTAACCCACTGTACAAACGATCAAAAGATTCATTTTACATTTGATGGAAGGTGATTGATATGAGATATTTCATAAACAACATTAAATCTCATTATATGTTAGATTATGGTTTTATAATATTGTAATTAACATAACATGAATGAAGGTGGTGAGAGAATAATTTAAAAAGAAAGAGTTCCATGGAGACAATTACTTCCACTTAGTTCAACCCCTTTGGATCTCTTATTAAGGACCATACACTTGGTCTTTTGGGAAGAAAATCAGCTCTAAAAATGGTTAATGATTTTTGGGAGATAGGTTAGTAGGTTTTGGTTAAACCACTGGTCTTAGGAGGTGTAAGTGAGTGGAAAAGGTGGCCTTTTATAATAGGGGGTGGGAGACATTATTATAAATGCACAAAAACAATTAAATAATGGGAAGTCACTTTCACCCAAAGTCCCTCCAAAATTAATAAATAATTAATTATAGGTATGATATGGTAATTCCACACCTCAATTAAAAAAATTAATTAAAATTATTATTCCTAAGCTATTAAGTTTACTAAATTTTACCTTTTATCAAGAGAGTTGCTTTTGTCTTTTTATTTACCTATGTAATTTATCAATTAAGACTAAAATTAAAATTAACCTTATTAGATATTTTAGAGAAATTGATTTTAAATATTAAATAAAATTTATTAAATAAAAAACCTTTATGTGTTGAAAATTAATTTTAAAACAAACACATGCAACGTGCATAACCTCGTTTTAACCTTAATTAGGGTAGTTAATTTATTTATCTTTAATAATATTTCTGAAAATAATTTAATTTCAAACTAGAATATAATATAAATTATTATTAATAAAAATATTTAATCCATTTTATCAAATTCTAATTGCATAATTGGTATAATTTAATTCAATACTAATCCAACAAACGTGATGAAAATGTGGTTTTCTAAAGATATTTTTTTTAAAAGTTTTAAATTTTCTATAGAAGAATTTAATATGAAATTGATTCCAATAAACTATATTCGATTAATTATAATATAATCGAGCTATTGATTCTTTAAAAACCATTTATAAAAAAATAACCTTATAAATTCTTTAAATAAAAAGCATTTTTCAATTAAAACCTCTATTTTTTATTATTAATCAAAAAATAAACTTTTTAGAAAAATCTCAAATATTCACCCAAATCTAATTTTAAAATTTTTATTCCAAATATGAAGTTTTTTTCACAAAAAATTATAAAAGTGAAAAAAATATTAAAAATAAGTGTGTGAAATTTGAAAAACTACTTTATAGAAAAATACAATTTGAAACATAAATTTAGATTTTTTTCTTATCACATAACTATAAAACACATAATATGAATGTTACAAAAAAATTTGAATCTATAATATAAAAATTTCTTTAAAATAATTCATGAAATATTATTTATTTAATTTATAGAGAGAAAACATTTTTGTGCGCATAAAAATAGTTTTTCAAAAAATGATTTCCATTATTTTCAAATTGTTTTTATTTACATTTATTATTAATTGGTAACTAAATAATTAATTTAACATATAGGTTCAAAATATTTATTTTCATAATTTTTTTCATCTTATTCATACTCATCATTCCAATAGCTAGGCAATAACGATCATATTAAATAATAATATTTTACCAGTATGTCATGTTTCGTTTAAACTCAATGTTGCTTGTAACATAATTTAAACTCATTGTTGAATATAATGTTAGTTAACTTAGTGTTTCATGTAACAAAATCTATCAAAAAAAATAATTTTTTTTTAAATTTTATATTACACAAAATCTTGGGGTGTTACATTATACCCCCTTTAAAATGAATTTCACCCTCAGAATTTCATTTCTATCATTCAAATAACTGAGGATACTTCTGGTTCCTTACATCCTCGGTTTCCTATGTAGCTTCCTCAATGTAGTGGTTTTTATACAAAATGTCGACTTTGTGGGCGGTCTTATTTCATAAGACTATCAATGTATGATCTATAATCTCCACAAGTTATTTCTCATAAGAAAACCTTGCTACAGTGGTACGTCCTATGAGTTCAGTACATGCGAAAGATCATGTAAGTATTTCATCTGTAGAAATACATGGAAAACATCATAGATGTGGGAGAGGTTTGGTGGAAGCATCAATCGATAAGCAATTTTCCCAATATGATCAACAATTTTAAATGAACTAATATATCAATTACTCAACATTACATTATATTATAAGAACAATTTCATATTTAGTTATGCTTCAATTAATTTTCACTTCAACTATAATTCCCTAAAATGAATATTCATGGTGAATTTTTCGTTACTATAGAACTAAAATTATCGTATGATTCTAAATTCAATCCTTCAACACCTAAATATTTACCAAAACAAAAATGTTTATCCCAAGTTATCCAAAAATATCCAAAGTTCAACTTAACCCATTCTAAGAATTGTTAACCACAAGGCTCCTCCAAGTGTAGATAAAATTAAAATACAAAAATTTATAAATATGATCACCAAATTTACAAAATGAACTTATCATTAATCCCCCAAATAAAATGAATTATCTCATAATATAACATAAAAAATATGTAAATACATTGATCATATATTCTCTTATAACATAGTAATATCCTAAATTACCATGAACCCTTAATGAAAACATATATGCTTTTAAAAATTAACAATTTCATAATTCATTAAAAAAATAATAGACTGTTGAATGTATTCTTTAAATAAAAAAATTATAAACTCCATCATTTATAACATAAAATTCTTTCTCAACAAATTATTACTCTGTTCCAATGTAATCGCTACTAACCAATTTTCTTTATCCATATCAATCAACTCTTTATCCGAACTAAATACATTTTTTCAGCATCTTACTCTATTACCTTATTCTATAAATATAAAAAATCTCACAATCATTTGATATATACCCTATAATAATCATTCCCACATTCTCTATATATAGGATACTAAATATTCTTTCCTCCATGCTCTCCACCACCTAAACTCCCAATGAACTCTATCATTATCTTATTTAATGAGTTCAAGAGTTATTTAAGGTGAATATTGTAAATAATGTATCATGATAACTGATTATTAATAATCAAAATATTAATTACCCCATTCATAATCCAATTTTGTTTCTCATCAACACATTATCTATCATATTCATCATTAACCATGTTCTTTCTGGTTCTCACCATTGACAAAAACCAAAAACCATAGTGTGAGCAATAATATTTCTAATTAAAATCCTCATATTCCGAAAAAAATCATTTGTGGATGTATAAATCATGAAAATTTATTTTAAATCTAAGACACATTTGGTTTAACCTTTTATATTCATATTCATTTTCTATATCAATCCTTCTGGATTATTAGTAAAGAGTTTTTGAATTTCCAAATTAAATCCACTAAGAGTGTCAAAATGGGTGTGTATCGAGGCACACTTCATACACCGGGTGATGATTGTGTCCAGAAAAATGCACCACTTCATATTTATTATCCCTAAGTATAATTATTCCTAATTCAAAATCCTTTTTAGTATCCAGATAGAGATGTAATATTTTGGAAACCACTTGCTCTATCCTTTATCAAAATTCCAGGACATTTTCTTATACCTTAAATTATTATTACAATTATCCTTAGACATATACATTGGGGTATCACTAATTCTTTCTCATCCAAGTTTCTAATAGTAAAATAAACCTTTCTCTAAAACCGACTCTAATTATCTCGGACATTCATATACATAAATATCAAATCTTTTTAGAAGAATATTCTATACATTTTAAAAATACACACCCAGGGACCATAATATATTAGTGTCCGGTTATAATAGTTACACAATATTTTTATTTCATGAAATATATTCTACATATACCATGAGGATATTCCCCTTTTTCACACATCATAAATATGCCCTAATTAAAACCTTTCTTCACAACCTGGTGAAATGAAACAAAAGAAAGGGTGAGCTTAGATAATCTGTAACAGTAAACACGAGAGATATCATTCTATGATCATATAAGAGAATAATATAATCGTAAGGGTACAAGATCATGAACATGAAATACAGTTTCCAAACCCAACCTGTCCTAGATCCTAAACATGAGTCATGTCATAAATCATTAACATTAAAAAAAGATATGCATCATAAGAGTGTGAAATCATCATAGTTCATAGTCTATAACATCATGTCATAATAATGTGTCACCAACATATGTATTTAAACCATTTAAATTCTCATGTTTGACTACCAAAACCTTTAAAAATATTGGATCAAGTCTCATAACAATTTTCCCATTGTGTATTGTGATCATCAGCATGTTTCCCATTTTTAATCAAGACCATTAGCCTATCTCACATTGTGGATCAAGCATGTCGACTTATTTTAAATTATTATCTCATCAAATAAAAAGCTTTAGCCAACACATTAGAGTAAGATATTGTTCCCACCGACCACATAATGAAAATCCTAAATATGTGTGCCACAAGATCATAAAACATTAATCAGATCAAAACGCATGAAAAGTAATGGGTTTCATAAACCATTCCTCATAACATAATATGTGGAAAAGAAATAAGTTTCATAAACACATCATCATTTTGTAATAACATAACCTATGGAAAAAAAATGTCTTTTATAAACCTTTTGTAATCATAAATAAAAACAATTTTGAGAAAGAATAAGAAAGTTATCATTGTTTAAAATCATAAGTAAAACATTTGAGACATAAAAGGATGTCATCTTAGTTTGAAAATTATTTTTAAAGTTCACCTGGAAAATTTCTTGATGAAAATAAACTTTCTTTGAAAATCACATTTACGAAGTTATGAATTGCATAAAGTATTTTCAAATCCTTTTCTTTTCAAATAACCTTGAAAACATATAATGTAATATTATAATATCAATTAAAAGATTTATTATATATAGAATATTTCAAACATTGAAAAACAATTTTTAAAATATATAATATTTTTAACATCCTTTTTTTTAAATAACCTTGAAACATATAAAGGAATAATTAAATATCATTTTACACATTTCTGGAGAAAAAATCCTTTCCAATTTGAAAAACACTATTTAAAACATAAATAATTTTCAAAATAATTTTCTTTGAAAATAAATCTAAAAATTAATTTAAGAAGATTTAAATCACTATTGTTCATGACAGTGGAAAATACTATTCATATAGTGCATATTAAAACAAATATTCACTTCACATTTCCTTTAAAATACAGACATTTGTTATTTGGAAAAAAATATGATGATTCATTTTCAAAAAATTGTAAAAATAAATAAAAGGGTAAAATTTCGTTAACCAACCATAGGATATTATTTAAAAACATAATTTTATAAAAAATTAGAACATGTATATAGAAGAAAAAATGGTTTTTCGACCAAAAATAGAAATAAAATCGTTTTTTCTTAAAACCATTATTTTTAAATATTGAGTACATAGAGTAAAATAAATAGAAAATATGTATTTTTATAATATAACTATAGAATAATAAAATTATTATGTTTCTTGAGATATGAATCATAATATTTCATCATCAGAAGCATAAACATAAACAATCTCAATAAATAATAATATTGTATCATTAAACCCTAACTACTTTGGTTATACTGAATCATAATCACTAAAAAATAATAAATTAAATAGAACTAATAATATCAAGATATTATATGAAAAAGGGTCTGAATATACACCTTATAGAATAATATGGCTATATAACATAACCTATGTCCCAAAGAAAACAAATTAAGAAAAAAATCCTTACCACTTTGGAAACTATCAAATCAAAATCCCCATTAAATACTAAATTTAAATGAAGCTTAAAATATTATGAAAATAAGTACATTGATGATATAAAATTTTGTTGGTTTCTTATATTTACCATATAAAGGCATCCATGGTTGAATATGTCCTATGTATCCTAGAAATAAAAAAGAGAGTAGAAATGTATTACTTTAAGTCTTTATTTTCTTCGTACGTGTTCAAACCTACTATTTAATAATTATAATTATATTATATATCTATTAAAAAAGAAATTATTGTGTATCATATTATATATGATTTAATTATGACCTTTTATTACTCTTTTATTTACAATTCATATTTATAATCACATTTTGGGTAATAACTACTTTGTTTTTTATATATGTTTTGATTTGGTATTTTTGGTCCTACTACTTTGATCATGGTTGCATGATATCCATAAAAATAAAAATGAAATAAATTTTATATATATTCATCATATTTTTATTTATTTAAATCCATAAAATTTATAAATTGAAAATGAAATACACTGTTTATGGAGATGGTGGGTTGAATGTACGCATGGACATTGATTCCATTTTCTTTGCACATGAAGAAAAATAATGGTAAATAATATATTAAACTTAAAAAATAATTTGTATGTAATATATATCACATTTTTTATTAAACTTATCACTATTAATTTCGAAGTAAATCATAAGTGAATAAAAAATCATATTGCTCCGTGGGGTGGTGGTCCACCAAACACAGGAGCGATATTATCATATTTCCATAGAATGGAAAGTAATACGATATTAGTGAAATTATAATTAAAAAAAAGTATAGTAAAATCATAAATATTATAAAAATATTTTAAATCCATCATTATATCAATATGTGTGAGGGGTTGTTGCAAATGAATTAAATCAGTTCCTGAGGAGGTAGTCCACCGTACACATGATCAATAGTTTTGTTTTACATTAAAAGGAAGAGGAGATTTATATATGTTATGAAATTAACATAACAGAATATTATAATATATTCGAAATTTTTATTAATTATATTATAGCTAATAGAGCCTGAATTAATGTGGTAATATAATAATTAAAAAAGAAAGATTTTAGTGAAGATAATTACCTTCTCCTATAACAATCCGCTATGGATTTCTAATTAAAGAACCAAGGATTGATATTTTTATATGAATAGAATTACTAGATCATATTTCAGGATGTTCTGTAGGAATTTTTAATTGGGGTTTCAAGAAAAATGGATTAATATTTTTCAATAAGTGAGGGGATGATGTGGCATTTTGTAATGGTGGAGGAGTGGAACTTTGGTAATCACCCAAAACTATTCAACAAAGAGAAGTATTTATCAACAAAAGACCCTAAAATATTAATAATTAATTAATTTTAGGGATGATATGGTCGATAAAACTCTAAAAAACATTGGTTTTAAATATGATATTACTTAGAGTTTAAGTTCACTTAATTTTACAATTTTAGTTTTTACCATGGTAACTTGAATATTTTTATTTACCTAGGTAATTTATCCTTAAAAAATAATTATCATATAATTTGGATCCACTAATTCTATATAAGAAATAGAATCTATTAAATAGAAATCCTACGTTTGTGGAAAATTAATTTTAACACAATCGAATGTGACCTGCAAAACCCCATTTTAACCTTAATCATGGTAAATATTTTTTATTATATTTAATATTCATTAGGATAATAAATTAATTTGAACATATTATATAATATAAATTTTTATAATTCCAAATATGAAATCCATTTTATCATGTTAAAATAATATAAGTGGAAAATTTTAATTTAAGATTGATCTAGAAGACAGGTTGAAAAGTTGATTTTCCAAAGAAAAAATATTCAAAAGATTAAAAAGTTTCTATATCATAAATAAATAGTAAATTGATTAAAATGAAAAATATTTTATTGATTATAATATAATTTAGATATTTTTACTTTTTAAACCATTTTAAAACAAAGTTTAAACTTATAAATTCTATAAACAAAAGGCAGTTTTCAATACTAACTAGAATTTTTCAAAATTCTTCCAAAATTTAATCTTTTCAGAAAAAAATAAAAATTTCACCCTAGGATATTTTTAAAATGGTATTATAAAAAAGTAAGGTAAATATTTCTAATAAATTTTATAAAATTTGAAAAATTAGTTTTAATGACAAGTGTTCAAAATGTAATAAAACTATTTTTTAGAATAATACAATTTTTAAAAATAAAATTGGATTTATTATAATTCATATACCAATAAAACACATAAAATGGATATTAAAACATTTTAATAAATATATAATATATAAATTTAATTAAAATAATTCTTTGAATTTAATTTATTTAATTTATTGAGATAAAACATATTTGTGCAGATAAAAATTGTTCTTCAAAAAATGATTTCTTTTATTTTCAAATAGTTTTTATTTTCATATATAATTAAAATGACCCCAGGAATTCATTCAATATATAGTTTTAAAAAATATATTTTCCAAATTTATTTAATCTTATTTATTCCACCCATTCCAGCATCTACGCGATAACTGTCATATTAAATAATTTACTTTTAATAGAATTTTGTGTTTTTTTAAACTCGGTGTTTCCTATAATGATAGAAAAACATGATTTTTCCTATAAATCTATATAAACATATATTTTAATATAAAATTAGATATCGAAATTTTTTTTGAAAAATATATATTTCAAAAATTATTTGGTTGTTACAACATAGTTGATAAAACAAGTCATCAATCTTTGGAAGATGATATTTTATCTTTATTGGGATCTTGTTGAGCTAATTATAATCAATTAATAGGTTCATAGACCCATCATTCTTCTTCAATAAGAGTACTGGAACACCCCACAATGAAGCGGCTAGGATTATATACCCTTTATTGAAATTATATTATAGTTTATTCTTCATATCTTCAAGTTTAATGTGGGTTATTTTATATGGAGTCTTGGATATGGGAAAATCTCTTAGGAAAAGTTTGATTGCAAACACAACCTCTCATTTAGGAGAAAGACCAGAAAATTCTTCATAAAACACATCAATTTGTTCTCTTTCAATTGGAATTCAATCAAGGATTATCTTTTTCTTGGACTCAATCAATTGAGTGAGATATAATTTCTTGTAAGGTAATAATATACATGATTGAGATAATTATTCCCTGGTAGATTCATCATCCTCCTTACACTTTTATAGAATCAGAGGGTGATACATGATATTTTGGGTAATTTTTATCTCCTAGTAATTTATGTTGTATCTATTCAATGAATGTAAATCCATACATAAAATAGCATATAATTCTACTAAAGGGGGGATCAAAAAATTTTCTATGAAATTTATCCCCCAAATATTTTCAATGGAGAATTTATATACTTGGGATAAAATAATTTCCACATTTGTTATATTCATCAATTAATTGAATACACTTTTTTGAGGTAGTGTTTTAAGAGTTCAACAAAACTTCCATGATATGAATGAATTGATAGAACCAGAATAAAATACTATGTTCACTCTCCTATAATTAATAACTAGCATATATGTCACCACTTCACTATAAGGATCCACCTCAGCAATTATGATGGATTATTCTCTCCCTTTCTATCTAGGCCTTAGAGTTTTTTGTCGCCCGTTATCTTTGAAAACCCTTTAATTAGTTAATTGGTTCATATATTTTCCATTATCTTTGAAATTTTAGCATTGGACAATAAGATGAGAAATGACTGGCACATTAATTTCTTCTATCATGTAGGTGGGTTTCTCTATTCGGTATTATATAGATAGGTTCCCTGGATTCCCTCACCAAAATCATTTCCTTATCCCCTTCAGGTAATTTTTGATATTATGTATCCTGTACTTTTGGTAAGTAGGTTGTTGGATTTTCTTACCAATGTGAGATTTCACCATTACTCTGCAAAAATTAAAAATTCATTCTCTAATTATTATCTCTAGACCCATGATACCCTCGATATTTTCTAATTTCTATTTTGACATTGTTGGAACATCTAAAATTTTCCTCATTTCTTTCAAAGGCTCAAATCACTAAAAACTTTCATATATTTGACTTTTCCCTACTAAATAAGTGCTCAAAATTATATTCAAGAACAATGAAAAGGTTGTCTAACTATCTTGAAAGTCTTTTAATGTTTTCCTCACACACCCTAATAGATTAATCCTAATTTATCTTGAGGAAAAGAAACTCCCTTTTTATTTTAATTTGGAGAGAATTAGGAAATATCTATAAAAAATATCTTCCTAAATTCTTCACACTCTATAACTGCAATTATTTCCTCAGTATTTGTATTGTTGATCAAATTCCACCATTAATCAACTTCTTCTTTAATTCAATAAACATACAACATGAACTTCTCTTTCATGGATCATTGTAGAAAATACATGATCCATTCAATGGATTTGGTCCATTGTTTGATGGTTATGGTATTGGAATATCCATTAAATGTTAGAGTAATTTATCACATAATAGTCTCAATTCTAAATTTCTATTTCTTATAGGGAAGTGGGTGTTCCCTATAATTCATGTTTCTATTCAAAAATTTATTTTTAGTTATCATCATTAAGTTTTCTATTACTTCTCAAAATAGGTAAGGCATCTTGTTTAGGCAGTCATCACATTTCCTATTACATTAGTTGTTGACTATGATCCCCCTATTTCCCCCATTGACTGAAATAAATTGAAATTATAAGTACCCAACCTTAAAAAATACATATTCTAGTGTTTTTTGAAGCAGAATTCACTTTCTTAAAATTATGAAGATCTTTTCTGTTTAGTGTTTTCATAAAATTAGGGAAAACTCTATCAAAGTAAACCCATACAATATAAGTGGACACTTATACTCAGTATCTATTTTTTCCACCAAATGAAACTAATTTAAAATAAAAAATGTTATATCCTCGTTATAAATCATCAAAAAGTTTATGCTTAACTCATCGCCATACCTACTATTCCTTAAATCCTATGAAAAAACATTTTAAAAATATTGAATGATCAAAAAAATCTCAGTATAGGACCTAAAAGAAACAAAAATATTATACCAATATAAAATAAGAAAAATCATATAACATTTACATTTACCTTCAATTTTATTTCAGTGTATGAAATAAATCATTTTCACATAAAAACAAACACATGTTTTTATCTAAGAAAATCTTTAAAACCCATAGAAAGAAATTAAAGACCATTTTCGTTAAATTTGAACATCATATTCATCAAACCCTTTTAAAACCCATTAAAATGGAATAACCATACTGATATCTTTGAATATTATAATTACCTAATGTTTTGGAAAGCTATAATGGGTGTCACCCTTCATATAAGATATATCATGCCCACCAGTGATATATAATGGGGATCAACCATCCATATAAGCTATATCGAGAACGCCCATTTTCAAGAGATATAATAGGGATCAACACTTCATATAAGCTATATCAGTCTCACCCATAAGATATAATGAGGTTCAACCCTTCATATAAGCTATATCAGGATCATCTGTGAGTTAAAATGATGCTCGACCCATTATATAAGCTATATTTTTTTCATCCATTTTTATATCTCGACCCGAATGCCCCCCCAATTGTGCCTCTACCATGTGGGTAACAAGGACTCAAGAATGACACCCGAGAGGCTAGATTCTCCCAACTAGTAGTCAGGGAGTAGAGTATGTTTGTGGGTAGACTATTACCTCTTGCCAGAGAGCCATAGTGATAAATAGATATATAGATTGTGAAATCATATCAATAATATAAAATATAGTGGAAGCGTGTATAAACATCCAATAACTAAAAAATAATCAAAACTGTCATGTAAATAATATGAAAAACATGAAGATTTCATGACAATACAAAATAAGGGAAACTTGTATGCAAGGAAGCAGGTAGTTAGTATTATACATGCTATATAGATGGAAGAAAAAAACCACCAAAACCGTTCCTAGAAAACTGAGCACTATCATAGATAACTTATACCATGCTACAATCCTAAGTCATGCATGAGGTCATGCATTCATAAGTAGACTCTTCCCCTTATCAAGATGTTCAAGCCTCTAGTCTTCTTGTGTACCATCAACGGCCCGGATAGTGTGTGCGATAAACTCAGTAGTAAACCACCAATGGTGTCTCTAAATATCAAGCCAGTTCATATAATATGGTAGTTTATAAGTAATAATAATGAAGGCACTAATAATTGTAAAGGGGAAGATCTGGTTCCAGAAGGACATGAGGGTGATAATTCCTCCTTTGGACTTAGTTGAATAGTATGGGAATGAAACCATATGTATACACCTATTTGGACTATTTAGGTATTGAAATATACTACCATATAAGTGGCTACAACCAATATCCTAGACCCAAGGCATAACTTAGGAATCCATAGTCTCTAGCAAGAGTATCATAAGTGTCAAGGGATGACATGCCCAATATCACAGAAGTAGGGTTGCCATGCCCAACATCATAATCATATGGAGCCATATTTGTATCACAATAGTGGATGTTTCCATACCTAGAATACTAGAAATGGTTATTTTGCTTGAGTATCATTGTTGTAAAGAAGTCATACTAAATATCAGAATAAGGGTCGTCAGTCTTATGTATCATAATATTGGGGACATCATTCCCAAAATCATGATAAGGATTTTCGAGTCCATCTAACATATCAAAGGGGTCTCGATGCCTATATCAAATTTATAAAGGGTTGTCTCTCCTATATCATATTTATAAATTTTGTTCATGACAATAACACATTTATAAAGGGTATCCATGCCTATATCACATTTAAGAAGGGTTTCACACCAATATCACATTAGAATAAGGGACATCATGCCCGTATATAAGTATATAACATGCTTAAGGGTTATCATTCACATCTACCATAATTAGAAATGGTCTTAATTCCCATTCCTCAACTATGATAATTGATTATTATCTCTAATTTTAACTAATGGGTAATTCATAATTCACTAACACTTAATAATAATAAGGATGTAACCATTGTTTCATTTAATCGGGTGAAGTGTTTGTACCACTCACCTCCATTAAGTTCATCTTCAAATTATATGTTTTCCATATATTCCATATCAAAACAATTATCCATTTCATTTATGTAATCACAACTTAGAAGTTCATTCCAAAACCATTTAGGTGATGGTTTAGTTATTTATTCATTTATAGCCACAATGGAGATTTAATTGGCACAACTATAGAGGTGTCCACAACTGAGGAGGTACCTATACCAATATGATTCATGGGATGATAGGACAACTCTAACAAGGAATATTTATTAATCCAGGTTTATATATTTTGTGGAAATTTATGGATAATATGGTGTGTGAAAAATAACGCATGTTATTAAATATCAAGACTTTAAATGATAAATGATATGCCACCTACCTTATGATTTTATAGGATCACCCATCCATTACCAACCATTAATTTTTCTTGGATTGATAGAAAATAGAAAAATATATCAACACCATGAAAATAGGGAGTATGAGCCTACATAAAAATAGTTACTTCTAGGGAAAGAAAAATGACTAACCAAGACAAAGGATTGAATAACATATCCATGGATATCTAATAAGACTAATGATGCTTGAATACAAGTTCATATTGACAAGATATAAAAAAATGATGAAGACCCAAGGAGGGAGAACAATAGTCGAAGGAACCCCCTTTAATTTAGAGAATAGGGGAAGAAAGCAGTAGGGTGAGTTAAAATAGATTTAAGGGGGAAATAGTTAAATCGCCCAAAATATCAGGGTTTCATGGTTTTCTCACACAATTTTCCAAACTATTTGTTAATAGTACACACCTCACTACCTCAAGGGGCCTCTCATGTTCAGGTTTCATGGTTATATAAACCATTTGTCTGTCATGTGTTGTGCCTCTATTAAAATTCTGAAGTGTCTCTCATGGGTGTGTGCCTCGAGTTGCATGCTTTCTTAAAACGATACATCCTTCTGCTTCCCTCTATCTATCCCTGCACATTTACTCATAACTGTGTGGCTTAGTTATCATGGTCTCCCAAAACCATGCGGCCCAGATGTTTGCCCCCAAACATCAGGATCTAAGCTCATAACAATCCTCAAACACCCCCAAAAATCAGATGAACTCATTAGGCATCCATATTACGTAAAAGATAAATAATTAGACTGAAATTTAAAGGACCTATACCTATTAGAAAAAATGGGTTCTTATAGTCTTAACCCCTTAAAAGAACTCATCCCCATTTTATCTTACAAGTGTAGTGAAATGTTTTCTAAGAACAACTCTGGATAGTGAGAACATACGTCAGCATGCAAATCTCATGTCTTGTCTTATACCTAGTTATGCTACCATAGACCCCATACTAAAGAAATATACCATCCTTGGAGAGACTTTTTATCCAAACAATTATGTATATAGGATACTCCTAAAAAGAAGCACTAACATCTAACTCAACATCCTTAGGATAAAAAGAATGAGACTGGTCGGCATGATAACATCAAAGTTATGAATCGGGAAATATGTCATGAATAGAATGGTATGTTTAAGGCAATAGCAATTGATAGGCTACTGGTCTAAATATATTTAAGATCTATAATGTCCTAACATAATGATGAAAAACTTACCTTTCCCTTGTATCCATATTTTCCCAAGTCTGGGTGGTACCTATAAGAAAACATAGTCCCTGACCTTGAACTCTGGAAGTCCTCGATGGTAATCGACATAAGATTTCTATCAAGACTAGGCGCTAGAAATCGACATCCTAATAAGATCCATTTGATCAAAATTCTCCATAAAAAAATTCACAAATAATTCTAATTTACTTATAAAACCATTTACAAAATAGTATCAATCAATGGTTCATATAACATATCCTAGAGACAAAACCACCTACCTTAAACTCAGGTCGCACACCACATGCAATGGGATCCACACACTGAAAGGAACATATATTAACAAACAGAGGCCCTCTAATTGATTTATATTTATCAAAATCGATTCCATAAATGAAATGGTTGATGTAGATAATGGATCAAAACATATCGCAAGGAAATTTCATGCTTCACCAAAACCAACTTAAGGGTTGGCCCCTAGAAGGTGATCACAAAACAGATCTAGAAGGGATCAAACAAGAATCATTATATTCTCAACAAATCCCATGAACATATCCCAACACCAATTCCATAACTAAGAGAAAACAAATAAGTGGGAAGGTGAAAATTACTTGAATTGAATCAATATGGCCAATCCATAGATCAATCACCTAATGTAGGGACTCAGAATAATGGAGATCACACAAAATTACCAAGGATCACACCTAGGGCTCGAGGAAAATGGATACATAATGAATGAAAAGTTATTTTGGATTTAAAGTGAATAAAACCTAATTGTATTGATAGTTTTACCTCATAAATAACATATTTGTAGTATAAAATCTCTATAATTCATGTTCACTGAAAAACACATCACCTCATGTTAAACTATCATGATTGACATCTTTATGTCATAAAAGATTTCTACAGTATAAAATAATTTTACACCTTGAACTATTTTTATGAATTGTTCCTAGTTCTAAAATCACATCATAAATCATTGATTTATGTCATAAATTTCTTCTACTACCTTCTCTATTATCATCTCCCCTACAGAAACCCCCAAATCAATTCCCACACCCATCAAACACAAAGAACAATATCTTAAAAACAAAAAGATAGCATAACTTCTAAACTAGGATATTATAAAATAAAGGGTTTAATAATAAATTAATAAACCTATAAAAGTTTCTTAAACAGGTAAATAATTGATATGATTTTACTATATATAAGTTAAATGACATACATGGAATGTTTTCACTTAGGGGTAAGGGATTTCATCTCAATTTCACTTCATTGAGGAATGTTTTAATGTTATAAACCTAATTTATTTTATATAGTGTATATACCTCCCTTTTACCTATTATATTATGAATACTTCTAACTTAATGTAATTTTCAGTTACAATTCATGTTAATTCATCCAAGGGGTTTTGGTTTAGAAGTTATCGTAGTTGTAAGGGTTTTCTTAACATAGTTTATTTTAATTGGGTTATATTGCATATTCATTGATTATAATATGCTAAGATTAAATGTTAAATTACCTTTATTTGATTTATATTGTATTTACACTTGTTTTTTGGGGATTTATATTTTTACACACAATCACTCCGTTGATTAATTCCCAAATTCAATAATACAGTCTTCGTAAGGTTTATTCATTTCATATTTTTCTTCTTTGGGACATATGTTTATATTATGAACATATATTCTCTTATGATGTGAATATATTACCCCTAAAAATATTATATCATGTATATTATTATATTCATTGTATTGAAATATTCTTTTTATGTCACTTCTTTCATGATCTTAAGATTAAAATGTTACCAAAAATGGTATGGATTTTTATGAAACAATCTCATCTTATCTCAGGATTCTCTATGTTAAAAGATCCTTTAAGAGGGACCATATGATCTTATTTTATTAAAATATGTCTATTTTATTATCCTCTAGTTCTGAATTTGTTTTATATTTTTATTTTACATTTTACTCCTTATTGATTAAATAAATATCAAAAAAATTGTATGTAAGTGATATAGATCGTGTATCTCATTTTAGAACAGGAATAATTATCTTCCATATCAATTTCTTTCTAAAGTGTTTTCAAGAATATTATTTTTATGACATAAATTATCTCCTAAAGTTATTTTAAATAATATTTGACCTTCTTTTAAAAAAATTCAAATCAAATTTCTTAATTTCTTCTACATGGATCACTTTTTATTCTCTTTACAAAACTTTCCAAAGAATGATTATTTTTAATTTTTATAACATAAATGGATTTTTCCTCTATCATGAAAGTTATTTAATTTAAAACTTCATTTATTTTATTACAAGTGTATTTTCATAAAAAGGTATTTACATAATATTTTGTGAATATTGTGTTTTTAAATGTGATTTTTAAAGTGGAATGTGTATTTTTCTCAAGAATATTTTTAATAATATTCTTATGGAATTTCTATTCATAAAATACAACAACAATTTATGTTATTTGTACTCCACAAGTGATATGTTGTAATTATGCCATCCAAATTTTTTTCCTAGATGGATTATTATTGTTTCAAAGTGATTTTCATGGAACCCGTTTCTTTCCCACATGTAAATCAATCTATGAAAGAATAATGGTTATTTTCATGTAGAAAAATGAAATATTTGATGTTTAATGATTATTTAATGGTTCTTGGACATTGTTTATATTGACGGGTGATCCTTATAAATCTTATGATGATAGGTGATCTAGGTATAGTTCTCAAATGCATTGGGTAAAAAGATCAAGCTAACCGGTTATAGGTTTATCCTTAGAGATTTTTTTAATTTAATAGGTAGGTTATTCCATTAGTAATAGTGATTGTAAGAGTGATATGAAGATAATTTTCCTAGATACCAATATGTTTTCTCTATTATTTCTATGAGTTAATAATTGATACTTTCCTCAAGGATTTTTTTTCACATAGATAATAATTATTGAGTTATATTAATCTTGTCTTATATTAAAGTTTTATGAAATGTTTTATGATTTACAATCCATGTTTTTATGGGTATGGATTCTCTTATATTATGATAATTCACTTTGATTGTGTCATTATTCCCTTATTCTCATATTTACTAATGAAATTCAATTGTTAATCCTTATGTTTACCCTTAATATGAATTTGAGATTTATCATGTTATGTTTTCCAATTACATAGGTAATGAAGAATGATGTTAAATGAGTTATGACAATTAAGGTTTCATGTGTGAAGAATTTAGTGCATATGACATAGATTTTTATGAACCTGTTGTTTATGTATTGAAGTTGTTATGTAAGATTTTACCTAATTCTATAAAAATATAAACCTAAAATTTCCATAGATATATAAGTGATCAAATATTACTATTTGATGTTATATGTTTTAAAGGGTTAAAATTGGGTCATGTTTATTAGTATTGAAGATAGAAATGTAAAGAATATGTTTTAGTATTAGATTTGAGAGTGCGATTTTGGGGTTGTTATAGTTGGTATTAGATCAGGGTTCAAATAAATTTGGATATTAAGATGTTTTCATGTGATATTACCTTAAGAGTTATGAATTCCATCATGGATTTTTAAGTTTAATGTTGATAAAATGTTCAAAGTCATATACACCCCTTTTGAAGTTTTAAGTGATGTTATTTTAATGTGATTAATGATATTTTGGTAGATATTTTATTGGGTTAAGCTATAATAAACCCTTATCTGTATAATGGGGGTTAAAATGAATAATTATTTGAGAATAATGCTATTTTATTTTTAATTAAGTAAGTTGAAGGTTATGACATAACCTTTAAGGTTAAAATATCTTCTAAGGTTGAGGTTAGTAAGGTAATATCAGATGTAAGGATATTTATTTATAGAATGATATAAGTTGAACCATTGGTGTTATTATGTAAATTTTGGAGTTAAATGTATTATTTATTAATATAAAGGTTTATTCACTTTGGGTATTATCTTATCATGTGCTAACCATTTTGGTTTTAATAAATACACAAAGAAAATATTTTCATTGTAACATCCTTCCCCTTCTCACTAGATTGAGATAGTGGTTGGACATTACTTGGCCTTAAGATACCTCCCTAAGATAACAAAGGCTAGAAATAAATGTCTAGGGATTCATTTACAATTTGGGGGAAGATTTTTCCTTTTAAGATTTACAACCAACCCACAACCATAACCAGATAAAACACAACATGATGCATGATAAAAATGGAAGACAACTCAAAAGTTTAATTTATATCAAAACTAACCAAAGAGAACTGTAGTAGAAAACAATTATCATCGAAGTAAACAGCGGAACACAAACTAATAAAACTCAAAGACAACCACATGACTCTAAAGCTCAACATTCTCTAAGATCAAACTTGACCAAATAGACCAAGTATCATGAAGTAGTACTAAATATGTTTGATACTTTTCCATTTCCTATATCTTAACAGAAGATATCAGAAAAAGCACCAAAATTACAAAGTAGGGGTGAGTACTAAAATACAGTAGGTTTTTCCCAATAACCACCCTACTTACTCCACTAAGATAGAACACGTTAGTCCATTTATATAAAACAATTTACATAAGAAAATTTATAAATCATTTTATATCAAAATATAAACAAAAACCATAGTAAACAGTTTTCCAAGGAAAAAACCTAAACAATTCTTTAAATCATTTAACATTTACTTTTTTCATGCCCATTTCATGGTTCACAACACACCCACACATGAATGATTGTTTGACAGTTCCATGCTCATGATTAATCTATGGTATGATAACCTTGTTCCCCACTAACACACACCCTCTATCTAGGGTCACCTACCTTTCACCCCACTGGTTCAAGACCCTTATTCAGGGGAACATCGAACATGAACTCGCACTAAAACCAAGTATGAAAAACCCATTTCATCCAAACCATTTCATTCTATTTCAATGAAAAATAATTTCATTAAAAACATTTCCAATAATACATTTAAAAAAAATCTACCAAATACATGTTTTTTAATAAACATTTTAAAATCAAGAAACCAAAGCACTTTTCACAACCAATTACCACGATTCCACAATTTCACTAAATCCCATAAATCATCACTAAAGAAAATTTATAACATGATTTGCAAAATAATTTCAAAGTCAAAATCAAGAAATTAAACTAATTGGAAACTAATCCTTCATGTTTTAAATATAGGAGTCAAGAGTGAATCTACCTACCTCAAGAGTTTTGGAAAAACCGATAAACGACATGAGAAACGTCACAAAACTGGGTTAAATATTCAAGAACCCACCCTAGATATCTTCCCCTATCATACATCAAAACAAATATATAATATTTGGTATCCACTACCTTAGATCTACCCATAGTGGGCATATATATAATAATTTGAGAGAGGGGATAAAGTAGATCTAATAAACACATCAAGAACGATCAATAACGAAGCCTTGTTGTAAGAATGCTACTTCAAACCACCAAGGGATGCCTTGGGATCATCTATTTGGTGATGGGAGCACAGTACTTGACCATTGGGAAGAGAGAATATAGAGTTAGGGCTGAATAGGAGGAAAAAATAGGTAGTTAGAGGGTAAAACAAGTGAGATCCACAATTTTAGGATCTCACTTTTAACCCAGGAATGGTTAGTCACACAGGTAAGAAAATCTTGTGCCAACCATATGTTTTCCACTAACTCAAGGGTTTAACCTCAAACAGTTTCCAAACTATGCTCTTGATGTTCCAAATACCACTATTCGATATAGCATGGTTTCTCTTAGGCTTCCACATGGTTTTCACAAACTGTGTGTAGGATGTTTGCCATCCCATTATCCCCTGTATTATTATGCATGGTTTCTTGTAGGTGTTGCACGGTTTTTCCAAACCTTGCACCAACTATGTGCCTACTGAAACACCACAAATTAACTCCAAAAGTTCTCCAAACTATCCCAAACTTAACCCAAAAACTTTATATAATTAAAATACATAAAATAATAGTTAATTAACTAAAACAGGGGGTCCTACTTTATCCCCACCATTGTTATTTCCATACCTAGAAAGTATAAAAACATCATTGCACTGAAAGAGTCTCATCCATTACCCTGTTATATTCTTCTCATGTTCCCAAGTATCCTCATAGATCTAACCATGTTTCCATAAAACCCGTACTATATTGATGTTTTTTCTATGCAAGACTTTATCTTGCCTATCCACAATCCTCACTATCAAGTGCATCAATGAAGCATATGGATCTAGGTCAACGTGATCCCATCTTATCACATGGTCAGAATCGGGATGATACTTTTCAACTGAGATACATAGAACATGTTATACACCACACTGAACCATGGTGGAAATGTCAAATGATATGCCACCTCACCAACCCATTCTAGAATCTCAAAAGGGACTATGTATCAAGGAGATAAATTTCCCCCTTTCCCAAAATGATGATGTCCAAGCCTTGAAGAGATCTTCAAGAATACATTATCACTTTCCACAAATGACAATGATCATCTATGATGATCTGCATATAGTTTATGATGACTCTTCACTATTTCCATTCATTTATTGATAAAATGAATCTTCTATATTGTTTCTTGGACAAGGATCATCCCCACTAGTTAAGTATCACCTATTTCTGTCCAAAAAAGTGGAAAATGAAAAGGATGCCCATACTATGCTTCAAATAAATCCATTTGTATCGAGGCCCGATAAATTTTGTTATAAAAAAACTCCACTAACAGCACATGATATTCCCATGAACAACCAAAATCCCTTACATAAGCCTGCAACATGTCTTCGATTTTTTGTATCATCCTTTAAAATTTCCCATCCATCTGAGGATGACACATCGTACTCATGGTCTGTTGTGTCCCAAGTGTTTATATAAGGATTTCCAAAAACAAGATGTGAACCTCGGCTCTTGGTCTGATATGATTGAAACTGGTATTTCGTGCCCCTTTATAACTTCCTTAATATAGATTTTTTAAAATCCCTCCACTATATGAGATTCATGAATAAGAATGATATGAGTTGAATTAATGAGTTGATCCACTATCACCCATATGGAATCATGTTTCTGAATCATGCTTGGGAGTCCTATTACAAAATCCATAGCTATATTATCCCATTTCTAAATAGGGAAGGGGTAAAGACTATAACAAACCTACTGGTTAATTTTTCTCTACCTTAACTAGCAAATAAGTTAAGTACCTTGAAACAAACTCATCCACCCTCTGTTTCATAACAATCCACCAAAATTGTGCTTTCGATGCTTTATGAATATAATATATTCCTAGAAGGACAACCCATATTTAATGGTGGTAATCATGAAGAAGTTGTTCCTAACAGTCCATAGTTACAACCATCAGATTTAGAAACCACAAAAATAAACTCACATCCTTCTTACATTCATTAATGGTCATCCTACCATGGAGTTTTGAACCCATCAAATTAGATTCTGAATCATACATCTATACCTATTTCACCATTTTTAATAGATAAGGAATCAAAAAATAGGAAATAAATATACAACTTTACCTTAATCTTCACATTCCAAACTCATGTTTTCTAGGACAGACATAAATTTCAACTCATGTGAAGGCTATTTTTCCAAATGAACATAAGGCTTTGTTCTCAATGAATTGTCCACTGAAATTCTTTTTCATGTTGTATAAATTAAGTAAAATTCAAACATTTTGAGATACTCCATCCATATTATTTGTCTCGGATTAAAATAACTTTGTGATACATACATTTCAATCAATTTTCATCTGTAAACATAGTAAATTTCAAACCAAAGAGGTAATGGTGTTATGTATTCAAAGCATAGATGATTACAGCTACCTCCAAATCATGTGTTGCGTAGTTCTTCTCATTCACTCAAAATTTCCTTGAATCATAAGCCATAACATAGAATCATTTCTTGAAACATTCCCTAACCCATATCCAAAAACATCACAATACACCATGTACCCTTGTCCTCATTTAAGAAAAAACAATATAGGTGCAGATGTAAGGAGAACTTTCAACTCTTGTAAAGACTTATGGAGTTATTTTTCCCCTTGGAATGGAACATTATTATCTGTAAAAGCTTTCACAGATGAATCTATTCATGATATTTCATGAAAAAAAAAGTCGATAATAACTAGCTAGACTAAGAAAAATATGTATCTCAACGACATTCTTCGATGGTTTCCAAAAGATAATAGCATATATCTTATTTGGATCCACCAAAACACCTATTTCAGAAATTACATGGCCATGAAATCATACCTATTGTATCAAAAAAATTCACTTTGATGGTTTGGAATACAACTAATGACCCCTCAATATTCACAACATTGTCGCCAAGTGTTGTCCATGCTTGGCCATTGTCCTTGAATATACCAATATGTCGTCCACAAACACTGCCCTGAAAGAATCTAGATATCTCTGAAATATCTGATTCATCAATTACATAAATACTTCGGGTGCATTCATAAGACCAAAAGGTATTTACACATATTCATAATGGCCATATCTTCTTCTGAAATCTATTTTTAGAATATCCTCCTTCTGAACTTGCAATTGGTGATATCCTGATAACAATTCAATCTTAGATAAACACAAAGCTCCTATTAGCTAATTGAGAATATCATCAATTCATGGATTTAGATTCCAATTATTTATTGTAACATGGTTAAGATTACAATAATCCACACAAATCCAAGGATTTCTATCTGACTTCTTGATGAATAAGATCAGTGTTTCCCACAGAGTCATCCTCAGATGAATGAACTATTTAATTTCCATCTTTTACAACTGTACTTTCGATTCCCTTAATTTTATCAGTTTTATATGATAAGACAGAAGTGATATAAGACCGGTCCCCATTAGGATATCAATTGTATACTCCACTTTATTACCCAGGGTAACTTAGATAAATTTTTGGTAAAAACATATAGAAATTTATCCACCACTCCTAGAAAACTATTCTCCACAATCTCATACATTAATTCTAAATACACCACTACCAACTAGTAAGATATTTTTCCAACTTCTATCACCAACATGCCAATTGAAATTTTATTTACATTCCTTTCTCCTCTAAATATATTCTTAATGCCATCCTCCACCGCAAAACTAATAGTTCTGCTATAATAGTCAATGTGAGCCTTGAAAATTGTCAAATAATACATACTAAGGAATACATCATAGAAACTAGTCTCTAGTATAGATAAATATCATTTCATATTAGGTCCATCAATATTTATAGAACATTCTCTACACAGAAAGGCTCTACATTCTCTTTGAACAAGAGAAGTTTGAAGTCTTATCAGAGAAGGTATCTTATCGAGTTCTAAACTCAGCAAATCAATAGTTTGAGAAGCAATAAATGAATGTGATGAACCATTTTCAAATAGAACTTGCATAATGTTATAACTCAAAATAATCATACCTCTCACCATATATGCTCCAAACAGATTGTCCACCATAACCTTCTCATCTTTTTATAATTTCATCAATGCAACATTATGCTTTTTATTTCCCTATTGATATTGCCCTGTCTGAGGAGATATGGTATTCCTAGAATTTCCATGGGTATCTCTATTCTTCTGATGATATTTATTATACTTTTCGCACCCCATTAAATCATACAAAACATGCAATTCCTAAGAAGTATCCTAATCTTCTGACCTTAGAGCACTGTGACAAAAGAGATAAATATGCACCATCTAGTTTTAGTTTCAGAGTGATCTATGTTGTGTTGTACACTCTCTGTTTTTGTTGTCAAGTAAACCACATTAGAAACATCCTGGTTTTATCTTGGGTCATAGAGGAAGGTTCCCTGATCCAGCTGTCTGATTTTGATTCATGCTCCCGCCTTGGAAATAGGTGTCCCTCTTCTTCTTACTCCCAAAATTATAGTTCTTATGGTTTCATGTGGTTATCAACATACTTCCTCCTCTCTAAACTCTTTATAATTCTCTTTCATCCAAAATCTCTCTATTTACAATCTCTGTATATTCCATAATATAGATCATGGTTATCTTTGATCGAATCTCTTGTCTTATCCTAGATACAAAGATGTATGCCTTCAAGGATTCACAAGCCCCAACCCCAGGTGAAAAGTAAACTAAATTCATTAATTTTTTCAGATACTATAAGATAGAGATATTTTCCTAATTCAAGATGAATAATTCTTTCATTATTTGAATCTTTCACATGTAAGGATAGAACTATTAATTAAACAATTCTTCAAAATTCTCCCAACCAAGGACTCGGTCAAATTTAGCCTCCACAGATAGGTACCACCACTGATATGCAATATCTTCTAGAATATACATATCTTTCTTGACTTTCAGATCTGTCGGTGTTCCGATGAAATCTAAGATACGATTCATATTATTTAGCCACACCTCCAATTTTTCTAGTTCCGAATCACCCAGAAAGACAGGTGGATTCTACTTTTGGAACTGGATATAATGGTCAAATTTTCTTGGCTCATCCCTCTAGTTACCTGTGTTTACATTCTGAAATGCTTGGATGATACTTTGAACTCGCTATTGGTTCACCTAGGGATTAGGTGCAACCACATTCTCCATAGATTCTTCTGGTTGGTTTCTACGATGCATATGGGGTGAAATTTTCTATATAGAGACAAATGCAATAAGTCTCACACTATATCAACTGAAGGCTTAATATTTCAAACTCTACCACATGATGATATCACAACAATGCTTTCCAAAATCACCCTTTACCCAATTCAACGATTTTATAAAAATTCCAACTTGGTTTTAAAAATTAAACCATTTTCAAAATACCACATTCATTCTCTTTTAAACTTCATTCATTTGAAAACAATTTCAACATTTTTAAAAAATTATTTCATATTGAACTGAATCATATATCAATACCAAAAATGAAATATACACTCCTACTAGGATGTAATTCCTCTAATTCATGTCATTCTTGTCTCATTGGATAAACCCATGGCCATGAGATTCCAATTCCTATAACTGTCTCTAAAACACTTATGTACCCAAATCCCAGGTAACTTGAAGTTGAATAAAAAAGTTTAGCTACTTATTTTTATGCTCTACATTTCAATTCCTAGCAAACCTGCTCCTTTCTATGAACCCAACATAAGGAATATACCATAATGAATTTAAACTATAGGAACAAAAAAATTGATGACCACTTTTTCCAAAAAGTAAGGACCAAGAAGATAAAACATGTCTTAAAAAGATTTTCTATTGAAAAAACTAATACCACTTGTAATGTCATGCCCCTTCTTATTTGATTGAGTGGTTAGTGATACATTACTTGGCCTTTAGAGACATCCCCAAGATTTCAAATCCTGGAAATAAATGTTGAGGTCTTCATTTACAATTTGGAGGATGATTTTCCCTTTTAAGATAAACAACCAACCAAAAACTATAACTAGATAAAACAATGCATGATGCATGATAAAAATGAAACAAAACTCAATCATTTCATTTATATCAAAACCAACCAAATATTACCACAGAGGAAGACAACTGTCACTGAAGTAAATGCCAAAATAAAAACTAATAAAACTCAAGGACAGCCACATGACTCCAAATATTCACATTCTCTAAGATTTAACTCCACAAAACAGCCCAAGTATCATGAATTTGTACTAAAAATGTGTGATACTTTACCTTTTTCCATACCCTAATATACTATATCTAAAAAATCACCAAAGTCTCAAAGTTGGGGTGAGTACTAAAACTCTGTAGCTTTTCCCCCAATGACTTCCCTACTCACACCACTAGGATAGAACACGTTATCCCATTTAAATAAAATGATTTATATAAAAATATTTCTAAAATAGATTATATAAAAATATAAACATAATCCATAGTAAACAGTTTTCCAAGGAAAGTGCAAAAACAATTCATTAAATCATTTAACATTCTCTTTTGGCATACCCATTCCTTGGTTCACAACACACCAACACATGCATTCTCGTTTGATAGTTCCATACTCATGATTCATCTCTTATCACATCACCTTGTGTCCCAATGACACACGGCCCTTGTCCTGGGTCACGTACCTTGTACTCCACTGGTATACGCCCCATATTTTGGGGCATGTTGAACATGGACTTGCACAAAAACCATGTATGACCAAACCATTTCAACCAAACCATTTCATACCCTTTCAATAGAAATTATTTTCATTAAAACCCTTTCTAATAATCCATTTCAAAAAAATACAGCAAATTCATATTTTAATATCATCAAACAAAAGAAATTTTCACAATTAATTACCACAATTCCACCAAACACCATAAATCGTCACTAAAGAGGATTTATAACATGATTTTCACCATAATTTCACAATCAAAATCAATCAATTAAACCAATTTGAAACTAATACTATGAGTTATAAATAGAGGAGTTGACAGTGAATTCACCTACCTCAAAAGTTTTGGTGAAAATAATAAATGGAATGAAAAACATCAAAAAACCTAGTTGAATCTCCATGAACTCACCTTAGATATCTTCCCCTATCATAAACCAAACCAAATCTAATCATATTTGGCATCCACTACCATAGATCTACCCACATCGGGGCATATAACTATCAATATGAGATAGGGAGAAGTAGATCTAAGAAACTCATCAAGAACAATCAAGAACAAATACTTACTACAATAATCTCTCTTTAAACCACCAAGTAAAGTGTATCATCCCTTACCCAAACAGCCACCCAAACAGTACTAATGAGTTAGGTTCCATTGGCCTTAGGCACACCTCCCCAAATATTAAATGCTTCTGACTAGAAGTGAGGGTGGAAATAGGTATAGTGGGGAGGTTATACCCAATGGGAATAGATAATATACTAGTCTAAGCATAATAGTAACACATGCAGCAGAAATAAATGACTCAGAAAACTCAAACCAGACACACTAAGTGGAAGCACAACCATAGTGATAAACAATGGAAGAAATATAGAAACAACTATAGTGGGAAGTAAATAGAACCTAATTCCAAAAAATCACTTGTATCCACTAAAACAATCCAAGAAAACATCTCATATCAATTCATACAATACAATATCTGAGGTACTTCCCATGGAAGACCACAGAATATACATATTTAAACAAGCTGAAACTAAAAATGAAAGTAAACAAAAGTAAAAATCCATCTATGCATGACTTCAATGTCCATGTCAATCCACATGACAAACAGTACTAAAATACATCTCTTGAAGCTGAAATTTTACCTATACATAAATCCATAAAGTCCACACACATCTCTAAGTTCGTGTGTAGGGTGTTGGATGAATATGAGTAGGATACCTCCCAATGGTGCATACCTATTATATGTGTTTAAGCATATATGAACCTATAAGTAAAGTAACCATTATAATGTAATAAATAAAGACAACCCCATCTGGTGCTCAACATCCACCAGGGAGTTTCACCTACTTCAGCCAACACCGGAATCTTATAAGCCATGAGAGTCTTTGTCTCATGGCCCAAGGTACCACTCGAGTCACAAATTCCTGCTGAACCCTAAAGTTCCACCTCAATCATATATCCTGACACCAGATGCCTCCTGACACCTCATGTCTCAAAGCAGTGACGTCCTAAAGGAAAGCCCAAACAATAGTATCTCAGTCCCATGGACCCCTACTTGAAAGCTCATGTTGAACCATGGCACAACAACTGTATTAATAGTGATGTCTATCCTTAAATAAATATCCAGTCCCATGGCCACAATCATGGTGAGCCTCAGCCCACAACCTGATATCCTCATTTATATCAACTAAAGGATCCTCACCTTCCACGTGGAATTCTATGGAAATCACCCCCAAACCATAAATACCTAAATCATAATTATCGGGGGCCTCTACCCATTCTAGTGGTCTAAAAAAACCTCATCACTCAGTCAACCTTTGTGCACACGGCCCAATCGGTGCTTTGGCCTCACGGGTGAGCAGAAATTACCAAATAAGAACCTAATTCACACCATCTCTAGCACCTCATTCCCATACAACCATATTTCTCAAATCTAATGGCCTTTCCATCCAAGTATCTTGACCCATGCCTAGCCTGAAAGTCATACTACCTCAAATCGACGTCCACGATGCACAATCCTATGGTCAAAACCACTCAATAAAATCATGTTCAAGCCTAACAAGTGACCAACATCACTCCATCCCAAAGGGTATTCCATCTCAACCTCATCTCGAGCCATGCCTGTCCCGACCCCTTGGGTCCCATATCATGCAATTTAAGAAATTTTATATATAAAATTTAAATATCACATTTAAATAATCAATTCATGTTAGGTGATTGAATTTCATAACTCAAACAATCATCACAATTTCAATATGGAGTTCTTGAATGCCTCTAATTCATTTAACTAATATCAATTAAATTAAACAAATAAATTTAAAGCAAAACAATAAAATTTAAACAATTTTGGATCCCCTAACCCAAATACCCCAATGAGCAATAACCTCTAACCTGGCCTTTATCAAGTAAAAAATGTATTGTGTATGTCCAGTGGAATCCCATAGGTCACAAAATCATTTTGATATGAAGCAGGAGATATAACGGGGTCTCTCTCAAAATACTGATATATTTTCCATAGGACGCACCACCCAAAAGTCCGAAAAACTAAAAACAAGGTATGAACCACCTATATTAGACTCATAGATGTAGGAGCGTCCAATATTGAAGTCTAATTCGAAGTAGATCGATGTAGATTTGAGTTTCCATATAAAACCCTGAAATTGGATAGAATGGAAACATTGGTCCGTAAGATGAAGGATCAAAGAAGAAGAGGAGAGTGGGAGGATAGCCTTACTGAGGTGATCCTATAGCTTCCTATGTATCAAATAATGGAGGTTATACGGAGTATTTGTATCCAAACTAGTGGAAGGAGCAAAGGGGTGGCTCTCCTCTGTTGTGGGTGACCAAGAAGGAATAAAGTGGAGGAAAGAATGAAATAAGAAAAAAAGGGAAAGATAGTAATTTTATTCATATATTGGGATGCAGAATTTACTTGCACGTTCACACTACATGTTTTATCATACCTATATCATCCCTCCTTTTTATAACATAACTTTTCATTTCATTTTACAAAACCGAGGATCATTAAGGTTTAGTGTCTTGGAAACCGGGAACTTAATACATGAAACAAAAAAACATTTTTATTAAACACTTGAAAGGCTTATCCTTATGTTCATACTAGGCTCATTACTGCATCTCATAACCTAGGTACATACATCAAAAGAAAGGGTGAGCAGAAGGCCTAGTAAGGGAAACAAGGGAAACATTTAACATGTGAACTTGAGATACATCAATAAAGTCATGAAAAGAACTTTAAGATATGAGAATGAAATCATGAGACATATCATAATAAAAATAACATTTTTCATAACTTGAAGATGTGGCTACAATATTTAACAAAGACAGTCATTTCCATTTCACCAAGTTCCATCCCCAAGGTGTCAATAAAAATTACCAAGGTTATTCACCAAGGTATCATTCAAAATGGTCATCTCTAGAGATTAAGTCTTTACCCAATGCATTGGAGCGCTATCAGGGCGCACCCTTGACATGTATTTATTATCATGTGAGCCACATATATCACCATAAATCATTTCATAAACAACCCATATAGCATAAAAGAAATGGGTTTCATTTCATAATCATAACGTTTTAAAAACTACTTTAAAGACATGATCTTTGTGTCACTTTAAAACCCACATAAAAGGAAGGTGGGTCTCATTTATGTAAATACCAGAATTTAAAATAGAAAATTTTAGTATATATGTGAATACCCATATAGAAGAGAGAGATTTTATTATTAAATTAATAAAATAAAATAACTTTAGAAAAAGAGAGAGATATTTTGAGATGGAAATTCTGCAGCATAACGACTATGTTTCGGGGTTTTGGAAAACATTGAAAAGAGAGGGGACATGGTTCAAACATTCATAAATGACCCATAAAATAGTAGAGGGACAGAATATGAAAAATATAGGAACATGGTAATGAAATTTGAAAGATAAACCATATGAAATGAATAAAATGAAAGGAATACAAAAATAATATTTCTCTTAAGAAAATTCGGCAGCCTAACAGCGCCACTTAAACTTCAAAAAAAATGAATTAACGAGATCAAAAAGGGTGTCTCGTCATATGAACATAAAAGATCAGTATGATAGATTTAGAAATCATACCCCAACATAATAAAAAGAACTTGAAATACTTGAAAAGAAAGTAGAACTTTGAAATATGAGAAAGGTGAAAGAATCCCTAAAAAATTCTGCAGTCTAACGGCGCCACTTAAACTTCAACAAAAAAATGAATTAACGAGATAAAATAGGGTATATAATCATATGAACATAAAAGATAAGTATGATAGATATAGATATAATACCCCAACATAATAAAAGGGAACTTTAAAGACATGACATGAAAGTAGAACTTTTGAAAAATGAGAAAGGTGAAAGAATCCCTTAAAAATTCGACAGCCTAACGGCACCACTTAAACTTCAACAAAAAAACAAATTGACGAGATAAAATAGGGTATATCATCATATGAACATAAATTATCATTATGATAGATATAGAGATAATACCCCAACATAATAAAAAGGAACTTGAAATACTTGACATGAAAGTAGAACTTTTGAAAAATGAGAAAGGTGAACGAATCCCTTAAAAATTCGGCAGCCTAACGGCGCCACTTAAAACATCAAAATACTGAATTGAAGAGATCAAATAGGGTATCTCATAATATGAACATAAAATATCAGTATGATAGATATATATATCATACCACAACATAATAAAAAGGAACTTGAAAGACTTGACAAGAAAATAGAACTTGAAAACAAGAATGGTGAAAGAATCTCTTAAAAATTCGGCAGCCTAACGTCGCCACTTAAACATTCTTAAAATGAATCGATGAGAGAAAGAGGGGGTCTCTCATTATATGAATATGAAAAGTGCAGTAAGAGGAATATAAAAGAACATCCTCCAATATAAGAACATGGAGCATAAAAGAAATGACTTAAAAGAGATTACTTGAAAAGAAAGAGGGAGGTAGGATCCCTTACCTTAAAATATAACTCTTAAAACTCAAAGGTTGGGACCTTGAGGGCTTGGGGGCACCTTTGGGGGACTCCTTGGGAGGTAATGAGGCCATAGCTTTGTTTGGGGAGAGTTGTTAGTCTAATTGATGAGAGGATAGTTTGGTATTTATAGGGAAAGTGAGGGGACAAGGCATTAATGGCCAAGGGACACCTCATTGGTGGTTTTGGAAAAACCATGGGCTTGCCCATGGTATTTGCCCATGGTATTGGCCACATGGGTCCCCCCATACAATAATTTATCACCATTGGTCGGAAAACCTTTAAAATATCTCATAACATCATCATGACACAGTTATGATGTCATTAAACATACCGAAACCCTAAAACTATATTTTTACTATTCACTGAAAATTCAACTTTCTCAGAAAAATCCAAAAATTTCACCTTAACCAAATATCGATGCTCTGATTTCAAAAATGAACTCCATTTTATAAAAATAATTTTCTAAATATTATTAATTTAATTTTTAAATAAATAAACTATTCACCGAAAATTCATTTTCTCAGAAAAATCCCCAAAATTACCTTAACATAATATCGATGCTCTGAGTTCAAAAATGAAATCCATTTTATAAAAATAATTTTCTAAATATTTTTAATTTAATTTTTAATTAAAAAAACACTATTCACCCAAAAAAACTAATACTTGACTAATAATTTATGAAACCGTTATTTAACCATTTTATTGAATCACATTTCTTAATCACGGTGCCTAGATTATATCAATACTTTCTTTAAGTGAGATTACAAATCCATTTGGTCACATTACTAATCCTAAGCATAAAATCACTATTCATAATTTACTATTCATCAAAAATTAAGTTGATCTTATTAGACTCTAAATTTCGTACTGAACATAATTGTAGAAGACCATTTTTTGAAAATCATTACACATTTTTAATTATTTAGGGTTTACATAAACATTTTTAAAATATCCTTTCTCTAAAATTCATCAAAAATATGCACACTATATTTATCCGGACATTTGAAAATTCATAAACTTCATCATAAGAATAAAACAAAATTTTTATTTAAAACAAAGGATTACACAAGGCAGTTACGGTCTTCTTACATAGCCCCTTATCACACCTGCATAGGACCTAAGTGTAAGGTGTGCTAAGGTGAGAGAATCCGAGGGAGGGTAAGATAACATTGGACGAGTGGTAATTTCTATCAGTTTGAACTTATCAGGAAGGCGATTCCTTTCTAGATTCACACGATGAAGTTCGGCTTGGGTTTGTTCCAGAGAAAAGCCCAGTGGTGCTACCTCCTTCCCAAGTTTTGTAAGATGGGCTTCGATTGGCCCGAGACTATTGGATGAGGCCATCGAATCTCCTTTCTATATTAATTAACCAAGGTCACTTGTATTTAGAGACAAAAGTCACGACATTCAGTTTTCAACAGTCATACTGACTAACGGTCATATAATAGTCAAAACCCAACAGTCTCATTTTTATTATACTCATGTTATCAAATGAAACATTTTTGTTGAGTTTGAAAAATAAAATAAAACACAAAATTAGGAAACAAGATTTATTCAAAATTTCGGGTCGTTACAATCTTCCCCCCTTAAGAAATTGCATCCTTGCATTTTTTAAAATTGGGTTTAGAAATTTCATTGAAATTCCCACATCGGAAAAAGAGTCAGTAACACTATTACTTTAAAAGAAAGAAAAGGAAGTACAAAGGCCACCCGAGTTTACCCATGTAGGAAAACATGGATATGGAAGAAAAAACAAAGGGTCAAGTTCTGAGGGAGAGTGATAGAAAACATGATTAGGAGAAAGTTAACCACAAGAGAATCACAAACTTATGATGTGTGTAAATGGTATTTGATTACCCAGTAGGAAACTTAAACCAACAAAGTTTTTGTTTTACATTCCTTTTAATAATTTTGAGGAATTCGTTTACTACATAGAATAAAAACATAAGGAAATATACCTACCTTCCAGTAGAGTTTCATCCTTTAATAAGTTTCTACCAAAACTAATCTTTTCTTCAAACGATGAGCATTCAAAACTATATGGTCTCATCAAAGCACAAGAATCATCTTATAGAGAATCACATAATCCACTAAATATTAACTATGTATTTCTTCTATCATTAAACATTATCCCAAAAATAGAAAGGGTAAGATAAAACAACTCTTCCAAAATAAATAACCCCAGAGGAAGGGAAACTACTTTAAATCTTCAAAGTTCCACAGTACTACCCAAAGTTCATCATAGACCATTCCATAAATAATTGTCCTTAAAATTCCTCAAAATAAACGAAACTAAGATTGAAACCCAAATACAATAAGTATTTGATAGCATAGTCTTCCAAGAAAAATTTTATCACTCATCTCCAAACAATATCAACCACTCCTAACATCTTATAACAAAAGTATATAACCTAAATAGATTTTACCCAAGATAGGTTAATCATTTCCATATGTAACCTAAATTACTATAAGTCCACCTTAAATTCATCGATTCTTCAAAATATAAGTCAACCTTTACTCCTCAAAGAAAATACCGTAGTAATATATTTACCTCGATCAAATAGTGTTCCAAAAATAGTGAACGTCTTCCAAAATAATAATCATCATTTAATCCCTTAATCATCTCTGTCATATTAATATGGCAATCGTCACATTTCCTATCACATTGGTTGTTAGGACATGTTCTTCCATTTCCCGCCTTAACTAAGAAAAGAAAGTACTATTAGGGGCTTAAATACTTAGCCAATAATCCTAAAAAGGAACTTAAAGAATAGAGGGATAACTTGTAGAAGAAAAGTATACCCTAACTTGTGGTCCCAAAGGTTCCAATCTAGGTTATCCATGATTATATATTCTTATGTGAATCTTTATTTTATTTTATCTTTGTTCCTTTAATAATGGTTCATACTAATCTTATGAATTTACCAAAGCATATCCCCCTGGAGTGTCGTAACCAAGAGTGCCGCAAGGCCCGTTGTCGTGTACCAGTTCACGTTCGAGTCTAGCTCAAAGCGGTGTTTTCAGGTTTTACCCCTATGTACATATGTGCCAGAGCTACCTCTACCTGCTCGTATCCAGATAGGGATGTATTTTCTTGGCAACCCCTTACTCAATACTCACCAAAATACCAGCAAGATTTACTTTATTTAAACTTTTTTATAGGGTTCTTCCTAATGTTTTCATATCCTAATTTCCACAAATAACTAAACCATCCTTTGATACCAACTATAGCATCCCGCCTTTTTATAACATAACTTTTCATTTCATTTTACAAAACTGAGGATCTTTAAGGTTTAGTGTCTTGGAAACCAGAAACTTAATACATGAAACAAAAAAACATTCTTCTTAAACACTTGAAAGGCTTCTCCTTATGTTCATCCTAGGTTCATTACTGCATCTCATAACCTGGGTACATACATCAAAAGAAAGGGTGAGCAGAAGGCCGAGTAAGGGAAACAAGGGAAACATTTAACATGTGAACTTGAGATACATCAATAAAGTCATGAAAAGAAATTTAAGGTATGAGAATGAAATCATGAGGCATATCATAATAAAAATATCGTTTTTCATAACTTGAAGATGTTGCTACAACATTTAACAAAGACAATCATTTCTGTTTCACCAAGGTCCATCCCCAAGGTGTCAATAAAAATTACCAATGTTATTCACCAAGGTATCAGTCAAAATGGTCATCTCTAGAGATTAAGTCTTTACCCAATGAATTAAAGCGCTACCAGGGCGCACCCTTGACATGTATTTATTATCATGTGATCCACATATATCATCATCAATTATTTCATAAACAAACCATATATCATAAAATAAATGGGTTTCATTTCATAATCATAACGTTTTAAAAACTGCTTTAAAGACATGATCTTTGTGTCACGTTAAAACCCACAGAAAAGTAAGGTAGGTCTCATGTATGTAAATCCAAGAATTTAAAATAGAAAATTTTGGTATATATGTGAATACCCTTATAGAAGATAGATCTTTTAGTATTCACTTAATAAAATAAAAAAACTTTAGAAAAAGAGAGAGACATTTTGAGACGGAAATTCTGCCGCATAACGACTATGTTTCGGGGTTTTAGAAAACATTGAAAAGAGAGGGGACATGGGTCAAACATTCATAAATGACCCATAAAATTTTAGAGGTATAGAATATAAAGAATATATGAACATGGTAATGAAATTTGAAAGATATACCATATGAAATGAAGAATATGAAAGGAAGACAAAAATAAGATTTCTCTTAAGAAAATTCGCCAGCCTAACGACGTCACTTAAAATTCAAAAAAAATGAATTGACGAGATCAAAAAGTCTCTCTCATCATATGAAAATAAAAGATCATTATGATATATTTAGAGATAATACCCTGACATAATAAAAATAACTTTAAATACTTGACATGAAAGTAGAACTTTGAAAAATGAGAAAGGTGAAAGAATCTATAAAAAATTCGGCAGCCTAACGGCGCCACTTAAACTTCAACAAAAAAATGAATCGACGAGATCAAATAGGGTCTCTCATCATATGAACATAAAAGATCTGTATGATAGATATAGATATCATAACCCAATATAAAAAAAGGAACTTTAAAGACTTTACATGAAAGTAGAACTTTTGAAAAATGAGAAAGGTGAAAGAATCCCTTAAAAATTCGGCAGCCTAATGGCGCCACTTAAACTTCAACAAAAAAACGAATTGACAAGATCAAATAGGGTCTCTCGTCATATGAACATAAAGGATCAGTATGATAGATATTTAGATCATGCCCCAACATAATAAAAAGGAACTTGAAAGACTTGACATGAAAGTAGAACTTTTGAAAAATGAGAAAGATGAACGAATCCCTTGAAAATTTGGCAACCTAACGGCCCCACTTAAAACATTAAAATACTGAATTGAAGAGATCAAATAGGTTATATCATCATATGAACATAAAATATCAGTATGATGGATATATAGATCATACCGCAACATAATAAAAAGGAACTTGAAATACTTTACAAGAAAATGGAACTTGAAAACGAGAATGGTGAAAGAATCTCTTAAAAATTCGGCAGCCTAACGACGCCACTTAAACATTCTTAAAATGAATAGATGAGAGAAAGAGGTGGTCTCTCATCATATGAACATGAAAAGGGAAGTAAGAGGAATATAAAAGAACATCCTCCAACATAAGAACATGGAGCATAAAAGAAATGACATAAAAGAGATTACTTGAAAAGAAAGAGGGAGGTAGGATCCCTTACCTTAAAACGTAACTCTTAAAACTCAAAGGTTGGGACCTTGAGGGATTGGGGGCACCTTGGGAGGACTACTTGGGAGGTAATGAGACCATATCTTCGTTGGGGGAGAGTTTGGAGTCGAATGGATGAGATGATGGCTCGGTATTTATAGGGAAAGTGAGGGGACAAGGCATTAATGGCCAAGGGACACCTCATTGGTGGTTTTGGAAAAACCATGGGCTTGACCATGGTATTTGCCCATGGTATTGGCCACATGGGTCCTCCCATACAATAATTTATCACCTTTGGTCGGCCAATCCTTAAAATATCTCATGACATTATCATTACATAGTTATGATGTCATTAAACATACTGAAACCCTAAAACTGTATTTTTACTATTCACTGAAAATTCAACTTTCTCAGAAAAATCCCAAAATTTCACCATAACCAAATATCGATGCTCTGATTTCAAAAATTAACTCCATTTTAAAAAAATATTTTTCTAAATATTTTTAATCTAATTTTTAAATAAATACACTATTCACCGAAAATTCATTTTTCTCAGAAAAATCCCCAAAAATTACCTTAACATAATATTGATGCTCTGAGTTCAAAAATGAAATCCATTTTATAAAAATATTTTTATAAATATTTTTAATTTAATTTTTAATTAAAAAACACTATTCACTCGAAAAAAACTAATTTTTGACTAATAATTTATGAAACCGTTATTTAACCATTTTATTGAATCACATTACTTAATCAAGGTGCCTAGATTATATTAATACTTTCTTTAAGTGAGATTACTAATCCATTTAGTCACATTACTAATCCTAATCATAAAATCACTATTCATAATTTACTATTCATCAAAAATTAAGTTGATCTTATTAGACTCTAAATTTCGTACTGAACATAATTGTAGAAGACCATTTTTTGAAAATCATTACACATTTTTAATTATTTAGGGTTGACATAAACATTTTTAAAATATCCTTTCTCTAAAATTCATCAAAAATATGCATACTATAATTATCCAGACATTTGAAAACTCATAAACTTAATCATAAGAAGAAATCAAAATTTTTATTTAAAATAAAGGATTACACAAGGCAGTTATGGTCTCCTTATATAGCCCCTTATCACACCAGCATAGGATCTAAGTGAAAGGTGTGCTAAGTTGAGAGAATCTGAGGGAGAGTCAGATAACATTGGACGAGTAGTAATTTCTATCATTTTGAACATCTCACAAAGGCAATTCAGTTCTAGCTTCATACGATGAGGTTCATCTTGGGTTTGGTCCAGAGAAAATCCTAGTGGTGCTACCTCCTTCCCAAGTTCCGTTAAATGGGCTTCGATTGGCCCGAGAATACTGGATGAGGCCATCGAATCTCCTTTCTATATTAATTAACCAAGGTCACTTGTATTTAGAGACAAAAGTCACAACATTCAATTTTCAACGGTAATTTTGACTAATGGTCATATAATAGTCAAAACCCAACATTCTCATTTTTATTATACTCATGTTATCAAATGAAATAGTTTTATTGAGTATGAAAAATAAAATAACACACAAAATTAGGAAAAAAGATTTATTCAAAATTTCTGGTCATTACAATACCGTGCACAAACCACGTGGTAACCCTCTGCAATTCCTCAGACGCGTCTTTATGGTCATCCGCCATCACTTGCATGGTTTCCCTAAACCGTGTGACTATAGTTGTTTTCCAAAAACTAGGACTTCAAGCCTCTGATGCTACTGAAACTATTCCAAACACCTAAGGCACTATCTTAGCCTCTAAACCAACCCAAAACCATCAAATTAGGCCAAAAAAATCCCAGAATTGAGTTATGATCAATGAAACAAAAGGTAGTATAGCTACTAATTAAAAAATTCAATCCGAGTAGGGATTTTTTCCCATTCCGAAAAAAATGTGGGTCGTCACAATCTCCCCACCTTAACATATCTCATCCCTGAGCTATCAAAAAAACCCAAATATGGTACCAAATAAACACATATCGGTAAAAAAACCTAAACTACCCTAGTCTTAAGTTTTTTGGGAAAATTCTTCAAGGGCCTCCCCACATTAGGGATCACATAACTCGGTCTCAAAATGACCTAAACTCAAATCACACATAGGTTTGTCAACCTGTTTCTAGACCCATGGACCTCCTATGGTGCATCGTCACCCCTGCACCTCGTCAGTTGCTCCCATGTTTCTCCTGACACCCAATCATAACCCGAATCAAATCGGTTCCCCCCTTGAGCCCATGGAACACATGGAACAACAAATTACCTCATCCCTTGGATGCTCAAAAAAAGGTGCCTTTCACCTCAATCAGAATTGCCATCATTGATTCCACAATTACCCAGGCATCTCAAGTAATCCCACATCCATCGGATGCCCTGATGCCCAAGGCACCTCAAGTAACCTGTATCCAGCGATGCCCTGATGCCAAGCACCTCAAAAAACATGTCCAATGATAGTCTTGATGCCAATAACCTCATATATATATATATATATACATATATTCACACACCCGATATGGTTCCAAACCACTGATCAGCGTCTGGTTAGTCCATATAAAACTTGTGTTCCTCGTGCACTCCAAACGGACATGCCTCAATAGGACATGAAAAAATAAACATGCCTCAATAGGTCATTCTGAAAAAATAAAAAGTAAATCATGGGCATTCCCTTGATGTACCTCTAACCATTATTGGCTCTCCAATCTGCTTAGCCCCTGGCAGATCCACTGTGTGCACATGGCCTGACGCACGGCTTCCTCAAGCCTAGCTTCCCAGTGGTGCTACTCCAGTCACCATCCACTAATCCCACTGTTGGGTCCCACTATCTCTACCACGTCATCTGCATACAGCTGAGGCTCAACTACCCTCACCTAGTACCGATATTGATCCAACTCCAAATGCCACAGTTGGTCCTGGTCACTGCCTATCGCCTGTTTGAGAAGGTTGTCTGCAGAACCTCCAGAGATGACCAACTTTCCCACATGCTCGAAACTCCTTTGGAGGACACTCACATTAAGTCAATACATTCCCCATTTTCCTACACAAAAAAGGAAAACCAACACTGAGCTACCATGAGGTGGTATTTCTAGGTCCTTGGCCTAACCCCCGTATTCTAACTCATCCTGGTATCATTTCCTACCATCTCAAGCATCACTTAAAGTCACAGTCCAACTCAAATGAGACATGTCTGTTAGGTTACCGTTCTCTATAAGTGACTGATTAATTCCCGCTGAGAATGAGGACAACCTAAAGATGATTAGCTACACCCGAAGAGAGTTTCAAAATTCATCTTCAAAGAACCCCACCCTAAAGGTGTCATTACTTAACATACCTGGTGAAAAGAGATACAGTTCAGTGAAAGTAGGTATAATAGTCCATAATGGACATGTCACCCTTCTAAATCCTCAATAACTCCCGATCTCTCTCTAACCTCGCCATCTCCGAGAAAAATTTCTTGAAGAACATATCCTCAAAGTCCTTCTCAGCCAATCTCTCATGTTTGGGATCCTAAACCTGCACATCTCACCAGCTCTTAGTTGGACCTCTAAGTATATATGTTTCCAACTTGACCCTCCACCCTAGAGACATCTTTAGTAGCTCAACCATCACCTGAATTATCTCTATCCAGTTCTCATCCACCTATGGACCACCCTCACCCTAAAAAGTTGTTGGGTTCAACGATTGGAACTTCTACATCAGAGACACTATCAATGGATCTACTCCATAAGCACCTCGGTCGATCCCATGAAAATAGGTGTCATTCTAGGTCAAGGCTGCTTGTTGAGCCATGGACAGAACACTGTCAACCATGGAGGCTATCTGGCCTGGACTTGATCCTGAACCTCATCCTAACCCAAAGCATGTACCCACGGCCCATGCTATGCCTGTACCCCAATGGTCTAAACCTAATCGTGCTCCTACAACACTCTACAATCACCTAGATGACGCTCCATTGATCTGTCTACGCGGAACCCAGTGAATAATATAAAATTTTCAGACAACCCATATCTATATATAAATATATTCATCGAGGATAGCAAAATCAACAAAGTGGTTGTGTACAACAACTACCATCACTCCCCTCTATCACAACCATGCTCCATGGCATCCTGGCCTCATGGACACCTTACTCTCCCTTGGTAGAGCCAAGTATCACAATATCCTCAGGCCACACCCATACTAACAACCACCATTACCTTAGTCTGAAGACTATGTCGCCCAATCTTGGTGATCAAAATCACTTCAACCATAATAAATGCCTACTCTAAAAATATACAGGCCAAATTCCTATAACGCATGAAATTTTAAACAAATTTAAAGAATGGAATATCACATTGCATAAAAACAAGAAGTTATATCAGGTATTTCACCCTTTTCACATGGAAATTGAAATGTCCCACGTGGTATTATCACTTTACAAAGCATATATGCATATATGAAATTGAAATACCCTAAAAATGAGTCTATCAAAATACAAACAACCACACCTTGACTTACTGGTCCAAGGTCCAGTTCTCCCTTGCCACATCGGGTCAACTGTCATATATCACAACCAATAATCATCATAATCCATGTAAGCCACAAAGGTGGAAATCATATAAACAATAATCTATGAAACATAAAAATAGAATAACCCACCCAAGGTAACTCAATTCATACCCCGTACATGGGGATAAAGGCACCCAAGAACGAGTTCAAAATATAGTTCCGAAAACAACATATATCCAGTATACCATAACCTCAAATAGTAATACCAAGAAAATAGGTAAAAGACACTCTTTTTATACCATTTGTAGCATCCCTGTCCCAAATAGTGCTAAGGGGATGGGTGCCACTGGACTTAGGCACACCTCCCCAAATGGAAAAGGCTTATGACTAGCAGCGAGGGTGTAAACAGGTATAGTGGGGAAGCTATACCCTCTGGGAATAGATAATATACCGGTCTGGGAAAAATAGTTACACATATAGTAGAAATAAATGACACAGTAGACTTGAACCAGTCCCGTAAAGAGGAAGCACATCCAATATCAATAAACTGCAAAAGCAATATAGAAAAAAAAAATCAACGAGAAGTAAATAGAATAGCATGACATAAAATAACTTATATCCACTAAAAAAACCAATGAAACGTCTCATATCAGGTCATACAACACAATATCTGAGGTTCTTCCCATGGCAGACCACAGTAGCTACATATATAAGCTTGTTGAAACCGAAAAGGAAACTAAAAAAAAGTAAAACTCAATCTAGGAATGACCTCAAGGTCCATACCAATTTCAATGACAAATAGTACGACAATCCATCTTCTAAAGCTGGTCCTTTACCAGTACTTAAATCCATAAAGTCTACACATGTCCTGAAGGTCCCATGTAGGGTGTGATATAAATCTCAATAGGATACCACCCAATAGTGCATACCTAGTATAAGTGTTTAAGTGGATATGAATCTATAAGTAAAGTGACCAATACAACGTAATAAATAAACACAACCTCAATTGGGGCTCAACAACCAACAGTGTGTGTCACCTTCTTCATCCAATGACAGAATCTCTGAAGCGAAGAGAGTCCTTGGCCTAGGGCCCAAGGTACCCCCATATTAACAAAGTCCTAGTGAACCCCCAAGTTCCACATCAATAATATATCCTTACACCACATGCCTCCTGAAACCTTGTGTCTCAAAGTACTGACACCTCGAAGGCACGCCCAAACAAAAGTATCATGATCCTACGGACCCTGGCTTGAAAGCTCATGTCTACCCATGGCACGACAACTATATGAACAAAAATGTATTTCCAAAAATAAATATTCAGGCCCATGGCCTTAATCACGGCGAGCCTCATCCCCCAACCTGATATCCTCATTACTATGAACTAAAGGATCCTCACCTTCCACATGGCTTTCTACAATAAGCACCCTCAAACCATAAATATCAAAACTATAACTATCATAGGCCTCTACCCATATTATTGGTCAAAACAACCTTGTCACTAAGTCAACCAATGTGCACATGGCCTAGTCGGTGCTTTGACCATCACGGGTGAGTGGAAATCACCAAATAAGAACCTAAGTCACTCCATCTCTAGCACCTTGTGCCCTTGAAACCATGTAGCTCAATTCTTATGGCCTTTCCATCCAATTATCTTGGGTCATGCCCAACCTAACAGTCATACTTACTCAAACCAATGTCCATGATGCCAAATACATTGGTCAAAAATACTCAATAAAATCCAGGCCAATCCCAACCAGTGATCAACATCACTAAATCCAGATGACCATGACATTATAATCTCATCTCGGGCCATGCCTTTCCCAACCCCTTATGTCCCATCTCATGAAATTTAAGCAATTACATATATATAATTTCAACAACACATTTAAACTAGAAATTCAATTTAGACGATTGAATTGCATAAATCAAACAATCATCACAATTTAAATATGGAGGTATTAAATGCCTTTAATTCCTTTAACCAATCTATATTAAATTAAACAAATCAATTTAAAGAAAAACAATTCAATTTAGAAAATTTTAGCACCCCAGCCAAAATAACCCATTGAGAAACAGCCTATGACCCAATCATGTTCTAGAAAAAAAATGTATTGGGTAGGTCCAACGGCATCCTATATGTCACACAATCATTTGGATATGAAGAAAGAGGTATTATAGGGCCCCACTCAAAATACCCAAAAACATGCTATAGACTACACCACCCAAAAGTCCAGAAAAATAAAAATAAGGTATGCACCACCTACATTATACTCGTAGACATAGGCATGTCCAATATCGATGTGTAATTCGAAGTGGATCAATGTAGTTATGAGTTTCCATATAAAACACTAAAATTGGATCAGATGGAAATAGTGGTCCATAAGATTAAGGGTCAAAGAAGAAGAGGTATGTGTGGGGTTAGCCTTACCAAAGTGATCTTATAACTTCTAAAGGATCGAGGAACGGTGGTCAAATGGAGTAGTTGGATCAAAATAGGTGGAATGAACAATGTGGTGGCTCTCCCCTACTATGCACGACCAAGAAGTAAGAAAGGGGGAGGAAAGAAGGAAATAAGAAAAAATATGTCAAAATGGTAATTTTCCTCATTTAATGGACCACATGGTTTAGCCGCACGGTTTTCCAAACTGTGGGCAACCATACAGAATCAACTACCTAAGATCTCCATACCCACATGGCCACCCCATAAATTTTTTCATATTATGTGAAAATCGTGTGGTAACCCTCTGTAATTCTATAGACACATCTGCACTGTCGTGCACCATCACTCACACGGTTTCACTAAATAGTGTGCCTACAGTTGTTTTCAAAAAACTAGGCCTTTAGGCCTCTGATGCTTCCAAAACCCTTTTGAATACCTAAGTCACTCTCCTATCCTCTAAAAAAACCCAAAACCATCAAATAAGGCCAATGAAACTCTCAGAATTGAGTTCTAATCAACGAAAAAAAAGATAGCATAACCATTAATTGAAAAATTCAAACCTAGTGGTGATTTTGACGCGTTCCAAAAAAAACCCAAGTCATTATAGGAAGCCTTTGTATCACCTCTGTAATAATATTAGGACCTTCCTCGACCTTTGTCAAGAGATAATATTGAGTTAGGGCCTCATAGGAGGAAAAATAAGGAAGTTAGAGGGTAAAATGGGTGACATACAAAATTTTATGATCTCACTTTTAACACACTGATGGTTAGTCACATGGTTAGGAAAACCATGTGATAACTATGTATTAGCCACTAACTCAAGGTTTGAACTTTGCATGGTTGGCTCGTATAGTTTCAAAATAGTGTGTTAGTCGTGCCAAAGCCCACTCTCTAATATCACATGGTTTCTCCAAGGATTCGGCACAGTTCCCACAAATTGTGCACAGACCGTGCACCTTCCCTTGAGCCCCTATTTTTTTATTCAAAGTTTCCTGTAGTTGTTGCATGATTTTCCCAATCCATTCACTACAAAAAAAATCCCCATAAATACTCAAAAGTTCTCCAAACACTCCCATACTTAACCCCAACACTTTTTATACTTAGAATAAAATATGGGTTAATTGCATCAAAATACTGTTTCTACATCCATCCTTTTATATAGCTCTTTTCTAATCATAGTTTGATTATGGTGCTCCGAATATTAAATATTCAGGTTTGTCGTTTGAAGTAAAACATGAGATAAATGTGGAAAACGATTGAAACAAGCAACTAAAGGATGAAATTGTGTTTATGGATTTAAAGAAAATCAAGTAAGTATTTTTTTTATTATGTTCTTAGTCAAGATGGTAAATTAATTCCAAAAATCTTGGAAAAATATCCTTAAAAAAATTATCCCCTTACCATACTTTTTTATGAATCGATGGTATTTTTCACGCCTCATTGATGTATGGTTTTGTGGTCATTTACTTTCTCATGATCATTAACTTTCTTGTGACCATTGTTCTACAAAACTCTTCTTAATTATTAGAATACTTAAGTTTAAATTGAGAGGGAAAAAATATTTAACGGGGGATATTTTAACACCCTGATATTTTTTAAGAAAACTCTTTTTGATAGTGTATACAACATGAAACGCACAGTTTAAATTAAACATGAAATGCTATTATTTAAATATGACTTATATAACCTAGTCATTCAATTAGAGGATTTAAGTAAGAGCAGAATAATTATGATATATTTATAAGGTTCCTACTCAAAAAAAATTATTTATTAAGGCTTTTTAAATCAGCACTCAATTTTTAGTAAAGTTGTTTTATGCTTCAAAAATATGTTTTCTTCCAAAATGATATTTATAACATATTTTAGAGAATATTATAATTAATTTCTAGAAATTTTTTTAATTTTTTTTAAAGTTATATCATTTTTAAATCAACATATCAAAATTAGATTAAGCAGAAATTGGGGGATTTTTTGAGAAAATTTATTTTTCAGTGAATAGTGAAGAATATCAATTTTCTTAAAGCCCCCATTTTTTTATTAAAAAGACCCATTGTGATTTGAATTTTATTTTAAAATAAAACAATTCTTATTTAATTTTATATAACATAATTAATTACATTTGAATCATCATTATGCTTTATTTTGGTATAAGTTCATTTTTCTAAAAACTATTTTTCATTTAATTTTACACATTTATATAAAATTGATTTATTCCAATTATATGGATTGAATTTTATAAAATGGATTCAATATTTTTAATAATGTGTTTTAAATTTGTAAAATATTTCCATTTTATTTTTTTTCATTATGAATTGGAATCAGGGTAATTATTTGTCACCTCAATAAGGGTAAATTTGGTAATTAAGGTTAAAAATAATATTATACGGACTAAAAGAAATTATGACACTTGAATTTAATATATTGGATGAGTTTGGTTATAAAATAATCTTCCAATATTTTATGTTATGGAAAAAAATTCCATTTTCTTTGATAATTACTTATATATTTTTTTAAGGAAAGAAAGATACAAAATCTCAGTCTCTTTCTTTTAAATTTCTATTTTATGTTCTCATAGGGATAAAAATAACTTGATAATGAGTATTTAAATTTTTTTTGAGAATAATGAAATTCTTTTTATTAAGGTAATTTATTTATAATTTTTAGTGATTTTATAATTACCTTAAACTCTTAAACAACACCGATACAGTGCTTGTGTAAATAGTATAAAAATCAGGTAAATGATTTTAAAAACACTAAAAGTGATTATTTGGGGTGTGTTATAGTGTCTCATGAATTTTAAAGATAGATATAATATATTAGGGATATTTTAAAAGTATATATTCTATTTCCATTTTTATATTGATTACTTTAATTTCAAATTAACGGAATAGTTACAAAAATGATATTAATGTTATTTTATAATAAATGATATTCTATTAAATGATTTAAAATTTATAAAAATCTTATATTTTTCCAATTGAATGGTATATAGTTGAACATATAAACCATGGTCCATATATGGGTTTATTTTATTGGATATTCACTAAAATGTACATTCATGTAATGCGTGTACATATGCATATGGGATGCAAGTAGTATATATAAAATATATGATATATATATATATATAGTTTAAATTTAATTTGTGCATATGATGAATATATTTTTTATGCATAAGATGCATGAATATAATATTTATTTATTTATATATATATATATTAATTTATCCCAAATAGTTTTCATCAGTTGCATGAATTTAAGGATTTTCATTCATTTATTTTAATGAATTCAATGAATAAATACACCAACAGGTAAAAATATATTTGACATGTTGTGAATACAAGGAGTTTTGGGCTTAATATATATATAAGGATGGCATCCTCTTCTATTATGGGGTGTATTTTGTTCATTTTTTAAGCCAATTCTGAAACTCCCTTCTTCCCAACTCATTGTTCATCTCACCCAAGAAGGCACGAGCACCCCTTCAATTGCTTGGGAATCCTCACAAAGTGTTCCTTGATCCATTTTATGGTTTATAACCTAATATCCAGGGTACTTAAATTCACTAATACTCATAATCTCCCTCAATAATTCTATTCTGAAAAGAATAATAATAGTCACTCTAACTTTTGAATGCTAGGTACTCTGGTTTGTATTATTTTATATATTAATTTCTTAAACATAGATATCCTTAGTTTGGTGTGTCTTGTGTTTCATATGACCATGATATGTTCATAAAAAATCAATAAGGTGTATTATAGGGTGATTATTCAAGTTTTTATTGTATATGATTCCATAGTTTCAAAATAATATTGAAATACAATATTTTTATAAAATTGAAATGATGTTATAGACCCTTACATGAGCTGCATAATGGTAAATTTTGATTTAACCTTATCCAATATGTTATATAAATGTATCACCCTTACACAAGTTGTTGCATAAAGGTAATTCCCTTATTCAAAATTGTAGTAAGATTGCATAAAGGTAAATGTGGCATTACCCTTACATAATATTGTCAAACAAAAGGTTTGTGTAAGGTAAAACCCTTTGTTACATTTACAAAAATGGGTTTGTGTAAACGTAATTCCCGTATTCAAGGGGTCTATATGTGGGACATTAGATTTTTACCCATACATGTAAATGAATTAGATATGTGTAAAAGTACCAGATGTTTAGCTTTACAAGGTTTGTTAAATTTTCAGGATACACTCATGCATTTGAGTTGTGTAAAGGTAATACCCTTATGTGAGCGAGATTAATAAAGGTAATCTATATGTTACCTTTGTGCAATGGTGCTAAACTGAGACCAACCCTTATCTAAAGAATTCATGTAAGGGTAATATCTGATATACCCTTAAATAGCACATTAAATCTAAGTTACAAAAATTTAAGGACCTATTTACCTTTACATAGAGGCTTCTAGATATCTTATGTAAGGTTAAAGGGTCGTAATGTCGTGGTTCTGGGTGCCGCCCAAGGTTTCCCACCCAAAGGTTCCCCGTACCCGATTGGTCACATGGCCTCAAGTGCATTTCCCCAAACGCCACAGGCTTCCAACAAGTAGTGAGGGCCAAGGTCTCATAATGGGGAAACTATTCCCTCTTTTGAAGACTATACATAGGGTAATAACAAATAATAAACAAAAGAGGAAGAAGTAATACCATACAACAAAGTAACCAATGAAATACTGATAGTAATATTACAAATATAGCATATATATAAATGATTCATGTCACATTTATCTAGGAAAGCATCCAAACAAGATAAAATGCTGGAAATGAAATACTAAACCCAAATTATAGAAAAGTAGTAAAATCCAATAGCATCTCAATCCTCAGCTTGGTCTCATTCTCTCCAACTTTAACATAAATCAAGTACCTGATGAAGAAAGGTGCCTGCCCTTATCTATACATGTGGCCATATAATCTCTTTGGGCCCAAAAGCATGACCCAAATAGGGTGTGAGACGAATCCTACTGGGAAACCACCAAATGATATGTGCCTAACAGTCAGTGAATATATATAGAAGGCAGTATGAAGAAATTAAGTAATGACCTATGAAGTAATCAAAACTAAAAAAACCTACTGTTTTCAATTACATTAATTTCCATATATTAATTATTCAAATAGTTGCATAAGAAATCATGAGATCTAGCCAACGCTATGTATCCATCTATGTAATAGTAACAACATGCGTCTTATAATACCATCTAACAATCAAGTAATACTAAGTCCAAGCTTGTGCTTTGTCTTGGAAGACTTCTCACAATCATTCGTTTATTCATAAAAAAACCTATGGGAATGTTCTCACGATCTAACCCTACTATTTTATAATCTCATTAATTCAATAAATAATGACCCTCTTATAAATATCACAAAGTCTAACCCCTTTGGTCTGACATGGAACTAATCATTTACAAACAACCACCTGGGTAGCTATCAAGGTCAATACCCCCTTGGTCTGCATAGAAACTATAAAATATAATGACCACCTAGAAGATCTTATAGTCAATTCCCTGGGGTCCAACATTCATTTAATAATGAACCTCTGGGTAGCTCTCGCAGTCTAACCCCTCTATTCTATAACCAGCCGACATCTCTCACAATCAATACATCTGGGTCAACATAACAACAATTTATACATAAATTACCCGACCTCAGGAAGATCTCATTGTCAAATTCCCCTTGGTCATACATTCACAATTTGAATCACATGTATCTCATATAATCAGTAACTCCATCCTAACAACCCGAGGCATGGAAAATAAAGCAAGCCTAACAGGCATTCTAGACTACACGGCCATAATCGATAAAACAATAGAAACACACCCATTATCAAGGTATAAAACCTTATGTATAAGTAATAACCCCTTTCTCAAACAAACAAACCATAGTAGGTATTAAACATGGTTAAATTCCAAAACACGCAACACCCCAATCATGGGTATTCGTAACTTTAAACATATATAATCCAAATACAATCAAATAAAGTCACAAACCACCATCTATGATGTGGTACGATGAACACTCTTTAACGTTGGACCTTGAATTATCCTAGAATGATGTAGATCTGTAAAATGGGTAAAAATTATCATCCTTGAAATACCCATGAGAGAGGAAGAATCAGGAAGAGAGGCTCTAGAGAAAGAGAGAACTCACTGGTGGGAATCCAATGCACCCAAAATCATCTCAGTCAGAGGTCAGGTGGAGAAATGCGAGAATATTGAAGTTATTTGGTTATTCATCGCTCTCTTGTATGAAACACGAGAAGAAGAAGGGTGTTCTAGAGGTGAGACGTGACCCCTCTCTGATTTATCAAATAAAAATAAAAGTACACATTGTCTTCATTTAATGTGCATTCCATGAACCAGCCTCAATCAGAACTCACTTTAAGTGGTCTGCCATGCCACCTATATAGCCATGTACTTGTCCGTTACATGTCCAGTACACGGGTACACGTGGCAACCGGGTACACGGCATGTACTCAATAGTACACAACGTGTACTTAGAAAATTTCCCAACTCTTCCATTTTACTTAAAAACAACCCGACATAAGGATTCATACCTAAAATGAAGATCTGAGTTCTTAAAAACTTCCTCCCTTAAATCAATTCATCCCAGAATTTCCCTTCCAAGGGTGGTGGAGAAGAAACTTCAAACAACTCTGGCCACTAGGATGGTACGTCGGCCTACCTCTCCCAAGTCTCATCTCGCACTCGCTCATGCTACCATAGCACCCATACCAAAGGAACAAACTGACCACATAGAACCTCTTTGTTATGATCCAAAATCCGAATAGGGTGCTCCTCGAAGGATGAATCCACCTCCAACTCAACCTCCTAGGGTTGAAAAACATGATACATGTCTGAAAAGTATCATCATATCTGAGAAACATGAAAGATTTCGTGCATAGACTAGTACTTATGAGGTAACTGCAACTAATAGACAACCAGTCCAACTCTCTCCAAAACCTCAAATGGACCAACATGTCTAGGTGAAAGCTTCCCTGGTCTCTCAATCCTCTTGTGTCCCAACCTCTGTGTGACACATAAGAAACCCTGATATCTAACCTCAAAATCTAGAGGACTTCTTCATTGATTAGAAAAATATTTCTACAAAGACTATGTAGTATCCATCCTCTTCTGAATCAACTCTGACTACCCAGTGGTCTCATAGAAAATATGAGGTCTCGGTACAAATTCCTCTCTTACATCCAGCCAATATAGGGGTGATCGGCATGGCCTGTCATACAAATCCTTTAAGGTGTCATCTTAATTGTCGCTTGAAAATTGTTATTGTTGGAAAACAACACTAGGGGAATGTGTCTCTCCCAAGAGCCACCAAAATCTAGAAAACGTGCTCGTAGCATGTCCTCCAGAACCTGAATCGTGTGCTCAGACTGGCCATCTTTCTGGAGATGGTAAGCTGTACTCAGAAGTACTTGTATACCCAAATCCATCTCTAGTACCTACAGGACATGAGAAGTAAACTAAGAATCCCTATCTAAAATGATAGACTGTGGAAACCCATGCAAACATACAATCTCTTGGATGTAAAACTATCCCATATCATCGACACTGAAGGTTTCCTTTATCAGTAAGAAATGTGAAACCTTCATGAGTCTATCTACAACAACCCAAACCACATCATTCCCTTAAGGTGACTTCGGTGAACCCATCACAAAATCCATCATGACATCATTTCACTTCCACTCAGGAATGGGTAAATGTTGTAAAATCTATGTCAGTCACTGATTCTCCACCTTCACCAACTATCTAGTGGAACATCTCGTAAAAAAACTATACACATCTCTCTTCATACTTGGCCACTGATACTGACGGTGTAGATCTCGATACATCTCAGTGACATGAGGACAAACTTCCCAAACTAAGGAATGAAAGTCTCAAAAAATATCTTCAAGTATGTCTTCTGACACCCATACATGTCCTTGAAAATGCAAAACCTCATCCTCTCCTTTGGTCTACCAGGGAGTAGGGTCTTATCCTGACACACTCTCCCATAGGACTAAACCTTCGGATTCTGACAGATGCCTCATTCAAACCTGATCCAGAAGAGTAGAGGTAAGAGAAATAAAAGAAAGAAACATCTACCCCTATCTGTTGTGCACCTCCAAATGCATCTTAGAGAATAGAGCCATAAGTTACCACTCATTGTTAGCCTCCTAAACTGTATGTATCGCAGCCCTACAGTTCAACACATCAACCACTGCGTTTCCTTTCCCAGGATTGTAGGTAAGCTCAAAGTAAAAATACTAAAGGTACTCAACCCACCATCGTTGTCTCAAATTCATATCACATTGAGTAAAGATATACTTTAGGATTTTTTTTTCAATGTATACCAAAAAATTCTCTCCCAAAAGATAATGTATCCAACAACAAAAATAATGTACAACTATAGCTAACTTGAGATTGTGTGTCGATTAATTCCTCTCATGTGGCCTCAACTTTCGAGACTTGTACACAATGAATCCTTCCCATGGCATAAGCACTACTCCTAGACCGATACCTGATTCATCACAGTAAACATTGAGAATATTTCTCGGCTCTGGAAAAATAAGTATCGGTGCTGAAGTCATTCTCTCTTTCAACTCTTGAAAGGATGAATCACAGAAATGTATCCACTAGTACTTCGCACCCTTCTTATTCAGGACTATTAGTGGCACTATTAAGAATGAAAATCTTGTATAAAGCACTTATAGTAACCATACATCCCAAGAAAACATTTTACCTTAAAGACATTATTCACCTGATCTCAGGAAACTACTGCTCTCACTTTCTCTGGGTATACTGATACTCATGTCTCTAAGATAACATAGCCTAGGAAGTGAATTTTCACCAACCGAAAGTGGAAATTTAAGATCTTTGCATATAACTGATGCTTTCTTAGTCTACTCAATATGATCTCAATATGAGTGGCATGGTCGTGTCGAGTGTGATATTACACCAAGATATCATCCATGAAGACTACCACAAAATAATCCAAGTAAGGATGGAACACTCGAGTCATCAGTACCACGAAAATTTTCGGTGTATTCATGATACTGAACGGAATAACCAAATACTCGTATAGACCATACCTGCTCTGAAAGGCTATAAGAGGTATATCTGATGGTCTAACGTGAAACTGATAATAACCAGATCTCAAGTCGATTTTCAAGAACACCTGGTCTCCTCGAAGTTGATCAAAGATATCATCAATCCACAGTAAGGGATATCGGTTCTTAACTGTCAACTAGTTCAAATTTCAATTATCCACGAAAAGTTTGAGGGTATCATCTTCCTTCTTTGAAAAAAGGATAGGTGAACCCCCAGGAGAAGTAATGGTTCTGATAAAACCCTTTCACTACAACTCCTCTAACTACTTCTTGAGCTCCTGTAACTCTAGTACAGCCATCCTATAAGGAGGAGTGAACACTAGTGCTGCTATTGTCACAAGATCAATTGAGAAATATACCTGTCTATCTGGAGTTAAACAAAAATTTCATCTAGGGTGACATCTATAAAATGATCCACCACTGGAGGAAAGTTCATCTGTGAAGTCTCCTAGACATCCAGATATAAACTATAAATCTGGGTTGTAATTCCTCGCAACCCATGATACTCAGGTCCAGCTTTGCTCACCTAGACATCACATTCACCCTTGTGTAGAAAATACCCACCCTATAGTGATGTGAAACACAACTTGTGGTGATAGCAGTCAACAAAGGCCTAAAAAGAGGCCAACCAGTCCATTTTGAGAAAGACATCGAAACCTATCATCTTTAAGCTATAGAGGTCCCATATGAAGTGACACCTACCTACCTCAAGAGGTAACTCCATACACTGATTTAAACTAGTCATCCTAATCCCCAATATAGTTTATGGCATCATAATATCATCATACGTAAAGATATAGATCCCAAGGATCTCCACAATGGAAACAAATATAAAACTATGGGAAGCCCTAATATCAAAAAGGGAAGAAGCTAAAACTGAGGAAACTATAATTGTACCTCTAACTATAGAGTGTCTGGGATCCTGCTTCTACTGGTTCTCCTCCACTAAAAAAGTCTGACCTATATCAATGCCTTGTGACCCTACCTGACTACACTAAGCTGATCCACCCTGATGTCGCTGAAAACCTTTAGCCTGAATTCCACGATCACAACCACCACATCAGCCTGAACAGGCTGATGAACTCTAGTTCCCTGATTGATGAGAAATTGGTGATCTTTCTCCTAAATGTGGAGTCATAATATAACCCCTATGACCCACTACTAGTGAGAACGTCCTTCAAAAATGATGAATATGGACAATCATTCCACAATACTGGCACTCAACTGGGTCCTTCGGGCAATGTGGTCTATTATGCCCGCTCTTGCAGCACTGGTAGCATACCACCTAGCTACCTAAAGAGACATAATGTGAAAGCTCCCTATGGAGCTTCTGCCTATCTATCGACGGAGTACCTACACAGGATGCTGAACTACCCTGGATCACAGCTCCCAACTCCCTCAGATTGAATTTGGTAATCAGTGCTTGGTACTCTATAGTCACCCAAAAAGTCAGCCTAAAAATATACACCTCCAATAGGATGTCATACCTGAGACCATCCTCAAATAACCTAGCCTAAGATAATTTTTCACCTCCTAGAACAAGTTAAAAGCATTAAATATATGTGAAATGAGAAGATTAGTTCATCACTAAAAGAGCACCCTACTTTAAATGCATGAACCCTTGGGCTTGATCAACCTTGAATGTCTCCAGATAGAAATAATCATAGAAGGTCCTCTAAAACTCTTCCAAAGACATATCTCAATGATTTCCCACCTGTAAGATAACATCCCACCATCTCTTGGTGGAATCACATAGCATGTACATCGTGAACTTCACCCTCCTCTCAGAAGGCATCTCTAGATGCTCAAAGAGAGCAACAATGGCCTCCAACCGTGACTCTACATCCTATGGTTATCCATCCCCAGAAAACATGGGATGATGTTTCTGTTGAAACACCCATGTCATATCTTCCATATACGGATTAGAATGCAGTGCTCCCTAAAAAGTATGTAACATCCTCAAAAAGCCTTGACAGAACTGTGCATTAGCACCTGCGTCTAGTATAATAGATGGTTTGAAGATGGGCATGATGGGATTATATGTTGGTATCCCTTGATCTTCCATTTCTGATGTCTGATCATCACCCAAAACCTTGCATACAATCATAGTATGCCTTGGCGGCATGAATCTGCAAGGTCAAGAACACACCTCAGTTCAAGATTATCAAGGATAATATCTTAAAAGTGCAAGAAAGGAAGAGGAGAAGAAGGAATTCCATTTTTCTCAGAACTGGGTTACATGGTGTGTATAACCTCTACACAGCATGTTCCCTTAATATTTTAACATGGCATGTACCTCATCCAAAACAGGTCATGTAACACCCCTACACACGACATGTTCCTCCTAGGACTTAGTGTGTACTTGAATTTTCCCTCCTACCCAAGTACTTCTATACAGCTACAACTACACGGTTCTATCATGGTGTAACACTAAATGATGTTCACACTATACACACAGCGTGTACAACCTATGTCACATCCACATGTGTTGTTGGTGATACACGGTTGTTAACTACATGGTGTGTATAGATCAGACACAGCGTGTACAACCTAATTTTTCAAACCCCGTGTCTTTGTTCACATAGTCAGTCACACGGTCAATCACTATATGGGATGTACATATGGTACATAGTGTGTACTTAAGAAAAAAAATTTCTTCGAGAATAGAAGAACAAACGGCATTTGTTCATAACATCACACACTGTGTTGTCTGTGTTTCTGGACAGTAATCCTCAAAAACTTCTTCAAACCACATAAAAGCTTAAAATTGTGTCCAAGGTAGGAAAAATTCTAACACATGAGAGCCCATACTCTCTATGAATCATAGTTTGTAATCCTTATTCATGTCATATCATAGAAAAATTCAATTAAAATACAAACATGATCTACCAAATTCTGATCCAATGGGGCCCATAACACCTCAGGGACCAACGTTTGGAATCCATTCAAATGAAACTCTATATATTCCAATACCCTATCAAAATAGCAGGTATTCTATTACGTCTTCTATCACAATAGTAGGCATATCTAGAACAATATCTATCACAGTCATATGCAATCAGTAATTCTCCCTAAATGGAATGACAAGAATGCATGACATGTGATTTCTAGAAAGTGACAATATGATGCAAGAGATGAAATACCATCATCTCATTGGGTTGCAACAGAAATTGAACCACAATGATATCAATAATAATAGCACAAAACAAGTGTGTCACCCAATAGTGAAATCAAATAAACTGTAACAATTTCCAAACCATAAAAATTTACAATATTCGAGGTAACTTATCTTTTCTCTATACACAGGTAAGTTGCTTCGAGGAACAGCTTATTACCAATTACCTATTCCTTCATCTCCCTATCTATAGGCTCCAAATAGTAAGTCAAAGCTGAAAAGAAACTCATTGGATACCATTTTGTAACATCCTGGTTCCAGGTGCCACCCAAAGGTGCCCACCCAAAGGTGCCCCATACCAAGTTGGTCACATGACGTCAAGCGCATTTCCCCAAACACCAGAGTCAGTTAACTAGTATTGATGGCCTATTTTTGATAATGAGGAAACTATTCCCTCATTTGCAGAGAATGCATCGTGGAATAACAAATAATAATAAAAAGTCGAAGAAATAATACCATACAAAAAATTAATCAACAAAGGACTTATAATAATATAACAATTGGAGTGTATATATAAATGATACATGTCACACGTGTCTAGGAAAGTATCCAAGCAAGTCACAATGGTTTAAATACAATACTAAAACCAAAGTACAAAAAAGTAATAAACTCCAATAGCATTTCAAGCCTGATCTTGGTCTCATGTTCTCCAACTCCAACAACAATCAAGTACCTGTTGAAGAAGGGTGTTTTCCCTTATCTATACCTACAACCATATAATCTGTTTGGGCCCAAAAGAAGGAACCAAATAGGGTGTGAAACGAATCCCATTAGGAAACCACAAAAAGATTTGTGCCTAATAGTCAGTGAATATATATGGCAGTAAATATGCAGAAATGAAGTAATAACCTAGGAAGTACTCAAAAGTAAACAAACCTATATTTTTCAGTTATATTCATTGTCATATATTAATTATTAAAACCATTGAATAATTAATCCCGATATCTAGACTAAGATTTGTATCCATTTGTGTAATAGTAACAACAAACATCCCAAAATACCATCTAACAATCAAGTAAGACTGATTCCAAGTTTATGATTTGGCTTAGAAGACTCATCACAATCATTCATTTATTCATAAGCAACCCTCTGTGAAAGTTATAAAATTATAAAATGTCTATTTTAATATCCAATTAATTCAGTAAATAATGACCCTATGGGAAAACTCACATAGTCTGGCCTCTTTGGTCCCACATGTCACTGATCATTTACAAATGACCACCTGGGTAGCTCTCACAGTCATTACCCCCTTGGTCTACATAACAACTATAAAATGTAATGACCACCTAGCATATGTCATAGTCAATGCCCTATAGTCCAACATTCATTTAATAATGACCCTCTAGGTAGCTCCCATGGTCTAACCCCACCAACCTATGACCACCCGTCTACTCTCTAAGTCAATAACTATGTCTCAACAAAATGAAACATTATATATAAATGACCATATCTAGGTAACCTCTCATAGTCAAATTCCCCTTGGTCATACTTTCAAAATGAGAATCACATGCATCTAATATAATCAGTAACTTCATCCACACCACATGAGGTATGGAAAATAAAGCAAGCCTAACAGGAATTATAGACCAAATAGCCATAATTGGTCAAACAAGGTAAACAAACCCATAATCATGGTAAAAACCTTATGTATAAACAATAACCCACTTCTCAAACAAACAAACCATATCAGATATTAAATAGGGTTAAGTTCCAAACACACAATACCCCAAACAAGGGTATTCGGAACTTTAAGCATTTATAATCCAAATACAATCACATAAAGGCACAAACCACCTACCTTGATTTTGTACAATGAAAATCTTGAATGTTGGCCCTTGAATCAGCCTAGAATGATGTATATCAATAAAAAAGTCAAAAATGATCATCCTTGAAATACCCATGAAACAGGAGGAATTAGGAAGAGATGCTCTAGGGAAATAGAGAACTCACCGGTGGCAATCCAATGCACCTGAAGGCGCCTCAATCAGAGGTCATATGGATAAACGGGAGGATCTTGAAGCTTTTTGGTAATTTGTTTCTCTCTTGTACGAAACACGGGGAGAATAAGGGTGTTCTGGATGTCAGATGTGACCCCACTCCAATTTATCAAATAAAAAGAAAAATACACAGTGTGTTCATTTAATGTACATGTTGTGTACTAGCATCAACTGGCTCCCACTATAGGCGGTCTTCAAGGACACCTACATGGCCATATACTCAGCCGTTACACGGCCAGCAAACGACTACACACGGAAAACGGTTACACAGAATGTACTCAAAAGTACACGGTGTGTACTAATAAAATTTCCCAATGCTTCCTTTCTCCTCAAAAAAAACCAAAATAAAGATCTATTCCTGAAATGAAGATCCAGGTTCTTACAAGGGTGGATACCCTTATACAAAATAGGGGTGCTGCATAAGGGTGAAACAAATATTGTTAAATTTTTGGTTTTAACATATTAAATAGTTATTACGGTTTATAAATTGTTTATAAATAAAATTAAAATGTATTTTGGGAATACTTAAATTATTGGGATTTTATAAATTAATTAATTATTTATAAATGTTTTGTGATTAATTAAATAAATTTTTTTGAAATTTTTTTCCCAGATTTTAAAGGTTGATATTTTAAAATACTTTTTGAAAAATTAAATGGAAAGACCTATGATCTATAAATAAAATTTTTATTTAAAATCATAATAGGTAATTTTTAAATGTTTATAAATTACAAAAATATATGATATTTAAATTATATAAAATATTTATATAATAGATGTTGGGTTATAAAATGTTTATAGTTGATGAAATATCATATAAATATCATTTATTATAAAATATGAAGGGTTTTGTATTTAAATGAATTTAAAATGTTTATATTCTTGCTAATTTATAAAATGTTTATAATTAGTACGTATTTATGAATATTTTATAAATGTCTCAACTTTTGGAAATTAAATAAATTTTTAATTTATTTTTTAAATATACATGGTATTCATAATTAGTTAATTGTTTACGAAATATGAATATTGTGTATACCTATTTATGTGCTAAATTAATTCTACGATAGAATATTACATATAATTCTAGGTTTGATTAATAAAAAAAATTTTCATCTACCACGATATAGATTTTTAATTTTATTTACGATATTGAGAAAACTTTTTGGGAATAGTTTTTGAATATTAAGTGTTAATGTTTTCATGAATTTAATTCCATCTTGAGTAAAGTATTTCCAGGTAGAGGGGCTTTCTGTTGAAACACCTACTTTCTTGGAGTCTTTCCTTAGTAAAAAAAGTGAATGGGTTTGGCTATCTATCACTATGGGATTACTCATGTGGATTGTTTCAATCTCATATAACTCTATGTCATTACATAAATCATTCTTGTGCCTTAAGCATATGATGTGTTTGGATATTAATAAATATACTTGCCTTATATTTTTAGGTGTTAACAAACACTTGTGGGTTGTGTATAGAGTTACACATTAATGTGGTGTGAATGAAATAATTTGGTGGTTAGAATAGGGATTTCTAAGACTAAATAAAAATAATTCATACACAAAAGGAAATAAAACATTATCAAATAAAGATTATATAATATTTAATAGTTATGTATTTAATATTCATTTAATTTATATTAAATGGGTGAGACTTTGAAGGAAAACCCCATAAATAATAAGTGTGATATTAATTCCTAAGAAACACTTTTCAAGACCTCAATCATCCAACCAGGTAATTTCATACCAGAACAAGTTTCCCTTATATTATCTTGTGTCAATAAATAAGGTATTGGGTGACTTGGGATTATTTGATAAGTAGTTTCATGAAAAATTGGGGTTCCCATTAATTGTCTTATGTTATATTGTTTTTTATATTTTATTTAGGTTACACTGAGTTGGGAAACCCAAAGGGTTGGGATAGGAGAATAATAGAGTTCAGTGAATCCATATAATGGATTTGGATAATCAGTTACCCACTCAAATATCCAAGATTCGTATATGATATGATTAGGGTGATTCCCAACCTAAATAACTAATCGGTTGGTTTCATGCCATAGAGGGGTCATTTACTTAGTAAAATATGGATCTTGGGACACTAATTAATATGATTGATATTCCAAATGGGTCATTAATTTTAGTAAGATCATAGTCATTTAAATTCCTCAATGAAAATATAAAAAACATGATATTCATATGATAATTTTTTGTAGATAATGGATTCATCCACCAATTAATACATGAGAACATTCTGAGAATAATAAAATTTGAATGGAATAAATTTTCTTGATTATTATAGGAACCTAATAATTATTATCAAGAAATAAGAGAAATTATATGTACTATAGAATCAACTTATAGAGAATTCTACTAGGAAGGATATTCCAAAAATAGAGTTAGATGTATAAAATAATAATATAAAGTACATGGAATAGATTTAGACTCTTATTTTTGTTATCATAGACCCCAGGATGAAAAAAAAACTAGAATTTATGTATTATTAAAAAATGATTTACAATTTAAAGAGGCCCTATCAAGAAAACTCTAGATATGAGAGGTATAAAGTTTCAAAATCCCTTATTTGAAGTAAAATGGGGGAAGGGGCCTAAGTCTCCACCCATATACTCAATATTATTAGAGGGGTTGGGTTAATATATTAATATAGGGATCACTACATATTTCAATCTGAAAAAACTTTTAGAAATGTTCAAACAATTTTTAATTAACTACAATATGAATGAGTTCTATATACCTTTACTTAATCTTCTTAATATGTTAAGGATTTATAAGTAGGATATGGGTGGTCCTAGATTAAGATCCATTATGATGGAATAGAAGAAAAAAATAAAGCTAAATTTTATGGATATAAAGGTAACAAAAGAATTCACATCACCAGTTACTTTGAATAAATGGAAAGTATAGTGTTACCATTGGGGCCAGAATGGCTATTGGAGGAGAAACTACCCTCAATACCTAAAATTTCATGAAAATCTAATTATAATATCTACACCAAGTATGAATATTTTAAAATTTCAATTCTTTTATTTGTATGGATATAAGACACCAACTGTATATTTTAAAAGTGTTTAAATATATTGGAGTTCAAAATAAGAAGTGGAGAATTTATGGATAGAGCTTGATGTTATAGGGAAAGTGGTTACAACATGGATAACATCAATACATATAGGGATTTTAAAAATGTGATTTTTTCCCATTGAGATTTATAAAACAATTGGTTGTTTAAAATAAAATATATTTTTTTTATGTATATTTGATTACTCAAAATTCTATATATAGAAAAGAGATGGGATTATTTATAACTCTTAAAGGATTTTGGGAACTCCATGGAATTTCCCTATCAGGTATGGAGGTTATAGAAATTAATTATTCAATTTTTAATGGTATGTGATACTAAAATTATATTTTACAAATTTCTGTAAATATTTAGGAGTTCAAAATCAAATGAAAAAGGGGTTGATATTGTAAATTACATTCATAAGATAAAGTAAATAGTTACTACATCATTTATTTGAATGCAAAAGATTTTATCAAAATCAAATAAATCTAGGTAAAATGTATGTATCTTCATCGCATTTTTCTTATGTAATAAGAGAGGATTTTTTATAACAACGATTTTTTAAGAACAAGTTTCATATGATTAATTTAATACATGTGGTTTATGATTCATCATCTTTTTTAACATGATCTGAGAAGAAGATATGGATAAAAGTGTTTATCTAGGACAAAAAAATATAAAACTATTTTTTTAAAATATAAGGGGATGTGTACCTACCACCCATCAACGGAATATTTTAATGAATTATTCTTTTCAATGGAAATTTCTCTAAAATAATAGAATAGAAGACGATATATGAAAATAATAGTTTATTTGTCAGATCTTCCTACAAAAACGAAATAAATTTTATTTCATAAAACACAATGTATTTTTTTGTATTAAAAAAATATTTTGAAGACAATAATTGTCTAAGAGGATATTGGGAGTATTTTTGAACTTAGAGTGGTTCAGAGTTAAAAAATAAAACATTTTACCATATTATTTTAAATTTTTATCCTAAATAATTTTAGGATATGTGATGGTGAAGAAATACATAAAGGGTTAAATTTAGTTATCATAACAAGTGAACATCACAATTGCCTAAAGTTTTATACCATCCAATACACAAAGGGTTTCACTTGGTTTCTTAAAAGATCTTAGGGTATGTTGGTAAACATAAATGTAAATAATTACATTATTTATCATAACTAAGTGGTTATAAATTTATTCTAAAAGAGTTTTGGATTTTTATGAAAGGTTATAAGGTAAATACTTTCATTATTTACAAAATATTTCAAAAAAAAAGTTTTATATAAAGGGTTAGAGGGATGGTGATGATGTGCTTAGAAATAGTTTTATGTAGATAACATAAAACAATATTATAACTTTTGATGTTATGAAGTTAAGGATTTTGAAAATAAGTTCAAATAATTTAACTTAAGGAATAAAATTCCTTAATTTAACTATTATTGAAACTAACCTTCTTCATAGATGTTAATCACTAAGAGGTTAATGGTACTATTTTACCAAATGGTGACATATATATATGATAGGAATTATATATGGATTTATTGATTAAAATATATTACCATAGAAAAAACATAAAATCCATATATAATCACTTAATAGATTGGTTTTAATGGTTGTAAACAAATCATGTATTTATAATAAAGTCAATCTTCATTTATCATTCATTCATGTGAGCTATAATTTACTTGACATGAATGTTCAAATGATAAAAATCCACTCAAAGTAAAAACTTTGAGTTGTCTCTAGCATATAATAATCATGGAGTATAATGGGTTGCGATGATATGAAAATGTTGTCTTGAATAGATTCTTATATCCATAACTAAGGGTTGTGTTTGAGATATAAATAATAGATTCTTGAGGTAATGAGTAAGTACATATTACATGTACTGATCCACTAAAGTATATCCCATGGAATGTCATACAATCGTAGATATACTTGCGAGTGTATACTTATTGTCATTCCTTCTTACCTGAGGTTGGTAGGAAACTTGGCATGATATCCGTCATACTTTGATACCATACTTATGAAAATCAATATATGAACTTAGATAATAAGGGGTGGTTGGGCATGTTTTGGATCATTTAATTGGTTAGAGTGCAACCAAGAAATAATTTTTTCACTTGTATAACAAGAAAATACATATGGACCTTGACTGAATTAAACTGAAGAAATGTCTGGACATGCTCAGTTTTTTCACATATAAAGTGTTCAACTACTTGGATAAGTGATAGGTAATGTTTTTATTATATAGATGAATGGAATGTGATGTATTTATCGACTTGATCATTATTTTTCAGAGAATAAATAAGTGGTGATGGGCCAATAATAAATTAACATGTTTAATGTCTAGTGGTCGCTAAATATCCTAGAAAAAAGGATTATATATGTTTACATACATTGTATATGATACATCTTGTGGTGTACATATTCTTACAGAGATAAGAGTATATTTGATGGAGATCACACCAAAACCCGTAGTAGTTTGATTAGCACTGATGCTTTTCTAGAGAGCACGCTTTTCTTACATTCATGAAATAGGGAGTTCATAGTTGTTATCAACAATGATAAAGTTTGTGCGGTCACACGGTTTGTCCCCTAGATAATGATAAATTTTTGTTAAATTGTTTGCTCCAAATGAGAATATTTTGATGAAAACCCATATCCAAAAGTGTTTTGATAGATTCAGAAAGATTTTTGATTTATTTTATAAAGTCCTTATGGTATTTTAGTGTAAGTGGGAGATTATTGGATGTGCACAAAAATCTACATGCTTGTGATGCATATACATATGTATATGAGATGCATAAAGTATATATATAACATATGATATTACATATATAGTGTTTATTTAATATATTCATATGATTTATTTATTTTTAAAGCATATGATGCATGAATATAATATACATATATATATTATTTTATTTATTCCTCCAGAATGGTTTTCATCAGTTAAATGAATTAATGGTTTTTAATTTATTTGTTATAATGAATTCAGTGAATAAATACCCCAATGTTTATAAAAATACTTTAAGCATTATGAATATGGGGAGCCTCATTCTTCATCTATATAAGAGGATGGTATTCTCTTCTATTTTTTTGTATATTGTGTGCATTTTGTAACCCTGTTCTAAAAGTCTCTTCTTCCTGAAGAACTATTATCTTACCTGAGCAGGTGTTAGAACCCATTCAATCACTTGTGGATTCTCATGAAGAATTCATGGATTCATTTTTTGGTGTATGACCTCATAGGTAGGGTTTTTATATTTACTTCTCCATGTTATATCTCTCAATAATTCTTTTTCGATTAAATTAAAAATGGCTACTACGACCTTCTAATACCAGGTACTTTGTTTTTTATTATTTTTCATGTTAATATCTTAAAATTATATATTCCTTGTTTAGGTTGTATGATACTGAATATTATCATAACATTATCATAAAAAATCCATTATATTTTCATTTTATAGTAACTCTCTTAACCCATAACGAGTAAAAAACTTCGATATCACGGTAATCATCAAAAGGGTTAACGAGGGGTTAAAAAATTAATAAGGGTAAAAACATCACCTAAAATTGCCCAAATTTTATCTAATGTGTGTATTTAGTATCATAATAATGATATATTATAAATAAATCAATTTGGTTCAACTTTTAAATGAAAATTAATTTATATTAATTTGATACTTTAAGTAATTCCAAGAGTTCCCCACCCCTCACTTTTAAAAGGGATCCTCTTCTTCTATCTCTCTATCACCTTTTTAGAACACTAGTTGTGCCAATACATATCCAAATACCTTCCCAAAATATATTCCCAGGTCCTATAGGTATTATTTTTTTTATAATACCAACCTAATATGGATTAATGTATAAAGGAAAGGAGGTTTTCTGAAGAGGAGGTATAGCTTTTAACCAAATGTTTTAGTTTTATTTATTCTTGTACCTTCTTAAAAGCTATTATAAACAATATTCTATTAAAAATAAGTATATCCAACATAATAATTTTTTATTATATTAATTTCATAACCTAAGCCCATCTTACTCTTCCATCAAATGCGAAAGGAACCACCGTTCGTCAGTATGGTGGACTACAGCATCCTGAACAGGTGAAATTGGTTTTCCATAACCGCCTATCATGGAGGGGTTATAATTATAGATTAAATGTATATTTATAATATTAATTACATAATTATAATTCTTTAATTATAATATATCATTTATTTTCTTAACTTTCCAACCATTTAAAATTGATTGCAGCATTCGTGTGTTTGGGTTGATTAACACAACCATAAAGTGAAATGATTTTTTTTCATCACTTCATCACATGGATGGTATATATAATTATATTTAAATAGATAATATGATATATATGATATAATAATAATTCAATAAAGATAAAATAATACTTACCTTCTTTCCCTCTTATTCATTGTAAAAAAAACATTACTCATGCGTACGCACGACATAGTGTCTCTATGATAGTAAAGTAACCATCATTCATGGATGGTTTTAAAAGAATAAGGAATATATAAAAATTATAATTTTCTCATTTTTGTTATATTTTATTTTATTAAACAATTTTCCCATTGACCACGATCGACACACCGAATCTATTTTGAAATTATGATCTGAATGTTCTCAAAACAACTAACGTGAACATAAACGATTAAGTAATTAAATTTTTCAATGTAATAAATGAAAAAAAATATATTTAATCATAAATTAATAAACACAAAAATGTTCTTATAACTGTAAATAATTGATAAAAAAATTATATAGGTGTTAAAGTGCATTCATGGAAATTACAGAGTCAAGGTAAGGGATTTCATCTCAACTTAAGTTCATAGGGTCATATTTTAATATTATACACCTAATTTGTTTTATATAGTGTATACACTATAATTTTATATGTAATTTCATGAATCATTTATAATTAATGGTATTTTACGTTAGAATTCAATTAAATTAATTCAATATGATTTTGATTTAGAAGTTTCCAAAACAGAAAGTGGTTTGTTAACTCAATTTCCTTTAACTGGGTTACATCATGTATTTATTGAATATATAATGATAAGATTATGTTTAAAATGAACTATTTTATTTATGTTGTATTTAAACTTTTTTCATGTATTTATATTTGTTTCACATAATCCCTCTACTCATTAATTCTCAAATTCAATGATAAAATCATTGTAAGGTTTTTTCCTCTCAAATTTTCATTCTTTCGAACATATGGTTATATTAACAACCCATAATATTTTATGTGTTGTATATAATTTACCTTGAAATTTTATATAATGAATAATTTTATATTCATTGCACTTAAATTTTCATTTGATTTCATTTGTTTCGTAGGATTAAGATTTAAAAAAACCAAAATGGTAAGGATTTGGAGGATATAATCTCATCTTATTTCAGGATTTTATAGGTTAAAATTTCCTTTGGGATGGATCATATGAGAATATTTTAATGAAGCAAATATATTTTATTATCCTATAGTTATGAATTTTTTTTACCTGTTTAGTTTCTATTTCCTCCCTTATTTATTAAATAAACATCAATAAAGCTATTTGTAAGTGAAACTGATATTGTAATTTCTTTTAGATTGGAAATATTTCCCTTCCAAAACCATGTTTTCTAAAAAATTATAAAATGTTCCACATGAAATAATCAAATGGATTTGATAAACATTTATCATTTATCAATCACATGACAGCATAATCATAAAAGGCAACACATCTCAAAATCAATTTTCTATACCACCACCAATACCACATTAACAAATATGCCCTTCCTATACACACAAACATCAACCAATAAACAAATAAATTAATAATAAAACCAATAATTATCCATAAATAAAAAATGGGGATCAATAAGGGTTCATCTTATAGGATTTAAATTCTTTCAAATAAGGTACCAAGGAGGCCTTCGATTTTAAGCTAATAATCATGCACTTTAAATCCCTTTTTAAAACCTCCTTAAAAACATTTTGAAATCCAAATAATATATAAGAAACATCAAATCATAATCATAATAAATAAATAAATCCAATAATAAATTTACATAAATTAAGAACACCCTTTTAAAATAATAAAAAATTATAAACCATGGAGAATCCACCATTATAAATAAATTTTAGTTCCAAACATCATGTATAAACCATTTATTTTAGAAAAAACCCTCATTGAAATTTTATAAAACATTTAAAGGGAATAAATTTATGATTACTATGAAGATACACTTAAATTAGAAAACTTTACCTTTATATAGTAAAAAAATCAATGTAAAACAATGAGGTTTCTTAATGAACTAATTATAAGTGTCTTTTGATTTATTCCTATAGCTTGGGAAAATAGGTTTCAAAATCCAAGCACTTGAGTCACTCTCAAAAAAAATGTTATTGAGACACCTACCTAAATAAATGTAATCATTTCAACTTTGAAAAATACAACATGGGTAGTTCATGATGTAAAAATCAAAATCCCTATAAAACAAAAAAAACTCATTTTAGACAACCCTAAACATGAGGTACATCCACCATTACTACTAGCATTAGATAAGAGGGAAGAAACATGAAACATTTATTAGGATAAAAAAAGGACAATAATAACATAACATTGATATTTATAGGAGAATCCACTAATAAATCAATAATATTCCATTATAGAGGTGTAGGAGGAGAAAATTTGCTGGTAAAGGTCTCTTTGAAATCTCATTTGAAGTGAGTAAGAAAAAGTAGTAATACCCATTTAAAAAAACATAAAATGAACAAAAAAACATTTTTTAGTAGGTTTGAAAGTTTATTAGACTATACAGAAACCATGTAATCACTACTAGATTCAAACTACATTAGGCCACCCACTTTATCTACATGGTTTACAAAACTGTGCATCCTAGAAAAGTTTTAAATTTTTAATATTTTTAAGCCTAGAACACTTTTAACTCAGGGGAATAAGTAAAAATATATACATATAAAAGTGACATTGTGTTGTCATATACTCTGTTATTTTGTTACTTCATGTCTTGGACAAAGGGATCATTTTAAAATGAATTCTTGCATATGACACAGCCAGGGGACATAGGTATAAAATAAATTTGTTTGATGGAAATCACACTATATTCCTTTATATATTGATAAGAACTAATTTTTTTCTATAAGAAACTATTTAATTAATCTATAAATTTTATAATTCGTATTTTTTTCAATTTTTTAAAGGGTCATGGGGCCACACTTTATGGTTTATTAATGGGTTTTGAGTTTTAAAAAACTTATAGAGCTACTCAAAAGGTGTTTTAGAGTTTATTTACAAAGAATTTTGGATAGATATTCACAAATTATTTCATATTGTGTGATATATGTTTAAGTTTACGATATCAATCCAAAAAAATACAAGATATCCAAAATCTTTTTTGCTGTAGTTTCATAAGTTGTTTTATATGATATAACATATGGTGAAATAGAACAAATTATATGAGGAATTAGTGAAAGTGGGAGATTGAAAGAGATATTCCCAAAAATCCTTAAAAATTTGATGTGTATTTAGTTGTATCATATACTAGGATATGGGTGTTTCATAATTCATGGAATATTATATCATCTTACATCCTAAATGAGCAATAGTATATAATATAGTCTATAACGTAATGTGGAAATTTATAGTTTGTGATAACTATAAAAAAATTATTAGATAGTTAATTGAATTTTAAGTGTTAACATTTCATTCTCCCATGCACATAACCTATCAACATTACATTTCATAAAGTGAAAGGTTCAGGGGAGTTTTCAAGTCACGGGGCAGTAGTGTGTTATAACTGACATGACATTTACTTTTATGTTATAAACATATGAGTAAATGAATATTCACTCAAGGAGTGTCTTTAGGTGATATATAAAGAGACAGTCCCCAGGATATGGTTTTTTTATGAATTGGCTTAGCTTCCTGGTGATTATCCATTTTTTCTCTCTTCCTCCTCCTTTCACTAGTGTAATAATACCTTATAATGTCCATTTTTTGTGTTTTTATAACACACTAAACCCGTGATTACTAATTCAATGATAAAAAACATATTGTGTATTCTTTTTATAAAACATAACTAAAAAAATACACAGTACATTATACAAATGAGAACCTTTCTGGTAAAGGTTTTAGAAAATTAGACATGAACTTACAAGTTATTAGAGAATAAATAAAATTAGACAATATTTCTACTATTCTTCCACACTCGCTAACTCCAAAAGTGAAGACACCAAGATTAAAACTTTTAAGATACCCATGAAAATCAGTTTAAAACATGGAATGAGAACAAAATTACGTAGTGAGGGTTTTTTAAAATCATTTAAATACTTTTAAAGAAAACATCTTTTGAAAATATCCTTTGAGAAATGTTTTTGAAATTATTTTCGATATAACATTAAAAACCGTTATGCATTTGAAATAATATTGTACTTAAATTTACTTACATCCAAAAACTATTTTAAAAATAATCCTGTGATTTTTCTGAAATTACTAAGCAAGATTTAGAGAACAAAACAACGTGACCACTGGAAACATCAAAAGCTATCTGGGGCCTACCCAATTTTCAATGGATGGGTTCACTTCCAAGTTTCCTACCATATTTATGACATTCAAGCACCAGATTTTATGAAATCATTTTAATCTTAGCTATATATATATACTTTCACAGGAGTTTTTACTCTAAAAACCTGAAAAATTTGATACATTCAATTATGAAAATTAACATATATACTTACAAAAAGGAAACATAAATAAAACAAATCTTTCCTTTACTTGACATCTATTTGGTACTTGGAATGTTAATTAAAATATAATTAACATCTATCATGAAAACAATTTCCTATTGGAGAATATATTTTTTACCTTTGTACATATATCAAAGACTCAACAAAATTAAACTGAAACATGCATGGAATTTCATAACTTATAGATAATGGCCATATATTATATGTTAAATGACAACCATTTAAATATAAATCATTTACACACATAAAATGGTAGTCTTTATGACTTAGAACTTACTTAAATTTAGAAAATTCACATGAAATAAAATCTTTCAAATATAAACAGAAAGGTTTTGATAAAATAAATGTCAAACTTAGAAATTTTTAAATGATGAAATAAATATTAATGTTTCTATAAAATTAATTTCTTTAGTAAAGGGTCTTAAAAACACAAACTCCAATAGAACTAAATTGAAAAAATAATATTTAAATAAATTTGAGTAAAAATTGAAACTACATAACTTATTTGTTTGAAACATAAATAAATTTAATATTTTAAAATATGGATTTCCCATACAGTTAAAATTTCAAACGATGAATTTAAAAGTAACTAAAAATATTTCTCAAGAAGATATAATTTTTAAGAAACAAATAATTGAAAGTAAACATTCCCTTACCCAAAACCATAAAATAGAAATCATAATTTTTAAATAAATAAACAAACTTCCCATACCTTGATTAATTGATAGAGGAGGAAGAAAAACTTGTGGGTCTTTGTTTTTCCAAGTGTGAGGCAGTGAATATGTGTGTTCCATAGGAGATTTTCATGTCCTATTTATAGAAAAAATCTTCCTATAGTATTTTTTAAAACATGATAAATTATAAATGTGTCTTATCAACTGGTCAACGGGGTTTTATTGGCTTCTATTGGATTTTCTGTGCAAAAGTAATGACATGCCACTAAAAACATGGTTTTTTAATGGCAAAAATATAAGTATATTTTATATGTTTTATTTGTGAAAATAGGAACAAGGAGTATCCTATGAGATCCTGGGGTGCTAGAAAAATCAAGTGTGATTGATGGTTTTATAATTATTTTATACATTGATAGTTTAGTTAAGATAAAAGGGCATCATTGATGATGAAAACCCATACATAGTGATGGTTCAGATATGTTTGATTCACCTAGATCATAATGTAGCAGAAATGTATAGCGAATCTGCTATAGTTTTATTATTATTTTTGTGTATAGATCAAAGATAAGATTATACTTTTCATTTTCATTTAATTTTTGATGGTTCATGGGTCGATGAAGACAGAATCGAAGCAACAAAGTAGATTTCCACCAAAGGTTTTTTCATGGTTTGAATAGGGTTAAAGATAATGGAAGATTTTCAAAAGCAAATGATTTTTCTAGATTTGATATGACCGGGTCATGTGATATTTCTTGTTGATAGATTAGTGAAGAGGTGGATCTATGGAAATTGAAATGAGTGGTGTAGATGTTTTTAAAATTGTGTTTATTGAATCAAATGGCAAGTGAAACACAAAAGAGGTGGACAACCTGGATTTCTAGACCTGATACATAGTTCTTGACAGCTTATTTTAACAAATTTTTATTGAAATTATATTATCATGTTCATTTTTATAAAAATTACTAATACCCTCATAATTATTATTAATTCTAAATTTTATAAACTAAAACTCAATATTTTAAAATAAGTACCTCCCATGTTTTATTTTTATTTTTATTTTTTATTTTTAAATAAAACAAATAATCGCATACATAATTATTAAAAACATTATATTTAATGTCAAAAAGATTCACTATTTTTATTCTCACTAATTTATATATATATATATCAAAGTTTCTTACATGTTATTTTCAACTTTAATTTAAAAATTATAGTGGATATATTTTATAACGATCAAAGTAAAAGTCTTATAAATACCTACATTTAAGGACATTCCAAAAACACATAAGATTCTTCGACGTTCATTTTTCTTCCCTCAAAATGGTGTTATATTTTCCTCTCATTCTTAGTATTATTTCTATTTTAGGTTCTATAAATTTTCTATTTATAATAGATTCGGGGTATGTAGACTACTTAGTTGTACTTATTGTTTTGTTTGGTAGATTTACAGTTGTGTTACTCTCAATAATAGTGGGTTTGATGGGTTATCTCTTGTGTGTCAATGATGTATTAGGTTCATTGTATAAATAAAGTGTTTACTATTTTCATATTGTAATTCAAAATTTGATTTATTTACTGTATTTATTTAATAAAATGAATATATAATAATTTACATAGAAACCTTGTGTTGGGAAAAATCTCTTAAGGTAACATTGTAGTATTTTTGGGTTGATTGTGTTTGTTGAAAAAGCAGGTTTCAATGGTGAATTTTCAAGTTCCAGAGATATTATTGACAATCAATGTTGACAAAGAACCATGACAGAGGTTAAAGTGCATCGCAGCGGTGAAGGGATTTGTGAGGGATCTTCACGGAGGCAGCACGAGGTAATTGACGGAACGCTCTGTGATTAGGACGAGCTCTGCGATCCAAGAATTGCCGAGGTGCTTCGCAATTTTGAGAGAATTTCGGTGGAAATTTCGGAGGTTCGCGATTGGCGATGACGTGGCGCTGACTTCGTGTAGAAGGGTTGAGGGTTAGTGGAATTGCCTATAAATAAAGTTCGACCACCTCGAGAGAAGTAGAGAGTTTTCGAAGAAAATATTTTTCTCTAGGTTCGCGAAGGTGGTTCGCGGAGGCAGTGTGCTTCGCGAAAGAGAGGAGCTTCGCGGGGGCTATTCTAGCTCTGTGAAAGTTGCGAGTTTCACATTGGCTCAGTGAGCTTCATGAGGTAAGTCGCTCTGCAACGACTTGAGCTTCGTGAGAGTGCTTCACGAGAGTGCTTCGCAAAAAGGCAGGAGCTTCATGAAGGCTTGTTTTTGCTTCACGAAATTGGGAGCCTCGCGAAGTAGGGTGCTTTGCGAAGGTATTTCCAAATAAATTTCCCATTGTTTAAGAGGCAAATGGGTATTCATCAGTGGATAAACTTTTGACCTCAATAGATTATCTATCAACAGTTGAGGATGCATTCCTTCATGAAAATGAAGAGACCTACAGTTCTATAAACTGTGAGTGGATCTTATGAAGAAGCAGTGAGCCCACTTCAGTTGATAGAGCAGTGAGTTCTCAAATTGTGAGTGGTTGTAAACCAGGAGGGACAGTGAGTCCATTTCAAACTTGTAAACAGCAGTGCGCTTATTGTGGAATTGGTACATTAGCACACTACTGGTGTATGCTCCTTGGACGTAGTCCATTGAGGGTGAACCAAGTAAAAATCAATGTGTTCTGTGCAAGATTTAAAGTTTGTTCATACTCTGCATCGGGAAGGAGATAGAATATGGTTTTTTCTAATAGCAAAACAAGATCAAAAGTGGTGGTTGTTTTAATCTCTCATACCCTGATTCACCCACCCTCTCAGGGTATCTAGCCTGGTGGACCTAACAATTGGTATCAGAGGGAAAGGTTAATATTTGTGATTCTCTCTCAAATGGTGGTTACCAATCATAAAGGGATTCTGATCTTCGGCAGGAACAATTTCCAGCTATGGAAGCATCAGATGCAACACTACTTCTGATCATTAGGAATGGATGTGTTTACAGCAGCAATAAACGATATCACATCTGATATTAATAGTGGTGCTTTATCAGAAGCTGAGCGAAGAGAATTGGATGCCAATGCAAAGGGAATCAATGCTCTAGGGGGAGCCCTATCCAATTATATATATACAAAGGTGATGTCATTTAAAACATCACATGTTATGTGGGAAAAGCTGTTAAATATATATGAAGGAGATACAAAGGTCCGATTAGAAAAGCTGAAAGTGTTGCAGAACAAGTATAAAGATCTGATAATGAACCCAAATGAGTCTGTTGATACATTCTTTGATAGGGTAAATGTTGTAGTGGAAGACATGCGAGGTCTTGGAGAAGTTATTGAAGACATAAAGATTGTGAAGCAAATTTTAAGGAAACTTCCACCTTGGTTTAATCCGAAAGTTTTGGTTTTATAAGATAAATACCCGAAAGAGTTGACATTGGATAACCTGCACAACACCCTTGTTGCATATGAAATGAGAAATGATGATAACGATGCTGTGGAAAAGGGGAAATACAAAGAGGTGGAATTCAAGGCCATGAAGAAGCTCACCCTTGAAGACTCTCAGGAAGAAGAAGAGACAGATGAGGTGATGTCATTCCTCTCCTCAAACCTTCAAATAGGAAAAGTAATGTTTAAAGAGAAGCTTCCACTTGCTTGTATTCGGTGTGGGAAGGTTGGACATCTTGTACCAAGGTGCCCCAAAAACATCCAAGAGGATGATGATGTCGATGAAATCAAAATTACCAAGAAGTAGTCTCGAGCCTATGGGAAAGGCAAGAAATAGTTGAAGATAAATTTCATTAAGAAAAGAACCTTCTTTCAAATGAATATGACAGTTCAGACGATTCTGAGGTTGAGGAGGTCTAAGAAATAGAGAACTGCAGAGATCGTGGAGAAAATGCTATGGTGGCACTTGTCAGTAGTTCTCAGAGTAAGAATGAAACCGAAGCTGATAAACAAGAAGAAGAAGTTGAGGGAAGAGTTGATATGCAAGATGAGTTAGAGGATGCTCTTGAGGAGATAGATATTTGGAGAGCTAAAACAAAGAAATCCAACAAAGTTGTTTGTGACTCCAAACTCTAGATGCAGTAGCAGGAAGAAGAGAAATCTAAGTTGTTGGAAGAAATTGAGAAACTCAAGTCAGCAACACCAGAGGACTTAGAATTAGTTAGTGAGTATAAAATAAATATTGAAGAACAGAAAATGGATATCGATAGCCTGAATAACACAAGGAAATATCAAATCCAGCGAATTGAAGAACTTTATGGAGAAGTAGTCGGTTTGTGGAAAAAGGATAAATATCAAGAAAAACTCTTGACACCTTCTGGGTTATTAGGAAAGCAGATCACTCAGAAAATTGAGAATCTAAAAATGGAGAATAGTGGTTCAGTAGAAAAGAGGCATCAATTATGTTTAGATTCTAAGACCAATGGGGGGCTTGACCAAAAACAAAAAAGCAATGAAAATTGAGGTTGGACTGCAAGTACCCACTCTGAGATTGAATGTTTATTTGGGAACAAGGAAGAATCAAAATATTCCGAGATCCCAAGGGGAAACTCGTAGTGCATAAGTCTCTCAAAGGAATGCACATTACATTAGGTGTTATTGTTGCGGAAAGATGGGACATTCACAATATGTGTGTTCCATAGCCAAGAGATATCGAAGGGCACAAGAACAAAGGTGGCAGCCAAACAGAAAACAGTTCTCTAGAACATATTTCGAAGGAAACAGTTTTTGGTGCGGAGGATTTGGGCACATGGCTAGGTACTGCACTTCGACCCTATAGAGGAATGTGCCAAAGGAGAATCAAAATGTTCGCAAGAAGCAGATCAATGAACCAACAGGTGAGTTGAAAATTCAAAACATATTTGCATCCTTGCAAGCTGAAGTAAGTCCATCATACTCTAAGAAAGATCAGATTTCTCAATCCATGTCAAGTATGAAGGTAAAAATATGGACTAAGAAGATAAAGGATGAGAAGTCAGGGGTGGGGGAAATTTCCCTTAAAGCATCAGATCGCTCTGGTGTGTGGATCCTTAACAGCGGTTGCACATCTCACATGAAAGATAATAAGGATCTTGTCACAAGTGTAAAATATGACAAAGAGGGAGTTTTCAAGTTTGGAAATGATGAAGGCTGGAAGATTATTGGATCAAGAAAGGCCAGGTTTGGGGGCAAAGAGATGAGACGTGCTGATGTCTTAGTTGTAGAAGGCTTCAGTGACAATTTTCTCAGCATTAGTTAACTACGTGACTCAGGACATTCTATAAGGTTTACTATGAAGGTGTGTATCATCAAAGGAAGGGATGGGATATTGGTTCTATAGGGAAAATGGAAAAAGGGAAAAATATACCAGGTAAGTGGAGAAGAAGATATGTGCTTTCTATCCAGGGAGGAAGAAAACAAGTTGTGCCATAAACGACTAGGTCATCTATTCCGACCATCCCTGGAAGATCTGGTAAAGTGTGATGCTGCAAGAGACCTCCCTAAGCTATCACGTGATCGTACTCACATGTGTGATGTGTGCCAACAAGGGAAGCTCATCAGAAATATGTATAAGGAAAAAAGAAAATAAGTCAACAAGAGTGCTCGAATTGGTGCATGTTGATGTTTGTGGGCCTATCACACCAAGAGAAATTGACGGAAAAAGGTACTATGTTCTTTTCATTGATGACTATAGCAGAATAGAAAGGGTATTTTTCATTTCACATAAGTCGGATGTGTTCATCTGCTTAAAACAGTACCAGAGGGAGTGTGAAAGGATGCTCGGACAGAAAATATTAAAGTTTCATACTGAAAATAGTACAAAATTTACAAATAGTCAGGTGGAAGGCTATCTCGAGAAACATTGGATAAGGCATCATGTTTCCTTAATAAGAACTCCCCAACAGAATGGAGTGGTTGAAAGGAGAAATCGTATCATCAATAACATGGCCAGAACGATGCTCATTGAAAAAGATCTACCAGAGAAATTTTGGAAGGAAGCAGTTTTGACATCAGTCTATATTTCTAACAGGGCTCTGTTGTGTCTGAAGGAAGGAAATACTCCGTACAAGATGTGGTATGGAAAGAATCCAATACTGAAATACTTTCAAATATTTTGAGGTAAGTGATTTATCCTCAACATGGAAAAACATAGGAAATAAGAGTCATGAGCAGATGAGGGGATATTCCTAGGATACTTAGGAAAAAGAAAAGCATACAAATGTTTTAACAAAAGGCTTGGAAAAGTTGTTGAGAGCAATGATGTCACTGTAGTAGAGAATGATGAGATCATTAAACAGTGCAGTGAACAATTTTATGATGAAAGTGATGAGGAGTAAAGCAACACAGGGGAGAAGAAGTGGCTGATGTTGATTCAGAAGAAGATACTGATGATGATCATGAGGAAGTAAAGTCTGTATCTGCACAAAAGACAAGGGGTCAAGCTGAAATTGATAGGCAGAATATCATTGGTGATCAGTCAGCTCCAGTTTAGACAAGAAGAATGAAATCACTGCAGCAGACATCTCTACTATCATAGGTTGAGCCGAAGTGCTTCGCTGATGCAGCTGAAGATGAAAATTGGCTTCAGGAAATGAATGAAGAGCTTGATCAAATTGAGAAAAATCAGACATGGGAGATTGTTTCGAGGCCAGTAGATAAGAATGTCATCAGGACTAAATGGGTCTATCGCAACAAGATGAATGAATATGGAACAGTGATTCGGAAAAAATCATGACTAGTGTGCAAAGGTTACTCCCAGATCGAGGGAATAGATGTTGATGAGACATTTTCACCAGTTTCAAGGCTGGAGACAATCAGATTATTCCTAGCCATCGCAGTGAAACGGAAGTTCAAAGTGTTCTATATGGATGTCAAATCTGCATTTTTGGACAGGGTTCTAGAGTAAGAGGTTTATATTGAGAAGCCAGATGGTTTTCTCATTCATGAGGATGAGAACAAGGTTTGCATACTGAAGAAGGCATTGTATGGGCTGAAACAAGCACCAAGAGCATGGTACTCAAGGCTTGATCAGTACTTGAAGAAGCTTGGTTTCCAGGGTGGGGGAGTTGATTACAATCTATATTTCAACAAAAACAGTAATAAAAGGATTATGCTCTTGGTCTATGTCGACGACATAATATTTGGCAGATCAGATGAAGCTCAGTGCAAACAGTTATCAGAATTCATGAAAAGTGAGTTCGAAATGTCAATGATTGGAGAGCTAACATTTTTCCTTGGTCTACAGGTGACACAAGGAATGAATGGAACAATCATTTCACAATACAAATATTCAAAGGAGGTTTTGAAAATATTTGGAATGGAAAATTACAAGGAGATGAAGAATCTAGTAGCTACCCGGATGAAATTGTCCAAAGATGAGTATGGCCAAGCAATTAATATCACAGGATACAGGAAAATCATTGTAAGTTTTCTATACTTGACTGCAACAAGGCCTAACATTGCATTCACCACATACCAAGCAGCGAGATATCAGAGTAATCCCATGGAAATCCACATGCTTGCAGGGAAAAGAATACATCGGTATATCAAGGTAATAGTGGACTTCGGCTTGATGTATAATGGAAAATCTCGGTCAGAATTATTGGGATATATAGATGCAGATTGGGCCGGTTCAACGGATGGTAGGAATTCAACGTCAAGAGGTGCTTTCTATCTTGGCGTATTGTGTGTTTCTTGTCTAATCAAGAAGCAAGATTACATTTCATTGACCATCGTAGAATATGAGTACATTGCCGCCGCTCAAGCTTGCACACAGTTATTGTGGATGAAACAGCAGCATGATGATATGGGCATTGAAGTGAAGTCTCCAATCAGAATCCAGTGTGATAACTCAAGTGTACTAAATCTCATAAAATATGTCTTCCATCACTCAAGGACAAAGAACATTGAGATAAAGTATCATTTTATCAAGGATAAGGTTGATCAAGGAATTTTGAAGTTGGAGTATGTGCCTACAGAACTAAAGGTTGCAAACATTCTGACAAAGGCCTTACCCAAGGAAGTGTTTGAAAGGAATCTACTAGCTCTGGGAGTTCAGTCGACTCCCCACACTTAAAAGAGTGTGGATGTGTAACGTCCCTCTCTCCCTGTGGTATGATGTGTTTTCCCCTAATATACTAATAAGTGTTCCCTACTTTGTTACAGACTGAAAAGGAGTGACCTTTGGGATCATTGACAAAGGGGGAGAAAATAGTGATTGTTCATGGGGGAGATAGTGTGGTTATTTGAGAAATCATGAAAGATACGGAGAGAAGCTAATAGGTGGAGCAGCGAGATAGGGGGAGAGCAATGAGATAGGGGGAGTGTTTTTAAATCTGACGATGCTAGAAGTGATCGATCAAATAGTAGATATCACGACAGCTGAGGATCGTGATACAAGAATAAGAGTGGTTTTGGAATGGTGAGAGAAGGTTTCCAGCTATCACCAATAGGTATCAGTATGGTTCAACAATTGGTATCAATTTTACAGTTGGTATCAGTTTGGAATCGACAATTGGTGTCTGACATGAAGTGATTCATTGATGAAATTTTCATACTACTCTTGTTTCTCACGCCGATCATTGCTCATGTGGGCTTAGAGTATGTGTTAAGTGAATCCTTGAACGCTATAAGAATATCAAGAGGAAAATGGTGGTTGCAGCTAGAAGAAGCCTCAGTGAGGTATCAACGTGCAGAAAATCATTCTGAGAAGATTTGTGAAGAGTTGTTAACAAACTCAAAGGGGGAGATTGTTGGGAAAAAATCCATCAAGGTAACATTGCAGTATTTTTGGGATGATTTTGTTTATTGAAAAAGCAGGTTTCCATGGTGAATTTTTGAGTTCTAGAGATATTGTTGACAATCAATGTTGACAAAGAACCGTGACAAAGGAATGGACGATCTGGAGGCGGTATAAAAGAGTAGTACAAGGTGGCGTCGTTTTCCAGTGTTTGCCAAATTTTTGGGGTCCAAAATTTGGAGTTTGGTGAGCATCGTGAAAATAGGATTTCAATGAAGATCATAATTAAATATGGAAATGGCATGAATTTCGCGAAGAGAGGATTCATGGTTTGGATTTCATAAAGACCAGAAGAATGATGGCGGTGATTCTTCGAGATTACGACAAGCTTTGCGAACGGCAGAGGTTAAAGCGCATCGCGGCGTTGAAGGTATTTGCGAGGGAGCTTTGCGGTGGTAGAGTGAGGTAATTGACCGAACACTCAGTGATTATGACGAGCTCTGTGATCTGAGAATTGCCGAGGTGCTTCGCGATTTTGAGAGAATTCCGGCAGAAAATTCAGAGTTTCACGACTGGTGATGACGTGAAGCTGACTTCGCGCAGAAGGGTCAAGCGTCGGTGGAATTTCATATAAATAGAGGTCAACCCCCTTGAGAGAAAAAAAGATTTTTCAAAGAAAATATTTTCCTCTCGGTTCGCAAAGCCAGTGTACTTCACGAAATAGGGTAGCTTCGCGGCGACTATTCTAGCTCTGTGAAAGTTGAAAGCTCCACGTTGGCTTAGTGAGCTTTGTGAGGGAAGTTGCTCTACGATGACTTGAGCTTCGCGAGAGTGCTTCGCGAAAAGGTAGGAACTTCGGGAAGGCTTGTTAGAGCTTCGTAAAATTGGGAGCCTCAGGAAGTTGGGTTCTTTGCAAAGGTATTTCCAAAGGAATTGCGCAGTGTTTAAGAGGAAAAGGGGTATTCATCAGTGGATGAACTTTGGACTTCAACAGAGCATCTATCAACAGTTTAGGATGCATGCTTTCATTAAAATTAAGAGTCCTAAAATTCTATAAACTGTGAGTGGATCTTCTGAAGAAGCAATGAGATCACTTCAGTTGAGAGAGCAGTGATTTCTCAAATAGTGAGTGGTTGTAAATTAGGAGGGACAGTGAGTCTGTTTCAAACTTATAAACAGCAGTGCACTTATAGTGGAATTGGTACATCATCACAATTCTTGTGTATTCTCCTTGGATGTAGCCCAGTGAGGGTGAACCAAGTAAAAATCGTTGCGTCTTGTGCATGCTTTAACATTTGTTCATACTCTACATTGGGAAGGAGAGAGAAGAGGGTTTTGTCTAATAGAAAAACAATATCAAAAGAGGCAATTGTTTTAATCTATCATACACTGATTCACCCCCCCCCCTCTCAGGGTATCTAGCCCGGTGGACCAAACACCTAGGGTGTTACATTCTCCCCCTTAACTGAGTTGCACCCTCAAAATTCGTTTGTGCTTACTTTTTAAAACTTCAATCTTGAAATTTCATTTTTAGTTTTCATGTTCCCAAGGTCTACCTAGGTACCCATAACCTCATTGTTTGAAATGTTGACCTCCATGGTTTATAGGATTTCTACCATGGTGATTAAAGATCAGGGCAGTGTAAAAATATTCTTCTTCCTTTTCCCATATGCAGCGGGTGCATGGAGGGTTGTGTGGATTTAGACACCAGAAGGTAGTTATTATAGAAGGATGGTCAATAAAATACTCCAAAAGGTAGTTTTGAACTTAATTTGTATAGGTCAATCTCATTTATCCATATTTGAATCTTTCTATGTCATCATAGATTCTACCAATAAAACAAAAAACTTGGAAGTTGGCACATATATTTTTCATAGAGATTTCCTCCTTCTACTGCTACATAAAAGTCTGGGAGTGATTCAAGTAATTAATATAGGATAAAGTACCTAAAATTACCTTCAAGATACTCTCCTTAGTGTTTATGGTAGGAAAAATTCATCTATATGAGGTCATAGGAAACTGATCCTGATCCTCGATGGAGTCGACATATATCGAATGTATAGGATATGTTGTAAATTCATTTTTAGGAAAGCTTCATAGAATTATACAGTTGAATTTATTCATATCATGAATTTATGATGATCCTATCAAGCAGCTAATCTAGAAGGAATAAGAGATTTGTTTGGTTTCTCCATCCTTCCATCTGAAAATTGTGGAATTGAATATTTTACAAAGGATGGATACTTAATCTAATGAAAGGTTCTGATTTTTACATCATTATCTAGTTCAATCCTTTGATACCAATTATATTTTCCTAAACCCATGCATTCAGATTTGGTGATAAAAAACATGTTGTGTACATTTTTTTATAAAAGACAACTAAAAAATAAATAGTACATTATACAAATGAGGACCTTTTCCATCGAATTTCTAGAAAATTATACAATATCTTACAATTTATAAAATAAGAAATAAAATTAAACAATATTCCTACTATTCTTTCATATGCGCTAAATCCAAAAGCAAAGAAATCTGGATTAGAACATTTAAGATAAAAGTGAAAATCATTTTAAACCCATGGATGAGCACAAAATTCCCCATCAAGGGTTTTGTAAATCATTTAAATACATTTAAAGAAAACCTACTTTCAAAATAACCATTGAGAAATGTGTTTGAAATTATTTTGGATATATCATTAAAAACTCTTATGCATTTTAAATACTATTGTACATGAAATTACTTAGGTCAAAAAACTAGTTTAAAAATAATCCTATGGTTTTTCCGAAATTTTTAAGCAATATTCGGAAAAGAAAACATTGTGGACACATGAAACATTGAAGGTGGTCTTGGGCCCAAAAATTTGATGAGGAATGGGTTCAATCCCCAGCTACCTACCATATTTACAACATTTAAGTGCTGGGTTTTATGAAATCATTTTATGCTTTCCTACATATATATACTTTCATAGTAATTTTTACTCAAAAACAAGACAAATTTGATACATTCATTTATAAACTTTGACATATATACTTACAATAAGGAAACATGAAGAAACTAAATCTTTACTTTATCATACATTTATTTAATACATGGAATGTTAATTAAAATATAATTAATATCTTTCTCAAAAATAATTTCTTATTACATAATTATTTGTTTATTTTTGTACATATATCAAAGACTCAATATAATTAAACGGACACATGTAAGGAATGTCATAAATTATAGATAATGGTCATATATTATATATTAAATGACAACCATGTATTTATAAATGATTTACATACATAAAATTATATTATTTATGACTCATAACTTACTTCAATTAAGAAAATGCGCATAAAATAATATCTTTCAAGTATAAACAGAATGTTTTTGATAAATTAAATTTAAAACTTTGAAATTTTGAAATGATGAAATTAATATTAATGTATCTATAAAAGTAATTCCCTTATTAAAGGGTATTAAAAACATAAACTCAAATAGTAATAAATTGAAAACACAGTCTTTTAATAAATTTGAGTAACACTTGAAAATATATAACTTATTTTTTTGAAAGATACATAAAAATTACATTTTAAAATTGGGATTTCCCATGAAGTTAAAATTTGAAATAGTGAATTTAAAAGTAACTAAATATATTTCTCAAGAAGATATAATTTTGAAAAAAAATAATAATTTAAAATGAGCATTACCTTACCCAAAACCACAAAATAGAAATCATAATTTTTAAATAAATAAAAAAACTTCGCTTAACTTGATTAATTGATAAAAGAGGAATAAAAACTTTTGGGTCTTTGGTTTGCGAAGTGTGAGGTAGTGAATATGTGTGGTCTATAGGAAATTTTTATGTCTTATTTATAGAAAAAATCCTCCCACTATATTTTTTAAATGATGATAAATTATAAATGTATCTTATCAATTGGATGAGGGGGTTTGCTTGGATTCTTATAGATTTTCTATTCAAAACTGATGACATGTAACTAAAAATATGGTTTTGTTTTAAAATAGTATAAATAAAAGTATTTTTTATAAATTCTATTTTTGAAAATAGAAACGAGGAGTGTACTACAATATCTCATGGTGCGGGAAAAATCAAGGGTGATGGATGGTTTTATACTTATTTTATAAATTGATAGTTTAGTTATGATAGAAGTGCATCATGGGGGATCAAAAACCATACATGGTGATGGTTCAGATATGTTTGATTCGCCCATATCATAATGTAGATGAAACTTATAGAGAATATAGTATAGTTTTATTATTATTTTAGTGTACAAATAATGGATAAGATTCTACTTTTCATTTTCATTTAATTTTTTATGGTACATGGGTTGATGAAGATAGAAGAAAATAAACAAAGGAGATATTTATCAAGGGTTTTCTCCTAGTAGGAATAAAGTTGAATATGATGGATGATTTTCAAAAGAATATGAGCAGTCCCGATTAGATCTAACCAGGTCATTCGATCTTGCTTGTTGATGGCATAGTGAAGAGGCATATTGATGGAAATTTAAGCTGATGGGGTAGATGTGTTTAAACTCATGACCATTGAATTTAATGGATAGTGAAATGCCAAAGAGTTGGATAGCTCGAAATTCTAGAACCAATGTATAGCGCTTGGCTGCTCATTTTAACAAAATTTTATTGAAGCTCTATTATCATTTTCATTTTTATAAAAAATACTAATACCCTCATAATTATTTATAATTCTAAATTTTATAAACTAAAACTTAATATTTTTAAATGATTACCACTCGTGTTTTATTTTTTATTTAATTTATAAAACTAATAACTACTGACATAAAAATTGAAAATATATTATTTATTGTAAAAAAGATTAACTATTTTTATTCATTCCAATTAATTTATATATATATATATATATCAATGGTTATTACATGTCATTTTCAACTTTAATTTAAAAATTCTAATGGACATATTTTATAACGGTCAAAATAAAAGTTTTATAAATACCAACATTTAAGGACATTCCAAACACACATAAAATTATTCGATGTTCATTTTATTTCCCTCAAAATGGTGCTATATTTCCTTCTCACACTTTGTATTATTGATATTTTATGTGTAATAACTTTCTTGGCTATAACAGATTCAGGAGATGTGCACTACTTACTCAGCCTTATTGTGTTATTTGGGGGATTCCCATTGGTGTGAATATCAATAATAGTGGGTTTGATGGGTTAGCTCTTATATGTCAATGATGTATTGTGGTATTTGTATAAATAAAAATTTTACTATTTTCATCTTGTAATTAAAATTCTTATTTATTTTTTGGATTTATTTAACACATAGAATAAATAAAAATTATATAGAAACCTGCAGTGTTACTGTTTTAATGTCTATTTTTCATAGGATGTAATTACGGCTATTGATGTAAGTATTTTTTTATTAAAATTATATATATCAACATTGAAATCTTTATTTCCACTAACTAATGACAATTTCGATGTTAGTTATTTTAATAATTTGCATTAAATGTAATGATTCGGATTTTGCTGAATTTATTTTTAGAAATTATTTGGGAAAATTATGACACCTGGTGCTGAGGCGTCATGCTATTCTGAGAACCGGTGTGCCTGAAACAGTTCATTGAAAAATTTTGTGTTTTTAATAGCATGAGCACATAGTTTTCATGAAAAGGTGGAATAATTCTTAAAAGGTTTCCCGGATCAGAAATTTGAGGGCACCATTGTGTTTGGAGAAGCAACGTTACCTTATATGAGGCCTAACATTGGTCGGTGGGGGCCTGCTATGGAAGATAGTTTTTGAATGTGACCATAAATAAAATAATTAAATAAAAATTATTTTATTTTCAAGTCCTAATAACTCATGAACAGAGACTTATATTGGAAATATAATACCACCATTGAGTTTGTAATGTGGTTTTTTCCCAAGACATGACTTAACTTTAGTCGACGTGGGTATTATAGGGAAAACCTGAAAAGGACGTAATTGTCATTAAATAATTTATAGATAAATTATTTTGTTGATGGAGTGACATTTTCCTTTAAAACATCCTTCTTCAAAAATCCTAGGGATAATTCTCATAACCCTATAAACATTGGATAATTTCTAGGTACATCTTGGAGAAAGAATCCTCTCGAGTGGATGATAATGGATCCGAGATCGGATCATGGATCTCCGCACCAACGAAGTTAGAGGATCTCGTCAACGACTACGATGCAATTTTTCCCCATCAATGAATGGTCCAAACTTGAGGTAGGATGTTCATTCTATTTTTGATTCCATTTCCCTTTCTTATATCCAATAATGAACACAAACCAACCAATGAATAGGTTGATCTGAGGTTCCATCGCTTGTGGGGTGGGTGTTATGCTTGCAGGGTTTGATTCAAGATTAGATCTATGTGTTCATTTACTCTTCAAGATTTTTCTGATATGAATGGATCAAGGCCGACAAGAAAAATTAAAACATTCATTCTTTGAGTATTCATGTTCTTTCAAATTCCCCCCATAATCTCTTGTGTTCTTCACGTGTTCTTCGACTTCTCCTTTCCTTTTTAAACCCTATGTGAAATCTGAATCGAGAACTGATCCTGCGACAACACCGTAGAGGTGAGAGAAAATCACAATGTGGCGGCAACACTAGGTGGTGGATCTGGCCATTTAGGTGGGGTGGTGCCAATCCAGAAGGATGGAGCACCAAAAAAGTAGGGAAGCTAGCAGTGGAGGCAGCGGCGGCCCGGTAGGGGAGGTCGGGCCAGGTGGAGCACGGCAGGATGGGCTGCCGATAGGGAGGCCGGCGATGGCTACAAGACACGGCCTAGGCAGGAAAACTTCATAGAGATCTTGCAGTGGAAGGAGCCACGGGAAGTGACCAGGGTGTTGTGGCAGCGAATTGGGATGCAGCTCGAAGCCGCGTTGGAGGGAGCCTACAGTGGGGCTGAGGCTGCGGGACCAGGCGGAGGAGGGGGGTTGGCCGCGTGAAATGTGACACAGCTCGGCATTGACCAAAGGAACATGGCTAGGGATTGTAACACCCGAGACTTTTATGTTATATAAATCATCAAAGGAATCTTTTTCTACACAACACTTGCTTGGCTTTCTTTACACGCAATCGCGACCTTCTTCGATAGCTTGCGTCGTACGCAATACCGAGTTTCACTAAACAACAATATGCTATTAAAACTAGCCGTTATGAATAGTAATAACCACTTTTTGAAATTTTATAAATTTTATTTTTCAAAATGGACTTCATTTTTGGACTCAGAATATCGAAATTAGCCTAGGGTGAAATTTTGGTATTTTTCTGAAAACTTTCAATTTTTGATGAATAGTGAAACCACTAAGTGGTAGGTTAAAAAAACTGAATTTTGCATAAAACTTAATTTTACCGCTTCTGTGATTGGAATTTCGAAAATCCGAGAGACACAGTTAATATCAAGGACTAAAATGTGGTTCAATGAGATAAAAATAATTTTTTGGTGAATAGTAACTTTTTACTATTTTTACCGCGGTTAATAGTAAATAGGGTAACTAAGGGTAAATATGATATTAATATTACCCTAACACATGTCCTAATTCTATTGGACAAGTGTAATTCGACCAAAAACAAACTTAGGAATAAAATATGACCATTTAGACCCACTTGGATTAGATTAGGACATTTATTATTAATTTATTTAAAGAAGGGTTAAAATAGTTAAAATCAAAGTTTAATAAGTAAATAATTTTTAATATGGGGTTATACATAAGATAAATTAAATTGTAAATATTCATTAGAAAGCTAAAAAGATTTCCTACATGATGATATTTTATTTGTAATTTTTATACATCAAATAATTTAATTTATTTATGACACAAAGATGATGCAGTAATTATCTTATTAATGAAATATTGACATAATTGATGTTATAAACACCAAAATAAATGTAATTTGAGACTTTTTATGAATTCCACTAATTTTCTAGGTTACTATGATATATTAGTGTTGATTTAATCAACTTGGTTCGAACATATAATTCTGTTATGACTTTCACAAAAATCATATATCAAATAGTGTCAAAATTGACACAAAATAGTTTTTAAATCAAATATTATATTACTAATTGTTATTTTATTCCTAAAAATATAAGGTTCAGCCAAATGACTTAGATAAGGATATATATATTAATAATAAACAATTTGGGGTTCTTTTGGCATGTTATAGTAAGTTTATTAACCATATAGTGAAAGAAAACAAAAAGACACGGTAAAAGTTAAATTAATTAACTTAGAGTTAAATCTAATTGATAAGGTTAAAATAATACCCTAAACTTGTCTAAATCCTATTGGTTGATAGGATTTCGACCCATCCCCACTTTAGATTCGAAATAAGACCCTTTGGAACCATTATAAACCGATTTTGACTTTAATATAAAATAATATTTTGAGATATTCCTAAGGTGCCCCTCTCCTCCCTTATAAAAGGGCACCTCCTCCCCCTCCTCCTCACACCAATTTGAGCACTCAAGCTCGGCCAACCCCTGCCATTTTCTCATCTCCACTTCCCTAGAATAATCCTAGAGGTCCTGGTCTTCTCCAAAGACCAATCTTAGTTCCTTAAGTGGAGGATTCAAAGAGGCGTTCCAAAGAAGAGGTAATATCCATTACCGATCTTTTCAATTTCTTTCTTCTTCAACTTCTTCTTCTTTAGTTGTTTCATGATAAAGTAATAACATCAGTATTACTTACATACTGATATGTTATTATAAATATGAAACAACCCTAATTCACCTTCTATCCATCCTACGGAAAAATGAAATCACCGCGCGTGCGTACGTACGGAATACCGTCTCCACGCCGTGGTGTAATCTATTTTCCACCATCACCTTACAAGGATGGGTATAATGGTGTAATGAGTAACTATATATGATTATTATGAAGTAATATTGATACTAAAATGATATATATATACTCCAATACAATTCCACGATCATAGGAACGATATCATCACTTGTGCGTACGTACGGAATACCGTCTCCACGATGTGATGCGACTCGTTCTACATGATCTTCATTTCATAATGATTATATAAATGAATTGAATGAATTAATATGGTATATACTACACTAATACCATTCTGTAAATGAATTATATATAACCTAAAGATAAGAATAAGAATTTATTCGACAAAACACGCATAAGAACAAAAAGTTATAAAGACCCAAGTAACAAGTAACAATGAAATATTACTAACAAGAAGCTAATAATATGACCATATATGATATCATATCAATATGTATGATTCTGGAATAAGTCAATAACATTATTTAAACCATTATACAGGAGTTTTGAACACGAACAAAGCAAATCGGACCTAAGGTAAGGGAAATATCACAATCTCATTTTTATCCGAGATTGTTTATTCGTAAGTATTTACTGGGGTGTATTTTATCATCCACATCCATGTTTCATAAATATTTAATATTATTTCCATCCACCTACAATTGTTTAAATCCATTTTTACCCTTCGGTGAGTTTTTAGTAATATGTATGAAAGGAATCTTTTGTCGTACGAGGTACTTTTTGACTTTTCCGACAAAAGTACGGAGAATGTTTTTTTTAACTTATACGGCTTGAATGGATTTTTAAAACATTATTTCCAAGAAACTTCCTTTACAAGTTTTCAAGTTTATTTTTAATCAACTTCTTTTATTTTAAAGTTGTATGACATGTTATGAAAGGAAAAATGTTTTTGAAGAAGAAAGGATATTTTCCTCAAGAATGGAGTTCAAGTGTTTTATCAAAATTATTTTCCATCTAAGATAATAAAGGGTTCTGTTTTTATCCCTATTATTACATGGATTTGATTATGTTGTGATGGAAACATTTTTATGAATTCCTTTATCTTATATGAATTGTTTTATGATGTCATGTTGTTTAAGAATCCCATTTTTATTACATGGGTTACGCTATGATGTATGGTTTATGATTATGTGGCACCCATAAGAAAGGATTCATTATAAGATGGGTGGGACCTATATCTCCCTCCAATGCATTGGGTAAAGATTTTATATCTCATGAGATAGACATGGCTGGAACGGAAGGTTATTTCGGTTCAGTGATACAGGACTGAAACGAGGAGTGAACTCGGTTCAGAAAGGGACTTTGTCCACTAAGATAGTCTTGGAAATGAGTCATGACTAACAAGAAATGATTTTCCATGATTATGTGTGCATGCCACAAAGCTTCAAGTCTTATGTTATGATTATGGGGATCTCATTTTCACTTCTATGATTTATTCCATGATAAGATATTATGATCTCTTTTGCAGGTTTTGATTTTCAAAAAGATATGATATGATTTTTATTTCCTTTATTTGCCCTTGCTGAGCATTTGAGCTCACCCTTTTATGTTTTCTTTTCCCCAGGTCAGGAAGATGGATATTAAGTAGAATATGCTAAAAGGGACCCTAGATATGATGAAATAAATGGGAGACACTGTAGAAGATTTATGAACCAGTTGTTTATGTTTCCCAGTTTCTAAAGACACTATACCTATACGGTCCTTTGTGGTTTTGTCATATGTTGTAATAAGTGTACTTCAATTTCGAAGTATTAACAATGTATGTGAAGTATGGGTCGTTATAGTTGGTATTAGAGGAAAGGTATAGTCAACCTTTGGAAACTAGGATGTGAAAGCCTTAGTAAGAACCCTAAGGATAAGTCTAAGCATAGAACACAATCTTAGTGTTTTAGAAATGGCCTTGAATAACCTAGGATAAGACCTTAAGCATGAAAATTTTATTCTCGAATTATGTGGTTTCCTATTATATTTAGTGTTGCTCACACTATTCTTCTTGGTTTTTGTCAATGGCTGGAACCCGAAGGAACCGTGTTAATGCGGAATGCGATGGGCAATGCAATGATTGTCCCCCTGAGCAACCAAACGATATGGGAGCTGGAATGAAAAATCTTGTAGCCATGCTCACACAACTTTCTCAAGCTATGAATCATGCAGGATTTCCAAACGAGCAAAGGAGGGAGCAACATTCTGTTGAATCCTTCATGAGGCAGCGTCCACCTTCTTTCAGCGGGTCTACTGATCCATTAGTTGCTGAACAATGGATTAGTACTACTGAAAAGATATTTTCAGTTCTTCAATGTTCTGAACATGATAAAGTCATCCTAGCAGTGTATCGTTTGGAAGGAGATGCTGATCAATGGTGGAATCTTGTTAAGAATACGAGGAAAAGGGATGAAATTGAGTCTATGGAATGGGACGAGTTCAAGAACTTATTTTTCAATAAGTACTTCCCTCGTATTCTCCGAACAAAGATGGAGAAAGAGTTTCTTGAAGTGAAGCAAAGGGATGATGAATCTGTTGGTACCTATGAAGCAAATTTTACAAGACTTGCAAGGTACGCTTCTGGTATTATTATCCAACCTGAGAGTAAGATCGATCGATTCTTTAGTGGCTTAAAACCAAGTCTTCGAAGGGAGTTATCCATAAGGGACTTCAATAGCTACGAGGAAATCGTTCGATGTGCTCTCAAAGTCGAGATGGAGATTGGAGTAACCCATCAGTCACATGGGTTTGATAAGAAGAGGAAGATGGAATTCAAAGAAAAATCTAAAGAGCACACGGAAAAGAAGATGAGCTTTTCCTTATGCTCAAAGTGTGGAAAGAAACATGGAGGGAGTTGTCTTAAAGGGACAAGTAAATGTTTTAAATGTGGAAAAGAAGGTCATCGGGCATTTGAATGTCGTGATAATGGGAAGAAGATGTCTAATGATGCAAACAAAGGAAGGGATACATAGAATGAACCTACTACACTTCAATGTTTCAAGTGCAAGGAGATGGGGCATTATGCCAATCAATGCCCAAATCCAAGGGTTGATGATGATGGTCGACGTCAACAAACTCTTAAGGCTAAAGACAAAGGAAAGTCACATGCAATTTCTATCAACGATGTGGAGTACGATAACGATGTGGTGAAAGGTACACTTACCATCCACTCTAAAGTAGCAAATGTTTTATTTGATTCTGGATCCACACACTCTTTTATTTCTGAAGACTTTTCTAAGGGTATCACCGTATTACCTCAACAATTAGATGTTGAGTTAGCTGTGACAACACCTAATGGCACATCAATCGCATCAAAAGTTTATAATTCTTCTCCGATCGAAGTTTGTGGGAAAGTGCTTCCTGCAAATCTTGTGATCCTTCCTTTAGTGGAATTTGATGTGATTCTTGGCATGGATTGGCTTTCTCTACATGGAGCTCATATCAATTGCCAAAGAAGGGAAGTCACATTTCATATTCCAGATCAATCTACGATAGTCTATCGATGCAAGGATGAATATAACCTTCCAGTGGAAATTTCTTCCATCTTATGGGTATTGATTCCACTAAATGAAGGTTATTTATCTCAAATGGTTGGTGAGAAACTCACGATTAAGAATGTGCCCATTGTACGGGAGTTTGATGATGTCTTTCCGGAGGAATTGCCGGGTCTTCCACCAAATCGTGAAGTTGAGTTTTCAATAGAACTCGTACCGGGTGCTTTGCCTATTTCAAATACACCTTATAGAATGGCCCCAATTGAGTTGCAGGAATTGAAGAAGCAACTCCAAGAGAATCTTGATAAGGGATTCATACGCCCTAGTGCGTCACCTTGGGGAGCACCTGTTCTATTTGTTAAGAAGAAAGATGGATCAATGAGACTCTGCATTGATTATCGAGAACTTAACAAGATCACTATCAAGAAAAAATATCCTCTCCCACGCATTGATGACTTATTTGACCAACTACGCGGAGCTCAATACTTTTCCAAGATTGATCTTCATTCAGGGTATCATCAATTAAGGGTCAAAAGGGAGGATATACCAAAGACGGCTTTCCGTACAAGGTATGGACACTATGAATTTATAGTGATGCCATTTGGTCTTACTAATGCCCCTGCTATCTTCATGGATCTAATGAATAGAGTCTTTAGAGACTATCTTGACCAATTTGTGGTAGTCTTTATAGACGATATTCTTGTCTATTCAAAGAGCAAGGAAGAGCATGAAGATCACTTGAGAATTATATTGAAGACCCTGAGAAAGGAGAAGCTTTATGCCAAATTTACCAAGTGTGAATTTTGGCTTCAAAAAGTTGCATTTTTGGGTCATATAATCTCAAAAGAGGGGATATCTGTGGATCCAGCAAAAACAGAGGTTATCGAAAGATGGTCAAGACCAACAACAGTAACTGAGATCTGAAGTTTTCTTGGTTTGGCTGGATATTATCGACGTTCTGTAAAAGATTTTTCACGATTATCTAATCCACTCACCAATTTGACTCGGAAAGGAGTTAAGTTTGTCTGGACAGAGGAATGTGAAGAGGATTTCAAGGAGTTGAAAAAAAGGTTATCCAGTGCACCTGTGCTCACACTGCCTTGTAGTGGAGAAAGGTTTGTGATCTACAGTGATGCATCCAAGAAGGGATTGGGGTGTGTTCTTATGCAAAATGATATGGTGATAGCTTATGCCTCACGACAGTTGAAAATCCATGAGCAAAATTACCCAACACATGATTTGGAGTTGGCTGCGGTAATCTTTGCATTAAAGATTTGGAGGCATTACCTTTATGGTGAAAGGTGTGATATTTATACTGATCATAAAAGTTTAAAGTATATTTTCACACAAAAGGAGTTGAATATGCGTCAAAGAAGATGGTTGGAGCTGATTAAGGATTATGACTGCTCAATCCATTACCACCCTGGGAAAGCAAACAAGGTGGCAGATGCATTAAGTCGACAAGACCATGCTAGTTTATCCTTGATGAGGATCACAAAAGATCCAATATTTATGGATTTACAAAGGATGGATCTTGGAATTATAATGGAAGGGGAAAAATCTTATCTTTCTCAAATGAATGTTCAACCATCTATACATGTGAAGATTAAAGAGGCACAGAAAGAAGATGTCGAGTTACAAAAGAAGGTGAGAAATGTTCCTGAATTCAACCTTGATTGTGATGGGATAATAAAGTTCAGGAATCGGGTTTGTGTTCCTCCCATCCCCGAATTAAAGAATGAGCTGCTGGATGAGGCTCATAGTTCATCATTCTCTATTCATCCTGGAAGCACGAAGATGTATAGGGACCTGAAAGAGTACTTCTGGTGGGATGGCATGAAAAGAGATGTTGCTGAATATGTCTCTCGATGCTTGGTTTGTCAACAAGTTAAAGCTGAGAGACAGAAGTCTAAGGGGATGTTACAACCATTACCCATACCCGAATGGAAATGGGAAAACATCACTATGGACTTTGTCACAGGACTTCCTAAAACATCCAAAGGCAATAATGCTATCTGGGTCATAGTTGATCATCTTACAAAGTCTGCACACTTCATTGCTATTAGAGAGGATTTCTCTCTAGATCAGCTTGCCAGGATATATGTAAAGGAAGTGGTAAGATTGCATGGAGTACCACTTTCTATTATATCTGATCGAGATCCGAGATTTACCTCGAAGTTCTGGCGAAGTCTTCAGCATACTCTGGATACCGAGTTGAGTTTCAGCACTGCTTATCATCCCCAGACAGACGGTCAGTCTGAGAGAACAATTCAAACCCTAGAAGATATGTTGAGAGCTTTCTCTATGGATTTCAAAGGAGGTTGGGATCAACACCTACCTTTGGTGGAATTTTCTTATAATAATAGCTTTCACTCCAGTATTCAGATGGCTCCTTATGAAGCTCTCTATGGAAAGAAATGCAGGACTCCAACTTGCTGGGATGAAGTTGGGGAAAGAAAGCTATAAGGACCTGATCTCGTTGATGAAATGGCAGAAAAGGTCAGATCTATTCAACAACACATAAGAGCATCTCAGAGTCGACAGAAAAGTTATGCCGACAACCGAAGAAAAGACCTAGAGTTTGAAGTGGGCGATAAAGTGTTCTTACGAATATCTCCCTGGAAGAGGGTTATGAGATTTGGAAAGAAGGGGAAGTTGAGCCCTAGATATATTGGTCCTTTCGAAATACTGGATCGTGTTGGGAAGGTAGCTTACCGATTGGCGCTTCCACCGAATCTCTCTAAAGTTCACGATGTGTTCCACGTATCTCTCCTGAGAAAGTACATACCAGATCCTTCACATGTACTCAGCTCAGAAGTTGTACCGCTGGAGCAAGATCTTTCTTATGAAGAACAGCTGATAGAGATTCTGGATCGTAGCGAAAAAGTCCTACGAAACAAGACCACTCGCTTGGTGAAAGTTTTATGGAGGAACCACCAACTTGAAGAAGCTACATGGGAGCTTGAGGATATGATGAGGGAGAAGTATCCTCATCTGTTTGTTACAAAGTGATGAATTTCGAGGGCAAAATTCTTTTAAGGGGGGTAGAATGTAACACCCGAGACTTTTATGTTATATAAATCATCAAAGGAATCTTTTTCTACACAACACTTGCTTGGCTTGCTTTACACACAATCGCGACCTTCCTCGATAGCTTGCGTCGTACGCAATACCGAGTTTCACTAAACAACAATATGCTATTAAAACTAGCCGTTATGAATAGTAATAACCACTTTTTGAAATTTTATAAATTTTATTTTTAAAAATGGACTTCATTTTTGGACTCAGAATATCGAAATTAGCCTAGGGTAAAATTTTGGTATTTTTCTGAAAACTTTCAATTTTTGATGAATAGTGAAACCACTAAGTGGTAGGTTAAAAAAACTGAATTTTGCATAAAACTTAATTTTACCGCTTCTGTGATTGGAATTTCGAAAATCCGAGAGACACAGTTAATATCAAGGACTAAAATGTGGTTCAATGAGATAAAAATAATTTTTTGGTGAATAGTAACTTTTTACTATTTTTACCGCGGTTAATAGTAAATGGGGTAACTAAGGGTAAATATGATATTAATATTACCCTAACACATGTCCTAATTCTATTGGACAAGTGTAATTCGACCAAAAACAAACTTAGGAATAAAATATGACCATTTAGGCCCACTTGGATTAGATTAGGACATTTATTATTAATTTATTTAAAGAAGGGTTAAAATAGTTAAAATCAAAGTTTAATAAGTAAATCATTTTTAATATGGGGTTATACATAAGATAAATTCAATTGTAAATATTCATTAGAAATCTAAAAAGATTTCCTACATGATGATATTTTATTTGTAATTTTTAGACATCAAATAATTTAGTTTATTTATGACACAAAGATGATGCAGTAATTATCTTATTAATGAAATATTGACATAATTGATGTTATAAACACCAAAATAAATGTAATTTGAGACTTTTTATGAATTCCACTAATTTTTTAGCTTACTATGATATATTAGTGTTGATTTAATCAACTTTTTTCGAACATATAATTCTGTTATGACTTTCACAAAAATCATATATCAAATAGTGTCAAAATTGACACAAAATAGTTTTTAAATCAAATATTATATTACTAATTGTTATTTTATTCCTAAAAATCTAAGGTTCGGCCAAATGACTTAGATAAGGATATATATATTAATAATAAACAATTTGGGGTTCGTTTGGCATGTTATAGTAAGTGTATTAACCATATAGTGAAAGAAAACAAAAATACATGGTAAAAGTTAAATTAATTAACTTAGAGTTAAATCTAATTGATAAGGTTAAAATAATACCCTAAACTTGTCTAAATCCTATTGGTTGATAGTATTTCGACCCATCCCCACTTTAGCTTAGAAATAAGACCTTTTGGAACCATTATAAACCGATTTTGACTTTAATATAAAATAATATTTTGAGATATTCCTAAGGTGCCCCTCTCCTCCCTTATAAAAGGGCACCTCCTCCCCCTCCTCCTCACACCAATTTGAGCACTCAAGCTCGGCCAACCCCTGCCATTTTCTCCTCTCCACTTCCCTAGAATAATCCTATAGGTCCTGGTCTTCTCCAAAGACCAATCTTAGTTCCTTAAGTGGAGGATTCAAAGAGGCGTTCCAAAGAAGAGGTAATATCCATTACCGATCTTTTCAATTTCTTTCTTCTTCAACTTCTTCTTCTTTAGTTGTTTCATGATAAAGTAATAACATCAGTATTAATTACATACTGATATGTTATTATAAATATGAAACAACCCTAATTCACCTTCTATCCATCCTACGGAAAAATGAAATCACCGCGCGTGCGTACGTACGGAATACCGTCTCCACGCCGTGGTGTAATCTATTTTCCACCATCACCTTACAAGGATGGGTATAATGGTGTAATGAGTAACTATATATGATTATTATGAAGTAATATTGATACTGAAATAATATATATATACTCCAATACAATTCCACGATCATAGGAACGATATCATCACTTGTGCGTACGTACGGAATACCGTCTCCACGATGTGATGCGACTCGTTCTACATGATCTTCATTTAATAATGATTATATAAATGAATTGAATGAATGAATATGGTATATACTACACTAATACCATTCTGTAAATGAATTATATATAACCTAAAGATAAGAATAAGAATTTATTCGACAAAACACGCATAAGAACAAAAAGTTATAAAGACCCGAGTAACAAGTAACAATGAAATATTACTAACAAGAAGCTAATAATATGACCATATATGATATCATATCAATATGTATGATTCTGGAATAAGTCAATAACATTATTTAAACCATTATACAGGAGTTTCGGACACGAACAAAGCAAATCGGACCTAAGGTAAGGGAAATATCACAATCTCATTTTTATCCGAGATTGTTTATTCGTAAGTATTTACTGGGGTGTATTTTATCATCCACATCCATGTTTCATCAATATGTAATATTATTTCCATCCACCTACAATTGTTTAAATCCATTTTTACCCTTCGGTGAGTTTTTAGTAATATGTATGAAAGGAATCTTTTGTCGTACGAGGTACTTTTTGACTTTTCCGACAAAAGTACGAAGAATGTTTTTTTTAACTTATACGGCTTGAATGGATTTTTAAAACATTATTTCCAAGAAACATCCTTTACAAGTTTTCAAGTTTATTTTTAATCAACTTCTTTTATTTTAAAGTTGTATGACATGTTATGAAAGGAAAAATGTTTTTGAAGAAGAAAGGATATTTTCCTCAAGAATGGAGTTCAAGTGTTTTATCAAAATTATTTTCCATCTAAGATAATAAAGGGTTCTGTTTTTATCCCTATTATTACATGGATTTGATTATGTTGTGATGGAAACATTTTTATGAATTCATTTATCTTATATGAATTGTTTTATGATGTCATGTTGTTTAAGAATCCCATTTTTATTACATGGGTTACGCTATGATGTATGGTTTATGATTATGTGGCACACATAAGAAAGGATTCATTATAAGATGGGTGGGACCTATATTTCCCTCCAATGCATTGGGTAAAGATTTTATATCTCATGAGATAGACATGGCTGGAACGGAAGGTTATTTCGGTTCAGTGATACAGGACCGAAACGAGGAGTGAACTCGGTTCAGAAATGGACTTTGTCCACTAAGATAGTCTTGGCAATGAGTCATGACTAACAAGAAATGATTTTCCATGATTATGTGTGCATGCCACAAAGCGTCAAGTCTTATGTTATGATTATGGGGATCTCATTTTCACTTCTATGATTTATTCCATGATAAGATATTATGATCTCTTTTGCAGGTTTTGATTTTCAAAAAGATATGATATGATTTTTATTTCCTTTATTTGCCCTTGTTGAGCATTTGAGCTCACCCTTTTATGTTTTCTTTTCCCCAGGTCAGGAAGATGGATATTAAGTAGAATATGCTAAAAGGGACCCTAGATATGATGAAATAAATGGGAGACACTGTAGAAGATTTATGAACCAGTTGTTTATGTTTCCCAGTTTCTAAAGACACTATACCTATACGGTCCTTTGTGGTTTTGTCATATGTTGTAATAAGTGTGCTTCAATTTCGAAGTATTAACAATGTATGTGAAGTATGGGTCATTATAGGGATGGCTACATCCGGCACACATACTCTATGTGAGTCTTTGGTAAATTTGGAAAACAACATATTGTCCTTAGGAGTATGATTTCCCAGTATAAGTGTGTTACGAGTAGAATCCTACAGGTGGCTATGAATTGATGACTACATGACTTGGGGGTTAGATGAACTATAAATGCCCCAATAACCATCGATGTTACGTCTTCCATTGAGGATCTGTGTTCCATCAACTCTTCATACCACATTGATGCTCCATACACCATCTACGCTTTGTGCGCCATCTACGCTTTGTGTGCCATCTACGCTATGTGCGCCATCAATGCTATGTGCACCATCGATGCTTAATGCACCATCGATGCTCTATGCACCATCAACTCACCATGCTCCATTGACACTATTTTAATTATCAACACTTTCTGTGTCATGGAAACTGGGAGATCTATTGACTACAACTAAAAATCCTTCTATTCGAGATTAGACTTAAACCTGTGGGAGCTAATTGCACTTCATGTATTTCTTTGTAGTGTACTTCATTTATTTATTTGTGGTCTACTTCATGTAGTTCCTTCACGATGTTCCTTATTGGTGTTCCTTAATGGTGTTCCTTAGTTGTGTTCCTTTATGGTCTTCCTAAGTGGTGTTCCTTCGTGGTGTTCCTTAGTTGCTTTCCTTCATGGTGTTCCTTCTTGGTGTTCTTTTTTCGTGTTCCTTAGTGGTTCTCCTTTTTGTTTTTCCTTAGTTTTTTTCCTTCATGGTCTTCTTTAGTGGTTTCCCTTCATGGTTTTCCTTAGTGGCGTGCCTTCATGGTGTTCCTTTATTGGGTTCCTTCATGGTGTTCCTTAGTGGTGTTCCTTCATAGAATTCGGTTGTGATGTTCCATCATGGTGTTCCTTAATGGTTTCCTTAGTGTTGTTCCTTCATGGTGTTCCTCTATTGTTTCTTTTATTAGTGTTCCTTAGTGTTATTCCTATGTAATGTCCTATGTAGTATATTTCCTTTTTAGTTTTGAGGTGTCCTACTGATAATTGTTTTACTCACTCGTGCACGGGCTTTGCCCACACGTGTCATGTCTTGTGAAGATGATCGATGCTTTAATGGAGTCCTAGGTGGACCAGGACCATGTGGTGCTTAGATAGACTAGGTTTTCAAGTTGTTCTCTTTTAGCATCAGATTGGTGTCCCTATACCAACCCTTCAAATAGGGTTTTCAACAGATGTGTTTCAGGAACTTGTGTGTTCACTTTTACAGACTCTCAGTTTTCATGGGATTGTATTCTAAGATTCATTAACTTCCATTTTTATACTGTCTTACTATGTTATTGGTATCTTAGTGGTATTTATGCATGTTAACTTAGTGTTTTTATATTCCAGTGTTTTGTGCTTGGAGATGTGTTCGTGTGTACAAGTACATAGAAAAATGCCTCCAATTTCTGTGATATTCCTACTCAGTGCTAGTAACCATCCTCTGGCCTATTGGATGCTGGATTGGGGTAGTCATGACATGGGACCCTTAGGGACAAGTCATGACAAAGTGGTTTTAGAAGACGTCAGTTTGACTTAAGGGCCAAGAGTCTATGAGGTTGGTCTGGGGCAACAGTGTTAAGTGTTTTGAGTTCATATTTTAGGCCAGGGAACCCAGTTTTTTTGTCGAAGGCTGATGTATCTATAAACCAGGACTCTGAATTTTTCTCTTCAACTCGATACATGAAACACTCTTTACAGGGAAAATTAATGGTACATGCATCATATAGTATTTCGGGGTGTTCTAATGTCCTTCTTGATTCATCTCACTAGGTATACTCTATTGACCGTGGTACATCTTGTTGTTTTTTGAGATTCCTCCACATAGACATCCAAATATGATTCCATCGCGTGATCATAAGGATGATATGTTGCGTGACGAGACATCAGTAAAAGTATTTGTACAAAATATATCACCTCTATGTGGTGAACCATCTATACCACCACCTATATAGAAGCACATGGTACCCATAGTACTAGCTGATGAGGAGCGCAGGCTGAGTGTACCTCACGAGTTCCAGCGATAGAGACCCCTCGGGTTATAAGTTGAGCCAAACACACAGGAGGCTGAAGACTGGTGTGAGGTGGTGATTTGAGTTTTCCATCAGGTTCAGACACCATTAGATCATATGGTGGTTTTGACAGCAGGTTTTCTAGTATGATGGTGTGCTGGTATATGAGTATTCATTGAGGCATACCAAACTTTCCAGTTACTTGATAGATGTGGTACACGACCAATACTTTAATGCTCAGACCCTCAAGCAAAGTATATGCACGGACATCCAAGACAGTGTTACCCCTCTATGAATTCCTACTTATGATAGGGTGCTAGATCAAACCTTTTCGATTAAGAATCACTTTGATGAATAGATACAGCCAGTGATAATCAGCAGTGGGAAAGTAGGACCAGAAAGATCTGCAAAAGGGTGGGTTTGTAAGAAGAGAAAGTCAGGCGATAGGAGTTCGATAGAGGTTAGATGTACTACCACCACCACCCCCAAGTGGTCGACCATGGGCTTAGCAAGATGGTGGATAGAGAAAATTCCAGATTCAGGTGTTGGAGGCTTATAACGCAGAGGCTCCTAGGATTATTAGAGGTAAAATCTATATCTTTTTCATCTTAGCTGTAGTTTTGATAGATACAATTATTAGTCACTCTTTTCTCTCCATGACGCTTGCTTGAGACTTTATGATTCTAGTGGAACCATTGAATCGATCCCAATTATTAGATACTCTTACTGGGAGAGATTCAAAAATTAAAAATTGGTTCTGACAGTGTTCCCTTACTCTTAGGGGTGAGAGTTTCAGTTGGGATCTCTTGGTGGCGACGTCAAGGCCTTACGGCATCATTCATAGTATGGACTAGCTATCCATAGTCCATGCTCATTTTAGATTTTTTAGGTATAGAGTACATTGTTTCCATAGTGATGGGACTAGGTTTTATTTTTTGTGTGAAAAGGAAATGCATGTAATGTAATATGGACTCACACAAAGGAGGGTGCAGCTAATTACTCATCAATTGTCTAGAATAACCCTCAATGTAGTTGGTGTTATGAGTCCTCAGTTTTTTGTAGTGGTGGTGGAGTTTTAGTAGATCTAGAAAAGGTTGATATTGAGATATTGGGAAGAGTTATTCTAGGATTATGACTTTGAGATTTTTTTACACCTGGGAAGGGGAACATGGTGACAAATGCTCTCAGTATGAGATCTAGTTTGTAGTTGTTGAACAAGGTGTTGAACTAGTTGGCCTCATTATTATTAACATTTATAGATGTAGATGGAGTACCTTAGCTCTAGAATATGGTTGTTAACCCTTCACTCCTACATCAAGTCAGGGAGGCACAGCTCATAGATACCGACTCTGAAACTTTATGTGCTCAGATGTCCATAGAGAATTCCTTTGATGGATATTCAAAAGGTGTGGAGCACATCGTTCTTTTCAGAGGATGCATAGTAGTACCAGTGGTGTTATGGGAAGAGGTTTTGAGGGAGTTCCATAAATCCCCCTTATAGGTAAATCCATGTGTTGTGAAGATGTACCAAGACATCCAGCATTAGTTTTGGAAGACAGTGATAAATAAGAGAGTTGCAGAGTTTGTCTCTCAATGCCTCACTTGTCAAAAAATAAAGATTGAGCAGCAGGTTTGAGCAGGTTTGGCTCAAACCCTTGAGGTTTTAAAATATAATTTGGATGGGATATTAATGGACATTGGTATGGGTTTACCACGTATATCTAAGGTACATGATACCATTTGAGTGATCGTTGGCGGGCTCACCGAGTCAGCGCACCTTCTATCGTTTTGGGAGTAGAGTTAAGTAGAGAGCTTGGGATGCCTCTATGTGCAGGATATAGTTCAACTACATTGAGTACCTTAGACTATATTTTTAGATCATTATGTTCTCCTTACATCTCAGTTGTTGAAGGGATTGCGGGAGGCATTTGGGACTCCGTTGCGCTTGAGCACAGCATTTCACCCATAGACAGATGGCCAGACTCAGTGGACCATTCAAGTTATGGAGGGAATGCTAAGGGATTTCATGTTAAATTTTTTTCCCGACTTGGGAGGATTATTTTTGGGAGACTGGTTACTTGATTTCATGTTTGGTGGTGACATAGGAATCTCTAGGAGAGCACATGGTACCCGAAGGCTCAGATCCGTACTCAGTGCCCTCATCTATTTGGCGAGCCCTTGGTTTGGCGTTGGGGGATGTAAATTCCTAAGGTGGGGAGAATATAATGACTTGGATTTTCCCAAATTTATTTTTAGAAATTATTTTTGGAAAAATTATGAGACCAAGTACTGAGAGAGAGTGTGATTCCAAGGCCGGATGTTCCCGAAACAGTTCATTGAAAAATGTAATGTTTTCAATAGCATGGGTGAAAAATTTTGCTAAAAAGGTATAATAAATATTAAATGGGTTCTCAAATCATAAATATTAGAGAACCATTATGTTTAGAGTATAGGATTTACCTTAGGTTAGGCCTAACATCGATCAGCGTGGGTCATATGTGAAAGATTGTTTTTTGGATGCAACTGAAATAAAATAATCAAATAAAAATTATTTTATTTTCAATACTAATAACACATGAACGGAGACTCATATTGGAAATATGAGACCACCATTGAGTTCGTAATGTGGTGTTTTCCCTAGGTGAGACTTGACTTTAGTCACCACAAGTTTTCTGTGGAAAACCTGAAAATGATGTAATCATCATTAAATAATTTAAAGATAAATTATTTTGTTGCACAGTGAAATTTTCTTCTAAAAACATCCTTATAAATAAATATCAGTATTATCCACATAACCATAGGAATTTCAGGGAATATCTAGGGAGATATAGGAGAAAGAATCCTCTTGAGAGGATGATGAAGGATTGGATATCAGATCATGGATCGTCGCACCAACGGAATTGGAGGATTCATCAATGACTACGATGCTACCATTCCTCTTCAACAAACGATATAAACTCGAGGTAGGATTTTGATTCCCTTTTCAATTTCCCATCCCCTTCTTAGATCCAATAACTAAAGTGATCCAACAAATGAACAGGTTGATACGTAGTTCTATTTCTTGAGGGATGGGTGTTATGCTTGCGGGGTTTGATTGTGGATTAGATCTATATGTTGATTTGTTCTTCATGATTATGATAACATGAATGGATAAAGGCCGAAAATAAATAGTTAAGTATCATTTATTTGGGAATTCATGTGATTTCAAACTCCCCCCTCAATGTCTCTCATTCTTCAAGTGTTCTTTACCTTCACCATACCTTTTTAAACCCTATGCTAAATACGAATCGATAAATGATATCACGATGACACCAAAGAGGTGTGACAGAAGTGAAAGGTAGAGGCATAATAAGGCGGATGTTCCATCTGGTTCAGGTGGGGCGATTATGGTCCAAGCGAATGGCATTCCAGCAAAATGGGGTTGTCGATGGAGCAGCCACTAGCGGAGGCAGCAACGGCCCAACAAGGGACGTTGGTCCAGGTGGAGCACGGAAAGGCGGCCAGTGGTAGCAGAAAGATACAATCATGGTAGGACTGCATTGAATGGATCCTGTAGTGGTGGGGTTCGTGGGAAGCGACTAGGGGGTCGTGGCAGGAGGTCGCGGCGACGAACTGCGACGCGGTTCAGAGCCATGTTGGAGGGATCACGCAGCAGTGGTGAGGATGAGGGACCAAGCGGAAGAGGCGGTCTAGCCGCATGAAACATGGCATGGATTCGCATTGACTTGATGGGCATGTCTGTGAGAGGCTATATCCGGTGCACACAAACCATCCCACAAACGGCGGGTCGAATCAGATGAGTCGGGCTGCTCCAGCGGCCCCATGGGCTCGACCTAGTGGTCCAGGTCCATCCGGCCCAGTGGAATGAGCCAATTCCACTACTGGAAAGATGATCTTTCCCAACACTTCTATACCAAAGGTTTGTAAAAACCGTTGGTATAACTACCATTTCCCAACGGTTCACCAAAACCATTGGGAAATCCATATATTTCCCCACCTTTCCCAACGGTTTGGCAAACCGTTGGGAAAGAGTGACCCTTTCCCAATGGTTTATGCGAAACCGTTGGGAAAGGGTGTGTTTTGAGACTCTTTCCCAATGGTTCACCAAAACCGTTGGGAAAGAGTGACCTTTCCCAACGGTTCACCAAAACCATTGGGAAAGGGTGTCTTTTGAGCCTCTTTCCCAACGGTTTTGGTGAACCGTTGGGAAAGAGTGGCCTTTCCCAACAGTTCACCAAAACCTTTGGGAAAAACCACCCACAAATTCCGGCCAAAACAATTCAGCCCACCCCTAACCTATCCCAACGTTTTTCAAAACCGTTGGGATAGGTTCTTTGATTTTTTTTCCAAGTATACTAACCGAGAACATTATATAAATCAAAATTTTAAATAATTATGATAATACATATATATATTTATGAAATTATGTTTACAAAAGTGATGTTAGCTTAGTGGTTAAGTCGTTCGATTATAAACGAGGGGTCCTGGGATCAAATCCCAGCGGATGTTTTATTTTTGGAATTTATATACCAACGGTTCCATTACCATTGGTATAGATTTCATATTACCTATACCTACGGTTTCCAAAACCGTCGGTATAGGTCTATACCAACGGTTTTCCAAAAACCGTTGGTATAGACCTATCCCAACGGCTTACTTGTCTACGGTTCTCCAAACCGTTGGTATAGGCTATACCAACGGTTTGGAGGCCTATACCAACGGTTCAAAACCGTTGGTAAAGGTTAGTTTTCCAGTAGTGTTCGGATAGGGTCGAACCAGGGTGTGCCAGGTAAGGTAAAAAAACGGATCTATTCTATTCATCCGGATTTGGTTGGGTCAGGTCTGGTGGGTCAAATTGGACCCAGGTCGAAACTTTTCATAAAAATAGTCGTAACTTTTAAACCATGTGTCCAATTGATAATCCTTTTACTGGCATGGGACCCTTTATATGAGATTATCCTTTTAAGATACTCTAATTTAGGCTTTATGAAATTTGGAATACCACCTATTGGCTTGATATTTAGGTTGTCCTAGTAAAAGCATGCCACGAGCAAAATCCTGCGGCTGGCTGTGACTTGGTGACTACGTGACTTAGGGTTTGCATAACCCATCTACACTCCATGCACCATCGAAACTCCATACACCATCGAATCTCTTTGTGCCAACAACTCTCCCTAATCCATCGATGCTCTGTGCGCTGACAATGCTCAGTGTTTTGTCGACGCTCGTTGCGTCGTCGATGCTCGGTGTGCCATCGACGCTCAGTGCACCATCGAGGCTCTGTGCGCCATTGGCACTCTGTGGGTATTCAACACTCCATGGGTCGTCGATGCTCCTTTCTCTGTTCACGCTCCATGGTCCATTAACACTCCATGCGTCGTTGACCCTCAGTGCACCGTGGATGCTCTATGCTCCCTCGATGCTCTATGTGTCATCAATGCTCTGTGCACTGCCAATGGTCCATGCGCCATTGACGCTCCATGCACCATCGATGCTTTGGGCGTTGTTGACGCTTAGTGGGCCATAAACGCTCCATGGGTCATCGACGCTATGTGTTCCATCGATGCTCTTTGCGCCATTGGCACTCCATGCACCGTCAATGCTCTGTGTGCCATCAACACTCTGTGGAAACTAGGAGATGTGCGGACTGTAACTAAAAATCCTTCTCTTCCTACATATACTTATACCTATGTGATATGATTACACTTTTTCTATATCTTTGTAGTGTACTTCGTATATTTATTTACGGTATAATTCATGGAGTTCCTTCTTGGAGTTTCCTAGTGTTGTTCCTTTTTGGTGTTCCTTAGTGTTGTTCCTTCATGGTCTTCCTTTGTGGTGTTCCTCTATGGTGTTCCTTAGTGAATTTCCTTCATGGTGTTCCTTCATGGAGTTCCTTAGTGGTGTTCCTTCGTGGTGTTTCTTAGTGTTTTTTTTTCATGGTCTACCTTAGTAGTGTTCCTTCTTAGTGTTCCTTAGTAGTGTTCCTTCATGGGTTCCTTCATCGTGTTCCTTCATCGTGTTCCTTAGTGGTGTTCCTTCATAGTGTTCCTTTGTGGTGTTCCTTCTTAGTGTCCCTTAGTGGTGTTTCTTCACGGTGATCCTATATGGTGTCCTTTAGGGGTATTTCATAGTGGTATTCCTTTGTAATTTTCTATGTAGTATATTTCCTTTGTGGTTTCAGGGTGTCCTACTGAGTATTGTTTTACTCATCCATGTATGGACTTTTCTCGCACGTGTTGTGTCTTGTGAAGATGATCAATGCTTTGACGAATTCCTAGGTGGACCAGGACTAGGTGGTTGTTAGAGAGACTAGATAGTCGAGGTGTGATCCTATGGCTTTAGACAGATATCCCAATACCTACCCTACAGGTAGGGTTTTTTTGCGGATGTGCTTCAGGAACTTGTGTGTTTAATTTTGCAAACTCTTAGTTTTGGTGGGATTATATTCTGAGCCTATTTACTTCCCAATTTTCTTCTATCATACTCTATTTTTGGTATCTTAGTGGTATTCATTCTTTTTTACTTAGTGTTTTTAAATTTCATCCTTTCATTCTAGGATATGTGTGTGTTTGTACACATACTTAGGAAAATGCCTCCCATTTTTTGGATATTCCTACTTGGTGCTAGTCATCATACCCTGGCCTATTAGAGGAAGGTTTGGGGTAGTCATGACACAGGCCCCTCTAGGATGGTCTGTGACATTGAAAGTTACCTATAAAATTTATTTTATAAATCAACAACATTATAGTTAACATTGTTGGTTCCCTAGAACCAACTTCTATTTATTTTATGATTATTCATGGTTTTGAATATTAATAAAGTTAGTATCACAACATGATTTTTATTTTATATGAAGTTGTATGTGATAATGTATTGAGGGAATCTTTTTCGATGAAGGGTTATAGAAATTCCACACTATGATGAAAACCTGGAAGTATAATGATAGTATTCTTAAATATTTTTTATATGGATAGATGATATCATTTTATGGTATTTAAATGATATAGGATATCAATGGTATGGGGATCATAAGATATTAAAAATTCTTCTCATAGATTTCATACAGGGTAATCTCTAAGAGAATGAGTTTATGAGAACTCGTCCCACCTATAGGAAATCCATATTTATATATTTCATTGGACGTTCCTATCTAAATACATGTATAATGATCCTTATACATTAATATTGTTATTAATCTATATAATGAGTCACATACTTTGATGTATTGAAAAAAACATGATGGCATATTCTCGGGATGAGGTGGGATGTATTGGATTCATCACAAGTGATATGGAATTAATGAAAAATGAGAGAAATGATTCATCTCTTTTGTTATTTAATATAAGTTGATATCTCATGCCCTAAAATGGGACTAGAACTACCTTAATAGGTCTATGTTTAGGGTGTTATGTTGGAGAGTTCATTTCCATACAATTAAAGAAAGATACATCAATGATATATGTTAATGACACCAGTGTGCAACCGGTTTGATTATAGATATCATTAAGGGATTATATTTCATAGTGTATGTTTGTATGAGATTTTATATCATTATGAGATCAACTAATTTCTCTATTGGTTCCTTTGTGTGTTTTTAGATGCTAAATTGGAAACATAGGATGTCTTTCCTAATGCCACTATGAAAGCGACATAGATGGTCACACACAATGTGTATCCATAACCTTAGTTAAATTATAGATGAATTTTAACATTTAGAATAAAAATTATTATCTTGTGTAGTTTAATAATTATTCATGTTTAGATTGATCACAATTATTCAGTATCTTTTTATTAGAGAGAATAAATGTAAGTTGAATATTTAATAAATATTTATTTGATATTTTAGTAAATATAATATTTATTTATTTATTGGTAAGTAATGCAGTGATATTTATTTAGTCATTATTCAAGATTTGATAAATTCCAAGGGGGAATGATAGGCCGAGTTAATGGTTCAGTGAGAAATAATATATCAAATATTATTTGAATAAATGTTAATTTATTTATTCAAGAAATAATATTTATTTATATGTGAGTCTACCATATGTGAAGTAAATAATAATAATAATATTATTATTATTATTATGACATGGGATTTTCAAAGATTAAGAGAACGATAATGGAACATGTTTTATTATTAATATTTAACCCTATCTCTCTTTAAGCCTAATTATATCATTCACAACCCTAATATTTTTTGTGCACAATGAATTTTTAGAGATTTCTCCCAATCCCTTGAGAGATATTCTCTAGAATACTCTCAAGAATGAAGAGTGATCCTCCTACACAACAACTCTATATAGAATAAGAATAATCCTTATGACCATGAAGTGATTCTTATTTTGATCTTCAATATATGATATAGGTGTAAAAATATTCCATGTTAACATCTGAGTATTTCTACAGTGGTATAAAAAGGTTGATGATGTATATGTGTTTCACCACTAGAGGAATTATACCCTTAAATACTATAATGTAATGATGGAATAATTATAAGTGGTTTACTAAATCTTAAATAAAGGATTAATTTCAATGTTAGGTAGTTGTTAATTTATATAAATTAATTGAAAATTTCATGTGGTGATATTATCTCATGGATTTGGATGTCGCTATTAAATTGTTCAAAGGATAAATCCAAATAATTTTATGAATTAAAATTTTTGGGATGGGATTAAACACTTCCACTACAACCAAGTACTTACAAGTGGTATCAGAGAGGTCACATTTCAATATATAATTATTTATTGATCATCGGTTGATTTATTCATTTACTGTTATTTTTCTTTTCTTTTTAAATCATTATTTAAATTTGAATGTTGAGATATTATATTATCCTTATTTTTTCTCATTCACAAAATTAAAAAATGGATTAAATTATAAAAATAATGTCTGAAGAACACATATGGATATGCTAAGGATTTTGGCCAGATAGCTTAGGAGTATATGATGTGTATAATGTTGGTACATGTCGTGTACCAAGGTATACTACACCAGGATAAACTGTGACAGATCTTGGTCATTGTGAATTAAATGCACACAACATGTATTAATACATATCATGTGTTAGCTATACTATCCAAGCACATGGTTTTTTAGAATACACATCTTGTGACTCACTTATAAATAATCTAGTCAATGCATTTTTAAAGTAGAAAATGAAGAGTTAGAGATAGATTGTGTATTTATTGAATAATGTGTGTGACTGTCAACCATGTAACTCATAGGTCACATAGTATATAATTACCGTAAACATCATATACCTCATGAATATTTTTTGATGACATCTATGAAAAATCCTCATACATGCGTCATGGGTAAATGGAGTGTTATACTAGGCATGTAACTATCTAGTGTTGAGAATATCTTGATTCAATAATTTCATTAATTTATTTTTGGTTTTTATGCTCACAAAAACCCACATTTGTGTTACTAATGAAATTAATTTAAGTGAATTTCATGAAATTAATATTCATTGAAATATTAATTCTATAAATATATTCAAGACTTTGATCTACAAGAAAAAAATCATTGGAGTATTTGGAACATATTTTAATGTATCATGGAATCATTATTCTCAACCCTACATTGGTAAGTGTAGCGTAAGGAATAAACAATATGTTTATAACAGCATGTATGGATCATTAATCCTATACTATCAGTAAAGTATGGTTAATCAACCCTACATTAGTATGGAACCTGATTTTTGATAAAGAGTTAAGTATGGTTTATCGAACCTATATTCAGAAGAAACCTGAAATTTGAGGGGAAAAGCATATGGTACATTAACCATACTTTGGTAATAAACCATACATTCTCAACATTACATTATTTTTTTCATCACATGAAGGAACCCTATGTTTTACTATTCAACGATGGAGTTTTAAATCTTCAATATTATTCGAGGTTTCTGCAACGGTTTTGAGGGAAATAAAGATTGATTGAAATATATTTTACAAATGATTCAAATGATCATTATGGTTTTTTTAAACTCTCATGTTAAATGAAGTAAAACATTACTATTATTATGGTAATTTATGACTCTCTTGAATGTTTTTGAATTGAAATATTCATAATTTATTATGAAATATTTATAAAGCTATTTTGAATAGAAGCTATTTGACATGCTGGATAAATATGAAGACGTTCTTCATCAGAAATATGTATGTAGTTTCACACATATTCATATACATAAGATTTTGTGTGTTGTTGCCTCAAAATCTATACTTTAGAGACATACATTTTGAGATCTATCTGATTTAATCACTGTTGTTTTCATCACTGCTACTACATTTATTGATTATTATTCTATTGCAAGAATGATGAATCATTTGAATGATGAAGCATTTGGTAAAGATACACTTTGGAGACATTCATGTCTAAACATATGTATGGTGTTTTTTTTCTGAAGAAAGCATGTCAAAATGTTGAATATCTATTTTTTATTGAGCTACATTAAAGATCTGTTTTCATCTTTCAACTACTGTTGCAAGCTGTGAAAGGTTAACCCATACCATCAAACAAATAAAACTATTTTGATTTATTAAAGTTACAGCTAATCTTACTCAATCATGGTCAAGTGACATATTCTTGTAATAAGTTTTGGATATTAGGTACCTTGTAAAAGAAGAAGAAGGAATTAATTAGTCCTATTGTAAGTAGCCAAATGGCTACACTCGGTTGTGGATTTTTAAGGTCTTAGGATAAGAGGACCTAGTGAAAATCACCAAGATCATAGAGTTGAGAGTTGATGGAGTGGACTAAGGTATCTTTGTTCCCAAAACCACTACACGTCGTTGTGTTCATTTCCTTTATTTATTTTCACTGCTCACTCATCATTGGGAGAAAATGGAAAGGAATGTTGCTTTAATACCTTGACCCTAGAAGCCCAGAACTTGTGCATTATTTTATTACATTACAATGATTACAAGGAATAATATCCTAAAGTTCCAATTAGTTTAGTAGTCTTTTAAGACTAGATTATATTCTTGATACCCATAACACATTGGTAAAAGTAAATAAAACATGATATAATATAAAATGAAATAAACTGCATCATTGAAAGATTATTCAAAGTTTTCTTCTTCATAACATGGGGAAAGGAAACATAATAAAGTGGTGATATAAGATGCTCAGTAAGTGTAAGTAAAATAGTGTAATCATAAATAATAATTCATGGTCAATAACTAAAGAATAAATTCTATTGAAACATAATATTGAGCATTATATGGCAGGCGTAAAAGATAAATAAATAATTCCATAATAAAACATAACCATGGATATTCTAATAGACAAAGAATTGCATGGACTATAAATTATTAGTTTCATAATTAGGGAATTCATAATGTGGGACATCATGAATATACGGTCGAGGCCTTGGCCAAGTAATCTGAAAATACTAGGGTATGGCCTTGGCCAATACCTAATTCTGTTTTGTCTCATGAGACCTACTGATGCATCGAGACGCTATAGTGGGTTTTTCTAATCACTTTCTAAGTCCAAAACATTTCTCATATTAAAAGGTTGAAATATAAACAACAAAAACATTTGTATTAAAAAAACTATCAAACAAAACGTAAATACTTTAATTATAACCCATGAATGGTATCAAATTATCACATCCATATTCAAAATGATCATAAAACCTTAAACAAAATATAGTATATGATATCATAAGATATACACCTCAATGAATTAAAAGATTAAAAAAAGTATTTTGACATAGATGAATATAGTTTTAAATGAAAACCTTGAAAAAATCTTGAGGAAATAATATTTAGACATTACAAAGTGTCTCAAAACACTTTGAAACATTAAAATCATAATGCATTCGAATATAATGAGAATAAGGATAATATTAATATGATATATCAAAGGTAATTATATACACCAAAAATACAAGTAATAATTAGTGAACAAGGAATATATCTCACATAAGTAAAAGTGAGACAAGAAAAAGTTTACTTTGGGAAGAGGACTTCTTTTTGAAAATTATTTGTATTTGTCATAAAATTAGATTGTAAACATATATACCCCATAAAATAAAGGGGAAGAAAATTTAAAATATATTTTAGGCATAAGTTATGTCCCACTAAAGTCAAATCATGTAAAAATGGTTTTTAAGAAACTTTAGAAATAAAACATTTTAGTGTGATTTTAGGAAAATAGTAAAGAGGTTTTAAAGTGGAAAAGCATGCCACTCTTCAAAAAACAAAAAAAGAATCAAGAGAGTTTTTCATGATAAAATTTTTGATTTTATAAAAATAATTATGGATTAAAATATATTATATAGTTCACTTTATGATGGGTAAGAATTTAGGAATTTCCCTTAAATTAGACTTCTTTATCAGGAAGAATAAAGAGGGGAACCATTTTAAAACATGAATATCCCTAGAAAATAAGGATGATATGATATGGATATATATTTCTGGAAATTATACATATAATTTAAAATAAATATACAAAAATAAATAATCATTTCATTTGAGTAAATGTGGATAAAGAGTAACTCGAAGGAAAGACACTGGTTAGGGTAGAATCTCTTACCACTTTGTAATCAATCGAATTATATGCCCCAAAATTAATAATAAACAAATGATACATTTAATACCAATAAAACAAATATATTAATGATATTATTTATCAATGGGTAGTATAAATACACCATACATAATAAATAGTGGTGAAAAGGGAATATGTCACAAAAATGGAAATGAGATGAGAAAATCCTAACCTTATGTCTGAATGTGTTCTACACTTGACCTTAATGTCCGGAATAATGAAATTAAATTCATTAATAAATTATTTAGTAACACTTTATACATATATTATAATCATTATGGTTTTATGAAGTTCATTTATGGACTTATTGATGATTCATATGGTTGCATTTCATCATTTGGGAGCATTCGTTTTCCTTGTATTCATTGTCGGTTCTATTGACTATAAGTAACAGAGTTCATGTCGAATGGATATAATTCTCAAAAATAATTTTATATGATAATAATTAACACACATAATATTAAATTTTTATATAACTCATTTTTTTATATGTTTTGAGGATGAGTTATTAGATAAAACATTAGTGATAATCATTCAGATTATTTTGGCATTTTTTTATCATCATAAACTATTTTTGTCATATGAATTGGTATTTTGCATATATAATGGTAAAAAAATTAAATAGGTTATAATAATCATAATATTGTTTGTTTTAACCATAAAAATGGTATCATGACCACCCTTTAAGAACAAACTCAAGAAAAAAAGTTCATCATCCACAAAGGTTATAAATCACACCTCCCAGATGATGATTTCATTTTCAAAATAAAAGAGTGAGAGTAAGGGTATTGATGATTCTTATTACATTAAAATGATATAATTCCAGTATATATATAATACTAGAGTTATAATGCTAATTTATATATATGAGTTCAGGATAGTATAATAAAATAAATAATTGAAAATAAAATAAAAGGAAAATGAAGAGGATTTTACCTCTTGAATACTATTCCTTGAGAACCTCCTTAAGGAAAGGGGTTTGCTATTTTGGTAAGAAAAAGTGCTCATGTACATGGGGAGAAACTAGGGAATAGGATTTGGGTATAACTTTTACAATATTCAAGTCTTGTAGGAGTGAGGATAAGAGGGGTGTTATGTCATTTTTATAGTGGAGGAGAGGGGTGATTTCTCAATATTTAATTCTTTATTTTATTATTATTTTAAAGACATGCAATAGTGTTGATTATTGTGACTAAATATAGTAAATTGTGCATGTGAGAAATAAATAATGGTTCTTAACTCACCATTGCATAAATAATGACTTAAAAATTCATGTATTTAACATTTATCCTAAATTATCGTATTTTATATTCATTAAAAAATCAAACATTTTAGAAAAATATAAAAATTTCACCCAAACCATTTTTCGACCTGTATAATTCAAAAATAAACTCCATTTTATGAAAATAATTTTATAAATATGAGAAAATTAAGTTTTAATTAAAAATTTATTTAGATTAAAAATACATATTTTAATTTATATCTGATTTTATAACACTTTGAAAAATTAACTAAGGTCTCATAAAATTATCCTAAAATCATATGAAAATAAAATATTTATTTCTGAATAGATTTTATAAAATTAAATTTTTTTTTAAATAAATTTATTAATTATAAAATTATAATTAAATATTTATGACTCGTAATAATACCAACACTTAAATATTAATTTTTAAAATATTTATTTACTTATACAATGATATAATTATATCATAATTTCATTTATAATATGCCTAAATTTTATTTATACTTTCATGGATGAGGTTCCTATTCATGTGACTAGTTTACTATTCATAAGGGTCATATTACTGTTCATAAGGGTAACATTACTATTCAAAAGGGTCAATTTACTATTCAAAAAAAGTTGATCCTATCTGACTCTAAATATCTTACTGATCGCAACCATGTATGTCCATTTTTCTAAATTCAAATCATATAAGGGAAAAAATTATGATTAATGTCTAGGTTATAAATATATTTTTTAAATAATTATAATAAAAAAGTATTGTTTGGTAGAGATTCGGTGTTGTGTACATTACATTCTATTTTAAATTTATGTTTAAATACATGGGGTGTTATGGATATGTACCAAGTTAAGAGTTCAAAAACTGTTAAAGTTTTGCAAACCATAATTCACCTACCCCCTCTTGTGTCTTTATCTTCGTTATATCCATCCCACCCTAAAATTTGGTATCATAGGAAGAGATATATAGGTATGTTATTATTTTAATTATTTGATATCGTCATCTTTAATCTAAAGGTTCTACATATTATTTTATTGGCTCAAACAAGCCTAATTTCAAGATTCAGACAAGGACGTTTTGAAATGAAAAATTCTAGGGAAGGTATGTCAATGATTCTTGTTCCATTTTTTAATTGTGATGATTATGGATCCTGGAAAGCCTGTATGATTATTTATTTGAAAAATATTAGAATAAGGTTTTATTTAAATATGGTTAAGCCTTATGAGATTCCCAAAGAAGATTTTGAACTTTGCAATACTGATCAAGAAACAAATATGATCTCAATTCAAAATCTATGAATGCTATTGTGCATGGTTTAGGAACGGAAGAATTAAATCAAGTTTTCCAATGTTCTACGACATATAATACGTGGAAAACTATTATTATATCCTATGAGGAAATTTAAAATATCAAACAATTAAGATACACTAATTAAAAGTGAAAGTTTGATACTTTTAGAATAGATTAGAATGAAACTATCAATCAAATGGATGGTAAGTTGACATAGTTTTCAACAATGTTTTTGCTTCAGGAGATTCAATTTCACGATTAGATCAAACATTAAAAGTAATCAAATTACTACCTCCTAAGTGTAATAGAATATCTATATCAATATTCAATTCTATATAAGTAATTAATTTGACAACGAAGGACTAGGTTAAGACTTTGATGATATATGAATTTGAGATGCATGTTGAAGTTTAAATTCATATAAAAAATGAAGAACTCTCTCTCATGACTACAAATGATGAATCATATAATTCAAATTATATAGATTGTGATAAATTTCTATTAGATCTGGCTAAAAATTTTGAAAAGTTGTATAGAAAGTAGAAAAAGGCACTGAATATGATAGATGTTGTGAATACAAGGAAAGAAGTCATATAAATATTAAATGTACTTTAATCAAAGCTCAAAGGAAATCCAATAATGAAAGTAAAGTCAAAAAGGCTATAAAAGATACCTGGAGTAATAATTATAGTTCATATAGTGAATCTTCTTCAAATACAAAAGCTGGGTATAAAGTTATATGTCTAATGGCTGATACTAATGAGTTATAATCCTATTACTATCAAAAATATAGTACTAAAAAACTTTCTTATGATGAGTTAAATTAATTTTATTTTATGTTACAAGAAAAATATGAATCATTAAAGAAGTACAATATAAAACTTAATAAATCTTATAATTTTGTTCTATTAGATAAAGAAAATTTATCAAAATAGTTTATAAATTTAAAATCTAATGATTCTAAAATTTCTTATGACTTACATAATATTAATATTAAGGAATTAATGGGTGAAGTTGATGATTTATAAAAATATTCTAGTTTTTTAATAAAATGAGAAATATTTTTAAATCAAATACTTGGAAAAAATAAAATACTTAAAGGAAAATTTTGAATTGGAAGCAATGGTGAAAGACCGAAACTTTATAAAAAATATTTTATTCCTGGTTAAAATAGAAAAAACACGTCTACTGTTAAATGTTTCTATTGTGGTACTAATTTTTGTTATGTGAATGATTTATATTTTATAAAATGTAAATTTCTGGTGTTAAAAGTGCTTATTTCTAAAAATATTTGTTATATTGTAGAATTCCTACTCAAAACAAGTTTTTTCACCTAAAAATTTAATTACTAACACCGGTGGACCCAAAAGTATATGTGTACCAAAAACCACATGATTTTTATATTTCCTAGGATTATACCACTAAGACATATCATTAAATAATTAAGTGGTCAATTGAAGGATATGTGTTAAAGTATCTACTGAAGGATTGAACAACTCTAAAGCAGTTTGTTATCAAAAATCATCTAGACTAAATTCACTGATCCAGGAAGTGTTTTATTTTAATATTTGTACACGTATGGAATATTAATTATGTTATTTAAGAAAATAAAGTTATTTATAAAATATTATTAAAATATTATTCTTTATATAAATCGGTTTTTTTTTGTATTTATTAAATAATAGTTTTTATTTAGTTTTAAAATCCAATGTTTGTTATAAAATGTTTATATTTTAATTTCAAACCCAATTTATCTTTTATTCTTACAATTTTATTTCGTTACATATTCAGAATAAATATTCCTACATAACAGATCTTTTTTAAATGATTGTTTTATATTTTTTTCTTAATAAAATGAAATTTCATCTATATTTTTTTAAAACAAAATATTTCATCTTCTTCTTGAAATACTTTTTCTTCTTCTTCTTCAAAATATATTGTTTAAACAACTGTTAAAAATCATTCATAGATAGATGAAGAGGTCAATTACTTCTAATTCTGAAGAAAATATTTCTCACAAAAGGATAAAATTTAATCCTTCTGACCCATTGAAAGAATATCTAGTCTCTTTTTTTGAATATTTTTGTGAAAATACTTATGAAATAAATAAATAAGCATATAGTTATAAAAAATTGTAAGTTTATTAATTTAAAATATCTTATAAAAGTATCCTATTTAAATTTATCTCTCTAAATAAAGAAAAATAGAATCAAAAGCATGATTTGGATGCATTTAGAAAGTTGTATGATAATTTAAATAAAGCATCAGTATCAAAAGTTGTTTTTATTCATTGTAAATATATTAAAATAATACTAAATATAGTTAGATTTGAAAAGAATATTTTGAATCTTATAAAGTGTAAATACTAATTCAAATGGATCACTTCAAAAAAAGATACTATTATAAAGCTCTATCTTGATAAACTGATGTTGTTTCTAGTGTAAATTACTCAAGGAAAGAAAATTGGTTTCATAAATTTCCCAAATGGTATTACATAAAAAATATGATCATTTTATACCGAAAACATTATCACCTAAAATGAATATTTAAAAATATCACATACAGGGGGATTTATAAACAATTACTTAATTTTAGAATAATATTTTAAAAAACCATAGAAATCACAAAAATGTATTTTTCTTAAAAATATTTTCTTAATATCATCTTAAAACGACTTGATTTTCAAATCACTTTCCAAAAAAACTTTTTTTAATGAAGAGAAAAAATCTAAAAACATATATTCCAAAAAAATCTATAAATGTACCATTAAAATAAATAAATCCTATTTCATATTGAGAAGTATAATTTATGAATTTTACCAACAATAAAAGACTTTATTAGATTTGAAAACGCCTTTATTGAAAACCCACATCATTAAAAGGATAATGAAAACTTTGTTTTAAAATGAGTAAACTGGAATAAAAGGATCATTGGAGATAAAAAAATAGTATTTTTTAGGTAAATAAGAACATTATTTTGAAGTAAAAAACATGGATATGGAAGAAAAAATCCATTAAAAAATAGGAATCATTCTTAATATAAATCCATTTTTAAAAAACAATAGAATCAAAAAAGAATAATACCTTGGTATGAAATATAATTTCCCTAGAAAAAAGGTTTCAATACAAAATAACCTCATCATAGGTTATAATAGATCAATATTGAAATATAATATTCAAATAGAAGATATTATAACCCAAGGAAAATATTTATTTCATGAAAACCACTTTTAATATGAGGAAAATTTAAATTGAATCCACATAAAAGAGAGATATTCAAATTGAACCTCAATTAACATGAATAAAATGAAATTCATGATATAATATCTCAAATAGGTAGTATATTCACCACATAAATTTAATTTTATTCATAATACAAAACATTCTTCAAAGATAAGAATTTGAGGCGAAAACCCTTACTACTTAGGAAACTTTCTAATAAAAACCCTTGAAAGAGAGAGATTGAAATTGAAATAAAAATACCACAAATAAATATATTACATGATGTTATATATTAAATTTTTATTATATACTCCATTTTAATGAAATTATGTGCATAAAATAAAATGTGTATTAAAGAAGGAAATTTTGAGATGAACCCCCTATGGATTTAGTAATTTTTGAATAGAAAATAATTGGAAGCTTGAACGTCATACAGTTTAGTAAAAACCCTAAATTTAATCTTGTATTATTGAAAAATAACTTATTTTTCATTATATATAACATATAAATGTGAAATTTTTTATGATGTTAAAATATATCACAATGAAGAGAAATTGTGATGAAACCCTTACCTTGTTACAGATTCATTTTGCACAACCACTTAACTTCATAAATAATCAAATTAGGTGTATTATATACATCCTTAGTAACCTTATTATTCTTTATCTAATTTAATATGGACTATTTATCATCATACTATATTTATTTATTATATTTTTTCCCTTGTGTTTGTGTGAAAGTTGAATTTGTGTCGGCTTATTTTAGTAATCTTAATGATCAAAGATGATATTTTAATAAAAATTTGAAATAATAATATAAACATTACATAACAAAAAACAAATATTTAATTTCTTATTAACATATAATTATATTATTATTTAAGTTCTCATATTCACCCTTTGAATATTTTTATAGTATTTATTCAATTAGGTGGTTAAACCAACCCAAACATGAGCACACTTTAACTTGATGGGTGATTATGGCTAGGAAGTTATTTATTTGAAATAATATCATTATGAAAGAATGATAATGGTTTTATTTATATTTTTATATATTTTTTAATTAAGTTTTAATATTTTTTAATAAAAAATTAAAAGCTAAATGAAAAACAAAATAAATGATTCTTCGTAGAGGTGTTAGTCCACTCACATGCGTGATTGATATTCCTTTATTTTTATAAATGGATAGAAATGAATAAATAAAGGTTGTAACATTAATGTAAAAAACATATAAGTATTATAATGATACTTAAGTCATAATATTCATATTATGATAATATATTTGGAAGAGTAAGATTAAGAAGAAAAACATAAGAAAGAGATAATACTTACATTGGAGACTAAATCATTCTTTGGAAGAATGGTTGAAATTTAATGTCTTAGGATAACTATGAGTAACCAAGGTAAAATTTTTGTGGGAGAGGTTTCTATAGGGATTAAAAATGAACATTTTTTAGGATAAATTGAAGGTGAAGCATAAATTTTAAGGGTTTATGTTGTATCCTCTTATAAGAGAAGAAATGGGCACTTTTGTAAACACCTTTACATTTTTAATAATTTCATGGAACTATTCAAGGTTCAATAGCTCAGAAAAAAGAAAAAAATGTAGGGTACACATGTATTAGTTGATATAAATCACAACCATTCAATTAAAGGCACATTTTTTAAATGTTTTTGAACTTTTACTCAAGGTTAAACTCAATTTACCCCTTTTACTTTTATAGTGATAATTAATTTTTATGCTTATTAAATAATTTTATAGAAAAAATTTAAAATTGAACTTACTGCCTAATTTTATCCTTATGATTTAAAATTTCAAGATCATTTTATCATATAAATTTTATAAATTATTTTAATATTAATTTTCAAATAAACATACTTAATCATATAAAAATAGTTTTTAGAAAAACCATGTTTTTAAAATTTAAATATATAAATAGGATAAAATTATTATTGTTATTGATTTTAATTAAATTATTTGATTTATTATAAATAAAATAAAATTTATGAGTATTTAAAGGTAATCCAAAACCTAATCTCTCCTTGATAATTTTATATTCAAAGAAAATACATAAAACAATTTTTATTAAAGACAAAATTTAATTTAGTCCAAAAAATATTAGAAATTGTATTTATAAGTTCATATAATATTTTAAATTGTATAATTTTATTCCTAAAATACATATTTTGTTTCTCAAAGGTTTTATAAACTTATATTATATTCTTAAGTAATGATAAAATCATAAATTTTATAGTTTGCGCAAAAACAATATTTTTTGACAAAAAAAAATAATCTTTTTAGATGAAAATAAAAAATGAATAGTATTTAAATTTTGATATTATAAATTAAAAAATAAGTTAATTTTATTAATTTAAATTCTAAAATTCATATAAAATTTTTGCAATTTAAATATGTAAGGTGTGAAATAACAATTTTAAGAAAAATGTATATTTAGGTATAATGTGGATATATTCTTATTTATTTTCAAGGAATATTTATTGAATGGATGAAAAATTATTTTTATGTATATTTAAATATGAATGCTATATAAGTTATTATTTTAAAATTAAAATTCTTAAATATATAAATTCAATTTTTTTTAAAAATAATAAAATATAACAAATAACCTTTTTTATTGAAAGTTGATATTTTCAAATATTAACTTTTATAATTATTATTTCCTACCATTTAATAAGATTTTTACTAAATTAATTTATTCTATAATCTATAAAATTGTCTCTTGGAACCAAATTTGTTTTTTTAAAGAAAGGTTCATCCAAGATTGTATTTTCCATGCCTCAGAATGCCCTAACTTATTAAATAAATATAGTAGACGTGGAAATATTTCCATCAAACTTGGTATTCAGAAATATTTTGATACCATTGATTGGAGTTTTATTTTCAAAATTCTTCGGGGTTTTGGGTTTAATGACTCTTTCATTAGTAGAGTTAAAACTCTTTTCAATTTGGCCTTCATTTCAATCCTTGTTAATAGATCTCCTGAGGGTTACTTTAAATGCAACAAATGTGTCTGACAGGGGGACCCCCTCTCCACCATTATTTTATTAATTTCCAAATATTACTTAAGAAGATTACTCACTTGTCTTATGGATTAAAATAAGATTAAACTGATACATGCCTCTAGTAATATGAGTACACCCACGTATCTCTTATACACTGATGACGTCATCCTTTTTACATGGTGACAAACAAAATATCAATAATCTCAAATTTTACCTCTAGAACTATGAATGTTTTTCTAGGAAAACCATTATTTAGAGAAAATCCTATATATTTTTTAGGAATAGGTTTCCTTCAAATAGAAAAATCCAATATTATCAATGTTTTAGGCAGTAAATAAGGATCACTCCCCTTCAACTATCTTGGTGTTCCAATTTTTGGGGGTAGACCCAAGTCTAGTTACTTTTCTACAAATTTTGACCAAATCCTCCTCCAACTCTCCTCATGGAAAGGGAAGTCCCTCTCAATGACCAAGAGGATCTGTCATGTCAAGTCCACAATTGTTTCTAAAATGGGATATTCAATGGTTGTTTATAAATGGACTGCTGGTCTTATAAAAAAATGATGACATCAAAAACTTTGTTTAGAGTGGAATCAAGTTTGAAAGGAAATTTGTGACTATTCCTAGGTCTACATGTTTCAAGACTTTAGATGAAGTTGGTCTTGGCATCATAAATCTCAAGCTCTTCAATGATGTGTTACAAGCTAGACTCACTTGGAACCTTCTTCATAAAATAATATAACTCACTCATTTTCTTCAAAAACCAATTTCTTAATAAATTAAAGAAAGTAAATTTAAATTATATGGGCTCTTGAATATGGACTTATATTAAAAATTAATTTTCAAACATCATGTATAAATCTAGATGGATGGTGAGCAAAGACTCTTCTTTGAACTTTTGCCTTGAAAACTGGACTGGTGCTTCTCTTATTTCAATGGATTCCCCCACTCAACTACCTGAGAACACTAATAATGCCATTAAAGATATGTTATGCTCTCAAATATTTAATTTACCTTATAATATTAAGCAGTTCATTGAAAACTATCCCTTTACCAACACTACTGATTTTTTAATTTTGGAACCTTCTCACAATGGCATGCCTGACTCTAAAAATATTTATGACCATATTCTTAGTAATTCTGAAAACAATTTAAGTTGGGTAAAATTCATTATTAAATTATGGGTAAAGCCCTCTTGATTCATTCTTGTTTGGTGTATTGCGCACAAAACAGTTCCCACTAACACTTGTATTCAATATTTTGGGATTCAACTTTTCTTTAAATGCAGTCTATGTAATCAACATCGGGAAGACATTAACCACTTATTTCTTTCTTGTGCTATATCCATTTCTCTTTAGAATTATGTCTTTGATTTTTTTGAGCATATATGGTTACTTAATGAATCTATCACCACTCAACTACAACGTTGTGTGGATATGACAGCCTCTCAGCAAATCAAGACTCTCTTCATAACTGTTGTAGATGAGCTTCTCCATGTGATCTGATCTGATATAAATGCACATATTCATAGCAATTGATCATCTATTATTTATGCAGGAAAGATGAAAATACTCATTGCCATTCGAGAAGCTACCTCAATTCATAAGTGTTGACCTCACCTGTTTTGATAATCTCAATCATGTATTCATATGTATTGAAAATCCCAATTATGCTTTTATTCTCTATGATATTTTTAAGTATCATTGATCTATACTTTAATTCTTTCAAATATGTGATCAAACCAATAATAATTTTCAAAATAGTCTTTGGAATATTTTAATCCTCTTTTATCTATGTTCATACAAGTTATAAATTGATTCTAACACAATCGGATGTGTTCTGCATAAAACAGATAAGTAATCTGTCTATAGCTACTAATAAAGAGCTACCGGTAACCAGTCTACTGATAGACTTAGTCTACCGATAGACAGTCACTGATATACTTAACACAGAGCTACCTATGTACTTATAAATGTAAGCTACTGACTTACAGATAGCTACCGATACATACATAGAGCTATCGGTGTAAGTATAAATAGCTACCGATGGAATAAGAGTCACCGATGGACGAAGCTACTGACAGACTCACAGCTACCGATACTGATGCATGGAGCTACCGATGCATGGAGCTACCGATGCATGGATCTACCGACGTATGCAGCTACCGACGCATGGAGCTACCGATAAACAAAGTCACCGATACAAGCATGTACCAACCGACGCATAGAGCCACCGATAGAGTCAAAGCAACTAATGACATTGAGCTACCGATGTTCAAGCTACCGATGTTCAAGCTACCGATGCTGATTACCTACCGATCACTCGACTCACTGTTTGAATTTCTTTATTTATCTTTATTTAATCTATCTAATAGTCATATCATACATTTTAATGATTTTTCAAATATCTGATCAAGGTTGTCGGATGTCAGGAATACGTACCTCGTACCTGCAGAAAGGAAATATTTTATGTCCCCTGTTGCACGTGACATAAATACAAGAAGACTCTGCTGAAGAGTAGACACACAACAAAGAGACAACACACAGAGACAAGGAAGACATACGACATACTCAAGAAAAGATCTGTGCAGACAAGAAGAACCAAGCAAGACAGAATCACATAGACAATCAAGACTACTCAAGAAGAGTTCTGTGCATACAAACGAATATCGAAGAGATTCATCGACTACATTTTTCACTCTGTGAACCTGGAGCATATGACACTATGTTTCTCAAATAGAAACGAGAAGAGGACTCAGACTCACTTCTGATCGAATCCAAAGGAGTCCAGAGCTACACTGAAATCACCAGAACCACTTCTAAACTCTACATATCTTGTTCTGTGATTTATTACTATACTTTTCGAGAAGTGTGTGTTATCTGCTGTATCTAACACATACACTGTATCCTGTACTCAAACTGAAGGATTTGTAAATCCTTACCAAACTCTTTCATTCTTTCTTTCCCACGAATAACAGTGGTAGAGGTCGTGTGTGACCTGGACAGCTGGTTGCTGTTGTACTGTTTCCCACGAAGAACAGTGGTAGAGGTCTTGGACCTGGACAGTTGTAAACTGTTGAACCCCGATCCAGGGTGTGGATCATTTTTATATAAACTTTTGAGAGGACTAAGTCTCGGCTTGAGACTGAACCTCTTGGTTACATTGTTGTGCCATCTCTTCCTAAGTTTTATTCCGCTGCTAATCACTTTAAAACTAATACTGTTTTTAAAGTTACTTTGATAATTAAATTAGCAAGTGTTTATGTTAAGTGTAGATTAGTAAGTTAGCTTCAAAAGATAATCACACACTCCTGTGTTGATTAACTGGGAATTAATCAATCCCTTGAGAATCTAACAAAACCTCTACTTTAATATAAATTCACTACAGTTTAATTTATTATTTTATTTGGGGGTCTTTAAGACACTTTTTAAATACAGAAATTTTAATTGGTACTCAATTCACCCCCCCCCCCCCTCTTGAGTAAACCACTCCGACCAACACTTGGTATCAGAGGATTGAAAATACTTTCTAAAAGTACTCTGCTTTTGAACTGTGATTTTAGTTGTATTTTAAAGTTCTTAAAATTTCTGTTATATCTAAATTTTTATCTCTTTAAAATTTTCTTATCATAGACAATAGACTTGAGGGTGCTGCTACTAACCGGACACCTTTCTTCAATGGAACTAATTATGCTCAGTGGAAACTGAAAATGAAAATTCATCTAGAAAGCATAGGTTTTGATATTTGGACTGCCATTGAATCAGAATACAAAATTCCCACTACTGCTAGATCTACTTGGGATGAACCTACAAAGACTGCTTACAATAACAACTGCAAAGCTATGAATGCCTTGTACTGTGCTCTAGGAGATGAAGAGTTTAATAGAATTTCTGCTTGTAAAACTGCATATGAAATTTGGGATACCTTAGCTGTTTCTCATGAAGGAACAACGAATGTTAAAGAAATGAGATTGAACACTTATACTATCAAGTATGATAATTTTAAAATGAAGCCTGACGAACCCATTTCTGACATGTATCTCAGGTTCAATGAAATTGTCAATACAATGATCTCGCTGGGAAAGGATGTCTCATCGAAGGAACAAATTATGAGAATTTTGAGATGTCTACCTGATAGATGGAGAGGCCCATCTGTCTCAATCAAAGAATCATGTGATATTGTTGCTCTACCTGTCAAGGAACTAATTGGCAAGCTGATGATGTATGAAGAAGACCTTAAAGTGAATAAAGAGGAAGAAAATGAACCTGCAAGAAAGTCTGTCGCTTTCAAATCCTCAACTTCAAAGAATAAGGACAAAGAAAAGCTTCAAGCTGTAGTTGAAATTTCAAGCTGTGAAGACAGTGAAAGTGATTCTGACAGTGATGCTGAGATGGCTCACATTGCTAGAAGATTTAAGAAATTTTATAGGAAAAAGAAGTTCTTTAGAAAAACAAATTATAAGGGTAAGTATGATCACCAAGGTAAATGGAAAAAGGATTGGAAGAAGAATGACAAATCAGATGATGTTGTCTGCTATGAGTGCAAGAGAAAAGGACACATTAAAGCCGACTGTCCAAAGCTGAAGTATAAAAAGAAATATGAATATAAGGACAATAAGTTTAAGAAATCCATGAAGGCTACTTGGAGTGCTTCTGAGGATAGCTCTGCTGAATCTTCAGACTCTGAAAGGAATCGAGCAAACATGTGCTTTATGACAAACACTTCTCAGGTAACTGCTGAAACTCCTGCTTTAAATTATTATTATTCTGGAGATAATGCAGAATCTGACTCTGATTCTGGAACAATGTCTAAAAATGAATTGGTTGAGTACTGTGATATGCTGGAAGAGACATGCAATGAACTTAAGGATAAATACAAGTCATTAAAGAAACAGCATGCTCTCACCACTACAGTTAACACCGAACTTACTATTGAAAAAGAGAAAAATGCTCAACTGTTAAAAGAAAACATTGAACTGAAACTATCTAATGAGCAACTCAAGAAAGACTTAGAGAAGTTCACAAATGGAAAGAATACTCTAACACAGATTCTAGGAAAGCAAATAGCACCTAAATATACTACCAGTATAGGATACCAACCTGGACAAAGGAAAATTGCCAAAACTAGATTCATTTCTAAATCTGGACAGAATGAAGGTAATTCTGGAACTTCATATGCTTCAACCAGTTATATACATAGCTATGGATCTAATAAAGTTTATCTTTCAAAGCATATCAATTCTACAAATTATATGAGACCCATTAGACAAATATGGGTACCTAAAGTGTTATTGGCTAACCTATCTGGACCCAAGAAAATCTGGGTACCAAAATCATCTCCCATCTAAATCTGTTTTGTAGGGAACTTGCTTAAAGAGATCCTGTAAAGAGACCTAGTATTTGGACAGTGGATGTTCAAGACATATGTCAGGAGACTTTTCTTGTTTCAAGAGTTTAATAAAAGTTGATGGAGGCTTTGTCACCTTTGGTGATAACTCTAAAGGGAAAATCGTCGGCCTAGGCCAGATTGGTAACACTGATTCAATTTTGATTTCTAAAGTTTTATTTGTTGATGGACTTAAATACAATTTATTAAGTATTTCTCAGTTATGTGATGATGGTTTTCATGTTAAATTTGAAAATGATTCTTGCAAAGTTTTTAATTCTAAGAATATTTTGGTATTTTCTGCTTTAAGAAATGAAAATGTTTATGTTGTTAATCTGAATTCTTTAGCTAAGCAGAATATTACTTGTTTGAATGCTTTTCATAAATAATCTTGGCTATGGCACAGAAGATTGGGACATTGCAACATTCACTCACTTAGAAAACTCTCTAGAAAAAACCTAGTTAGAGACCTACCCAAATTAGAATTCCCAAATGATAGAGTGTGTAACCCCTATCAAAAGGGAAAACAACACAAAGTTTCTTTTAAATCAAAGAAAGAAGTTTCGACTTCTCAACCACTTGAATTGGTTCACATGGATTTTTTTGGACCATCAAGAGTTTCTATTTTAAATGGGAAGCACAATGTTTATGTTCTTGTAGATGACTTTACTCGATATACTTGGGTATATTTTCTAGCTCACAAAAGTGAAGCTTGTTCTTCTTTTGTTAAATACTCAAAATCTATAGAGAACCATAGTGGTCTTAAGATTAAAACTTTGAGGAGTGATCATGGTCGTGAGTTTGAAAATCAAGATTTTGAATCTTATTGCTCACACAATGGCTATACTCATAACATCTCTGCCCCTAGAACACCCCAACAGAATGGTGTAGTAGAAAGAAGAAACCGAACCCTTCAATAAATTGCTAGAACCATGCTCAATGAATATGATCTGCCTATTTATTTTTGGGCTGAAGCTGTAAATACAGCTTTTTATGTTATTAATAGAGTCTTAATCAGACCTGTTCTTAAGAAAACCCCTTATGAATTGTGGAACAATAGAAAGCCTAAGGTTAATTACTTTAAAGTTTTTGGTTGCAAAGTATTTATTCTGAATACTAAAGATAATCTGGATAAGTTTGCTTCCAAAAGTGATGAAGGAATTTTTCTGGGTTACTCTATTTCAAGTAAATCCTATAGAGTATCCAATAAGAGAACTAAATGTGTGGAAGAATCTGTTCACATCAAGTTTGATGAAACTGATCCACATGAGCCTAAAACCTCTCTTGAAGAAGATTTGTCTATTCTGGACCTTAATGATAATTCTAAAGAACCTGTTATAAAAGCATCCAGTTCTGGACTTTTTCCAGAATCTGCTTCTGTTGAACCCGAACCTATAGATGAACCTGAAATTTCTAGTCCAACCTTTACCAGATCAATGAGGATTCTAAAGAATCATCCTTTAGAAGCTGTTGTTGGTAATCTTGATATAGGAACACAAACTAGAGCTTCTCTAAGAAACCAGGTTGAACATCAAGCTTTTCTTTCACAGCTAGAACCCAAAAATATCAATGATGCTATCAATGATGAATTCTGGGTAATAGCTATACAGGAAGAATTAAATCAGTTTGAAAGAAACAAAGTCTGGGAATTAGTTGACAGACCTAGGGACACTATGACCATAGGCACAAAATGGGTTTTTAGAAATAAAGTAGATGAATCTGGAAATATAGTTAGAAACAAAGCTAGACTAGTTGCACAGGGATATAGTCAAGAAGGTGGTATAGACTATGAGGAAAATTTTGCACCTGTAGCTAGACTAGAAGCCATTAGGATCTTACTTGCATATGCTGCACATCTGGATTTCAAGTTATATCAAATGGATGTGAAAAGTGCATTTCTAAATGGTTTTATAATTGAAGATGTTTTTGTAGAACAACCACCTAGATTTACTAACCCCCATTTTCCAAATCAAGTTTTTAAACTTTCTAAAGCTTTGTATGGTTTAAAACAAGCTCCAAGAGCTTGGTATGATAGACTTAGAAATTTCCTTATTTCAAAAGGTTTTACTAAAGGGATTGCTGATCCAACTCTTTTCATTAAAATAATTTCTAAAGATGTTTTATTTGTACAAATATATGTTGATGATATTATTTTTGGATCTTCTAAACACTCTTTATGTACTGATTTTTCAAAAAGTATGCAAAATGAATTTGAAATGAGCTTAATGGGAGAGCTTAAGTACTTTCTTGGATTTCAAGTATTTCAAAATGAAAATGGTATTATTTTGAATCAAAGTAGATATACAAAGGATCTTTTAAAACGTTTTGGTCTGGATAGTATCAAGGAAAGTGAAACTCCTATGAGTACTACCTGTAAATTGGATGCAGATGAAACTGGGAAACCAGTTGATCAAACAAATTACAGAGGTATGATTGGTAGTTTACTTTATCTTACTGCTAGTCGACTTGATATTATGTTTAGTGTGTGTATGTGTGCTAGATTTCAAGCTAATCCAAAAGAATCTCATTTGCTTGTTGTTAAAAGAATTTTTAAATATCTTAAACACACGGTTAACTTAGGTTTGTTTTACCCAAAAGGACAATCCTTTGAGTTAATGAGTTATTCAGATGCTGACTTTGCTGGTTGTAAGTTAGATAGAAAAAGAACATCAGGAACATGTCATTTGCTTGGAAAATCTTTAGTTTCTTGGTGTAGTAAGAAACAGAACTCAGTTGCATTATCTACTGCCGAAGCAGAATATATAGCTGTTGGTAGTTGCTGTGCACAAATTCTGTGGATGAAACACACTCTTTTGGACTATGGATATGTTTTTAAACATGTTTCAATCAACTGTGATAACACCAGTGCAATAAACATCTCTAAGAATCCTGTATCTCACTCTAAAACCAAACACATAGATGTAAGACACCATTTCCTAAGAGATCACTATCAAAAAGGTGATATTTCTCTTGAATTTATTGGCACTGAACATCAATTGGCTGATATTTTCACTAAACCTTTAAGTTCGAATAGGCTAAGTTACATAAGACACGAATTGGGAATGTTTAATCACAACCGGTGTGAAAATTCTCACTGATGTGAAATTCTCACCGATGTTGAAAATTCTCACCGATGTTGAAAATCCTCACCGATGTACAATTCTCACCGATTTGTTTTTCTCACCGATGATTAACTCACACCGATGCAATATTTTAAAACTTCTGTCTGCCGCCAAGAATATGAATCGTTTTATTTTATTTTACTCTATTTTAGTCGTTTATTTGGAATTCCTAAATGATAAAAACTAAGTCTAAGCCACTTCCTACCTCACCGAGCTCAAAACCTCTCACCTTCTAACCTTTGCTCCCAAATCGTCCAAGAACCCTAAACCCCTGATGGAAAAAACCAAGCTTCCTATCGTCAGAGATGAAAGTGGAGAACCAAATGCTAAGAAGCAGAAGACACAGCATAAAGCCAGTGTTAGTGAAGTCAGAACTAGATTGGGAAAGCGACCAGTGAATCCTCACTTGCAGAATAGAGACATAGTAATCGAGAAGGAACTGTGCGTGGAATGGCTACTGCCTAGCAAATTTTTAGTACTCGAGATTCTAGAGGACCAGAAGTGGGTGGATTTTTTCTCGAATAACAATGGCCCATACTACCCGAAGTTGGTAAAACAGTTCTACGAGTTTGTAACTTTCGAGAAGGCTGAAAATGAGAATCGGGTAATCTCGTTTTTAAATGGAAAAGAGATGTCTTTTTCTTCAATAGAGTGGGCTGAGAGTTTGAAAGTACCACATGAAGGTGTCTCTGGGTATGTATCAAGAGCAATTCCACCTAGCAGTGATATATTTGATTATGAAACTGCCCTAAAAGAACTGACTGGTAATGGGAATCAAAGGCAAGTGGTTGCTGCTGAAATGGATGGAGAGAATCGACTGCTTTTCAAGTTTGTTCAGCATGTGTTGATACCGAGGCGAGGAGATTTTGCAAATCTGAGATATCAAGATATCTATCTTCTTCATTTGCTAAGACATGGTGTAAAAATCAATCTGTGCAGATTGTTAATGCTTCAAATGGAAGATATGATTAGACCAAAGTCAAAGACTAATGCTTTGTTCTTTTCCAAGCTAATTTCAGTAATGATAAAAGTGAAAGGAATAGCTGAGTCTCAGGATGAGACAGTTGTAGTCAAGAACAATTTCTGCATCACCTCGACTGTATGTAAGTACATGAAAATTAACTGGAACCCATGGAAGGGAGAATGGGTCAGTGATGATCAGAAGATATATGATAGGTTTAATCCTGTGGATCATCCCTCAAGACCAAAGGATATGAGAGATCCAAGTCTGAGACCTGATGAAGAGGAACCTGTTTATAGTAGTGAAACAGAAGAAGAAACAGAAGAAGAAGAAGAAGAAACTCCTATGGATGTTGGAGGAGATCCAGACTTTCCCCCAAGTCCTGTTGCAGAATTGGTTTATTCTAGGAAAGGAAAGGTAGAGGAAATTCTGTCTACTCATGAGGAAGACCAGTCTGTACCTCACCAAGAAGAAGAGGAAAAGGAAAATATATCTGAATCGCCTGCTTCTGGTAGTTTAAGTATGATTCCTCTGATTGGAAGCTCAGCTATGCTGACTGCTGAAGTAGAAAGAGATACAGAAGAAGCTGTACCTGTATCAGAAGATCTTCTAGATGCTGCACCGGTGGAACTTGTAGTAGAAGATTCTGTTGAAGAGAATCCAGCACTGAATGCTGTTGTGATACATGAGAATGCACCCATTGAGGGGGAGCATCAATCTGTTCTTGGAAATGTTACAGTAGCTATTGAGCTTGGAGACTGGGTAGAATACCCAGGGTTTATAGTCTGTGGATTGGATTATCCGGATTCAGACAATGAGATGTCTGTGAATAGATCGAAGACCAATTATGATCTTGCTTCTGAGTTGTTGCCAGATAATGTGGTCAGATTTCATGATTTGAATAAGCTGAAAGAGGACCTCAAATCCGGTTTTGTTGAATAAGTGAAGTTAATGGAAACCTCCCTTGCATCCTCAATTAATTCAATAATGATTGATTCTGTAGCCAGTTTGGCCTCAGCAAAGGGATCTGCTGCAGTTGTTTCAAATGATTTTGTCTCTAAATCTGATCTTGAATCCATGAAGAATGATCTGAAAGAATCTTTCAGTGTATCAGTTGTTGAGATGAATCAAATCTTTTATGAAGAAATGAAAATGTTAGAGAGATCATTCGAGCTATCTCTGGCTTGTAATTTATCTTCCTTTATGTCTGAGCTTATGGAAGAAGTGAAAGAGTGCCAGACTCAGTCTTCTAGGATCGAATCAGATCTTGAAACTCTCAAGACATCAGTTGTTGCTTTGGATTCTTATATGAGCTCCAAGTCTCAAGCTGACAAGGACCTAGCTTATTTGAAGAGTGTAGTAAGCCAGTTTGTCTCGGTGTTTGAAAGTTTCAAAACCTCAGTGAAGGATCATGTTCAATTGCAAGACTCTCAAGTTCAAAGCCTAATCAGTGGTTTGTCTAAGAGTTTCAAAGAAACTATTTCCTTCTCTCTTGGCCCTCTCACATCCAAACTTTCAGTTGATCTGAATCAAGTTCGAGCAATGTTGAAGGAGGAGATTGGTTCAATTTCAACCAGTGGATCTGTGGACTCGTCAGAGCTGAGCCGAGTGGTGCTTTCTTCAAGAGATTCTGCTAGAGAAATAATGAAGATTGTTCAAGATTATATGAGAGAAGCCTCTGCCTCTCAGGAAGCCATAAAGAACAAAGTGGACCACTACTTCACCAGAATTTTCACCAAGCATCAACTCGATCACCACTTCAAGATGATGTTGGAAAACATGAAGCTACCACCAGTCACTCAAGCTTTCAGAGAACAAGTGAGCAAGCTAAGAGGACTGACTCCTGTCTTAGAGAAATTCATGGAGAACAAAGATGATTTCATCTCTGCTATGGAAAGAGGAGGAGGAATTATTATGGATTTTAGAAATCTGCTGCTGCCCTTCTTGCATGTTGATGCCAGACCAGTCATCATCCCTCCTGCTTTTCCTGCTTCTGCCTCAGCTGCTTCCACAGTCCAGCTGACTCCTGCTCAAGCTATTCGAAGCCTCACACCAATGATCACCCAAAGATCTTCAACCTACAGGCCTGACTCTGTGTCAGTGGCCCAGCCTCATTTAATCTTTTCTGGCATTCCAAAACCTTCACCTGAATCCTCACCACCCGAACCTTCTTCTGATCCCAAAGGAAAATCTCACGTGGAAGAGGTGGAATGATCCAGTGGCCAGGATTTTTGATAAGAATTCATTTGTATTCTGTTTCTGTACTTTTTGACTACTCTAATACATAAGAACTCCTTTTACTTCTCATGTTTTATTTGTCTCCTATATATATGCATTCCCACTTTTTGATTATCACAAAGGGGGAGAACAAAATGATAGAATAAGAAAGGGGGAAAACAAATTGAGAGAATAATAAGGGGGAGAAAAATAACAAGCGGTGGAGAACAAACTGAGAGAATGAAAAATATTTTCAATGGAGAAAAATAAGGAATAAGGGAAGGCACATTACCCTTTTTCATTTTTACCTCTGATACCTTATGTCTATTTAGTACCTTATGATTTTTACCTCTAATAACTTATGTTTGTATCATACTATTTCTATTATCTCTGATGCTGTTTTCAATAAGAAAATTGAATTCAATATTATACTATTAACTATTATATTTTCGCTATGTTAAATGCCCATATCATAAATTGTGATTATCAAAAAGGGGGAGATTGTTGACCTCACCTGTTTTGATAATCTCAATCATGTATTCATATGTATTGAAAATCCCAATTATGCTTTTATTCTCTATGATATTTTTAAGTATCATTGATCTATACTTTAATTCTTTCAAATATGTGATCAAACCAATAATAATTTTCAAAATAGTCTTTGGAATATGTTAATCCTATTTTATCTATGTTCATACAAGTTATAAATTGATTCTAACACAATCGGATGTGTTCTGCATAAAACAGATAAGTAATCCGTCTATAGCTACTGATAAAGAGCTACCGGTAACCAGTCTACCGATAGACTTAGTCTACCGATAGACAGTCACCGATATACTTAACACAGAGCTACCGATGTACTTATAAATGTAAGCTACTGACTTACAGATAGCTACCGATACATACATAGAGCTATCGGTGTAAGTATAAATAGTTACCGATGGAATAAGAGTCACCGATGGACGAAGCTACTGACAGACTCACAGCTACCGATACCGATGCATGGAGCTACCGATGCATGGAGCTACCGATGCATGGAGACACCGATGCATGGAGCAACCGATGCATGGAGCTACCGACGTATGCAGCTACCGACGCATGGAGCTACCAATAAACAAAGTCACTGATACAAGCATGTACCAACCGATGCATAGAGCCACCGATAGAGTCAAAGCAACTAATGACATTGAGCTACCGATGTTCAAGCTACCGATGTTCAAGCTACCGATGCTGATTACCTACCGATCACTCGACTCACTGTTTGAATTTCTTTATTTATCTTTATTTAATCTATCTAACGGTCATATCATACATTTTAATGATTTGTCAAATATCTGATCAAGGTTGTCGGATGTCAGGAATCCATACCTCGTACCTACAGAAAGGAAATCTTTTATGTCCCCTATTGCACGTGACATAAATACAAGAAGACTATGCTGAAGAGTAGACACACAACAAAGAGACAACACACAGAGACAAGGAAGACATATGACATACTCAAGAAAAGCTCTGTGCAGACAAGAAGAACCAAGCAAGACAGAATCACATAGACAATCAAGACTACTCAAGAAGAGTTCTGTGCATACAAACGAATATCGAAGAGCTTCATCGACTACATTTTTCACTATGTGAACCTGGAGCATATGACACTCTGTTTCTCAAACAGAAATGAGTAGAGGACTCAGACTCACTTCTGATCGAATCCAAAGGAGTCCAGAGCTACACTGAAATCACCAGAACCACTTCTAAACTCTACATATCTTGTTCTGTGATTTATTACTATACTTTTCGAGCAGTGTGTGTTATCTGCTGTATCTAACACATACACTGTCTCCTGTACTCAAACTGAAGGATTTGTAAATCCTTACCAAACTCTTTCATTCTTTCTTTCCCACAAATAATAGTGGTAGAGGTCGTGTGTGACCTGGACAGCTGGTTGCTGTTGTACTGTTTCCCACGAAGAACAGTGGTAGAGGTCTTGGACCTGGACAGTTGTAAACTGTTGAACCCTGATCCAGGGTGTGGATCATTTTTATATAAACTTTTGAGAGGACTAAGTCTCGGCTTGAGACTGAACCTCTTGGTTACATTGTTGTGCCATCTCTTCCGAAGTTTTATTCCGCTGCTAATCACTTTAAAACTAATACTGTTTTTAAAGTTACTTTGATAATTAAATTAGCAAGTGTTTATGTTAAGTGTAGATTAGTAAGTTAGTTTCAAAAGATAATCACACACTCCTGTGTTGATTAACTGGGAATTAATCAATCCCTTGAGAATCTAACAGAACCTCTACTTTAATATAAATTCACTACAGTTTAATTTATTATTTTATTTGGGGGTCTTTAAGACACTTTTTAAATACAGAAATTTTAATTTGTACTCAATTCACCCCCCCCCCCTCTTGAGTAAACCACTCCGACCAACAAGAAGATTCTGTGTGGTAACACAATTACCGACTTTGGGATTCTATAGTGGCTTGGGGTGAAGGGTATTTATCCATGGACTAGACATACTTTTGAATTTTTCTCATAAGCTCTGCCCCCAGGATGGATTAAATTTAATGTTGTTGGTGCTTCTAAAGGAAACCTGGGACCCACATGTTATAGTTCTATCTATTGAAACCACTCTATAAAGACACTAGGGTACTTCTATAGAATCTATTGTGTCACCTCATCTCTAGAAGCTGAAATGATGGGAGTGATTCATGATATCTATTTTACAAAGAAACTTGTATGGAACAGTCTATGGATTGAAAGTGATTAAATGACCATTGTGATTCCTCTTTGGAATGGTGTAGCACACCTTAAATTTCAAATTACATCATGTTGGATGGACTTTCTACATTCACTTATGGATACCATCTATATTTTGACTCATACCTTTTGTGAAGCGAACATGGTCATGGATGGCCTGGCTAATATGGGAGTCAACCATGACATTACATGGTAAAATGAACTCCCTTTAGATTTATTTTCTCTTTATTATAAGGATTATAAAAAATCCCTTCTCTCAGACTCATGTAATACTTTTATTTAATAAATTTAATGTTTTAGTCTTTGACCAAAACACCACCATTTTAAAAAAAGGGATTCAACCTTAAAACATATTAATCTTTGACATTATCATGTTCACCTATAATTATTTTAGTTCAAACTATATCAATCATAGGTTAATATAGGTTACTTTATGTTGGGTTATCTTATAATTCTCTTTATAATACCTCAAAAAACATGGAAATTCATCCTTCGTAGTGATTTTTAATGAGCATGTGATCAACCAAATCATATCATTCAAGAGTGTATACCTAGGTGTGCATTTTTCATCCCACTCATCATGAATTAAGGGGATAATTGATTCAATGATCAACAAACCCTTTTTTGGGGGGATTACCTCTAGGTTCATCTGTTCTATAGCCTCATTCACCTTCTAGTATAAAGACAGGGATGTATTACATGGAAAACCACTTACTCAAGACTTTACAAAAAAAAATTGATATCATCTTATGATTAAACTCATCTTTAGGGTTTTCACTCAGTTTATCTACACTAATCATTAAAAGTAACTAAAATCATCTATAAAAATGACTAAACTTTTCCTTTGATACCAACTATGGAGACTCACTCTAAAAATATATAAATAATACATTGATTATATGATTTAATTAATGAGTCTCACAAAAAGACACATAACCTGAGGACCTATAGGTTTATTATCTTGGATACAAGCTATATAATAATCTTATTTGACACATATTGTTGATATTTCCCCTTAATTGTGCTCTTATAGACTCTCTTTCAGACATATCATATGATATAATCATCTTTATAACCTAGGGAATGGAAACATAAGAAAAGGGGTGAGCTAAAATGAACAGTAAGGGAAAATTATCAACCAAGCATAATGGTTAGATCATAAACATGGGGGAAAACCTGAGCAAGGTAGAAATATCATATAAAATATTATGGGGTCTTAAGTAATAATCATGAAACTTGATTTATCATTATGGATCATGGTATATAAGAATATAATGAGAAATCAAATAAAACAAGAAATCATGACATTATAAAGTAGAATATCTTTAAAATATGGTATATCATAAACATTGATCATAGAATAGAATTACAGCATCACCTAAGAAAAGGAAATCGGGACAAAAATGAGAATAGATAAACATAACATAGTGAAGTATGATTCACCACCCAATTCCCATAACATAATAGAGCAGGAATCACTACAGATTCTCATAATGGAGTAGGAATCACTACTTAATTCCCCTAATGTATCAAGAGTCACTACTTAATTCTCATAGTGGAGAAAGTATCACTACCTGATTCCTATAGTGGATCAGGAATCACTGCCTCATTTAAATATTAGAGAAAGCAGCGCCACCTAATTTCTATAGTGATGCAAGTATTCCCTACTTGATTATAATAGTGGAGAAATCATTCCTTTCTAGATTCACAAAGTTATCTCATGAGATATAAAACCATAAAAATGAATTATAGGTATATATAGGACCCCAGTCGTCATCATCCATACATATGAGTACCACATATAATCAAATAATTCATCTTATCATAAATAACACATAGAAATAAAATGGTTTTCATAATTTTTCTAAATGTTATCACATAAAATATAATCATTTAATACTAAAAACATGATCACCAAAAATGAATATTTAAAAATAGCACATATAGGGTGATTTTTAACTATTACTTTATTATATAATAATCCTTTAAAAAGGAAGATAAATCACAGAAAGGAATTTTTCTTAAAAATTATTTCTTAATATCATCTTAAAAAGATGATATTTTTAGATCACCTGCAAAAAAATATTTTAAAATAAAGAGAAAAAATCTTAAAAATTATCTTCCGAAAAAATTCCAATAAATATACCTTTAAAATAAAAAAATCATATGTCATAATGAGAATTAGAAGTGAAAACTTTCCCTGAGAATAAAATCCTTTCAAGTATTTGAGAATGCCTTCATTGAAAACCCACATAGTTAAAAGGGTATTGAAAAGTTTGTTTTAAAATGAGTAAAGGGGAATAAAAGGATAATTATAGATAAAAATAATTTTAGTTTACTATAGGTAATAAATAACATTTTTAAGATATAAAAACAAGGATATGGAAGAAAAATCCATTAAAATAAATGGGAATCATTCTTAATATTAATGGATTTTTATAGAATAATAAATCATGAAAAAAGAATACTTTTGTGTGAAAAATGATTTAAATAGAAGAAATATATAAATACAACATACCAATATCATAGGTTAGAATAGATCTATCTTTAAAGATAATTTTAAAATAAAAGATATTATGATCCAAGGAAAATATTTAAGTCACAAAAACCACTTACAACTTCAGAAGAATTTAAATTGATCCTCGTAAAATAGATATATTAAAATTAAAATTCAATTACTGTGAAAATCGCCACGGCTTAAGAAATGTTCTAATAAAATCCCCTTGAAAAGAGAGAGCTTGCAATTGAAGTTCAAATATAATCAATAAATATATTTGAGGATATTATATGTCAAATGTTTAATAGACATTCCATTTAAATTACATTAATTTCATAAAATAAAATTAGTCTTAAAGAAGGAAATTTTGAGAAGAAACCATTATGACTTTAGTAATTTTTTAATTAAAATTCATTGAAAGCTTAAACATGATATGGTTAGGTAAATACCATGAATTAAATCATGAATTATGATAAAAATACATTCTTTATAAGTATATACACCATATAAATATGAAATTGGTTCATAACATTAAAACATATCTCAATTAATAGAGATTGAGATAAAACAATTAATTTATTCTAGATTCGTTCTGGCATGGGATTAACTTCCTAAAAATTAAATTAAGTATATTATATAAATAATTATGAACCTTATTATTATATATTTAGTTTTATATGAACCATTTATCATTATATGTTATTTATTTATTATGATGTTTTTTATTGTGTTTGTGTGAAAATTAAATTGGTGTTGACTTATTTGGGTAATCATAGCGATCAAAGATGATATTTTAATAAATAGTAGGAAGCATAATATGACCATTATAAAACCAAAAAAAAATATTTAATTTCCTATTAACTTATAATAATATTATTATTTAAATTTTCATAGTCATACTTCATATAGTTTTATAGAATTTATTCAAGTAGGTGGTTAAACCAACCCAAATATGAACATACTTTAACTCAATTTGAGAGTATGGTTAAGAAAGTGTTTATTTTGAAATAATATAATTATGGAAGAATAATAATTTCATTTTTTTTATTTTTTATTATTTTGAACTAGTTTTAAATAATTTTGGATAAAAAATTAAAAGCTGGATGAAAAACAAAAAAAAATCTTTGTGGAGGAAGAAGTTTGTGCACAAGCATGACTGATGTTCATTTATTTTTATAAGTGGGTGGACCTGAATAAATAAAGTTTGTAAAATTAATAAAAAATACATATCAGAAAAATAATAATACTAAATCAATAATATAATTATATTGATAATATATTTTGATTATTAGTATTAATAATAAAAACTTAATAAGGAGATAATACTTATGTTAAAGACTTGATCATTCTTTGGAAGAATCCTTGAAATTGAAGGGATTAGGATAACTATGAGTGAATAGAGGATTATGTTCATATAAGTGGGTTATGGCAGAGTATAATTGTATAGATTCAAGGATTAATTATAATGTGAGGTGTATCTTCGAAGGGTGTAAGTCTTATCCTTTTATAAGATCAGAAAAATGGACTTTTGTAAACACCTTTACATTTTTTAATAATGTTATGGCATTATTCAAGATTCGATGGATTAAAAATGAAATAAATTGTAGGGTACACATGTTTTGGTCATTTTAAATCTATTTTATTGAATTAATGGAATATTTTTTAAATGTTTTAGGGCTTTTACACTAGATTAAAATAAATTTTCCACTTTTACTTTTACCATGATAATTAATTTTTGACCTTAGTAATTAATTTTAAATAAAAATATTAAAATTTAACATAGTAAGTAATATTAACCTTTTGATTTTAAATTTGAATATAATTTTATAATATAAATTTCTAAATTTTTGATAAGTTAATTTTAAAATAAATCCACTTAATCAGGTAAAAATAGTTCTTAGAAAAATAATTTTTTTCCAGGTTTAAATTTATATATAAGATAAAATTATAAATTTTATTGATATTAATTACATGAATTGATTTATTATAAATAAAATATAAGGTGTTTTTATTTTAATTCAATCTAAAACCAAATATCACCTTTTAAATACTTGATTCAAAGAAATTACTAAAAAATATATTAAACAAACATTATAATTTAGTTCAAAAAATATAGAACATGGGATTTATGATTTCAAAAAATATTTTAGTATATGTATTATTATTAAGAAATATATATAAGCTTATAGGATATTCTTATGGAATGATAAAATCATAAAAATTATAATTTTCACAGAAAATGTATTTTCTGACTAAAAATCAATCCTTTAGAAAAAAAATATAAAACTCATACTAAGTAAATTTAGATATTACAAATTAAAAAAAGTTCATTTTATAAATTTAAAATTCTAAAATTCATATTTATTTTTAAAATATAAAGACACAAGTTGTGAAACAATAATTTTTAGAAAAATGTATTTTTACATGTACGATGTGAATATATACATATTTGTTGTAAAGTAATATTTCTTGGATGGATGAGAAATTATTTTTAGGTATATTCATATATAAAAGTGATATAAGTTAATTTTAGCAATTTCAAATTATAAAATTTACAAATTCAATTTTTGAATAAAATAATAAAATATAATGAATAACATTTTTTATTAAAATATAAAATTTTCAAATATTAACTGTTATTATTATTTTTCATACTATTTACCAACTAAATTGGTGTTAACCAATAATTAATATTAAACATAATTTCTCATCATTAATCATACATTTATTGAAATACAAAATCATATCATATAAAAAGGAAAATGTTTTAGAAAAAATACATTTCTAAATAATAAATGATCATATTAATCATTTTAGGTAAACTAATTAAACTTAATTCATATTAAAAATAGAGTTTATTTTATTTATATAAATATTTCACAAAGTGGTTACTCCAATGTATTTCTGATAATTCAAAATCTAGGTTTTAGTAGTCATACTTAAATATTATTATCTTATCCAAATGTAATGCAGCTTTGTATACGGTTAGTGTTATGTGTGGAGAAAGTTATCAAACACATTGACTTAATTAGACAAAACCATGTATAAAAATATTAGTTCATTACATACAAAGCATGGATAGTGGATACATTTTTTAACAGAATTAATGTATGGATTATGATGAAACATTTTCCTTAGTTTCCATATTTAAATCTATCATAATTCTAATTGATATAATTAGTTTCCATGATAATGAAAATTTGTGGATGGATGATAAGACAACTTTACTTAATAGAAACCACTAGAAAGATGTCTATAAAACATAACCAAAAGGTTTTTTGACACTAAATGATGCTAAAAAGTATACAAGTTGTAGAGATCTAATGATGGATTAAAGAAAGAATCTAAGTCATAGAATATTCAATTCAATGAATCTATAAAAGAACTTGGTTTCATAAAGAATGAATGTGAGGAATGTTTTTACAAGAAGTTTAGTGGAAGTGTGGTTATTTTCCTAGTAGTATATATCGATGAAATATTACTTATTGGAATTGACATAGTATTATTATAGACAGTTAAGGACTATTTAAACAAGTGCTTCTCTATGAATCACTAAGGTGAAGTATCTTACATTCTTGGGATCAAGATCATTCATGATAGATACAAGAGGATTCTAGTACTAAGTCAATATACAAACATTAACTAAATACTAATGAAATTCATTACGAAATCGTCCAAAAGGGGATTGGTTCCAATGTAACATAGTATATAACTTTCTAATAAAATGTGTCCTCAGATACAATAGGAAAGAGAGAGGATAAATAGGATCAAATATGCTTCGGTGATAGGATCCATAATGTATGCCATGTTTTTCAGTAGGTTTTATGTTTCCTATTCCCTAAGCATGGTAGGCAGATATCAAAGTGATACAGGTAAAGAGTATTGGATTATTTATAAGTTTATCATTTAGTATATAATACATACTAAGGATGTGTTCTAAAAATATGGAGGATATGAGGTGTTATTTGTCAGGGGATATAATGTTCCTAGTTTAAAAATAGATCTAAATGGTCCAGAATAATCACCAGGATATGTCTTCAACCTCAATGAAGTGTCAATGAGATTAAAGAGTTTAAAGAATCTAGTTTTGTTGATTTTAAAGAGGAATCTAGATATATTATGGATTATGATGTGATTATGGATGAAGTGTGGATATTAAAATTCATCCAATAGATTTATGTGGTGATAAGTATTAAATAAGTTATCACATTATACTGTGATAATAATATAGAAGTGTCTCTCACAAAGGATCCAAGGTCACATCAACAGAGGATACACATACTTTTTAATTATCACCTCTAAAGAGATTTTTCTCAAAGGGGTTAGGTCACAGTGAGAAAATTTTCTATAGAATATAACATAGTAGACCCCTTAATTAAAACCTTATCTTAGTAGAAGAATTAATATCAAGTGAGAGATACCAAACAAAAGTCTGTTAATAGTGGAATCAAGTGCATGTGGGAATATGTTGTAGTTCATGCCCTAGAACCAACATCTATGTGCTTCTAGAATACTTTTTCTTTATGGTTTTGATTATTAATAAAGTTCTTATAAAAACATGGCTATTATTTTATGTGGAATTATATGCGATAATATTACAAGGTTATTTATTTCACTAAATGTTCATAGTAGTTTCCCACTATAATGAGAACATGGATGTACAATGATAGTGTTATTAAATATATGTTATATTTATAGATTATATAATTTAATAAAACATAAATTTAAAAACCCTAACCCTTTTTGAGGTACAAATCCATTTAAATTTTTCTAGAACATGTGTATTTTACTAAATATTGGAGGTTACAAGGGTCAGGATGGGACTGTGATGAGTTTCTGGGAAATTTGGCGGGCCTATAGTTTAAACCTTATAATGTAATGACATGGACCTATGTGGTCTATTACTTTGTTAAATCCAGTGTTTGGGGTGTTCTGGGAGGTAATATTAGATCATTTCAAGAGTTTTCAAAATTTATAGTTTTTCCAATGGTATGTCATGGCGTCGGTAGGTCAAGGGGGTCTGTAGGTCACGACTTCGGTAGGTTCCAAGGTCAGTAGGTTGCAGCATCGGTAGGTCATGGCGTTGGTGACTTAAGGTGTCCATGATTTAGAGCATCGGTGAGTCAGGGAATTAGTGAGACAGGGCATCGATGAGTTAGGGTGTCCATGAGTCAGGGCATCAGTGAGTTAGAGTGTCAGTGAGTCAAGTATTAGTAGTTCACGTTGGCGGCTCAGTGTTAGTGTTGGAGTCTTGCTATCATTGACTCACCCATTGGTGACTCACTATTGATGTCGGTGACTCACCCATTGGTGACTCATTTCCATTTTTCCACATTTTCCTATCTTCTCCCCTCTTACGTTTTAATTGATGTAAAAGAAGTTTAAAGCCTTTTTTGGGCGTTTCTAATGGTGTTTCAAAGTATATTAATTATATCTTTAATATTCTAATTCTTCGGGGATATTGAGGTAGTCAAACCACGTGATCTAGGCCATGATCTGAATTTAATGGACTTTGCACCATTTCCTTCCATTGATATAGGATCTAGATTTTTCTAAAGTTAAGGCCCTCTCTTCCCTTTTTTCTTGGTGCACAGAGAACGTTTCATCCCCAGATGAGTCCTATGCCTATGTTGTATCCCCCCCCCTTCAGTTTTCTTTGGAATCTACAGCTCGCGTGACCCCTCCATTTTTGTGCAAGGAGGATTTTTGGTCGCCTATTATTCTAGGTAGGGATTTTATTGTCTCTCGTTAATTGTATATCATTCGGGGTGGGTATAATAATTTTCTTTCATGAAAAACTATTGAATCTAACTTTTTAAAAATATAAATTCTAATGATGAAATACAGACTTGATAACAGGTTGGGAGTGAATTGATGTTGATCATTTTTTGGTTATCTTTGTTTATTATGTGATCGATTATGGTCATGTGGACTTGAAATCATGGTCACTAGTGGTCTTTGTAACTGTTGTTGTTTCCCTGAGAATAATTGTGGTAAATATCAATCTGATTAATCACATAAACTTAGTTAATTAAATATATTACCTAGGATGAAAACCCTTGGGTGATCACCTCTGCTTATATAAGTTAAATTTAAATAATAGTGTTGTCCAAATCTAAATACACCCTATTCGATAGGTGTAGTTGTGTGATGTGTTCTTTTTGGTTATTTTCCTTGTATGGGTTTTAGTGGTGGATGTTGTGGGATATTTGTATTGGTTCTAATGGGTGGTGTTATGGTATATTAGGTTGATAGATTGATTGATTCTGGAATGGATGGACTTACTATGCAGTGGGATTGTATCTGGGGAGTGGTTGGGCAGTGGGGCTGCAGGATTTGATTTTGTCATGATTTTATGTTTATAAGTTTGCAGGGTTCTGTGTTATTGTGAAGTGAGGCTACAAAGTTTATTTATTAGAGTATGATTGAGCAGGATAACTTTGAAGAATGACAGTTGGTAGTGGTTGAATCGGTGTTTAGGAAAGGTGAGTGTGCAGCGGGTTATTTTACCTTAGTCATTATTACTGGTGTGTCATGGATGACTGTGTGCCTATTTCTTGTGTTGTGTTTTTAAATTTATTTGGTAGGGATGGAAATAAATTAATTAATTAAATTATAATCTAGAATGACAACTAGTTAAATGAAAAGGGTGGGTTGATGTTTCGGTTGTGGCTGTTCACATAGGGTTAGCAGCAAGGGCAGTTTTTAAGTGGGCTGGTTGTATGTTTGGAATCCCATGGGATGGGATGATTGTTTTTTACCAATAAATATGAACTTTTAGTTTCTTATGTTATCTATATGTACCCCACCCATATTGAGAACTTTGTGCCTAACACCCCCATTGTTATGGGGGAGGGTGTATTTACCTACATACTGGTGGGAGGATGGATGGCTAGTTACTAACTTTAACCTACTCCCTATTCTAGGAATTTATCATCCATGTGTTTTTTGGTAGGCTATAATGGCTTCAGGCTTATTACTAGATTTATAGTATTGGTTGTCTGAGAGGTGGTTTGTTTCCCAGGTGTCTTCAATATGAGGCCTAGGTGTTTTTGGGTATGGTATGGTATGTGTGGGGCCTAGGGGTATGCAGGTAGGAATGTGGTGTGGTTTGTGGCCCTAGTGTGTGTGGGCAGGTTGTGACAGTGAGGATTTTTCAAGAGCATAGTAGCGTTTGGACAATCTCCATTAGTGGTGAGAATTTAACCAGTATGAAGTGGTACGGGATGCCCAAATATCGATGTGCTTATTATATTACATTGCTTGATTTGTGTTATTTAGTGAGTGGGCCTTGGTGAGGTTGGGTGGATATAAATCCTTGATAGTGAGGTTGGTTTTTGCTATTTTCTCACAGGGACATTAGTACGATTCTCTCACTTGTGCACGGGTGACTTTGGTTTTCCCGACTGAGCATACTTGTATGATCACCCTTCGTATATAAAATTGTTTTGAGGTTTCCAGGGAGATTACATGGACCATGTTGTACCTTACTAGCTCAGACGTTAGGGGTAGTTTTTGTGTTTCTTCTTAGCTTTTCCTTTGGTATTTACTTTGAAGTTTTCTTTGTATTTATAGTTGTATTACTTTAAACATGCATGTGGGATGCGTTTTTGTTTCTTTATATATATATCTTGGGTTTGTTTGAGGTTGATACATCTTATCTCCTAATCTGGGTTACTATAAAAAGGGGAATTCGTCTCATTTTTTTGATATTTCTATACCCTTGGTGCTGGTCTCCACCCCAGGGCCTATTGAAGTTGGGACTCGGGGGTCATTATCTCTCCTTCATCTTGAGGAAATAAGGTCTCAGTATCTTATTATCCCTTTTCTGAAATTGGAGAAGGTAGGTTGTGATAAAATGGTATCAGAGGTGATGGTTGAGAGATAGGATGAAGTTTGGAGTTAAGAATAGTGATGATTTCATGGGTTGGTAGGGCAACGGGGATAGGTGATCTTGGTGTGTGGCATAGACCAGGGAAAACTACGTATGACATGGGATTTTAGTTCCCCCAGTGATCCGATGAAAGGACTCTAACATTACCAAATGACCAAGTGATGAGACATCGATTGTGGGGTAGAAACCCTCGGAATGGTACATGCATCATGATAACTTGTGTTCTTGTTTGTTTTGGGAGTTTCTGGAAGTTAAAGTTAAAAAATGATTTAAAATAAATCCTTAATAAATTTCATACTACCTGGGCATAAAATTTCCTTGTTTTCCTTCCATTTATGGCTCCCGTACATCGCCCACATATGGTATGAGAAGTGAAGGGTCATCAAGCTAACCCAGTTGACTAGTGGAGGGTAAATCCAGTGGAGGAGGATGATCAGTGATAGAAGACACTTTGTGCTTTCCAGAGACAGACTCTGGAAAAGTATGAGGGTAGTGTCTTGGACATGGAGACGGAGAGTAGGCTCGAGGATCTGGGGATAACTTTTAGTTTGATCAGGGCTCTGAAATAGTAATGGTTTTCTCTAACTATGATCCAGATGAGTGTAGAAGTGAGTTAGTGGTGGAAACTTTACCTCAGGGAGAGGAAGGTGACTGATGTTTTGTGGGATGACTTTGAGAAGGAGTTCTGGGCAGAATTCCATTCTTCCATGATGAAATCTTATAAGATTCAGGATCTACTCTCCCTCCAGTATGGGAGAATGTTAGTGAGATTCTTAGAGGAGGCCCTTCATCCTTCTCTTTAGTATGAAATTACTCCCTTCACCCTGTTGACATATTTAGAGGTACATAGTAAGGCTAAGGTAGTGGAAAGGATTTACTCATAAGAAGGTTTACCATAAAAGGGGATCCAACCAATTTATTCAAAGGGAAATGATATCAGTAGTAGGTCTTCGGCATCAAGGATTTTCAGGTTTCAACCAGTGGGGAGCCAACCTTAGTAGTTCAAGTTCTAACCTTCTGGTCCTCATCCTTTCCCACAGTCTCGGGCCCAAGGTATTTTAGTTGTGGAGTTCATGGACACCTTCAGAGTCAGTTCTCAGTTCGAGATCAATATGGTGGAGGTGGTCAAGTTCAGCGCCCACCTCAGTAGTAGTTTTCACCCAGGATTTTCTAGCATCAGATACAGTAGGCCCCTACTCCACCAAAGATGGGCAGTGTAGGGGGAGTCTGACCTCAGGGGTCTCCTTAGGTACCTCTTCCAAGGCATTTTCGGGGAGGCATCTGACAACTGAGGAGAAAAGGAACCAGGTTTGGGAAGTTATATGCTACATAGGTAGCAGTTACAATAGTTCCAGAGATCGTTTAAGGTACAATCAGTTTGTTTAGTTCGCTTTTTTTCACCTTGTTTGATTTGGGAGCTTCGCACTCCATCATTGAAACAATTCTAGCCCATGCCCTGGGAATAGACATAGAGAAACTTTTTGTTCCCCCGGTGTTGAGTACACCAGTCAGAGATCAGACTATCTTGTTTGATATTTATCAGGGATATAGACTGGTGTTGCAGTCGCATCAGTCCAATGGGTATCTCTTTATGCTACAGATGAAATAGTACAATTTCATCCTTGGAATCGACTGGTTATTTTGGATGCAAGTAGTTATTGACTGTTTCTGGAGGAGAGTCGTGTTTTTATATGTGAAAGGCCATCATGTAGCTTTCTATGGTGAGAGAATCTGTCAGGTGGGCAGCCTATGTATGGAGCTTCTTCTTTCCTTGTTATTCAATCTATCGATAGGATCTATGGATGCTGAGATGGTGGAGGTTTCGCGGATTTTCAAAGAGCTTTTAGATGTTTTCACTGAGGTGGTTGTGACTCTACCCCCTCGATGTGATGTTGAGTTCGGAATAAACTTACAGCCCGGTGCTAGCCCTATTTAGATGGATCCTTATCGGATGGAACCTTCAGAGTTGCGGGAGTTGAGTATTCACATTGACGATCTGATGAATAAGGGTTTCATCTGAACTAGTGTGTCATCATGGGGTGCTCTGGCCTTTTTTGTGAAGATGGCATATAGTGGTCTAAAGATGTTCATATACTACCAGATACTAAATTAGGTGACAATCAAGAACCATTACCCTCTCCCAATAATAGATGTTCTTTTCGACTAGCTAAGGGGAGTAGGTTGGTTCACTATGATTGCTCTATGGTATGGGTATCACCAGTTAAGGGTGAAGGAGGTTGACATCACGAAGACTACTTTCAGGTGTAGGTATGGTCACTTCGAGTTCGTAGTGATGTTGTTCAGTGTTACGAACACACCATCCATGTTCATGAGGATTATAAACTCCATATTTCTTGAGTTCCTGGGCTGTTTTATCTCCATATTCATCAATGATATCCTAATCTACTCGAAGATATAGGAGGATCATACCAAGAATCTCAGGACTGTCCTAGAGGACCTTGGGCACCACCCAATCTACAAAAAGTTGTCCTAGTGAAGTTTTTGAAAATTAGAGGTCCCCTTACTTTAGTATGAGGTGTCTCATAGTGGTGTAGTAGGGGACCTGTTGAAGGTCAATGTAGTTTTTTATTGTGTATCACCCAATAATCAGGTAGAAGTTCACTTTTTTCTCAGTCTAGCAGGCTACTACCAGAGATTCGTACAATATTTCTCCCAAGTAATAGCTCCGTTGACGATTATGACCAGAAAAGGCCAAGATTTTGTGTCGGGAGAGAAGTATCAAGCAGTTTTCGGCTACCTTAAAGGGAATTTGGTTAGTGCTTTGGATTCCAGAGGAAAGGGGTGATATTCGAGGTGTTTTGTGATTCTTACCTTCGGGGATTGGGGTGTGTGCTGATGCATCAATGAGGAGTGATCTCCTATGGGTCTAGGTAGTTACGTTCCCATGAACATAACTATTTCATCCATGATCTAGAACTTGAAACGGTCATGTTCACACTAAATCTATGGCGACATTACCTCATTTGGGAGTGCTTTTTGGTCTTCACGGATCACAAGAGCTTGAGGTTCATCTTTTCCCAGTGATACCTGAACATACAATAGTGGAGGTCGATGGATTTTCTCTAGGATTATGATTTTGATATCTCTTAAACCTTAGGAAATAGGAATGTTGTGGTTGATGCTTTGATAAGGAAGTTGAAGGAAGTGGTTCAGGAATCTATAGATGCTTGGAGGGTGATGGAGGAGTTGGATGTCTTGTACTTAGATACAGGAATGGATGGAGGAAGAGGCCATCTATTTAAGATGAAAGTACAGCCATCTATGATGCATAAGGTTTAGGAGTCTTAGTGGAGATACTCATATGTGGAGGTGATGTGTGATCACATTGACAAGGGTAATTCTCTGGAGGGATGGTCAGAGTATGGTCTTAATCGAGTTTTGTTTCATGAGAATATGTTTGTTCTAGTGGAAATTCATGAGGAATTTATTTTTCAGTTTCATAACTTACCCCTAGAGATACACCCATAAGTTTCTAGGATGGGTTGGGGATTGAGGAAACAGTGATGGTGTCCCGGGATGAAGTGGATAGTGGAGGACTTTATGGCAAAGTTCATAGTGTGCCAGCAAGTGAAGGTTGAGAAATGTGTTCTTAGTGGTTTTATTTAGACCCTAGATGTCCCTGAGTGGAAGTGGGATGACATCTTGATGTATTTCATCACAGGATTAGCCAGGGCTCAGGGAGGGTGCGATGCTATCTGGGTAATAGTGGATCATCTAACAAAATCTGCTCACTTCATAGCGATTAAGGAGTCGAGAACGGTGGATGAATTATCAAGAAGATATGTGGATGAGTTGGTACAGCTGCATGGAGTTTCGAGATCCATTTTATAAGATCAAGATACATGTTTTACATCATGAGTCTGGAGGGGATTACAGCATGCCTTTGGCACCCAGTTACACCTCAGCACTGATTTCCACTCACAGACGAATGGAAAAATAGATAGGATCATCCAGAATTTGGAGGACATGTTACGGGAATGTATTCTAGAGTTTATTTTGTTTTGGGTGAGACGTTTTCCCTTGGTAGAGTTTTCTTACAATAATACCTATAACTATTACATTGGTATGGCTCTCTTAAAATCTCTATATGGGAAGCCATGTCATTCACCCTTGTTCTAGAAAAAAGTTGGGGAGGCAATTGTTCTTGGTCCTGACGTGGTGCAGAGTATGACAAAGAAGTTTCATCTTGTCCATGAGAAGATTAAGGGAGCATAGGACTGGAAGAAGTTGTATTCCGGTCATATGATAAGGCCTTTGGAGTTAGAGGTTGGGGACCACGTATTCTTGAAGTTTTCCCCTCACCATGGGTAGCGGAGGTTCTGAAGAGAAAGTAAGATTTCTCACAGGTTCATCAGACCTTTCGAGGTGTTGGGATGAGTTTTCGAGGTGGAGTATCAGTTGGCATTTCTATCACAGTTGGGTAAGGCCCACGATGTCTTTTATGTCTCCCATATTTGTCGATATCTTCACGATTACTCCAATTTCATTAATTTGAGAGAGTTAGATATCGAGGATGATGCAAAATTTGTGGAGTGACCAGTAGAGATCTAGGATCTTTGGAAGAATGTACTACGTGGACAGACTATTCCCTTGGTTCACATGTTTTGGAAGCATGGTGGCCTAGAGGAGAGTGCTTGGGAGCGAGAGACGCATATGCATTCCCAGTACCTGAAGTTGTTTTATGTTTGGATCATGTGTTTTTTCATTTTATGTAATGCTTGAACCTTATTTTCTATGAGATGAGTTATTTCCCTGTTATGTGACGTATGATAAATTTTTAACAAGTGAAAAGTGGGAGACCCGATTCCTAATCAAGACGCATTAATGTTCATGTGAATAAACCCGTGTGGGCGAGTCAATGTTTCCCAAAGAGGATAGTATCTCGATATGGTTGAATGAATTCCCAAATTTATGTGTCAGGATAGTTTGTGATTGTATGGGGTATCTTTTGAATGTTTGGGTTAGTAAATGTGGGAGGAGGTGTTCTTGGATATTGAGGTTTCTCTCCAGCAACACAAGGTAGTTTTTCCTTTAGAGGTATCTTAAAGGGTGGTTGTTTGGATTACTCTTTCTTCTAGGATTGGTTTTGAATTCTTGAGGGTGATAATATTTTGATAGGTATTTGATGTAATGGACCGGACATTTATGGTACATTACCTTTTAAAATCTAGTGTTTGGGGTGTTCTAGGAGGCAATGGTAGCTCATTTTAAGAGTTTTCCAAATTACTAGTTTTTCCAATAGAAGGTTGTGGCGTTGGTAGGTCAAGGGAATTTTCATGTTGAGGGAGTCCATAGGTCATGGTGTCACTAGATCCCGGCATTGGAAGGTCACAGAATCAGTAGTTTGTCGCATCACTAGGTCGAGGGCGTTGGTAGGTCATATCTTTAGTAGGTCACAACATCGGTTGGTTGTGACATTGGTAGGTTGAGGCGTCAGTGAGTCATGGCATCAATGAGTCAGGGCTTTGATGAGTCAGAGAATCGTTGATTCAGGGCATCGGTGAGTCAGGGAATCGGTACGTTAAGATGTTAGTGAGTCAGGGCATCGAGAATTCAAGGCATCAGTGAGTTAGGGCGTCGGTGAGTTAGGACGTCTGCGAGTCAGGGCGTCAGCAAGTCAGGGCATCGGTGAGTCAGGCATCGGTCGGTTGCATCATTGTATTAGCATGGGTGACTAAATTTCTGTTTTGGTGGCTTAGTGTCGGTGACTCACACATTGGTGACTCTCTATCGGTTTCGGTGACTCACGCATCGGTGACTCATTTCCAATTTTTCCTGGTTTTTCCAAATTCACCCCTATTAGATTTTATTTGATGTAAACCAAGTTTAAGTACTTTTTTGAGAGTTTATAAAGGTTTTTCATAATATATTGATTATATATTTAATATCCTAATGCTCGGGGGACTTTGAGATAGTCAAACCGTATGATCTTGGCCACAATCGGACTTTAATGGCCTTGGAACCATTTCCTTTTGTTGATATAAGATCTGTATTTTTCTAATGACAAGGTCATGTCTTCACTTTTCTCTTGCGTCACGGATAACTTTTAATACCCAAACAATTCGTACACTTGTGTTTTATCCCCCCCTCTCTCTCTTTGTTTTCTTTGGAATCACCTGCTCGCACGACCCCTCTATTTCAGTGCAAGGAGGATTTTTGGTTGCTTGTTGTCCTAGGTAGGGATTATACTGTCATTCTTTAATTATTTATAATTTGGGGTGGGAATAGTATGGATTTTTCATTAAAAACTTCTGAATATAACTTTTAATAAAGATAAATTCTAATGATGAAATACAGACTTGATAATTAGTTGTGAGTGGATTGATGTTGATTATTTGTTTTATCTGTTATCTTTTTTTATTATGTGATTTGTTGTGGCCATGTGGCCTTGAAAATCATGTTCGTTGGTGGTCTTTATAAATTTTTTTTCCCTATGAATAATTAATTTAAATATCAATCTTATTAATCACGTACACTTGGTTAAATAAATGGATTCCCCTGGACAAAACCCTTGTGGGATCACCCCTTCTTATCAAAATATAACTTAAATAATAGTGTTGGTAAAATATGAATACACCTTGTTTAATAGTTTTGGTTGTGTGATTTTCTCTTTTGGGATTTGGGCCTTGTGTGGGTTTTAGTGGTGGTTGTTGTGGGCTTTGTGTATGGGGTGTAACGGGTCGTGTGATGGTATCTCCAGATGAAAGGAAGAGCGCTTGTGCTCGGTCGACACTGTCGGCTTCCATGCCCTAGGTGGAAATGATCCTTGATTCGGCCCCTCCCCCTTAGTGGGGGGGGGCCTCAATCACCTTTGAATGGTGTTTTATATCCTCCCTTCATTCCCTTTTCAAACCCTAATTTCTTACCTTCCTTTCCTCAGATTTTTATCAGCCCAAATATTTCCCAAGTTCTTCAAAGGTCATCCCTTCCAGCCTATCTCAACATTGGAATTTACTGAGTCATCCTCTTAGCTACATCTGACCTCGATTGCATGCTTCAATTGGCACCGGCTGTCGGTATATTTCTTCGAACTCTTGATTTTTGATTCATGGGGTTTGCAGGAGTGAGTAATCTTGGGTCTTATCGACTCCAGGAATATTATTATTTGGTTCACATCTAAAGAAGACTTAACCCTTTACTAGTTGAGTGAACCTTCTTCATGTGATGGCGCACATTTCTCCCTTTTGAAATGGTAATATGATTTTCATATTCTAAAAGATTACCCATTGCTGGTTATTTGGGTAATATTCCCAAAACACCCTATCCCATTTCAAAATCCCTCGATTCTTCGTTTGCTTGATAATTTGGTTGGGAGCTTCCTTTGTACTGATAGTAGAACTCAAGTGTTATGCCACTTGTTTTTTCCAAGGGTGTTTGTTGAGGTTGATGTATCAAATACTCCTATTCATTTCTCATGGATTGTTGTTGGGGAAGAATTTAGATACAAACAGCCTATCATTTTTGAATCCTAGTGTGATTATTGTGTATCGTGCAAGATACTAGGTCATGGGGTGATGGTATGTAGGTGAAGCGCAAGGCAATAGGGTGCTTCTCGGGAGGTTCACTTGAGGGGGCCGAGTGGTTCACCTAGTGTTGAAGGAAAGATTCTGGATCTAACTGGTGTTGGGTATAGTGAAGGATGTGAAGGTTTTGGTCAAGGTAATGGCAAGGATAAAGGTACCCTTTTTTGCGTGGAGTAGTGAATCAAAACCAATAAGGGCTCTACCTACTGATCCTAGTGTAACAGGAGTATTTAACAGGCTGCGGAAAAATTTGGTGAGCCCTCTTGGGGAAAATTTGACTACAGGGGGTGAACAGGCTAGGGTGATGGTTGTAGAAAATGTGGAGATTCACAATGCTCAGAATCTTCCCTCAGTGGATTCCATAGGAACTGATGGTCTAAATTCTATGGTAGGTGTGATCCCAAACCCATGTACCTATACAATGGTTTTGCGTGCAGGTAGTAGCACCAACTTTGAAACGGAGATCCATTTGAATGGACAGGGGTGGGAGCAGCCTCCATAATGTGTAAGTATAAATAAGATCATCAGATAAGGTTCCAATTCAAGGAAGACTTTGTCTTGTCTCAACTTAAACCACATATTTGATAGTTTGAGTAATGAGGGAGAGAGGCATGGAAGCTCCATTTTTTCCTCCGAATTCGATTTTGATGGAGATCTCTTAGATGATAAGGGTTTAGGAGGGGCTAGTAAAGGGTTGCACAGTCAAAGAATGAAGAAAGGGAATAAAGAAATTAGGGATCCTAGGAGCTGTATTGATTCCAGGAAGGAGAAAAAAAGGATGCAAAGACTACTCCTATCTTTATAGGTTGATGGAGACTCAGTCAGCCAAAAAATATGGTAAACCCAAGGTTCTTGAGATCCATCCTGTGGAAGGTGAGGAGTTTCAACATGTTGGAGTCTCCATGTCTAAAGATCAATCTAAATAGGCCTCAAGGGCAGGTGATTGGAAAGAATAATTGAAAATACAATCTGAGGAGTTGATGACGGTGATGGAGGATGCCCTTCCCTCTGGTCAGTATCGTGTGTAAGGAACTCTTTTCGGCTTGCAGTGCCTAAAGGATAAAGATTCGGATAAAAATATGGATCTTCTCATGCACTAGGGTGAGTAAATGAGGGAGGATTTCTTAGTGATTAAGGAAACAAGGGAAGACATTGATCAAATCATGAGTATATTTATCTATGTAGAAGGTACTAGGGACCAAGGGGAGTGGATTAACAAGAAAGACCATATACTAGTTAGAGTCTTCAACATGGGGAAAATTAGTAAATAAGAGTACATGCAAGCCTGGGAGTACCTAGAAACTTATTATAAAGCACTCCTAGAAGATGATCCAGGTATCCAGGTAAATTCCTTTCACTGGAAACTGTCTAGGGAATATGATTCCAATCAACTCAATAGAGTGTTTAACCAGTAAGTAGTCTCTTTTGATGTCTGATTTGTTGAATCTGTGAGGGTTCTCAATTCCCCCTTAAAATTGTTTGAAAATAAAAAATTAAATTTGGATGGATGGTATCTTAGGTTGAGAAATTGATTGATTGTTAATGGATGGAATTGTTATTCAGTGGGACTGTATCTAGGTAGTGGTTGGAAAGCCGGGCTACAGGACTTGGTTTTATCATGATTTCATGTTTATGGGTGTGATAGGTGTGGTGTTGTTGTGTATTGGTCTACCATGTTTATAATTTATAGGATGATTGAGCGGGATAACTTTCAAAAATGATAGTTGGCAGTGGTTAAAAGTGTGTTTAGAAAAGGGGAGTGTGCAACGGGTTGTTTCACCTTGGTTCTTCTTCCTAGTGTGTCATCGCTGACTATGTGGTTGTTTCTTGTGTTATGTTTGGTAGTTTCTCAGGAAGGGATGTAAATAAATGAAATTATAATGTAGAATGAAAATTAGTTAAATGAAATAATTCTAATGATGTTGTAATTATGGTTGTTGTGTGGCTGTGCATATAGAGGTAGTAGCAAGGGTAGTTTTGACTGGGTTGGTTGATTATTTAGAATCCCATGGGATGGGATGAGTGTTTGTTACCTATATATATAAACTTGTAGTTCCTTATGTTTCCTATACACACCCCGCACCAATTCCCCATTGTTATAGGGGGTGTCTTTCCCAACATCTGGGTGGGAGGATGGATGGTTGGTTAATGACTTTACCCTGCTTCCTCTTCTAGCCATTTATCACCCAAGTGTTTTCAGGAAGGCTATAATGGCTTGAGTTTTATTACCAGATTTATGTTATTAGATGTGTGAGAGGTGGTTACTTTTCCAGGTGTCTTCGGGAAGAGTTCAAGGTGTTTTTGGGTATGGTGTGGTATGTGTGAGGCCTAGGTGTCTGTGGGTAGGAATTTGGTGTGGTTTGTGTCCTGGGTGTGTACGGGTAGGTTGTGACAGTGGGGATTGTGGAAGAGTGTGTTAGTGTCAGGATGTTCACCATTAGAGATGAGAAATTAACTAGTGGGAATTGGAGTGGGGTACCCAAATATCAATATGCTTATTATATTACATTAATTGATTTTCATTGTTTGGTGAGTGTGTCTTGGTGAGGTTGGGTGGTTTGTAATCCTTGATAGGGGTGTTAGGTTTCTATTGTTTTCTCACAAGGGCATTAGTATGATTCTCTCACTTTTGCATGGGTGACTTTGGTTTTCCTTACTGAGTACACTTGTATGCTCACCCTATATATATAAAACTGTTTTTAGGTTTCCAGGGAGATTATGCAGACTATGCTAGACCTTACTAGCTCGAATGTTGGGGGTCGGTGGCTGTGTTTCTTCTTAGATTTTCTTTTGGTATTTACTTTAGAGTTTTCTTTGTATTTCTATAAGTTTACTGTAAACATGTATGTGGGATTGATTTTGGTTTCTTTATATATATTTTTCATGGGGTTTTTTGATGTTGATACATCTTATCTCAAGATCTTGGTTACTATAAAAAGGGTAATGTCTCCCATTTTTTGAGATTTCTATACCTTAGTGTTGGTCCCCACCCTAGGGCCTATTGGAGGAAGAACTGAGAGGGTCATTATCTCTCCCTCTTATTAGGGAAGGAAGGTCTCAGCATCTTGTTATCCCTTACCTCATCTTGAAGAATGTGGTTCGTGACATATAGAATGTGTCATGTCTTAGAGTGACACCTTGTTTCAAGCCTCGAATTTTCAAGATAAGGGGATTTTACCCCTACCTTAAATCATTCATAGATTGAATGAAATTATAGACATGAAATCATTCTGTGTGAAATTTTTTAGTTTTTTAAATTGTTATTTTTATTAATGTGTTTTTTAAATTATAGAGGGCCTCTCCCCTTTCCCAGTACACAATATGAGATCATATCCCTTGGTGGTCTTCTTCTCTTCCATGGAGGATATTACAAATTTTTAAACAGATTTGACCATTATTCATCATTATGGGAATCTGGTGATATGTCTAATATTCTTCCATCATATTTTATAGGTTTATTTCACTATCAAGAATTACAACATATTTTTTTTCTAATATTCCCTAATTCTAGGGTATACATCTTCTTTTCTTTTTTCTACTAAATTAGCTCTAATCGAGGCTAGTATTAGATTATTGGAGTTCTACGACTATTAGGTGGGTGATTTATAGGTTATCTCACCAATTTTTTTTCCATTTATTATGTATGTTCATTGTGAAATCACATCAACATTACCATGAATTTGAACCTAAAAATATAATTAAATTTTGTTAGCCTAAACCATGAAATGGAACCAATCAATGGACCACTAATAGCCCATTTATGAGTAAACCAAGATTTTAGCCACCCACTAGGTGTGAGAAAACTTATAAATAAATTTTTTTAATTAAATATGTGACCTTATGGGTGCCTTGGACTTTACAATGTGAGTGTATATGTGTTATTGGGGCTATAGCCACCACTTGAGGTGTGCTTCACTTGGAAATTAAGTTTGAATTGTTAAAGAGCTGACCCTTAGGGTGAACTGGACTTAATATATGACTAGGGGTGAATGAACAAGGTTTCTTAGGACAATCTTGAGGATCTGGGGTATACGATTATTGTGTAGGGATTGATGCTTATAAATTAAATAAATCTAATTGAGTTGATATATGGTTTTTCCATTGGGGTTTGTTTGGAAAAATTAAATGATAAATGAAAGGGGTAACCCTAGCGGTTCCTAAGGATGAGTCTTATTGTGTACCTAAATTAAATAAATTTATAGATGAGTTACATGTATTCTTAGTCTATAAAAAATGTTAAAAATTCCAAGGATGATTCCCCTTGGGTTCAGCAGTAATGCATGGTTACTTGATTTTCTTGGATCATCCACCTAGGAATCAGTAGTGTTTTCTAACACTTTGTAATTCCAAGGGTGATTCCCCTTGGGTTCAGTGATGATTCATGATACCTTAGAACACCAAGGGTAATAACCCTTGGCTTTAGTAGTGATGATTGGTTACTTGATTACCTAGAATCATCCACCTAGGAATCGACAGTGTTGCCTGACCCTTTGGAATACCAAATGTGTACCCCTTGGGTTAGGTTATGATGCATAATACATTAGAATTAAAAGGGTGATACCCCTTGGGTTTAGTGATTATGTCTGGTGTTTTATAATTCCTCAGGGTGATTCCAACTTGGGTTCAATGATGTGCCTACTACTACGGAATTCCTTGGGTAATCCCCTAATGTTCAACAGTATTTCCTAATTACTTGACCACCTAGGATTAACCCTGAGCGGCTGGCATTTACTCCTATTGAAATATTATGTACATATAAATTTGGTTTAGGATGACATAGGTATGTTCAATATTTGGTGTCACTTGGGAACTGGAGGATTGATAGTGGTTTTATTTATTTATATTATGTCGTTATTTTACTATGCACATTAACATGCACTTTATTTCTCAGGCTATATATGATTAGAGATGTCATTAGTGTTGATATACTAAGTTATAATCAAACCCTACTTGGGTCATCATTTAGTATTTGATTGGTCGTTTATGGTTACAGGATAGGATACAAGAAAGATCTCTGTGATTGATACTTGATTGGGAATCTAGTGTGGGGAAAGGGGATTTGGGACCAGACATAGACTTGGGATAAATTAATGGATATTTTCCAGTATTTTTCTTTTAGTATTTTGGTATTTATTTATATTAATTATTATTGATGTATGATTTCCTTACATATAGTCTCATTTGATATGTCATGGTTATGTTTTATTATTTTTTGGAAGTTTCATTGATTCCATGTTCACTACTGATTTATCTAGATGCATATGATTATTATTATTTCTATTTAGTCTAATATGTGGTTATAGTCTCCCCATTATACAACCTTATACCTGCATTTCTAGAAGATAACCTTCAGCTCATGGGGAGGCATGTTTGGGGTATAGAATTGATTGTCGATCCAGACATTGATCAGTGGCCTTGGACCGTGGGACACTACAAAGAGGTATTAGATCTTTTCATTTTGTATAATTATTTAGTAGAGGTATACTATAGATAAAGAATTGTTGGTACCTATAATATAACTCCATATGAGGAGTAGTTAACCCACTTATGAGGGAAGTACACATTGCTTGTGATGGGATTGATGTTCTTATTATTCACTTTTACTATAGATATAATTCACCTTGAGTGATGCACATGATTGTGCAGTTATTGATTTATGATATTTTATCAATTTTTAGGTATTTCAAGATAGAGTGTTTATGTGCATCATATCAGGTGAATAGTCATTCGCATTTCATTTGTGTGACTGCTTGTGGTTGATTACTTGATTACCTAGACTATGACACGTGTCGATTATTTAAAGTGTTTGCATACATTTATATGGGTTTACTGTATAAGTGTATAGTGTAACCTTACTAAACTAATACTATAAATGTATAAAAGAAATTTTTTGTGATCACTTGTCTTGATTTTTATGAGGCATCAACTAAATGGAATCTCAATTAAAACTTATAAATTGTTCTCCTCTATAACATGGAATTGAAATTTCATTTAACTAAGCCTCGGTTTTGAAAAATGACTATTAAAGTAAATGGTTGAAACTAAATTATGTGATCATATATCTTGATTAATGTGTATTTTCTAAATAAAATGTTCTATAATTGAAGTTATAGTCACAAAAGGACTGTGGGAGAGATCTCGGCCCGAACAGTGATGAAACCCTAGCCGATGCCTGACGATGATTCCCCCCCCCCTTCCTGGAGGTGGGAAGGGGGAGGAGGTCCTGTCGATGAGGTCATGAACCCCCTTTTTACCTTTCTTCAATCCTCTGTATCTCCCGGAGTTTCCAGAGATAGTGATGAGTCTGAAGGTGCCGGATCTACATCTTGGTAATCCTCATATCCCGATCTTGGTGTCGGAGTTTTCTAAAGTGACGAGTCATATAGAGTTGACCCTAGTGGCTAGATTTAATTTTCCTAGACCATTAGTTGATGATTTGGATCAGTTTGTTTTTGGGAAATGGGACCTGCAAGATCGTGTGGTCGTTAGCCTTTTGGATAGTCGGTATTTGATGATACGCTTCACCTTGGAGGAAGACCTGATTCGGGCATGGGATAATTCTCCAAGGTGATGCAACGGGTGTAAATTTATTCTCCTCTGATGGAAGTTTGATCTCTGTATGGGTCGCGATCCAGCCTTTGTCCCGATTTCGGTAAGTTTCCCTCATTTACCTTTACCTTTCCAAAATCTAGCAATTATGCGCTTGCTTGGGAACTTGGTTGGTCGATTCTTGTGCTCTAATGTTCGAACAACTACGGTGAGTCACCCGGTCAATCCTTGACTGTGTGTTGAGGTGGATATCTCAAGACCTCCGGTTGAATGGGTTTGGATTTCTGTGGGCCAAGAGTTCAGATGGAAGCAGGCAGTGGTTTACAAATCGTGGATTGATTATTCCAATACCTGCAATATGTTGGGGAATTTAGATGGTAGCTGTCAAGATCGACTTGCCAGCAGGAGGTCTACAGGTCTGGAGAAAAGGATAGGGAAATCTATTGATATGAGGGGGAAGTCTGTTGTTGATGATCTGGTGGGAAATGCATCTACAAGTGGTCCCTATGCTGCACCTGTTTTTTAAAATCCAGTTGATTCCACAAATCCTCTGGTGTCTGTGGTGATTAATAGACTGAAGATGGACTTGCAACGGGGGCATATTGCCCAAGGGAGCTATGTACAGATGTGGTGCAGCTACGGGCATGGTAGCATGCACACCGGTGGCTGTAGAGGAGAGGCAGGAAGCTCCAGGGATCACTAGTTTTGGCATGTCTCCTCTTGATCGCTGCACTAAAGAAGGTGGCTTGCTTGTGGGGGCTGCTGCTGTGATGGGGTGTGGCGGTGACAGGGTTAGCAGTGGTAAGCATGGGCCTTCGATGGAAGCTGAGGATAGTAGGCTTATTATCGCTGTTACCGATGTTGGGTTCAATTGTGCTGGTCCGAATGAGGGGGGGATGCCCTCGAATTCAGGAGGTCGTGGGCAAATAACAGATGTCGGTCATTGTCTGAACAGTGGGAGGAAGAAGATGCAGCTGCAATCTGCTGCCTCAGGGATTAATGCGGCTACCTGCAACCGGTTCAAAGTTTTGGATTCTTAAGAGGAAGTGGATGCTTTATAGGAGATTGAAGGGCAGTATGAAGGGATTAGTTCAGCCAATGCAGTGAAGGTGGTGGATGTCAGCCAAGTGATGGAAGGGTAGCCGCCATGTCTGGTTGTAATTGACAGTAACAGATGTAATGAGTGGGCTCGAGGGGTGGTTGATGGTTTCAATGATGACATGGTAGCTAAAAATTGGGGGGACGTCTGGGAAAGTGACAAGGAAAATCATGGTGTGATGGTTAGGCCTTCCTATTGTGAGGTTCTCAAGGACGGGAAGGGGAAATTTGGACAGGAGGTGAACATCACAGCAAAAACAAGGATGAGGAAAGACTATTCTGATCTACCGAATCCGTTTTCCACTAGATCCTCTTTCAAACAATCTCCACATGAATTGGTATCTCTGGAGAAATTGAACCTTAGAAGGAATTATGCCAAGATACTAAAGCACTATGAAAGCTCGGAATGGGAGATGGCCACTGCAGAAGGGGTTCATATGGGGGATTTGATGGTTATGAAGTTTATGATATGTAATTGTGCTTCTATGTAGTTGTACTTTTCTTTTTATTTAATAAATAGTCAGGCGCATACCTCTGACTGACTTTCCTGGTCTAAAAAAATGTCAATTATAACTTATAAAGGATTTTTCTATTTAACTTGTAATTGAAATTTCATTTAATTGAGCCCCTTGTTATGAAAATTTTTGTTTAAGTGAAATAAAAAGTTAAAAATTGTGAATCTTATATGTGTGTGTGTGTGTGTGTCTGTATACGTATGTATGTATGTATGTATTATGTGGGCTATGTGTATATTATATTGACCCTATTTATATGTATTTTGGGTTTATTAGAGAACCTGAGATATATGATTCTTATAATATGAGATATAGTCAATAATGGGGAAATGTTCTGGTTATCTCTTTCCTTGAGTTGTAACATTCAATAATTTTAATTTGAAATGTGTACTAATGTGGTTAATAGTGTACATGGACCAATATTTATAATGTTTAAATGGTTCTATGAAATTTATAGTTGTGAGGCCTTTAAGATGTGGGTTGTATAGGATAGTGGGATATTATGCATGTTGCGACTTCAATCTTGAACAATGACCTTGATATTTGGGACATGTCATGGTTATCTTTTACCCTTTTGGGTTTATTATTAGCCTAAGAGTGGGTAGGGTAGGTTATTAGTGATCATGTACATGAAATCCTTGTGTGTAGGGCTTGAGTGGAGTAGCAAGATGTCTTGTATATTGCTAGTTTTCCTTTGTGGGTAGGAAATGAGTTGAGGATAACCTTGGATTGGATAGTCGTCTTGATTATGGGATGATGGATATAGATTTTTATAATAACCCTAGAGATATTTTTTGGGTTGTGTATTGCCTTCTGATATTGTTATGTGGTTTAGTATATTGGTGAGTCGGTTATTGTGGATCAGTAGCAAGAAATTTTACAATTATATTGGAGATAAATCTGATATATGTGGGTGACCTAAGAGATGGGTTGTCCTAATAATTTATATTCATTATAGATGATAAGAAAAGTGGATAATTTACATTGATGGTTATTCATTTGAAATTTCAACTTATGTTTGAAAATTATCTTGAAAAATGCCTTGTGTATTTTGGGTGAAGATATACATCCTTGATGTGGTGATTTGTGTCTAGTTTTAGAAAGTAAGGATCAATTGTATGTATAAACCTATTTACAAGGTTGTCCTAGATGGAAAGATCTATAATAGGTATATAATGGGTGGATTATTCTATTTGTGTGCCATTACTTGAGGTGGATGGTGATCACGTAGTGACCAACGCACAAGTGAGGGGCCCAAGGCTTATTGGAAGAAAGAATCAAGCAAGATAATTTTGGGTAGAGGAGTTGACATGAAGTGAGCATAGTCAGTTGGGTTATTAGGTGTGTGATCCTAGGATCGATAGGATGTGAATTAATTTGTCGATTTAGGTGGTACAAAAAATTGAAACTATGATGTGTGCTTACTGGGTATGCCTGGTTGTAAAATAGTGTTATTGAGCACTGTTGCAAATATTGAAAAAGGTACTCCTTTACCTTGTACCAAGTGAGTGTATTTTTTTAAATTTTATGGTAAATGTTTTGGTGAAAACTAAGATTATACTTATAGAGGTAGTCTTGGTGTCCGACTTGATGGGGTTGGATTGGATGGAATGTGAGACAAGTCAATGGTAGGTTTCTAAAAAATCTCCAGGATACAAACTTGATTTTGGTAAGTTACATGACACTTGATGTGAGGTTAGCATAAAATATAAAAATGAAAGGTGTTTAAATTTGATTCTACTAATTCCTGGAAAGGTTTTTTTGTTATTTTTGTTTATTTCATCTCAAGAGACTCGTTGTTGCTGGTCCCTTATGAGATGCTAGTGAACTTTGTGGGTTCTAAGACTCCTTATTTTTCCTAACCCTATAGAGTGAGATCATTGTTGTCGATGGAATTAGTGGACATTTATTTATGATATTATTATGAAAATTTTATAATATGCCTTTTTATTTAGAATATAAATAGGGTATAGACCCTTGATGTTGTGATATACACTGGTCAAAGAAATAGTTTCTCTGGGATATTCCATAGTGTATACCATCATGAAGAGTGGATACATCATGTTATGACGGATACATTAGATGAGGTCTTTGTACATGATAAGAAAAATAATCAAGGTTTCATGGGAATCTTGGTGACATTGAGATGTTTAACTCATATGAGTATGATTTTTGACCATAGATGAAATGTGTGAATGGTGATGTGATGACCGTCGGGTTTTAGGGAACGTCAGTTCACTTAGTAAGATGGTTACAAGATCATAGAGTTCCTTAGATATGGTGTTATAAGAATTGGAATAGTTATGAGTTTCTAGTGGGTTTAGGTAGGGACCATAGTGAGATTAATGTATCAGTCATATGATGATGAGAAAGGTTGTAGACCTTGAGTTATATCTATCAGGATTGGGTGGGTAGTGATAGTTTTGGATAGAATCGGAAAGTAGTTTTTTGGTACACCACATTGTTGATAAAGTCTTGATCTAGACTCAAGTTGAGAGCTTATTCAGGTAATGAAAGCGGAGCTTGAGGGGGGTAATGTTTGGTTGATGATGGATACCAAACAAGATCATGTCTATTGATTGGTATTAATGAATTCCTAAGATGGGGATCTAACCTTGGTTGGGTGAGTATGTGACATTCATTTTGAGAAGTTTTCAAAAAAAATGAGAAGTGATGTTTTGAAAAACCTACCCTTGTGGAGGTTGAGGTTTTTGATGTCTCTTGGGTTTACATGGTCGAGTTAGATGTATGAAATAGAAGATTACTCAGGAATGGATATTGTTTTTTTAATGTGATGGATTTTATATGCTTGGTTGTTGAAAAACCACTAGATATAGGATAATGGTCAGGTAGTATGACCGAGTATTCTTATCGGGTTGTAGGTTGGTAAGGAGACTAAGTTTTTGAGACTTTAATGGTCAGGGATGACCTATTAACAATAATGATGAGAGATCCCTAGTGTTATAAATAGTATAAAGAGTGAGACTATGGGTTCTAATGAGATAATTGGGTGAGAAATGGACTGGTGTAGACTAGTGAAATAAACCTTTGGTGTGTGATGCTATTGTATTGTGAAACTCATGAATGCTGCCGAGTGGGGAATCATGGTGTAGTTTCTTGAAATAATTAGTGTCGTAGTGGAATTGGTATGGGTGTAGCATTGGCACAAACATAACCAATGAGATATATATAGTTTTTTTTGCACATCCATTGTAGTGATCGTGACTATTTGAGCATATGGTTTGAATATAAGATTACATGTTGAGATCATGTGTTTGGGGTTTCAGTGGTTCTTGGGAGAACCACTTAGCTTTAGTGGAGTTTCATATATATTGTTTGGAGGTTGTTGAGATGTGATTATTAGGCAAAGAATCATGCAAGAGACTTTGGATCTTTTTCAGTTGATCTGAATATGGTTTGTGACTAACCGGAGTAGTTCGTGACATGATTTAGGGGTAAAACCATATTTCATGACTTGATTATGGGTGTGAACCTCTTTCGTCTCTTGGTTCAGGGGGTGGAACCCCATTTTTTCCACCGGATTCATGGGGTGAATCATGTTATAAAACCCACTTAAGTGATGTTTTAGAGAATCATTATTAGAGAATAGAGGTAAGTAAGTGTTGTGGATTTTGGATACAAGAGGAAGCCTATGTGGGGTCATTAGTGAGATGATGAGCTTGAGGCTGATGCATCCATCAAAGAGTTTCCAATTCTTTTAAGTTAGTTGAATTGAAGGAGTATCTATATTGTGATAAATTTCCTTGATATATGTTTCATGGTATCATGGATGTATCTCAGATAAGGGGTGAGATCATGAGTTGGGAAAATGGTCTTAGTGGTCAGTGTTGGTTTCCACTAAGGTCAATGTTGTTTGAGAAAGTAGATTAAGGATGAACTACTTTAAGGTGGGGAGGTTAAAAAACCTTGACCCTTTTTAGGTATATATCCATTTGAAGTTTTTTGAAAATATGTATTTTACCTCATATTGGAGGTTACAGGGGTCAAAACTGGCATGGGGTGAGTTTTTGGAAAACTTCATAGGCCTACGGTTCAAGTTGTAAAATCATCCAATGTGTACTTTTTTATGTCTTCAATTTGATATTTTTTTAAGGGGGTTTTAAAATTAAAGAAGGGTCACCCCCTCCCCTCCCCCCCAGTCCAGTATGTGATGAGTTCTCCTCTACTTATATGTTATTCTCCAATTCCATTGAGGATATTCCTTGTTTTTTAATATATTAGAGAATCATTTTCCATTATGAGAATCTGTAGGTATGGAAAATATTTTTCCTTAATCTTTTCTAGTTTTTTTCACTTTCAAGAATTCACTCTTAATTTTTGTCTATATGCTTTATTTTAAGGTTATTCTTCTACAATTTTTTATTTTTACTAGATTAGCTCAAATCAATGGATAATATCAAACAAGTGGATATCTATGAGTATGATGAGGGTGGTTTATAATCCATCCCACAAGTTTTTCATCATTTATTGTGTATGTGCATTGTGAAGTCACACTTAAATTACCATGTGTTCGACCCTTAAAATATAATTAAATATTTTTCACCTAAATCATGAAATGGAACCTCTCAATGGGACACTAATATATTTTTGGTGAGTGGAATGGGATTTTATCCACCTGTGGGGTGTGTTAAAACATGTAAATAAATTGTTAAATTAAAGAGGCAACCCTAGGGGTTCCTTGGAAATTAAAATTTTATTATATACATGTGATTGGGACTATAGAACTTCACTTGGAAATAAATTTTGAGTTTCTAATGTTGGAATTGGGCTTGAAAAGAAATCCCAAAACAGGTGGGTTTTTAAAACTTTCCACCGAAGATCGACGTAAACATGTGGATGTCGGTAAAGTGTAGCCTGGTCAAATATGAGGATCTCATGTGAATGATTTAAAGCACAAACATAAACCGTAAAATACCTGGTTTAGATCTGAAGCCGCGCACAACACCTACTCATCATTGGAAATAGCTACTTAAATAATCTGAAGCTAAACTCCTCTAGATCATTCACACACACTTCATGGAATCTGTGGGAGCATTTTTCATCATAATCTGGGTGCTAGCACGAAATATTGATGATGTCTTCGATGCTCCAATGATCACTGCATCACTTTGCTAGCGATACCCAAGAGAGAGCTCCATCTGAGATCCTTAGATCCAGAGCATCTCTCTCTAGATCATGGGAGAGAGGAGAGGAGAGATAATCCCCATGAATAGTGTTTTGAAAATTCCCCTCCTCTTCTATTTATAGTGCTTAATTAAAATACCTGGTATAGCCTCACCTGTAACACCCCGAGATTTTATGAGATATATTATTTTTAATTTCTTTGATGTCTTCTATTGTACAATACACCAAGATTATCTTGTACTATACGCAACACCATATTAGCTTGCAGTATACACAACACTATTATTGTCTCGTGTCACACACAATTTCAAGTTCGTTTTGTGGAAATTATTCTACGCAACATTAAGTATAGATTTTGTTTAATGTATAAATGAAATAAGTTTTGATTATGTTATACGCAACACCAAAGGGATCTTGCACTACACGCAGCCCTGACTTGGCTTACATTACACGTAATCGCAACCTTCCTCTATAGAGTGTGTAGTATGCAATACCAGGTTTCACTAAAAAATGATATGTTATTAAAATATTATATAAACTAGCTGTTATGAATAGTAATACCCACTTTTTGAAATTTTATAAATTTTATCTTTTAAAATGGACTTCATTTTTGGATTCGGAATATTGAAATTATCTTAGGGTGAATTTTTTGTATTTTTCAAAAAACTTTCAATTTTTGATGAATAGTGAAAACACTGAGTTATTGGTTGAAACCGAATTTTTATTTAAATAATAATTTATTTTATTTAAATTTATTTTAGGTAAAAATAGATACATAATGCCTATATAAGTTAAATGTAATTCATTGGAGTCATTTTATAATAATTTTCGATATATAAAAATTTTATTGAACTTTTTACCGTCTTTTACCCACCTCCTAGGAGCATTTGAAAATTTACATAAAAATTAATTTTACCCCTTCTTTGAGTTGAATTTCAAAAATCTGAGAGACATGGTTGATATCAGAAAGTAAAATGTGGTTCAATGAGATGAAAATAATTTTTGGTGAATAGTAACTTTTATTTTTCACGGTTAAAAATAAATTGGGTAATTAAGGGTAAAAATGATATTATTATTACCCTAAAACATGTCCTAATTCTTTTGGATAAGTATAATTCAACCAAAAACAACCTTACGAATAAGATATTACCCTTTAGGTCCACTTGGATTAGATTAGGATATTTATTATTATTTTATTTAAAGAAGAGTTAAAATAGTTAAAATCAATGTTTAATAACTAAAACATTTTTAATATAGGTTTATACATAAGATAAATTCAACTATAAATATTCATTAGAAAGATAAAAATATTTCCTACATGATGGTATTTTATTTATATTTTTTACACATTAAATAATTTAATTTATTTATGACACAATGATGATGCAATAATTACCTTATTAATGAAATTTCAACCTAATTGATATTATAAATACCCAAATAAATGTAATTTGAAACTTTTTATGCATTAAAATAATTTTATATGTTAATATAACATATTAGGGTTGGCTAGATGAATTGTTTTTGAATTAATAATGCTGTTATAAATTTATATATAACAAAATACCAAATTGTGTCAAAATTGACATAAAAGAGTTTTTAAAACAAATATTATATTATTAATTGATATAATGGTCCTAAAAATCTAAGTTTCTGCAAAAAAGACTTCTATAATAATATATATTACATTAATTAACCATTTGGGGTTCTATTGGTAGTTTATAGTAAGTTTATTAACCATATAGTGTAATAATACAAGAAGACACGGTAAAAGTTAAATTATTTAACTTAGAGTTAAATCTAAATGGTAAGGTTAAAATAGTAACCTGAACTTGTATAAAACCTATTGGTTGAGATTATTTAGACCCATCCCCAACCTAGCCTATAAATAAGTCACTTTGGAGCCATTATAAACCTAATATGAATTTATTATAAAATAAAATTTTAAGTTTTTCCTATGGTGCCCCTCACCCCTCTTATAAAAGGGAACTCCTCCCTCTCTCTAATTCACACCTCCAAAGACATTTGGATCGGCCCAACCTGACCCAAATACCCTCTCAATTGTCCTCACTTCATCCTAGAGGACTTACTTTAGTCAGAAATCCATCCTAAGTAGCCCTTTTGATCAAATCAAAAGGAAGAATCTGAAGAAGAGGAGTCTCGGACACATACGGAAGAAATTGGACATAAGGTATGGGATAATTTTGCAATATCATTTTTATCTGAGATTGTTTATACTTAAGTATTTACTTGGGTTATATTTGTCATCCATTTCCATGTTTTATAGAAATTTTTTCATAAAGTATTTACTATTCTTCCATGTATGTTTAAAGTCATGTTTACCCCGTTTTTGACTTTTACTATGTACTATAAAAGGAATGTTTATTTTGTTTACCATACAATGTACTTTTTGACTCTTCCAACCAAAGTACAAGAAGAATGTTTTTTTTAACTTATATGACATGAACAGATTTTTACGATTTCATAACGCCTTATTTTCATGAAGTTTACTCAACAAGATTTCATGATTATTTTCATCAAAAATCCTTTTATTTTAAAATTGCATGGAATTTTATAAAAAGAAATTGATTTTGAAGAAGAAATGATATTTTCCTCAAGAATTCATTTCAAGTGTTTTATCAAAACTATTTTCCATCTAAGATGACATTGTTTAGTATGTTTGTGTTTCAAGTATAATGTCTCTATTATTTACATGGTTTGATTTTTCTTATGATAAAACGATATCCATTTCTTTTATATGGATTATGTTATAATGGGATGATGTTTATGAAACCCCTTTTTGTTGGGTTATTATGAAGGATGTATGTTTATTTTGTGGCACACGAAAAAATGATTTCATTATGAGATGGGTGGGACTTATATCTCCCTTCAATGCATTGGGTAAAGATTTATATCTCATGAGATTGACATGGCTGGAACGGCAAGTTAATCTGGTTAAGTGATACAGGACTGGAACGAGGAGTGAACTCCATTCAGTAAGGGACTTTTTCCACTATGATGGTCTTGGCAGCAATGTCTTCGCTACTATATAAATCATATCATGTGATAAATGGTTTGTCACAATTCCATGTTTTTTCCCATGTTATTTATCATGATTAGTGTTCCTTTATGATCTATTTCTTATGCATTGTCAAGATTTATGTCATTACTCATTATTTTTATGTTTTATGTTCATGTTATTACGTTCAAATGTTTAGGGATTATTTTATGTTTCATGTTTACATTAATGAGCATTTGAGCTCACCCTTTTTATGTTTTATTTTCCCCAGGATATAAAGAAATGTTTTAGGTTAGAAAACCAAAGGGTAAGATCTTTATGGGAGATGTTGAAGATCTTTCACCATGTTTAGAAGATTATGCTCCGAGTTTCCAAAGACACTAAACTAATACGGTCTTTGGGCGTCTATTTTTGTAATGTATTAAGTATTCCGAAAAAGTAATTTAATGTCTATGTATGTCAAGTATGGGTATCTATAGTTGGTATCAGAGAAAAGGTTTAGTTAACCTTTGGAAACTAGGATCCGAAAACTTTAGTGAGATCCCTAGAGATATTTCTAAGGTATGTCTAGGGATGTCCCTAAGGTTTAGTATAACTATAGGTTACAGTCCTAGAATTATGTTGACGATCATGAATAACCTAGGGTGAACCTATGGTGTCATGGATTAAAGAATGTGTGATAATTTAGACATCCAGTAAGAGACTTTTTATGATAATTTGTTTCCTTATTGTTTTAACTATTTCTTACACCATGGTTTTTGGTTTTAGTCAATGGAGGGAACCAGAAGGAATTGGGTCAACATTGAATCCAATGGAAAAATTTGTGACTATAAGCAACTAAATAGTGTAATTCCTAGAAATAAAGATTTTGTGATTATGTCGAATCAGTCATCACGATATATGATTAAAAATGTGAACTTTTGTGGTATTCCTAATTCATCAAATAAGAGGAAGATGGAATTTTATGCATGTTCGCATTGTGATGAGCATAGAGAATGGAAGATTGAGATTTCTAAAGAAGGTAAGAAGAACCTTGATGAAAACATCAAATGGAGGGGGAGATGTTATCTATGTGGAGAGAAGGGTCATAGAGTGAAAAACTGTTATGGAGTTCAATATCTTATCTGTGGAGAACATGGGAATTACCCAACTCAATGCCCTAACCTAAGAGGTTACTTCTAAATCAAGGAAGGAATTATTCCATGACAATCATTGAAGAGGATGTATTGAAGTGTTTATGTATTGGTATTCAAGAATAATTTTGTTGTGGTAATTTTATGGTATATTGGAATATCTATGTATTGGTCCATTGTGGTTTTCCATAACAATATGGTACCGGTAACCCAGAAAAGTGATTGAAATATTTTTGGAAAGTAGATGATATGCGCATAATGAAGGTATAAGAAGAAAATAATATGTTTGATAGTATTCATGAGATCATGATTGAGATAAGGAAAAGGTGATATCATGGTTTGAGTATATAGAATTTTTGGGATTTTGGTATGTGGAAAGAGTTAACTTTTGATAGCATTCATGTTTTCACTAAGGTTATATGGTAATACATGTTTCAAAATAATACATGATTAAGGTAATCACATGTTTCGAATGTGACCAACAAGATATATCTTGTGATATATGAGAGATAAATGATGGTATTCACGTGCTTGTTATATGACCTTTTTAGTAATCATTCTCTTTATATTATGAGTTTAGAAAGAAGTATTTTGGATAAGTCTTAAGGTTGGAATGGATTTAGTTGAACATCAGATAGTACTGTTTAAGTCTAGAACTTTTTTTCGATTTTATTTCTGGAATGTTATAATAGTATAGTTTAAGAAAAGGGACAACTTACAGAAGAGGCAACAACCCATCGCGTCGGACAAGGATGCGGGAATCGATCCCACAACCGAAGTGCGACAGGCATTTATCACCTACGACTGGCCTACAGGAAGTCCCTAGTTAGTAGAAATTAGTTTTATTTTATTAAGCGGTATGATCATTGAAGTATGCGTCCATTTTTTGAATCATTTACGGTTAATCTCGCCCTAGATGGACTTAGGTATATTTAATAGCTTTTGCTAACTTTTTGAGACAGATGGAATAACATATTATTCTATCACATGATCTGCTAATATTTCAAGAAGGACAAATTCAAATTTATTTATTTAAATAAGAGATGAAGTGGAAATTGTTCATGGAATGACCAATGATGATATTACAATGAAATCAAGTAAGTATTTCTCCTTTCGCAAAAAAATTGTCAACATTAGGAAAATGATCTTGAAAACCAAAAATGTTGTCCTAGTACCCTCATATTCGATGAATCGGATGGTACCTTAGATCATCACAAATTTATGGCTTTGTGATTGTTGGATTTTTCATATCCATGTTCTCTACCACTCTTCATCAAAACATGATGGTTATATTTCTCTTCCATATTTATATTTTCACCTATGTTCTTCTATGTGGAAACCCAGTGATGAGTTAATTTGGGTACCCGTTACGTTTCATACTTCACCTTTTAAAATTAAGTTTTAGTATTCCTTTTTACGATGTGGGTTTCTATGAATGAAACTTTCAAGTAGTAAACGATTTATAACCCCGACGAATTTCGAGGGAGAAATTCATTTTAAGGGGGTAGAATGTAACACCCCTAGATTTTATGAGATATATTCTTTTTAATTTCTTTGATGTCTTATATTTTACACTACACCAACATTATCTTGTACTATACACAGCACTGTATTAGCTTGCATTATACGCAACACTATTCTTGGCTCGTGTTACACACAATTTCAAGTTTGTTTGGTGGAAATTATTCTATGCAACATTAACTATAGATTTTGTTTAATGTATAAATGAAATAAGTTTTGATTATGTTATACACAACACCAAAGGGAGATTTCACTACACGCATCCTTGACTTGGCTTTCATTACATGCAATCGTGGCCTTCCTTAATAGTGTGTGTAGTACACAATACCGGGTTTCACTAAAGAACGATATGTTATTAAAATATTATATAAACTAGCCGTTATGAATAGTAGTATCCACTTTTTGAAATTTTATAAATTTTATCTTTCAAAATGGACTTCATTTTTGGATTTGGAATATCGAAATTAGCTTAGGGTGAATTTTTGGTATTTTTCTGAAAACTTTCAATTTTTGATGAATAGTGAAAACACTAAGTTATTGGTTAAAACCGACTTTTTATTTAAATAATAATTTATTTTATTTAAATTTATTTTAGGTCAAAATAGAAACATAATACCTATATAAGTTCAATTTAATTCAGTGGATTCATTTCAAAATAATTTTAGATATATAAAAATTTTATTGAACTTTTTACCGTCTTTTACCCACCTCCTAGGAGCATTTGCAAATTTATATAAAACATAATGTTACCACTTCTGTGAGTTGAATTTCAAAAATCTGAGAGACACAGCTGATATCAGTAAGTAAAATGTGGTTCAATGAGATGGAAATAATTTTTCTTGACTAGTAACTTTTAACTTTTATTTACCACGGTTAAAAGTAAATAGGGTAATTAAGGGTAAAAATGATATTATTATAACAATAACACATGTCCTAATCCTATTGGATAAGTGTAATTCGACCAAAAACAAACTTAGGAATAAAATATTACCCTTTAGGTCCACTTTTATTAGATTAGGATATTTATTATCATTTTATTTAAAGAAGATTTAAAATAGTTAAAATCAATGTTTAATAACTAAAACATTTTTAATATAGGGTTATACATAAGATAAATTCGACTATAAATATTCATTAGAAAGATAAAAATATTTCTTAAATAATGGTATTTTATTTATGTTTTTTATACTTTAAATAATTTAATTTATTTATGACATAATGATGATGCAGTAATTACCTTATTAATGAAATATTAACATAATTGATATTATAAATACCCAAATAAATGTAATTTGAGACTTTATATGAATTAAAATAATTTTATAGGTTAATATAATATATTAGGGTTGGTTATTTGAATTTTTTTCTAAGTAATAATGTAGTTATGAATTTATAAAAAACAAAATACCAAATAGTTTCAAAATTGACATAAAAGTTTTTTTTAAAAAAAATATATTATTAATTTATATAATGGTGTTAAAAATATAAGGTTCAGCCAAAAAGACTTATATAATAATATATATGACATTAAGGAACCATTTGGGGTTCTATTGGTAGTTTATAGTAAGTTTATTAACCATATAGTGTAAAAATACAAGAAGACACGCTAAAAGTTAAATTATTTAACTTAGAGAAAAATCTAAATGATAAGGTTAAAATGGTAACCCAAACTTGTCTAAAACCTATTGGTTGAGAGGATTTTGACCCATATCTACCATATCATCCAAATAAGTCACTTTTGAGCCATTATAAACTGAATATTAATTTATTATAAAATAATATTTTAAGTTTTCCCTAAGGTGCCCCTCGCCCCTCTTATAAAAGGGCACTCCCCCTTCTCTCTAATTCACACCTCCAAAGACATTTGGCTCAGCCAAACCCTACTCAAATACCATTTCAACTATCCTCCCTTAATCCTAGAGTCCTTCCTTTGGTTAGAAAGCCTAAATAAGGAGCCCTTTTGTTCAAATCAAAAGGAAGAACCCAAAGAAGAGGAGTCTCAGACACATATGGAAGAAATTGGACATAAGGTAAGGGATAATTTACAATCTCATTTTTATCTAAGATTGTTTATACATAAGTATTTACTGGGGTTATATTTTTCATCCATTTCCATATTTTAGATAAATGTTTTCAGAAAGTATTTACTATTCTTCCATGTCTCTTTAAATTCATGTTAACCCCTTTTTTGATTTTTACTATGTACTGTGGAAGGATTGTTTCTTTTGTTACCATACGATGTACTTTTTGACTTTTCCAGCAAAAGTACGAGAAGAATGTTTTTTTAACTTATGCGGCATGAACATATTTTTATGGTTTCATAACGCCTTATTTTCATGAAGTTTACTCTACAAGATTTCATGATTATTTTCATCAAAAATCGTTTTCTTTTAAAATTGCATGGCGTTTTGTAAAAAGAAAATGATTTTGAAGAAGAAAGTATATTTTCCTCAAGAATTCATTTCAAGTGTCTTATCAAAACTATTTTCCATCTAAGATGACATTATTTAGTATGTTTATGTTTCAATTATAATGTCTCTATTATTTATATGGTTTGATTTTTATTCTGATGAAATGATATCCATTTCTTTAATATGGATTATGTTATGATGGGATGATGTTTATGAAACCCATTTTATTCGTTGGGTTATTATGAATGATGTATGTTTATTTGGTGGCACACGAAAGAATGATTTCATTATGAGATTGGTGGGACCTATATCTCCCTCCAATGCATTGGGTATAGATCTATATTTCAAGAGGTAGACATGGATTGAACGGAAAGTTAATCTGGTTCAATGATACAGGACTGGAACGAGGGGTGAACTCGATTCAGTTAGGGACTTTATCCACTATGATGGTCTTGGCAGCAATGCCTTGGCTACTATGGAAATAATATCATGTGCTTAATGGTTTTCCACAAATCCATGTTTTGTTCCCATGTTATTTATTATGATTAATGTTCCTTTATGATCTATTCCTTATGCATTGTCAAGATTTTTGTCATTACTCATGATTTTCATATTTTATGTTCATGTTCTTACGTTCAAATGTTTAGGGATTGTTTTATGTTTCCATGTTTACCTTACTGAGCATTTTACCTCACCCTTTTTATGTTTTCTTTTCCCTAGGATATAAAGAAATGTTTTAGGTAATAAAACCAAAGGGGAAGATCTTTATGGGAGATGTTGAAGATATTTCACCATGATTAGAAGATTATGTTCCGAGTTTCCAATGACACTAAACTAATACGGTCATTGGGAATATGTTTTTGTAATGTATTAAGTATTCTGCAAAACATTAATGGATAGGTTTATCATTAATGGACCACTTGGTGGGTCTCTTTGAGTTATATAGTAATTTTATTAACTATATAATATAAAAATACAAAGAGACATGGTAAATGTCAAACTATTTAACTAAGAGTTAAATATAAATGATAAGGTTAATATAGAGAACCAAACTTGTCTAAAATATATTGGTTGAAATTATTTCAACTCATCCCCACCTTAAACTTTAAAAAATCCACTTTGGAGAAATTATAAACATAATATGAATTTATTATAAAATTATATTTCTAGCTTTTCCAAAGGTCCCCCTCACCCTTCTTATAAAAGGGTACTCCCCCTTCTCTCTAATTTACACTTTCAAAAGACTTTTGGCTCGGCCAACCCCTGACCAAATATTCTATAAACTTCCATCACTTCAATATAGAGGCCTTAGTTTGATCGGAAATCCAACCTAAGGATCCCTTTTGATCAAATCAAAAGGAAGAACCCGAAGAAGAGGTAATGTTTTCACAACCCTCTTTCAAGTTCCTTTCTTATTCAACTTATTCTTTCTTTGTTATTTACATTCTAAAATAATAACTCCAGTATATTTTATATATTGTGATTTCATTAAAAATATGGTACAACCATATTCAGTATTCTATCCATCATTTGAATGACATGTCACCATACGTGTGTACGTACGGCCTACCGTCTCCACGCCGTGGTGTAATTGTTATTCAATACATTATTATTTGTATGGGTATAATAATGATGTGTAATTCATATAAATAATAAGTATAACATGATAATAATTCTGTATATATGATATACCATCCATTTATATATGATTTTAATATCAAAATAATGATATTATCGCTCGTGCGTACGTACATACTATCGTCTCCACGAACGCGATTAGATTCATTCCTCATCGTATCCATACAAGTATAATTCTCATTTTATGATTAAAAATAATATTTAAGGACTTGATATCATTCTGTATATGAATAAGATACAACCTATCCATAACAAACACAACTTATGTAACAAAACATAAAATAGAAAACGAGTAAGTTAACACCCGAAACGACGATAATACTAAGATATTATTGACATAGAAATGTTAAAAGATCATATATGATATCATATTAATGTATATAATTATTTTATAATTCAATAAAAATTATTTCACCATTATACATGAGGATAACCTACACTCTACCAAGGAAAAAGTACAAAGTAAGGGGTTTCTTAACTCACTTTTAATTCCTTGATATTTCCATTGTTCATCACTTATTTATTGAATGTGGTGTGTGTACTACCCATGATTGTATTCATTGTGTAATATACTTAAATTTATAGATATTTACATCATAATTGTATGATCCTTCTTTCATGGGTGTATGTTTCATAAGTTACCAAATAGATATGGGAATTGGAAATTTCAATTTCCATTCATTCAACTTTATGCATACTTCTTTGATTATTCTACTCCAAGATTATGTGTGGAATCACTATTAATTTTATTATGTCATAATTTCCACTCCCATTTATATGGATATACTTTTTATAAACATAATCACTCCATTTATAATTTCTCAAGTCATTGATATTAACTTGATAAGAGTAATTTTTAACTCATTCTCCATTTGTTTAGTTAAATATCCAATTCATTGGTGTTGTTTTTACAAGAATATGTGTGAATTCCCTTTGATTGTTTTACACTAAATATCCAATCATATTGAGTGTATTTATATTTATCACACATAATTATTTCGTTTATTTATCCTTAACCTAAGTATACAGCCTTTATGAGAGATTTTATCTCAATTTACATTCCATTGAGTCTCCTTTATTGTTATAAACCAAATCACTTTTATATGGTGTATATAATGTACTTTGACATAGTATATCATGAATCCCTTTATTCTCATGATATTTCAATGTTATTATTACCTCAATTATTTTTATTAAAGTTTCTCTCTTTTGGTTAGGAACTCTAACTAAAATATCATTTTAAAATGTTTTAAATATTTATTGTTCTAAATATTTCTCATTAATGTCCATGTTTTAAAAATGGTTTTAAGGATTTATTTATATGGACATTAAAGTTTTCAAATCAAAACTCTTTTTAAACTTTTCAAAGTGTTATGGGACACTTTGATTCAAAAGTCAATTTTAAATGGATTCTTGAAAAATAGTGTGACTTTTAAATGTTTTCAAGAAAAAAGGGGGATATTTGTCTCAATAGTTTGATGATTATTTTAATCTATGTCAATATCCTTCATTATTCTCAATTGAGGTTAATCTAATACAATACAATCTTCAATATTGTATCGAATGAGTTATTTTTAAATGTGGATGTGCTATTTTTATACCATTCATGGTTTGTGGTTAAAAGTATTGACATTCTGTATGCTAGTTTTAATATGAATATTTATGTTATGTTTCAATATTTTCATATAAGGAATGAATTGTACTTAGTAAGTGACGGGTGGAGCCCGCTATAGCTCCTTGATGCATCGGTAGGTCTCATGAGACAAACTAGTGTCTTGGCACAATGCCTTGACAAATTCTTATTTGTAGTCTTGGCACGAGGCCTTGACTATGTGCTTATGATAGTCTGGCATTATGCATTCCATCATTATGAAAGTGGTTATTGATATTGCATGTGGTTATTAGAATAGTATAATATCCATGTGAATAATTAAATGGCATTATTTGATTTTATTTTTGCTATATTATACTGAAGCTCAAGCTTAAAAGGGTTTTGTTTTAGTTATATATTGCCTTAAATATTTATGCTTATTTACGAAAGTTTCCGCTATATTGTTATCCTTACTGAGCATCTGATCTCACCCCATTCAATGTTTTATTTTTCCCAGGATGTGAATAAGTAATTTATGAATGACCTGTAGCGATAGTATAAGGGGATATTAAGACAAGATGTTGTTGTAGTTTTTTATACTTTATGATGTAATGTAAGACTTATGAATATATCTAGTGTTTCCAAGACTACTAAACTAATCGGTCTTTCAAGACTTGATCTTTTGTGATCATTCCAATGTTATGTAATAATGCACTGACTCTGGGTAATTGGGATCGAGGCGTTACAGTTGGTATCAGACAAAGTTTAGTACAAACCTTGGAAACTAGATTTAGATAAACTCTGATTAGAGAAAATATCCCTAAGATAGGCTTTGAGGATTAGTATAGAATAACTTCCTAGAATTTTGGTATTGTATATATTTTGTGAGGTTTCCAAGGAATACATCCCTATCTGGATACGAGAAGGTAGAGGTGGCTTTGGCACAGATGTACCTAGGGGTAAAACCAGAAAACACCGCTTTAAGCTAGACTCGGACCTGAACTGGTGCATGACAATGGGAATTGCTGCACTCTTGGTTACGACACTCCCGGGGGATATGCTTAGGATAATTTACATTTTATTTAGAAACCAATTTGAAGTATTTTAATATAATATGAGAATAAATGACCTCGGTTTATCCTAAGGTGCTTCAAATTGATATTATGGTGTCATGATATTCTCTAAATGATTTTATGACTACTGTTACTCACACAATGCTTTCGGGTTTTAGTCAATGGATGGAGTCCAAGGAAGTCATAGTAACTTTGATAATGATGTAAAAGGTGGGAACGGTGGTAGAAATGAGAAAAAAAGTGGAATGCTGATAGGTGTAAAAGGTATCGTGTTCATGCCAAATCATTTTTCAAAAAATATGATCAACAACATATATATTAACCAACTCCCGGACTCAACAAAGAAGAGAAAGGTGATGAATGATAAGAGATCCAACAATGGAGACCATGGAGAAAAGAATCCAAAACTTCTATCATGCAGGAAATGTGGAAGGAGACACCCAGGAAAGTGTCTCAATGGAACAAAGAAATGCTTTACGTATGGGAAAGAAGGACATAAAGTGAAGAATTACAGGGCAAAAATGAAGAGTACTATGAAAGAAATTAAAAATGGTCCCAAAAATCCATTTACAGTCATTTGCTGTAAATATAGAGGACCTGGCCATTACCCGAGTGAATTCCCTATTCTATGGGATATTTTATTTGTCAAAGAAGATGCTATGTGGAAATAAATGTTTGGAGAAATGTTTAAAAGTACTAGTGCTCCTTGTTGATGGGATTAATTTGGAATAATTTTCTCTTGTATATGTAAACCCAAAGTTTTACATGTGAGAATGATATTTGAGGAAGACTTATCTTTTCCCTTGTGGATATAGTTATAAATAACCATTTGGTTTTATATGATCATTGGGTTTGAGGCAATTACAATTTATTATATTTTGGGATGAAAATGAAATGTATGAGATAACATTTCCGATTAAAGTTATGTTATCATTATTTTGTGGAATTTACCTCATTTTGGTAATGTTATAAAATATTGTTTTTGAAAAAGGACAACATGCAGACCGTGTGACAACCCTTCACGTCGGACAAAGATATGGGAATTGAACCTGCAACGAAAGTGTGATTGGGATTTATCACCTACCATTGGACTACGTGATGTCCCTCGTTAGTGTGACTAATTATTTTTAGTTTAATTATTTTATTGATCAATAATAAGTTGATTTGGGTTCTTATGTCTTATCAAATGAATACCCTTAGTATAGGAAAATGATTTGGTGATTAAGTGATAAATTTTATTTTGGAAGATGTTCACTTTGTTGGGAACACTTTATGCCCAAGGACACTAGAATACTATGGTATTTCATTTGAGTAGTAATGGTGGATTTTTATCTACGTTTTTATTGTGGATTTATAGTTATTTGGGTTATTTATGGAAATTATTAACCTATAATAGAGAATATGTGATTAGGTTAATTACTTTTAAGTATGTGACTTTAAGATTAGTTGATGTCATTTGGAGATACAATTTAACATGGAAGGCTACATAACCAAATTCTTCCATGTTTTGGGTTTCAATGTTAGTTTGGATTATATTGAAGGATTTTAAGGACAATTGTTTATTGAATGGTATTTATTTAACTTTGGGGTATTTTTGGTTTAATTTTATAAATTAAGATTAGTGTTTCTTTCTCTAAAGGAATATCCTTTTGTGGGATCATCAGATATTTTACTAACCATTTTGGTTTTGATTAATTTCTAAATACAAGGTAAATATATAGTTTATCCTTCATGGATCATGTGATTCTATAGAAGTTTGTTCTAGCTCTTCCAGTGTTACCAAGTCTTATTGAATACTCATTGTTTAAAAAAAATGAGTTAGTGGTGGAAATTTATTAAAGAATGAAACTCTACTTAAAATTTAAGTATATCTCTTTATTTTCTTAGTCAATCTTGTAAATTAATTCCTCATCTTTATGTAATATAACTTTAAAAAATGTTGTCTATATAATTTTCCTACTGGGAAACTAATGATCATTTGTCCTATCACAAGTTTGTGGCTTTCTTGTTGTTGACCTTATTTTGGTCATGTTTTATATCCCTCTCCATCAAAACTTGACACTTAGTTTATCTTCCATATCCATGTTTTCCTACATGGAATCCTAGTATGAGTTATCTTGGGTGACCTTTGTACTCCTCTTTCTTTCTTTTAAGGTGATAGTTTTATTGACTCTTTTTCTGATGTGGGACTTTCCATTATATTCTCATGCTCAATTTTAAAAATTTCGAGGATGAAATTATTTGAAGGAGGGGATAATGTAATACCCTGAGCTTCCACGGTACGCTTCTCTTTGAATAATACAGTAGTGTGTGTTGTACGCAACTTCAAGTTCTAACACACACCACAGCCAATCAAACTAGCCATTATGAATAGTAATACCCACTTTTTGAAATTTTATAAATTTTATCTTTCAAAATGGACTTCATTTTTGGATTCTTAATATCGAAATTATCTTAGGGTGAATTTTTGGTATTTTTCTGAAAACATTCAATTTTTGGTGAATAGTGAAAAAACACTGAGTTATAGTTTAAAACCGAATTTTTATTTAAATAATTATTTATTTTATTTTAATTTAATTAAGGTAAAAATAGATATATAATACCTATATAATTTCAATGTAATTAATTGGATTTAGTTTAGAATAATTTTAGATATATAAAAATTTTATTGAACATTTTACCGTCTTTTACCCACCTCTGAGGAGAATTTGGAAATTCACATAAAACTCAATTTTACCACTTCTGTGAGTGGAATTTCAAAAATCCGAGAGACACGTTTAATATCAAGGAGTAAAATGTGGTTAAATGAGATGAAAAAAATTTTTTGTGAATAGTAACTTGTTACTTTTATTTACCATGGTTAAAAGAAAATTGGGTAATTAAGGGTAAAAATGAAATTAATATTACCCTAACACATGTCCTAATTCTATTGGACAAGTTTATCTCTACCAAAAACAACATTGGGAATAAAATATTATCATTTAGGTCCACTTGGATTAGATTAGGACAATTATTATTATTTAATTCAAAGAAGAGTTAAAAGAGATAAAATCAAAGTTTAATAACTAAAACATTTTTAATATAGGGTTATACATAAGATAAATTTGATTATAAATATTCATTAAAAATCTAAAACGATTTCCTACATAATTTTATTTTATTTATAATTTTTATAAATTAAATAATTTAATTTATTTATGACACAATGGTGATACAGTAATTACTTAATTAATGAAATATTAAAATAATTCGTATTATAAATATCAAAATAAATGTTATTTGAGACTTTTATGAATTAAACTAATTTTCTAGGTTAATATGACATATTAGGATTGGTTATATAAATTGTTTTGGAATTAATAATGATGTTATGAAATTATCAAAAACAAAATACCCAATAGTGTCAAAATTGACATAAAAGAGTTTTTAAAACAAATATTATATTATTAATTGATATTCTATTCTTAAAAATCAAATGTTTGGACAAAGGACTTATATAATGATAGTTGTATCATTAATGGAACACTTGGGGGTCTCTTTGAGGTATATAGTGAGTTCATTAACTATATAATATAAAAATACAAAGAGACATGGTAAATGTCAAACTATTTAACTAAGAGTTAAATATAAATGATAAGGTTAATATAGTGACCCAAACCTGTCTAGAATCTATTGGTTGAATGGATTTAGACCCATACCCACCTTAACCTTTAAATAATCCACTTTTTATCCATTAGAAACCGAATATGAATTTATTATAAAATAATATTTATATCCTTTCCAAAGGTGCCCCTCACCCCTCTTATAAAAGGGTACTCCCCCTTCTCTCTAATTTACACCTTCAAAAGACTTTTGGATCGGCCAAACCCTGCCCAAATATTCAATAAACTTCCCTAAATTTATAATATAGGTCTTAGTTTGATCATAAATCCAACCTAAGGAGCCCTTTTGATCAAATCAAAAGGAAGAACCTGAAGAAGAGGTAATGTTTTCACAACCCTCTTTCAAGTTCCTTTTTTCTTCAACTTCTTCTTTATTTGTTATTTCCATTATAAAATAATAACTCCAGTATCTTTTATATACTGTGATGTTATTATAAATATGGTACAACCATATTCAGTATTCTATCCATCCTTTTAATGACATGTCATCATACGTGCGTACGTACGGCCTACCGTCTCCACGTCGTGGTGTAATTGTTATTCAATACATTATTATTTGGATGGGTATAATAATGATGTTTAATTCATATAAATAATAAGTATAACATGATAATAATTCTGTATATATGATATACCATCCAATTATATATGATTTTAATATCAAAATAATGATATTATCGCTCATGCGTACGTACGGACTACCGTCTCCATGAATGCGATGAGATTCATTCCCCATCGTATCCATAAAAGTCTAATTCTCATTTTATGATTAAAAATAATGTTTAAGGACTTTATATCATTCTGTATATGAATAAGATACAACCTATCCATAACAAACACGACTTATATAACAAAACATATAAAAGGAAATGAGTAAGTTAACACCCGAAACGACGATAATACTAACATATTATTGACAAAGCACTGTTAAAAGATCATATATGATATCATATTAATTTATATTATTCTTTTATAATTCAATAACAATTATTTCACCATTATACAGGAGGATAACCTACCCTATACCAAGGAAAAAGTACAAAGTAAGCGGTTTCTTAACTCACTTTTAATTTCATGAGATTTCCATTGTTCGCCGCTTATTTATTGAATTTGGTGTGTGTACTAACCATGATTGTATTAATTGTGTAATATACTTAAATTTATGAATATTTACATCATCATTTTACAGTACTTCTTTCATGGCTGTATGTTTCGTAAGTTACCAAATCGATATGGGAATTTGAAATTTCAATTTTCATTCATTCGGCTTTACGCATACTTCATTGATTATTTTACTCCAAGATTATGTGTGGAATCACTATTCATTTTCTTATGCCATAATTTCCACTCCCCTTTCTATGGATATACTTTTGATACACATAATCACTCCATTTATAATTTCTCAAGTCATCGATATGAACTTGATAAGAGTAATTTTTAACTCATTCTCCATTTGTTGAGTTAAATATCCAATTCATTGGTATTGTTTTTAGAAGAATATGTGTGAATGTCCTTTGATTGTTTTACACTGAATATCCAATCATATTGAGTGTATTTATATTTATCACACATAATTATGTCGTTGATATATCCTTAACCTAAGGATACAACCTTTATGAGAGATTTTATATCAATTTACATTCCATTGAGTCTCCTTTATTGTTATACACCTAATCACTTTTATATGGTGTATATAATGTACTTTGAAATACTATATCATGAATCCATTTATTCTCATGATATTAAAAAGTTATTATTACCTCAATTATTTGTATTAAAGTTTCTATCTTTTTGTTAGGAACTCTAACTAAAATATCATTTTAAAATGTTTTAAAGATTTATTATTCTAAATCTTTCTCATTAATGTCCACGTTTTAAAAATGGTTTTAAGGATCTATTTATATGGACATTAAATTTTTCAAATCAGAACTCTTTTTAAAAGTTTCAAAGTGTTATGGGATACGTTGATTCAAAAATCTATTTTAAATGTCTTCTTGACAAATAGTGTGACATTTAAATGTTTTCAAGAAAAAGGGGGATATTTTTCTCAATAGTTTGATGATTATTTTAATCTATGTCAATATCCTTCATTATTCTCTATTGAGGTTTATATGATACAATACAATCTTCCATATTGTATCGAATGAGTTATGTTTGACTGTGGATGTGCTATTTTTATACCATTCATGGTTTGTGGTTAAAATTATTGACATTCTGTATGCTATTTTTAATACGAATGTTTATGTTATGTTTCAATCTTTTCATATAAGGAATGCATTGGACTTAGTAAGTGACGGGTGGAGCCCGCTATATCTCCTCGATGCAATGGTAGGTCTCATGAGACAAACTAGTGTCTTGACAGAAGGCCTTGACAAAATCTTATTTGTAGTTTTGGCACGAGGCCTTGACTATGTGGTTATGATAGTCTGGCATTATGCAATCCATCATTATGAAAGTGGTTATTGATATTGCATGTGGTTATTCAAATAGTAGAATATCAATGTGAATAAGTAAATGGAATTATTTCATTTTATCTTTTCCATATTATGCTTAAGTTCAAGTTTAAAAGGCTTTTGTTTTAGTTATACATTGCCTTAAATATTTATGCTTATTTACAAAAGTTTCTGGTATATTTTTATCCTTACTAAGCATCTGAGCTCACCCCTTTCAATGTTTTCTTTTTCCCAGGATGTGAATAAGTAATTTATGAATGACCTGCAGGGATAGTATGAGGGGATATAAAGACAAGATGTTGTTGTAGTTTTTTTTTTACTTTATGATGTAATGTAAGACTTATGAATATATCTAGTGTTTCCAAGACTACTAAAATAATTGGTCTTTCGAGACATGATCTTTTGTGATCATGTTAATGTAATGTAATGATGCACTGACTATGGGTAACTTGGGTCGGGGCGTTACATTACCTTGACAGTAGTGAATAATATTCATTGACCAAGAGCAGGATCTAGCAACCCATCATGACCCCTGAAGAGATAAGGATTGTCACAGAAATGACAACCAACCTACGAGCCTGCACTATGTAATATAATCTATTTGTCTATAATATCTCAAAAAGCAGGATGCACTCATGTGTCATCACCCTTTTCTTGCTTTATTGTTTGTTGATTTAACTGGATGGATTTAACCTTGAATTCCATGTCCACGGTCTTATAAAGGCGATAACATCCATATCAACATGGCCTAAGATATATTACTTCCATGACCCGGAAGTGACAAATCCTTTCTTGACCGTTCAACCAATTCCATGCCATCAATGACGCACCCAACACAAACTACCACACCACGACTTCATTGCCATGGTTTTCTTCTTCCATCAAAGTGCATAATCAAATGACATACATTGGAAATGATCTCAAGTCAGGAGACCATTACACATGATCATATATTGGAACATCCAATGACACCTGAAACATGTGGTGTTCCTATTGGTGGGTCAGTCCTCATGATCTCACTACTAGAGATCACCAAGTGCAAACTTCATGAGAAGAAGTCTCAACGCTTATGATCCCCCAACACCTGATAGACAAACATCTGTTGTGTCCAATTAGTAAGATGTATCTAGACCTTAGAACATATACTTAAGATTAATGTCATAGTATCTAGAGGTTCTCATTATAGCCTGGGAACTGTTATAACCTTTTTATATGACAACTAATCTTTGGAAATTACCATTTAAATAGTGGATGTAGAATAGTATACACTATAATGGTAAGTTGACATCATGCATAGCTAACTGCATACATGATATGGTAATCCAAACCACTAAATAGTTGGGTCTAGGGAACCCATTATTTCAACAATCCCACTTGCACTAGATCCAACTTTCTAACCAAACTTATTAACTACTCACATGATGAACATCATGTTTCTTCTGAGTAACAGCTTTAGCTACTGGGTCTTCCATAGTTCCGCCGCATGGCTATTCTACTATTGTGACCTTATCTCATTGAGTAAAACTTCTCAAGATATTGTATCCTGAGTATATACATTTTTATCCACTATCAGAACTTAACATATTGGATAGTAAGAATATCATAATTTACATTATGATCCTACTTTTCTTACCAGGTATGATTCCAAGAACTGGAACAGATTGTTGCATATCTGCTTCTAAGCTACCTTAGAAGCTGCAACGTACTTAGTCTTTGTAGTTATGTCAACCATTGGCTTATATGATCTTGAATCACTCATCATCTTTATCCTAAATACGATAGTAAATCACATTGATATATGGAAGACTAGTTTGTATCCCTGAAAACTAGTATCCTTTCTTCCCCACTTACCAGGTACATATCTTTTGTACTTGACGAAGTACAATTAGATAGTTCGGACTACACCCCTTATAGTACTTCTATATATAACTAATATATTCCCAGTATACATTGGTAATATCAGTTCTTGTACATATCATGGCATGCACGATTGATTCATCGCTTCGACGTATGGATTTCAACTCACCATGTTTATCTCTTCCCATTTCATAGACAGGTCAACATAGAGAGATTATGCCTTGTGACATAAGCAACAATCCATCTCTTGAATTGTTCCAACTTGTATTTTTTAAAACAATGTCACTATATGTACGATTGACTAGGACCAAGCAACCTATAGATCTAAATTAGTAGATCCTTCTCCCTAGAACTTAGGTTGCAACTTTAAGTCATTCATTAGAGAGTAAATTCCATTTTGGTCTTAACTAATTGTGAGACCAATGTCTGTTTTTCATATGTTGTCGAACATAATTCTTCTTGGAAAACCTTGGTTCTCCCACTAACCTCTATTAGACGCATTGAAATCATTTGTTGAAAATGTATATTCTATGATCATGTTGCTTACTTTAATCCAAAACTGGATTTCAGTAACTTACAATCTTTATTAGCATTCTGTTACATGACCATCCCTTTATGGTTGTGTCGTATAGACACCATCCATGATTGGTGGTCATGACATCCAATTTTAAGTAAATTGATCATAAATATTAGCTATGATAAGTAAAATTCTAATGGATTTAGTCATAACAACTTGGTGAAACCAATCAAGCCTTATTGGTACAACACATTTACCATCCATGTATCAACTCACTTGAATACCCACCATAGTATTCAAAATAATAACCCCCTTTAAAATTTGATACATGGAATCCATTAATCTAATTTTAGTTATTCTTATCAATTTTAGCTAATTTCCATATACTGCTTACTTGCAAGAAATATTATTCATACTGAATAATAGATCACTGATTGCGGTGAATAAAAAAATCATCACCATGGTTTTATCCTTCCTATACAGTATGTGTCTCTGGAACATACTCTATTCCACATGCGCTTGTGGAACTTGTTCCTATGCCAACTATTTGTGCATCTTGAGCGTTGACTAAACAGAATTCAATACAGTGCCCACTATCTCAAATAGAGATGTGCGCCCTCTTATAGAATGTAGTCTATCTTTTGACTATAAATTTTCTATCTTAGGGATTTATGTAATATCCTAATTAATCGTTAAGATAATTACCTTATATGCACAATGTGTTTATATTGATTCAAGTTTTTTTGTATCCGAACAAACAAATTACATCTAAACACATGTCCTTATAAAATAATAGATTTACATCATACTATAACTCATATGATATCCAATTGTCATTTTAGTTGTCATATGGTTGTGGGATATAACCGTTATTTGCAATGAATTTCATAAAATATAATGGAAGTTTCTACTAGTTATAACATTGATATTACTTACATCAATATCTTAATGTATAACATATGCGTTTAGGAATTTCTCCAAGCTACATGTTTGTTGATCAATGTTCATATGTAATAATTCATCATCAATCCTCCTCATTGACATCAATGTAGTGATTTTGATAAAGTAATGTGCATTTAGGAATTACTCCACACTACATTATCATGATTGATGAATGTTTGGTCGAGATATTCTTCGATATCCCAACCATAAGTAACTCATATCTCCTGAATATGCATATAATTCACTTTATTATTCCTTAATTACTTAAAAGGAATCTTATGAAGTATAAATACATCTAGTTTATACTTGGAATAGTTCATGCTTACTTGTTGAACTATTTCCAAAAGCTTTGTGACATACCTTTATTTATAAAGGCTCCTTTGTTCAAACTAAAGACGTCGATAATACCAAAAGTATTTAGCTATGCCGAGCCTAAATACCTTACTTGGTATATTCATGATGCCTACTTTTAGTATTACTTTACAAAGAATTATCTTGTCACAACTAGGTATAAGTCTTAAATTTATATTCATCACTAATTTCCTATGATTCAAGTATTACTGAACTAGTGATTGAGTTTACCAAAAACAACATTCATTCCAAAACCTAAAAGAATGTCACCTTGTGTCCAAGGATACATGAGATTAATGTTTTTGGTTATACTCAATATTAGTTCAACGTGAATCTTTCACTTGGTAATTAAAGAAGATGTCTACTTCTTACCACTGGCCTAGGTATCACCTTTTTATAGACACTTAGAGAATACACTTGACTTCTAGTAATATTTATATCCATACTTGGTAACTGTATTTAAATACAGATATGTAACTAGTGTATTGTATTCAATACCCAAGTAGTAAATCTGAAACATTACAATTGATGAATATGCATGATATAGAAGTGGTAACTTGCTTCTTTAAATCAGGTTATTTCTTTTAAACATCCATAGTTTTATTTTATAATATGCAATGCAAATAACCTTTGTTAATACCTCATTAATTAAAGGACGTAATGAATGAACTATTGGCATTAAATGCCTTTGACCTTTTCACATTGTATTTCAATTTATTCTCCATAATAATAAAAACATAACTATATTTTATTCTTATTCACTTGGTGAACCTTACCTTAATTGGTAATGAAGCATTTACTCATTACTTGTTCATTTTATAACTTAAAACGAAACTTGAGTAAAGTGGTGAAAATGATATGAGAAAGGGATCCATTTACACATGTCAGTTTATATCACCATATTCAATTTAGTCTCCATAATAATAAAATCCCTCTTCTTGAGGTAGTTAATAGTATTGTGGACACTAACACCTTGAGTTTCTTATATCATGATACTACGTGCAAGCGTCGGTACTATTCATGGATATTTATGTCAGTGTGGACATTTACTTCATCCAATATTTATCGTAGATTGAAATTGTGGTATAACTTTCCATTTTCAAAAAAAATAATTTTATCAGATTAGTGTCTTTGATCTGGATTACTATTTAGACATTTTTGATTAATTACTTAAATCATTTTATGTCTCCCACTATTTTATTAGATTCTAGGAACCCTTTGTGCTAGAATAAGAATTCTCTATTGCTTGAGTAATCTATTGGAAAGGATCCCAGAACCACCCCTCATAGTCTACAAGCTATGGATACACCACTACTTGGAGGGTTCTAGGTAGAATTTTGGTTGGCCGACCACTTTAAATTGTGGCTCCTCGATCTGTTGAGTGAAGTCCCAGCTTCATAAAATCAGAACTTGATTCACTCAATGCTTGCCTCTAAAATTACAACAAGCTAGCTATGGATATTTCTTTGCTATAATTTTAATTAAGTCAACCCATTATTCTTATAAGGACTCTCTAGTAGTAAGAGGCACCCTCAGCTATGGCATGAATGGCACCTCAAACAGTTGGTTCTTTCCAAATTTGAATGACAGAAGGCGGTTATGACTTAATATATTTTTGAGGGTTTTATTATTTTTAATGTGACGAAAGAAATCATTTTCTATTTTTATAAGCATGTACTATGTTATTGTACTCAAAACTAACAGTGCATCAAATAGAAAAATCATCATGTCACATGTTCATTTTATCTTTCATGCTTGTTTATTATTATTCTATGTGATCGCACTATACTACACATTCACAAAATAATAAAACCATACAGAAATAAAATGAAAAATATGATTATGAGCCGGTACTATTGGTCGATCCATTGAGTCAATAATGGACTAACCAAAACCCTAGGGGTAAGTACCTTTAGTAGCGTGACTTGCAATTTTAATAGCATTGTCTTCTCATCCAATGCATCAAACTACTATCTGGTGTGTCGCCATCACTTGGTGCAAAATTCGTCATACGTTGTCTCGTCATTATACAATTGTACTCGCACGCAGAAGAGGGGGTCTCAGGGTATAAATATACAACTCTGAGAATGGGCGTGTAGGCCCTTATATGTATAATAACATTTGAGACGACAGGCAGATCATCTTTTATTTAATTAAACTAATTATTACAAAACCATTGTAATAAATAAATAATCAAATAAATGCACCAAACATACATTGGTCGGTCTCCAACTCATGATCATCATACAGATTAAACTCGCGTATATAAACTAAATACAGAATAAAATTAAACTTGCATTAAAAACAAACTTGAGGACATTTAATTGAATTAAAAACTTCACTCTTGTTTTTAATTCAATTTAAAGTCATTCGGTCCCAGTTAATTAATTTAATTTTAAAAATAAAAATTAAATTAAATAATTAATTTGATTAATCTCTAAATTTTATTAATTATGCCACAATAAATTTTAATAAAAAAAATTAATATTTAATTAATTTAATTATCAACTGTAATTAAATTAATTACTTTAAATAATTTTTTATTAAATTAAATCACTCGGGCCCATATAACATAGGGCAGGGCCTGTACGGGTTGGGCCGAACCCGCGCAGGCCCACTCCGGGAGGTACCAACCTCATACAGGGGTATTCTAGGCCGATAAGTTCTGCCCAAGCTCGTTCTGACCTGGGCCGACCCGCCCGAACTTATTATGGAGCAGAGCGAGTAACCTGCCCGTTAAGAGGACTGAGCGGCGGCTTGAATGAGGTAGGTCCGTAGCAAAGTGACCTAGTCAGACTGTGTCAATGCAGTGGATGTAGTTGCACCTTGCTAGTAACACATAACAAATTGGTCGGAGTTGGCCGACGGGGTGCGGTCCGGCAGGAGGAACACAGGGAGGCCATAGCGGCATGGAGCGGTGTGTCGCAACGGGTGGTGGCAAGCTAGGCAGCCTACCGGGACGGAGGATTTTCTAATACAGCTGAGGCCATAGGTCATCGGACTGGGTCCCAGACCACATCGGTAGCTGGAGGGAGAAGGTCAGACCGAGGGCAGAGAGGTTGGCCTGTTGTACTTGGTCTAGGGACCACAAAGGATGGCTCTGCCAGGAGGCCGAAGCGGCACTGGCTGGGAGCATAGTGACGTGGTCAGCGTGCTGGGCGCTGATTCACTGAAGTCGCGGGGAGGAATCGGCCTGGTTGTCATGCCTAGTTATGAAGTTATGATGTCGGCTCATCCTTGGTGCTGCTTCAAGAAGAGGAAGGTGGTGTCTTGGTTTAGTGCGCCGCTGCAGGTGCAAGGGAGGCGCCTGGTGCGGGATGGCTAAAGCGGCATGCAGCGGGGTGCCTACTGGTCGCGGGAGGCAGCACTAGAACCTATTGTAGTGGGTCTTTGTGGGAGGTAGACCTACTAGAGGAGGATCCCTTGTGTTGTGTCGTTGCGGGGTGGCTGAAGGTAGTAACGGCCTCTGCAGCCTGACTGGGTGTTGCGCGTTGCTTTAGGAGGGGAAGACCGATGTGCCGCTGTGGAAGGGAGGAGGTCGCTTGAACCTAGAGCGGGGCTAGGGAGTTTTCCTGGTGTGGGAGGGAGCCACACTACACGGGTTGGGATTGGATTTGACCCTTCAGGGCCTCCGCATGAGGGAGATAGGGGGCCACTCGCCCCCTGCCAACCACACTAGTTTTTTTCTTCTTGATCGGCTGGTTCGCATCCCATTTTTCAAAAAAAAAATCATGACCTGCACATGCACCCCCCACCCCTTATTTTTGTTTTGGGTTTGTTTTTTTTTTATAAAAATAGATACCTACAAAGTAGGTCTCCCCTCCCCCCTTTTTATGTTTTTCTCTAGCCTAATATATAGGCTTTAACATTATAATAATAAGATATTGTTATAATATAATATTATAATAATATAATTATTATTATAATAAAACTATTATTATTACAACAAAATTATTATAACAATAATAATTAATAGTTCTAACCAAAAATACTATTCCGATTTGAATTTATTTAGATAAAAATAGTTCATCAATTTTGAACTTTGTTAAACAACTGGTTTTAATCCAAACTTAAAACTTCATATGACTGCAGAATGGTCATCTGGTATCGGATTAAAATGTGGTCTACGGAGTTGGGACCGTATTGATGTGTTCTTCATAAAATAATGAAAATTTAATTTTTCTTAGCTTAAAATTGACATGTGCTCCCTCTGATACCACTTGTTAGAACTGGGCGTGCAGTGGAAGACCCAAACATGTGGGTTTTTAAAATTTCCCAATGACGATCGACGTAAACTTGTCGACGTCGGTGAAGTGCAGCCCGATCAAATCTGAGGATCTTGTGTGAAGGGTTTTAAGCACAAACATAAACCGTAAAATACCTGGTTTAGATCCAAATCCACGCACGACACCTACTTGTCATGGGTGATCATTTCTTGAAGAATCTAAAGCTGAATTCCACTATATTGTCTACATGTGCTTCAAGGAATCTGTAGGAGCACCTTTCGTTGTAATCCAGGAGTTAGTGCAAAATACCAACGATGTCATCGACGATCCAACGATCACCTCATCGCTTAAATAGCGATACCTGAGAGAGAGCTCCATCCAAGCTTCTTGAATCTAGACCATCTCTCTCTAGATCATGGGAGAGAGGAGAGGAGAGATAAGTCCCATGAATAGTGTTTGGAAAATTCCCCTCATTTTTTATTTATAGTGCTTAATTAAAATACCCAGTATAGCCTCACCAACCCAGGATACTTAACGTAATATCAACGACATTTTATGACTACTAATCTGAGTCATAAATATTATTATCACTCCCTTGTAATATATTAAAATATATTACATGATAATAATTGAGTTATTAACTTGACTCGTCGCACCCATAAATATTAATTGAACCTTGAATAATTTAATATTTTCCAATTAATATTTTCCATGTATTTACTTAAAACTAGTAAATACATTTAATAAATAAACTCAATACTCATTATTCTAAACTCGAATAATATAAATTTATTTATTGCATTGGTCATCGTTTTTCTTTGGAAAAGTATCAGACCCATGTGGTGGGGCCTAGCATGTCCAAAACTTTTATTCAACTGAATAGGGAAGATTCTTGAATACGCTATTGTGTGTGACCATCTAGGCCCTTATCTCGAAAGTAGTGAATAATATTCACAAACCAAGAGCGAGATCTAGCAACCCATCATGACCCCTAAAATGATAAGGATTTTCACAGCAATGAAAACTAACCTATAAACATGCACTGTGTAATATAATCTCTTTTTCTATAATATCTCATAAATCAGGATGCACTCACATGTCATCACCCTTTTCTTTCTTTATTGTTTTTTGATTTAACTAGATTAATTTACCCTTGACTTCCAAGGCCATGGTCTTATAATGGAACTACCATCCATATCAACAAGGACTAAGATATATTACTTCTATTACCCGGAAGAGACAAATCCTTTCTTGACCATTCAACCAATGTCGTGCCACCAATGACGCACCCAACACAAACTACATCACCACGAATTCATTGTCATGGTTTTTTTATTGAATCAAAGTGCACAATAAAATGACATATATTGGTAATGATCTCAATTCAGGATACCATTACACAAGATCATAGATAGGAACATCCAATGACACCCGAAACATGTGGTGTTCTTATTGGCAGGTCAGTCCTCATGATCTCACTACTAGAGATCACCAAGTACAAACGTCATGAGAATAAGTCTCAATAATAATGATCCCCCAACACATGATAGTCAAACATATACTATGTCCAATCAGTAAGATGTATCTAGACCATAGAACATATATTTAAGATTAATGTCACAGTATCTAGAGGTTCTCATTATAGCCTAAGAACTGCTATAACCTTTCGATGCGACAATTAATATTTGGACATTACCATTTCAAATGTGGATGGAGAACAATCTACACTATGATGGTAATATGACATAATGCATAGCTATCTATATACATGATATGGTAATCAAAATCACTAAATAGTTGGGTCTAGGGCACCCACTATTTCGACAGCTAAAGAGGAAACCCTTTGGGTACCTTGGACTTGAGATATGACTATTATTGAGTAACCATGGTTACCTAGGACTTATCCTAATATCTGGGGTATATGATTATTTTGTGAGTCTTGGTACTTCTAAATTATATAAAGTTAATTAGATTGATAGATATTTTTTCCATTAGGGACTATTTAAAAAAATTAAAAGATAAATGAAAGGAGTGACCCTAGGGGTTCCTGAGGATGAGACCTTTTGTGTACCTAAATTAAATGAATTTATTAATCAGTTGAATGTATTTTTAGTTTATGATAAATGTTTGGAACATCAAGAGTGATTCACCTTGGCTTCAGTAGTGATTCCTGATTACTTTATTTCTTATAATCATCCTCCTAAGAATCAGAAGTGTTGCATGACACTTTGGAATTACATGGGTGAATCCCCTTGGGTATGCGGATAATGCATTATTCCTTAGAACACCAATGGTGATACCCCTTGGTTTTGATATTGATTAATGATTACTTGATTATGTATGATCACTCTCCCAAGAATCGATGGTGTTTACTAAAACATTGGAACGCCAAGGGTGATATCCATTGAGTTTTTGAGATAATTCATGATATATTGTAACTCCAAGGGTGATATCCCTTGGTTTTGGAAATGACACCTGATGTTTTAGAATGCCTTGGGGTGATTCCACATTGGGTTTAGTGGTGATTCCTTCTACTTTGCAATGCCTTAGGAGATCTACTTAGGTTAGGTAGTATTGTCTAATTACTTGACCACCTAGATTTAAATGTACTGGTATGGACCATATAACTCATTAATTTGTGAAAATTATAGTAATGTTGGTGTTTAGGGGATATTCTGAGTGATTTGGGGAGTGGATGGTGGAGTTGTATCGGAGATTTGAGATAGATAAATATTTTTTGGTATAGAGGTCTATGTTTGACCATAACATGTGTTCATGTAGCATATAGAGCTTAGTTGTGGCATAGTTACTTAGATGTGTATTTTTTTGTTTCTTCCATTTTGGGAATAGATTTATCATAGAGGTAGGATTTGGTGTGGATTCCCAAATGATGGATTGTTATGGTTCTGCCTTTTTTGAGGTAGCTATTTCATAGAGTTGGGTTGTGTCATAGACTTCTTCTTGGTAGTAGAGGTATTCGGCATGGTGGTTTCAATTTCACCATAGTATCATTTATGGTTTATCATATCTATGGTTTTGACCCCACCATGTTTCTTAGAAGTGGCTTTGACCATACCCACTATAGCATAGTCTCTTCCTTTATGTCATGGTTTCGGCATGTGTTCCCTTGCACTGTAGATAGGGTTACTACATCATGGTCTTCAGTTTCCTAGTTCACTAATAAATTTCCAATCCCCTTTGAACATTAACTTATTCGAATATTTCATCTAAACCCTTGGGTGATTCCTAGGTGATTTTGGGAGGCCTTTAACCCTGTCCTTTTGGAATTTAACTCTTGGAATTTAGATATCAAGAATAATAAATTCTAAGGGCATTCCCCTCTCTTCCTTCTCTATTTCTCCATTTTTCCTTATTCTAGAGAAGGTTATTCTTTGGAATATGGTTATTTTGTGAAGTGTTATGGAGGTAGATTGATGGTGATGTCGTTTTTTAGGTTTATCAAGGTGTTTTTTTCATTATGGAACTTGTTGGTCATCTTCCCTTATTCAAACCTTGCGTAGAAAATTTAAAAGCTCTATTTGAGGTAGGGGATCCTTCATATTTTCTCCTTTAGATGTACAAGTGGGGATATCATGATTTTTTTATTTGGTGGTATTTTATGTATCTTCTTAATGAATATAATTAATTAGTTAATTTAAATTGAAGGGTTACATGAGGTTTACTTATTCTTGTATTTTTCTTATATGTTTTCTCATGCATGCAATTTCCTTTCTTGAATTTGGATTATTTTGTGGTTTTTAAGTTTTTGTGACTATTTAAATTGGTAAACCTTTTTTTTTTGTTTCTTGACTCACCACACATGAAAATGGATAAGAACATATATTTTTCTAATTAATTCCCTGCACATGGAATATGGGTTTGTGTGATAATACCCATGAAGATAAGGAAGTGAATATGATGAAATCCCTCTATTAAAAATTAAATTTTATGTGTGTTGTATGTGATGCGTGGTGGTTGATATGTGTGTGGTGGTTGTGAAGTGTGGATTCGTTGTGACTAGATGTAGTTGTGATATGTGATGGCTATGACGTAGGGATTATTGATGTGAAAATAATGGGTTATGTTGTGTTTTGTTAGTTTCCTAGTAGTGATGGAATGGAATTTTAATGAAAAATTGAAATGGAATGGGTTGTAATGGTTAATTAACTCTTTAATTAAAATGGGAAGTGTTGTTAAAGTGTTTTTTTAACATGAAATGAATGGGTTGATAAAGGGGTATGGTTGGTAATTTGGAAATCTGGAAATTAATTAACTTGAAAATGGAAAATGGAATACGGTTTATGGGTTTTGGATTTCTTGTGTGGTGAAATTCATTTAGAGGTGGAATTGAAAGTTTTAGTGATTTTGGGACATTTTGGTGATGTTGTGGGTTATGATTATGCACTTGTTATGAACCTAGAGGTCGTTCTTGTGTGTGTGACAATTATGTTGTATCTTCTTTTTTATTTCTATATGCACCCCACCTATGTCAAGCAGCTTGTGATGACACCCAAATGTTTAGGGAGAGTTTTTAACAACATTCAAGATAGTGATCATGGATGGATGGATACCCACTCTACCCCAATCTCTCTTCCATGTGAGGTTATTATGATTGGGTTATGGTGGCTTGCACATATAGTGCACTTATGGTTGGTGGATGATATTGATGAGGTTATTATTAGTTGGGGTTGTGCATGGTAGGAAGAGGGAATGATTTTAATTTCCTTCATATTTATGATACCATAATATACTGGATGTATCGAAGTTATTATGAGATAATGTTGATCTTATGACCAGTTTCACATGAGGTGATTGGTACAATGTGGTTTCCCTATGTTTATTTGGGAAGGATTCTACATAAGTGATGGGATTTCTAGGACATACAACATTGGGCCTTAAGAGTGAAAAATTAGTTGTAAAGTGGCATGGGGTACCCATTTATCGATATAATTCCCATTATGTTACTATACTTGGATGCATTATTTGGTGAGTGTTCCATGGTGACGATGGGATTGGTTAGTTGATCTATTTACATGTCTGTTGGTTCTATTTTTTTTACACTAGTACATTGGTACGATATTTTCAAATATACATGAGAGACTTTAGGCATGATCCTACCGATTATACATGTTATGCTCACCCTATATGTATGAAAATTATTTTTTGAGTATCCAATAGGACTACAGGGACCGAGCTGAACATTAATATCCCAAGAATTGGATCTTTTTATAAGTCGTTGCCTTAGGTTTTCTCTTGGGTATTTATTTGGATACTCTATGTATTGTTTACTTTGTATATCCATTGTGGGATGGTTTTGGTTTCTTCTTTTATTTATGTCATGAATTTTCTTGGTGACTGGTATACTATGTACTAATATGAATTTCTCTATTGAGGTTAATGTCTTCCATATGTGATATTTTTATACCCTTGGTGCTAGTCATCAAATCAAGTCCTACTAGAGGTGGGAATTTGGGTAATTATCCCTCTTCCTTTATTTCCAGATTAGGAGGGGTAAATTTGGAGGGAGGTTCATGAAATAGTGGTATCAAATTAAAATTGAGAGATATAATAGAGTTTAGAGTCGGGAACTATGAGGTTTTCATGGGTTGGTAGGGAAACGGTTCTAGTCGTTCTTGGTGTACAACTGAGGCTCAGAAGACAAGCTAAGACATGGGATTTTATGGGGGCCTATGATTTGATGAAAGGAAACTAAGTATATTGAACAACCAGGCTAAGTGGTTCTGTCTTTAGGGTAGAGACGTGGGATAGGTACATGAATCATGATTATTTGTGTTCTTATCTGAATTTGGTGGTCATGGGAAATTGAAATGAATTAATTTAATGAACCTTGAAAAAATTTCATACTACCGAGCTTAGTAAATCCTTGTTTTCCTATCATTTGTGACTCTTATATGTCATCCACATGTGGTTTAGGTTTGTTAGGTTCAACGGTATGATATGGTTGACCACTGGAGGGTCGACCCGATTGAGGGGGATTGTCAGTGGTAGAAGATGTAGTGATCCTTCTAGTAATAAGATTTGGAAAATTATGAGAGCAGTGTCTTTGATATGGAAATAGAAAACTAGTTATATGATCTTGATATCACCTTTAGTATGATTTATTCCCAAGAATAGTACTAGGTCCCATTAGTAGTTAGTTATATGAGGGGTGTGGCTCATTAATGGCAGGGGTTGTATCTTGAGGTGAATAAGGAGGAGGATGTTTCTTAATCAAACTTCTAGAATGAGTTTCTAGTAGAGTTCCAATCATTGACCATGAAGGCAGTGGAGAATAAGGAACTAATTTATATTCAATAAGGTATAATTCCTTGAATATATCTCAAAATCAAGTTCAAGGACCTTATATTTTTCTCCCTTGATCTTTTCCCAGATTAGGATTCTCCAGAAAAATGTCTCGAGGAGGCACTCTACCCTTATATCCAATATTCAGTTTCTCCTTTTATGTTTCCAATGTATTTGGAGGTATATAAAAATTTTTAGGTGATAAAGAATATGATATCACAAGAAGGTTTAACATAATAGGGGAACCAACTAGGTTCTTTGAGGATCAGAGTTGTAAATAGTAGATCTCAGACACCAAGGCCTTCTTGGTTCCAACCAGGGAGGAGTCAGTAGCTTCTGTTTCATACTTCTAGGTCCTATAGTTTTCATGAATTTCAAGGGGGATTTGGAATATTATCCTATGTTAGTGGGGGTCCTGGTTATCATCGCCATTAGTGCCTGGTGTTTTTAAAACCTCAACATGGTGGGGGTGATAAAGTTCAGTGTTAGCCTCAACATCTTCCACCAATGAGGTTATTTAAGTAGCAAAGGCAGTATGACTATGCTCCACTGAGAGGATATGGAGTAGTCAAGGGCCAACCTCAGGATGTTCCCAATATTCAGGTACCCTGACTTGAGGGGGTTGTGGAGGTGGTCATCGATATTGTGGTAGGGAATCCAGACATGGATAGTTGCATGCTATGGAGGTATAGTGTTAGAGGGTCCATAGAACATATGAGGTATGATCAGATTGTCATATACCCTTTTTTACCTTGTTTGATTCATGAGACTCATGATCCTTTATTTCACCATCCTTAATCCATGATTTGAGACTATATGTGGTGAGGCATCCCATTCCCCTATTATTGACTAAGCTAGTTGAAGGCTAGACCAACCTATTTGATGTGTGTTGGGTGAGTAAACAATTATGAGGTAGAATAAGTCATATAGGGATCTTCTCTTGCTACAGATAAAATTTTTGATGTTATCCTCAACATCAATTGGTTATATTCTATGCATATGGTTATCAAATGCTTCCATAGGAAGGTTTTGTTCTTGTATGAGGATGATTAGTGTGTAGTTTTCATCTATAAATGAGGTTTTCATATGGGTAGTAGATGTGGGGAGTCCCTTATTTCTTTAATGGTATATTTTTTATTGAAATCATTGGGAACTAGGATGGTTAAGGCTCTTATATTCATCAATTAATTTTTAGAAGTTTTCCCTTATGAGGTTGTGACACAACCCCCTCAACGTGACATTGATTTTGGGATAAAATTGAAACTTGGAGCCTCTTCAACTTCAATGGATCCTTATAAAATCAAAATCTTTTAGTTTTTGGAGTTGAGTTTTTAGATATATGATCTAATATGGAAGGGTTTCATCCAGCCTAGTGTGTCACCATGGGGTGCTCCAATGTTATTTTCCAAGAAGGTGGATGGTAGTGTGTGGCTGTGTATAGACAGTCGAAGGATGAATGAGATGGAGGTTAATAATTTATGACATCTACCAAGGATCGATGATATTTTTTACCAGTTGAGAGGATATTTTTGGTTCTCTAAGATCAATCCATGGTCTTGATATAACCAGTTGGGGTGAATGAGGAAGATATCCCAAACAATACCTTCCACTGTTGGTATGGGAACTTCAAGTTCGTAGACATGTTACTCTATGTCACAAACACACTAGATATTTTTATGGGTACCAAGGACTCTTTGTTCCATGAGTTACTTGACCAATTTATATTTTTGTTCATCAATTAAATCATGATATACTCTGTGTTATATGAGGATCATGTTCATCATCTCAGAGTTGATTTATAAGTTCTTCGATTCCACCAGCTATATATAAAGTTTTCCAAGTGAAATTTTTAGAATTTGGAGGTACATTTACTTGGTAATGTGGTGTATTAGTAGGGTGTGGTAGTGGAACCATAAAATATCAAGGTAGCTGTTTCATGGGTAGCACTCAAGAATGTATTTTTGGTTCACAATTTCTTAGATCTCTTGGGATATTATCATATGTTTGTGTCCAAATTATCTTGGATTATAAATCTATTGACTGATCTATCCAAGAAATATAATGTGTTTACCTGTATTAGTTATTTTCAAGAATCATTTTACTAACTAAAGAGGAGGTTTAACAGGGCCTCAGTGCTTCAATTTTCAGAGAAAAGGGTGATGTTTAAGGTTTCTTCGATGCATTATGTCTGGGATTGGGATTAATATTAATTAATTTGGAGTATGTGATATATTATTATTATAGGTAGTTATATACCCACAAATATAATTATTCCACCCATGATCAAAAGCTTTCATTGGTTGTGTTTTCACCGAAGTTATGGCAACATTACCTAATCGGAGAACATTTTGTTCTCTTTGTTAATCACAAGATATTAAGGTATATTTTCTCTCAACTTGACCTAAATCTATGACAATAGAAGTGGATAGAGTTTTTTATAGACTGTGAATTTGATATTTATTATACCTTGGGAAATTTAAATTTCATAAATGATGCATTTAGTAGGAAGTCAGGAGGGTGTGTTCTCTAAGAGTCTAGGGAGCCTGGAGAGTGATAGAAGAGTTGGCATCCATGTACTTAGATGCAAAGGCGGTTCATGGAGAAGGTTTATTATTTTAGATGAAATCTTAATCTTATCTGTTGAAGAAGGTGGAGGTGTCTCGATAGGGACTCTTATAGGAAGAGGTGATGCATGACTGTGTTGGCCATAGTGATTCTATAAAGGTATGAATAAAGGATGGTCAAGATCAAATGTTATTCCATGAGAGGTTGTTCGTCCTGATGGCGATGCATGAATGAGTCCTTAATGAGTTTCAAAACTCACCTTTAGCAATGAACCCAAGAATTTATAATATGTACTATGGTTTAGGGATTCAATTTTGGTGGATTAAGATGAAATGGGTGGTGGTAGATCTCATGGATTGATGTTTGGTATACCAGGAGGTAAAGTTAAGAAATTGTGTTCTCGATGGTTTTTTATGTCCCTTAGATGTTCCTGAGTGGAAGTGGTGGGGGATATCTAAGGATTTTTTCATATATTTACCCAAAGATCTGGAAGTATATGATTTTATTTGGGTAATTATGGATAAAATGATGAATTCAGATCACTTCCTAGCAATCAAGGAGTTAGGTCGCATGGATTCTTTAGCAATGATGTATGTGGATGAGTTCATATAGATGCATGAAATTACAAGATCCACAGTCTCAAATTGGGACACTCATTTTACCTTGTGGGTATGGAGGGGATTTCAATGCACCTTTAGCACTCAGTTACACCATAGTACTGCTTTCTTCCATCAGATAGATGGGAAGACAGAGTAAACTATCCAGACACTTGAACATAGGTTACAGACATGAATTTTGGACTGTATAATATCTTGATAAAATAACTCTACTTTGGTTGAGTTTTAAAATAACAATATCTACCAATCATCCATCGGCATGACCCCATCTAAGGATTTATATGTAAGGTTGTGTTATTCTCTATTATATTGGGTTGGGTTTGGGGAGTCATCAAATCTCGATCTCAATGTGGTACATGGGTTGAAAAAAGAAGGTTTAGGTAGTTTGGGAGATGATGAAGTCATTGTAGGACTAATAGAAAAATTATATTGACTACAAGATGAGGCCCTTGGAGTTTGATTTTAGAGACCAAGTGTTCTCAAAGGTTTCTCTTCATTGTGGGCAGTGTAGGTTTGGTCGTGAGAGTAAATTTTCTCCCTGGTTTGTTGGGAATTTTGAGGTATTAGAGCATATTGGAAAGGTGGTGTATCAGTTGGTGCTTCCACCATGACTGTGTAGGATCCACAACATATTACATATATCTTAAATTTTTTTTATAACTTCATGATAACTCCCATGTCATGGACTAGGGGGAGTTAGATATTGAGGATGAAACAATATTCATGGAGTGACCAATAGAGATCTAGGGCCATCAGAAGAATGTGTTTCATGGATGAACCATCCCATTGGTTTTTGTATTATTTAGGCATGGTATCATGGATAAGAGTACTTGGGAGCATGATATGCAGATGTGTTCTCAATTCCCTAACATCTTTTGAGATTTTTCTTGATTTACTTTCTTTGATGATGTGATGATTGAATCTTATTGGTTTATGAGATTTGTGTTTTTATCTTTTCGATGATGTTTATTAAATATTCCAGCATATGAGTAAGGAAAACCCCTTCCTAATCATGAAATTTTATATTCTGAAATGTTTTAAAACTATGTGGGAAATTCAGTGACTCCCAAAGAGAAAAATATCTTTATTTGGAGGGTAGGTTTCCTTCATTTTTGTTCTTGGGGTGGTGTTTTGTGACAGTTTTGGAGTTTTTTGTTTGATATGAGTAGATTTTGGATGGTTTTGTGGATGGTTGTGAGGAATATAGGTGACTCATGGCTAGTGTGAGATGTTCTGGTTGCGTTTGGGATGTAAGAACATCTATGAGAGGTATCGCATGGGATGGTTGTTCAGACCTCTTCATTTTTACATCCCTGGGTTTGGTTTTGATTATCAAGGATGATAATTTCTTGATAGTTAACTAATGTAATTTTAAAAACCTTTATACCTATTACATTCTTATAATTTTGGTGATGGTGGTGTTTAGGGGAGGTTTTAATGGAGTTTGGGAGTATATAGTGGATTTGTAGCTGAGATTTAAGCTGGAGAAGGAATGTGGGGCATACGGGTTTATACTACACCATAAAGATGGTAACTATAGGGTGGAGAGGTTAGATTTGGTGTATGGACTTAGAGGTTTAGTTTTGGTGGTTAAGTAATTTTTGGCGTATTTGGGGCACGGAGTGGTAGGCTATGATGTGGATTTTTAGAGGTGGGATTCTTGGGGTTCTTCCTTTTTCATGTTATCTACACTATAGAGATGGGATGTGGCATGGACTTTTTCTTGGTGGTAGAGGTCTAAAACATGGTGTTTTTAGTACCTCTATAGTACCTTTCCTGGTTCGTCGAGATTGTGGCTTGGCCCTCATCAAGTTTCTCATACATGAATTTGACCAAACCCATTGTGACATAGCCCCTTCCTTTACACTATAGTTTTGACCTATGTTGACACCCTTACTCCATAGAGAGGGGTGTTGCACCATGGACTTCTATTTCTGAGTTTTATAATAAATTTCCAATCCCCTGTCAACCCTACCTTCTTCTAGTATTTCCTCTTGATCCTTATGAGACTCCAAGATAATTTTGGGATGCCTTTCACCCTCCCCATGTGGGATTTGACTCTTGGAATCCAGATATCAATCATCATAAATTATAAGGTGATTCCCCTCTCTTCCTTATCTATTTCTTCCCTATTCCTTATTCTAGAGAAGGTTATTCTTTGGGATATGGATAGATTGGGTAGTGTTGTGGATGGACATTGATGGGTATGTTGTGTTAAAGGTTAATCAAGGTGTTTCCTTTCATTTTAGGGATTGGAAGTCATCCTTATCTTGTTCCAACCTTTCATAGAAAATTATAATTCTTTTTTTGAGGTAGGGGATCCTTTTTACTTCCTCCTTTAGATATACATATGGGTATATCATGATTTTTCTCCTTTGGTGAGATGGTGTGCATCGGTTTAATGAATATAATTGATTGGTTAATATAAATTCAAGGGGATGAGAAGAAATCACATGAGGTTTACTTTTTCTTGTATTTTTCCAATATGTTTAAGCATTCTAGTTGTTTCTTTTCTCAATGATGTCTTATATTGAGGTTTTTTATGTTATTATGGCAATTGAAATTGGGAAACCTTGTTGTGAAAGTTTCTTAAATCACCACACGTTAAAATGGATAAGAATATATGTCCAACTAATTAATTGGATTCCCATGGAATCTCAACCTGTGTGAGAATGCCCTTGAATATAAATAAGTGAATATAAATAAATACCTTTGTTAAAACTAAAATTTGAAGTGTGCTAAATTTTGATATGTGGTGGATGTGATATCTAATGGTTGAGATGTGTGTAGTGTTTGTAATGTGTGGATTAGTTGTGATGAGATGTGGTTGTGATATATGGTGGTTGTGATGTGGGTCTTATTAACATGAAAAGAATGGTTTTTTTGTGTTGTGAATTGTTTTCCTTGTTTTCTAATGGTGATAGAATGGAATGTTAATGATGAATTGAAATGTCCTAGGTCAGAATGATTAATGAAATCTTGAATTAAATTAGGAAGTGTGGTTAAAATATATAATGTTAAACATGAAATGAATGGGCTGATAAGGGGATGTGGTTGGTAATTAGAAAATATGGAAATGGTTTAACTTGAAAGGGGAAGAAGGAATATTGTTTGTGGGTCATAGCTTACTTGTGTGGTGTAATGTGTTTAGAGGTGGAAGTGGAAGTGGAAGTGGTTATGAGGCCTTGATATTGTAAGTTATAGTGGTGCTTTTATTATGAACCCATAGGTTGGACTTGTGTGTGTGACTATTATATTGTATTTTATTTTTTATTTCTATATGCACCCCACCTATGTTGAGCACCATGTGCTAACTCCCAAATGATTCGGGGGTGTTTTTTATAACATCCATGATGGTGAGGATGGATGGATGGATACCCCATCTTCCCTGATATCTCTTCTAGGTGAGGTTCTTATGCACAAGTTGTGATTTCTTGTGTATATAGTGGACTTATGGTTGAATGATGAGATTGATACGGTTGTTATTAGTAGGGGTTGTGCGTGGTAGGAGGTGGGCATGAGGTTGATGTACTTCATGTTTATGATACCTTACAATATTGGATGCATGCTAGTGGTTATGATAGTATGTGGATGTGATGACCGGTTGTATATGGGGTGCTTATTACGATGTATTTTCCCAAGCGTCTTTGGTCAGTATTCTATGAAAGGTATGGGAATGCCAAGATATATGATGTTGGGGCATGAGAGTAGAAAATCAGTGGTGAAGTATTGTGGGGCACCTTTTATCATTATTATTCTTGTTATTTTACTATACTTTGATGCTTTAATTTTTTTGTATGTTATGGTGAGGATGGGACTCATCAGTTTACCTTTTTAAAAATTTGTTAGTTCTATTTTTTTACACAAGTGAATTAGTATAGACTTTTCACATGTTCATGAGATATTTTGGGTATGATCTTATTAACTATACAAGTTATGCCCAACCTTTATATATACAAATCTTTTTTCAATATTTTAAGAGGACTATGGAGACTGATCTGGATATTACTAGCTCATACTTTGAATATTTTGATAATTTGTTGTCATAGGTTTTCTTTTGGGTATTTATTTATAGACTCTTTGTATTTTTTTTACTTTTTACATGCATTGTGGGATGGTTTTTGCTTCCTATTTTATTTATTTTATGGAGTTTCTTGGTGATTGGTGTCCTATATCCTGATCCTACATTACCTATTAGGGGTAATGCCTTTCATATGTGATATTTTTATACCCTTGGTACTAGTCGCTAACCCAAGACCAACTGAAGGTGGGACTCAGGGGTCATTATCTTTATTCCTACATTATTAGCCTAGGAGGGGTACCTTTGGAGGGATAGGGTCTGGAAATTAACTCCAAGGGGTTTCTGTCTATACCCGTTGAAATATTATGGATAGATACATCAAGATTAGACTAAAGCATCTATGTTCAATCCCTAATGACACTTGGGAACCAGAGGATTGATGGTGGTTTTATTTATTTATATTGTACCTTTATTTTATCATGCACATCATAATGCACTTTATTTCTAAGATTGGGTATTCTTATAAACATCATTGGGGGTGTCCAACTAAGTTATACTCACACCCTACTCAGATAACTATTTGGTACCTGAGAAAACCTTTATGGTTTTGGGAAAGGAAATGGGAAAGCACCCTATGGTTGATACCTAGTTGGGCTACTCGGACAGTGTATGGGGATTCAGGATTGGACTTTGACTCAGGATCGGTTGATATATGTTTTCCAATATTTTTCTTTTGGTCTTTTGGGATTTATTTATATGATCTTTTGATGATGTATGACTACCAAACATTATATATTGTCTATTTTTATGTGGACTGGGTTGAATTTGATTATTTTTCATCACTTTTCTAGATGTCGTGTTTACTACTGATTTGTCTAGATGTATGTGATTACAATTATTTCTGATGTTTTTTACTCTAATATGATGTTATAGTATCCCCACCATCCTACCTTATCTCGTACTACTATTCAGCAGCCTCCAACATATGGGGAGGCACACCTGAGGTGCTATGGTGACTGTTGATACATACCCTAATTAGTGGCCTTATACTAAGGTATGTAACCCAAATGATATAAACTATCAGGGTTAATTAGATCATAATACCTTAATAATTCTTCTTATGAAATTCACCCTTGGTAATCACTAAGAGAATTTGGTTATGAGAACTTGATCCTCTAAATAGAAATCCGCATTTATATGGGTCATTGGATGTCCTTATCTACAAATGTGTTTAATGGTTATTAGACTTTAATATTATTATTAATTAATATCATGAGTTATTTTCTTTGATATTTTGATGAAAACTATGATAAAATATGCTTGCAGTGTGGTAGAATATGTTTTGCAATGTCCTCTATTTTGGATAGGTTGAAATTTTCAAATAAATTTGATTTTATCATTTGGGGGATGATTCAAATATTAACCAAGATTTTGAATGGAATTTTGAGAGTTATAACTCTTTAACATGTTCCTTTTAAAAAAAATTAAGGGATGAGAGGTGTCTTGGGAGTTTGTAGGAGTTTCAAGAGCATCAGCCTCAGAAAACCAAATTTTTTAAAACACGGAGGGAGGTGTATGGTTAGTGATAATTGTGCCCTCAATTGGGTGGCCCTATAAGGGTGTCACGTTCTTTTTAAAAGCATGTACCTAAGAACACAATATAGTGCAATATGCTTTGATATAATTTCATAGGTGATCAGAATGGCTTATTCACGCTTTGCCTAACCATTCACCTATCTCGTGCGGGGTGTAACTCTTGGACAATATGAGCCACACAGTGGGTGTGCAGTTAGCCAACCCGTGTGGCCAAACCATGTACTCCTTTAAAAAGGTGAAATTATGATTTTTCACCTGATTTATTTTAACCCTTAATCATCCTTTCTTCTCCCCATTTTCATAGTAGTATCTCCCATGTGTGGAGATCTTCCTCCTCTACTTCTAGTCTTGGTGATATCTTACTCGTTTGATCTCAGAATTGGTATTCATCAGTTTCATTGGATCGTCCTCAGTTATTCTATGAGTATTCTTTCTTATCTTTTCTTTTTCACTCTCTGTATCTGATGTTTTTTCCATGTGGTCTCAAATGTACAATTTTTTTGGTGTTGGTCCACTTCTTCCAATTTCTCTTTTTCCAGCTCTATTTAAAGGTTGATAGTGGATGAGTGAATCTTACTAATCATGAGGTAGGTGGAATATGGATTTTCACTCAAAGTATCATCATTTTCTAAAATTTTCCAGTGTTCCACGTGTTGGATTCCCTGTGTATCGCTCCTAAAATGTGTAACTCCCAAATTTAATTTTCTATACTATGATTCGAAGCCCCTATGAGTAACACTAACATTTTTAAATGTTGATACCTAAATGTGGACCACCCCATGGGTGTGTTACATATATTCCAATAACGATGAATGTGTAAAATTATCAAAAACACTACTAAGTGTGTTTGGACTAACTTTTATAATAGAAACCATTAAATTGTGATAAATGAATTGATTGAATTTCTCTCAGGAATGTATCCTTACTAGACTCGTGTTAAACTATAATGTGTGTCTTCATAATAAAAAAGGGGTTTTAATGATATGTAAGACTCACATAATTATGTTTTTAAAATGACCAATGTTTCCATGTAAGAAAATACCCCTCTAAGGTATCTTGGATTATTTATTTATAAATAATTAAGGGATGAAGTTAGTAAATATTAAGTGTTATGGAAACACATACTTGGCCCTTATAAATTATAATTAAAGTGGTTAATAGAGTAAGTTAAATGAACTACAATGAATTGTCAAATGGAATGTCTATTTAAAATACCCTTCTCACTTCTTGAAGTCATATGATAAATTAAATGAATCATAATGAATAGTTAAGTGGAATGTATACTTGCAAGATCCCTTTTCTCACTTGGGAGTGATTTTATTAAATGATTAGTTTAGTGATGAATTGTGTTTTTTTAATAGGCATTACCATGGCCTATGTTTAATTATTGAATGTAGTGATCCTATTTATTTTCTTATACCTTGAGTGATACTTGGGTTCCTTATACTAGATTCATTGGATGGGCTCATAATTTAAATGAAATTATATTAAGCCATGGGTAATATTAGGATTCCTGATATGGAATTCCTTATATGGGATATAGGTTTATTGAATTATGATATTCACTGAGTGATATCTATATTTCTTATATGGAATTCCTTTGATGGGATAAAAGGTTGCATGATGTGATATACACCTCGAGCAATACTATATAGATCTAGTTTTTTCCTTGTAAGACTTTGAAATATGTCTACAAATATTTCCAAAGCTAGGAACTGAGATGGCATGCAATTTTGAGGCCTGAGGTTCCCAAAATTAATTTTATAAAAATATTTAAAAAAATTATATTATACACATATAGTTTATTAAAGAAAATGGGATAAATATTAAATGGAAGATTGAATCAAAAATCCAAGACCACTGTTATGTCTGGAATGTGACATTTACCCTAGGTGTAACCAAAAATGGGTTAGCAGAGGGATTTAGGATATCTATCTTGTTGGAAGTGTGTTCAATTGGTTAATTAATTTAATTATTTTAATTATTTTTTTATTTAATCTAATTGTAATCCTATAACAATACCACTATGGATATTTCCCTAGGGTTAGCCTCATAATCCTAGGACCATCGAGAGCATAACCATCTCTCTTACCATTGGTGAATCAACTTCTGATGATGATGAATCTCTGGATCGAGGAAGATTGAGATTCAATGAATGAAAAACTTTCTCAAATTATTGGAGGGTGCATTCTTCAATGATTAAAGATCCAATTTCCAGGTAAGACTTGTCAATTCATGGAATTTTTTTATTTTTGTTAAATTTATTGATCAAAACCATACCGTTTATGATTTGTTCCAATTTATATTCCTTGGAATACTCATATATACTGATTAAATTGATTATTCAATTGTTTTATAACCCTTGATATCCCAATTATTGATCATTGTCCAAAAATTCTTAGAAAAGATCGATTAAAAATTTTTGGGTTTCTTTACCCCCAATTGTTTCGTGTTATTTTATGATTGGACCTCACAATCTCGGTTCAATATTGGTGGGTGGTGTCAAGCCTGATCGGACCCTCGATTCATGGTAGAACAGAAAATGAAAAATTGAATATTGAATAATGGATGGTTTTGGGGATGAATCATTGTATAACGAGTGTTTGTTTTCCTATATTTGAGATCCAAGATTGACATGAGGCATGCAAGGTGATGGAGGTTCCTGTGAACCTTGAGTTATTTAATGAAGTCAGTTTTTTGGCCATCAGATGGACAAAGATTATGAACAGGGACAAGATACACCTTTTTAGATCAAGAAAAAGACTAAATCAATGGTGGAAGACTGGATTTGGAATGCGAAGAGTGGATCTAAAGTTCAGGAAAAAATCATAACTATGCCTCATGTAGCTCAAAGAACATACAACGTATAGTACCTATGCTATGGAGGATTGGGTTTCAGAAAATTATAAGGATGGGATGGTGTGTGGTCTTCCTACAGACCATGTATCACTTCATTGGGTGGACATGTTGTGTGGGGGGGCACACGGGTAGGACCCCATGAAAGAGTACACTACTAGGAACATGGTTGTGTATTGAAATACATAGACCTAGCATGAGTAAGTAGACACGGGATGGATACACGGACACGGATTAGCACATGGATGAGACCTCGAGTGGCATGTCCACTCCGTGTAGATCCCCTACACATCATGTCTCACTACAAGGTTGGAGATCCGTGTAACTCCAGGTACATGGTCATGTGATGGAGTGGGAACACACATTGTGTGGGTACCCTCACATGCCATATACCCCTTATTTCCTTTTCATTAAACTTCAAACTCTCATATCTTCTTTGTTTGAACTCTATTTTGGCCCGTGAGTATCCTATCCTAAGTTTTTTATACATAGAAAATGATGGTACCCTCTTTTGGATTTTTGGATAGGATGTGGGATTTTCCGGGAATGAATCTTATTTAAGAAGTTCTTGACAATGGTAGTGATCAAAAAGGATCACCAGAGGCTTATATAGAGTGGAACCCCCCATAATCTTGGGTGTGGGTCCTCTACCTACCAAGTAGAACCCACCTCCCCCTATCAGATAAGGAGAGGGTCTTAAGTGTCTATATTAGAAACCCCCTGTTGCACTAGGGCAAGGGTCCTCAGGACACTAGAATGGAACACCCAATCAGCTTAGGTGTATGTCCTCTACTAACTGAGTGGAACCCCCTATCTAATAGGCCATGGGTCCTCGATGACTAGAGTGGAACCACCCTATCACACTAGGGTGCGGTTCCTTGGCCTGTAGAGTGGAACCCCCCCCCCCCCCCATAATCTTGGGTGCATGTCCTCTATCTACCAAGTGGAACCCACCTATCAGATAGGGCGTGGGTCCTCATGACACCAAAGTGGAACCACCCTATCACACCCGGGTGCGGGTCCTCGACTTACAGGGTGGAACCCCCAGTCACATTATGGTGTAGGTCCTCTATGAATAATTATAGAGTGGAACCCCCAGATGCACTAGGTCATGGGTCCTCTATATGGATTTTGTGCCCCCTCGACTATGTGGCACAATGGTGAGGTGTGGGCCATCACATGGTTACTTTTTGGAAGACACATGAGATGATAAGTACTGTGGATGGGTTTCTAGAACTGTTGGTGACTCTTTTTTCTAGAAAGGGATGTGATATTGAGATCCCATTACTCTCTCACTTGGGATTATTTTTTTTGATAATATATATATATATATCCTTAACTTTGGATTTGGTTACTCTTCTAACATTGGTTGTGAAGATAAGCGGAGTATGCCACATGCTTTCTCTATTTAGCTTCTCATATTTAGATGAGGTTAATCTCCTACTATTGGTGGGAAAGACTCAATGTGTAGTCCATTTACACTCTATGTCGATCCCTTTATGCTCGGATGTGGTTGTTCTTTCTATTTCTTGGGTTGAGGCATCTTGTTTACTATCTAGTGTCTTTATATTCCTATTGTGCCTATTACATCTCCCCCTTTAATCTTTTTGGGTGTCCTAATAGGTATGTATATACTCACATATTCATGGGTTTTTTTTGACATGTTGTGTCTTATGAAGATGAAAAACAAGTCGATGGTGACTTAAGAAGAGATTAGAGATATTGGATGGTTTGGAATATATACGGTGGTCATAACTTGGAAATCAGAAGTTGGGATTTCTCAGTAGTTTAATTTCTATTTTTTTAGGTTGGGACATCTTTTTGGTTGGGCATGTATTTTTTTCCTTTACCTTTCAATTAGTACTATCATACTCTTGTACACTCTATAGTTTTAACATACTTGGTCAGCTTTTTAGCTATTACATTTTTTTACTTATTAATTATTTGAACTTCTAAATTGATATAGATATGTGTGTGGGTGTAGGTTTTTAGGCAAAGGCCTCCAATTTATGTTATGATTTTTGGTGCTTGTTGCTGCCCCCCTAGCCTAGGAAGGTGGGATTGGGGTAGTTGCAGCTCGAGTGCTAGTTCAGGTCAGGTCATGATAGATTGGTATCAAAATAGTTCATTCCTTGGGAAATTATTTGGATTATTCCCCTTAAGAGGATTTGTTTGGTACTATGGAAACAATTTTATAGTGTCTCAAGTGTGGCTCTTAGGCTAGGGAATCCAGTGGTGGTACAGGTGGTTCACGTATCCATTCATTGAGACCTTTACTATATGCTCATAGACTCGGTATATAAGACATTGGTTGCAGGGATCAAGGATGCATGCATCATACAGGATTCAGTTTTTTACCATCCTTCTTGAGTCAGCTTCCCATTTATATATATATATGCTCATCTGACCATGGTACTTCTTGATTAAAATTTTAGGATTCCTCTGTAGAAATATCCATCCAGGATACATGTTATGGATTGTGATGAAGATCTGATGAGTGTTGAGACCATAGTTCAGGGTCTATCCTATGAGATTCTTCCTCTAGGTGGATAGATAGTATAAAACCCACCTTATGAGTAGAAAATCACCCTAGTAAAGAAATATGAGGATGTGAGCAGGCTTACTATAACAACCTTGCTCTTTATTACACACTTAAACATGATTTATTACATAAAATTGCACTTAATACAACTCTAAGTATCAAGAGGTCTAGTGTCTTGGAAATTTAGGAACATTACATAACAACATAGAACATAAAACCCAACATCTTCATTGAAAACTTCTTTTACATTACCACCACATTCCTTCGTACTTAGCATTGTATAGGATAACCTGAGGACATGCATAAGAAAAGGTTGAGCTATAAAGCCCAGTAAGGGAGTAAACAAGGAATAAGATGAATAATATAGTACATGTTAGGAAATATGCATATCAATGGATCATAAGAGAAACATGAACATAAAGTCATGATATAGCATGATTATCATAACATGGAACTGTGGCAATAACATTTAACATGATGTTAGCATGATCCGAGCCTCATTTCACATGGAGAATGAGTAAACCCTAACTTAACTTCAATTAGAATGATTAAACCCTCATTTCACATGGCATATAATGATACTAATCTTTACCCAATGCATTGGAGCGCTATCAGGGCACACCCTTCTTAATCATTTCATTTCATGCATAAGTGTGCCACATAGATCATACAACATGGATTCATTAAACATCTTAATTTAGTACAAGAATAATATAATTCTAATAAATAAATTTAATTCCTCAATAAACGCATACATTTTCATAAATGTGGATACCCTTGATAGAGAAATGGGTATGGTATTCACTTACATGATGATTTTGGCATACAAATTTTGGTGTAACTTCGACAGCATAACAACGTCAAATAGAAATCATAAAATGGGTTAATGAGAGATAAATGGGTCTATCATAATTTATAAATGAAATTTATAGTAAGGGGTCATGAAATATAATATCCCAACATATTTAATGTAATTTAGATGCATAATATAAAATAATTTCTTGAATGTAAATGAGGAGAGGTAAATCCCTTACAAAATTTTGGCATGGTAACGGGTGTACTTGGGAGGCATTAATGAGAGAGAAAGAGGTATATAATCATTCAAAAATAAGGAGGGTATTATGGGGGAGGTGATAAATTATACCCTAACATTTTTAATTGAAAATAAAATGGTATAACAACATAAATAAATTTTGAAAAAAAATGAAAAAGGAAGAAATCCCTTACTTGGAAGTGTAAACTCAAAGGCTTGGGAGGGGCTTGAGAAAGGATTATTGGGATATTAGGGCACCTTGGGAGGATTTTAGAGAGAGGGGAACAGGTTAGGGACGTGATCCAAGGGTTTTTAGTGAATAAAAGTGGGATATTGGGTGGGTTTATATAAGAAAAGAGAGAGAATTCTTTATTTTCAAGGTTTTTGACACTACACATTAAACTAATCAAAACCTCAAACCAACCCATAGTTTTTTCCCATGGTTTTTGCCAAAGGGGATTAGAAAAAATTATTTTATAAGGCCAATGTCCTAATTTATTAAAATATTAGGCTTTCTTATTTGGAGTTGAGTCACATTCTCAAGGAAATCATTTTAAAAGTTAAAATCTTTTATAAGTCTTGGAGGGTCCACTAAGGCACCATAAAATTAATCAAACAAATATAAAATCATAGTATTTTAAAGTTAAAATATATATTGGAAGAACATAATTTTTATATTATTTTATTACATCACTGTTGGGTAATTATGATGTCATAAAACACATTATATATTTAAACGATATTTAATTTTACCCAAAAATTCGACTATCTCAGAAAATTATGAAAAATTCACCTTTAGACTGTCTTCACCAACTTCTCTTCATAGGAGAGTTAATTCTCTAGTGGTACCACCTATTTATTGAGTACATGTGATGGGTAATGTATGTACTTCCTCAATAGTGATGCATGGAATACATAATGTACTTGATATGTGTTCAGTGGGAGTTCTATTCGATTATCCACTGCTCCAATGCGATCAAGGATATAAAAAGGGTTGATGTACCTTGGACTAAGATTTCCCTTCTTCACAAATCACAAAATTCTCTTCCACAGTGATATGCAGAGGAATACCATGTCTCCAGAATCAAACTCTAGGTCTCAATGACGATTATCATCATAGCTATTTTGTTCAATCTGAGTAGATTTAATGTGTTGCTAGGTGGTCCTAACCTTCTCCACCATTTCTTCAACCATTTATAGACCTAGGAGTTTTCGCTCCCCAACTTCATCCCAACTTGTCAGTGTTCTACACCTCTTCCCATATAGGGCTTCATGAGGAGACATTTGGATGCTTGAGTGGAAACTGTTATTGTAAGATAAATCAACCAGAGGAAGATGTTAATCACATCCTCCTTTGAAGTCCATTGAGCCTGATCTCAACATGCCCCCAATTATTTGGATAATCTGCTCAGATTGGCCATCAATTTGAGGATGATAAGCCATAATGAAGTTCAGCTCAGTATATGGAGCATGTTGAAGACTCTTCCATAACTTAGAGGTGAATCTTGGATCTCAATCGGATACAATAGATAGTGGCACTCCATGCAGCCTTACCACTTCTATGATATATATATGTTCATGTTGATCTAATGAGAAATCCTCTCTAATTTCAATGAAGTGTGCAGTCTTTATAAGACGATCCAAAACATCCCAGGAATCATTGTTTCCTTTGGACGTCTTTGGAAGTCTGGTGACAAATTCCATGGTGATGTTCTCCCATTTCCATGTTGGTGTGTGTAATGATTGCATTATCCCCTAAGAATTATAACTCTCAGACTTCACCTGCAAGCATACCAGGCACTTTGATGTATACTCAGTGATCTCCTTCTTCATGTTATCCCACCAATAATTCTCTCAGAGATCTCGATACATCTTTCTATTTCCTGGGTGAATAGAGAAATTCAAATTATGTACATCATCCAAAAAAAATTCTTCAACTTTAGATTTGATGGAACACATATTCATGACCCAAATATCACAATTCCTTCTTCATTAACATTGAATTCTGAGGATTTCCTTTTTCTAATAGTTTCCAATTTTTTCTGAATTCACACATCATACTTTTGATCATCCTTTAACCTTTCCAAAAGATATGGTTGACTAATCATTTGTGAAAGGATTGATCATATTCCCTTCTTTATGATTACCACATCCATCTTCATAAAATCTAAGAATATTTGATCATTTTCTATTATCATCAATGATAGAATCACTAGTTCCTTTATACTTAGAGAATCTTCCACCTTGTTCTCTTTACCAGGGTGGTAATGGATTGAGTATTCGTAGTCTTTGATCATATCTAACCATCTTCTTTGGCACATGTTTAACTCTTTCTGTGTGAATATATACTTGAGTCTTTTGTGATCCGTGTATATTTCACACTTCTCCCCAAAGAGGTAATGTCTCCAAATTTTTAAAGTGAATATTACTGTAGCCAACTCCGTATCATGTGTTGGAAATTTTTTCTCAAGAACTTTCAATTTCATTGAAGAATATGTAATTACTTTGTCATTTTTCATCAACACACAGCCCAGGCCATTATTCAAATCATCACTAAATTCCAAAAAAAGTTCTCCACTTGTGAGTAGTGTGAGCACGAGTGCAGTGATAAGCTTCCTTTTCAAATCCTTGAATATCTATTTGAATTCATCACTCAAAGAAAACTTTAATCCCTTCTAAGTTAGCTTGGTAAGACAGTTTTACAATCCTGAGAAATTTCTCACAAATCGACGATAATATCCAGCTAAACTCAGAAATCTATGGATATCTGTCACCGATGTTGGCCTCAGACATCCCTCAATTGTAGTTGTCTTGGAGGGATCCATAGATATCTCATTTCTTGTGATGATATGACCTAAGAATGAGACCTCCTTCAAATATAACTCACAGTTGTTGTACTTTTCATAGATCTTCTTCTTTCGCAAGGTCTCTAGTACAGTGATTAAATGCTCCTCATGATCCTCACTGGTTTTGGAGTGTATTAGAATATCATCTATAAAGAATACCACAAATTTATTGAGTTAATCTCTAAAGACTCTATTCATCAATTCTATATATATTTTTGAATCATTAGTGACTCATAAATTCATTACTATGAATTCATAGTAACTGTACCTTGTATGAAAATAAATCATGGGGATATCCTCCTTCTACACTCTTACTTGGTAATATACTAACCGCGGATCCACCTTGGATAAGTATTGTGCTCCACATAGCTGATAGAACAAGTCATCAATTCATGGTAGTGGATACTTGTTCATTATTGTTATTTTTTTGAGATTGTGATAATCGATGTAAAGGTGCATTGACCCATCCTTCTTCTTGACAAAGAGGATTGGTGCACCCCATAATGAAGCACTTGGGCATATAAACCTTTATCCAGATTCTCCTATAGTTGTTTCTTTAGCTCCTCAAGATCTAAAACATCCATTATATACATATTCTGGGATATTGGCAATTCTCCATGTATAAGATCAATTGAGAATTCAACATCTCTTCTAGGAGGAAGACCAGGCAATTCCTCGGGAAACACTTTAGTGAATTCCCTCACAACAGGCATGTCTTCAAAGATGGTTTCTTACTTAGACTCAATCATGTGAGAAAGATAAGTGTTCTCATAGGGTAGTAATATCCTTGCTTGAGATGATGGTTCTAAGGAAGATTCATCCTCCTCCTTGCACTTGTATAGAATCGGGGGTCGATTCGGCATATGGAGAGTGATTTTCCTCTCACAGTAATTTATGTTGGCTCTATATAGGGAAATCCAATCCATGCCAATAATCTCATCAAATTCTACTAGAGGGAGTATGAAGAGGTTCTTCAAGAATTTCAATCCACAAATTATGATAGGGGAGGAGTTGTATTCATGGGATGCAATGATTTTTCCATTTTCCATTCTCACTAACATCTCTACTTCCATGATTTGTGATGATGTTGGGATTATTCTACTAAACTTCTAGGATATAAAAGAATGTGTAGAACCAGAATCAAAAATTATGTTCTCTATTATTGAATGAATAACTAGCATACCTATCACCACTTCATTGTTAGGGTGTTGTTCGGCGGTAGTGACGGAAAAATCTCACCCTTGCTACTTTGGAGGTTGTTGGTTGCCTCTAAAAACCCTTGGCCTAGGGAACTAGTTTGAAAAGTGTCCTGGTTCTTTGCAATTGAAGCATTGAACAGTGCGTTGAGGGTCAAATAGAGTGTTCCTCTCCTCTGTCGTAGTAGCGAATTTTTCTTGACGACACTTAATAGCTAGTTTCCCTTCTCTTTGACACCTAAAGCATTTCCTCATCCCCACCAGGCAATTTTCGGGGTGCTTCTTTCTACACCTTTAAAAAGTGTGGTGCTAGAATTTCTTAGCATTGTTGGATTTATCCATCGGATTGGAATAATTAAATTCCACCTTACACTTCTTATCCTCATGATACCCTAGAGATTTTTCGATCTCTATTTTGACCGTGAGGGGACATCGGACAATTTTCTCATATCTCTTGAAGTCATAGATCTCTAGGTATTTCCATAGGCTAGGTTTTAGCCCACTAAAGAAGTGGTCAACCATTCATTCAAGGGTAACGACAAATCTGAAGGCATATCATGAAAGCCTTGTGAAGTTTTCCTCATACACTTTGATGGATTCATCATCTTTTTTCTTAAGGGCAAAGAATCCCAATTTTATCTTAAGTCAGAGGGTGAAAGGAAAATATTTATCGAAAAACATTTTCCAGAAATCCTTCCATTACAACACCTCAATATTCACCTTAGGTGTAGTATTTTTAATCAATATCCACCATTGATCAGCTTCACCCTCCATACAATAAGCATCCAGAAGTACCCTGTCTTGTTTATAACATTGAAGGATGGAGAATATCATCTCAATGGAGTTGATCCATTGTTCGTCGATTGAGGGATCAGATGATCCATTAAAATTAGGATGCCTTTGTCTCACGAAGCTCTTTATTGCAGCTTGTTCTTTATTAGGGGGGTTGAACATTAATCTTTTCCCATGTTTCTATTCAAAACTTGAGTTAACTATGATACTGTAATGAAAAAGTTCGTGATTCCTGCTCCCATTGGATTGGGCATCTCATTAGAAAATTCGTCACATTGATCTTCGCATTGGTTGTCAGTCTGGTTCCTCCTATTACTGGCCATTGGCTAGAATAAAAGTAAAGTTAGGGGTAACACATAAAAGGATAATCCAAATAAAAAAAGTGATAACTTATAAATTACATTTATTTCCTTAACTTATCTATGTTATCCTTGATCTACTTCCCAACATATACTTTTAGGGGTATTTTTTTAATTCCCTTAATAGTGGTTTATAATAATCTTATGAATTTACCAAATAATATGAATTTTCAAAATCATATCCCATGAGAGTGTCATAACCAAGAGTGCATCAAGCCCTGTTTTTGTGCACCAGTTCCCGTTTGAGTCTATCTCAAAGTGGTGTTTTTGGGTTTTAACCCTAGATACATCTGTGCGAGAGCTTCCTCTACCTGATTGTATCCAGAAAGGGATATATTTTATTGATAAACCACTTACTCAATACTCACTAAAATTTAGGTATATTTTTATTATAATTAGTCTTATCCCTAAGGATTTCACTAGTGTTTTCTAATCTTAATCCAAAAAATAACTAAACCAATCCTTTGATACAAACTATAACAACCCTTCTCTTTATTACACACTTAAACATGATTTATTATATAAAATTACACTTAATAAAACTATGAGGATTGATAGGTCTAGTTTATTGGGAAATTAGGAACATTTCATAACAACTTAGAACATAAAACCCAACATCTTTATTGAAAACTTCTTTTAAATGACCATAACATTCCCATGTACTTAGCATTCCATGGGATAACCTGATAACATGAATAAGAAAAGGGTGAGCTATAAATCCCAATAAGAGAGTAAAGAAGGAATAACACGAATAATATATTACATGTTAGGAAATTTTCATATCAATGTAGTACAAGATAAACATGAACATAAAGGCATGATATAGCATGATTATCATAACATGGAAATGTGGCAACAACATTTAACATGATGTTAGCATGAGATGATGCTCATTGCACATGGAGCATGATTAAACTCTCATGGAACTTGAATTAGCATGATTAAACCCTCATTGAACATGTTTTATCATGATACTAATCTATACCCAATGCATTGGACCACTATCAGGGCACACCCTCCTTAATCATTTCATTTCATGCATAAGTGTGCCACATAGATCATACAACACGGATTCATTAAACAATATAATTTATTCCATGAATAATAGATGTGGAATACATAAATTTAATTCCTAAATAAACATGTACATTTTTATAAAGTTTAATACTCTTGATATAGAAATGGGTATGGTATTCAATTACATGATGATTTTGGCATGGAAATTTTGGTGCAACTTCGGCAGCATAACAACGTCAAATAGAAATTGTAAAATGGGTTGAAGAGAGATAAAGGGGTATCTCATAATTTATGTATAAAATTTAAAGTAATTGGGTCATGTAATATGAAATCCCAACATATTTAATGGAATTTAGATGAATAATATAAAATAATTTCTTGAATGTAAATGAGGAGAGGTAAATCCTTTACAGAATTTCGGCATGGTAACAGGTGTACTTAGGAGGAATTAATGAGAGATAAATAGGGATCTAATCATTCAAAAATAAGTACGATAGTATGGGGGAGGTGATAAATCATACCCCAACATTTTTAATTGAAAATAAAAGGTTATAAAAACATAAATAAATTTGGAAAAAAATAAGAAATGAAGAAATCCCTTACTTGGAAGTGTGATCCCAAAGGCTTGAGAGGGGCTTGAGAGAGGCTTCTCAGAAGCTTTGGGAGACTTGGGATGATTTTAGAGATATGAGGGAAGGGTAGGGACGTTATCCAAGGGTTTTTAGTGAATAGAAGTGAGATATTGGGAGGGTTTACATAGGGAAAGAGAGGGAAATCTTTATTATCTAGATTTTGGACACTACACATTAAACTAATCAAAACAAAAAATAAACACATAGTTTTTTCCCACGGTTTTTTCCAAAGGGGATTGGAAAAAATAATTTTATAATTCCAATGGCCGAAATTATTAAAATATTAGGCTTGCTTATGTGTAGGTGAGTCACACTCTCAAGGAAATAATTTTAAAAGTTAAAATGTTTTATCAGTCTTAGAGGGTCCACTAAGGCCCCATAAAATTAATAAATAAAATATAAAATCACATTATTTTAAACGTAAAATATATATTGGACGAAATTACTTTTTATAGTATTTTATTACATCACTATTGGGTCATTATGATGTCATAAAACACATTATATATTTAAACGATATTTAATTTTTACACAAAAATTTGATTGTCTCAGAAAAATTTGAAAATTTAGCCTTTGGATAATTTCAATATCTTGATTCCAAATATAATATTCATTTTATCAAAATAATTTTCTAAATATGTGAATTTTTACTTTTAAAATAAAAATCGACATTTATCGAAAATTCAGGGATTTTGAAAAAACAGCTTTCAAACCTTAATAAAAATTACAATTGTATTATTAAAAAATTATAAAATAATTTGTATTTAATAAAAAGTAATTTAGTAATAATATTTATTAAAATATTATTTGATTAAAAAATCCATTAATTCAGAAATATATATTTCTTAATTGAATATTTACTAAAAAAATACTATTTGTGCTTTAAAAACTATTTACAAAGTAAAAATAATAAAATTAATGTATATTATTTATTCTATAAAAAACTAATACACATAATCATAGTGTAAGGGTCTTGTTACACAACCTCTTATAACACTCGCATAATACCTAAGGGTAAGGTGTGCGATGGTGACAGACTCTTGGGTGGCTCGGATAACATCGTTTGTGTGGTAGTCTCTATTAACTTCCACTTCTATCGTAGGCGATTCTGTTGAAGCTTAATGTGTTGAACCTCGGCTTGGGATTGGTCAAGAGCGAATCCCAGTGACACCACCTCCTTTATGAGCTCCAACAAATGGGCTTTTATGGAGAAATTATACTAGATGAGTCCATCGCTTCCTTTTTCTGAGTAAATTGAATTTGTTAAAGCCATATATTTATACTAATCAAGTGATCACCATTCAATGGCTATATTAGCAATGGTAACAATTTTTAATGATATTTTTAAATACAAAAACACAAAACCAAGGAATTTCATATTTTATATAACCATTTTACATAATAATACATTTAATTAGATCAAGAAGAATTTCCATTAATAAAAGTTTGGGTTGTTACACTTACTGCGCTCTCTGAGTTCCATCACTATAGGATTATAAGGTTCTATGGAGATCTAGATCCAAATCCATAAGAGGGTTGAATAAAGTGGGTGGTTTTTATATTTAGACTCATTAGGACACTGACATATCAAATGGTTATGTTGGCATCTATCTTTTTCCATGAAGTAGTTAGCCACTGGGGGATTCTTGTTACCTAGATGCATGATGAGTTGACACTCTCATGGCTTGACTTCTATCAGTTTCTCCATGAGGAGTAATACCCCTCTTATTTTAATTTGGTTATGATTTAAGAGATTTTATCATTGCAGTAGTGAGGAATGAAATTGGTTGAGTATGTAGCGAGGTTCACAGACCATACATGGTACTCCCTTTACTTGATCCGGTATGGCTACTTCTGTGTATTGAAGGTTGATTAGGGACTCTACATAGAGATTCTCGCTAGCCTAGTGCCCTTGTACATCCCCATCTATGTCGGGGTGTTATAACAACCACTAGGGATAGAGAGATTCCTATTAGAGGGACACCATGAAGCTGGAGCTGGTGGTGGGTGTCATAGGGCTGAGTCATTTACAGTGGATAGCAGGTTCCAGATGACAGGATCTTGATGCAAGAGACCACCCTATAATCAGACTCAGGCACATAGTTAGGGGTAGCGGAGAGGACTATGGAATCTCAAATAGGGAAAGTGGTATGATTATGATGGGAAAGGTCACATTGCATGAGATGGCCTAACCAGACATGCCAAGAAGTGCAGGAAAATTCCTGATGGACCACCATGGTAGAGACACCGCCGTGAATAGGGATCTCCCAAGAGAGGGTAGGGTGGTCTCGAGAGAGGTGGAGCTAGCAGAGGAGTAGTAAAACCTATGGGTGGTGGATGGTGCTATGAGATCCTTCCACCACCACCACTAGATATCCCATGTCAAGCATAGGTAGCTTGCAGTTAGGGTCACGGATAGTAGTAGGCTTTGGAGGCTTATGACCCCATGACGCATGAGATGATTAGAGGTATGATATTTTTATTTTCTAAACTTTCTTTAAAGTTATTAGACATAGGTTCCAATAATTCCTTCGTCTCTATAATCTTGATGTAGGATCTATAGTTCCCAGTTGAGGTGCTATCCCAACAGCTTCGTCTTGAGGTTCCTATAGGGAATGCTTCTTTTGTATATTTTATTTTTCAGAAGTATGAGATATCTATTTGTGGAGAGAGTTTCATACAGAACCTTTGGGTCATAAAAATGTAACCCTGTAACATCATCATGGGTATGGATTGGTTTTCCATGGTCTGAGCCAAGATTGGATGTCACCACTTAAAATTTCGATGCCTTCACACTAATGGGAAGAGATTGACCTTTTCGAGTGAAAGAGATATTATGGAGGGAAAAGTGAGTACTGTGATCAGGAAGATATATCCCATCACCCATTAGTTAGAGAGTATATCCCTTAGTGAATTAGGTGCTTTAGGCATCTGGATTCCTTTGGTCATGGACGGTTTTATGGACGTCTTCCTCCAAGACATTCAAGGACTACCTCTGATGTGGGAGATAGAGTTTTTTATCGACTTGCATCCCATGACTGATCTGATATCTTATTCATCATATCATATGTCCTATACCAAGCTCTAAGAACTATGGTTGTAGTTGGAGGACCTTTAAGATAAGGGTTTCATCAGGCCCAATGAGTCTCCCTTTGAATCTCTAGTGTTGTTTCTAAAAAAGGAAGATGGGAGCTTACAAATTTTCATGGATTATCATTTCCTAAACTAGGTCGTGATATAGAACAAGTACCTATTTCCATGGATTGAATACATCTTTAACCGATTATGAGGTGTGATATAGTTCTTGAAGATCAATCTCAGGTCTGGCTACCACCAGTTGAGTGTTCGCGAGGCTCATATCTCAAATATGGAATTCTGATGTTGCTATGGGCATTATGAGTTCCTGGTGATGCACTATGGTGTGATGAATTCCACCACCATGTTTATGGATTTGATGAATTATATTTTCTAGTTGTAATTCGACCAGTTTTTGGTCGTCTTCATTGATAGCATACTCATAAACTTTTCATCACAAGAGGATCATGCAAAGAATTTGAGGATGGTATTACACTTGCTTTAGGAGAACCAACATTATGGTAAGATCTCAAATTTTCAGTTCTAGATACATGAGGTTCGCTTCTTGAGGAATGTTATTTCAGATCATGGTTTAGCCGTAGACCCAGTGAAGATCAATGAAGTGCTTTCTTGGGATCCATACAAGAGCATTTTATAGGTATTGAGTTTTCTTGGCTTGAAAGTGTACTGTATGAGGTATGTGGAAAAATTCTCTAGGATTGAAACCTCTTTGACTTCCCTAACATGGAAATGGAATCATTTTACCTAGAATAAGAAGTGTTAGAGGTCTTTTGAGGAGTTGAGGCTGAGTCTGATGAGTGATTCTATGTTGAGACTACCAAAGGAGGGTGTAGAGTAAGTGGTGTATTTTAATGCCTCAAGATCTAGGCTCATCCGCATGTTGATATAGTAGTAGACATTTAACACATATGGGTCTAGGCATTTGAATCCCCTTGAGAAGAACTATGCAACTCACAACATATAGCTAATAACAGTAGTATTTTCCTTAAGTATGTGGAGGAACTACCTTTTAGGGGAGTGCTTTTTGGTTTACTCGGACCATTAGAGTCACATGTACATCTTCACACAAAGAGACTTGAACTTGAGAAAATGGTACTAACTAGAGTTCCTATGAGACTATGACTTTAAGAAAGTATATAAACTATATAAGGGAAATGTAGTAGTATATTCTCTTAACAGGAAGTCCCCAACTCACTTAGTACAAGAGGCTTCTGCACAGTTGGATTCCTTACAGTTGACCACGGTGGAGCACAAGGGTACATGTTTTCTTTAGTCGATGGTGTAGCTCCTCCACTTCTCGAGCGTGTGATAGATTCCTAGCTGGGATATATCGATTTTGAGGTCGTTCATTATTATATATCTATAAATGATACACCAGATGGATATTTTGAAGGAGGTAATCATAGCATCCTTTTCCATAGATGGATGATAGTCCTATTCATGATGTGGGAGGTGGTGATGAAAGAGTTCCATATGTCTCCCCTAGATATACATCCTAGTGTAGGGAAGATTTACAGAGACCTTTAGTAGTAGTTTTGGTGGTTTGGAATGAGATAGAGTGTTGTGGAGTTTTACTCTCAGTGCCTCACCTATCAGATGGTGAAAACTGAGAACCAGGTTCCATAAGGTCTGTATCATCACCTTCATATCCCAAAGAGGAAGTGGTATAACATATCTATGGACTTTGTGATAGGGCTTCCACGGACAATGAAGGTTTAGGACTCTATCTTCGTGATAGTTGACTAACTCACAAATTCATCACACTTCTTTTATATCAGGGAGCAGAGTTCGGTAGAGATTTTAGGGTAGTTTTATGTATGGGATATTGTTCACCTCCATGGGGTTCCCTCAATTATTATCTCTGATTATGATGCATGGTTTATGCCATGGTTGTGAAGAGGCTGGAAGGAGGCATTCAGGACCCAGATATGGATGAGTACAGCCTTTAACCCCCATATGGATGGGAAGATCAGATTTACTATCCATGTGTTAGAGGATATACTAAGGGATTCCATGATAAACTTTATTCTGAGATGGTAAGATCACTTAACCTTGGTAGAGTTTGTGAACAATAATAGCTACCACTCTACCATCGGCATGGAACCTTTTTAGGCCATGTATGGGAGACCTTGTAGGTCACCCTGTGCTGGATAGAGATTGGTGAGACATCACTTGTGGGTCTAGAGTTGGTGCAGGTGATGACAGAGAATGTCCAAATCATCTGTGAATAGATGAGTATGGCTCATAGAAGGCAAAAATCTTACATAGATCACTGTCATAGTACTTTGGAGTTTGATCAGGGATGCCACATTTTCCTGAGATTCTCCCCATGATGAAAATTATGAAGGTTCGTCTGAGGAATCAATTTATTCCCAAGGTTCATAAGGTCATTCAAGATCATACAGATGGTTGGAGAGGTTTTTTACTACCTCACCCTACCCCTACAGCTGGAGCGAGTGCACGATATCTTCCACATATCACGTCTAAGGAGATAAATTCATGACCTTATGCATGTCATCAACTAGGGTGATCTAGATATCGAGGATGGTTCCATCTTTGTGGAGAACCTAGAAGAGATCAAGGGCCAACAAGAGAGAAACCTGTATGGACAAACCATCACCTTGGTTCATGTGTTTTGGGAGCACAGGAATGTGCATGAGAGCTCCTAGGAGCGGGAGATCTAGATGCGGGATTGGTATCTGGATTTTTTTGTCTAGTTTTACTTTTAAGGGAATAAAACCTTGAATTAGAGAATGATGTAGATGCCCATTTTTTTCCTTATAATAATTTTAAATATTTATACATATATTTCCAGAGCTAGGTGTTAAGACAGAGTGAAATTCTGAGGTCTAGGGTGCCCAGAATTATTTTTATAGAAATATTTAAAATACATATATACTACATGAGTGTAGTTTCTTAAAGAAAATTGGATAACTCTTAAAATAAATCTTGGATCACAAATCTAGTTTCACAGTTGCTTTTAGAATGCAACATCTACCATAAGAGTGACCTAAAATGGGTCAGTATAAGGCATTCAGATATCTTTCCTATTGGAAGTTCATTCATTTGGTTAATTAATTAAATTAATTTTATTTATTTATTTATTTAAACTAATTTGACTCTTATAAGAATATCGATATGGATATTTTCCTAGGTTTGGACTCGTAATCCTATGACCATTGAGAGAACTCCTCCTCTCTTTCCGTTGGAGAATCGACTTTTGATGATGAAGAATCTATGGATCATGGAAGATCATGACACAACGAATGCAACAACTTACTTCAATCATTAGCGGGTGAAATCTTTAATGAAAAAAGATCAATATCTAGGTAGGACTCTTCAATTTGTGAATATCACATATTTTGATTAAATATATTGAGCATAAATATCTGTTTTATGATCTAGACCAATTTTTGATCCTTTTCATGCTCATATGTACTGATTAAATTGATTATTCAATTGTTTTCAAACCAGAGATATCCTCGTTCTTTATTTTTTGACAATAATGTTTGGAAAATATTAATTAAACACTTATTATGGTTACTTTATCTCCAATTTCTTCACGTTCTTTGCTAATTGGATCTCGTGGTCTCCATTCAACATTGTCGGGTGGTGTCAAACCCGATCAGACCCCCGGATTAATGGAAGAATCACACATGAAAAAATGGAACACTGAATCAAGGATGGTTTCAAGGATGAATCATTATATAATGAGTGATTATTTTTGTGTATTTGAGATCTGAGATCAATTGGAGGTGTCTAGGATGAAGGAGGTTTATGTGGCCTATGAGAAATTCAACAGAATCAGTTTTCCAGCCACTAGATGGCTGGAAATAAATAACGGCAACTAGATCCACATTTTTTAGGAAAATACAAGGCCAAAATTAAAAACATAAGACTAGATATACTGCATGGAGAGTGGATTTGAAGTTCTGGAAAAATCGCAACTACATGTTGTGTAGCTTGAAGAACACACAGCATGTAGCCCCTATGTTGTGGTGGCTAGGGTTTTATAAAATAATAAGGATTGCACAACATGTATCCCACTTACACATTGTGTATATCTTCCCCACATGGATGAGCCATGTGGAGGAGCACATGGGATGGAACCTATGTAGGAGTACATGGTCATGTACTGAAGTACATGGACATGGCTTGAGTACATAGACACAGGATGTATACATGGATACAACAAAGCACACTGGTGGCACCTTGAGTAGAATGAGCACGTCGTGTATATCCCATACATGTTGTGTCTCGCTACATGATTGGGGACCTATGTACCTACAATTACACAACCAGGTGATGTAGTGGGACCACATGTCATGTGGGTCCCCTCACACATCATGTACCCCTTATTTTATTTTAAGTAAAATTCAATCTCTTGTGTTTCCTTTGTTTGAACTCATATTTTGGCCAGTGAGTAGCCTATCTTGAGTATTTTAACATGTATAATGTAATGGTACCCTATTTTGTGCCTTTTATGATATGATATGAGATTTTCCAGGTGTGATTCATATTTAGGTGAGGCTTGATGGTGGTGGTGATCAGGAAGGATCACCAGATACTTCTATAGAGTGGAAACCCCCCATCAGTTTAGTCCCAGGTCCTCTACCTACTAAGTGGAACACCCCCACCCCCACCCCATCGGATAGAGAATGGATCATCGATGACCATAGTGGAACCCCCATGTGGAACCAGGGTGCGGTTCCTCATGACACTAAAGTGGAACCACCCATCATCTTGGGTGTGGATCCACTACCAACCGAGTGGAACCACCTATCGAATAGGTTGTGGGTCCTCAGTGACCAGAGTGGAACCCCATATTACACTAGGGTACGGATCCTCAATCTATAGAGTGGAAACCCCCATCATCTTGGTCATAGGTCCTCTATCTACTGAGTGTAACCTCCTATCGGATTGGGATCGGTTCTTCGGGACACCAGAGCCCCACTGTCACACCAGGGTGTGGGTCCTCAACTTACAGAGTGTAACCCCCTGGTCGCATCAGGGTGCAGGTACTCTATAGATACTAATAGAGTGGAACCCCTTGAAGAACTAGGGCATAGGTAATCTACTTGGACTTTTTTTCCAACTTGACTAAGTGGCATAGTGGAGAGGCATGGGCCTTCACATGATTATTTATGGGAAGACGTGTGAGATGCTGGGTATCATTGATGACTTTCTAAAACTATTGGAGAGACTTTTTCTTGGATTGGTATGTGGGATGGATATCCCCTTACTTTCTCATTTGGGATTATTTTTTTTATCATATATATATATATATATATCCATACCTTTAGATTTGGTTACTCTCCCTTAAGGGGATGTGAAGACACACGGGGTATGCCACGTGCTTTCCATGTTTAGCTTGTCATGTTTGGATGAGGTTTCTCTCCTGCTATTGTTGGTAAAGACTTGATGTGAAGTCCATATACACATCTTGTTGAGACACTTATGCTTAGATGATGTTACTCTTTCTATTTCTTGGGTTGAACTGCATCTTTTTTACTATCTACTGACTTTTAATTCCTATTGTTACCCTTACTTCTCCCCCTTTCATATTTCGGGGTGTCCTACTGGGTATTTATATACTCTCCCATGCAAAGGATTAGAAAGTATGTGTCGTGTCTTATGAAGATAGTAGATGGTTTTGCGGTGACTTCAGAGGAGCTTAGGGATATTGGTTACTTTCGATTGGATACAGTGGTCGTATCTTGGAGATCAGAAGCTGAGCTCTCTCAACATTATACTTTATAGTTTTTTTAGGTTGGTCATTTATTTTTTTGTTTTCTTTTCAATTTGAATTGTCGTACTCTAGTACACCCTATAGGTTTTTCAAGTTTGGTATAATTTTTAGTTGTTTCATATTTTTACTTATTTTTCCTCTATGCTTTTTCATTGAGATAGCTTTGTGTGTGCATATAGGTTTCTAGGAAAAGGTCTCCCATTTAGTTTATTCCTTTCAATGTTTTTCACCACCCTCTAGACTATGAAAGTGGTATTAGGGTAGCTAAAGCTCGATCCCTAGTTTGGTTCGGGTCATGATAGATACATGGATTACTTATATGGAATGCCTCAAATGGAATCATAGGTTTCATGATGTGATACACACCTTGACCGATACTTGGACTCCTGATATGAACTTCCATGGATGGGATTATAGGATAAATGATATTATAACATGCTTTGAAGGATACCTGGAATCTGATCTAGAATTCCTGTGATGAGATTAGATGTTAAATAAAATTACTTTATGTTTATTACAATCTATTTTACCCCTAATGTTAGACTATAGATTCCATGTACCATGTAGAAATTTATATACTCATCTTGATATATATAGACTCCTAGGATTATATCCATGGGTCTTAAAGCTAATTTATCACCATATTCATTATTATTATTATGGATATATATATATATATACATTATTACTATAATTATATCATCCTTTATCAGAGATGTTCTCGATTCTTTTGAATTAGGTATGGTCATCCAAGTTTCCTTTGAGGAACCTAAGCCAGACATGAATACTTTTATTTATTCACTTCTTATTTAGACTTACACACTAATTTATTTCATACTCACATATTGTATTACATTAGAAATAATTTTTAGTGGGCTACTGAATTTATCTCACACCCTATTAAGGCTTCCACCAAGTACCCAGACAAACCTCCTTACTGCAGGTTAGGAACTTGATCATGCTTCTTGGCTATTGTATTTTCTAGGCTAGGACTTAGTATAGAAGTAGGGTAGTTTATGTACTCGGGTTACCCTCTGGAGTTGGGGTATTTTATTTATTTACTTATTCTTTTCATTATATCTTTATTTATTGTATTCTCTATTGTGTGTTTACAGATTTTATATTATGGCATCACATGGCCATGCATGGTTGTATATTTAGTGTTATCCATTTTATCAATCATTATTATCTTTGGTTGTTGTTTCATTATTATTAATTTTTCTATTTAGTATATATTATATAACAATTTGATGAAATCTGATCATGAGGGTATAGTCTCCCCACCATACCATTATTATATCATCACTACTAGTTGGAAAACTTTAGTTTAAGGAGAGTCATTCTTGAGGCTAGGTGGTAACCAATATAACTATTGTTACCAAGTGAGGTGGGTCAGAATGTTATGAGTGGTATCAGATCCTTCTTTTTTCCTTTGTATTACTATTTTGTGAAGGTATATAGAAGACTCAAAATTTTTCATCACTTGGTAAATAGCTCATTTCTGGGTTCGTCCAACCCATTCACAGGGGAAAGATCAAGTTTCCATGGATGGGATTATTTGTGTTGTTGTTGTTACATTTGATCATTATTTTACCTCGAGTGATTGATATACTTTCCCAATACTTATTGATTTATGTTATTTATAGTATTTTACCCTTTTCTCATTAAGTCAAGTAATTATTTTTCATACATCATTATAGGCACCTAAGGGTTTATATGTCATGAATATTTCATTCCACGTTTATTTCATTGTCTGCATTGCCTATTTCATATGCTATATGCCATAAAAGTCATTTTGAATTGTTTTAACATTTCATGCAGATGAAATGAGAAAATTAATTGGTTATTAAAGTTTTTTCATCAACCTAAATGGTATTTTCCCATATAGATTTATTTTGGCACCTTAATTAACCAATAATCATATGTTTAATCCATGGAACTATAATTACCTAGTCTGAAACGTTAGTTGATTTTGGTTACATGGATACCAATTTTAATTTATAAATATGGTTATTTAATAAATTGTGAATACATATCTATCTAATCAAATCATCATATTTTACCTATTACATTTTGATATCAGATTTAAGGTATAGTTGAAGTCGCATGAATTCCAATTATAACTTATAAATTGTATGCATTTATAACATGGGAATGGTAATTCAAATAACTGGACCATTATATAAATATAAAATTTGTTAAAATATTAATCTTAAAATTATTTGTTTGCCTATGGATCTTAGATTTGAATCAACCTAAGTAGTTCATTCAAGGTGTTTTAAGCTTATGAGATAAACTGGACCTGGACCAAGTAGGCCAGTTTTGAAGTGATATGCTTATATAATAAATCCACTAAGGGTGTGTTTAATCTTTAATAAATAAACTATTATTGGGTTGCACTTAAATGGCCCAATTTGGAATGATGGGACCCTTGTGAGTCACCTTTATCTTTTATACTTTTGTGATTAACCCAGTGGGGGTATATTCATGTTATGCGGGATGGTTATTTAAAGTTTTAGTATCCACTTATAAAGGGTTATGTATAATTTTATGGTGGTGTCTTACTGAATTGATTCCCTTAAAATGATAAGAGACCTTATATTTTGTTTGTCTACGTTATTATTATAAGGATTTAGTTAATTAAAGTGTTAATTACAACATAAAGGGTGTTTTCTATGTAGCTTGGAATTGATATTTTACTGAACTAAGCCCTGTTGTAAGAACTTTTGGTTAAATAAATGATTTTTTAAAAGTAAATTATGTGATAATTTTTCTAAAGTTCTAAAATTTGTTATCTAAATAAAGTTCTTGGTACAATTTCCTTTATAACGGGTACTTGATATCCTTTATATATGTGAGATAATTTAAATGTTTAAATAAAAGATAATCAATTTAATTCCTTAAAATGAAACAATTTTGAGGTGTTTATAGCTTAGACACTCATGTAGGTGCCAGTTTTAAATGTTTCCTAGAGAGTTACCTTGAATGAGAACTTGAGCATTTCCATAGACCACTGAAGACTTCTTCCTCGGTTTCATTGAACCTAGTCATTAAGTAGTAATTCCCAGTGAACTTTTCAAGCATAACCTTGTTTTAGGGTTGATTCCTTATGTAAGTAAGGGTCTATCTCGGCAGAGGTAGTTCCCTCATAAATTAAATCATTGTTAAATTCTTATGAAGAGTTCCAAACATGAGGTGTTGTTCGGGTGTTGTTTTTCCTAAGTGGGACTCTTAATAATGAGACAAGAACCTTATGGGTAGATCAGTGGTCGTTCAGTATGATGAGCCTCATTAAGGGAGTGATCATCATTTAATGAGCTAGATCAGCGGGTTAGACATGCCTCGTGCACGATCGGTTGCATTTTTAGAACGTGAAATCCTTTCCTTTTTTGAGATATGTAGTGTCCTTGCACCTATGTTTATTGGTTTTATACTCATAGATTTATGATCTCTTTAACTGCCATAAGTTTACCTCTTTAAAGAGAACATACAGGTGCATTGGATACCATGTGATAGATACCCTTATGGGGAATATGTTTCTCATTTGAGAGACCTTAGGGATAAGGGGAAACCTAGAGGCCATGGGTTTTAACTCGGTTCTTAGTAAATTGATGATGGTTTGATTAATGGAATCCTACTATAGAGGTTAGACTAGGGTTATGGATGCCTTTTTAGGTGATGATCTGGTTGTACGTACCTCTCTAGATCGATGCACAAAAGGTTCTCTAGTTGTTTTATTTAGTCATGATGATGTGCTTGGTTTTTTTAGAAATAACCTAGAGTGATGGGTATCAAGACTGATGTAAATGGGAAAGAATGTTTAGGTTCCCAGACCAATTGACCTTTGGTGGTTCCATTGATGATAGAATTTATGTAATGATTCCATGAGGTGGGTGATCATTCAATGAATCATGGTGTAGGTTCCTACCCAATTTTGAAGAGGTGTTTCAAGGAAAATTCCTGCCTAATGATATTTACATTACAAATATAATGGTAATCTTGTAAATTTTTATGCAAGACTCATGGGAGAATGAGTTGGGTCTTGAATTAGGTGGTACGAGATAGTACACTCACTGTGTATGATAGGTTTAGTGCGTGTCAAAATCACATGAGAACTGTTGATGTAGAAATTCTATGATAATACAAGTGTTGTTTGAGGATTAATGGTTTCTAATATGATACTTGTGAAAATGAAAACCTGGATCTTTAGGTAATTTAGAGGAATTTATCTTATGATGTGGGATAATTTGAAAATAAACCAGGTATCGTGAGATGGATGACCCGGGGTTGGACCTAGATATACAATGTTGGTGGATGTGGTATAAGGGGCTGGTTTTAGGAAAGTATAGCATGTTTGATGAGTTCATGGTTTGGGGAGAGTGATACATGCCTTTCAATGGAATCTTAGTGTACATATAGTTTAGAGGTGATCATTCCGAATATCTTGACATAGTCCTGAGAATGTTGAGAGAGAATCATCTATATTCTAAGCTACCTATCTATATTTTATAGTTAGATGAAAGTAATACTTGGTAGTTATTCTCAACAAGAGGGTTATGGTAAACCATAAAGTGTTGAGCACATCTTTGGTTGATTGAGGGTAGTGACCCTGATCGTAAAATTTGAAACTCAATGAATGTCATGATAATTGTTCTCGAGAAGTTGGAATATGTGAGAGATTATAAATACCCCAACTCTAGTAGCCCAGAGCTAGTGGTTACTTTATTACATTGTCACTAGATACAATAAACTTCATCCCAATAGACCAAACAGTTTAGTAGTCTTGGTAAACTATATACATACTTGAATCCACATTATATTTTCAAACATAAAATACATAACATAGAGAAAGTAAATATTATATATCCTTGAACTAATTCAAATATTCTTCTTCATATCCTATTAAAAAGAAATATAATAAGGGTGATGTCATATTATTATTAAGGGTTACATACAATGGAATATATTTATAGTAAATAAGGCATAATCAACATGGAAAGGTAAATAACTGAAAACACATGCCAATTAATCAATAACTTGAGCATAATGAATAATATGAGGATAATAAATGATGACCAAATAATTCCATATAACTAATAACATGATCTTGAAACATATCCAAGGATATAAAAACTATTCAAATAAACTCATAGGTATCAATAACTGATTTTATAATGATGAAATGAAAAATTTCAGTCATCTGAAACTTACCATCGATGCCCCATTCTAATACATATAAAACATACCATAAAGGAAATGATACAAGACATATTACATATTCATATTAAAAAACTAGCATACGAAATTTTAGTACATTTCTCAATTAATAAACATAATCATAAACCATCTATAGTAATATGAAAAATGGTATCAAAATAGTACATCCTTATTCAAACTGATCACAAAACATACAAAGAAATAAAAATATGGTATCATTATAACATATACCCACTGCAGAAAAATTAAAATGAGGTTTTTCTTTATTTATGAATATAAATTCCATAAAAATTCCATAAAAAAATATTTTCAACCAAAGAAAAGATAAATTTAGATTTTCTTAAAAACATTTTCTCAGACATTTTAAGTACCAAAGAGAGGGAAATTGTATTATTACTTGAAAATTTAATGAATATCTAAAGAATAATAAAATAAAATCATTTTAATATAGAAATATCAAACAATTACCCCTGGGTATACTTAAACATAAACAATCTCAAATAATGATGAGATTGTGAAATAAACCCTTACAACGTTGGTAACTTTTGACTCATAAAATTCATGAGATAAATAACTTAAAATGAAATGTTAAATATCATGAATATAAATAGATTAATTATATAACATATAAAAAGGGGTAGTATATACACCACACAATAGAAATAAGTTGTGAATATGGCATATGTATCATATAAGTAAAAGTGAGACAAGAAACACTTACCTTAGGTGTGATTTCCTTTGTATGTGTCTGAACCTCCTATATAATAAATAAAGATTTATTATAAATATATTATATAACCATAATAATATATATATATATAACCATATATTAGTTACTTATAATCTTTTATCACATTTTTATTAACAATTATTTGTTAAAATCATTGTTCCAGGTAATAACTACTTCATTTTTCAAGTATGTTCTGGTTTGATATATTTATTCCTTTTAATTTTATCATGGTTCCATCATATATAAAATTTAAAAATGATATAAATATTATATATATTCACTATATATTTATTTATATTAATCCATAAAATATATAGATAGAAAAATAAATTACATTGTTCGTTGAGATTGTAAGTTGTTTGTACGCATGAACGTTGTTTTCACATTTCTATGGATAGAATGAAAGAAAGGTAAATAATAATTCACATTTAAAGAATAATTATTATATCATATATTTCTTATATATTCATTAAATATATCTTTATTTCCATCAAATTAAAAAGGAAATGGAAAACGAATCACATCATTTTGTGGAGGTGGTAGTCCACGCGTACACTAGAGTGACGTTATTGATTTCTAAAGGATTGGAAGGTAAAAATGTAGATATGATATTATAGTTAAAAAAATATAATTTATGCCAAAAATATCATATGTAATCATTATTTATATATTTATAACTATCCAAGTAAAGTGGTGATGAAAAGCGAATTACACTGTTACATGGGGATGGTATGTTGTACATACGTGGGAGCGATGTTTTCTCTTTTCATAGGATGGAAAAGAGATGGGATATTATTGAACCATAATCATAATAAAATCTCAATATATTTATGATATTTAATTATTATTTTATGATTATTAAAGCACATTAAGAGTAATTAGAATAATAAATAAACTTGAAAGAGTCGGTAAAGATGATTACCTATTCTTCAGTAGACTTCCTTTACATGTCTTCTTAAGGGACCTAGGGTTAGTATTTTGGAATGAACAGAACCTCCGTAGATTAGATAATGATGTTTATAAGATGAATGTTTAAGTTTTGGTCAATCTATATGGATCAAAGGGGTGTAAATATGAGAAATGATAGGTGTCCTTTTATAATTGAGGGGACGGGAATTCTTGGAATAACTTAAAGTATTAAATTAATATAAATTTTTCCATTTCAAAATGGATAAAATTGATATAATTTGAATCTAAGATGATTATAAGTATAAATACTCTCATATAATATAATTTTTATAAGTTTTGGTTATGTAGTCACCCTTATCTTTTAGTTTTAATCCCCCATTAACCCTTTTGAAAATTATTATAATATTAATGTTTTTTGCCCTTTAAGGGTTAATAATGTTACTATAAATGAAAAAATACTCATAAATATTCCATGGTTGATGTTTAAAACTATATCCCATTTATTTTTCGGAATCTAATATTTTTTTTAATTTTAAATTATTTAATAAAATATTATTTATTATTAAATATCATTAATGTGATTTTTAACACTACTCATTTAATTTGACTTTAAATACATCAAGATAAAGGGGGAATTAAAATATATTCCTTTAAAACATCCCTAAATTTTCATATATATCTATAAAATATATGGTACACATTAATTAATTCAAATTATATCACCTTTAATATTTTTAATATCATTTATTTTATTTTTCCATTAATTAAATAAATATTATTTTGATGTTGTGTACGAATTTAGGGTTATTATTTAATACCTAAAAATTAGAAGAAAAAAATTACCATCATGAAAATAATTTTATTGTGATCAAAATTTCCATCGATATTCATTCACCAATTGTTTTTGTTCTTATAAAGACACATAAGAGATATTTAAAACCGAGAGAGTAAAATTTTATAACTTTTTTTTATTTATATATTATATTGGTCATTTCCATTGGAAATTATCATTTAAACAAATATATTTAAAAAAAGGTGATAAATGTGAAATTACCTTCATCTAATAAGAAATAAGATTAAATATTATGACCTTATCACTTAGTTTTAACCTAGATTAACCTGATTTACCCTTTACCGAGATGATAAATTTTACCACAGTTACTATTCATATTGACGAAAAATATAAGGAGTCTATTTAAAAAAATTTGAACCACCTGATTCCAAATATGGAATCAATTTTTGAATATTATTTTTATGTAATTGGAAGTAATTAATTTAAAATTAAAACGCAAAATGTAATGAAAAATAGTTTTTCAGAAAAATATATTATATATATATATAATGTTTTTATACAAATTCAATCATAAAATTAATTCCAATGAACTAAATTAGATTATTAATAATGTAACATAACTAATTTCAGATTTAATTATTTTAAAACAAAATGAAACTTTTAAATTCTTGGAAAAAATAGTTTTCCATAAAAATTAATATTTTTCTCTATTCATCGGAAAAATATATCTTTTCTAAAAATACTAAAAATTTACCCTAAGAAAATTTTGATATGATGATTTAAAAAATGATATTATTTTTATAAAATATAATTTATATAATTTCCATAAATTAATTTTAATATATTCTCTTAAAAATCAATAAAATTAATTTTTGAAGAAAATGTATTTCTGAAGCATAAAATAACCTTACTAAAAATTAAGTACATATTTAATAAGAATTAATAAATGAATTTATATTGAGTAATTACTTTATATATACTTCATAATTCGGTTAATACTATTCATACACACCAATTTAATGGCTAAGAGAAAATTGTTGCATAAATAATAATATTTTAATAGTATATTTTGGTTCATTTAGACTCAGTGTTGCATGTTGTGTACACTATCGAACATAGTGTTATTTTAAAATATTTGGGTGTTATATTCCCCCCCCCCCCACCCCCCAATAAATTTTCTCCTTGAAATTTGAACTTTTTATCGATAATAAATGGATTTTTATTTGAAAATTTCTTTGTGTAAACCCCATAATGTAAAAAGGGTTAACAAAACTTCCTCTTAAAAGAGGGAAAGTGAAATATAAAGGTCTTTGAAAAACTAGGTTTTAAAATATGATAACATTATTGGGAAGTGAAAATAAAGACATGTAAAGAATATTAATGTCCAAATAATTATGTAGAGTGATAGAGATCATTGATCCCAATAAAGTGAATGATCATGAGAAAGTTAGTGACCATAAAACCATCAAGGTAATAAGATAACACTTTTGTTTAAATATCCTTTTACTATAGTTGAGGGATTCCTTTACTATATAGACTAATAACATAAGTAAATATACTTAAAAAGTATAATTTCATACTTTAATCAATTTCTGCCACAATATCATTTTTCTCCAAATGATAAGTACTCAAGATGAATTTTTTTACACCTAAAGCACTAAAATCAAATTCTAATAGATCACATAATCCACAAAAGGATAACAATATATTCCTCCTATGTTTATACATTAACCAAAATTAAAATTTTTACCACAAGGAAATATAATAACCAAAATGTATAATACATCCTATGAAGAAATAATTCATTAATCTCCAAAATTCAATTAAAAAACCAAAGGTTTAATATTGATAATTCCTTAAATAAATAACCCTATATCACAAATAACCTCAATTATCCCAATATAAAATAAGTTTTTAACCTCAGAGGTTATCTCATACCCTTCATATTATATCTCCAAAAACATAATAGTATTCATACCAACTAATATTTTATGTTAATTCTAAAGGATATATATACCTCAACCCAATAAAACGTATCTTGAAATATCATTAATCTCCTAAAAATCATAAAAATTAAAAAATATTTGATCATATAAAATGTTTCTCAATATCAACTTAATATTTATCCATCAAACCGTTTACGTAAAAATAATTTCATACTAACCATGTCATCATGTAGGCCAGTGGTAGGCATCGCACCCTTATCTCCCTTCGGTTGTGGGTTTGAACCTCGTGGACTTATCGGATGTGAAGAGTCATTGCTTGGAATATAGTTTATCCTTTTTCTAAAACTATATTAATATAACTCCTATAAAATTTCCAAAAATATGATGAACATTCCCAAAAAAAATTAATCATAAAATCACTTTTCTATCTCATGGTAATCTATACAAAAAAAATATGTTACCAAATTTTAATAACCCACATTTACCCCATCATCAAAGATCATATAAACCCTAAAGTTTATTAATACCTTTAAAATTATGTCCATAAAATAAAAAATTATTAATCCTCATATGAAATTTTCACTAAAAAATATACTAAACCAAAGGGTTATATTACCATAAATTTATCCTTAAATAATTTTAATCATCTTATACTTCCATCACATAAAACATAAAAATGGGTATTTATTCCTTTAGGGTTATGATCAACCATAGACTTATTAACCCATGATGGTGCCTAAAAATCATAAGCTATCATCATATGAATCATAAAATTAGTGTCTTTATGGAATTTTCTAAAATTCTATCATAGTTATATACTCCCTAGTCTATTTTTTCCTTAATAGTATTCCCAATATATCTACTAAACTTACTCTGATACCAACTGTAAAGACCCAAAATCTAGTATCCTGGAGCCGGTGGTTACATTATTACATTGGAACTAGATACAAGAAATCACATCCCAATGAACCGAATAGTTTATTAGTATTCATAAACTAGATAGATACTTGAATCTCACATTACATTTGAAAATATAAAATAAATAACATAGTGATAGTAAATATTATGCATCATTATACTCATTCAAAGGTTCCTTATTCATATCCTAGGAAAATGAAACAAAATAAGGGTGAGCTAAGATACTTGAAAATGGTTATATGAAATGGAATCTATCAATAAAAAATAATTCATAATTAATTTGGAATGGTAAATAACTTAAAATTCATTCGATTTAATCAATAACTTGAGCACAAGGAATAATATGATAAGAAAAAATGATGATCAAATATTTTCATATAACTAATCACATGATCTTGAAACTTATCTAAGGATATAAAAAATATTCAAAAAACTCATGGTAATTAATAACCAATTTCATAATGATGGAATACATGATGTCAAACATCTGAAACTTTCCATTGATACCTCATGATAATACATCTAAAAAATGTCGTCAAGGTCATATGCCAAGACATATTACATAAATGGGTAAGGCCTGAGCCAAATACCCAAGCTAGTTTATCTCATGAGACCTATTGATACATTGAGGGGAAATAGTGGGACCTTACCATCACTTAATAATTTCAATGAATAACTCATATAAAAGGGGTGAAACATAATCAATATAAACATTTTTATTGAAAAACTACCATATGAAATGTTAATACATTTCCCAATCTATAAAAATAATCATAAACCATCTAGAGTAATATGATGAATGGAATCAAAATAGTACATCCTTGGTCAAACGAATCATAAAACATCCTGTGAAATAATAAGGATGGTATCATCACATCATATCCCCATTGGATCATAAGTAAAACGAGGGATGTTTTCATTGATGAATATAGATACCATAAAATTTTCATTAAAAACATTCTTGAGGAAAATACACTTTTCACTTTGAAAATCACATTTAAAAACTAAAATTTTCTAGAATATTATTAAAAAGATTATTTGAAAATATTTTTTCAAATTTCTAAAGGAATCTTCAAAGCAATGAGTGGTCACAATGGTGGGTAATTCTATACATGATGTATAAGTTAAAAAATATTTTTTCAAACTGTTGTAAAAAGGTCACAAAATACCTCATTCGGAAAACAAAAATAATATTTCTTTCAAACTATTTTTTAAAAAAATCAGAAATGGGTAAAAATGTATTTAATAAATCTTTTTTAGAATTTTGAAAATATTATTGAAAATATTTTTAGAAAACATGTATATGGAATAAAATATATTTTTGACTAAAGAGATAAATAAAAGTAAACTTTTCTTTTATATTTTTTCACAATCATTTTAAGTACCAAAAAAGAAAAATGATACTGTTAATTAAAACATTAATGAATAACCATAGGATAATAAAATAAATTGGGTTTAAGATAGGAATATCAATTAATTCCCCTTGGGGAGACTTAAACATAAACAATATTAAATAATGATGATATTGTGAAATTAACCATTACCACTTTAGGACCCCGGCACACCCTGAGAGGGGAGGGGTGAATCAAGGTGTCAACATTTACTTTTAAAACAAGGACGTTGTTCCCATAGTGGTAGGAACTTGTTAAACCTGTAAGATTGATGGGAACAGAAAGTAAACAATCACAATAAAAGAGACTACACGACACTTTTAATTGGTTCACCACTAAGGGTTACGTCCAAGGAGAATACGCCGAAAGGTAGTCGGTCATACCTAATTCCACTAAAATTTACTAGTTGTGGATTACAAGGTTCAAATACAGTCACTCTGTCTTAGGCACACTGCCTTTACAAAATTTCAGGGATAGCTCACTGCGTCCCTCGGGTCACTCCCATTGACTCCCCCTGGATCACTGCCTTGGGTGAAGTCCCACTCAGTTAATAGACATGAAGGTATCTTCAATAGATTTTCATTAAAGTCTTTGTCTCTGTTCATCCTTAGACACTGCTTGCATCAAAGTCCTGGATTGATTCACTTGAAAGCACTGAACCACTGAACTGGATATTCAAAATGTGTAAATAGGTTACACTGACAATTGCACGCAACACCTACCCTTTGCGCACAAGATCTCACTTTTTCACGCAATATTTTCTTTTTCTGAGGAAAATATTTCATGCAACAACACCCTTTACATGAAACTTTAACTTTTACATAGCTTTAAATTTTACGCATATATTCTAATTTTCTGTAAAACTTCTACTTTTCCGCGCAACTTAAACTTTTCCGCACAACTCCCTTTGCACGCACTTTTTATGTGTATTAGAACTCGGATCTTTTCTAAGTCTTCAGTCATGTCGAACGAGGGGGTAACCTCTTATTTATAGGCATCGTCTACCCCCACGTGCAAAACTCCCTTTCTGTGCACAAATCTTTTCACGAAAGAACCATGTTTTGTGCACATATCCATATTCTTTGCGCACCTCATGATTTTAACCATTTTTCATCATTCTGATCCCAAAACACCTTTTGTGTGAAAAAAATAACTTGTTTTCAATATTGTGCACAAAACCAATTTATCGCATCATCCATGTTTTTCTCACATAGAACAGTCTTAGTTCCAATAATCTCCTCCTTTGGGTTTGTTGGCAATCTCCAAATAAATTTAGCAGAGCACCATCCACTATGAAAACCTGAAAGACAAGAATCAGCTCAGCCAACACTCTAAGTCTACGTGAGTAATGATCAGTGTAGAAAACAAGAGGGGAATCTTGAATTGGGTTTTTGTGCATGCTTTCAAAGTATTCCTTCTCCTACTAACAAGGAGTTCTCATCGATTCACAGAAGTATTACATGTCCATCACATGTCGTCCTTCTCCTCCAAACACAGAGTTCTCATTGATTCACAAAAGCATTACATGTCCATCACATGTATAAAATTTATTCCTTCTACCCCATTGAAAATAAACCCAAAGACCTGTATTTGTTCATTTTATAGCTCAAAACACCCCTGGATAGTATATCCCCCATAATCCTCCATCACATCCACAAACAGAATAAAAATAGTTAACATAACTGGGGAGAGGGGAACTTTGGAACCTCCTTATGCATTGGGAGGTGGCAGAACACTGAGGTTCAACCAATGTTTCTCAAACACAGACACTGATAGTGGCTTGGTCAGGATATCATCCACATGCTCATCAGTTCCCACATGATCCATTTTAATCATTCCTAGTTCAAATTTTTCCTTGATAAAGAGATATATGATTTCAATATATTTTGTACGAGAATTCCGAACAGGATTCTTCGTAAGATCAATTGAGCTCTTATTATCCAATAAATCACCATTGGTTGTTTCACCTCATCACCAATATTTATCAGTTGTTTTTTAATCCATAGCAGTTGAGTGCATGCCTTTATAGAAGATATATACTCAGCTTTAGAAGTACAAAGAGACGTACTTTCTTGTTTCTTGCTCAACCAGCCAACACATTTCTGCTCAATATAGAATGATCCACCACTGGTGGAATTTCTGTCCAATATATCGCCAGACCAGTCAGTATCAAAAAATGTTGATAATTCACTCTCCCTTCCTACAGAAAAGTATAACCCAAAATTATGAGTACTTTGAATATACCTCATGATTCTTTTTACTACCTCCATATGTTCTTCTTTTGGATTACTATGAAAGTGGGCTGCTAGACATATTCCAAGACAATATTTGGTTGTGTCACTATCACGTACAGTAGGTTCCCAATGATCCTTCTATACATGGTGGGATCTACAGTGGTCCCATCCCCATGATTTACAAGTTTGGTTCCAACTACAATCAGATTTGACATTGATTTGGAGTCATGCATATTAAATTTATTCAATAGCTCTCTTTCATGATTTTCCTGAGATATGAAAGTGTAATCTTTATTTTGAGTCACCTGCACCCCAAGAAATATGTGAGCTCCCCAATCATTGACATTTCAAATTCTGATTTCTTGTGATTGGAAAATTTTTCCACTAATTTCTGCCTGTAGCCCCCAAATATAATGTCATCAATGTAAACTATAACCATGAACTGGTCTTTCGGAGAATTATTCACATAGATATTGTGATCTACTCCTCCTATTTTGAATTCCATATTCTTGATAAAAGAATCCATCTGGGAATACCCTGCTTGTGGTGCCTGCTTCAAGCCATAGAGGGCCTTTTTTAGTTTACAAACCTCTGTTTCATCAGTACTAAGAATAAAACCCACTGGTTGTTCGATGTAGACTTCTTCTTTGAGAACTCCATTCAATAATGTTGTCTTGACATCCATATGATATACTTTATATCCTCTTTGGATTTCCATTGCAAGAAAAATCCTGATTGACTCCAGTCTAGCCACTGGTGAAAAGGTTTCTTCAACATCGACACCTTCAATCTATGAATATACTTTACATACCAGTTGTGCCTTGTTTCTGATAACACTTCCATGCTCATCAAACTTGTTTTTAAAAATCCACTTTGTACCAATCACATTAAGACCTTCGGGTCTCTTGACTAGATCCCAGGACTGATTCTTTTCAATCTGATCTAACTCTTCATTCATGTATTTCACCCATGATTCATCCTTTGTAGCTTCTTCAAATGAGTATAGTTCCAACATAGATAAGAATGTTGATTGTGCATTACTCCTCATTCTCCTTGTTTGTGTGGGTTCAATCCAATCCCCAATAATGTTGGATTGCTCAATTTTTGCTCTTTCATTCCTCCTCTGAGGTTCAACTAAATTATCTCCAGCTATGGTTTCAACTTCATATTCTTCTTCTGAGTCAACATCATGATGTGACTCCTGGGAGTTTTGTACACCTTCCTCTATTTCTGTATTTGCATTTACTCAATGTTCACATTCTTCTTCATCTTCTATCTCATCATCATAGTAATGATTTGAAGCATTTGGGGTTTTGTCTTCAATGGTCTTAACATCAATTCTTTCCACAATCCTCCCCAACATCTTATTGAAACACTTGTAAGCTTTACTATTCATTGGATATCCAAGAAATATTCCTTTATCTGCATTATCACAAAACTTCCCTTGATTTCCTTCTTTAATTTGGATGAAGCATTTGATTCTGAAAACACAGAGGTATTTCAAAGAAAAATTCCTTCCATACCACAATTTATATGGTGTCTTCGTTTCTCCCATATAAAGGCTCATTTGATTTTGAATGTGCATTATAGCTTCAACAGCTTCTTTCCAATAATGACAAGAGATACAGCTCTCAATCAGCATAGTCCCAGCCATGTTGTTGACCAGTTGATTCTGGCACTCAACAACTCCATTTTTTTAAAGAGTTCTCACATCCCCTACCTCATAACATATTCCATGTTTTTTTAGGTAATTCTAAAACTCAATGGACGTGTATTCACCTCCATTTTCAGATCGTTGGACTTTGATTTTCTATGCAATATCATTCTCAGAAATCTAGAGATAAGTTTTCAGGAAATCAAGTACTTGCTGCTTCCTGTGAATAACCATTACACAGGCCATTATACTATAATCATCAATAAAAAGGACGAAGTACCTCTCTCCATGAGTTCCGGCAACATTTATCAGGCCACATACGTCTTTGTGGATGAGATCAAGAAGGTGTGATGCCCTTTTCTTCTTTGGTCAATATGAATTATAGACTAGCTTACCTTGTATGCATGCATCACAAGTCTTTTCCCGTTCACATTTCAGAATGGGGATATCAATGACTATCTTCAACTTAGATATATTTTCCATGTATTCTTGGTTAATGTTCCCCATCCTTTGATGCCACATGTTGTTTTCTTCTTCAATAGACAAATTTCAAGATTTCTATTTACTGTTAACCAGATATAAGTTTCCATCTATTCTCCAGTCTTTCATAAGATAATTCCCTATTTTTTCTTTTATAGTGCATCCTTTTGTATTGAAAGTTACTATGATCCCTGAGTCACATATTTGACTCACACTAAGGAGATTATGACATAGACCATCCATATAAAGAACTTCAATATTCTTCATCTCTCCGTTGGCCAAAGAAGTATTTCCAATACCTTTAATCTTCAAAGCACCATCATTACCAAGCCTCACTATTCCATCAACCATCTTTTTAATGTGCTTCAAAAGGTTATCATTTCTTGTTATATGGAACAAGAATCATCCCCTATCAATAATCCAAGTGTTTTTGATTTTTGTAGCTTTGAGGGATACTTTTGTGAGATTAAATTTCTCAATTTTTTTCTTCTCTTTCCATGAGATATTAGATTGAGTGTAGGACACTGATGTCATTCTAATTCATTCTTCCACATAATCATATTCTTCAAACCCATACTCTTCTTCTAGAGGATAAAAACTTTTTGTGAGAACAACACCATTGGGAGGGTGAGTATTGACCCGTATCTGAGAGTTTTATGAATTTATCATATCGTACCTCTGCCTACAATACATAGTTTTATGGAAAAAGTTAGAATAATGAAAATAGTATCTATAGAAACTATTTCTTCTATAAGATGTAGGATATGAAATCGGTCTCCTTTTTTGACTTCCCAGATCTTTCCAATTCAAGTATCTCCTTTCCTCTTCACAATATGACATGGTATGGCCCAGATAGCCACAAAACTAACACTTCATGAGGGGAAATGTCTTCTCACTTATATTTATCCTCATGCCTTCTTCCTTGGGAAAATGGTTGGACTGCCCGTCATTTTTGAAAGTTTGAGTATAATCCTAGGTTCTTCTTTTAGTTTGTATTGAGGGTTTCTTTTTCAACACTTCAGGCAAATTTTCACCATGTCCAACATTCATCTTGTCTTTATTTTGGCTCTCTTCACTTACATCATTTGATGTCTCAAATTCACAACCAATTCCACTCTTTCCCATGAAATAGGGGCTTTGATCACTCAAGATTTTTCCAAACCCATCTGAACCACGCTTTTCTCATACTAGTAATTATGCATCTGAGAATCTTCCAAAATGAATTTTATTCTTACCCTCATTTGTGGTTGATTGACACTCAAGTTTACTCCTAAGAGTAACAACTTCTTCCTCGAGACCCTCAATAGTCTTAGACTTCACTTCCAGTCTGGATGTAAGTTCATTTATGAACTTTTCTTGTTCTTCAATTCTAAGCTTCAATTCCACAACGTCATCTGTGCTTTAAAGGATTAAAGACTTAACTCTCACTAGTTATTCTAGTCGTTTAATTTCAGTTTTAATCTCATCAATATATTCTGATGATTCTTCCACCATTGATTTCCACTTATTACATCTCTTACATTTATTCTAAAGCTTGGAAAAGTCATCCTTAATTTGCAACTTGGGGTCACCATTATAAGTCATCTGGTTATCTCTTCCATTATCGATCAAGGGTTCTAACTTTTCAATGGTATCCATCATGGAAGCACGGTTTCCATTTTTATATTCTAGTTCTTCTTCTTCACAAAATTCAATACCATCATCTTCCTCTTTATAGATAAAAATATTCTTTTGTACTTTCATTCCATATTTAAAGTCTCCCAATTTGAAAAACCTTTTCTGAGGCTTCTCAATTTTTTCTGCTTCTCTCTCTTCATTATAGAACTTTCTTTGTCACTAAGAGGCAATGTGCCCAACTCTTCCACAACAAAAACATGACAGAGGTAACTTACCTTTAAATTTACATTTTCCCTTCTTCAGTTTCTTGGAAATGAGAGAAATAATTTATTTTTCCTCATCATCTTCACCACCACTATCACCTAAAATTTTTAGTTTTTCCATGGATTTGAACGCCATTTCCTTATTAACACGAGTCGTAGAATCATTTAATTTGACTCCCATCTCATATTCCACTAGACTACTTTGTAGATAATCTAGATATAGTTCATATAGATATCTTTATTCAAGATCTGACACCTTTTCATTGTACATAGGAGGAATTATTCTCAATATTTTCTTTACGATATCATTGTCTTTGATTTTCTCTCCAAGACCTCGAATTGCTCCCACTACTTCATTAATTCAATTGAAGAATGAATCTGTATTCTCATGAGGATGCATCTTTAGATCGTCAAACCTGTTGTGCAGAACATGAATTTTTTCCTCCTTCACTTTTCTCTCCCCTTCATAAATATTTTCAAGTTTATCCCACATAGACTTTTCTAAGTGCAACTCATCACCTTGATATAGATTTGATCTGAAAGAGCAGCAGTGATAGCATTCTGGGCTTTAGCATCTGCATCAATAACTTTCCCATCTGTATCAGTCATAGAAAGTGTTGTTGGATTAGTAACTTGTATTCCTTGAACAATAGAAAAGAGGATATCCATTCCAAGGGATCTTAAATGAGATCTCATTCTGTTATTCCAAATCTGAAAATTACTTCCTTTGAAGAGAGGGATCCCCCTAGAATTGACTGCATTCTTGATGATGGCAAAGGATAGATCTAACACCAGTAAACTTTACCCTCTGATACCACTTGTAGGACCCTAGGACACCCTGAGATCGGAGGTTTGGATCAGGGTGTCAACTTTTTCTTTTAAAACAAGGATCTTGTTCCCATGGCGGTAAGAACTTGTTAAACCTGTAAGAAATATGGGAACAGAAAGCAAAAACCACAATAAAAGAGACCACACAACACTTTTACTTGGTTCGCCCCTAAGGGATATATCCAAGGATCATACACCGATAGGTTTACGGTCGTACCAAATTCTACTAAACTTTACTAGCTATGGATTACAAGGTTTGGATATAGTTAATTTATCCCAGGCACACTGCCTTTACAAAAGTTCAAAGATAGCTCACTATGTCCCTCAGGTCACACCCATTGACTCCCTCACGCTCACTACCTTGGATGAAGTCCCACTCAGTTTATAGACATGAAGGTATCTTTAATAGATTTTCATTGAAGTCTTTGTCTCTGTTCAACATGAGACACTGCTTGCATCAAAGTCCAACATTGATTCACTTTAAAGCACTGAACCACTGAACCGGATATTCAGAACGTGAAAACAGGTTACACTGACAATTGCGTGCAACACCGACCCTTTGCAAGCAAGATATCACTTTTTCGCTCATTATTTTCTTTTTGCATGTAAAATATTTCACCCAATAACACCCTTTATGCACAAATTTAACTTTAATGTGCAGATTCAACTTTTACTTGTAGATTATACTTTTCCACACAACTTCTACTTTTATGTGAAACTTAAACTTTTCCGTGCAACTTAAACTTTTCCGCGAAACTCCCTTTGCATGTACCCTTTACGCACACCAGAACTCAGATCTTCTGTATGTATTTTTCCCTGTTGAACGAGGGGGTCACCTCTTATTTAAATGCATCTCTGAACCCCGTGCTAAAAACACACTATGCGTTCAAAACTTCCTTTCTGGGTGCAAATATTTTCACGCAAGAACCATTTTTCGTGCACATCTCCATATTTTCCACGCACCTCATGCCTTTTCCATTTTTCAACATTCTGATCCTGAAACACCTTTTTCATGAAAAAACCAACATGCTTTCACTATTGCGCAAAAAACCAATTTAGTGAACAGTCCATTTTTTTTTGTGCACCACTCCAATATTTCATGCACCATCCATTGAGAAAAACACATCTCTCCATTTTTCAATTTTCAAGCCCAAAAAATTGACAAACACTGGAAAATGAAACCACCTTCAATACTATTGTCCACTTGAAATGTATGATCCCTTTCCTAAAAACATTCTGAACTTCAAATGAGGATTGAAAACAAAAACAAACCATACTCCATTTCTTGCATAGAACGTTCATGGTTCCAACAATATCACCATTTAGGTTTGTTGGTAATCTCCTGATAAATTCAGTAGAGAACCATCTACTATCAAAACTTGAAAGACAAGAATCAACTTAGACAACACTCTAAGTCTACGTGAGTAATGTTTGATGTAAAAAACTAGAGGGGAAGCTTGAATTGGGTTCCCATTCATGCTTTGAAAGTATTTTTTCTCCTCAAAACATGAAGTTCTCATCGAGTCATAGAGGTATTACATGTCCATCCCATGTATTCCTTCTCCTCCTATCACAGAGTTCTCATTGAGTCACAGAAGCATTACATGTCCATCACATGTCCTGAGTTTATTCCTTCACCCCCCTTGACAATAAACCCAAAGACCAGTATTTGTACATTGTACATCTCAAAACACCCCCTGGATAGTATCTCCTCATAATCCTGCATCACATCCACAAATAGATTAAAAACAGTTAACATAACTGGGGACAGGGGAACTTAGGAACCTCCTTATGCATTGGGAGGTGGCTGAACACTGAGATTCAACCGATGTTTCTCAAACACAGACATTGACAGTGGCTTGGTCAGGATATCATCCACTTGCTCATCAGTTCCCACATGATCCATTTTAATCATGTCTTTTTTAACTTTTTCCTTGATAAATTGATATCTGATTACAATATGTTTTGTACAAGAATGTTGAATAGGATTATTTTTAAGATCAATAGCACTCTTGTTATCACAGTAAATTGCCATTGGTTGTTTCACCTTATCACCAATATCTGTCAGTTTTTGCTTCATCCATAGCAGTTGAGTTCCTGCCTTTGTAGTGGAGATATACTCAGCTTGAGTAGTACTAAGAGAAGTACTTTCTTGTTTTTTAATCAACCAGCCAACACATTTCTGCCCAATATAGAATTCTCCACTACTGGTGGACTTTCTGTCAACTACATCGTTCGCCCAGTCAGTATCATAAAACGCTGATAATTCACTATCCCTTCCTACAGAAAAGTATAACCCAAAATTAGGAGTATCTTGAATGTACCTCATGATTCTTTTTACTGCCACCATATGTTCATATTTCGGATTACTCTAAAATCGGGCCGCTAGACATATTGCAAAGACACTATTTGGTCGTGTTGTTGTTAGGTATAGTAGGCTCCCAATGATCCTTCTATACATGGTGGGATCTACATAGGTCCCATCCTCATTATTTCCAAGTTTGGTTCCAACTTCAATCAGAGTTGAAATTGGGTTGGAGTCATGCATATTAAATTTCTTCAACATCTCTCTTACATACTTTTCTTGAGAGATGAAAGTGTAATCTTTCTTCTAAGTCACCTGCAACCCCAAGAAATATGTGAGCTCCCCAATCATTGGTATTTCAAATTCTGATTTCATGTGATTGGTAAATTCATCCATAGATTTTTGCCTATTGCTACCAAATAGAATGTCATCTACATAAACTAGAACCATGAACTGATCTTTCAGAGAATTATTCACATGGATATTGTGATCTACTCCTCTTTTGAATTCCATCTTCTTGAGATAAGAATCCAGTTGGGAATACCATGATCGTGGTGCCTACTTCAAACCATAGAGGGCCATCTTTAGTTTACAAACCTTTGTTTCATTATTACTAAGAAGAAAACCCAATGGTTGTTTGATGTAGACTTATTCTTTGAGAACACCATTCAAGAAGGATGTCTTGACATCCATTTGATATACTTTATATCCTATTTAGATTTCCATAGCAAGAAAAATCCTGATTCACTCCAGTCTAGCCACTGGTTCAAAGGTTTCTTCAACATTGACACCTTCAATCTGTGAATATCCTTTACATACCAGGCATGCCTTGTTTCTGATAACACTTCCATACTCATCAAACTTGTTCTTGAAAAACCACTTTGTACCAATCACATTATGACATTTGTGTCTCTTGACTAGATACCAGGTCAGATTCTTATCAATCGGATATAATTCTCTATTCATGGATTTCACCTATGATTCATCCTTTATAGATTCTTCAAATAAGGATGGTTCCACCATATATAAGAATACATATTGTGCATTTCTCCTCATTCTCCTCATTTGTGCGGGTTCAGTCCAATCCCCAATGATGTTGGATTGATCAATTTCTGCTCTTCGATTCCTTCTATGAGGTTCAACTAAATTATCTCCATCTATGGATTCAAAAGGTCAGCATTTCCTATCATATAGGATGAGCATCCACTATCAAGAATCCAGGTGTTGTTTCTTTTTGTAGCTTTGAGGGATACTTATGCAAGATTGGATTTCTCAATTTTCTTCTTTTCTTTCCATGAGATATTGGATAGAGTGTAGGACACTCATGGCCTTATAATTATTTCTTCCACATAATTAGATTCTTTATACCCATACTCTTCTTCCAGAGGACAAAAAGTATTTTTGAGAACAACACCATCAGGAGGGTGAGTCTTGACACATCTTTGAGAGTTGTATGAATTTCTCCTATCATACCTCTGCCTGCAATACATAACTTTATAGACAAAGTTAGAATAATGAAAACAATATACATAGAAACTATTTCTTCTATAAGATATAGGATATGAAATCAGTCTCCTTTTTTGACTTCCCATATCTTCCCCATTCAAGTATCTCCTTGCCTATTCGCAATATGACATGGTATAGCTAGTTATCCATAGAACTAACACTTCATGAGGGTAAATGTCTTCTCACTTATATTTCTTCTCATGCCTTCTTCCTTGGGAAAATGGTTGGACTGCCTATCATTTTTGAAATTTTGAGGATAATATTCAGTTCTTCTTTTAGTTGGTATTAAGGGTTTATTTTTCAGAACTTCAGGAAACTTTTCGACATTTCCAACTTTCACCTTGTCTTTCTTTTGGCTCTCTTCACTTATAGAATTTGATGTCTCAGCTTCACAACTGATTCCACTCTTTCCCATGTAAGTAGTTATTTGATCACACAATATTTTTCCAACCCCATATGAACCACACTTGGCTCTTACCAATAATTCTGCATCTGAGAATCTCACAAAATGAATATTCTTGTAACCCTCATTTGTGTTTGATTGACACTCAAGTTTATTCCTAAGAGTAACAACTTCTTCCTAAAGACCCTCAAGAGTCTTGTACTTCTCTTCAAGTCTGGATGTAAGGTCATTTATGACCTTTACTTGTTCTTCAATTCTAAGCTTTAATTCCACAACATCATCTGTGCTTTCAAGAATTGAAGACTGAACTATCACTAGTTCTTCTAGTTGTTCAATTTCAACTTTGAGCTCATCAACATATTCTGATGATTCTTCCACCATTTCTTTTCACTTATTGAATCTCTTACATTTATTATTAAGCTTGTAAAAGGCATCCTTAATTTGAAAATTTGGATCACCATTATGAGTCATCCGATTATCTCTGCCTTTATCGATCGAGGGTTCTGACTTTTCAATGTTAGCCATCATGGAAGCATGGCTTCTAGTTTTAAATTCTGGTTCTTCTTCACAGAATTCAATATCATCATCTTACTCTTCACAGAAAAAACTCTTCTTCTATACTTTCATTCCATATTTGAAGTATCTCTTTTTGAAAAACCTTTTCTGATGCTTCTCAAAGTCTTCTTCTTCACTCTCCTCATCATCGAACTTTCTTTGGCACTGAGAGGCAACGTGCCCAACTCTTCCACAACGAAAACATACCAGAGTTAAATTACCTTTAAATTTGCCTTTTCCCTTCTTCAGCTTCTTGGAAATGAGAGAAAGAATTTATTTTTCCTCATCATCTTCACCACCACTATATCCTGAAATTTTCTGTTTTTCTATGGATTTGAACTCCGTTTACTTGCTAACATGAGTCGTAGCATCTTCGGGTTTGACTCTCATCTCCTATGCCACTAAACTACTTAGAAGATCAACCAGAGATAGTTTAGATAGATCTATTTCTTCAAGATCTAACACCTTTGCATTGTACATAGGAGGAATTCTTCTCAAGATTTTCTTTACAATATCAATGTCTTTGATTTCCTCTCTAAGAACTCGAATTACTCCCACTACTTCAGTAATTCGATTGAAGAATGAATATACATTCTCATCAGAATGTATCTTTAGATCGTCAAACCTGTTGTGCAGGATTTGAAGTTTTTCCTCCTTCACTTTGTTGTCTCCTTCATAAATATTTTCAAGTTTATCCCACATAGACTTTGTTGAGGTTCAACTCATCACCTTTAGATAGATATGATCTCAAAGAGCTGTAGTGATAGTATTCTGGGCTTTAGCATCTGCATCAAGAACTTTCCAATATGTATCAGTCATAGCAAGTCATGTTGGATCAATAAATTGTATTCCTTTAATAGTATCAAAGAGAACATCCATTCCAAGGGATATTAAATGAGATCTCATTCTTTTCTTCCAGATCTGAAAATTAATTCCATTGAAGAGAGGGATTCCTCTAGCATTGACTGCATTCGCCATGACCACAAAGGACAGATCTAACACCAGTAACCTTTACCCTCTGATACAACTTGTAGGACCCTGGGAAACCCTGAGAAGGGAGGGGTGAATCAAGGTGTCAACTTTTTCTTTTAAAACAAGGATCTTTTTCTCGCAGTGGTAGGAACTCGTTAAACCTATAAGACCAATGGGAATAGAAACCAAACAACCACAAGAAAAGAGACCACACAACACTTTTACTTAGTTCACCACTAAGGGATACATCTAAGGAGAATACGCTGATAGGTTTCCATTCGTACCTAATTCTACTCAACTTCACTAGTTGTGGGTTACAAGGTTCGGATATAATCACTATCTCTCAAGCATATTGCCTTTAAAAAAGTTCATAGATAGCCCACTATGTCCCTTGGGTCACTCCTATTGACTCCCCCTGGCTCACTGACTTGGGTGAAGTCCCACTCAGTTTATATACATGAAGTTATCTTCAATAGATTTTCATTGAAGTACTTGTCTCTATTCAGCATGAGACACTACTTGCATCGAAGTCCAAGATTGATGCACTTAAAAGCACTGAACCACTAAACTGGATATTCAGAATGTGAAAACAGGTTACACTGACAATTGCACGTAACACCCACCCTTTTCACGTAAGATCTCACTTTTATGCACAATATTTTCTTTTCGCGTGGAAAATATTTCACTCAACAACACCGTTTATGCGCAACATTTAGTTTTACACACAGCTTCAACTTTTACGCATAGATTCTATTTTTCTGCGCAACTTCGACTTTTCTATGCAACTTAAACTTTTTCGTGCAACTTAAATTTTTCCATGCAACATAAACTTTTTCATGAAACTCCCTTTGCATGCACCTTTTACATGCATTAGAACTCGGATCTTCCCTAAGTCTTCAGTCGTGTCAAACGAGGGGGGTCACCTCTTATTTATAGGCGTTGTCGACCCCCGTGTGCAAAACCCACTGTGCAAGCAAAACTACCTTTCTTCACGCAAAGCTTTTCGCGCAAGAACCATTTTTCACGCACATCTCCAGATTTTCTGCGCACCTCATGCCTTTACCATTTTTCAGCATTTTAATCTCAAAACACCTTTTATGTGAAAAAAACCACCCTATTTTCACTATTTCATGAAAAAAAATTATCGCACAACCCATGTTTTTCGCGCACTACTCCAATATTTCACGAACCATCCTTTGAGAAAAACAAATATCTCCATTTTATGATTTCCAGGCCCAAAAACTTGGAAAACACTAGAAAACAACCCCAACTTCAGTACTGTTATCCACTTGAACTGTATGATCCCTTTACTGAAAACATTCTGAACTTTAAATGAGGATTGAAAACAAACACAAACCATACTCCATTTCTCGCATAGAACGGTCGTGGTTCCAACAACCACTTTGGTAACTTTTGAATCATACCTCTCATAAAAGAAATAACTTCAAATGAAACATTAAATACCATGATTATAAATATATTCATGATATAAAACTCATATGGTTTGTATATATTCCACACAAAAAAAATAAGTGGTGAATATGACATATGTCTCATGGAAGTAAAAGTGAGATGATAAACCCCTACCTCAGGTCAGATTTCATTCATATGTATATCAACCTCATGTATAATAATTATAGATTTATTATACATATATCAAAAATATATACTAATATATATATATATATATCATACCATATATGATTTAATTTTATTGTAAGAACCCGGATCTTCTTTTGAGGTATGTTTTTCCTTTTTCTGGAGTTTTTGGAAAAAATAAAGTTTCTGGAAATTTTTAAAGTACACGCCGTGTACTTTCTGAGTACACGTCGTGTACTATTTTCACACTTGATGTCGTGTGTTGTCCGTGCCAGGGCCACACACATGGTGTATAGGGGTGACGTGGAGGCCGATTTTGGCAGAGTATGGAAAAACCTAGTACACGTCGGGTACTCTGAAAGTACACACCATGTACTTTCTTTTTTATTTCATTAATCAGACAGGGGTCACGCCTAATGCTCATTAACATCTTCTTCTCTGCCTAATTCCGTATAGAGAATCCGAGGAGGCCGAGTCTTCTCCGAACCACCGATCTGTCATCAGTTGTCCGAATCAAACTCTTTGGATTGCAGAAGAATCGCAGCGGTGAGTTCTTGGTTCTTCTTTAGCCTCATTTCCTGATTCTTCCTCTTGTATGATTTATCTGAGGTTGAACGTTTTAGATGTTTTTGTAGATATACTCTGTTCTAGGCTGATTCATGGGCCAAGGTTCAAGTATATCGATCTTCGAGGATCAAGGTAGGTGGTTTGTTTCCCTACATTGAAGTTCTTTGAGTTTTGGTTGAAAAGTGTCAGATACCCATGTATCGGGTATCCTAGGTTTAGGATTTTGATCCTGTTGTTTATTTTCCCAAGATTTCTTGTTAGCTTATGATTAATTATTTCTAATATATGCTTGGTTTCATGTTCCAGGATCACTCCACGGGTGTTTCTCCCCCTGTTTGGTTGTTTATCGCCGTTTGGCACTGTTTTCCTGTGAGGCAAACCCTATTGCGATTGTTAGTTTACTTGTTATGATTGTTTGCATGTTTTGCCTGCTATTTAAATGATTTTGATGAATGGTAGCTATTATCCAAGTAGTTGTTGAACTTACTTAGAGCTACTGATAGTCTATTACGCATGACTGGACTGCTCAGGGCTGTGAGAACCTAGTGCATGAGATCAAAGAGGGAATAGACGATTAAGTGCTTCCCTAGAGGGTCTGTTGGTTTTAGTTTTATATGAAATACCAATAGGAATATGAATTTGTGCTTCCCAATAGTGTTCTTAGTTTCCCACACATTGAGACAACAGGAGGAATTAGACGTAAGTGCTTCCTCAGAGAGTCTGTAGCTATCGTTGCAAGACCATAGGTGAATTGACGTGAGATCTTCCCAGAGTGTTTGTGCCTTGTTTCATTACTGGACTATAGGGGTCTACTAGTTTGATCCACCCAGAGGGTAAGTTTGAATTTTTATGGTTGGTTTTGACGAGTCCACTAAGCCAAAGAACAATCTTGGGTTTTGTACTGCATGTGTTTCAGTTGTCTTTTGAGATACCTGCTATCTTACCTGCTTACCTTGGAATAGAAAATTTTGCTGGTTTTTCATGGTTGTTTAATAAAATTAATGTGAATGGTAATTGGTAGGAATATTTACTGGTATACTCTTAGTCCATTACTGTACTTATTTTCCTTTACTTTTTCTATATTACTCACTGACAGTAGGGCACAAATCTTGCGGTGGTTTCCTACTAGGATTAGTCTCACACACTGTTTGGGTCCTGATTTTTGGACCAAACATATTATATGGTTGCAGGTGTAGATAGGGATTGTGGCCCTTCAACCTCAGGTACTTGATTGCTGGTTGGAGCTGGAGAGCATGGGACCGGGATTTGGCTCGCGATGCTACTGGAGTTACTATTTACGTTTAGTACTTTGGTTTCAGTTGTATTTCAGCACGTTGATTTGTTACTGCTTTCCATAGATACATGTATCGTACTGCATCATTAATATATCATACATTGCTTATACTTTTAGTCAGTTGTCGTATGTTGTTTACTGCTTCCACTATTGATTATGATTATTTTTCTGCTGTATACTTTACCAAATGAGGGCATAGTTTCCCCACTGAATCACCAAGGCCCTCACTGCTAGTCGGCAGTCTCTGGTGTTTGGGGAAACGTGCTTGAGTCCATGTGGCAAACCAGGTACGGGGCACCAGTTATGTGGCTCTGGATTTGGGTCGTTACAAAGTGGTATCAGAGGAGTTTTCTTTATTTTCTATTACCTTACTGTTTTGCGACAATAGACAGGGATAGGAAGAAATGGATAGTTAGTACTTAACTGTGCCCGGGAGTAATTAACCCGTGTATAGGGAAAAGCTATATTACCTCGTAATTGCAATTTTCGGTTTTCTCAAATGTTACAGTTTATTATATTTCACCATTGGGTGATGCACATGTTTTGTGTTGTTACAGTTTATATGATTGTGGTTCTATTTTTTTGCAACCCGATGAGATGAGGGTGTGCCATCTCATGCATCATGTAGGCACTGGGTAGGAAATCATATGTCATGCATTTTACCATGCCATCTAGGGTGCATTAGAATTTCATGCTGTTGTGATAGATGTCGTGATAAATTATGCATGTTGTTGTGATAGTTTTTTTGATGGAAATACTTGTTGTGATGACAGAGTGTTGTTTATTTTACAGCATATTTAGCATGGACGCCAAGCTCTAGTCTTAGAGGTGTTATGGGCCCTTGAGAATCGGAATTTGGAGGATCATTGGATTGTTATGATGTTTACATGTTGTATGCATTGTTATGATGCCAAGCTTTGATTTTTGGGGAGTATGGGCCCCCACGGATCTGAATTTGGCACATATATGTTTGTTTTTTAGTGTTTATGGCATTCAGTGCAGTTTCTGAGCTACTGCCCAGAAAAACCCAGAATACACGGCGTGTACTTTATTCATACACGCTGTGTAGTTTTTAAACCGTGTTACTGACTGTGTGAAGAAAAACACGGGGTTTCAGAGAGTCTTTGGGGACACACCGTGTACCATAAGTACACGCTGTTTAGTATTCAACCGTATACCCAGCCGTGTCACTAGAAACACGAGTCGGGGAAACTCGGGTAGTACAAGCCGTGTTTTGTACGAACATGATGTGTATTTTTCTTCTAGGTACCGATCCGTGTCACGAACAACATGGGTTGGCGTTATCTATTTTTAAACACACCGTGTTTTTTCAGAACATGCCGTGTAAGGGTCATTCGTGGAGTCGGTCGTGTAACCGCTACACGGGTCACTGAAGCCTGTCTAGTACACACCATGTCCTTAGTGAACACGCAGTGTAGTTTAGAATTAGGAGGACCATGTAGGTTAGCCATGTAAAGAGACTCGGGCAGGGGAGTGGAGTTCAAGTATACGCCGTATTTTGGGACAACACGCCGTGTAGTCTGGGATGTTACACGACCGGTGGGGGCAGAAGTACACACCAATGTAAATGGATTTAACAAACACGTCGTGGAGTCGTGTTTTGCAAACTTAAGTGTTTTCTCCCTCCTGTTCCCGTTTTGTACTCTTTTGTTTTTTGTCCTTGTTAATCCTAAATCTGAGGCCTGCTTTTGACCTTTTAGGGCTATGGAACCAAGACGTCCTCCTGTTTCATGTCAGGAACCAGGCATTGACCGTACGCCTGATACGGTAGACCAGGGACTACCAGTAGTTCCGTCAATTGTTCCGGACATGGCACCTGCAGTGATTCCAGACACTGGTGTCGACGCTCAGTTCAGAGAGGGTTTCATGAGGTTCATGCAGACCTTTTAGGGAGCTCAGCATGCTGCCCCATCTATGGCAGAGCTGACGCAAGTCTCCCAACAGCAGCATCCTCCCACTTTCTCAGGGGATGGAGGACCTCAGGTGGTAGAGTCATGGCTAGAATTCATGCTTTACATCTTTGAGCATCTGGAGACACCCCCATACAGAAGGGTGAAGCTCGCAACTTACATGCTGCGAGATTTTTCCAAGAGATGGTGGGATGTAGTCTCGTAGGTAGGACGCCAGCGGACTATGGCTTGGGACAAATTCCAGCGTACATTCTACAACTACTTCTATCCAGCGACGCTGAGGGCCAACAGAGCCAGAGAGTTCATGAACCTACAGTAGGGTACTCTTTCTGTTATGGAGTATTCCTCCCGTTTCACTGATTTACATCATTTCACTCTCATTTCGGGAAATGACGAGCTATTTTTGGCAAGGAAGTTTGAGGAAGGCCTCAAACCAGAGATCAGATCATAGGTTAACGTCTTCCAATTGACTTCTATTACCCTAATAGTCAACCATGAGCTAATCACCGAATGAAATATGAGGAAGAGTGAAGTTGTTGACCAGGGCGGTTCAGCATCCAAGTCTGACTCATTGCATACTGACAGCAAGAAACACCACCGAGAGTCTACTCGAGGTGACTCAAGGAAGTGCGGAAATTATTCTGGAAGACGGGACCTTCTTTCTGGAAACCAGGTGGTGTGCTATCAGTGTGGAAATAGCAGGCATAAGAAGCCTCAATTCCCGAGAGATCCAGTGGAGTGTCAATCCTGTGGCAAGATGGGTCATCTACAGTGTTTTTGCAGGGTTCTTTTTACAGCAGCTAGTGAAGGAGGATCGGTTTCTACTCCTCGTTCAGGAGCAGGATTACCAGTTCCACAGAAGACTGGGGGCTGGAGTTCTTCAGGTCGTTCAGGCCAGGGTAGAGGTCGCGGACGTGGTGGTCAAGATCATGGAGGATCAGATCAGGGATATCAGGCTGCTACACAGGGCCGCGGTACTGGCCAGACAATTACGATAGAGCAGATCTATCAGAAGTAGGATCCTGGACCTTCCAAAGTTCAAGGTATGATCTTAGTAGCCTCAGTTTTATCTTCTGCACTTTTCAATATCGGATCTTCTCATAGCTTTATTTTTGTGCACACTATGGAGATCCTTAGACTTACTGTCTTTACTTCTGAGGATACTTTGGAACTAGACACTCCTTTGGGACATAGAACTACTAGTGTGCGTCAGTTCAAGGAGCGCCCCCTTGAGGTTGGTGGGTTTCACTTCTTGTGGGATATTTATGTCCTTGAGATGACGGGTTATGAAGTCATTCTCATAATGGACAGCCTAGTTCCTTTTCAGGCCTTTCTCGATTGTTATCGTCGTAGGGTGAGTTTCACATCACCAGAGGGCAGGTCTTTTCTTCACAAGGGCGAATGGGATGTCCAGGAAAGCAGAGATGAACTAGAGCATCATGTGTTGGGCAGTGTTACAACCCAGATTGCTAGTTATTATCTGGATGATCATGGGACTTCTCATATGGACTTCCCTCCTGTAGTTGACCGTTTTTTGGATGTCTTTACAGAATACTTTTCAGGGTTTCCTCTAGAGCGTGAGGTAGACTTCTCTATTGAGCTTGTGCCAGGAGAAGCACTGGTATCCATACCTCCTTATAGGATGGCTACACCTGAGTTGCAATAACTCAAGAAGTAGTTGGAGGACTTGCAGGCAAAGGGTTTTATCTGACCCAGAACTTCCCCTTGGGGTTCTCCTGTGTTGTTTGCAAAGAAGGCGAATGGTACCTTACGGCTTTTTGTGGACTATAGAAAGATGAACCAGTTGACGGTCAAGAACCAATATCCATTACCGAGGATTTATGATCTTTTTTATTATATTTGAGGAGCCAGGGTATTCTCGAAGATCGACTTGAGATCCGGCTATCATCAGTTGCCAGTCAGACCATCTGATATAACTCTCATAGCTTTCCAAAGCATGTATGGTCTATACGAGTATCTCGTTATGTCGTTCGGTATCACGAACACGCCGGCAGTTTTCATGGCACTGATTAACATAGTTTTCTATTCTTACTTGGATTCTTTCGTAGTTCTCTTTGTGGGCGATATCTTGGTGTACTCTCACACTCTACACAACCATGCTACCCATCTTGAGATCATATTGTGTACACTGAGAGAGCATCATTTATATGTTAATCTCTCAAAGTTCCACTTCTGGATGGATGAGATTCACTTCCTGGGTCATGTCATCTCAGAGACAGGCGTTTCAGTAGACCCAGAGAAGGTGAGAGCAGTAGTCACCTGGGAGCAGCCGAAGAATGTCTTTGAGGTACGTAGTTTCTTTGGACTGTCTAGTTACTATAGGCGGTTTATACATGACTTCTCATGCTTATCAGCGCTGTTGACGGGCTTGACTAAGAAAGGTGTGAAGTACTTTTGGTTAGAATCTTGCGATTCAGCCTTTCAGAAGCTGAAGGGGAGATTGACCTCAGCACCAATTCTAGTTTTGACAGAGTCGGGCAAGAGTTATATAGTTTTCTGCGATGCATCCTGCATCGGTCTTAGAGTAGTGATTATGAAAGAGGATTTTGTTGTTGCATACGGATCTCAGAAGTTGAGGCCCCATGAGAAGAAATATCATATGCATGACCTAGAGTTGGTTTTGGTTGTTCATTCTTTGCGTTGTTGGGGGAACTATCTCATGGGAGAGCATTTTGTGGTATATACTGACCACAAGAGCCTCAGGTATATATTCACGTAAAGTGACTTGAATCTGAGATGGCGGAGGTGGGTCAAGTACCTACAGTCATTTGACTTCGATCTTGCTTATACGCCTAGGAAAGGAAATGTTGTGGTAGACGCACTGAACAGAAGGACTCAGTTGCAGGCAATTCAGGAGGCTAGCAGCGAGTGGCAGCTTATGGATCTGTTCTCTAAGATGCATTTGGAGGTGCATGACAGACAAGGACAGACGGTTCTTTCTTCTGTAGCTATTACCTCTACTCTTTTAGATCGAGTTCGAATGAGGCAGCTATCAGACCCAGAAGGCCTAGTCCTATGGGAGGGTGTGTCAGATGGAGACCCTACTCTGGGGTGGACAGTGGGAGATGATGAGGTGCTACATTTTCATGGCTGCGTATGGTTTTCAGCAGACATATGTGAGGAGATGATGCGAGAGTTTCATGCTTCAGCTTGGGCAGTTTATCCTGGTGTCACCAAGATATATCGAGACTTACACCGTTAGTATTGGTGGCCAGGTATGAAGAAGGATGTGTCTGGTTTTGTTATGCGGTGTTCCACCTGTCAACAGGTGAAGGCAGAGCATCAGCAACCATAAGGTCTTTTACAGCAATTACCCATACCTGAGTGGAAATGGAATGATTTCACGATGGAAATAGTGACAGGGTTACCAAGATCGCCTTGAGGAAATGATGCGGTTTGGGTTGTATTGGACAAGATCACGAAGGTTGCACACTTATTTCCGATCAAGGAGACCTTCAGTTTTGATGAGCTGGGACGGTTGTACATCTGAGAGATTGTACGTCTGCATGGAGTTCCACACTCCATTATTTTAGACAAGGATGTGCATTTTACTTCGGACTTCTGGCAGGGGCTACAGAGGGATTTGGGTACACAGGTACTTTTGAGTACAGCATACCATCACCAGACTGATGGCCAGTCCGAGCATACAATCCAGGTGCTTGAGGATATGCTCTAAGCTTGCATTCTAGACTTTGGTGGTACTTGGTAGAAGCATATCTCTCTGGTGGAGTTCGCCTACAACAATAGTTTTCAGGCGACTATTTATATGGCACCTTAAGAGGCTTTGTACGGTAGGCCATGCCGATCACCTTTATGCTGGCTAGAGGCAGGAGAGGAAGCTTTGTTGGGACCTAGTCTTGTTCAAGAGACCTCAGAGCAGATAGAGTTGATTCGGAAGAGGATGGTTACTTCACAGTCTCGACAGAAGTCTTATGCTGATCAACGGAGATGACCTCTGGAGTTCAAGGTCGAAGATCAGGTTTTCCTACGCGTTACCCCGAGGTTGGGACATAAGAGGATTAGGAAGCAGGGGAAGCTTTCACTGAGATACGTCGGGTCGTTTGAGGTTCTGGAGAGAGTCAGGCTAGTTTCTTACAGGTTGTAGTTACCTTAGAGGTACCAGGCTATGCATGACGTCTTCCATGTTTCTCACCATCGACGGTATTTCTCAGACTCGTCTCATGTTTTTCAACCCGAGGAGGTTGAGCTGGAGAAGGATGCATCTTTCAAGGAGAATCCTATCAGGATTATCGATCTTAGTACGAAAGTTCTCCATGGCCAGTATGTTCCTCTAGTACGGGTGCCATGGCAGCATGGGCGAGTGGAGGACGAGACCTGGGAAAGAGAGGCTGATATGCGATCATGGTGGCCAGAGTTGTTTGAAGTTCCTTCTTCTATGCCACATTAGGGAAATTCGGAGATGAATTTCTTTAAGGGGGGAAGTTTGTAAGAACTCGGATCTTCGTTTGAGGTATGTTTTTCCTTTTTCTGGAGTTTTTGGGAAAAATAAAGTTTTTGGAAATTTTTGAAGTACACGCAGTGTACTTTCTAAATACACGTCGTGTACTCTTTTCCCGCTGGAAGCCATGTGCTGGCCCTGCCCGGGACACATACACGGTGTGTAGGGGTGACGTGGAGGCCGATTTTGGCAGAGTATGGAAACACCTAGTACACGTCGTGTACTCTAAAATTACACATTGTGTACTTTATTTTTTATTTCATTAATTGGACCGGGGTCGTGCCTAATGCTCATGAACGTCTTCTTCTCCGCCTAATTCTGTCCAGAGCGTCTGAGGAGGATGATTCTTCTCCGAGCCACCGATCTGTCATCGGTTGTCTAAATCAAACTCTGATGATTGTAGAAGAATCACAGCGGTGAGTTCTTGGTTCTTCTTTAGCCTCGTTTCCTGATTCTTACTCTTGTATGAGTTATCTGAGGTTGAAATTTTTAGACGTTTTTGTAGATATACTCCATTCTAGGCTGATGCATGGTCCAAGGTTCAAGTATATAGATCTTTGAGGATCAAGGTAGGTGTTTTGTTTCCCTACGTTGAAGTTCTTTGAGTTTTGGTTGCAAAAGTGACGGATACCCATGTATCAGGTATCCCAAGTTTAGGATTTTGATCCTATTGTTTATTTTCCCAAGATTTCTTGTTAGCTTATGATTAATTGTTTCTAATATATTCTTGTTTGCATGTTTGAGGATCACCCCACAGGTGTTTCTCCCCCTGTTTGGCTATTTATCACCATTTGGCACTGTTTTCCTGTGAGGTAAACCCTATTGGGAATGTTAGTTTACTTGTTATGACTATTTGTATGTGTTTCATTTGTTTAAATGCTTTTGACGCATGGTATCTATAATCCAAGTAGTTGTTGAACTTACTTATGGCTGCTGACAGTCGATTACGCACGACTGGACTGCTCAGGGCTGTGAGAACCTGATGCGGGATATCAAATAGGGAATACACGATTAAGTGCTTCCCTAGAGGTTCTGTTGGTTTTAGTTTCATACACAGGATCTACAGGAATAGGACTTTGTACTTCCCAAGAGTGTTCTTAGTTTCCCACGCATCGAGACCACAGGAGGAATTAGACGTAAGTGCTTCCTCAGAGAGTCTGTATCTATCGTTGCAAGACCATAGGGGAATTGATGTGAGAGATTCCCAAAGTGTTTGTGCCTTGTTTGATTACTAGACTATAGGGGTCTGCTAGTTTGAGCCACCCAGAGGTTCAGTGTGAATTTTTATGGTAGGTTGTGATGAGTCCACCAAGCCAAAGAACAAGCTTGGGTTTTGTACCGCTTGTGTTTTGGTAGTCTTTTGAGATACCTGTTGTGTTACTTTCTTACCTTGGAATAGAAAACTTTGCTGGTTTTCCCTGGTTGTTTAATAAAATTAATGTGAATGGTAATTGGTAAGATTATTTACTGGTATATTCTTAGTCCATTACTGTACTTATTTTCCTATACTTTTTTTATATTACTCACTGATAGTAGGGCACAAATCTTGTGGTGGTTGCCTACTGGGATTAGTCTCACACCCTGTTTGGGTCCTTATTTTTGGCCCAAACAGATTATATGGTCGCAGGTGTAGATAGGGATTGTGGCCCTTCTACCTCAGGTACTTTATTGCTGGTTGGAGCTAGAGAGCATGGGACCGGGCTTTGGCTCGCGATTCTGCTAGAGTTGTTGTTTACATTTAGTACTTTGGTTTCAGTTGTATTTCAGCACGTTGATTTGTTACTGCTTTCCATAGATACATGTACCATACTGCATCATTATTATATCAGACATTTCTTCTACTTTTAGTCAGTTTTCGTATGCTGTTTACTGCTTCCGCAATTGATTATGTTTATTTTTCCGCTGCATACTTTACTAAAAGAGGGCATAGTTTCCCCACTAACTCACCAAGGCCCTCTCTGCTAGTCGGCAGCCTTTGGCATTTGGGAAAATGTGCTTGAGGTCATGTGTCGAACCGGGTACGGGGAACCAGTTATGTAGCTCTGGATTCGGGTCTCTATATTTATCACCAATTTATTAACATTTTTTTGTTAAAATCATTGTTCTGAGTAATAACTGCTTTATTTTCCATGTATGTTCTTGTTTTGATGTTTTTGTCCTTTTAATTTTATCTCGGTTACACCATATTCATAATTTTAACCATGATAAAAATATTATATATATTTATTATATATTTATTTAGATCAATCCATAAAATATATATCTATAAAAATGAATGACATCGTTCTTGGAGATGGTAAGTCGTACATACGCATGAACATTGTTTTCACTTTTTAACAGATGGAAAGAATGAAAGATAAATAATAATTCATCTGTACAGAATCATTATTATATATTATATATATTATATATTTATTAAATCTATCCTTATTACAAACTAAGTAAAATGGAAACAAAAAACGAATCACATTGCTTTGTGGAGGTGGTAGTCCATGTGTACGCACGAGCGATGCTATCATTTTCCAATGGAATTGAAGGTAAAAATATAGATATGATATTATAGTTATATAATAAAATTTATTTCATAAATATCATATATAATAATTATTTTCATATTTATAACCACCCAAGTAAAGTGGTGGTGAAAATTTAATTACACCACTACATGGAGATGGTAAGTCTTACGTATGCAAGAGCGATGTTTTTTGCTCTTCATAAGATAAAAAAGAGATGGAATATGGTTTAACCATAATAAAAAAATAAGTATATTTATTATATTTTTTTTAATATTTTAGGATGATTACATTATAATAATAGTAATTATAAGAAGAAATAAACTAGAAAGAGTTAGTAAAGATGATTACCACTTCTTTGATAGACTACCTTTAGATCACTTCTTAAGGGACCTGAGGATGGACTTTTGGAAGGACCAGAAACTTTATAAATTATATAAGGACATTGATAAGAGGTATGGGTGAACTTTTTTTGATTTATATGGATCAAATTAGCATAAATAAGGGAAAGGAGAGGTGTCCTTTATTAATTGAGGGGAGGAGAATTCTTAAAATTTCTTTTTAAGTATTAAATTAATATAAATTATTTTTCATTCTCAAAGGAATCAAAATTAATATAATTAGAATATAAGATGATTATAAGTTTAAATACTCTCATGAAATAAAATTTTAATAATTTTTGGGTATTTTTCACCATTAACTTTTCATTTTAACCCCTCGTTAACCCTTTTGACAATTGTAATAATATTAATGTTTTCTACCCTTTAAGGGTTAATAATTTTACTTTAAAATAAAAAAAACAAACCATAAATGGACCATAGTTTATTTTTTAAACCATATACCATTAATTATTATAAATATAATATTTTTATGAATTTTAAATCATTTAATAAAATATTATTTATTATAAATATCATTAATGTCATTTATAACACTATTTGTTTAATTTGAATTTAAATACTTATAGAAAAAAGTTAAATTATAATTTAATCCTTTAAAACCTCCCTAACATGTTATATTAATCTATAAAATTCATGTTACACATTAATTAATTCAAATTACATCACCTTTAATATTTTTAATATCATTAATTTTATTTCTCCATTAATTGAAAAATATTATTTCGACATTGTGTAAGAATTTATGGTAATTATTTAATACCTAAAAATTATAAATAAATTTCTATAATAAAAATAATTTTATTATGATCAAAATATCCATTAATATTCGTTCACCACTTTTTTTGTGCATATCTGAACGCATAAGAGATATTTAAACCAAATAAAGTGACACTTTATAACTTTCTTTGATTTAAATATTATATTGGTAATTTTTATGGACAATTGTTTTCTAAAAAAATCCATTTTGATACTAAGGTTATAAGGGTCTAATTACCTTCATACAATAAGAATTTATATGAAATATTATGACCTTATCACTTAATTTTAACCTTGATTAACCTAATTTACCTTTTACTGAGGTAAAAAAATTTACCACGATTACTATTCATATTGATCAAAAATGAAAGGGACTTATTTACCAAATTTCAACCTCATGATTTAAAATATAAAATAAATTTTTTAATATTAAATTTCTATAAGTATCGTTAATTAATTTAAAATCAAATTGCAAAATGTAAAGAAAAGAATTTATTAATAAAAATGTCTTTTTATTTATAAAAATGTTTGTATACTGAATTCAATCATAAAATTGATTCAAATGATCTTAATTAGGTTATTAATAATATGATGGAACTAATTTTACATTTAAATTATTTTAAAACAAAATTAAACTTTATAAATTCTTGGAAAATGCTATTTTCAATAAGAAAACAGTATTTTTCACTATTCATTGAAAAATAAATCTTTTTAGAAAAATAAAAAAAATCACCATAAAATAATTTTGATATGATGATTTAAAAAATGATATTATTTTTATAAAATAAAATTTATAGAATTTCTAAAAATTAATTATGATATTTTCTCTCAAAAATCGATAAAATTAATTTTTTAAGAAAATATATTCCTGAAGCATAAAATAACCATGTTGAAAATTGGGAACTTATTTCCGAAGAATTAATCATTGAATTTTTATTGAGTATTTAATTTATATATATTTCATAATTTGGTTAATATTATTCATACATACTAATTCAAAGGCTAGGTGATAATTTTTACATTAAATAATAATATTTTAAATGTATGTTTATTTAGACTCAGTGTTGTGTGTTGCGTATGCTAAAAAACATAGAGTTATTTTAGAATTTTGGAGTGTTACAGGGATTGTGTTAGCATTATCACTTGGTATTGAGTGTGTTCTTATACATGTCTATAGTTATTTCCAAAGATGGATGAATCATGGGTTGTGGTAACCAAAATTGTCATTCTTTGGTACAATGACTTAGATGCTCCTAAGGTGGGGAATAGGGAGTTGGTTGTGAGTTTATAAACCTATTGTAAAAAGGGTCCTGGTATTTGGAGACATATCAATGGATGGCCATTTGGGATCAGATATTCTATTTCATAATGAAATAATGTACTTATATATTATCTTTAAATTCCAGGTAATCAACTGGTTGTTTTATGTTGACAATGGTCATGAACCAAGATTTCTACATAGGAGTAGTTATCCTAGATGGCACTTGGATTCCTGATAAGAATGTATTTAGTGGACTCAAAGACACCAATAGATTTACTAAATTTACTGCCAAGTGAGATACCACATTTGAACTTGGTTAGTAGTCCTAATGTGTGGACGTCTTGGCTAGGTACTAACATTTCACTTGTAAACTATAGAGTATGGACCTACTTGGATGAGCTCCATGGAATAAAGTAATTTGATTCCAACATACCCCAGACTTTTAGTCGGGTTTGGTTGAGGGGTATCTTGTCATGATTCATGGATGTTGGATTGGTATTACATGGGTGTTCATGTTATATCATGGTAACGAAAATGATCAGGAGATGGTTCAATCAGGAGATGTCACTAGAAGTCGGGTAAGAGATTCAGTGAGCATGCTCAGAATGATCTTAGAATGCCTTTAGATAAAGACTTTGGAATCTGGATTTGATTACACATTAGCTGTCAAGGCTGATTGTTTTCAAATTTAGCTAACTAGAGGCAGTTCGACTTGATTTTCCTCAAATGGGTTATACAGTAGGTGAGTAACTGCATCAGGAATAATATTGGTATGAGATGGGTTCATTTTAAAGCTCATCGATAGCCTTTCAAGGAATATTTGTCCTAATTAGGTTTTCTTGGTTGATTGGGATTCAACTATTTAGATCAATCAAGGGTCAGAGTCAGTTTCTGTTTGTGTGACCAGTTTTATGTATTGAATCATGTTGAGAGTGTCTTTAGGACACTAAGAGGATTCTTTAATATGGAATTCTGAGAGTGGGGCTATCATGACTCAGAATTTTCTTTTTAAGGCTAGGACCTATGGTGGGTAGCACTATAGGCTGTTTAATCAAATATATGATAATGTGATGATGTCTTAGGTTAGATAGGCTTGATTAAAAACCATCTTGGTATTTCAGCAATAGATACGAGCATTGGATCGATTTTAAACAGCCTATTTTTTGTATGTTTTAAAATGATGCTTGGATGTGTGCTGTGAGTTGAAAACACAACACATCCTTTTGAGTGGAAAATATTCAACCTAAGTATTTTGGGTGATGTTTTAGTTTTTTCATCAACTCTTCTCAGGGATGATAATTTTTAAGCTGAGTAAGTTGTAACATCCTATATTTTGGATAGGTTGAAATTTTCAAAGGAATTTTAGTTTTTCATTTGGTGGATGAGTTAAATCTTTATTGAGCTTTGGAATAGAATTCCAAGAGTTGGAACTATTTAACATGTTGTTTTTAGACTAGCTTTAAATCATAAGTGTTTTCTCAAGAGTTTATAGTAGTTTTAGGAGTGTCAAGATCTAAAAAACAAGTTTTTTAAAATATAGAGGGAGGCACATGGTTAACACATGGATAGTGCTAACCATTCACCTCAACCATTTGGCCCTGCAAGAGAGTCACATGGTTTTTCAAACCATACACCTATAGTTCCATATCCATGTAATATGATACAATAGAATTATAGAGGTAATATGCATGGCTTGTGCACGGTTGGTCTAGCCATGCACCTAACCCCTTAGAAGTTTGGCTTTTCAATAGTATGAGCTGCACAGTTGGAATACAGTTATCCAAATCATGCATCCAAACCATATTCTCCTTTAAAAATGGATAAATGGTGATTTTTTCCCATGTTTATCTTAACCCCTAAGCCTCCTTTCATCTCTCTATTCACACATCATCCTTTCTCATGCATGGATCTATCCTCCTAATCTTGGAAATATCTCACTTGTTTTAGAATGGAATCCTTCTCTATTAGTTGTGATGGATCACCCATAGTTATTATATGAGTCATCTTGCTTCTCTTCTACCTTTATATTTCTTTATCAAATGATATTTCCATATGAGCTCATATGTCCTATTTTCTGGGCGTTTGTCAATTTCTTCTGATTTCCCTCATTCTGGCTTGAATCAAAGCATGATAATGGATTAGTGAAGCTTTCTAAGCATGAGGTAGGTGGTTTATGGGTTTTTCCTAAAATTTTAGTCATTTTATAAAAAAATTTAATTGTGTCATGTGTTGGATTCCCTCAGGAATATATCCTTGATTGGCTTGTGTTAAATTGTAATATTTTGGGTCTTTATTGTGGTATGGATCCTTTTAATTTCAGAATATTTCTTTATTTTGGACCTAATATGGATTTCTAATAAGGTCATGGAGGTTTTGGGGGTGTCTGGGGCTTTTTTAGAGCTCAGAACCCCAGCTAGTGGAAAAATTAACTAGTCGCATGGTTAGAATAAACCATGTGAGCTAGATAGTACGGTTTCCCAAAACTGTGTGGGGTGTTTTTGAGGGGAAAGTAGGGTGCATGATTTTCCCTAACCATAGGCCTAGGGATGCATGCTCATGCGAGTATCTCAGAAAAATATATCAAATGTTGAAGCATGTTTTTCACATGATTAGTCAAATTGTGCACATGAAACCGTGTGGGGTCCCTCCTTAGGCAGTGGGAGGCCCACGGTTGGCACACGGTTTGGCCAACTGTGTGGCCAAACCATGCGACCCATATATTTTGGGAAAAATTACCAAAATTTACTTAAATTCTTATAATTTTAACCCCTTCCTTTTCTATTATTTTAAGTGGGTGGTAGGTTCTTCCTCCATTTCAAACTCTCCTCTTCCTAACCTAGTATCATTAATATCTTCTTCATTCAAAGTCCAATCGAGATTACATTCATCTCATTATATTTTCATCAGTAATTTCTTCAATAATATTGTGCCTTTTTAAATTTTTCTTTCTCTCGATTGAGTTATCAAGGTGCACGCTCATTTACCTTTTTTTAGGGCATTTGACTTTTATTCCATTTTCTCTCGATCTATACTAAACCAAAGGATGATTCTGAATAAGGATGGTATTATGAGCTCAATCTAGGTGGTGTAAATTTATCCCCCATATATTTATGTTTTATAAAATGTATTGTTGTGCCCCACACTGGATTTTCTGTGTGTTTATCTAAAATTACACTTAAATCATGTTTAATTAAATACCTTTGATAGAATTGTTCTATTGATCCCTTATTCAGGTTGGGTTAGGTCCCTTTATCCATTTCCACCCATCTAGGTGTGCTCATGGTTTTTCCTTGATAATTTTAAATGTATAAATGGAAAAAACATCTAATTAATGGTTTTGGAGAGACTCCTAAGTGATAGAATTATAATGATTGAATTGATAGTGAGTGGTGAGACCAAACCACTTTTTTAAATGGATCAATGGTTCTACCCTCATTAGTATTAAATGTAAATGAGTTATATATTAACTATTTGAACTTTCTAAATACTTGAGTGCTTGTTATAGTATATGAAAGTGGGCATGGATACCCTTGATAATTATGATAAATGGGTATGGAAACCCTTATGCATGTTATATAAGTACGGGCATGGCATCCCTTTTTGATAATGTGATATGGTCATGAAGAACTTATATATATATATATATATATATATATATTATATGGGTATGGAGATCCTGTTTTTGTGATACTAGGCATGGAGACCCTATACTATGATATTGGGCATGATGTCCCTTCCTGCTAATGTGATATGGGCATGAAGACCCTTTATATATATATATATGATACGGGCATGTAAACCCTATACTATGATACTAGGCATGACGTCCCTTCCTACTAATGTGATATGGGCATGATGACCCTTTATATATATATGATATGGGCATGGATACCCTATTCTTCTGATACAGGGCAGGGAGACCCTATACTATGATACTAAGCATGGTATCCCCTATTCTTGTGATACTAAGAATGGCGACCCTATGTTGTGACAATGGGCATGGTGTCCCCTATTCTTGTGATCCTGGGCATGGAATCCCCTATTCTTGCGATACTAGGCATGGAACCCCTATAGTGTTATATCGGGAATAGTGTTCCTATACTATGATACTGGGCATGGTGTCCCTATATTTTGATACTAGGAATGACATCCCCCACTCTTGTGATACCAAGCATTGAGTCCCTTGACACTTGTTCAAAGATATTCTGACACAGGTCGAAGCAGGTAGCGTCAGCCTAGTTTTCCTTCAGGAACAATAGATGGCCCATTTATAGTTATTATTACTACTTTACATTATTATATCTTCACACTTCTTTGTTATACACATGGACTGGATATTTATAGTTGTTATTAGTAGTGGCCTAATATGTTTATCTCACACCCTATCCAGATTGTGATGGAACCCAGGCAGACTACATGCTTGCAGGTGTTGATAAGGGGAAGTGTCCTCTTATGGATTCTTTATTTCATGCATGACTTAGGATGGGATCTTGGCAGTAAATGACCGAGCTGGAGCTCAGGATGCTTGGATTGATTTTTTCCTTTTTGTTCTTTTTGTATATCATGTACTGCTTGGATACCTGGTTCCATGTATACATGTTTTCCTTGTTTTATAGAAACATGGAATCATCATCTTTTTTATATGATTCATTTTACTTATTTTGGTTGTTATGTAATGCTTGGATGTTTATAACATGTTTCTGCTAATGTGGGTTAATGGTCCAATTTTCATTACATGATTTTTTTTTCTTTTCCATGTTGATTTGCTTACTTTATTTAGTTATCTATTGATTATACCATTGTGCTACTCTAACCAAAGGTCATAGTCTCCCCACGAACACACCTTTGGCACTCACTGCTAGTCGGCAGCCTCTGGCATATAGGGAGGCACACTAGAGGCCATGTGGCCAACCAAGATCGAGGCACCTCTAAGTGGCACCTGGGTTTGGGACATCAGAAAGTGGTATCATAAGATTTATTCTCTTACCTTACTATTTTAAGACAATATACAGGAGATTAGGAAGGTTTTGGAGTTTGGTAATGAGTTATGCTTGAGATTAGCTGACAAATGTGCAGAGAAAATCCAAATTGTTGTGAATGGAAATTTCCATTTTCTATACTTTTCTTATTACAGTTGATATCATTTCACCATTGGGTGATGCACATGCAATGTGATGGTTATTATTGTTATTATGATTGAGGTTACTTTTTATCCTTGGCTCGATAATATAAGGGAAAGGAAGCAATGATCATGCCTCATTTTAGGCACCTTGTAGGAAATTTACATGTCATGCCGTATAGAAGAATTTTTCTTCTTTCATTACCTATGATTATTATGAGTTTTGGACTACATTACACTATTATATGTGCCTTTTGTGAAATAATATCAAATTGACTGATGTTTTATGTAGGGGATCGATAAAAGTAGTTGGTACGTAGAGTGTTTTTCATAAGCTAAATAGTGATTTCCTGCTTAGGCTATAGTAGACACCCTAATTTGTCGACTATGGAACATTGAGTCATAAACCGTTGGTTGCATGGACTAGAATGTGTTATTCTATGGATTAAATGGAAGCCACATTTCGGTTCATAAGGTATATGGGGCATAATGGATCAGATGTGGTGAATCATTTCTTTCAACCATATAAATAGAAATTTAAATGTAATACAAATATAAATTAAATGGAATTGGAATTGAAAAACATAGAGCTTTACCCATACCTGATATTAGTAGTGGGCAGTAGGTAGTGTCTCTTGTGTTATGTATAAATGTTCCTATCACTGAGACCTGACTCTTTGAGATAGAAGATGGGTGTGACTATTATATAGAAAGTCTTTGTACCTATTCTATTCTTACATTGGTGGCTTATTCCATTATCTAATACTTTCTGAGGTGTAACACCCTGAGGTTTTACAAATAAATTTAATAAATAATGTAATGCATGCAACACTGAGTCTCTACGGAACAACACTTTGATATTATAATATAGTTGTTAAATATAATTTTTCCTCCTCTATGATTTGAATTTCAAAAAAAAATATACATGATTGCGATCAGTTGAGTCTGGTAGAATCAACTTACATTTTTTTATGAATAGTGGTTCGACCTTAGGAATAGTAATATGACCTTTATGCATAGTAAATCAGCCTAATGAATAGTAATCACACCCATGAAAGTATAAATAAAATTTTGGCACCTTATAAACAAAAGTAAGATATAATTATATCATGGTATAAGCTAGTGAATATTTAAAAATTAATAATTAAGTGTTGGTATTTTTGTGAATAATAAATATTTAATTACAATTTTATAATTAAAAAATTTATTTAAAGGAAAATTAATTTTCATAAAATGTATTCATAAATCAATATTTTGTTTTCCTATGATTTTATTATAATTTAATAAGACCTTAGTTAATTTTTAGGGTGTTATAAAATCAGTTTTAATTTTACAAACTGTTTTTTTGAGTAAATGGTGATTTTAATTAAAAATTCAATTTCACATATTTAGAAAAATATTTTCATAAAATGGAGTACTTTTTTGAATTCTAAATATATATAAATAGTTGTGGTGAATTGTTTTTATTTTTCTAAAATACTTGAATTTTTGTGAATAGTAAAATGTGATAATTTACAATAAATGCTAAATACTTGAAATTATGGAGTCATAGATGATGTATGGCTGATGTAATCTCCCTTGGTTTGAAATAACATGATCTTATACTGTATATAGTCATAATAATCAACATTATTTCTTGTCTTGGGCAAAATATTAAAATAATGAATAAAATAATGAGAAATTACCCCTCTCCTCTACTATAAAAACCACCCCTCACCCACTATTCTCCTCACACATTCCAATATTTGATCCTTGTAAAATTTCAACCCAAACCTATTCCCAATATCCTCCCTTATGTCTAAAAACTCTTGGTCTCATCAAAATACCAAAATCAATCCCCTTAAGGAGATTCTCAAGGAGGAGTATTCAAGAGGTAAAATCCTCTTCCTTTTTCCTTTTATTTTCTTTTCAAGTTTTTATTTTATTATTATCCAATGGCCCCAAGGCCATCATTTTTTATTGATTTTTGATAATACACCTTTAAATGGGTGAGGTGGAACCCTTACAAGGCCCGTAGGTGTAAGTATTACATAGCCTGTAGGCCTTAGAGGAATTCAATGCCCGTATGCTTCAAACATTACATACAACCCAGACTAACTACTTGGAACTGTTCCTCCCCAGCATCTTCATCATGAAATCGACTCTCCACCTTTTCATAGTTGTTCGGTTAGGCTTTCATGTGCATGCACAGGCTTGTCCTGATGGCAGGTGTCATACCCTTTCATTCTTGTAATCTGTTTAGCTTCTTCTATAGTGAAATCTCCTTGCTCATCCTCTTTATGGAGCTTGTTCCTTATAGGTTGTCTAGTTTACATTTGTACTAAGGTGACCCAAAGGCCTTGAGGTGTCCATAAGGCCTTACTGACGCGAAGTCATGGGTGGCCCGAAGTCCTTAAAGGACTCGGGGACCAAATCGGTGGCCCGAAGGCCCAAACGGGGGAATATTCCTAGCTGCTACAGTGCCAAATAGAACCTACTACAATTCTCAGTACAGTACTACTACAGTCCCACTACAGTACCTACTACAGTACTACTACAGTAACTCAGAAATTATGCCTCTGCCTGGATTTGATCCCGGGTTGCCTGGATGCACTTAAAGAGTCCTCACCAACCGGGCTGAGTCTCATGTGCCTTTTATTATTCTCTCCACATATCCTCTGTCCAAATGATCATGATAACTCTAGTATCATTAATATACTATAATTATATCATTTTAATGGAAGAACCATCATCAATTTCCTCACTCTCTCTCTTTTATTTTAAAATTTAAATCATCGTCTCGAAGGTGCTAATTTACAACCTTCGTGGACGAAGAACTTTTTTTCTTCAATTTATTCTTCAAGGATGGTCATGATACCATTTTTATGGCTAAAATAGACTATAATATATTTATTATAACCTATTTAATTTTCTGAAATCATTATATATACATAATACTAATTCATATGACAGAACTAGTTCGTGGTGATCGAAAAATCGTCGTAATAATCTAAACGATTACCACTAAATGTCTTATCAAATGATTCATCCTCATACCATATAACCATATGATATATATAACCACTAAAAATTATGGATTCTCATTTATAACATGTAATTCCAATTCTTGATAATTATACCCATTTTACATGAATTTCATTACTTATAAACAAGTGAACAGATCATGAAAACCAAGAAAAACAATGCTCCCAAACGATGAAACTAAACTCTATAACTCATAAATAAGGCCATAAATGAACTTAATAAAACTATAATGAATCAAATACTCATATAAAAGTTTCTTAATTAATTAATTAATGTATTTAATTTGATTATATAGGAAATTAAGGTCAAGTGCAGAACTCATTCGGACATAAGGTATGGGATCCTACCCAAACACTCATTTTTCTTTCAGGTTATTATTTCACAACTTTTACCCTAATATAATGATTATTTATATTTTTAATTCTTATATATACTTTTTATATTTTCCAAAATCATATATATAGATAATTTCATTTTTCTTTTATGGTAAATACATGTTTTACAATGTTCTCATCTCAAATAAGCAAACTTGATTAAAGGGAACATCTCAATTTCTTACCTATTTTCGAGTATCATCCATAATATGTATTAAGATAGAATTATTTTTATAAAATCAATAATTTTGTCATGAAAAACTATATTTGTTCATTTTTTTATTTACACAATTATTCATGACAAATAAAAATGATTTTTCCAAAAGAACTCTTCATTGCAAAGTAAAAAGGGTATTTCTCTCAAGAATTCCTTGATGATTTTATTAGATTATTTTCATCTATTTAAAAACCAATATTAAATTTTATCCTTTATTGATATTTACATCTTATTATTATCATCTACCATATGTTATTAAATTTTTCATGACCAGTTTGACTATGGATGTTCTATCTTGATACCATTCACCATGCTACTCAGATTGGTTAGTGATTATGATTACGGATTGGGAAAAGTTATCTACATGTTCATGTTGTTTATATTTAGCCCCATTCATATGAGGAATGAATTGTAATTATAAATTGATGGGTGGGGCCCTCTATATCCCCCTGATGCATCAGTAGGTCTCATGAGATAAAATAGAATTGGGTTTTGGTCGAGGCCTTACCCTATTATTTTCAAATATATTGGTCGAGGCCTTGACGATATGTTTCAGATGTACTGCATTATGCATTCCCTCATTATGATATTAGTAATTGATAAACCATGTGACTATTAGACTAGTATAATATCAATGGTTGTGTTTCATTATCTTATGATCATTTAAATGGATTTATTTAATCATTTTTATTTCTACTATATTATGCTCAAGTATATTTTTAAAGGCATGTGTTTATAGTTGTTTACCTTGCTTGGTGTTTATGTTTATGATATCTTCAGTTGTATTACATACCCTTATTGAGCATCTGAGTTCGCCCATTTCTTATGTTCTATTTTTTCCAGGATGTGAAGATGAATATTATGAATGACTTCAAGGGATAATATAGGAGTTATGGATGTTACCAATGGAATAAAGTAAGGCACCGAATCTGGGAAACTGTATTTGGGGTCCTTACATGAGGCATGTGTTTATAATTTATAGAATAATTGCACCACAGTGTCCTCCGGTCGTATGCCAGGAGGGAGGTGATGACCATGCTTCAAAGGTGGTGGGACCTAATCCACGAATTATACCTCTGGTGGTGCCACATTTTGCACCTTTTCTTATTCTTGGTATGTGAGATGATTTTTGATTTTGAGGAGACTTTATGAGGCTTATGAAAATGATGTAGGGAGCTCCATGCTCTACCCCATGTATGGGAGAGTTTATCGAGGAGTTTTAGCAGCAGCATTTGCCCACATTTTTGGGGGATTACAGATCACAAGATGCATAGATATGGATCGAGACAGTTATATCTATATTCTAGTATCTAGAGACACCTTCTAAGAGGACAGTAAAACTCTCTAATTAAATGTTTCGAGGATCTACCAAACACTGGTGGGATATCCTAAACCAGGAGGGTTAGTATTGGGAAGATGATGGTGTGATACATGGTGGATCAGAACCCAAACAAGGTAGTGGTTAGATGAGTGGTAGGAAGTAATGATTTGAGACTGCGTACATGATCATTGGTAGCTAGGTGACACCTATTGATAGTTATGTGGTTTTCCACCAGTTTGGGAATCCTAGGCATAAGAGGCCCTAGTGTCCTAGAGACCCAGTTGAGTACTGAGGCTACGGAATATTGGGGTGTATTCAGTGATTCTTCATGACCTTCAAATCTATTCTAAATGTAATGGGATCCTTATCAACTCCACATTTAGGATTATAATCAATGATATATCTCCAGGCAGTTATCTGGAGTACTATTGTCCATACAAGCAGAGGAGGTGGTCATGGTCATTGTATCCAGGCTTCTGATATACAGCCCCAGCAGTGTGGATCCACTCCTGGTAGTCAAGTTGTAGCACAGGGAAATGGATTATGCCAGATTTATTCCTTGCATCCTATACTAAAGGAGCAGGGAACCAGGTCATCCACTTGTTGAGGTACTATTCTAGTAGCCTCTACTATCGTTTCTTCCTTATTCAAAACCAATGTGTTATATTCTTTCATATTTGTGTTTGTTGTGGAAATTCTTGGACTCTTTTTTCAGTTCTATGGTGGCATTATGATGCTTGATACACCTTTGGGTATACATTCTTAGAGTATATTCTAGTGCAAGGATTTCCCCCTTGAGGAAGTAAATTATAATTTCTTTTGGGACGTCTTCATTCTCAAGATTATAGGCTTTTATGTCATTCTCGGAATAAACTAGTCGGTTCCCTATCATGCCTATGTGGATTGATATCACCATAGGGTGTCGGTCACATCACTAGAGGGCATCATCTATATTCATAAGGGCGATTGGTATGTCATGGCAGGTAGCGATGGATGAGAGCATCTTGGGCTAGGTGGAATTACCACCCATATTTCTAGCCTTTACATAGAGTATTAAGAGCTATGTCAGACTGAGTTCCCTCTTATAGTCGATCGATTTAGGGATGCTTTACCTAAATACTTTTCTATATTGCCTCCTAAGAGATAGGTAGAGTTTACTGTCAAGATAATTCTTGGATCTGCACCAGTATCCATTCTTACTTATAGGATAGATACTATTTAGTTTTAGGAGCTTAAGAGGAAACTAGAATATTTAGAGGCCAAAGGTTTTAGACATCCTATTACTTCTCTCTAGGGTTCATTGGACCTTTTCACCAAGAAGGCTGACAGAACCCTTAGGATTTTCATGGATTTCTAAAAGTTAAATTAGCTTACAGTGAAAAACGGGTATCCCTTACCTCATATCAATGATCTTTTCGACCAAATCATAGGAGAGAGGGTATTCTCAAATATCTACATGAGATTAGTTTATTATCAGGTTCAAGTTAGACCTTTAGATATTCCACATATATATTTTTTTAGCCAGTATGGTTTGTATGGGTATCTTGTGATACCATTCGATCTTAGGAATGCTCCATCCATATTCTTGGCTTTGATGAATAAGTTTTTCTATACCTATCAGTATTCCTTTGTCATAATATTCATAGATGACAGCTTGGTGTATTCTCATACTCAAAAAACCATGACAATCATCTTGATATTGTTTTGGATACACTGAGAGAGAACTGGATATATTCTAATATCAGTAAATATCACTTTTAGATAGAATAGGTAAACTTTCTAGGTTATATTATCTCAAAGGTAAGAGTTTCAGTTGACCTAGATAAGGTGATAGTTGTGGTTTCCTAAGATAATTCCAAGAATGTATTTGATATATGGAGTTTATTAAGGTTAGATGGTTATTACAATCATTTTATACAGGATTTATCATTCTTATAAACACATCTTATGGGATTGACTAAGAAGGGTGTGAAGTTTATGTGGTCTAAAGCCTGCAAGACAGCCTTTCATGAGCTAAAAGGGAGATTGACTTTAGTGCTGATCCTGATTCTGTTAGATCCTAGCAGAATCTATACAGTATATTATGATTCATTTGGTATCATATTTTGATACAATAATATTGAGTCATTGTGTATAGGTCATGGAATTTGTGACCTCATTAGAGGAATTACTCAACACATAATCTCAAGTTGGTATTTTTGGTGCACGCCTTGTGCTATTGGAGGTATAACCTACTAGGAGAGTGTTTTGTCATGTTTACGAACCACAATAGCCTTAGGTATATTTTCAAATAGTGATAATTGAATATTAGGTGGAAAATATGGGTTGAATATCTACAGTCCTTTGACTTCAAGATTTCCTACATGATTAGGAAGGTCAATGTTGTTGGTTATTCTCTAAACAAGATGACAGAGACACTGGCATTTAAAGAGGCCAGTAGAGAATGGTTGCTTATGGATCTATTCTCTGAGATAAACATCAAGGTATAGAACCATCATGGATAGTTTGTATTTACATCACTATCAATGACCTCTTCACTTTTGGAGAGAGTGAAAATGATTCAATTTTCTGATCTTGAATGCTTGGTCCTATAAGAGAGTATTGCTAGTAAGGACCCACCTCTATGTTGGACTATCTATGATGAACACATCCTACATATACATGGTCATATATGGGTTCCCACATATATGATAGAGGATTTTATGCGTGATTCACATGCTTCTAAGTGGACAGTTCATCCAGGTATCTCCAATATATATCATGATATGCACTGAAATTATGTATGTTTCGGGCGCAGCAGAAGTGCATTGGTGGGTGTTCCTGACTTTAATTCTTGTCTTTAACAACGACCAATTTGAGATCCATCACAATAATAAAATTCTGGATTTTTGGAATAGAACGAAGAATTAAAGAAAAGTGTGGAGTCTCAAAACCATAGAGGAGATCATCATATACTGGTTATAATTAATTTAATTAAAAGAAAAGAATTACCTTGATGGAATTTTCTCTCCATTGATGTTTCCGGTCACGATCCGATGTAATCTATCGTTGCATCTTAGAATCCAAGTGTAGGATTCCTCTAGCGGGGATCCACAAATGCTCCATGTATCTCTGGACCTCGCTGAAGGGATCTCCGGGTGATAGTGTGGAAGATCCTTCACTTGCGATGTCCGCCTTTGATCGCCTTGAGAGCCTCTTGCAAAGTGATCTCCTTGATCCGGTGGAGGAGGATCTCTCTCATATCTTAAGAGCATTCTTAAAAGAAAAGAATTATCTCTTGTCTTGAGACCTTTCTCTAGATCTGTTGTGAATTACCCCCAAAAATGGCTAGGCTAATGAGAATTATATAAAAGGGGTTTTAATTAATTAGAATAATAAAATGAATTAATTACACAAAAGCATTTATTCATTTCATTTAATTATTAGTAAGACCCCATGTCTAATAATAACAGTTGATTATTATTATTACTTGACATGCACCTAGCAAATTACACATAATATTATTTAATTAAATAAATAATATTATTTATCACAAATCCCTAAAAAACTACATGATGTTTATATTAATTTACATGGTGTGCACTTTTGTTTTTCCATTTTCTTTATTTCCTCCACCACGTTTATTAGACCTTGAATAATGGATATTTATTTCTCAAATAAATATCACTGCATTACTTGCTAATAAGTATATTATTTTTCCCAAAATATATTCTCTTGAATAACTAGTGTTGAAATAAATGTGATTAGGCATCCTTGAATAATTATTAAACCACAATCGGGAATAATCTTTATTCAACTTGTTAAATTAATATTTAACCGAGATAGTGAACACGCTTACTGTGTGACTTTATAGGCCTCTTTCTCAGTGAAATTAGGTAAAGCCTACCTAAATTCCAATGTTAGCGTCTAGCAGCATGCCAAGGCACCCATCAAGAAATAATTTTACGCGGCAATGATGTGTCGCCTCCTACAAATTCTTACCATGTAATTTAATCCCTTTGTCTCAATATCTAGAATCAAGAAGGTTGCATGCTAGTTCTATCAACCAATGTGCTTGATTATTCTTTCTTTGACTTTTTGAAATTGAACTCTCTTATTCCTTACCATGGCCATGGATTTATTTAGGCTATATCAATTACATCAAAGGGCCTGAGATATCTACTTCTGTTATGTAATAGAAGGGAAAAATCCTTTATCTCATTATCTATTAATGCAGTATTACTCATAACTAACCCAACATATCCTACCTTGCTGTGAACAATGTGTCGTCAAAGTTTTCATCAATACATCTAGGTGCACGAATTGTAATACCCATTAATAATAATCTTAAAGTCTAAGGACCAATACACCCATCCATAGATAGGAACATCCAATGACACTATGAAATGTGGATTTTCTATTGGCAGGTCTCGTTCTCATAATATCCTCCTGGATATTACCAAGGGCGCACACCATGATAAGGTGCCTCAAAGTTTTATGAGTCCTCACCGATAATGGATTTTATTATTTATGTCCCTCAAATAACATTATCCATCCATAGAACATAAATTCAAGAACAGTATTATGGAACTTCTGGATTCTCATCATTGTAGGGATCCGCTATGACCTTTTAGTGCAACAATTATCCTTATGAAATTATCACATTCATTGTCACGCAGAATAACAATCAAGATGTGATAAGGTATTTATTAATGAATAAAGTACAAAGTATTTGGTTCTAGTCAACCTAACAGACTCCCACTTGGACTAGAGCCAACTTCTAACAACCATTAACCCACTAACTCAAACATGATATTCATGCTTCTGCTGAGATAGGCCTTTATTCATGGGGTCTGCAACGTTCTCTTCTGTGGACACTCTGCTCACTGCAACTTCACCCCTTTGATAGAAATACCTCAAGAGGTGATACTTTCGGAGTATGTGCTTTGTCAGTTGATGTGACCTTGGTTATTTTTCAAGAGCCACCGCTGCAGTATTATCACAATACAATGTGATAGGATATTTACTATTATGCACCACATCAAGCTTCTAGACAAAGTTCCAAATCCAGACGGCTTCCTTGGCTGCATTAGAATCCACTGTATATTCGGACTCCACTGTAAAATCGGTGAAAACTGGTTGCTTTGAACTCTTCCATCTCACAACTCCTCCATTAAGACAGAAAACATATCCAGATTGTGAGTTCAAATCATTCTAATCTATCTGAAAATTAGCATTAGCATACCCTCTAATGAAAATCTCCTCGTCTCCTCCATACACCAAGAACAAATTCTTATTTATTCTTAGATACTTAAGGATAGTCTTAGCAGCAGTCCAATGTTGTTCTTCTGGATCTGATTGATATCTGCCTACCATGCTCAGTGTATAGGCAACATGAATCATGGTATATAATGTGACATACATGATGGATCCTATAGCCAAAGTGTATAGGATCATACTCATTCTATCTTTCTCCTATTATGTCTGAGAACACATTTTCTTAGAAATATGTAGGCCATGTGACACTAGAACCAATCCCCTATTGTCTTGTTCCATACTAAATCTCTTTAGTATCTAGTCAATGAATCCACCCTGACTTAGTCCAAGAAGCCTCTTCGATCTATCACGAATGATCTTGATCCCTAGAATGTAGGTTGTTTCACCCAAGTCCTTCATGGAGAAACACTTGTCCAACCAGTCTTTAACTGACTGTAAGACTGGTACATCATTTCTAATAAGTAATATTTTGTCTACATATACTACTAGGATAATGACCGCATTTCCATTAAACCTATTATAAACACATGGCTCGCATACATTCTTAATGAAACCAAATTCCTTTATCGCTTCATCAAATCGAATGTTCCTTGACCTGGATGCTTTCTTTAATCCATAAATGGATTTTTGAAACATGAAAATCCATTTGGCTTCACCTGGTGTCACAAACCCTTTTGGTTGTGTCATATAGACATCTTCCTGAAAGTTCCCATTAAGGAATTTTGTTTTGACACCCATCTTCCAAATCTCATAGTCATGGTAAGCTTCTATGGAAAGTGTGATTCTTATGGATTTAAACATGGAAACTAGCGAGAAGGTTTCATTATAGTCAATTCCTTGATGTTGTATAAATCCTTTATCCACTATCCTTGCTTTATAAGTGCTAACTTGACCTTCTATGTCCAAATTTCTCTTGAATACCCATTTTCATCCAACAGGATTTACATCAATTGTCTCATTAACCAAAACCTAGACTTGGTTATGATACATTAAATCCATCTTAGAATTCATAGCTTCTATCCATCTTGCAGCTTTTGAGCTTTCTACTACTTCCTTGTAAAATATAGGTTCATCATTGTCCAATAATAATGATTCACTATCCTTGGTGACTAGGAAACCTAATCTCTCGGGTTCCCTTACCTCTCTTGAGATCCTACGTAGTACTTATATTTTTGTAACCTCTTCCACAGGGACCTGTGGAACTTTTTCCTGTACTAACTCCTATGTATCTTGAGCATCAACTTCATCGAAGTCAATCTTTCTCTCACTATCTATTTTGAGGATGTGATCCCTCTCAAGAAAGACGGATTGTCTAGCGAAAGTACCTTTCTTATCTGAAGGGTTATATAGGTAATATCCTTTTGTTTCCTCGGGATATCCTATAAAGATACACCTCGTGCCACGGTGTGCTATTTTTTTTTCTGATAAGGCCTTAACAAATGCCTCACATCCCCATTCACATGTGTGCGACAAAATGGGTTTCTTTCCATTCCATAACTCAGAGCTAATTCCATTTTCCACCTTAGTTGGTACTCGGTTTAATGTATATGCTATAGTTTGTAATGAATATCCCCAAAAGGATAATGGAAAATCTGTATAAATCATCATGGACCTAACCATTTCCAACAAGGTGTGCTTCCTTATATTACTAAAACCATTCCACTGTGGTGTATAAGGGGAGTGAGCTGAGATAGAATCCCAGAATCTCATATAAGATTGATGAACTCTTGGTTCAGATATTCTCCACATCGATCCGATCGAAGCTTATTTATATTCTTACCAAGCTGATTCTCTACTTCATTCTTGAATTCCTTAAATTTCTCTAAGGTTTTTTACTTATACCTAATTAAGTAGATATATCCATATCTACTCAAATCATCAGTAAAAGTAATGAAGTAAGAATATCCACCTATAACTTCTACTAAAAATGGTTCACACACATCTGTGTGTATAAATCCTAGAAGCTCTCTGGACCTTTAACCCTGCCCACCGAAAGGCGGCTTGGTCATTTTACCTTGTAAACAAGCATGACATCTATCAAGTGGTTTTAGTGCAGTAGAGTCTAAATAACCATCTTAGAATAGCATTTTCAAGCACTTCTCATTTACATGACCAAGATAGTGATTCCACAACTGGGTGTTCTATGAGTCATGTGAATTTGTTTCGTTATCAATTTCCAACACTTGGTTTTCATAATTTAATACATATAAACCATTATTCAAATGTACCATACCAAAACATATGTTGTTCTTATAAAATAAACAACCCTTACTTCCAAATTTGAAAATAAATCTATCCATATCCAAAAAATATAGGGAAATTATGTTCTTGGTAACACTAGGCACATAATAACAGTTACCTAAAACCAAAATCATTTAATTTGGAAATGAGAGATGGTAATCGCCAATGGCCAATGCAGCCAGCCTCGTGCCATTGGCAGCTCGAAGATCCACCTCTCCTCTAGAAATATTTCTAAATCTACTTGGTTCCTGCATTTGAATACAGATGTGAGCACCACAATATTTATCTAATACCTAATGTGTATAAATGGAAAGATTACAAACGATAACGAATGCACCTTTAAAGTCACCATGCTTATGGGTGAAGTTCCTCTTCTAGTGGCCTTTCTTGCCATATGCAAAACAAACCACCTCCCATCCCTTGCCCTACCTCTGGATCTTACCCTTCTTGGAGGGATGGTGCTTAGGGGATTCAGACCGTTTATGAATCCTTATCCCCTTTTCCTTGTCCTTAACTTTCTTATTCACCATTAGGACTGTGATTTGTCACTCCCCATGCCCTTATCTACCTGGTGAATTAAGGTCATAAGTTCTGATAGACTCTTCTCCTTGTTGCTCATGTTATAGTTGACAATAAATCTAGAGAAGGTCTTAGACAGTGATGATAGGATGAGATCTATACATAACTCATCTGGGAACATAAACCCTAAGATGTCTAGGTGTTCAATATAGCCAATAAGATTGACTATATGAGGCCTAGTTGGCACAAACTCTCCAAGATTAGTTGTAAACAGAGCATTGTAGATCTCATATATCTCCTGTCTCACCTTCTCTTGATAGATATCCTTAAGGTGAGACATCATGCTATATGCACCCATGTTTTCATGTTGCTTCAAGAGATCATTATACATGGATAATAGCATGAAACATTAGAAATTTGTGGCATCATCCAAATGTTTCATGTAGAGAGATAGTTCCTCATCACTAGACTCTTTTCCAGGTGCAACTTGAATAGACTCTTCCAGCACATACAATTTCCTCTCATGGCAAAGGACGACGCATAAATGCCTCTGCCATTCCTTCTCGAGTATGGTTCGAAATGATATTTTTGAAGTCGTTTTTATTTACATTTCTACAAATTAATATGAGAAAAGGTTTACTAATTTATCATGATAAAACTAAGACAAATAAATAATTTAATACTTATTAGTCTCCCACTATTTTATCAAAATCCAATAACCCTCACCATTAACTTCAGAATATTCTGTTTCCTGAATATTCTAGTGGAAAGGATCCATATTTCCCTTCTCATTACCCCAAATAGGGTTGTTAAAGCAACTTTAAGGGTTTTATGTAGGAATTATAAATTCCAAATGCATTAACTCACAGCTCCTTGATCCGTTGAGTGGACTCCCCAATCCTGAAATTCTTTTATTTTAGATTTCCTCAGCCTTTTCCTCTTGGTCACACCAAGTCCTACCATGGCAGTCAACCCTTGATGTGAACCAATTAAATTCATCCCAAAACCTTGAATTATAATTCCCTGATAATTTAAAGCACCCCAACTAAGGTTGGTTAATCACTTTGAACAATGGTTCGATTCTAACCAAGATTATGGAAGGCTATACTGACTTAATATTTTCTTTAAGGGATTTTATCCTTATACGTAAATTTCCATTTTATTATATTTGATTACATGTTTTTTAATATTAAGTGGGATATACTTGAGTGATTAACCATGTCTAAGATAATATTTATTCCTAAGCTGGTCTTATTTTATTTCCATCTTCCATGCTTGTTTAATTCATTAATTGTGTGATCATGACAATACACCCACAAGAAATAAACCATGAAACTGACAGAAATAAAATAAATGGTATGATCATGAGCTTGTTCTATTGGTTAATTTATCTAGCGGTTGATAAAATAACCCAAAACCCTGGGGAGAAACACCTTCAACAATTTGAGTTCATGTTTATAGATTTCCACATGTCCACCTTTGTATCTTCTTGGATTGGTTTCACCTTGGATCGTAACATGAGCCACCTCCACTAGCTTGGTAGCTCCATCCATTACATATACTTTTATCTCACTCACAGGTGAGGGGTAAAATGGGTTTTTACATAAAAGATACCTTGGGAACACAGGCCCTATATATTAATGAGGATAAGGCTCACAGACCAACAAATTTAATTAAAATAAATAAATTAAAATAAACCATTCACATACAAAGGTCTTGTTCTAGCTCATGATCATCCATACATGAAATGATATTTATGAATAAATAAAACTATCATTCAATTCTATAATTGTTATTTTTTAAGATAAATCACACTCGAATCAATTAATTATCTTTAATTAATCAATCCTTTTATCTTAAACGATTTTTTATAAATTTCCTTGAGATTATCATCCATCATAATTTTAAACAAATAAATTCATTTAAAATTATCTTTTCACATAACTTGTACCTTAAAGGCAATCCAGTGAATTCTCATTCATAACTACCCAATGATTAGAAATAAACATTATGCAGGTGTTAAATTAAACACGTATATATAAAACATTTATCACGTATTGTGCCTCAACTTTACACCCTCACTATGGAACGTGTACCAAGGGTTTGTATAATAAGATAAAAAAATTAATAAATCTATATAATTTGGATGAGTATACGGCATGTAGTTCTGACTACACGGTGTATACTTTTGTTCACCGTCCATCTAAAGTACACGCCCAGGGACATGGCGTGTAGATGTACTTCAGAAATATTTAGAGTACACGGCGTGTTCAGTGGGACAAATGCTGTTGTAGTATCCGTGTTACAAGGTTTCCAGTCGAGAAATCCATGTACGGGGTACACGATCCAACACAAACCCAAAGGGACTACATTCCGTGTTCAGTGGTCCATATGGCATGTCATCTGAAAACCATGTGCCACCTCTTCCTGGTCAACACACAGAGTCTTAAAGACTTAGATAGAATCCAATGACACGGCCTGGTTTGGCGGACCGTCCCGATGCATGGAACATATACTACATGGATTGTATTGCCGAATACATACCATGTGTTCTGGTGTTGTGCATATAAGAAGCTTTGGAACCTCTGAATGAGATCCTCTATTTTATTTTAATCAAAATTAAAAGAAAAAAAATTCTGTAAGGTGAATGAGAAACTAAAGAGAAGGAATAGATATCAAGATTTAGATTTATAGAATTATTAACTTGAATTGAAACAACTAAATTATTAAATGTGTAAATCACTAATGAATAAATAAATAATTATAATCAATTATATGACCCATCTGATACCACTTGTATGTTTCGGGCAAAGCAGAAGTGCATTGGTGGGTGTTCCCAACTTTAATTTTTACCGTTAATGGCGATCAATCCGTGATCCATCACGATAATAAAATGACAGATCTTCAAAATAGAATAAAGAATGAAAGAAAACTGGGGAGTCTCGGAACCATAGAAAGGATCATCATATGTTGGTTATAATTAATTTAATTAAAAGATAAGAATTACATTGATGTAATTCTCTCTCTGTTGATGTTTCCAGTCATGATCTGATGTGATCCATCATTGCGTCATAGAATCCAAGTGTAGGATTCCTCTAGCTGTGATCCACACGTGATCCACATATCTCTAGACCTCGCCGAAGGGATCTCCGGGTGCTAGCACAGAAGAGCCTTCGCTTGCGATGTCCACCTTCGATCACCTTGAGATTCACTTGCAAAGTGGTCTTCTTGATCCGGTGGAGAAAGATCTCTCTCATAGATTGAGATAATTCTTAGAAGAAAATAATTATCTCTTGGATTGAGAGATTTCTCTAGATCCATTGTTCAGGACCCCCAAAAATGGATAGGCTAATGAGAATTATATAATATGGATTTTAATTACTTAGAATAATAAAATGAATTAATTACCCGAAAGCATTTATTCATTTCATTTAATTCTTAGTAAGACCCCATGTCTAATAATAACAGTTGACTATTATTATTACTTGACATGCACCCAGTGAATTACACCTAATATTATTTAATTAATTAAATAATAGTGTTTCTCAGAAATCCTAATAAAAACTACCCATCTTGTATGTTAATATACATGGCTTGTACTTTTGTTTTTCCATTTTCTTTATTTCCTCCACCACATTTATTAGACCCTGAATAATGGATATTTATTTCTCAAATAAATATCACCACATTACTCACAAATAAATATATTATTTCACCCACAATATATTCTCTCGAATAACTAGTATTGAAATAAATGCAATTAGGCATCCTTAAATAATTATTAAACCACAATCATGAATAATCTTTATTCAACTTGTTAAATTAATATTTAACAGTCATACTTGGACACACTTAGTGTGTGGCCCTCTAGGCCTCTTTCTCAGTGGCATTAGGCGGAGCCTGCCTAAAGTCCAAGGTTAGTGTCTAGAAACAAGCCAAGGCACCCATAGAGAAAGAAGTTAACACCACAATGACGTGTCACCTCCTACGAATGTTTACCATGTAATGCAATCCCTTTGTATCGATATCTTGAATCAAGCGGGTTGCATGCTAGTGCCATCAACCCATGTTCTTGATTATTATTTCTTTGAATTTCCAGAATTGAACACTCCCATTCCTTACCATGGACATGGATTTATTTAGGCTATATCAATTCCATCAAAGGGCTTGAGATATCTACTTCATTTATGGAACAGAAGGGAGAAATCATTTCTCGTATTATCTTTTAGTGCAGTATTACTCATGATGCACCCAACATATCCTACCTTGCTGCGAACAATGTGTCATCATAGTTTTCATCAATACATAGAAGTGCTCAAATTTTAATATCCATTAATAATAATCTTAAAGTTTAAAGACCAGTACACACATCCACAAATAGGAACATCTAATGACACTATGAAATGTGGATTTCGTAATGATGGTTCTCGTTCTCATAATATCCTCCTAGATATTACCAAGGGCACACACTATGAGAAGGTACCTCAAAGTTTTATGATTCCTCACCCCAAATGGACTGTATTATTTGTGTCCCTCAAATAACATTATCCGGCCATAGAACAATATTCAAGAATAGTGTTATGGAACTTCTGGGTTCTCATCATAGCAGGGATCTGCTGTGACCTTTTAGTGCAACAGTTATCCTTATGACATTATTACAATCATTGTTACACAGAAGAACAATCAATATGTGATAAGGTATTTATTAATGAATTAAGTACAAATTAGTTTGTTCTAGGCCACCAACTCCAACAAATTATTGGTGGAAAGAGATGAAGTGTCAGAGAGTGAGTTTTATCACTAGGTGTTCCACCTGTTAGCAAGTGAAGGCGGAGCACCAGCAACTTGTTGGCTTGTTGCAGTAGTTACCAATTCAATAATGGAAATGTGAAAATGTTGTGATGGATTTTTTTTCATTGGCTTATTGAGGTTGCCTCGAGGAAGCGATGTGGTTTGGGTAGTCATGGATCGATTGAAGAAAGTTTCCCACTTCCTTCTAATCTGGGATACTTTCTCAGCTGATGAGATGGGAAGATTGTATATCTACATGGGGACCCTCTTACTATCATTTTATATATGGATGATCATTTTACATCGAGGTTTTGGAAAGTTTTATGTTGATTTATGGGTACACAGTTGCATTTGAGTACAGCCTTTCACCCTCAAACCGATGTCCAGTGGAAATAGAAAACACATGTGTTAGAGGACATGATCTGACCATGCATCCTTGATTTTGGTGATTCTTGGGAGAATAATATCCCTCTCATAAATTAATCCTGTAATAACAAATTTCAGGTGATGGTTTGTATAGATTCTTATGAGGCCCTATACAGTAGGACATGTTATTCACCCTTGTGATGGTTAGAGGTGGGAGAGGCAGTGCTACTGGGTCCTCATCTTATGAAGGAGGCTTTAGCGAAGGTTTATCTGATCATAAAGAGGACATATATTGCTCATTCTATATAGAAATCTTATGTAGATCACCATTGATGACCTCTGGAATTTGAGGTTGGGGATTGTGTCTTCTTACAGGTATCACCCAAACTTGGTCATAGTGGATACGGAGGTAAGGGAAGTTGTCGTCGCACTTTGTTGGCTTGTTTGAGATCTTGGAGAGAGTCGAGCTAGTATCCTATCGGTTTCTATTACATCATAGGTACTATAAAACCCCTAAATTCTAAAGTAAGAACATTGTATTCAATAGGGTGTATGACACACAACACCAATCGTGTAAGGTAGTATAATATCCTGAGACTTTATAGTATATTCACTATTTTTTATAAATTCAATATATTATATAGCTTTAAATGCATGAAATACTGATTTATCTTTTGTCACATGAAACAACAAGTTTCTTCAATGGCTTGTGTTACACGCAAGACTGAGTTTTACCGAACAACAATATATTATTAAAATATTATTATTTAATATAATAAGATATAACCTAGCTGTTAAATTGAGAATTATGAATAGTATTGACTAAATTATGAAAAAATATGGTCTATGAAAAAATAATATGAATTCATTGGTTAAAAATTAATGAACATAAGAACCAATTGAATATAAAGGGGGTGTTTTTATAGAAAACTATTTTTATACCACAAGGATGTTTTATCCTAATAAATAAAATTAATTATAATTATTGAGCGATATTAATGTAATATATATTTTATATATTTAATCAAATATTTTTAACATTTATATAATAGATTTTATAAGTATAATATAAGAACAAACTCAATATTTTGTATAAAAACCTATATTTTTATAAAGGCCATTTTACCACTTTTAATGGAGAACCTATTTTAAATCCACTTTTTAGAACTTTTATAGATTTAATATAACAAAATAAACTTCATTTTTGAAATATAACCATCAAAATTAGGTTAGGGTGAATTTTTTTTATTTTTCAATGAAGTTTCATTTTTTGACGAATAGTGAAATATACTGAATTTTAATTCAAAATTGTTTTTTCAACTAATTTATTTATAATGTTAAATTATATATTAAATTTTTTTAAAAGTAATATTATATAAATTAAAAAAAATCATCTAATATAGGTTATTGGAATCAATTTTATATTGATATTGGAAATAAACATGTCTTAAACTTTTGAACATTTTTACTTTAAAAACCCGTATTGTCGTCCCGTCTATAGGATTAAATTTAAATTAATTTCTGCCACTTATGTGATTGGAATTTGGAAAATCTAATTCCATATTTTTAATAATAATAATTTATAATATATAATAAGTTCAAATTATTTTTTGACAAAAATATTAGTGAAATAAATTAAAAATTAATTATAGTGATTAAGAGAAAAAATAGCTTAACAAGGGACAAAACCTTAAAATTAAAGCCCAGAATGAACTAGAAACTTATCCAAAATCTATTTTATGTTCATATTTTGAACCTATCCTCCCTTTTATAGAATTTGGTCCATTATTTGAGCCACTTGTTCTAGGAAAAAAATGGGTGGAATTTCCTTTTCAAAAATTTACAAGAATGTCACTCCTCTACTATAAAAAGGCACTCACCCGTCCAACTACCACACACCACTAAAGTCACTTTGGATCAAAAAATATCTGCTCAAATAGCTTCTAAACATACCTCCAATCATTTTATAAGCCTCTCTTTGTGTAGGAATACATCTAAGGAATCCATTTAGTGCAAACCAAAAGGATTTAACCAAAGAAGAGGAAGTTAATGGATGTTCACTCGAAAATGAAATGCAATGCAATGGATTTTCATCAAACTTTTTACATCTATGAGTTAAATTTTATATTCACCACTTACCTCTTTTTTGTGGTGTATATAGTTCCAATTTTGATATATTATATCATGAATTGTTTTATATTCATGGTATTTTTAGTTTCAATTTGAATTATTTCTTTTAAGGTGATTTGAGTTAAAGGTTACCAAGTGGAAAATAATTTCACAACCCAATTCATTTTAATTGGGTTATATTAGTTCCTCATTATTGTTAATATTCTATTATTATGTGTGTAATCAATTTTTACTATATATTTTTTTTATTTTAACTTTTTTTTATGTGGATTTAAATTTGATACAAATAATTTATTCATTGATTGATTCTCACATCAACATTATGGTATTTTCAAGGGTTTACTTCACAATATCATTTTGTTCAGGATTAGTTACACTTGAATTTACATTAAAGGAAATTATTGAATAATTGTTTAATAAATCCTTTAATTTTATTATGCTTTGGTTATTCATGACATTTTCAAAGTAATAGTGCCATTTTTTCACTCTTGGGTTGTTAAAATGTTTTAGAAGATGTTTTTAAAAAAAATAAAACTTCATTTATCTCTTTAGTTGGAGAACCTATTTTCTTCTAAAAACCTAGTTTTCTAAAAATGTTTTCAAAAATGTTTTTACCCTTTTAAAAATTATTTTTTAAAGACATTTTTAAACTTTTTTCCTTTTATAAATTTTTTCAAATGAATCTTCTTGTCGCTTTCCAAATAAGGAATTTTCAAACATTTTTACCATGAAAAAGGAATGTTTTTTTTACATTGTACAACATATATGGATTTACCCACCATCATTCCTTTAAAGATTCCTTTGCATGTTTAAAAGGTTAATTTTTAAATAAAATGTTTTTTTTAAATTGATTTTCAAATAAAATGGTTTTAAAAAAATCAAAATAAAAAAGGATATTTTCCTCAAGAATATTTTTAAAAGATATTTTTATATTATTATTATTTATTAACAACAAAAACCTTTTATACTTACTCCAATTGGGATTTTTTTTATTAATATTATCCTTATTCTTCCTCTGGGTGGTTTACGATTCATTTGGCCAAGGATAATATTGGAATATACTTCCTTGATTCTATTATTAGTCCTCTTAAAATATTCAATTTCTAGTGATCATTGAACATTAACTTTCCCCTAAATATTCATATCATTTATCATGGATATGATTATTACCAAAATCATATACCATTTTTTACATATGGATTGTACTTGAAAATAATTTGATTAATTGGGCTACTCCATGCAAATATTTGATATGAAACATTATTAAATTGATTATTCTATATATAAGGAATTATTTGGATATGTGAGACATAGGTGGGGTCTAGTTATAGATAGCCCCTCAATGTATTGGTAGTCTCATGGGATGAGTTAGTTGGCTAGCCTTAGATAGGTTTTTCCCCAATATTCTAAATCGTCTTGTGAAATGTCTTGACAGTAAATTTACTATATATCTCAGAAACATGGAATCCAATAATTAAGAAATTACCTCATTTAGACTTAGTTATTATTTATCCATGAAATTTTATGTCGAAATATCTATGGATTCATTTCATTCTCAATTCATTTATTAAATGGTATGTGTTCCAGTTATTTTCCTTCCCATATTTATTATGCCTTTTCTAGTTATTTTAATGGAATTTGTTTTTAGTTATTACCTTTCCATATTATTTATCCATTCAAATTTTTAATTTTATGGCATGTGTGTTCATTTTTTACCATTTTCTATTGATTATGATCATTTATTCATTATTTCTTCCACTATACTTAACCCTTACTGATAATTTGAGTGCACCCTTATTTTATTTTATTTACCCATGAATCCAAGGAGCATACTAAGAAAGATATACAAGGATATTCTAGATTGAATAAGGTTATTATCTAAGAAAGAAAGAAATTATGTTGTAATTATTGTATGGATTTGTAATACAAGACTCGTTTATGTATCTAGTTTCCCATGACTACTAACCTCTTTGATACTTTAGGATTTTATTCCTTGTAATAATGCCAATGTAATGGTGGTAGACATCGTCTTTGGGATTACTGGGGTTGGGTCACTATAGTTGGTATCAGATGAAGTTTAGTAGAAACCTTGGGAACTAGATTTAGGAAAAAATATATTAGAGAATAAAACCCTAATGTAAACTTTGGGAATAAGTATATAAGAACATCCTAGAATTTTGGTAAGGTATAGATTATGTGGGTATTCATATAAATACATATCTACCTAGATTATATAAGTGGATGTGGTTTTATAATATATGTACTTAGGGGTAATAACTCTAATAAGGTTTGTCAGGTCTGACTTGATCATAACCTGGTATACGATAACAAGCCTTACTACGCACCTAGTCTGACACTCCTGAGGGATATTCTTAGGATAATTCACATTTTATTTACAAAGCATTATGAAGGATTTTAATAGACAATGACAATGAATGACCTAGGTTAAACCTGAGGTGTCTTGGATTGAAAATAATGCGTCCAGATTTAGACATCCAAAAAATGATTATAAGGTTTTTCCAATATGATAATTGATATTCACACTATGGTTTTTAGTTTTAGTAAATTACCTCTTCTAAAGGATAAAACCTAGACCAAGGAAGTACCTATGTGGAAATAAATGGATGAAGTATTTATGTATTGAGTTTGTATTGAAAACCTTAGTTAAAAGGTTATTTAATGAAAAAAAATCAAGGATGACCATCATATTTATTAATATGGTTTTTTGAAAATGAAAACCTGTATTTCGGGTGACAACCCATCAAATCCAGTAAGGCCATGGGACTTTAACACATTACGGAAGGGAAAAAAGGGTTTAATGACAACCACTGACCTACGCAATGTCCTTTTTAATTTGTGATTGTTTATAGTTGAATAGTTTAATGAATAAATACTAATGATGAACTAGTAGTATCACTTTTTAGTTTTAGAGATTAACGTATTAACCATTTTGGATTTGGAGAATAATTAGAGACAAATAGTTATACTTTTCACTCTTTTATGGGACTTATGATCCATTAAAATTGTATTTTAGTGCTTCAAGAATCAAAGTTAATATTTGGATATCCATTTCATGAAGCATTGGATAAATTATAAATTTATAAAAGCGTAAAAAATGATGAAAATTGTGTTTATATAAATATTTTATGTAAGTATATTTCCTTATATTAATAAATAGTAAAAGAATTACTCAACATTAGAAAAATGATCAGAAAAAAATTGTCTTAATACATTATTTTTTTATTGAACCAATGGTCTTCCAAGTCATCAAACATTTATGACTTTGAGGCCATCAACTTTACATTGATCATTCAATTGTTTGTGATTGATGACCTCAATAAATCCCTATAAATATTTACACTTTTCCTCCATGTATGCATCACTAATTTCCAGTAGTATTATCCTACTTAGAGACCTAGTTATATGTTAGTGCATGTGAACTTTGTAATTCTCATTCTCTCTATTATGAGGATGTTTTAAAAACCTTCCTCATAATGTGGGATTTAAACATAGGAAATATCAAAAAATCTATAACTAAGATCGAGTTAAAATTATGAGAATGTAATTTAATTAAGGTGGAGAGAATGTAATGCCTCGAAATCCTAAAGTAAGAACATTGAATTCAATAGCATGTATGACACGCAACACCAAGTGTGTAAGGTAATATAATATCTGGAGACTTTATAGTATATTCATTTTCTTATATAAATTCAATTTATGATATAGATTTAAATTCATGAAATACTGATTCAACTTGTGTCGCACGCAGAAACGAGTTTCTTCAATGGCTTGCATTGCAAGAAAGACTGAGTTTTACTAAACAATAATATATTATTAAAATATTATTATTTAATATAATAAGATATAACCTAGGTGTTAAATTAGAAACTATGAATAGTATTAACTAACTTATGAAAATACATGGTCTATAAAAATATAACAAGAATCCATTGGTTACAAATTAATGAATATAAGAACCAATTGAATATAAAGGGAATGTTTTTACAGGAAACTATTTTTATGCCACAAAGCTATTTTATCCAAATAAATTAAATTAATTACAATTAATGAGTGAAATTAATGTAATATATATATTTTATATTTAATAAAATATTTTTTACATTCATCCAATAGATTTGATAAGTATAAGATAGGAACAAACCCAATATTTCACATAAAAACCTATATTTTTATAAAGATAATTCTACTGGCTTTTAATAGAGAACCTATTTTTAATACACATTTTGGAAATTTTATATATTTAATGTAATGACCCGAGATTTTATCAATGAAAATTCTCTTATTATAATTATTTCAAATAGTATAATCACAAAAATCACACTAAGAACACAAACATTATAAAAAAAGAATGAATAAAATAAGAGGTATTTCTAGAAGTTAAGGAACATTTACCGGTGGAATAGTAACTTGACCTTTTTAATAGTAATATGACCCTTATGAATAGTAAATTGGCCAATATAATAGTAAACACACCTATAAAAGTATAAATAAAGTTTAGGTATCCTATAAATGAAAGTATGGTATAATTATATCATAGTATAAGTAAATAAATGTTTTGAAAATTATTAAATAAGTGTTGGTATTTTTGTAAGTTATAAATATTTAATAACAATTTTATAATTAATATAATGATTTAAAAGAAAATTTATTTTCATACAATTTATTCATAAATTAATATTTTTCTGTCTTATTATTTTAATATAATTTTATGAGACCTTATTCAAAGTGTTAAAAATCAGTTATAATTTTAAAATCTGTATTTTTCAAGTAAATTATGATTTTAATTAAAAATTAAATTTCTCATATTTAGATAAAAAAAATTATAAAATGGAGATTATTTTTTTAATTCTACATGTCAAAAAATGGTTAGAGTGAATTTTTGGGATTTTTTACAAATACTTGAATTTTTTGTGAATAGAAAAATATGATAATTTTTTATAAATGAAAAATGTATGAATTTTTTAGTCATTATTGATGTAAGGATGAGGTAAATTTCATTAGTTTGAACTCACATACACTATTTACTATATTTAGTCACAAGAATCAACATTGTTACTTTTCTTGATCCAAAATAATAAACTAATAATTAAAATAGTGAGAAAACACCCCTCTCCTCCACTATAAATACCACCCATTGTTGCCACTTCACCTCACACCTTCTAGGCTTTGAGACTTATCCAAATTTTGACTAATACTCTTCCCAGTCCCCGCCCCCACATCCAAGAGTTATTGTTATTTTCAAAATACCAAAACCTTTTCCCTAGGAAGGTTTTTAGGGAGGAAAAATTCAAGAGGTAACTTCCACTTTCCTTTTCTTTTAATTTATTTTCAAATTATTTTTTTATTCTCTCCTAACCACCCCTCATCCAAATGATATGATAACTCCAGTACATCACATATACTCGAATTTTATTATGATAATGGAATAAACCATCATTAAACCCCTCTCCTTTCCCTTTTATTCTAAAAATGAAAACATCATTCGAGAGGTCTTAATTTATCACCTTCAAGGATGAAAAACATTCATTTTCCATTTATGCCTTTAAGTCTGGTCATAAAACCGATTTTATGGTCAAAAAAATTATAATATATGAAATACATCCTATTTAATGTTTTTTAATCATTATATACACATGATGTTAAATAAAAAAACAAAACAAGTTTGTTGTGAGGGAAAATCGCCCAAAATAATACAAACGATTATCACTAACATGTTATCTAATGATTCATCCTCACCCAAAATAACCAAATGAATTATATAACCATTTAAACTTTTTAATGTTAATTAATAAATTATAACTTCAATTCTGTATTTCTATTTCCATTTTACATGAACTTTTATACTCTTATAAAAGCGAAGCGATCATGAAAACTAATAAAATGAGCACTCTAGAAAGATGAAATTGGACACTATAACTTATAAAAAATGCCATAAATAAACTTAATAAAATAATAATAAATAAATAAAATGTATAAAAGGTACTTAATTAATTAATTAATTAATTAATTTGATTATCTAGGACATTAATATCAAGTTTAGAACCGTTTCAGACATAAGGTAAGGGTTTCTTCTCGAACATCCATTTTTCCTTCGGGTTACAGTTTATCCCTATTTAACCTAATTTAAATATTCTTTATTTTAATATAATTCTTCTAAATTATATTTATATTTTTCATACTCGTGTATCCAGATCATTTCATTCTTATTTTTTTGACTATATACATGTTTTAATAAGGTTCTCTTCTCAATTATTCCTGAAAAGCAAGCCCGATTAAAGGGAACTTCCCAATTTCTTACCCATTTTCAAGTACCATACATAATATATTTTAATCCACCATTATTTTTATAAGATCACTCTTTTTATCATGAAAAAATATCCTTATTAATTTTTGGTTTTATGAAGAAAAAAAAATATGCCCTTTTTGCTTTAAATTATCCTTAATATTTTCTATAAACCACACAAAAATGTTTCATTTATAAAGTTTCTTAAAAACTTTTTTAATACGTATCCAATTCAATTGGACATAATGTATCTTTATCTCTGAATATTTTCCCTTATTAATTTCCATGTATTATTTAAATTCATTATTTCATGGAATCCATTATTATATTTCCTTTTTTATTCCTTTTGACAAGATCATGATACCCAATTTTTTCCATGGGTAACCCTTATGTTTATATTTGATTATTTATGTATGGTTATTCATGTGGAACACATATTCATGAACATGTTATGATGGTTGTTCCTATATATCACTATAATGCATTGGATAATGTTTGGTCTCGGGTTTATGTCATGTTATACGATGTTTCCACATTATTATGATGTCATGGTTATATTTTCCCATATTATACATGTTATTATTCCTTGTGTTGATTCATGTTCCATGTGTTTATGTCATCATGTTATGACTTATAAACCATTTGTCTTGTTTTATTCCTATTTTTATTCCCTTACTGGGTTTTTTAACTCATCCTTTTTTTCATGTATTCCCCATGTTATCCTATGTTGATATAATGGATTAATGGTGTTAGGATCTCATTATGAAGATTAAATAAAAGAAGTTTTTATTTTGGTTTCATGACATTTAATTATGTACCTAATCTCCAATACACTAGAAATTATTATCCTTGGATTTTAATTTGATGATTAATTATTCTTAAAATCATGTAACAATATGTGTACACAACTAGGGTCACTATGGTTGGTATTATAGTTAAAGTACAGTTATTTTTGGGATTAGGACTAGAAAACTCGAGAGAAAGTCTTATGGGTAAGACTAATTATGAGAAAACATATCTAAATTTTGGTTATTATAGAGTAATTGGATTATAAATAAAATACATCCCTATATAGATACTACAAGTAGACTTGGTTTTATAACAGATGTACCTAAGAGTAACAACTCTGATAAGGATTTTTATGCCTGACTCGAGGTAATGCAGTACACGAAAATAGTCCTTACTACGAACCTGGTTTGAAAATCCCAAGGGATATGCTTTGGTAAATTCATAAGCTCATTATGAACTATTATTAAGGGAACAAAAAAATTCCAATAAGAATATATGTTAGGAAACGTATCATGGATAACCTTGATTGAAACCTAGGGAATCACAAGTTTATCCTTTTATATTCAAATTTTCCTTTTATTATGATTATTAGTTAATTATTCAATCCCCCTAATTGTAATTTATTTTTCTTATTTAATGGATTGAAATAGAAGAACTCATTCTAATAATCAATGTGATAGGCAATGTGGTGATTACCCTAATGATATGCCAAATATAATGGGAATGGGTGATCAAAACATCATGATAGTACTTACTCAACTAGATCAAGTTATGAATAATAACTTGAATCATGTGGAATACCCTACTTCTCCTAAGAGAGAGGAAGTTGCGGTTGAATCCTTTATCCAGAAAATGTCACCCATGTTTAGTGGATATTCTAATCCCCTTCTTGCAGAACAATGGATTAACTCCATTGAGAATATATTCTCTCTCTTCTAGTGCTTATAAGAAGAGAAATTTTTTCCAGTGGTTTATCATTTTGATTGGGAATCTGATCAGTTATGGACACTAATCAAGAACACAAAGTCTAACAAGAAAATTGAATCTATGTATTGGGAGAAATTCAAGAAAATATTTTTCAATAAATATTTTCCCAAAAACCCTTTGTCTTAAAATGGAAAGAGATTTCCTCAGACTGAAGCAAAAGGAAGATGAGTCTATTGGGGTGTATGAAGAAAAATTCAAAAATTATTTCAATATACACCTCCGAATTTTTAATGAACACTGAAATCAATTTGGATTGCTTCTTTAGTGGATTAAATTCGAGTCTATGAAAAGTATTGGTGATTCGACACTTTGATAACTACAAGAATACTGTTCGTTGTGCCCTTAAGGTTGAAATAGATATCAGAGACTCTCAGTGGTATCTTGGGCCTGGGGAAATAAGGAAAATAAAGTTTAATATGGGTGGATATATAGATAAATTCCATGATGGAAAGATGACCCAACATCCCACATGTAAAAATTGTGGGAAGAAGTATCCTGGAAACTACTTAAAGGGAACCAAGATATGCTTTGAATATGGAAGAGAAGGGAATATGGATAATAACTATCAAAGAGATATGAAGAATCCCACTAATGTGGAAGAATAAAGGGAGGTTCAGATCAGTAATCATCTTATAGTGCAGTGTTTCAACTGTAAGGAACATGAGCATTATGGAAGACAATTCCCTAAGCTAAGGATTTTTGGAGGAAATAAATAATAACAACAACCTCCAAAGCAATAAGAAAGGGTATATATTATCACTAATACTGAGGTGGAGCACAAAAATGATGTGGTGCTAGGTACACTGGTTATTTATTCCAGAATAATGAACATACTATTTGATTCTGGTTCTACACATTCTTTTATATATTTCAATTTTAGTATAACTATTCAATCACGGCCTCAAAACTTGGAGGTTGAGTTATTTTTTAGAATAACAAATGGGAAAATTATTGCATAAAAAATTATAACTCCTCCCTAGTTAATTTTGTTGGATTGAACCTCTCATCAAATCTTGTAATACTCCCTTTGGTAGAGTTTGATGTTATTTTGGTCATGGGTTGGCTATATTTATACAAATCCAACATCAATTATTAGGAAAGTGAGAGCATTCTTCACATCCCAAAGCATCTTCCAATTATGTACAATTTTGAGGAGGAGGATGAATATACTTTAGAATAATTATCTCAAGTGTGGATATTTTTGACTTATGATCAAACATATCCTGCTCAAATGATTGAGACAAAGGAGAGAATCAAGCTCTAAGATATGCCCCTTTTGAGGGACTACACTAATGTTTTCCCTAAAGAGTTATATAGTCTTCCTTATAATAGAGAGGTTGATTTATCAATTGAATTTATTCCTCAATCTCTACCTATATCAAATACTCCTTGTAGAATAGCCAAATTTTAACTAGAGGAACTAAATAAGTGGTTTTGGGAGAATCTTGACAAGGGTTGTATACACCCAAGTGCTTCACCATGGGGTGCACCAGTCCTCTTCATCAAGAATAATGATGGATAAATTCACCCCTATATTGATTATCATGAGCTTAATAAAATTACAATAAAGAAAAAGTATCTCCTTGCATGGATAAATGACTTGTTTGATCAGCTACATGGGTCCGGTTATTTCTCAAAGGTGGACCTTCGATAAGGATATCACTAATTAAAGGTGCGGAAGGAAGATAATCCCAAGACTACATTTAGAATAAGGTATAGACACTATGATTTCATAGTTAAGACATTTGGAATTACTAATGATCTAGCAATTTTCATGGATTTAATGAATAGAGTCTTTATAGATTACCTTGAAAAAAATATAGTAGTTTTTATTGATGATATTCTGATATACTCCAAGAGAAAGGAGGAACATGAGGAGCATTTGAATACTGTGTTAAAGACTTTATTAGGGGATAAACTTTATGCAAAATATAGAAAATGTGAGTTCTGGATGAAGGGAGTATCATTCTTGAATGTAATCACCAGCAAAGGGATATTTGTGGACCCTTCTAAGACAAAGGAAATTGAAGAGTAGCCTAGACCAACATCTATAATGGAGATCCATATATTAATTGGTCTATATAGGTACTACCAAAAAATTTTGAGGAACTTATCATGATTTTCAAACTCGATGACCAAGTTGGCCCTATAGGGAGTGAAGTTTGTGTGAACCCGTGAATATGAAGAATCCTTCAAAGAGTTGAAAATGTGGCTTATCACTGCACCAGTGCTCACACTAACAATAAGTGGGAACTCTTTGTGGTGTACAATAATGCTTAAAAGAAGTGATTAGGTTGTGTACTAATGAAAATTGAAAAAGTGATAGCCAACGCCTCAAGGCAATTGAAAATTCATGAGAAAAAATATCATACGCATGATCTGGAGTTGGCAGTTGTGATCTTTGCATTGAAAATATGGGGGCATTATCTCTATGTGGAGAAGTGTGAGATATATACTAATCATAACAGCCTCAAATATATATTCCCATAGAAGGAGCTTAATCTGCACCAGTAAAGATGGTTATAGCTCATTAAGGATTATGACTGCTCAATCCACTACCATCTTGATAAAGAAAATAAGGTGGCAGATGCTCTAAGTAGAAAGGATCCTGAATCTTTATCAATAATGAAAATTAAGGATCCAATTTTCTTATACCTTAAAAGCATGGACATGGGAATCATTAAGGAAGGAATATCATCAATCCTTTCTCAAATGATTTCTCAATCATCCCTTATGGATAAAATAAAGGATGCTTAATGAAGTATTGTAACACCCCGAGTTTTTATGGAACTTTTTTTCAAATAAATTAAAATTTTAATTTATATCTTGAATTTCACTAATTAAAACATTTCTTTCACATGCAACAGTAAGTTGGCATACGATACACGCAACATTGAGTTTTACGAAACATCTATTTTTTAATATAATTATTTAAAATGAGATAAATATAACCTAGTCATTAAACATAGTTATATAAATAGTAATAAATACTTTTCAAATATTGTTTATAATTTTTTTATATAAATAAAACATATTGATAATAAAAGATATGATTCTTGGTAAAATCCTTCTATGTTTAAAAATACTATTTTCTCAAATGAACTGCTTTTAATGTCTTTTTAATAAAGATAATTTTAGACACTCATATAAAATGATTTTGGTAAAATAAAAATCATTTTTTGAATTCAGAATATCGAAATTATATTAGGGTGAATTTTTGATATTTTTCTGAAAAGTTTCAATTTTTGATAAATAGTGAAAAAAACTGCATAATAGTTAAAAATCGACTTTTTCATTTAAATAATTATTTTTACATTAAATTGATTTTAAAGTCACAATAGATAAATAATACATATATAAATCCAATTTGTGTCATTGGAATCATTTTTATAATAGGATTAGATATAAAAAATTATTGAACTTTTGAACGTTTCGTTTACCCGCCTTCTACCACATTTTTGAGATTAGAAGTAAACATAATTTTATCGCTTCTGTGAATTTAATTTCAAAAAATAGACATACATGGTTGTAATCAGGATGAAAATTTTGATTTAATAGGATCAAAATAATTTTTGGTGAATAGTAGCTTTTGAATTTTATTTACCATGGTTAAAGGTAAATAGGATAATTAAAGGTAAAATTAATGTTGTAATAATATAAAATTACCATAAAACTTATCTTAATTTCATTGGATAAATTTATTTCCAACCAAATAAACCTTAGTTAAAAAATATGATCCTTTTTAATCTACTTGTGTTACATTAAGACATTTATTATATTTTATTTAAAGAATAGCTAAAAGTGTCATATTCAAAATTCAATAACTAAATAATTTTTATATAGGGTTATGAATACGATAATGTAAGAACCTGGATATTCCTTTTAGGTATGGGTCTTGTTTTTTGGTGTTTTGAGAAAATAAGATTTTCTGTAAATCTAAGGAGTACACCCATGTACTTAGGTTTACACGTAGTATACCCGGTTGTCGCGGGTAGCCGTGTACTGGCCATGTAATGGCTTAGTAAATGGCCATGTGAGGTGACCTAGAGATCGCATAAAGTGGGGCCCAGTAAAGGCTTATATAAGTCATGTATCCTCAGGGAACATGTTGCATATTTTTATTTTTAATATTTATATCAGGCTGGGGTCACGTCTCATCGACAGAACTGTCACTTTCTGAACCCATCTCGACCAGGAGTGACGGATATTGCCAATTATTCTCTGAGCCATCATTTGGTCATCTGTTTTCTAAATCAAACACCATTGATTGCTTTAAAATCTCCAAAGTGAGTTCTTCCTTCCTCTAGAGCCTCACCTCTTGATTTCTCCTCTTTCATGAGATATCCTTGGTTCAACATTTTAGATTTTTTTATAGATCTATAGAATTCTAGGTCGATTTGAAGGTTGAGGTTCAACTATATCAATCGTACAACATTGAGGCAGGTGATTGGTGCCTTTACATATATTTTATTTTATTTATATGTGCAAAAAATTTCCAATACCCTAGTTTAGGGTATTGCATGTTTAGGGATTTTAACCCTATTGATGCATGTTATGCTTTTTTTTCTTGAGTTGGGGTGTTTGGTTATAAATAGGGTTTATTAACTTATTATGGATGTGTTTTTCCATGTTTTTTTGATATTGGTCATTGGGTCTAGAATTTCATGTTAGGATGTTTTGCTTTCCATGCCTAGTGTTGTTAGGATGGAGTGGTTTTTTTATATGACATGCTTGTTATATGCATTGTAGTTGTTTAGCCAAGTAGTATTTGAAATTTACTTTGGTTGTTGGATATCATTTGTGAATGATTGTATTAAACAGGGTTGTGTAAACCTGGTGTAGTTTGACCATAGGGGGAATGGACGTTGAGGGATTCCCCAAAGTGTATGTTATACTTTCACATTGTGATACCATAGGGGGGATGGAAGTGGGTGCTCCCTTAGAGTGTTTTTAGTTTACCATTATGAGACCACAGGGGGAATTGACAATAAGTGATTCCTCATAGAGTCTTTGTTAAGCTGAACCAAAGGGGTTAGACTGTGATAACTTCCCAGAGGGTTGCTTGAGATTATTTCGTTTATTTAATAAATGTAAATGAATAGAGTTAAAACTATAGGATTGTTTACTTTGGAGTACTTCCTTGTTTATTGCGTCATTTTTCATATTACCTTCTATATATATTCACTGATAGTTAGGCATAGATCTTTGGGTGGTTTTCTACTGGGATTCGTCTCACACCCTGTTTGGGTCATGCTTTTGGGCCCAAATAGATTATATTGTTGCAAGTATAGATAAGGGAAAGTTCCATTCTACTTCAGGAACTTGATTGTTGTGGAGATGAAGAGCTTGGGACCAAGTTGAGGCTTGCGATGCTGATGGAGTTATTTACTTGTTTTCCTTTGTACTTTGGTTTAGTAATATATTCCATAATTGTGACTTGTTTGGCTACTTTTCTAGACATATGTGACATGCATCATTTATATATGTGCTCCAGTTATTTATCTAGTTGCAGTCTTCCGTTGTTTATTGTTTCATGTTATTATTACTGCTTCTGCTACTATTATCTATTTATTTCCACTGTGTTACCCTGCCAATGAGGACATAGTTTCCCCACTATAACACCTATGGCCCTCACTGCTAGTCGTTATCCTCTAGCATTCGGGGAAATGTGCTTGAGGCCATGTGACCAACTGAGTACGGGGAACCTCTGGGTGGCACCTAGAACCAGGATGTTACAAAGTGGTATCAAAGGCAAGTTTTTTTCCTTGACTTACAGTTTAGAGCCTATAGATAGGCATAGGAAGAAATAAGTAGTTATTAATAAGTTGTTCCCAGGAGTAGCTAAGCCATGTCTAGGGAAAAGGTAATTTACCTCAATTATTGAAATTTTCTAGTTTTGCAATTATTACAGTTGATTTAAATTCACCATTGGGTGATCACATGTTTTTTGTTGTTATCATTGATGTTATTGAGGTTCTATTTCTATTTCAACTTGAGGAGATGAGGGTATTCCATCTCATTCATCATATAGGAACTTATTAGAGATCACATGTCATGTATTTTTGTCATGCCATTGAGGGTGAATTAATGACTGCATGTTGTTGTGATAGATTTTGTGCTATATGTGCATGATGTTGTGATAGATTCCTTGATAGAATACCTTCTATTTGATAGGGTATTGTTAATGTGTAAGGTTTCCTTTGAATGAGTACCAAAATTTGGTCCCTAAGGTGTTATGGGCCCTCATGGATCAGAATTTCGTGGATTATTTCACTATTATACATGTATATGACATGAACATGATGTCGAGATTTGGTTCGCAGGGATTATGGGCCCCCAAAGATTGGAATTTAGAACTTTAATGTATGTTTTTGTGTTTTTATGGGTTTCAGAGTAGTTTCTGAGGCTTACTATCTGTAAAAAACCATAATACACTATGTGTATTGATGAATACACGCTATGTGTCCTTCTGTTTGAGAAGGAAAAGTTTTTCTTAAGTACATGCCATGTACTATATGTACACAACGTGTAATCCTTAACCGTGTGACTGACTGTGTGGGCAGAGACACGGGGTTGATAGATGTTTGGTGGAACACACCATGTATAAGGAGTACATGCCATGTTGTAAGGACCATGTAACCGGTCGTCTGACTAATGACATGGATCGGTGAAATACTTCTAGAACATGTCGTTTTTGGCATAAACATGCCATGTAGAGTCAACTGTGTCTCCAACCATGTGGATAACGACACAGACGGTTGAAACTTAATTGGTACATGATGTGTTCAGGGTGAACACTCCATGTAGTCTTGTTCTAAGAGAAACATGAGGTTTAGTCGTGTAGGGGAACCCAGGCAGGGGAATGTGATTCAAGTACATGTCATGTCCTTGGGAGGAACACACCATGTGTATAGGGGTGTTACACAACTTGTGTTGGTAGAAGTACACGCCCATGTAAAGGATTCAAGGAACACATCGTGTAGGGGTCATACACACCATGTATCCATGTTTTGAAAAAAAACATGACTTTTTTCTTCTTTTTCTTTGTTCCTTTCTTACACTTCTAAGTTTCAGTCCTTGATAATATTGATCTAAGGTGTGCTCTTGACCTTACAGATTCAGGCCACCGTGACATCCTCCTGTTGTATGCCAGATACAGGGCAATGAATAGACACCGGACATGGAAGATCCGGGACTACAAGCATATCCTCCCCTCATGCTTGTCTTGGCAACAGCCGTCATTCCAGATACAAGTTTTGATCCACAGTTTCGAGAAGGCTTTATGAGGTTTATTTAGACCTTCAGGGGAATACCGCATCCTTCCCCATCTATGGAAGAGTTGACATGGTTCTTTCAACAACAGAATCCTCCCACTTTCTTAGGGGATGGAGGACCTTAGGCTCTAGAGTCATAGTTGGAATCCATGCTTTCGATCCTCGAGAATCTAGAGACACCTCCCGAGAGAAGGGTGAAGCTTGCTACCTACATGCTTCAGTATTCCTCCCTGAGATTGTGGGATGTGATCTCATAGGCGGGACGCCAGCAGTTTATGGTTTGAGATGAGTTCCAGCATGCCTTCTAGGATTACTTCTACCAAGAGACTTTGAGGGTTGATCGAGCTCAAGATTTCATGAGTCTGGAGTAGGGTAATCTTTCATTCATGGAGTATTATTCTCACTTCATAGAGTTGTAGTGCTTCACACCCATTCCAGGGGGTGATGAGTTATTTCTGGTGAGTAAGTTTAAGGATGGTCTCAGGAATAAAATATGATCTCAGGTGAACATCTTCAGGTTGACTTCCATCACTTCTATAATCAACCAGATGCTGATTACAGAGCGTAACGTAAGGGATTCTGAAGCTGTGAGATAGGTCAGTTCGGCATCCGGAGTTGGTATCCCTCTGACTAACAGCAGAAAGTGTCATAGGGAGTCTATACACGGAGATCAAGTAGGCGGAATACTTATTCAGGTAGCTAGGTAGTGTGATACTAGTTCTAAAAGAGTAGGAATATGAGGCCACATTGCCCAAGATACCTAGTTAAGTGCTGATATTGTGGCAATATGGGTCATCTTCAGCGTTTATGTTGGGTTTTCTCACCAGCAGCTCGTGATAGGGGTTCAACTATGACTCCACATTCAAGAGAAGGACCACCAGTTTCTCATCAGTCTAGGAACTAGATTTTTTCTGGCCGTTTAGGCTGAGGTGTAGGTTGAGGTTATGGTAGCCAGTCGCTAGGCTTTCAACGATAACAGGGTGGATTGGATCAGGGTGGACAGGTAGGGTTGTAGGGTCATGGTATAGGTCATACTTTTGCAGTGGAGCTGACCAAGTAGGAGCAGGATCCCAGACCCTCTATAGTTAGAGGTATGATTCTAGTTTCCTCATTTTATATTCTGCTCTTTTCGATATAGGGACTTCTCATAGTTTTATATTTGTTGTTGTTATGGAGAGCCTTGGGCTCTGTATCTTTACTTCAGTGGATATCTTGATGTTAGACACTCCGTTGGGGATTAGAATGGCTAGTGTATGTCAGTGAAAGGATTTCCCTATTGAGGTTGGTGGGTATCACTTATTATGGGACCTCTATGTATTGGAGATGACAGGCTATGATTTCATTCTCAGAATAGGTTGGTTGGTTCCCTACCAGGTTTTTGTCGACTTCTATCATCGTAGGGTGAGTTTCATGTCACCAGAGGGAAGATTGTTTCTACATAAGGGCGAATGGGATTTCCAGGCGAGCAGAGCGGGACCCAAGCATTATGGTTTGGGAGGAGTTATATACCATATTGCTAGTCTATATCTATATGACCAGGGAACATCAATGATAGACTTTCCTCCAGTGTTGGGTCATTTTAGAGATATCTTTCCAGATGAATTTTTAGGTTTTCCTTCAGAGTGAGAGGTAGAATTTTCTATTGAGATTATTCCAGGGGTAGCACCGGTGTCCATTCCTCCTTATAGGATGGATACACCAGAGTTACAAGAGTTCAAGAAGAATTTAGAGGAGTTATAAGAAAAGGTTTTCATTTGAACCAGTACTTCTCCTTGGGGTTCACCTGTCCTGTTTGCAAAGAAGGAGGACGGTACCCTCAGGATTTGTGTGGATTATCGGAATCTAAACAATTTGATGTTCAAGAAATGATATCCGTTGTTGAGGATCGATGATATCTTTTATCATATTCAAGGATCTCGGGTGTTCGCGAAGATTTAATTAAGATCTGGTTATCATCAGTTATGCGTTAAACCATCATATATACCTCTTACAACCTTTTGGAGAAGGTATGGTCTATATGAGTATGTGGTTATGTCATTAAATCTCATGAACGTGATTTCAGTTTTTATGGAACTGATGAACCGAGTGTTCTATCCATTCTTGGACTCCTTTGTAGTGGTTTTTGTGGATGATATCTTGGCGTACTCTCACACTCGACATGACCATGTTACCCATCTTGAGATCGTTTTGAGTAAACTGAGAGAGCATCAGTTATATGCTAAGCTATCAAAATGCCACTTTTGGATGGACCAGATTCACTTATTAGGTCATGTTATCTGAGAGACAGTAGTATTATTAGACCTTAGAGAAAGTGAGATCAGTAGTTTCCTAGGAGCATCCATAGAACACCTTTAAGGTATGTAGTTTTCTAGGGATGGCTGGTTACTATAGACATTTTATACAGGACTTTTCACGCTTAGCAGCACCACTGATGGGCCTGATTAAGAAGGGTGAAAAGTACTTGTGGAAAAATTATTGTGATCTGTAATTTCAGGAGCTAAAAGGGAGGTTGAATTCAGCACCAATACTAGTTTTTTCAGAGCTGGGAAAGAGCTATACTATTTACTGTGATGCATTAGGTATCGGTCTGGGAGCAGTGCTTATGCAGGGGAAAGGAGTCATTGCGTATGGGTCTCAACAGTTGAGGACACGTGAGAGAAATTACCTAACGTACGATCTTGAGTTGGCTATATTTTTTCATGATCTACGTTGTTGGACACATTATCTTTAGGGAGATAATTTTGTGGTTTTCACCAACCAAAAAAGTCTCAAGTACATCTTTACTCAGCACGATCTGAATCTAAGACAGCAAAGGTGGGTTGAGTACCTTCAGTCCTTTGACTTTGAGCTTACCTACACACCTGGGAAAGGCAACACAATGGCTGATTCGTTGAGCAGGAGGACTTAGATACAGGCAGTACAGGAGGCCAGTAATGAGTGGAATCTTATGGATCTATTCTCTGAGATGCATTTAGAGGTGCGCAACAGACAGGGGCAGACGTTTCTTTCTTCTGTAGTTGTTAACTCTACCCTAATTGATCGAGTGAGAATGAGGTAACTATCAGATTCTGAAGGCCTATTCCTATGGGAGTGTGTGTTAGGAGAGGACCCTATTACTGGTTGGATAGTAGGTGAGGATGAGATCTTGCTTTTCCAGGGATGCGTATAGGTGTCAGTAGACATAAACGAGAAGCTAATGTGGGATTTTCATTCTTTAGTTTGGGTAGTTCATCCTGGTGTCACCAAGATGTATAGAGATATACACTATCAGTATTGGTGTCCAGGTATGAAGAGATATGTTGATGGCTTTATGATGAGGTGTTACAACTGTCAGCAGGTGAAGGCGGAGCATCAACGACTAGCAGGACTTTTACAGTAGTTACCCATTACTAAGTAGAAGTGTAATGATTTCATGATGGAATTCATGACAGGTTTACTGAGGTCACCTCAAGGGAGCGATGCAGATTGGGTTGTCATTGACGGACTCACGAAGGTTTCACAATTCTTACCGATCAAAGAGACCTTCATTGTTGATGATCTGGGAAGGTTGTACATCTGGAAGATTGTAAGTTTGCATGGGGTTATGCACTCTATCATTTCTACATAACAAGACTACACACCGGGTCAAATTATTATGGAGGAACCATAAGTATGAAGAGGCAACATGGGATCCAAAGGAATCTATGAAGTAGAAGTACCCTCATTCATTTTTCAAATATTACGTAAAACAAAATTTTGAGGGTGAAATTTCATAAGGGGCGAAGAATGTAACGACCCAAATATTTCCATAAGTAACCCAATACTATTCCCAATCCCCATCCCCATATCCAATATCTCTTGGTATCAAATAAAGACCAAAATATTTTTCCTAATGAGGTTTTAGGGTGGAAAATTAAAGATGTAACTTCCAATTTACTTTTCTTTTAGTTTCTTTTCAAGATCTTTTATTATTCTCTAATAAACTCCCCTCATCTAAATGGTACGATAACTCCAGTACCTCATATATACTATAATTTTATTATGATAATGTAATAATACATCATTAAACCCCTCCCCTCACCCTTTTATTCTAAAAATTAAAAGGTTGTTCGAGAGGTGTTAATTTATCACCTTCAAGGTTGACAAATTTTCATTTTCCATTAACACCTTCAAGTATAGTCATAAAACCAATTTTATAGTCAAAAAATTATAATATATTTAATAAATCCTATTTAATGTTATATAATCATTATATACACATAATGTCAAATAATAAAACAAAACAAGTTTGTTGTGAGCGAAAACTACCCAAAATAATTCAAACGATTATCACAAACATATTATCTAATGATTCATCCTCACCCAAAATAACCAAATGAATTATAAAACCATTTAACCTTCTATATGTTAATTAATAACTTATAACTTCAATTCTAGATGTTTATTTTCATTTTACATGAATTTCCATACACTTATACAAGCGAACAGATCATGAAAACTAAGAAAACACGCACTCCCGAACAATTAAATTAAACATTATAACTTATAAAAAATGTCATAAATGAATTTAATAAAATTATACTAAATAAATTAAATGTAGAAAATGTTATGAATTAATTAATTAATGGATTTAATTTATTTATCCATGACATTAAGATCAAAGTGAAGAACCATTTCGGACATAATGTATATACCCATGAATTTCCATGTCTGATTTAAATCCATTATTTCATAGACACCATTATTATATTTCTTTTTTTTATTATTTTTGACATGATTATGATACCCAAATATTTTCATGGGTAAACCTTATGTTTATATTTTATTATTTATGTATTATTATTCATGTGGAACACATATTCATGAACATGTTATGATTGGTTTTCCTATATAAAACTCTAATGCATTGGGTAATGTTTAGTCTCATGTTTATGTCATGTTATATGATGTTTCCACATTCTTATGATGTTATGATTATATTTTCTCATATTATACATGTTATTATTCCTTATGTTGACTCAGGTTCCATGCCTTTATGTCATCATGTTATGCCTTATAAACCATTTGTCTTGTTTTATTCCTATGCTTACTCCCATACTGGGTTTTTTAACTCATCCCTTTTTTTTTATGCATTCCCTAGGTTATCCTATGCTGATATAAAGGCTTAATGTATTTAGGATCTCATTATTAAGATTAAATAAAAGATGTATTTATTTTGGTTTCATGATATTTAATTATGTACATAATCTTCAAGTCACTAGAATTTATGATCCTTGGCTTGTAATTTGATGTTTAATTGTGCTTAAAATCATGTAATAATATGTGTACATAGCTAGGGTCACTATGGTTGGTATTAGAGTCAAGGTCTAGTTATTTTGGGGATTCGGACTAGAAAACTCTATATAAAGCCTTAAGGGTAAGACTAAGTATGAGAAATCATATCTAAATTTTGTTTATTATAGAGTAAGTGTCTTATAAAGAAAATAAATCCCTGTGTAGATACTACAAGTAGACTTGATTCTAGAACAGATGTACCTAAGAGTAAAAACTCTAATAAGGTGCTTTGGGCTTGACTCGAGGTAACCCAGTACAAGAAAATGGTCCTTACTACGAACCTGGTTTGACACTCCTAGAAGATATTCTTTGGTAAATTCATAATCTCATTATGAACCATTATTAAGGGAATAAAAAAATCCCATAAGAATATATGTTAGGAAACGTATCATGGATAACCTTGGTTGAAACCTATGTAATCACAATTTTATCCTTTTATGTTCAAATTTTCCTTTTATTGTGCTTATTAGTAAAGTATTCAATACCCCAAATTGTAATTTCTTTTTCTTAGTAAATGGATGGAAATAGAAGAACTTGTTCCAATAATCAATGTGATAGGCAATGTGGATATTACCCTAATGATATGCCAAATATAATGGGAATGGGTTCTCAAAACATCATGATATTACTTACTCAACAAGCTCAAGTTATGAATAATAACTTGAATCATGTGGAATACCCTACTTCTCCTAAGAGAGAGTAAGTTGCAGTTGAATACTTTATCCAGAAAAGGGCATTCATGTTTAGTGGATATTCGGATCCCCTCCTTGCAGAATAAGGTATTAACTCCATTGAGAATATATTCTCTCTCTTCTATTGCTTATAAGAAGAGAAATTTGTGCAGGTGGTCTATCGTTTTGATTGGGAATCTGATCAGTGATGGACATTGATCAAGAACACAAAGTCCAAAGAGGAAATTGATTCTATTGATTGGGAGGAATTCAAGAAAATATTTTTCAATAAATATTTTCCCCAAACCCTTGGTCTTAAAATGGAAGGGAGTTCCTCAGAATGAATAAAAAAATAAGATGATTCTATTGGGGAGAATAAAGAAAAATTCAAAAATTATTTCAAGATATGCCTTCGACCTTTTCAGGAACACTGAAATCAATTTGGATTGCTTCTTTAGCATATTTAATTAGAGTCTATGAAAATTATTGGTGAATCTACACTTTGATAGCTATAAGAAGATTGTTCGTTGTGCCCTTAAGGTTGAAATGGATATCAGAGACTCTTAGTGGTCTTGTGGGCCTGGGGAAAATAAGAAAAATAGAGTTTAATATGGGTGGATTGATAGATAAATCCCATGATGTAAAGATGACCCAACATCCCACATGTAAAAATTGGGGGAAGAAGCATCCTGGAAACTGCTTAAAGGGAACCAAGAGATTCTTTGAATACAGAAGAGAAGGGTATATGGATAATAATTTTTAAATATATATGAATAATCCCACTAATGTGGAATAATAAAGGGAGGTTCAGATCAACACTCGTCTTATAGTGAAGTGTTTCAACTGCAAGGAACATGGGATTATGCAAGCCAATTCTCTAAGCCAGGGATTGTTGGAGGAAATCAACAATAACAATAACCTCTACTACAATAAGAAAGGGAATATGCTATCACTACTACTAAGGTGGAGCCCAAAAATGATTTGGTGATAGGTTAATGGTAATTTATTCCAGAATAGTGCACATACTATTTAATTCTGGTTCTACGCATTCTTTCATATCTTTCAATTTTAGTTGAACTATTCAATCACACCCTCAAAACCAAGCGGTTGAGTTATTTTTGAGAATAACAAATGGGGAAATTATTGCATCCAAATTTTATAACTCCTACTTGGTTAATTATTTTGGATTTAACCTCCCAGCAAATCTTGTAAAACTCCCTTTGGTAGAGTTTGATGCTATTTTTGTCATGGGTTGGCTATATTTAGACAAAGCCATCATCGATTGTGAGGAAATTGAGATCACTCTTCACATCCCAAAGCATCCTCCAATTTTTTACAAGTGTAAGGAGAAGGATGAATATACTTTAGAATCATCATCTCAAGTGTGGATATTTTTTACTTATGATCAACCATATCTAGCTCAAATGATTGAGACAAAGGAGAGAATCAAGCTCTAAGACATTCCCCTTTTGAGGGACTACACTGATGTGTTCCCTGAAGGGTTATCTAGTCTTCCTCTTAATATAGAGGTTGAGTTATCAATTGAATTTATTCCTAGATGTCTGCCTATATCAAAGAATCCTTATGTAATACCCAAAGTTGAACTGGAAAAACTAAAGAAGCGGTTATGGGAGAATGTGGAAAAGCATTGTATACACCCAAGTGCTTCACCATGGGGTGCACCGGCCCTCTTCATCAAGAATAATAATGGATAAATTCACCAATATATTGATTATCATGAGCTTAATAAAATTTCAATAAATAACAGGTATCCCCTTCCATAGATAAATGACTTGTTTGATCAGCTACATGGGTCTAGTTATTTCCCAATGGTGGACCTTTGGTCAGGATATCACTAGTTAAAGGTGACGAAGGAAGATATTCCCAAGACTGCCTTTAGAATGAGGTACAGACAATATGACTTCATAGTGATGACCTTTGTACTTACCAATGATTCATTAATTTTCATGGATTTAATGAATAGAGTCTTTATAGATTACCTTGAAAAATTATGGTAGTTTTTATCGATGATATTCCGATATAATCCAAGAGAAAGGAGGAACATGAGGAGCATTTGAATATTGTGTTAAAGACTTTGTGAAGGGATAAACTTTATGAAAAGTATAGTAAATGTGAGTTCTGGATGAAGGAATCATCATTCTTTCATGTAATCACTAGTAAAGGGATATTTGCGGACCCTTCTAAGACAAAGTAAACTGAAGAGTGGCCTAGACCAACATCTATAATGGAGATTAATAGATTCCTTGGTCTATCTGGGTACTATAGAAATTTTTTTAGGAACTTATCATGATTTTAAAACTCAATGACCAAGCTGGCCCTAAAGGGAGTGAAGTTTTTCTGGACCCGTGAATATGAAGATTGCTTCAAGGAGTTGAAAAGGTGGCTTATCACTGCACCAATTCTCACACTAACGATAAGTGGGGAACTCTTTGTGGTGTACAATGATGCTTCAAAGAAGGTATTAGGATGTGTAATAATGAAAATTGATAAAGTGATAGCCTAATCCTCAGGGCAATTGAAAATTAATGAGAAAAACTATCATATGTATGATCTGGAGTTTGTAGTTGTGATCTTTGCATTGAAAATATGGGGGCATTATCTCTATGTGGAGAAGTGTGAGATATATACTAATCATAAGTGCCTCAAATATATATTCACACAGAATGAGCTTAATGTGAGCCAATAAACATGGTTATATCTCATTAAGGATTATGACTGCTCAATCCAATACCATCCTGATAAAGAAAATAAGGTGGCAGATGCTCTAAGTAGAAAGGATCCTCCATCTTTATCAATAATGGGAATTCAGAAGGACCCAATATTCTTAGACCTTAAAATTATGGACATGGGAATCATTAAGGAATTAATATCATCAATCCTTTCTCAAATGATTGTTCAACCATCCCTTATGGATAAAATAAAGGATGGTCAAAGAAGTGATGTAACACCCCGAGTATTTATGGAAATTTTTTTCAAATAAAATAAAATTTTAATTTATATCTTGAATTACACTAATTAAAATATTCCTTTCACACACAACACTGAGTTGGCGTATGATACACGCAACACTGGGTTTCAACGAAACATCTATTTTTTTAATATAATTATCTAAATGAGATAAATATAACCTAGTTGTTAAAAATAGTTTTATTAATATTAATAATTAATTTTCAAATATTTTTTATAATTTTTTTATATAAATAAAACATATTGATAATAAAATATATGATTCTGGGTAAAATCCTTCTATTTTTAAAAATATTATTTTCTCGAATGAACCGCTTTTAATGTCTTTTTAATAAAGATAATTTTAGACACTCATGGAAATTTATTTAGGTAAAATAAACATCATTTTTTGAATTCATAATATCGAAATTATCTTAGGATGAATTTTTGATATTTTTCTGAAAAGTTTCAATTTTTGATGAAAAGTGAAAAAAGCTGCATAGTAGTTTAAAACCGAATTTTTCATTTAAATAATTATTTTTACATTAAATTGATTTTAAAGTCACAATAGATAAATAATACATTTATTAATCCAATGTGGGTCATTGGAGTCATTTTTGTAATAGAATTAGATATAAAAATTTATTGAACTTTTGAACATCTCGTTTACCCGCCTTCTAGCCACATTTTCGGGATTAGCAGAAAATGTAATTTTATCGCTTCTTTGAATTGAATTTCAAAAAACAGACATACATGGTTGTAATTAGGTTGAAAATTTTGATCTAATAGTGTAACACTCCAATCTTCTATGGTACGCATCTCTTTGAATAATACAGTAGTGTGTGTTGTACGCAACTTTGAGTTCTAACACACCACAACCAATCAAACTAGCTGTTATGAATAGTAATACCCACGTATTGAAATTTTATAAATTTTATCTTTCAAAATGGACTTCATTTTTGGATTCAAAGTATTGAAATTAGCTTAGGGTGAATTTTTTTTATTTTTCTGAAAACATTCAATTTTTGATGAATAGTGAAAAACACTGAGTTATAGTTTAAAACCGAATTTTTATTTAAAAAATTATTTATTTTATTTAAATTTAATTAAGGTAAAAATAGATACATAATACCTATTTAAGTTCAATGTAATTCATTGGAGTTAGTTTAGAATAATTTTATTGAACTTTTCACCGTCTTTTACCCACCTCCGAGGAGAATTTGCAAATTCACATAAAACTTAATTTTACCGCTTCCTTGAGTGGAATTTCAAAAATCCAAGAGACATGGTTAATATCAAGGAGTAAAATTTGGTTCAATAAGATAAAAATAATTTCTGGTGAATAGTAACTTTTTACTTTTATTTACCACGGTTAAAAGTAAATAGGGTAATTAAGGGTAAAAATGATATTAATATTATCCTAACACATGTCCTAATTCTATTATACAAGTGTATCTCGAACAAAAACAATCTTAGGAATAAAATATTATCATTTAGGTCAACTTGGATTAGAGTAGGACATTATTATTATTTAATTCAAAGAAGAGTTAAAAGAGTTAAAATCAAAGTTTAATTAATAAAACATTTTTAATATGGGGTTATACATAAGATAAATTAGATTGTAAAAATTAATTAGAAATATAAAAAGATTTCCTACATAATGGTATTTTATTTATAATTTTTAGACATTAAATAATTTAATTTATTTATGACACAATGGTGATGCAGTAATTACCTAATTAATGAAATATTAAAATAATAGATATTATAAATATCCAAATAAATGTAATTTGAGACTTTTTATGAATTAAAATAATTTTAGAGGTTAATAAGACATGTTGTTATTTATTTAATTATGTTTTTTAGAAGTAATCATGCTGTTATAATTTTCAAAAAAATCAAATACCAAATAGTGTCAAAATTGACATAAAAGAGTTTTTAAAACAAGTATTATATTATTAATTGATATTCAATTCCTAAAAATATATGGTTTGTCCAAGATACTTATATAATTATAGGTGTACATTAATTAACCACTTGGGGTTCACTTGTATGTATATGGTAAGTTTATTAACCATATAATATAAAAATACAAAGAGACATAGTAAATGTCAAACTATTTAACTAAGAGTTAAATATAAATGATAAGGTTAATTTAGTGACCCAAAACTATCTAAAATCTATTGGTTGAAAGGATTTAGATCCATCCCCACCTTATCCTTGAAATAATTCTCTTTGGAGCCATTATAAACCGAATATGAATTTATTATAAATTAATACTTTAAGTTTTTCCTAAAGAGGCCCTCTTCCCCCTTATAAAAGGACACCACTTATAACCAATTATTAACACCTTCAAAGCCTTTTAGTTTAGCCAAACTCTGCCCAAATACCCTCTCAACTATCCTCAATTAATCCTATAGGCCTTTCTTTAGTCAGAAATCCAACCTAAGGAGCCCTTTTGATCAAATCAAAAGGAAGAACCCGAAGAAGAGGTAATGTTTTCACCACCCACTTTCAAGTTCCTTTCTTCTTCAACTTCTTGTTTCTTTGTTATTTCAATTATAAAATAATAAATCCAGTATATTATATATAAATTGATGTTATTATAAATATGGTACAACCATATTCAGTATTCTATCCATCCTTTGAATGACATATCACCATACATGCGTGCGTACGGCTTACCGTCTCCACGTCGTGGTGTAATTGTTATTCAAAACATTATTATTTGGATGGGTATGATAATGATGTGTAATTGATGTAAATAATAAATATAACATGATAATGATTCTGTATATACGATATACCATCCAATTATATTTTATTTTAATATCAAAAGAATGATATTGTCACTCGTGCGTACGTACAGACTACCGTCTCCACGAACGCGATGAGATTCATTCCCCATCGTATCCATGCAAGTCTAATTCTCATTTGATGATTAAAAATAATGTTTAAGGACTTGATATCATTCTGTATATGAATAAGATACAACATATCTATAACAAACATGACATATTTTACAAAATTTATATAAAATAAAATGAATTCGTTAACACCTGAAACGACGATAATACTAAGATATTATTAACAAAGTAATGTTAAGAGATCATATATGATGTCATATTAATTTATATGATTCTTGTATAATTTAATAACAATAATTTCACCATTATACAGGAGTTTAACCTACCCTCATCAAAGTAAAAGTACAAGGTAAGGGTTTATTTCACAATCTCTTCATTATACGAGGTTCTTTATACGTAATTATCTACTGGGACCTCTTTATCATCCACATCCATGTTTCTTAAAAATGTATTTAAAATCATTCTTAATATTTTACATACTATGGGTTAAAGTCATTTATACCCTTGTTTACTTTTTATAAGAAGTTTATAAAGGAATCTTTCTGTCATTTTCCAAACAAGGTCCTTTTTAACCTTTTCGACAGAATTATGGTAAGAATGTCTTTTTTAACTTATACGGCGGGTACGGCTATTTTCTGCCATTATAAAATCGTCAAAGCTTCACTTAAAATCTTATAAGAATATTTTCATGGTAAATGTTTTATTTTATAATTATGCGACTTTTAAATGATTTTAAAAAAAGAGATATTTCTCTCAAATTGTTTTGATTTCATCTATGTCAACATCCTTTGATGGATTTTAAGATTATTTGAAGTTGATTTATTATGATACAAAACTTCCATATTGTATTAAAGGTTTTGTGATATGTTTGAATGTGGATGTGTTATTTTTATATCATTCATGGTTTATGGAGAAAGTATTGACATTTCGTGTGCTAGTTTTAATATGAATGTTTATTTTATGTTTAAACCTATTCATATGAGGAATGCATTGGACTTAATAAGTGATGGGTGGAGACCACTATAGCTCCTAGATGCATCGGTAGGTATCATGAGACAAAATAGTGTCTTGGCATAAGAACTTGACAAAATCTTATTTGTAGTCTTGGCACAAGGCCTTGACTGTGTGGTTATGATAGTCTGGAATTTTGCATTCCATCATTATGAAAGTGGTTATTGATATTGCATGTGATTATTCGACTATTAGAATATCCATGTTAATAATTAAATGGCATTATTTCATTTTATTTCTGTCATATTATGCTGAAGTTCAAGTTTAAAAGGCTTTTGTTTTAGTTATACATTGCCTTAAATGTTTATGCTTATTTATGAAAGTTTCTGCTATATTTTTATCCTTACTGGGCATCTGAGATCACCCCTTTCTATGTTTTATTTTTCCCAGGATGTGAAGAAGTATTTTATGAATGACCTGAAAGGATAGTATGAGGGAATATGAGTGTGGACTATGGAGACTATGTTGTTGTAGTTTTCATTTTATGATGTAATGTAAGACTTATGAATATATCTAGTGTTTCCAAAACTACTAAACTAATTGGTGTTTTGAGACTTGATATTTTGTGATCATGCCAATGTTATGTAATAATGCACCGACTCTGGGTAACTGGGGTTGGGGCATTACAGTTGGCATCAAAGTAAGTTTAGTACAAACCTTGGAAGATAGATTTAGATAAACTCTGATTAGAGCACATAGACCTAAGATGGACTTTGAGGATTAGTATAGAAGAACTTCATAGAATTTTGATATTGTGGAGATTTTGTGAGTTTTCTGAGCAATACATCCCTGAATGGATATGAGCAGGTAGGACGGCTCTGGCACAGATGTACCTAGGGGTAAAACCTGAAAACACCGCTTTGAGCTAGACTCGAACGGAACTGGTGCACGACAACGGGCCTTGTTGCACTCTTGGTTACGACACTCCCAAGGGATATTCTTAGGATAATTCTCATTTTTTTACAAATCATTATGAATGGTTTATGAGTATATACTTCCTCAAAGAAAACATTTTTATGATTATGGATTATGTCCATAAATAGTTCAATTTATGTTAAGTGTTTTACATGTTTGGAATTATGTATCTCGATTCATAAACTAATATAGTTTATGTCGTTGTTTAGAAATGGCGCCTAGTGGAAGGAATGGTTACCGTATCAATGCACGCACTCCATATAGGGATTTCCCTCCTACTCAAGATAATTATAGTGGGACAACTCACTCAGGTTATGAATAATAACCTTACCCGTATGGAGCACCCTGATCCGCAGCATGGAGGATCAATGTTAGACCTCTTCATGTGGAAACAACCACCAACATTCAATGGGAGTACAAGTCCCTTAGTATCTAAGCAATGGATAAATTCCTTAGATAAAATATTCCATGCCTTGGGGAGTAGTGAAAGGGAAAACGTTATCATGGCAGTTTACCGCCTCACTAGAGATATTGATCAATGGAGTTCATTGATTCAAAGCACAAAGGAAGATGATAAAGTATCAAATATGGAATGGAGAGAGTTTAAAGAGCTTTTCTTAGAAAAATACTTTCCTCATGACCATCGAGCAGATATGGAAAGGCAATTTATGAGTCTGAGACAAAAGGAGGATGAGAATGTCGCAAAGTATGAGGATAACTTTACAAGGTTAGTGAGGCATGCAGAAGATTATATACGTAACCCAAAGAGTAAGATTGATCGTTTCTTTGATGGGTTAAAATCATTTCTCCATCAAGAATAGGTCTCACAATTCTTCTCATCATACGAAGATATTGTCTCGGGTGCTATCAAGATGGAAAATGAATTCTTTAAGTCTTACGACTTTAAAGCAAAGCAAGAGAAGAAGAGATCTGCTAATCAATCTAGGAATGGAAATGAGGGGAAGAATGGAAAAGTTTAATATCAATCCTACAGTAAATGTAGGAAGAAACACCTCGGTACTTGCTTGAAGAGAATGGGTGTCTGTTACAAGAGTGGTGAAAAAGGACACCAAGCTCGTGATTACAAAGGGAAGAAAGAAGCTACCGATGTTCAGTGCTACAATTGTAGGGAGATGGGACATTATGTAAATGAATGTCCTAAGCGTCAGAAGAACTTACCTCATAAAAGGTCAAGGGATCAATGCCAAGCTTATGCTATCACTACTGCTGAGGTAGAATCTCTGAAAGATGTGGTGGTAGGTAATTTAATGGTTTCCTCAAGTTTAGCAAATGCTTTCTTTGATTCTATATCATCGCATTGTTTCATATCTTCCCAGTTTTCTAAGAAAATTAGATATTTCCAATTTGATTTAACAAGGGAGTTGTCAGTTAAAACTCCTATGGGGAGTATCATTGCTACAAAGTTCTGTGGATCTGTTCCCATTAGGGCATATAAATGTTCTTTATTTGTTGATCTAATTGTCATACCCATGATTTAATTTGATATAATCCTCGGTATGGATTGTCTTTCGGACCACGATGTGAAGATTTATTGTAAGAATAAGGAGTTTATGATTTTTGATGATGATGATAAGGAACACCTTATCTTTAGAGCAGAATCGTCACCACCTAATTCTTATCTAGATCCACCCCCAGTAGCTCAACTAAATTAAATTATTAGGGAGGAAGAGAATGAAATGACTGTGGGTGAGGAAAGGAATGTTCAAATAGAGGATGTACCTATTTTGAGAGAATATGTAGATGTGTTTCCTAAAGATTTACCTGGACATCCTCCAGAACGAGAAATTGAGTTTTCCATTGATTTAATTCCTGGTTCAAGGCCCATATCAAAGACCCCTTATAGAATGGCCATTGTGGAATTAGTTGAACTAAAGAAACAACTATAGGAATTGAGTAATAAGGGATTTATTCCCCCTAATTTTTCACTATTGGGAGCCCCTGTCCTTTTTGTTAAGAAGAAAGATGGATCTATGAGGTTATGTATCGACTACAAGGAAATAAATGCTATAACAATAAAGAACAAGTATCCCCTACCTCACATTGATGATTTATTTGACCAACTACATGGAGCTCAATACTTTTCAAATATTGACCTTCGATCTGGATACCATCAGTTGTGTGTAAAGAAGGAAGAAATTCTAAAGAAATCATTTCAAACTAGGTATGGGCATTACGAGTTTACAGTAATGCCTTTTGGATTGACTAATGAACCCTCTATATTCATGGATCTAATGAATAGATTTTTCAAGTAATATCTTGATGACTTTGTAGTGGTATTTATTGATGATATCTTGGTATACTCCAAAAGCTACGAAAATCATGAAAATCACTTGCGCATTATATTGAAGACTCTGAGAAGACATGAATTACATGGGAAGTTTAGAAAGTGTGAATTTTGGCTTCAGGAGATTTCTTTTCTTGGCCATATTGTCTCCAAAGATGTAATCTTTGTTGATCCTTCTAAGACAAGAGAAATCCAAGAATGTCCAGCACCAAAGAGTATAACTGAGGTACGCAGTTTTATTGGTTTAGCAGGTTATTATCGACGTTTCGTCCAGAATTTTGCTCGGCTGGATAACCCATTAACAAAGCTCACACGTAAATGGGTTAAATTTGTTTGGAAAAAAGAGTTTGAAGAATGTTTTGAATAACTGAAGAGAAGATTAGTCAATGTCCCTATATTGAATCTACTATTGGGGAATTATGGGTTCGTTATTTATAGTGATGCATCGAAGAAAGGACTTGGTTGTGTCCTTATGTAGAATGATAGAGTTATTGTCTATGCACCATGATAGCTGAAAATTCATGAGCAAAACTATCCTACTCGTGATCTTGAGTTAGCTACTGTAATATTTTCTTTGAAGATATGGATACATTATCTCTATGGTGAAAAATGTGAGATTTATACTGATCACAAGAGTTTAAAGTATATTTTCTCACAGAAAGAACTCAACATGAGGAAAAGTAGATGGCTTGAACTACTCAAGGATTATGATTGCACGATACACTACCACCCGAGGAAGGCAAATAAGGTAGCGGATTCTTTGAGTAGAAAGGACCATGGAGTTTTGAACAAGATGAGAGTTGAAAAGGATCCTATATAGATGGATCTAGTAAAGATGGATATGGGAATCACCGTGGAAGGTGAAACATCAATAATTTTTCAAATGGTTGCCAAAACATCTTTACTAGAAAGGATAAAGAGTTCTCAGACCAATAATGAAGACTTTCAAAAGAAGATTAAATCTTTGAATGATGGGAGATTGAGTGACTTTATATATGAGGATGTAATTTTGAAATTTGGGAAGAGACTTTGTGTTCCCGATGTAACCGATCTAAAAAGGGAATTGTTGGATGATGCTCATAGTTCCAATTTCTCTATACACACTGGGAGAATCAAAATGTATAGATATTTGAAGGAACATTTTTGGTGGGACAACATGAATAGGGAGATTTCTGATTTTGTGTCAAGATGTATGGTTTGTCAACAAGTGAAAGCTGGAAGGCAACAGCTTGGAGGAGTCATGCAACCTCTTCCCATACCTAATTGGAAATGGGATAATATCACAATGGACTTTGTCATGGGACTACCAAAGACTCATAGAAGGAACGATGAAATATGGTTCATTGTTGATCATCTTACCAAGTCATCACATTTTCTTGCTATAAGGGAAGATTTACCACTTGAACGTCTATCAAGGATATATATTAATGAAGTTGTGAGACTTCATATAGTACCCCTATCGATTGTTTCTGATCGTGATCCCTATTTTACTTCAAGATTCTGGAAGAGTCTTCGAAAGGCCTTATATACTAAACTTAGTTTGAGCACTGCCTAACACCGTCAAAGAGATGGACAATCAGAATGGACTATTCAAACCTTAGAAGACATGTTGAGATCTTTCTCACTTGACTTTCAGGGTATGTGGGGTCAATATTTACCTCTGGTAGAATTTTCCTATAATAATAGGTTCCATTCGAGTATTCAGATGGCACCATATGAAGCATTATATGGAAAGAGATGTCGCACACCAACCTGTTGGGATGATGTTGGTGAAAGAAAACTTGTAGGCCCAGAACTAGTGGAGGAAATGATGGAGAAGGTGAAGGTAATCTAAAACCACATCAAAGAAGCTCAAAGTAGGAAGAAGATCTATGCTGACAACCGAAGGAAGGATTTGGAATTTCGGGTGGGAGATTATGTTTTCTTGAAGGTATCTCCATGGAAGGGAGTTATAAGTTTCGGTAAGAAAGGTAAATTTAGTCCTAGGTACATCGGACCTTTCAAAATTCTAGAACGAATTGGGGTTGTAGCTTACCGTTTTTCAATGCCGCCAAATCTCTCCAAAGTTCACAATGTGTTCCACGTATCACTATTGAGAAAATACATAACTGACCCAACACATGTACTCACCTATGAGGAATTAGAACTGGAACCTGATCTATCTTATTGCGAAGAGCCTTTCAAGATTCTTGATACGAGAGAACAAGTGTTTAGAAACCGAACGACTCGTCTGGTAAAAGTTCTATGGAGAAACCATAAATGGAAGAGGCAACGTGCGAACCTGAGGAACTGATGATGAAGAACCACCCGAGTATTTTCATGTGGTAGTATTCTATAAATTTCAAGGACGAAATTATTTGAAGGAGGGGAGAATGTAACACCCCAAGCTTCTATAGTACGCTTTTCTTTGAATAATACAGTAGAGTGTGTTGTATGTAACTTCGAGTTCTAACACACCACAACCAATAAAACTAGCCATTATGAATAGTAATACCCACTTTTTGAAATTTTATAAATTTTATCTTTTAAAATGGACTTAATTTTTGGATTTGGAATATCGAAATTAGCTTAGGGTGAATTTTTGGTATTTTTCTGAAAACATTCAATTTTTGATGAATAGTGAAAAACACTAAGTTATAGTTTAAAACCGAATTTTTATTTAAATAATTATTTATTTTATTTAAATTTAATTAAGGTAAAAATAGATACATAATACCTATTTAAGTTCAATTTAATTCACTAGAGTTAGTTTAGAATAAGTTTCGATATATAAAAATTTTATTGAACTTTTCACCGTCTTTTACCCACCTCCTAGGAGAATTTGCAAATTCACATAAAACTTAATTTTACCGCTTCTGTGAGTGGAATTTTAAAAATATGAGAGATGCAGTTAATATCAAGGAGTAAAATTTGGTTCAATAAGATAAAAATAATTTTTTTTGAATAGTAACTTTTTACTTTTATTTACCACGGTTAAAAGTAAATAGGGTAATTAAGGGTAAAAATGATATTAATATTACCCTAACACATGTCCTAATTCTATTGGACAAGTGTATCTCGACCAAAAAAACCTTAGGAATAAAATATTATCATTTAGGTCCACTTGGATTAGAGTAGGACATTTATTATTATTTAATTCAAAGAAGAGTTAAAAGAGTTAAAATCAAAGTTTAATTACTAAATCATTTTTAATATAGGGTTATACATAAGATAAATTCGATTGTAAATATTAATTAGAAAGATAAAAGGATTTCCTACATAATGGTATTTTATTTATAATTTTTAGACATTAAATAATTTAATTTATTTATGACACAATGGTGATGCAGTAATTACATAATTAATGAAATATTAAAATAATTGATATTATAAATATCAAAATAAATGTAATTTGAGACTTTTTATGAATTACACTAATTTTATAGGTTAATATGACATGTTAGTATTTATTTAATTATGTTTTTTTGAAGTAATCATGCTGTTATGATTTTAAAAAAAATCAAATACCAAATAGTGTCAAAATTGACATAAAAGAGTTTTTAAAACAAGTATTATATTATTAATTGATATTAAATTCCTAAAAATCTAAGGTTTTTCCAAGAGACTTATATAATGATATGTGTATCATTAATTAACCACTTGGGGTTCTCTTGGGTGTTATATGGTAATTTTGTTAACCATATAATATAAAAATACAAAGAGACATAGTAAATGTCAAACTATTTAACTAAGAGTTAAATATAAATGATAAGGTTAATTTAGTGACCCAAACCTGTCTAAAATATATTGGTTGAAAGTATTTAGACCCATACCCACCTTATCCTCGAAATAAGTCTCTTTGGAGCCATAATAAACCGAATATTAATTTATTATAAATTAATACTTAAATATTTTTCTAAAGAGCCCCTCCTCCCCCTTATAAAAGGACACCACTTCTAATCAATTATTCACACCTTCAAAGCCTTTTGGTTCGTCCAAAATCTGACCAAATACCCTCTCACCTATCCTACCTTAATACAAGAGTCCTTCCTTTAGTCATAGAACCAACCTAAGGATCCCTTTTGATCAAATCAAAAGGAAGAACCCGAAGAAGAGGTAATGTTTTCACCACCCACTTTCAAGTTCCTTTCTTCTTCAACTTCTTCTTTCTTTGTTATTTCAATTATAAAATAATAACTCCAGTATATTCTATATACAGTGATATTATTATAAATATGGTACAATCATATTCAGTATTCTATCCATCCTTTGAATGACATGTCACCATACGTACGTGCGTACGGCTTACCGTCTCCACGTCGTGGTGTAATTGTTATTCAAAACATTATTATTTGGATGGGTATGATAATGATGTGTAATTGATTTAAATAATAAATATAACATGATAATGATTCTGTATATATGATTTACCATCCAATTATATTTTATTTTAATATCAAAATAATGATATTGTCGCTCGTGCGTACGTAAGGACTACCGTCTCCACGAAGGCGATGAGATTCATTCCCCGTCATATCTATGCAAGTATAATTCTCATTTGATGATTAAAAATAATGTTTAAAAACTTTATATAATTCTGTATATGAATAAGATACAACATATCCATAACAAACACGACTTATGTAAAAAAACATATAAAAGAAAACGAATCCGTTAACACCCGAAACGACGATAATACTAAGATATTATTAACAAAGCAATGTTTAGAGATCATATATGATATCATATTAATGTATATGATTATTTTATAATTTAATAACAATCATTTCACCGTTATACATGAGGTTAACCTACCCTCATCAAAGGAAAAGTACAAGGTAAGGGTTTATTTCACAATCTCTTCATTATCCGAGATTGTATATACGTAATTATCTACTGGGACCTCTTTATCATCCACATCCATGTTTCTTAAAAATGTATTTCAAATAATTATTACTATTTTATAGAATATGGGTTAAAGTAATTTATTCCCTTTTTGACTTTTTATAAGAAGTTTATAAAGGAATCTTTCTGTCATTTTCCAAACAAGTTCATTTTTAACCTTTTCGACAGAATTAAGGTAAGAATGTATTTTTTAACTTATACGGCGGGTGCGGCTATTTTCTGCCGTTATAAAATCATCGAATTTTCCCTTAAAATCTTATAAGAATATTTTCAAATTAAATGTTTTCTTTTATAATTATGTGACTTTTAAATGATTTCAAAAAAGAGATATTTCTCTTAAATTGTTTTGATTTCATCTATGTCAACATCCTTTGATGGATTTTAAGATTATTTGAAGTTGATTTATTATAATACAAAACTTCCATATTGTATTGAAGTTTTTGTGATATGTTTGACTGTGGATGTGTTATTTTTATACCATTCATGGTTTATAGAGAAATTATTGACATTTCGTATGCTAGTTTTAATACGAATGTTTATGTTATGTTTAAACCTATTCATATAAGGAATGCATTGGAATTAATAAGTGATGGGTGGAGCCCGCTATAGATCCTCGATGCATCGGTAGGTCTCATGAGACAAACTAGTGTCTTGGCACAAGGCCTTGAAAAAATCTTATTTGTAGTCTTGGCATAAGGCCCTGACTATGTGGTTATGATAGTCTGGCATTATACATTCCATCATTATGAAAGTGGTTATTGATATTGCATGTGATTATTAGACTAGTAGAAAATCCATGTGAATAAGTAAATGCCATTATTTCATTCTATTTCTTCCATATTATGATGAAGTTCAAGTTTAAAAGGCTTTTGTTTTAGTTATACATTGCCTTAAATGTTTATGCTTATTTATGAAAGTTTCCGCTATATTGTTATCCTTACTGGGAATCTGAGTTCACCCCTTTCTATTTTTTATTTTTCCCAGGTTGTGAAGAAGTATTTTATGAATGACTTGCAGGGATAGTATGAGGGGATATGAGTGTGGACTATAGAGACTATGTTGTTGTAGTTTTCATTTTATGATGTAATGTAAGACTTATTAATATATATAGTGTTTCCAAGACTACTAAACTAATCGGTATTTTGAGACTTGATCTTTTGTGATCATGACAATGTTATGTAATAATGCACCGACTCTGGGTAACTAGGGTCGGGGCATTACAAATAGGATCAAAATAATTTTTGGTGAATAGTAACTTTTGAATTTTATTTACCACGGTTAAAGGTAAATAGGATGATTAAAGGTAAAATTAATATTTTAATAATATAAAATTACTGTAAAACTTATCCTAATTTCATTGGATAAGTGTATTTAAAACCAAATCAACCTTAGTTTAAAAATATGATCCTTTTTAATCCACTTGCGTTAGATTAAGACATTTATTATATTTTATTTAAAGAACAGTTAAAAGTGTCATATTCAAAATTTAATAACTAAATAATTTTTATATAGGGTTATACATACGATAATGTAAGAACCTGGATCTTCCATTCAGGTATGGGTCTTTTTTTTGTGTTGTTTTTGAGAAAAGAGGAGTTTTTTGAAATTTAAGGAGTACACGCCGTTTACTTAGGAGTACACACCGTATACCCGGTTATCATGGGTAGTCGTGTACTGGCCATGTAACGGCTGAGTAAATGGCCATGTGAGGTGACCCAGAGACCGGCTAAAGTGGTCCCTAGTAAAGGCCTATACACGTCATGTATCCTCAAGGAACACGCCGGGTATTTTTATTTTTAATTGTTATTTCAGACCGGGGTTGCGTCTCATCGATAGATTTGTCTCCTTATGAACCTGTCTCGTGCAGGGGAGATGGATATCATCGATTATTCTCCAAGCCCCATTAGGTCGTCTATTCTCTGAATCAAACACTATTGATTGTGTTGAAATAACCATGGTGAGTTTTTCCTTCTTCTAGAGCCTCACCTCTTGATTTATCCTCTTTTGTGAGATATCCTTGGTTGAAAATTTTAGATGTTTTTATAGATCTACCTCATTCTAGGTCGGTTTAAAGGCTGAGGTTCAACTATATAGATCATACAATGTCGAGGTAGGTGGTTTGTGCCTTTCTGTAGATTGTATTTAATTTATATTTTCAAAAATTTCCCAATACCCTAGTTTAGGGTATTACCTGTTTAGGGATTTTAACTCTATTGATGCCTGTTATGATTTGTTTTCTTGAGTAGGGGTGTTTGATTATGAATAGGGTTTATTACCTTTCTATGGATGTGTTTTCCCATGTTAGTTTGATATTGGCCGTTGGGTCTAGAATTGCATGTTAGTCTGTTTTTTTTTTCATGCCTGGTGCAGTTAGGATGGAGTGATTTTTTTATATGACATGCTTTTTATATGAATTTTAGTTGTTTAGCCAAGTAGTATTTGAGATTTAATTTGGTTGATAGATATCATTTTTGCATGATTGTATTACACAGGACTATGTAAACCTGGTGTAGTTAGATCATAGGGGGAATGGATGTTGGGGGCTTCCCCAGAGTGTCTGTTATACTTTCATGTTGCGAGACCATAGGGGGGATGGACGTGAGTGCTCCTTGAGAGTGTTTGTAGTTTACTGTTATGAGACCACAGGGTGGAATTGGCAGTGAGTGCTTCCTTAGAGAGTCTTTGTTAAGCTGAATCAGAGGGATTAGACTGTGAGAACTTCCTAGAGGGTTGCTTGAGATTGTTTGGTTGTTTATTTAATAAATGTAAATGAATGTAGTTGAAACTGTAGGATTGTTTACTTTTGATTACTTCCTTGTTTATTACTTCATTTTTCATATTTCCTGCCATATATATTTACTGAAAGTTAGGCATAGATCTTTGGGTGGTTTCCTACTAGGATTCGTCTCACAACCTGTTTGGATCATGATTTTGGGCCCAAACAGATTATATTGTTGCAGGTATAGATAAGGGAAAGCGCCCTTCTACTTCAGGTACTTGTTTGTTGTGGAGTTGGAGAGCGTGGGACCAAGTTGGGGCTTGCGATAATTCTAGATTTATTTACTTATTTTCCTTTTTACTTTAGTTTAGTACTATATTCCAGCATTGTTAATTTTGGCTTCTTTCTTAGACATATGTGACATGCATCATTTATATATGTGCTCTAGTTGTTTATCTACTTGTAGTCTTCTACTGTTTAATTTTGTATCTTATTATTACTGCTTCCTCTATTGTTATATATTTATTTCCACTGTGTTACTTTTCCAATGAGCTCATATTTTCCCCACTATCACACCCAAGGCCCTCGCTGCTAGTCGGTAGCCTCTGGCGTTTGGGGAAATGCGCTTGAGGCCATGTGACCAATCGGGTATGAGGCACCTCAAGGTGGTACCCAAAACTGGGACATTGCAAAGTGGTATTAGTGATAGGTTTTTTTCTTGACTTACTATTTGGAGGCTATAGACAGGGATAGGAAGAAATGGGTAGTTAGTAATAAGTTATTCCTGAGAGTAGCTAACCCGTGTATAGGGAAAAGCTAATTTTTCAAGATTATTGCAATTTTCTAGTTTTTCAATTATTACAATTGATTTGAATTCACTATTGGGTGATCACAAGTTTTTTGTTGTTATCATTGATGGTATTGAGGTTCTATTTCTGTTGCAACCCGATGAGATGAGGACATTCCATCTCATGCATCATATAGGCACTTGCTAGATATCACATGTTATGCATTCTTGTCATGCCATTGAGGGTGAATTAACAACTGCATGTTGTTGTGATAGATGTTTTGCTAGATGTGCATGTTGTTGTGATAGATGTCTCGATAGAATATTTGTTATTCTATAGGGTATTTCTAATGTGTAAGGTTTCGTTTGAATGAGCACCAAACTTTGTTCCCTGAGGTGTTATGGACCCTCATGGATCGGAATTTGGTGGATCATTGCACCATTATACTTGTATATGACATGAGCATGATACCAAGATTTTATTCGCAGGGAGTATGGGCCCCCACATATTGCAATTTGGCACTTTAATGTTTTTTTTAGTGCTTTTATCGGTTCTGAAGTAGTTTATGAGGCTTACTGTATAGAAAAACCCAGAATACACGGTGTGTATTGATGAATACACACCATGTGTCCTTCTATTTAGGAAGGAAAAGTTTTTCTTAAGTACACATTGTGTAATCCTTAACCGTGTGACTGACTGTGTGGGTAGAGACACGGGGTTGATAGATGTTTGTTGGAACATGTCATGTATAAGGAGTACACGTCGTGTTGTAAGGACTGTGTAACCGGCCATGTGACTAATGACATGGGTCGATGAAATCCTTCTAGTACACACCATGTCTAGAATAAACGCACTGTGTAGAGTCAAATGTGTCTCTGACTGGGTGACTAATGATAGAGGTGGCTGAAACATAAGTGTTACATGCCGTGTTCAGGGTGAACATTCCATGTAGTCTTTTTCTAAGAGAACCGTGTGGTTTAGTCATGTAGGGGAACCAGGTCAGGGGAAGATGATTCAAGTACATGTCGTGTCCTTGGGAGGAAAACACCGTATGTATGGGGGTGTTACACGACCTCTATTGGAAGAAGTACATGCCCATCTAAAGGCTTCAAGGAACACACCATGTTGGGGTCATACACGTCAGGCATCCAAGTTTTGAAAGAAAAAAAACTTGACTGTTTTCTTTCTCTTGTCCCTTTCTTGCACTTCTAAGTTTTAGTCCTTGATAATAGTGATCTTAGGTGTGCACTTGACCTTGCAGAGTCATGCCACCGCGACATTCTCTAGTTGTATGCCAAAAATAGGGCAGCGAATAGACACCAAATATGGATGATGAGTGACTACAAGAAGATCCTCTTGTCTTTCCTGTCTTGGAACCATCCGCCATTCCTGATATAGGTGCTGATGCACAATTCTGAGAAGGCTTTATGAGGTTTATGAAGACCTTCAGGGGATCATTACAACTTGTCTCATCTATGGAAGAGTTGACACAGGTCTTTCAGCAATAGTATCCTCCCACTTTCTCAGGGGATGGAGGACCTCGGGCTGTAGAGTCATGGTTGGAAGTCATGCTATCGATCTTCGAGAATCTAGAGACACCTCTAGAGAGGAGGGATAATCTCAGTACCTACATGCTTTGGGATTCCTCCAAGAGATAGTGGGATGTGATCTCATAGGCCGGATGCTAGAAGGTTATGATTTGGGATGAGTTCCACCATGCCTTCTATGATTACTTCTACCTGGGGACTTTGAGGGATGATTGAGCCTGAGAGTTCTTGAGTCTGGAGCAGGGTACTCTTTTAGTCATGTAGTATTATTCTCGCTTCATAGAGCTACAGTTCTTCACACCCATTCTAGGGGGTGATGAGTTATTTATGGCAAGGAAGTTTGAAGATGGTCTTAGTCATGACATATGATCACATGTGAACATCTTCAGGTTGACTTCTATCACTTCTATAGTCAACCAGGCGCTGATCACAGAGCACAGCTTGAGGGATTCTGAAGCTGTGAGCCAGGGAAGTTCAGTATCTAGAGTTGGTATCCCTCTAATTGACAACAGGAAGTGCCATAGGGAGTCTACGCATAGAGATCCAAGTAGGTAGAATACTTCTTCAAGTAGCCAGGTGGTGTGCTACCAGTGCGGGAAGAGTAGGCATATGAGGCCACATTGCCCAAGAGACCCAGTTGAGTGCCGATCTTGCAACAAGATGAGTCATCTTCAGCATTTATATTAGTTTTTCTCACCAGTAGCTGGCGATAGGGGTTCTTCTATGACTCCACATTTGGAAGCAGGACCACCAGTTTCTCATCAGTTTGGTAACTGGAGTTCGTCATGCCGTTCAGGATGAGGTGGAGGTCGTGGTCGTGGTAGCCATTCTCCAGGCTTTCAACGATAATAGGGTGGACAGGCAGAGTTGTAGGGTCGCGATATAGGTCATACTTTTACAGTGGAGCATACCTAGCAAGAGAAGGATCCCGGACCCTCTACAGTTAGAGGTATGATTCTAGTTGCCTCATTTTTTTATTCTTCTCTTTTAAATGTAGGGGATTCCCATAGTTTCATATTTTTGCTATTGTGGAGAGACTTGGGCTCTGTATCTTTACTTATGTTGATATCTTGAAGCTAGACACTCCATTGGGGATTAGAATGGCTAGTGTACGTCAGTGAAAGGAGTTCCCTCTTGAGGTCGGCGGGTGTCACTTCTTATGGGACCTCTATGTATTAGAGATAATAGTTTGTGATGTTATTTTTTGGAATGGGCTAGTTGGTTCCCTACCAGGCTGTTGTCGACTGCTATCGTCGTAGGGTGAGTTTCACATCACCAGAGGTCATATTGTTTCTACATAAGGGTAAATAGGATTTCTAGGCGAGCAGAGCGGGACTCGATCATCATGGGTTGGGGGAGTTATATCCCAGATTTCTAGTATGTATCTAGATGACCAGGGAACCTCACATATGAATTTTCCTCCAGTGGTGGATCGTTTCAGAGATTTTTTTCTAGAGGACTTTTCAGGTTTGCCTTCGGAGTGAGAGGTAGAATTTTCTATTGAGTTTATTCTAGGAGTATCACTAGTGTTTATTCCTCCTTATAGGATGGATACACCAGAGTTACAAGAGCTCAATAAGTAGTTAGAGGAGTTACAAGAAAAGTGTTTCATCTGAACCAGTACTTATCCTTGGGGTTCACCTATCCTATTTGCAAAGAAGGCAGATAGTACCCTCAAACTTTGTGTGGATTATCAGAAGTTGAACCAGTTTATGGTCAAGAACCAATATCCCTTTCCAAGGATTGATGATCTCTTGCATCATATTTGAGGATCCCAGGTGTTCTTGAAGATTGAGTTGAGATTTGATTATCATCAGTTGCACGTTATACCATCAGATATACCTATTATAGCCTTTTGGAGTAGGTATGGTCTATATGAGTATGTGGTTATGTTGTTCAATCTCACAAACGCACCTGTAGTTTTTATAGAACTAATGAACCGAGTGTTCCATCCATACTTGGACACCTTTTTAGCATTTTTTTTTGATGATATCTTGGTGTACTTTCAAACTCGACACGAACATTCTACCCATCTTGAGATCGTTTTGAGTACACTGAGAGAGCATCAGTTGTATATTAAGCTCTCAAAATGCCACTTTTTGATAGACCATATTCACTTCTTGGGTCATGTTATCTCAGAGACAGGAGTATTAGTAGACCTAGAGAAAGTGAGAGCATAAGTTTCTTGGAAGCATCCAAAGAATGTCTTTGAGGTAAGGAGTTTTCTAGGGATAGATGGTTACTATAGACGTTTTATATAGGACTTTTCACACTTAACAGCACCACTAACGGGTCTAACTAAGAAGGTTGCAAATTACTTGTAGAAAAATTCTTGTGAGTCATCCTTTCAGGAGCTAAAAGGGAGGTTGAATTCCACACCGGTATTAGTTTTTTCAAAGTTGGGCAAGAGCTATACTATTTACTGTGATGCATCAGGTATCAGTTTGGGAGCGGTACTTATGCAGGGGGGAGGATTAGTTGTGTATGGGTCTCGGTAGTTGAGGCCACATTAGAGGAATTACATGATGCATGATCTTGATTTGTCTGCAGTTGTTCGTGCTCTATGATTTTGGAGACATTATCTTCTAGGAGGGTATTTTGTGGCTTTCACTGACCAAAAATTTCTAAAGTACATCTTTACTCAGCACTATATGAATCTAATACAGTGAAGGTGGGTTGAGTACCTTCAGTCTTTTGAATTTGAGCTTGCCTACACGCTTGGGAAAGGCAACGCAGTGGCTGATGCATTGAGCAGAAGGACTCAAATATAGTTAGTATAGGAGGCCAGTAGTGAGTGGCATCTTATGGCTCTGTTCTCTGAGATGCATTTAGAGGTTCATGACAGATAGGGGAAAATGTTTCTTTCTTCTATAGTTGTTACCTCTACCCTACTTGATCAAGTGTGAATGAGGCAACTATCATATTCTGAAGGCCTAGTCCTACGGGAGAGCGTGTCAGGAGAGGACCCTATTCCTGGATGGATAGTAGGTGAGGATGAGATCTTGCATTTCCAGGGATGTGTATGGGTGTCAATAGACATACGCAAGGAGCTAATGTTTGATTTTTATTCTTCAGTTTGGGAAGTTCATCCTGGTGTCACCAAAATGTATAGAGATCTACACCGTCAGTATTGGTGTCCAGGTATGAAGAGAGATGATGTTTTCTTTGTGATAAGGTGTTCCACTTATTAGTAAGTGAAGGCAGAGCATCAGCAACCATCCTAACTTTTGCAGCAGTTTCCCATTCCCGAGTGGAAGTGAAATTATGTCACGATGGACTTCGTGACAGGTTTACCGAGGTCGCCTCGAGGAAACGATGCAGTTTGGGTTGTCATTGACAGACTCATGAAGGTTGCATATTTCTTACCAATCAAATATACAATCAGTGTTGATGAGATGAGAAGGTTTTACATCCAGGAGATTGTACATTTTCATGGGGTTCCTCACTCCATTGTTTCAGACAGGGATGCTCGTTTTACTTCTCGGGTCTGGTAGGGACTATAGAGGGCTTTGGGTACATAGTAATTCTGAGTACAGCTTACCGTCCCCAGAAAGATGTCCAGACCGAGCGTACAATTCAGGTGTTGGAGGACATTCTTTGAGCATGCGTCCTAGATTTTGGATGTTCTTGGGAGAAGCATATACCTCTGGTGGAGTTTTCCTACAATACTAGTTTTCAAGAAACTATTTAGATGGAAGCTTATGAGACTTTGTACGATAGGCCATGTTGATCACCCCTATGTTGGCTGGAGGCAGGATAGGCAGCTATGTTGGGACCTCATCTTGTCCAGGAGACCAAGGAATAGATAGAGTTGATTCAGAAGATGATGGCTACTACACAGTCATGGCTGAATTCTTATGTTGATAAACGGAGGTGACATCTGGAGTTCAAGGACAGAGATCAGGTTTTCCTATGTGTCACGTCGAGGTTGGGACACAGGAGGATTAGGAGATAGGGAAAGCTTTCGCCGATATACGTTGGGCCATTTTAGGTTTTGTAGAGAGTTAGATCGGTTGCTTATCAATTGCAGTTACCTCATAAGTATCGGGATATGCACGATGTCTTCCATGTTTCTCAGTTTCGGCGTTAGTTCTTAGACTTGTCTCATGTTTTTCAACCCGATGTTGAGTTGGAGGTGGATGTCTCATTTGAGGATCATATTATCCGGATTGTTTATTGAAGCACAAATGTTCTCTGTGGTCGGTCTGTTCCTCTGGTATGGGTGCTATGGAAGCATGGGCAAGTACAGGATGATACTTGGGAGAGGGAGGATGATGTGTGATCGTAGTGGCCAAAGCTTTTCAAGGTTTCTTCTTCGCCTACTTCTTAGGGAAATTCAGGGAAGAATTTATTTAAGGGGGAAAGTTTGTAAGAAACTGGAACTTTCTTTCAGGTATGGATCTTGTTTTCTTGTGTTTTTGAGAAAATAAGAGTTTCTGGAAATTTAAGGAGTACACGTCGTGTACTTAGGAGTACACACCTTTTACCCGGTTTCCACAGGTATTCGTGTACTAGTCGTGTAATGGACAAGTACATGGACATGTGAGGTGACCTAGAGACTCCCTAAAGTGGGGCCTAGTAAAGGCCTATACATGCCATGCATCCTCAGAGAACACGCTGTGTATTTTTATTTTTAATTGTTATATCGGACTAGTATCGCATCTCATTGACAGAACTATCTCCTTCTGAACCTGTCTCATCTAGGAGAAACAGATATCACCAATTCTTCTCTAATACCTCGTTTGTCCATCTGTTCTCTAAATCAAACATTGTCGATTGCATTTAAATCGCCACGGTGAGTTCTTCCTTCTTCTAGAACCTCGCCTCTTGATTTCTCATATTTCTTGAGATACCCTTGGTTGAATGTTTTAGATGTTTTTGTAGATCTACGGAATTCTAGGTCTATTAGAAGGCTGAGGTTCAACTATATCAATCGTACAATGTTGAGGTAGGTTTTTTGTGCCTTTCCATAGATTGTCTTTGATTTATATGTGCAAAAAGTGCCCAATACCCTAGTTTAGGGTATTGCATGTTTAGGAATTTTAACCCTATTGATGCTTATTAAGCTTTGTTTTCTTGATTAGGGGTGTTTGATTATGAATAGGGTTTATTACCTTGCTATGTATTTTTTTCACATGTTTGTTTGATATTGGCCATTGGGTCTAGGATTGCATGTTAGGCTATTTTTCTTTCCATGCCTCATGTTGTTAGGATGGAGTGGTTTTTTTATATAACATGCTTTTTATATGCATTGTAGTTGTTTATCCAAGTAGTATTTGAGATTTACTTTGGCTGATGGATATCATTTTTGCATGATTGTATTACACAGGGCTGTGTGAACCTGGAGTAGTTAGACCATAGGGTGAATGGATGCTGAGGGTTTCCCCAGAGTTTCTGTTATACTTTCACATTGTGAGACAATAGGGGGTATGGATGTGAGTGCTCCCTCAGAGTGTCTGTAGTTTACTGTTATGAGAACACAGGGGGAATTGACGGTGAGTTCTTCCTTATATATTCTTTGTTAAGTTGAAATAGAGGGATTAGACTGTGAGAACTTTCCATAGGGTTGCTTTAGATTGTTTAGTTTTTTATTTAATAAATGTAAATTAATGTAGTTGAAACTGTAGGATTGTTTACTTTTGAGTACTTTCTTGTTTATTAATTCATTTTTCATATTGCCTACCATATATATTCACTAACAGTTAGGCATGGATCTTTGGGTGGTTGCCTATTGGGATTCATCTCACACCCTATTTAGGTCATGCTTTTCGGCCCAAACAGATTGTGCCCTTCTACTTCAGGTACTTGATTGTTGTGGATCTAGAGAGCATGGGACCAAGCTGAGGCTTATGATGCTACTGGAGTTATTTACTTGTTTTCATTTTTTCTTTGTTTTAGTATTGTATTCCAGCATTGTGAATTGTTTGGCTGCTTTCTTAGACATATGTGACATGAATCATTTATATATGTGCTCCAGTTTTTTATCTACTTGTAGTCTTCCGCTGTTTACTGTTGCATGTTATTATTATTGCTTCTGCTACTGTTATCTATTTATTTCCACTGTGTTACTCTGGAAATAAGGGAATAGTTTTCCCACTATCACACCTAAGGCCCTCGCTGCTAGTCGGCATCCTCTGGCATTCGAAGAAATGTGCTTGAGGCCATGTGACCAACCCGGTACGGGGCACCTCTGGGCGGCACTCGGAACCAAGACGTTACAGATAAATTAAACTATAATTATTCATTTGAAAGATAATAAATTTATCTTCATCATGATAATTTATTTTTAATTTTTATATAAAAAATTACTTAATTAAATGATTTTACAATAATGTTGCAGTAATTGTTTAATTAATTGAGATATCAAATAAATAATATTAAAAATATTAAAATAAATATAATTTGACTTAAATAATGACTTCTATGAATTTTATATATAACTTATACATGTTATTGATATATTGGAAGTATTGGTTTTAAGTTATCATGTTGTTTTGATATTTTTAAAAATGAAAATATTGAATAGTATCAAAATTGACAAAAATGATACTTTAAAATAAATAATATTTTATTAAATGTTATAAAATTCATAAAAATATAAGGTTCATCCAATTAACTTTTATAGTGTTAAATATGTCATAAATTATCTAATTGGGGTTTGTTTGGCATTTTATAGGAACTCTATTAACCCTACAGTGTAAAAAAGACAAGTTGTCACGGTAAGAGTTAAATTGTTTACCTAAGGGTTAAAGCCAAATGATAAGGTTAATTTTGTGACCTAAACATATCTATAATTCTTTGTTTGAGATGATTTATACCCATAATCATCTCAACTTTAAAATAACTCACTTTGGAACTATTTTAAATCAAATATAAATTTATAATAAATTAATAGTTTTGGAGTTTCCTAAAGTGTCCATCCTCCCCCTTATAAAAGGGTGTCTCTCCTCTTTTATTCACACCTCTAAATACTTTTTTCTTAGACAACCCCTGATAATTTCTCCTATCAACTTCTCTACCTTACTAATAAAATCATTCTCTTTTGTATAAGGAAACTCAAGTAATACTTTTGGCACAAATCAAAAGGAGTTACCCAATTTAGTGGTAATGTCTTCTCTCAAGCTCCTTTCCTTTATTTTTCTTATCCACCCATTCCACTATCTTTATTCCATTATGGTATGACAACACAATTATCCTAAATATTATATGATTTTTTTTATGCTCAGATTTCAACCTACACTTACACACACCTCCATCTAATGGATATTGAGCATACTGTTTTTGTGTACGATGAACTACTACCTCAAAAAACAATGATTGTTCATTTTTATTTTACCACCAATAATTAGGTCCATTATGATGGACAATCTGTTAATATATATCATATAGTATATTTATTATGTATTTAACCTTCTGTATTCCTTTCTACAACTCATACCATTTTACTTTTCATTTGGTGTTAATATGATAATCTCGTTTGAGGAATTGTGGACCACCGCCCCCTCAAAGCGATGTGATTAGTTCACACACCACATGGAATGTTTTAAAGATAGTATTAGTGAACTTATATGATATAAAAATGATATTTTAATAATTATATATATATATATATATATACATATGACATTTACACACCTTCTTTCAACATGACAATTAAAAACAGAAACAGCGTTAATGTGTACGTATGGCTTACCATCTCCATGAACAGTGTATTCCATTTTGTATTTATTTATGCTATAGATTATTAAAATATATATATATATATATATATATATTGTATATACATGATATTTATATCATGATATACATTCTAGAATCATGATATAAGTATAATCACCAACGATATAATAAATTAAGACACATGTGAAGAACAAAGCGAATATTATCCGAAATAAAACCTTAACATAGGATCATTAACAAGTGGGAAATATAATGTCATAATAAAAACATATATGGTATTATGTATAATAAAATTATTCTATAAAATATGTATAATAAACTTATATTTATTATACAGGAAGCTTGTGTGAGTACGAAGAGAGTCAAGACACAGGGTAAGGGATAATTTCGCAATCTCATTATTATTCGAGATTGTTTATACATAAGCATTTACTGGAATTTATTTATAATCCATGTCCATGTTTTCTAAAAATGCTTTCATAAAAAATTTTATTATTCTCTTATAGATTTTTAATGTCATTTTTACCCATTTTTTGACTTTTTACTACATGGTTTGGAAGGAATATTTCTTTTGTTTTCCATATGAGGTACTTTTTGACTTTTCTGGAAAAAGTACGAGAAGAATGTTTTTTTAAAATTATAGAGCATGAATGGATTTTTACACTTTCATAGTGGCTTATTTCCATGAATATTATCTTACAATTTTTCAAGGTTATTTTCAAAGAAATTCTTTTCTTTTAAAATTTTGTGGTATTTTAAGAAAGAAAAAATTTTTGAAGAAGAAAGGATATTTTCCTCAAGAATTAATTTCAAGTGTTTTATCAAAATTATTTTCCATCTAAGATTAAGGATATGTTTCAAGTATACTATACTTAATATTCTTATGGTTTATTATGTTTATGTTGTAATTATATTTATGAAATCCATTTGTTTTATATGGATTATGTTATGATGGAATTATGTTTAAGAAACCCATTTTATTTTTTGGGTTATGTTTATGGTAAATGTTTTATGTTTTTGTGGAACATATAATAATTAATTAATTATGAGATGGGTGGGACCTATATCTCCCTCCAATGCATTGTGTAAAGATTTATATCTCATGATATAAACTAAGATGGTCTTGGGAGTGAACCTTGACTACTAAGATAGCCATGGGAGTGAATCATGACTACTAAGATGGTATGAGGAGTAAACTCATTCTACTAAGATGGTATGGGGAGTGAACTCATACTACTAAGATGTTCTTGGAAGCGATTCCTTGGCTACTGTGGAAATTGGTATATACTTTTCCATACTTCCATGTCTTATTCCTATGTTATGATTTCATGTATTATGATCTTTATTTAATTATAAATTATGTCTTATGAACTAATAATCTTCATGTCATGATTTTTGTTATGATCTTTGATATGAAATTTATGATCTTCTATTTTACATGATCATGTTCTCATACCCTTATACTCATGTTTATGCTTATATGACTCCCTTGTTTACCCTTACTGAGCATCTAAGCTCAACCCTTTTATGTTTATTTCCCCCAGGTTATGATGATATGTACTATGTTTTATGTATCTAATAAAGGTTATAATCAAGAAGAACCTATTGGGAGATTATGTAGTTCATTTATGTACTAGTGTTATGTTTCCATGTTTATAAAGGAACTAGACTAATTGTGGTCTTTGGGAGTCTATTTTTATAATGTTTAAGTATTCCAAAAAAGTTATGTAATGTTAATGTTTGAAAAGCGAGGGTTGTTATAAGTGATATGGAAATTAAAAAAAAGGTGGAAGCTGTCATAAATAGAAAATTCTCAGAGTTCCAAATGGATGAGGAAGAAGATGTGAGATTTGATTCAATACTATGTGTACCATCTGATCCAGATATAAAGGAAATTCTAAATGATGCACATAGCTCAACCTTCTCTTTTCACCTAGTGAGCACAAAGATATATCAAGATCTCTGAGAGAACTATTGGTGGGAGAATGTAAATAAAGAGATCATTGAATATACATCAAAGTTTATGGTATGTCATCAAGTGGAGGATGAAAGAAAAAAATTATAAGGGTATGATGAAACCAATACACATAACAAAATGGAAATGGTAAAACATCACCATGAACTTTGTCACTAGACATCTAAATACATCCAGAGGAAACAATGTTATATAGGTTGTTGTGGATCGTCTTATAAAGACAACTCACTTTATCAAAATTTGAGGGGACTTCTCACTGGATCAACCAACATGGATATACATCAAAGAAGTGGTAAGGTTTCATGGAGTACCATTATAAATTATATCCAATCGAGATCTGAGATTAACCTTTAAGTTTTGGAAAAGTCTCCAATGTGCTATGAACACTGAGTTGAGCTTCAGTGTAGTCTATCATTCTCAAACAGTTGTCCAATCTGAGCGGACTATTCAGAAACTCGGAAGAAATGTTGAGAACTTGTTCTATGGACATCAAAGTAGGATAGGACCAAAATCTTCCACTATTCAAATTCTCCTACAACAACAGTTTCCACTCGAGCATCCAAATGGATTCATATGAATCCCTCTATCAAAAAAGTTATAGAATACTGACGTGCTAAGATGAATTCAGTGAACGTAAGCTGCTAGCACATCAAGGAAGCCCAAAGTTGACAAAAGATCTATGTAGAAAATTGTTGGTGGTACATTGAGTTTAAGGCTGGAGACATATTATTCCTCCACATATCTCTATGGAATAGGATCATGAGATTTGGGAAGAAAGTAAAGTTAATTCCTAGGTACATCGGCCCCTTCGAGATCCTTGATCATGCCAGAGTCGTGGCCTACTGACTAGTACTTCTTCCATCCATGTCTCAAGTACACGATGTATTCCACGTATCCATCTTAAAGAAGTACATGCCAGATCCTTTGCATATATTGAATTCAGAGATGGTACAATTGGATAATGATCTCACTTACGAGGAGAAACCAGTGAAGATCTTGGACCGTAGATATAAATTTCTACATAACAATACTACACACCTAGTCAAATTACTATGGAGGAACCATGAGTATGAATAGGCAACATGGGATCCAAAATAAGTTATGAAGTAGAAGTACCCTCATTTGTTTTTCCTATATTATGTAAAACAAAATTTTGAGGGTGAAATTTCATAAAGTGGGAAGAGTGTAACGACCCAAATCTTTCCATGAGCAACACAATACTATTCCCAATACCCTTATCCACATCCAAGATCTCTTGGTCTCATCAAAAGACTAAAACCTTTTTCCTAATGTGGTTTTTAGGGAGGAAAAATTAAAGAGGTAACTTCCCCTTTCCTTTTCTTTTAATTTCTTTTCAAGTTCTTTTCTTATTCTCTCCTCACCTCCCCTAGTCTAAATGGTACGATAAATACAGTACCTCATATATACTCAGATTTTATTATTATAATTTAATAATCCATCATTAAACCCCTCTCCTCACCCTTTTATTCTAAAAATGAAAACATCATTTGAGAGGTGTTAATTTATCACCTTCAAGGTTGAAAAATTTTTATTTTCCATTAATGCCTTAAAGTCTAGTCATAAAACCAATTTTATGGTCAAAAAATATATAATATATTTAATACATCCTATTTAATATTATAGAATCATTATATACACATAATGTTAAATAATAAAACAAAACAAGTTCGTTGTGAGCGAAAACTACACAAAATAATCCAAACGATTATCACTAACATCTTATCTAATGATTCATCCTCACCCAAAATAACCAAATGAATTATATAACCATTTAAAATTCTATATGTTAATTAATAACTTATAACTTCAATTCAATATGTTTATTTCCATTTTACATGAATTTTCATACACTTATACAAGCGAACAGATCATGAAAACTAAGAAAACGAGCACTCTCGAACAATGAAATTGAAAACTATAACTTATAAAAAAATGCCATAAATGAATTTAATAAAATTATACTAAATAAATTACATGTATAAAATGTTATTAATTAATTAATTAGTGGATTTAATTTATTTATCCAATACATTAATATCAAAGTACAGAACCATTTTGGACATAATGTATATACCCATGAATTTCTATGTATGATTTAAATCCATTATTTTATGGACACCGTTATTATATTTCCTTTTCTTATTCCTTTTGACATGATTATGATAACCAAATCTTTCCATGGGTAACCATTATGTTTATATTTGATTATTTATGTATTATTATTTATGTGGAATACATATTCATGAACATGCTATGATGGGTGTTCCTATATAGAACTCCAATGCATTGGGTAATGTTTAGTCTCACGAGACCTAAGTTAGGATAGGGAGTCAACCTAATTCCTTTATGGGAATTTTTCCACCATGTGATATAGTCTTGGCAGTTAGCCTTGACTCATGTTTATGTCATTTTATATGATGTTTCTGCATTCTTATGATGTCATGGTTATATTTTCCCGTATTATACATGTTATTATTCATTGTGTTTATTCATGGTTCATGCCTTTATTTCATCATGTTATGCATTCTAACCCATGTATTGTGTTTTATTCCTATGTTTATTCCCTTACTATGTTTTTTAACTCATCCATTTTGTTCATGTATTCCCCAAGTTATCCTATGCTGATATAAGGGCTCAATGGATTTAGGATATCATTATAAATATTAAATAAAATATTCTTTTATTTTCATTTCATGATGTTTAATTATTTACCTAATCTCTAAGATACTAGACTTTACGATCCTTGGCTTGTAATTTGATGTTTAATTATGCTTAAAATGTGTAATAATATGTGTAAAAGGATAATGTATCTACATTTAATATGATTAAATAAATTTTAATTTTAAATAAAATCATCAAAATTATGTTAGACTAGTTTTTTAGTATTTTTCTGTGAAGTTTCATTTTTTGATGAATGGTGAAAAATACTGAATTTTAATTCAAAACTATTTTTTCATATAATTTATTTATAAGGTTAAATTATATTTTAAATTTTTTTAAAGTAAAATTATATAAATTATATAAAAATTAATCCAATTTATGTTATTATAATTAATTACTCATTGAAATTGGATATAAACACATCTCAAACTTTTGAACATTTTTACTTTAAAAACTCGCATTATCATCCCATCTGCGGGATAAAATTTAAATTAATATATGCCAGTTATGTGATTTAAATTTGGAAAAATGGATTTTATATTTGGAATCAGTATAATTTATAATGTCTAATAAGGTCAACATAGTTTTTAAAAAAAATTAGTGAATTTAATTAAAAATTAATTATAGTAATTAAGAGAAAAAATAGCTTAACAATGGAGTAAACCTTAAACTTAAGGGCCATAATGACCTAGAAATAAGTCCAAAATCCATTTTATATTAATATTTTGACCTTATACTCCCTTAGATAAAATTTAGTCCATTATTGGAGCCACTTTTCATAGGAAAAACTTGGGTGGAATTCCTCCACCCAAAAATTTTCAAGAATGTCACTCCTCCACTATAAAAAGGCACTCACCCCTCTCACTCCCACACACCTCTCAAGCCACTTTGGATCGACCAAGGTCTTTAAAAATATCTCCTCAACATCACTCCCCTAATCCTAGAAGACTTCATTTGGGTAGGAATCCTTCCAAGGAATATCATTTGTGGAAACCAAAAGGAGTTACCCAAAGAAGAGGAAGTTAAAGGATGTTCACCCAAAAAGGAAATGTAGGGTAAAGGATTTTCATCTCACTTTTTACATCCATGTGATAAATTTTATATTCACCACTTAAATATTTTGTGTGGTGCATATACTTTCAATTTTAATATATTATATCATTAATTGTTTTATCTTCATTTTATTTTGAGTTTCAATTTGAATTATTTCTTCTAAGGGGATTTGAGATAAAAGTTATCAAGTGGTAAAGAATTTCATAACCCGATTCCTTTTCATTAGGTTGTAGTACTTCCTAATTGGCATTGATATTCTAAGATTATGTGTGTGATCACTTTTTACTATCTATTGTTTTAATTACACTTGTTTTATGTGGATTTACATTTGACGTACATAATATATTCATCAATTGATTCTCACATCAATGTTATGGTCTTTTCAAGGGTTTACTTCACAATCTCATTTTGTTCAAGATTGTTTACACTAGAATTTATATCAGAGGGGGTTATTGAATTATTGTTTAATAAATCCTTTCATTTTCTTCTCTTCTGGTTATTAATGAACTTTTCAAAGTAATTGTGCCATTTTTCACTCTTTGGTACTTAAAATGTTTTAGAAAATATTTTTAAGAAAACCTGACTTTATTTCTCTCCTTAGTCAGAGAACTTGTTTTCTTCTAAAAAACTAGTTTTCTAAAAAAATCAAAAAAAATTACCCTTTTCAAAATGATTTATTAAATAAATTTTTAACCTTTTTGTCTTTTACAAATGATTTCAAAGGAACCTTCTTTTCTCTTTCTAAATAATACACTTTTATAACCTTTTTACCATGTAAAAGGATTGTTCATTTTACAATATAAGACTTGTATAGATTTACCCACCATAATTTATTTGAAGCTTCCTTTGAAAGTTTAAAAGTTTTATTTTTAAAGAATTTTTTTTAAAAGTGATTTTCAAAGAAAAGTTTTTTCAAAATATTTTTCAAAATAAAAAGGTTGTTTTCCTTAAGAATATTTTTAAAAGTTATATTTATAGTATTACTATTAATAAATTAAAACAACCCTTTATCCTTAATTCACTTGGTATATTTTGTATTGATGACATATTTATTCCACCTTTAGATAGTTTATGATTGATTTGGCCAAAGATAGTATTGACAGTAAATTTATTGATTCCTTTGTTAGTCCACTTGAAATATCCAATTTCCAGTGATCATTGAACATTAAGCTTCCCATAAATATCCATATCATTTATTATGGATATGATTATTTCTTAAATCATATACCATTTTTATATATGGTGTGTGCTTGACAGTTATTTGATTAACTGGAGAAATATTTATAAATTCATATCTTCTACTCCATATGGATATTTGATAAGTAACATTGTTAAATTGATTATTCAATATATGATGAATGATTTGGATAGGTATGACATGAGTGGGACCTAATTATAAATAGCTCATCGGTGCATGGGTAGTCTCATGGGATGAGTCAGTTGGCTATCCTTGTATGGGGTTTTACCCAATATTATAAAGAATCTTGTAAAAGGTCTTAACGGTAAAGGTATCATGTACCTAGGAAACATAGAGTCCAATAATTAAGAATTTCCCTAATTCAGACTCAATTATTATTTATCTATGAGATTTTGCGTCGATATATCTATGGATGCATTTCATTTTAGTTCATTGATTAAATGGCATGTGTTTCAGTTATTTTTATTTCCATAATGATTATGACTTATCTAGTTATTTGAATAGAATTTTTTTTTAGTTATTACCTTTCCATATTATTTATTCATTCACTTTATTGATTTTATGGCATGTGTGTTCATTTTTTACCTTTTCATATTGATTATTCTCATTTATTCATTATTTCCTCTACTATGCTTAACCCTTACTGGGCATTTAAGATCACCCTTACTTTATTTCATTTCCCCAGTAATTAAATAAGTATACTAAGAAATATATGAAAGGATATGTTAGATGGAATAAAGTTATTATACAAGAAAGAAAGAAATTATATTGTAATTAGTGTAATGATTTGAGATACAAGGCTCATGTATGTATCTGGTTTACTAAGACTACTAAACTCTTCGGTCTTTCAGGATTTGATTCCTCGTAATCATGCTAATGTAATGGTAGTAGATGCTGGATCTAGGCTTACTGAGGTTGGGTCACTACAGGTATCATGTCATGCACGACATCTTCCATGTTTCACAACTTCATCATTATCATGACAACCAATCTCATACTTTTCATCCTGTGGATGTTGAGCTAGATGTTGATGCTTATTTTCAGGAGTATCCTATACACATCATTAACCAGAGCATAAAGTCTCTCTGAGATCGGTTTTCCCTTTAGTATGGGTTCTATGATAGCACGATTGGGTACAAGATGAGACTTGGGAGTGAGAGGTTGACGCACATGCTCAGTGGACCAAGTTATTCTCTGGCAGTGTTCTGCCACCCTTGGAAGGTGAACTCGGGGACAAGTTCCTTTAAAGCGGGATATTGTATGATCCCAGGTATTTCATGAGGTACATATCCTTTTAATTTTGTCCCATTATTTATTTTGGACCTAATATGGATGATTAATGAGGTCATGAAGGTTATGGGGTGTTCGGGGCATGTTCATAGCTCAAAACCATGATTGGTGGAAAAATGCACCGGCTGCATGGTTAGAAGAAATCGTGCAAGATAGACTGCATAGTTTCCCCTAACCGTGCAGGGTGTTTCAAAGGGTAAAGTTGGGCGCATGATTTTCCCTAACTATGCACCCCGGACCACACAGTCTTGTGAGTATCATAGAAAAATGTAGCATAGGGTGAATCCCAGTTTACACACGGTTAGCCAAACTATAAGCATGAAATTGTGTGAGGTCCCTATTAGGTAGTGGGAGGTGCACGATCGGCATACGGTTTGTCCACCATGTGACCCAGATATTTTGGGCAAAATTACCAAAATAACCTTAAATCCTTATAATTTTAACTCCTCCCTTCCTTTTCTCTTATTTCCAGTGGTCAGGAGGTTTATTCCTCCATTTTGAGCTCTCCTCCACCTGACCTAGGATCCTTGATATCTTCTCTATCCAAAGTCCAGTCGAGCTTCCATTCATCTCATTGGATTTGTGATGTACATGGATTTTACTAACATTTTTATAATTTTTTTATTTAGTTTTAATTAATTTGTTAACTGCTTCTTGTGTTTTTAGTTTCTTTTTGTAGTTTTTAATATTTTAGTTGTTTTTATAGTTTTTAGTTAATTTTATATTAGTTATTTATTTTCATTTTTTATTTTTTATTAATTTTCACTTTATTAACTTTTCATATTATATTTTTTTAGTTTAATTAATATTAGTTATTATTATTACTATTAGTTTATTAATTTAACTTGTAAATAATATATATAAATATATATATAATTCTACTTATTATTATTAGTATTATTATTATTATTATTATTATTTAACATAGTTAGATAATTAGTTTTTCTTTAATTTCATTTGAATTTAACTTTTTTATTTTTTATTTATTTTCCCCTTGACCTGCTCTCCACCCCTCCCTATTCCCACGCAACCCCCCTTTTTTTATAACCCTCGCCCTATCAATCCCATGCACCCCATTTTTTGTACTCCCCTGGACCCGCCGCCTCTCTCCCTCACACTCCCTCTCTCCAATCCCCTTCCCCCATCAAACTGACGGCTCTCTCACCCTCCTAAAAACCACCGCCCCTATTCCAGCACCTCCTTTTATCTTCCACAACCGCCTATTCCAGCGTCTCCTCCCCTTATCTCACCCGTCGATCCACTATTCTCTCCCTTCTCTCACCCTCGGCCCCCATCTCCCCTGCTCCCCTCTTCACCCCGCCGGACCCAGCTTCTCCTGTCATCATTCCTTCCCCCATACCCGCTAATCCTAGCCACCCAAGCCCCCTGCTCCCTTCTCTCACGGACCCGCTCACCCATCCTCATCCCCAGTACCCTGCCGCCCCTTTGCCGCTTCCCAGCTCCACGCACCCCCCCCTGCCACTCTCCACTCGCCCGACCCCCCTTACCCCCGATCCCCTTAACCCATCTGCCCTCTCCCCTTAACCCGACCCTCTCTCCACTCGGTCGACCCGCTATCCCTTGCCCAGCCTCTTCTCTGCCACCCCTCAACCCTGCTTTGCCTCTCCTCCACTGCCCTCCTTCTTACTGCAACAGGTACACCAGCAGCAGTGAGCAGCCCTCCTCGGTCAGAACCAGTGACGAACCATCATCAGAAGCATAGCGTAGGTTCGGACATATCATCGACGTGCGCAGCGATTCGCTTGGACTTCCGGAGATTCATGTCGCACGGCGAGAGCAAGCACAGATCAAATTATATTTTCAGCGGCGCGGTGGTTTGATTTGACGTTGCAGCGATCAGCGGGACAATGGTTATTATTCTACGATCGTCAAAGGCAGCTTGTGGTGAAAACTACGTTGACATGAGCACGGTGATTTCTATTTATTATTTTATGTGCTGCGTTTTCGTCATGATGGCGGGCTAATTCATTGGTGTCGGAGTTGTGACGAATGTGACGGTGAATGCATGTCTTTAATTTATTCCCATGTTTGATTGCCTTTTGAATTAATTTCATTTGGATGTTTATTTAATTAATTGTATCTGCGTTTAAATTAATTGTCATTTGGGCTCTGCACACATGCTTTGGTGCTTGTTCATGTGATACCTAATAAGTAATCACGAACGGGAGTTCATCAGAGAATTTATTTATCTGGAATTCGATCAAGCGCGCGATCGAATTTTGAATAAATAAATATATTAATTGAAAAATTAATATTTTGTGTGCGCTCTCCTTCAAACTTGCATGAGTGATACCTAATAAGTAATCTCATGTGAGCGAACCCAATGTAGGTAGATACTTCGACTTTGTGAGAAACGGGTCGTTGTATTTCACCAAGTGATTCAGTGCTATAATGACGTGCAAATTATTCGTCAGGACAGAGAACGAAATGACGGATAATTTGTGTAAACCTTAGAATATTGTCTAACATCAGAGAACAAGACCAGATAGTATTTTGATTAAATTTGGAATCGGTGATAATTGAATAAATAAATATTCAAACGTGGGAATTAAATAATTGACATTGCATGCATCTGAACGGATGTCACAACTCTGACATTTACATCTCCGCTAGTTTCTTCCATAACTTAATTTAGTTCACTTAGATAGTTTTAGTAAATTTAAATAGTCGTTTTTAAATAGTTGTTAATGTTTTATAAATTTTAGTTGTTAATCACAATTAAAGCCCATCAGCATGAACATTCCTCTAAGAGGATATTTCTAGTGTCTACTCACATTCTCTCTGTGGTTCGACCCTGCTCGCCACTTCTACAGTAGTTGGTAGGATAATAAATATTGCAAATTTTCACGCATTGTGACGCACGTGCCAATTTTCACCAGTAAGTTAGATTATCTTATGCCTTTCTCTATTTATCTTTCTCTCTATGGAGTTATCGAGGTGCAGGCTCATATGTCCTATTTTTATAGTGTTTGTCTGCTCTTCTATTTTATCTTGATATGGACCAAACCAAATGATGATACTGTATAAGGAAAGTACTATGAGCTCAAGGTAGGTGGTCTACAATTTATCCCTCAAGTCTTGATGTTTTATAATATGTTTCATTGTGCTTCACACCGGATTCATAGTTCTTTTCCCTAAAATTGCACTTAAAGCATGTTTAATTTAATTCCTTTGATAGAATTGTTCTAGTGATCCCTTATTCAGGTTGGGTTAGGTCCCTTCATCCATTTCCACCCATTTAGTTGTGCTCATGGTTTTTCCTTGATAATTTAAAATGCTTAAATGGCCAAACCATCTTCTAAATGGTTTTGGAGAGACTCCTAAGTGATAGAATTATAATGATTGAATTAATATTAAGTGGAAAGACAACATCACTTGTTTAAATGGAGTGATGTTTACATCGTCACTTGTATTAAATGTAAATGAGTTATAAATTAACTGTTATCCCTTTCTAAAACCTTGACTACTTCTTATGGATTATGAATGTGGGAATGGTGACCCTTGATAATTATGATAAATAGGAATGGTGACCCTTATGCATGTTATATAAATACGGGAATGGCTTCCCTTCCCAATACTATGATATGGGCATGAAGACCCTTTATATATATATAATACAGGCATGGCCACCCTATTCTTGTGATACTCTACATGGAGACCCTATACTATAATACTAAGCATGGCATCCCTTTCATCTAATGTGATATGGATATGAAAACCCTTTATATATATATGGTATGGAAATGGAGACCCTATTCTTATGATATTGGGCATGGAGACCCTATACTGTGATACTGTACATGGCGTCCCTTCCTAAAAATCTGATATGGTCATGATGACCCTTTATATATATATATATATGATATGGGAATGGAGGCCCTATTATTGTGATACTAGGAATGGAGACACTATACTGTGATATTTGGTATGGAAACCCTATACTGTGATACTGGGCATGGAGTCCCTTCATGTAAATGTGATTTGGGCATGATAACCCTTTATATATATATATATGATACGGGCATGGAGACCCTATTCTTTTGATACTGGGCATGGTGACCCTATACTATGATACCGAGCATAACGCCCCTATACTATGATACTAGGCATGAATTCCCTCTATTTTGATACCAGGCATCTTGTGATGTCGTGAATTACATACCTTGATACTTGTTTAGAGATATTTTGGCACAGGACGAAGCAAGAGTGTCAGTATGGTTTTCCTTTCGGGAACCAGATCTGACCCATTTCTGGTTACTATTATTTATTTACATTATTATATTTTCACACTCCCATGTTATACACAAGGACTAGATATTTATAGACATCATTGGCGGTGGCCTACTGATTTTAGCTCACACCCTATCGGAGCTGCTAATGGTACCCAGACAGGCTACATTCATGCTGGTGTAGATAAGGGGAAGAATCCTATTACAGATTCTTGACTTATTTCATGACTTAGGATGGGATCTTGGTGGAAAATGACTAATATGGAGCTTAGGATACTTGGATAGATTTTTTTCCTTTTTGTTCTTTCTATATATCATGTACTTCTTGACTGTCTGCTATCATGTATGCATGTTTTCCTTATTTTATAAAAACATGTCATCGTCATCTTTTGTATATGATTTAGTTTACTGCTTTTGGTTATTATGTAATGCTTGGGTGTTTATAACATGTTTCCACTATGGCGGGTTACTTGTCCAGTTGTCATTAAGTTCTTCTGTTGTCTTTTCTATTGTTGATTCGCTTCCTCTATTTAGTTATCTTTTGATTATAATATTGTTCTACTCTGACCAGAGGGTATATTCTCCCCATAGACACACCCTAGGCCCTCGCTGCTATTCGGCAGCCTCTAACATATGGAGAGGTGCACTTGAGGCCATGTGGCCAACTGAGATCGGGGCACATCTGAGTGGAACCCAAGTTTGGGACGTCACATAAACTATGATGTGTGCCTTTGGAATAAAAATGGTTTTGAACAAGATGTAAGACTCGTATAATTAAGTGTTTACTATGACCATGTTTCCCATGTAACCAAATACCCCTCTAAGGTATGGTGGCTTATTTATTTAGAAAGAATGACCGGATAAAGTTAATAAATGGTAAGTATTATGGACACACATACTTGGCTCTAATTAATTATGATTACATTGGTTAATGGAGTAAGTTAAATGATTTACAATGAATTGTTAAATGGCATTTCTATTAACATGGCCCTTACCACTTCTTGAAGTGACTTTATAAATTAAATGAATCCTGATGAATGGTTAAGTGGCATGTATGTTTACATGGCCCCTTTTACACTTGGGAGTGATTTTATTAAATGATTAGTTTAGTGATGAATTGTGTTTTTTCATGGACATTCCCATGGACTATGTTTAATTATTGAATGGAGTGAACCTATTTATTTTCTTACACCTTGAGCGATGCTTGGGTTCCTTCTTTGGGATATCTTGGATGAGGTCGTAGGTTAAATTAAATTATATTTAGCCTTGGGTGATACTAGGATTCCTGATATGGAATGCCTTGGACAGGCTCTAGGTTGATTGAATTATGATACACCTTGAGCAATATTTAGATTCCTTATACGAAATGCCTCAGAATGGCTCATAGGTTTCATGAAGTTATATATGCCTTGAGCAATACATGGATTCCTTATATGGAATTCCTTGGATGAGTTCATAGGTTTCATGATGTGAAATATGACTTGAGCGATACTTGGACTCCTAATATGAATTTTCATGGATGAACTTATAGGCTAAATGAGATTATAACATACTTTGAGTGATACCTAGAATCTGATATAGAATTCCTTAGATGGGATCAAAAGTTAAATCAAATTAATTTATAATTAATTACTATCTATTTTACCCCTGATATTAGACTATAAATTCTATGTAACATGTAGAACTTTATATGGTCATCTTGATATACAGGGATGTCTAGGCTTACATGCATGGGTCCTAGGATTTCTTTATTACCATCATCATCGTCATTATTATTATGGATATATATATACACACACATTATCACTATCATTATATCATCCTTGTTCAAAGACATTATGACTTCAGCCGAAGTAAGTATGGTCGGTCAGGTTTCCTTTGAGGAACTTGAGCCCAACTTGATTACTTTTATTTATTAACTGCTTATTTATGAATTCACTTTACTTAATTTTATACTCATGAACTGGATTTTATTAGAAACTGTTGTTGGTGGCCTATTGAGTTTATCTCACACCCTATTCGGGTCGTCGCTTGGTACTTGAAAAGACCTCTAGACTACAGGTTGGGATCTTGATCATGCTTCTTGGCTGTTGTATTTTCTGGGTTGGGACTTGGCATGGGAGCAACAGCCGAGCATGTACTCAGGCTACCCTCCAAAGTTGGAGTCTTTTAATTATTTAATTATTATTTTTAGTCTAGACCTATTTATTATATTCTCTATTATATGTTTACTACTGGTATATTGTGGCATCACATGAACATACATGGTTGTATATTTGGCATTGGCCATTTTATCAGTTATTATTATCTTCCACTGATGTTTAATTATTATTGCTTCAGTTTTTGATTATCTATTATATACAGTTGTGTTTCACTGTGATCATGACGGTATAGTCTCTTTATCATGTCATTATTAAACCCTTGGTGATAGTTGGCAGCCTCTAGTGTAAGGAAGACATGCTTAAGGCTAGGTGGCAACCGATTCAGCTACTTTTATTGAGTGATATGGGTTGGGATGTTACATGTTGGGTGTGTCACGAGTGATATGACATTAATGAGTAATGAAAAAATGATTTGTCTCTTTTTTTTATTTAATATAAGTTAATATATTAATCCCTTTGATGGGGATGAAACTACCTTATTAAGTCCATGACCATGTAGTTATACTGGAAAGTTCATTTCCAAAATGTCAAAGGAGACATTAAGCATATAAGTTGATGAAACTAGTGTGCAACCTGATTGATTAGAGATATCACGATGAATATATTATATTATATGGTGTATGTTTTTATGAGGTGGTATGTTTTCAAGACATTAATACTTTCTCTATGGGATTTTTGACATGTTATTAGATGTTAACCTTGGACTTTAAGAGGTTGTTTCTAATGACACTGAGAAAGGGGCATCAAAGGGCACATACTATGTATATTCAGAACCTCAATTAAATTATATATGAATTTAACATGTTAAATAAATATTATTCACATGCATGGTTTAATAATTATTCATGTTTGGATCGATCGCAATTATTCAATCCCTAATTATTCAAGAGAATAAATGTGAGTTTAATATTTAATAAATATTTATTCTCTATTTTATTTAATATAATAATTATTTATTTATCAGTGAGTAATGTGGTGATATTTATTTATTTAAATTAATGTTCATTATTCAAGGTTTAATAAATTTTTAGGAATGATGGGTCAAGTTAATGATCCTATGGGAAATAATATATTAAATACTATTTGAATAAATGTTAATTTATTTATTCAAGAAATATTATTTATTTATTTTCAAGTCTAGCGCATGTCAAGTAAATAAAATTATTATTATTATTATTTAGACATGGGGTTCGTTGGGGATTAATAGAATGATAAGGGATTATGAACAATTGTTATTCTCTAACTTTAACTCTATTTAAACCTAGTTACATCATTCTCAACCCTGGTCAAGGTTGTACACAAGAAAAGTATAGAGAGAATTATTCCAAACCCTAGGGAGCTCTTATCCTAAAACACTATTAAGAATGGAGATCAATCGTCCTCCTTCACCCCCCTTAACTCTAGAGAGAACAAGAAGAATCCTTCTAACCTTGAATCGATTCTTGTGGTGATCATCATCGAACGACGCAAGCATCATAATCTTTCATGCTAGCACCCAGGGATTTCTACGATAACATTCAAAGGTTCATAATGCATGTTTTGATCGCTTTTATAGAGATTATACCTTTGAATCCTCTAACATAATGATGGTACGACTAGAAGTGGTCTACTGATTCTTCAACAAAGAAAGAATTCCAAAGTAGGGTAATTCTTAATTTATATAAATTAATTATAAATTATATGTGATGATTTTGTCTCATGGATTCATAGGTTGTTATTCATCTTGTTTTAAGGAGAAATCCAAAGTTGATGAATTTTCATTATTGGGCATGGGCTCGACCACTTCCAATATGCTTCAGAACTTACAATAATTACCTTTACAAGTCGGTTATTAAAATAGTCAATGTTGAATGTTGTGGATTTTTTAGAAATATTTAAATAAGCATAACTCCCTTGTAATAAAAAATAAGATAAAAAATCTATAAAATTATAGAAACCAAATGAAAATAAAAAAAAAGAGTCTCAATGCTCCGGCATCTTATCTTCAGTTGTGGCGGTGACTTCTGGATCTCAATATTGTTTATTAATATTCATTTTCTTTGTAAGGAAGAACTTGTGATGCATTTTTAACTTCTACTGGTAAATCTCAAACTGAATATTTATCATTTCTACTCGATCTAAAGAATCCATCTTCATAAAAAATCATGAAAAAATATAGCTATGATGAAAGAAAATCATCAAAAAAACTAAATAATGATTTAATATTTATAAATACTATAGTAAATTGTTGTATTGGAGAAGTGGTGGAATGGTAAAACATTAGAACATATAAATAGGATTAGATCGAGAATTTAGAAAGTGGGAGAATGAAATGTTATGGATGGTATTGGAAAAAGTGTGTTTGTGGTAAGATAAATTTATAGATGGGAAGATAAAAAATCAAAAAAATGTACTATGAAAAAAATGAAACATCACTGGAAGATGATGTAAAATTTTACATTTAATATTATTTATTCGTATAACCAACGTCAAGACCCAAGGTTTTAGCATCGGTTATATAATAATTGATGTTAAAACTATTTTTAACATCATTTATTATATAACCAATGTTAGTATATATAATGAAATGGGTTGTAACATTGGTTATATGAATAGTTGAGGTTAAAACCCCAATGTGAATTCTATTTTTTCTACTAGTATTCCTTAGCATCACAAGATACTAGAATATCATGGAAGAGGGGAGAATATCGCACGAGTGTCGAGTGATTCTGATTAACCTGTGGATACACCATGGAGTAGGAAGTCTATTAGCTACCTCTCATTGATATTTATCAAGCATACTGATTGAATATAATAGTGTAAACTTTCACTAATTAAACGTGCACAAGTTATTCCTTTACTGTTTATACATGGTTTTGATTTCATGCATGGTGATCTTGGAAATTTGAGATTCTTAGTGTATTTTACTGCTTAGAACAAGTGTTGTTTGGTCCTTAGAAACTCATCAACAATAATATTGGTTGTCAGTGCATCCAGTCAACACTGTTACAATGGTCAAACTTGCTACAATGACCTAAAATTTGGGTTGGAGGGTTTTCGACCTCTGCGCCCTCAAAGCAAAGGTTTATTGCCTCCTGCAACCCCAATATGACCTTACCATGAAAGGTTTCAAATTAATGTTCAGTATGGGCCTTTGGAAATTGGTCCAACTCTATATTGATTAGACTCCACAATTCAAACACATGTGTGATATATGATTATTATCTAAGTGAATGACATCTAAGGACCAAAATTCGGAATTAATTCCAGTTAAGGATTATTGAAATTGTAAACTTACCATGAAAATTTGTTGGGTCAACAGAGGTTTGTGGCAACAAAAAACACAAAAATAGAAGAAAAAAATGAAGAAAACAAGATATTTATGTGGTTCAGAAAGGTTTCCTGCATCCATGGGAGAAGGGGGGAAATTCTTTTATTCTCTCTAGATGAATGGTAGAGGATCACACAATTACCATATTACAGGAGATGAACCTTTAAATTTTATAGAAGGATAAAAACAACGTTCAAGGGTGTTTTTCCAATATTTATCAACCCTTGAGAAATATTCCTCTACTGGTTGCTTCAACAGTTCAAGGTTGGATACCCACTAAGGAATAAAATGGGTTTATTGTATTTGTTTCAGACCAAAGAAGATGCTGCTTCTAGAAGATATTCGCTAGGTTGTTGCTAAAAAAAACATTTCCTCCACTAATTTATCCCCTAATTGGGAGTATCCCCCACAAATCTACCCCTTATGATCAATTTGGGGTAGAATTTAGACCTGTAGTCTCCTTGTAGGCTTCCAGCTTCTCTTTCAGTAGAACCTTTTTCATCATGTGTTCCCCATTATCATTGGTGTAGATTTTCTCAACTTTTAACAATCTTTCTTCCAGCACATTTTGGATCTAGTGATATTTCACGTTGATGTGTTGGGACTTAGAATGATATTTTAGGTTCTTGTTGAGATGAATAACACTCTAACTATCTCAATAGTGAATATAATTATCCTGACACTATCCCGACTCCTGTAAAAACTTCTTCATCCATAGTATCTCCTTGAAACCTTCAGTGACTGTGATATACTCTGCTTATGTGGTAGACAAGGCGACATGCTTTTGAAGTTGTGATTACTATGAGACTTCTCCCCCTATAAGTGATATCAAGTACCCAGATATGGATCTCCTCATGTCTATATCTCTATCTATATCTAAATATGTGTATCCTTCCAAAATAGGTTTACCATTCCCAAAACATAAACAATGAATATATGTACCTCAGAGATACCTCAATATACATTTGATCATTGTCCAATGCTCTTTTTATATATTTAATAAGAATCTACTCACAATTCCAATAGCATGGGAAATATCTGGTCAGGTGCACACCATGGCATACATAAGACTGTCAACTGTTGACTAATAAGGAAATTTTTCCATTTATGCTTTATCCTCCTCAATTGAAGGAATGTGACTTGTCATGAGACTGAAATGAATTGCAAGTTGGGTGCTAACTGGTTTCACCATACTCATGCTAAATCTTTCAAGAATATTCTCAATGTACTGTGCCTAATATAGCCAAATCTTATGATTCCACCTATCACGAGTAATCATCATACCAAGAATCTGAGTAGTGTCTCCCAAATCCTTCATTTCAAAAGACTTGTTCAAATCTTACTTAAACCTATTAATCTTAGTGATATCTATTCTAATAATCATCATATCATCAATATAAAGTAACAAGATAATGAAATCACCTTTAGAAAACTGTTTAATGAAAACATAGTGATCAATAGTCGTCAACCTATACTCGTTTTTCTTCATGAATGAGTCAAATTTCTTGTGTCATTGTCTCGGTGTTTGTTTCAAACTATATAAACTTTTCTTAATTTTTCATGCCATATTTTCTTTACCTTTCACCTAAAATCCCTATGGTTTCTCCATGTATATCTCCTAATCAAGATCACCATGTAAGAATATTGTATTTATATATAGTTTTTGAACCTCCAAATTCATACTAGCCGCCAATCCAAGAATAACTCTGATAAAAGACATTTTAACCATAGGAGAAAAAAATTCATCAAATTTAATATCTTTATTCTGACTGAATCCCTTCACAGCCATAATGGATTTATAGCATGGATATGAGCTACCATCTTATCCTTTGATTTTGTAAACTCACTTTTTCTTGAGTGCCTTCTTTCCACATGGTAATTCCACCAAATCAAATATACTTTTATTGTGCAAGGATCTCATCTACTCTTACATGACCTTCTCCCATATCATCTTCTACTAGATTCTAATTGAATCATCATAACTTTTCAGATCTCCCCCATCAGTGAGTATCACATACTCATGTGGTGAGTATCTAGGACTCAGTTGTCATTCTCTGGTGGATCGCCTCAACTGCACTTCAGGGGGAATCTGTTCTGGAATATCATATGATGGAGACATATCATCATATGGAGACATATTACTTGGTAGTGATGTATCATTAGTGTCCCATATCTCTCTCATACAATTTGGTACTAATATTTGTGAGACTGGTTCCAGATTGACTGAAATTTCCTCAGACTGCAACTTCTCTATATTTTTTGGCTTCTCAAAATCTTCAATCGTCTAATCCTTAAGAAACCTCACATCTCCTCTTCTGGTGATCCTCCTACTGATAGGATCCCAGAGTCGATATCCAAACTTCTCATGAGCATATCCCAAAAAGATATATTGCTTTCTTTTTCTGTTTAGCTTCTCCCACACATCTTTCAGGATGTGAACAAATGCCCTACAGCCAAATACTCTCAAGTGTTTGTATGAAACATGTGTATATATTCAAACCCTTTATGGAACATCATAGTTTAGTGGAACTAATAGATAAAGGTTGATAAGATCAATTTTGGTTCACATTGCCTCCCCCTAAAAGGTTTTTTCCAGCTTTGCATTTGAGACCATACACTTTACTCTCTTGCAAATTGTTTTGTTTATCCTATCAGCAACACTGTTATGCTGAGGAATCTTTGGTACTTATTTTTCCAATATAATTTTGAAACTCCAGCAGTACTCCTCAAATGAACCATGATACTCTCCTCCATTGTCTACTTGCACACACTTTAACCGTCTGTCTTTTTTTATTTCCACCTTCACTTGAAACTGCTTGGAAACATCCTACACTTGATCTTTAGCTTTCAAATCAAAGGCCCAGACTTTTCAAGAATGATCATCTATGAAGGTGAAAAAATAAATACTACCTCTCATTGACTTATTTCTCATCATGAAAACATCAGTGTGAATCAAATCTAAAACATTTGCTTCTTTGGATGGTATATAACCACGAAATGATATTCTGTGTTTTTTCCCATGATGTAATCAACATAAATATTCAAATGTGCACCTTTTATTCCTGGAAATATATTCTTCCTAGAAGCATTATGATTCCTCTCTCGGTCATGTGACCAAGCCGCATGTTCCAAACTTTTATAGGAACATCTTCTCTAGATGAACTGACTTCTTCTCCACACAATCTAGCATATGTGAGATAAATATAAGTCTCTTTCTTTACTTTATCAATTACCAAGTTACCTTTGATAATCTTACATTTCTCATCACCGGAGGAACTGTCATATTCATCATCATCAAGAATTTCAGTGGATATCAGATTGAGGCGAATATCTTAGACAAGGATCACATCCTTCGACAGTAACCTGCATCCAATATTAGTTTCTAGAAAAAAAATACTTACACCAATGATTTTGGATGCACCATTATTTCCCATCATCACATGTCCAAACCTCCCTGAAGTGTAAGATGAGAAGAAATATCTTCTATAGGTGACGTGGTATGAGGCACCGGAATCAATCATCCATGCCGATTCTTGGATTGCAAGACTGACCTGATTATCTTCCTGAACAATAATGATTTCTTCATTGACAACTACATCATCATTATTTTGGGTCTTAAATTCATGATTCCTTTGCTCTACCTTCATCCTTCTATACTCTCAAATTAATTGTTTGGGCTTTTCATAGTAGTGGCGCATCATGTCATATCTCAATCGATATTTTGATCACTTCCTACTTTGAAGACTTTGCTCACAGGGTTCTCTTCCTATGCTTCTTCCTTGCCACTTTTCTTCTCTTTCAATGACATGAGCCTCTGATTTAAGTGTATATATATAGTATTTTCTTATGGATTCTTCATTCCTCATTTTGTCTTTCACCATTTCCACGGTGAGAGTTCCATCTGGAGTTGAATTACTTGCCGACATAGCTAGTGTGTCCCACATCTTCAGTAAAGAACTCAACATCAAAAGTGTATGCAACTCATCATCAATCATCATTTTCATGGAATTCAACTGATCAACAGTATCTTAGAACTCGCTCATGTACTCTGATACATTGGTCCTGTCTTTATGATTCATGTTGACAAGATGGCGTATCAGGATTGATTTGTTCTGCGTGGTTGTCCTTGCATATATATTTTCCAATTTTCGACATAGAACGGAAGCATAATATTTTTTGGATAAATTCTGAAATATAATATTGTCAATCCACTGTCTAATTTGGGCAGTGCACTTCCTGTTGAGTATGACCCACTTCGCATCAATTAGCAGGGTACTGGTTGATGTCTTCTCATCAGATTGACCACCTGTTGAAGATTCATCTACTTGCACTGGAATGGGCTTAGTGGTCTCCACTATTGGTTTCCAAAAATCTTTAATATACAAAAGATCTTCCATTTTTGATTTCTAGATGACATAATTAAAAGCAGTAATCTTAATCATGTTACCAGAATTTTCTTCCATTGATGTAATCAAAATTTCAAAAATCTAACCATACGGATGCGGCCTGAATGGTTGAAATAACTGGAAACGACTCCTAGATCACTGAAAACAGACTTTGGTAGGCCAAGATATAACCAAAAAAAATTCAACGGTATCGACTGATGATATGGTGTTGATGTGGCTCGCCGAAACAATGGCTAGAAAACCCGACTGAAAATTACCGTCGATATAAACAGTATCGTCTTCTCTGGTAGGGGTACTGTAGCACCCATAGTTTGACCAAAATTTTGATCGGCTCTACCGGTTTCATTTCAGCTTCATTTTTTACATTGCTTGAGTTGTTCGAATCATCTTGTCGGGCTCTTCACAGATCTGGGCTCAAAAAAATTTCATACCAACTTCAATTTTCTGATCACTGGAAAATATATCTGCACCTTCGTCGTTTCGAACCCAATGTCTCTTACACCACTTTGTTGGGTCAGTGGAGGATCATGGTGATGAAAAAATGAAAATAGAAAGAAAAATGAAGAATATGAGAGATTTACATGGTTCAAAAGGTTGGTTGTATCCACGGGAGAAGGGGACAATTCTTTCTCTATAGATGAATGTTAAAGGATCACACAATTACTATATTACAGAAGATGGGCCTTTTAATTTTATAAATGGAAAAAATAACATTCAAGGGTGGTTCGCCAATCTTCATCAACCCTTGAGAAATATTCCTCCACTGGTTGCTCCAACTGTCCAAGGTTGGTTGCCCGCCAAGGAAGAAAATAGGTCTACTGCAGTTGTTGCTAACCAAAGAAGACGTTGTTTCTAGAAGATATTCACCAGGCTATTGCTGACAAAAACATTTCCTCTACTGGTTTATCATTTAATTGGGAGTGATCCCCACAAAAATAACTGCACCGATCCTTAACCAGAATAAATTCAAAGTTTTGAACCTAAGATATCATTATCCCTTATTATTTTACTATTATTAAGAGGTTTGTTATCTCATGATATGGCTTCAAAAGATATATGTATTGGTGCCATATTTTAATTTTATGATTACCGTTCTCAAAGAAAAGTAGATATTATTTAACAATGTAATTGTTTCCTCCATGGTGTGAGGATGATGTCTGGAATTATTTAACAATGCCATTGTCCAAATATATATTTTTTAATTTTGAAAAAATCATTTTTGGTTGAGTGAGAACCTTAGAGGTACCTTGGATTTCATATTTCAAAATGATTAAAACTTTTAAAATTTCAAAAGGTTAACAATGTCATTGAACATTTAGTTTTAAAAAACATATTTTGATAGTTTTAATAAAACACATAACATATGTTTTTCATCAAATGAAACCTGATGACCGAAACTCAAAATTTATTTTAGTTAAGGACCATTATAGTTATAAACTTATAAAGAAAAACTACATTGATCCTTAACATGAATAAATTATGATTTTCGGTCCTCAAATGTCATTCTCCTAATATTTTATGAGCTTATGTCATTTATATTATTATTTTATGCAAAAAAATCTAACTATTAAATCATTAAATAAATTATAAACTCAAACTTGTTTAGTTACAAAAATCATTACTCTGAATTTATCATAATAAAATTTAGGAAGATTTCATTTTCGATCAATCTATTTTTCAGATTTATTTATTGGATAGTACATAATTTTTTTTAACTCTCAAGTAAATAAATATAAAAAATTATTTTTTTAATAAATTATTCATTTATTTTAATGATAAAAAACACACACATGTATATATATATATATAGTTTTTTCATGTGTTTTTAGATTTTTTTTTTAATATGTGTAGGTCAAAAATATTTTTAAAAATGAGACAGAAAGGCAGCAAGGGGCATGCCACTTCCCCCCCTACCTTTGACCTAGATCGATGACATGGCAAAGGCGGGTGGGGGTCATCGCCTTTCGCCTAAAGAGAAAGTGAAAGACGGTAGGGGGAGCGCCTTTCGTCTAATGTAAAGGTGAAAGGTGACCCTCCCCCTATCGTCTTTCCTTTAACACCTTGTAAAAGCCCCCCCCCCCCCCACACACACACACACTGAGAGACATTCTCCTCACTTCAAAATTCACTCATCTCTCTACATTCCACAACCTCTCTCTCTACAAGAAGTCTTCTTCGTGCGCAGTGGATCCGGTGGTCTAAAAGAAGTCCCTGTTTTTTTCGAAGCATCATTTATAGGTATTTTTCTTATTTAATTTAAAGTTATTTATTTATTTAATTGAATTATTTTTAGTTGTTTTAAAATATGTTATTTATTAATTAGTTTAGTTATTTATATATATTTTTAAATAATAGTTATTATTATTAATGATTAAGTATAGATTAACTAATGAATAACTTATGATTAAAAAATGATTACATATAATGATTATCTAATTATAATTAACTAATAAATATCATATGATTAACTTTTTATTAAGGCGTAATTAATTAAGGATTAAGTAATTTTTAAATAATGATTATAGAATGTTTAAATAATGATTTGGTAATGATTGACTAATGATTAAGTATTGATTAAATTATGATTAAATGATTATGTAATGATTAAAGATTGATTAATGAATGTATAAAGAAATAATGATTAAATATTGATTAAGTAATGATTAATGAATAATTAAGTAATGATTAAAGAATGATTCAGGGATGACTAAGGAATGATTAAGGGCTGATTAAAGAATGATTAAGGGATGATTATAGAATGTTTAAATAATGATTTGGTAATGATTAACTAATGATTAAGTATTGATTAAATTATGATTAAATGATTATGTAATGATTAAAGATTGATTAAGGAATGAATAAAGAAATAATGATTAACTATTGATTAAGTAATGATTAACTATTGATTAAGTAATGATTAATGAATAATTAAGTAATGATTAAAGAATGATTCAGGGATGACTAAGGAATGATTAAGGGCTGATTAAAGAATGATTAATGAATAGTTAAGAAATGATTAAGTAATGATTGACTAATGATTAACTAATGGTTAAGTGATGATTGGTGTCATCTTTTAGGATATAAGAAAATGTTCTAAAATTTTGGTAGCATAAAGATTATGTGGTTATCTAAGGAATCAAATCAATGTATGGATACTACAAGTGGATGTGGCTCTGGCGCATATGTACCTAAGAGTAACAACTCCGATAAGGTATCTTGGACCTGACTCGGGGTAATATGGTACACGACAACGGGGTTTGTTGCACACCTGGTTTGACACTCCTATGGGATATGCTTTAGATGATTCATATTTTCTTTATTAACTACTGAAATACCTTTAGAATGATTAAAAATTTTACTACGAAACATTAATATCATATTTTAGGATATAAGAAGATGTTATAAAATTTTAGTATCATAAAGATTATATTCTCAACCCTCATCATCAATAGTATTCACATAATGTTTTAGAAGTCGAGGTAAAAAGAAGAGAAAACACCAAATTTATTTATTTATCATTGATAAAATGACAATTATGATCATATAAAGTGAGGTGGAGAAGAACAAACACATTAAATAACACATGAATTATTTACAACATACAAGAAATATCTTAACATTTTTTAATAGAACATGGTTTGGATGAGATGAGTCTGACTTTGAAAGTGAGGTAAAATCCAGCTTATTTTTAGATTGGTAGCTTAATAACATCTTCAAAAGGTATGCACTTGACTTATGAATTTTAAAAAGTTTTCATCCTTTTAATGATATCTAAGATAAAATCTAAGATGTTTCATTAGAAGGTTGAAAGTTTTGGGAAACTCATAAGTTAAGTACATCCTTTTGGAAGATGTTGTTAAGCTACCACTTGAAAATAAGCTGGATTTTACCTCATTTCTAACATCAGCCCCATCTCATCCAAACCATGTTCTATTGAAATTTTTCAAGGTATTTTTTGTATATTGTAAAGCATTCATGTGTTATTTAATGCGTTTGTTCTTCTCCATTTCACTTTATTTGATCATAATTTTCATTTTATCAATGATAAATAAGCTGATTTGGTGTTTTCTCTTCTTTTTACCTCGGTTTCCAAAACATTTTGTGACTTATATTCTAATGAATTTTTATATAATGAAACATTAGTATCATATTTTAGGGTATAAAAAGACGTTCTAAAATTTCAGTATAATAAAGATTATATGGTCAACCATCATTTTCAATATTAGTTACACTATCAGAATCTTGATCAAAAAACATTTTTGACGTAGAGAGTCATGTTTGTCTGTGTGTACTGCTATGGGGAGGTTATTCAAACTCAGCAAGGAGCTTCTTATAGTATACAACCAAAAACAGTGGTTAATACGGCTAATTGTGTAACCCTAAGTGAAGGTATATGGTGATTGGGATGACTCGTATCTGGTGTTGTCACAATTGCTAGTCATACTAAGACACAACAACCAAGTTGTCTTACATCTTTATATGAATGAACATGTGTCTCAAGATAACTGACTTGATCTATCTCATGTTCAATTTCATCGGTTGTTCTGGGCATTCCTCCCTTGTATCTCGGCATTTCATTTCAGTAAATAGTTCATACAGATTGATGGAACGTTTCTATACGGAAAATACAAGAGCGTATTGTTGATTGTGGCAACCCAAGATGGAAACCATTCACCTCTTCCGCTTGTATTTTTCATTGTGGAGAAGGAAAATTACGAATCATGGAGTAGGTTTTTGGCATGTATCACCAACCATTTTACTAGCATTCGGGGTGTTTTTTTTATATCTGGTTGGAATCGGATAATCAATTAGGCAATCAATCCAGACCCTGATACATGGAGACCCCCAAATGCACATCATCGGTACTGCATCAGACACATTGCTAGAAACATGCGAAAAAATCCATAATGAACCTATAAAGAAGGAAATCACGACGCTTGGTATGCAATGTCTTTTTTATTTTTTATGATTTCAACATAAAGATAAAATCAATTTATGTGAAATATGATCATTTATGTGTAGCTTATGAGCCAGATCAATGGAGGTTTAGAGAATGTTTTGAACAAATTCATGAGGCTAATCAATAATTGTGTGATTATATGATGTGGATTCCAAATGAAAAATAGACATTAGCATATAACGGGGGGAAGAGGTACATACACATGAGCATAAACATTGTGGAGTGCATCAATGGTGTCTTCAAGGGGCTTTGCAAGTTACCTATAACTGCCCTAGTTCAAAAGACACTTTATTGTTGCATGAAGTACTTCGTTGATAGACAAAAACTGGCCTTAGACGGGATTCTACAAGGGCAAAGGTATGGAAGGCACTTTCAACGATAAATTGAAAAGAATATTGAAGAAGATTCTGGTTATCATGTCTGTCTTTTCCACTAAGTCTCTTGATTTAAAGTTCAAGAGTGTTCGAACCCCATCACAAATAGTGTCGGTGAAAAAATGGTGGTATTACTGAAATCGAGGCAATATCAATGTGAAAACCTCCTGACATTACGGTTTCTATGTGCACATGTCATCGCAGCATGTGCCTCTGTGAACATACCATGGGAAGAATGTGTTGATTCAGAGTACCGTTTGGACACCATTGTTAACTGTTATGTTGCACCATGGATGCCTATTGCGGAGTTTCAATATTTCTCAATGCTCGAAGACCAACTGATAATGATACCTGACATCAACAAGTTGCATAAATGAGGGAGACTGAAGTCCAGTAAGATGCGGAATGAGATGGACTGGCCTCAAGAACAAGGGAAAAGTTTGAGATGCACCTTATGTCATCAAGAATGTCATAATCGGAAACGATGTCCTAACATTGCTAGATCGAATTCACACTCTCAGCCACAATGATTTATTGTATCCTGTGTGATCTTTTAATATTGTTAATTATATGGTGTTAATATAAGACCCTTCATTTTGTAGAATTGTGTGACATTTCCGAATACTTTTACTATCAAATAACAATAAGTCTTTTATATTCATATTAAAAGAATTATGAAAAGTGCTTGTGAGGTGACATTAAAGTATAATCAATTTGTTCATGACTAAACTATAAAGCAAGCATGTTAGCAAATAATCATGAAACATACCATCATGTGAGAAATCATATGTAAATTACAAAGCACGCTATTTTCTAATAAACTTTTAGAAAATGAAGACAAAATATTTATATATATAAATATATATAATCATATCTTACAAAACACCTTTTTCTAGGTAAAAACATATCTTAAGAACGCTTTAGAAGTATGTTTTGAGAAACATGTAGACATGTCTTTTTCTTTTGATAAAAAAAAACTTCATAAAACAATGCGAATAAACATGACATGTCTTACATTTTACAAGTCATAACATTTTGTTGACCATAACGTTATATTTACATTTTACACTTACGATTTATTTCATTTTTTACATACAAATGGAGGATATTAGACTACTCACTGAGCAGGTTACGCATGTTTCTCAGGCCGTGCTAGAGGGTCGTGAGGTCTGACGGATTAGGGTGCATCGAGCGCACCGTTTTTCATAACAAGCTGCCACCACCCGCCATTATTCCATAGTTGCGTCGTGTTGCCTTCTATGGCATTGCAGTATATGATTTCACATTTGTTGATCATCATTTGCTTGTCGCCCTCCTAGAGAGGTGGAGACCATAGACATACACATTTCACCTGTCTGAGGGAGAGATGATCATCACCCTTGAGGATGTGTCAGTCCTCGGTCTTCCTGTTTAGGGGGAAGTCGTTATTGGACTCACTCGTGCATACTGGTCTGACCTTGTTCAAAGATTGGTAGACGTCGGCATTTTGGTCGGCTCTAATGCTAGAGATGGCAAGTCGATATCTATGGGCTAGCTTGAGGCGCGGTTTGCAGATTTACCTGATGACGCTAACGAGCAGACTCTCATGTGTCGTGCTCGTGTATATATATTACGGATCATTATAGGGACTCTATATGTTGATCACTCGGGTAAGCAAGTGCACATGATGTATCTAGGGTTACTGGATGACTTTGATCGAGCGGGGATGTACAACTGGGGATCTGTCTGCTTGACTTACACATACAGAGCATTATGCACGACATGTCGCGTAGACCACACGGATCTCGAGGAATGCTTCATCCTTCTTCAGATGTGGGCATGTGAGCGCATCCCTTCACTATGCCCTAAGCTTGCTGCTAAGTCACTGCCTATAGAGGTGTTGCATGACGCTCCGCGTGCACACTAGTATGGTCACTGATCTTTATTGGTTTATGATGCTAGTATGAGTTATTGAATTTAATTTCTTATTATTTATCACTTTCGATGATGTATTTTACAGGTTGAGTTAGAAACATAACTTCGTTAGCATTTCGAAACACTATTTGGGTGCATATTGTCTCAAGTTGGACAGTCTCTTACCCGACAAGATGAGTATATACAATTTATCATTGTCTAACAAATTTAATAATAACATCAATTTTATTTTTTAGTAAGAAACTTTTTTGACAAATCTTACATGTCATTTCAGATTTCATGGATGTCATACTGGGTTTTATTGAACCAGTTGCCAGTATACTGTACTGTTGGACTTCATGATGTCGTGGTTATAGTGTCAGTCATTCATTTTCATATTATTGAGTGGCAGTAGCCTGATAGAGTCATGTGGCAGTTTGTTTGTGTTCATCACATTCCATTTCCACCGAGATAAACAGGGAAGCTTCGTGACTTGAAGCAGACAGGGAGGTAGGATGAGGATAGGCGACGACGGCAAGTCGAGTATCTCGACCTCTGGACAGACAAGTAGCGCTTCGTATCCAAGGTGTACCTACAATGCGATTTCATCTTTCAGAGCAGATCAAGTATGAGTCATGATATAGACTGAAGTCTATACTGCATCTTACTCGACACATCAGAGGGCTGCATGATATGGTAAGTCAATAAATTTTCATTAGTTTATTTATTGAACTATTTTCTAATTCATTTTGAATCTCTTTACAGTATACTCGATCATAGCATCTTATTCGCATGAGTGATCCAGATGAGGATGGGGTTGCTAGTCTGGCAGCGATCCATGCCGCAGCGATGACGCTAAGGCTAGCTTATCATGTGATTCACGAGAGCATCTTCGATAGTCCACCTCAGATAGTAGAAGTTTCTGCTTAGGAACCTCCTCCAGCAACTGCTGATGCTGATGAGCCACGATGACAACGATGTATATCGCATCGTGCTGCATGTGAGGTTTCACATGTTCCATAGACAAATGTCGACCCTCAATCAGTCCAGCCTCAACTGATTGTGGATGTATATCAGGCGGCATGAGATCCATCTTTCTTGATAAGATATCCATAGTTTTCTACAGCTTGAGGTCCTGATCCTTCGCAGCCTATATGGTTCTCTCAGGCGATGGTGGTGGGTCCTTCTACACACTATTAGGAGAAGGATTAGGTGCTCAGGACGACATCTAATTGACACCTCCTCCCACCGAGACTCAAGCATAGTATGCGATGGTCGACGTTCCAGTGCCTAAGGATCAGCTCTCTCTAGATCATCAAACTCCACCCCAGTAAAGAGCTCGACGATCTCGATACAGGCGTACCATTTGCAGACCACCACGTGGGACGGAATCTCCCTATAGAGATTGATTATATTCATTCATGTATATGTTTTATGTCTATTGAAATGAAGAAATTGTTTTTACTATAAGCCATTTTTACATGTTTACCTAGTGTTTCAATTTTCATTTATATTTTAGTCACGGTTTATATTTTATAAGCTTTCATAATAGACTACTTGAAACATAGGAAAACTTATTGAATTTTAAATAGACAATTTTAAAAACTTAAAAAAAAAATACACTATAAAAACAGTCTAAATAAAATTTAAAACATAGCCCAAACATTTAAAAAGTTGTTGAAAATAAAATGAATTTCACAAATATAAGAAATAAATAAAAATGGAAGGAATGTAAAAAAAATCATAAATACCATTGTAAGTAGTTTAAAACAATACTAAAATTTATTTTCAATAAAATATTGATGAAGTTGAAACATTACACATTCAAACTAACCTTAGATATTGAATTTTGCTAAAATGAATACTTTCTACTCAAACTTCACTTTTTATCAGTATATTCTAATTCTATAGAATATATTGACTTACAAAATCCAAAAAAAAAAGTAATATAACATAAGAATAGTCGTGAACAGAATAAAAAAAGATGTCAAGTTAAGAGCACTTTCGGTCCTATAGAAATGGTGGATATATAAAAAATCTACAGTTCACATATCTTTTATTTAAGTCGCACGTTGATTTCTTATGAGTTTTATTGAAACAAATGAATTGAAAGAAAACAATATATATATATATATATTGCCTCCTGTGCTCCCGTGTGTTGGTAATAGTGAGGAGGGGTTTGGGGAGTGGTTGAGGGGTTCCCGGGCCAGCGGTTTATCTGCATTTTCTTTGTTGCGTCTATGTTGGTTTCACGGTTGTATCCAATTTATACATATATTACAAAAATCAAGGATGATAAATTATAAAGTTATAAATAAAACATTGTTTTGAAAAATAAGTAAATATATTTTGATATTGTGACTCACAAAAAAAATATATATATATTTTGTATTGTAGACCCGGACAAACATAAATAATAATGATTAATATATACAAGGTAATTCAGGTAAAAAAGTATTATAGACTCCTGTGAGAGGAGGGACGACACGAATAAAAAAAAATATCTAATGGAATAAAACAATTTATTTAGCAATACCTGCGTTACCTTTTGAAAAGGGTAACGATAAGAGACAGATATAACCAACAACACAAGAATCTGGTTCAATCATTGTAACCAGCTTTAATTGTAATTGAAATAATCGATTATAAGCAATATATAAATACAATATTAAAATATTTATTAAAAAGCTAGTGTAAATGTCGGGGAGGGCCCACTGACACCTCAAGTACCTGCCGACTTCAGTCCGGCCCATTACCCGGCGATCCACACCTGCCACGTGTCCCAATAACTACTGTTCAACTCTCACCTGTCCATTTCACCGCAGTAATTGTTGAGACGGGTGCGCCACGTCACATCCGAGGAAAACGAATCCTTCTTTTAAGAGGCTCATTAAATACCGGCGAACGATAAAATCGGGCCCGCCAGACCCCACTGTTGGGTTCGGTCAACCCAACGAGACGCTTGGATGTGACATAAAGCATGGGCCGGGGCCCACGGGCCCAGCGCCTTACCACCCACCACGTGGTGGCCTGTCATGAGTGTCGGCCCGTGAGACGGCGAGGCCCCTCGCTCCTACGGCCCTCACCGAAACGCGGGCGTCCGTTGATCAGGGACACGTGGAGCGACGAGGATGATCGGTTGCGTGCATGGGGTGCTCCTGCCTTGTTGCTTTGCCTCATGGATTTGATGTGGACCATACGAGTGGTAGGTTTTGTCCGTCCCGTCTTGTCACTTCAGTTGCCTTTCTTAAACTCCAGCCCCACTCCCACATTTTTTTTCAGAACTTTATTTTTATCACCCGTATTTTATTATTATTATTTTAAATAATCACTCACCATGTTCAAATTTAAGCTTGTCAGATTATCAATTTAATAACCAAATTCAATAATCGTTTTATTATTATTATTTTTGGATCCGGTTATTAATTTTCATTAACATTATTTTTAATTGGATTTTCAGTTTAACCATTATGGAAAAAAATATTATCAGTGTCAACAAAAACTCATAATCATATATAAATACTTAAATTTTATAAGAAAAATATTTTAAAACAATCATAAATTTATAAATATTTTTTATGGTTATAATCAATCACATATTTTTGGATTTGGCTCATTAATTTTAACTAACACATGATGGGGGGAAGTAGAATAAATGGGTTTCATAAAAACAATTGGATGTGATGTGTCAATATAAAACTTTTATAGAACTTCTCCAACATATCTTGATTGATGGATGAAAATTTCATATTCTGGAGTTTAATATGTAGTTCATGGTAGAACCCTTTCTTTCCAAAATCTTTTATTTCAAAATTTTCATTAAATATTCAATTTCCTTGGAAAATTCATTGATAGTTACTAATTAAAACTGTTTTTATTACAATGCACGCAAGCAAATAAAACCGCAACTTTATGAAAACTGTAACATATGTTAGTTTTTGGATTTCAATAAATTGATATGGAGTTAATCTTTAGTTTATTTATTAAAGTTAGATGTCATGGAAAAAATGAAATTTTATTCTTATAATTATTTGATTATTTAACTAAGAAATATTCATTGGTATGTGATTAATTGGGGGAATATTCTATAAACATGAACAATACTAGAGGAATTAATTTAATAACATGGGATTGGTTTCATTTGAGGGCTATGGGTTTGAATGGAAATATTAGAGAGGTATTAATTATGAGAATCTACCACATATGGTGAATTTGAATAGAAAATAATCTATAAATATAGAAACATCTTTGTAACGTCCCGGTTCCGGGTGTCACTCAACAGGTGTTCCAAACCCGGTTCGTCACGTGACCTCAAACGCATTTCTCCAAACGTCAGAGACTGCCGACTAGCAGCGATGACCCAGGTCTGATAGTAGGGAAACTATGCCCTCATTTGTCAAAGTGCAGCACAACGGAATAAATAAATAGCATACAACAAGCGGAAGCAGTAAACAATATATATAACAGAAATGGATAACTGATAATAACAAGGAAACCAGCAGTCATATATATATGAAAATGCAGCATGTTACTATTCTATAAAACAACCAAAACATGTTACACTGCAATACAATACAACTGAAGTACAAGTACCAAAAATCAAAACAGAACAGCCAGCGGCATCGCGAACCCAAGCTCGGTCTCATGCTCCCCTACTTCCCAGCAACAATCAAGTACCTGTATAGGGACCCTTGCCCTTATCCACACCTGCAGAAACTTAATCTGTTTGGGCCGAAGACATGACTCAAACAGGGTGTGAGAAATAAATCCCAATAGGCACCCACCAAAGACTCGTGCCCAACTCCGTAAAAATATGCAACAACAGTGTGCAGTAGTAAAATGCAATAAACTAAGCAGTACTTAAAAGTAACTAACTTTACCAGTTATATTGACATTTTATTATTCTTTTGAACATTCAATTTAAGATATCACCACAGTAAATATTCTAAGTAAAACAACCAGTGTCCTCAGACACGTAAACCCCTACCCTCAGGTAAAGAGAATCCAAATACAGGAATCTACCCACAGGCATATCAAATATTGCCCACAGGCGTACGAGATGTCGCCCACAAGCACAGAATTAACTGCCCACGGGCACGGAAGAAGTTGCCCACAGACTAAGTAGTACATTGCTCACATGCTAATCACAACACTGCTCTCAGGCTAAACAAGTAACTGGGTCATACCCAACATGTAAACAAGCAATACACATGCAATTCTTCTCAAGACAATTCTATAATCATTATTATAAAGGCATACCCTCGGGTATCCTGACCAAACGACTAAACAGATGAACGCACCCCCGGGATGGTCTTGGATCCAAGCAGCGATCCCAAACAATAGTTTATTATCACATTTAACTACCTATACAATTCTAGGTATTTAAAACAGCCAAGACCTCAGCCACACGACACCCCAACATGGGTTCGTAGCTCAACGGTACACAAAACGCACAACAGTTGGAAATTAAACACCAAGCCACCTACCTTAAACACCCTTGAACGGTATACGCGAACGACGATTTCATAAACGTCCAAGAACGACGTAGATATGGGATAAGAAAATTTTCGTTCAATCGTAAATAACTTCCCCTCGGGAAAAAATTGGTAAGAACTACGCAAAGAGAGGAGAGAGCTTACCCGTGCGGTTCCAAGGAGATTGAAGGTGCAGAAAGTAGATCTCCGGTACTCGAACTGGAGCTCCTCGAAGATCCGGTCGTCCCTCCCGAGCCTCCCTCCGGTTCTAAGCTTGCTCTATTAACAGAGGAGGCTACTGTCTGTTTTAAGCGAAAAAAACAAAATACACAGCGTGTACTTCCCATTTTTTAACTGTTTCGCTAGCGGCTTCTCGCCAGCGTGACACTATTCATCTGTCGACATGAGTACACGGCGTGTATGCCTCTATACACGGCGTGTACTGTCGCCCAGCTGGCCATCACCTTACTATTCACCTGCCGACTGACTACACGACGTGTAAATATCTACTACACGGCGTGCAGTCGGTTTTTACACCATTCGTCATCGACATGGCCACACACCATGTGTACTCATCTCACACGGCCAAAAGTACATGGCGTGTACTTCCAAAATTTTGGGATTTTTCTCCATTTTCCTTATTTTCTCAAAAACACTTAAGGAAATAAGAAAAGAAGAAACTCGTACCTCAAGAATAAAAACCGGGTTCTTACAATCTTGACATATTATCCTCTTTAATCTCATCTCTACTTCTCTACTAGTGGTGGTGTAATCTTGGAATGAGGTGATTGGAGGACAATCGGCTGGACAGATTATCAAATCATTTTCAAAGTGTAATAAAAAATATTATTAATATATATATATAATTACTATAATTACATTTATTTATATACATTAATTAAAAAACTCATGTTTACAATTGATATATATTTTTTAATAATTCAATTATATACATAATGTTTTAAAAAAAGTATTTATAATATTATATATATATATTTAAATAATTATAAATTTATAATAATTTTTTTAAATAATAAATATATTTATTATATTTATAATTATATATTTATAAATAAATATATACCTCCAATAAATTTGGTCAATAAATAAATAAATAAATAAATATATATATATTAAGAGATAATGATGATATTCATGATTGACGTTCTTACATTATATGTGTTGGTATGTATAATTGATGTTATATGACTCAACAGTTTATTTGTGAACATGATTGTGAGTTATTATGTTCTGAATGTTGAGATTACTTATATTAATGACGACACATACATACGTTATGCATTCACGACTCATGAATGTTAATTTATACATTAATTTAACCCTTATTGATCACGATTTTCATATATACGTGATGACTCATTTTTGATAATATATACCTTATTAGGTATAATTCATTCATGCTATACCCATTAACTTATTATGTTTTCATAAATACTTATAAAATTACAATAAATACATTTAAATAATAAAAATATTTATTATATTTATAATTATATATGAATACTTTTTAAATATATTTATTTATAATTATAATTTTAACTATATAGATATATTTAAATAATTATAAAATTACAATAAATACATTTATTATTAGTTTATAAATATATTTATCAGGAAAGTTCAGAAGCTGAGCATGCGCGGTCCTAAAATTTATCAAAGGAAATAAAAATACAAAAGCACAAAGAGTGTGGTACAAAAAATACCACCAAACATGACAACGACAAACCAATGCCACTCAAAAAAACGATCCGATGAAGGCAGCCGCTTCATCAACAAAATAAAAGTCCCATGAACCTTGATAATGACAAAAATAAAAGGCTCCTAAAAACATAATGTTTTGGACCCACGACCCAAAACCCAAAACCCAAAATGATCCAATTTCAGACACCCCACAATCTACGGGCTAATAGCGATGAAAAAGTGATGATAAAGGTAGGTTTTATTAGCGTTTTCTATTTTAGTGCTGATAAAACATATATTTATTAATGCTTTTTAAGTAGCGATGATAAAAGCGTCACCCAATTTTATAAATGAACCCTAATTGTCGGCCTTTTCTCTCCCATACCTTCAAGCTCTCGCAGAAGCCGACTGCCGCTGTGTTGAGATTCATCACATTTATTGATGAGAGAGAAAATTATATTAATGGAGAGATTTATTGCAACATTAATTGAGGATTTTCTCTGAACAATTTTTTTTGAAGATGGTGCCTCAATCAAAGACCAAGACACAATTTATTGAAAAAAAAAGGTTACAAGAGTCTGAAAGACGAAAATTTCTTACAATCTTTATCATAAAAAGGGAGCAAATCACCAAGCAAGTCATCCTGCCATGTAATGTCCTGATTGACCCCCTTGTTGGCAAGACCATCAACAACTATATTCACTTAACGAAATGCATGAGTGACAATGTAGTTGATATCTGAGAGCAAAGCAAGGCAATTCATCCAATGAGAAGTAAGCAGCCAACAAGATGTAGCTGACAAGAGAGACTCGGAATGGGGTTGTTATGTTGGCAGTGGCCCGTGTGACACGACAACGACGACACAATTATTATGTACGTTTGGAGAGGTTCTTGGAAAGATATTCAAGATGTCGTCCACCGAGAGAAAGAAGGGGGCTACCGCATCAACAGTAACATGTGCGACACGTCGGCGTTTAACAGGTACAGAACAGTGATGACGCAATTGATGATCGGGGCCACATATTGAAAGTCTTTCTGATAGTGGTGATCAGGTGGCGTGTCCCAATTGAAGACCAGTGGTACATCATGATGGCGAGATAATTCGGGTGTCGTAAGTTGGTGCGAGGCTGACGCATGTTCAAGTGAAGTTTTCTGAGGTAGTGACGTTTTGTTGATAGAACGATGAAGTTTTTTCATATATTGATCTTCAGATACATGATGTTGGAGGGATGAACATTCAGAGAGAAGACAGAAACATATCAGGGTGTGGTTTTCACACAAGTTTTCTACGCTATCTCATCTGTGATTCAAGTTCGGGCATTACTTAGATTCTTTGTATTCTCTGATTTATAGTGGATATTTTTGGGAATTGCCCCGTGGTTTTTTAATCCTCTGCAAGGAGGGTTTCTCCACGTTAAAAAACATTGTGTGCTAATTTATTTATTCTACTTATATCGCTTCCATATTTCAATGGGTTTCTCATGATATTTTTGGTAAGCAATTTTTGATCCAGAATCGAGATTCTCCCCAACAAGTGATATCAGAAGAGGTTGGTTCGTGCTTGCAGTTTAACGTGAGAATTATGAAAGATTCTGAGAGGATCGTTGATGCGTGCGCGGAGAAAAATAAGTTTTAGAAATTAAAACAGGCTGAGAGAGGTGATGCACATGTCGGCTCAAGGGATGTTGAGTAGGGGGAGCAATTTTTTCCTGCAGGTACTCCAAATTATGTGACGATCACGATTATGGGGGAGTCATATGTTTATGGTTCTTATCTTGTTCATCGGGACAATGCAAATGTAGATGTGACAAAGATTTCAGTGTTTGATTTTCTTTTTTGCGGGAGGAGTTGATATTTTTTTTTGGTCAGAAGTGCAAAAGGACGTCATCATATTTTCTGCGGATGATGATGGTTGATGTGATACCGACCTATTTTCTTTCAATTAGGTTTGTTAGATGGTTTCATTCATTAGTGTGATGAGGGAGGAGATTGTTGGGATTCATCACATTTATTGATGAGAGAGAAAATTATATGAATGAAGATATTTATAGCAATATTAATTGAGGTTTTTTCTCCCAACAGTAAGAGCGATTTAATTGTCAATATTAATGGATGAAATGAGATATTGACTGCATTAATTGGTGATTATGAACTTGGTGTCTATATAAAGAGGATGTAGCAACATATTTTGAAGGGTATTCCGACAAGATGTAGCCGACAAGGTAGACTCAGGAAGGGGATTTCCATGTTTGTGGTGGCCCGTGTGACACGACAACGGCGACACAATTATTATGTACATGTAGAGAGGTTCTTGGAAAGATATTCAAGATGTCATCCACTAGGAGCAAGAAGGGGGTTACCGCATCGACAGTAGCATGTGTGACACATCGATGTTTAACAAGTGCGGAGTAGCGGCGACGCAATTGATGATCGGAGCTACGTATCGAAAGTCTTCCTTATAGCGGTGATCAGGTGATGTGTCCCGATTGAAGATCGATGGTACATCATGATGGCGAGATCATTCGAGTGTCATAAGTTGGTGCGTGGCTGATGCATGTTCAGGTGAAGATCTCCAAGGTAGTGACGTTTTGTCGACAGAAGGGTGATGTTTTTTCACAGATTGATCTTCTGATACATGACGTTGGTGGGATGAACAATCAGAGAGAAGGCAGAGTCGTATCGAGGTGTGGTTTTCACACAAGTTTTTTACGCTCTCTCATTTGTGATTCAAGTTCAGGCATTACTTGGATTTTTTGTATTCTCTAATTCATAGTGGATATTTTTGGGAATTGCCCCGTGAGTTTTTAATCCTCTGCAAGGAGGGTTTTTCCACATTAAAAAATCCTACGTGCTGATTTATTTATTCTGCTTATATCGCTTCTATATTTCGATGAGTTTCTCATGATATTTTTGGCAGGCAATTTTTGGTCCGGAATCAGGATTCTCCCCAATACGCTGCGCCGCCTCTCTTGCCGAACTCCGTTGCTGCCGCTCTTGCCGAACCCTGTTGTCGCCACGCGCCGCTCTCCTCCAGCAGCACTGCCTCTGCACCGCCGCTTCGCCGCACTACCGCCACGCCGCCTCGACAAACCCCTCTACCGCCACATTTTTGATGAATCAAGACCCTCAAAACTAAAGGTATGATATTCAAATCTTTTTTTTATGTATTTCTCTATGATTTCTTCTCATATTCCATTGTTATTCATTATTCATTCCTTTTCCTTGATGATTGAAACTATAGATGACCACGTGGATGAACCTAGGGTAGGGGAGGAGGGTTTAATGAAATTTCATGTCTTTCTTGGTTCTTAAGGATCTTTTTTTAGTGATTCTATATGAATGTGACATAGTTTATCAGTTTTAATGTAGGTGTCTTTAAATATTTTTTCATTCCCTATGAACTCCTAATGTTCTTGATATTTCCATTAGTTATTATTAAAAAACATTCTTTTGATGAAGCGTTATGAATTATTATTTAATTTAATGACTTCTGTTTTCTAAAAAAGAAATTCCATGTGGATTTTTAAAGGGAAACATCTTTGGTTACAAGGAGTTCTCAATGAAGTGATTCAACAGAATGATTTGGTTTCAAAATAAATCATCAATATAAATTTTTATTGAAATATAACATAGAAGTGATGATTTTTGTAATTAAAAACTTATGATAATTGAATTATATATGTTTGATTATTATTTGTACGTGGGAGAACGACCAGTACAGATTATGCTCTAGAAAGGGATAGTGGCCTGGTTATAATGAGTTTGTTAAAAGGATTGATTAGTACCCTAATGATACAAATGAGCTCCCTTGTATAGAATACTTGGTTCACGTATTTCATCTAGTGTTCCTAGTGTCAGTCTTAGTATCCTCAGACTCAAAGGTTTTATCATATGATGCATGATTAATGACTACCTGTGACGTGATATCATTATTTCTCTCTTTATTACTGAATCTTGATATTTCCAATGTAATCCAACCTTGGGTTTAATTTATTTGACCATTTTCCTGTTTTCTATTATGAAAATATTATTTTAAAGAAACAATGGTTTTTATGTCATTTTTTTCAAACCAGAACTAATGGTTTCCATGGTGAAGAACATTATTTAGATTCGATGTGTTATCCTATTGGGCTTTTCTTCACACCCTACACATTCCAAAGGGGTGTATATAGAAATGGTTTTAAGATACATTAAAAATAAATGGTTCCATTACATTTGGTGACTCTTATTGTCCCGTTTGGTTTATCAGATAAGATAATCATGAAAACATTTTAACCAATCAAGTGATTTTATAAAGGTGAACTAATTTATAAATTGATTTAAAGGGTGGTTTAAGTGTAATGTTTTAAGAAATGTCTTATAAATTATTTCAAATTATTATATAGAGAATTGGTCACTTGGTGTGTTTTCCAAGTGGTTTTTTCCTTTTTTATGGAATGATATTTGATGAAAAGTGTTTGGGAAAATGCCTAAATGGATTTTTGTAAAGAATACTTTTGGTTTTAAAATCAATGGTAATCACCAACTTGATGTTTTAAAAATTATTCTTATGTTAATTTGATTTCAAACCAATATTTTGGGTGATTTGAAAGTGTTAAAAATGTTGGAAAATGTTGTTTTATTTTTAAAGTGGCGAGTTAACCCTTGAAATTTATATTTAAAATCATTTTTGGGATGATTTATGCCTTTTCTCTCTCTACTTCTATTGAATCCCCTAATATTTATATTATTATTTAGCACATATTTTATTGACATTTTCCCCATGTTGTGCGACTTGACATAGTGGTTCTTGACCGTGTGCTTTCTTTCTTCTTTGTATGGTTTGCTTTTCAGATTTTTTGAAAAGGGATTGTGAAAGATTTTTAAAGAAGGAAAAAAAGGAAAGCATGATTTTGAAGTGCTTTCAAACTATTTTAATAATGAGTTTGAAAAGTATTCAAAAATGATAAAAGTTAGAATGGTTTGTATTTGAAACTCCAAGAATGTGTGAGTTTTGGAAATGGGGTTTTAGGCCACCATGCATAGTTTTATGGAAATAGTTGGTTTTCAAACATGTTTTAGAAAACTGTATTATAGTTGTAAACCTATTTGAGTTTTGAAATGTGTATTTCAGAAATGGTTTTTATGAAATAGTTTAAAATCATATTTTAAAAAGGTGATTTAACTAAGAGGTATTGGCTGAGGAAAAATGTTTTCCATGTGACTGTTTTCATTTAATGAATATCTTAGAAAAAAAGTTTTAACACACTTTTATGTGTTACTACTTATTTGGTAAAACTTTATAGAAAATTTTTATGTTTATAATGTATTTCAAACTAGATTTTTTATAATGTAATAAAAAAGTGATCTCTTAGATTTAGTAGGTTGTGGTGACCTACTGGACTTTTAGATCATGCCTATATTTTATAGGTTCAGGTTTGTTCTGGCTTGTTTTGCTTCCTTTGGATCTTTTGAGAGGGATATATGGTTGGATGGTGGCCTTAGTTGAACATATTTTATATATTTATTTTGTTAATTATTAATATTACCGAATCAAATAGGATGAATATGAACAAATAATGGATGAATGCCAATCATCTGAAAAAAGAGTATGAAGATGGAGCAAAAAAGTTCATCAAGTTTGCAAAAGATCATGCATACGACCCTTCTCAAATCATTTTTCTATGTTTAAGCTGTTGTTATTCAAGACTAATTAGTCCATAGGAGTTGGAAGAACACTTGATATGTTATGGAATAGATCGAAATTATAAATGTTGGAATAAACACGGGGAAAAGTGAATATAGCTAGTGGATGGGATAACACTGCAATTTATGGATCATATGATATGATTACAAGTGTAGACAATGAAAAAGACCATATCAAGGATGTGATTACAGGTGCGAATGATGATGAAGACCGTATTGAGTAAATGACAAGGAAATTTGAAGATAAACTTTGTGATTGTCCAAAATTGTTTGAGAAGTTAAAGAGTTGCACAAATATGCCATTGTATGTTGGTTGCATTAAATATATAGTATTTTCAACTGTACTGAAGCTGTATAATTTAAAAGTAGTCAATGGATGGAGTAATTCTAGTTTTACGGAACTACTTTCTCTCTTAAATGACATGCTCCCAGAAGACAATGATCTATCTAGTTGAACATATGATTCCAAATGAATGCTACGCTCAATGGGTATGATCTCTAAAAGAATACATGCCTACTAGAATGACTGTATACTATTTTGCAAGGACCGTAAATCACTTACAGAATGCCCAAAGTGTGGTGCTTCTCAATACAAGAAAGATGAATTTGGTCTTACAAAAGTTGTATGGTACATTCCAATCATTCTAAGGTTTAAGCACCTATATAGAAGTGAGGAGACTGCACAAAAATTGACGTGGCACGTAGATACAAGAAATAAAGATGAGAAACTATGTCACCCAACATACTCTCCTTAGTAGAAGATAATTGATCATGAGTATCCTGAATTTGTAAACGAGTCAAGAAACCTTCTTCTTGCATTATTTACAGATGGAGTGAATCCTTTTGGTTTTCAAAGTAGAACTCACTATACATGGTCAGTTATGTTGGTATATTATAACTTGCCACCATGGTTATGCATGAAACAAAAATACATCATGTTATCTATGCTTATATGAGGACAAAAACAACCAAATAATGATATTGATGTTTATATGGCTCCATTGATCGAGGATTTGAAATTATTGTGGGATTCAGGTGTTACATTGTATGATGCTTACAAAAATGAAGATTTCACATTAAGATCAATGTGATATGAGACAATAAATGACTTTCCTACTTATGAAAATTTGTTAGGATATAACATTAAAAGAACTCAAGGGTGTCCCATTTGCGAACAAGGTACACAATCAATTAGGCTAAAATATTCATTGAAGACTGTGTTTCTAGGACATCTCATATTTTTACCCCAATAACATAAGTACCAATCTTAGACGATGTCATTTTATAGAAGTTCAGAAGAATGTACAACACCGCTTCCACTAATAAGTGATCAACTGTTTGAGAAAGTAAAAGACACAGACACTTCTTTTAGTAAACTGTTTTTGAAAAACCTTATAAAAACCAGTTGGAAAAAGAGATTAGTTTTTTTTTGAATTACCATATTGGAATTTTCTGTACATCAGACATTTTCTTGATGTATACATGTTGAAAAAAATGTATGTGATAGTGTCATCGACACGTTTCTAAATTAACCCAACAAAATAAAGGATGGAATTAAGGCTAGGTTAGACATGGTTGACATGAGAATATGAGAAGAGTTGGTGAAATTGAAGGGTGAAAAATGAACTTTTCTTCCTCCAGCTGCTTACACTCTTTCCAAGCTAGAGAGATATCAGTTTTGCAACTTCTTGAATGACATAAAGGTTCCAGAGAGGTATTCATCAAATTTCAAGAATATCGTGTCAATGAACAATTTAAAGTTAAAGGGTCTAAAATAACATGACTTATATATTTTAATATAAGATATAATTCCTATAGCTTTACTTTGTATTTTTTCCTAAGAATGTCCGTCATATATTAACCAAGCTTTTTTTCTTCTTCAAAGCTATATGCAACAAAGTTATAGACCCGACGAAATTTCCGACTATGGAAAGAGAAGTTGTCATCATATTATGTGAATTTAAAATGTTCTTCCAACCAATATTATTTGATATGATGGTTCATTTGATGGTTCACTTGGTGAGATAGATTCAACTATGTGGTCTTGTACACTATAGATGGATGTTCTCTATTGAATAATATATGGAGATTTTGAAAGGGTATGTCAAAAATCAAAGTCGGACAGAGGGTTGTATTACATAGAAATATATTGTTTAGGAATCTATTGAATTCTGTACCGAATACCTATCTGGTGTGGAAAGCATTGGTCTACCGAAATCTCATCACACTGGGCTTGCGGGTGAAGGAATTTTTGGAAGAGATGTTGTGACAATCAATATTACAAATTGGGAGCAGGATCACCTTTATGTTTTTCATAACAATTTAGAGGTTTCCCCATATATTGAAACCCACAAAGAAATTATTAGTCATTTGAATTCATCAAGGGCTGAAATATGGATATCAAATACACAAAATCAATAGTTTATAGGATGGTTTCATGATCATATTTTTAAAAGAGTCAGATAAAAATCTAGATTTAATTTTAGAACCACTTCGATGGATAGTTAGAGGACCAATTGTGTATGTATTATCATAAAATGGTTATGTAATTAATAGTTATACATTCTATAAAAATGAACATGATAAAGAGAGTATCATGCAAAATAGTGAAGTCTCACTTGTGGCTGAAGCGATGCATGTTTCTGGTACCAAGGAAAGAAATCCAATTTATGAGAATATGTCATACTTTGGCATCATCAAAAAAATATGATAGTTGGATTATAAAAAATTCTAAGTGATGATTTTTTAATGTAAGTGGGTTGATAATGTAGGACCCTGGGACAACCTGAGAGGGGAGGGGTGAATCAGGGTGCCAAATTTTTCTTTTTAAAACAAGGATCTATTTCCCACGTTGGTAGGAACTTGTCAAACCTGTAAGACCAATGAGAACAGAAGTCAAACAATCACATGCATGGAGACCACATAACACTTTTACTTGGTTCACCACTAAGGGCTACGTCCAAGGAGAATACGCCGACAATGTGTCAGTCGTACCAAAATCCACTAATCTTCACTAGTTTTTGGATTACAAGGTTCGGTCACAGACACTTTGTTCTAGGCACACTACATTTACAATGGTTCAGGGAAAGATCACTGCATCCCTCAGATCACTTCCGTCGACCCCCCTAGCTCACTACCTTGTGAGAAGTCTAACTTAGTTTATCGACTTGAAGGTCGCTTTAGTAGATTTGCATTGAAGTCTTTGTCTCTATTTAGCATGAGACACTACTTGCATCGATGTCCTGAATTGATGCACTTAAAAGCTCTGAACCACTGAACTGGATATTCAGAACATATATTCAGTCTTCACTGACAATTGTGCGCAACACCAACCATGTGTGCGCAAAATATTACTTTTGTGCGCAAGATTTGATTTTTTGTGCGGAAAATATTTCACACAACTACACCCTTTATGCGCAAATTTAACTTCTGTGCACAACTTTAACTTTTCCACATAACTTTAAATTTTCTTCACAACTTTAACTTTTCTGCGCAACTTTAACTTTTCTGTGCAACTCCCTTTTTTTGCAACTTTTACACGCATCAGAACTCAGATCTTCTCTAAGTCTTCAACTGCACCGAATGTGGTGGGTTGCCTCTTATTTATAGGATTCACCGACCCTCGTGCGTAAAACCCACCATGTCACGCAAAACATCTTATTCTACATGCAATTCTTTTTGCGCAAAAACCATTTTCCGTGCACAACTCCATATTTTTCACGCAGCTCACGCCTTTGCTATTTTTTGACGTTCTGACCCTGAAACATGCTTTGCGTGTAAGTTTCCATAACACCAACAATCTTGCACGTAACTTCCTTTTCCAAACACACTTTTCTCCATATTCCGATTTTTAGGCCCAAAAAATTGGCAAACACTGGGAAATGACGCCACCTTCAATACTGTTGTCCTCTTGAACTGTATGATCCCTTTCCTGGAAAACATTCTGAACTTTCAATGAGGATTGGAAACAAACACAAACCATACTCTATTTCTTTCATAGAATGGTCGTGGTTCCAACAGATAACAGGAGTACTGTTAAAATATATGAATTGGGATCCGTGAAAGTAGATTTCAGTAAGGAAGGGTATAAAGACAAATTGTTGACATCATAGGTAGTACACATATTTTATGTTCCAAATCCCACAAACCGAAATTGGTCAATTGTTCTGTTATTGACCAAAACCACTAAAGGGTCAGATGAAAATTCAACTGAGGATGACCCTTTCATTGGGACATCACAATCATTTCATAGTGGTCCTAATGTAGATGATATTTTGTATGATAGAGGAGACCATAACGACGGGATTGTATCAGATAGGGAAGTACAAACTTATAGAACATATCCTATTCAAGTAAGGTCATAAATGAAGGGATTTGGATAGTCGATAGAGGTGTCAAATCCATTCAACCTTAAAAAAAAGAGTTTAATGATCAGGTTATATATTTTTTGTAATATACATTATGTTGCCACAGGTTATTATCTGTTCGTTACTGTATTTATGTAATCTAAATTAAATGTTAAAACAATTTTGTAGACTATGACTTTTGTATGTGCTGGTGCTCCCAATCCTGAGGAACAACAAGTCTCTCAACGTACTACTATTCGCAGTGCCGAGGAACAACGACCTTCTGCACGTGCTAGTGCTTCCAATCCTAAGGAACAATGGGTTTCTCAACCTATTGATGCTCCCAATACAAAGGTGTCAAATCCCTTCAACCTTAAAAAAGAGTTTAATGATCAGGTTATATATTTTTTTGGAATGCACGTGGCCATCATGTTAACCCTAAAAAGGCCATGTTCAGTAGTTACATTGGAATCATCACTCGACAATGCGTTTCAATTGATGTAGATTCATGGGACCATGTTGTACCCATGGTTAAGACACTAATGTGGGAAAATATTACGGTAACATTATGATATCATTTATTTATTTTACTAAAAAAGAAAATAATTAAACATTGAATTACTCTTCATCATCCCTTATAGACTGCATTTATAGTAGATGACTCCCATAAGAAATATGTATTAATTCTTTCTGGAAGGATTGATAGAGGTTTTCACACAATTCATATGAAACATCATCTAAAAGATACTGAAGGGAAAATAAACCCGCACCCACCGCTTATGTATGCACACCTAATAAGCCAAGAAGCATGAGATGTGTTTACTGTTTTTTGTGTGGGTGTATCTTTTCAGATAAATTGTGACTGGTAATACATTGTTTTACAATACATGTATTCATCACTTTTATTGATAATTTTTTATTTATGAAAAAACAACTGAGTATTGAAAATAAGGAACGAGCGTCAAAACCAACGTACCCCTATCTTAAAACAAGGTTGGGGTATGCTTCAATTAAAAAAAATGGTACTTATTTTAAATATATCGTAATACTTTTATGTGACATAAACAATAACATAATTATGTTCCTCTATATATATGCAGATTGATGACTCCAATTCCAAACCCACTTCCATCCCATTCCATGTGCTATGGAAGGAGGGACATGTAAATAAAGATGAGATACTAATATATGAAAACGCATAAAAACTGTGGGAAACATGGGTAAGTATTACATAATAAAAATTTATTTTTCTTTAAATTTATATTGCATAACAACGATTACTTATTTTCCTATATTTTTTATCTGACATAGTTATAAGAATCAACAACACCCATTATGGACAAACACCTACTATTAATGGTCTTGAAGCAGCTAGAACAATATAACTGTGCTAGAGGTGTGGGTTTTGGGGTGACACCCCAAATATATTTTGAGAAAAAAACAAGAGAAGGATAAAGTTAAAGAAATGAAAGATATCAAAGTAAGATTAATTACAATTGAAGAAAAATTCCAATGACAAGATGAGTTGCTAAAAAAATGTTATGGGGAGGAATCAAAGAGAATAAAGAAAATCAAGAACAACCATTGTGTGAAAATCCACCCCACCCTCACCAACTTTTAGGTGATCCATTCCCCTCAAAGAGCTATATTAGTTGAGGAAATCAATATTCTAATAATTGTTTCTGTGAAATGTGAATCAGAAAGATACTAATACCTTTCTTGTACTGATATTCTACAGGGTGAAATGATTATTATTTATATCTATCAACACCCACCCATATCCTTGTAGCAAGGGATACAGTGTTCAATATCAAAAATTAAATTCTACACAAATACCACTTCCAACAGGTCATGTGAGAGTGTTGATTAGCATATCCCATGAGTTCAGTGTCGAGCTACCTATTCCAATTGACGAAGAAGATATTCATAAGGTCGACTAAGCCATTGTAATATTCATCTCATGGCCGTCACATATTTTTAAAAAATATTTCGGCAAGGAGTTATTAATTTATAATTTATTTTTCAAGATAAAACTTTAAAAATTAATGAAAAAGGTATAAACCAATGAATGTTATTACAGACGAACAAAGGGAAGGGGATGAAATGAAAGACCAACTCAAAACCATCTAAAGGATCGACCAACTGATTGAAAATATCTTCTGAAAACACCATTACCCCACTCGTTCAATATCCGCATTTACTAACATTCAAGGTTAATGTAGATACAAAGTTACAAAATGGTAGTGGTCACATAGCTAATTTTGAAGACAATATGCATGGAGAGGAATGTGCAGACTACATTAGTGTTGAGAGTGTAACTAAAATCCTCAACTATGAATGGCTAGAAGGATCAATTGTAAATGTATACATCAGGTATGTTTTCATGATTTGATTTTCCAAAAGCTAATATACTATGTTAATTATTACTAAATACATTTCATATTTTTGGAAGGTGTATATATCAAAACCAATTGAAGGGATTTACCCATGATTTTTTACTTGTTAGTTCTCATGCCACCTCTACAAAAGAATCAAAAATAGAATAAAAAAAGGATGAAATAGTGGCAGACCTACTCAAATAGTTTGAAAGAAAAATTACATATGATAGAAACTTCTTAATACCAATGATTCAGGGGTAAAACTCTATAATTTAATCATATCAAATATATTTCCATTTATTTCACTACTTATTCATTTTTGTGTTTTAATAAACATTGGATGCTCATTGCAGTCAATTTGGATACTACAAATATTTATTTCCTGGATTCAATGCATGGATACCCAACAAATCGACCACACATGATGATATTTTCAATAGGTAATACACTACATCCAACATTTTAGAACTAAACTTCTGGTCATATAATTTAGATTATGTTTTAATGATGTTTATGTTATGATAGAACAGTGTATGAATATCATGAAAAAAAGGAATGGGACCAGAGGCTAAGCATAAGGTTGTTGATAAGTTCTATAATTTGACAAGTATCAGGGTATATATAGTATAATTTCACCATCCAAACACATATCAAAACAAATTAATTATTCTCCTCAATGTTTCTATAGTGTCCGAAACAAACAAATGGAAAATACTATGGTTATTATGTTTTTTAAATTTATGAGAGAGATCATAATCCATCAAAAAACTAGCATCCCTGAAGAGAAATTTTAAAATATAATTACTATTTCATTTAAAATATTTATTAATCCTCTGTGTATTTATATTTTTCTAGTACTACTATGATTTTCTAAAAGACTCATATTCACAAGATGATATATATTTTCTTAGAAATGAATGGGAAACATACCTGATGGAAGAATGTATAAAAATATCATGAATATGTGACTTCTATAGAAGTAGTGGATTGTTTTATATTTATTTTTAATTTACTTATTTTTAGTATTACTCACATGGGAATTGTTTTCTTATACAGGTGAATTCCTTTTATATTTATGGGTTAAGAAAGTATTCAACCATCCTAAAAAGGCGAATTCCTAATACTTATTTAATTAATTTTTTCATCATTTTATTTACTATTTGTAAGTTATTTTCCCCATCATCTTTCTCTAATACTTATTTAGATATCTTCACAGATCTTTTGGGAAGAGATAACATGTTTCTTTTTTCCAATATTAATACACTTTCCATTGATTTTATTTTTCGAACTACCAACGCTGCATATTGATTCGATGTTCTTAGTCAAAAAACCTTCCTCAAATAAATATGCAGTGTTGGAAGTTCAACAAATAAAGAAAATGAAAATTATGGTAAAACTGGTAGTTATAATTTTTTTGAGACTTTGGGACATGTAGGAATCAACGACACCTCAATCCGATACATAGTGTGATCGGTATGAATGTAGATGCGTCTTTTTATTTAAAATTGACATTAATTTTAGTAAATCAGACAAATGAAATAATCAAAAACTGAACAAATGCATTTATATTATTTTTATACTTTAAAGAAAATGATCCATAAGTCATTTAGGATGTGTAGGAATCAGCCTAACCTCAATCCTATACACAGTGTGACTTGTATGAATCAAAGTGTCCATTATCAGTTTAAAATCGACATTTTACTTCAAAATGAATCACTCACTAAAAATTGAGAAAACACACTCAGATTGTTTTGATAATTTAGGAAATAAATTCATAAATAATTTGTGATGTGTAGGAATCAATCTCATGTCAAATCGATACACAATGTCACCGATATGAGTAAAAGTGCGTGTTTCTAGTTTAAAATAAAATCTTAGTAAAAAAGACAAGTGGCATAATGAAAACTAAGAAAACATATTCATGTTGTTTTGATACTTTAGGAAAATGATCCATGAGTCATTTGAGATGTGTAGGAATCAGTCACATATTAATCCGACACACGGTGTGACCGGTATGACTTCAAGTGCGTCTTTTTATTTAAAATTGATATCAATTTTAGTAAAAAGGAACAAGTGACATACTAAAAAAATGAGAAAATGCATTCATATTGTTTTTATACTTTAGGCAAATGATCCATGAGTCATTTGGGATGTGTAGGAATCAGCCTCACCTCAATCCGAGACATAGTGTAACCGGCATAACTCCAAGTGCATCTTTTTTTATTTAAAATCTATATCAATTTTAGTAAAAAAGACAACTCACCTACTTAAAACCAAGAAAAATAATTTGTATTTTTTTGATACTTAACACATAGTGTGACCAGTATAACTCCAAGTGTGTGTTTTTATTTAAAATTGATATCAATTTTAGTAAAAAGGAACAAGCGACCTACTAAAAACCAAGAAAACAAATTTGTGTTGTTTTTATACTTTAGGAAAATGATCTATGAATCATTTGGGATGTATATGAATCAGTCTCACCACAATCCAATGCATGGTGTGACTGGTATGACTCAAAGTGTATCTTTTTTATTTAAAATTTACATCAATTTTAGTAAAAAGGACAATTGACCTACTCAAAACCTATAAAATGTATTCATATTATTTTTATAATTTATAAAAATGATCCCTGAGTAATTTGGGATGTGTAGGAATCAACAAAACCTCAATCCAACACATTGTGTGACTGGTATGACTTCAAGTGCATGTTTTTTATTTAAAATTTACAACAATTTTAGTAAAAAGGAAAACTTACCTACTAAAAACTGAGAAAACACATTCATATTATTTTGATACTTTAGAAAAATTATCCATGGTTCATTTGAAATGTTTAAGAATTATCCACACCTCAATCTAGTGCACGGTGTGACTGGTATGACTCAAAGTGCGTCTTTTTATTTAAATTTGACATCAATTTTAGAAAAAGGAACAAGTGACCTACTGAAAACTGAGAAAACACATTCATATTATTTTGATACTTTAGGTCAACAACTAATTAGTCATTTGAAACATTTAGTAATCAACCTCACCTCAATATAAGGCATGGTGTGACCGGTATGACTAAAATTACATCTTTTTTTATTTAAAGTTGTCATCAATTTTAGTAAAAAGGACAACTGACCTACTCAAAATCAAGAAAATGAATTCAGATTGTTTTTATACTTTAGGAAAATTATCCATCAACCATTTTTGATGTGTATAAACCAAATTAACCCCAATCCGATGCTCAGTGTGACCAGTATGACTCTAAGTGTCTCTTTTTATTTAAAATTAACATTAATTTTACCAAAAGAAACAAGTGTTGTACTAAAAATCAAGAAAACAAATTCATATTGTTTTGATACATTAGAAAAATGATCCATGAGTCAATAGATATGTATATAAATCAACTGGACCTCAGTATGAGTCACAATGTGATTGGTATGACTCAAAGTGTGTCTTTTTATTTAAAATTGACATTAATTTTAGTAAAAAGGACAACTGACCTACTAAAAACCAAGTAGATGCATTTAGATTGTTTTCATAATTTAGAAAATGATCCATCCATCATATGAGATGTGTAGGAACCAAAATCATCTCAATAAAATTCATGGTGTGACTGGTATGACTCAAAGTGCATCTTTTTATTTAAACTTGACATCATTTTTAGTAAAAAGGACAAATGACCTACTCAAAACCAAGAAAAGGCATTCAGTTTGTTTTCATACTTATTAAAATGATCCATGAGTCATTTATGATGTGTAGGAATCAACCAAACCTCAATCCGATACATGGTGTGATCAGTATGTCTCCAAGTGTATCTTTTTTATTTTAAATTGACATTAATTTTAGCAAATGGAACAAGTGACATACTGAAAATTGAAAAAATGAATTTTAATTGTTTTGATAATTTAGGAAAACATTCCACGAGTCATTTATGACATGTAAGAATCACCCTCACCTCAATATGAGGCACGATGTGACTGGTATGACTCAAAGTGTTCGTTATCAGTTTAAAATTGACATTTTAGTTCAAAATGCATGTCACTCCCTGAAAATAAAGAAAATGCACTTCGTCTATCTTGATAATTTAGGATAGTAATTCATAAGTCATTTTTGATATTTAGGAAGTAGTCTGACATCAAAATGATACATGATGTGACCCGTATGACTCAAAGTGTGTGTTTCTAGTTTGAAATGACATTTTAGTAGAAAACACAAGTGACATACTAAAAACTGAGTAAATGCATTTGTATTGTTTTTATACTTTAGGATAATGATTCTTAATTAATTTGTGATGTATAGGAATCAGCCACACCTCAATCCAATACACGATGTGACTGGTTTAACTCCAAATGTGTCATTATTTAAAATTGACATTAATTTCATTAAAAAGAACAAGTGATAAACTTAAAACTGAGTAATCACATTCAAATTGTTTTGATACTTTAGGACAACGATCCATACCTTATTTGTGATGTATAGGAATTGAATGCCAATTAATAAAACACACTGTGTGGATGGTATAAATCTAAGTTTATTTTTTATTTAAAGTTGATATTTTTTTAATGTATTCATTCATATTAATGTTTAATTTATTTCTTTATAATATTACTAACATAAGATTTGTTTTCTTATATAGGTGGATTATTTTGCTCAGGTTGAGGTGATTTGTTCAGCAATGGATACCATGGGAGGAACTTTTTGAGAGGGTATCACGAGTGTCAAAGACAAACATTGATGTTTTAAATTGTTTGTGAATAGTAATTGTAAATGTAATTATACAAAAAATTGTTTGAAATGTATATAGTACATGTTTTTTTATATATTCATGATGTAAAATTTATTTAAATTAAATTATATATTTTGTGTATAGGAGGTTACAATGTGATTTTTTGTGTGTGCAGGAGGTTACCATGGTGTGCTATTATGTAGATAGCACAATGCAGCAAATGAGTCCTTTATCGGTGCTATTAAAATCACTGATAAAGGGGACCCCTTTTAACAATGCTTTGATTAACAAATTTTTTTAGCACTGTTAAAATCATTTTTTCATGTTGTTAAAGGGCATATCTGTAGTAGTGTTTATGGTGAATTTGGAAGACATGATTCAATGGTTTGTCTTGTTAAATTCACCAACTTGAAAACCTATGAAGATTTCATAGAAAAACATCAAAGGTATGCGGCTCTTATTCCTTCCTATGTTGGTTATGATTCTATGACTTTTGATTGATGTGATTTTTAATTTCTAGAGTTAATGTGAGATTATTTTAAATAGTTATATGAAATTGATTTTATAAAATGATGGTTTATTTGGATTTTTTATAAATGGAGAATGGTATTTTTTTAATGAAAAGTATGAATAAATCATGTAATGGTTTGGTTTAAATATGGAATATCAAGGAAGGAAAATACTAGATTCTTTCAGAGATATGGATTTGATTAGATGTGGTTTTTGGAGTTAAATCATGGAACACAAAACCACACCATGGTTATCTTGGTAATGGTGTGTTTTTCACATATTTTGAAGATTTGATAGATTTTGTACAATTTAAAATTATGGAAAGATATGATCTTTTATGGGAGCATTTAATGAACTATGAAGGGATTTTTTAGAGACCAATGAAGAATAAGCATGTGGAATATGAATATGGATAATTTTAGAATAGATATTTAAGAGGTTATAGAGGAATAATAGAGGAATTAGTGAGGCGCACAACACACAAGAGAACTTTTGAACATCTATAGATTCTGTGAGTGCTACTGTGAATAATGAGATCATTTCTAAAGACTTGAATTTTGTTTATGAAGTTGAAATTGAAGAGAATCATCATTCCTAGCATGATTTTTTGTATATATTTTTTATATTAATTGTGAGCAACTTACATGTTGAATTTTCTTTATGACTCTATCTTAAAGTAGTGAGTGGATAGGTAGCACTACTATATAAATTCCCTTTAACAACACATAAAAAGGATTTTAATAGTTCTAAAAAAGTGCTGTTAATCTCAACACCGTTAGGGGGGGTCCAATTTATCAATGTTAAAAAAGCATTGAAAAAGGGGGTCCTTTATCAATGCTATTTCTAGTGATAATAAATGTCCCATCTGCTGCATTGTGCAATTTGTATAACAACACACTGCATCAACCACTCATACACAAAAACAACACACTGTAACCTCCTGTATACAAAATATATAATTTAATTGAAATAAATTTTAGATCATAGATACAAAAAAACACTACTATATACATTTCAAACAATGTTTTGTATAATTACATTTACAATTACTATCCACAAACAATTTAAAACATTAATGTTTATCTTTGGCACCTGTGATCCCCTCTCAAAAAGATCCACCCATGATATCCATTGCTAAAAAAATCACCTAAACTGGAGCAAAAGAATTCACCTATATAAGAAAACAAATCTTATATTAATAATATTATAAAGAAATAAGTTAAACATTAATATGAATGAATACATTAAAAAAATGTCAACTTTAAATAAAAAAACACACTTGGAGTTATACTGATCACATCGTGTATTGTATTGAGGTGCGGTTAATTCCACCGCATTAAAAATTAGGAATGAATCATTGTCCTAAAGTATCAAAACAATTCAAATGCATTTGCTCGATTTTGAGTATGTCACTTGTTCTTTTTAATGAATTAATGTCAATTTTAAATAAAGACACATTTGGAGTTATACTGGTCACACCATACGTGGGATTGAGGTGTTCCTGATTTCTATATGTTAAAAATTACTTAAGAATTGTTGTCCAAAATTGTCAAAACAATCTAAATGTGTTTTCTCAGTTTTCAGTATGTCACTTGTGTTTTCTACTAAAATATCATTTCAAACTGGAAACACACACTTTGAGTCATACAAGTCACATCGTGTGTCAGTTTGATGTGAGACTGCTTCCTACATGTCACAAATTATTTGTGGATTTATTTCCAAAATTATCAAGATCAGAGCGTATTTTATTGGTTTTTAGTGAGTGCCAGACATTTTGAACTAAAATGTCAATATTAAACTCATAATGGGAACTTTGAGTTATACCGGTCACACTGTGCATCATATTGAGGTTCAAGTAATTCATACATGTCACAAATGACTCATGGAAAGTTTCCCTAAATCATCAAAACAACCTGAATGTGTTTTCTTAGTTTTCAGTACGTCACTTGTTCCTTTTGCTAAAATCAATGTCAATTTAAAATAAAAAGATGCACTTGGAGTCATACTGATCACACCGTGCATCAGATTGAGATGTGTCTAATTTCTACACATTACAAATGACTCATGTATCATTGAACTAAAGTATAAAAACATTTCAAATTCATTTGATCAGTTTTCTGTAGGTCACCTATTCGTTTTGCTAAAATTGATGTCAATTTTAAATAAAAAGATGTACTTGGAGTTATACTAGTCACACTGTGTGTTAGATTGATGTTCGACTGATTCCTATATGACTCAAATGAATCATGGATCATTTTTATAAAGTTTAAAAACAATCAGTATGAATTTTCTTGATTTTGATTAGGTCAGTTGTCCTTTTTACTAAAATTGATCTTAATTTTAAATAAAATAGACATACTTGGAGTCATACTAGTCACACCATGCCTCAGATTGAGGTGAGGATAATTAATACACATAACAAATGAATCATGAATCATTTCCATAAATTATAAAAACAATCTGAATGTGTTTGGTCGGTTTTGAGTAGGTCAGTTTTCCTTTTTACTAAAATTTATGTAAAATTTAAATAAAAAAGATGCACTTGAAGTCATATCGGTCACACCATGCCTCAAATTGAGGCGAGGCTAATTAATACACATCCAAAATAACTCATTAATCATTTACTTAAAGTATAAAAATAATGTGAATGTGTTTTCTCATTTTTCAGTACACTACCTATTCTTTTTTACTAAAATTGATGTCAAATTTAAATAAAAAGATGCACTTGGAGTCGTACCGATCACACTGTGCTTTGGATTGAGATGTTCCTTATTCCTACACATCAAAAATGACTCATGTATCATTTTAGTAAATTATAAAAACAATCCGAATACATTTTATTAGTTTTTAGTACGTCACTTGTTCCTATTTACTAAAATTGATGTCAATTTTAAATTAAAAGACTCATTTGGAGTAATACAGGTTACAATATGCATCGTATTGAGGTGTGACTAATTTCTAAATGTCCCAAATGAATTATGGATATTGTTCCTAAAGTATCAAAAAAATACGAACGCGTTTGATCAGTTTTGAGAAGGCTAGTTGTCATTTTTACTAAAATTAATGTAAATTTAAAATAAAAAAGACGCACTTGAAGTCATATCGGTCACAACGTGCCTCAGATTGAGGTGAATCTGATTCCTAAATGTGCTAAATTACTCATGGATCATTTTTTTAAAGTATCAAAAAAATAATAATTCATTTTCTCATTTTTCAGTGCGTCACTTGTTCCTTTTTACTAAAATTCATGTCAATTTTAAATTAAAATACGCACTTGGAGTCATATCGATCACACCGTGTGTCAGATTAAAGTAAAACTGATTCCCACACATCCAAAATGATTCATAGATCATTGAATGAAAGTATAAAAACAATATTAATATGTTTTCTTGGTTTATAGTACATCACTTTTTTCTTTTTACAAAAAATGATGTTAATTTTAAATAAAAAGACGTACTTAGAGTCATACTGGACACACTGTACATCGGATTGAGGTGGAGCTGATTCCTAAATGAATATAATGACTTATGGATTGTTTTTATAAATTATAAAACAACCTGAATTCATTTGGTTAGTTTTGAGTAGGTAAGTTTTCCTTTTTACTAAAATTAACGTAAATTTCAAATAAAAGAGACGCACTTGAAGTCATATTGGTCACACCGTGCCTTAGATTGAGGTATGACTGATTCCTACATGTCCCAAATGACTCATGGATTTTTATCTTAAAGTTTCAAAATAATGAAAATGTGTTTTCTCATTTTTCAATACATCATATGTTCCTTTTTAATAAAATTGATATCAATTTTAAATAAAAAGATGCACTTAGAGTCATACCGGTCATACCGGTCACACCGTGCATTGGATTGTGTTACAACTGATTCATACACATCCTAAATGAATCATGGATCGTTTTACTAAAGTATAAAAACAATATGAATATGTTTTCTTGGTTTTCAATATTTTACTTGTTCCTTTTTACTAAAATTGATGTAAATTTTAAATAAAAAGACGCACTTAGAGTCATATCGTTCACACTGTGCATCAAATTGAGATGAGGTTGATTTCTAAATGTTCCAAATGACTTATGGATCATTTTAATAAAGTTTAAAAACAATATGAATGCGTTTTGGTCAGTTTTTAGTAGGCCAGTTGTCCTTTTATGAAAATTGATGTAAATTTTATATAAAAAAGACGCACTTGAAGTCATATCAGTCACACCTTACCTTAGATTGATGTGAGACTAATCACTACACATCTCAAATGAATCATGGATAATTTAATTAAATTATAAAGACAATTATAATGAATTTGATCATTTTTTAGTATGCCACATGTTCCTTTTTACTAATATTGATGTCAAAATTAAATAAAAAGACGCACTTGGAGTCATACCGACCACATTGTGAATCGGATTGTGGTGAGACTGAATCCTACACATCTAAAATGACCCATGGATTGTTTTCCTAAAGTATAAAAAAAATTTGGATGCATTTTCTTAGTTTTTAGTACGTCAATTTTCTTTTTTACTAAAATTTCATTTTAAAATGGAAACATGCACTTCGACTCTTACTGGTCACATCACATATGAGTTTGATATGAGACCGATTCATACATGTCACAAATGATTTATAAATCAATGTCCAAAATTATCAATAAAATCTTAGTTTTTTTTCTTGATTTTCAGTGAGCGACACATTTTGAAGTAAAATTTTGATTTTAAACTAACAATGAATACTTTGAGTCATACTGGTTACACCGTGCGTCAGATTGAGGTGAAAATGATTCCTACATGTCCTAAATGACTTATAGATGGTTTTAATTAAGTATCAAATCAATGTGAATGCGTTTGTTTTATTTTGAGTATGCTAGTTGTCTATTTTACTAAAATTAATGTCAATTTTAAATAAAAAGATAAACCTGGAGTCATACCAGTCACACTATGTGCTGGATTGAGGTGCCACTGATTCCTACACGTTCTAAAGTATCAAAAAATTTTTTAACAACCAATGTTACCATAATTACCAATTTATTTCTTTATCGAACTTCCAACACTACATATTGATTCAAGAAAAAATTTTCAGCTGAAAACCTTGAATCAATATGCAGTGTTGACAATTCAATAAAGAAAAGAAATAGAAATCATGGTAACATTGGTAGAAAGTAACATGTTATCTCTTCACAAAATATATGTGAAAACAACTAAATAAGTATTAGATAAATATGACAGGGGAAATAACTTAAAAATAATAGATAAAATGATGAAAAAATTAATTAAATAAGTAGTAGGAATTCACCTTTTCATGATGGTTGTATACAGTCTTAACCCATAAATATAAAAGGAATCCACCTGTATAAGAAAACAATTATTATATGAGTAATATTAAAAATAAATAAATTAAACATAAATATGAAACAATACATTACTTATATGGAAGTCACATATTCACGCTATTTGTGTACATTCTACGATCAGGTATGATGCCCATTCATTTATAAGAAAATGTATATCATCTTGTGAATATTATTTTTTTCAATAGTCATAGCAGTATTAAAAAAATATAAATACAAAAATTATTAATAAATATTTTAAATTAAATTGTAATTAACTTTGAAAATACCTCTGTGGGATGTTTGTTTTTTGATATAATATGATCTATCTCATAAATTTACAAACATAATAACTATAATCTTTTCCATTTGTTTATTTCAGGCACAACAGAAACATTGAGGAAAATAAGTAATTTTTTTGATATGTGTTTGGATAGTGAAATCTTATTATATATACCTTGATACTTATCTAGTTATATAACTTTTAAGGGTCCTTGTGTGCAATGCTTGTCCTCATTTCATGATTTAGATGATATTTACACACTGCCCTATAATAAAAAAATACTCATTAAAACATAATATAAATTATATAACTTGAAGTTTAGTTCTAAAACATTGGATGTATTGTATTACAAATTGTAAAACGCCATCATGTGTGGTTGGTTTGTTGGTAATCCATGGATTGAATATAGGAAATAAATCTATAGAGTATCCAAATTGACCGTAATGAGCACCCAATATTACCTAAAAACAAAAAAAGGAATAAGTAATAAAAGAAATGAAAATATATTTAATATGATTAAATTATAGAATTTTACCCCTTCATCGTTGGTATTAAGAAGAGTATGTCATCCCCAAGTTTGTTTTCAAATGATTTGTCTAGGTTTTCCACTATTTCATCCATTTGTTTGCATAATATTTTTGTTTCTACTGTAGTGGTGATGTGAGGATGAACGGGTCCATTTTTTTTTCATGGGGAAATACCTTCAATTAGTATTGATATATACGCCTATAAAAAACATGAAATGTATTTATTCATAATTAACATAGTATATCATCTTTTGGAAAATTAAATCATTAAAACATACCTCATGTATACGTTAACAACTAAGGTTCCTAGCCATTCTTAGTCTATGTTTTCATTTATATTCTCAAAAGTAATGTAGTAAGTACCTTCCTCTACACACATTTTTTCTTCAAAATCAACTATGTGACTACTACCACTTTGAAAATTTGTATCCACATGAACCTTCAATCTTAGTAAATGCGAATATTCAATGGGTGGGGTAAATGTGATTTTGAAAGATCTTTTTGATTGGTTGGTTGATCCTTTAGATGGTATTGAGTTGACCTTTGGTTTCATTCCCTTTCTTTTTTCCTTCTGTAATAACATTCATCGGTTCAAACATTTTTTCATTAATTGTTAAAGGCTTTGCATGAAAAATAAATTGGAAATGAATAAATTTTTGTCGACATGTGTTTTTACAAGATCTAATGGCCATGAAATGAATTTTACAATATCTTGGTCGACTATATGAATATATTCACCATAAAGTGGAATAGGTATCTCAATGATCAGCTCATGAGCTATGATAATCACCACTCTCACATGACCTGTTATAAGTGGTATGTTGTGTAGCCTGTCGTCTTGAATATTGAACACCATATCCCTTACTACAAGTTTATGGGTGGGTGTTGATAGGTATAAATCACATTCATTTTTCCTTGAAAAATATTAGTACTGGAAAGGTATCAGTATCCATCTGATTTAAATTTCACATAAAAAATCAGTAGAATATTGATTACCTCAACTAAGACAATTCTTTGAGGGGAATATCTCGCCTCAAAGCTAGTGTGTGTGGGGGGGCATCACGCAATGGTTGTTCTTGAGTGGATTCTTCTCTTTATTTCCCCTAATAAGATTTTCTAGCAACCCAAACTTCCAAATAAATTTTTCTTCAAGGGAATTTATTTCTTCTTTCACCTCTGCCATTTCTATATCTTGACCCTACTATTTTTTTCTCAAAATATATTCAGGGTGTCACTCCAAAATCTGCACCTCTCACACAACCGTACTATTCTGGCCGCTTCAAGGCCACTGATAGTGGGTGTTCATCTGGAATAGGTGTTGATGATTCCTATGACTATATCAGATATAAAATATAATAAAATAAGTAATCATTATTATATAATAGATATTTAATGATTTTTTTATTATGTCACACTTACACATCTTTCCCACACTTTTTTTGTTTTCATTTATTAGTATCCCATATTTATTTACACGTGCCTCCTTCCATAACACATGATGTGGGATGAAAGTGGATTTGGATTTGGATTCATCAATCTGCATATAAACAGAGGAACATAATTATATTATTGTTTAATGTCACATAAAATTATTATGGTAGATTTAAAATATATACCATTTTTTTTCAAGTGAATTGTACCCCATCCTTGCTTTACGGTAGGTGTACGTTGATTTTTTTGATCATTCCATATTTTCAGCACTTAGTTGATGTTTCATAAATAAAAAATTCTTGATCAAAGTGATGAACACACATATTTTCAAACAATGTATTACCAACCACAATAAACCTAAAAAGACAACTCAACACAATGAACAATAAATGCATCCCATGCTTTTTGAGTTATTAGGCGTGCATACATAAGCAGTGGGTGTATGTTTATTTTCCCTTTAGTATCTTTAAGATGACGTCTCATTAGAATTTTATGAAAGGATCTGTGAATCATTCCAAAAATACTTAATACATATTTCTCATGGGACTCATATGCTATAAAAAACTCTTAAAGGGATGATGAAGAATAAATCAATGTTTCATTATTTTATTTTATAGTAAAAGAAATAAATGATATCATAATGTTATTGTAATATCTTCCCACATCAGTGTCTTGAGCATGACCACAATATGATGCCACAAATATACATCAATCTTCATGCATTACTGAGTGATGAGTCCAATGTAACTACTAAACATGACCTTGTTTTGGTTAACATGCTAGCCCCGCACATTCCATATGTCCTCAAATTTGATACCTTTTCTTTTTTCCTTAATGATATTTGTTAACACTGTCAAACTACGAAGATCCTATTTTTTCTAAAAACATTGGTCATTTGTCTCCCACCATTTCCTTAGATTCAACATCGTCAATATGTTGTTCCTCTGTAGTGGTAGCATCATCACATGCAAAAGGTCATTGTACCTCTACACTGGGAGCAACAGCAGGTTGAGAAACCTATTGTTTCTTTGTAGTGATAGAATCAACATGTGAATAATCTCATTGTACCTATACAATGGGAGAATTAGTAGGTTGAGAAACCAATTGTTTCTCTGGAGTTATAGCATCGACATGTGTAGAAACTCATTATACCTATGCACTGGGAGTTGTATCAGCTTGAGAGACCAATTTTTCCTTGGGATTGGGAGCACTAACACGTGCATAATTCATTATCTTTTGAAGTGGATTGACATTTAATTTATATAACTTAAATAAAGTAGTGAACAGATAATAACCTGAGGTAACACAATGTATATTACAAAAAAATATAACCTGATTATTGAATTCTTTTTTTGAAGGCTGAAGGGATTTTACCCCTCTATCGAGTATCCAAATCCATTCATTGTGGTATTCTTTGATATACATGACCCCAAATAAATTGGAACCAATATGAAATGATTGTGATGACCTAATTAAAGGTCCATCCTTAGTTGAATTTTTTATATGAGCCTTTAGTGATTTTGGTCGATAATAGAACAATTGACCACTTTCGATTTTCAGGATCTGGAGCATAAAATACTTGTACTGCTTGTGATGCTATTATAAATGGTCTGTCTTTGTATCCTTCCTTACTAAAATACACTTTCACAAATCCCAATCCAACTATTTTAACAACACTCATGTTATCAACCCACTTTCATTAAAAAATTGGTACTTGGAATGTTGTATAATCCAACTCCCATATTTGTTCGATGATGCCAAAATATGACATATTCACATAATTGGATTTCTATCCTTAGTTCCAGAAACATGCATCACTTTAGCCACAAGTATAACTACACTATTTTTTATGGTACTTTCTCTATCATGTTCATTTATATAGAACATATAACCATTAATTACATAACCATTTTAAGATAATACATACATACTTGGCTCTCTGGATAACCATCAAAGTTGTTCTAAAATTGAATTCATATTTTCATGTGACTCTTTAAAAATATGCTCTCGAAACCATCCTATAAACTTTTGATTATGTATATTTGATATCCATATTTCACCCCTTAATGGATTCAAATTCCTAATAAATTCTTTATGGTTATCAATATATGGGGAAACCTCCAAACTGTTATGAAAAACATAAAGCTGGGCCTTCTCCCAATCTATAACATTGATCGTGACAACACCTCTTCCAGAAATTACTTCACCTAGAATCATCTCAATGTGACAAGATTTAGATAGAATAATTCTTTCCACACTATATAGGTATTCAATACAGAATTCAAGGTCTTCCTTAACAATATATCGCTATACAATACAAGCCTCTGGATGACTTTGATTTTTGACATACCCTTTCAAAATCTTCATATACCATTCAATGGGGTACATCCATATATAGTGTACAAGAACACATAGTTTAATATCTCTCACCAAGTGAACCATCAAGTGAACCATCATATCAAAGAATGTTGGTAGGACATTTTTTTTCCAATTCACATAATATGTCAAAAATTTATATATCCATAATTGGCAATTTTGCATGGTCTATAACTTTGCTACATATAGCTTTGAAGAAGAAACATAGCTTTATTAATGTATGTGGGACATTCATAGAAAAAATTCAATGTAAAGCTACTAGAATTATATCTTGTATAAAAACATGGAAGTTTTGTGATTTAAGACCCTTTAACTTTAAATCAATCATTGACACAATATTCTTCATATTCAATGAATACCCTTCCAGAAACTTTACATCCTTCAAGAAGTTGCAAAATTTATATCTCTACTACTTATAAAGAGTGTAAATAGTTGGAGTAAGAAAATTTAATTTTTCACCCTTCACAGCACCAACTCTTCTCGTATTCCCATGTCAACTATATCTTACCTAGCCTTAATTCCATCCTTTGTTTTGCTAGGAGCATTTAGAAACGTACCGATGACACTATCACATATTTTTTTTCCAACATGCATAACATCAAGAAAATGTGTGACGTATAGAAAATTCCAGTATGGTAATTAAAAAAACCAATCTCTTTTTACAACTGGTTTTTATAAAGTTTCTCAAAAATAGATTACCAAAAGCAGTTTCCATATCTTTTACTTTTTCAAATAGTTGATCACCTATTAGTGGAGACACTACTATACATTCTTATGAAATTCCATCAAATTATGTCATCCAAGATCGATACTTATTCCATCAAGGTAGAAATCCATGATGTCCTAGAAACACAATCTTCGGTGAATGGTTCAACCTAATTGACTGTGTACCTTGTTCACAAATGGGACACCCTTGAGTTCCTTTAATACTATATCCTAAAAAATTTTCCTAAGAAGAAAATTCATTTATCATCCCATACAAGATGGATCTCAATATGAAATCTTTATTTCTCTAAGCATCATACAACATAACACCCAAATTTTACAATAATTTCAAATCCTCGATCAATGTAGCCAATTAAACATCAATATCATTACCCATTTGTTTTGGTCCTTATATAAGCATACATAACATGATGTATTTTCATTTCATGCATAACCATGGTGGAAAGTTATAATTTACCAACATAATTATCCATATACTGTGAGTGCTACTTTGAAAATAAAAAGGATTCACTCCATATGTAGATAATGAAAGATGAAGGTTTCTCAGATTGTTTCCAAATTTAGGATACTCATAATCAATTCTCTTCATTTATTTGTCATCGTATGTTCAGCTAGGGAGATCCATATCTTATAGGAGCATATCATTCAAGAGAGTAAGTAGTTCCATAAAATTGGCATCACTCCATCTATTTCCTACTTTAAAATTATACAGCTTCAATACATATAAAAATGATGTATATTTTGTGTAACTAGTATACAATGACATATTTTTACAACTCTTTAATTTCTCAAACAATTTAGGGAAATCAAAAAGTTCATCTTCAACTGTAATTTTCATTTTCTTAATATGATCTTCATCATCATTCACATGTGTAATCACATCCTCGATATAGTCTTCTACATTATCTACACTTGTAATCATATTAGATGATCCATAAAATGTAGTGCTATCCCAGCCACTAGCTACATTTATTTTTTCCTCGTGTTTATTTGAACATTTATAACTTCGATCTATTATGTGATAGATCAAATGTTCTTCCAACTCCTCTCGAATAATTAGTGTTTAATAGAAACATCGTAAATAGGGACAAAGTATTTGAGAAGGGTTATATGAATGATCTTTTTCAAACTTGATGAACTCTTTCACTCCATCTTCATACTATTTTTTTCATACAATTGAAATCAATCTATTTTTTATTCATATCCATCCTATTTGATTTCGTAATATTAATATTTAACAAAATAAATACACAAAATATTTTCAACTAGGGTCACCATCCAACCATATTTCCATCTCATAAGATTCAAAGGAAGTGAAACAAGCAAGAACAAACCTGAATCCATAAAATATAGGCATGATCTAAAAGTCCAATAAGTCACCAAAACCTACAAAATCTAAGAGATAACTTTCGTATTAAATCATAAAAAATCTAGTTTGAAATACATTAGAAAAATAAAAAATTTCTATAAAGTTTTACCAAATATTTAGTAATACATAAAATTGTGTTAAAACTCTTTTTCTAAGATTTTCATTAAATAAAATCAATCACTAGGATTTTTTTTCCTCAACCAGTACCTCTTAGTCAAATAAACTTTTTAAAACTCGACTTTAAACTATTTCATAAACACCCATTTTTGAAATACACATTTCAAAACTCAAAGAGGCTTCCAACTATCATACAATTTTCTAAAACATGTTTGAAAACCAACAATTTCCATAAAACCAGGCATGGTGGCCTAAAACCCCATTTTCAAAACTCACACATTCTTGGAGTTTCAAATACAAACCATTTTAATTTTTATCATTAGAGAAAAATTTTCAAAATCATTATTAAAATAGTTTGAAAACAATTAAAAATCATGGTTTCATTTTTTCCTTCTTTAAAAACCTTTCTCATTCCCCTTTCAAAAAACCTAAAAAGAAAACCATACAAAGAAGGAAGAAAGAACATGATCAAGAACCACTATGTCAAGTCACACAACATGGGGAAAATGACAATAAATGTAAAGACCTGGGATTTTACATGTATTTTTTTTAAATATATGGAAATATTATGAGTCTAAAAAAATTGACGACGCGTGATTCCGAGGCCCGATGTGCCCGGAATGAATTTCTGAACTTTTTTTTCAGGTACATTCAGTAAACGCGTGAGCGGTGTTTTTTTAACTTTTGAACCGGTTCTCAGAATTGAAATCCGAGGGAATCGTTGAGCTCGCAGCACCAATTTTCGCTTAAGGATACATTCACCTCAACCATAGTAGGTCAAGGGTAGAAGTTAGTTTTTCAGATTTTCGTGGGAGGGTTAAACAAATAAATAAAATAAAATATTTAACTTTTATTAATTTATTTTGAAACCTCCCATTTGAATTCATGGTGGTGGGGACCACTCCAAATCCTCCTTTAATGGGGGGGGGGGTAACTCTTGGGTTTTCCCCAATTGATGTGCCAACCTTTAATTAATCATCTAATTAATTCTTGAACTTAATTAAGTATCTCCTCACCTCTTGGTTGGGAATTGTTGGCAATGAGAGAACTTGAGGGAGAGCCTTTGGAGAAAGATCCTCCAATGAAGAATGAACCTCTGATGAGGACGATGCTCGAGCTCAGATCATGATCATGTTGTGTGAACAATGGACGTTGGCATCTTCAACATTTACATCTTCTTCCCCATGCTGTATTCAATGAACATTCAAGGTAGGGGTTTGTTTAAGGTTTTTCATCGTTAATTTTTCGTTGAATCTTTCTCTTAGAGCCACGTGCTACCAGACTAACATGGAGGGTACAAGACAAATGAACACGGCATGATCCCTCCACATCTTCAATGTTGATACGTTCTTTGTAGTGGAGGAGGATGGAGACCGACGCCGGTAAGGTACAAGGCAGCAGCGGTGCAACCGCGTCACCGGAGGAGGCTGCGGTAGGGAAGCACGACAGATGGCACACTGGTCGGCCGCATGAAGGTGGGGTGGCTTGAGTTCACGTCGTTAGTAGAAGGGAAGCCCGTGGCCTATCGGCTACGGTGGCGCGCCATGGCAGCCAGAAACCAGCCATCCACAGGAGGAGCGGCGTGCGTTCGTGCCATTGGAAGAAGGGTCAGCCATTCTGGACGGCTGCGTCTCGTTGTGCGGGACCGCTTCGGTGGGTCCTGCGCACCAGCCGAACGGTCCGATGGACCGTTCGGAAAAACAGGGGGGGCATCTTCCCCCTGGGTGTTAGCTAGGGCGGACCCCACCACGGCGGCCTACATGACCGTGGGATGCACTGCAGCAGGCCGCACCATCGTGGGATAGGCCAGACCTCAGCCCAGCCCCACCAGGTCGGACCCATATTGGGTCGGGCCGGGTCGGTCTGACCGGGTCAGACCGGACCCAGGCCCATAAAATCTTATAGAGCCTTTTCTTGAGAAATGAGCGTCCATTTGACAAACCATCTATGGTGAAAGAATTCTTGGATTGAGATGGTCCTTTTTGTATACTCCACTTGAGTTTTGAATAAAGATGGAGTATGGTCGGGTTGGATCAAACCCAAATCCAACCGGGCCCTTGGAATGGAAATGCTAATAACTTACAGACCGGGCGTCCGATTGACGCACCGTCAATTGCGTTGGGTCCCTTATGATGTGGCAGAACTTTGGGATACTTCGTCATGGTACATCATTGCATTTGAAGTATCGACCGATAGATTGAGGAGAGGAACCTCTCGGAATCAAGCATTCTAAGTGCGGGAACTCTGTGGCTGACTGTACTTGAGGAATCTTCAGATCCTGTGTGGGTCATCTTCGGATCTTGTGTGGGTCAGTGCTTAGTGATCCTGTATGGGTCAGTGTATACCGATCATGTGTGGGTCATCTCCAGATCCTGTGTGGGTCATCTTCAGATCCTATGTGGGTCATCTTCTATCCTGTGTGGGTCAACAGTAGAGCTTCCCGATGATGTAAGATGATCTAGCAATACAAATAATCATCTATACTACCGTAATTAAGTTATACCTGGTGTGAGCTGAGTCTTTACCTTTGTGGTACACTTCTATGTGGTGATACCTTTGTGGTATTATTCTGTGTGGTGATACCTTCATGGTATTCTTCTGTGTGGTGATACCTTTGTGCTATTCTTCTATGTGGCGTTATCTTTGTGGTACTTACCTCCGTGGTGTACCTGTGTGGTACTTATATCTTCGTGGTGTTACCTGTGTGGTACTTATATCTTCGTGGTGTTACCTATGTGGTACTTCTACCTTTGTGGTGTTACCTTTTTGGTATTCTTTCCTCATGAGTGAGGTGTGTATATATTGATAACTTAGTTATATGTATGGTCATATATCGAAGTAGTGTTGATGACTATTTCTTCGTGCTTTAAGATTGAGGTCTTTCTTTGTGGTTTATCCTTTGTGGATTCTGAGAGACCTTTGGTGTCTCGAGATCCCTACTGAGTATTGTTATACTCACCCCTACACGAGCTATGCCCACACCTTGCTGTGTCTTGTGAAGACAACAGCCAACATTGATCGAGGCTAAGGGTTTCGGTACTTGAGGCTTCTCGGAGGTAGAATATTATATGAGACATACCACGAAGATGACTATTCATGAGCTGCACCTACCCTTCAGGTAGGATCCTTGGCGAGTGTTTAGAGGATCTATTTCCAGTTTTACTTGTACTTTCCACTTGGGCTTGTATTCTGGCCCCTTTACTTACTGTACACACTCTTTTTACTATATAGTTTACTTTGTGCTCATATCTTGCGGTGTTCTTGGTTGTGTGAGTTACAGGTTATAAAGGCAATGCCTTCCCGGTTTTAGGGATATGCCTTTCCGGTGCTAGTTGCCAGCCCCTGTTCTATGGAAGGCGGGCTTTATGTAGTCACGACACAGGCCCCGGGGGACGGGTCGTGATAATAAAATATGTGCCAAAAAATAATATAAATAATAGGGGATATAATATAAGTAGAGAGATAAAACCCCTAAATGATCCTAAAAAGGATTATTATGTCATGGGAATCATCACTAGGCTATATTAATAAAAGGACTTGAACTAGAGATAAGGAAACTAGGTCCTCACTACTAAACCTATAGACACCCCCAAAAGTACCATCAAACTAGGTCATCAATAATAAACATCCCCACATGGGATCACAAGCTATAATGGTCATACTATAATCAAATGGGCTTAAGAGGGAATCAAAACTTTTATAAAAAATCATTTTTTATAAAATTTCAAATAGGCCTTATATTTTCAAAACAATCTTGGAATTCCATGGTATTTTATCATTTATAAAATGCATCCCAATATACTCTTCAGACCAATTTTATCAAAATACCTTTAAAACTCAAATGGGAATTCACACTACCCTTTCAACGAACATTGAAAAACATTCAAAGAAAAAATAAGTTTCAAAATTCATTCCACATGGGAAAACACACCCTTTTGAAATAATCCATCTCATTTGGAAATATTAAAAGCTTTTAAAACCCCAAAATGTTGACATAAAAATTAGACAAGTCTAAAAAGTGGTTTTAAATATAGATCACAAGGGTTAACTCACCTCTTTAAAAATAAAATAAAATTTTCCAACATTCTTAACAATTTCAAATCAACTAAACTATTGGTTTGAAATCCAATTAACAAAAGGGTTGTTCTCACATTTGAGGAAGATAGTTTCATGAAATCTATAAATATGAATCTTGGAAATGTATAGATCCCATGAAGCATTTTAAAATATGAAATTTTTTAATTTTAAAAACATGAATTTAATAGGCGGAATATTATTCCACTCCCCCACTTCTCTAGAATCCTTAGAGACTCTCCTCATGCCGACCAACCCTTCCCTTCCCCTCATCTCAACTTTAATCTTGGTGATTATCCATTCAAACTCAAGGTATGCATTAACTAAGTTGACCTAATATGTTCTTTCCACCTTATTTATCCCTCTTTCTGTAAAGACCAAATGTTTTTCAATGGAAATTACCTTCTCATAAGCATGTCATAAAATCCAATTAAAACACAACATAATGAACTACTAAGTGCTAATTGACCTTTAAACATAGGTTTGTCACTTCTGTGTTTGGAATTTAGAAAATCGGACAAACATGGTTGTGACCAATAAGTTATTTGGAGTCCGATAAGAAAAACTTAATTTTTAGTGAATAATAACCTACCCTTATGAATAGTAACATGCCCTTATGAATAGTTATAAAACCTAATGAATATTAACCTTACCTATTATAGTATTAAAATAATATTCAAGTGAAATTATGATGTACCTGTATTTTAGAATAAGTAAATGAACATTTTAAAACTGGGTTTTAATAATAAAATCATGATTTTAATTAAATATTAAATTAATCATATTTAGAAAATTATTTTTGAAAATTGGACTTCATTTTTGGATTCTAAATGTTTAAAAATGGTTAGAGTGAATTTTTGGGATTTCTCTAAAATACTGGAATTTTTTGATGAATAGTAAAATTCGATAATTCACAATAAATGCTAAATAATTGATTAATTGAGTCATCGATGATGATCTGCTAATTTAAGACCAATTGGTTAGAATTCACATGAATTTATTACTATTCATGTTCATGTAATACTTACTATTCCTTTTCTTGTGAAGAAATAATAAACTAATGATTAAAAAATTATGAAAACCCTCCTCCCCTCCACTATAAATACTAGACATTATTACCTCTTCTATTCACTCCTCTCAAGCCCTGTTCCTTTCCAATATTCTACCCAAATATCTCCCTAATCTCCTCTTCCACATCCAAAATCCCCTATCCTCTTCAAAATACCAAAACCTATCCCCTTAAGAGGTTCTCAAATGAGGAAGTTTCAAGAGGTAAATTCCTCTTTCCAATTCCTTCTTTTCTTTTATGTTCTTTTCTTTTTGTTTCTTTCCTCACATCCCTTCAACTAACTAGTATGATAAATATAGTAACATACATTTACTGAAATGTTTTTATGATAATGGGATATTTCATTATCTTCTCTCCTTTCCCCACCTTTTATTTTAAAGGAATGAAAGTACCATTTGAGATGTGCTAATTTAGCACATTCAAGGACAACGATTTATCAATTTATATTATCATATTTAAACCTGGTCATGAAAAACTTTTAGTTATAGTTGAACCATATTATATATATGTAATATATCCTATTTTTATTCTGTAATATTTTTTTACAAATGGTATTAAGTTATAAATCAAAACATGTTCTTTGTAATCAAACCCACCAATTAACAAAAATGGTTGTCACTTTGGTTTTATATAATAGTTCAACTTCACTCTAAGTAAAAAAATTAAATTTAAAATTATGTAATCCACTGCATGTTCACTAATATAATATAAATTTAATTTTGGACAACCACTTTCATCTTACATGTTTATTCAAACATAAATATAAGTGAACCAGTCATTAAAATCAAGTAAACAAACGAGCTCGAACAATGAAATTGAACCTCATAACCAATCAAAAAGGTTATAAATGAACTTAAAATGATTATAATAAAGCAATTACATATATAAGTGGTTATGGAATTATTAATTAATAAACCTAATTTTTTTATTCAGGTCTTTAATAACAAGTGGATAACACCAATGGATTTAAAGAAAGGGATCCTCCCCATTTCACTTTTATTTCAAGATTGTCCTCTATGTTATTCCATTTTATGTGTGATCCCTAATGATGGGGTATTATTTAGAACCTTCCCCATACTTACCTCATAATTTATATGTTATTATAAACCCCATTATCTCTCAACAAATCCCTTTTAGGTACACCCGATACCATGCGATTAATCCATAATGAATTCTACCCGAACCTTCTTTACTCATTCGGGTTTTCTCTATCTTTATTTTTACCCAAATTAAGTTGTCTTTTATTTTTATTTTCAAATTATACATACTTTTTATATGATCCAAACTCATATTCCAAGATCCATCACTCATTCTCTTTTGGGGATATACATGTTTTTAGTGATTCCCACCTCAATACCCCCGATAAGCAATCATGTTTTAAGGTAACTTCCCGAATTCTTACCCGATTTCAAGTGCACTCTATCTTCTATTTTAATCCACCATTTTCTTTATAAAATCATTATTTTTATTATTAAAACCTTCTTGTTTCATTTCTGGTTTTATATAAATGATTGTTCCCTTTTCTATTTTAAAATCTCTATAGTATTTTCCTTAAAACCGCACAAAATTTTTTAATGCTAAAATTTACCAAATGCATTTCTTACAAGTTATCACTACTTTTTGACATCATGTACCATTATATATTACTATTTAATTTACATGTATAATTACTTTCTTTCATGGACACTTTCATGATACTCCCATTGGTTATTATTTATGTCATGGTTGTGGTACCTAATTCTTTCCATGGGCACCCTTATGTTTATATATGGTTGATTATGTATGATTATTGGTGTGGGATGATTATTTATGTGAAAAGAATATTCATGAAAACTTTGAGATGGGTGTGCCCAGATAGTGCTCCAATTAATTGGGTAAAGTTAAGTCTCATGAGATGAGATGTGAAATAGGATTGGAGGTTTGCCTTGACCCGTACTAAAATGGGAAACGAGATTGGCGGTTATCCTTGAACTGTACTAAAGAAATGTCTTATGATTATACCAAATTTATATGATTCAATTTTTATACGATCCCATGATTATATGATATGATTTCATATTTTCCATGCTTTGTTATCATTATGTCATGCCTCCTAACTCATGTGCTTAAGATGTATCCTTATGTTCATTCCCTTACTGGGCTTTTTATCTCATCCCTTTGTTCATGTGTTCCCCAGGGTACCCTATAGAGATGTTAGGGCTCAAAGGAAGTTAGGAGCTCTTTATGGATATTAAATAAAGAAATGATTTTTAACCCCATGTTTTATGTTTTATGTACCTATTCTTCCAATACACTAGACTTAACGATCCTTGGCTTGTACTCTGATGTATAATTATTCTTAAAATCATGTAATGTTATATATAAATCATTGGGTCACTATAGTTGGTATCAGAGGATGGTCTAGTTATTTTTAGAGATTAGTAATAGATAACCTTAGTGAGAACCTTATGTATGAGATGAAGTATAATAAAAAATCTCTAAATTTTGGTAAGTATAGAGTAAGTAGTTTATCAAGAAAATACATCCCTGTCTAGATACGAGCAAGTAGAGGCGGCTCTGGCACATATGTACCTAGGAGTGAAAACTCCAACAAGGAGTTTCAGGCTTGACTCGGGGTATCCTGGTACATGACAACGAGCCTTGATGCACTCTTGGTTACGACACTCCCAGGGGATATGCTTTGGAAGATTCGAAAGCTTAGTACAAACCTTAATTAAGGGACAAAAAAGCCTATAAGAATATAAGTCAAGAAATAGATCGAGGATAACCTAGATTTAAACCTAAGGAATCACAAGTTAGAACATAGTTCTTATTTATAAGTTCATCCTTTTATGTTCAAAGTTTTCTTTTTATGATCAATAGATAAGTATTCAAGACCTCTAATTATACATTCTTTTTCTTAGTTAATGGTGGGAAATAGAAGAACACACTCCAACAACCAATGTGATAGACAATGTGAAGATTTCCCTAATGACACTTGATATGATAGGAACGGGTGCTCAAAACTTCATGACAATACTTGCTTAGCTGGATCAAGTTATGAATAATAACTTCAATCATGTGGAATACCCTCATACTCCAAGGAAATATCATGTTTTCATATAACCCTTCATGTGGCAAAGGCCTCCCATGTTTAGCGGATCTTATGATCCCCTCCTCGTGGAACAATGGATTAACTCCATTGAAAAGATATTCTCCATCCACCAGTACTCGGAAGAAGAGAAGGTTGTATTGGAAGTCTATCATTTTGATGGGGAAACTAATCAGTGGTGGACACTGATCAAGAATACAAAGTCCTAAGAGGAAATTGATTCCATGGATTGGGAGGAATTCAAGAGGATATTTTTCAACAAATATTTTCCTTTAACCCTTTGGCTCAAGATGGAAAGGGAGTTCCTCAGACTCAATTATAAGGAAGATGAGTCCATTGGGGAGTATGAATAAAACTTTACAAGGCTTTCAAGGTTTGCCTCTGGATTTTTCATGAACACTGAAAACAAGGTAGATCACTTCTTTATCAAACTAAATCTAAGTCTACGAAAAGCATTGACGATTCAAGACTTTGACAGTTATGAGGATATTGTCTGTTGTTCCCTCAAGGTTGAAATGGAGATTGGATAATCTCAATGGTCTCATTATCCCAGTGAGAAGAAGAGAAAAATGGAGAACAACATGGGTGGTTCATCAAACAAATACCATGATGGAAAGAAGCCTGAATTTTCCCCTTGCAAAAATTGTGGGAAGAAGAATCTTGGTAACTTTCTTACGGGAACCAAGAATTGCTTCAAATGTGGAAAGTTTGTTCATATGGAGAAGAACTGATCAAGGGATATGAAAAATCCTGCTAATGTTGAAGAAGAAAGGAAGGTTTAGATCAACACTTATCCAACAGTGCAGTGTTACAACTTTAAGTAGAATGGGAATTACTCTAACAATTTCCCTAAGACGGGGGTTGTCGGAGGCAATCAATAAAAACCTCCAAGGAAACAAGGAAGGTCTTATGGTATCACTACTACTGAGGTGGAGCTGGACAATGATGTGGTGACATGTATGCTAGTTATTTATTCAAGAATAGATAATGTACTATTTGAATCTGGTTCTACGCATTCTTTCATATCTTGAAAGTTTAGTAGAACTATTCAAACACCTCCTCAAAATTTAGAGGAAAAGTTATCTGTGAGAACATCGAATGGGTAAATCATTGCGTCCATGGTTTATAAATCCTCCACTATTAACTTTTGTGGACTGAACCTCCCAGTGAATCTCTTCATACTTCCTTTAGTGGAGTTCAAAGCTATCTTGGGAATGGATTGGCTATCTTTGTACAAGGACAACATCAAATGTCAGGAAATGGAGATTAATCTTCACATATCAAAGCATCGTCCAATTCTTTACAAGTGTAAGGAGGAAAATGAGTCTCCTTTATAATCTTAATCTCATGTGTGGATATTTTTGCCTTATGAGCAAGAATTTCTAGCTAAAATGATTGAGATAAAGGAGAGAATCATGCTTGAAGACATGCCCATCATGAGGGATTATAATGATGTATTCCCTGAAGAGTTTCCTAGTCTTCCTCCTGATTGAGAGGTTGAGTTCTCAATTGAAATTATTCTTGGATCTTTTCCTATATCAAAGACACCTTACAGAATGGCCACCGTAGAGCTGGAAGAACTGAAAAAGTGGTTACAGGAGAATATGGAGAAGGGTTTTATACACCTGAGTGCCTCACCTTGGGGTGCTCCAGTCCTCTTCGTCAAAAAGGATGGATTAATGCGCCTCTGCATTGATTATCATGAGCTCAATAAAATCACAATAAAGAAAAAGTATCCCCTACCATAGATAGATGACTTGTTCGATCAGCTTCGTGGGGCTAGTTATTTCTCTAAGGTGGACCTTTGGTCGGGATATAATCAATTAAAGGTGAGGAAGGAAGATATTCCCAAGACTGCCTTTTGAACGAGGTATGGACACTATGAGTTCATATTGATGCCCTTCGGGCTCACTAATGCTCCAACAATTTTCATGGATTTAATGAATAGAGTCTTTAGAGATTACCTTGAAAAATTTGTGGTAGTATTTATTAATGATATTATAATATACTCCAAGAGAAAGGAGGAACATGAGGAGCATTTGAATACTGTGTTAAATACTTTTCAAAGGGAGAAATTGTATGAAAAGTACGATAAATGTGAGTTTTGGATGGGGGAAGTATCATTCTTAGGGCATGTTATCACCAGTAAAGGGATATCTGTGGACCCTTCCAAGACTAAGGAAATTGAATAGTGGCCCATGCCAACTTTTGTAACGGAGATCCGTAGATTTTTGGGTCTAGTTGGGTATTATCAACGATTTGTGAATAACTTTTCATGATTGTCTAACCCAATGACCAAGCTCACAAGGAAGGGGGTAAAGTTTTTCTGGACGAAAGAATGTGTAATGTCTCAGATCTGGGTGCCACACAACGGGTGCCCCGAACCCGGTTGGTCACATGACCTCAAGTGTATTTCCCCAAACGCCATAGGTTACTGACTAGAAGGGAGGTCCTAGGACTAATAGTGGGGAAATTATTCCCTCATTTTTCAAAGTTTAGCACAATAGAAATAAATATGAATATACCAAGGTGTAGGTAGTAAACAATATAAACCTGAAATGGACAACAGAACTGAAGTAAAAGATAACAAACAATCATATATGATGATGATACAATATGTCTCTATTTATAAGAAAGCATCCAAAATAGGATACACTACAATCTAATACAATACAACACAAGGCACAAAGTACAAAAAAAAAACCAAAATAGTGAAACAGGAACTCAGCAGCATCGCAAGCCTAAGCTAGGTCCCATGCTCTCCTACTCCTCTGTAACAATCATGTACCTGTGTAGGGATCCTTTCCCTTATCAACACCTGGATCAATATAATCTATTTGGGCCCAATACATGACCCAAACATGGTATGAGAAATAAATCCCAGTAGGCAACCACCAAAGGCCCGTGCCCAACTGTCGGTGAAAATGTGCAACAACAGTGTGTAATAAAAAAATGCAGTAAACTAGGAAGTACTCAAAAGTAAGTATTCCTACCAATTACATTACCATTTAATAATTATTTAACAATTCAATATAATTGAATTACAAGTTTCCTAAGACCTGACCTCAACCAAAAATCACTCATACCAGTGCCACAGTAGAAACCACAACAGACTATCTAGAAAATAAAGGATATTAATAATAAAAAGCATGTGCTTTAGCTTGGCAGGTTCAACATAGGAAATCACCATAGTGAATATTCAAAGTAAACATTGTCCTCAGACATACAAGTCCTTACCCTCAGGAAAGCATAAATGAATCCCTCAGGTAACTTCCCTGAAGCATAACGAATATTGCTCTCAGGAATATGAGATATCACCCTCAGGCACAGAAGCTACTACCCACAGGCATAAGAAATGTTGTCCTCAGGCTAAATGAAACATTTCCATCAGGCGTTCCATATGAAAAGAAAGTAATAGGGCTGAGCCCAACACATAAGTAAGCAATTTATATATGTTTCCTCTCAAGAAAACTCAAAACATGCTTGTTGGACTCCTCATGTATTACTCAAGTTTTAATGATCAAAAATCTCAATAATAATTATACATCATGTTTTGATGATAGAAAATCTCATTGATGATTAATTAATCTCACTATTATTTACAAATCTTATGCATGATCACAAATATCACTTATCTTATCAAACCTTTGTATTTAGGTTTCAAATTCTACCACTTTATAATGGTTAAGCTTAATTCATATTCTTCATATTAATGTTTAAGTCTAAATATAGATATTTGCCTAAGTTTCAAGACACTGTGAAGGACACACCATGACCCAGACACCGTGAAGGACACACCGTGACCCCGACACCGTGAAGGAAACACCATAACCCAGACACTGTGAAGCACATACTGTGAAGAACATACCGTGAAGGACATACCGTGAAGAAGACACCGTATAAATAATCCCTGTGACACCATTTCTTAACCTTTTTGTCAATATTATTTAAATAATACTAATGGTCATATTTGATGTCTTTAATGCAATTAATGTTATTTAATGATAGTTGATGGTCTGTCAGGAAACCATACCTCGTATCTATGGAAAGGAAATTATTACTATTGTCGGAGCTCATGGAATATAAAGAATATTGAGATGCAGTAGAGGATATATACACGTGATTGACACATCTCGACGCATATAAAACAATACTATCAAGCTCTGTACTGAACAGAAGAACAATCCTGAGCACAACTGTGAATAACACATTGAATGATCCTCAAAGAAGTTCCATACATGAAATACTACATTTCTTAAGAACACATGAAGTACTATGGAGTCAAGAGAACATATTCTCTCCTGGAGAAACAAAAGCTGAACCACAACACTCTGTTTTTCAACAGAAAAACTAGAGAAGGACTCCGAATCCATTCTGCCGAATCCAACGAGTCTAGAGCTGCACTGCCAATCACTAGATCTTTCTAAACTTTCATATAATTTCTATAAGTGATTTATTATTTACTTTCAAGCAGTGTGTGTATCCTGTTTATTTTACACATACACTGCCTCCTGTGTTGAACTGGGGGATATCACAATCCTCATACCAAAACTCCTTACTCTTTTTTACCCACGACAACTGTGGAAGTGGTCCTTGTGTGGCCTGGTCTTTATTTTCATTTCCCACAAAGAACAGTGGTAAAGGTCCCTGCGTGGCCTGAACAGTCCTGTACTATTGTTAACCCCGATCCAGGGTGTGGATTACTTTTATATATATAAATTTTAGAGTACTAAGTCTCATCTTGAGACTGAACCTCTTGGTTATATTTTCTATTCATTTTTAGTTTGAGTTCAAAATATACAATATATAATTTATATACCGCTGCATATTACTTTGAAATACAAATCTATTTTAAAGTTACTTTGATAGTTAATATAGCAAGTGTTTGTATCTATTGTAAATAAATAGGTTAGTTTCAAAATCTAATTTAATATTATGATTAGATTAATTGAGAACTAATCAATCTTTTGAGAATCTAATTGAACCTTTACAGTTTTACAAATTCACTACAGTTTAACTTGTTTTATAAATTGGGGATTTTTAATAAGAAATATTTTAATAGAAATTTTAATTGGAACTCAATTCACCCCCCTCTTGAGTATCCACTCCAACCAATATTTGCTATCAGAGGGTTGTTTTTATTTATACAGGTTTTCAAAACACTCTGTTTTTCAACTGTGATTTTAGTTGCATCTTTAAAGATCTTAAATTTCTATTCGTTCTAAATTTTATCTCTTTAACTTTAATTTATAAAATCTAGCTATGGACAATAGACTAGAGGGTGCTACTACTAACCATCCACCTTTCTTTAATGGTACAAACTATGCCCAGTGGAAACTTAAAATAAAAATTCATTTGGAAAGTATGGGTTTTGATATCTGGACTGCTATAGAGTCTCAATATAAAATTCCAGAAACTGAAAGAACAACTTGGGATGAACCTACTAAAGTATCTTACAATAATAACTGTAAAGCTATGAATGCTTTGTATTTTGCATTAGGAGATTAAAAATTTAATAGAATATCTGCTTGCAAAATTGCTTTTGAAATTTGGGATACTTTGGGTGTTTCTCATGAAGGAACAACCAATGTTAAAGAAATGAGATTAAATACTTATACTATTAAATATGATAATTTTAAAATGAAGACTGATGAACCTATTTCTGATATGTATCTCAGGTTTAATGAGATAGTCAATACAATGAGTTCACTTGGTAAAGTTGTTCTAACAAAGGAAAAAATTATGAGGATACTGAGATGTCTGCCAGAACGATGGAGAGGCACATCTATTTTAATCCGAGAATCATGTGACATTGGAGCTCTGCCTATCAAAGAGCTTATTGGTAAATTAATGATGTATGAGAAAGAACTCAAAGTGAATAAAGAGGAAGATGATGAACCAAAAATAAAGTCTGTAGCTTTTAAATCTACTACTTATAAGAGCAAGGACAAATACAAAGTTCAAATAAAAATTTAAAGCTCAACCAGTGAAGATTCAGATTCAGACAGTGATGCTAAGATGGCTCAAATAGCCAGAATATTTATGAAGTTTTATAGGAAGAATAAGTTTTTCAGAAAATCAAATTACAAAGGAAATTATGACAATAAAGGTCATTGAAAAAAGGACTGGAAGAAATATGATAAAAATGATGAAGTTATCTGCTATGAATGCAAAATAAAAGGTCACATAAAAGCAGACTGTCCAAAACTGAAGTTCAAAAAGAAACATGACTATAAGGAAAGTAAGTACAAGAAAGATATGAAATCTACTTGGAGTGCTTCAGAAGATAGCACAAGTGAATCTGAAATTTATGATTCTGAAAAGAATCGTGCCAACATGTGTTTCATGACCAACACATCTGAGGTAACCTTAGATACTCCTGTTCTAAATTTCTATTATTCTAGAGATGATGCAGAATATGATTCTGATTCTAAAGATATGTCTAAGGATGAATTATCTAAATATTGTAACATTCTAAAAGAAACATGCAATGAACTTAAGGAAAAATATAATTCATTGAAGAAACAACATGCTCTCACTTCAAATGTTAAATCTTCTCTTGATATTGAAAAATAAAATAATGCTCAACTTTTAAAGGAAAATAAAGAATTGAAAATGTCTAATGAGAAACTTAGGAAGGACTTAGAGAAATTCACAAAGGGAAAAGATACACTTACTCAAATGCTAGGAAAGCAAGTGGAATCGAAATGCATTACTAGAATAGGCTACCAACCTGGACAGAGATAGATTACTAAGAATAGATTTATTCCTAAATCTGGACAGAATACTGTTAGTTCCAGTTCTGGAAATTCACATGCTTTAACTGGTTATTCACATAGTTATAGATCAAATAGAGTTTATCTTTCAAAATATTTTGACTCTGTAAAATATATGAGACCCATAAGACAAATTTGGGTACCAAAATATTTGATTGCTAACCTGTCTGGACCCAAGAAGATCTGGGTACCAAAGTTATTTCCCATCTAAATCTATTTTGTAGGAAACCTGTTTGAAGAGTTCCCACAAGAAGACATGGTATTTGGACAGTGGATGTTCAAGACATATGTCTGGGGATTACTCATGCTTCAAGATCCTAATTAAGGTTGATGGAGGCCATGTCACCTTTGGTGATAATTCTAAGGGAAAAATCATCGACCTAGGCCAAATTGGTAACGCTAACTCAGTTTTAATTTATAAAGTTTTATTTGTTGATGGATTGAAATATAACTTGTTAAGTATATCTCAATTATGTGATGATGGATTTAATGTTAAATTTTAAAATAATTCTTGTAATGTTTTTAACTCTAAAAATGTTTTAGTATTCTCTACCTTGAGAAATGAAAATGTTTATGCCGTTGATCTGAGTTCTTTAGCTAAGAAAAATGTTACTTGCCTAAATGCTTTTCATAAAGAATCTTAGTTATGGCATAGAAGATTAGGACACTGCAACATCCACTCACTTAGAAAACTAACTAGGAAGAACTTAGTTAGAGACTTACCCAAACTTGAGTTTACAAATGACAAAGTTTGTAATCCCCGTCAAAAGGGAAAGCAACACAAAATCTCTTTCAAACCAAAGAAAGAAGTGTCAAATTCTCAACCTCTCGAGTTGGTTCACATGGACTTGTTTGGACCTTCTAGAGTTTCTAGATTAAATGGGAAGCACTATGTATATGTCTTAGTAGATGACTTTTCTAGACATACTTGGGTATACTTCTTAGCTCACAAAAGTGAATCTTGTTATTAGTTTATTAAATACTCTAAGTCTGTAGAAAACCTTAGTGGACTTAAGATTAAGACCCTGAGAAGTGATCATGGCCGTGAGTTTAAAAATCAAGAGTTTGAATCTTATTTCTCACACAATGGCTATAGTCACAAATTTTTTCCCCTAGGACACCTCAACATAATGGTGTAGTAGAAAGAAGAAATAGAACAATTCAAGAAATTTCTAGAACCATGCTTAATGAATATGACCTGCCTATTTATTTTTGGGCTGAGGCTGTGAATACAGCTTGTTATATTATTAATAGAGTCTTGATAATACCTGTTCTCAAGAAGACCCCATATGAGTTATGGAACAATAGAAATCCTAAATTTAGTTACTTTATAGTCTTTGGATACAAAGTTTTTATTATTCATACAAAGTATAATCTTGACAAGTTTGCTTCTAAGAGTGATGAATGAATTTTTCTTGGTTATTCTTCAACTAGCAAAGCTTATATAGTCTTTAATAAAAGAACCAAATGTGTGGAAGAATCTGTTCACATAAAATTTGATGAAACTGATCCACATGAGCCTAAGTCATCTCTTAAAAATATTGAAGAAGATTTATCTATTCTAAACCTTAATGATAAAATCAATGAAACTACTATAAAGACAACTAGTTCTGGAAATATCTCAGAATCTGCTCCTAATGAACCCGAACCTATAGATGAACCTGAAATTTCTAGTCCTACCTTTACTAGATCAACTAGAATTCTAAAGAATCATCCTTTAGATGTTGTTGTTGGTAATCTTGATAGAGGGACATAAACTAGAGCTTATCTTAGAAATCGGGTTGAACATCAAGCCTTCTTGTAACAGATTGAACCTAAAAACATTGATAATACTATTAAGGATGAATTTTGGGTAATTTCTATATAATAAGAACTCAATCAGTTTGAAAGAAATAAAGTTTGGAAACTAGTAGAAAGACCTAAGGACACTTTCACCATAGGCACTAAATGGGTTTTTAGAAATAAAGTAGATGAATCTGGAAATATAGTTAGAAACAAGTCTAGATTAGTTGCACAAGACTATAGTCAAGAAGAAGGAATTGATTACAAGGAGACTTTTTCTCCAGTAGCTAGACTAGAATCCATTAGGATTTTACTTGCTTATGATGCACATCTAAATTTCAAACTATATCAAATGGATGTCAAGAGTGCATTCTTAAATGGGTATATAGCTGAGGATGTTTTTGTTGAACAACCACCTAGATTTACAAACCCTCATTTTCCAAATCATATTTTTAGATTATCAAAATCCTTATATGGTTTAAAGCAAGCTCCAAGAGCTTGGTATGATAGATTAAGTAATTTTCTAATTTCTAAAGGTTTTACAAAAGGAATATATGATCCTACTCTTTTTATAAAATGAATTTATAAAGATGTTTTAGTTGTACAAATTTATGTAGATGACATTATTTTTGGATCTTCAAGAAATTATCTATGTAATGATTTTTCTAAAATAATGCAAAACGAATTTGAAATGAGTTTAATGGGCGAACTTAAATTCTTTCTTGGATTTAAAATCTTTCAAAACAATAGTGGAATTATTTTAACTCAAAGTAAATATACTATAGATCTTTTAAAATGTTTTGGATTGGATAGCAAAAAAAGTAGTGACACTCCCATGAGTACCACCTATAAGTTGGATCTTGATGAAGATGGAAAATCTGTTGATCAAACCACTTATAGAGGAATGATTGGAAGTCTACTCTAATTGACTACTAGTTGTCCTGATATTATGTTTAGTGTGTGTATGTGTGCTCATTTTCAAGAAAACCCTAAAGAGTCACATTTAAATGCTGTAAAGATAATTTTCAAAGACCTCAAGCATACTCCCAATTTAGGACTGTTCTATCCAAAAGGATAATCGTTTGAACTAGTTAGCTATTCTGATGTTGATTTTTCTAGATGTAAGTTAGATAGAAAAATAACCTCTGGAACATGTCACTTTTTAGGCAAGTCACTAGTATCATGGTGTAGTAAGAAACAAAATTTTGTTGCATTATCTACTGTAGAAGATGAATACATAGCTACTGGAAATTGTTATGCCCAAATTTTGTGGATGAAACACACTTTACTAGACTATGGATATCAATTCATACATGTAACAATAAATTGTGACAACACAAGTGCTATTAACATTTCAAAGAATCATGTTTCTCATTCTAGGACAAAGCATATTGATGTAAGACATCACTTTTTGAGGGATCATTACCAAAAAGGTGATATCACTTTGGAATTCATTGGTACTGAATATCAACTTGCTGATATATCCTCCAAACCATTAAATTCTGAGAGATTAGACTATATCATACATGATCTTGGTATGATTAATCATAAATAGACATCTTACAGATCTTACTGTTTACTATTTTTCTATATTTTAATTTATGGTTTCATATTCACTGTTTCTTAGTTACTATTTCATGCTTATGGTCTCAAAGTAAAAAACTTGTGTTCACGGTCTGTTACTTAACTATCTCACCATGACATAACAGTTCACTCACTGTTTCACCATGACTGTACAGAATGGTTACTATTTCACCGTGACGGCCACCAACTGTCTCACCATGACGACTGTTTTTCATCGCACCATAATGCCTATTCATGGTCTCACCATGAAGATTCTTTATATATTTATTTTAACCCGCATCGTGATAATTTTTAATTCACCACTATTTGATTTCCGGCATTTTTGTTTTTATGACGTTTGACATTCCCAAATGATAAAACATAAGGTTTTTTCACTCGATTCCTTAACCAAGCTCTCTCCTGCTCACTCTCTCGAACCTTATTTACCTTGAAAGCCTTCTCCTCTCCCTCACCTGAACCGTCAGTGAATGCCAAGGATGAAGTGTCCATCTTCACCCTTGTCTGAGAAGCACCGCTCTAAGAAACAGAAGAGGATACCGAGGATAACACTTGAAGGACCTCTAAATTCGAACCTTGTAAGCTGTACTGTAGTACTTGAAAAAGAGATTTTCCCTGAGTGGCTACTGTCTAGAAAGTCTTGAGTCTTGAAAGTATTAAGAGAACAGGGATGGATCGATTGGTTCTCTAGACAAGATAGACCAATTTAACCAAGGATGGTATCTCAATTTTACCAATATGTAAAGTTTTCTTTTGATGCTGGAGAAAGATATATGGTAACAAGCTAGATCAATGGAAAAAAGTGTTCATTCTCTTCAAGGCTGTGGGATGCATGCCTGAGCATTCCTCATGAAGGAATTTGTGATGATTAACAAAGAGACCCTCCTCCAATAACTGACATCTTTGATTTGGAGAATTCTTTGGAAATCCTGACCAAAAATGGTACCAAGCGAAGGGCCATAGAAGCTGAATTGGATAGGGAGACAAGAATACTATTCAAATTTGTTCAGAATTTGATTAGTCCAATAAAAGGAGATTTTGCTATGTTGAAGTATCAGGATGTGTTCCTGATTCATCTGTTGAAGAATGACCATAAGATAAATTTGTGCAAATATGTCATTAACCATATATGTGAGATGATTAAAGTCACTTCCAAATCCACCTCATTGTTTTACTCAAGGATTATCTCGACCATGTTAGTTTCCAAGGGAGTAGTTGGCTCGAATGAAGAAAGTCAAGAGGATTTTGATTTCTGTTTATCCAAGCCTATCATCAGAAGGATGAAGATTAATTGGAACCCCTGGAAGAAGTAGTGGGTTGAGGATAATGATCAACTTTATAATAAGTACAATCCTGTTGATTATCCAAGAAGGCCAAAGAATATAACTGATCCTGGTTTGGAACTAGATGAAGTGGCTGAGTACCCAGAAGAAGAAGAAGAAGAGGATGAAATACCTCAAGAGGAAGCAGCTCCTGTTGAGAAAGAAAGGGCTGCTGTCCCTGTTGATGTTCCTACTAAAATACATCTTAGAGAGGAAGTTGTTGATGCTTTTATAGAAGAATAAACTCCTGCTTCTAGAGGTGATATTGATCAAGAAGTTCAGTTTGAGGCTACAAGAGAATTTGTTATCCCTGATTTAGAGCATAAAGTCATGAAAGAAGTTTATCTAGGAGAAATCCCTGCTAGGGAAATGTTAATAAAGAGGATCTCCCTATTGAAAAAGAAGCAACTCTTGAAGTACAACCATTGGAACAATCAGTTCCTGAGTACAAACCCTCTACTAAAGAGAGGATGGAAATTGCCTTTCATTTGGCAAGACAAGAATTTGCTGAAGAGATTAGAGATGATCCTGTGGATCTTGATAATGCAGCTGTGCCTCAGGAACCTGAAATGGAAGCACATTTTGAGGGGGAGGAACCTAAAAACCTTGAGATTGAAGAAGATGGATCTTCTGGAACATCTCAACCAATTGTCACACATTCTGTGTAGACTCGTTATGAGTTTCCAAGTTTTTATGATGTGAGTGAATCACAACAAGTGACTGCAACTGTTATAGATCTCTCTTCTTTATTTCAACTGAAGTCAGTAGCTCATCCAGAACCAGAACCAGAGCCTCAACCTTCATCTGAATCTGAAACTAATTCTGAGTCATAATCAGAATCTGCATCAGAACCTGTACCACTACCTTCACCTACACTCTTAACATAGCAACAATCCTTTGTAACTAAGGATGATTTGAAAGTCTTTGGAGAGACTATCTTGGCTAGTGTTGAGAAGATTTTATCCACTCAACCACGACCAATGACTCAACTAAGTCAAGAAGATGCATCGATTCTTTTAGAAAATATTATTCTGCATATCCAACCATAGAAGATTCGAGAAATACAAGAAGTTAGAGTTGAAAATAGGCTGCTTAGTTCTGATGTTGCTAATTTGAAAGGTTTTTTTGGAAAAACTGCAAACAGAATTGTCTTCAAGATCAGATCCTGCTCCTGTTACTGTTTCTTCTCCTGTTCCTGTTTCTGCTCCTGCACCTGTTACTGCTTCTCATGAACCAGATGTTTCCAACCTTTCTTGAGAGATTGTATTTCAAGTGCATCCTTATCTGCTATATTTTGATGATACGATTGGAACAAGACACGACAAGATGCTGCAACGCATGAGAGAGCTTGTGTAAAATCTGAATAAGCTCACAGATGAGTACACTGGATGTCTGAAATTTTTTTTTTAAACAGCTCAAAGTTCTAACTGAAGCTGTCAAGGATTCTCCTCCCTCTGGTCAGACCTCCACACCTTCTTTGGATGATTCCTTGCTTAGGTCCATAATCAAGGAAGAACTTCAGAATGACCTTAGTGGTTTCGATCTGTCACCTCTGTCTGAAGTTATGAAGAATAGTGATAGAGAACTTGATCTTGTTCAGATTCATTCTAAGATCACAAATTATGCTCAACAAGAGATCACCAAGAAGATAGAATTTTATCTCACATGGATTTTCTCTAAAAGTGACATGACAAATCACTTTAAGTATCTTGTGGAGAACCTAAAAATCCCTCCAGTGAATCAAGCTTTTAAAGCTCAAGTTCAGAAGCTTACAGAGTTCACCGGATTTTTGGACAAGTTCATGGAGAATAAGGACAATTTTGAAAAGGATATGCAATATGCTGGAGAAATCATTACTGATTTCATCAATCTTTTGAAGCCGTATCTTCATGTGCAGATTACTGCTATCGTTGCTCCAGCTGTTGCACCCCTCAGACCTAGTCTACCTGCCTTAGCCTCAACTGCCATGTCAGTCAGCCAAGACCTTTCTCAGATCCAGCCAGTCATTCTTGACCAACCACAGAATAGATCTTCTACTACTCCTACTTTGGCTCCATCGATTTTTGAAGGTCTGCCCTTACCATCTTTGTCTACCACATCTATGACTTCTTCTACATCAGCATCATCTCTTGCTGCTGATAAAGGCAAGGCAAAGGCCGATCACTGAAGAGTCAAGTGATTGCTTTCTTTTTGATGAGATGTATTTTTCTATTTACTGTTTGTATCTCTACTATATCATGTATTCTGGAAGTTTTTAATGACAACTACTTTATTTCACTCCCTTCCTTCTGTTTTACTTTTTGATAATCCCAAAAGGGGGAGAAAGGTACAAGAAAGAGTACAAGTATTAGTCTGTAGAATCTATTATTCTCTAAATCTGTTATTATATATGTTATTTTCTCTAACGTTTCATTTCATTTATATTTTACCTTTACATGATTTGTGATCATCAAAAAGGGGGATATTGTTGGACTCCTCATGTATTACTCATGTTTTAATGATCACAAATCTCAATAATAATTACACATCATGTTTTTATGACAAAAAATATTATTGATGATTAATTAATCTCACTATTATTTACAAATCTTATGCATGATCACAAATATCACTTATCTTATCAAACATTTGTATTTATGTTTCAAATTATCTCACTTTCTAATGGTTAAGCTTAATTCATATTCTGCATATTACTGTTTAAGTCTAAATACAGATATTTGCCTAAGTATAAAGACACCATGAAGAACACACCGTGACCTAGACACCGTGGAGGACACACCGTGACCCCGACACCGTGAAGAACACATTGTGACCCAGACACCGTGAAGCATATACTGTGAAGCGCATACCGTGAAGGACATACCGTGAAGAAGACACCATTTACATAATCACCGTGACACCGTTTCTTAAACTTTTTGTCAATATTATTTAAATAATACTAACGGTCATATTTGATGTCTTTAATGAAATTAATGTTATTTAATGATAGTTGTTGGTCTGTCAGGAAACCATAACTCGTATCTATGGAAAGGAAATCATTCCAATTGCCAGAGCTCATGGAATATAAAGAAGATTGAGCTGCAATAGAGGATATATACGCGTGCTTGACACGTCTCAAGGCATATACAACAAACTAGCAAGCTCTGTATTGAACAGAAGAACAATCCTGAGCACAACTATAAAGAACACATTGCACGACCCTCAAAGAAGTTCCATACATGCAATCCTACATTTATGAAGAACACACGAAGTAATCTGGAGTCAAGAGAACATCTTCTCTCTTGGAGAAACAAAAGATGAACCACAACACTATGCTTTTCAACAGAAAAACCAGAGAAGGACTCCGAATCTTTTCTGCTGAATCCAACGAGTCTAGAGTTGCACTGCCAATCACTAGAGCTTTCTAAACTTTCATATACTTTCTCTAAGTGATTTATTATTTACTTTTGAGCAGTGTGTGTATCCTATTTATTTTAAACACACACTGTATCCTGTGCTGAACTGGAGGATATCACAATCCTCATACCAAAACTCCTTACTCTTGTTTTCCCACGACAACTGTGGAAGAGGTCCTTGTGTGTCCTGGTCTTTATTTTCATTTCCCACGAAGAACAGTGGCAGAGGTCCCTGCATGGCCTGAACAGTCCTGTACTGTTGTTAACCCCGATCTAGAGTGTGTATCACTTTATATATATAAATTTGAGAGGACTAAGTCTCGGCTTGAGACTGAACCTCTTGGTTATATTTGCTGTGCTTTTTTAGTTTGAGTTCAAAATATAAAGTATCTAATTTATATACCACTGCTTATTAATTTGAAATACAAATCTGTTTTAAGGTTAATTTGATAGTTAATCTAGCATGTATTTGTATCTATTGTAAATCAATAGGTTAGTTTCAAAATCTAATTTAATCTTCTGATTATATTAACTGAGAACTAATTAATCTTTTGAGAATCTAGTTGAACCTTTACAGTTTTACAAATTTACTACAGTTTAACTTGTTTTATAAATTAAGGATTTTAAATAAGAAATATTTTAACAGAAATTTTAATTGGAACTCAATTCACCCGACCTCTTGAGTATCCACTCTGACCAATAATTCTATCATCACGGCATACCCACAGGTATCCTGAAAAAATGACTAAACAAGGGAACCACACCCTCAGGGTGGCCCTAGATCAAAGCAATGATCCCAAATAGAAGTTTACAATTTATTCATTAGATTACCTATGCAATTATAGGTATCTTAATAGTCAAGGAATTATCCATACGACACCCGAACATGGGTGCGTGGCACAACAGTACACAAAATCAATTGGATAGTTGGAATTAAACACAAGGCCACCTACCTCGATCTCCTATGATCGATATACGTGAAAGTAACCTTCCGAAACAACCAATAATGACGTAGATATGAGATAAATGATTACCCGTTCAAACCTAAATAACTTCCCTTAGGGAAAGAATTGGAAGGAAAGACTCAAGGAGAGGGAAGACCTTACCAGCGCGGTCCTAACGAGGTCATCAGCGGAAGAATCAGAGTCCTGGTGAGCGATCGGGAGATTCTTTAAGTCTCGGCCTCCTCTCCCATAGCTTCTAGTGCTTCCTATGACTCCTCTACCGAATGAGGAGGCTACTACCTATTTTTAACAAAAAAACATAACTACACGGCATATACTCTCAAGTACACAAAGTGTACTTTCTTTTTAACTATTCACTGGAAGCTACTCTCCACCACCTTACTGTTCATCTACTGACTGATTACACCGTGTGGATTACTAAGTACAATACATGTACCATTGTTCCTCTAGAGACTACTTCCATCACCCTAATGTTCACTTACCGGCTGATTACACAGTTTGCATTACTAAGTACATGGCATGTAGTTCGTTTTTACACCCTTAATCATCGATAAGCCTTCATGCCCTGTATTCTCATCCCACATGGCCAAAGTACACGACGTGTGAAAAAGTACATGATGTGTGAAAAAGTACACGGTGTGTACCCATAAATTTGGGATTTTCCCCACATTTCCCTTGTTTTATCAAAAACACTTAAGGAAAAAGGAAAAGAAGAAACCCGTACCTCAAGAATAAGAATCGGGTTCTTAAAAAATTCCCCCTTAAAGAAATTCGTCCCCAAATTTCCCTCCAAGGGTGGTGAAGATAAAGATGAGAACAAATATGGCCACTAAGCACGTACTTCAGTCTCCCACTCCCAGGTTTCGTCCTGCACTCGGCCATTCCGCCATAGCACCCGTATGAGAGGAACTGACTGGCCTTAGAGAACCTTCTTGCTCCTATCAACAATATGAATCAGATTCCCCTCAAAGGATGCATCAACCTGAAGTTCAACCTCCTCAGGCTGAAAAATGTGAGATGGGTCTGAGTGATAACGACGCAGCTGAGATACATGGAAGACATCGTGCATGGCCCGATACCCCTGTGGTAACTACAACCGATAGGCAACCAAACTGACTCTCTCCAGAATCTCAAATGACCCTACATACCTCGGTGAAAGTTTACCCTGTATTTTAATCCACCCGTGTCCCAACCTCGGTGAAACACGCAAGAAAACTTGATCCCTGACCACAAACTACAAGGTTCATCTGTAGCGATCGACATAAGATTTCTGACGAGACTGTGAAGTAACCATTCACTTCTAAATCAACTGGACCTGCTCTGAAGTCTCCTACATGAGACGTGGTCCCAGTAAAGCTGCCTCACCTGCCTCCAACCAACACAAGGGTGATCGACATGAACTACCATGTAAAGCCTCGTAAGGTGCCATCTCAATAGTTTCCTGGAAACTATTATTGTAGGAAAAATCGACTAGGGGTATGTGCTTCTCCCAAGAGATAATGTATCTAACAGCATAACGCATGAACAACTACAACTAACTCGAGATCATGCATCAGGTAATTACTCTCATGTGGCCTTAACTGCTGAGACCTGTACGCCACTACTCGATCGCCCTACATCAAAACTACTCCCAACCCAATACCTGATGCATCATAGTAAACTGTATAGCTCTTCCCTTACTCTGGAAGTATCAGGACTGGCGCTGATGTCAACCTTCCCTTCAGCTCCTGAAAGGCTGTCTCGTAAGCTTATGAACAAACGAACTTCATACCCTTATTAGTCAAACCCATCAATGGCACTTCTAAGCAGGATAAGTCATGTATAAAGCGCCTTTAGTAACCAGAAATCCCCAAGAAACTCTATATTTCAAACACGTTCTTAGGCTGAACCCATGAAACTGCTACTCTCACTTTCTCTGGGTCTACTTCAACTCTTGACTCTGAGATAATATGACCCAGGAAGTGTATCTAGTCCATCCAAAAGTGGCACTTTGAGAGCTTAGCATATAACTGATTCTCTCTCAGTGTACTAAGTATGATCTCAAAATTGGTGGCATGGTCATGTCAAGTGTGAGAGTACACCAAGATATCCTCCAAAAAGACTACCACAGAAGAATCTAGATATGGATGGAACACACGATTCATCAGAGCCATGAAAACTGCTGGCGCATTTGTGAGTCCGAACGGCATAACCAAGTACTCATATAGACCATATTTTCTCCAAAAGGCTGTAAGCGGTATGTCCGATGGTCTAATGTGCAACTGATGATATCCGGATCTCAAGTCAATCTTCGAGAACACTTGTGATCCTCTAAGTTGATAAAAAATATCATCAATCCTCAGTAAGGGATATCGATTCTTAACCGTCAACTAGTTCAGTTTCTGATAATCCACACAGAGTCTGAGGGTACCATCCACCTTCTTCACAAATAGGACAGGTGAACCCCAAGGAGAAGTACTGGGTCAGATAAAACCCTTTTCTTTTAACTCCTCCAACTGCCTCTTGAGATCGTTTAATTCTGGTGTAGCCATCCTATAAGGAGTAATGGACAACAGTGCCACTCCTAGAACAAGCTTAATAGAGAAATTCACCTCTCACTCTGGAGGTAGACTTGAAAAGTCGTCTAGGAAGACAAACCTGAAACGATCAACCACTGGAGGTAAATCCTTATAACAAGTTCCCTGGTCATCCAGATATAAACTCACAATCTAGGTTGTCACCCCACCTCTCCCACAATGCTCGGGTCCCACTCTGATCACCTGGAAATCCCATTCTCCCTTGTATAGAAACTCTCTTCCCTCTGGTGAAGTGAAACTCACCCTTCAATGATAGCAATCTACAAAGGCTAGAAAGGGTACCAACTAGTCCATCCCTAGAATGAAATCATAGCCCATCATCTCTAAGACATATAGGTCCCATAGAAAGTGACACCCACCAAACTCTAGGGGGCACTCCTTGCACTAACGCACACCTACCATTCTAATTCCCAACGGAGTGTCTAGCGTTATGATATCAGAAGAAGAAGAAATAAGGAGCCCAAGGCTCTCCACAATGGGAAAAGATATAAAGATATGTATAACACTAATATCAAAAAGTACCGAAGATAAAACAAAAGCAACTAGAATAGTACCTCTGACAGTGGAAGGTCCGGGATCCTGCTCCTGTTGGGTCTGTTTCACTGCATATGTCTGCCTAATGCCGCGGCCCTACGACACAGCTTGGATACCCTGAGCTGACCTGCCCTACTGTCTCTGAGATCCTGGTGTCTGACTACCACGACCATGACCACCACCTCGGCCTGAACGTCCTGACATATTCCAATTCCCTGACTGGTAAGAAGCTGCTGGACCTGATCCTGCACATGGAGTCTGCACCTAACCCCTCTCACTAGTCACTAGTGGAAATGCCCTGCAAAAATGTTGAAGATGACCCATCCTGCCACAAGCTCAGCACTCCACTGGGTCATGTGGAAACTGAGGTCTCTTGTGCCCCTCCTTAACAAACTAGTAGCACATTACCTGGCCACCAGAAGAATTCTTCTAGCTAGTACTACCACCGTGAGAGAAATCCATCTGCCTCTTCCTCTTACTGGTAGAAATAGTACCAGATACTGGTGCTGAATCGCCCTGGTCCACACCACTAGCTTCCCGCAGGTTTTGCTCAGTAATCAATTCCTGGTTCACAATATCATGCACTGTAGGAAACCTGAAAACATTTACCAGCACTCGGATGTCATATAGGAGACCATCCTCAAAGCGTCTATCCCTCAACGTCTCATCACCCACCAGAATAGGTGAAAAATTCTGTATCTCGGTGAAGCGGGCATAATAGTCCATCAATGACATGGTGCCCTGGTGCAGATTCATGAACTCTTAAGCTCGATCTACTCTTAGCATCTTCGGAAAGAAAAAGTCATAAAAGAGTGCCTGAAAATCTTCCCACACCATGTCTTGGTGATGCTCAGTCTGGATGGTAACATCCCACCATCTCTTGGAAGAATCACACAACATGTAAGTAGCGATCTTGACCCTCCTCCCAGGAGGTGTCTCCGGATGCTCTAAGATCATCTTCATAGAATCCATCCATGACTCCGCAGCCTATGGTCTTCAATCCCCTAAAAATGTAGGCGGATGCTACTACTGGAATATACGTGTCAGCTATTCCATAGATGTGGCAACTGGCGGTGCTCCCTGGAAGGTCTGCATGAACTATATGAAGCCTTCACGGAACTGCGCATCCTCACCTGCATCCAGTATAATAGATGGCGCCATATCTGGCACTACTAGATGATCCATCGATATCCCATTACCTACCATATCTGGAGTATAATCATCGCCACTCTCTTGGAAAATAACTCATGGTCATCTCGGTGACATGACTCTACAAGGTCAAACACACGCCTTAGTTTAATTTACTGTTGAGGTTTCTTTGTCTGGTTAAGAGTGCTAACGAAAAGGGAAACAAAAACCACAAGAACTGGCAAAAAGAGACTACACGACGTGTATAAGGTCTACACGAAATGTACTCTTAATCCCTTTGATGGTTGTTTTCTGATGCCGGCCTAGGCGTGTCTCAACCCTAGGTATACGGCGTGTTACACTCGCACACGGCATGTACAACACCCCATATCCCCAGCCACACGGCCAAGTCCACACAGTCTCTCACTAGTCAAGACTACACGACATGTCCCACAGGTACATGGTGTGTACTAGACAAGCTTCACCGACCTGTGTTGTTCGTGACACGGCCGGATACATGACTCACACTACACGACGTGTTCTAGAAGGACACGACATGTACTTGAAAAGATAACACCGACCTGTGTTATTATCTACATGACCGAATCCCAAGATCACACTACATGACGTGTTCAGTATTGACACGGCGTGTATAAACTAGGATTTCTCCATCTGTGTTGTTAGTCACATGGCGGACACATGGTCAACCCTACACGACATGTACAACCGGTACACGGCATGTTCCCACAAGAACTTCCCTATCCCGTGTTTCTACCCACACGACCTATGACACAGTTAGAGACTACACAGTGTGTACATAAGGTACACGGTGTGTACTTCAAATTTTTTCATTTCTTCCCGTACAGAATAGTACATGGCGTGTAGTCAGAACTACATGGCGTGTATTCTGGGTTTCTCCGGACAGTAAGCCTCAGAAACTACTCTAGATCCCCTTTTTCTTTAATTTCAAGCATCAGTATACCAATTTATGATCTGTGGGGGCCCATAATCTCTGCAAACCAATGTTCAGCACCTAACCTTTCACTTTATAATACAAAATGTAAAAAAAGGCTGGATCATGATCTGCTAAATTCTGGTCCATGAGAGCCCATACTTCTCAGGAAGCAAAGTTTAGTGTCCAGAAACCCAATTATAACATGTACCAATACCCTATCAATAGTAGGTGTATCTATTAAGGTACCTATCACAATAGCATGCATTTTCTATCACGACATCTATCACAACAACATAAAATTTCTAATGCACCTACATGGCATGAAAACTATGCATGTCATGTGATTCTAACATGTTCCTAAATGATGCATGAGATGAAATACTCTCATCTCATCAGGTTGTGACTAAATAGAACCTAGTATAAAAATATAAATAGTATACCACAAGTGCGTCACCCAACGGTGAAAATCAAATCAATTGTAAAATTGAAAAACTAGAAAAATTGCAATTAAACGAGGTAGATTGGCATTTCCTTGTACATGGGTTAGCTACTCCTAGGAACAACTTATTACCAAGTACCAATTCCATCCTATCCATAACTATAGGCTTCAAATAGTAAGTTAATAAGAAAAGAAATCCCTTTGGTACCACTTTGTAACATCCTGGATCTGGGTGCCACACAACGGGTTCCCCGAACCTGGTTGGTCTCATGACCTCAAGCGCATTTTCCTAAACGCCAGAGGTTGCCGACTTGCAGTGAGGGCCTAAGACTAATAGTGGGGAAACTATGCCCTCATTTTTCAAAGTGTAGTGTAGCAAAAATAAATATGAACATACAAAGGCGAAAGCAGTAAACAATATAAACCTAAAATGGACAACAGAACTGAAGTAAAAGATAACCAACAGTCATATATATGACGATGCAATATGTCTCTAATTATAAGAAAGCAACCAAAACAGAATACACTGCAATCTAATATAATACAGCATGAGGTACAAATTACAACAAACAAAACCAAAATAGTGCAATAGGAACTCAGCAATATCGCGAGCCTAAGCTCGGTCCCATGCTCTCGTACTCCTCTGTAACAATCATGTACCTGTGTAGGGACCCTTTCCATTTTCTACACCTGCAACAATGTAATCCGTTTGGGCCCAAGAAATGACCCAAACATGGTGTGAGAAATAAATCCTAGTAGGAAACCACCAAAGGCCCGTGCCCAACTATCGGTGAAAATGTGCAACAGCAGTGTGCAATAATGAAATTCAATAAACTAGGAAGTACTCAAAAGTAACTATTCCTACCAATTACATTACCATTTAATAATTATTTAACAATTCCATATAATTTAATTCTAAGTTTCCCAAGACCCGACCTCAACCGACAATCTCTCATACCAGTGCCACAACAGAAACCACAACATGCTATTTAGGAAATAAAGGATATTAATAATACCAAGCCTGCGCTTTAGCTTGGCAGGTTCAACATTGGAAATCACCACAATGAATATTCAATGTAAACATTATCCTCAAACATACAAGTCCTTACACCCAGGAAAGTAGAAACTAATACCTCAGGTTACTTGCCTCAAGCATAACAAATATTTCCCTTAGGCATACGAGATATCGCCCTCAGGCACAAAAGCTACTGCCCACAGGCATAAGAAATGTTGCCCTCTGGATAAACGAAACACTACCCTCAGGAATTCTATATAAAAAGAAAGTAACCGGGCTAATACCAATGCATAAGTAATCAATTTATATATTTTTCCTCTTAATAAAACACAAAACATGCTATCATCAAGGCATACCCACATGTATCCTGGCCAAACAGCTAAACAAGGGAACCACACCCTCAGGGTGGACCTGAATCAAAGCAACGATCTAAAACAGTAGTTTACACTTTATTAATTAGATTACCTATGCAATTATAGGTATCTTAACAGTCAAGGCCTCAGCCATATGACACCCTGAACATGGGCGCGTGGCACAACGGTACAAAAAATCAACTCGACAGTTGGAATTAAACACAATACCACCTACCTCGATCTCCACTGATCGATATATGTGAAAGGTGCCTTCAGAAAAAACCAAGAACGACATAGATATGATATAAATGATTACCCATTCAAACCTAAATAACATACCTTAGAAAAAAATTGGAAGGAAAGACTCAAGGAGAGGGAAGAACTTACCCACACGGTCCAAATGAGATCGTCAACGGAAGAATTGGAGTCCCAGTGAGCGATTGGGATCTTTTCCAAGTCTCCACCTCCTCTCCCATAGCTCCTGGTGCAACCTATGCCCCCTTTGTCGAATGAGGAGGCTACTGCCTGTTTTTAACAAAAAACATAACTACACAGTGTGTACTTTCTTTTTAACTGTTCACCGGTGGCTACTCTCCACCGCCTTACTGTTCATCTGCCTACTGATTACACGACATGGATTACTAAGTACACAGCATGTACCATCATTCCTCTGGTGGATACTTCCACTACCTTACTACTCACCTACTGACTTATCACACAGCATGTATTACTAAGTACACATCATGTAGTTAGTTTTTACACCCTTAATTGCCGACAATCCTACACACCCTGTATTCTCATCCCACACGGCCAAAGTACATAGTGTTTGATAAAGTAAATGGCGTGTACCCCTAAATTTGGGATTTTTCCCACATTTCCCTTGTTTTCTCAAAAACACTTAAGGAAAAAGGAAAAGAAGAAAACCATACCTCAATAATAAGAACTGGGTTCTTACAGAATGTGAGGTAAGTTTCATGAAGCTAAAGAGAATGCTGATCACTGCACCCGTACTCACATTACCAAAAAGTGTATAACGTTTTGTGATATACAACGATGCTTCAAAGAAAGGTTTGGGCTGTGTACTCATGAAAAATGATAATGTGATAGCCTATTCCTTATGGCAGTTGAAGATCTATGAGTAGAACTACCCGATGCATGATCTAGAGTTGGAAGTTGTGATTTTTTCCTTGAAGATCTGGCAGCACTACCTTTATGGTGAGAAGTGTGACATATACACCAACACGAGAGCCTAAAGTATATATTCACACAAAAGGATCTCAACATGCGTCAAAGGATATTGTTAGAGCTAATCAAGGATTACGATTTCTCTATTCACTATCATCCTGGAAAGGAAAACAAGGTAGATGATGCTCTAAGTAGAAAAAAACATGCTACTCTATCCATGTTACAGATTGAGAAAGACCCTATCTTCTTGGATATGCAAAGGATGGATTTAGAAATAATAAGGTCAAGAGATACGTCCTACCTTACCCAAATTATTCTGCAACCATCCATTCAAGAGAATATTAAGGAAGTACAAAGGGATGATGTGGAGTTACAAAAGAGGGTGAATGCAGTAAAGAAAGATAAGCTGCAAGAGTTCCATATCAATGATGTTGGTGTGATTTGGTTTGGAATGAATCTTTATATGCCTTCATCACCAGGGATAAAGAAAGAGCTATTAGACAATGCACATAGCTTAACATTCTCAATCCATCCTGGGAGTACCAAGATATACCATGATCTCCAAGAACACTTCTGGTGGGATAACATGAAGAATGAGATTGCAGAATATATATCAAGGTGCTTGGTATGCCATCAAGTTAAATTAGAGAAACAAAAATCCAAAGGGATGATGTAACCATTGCCTCTACCCATGTGGAAATGGGAGAATGTCACTATGGACTTTGTCATGGGTCTCCTGAAGACGTTGAGGGGAAATAATGCGATATGGGTTGTGGTTGACCGACTCACCAAGACTTCAAATTTTATCACTATTTGGGAAGACCTCTCGCTTGAGAAACTTGAAAAAATATATGTGAAGGATGTGGTGATACTGCATGGTGTTCCACTCTCAATTGTCTTTGATCGTGATCGAAGGTTCACATCTAAATTATGGAGGAGTCTTCAACTTGCTTTGAGTATTGAATTAAATTTCATCACAGCCTATCATCCCCAAACTGATGGCCAATCTGAAAGGACTATTCAAATGCTTGAAGTTATGATAAGAGCCTACTCTCTATAATTCAAAGGTGGATGGGATCAAAATCTACCATTGGTTGAGTTATCATACAATAATAGCTTCTACTCAAGTATTCAGATGGATCCGTATGAATCTCTTTATGGATAGCGATGTAGAACTCCAACCTATTGGGAAGAAGTTTTAGAACAAAAGTTACTTGGACCCAATATTGTGGAAGAGATGTCAGAGAAGGTTCAAGTCATCCATAAATACATCAAAGCTGTTCAGAGTCAGCAAAAGAGGTATGCTAACAATCATTGAAGGGACTTGGAGTTTGACATTAGAGATAAAGTCTTCCTTTGAATATCACCATGGAAGAGAGTCATAGAGTTTGTAAAGAAGGAAAGTTAAGCCCAAGGTATATTGGCCCCTTTGAGATCCTTTACCGCATAGGAGCCGTGGCCTATCGGCTTTCACTTCCACCAAATATAGCCTGAGTTCATGATATATTTCACCTATCACTCCTGAGGAAGTACATACTTGATCCCTCACATGTACTGAACTCAGAGGTGGTGTAGCTGGAAGATGATCTCTCTTATGATGAGCAGCCATTGAAGATTCTGGACCGAAGAGGTAAGGTTATACGTAAAAAGACAGCCTACCTTGTCAAAGTGTTGTGGAGGAACAAAAAGTTTGAAGAAGCTACTTGGGAACCAGAGGAGTCAATGAAGGAGAAGTACCCTGACCTGTTTATGGCTTAGAATGTAAAACGAAATTTCGAGGGTGAAATTTACTAAGGGGGGAAGAATGTAATGACCCAATATTTTTCAATGGAAATTAACTTCTCATAAGTATGTCATAAAATCCAATGAAAACACAACAAAATGAACTACTAAGTGCTAAGTGACCTTTAAACATAGGTTTGTCACTTCTGTCTTTGGAATTTCAAAAATCCTACATACATGGTTGTGACCAGTAAGTTATTTGGAGTCCGATAAGAAAAACTTAATTTTTGGTGAATAGTAACCTACCCTTATAAATAGTAACATGCCCTTATTAATAGTGATAAACCCTAATAAATAGTAATCTTAACTATGATAGTATTAAAATAATATTTAAGTGAAATTATGATGTACCTGTATTTTAGAATAAGTAAATGAATGTTTGAAAACTAGGTTTTAATAATAAATTATGATTTTAATTAAATATTAAATTAATCATATTTATAAAATTAGTTTTTAAAAATGGACTTCATTTTTGGATTCTATACATTGAAAAATGTTTATAGTGAATTTTTGGATTTTTCTAAAATACTGGATTTTTTGATAAATAATAAAATTTGATAATTCACAATAAATGCTAAATAATTGATTAATTGAGTCATCAATGATGATCTGCTATGTAAGCCCAATTTGTTATAAGTCACATGCATTTATTACTATTCTTGGTCTTGGAATACTTACTATTCCTTATCTTGTGAAGAAATAATAAACTAATGATTAAAAAATTATGAAAACCCTCCTCCCCTCCTCTATAAATACCACCCATTATTACCTCTTATATTCACTCCTCTCAAGCCTTGTGCCTCGACAATATTCTACCCAAATATCTCCCCATTATCCTCCCCCATGTCAAAAATCCCCTAGCCTCTTCAAAATATAAAAACCTCTCCCCTTAAGAGGTTCTCAAAGGAGGAAGTTTCAAGAGGTAAATTCCTCTTTCCAATTCCTTCTTTTCTTTTATGTTCTTTTCTTTTTGTTTCTTTCCTCACCTCACTTAACCGAAATAGTATGATAACTCTAGTAACATACATGTACTAGAATGTTTTTATGATAATGGGATATTTCTTTATCTTCTTTCCTTTCCCCACCTTTTATTTAAAGGAATGAAATCACCATTTGAGATGTGCTAATTTAGCACATTCAAGGACAACGATTTATCAATTTCTATTATCAGCTTTAAATCTGGTTATGAAACCATTTTTTTTATCATTGAACCATATTATATATATTTAATATACCCTATTTTTATTCTGTAATATTTTTGTACAAATGGTATCAATTTATAAATCAAAACATGTTCTTTGTAATCAAACCCACCAATTAACAAAAACGGTTGTCACTTTGGTTTTATATAATATTTGTACTTCAATATAAGTAACCAAATTAAATTTAAAACTATTTAATATCCTGGATGTTCAATAATATAATATAACTTCAATTCTGGACAACCACTTTCATCTTACATGTTTATCCAAACATAAATATAAGTGAACCAGTCATTAAAATCAAGTAAACAAACGAGCCCGGACAATGAAATTGAACCTCATAACCAATAAAAACGGTTATGAATGAACTTAAAATGATTATAATAAACCAATTACATATATAAGAGGTTATGTAATTATTAATTAATAAACCTATTTTTTTATTCAGGTCTTTAATAAGAAGAGGATAACTCCAACGAATTTAAGGTAAGGGATCCTCCCTATTTCACTTTTATTTCAAAATTGTCCTCTATGTTATTCCATTTTATGTGTGATCCCTAATAATGGGGTATTATTTTTAACCTTAACCATAATTCACTCATGATTTATAAGTTATCAGAAACCAAATTCTCTCTCAAAAAATCTTTTTTAGGTACACCCGATACCATGCGTGTAATCCGTAATGAATTCTACCCGAACCTCCTTTACTCCTTCGGGTTTTCTCTATCTTTATTTTTAACCAAATGAAGTTGTATTTTATTTTTATGTACAACTTATAAATAATTTTTATATTCTCCACACTCATTTTCCAAGATCCATCACTCATTCTATTTTGGGGATATACATGTTTTTTAGTGATTCCCACCTCGATACCCCCCGATAAGCAATCATGTTTTAAGGGAACTTCCTGAATTCTTACCTGATTTCAGGTGCACTCTATCTTCTCTTTTAAGCCACAATTTTCTTTATAAAATCTGTATTTTTATTATTAAAACCTTTTTGGTTCACTTATTTTTGTATATAAATGATTGTTCCCTTTCCTATTTTAAAACCTCTGTTGTATTTTCCTTAAAACCGCACAAAATGTTTTAATGCTAAAATTTCCCAAATGAATTTCTTACAATTTGTCACTCCTTTTTGACATCATGTAGAATTATATATGACTATTTAATGTCCATGTATAATTCCTTTCTTTCATGGACACTTTCATGATACGCCCATTTTTTATTATTTATGTCATGGTTGTGGTACCTAATTCTTTTCATGGGTACCCTTATGTTTATGTATGGTTGATTATATATGATTATTGGTGTAGAAAGATTATTTACGTGGAAATAATATTCATGAAAATGTTGATATGGGTGCACCTAGGTAGCTCTTCAATGCATTGGGTAAAGTTAAGTCTCATGAGATGCAACGTGAAATAGGATTGGAGGTTAGCCTTGACCCGTACTAAAATGAGAAACGGGATTGGCAGTTAGCCTTGACCCATACTAAAGAAATGTATTATGATTCTGACACCTTTATATGATTCAATGTTTATATGATCCCATGCTTATATTATATTATTTCATATGTTCCATTCTTATTTGTCATTATGTCATGCCTCCTAACTCATGTGCTTAAGATCTATCCTTATGTTCATTCCCTTACTGGGATTTTTAGCTCATCCCTTTGTTCATGTATTCCCTAGGGTACCCTATACAGTTGTAAGGGCTCAAAGAAAGTTAGGAGCTCTTTATGGAGATTAAATAAAGATATTTTTTAGCCCCATGTTTTATGTTTTATGTACCTAGTATTCCAAGACACTAGACTTAACGATCCTTGGCTTGTACTTTGATGTATAATTATGCTTAAATTCATGTAATATTATATATAAAAGGATTAGATCACTATACTTTCTCCATTATCTTTCTATCCTATGGTTATGGTATACATGTGTTTAAAATGTTATGGGATTTAATGGAGGATTATTTTTTCTAGGGAATCTTGTAAATTTCTAGGAATCTTTCCTCTTCTCTTTTGGTATTTTAACAACTATTGACATTGAATTCAATGATTACTGGTTGGTGTCCCTATGTTAATAATTTAATCTTATAAACCAATAAAGTACATGATTCAATTGATCTTTCTTGGCTCACACAAATAAATCTATATCCAAGGACCATATATAAGTGATTTATTGATGTCTTAAAATCCACTAAGTTCACCAATTTTATAAGGTTTACAACAGAATAATTATCCATTTTTTTACAACTACACCTAAAGATAAATGTTGACTTCTTTATTATAGAATTGATAATCACTACCCCTTAAGTGTATGAGTTTAATAATTATTAATCAAAACAAAAAATAAAAATAATCTATTAGTAGATATCTTTAGGACAACCTCATGAAATTTGATGAACTCCTTATTCCTCTTCTTCTTTAGCTCTATTGATCAATAATAACCAAATCCTCACTAAATTTATAGAATGTTTATCTTTGTGTGACTCTATAGATAATTTCACACTCTCCATAAAATAATATCCTAAATATTTACCCACACTTCATAAGAATTTATCTATGGTCATGATCTATCCAAGTTTTTTATAGCCACCATGATCATGATACTTTTCCATCCACCATATTATATTTTAAAAGACAACCAATTGGGTGAAACTATATCTCCTATTCTCACTTTACAAACCCCAAGTTTTGAGGATTATTAATTCTTTAAATTCAATACATATGACCTTTATTATGGTGTAACGTAGAGAAATACAATAAAATCCATTCAAAATTTATACTTCTCTAAAAATCACAGCATAATCTATATCTTTATCTCTAAATAGTATGTAATGAACAAATCTAAATTTATATCTATAAAACTCTTTATAACCTAATGAATAATATCACAATATAGTTAGTAGTTCATGAACTTCATTTATAGTGTAATATATAATCCATAATGCATAGTCCTAAACACTTTTTTTTAAGAAAAGTATTTTTTAACAAAACACAAGGTTATTATATCTCAAGAATTATATTCACAATGAATACAATGAACCAAAAATCATTCAACCTAATATGAAATGATTCATGATTTTCAATAACCTAATAATAAATTAATTATGGGAACATACCATTCCATGAACTATACCTTTCGGGGAGCGAGTGGTGGTCAAGGAGAGTGTAGTAGAGGTGGCGGCAGGGGCAACAAATGCGGTGGTGGCAGAAGAGCTCTAGTTCATGAAAAACCTTGAGGCAAGTGATGAAAAAAGTGCATGGTGGTGAAGGCGAGCAGCTATGAAGATGAAGGCAGAGGTGAAGGAGGAGGAGAAGTTGAGTGGCGATGGCAGCACTACGGTTCTAATAATGCTTGAAGGTGCAAGGAAGATGGTGATATGTTGGGTTTTTTTATAAGAAAACATAAGTTTTTTGTCAGTGATTTCAAAAAAGTGATGATAAATATTAGTTTTATTTGTACTTTTATATAAACTACTGATAAATATAACTCTTTATTAGTACTAAACAGTTTTGATAAATCATTCCTTTATCAATGTTATAATTATAGCGATGATAAATTGTCATGAACCCCTCCCCACAAGGTGTACCCCTCCTAGTCCGGAAAGCTCCAACCCCATGAGTTCAACATCATTTATTCAACCATTTATTAAAAAAATTATTACTTTTCAATAATTCCCAAGCATTGTAGAAAAACAGTCTAAGCTAGCAAACACAAGGGGATCAACACAATGAGTAGAGGAACTACCTGTCATGTCTTTTCCACCTATAGTAGGAGCATAGACCCATCATACCTAAAGAAGCTAAACATAGAAAGCACGTGGCATACCTCATGCATCTTCACCCCTTTTGGAAGGAGGGTAAGAAAGACCATATTACTTATGTAGTGAAGAAAGTAAATTAAATAATTAACCAACAAGATTAAAAAAGCATCCAACATTCACATCTAACTCATTTCATCATCTCTGGTGTCCTCCCCGACACCCACATGCACAAACCGATGTACCTCTTCACTATAGGCATCAAATGCTACCACAACTTCTGGGCCTCCCTAACCCCACATCCCAAAACATCCATACATGATCATAAAACATCACAAGAAGCAGGAAATAAAAAAGCAACTGGGCTCTTGGCCCTAAATAAGGCATTCTACCTTCACACACAATGAGCTCTCATGGATCCAAAGTTGAAGGCACTCAGCCTTACAAGAAAAAGGCTAACTCAGAATCCTAAAAGGCATTAAATTTTATCAATCAACCATATCTTTAATCTATCTTGAATTATCTGATTCATTATTAGTAGGTTCCAATGAAGGTCAATCTAAATAGAAAGCTATCACAACTATTACAAATTAATTAAACATGCTTACTACATTAATTTGATTATAATCAATTTAAAACAACAACAACCAGATTCATTTACATGCCTCTTTATCTTTGAAAAAATAATTACAAATAATACTAGTTTACATTTTTACCAATTTCCATCAAGAACAACATAAATATCAAAGTATCTAGAAAAACAAGAGGCAATAACATTCAATCGATAAAAATTTATTTATCCAGTTAAAATATTTATTATATCAATTCCATTTTTATCTAGTGGGATAAAACATTCTAACTCTATAGTTTCACATAAAAGAATAGAGAATATAGGAATCCCCTACCTCAAAAGGTTTCTGATTCTCTTTGCATGAGAATGATCCACACAACGGATCACAACCACCTTTCCCCGAGACAACTGTATCCACACGAGGACGCCGTAGCACGACCACACCAACTGACACCTAAGAAAATTCCATTAGAAACAAAAATATCACATTACATAACTTGGAAAAGATAAATAGGATAAGAAGGATCAAAGATAACAAAAGAACATAGGTAGATCATACCTTTTATCGATGACGGATCGACACTTGCTACTTGAACCAAAACAGGGGGTGCACATAGAGAAGGAAGAAACTTCAAGGGTAAAAGATCTAAGGATTAAGGTTCAATCACACCAATTATATGGTAATAATGTCTCGGGGAACCTCACACTAAGAGAAATGAGAAGGAATGAAAGAAGGTAAAGTGGATGACTATGAAGGATTAGATCCGAGACTATCGGGATTTGAAATGATTTAGAATTTCGATTAATACAGATCACATTAATCCATGCAGTTTGACCAAGTAAAGGAATTTTGAGCCTTAGGAAAATTAAGATAGGAGTTATGGGATTTGAATCAACCTTAAATCCCTTAAAAAGAGTGTTGAATGCATTTTTCATCAAAGAAAATGTTAAATGGAAAAAATGTAGGAAGCTGGAAACACTGTACACCTACTGACCTAGAAATACTGTACACCTAACGATGGCTGGAAACACTATACACCTACTGAAGGATGGAAACACCATACACCTATAACACCCCAAGCTTCCACGATACACCTCTCTTTGAATAATACAGTAGCATGTGTTGTACGCAACTTCGAGTTCTAACACACACCACAACCAATCAAAGTAGCCGTTATGAATAGTGATACCTAATTTTTGAAATTTTATAAATTTTATCTTTCAAAATGGACTTCATTTTTGGATTTGGAATATCGAAATTAGCCTATGTTGAATTTATGGTATTAATTTGAGAACTTCCAATCTTTTTATAAATAATGAAAAATACTTAAAAACAACTTTTTTAATCAAAATAATTTATAGTGATAAATTATACTATTGAGTGGTTTTAAAGTATAATTAGAATATATTTTTACCATTTCATCCAATGGTGTTCATTAGAATTAATTTCACTTTGAAATTGGACATAAAAAATTGTCAATCTTTTGATATATATTGTTTCTTAAAAACACGCTATTTGTTGTGACAACGTGAATTAATTATAAAATCAATTAATGCAACTTATATGTTTGTAATTTTGTAAAATAGACATCATTTTTGAATTTTGAATATCAATTATATCTTAGGGTGAAATTTTGGCATTGTTCTGAAAAACTTCAATTTTTGATGAATAGTGAAACCACTAAGTGGTAGTTAAAAAACTAATTTTTTGTTTAAATAAAACATTACCACTTATGTGATTTGATTTTCAAAAATCTGACATATATGGTTTTCATTAGGAAGTAAAATTTGGTTCAATAGGATTAAAGTAATTTTTTGGTGAATAGTAACTTTTAAGTTTAATTAATCGCGATTAAAGGTAATTAGTGAAATTTAAGGTAAAAATGATATTATAAAAATGTGAAAATACCATTACACTTGTCCTAACATTATTGGGTGATTCATGGACGACCAAGAAAATCCATGGGTCAACTTGGGGACCACATGGATCCACTTGGGTAAGAAAATGACATTAATAACTTTTTATTTAAAGTAAAAATAAAATTGTCACAAACATATGTTGTTTTACTAAAACAATTATTAGATGGGGTTATATAAGTTAACTTTTAAACTATAAATATTAATTAGAAAGATAAAAATATTTCCTACATCATGATATTTTTTTTATAATTTTTGAACATTAAATAAATTAAATTTTTATTACACAATGATGATGCAGCGATTACCTCATTAATTAACGATTTAAATAAAATGAAAAGATAATGTAAAATCTAAGACTTACACTTGTAAAAAACCTATTTGATGAGTATATTTCGAACTCTTATCACCTTATCCTCGAAATTAATAATTGTGGGACCTTTGGAATCCGAAAATCACTTCATAATAATGTAACATTTCATGAGTTTCCAAGAGTGTCCCTCCTCTCCTCTTATAAAAGGCCCCCACCTCTACCACCTTATTCATACCATCAAATCCATTTGACTCGGACAAAATCTACCAAAATAATCTCCCAAATTTCCTATATTACTCCTAGAAGCCTCAATTTGGGAATAATTCTACCCAAGGAAGCCTTTGGATCAAATCAAAAAGAGTTACCCGATTTTAAGGTAATGACTTCTCTTATGTTATTTTGTTTTATTTTGCTTCTCCAACCCCTTAAAATCTTTTTATTACTTTCTTTTGTAACAAAAAAAGTATATAAAATATACTAGGATGATTTTATGAGAATTAGTTGATTTACACTTACACACGCCTTCGTCTAATGGTTAAAGAACATACTGTTTCTGTGGTTGGCGAATTTCTGCCTCACAAAATGATGATTGTTCAATATTATTTTAACACCTATAATGGTGGCCATTATGATGAAACTTTTTTTATATATGATATATATTATGTTTTTGTTTTCTTTATGATTCCTTATTTTTCATTTATGGCATACCTTTATGATTTCCATTATGGGTAAACGCGATAATTTCATTTTAGGAAGTGCGGACTACCGCTCCCTCAAAGTGATTTGAATCGTTAATGCCATATGTGGGATGTATAAAGGATGGATTAAATGGTATTATACATTATATTATACTGGAATTATAGTATAACTTTATATAATTATAATTTTATTCCATTAAATATGAAATATAAATGAAAGTAGCGTTCATGCGTACGTACGACTTACGGTCTCCATGAACGATGCATTTCATTTCTTACCTCTAAATGTTACGTAATATTATGAATGAATGTATATACTGGATATATATGATATATATGATATATAAATCATGAATATAATTCTGGAGATAATGTATATTTCCCCACATGAACAACTTTTAATTATAAGAAGTTTATTTTTGACTCAAGTACGAAAGATCGACAAAATGACCGTTATTAACTTAAATAATTACATAATGTTCATAACATGGTAATAAGTGATATAAAAGGGATAATGAACTTAAAAAAGCTTCTTAATAAAGTATAAATTAACTCAAGTTTATTATTCAGGATATTAAAGAATGACCGAGTCAAGTCGGACACGAGGTAAGGGAACTTTTTAACCCAATTTTTGTTCTTTGGGTTAATCTCCTAATTTCAAATTATGTCATGATATTATTATGTATTATCTTTTATTTTTACTTTCTTTATGTTTAATTATATTTAATACACATAATAGATCTATTTTATTTAAAAAATGATCTTTGTAAGGGACTTCATCTCAATCTCTTTTCATTGAGGTATATTTTATTTTATACACAACTTTCTTTTATACGGTGTATAAACCCCTTTGACTTTTACATTTATTCAAAAGGAATCTTTTTATATGAATTATTTTACTAAACGAAAAAAATGAATGTTTTTTTGGTCATATGTATGTGGCGACAATGACTTCTCCGCTTCCATGACCATTATTTGAGTTTCAGCTTCCTCTACAAGCCATAACTTTTTTTAAATGAAAAATAAATACCAAGTTTTAATTTTCTTCTATTTTGGTATTGAAAATGGTTTTGATAAATTTTTTATTATATCAACGTGTTGTATTGATATCTTGTGATTGAAATGTGGAAATGTTATGTTTCCTTTATGCATGTTTTATGTGATATGATTATGTTATGGTTTATGATATGTTTAAACCTGTTCATATGAGGAATGCATTGGACTTAATAAGTGACGGGTGGATCCCGCTATAGCTCCTCGATGCATCAGAAGGTCTCATGATATAAACTAGTGTCTTGGCACGAGGCCTTGACAAAATCTTATTTGTAGTCTTGGCACAAGGCCTTGGCTACGTGGTTATGATAATCTGGCATTATGCATTCCATCTTTATAAAAGTGGTTATTGATATTTCATGTGATTATTTGACAAGTAGAATATCCATGTGAATAAGTAAATGGAATTATCTCATTTTAATTTTTCCATATTATGTTTAAGTTCAAGTTTAAAAGGCTTTTGTTTAAGTCATACATTAACTTAAATGTTTATGTTTATTTATGAAAGCTTTCGTTATATTGTTATCCTTACTGAGCATCTGAGCTCACCCCTTTCAATGTTTTATTTTTCCCAGGAAGTGAAGAAATATTTTATGACTGACCTATAGGGATAGTCTAAAGGGGATATAAGTGTGGACTATGGAGACTATGTTATTGTGATTTTTCACTTTATGATGTAATTTAACATTTATGAATGTATCTAGTGTTTCCAAGGCTACTAAACTAATTATTCTTTTGAGACTTGATCTTTTGTGATCATGCCAATGTTACGAAATAATGCACCGACTCTGGGTAACTGGGGTCAGGGCGTTATAGTTGGTATTAGTGGCAGTTTAGTACTAACCTTGGAAGCTACATTTAGATAAACTCTGATTAGAGCACATAGAACTAAGATAAACTTTAAGGATTAGTATAGAAGAACTTCCTAGAATTTTGGTATTATAGATATTTTTGTGAGTTTTCTGAGCAATACATCCCTATCTGGATACGAGCAGGTAGAGGTGGCTTTGGAACATATGTACCTAGGGGTAAAACCCAAAAACTCCTCTTTGAGCTAGACTCGAACGGGAACTGGTGCACGAAAATGGGCCTTGCTGCACTCTTGGTTATGACACTCCTGGGGGATATGCTTAGGATAATTATCATTTTCTTTACAAACCATTATAAAGGGTTTATGAGTATATAATTCCTCAAAGAAAAAATTTCTTTTTATGATTATGGATTATATCCATAAATATTTCAATTTATGTTAAGTGTTTTACAAGTATGAAATTATATATTTTGATTCATAAACTAATCTAGTTTATGCCATTGTTTAGAAATGGTTCCTAGTGGGAGGAATGGAAACCGTATAAATGCACGTACTCCATGCAGGGATTTCCCTCCTGCTCAAGATAATTATTGTGGAGTTGGAGATACAACTGGTGCTGATCAACTTATCACCATACTGGGAAAACACACTCAGGTTATGAATAATAACCTTACTCGTATGGAGCACCCTGATCTGCAACGTGGAGGATCATTGTTAGACCGCTTCATGAGGAAAAAACCGCAAACATTTAATGGGGGTACAAATCCATTAGTAGCTGTGCAATGGATAAAATCCTTAGAGAAAATATTCCATGCCTTGGGGAGTAGCGAAAGGGAGAAGGTTGTCATGGAAGTTTACCGCCTCACTGGAGATGCCGATCAATGGTGGTCGCTGATTCAAAACACAAAAGAAGATGAAGAAGTTTCTAATATGAAATGGAGGGAGTTCAAAGAGCTTTTCTTAGAAAAATACATTCCTCGTGACCATCGAGCAGATATGGAAAGGAAATTTTTAAGTCTGAGGTAGAAGGAGGATGAGAATGTCGTAAAGTATGAGTCTAACTTTACACGGTTAACGAGGCATGCTGTAGATTATATACATAACCCAAGAAGTAAGATCGATCATTTCTTTTATGGGTTAAAACTGTTTCTCCGTTGAGCACTAGTCTCACAAACCTTCTCATCGTACGAAGATATTGTTTCATGTGCTATCAAGACGGAAAAGGAATTCTCTAAGTCTTATGACTTTAAAGAAAAGCAAGAGAAGAAGAGATCATCTGATCAATCTAGAAATGTAAATAAGGGAAAGAAGGGAAAAGTTGAATATCAGTCCTGTAGTAAATGTGGGAAGAAACACCCCGGTACTTGCTTGAAGGGAATGGGAGTCTGTTACAAGTGCGGTGAGAAAGTCCACCAAGCTCATGATTGCAAGGTAAAGAAAGTTATTATCAATGTGGAATGCTATAATTGTAGAGATATGGGACATTATACAAATGAATGTCCTAAGAGTCAGGGGAACTTACCTCAAAAGTGGCCAAGGTATCAATACCAAGCTTATGCTATCACTACTGCTGAGGTTGAAGCTCCGAAAGACATGGTGACAGGAAATTTAATGGTTTCCTCAAGTTTAGAAAATGCATTATTTGATTCTGGATCATTACATTGTTTCATATCTTTCCAGTTTTCTAAGAAAATTAGATATTTCTAATTTGATTTAACAAGAGAATTGTCAGTGAAAACTCCTAAAGGAAGTATCATTGCAACAAAGTTTTGTGAATTGGTCCCCATTAGAGTACATAAATGTTCTTTATCCGCTGATCTCATTGTCATACCTATGATTGAGTTTAATATAATCCTAGGTATGGATTGGATTTCCGACTATGATGCAAAGATTTATTGTAAGAAGAAGGAGGTTACGATTTTTGATGATGATGATAAGAAACACCTTATTTTTAGAGTAGAATCGTCACCACCTAATTCTTATTTAGATCCTCCCCCAGTAGCTCAACTAAATTCACTTATTGGGGAGGAATAGAATGAAATAACTGTGGGAGAGGAAAGGAATGTTCAAATAGAGGATGTACCTATTGTGAAAGAATATTTGGATGTGTTTCCGAAAGATTTACCTGAACATCCTCCAGAATGAGAAGTTGAGTTTTCCATTGATTTAATTCCTGAAGCAAGGCCTATATCGAAGACCCCTTATAGAATGGACACCATTGAATTAATTGAACTAAAGAAACAACTAGATGAATTGAGTAATAAGGGATTTATTCACCCTAGTGTTTCTCCATGGGGAGCCCCTGTCCTATTTTTTAAGAAGAAAGATGGATCTATGAGGTTTTGCGTTGTCTACAAGGAGATCAATGCTATAACAATAAAGAACAATCATCCCCTACCTCACATTAATGATTTATTTGACCAACTGCATGGAGCTCAATAATTTTCAAAGATTGAACTTTGATCTGGATACCATCAATTGTGTGTGAAGAAGGAAGACATTCCGAAGACAATATTTCAAACAAGGTACAGGCATTACGAGTTTACAGTAATGCCTTTTGGATTGACTAATGCACCCTCTATATTCATGGATCTAATGAATAGAGTTTTCAAGGAATATCTTGATGATTTTGTGGTGGTATTTATTGATTATATCTTGGTATAATCCAAAAGCTACAAAGATCATGAAAATCACTTGCGCATTATCTTGAAGACTCTTAGAAGGCATGAATTATATGGGAAGTTTAGCAAGTGTGAATTCTGGATTCAGGAGATTTCTTTTCTTGGCCATATTGTCTCTAAGGATGGAATTTCTGTTGATCCTTCTAAGACCAAGGCAATCCAAGAATGTCCAGTACCAACAAGTATAACTAAGGTATGCATTTTTATTGGTTTGGCAGGTTATTATCGACGTTTTGTCCTGAATTTTTCCCGATTGGATAACCCATTAACGAAGCTCACACGTAAAGGGGTTAAATTTGTCTGGATAAAAGAGTATGAAGAATGTTTTGAAGAATTGAAGAGAAGATTAGTCAATGCTCCTATATTGACTCTACCATCAGGGAATGATGTGTTTGTTATTTAAAGTGATGCATCAATGAAAGGACTTGGTTGTGTCCTTATGCAGAATGATAGGGTTATTGCCTATGCATCACAACAACTAAAAAGTCATGAACAGAACTATCCTACTCATGATCTTGAGTTAGATGCTGTAATCTTTTCCTGAAGATATGGAGACATTATCTCTATGGTGAAAAATGTGAGATATATACCGATCACAAGATTTTGAAATATATTTTCTCACAAAAAGAACTCCACATGAGGCAAAGGCGATGGCTTGAGCTACTCAAGGATTATTATTTCATGATACACTACCACCTGGGGAAGGTAAATAAGGTTGTAGATGCTTTAAGTAGAAAAGATCATGGAGTTTTGAATATGATGAGAGTGGAAAGGGATCCTATTTTCATGGATCTAGTAAAGATGGATATGAGAATCACCATGGAGGGTGAAACATCAAAACTTTTTCAAATGGTTTCCAAACCATCTTTACTAGAAATGATAAAGTATTATCAGGCCAATGATGAAGATTTGAAAAGGAAGATTAAATCTGTAAATGATGAGTGATTGAGAGACATTGTGTATGAAGATGGAATTTTGAAATTTAGGTGGAGACTTTGTGTTCCCGATATACCTGATTTAAAGAGGGAATTATTGGATGATTCTCATATTTCCAATTTCTCTATACACCCTAGGAGCACCAAAATGTATAGAGATTTAAAGGGACATTTTTGGTGGGACAACATGAAGAGGGAGATTGCTAATTTTGTGTCAAGATGTATGGTTTTTCAACAAGTTAAAGCTCGAAGGCAACTGCCTAGTGGAGTATTGCAACCTCTTCCCATACCTGAGTGTAAATGGGATAATATTACGATGGACTTTGTCATTGGACTACCAAAGACTCCTAAAAGGAATGACACAATATGGGTCATTGTTGATCATCTCACAAAGTTGACACATTTTCTTGCTATAAGAGAAGATCTACCACTTGAACGTCTAGAAAGATTATATATTAATGAAGTTGTGAGACTTCATGGAGTACCCCTGTCGATTGTATCAGATCGTGATCCCCATTTTACATCAAGATTCTGGAAATGTCTCTAGAAGCCCTTGGATAATGAACTTCGTTTGAGCACTTCTTACCACCCTCAAACAGATGGAAAATCAGAACGAAATATTCAAACCTTATAAGACATGTTGAGATCATGCTCACTTGACTTTCAGGGTATGTGGGATCAATATTTACCTCTGGTAGAATTTTCCTATAACAATAGCTTCTATTCAAGTATTCGGATGGCACCATATTAAGCGTTATATGGAAAGAGATGTCTCACACCAACCAGTTGGGATGACGTTGGGGAAAGAAAACTTGTAGGCCCAGAACTGGTGGAGGAAACAATAGAAAAGGTGAAAGTAATCCAAAACCACATCAAAGCAGCTCAAAGTAGGCAGAAGAGCTATGCCGACAACCGAAGAAAGGATTTGGAATTTCAGGTAGGAGATCATGTTTTCTTGAAGGTATCTCCATGGAAGGGAGTTATACGTTTCGGTAAGAATGGTAAATTGAGTCCCAGGTACATCGGACCCTTCGAAATTCTAGAATAAATTGGGGCTGTAGCTTACCGTTTGGCAATGCTTCCAAGTCTCTTCAAATTTCTCAATGTATTCCACATATCACTGTTGAGAAAATACATGCCTGACCCAACGCATGTACTCACCTATGAATAATTAGAACTGGAACCCAATCTGTCTTATTGCGAAGAGCCCGTCAGGATTCTTGATACAAGAGAACAAGTGCTGAGAAATCGGATAACTCGTCTGATAAAAGTTCTATGGAGAAACCATAAGATGGAGGAGACAACGTGGGAACCCAAGGAACTTATGATGAAGAATCACCCGAGTCTTTTTATACAGTGATATTATATGAAATTTCGAGGACAAAATTATTTGAAGGAGGGGAGAATGTAACACCCCAAGCTTCCACGGTACACCTCTCTTTGAATAATACAGTAGCGTGTGTTGTACGCAACTTCGAGTTCTAACACACACCACAACCAATCAAAGTAGCCGTTATGAATAGTGTTACCTAATTTTTGAATTTTTATAAATTTTATCTTTTAAAATGGACTTATTTTTTGGATTCGGAATATTGAAATTAGCCTATGTTGAATTTATGGTATTTTTCTGGGAACTTCCAATTTTTTTATGAATAGTGAAAAATACTTAAAAAAAACTTTTTTAATCAAAATAATTTATAGTAATAAATTATAATATTGAGTGGTTTTAATTTATAATTAGAATATATTTTTACCATTTCATCCAATGGTGTTCATTAGAATTAATTTCACTTTGAAATTGGACATAAACAATTGTCAATCTTTTGATATATATTGTTCCTTAAAAACGCGCTATTTGTTGTGAGAGTGAGAATTAATTATAAAATTAATTAATGCAACTTATATGTTTGAAATTTTTTAAAATAGACATCATTTTTGAATTCGTAATATCAATTATATATTAGGGTGAAATTTTGGCATTGTTCTGAAAAACTTCGATTTTTGATGAATAGTGAAACCACTAAGTGGTTGTTAAAAAACTAATTTTTCGTTTAAATACAACATTACCACTTCTATGATTTGATTTTCAAAAATCCAACATACATGGTTGTCATTAGGAAGTAAAATGTGGTTCAATGGGATTAAAATAATTTTTTGGTGAATAGTAACTTTTAAGTTTAATTAATCGCGATTAAAGGTAATTAGTGAAATTTAAGGTAAAAATGATATTATAAAAATGTGAAAATACCCTTACACTTATCCTACCCTTATTGGGTGATTCATGGCCGACCAAGACAATCCATGGGTCAACTTAGGGACCCCATGGAGCCACTTGGGTAAGAAAATGACATTAATAACTTTTTATTTAAAGTAAAAATAAAATTGTCACAAAAATGTGTTGTTTTACTAAAACAATTATTACATGGGGTTATATAAGTTAAATTTTCGACTATAAATATTCATTAGAAAGATAAAAAGATTTCCAACATCACGATATTTGTTTTATAATTTTTAGACATTAAATAAATTAAATTTTTTATTACACAATGATGATGTAGTGATTACCTCATTAATTAACGATTTAAATAAAATGAAAATATAATGTAAAATCTAAGACTTACACTTGTCAAAAACCTATTGGATTAGTATATTTAGAACCCTTATCACCTTATACTAGAAATACATAATTTTGGGACCTTTGGAATCTGAAAATCACTTCATAATAATGTAACATTTCATGAGTTTCCAAGGGTGCCCCTCCTCTCCTCTTATAAAAGGCCCCCACCTCTACCACCTTATTCATACCATCAAAGCCATTTGTCTCAGCCAAAATCTGCCACAATACTCTCCCAAATTCTCTCTATTACTCCTATAAGCCTCACTTTGGGAAGAATTCTACCCAAGTAAGCCTTTGTCTCAAATCAAAAAGAGTTACCCGATTTTAAGGTAATGTCTTCTCTTATGTTATTTTGTTTTATTTTTCTTCTCCAACCCCTTAAAATATTTTTATTACTTTATTTTGTAAAAAACAGTATATAAAATATAATAGGATGATGTTATGAGAAGTATTTGATTTACACTTACACACACCTTTGTCTAATGGTTAAAGAACATACTGTTTCTGTGGTTGGTGAATTTCTGCCTCACGAAATGATAATTGTTCAATATTCTTTTAACACCTCTAATGGTGGACGTTATGATGACACTATTTTTATATATGATATATATAATGTTTTTTTTCTTATTATTCTGTATTTCTCATTTATGGCATACCTTTATGATTTCCATTATGGGTAAACGCGATAATTTTATTTTAGGAAGTGCGGACTACTGCCCCCTCAAAGTGATTTGAATCGTTAATGCCATATGTGGGATGTATAAAGGATGGAGTAAATGGTATTATACATTATATTATACTGGAATTATAGTATACCAATATATAATTATAATTTAATTCCATAAAATACAAAATAGAAATGAAAGTAGCGTTCATGCGTACGTACGACTTACCGTCTCCATGAACAGTGCATTTCATTTCTTACCTCTAAATATTACGTAATATTATGAATGAATGTATATAATGGATATATATGATATATATGATATCTAAATCATGAATATAATTCTGGAGATAATGTATATTTCACCAAATGAACAACTTGTAATTATAAGAATTTTATTTTTGACTCAAGTAACAAAGATCGAAAAAATGGTCGTTATTAACTTAAATAATTACATAATGTTCATAACATGGTAATAAGTGAAATAAAAGGGATAATGAACTTGAAAAAGGTTCTTAAGCAAGTATAAATTAACTCTAGTTTATTATTCAGGATATTAAAGAATGATCGAGTCAAGTCGGACATGAGGTAAGGGAACTTCTTAACCCAATTTTTGTTCTTTGGGTTAATCTCCTACTTTCAAATTATGTCCAGATATTATTATGTCCTATCTTGTATTTTTTACTTTCTTTATGTGTAATTATAGTGAATACACATAATAGATCTATTTTATTTAAAAAATGATCTTTATAAGGGATTTCGTATCAATCTCCTTTCATTGAGGCATATTTTATTTTATACACAACTTTCTTTTATAAGGTGTATAAACCCCTTTGACTTTTACATTTATTCAAAAGGAATATTTTTATACGAATCATTATACTAAACGACAAAAAGGAATGTTTTTTTGGTCGTACATATGCGGCGACAATGTCTTCTCCTCCGCTGTGACCATTATTTGAGTTTCGGCTTCCTCTACAAGCCATAACTTTTTTTTAAATGAAAAATAAATAACAAGTTTTAATTTTCTTCTATTTTGGTATTGAAAATGGTTTTGATGAAGTTTTTATTATATCAACATGTTTTATTAATATCTTGTGATTGAAATGTGGAAATGTCATATTTCCTTTATGCATGTTTTATGTGAAATGATTATGTTATTGTTTATGATATGTTTAAACCTGTTCATATGAGGAATGCATTGGACTTAATAAGTGACGGGTGGATCCCGCTATAGCTCCTCGATGCATCGGCAGGTCTCATGAGACAAACTAGTGTCTTGGCACAAGGCTTTGACAAAATCGTATTTGTATTCTTGGCATGAGGCCTTGGCTATGTGGTTATGATAGTCTGACATTATGCATTCCATCATTATGAAAGTGGTTATTGATATTGCATGTGATTATTCGACAAGTAGAATATCCATGTGAATAAGTAAATGGAATTATCTCATTTTACTTTTTCCATATTATGTTGAAGTTCAAGTTTAAAAGGCTTTTGTTTTAATCATATATTTCCTTAAATGTTTATGTTTATTTATGAAATCTTATGCTATATTGTTATCCTTACTGTGAATCTGAGCTCACCCCTTTTAATGTTTTATTTTTCCTAGGAAGTGAAGAAATATTTTATGACTGACCTACATGGATAGTCTGAAGGGGATAGAAGTGTGGACTATGGAGACTATGTTATTGTGATTTTTCACATTATGATGTAATGTAACATTTATGAATGTATCTAGTGTTTCCAAGGCTACTAAACTAATCGGTCTTTCGGGACTTGATCTTTTGTGATCATGGAAATGTTATGCAATAATGCATCGACTCTGGGTAACTGGGGTCAAGGAGTTACAACACCTACTGACAGTTGAAAGAAAAAGTACACCTATCGACCGCTGGAAACACTGTACACCTACCAACGATTTGAAACACTATACACCTACCGACGGTTGGAAACACTGTACACCTACTAATGATTGGAAACACTGTACACCTACCTATAGTTGGAAACACTGTACACCTTCCGATGACTGGAAATAATGTACACCTACTGATAGCTAAAAACAATGTACACCTACCGATGGCTGGAAACACTATACACCTACCGATGAATGGAAAAACTGTACACCTACCGATGGCTGGAAACACTGTACACCTACCGATGATTGGAAACACTGTACACCTACCGATGACTAGAGACACTGTACACCTACCGATGACTAGAAACACTGTACACCTACCGATGACTGGAAACACTATACACCTACCAGTAGTAGGAAATATAGTACACCTACCGACGTCTGGAAACACTGTACACAAAACTGGAAACATTGTTCACAAAACTAGGAATTTGACAAAGTTTTGGAGATAAGTCACCTTGACCTCCCAGAACACCTCAAACACCAGATTTCAGAAAAGGAATGGGCTGGAGAGGTCCATACCATTATATAAATAATAAAATTATCATCATTTTTTTTAGCACTAATAAAGACCAATGTTAATAAATTATTTATATTATTATATATATTCATAAAATTATAAATATAATGAATATATTTATTATAATATTATAATTATTTAAATAGATATATATTTATTTATCATATCTATAATTATAATTATAAATATATATTAAATATAATAATAATTATAAATAAATATATTTTAAAGTTATTTAAATATAATTAAAAATTTGTGTTTATAAGTATAAAAAAATATATTTATTATTTAAATATTTTAATTTTAATAATATTTATGAGAATATAATAAGTTCATGGGTATTAACATGAATTAATCATACAAGTGATAGTTTATAAATGAACATTCATAATGATGAATACATATATAACATATGCATGCACGTCATCATAATATAGGTAATCTTAATATTTAGAACATAACTCATAATCACGTAGATAAATAAACTTTATGATTATATAGTGCCAATTATTCTCACGCATCAATGTAATAAATATATTTATTATTTTAAAAAATTATTATAATTTTATAATTATATTTATATATCTGTTTATAATTTTTTAAATACCTTTTTAAAACATTATATATATATTTGTATTATTAAAAAAAATATATTAAAATATATTGAATTTATATTAATTATAAAAATGCTTTTTTTAATTAATGTATATAAATAAACATTTTTTTTGAATATAAATATAATAATTATATATATATTAACAATATATTTTATTAAAAACTTTTATCACTTCTAAGAATAGAATTGATAAATATATCCTTTATCAATGCTAAAAAAAGCGCTGATAAATGATACACCTTTATCAGCACTTGTTTTAGCGCTCATAAAAGTGACCTTTATGAGCACTTTTACCTAGCACTGATAAAGATGAGGCTTTTATCAACACTTTTTTATTAGAACTGATAAATGCCAACACATCCCTTGCCCAGATATGTGGTAGTGTAGTTTGATAGAGTGTCCCATGTTTTTTCTAGTAAGCTAAACTAAAATAATTATAATCATGATAGCGCATTAGTGATTTCCTTGGTACAATAACACATCATCAGTTTATGCTCCTTGGATGTAGCCCTTTTGGTTAAACCAAATAAAATCCTCGTGTCACTATATTTATCTTTCAAATTTGGATGTTATGGATACTTTGTTTGAATTATCAGGTTCAAGTATTCTTCTTCAACATAAGGAGAAAATCCATTTGAAAATTTCAAAACCCCAATTCACTCCCCTCCTTAGGGTGTTTTGGGTCTTGTGGTTATAACATGTGGTATTAAATCCAAAAGGTTATCAATTAGTGATATTTCTCAGTTTACTCTTTAACTTGGAAAATTTCATTAATGCAAAGAAAGTTTCTCACTTTTATGGCTGTAATTATCAAATCTATAAGAATATCATGAGATCGCATCTATAATTCCTCGAGATAGATGTTTTATCTACTGTAATACATGAAATTTAAGTGAGTGATCCTATAGATATATCTTTGAATGAAACCAATAATAAGTTTCTAAATGTTTATTCAAATGCACAAAATATCATATTTAAAGCTCTATCAAATCAAATATACTTGAAGGTGATGAGTTACACATCCGCCAAAGTTTTACTTGTAAAAAGGTAAGCCCTAGGTGTGGCCTTTTCTAACCCTCCACACAAGAGAACCCCCATGAAGGGATCACTCCAGAGAGAGCCCCAGCCAGAAAGGAGCTGTTTCCAGCCGAGATAGCATGGCATCTCAGAGGGTGACAACCCAAATAGAGATGGTTTGACACAATAATCTGTCATCATAGGTGGTATGCGCCTCATTTTTGTTTCCAAGTCAGAAACTGGGTGACCCAAAAATATTAGTGGATCCCAAGGGAGGGATAAATTTTCCCAAGAGTAGTATCTTATGAATCGAACCTTGCACTACCCAAAGAATATTGTAGTTATGAGCCTCTCCTTTACCACAGTGGCACTTCTGAAGAAACACACATCAACTAAAGTAAATTAGTATAAGTTTTCCAATATTTATAAAAGGTAAAACAAGGTTAAAGAGGTGAATTTTTAAGTACTTCATAATAAATTTTATGATTTGAAGATATATCTAAATGAGAATGTTGATGCTTTCTTCAACTACACCATTGAGGTTATTGGATCCATTCATGGACTTGGTGTTGAAAAAAATAATATTAGGATTTTAAAGAAGTTCCGAAGGTGATTTACACCTTTATATAATCCAAAGGTGTCTATGCTTGAAGAAATAAACTTGGAAGAGCTTTCAATCAATTACTTGAAAACTAGTTTGGTTTCTTATGGGATGTGTGTGAAACTAGATATGATAACAAGTTACTCATATAAATATATGAAATTAAAATATATAGATAAACTTAAAATCAATTGGGGTGGAAATGGTGAAGAATATATGAGTGATGAGTTACACTTACTCATAATTATAAAATTCAAGTGAGGTAGAGGAATATTTGAGGTAAAAATACCATTAGATTATTTCAAATGCGGAAAGGTTGGAAAAATTGTAGCAAGGTTTACAAAGATAAAATATGGTGATGATAGATAGTTTAATTTCTCAAAAAACCATCAAAGGAAAATTCCTCTAGAAAGGATATAAATTCAAGAAAATTATCTAGGAGTAAGTTTCAATGGAAGAGTTTGATTTTTAAAAAAATAATAAAATGATGAAATTTGTATTGAAGAAGGTAAAATGAGTTCAAATCAGATTAATAGGATTCTAAGATAGAAAAATTAGAAAAATATTAACATGAAAATAAAGAGGAAAACCTACTGGAAGGTCTTATTGATCTCAAAATTGAGCTCAAAGGTGTGCTTGAGGAATTGGATATTCCAAAGAAGAAAAATGGGAAATTTAGTGGATTTTTTAAGGAGTATTTAGAATATGTTGATCGATTTTAAGATGAGATGACTTGGTTAGTGAAGTTCATAGATGATAAAGCCGATGCACAAGTAAGATCTGAAGAAGAAGTTGATTTCAAGATAAAAATTTAGGATAAAGATAGGCAATCAATGAAATTAATTCTTGTACCTAGGTATGGGTAATTTGGATTGAATCCATTGAGTAATTGGTGGTTACCATGAATAAAAAGGTAGAAGCTAAGTTAAAAGTTGAATGTTACAAGTAAAAACTTCAATTTAAGAAGATTTTAGATTAATAAATCAAAGAAAGAGTTAAAAGGGTCATGAGGAGTGTTGATTTTTTTTGAGTGATTAAAAATGAAATTTTGAGGGTAAAACATATAGAAAACATGATGGGGATACCCAAAAAGTACTTGAATCTATGCACCAAGGATCTTAGGAGTGCTACCTAATTTGTAGCACGGGTCTAGGTGTATATTTGAGGAATGATTTACCCACTCTATTTATAAAAAATAAGCCACGTTTGAGTTCTATAGAAATTCTAACATCACTCACCTATAATTTTGACATTCCAAAAATAAAACCAATTAACAAACATGTTATACATAAATAAACAAGAATATAATCTGACCACAATTTTTTATATGAATGTAAACTAAATTAATCAACATAAAATCTACATTATTTAGATAGGATCTAAATAATGGAAATACCAAATAGAGCCTAATATTAGGAAGAATAAATAGAGAATAAGTTATGCTCCAAACATGACCTCTAATCATCACACCCTCAATTCCAACACAATCATGGAATTTGACATACCCTATGGAATCCATGATCAACAAACCACATACCCACACTAGTACTTGCATACTTGTATATACCTGAAATATAGTATCTGAAAATGAATGTCCCACAAAGTTTCCATATTAGGTGTGAGTATAAATACTCAGTACAGAACCATAAATGGTGTCTTAATACACACATTTAATAAGCAAGTGTATACATGAACATGTTTACACATTTATATATGCATACAAAAAAATAGTTTCAGTAGTCCATGTAATAACCCATAAATTTATTTCCTCTGAATATATTCTTCTATCATTTTTTGAAATTTAGTACAATAGAAAACACATACTAGAAAACAAAAAACAATTATTTCATTATTTAAGAATGATGTAATTAGTTTACAATAATACCTAATAAAATACAAAATATTAAAATGGGAAAACAAATGAAAAAAATAAAGTAAAATATAAAAATTTGGATCACTTAGATCCCCTATAATTATTTCACCCACAAACAAAACCGTGACAGAGAAACAAAAATTTAGTAATGTAATATTCATTTTGGAAATGGTATTGAACCTTGATAGAATCAAAGTGAATAATAAAGTATGAGAATGGTGGTGTATTTATGGGAAGATATGGCCATTCAACATTATGAACATTGGTCAATATGGCCATTATAAATTATGACCATTGGTTAATATGACAATTGTGCATTATTATTTTTGGTTATTTAAGTGAAATAAAGTGACTATTGAGATTGTTTTATGAACCCAAAATTTTATTTTTGGATAAATATATATAAATTTTACTAAAAATATATTTTATTATAAATTTAAAAGTTTTGAATAAAATTTATTTTATTGATATAATCTTAGAAAACAATTTCTAAATGATGATATAATTTATGGAAATCCTAAGTAATTTTTATAGCGATAAAAAAGTTTATCATGTCATAAAAACTATTAATTTTTAATAAATAAGATTTTTTTATTTTAAAGTTAAAATTATATTATATAGAGTACTATTTTTATAATATAAATATTATTTTTGGACTTATCACATCAAAATTATCTTAGTATGAATTTTTGATAATTTTCTAAAAATATTGGTTTTTGGGATAAAAAATGAAAATACCATTTTTGCGAAATACCGTAACTTTTATGATGTAATTATGATATGATCATGAAATAAATTTATTAAACCTTATTATTAATAAAAAATATATTTTAGTTTTAATATAATTCATTTATAATATCGTGTTACACTTAGAAACCCATGTTTAACATTTTGGAACCTATGTTTTATCTCTTCTAAAAGAAAAAAGCTGTTTTTACATGTTTTATAGGAATAATTTTAGAATTAATTTTTATCGCTCTTATAAATTTAATTAGGTAAAATGAATTTCATATTTGTAACTATAAGTACCAAATTAGTTAATTATGTCAACTTCATTTTAAATCCTAAAAAAAGTTATCGGGGTTAAATGTGAGTTACCGCGGGAGAGGATAAATAATATAGTAGGGAAAAATTAAATGGTATAAGATTAAAATACCTAAAAATTACAATATTAAATGGGTGTTTTATATATTTAATAATATTAAAAATCCTTTAAAACATTAATTATTAACTATATTCTTTGTAATTAAATCCACCCAAAATTGGTTAGCCTTAATAATAAAAGAATCATTATTTTATCCCTTAAAACCACCCCTCCTCAAGTATAAATACCCACCCATTGCTCCCCAAATCTATAATAAAAATACATTTATCATTAAATTCCTCTCCCTCTCCTTATATAAATACCTATAAAGGAGTTATTAGGCTTTCAAGGTTCCTATCTCAAGCTTTAAGGGGCATCCTCTCAAGGTAAGGGTGCTCCATCCTCATCTTTCCTTTTCAAGTACAATAATTTATTATAATGTATTTCTAAATTATTTTTCAAATAATACCACTATTTTATTTCCATGATATTATCTTCAATTTGATAAACTTTTAATGATATTTTATTTATTTCCTATCATTATATCCTTTACCTAAACTATTATAATGCTCAAACATTCTTATAGCCATTAAACTATCCTAAATTTTTGTAAGTGTGTATAATTTTCCCAAGCAAAGAAATCACTATTCAGATGCAAAAAAGTGGATGTGGTTTTAGAAAAAAATCATCTATGGGTTATAACACCAAAAATATTTGGTTAGGTATATCATGGTCATCTATCTGGTTCACGAGGAATGGACCTTTATTGTGCATCTGGTTTGACACTCTCATAGGAAATTCTTGGATGATCTACATGATATTTACAAAACATTTATTATATATTTATCTATAATTTCATTTTTCTCTTAACTTTTTAAATGAATATATCTGGTTAACTAGAAACCTTGATCACCTTAGTCTTTGTGGACACCCAATAACTACAATCTTGCGTCCTTCTCTTATTAAGGGTGTTTGTTTGAACATTGTGAAATCCCAAGTTATTACTTATATATGATACGTAATTTCACCTAGATATATTTATTGATTATTTTATTGAGTAAGAATATTTTAATACCATACAACTCTTTTTTAAATATGAAATAATCATGTAATATAAACCTCATTGAGAAATTTTTCTAAGTAGTTCATTCAATAAACATTATGACATAAAATTATTTAGTTTTCAATGGATTGAATTGGAATTTAATGTGACAGGTGGGGCCGGAAATTATATATCCCCTTAGTGAACTGGTAGGTCTCATAAGGTAACCAAGATAGGGTAAGGGAGAATCCTTACCTTTTATGTAAGATTTCCTAGAATAAGGCCTTGACGGTATGTTTAAGATGCCTAAAATTATTCATTTCCTTCACTATGTGTTCAGTTATCATCACCCCAGAATTCATTAATATTTATTTAGGACATGGATTTATTTATTCTCTTAGTTTCATTTGTTACGATATAAATCAGTTTATTTATTCATGCCATAATGTTTGTTTTATAAAAACTTATGCTATAATATACCCCTTATTGAGTGCATGAACTTACCCCTTTATATTGTTTTCCATTTCCCCAGGAAACTAAGATTATTTCTATGTATGAAAAATGGTTTAGTTAGGAGGATAATATTTTTTCATAAATTCAGATGATGTATGTAATTTTTATTTATGTATCTAGTCTCATGAGACTACTAAACTGTTAAATCCTGTGCATGGTGATCTATATATTATGTACCATTGTAATAAAATTGCCACTAAATTTAGGAAACTATAGTCAGTTTATTACATAAAGTTACTTATTATTGTTGTTATTAGATTCAATTTAGTAGAAACCTTAGGAACTAGATTTATAAGAACATAGTAAGAAAACATGAACCCTTAAAGAAACCCTAATGATATTCTAGAAATATTTCAAGATTATATGAAATGAAAATCATAGTGTTGTTTATGCACTAATTAAGTATATAAAATTTTCTATAAATAGTTCCTAATAGAAGGAACAGCCGTGTAAATACCTAAAATCAATGTATAGATTTCCCTCCAAAGCAAGTCAATGAGACTGGTGTTGGATTTGATCAAATTATGACTATACTAAGGTATTTGAATCAATTTATAACTAATAAACTTACTCATAAGGAATGACATATTACTCTATAACATGGTTTATTAATGTTGGACAACTTCATATGATAACAACCTCCCTCCTTCAGTGGGAGCACAAATACATTAGTGTTTAAACAATGGTCAAGTCCTTGGTGAAAGTATTCCTTACTTTGGGATGCGATGAGAAGGAGAAGGTTGTCATGGTAGTATATCATCTAATGGGATATTCTGACCAGTGGTGGTAATTAATTCAAAATACCAAGAAGGAAAAATATATGAAGGACATGGAATGAAAGTATTTTAAGGAAATATTATTTGAAAAGTACTCCCCTCAAGTGAAATGAGTGGAAATGGAAAGTAAATTCATAAGGAAAAAAGAGGAGGAAGCTATGATTGAATATAAAGATAAATTTACAAAGTTATTGGGGCATACTACTAATTATGTTCACAAACTAGAGATAAATATTGATTGATTCTTTGATGGGTTTAAACCAAACCTTTGACAAGAACTAGTCTCTTAAATACTTTCCTTATATGTTGAGATTGTGACTAGTGCTATGAAGACTGAAAATTAATTTTCCAAGTATCCTATTTTTAAGGAGAAGTAGGAGAAGAAGAGGGTGGATGAGGACTATGCTATAAGAAATTTAGAAAATGAAAAGAATTGAAGGATGAAATTCTCAACATGCATTAATTATGGGCAGAAGCACGTTGAAACTTTCTTAAGTGGAATGAGAGTATGCTACACGTGTAGAGATAAAGGACACCAAGATCATGAATGAAATTTTAAGAGAGAATACAAAAATGTATAATTATTTAAATTCAAGGATATGGGACATTATTCAAATCAATTTTTCAAGAATCAAGGGAATCTACCACAAAAGTGCCATAGGGAGCAAGGATGAACTTATTTAATTACTACCAAAAAAGTTGAAGTTCTTAATGATGCGGTGGAAGGTACTTTGGTTGAAACTTCAAAATTAGATAATTCTTTATTTAATTCCATATTTTCACACTCTTTTATATCTTTTATGCTTTATAATAACATTATATGTTTCCCTATCACCATAAGAAGGGAGTTATCAATCAAGACACCTAGTGAAAATCTTATGGCAACAAAGTGTGCCAGAAAATCCTCACTTCGATGCGTAGATATACCCTATTTGTATATTTAATTATTATAACTATGGTATAATTTTATATAATAATTGATATGGATTTACTTTCAAATTTGTTGGCTTAATCCAACAAATACTTTTTTTAATGATCATAAATCATGTTTCTTTTGTTATTAATGAACTTTATGATTTATGATGGTAAATGTTTTTTCTATCCAAAACTAAAAAAATGAATAAGTCTTGAAGTGACCATATCAACCTACCATATGAATAAGTTCAACTGACCATGAAGGCCAAGTGACCATATAGAAGTGACCAGATGTATAAATAAGTAACCATTTATCTAATGAGAAAATTTTATCTATGTCTTGGATTGAAAACATATATACTAAATTGACTACATGGAGTGTTTAAGTCACCACATGAAGGATTAAATCTAATATATGATGGATTGAAGTGATCATGTAGATAGATAATGATTTTGGGTAAATTATTTAACCTATCGCATGAATAAATGAAATGATAAAATGTGGAAAGAAAGTGATTGTGTCAAGTGACCGCAAGTGAAAGTGACTGTGTCAAGTGATCGCAAGAGAAAGTGACTAAAAGATCAAGTGATGACAAGATCAATTGACTATATATGGAAAGAAAGTGTCCATGTAAAATAACCACAAGATCAAGTGAGCACAAGAAAGTTACTACAAGAGTAAGTGACCACAAGAGAAATTAGATGTAAGTTTAATTAACCACAAGCCCGAGTGACTATACTTAAGTAAGGTCTAAGTTAATAAGTATAACTTAAGTTGTGAGAAATATTTAAAACTCTAATGAATATATTTTGAAGCATTTAATGAATATTCATAGCATTTAAGGATACCAGATCAAACTAATGAGTATGAGGATTAATTTATCAATATTATTCAATAAATAATTAGATATGGTACTCTCTTTAAGAAGTAGATCTAGTCATGGAAACATGATAGAGAATAGAGATAAATTACAATGAAATACTGACCATAAAGACTTTATCTTACAAAAAACTCTATTTTTGGACTCTTAGTGTAATACTCGTGTGGAGATTATTCAAGGATATATTTAATGATAATTTATCAACTTAAGATGATCAAATTTAGCTGCTTTAAACAATCTATCATCCTATTTTCAGTCCCTTTATTTTTTTGCTTACATTTGAACCGTGTTTGAATTACTTTTTATACTTATTATAACATGCTTCCGTACTATATTGGAGAGTACTAGATACTCTCTTTTATTCTTTTTATAGCTATTATCCCATGAATAACTGTGGAAGAGGATTAGTATATCATGAAGTGCTTTGTGTGCAGTTGTAACTGTAAAAAATGATTTAGGTTGGGGATCTATTTATTATTTAATAACCTTTATTTACAATGGGTGACTATCAAGTGTAGAGGATTAGTTCTTGGATTGAGTCTAAAGATCTTGTATTTATTTTCGCTATGTGTTAATTTGTTTTTGATTACATTTTTTTTTGAAAATTAGTTTATTCCTTCAAAAACACTTTATTAAATAAAGTACTCTAATGGTTAGCTTTAATCAGTGTTTTATATATTTTGTTTGATGCGATTATATTTTCTTGAAAATTTAAAGTGAATTTATAATTGTTTTAACTGGTTTGTGATTGAGTTTTTGAGAAATATTTCAAAAATATAAAATTATATATTTCTATTATTTTAGCTTTCTGGATAATTTTCTAAACCAGGGGATTTGGTTTTAATTTTTTTTTAAATGGATTTTTTTGGAAACTCATTTCACACTCCTCTTGAGTTGTCTACTCTGATCAACATTTGGTATTAGATGAGTTCTTCTTCTTTTCTTTTCTTACCTTTTAACTTGATCAAGTTTTAATAAAGATATTTTTAATTTCTATTTCTTCTTTAATTATTTATTATGGATCTATGTCTAAAGGTTATTCTATAAACATACCTCACTATTTTAATGGTCACATTTATACTCATTGGAAAATAAAAATAAAAATTCATCTTGAGAGCATGAATTTTCACATTTGGGGATATATTAAAGATCTATATGAAAAACTTAAAACTACTAGAAAAGATTGGGATGCTCAAAATAAAGCTGTTTATGATTCAAATTGAAAATCCATGAATGCATTATTTTGTGATTTAAGATTGGATGGATTTAATATGATATCTTATTTTGATACTGCTTATCAAATTTGGTATTCCCTTTCTATGTCTCATGAGGACACATATAATGTTAAGGAAGTAAGATTAAATACATATACTATTAAGTATGATACTTTAAAAATTAATCCTAGTGAATCTATATATAACATGTATCTTAGGTTTAATGAGATCATAAATAATATGCTTACACTTGGATAAAATATGGATGATAAAGATGAAGTGATAAGGATCTTGAGATGTCTACCAGATTGTGGGAGAGGTATTGCATTCTCTATTTGAGAGTCATGTGAAATCAGAAAACTACTAGTTAAAGAGCTAATTGGAAATATAATGATGTATAAATAAAAGTTAAAAGTAAACAATGAAGATGATGAACTAAAAATAAAATCTACCCCTTTAAATCATCACAGTTAAAAGAAACGGAAGTTTCAAACCTGATATTACAAGTGGAAATGAAGTTAATATATATAGTGGAGATGAAATGGATCAAATATCTAGAATATTTAAGAAGTTTTATAAAAATAATAATTTTTTCTGTAAGTGTAATTATAAAGTAAAGTATGATAAAATTAGAAATTAGAGAAATGATTGAAAAAAGGATGATTCCTCTAATAAGGTTATCTGCTATGAAAGTAAGAGAAAAGGACATACAAAAGCTGACTGTATAAAGCTTAAGTATAAGATGAAGTATGATTCCAAATATAAAAGACCAAAGAAAGCAATGAAATCCAGTTTGAGTGCATGTAAATATTGATTTAGTCCCCCAAATTCTAGCTAAGAGGATGCACATGAAAAATAAAATTTATGATTTATGGATACTACTTGAAAGGTACCATATATTTCTCCTAATCATTTATCTGATTACATTGAAACTTCAAATGAAGAATTTGAAGAATATTATGATATGCTGGAAGATAACTTGAATGATTTAAAACATATTATAAAAATACAAAAAGGTCTATTTTTTATGTTCAATAGATAAATTTGATCTTAGTATAGAAAAGGAAAAGAATGCCAATCTATTGAAGGAAAATACTGATATGAAACTAGTAAATGGACATCTTACAAAGGATTTGTAACAATTTTTTGACAGTATAAAAATAAAGAATATTAAACTGGGTAAACAAGAAAATCCAAAATCTAAATATGGAATTGGGCATATATTAGGACAATAAGGGAATCTGTATAAAAATTATTTTATTTCTAGTTAAAAAAACAAGACTTCAGTTTCTAGGGAAACTAATAGTTTTGGAACTAATTCTAAAACTTTTGGATATAAAAAAGGATTTTATATCTAATTTTTTTATTTATTTTGAAAGTAATCCTGTGAAATAAATATGGATTCCAAAGGATTTATTAGATAACTTCTATAGACCTAAGAAAATCTGGGTACCAAAGTCCCTTCTTGTTTGATTATACTTATGAAAAATGTTTGAAATGAGCCTAAAAAAATCTATGGAATTCAGATAGTGAATATTATAGACATATGATCAGATAATATTCAAGATTCATTAATATTGTAAAGTTTTATGGTTGATGAGTCAATTCTGGTGAAAATTAAAATGGAAATACGATCAGAAATAGATAAATTGGTAACTCTAAATCTGTCCTTATTTCTATAGTATTATTTTTTATGGTTTAAAATATAACATTTTTTGTATTTCTAAATTAGATGATTAAGTTTTTAAAATTAAATTTAAAAAATTTCTTATAATATTTACGATTCTAAGCATGATTTGATATTAACTACTTTAAGAAATGATAATGTTTATGCTATTAATTTAGATTCTTTATTTTCTCAAAATGTTTCTTGTTTAAGTGATTTTTATAGAGAATCTTTGTTGTAGAATAGGAGACTAGGAAACTACAATAAATACTTACTTTAAAATATAAGTAAGAAGGGTTTAGTCAATGATCTACCCAATATATAATTCCCCAAAGATAAAGTGTGAAATCCTTATCAAAAGGGAAATTAGCACAAAATATCTTTCAAAACAAAGAAAGAGGTTTATACCTCTCAACCACTAGTATTAGTTCATATGGATTTATTTAGAACATATAGTGTTTCTAGTTGAATAGGAAATATTTCTATATTATTTTTTATGATTATTCAGTATATACATGGGTGTTTTTCCTTTATTATAAAAGTGAATCCCATACCTGTTTTTCAAAATATGAAAAATCAGTAGAGAACATTAGTGGAATCACCATCAAAACCTTGGGAAATGATCATGGATAAGAGTTTGAGAATAAATATTTTGAATCTATTTAATCACTATATTATATACTCACAATTTCTCAACACCTTGAACATCTCAAAAAAATGGGGTTCTTGAAATGAAAAATTGGACTCTTCAAGAAATTAACCAAACTATTCTAAGTGAATATGACTTACCTATATATTTTAGGAATACAAATGTTAGTAAAACTTATTATGTGATTAATAAAGTTCTTATTAGACCTGTATTGAAAAATATTCCTTATTAATTATGGAATGGTATAAAACCCAAAGTAAATTACTTTAGAGTTTTTGGATGCAAAGTCGATATTCTAAATACAAAGGAGATTCTAGAAATATTTTCACCAAAATGATATGAAGGATTTTTTTGGTTATTAAACCACTAGTAAGGCTTATAGAGACTTTAAAAATAAATCTAAAATTGTTGAATAAAATATTAATGTTACTTTTTATGAGATATATCCACATGAACTCAAAGCTACTATAGAAAATATTGAGGATGATATTCCAAATTTGAATATCAATAATACCTCCAAAGCATCTGAACTTTCTAAAAATTTACCTGATAAATCATCTATCACAGACCATCAAGTCTTTCCTAACCTACAATAATTCTTGTAATAACCAATTAATTTAGTGAATAAGACTATTATAACCCTAAAAAACCATCCCTTGGAAAATTTTGTAGGATACTTGGATAAAGCTACTCAAACTCGAGCCTCACTAAAAAACTAGGTTGAACATCAAGTATTTTTGTCACAACTTGAACCTATGAGCATCAATGAAGTGATAAATGATAAACAATAGGTGATATATATGCAAGAATATTTGAATAAATTTGAAAGAAATAAAGTATGATAGTTAGTAGATAGACTTAAAGGCAACCTAACTGTTGGTACCAAGTGAGTATATAGACACAAGGTTGATGAATCTAGTACAATTATTAAAAAAAAAGTTAGATTGTTTACATAAGGATATAGTCAAGAATAAAGTATTGAATATGAAGAAACCTTTACACCATTAACTAAACTTGAATTCATTATAATAATTCTTTCACATATAGAACATCTTAATTTCAAACTATTTGAAATGGATGTTAAAAGTTCATTTCTAAATGGTTATATTATTGAGGATGTTTTTATTGATAAATATCCTGGATTTCAAAATACTCATTTTACAAATCATGTTTTTAAACTATCTAAATATTTATATGGTTTAAGACAATATCCAAGAGCTTGGTATGATAGGCTCAACACTTTTATGATTTCAAATGGTTTTACAAAAGGTGTTTCTGACCCCACTCTCTTTATAAAAATAATTTCAAAGGATGCCTTAATATTTTAAATATATTTTGATGATATTATTTCTAGATCAAACAAAGAATATTTGTGTATTTAATTTTAAAAAATGATTAAAAATGAATTTTAAATGAGTTTAATGGGTGAGTTAAAATTATTTCTTGGTTTTTATTTTTTTCAAAACAAATATGGAATTGTATTAAATCAAATAAAATACACAAAGGGTCTTTTAAAACATTTTGGTATGGATAGAAATAAAGGTAGTGATACTCCTATGAGTATAATATATAAGTTATATCTAGATAAAACTGGAAAGTTAGTTGGCTAAACTACCTATAAAGGCATGATTGAAAGTTTACTATACCTAACTACTAGTCAACCTGATATTATGTTCAGTGTATATATGTGTGAAATTTTTCAAGAAAACCTAAAGGAATATTATTTGAATGCTGTTAAAATAATTTTCAAGCACATCAAGAATAAAACCAATTTTGGTTTGTTCTACTCTAGAGGACATGTATTTGAATTAGTTAGTTATTATGATGCTGATTTTGGAAGTTTCAAGCTAGATAGAAAAAGAACCTATAGAACATGTAATATTTTGATCAAGTCTCTAGTTTCATGGTGTAGTAAGAAACATAATTATATTTCATTATCTACTGCTAAAGTTGAGTACATAGCTACAAACATTTTTTTTTCAAAAATTCTATGTATGAAACATAATTGACTAAACTATGGTTATAAATTTCAACATGCCCCTATGAATTTTGAAAATTTAAGTGTTATTAATATTTTTAAGAATCATGTATCTCTATTTAGGACTAATAATATTGATAGAAGATATCTTTTGGCACCAAAATTCATTCCCTGGGATAATTTGAGAAAGAAACAACCATTTAGGATGAAATTCAAGCTCAATGGGCTCAAATTCCATAAAAAAGAGCTACCTTACAAAGATCCTGTGTGGAGACCCTCTTCACCATGAAAGTATGAATCATTTATGGAATTACCACAAGTCTAACTCTCTTTACGCCCACTACTAAGGCATTTGAAGGATGAATCCGAGAGTCCAACAGAGTCACCTCCTTTTGTGAAGCCTCATTTTACTTTACAAGGTGCCTCCAAGCATCATGAAACCATATTACCTATAAATTTTCATCTCACCCAACCTCAAATGGATGGATACCCCTACCATTCAGCTTCCGAGCTCCCATTTCACAAAGCCCCTAAGAACTGTGGACCATTGGGGGAATGGATCACCCAAGGTACTTGAGCATCATGACATACCCTTTCCTATGTTCCTATTTACCCCTGCCTAAGGTAGGGATACATTTTGTGAAGGCCTATACCTTTCATAGAGGAAGGGGAACCTTTGGTTTACTTGAAGCTTCATGGAACACTAATCCTTTTTGAAGCACTCTTCCACTGATCCAAGACTCCATACTAAGGAAGGGTTCCCATGGTTTGTGAATCCCTTTCCTTCGTAAAGATCTAGTTTTCCATAAAGCACCAGCGCTTCGTGAATAAACACTAAGTGAGGCCCCTTGCTTCATGAGACCCTCCTTCCTATAGCCCATCGAGCTTGTACAAAGTGACTTCTTGGTCCTTCATGTGGTTTCTATTGTTGTGTTTCCCTACCTATTTCTTTTTGGCATAGGTACACTGATCACCCTTGATTTTTGGCATAGGTATGCTAACATGGAACCCAATATCAAACACTCATCCACACCACTCCCATCAAGAATTTTGGGTGCCTTTCCTTCCCCAAGGGTTGAGATGTACCAATCATGTAAGTCCATGGGGTAAGGAGTGACTCCCCCATGTCTGAGCATCATGATGTTAAGCTACCAAGAACCCACATCCTTAACACATGATGTTAAACTCTAATATTTACATTCATGGAAAGCTTAGTATATCACTGTGTATGAGTGACACATAATGAAATCCTCTACACGATAATAGAGAGGATATGGTCATAGGGACCCTATTTCTTAATGCATCTTCATATCTATATCCCTCTCCCTTTGGGATTTTCCTCCATGTGTGCCTCAGGAAGTCTTCACATAAGCCCTGACACATACTTTTATAGGATGCCCTGCTTATGATTGACATGGAACAAAATCTTCCTCTAATGGAATGAGATCCTTATCGCATAAAACGTCATCCTCCCTGATAGCTCCTATGCATAATCCCCACACCATCCCTCATCATCGCATCTTTCACAACATGTGCATTTGGTCTACTTTCTTATCCTGTTTCTTAAACCGAGCATGAATCACATGAGCTTAGATATTGGCGGTGACCATGATCCCCATTCCGAACTACATGGTTTTTGATCCCTGTCCTCTAAATAGGGTACATAGAAAGCATCCAAGAGATTCAATCCCAACCAATGATAAAATCAGGTGATCCCTCTTTGGGATGTACCATCATGATGTGACATCTCCCTTTTAAGAAACACATCCCCTGTAGATCCACCTTTTACGGGGTGTTTTGATCCATCTTCCATCACCTAACCCATATCTCGGTGAGATTACATCATCCACCTGGGCAGCTCTAGCACATAAGCCTCAACCACATGCACCCATTACCATCTGAGATGCCTCCTTAGGTTTCCAAAACCCACTCTATAATTGCATGGAATTTAATTCCCAATCATCTGGGATATGTAGAAAACCACCCTGAGGTTTAGTCCCACACCTTTTCTATCTCACCCATTACCTCCTTTTCATTTCAGTTCACTCTCATCGCCACCTCATGACGTTAAAGTACATGGGGACTACAAAACTATTTTGAATTTGATTCCCAAACAACTGAGATAAATAGAAAACCTCCATAAGGTTAAAGCCTAACATCTCTCACACTCCATCCATTTCATCCATACCACTTCAAAACTTCACCCATATCCATCCTGATTCTTAACTGGGCCACCACATCTTAATGAGATCATGCCATTTATTTGGGCTGTTTCTATATGTTAGCCCCATACACATCATTACCTCTCCTAGTAGAATTCGGGCATCTCCCATGCATAAGAACCACATCATCCATCATCCAACTAAGAGAAATCCTCTTTCAAAGGGTAGAAAACCATGTGTAATCCCCACACCATACCCTCTTTAACTACATGGGTTTTGATCCCTATCCTCTAAATAGGTTACGTAGGAAGCATAAAAAAGGTTCAATCCCAACCAATGATAAACATTCTAGGTGATCCCTCTCAGGGATGTGCCTCTTTGATATATCATCTGTGATGTCAAGATTATCCTTCATGATGTGACATCTTCCCTTTATGGGACACACCATTCTGGGTCCACTATCATTGGGAATTCTAATCCATCCATCCGATAAACCTTACTAGTACTCCCTCATAGGGATGTACCTCTATAATATGCCTTCAGTGGTGTCTAGATCATCCTTTATGATGTGATATATTCCCATTAAGAGACACACTATCCTGGGTTTTCTTTCATTGGGAGTTCCGATCTATCTATCCAGTAAACCTTCTAGGTGCTCCCTCCTAAGGATGTACCTCTCTGATCCTACCACAATGGTGTCTAGATCACCCTTCATAGTGTGACATGATCACTTTAAGGGATAAAACATATTGGGTATTCTCTCATTGGAGATTATGATCCATCCATCTCATCTCATTGGTAATTCTAATCCATCCATCTGGTAAACCTTTCAGGTTATCCTTCATAGGGATATACCTCCTTGATTTGTCTCTATAGGGTGTCCTAATAAACCCCTTTCTCTCTATCTTTACAAGACAGTACACTCACACCCTACCTCATGTTAAACATGGGATACATGAAGAAAATGTCGGAAGACATGCCTCTAGCATAAGATACCCCACGATCGACATGGGATGCCTCAGGTTCCACACCCTTGAGAAGGAGTCTTATGAGGAATAATACAGGTGACCAATGTTTCAGTTTCCATACATGTCAGTAATTCTCAATGTGACTAATACCCTGAGTAAAGGTTGTATCCCTGTCTATACCTCTTGGAATTTCTAGAAATAAGTAGCGTAATTAGTTAGTGTCCACCAAGATATGACACTGGGAATGAGTTCCATGAACATGTATTAATCTTTGAGGGATAACCAGACTAGGTGATAAGTTCCAAGGGTGAATCAATGGAAGGAAAATAAAACATCACATCATCCCATTTCAGTCAAGGAGAATACAAATCTAAATAAGTGATGAATGTTTCTTGCCTTTTGAAATCAAGAATGTATGGAAACAAATACAATGCTAAGTGTAACAGTAGCATGTGAGGTGGGTGCACCCCGATGGAAAGAATCTGAAATAGAAATGGTGAACCCAACATGGAAATATTATCCTCAATGTGGGGACTAGTAGCATTCAAGACATTAATTAAATAAATAATAATCTCACTTAATCTAGAAATATGAGACTAAGACCCATCAAGTAAATATTGGGCCTACTGTTGAACTCACCAGACATTGGGATAGTTAATCATTGTACATTTTAGTCTGCAACATCTTCATCGTGAATCTATCTCTATAACCATGGAATATTTGATGAAACTAGGGCTTTGGGAATTTATTTCATGATATCCATTCTGATAGCTGAATCTTACTACTTTATAGGACCCAAGCTTTAAGTAATCTATCTCTTCCTGCTCATAGACACCGGGGTAGAAGAAATGTTAATGCTACCATCTTGCTTGACTTCATCCTTACCATGAAGACATCCACAAATTCATTAGCCAATAGGCTACCATGCCCTATCTCACCCTCAATGATTGTTCGAAGGAGTGTGATGGACATCCTAGTGCAATCATACAATTATGAGGGAGTCATTCCCACAAGGGATATAGATTTCTTAGAATCGAAGGCTTCTGTGCCTCATTATCACTATTTTCCCCAAGGGTCACACAGGGAGATGCTACTCCCCACTCCCATGATGAACTATTTTAGAAGTCTATCCTCAAAGTGCTCCTTTGACTCACTCCTCTACGCCCAGGAGGTATTGGATGATCAAATCATCCCAGTGATAACCATTGCATGAGAGCCACCGAGGATGGATCCCACCAGGCCATGTCAGTGCCACCAGCAACTAGTTCTTCAAGATGAGGAACATGTGGATCAATCTGATGCTCTATCAACCCTAGAAAAACTCACCCAACATCAGCATTGGGCCTAAGTTTAGGAGGATTCCTTCCTAGGGTCATCATATTTAACAACTTCTATAGCCCTTGACACCCCCGACGCACTCCTCCAAGTCCATTCTATTGCATAGAAAGGACCCCTTAACTCCCATTTGGTATTGATCCCTCAACTACCTATCAGGAGGGTTGGGTCAAGTCTCTAAATCTTTGGCATCCCTAAAAACTATTACGGCCCATTCCGTGATAATGAGACTTGGGAATAAGGTCCTAACTATGCAGTCGTCAACTAGAGTGGAGGTCCTCCCTACATTGTCGACGTCTATTATGGTGGTCCTCACTACGATTATGGTTCCAGATATGGAGGTCCTCCCCATGTATCTGACCAGTGATGCAAAATTCCTCCTCGTGTCATCCCCAGCTCCAGTGGAGGTCCTTCGTAATCCACCAAGAACCGACATGGAGTCCCTCCCCATGTCCATGAAGACTACAGTAGAGGACCTCCCTACTACATCAATATCCAGCTGCACTAATGTCCTCCATACACCATCTATAGCCAAAGCGGAGGTCTTCCCCTCTCCAATGATAATCGATATAGTGGTCATTCTTTTATCTCTAAAAATCAAAGCAAAGGTCCTCCCTGCATGTCCAACAGCCAGTATGGAGGCTCTCCTTATATCCTGTTGGAAATATTCCCAAATTCCCCTTTCACATCAGATCACCAAATTGGAGGCCCTATCTACTCTAGAATCAACCAGCAGCACAAAGGTCCTCCTTATGTTGAAAAATTTATCTTCCTTGATGAACCATCCCATGGAAGAAGGATGAAAAATCACCACCAAAGGAATACATTTGGGAAGAAAAAAGTCATTGTGAATCCCATTCATTTATCCAATTCTAAAGATGAATGGGAACCAATTATAGAGGCTTCCCCATAGTCATCTACATAGGATTATGGGGCAGTTTCCTTATTGCTGAAGCTCTTTATCCTAAAAGGTGAGATGCACCAGATCCTCGAATCCCATCGTAAATACATATAGGTGGAGAAAGGTTTGTCTCCCTTCTAAGGTATCTGCTTGAAAACATATCTTTCATCATCAGCTTTATTCTCCATCTCTATACAGGATCACATAGAGTGTTTTTTAGGATATGATAGATTTCAAGCACCTAATGGACACACAAATGATTTCCACTACCCTCACACACGAGACAATAGTTAGCACCCCATACTATAGGGACATGATGAGCGATCGACACTTCTTCCAAGGGATGACCTAGTGTGTAGTGAACAATCAATTCATGAAGAAGTATCTCCACCGACTAGTCCACCACTACAACATTCTATATCTCTGCCGTTGTCATCTGCTCAACTAGAACCAATTAGAGATTGGGACAACTAAGAGATGAGTCCCACTTCTGAGTTGGGAAGCATGTGGGAAACCCTTGTAGTTAAAAAAAATACCAGAAATGTTTTGGCCAAATTTAGTTCCTGACTTTGATATTCCAGAGTCCCTCACTGAGGAAGAGGTGTTGTGATTTCACTAGACCATATGGGCGATGCATTTACACCTCTATAACCTTCAGTTGGTCTACCTAAAGAGTCAATAACACTTTGAAAACATCGAATAGTAATGATGCATTTTTAAGTTAGCAAGACTTCCGGCGATGTAGCATCCTACACCACCCAATTACCATCAGAACCTTCAATTCCAATGTGTCCATAGATTCACAGTGCTCTGTAGAATCATTGAATAATTATCCCCACATGTGTAGGTCCATGGTTGTTGGTATTATTTCTCTCTCCAATTCTGTCCCATCAAGTGGAAACCAAATTTACTCAGTGACATTGAGAATATTACAGGTGTTGTCATAGTGAATATAACCGAAGTCACGTTGCCCAAGGTTGGGGAGATCGTTGTAAAGGATAATGATGAGGATCAGCCTACTGGGGTATCACAACATCTCATGGACCCACCTGGTATTATCACTCACCATCAGAGGAAAACTATTGTCTTGTAAGAACCCTCTACTTAATTCCCCTTTGTCTAGAATCTCAACAAGAGTAAGAGATTTTTTAAGCCCTTGGCTCTGCCTGATGTCATGCAGAATTTAGAGGATGATCCTGTAATCACCGCTCTACGAAAATAGATTGTAGATCAATATAGGATCCTCAATGAGATTCTCACTGAGTGACGTCCAAATCATGGGAGGGATCATGAGGGGGGGGGGGAGGCGTGCTATGGGATTCCTCTGGATCAGTTCTTGTCGCCTTTAGTTCATATTATGGGCCTAGAAACTCCTTGTGTGCGGAAGTACAGGCGCTGGTCTCGGGTCTGTTGGTATGCAGAAGGCAGAAGATGGTCGTGTCTGAAATAGAAACAGACTCAGATACCCTCGTGAAGATTATGAAAGGGTGGTGTGGGGTTCCGTGGGAACTCACGTACTTTATCAGAAGGTTCATAATGGGAATACCACTTGGAGTTCGTCTATCTCACAGCTGGAGGGAGGCTAATTTCGCAGCAGATTCCCTTGCCCGCTTGGGTAGAAGTGATGACCCTCTCATCCTCTATATCTCTCCCCCCTCTCTCCCTGCAGAATGTGCCTCCTTTGTGTTGGGGGATGTGCTCGGGCTTCACCATTTCTGCCCCCCTTGAGGGGTCTTGCTTCCTTTAATTATTTCTTTTTTAATAAAAAATGAACTACTACTACTACTAGTTGGGGAATCCATAGATCCTTTTTAGCCAGTTACCCCCACTCGAGACCTGTGATCCTGGACATCCAAATAGATTAGAAACCAGAGCCTATGTAAAGTGAGTGAATTATGCATCCCAAAATACACCAGATTAGCATTATAATCCTCCTCATGATCTTGGTTAGGATGTTTCAAAATCTGCTCCACATGCTACTCTGTAGGTTGTTCCACGGGTTATTGATCCTCCTTATCATGTTGAAAAACCCATCAATTCCCTAGTGGCCAAGAATCCTCAGCAAGACAGAAATACCTAATATAATAATGTGATAGATGCTTTCTACACTCATCTCAAGGCCCTCAAGACATGATTGGTGGAAATCCCACCTGACAGCAAGCTGTATCCAGCATGGGTAGAAGAAATGCGAGTACCCATGGAATTTAAGAATTCTAACTTCATCTTCTTTAATGGGATGAGTGACCCACTATAGAATCTGACCCACTTAATCTGAAGGTGTTGAACCATGTTGGGAAAACTAGAGCATTATAAGTAGCCAAGATATGATATTTTTTACAGACATTGGAAGGGAATGCATTTGGCTGGTACAACTTGTTACCAATTAGATCCATTTCTAGTTAGGAAGATCTTTATATGTAGTTTCTCTATTAGTTTATCTCTACCATTCCCAAGAAATGTATTACCGACCTCTTTAAGTGCAAGAAATGACCACATGAGAGCATCAAAATTTTTTTCACCCTATGAAAGGGCGTCACATATTCAATTGAAATGCCTCTGAATTAGGAGTAGCTATTGACAATGTGTGTGGGGAACATAAAAATTGAATTGGTCCCTAGCCACATCACTCATAATTTCCCTGGTGGACTCTGGGATTTCTCTAACAAGGATGAACGCCTAGAGGAATTTTTATATCAGGGTAAGTAGGTACGCCCTTTGCCTCTTTTGGCTCCTTCAAAAAGATCTACCTAGATAAAGAATGACACCGTAGTGATGGTAGGGGACCCAAATCTTCTAGAGTTGTTTCCAGAAGAGCCTCACCAGGCACCACCTCATCAAGGAAAACAACCTCTTTAAGCTCTACCTCATCAACCTAAAAATCAAAAAGAACCTCAGAATTAGTAGGCAACACCACCTAGATGAGAGAATATGGTTCTATCCCCTCGTCATCCTACACCCATCATCAGAATCTAAATCATAGAGACCCCCCTCTAGATAGGAGAAACTAAACCTATTCCTTATCAGAGGATAAGGTTCCTAGTTACTTTCATAGCGATATAGATCATGGAGCCCTGAATCTACCCAAATGCAAAAATCCTTAGGAGGCCAAACTCACCGATCGACCTGACTAATATCCTTACCACAGGTTCCATGGACATAACATCAAGCAGTGCTATGTGTTCAAGGATTTTCTCCAAGAATAGATAGACAAAAGAGTGATCAGGTTGGGTGAACTCCTAGAATAGGAAACACATATCTCTAACGATACCAATAGTGATAGTGAAGGTTCTAGAAAATTTAAACAAGTCTCTAGCCGTGAGAATCATAAGTATGATGAGTGGATGGCTCCTAGGAAAGTTTCTTGCACCCATGGCATCAAATGTGGTAGTCTAAGATGGACTGATCCTCCTGAAGTCTTTATGCCTTCTCTGACTATCACCTCCACATCTATGGAATCCACATCATAGCCTTCCACCTCTCAGAAGTCTAGGAATTGATGGTGCAAGGGAAAGAAAAATACTCCACCAACACCAATTTCATATCGCATTATCTGTGATTTCATTACTCCATATATGGAAATTGCCTCCAAAATCCACCCAGTATTGGAAGATTCCTCTAATGATCATCAAAAGTATGCCTGTGTGAATACCATTGAGTTGGTGGATCTTTATATGGTTCTCGATGATGGAGAGTATTAGGTGATCCCTCTAAATGTACTCAGTTGATTCCATCATTGAATGATTTGAGGACATGAGAATCATTTGGATTCCCATGCTAGTGATTCAAGATAGGCTATGCATGCTACTGAGACCAGGTAGCAGGCTCTGCATAAGACTTAACTTGTATAATCCTCTCATCCCATCCTGTCAAACTTACCACCACCGCCAATCATGATACTCCACCAGGTTGAATGACCATGATTGGATTATGATTAGTTGCAACTAGCTATAACCAATCCTTAGTTTTCCAACAATCATATAGTAGTGGTTTTTCATGGTTCATTTGATGAGAAAAATGATATTTTCAGCACCAGTCAGAGTTTTCCAATTCAACCGACAATGCCTATCATACCTCATACTAGTAGAAATGCATGCCTAGAATAAAAGTATGACGTGCTCAAGAACATTGCTATCATTCTTGAAAAGCTCTCAATTCTTGAGGCCCTTTTCTTCTTAGAAGAGATTCACGAATCCCTCATAGAGGCCTTAAAAATCCCACTATAGTTTTAAAAAAATGTAGTGGATGCATAATCCTTCCATATTGAGGAATTCGAGTAAGAATAATACCAAGCCATCATATCATTACCAGAAGAAGATGAAGGCTCTCATGTATAGGGGTACCACCGCCTACTGTACATAACTGACTAGTTTAATGGTGTTGAAGTCTACTGAAATCTAGTTGAAATAGGCTGTAGGATCAATCTCATCCTAACCCAAACAATCCATAAGATAGGATTGACTAAATAATATTTGATTCCCTCTAACATGAAGATACATGGTTTTTATAGGACTGAGAAAAGGCCGTGTGGCAGAATTCTATTGAAGAACTAGTTTGGTGTCCTGATTAAAAGCAATAAGTTCATGGTTGTCTCAATGGATACCATCTACAATGCACTGATGGGTAGAAAATATCTCTATATTCATGCACCATTTCTCTCCTCATATCACCAATGCCTCAAGTACTCCCTCAATGATCGAGTGGGTGTGATCTAAGGTGATGTATCTCCCTTTACCTCTTTTTAATCATATTATCTGGATGCTGACTATTATAAGATCAAGTAAAAATGGGTTTAGATCCATGAGTTTGAGAACACTACCACTTTGGTCAAACCTTGGATAGACTTGTATGATGCTTTCATCCTGCCGATTCATTGGTTAGATTCCACAATGCGAGACATGGGACACTACTTTGTCATTTTTGAGAGGAGGGAAAGATGTTTTCCCAGATACAAGGAATGTTGGAAGATTACCTCATACTCCTACATAGGATTTACTAGAGTGATACTAGATACTCTTACCTTTTTGAGGTATTAGGATTTCCACCCCATGGCTATAATTTTACACCATACTTTCCTATTCCACCGAGCCGGGTTGTGCCGACATAGATCGGCCTGCCACCACTGCTTTGACATCATAAAGCATGTACCCCTCAGTTAAAGGCTTGATGGGATCAGATCAAAATACTTTATCTCCATGATTTCCGCATCACAAAAGTCTCCTAGTGATGGTTCCATATATACCCAAGTAGGCACCAGTGTTCTCTCGGTATCAGTTGTCTTAGATGAACCACCTCCTCCCATCGATTCCCCTACCTCTAACGATAAAGAGGATTTAGAATATGCCCCTCCCATATTTGAGGAAGGCATATCCACTACCGTCGATGTGTTGGTTCAAGTGAATCTTGGTACTGAGATAGATCTGATTCCAACACTAATCAGTGCAGCCATGCTTATAGGGGAGTAATAGTAGTATATGGATTTTTTGAAGTGGATTCATGATGTTTTTTCTTGGATCTATGATGATATTCCTGGACTAGACCCTCAGGTCATCTTCCATCATCTTGATCTCCCCGCAGTCCATCGTGGGTTCATGAAGCCTAGAAGAGAGATGCACCCCTATCATGGTTCCATGGTTGAGGATGAATTTGATAAGATCATCAAATCTAACTTCATCAAAGAAGTTTAGTACCCTATATGGCTGGCTAACATCCTTCCCAACAGGAAGAAGAATAGACAGATCATAGTCTTTATGGACTTCCAGGATCTCAACCATCAATATATGAATGATGATTTTCCCTTTCTAGTAACAGAGTTGCTGACTGATTCCAGTGCTGGGTTCTAGGATATCTCCTCCATGGATGGGTATTTCAGGTACAATCAAATCTAGATTGACCCCAAAGATGAGGATTCCACTGCCTTTAGAGCACCTCAAGGTACTTTATGCTATTTGGTGATGCCCTTCGGTACAAGGAATTTAGGAGACACCTATCAACGTTCTATGCACTGCATAATCAAACCTACCTTCAGGATGTTGGTGGAATTCTACATGGATGATTTTGAGGTCAAATCCCACCATTTTCAGGAGCATCTTAGGGATCTTGAGAAAGTGTTCAACTTCCTCCACTACCATTATCTGAAGATGAACCCCTTTAAGTGTGACTTTAGGGTTACCTATGGAAAGTTTCTTAGTTTCATTGTTAGATATAGGGGCATCGAGATCAACCCAGATAAGATCAAATCCATCAGTCAGATGCCTCCCCCTACCAACCTCTGGGAGCTATGATACCTTCAAGTACACTTAGCATATATACACTGATTCATCACGAATATAGTCGAAAAGTGTAATCCATTTTCCAGGATCATGAAGAAAGGTACCATCTACTAGTGGGATGAAGAGTTACAGACCATATTCAAGGAAATCATGAAATGTATACTATAGCCTCTAGTTATTATGCCACTCATTTCTAGGAAGCCATTGGTTCTCTATGTGTCTTCCCTAGAATGATACCTCAACACCCTTCCTGATCAAAAGAACAACGAAGAGATAGAGTATGTTTTATACTATCTCAGTCACATGCTACTTGACATGAAGTCTAGATAATATCCTATCAATAAGAGCTGCAACATGTTAGTTTTTTTAGTGTAGAAGTTATGACACTATCTGTAGAAACATGAGATACAATTGGTATCCCATTTGGATTCACAAAAGTATATCCTGAACTGCCCCATGTTGATAGGACATCTATTTTTTTGGGAAGTGATTCTTCAGAATCTGTATATTAGATTTGTTCTCTAGAGGGTCATATAGAGTCATGCTCTAGAAAAATTTCTAGATGCCCATTCACCCCCGTAGAGTAGTCCAACGATCTCGATTTCTTAGATGAGGTGATCCTCTCAGTGAATCAGGATGTTCTATGTTGGAAGATACATTTAAATGGAACCTCCTAGAGTACGACCGATAAGAGGATCAACAATCCTGAACTTAACAAAGTAGGCCTAGGGATTATATTCATCATGACGACATAGGTTTTCCTACCATATTCATTCCTAATAGAAGAATATTACACCAACAACAAGGAATAGTATCAGGATCTCATTACTGGTCTCAAGCTGGACCTCGAGATTGATGTTCCCCACTTTCAAATCAAGGGAGACTCTGAGTTAGTTATCAAGCAGATCAAAGGTGAATACATCATCAGTAAGCAAAAATTCATGCCTTTACTAGAACACACTTTTATGTTTATGGCCAAGTTCCCTTATCATATAGAGGTGAATCTTGTTCCCCAGTTGTAGAATGGTTGAGATGCTTCCCTAAATAATTTAGGATCTTCCCTTTCATAGCATGAATAGGATGATCTGTTCATTCACGTGGAACATAGAAGAGTCATTGACCCTGTTATTTCAGACGATGATGATATCCAGCAAGTAAACCACCTTAATGCTAGTGTTTCCACATCAGGTCCTCTATACCCCCCATACAGCTGAAGAAATATCTGATTATAAGACACCCTTAATTAAGTATCTTCAACATTTCATTCTCCCACCGAAGAGAGTATAATGTGAGAGAATTTGTTAGCGTTCAGTTCAATTCACCCTCTAGAGTGGCCCCAACCTTGAGAAAACTCTATACAAGTGTGGGTTTGATGGAATCCTCCTCAATTTCATCCAAGGAGATGAGATTCCTTGGGTTATGTAGGAATTTCATTCCAGGTCCTGCAAGGCTCATCAAGTTGGGATGAATCTACCCCACCAGATTCACAGGCTAGGCTACTTATGGACTACCATGGTTCATGCCAATATCAAGTTCACCAAGAGGTTCCACATGTGTCAAATTCATGCCAACTTCATGCATTGACCAACAGATCCCCTCCATACTACTAAGTACTTTTGAACCTTTGTTTTCTGGACACTTAATGTCATGGGACCCTATCCACCTATAATAACTTGTAACACCCCGACCCTAGACGCCCGAAGCTAGTGCATTAATTATTACATTATCATGATTACAGGGAATGAAATCCCAAAAGAATGATCATTTTAGTAGTCTTGAAGAAACTAGATACATACATGTAACTCATAATACAATGGTAAAGGTAGTAAGATACAACACATAACAAAAACTAATAAACTACATCTACGAGAACTCAATAAATGGTATCCTCTCCATAACCTGTTGAAGGTAAAAAAATGAAAGGGGAAAGCTCAAATTCTCTATAAGGGTTACAAATTATGAAAGAATGAATCAACAATAACTGAATCATAATCAAATTGGTATATTCAATATGTCCTGGTGAATAAATGAAAAACACATGCCATTAATAAATTGAGAATGAAACTGCATCCATAGATTTTGTCATAGTGAAAACCTCATGGATATTTATAACTAAAAATGAATAAAGAGAATTATTATTAACTGGATAACATGTATATGAAACATGATACCACTATATCATCAAAATGGTTTATTTATGTGGGTAGATACCCATATGGTTCTGTTTTGGAAATAAACTTGAAGGGTTTTTCACCAACTGATTTATCACGTGAGACTTGTTGTTGCATCGAGGGGATATAGAAGGCCCCTACCATCACTAAAATTACAAATAATTCTTAATATATAGTTTTAATGTAAGTACAATATGCCTTCTCAATATCCATATAGACAAGATGATATACATTCATCAATATTTCCGAAGTTAAAACAACATTCTAAATAAACACCATATGTAAAAGGGTATACAGATTAAGAAAATAATCATATCCACAAAACCAAAATATGGATATATAATATATTTAAAATTTAAAATGAAAAATGATCTCAAAGTGGTAGTAGTTACACCACATAATAATGATTAGGTTCACAATACCAAGTAAATCACAACGAAATGGAAACAAAAAAAAGTCCCTTACAACATTGTAATCAACCGAGTTAATTATCATCAAGTGAACCACTAAATACCATGAATATAAAGATAATAATAAAATTATATATCAAATGATAGTAAATATACACCTCATACAATAAATAAGTGGAGAACAATAGAAATATCACCGAAATAAAAGTGAGATGAGAAACCCCTTACCTTATGTCTGAATGTGTTCTTTGATTGATCTTAATGACCCAAATAATAAAATTTAGATTCATTAATTAATAATTCCAAAACCTCTAATACATGTAATTTATTTAGTATATCCTTATTAGGTTCATTAATGTTATTTTTGACGAGTTTAAGAGGTTTGATTTTATTGTTTTGGAAGCATTTTCTTCCTTGGTTTTCATGATCACTTTACGTGTATTTATGAATAGAAGTTCATTTAAAATGTGGTTAAACATCCAGAATTTTTAATATATATTATTATTGAAATTATATAGATATAAATTATCTTATAATTATTTTGGTTATATAACATTAGGATGACTCGTTGGATAAAATTTAATGATAAACACTTGAATTAACTTGGTGGTTTTGTGCATAATGAACTTGTTTTGTATTACTATTTTATATTATGAGTGTGTAAGGATTAAAAAACATTAAATAAGATTAAAAAATATATTATAATCTTTTTCAACCATAAAATGGTTTCATTACCATAATTGAAGATGATAATAGAAATTTAAAATCTGTAATCTTTGAATGTGATAAATTAATATATCTCAAACCCTGTTTTCATTTTTAATATAAGAGAAGGAAAAGAGAGATGATGATAAAATATTACATTATAATAATAAAATTATATCTCATGTAAGTTACTGGAATTATCATATCATTTGGATGAGGGTATATTAGGAGAGAGAAACAAAAGAACATAACTTGTAAAAGAACTTGAAAGAAAAAGGAAAAAAGGTTCACCTCTTGAGTACTCCTCCTTGAGAATCTTCTTATGGCCTTTTTTTGGCCTTTTGGTGAGAAATATAGGTCTTAGAAGTAGGGGTGGGGGGGTATTGGGGATTTTACTTGTTATAACTTAGGTAAGGATCAAATCTTGGGTGGTGTGAGAGGAAGAGGGGGTGAGGGGTGGTTTATATAGTGGAGGGGAGGAGGGTTTTCTTAATATTTTAATCATTAGTTTATTATTTTCCCCTAAGACAAGAAATAGTGATGATTAAATGACCAAAAATAGTAATAAGATCATGTGAGTTTGAAACAATGTCCATTTAAATCACCATGACTCAAGCATGATACAAAAATTCATTTATATAGCATATTTCATAAAAAAACAAATTTTACTATTCACAAAAATTCAAGTATTTCAGAAAAATACCAAAAATTCACCCTAACCATTTTTTGACGTGTAGAATCCAAAAATGAACTTCATTTTTCAAAAATAACTTTTAAATATGATAAATTTAATTTTTAATTAAAATCATTATTTGATCTAAAAATACCAACACTTAAAATATTCATCTTTATTTTTAAGGTGCATAAATTTATTTATAATTTTGTGGGTAAGGTCTCCATTCATAAGGGTCATATTACTATTCCTAAGGGTAAGTTACTATTCATAATGGTAAGTTACCATTCAAAAGGGTAAGTTACTATTCACCAAAATTTAATTTGACTCTTTCAGGCTCCAAATATCACCCTGATCACAATTGTGTATGTCTGTTTTTCAAAATTCAAAATACAGGAGTAGAAAATTTAAGTTTAATGGATAGGTTATAACTATCTCCTAAATAAAAAAGTGTTGTTTTAAAGAGACTTAGTTCTTTATGAAACATAGGCTAGATAATTAATTGAAAGTATTTAAGAGAAACATACCATAAAATGTTTGGGGTGTTTTATTTTTCCCACCTTCAAAAATTTCATCCTTGAAGTTTTTCCTATAAAAACCCCTTTAAAAAGATGTGTGTGTTTCTTCTTCACATCATCCTGAGGTTCCCATGCTTCTTCCTCCATTTTATAGTTTCTAAAAATAACCTTTACTATTCGAGTTGTTTGATTTCTGAATACCTGCTCCCTTTTTTCAAGAATCTCGATAGGCTCTTCACAGTATGAAAAATCAGGTTTCAGTTCTATTTCTTCATAGGTGAGTACATGAATCGGGCTTGACATGTATTTATTTAACAATGATATGTGAAACAAATTATGAAATTTGGAGATACTTGGTGGCATTACTAAATGGTAAGATATAGTTCCAATTATTTCTAGAATTTCGAACAGTCCGATGTACCTGGGGTTCAGTTTCCCTTTCTTACCGAACCTTAAGACACCCTTCCATGAAGATACTTTTAGAAAGACATGACATCATTATTGAAATTCCTAATCCATTATCTGGTTGTCAGCATAACTCTTTTGCCTACTTTGGGCCGCTTTAATATGGGCCTGAATTTTCTTTACTTTTGCAGTTGTCACTTCGATAAGTTCTGGCCCTATAAGTTTCCTCTCACAAACTTCATCCCAACAAGCTGAAGTTTGACACCTCTTACCATATAATTCTTCATATGGTTCCATTTGAATGATAGAATGGAAAATATTATTATAGGAAAATTCTTCCAAAGGCAAGTATTGATCCCATATACCTTGAATGTCAACAGATCTTGATCTCAACATGTTTTCCAGTGTTTGAATAGTCCTTTCAGACTATCTGTCGGTTTGGGGGTGATAAGAAGTACTCATATAAAGTTTAGTATCCAAAGCATTCTAGAGAATTTTTCAGAATTTTGATTAAATTGGGGATCTAGATCTGAAAAAATTGATAGAGTTGCACCATGAAGTCTTATAAATTCATTAATATAAAGTCTTTACAGGCGCTCAAGTGGTAAATTCTCTCTTATAGCAAGTAAATATGTTGATTTTGTGAGATGATCAATAATCACCCATATTGCATCATTCCTTCTAGGTGTCCTTAATAGTCCTATAAAAAAATCCATCACAATTTTATCTAACTTCCACATAGGAATATGTAGAGGTTACATGACACCTCTAGAATGTTGTCTCTCATCCTTCACTTATTGAAAAACTAGACACCTTGACACATAGTCAGTAATTTATCACTTCATGTTATACCACCAAAAACGTTCCTTCAGATATCTATACATCTTATTGATATTAGGGTGTATAGAGAAATTTGATCTATGATCATCTTATAATAGTTCCCTTTTTTCTCAGGTACTGATGGAACACATAACCTCTTGTCACATTTCAAAACTCTATCCAAATACACAAAGTCTTCCAATCTTCCATCCTTAACAACTTTAATTTTCTTTTATATATTCTCATCATTATATCGATAGTTTTTTATTTTCTCTATTAAATATGTTTTATCAATCATTTGAAAGAGGAAATATGTTTCCCCTTCCATAACAATTCCCATATCCATATTTAGTAGATCCATGAATATAGGATCTCTCTCAATCCTCATTTGGGTTAGAATTCCATGATCTTTCTTGTTAATGCATATACCACCTTATTTTCCTTTCCTGGGTGGTAGTGTATTGAACAATAATAATCTTTTAGTAACTTGATCCATCTCCTTTTCCTCATGTTGAGTTCTTTCTATGTAAAAATGTATTTCAAACTCTTGTGATCCATATATATCTCACATCTTTCACCGTAGAGATAATGTCTCCATATTTTCAGATCAAAGATTATGACTGATAAATCAAGATCATGAGTTAGATAATTTTTCTCACGAGTCTTCAATTGTCTTGATGCATAATCAATAACTGTATCATTTTGCATAAGGACGCAACCCAGACTATTCTTTGATGCATCACTATATATCACAAATCCATCATTTCCAGATGAAAGAGTAAAAATTAGAGAATTGAACAATATTCTTTTCAATTATTTAAATTATTCTGTACATTATTTCATCCATACAAACTTAATCCCTTTACATGTGAGATTGGTTAGAGGGTTAGCCAGTTAGGTGAAATTTTGAATGAAATATTGATAGTAACCTGCTAAGCCAATAAAACTACATACCTCAGTTATGTTCGTTGGCATAGCCCATTCTTGGATTTCCTTTATCTTTATAGGATCAACTAATATTCCATACTTAAAGAAGATATGTCCAAGAAAAGAAAATTATTGAATCCAAAATTTACACTCATTAAAATTCCCATATAATTCATTACTTCTACGAGTTTTTAAAATAACCTGAAAGTGATTCTCATTGTCTTCTTAGCTTTTAGAGTATACCAGGATATCATCAATAAATACCACAAAAAATTCATCAAGATATTACTTGAAAAATCTATTCATTAGATACATGAAAATAGAGGGTGCATTAGTCAGTCCAAAAGGAATTACTATAAACTCCTAATTCCCATACCTAGTTTGAAATGTTGTCTTTGGAATATCTTCCTTCCTCATACACAGCTGATGATATCCAGATTGAAGGTCAACCTTTGAAAAATGTTGGGCTCCATAAATTTGACCAAATAAATCATCAATGCATGGAATATGATACTTGTTATTTATTTTTATAGAATTGATTTACCTATAATCAATGCATAGCCTTATGGATCCATCTTATTCTTAACAAAGAGGATTGGGGATCCCCATGGAGAAACACTTGGTCGAATAAATCCTTTTTCACTCAATTACTCTAGTTGTTTCTTTAGCTCCACTAATTTCAAAGTTTACATTATATAGGGAGTCCTGGATATAATTCTAGCACCAAGAATTAAATCAATATAGAAATCAACTTCCCGCTCTGGAGGATGTCTATGTAAATCCTCTGTAAATACATCAACGTATTCTTACACAATAGGTATATCTTCAATTTGAAAATTACATTTTAAATGACCTAAAGTTTTCAATAGAAATTTCCTTCTTATGATTATGTCATATAATCACATGAAATCACAACACAATTAACTGCTAAGTAATATGTGACCTTTAAACATAATTTTGACATTTTTGTATTTTGAATTTCAAAAATATGACATTCACGACTGTGATTAGTAAGTTGTTCGGAGTCTGATAAGAGGAACTTAATTTTTGGTTAATAGTAACATACCTTTATTAATAGTAATGTTACCCTTATGAATAGTGATATAACTTAATGAATAGTAAACATACCTATGATAGTATATAAATAAGATTCAAGTGAAAGTATGATGTAACTATATTTTGGAATAAGTAAATAAATACTTTTAAACTGGTTTTTTAGAATAAAGTATGATTTTAATTAAATAATAAATTAATAATATTTAGAAAATTATTTTTTAAAAATGGATTTTATTTTTAGATTCTACATGTCAAAAAATGGTTCGGGTGATTTTTTGGTATTTTTCTAGAATACTTGAATTTTTGATGAATAGTAAAATATGATAATTCATAATAAATGCTAAAACCTGAATTTATGCATCATGATTGAGTCATGAATGATATAAATGGACACTAGTTTGAGATAAAAATCTCATATTACTATTTTTGGTCACAAGAATCACTACTATTGCCTGTCTTATGAAAAAATAAGAAACTAATGATTAAAATATTAAGAAAACCCTCCTCCCCTTGACTATAAAAACCACCCACACTCCCCTCTTATATTCACTTATCTAAAGACAGAAAACTTACTTAAATTCTTCCCAAATATCTCCCCAACATCCTTACCCACTTCCAACCACTTTTGGTCTCCTCAAAAGACCAAAACTTCTCCCCTTAAGAGGTTCTCAAAGGAGATAAACTCAAGAGGTAAATTCCTCTTTCCGATTCTTTTATTACTTTTCAAGTTATTTTATTTTATTTTTTTCTTTACTCACATAACTTAACCCAAATGGCATGATAAATCCAGTAACATAAATGTATTTTAATGTTTTTATTCTAATTGGATAATTAATTATCATCTATCCTTTCCCATTTTTTATATGAAAGAAACGAAAACACCGTCCGAGATGTGAGAATTTATCACATTCAAGGACGAAGGTTTATCAATTTCTATTACCATATTCTATTCTGTCCATGAAACCATTTTATGGTTTAACCATACTATTAAATATGTATTTTATCTTATTTGTAGTTTTTGAATCCTCTTTCACACTTGATGTAAAATCATAATTCAAAACAAGTTAATTATGAGAAAAATATCCAAATTAATTTAAGTGTATCATTAATGTTTTATATAATGATTCTACTTCACCTCAAGTAACCAAATTAAATTTATAACCCTGTAATCTTATGGATGTTCAATAATAAAATATATCTTGAATTATGGACAACCAATTTCATCATACATGTTTATCCAAACATGGAAATAAGTGAACCGATCATTAAAACCAAGTAAGAAAACGGACCAGAACAATGAAATTGAACCTCATAACCAATCAAAATGGTTATAAATGAACTTAAAAATGTTATAATAAATTTTTTTCATATATAATAGGTTCTGGAATTATTAATTAATGAACCTAATTTTATTATTCTTTTCATTAAGTTCAAGCAAGGATCACCATCAGATTTAAGGTAAGGGATCCTCTCCATTTCACTTTTATTCAAGAATGTTCTCTATGCTATTCCATTTTATGTGAAGTCCCTAATGATGGGGTATGATTTTAAACCTCCACCTTACTAAAATTATGATTTATAGGTGATTATAAACCCCTTTATCTCTCTGTAATCCCACTTAAGTACACCCGATACCATGCCGATAATTCGTAAGGAATTCTACCAAAACCAACTTTATTCCTTCGGGTTGCTCTATATTACTTTTTACCCAAATGAAGTTGTATTTTATTTTTATGTAAAAATTATACATGATTTTTATACTATCCAAAATCATTTTTCAAGATCCATCCCTCATTATATTTTGGGGATATACATGCTTTTAAGTGATTTCCTCCTCGATACTTCCCAATAAGCAAACTCGTTTTAAGAGAACTTACCAAATTTTTACTTAATTTTAAGTGCACTATATCCTCTATTTTAAGCCAAAATTGTCTTTATAAAATAATTATTTTTTATTATGAAAACCTTATTAGTTCACTTCTGGTTTTATATAAAATATTTCTCCCTTATCTATTTTAAAAGCTCTATAATATTTTCCTTAAAGCCGCACAAAAATGTTTTAATGCTAAAATTTCTCAAATATATTTCTTATATGTTGTAACTTATTTTTGAAATAACTTTCCATGATATATGCCTATTTTACCTTATGAACATCCATGTATGTTCTAATTCCTTTCTTTCATGGACACTTTCATTATACTCCCATTGGATATGCTTTATGTCATGATTGTGGTACTCAATTCTTTCCATTAGTAACCCTTATGTTTATGTAAGATTGATTATGTATGATTATTTATGTATAAAAAATATTCATGAAACTTAATATGGGTGCACCCAGATAACAATCTAATGAAATGGGTAAAGTTGAGTCTCATGATATGTTATGTGCAACGGTCTTGGCGGTTAGCCTTGGCTTGTGCTACTATGTGAAATGGTCTTGGTGGTTAGCCTTGACTTGTGCTACTATGAGAAACAGTCTTGGAGGTTATCCTTGACTCATAATAACTTCATGTTTTATGTTTCTAACACAATTATATGATTCTATGTTTAAATTATCCCTTTTTAATATGATATGATTCCATATGTTACATTCCTTTTTTATATCATCATGTCATGCCTTCAATCCCATGTGCCAATGCTTTGTTCTTATGGTTATTCTATTACTGGGATTTTAGATCATCTCTTTGTTCATGTTATCCCCCCAGTTATCCTATATAGATGTATGACCATAATGGAAGATATGAGCTCATTATGGAGTTTAAATAAAAATTTGTTTTTATAATGTTTGATTATGTACCTAGTCTTCCAAGACACTAGACTTTACGATCCTTGGCATGTACTATGATGTATAATTATGCTTAAAATCATGTAATGTTATATATAAAATGATAGAGTCACTATATATTTTCTCACCCATAGATATTGTGTTATCTTTCTCTCTATGAATTTCATTAAGTAGATCTATTGGGGGTGGATATAGATAAGAATCAGACGGTGAGGTTTCTTCTCTAAAGATAAGGGATTCTACACCATTCTCAAAAATTGTAACTTACTTCTTATTGTAATAGATCTTCACATCATAATTTGATAACCAATTCATACTGAGAATTATTATCAAATTCAATCATTGGTATACTGATAAAATTATCAATAAAGGCACGTTTATGTGTCATGAGGGGGACTGATCAACACATATTTGTTGAAATGATACATCCCCTAGGAGTTTTCACTGACAACTCCTTTATTAAATCAAATTAGAAATGTCTAATTTTGTTGGAAAATTGGGAAGATATAAATGAATGTGATGATCTAGAATCAAATAAAGTATTGGATATATTTGAGGAAACAATTAAATTACCTTCCACCATATCATTAGGAACTTCAACTTCCATAGTTGTAATTACTTAAGCTTTCCCTTGCTCTCATGGCCTTTTCTAAGGAAAGTTTCCTTGGCTCTTAGGACACTCATTTGAAACATTTCTCATCTCTCTATAACTATATCATTGAACAAAATTGAATTGTATATTCCCCTTGAATTCACTAGATCAATGACCCTTTTCTCCACACTTATAGAAAACTCCCATGCCTTTCAAGCATTTCCAAGGATAGTTCTTTCCACAGTTCTCTCATAATGTAAATTGATTCATTTCCTTCTTCTTCATTGGCACATAAGCTTTTCTATGGTTATTAGAATGCCTATTTTTATCTTTATTTCCATTGAAAAAATTTGATCTAGCATATTACTTCTTTGTTTTGATGTCACTTAATACAATTTCATCATATGATGAAAATGTTTGAGAAGATAGTGCCCTTATAAGACTTGGATTAAGACCTTCCAAGAAATGATCAATCTTATCTTCCAAATCACGTACGTAATCTATAGCATACCTAGATAATCTTTCAAAGGTATCCTCATACTCTACAACACCCTCTTCTTCCCTTTGCTTTAGGCTAAGGAATTTCTCTTCATTTTAGTTCATTATTCACGAGGTAAATATTTTTTAAAGAATATTTACTTAAAATTTATCCATTATATATGTTATATTTATTCTTCCTCTATGCTATTCTGGATCAAGGACCACCATTGATCAACATTAACCTTGAGTAAATATACTACCAATACTACCTTTTCATTTTCATTGAATCTTAATGCTAGAAATATCTTTTCAAGGGACTTGTTCCACTGCTCAGCTAACACTGGATTAGTAGTCCCACTAAAATATGGGGGCTTATGCCACATAAAATGACCCAATACAGGTGTAGCATGGTTATTTGACACAGCCTGAGTAAGTTATCCCAATATGGTCATGATTTGATCCATTACGACACTAATTGTGTTGACTTTCTTAGTGGGTAAATCCCTTCATTGTCCATGGGTATTGATTACCCTTATTCCATTAGGCGCCATCACAAAATAATGGAATACACTAAATTAGGTCATAATTCATAATTTCTAACTAGAAAACACTTAAGATAATATGAAAATTTATGCAAAACTAATCTCATAATTATAAACATTTTTTATATTTACTTTTAAATCCTTCATAATGGTTTGTAAAGAAAATGTGAATTTTCCTAAGAATATCCCTCAGGAGTGTCAAACTAGGTGCGCAGTAAGGCCAGTTGTCATGTACCAGGATACCTGGGTCAAGCCTGAAACTCCTTGTTGTATTTTTCACTCCTAGGTACATATGTGCCAGAACCACATCCAATTTTAGTATCCTGAAAGTCATGTATTTTCTAAAAATATCAAAATAATCTATTCCTAATCAAAATTCTAGGATGTTCTTGTATTTTTATCCTCAAACACTATCTTTGGGGTTTGTTCCCTAATCCACATTTTCTAAATCTAGTTTCCAAGTTTTCTGCTAAAATTCCTCTAATACCAACTGTAATTCCCTGACCCCAGAATCCTAGAGCTGATGAATTACTTATTACATTGACATGTTTACAAGAAATGAAATCCCAAAGGAACAACTAGTTCAGTAGTCTTGAAGAAACTAGATACATAAATGTAACTCATAATACATTGGGAAAGGTAGCAATATATAATACATAACAAAAAATAGTAAACTGTAACACCCTAAGGTTTTTAAAATAAATATCTAATGCATGAAAAACTTAGTCCCTACAAAACAAAACACTTTATAATCTAGTTGTTAGATATAACTTTGCCTATACTATGTTTTGAATTTCAAAAAACGGTCATCTGGAGTTGCGATCAATAAGTCAATTTAGAGTCTGATATAACCAACTTGATTTTTAGTGAATAGTAACATACACTTATGAATAGTAATATGATATTTATGAATATTAAATCATGCTATTATTTTATTTTCTTAAGTATATAAGATAATGACATCTTGATTAAGTTTTCAAGGTGATATAAAACAAGTTATAGTTTTAGAATTGTTATTTTTAAATAATGTATCATTTTATTTAAAAATTAATTTAATCATATTTAGAAAATTATTTTCAAAAAATGGAGTTAATTTTTTAATTCTACATGTCAAAAAATGGTTTGGGTGAATTTTTGGATTTTTTAAAATTCATGAATTTTTGATGATTAGTGAAATACGGTAAAATAACGTATATACAAATTATCAGTTAAATACATTATTTATGACATCATGAGTGATGTAAGCACACTTGGTTTGAAATCACATGAACTTATTACTATTATGGGTCACATGAATCAAAATCATTGGTTGTCTTGAGAGAATTAATAAAAAATGGATAAAATATTCAAAATTTACTCCTCTCCTCCACCGTAAACGCCAAACTCACTCCATCTTCTATTCAATCCTATAAGCCTTTAAGATCCTCAAATTTCTTCTAAAATACCACTCCCTAGTCACTTCCAAATTTCAACAGCTTTTGGTCTTTCCAAAACCCCAAAAACCCTTATCTTAAAGAGATTCTCAAGGAGGTGGATTCAAGAGGTAAATTCACATTTTATTTCTTTTATTTTCATTTCAAGTTCCTTTATATTGTTATCCTCTCTTCATTTACTCTGTCCAAATGAACATTATAAATACAGTATCATATACATACTGGAATTATATCATTATAATGTAATAATCATCATCTATATGCTTACTCTCTCTCTTTTATTTTATAAATGAAATCATCTTCTGTGAGGTTCCAATTTACAACCTTCATGGATGATGAAGTTTCGTTCTTCAATTTCCCATTCAATACTGATCATGAAACCATTATAATGGTTTAAACATGATATAATATATGTATTATAACCTATTTAATATTCAGTAACTAGTATATGTACATAATATTAAATCATATGACCAAACTAGTTCCTAATAATCAAAATACCACTAAAATAATCTAAGTGATTGTCATTAATATTTCATCTAATGTTTCATCCTCATTCCATGTAACCAAATGATATAAATGAAAATTAACACCTTTATTTGTTCATAAATAATATGTAAATTTAATTCTTTATATTTACATCCATTCCACATGAACTCCATTACTTAAAAACAAGTGAACCAATTATGAAAATAAGGAAAACAAACACTCCAGTACAACAAAATTCAATATTATAACTTATCAATAGAATCATAAATGAACTAAAAAAATTATTATAAACTAAATACATTTCTAATAGGTTCAGAATTAAGTTATTAATAACTCTAATGTAATATTCTAGGACCTTATTTTAAGAGCGGAACACATTCATACTTTAGGTAAGGGTTTTTCTACCCGAACTTTCATTTTCATTCAGGTTACTTTTATTATCTACTTACCTCAATTAGATTCTTATTAATTAATATTTACTCCTAATAATTTCTACATGAATGTTCTATATATGTTTCCAAACCATAATCATACCTTAATTTATGGGGAGTTATATGTTTTCTTAAAGATCTTTCAAAAATCCATCCAGAAATACAAGCCCGTTTCAAAGGATTTCCCCAAACTCTTACCTATTTTCAAGGGAACTATATAATATATTTTAAGAAACCATTACTTTATAAGAAAAATAATTTTATTATGTAAAAACTATATTATCTCACTTCTGGTTTTTTAGAATGTTTTTTTAAAAAACTCTTCTTTTCAAAGTAAAAGAGTATTCAACTCAAGAGTTACTCAATGATTTTATAAGAGTATTTTCATTTGTTTCAAAAATATCAATGATTTTTATCTATAAATGGGACTAATATTTTATGATATAACCTACCATATTTTTGTTAATTGTTTATGATTATTTTGAAAATGGATGTGATGTCTTGAAACCATTCACCATATTACCCTGAATGGTTAGTGTTTAAGTTTAATGATTGGGGGGATTTAGTTACATTTCATATGTCAGTTTCAATATAAATGTATATGTTGTTTATGTTTATCCCTGATCATATGAGAAATTAATTGGACTTATTATGTGACTGGTGGGGCCTGATATATCCCCTATATTCATCAGTAGGTCTCATGAGACAAATAGACGTGGAATTTCCTGAGGCCTTGCCCATTTTGAGATATGGTTTTGGCCAAGGTCTTAATCATTTTTATAATTCTTGGAAGAGGAATTGATGGTATGTTTTAGAATTTCTGGAATATGAATTACCCTATTTATGAATCTAGAAATTTAAAGTTCATAAGGTTATACCCATGATTATGTTTTATTATGGAAATAATTACTAAAGGCATGTGTTTTGTTCATAAGGTTATACCCATATTATGTTCACATTTTTCTTTTAAAGGCATGTGTTTTTAGTTATTAACCATACCTAATGTATATGTTATCTTCTGCTGCATTTCTTACTCTTACTGAGCATTTGAGATCACCCCTTTCTTATGTTTAATTTTCCTAGGATATGAAGAAGTATGTTTTGAGTGAATTTCAGGCATAATATAAGAGGTATGGATGTTTATAATGGAATAAATTAGTGTAGTATTTCCTTTATAGATGTAATGTTAAAATTATATATGTATCTTGTTTCTAAAAGATACTAACTACTTGGTCCTTCAGGATGCATATTCCTTGTTTATATGTTGATGTAATAAAATAAGGCACTAGATCTGGGCAACTGGGGTCAAGTCTTTACAATTGGTATTTGGGGAAGTTTAGTTGAAAATCTGGAAACTAGATTTAGAAATCATAGATTAGGGAAAAAACCCCTAAGATAGTATTTGAGGACAAACATACAAAAATCATGGTATTTTGGTAAGTAATGGATTATGTGGATCTTACTAGAAAATACATCCCTATCTGGATACTACAAGTGGATGAGGTTCTGGAACATTTGTACCTAGGAGTGAAATCTCCGACAAGGAGTTTTGGGATTGATCCGGGGTATCCTGGTACATGAAAATGGGCCTTACTACGAACCTAGTTTGACACTCTTGGGGGATATTCTTAGGATAATTCACATTTTTTTACAAGTCCTTATGAAATATTTAAATGTAAATTTTTCCTCAAAGAAACCATGTTTGTGATTATGGGATTATCCATGCATAGGATTTAAATTTATGCTAAGTATTTTGCTAAGTTAAGATTATACATTATAATTCATAACATAATCTAGTGTATGACATTATCTATAAATGGCGCCTAGTGGATGAAATGGAAACCTCATGAACATGTGTATCCCATGTAGGGATTTCCCTCTGATGCAAGATAAGGATGTTGGCTCTGGTGATATGGATGGTGATGAACAACTTATAACAATACTGGGAAAACTGACTCAGGTTATGAACAATAAACTTACCCATATGGAGCATCCTAATCCACAATGTGGAGGAGCTATGTTGGATCGCTTTATGAGATAACTACCTCCATCATTAAATGTGACTACAAATCCATTTTTAGCTGAGCAGTGGATAAGTTCACTAGAGAAGATATTTCTTACTTTGGGATGTAAGAAAAGAGAGAAGGTCATCATGGAAGTTTATCATATATTGGGAGATGTGGATCGGTGGTAGTCGTTAATCCAAAACACAAAGGAGGTGTAATAGTTATAAGAGATGTTATAGAGGGACTTTAAGGAAATATTCCTAGAGAAATACTTTCCTCGTATACAACAAGCAGATATGGAAAGGTATTTTATAAATTTGAGGCAAAAGAAAGATGATAATGTTGAAAAGTTTGAATCTAACTTCACAAGGTTATCAAGGCATTCCATGAACTACATATGAATTTTGAGGAGCAAGATTGATCGATTATTTGATGGCCTATAGCCATTCCTACGATGGACACTGGTCTCCCAAAGTTTCTCATCATATAAAGATATAGTTTCATGTGCTATTAAGATAGAAAAGGAATTCTCTAAGTGTCATGAATTTAAAGGAAAGAATGAGAATAATAGGGTTGCTAAAAACACTGAAAAAGGAAATAGGGAAGAAGGGAAGAGTTGAGAATCCATCCTGAGATAATTGTGGAAGGAAACACCTTGGTGCTTTCTTAAAAGGAAAAGGAGTATGCTACAAATGTGGATAGAAATGTCATCTTGCTAGTGATTTTGAGGGTAATAAAGAAGCTAATAATGTTCAATTCTATAATTTTCAGGAGATGAGACACTATATAGATGACTATCCAAAGTTTCAAGGAAACATGCAACAAAAAAGGCCAAGGGAGTAGGGACAAGATTATGTGATCACAACCACTGGTATTGAAGTTCCTAATGATGTGGTGGCAGGTACTTTAATCATTTCCTCAAACTTATCCAATGCTTTATTTGATTATTGATCATCACATTCTTTCATATCCTCATAGTTTTCCAATAAAATTATATATTTACAATTTGATTTAATAAGGGAGTTGTTTGTAAAAACTCCAAAGGGAAGTATCATTGCAACAAAGTTGTATGAGTAAGTCCCTTATTATGGCATATAAACGTGCTTTATCTGCTGATTTTACTAACATAACTATGATTTAATTTGATATAATCCTTGGTATGGATTGTCTTTAGAACCATGATGCGAAAATTTATTACAAGAGGAAGGAGGTTACAATTTTTGAGGATGATGTGGAATACCTTATCATTAGGGAAGAAACACAACCATCTGATTCTCATCTAGATCCACCCTTAGTAGCTCTACTGAATTCAATTATTGGGGAGGAAGGGAATGAAATAACTATGGGTGAGGAAGGGAATGTTTAGATATAGGACGTACCAATTGTGAAAGAACATGTTGATGTGTTTCCAGAGGATTTACCTAGATGCCCTCTAGAGTAGAAAATTTAGTTTTCTCTTGACTTAATTCCTAATTTGAGGCCTATATCCAAGACTCCTTATAGAATTAACCTTGTGGATTTAGTGGAAATAAAGAAACAACTAGATGAATTCAGTGATAAAGGATTTATTCTCCCTAGTGTTTCTCCATAGGGAACACTTGTTCTTTTCGTTAAGAAGAAAGATGGATCTATGAGGTTGAGTATTGAATACATGAAGATCAATGCTATAACAATAAAGAACAAGTATCCCCTACCTCACATTGATGATTTATTTGATAAAATTTATAGAGATCAAATTTTTTTGAAGATTGAACTTCGATATGGATATCATCAGTTGCTTGTGAGGAAGGAAGACATTCCAAAAACAACATTCTGAACCAGGTATGGGAATTACAAGTTTACAGTAATGCCTTTTGGGATGACTAATGCAATCTATGTTTTCATGGATTTAATGAATAGAGTTTTCAAGAAATATCTTTATGACTTTGTGGTGGTATTTATTGATAATATCTTTGTGTACTCCAAAAGATACGAAGATCATGAAAATCATTTGCGCACTATTTTTAAAACTCTTAGAAGAAATGAATTGTATGGGAAGTTAGAAAGTGTGAATTTTGGATTCAATCAGTTTCCTTTTTTAGGGTACATTGTATCTAAAGATGGAATATATATTGATCCTACGAAGACAAAGGCTATGCAAGAATATCATACTCCAATGAACATAACTATGGTACGTAGTTTTATGTTAAGAAGGTTATTATTGGCATTTCATTCAGTACTTCACCCGTTTAGCCAACCCAATGACCAAGCTTACATGTAAAGAGGATAAGTTCATATGGAAAAAATAATGTGAGGAATGTTTTTAGGAATTTAAGAGGATATTGGTGAATGATACAATACTAACCCCACCATCGGGGAATGATGGGTTTGTGATCTATATCAATGCATCAAAGAGAAGACTTGGTTGTGTCCTTATACAGAATGATAGAGTTATTGGATATACATCAAGGTAGTTAAAAATTCATGAAAAAAACTATCCTACTCATGATCTTGAGTTAGAAGCTTTAATCCTTTCTTTGAAGATATGGAGACATTATCTGTTTTGGGAAAAAAGTGATATATATATATATAGATCACAAGAGTCTGAAGTATATATTCTCACAGAATGAACTCAACATGAGGAAAAGAAGATGGATCAAACTACTCAAGGATTATGATTGTTCCATAAACTACCACCTAGGAAATACAAACAAGGTAGCTAATGTATTGAACAGGAAGGATCATAGAGTTCTTAACAAAATGAGTATTGAAAAGGACCCTTTATACATGGATCTAGTAAGGATGGACATGGGAATTATCAAAGAAGGAGAAACATCACTACCTTTTCATTTAGTTTTCCAACCATATTTATTAGAAAGGATTAAAATCTCTCATCTTGATGATGAGAACCTTCAAAAGAAAATTAATGTTGTGAAATATGGTAAGATGGATGACTTTGTGTGTGAAGATGGCATTCTGAAATTTGGGAAGAGGATTTGTGTTTTATCTATACCCAAGTTAAAAACGGAGTTATTGGATGATTCCCATAGTTAAAATTTCTCTATACATATTGGTAGCACTAATATGTATAGGTATTTTAAGGAACATTTCTGGTGGGATAACATGAAGAGGATAATTGTGGATTATGTATCAAGATGTTTAGTCTGTCAAAAAGTGAAGGCCAAATGACAAAATCCCAGAGGAGTCATGCAACCTCTACCTATTAATACACGGAAATGGGATGACATCACTATGTATTTTGTCACTAGATTACCCAAAACTCCAAGAAAGAATGATGAAATATGGGTAATTGTGGATCAACTTAAGAAATCTACACATTTCATTGCTATAAGAGAGGATTTTACACTAGATAACCTAGAAAGACTCTATATAAATGAAGTTGTGAGACTTCATGGAGAACCTATCTCAATTTTGTCTAATCATGACCCATGATTTACATCAAAATTATGGAAAATTATTCAGAAATATTTGGATACTAAGCTTCATTTGAGTACTGATTACCATCCACAAAAAGATGGGAAATTAGAAAGGATGATCCAAACCTTAGAGGACATGTTGAGATCATGTTCACTTGACTTTCAAGGTATGTGGAATCAATACTTACATTTAGTGGAGTTTTCCTAAAATAATTGTTTCCATTCATGTATTCAAATGGAACCATATGAATCATTGTACGGAAAAAGATGTCGTACACCAACTTGTTGGGATGAAGTTGAAGAAAGGAAGCTTGTGGGCCCAAAGCTTGCGGTGGAAACAATAGTGAAGGTAAATACTATTCAAGGCCATATCAAATCTGGTCAAAGCATACAAAAGAGATATTCCGATAATATATGGAAGTATTTTGAGTTTTAGATAGGAGATCATGTTTTCTTAAAAGTATATCTATGTAAGGGAGTTACAAGATTTGGGAAGAAAGGAAAAATGATCCCTAGGAACATAGGACCTTTTGAAATTATAAAGAGAATTGAAGCTGTTGTATATTGTTTGGATATGCCATATATCCTATCTAAAGTACACAATGTGTTCTATGTCTCATTGCTGATAAAGTACATTCCATACCCAACACATGTCCTCACTTATGGATGTATAGAATTGGAACCTGAATTATCATACTGTGCAGAGCCTATCCAAATTCTGGACACTAAATAATAGGTGTTGAGGAATCAGACAACTCAAATGGTAAAGTTACTTTGGAGAAATCATAAAATTGTAGAGGCAACATGGGAGTTTGAGGAAGTTATTATGAAGTCCTACCCAAATCTTTTGGTAATGTAACATTTTGTGAATTTCGAGGACAAACGTTTTTTAAGGAGGGGAGAATTTAACACCCAAAGGTTTTGAAAATAAATATTGAATGAATGAAACACTAAGTCTGTAACAACCTGAGATTTTATAAGATATATTCGTTTTAATTTCTTTCATATCTTATGTTGTACGCTACACCAAGATTATCTTGCATTATACGCAACACCGTATTAGCTTGCAGTATACGCAACACTATTCTTAGATTGTGTTACACACAATTTCAAGTTCTTTTGATAATAGTCATTCTACGAAACATTGAGTGTATATATATATATATATATATATATATATTCAATGTATAAATTAAATATGGTTGGATTCTGTTATATGAAACAAAAAAGGAGTCTTGCACAACATGCAACCCTAACCTGGCTTGCATTACACGCAATCATGACCTTCCTCGATAGCGTGTGTTGTACGCAATACCGGGTTTTACTAAACAACGATATATTATTATAATATTATTATGAACTAGCTTTTATGAAGATTATTAACTAAATTTTGAATTTTATAACATTATTATTCATCTTATACATTTTCTAGAACATGGTATTTGAACAAAATAATTTTTTTGGGTAAAATAAGTATTCTTCAAAAAATGTAGTTTTGCCACCTTTTGATGGCGCACCCACTTTAAATATAGTTTTTTACAGGTTTATAAGTTCAATTTTACAAAATAAAATTATTCTTTGGAATCAGGATATAAAATTTTACATTGGATAAATTTTTCACATTATTCTGATAACTTTCATATTTTAATGAAAAGTAAAAACACGCTATATTTTAATTAAAAACAACTTTTTTCATCGTAATAAATTATGTTGTTAAATTATAATATTGAATGGTTTTAAATTATGAATAGAATATATTTTTACCATTTAATATAATGTATGTCATTATCATTGATTTTACATTGAATTCGTATGTTAAATCAATTCAATCTTTTGCAATGTTTTAAACAAAAACCCGTTTTATTTCAACAACGAGATTAATTTTAATTTAATTTATGAAAATTCTATGTTTTTATTTTTGAAAAATGGATTCCATATTTGGATTCAGTGGGTCTATATTATGTTAATAGGTTACTTTAATTTTTTTAGATTATGAATAGTAACTACGGTAATTTTTATTTACTGCAATTAAAGGTAAATCGGGTAATTAAGGGTAAATATAAGATTATAAAATTACCCTAACACTTTCCAAAATCCTATTGGATGAATAAAAGTCGACCCATATCACCTAAGGGTCGGATTAGATTCATTTTATGGACTTTTGACCATGAAAATAACTTAATTATTATTAAAACCAAAGAAAGTGACAACATGTCACTCTCTTAAATATTATAAGTATAATAAATTTAAGTTAATGATAAAATTCATGAAACTTAGAACATGAATAGTCTACACAAATATAACAAAATTATCTACATTATGAGAATTTATTTAGAATTTTTTGGGATTAAATAATTATCATTAATTGTGACACAATAGTGATGCAGAAATTGTTTATCTAGTGAAAAATCAAGAATATAGTTTTTATTAAAATAATAGTGATCATAAAAGGCACAAAAACCTGACAAAAACTTATTTTACATGTAAATTCAAACCATAATCATCCAATGGTCTAATATTTGACCATTTGGAGCCTTATATAAGCGATTACGACACTTATATTATTTTATTTTCAATGATGCCAAAGTTGTCACTTTCATAATTTAATAAATAAAACAATTTAAATATTGTAATTTTAAGATGATAAATTCAAGTAAAAGTATTATTGTGAAATGTGATATATTTATATTAATTATAGGATTTTATTTTTAATTTTTATGCATCAAATAAGTATATTAAATAATTATACAAAAATGTTGTAGTAATTATTTTATTAAGAGATAAACCAAATAAATGGTTTTAAAAATAATAAAATAAATATTATATGGACTATTTAATGTGATCCACTAATTTTATATATACATATGACCTTTTATGAATCTATTAAATATTTTAGTTTTAACATATATTCTGTATATATTTTATTTAAATTCAAATTAATTAATAGTGTCAAAATTGACACTATTGTTATTTTATAAAAATAACATATTATAAAATTGTTTAAAAATAACAAAAATATATAAAAATTATAAATTTAAATTTATATGGTCTAAAATTTTATAAAGTATGCAATTATGGAAAATTCAAAACAAATAAGTAATTATTTTTTATAATTTAAAATTTAGAATGTTATTACCACAAATAAAATTAAATTGATTAAGTAAGGATAAATCAAGTTGATAATGTTTAAAATAATTTCCTAACATGTATAAATTTTATTGGTTGATTATATTACAACCCTATATCATCTAATATTTGAATATAAGTCATTTTTGGAGGTTTTTAAGTGGTTTTAGATTTATTATAAATTAAAATTTTTAAGATTTACAAAGGTGCCCCTCTCCTCCCTTATAAAAGGGCACCTCCTCCCCCTCTTCCTCACACCATTTTGAGCCTTCAAGCTCGACCAACCCCTGAAACATTCTCTTCTCCACTTCCATAGAAACATCCTAGAGGTTCTGGTCTTCTTCAAAGACCAATCTTAGTGCCCTAAGAGGAGGTTTCAAAAGGCGTGTCGAAAGAAGAGGTAATATTCGTTAGCAATTCTCTCAACTTTATTTCTTCTTATACTTCTTATTATTTAGTTGTTTCATTATGAATTAATAACATAAGTATCACTAATATACTTATATGTTATTATAAGTATGAAAAAACTCTATTTCACCATCTATCCATCCTACAGAAAACGAAATCACCCCGCGTGCGTACGTACGAAATACCGTCTCCACGCCGTGGTGTAATCTATTTTCCACCACCACCTTACTTGGATGGGTATAATGGTGTAAAGAATGAATATATATGATTATTGTAAAGTGATATTGATTCTGAAATATTATACATACACTTGAATACAATTCCACGATCATGGTAATGATATCATCGCTCGTGCGTACGTACGGACTACCGTCTCCACGACGCGATGAGATTCATTCTCAATGATTAACCATTAATTAATGATTATAAATTATATATAATAAGTAATCATCAAATATATGACATAATAATGATATTTTATTTATGTATATATATATATGTATGTCATCTACTTAATTCCATTCAATTCAATAAGGAAACGAAAACAACATTCATGTTTACGTACGACCTACCGTCTCCATGAACGATGTATTTCTTTCCATTTATTAATCTATTATATATATGTATATTCTGAATATATATTATATATAAATCATGTTTTTCATTTTGGATGTAAGTAACCATGATCTAAGTAATCATATGAATAATTAGAAGTTAAAACACGAACGACAAATGAAACGATTTTACCCAAAACGTTACTTTAACATTAATTTACAAAAGAATGGGTTATATAAAGTCATAAGTGAACCATATATGATATCATAACAATGAATATGATTCTGTAATAAGTCAATGAAATTATTTAAATCATTATATAGGAGGTTCAGATACATATGAATCATATCAGATGTAAGGTAAGGGATAATTATTCCAATCTCATTCTTATCCGAGATTGTTTACTTGTAAGTATTTATTGGGGGTTATGTTTATTATCCATGTCCATATGCACTCAAAATGTTTTCATAAATTTTTTACTTTACTTCCATGTATGTTTAAGACATTTTTACCCTTTTCTTACTTTTACCACATCGTATGGAAGGAATCTTTCTTCTGTTTACCATACGAGGTACTTTTTGACTTTTCTGACAAAAGTATGAGGAAATTGTTATTTTTTTACTTATACGGCGTGAACGGATTTTTATGGTTTTATAAATCCTTATTTTCATGAAGCTTACTCCAAAATATTTCATGAATATTTTTAACAAAATCCTTTTCTTTTAAAGTTTCATGACATTTTGTGAAAAGAAAATGATTTTGAAGAAGAAAGAATATTTTCCTCAAGAATTCATTTCAAGTGTTTTATCAAAACCATTTTTCATCTAAGATGACATTATTTCATATTTTTATGTTTCAAGTATCATGTTTCTATGATTTACATGGTTTCACTTTCCTTATTATGAAATGATATCCATTTATTTTATATAGATTATGTGATGATGGGATGATGTTTATGAAACCCATTTTATTTATTGGGTTATTATGAATGATGTATATTTATTTTGTGGCAAAAGTAAGAATTATTTCTTTATGAGATGGGTGGGACCTATATATCCCTCCAATGCATTGAGTAAATATTTATATCTCATGAGATAGACATGACTGGAACGGTAAGTTAATCCGGTTTAGTGTTACAGGACTAAAACGGGGAGTGAACTCGATTCAGAAAAGGGCTTTGTCCACTAATATGGTCTTGGCAGCAATGCCTTGGCTACCATGGAAATCATATCACGTGATTAATGTTTTTCCACAATTACAAGTTTTATTCCCAAGCTATTTTTTCATGATTGATGTTCTATTATGATCTATTCCTTACATACTGCCTTGTTTTATGTCATTGCTCATGATTTTGATTTTTAAATATTATGTTCATGTTTTTAAGTTCAAATGTATATGGTTTGTTTTATTTTTCTCCATGCTTACCCTTACTCAGCATTTGAGCTCACCCTTTTTATGTTTTCTTTTCCTCCAGGATTAAAAGAAAGGTTTTAGGTAAGGAAACAAAAAGGTGAGGATCATTATGGGAGATGGTGAAGATCTTTCAACATGATTAGAAGTTTATGTTCCATGTTTCGAAAGACACTAAACTATTACGGCCCTTGTGTGTCTGTTTTTGTTATGTATTAAATATTCCGCAAGAGTAATTTAATGTACATGTACGTCAAGCTTCGGGTCTCTACAGTTGGTATCAGTGGAAAGGTTTAGTCAACCTTTGGAAACTAGGATGTGAAAATGTTAGTGAGATCCCTAGAGATATTTCTAAGGTATGTCTAGGGATGTCCCTAAGGATAAGTATACGTATAGGATATAGTCCTCGAACTATGGTAACGATCTTAGAATTTAACCCAAGATGTTAGATATTGAGGGTACTCCCCCTTTACTATGTTGTTTTCCTAGCATGATTTTTGCCTCTCACACTATTTTTTTTGGGTTTTAGAAAATGGCTGGAAACCAGAAGAATCACGATAATGGAGGATATGATGGACAATGGAATGATATTCTTCACGAGAAACCAAATGAAATTGGATTTGGATGTCCAAATGTCGTTATTATTCCTAATCAGCAATCTCATAATATGATCAATGATATCAACTTTGGTAAGTTTCCTGACTTAGATAATAAGAGAAAGATGGAGTTTCATGATGATCATAGAGGAAAGAAAGTTCAATTTACCTCATGTAAATCATGTGGGAAGAGGCATCAGGGAGATTGTTTCAAAGGAACTGGAAGATGCTTTGGGTGTGGAAAAGAAGGACACAAAGCCATTAAGTGCAAAGGAAAAGGTTCAGTTAACACCATGGACACGGATAATGGTATTTCTACGACATCAAAAATGATTAGATGTTTTAAATGTGGAATGTACGAACATTATGCAAACCAATGCCCTAAAGGAAAATCTCATGAAGAGAATCAGAATGGTAATATGGGTAGTATTTATGTGGATGATGATGAGGATACTACAAATGATATATGAGATGAAAGAAGTGTTGAAGCTCAGTCAGTTGTTTAAGAAGGTAGTGGAATGATTATATGTTTATCAAGAGTTATGTTGTATAGTTAATAGTACTATGGAATAAAGAATCATCTAAGGATTTTTACACTATTTTTTTCCTAAATTATTTGAAAGTATATGTTGAATGGTACCGGTAACCATGAAAGGTTATTCAGATATTTTTGGAAAGTAGATGATATGCGCATAATGAAGGGATAAGAAGATAATGAGATGTTTTATTGTATTCATGAGATCATGGCTGATAAAAGGACAAAGTGATATCATGATTTGAGTATATAGATTTTATTTGTGATTTTTGTATGTGGAAAGAGTAAACTTTTGACAGAATTCATGTTTTTTCTAAGGTTCTTTGGTAATTCATGTTTGAAGAGAATACATGATTAAGGTATTCACATGATTGGAATGTGATAAAAAAGATATATCGGGGACAAATGAAGGAATTCACATGCTCGGTAAATGAAATTTCTAGTAATTGTTTTCTTTATACTATAAGCTTGGACAGAAGTATTTTGTATAAACCTAAAGATTTGAAATTGATTATGATTGATATAATTTAGTATTGTTTAAGGCTATAACTTTTTTCGATATTATTGATGGGATGTTATAGTAATGTAGTTTTAGAAAAAGGACAACTTGCAGGATGGGAGACTGCCCATCGCGTTGGACAAGGCTGTGGAAATCGAACCCACAACCAAAGTGCGACATGCCTTTATCGCCTACCACTGGCCTACAAGAAGTCCCTGGTTAGTGGAAAGTAGTTTTATTTTATTTAGTGGTATGATAAATAAAGTATAAGTCCATTTTTGGAACTATATACGATTAATCTCACCATAAGATTGACTTATAACTTTTGCTAAACTTTTGTTTGAAACAGATGGAATGACCCATCATTCTATCACATGATCTACTAACGCTTCACAAATAAAAAATTAAACTTAATTTCTTTAAGAGATGAAGTGGAAATTGTTCAATTCACAAACAATAGTGAGATTGTACCAAAATCTTGTAAGTATTTCTTTTCATTCATCAACTTTAGGGATATGATCTTGAAAACCAAAAATGTTGTCCTTGTGCTCTTATATCCGATGAATCAATTGGTACCTTAGATCATCACAAATTTATGGCTTTGTGATTGTTGGCATTTTCATAGCCATGTTCTATACCACTCTCTATCAGAACTTGATGGTTATATTTTTCTTCCATATCCATATTTTCACCTATGTTCTCCTTTGTGGAAACCTAGTGATTAGTTAATTTGGGTAACCGCTATGTTTCATACTTTAGTTTTTAAAGTTAAGTTTTGGTATTTCATTTTACGATGTGGGTTTCTATGAATAGTAAATGATTTATAACCCCAAAGAATTTTGAGGGCGGAATTCATTTTAAGGGAGGTAGAATGTAACAACCCGAGATTTTATAAGATATATTCATTTTTATTTCTTTCATATCATCTGTTGTACACTACACCAATATTATCTTGTACTATACACAACACCGTATTAGCTTGCAGTATACGCAATACTATTCTTAGATTGTGTTACACACAATTTCAAGTTCTTTTGATAATAGTCATTCTACGCAACATTTAGTGTATATATATATATATATATTAAATTTATAAATTAAATATGGTTGGATTCTATTATATGAAACAAAAAAGGAGTTCTGCACAACACGAAACCCTAACATGTCTTGCATTACACGCATTCACGACCTTCCTCGATAGCATGTGTTGTATGCAATACTGGGTTTTACTAAACAACGATATATTATTATAATATTATTATGAACTAGTTTTTATGAATATTATTAAATAAATTTTGAATTTTATAACATTATTATTCATCTTACACATTTTTTAGAACATGGTATTTGAACAAAATAATTTTTTCGGGTAAAATAAGTATTTTTCAAAAAATGCAGTTTTGCCACCTTTTGATGGCGCACCCACTTTAAATCTAGTTTTTGACATATTTATATGTTCAATTTTACAAAATAAAATTATTATTTGGAATCAGAAAATAAAATTTTACCTTGGATAATTTTTTCATATTATTCTGATAACTTTAATATTTTAATGAATAGTAAAAACATGCTATATTTTAATTAAAAACAACTTTTTTCATCGTAATAAATTATGTAGTTAAATTATAATATTGAATTGTTTTAAAGTTTGAATAGAGTATATTTTTACCATTTAATATAATGTATGTAATTAGCATTGATTTTACATTGAATTTGTAGGTTAAATCAATTCAATCTTTTGCAATGTTTTAAACAAAAACCCGTTTTATTTCGATAATGGGATTAATTTTAATTTAATTTCTGAAACTTCTGTGTTTTTATTTTTGAAAAATGGATTCAATATTTGGATTCAGTGGGTCCAAATTATGTTAATAGGTTACTTTTATTTTTTTGAGATTATGAATAGTAACTACAATAATTTTTATTTACTGCAGTTAAAGGTAAATCGGGTAATTAAGGGTAAATATAAGATTATAAAATTACCCTAACACTTGAAAAAATCCTATTGGATGAATAAAATTCGACCCATATCACCTAAGGGTCTGATTAGATTCATTTTATGGACTTTTGACCATGAAAATAATTTAATTATTATTAAAACCAAAGAAAGTGACAACATGTCACTCTCTTAAATATTATAAGTATAATAAATTTAAGTTAGTGATAAACTTCATGAAACTTCAAACATGAATAGTCTAAAGAAATATAACAAAATTATATACATCATGAGAATTTATTTATAATTTTTAGGGATTAAATAATTATCATTAATTGTGACACAATAGTGATGCAGAAATTGTTTATCTAGTGAAAAATCAAGAATATAGTTTTTATTAAACTAATAGTGACCATAAAATGAACAAAACCCTGAGAAAAACTTATTGGTAATGTAAATTTAAACCATAATCATCCAATGGTATAATATTTGACCATTTGGAGCCTTATAAAAGTGATTATGACACTTATATTATTTTATTTTAAACGATGCCAAAGTTGTCACTTTCATAATTTAATAAATAAAACAATTTAAATATTGTCATTTTAAGATGATAAATTAGATTAAAAGTATTATTGTAAAAGGTGATATATTTATCTTCATCATATAATTTTATTTTTAATTTTTATGCAAAAAATAAGTATATTAAATAATTATACAAAAATGTTGTAGTAATTATTTTATAAAGAGATAAACCAAATAAATGGTTTTAAAAATAATAAAATAAATATTATATGGACTATTTAATGTTATCCACTAATTTTATATATACATATGACCTTTTATGAATCTATTAAAGCTTTTAGTTTTAACATATATTCTGTATATATTTTATTTAAATTCAAATAAATGAATAGTGTCAAAATTGACACTATTGTTATTTTATAAAAATAACATATTTTAAAATTGTTTAAAAATCACAAAAATATATAAAAATTATAAATTTAACTTTATATGGTCTAAAATGTTATAAAGTATCCAATTATAGAAAATTCACAACAAATAAGTAATTATTTGTTATAATTTAAAATTTAGAATGTTATTACCACAAATAAAATTAAATTGATTAAGTAAGGATAAATCAAATTGATAATGTTTAAAATAATTTTCTAACATGTCTAAATTTTATTATTTGATGATATTAAAACCATATATCATTTAATATTCTAATATGAGTCATTTTTGGAGGTTTTTAAGTGGGGTTAGATTTATTATAAATTAATATTTTCAAGATTTCCAAAGGTGCCCCTCTCCTCCCTTATAAAAGGGCACCTCCTCCCCCTATTACTCACACCAATTTGAGCCTTCTAGCTCGGCCAAAACATGCCAATTTCTCTTCTCCACTTCCATAGAAACATCCTAGAGGTTATGGACTTCTTCAAAGACCAATCTTAGTGCCCTAAGAGGAGGTTTCAAAAGGCGTTTCGAAAGAAGAGGTAATATATGTTATCGATTCTTTCAACTTTATTTCTTCTTATACTTCTTATTATTTAGTTGTTTCATTATGAATTAATAACATAAGTATCAATAATATACTGATATGTTATTATAGGTATGAAAAAACTCTATTTCACCATCTATCCATCCTACGAAAAACAAAATCACTACGCGTGCGTACGTACAGAATAACGTCTCTACGCCGTGGTGTAATCTATTTTCCACCACCACCTTACTTGGATGGGTATAATGGTGTAAAGAATGAATATATATGATTATTGTAAAGTGATATTGATTCTTAAATATTATACATACACTTAAATACAATTCCACGATCATGGGAATGATATCGTGCGTACGTACGGACTACCGTCTCCACGAAGTGATGAGATTCATTCTCAATGATTAACCATTAATTAATGATTATAAAGTATATATAATAAGTAATGACTAAATATATGAAATAATAATGATACTGGATTTATGTATACATATATGTATGTCATCTACTTAATTCCATTCAATTCAATAAGGAAACGAAAACAACGTTCATGCGTACGTACGACCTACCATCTCCATGAAAGGTGTATTTCTTTCCATTTATAGATCTATTATATATATGTATATTATGAATATATATTATATATAAATCATGTTTTACATTCTGGATGTAAGTAACCATGATCTAAGTAATCATATGAATAATTACAAGTTAAAACACGAACGACAAATGAAACGATTTTACCCAAAACGTTACTTTAACATTAATTTACAAAAGAATGGGTAATATAAAGTCATAAGTGAACCATATATGATATCATAACAATGAATATTATTCTTTAATAAGTCAATGACATTATTTAAATCATTATACAGGAGTTTCGGATACATACGAAGCATATCGGACGTAAGGTAAGGGATAATTATTCCAATCTCATTCTTATCTGAGATTATTTACTCATAAGTATTTACTGAGGGTTATGTTTATTATCCATGTCCATATTCTCTCAAAATGTTTTAATAAAATTTTTACTTTACTTCCATATATGTTTAATACATTTTTATCCTTTTCTTACTTTTACCACATTGTATGGAAGGAATATTTCTTTTTTTTACCAAACGAGGTACGTTTTGACTTTTCCGACAAAAGTACAAGAAAATTATTATTATTTTAACTTATATGGCATGAATGGATTTTTATGGTTTTATAAATCCTTATTTTCATGAAGCTTCCTCCAAAATATTTCATGAATATTTTTAACAAAATCCTTTTCTTTTAAAGTTGCATGACATTTTGTGAAAAGAAAATGATTTTGAAGAAGAAAGGATATTTTCCTCAAGAATTAATTTCAAGTGTTTTATCAAAACCATTTTTCATCTAAGATGACATTATTTCATATGTGTATATTTCAAGTATCATGTTTATATGATTTACATGGTTTCACTTTCCTTATTATGAAATGATATCCATTTCTTTTATATGGATTATGTGATGATGGGATGATGTTTATGAAACCCATTTATTTATTGGGTTATTATGAATTATGTATGTTTATTTTGTGGCACAAGTAAGAATTATTTCATTATGAGATGGGTGGGACCTATATCTCCCTCCAATTCATTGGGTAAAGATTTATATCTCATTAGATAGACATGGCTAGAATGGTAAGTTAATCCGGTTCAGTGTTATAGGACTAAAACGAGGAGTGAACTCGATTCAGAAAGGTACTTTGTCTACTAAGATGGTCTTGGAAGCAATGCCTTGGCTACCATGGAAATCATATCATGTGATTAATGTTTTTCCACAATTACAAGTTTTATTCCCAAGCTATTTTTTCATGATTGATGTTCTATTATGATCTATTCCTTACGTACTGCCTTGTTTTATGTCATTGCTCATGATTTTGATGTTTAAATATTATGTTCATGTTTTTAAGTTCAAATGTATATGGTTTGTTTTATTTTCTCCATGATTACCCTTACTGAGCATTTGAGCTCACCCTTTTTATGTTTTCTTTTCCCCCAGGATTAAAATAAAGGTTTTAGGTAAGGAAACAAAAAGGGGAGGATCGTTATTAGAGATGTTGAAGATATTTCAACATGATTAGAAGTTTATATTCCATGTTTCCAAAGACACTAAACTATTACAGTCCTTGTGTGTCTGTTTTTGTTATGTATTAAGTATTCTGCAAAAGTAATTTAATGTCCATGTACATCAAGATTCGGGTCTCTACAAAGTCCCTACAAAACAACACATTTTTTAATCTATCAGTTAAACATAAATTTTCCTCTACTATGTTTTGAATTTCGAAAAAAGGTCATCTAGGGTTGTGATCAGTAAGTCATTTGGAGTCTGATAGAACCAACTTTATTTTTGTTGAATAGTAACACACCCTCATAAATAGTAATATGAATAGTAATATGAACCTTATGAATATTAAATCATATTATTATTTTATTTTCATAAGTCTATAAGATAATGGCATCTTGATTAATTTTTCAAGGTGATATAAAATGAGTTATAGTTTTAAAATTATTAATTTTGGAAAAAAGTATGATTTATTTAAAAATTAAATCAATCATATTTAGAAAATTATTTTCAATAAATGGAGTCAATTTTTTAATTCTACACGTCGAAAAATGGTTAGGGTGAATTTTTGGGATTTTTCTGAAATTCTTGAATTTTTGATGAATAGTGAATTATGGAAAAATACTGTATATACAAATTATCAATTAAATACAATATTTATGTCATCCTAAGTGATTTAATAATAGTTTGTTCTAACTCACATGAACTACTATTATGGTTCATATAAATCAAAACTATTTATTGTCTTGAGGGAATTAATAAAATAATGAATAAAATATTCAAATTTCACTCCTTTCCTCCACTATAAACCCCAAATACCCATCCCCATTAAATCCCCATGTCCAAGAGCTTTTGTTATTTCCAAAAGACCAAAAACCCCTTCCCTTAAAGATATTCTCAAGGAGTTGGATTCCAGAGGTAAATTAATATTTTATTTCTTTTATTTTCATTTCAAGTTCCTTTATATTATTACCCTATCCTCATCTAATCTATCAAAATGACCATGATAAATCTAGTATCATCTATATACTAAAATTATATCATGTTAATGGAAGAAACATCATCAATATCCTTACTCTCTCTCTTTTATTTTATAAAGGAAATTATCTCCCATGAGGTTCCAATTTACAACCTTCATGGATGACGAAGTTTTGTACTTAAATTTGCCATTAAATACTAGTATTGAAACCATTATTATGATTTGACCAGGCTATAATATATGTATGATAAACCATTTAATATTAATTAACTAGTATATGTGCATAATATTAAATCATATGACCAAACTAGTTCCTAATAATCAAAATACCGCTAAAATAATCTCAGTGGTTGTCATTAATATTTCATCTAATGTTTTATCCTCATTCCATGTTACCAAATGATATAAATAACCATTAACAGATTTGGTTGTTTATAAATAATATGTAAATCTAATTCTGTAGATTTACATCCATTCCACATGAACTCCAATACTTAAAAACAAGTGAACCGATTATGAAAATAAAGAAAACGAACACTCCAGAACAACAGAATTCAATATTATAACTTATCAATATGGATATAAATAAACTAAAAAAAATTATTATAAACTAAATAAATTTCTAATAGGTTATTAATTAAGTTATTAATAAGTCTAATTTCATATTCTAGGTCCTTATTTCAAGAGCAGAACACATTCGAACTTAAGGTAAGGGTTTTTCTACCCAAACCTCCTTTTTCATTTGGGTTACTTTTATTATCTACTTACATCAATTAAATTATTATTAATTCATTTATAATCCTCATAATTTCTGTTTGAATTTTACATATATGTGTCCTAACCAGAATCATACCTTCATTTATGGGGAGTTATATGTTTTAAGGATCTTTCAAAAATTATTCCCGAAATACAAGCCCGTTTCAAAGGAATTTCCCAAACTCTTACCTATTTTCAAGGGAACTCTATAATTTTTTTAAGCAAAAAATATTTTCTTAAAACAACCATTTTATTATGAAAAAGCTATATTATCTCACTTCTGGTTTTAGATAAATAGTTTTCCCAAAGAACTCTTCTTTTGAAAGTGAAAGAGTATTCATCTCAAGAGTTACTGGATGATTTTAAAAGAGTATTTTCATTTGTATCAAAACTCTCAATGATTCTGTTTTCGATGCTTTCACCAAGGCATGTGCGTCCGTATCATTCAGGGATGAGAGGTGAGGTTTTTGTGTTCCCCACATTCCTTCTTTCCAATGTCGGGCGACGTCCGCTTGTTATTCAGGGACGTCTGCTCCTTGATCGAAACAGGATGATGGGATGTCAGTTCTTCATTCCGTGGATTCCTCCTCAGAACTCATCACCTAGTACGAGTCTCCCTCATATACTTAAAATGTTGTTCGTGAAACTCTTCCTGGTGCCATATCTTCATGGACACCAGTTAATTACACGGCTTCTGTCAAGGCATTACAAGGGGTCTAGTAAGGGAAGCAACCTTCAGTTAGGGGAGTAGTCACGTTGGGCATCACTGCCGTGTCTGGATGCTGGGGGATTGGAATTTTTGTCTTCTGTACCTTATTATAGGGCTTCTTGAGGGCGCAGAAGCCCGAGTAATCCCACATCGAACGTGGGGAATCGTATGCCATGGACACATATATGATATTTTCCTCATCTTCCCATGTTTTACACAGGGTATGCCGTAAGTTTAACATCCATCGGAGACAGATCAGTCTGATTAGGAAACTGACTAGAGTGGATCAGATGGAGGAAACCCCTGGTGGGAACACCGATATAGGGTCCATCATATGGGTGGATTCTCGAATGTTTTTTGATGGAATGGTGAGTGAGGTGGCATGATCTCACCGGGATGTGGCGGCCTCGGTAAGAACCAGGATGGATGATGAAGTGAAGGGGGATAAAATAAGACCATCACAAGGGTGACAGTGAAGTTGGGATTGAGCCTCGAAGAGACTTCCTACGTATCCCCATGGCAGGGAATCAAAGTCCTTGTATTTCAGTGAACATAGTTCGCCTTGACAATGGATTACCACTTAATGGGGTGACAACGACTTACTGCTGAATGAGGCTAACAATGGATTACCACTGAAAAAGAATGTCACAACGGCTTACCGCTAGATGGTGTCCCACGACTTACCCCCGGATGGTGGGCTTGAACCTCAGGGAGGTTTCCCACGTACTCTGCCATGGAAAAGATCAATGGCCTCGTAGTTCAGGATGGATTTTGGTGAAACTACGTGAAGAAGGACCTTGGTCCAGGTGGATGATGGGCTTGCACCTCAGGGAGGCTTCCTACGTACCCTTCCTTTGCAAGGATCAAAGACCTCATAGTTCAGGTGGTTGGGAACCGATGTGAAGGTGGAATTTAGGTCCAATGGTTGTTGGGATCGAACTTCGTGGAGGCTTCCTACATACCCTACCTTGGAAAGGATCAAATACCTCGTAGTTCAGGTGGTGGAATTTATGGATTACGCTCTGCATCGGCCCAGCGTGTTGGGGAACCGACGTGAAAATGGTCGGAATTATCGGGTGTTGGGCTTGAACCTCGTGGATGCTTCCTACTTACCTTGACTTAGCAAGGATCAAAGACCTCATAGTTTAGGATATGGGGTTGGAGTTGGTGAACCGACGTGAAGGTGGACCTTGGTCCATTGGTTTTTGGGCTTGAACCTCGTGGAGGCTTCCTACGTACCCTACCTTGGCAAGGATCAAAGACCTCGTAGTTCAGAATGGGGTAGGAACTGACATGAAGGTGGTTGGAACCAATGGGGTGTTGGACTTGAACCTTATTAAGGCTTCCTATGTACCTTTCCTTGGTAAGGATCAAAGACCTCATAGTTTAGAATTGGGACTTGGTGCACTAACATGAAGATGGTCGGGGCGACCTATTGATGATGGTGGGCTTGAACCTCAAGGAGGCTTCCTACATACCTCTCCTTGGAAAGGATCAAAGACCACGTAGTTTAGGTTTTGGGGGTGTGGGGATTACACTCTAGGCTTCCCAAGATGTTTTTCATGGTTATTTCTTGCTCTAATACCATGTGAGTCATGCTCAATGTGAGAAACCAGAGGCAACAGAGACCTGACAATCACGTCATGAAAGGTGATTCCATGGGAAGTGGAGTGGGGCTTACACATAGTTAGCGTCCCATAGAGGAAATAAGGGATTTTTCGTGGTTAGTAGCCCAAAGAGGTTGGGACTTACTTCAGGTGGGAGGCCCATGGGAGGCAAAGCACAACAGGAGAGGGATTTGGGAGCGAAGAAAGGAGAAGCACCATTCCCCATCATGCCCTTTGCTGACCTTGGGGACCGAAGAAAAAAGGAGTAGCAGGGATTCTGCCTCCTATAAGAAAGCTAGGGGCTTACACCGAGATGGTTTCCCTTTCCCCATGGACAAACTCCACTCCCATAAGGAGGATATAATCCCCTGTGGAGACCAGTGGGCATGGAGAATGTCCAAGGTGGGGATACCCTGCGTGCGAGGCACGGGGTGAGGTCACGGTTTAACGTCATGTTCTTAGGACGAAGGTGCTTGGTAGTTTAATGTCCTGCAGCTCGGACGAGTAGGTTTTCTCCGCACCCCTAGGACTTACATAACCGGTACCCTCTCCTCCTTAGTGCAGAGAGGGGATATGCAAAGTCCTGGTGAGGGGGTGCCATGGAGTGAACAATCGGGGGGTCCATGTTAGCATGACTATATGAAGAAGCAATAGCCGTTAGTGTGCCTATACGAAGAAGAATAAGGTGAAGCAATGCAATGGGAGGTGGTGTCCAGGGGGCTTTGAAATCACTTCATGCAAACCTGAAGGGTCGCACGTGTAGAGTAATTGCAAAGTAGAGGGGTTCATGGGTAGGGGCCTTATGAAGATCTGGTTCTTGACGTAGTGGAGGGTACTTTCGAACTGGTGTGCTTCTCGAAGTGGGGTGCCATAACCTAAGAATCAGGCATATGTGCTTATAATAGGTGCTTCGTGAAGTAGAAAGGGACTTTCAGAACACTAACTCATGAAGCAAGGTGCTGTGAAGCAATGTGCTTCGTGAGGTACAGTGACCCTGCCTTAGCATAGAAATCATGTATGTATGGGGGGTGTTTCGTGAAGCATAAACTCTCCATGATGACTTGGGTCCCCTTGGAGATCCCCTTCCTTCGGGGAGACCCTTAGGCTCCACGAAAGGCATCCCTCTCAGAAGAGGGGGTTAAAACATGGCAAAGGGGAGGCACTTCACAAAGCAAAAGTACCTCGTGTAGCTCATGGTTTGAGAGCAAAGGATGCTTCATGATTCGGGATCTCGAAAGTTGAAAGGTTAGATTGTCCATCCCTTGGGCTCAGGGGGAGCCCTGTATTTATAGGGAAGAGGTTCCATGAAGCAGAGTTCTCTTGGGATGAAGATGGGGCTCATTACTCCATGGCGGGCTCATGAACATCAAGGGCGTTCGCGAAGCATCCCACCTCGTTGCTCCACGGTGGGCTTGCGAATGTCAAGGGAATTCGCAAAGCATCCCACCTGGTTGCTTCGCGGTGGTCTTGCGAACATCAAGGGCATTCGCGGAGTATTCCACCTTGTGGCTCCATGGTGGGCTCACGAACGTCATGTGTGTTCGCAGAGCATCCCACCTCGTCACTCCATGGCGGGATCATGAACGTCAAGGGTGTTCGTGGAGCGTCCCACCTCGTTGCTCCGCGGTGGGATCACGAATGTCAAGGGCATTCGTTGAGCATCCTACCTCATCCCTCTATGGTGGGCTCGCAAACGTCAAGGGAATTCGCAGAGCTTCCCGCCTCGTTGCTCCGCATATGGATCATGAATGTTAAGGGCATTCACAGATATTCCTGCCCTGTTGCTCCGTGGTGGGCTCACGAACGTCAAGGGAATTCACGGAGCTTCCCGCCTCATTGCTCCACAGCTGCCATAGTGCCAAGAGGACTCCGCGAAGTAGATTTGTGAGGCATTACTAGGGTTTCTTTGAGTCCCTACCTACATTTTCGCACCAACAAATTCCCTCCCTCAGACTTGGAGCCGCGGAGAAATCAAGGGTCTAAGTCTGAGGGTCAATCGCCAAAATCCTCGGTCCTCCACGATGTTGGATTGTGAAAAGGGCTCACAAGGTAGATCGACGACGCGTGGGCCAAGCGCATCGTGAAGCTCAGTGCGCTGGGGACATTCCACAAAGCTCTAGGGGTTGTCACCTATAAATAGGGGAGCTGACCTCTCTTTTTACCTTTATTCTCTCTGCAAATTTGTCCTTTCACGCTCTCGATTCGTGAAGCCCCTCATACTCCACGATTGCTCTCTGTGAATCAGGTCTTCTTATATGTGGTGCATAGCGAGTCTGTGACTTCACATTCATGCACTTTGGGACTTCACGTTCAAAGGACAAGGAAGGGCTCTGCAAACAAGCTTTGCGAACGTGCAACACAAACGCGCTTCACGATCATGCACCGCGAGGACACTTCCTGAACCAACTTGAAAGTCACCCAAACTTTAGAACTGAATGGCTCATGAAGAAGCTTCTCGGGGGGTCCTTGTAGATGCTTCCTGGAGGGATGATATGGCCCACAGTCTTGGTCTAGGGGAAGTAATTTGGAGCCACTATGACCATAGTTCCTTGGTGGAACTTCTGTCAGAGATCCAGAAGAACTACCCATTGTGTAAGAGGTTACCTACTTATGACTTCAGGATGAGGGATGACGTCTTCATCCCTGAAGAAAGTAGGGATGATCTAGCTTACTAGTTCAGGAGCACACCATGCCAGCACTGATGGTTCAGGGCAGCTGATAGTCATGCCCGGGAGGAATTCATGCCCGTCATTGCCAACTACTTATACAACCACATAAATAGCATTGACGGGAAGGGAATATAGCTGGAGACGTCTCTCCCTCTTTACCAGAAAATATTGAAGGTAGACTTAAGGAACCCAAAGAAGGGGTGATATGAAGAATGGGACCTGCGCCAGGGCGGCAACTTCACAGATGATTGGGCCTGGGCCTACAATGTAGGCACCTCGTGTGAGGAGTTCAGGGCAGAGTTGAGAAGAGTGGGCCTGTATGTGTTAGCTTGGGATTCCTAGTTTCACATCTATCAACCGAAGAAGTTGATTCCAGAGCTGTTGAGCAGGTGATCATCGAGGACCAACACATTCCATTTTCACCATGGGGAAGTCGACATCAGCTTATGGGGCATCCACCAGATCTCAGGGGTCCCAATACTGGGGGATATGTATGATAAATTCCTCCTCGCCATGAGTGCGTGGGAGTATACTAAGCAGATTCGACGACTGATTATGGCATTGATGGAGCTGGTGCCAGGATAGGACAAAGAAACAGTGAGAGATGTCCACTTTAGGCCGTGGTTCAAGCAGTTTCTGAACTTCCTGGTAGGCCGACAGTTTTCACCGAGGCCTCGAACTTGCCCAAAGGGGGATCTGAGTAAGGAACACTTGTACTGGAAGATGTTGGAGGACATCTAGTGGAATACGTGGGGATTCAGCATCATCACCGAGAAACAACCAATAGTCAGGATGGCAGTGTTTATCGCAGCTCTTATCAATGGTTGGATCCTGTCGGTGAGGGATACCAACATTGGAGTGCGACCAAGAACCTTCATCATGGAATCCACATTGTGAAAAAAAGGGTGGATCAAACTGGGGATCCTGATGCTTGCCAAACTGTATAATATGTTGTGTCATATAAGTGAGGGGAAGAGGCCACAAAGGATATGCAGACCATTCCACCTTCTGAATAGGTAGATGGTGGCACACATCCGGGGGATTTATCAGTATCTGAACCCCATCTCTCCACCAGGCTCAAAATTCCATCCATCCATCCTAAATGCTTTTGGGAGGTTTCCAACCAAGTTGACCACATAGTCGGTTCTGAACAGGGTGTGGAAAGTTGAGAAATTCAATTTTCACCCATTTTTTATTGCCGACGGGGGTATTTACTGATGACGAACAGGGAACAGATGATCATTGGGCTTATCTCCTGACATTTTGAGGTGGATTCCTAGTGGAAAGGGTGGATCGTGATCCCCTCTGTGAGCCATATACCCACACTAATTTTCTAGGAAATTCCGGTGCATGCAGCGACTGACCCCATAGGTCTACCTGGAGGTGAGCCACAAGGAACACCCATGTGTGATGAGACAGATGTAGCTCTTGTTCACACGAGAAGACGGGAAGATGTAGAATGAACTGCCTCCACCGACTGCCATCCTCGAGCTAGTAAAGGAATATACCCAGAGCTGGGAGCCGGCCTACCCGAGAGAGATGCTGAAGCATCCAACCATTTGAGTCGGTGATGGTGAGCTTCCCCAGCCTTGGGGTAGGGGTGGGAAGGTAGCAAGTGCATCCCAGGGTGGTGGGGATGAAATAGCGGTGAGGCCCACACCAGTAGAGGGAGGAGTTTCGGTAGCAGATCTGGTAGTGGAAACGGACCCGGTGGTTTCAGAAGAGTAGATCTACCCAGAGGGGAGGCTGCCAAGAGGATTCAGTAGAATATCTACTCAGGCTCCGGGAAAGTGGTTGAGCCATATAGACATGGTAGAGAATGCTGTCTTCTAGGAGGCTTGGTACATCTGGGACGTCAACAAGCAATTCCTCAGCCTGTCTGAGATGTGGCAAAACTTGAACCATATCAGGATGGATTTGCTGGGAATAGGCCCTATCAGGCCTATCTTTATGGTTTCCCAAGCTGAAGGGGTATAATATCTAACTGAGATGGAGGACTTCATGCACTCCCAGGGTGATCCTCATCCAATGATTGATCGAGTCAAGGTGTTCCTCGATCACACTACTCCCCTGCAGTTTTCATCCACTGATTTAAGAGAGTGCTTACCTTTTTCGGAAGAATCAAAAGAGTCCTCCTAGGGAGACAAGGCCAGGAGAGGGAGCCCGTTGGAGGAGGGTGAAGTTGGAGATCAGGACTCAGATATTGAAGAGTTTGAAGAGGTCCTCGAGGTGAAAAATATGAAACCCCCATTCTTCAAGGCTTGATTTAAGGTCATTCTGGACTCTTTGATAAAATTTTAATTGTACAGGAGAGTCTCATACATAGAACCCATTATCATCCCTCAGTGGATGTAGATGCGGGACCTTTGGGATCTGTGCCTGCCATCGTATCTATTGCTACGTCCAACGGGGTCAGGACACATGAGATGGATCCCTCAGAGCTTTCAGACCTCCTGACCATATACGGGGGGACAAACTTTAGGGTCCCAATGACATCATCTCAAGATCGAGATCAAGAATTTGATCTATGTAATTCCCTTCTACCAATTTCATGACTGCCATCCCCTGACCATTCCAACTAACATTCATGTCCCACATCCCCTTTTTGTTTTTGGGTGTACAATTCTTCAAATGTCATGGGCTAACTTAGAGAGGATGGTTGGGGTTTCTGGTGGCGTCCTTCCTAGGGGAATGCTGGTGGTCATGGAGGTGGAGGTCCAAGATAACCTGACTACAGTGCCCCCGATCCCCGGTGGGACCGTCAGTGGGGCTGCGCCTGAGGTTATTGAGGTGGGATCTGATGATGAGGATCAATCAGATAGTCTTGGTCCTGCCACGCCTGATCCAATGCTAGAGGTAGACCCTGCTGATGAGTTCTTGAGGGATTTTCCCACATATGAGCCGACCAATGGTGCTGATTGGGATGAGATGACATCCGATGAGGAGGACAACAAAATAGTCCATCACCGATCATGGAAGCTGATCAAGCGCTTCATTAATGACACCCCCATGCATTATAGCTAGATGATATGGGTAGAATCCACTCACGGCTGCGTGAGCTGTGTGCCAGGGGATTAGATGCCCAACGTCCCCACATGCTCATCTGAGTTCTTATGTCGGAGAAGATTCAAGAGTATGACTGTGGCCTTTGCATGGGTTGGCAGTGAAGGAAAGTGGCGAACATCAAGAGGCTCCAGAAGACTGAAGATGAGGTTCAATGGCCGTAGGTCCGAGCGTATGAGCATTCCACTTCCCTTAACATGCAATATGAGTTTTTATCGCGGCTAAGAGCCTAGCTGGTGGAGGCTGAAGGGGGCATGAAGCGGGCTTCTGAAGAGATGACTGTCATCCATGCTGGTATAGAGCGGGCCCAAATTGCGACTAATGAGTTTCACCCCATCACTTCCGAAGAGGAGCGAGAGTTGAACAGGCGACAAAAAATTCTAAACACCACAAGCCAGAGGGTAGCAGAGCTAGAACGATCTTTCAACAGGATCAAACCGTCCATGGGAGGTGTCGATCCTCGGGTGCTGTAATGCGTATAACATTTCAACGTAGTTTCTTACTTTGATTAATTTATGGCAATTTAAAGCACGAGTTTCGTTATTCATGTTGGTTTATTTCATCTCCATGGTCTTCATGGAGTTTCCCATGATCAATCCCTAAGCTCATGTGGGTCGAGCCCAGTGTGAGAAATAAGGGATGACTAGCTTATCACTTCATTCCAACACAGGAGTGCAAAAACCAAGAATCAGGTACCTGGGGTCTTAGATAGCCAATCCATATTCCTAGAAAGGAAGGGGGAAAGTGCCCAGCTGGAGAGGGGAGATCCCAAAAAAACGGAATCGCCACTTCCCTGATGCACTTCTGTGCAAGAGCGGGGCAATTCTTGGGGAATTATAATCAATCAGAACATAGGGGAATGAAAGGTGTGAATGACGATACCCCAAATTAGGAAGGCCGTGGGGGTGGCATGAAAATTTAGAATAAATATTGACCATGTTTGAAATACAGTATCCTCATTGAGTTAGCAAGAAATGGGGATGACAATCGAGGGCCGATCACTGACCATGTTTGAAACATGGGGCTTGGCTCATAATGTCATCCATTAGTCTTCCGGAACATTGGCCCAGGACAATAGGTGGTCCATAGGCTGAGCATCAATACTGTTAGGGGTTTCCTTCAGACGTGAAAAGGGATGATGATCTAAATAAGGGGAATGAAAAGTGTTCATGGTGGAATGATGGGTTGTTCGAATAGAGTCCAACACTCTTGAAATTACACCACCGTGGTGGAAACACATTGGGTGGACGCATCGGTCTGATCATGGATCATTCTTTCTTTTAGACAAGACCTCTCTGGTGAGGGAACCTTCACTTCCAAATGTCATTGTAGGGCATCCCTAACTTTTTCAGGGTAGAGATGCAGTTAAATGGTTCCCCACAAGGGGTCAGGCCAGGGGGACGGAAATGAGGAAGAACAATATTTATGATTCCTGGGGCTGGACCCAAGGTAAAATTCCTGGGTGTCCCTACGTATCCCACGAGGATGGGAATAAAACCATATATAGTTCTGAAGGGTGTCACGGTAAGGTACCAGTATCAGGGATAGCAGGGACATGTGGGTCTGTCCCTAACACCAAAAGAAGTGGTATTTGATGTATCTTGTTTTTCCATTAGGGTGAATGTTTTTTCTCTGTGAAGTGAGAGGCCTAGGATAGAAAGTACCTACATTGACACAAGAATCAATCCAAATGAAGGAATTGAGAAATGGTATAGTGTTTGACCAGTACCGAACATGATGTCCCTTGATAAAGGGCACCATAATGCAGCGCCGTTTTTTGTCATGAGGCCAGGATGATAATGTCACAGTTTATGGTCATGTTATGGGACCAACCATGTACTTTAACGTCATGCAACACAGACATTGTAGAAACGAGGCTAAAGGGGGAATGTGCATGGTGAAATAAATCATACATGATGTGAATGAGGACATAATTCCATGCCACACCATGCATGTTTATGAGAAAGAAACCTCGGGCCGAGGGGCCAAAATAGAAGTAAGAGGGTAAGGGGAAGAAGAAACTAGCTCCTAATTGAGATGGACCTGAAAACGAGATGTCCAAGTGTTCTTACATATCTCATGAGAATGGGAATCAAGCCATATGTAGTTCTAAGAGAGATCTTAGTTTATGTTATTAGAGATTAGACCATGGATAGTGGGAAATTCAAGAGACACATGTTGGGGTAATTATAAAACCTGACGTGAATGGGAACCTGGGGTTCCAACCACCACGTGTTCCCTAGGAAGGTTTTAGGTCAAGGGACCAGAAACGAGAGTTAATCTGGGCCCGAGGCAAGGTGCGCAGATGTTCCTATGTACCCTATGAGGATGGGGATCAAGCTTCACATAGTTCTCACAAAGGGGAAATATGAAAAAATCTCAGTTTAAGGTCTTAGAACTCAGACCATGGAGAAGTGGGACGATTCCAAGTAAATGCATACCATACCTCGATCCCTAAGCCTACGTGAGTCAAACTCGGTGTAGGAAACAAGGGTGGGTAAGGTATTGCAATTCATTGAATACATGGAAAGGGGAAATCGGCGCGGGGCCCCGAATGATTGCCTTATATTAGCTTTCCTTTCCCATCGTGCGGATGTGCACTGAGGAATAATACCAAGAGTTTTGAAATTCTACCTAGACATGATGAAGTGGACAAGGGTGTGAATCATGTAAATGAAACTTTAGGCCTAGTGGGGTTGTCATGACGATGAAGGATAACTGTTGACCATGTTCAAAACACAACATCCACATCGCGTTAGCCTATAATGAGGACAAACAAATGAGCATCAGCTACTAACCATATTCGCAATGTGGGACTTGTATCGATTTGTTGTCTTGACCCTCAAGGACATTGGCCTGTGATGGTAGGAGATCCCTTAAGCCTATAATTAATGGCACTTGGGGGTCCTTTTAGGTATGGAAGGTTTATGGAAGCCCAAAATTAAGGAGAACACAATGCATGAGAAATGGGTGAAAGTATGTCCAGGTAGGATCTGACATTCTAGGTGCTAAACCGGAGTACTCTTGGGAACATTAGTGAATTGATGAAGAGGACCGAGGATCTCATATTGAGGGCATTTTATTTGAAAAGACGAGTATAACACAAGGGGATGGAATACTCTCAAGAGGAGGGAGTTAATGGCATGGTTGTTACAAAACCCGATGTGAATGAGAGAATAATACCATATCACACCATAAAATCCTAAATAGGAACATGGGCCGGGGCCCCAAAAAGGACAAGGGGCCTGAGTCTGGGCCTCATAAGGGAAAGCATGACCAGTTTGCAGTTTAACAACTTGTAGTGAGGATGAAGAAAGTGGTAAGATACCCCAAACGGGGGAGGTGTATGACGCGGTGAGTAACCCGACCTGAATGATAACATAATCCCATGTCACACCATACCATCCAAAATAGGAACTTGGGCTGGGGTCCTGAAAAGGCCATGGGGCCTGAGGCTGGGCCTCGGATGGGAAGGCCCGACTAGTTTGCAGTTTAACATCTTGGAGTGAGGACGAAGAAAGGGGTATCTCATCCGGGGATGTGTACGACACGACGAGTAACCTGGCATGAATGAGGAAATAATCCCATGCCACACCGTACAATACCGAGTGAGAACTTGGTCCGGGGACCTGAAAAGGCCAAGGGGCCTGAGGCTGGGCCTCAGATGGGAAGGCCCGACTAGTGGTATCCATACAACCTCTTGTGTGGTCACCACCTCATTATAGCTCTGAAGCCCATGTGAGTGGTGCTCGTTGTGGGGAACAAGGAGCTGGATTCATCTCTCCCTTCCATATAGGGGTCCCATAGCTGGCATCGCCTGAGGATATTTCATCGATTGGATATACAACAGGGTAGAATGGACCACTACACTAAGTGTTTGGGACATATATGGGTGATCTTGATGACAAAGGATAGCTGTTGACCATGTTCGAAACACAGCGTCCTTGTAGTGACCTGGAATGGGAAAAAATGAGCATCGACCACTGACCATATTCACAACTTGGGATTTGTATCAATTTGTTGCTCAACATCCTTGAGGGCATTGGCCCAGAGTGGTAGGAGAGCCCTTGGGCCTAGCATCCATGCCATTCAGGGGCCCTTCTAGATGTGAAGGATGATGGAGTCCCATTCAAAGGAGTGAGTAAAGCATAGATGTACCCATCTATGAAAGAGGAAAAAATCTCCTGGGAGTGGTATGTACGGCTAGATCGAGATGATCTCGACGTGAATTGGGGAAAAATTATGCACCCCACCATATGTCTTGACCCGAGGGGAAGATTCTGGCATTTGGTCCGAGATGACAAATGTAATGTCCAGGCATTCCTATGTATCCCCTGAGGATAGGAATCAAGCCGTACGTTGTTCTTGAAGGCCATGAAGTTTAGAATCATATGGTGAGGACATGGGAGGATAGAAGAATGGAGAACGGGCATAGGGTGCGACCATTATAATCCTGGTGTGAGTGGGGATAAGGAATCCTACACCATATCATGCAAGGACCCTTCGAGAGAACTATACCCAGGGGGGATAGTCAAAGAGAAGAGTTTGGGGATAGGCTCAAGACAAGGAATCTAAGAATTCCTACGTATCCCATGAGAATGGGAATCATTCAATACATAGTTCTTGAAGATGTAGTTTAACATCGTGCATGATGATGCACAATTTATCATCATGCGGGATGAAGCAATTTAGGGTAATTCGGGACCAGCATGTAGTTTAGGGTCATGCAGGACTGATAGTTTAAGGTCGTGTAGAACCATCATGCAGTTTAGGGTCGTGAAGGACCAACATGTAGTTTAGGGTCATGTGAGACCAGCAGTTTAAGGTCGTGCAGGACCATCGCGCAGTTGAGGGTCGTGCAGGACTAGGGGTGGCTCAGGAAAAGTATTGCTTGAGGAACTTGGCATTGGTGGGAGGAGTTATACGCTCACCATCCATGGTCACCAAGGAGTATTAACATTGGGTAGAACCTTGTGAATTATGCAAGGTCCTTCCCATTTGGGTTCCAACTTGGGTGGTTTCCTTCCAAGGATAATTGGGGTCCAGAGGACCAATACCAAGTCGCCTTGAAGGAAAGTGCAGAGGCAAACGTTATTGTTGAAGGCTCTAGCTATCTTATTCTGACACCTTTCTAGATTGTGTAGGGCACTCAGCCTATTATCTTCAAGTGATTCAAATTCTTCCAGATTAATTTTAGCTAATTTTTCCGGTGCCTTCTGGTCATAGACCGTTGTGTGTAATTAAGTAAACTGAATCTCGATGGGCAGGACGACCTCTTCTCCGTACACTAGGGAATATGGGGTGACCTAGGTGGAATTATGGGTTGTCGTCCGATAAGCCCAGAGGGTATTGGGGAGCCTGTCCAGCAAAATATTCTTTTTCTGACCAACTATTTTCTACAAAATGTTAGAGAGGGTTTTGTTGAATGCCTTGATCTTTCCACTCACCTGCGCGTGATAGCGGGAGGTATGGTTTAAATGGATGTTGTACTTGGATTAATTTTTTTTCAGCTCGACTGCTCAAAAGTTGGTGCTGTTATCGGTGATGACGACATGGGGGACTCCAAACCGGTAGATGATATTGGAGCTCACGAAGTGAACGATAGAAGGGGCCTTGACCTCCTTGAGCGGAACTGCTTCTACCCACTTAGAAAAGAAATCTGTGGTGGTCAGGATGAACATGCACTAGCGAGCTATCGCCGATGGATACGGTCCAACGACATCGAGTCCCCACACCGAAAATGGAGAAGAATACTTGGTGGAGTGGAAAGGTTCTGGCGGCTGATGCATGAATTTATCATGAATTTGGCATGCGTGACATCTCTTGGAGAACTTGATGCAATCGTGGATCATGGAAGGCCAGAAGTACACCAGTCTCCGGATCTAATGGGATAGCTTTGGCCCAGTCTGGTGATCACCATAGGAACCGACATGAATCCCTCACATAACCTGAGAAATCTTGACTCCTTGGATTTAGTAGAAGAGAACACCATCAAAACTATGCTTATATAAGATCTTCTCAAGACTGGGACCACTCTGGAGGGTAAAATGCAGTGCGTGGTGTCAGATTCGCTCACGATCATCCCGATCAGCAGGGAGGAAACCATTTTGGAGATACTCGACAAAAGGGGATCTCCATTCAGGGGTCACTTCAACCACTGCTTCTGAGGAACCTGGGGGTTCTGACATGGAGGATCCGATGGTAAGATGGCTTACTCGTAGTCCGTCGTCATCATCCAGGGTGATGGGACCAACGAATCTCCAATGTGCCATGTGTATAATCAGATCATCCTGTTCGGGTTTTGAAAGTGATGCAACCAGGCCGACCAGGGCATCGACTTGACCATTTTGAGTTCGGGGGACATGAGTAACTTCTGGACAAGATGGAAACTGGGACATTAGCTAGAGGGTGCACTCCAACGATGGTACGAGCTCTGGCTTTCTGACAATATAGTCACTTTTGATTTTCTTGATGACTAGTTCAGAATCCCCTTTTACATGAAAATGGGGCACATCGATCTCGAGGGCCAGCTTGAGGCCAGTGATAAGAGCATGATACTCTACCTCGTTGTTGGTGTAGCCTTCTGAAAATAGGAATGAATACGATAGAATGGATTGCACCGAGTTAATAAAGACAATAACTAGACCTAATCTATTGAGTCTTGGATCATGGAGACTCTTGCCGATGGGGCTCTGGGAAGCACTGTCAAAGTGCATCTACCAATAGGGGATGTCATGATCTACTGAGAGGATTGCCTCGTCGATAAAATCCAGGTCCAGGGACTAGTCCGCAGAAGCCGTATGGGAAACGAGGAAGTCTGAAAATGCTTTACCCTTGATAAATTTATGAGGCATGAACCTGATATCAAATAGCTAGAGGATTACTTCCCACCATGCTAGATGACCGGTCAACATGGGGCAGTTCAGGATGTCCTTCAGTGGGTCTACCCGAGACACCAGCTGCACCTCATGGTGCTCTAAGTAATGTCGTAGCTTTGGCATGAAAACTACCAGTGCAAGGCATCTTCTTTCGACGAGGGAGTATCTAGTCTCTATATCGATGAGCATACGACTGAGATAGTAGAGGCTGTTTTCTGTCCCCTCATTGTTCTTCTGGGTGAGAAGGGCGCCAAGATATCATTCCATGCCATTCACATATAGGATCATAAGTTTTTTAGAGATGGGTGGCATCAAGACTGGAGGCTGGAGTAGATACTACTTAATTTCCTCAAACGTGGTCTGTCACTCTTCATCCCACTAGTAGGTGGGGACTTTTTTCATGAGCCGGGAAAATGGATTACACTTTCTGGCCAGATTCTCAATGAATCAGCGTATGTAGGATAAGTGGCATTGAAAAGCTCAAAGCTCCCAAATATTGCTCAGGGGAGGCATATAATTGATGGCCTTGATCTTCTCTAGGTCTATCTAGATGCCCCTGTACCTGATAAAAAATCCAAGGAACTTCCCAGAAGGGACCCTGAAGGCACATTTCAGTGGTTTCATCTTCAGGTGGTGGGAACAGAGGAAGACAAACACTTTCTCAAGGTCCTTGAGATGGTCCTAGAACTGGCGAGATTTTACCACTTGATCATCCACATAACATTCCACCAGTGTCCCTAGGATTGGATTGAATATGTGGTGTATGGACCACTGATAGGTGACACCTGCATTCTTCAGGCCGAAGAGCCTAACCAGGTAATAGAAAGTACCTTAGGGTTCCATAAAAGCTATGGACTCTTCATACTCAGGGGCCATCTGGATCTGGTTGTATCCAGAGTAACCATCCATGAAGGAGAGGTCTTGGAACCCAGCTGTAACATCAATCAGAAATTTTGTCACAGGAAGGGGTAAATCGTCCTTCGAGCAGCGACGATTGAGATCACATAAGTTGATACAGACTCTGATCTGTCCGTTCTTCTTCCTGACTGGCACAATGTTGGTGAGACACTTGGGGTACTGGACCTCCTTGATGAAGTTGGATCTGATAAGATTGTCAACTTTGGCCTCAAACATGTCACCGTGAGAAGGGTGCATCTTTCTGGGAGGCTTCTTGAACCTAGAATGATTTTTCAGGAGACCGAGGTTGTGGACAGCTACTTGAGGATCTAGTCCTGGTATCTCATCGTAACTCCAGGAAAACATGTCACAATGTTGTTTCAGGAATTCTACGTACCAATTTTGTTCCTCGAGGGGCATTGAGGCACGGATCAATGTGGGTCTCGGATCTGCCTCGCTGCCAAGGTTCACCTGTACCAGTTCATCGAATGTGGAAGAGACACCCTCTTCAAAGGTAGGGGAGAATAATCCAAATCCTCTTCATCAATTGCGGAGGGATCCCCAGTAGGAGAAGCTTCCTTTGGGTTGGCAGATTCTGACAGGAGGCTGGTGCTAGCCTGACCAGCAGTGCACAACATATCGGGAGATTTACGTACTACTGATACCCTAGCAATGAAGGTAGTAAATCTGATCCCATCTGGTCTTCGGCCCAAGGGGCCACACTTGATGATATCAAAGCAATAGTGGCATGTCGGCTTGATCAGGTTAATTCTATCCCAGTGTAACATACACATATTACATACTGTCGTTGCCAGGGGGTGGACATCTCGATACCGTACAGGGGTAGGAGGCTCCGGGATTACCTGAGCCTGATTTGTGTAGGAGTATGTGGTATTTTCTGCCATCACTTGGACCTAGGAACATGATTTCATATTGTACCAGAGATAATAAAACATTGACCCATGTTGGGGGGTTGTGGACTCCAATCTGTGGATCGAGAAGACATATGTGTCATCCAGACCTACCCAGGGGCCAGTCGTGACCGTGACGGGCTCAACCTCACTTGGCTGAATCTGTTTATCCTTCCTCTTGTAATAGTCAATGTCTAGATAGAAGGCTTCACAAGAGGCAAAAGGAGATGCATCTCCTTGGATCATTCCTACTCGACCATTGAGGGAGTACTTAAGGAATTGGTGATATGATGAGGGGACTGCCATGTGCAGGTGGAGCCATGGTCTTCTCATCAATGCATTGTACACGATGTCATAGGAGACAACCATAAACTTGGTGCTGGCAACTAGGCCGCCGAACTGGGTCTTCAAACAGATCTTACCGATCGAGGTATGCTCTATCTTATTGTATCCCTGGATTCTTAAATCGGAGGGAGTCAGGTCATATTCGGATAACCCCATCTTGCGCAGTGTTCGTGTCTGGATAAGGTTGATCCAGGAGCTGGTGTCAACGAGACAACGTCAAACCTCCGCGCCATTAATTTGGCCTATGATGTATAGTGGGCGGATGTGACCCTGTATGGGAGAGCCTTCATATTCTCTATAGAATGAAATTATGTCCTGGCATTCAGTGTTATTAAATGATTCAGCATGAAAAGCTTCTACAACTGCTACCTCCGTCTCAAATTGGAGGGGGATTTTTAAATCCTTAGCAAGGGACTCACGCATATCTAGCGACAAGAAAAGGGATTAAAGTATGTAAAGCCTCACTGGTATGCTGGGAAGGTGCTTGATAACATCATATTTTTGTTTCAGGCATGAACTTATGCTTGCTGGAGGCCGCTCTATGATAGGAAGCATAGCGGGCTCTGCCGGCTGGGCCGACAACTGACTAGTGTTGGGCATATCCTGTTGCTCACTAGTATAAGCCCATAGAGTAGCTATTAGATGAGGGCCGGATGACTGAGACTAGACTGTAGTAGGATGAGACTGGTTGCAGCATGGTCTAGGTAGTTATGCCTGATCCAGTAGCACGAACAGTGGTGGAGGCGGGCCTGACGACACCGGATAAAGAGGCTGCACATGCTGAACTCTACACTGGGCCTACTGTCTGGTCTCAGTAGCATGTATAGTCTGGATGGAGGTTCCAACTGATATACCTTGACAATTCACATGGCCATGACTCTGCCGACATTGGCATCAGATGGGGACATTGGGGAGGTTCTCCTGGTGCTCCCCATCATCAAGAGTCATATAGGGATTTACCAATTCCACAATATTAACCGAAGAGTAACCTTGACTATCACTTGAAGAGTTATCCACTTTAAGGAAATATTTAAAGGAAATAAATCAATTGAAACTTATTATATTGATTTTCATCAAGAACCATCTCTTTCTATATCCACTCTATCTATTTTTAGCTTACATTGAAACTACGTTTTCATTAATTTTTATATTTATTATAACATGATCCTAACTATGTAAGAGGATGTGTGAAGCTTAGACTACTTTGTGTGTAGTTATACTTGTAAAACATTATCCAAAATTGTGGATCTATTTATTCTTTTATAAATATACTTGACAACGATTAACTGTTAAGTGGCGAGGATTAGGTCTTAGCTTGAGACTGAACCTCTTGTATTTATTTCTATTGTATGTTAATTTGTTTTTTGTTTTTTTTAAAATCAGTTTATTTCTCGAAAAAATATTTGGAAAATAAAATACCGTGATAGTTGACTTTAATTTGAGTTTTATATACAATGTTTAATGTTATTAGATTCATTTCAAAATTTAATTTAATTTTAGTTTCTTTAACGGTGTTTTGATCAAAATTTTGAGAAATATTTCAAAAACATAAAATTATATATTTATACTATTTTAGTTAAAAATTTCGTTTTTATAAATAGGGCGATTTAGTTTTATTTTTTTAAACATTATTTTTTATTGGAAACTCAATTCACCCCCTTTTGAGTTATCTACTTTGACCTAAAAAGTTTATTGAAACAATTTAAAACTGAGAAAAGAAGATTACAAACTATAAGGATGGTATATAATTACTTTTATTTAGAGGATAAACTTCATTGACTGGTTCTTTTTAGAACCTCATCCCATGGTACATCTTAATAAAATCCTTGGTGATGTTTCAATGAACGAGAATCATGTCATAAGAATAGAGTATGTGTCAATTATGTGGGAATGTATTGATGTATTTCTAGAGGAATTACTAGGATACCCTCCTAATTGTGTTGTTTTATTCTCTATTGATCTTATACCTAATGAAAAATCCATATCTAAGCCTCCCTATAAGATAGATCCAGTAGAATTAGTGAAACTTAAGAAACTACTACAATGGAAAGAGTAAAAAGATATTTTTAGGCCCTATTGTTTCATCTTGGGGAGAAACTGTATTTTTTATGTACAATAAGGATGATTCCATGATAGTATGCATTGAATATATGGAAATAAATTCCTTCATTATTAATAACAAGTATCCATTACCTCAAATTTATGACATATTTGATCAACATCAAGGGCCCAGATAATTCTCAAATATTGATCTCTATTTATTTATCATAAATTGAGATTCATGAAGAATGATATAACAAATATTATTTTTCACATAATTCATGGAAATTATGAGTTCATAGTAATATCATTTGGATTAACTAATGCACCATCCATGTTTTTAGATCTAATGAATATAATATTTAAGGAATATCTTGATAATTTTATTGTGGCATTCATCAATGAAATCTTGATATACTTAAAGTCTTATAATTATCTTGAATATAATTTATAAATTATCCTATATTCCCTAAAGATAAATAAATATATGGGAAATGCAGTAAGTGTGAATTCTGGCTTCAATAAGTCTCTTTTCATGGCCATAGTGTCGCCAAAGATGGAATATCAGTTGACCCACTAAGAAAAAAGCTGCTAGAGAATGATCCACACTGATGTATGTAACCGAGATATATAGTTTCCTTCTCTTAAATGGTTATTATCGAAGATTCATTAATGTTTTTCCTGATTAGATAATCTATTAATAAAGTTGAAATGTAAAGGGGTTAAATTCACATGGTCTAAGGAATGTGAGGAAAGCTTTGGGGAAGTAAAAAAAATATCGATCAATGCACCCATATGACTTTACCATTAGGATAAGAAGAATTTTTTATATACAATGATGCATCAAAGAAAGGGATAGGGTGAGTTATTATATAGAATGATAGAGTAGTTTCTTACACATCAATATAATTGAAAACCGATGAGAATAAGTATTTTACTCATGATCTTGAACTAGCGGGTGTGATGTTTGCATTGAAGATATAGAGGCACTATATCTATAGTGAAAGATGATTCATATATACAGATAAAAAAGCTTAAAGTATATATTCACTCAAAAATAACTCAACGTGAAGAAAATGAGATGGATAGAATTAAAAATGGATTTGATTTATCAATACATTACCACCCTAGGTAGGAAAACAATGTGGTATACTCCTTGAGTAGAATGGATCATGAAATATTGTGAAAGATGCAGATGGAAAATGATTTGATATTCATATTATTAGTAAAATTTGATATAAAAATTATTAGTTATGGGAAAACATAACACCTTTTACATGTAGTTTTAAAACCATATTTACTAGAAAAGATACACAATTATCAGAAAGATGATAATAATATACAAAATAAAATTAAATCCATGAAAGATATAAAATAAACATGTTTTATCCATGAAGATGGCATGTTGATGTTTTGGAGGAGATTGTGTATACCATCAGTATCTGAGCTAAGAATTTAATTTCAAGATGTATCTCATAGCTTGAATTTATCTATACACCATGGTAGTATCAATTTGTATAGGAATTTAAGGTAGCACTTATGGTGGGAAAACATAAAGCGAGAAATTTTTGGCTGTGTGTCTAGATGCTTTGTATTATAATTAGTAAAGGTAGAGAGATAACAAAGATATAGTGTCATGAAACCCCTCCCCATAACTATATGTAAGTGATATGATATTACAATGGACTTTGTCACTAGGATACCTAAAAAATAAAATAGAAATAATTCCATATGGATTATTATTGATCACCTTAGCAATTATTCACATTTACTTCTAATAAGGGAGGATCCACCCATCGAACTCAATTTATATCTATGAACCTTTGATACTTCATGGTGCACCATTATCAATTATTTCTGATCATGATACTCAATTTACATCCAAATTCTTGAAGAGTCTTCAAAATTCATTTACCTCTATGTTGCATTTGATCACTACATATCATCCTAAAACTGATGGTATGTTTAAAAGGACTATACAAACCTTATAGGATATACTGAGGTCATGTTCACTTGACTTATAGGGAACATGGGACCAACAATTAACTTTTAGTGGATTTTTCATATAATAATATCTTCCATTCAAGTATACAGAGACCACCATATGAGGCCTTTTATGGGAAAATATTCCATACTCCAACCTAATGGGATGGATTTAGAGAGAGGAAACCAATTGGTCTAAAACTTTTCAAGGATACAACTAAGAAATTAAGATCTATTCAGATTCATATCAAGACATATTAAATTAGATAGAAAATCGATGATGATAATTTAAGGAAAGACTTATAATTATAAGTATTTGATCACATCTTCTGAAAATTATCATTATGGTAATGGCTTATAAGGTTTGGTAAGAAGGGGATGTTAACTCCAAGGTACATTGGTCCATTTGAGATCCTAGATATAATTGGAACTATGGATTATCATTTATCTTCACCACCAAACATCTCTAAAGTTTATGGAGTCTTCCATGTCTCGATGCTAAGAAAGTACATGAAAAACTTAACTCATGTACTCACTATAGATTAGATAGTTCTCAAATCCAATTTATCATATAATGATGAGCCTTTATAGATTCTTGAAACTAGAGAGAAAATGTGGAGGAACAAGACAATCTAACTCATGAAAGTGTTATAGAGAAATCAAAAATTAGAAGAGGCAACAAGGGAACCTAAAGAAGTAATGATCCCAAATTATCTTATTTTTTTCACCATAATGTATAAAAATAAATTTTGAGGAAAAAATTTCACAAGGGGGAATAATATAATGACCTAAAAATTTATTCCTTATGAATATATTATTGTGACTTTTTTTAATTTAGTATCATAGAAAAAACATACTAGAAACCAGAGACAATTTATTTTATTTTTTAATAATACTACATCTAGTCTATAATAATACATAATAAAATACCTAATTTTATAATGGTAAAATAAATAGAAGATAAATAAAGTAAAATATAAACATTTGGATTGTTAAGATTCTATAGCATTATCACAACCATGAAAAGCACTATAATATAGAAACAAAAAGTTAGTAATGAAATATTCATTTTAGAAATGATATTTAACCTTGATAAAATCTAATTGAATAATGAAGCCCGAGAATGGTGGTGCATTTATAGGGTGATATATCCATTAGAAATTAATACCATTGGTTAATATATATGTTGTTAATTATGACTATTGGTTAATAATATAGTTGAAAATTATTATTGTTGGTTATGTAGGCATAATAAGGTAACTGTTTGGATTGTTTAATAAACCAAAAATTTTATTTTTGGATAAATATATCTAAATTCCATAAAAGTGTTTTTTATGATAAATTTATATGTTTTAAATGATATTTATTTTCATGAATTAAACTTTGATTTTTTTGGTAAAAGATGATATAATTTAACTAAATACTAATTAATTTTTGTAGGAGTTATAAAGTCTATTATGTCATAAAAACGGTTAATTTTTAATAAATAATTGTTTTTATTTTAAAGTTAAAATTATTATATATAGAGTATTATTTTTATAAAATAAATCCCAATTTTGGACTCAATAAATCAAAATTATCTTAGGATGAAATTTTGATAATTTTCTGAAAGTTTTTATTTTTTGGTTAAAAGTGAAATTACCATTTTTGCAAAATACCATAACTTTTATGATGTAATCATGATATGATCATGAAATAAAATTTATTAATACTTATTTTGGATTAAAAATATATTTCATAGGTTATATAATTCATTTATAATATTTTTTTACATTTATAAACTTATTTTTAACAATTTGGAACCAATGTTTTATCTCTTCTAAAATAAAAAACCATTTTACATGTTATAAATACCTTATTTTAGAATTAGTTTTTATTAATTTTAGAAATTAAATTTTGTAAAATGGCTTTCATATTTTTAATTATAAGGTTCAAATTAGGAAATATGGTTAACTTCACTTTTAATAACATAAATAAGTAACAAGTTTTCAAGTTGAGTTACCGAGGTAAAAGATAAATAATATAACGGGGTAAAATTAAATGGGAGAAGCTAAAAATACCTAAAAAAATTAAATGGATGTTTTATATATTTTTTTTAACTTAAATATACTTTAACACATTAATTATCAACCAAATTCATTTGAATTAATTCCACCCAAAAGTGGTTAGATTTATTAATAAAAGAATGATCATTTTATCCCTTAAAACCACCCCTCCTTAATAGAAATAACCACCCCTTAATTCATCACTCTCTACTAAAAATTAATTTATCATGAAATTACTCTCCATATCTATTTATAAATCCCTATGAAGGATTTATAGGATTTTAAGGTGCCCCTCGCATATTTCAAGGAGTATCCTCTCAAGGAAAGGGTCCCCCATCCTCCTCTTTCCTTTTCAAGTTCTATACTCTGTTATATTGTATTTATAAATTCTTTATCAAATAGTATAATGCTTTTATTTAAATTATATTATCTTCAATGTAATATACTATTAATGAAATTTTATTTATTACCTCCCATTATAACCTTTACCTAAGCTATTATAATGATAAAAAATTCTCATAACCATAAAACCATCCTAAACTTTAGTAAGTAAAGTGTTAATGGTATTCCTAAGAAACAAACCCCTATATGGATAAAAAATATGGAAATTGTTTTAGAGTAAATGGATTTAGGGGTTATAATAATGTAGATAGTTGTTCGAGTATATCCTGGTCATCATTCTGGTGCATGGTGAATGAGCCTTTACTATGCACCTGGTTTGACACTCCTGTGGAATATTCTTGGATGATCTACATGATATTTACCAAAAATTTAATAAGGGATCATCTATAATTTCATTTGAATCCTACCTGTTCCAATGAATATATTTTAATACCTAGACACCTCGATCACCTTAGTTATTGTAAACACCTAGTAACTACAATCTCATACCCTTAACTTGTTATGGGTGATTATTTGAACACTATGAAATCCTTAGTTATTTCTTATATATGATAAGGTATTTCAAATAGATATATTTATTGACTATTTTATTGGATCAAAATATTTTCATACCATATAATCCTTTTCTCTATATGGAATAATCATGTAATATAAATCTCATTGAGAAATTATGCTAATTATTTCACTCAATGAACATTATACCATGAAATTATTTAGTTTTTGATGGATTACATTGGACATTTATGGGATGGGAGGGGACAAGAATTATATAAACCCTTAGTGAACTGGTAGGTATCATGAGAGAAATAAAATAGTCTAATGGGATCATCCATACCTTTTATGTATTATTTATTTGTCTAATGCCTTGTATAACGACATAAGTTTTTCATAAAAAAGTATTACATCTATTTAGATTAATATTAAATACATGAAAATACCATCCATTCTAGAACCTTAAAGGGTTATAGCCTTTGAAGATTAGATATAAAACATTAATATTTTATGAAATGCCTTCAATATCTCCTAAAAAGGTCTTCTCACACAGTACTCCTCTTTGGAATACCCTAGCTAAACCTTTCTTCATTACCTGGGGAAGGAAACATAATAAAGGGTGAGCTTATATGCTCAGTAAGGGTAAAAATATGAGATATCAATCCATTATCATGTGAAATAATAAGATTAGAATAAGGTTATGTGATCATGAACATAAATTTTGAAGTTTATAACCAACCTTTCATAGATCATAAACATGATTCATGGCATAAACATTATCATTTTATAAAACATTGACCATAAGAGAAAGAAATCAAAATAAAGAAATAAATCCTGAACCGTTAACACATGTCATAAAAGTGTGGAACCATTATAAATCTAAAAAACCATTTTATATGTCAATATTAACTACTGATACAATCAATATAGTGTATTAGGACGCACTTGTTTCCTATAATAAAAACCATACTTATGTATTCCATAGGATCCTAAATCATTAATCATATCAAATACCTTGAATATAAATGGGTTTTATAAACATTTCATCATTACATAACCCATGGAAAAGAAATGGGTTTCAAAAACAATTCATCAGAGAATAACTTAAGGAAATGTAACGGGATTCTTAAACATCATGCCATCATATAAATAAACCATATAGAAAAATAATAAGGATTTTATCCTTGGATAATATCCCTAGTAAAGCATAAGTAACATCAAATAATGTTATCTTAGATAAAAAATGATTTTCAAAGATCACTTTAAATAATTCTTTTGGAAAGTATCCTTTTCCATTTTGAAAACACCTTTTTTTATAATCCGTACAATTACAAAGAAAAAAAAAATTTCTTTCAAAATAACCTTTTAGGATTTTATAGGAATCATAAAATCACTAAGGCATCATAATAGCAGGAAGTTCTACTCTTTTTGTATAAATTTTTTTAAAAATATTTCTTATGTATTTTTTTCAAGAAAGTCACAAAGTGCCTTGTTTGGAAAATGATAAAATGATTCCTTTCAAATCATTCAGTAAAATGTAAAACATATGTAAAAATGAATTTAAAAAATCTTAGGAGAACAGAAAAATAATTATTAATTTTTTTAGAAAACATGGACATAGAAGAGAAATATTTCTTAATGGAGTCTTAAATGTAAACAATCTTGAATAATGATGAGATTATGAAAAAAACCCATACCTCAAGACTTGAATTTATTTAGTAATATTAAAAAATACTATATAATAAATATGGGTTTATTATAAATTTATTACATAACCTTAACTCTATCAAAACATTTATTATTTATTTATAACATCTTATCACCCTTTTATATATATTTCTTATTAAAATCATTATTCTTAGTGATAACTCTTTCATTTTCCAAGCATGTTTCAGTTCATCAATCTTGACGCTTATAATTTTATATTGTTTTAATAATTTAAATAATGTTAATCAAGGTATATAAATTATATAGAATAATTATATATATTTATAATCATTTATATAAAGTATATATAGAAAAATGACTCACACCATTCATGGAGATGGTATACTGTATGTACACATGACCACTTTTTTCATTTTTTGATTGAATGAATTAAAGAAATGAAAATAATAATTAATATCTATAGAATAATTAATATATCATATATATCATATATATTCATTAAACCCATCATAATACCCATCCATAAAATATGGTGATGGAAAATGAATTGTATCACTACGTGGAGATGCTAAGCCGTATAAATGCTTGAGGAATGTTTCACTTTTTGTTTGATGGAAAAGGAGGATTATAATGATGTTTTCATAATAATAATAAAATTTGATAATATTTATGATACTTAAGTTATTATTTTATGATTAAAATCATATATTCATAGGAGTTAAGGAAGAGTAAAAAAATAAGGTGACAGGTTAGAGAAATCACCTCGTTTTCAAAACGTCTCCTTTAGGTCTCCTCTAATGGGCTCTAGGGTTGGTATTTTGAGAAGAAAAATACCTATAGAATGTATCTAGAGAATTTTATAATAAATTTTTTCATTTTATGTGAAATATAGAAGGATAAATGTTTTTTAAGTAAGCAAGGGAGGAGTTTTTCTTTTATAATTGAGGGGATGGACAATTTTGTAATTTCTCAAAAGATTAAATTATAATAAATTATTTTTCCATAAAAATACCACCAAATGACCATGGATTTTAATATAAGATTTTATATAGCTATTATAAAATCAAAATATATATTTTAGATAGGGTTTGGTATTATTTTAAACCATATCATTTTGATTAACCCTTAGTTAACCAATTTTAATTTTAACTACGTAACAACTTTTTCAATATTAAAAGGTTGTAATATTTGATTATATGGTATCAATTCGATCATAAATGGCCAATTTATGAAATTTTATACCATATAACAATGAATTTTTATTTTTTTAAATATTTTTATGTTTTTTAAATAATTTAATAAAATATTAATCCTATAAAATATCATTATTATCAATTTTGATACTATTCACTAATTTGAATATTAAAAATATCATGTCTTATAAAATTAGAAAAAATATTTTATTATATGACAAAAATATTAATTTAATTTATATAATTCTTTAATCTCCTTAAATATATCAAATTATGTTACTTTTAATATTTTTAATATCATTTATTTTATTTTTCCTTTAAATGAATAGTTACTATATCAATTTTGTATAAGCATTTAAGATAGTTATTTTTTTCCTAAAAATTATAAATAAATTACCATGATGTATATACATATTTTATATTTCTAAATAATTCTTATAATTAAATATATACAATGAATAACTGTATATTATAAATGTTATAGTTGTTAAAAACATGAATGTGCCATCTCTGACTTTTCTTTAAATAAGATATTATAAAGGTTATAATCTCCTCCAAGTGGTCCCAAAAGTAATAAATAAATTTATATCATGAAAATATATTTATTAAGTTCAAAATGGACACTTATATTCTTTAGCAACCTACTTTTTCCTCCATGTGGACACATAAGAGATATTTAAGACAAAGAAAGTAAAATTTTGTAACATTCTTTGATTTAAATAATATATAAGTCATTTTCATGGAAAAATATCCATTAAACCACTAAATTTTAAACCTTAAGTGTTAATAGTTTAATTAAATCCATCCAATAATAAATCTTATGAAAAATTATATCCTTATCACTTATTTTTAATCCATATAAACCTATTTTACCATTTACCGAGGTAATAAAATTTACCATAACTTCTATTCATATAAAATAAAAATAAAAAAGACTTATTTAATACATTTGGACCCAATTATTAAAAATATGGAATCAATTTTTTAAAATTTAAAACTCTGAAGTTACCGAATTCAATTTAGAATAAAACTGAAAAAATGCAATGAAAAATAGATTTTTCCTAAAAAAAGACCTTTTTAAATATAAAATATTTTTATACTAAATTTAAGTATAAAATATAATTAAAAAACCCTAATTGTTTTATTTTTAATCAAAATTAACTAATTAAAATTTATAAATAATCTAATTTTTTTTATGTTGTAAAAACATTAATATAAAATACAGTTTTCAATAAAAATCTGTATTTTTCATTATTACATGAAAAATAAATGTTTTCAGAAAATTCTAAAAAAATAATTTTATATTAATTTTGAAATTAGGAATTAAAAAATAAAATTATTTTTGTAAAATTAAATTTCTATTATTTTTAAAAAATTAATATTCACTCATAAAAAGAAGAAAAACTCATTTTTGAAGAGGACCTTCTTTTTGGAGAATAGAATGACTTTACTAAAAATTGTGTGGTTATTTTATAAGAACATACCAATAAATTAATATTGAGTTGGACCATTTTATTTATTTCAAAAATAAGTTATTCCTATTCATTCCCTTCAATTTAATGGCTCGATTATAACAAACATATAATATTTTTATATTATTTCGTGGTTCGTCTAAACTTTCTGTTGCATGCAACACAAACTATCAAAGAAATAAAATTATTTAAAAATATATTTCATAAAAATATCATAGTGTTACACCTTTATGTAATGTTTAAGATTCTTGACATTATACAATTCCTTCACTATGTGTTCCGTTATTATCACCTAGTTTTTTATTCGTTATTATATTGTCTATTGATTTATTTATGCTCTTAGTTTCAATTGTTATGGCATAACTCAATTTATTTATTCATTCCATAATGTTTGTTTTGTAATAGATTTTTATGTATTCTATCACCTTAGTAAGGCTCTGAACTTACCTTTTTATATTTTTTTCTATTTCCTTAAGAAACCATGAAGATTACAACATATAACAAATGGATTATCCAGAAGGAGGATATTGTTTCATGAATTCAAATGATGTATGTAATGTTTAATTATGTATCAATTCTTATAATAATAATAAAATTCAAGATCTTATTTATTATGATATATGTATTATGTACCATTTTTAATAAATTAACCATAGCCTCTAGGAAACTATAGTTGGGGTTATTACAGTCAATAATCAAAGTATAGTTGCTAATCAATAATGAAACAATTAATTGATCAATATTAATGAGGATTGATAACTCCCCATTCTATGATGATCCATACCTATATTACCTACTTTGGGTCTATCTTGAAATCTAAGTTATAATACTGGTGCTTTCCTCAGTGGGAGGTGGTGTACACACATTTGTATATATACTGTTATGTATAAATATATTGATGTGTGTGTCTAGAATCATCATCTTAGAGAGGATAGTATACTCATCTCCTCTTAGGGAGGAAATATATACATATATTATCCTCACATAGGTTGACATTCATCTTCTCAAAGTAAGGATCATGTATATATATATATATATTCATAATCACACACACACAACATTCCATTATGTGATAACTCTCTTCTCATAGGGATAAAATACTTGTGTGTGTGTGTATCTCCATGTGTAGCTAGCACATAAAACTCAATATAGAACCTATAATACTAGGTTCAGACACTTGCATGTACAACACATAAAAAAATATGGGCCATTTTGAAAATAATAGACATGTTTTATATCAAGACAACACACAAGCTAAATATCATTGTAATGACCATGCTATACAAATAAGTAGTAGACATGATATATAAAAAAGTTTAGGATATTATCCAAGTCAAATTAATAATTATAAACAATTCAATATCCTAATACACATTCCCCTTTTACATCATCTTAGAACCATACTATCATGATAGAAACTAAAATAGTATAAAACCTTTTAAAAACTAGTAGGTAAACCATAAATAAATTAAAACAATGTAGTAAACAAGCATAAGGGATTTGGTCTAAATAAGTATCATGGTAGTCTAATATCAATATTCAATCCATACTCATAGTATACCAACCAAGGTAAGAAATAATTTTTATAGGATGTTTTATGAAAAAATCATAAACAAGCCAAATGTGGCTCCAACTATATTGCACCACTGATAGGGTTTGGTATAATTTAAGTAAGGTATAACCTATAACCAAGGGATAAATTCCTAAGAATGAACAATTTATACAACCTAGTTATGAAAGAACTCTCTTTATTATCAAAGTATTATTTAGAGATATACCACTATCAATTAATTTACTCTAAGGTTTGATTTTAAAACAAAACCCACCTGGTACTCAATACACTAGTGAGGAAAATTAACGATTCTAATTATTCATAACCAAAAGAAGTTTGGAATATTACTTCAAATTTTCATAGTTTATATTTAGGAAACCTTGGTTTAATAGAGTAAGGTAAGAGTTATTGGAGTAATAATCTTAATAAAACAATTTAATGGAGAATTAATTTTTTCAAATGAATTTTGGAAATGATCCATTTACCACAAATTTTTTTTACATAAAACTATACCCACCATTGAAAATTAATAAAAAAAATTGTGTTTATATATATTTATATTATAGATATAATAAATTCATTATATTTTTATGATAGTTAATTCATTTTATTCTCATATATTAATTAATTATTTATCTTTATGGAGTTTTGTAATTAAAAGATCATTTCCATAGATTTTTTTATTGTATAAAATGGATTTTTTTTAAAATTTAATCAATTAATTTAATTTTTGAAATAAATTTGATGGAAAACTATTGATAATCCTTTGGTTTGTAGTTCTTATGTAGAAAAATAATGTAGCTAAAGTAACTAAATAGAGATATATAGAAAAGTCATAATCCTGGTTTCTAAAGAATTGAAAAAGGACTCTGTATGTAATAGTCATTTTGGATCTGCATTAAATACATAATAGTTACTACCATTGTGAAAGATATACATAAGGGTAAACAAATTATATGTATGGGTTGATCAGATCTTGCAGTAGATACATAAGAGTTTTAGAAAGATGTGCAAATAATTTTCCTTTTCCATTTGAGGTGAAGAGTCAAAATTCCATGATATATGTAAGATTTGTAAGCTCATACATAAAGGTTATTTGAGTATTAAATGGGATACATAAAAGTTACCAAGTTATGTTATGAAATGAATAAGGGTTTCACTACTGGAACCGTAGATAAGTAAGAGACTCTATTTTTCTACAGAAGTGAAAATATTATTATGTAATAGTGAGTCTAAAAATATGGGTCATACATAGAAGCTATATAATAATTTTAAAGATTGTGTAAGGGAAATAAACACTCATGTAAGGTCCAATTCAATTTATAAGGGGATACATGAAGGATATACCCTTTATAAAATCAAGATAATGTTATGTCCCATGAGAATTAAAAAAATTTAATACATTCTTAGGGAACTATGATTGTAGAGATAATATCAATTCCATGTAGAGTCTATGATTCCTAAGTGAAATAGAAGAATATATTCATATATGAATGCTTAACTAAATCTATAAATAATGAATCTCACCACCAAGGTATCAACTAATCCTAAAAGTGGACATTCAATGTGTGAATTTGAAAGAAACCTAAAATCTTGAGGAAAATATCCAAAATGAACATGGATTAGATCTCATGATGTTAGTTACATTTGGAATCATCAATGGTACCAAGGAAGTAAGGGATAAGTTGTTTAGGAATTTTGAAACTGCAAGGATAAAGGGGATTGTGGGTTTTCAGAGTTTGGGGGGTTTGGTATTGTTGTTGAATTTTTTTATTATGTCTTAATTATCCCCTAGTTATAACCTTATCCATAAAGGGATAAAAACCTTTAAGTGATTGAGATAGTGAGGAGGAGAGCCTTTTACAAATTCTTGAGTCTGAATATCAATATTAAGTTATTCTAATATTATTTTATCCTAGTCTCTAATGATTAGATGGTTAATTCTATGTGATTGTAGTTGGTTTATATTACATGCACTATTGTCTACTTAGGGTGATAAATTCTACTCTTCATCTACTTAATTTTCCCTATGTATGGTGGAATGGGTATAGTTTTGTGGTGCAGTATCAAGTGATTTCTAATATGAGTGTGGAAGGTTGTGTATCTCTTTGGATTTATTAATTACACATTCACTCAATTGGGGTTTTCTTGAGTACTTTAGAAGATCCAAAGGCCAAGATTCAGAATATTTTATGAAATCTTCCCACACTTATAGGAAGGAGAAACAGTAGTGGTAACTACCAATTCAAAACTCATACTCACTACCACTCCTTTGTGTGAGAGAAGTGATTTTGGATACTATTATTAATCAAATCAGAGTAGGATTATTTTTTAATTTAAAACTAGGATAGAATAAATGTTTTCAATCTAACCCCTAATCCAATCACCTAATTCATCAATTGATGAATCACCTTTATTTTATTTTCAATTGTTCTTATATTTCTCAAATAAATTATAAAAGACCCTTGTTATTTCACTAATTGTGAAAATATGAATTTGAACCCCTCCTTAGTAAAAAAATTTGGTCACTACTATACAATAGTTTAACCTTAAGTAACTAATAAAAATTTTCACCATCTCATGAAGGGTGTGTTAAAAACTTGGAACCATTGCTGGGGAGGTGGTTCTAAATTCCCAACCATAATTTTCATTATTCACTATAACTATAAACATTTCATTCATCTTGATCAAGATATTGAGAGAAACTGTCAATCAAAAATTATATAATTAAGAAAATTGAGAATTATCAAGAAGATTTTGAAAACATTAAACTATCATACTCAATTGAAACTTCAAGTGTTCACCGTGAATCTGTGATCATGTCAGATCATATCAACCAAACTGTTAGTGATCTATGTGTACCTAATTTAATTAATCAAAATAATCATATTTTGATGCCTATATTACAAGATGATTAAAAATTAAAAACTATAATGATTCAACTTATTCCTTTATTTAGTTCATTTTTGGTAAATATCAAAAAAAAATCAAGTAATTCATTATTTTATACACTACACTTAATATAATTGGAGTGACTGAGGAATAAGTCAAGTGGTGAGAATTTTATTTCTATCTCAAAATAGAAGCTAAAAAACTGTTATACTAACTACAGCTAGGAGAAGTAAATAACTAAGATAACCTTCATAAGAGTTTTCTTCAGCATTTATTCTAAAATTTAAAGGATCACTACCATAAGTAAATAGATTTATTACATAAAAAATCATTAAGATAGAATTTTTATGAGTATTGGGAATAATTCAATAATCTATGTGAAAGTTTTCCACACTAACCAATTAAGGAACACCATTTCCTAATTTTCATCTATCCAGGTCCACTAGATAGAGGTACAATTATTTTGGATTCATTATTAGGAGAATCTTTGATTATAAAACCACTAATTGAAGCAATAGGATTGATTTAAAATATAACATAAAATTCACAATAGTTTGGTACAAGAGGTATTGGTATAATAGTATTTAATGAAGTAAGATATACTAGATCAACCTTACCTGATTATAAACATGAGGAATCAACCACTTTGGTTATACATATTATTATTAATAAATTAGGTAAACAACTCACACTATTAAAGTTATGTGGTATTTTTTTATCAATATCATTATAATGACCAATGTGATCATGTAAATGACACAAAACGTTGTGTGAATTTCTATAAACATAGGTAATTTCAATAATCCAACCAAAGAAGGGGAGGTAATTCTCAAGCTCAGTATGGGTATGGGAAACAAAAAAAATAAATCCATACAACCCTTTTAATAACAATATCATCACTTCCATTCCAATAACCCTTCAAACAACCAAAAAATAAAAAAATCTTCTAACCAACAACCATTTAACAAAGTAAACCCGATAAAAAAATTTAACTATCTCATAAACACATGTGTAGAAACAAACATATTTATTAATTAGGGAGTTGAGTAATGATTTGAAATAATTAAAAATACATCATGTATAGAAATAATGACAAAAAATAATTGTAAACTTTTTTCACAACCCATACCAAATATAAATTTCAATTTATGTGTGGTAACAACCATGAGTGGTAAGAAGAGTCACTTCAACCCCAGACCATATCCGAAACTACCTAAGGAGACCAAAAGGGAAGATGAAGATAAGCCTAGTAAGTTTAATAAGAAAACAAAAACATCATTATAAAATAATCTTAGGGTAAAATAATGCATTCCACTATAATTTCTATCAAGAGTGTTTCAATCGAAGAATATTCACGAGAAGAAATACAAAGAGAAACTCCAGACACCATATAAAAGGTTAAAATAAATATACCTATTGTTTAATCCCTCAAATAGATTTCCAAATATTCTAAGTTTCTAAAGGAACTATACACCCAAAAATGAATACTTTGAGGGAATGTGAGATTGAATTTAGGGATAAATGTTTTAGCCTTGATAATACCATAATTTCAAAGCACATTTCATGATCCATATACATTTTCTATACCTTTTATAATTGGATATATGTATTTCATAGATAAATAATGTGACTAGGAAGATTTTATTTATATCATGCCACATTTTTTATTTTCTTATTTATTTATTTTTAACTCAAACTAATAATATTGGTTGTACAAATAGCCAATAGAACCACTATATTCTTAGAATAAGTCTTTAAATATGTTTTGGTAAGATTATAGAATTTGATCTTGCTAGATGGTTTTTATGTGTGGAAAATGGAATCAGGTGAGACACCAGCTCAATCACCCATAATTTTGGGAATAAAATTCTTGAAAACAAAAAATACAACCATAAATGTCCATTAAGTTACTATGAAAATTGAGTTTGGAGTGAACACTATCCACTTTAATAATTTTAATTCAATTAAAAATCCATATGAAGAGCATTCACTTTTTACAATATCACATTTTGATCAATCCAATCCATGTTGGGAAACTGGTTTGTTGGAATAAATTTTTCATTTGGGTAATAAAATTGTATTTTAATTTTTTTGAAAATAATTGGGAGGGACACAAAAATCCTTTACAACCATCTAAATATGAGGTAACTTTATATTTCTTTTATGTATTTGATTATTTATTCATTTATGAATGAGATGATAATTAATCTCTTATATAGTAAGTCTAGGCCATTGAGGTAGGTAAACTAAATCTAATTTCATATTTAGTTAGGACCCAAAATCTTGAATTCAGACTTTTCCCATATAATTAAAGTATGTATTTTTAATTTAGGAGGAAAATATTATAGTAATAATTTATTGTAACATTCAAGAACAAAGGATGATAAATATTTTGAGGGAAAACATGAGATAAAATTTATGATATATTCTTTGGATTAGTTTTAAAATCTTCATGCACATAATTCTATGGGAAAGTGGGGAAAATCTTGTTATAAAAACTCTGAGGAGACTTAACCCAATAGTGATTTAAGTTGATAAAAAAGAAATTGAAAAGTTATTGGAAGCCTACATAATTTACCCAATTTTTGATTCATAGTGGGTCAATCCGATTCATATAGTTCCCAAAAAGTTTGGGCTATCCATAGTGAAGAATGAAAAAAATAAATTAATTCATATGGGAGTATATAATAGATGGAGAGTTTGTATTGAATATATAATGCTGAACTATATCACATGAAAATATCACTTTACTATACCATTTATTAACCCAATTATTAATAAACTATTAGTTAATACCCATTATTTCTTTTTAGATTGATTTTGTAGATATTTGTAGGTGCCCATAGCACATGAGGACCAAGAAAAGACAACATTAAACTATCCTTATTAAACATTTACTTATAGGATAATTCTATTTGGATTGATTAATTCACTAGTTATATATTAAAAATACATGGTAAGTATTTTATTTTATTTTATTTTGGAATATCTTGATGTATTTCTGGATGATTTTACTGTTCTTAGAAATTCATTTGATCATTGTTTGTAAAATCTTGATAAGGTTTTGAAAACTATTATTAAAAAGAATATTGTCTATAATTTTGAAAAGTTTCATTTCATGGTTGATAGAGACATTATTATGGGATATGTGATTTCAAAAAATGGGATTGATGTTGATAAATCTAAAATTGGTGTTATTGATGCATTCTCTTCTTTAACATCTGCAAAACATGTTGGGTTATTTTTAGGACATGCATGATACTATAGAATATTCATTTAGGATTTTAGTAAGATTATTGTTATAGTTTACCAATTGATTTTAAAAGATTAAAAATTTATTTTTGATGTCCATTATAGGTTGTCTTTTGTTGAGATGATGTGTTAATTGAACACACAACCAATCATACAACAACTTAATTGGGAGTAACCTTTTGAAGAGATGTGTAATGATTCAAACCATGATTTTGGAAAATATTTTTAATATATTATTTAATAAAGAAATAATTATATTACATATGACTGAAGAATACTGGATGTATCTCAAACCATTATAAAACCATTTAAAATTATTTTTAATACCTTTATTCCTTAAAATAGTTCAGGCAAAATTTGTATGGTATTAAAGTGATTATTTTCTCTGATCATGCATACCTTAGGTATCTAATGATGAAGGGAGAAACAAAGTCACAACCAATGAGATAGTTACCATTATAGAATGAGTTTTATTTAGAGATAAAGGACAAAAGAAGATCTGAAAATAAAATAGAAGATAACTTGATTTGGATACCCCACAAAACTGAGGTAGAAATTCCAGATGAAGAGCTATTTAATGACTTTATTCTAGGTGAAACACTTTATTTAAGTGAAATAGAGTTACCATGGTTTGTTTATATAGAAAATGTATAATAAATTTATCAATTTACCTCACATATGTACCCATAAAAATTTTTTAGACTCAAAGTTGAATCAAAATTTTAATGTTTGGGGAGATCTATATATTTGGAAGATTTGTAATGATCAAACGATTGTGATATGTTGTCCTAAAAGTGATGTAAAATATATAATGAAGTTTTTCAACACATTAGTTTTTTAAGGACACTTTAGCCCTCAAATAACTTATAGGAAAGTCTTTGAATCTGTCATATGTTATTCCAAACTTTTTAAAGATGCATATGAGTTTTATAAGAAATGAGAGCAATTATAATTCAATGGAAACATATCCAGGAGGAAATAAATTCCTCAAAGACAATTTTTTTTGAAATATTTAAATTATGGGGTATATATTTTGTGTATCCCTTTACCATGTCATTTGGATATTCTTAAATCATGTTAGCTAAAAATTATGTTTCAAAATGGGTGGAAGAAAAACCGACCAAAATTGATGATTCCACTATTATGTGTGCCTTTTAACAGACTCATATCTTTTATGGATTTTGAATTATAAGGAAATTCCTTAGTCATCAAGGAACCTACTTTTTAAATTGTATCGTGGAAGATTTAATGAGTAGATATGCCATTACCCAAAAAACATCATCACCCTATCACCCACAACCCATTAGGAAAACTGACATTTCCAATAGGGATATTAAAGGGATTTTTTAAATGAATATGAATATAAATAGGAAATATTGGAGAAAAAGATTATTATACAACTTTTAGTATTATATTATAGATTATGAAGCCTCAATTGGCATGAGACCATACTAATTTACATAACAGAATTTTTTTCATCTTCTTGGAACTAGAACAAAAATCTTATTGGATAGTTAATGATATGTGTTTGAATTTCAAAAAAATTAGACAAGAAATAAGACTTTAGATTCAAGAACTATTAAAAATAATGGGTGAGTAATTTTAAAATTCTATAATTTACAAGTAGATAATAGGAGTGACACATGAAAAAACGATTCAATAAAGATACTTCTATCTAATAGAACAAGTCATGCTTTATAACTCAAGGTTGAAATTAATTTTAGGTAAATTTAATTTCAGATGGGGATTCCCATTTACCAAAACTAACTTATAGCCCTTTGGTGTTGTGAATATTGTTAAATAAGGAGATAAGAACCCATTAACTATCAACAAAAAAATATTGGATAAATATATTGGCAATCAACCACAAACACCAATGGAGGAGATCACACTCCTCTAACCTTTCTACCAATAAACCCATAGTGTATGCCATTCCTTAACCTTAACTATGGATTTAATTATATAAAGTATTATCATAATTCAATTTATATTATAATTTACTCATGAAATTATTTCATTTAAGGGTAGGGAGGAGAAACCTTTTTAAATTATAGAATTTCATGTTTTTGTTTTTGTTTTCTTTTTGAGTGTTTTTAAAAATATTTGAGATAAAATTAAACTCCTTTGTAAATTTAGAACATATTATAATTGTAATAAATTTATTTATCCATGAAACTCAACTTAAATTAATTTTGAAATAAAATTATCTTTAGATTTTTAGTTTGGGAAATTTAGGAAAATACCATTGATCATTAAATCTCATGTGATTACATACTATCCACTTTTAAAATCACTTACATGATATACTACTAAACCATTTTGAAAAATTAATTACAATTCCATTATTTATTTATATAACTAATTTATAATTTAATAACCATTATTTTATATAAATTATGGTCAAAATTTGGGATAATTAAGGATTTTTTTTAAAATGATTGAGGCATTATTTTGATAAAAAATTTAGTTTTAAAATCAAATTATATTTTTTTCTTTCCTTTACATATAGCCTTTTTTATCCCCTAGAATCCATGAATGACCTTTTTAGGTTTCCATATTAAAATCCTTGAATCCCTAACCAACCAACTCTATAAGAAAACATTGATCATAGTTTAACTCAAGTGTGGGGAAGAAGTTGACATGTTAGATGATATATAAGGAAATACCAAGCCTAGGAATATGATAAAGAAAAAAGGTTTATCTTTGAAATTTTTTCAAATAAGTTTACACCAAAATTGGAAGATCAATGATTTATCTCTACCTTTAAAATTAAAATATGTGTAGAATTGACATGAAAAAAGAAAAATAAAATAAAAAATAAAATTATTGAATGAATAAGGGAGAAGAAAAAATTGATTTTACTAATGGTTTTATTGTGTAAAAATTCCATGAAATCTACAGGGAGTTGAGTGATAAATCACTACAATAGAGATTGAGTGAGGATAACCTTCCTAAGTGTAAATTGTTAATCAAGTATTTTTCATCATTGATACCTAAACCTCCTTATTATGATTCAAATTTTTTGACATAATAATGTACTAAACCATAGAAATAGAACAAACTTTAAAAGTACTCGTGATAAATAAAAGTACTTGAATCATTGGGTGGGTATTTAGAAACTCATTGATACTGTGTTTACCCCTTCATGAGTTTGAATTGAGAAAAAAATTGCTTAAAATTCATACTTTGTGTGATGAGAGAAATATTTCTGGAAAGATAGGTATAAGTGAGTATGAGAGGATTCCAAAATTATAAACCCATTGAATGAACTTCATAGAGAAAACGAATAAATGATTTATAATAGGCATGATAATATTGAGTGGCATGATTATTTAAATTAGAACTCACATTGGCTAGTAGTTTGAATTTTTATTAAGTAATACTTTTGATGCTAAATTATCAAAAAGTCCAAGATTTTAGAGTGGGTGAACTGATATAGGCAATTAATTTATTATATTTTATTTAAATTTATTTCATTTTAATCCCTTATATTTATCAATTAATTGGTTTTTAAATAATTTTGTAATTGAAGGAACGTTTCATTATATTTTTTCAACATTTTAGAAAATAGATGAAATTTTAAATTTAATTTATTTATTTAATTTTTTGAATAAAATGAATGGATGACTATTGGAAATCCTTTAGTTTGTTTCTTTAAATGAGAAGAAGAATGTGGATGGATTAGTTAAAGAATGAAATATAGAAAATTTATCATCCTGATTTTTAAATAATTGATAAAGGTCTATGTATGTAAGAGTAATTTTGGATCCACACTGAATACATAAGAGTGAATATGTCGGTGAAGGAGGCACGTTAGCGTAAAAAACCTACACAAAAGGTTTTATTATATCTTCCATTAACTATATAAGAATTTTTGGATGATGTATAATGAATTTTCTTTTAACATTTTAAGTGAATATTCAATATTTCCTAAGATATGTAAGAGTTGTATGATAATACACATAGGTTATCAATCCATTAAAAGGGATATGTAATGGTTACAGGGTTTTTTTATTCAATGCATAAGGGTTACACTATTGGAGGCTGGGATATATAAAATATCTCCTTTTATGTAGAACTTAAAATCTTGATATTCATAGTTAATTTTAAAATATGGTTCATACATAAAAGTTGTATCATAATTTCAATGAATGTTTAAGGTTCAATAACACTTATGTAAGGGATACTTTATTTTACAAGGGGTACATAATTGTTTTATCATTTGTAAAATAAGAAGAATGTAATTTCTCATGATAATATAATATTTTCAAAACATTCTGGAAGAATATATTCTTGTGGAGATCATCTGAATACTACGTTGATCTCGTTCATGCTGAGGGATCTAGGATAAAATATTCATACATGAATTATTTTCCAAGCTAGGATAGAATAATTTGATCTTTTAGGTGTTGACCGATACCAAGAATGGAATATTCTAAGTGTTCATTTATTGGGAACCTAAAATATGGAGGAAAATATTAAAAATCCATGTGGAGGAGATCTCATGAAGATTCATATATGTGGAATAGTCATTTAAACGAAGAAAGTGAGGGAGAAAATATTTAATAGTTTTGATTCTATATGGATAAAAGGGATTATGAGTTTTCAATGTTCAGGCAGTTTAGTCTTGTTTTTGAATTTTCTAATGTGTCTTCATTCTCCAATGGATATAAATCTAAACATGGTGAGACAAAACTATTTTAGTGATTGGGATAGTGAGGAGGAGAAACTTTTTTTAATTATTGAGTCTGAATATCAATATCAAATTCTTTTATTTTTATTTGATTTTGGTTTGTAGGGTTGAGTTGGTTAATTTAATACAATTATATTTTTTTATATTTCATAAATTATTATGTGATTAGGGTGATAAATTATTTTCTCCCACTAAAATAACTTTCTATATATGATTGAATGGGTATGGTTTTGCAATGAAGTATCAAGTGATTTCCAATACGATTATGGAAGGAAGTGGATCTCTATAGATTTATCAAGAGAACCTTCACCTGATTATGAGTTGCTTTAGTAATTCATGAAATCTCATGATTGAGATTATAATTATGGTATTATATTTTCAAACAATCATATAAAGTAGGATCAATTAGTAGTGATTATTGATGATTCAAAATTCAGACTCACTACCACCACTTAGTGGGAGAGAAGCAATTTTGGATACTCTCATTAATATAATCTCACTAGATGATTAATCAAATTAAGACTTGGATAATATAGAAATTGGTAATCCAACCCCTAAACCAATTATTTAACCTATCAATTGATTAATTATTTTTTTTCTTTTTAATTGTTCTTAGTTTTCTAAAATCAATTCAAATTGAACCCCCCTTTATTTCACTAATTATGATCAAATGAACATTTACCTCGCCTTAGAGGAAACCTTTGGGCTCTACTATACCATTGTTTAATCTTAGGTACTTTATAAATTTTTTTCAACACCAAATAATTGGTGTGTCAACATACATACACACACACACACATCAAAACTTTATGTTAATATGAAACCATAATGATTTTCATGTCATCTCACTCTTCACTTAGTAAATTCATCAATTAAATCACCAATAAAGCACTCTATTAACCAAAAGATCAGTGTGGATTGTTTTTTTATACATAATTTGGGTTTGGCATGGAAGATATGATTTACCTTTTATAATCCAAGTAAGACTCAAGGTGAATATTTTTATTTACATTTTAAAAGAACTAAATAGGTTTAGTTTAAGAAACCATTCCATTTTTTCTAGTTATACTCATAAATGTTTTAAACAAAATACGCAATAGTGGTTTCTAATTCATCCCATGTTTAATATTAAAATAATTTGTGTAATTGTGTGGGATAATTTGATCATGTGACATGACTAAAACATTCCCCCTAACTAATATTTCCAATTACAATTTAAATATAAAGATAAATATTTGTAAGGAATCAATAAAATACAAAATTAGTATAACAAATTCCTTAAAATAAACAAGAGGTAATGAATATACTAATTTAGTACCATATAAATTGATTAAAATAAATTAATTTTTTATAACAAATTTTTTTTTCAAATAAACCCGTTTATATTTCCAAAAATATAAGATAATATTAATTAATAATTTTGGAAAATAGAAGAAAAAAATTTCATATACATATCCTTAAAATCACTTAGAGTGTAGAGAACACCTGAAATTAATATGTGATGGGTTTTCCAAGTTCCCAAAATCTTCAAAGATCACTTAAGAACCATTAAACCAAATTCCATGGCCAAAGTAACCAAATTACATAATCATGATAATAGATGATCACGATAAATCTATGAAAAATAAATGCAATTAACTTATATAATATATCAAAAATATTGTAACCTAAAGACCTAAAAAAATCCCCCAAAAATTTTCTTTAATTTCGTATCAAATCAATAAAACCCTAAAATAAACCATAACTTAGTCTCCTTTCACCAAAATAGTAATGAACTAGTAGTGAAATACTCACTTAATCATTTTTTAAGAAAAATAAGGGAAATTAAATTAATCTTAGATGAATTTCACCATGTCTTGATGGAATTAAAACTCAACACCTAATCCACTAAAATAAATTATAGAAAAAAAATAAGTTAAATTAAGGATAGGTTAGAGGGGATTTTTTACCTTGGATTAGGCTTGATAAATCCCCTTGGACCCACCTTGATGTAATAGGAGAAAAATATGGGAATAGGGAGACTAATAGGATCCATGGGAAAACCTCACATATAAAGTTTGAAGGATGAAGCTGAAATGGATATAGGGATTTTGAAGAAAAAGATCAAAGTACCCATTTAAAATATGAAATTGCAGATTCTTAATACCCATTATGGGCCACCAAGTAGTCCAAATTATAAAACAAAAAATAACCCCTCAATGAAAACCATAAATTCAAATGGGTCTTCTTTTCCATTAATCAAATTCCCATAAAGAGACAAATTAACTTTTATATTTATTCTTTAAGGACACATTTCATTATAACATCTCCACCGTATAACTTCTCATCCTTGAGAAGTCTAAGAAGATGAAATTTAAAGACTAACACCCTTAATAAGCCACTGATTTAATTAACCTCTCATCACAAATCACCAAACCATGATCACATAACCCAAAATGATTCAAAAAATATCTTGAAATAACACATCACTTCTATTTTATGCTCTAAAATTTGATCCAAAATAAAAATACCATATATTCTTAGTACCCATAACCATTACACTAATGTTTATCTTATTCACTTAGCATGCTTCTGAGGTGTGAATCCTAAAACCAACATATATCTCTAGTAACCACAAAGAAGAAATACAAAGGTATTCTCTAAAAATCTTTTGATTCTATAAAAAACACTAATAGGTGAAAATATATTCTAAAGTGCTCACCACTAATGGAATTTACTAGGGTCTTCCTATGCTTAACCTACCACCGAATTACAATTTATTAAAAATAATTACTTATCAAAATTTTTACTGAGAAACATTCTACATTTTTGAATTAACATATCAAATCATTCCTAAAAATAACATATTTAACATAATCCACACATTCTTCAAATCAAGTTAGAGGAAACACATCCCAACATACCTTTTAAAACCCCATGTCCTTTAAAAGATATATTATAAATAGTTGTATAATAAATTCCATTTACTTTTAAAATAAAACATTTAATTTACTTTTCAAAATAATTTTCTCATAACATATTAAAAATAATCTATTTTACTAAGTTTTATTAAGATTTTAAACCAATATTTATTGAAACATTAACTACTATAAAACAATTTTCACCAATACCAATTTCAGTTCATGAACCCAAACTAAAATACTAGGTATTTTTCCAATATAGAGTGACTTGAAATACAAGTTTTAAACAAAAAACTCCCTTTTTTTAACACCTCTCCCTAATTTTTTTTTCTATTTTAAACATGTTAATATCAATTCATTTTCTTCAATTCATAAAACATAAAGTTATAAAATTGTTTCCTTTACTTGAAGACACTAATAGAGTCATAATCATTATCCACACATGATGATACATGTTCTATTTATAAATTACTATAAATAAATTATTAACATTATTGCATCTGAATTTCCTAAAAAATTCTAGAGGTATATCAATAAACTAGGAATAAAGAAAATACTTAGTAGCAGAATATTAAATAGATAAAAAGCAAGCTGCATTATCAAAAAATATTACTAAATATAATACCAAAATAATATTCAGCATATAACACTAAATAATAAGTAAATTATATGCTCTATAATAAGATACAGACAAAAAAATTGACCATTCTCAATAATGAAACATTACACATGAAAAAATAGCTATAAAAAAAATAAGAAAAGGTACTTAAATCAAGGGAAACAATTGATGATTAATGTTAGCATAATTTTCAATAATATATAAATAATTAAAATATATTTATTTATTATTGATGTTTTTGTTAATGAAAAACTCCAATTTATTAAAAATATAATACAAAAAAATACAAAAAAGTACATAATATATCATGCTTCCCTATAAAGCCTACTTAGAGAAATTTACTCATGATGCACAGGCCAAGACATGGTTTGTCTCCCAAATGAGCCTTATACACACTTCTAGAGTTCCATTTCATTATACTTGAGAAATATAAATGAATTCCTCACTCGAATTTGTGGTTCCCACTGAGTTCTTGAACATCTTGTGATAACTTAATATTTTTCTATAAAGAGGTTTATGATTCCATTTTATGGGTTACTTCAAAAGTACAAAGTAACCTTGACCTGATCCAATAAGAATAATAATCCTATTAAACCCAACACCACTCTAATTCCACTTATAAATATCCTATCCTTGATACATGAATGCTACCTGAATCAGGACACTACTGAACCTAGGAGAACTACCCTATTCTTAGGGGCTTGTTATTTTCATAATGAGTCTCGGTATACTATTAGGGAAAAATTTACATACTTTTTTTATAAAAATATTCATGGTATAGTTCTACCAAAATTCCAAAATGACTCGCACATAATTAAGATATACCAAAAAATAAAACCATTTACCAAATATGTCATACAAAATAGATTAGAATATAAACATACCATAAATCTCTATATTAATGCACACGAGATCAATAAATATGAAGTACATAGTATATATAAAGGCTTTAAATAATTCCAAGTCTAAACTAGCCCTAATATAGGGAACAATAAATAAAGAATAGGAGATGTTCCAAATGAAACCTCAAATCATCACACTCCCTTCCCTAACACAATCATGGGGTATGAATTTCCCATGGAATGCATTACTAATAGATCACATACTTCCACTACTACTTGTGTACCTATATATACTTGAAATAAAGTAGATGAAACTATATGTCCACTTAAGTGTCCGTCCAGGGTGTGGGCCTAAAAAATCAGTAAGCCACCACCAAGGATGGATCAACAAACATAGTGAATAAAAATATATATACATAAACATCTATACAAATTTACACACACACACACAAACATTTTTAGAATTTAATAATCAAGTTATAACATCATATAAATAGTAAAATAATACATAGATCAGTGTCAAATATATCCGATAACTCCTTATATCGAGAGTATCCATACCTATTCTATCTAATTCGTTCCTAACCCAAAATCTTATATATACAATTCCATCCTCAGTAGGAGGCAGTGTAAAACACACACACACATATATATAAAACCAAGTATGTATATATGTGTGTTTAGAATCATACTCCTTAGTAGGTCACTCATCTCCTCATAGGGTGAAAATGAATACATATATAATCCTCACCTAGAATCCACTCATCTCATCTTATAGTGGAATTATATATATATATATATATATATATAATCCTAATCCAGTAGGCTACCCATACTCTCATAGAAAGGAATGAATATATAGATATATAAATATATAAATATATAAATATTTATATATATTCATAATCAAATATATATATGTATCCTTCCTCTACATGAGGCCTCTCACCTCATAGGGAGTAACTTTATATATATATATAATCAAATGTATGTATTTATGTATCTTGTACACAATTCTCAAGACGAAACATACAAGATAAGGATTGAATACCTATATGTGCAACACATATCAAAATCATGGCTATCACTATTGGAAACATTACCTATAACCAAGGTTTAGAATCTTGGGTATAACTCTAAAAACCATGGGTATAGGCTATACTCACGGTTTTATAAACCATGGCTCATGGTACCGTCAGTATAGATCTATACCCATGATTTCTATAGAATCCATGGGTATAGCCTAGGATATTTTATCATACCCCATAATTTTAGTTAAACCAATGGTATATATCTATACCCATGTTTAGGAGAACCATGGGTATATCTTTTCTAGTAGAAAAAATATACCCACAATTCATTGAACCTAGGGTATAGCTAGCTATCCCCATTTGGAAACAACCACCTTTACAGCTCATCCAAAACCTATAAATAAAATAGAAACCATTGTACACATTCAATGAAAAACATATATTGTTTTTTTATAATTCAACCAACTACTTGTAATAATTTTGAAACCATTTACAATATTATAACATACATATACATCCATACAACCAATCAATTCATGTAATTAAAAAACATCCACATGTATATTTTCTAATAATTCAAAAATATAGGGGATCAATATCCCCCCCATAACCAATATCCTCATCCTCATCACCATTAGCAACATCCTCATCCCCAGCAACATCATTTGGATCACCAAAATCATCCTCATACTCATCATCATCATTATCATCATCGCCATCATCACAACCACTTCCACCACCACCATCAACTCAAAATAACTAGGTACCCCATTGAAATCACTCAAGTAATCATTTAAAGTGTGCATTGATTCCATAAATGAATCAATAATAGTAACAATCTCTAATGGGAGCGATTGACTTATAACTGACATAGATTTCAGGAAGTGTTTGGTGAACAATTTACTTCTTTCATGATATTATAAATCTATTTTTTCCTCAATTGTTTTTACATGAGCACTTTATATCTCAATGGTATGAGAGGTTTGAGAGTATCCTAATGAGTACCAATACCTAGTGGTGATGGCGTTTTCTTGGGTCATCATCAGACTCTCCCATAGTGATCCTCACCTAATATCAGACTCAAATGATCATTTAGCCCAAAGTTGTCATATTCTTTATTATCGAGGGCCTCCATGGAATACTATTGAAAATATAAATAACATATTTAATTATAAATTATGTATACATATTTTAAATATAAATAAAAAATTAAGATCTTTTCTTGTGTTTGTGCATTTACTACACTTCCATCATTTTTTTTCTTACTCGAGTAAAATAATTTTTCTCGAGGCACACAACCTTCGACACTCAATGGTTCTTGATGAAAATGACATTGATTATTATAATACCACATTATTGAATAATATTAAAGCAATAACCCTAGAATGAATTAAAATTGCAGTTGTTGAAGAAATCCATAAAATGAAGAAGCATCTAAATATATATTTAATTATAAATTTAATACTAGTGGCATATAATAAACAATACATAAAAATTATCATGATAAACATGGGTATGATATGGATTCCTCTTGTATGTTCATTTCTGTTCAATTCTATTTATGTTATGTTATTTGGTTATTTGGTCACTTGGTAATTTTGATCATTTGGTCATTAGGTTCATTTTTAAGTTAGTTTGTTTGCTAAATTTCTAAATTATCCAATTAGATAGTTTGTCCATTTAGGCCAATTAGAACAATTATACTATTTATAATAATTATAATAATTAGTCCAATTAGTCCAATTAGGCCAATTAGGCCATTTAGGCCCTTGAGTCCATTTAGCCCATTTAGGCCAATTAGGCCATTTAGACCATATAGGCCAATTATGTCATTTAGGCCAATTAAGACATTTAGGTCATTAAGAATAATTAGTCCATTTAGACCAATTAGGCTAATTAGGCCATTTAGTCCAATTAGGCCAACTAGACCATTTAGACACATTAGGACAATTAGGCCAATTAGGCCAATTAGGACATTTATTTGGACAATTTTCCATTAATCCCCTAGGACAATTAGCTAGTTGGCCATTAAGGCATTGGGCCAATTAGATGTTAGGCCATTATACCTTTAGTCCAATTGGCCATTAGACTATTAGTCCATTAGGATAAATGGAATTAGGCTATTAGGGAAAATTTCCATTATTCCATTAGTACATTAAGTAAATTGGCCAATTAGACCATTTGGACATTAGTCTATTAGGCTAGTTGGACAATTGGCCATTAGTCCATTAGGAAAATTTCCCATTTGGCTCTTAGGCCATTATGAAAACTAGCCAATTGGAGATTAGGCCATTAGGAAAACTAGAAAATTGTACATTAGGTCATTATTCCAATCATCCATTAGGCCATTAGGCTAGTAGGCCAATTGGACGTTAGTCCATTAGTCCATTAGGACAATTGGCTAATTGGCCATTAGGTGAATTTATCATTAGTCCATTAGGACATTAGGTGAATTTCCCCCTATTCCATTATAACAATTGTCCATTAGGCTAATTATCCATTAGGTTGTTAGGCCATTATTCCATTAGGACAATTGGCCATTAGGATGTTACGCCATTAGGCCCTTACGCCAATTGACCATTAGACCATTAGTCTAATTGTCCATTAGTCCTTTAGGATAATTTCCCATTATCCCATTTGGCCATTAGGCCAATAGTTTAATGGTACAATTGACCATTTTTCCAATAGGATAATTGAACATTAGGCCATTAATCAAATTGTCCAATAAGACATTATGCCATTAGGCCAACTGTCCATTAATCCATTATTCCATTAGTCTAATTGTACATTAGGCCATTTCTACGTTAGTTTAATTAGCCATTAGGCCAATTTAGTGATTTTCCATTTGGCCATTAAGTAAATTGACCATTTGGAAGATTGGCCATTTGGCCATTAGGTGAATTATCCATTAGTCCATTAGTCCACTAAGACATTCTACCAATTAGACACTAGTCCATTAGGTCATTAGGCCAGTTGTCCATTAGGCTATTAGGCCATTAGTCCCTTAGGCCAATTGGCCAATTTACCATTAGGCCATTAGGCCACTAGGCCATTTGACCATTAGACCATTAGGCCATTATCAAATTTCCCATTAGGTCATTAGGCCAATTGGACATTATTCCATTAGGGAATTAGTTCAATTATCCAATTAGTCCATTAGGTAAATAGGATATTAGGAAAATTGGCCAATTTTTTCATTAGTTCATTAGGATAATCAACCATTAGTCTATTAGGTCAATTGGGAATTAGGACATTAGTCCATTTGGACAATTGTAAATTAGGACATTCAACCAATTTTCTATTAGGCCATTTGGAAAATCAGACAATTGGATATTAGGATGTTAGGCCATTACACTAATTGGTTGTTAGGCCATTAATCCAATTGTCCATTAGGAGAATTTTACATTAGTACATTGGGACAATTGGCCAATTAGTCCATTAGGATATTAGGACAATTATCTAATTGTCCATTAGTCTGTTAGACCATTTGGTTATTAGGAAATTAGGCCATTATATCAATTTTCCATTAGGACATTAGGCCATTATTCAAATTGACCAATTATTCCATTAGGAAATTTGGTCAATTGGAAATTAAACCATTAGACGAATAGGCTAATTTTCCATTATACCATTAGGCCAATTGACCAGTCATACATTAGTCCATTAGACCAATAGACCAATTGTCCATTAGTCTATTAGGACATTAGGTCAATTGGCCATTAAGCCAACTAGAAATTAGACCAATTGGCCATTAATCCATTAATCCATTAATCCAATTAGGACAATAGGACAATTGTACATTAGGACATTAGGCTATTAGTACATTTTTCCAATTATCCAATTGTCCATTAGGTTATTAGGATAATTGGCCATTAGACCAATTGGATAATTTGACCATTAAGCCAATTAACTAATTGTAAATTTGGCCATTAGATCAATTGGACAATTTAACATTAGTCCATTAGTTCATTAGGCCCTTAGGAAATTAGGTTAATTGGACATTAAGCCATTAGGTCAATGGTATTCCAACACAATTATAACATGGACACTATATACAACCTCTATATGAAGCATTTTTAAATACAGAATAAAAAATAATCTCCAAATTATTTTTAAACTTGATTGAAATATGATCATTATAAAACATAAAGCCTCTATCCATTCTATTACAGGGAAAAAATTTATGTTCCAATCAAAATTTTAAACCATAAGTGCAATGATATCCTAATTTGAATAAAAATTAAAAGTATAGTGTAGAGTAAATTATAGAGCACTTATAGGAAACAAAATTGAATACAATACATGATGCAAGTGACCATTATAGAATACTACTATCCATATTAACACAAAACAAGGCATATCATAAGTAAAAACCATGGAATACTCATATAAATAAAAAAAGTGCATGTATTAGAATAAATAACAACTAAGAAATAATAGCATGGAAATGTGTATTTCTTATCCATAGAGGTATTCTCATTTGAAAACTAAATTGAGGATGAAATTTAGTCATGAAAAGATTTTATTTAAGGTTGAAATTAATTATATAATTAAAAAATAAGGAAAATAAATTTTATATGATATTATATTTCAATTTAAAAATTATTTAATTTGGGGAAGATCCATCAAGACTAAATAGTTAATCAATTCCATCCCACTTTATAAAACCCATCCATTACTTCACCACTGATGAAACCTCTTAATTGAGGTAAAGTGTGGTTAGATGGGTTTTTATTCATTTAATGTGTAGTGTAAATAAATAGATAACTACTTAATACATGATTAATTAACTAAAAAATCATTCTTAATAAAGAAACAAATTATACTCAACAGTTAATCAAAATAGGTGAAACTAAGGTACCTAACATTAAATTTTATTAAAGAAATAAATTCTTATATAAAAATTTATTAATGTAAACCATGTTTTATAAAATGAATATGACCAAAAAATCTTTATATTATAACTTATATAATTATTTTATGACATTTACCAAAGGATTATATAAATATTTTAACATAATAAAGGTTTTAAAATTCTTAAACATTGGAATTCTAAATATTTAATTATTGTAAATAATGTATTATCATTCATTAATGTATTAATCATAATAATGAATTCTAAGAATCATGATTGAAAAGTACTATAAATATAATAATGAATTTCTTAAGAACCAACCTTCATAGATAAATCAATATTATAGATTTACTTATAATAGTATAATCATGTACATCATCATACAATTATTTATTTTTTTGGGTTAAAACAATCCAATAAATAGTTTAACCATAGTTCATGATATAAAAAATTAAATTTTAACAATTGAATCCCATAACTATTGGATAATAAAAACCAAATTTAACCCCTTTAGTTAACTTAAATATGATTCTTAACACCAAAAATATCTAAATTCCAAAAATATTCCACCAAAAGAATCTCTAATTTCAATTAAATTCATAAGAATCTATAAGATTGTTTTCAAAATAAATTAGTTATAATTAAAATAATACTTTTATAAAATTAATATACTATATTTGATCTATATTATATTAAATAGAGATATGCCCTAAATGTTACAATATATTTTATCTCAATTATAATATAAATTTAAAAACACAATGATAGAAGTGATTCCAACATGCTCCAGTATAATCACATATATTGATATAAAGAAAAATAATAACCCATAGAAGATAAGACATATTATAATTCACTTATAAGATGTTTAATAAGATTAGAATAAAAAAAATCATTGAATTGTTAGGGAATACTGGAGAAGACAACCAACTGTTACTTGGGTGAGGGGATAATAAAGAATCATGGGGAAGGGAATCTTATCTCTCAATGATATTAACAAAAAAATTCTAGAAATGGAGTAATAACACCTGGTTGATGGGTAAAATGTCATATGAGGAGAGGGGTGGGGATTCCAAGGCTCATAGGAGGAGGGGGTGGGGGAGATTAGGGTTTAAAATGAGGATGGGAGGGGGAGTACGAGCGCAAGATGATTATTTAAGTGGCTATACCCATGTTTTTTGAAAAACCATTAGTATAGATCAACATATATCAATAGATTTTTCAAATAGTGATTATAAGTTTGGGTATAATATCTATACCCATGATTTCTCTAAACTATGGGTATATATTCATGTGGATAGACCCAATTTCCTATATTGTATTCTAAAAAAATAAACATTATTTATATCAAGATAATACACATTCTCAATATCTCAATTTAAACCATGTGCTACAAAGAGGTAGTAGACATGCATTGAAATAGAGTAGATGATATGCACTATGTAAAAGAAATAAACATGATCTATAAGAAATCCTAATAATCATGGTCACTCTACAAGATCACAACACCATACTTTAATGACAAAAACTATCATGGTATAAAATAAATACAAAAATAATAGGCTACTCATAAACAAAATATAACAATGTAACACTCAAGAATGATGGTCTCAGTTTAAATGATTAACAAGATAGGTAAGTCTCAAAATTCAATAAATTACAATAGGATTCAAATAAAGAAAATAAACATAGATTATATGATTATTTAAAGATAAATTAAAACAAGACAAATATTGCTCCAACAACCTCACATCAGCAGTAGGGTTTGGTATAATGTAAGAAAGGCATAGACTATAACCGAGGGTAAAATTACTAATAATGAGCACTTCCAATAACCTAGTTGACACAAAAACTATATTTATTATTAAATTAATATTTATATATGTACCAACATCAATTAATTTACTATAATGTTTGGTTTTAAAGGAAAATCCACTTGGTACTCAATGAACCAATGATATACTTTACTAAATCTCATTATTTATATGCAGAAAAAGTTTGGAATATTTATTCATACATTCAAAGTTTACATTTATGAAACCATGGTTCAAAATATTTGGGTGTGATTACATCACTCTGAAAATTTATTTTAAAAGAATATTATGCTCGATATCTTTCTTAACACACAACACCAAGCTTCAAAAAAATCATGATATGCTATAAAAAAAATTATTATTTAATCATGGCCATTATAACCTAACCATTAAATTGTAAATAATAATTGGAATAGAAAAATTATAAAATATATATATTAAAGTTGTATATAATTCAAATGTATTTATCAATTCTTTATTAATATGTACTCAATTTTTTGTAGTCATTTCATACTTAAAAAATGATTTCTATTTAATTTTTTATATGGAAATTATAATTGATTTTTCCCATTTTTAGAAATTTTATTTGATGTTATGAATATATTTTTTTAAATCATAATGTCAATATTATCTTAAGATAATTTTATTGGATTTTTTCTATAAAGATTTATTTTTATGTGAATATTGAAAAATACCGATATTTGAAAAACTATCATTTATTATCTTTAAATGATGTAATTTAAAATATATTTATATTTTGGATTTGGTTTTAAATTAAAATACATTACAAATTATTAAATATAATCTATATAATTCCCAATAAATCAGTATTATATTTTCTTTTGGTAGAAGTTATTTTTTATTCTTAAAACAAAATTTTTTAAAAATTATTTTCATTACATTTTACGAAATTATATTAAAATTGATTTCTATTACTTTTAGAAATTGAATCCTAAAAAATGGATTCTATATTTGGAATCATTATATTGAAATTTGGAAAATATTTTCCTTTTATTTTTAGTCATTATGAATAGTAATTGTGGTAAATATTTATCACATTATTAAGGGTAAAGCGTGGTTATAAATATGATATTAGGCCTAAAAATCTCCCTAAAACCTTAATTTATCCCATTTAATGTGTTTTTTGAAAAAATATATTCTTTATATAGAAAAATGTAAATTTATTTCCACTTTACTTTGATTATAAAATTTATACTGTTTTAAGAAAAGGATAAATAAAAAACATCACTTTATGGATTTTAATTTTTCTTATTTGTTTTCATAGGGATAGATATAAGTTATTAATGAATATAAAATGTTGTTTTTAATATAAATAAATTAATTTTTTGGTATTTTTTTTAATTTTTAGTGATGATATAATTACCTTAAACACTTACGCAACACCGATACAGTGCATGTGTAAGCAGTATAAAAATCAAGGTAAATGATTTTAAAAACATTAAAACTAATAAGTTTTGGGTGAAATGTGGCATAAAACTAATTCAATTGGTAATTATAAAGTATAATATTTTTTAAATGTGTTTATATTATAATTACACTATTTTATTGATTTCTTTGAAGAAAAATTACATGAATAGTCACAAAAATGAAATTAATGATATTTTATGATAAAAAATATTTTATTAAATGATTAGATAAAAAATATTTAAAAAGGAAAATTGGGGTGGGGAATAGACTAAAATGTTATCCATGGAACATTTTGAGCCACTTTTCACCTTAAGATAAAATTAATGACCCTTAAAGGCTAAAAAGCGTGTTACCACAATTAAGGTTAAAAAGGGCCATTAATGGGGTTAAACCAAAAGATAAAGTTTAAAATGTAACTTAAACATGTATAAATTTTATTAGTTGAATGTATTTAGACCAGATATTTTTCTAACTTTGTAAGGTCCTGAAAAATCCACAATAGAGAATGCGAATCCCCTTAATTTTGGAAAGGATTCTACCCAATTTTCTTAAAAGAAATGGGGAAAAATATGGAGAATACCCAAGAATTGGAAAAGGATTGACCGGTATATGTATTAGTCCAACATTGATGGTACGTGGCCGGTTCAACAAGCCACCCCCTCCACGAATAAACGCCGTCTGGGAAACAGAGGCGGGAACCCTCCGCGGGCGAGAAGCAGGACGAGCACCAGGCCAGTCCATCGTCACAAACCGTCCCATCTGTGAAACGTGTCAATCGGTCCAGACCCCATGCGCTGTCATTTGCAGGACGGAGGCAGAGCCTTGCGCGGCTGTGAAGCACCCCCCAAACCAATTTGGTTTGCAGGTAAGGTGAATTCAATGCCCCCCGTGAGTTGTGGATTGACAAAGTCATCTGTAAATTGGGTTATCAGTCATGGGCCTCTGCAAAAGGTGCCAAATGACCACAGATACATCTCTTTCCCCCCTCTTTAAAAGGACATAGAGGGGGAGAAGAAAGGGATCGATTAGATTCGGGTGGAAGGATTTTGGAGGAAGGATCTTAGGATTTCACAAACAGCGATGTTCCAATTTGAAAACCAGAATAGGTATGAAACTGGAAACGAATTAATAAAGAATTGAAAAAACGCATAACAAATTGGTGAACCATGAAATTAAAATAAAAAAAGAAGACTGCGAGCCGTGGACCCTCCATGGATGTACTTTCTGCGGACCAGGGAGTCTATGCCCCTTTTTCGATCCGAGGCACCATGTAGCACCCTCCTACACTGGAGAAGCCCTGACCGACGAACCCCCGATCGGCGTCGCCCCTAGCCGCCGCTACTCGTGCGGAATCTGCCACATACCATCCAGGTACACGGGCTGAACCCGAAGTCGTGTACCACCCTGGTACGCGGACGACCTCTCCATCCACGTTTCACCCCACTACGCGAAGGGCGCCACTCCTCATACACCCTTATGGACTGACAAATCCTTCGGTGTTCAGATTCCCCGAGCCAGATAAAATCAATCGAATCCAGCCTAATCCTTTTAAATCCCTTCATTGGCCTATTAATCGGCCCCGAGCCAAGGCCTCTACCGAAGCCACTAGACCCATATGATGCAACCTTCAGGCGCATCAGCGCACCGCTTTGAGTTCATATACCCATGGTAGTGGAGGGAAAATGGGTTTCTCCAGCCCTTGAGCAGGTTCTCAAAACATTCCTGGGTTCACATTCCAATGGTAGTGTAGGGTCCAATCCCAAGAGTCCCCTTTCTACCTCTCCACTTGCCAGGATTGAGGGACCCCGCTCATGTTTCCTTTTGACGAGTGACAATGGTGAGAACTTCTCCCCTCTTCTAGGAGTGGTTGGGCATCCCTCCTGGAGTAATCCCCACACCATCCTCTCCAGAAGACAATGACCCTTCCCCTCTCATCACAGAATGTTCATTGATCTGCTGCCCGACTCCTACCTTCCCCCAACACCAGGGATAAGGAGAGTCCAGTAGTCCCAACCTTCTCCTCTGCTCATCATCTTCCTCCCCTTATCTCAGTAGGGAGAAAGTGTGAGTCTTTCCAAGTCTATTGAATTATCTTGTTTCTCACACCGAGCATGACTCACGTGGGATTATAGATTTGTAATGGCCATGGCGCCTACACAACAGTGGCCCTTAGAATGAACTACGTGGGTTTTGATCCCTGTTTCCTAAACAGGGTATGTAGGACACCTCCTTGTGGTTCAATCCCAACAACGGGCCACTAACCATGTGTAAGTCCCAATCATGACCCTCACAATTAACTACGTGGGTTTTCATCCCTATATCCTAGGCAGGGTATGTAGGAAGCCTCCTCAAGGTTCAATCCCAATAACTAGAAACTCTCACGTGTAAGACCTAATCTTCCAAGATCTACATGGAATCCGATTCCTGACCAAACGGGATACGTAGGAAACCTACCTAAGGTGAAAGCCTGATATCTGAGTCTGATACACATCTGTCCCTATCAGACCATGTCCTTATACTCTAGTAGGACCATCTTCGGACCCATGAAATCACTTCCCTTGGGTCTTTTGGGCCACTTTGGCTTAAGTCCCATACCAAATTTGACTGGGCACCTCTTGCCCGGAGGTCCTTGCCACATGACATTAAACTGTACGATTGGATCCTCATCGCACGACCTTAAAATGTGATGTGTCCCATCAAGTGACACTGAACTTCATGGATTCTGATTCGTATCATGAGGATACGTAGTAAGACTGTATCACGGGTTCGATCCAAATTCTCAAGTCGTTATCTGTCCCCCCTGGATGACAATAAATTCCAGAGCGCCCAGTTATAAGGCTTCAAACCAGTTCCATCTCAATGCGTCCAAACTCCTCGGAGTCATTAATCCAATGAGGGATGATAAACCTTGGGCCTAAATGATTCCGAATCCATGTGTTCAGATAACCATTTCCAACCAGGAGTGATCCATTGATACTATTCGTGGGTATAAACCAAAGATTCCCAAACATATGAATATGTATTAAATCTATAATAGAGTCCTAGAATAGGCAATAATTCCCCCCAAAAGGGTGAAATGAGCCCAACTTCCAATCCTCTTGACCAATGTGAGTTCTTAAGCATCACTGGCCAAATCTCCCAGCGAACGCTTGCCTTTGAAAAGCAGGTCCACGTATCGTTGGATACAAAACTATTGGGTGTTTAAAAATGAAATCGTTGCACTTGATATGAGTGATTAAGAATAAGCCAACCTTCTCTAATCAACCATTGGGTAGCACAGGTTTTTCCATCGATCGAAACAAAAATGGTGAACCCAACGAGAATCTTTAACCAAGCATGAGAGATTTAACCTAATCCCACTTTGTGCCCCCTTATACTCATAAGGATGGAAAAGAAAGATCATTAATTATGCATGAGATCATGAGAATCTTATTTGATGGGTTTTCTGTTTGTATTTGTTAAAATATTTTATAGGTACCACTCAGAACTCTCATCGATCCAATGGAATTACGGAGGAACTCACAGATTCGTACTTCAAGCTATGCAGTGACCGGACTTCCTCACCAACGAAGGACCCCGTCACCTACTCAGCATATTCAACGCTGAGTATCATATGCGTTGATCCTAGAGTAACACTTGAATAGTACTCTCCCAATGGTGGAGGCGGCCATGAATGACCTCCAATCCACCAAGACCTGCCATTCGCCTGCCCAGAAACGGCTGCAAAAGCCGATCCAGACGAATCCTGTTGCCATCTCAAACTGTTTTGGGAGTTTATCCTCAAAATGGGACAACCTGTACCTCCCTTATCTTAGGGAGGCGGATGAGGTCGACACTGATGAATTCATCCCCACTGAACGGGGGTTCCACTTTATTCCCCTGCTAGAAGATGTTGACGCGGTTACACCTGGACTCAATATCCTCATGCTAAGGAGGATTTTGGCTGAGGAACCAGTCCCACTCTCCCCGAGATCCAGCCCCTCGGACCGCCCGATGAGGGAAAAAATGTACAACTAGGGACTGATCATCACCCTTGTCCCTAAGGAGGAGCTCCCCTGCCCAGTCACAGAGACATATTGCGAGCAGGCACATACACATGTCCGCTCCTCCAAAGTCTACCATCCAGACATGGCATCATCATACGAGTAGGCACGCATCCCCGCAGAGCTCCATCAAGCCTGTCACTCACATTGGACGACACCTACCAGGTAGGCACCTCTCCCTACCCAGGGTCATGAAGCCCACCAACTAGACATGGTGGCAACCCAGTGCCTGCAGGACCAGCGCTTAGCAGATGCTCTCGACGCCTACCATCCCGATGTGGTAGCGATCAACAAATCCCACTATCCAGATGTGGAGTCAATTAATAGGTGGGCACATCTCCCTACCAACAAAGGCCATCGACTCAATATGATGGGGAACCAACATATGCATGGCTAGCTCCCTGTGGATGCAAGTAAAGTCCGACATCTCAATGTGGCGGCAAACAGAGAGATAAACCGGCATATCCTGGCACAGGGGAAGACTCGTTCTACTACCCCAACATAGGAGAATTGTTAGTACCCACTGATCACCGAAAGACCGGAATAGGATATTCCTACTCCAATACCAGAATGGACCTTCATACCCATTCCATCCAAAGATGTCTCTCTGCATATCCTGGCAATGATGGAGGAGCAGGTATTGATCTAAGATCATATTTTGTAGACCTTACAGAATGTTATTGCATTTGCAGAAACAGAAAGGACTCAGGCCCATGAGCCCATATCCCCAATTGAGGTGACTCATCTAAGAGATGAGATAGCCACCTCAGAGTAGATCTGCATCCCTGATTTTTCCCAGGAGGGTCTTCGACCATATTCCACGATACAAGGGAAACCGGATCAAGAAGCTTCACTCGTTCCAACTAGGGGAAACCCGTCCATCACGGTGGATGCTCTAGAGCAGGAATATATCCTTACTAAAAGTCAAGATGTTCATCGGCATATCCCAGCAGCATCATGGGACCCAATTAGAAAGGGACCCAAAGGTGAAGGCCATTATCAACAAAAGATGTTCCCCGCTGCCTGCAAGAAAGCACCTCGAACGTGCCAAAGGCAGCCAAAAAATAAAGAGAGGGTTCATGACTCCACTCTACTGGAAGCTGGGGTTCCCAATTCCGCTAAGCACATACCAAAGGCTCAGAACCTTACCCACCCATTACCATATTATGGGAGTGGCAGTAGAAGTTGTGAAGGTCCTCCCTGCAATGCCGCTACCAGCATCTTTGGAGGTCCTCCCCAGAGAACCCATAGGGGCCTCCCCCATAGGAATATAATGATCAATCACGAGAGCTTCTCTTTTGATGTGAGTCACATAAGCCCTCCACGTGACCAGAAGATTGAGAAGCAAGAAGGACCTCCACTTGCTGTGGTCCACCCGGAAGGTCCTCCCCAGCATAAGCACTACAAACACTCTCCATGCAGTGGAACCACATATTATGATAGTAGTTCTCGCTATCGTAGTCACAACTGTAGAGTCCCTCCCCACATTGACGTCTCATCATGACAAGAAGGCCCTCCCCTTTTCATGGCCTACCCTGAAGGTCCTCCCTAGGGGTTACGTTGCAACAACACTCCGTGCAGTCAGACATCAGATCACGATGGTAGTCCTCGCCACTCTAATAATGGAGGTACTACCCGTAGATATGTCAAGCAATGATATTTCCCTACCCTTATTGTGGTACATTTTGAAGGCCCTCCCCAGAGTGTACCCTGCAAACATTCTCCCTGCGGTAGCCGTGATGGTAGTCCTCGCCACCACGACTGCCATTGCGAAGGTCCTCCCAGCAATGGCCCTGAGCAACAAGAAGGTCCTCCCCTTGTCACAGTGTGTCTTGTAGGTCCTCTCCATGATACACATCGAACGTCAAACCATGATGGTCATCCTCACCATGATGGCAGTTTTTGTGAAGGCCCTCCCCATAACAATGCTACACAGCCAGAAGGTCCTCCCCTTACTACGACATGCCTTGGAAGTCCTCCCCAAGGTATGCACTGCAAGAGTCATCTATGAAGTGAGGCGTCAATTAGTAATGGTAGCCATCACCATTACAACACAGAAAGCGTAGGTCCTCCCCATAGAGATACCGATCAATGAGAAGGCCCTCCCCTAGTTGCGGTAAATTCTGAAGGCCCTCCCCAGCGTGTACCCCATAGGTTTTCTCCCTACGGCAGCCGTGATTGTAGTTCTCGCCACTACGACCACCATTGCGAAGGTCCTCCCCGCAATGGCCCCGAGAAACAAGAAGGTACTACCCTTGTTGCAGTGTGTCTTGAAGGTCCTCCCTAGGATACACATCAGATGTCAAATCATGATGGTCATCCTCACCATGATGGCAGTTATTGCAAAGGTCCTCCCCGCAGTGACATATCATATCGACAGGAAGGTCCTCCCCCTGCCGAATCAAGCATAGAAAAGCCCTCATATGCCGAGGCACATAGAAGGATGAGATCAACAATGTTAGATTCCCAGCTAGTCACCAACGACAACCTTTGTCAATCAGGAGACGGTCCGGTGCCACGTTCATCTTCTAAACCACCTCAGAATCATCCATATGATAATTCAATACTTACCAGCCCCACTGCCTCTGACCACACTATCGGTGAGCGTCTCAGTTGGGCTGACCAAGTAGAATAATCACTAGCATAGGAGTATGCCGACATGTTGCACCTGAGGAAACGAATGGCCAGAGATGAAGTACCAGTTATGTTTTGGGACACGACCACCTCTCAATTTGACATACCCAGAAAGTTGTCCAAAGAATGTGCACACGACCTCCGCTTCAATATATGGAAAACCCTACGCCGGATGAAATCAATCTTCCTTCCCTACAATGGGTATGTATACCATGCCAAGACAATAGGAGACCTCATGCATCACATCAACTAGGAATCTCTTCCTTCGGCATGGCAACCACAACCTATGAAGCTTAAAGGAAACCTTGATTTAGCCTGCCTCCATGCACTGCACCAGTTGCGCTGCCTCATTGGTGATGCTATAATGGGAGTCCATATCAGAGGTTGGGGAGAACATGGAGCTCTACATTTTACTCCGATCCCCACCCAAAAGAACTTGTTCAGCTTAATGTGTTGCAATGTCATCACGTCAAGATAGCAATCGAGTGGTCTCCCTATTCGGGAAAGGCGACACACCCAACAAAGATAGGCCTTGAGTAAGTCCCAGAAGCGTCTGGCCCGATGGGAAAAAGCCATTCACAAACTCCTTAATCAGGCCATTGAAATCATAAAACAGGCCTCTCGCCTATGATAAGCCAATCAGAATTCATTTCTTTCCTCCCCAGAGGGGATTGATTCACAGGTGAAATCAGCATCAGATCCAGTTCACCCCCGAATTAGGGCACACAAGATTAGGTAGGTAGCGATAGTAGCAGCCGCTGCCGCAATCTAGGTTTAACCCCAACCTGCAGGGCTGGGGGCATTTTTGACAACAAATTCCCCCATAAGACTAATAAAAATAGGAAGAGACTCAACATCCAGGGAATGGAGCCAACCCCAGCCCTCAGGGCTTGGGGCATTTTTACCACCTCAACAACAACCTCCCCCACGAGAATCAGTTTTTTCTGATCTAGGGAGGACAATTAGAAGAAGAGGTTCCTGCCTTATCCCATCCTTTGAATCATGATCCCCTTTAAGAGGGAGGCATACCGTAAGGTCGTATCAAAGAACTCTCCGCGTCACCCTTCGTCAAGGAGTCCGAAAGCAATCCCGGGACAGGAAGGGGAGGACCAGTAAAAGGCATAGAATATCCTATTTCTATTTGGAAGATGAAAAATACTCCACCCATGTGATATGAATCCATCAACTCGATAGAGGTTAACCCAACGGGTGGCACTGAAGATGATGCAAATCCGGATGGATCGGGAGATGATGGTTTCGGTCAGGCTGTGATTCACAACGAACCACTAGGTGTGCACACCTGGAACCAGAGGGCCACCCTAAATATGGTCACCCCTCTAGCTAACCCTCCTCCACTTACCCTATGAGCCTCCAACAAGGATAAGAAAAAAGGACCAGTTACCCTTAACCCTCCTCCTCATCTTGATAAAATCAAGAAACTTACGCTCGAAGAGAGATTCACACGACAGGAAGAGGAAATGAAAGAATTGAGGTGGCTTAACACTGAGCTACTCTAGAGGAACCGTCTTATTAAAATCACTTCCCAAGAATAGCCACACCTTGCACTCCCAGCAAGTGCACCTCAAAGACCAAGGTTTTCCACGACAAATGAGGTACGGTAAGGGCCCCCGCCCAATTAGGTGCCTGATCCGTCCAACTACCTGAACATGGATTCATGTGAATACCAAGACTTCCCTCCACTCAGGAAGCAACCGGAGCAACTAGGTATGAACCCTCTGAAGGTTTCACAAATGACACATGTACCCTTGATGTCAGTTGAGCCGGATCCTAAAGCAATGCCTCGGTCTACACCTGCCCAAGATCAGGCCCAACAGGATGTAAACCAGGGTCTCGCCAGCACCATCGAGGCACTGACAGCTCAATTGGAATAAATAGAAGGTCGGCACGCTCCAGTACATCCAGAGCGAAAGCCCTACCTAGATTGGGTGAGCAACATGCCTCCGTCCAATTTTGTGGGCCCTGTATTCTCTATTTTCAATGGATCAAGTGATTCAAAATAGCATTTGATGCACTACACATCTTATTGCGACCCTACGATGGAAAATCCTAAACAAAAAGAATCATTGAAACTCAGATGCTTCGTGCAGACCTTGCAAGGATATGCCTTCGTCTGGTATATGAATCTGCCAACTCAGTCAATAAAAGGCTGGGAAGACCTTTGGCAGTAGTTCTTGTTCCATTTCATCTCAATGCTGCTTAAAACAAAAGTTATAGACCTCATGAATTGAAAATAGAGGGAGAATGAGAGGGTCTCAGATTTCATTGCCAGATGGAAGGGTCTGACCTACTCTTTGAACTGGCCAATGAACCAAGATGAGATGCTGGCCATATGCATCAATAACCTTAGAGATGATCTATGAACACCACTCATACTGGTGGAGTGCACCACTGGCTTCCGCAATCTCTCTGCCCTTTCCTAGAGAATTGAAGACTCCCTGCAGCAGACTATTTTGATGTCCCGAATATCCTCACAGGATCCTAAAAAGAGAACAGTTAGAGCTGAAGCATCCTCTTTCACGCTCAAGCCATCCCTTGCGCCTGCTCCACCAACTAGGCCTCAACCAAGTCATCCAGGGCCCCTCTGTTTATCAGAGGACACCTGCTCCCAATAAGGATGATTAGAGTAGATCAAAGTGGAGCCATTTCAAGGAATGAAGACACAAAGTATACTCGTTCCGAGAGGACTAAGTCCGCGACTACTTCATCGCTGCCATGAATTGAAACTTGCTCCACCTTCCGGAGCCAAGGAATCCCGAAGAAGTTAGCTGAAATGATAGGCCAAATTACTGTCCCTACCATAGAATGTTGGGGCACAATATCTAGGAATGCTTCGTCTTTAAAGACCTCCTGCAAAGGATGGTAGACTCTGGTCCAGTCGAGATGGGACCACCCCCAGCACATGTGACATACATTTATATTACCGAATCTGACAAAGGGGAGGGGTGGCAGGAATTCACCAGCAATAAGGGGAAAATTTTTGATGACTGGATGACTCGGAAGGCTATCAATCGAGCTCAAGGAGTACTCTAAGCTCAACTACAACAGCTAGTGTTTTCACCAATATCCCCTAATGCCGCAAAACCAACATTATCGGCCTCACAACCCTCCACGAGATAGTCATCTAGGTGTAGTTGAAAAGGGGGGAGAGAAGCGCAAGAGGATCAGTCCACAATGAGGCTGAAGTTAGACCTAACATTGTCAGATTTTATGCCTCCAAACTTGGCACCATGGGCCCTGACCCACCAAATGACACCCTCAGGGACAACTGACCAAGTTGACCTATCACAGGACGATGAGATAATGTTTGGTTCCATCAACGTCATCCATCTAATAGAATCTTTCCCTAACGAAGGGTATGGTTACGAACCCGAGTTTCCCAATACAAGGGGCCGGGAGGAGGAACCACAGAAGAAGGTGATACCAGGGGAGGCATAGTCACGGTCGAAACCAACCTTATGGTTTTACCTCTTCCGAAACCGTTAATATCCTGAAAATCTATGGGAGAGCCCTTCAATGAACTCAACAGGAGAAAGAGTATCCCTCCAATTTCATAAGCAGTCACTCTGGCCCTATTATTCTATGGTACCCATCATAGGAGGAACAAGTGTCTAGCCACCTAGTGCGCACAAACAGACTGGTTGGGCCGAGCCCCCAGAACGTGGGAACATCATCGACATCTGACCCCATGGCTAGTCCCTTCTCATCATGTACTCCAGCTCCCAAGCTGCCTGCTAAAACTCTCCCTCCAATGGAGAAGCGTTGGCTGCTGGAGCAGAAATACGATATCATTAAGCATATAGCATCAGTACCAGACAAACTATCAATCCTTGATTCCCTAAGTTTGTCAAAAGATCTCAGGGAGGCACTTATAGAAGCCTTTCTTATCCCCCAAGAGTTTCAAGCTGAGGTAGCCGCCACTAAGATTTACCGGATGGAGACTGACTTGGATGAATATAATGTAGTGATTTCCTTCATCGATCAGGATGAAGATGCCATCATGAAAGGACACATCAAACCACTATATATGTCTGATACATTAAAAGATGTTGAGATACGGAAAGTCTTTGTTGACAACAGCTCTGGAGTTAACCTCCTTCCCCTACGAACACTTCATTAGTTAGAATACAATGAGGATGATTTAATATCCTCAGCCACAACTCTGTTGGGTTACGACTAGAGTGAATAGAAGCCAATGGGACAAATCAAGCTAAAAACCCATTTTGGTGACCTTGTGGCTTACTCGGAATTCCCGGTGGTCCAGCAGAACACAACATTCAATGCCCTGTTGGGAAGGCCATGGCTCCATAAGCACATGGCCATTACTTCATCCTACCACCAGTGCATCAAGTATTGCGTCAATGGACAAAGTGGTACATTGCACACTGACAAGGCCACTTTCAAGCTCTCCAAGTCACACTACATTGACGCCAAGTTTTATGAGCAAAAGAAAATGAAGCCTTTGCTTGATGGTATCAACTGGGTTCCCACTCCAAATGTTCTGAAAATGGTTCCTGATAACCCCCTCAAGCAGCTCAGCAGAGACTACATACTTCCCATCAACCATGTTAAGAGAAAGAGTTCAAGCCTAGACACACACTCAACTGTTCTCACAACTTCAGCCATAACAGCCGAGCATAACAGTTCATAAACCACCACTAACCATCAATTTGGGGGTGAATACTTGAACAGGGATGCCCACGATGCCTCGCCTCCGGACTTCCAAGAGTCCGTTCCAAGAACTCTCCCCTCTCCATATCAAGAAGATGAGAATATGGGGGAAGAAGAGGAGGAAGATCTCAGGGATGCACCTCCCGCATTTGAGGAAGGTATCTACACTATTTTGTACGAGCTCAGGGAAATAAACCTGGGTACTGAGGAAGACCCGATGCCCACTCTCATTAGTATAGCCATGACTTCCAAGGAGCACGAGGTATATACTTCTTTCATGAGGCAACAACGAGATGTTTTTTCCTGTAATTACACAGAAATGCTGGGAATCAATCTTGAAGTGGCAACACACCACTTAGGTCTTCCAGAAGACCACCGGGGCTATAAACAAGCCTCCAGAAGGACACCCCCACATGCTTCCAAAATAGAGGCTGAAGTTGATAAGATTGTTAAAGCATGCTTCATTATGGAGGTCCAATACCCCATCTGGATAGCCAATATTGTCCCAATCAAGAAAAAAGAGATAAATCCATGTTTGCATCAATTTAAAAGATCTCAATCGGCATTGCCCGAAAGATGATTTCTCGGTCCCGATCACTGAGTTATTAATCGACACAAGGGCCTGGTATGAGGCTCTCTCATTCATGGACAGTTATTCTAGGTATAATAAAATATTAATGGCCAGGGAAGACAAAGAAGCCACTACATTTAGGGCCCCTCAGGGAGTATTCTTTTATAGGGTCATTCCCTTTGGTCTCAAGAATGCTGGCGCCACATATCAACACACCATGCATCATATCTTTAAACCATTCCTAGGGAGATTCGTTGAACTCTATGTGGATGACTTGGTTGTCAAATAAAGACAGTGCTCAGATCACCTATCAGACATTGAAACCTTCTTCAACAAACATCGACAACATAGCTTGAAGATGAATCCCTTGAAATGCACCTACGGAGTTACCTCAGGGAAATTACTTGGCTTCTGTAATGACCCAAAGTTTCATTAATGGAAAATCCCTCTTGATCCAGTTAAATGTCTCTTTATGAAAAACATTTTTATAAGATGTCAAATTATTTGGTTTTATGTTAAGAATTTTGACCGTTCCTAATATAGCCGTTGAACAGTGATCACATGATTAGTATAAATATAAGGCTTTAACGAACCCAATTTTACTTAGACAAAGGAAGTGATGGCCTCATCCAGTAGAATTTCCCTATACGATGCCCATTTTTCAGATCTCGGAAAAGTGGTGGCGTCTTTGGGCTTCACCCTTGACCAAGCCCAAGCTGAGCTTCATTATGTCAAGATCGAACGTGACTGTCTACGGGAAAAGTGGAGGTTGATTGAAATTACCACTCGAGCGATGTTATCCGAGCCACCCCAAGAGTCTATCACCATTGCACACCTTACCCTTAGGTCTTATGCGGCTGTTTTAAGGGGTTATATAACAAATAAGTAGTACTATGTTCATGTACATTATTTTTGTATATAATAATGAATATAATTTCTAGTCATTTTTGATACATTGTAAATAGTTTTTGAAGTAAAAATGGTGTTTTTAGTTATTATTTAATTAAGAATTATATTTTATTAAATTAAGGAATTTTTGAATTAAATAATATTTTAATAAAATATTATTATTAATATTAAATTAATTTTTATTAAATATAAATGATCTTATAATTTTATGAATGCAATTAAATTTTTTATTAAGGTTTGAAATCCATTTCTGTCAAAACCCGTGAATTTTTTATAAATGTAGGTTTTTATTTTAAAAGTAAAAATTAACTTATTTAGAAAATTATTTAGATAAAATAAATGTTATTTTTGGAATCAGGACGTTGAAATTATCCAACGATGAATTTTTCATAATTTTCTGAGACAGTCAAATTTTTGGGTAAAAATTAAATACCATTTAAATATATAATGTGTTTTATGACATCATAATGACCCAATGGTGATGTAATAAAATACCATAATCCTTATTTTCGGCCAATATATGTTTTATCATTAAAATAATGTGATTTTGGTTTTGTTTTACTTTCTTTTCAAAGCATTAATGGACCCCTCAAGACATATTCAACACTTTGCCTTTTTAAATTAATTTCCATGGGAGTGTGACTCACCTCCACATAAGCAAACTTGTTATTTTAAGATGTTTGGACTTAGGCCTTATAAAATATTGTTTTCATCTTCCCTTTTGCAAAAACCATGGGAAAAAACCATGGGATGGTTTGTGGTTTGGATTAATTTAATGTAAGGGGACCCAAACCTAAATAATAAAGAATTCCCTCACCTTTCCTATATAAACCCACCCAAGCTCCCACTTCCTCCTCACTAAAATCCATTGGGGTTCGTCCAACCTCTACCCTACCCTCTCTAGAATCCTCCCAATGTGCCACAAGCTCCCAAGAAGCCTCTCACAAGCCTCTCTCTAGCCTTTGGAATCACACTTCCAGGTAAGGGTTTTTTTTCTTCCTTTCTCATTTTTTGTCAATTTTATTTAAGTTGTATTTACCATTTAATTTCAATTATGAATGTTGGGGTATGGTTACACACCTCCCCCATACTTCCCTATTATTGTTTGAATGATGGGAGACCCCTTTCTCTCTCATTAAATACCTCCCATGTACTCCCGTTACTATGCCGAAATTCCGAAAGGAACTTCTCTCTCCTCTTTTATATTCAAGCAATACTTTTGTATCATGAATCTAAATTCCATTACAATTGTTGGGACATGTATCTATATGACCTATTACTGTCCATTACATGTAAATATTATGAGGAACCTATTTCTCTCTCATCAAACTTTTTATGAATTCTTATGTCACGTCGTTACACTGCCGAAATCGCACCGATTTTCTAAACCAATGTCATTGTGTAGTGAATACCATGCCAATTTCTCCAACAAGGGTATTCACCTTTATGCATATTTACTTGTTGATTTTAAAGTTTCATGTATGAATTCCACATTCCTCTATCGTGTAATAAATGATTATGTTTTATGAATCCATGTTTTATGATCCATGTGGCACACTTATGCACGAAATGAAATGTTTAAGAAGGGTGTGCCCTTATAGCGCTCCAATGCATTGGGTAAAGTATAGTATCATGATACGTCATGTGCAATGAGTGTTGACTCATTCTAATTCAAGTGAAATGAGGGTTTACTTGTGCTTCATGTGCAATGAGGGTTTACTAATGCTTTATGTGCAATGAGCCTTGGCTCATGCTAATTACATGTTAAGTGTTGTTGCCACATTTCCATGTTATGATTATCATGCTTTATCATGCCTTTATGTTCATGTTTCTCTTATTCTCTATTGATATTACTATTTCCTAACATGTATTATACTCCTCATGTTATTCCATGTGTACTCCCTTACTGGTCTTTATAGCTCACCCTTTTCTTAAGCATGTCCTCAGGTTATCCCATGCAATGCTAAGTACGGAGGAATGCAGTGGTCATGTAAAGGAAGTTTTCAATAAAGATGTTGTATTTCAAGTTTTAAGTTTTTATGTAATGATCCTAATCCCCAAATACACTAAACCTATCAATCTTCTTTGTTGTATCAAGTGAAGTTTTATGTGATAAATCATGTTTATGTTTGTAATAAAAGCAGGGTTGTCATAGTTGGTATCAGAGGATAGGTTTAGTTATTTTTGGGATTAGGAAAACCCTAGTAAAGCCTTAGATATAGAACTAAGTATAATAAAAACATCTCTAAGTTTTGGTAAATACTAAGTAAGTGGTTTATCAAACAAATACATCCCTGTCTGTATACGAGCAGGTAGAGGCGTCTCTGGCACAGATGTATCCTAGGGGTAAAACCTGAAAACACCGCTTTGAGCTAGACTCAAACGGGAACTGGTGCATGACAATGGGCCTTGCTACACACTTGGTTACGAAACTCCCGAGGGATATGTTTTGATAAATTCACAATCTTATTATGAACCCTTATTAATGGAAAAATGACCCTAAGAATATATGTTAGAAAGTAGATCATGAAAAGCCTAGATTGAAGCCTATAGACTCATGAGCTAAGGAAATAATAGTTTATGTTTGAGTCATCAACTTTTGTCTTTGGATTACCCTTTATGTGTTACCCCTAACTTTCCTTTTATTCCAGCCAATGGCCGGTAATAGGTGGACTCGGGCTAACAACAGTTGTGAAGATCAGTGTGATGACTGTACTAATGAGATGCCAAATCCAATGGGAGCGAGAATCACGAACTTTTTCATGATTCTCTCTCAAGTAACCCAAGTCTTGAATAGAAAAACGGGTCAAGAGGAACGTTCAACCCCCCCTAAGAAAGAAGTAGTCGCTATCGAGAGCTTCATGAGACAAAGGCCTCCTACTTTTAGTGGATCATCCGATCCCACGATCGTTGAAGAATGGATCAACTCCATTGAAAAGATCTTCTCTATCCTTTAATGTTCTGAACAAGAGAAGTTTCTCCTGGTGGCCTATCGTATGGAGGGTGAAGCTGATCAATGGTAGACATTGAAAAAAATACGAAGCCTGAGGAAGAGATTGAGGCTTTGCAATGGAAGGAATTCCGGAAGATGTTTTTCGATAAATATTTTCCGCGCACCCTCTGGCTTAAGATGGAAAGGGACTTCCTTTCCCTCAATCAAAAAGATGAAGAATCTATTGGAGCGTATGAGGAAAACTTCACAAGGCTTGCATGATACACTTTCGTCTTTTTCATTACCCCTGAATGCAAGGTTGACCACTTCTTTGGTGGGATGAATCCTAGCTTGTGGAAAGCATTAGCGATCCATGACTTCGACAACTATGAGGAAATTGTCCGATGTGCCCTCAAGGTCGAAATGGAGATCGTAGAATCATAGGGGTATCATGGGGATAAGAAGAATAAGGTGGACTTCAATGCTGGTGGGCCGATGGATAAATCCAACGGCGCTAAGAAGTTCCAGCACCCCACTTGCCAAAAGTGCAGAAAGAAGAACCCTGGAAATTGCCTTAAGGGGATGAGAAAATGCTTCAGGTGTGGAAGAGAAGGGCACCTGGATGTTAACTATTGGCAATAAGGACCCGTGGCTAAGAAAGAGGAGAGGAACGCTCCGTTAGAACCTCAACGCGTTGTTCAATTCTATAAATGCAAAGAGTCGTGTCATTTTGCAAATCAGTGCCCTAATCCAAGGGTTTTTGGAGGCAACCAAAAACCTCCAAGATAGAAAGAAAGAGCTTTTTCCATCACTTCTGCTGAAGTGAACCCCAAAAATGACGTGGTGATAGGTATGCTAGTTATTAATTCAAGAATAGAGAACGTACTTTTTGATTCAGGTTCTACGCATTCTTTTATATCTCGAAAGTTTAGTAGAACAATCCCAGCACCACCACAAATCATGAAAGTAAAGATGTCAGTGAGTACGAAAAATGGGGAAATCATTGCATCCCATGAATATAAGTCCTCCTCTATTATAATTTGTGGATTGAATTTCCTGGCGAACCTCATCATACTCCCTCTTGTGGAATTTGATGCAATTCTTGGCATGTATTGGCTTTCCTTGTATAGAGACAACCTAAATTGTCGGGAGAGGGAAATCACACTCCATAGAGAGAATCGACCCCCGATTATTTACAAGTGTCAGGAGGAAGATGAATCTACTTTATCTCCATCATCTCAGGCATAGATATTACTGACCTATGACCATTTGTATCTGGCTCAGATGATTGAGTCCAAAGAAGAAACCATCCTTGAAGAAATGCCTATTGTGAGGGAATTCGCGGATGTGTTTCCCGAGGAACTGCCTGGTCTTCCTCTAAGAAGAGATGTTGTGTTATCAATTGAACTTATACCTAGGGCGCTAAAAATATCCAAGACTCCATATAGAATGGCTGTTTTTGAGCTTGAAGAGCTGAAGAAACAACTACAGGAGAATCTGGATAAAGGGTTTATACGCCCAAGTGCTTCACCATGGGGTGCACCAGTCCTCTTTGTCCAGAAGAAGGATGGGTCAATGCGGCTCTGAATCGATTATTTTGAACTTAACAAAATCACAATAAAGAACAAGTATCCTCTCCCAAGAATCGATGACTTGTTTGATCAGCTGCATGGAGCACAATACTTCTCCAAGGTAGACTTGCGGTCGGGATATTATCAAGTAAGGGTGAAGAAGGAAGATGTCCCCAAGATTTCTTTTCGTACAAGATATAGGCACTATGAGTTAATAGTAATGCCTTTAGGACTCACCAATGCTCCAGAAATATTCATGGACTTGATGAATAGAGTATTTAGAGATTACCTTGACAAATTTGTGGTAGTCTTTATAGATTATATTCTAATATACTTCAAAACCAAGGAGGACCATGAGGAGCATTTAAGAACTGTACTAGAGACTTTGCGCAAGGAGAAGCTCTATACAAAGTATAGCAAGTGTGAGTTCTGGTTGAAGTATGTCTCATTATTGGGCCATATCATCACAAGCAATGTGATATCTGTGGACCCCTCCAAAACAGATGCAATTGAGGGATGGCTGAGGCCAACATCTGTAACGGATATCCGTAGCTTCTTGGGGTTAGCTGGATATTATCGATGATTTGTAAGGAATTTCTCACAATTGTCCAACCCTCTTACCAAGATAACTCGAAAGGGAGTAAAGTTTGTTGGGAGTGATGAATGCGAAGAAATATTCAAGGAGTTGAAAAGGAGGCTTATCACTGTGCCCGTGCTCACTTTACCCACAAGTGGGGAAATTATTGTGGTATTCAGTGATGCCTCAAAGAAGGGCTTAGGCTGTGTGCTGATGCATAATGATAAAGTGATATCCTATGCATCAAGGCAGTTGGAAATCCATGAGTGAAACTATCCAACGTATGATTTGGAGTTGGAGCCAGTGATCTTTTCCTTGAAAATCTGGCGGCATTATCTCTATGGAGAGAAATGTGAGATATATATTGGCCACAAGAGTCTTAAATATATATTCACACAGAAAGAACTTAATATGTGCTAGAGAAGATGGATAAAGCTCATTAAGGATTATGACTGTTCAATCCATTACCACCCTGGGAAAGCGAACAAGGTGGCAGATGCCCTAATTAGAAAGGATCCAGCGATTATATCAATGATGTGAATTGAGAAGGATCCAATCTTCTTAGACTTGATGAAGATAGACGTGGGAATCATAAAGAATGGAACATCATCAATCCTTTCACAAATGATTGCTCAACCATATCTTTTGGAAAGGTCAAAGTATGCTCAAAAGGATGATGTGGGAATTCAAGAAAAAGTGGAAGCTATAAAAAAGTGGAAATCCTCAGAGTTTAATGTTAATGAAGAAGAAATTGTGTGGTTTGGGAAAAGACTATGTGTTCTATCAAGTCCAGCGCTGAAGAAGGGAATTTTGGATGATGCACATAGTTTAAATTTCACTATTCACCTAGGGAGCACAAAGAAGTATCGAGATCTCCGAGAAAATTTTTGGTGGGATAATATGAAGAAGGAGATCGCCGAATATACATCAAAGTGCCTGGTGTGTCAGCAAGTGAAGGCAGAGAGGCAGAATTCTAAGGGGGTGATGCAACCATTGACCATACCAGAATGGAAATGGGAAAACATTACCATGAAATTTTTCACCAGACTTCCAAGGACATCCAAGGGAAACAATGCAATCTAGGTTGTTGTGGATCGTCTTACAAAGACTGCAAACTTCATTGCTATTTGGGAGAATTTCTCATTGGATCAACTGGGGAGAATATATATCAGGGAAGTGGTAAGGTTGCATGGAGTACCACTATCTATTGTGTCTGACCGAGATCCAAGATTCACCTCTAAGTTTTGGAAGAGTCTTCAACTTGATCTGAATACTGAACTGAACTTCAGTACGGCCTATCATCCTCAAACTAATGGCCAATCTAAGCGGACTATCCAAACACTTGAGGATATGTTGAGAGCGTGCTCAATGGACTTTAAAGGAGTATGGGATCAACATATTCCTCTGGTTGAGTTCTCTTATAATAACAGTTTCCACTTGAGTATCGAAATGGCACCATATGAAGCTTTGTATGGGAAAAGGTGCAGAACACCGGCATGTTGGGATGAGGTCGATGAACGTAAGCTGCTTGGACCAGAAATGGTTGAGGAAATGGTGGAGAAGGTGAAAACCATTCAGTAGCATATAAAGGTAGCCCAAAGTTGACAGAAGAGTTATGAAGATAATCATCAACGAGACCTTGAGTTTAAAGTTGGAGACATGGTGTTTCTACGCATATCTCAGTGTAAAAAGGTCATGAGGTTTGGAAAGAAAGGGAAGTTGAGTCCAAGGTACATCGGCACCTTCAAGATTCTTGATTGTGTTGGGGTTGTGGCCTATCGACTAGCACTTCCAACTACTTTGGCCAAGGTGCATGATGTCTTTCATGTATCCCTCTTAAGGAAGTACATACCAGACCCTTCACATGTACTCTCTTCTGTGGTGGTACAATTAGAAGATGATCTTTCATATGAGGAGCAACCAGTGAAGATATTAGATCGTAGAGAAAAAGTTCTACGAAATAAGACAATGCCCCTCATCAAGGTATTGTGGAGAAACCACAAGTTTGAAGAAGAAACTTGGGAGTCATAGGATATGATGAAGCTGAGTTACCCACATTTGTTTTAGTGTGGGAAAAGGAAAATTTCGAGGGCGAAATTTCTTAAGGGGGGAATATTGTAACGACCCAAAGTTTCATTAATGAAAAATCCTTCATGATCCAATTAAATGTCACTTTATGAAAAATGTTTTTATAAGATGTCAACTTATTTGGTTTTATGTTAAGAATTTTGACCGTTGCTAATATAGCCATTGAACAGTGATCACATGATTAGTATAAATATAAGGCTTTAACGAACCCAATTTTACTCAGACAAAGGAAGCGATGGCCTCATCCAGTAGAATTGCCCCATATGAAGCCCATTTTTCGGAGCTCGGAAAAGAGGTGGTGTCTTTGGGCTTCGCCTTTGACCAAGCCCAAGCTGAGCTTCATTATGTCAAGCTCGAACGTGACCGTCTACGGGAAATGTGGAGGTTGATTGAAATTACCACTCGAGTGATGTTATCCGAGCCACCCCAAGAGTTTGTCACCATCGCACACATTACCCTTAGGTCTTATGTGGCTGTTTTAAGGGGTTATGTAACAAATAAGTAGTACTATGTTCATGTACATTATTTTTGTATATAATAATGAATATAATTTTTAGTCATTTTTGATACATTGTAAATAGTTTTTGAAGTACAAATGGTGTTTTTAGTTATTATTTAATTAAGAATTATATTTTATTAAATTAAGGAATTTTTGAATTAAATAATATTTTAATAAAATATTATTATTAATATTAAATTAATTTTTATTAAATATAAATGATCTTATAATTTTAAGAATGCAATTAAAATTTTTATTAAGGTTTGAAAACCATTTCTGTCAAAACTCGTGAATTTTTGATAAATGTAGGTTTTTTATTTTAAAAGTAAAAATTAACATATTTAGTAAATTATTTAGATAAAATAAATGTTATTTTTGGAATCAGGACATCGAAATTATCCAATGGTGAATTTTTCATAATTTTCTGAGACAATCAAATTTTTGGGTAAAAATTAAATACCGTTTAAATATATAATGTGTTTTATGACATAATAATGACCCAATGGTGATGTAATAAAATACCGTAATCCTTATGTTCAGACAATATATGTTTTATCATTAAAATAATGTGATTTTGGTTTTGTTTGACTTACTTTTCAAAGCATTAATGGACCCCTCAAGACATATTCAACACTTTGCCTTTTTAAATTAATTTCCATGGGAGTGTGACTCATCTCCACATAAGCAACCTTTTTATTTTAAGAAGTTCGGACTTGGGAATTATAAAATATTTTTTTCCTCTTCTCTTTTCCAAAAACCATGGGCAAAAACCATGGGCTGGTTTGTGGTTTGGATTAATTTAATGCAAGGGACCCAAACCTAAATAATAAAGAATTCCCTCACCTTTCCTATATAAACCCACACAAGCTCCCACTTCCTCCTCACTAAAATACCTTGGAGTTCGTCCAACATCTGTCCTACTCTCTCTAGAATCCTCCCAAGGTGCCCCAATCTCCCAAGAAGCCTCTCACAAGCCTCTCTCTAGCCTTTGGAAGCACACTTCCAAGTAAGGGTTTTTTTCTTCCTTTCTCATTTTTTTGTCAATTTTCTTTAAGTTGTATTTCCCTTTTAATTTCAATTATGAATGTTGGGGTATGGTTTCACACCTCCCCCATACTACCCACTTATTGTTTTAATGATGGGAGACCCATTTCTCTCTCATTAAATACCTCCCATGTACACCCGTTACTATACCAAAATTCCAAAAGGAACTTCTCTCTCCTCTTTTATATTCAAGCAATACTTTTGTATCATGAATCTAAATTCCATTACAATTGTTGGGAAATGTATCTATATGAACTCCTTACTTTCCATTACATTTAAACATGACGAGGAACCCATTTCTCTCTCATCAACCTTTTTATGAATTCTTATGTCACGCCGTTACGCTGCCGAAATCGCACCGATTTTCTAAACCAATGTCATTGTGTAGTGAATACCATACCCATTTATCCAACAAGGGTATTCACCTTTATGCACATTTACTTGTTGATTGTAAAGTTTCATGTATTAATTATGCATTCCTTTATCATGGAATAAATTATTATGTTTTATGAATCCATGTTTTATGATCCATGTGGCACACTTATGTATGAAATGAAATGTTTAAGAAGGGTGCGCCCTTATAGCGCTCCAATGCAGTGGGTAAAGTATAGTATCATGATACGTCATGTGAAATGAGCGTTGACTCATGCTAATTCGAGTGAAACGAGGGTTTACTCGTGTTCTTCATGTGTAATGAGGGTTTACTCATGCTTTATGTGCAATGATCCTTGGCTCATGCTAATTCCATGTTAAGTGTTGTTGCCACATTTCCATGTTATGATTATCATGCTTTATCATGCCTTTATGTTCATGTTTTTCTTATGGTCTATTGATATGCCTATTGCCTAACATGTATTTTACTCCTCATGTTGTTACATGTGTACTCCCTTACTGGGCTTTATAGCTCACCCTTTTCTTATGCATGTCCTCAGGTTATCCCATGCAATGCTAAGTACGAAGGAATGTAGTGGTCATATAAAGAAAGTTTTCAATAAAGATGTTGTATTTCAAGTTTTAAGTTTTTATGTAATGATCCTAAGCCCCAAAGACACTAAACCTCTCAATCTTATTTGTTGTATCAAGTGAAATTTTATGTAATAAATCATGTTTATGTTTGTAATAAAAGCAGGGTTGTCATAGCTTCGTCGTACGCCATCAGGGCATCGAAGTCAAACCTAAAAAGACAAAGGCTATCCTTGGCCTGCCACCTCCCCACAATCTCACTGAGCTGAGAGGATTCCAAGGACACCTGGCCTACATTAGGCGGTTCATATCCAAACTGTTGGGAAAATGTTTAACATTCACCAGGTTAATGAAAAAGTGGGTAACGTACCAACGGAAAAATTATTGCCAAGTGGAATTCGACAGCCTAAAGAAGTACCTCTTAATCCCACCTGTTCTCATGCCCATAGTTGAAGGGAGACCTCTTATCCTATACATGACGACCCTAGAGTGATCACTGGGAGCCTTCCTCGCATATAAAGATGACACTGATAGTGAAAACAGTCTTTATTACCTCAGCCGAACCATGATCGATGCTGAAACTCAATATTAAAACACCGAGAAGAGTTGTTTGGCCTTGGTCTTTGTAGTTCAAAAATTGTGACATTATCAGCAGCATCATGAAGTCCATTTGGTCTCGCATAGTAACCCGCTGAAGTACATCCTCAACTGCCCGATGCTGACCGGGCACCTATCCCGATGGGAAGTCATCCTACAACAGTTTGACATCCAATTTATGCATCAGAAAGCCATCAAAGGACAGGCATTAGCAGATTTTCTAGAAGAGAACCCCTTAATAGGAACCACCACACCAGACATTGAGTTACTTAATGAATAGGAGTTCCCAACATGGGAAATGTACTTCGACGACGCATCCCGAAGCCCGACAGGGAAGAGGATGGAGGATCCCAAATTTAACAAGGTGGGTTTTGGGATAATACTAATGTCCTCAGAAAAGACAGTATTTCCATATTCCTTCCTCCTGATAGAAGGATGTACGAATAATGAGGCGGAGTTTCAAGCCCTCATTGTGGGCCTGGAGCTCGTATTCCAGGCACAATTACAACACCTTAAGGTAAAAGGTGACTCAGAACTGGTTATCAAGCAAGTCAATGGTGACTATACTATTAAAAAGGAGGAGATGATTCCCGAGTTTGACCATGTACGAGGGTTAATGGCAGAATTCTCCACAGAACCAACATTGAACTATATTCCTTGGTCTCTGAATGCCCAGGCCGATGCATTGGCTAATGTGGACATATCCCTAGATGACCCAAATCGGGATGAAACAATTATCAGTATTTCTCATCATCGAATGGTCTTGCTGTTTTTTCAGTCTAAGATGGAAGAAATGAACGAATTCAGTATTTTTCCTAAGCCATATTCTCCTACCACCGGTTGGATGACCCCCATTGAAAACTACATTCAAAGGGGATAACTTCCATCAGACAGGGTTGAACAAGAAGAAATATAGAGAAGGGCAATCAACTTTGTCCTATATGGAGACACGAGTCAGTAAGAGGTCCTCTACAAATGAGGCCACGACAGAGTCCTCCTCAGATGCATTGATGGAGAAGAAACCGTTGTCTTCATGACTGAAGTTCATGCTAGAGTATGTGGAGCACATCAGTTGTGATCTAATATTTCCCATCAGGTTTGAAGGCTTGGGTACTATTAGCCCACCATGGCACGAGATTGCGAGCGATTTACCACAAAATGACACTCCTACCAAATTCATGCCAACTTTATTCACCAACCCACAGAGTTACTTCATCAGGCCATGTACTCCTATCCATTTTCCATCTGGGAAATGGACGTCGTGGGACCATATCCTCCTGCCACGACCAAATAATTGAAGTACATCCTCACAACAACTGACTTCTTTTCCAAATGGGTAGAAGTTGTACCCCTCAAGGAAGTCGGGGCAAGAAACATTGTCATCCTTGTGAAAACGAATATCATCACCAGATTTGGTGTCCCTCATACCATAATAATAGATAACAACACCAAATTCTACTCTATAGAATTGGAGAAACTGTACCAAGAATATGGTATCAAGGCTAACCACTCATCCCGCTACCATGCAGTGGCCAACGGACAGATAGAGGCTTTTAATAAGACCCTGTCCAACATTCTCTAGAAAATGATGGACAAAGACAAGAAATCATGGCTGGATAAACTCCTTCATGCATTTTGGGCTTATCGAACCACAATCTGCACCACTACTCGGGCTACTCCGTACTCATTAGTATAGGGAACAGAAGAGGTCCTGCCTATTGATCTCCAATTTCCCTTGCTCCATGTTTCCATTTGTGATCATTTATCCGACGATGAGCAATCAGAAAAATGTCTAGGTGAATTGGAACAGCTAGATGAGAAGAAATTGAACACTTTTCACCATCTGGAAGTATATTAGAACCAGATCACATTAGCCTTCAATAAAAAGGTTCGTCTTTGGTCTTCTTTGGAAGGAGAATTGGTGTTGGTCCTCCGGACCCCAACGATACCTAGAAAGAAACCTCCAAAGCTGGAGCCCAAGTGGGAGGGACCATATGTTATACACAAGGTCTACTCAAATGAAGAATATGCCCTGATCTCCATGGATTGGAAATTCACTACTGCTCCTTTGAATGCGAGATTTCTGAAGAAGTATTTCACATAACCAAAAGCAGTTATCATCCAAGCTGTAGGACGTTAAACTTCCAAGCCCCAATGGTCCAAAATATATGACCCTAAACTAAGAGTATTTCATCCTCACCGTACGATGTTAAACTACACGGATTTCAGAGAACTATGTACGACTTGATTCCTTCCCTTGTAGGATACGTAGCAATGCCAGGATTCTGTATCCTGGCCCAGCCATCCCCAAATAAAGTTAAAAGTGCCTTCTTTTCCCCCATGTAAAGACCAACCCTGTACGAGGTTTATCCCTTTCATAGAACTACGTACGGCTTGATTCCCGCCTTTGAAGGATATGTAGTGATGCTAGGATCCAACATCCTGGCCCAAACACCACTGAATGAAGATTAAAAATGCCCTTTTCCCCTGTGTACGGACCAGACCTGTACGGGGTGTATTGCCTTCCAGAGAACTACGTTTGGATTGATTCTTGCCCTCGCAGGATACGTAGTGATTCCATAATTCCACATCCTGGCCCAGCCGCCCCCAAATGAAATAAAAATAATTTTTTTCCTCTTTCCCCATGTACAGACCAACCCTTCACGGGGTGTATTCCTCATCCTTATCGCACGACGTTAAACTACACGGATAAGAAAGATTGAAAATTACCTTTTCCCCCGTGTATGGACAAGACCTGCACGAGGTGTATTATCTTATAAAGAACTATTTACGGCTTGATTCCTACCCTCACAGGATATGTAGTGATGCCAGAATTCAACACCCTGGCCCAACCACCCCAAATGAAGCTAAAAATACCCCCTTTCCCCCGTATGGACCAGATCCGCACATGGTGTATTCTCTAAGAGAACTACGTGAGGATTGATTCCTACCCTTGCAGGATATGTAGGGATGTCGTGATCTTATCTTCTATCCCAGCTGCCGATAAAATAAAACACATGTATATATACCCCTAATCCTTACCACATGACGTCAAACTGCCTGTAATCCCCTTCTCATGTTGGTTCATCTTCATCCTCACCGCACGACGTTAAAATTGCATGGGCATCATCCTCACCACACGACGTTAAACTGCACGGACTTCATCATGACCCACCTAAGATATACAGAGAAATGGGATTGGAGTACTCCTGGCATGTTTGGATGCATCCTCTCCATACATCAGACTCCATGACCTGGATAATTGAGGATGTTCATAACCACCCATGGCCATCAGAAGTGGAAATTTATCGACCTATGGACACCTTTGCACGAATATGCATACTATGCCCTCAGCAGCTCTACATATTGATAGCCCCTGGCCCATCAGCCAAAGGAAATATTTCCTCAGGCAATACTGTTCCTATCTCCATACGCTTACCGGCCTCAGAGCCCCCATATCATATCTCCCGATACAAAAATTTATGGATTAGTGGTTTACAAGTTCATTCCTCTATCACATCCAAACGTTGCCAGGGTATCCCTACCTGGTTAGCCTTTGTATCTTCCCATGGTAGGTATGAGCTACATTGAATCAATGGGAAATTGCGGAGAAGATGTTTCTTGTATGCTTGGACACCATTATCCCCATATGCCGAACTCTGTGCTATGAGCAATATTGGATTTTCATAATCATCCATGGCCATCGGAAATGGAAAGTTATCAACCCATGGACACCTTTGTACGACTATGAATACCATTCCCTCAGTGGCTCTACATATTGATAGCCCCTGGCCCATCTACCAAAGGCAATATTCCCTCAGGCGATACTCTTCCTATCTCCATACGCTTATCGACCTTAGATCCCCACACCATATCTCATGATTTGGGAAACCCCAGAGTTATAGTTTACACCCTCATCCCCTCACACTTGTTCAGAGTCTACCAGAGCATCCTAAATCAATTTCCCTCCAGGTGATTATAGCAATAGTCACCCAGTGGTCCAAACTGTATGACTGTTAAACTAAGAGTACTTGGTCCTTACTACATGACATTGAACTGCATGGAGTAAAGGTATACCCCATGCGCAAGATAAATCAGAACAGTGAACTCGTTAGGTTTTAACAGCAACCAGGGGTGAACACCCCCGACATGTCCAGATATTTCCCTTACCAAATTACAGATTTTGCGGCCCGGATAAAAACGAATCTTCATAACCACCCATGGACATTATAAGTGGAAGGTCATTGACTCATGGACACCTTTTCCTGACTATGCATACCATGCTCTCAACGAATCTTCATATTGATAGCCCCCAACCCATATACCAAAGGAAAGATTTCCTGATGCGCTACTCTTCCTATCTTCATACGCTTACCAGTCTCAGAGCCCCCATATCATTTTCTCTAATCCAAGAAGCCCCAGGATCACAATTTACACCATCAATCCCTCTCCATGTCTTGGACATGCTGAGATATTTGATCCCAGTTACATTCTAATCAAGAGGGGCCTATTCAACTATGTCCTTACCGCATGACGATTAGAATTGCATGGAACATGTCTTTTCCACCTGGAATGAGGCTACAAATACCAAGCATCAAACATCCAGGGAAATGCCTCCAACTACAATCATTTTCCAGGATTTAAAAAAATTCCCCCATCATCACTGCACGACGTTAAACTGCATAGTATCTTTAATAATGCTCCCCATCTTTACCGCATGAAGTTAAACTGCACGTAAGCCATCCTTACCTCATGATGTTAAACTAAACGGAATTTAAAATTCCCTCTTTCCTTTCCACATGAGGTTGAACTGCATGGTCAAACTCTTCACGAGTTCAATTAGGAATAGAGGCTTTCCTCTGCCCCTCAGTGCACGGGCTAGACCTATACAAACCACTGTCTCACACCATTATGAGAAGGGATGACTTCACCCATTCTCGGGAAATTTAGCCCAGATGTTTCTCCCGTATCCAGGCACCCTCTCTTCATAAATCACACTTTATACCCAGAAAGAGCCGAACCCTTGTAATCCACCACTAGTGGCCCCGAAGCACAAATTTCCTGAGGTTGATCGGCTATCGGGAGAATACAATAACTGACCTAAGGACACATTTGCATGACTATGCATACCATTCCCCCAGAGGCTCTGCATATTGATAGCCCCTGTCCCATCTACCAAAGACAAGATTTCCTTAGGCAATGCTTCTCTTCGTACGCCTCTTGACCTCTAAGCCCCTATATCCATCGCGGGATTAAGAAACCCTCTGAGATGAAGTTTACTAACCTCTTTCACAACCCTTCATGAATAAGCTAGAACGTCTCTGATGAGATTATCGAGAACCAGGAAAAGCCATTCCTTTTTAAAGAATGTCCCAGCTGCATGGCTTTAAACTACGCCAAGCTCTAGCCATCCTTTACGCCAAATAAATGCACAGGACAGGGACCCTTAATCCACATTCCTGATTCATATAGATGTTAACAAACCCTTTCAGATGTCACATACCCTTTCTGAGCCACCCCTGGTGGTTTTTCATAATTCTCCAAGCCACCCATGGTGGTTTCCATAATCTAAACTTCCATAAAGTCCTCAGGCCATCAGAAAAGGATAGTCATTAACTTAAGGATACATTTTCACGATTATGCATACCATACCCTCAGCGGCTCTGCATATTGATCACCCCTAGCCCATCTAACAAAGTAAAGTCTTCCTTAGGTGATGCTTTTCCTACATCTTCATGCCGATATTGCTCCCATGCCTTGAGACATGCCCTACATGTCATTCAAATTTAAACATGTTCCCCCCACGTGTGTCTAAAAGGTATTGAGGCATCTTTTAATCAACCAAACCTCGTCGGGGCCATCACTCCCACCATATATGGCCAAAGATGTTCGACCTAAAACATCAGTAATGATAGTCTTGTCAGCGGGACTTTAAACCACTCACAAAAAGAGTCGCAAAGCTTGTTAGGCTGAAAACCCGAAAAGGGCGACCTAAGAAAAAACCAATCCATAGCCACTGGGTCCACACCAAATGGGCCTAGAAAAAATTAGGGTATTGACTGAAAAGAAAAAAAGTTTGTGGGGGGTTTTTCTATAAAATCCAAGAAATAGTCAAACTATGCTCGCTGGATCCCATGGTCCAGACAAAAATTAGATCTTGTTTCTATTTAATATTTTTTCCTGAACCATGATTAATTATGGTTTAGTGAGTTGTTATTTATACAAAAAACATTCCAGTAACAATCAAATTTTACAGAAAGGAAAGATCGACATCAAATTGTATTCCATTTGGATAAAAAGGGAGGACGTCCACAAGCCAGAGTCTCACCTTGACAGTAAAAAAGATGTAAAACAGAGTGTACAGAAATAGCTATGGAAATCAAAAAGGTTCCTGGATTGCTCTCTCCATCAGATTGGCAACCGTGTGGCAAAGGCTATTGCATGTTTTCTCTAGCATGTCCTTCTCCCTGGCCTCAACTTCAGCCACCGAATGAGTACGCCTCACTGTCATTTGGAGATAATTGACCCCTTTCCTGGTAGCTTCAAGGTCACCAGTCAAAGATGAAAATTGATCCCTCAGCATCGCTGCTCGGGCTTCGCATTCTTGTAGCTTGATAGATAGGGAGGTTTCCTGACCTTGAGAGTTCACCTCTAGTGCTATCAGCTAATAAAGCTTCATCATAGCTTCCTCAAAAGCTTAGGTCCTAAAATGAGAGGCAACAAGGTGAGAAAGTTGTGTTCACTAACGGTAGCCTCCCCATGGGAAATGACGACCTGGAAGGTGAGAAAATGAAGTTGTCGACAATTGAATCCACCTGACCCCAAACCCAGGAAGAGTTGCCGAAGGGCTTCAGTTTTAGTTTCCATCTCAGCCAAAAGAGTTTCAATAACAATCTCATAGATCCGAGGCCAGTCCCACCTTCACACTGCTCGGTAGTCCTCCATGACATGAGGGTATTTGTTATCCTTGATAGATAAAATAGGAATGAAGTCTGACATTGCGATCAATGCAGACATGTGTGCACCAGATGATGGTTCTAGGACCGGAGGGTTAGAAACTTATAGCCCTGGTTCAGGCTTGGGAGTTGAGCTGGTAAGTCCTATATCGACCGACGGAGCATCGATAATTACATCATGGGGCCCCGAAGTCATGAGATCATCCTAAATTACATCCAAAAGGATTGGATCTGTCTGAAATTAGGTTGTAGAGGGATTGGAAGAGGAAGATCCCCTGATCCACTTTGATCTTCGAGCCATAAATTGATCCTCCCTCAAAGCCAACGATGAAGGTGCGGTAGGCACGGTAGCTGTAGTAACCTCCGATTTGAGAAATTACTGGAAAAACTTCCCCAGGATCCCATATGAATAATTCTTTATCCAAATTATCGCATACTCCAAGGACAGGTTGGTAGCCACTCCTATGTCAGGCAAGGGAATGCTTGTGTCAGATCCCTCCCGCATCAACATCAACCACCATTGACGGAGAGTGGTTGGATGTAGTCCTCAAGCCCAAGGATGGGGAAGGGAAACCTTGAGTTGCATGCATCCAAGCTGTCAAGAAAAATGATATGGGGCGTACAACTCACACAGAGAAAGCCCATCAATACGCACAGATAAAAACCCGTCCCACAGTGAAATCATATAAGAACGCTCTTCTAAGCTCCCCCTGTGGTCTTCAACCATGTTGCCATAAGGAGTGGGGTAGGGAGTGAAAGAAAACTGGGAGAAGTCACTCAAAAGATTGATGAATTCATTAGAGCTGAGGGACATCAGACGAACTCCAGCTATATCAAGTAGAGTTGGCCGAAGAGTAGGAAGCGGAATGACTATGTTATGACGATACTCATAACAATGACAATGATCCACTACCTAGCCATATAAGAATTGAAATGGCCCACTTAGATGATAGGGTGGATCTCCCTCCTGCATATGGCTCAATAATTCATAAATACGAGCCAATGTGGGAACAACCAGATTCACCAGGTGGCCTCCCGCCAGCTCAGCTTCCATTATCGGGGTGCAAGCCCTGACACATGGGTTGATATCTCGAGATGGGAATAGCCACCCGCTAAAAAACATGGTGAAAAGACATGCCAACCTGAGCATACGCGACACACTGGGGCGCACCTCATAACCCCATGAAAGATAGTTACCCACCTCCAGAACCACATAGTAGGAACCTCGGATAGTTCGTGATTGTTGATAAGGGTGAGTCCTGGGGTGCTTGACCTTCGAAACATGATCGGTGGCCTTCAGAAATAACCCTATCCAGGTGCTGTAAAGAATAAGAGAGCAGACGCTCAAGGGCTGACCTAATGACCGCTCCATCATAACCAGCAGATCCCTTGCCAATGAAGGAACCCGTTTGACATCGTCCCATGTGTTAGGGGTGGGAAAAAACTAGTCATACATCTCACCAATGATCAAAAGCCCTCCTAGTTGGTAGATGTCCCATAAACTAATACTAACTTCACCATGGGTGAGATGGGAAGTGTTAGTGCTCAAACACCAGCAACTGAACAAGTCAGGCAGGATCGAAGATGGTGAGTAAACAACAAACTGGGAAGCCCACACTACGGAGTACAAATTTACCGCTTCTAGTGACTCGGGAAATTCCCGAAAATGATAACGGAACCAGAAGACCCAGGATCAATCATTTGAGAAAACCCCACCATAACGAAGATCCCACCTGGGAATCCATCCCATGTTAGGATCCACTCGGGCAAGGTTGATCAAGGAGGGGTAACTCTTGAGGACAACCTCTCGAGAGAAGTCTTAAGTGTACCGATCACTTTGAGTCCAAATAGAGCCTCTCAAAATAAAAGTGTCTTTTGGATCAGAATCAGAGATCATCTCTCCTGACTGGGTGAGGTTCGCTCGATCACACTTCGACAATGCTTCCAAGAAAGGGGACAGGAGACCTAAGAAGACAGGGGGGATAGGGACATTGTTTTCAAGGTCAAAACCATAAAGTAGAAGAAGATTCGATAACGGATAGCCTAGAAGTTTGGGAGAGAGAAAGTCCTTCAAAACAACATCACCGAGAATGATAGGTTGTCTAGGGTCCTCTTTAATGCACTCATCTCTATGGATCATAACTAGACGTCTCCCTACACCAATTAGAAGAGGCTCGACAGTAGGCCTAATCGCAGGTCGAGGAGGAACCATGTTTTCTCCCTGCATCATGGAAACCATATAGACGGTTAGTCCAAAATAATAAAATTTGGACAAAACACTAAGTATTTGACAAAGGACACAATCCAGGAGCCTTCATGATGAGATCTGCGCGCTGACCTCATAGGCTAGTTCACGATGAAGACATCCCGCCAACTAGCCCCACATAGAGGAAGTCCATGATACTCTATCCCACGAAGAGTTGGCCAGAAAGCTGTGCACCAGGTTGCTCCGCAGAATCTCAACCCCGTATTTAAATGTTTAAGTTCAGAAGACTTCAGAAGTATTCAAAGTATGGATTATTCTAGTTCAAAGACCATCTGAAACCACATAGAAATTTCCTACGCGACCAATCGTGACTTACTTTTTAGTTGATTAAAAGTTTTAGTTCGTAGCTGGGAGATTGGTTCGCGGGTGAAGGCAAGCGCGAACGAGGAACGATTCATGAAAACAGAATTTAGTTTGCAGACGAGAAGATTTGTGAAGGAGGTAGGCACACGGATATGAAAAGAGATCTCTATTTTCACAAAGAATCCAATAAAATATAAGGGAGGGGGACCCCCGTATTTATAGGTGCAGTCTCCTACCGGGTCCACTCCTCTACCGCAAACTATCCAAATTTTAGGACCACTCTACATCGGTATAGTATTCTCTTCGTTTTGATCGGACCCCATTCCGATGGGAGGTATTTGTAGGGTACTAAAAAAATCTTCAAAGGAGAATGGAAATCCCCTTAATTTGGGAAAAGATTCTACCAAATTTCCTTCAAATAACTGGGTAAAAATATGAAGAATACCCAAGAATTGTAAAAGGATCAACCGGCCTGTGTACCTGTCCAACATTGATGGTACGCGGCCGGTTCAGCATGCCAGCCCCTCTGTGGACCAGCGTCGTCCACAAAACAGAGGTGGGAACCCTCCGCGGGCATGAAGCAGGATAGGTTCCAGGACTGTCCACCATCACAAACTGCCCCAGCCACGAAACACGTTAACCGGCCCCGACCACGTAACCTATCATTCGCAGAGTGGATCCAGAGCCCTGTATAGTTGCGAAGTACCCCTCGAACCAATTTTTTTCGTGGGTAAGGTGCGTTCAAATCCCCCCGCAAGTTGTGGATCAACCAAGTAATCCATAAACCGGGTTTCCAGTCATGGGCCTCCGCAAAAGGTGCTTCATAACCACAAATACATCTTTTTCTCCCCTCTGTAAAAAGACATAGAGGGGAAGAAGAAAGGGATCGATCAGATTTAGGTGGAAGGATTTCAGAGGAAGGAGCTTAGGATTTTTCAAATAGAGAAGTTCCAATTCACGAACCAAAATAGGTATGAAACTGGAAACAAATTAATAAGGAACTGAAATAACACATAACAAATTGGTGAACCGTGAACTTAAAAAAAAAAGAATACTATGATCCATGCCCCCTCTGCAGATGTAATCCCCACAGACCAAGAGTCTATGCCCCTTTTTTGATCCGACGCACCACGTAGAATCCTCCTACACGGGAGAAGCCATGACCGAAAAACTCCTGACCGACGTCACCCCTGGCCGATGCTACTCGCACGGACTCCACTGTGTACTAACCTGGTTTGTGGGACGAACCCAAAGCCGCGTACCACCCTGGTACGCGGGATTCCTATCAGTCGGTGTACCAACCTGGTACACGGACAACCTCTCCAGCCACGTAGCACCCCCCTATGTGAAGGGTGCCACTCCCCATACACCCATGTGGCCCACCAAATCCTTCAATGTAACCATTCCTCGAGCTAGATAAAATCCTTCCAATCCGACCTGATCCTTCGAAATCCCTTCATTGTCCTATTCATTGGCCCCGATCCAAGGCCTCTACCAAAGCCACCAGACCCATATGATGCAACCTTCAGGTACATCATCACACCACTTTGAGTTCACATACCCACTATAGGTGAGGGAAAAGGGGTTGCTCCGGCCCTTGAGCGGGTTCTCAAAATATTCCTAGGTTCACATTCCCACTGTAGTGCAGGGTCTGAGACCAAGAGTCCCCTTTCTAACTCTCCACTTGCCTAGATTGGGGGACCCCACTCACCTTTTCTTTTGATGAGCACCAACGGTGATCCCTTATCCCCTCTCCTGGGAGTGGCTGGGTATCCCTCCTGGGGTAAGCCCCACACCATCCTCGCCGGAAGCCAATGGCCCTTCCCCTGTCATCACTGAAGGTTCAATGCTCTACTTCCTGACTCCTTCCTTCTTCCAACACCAGGGAGATGGAGAGTCCAGTGGTCATGGTCGTCTCCTCCACTCGTCGTGTTCCTCCCCTTTTCTCAGTAGGGAGAAAGTGCGAGGCTTGCCAAGTCTGTTGCATTCTCTTGTTTCTCACACCGAGCATGACTCACGTGGTATTAGAGATTTGTAATGGCCATGGATCCCGCACAAAAACATCCCTAAGAACGAACTACATGGGTTTTGATCCCTATTTCCTAAACAGGGTATGTAGGATGCCTCCCCAAAGTTCACTCTCAACAACAGGCCACTAACGATGTGTAAGTCCCAATCATGCCCCTCAGAATGAACTACGTTGGTTTAGATCCCTATCTCCTAGGTAGGTTACATAGGAATCCTCCTTGAGGTTCAATCCAAATATCATGCAACTCTCATGTGTAAGACCTAATCTTACAAGAACTATGTGGACTCCGATTCCTGATCAACCGGGATACGTAATAAACCTTCCTGAGGTGCAAGCCTGATATCTAAGTCTGATACACATCTGTCTCTATCAGACCATGTCCTTATACTCTAGCAGGACCATATTTAGGCCCAAAAAATCACTTCCCTTGGGTCTTCTTAGCCGCTTCGGCGTAAGTCCCACAACATCTTTGACCGGGAACCACTCACCTGGAGGTCCTTGCCACATGACGTTAAACTGTATGGTTAGATCCTCGTCGCACAACCTTAAAGGTTGAAGTGTCCCATGAAGTGGCACTGAACTACGTGGATTCTAATTCCTCTCACAAGGATACTTAGGAAGCCCGTATCACAGGTTCGATCCAAATGCTCAAGTTGTTATATGTCCCCACTGGATGACAATAAAATCCAGACTTCCCAGTTATAAGGATTCAAACTAGTGCCGTCTCAATGAGTCCAAACTCCTCGGAGTCATTAATCCAATGAGGGATGGTAAACCTCATGCCTAAATGATTTCGAATCCCTGCGTTCAGCTGACCATTTCCAACTAGGAGTTATCCGTGGATACTGTGATTGTGCATAAACCAAAGATTTGTGAACATATGAATACGTCTTAAATCTAAAATAGAGTCCCAGAACAAGCAATAATTCCCCCCAAAAGGGTGCGATGTGCCCGAATTCCCATCCTCTCAACCAATGTGAGTTCTTAAGCATCACTGGCCAAATCTCCCAGCGAACGCCTGCCTTTGGAAAGCAGGTCCACATATCATTGGATAGGGAACCATTGGGTGTTTCCAAACAAAAATGTTACACCTGATATGAGTGATTAAGTAGAACCCAAGCTTCTCTAATCAACTGTCGAGAAGCACATGTTTTTCCATTTGTCAAAATAGACTTCTAAATTATTTCCATTTTCTTCCACTTTACATGATTATGATATATATCGTATTTAAGTATTGTAAGTAATTCCAAGCATGTCCTTCCCCACACTTATAAAAAGACACCACCTTTTCTCCATTATTATTAAAGTTTGAGAACTATATATAATTAAATACCTACCATAATAAATTTTTAGATTCATCCCCTTATTCCCAAAGCTTATGGATCTCCCTTATAATATTCTAAGAATGATTAAGGCTTAATACAAAGGAGGTCTCTCAAATAAGTGGTAATCATCTTACCCAACTCTTTCAAAGTTTATTTCTTATTATAATTCATGGACATATATTATATGCATACTATAATGATGAATAAAATATCATAAAAATAATGATATTTTATTATGATTATGGTATAATAAATTTTCACCTCTTTTAAATCAAATGGTTAATGAAAGTATCATTCATGTGTACATGTGGACTACTATCTCCACGCAATGATATGATTCATTTTCCAACGTCAAGTTTCAAAGTTTATTATTATTATCATTTTAATGTTTATATATGATAATTTTTTTTTGTAATTATTCATTTGTAATTATAATATCTTATATAACTTCTTACTTTCCCATCTATTGGAAAATGATAACAACACCCATGCGTATATGTGGACTACAACCTCTATAAAGATATGTGATTAAATTTTCCTTTTCACTTTACATAGATGAAAATAAAGATAGATTTAATAAATATATATTATATTTATGATATAATAATGTTTTCCAAAGGTTAATTTTTTTAAATTTTTTTATTCTATCCATTAAAAATTAGAAACATCCCTCATGTGTACGTACGAATTACCGTCTCCATGAAGTGATGTAATTAATTTTTATCACCAATTTATATGAATATTTATAAAAGTGTATATAATTATTTGATATGATAATTATGAAATTATTAAAATTTTGAAGATAATGGAACCATTATAAAATTACAAGGATCATAACTGTTGCACTAGAACGTGCATGAAAATTGAAATAGTTATCACCCAGAACAATGATTTTAATAAAGAATTTTCAATAAATAGGTAATTTTATGTCATAAGTAAAACATATATATTATTATATGTATGAATATAGTTATGTAATATATTTATAATAAATCTATATTTATTATACAGGTGTTTCTAACCCATACAAATCAAGATGATACTTTAGGTAAGAGTTTCTCATCCGAATATTGTTCCTTTGTGACATATGAAATATTCGAAAATTATTTATTTTGTGTGCTGTATATACTGATTAAGTGTGTTTTATTTTTTTAATATCTACCATTCAAAGGTTTGGTGCTATACTATAATGTGTATAGTGTTACTCGGGTTGAATCCTTAGTGATAGTACTATATTTTTTAGTCAATTGTTTTTGTTTTGTCTTCTGAATGGGGGTGGGGGGTTATTTTCAAAGTTTAGGTGAAATGATTTATTGATTGATTTAATTTAAAAATTTAATAAATATTTTTGTGATTTCATTATCAGGGATGTAAAATCTTGATATCCTTGCGCTTTGTGATATATTGCATTAAATTAACTCTCACTTCATAAGATGATTTTGATCCAAATTCCAAATTGTTGAAGCTTTAATCCCAACTTGAACTAGCTTTCTAATATTAATCAATAATTTTCTATTTAAGTGTATATATCATTCCATTAATCTATGGAATCCACATGTTAATATAAACATTAAATTAATCAATGAAATATTAAGTTTAACAAACACAATGTTAATCTAAAGAATATTAAACAATAAAAATATCTCCTTCACTTTAAATCCCTAAATTATGACTCACCCCGAGAGATTATTTACTCATACATTGAGATTTTTAGCAATTTAGTTTATTTTTTATGTTTATATGTTAAAAATAAAATAAAAATAATGGTTCAAAAATAGAGTTGTGCATTGAACACACACATGAACGGTGAAGAGAGTTAAACAAACACTTTGGATTGAATGAGAAAGTGAAAGAGGAAAGGGTTTTAAAATTAATTTAAATTTAATTAAGCACAATAATTATGTAATGAATAGGATTTTTTATTGTTTTATTTTTATAAATTAATTGGGAAAGTTCTGAGATTTGGAACTGAGACGACGTGAGATTCCGCGGCCCGGTGTGACTGGAATGAAAAGGTGAAAAATGTTAAGTTTTTTATAAAGTTCATAGGAGGTTTCTTATTTAAATAGAAATAAATTCTAAATGGGTGCCTGAATCAAAATTTTTTGGGCACTTTTGCATTCAGAGTAACATATTTTTCTTAGGCGGGGCTTAACAATGACTGACACGGTTCGACTATGAATATTATAAATTGGACATAACCATCCTTAAAATATTTTAATAAAAATATTTTATGTGATGATATGTTGGTTTCTTTTAATTAAGTTATATTTTGAAGAATCTAGCATCATCAATATAACCCTAAAAATCCCTCTGTGGCAAGGAGATGAATACCTCTCTGACAGACGACGACGAACGCTAGCGGATCGAGGATCGACGATGACATGGACCTCCATTCTTCATCAATCACAGATCGAACCTCGAGGTATGATGTTGATATATTGGAGATTTAGTGTCTTTTATTATATTAAAATGATGAACATAGAACAACCCACAAACTAGTTGATCCATGGTTCAATCATTCTTATGGATGGATTTTATTATAGTGATTTAACAGATGATAAATATTTGTGATAATAAGTTGATTGTTCTTCATTGAACCTTGTAACGTGAACATATCAAGGACGACACAAAAAAGGCCAAGATACGTCCATTTTTGTGTTCATGTACTTTGTCTCATTCCCCCAATATCCTGTATTCTTCACTACTCATTCCTAATGTATAATAATCAGAGGATCATTGTGCCTTCGATCCGCAACATAATGATCCGAGAAACATGGATATGATCCTGTGGTGGTGTAAGGTGGTGTCAGAGAAAGGCAGTGGTTGCTCCAGTTGGCTCAGGAAGAGCACAGTAGGAAGAGGCCACCTACAAGGTGGCTAGAAGAAGAGGTAGCACCTGCCTAGAAGGGGAGGCTAGGCTAGGAAGTGCATGTCTTGATGGGTCAACAGTGGAAATAGTGAGATGTTTTCCAAGTAAAACCACGTCGGAGGAGTCCGAAGGTGCTGACCAGGGGTTAAGATAGCAGGATTTAGCTTGGAGCCGTGTCAATTGGAACCCATGGTGGCTGTGGGGCTGCAAGAACAGGTAGACGAGGCAGGCCAACTTTGTGAAATGTGGTCTGGTGCAATGTTGATTGTGGAGACAACTGGCCACATGGTCGACCACCATGTGAACCAGAGGGATGTGGCCAGGGAGGTTTTTGTCTGATGGAGAAAAGCCAAACTGCATGATATGGGTCAAGCTAGAGAACCAGGCCACTCCAAAGGCCTTGTGGCCCATCGGGCTAGCCCAATCTAACCGGGTCGGGATGGGTCGGTCGGATCAGGTCGGGTCGGACCAATCTCTTTTTACTAAATTGGACATATCTTTCAAACTGCATGTCTATTTGACAATCCATTGGAGGAATTGCGACCCTTGCGAGGTGACAGTCTTTTTTAGATACTCTAAGTGAGTTTTTATGGAAGTTGTTTTATGACCAAATGGCTTGAGGTGTAGATTCTCCCATAACAAGTGCGCTACGAGTGGAATCCTATGGATGGATAAGACTATGTGATCTTGGTGATTTTGGGATCTTAGTGAAAATTATACTTAGGGGATGTATGACCCATCAACGCTCCATGAACCATTGATGCTCCATGCGCCATCCAAACTCTGTGTGCCATCGACGCTCCAGGTGACATCGTTGCTCCAGGAACCACCGATTCTCTTTGTACCAACGACGCTCCATGCACCATAAACGATCCCTGCTTCATTGACACTATATGTTCCATCGTTGCTCCATGTGCCATCAACACTTATATTTTCATGGAGACTGAGATATCTATGGACTATAAATGTAAATATTTCTCTTTATTCTCTAGACTTATACCTGTGTGAGTTGACCATATTGACTATACTTCATGTGTTCCCTTGGTGGTGTACCTCATGTGTTTTCTTGGTGGTGTACTTTTTGTGTTTACCTTGTGGTGTAATTCGTGTATTTTTTAGTGGTATTACCTTTGTGGTTTTAGGGTGTCCTACAGAGTATTGTTTTACTCACCCCTGTATGGGATTTCCTCGCACATGTCATGTATTGTGTAGACGTTCAATGCTTTGATGAGGTCCTAGGTGGAACAAGACCAGGTGGTTCTTAGAGTGACCAGACAGGTGAGGCATGCTTCCACAGATTCAGACTACTATCCTACACCTACCCTTTAGGTAGGGTTTTCTATGGATGAGTTTTAAAAACTTGTTCATTCACTTTGGTAGAATTTTATTTTAGTGGGATCATATTCTATCCCTATTTACTTTCTAATTTTCCTAATTTTGTTGTATGTGGTAGGTATATTAGTGTATGAATTAATTGTTTACTTAGTGTTTTTATATTTCAACATTTTGGGCTTAGAGATGTGTGTGTGTGTGTATACTGGTACTATGGAAAGTTCCTCCCATTTATTGGATATGCCTACTTGATGCTAGTGGCAAGCCCCTGGCCTATCAGAGGCAAGACTGGGGCAGTCATGGCATGAGCCCCTCTAGGATGGGTCCGAATAGAGTGGTATCAAAGGTGGGTCAATTCTACCTAATGATCCAAGATTTTGTGATATTGGTTTGGGGAAATAGTGTTAAGTATTTTGAGTTTGGATTTTAGACTAGGGACTCCAGTATTGGTGTGGCAGCCAATGAATCCATACAGAATGAATCTGAATTCTAATTTTTGACTCGATAGATGAAAACACTAGTTCTAGGGATAATATATGGGACATGAATCATATAGGATTTTTAGTGTTTTCTCATGTCCTACTTGAGTCAGCTAACCTGGTATACTCTATTGATTGTAGTACATATTGATCTCATTCAGGATGCCTCCACGTAGATAGCCAGTCAGGATTATAATGCGTAATCACGAGGATTATCCATCTAGCTATGAGACATCGGTATAGGGACCAGTAATAGAGATAGCACCCCCAGGTGGTGGACTAGTGATACCAACACCCAGAGAGTATAAATCAATACTAGATCTACCGATAGAGTATGTACATAGTCTAAGTGCATTTCCTGAGTTCCAGAGGCAGAAGCCTCGCAGGTTTAGTGGTGAGCAAGACCCCCAGGTAGCTAAGGTTTGGATGGTGGTGGTTACAGGTGTCTTCCAACTTGTGAGGATGCCTTCCGACTAGATTAAAGTTCTAGCTATGAGCCTTCTTCAGGTCTCAATAGGGAGATGGTGGAGCTTAGTGATCCAGATTCTTGATGAGACAACTCTATCTTAGGAAGACTTTGAGTGCCTATTTATAGAGAATTTATTTCCAGCTACATTATGCTCAGTGCACATACAAGAGATCCTGTATTTGCAGTTGGGTCATCAGATAGTAGCAGAGTACTCATCGAGATTTACAGATCTTTCTCACTAGTCCAAAGGATATGGTGTGGAGAACATTCTTTAGGGGCAATTATGGGATATTAGGGAATCCATGACATCCCTTAGAATCCCTATATATGTTGGCATACTAGAGCGAGCCCTAATAGTTGGGAGCTTTATGGGGGATCAGACGCCAGTAGTGGGAGCTACCAATAGGCACCAGGTAGTTGAGTCTTTAGATGTGGGTAGCCAATAACAGACATAGGGACCCAAGAAGGTCATGGACTCTAGGGGAAGACCCCATGATACAAGATTAGGAATGTGGAGCTCCTGGAGTAGAGTGAGTTAGCCAAAGGACAGGCTGTATTGCACATGTAGAGTTTAGGGATACATGGATCGAGATTTCTAGAATCGCCATGAAGACAATCATAAGATGTTCAAGGTACCACCAAGGAATAGTAATAGGTAGGATAAGGGTGGTTAGTAGGGTGGTGGGTGTGGAAGATGAGAAGGTAGAGTAGTATGTGGTGGGTGGAGGTTCGACCTACCAGCACCACCACCTCTAGGTGGTCCACCAAGGGATCAGGGAGCTGGTGGATAGGGACAAGGCTGCTTCAAGTGATTGAGGCTTACAAACACGATGCTCCATAGAATTTTAGATATGTGATATATTACTTTTCCTCCCTCACTATAGTTTTGATAGACACATGTGCCATTCACTCTTTTCTCACCATGACCCTTTTTCGAGACTCAAAGATTCCAGTGGAACCATTAACTTGATTCCTATGCTTAGAGAATCCTAAAGGGAGATATTCAACAATCACACACTAGTGATAACAATGTTACCTTACTCTTGGGTGAGAGAGTTTTGGTGGGATCTCTTGGTGGCAGTATCAAGGCCTTATGACATCATTCATGGTATGAACTAGTTATCCGCAATTCATGCCTAGATTCATTGTTTTAGGCACAGATTATGGCGTGTCCATGAATTTGGGACTGGTTTTTCCTTTTTTGGAGAAAAGGAAATGCATGAAGCATAGGATAGACTAACTTAGAGGAGGGTGTAGCCAATTAATCACTAGTTTGATAGCCTCACCCTCAGTGTTGTGGATAAGAGGATTCCCCTGTTTCCTGCCCTATTGGAGTAGTGTGAGGAAGTATTTCTTGAAGATGTCCCTAGATTACCTCCCTACAAAGTGTTGATTTATATATTGTTCTATACACCCTGATGACACTAATATCTACAAATACATATCAGATGTATCCTAAGGAGCCTTGTGAGTTAAGGGTACAACTAGAGGATTTGTAGAGGTAGGGCTTCGTGAGACCCTATGTTTCACCTTGGGAATCTCCAGTTTTTTTACCAAGAAGGCATACAGGATCTTTAGATTATGTGTGTACTTTTGGCACCTGAACCAAGTGACCATGAATAATAAGTATAGATTACCGAGAATTGATGACCTCCTTGATTAGATGAAGGGAGATAGATCGTTCTTGAATATAGACCTCAAATCTCATTGTCATCAACTTCGAGTACAGGATGAGGGCATCACAAAGACATCCTTCAGATGTTGGTATGACCAGTATGAGTACTTGGTGATTCCATTTGGTGTGAAGAATGCCTCGAGAGTATTTATGGGACTGATGAACATGATCCTCCATCCTTACTTAGACCGATTCATCGTGGTCTTCATTGATGAAATCCTGGTTTACATAGTTTCTAAGGAGGATCCCGCAATACACTTGAGGATGGTCCTGGACACACTCTGAGAGCACCAAATTTATGGGAATCTCTCGAAGTGTCAGTTTTGGATTTGAGAGGTCCATTTTTTGGGGCAATTCATTTCAAAGTATGGAGTTGCAGTAGAACTAGAGAATATTGAAGAAGTTCTTTCTTGGGAACCACCGGGAGTGTTTCTGAGGTGCCGAGTTTCTTGCACTTGGATGGGTACTATTAGAGGTTTGTACCCAAATTTTCCAGAGTATGATCACCCTTGACGAACTTGACATAGAAGGGGTATCCTTTAATATAGATAGAGAAGTGAGATCAATTCTTTCATAAGATGAGGTAAAGATTGACGCGTGCCCCATCTTGAGATTACTGGAGGAGGGTATTGAGTATGTTTTGTTCGGTGATGTATTATGGACCAGGCTTGGTTTTATATTGATTTAGGGGAAAGAGGTGATTGCCTATGGTTCACTCCAGTTTATGGAATATGAGAATAATAATGTGATCCATGGTCTTGAGCTAGAAGCAATAGTATTCACATTTAAGATCTGGAGACACTACCTGATGTGCAAGTAGTTTACCATTTAATCTGACCACATGAGTCTTAAGTATATCTTCTCTCAGAAGGATATAAACTTGAGATATATATGATGGATATATTTCCTCTAGGACTCTGAATTTAAGATTTTATATACTCCTGGGAAGGGGAAAGTAGTGGAAGATGCTCTCAGCAGGAAATTCATCTTATAGTTATTGAGTGAGGGATCAGAGTAGTTGTCCATGTTATAGATATCATTTTTGGATGGAGATGGATAAGCTTACCTCCATCAGATTGTTGTCACCCCTCCACTCTTACAATGATTCAAGGAGGAACAACTATAAAATACTAAATGTGAGACTTTACTTGCTCAGATGTCTATTGGGCATGGCTCTAATGGATATTCGAAGGGTGAGGAGCATGTCCTTCTCTTCAGAGGGTGAACAGTAGTACCAATGACATTTTAGGAGGGGGTACTGAGGGAGTTCCATACCTCCCCTTTGGTGGTACATCCATGAGTAGAAAATATGTATCAAGACCTCCGACGTTAGTTCTGGTGGCCAAGAATGAAGAAGGCAATGGCAAAGTTCTTTTGTCAATGCCTCACTAGCTAGCAAGTGATGGCTGAGAACTAGGTTCCACTGGGCTTAGCCCAACCACTTGAGGTTCCATATTGGAAGTGGGATGGGATATTGATAGACTTTGTGATGGGTTTACCACACACATCTATATGAAAAAATACAATTTGGGTGATCATTGAATGAATCACCATGTCGGACCACCTCCTATCGATTAGTGAGTTGAGTTTAGTAGGGATCTTGGGATGTATCTTCATGTAGAAGATAATTAAACTTAAAGAAGTTCCATATAATATTATTTCATACCATGATTCTTGCTTACCATATCGGCGATGGAAGGGATTGTATGAAGTATTTGGGACTCATTTTCACTTGAGAATGTCATTTCATCCCCGAAAGGATGGCCAAACAGAGAGGACCAACTTGGTTCAAGAGGACATGATATGTGCTTGCATCCTATACTTTGGTTGTAGTGTGGAGGACTACCTATCGATGGTGGAGTTTTCATATAACAAGAGCTAACAATCCACCATTGGTTTTTCATCATATGAGGCTCCATACGGGCGACCATGTAGGTCACCATTGTGCTGGATAGACCTAGTAGAGTCAACACTCATGGGTACAAAGTTGGTATGGGCTACCATTGAGAAGTTCCAAATCATATTGGAGCAGATGAGGATTGCAAAAAGTTGGCAGAAATCATATGCTGATAGGAGATGACGGTCTCTAGAGTAAGATGAGGGAGACCTTGTGTTGCTTCAGGTCATACCTCAATGAGGATCACTGAGATTTGGAAGGGGTAGAAAGTGATCTCTATGACACCCCTTTCAGATTCTAAGTAGAGTTTTAAAGGTGGTGTACTTCATAGCTCTACCCCCACAGTTACACCAGGTTCTTGATGTCTTCGACGTGTCACAGATAAGGAGGCACATGAATGATCCACTAGACATCATCGAATGGGGCAAGCTATACATTGAAAATGGGGAGAATTTTTCAGATTACTTAGTGGAGATCAAGGATCTATAGGATTAGATCCTTCATGGGTGGTCGATTCCTATAGTGCATGTTCAATGACATCATGAGAGACTCCAGAAGAGCACTTGGGAGTGGGAGGCTCATATTGTTTCTTAGTACCCTTATATTTTTTTTGATTGGCCTTTTTTTTGGTTTTCAAGGACATAATTACCTAAGGTGGGGAGAATGTAATGACTCATATTTTCTTTGGTTTTATTTTTATAAATTAATTCAGAAAATTATGAGACTTGGTGCTGTGATGGAGTGAGATTCTGAGACCCAGTGAGCCTAGAATGATACGATGAAAAATTTTATGTTTTTAATAATGCATGTAGGTAGTTTCTTATTTAAGTGGGAATAAATTCTACATGGGTTCCCAAATATGAAATCTAAGGGCACTATTGCATTCAGAGTAGTGAATTTACCTTAGGTGGGGCCTAACATCGATCGACACAGGTCAATTGTGAAAGCTAGAAATTGGATGTAACCATCATTAAAATATTTTAATAAAAATATTCTATTTAACGCTGCATTGATTTATTTTAATTAAGTCATATTTTTAAGAATCCAGGGTTATCACAATAACCCTAGAAATTCCTCTAAGGCAAGGAGACAAAAATGTCTCTAACGTATGATGAAGAACACTGACGGATCGAGGATCAATGATGAAATGAACCTCCATTTTTCATCAATGAATGTTCGAACCTCAAGGCAGGAATTTGATCCCTTTTTGATTTCTTGTTCGTTCTTAGATGCAAATAATGAATGCAGATCAACTGGAGAAAAGTTTGATCTACAGTTCGATCATTCTCACGGGATAAATTTTATTTCTGTGATTTAATGGATGACATATCTTTGCGAATATCAATTGATTGTTCTTCATTAAACCTTTTAACCTAAACATATCAAGACTGAAACAAAAAAGGCTAAGATCCATCCATTTGGGTGTTCATGTGCTTTTTCTCTTTCCCCAAATATCCTGCATTCCTCGATCCTCTTTCATCTTGAATAATAATCAGAGGATTATTGTGCATTCGATTCATCGGGAAACAATCTAAGAACCAGGGATCTAATTCTATGGAGGTGCGAGGTCATGGTAGTGCTAGGTAGTGATAGATCTGGCAGGCTCAGGCGGAGCACGGTAGGGCGAGGCCACTGGTGGGGCGGCTGGCAGTAGAGGCAACACCTTCTTGGATTTGGAGGCTGATCCAAGTAGAGCATGATAGGATGGCTACTGGAAGGGTGGCTGGCAGTGGTGGAGAGATGCGGTGTATTTAAGACTACGTTGGAGGAGGCCGGTGGTGTTGGAGGCTACGAGTAGCGACCAGGATCCGTGATAGAAAGTGGCAGTGGTGGTAGTGGGGTGAGGCTCAATGCCACAATGGAAAGAACCTATGGTGGTGGTGGGGCCACTAGATCAGGTGGACAAGGTGGTCCAACGACATGAAATGCGGTTCGACACTATGTTGACTAGGGGAGCCTACTGGGCACACGTTATGGTGACCACATGGACTAGAGGGACAAGGCCAGGGTGGGCTATGTTTGGTGGAGCAAAGCCGGACCGCTTCGGTGGCCTAGAGGACCATCAGGCTAGGCCGGTTTGGGCTAGCCTAGATTGATTGGGTTGGGTCAGCCGAACAAGGTGGGGTTGGGTTGGTCAGACTTGGTCAGGGCAGACTAGACCAGACCATACCATTTTTACTCAATTGGCAATATCTTTCAAACTATATTTCCCTCTAATGAGTCGTTTCTGGCGCTAGGAACCTTATGATGAAATGGTAGTTTTGAGGTAATATAAGTGAGTTTTTGTGGAATTTAGTTTATGAAATAATTTCTCAAGGAATATGTTCTCCCAGAACAAGTGCGCTATGAGCAGAATCCTATTGCTGACTGTGACTATGTGATCTTGGTGACTTTGTGAACTTGGTGACTATGTGATCTTGGTGACTATATGATATTTGTGACTATGTGATCTTTGTGACTATGTTACTAGAGATATATGTGACCCATTGATTCTCTATGTGCCATTGACACTCCATGCACCATCAATGCTCCATGCACCATCGACGCCCCAGGCACCATCACTGCTCTGGGTGCCACTAACACTTCATGTACCACCAACACTCCGTGTTCTATCATCGATCTGTGCACCATTGAATATCTATGTGCCATAGACACTCCATCTACCATTAGAACTTCTAGTGTCCTAGAGACTGGTATATCTATGGACTACAACTTGAAATTATTCTCTTCATGCTTTAGACTTATATCTATGTAAACTAACCATATTTACTATACTTCATGTGTTCCCTTAGTGGTGTACTTCATGTGTTTCATTTTTGGTTTACTTATTGTGTGTCCATTGTGGTGCACTTAATTTATTTCTTAGTTGTTTTACCTTTATTGTTTCAAGGTTTCCCACTGGGTACTGTTTTACTCACCCATGAACATCATTTTCCCACACGTATTGTGTCTTGTGCAGATGATAAACGCTTTGAAAAAGTCCCATGTCGATTAAGACTAGGTTGTTCTTAGAGTGATTATACATACGAGGCGTTCTCTTACAAATTCATAGAGATGTTCTACACCTACCCATCATGTAGTGTTTTCTACGGATGAGTTTCAGGAACTCATGTATTCACTTTGGAAGACTTCTCTTTTAGTGGTATTGTATTCTATCCTTGTTAACTTTCGAGTTTTCCTACTATCATACTTCATGGTTGGTATGTTAGTTTATTCATGAATTGTTTAATTAGTGTTTTTATGTTTAATAATTTTGGGATTGGATATGTGTTCGTGTGTATATCTACTTAGGAAAATTCCTCCCATTTGTGGGATATGCCAACTCGATGCTAGTTTCCAACCCCTAGCTTACGAAGGTGGGGTTAGGGTAGTCACGACATAGACCCCTCTAGGATGGGTCATGAAAAATAATATCCTAAATAAGTTGGATGATAATGACAGATGATGAAGATTATTTTATTATATTTTTTTAAAAAATTATGATGAAAACAATTACGAGATTACAAATGAAAGAGAAAAAAAAATAACCTAAAAAAAGTGAAGGAAATGTATCTCAAGTAGAAACTTATGTTTTTATGACCTTATAGGAATTTTCTTAGGATAATGTATCCTCATAAGTGTTGAAGTTCCAATCCATTACAAGGAAAAGAGGTGAATATATGTATTACCCAAGGTGGTGGGCTATTTTCCTTCCAAAACTTCACTCCATGCAGTATTGATAATTTTACCATTAAATAGAAAAATATTTTATCCCCCCTGAATTATAGTAAGTACCCCTTTATTTATGATTTTTGAGTTTTTAATGTATATGGGTGATAATTGGTAGAGTTTGGACAAATTTTGGAGTGTTTTTTAGGATTTATATTGCTTCACAATTGGGGAATGGTTTGAGAAAACTTTGAAATAACTATAGAAAACTATGCACAATGAGTCAGGGGCTAAAGGAAAGGTGCATGTGTAGGCACACCATTTTCTTAAACTGTGTGGAAGTTTAAGAGAAACTATTCTTTATTGGATAATGGGATTTGTAATGGTTGGCACACAAATTTCTAACTATGCGATCTGACCATGCATGTTTCATCGATGAGGTAGTGGATGGGACACGATTAGTGCATGGTTTTCCTAAATGTGTGACTAACCATGAATGAGTTAATGGTGAGATACCAAAATTGTGGATCTCACATGTTTTGACCTCAAAGGCCATCATTTTTCCTTCTATGTGGCTCTTACTTGAGATTTTATTTTCCCAAAAGATATGGAATATTATCCCATTGATCGAGAGTTAATCAGAAGGTTTCTATTTGTGATTTGAAGCCAGATTCTCATGGTAAGTAATCTTTCTTGGTTGTTCTTAGTGGTTTTTCTTAGATATACTTCTCCTTGTATCCTAGTTTCTTATATGTATGTCTTCTGTGGATAGATCTATGATAGATGATTCAAAATATGATTATATATGTCTCTATTGATGATATGGGAAGAGATATAGGTTAGGTTTTTAGAGATTCAACCATGTTTTCTAGGTGTTTGATTGTCGTTCTTCATTTTCCTCATAAAACCTAAGGAAGGTGGATCCACTATTTAATCCTCTATTTAGATTCTGAATTCTTAGTTTCAAATTGATTAATTTTATTAAAATTACTTGTGAAATTGGTGTGCAATGCAATATAGAAAACTTCTTTAATGATGGTTTGTGGATTCTTGTGGAATTGTTGTAAAAATTGCTTTGATAAATGATTTTAAAATGATGATTTTAAAATATTCACTTGGTTGGATTTGTGGAAAATGGTTTTCAATAAAAAGTTTGTTTTATTGAAATGATTTTGGTATTGAAATGGATTTTGTATGGTAATGGTTTTGGGATGACTGTATTGGCATGGGTTTTGGGCATACATGGTGGTGTGTGTTAATATTGCATTACGAGACTTGTTTGGAATATGAAATTGTGCTCAGTACCAAAGGTGAAATAGCCCATGGGATTTAATTACCATGTGATGACTTGGTATATCGATGATAAACCACTCATGATTATGGAATTTCCATAATGAAACATGCATGTGTGAATGTGTGGTTTTGTGGATTGGAAAGAGATACACCAAAAGGAAATATGAAATGGTTTTGAAGAACTATTTAGGTTTCTTTCCTTGGAATTTGTTATTGTTTTGAGAAAGCTGTTTAATTATTGAACCTTTTTATATTTGGATATAAACTTTTTTAGAAATTTATTCATATATACTATTTATATAAATCTTCTTAATATGTTATATCCTAGTGGCATGAGTGGGGAAATTATATGGGGAAAACCTATTGAGATTCATTACGCACCCCTTCTTTGTAAATTTGGTGCTTTTGTATATATTGTTTATCAGGACAAGGGAAAAGGTAAGTTATCACACTTATCTAGTGGTTCTTAGTGATACTTGGGATGTTTTGTGGAGTAGAGAATGGAGTAGGTTGGATCATTGGAGTTGTGGTTGTCTTTGAGTTTTCTTGGTTTTTTTTCTATTGTATACTTTGATATTATAGTCCTCAGCTATGGTACTTGGTTTTAGTTTGTTTTTTAATATCAATGGATTTATTTGAATTTTATTTCATATTTAATATGCATCATGTATCTAGTTATTTTTTTATGACATGTTTGGTTAGTTGTTTTATTTTCAAATGGAAAATCGCCCCCCATCGGTTAATGAATCTCTTGGCATTTATTACCAGTCTTTGGCATCTTGGGGATGTTTCTTAAGGAAAAGAAATGTTCCACCACCTTATAAATACAATGAGGAGTGGTTGGATGTTAAAATTGGTATGATCTTGGTCCTCCAAAATATCTTTTTGGAATAAGTGGTAGTTGTATTGGTTGGTCTTTGACTTGGTATCAGCTTTCAGTCTTGGTGTTGGCAATTCATTCTGGTTATTTCCTTGAGTTGGGATCATAGAAAGGAGTAGGATTGTCTAAAAATGAAATATAGATCATAAAAATACATATCTAACCTTTTTTATGATGAACTTCAAGTTACTAGGGAGTTGGGCACATAAGTGTTTTGGAGACACTTATTGGTTGGAATCTCATTGTCATGGATTTAGTCAATGAGACGAGCTTGACATGGATTGTAAAAATGACTTCCAACAAAGAGTGTATATTTAATTTTGAGTAATTATTTGATACAAATTGTTTATTTTTGAAAAATTTAATTTTTTCAAAGGAAAGTTTTTTAAAAACAACATCATTGTAGTATTTTGAAAATGGTTTGATTTTCAAAAGAAAGTATTTATTTTTCAAAATTGGTTGCATGTAGAAAATGTAGAATTTTGGAAAACCTTGTTGTGATATTATGATGTGGTATAATTTTAATTTTTTTAAGACTTCACTTTATAGAGAGTGATACTTATGGTGGTTTTTGTTTTTATATAAAATGGAACCCGGTAGATGTCGTAGGAATGGGTCAGAAGAAGATGTTGAGAATGTGGTTGCTCCTGAGCCACAAGTGAACCAACAGTTGGTTCAAAGCATCGTTCAATATTTTCAAACCATTAAGTCAGAACTATAACCAAATACTCTTTTTATGATATCTATAACTGCTATAAATCCATGTGGATGGACTATTATTGTTTTTACAAGGGGATTTGAGAACTCTTGCACTATAAAAGAGAGGAAGAGGGACACTTATTCTCAAGATGGTTTAAGACATAGAAATAAAACCATAGGAGCAAGTAAGATTTATCCTAGATCGAAGTAAAATCCTGAATGTTTTTAGTGTGTCTCTGGAAACCAAATCAAGTGATAGTGTATGAAACCACTAAGAACATTCCACAACTATAGTTAGATGGGTAATCTTCAGCGCTATTATCACAGTGCTCCATGTTCCAATACTTGGGATAATTATCATGTGCTAAAATGGGATGGGGAAAGTTTAATCAATACTTTTAATAGAACAGAGATATCCTTGGTGATTCTTGGAGTACCATAAATCCTCAGTAAGGTAAATCTCAACAAACAAATAGAGAACGATATGCATCAATGAAGAATTTATATAAATCTTAGAAGGATATTGCGCACGATTAGTCTAACCAATCAACAATGAGAGGTGATATTCTTTTTAATTATACCCTTTTGAAATCATTATTTTATATTGGTGCATCCAATTCCTTTATTACTTCTCATACTGTTTATTTGATGCATTTAAATGTTATGATGATGCCTTCTAAGTTAATATTTTAAACTCCTCTTGGTTAAAGAGAATGTCGAGCCTTTATGTGTAGAGAATTTCCAATAACTATTGATGGAGCTAAATTTTTATGAGATTTCTCTTTGATTGAGATGGATTCCAATGATATAATCATAGGTATAGACTTGTTTTCAATATTCAAGGATCACATCAACTATTATAGCAGAGCAATTAGTTTCCCGACTGAGGATGGCATTGAGAATATCTTTAGAGGAGAAAGGAATATAAATACAGGTGAAATAGGATTTTTAGAACTAGGAGTTGGAATGATATCATATCAGTTGGCATCAATGAATTTGGCATCAATGGATGAGATTGGGAATAATAGGTTTTTAGCAGTTGTTAATCAGTTTACAGATGTTTTTCCTGAAATTTCTCAAGGTTTACTCACATGAGATAAGTACAGATTATGATTGATCTCCTTATGAGGACCAGTCATATTTCCCTTCCATATTATTCTATAGAACCAATATATTTAAGGGAATTGAAGGTGTTATTGGATGATCTAGAAAGCAAAGGGTTCATTTGGATGAGCATGTCTCCTTGAGAAGCACGAGTCTTGTTTGTTAAAAAGGTAGATGGAACCCTAAGGTTATCTGTGTATTATCATAATATTAACCAAGTTATGATATAGAACTTATATCCAATTCCATGAATTTATGATCTATTTGATCAATTGAGGGGAGATCAGTGGTTTTCCAAAATTGACTTGCAATCAGGATATGACTAATTGTAGGTTCAGAAGTAGGATATTCTAAAGATAGTTTTCAGAAGAATATATGACCATTATGAGTATGTGGTAATGCCTTTAGGTCTTATGAATACAAAAAAGTCATTATGGTATTGATGAATCCAATATTTTAGAGATATCTGGATTCTTTTGTAGTGGTGTTTGTGGATGAAATATTGGTGTATTCAAGGATAAGGGCTGAGTATAAGAAACACTTGGCGATAGTGTTGGGATTCTTGAGGTATCATTAGTTGTATGACAAATTATCAAAGTGTGATTTTTAGATATAAGAGTTACATTTCCTTATCCATGTAGTTTTTGATAGATGTATTTATGTAGATCTATAAAAGATAGAGGCTGTTATATATAGGAAACCAACAAAAAATGTCTTCTTGAAACACAATTTGCTTGGCTTGGTGAGTTATTATTAATGTTTTTTCATGAAAATTCATGACTAGAATCACCTATGAAAGATTTTACAATGAATAATTTTACATTCCAATGTAATGATGAATGTAATAAGTGTTTTAAAGTTCTTAAGGTTCGCCTTACATCAGCACCTATATTGATTTTTCTATAATCAGGACAAGGGTACATGTTATATTATAATGCTTCGGGATGAGGGTTAGGATGTGTTCAAATGCATAAAGATTATATTTTTGGATATGGATCAATAAAGTTATGAGTGCATGAAAATAATTAACCAACACATGATTTAGAGTTAACATTTGTAGTCCATGTCTTGAAGACTTGGTGTTATTATCTCTTCGGTGAGAAATTTACAATGTTTATGGATCATAAGAACTTGAATTTTAGATTCTCACAAAAGTATTTTAATCTGATAAAAACAATATGGATGGAGTACCTATAAATGTTTTACATTGACTTAATTTAAATAAAAAAAGGTAATTTTATGGTAGATGCATTAAATATAAATTCATATGCTCAGTTGGAAAAAGAAGATTCATATGAGTGGTAGTTGCTGTCAGTCCTAGATTACATGCACTTGGAATGTGAAGAAGGAGGTGAAGTTGTGGACTTATTTCTATTTTTTTATTATTGATTTGGTAAATATTTTTAAAGAGGAATATACACCCGATGAAGGATGTGTTGCAATGAGGTCAAAACTTACTAGTGGGGAGACCATTGAGGGATGGATACTGGATGAGAGTTGTGGTTCAGAAACTGGTTGGTTGTGCCTATAGATTGTTAGGAACAACTTTTTCTTGCTTTAAACCATTCAATATGTGCTATTCATATGATAATACAAAATATGTATAAAGTTTTTAAAGAAAATTTTTTGTGGGTTGACATGAAAAGGAGGGTAACTGAGTTTTTTTTCCAAATGCTTAACTTGTTAGTAGGTTAAGGTAGAATATCAATGACCAGTAGGTATGCTGAAGTCATTACCAATTCCTATTTAGAAGTGGGATAATATTGCTATGGATTTTGTAAAAAATCTCTCAAGAATGGTTGAGAAACACAATTCTATATGGGTGATAGTGGATCAGCTCACAAAGTCATCTCATTTCATCCTTATTTATGAATCTCATACAGTGGAAGAATTATCAGAAATCTATATCCAAGAAGTGGTAAAGAGGTATGAAGTACCAATATTGATAGTGTAAGATATAGATATAATGTTTAGGTCTTATTTATTTAAATCCTTATAGAAATACCTTGGGTCTTAGTTGACTATGAGTAAGGTGTATCACCCTCTGACAGATGGGAAATCCAAAATGATGATACAGACATTGGAAGACATGTTGTGGGATTGTGTAATGGATTTTGTTGGTTTATGGGAAGATAATGTTATATTGGATGATTTTTCATGTAATAATATCTATTAGTCCTCAATAGATATGACTCCTTTTGAAGAATTATATGAGCATCCTTTACATTCTCTACTTTTTTGGGTGGAAATAGGAGAGACTTCACTGGTTGGGCTGAACCTTGTCTAAGAAACTACAAACAAGATTTATTTAATCAGAAAATGGATAGAGACGACTCAAAGATGTCATAAATAGTATGAATATCATCTTCAACATCTATTTTCATTTGAGGTGAGAGATCATGTGTATTAAAATATCTCTCCACAACTTGGAAATCATTGTTTTGGGAAGCAAGATTTTTTCCCTCAATACGTAGAGCCTTTTGAAATACCTGAATAGGTTGTTGAGGTGGCATATCAATTGGTATTTCCCCCATGGTTTAGTGTTGTGCATAATGTGTTTCATGTATCTCAGTTGAAAATGTATCATCTTGATCCTGACCATGTGATTTGATGGGATCATGTTGAACAATAACTAGATTGTTCATTGGTGCACAAACCAGTGTGTAATGTGGAATTGAAAGAGAAAGTCTTACATGGAAAAATCATTGATCTAGTGCGAGTTTTTTGGAAACATGGTCATATTCAAGAAGAGACTTTGTAATGAGAGAAGGAGATGAAATATCAATGGAAGGAACTCTATCATGTTAGTGATTGTTTTCTATTTTCTCGGGACAGAAAATGCCAATGGTGGGGAGAATTTAGCACCCATGGTTTCTACTATATAACCATTTCTTTATGATTTTAATTTTTTTGAAATATATGGGTGAATTTTGGGAGATTTTGGATATAATTTTTAGTGTTTTTGGGTATTTTCTGAATGTACAAAGTTGGTGCACAGTTTGGGAAAACCATGAAACACCTATAGGAAACCATGGATAATGAAATAGGGGTTAAAGGGAAGGATCACATGCATGTACATGGTTTGTTTAAACTATGGAGAACCCTAGGAGAAATTATGATATGTTGTAATGTGGTATTTGGAATGGTTTGAATATTAATTTATAATGGTGAAATATAACCATGGGAGGCTCATCCTTGAGGTAGTGACTGGTGCACAATTAGCGCACAGTTTGCCAAACCCTGCGACTAACCATTCATTGGTTAAAACTAAGATCTCAAAATTGCAGATCTCACATGTTTTGACCTCTAAGGACCTAAAATTTTCTTATATATGGAAATAAATTGATATTTTATCTTCCAAAAGTATAAGGAAGTTTCTCCAATTAATTTATAGGTGGTTCAAAGGATTTTTTTTGTAATTTAAAGTTGGATTCTCACAGTAAGTGATCTTTATTGGTTGTTCTTGGTGTTTTTTCTTAGATATACTTCTCCATCTATCCTAATTTCTTATATCTACATCTTTTGTGGATATATTTAAGATAGTTTATTGCAAATATTATTATATTTGGTTTTTTGATGATAGGAGAAAACATATAAAGTAGGTTTTGGGAGATTTAACCCGGTTTTATTGGTGATTGTGAATCGTTCTTCATTTTCATCATAAAACTCAAGGTAGGTGGCTTCACTCTCAACTGATCAATTTAGAACTTCAAGGATTAAATTCATATTTATTAAATTGATTGAAATTTAATGTGAAATTTGTGTGAAAATCATGGTATAAAACTTCTTTAGTGATGGGTCGTATATTATTATGGAATTGTGGAATTGCTATGAAAAGTGCTTTGATAAATGATTTTAAAATGTTTATTTTAAAATAATTTCTTAGTTATAATTATATAGAAAGGTTTTATATAAAAAGTTTGTTTTATTAAAATGATTTTTGTATAGAAATGGATTTGGTATTATAATGATTTTGGCATCATTGTATTGGAAATGGTTTTGGGAATACTTGGTGGTGTGTGTTCATATTACGTTCTGAGGCTTTATTGAAATATTAAATTATGTGCGGTGCTAAAGGTGAAATAGAACATGGAATTTAATTTAATTATTATGATGAATTGGTAGATCAATGAGAAACTTCTCCAGAGTATGGAACCAACATAATGAATCATTCATGTTTAGATGTGTGCATTGGAGGATTAGAAAGAGATATTCCAAAAGGAAACATGAAATGGCTTTGAAGAACTTGTTTGGTTTATTTCCTTGTAACTTGTTATTGTTTTGAGAAAAATATTTTAATAAGTCACTTCATTATATTTGGATATAAAATATTTTATATATTACTTCATATAAACCATTTTACATAAATGTGCTAACATTTTCTATCCTAGTGGTGTGAGCGGGGAAGTCATTTGTGGAAAACCTACTAAGTTTCATTACTTACTCTTGATTTGGCACTTTGGTGATTATGTGGATGTTATTTATCGAGAAATGGGAAAATGTAAAGTATCAAACTACTATAGTGGTGATTATTGATACTTGAGATATTTTATAGAGTTTGTCATAATGATGGGTAGAGATTTGGAGTTGTGGTTGTCATTGTGTTTTGTTGGGTTTATCTTCCATTGTATACTTTGATATTGTAGACTCCATTAGTTTTACTTGGTTTTAGTTTTATTTTTAATATATATGGGTTTCTTTGAGTTTACTTTCATATTTATCATGAATCATGTTATGGTTTATTTGGTTATTTCATGTTTGTTTGGTTTTTTTATTTTTGAAGGGAAAATCATCCCCCATCTATTAATGAATCCCTTGGCATTTATTTCCAGCCTTTGGCATCTTGGAGATGTCTCTTAAGGCCATGTAATGTTCCACCTCGTTCCCAAGACAATTATTAGGGGTGATATTTTACAAATATTAATAAATATTTTTCTTAAATGTTCTATATATGGATTTTTAAATTTTACCCTCCATATTTAGAGGCCATTGGAATTTTAGAGCCAAAGTTATGTCTTTTTTGTTAAGCCATGTTTGATATCTAGAAATATCCCAAATATTTTCCCTGGAAAAAATTTTAATGGGTTTTATACCATGAATATTCATTTATATTGAAACAATTTCTTCTAAAAAATGAGGAGAATAAAATTTTATTTTCAACACACAAAATTTCAACTCAATTGAGCAAGTAGATTGGGATAATAGTCAATAATTTTGGGATGTTTTTATACCCTAGAAATGATTGTGTGCTAGAATTTGATGAATTAATTGGTCCAATTATTGGTTAAATTTTCCATTAAAATATTTATCTAATATTTATTTGGATATACTAGAATATATTCTAGAGTTTAATCAAATTCGGTCTTCTTTATTGAGCCTATAAATTCAATCATCATGGCAGGTCCAGTTTTATCCACAAATTTGGTGGGTCTTCTTGTGTGGTCTATATGAATCTTTAGATAGAAAAATTATCCAAATATATTTTTGAATTATTTTTATTAATTGGAATTAGTAACTATAAAAAATAATCACAAAACTAGGATAAGTAGTGTGAGAGTTATGATTAAAATACTAAACTGAGTTGAATTTGGACTAATTCAAACAATGCTAAAAAATTAAATTTAATATTAAAATATGGAAATTCTACAACAGCTATGAAATTTTCCTTGAAAATAATCAAAGAGAGTTGATAAAAATTATTAATATGTTAATAACATCAACCCACCATACTTAGGATTAGTTATTTCCTCATGTACAACAAATACAAAAATATAACAGAATAATTTTTACTGAAATCATGATTAAAAAAAAATCATTTTTCATGTTCAAAATTTGAATTAAAAAATGTGGGAACTCAAAACTAACTCTTTTCAGGGTGAAGTCAATGTTTTAAGGAACTTCACTCATTTTCCAAACAAAAGTAAAAAATAATAAATTTTGTAAGAGATATTAGATTCCATTCCATATTTTGATGTTAATAGGAATCATGTGGAATTTTTTAGAGGGTTTTTAGTGGCTATTGGATAGTTAGAATATAATGTATAAAAGATAAAAAAATTGGGGAACACCAACATGGAAAACACAATGCACAATATTTGAAATGATACACGGAAGGAAATAGAAACACATATTCATAAGTCCATGAATGTGTCAAGAAGGAAAATAAAGAGAGAGAAAATTGGAAGAGGATGAAAATATGATATACGTACAAAAACATTCCCCCAATGACTCTATAAAACATGAAGCAAGTGTTTTTTATTAATTTTTTCTTTAGTAGTTTCACTTGGAACAAATCTCACACTCATCCCCAAAACTTTTTTAATCTCCCCACAATAATAATTATAATATTAATAATAAGATAAAAGACCTATGAAGAGGGATTTTGACCTTCCCAATATGCAACGCATTTTTTTTTTGAATTTTCTTATTTTTGTTATTACTTTTTCAATTTTTTTTCTATTATTAGGAACTATTTCAATAAAATTTGTACAAAATTATATAAATATAAATTCATTACTAAACCTCACTAAATTAAAACATCTCCCCCACACCAAAATAGATGCTTTCCCTTAAGCACAAGATGAAATATTTAAAATCAGGTAAATTATGCCAAAAATGAAATCCATTCCCCCATAATTAAAATTCAATGAATCATGTAATGAAAATCCTTGTAGATTTTGGGTGGGACAGGGCTTTTGGATTGTACTGTGGCTATAAAAAATGATTTTACAAGATCAAAGGGGATTTAAAAAGGGGGATAAATGTAAGGGTAATGGGTGGTTATTAGGATATTTTGATTCTCATATAGTTCAGAGAATACCTCTATAATATCAATACACACCAAAGTATAAAATTCAGTTGAAAGGATCAAAACTCAAGACTCATAATTGAGGGTAAAAAACAAAAAAATATGAAAATAATGTAATAGGTGAACTTGGAATGGATGTTGATGTTGTTCATCATGGGCTAGGGAAAAACATTTTCCAATAAAAAACTTGGTATTCTGAGCATATTGGTTTCGTTAAAAAATCATTTATCCAAGTTAATGATGAAAATACAAGATTTTTGAGATAAAAAAATATTTGGACTCCCCAAAATGGTTGGAAAATATTCAAAAAACTTAGATGGTGAGTAATTATGAATCTTTTTATTTTTTAAAAAAAAAACCCTACAAAAGAAACAAATACCATATGAAGAAAGCTGTAAAAAATGAGAGAGATGTTGAGAATAATAGAGGATGAAAAATAAATATATGTAAAGAGAGATAAGGAAAGATAAGGGGAGGAGGAGGAAGAGAGGGAGATTTAATTAAAGGGAAAAGGATCCCCTATTTTAGATTTGGTGGGACATTTTCTCCATCTAATGGTGGGTCTACTCCAGTATTTGGGGATCTACTGAAAGTATTTGTGGTTCCCAGGGTGCATGTACTATCATGGTGATTCTTTAAGAGATGTCCATTAAATTTGGATGTACTTTTTGAAGAGGGTTCTTAGGCTTGAACTATACATAAAGGATAAACACTTGTAATAATAAAAGGATATTCCTAATGAGAATTAAGCTTATTAAGATGAATCCTAAATAAATAATTAAAGAGAAATACCATTTCAACTTTATGAAATACCTTTCATAGGATGTTTTTGTCATGGAGTGTCATAGATTTTTCTTTCTAGAGGTTGGAATTATCATTGGAATCAAGTGAATTCTTCTCCAGTTCATTCAAATATAATAATCTCTCTTCACCATCTTTTCCAAAAACATAATTACACATTTTCACAGATCAAAACGAGTTATGTTGTTTTTCAACTTGTAATTGAAAAACTTTATCAAAAACTATCCTAAAATAATATATCTCAATGGGTGTCTTATAAGCAGTTTGATAAGGACAAAGTGCTTGACCAAGTCTTTTAGGCTAATCTTTTCTCGTGAGATTAACAATTCTATCAAGCACTCTGTTCACTTATTTATTGTAAATTTTAACCATTCTATTTTTTGTGCATGATATGCAGTTGATGTTTTATGAACGACCCCATTTTTTTAAAAAGTGAATCCATGGTTCAATTACATAATTGGGTTCCTAAGTCACTAACTAAGGCATGAAAATTTCTAAATCGATGAAAGATAGGGGTTTTGAGGAACTCCCTAATAGTATGTGAATCATCTTTTCTAGTGGGTTTGGCATCGAAGAACTATGAACAATTATCGAATATAAGTAAAATATAGGTGAATCCATTGGAAGGGGGAAACAATTCCATGAAATTGATGGAAAAAACATAAAAGATCTTATAGAATATTAAAGGTTTTTAGGGAATTTAATTTCGTTCAGAAATGGTTGAAAACTTTTGGTAGGTGGTGCATGATTTATAGAACTCATGTGATTCCTTGAAGAGTGAAGGCTTGAAGAATCCAAAGTAAAAGACCTTTTGGGAGTTCCTTTGTGGTCCAAATTGGCCACTTGCAATCATTGAGTGGTACAATTCCAAGATATAGGAATGTTAATCTTCATCAATACATCTCATAATCACCATGTCAACCCCAATTTTCAAAACTTTATTATCTTTAAAAAATAGTATTTTACATCACTTTTTATTTTCACTTTTTTTCCTTATGAAAATTTTTTAGTAAAAAAATATAAACCACGTAATTTAAAATTAGGGAATACCATGGAATATTTTGTGTGATATATGAGCGGTGTTTAGTGGAAAATTTTGGATCAATGATTCAAGAATGAGAATAATTAATAATTCTACTTAGGCGATCAATGTAATGGTTTTCTTTTCAAGATATATATTTGATATCTATAATAAAATATTAGAGTATTAGGATCTATCTTATTAGCCTTAGTTTGGAATAACATTTCTTAATAAAAGAAATTTCATTTTAAGGACTATAAATATGATTCTTTTGGCACCTAAGAGATAAGGAAAAAATTTATCCAAGGAAAAACCCCTTCTAAATGTTCCTTTTAGTGGAAGTGTAGTGAGATTTAGTTTCATATAGTGTTTTGAGGAATAATATATGGAATGAGGAATTTTTTCCCTTATTTGACCAAGTATAGACCTAATGGACCTATCATAACTATCAAAGATCAATTCAATGGGTAAGGACTAATCTGGGGATTGGATTATTGTGGAAGATGTAAGAACAATTTTGAGTTCAATGAAGGAACTCTTAGAAGCCTTATTGAAATGGAATGTAACATCATTATGAAGTATCCAATTGTGTTGGAATGATATCTTGATAAAGTTATAGATGAATCAACAATATAAACTAGCATGAACAAGAAATAATTAGATTTCTCAAATAGATGTGGGTTTTGGAAGTGATTGGATCACCTCTATCTTATCAGGATCAACTTTAATACTCTCTTTAGAAAGTATGTGTCCTAAAACAATACCATTAGTAAACATTAAGTAACATTTCTCAAAATTATACACAATTTTACATTTGGGACACTTTTTTAGGACTAGAGATATTGAATGAAAGTAAGATTCAAATGTGTTAGGACCAATAGGGGCCTATATACCCTGAGAGGGGGGGGGGGGTGAATTAGGGTATGGATATTCTTTTCAAAATTCTTCCTACCCCACTGGATCTTGACCTCTTTATTATAAGGGTCACTTTGTTTGCACTTGTGTGGTTACTGTGATCACTTTTTTCCTTATTTATCTGATGATGATGCTTTAAATGCAATGGAGGGAAGTAAGCAGGCAGACACATATATTTTTACTTGGTTCACCCTCACTGAGCTACGTCCAAGGAGCATACACCGACAAGTTGCCGGTCGTACCTAATTCCACTATTCTTAACTAGATGTGAACACAAATTTCGGGCTAGATCACTTCTATGCCCAGGCTCACTACCTTTACAAAGTTTAGGGTCAGCTCACTACTTTCCCAAGGTTTAATCTCTTTTTCTCTCTCTCTGGCTCACTACCGGTGGAGGGGATCACCTTTTTTCCTCTTCCTATGCTCACTGCACTTGGAAGGGAATCCACTCATAGTTTATAGACCTGTAGGTCTCTTCATTTTCATGAAATAATGCATCTTCAACTGTTTATAGATGCTCTGTTGAAGTCCAACGTTCATCCACTAATGAATACCACTTTTCCTCTGACCATTGGGAAACTACCTTTGGAAAGTACTTTCGTAAAGCACCCTACTTCATGAAGCTTCCAATTTCGCGAAGATCATACATGACTTCGTGAAGCTCCAGCCTTTTCGCGAAGCTCCTGCCTTTTCGCGAAGCTCTGTCACGAAGCACTCTCACAAAGTACTCCTGAGAAGCTCAAGTCATTGCAGAGCAACTTCCCTTGTGAAGCTCACTGATCCAACACGGAGCTCACAACTTTTGTGCAGCTACAATAGCCGCCACGAAGCTCCTCTTTCGCGAAGCACACTGGATCCGCGAACCACCTTCGCAAAACGAGAGAAAATGATCTTCTCTGAAAATTATCTCTACTTCTCTTGAGGGGGTCGACCTCTATTTATAGAAAATTCCACCGACCCTCCAACTTTACACGTGAAGTCAATGCCATGTCTGCTCAAATCGCAAAGCTCCGAAGTTTCCGCCGGAATTCTGTTAAAATCGCGAAGCTCCATGCCAATTTTCCGATCGCGGAGCTCGTCGTAATCGTGGAGCATCCCTTCAACTCCTTTAAACCTTTTCCGCGAAGCTCTCTCACAAATCCCTTCATCGTCGCGAATCTCCATTGCAAAGCCCTTCATCACCACAAATCTCCCTTGCAAAGCCCTTCACCGCCGCGATTCTCTTCAGCCACTGTTATTCACGAAGCTTGACGTAATCACAAAGAATCACCACCTCCGTTCTTCTGGTATTTTCGAAATCCAAACCATGAAGCTTCAATTCATGAAATTCATGCCTTTTCCATATTAAACAATTATCTTCATGGAAATCCACTTTTCGCGATACTCACCAACTTCCAATTTTTGGACCCCAAAAATTTGGAAAACACGGGAAAACAACGCCAATTTGTACTGCTCTTTTGTACCGCCTCCAGATCGTCCTTTCCTTTATCATTGTTTTTTGTCAACATGGATTGTCAACAACTTCTATAGAACTCGAAAATTCTCCATGGAAACCTGCTTTGTCAAAAAACACAATCAACCCAAAAATACTGCAATGTTACCTTGATGGATTTTTTCCCAACAATCTCCCCCTTTTGGTTTGTTGACAACTCTTCACAACTCTTCTCAGAATGATTTTCTGCACTTTGATACCTCACTGAGTCTTCTTCCAGCCGCTACCACCATTCTCCTCTTGCGATTCTGATAACGTTCAAGGAATCACTTAACACGTACTCTAAGCCCACATGAGAAATGCTCAGCATGAGAAACAAGAGTAGTATGAAAAGGTCATTGATGAATCACTTCATGTCAGACAACAATTGTCGATTCCAAACTGATACTAATTGTAAAACTGATACCAATTATTGAACCACACTGATACCAATTAGTGATAGCTGGAAACCTTCTCTTACCATTCCAACATCACTATTCTGCTGTTATCACGATCCTCAGCTGTCGTGATATCTATTCTTTAATCGATCACTTCTAGCATCGTCAAATTTAATACACTTCGCCTTTCTCATTGATTCCCCTTTCTGGATGCTCCACCTGTCAGCTTCTCCCCATATCATTCATGATTTATCAAATTTCCACACTGTCTCCCCCTTGAATATTCACTATTTTCTCCCCCTTTTTCAACGAACCCAAATGTCACTCCTTTGCAGTCTGTAAAAAAGTAGAGAACACATCAGCACATTAGGAAAAAAACATTATACCTCAGGGAGAGGGGGAGGTGAGTCCACAAACACACTATTTTATGTGTGGGGAGTTTACTGAACTCCCAGAGCTAGTCGAGGCCTTTCAAATGCTTCCTTGGGTAAGGCCTTTTTCAGAATTTTTGCAACCTGTAGTTCTGTAGGCACATACTTCAACTTCACGATTACCTTCTCAACTTTCTCCTTGATAAAATGATACTTTTTCTCAATGTGCTTTGTCCTTGAGTGATGGATGGGATTTTTGCTAAGATTTATATCACTTGAGTTATCACACTGGATTCCGATCGGAGACTTCACTTCAACTCCCATATCATCAAGCTGCTGCTTCATCCACAATAACTGTGTGCATGCTTGAGTGGCCACAATATACTTAGCTTCTACAGTGCTCAATGAAATGAAATCTTGCTTCTTGCTAAGCCAATAAATACACAATCCACCATGATAGAATGAACAACCTAACGTTGATTTTCTATCATCTGCTGAACCGGTCCAGCCTGCATCAGTATATCCCAATAACTCTATCTGGGATTTGTCAGAATATGTCAGGCCGAAATCCACTATACCCTGGATATACCAAAGTATTATTTTCACTGCAATCATGTGACATTCCTTGGGATTACTCTGATATTTCACTGCTTGTCATGTGGCGAAAACAATATCAGGCCTTGTTGCGGTTAAATACAATAGACTTCCAATAATTTTCCTGTATTCTGTGATATTAACTGTCTTTCCATCTTCATCTTTTGATAATTTCATCTGGGTAGCAACCGGAGACTTCATCTCCTTGGAATTCTCCATTCCAAACCTTCTTAGGACCTTCTTGGCATATTTATATTGAGAAATGAATGTTCTATTCCCTCCTTGTGTCACATGTAGACCAAAGAAAAACGTTATCTCTCCAATCATTGACATTTAAAACTCATTTTTCATGAATTCAGAAAACTGTCTGCACTAAGATTCATCTGATCCACCAAAAATTATGTCATCGACATAAACCAACACCATCATCCTTTGATTACTATTGTTGTTAAAATATAGATTGTAATCAACTCCCCCATGCTAGAAACCAAGATTCTTCAAGTACTGATCAAGCCTTGAGTACCATGCTCTTGGTGCTTGTTTTAGCCCATACAATGCCTTCTTCAGCTTGCAAGATTTTTTCTCATCCTCATGAATGAGAAAACCATATAGCTGTTCAATATAAACCTTCTCTTCTAGAACACCATTCAAGAATGCAGATTTGACATCCATCTGGAACACTTTGAACTTTCTTTGCACTGCTATGGCAAAAAATAATTTGATTGTCTCCAGCCTTGCAACCGGTGCAAATGTCTCCTCACCATCTATTCCCTCTATCTGGGAGTATCCTTTGTACACTACTCATTATTTATTTCGGATAACTGTGCCAACTTGATTCATCTTGTTACAAACATACCCATGTAGTCCTCGTGATGGTCTTATATGCTGGACTCGAAACAATCTCCGATGTCTGATTATTCTCAATCTGATCTAGCTCTTTATTCATGGCATGATCCCAGTTTTCATCTTCAGGTACATCAGCAAAGTATTTTGGCTCAACCTGATATATAAAAGATGTTTGTTGTAGTGATTCCCTTCTCTTTGTCTGAGATAGAGCTGACTAATCACCAATGATATTCTGCATGTCAATTTCATCTCAACTCTTCTACTATTGTGCAGATGAGGATTTTTATTTTCTAAATCAGCATTAGTCACTTATTCTCCCCCTTTGTTGCTTTCCTCCTCATCACGTTTATCATGAAATTTCTCACTATTTAATTGTTCAGTGGAATCATTCCTTTCAACTACTTCTCGCAGCTTCTTAGTATCCTGAAAATAGACAGATGTTACCACAATGTTAGATCAAAATAAATAATCATGAAATTCTTGATCATTTCTACTTCTCCCAGAGTATGTCTTCTCTCGATGGAAAACACTTGTGCTGGGTCATTCAATTATTACTTTCATGTATTTTCATCTGATTTTTTTATTGAATGCTCCCCAATGTTATGCAACACTTCCTAGGGTTAGGCCCACTATTTAGAACCATAACCATTCTTCTTCTCCTGCATCATTTATTCTCATCTTCCACTCAGAGTTGTGCCATTAACAAAATATCTAAGCCTACTGAGTTGAAACTCAGTATAGGAAACAAGAGATAAAGTTAATAACACAATAACTTCTGTTGTGCTCTGTTTCTCCCTTTCTTCTTCATCTCTGGTACCTGATTTGAATCAATTGGAACTGTAGAGTATATCACATCTCCACTTCGCATCCTTAGATGCCACTTCCCCTTGGATTGTATCTCCCTAGAACCTGAAACACATGAATCATTAGTTATTAGAATTTATATACATAGGGAGAGGGGTGTATTCTAGACTCCTCAAGATGAGTATTGTGGTTGATCCTAATGGGTCAACCCTTTGATTCTTTCATGTAGATCATCACACTCATTCCTGTCTTCTTCTAGCTACCTAGCCAACTTCAACTGCTCTGGCCATATGACTAAGCATTCTTCACCCGCATGCTCAGCCTTTTTATGATATGATGATTCTACAGGCCTAGATTTTATCACCATTTGGTGTTTAAACCCACTAGTACATATCTAAGTCTTTGATGTTTTACTAAAATTCCATTTCCCTTGATTTCTTCTCTGGGTAGGAATCTCTCTACTTGTGATATTCCCTTGCTTCTTCCACTAATTAAAGGATCTTTCACCTTCCTAAACTTTTTTCTCTGGAACACAACATGAAATTTATTCAATACATTCTTTGTTCATCATTATTTTATCATATTTCTGAGTCACCACACTCTTTTTCACAGGTGGCGAGTCCTCCATTGAACGTTCATTCTTCTTTATCACAACTAGAGTAGTTCTCCCCTTAATCTTCCAGGTTTTTTCACATTCTCTTTTTGAGATCCATTGTGATTATGATAGAGGAGGTGACTGATACACCTTTCGTTCAGTTCTGTGTGATTCCCCTAAGGCTCTAAGCCTATTCTCAAACTTACCACTTTGTCTCCTAGTGTAGAATTTCTCATTATGCATCACTGGGGATAAGAATCTCCTTTCGAGTCCCTTTTCATTTCTTTCTTTCTTCTTGCTGAAATTTCTTCCCAAATTCCCATAATTAGAACATATAAAACAATTTCCATCAAAGGCATACCTCATTTCATTATTTCCTTGTCGAGATATTGATGCATTTTGAGTTCTTTCTCTGACATTGAGCTTCTGAGCTTCCAGACACATACTCATTGTGTGTCCTTTTATTCCACAGTAATAGCATCTGATAAATGCTTTCCCCTGAGAGACTCTTCGCTCTGTTTTGTCATGATGCTTCTTCTTATTATCATACTTATCAAAGTTTCTATTTTCACATCCTGAGATGTATTTCAGAGCCTCTGAATAAAAGCTTGATGTGTGGCCATGAATCCCTCAGAAGAAGCACATGTCATCATTTCCTTTTGAGATAGTTCTCTTAGGCCTATCTACATTACCTAGATGTTTTTCTCCACTTCTATAACTGTTCACAGCTCTCTTTCTATCATGAATGGAAGGTGATTCATCAAACCCAATACCAGTTTTTCGCAAACTGTATGGTCTTTGAGCTGAGAAAATTTGTCCCTGCCTCTTTTCAGAAATAGCAAATTTTCTTTTCATTTCATCATCACCTGCCGAAGGATAATCAAATAGTAATTTCAAGGCATCATTCATTTTAGGCTTTCCTCTAGCATTGGATTTCTCCACTTCCTAATTCACTGATTCTAGCTCTTCTTTAAACTTTTGAATCTTCATATCCCTTGATTCAATTTGGGCATTGAGTTATTTTCTAATATTATTTCCACAACTCATCTCATCTTCCAGTTCATGCTTCAGCTTATCAACCATGTCATTTTTCTCCTTTACCTTCAATTTTTCTTGAGCAACAGAATCAGAACAACATGCATTCCCTTGTTGTAGCCTTTGATTCTTCTGAACTACTGCAGACAACTATGTTTCTAGATCATCATTTCTAGATTTAAGATTCTGAACTTCATCTGACTTTTGATTATCTTCATAATCAACAACATTTTGTTTTCCCTTCATTTTAGTCACCTTTTGAAGTTCTTCACATTGACAATCATTTTTCTCCCTCAGATCAGTAGCTACATCAATAATCCTTGGATTCAAGCCTCTTAGCTTGTTGATCTCAGCTCCCAGTGCTTGGATCAGAATATCTTTAGATTTAATTTCATCGGTGTTTCCAACGTCACATGTAATATCAGGTTCTTCAATGCACTTGAATTGATCTTTCACTTTTCTATTCAATCCATCGATCTCCCTTTTCTGTTCTTCAATCTTAAGCTTATAATCACCAACTGATTCTGAGTTCTCTGGTGATGATAACTTGAGTTTCTCAATTTTATCCATCAACTCAGACTTCTCTTCTTCCTGCTGCTACATATAGAGTTTGGCATCACGAACCACTTTTTTAGCTTTCTTGGTTTTGGATCTCAAAACATCTATCTCTTCAAGATCAGACTCTAACTCAGATTGCATATCTATTCTTCCTTCAATTCTTTATTCTTCATCATCATTTGTTTCAATATCACTTTTAAGTTCATGTACTTTACTCATTCCTGCATCATGCTTGAGTGAATCAATATTTTCCCTATCAGATTCATCCAGAAATTCCTTCAGTAAGCTGTTTGATTCTTTTAATTGAATCACACTTTTTCCATACACACTTCCACACTGAGGAATACCATCTGACTTCTGCTTCTTCTTTGATGTTTTTCCCTTTTCCATGGCACACCGAGATAATAGCAGACAGATTCTTTAACCACACAGATTGACTACACCAAGTCGGAGCAAACAAATATGATAACAACAACCTTCGCTCTGATACCAATTGTTAGGACCAATAGGGGCCTATATACCCTGAGAGGGGGGGGGGGGTGAATCAGGGTTTGAATATTCTTTTCAAAATTCTTCCCACCCCACTGGTTCTTGACCTCTTTATTATAAGGGTCACTTTGTTTGCACTTGTGTGGTTACTGTGATCACATATTTCTTTCTTTATTTGATGATGATGCTTTAAATTCAATACAGGGAAGCAAGCAGGAAGACACTGATATTTTTACTTGGTTCACCCTCACTAGGATACGTCCAAGGATCATACGTCGATAAGTTTCCAGTCATACCTAATTCCACTATTCTTCACTAGATGTGGATACAAAGTTCGGGCTAGATCACTTATATGCCTAGGATCACTACCTTTACAAAGTTTAGCGTCATCTCACTGCTTTTCCAAGGGTCACTCCCTATTTCTCTCTCTCTGGCTCACTGCTGGTGGAGGGGATCACCTTTTTCCTCTTCCTATGCTCACTGCACTTGGAAGGGAATCCACTCACAGTTTATAGGCCTGTAGGTCTCTTCATTTTCATGAAATAATGCATCTTCAACTGTTGATAGATGCTCTATTGAAGTCCAACGTTCATCCACTGATGAATACCACTTTTCCTCTGACCACTGGGAAACTACCTTTAGAAAGTACTTTCGCAAGGCACACTACTTCGCGAAGGTTCCAATTTCGCAATACTCAAACAAGCCTTCCCGAATCTCCTGCCTTTCCGAAAAGCTCTCTCGTGAAGAACTCTCGCGAAGCACTCCCGTGAAGCTCAAGTCGTTGCAGAGAAACTTCCCTCGTGAAGCTCACTGAGCCAAACCGGAGCTCACAACTTTCACGGATCTACAATAGCCGCCGCAAGTCTCCTCTTTCACGAAGCACCCTGGATTCACGAACCACCTTCGCAAAACGAGAGCAAATGATCTTCTCTGAAAATTCTCTTTACTTTGCTCGAGGGGGTTGAACTCTATTTATAGGAAATTCCACCGACCCTCCAACTTTCCACGCGAAGTCAACGCCGTCAGCTAAAATTGTGAAGCTCCTAAGTTTCCGCTGGAATTCTGTCAAAATCACAAAGCTCCACGCCAATTTTCCGATCTCGGAGCTCGTCGTAATCACAGAGCATCCCGTCAAATCCTTTTCACCTTCGCCGTGAAGCTTCCTCACAAAGACCTTCATCACCGTAAAGCTCCATTTCAAATCCCTTCATCGCCGCGAAGCTCCTTTGTAAAGCCCTTCACCACCGCTATACTCTTCAGCCACTGTTATTCAGGAAGCTTGACGTAATCGCAAAGAATCACCGCCTCCGTTCTTCTGGTCTTCGCAAAATCCAAACTATGAAGCTTCAATTCGCGAAATTCATGCCTTTTCCATATTAAATTATGATCTTCATGGAAATCCACTTTTCACGATGCTCACCAACTTCCAAATTTTGGACCCCAAAAATTTGAAAACACTGGAAAACGGTGCTACCTTGTACTGCTCTTTTGTACCGCCTCCAGATCGTCCATTCCTTTGTCATCGTTCTTTGTCAACATGGATTGTCAACAACTTCTCTGGAACTTGACAATTCTCCATGGAAACCTGCTTTGTCAACAAATAGAATCAACCCAAAAATACTGCAATGTTACCTTGAGGGATTTTTGCCCAAAAAAATGAATCACCGTAAATGCTAAAGTCATCCATGAATACCACTATACAATACTCAATGAATTTAGAAAAGAGACTAATTATACAACTATGGAATGTTTCTAGATCATTTAAAAGGCTAAAAGGAATTATTCTATATGAATATGTTTTAAAGGGTAAAGTGGATGTAGTATTGTCTTATTCCCGAGGCACAATTGGGATTTTAAAGTAGCTAGTGTATCCATCAAGGAAGCAATAATGTAACTTTATGACTAAATGTTCTAGAATTTGATCAAGTAAAATATTTAGGTATTGATTTTTTTATGTTTTAGAAATAAATTTATGGTAATCGATGCAAACAAACCAGATTTTTTTTCACTTACATTAGCACTACTTCTTTATGTTCATTAGTGACAATAATTATACCACCCTTCTTAGACACCACTTGAATTGGACTAACCCATTAACCATTATAAATTTGGTAGATAATAACTGCTTGAATAATATTGTTAATATCTTCCCTAACTAACTTAATTATGTGTGGATTTATTATACTTTGAGGTTTCTTGATTGGGTTGGATGATTCCTCTAGATGGATATTATGCATACAAAGGGTAGGGTTGCTGCATGGTATGCCATATAGGGTAAAAAATAAGGACTTTTTTGTTTTCCTCGAACACCTTAAAAAGTTTGGAATCCTCATTTTTAGAATTTTAAATAGTGATAATGACTGGATAAAAATGACTCTGGAAAAGGAATGCGTACTTTAGGTTTTAAGGAAGAGGTTTCCGATCAGTTTCATCCTTTATTTGTGGGTCATACAACTTAGGAACAAATTTGGGCTTCCAATTGTTTTTGATTTATAGTCCTCGACACACTCCAAGGTGGATTAATAGATATTATAGGTGATATAGGATTAAAAAGGTCTTCAATATCATTTATAATAATGGATTTTATAAATGGAAGGTCAAAAAAAACTTCTCCATTTATGAATTAGTTAATCATGTTGAAAATTTTAAAATCTCCTCTCTACATTGAACATGAATAACATGATTGAAAATGATTAAATACACTCTTAGAAGTGTCCTGACAATCACATATATATAATGAAGTGTGATTATTTGATGGTTATCACATGGTTTAAAAAATATTAAACTTGACTAGTTGGTCATCAAACTCCATGTATATGATTCCCACACAGACATAAATTTTAGTTATAGAAGTTATGAGGAAATTTCTTGATAGGATTTGGGGATATCGATAATAATACGTCTCACATTCCATTCCAAGGATATAGAAATAAGGTGGGAAGATAAGATCATCAACTTGAATAATAAAATCCTCAATTGATCCCTTAGCACCTACAGTGATTCGATTGGATAACTGAATAACTATACCCGGTGTGTACAAGGGACATAAAACAAGTTTAGAGAATATTGGTTTGAGCATGGAATTTATAAAAGACCCTAGTTCCATGAGTCAATCATCAAAGTTGGAACTCCCTATTTATAACAAAACCGTAATGGTCCTTATATCTTTTCACTTCATGGGAATGAACAGTTAGGTTGAATCCTTTTTAATGGTACTAATCTATCTTTTACATGTCCAAAATTATTTAATAAATTTTTTATAATTAGGATTCTTTTATGGAATACAAGATGGGAATACTGTATTGAACATGTATTGACATGTCAAGCATTTCAAAATCAGGTTTAAAGGAAATTTAGGCATAGAGATGGTTTGAGGAAAAGGAATTGGGTTCTCTAGAGGGATGGAAAGAGGTGAGGGAGTGGCATAATGTTCTTTTTCTGTCCTTTTTTTTATATTTTTATAGATAAAAATCCATGTTTTCTTTAGATAATTCATCATGGGGCATGGAAATTTGTTTTTATGATTTAATTTCAATTCCACTATCATTACCCTTGGGGTAATTCAATAGTTGAGATGGGAGATAAGAAGAAATTGATTGTTGATTCTAGATTAGGTGGGATGAAAATTGACTAATTTGGTTTTAAATATTTTTTAGGATGGAATGTGTGAAGGAGGTAAGATATTCCATATCACTTTCCCATGGTTTATTATAAGAAGAAGTGTGTCCCGAATTAAAATTACCTTGATTTGGGTTTTTGGAAATTAATTGTATTAGGTTGGGAATCTAGAAGGATCCTTAGGATAGCGAAAACCATGAGAAGGATTGATTATTTTATATTGATGGGAAATAGATAAGGTTTTGGGAAGTTACTCCCACCTTGACCATGTTGGAATTAGTTTGGATCTTGATATGGTTATTAAGGGGTTTGAGAGACAGGATTACCATACCTCAAGCATGCACTTTCTTTCTATCTTGGCTTATAGTTATGAGATAAACGATCATAGTGCGATTGGTCTAAATTTATAATAAAAATTCATTATTGTTGGGGGTTGCTGTTCCTCTAAGAAAATACTGTGTTGAGATCCTTTATACTAGAAGAATATGTTGGACTATAGTTTAGATGTTAATATGCATCATTTGGATGAGCTCGAGAATTAAAAATTCTATAGTTTTTATCAATTACATGGAACTAATTTTATAGAGAATATGATTTTTAGGAATTAGAGGCCACAAATAGTTGTTTTAAAAGAGTAATAATTTCACTCATCCACTCTGTTATCTTGTTGGGATCTATGGATTGATTTTCTTGGAATTCTTTGACTTGAGAATTTTCTCGATTATTTAATTTCTGCATGTTTTTATCTTTGTTTCTTATGATATCTCTTGCATCTTTTGGAGTTTTTTTAATAAGATCCCACAATTTTTGATATCGTTTAGAGTTCTATACATATCCAATAACCTCTCATAGAAGTATCAGATCAAGAGTTGGTTGGGGGTTTGGTGGTGTGGAAAATTTGCCACAAGATTTTTGAACCTCTCCTAGTACTCATGGAGTGATTCATTGTGGAATTTATGGATACCACTAATTGAATTTAGAATAGAAGCAATATGATATTTGGTAAATAATTTATTTTGGAAGAGTCACTTCATGTAATTGAAAGAATGAATAGATCCAAGAGGGAGGTAGAAGATATATTGTTTCGTGGATTAGGTTAGGGAGAGAGGGAGTGATTGAAGTTTTTTTTGTTCTTGAGAAACCCATTTAGAGTTCATTATAGGGAACAACACTTAGAAATATTTTAGGTGAATATATGGATCCTCACTAGCTAGCCCATGTAAATGTGGAAAAAGATGAATCACACCTGATTTGAGTCTGAAATCCACCTTAATATTCATATATTGAATACCAATTATTTAGTATTTCATATTAGGGGAAACATGTTATTTATGGGTTTTTTACCTAGGATTGACCATATTTTGATCAATTTAATGGGACATGAGTGAGTGTTTAGTGTTTTATTTTATTTTTTTTCTTTTCATATTTTTTGGATTATTGTAATTTATTTATTTATAAATAAAACAACCAATTAAAAATTGCAATATCCCCAGAAATTATGCCATTCTAAACACATCCAATTTAGTTTATATTCCCTGTTAAATGGTCATGTTCACTACTATAATGTGTATTGGAACACTCGGGTTGAATCCTCAATGATATTACTATATTTGTAAGTCAGTTGTTTTTGTTTTGTATTTTTAATGGGGGTAGTTTCATATATTAGGTGAAATGATTGATTTATGAATTTAATTTTAAAATTTAATAAATATTGAGTTGATTTTATTATTAGGGATGCAAGATTATGATATCCTTGATCATTGTGATATATTCTATTAAATTAACACCTACATCACAAGTTGATTTTGATCATAATTCCTAATTCTTGAAGCCTTAATCCAAGCCTCAACTAGGGCACTAATCTCAAACAATACTTGTTTATAGAAGATTATTTTTTGTTTTAATAATTAATTTAATCCTCATGTGAAACCAAAAATTCTATTAATCCATTACATTTTAAGTTGAACATACATAATGTTAAACTAAGGAATATTAAATAATAAAAATATATCAATCACTTAATATACCTTACTTATGAATCACCCCAATAGATGATTTACTCATACATTGAGATGATTAGTAATATAGTTTATTTTTTACAGTGATAAGTTAAAAATATAAGAAAAATAATTGAACAAGAAAATAGTTATGCATCGAACACACATATGAACAGTGAAGAGAGTTATTCACACACTTTTAATTGAATGATAAAGTGAAAGATGAAAGGGTTTTCTAAATTAATTTAAATTTTATTAATAAAATTAATAATACACTAAATAATTTGGATGATAATGATAGATTTTTAAGATAATTGCATTAATATTTAAAAAACATTATAACACACACACTTAAGAGATTAAAAATTAAAGAAAATGAAAAATAACATGAAAACAATAGTGAAGTAAATGCCTATCAAGTGTAAAATTGAGTTTAGAAGTTTCTAAAAGACCTTTGTAATGGATTTTTTATTGATAATTTATCCTTTTGATCACTGAAGTACCAACCCTTTGTAAGGAGAATATTGGAATGTATTTATAGCCCAAGGTGGTGGACTATTTTCCTTCCAAAACTTCACTCCAAGATAGATTTATAATTTGACCATTTATATAGAAAAATATTGATAAATATTGTTTTTAAAAGTTTTATATGTATATGTATAAGATTAAACCTCAACATTTTGCGGTCATTAGACATTTGGATCCAAATTTATGGTTTTTTTGTTAAACCATGTACTGTCATCCCAAAATATTCAGAATTTTTCCATATACTAAATGTAAATGGGGTTTAGACCACAAATATGCCTTCATATAGAAACCATTTATTCTAAAAATTCAGGATCCTAAAAATTTACTTTCTACCCTACAAATTTCATCTCAATTGTGAAAGTGAATTGGGATAAAATTAATAATTATAGACTATTATCAAATCCCAGAAAGAATTGTGGGTTGGACATACATGAATTAATTGATCCACTTATTGGTTGCGTTTGGACTTAAAATTTTCATAAAAGATGTGTTTTTATATAAAATAACATATTCTTGAGTTTCATTAAATTTGGTATTCTTTATTGAGCCTATATATTCAATCATCATTTGTGGTGGGATTTCTTGTGTGGTGCATATGGACCTTTAGATAGATAAATTTTCCAAATCTCTAGTTTAATTATTTGTTTTAATTGGAACAAGGAACCCTAAAAAAGAATAATCACACAATTTAGATAATTAGGGTGATAGTTATGATTAATATACTAAAATTACTTGAATCTGCACTAACTCAAATAATTATCATAAATTATATTTAACATTAATACATGGTAATTCCATACCAATTATGTAATTGTCGTTGAATATTAGTAGATAGAGAAGATAAAAAATTATGAATAAATTAATAACATCAATTGATATTGAATTTAATTTTTGATGTTTCTCATTAAAATTATAGTGATTTAATAATTCATCATATTACTAAGGTTGTAAGATTTTATATTACAATCTCACTTCTTTTTGGGGTTTTCTATACAATATTTCTATTGAGTTAAATTATATAGATTTTTCATTTAAACACCATAAATTTTATTCTCACATGGTTTCTCCATTAATTTTTATATATTACTACCATTTTCCTCTCTTTTGTATTAAAAATGATCAAGAAAATGTTTTTAATGAAAATACTACCTTATTTTATCTTTGGTTGATGAACCTTTTATTCGACGCCTATTCTCTTAAAAAAATTTTATGGAAGTTTTTACCTATACGTAATATATTTTAAAAATTTTATTTTTATTACCTTTTAATTTATTTATAAAGGTTTAAAAGGAATATTTTTAAATAAATGATTTCTAAAAAAATGATTTTTAATTTTTAACAAAAGTGTGAAATTAATTTTCTATTTTAACTTTTATATTATAAATTGATTTTACTAAAAGTATATTCATTATTTTCCTTGAATCTTCCTTTGTAAGTTTCCATAGTTCTCTTCAAATAAAATGTTTTCCCTTATATTTTGAATTTTTTTAGATTTTAAATAATTGATTTTAAAATGAAAAATGATATTTTTCTCAAGAAATATTCATGTGTTCTTTTAATGGTATTTTTAATTTATGATAAAATAATTTGATGTTACTTATGATTTACTGAGGATATAATATAATGATACCATATTTATTCTTCCTATGGATGGTCTATGATTATGATGATGAGATGTTTATGAAACCTGTTTATTTTTTATGAGTTATACTGTGATAATATGATGGATGTTTTATGATATTTTAGAAAAAATATATAGGATTTTTATTATGTGATGGCTGATTATGTTAAAAACCAAGGAAGGGTGGTTATATTATAATCCAAGGATGGATGGTTATATTATAAACTGATTATAGGTGGTTATGTTATCGACCAAAGATGGGTGGGTCTGTTATAACGATTTAATGCATTGGGTAAAGAATGACATAGCATAATATTACAAGGACTAGAACAAGGAGTAAACCTAGTTTAGAAAATGAATATGTCTACTATGATATTCTTAGATGGGATACTTAACTAATGAAATGACATTATAAACTTATGTTTATACAAAAAACTCTTTTATTATGATTTTAATATGTTCTCATAGCTCATGATTGATTATCGATGATTTCAAACACTTATGTGTTTTATATTTTATGACTAAAGATTATGATAGACTCATGATTAAATTTATGCTAATGATTATTTATAACTCTCTCAAGCTATTATATTGTTCTCATACCCTTATTATCTGGATCAATTATTCTCATTAATTTACATGTCATATGTTTACCCTTATTGAGAATACAATATCACACTTATTATTTTTTCCTTTCCTTAGGATACAAGAAAAGGGTCTACAAATGACTCCATGGATATACTAAAATAAATGATAATGTTTTCACTAGAATTTTGTGCTTTATTTACAGTTTTAAAATGTAATGTGAGAATCATGTATTCAACCAATATCCCAAGACTATTAAACCATTCGAACCTTTAGGATTCAATCTCTTTTATCTTGTTCTAATATAGTAAGAAAACATCGGTACCAGGTTATTGGAGTTGAGGTGTTATAGTAGGTATTATGGGAATTTCTTTATCCAATGGGAAGTGGATTTACGATAAATTGATTAGATAACACAATCCAATGATAAATTATAGGTATAAGTATAAGTATATGGTAATATCATAATGATTTGGTAAAGTAGATATTATGTGGTTTTCCAAGAAAAGAAATCCTTTCGTGGATATTGGAAAATGGATATGGCTGTGGAATAGATGAACCTGCTCAAAACAACTTCAAAAGGGAAAGATTGATTATTAACTCAATCGTCACTGGTGCCCAATGAGGAGGTCAAAGACTACAAACCAGGATAAGAAGTAATGTGGGAAATTCTTAGGTTGATTTATATTTTTTTGAACTATTTTGATTAATGAGAGGATATATCCTATGGAAACCTATTATAAAACATAGTGACATGGGAGAAACCTAAATTTTCGTTTATTGATAATTCTATAATTTATCATAAGTTCAAAAGAATAGATACCAGTTTAGGGGTTTTATGTGAGGGGAGTTTAAGATTGTTAAGTAAATTTTGGGGGATATTTATGGGAATACAACCCTTTAGTTTTGTATTTATTTAGTGAAAAGGTTGTTTGAGGAAGTGTGATTTGTTATTTTTTGGACCTATGTTTAATGGTATTGATAGAATTTAGTTTTGATAAAAACTTTGATTATAATATATTTAATTGGGATAAAAGATTTATCATAACTTGGGAACATATGTTTTATCATATAGATAAACATGGGATTAAAAAGTATTTAGGTGAATAAGTGATTAATGTTATTTTTGAATAACTGCACTATATTGGGAATATTATATTTTAAATTTAATCATAAATTGTTGAATGAATCTGAGTTAATTTATAGAAGCATATATAATCATATTGTGATTTTATGGTGATTCAGGTTATTTTGGGAACATATTATCATATTTTAATAGAATATATAATCATGGCATTCATATGTTTGGTATGTGACATTATAAGATAATTAATGTTGATTGGGAATTAATGTAAAATTTGATCTTGAAAAAAAATATATAATAAAATCTTTTAGATTTTTTGGTTTTGAATTTGGTTAGACATATTTTGGCGGAGTCTTAAGGTCAACTACTTATGGAATGGTTTAAGTTAAACTTTGGGAATTATTGTTCAGGTTTTAGAGATTAATGTATTATTTAATCATTTGAATATTTATCCATATTGGATAACTTATGATAGCCATTTTTGTTTTGGAAAATATATAAAGACATAAGAAATGAATTTTCATTATTTTATTGATCTTATGACTCATTAAAGATCAATTTTAGTACTTTAGGCATGAAAAAGTTTATCCTGAATATTCATTTCTTGTAATAAGAGATGAGATAAAAGTAGAAATAGATTGAATCTCAACCAAAGGATTAAATTGTGCATATGAAATGGAAACAAATAAAGTAATTATATTTTCTAAGGTTCTTTATCTTGATTTTAAAATAATACCATAACTATGGTAAAAAGATCAAAAAATAAAAATTTTATCCTTTTACCTCTATTTATAATGAATTTATGGTCTTATTTATCCCTTATTGATTTATGGTTTTGTAGTAATGAACTTCATCACAATCATGTTCCATATCACCCACTATTCTTCCTATAAAATTATTTTTCTTGTCCATTTCCTTATTTTTACTTTTCAATAATGTTATCCTTATCTGGGAAATCGATAATGTATTATTTTAGGTAATATTTATGTCTCACACTTCCCCTTTTCAAAGAAATATTTATCATCTCATTGTACGATGTGGGTTTTCAACAAAGGTATTTTCAAATATTAAACCTCTGATTATTGATATAAAAATTGTGAGGATGCAATAAATTTATGGGGGGGGGGGATGTAATATGCCAAAAAATTAGTTAAAAATAATACTATGATCAATATCTTTCTTAACACACCACATCGTGCTTTAAGAGAACCACAATATACTTTAAAAATATTATTATTTAAATGTGACCATTATAACATATCCTTTAAATTATCGTTTATAATAATAAAAAAATCGTGATAAATATTTATAAAGGAATTATATAATGAAAATGTATTTTTAATTCATAATAAATATGCACTTAATTTTTAGTAAAGTCATTTTATGCTTCAAAAATATGTTTTTATTAAATTTGGTTTTTTGAATTTTGTGATTGAACGTTATAATTAATTTATAATTTTTTTAGAATATTTATTTGTTGGAATGAATATAATTTTGGAAATAAATATGTAAATATTATCTTATAGTGAATTTTTTTGATTTTTTTAAAAATATTTATTTTTTAGGGAGTTGTGAAAAATATTGATTTATTTAAAATTTGCATTTATTTTCTTTAAATAATGAAGTTAAAAAGTCCCAATATATTTTTGATTTGAATTTAATTAACATAATATCAATTTTAATAAAAATAATATAAAAAATTCAACATGAATCAATATTATATTCGATTTTGGTATAAGTTCATTTATATGTTTAAAAACACAATTTTCTTAAAACCGTTTTCACCGTGTTTTATGAATTTATATTAATTTTGATTTTCTAAAACTTATAAAAATTTATTCCATATTTGGAATCATGAGGTTAATATTTGGTAAATTGTTTACTTTGTTTAGTCATTATAAATAGTAACCATGATAAATATTTGTTACCTTAGTAAGGGTAAAATGAGTAAAACAGGGTTAAAACTATGAGATAAGGACAAAAAAATATCCATAAAAATTTCCTTTATCCAATTTTATGAGTGGTGTTCAATCGAATACATAATATATTTGAAAATCTGGCAATTTTTTTCCATTTAACTTTGACTATAAAATTTATATTACTTTAAGAAAATGATAAATATAAAATGTCACTTTCTTGATTTTAATTTATCTTATATGTTGTCATAGAGATAAAAAGAATTCATAAATGAATATAAAATAGTATTTATATTGTAAATAAATTTTTATTATGATATATATATATATATATATACATATATTAATTTTTAGTTATGATATAATTACCTTAAATACTTATGAAATTTGGATACTGTGCATGTGAAAGTTGTAGGAAAATAAAGGTAAATGATTTTAAAAATAATAAAATAAATATTTTTTGGATGATTTATGGTATTCCACAAATTTAATAAATAATTATAAATCATTAACTAGTTTAAATATTTTTATATTTTAATTCCATTTCTTTATTGATTTATTTGAAGTCAAATTAAATGAATTGTCCTAAAAAAACTTTAATGATATTTTAGGACAAAAAATATTTTATTAGATTATTTAAAAATAAAATAAATATTGAAATAGGAAAATTGGGTAGTGAAGTGTTCAAAAATGTCATAAATTTTCTATTTTTATCTACTTGTTAGCTTATAAATAAATTTATCACCCTTAAAGGCTAAAAAATGTGTTACTGCGGTTGAGGTTAAAAAGGATGAATGAGGGGGTTAAACCAAAAGATAAGGTTTAGAATGCACCTTAAACATGTATAAATTATATTTTTTTAAGTGATTTAAACATTATTATGTCCTAAATTTTAAATTATGTACATTTTTTACAATTTAAATGATTATGATATATATATATATATTATATTTACATCTTTTATGTAATTCTAAATATATCCTTTCCCTTACTTATAAAAGGGCACCTCATATTCTACTTTTTTCACAAATTTTGAGAATTATTGAATAGATAATCGATACAATAATATCTTATTTATTCCTCCACTTAATCCTAGATCTTAATTTATTTAAATTAGAACATCCTAAGAAGGATTAAGGTGTAATTCAAAGGAATTATCTCAAAGAAGAGGTAATTGTCTTACCCGACTCTTATAAAGATTATTTCTTCTTCTAATTCCTAAAAATTATTGTATCCATACTAAAATTATTATTCTAGTATCATAAATATACTGGTATTATATTATTATTATTACTATTTTACAACAATTTTTACCCATCTCCATCAAATAGGAAATGAAAGAATCACTCTTGGGTACGTGTGGACTACTGCCTCCAAGAAGCGATATGACTCATTATCCATCACCATATTTCATGGTTGGTTATTTAGATGTATTTAATGTTTATATATGATATTTATGAAATAATTATTCTTTTCTAATTATAATATATTATATATCTTCTTACCATCTAATCCTTTGGAAAATGATAACGTCGCTCGTGCGTACCTTTGGACTACCACCTCCACAAAGCAATGATTTTTTTTCCATTTACACAGATGTTAATAAGGGTATATTTGATGAATATATATTTTATTTATGATATTATAATTATTTTTAAATGTGAATTATTATCTAATTTTTTATTAGATCCTTCTAATAGTTAAAATATCACTCCTATGTACGTATATATTACCTTCTCTATGGAGTGATCTAATTCATTTTTCATCATCACTTTATATGAAGAGTTATAAAAGTGTATATAATTATTAAAAATTATAATTTTTTATTATTGATATTATTGAGATTATTGAACAATGTTCAAAGTATAAGGATCAATTTCTCTGAACCGAAACATGCATGAAAAATGAAACAGTTATCACCTGTGACAAAAATTTTAATAATGAATTGTTAATAAAAGGGTGATAAAATGTAATAAGTAAATCATATATGGTATTATATATATGAATATGGTTATTAAATATACTTATGATAAATTTATTTTTATTATTCAGGAGTTTAGAACTCATATAAAGAAAAATGATACTTGAGGTAAGGGTTTCTCATTTCACTTTTTTTTCTTTAAGACGTAAGAAATATTCACCACATATTTATTTTGTGTGGGGTATATAATGCACAATAATGTATTTTATGAAGCTTCTCATGAAAATTTTTGTGATTTAAAAATCCATATAATTTTCTCTGTTTAATTAGGTTTTTTATTCAAATATTACCAAGGAGGTAAGTGTTTATGTTACAATCTAATTTATTTTTTAGATTGTCTATACTAAATTTCCATTGAGAAAAATTATATGGATATTATACTTTAAGGACCACATATTTTCTTACCATATGGATACTCATGTAATTTTTATGTATTAGTACCACTTTTCTCTCAATGGTACTTAAAAGGGTTTAGAAAATATATTTAAAGAAAATTTGACCTTATTTCTTCTTTGATCAATGGATTTTTTCTTCTATTTACATTATATTTTAATTTTTTTTATATTTTTTTTCTTATACTTTGAATTTTTTAAATATTTCATTTTCATTAAATTTAACTTTATCTATAAAGGTTTAATGTAATCTTTTTAGTGGAAGGTTTTCCAAAATAACCATTTTTGAATTTTTACAAAAGTGTGAAAATAATGTTTTTAACATATATGGTATGAATAGATTTTACTTCCATTATATACATTATTTTACTTAAATATTACTTTACATGTTCCAATGGTTATTTTCACATAAAAAATTTTCCCTAATATTTTATAAATTTTTATATTTTAAATAAGTGATTTCAAAATGAAAAGGGTACCTTCCTATATAAATATTCTGATGATATTTTATAGGAATATATCATATATAATAACATATTTTTATGTTACTTATTATTTACTAGATATACGATACATTGGTACCATATTTATACATTTTTGGATTATTTATGATTATGATGATGATATATTTTTGCAACTTGTTTGTTTTATATGGTTTATGATATAATGATATGATGAATGTTTTTGTGATATTTTGGAACACATTTGTATAATTTTAATTATGTGAAGAGTGACTTTTTTATAAACTCTGTATGGTTGGTTGTGTTATAAACCCATTATGGGTCGTTTTATTATAAACCAAGCATGAGTGGTTATGTTATACACCAGATATTGGTGGGTCTGTTATCCCTCTAATGCATTGGGTAAAGAATGATTTCTCATGAGATAATAAAGACTATAATAGGGTAGTAAACCTAGTTTACTAGGATACTATTTCCTCTATTATAGTCTTTTTTGTGAACCTTGACTACGAAAATGATTTTCTATTCTTATATGTATGCCAAAAACTTATATCTTATGCTTATGGTATGTTATCTTAGCTCATGATTGATAATTAATGATTCCAAACTCTTATGTATTTTGTATTTTATGACAAAAAGTTATTCCATTATTCATAATTCAATATATTTGACTCATTGTGTAAGAATTTATAATGTTATGATCATGTTTTCATAACCTTATGTTTTTTATCACTTATGACCATTGATCGATATCTCCTATATTTACCCTTATTGAGTAAGTTATCTCACCCTTTATTAGGTTTTCCTTTCCCCCAGATACTAATAAGAGATCTATGAATGATTCCATGGATATACTAGAATAAATAAAAAAGTTCTCATTATAATTTTAAGCTGTATTTCATGTTTTGAAATGGAATGTGGGAATCAAGTATGTATATAGTCTCCCAAGACTACAAAACTATTTGGTCCTTTAGGATTCAATCTCTTATATATTATGATAATAGAGTAATATAACCACCATCTTTGAGTTACTGGAGTTTGGGTGTTACAGAGAGATCTTGAAATCATGTGATTAAAAAAATTTAAATGATAGTGAAATTTTCTTAAGAAGGTATTTTCAAGAGGAGATATTTATCAAATAGTGTTTTTACATAAAACTACACCCACCATTTATCTTCAATATTTTGTTGTTATATATATATATATATAAATATAAAAAATTTAAATTATTATGAAACAATAAATATTTTTAAGTCAATACACTTCTTTATCACTTAGTCAACCTATCCCTTACATCGCTACTGAAGCACTCTCTTAATTGAAGGTTAAGTGTGGTTTATTATATCATAACTCATTCAGGTTTATTTGGAAAGATATGATTTCATTTTTAAAATACAAGTGAGATCCATGATTATTTTTTTTGTCTATATTTAAAAGAAACCGAAAAGGTGTATTTCAATAACCCATTAAATGTTTTCTAGCTGCCTTAAAAAGTTGTTTTGATACAAAAGAAACATCAAAGGTTTTCATTTCATCCCATGGTTCATATCCAAAGAAAGTTTCTAACAGTATTAGATAATAGGATCATGTGACATGACTCAAACATTGTACACCAAAATCACACTTCCTATTAAACATTAACTATATATATAATGGATTTAAAAGGATTGATCAATTAAAATATATATTAAACAATCCTTAAAAAAACAATAATGAATGAATTTACCAACTCAATACCATATGGACTCATTAAAATAAATTAAATTGTTATACCAAAATTATATGGGAAATATAACCATATATATTTTCAACAAATGTAGGATAATATTTATTAGTAATTTATGAAAAAAAGGACAACATGTCACAAGCATATCTCTAGAATCATTTGGAGGGTTTAGACTACCTACCCTTAACATAACTGATTTTTTTTGTATTCCCAAAATATTTAGGAAAAACCAAAGAACCATTAAACAAAATTTTTTGACCAAATAATCTGAATTATATTAACCAATATAATAAATGGATAATATAAATACAAGAAAAACTAATGCGATCAGTATCCAAAATCTATAAAAAAGTATAACAACCTAAAAACCTCAACAAGTTCCCTAAAATTTTCCTTTAATTATATAAAAAATAAATAAAACCCTAATATAAACCATAAATTAATCTCATTACACTAAAAAGTGTGTAATGGGTATAAAAACTCATTTTAAAACTTTCTTTAAGAAATGAAAGAAAAATCCCCATGATCTAAGATGACTTCCACCATGTCTCGGTGGAATTCAATGTAAATCCCTAATCAGCTAAGATAATTCATATGTGAATATAATAGGAGTGAAAGAGAGAGTATAATTTATGTTTTAAATTTTATTAGGGAATAAAAATACCTTTAGATCCACCTTTAATGAATAGAAAAAATTCGGGGAATAGGGAGTCCAAGAGGATCCATAGGGGAAGCTCTCACACTGCTAAGAGAAGTAAGGTTTGAAGGTGGAAGGAAACTGAGATATAAGGGTTTTAAAGAAAAATAGAAGACAATTTTTTTAAGAAAAATGAATCTTTGAATTTTAGGTAACCTAAGTTGGCCACCAAGTACATAGTATTATCCCCAGGACACCAAGCATTTTTTCCATCTCTCCAGGTTCTTAGTTCCACCTATATTTCTAAACTATATGTAGTACCACCTGTTATCCTACCCAAAATCCTGAACCACATATGGAACCTCAAAAAAAAATTGGAATCACCCAATAAATCATACTCAAATATCCAAAATCAAGTCTAAAACCAAAAAATAATAAATTACCCCTCAAGTAAAATAAAAAAACACTAAAAGCCTGCATTTTCATTAACCAAATTCATATTAAAAAATTCCTCTTAAATTGACCCACTAAGGACATGTTTTGTTATAATACTAGAATTTATTTTGAGGTTAAATTATCTATGACCCACAAAACAAGTTCAAATAGAAAATAAATAAAAAAATTGGATATATCTTCTATTATGAAGCGTTTTTACAAAAACCAAAATACAATTTGAAGGATCCAAATATTTAAAGTTAAGGTGATGAAATTTTCCCTTAATAAAATATTATTTTTTTGGTTAATTGGGACACACAATGAATAATTGTGGTGAATAGATGAATTATTTTCATGTTGAATAATATTAATTTTAGTAATAGAGGATGAGAACATATACTACATCACGAAGAATAAATTCATTCTATAGATATTTTTTATAGTTCTAAAATTAATCATTAAGGTTTTTATTATTGGAGAAATATGAATTAATATAAACCCATTGAAGAATCTAGGATATTAGAGAGTTAATCAATGAACTCAATTTCATTGGAAAAAATCTCTACCCATGGAAGAAGAAGTGGATTATATCACAACTTGTGTTGAAAATGATGAGAAGAGACCCACACTTGTCAAAACCCAACACAACATGTCATGAAAGAAACTAAAGGAGAAATATATTTATATTGACGATGATTTTAAACTTAATATTAAGAATAATATCAATGAATTCCTAATATTTAGTGTTTATTCCACATAATCATGAATATGTTATTATTGAAAAATGTAAAGGGCTATGTGGATATAATGGTTTTCTTTAAAAATGAAGGAATTTTAAAAATTAAGGAAAGTGGTAAAATGATTATTATTATAGATGAGTTCAATTATAAAAAGGTACTCTATACTTATGTGATTCAACATAATATCTTGAGCATATTTAAACTTTATGACTTAGGGATCAAAGTTACATTTAATATAAGTGGATGCTTAATCAAAGGAAAAGATGAAATTTCATTTATGGATGGATGAAGGAAAAATGGCAATATCCATTAAGTTTATAACAAGGATAACACATGTTTTATTATGATATAATTATTTAAAAACTTATAGAATTGATGTCTTGGATACATTCATCAATAAAGAATGAGAAATCTCTCAACGATTAAGGTTGTAATTGATATTCATAATCTAAAATTTTATAAGGTAAAAAAATATGATGCTTTAATTAGAGGAAATAAGGTTTAAAATCCTTATAGTCCAAAGATGAAAATATCTTTACACACTCTCTCTTCAGTTCATTATAATTTTTTCATTCCTATGATCTATGATAGAATTCAAGGAGAAAAATATGTCATCTTATTTGTATATTGTTACAATAGGATGTGATGTATAATTTTAATGAAAGATAAAAAGATGGTAATAGAATGCATTGAAATAAATAAAACTTAGAGGATAATAAAAATATTATGTTCATAAAATGGTATTTATTACATATCTATTGAGATTGAAAAATACTTAGATAAAAATACAATTTATCATGCAATGTAATTTGTAAGGACTCCGTAACATAATAGATTTTTTGAAATGAGAATCTATATGGTGAAAAAACATATAGAATAAACTAATCATTAAAAGTGTTATGTCATGAAACTATTGGAAATAAACAATATATGTGGTGGTTTACACTCAAAATAGTCATTTTTTAAGTACCATGGAGAAGATAACACCATATGAGATAAAAAAATAAGAAGATAACACTAAACAAATTTATAGTATTTTGAGAAAAAATGTTTTATAGAAAACAAGGAAGATAATCTAGGTAAATTAAATGATGTATTTTATTAAGGAGTGTTTATTTGAAACCAAACAAAGATTAAATCCTATAAGTGTTTAAAAAATAGGACAACTAAGATCATGGAGAGAAATGATGTTAAGGTTTTTAAAGAAAAATAGATGATAAATTTATAAAACTAGGTTTGGATGAATTTTTTTGAAGATTAGTATGATAATAATGAAAATATAGAAGAACCATAAAGTTAAAAACATTATTAAGACTTAGATAATGAATTTAAATAAGAATGAAGGTATGTAGATAGTTAACCACTGGATAAAAGGAGGAATAAGAGATTTAAAATCAATGAATATAATTTAATTAGGAATAATGAATCTAAAAAACACTCATGGATTGGTAAGTGTCAATAACATTGATTTTTTATCATAATTTTACCCAACATCAATTTAATATAATATAAATGATGAATCATGGCTCAAGGATATGAATGAAGAGCTTTATCAAATCAAGAAGAACCAAACATGGAAAATTTTGTATATTCAAAATGATAAAAATATCATTCGAACAATTTTTGTGTTCAGAAATAAATATGATGAACATATTAATGTTATATGAAATACATATTGATTTGTATTCTAAGGATATTGTAACACCCCTAAGTTTTCAAACCTCTTAAATGAAAATTGGGCGTTTTGTGCTATTGAAGTTCTCTCTTTAAAACAATCAGAATGTAAAATATAAAAACACGTAACTTTTATTTATGAACTCAACACTGAAGGGTCTTAAATTTTTTCGGGTTACAAGAAAAGCTCACTAACCAAATATTCCAACCAAGAACCCGATTACAATGATGGGAAGACTGCTTAAAACTACTAAGAACCCGAGAATGCGGTAGGGGTTTCGAGCATCCATCATAAGGAACATAAGGATTGCTGAAGCCACCGCGACCGTGCTCAGCACCAAGGGGATCACACAAACCATCTTTTCTTCTCCTTCAGTCACTTGGGGTAAGGGACACCCGAGACCAAAACTTTCTTTTTATAAGCACCCTAATATGACCGTTGAACCCCAAACGGCTATAATTTCGACCGTTTGTTTATTTTGACCGTTGGGTCTCCTTATCCTCTCTGTTGACTGTTGGAAATAAGATGATTTACCCAAAAAAGGATCGGTATGATATTTGTGTATTTTTCTTTAATATTTCAAAATGAAATCAATGGTAATTTAGTTAATTTACCTCTTGTTTTCCCAAAATGATAATTTTATTTTACGTTTCAAAACGGAAAAAATTAATATTATTGTTTTTCTACCACTATGCATATTAATTTGAACAATAAATTTTATTTTATAATTATATTAAACCTAATGGATTTATATTTTATGAGTTCTATATATTTCATCAAATTAGATATATTATTTCTTTTATAATTTGACCTTTGTTAACTATTTTGGAAATTGTGTCAAATTTTGGTTTTATTTACAAATTTCTCATCTTTAAGTTTACAAAAATACTTTTAAGCAACCAATTTAATTTTCACTTCTTAAAAGAGTGTATACGAATGTTTTCATCCAATTATAAATTAAGATAATTATTATGTAATTCAGAAAAGGAAAAATAAATAAATATATATATATATATATGTTATGTTGAATAAAACATATTTTATTTAATCGATTAAATGGACCACTGGTTTTTCCAAATATAATAATAAAAGATCAATAATTATGGTTTAAAAATAATATACTTAATATAATAAGGTCATTAAAATTTTTTGGTATTTTAAAAATAGAATATATGTATATACTTATGTTTATAAAATAACATATTTTGATCAAATCAATTTATAACTTTTATTGATCACTGTTTTTTTTATTAAGATAATAATAGTCAGCTTGATAATTGTTTTTTTAGGAGAATAATAATATTTTTAAATGGGGGTTTAATAGTTTAATATATTGATGTATTTATAACCCTTGACTTAGGACAATAATAGTCTATTAATAAGGTTATATTAGTGAATTTATAACAGGTTTAATAAAATATTAAAACAACAGTTTTTTTATGTTAAAAACATTGAAATAAAATGATAATGCGAAAAAAAAGAAAACGAACGAAACCGCTTGTTTCGTTTTTTTTATAAACCCCACGTCAACCGCGGGCCGTCCGATCTGGACCTTTTCAATCTGGGCCGTCTGCCAATTCACGTCTTTCCCTTCTTCCCCGCAGCTCCTTCTTCTTCGTGCACACACCAAACCAGTAGAGTAGACCTTCGTTTCCTCCGCCCGAGCCGACATACGTCACCCCCCCTCTCGTTTTCTTCCACGAAGTCGGCGCCGCCCTCTTTATTGCTCGGCCTCGGTTCCCTCGACATTTCCCCCGACTGTAGTGGACTCTGTTTTTTTTCTTCTTCTTAAGAACCTTGGTTTGCACCAGAGTCAATAGAGGTTTTTGTACCTGGTTTCTTGGGCCTCTGATCACCAGTCTGGCGTCACCTACTCCGTCTACTCTCCTCATCCTCGTCGAATAGGTAAGGGTCAAGTTCTGTAGTTTCTTTTTTTTTTGTGTTTTCTTAAGATTCGGTTTGTATATATATATGTTATATAGATATATATATTTTCTGGTTTGTAAACCTAGTTTTACCTTTCCCCCTTGCCGCATCTCCTCTCCCCCTCCCCAAGCTGTAAGTGAAATCCGTTGTTTTTTTTTCTGCTCTTATTCAGTTCGACGCAGCCTTTTTATTTACGGTCTATATATGTATATGTTTATATAAATACATATATATGTATGCAAGACCGTAAAGAAGTTCTTTATACCTATTTCCACCTCTCCTGTTTTGTGAATCAAACGAAGGCAAGGGACAAGGATTGCTTCTTTTCTTTCTTTGCTTCGGTATATACATATTTATATATATGTTTATATATGTAAACCTATATGTACATACACCTTGTTGATACCCATATGCATGAATTTGAGGATTTTTCTAGTCTGTTTCAGTTCAGGAGTCCCAAAATTGGGGTCTTTACAATGAGGGGGAATCCGTCGTTTCATTTCCCTACACTTCGATGATTATATATATATATATGTATATCCACTTTTTATATAAAAATACGTATGCAGGACCATACGAAACAATTCATAACTTGATGAGTTATTAAAATTATATATATATACCCTTTAAAATTATTACTCCAAAGATCTATACAAAGACTATTTATATACATGGTTATATATATGATGAAGATTAAGGATTGGTTTAATGTCAAAATAACTTATCCAATTGAAAATATTCATTTATCAGTGTTTTGACAATTCATGCACTTTTTGTAAAAATGTGTGGCGAACCCCCCTTAAGCATTTATATGTTTCCAAGTGAATGTGTTTTCAAAATTTCAGTTTCCAAAACTTTTTTTTTCTCCAATTAATTATTATCAGGACTTGTTTATATATATATATAATTATAGACACATAAGTTTCTAATAATTTTAATGGATGCTAAGCCAACATGTGTATCGCACCGGTGGACCGGCTTAACCTGAAAATTTATGTACCCTCAATGAAACTTATACTTGTAAAGAATGTGTTTCACATGTTTAAAGAGATGAACTATGAATTTATGGTTTTATTTAATGAACATGATGAAATTTTACATGACAATCCGCTATGTTCAGTGTTCCAGTTATTTTTGCATGTGCAAGAGTAAGTTGATTTAGTTTATTTTCATCAATGTTTAATCTGAATCCAAAAGCCTAGTTCTTTTTACATCTACGATATGATCCCCCTCAAGTCATGAATATGTATGTAAAAAGGAGTTTTGATTAAGAATGTATGAAACCCTATGAATGAATGACCATGTCAAGATATGTGAGGGATGTATAGGACTTAAATGTTTATGGACGGGTGCGCCCGGAATTATACAGCGCTCCAATGCATTGGGTAAAGCAAGAGTCTCATGAGACGTTATGTGCAACGGTCTTGGCAAATAGCCTTGGCTCGTGCTATCATGTGCAACGGTCTTGGCGAATAGCCTTGGCTCATGCTATCATGTGCAACGGTGTTGGCGAATAGCTTTGGCTCGTGCTACCATGGGAAACAGGATTGGCGTTTGGCCTTGACCCGTAGTAATGTTATGTTTTAAGGTCATGAAGTGATGTCTTGACAAAGTCCAGTATTATGCATCCCCTCTGCATGTAATGATAATGGTTTACCAGGGGTTAGTTCAACTAACAGGACAACCCCTAGTTGAAAGCTCCCAAGATCATGAAAATGTACTTTATGCAACAAGAACTGTTTTCATATGGTAAACTGTTCGATGATCTGCATTTTACTCATGATCCATGATATGCATGTCTTCCCTGCTTAGTCATAGAATTCTTTTAGAAGTAAAGTAACTTTGTTTTTAACATTATTCATTATTTATTCTTCTTGTATTGTGCACTCTGATCATGTTTATATTAAAGCTTATTTCAAGTATGTGATTCTTTGTGCAAGTGGTTTTCAAAGAAAAATGGATCTCATATTCTAAGAAAAGATAATGTTTTAGTTTTATCAAAGTGTTTTATTTTCCCCAAAAAGGTCTTCTTTGAGAAAGGATTTTCTTAAAAAATGTTTTTTTTTAAAACCCCTTACTGGGAATTTTTTCTCACCCTACGTTTTGTTTAAAATTTTTCAAGCATGGAATGTATTGATGAAGTTTATCAGAGCAGCTGGTTTCCCAGAATCCTGAGCCTCGCGATCTTTTGTAGTCATGGGACATGATATTTATTTTGTAATGATAAGTATATCATGTCTCATGAGGCACCCTGGGTTTTGGGGTCTCTACAGTTGGTATCAGAGGATAGGTTCAGGCAACTCTGGAAAACCAGGTGATATAAATATATTGCTAAGACTAACTAAGTAAAAATGTTATAACTTTCAGATGGCTGATGTACCTACCGACCTTTTTTCACTTCCAACTGAGGCTCTAGAGAACATTATATCTCTAGCCAGTAGCGAGAACTTTCTAAACTATGCCCAAATTCGCATGACGTGTAAGCACTTGTACGATGTGTCAAACTCATCTAGGGTGCTTAGTCTCCACTGGGGAATGGGGATGGATTATATCCTAATGATGATGACCCAGTTTCCCTCGTATGCGCGTCGGGGAAGGTATCACGAAGGACTCTTCCGAGTGTTTACAACTGGCGAGGAATTTGGCATAATGCTAGATAACCCTTTTCAAGAAGCTGCTGCTGCCGGAGACCTCCGAGCGGCTTATCTGTGCCAGGTCCTACAATATGGCTTCTGGGGCCAGTTAATGGACTTTGGAGCATTGGAAAATGAGTCCACCCGTGTGTCTCTTAGGCAAGAAGTGTACACCGATGTCTCCCAACTCCACACCCCTCACGCTAAACTCATGAGGCGTTATAAATGTTCCCATGAGTTTAGTCCTGTATGTTCATCCTGTGTGTGGTTTGAAGAGTTAGGAGGTTTTGCCACTCTTTTTGGAGTACGTCTTGTGAACTCAGACTTTGCCGTGTAAACTTTTTCATAAATGGAAGTTTCTTGTTTATTTTCATGTCTTCACCGTATCTAAGTTGTTAAGAGTTTCCCCTCGATGTTTGTTTTCAGATGGCTGGACAAACAAACTTCTCATCCCTACCCGATGAGCTAGTAGAAGTCATCTTGATCAAGGCATGCATGGTGGATTACCCATCTTTTCTCCACCTGCGAGGGTCCTGCCAGCGTTTGCTCGATCTAGCAAACGGTCCAGAGATTCTTTGGCTATGTCAAGAGAATAATCGCGTCTTTCAGCTCATCGCTGCTGCTCAACTCCCCTGCTATAGGCGAAGGGGAATGTACTTTGAGGGCCTGTTCCAATGTTTCACTCTGGCACAAAACTTTTCTGCCAGAGCGTGCTTCCTCGTGGCCGCCCAGGATAGCCAGCTTAGTGCAGCTTATATGTTCCAAGTCTTGAACATCAGTCTCCTCAACCGCATCATCCCTCTCGAATACCTCGAGCAGTATGTGGCCAGAAGAGTCATCAAGGAGTTTATCTACTCGGACGAATCCGAGCTTTTCATCGCACGAGCCTCCCTTTGGAAGCTTGTGTGCAGTACACACGACCAGGAGTTCAAGGAGCACTGTTCGAGGTGCATCTGGACTAGGGAAACTGAAGAGCTTTGTGCCAACTTTGGTGTCCCGTTAACTGAGTCAGATCCACTATTTCGGTAGAGTTTTACGTTTGGAGTTTCAGTTTCTCTTTTTTTATGATAGAATTGTGGGGACACAATTCTTTGAAGGGGGAGATAATGTAACACCCCTAAGTTTTCAAACCTCTTAAATGAAAATTGGGCATTTTGTGCTATTGAAGTTCTCTCTTTAAAACAATCAGAATGTAAAATATAAAAAAACGTAACTTTTATTTATGAACTCAACACTGAAGGGTCTTACATTTTTTCGGGTTACAAGAAAAGCTCACTAACCAAATATTCCAACAAAGAACCCGATTACAATAATGGGAAGACTGCTTAAAACTACTAAGAAACCGAGAATGCGGTAGGGGTTTCGAGCATCCATCATAAGGAACATAAGGATTGCTGAAGCCATCACGACCGTGATCAGCACCAAGGGGATCACACGAACCATCTTTTCTTCTCCTTCAGTCACTTGGGGTAAGGGACACCCGAGACCGAAACTTTCTTTTTATAAGCACCCTAATATGACCGTTGAACCCCAAACGGCTATAATTTCGACCGTTGGTTTATTTTGACCGTTGGGTCTCCTTATCCTCTATGTTGACTGTTGGAAATAAGATGATTTACCCAAAAAAAGGATCGGTATGATATTTGTGTATTTTTCTTTAATATTTCAAAATGAAATCAATGGTAATTTAGTTAATTTACCTCTTTTTTTCCCAAAATGATAATTTTATTTTACGTTTCAAAATGGAAAAAATTAATATTATTGTTTTTCTACCACTATGCATATTAATTTGAACAATAACTTTTATTTTCTAATTATATTAAACCTAATGGATTTATATTTTATGAGTTCTATATATTTTATCAAATTAGATATATTATTTATTTTATAATTTGACCTTTGTTAACTATTTTGGAAATTGTGTCAAATTATGGTTTTATTTACAAATTTCACATCTTTAAGTTTACACAGATACTTTTAAACAACCAATTTAATTTTCTCTTCTTAAAAGAGTGTATCCGAATGTTTTCATCCAATTATAAATTAAGATAATTATTATGTAATTCAGAAAAGGAAAAATAAATAAATAAATAAATATATATATATATGTTATGTTGAATAAACCATATTTTATTTAATCGATTAAATGGACCACTGGTTTTTCCAAATATAATAATAAAAGATCAATAATTATGGTTTAAAAATAATATACTTAATATAATAAGGTCATTAAAATTTTTTGGTATTTTAAAAATAGAATATATGTATATACTTATTTTTATAAAATAACATATTTTTATCAAATAAATTTATAATTTTTATTGATCACTGTTTTTTTTATTAAGATAATAATAGTCAGCTTAATAATTGTTTTTTTAGGAGAATAATAATATTTTTAAATGGGGGTTTAATAGTTTAATATATTGATGTATTTATAACCATTGACTTAGGACAATAATAGTCTATTAGTAAGGTTATATTAGTGAATTTATAATAGGTTTAATAAAATATTAAAACAACAGTTTTTTTATGTTAAAAACGTTGAAATAAAATGATAATGTGAAAAAAAAATAAAACGAACGAAACCGCGTGTTTCGTTTTTTTTATAAACCCCACATCGACCGCGGGCTGTCCGATCTGGACCTTTTCAATCTGGGTCGTCCCCCAATTCACGTCTTTCCCTTCTTCCCCGAAGCTCCTTCTTCTTCGCGCACACACCAAACCAGTAGAGTAGACCTTCGTTTCCTCCGCCCGAGCCGACATCAGTCACCCCCCTCTCGTTTTCTTCCACAAAGTCGGCGCCGCCCTCTTTATTGCTCGGCCTCGGTTCCCTCGACGTTTCCCCCGACTGTAGTGGCCTCTATTTTTTTTCTTCTTCTTAAGAACCTTGGTTTGCACCAGAGTCAAGAGAGGTTGTTGTACCTGGTTTCTTGGGCCTCCGATCACCAGTCCGGCGTCACCTACTCCGTCGACTCTCATCATCCTCGTCGAATAGGTAAGGGTCAAGTTCTGTAGTTTCTTTTTTTTGTGTTTTCTTAAGCTTCGGTTTGTATATATATATATGTTATACAGATATATATATTTTCTGGTTTGTAAACCTAGTTTTCCCTTGCTCCCTTGTCGCATCTCCTCTCCTCCTCCCCAAGCTGTAAGTGAAATCCGTTGTTTTTTTTCTGCTCTTATTCAGTTCGACGCAGCCTTTTTATTTACGGTCTATATATGTATATGTTTATATAAATACATATATATGTATGCAAGACCGTAAAGAAGTTCTTTATATCTGTTTTCACCTCTCCTGTTTTGTGAATCGAACGGAGGAAAGGGACAAGGCTTTATTATTTTCTTTCTTTGCTTCGGTATATACATATTTATATATATGTTTATATATGTAAACCTATATGTACATACACCTTGTTGATACCCTTATGCATGCCTTTGAGGATTTTTCTAGTCCGTTTCAGTTCGGGAGTCCCAAAATTGGGGTCTTTACAATGAGGGGGAATCCGTCGTTTCTTTTCCCTACACTTCAATGATTATATATATATATGTATATCCACTTTTTATATAAAAATATGTATGCAGGACCATACGAAACAATTCATAACTTGATTAGTTATTAAAATTATATATATATACCCTTTAAAATTATTACTCCAAAGATCGATACAAACACTATTTATATACATGGTTATATATATGATGAAGATTAAGGATTGGTTTAATGTCAAAATAACTTCTCCAATTGAAAATATTCATTTATCAGCATTTTGACAATTCATGCACTTTTTGTAAAAATGTGTGGTGAACCCCCCTTAAGCATTTATATGTTTCCAAGTGAATGTGTTTTCAAAATTTCAGTTTCCAAAACTTTTTTTTTCTCCAATTAATTATTATCAGGACTTGGTTATATATATATATAATTATAGACACATAAGTTTATAATAATTTTAATGGATGCTAAGCCAACATGTGTATCGCACCGGTGGACCGGCTTAACCTGAAAATTTATGTACCCTCAATGAAACTTATACTTGTAAAGAATGTGTTTTGCATGTTTAAAGAGATGAACTATGAATTTATGGTTTTATTTAATGAACATGATGAAATTTTACATGACAATCCGCTATGTTCAGTGTTCCAGTTATTTTTGCATGTGCAAGAGCAAGTTGATTTAGTTTATTTGCATCAATGTTTAATCTGAAGCCAAAATCCGAGTTCTTTTTACATCTACGATATGATCCCCCTCAAGTCATGAATATGTATGTAAAAAGGAGTTTTGATTAAGAATGTATGAAACCCTATGAATGAATGACCATGTAAAGATATGTGAGGGATGTATAGGACTTAAATGTTTATGGACGGGTGCGCCCGGAATTATACAGTGATCCAATGCATTGGGTAAAGCAAGAGTCTCATGAGACGTTATGTGCAACGGTCTTGGCGAATAGCCTTGGCTCGTGCTATCATGTGCAACGGTCTTGGTGAATAGCCTTGGCTCGTGCTATCATGTGCAACGGTCTTGGAGAATAGCCTTGGCTCGTGCTACCATGGGAAACGGGATTGGCGTTTAGCCTTGACCCGTACTAATGTTATGTTTTAAGGTCATGAAGCGAGGTCTTGACAAAGTCCAGTATTATGCATCCCCTATGCATGTAATGATAAAGGTTAACCAGGGGTTATTTCAACTAACAGGACAACCCCTAGTTGAAAGCTCCCAAGATCATGAAAATGTACTTTATGCAACAAGAACTGTTTTCATATGGTAAACTGTTAGATGATCTGCATTTTACTCATGATCCATGATATGCATGTCTTCCCTGCTTAGTCATAGAATTATTTTAGAAGTAAAGTAACTTTGTTTTTAAAATTATGCATTATTTATTCTTCTTATATTGCACGCTCTGATCATGTTTATATTAAAGCTCATTTCAAGTACGTGATTCTTTGTGCAAGTGGTTTTCAAAGAAAAATGGATCTCATATTCTAAGAAAAGATAATGTTTTAGTTTTATCAAAGTGTTTTATTTTCTTCAAAAAGGTCTTCTTTGAGAAAGAATTTTCTTAATTTTTTTTTTAAAACCCCTTACTGGGCATTTTTGCTCACTCCACGTTTTGTTTAAAAATTTTCAGGCATGGAATGTATTGATGAAGTTTATCAGAGCAGCTGGTTTCCCAGAATCCTGAGCCTCGCGATCTTATGTAGTCATGGGACATGATATTTATTTTTTAATGATAAGTATATCATGTCTCATGAGGCACCCTGGGTTTTGGGGTCTCTACAGATATGACCAGATTTAAGGCATGGATATATAATAAATATTTGCACCAGTTCCTATAATTTTTTCAATTTGACTATTTTTAATTTTTCAAATTCAAGGAGTCTTCAATATATATCAAATATATATGAATATGACATTATGAAAGAGATTTATTAAATAGAAAGTATATAATTAAAAACTTATAGGATTTTAAATTCATAATTATAATGTAATGGTAGTCCATTTAAAGAAGTTTTTTATGGTTTTGAGAAAATTCCATGATATCGGTGTGCACATTTGGATTTATACTTAATGAATAAGGAATTCATGAGAGGTTATTTTCATTGAAACCATTTTGTGAAATCATCAGAGGATGAGTATTTTATGGTACTTACGTACATTAATAATGTTATCATTGGTGGAAATAAGAGATAATCAATAGAAGAGTTTGAAAAACTAATATGATCAGAGCTTGAGATGTCGACGAAATAAGATCCCACTTACTTTCTCTAATAGAAAATTACTAAAAATAGTGAGTATAACTTTATTTCACAAGTAAAATATACTAAATAGCTTCTAGAAAATTTTGATATACATGATTATAAATAGGTTTATACTCCAATCACTATTTTTACTAAACTTGGGATGTTTGAAGATGGAAAGGATGTAGATCAGACTTTATATCAAAGAATTATTTGAATATTATTATACTTTATAGCAACATGGATGGAAAAAGAGTCTATTATAATTCTCAAAGTTGCTCTTTCAGACTCGGTTCTTGAAAAATGTTGTGTAATTTTTTTATATAAAAGTGACTTAACAATTATAAAAAAATTTATACAAACGATGATCTTTTACCAGTCTAGGTTCCCTAGGATTATACATAACCTTACATTTATCAGATTTGAAATAAAATAAAACAACTATCCACTATTCCTCCGTGTGCGCTATCTCCAAAAGCAATGACATCTATAAATAATTTCTTAAGATACCTGTGAAAAATTATTTTTAAAATAAAAGGGTGAGCATTCAATTTCTCAGTAAGGAGTTTTGAAAACCTATGATAAATCCATTTTAAAAATATCACTTTGATAATACATTTGAAATGTTTAAATTGAAATACATTTGAAAAATAACGCTTTGAAAAATAATTATACTTCAAAAATAATTTTAAATTAATCCAGTTACTTGATTGAAAATATTAAGCAAGCTCTTAAAAAAACCCACTATGTTCACTCGTAACTTTGAAGGCTATCTTGGGCCTCCCCACTTAAGGCGTGGATTCACTATCCAATTCCCAATCGTATTTACAATGTTCGAGTACTGATTTTTGTAAAACATTTATTTATTTGATTTCCTTATATACATATAATTTTCACTAGGGTTTCGTTCCGAAAATATATTTATAATCATACTTGGATCAAATAAATACTAATATTTACTGAAAATTATATATATGTCTTGCTATGATCAAATCTCATGATACATGACTTTTCATAATCTCATGGAAGTTAAATCAACATCCACACATATAAAATTTCAAAGAAACATTTATTAAATTTCTTTTATTCATGAAAGTATAAACTAATAACAATAATGAGCATATAAAATTATCTTCCTAAAAATAATCAATAACAATAGATATTTATTCTTCGACCACAAAATTAATCAAAGCATCATTTCTTTACTAAATAAAAGCATCCTTTTATATGAACTTAAGTTTTAAGGAACATGAATTTAGGTATATATATATAACATAGTAATAATAATTGTGTTGATGGATTACCCATGAAAATAAAACTAAAAATGATAAATTTAAAAATAAAATAAATGAATATCTTTATTTATAAAGAAATTATAGATTTAAATAAATAAATAATTAAAAATATATCATTACCTTACTAGAAATTAAATAGATTTTGAAGAAGAAAATCCCATCAAAATTAACTTTGAACATAAAATTTATTTATAAAACTAAATATTTGAAAAGAAAATATTTTTCCCTTGAATAAAAAAATAGAACTTATAAACTGGAAATCAATAATCAAAATTCCCTTATAAGAACAATAATATGTAATTGCATAGAAAGTATTTAAAAATACATAATTCTTTACACCAAAAATAATTTTAATAAATTAAACATAAATGAAAAATCATAAAAAATAATAATCGATTTGAAATGAAATTATATGTAAATTCCTTACCGTTTATATTTGCAGAACAAGTCTTCTTCTTCATATTCACAGAATAAGACTCAAAACACCAATTCTAACACTCAATATCTATCTTATATCCCCAGATTTAGAATACAAAGGAAACAAAGAAAATAAATGCTTTAAGTAGTCTCCCTTTCCAAACTCAAACACACGGTTCCATGAAAAACCATAAAGAGAAAGTGTTAGAGTCTATATTTATAGACTAATTCACTGCTTGCACCCTATTGGATAACGATAACCATTGAATTAAAGGTGTGGCTCTGGTGGAAAACTTTCAATGTAAGGAACATGACTCACAGATGAAAAAATTTCTGTTTTTTAAATTAGATTGGGATATTTATTTATATATGTCACTGATAAATAAAAATTGGAACTGACAGATAATTAAATTCAGATATCCATATCAGAATATAGATTCTTATTCAATAATCATAAATACAAAACCATTGACAATTATTTAACAATAATACAGTCAAAACAGCTTACTCAATTGATAAAAAAATCATTATGAAGACGATGTCAGATGGATAAATTCAACAGATGCCGACATAGGAATCAGGTGGGAGAAACAAAAAAAATAGGATAACTAATATATCCAAATTTGAATATAGAAATAAAATTTGGATACCTAAAAATCAGATAGACAAGTAGCTGCTTGAAAAATGAGACAATGGAAGTAGATCAGAAGTCATTTTCGCCACAACTCATTCGAATACATCAACGCAAAACAGATCGGGTGCATGATGACCTTCAAACTCAAACCAGATCTTGATCGGACTCTGATTTGAGGTTTATCTGGGGGTCGAAGATTTCCCATGTGCTTATCCAGCACTAAAACATTCATTTGAAACCGACTATCTTGGATCCAGCTCACGACTCAACTTGGCTTGGCTCATCTCCTTCAGCTTCAAGACCACAAACATCCACAACCTCGCTCGACCTGATATTCTCTCTCAACATTTCTTTCCCTCCCTCCATCAGTCTACTAAAGACCTCGGCCTCGAAAACTCGAGAAAACCCCCCAGAAATCCCAATTTCATTTTTACCCTAATTGATTTCCTTTATTTTTTTAATCGTTTTCATATTAATTAATTTGTTTCACCATTATATATATATATTAATATATATCTATCTATATATATATATATATTTATAAATGTGTGTGTGCACACATTTATAATTCATTTTCTTTTCAAATTTTAATATAATTTAACAATTATTCATATATCAACACATAAAATGATAAAATAATTATAATAGTTCATTTCTTTAATAGCTTAAACTTATTTTTGTATGAAATTATTTTGCTAAAAAATGTTAATGTTAAAATAAAATATTCTTCTTATAGTATAATTTTATAATATCATATATTAAGAAATAATAATTTTATATAATATTTATTTTCTATAAAAAAATAATCAATTAAATATATTTGTTATCAAAAAAATAATACTCTATATATATTCAATTTCCTTGAAAATCAATTGTATGTGAATTAAAAAACTATTTATTAAATCATTTCTTATTTAGTTTTAAGTTATAAATAAATTACTAAATAATTAATTAGAATATATATTTTCTCGGGGTGTTACATTCTTCCCCCTTAAAATAATTGCGCCCTCATAATTCATACGTCAGACTTACGAAAATTCTGAATTTTTATTTTCAGAATCAAAGAAACACTAAGGGGAGTTAACTAACTAAAGAATGTTCTAATGCATAGATTTGTTTTTATTTAAGAGACAACATCTAATCTCCAAAGTAGTCTAGACCATTCCTCTGATACCAATTATAACACCCCGAGCCGCTCTTTCGGACTGAGTGCTTGAAAAATGTTGGGTAATTTTTTATTATATAAAAGTGACTTAACAATTACATAAAAATTTATACAAATGAGGATCTTTTACTACTGTAGGTTCTAGAGGATTAGACATAACCTTACATTTATCAGAGTTGAAATAAAATAAAATAACTGTCCACTACGCTTCCGCGTGCTATCTCCAAAGTTGATGACATAAGTAAATAATCTCTTAAGATACTAGTGAAAAATCATTTTTAAAATAAAAGGGTGAGCGTTCAATTTCTCAGTAAGGAGTTTTAAAAACCTTTGATAAATCCCTTTTTAAAAATATCACTTTGATAATACATTTGAAATGTTTAACTTAAAATACATTTATAAAATAATTCTTTGAAAAATAATTATACATTGAAAACACTTTTAAATTAATCCAGTGATTCGATTGAAAATATTAAGAAAGCTCTTAAAAACAAAACTACCAAGGTCACTCATAACTTTGAAGGCTATCTTGGGCCTACCCACTTAAGGGATGGATTCACTGTGAAATTCCCTACCGTATTTACAAAGTTCGAGTACCGGTTTTATAAAACATTTTTGTATTAGCTTTCCTTATATACATATACTTTTCACTGGGGTTTAGTTTCGAAAATATATTTAAAATCATGCTTATAGAAAATAAATCCTAATCTTTTCTGAAAATTATTTATTCGACTTGGTACGATCAAATCTCATGATACATGGATTTGCATAATCTCATGGAAGTTAAATCAACATCCACACACTTGAAATTTTAAAGACAGATTTATTAAATTTCTTTTATGCATGAAATTATAAACTAATAACAATAATTAACATATAAAATTATCTTCTTAAAACTAATCAATAACAATACATATTTATGCATCATGAAAAAAATAGTCAAAGCATCATTTCTTTACTAAATACAAGCATCCTTTTATATGCTCTTATGTTTTAAGTAACATGCCTTTAAGTAGATATATATATATATATATAACATAGTAATAATAATTGAATAGATGGAATACCCATGGAAATAAAATTGCGAATGACAAATTTTAAAATAAAATAAATGAATATCTCTTTTTTCTAAAGAAGGTATAGATTTAAAGAAAAAAATAATTAAAAATATATCATTCCCTTACTAGAAATTAAATAGATTTTGAAGAACAAAATACCATCAAAATTAACTATGAACATAAAATTTATTTATAAAACCAAATATTTGAAAACAAATATTTTTCCCTTGAATAATAAAACAGAACTTATAAATTGGAAATCAATAATAAAAATTCCCTTACAAGAACAATAATATGTAATTGTACAGAAATTATTTGAAAATGTATAATTCCTTACACCAAATATAATTTTAATAAATTAAACATTAATGAAAACCATAATAAAATAATAATGGATTTGAAATAAAATTATAAGTAAATCCCTTACAGTTTATATTTTCAAACCAAGTCTTATTCTTCCAATTCATGGAATAAGACTCAAAACACCAATTCTAACACTCAATGTCTCTCTTATATATCCATATTTATAATATAAAGGAAAAAAAGAAAATAAAGGCTTTAAGTACTCTCCCTGGCCAGACACACACACATGGTGCCATTAAAAACTATCGAGAGGAAATGTTAGAGTCTGTATTTATTGACTAATTCACTACTTGTATCCAATTGGAGAAAGAAAACCATCAAATTAAAGGTTTAGATCTAGTGGAAAACCTTCAATGTAAGGAACATGACTCACATACGAAATAATTTCTCTTTATAAAATTATATTAGGATATTTATTTTTATATGTTGCTGATAAATACTGATTAGAACCGATAGATAATTAAATTCAAATATCCATATCAGATTGTAGATGCCTATTCAAGAAGAATTAATGAACAAACATTCACAATTATTTATCAATAATACTGTCAAAACAACTTAATAAATTGATAAAAAATCATTTTCAAGACAACGTCTGATGGAGAAATTCAACAGATGTCGACATAGGCATCAAGTGGGAAAAATAGAAAAAATAGGCTAATTAATATATCAATATTCGAATATAGAAATCAGATTCGGATACCTAAAAATAAGAAGAAAAGAATACCTACTTGCAAAAATGGACAATGGAAGTAGATTAGAAGTCATTTTCTCCACAACTCATTCGGATACATCAACATAAAATAGATCAGGTGCACGATGACCTTCAAACTCGAACCATATCTTGATCAGACTCTTATTTGAGGTTTATCTGGGGGTTGAAGATTTCCCACGTGCTTAGCCAGCACCAAAACATTCATTCAAAACTAACTATCTTGTATCCAACTCCCAACTCGTCTCATCTTGGCTCATCTCCTTCGGCTTCAACACTAAGAACATCACAAACTCGCTCGGCCTAATTTTCTCTCTCAGTTGTGCTCTCCCTCCCTCGATCAGTCTACTATATACCTTGGCCTCGAAAGCAAAAAAAAACTCCCAGAAATACCGATTTCATTTTTACCCTAATTGATTTCCTTTATTTTTTTAATAATTTTCATATTAATTAATTTGTTTCCCTATTATGTATATATAAATATAAATAAATATATATATATATATATATATAAATGTGTGTGTGCACACATTTATAATTCATTTTCTTTTCAAATTTTGATACAATTTAACAATAATTTATATATCAACACATAAAATGATAAAATAATAATAATAGTTAAATTATTTAATAGCTTAAACTTATTTTTGTATGAAGTAATTTTGCTAAAAAAATTTAATGTTAAAATAAACTTATTCTTCTTATATTATAATTTTATAATATCGTATATTAAGAAATAATAATTTTATAAAATATTAATCTTCTATACAAAAATAATCAATTAAATATATTTTTATCAAAAAATTAATACTCTATATATATTCAATTACCTTGAAAGTTAATTATATATGAATTATAAAACTGTTTATTAAATCATTTCTTATTTAGTTTTAAATTTTAAATAAATTACTAAATAATTAAATTACAATATACATTTTCTCGGGATGTTACATCTATAATATAGTCAGTATAAGGATTCAAGAAAATTTAAAATAAAATTAAGTCATATTAGTAAAAGGAATATTAAGTTATGTTTAAAGTTACCTTGGATATGTCTTGGTATTTGGTGCAATAAATAACAAAATGTAAAGGAATATTTAGATATAGATTAATATAGAGACGTTGTGGATTGAAAATCCACAAGTGGAGTATCTATTTTTATCAGAAAAAATGTATCACTTGTATTAGAAAAAAAATAAATAAATAACATTTCTTAGAAAATATGAATCAATGTATATTTTAGTGATAGAGTATTAGAATAAAATGATTTCTATGGAGAACATATTTGAGGATCATGGTGAGTAAGTAAAAATTCCTATGATAATATTTTGTGATAAAAACTTAAATTAAGATAACCAGGAATATGGTATAACCATCATGCATGAATCACATAAAAATAAGGTATAACTTTTTTCAAATAAATGTTGTAAAATATAATTCTCAAGGTGATTCACATTAGAGAAAAGAATAAATGGCATACATATTCATAAAACCATTATTTGCACTGATATTTTAGAGATGATTGTTGAATGTTGATGTTCAACCACCTTGAAAAGATTTAATAAGTGTGTTTTTCTCATGGTGTATTTTTTGAACTCCAAACATATTTCTATACTTAAAATCTAATGAAAAAATATACCATGAGAAGATCACATGTCTTAGTTGTCACGACCCGTCCTCGGGGCCCATGCCGTGACTACCCCAAGCCCGCCTTCCATAGGCCAGGGGCTGGCGAGTAGCACCAAAGGCGTAAATTCCGATAATTGGGAAGGGATTGCCTTTATAAAAGAAAACAAGCACCACAGAGTACAAGCGGAAACAAAACACTAAGTACAAAAGAAATGCTGAAAAGTAAATGGGCCAGAATACAAACCCAAAAATAAGTACAACTACAACGGAACAAGGTACAACAACAAAAAGACAAACAGCTGGAAGAAGGAAGCAGCTCCTGGGTTATCCCCCTCGGATCCTACCTGAAGTGTAGGTACAGATAGCACAGCTCTTGGTCGTCCACCACAGATCCTACCTGAAGGGTAGGTACAGATAGCCTCCTCCACGCTCTCGTCTGTCAACCTCCTCTGTGTGTCGTCTCATCGTGTAGTCCACCTCCGGGTACTGACTCGTCATGTTGTCCACCTCCCGGTACTGACTCGTCGTGTAGTCCACCTCCGGGAACTGACTGGTCGTGTAGTCCACCTCCGGGTACCAACCAGTCCTTGAACACTCGGCCTTCGTCAGCATTGCCCGTCGTCTGCTACCAACACAACGAGGTGCGGGCATAGCCCGTGCAGGGGTGAGTATAACGATACTCAGTAGGGACCCCGAGACCCTCAAGGTCTCACTAAACCAACAAGGATAACCATAAGAAGATCTCAACAGATAACCTCTACTTAGATATATGCCCATACATATACCTAAGATATCAAGTAACCCATCTCAATCATGAGAAAACACAAGGATTGTGAAATCAACAGATAACCACTACCCAGGTATATGACCATACATATACCTAAGTTATCAAGTGACCCATCTCAATCATGAAGAAACACAAGGATTGTGAAATCAACAGATAACCACTACCCAGGTATATGCCCATACATATACCTAAGTTATCAAGTGACCCATCTCAATCATGACGTAAACACAAGGTCAAAAGTCTCAGCTCAAACCAGGATTTTCATTATCGGAACCATAACTGCTGAAGAGCTCTGTCTCTAGAGTGTACAGTGGTCCTGTCACGACTCCGAGGTACTGCTCACTAACCTAAGACTGCTGAGGTACTCCTCCTGTCGAGTACCGCGGGCCTGCCACCTCACACAGTAGTGCTTCCCTCCGGGGTCTGCCACCCAACACAGTAGTGCTCCCCCCTCATAGCCTACAGAGGTACTCCTCCTGTCGAGTACCGCGGGTCTGCCACCTCACATAGTAGTGCTCCTCCGCTATGGTTCTGCCACCTCACAAAGCAGTACTCCCCACTGGGCTACGTAAGTCACTCCGAATCGAATCGGACAAGCAGTCATCAGGTCTCGGCCGGTTACACAGTGTCCGTAATCCGTACGCTCGTCTTTGGGAGGGTCCGCTCCACGAGCTACAAGTCAATACTCCAAGTATCTCAAAGTCCCACGAAGAAGTATCACAAAGTACCGCCTCGTCATAGGGGTCTCAATGCAACAGACGGCGCGTCAATCGGACGCCCGGTCTGTGAGTTATTAGCCTTTTCGTCCCAGGGGCCCGGTTGGTTTTGTAAGAGAACCAACCCGGTCGTATCTCAACTGTACCCCGAACTCCCATAGGGGATGCTCATAGGGACCGTTTCTCAACGTGATCACCAACGCTGCTGACGGTTCATCAAATGGACGTCCAGTCTGAAAGATATCAGCTTTTCCGTTCCAGGGGCCCGGTTAGATTTTGGGTGCGATCCAACCCGGCCACTACCAACTATATCCAAAACTCAGGAAAAGGATGCCAAAAGTTCCGTATCGTCAACAGGAACGCAACGACATAGACGGCGCGTCAATCGGACGCCCGGTCTGTGAGTTATTGGCCTTTCCGTCTCACACCCACCCTGGGAAACTTCTCAGGAGGTCACCCATCCTGATCACTACTCTAGGCCAAGCACGCTTAACTATGGAGTTTTAACCATGTAGGCTCCCGAAAAGGAATGTGCACCTTGAGTATAGTATACCGAAACGACCGTCTCGATCCAAGGATCGCTACGCAACTGACGGTTCGTCGATCAGATGTCTGCAGCCCAAGTTATAGGCATTTGAACCAATCCTGTCCGAAGACGGGGGGGGGGGGGGGTCTGGGCCCGGTCCGACCCGGCCCAGTACCCCCTGGGACGACCCGAACCGGGTCGACCCGGCCCGTGTGGCGGCCCGACCCGGCGGCTCGGCCTGGCCAGCGGCTCGTCTCGGCCAGCGGCGCGGCGGCGCGGTGGCACGACGGCTCGGCGGCTCAGCGGCGCGGCGGCTCGACGGCACGGCGGCTCAGCCAGCGCGGCGCGCTAAAGGGAGGGGGCATTGCCCCCCTTTAATTTTTAAAATGGGGGCCCCTTTAAGGGGCCGCGCCATGTGTATTGCCGGGGGGGTTACACCCCCGGGCTCCCCCCCTGTAATGGCCGGCCAAGGCGGGGCCGGCCGGGTTCTCGCCGTGGGACCCCGCGGTCCCGCTCCTTACGGCGCCAACGCTCGGATTTCCAGCAGCCTCCTTCGAGTTCTCCGGCGGCCGGTTTTTCCGGCCGCCTCTTCCAAGATGAACGTGAATCCGTTCGACGCGGCGTGACGATGCCGCGTCCTTCCGCCGCGGTCCGACTCCGGCCGCGGGCTCGTTTGAAACCTACGGCGCGACACGATGGCGCCGCGTTCCTTCGTCGCAGCCCGCTCCGGCCGTGTTTTCTTTTGTTCCTGCGCGGTGCGACGACACCGCGCTGTCTTCGCTAAATCAACACCAAAGATTAGAAGGGGGAGGAGAATCGGCCGTGTTCGTGCGGTCCGGTCTCCTCCCGTTATAACGATAACAGTCGGCCAATCGTAAAAACACAACGATGAACTTTTCAAAATTTTTAATAAAATTTGGAACAACGTCCAACAAATTATTCTTTCATGTTCGAGGGAAAGAAACACGTAATTTGAAAAAAAGACAAAACCCCTACCTCGGATTTGAAGTTCATTTGTCGCCGATGCGGAAATCGGTGTCGCGGAAGACATCCTCGCGGAACGTGCCTCCGTAATCATCATTGACGAAGTCACGGATCTAAGCGGTGTCGGTTCGTTGACGTCGGGAAACGTTCGAAGATGAAGAGTTATCGATGTTCCTTGCAGACGACGTCCATTCATTCAACACGGAAGGAGGTCTTGGAAAGGAAGAAGAAGTTCCGTCTTTCTGCTTTGGAAAAAGGCTTTCTTCGTTGGAGAACTCTAATTCTCTCAAGTGTTGGGCGTCGCGGTACTTTACCAGCGTTCCCTCGCTTGGTGAAGTCGTCCCCCAAACCCTCTCCCAAGATCCCTATATATAGGTGAGGGGGAGAGGTATGTAACCATCCTAGTTACATAATTTTAAAAAAAATGGGGGTCAGGTGAAATAAATTGCGTTGACGCAATTAAAGAGGTCCGTTGGCACCACTTAAGAGGGGAGGGTGCCAAGGAGTTTCTCCCCATTTAATGGGGAGTTGAGGAATTAAGAGGCTCTCCCTCATTAATGAGGGAGAGTTGGGAGGTTTCCTCTCCTCCCATTAATTGGGGGGTTAAGCCCCGTGTGGTCCCCACCACAATAAACCACCCATGGGAGGTTTAGTTTGGGTGGGCCCCACCACCATAACCTCTCAAGGGAGGTTAAGGTGTGGTGGCCCCACCTCCAACCTCCATGAGGAGGTTTCTAACCACCTCATTCCCAATGGCGGCTGAAATAAAATAAAGTGCAACATGGCACGTTATTTTATTATTACACTTTTAAAGAAAACCCAAAAAAAAAAACAAACCTCCACTCTCGATAAAACGCAACTACGGAAAAAGTCTCCTTAAGAAAATACTGGCGTTGCGAGTTCATCGGTGCCCTTAGATTTCAATTCCAAGCACCGGTTCAAAAGATAGAAAATCCCGCTCGTTCGTTCACTGAACGTACCCGAGCTAAACTTCGGAAATTGATTCTGGGCACACCGGGCCTCAGAATCAGGCGCTGTCAGAAACTGCATTCTTGTAAAATTCCAAAGAAAATTTAGGAAAAAAATTTCCCTTGAAATTTCGGGGTCTTTACATTACTCCCACATCAGGGTTTTACGTCCTCGTAAAGCTTTATCACAACTAAGGTCACTAAAGCGGTAGAAAGCACGCATCTGAGACTTTCGCTCCCATGTGCTCACCTGGAGGTTCCCGTACTGTCAAAGAAAGTGCACCCAAGGAATCGATCGTCCCCGTAGGACCACCCCTGTCGATCCTCGATCCTCGATCCCCACTGGAACCTTCGTGCTTGTCGCCCTATCACCATCGTCCAGCTCCTCATGGTCGATGATATGCGAAGGGTCGAGCATGTATCTCCTCAGTTGAGATACGTGGAAGTCTTCGTGCACTAGGTGCAACTGAGGTGGATGGGTCAAGCGGTAAACCACCACGCCTACCCAGCTGAGGACCTAAGAAGGTCCGCTGAACCTTGAATATAACTTGCCGCTTCGGCCACATCTCCGTAAACCTCGTCGAGTTGAGGCCTGTATAAGGACGTGATCATCAACCTCGAACTCCAGAAGTCTCCAATTCTTGCTAGAATTAAAACTGAAAACAACTTCTGCCACGAGGTTGACCGACTCAAGAGTGATCGGTCACACCCTACTGTGCATGAGTTTATCCTGTGCTGCCTGGGGTTTCCTTTCCGCCGACCAAGGAAAACCCATCCCGACGTCGTGGTTAAACCACAACCTTTTTGCCTAATAGCGTCAATTTGTGTATGAACTGTGATTGCCCAGTCCATACTCAAACCAACGTCGTAAGGCCTCGACGCTGCCACCATGAGATTCCAACCGAAACTCTCGCCTCGAGGGTCTGACCACACCGTCGGCGTAAGTGTGATTATCGTGTCTCCTCCCAAGGTATCTCCAGACGTGAGGGTCAATTCCACGGCTTACCGGAAACTCTAGGTCTGGGACAAGATTTGTGAATGCGAGGAATGATTCATATCGACGTCTGTTACTACAACAGCTAGTGGTGGACACAGACGTCCCTTGAATCATTTTTAGAGCCATTGGGTCACACTCCTTGACCGCATGCAGCCACACTCTTCCTCCGCCCTCCATCTCCCTGAGCCTGGCGGGGATAACTAAGGCGGGTGGTTGTAGCATGTTAAGATGTACACCACCTCATGCTGCTCTCCTAGCTCTACGTCTTCCGCTTCGCAGACTCAACTCTATTTAAGGCTTCCTCTTTTTGAAACATTTAACACGCCCCAGTCTCTAAGACTGACACCGGTTTCCTGTTTCTTACTGCACTGTGCTGTCTTCATCCGCTCTTGGATGACCTGGACCTCCTTTAGTCCCACAAGAGCTGCTAAAATTTCTCCTTTGTCGATAAGAGAAATCTGGTCTCATCCCCTGGATGAACCACACCCATTGCCTAATATAGTCAATCCTGACCTGAAGGATGCATTCATGCCATGGATGACGTCGTAAGGACTCGATGTAACGACTAAGAGATCCAACTGTCACTCTTGCCTCCAAGGGTCGAGTCACGCTGTCGGCATCAGTGTGAGGTCACTGGGTCTCCTCCAGTAGGAATCTCGAAAGTGAGGGTCAAGTCAACAGTCTTAACCAGGACCACTTAGTATCAACCAAACAAAAAGGACAGGAAATAAAACATCACAAAGATAAGTGTCTTTTTATTATTGCAGCTCATAATACAAAGACACATATACAACAGCAACATGGAACTAGAAGTACAAGGGACGTATCTACTAGTTCCGCTCCTGTCCAGCTGCTCCAGGAGCTCTACTGCCTTGTCCACTGCTCGGTTGTTGCTCAAGAACTCGCCGATTCTTCTGCCTCGGTGGCTCCCCCAAAGCCTGCGGATCAACTGTACGAGGAGTCGGAGAGTCACGTGCCAGATGACCCTTTCCGCCGCACGAGTAACACAATCTGATTCTGGCACGCCTGGCTCTGACCCCACCCCGGGTGCCCCGCACCACTGGTCCTAAAACGTGAGATCTCCCAACTGCTGGTCTGGTCCTCCTGGATCTCTGCACCATCTGTCTACTGCCCACAGATGACTCGGCTACTGATCGAAAAACACACGGCAAAGGTAGCAGCTCCTGAACACACTCGGGGTGTAGAGCTACTGGCACAAACTCCACCCTGAAGAAGGTCTCGAAGTCTTCCCATGTGAAGGTCATCCCATCGAAAAACTGGAACAAGTGGCTCCACCACCTGCTTACTGTTTCCTGAAGAAGGCTGGCAGCAAAGATCACCATGAAGTCTGTCAGCGTCCCCACTAGCCTGAAGAATCTCACCGCAGCCTCTAGCCAACCCTCATCCACCAGCGGGTCCGTATCTCCCCAGAACCTGGGTGGCCTCTGGTGCTAGAACTCATGCAGCGCACTCAAGTAGCGTGCATCGTCTACTACTAGGGCTGGTGGCATCGGTGGCCCAACGTATGGTAGTACCGCTGGTGCCTTAACTGCAAGAGGGCCCTGTACCGAAGCCTCGTCGCTCGGCAAGTTGTCAGTACGCACGTCCCTCTGGGCTCTAGCTGGTAGTCCGAGAAAAGGCATCCTGAAAGAAACAACGTGACACAGTCAAACGATTATACCTGGTGAGATGACCTGGTTCGATCTATTTTAAGGGAAAACCTTTGAAAACACACACGCAATCAGTGTTTTTGTGCACAAAGTCGGAAATCAGTTATCATGGTCCTGGTGTATGGATACGTCGGCCGCCCGCACCAACTTTGGACTCCCTGAACTGAAAACCACACTTGGTACTCTTAACACTATTGCTTCACAGAAAGAAACATCAGAGTTATAAGTTCTGCGGTAGAATCGAACTCCTCTGATACCAATTTGTCACGACCCGTCCTCGGGGCCCATGCCGTGACTACCCCAAGCCCACCTTCCATAGGCCAGGGGCTGGCGACTAGCACCAAAGGCGTAAATTCCAATAATTGGGAAGACATTTCCTTTATAAAAGAAAACAAGAACCACAGAGTACAAGCGGAAACAAAACACTAAGTACAAAAGAAATGCTGAAAAGTAAATAGGCCAGAATACAAACCCAAAAAGAAGTACAACTACAACTGAACAAGGTACAACAACAAAAAGACAAACAGCTAGAAGAAGGAAGAAGCTCCTGGGTCGTCCTCCTCGGATCCTACCTGAAGGGTAGGTACTGATAGCGCAGCTCCTGGTCGTCCACCACAGATCCTACCTGAAGGGTAGGTACAGATAGCCTCCTCCACGCTCTCGTCTGTCAACCTCCTCTGTGTGTCGTCTCGTCGTGTAGTCCACCTCCGGGAACTGACTGGTCGTGTAGTCCACCTCTGGGTACCGACCAGTCCTTGAACACTCGGCCTCCGTCAGCACTGCCCGTCGTCTGCAACCAACACAACGAGGTGCGGGCATAGCCCGTGCAGGGGTGAGTATAACGATACTCAGTAGGGACCCCGAGACCCTCAAGGTCTCACTAAACCAACAAGGATAAACACAAGAAGATCTCAACAGATAACCTCTACTTAGATATATGCCCATACATATACCTAAGCTATCAAGTAACCCATCTCAATCATGAGGAAACACAAGGATTTTGAAATCAACAGATAACCACTACCCAGGTATATGCCCATACATATACCTAAGTTATCAAGTGAACCATCTCAATCATGAGGAAACACAAGGATTGTGAAATCAACAGATAACCACTACCCAGGTATATGACCATACATATACCTAAGTTATGAAGTGACCCATCTCAATCATGAGGTAAACACAAGGTCAAAAGTCTCAGCTCAAACCAGGATTTTCATTATCGAAACCGTTACTGCTGAAGAGCTCTGTCTCTATAGTGTACAGTGGTCCTGTCACGACTCCGAGGTACTGCTCACTAACCTAAGACTGCTGAGGTACTCCTCCTGTCGAGTACCGCGGGCCTGCCACCTCACACAGTAGTGCTTCCCGCCGGGGTCTGCCACCCAACACAGTAATGCTCCCCCCTCATCGCCTACAGAGGTACTCCTCCTGTCGAGTACCGCGGGTCTGCCACCTCACATAGTAGTGCTCCTCCGCTATGGGTCTGCCACCTCACAAAGTAGTGCTCCCCACTGGGCTACGTAAGTCACTCCGAATCGAATCGGACAAGCAGTCTTCAGGTCTCGGCCGGCTACACAGTCTCCGTACTCCGTACGCTCGTCTCTGGGAGGGTCCGCTCCATGAGCTACAAGTCGATACTCCATGTATCTCAAAGTCCCACGAAGAAGTATCACAAAGGACTGCCTCGTCATAGGGGTCTCAACGCAACAGACGGCGCATCAATCGGACGCCCGGTCTGTGAGTTATTAGCCTTTTCGTCCCAGGGGCCCGGTTGGTTTCGTAAGAGAACCAACCCGGCCGTATCTCAACTGTACCCCGAACTCCCATAGGGTATTCTCATAGGGACCGTTTCTCAACGTGATCACCAATGCCGCTGACGGTTCATCAAACGGATGTCCAGTCTGAAAGATATCAGCTTTTCCGTTCCAGGGGCCCGGTTAGATTTCGGGTGCGATCCAACTCGGCCACTACCAACTATATCCAAAACTTGGTCGAAGGATGCAAAAAGTTCCGTATCGTCAACAGGAACACAACGAGACAGACGGTGCGTCAATCGGATGCCCGGTCTGTGAGTTATTGGCCTTTCCGTCTCACACCCACCCAGGGAAACTTCCCCGGAGGTCACCCATCCTGATCACTACTCTAGGCCAACCACGCTTAACTATGGAGTTTTAACCACGTAGGCTCCCGAAAAGGAAGGTGCACCTTGAGTATAGTATACCGAAACGACTGTCTCGATCCAAGGATCGCTACGCAACTGACGGTTCGTCGATCGGATGTCTGCAGCCCATGTTATAGGCATTTGAACCAATACTGTACGAAGACAGGGGGGGTCTGGGCCCGGTCCGACCCGGCCCAGTACCCCCTGGGCCGGTCCGAACCGGGTCGACCCGACCCGAGTGGCGGCCCGACCCGGCGGCTCGGCCTGGCCAGCGGCTCGTCCCGGCCAGCGGCGCGCTAAAGGGAGGGGGCATTGCCCCCTTTAATTTTTAAATCAGCGGCCCCTTTAAGGGGCCGCGCCATGTGTATTGCTGGGGGGTTACACCCCCGGGCTCCCCCCTGTAACGGCCGGCCAGCGCGGGGCCGGCCGGGTTCTCGCCGCGGGACCCCGCGGTCCCCCTCCTTCCGGCGCCAACGGCCGGATTTCCAGCCGCCTCCTTCGAGTTCTCCGGCGGCCGGTTTTTCCGGCCGCCACTTCCAAGATGAACGTGAATCTGTTCAACGCGGCGTGACGACGCCGCGTCCTTCCGCCGCGGTCCGACTCCGGCCGCGGCGTCGTTTGAAACCTACGGCGCGACACGATGGCGCCTCGTTCCTTCATCGCAGCCCGCTCCGGCCGTGTTTTCTTTTGTTCCTGCGCGGTGCGACGACACCGCACTGTCTTTGCTAAATCAACACCAAAGATTAGAAGGGGAGGAGAATCGGCCGTGTTTGTGCGGTCCGGTCTCCTCCCGTTATGACGATAACAGTCGGCCAATCGTAAAAACACAACGATGAACTTTTCACAATTTTTAATAAAATTTGGAACAACGTCCAACAGATTATTCTTTCATGTTCGAGGGAAAGAAACACGTAATTTAAAAAAAAGACAATACCCCTACCTCGGATTTGAAGTTCATTCGTCGCCGATGTGGAAATCAGTGTCGCGGAAGACATCCTCGCGGAACGTGCCTCCGTAATCGTCATTGACGAAGTCACGGATCTAAGCGGTGCCGGTTCGTTGACGTCGGGAAACGTTCGAAGATGAAGAGTCATCGATGTTCCTTGCAGACGACACCCATTCATTCAACACGGAAGGAGGTCGTGGAAAGGAAGAAGAAGTGTTGTCTTTCTGCTTCGGAAAAAGGCGTTCCTCGTTGGAGAACTCTAATTCTCTCAAGTGTTGGGCGTCGCGGTACTTTACCAGCGTTCCGTCGCTTGGTGAAGCCGTCCCCCAAACCCTCTCCCAAGATCCCTATATATAGGTGAGGGGGAGAGGTATGTAACCATCGTGGTTACATAATTTTTTAAAAAAAGGGGGGTCGGGTGAAATAAATTGCGTTGACGCAATTAAAGAGGTCCGTTGGCACCACTTAAGAGGGGAGGGTGCCAAGGAGTTTCTCCCCATTTAATGGGGAGTTGAGGAATTAAGAGGCTCTCCCTCATTAATGAGGGAGAGTTGGGAGGTTTCCTCTCCTCCCATTAATTGGGGGGTTAAGCCCTGTGTGGTCCCCACCACAATAAACCACCCATGGGAGGTTTATTTTGGGTGGGCCCCACCACCATAACCTCTCAAGGGAGGTTAAGCTGTGGTGGCCCCACCTCCAACCTCCATGAGGAGGTTTCAACCACCTCACTCCCAATGGCGGCTGAAATAAAATAAAGTGCAACATGGCACGTTATTTTATTATTACACTTTTAAAGAAAACCAAAAAAAAACCTCCGCTCTCAATAAAACGCAACTACGGAAAAAGTCTCCTTATGAAAATACCGGCGTTGCGAGTTCATCGGTGCCCTCAGATTTCAATTCCGAGCACCGGTTCAAAAGATAGAAAATCCCGCTCGTTCGTTCACTGAACATACCCGAGCTAAACTTCGGAAATTGATTCTGGCCACACCGGGCCTCGGAATCAAGCGCCGTCAGAAACTGCGTTCTTGTAAAATTCCAAAGAAAATTTAGGAAAAAAATTTCTCGTGAAATTTCCGGGTCTTTACATTAGTTATCCAACCATGTCACAATATGAAGAACCGTTACCATTGAGAATACCATTTTTTAGAAGAATAATTTTAAAAAATCATGGGATTCCATAATACATCTAAAAAATATTACAGTTTAAATCAAGGTTTTAAATAAAATAATTTTTTTCATTACCCAAATAGGAATAATGATCGTGGTTTATGTGTATGACTGAAAAAATAGGAAGATCTGTAAAACCACATCATAGTATTCATCATATAAAATTTATGGGTTTTCTATAGTTATAGATGAAAATATTGATTTATCATTTTATGGGAATTTTTAATTTTTTTTATGATAAAAATTGGCTATGGGGAGAAATATGATTTTCTTGATAGTGGTAATAAAGTCAACTTTAACTAAGAAGAACACATCCACACTATTGTTTATCGAACACAACACCATGGTGTAGTTTAGATATAAAAATTAAAATAAATTAATGATTGAATTTAATAAAAATATATGGATTTGGTAAGAATTTTCTTTTAGATTCAAAGCATTAACCAAGAAACCAAATTATTATTATCTTAGACACACCATGTTTTTTTGTTTATTTTGAAAATTCTAAACATTTGGTACAATTTCAAATTATTGAAAAATATAATCATTTATCCATTCTTTAACTTGACTATGAAGTATTTTTTGGAGACTAATAAAGAATAAACATATATCTTGTGAAGAAGGATAATTTTAGAAAATTGATTAAAGAGTTTATGGAATAATATTAGAGGAATTGGTGAGACACACAACACATGAGATGGATTTTTTTAGATTTAGATATTCTAAGAGAGTTACTGTGAATAATGAGAGAATTTATAAAGATTTGGATTTTATTTTTAAATCTATAATTGAAGAAAATGACCTTTATGAAATGATGTTTTAAACATTCATTTTTATATCTCTATGAGTGACCAACATGTTGACTTTTCTTTGTGATTCTATCTTTAGATAGAAAGTTATTTGGGTAGAATAAAAAAGTATTACTTGGTACAAAAAATGAGTTTAACTATAAACATTGTAATCATATGAGTGCAATATTGATTTATTTGGTACATAAATACATCATCAGTGTATACTCTTTGGATGTATCCATTTTGGATTAACCAAGTAAAATTACAAAGCCACGATATTTATTTTTAAATTTGGATGCTATGATTTTTTTTGAATTGACATGTTAAATCCATCCTTGCTATATGGAGGTTCTAAAGAGAGAATAAAGACACTATTTTGCATTAAGGAAAGAATAAATGAGAACCACAACCATTGATCGAATTCTGTTTGAAAATAAATAATAAAAAAAGGTGTTAAACATTTTACATGACCATTTATATAAAATTAAGATACAAGCTATTATAAAATACAAATCATATCATTGTAATAAAATGATGTCATTTTGACTAAAATTTTGGACACGTACCTTAAAATATGTGGAGTTTTGAGGAGTGATTGGGAATTTATATAGTGATTTGTAGAGATTGTGTTTGACAAAGACAACCGTATTATGGTAACACTATACAAAACTTGTTTTATGTGAAAATGTATGAACACTAATTTTGATATATCCTATGGTCATATAATTTTTTATAGAATGACAATGTGGGTCTAATTCTAGTCTAAGGTGTGTTTGAATTTGTATCGGCAAAGAGGAAATATTTCTGGATAAAAGGAATAATTTTAAGATTTAAATAAATATCCTAGACATTCATTATTGGTTATTCCATATATATCAAATATGATTTATGATAAATAGATAATTGTGGCCCATTTAGGAATGACCTTGATATATATTTTTCTAAGAGAAAACTAAGGAGAACATGGGATCAACTGTGAAATAATTTTGACATATATAAAGTGAAATAGTGAGAGAAGACAAAGATTAGTTATCTTAACATGGGATTTCTCATATCTGGATATTGAAGATGATATTTTACATTTTTATTAAATGAGAAGGAATCACATGGAATACAAAAAATAAACTCAACTAAGAGTGATTTATTCATATTTGGTATATAAACCAGATGTGGCTCTATTTTTACATAGTTTTGTCAAATCATTTTACTTAATTTTCAACGATTTAATTAAATATCTAATCATTTTTTACTAAATAATAGTACTTTTGTAATTATATAATTAAATTTGTTAATTAATCATTTATTTTATAATTAATTAAGTATTTTTAGTATTTAGATTAATAATTTAAATCTTACTTTTCTTATCTAATTTAGTTTTTTGTTTATTAGTTGTGTTAATTCTAATATAATCATCTTTTAATAATTTGAATTTAATAATAAATAGTCATTCAATAATCTTATTTATGTTCTAATTAACTTAGATGTTATATTAATAATTAATCCTTTATCTTAGTGTCATTAAAATATTTTAACTTTATTAAAATAATATGTTTAACCATTATGCTAATTAATTAAGTAAATAATTTTAGTTTAAAATTAAATAAATTATCCGTGTTTAATTTTATGTATTTAAATATTTGATTAATTAATTAATTAATTAAGTGTTTTACAAAATTAATTGTTTAATCTTATGTATGTAGTTATATTATTTATTCGTTATCTTTTGTTTTTAATCTACCGGTGAGATAGACAAGAGCCATTTTTGACTTATTGGGTCACCAATGCTAACCTTTTTATTCACTGCATACAGTGTAATTAAATATACAATAACTTTAATTTTAGTCTATTATCAATTTAGTTTATTGATTATCCAGTTTATAATTTATGTATTGTCAATTAATAATTTTTATTGTAACTTTTAAGTTTAAATTTTAATAATTTTGTTTTTAATTTATGTTGTTTAGTATTTGTTCTAAATTATAATTTTAATTAACTTACGTTTTAATTTTAAGTTCAATTTATGTTTTTTTAGGTCACTATTATTTATTTATTTTTATTCTATGGGTAACCCTTTTCTTTGAGCGCAATTGTGGGATTTTAATTTTATCCCATCGGTAACCTCAGTTGCGCCGCTGCTCCTCACATTTTCTACTAGTGACCTTTAATTGCAATAGAGACCCTTGGTTCTAACGGTAACCCTATAATTTAAAGCTGATTGTGAGCTTTTGTTGTGGGAGGCACACACAATAGATATATGGATCTGGATGAACTCACTGCTGCTCTTTGCGTTCCAACTCGAGTCTCGCCACCTGTAGTTGAACCATGTCTGCTGTGGATGGAAATGAAGCCGCTGTTGGGTGATCTTCAGGCCTTCATGCCATAGTTATGTGCTGTTATTTTGAAGGCCGCGACCGGTGTAGCTTGAGGAGGAGTTGAACCAGAGGCTTTTCTGCTGCGCTGTGTGCCGCTGTTTACGGTACCGCCGCTGCTACTATAATTGGAAGATGAGATCGAGCCAATATGCGCTTCTTCTTGGAGGAATCTGCACCTCGTGCTGTAGGTAGAGAGGAGGAGCCATACCGTAATCGGGAGTAGAAGAGAAAGAACAAGGCTTCTCACTGAAGCCCTCGAAACCTCCCCTTGTTTGCATCGTGGATAAATGGGCGAGGAAGGATAAAGTTTAATTAAAAACAAAAATAATAACAAGGATAAAATATTAATAGTAGAAAATAAATATTTGATAATAATAAATTAAATTAAACAGATAACAAATTATAAAAAACTTATCTAATAAAATATATAAAGAAAAAAAACTAAAATACTTAATAATAATTTATAAATGTAATTATAATAAAATAATTTATTTTTCAAATTAATAATAAACTTTATTTTTTTTGTTAATATTAATAATGTTATCTAATTAAAATCAATAACTTAATAACATTGTAACATTAAAATTAATAATTAATATATAACTAATAAAACTTCTTACATTTAAATATTAATAATGATTTATTTCAATCAATTATTTTTAAATAACTTAATCAACCAAATAATAATTAAATATTTCATTATTTTTATAACTCAACTTTATATTAATTATGTTAATAATAATATTTTTTTCTTCTAAAATAATAAAAATATAATTTCAAAATATAATTATTAGTAAATAATAATGCTAATAAAATAACTTATTAAATAATAACTAATTTAATAACTTTTTTTAACTATTTTTAAGACTTTTAAATAAACTAATATCTTTAATTGTGAACATTTATTTCTATCGTGTTTTTATAGTTTTTAATTTTTTTAGTCGTTATTTACTTTGCAGGTTCACACAAAGGCCTTAAATATGTGTAGGTGCAATAAACTAACTCAATGACTGTTAGTTACGTGAGAAAAACTAGTGCGACATGTTAACCATGAAAAAAACACACGTGTGTGTTGCACACATGAAAGACACATAAAATCGGTGGAAAGTGAGTGGTGACTTGCAATAGATGAATGAGGATACAAAAACAGAGCATAAACATAATCTGGGGGGGGGATTCATTCGATCATTCACTCAGATGTAGAGAAAGAACCTAGAGTGAACCTTAGAGCATTCCTCGGAGAGCCATTCTCTAGAGATTCGAGGGCCAGGAGTAGCGGCAATTCAAGTTAGTAGAGAGTGTTTTATTCCTCTCTTTTATTTCAATTCTCTTCCTTTGTAATTGGATGGTTTTAGTATACATAATAGAGTCAATTTTAGTTTGAATACTTTTTGTTCAGGGTTAAAAATCGAATCTACTAGTTAACTTCTTTTTCTCTTCTCACTATCATTTTGTTTGTGATTGGAAGTGATTGGTGAGATTATTTCTGATTACATTCAATTTCAAAGTACTACATGCACTTAATCTATGAATTCCACAATCCTTTGGTGAGTTTTATTGTGAATTAATTTTCCTAAACATATAAATTGAAAAAAAAACTATAGAACTTACAGCGAGTTCGTTCTGTCATCTTTTTCAAACCAGAATTTTCAAAGTTGATTTATCTTGGAGAGAACTCGAAGATATGTTGGCTTGAGTGATTTATCTCACGGAGAGACAAATTAATCACTTTTTTCAATGGTATTAGTTGTAATCACTATTGTGAAAAGGAATGTTTTCAAAACTAGTAGAATTGAAAATTTTCCCTTGGCGTTTACTCTGATAGTTCATTTATTTGAACTCTATATTTTAGTTGTTCACACTTTTCAATTAGTTTTCTATTTCATTCTAGTCTAGATCAAAAATATAAAAAAATAGTGTTACTTTTATGGTGTAATAGAAAAAACATAAAAAATTAAAAAAATAGAGTATCCAATCCACTGCAGACAACAGTGGAGATTTTGAAGGTTTTTAGAAGAATAGTGGTTAGAATTGCCTTCCCTGTGGGTTCAACCCTACTTTCCACATATACAATAGTTTGTAGGAATATAAATATTAAACTTTGACCAAATTCAATGATGGTTTAGGTCAAAACCCTCATATGATATTAGAGTACCAATATAGTATTTTGTTTTCATTGATTTATCAATCCTTACCAAATATTATAGAGTCGAACATGGCCACATATTTTATACCCATTTATCAAAGTAGTGGGTAAAGAGTTTGGAATTGGGCGTAACTTTAGAACATGATAGTGGAACAATAAAAAAACCTTGTAATAAAAAATAATAGATTTAGTGATTTGGTATAATGATGATTTTTTGTTCATATGTTTTTCCATTAGACTCTACATTGGATCTAAACCACATGACTTGGTCATATTATTTTACTTATCTTATTTACTTTTCAATTTAATTTAACGATTATGGATACAAGATCACTCCTTTTATTTTTAATAAAAGAATACCAAATTCATAAAAATTGATGAATTATGATTACCCTGATTTACCTCCCCACAGGTTTTCTAGAAAAGGTTTTTTCTAAAAAATATTGAAATTAATTTTTCCATAGAAGATTAATATATATATATATATATATAATTTTTTAATTTCTATTATCAAGAATAATGATTATATTAAAAGAATTTTGAAAATCCACAATTATTAATTAGAGATATATATTTTTTAAAAAATTTGAATCAAGAAAAGTAAGTCATGATTCAAGCCTTATAAGAGATGATATGTATACTCAACATTGAAAAATAGAAAGTTCTTTAATGATGAAATGATTAAATTGATAAAATAAAAAGATAGATAAAAAAGAATACACAATGATTGATTATCAAAATTGTTCATGATAATATTTTAATTGATGCATTAGATATTTTTACTAATAAAATTAGAGAGAAACATATTGGAAAATTATTAAAAGTGAAATATTCATAATAAAAAAGGAATATTAGAGAATATATCATGATACAGTGAATACATAGTATGGTAAAATAATTCCTTGGTTATAATAGATGTTAACACACAAAAGATTCAACAAATGATAAGTATATTGTAAAGATATGAATCTTTTTAGAAAGAAAAAACTTATTTTCAAATATTGAAAGAGTAATTATCAATAAAAATATATAAAGAGGTATTAATAGCATGATGGTATATGAAACACCAGGAATATTTTAATAAAGTACATGATATTCATTAAATGGGGAAAATATGAATAATATCCTGAATTCTAATAATAATAATAATGAAAAATATATCCCTTTTTTGGTAAATGATTTAGATCCTACAACCGTTGTTATACAATAAAGTGTCATGAAAAGGAATATGATTAAAGATGCAAAATATCAAGTAAGTATAGAATAAATACTTTCCATATTTACTAGTATTCATGAAATATATAAATATATTAATTATAAAATCATTAAGTAATTTATAAATAAAAAATGAAGTAGTTGCGTCAAACTCTTTTCATATAAGGTTTTATTTAAAAGTTTTATTTCATAATTATATAATTTTAATTTTAAAAAACTAATTTCATTTTTGAATTCAACATTTCAGAATTATCCTAAGATGATTTTTTTAGATTTTTTTATTTTTTTTTATTTTTTAATAAATCGTAAAAAATATTGATTTTTATTGAAAGATTTATTTTATTTTAAAGTGTTTATAAAATAAAATTATATTTTGGATTAGTTTTAAAATTTAATTAGTTCATTTTTATTTAATCTAATTATGTTTTTTTTAAACTAATTTTATCCTTGAATTTGGTATAAAAACCTTTTTACTTTATGTACATTTTTTTGAAAAACTATTTTTCATTGCATTTTATGTGTTTAAATTTAAATTAATTTATTCCAATTATATTAATTGAATATTAAAACATTTATTCCATATTTAGAATTAATATTTCCAAATTTTTTAAATTTGTCCTTTTTATTTTTATTCTATATGAATAGTAACCTTAGTAATTTTTGTTACCACAATAAAGGTTAAATCAGGTAATTAAAGTTAACAATAAAATGATATAGAAAATAAAATGATTCTAATAAATAAATTAATTTTATAATATGAGTATATATCTTCCATAATATCAAAATGTCTAGTATATGGCCTTTTATTTCCATTTGGACATGATTTTGAAAATTATAATATTTAAGTGAATATAAAGCAAAAAATGCCACTCTCGGGATTTTATGAATTGTAATATTTTTAATATAGGGATAAATAGAGGTTATGTTAAGTTATAAATAGTTATTTAAAATAGAAATAATTTTAATATCATGGTAATTTATTTTTAATTTTTAGTGAAGAAATGATTACCTTAAAATATTACCCAATACTGATGTAGTAATTATTCAATTAATGGAAAAATAATATAAATGATTTTAAAAATGATAAAAATAATATTATTTGATTTCAAATTTATGTTCCAAGATTTTTGAGATAAAAATTACATATTATATAGTTTTGGAAGCATTGGATTTAAATTATATTATTATCTTGTAATTTTAAAAGTCAAATTAAAGGAATTGTTCCAAAATTGGCATTAATGATATTTTATAATATATAATATTTTATTTAATGATTTAAATTTAAAATAATCCTATATGCAGCCATGTTTTTGGGTAAAGTTTTAATATTTCAACCATGTTCCATTTCTGGGCTTTTTTTTCCTTTTATAGTAACTATATTAACCCAATAAGAGTAAAAACATTGATATCACCATAATTGTCAAAAGGGTTTTTAATGGGTTAAAGCAAAAATATAATGGTAAAAATGTGATCCATAATTGTATAAATTTTATTTATTTATATTAGTTGAACTCATATTTATCTTATTTTATAATATTATCAATTTGGATCATTTTTGATATCAAAATTATTTTATATTAATTTAATATTTTAAGAAATTTCAAGAGTGCCCCTCCCATCCCCTATAAAAGGGAACCTATTCTTATGATTTTTCACACTTAAAAGCATTTTGGATAAAAACATTCCTTTCAAAATTCCTTACTTAAATCCCTACATCTTAGATTCCTTAGTTAAGGAAGATTACCAACCTTAGAAGTCTTAAAGTGAAAAGTAATAGAGGTTTTCTGAAGAAGATGTATAGTTCTTTACCAAGAATTTTTTTTATTTTTTCTTCCATATCCTTAAAATATTCCTTAACCATGATTATATAAAAATATCAATATCCCATAAATATTAATATGTTATTATATTATTGGAATAACCTATAAGTATCTCTAATATCCATCAAATGGGAAAGGAATCCATCATTCACGTGCACGACAAACTACCACCTCACAGACCGATGCAATTTGTTTTCCATCAACACCTATTATAGATTATTATAATGATGGATTTAATATATATATATATATATATATATTATCTTCCTGAAATATTTTTCATTCTCTAAAATTAATATGAGAAATACCGGCTTACATTTCCATGTAGTAAAAAATGACAACATCGTTCGTGTGTACGTGTGAACTACCACCTCCACAAAGCGAGGTGATTCTTTTTTCATCACCAAATCACATAGATTATATATATAATTATACTTAAATAAGTAATATGGTATTTATTTTATTATTATAATTCTAGAAGGAGAAAACAATACTTACCTACTTTCCATAATGATTATTGAAAAATGGAAATGTTACTCATGCCTATGTACGACCAATCATCTCCATGATTGTAATGTAGTTCATTTTTCATAACCATATTTAATTATGGTTTTTAAAAGTATAATTGATGAATAAAAATGATAATTATTTCATTATTATTATTATTTCATATATGATTTAATAATAACCACTTCGACCATAGTCAATCTACCAAAGTCATTTTAGACATATGAACCGAATATCATCAAAACGTCCAATATGAACATAAATGATTAAGTAACTATATATAAAATAGAAATAATTGAAATAAAAGGAATAGTAAACTTTTAAAAATAATCTCAATAAATTACAAAATTAACATAACTTTATTATTCAGGAAGATAAGGAACACACGTGAAGTGTCAGGATCGAGGTAAGGGACACTTTAACTTGACACCTAATTTTTAATGTTATAATGATTAATTTTGATAATATTTATCTTCCATGTATGTGTTTTTAAAATTATTTTTTGAATATATTTATATGGAGATAAAATAACTATAAATGGAAATTTTATGATTCTTTCTTTAATTTTTTTTTCAAAAATGAATCTTTTTAAAAAAATGTTTGATTATATTTAAAAAAGACAAAAGGAATGTTCTATTTTAACGTATATGGTGACAATGAATTTTTAAAGGTGATTCTAATCATTGGTGGTTTTTGGTTAATATTACCATAGAGAATGATTATCTTGATTACATAGAATGAGATACGTTTAAGAATATTTTTCTTGAGGAATATTTCCCCAAGTTTGTTAAACTCAGAATAGAAAAATAATTCTTGTAATTTAGGAAAAAGGATGAAAATTTTGAAGTTTCATAAGAATGAAATTTTACAAGAAAGGACGTGTACATACCATATTTTGTTCTGGTTTTTGATAGTAAAATTAATAGATTTTAATGTGGCAGAATTTTTTTATGAAGATCTTTGGCCTCATGAGACTTTAAAATATATGATAATTCTTTTATTTGTGCTTTGAAAGTTTATATGGTGTTTTTCGACACTTTTGTTCCCCTAGATGACAAGACTAAGAAAAGGTCCAGATGATAATAAATGAGGAAGAATATATCAAAAAAAATTTGAGTTAATAAAATAAAGTTCTCATATTGTGAAAAGTGTGGTAAAAATAATACTCAAGTATTTCTTATAAAATATATAAAGTGTTTCTAATGTGATAAGTTTGGTCATAAGGCTCATGAGCGCAAGGAAATGAGTCTTGAAAAATTGAAGAATGGGGTAACAGTTAACCATCCAACAATGAAATGTTTTAGTGGAAATGAGATGAGTTATTTTGATAACATGTGTTAAAAGTTATTAATATAGTATATAAATCATGAATATCTGAAAGAAAAAGTGTGGAAAAATCATTTTATACAAATATAGTTAATTTTGGACCATCAAAATAAGTGGTGACAGGTATGATAGTTTTTTATTCGAATTATGCTAATTCTTTGTTTGACTCTAGATCTTCACATTCCATTATTTATAAGAAATTTGTACAATAAATAGGAAAATCACCTTCTGAAAAGATGATGGAAAATACGGTGACAACTCATAGTGGAAATATTAAAGTTACCAATATTTATATAAATATTCCTATTGTTATTAGTGGGATTGTATTTCTTGCAAATCTTGTTGAACTTCCTTTGGTAGAGTTTCATATTAATTTGTATATCGATTTGATTTTAGTTTATTATACTAAGATATATTAAAAATCTATGAAATTTTGGTTAAATTATTTTATAAATTTGATAACCTACCAAGAATTTGATAAATTGAATAGAGATGGTAGTGAATGTTACTTAGCACATGTTGTTGAAGAGAAAGAAACTATTCAGTTTAGTGATGTCCTAATAATAATGTATATGTGGATGTTTTTTATGATTATTTTCCCGATGTTATTCCTAATCATGAGGATGAGTTTACTTTTGAAATAATACCTAATTCTAAGAATATTTAAAACCCCCTTATCAAATAGCTTAAGTAGAACATTTGGAATTGAAAAATCTATTCAAGAGTTTCCACATAAAGGACTTATTTATCATAGTACTTCACTTTGGGGTTCCCCAGTCTTGTTTATTGAAAAGAAAGATAGTTTAAAGATACATTTAATTGATTATACAGCCTTGAATAACATCAATGTTGAGAATAAGTATCCTTTACCACATATTGATTATTTTTTTGATCAACTCTATGGAGATTAGTGTTTTTCAAAGATTGATCTCGGGTTGGGGTACCATCTATTAATGGTGAATAATATAGATATTCCAAAGGATGTGTTTTTGACTAGATATGGGCATTCTAAAGTTATAGTTATTCCCATTAGGTTTTTAATTCACCAAAAATATTTATGGAACTGATAAATATAGCCTTCCATGATTATTTAGATAAGGTTGTGGTTATATTTATTGATGACATATTGGTTTATTCAAAATGTCACCATTAGCATTAAATACACCTAAGTATTGGTTTTTAAACCTTAAAGGAAAATAAAATATATAGAAAATTTTGGAAGTGTGAATTTTGGATGAAAAATTTATTTCCTTGGGAATATTGTTCCTAAATATTGTATAACTGTTAACCCAATTAAAAAAATTATTGAATAATAGCTAAGACTTAAAAATGTTATATAGATTTTTAGTTTTCGTGGATTGGTGGGTTACTACTAGAAATTTTTAAAAAACTTTCTCCATTTTTTATCCCATTGACTAATTTAACTAATAAACAAGTTAAATTCATTAGAAAAAAATAATGTCAGAATTTTTTTAGGAGATAAAAATAATATTGGTGAATGCTCTAGTTTTTTCTTTCTCATCTATAAATGGTGAATTTTTAATCTAAAATGATTCTTCCATGAAGGGACTAGGTTGTGTCCTAATGTAGAATGATTACATAATTTCTTATGATTCACATAAAATAAAAAATCATGAATTAAATTCTTCTACACTTGATCTAGATTTAACTTCTATGGTTTTTGATTTAAAAATTTAGAGGAATCATTTATATGGATCCAAGTGAGAAATATATTCTAATCATAAAAGTTTGAAGTATATATTCACTAAGAAAGAGTTGAAAACAAGACAAATAAGATAGTTAGAACTGATGGGGATTTTGATTTCATAATTCATTATCATATTGGAAAAGAAAATGAAGTAGCTGACTATCCAAGTCAGAAAAGTAATTCTACATTAACCATGTAACTTTCGGAACATGACCCTTTGGTTACTGATTTGATGAATTTCATACTAGAAGTTATAGATACATGAACTTCCTCTGTTTTGTTTCTGTTTTTAGTGTACTAAATTTTTTTAGATATAATTAAGAAAGTGAAGTAGGAAGAAATGTTTTTACTATACAAGCAAGATATGTTTAGAAGGGACAATTTCCTAAATTTAATTTTGAAAAATAATATGTTTTGATAATTGTAAAGAGATTATGTGTGCCTTGTGATTCATAATTGAAGATATAATTATTATGTGATCTCATAGTTCTCCATTTTCCATTCATCCTTGTAGTACTACGATGTATAGAGACCTTCAAGAGTATTACTGGATGGATGAAAAGAAAAGATATATTTTCCAACTTTAAAAAAGGAATGTTTGAATTATCAATAGGTTAAAGTAGAATAAAAATTAATAAAGAGGATACTTCAAACTTTTTTTAGTTCTAGAATGGTAATGGTAAAATATTTACTTGGATTTGATGATGGGATTTCCAAGGAAATATCATGGTAATAAAATGAGTTGAGTTATTATTTTTTGGTAAACTAAATCTTTACATTTCATTCTAATTCAGGATATAATTTATTTATAAAATATTTCTTGGTTTTACCATAAGAATATAGTTGTGTTACATTGAGTTATTATATTTATTATATCTATATATGATCCCTAGTTCACTTTTAATATTTTTAAAGGCTTCATAATTTTTTGGGTACTAAATTAAATTTCAGTACATATCTTCATCCCCAATCTGATGGATAGTCTGAGTTAACAATTAATACATTGTAACATATTTTTTTTCTTGTTAAATGGATCACCATGGAATTTGGGATTGGCATTTTTCTTTAGTTTAGTTTTCTTATGATAATAGTTTCCATTCCAGAATAAAGATGACACCTTTTGAGGTCTTATATGGAAAGTAGTGTCTTACTTCATCTTTTTAGGGTGAAGTTAAGGAAAAGAAGTTTACAGGACTAGAGTTGGTAGGGGAAATGGTTGATAATGTAAATATAATTCAAAAACATATGAGGACAACTAAGAGTATGAAGAAAAGTTATAGAGATAACTAGAGAGAAGATCTTCCTTTGGAGATAGGGGATCATGTTTTATTAAAGTTTCTCCATGGAAAAATGTTATATATTTTTGGTAAAATGGAAATTTTAAGCCCACAGTTCACTGGAACATATGAAATCCTAGAGAAATTTGGATCAATTTCATACCGATAGGCTTTTCCATCGAGTTTATCCTATGTACACAACATTTTTCATGTTTCGATGCTAAAGTAATATGTGCCGGATTCATCTTATGTTTTGAGATATAAAGTTATTTAGGTTGAAGATTACCTTTCTTATGAGTAATAATCTGCTAAGATTCTTAGCCATATGGATAAAGTGTTATTGAATAAGGTTATTCACCATGTAAAGGTTTTCTAAAAAATCACATAGTTGAAGAAGAAACATGGGATTCTGAAAATGCTATGAGTGCCACTTCATTAGTAAGTTAATAAAAGCATGAGGTATCAATTTAAAAATAGGGTAAGAATGTTAAAACCTAGTTAATGATAGAATAAATAATTTTTATATTTATCATTATTCATGAAATTGATAGTTATATTAATTTTAAAATCATTATGTAATTTATAAATTAAAAAGTACATAGTTGTATTAAAATCTTTTCTTAAAATATTTTATTTTAAAGTTAAATTTCAAAACAATATAATTTTAACTCAGTAAAACTAATGAAATTTTTTAATTCATAGCATTAAAATTATCCTAAGATGAATTTTTGAGAATTTTTTGAAAATTTAGATTTTTCAATGAATAGTGAAAAATATTGTTTTTTATTGAAAATATATTTTATTTTAATGTATTTATAATGTAAAATTAAAAATTAGATTTTATTTATAATTTAATCATTTCATTTTTATTTAATATAGTTGGGGTTATTTAAATAAAATTTATACTTGAATTTGGTAGAAAAACATTTTTACTATAAAAAGGAATTTATCTAAAAAACTATTTTTCATCCCATTATTATGATTTTATTTTAAATTAAATTATGAATATTATATAAATTGAATATTAAAAAATGGATTCCATATTTGAAATCAATTGTTCCAAATTTAATAAATTGGTCCCTTTTATTTTTGGTCAATATGAATAAAAACCATTGTAATTTTGGTACCATGTTAAAGGTAAAATTAGGTAATTATAGTTAAGAATAAAATGATAAGGACATTAAAATCACCCTAACACATGATTTAATTTTATTTGATGAGTATAGATTGTCCATAATTATCCATTAGTTGATTTTTCCCTTTTTTCAATTTAGATAATATTTTTACCTTTATAAAATTTTAGTGAATTTAAAGCCAAAAATGTCACTCTTTCTATTAATAACTATAATATTTTTAATATAGTGATAAACAAAGTATATTATTTTTATAAAAATTCATTTTAAATATAAATATTTTATTTTTATCATTATAATTTGTTTTAAATTTTTAGTGAAGAAATAATTACCTTAAAAGCTTACGTAACGTTGATGTTGTAATTATTAAATTATAAGAAAAATAAAATAAATGATTTTAAAAATGTTATATATTATATTATTTGAGTGAATATTTATGTTCCAAAATTTATGGAGATAAAATCTATATATTATAGTGCTGTGGATGCATTTTATTCAAATTCCCTTGTTTTCTTGTAGTTTAAAAAGTAAAATTAGAAGAGTTTTTCCAAAATAGACCTTAATGATATTTTATAATAAATAATATTTTATTAATTTATTTAAAATTTATAAAAATAATATAATCAGCCAAGTGTTTAGGGTAAGTTTTACGATATCAACCACGGTTCATTTTTGAGCTGTTTTTTCTTTTATAGTAACTGTATTAACTCCTTAATAATAAACAAATATTGATATCCTTGTAATTATGAAAATGGTTCATTAAGGGTTAAAAAAAGGATAAGGGTACAAATGTGATAAAAACTTGTATACATTTTATTGTGTGAGTTTATTTAAACATATCATCATCTTATATTTGAATATTATTAATTTGGATTCATTTAGACATCAAAATTAATTTATATTTATTAAATATTTTAAAAAACTCTAAGAGTACCCCTCCCCTCTCTTAAAAAGGGAACATATTCTTCTCATTTATTCACACTTGAAAATCCATTTGTTTTGGAAAAAATCTACCAAAATAACTTCCTTAAATCTATATAAAAACCCCATAGCATTTATTTTGGGAATATTACAAACCTCATAAGTCTAAAGGTGTAAAGAAATAGAGGCTGTCTTAAGAAAAAGTATAGTTCTTAACTGAGATTTTTTATTTTATTTCTTATTCCATATCCTTAAAATATTACTTTACTATGACTATATAATAAAATTAGTATCTCCTATTTATGAATATGTTGTCATGTTAATGGTATAACCTACATCCACGTCCATCTTCCATTAAATGGGAAAGGAATCCGTTATTCTTGTTTATGAAGGAATACCACCCTATGGATTGATGTAATTCAGTGTCCTTAACCACCATCACAAATGGTTATAATGTTGGATTGAACTTATTTATATGTTATTCATGACATATTTACCATTCTTTAAAGAAAATATAGCACCTATTTTACGGTAACCCAATCCTTTGACACATAATATTACAAGATTATTAAATTTAAACAACTATTAATACAAAAAAAAGATTATAATGGCCTAGTGTATTTGGAATACAAGGATTTTAAAACATAAAACATGGCATCCTTACTTTATTTTTTATAATGAGTTCCTATAATCCATTTGGGAGGCTATATTTTTATGGTATATCCTGGGGAATATATAAAGAAAGGGGTGAGATAAAAAATCCCAGTAAGGGAATAAACATGATAAGGAAATATAACATGTGACTTAAAAGTATAACATGATATTAGAAAGAGAAGGATCATGAGTAATCAGATGGAATAATACCATAAAAAACACTATATCATAAGATCGTGGTAGAATAATAAATATAGAAGCAACAAAAAACCTGTCATAAATACGAGTCAATGATAACTTCCTCGAAAAACTACCATGGCCCACAAATTCTAATAATGTATTTGGATTTATCCGTAATCCCATACATGATGGCTCGTGAGACAAAATATTTTCCAAATATATTGGAGCACCATATGGGCAGACCCATCATAACGTATTCATGATCTACGTGTTGCACATAAAGAAATCAATCATTAGGAATAATATAATAATTACCCATGAAAAAAATGGGGAGAATAATCTTGAATCATTTTATAAGCAAAGGAAATTTCATAATTTATTCATTTTAGAAATGATCATAAGGAATGTATTACCAATTCAAAGAAAGGGATAATAAACTTAGTATATATGTGAGAGAATTATATACATAATTTAGAAGAAATCTATAACATCATTGGTTGTTTTAATTGATGAAAAGGATATTAAAAGATTAAAATAATTCTTGAATAAAATAACCTTTTCACTTTGTGTAACATCAACGATGTTATCTTATATGGAAAATAATTTTGAAAGATCACTTTGAACATTTGTTGAGTAAAATATCCTTTACATTTTGAAAACAATTATTGAAAATCTAAAACTTTATCTAACAATAAATAAAACATTTTTTTTAAATAACTTTTGAAAATTAAAAAGGAAGCTTCAAAACTTTCAGTGGTCATGATGGTAAAATATTTTCATTTATGTAAAATACATTGAAAAATGATAAATATTCCTTTCACATTTTTTCTAATAAAAGTAAAAAAGTACATTTTCTGGAAAATTATTGGAATATTCCATTTATTTTTTTAAAAAAATTAAGGGTAAAATTGAATTTATAAAATTATAGTAAAACGTTTTTTGAAAACATGGATTTGGAAGAAAAAGGATTTTTGGAAGAATAAAGAAATGAAGTCTATTTTTCTTAAAAAAAACTTTCTCAATCATTTTAAGTACCAAAAAAAGGTTAATGGTGTTGTTACTTGAAAAATTATTGAATAAACATAGTATAATAAAATTAAATGTGTTTATTAGAAAGTGATCATATAATTTAATTCAATGTAAATTCAAGCATAAGAAATGTCGATTAAAATGAGATTGAATCATAAATACTTTCCACTTTGGTAACATTTAAATTATCAATTACCATGAATAAAGTAGGTGAATTTTAACTTAAAATCTCACGATGTAGTAAGGATTTATGATACAGTATATAAATGGGTAGTATATGCACCATTCAAAATAAATTATGTGCATAAAATAACTTGTGACTCAAAGAATGAAGTTTGAGACAAAACCCTAAAAAAGTTATTATCATTTAGGTGAGAGTTAATAAATGATTTTATTATGTGAAATAAATTTATAACCACAAAAATATAAGTGGAAATACAACATAAATCAATCAAAAGTCATTTCACACATAATTTTGACATTATATAATCAAAGAAGTAATCATATAACCGAATGAATTAAAATAGAGTCAAGAAACCCCTTAACTAGAGCTTCTCTTTAGTAGATAATTATTTAACATCATATATAGTTGTATTAAATATATTATTAAATTATAAAAAAAAAATATTAATATTTATAGTATTATACATGATCCTTTTATAACATCTTATTTCCTATTCATTAATAATCTTTCATTATCACAAGTGTTTCAAGTGTTAATTGATTTGTTTTATTATGCATGTTTTGTATTGAATTTTACAATTCTTGAACATAGGACATAGTTACATCATATAAAAAATGATATTAATTTTATAAATATTATTATTTTTTCATTATATTCTTCTTTATAATCATTATTTAATTTTTATCATGGAGATTGAATCTCATCGCTTTGTGGAGATAGTAGGCCATATGTATGGCCGAGCAATGTTATCATTTAATTTATGGATGAAATGGTAATTAATTTTATTATATATTATTTTTGAATAATATATATCATTTCATATATATCACATATATTCATTAAATTTATCCTCTATTGCCTTCCATGTAAAGCGTCAATGAAAAACGAATCACATCACCTCCTAAGGCGGTAGTCTAGAGTACACATGAATGACCTTATCATTTTTTCAATAGATTGTAATTTAAGAATTTATATGATATATTTCTTTTAAATAATGATTAATATGTCCTTAATATCATATATAAAAATAAAATTAATCCTTATTACCTTCTATGTAAAGCATAAGTGAAAAATGAATCACATCGCTTCTTGATATGATTTTCCACCTTACACATGAGAAGTGTTATAATATGATATATGGAATAGAAATTAAGAGGGTATATATAATAATATTATTTCATAATTATTTTAATATCTTAAATATAATATAGAAAAATTATATATATCATTATATCTTGGTGTGAGAAGCGGTGATTGAAAACAAATTACATCGGTTCATGAGGGGGGAGTCCGGCATACATAGATCAACAATTTTGTTTCCCATTGAGAGTGTAGAAGATGATTTTAGGTCATGAACATAATATAAAAACATATTAGTATATCGAATATACTCTATTTATTTTATAATCACGGTTTAATAATTTTTAGAGGAGGTGGAGGAAGGATAAAATAAAATTCATGGTTAAGGACGTTACCTCTTCTATATAAAATGTCTTATAGATTGAACCAAAATACTTCCTAGGTTGTCTTTATGCACATAAAAGTATTATAGGGAAGTAATGAATTTATTTGGTCAGATATTTTCTGAAAAAATGGTTTTGTAATTTTGTAAAGGAAAGGATAGGTGCACTAGTGCAGAAAATGTTATTTACATCACTATTTTTTACATCGGTTATATATAACCGACATGATAATTTGTGAAACGTGGTTTTTTACGTCAGTTATTTTATAACTGACATAAAAAATGTGTTGATTAAAATTTTAACGTGGGTTATTTTAGTAACCGATGTTAAAAACTGTGCGCGTTCGTTTTTTACGTCAGTTAATTTATAACCGACGTAAAAAACCAAAGCGTGGTGTTTTTTATGTCAGTTATTTTATAACCGACATAAAAAACCAGGATCTAGGAATTTTTTACGTCGATTATAAAATAAACGATTTAAAAAAAGAATCTTTTGAGGCCTTTTTGACATCGGTTATTTGATAAACGATGTAACAAAACAACCCGCAGAATTTTTTACGTCGGTTATAAAATAACCAACGTAAAAAACTTTGATTTCTGATGTATTTTTTACGTCGGTTATACTATAACCGACGTAAAAAACCGACACTCGGATTTTTTTACGTCGGTTATAAAATAAATGATGTAAAAAAAGATGTATATGATGCATTTATAACGTCAGTAATTATAATAACCGATGTTATAAATGTAATAAAAATGGTTTATAAAGTCTGTTATTAAATAACCGATGTTATAAAAAATTTAAAAAATTAACACGCCCCATTGATTGTCATTTACGATTTTTCGATCGACAGTCTGGTGACTCATCTCTCTTGCATGGTAAACCCTAATTGAGTCATCAATATCATTGCATTAAACTCATTTTTCCATCATCATTTATCATCTTTACTCTCCTTGGATCTATCATCTCAACTCGGAACACTCTGGTAAGCCTCCCACGACTTTATTTTGTTCATTTTTTTCTCAGATAGTCTATATTTACGTTTTGCGATTTTATTGTTTGAAATAGGTAAGATTCTTCAATTTCGAACCCTCTTACCTTGTTTTTCCATCATCATCTTATTTATTATCCCCAGATCTATTAGATCGACTCACAATATTCACGCAAGCCTCACCTACTACTATTTAGTTTGTTTTTGTTTCGCAAATGCTCGACATTGATGGTAATTTTTGTTGTCATTGACAACTAATGATCTCATTCACCTATATTACTGCAATTTATATGTAAACCATTATGATACACCCATTATATGTACCAGTGTGATTTATTTTATATGTATATATATGGGTTTTCATGGTGGAATGTTTGTTTTGGATCCTTGGTTGTTTCTATTTTTGGGTATCACTTTTTGTTGTTCCATAATCTATTTACTTTGCTTATTTTCGTGGACTATTATTAGTCTTTATATGATATAAAAAACTGATTCATTGCACAATAGAGAATTTTAGACTAGTAGGATATACAATTCATGGTTCTAATTTTGAATAATGGAATGATACCAAAACTAGTAGCTTGAGGTTAAAATATCTAGATATGCCAAAACTAGTAGCTTGAGGTTAAAATCTCATGGTTTTGGGGGGCTGTCAAGAGGGTTGGTGGCTGTCCAGTGGGTTCGGGGCTCTCCAGGGTGTCCATGGAGGGGGGGGGGGGGGTGGGGGGCAGTCCAGGGGTGTGTGTGTGTGTGTGTGTGGGGGGGGGGGGGGGTCCAAGGGGGTGGGTGGGCTGTCCAAGGGGGTGGGTGGGGGGGGGGCTTTCCAGGGGGTGGGGGCCTGTCCAGAGGGTTTGGGGGTTGTATGGGTGGGGGGGTGTCCAGATGGTTGGGGGGGTGTCCATGGGGGTGTCCAAGTGGGTAGGGTGTGGGGGGTGGTGTCCAGGAGGGGTGGGGTGTGCTGTCTAGAGGGGTGGGGTGGGGGGATGTCCAGGGGGGGCTGTCCAAAGGGTTGGAGGGTGTCCAAGGGGGTAGGGGGTGGGGGGTGGTGTCCAGGAGGGGTGGGGGGTGCTGTCTAGAGGGGTGGGGGGATGTCTAGGGGGTGTCCACGAGGGTAGGGGGTGGGGGTTGGTGTCTAGGAGGGGTGGGAGGTGCTGTCTAGAGGGATGAGGGGCTGTCTAGGGGGTGGAGGTGGGGGGGGGGGGGCTATCCAGATGGTTGGGGGGTGTCCATGGGGGTGTCCAAGGGGGTGGGTGGGTGGGTGGGTGGGTGGGGGGGTGTCCAAGGGGGTGGGGGCCTGTCCAGAGGGTTTGGGGGGTGTGGGGGCCTGTCCAGAGGGTTTTGGGGGTTGTCTGAGGTGTGGGGGGCTGTCCAGTGGGTTGGGGGTGTCCAAGGGGGGTGTCCAGGGGGGTAGGGGTGGGGGGTGGTGACCAGGAGGGGTGGGGGTGTTGTCTAGAGGGGTGGGGGGCTATCTAGTGGGTGGAGGGGCTGTCCAGAGGGTTGGGGGGAGTCCAAGGGTGTAGGGGGTGGGAGGTGGTGTCTAGGAGGGGGGGGGGGGGGGTGCTGTCTAGAGGGGTGGGGGGATGTCCAGGGGTTGGGGGGGAGCTGTCCAGAGGGTTGGGGGGTGTTCAGGGGGGGTGTCCAAGGGGGTATGGTGTGGGCGGTGGTGTCTAGGAGGGATGGGGGGTGCTGTCCAGGGGGTGTCCAAGGGGGTAGGGGGTGGTGTCCAGGAGGGGTGGGAGGGGGGGGGGTGCTGTCCAAGGGTGTGGTGGTGTCCATTGTGTGTCCAAGGGGGTGGGAGGTGGTGTCCAGGGGGTTGGTGGGCTGTACAAGGGGGTGGGGGATAAGTGTCAGTTTGGATTGACTACTGTATTGTGTTTTCTGAGATTATGACATGATGATTATGCCATGATGATTGGCTTTACAATGTTATTTTCTCCATCTGAATTTTTATTTTAAATTAGATTTGATTCTTAGGTTTACTCCATTTTCTCCAATTTTCTATCAACCACTGTAGGTCCCATGGTTTTATTTGATTCAATGGAATTTAAAACGGTTATATCTAACTATATTTAGTTTTTAAAATAATATTCAAGAATATATTTTTTAAATACGCATAGATTTGTTTTATATTTCAAAATTATTTTACATTCAATTTATGATTTTTTTCATATAAACATATATTTGTCTTATCTTAAAAAAATATATTTTTGATATTTGTTATAGGTAATAATGAGTCGAAGTTGGATTATGGAACATCTAATGAGTAATGAATATGAGGAAGGTGTTGATGCCTTTTTGGAATTTTCTAAATGAAATGTTCCAAGTAGTGACATTTTTTTTTGTCCATGCTTGAAATATTTAAATATGAAGAAGTTAAAAAGTAGAGAGATAAAAGATCATCTGATTTTTTACGGTTTTAATCCGAGTTATAGCCCTTGGATTTGGCATGGTGAAACTAGATGGAATGTCACTGATGATGATGATTCACAAGATGGTAAATTCGTTGGAATTGAAGAAATGATTCATGATATTGTAGCAGAACAAATGGAGATAGAACCGATAGTTGCACATCTATATGGTGATGCTGAAAAACCATTATATCATGGTTGTACAGATTTTATGGTTTTTTCGGTGGTGTTAAGATTGATTAACCTGAAGGAGAAACATGGATGGAGTGACCAAAGTTTTACAGAGCTACTACAATTGATGAAAGACATTCTTCCAAACGATAACGTTCTTCCAGATTCACATTATAAGGCCAAGAAAATATTATGGCTGATGGGATTGGGATACAAGAAAATGCATGCCTATCCGAATGACTAAATTATATATAGGAAGGAATATTAATTTCTGCCAGAGTGTCTTAAATGTGGGACATCACGGCATAAGGTGGGAGAAAAATCACAGGCTGATGTAGAGATTACAAATATCCCTTCAAAGGTATTTTGGTATCTTCCTATAATTCATCATTTCAAACGTTTATTTGCTAATTCACATGAAGAAAAAAGGTTAAGATGGCATTCTGATGAGCGAGTATGTGATGAAAAAATACGTCATCCAACTGATTGTCCACAATGGAAGAAAATTGATGCGTAGTATTCTACATTTGGAAATGAAATTAGAAATCTCAGACTAGGGTTATGCACAGATGGAATGAATCCATACTGAACCCTCAGTAGCACACATAGTTCGTGGCCTATTTTATTGGTAATTTACATCCTCTCTCCTGAAGTTTTTATGAATCACAAATATGTAATGTTGAGTATAATGATCTCTGGTCCAAAGAAACCCAGCAATGATATTGATGTTTACCTGTCACCGTTGATTGATTATTTGAAACTATTATGGGCTGATGGTATTAGGGTGTATGATTCTTATAAAATGGAATATTTTCAACTACATGTAGTGCTTCTGTTCACTATAAATGACTTCCCAGCGTATGGAAATTTTTCTGGATACAGTGTTAAAGGCCATAAAGCATGTCCAATTTTCGAACAACAGACGTCATATTGTCAATTGCATTATGGGAGAAAAACAGTGTACATGGGTCATCAAAAGTTTTTGCCTATGGATCACCCTTATAGAAGACTAAAAAAGTCATTCAACGGATCATAAGAATTTGATACTACTCCAAAACCATTATCCCCTGATCTATATTTTGAGAGGGTGAAAAACCTTGATGTGACATTGGGAAAGACACAGAAATCTGGTAATGATAGACATATTTGGAAGAAAAGGTCAATATGTTTTGAGTACCATATTGGAGGTATCATGAAGTTAAACATAATATTGATGTCATGCACATGGAGAAGAATATCTGTGATTGTTTCATTGGAACATTTTTAGATATTAAAGGATAGAAAAAAGATGGGTTGACTGCAAGATTAGACTTACTATCAATGGGAATACGTTTTGCATTAGCTCCCACTCCTAAAGGAAGATGAACATTTCTTCCCCCGGATTGTCATACATTATCTAAGAGGGAGAAAATTAGTTTTTTTCAGCATCTTCATGATATCAAAGTGCCTCGAGGTTATTCTTCAAATGTAAAAAATTTTGTCTCATTGAAGGACTTGAAGTTGATAGGTATAAAATCACATGATTGTCACGTCATGATGTAATAAATTCTACCAGTTGCATTATGTGGAATATTTCCCATTCATGTCAAAAAGACTATAATGAAGTTGTGTTATTTTTTCAATTCAATTTGTAACAAGTTGATTGATGTGAATGCTTTGAACATTTTGGAAAAGGAAGAAGTTTTTATACTTTGTCAATTGGAAATGTATTTTCCTCCAATTTTTTTTGATATAATGGTGAATTTAATGATTCATCTGGTTCGAGAAATAATGCTTTGTGAATATGTATATCTTTGTTGGATGTATCCTTTTGAAAGGTATATGAAAATATTAAAGGGGTATGTTAAAAATCCATATCGACCTGAAGCCTCCATTATTAAAAAGTACATTTCTAAAGAGGTAGCAGAGTTTTATATGAGCTACTTGGTTGCGGCTCAACACATTGGTTTGCCTCCATCTCACCATGAACGAGTTAATAATGAGGGAAAGGGGATTCATGGCTTGAAAGTCAAATCATTGTCAGCTGAACAGATGAAGAAGTTAGAATCATACATCATGAATAACATAGCTGATGCTCAACCATATATCACATTTCATATTAAGGAGTTGAAACAATTTCATCCAAAGAAGGAAGAAATGTAGATTTTTCATGAGCACAACAAAACTTTTTTTCATGGTTTAAAAAGACCTTGCTTATTAGATCATATGTATCAGAGACATTAAAATTGATAATGGGTGGTCCATGTTTAAATGTGATAACATGGTTCGGTTATGATATTAATGGCCATACATTTCATATGAAAGCTTAGGAGAACAAAAGTGCAGTTCAGAATAGTTGTGTATTGGTGTTTGCAGAAGCAATGCATTTTTCAAGTGCTAAGGACCAAAACCCAATTTCCGCATCAAGTGCATATTATGGAGTGATTGAAGACATATGGGAGGTTGATTACTTTAAAATTAAAGTTCCCGTTTTTAACTGTAAATGGTTTATCGGTAACAACAGTGTTAGACACGATGAATTTAGAATGACACTTGTTAATCTGAATAGATTGGAAGACACAACTGATTCTTTTATAATGGAACCACATGAAAATTTTTTTTCTATGAAGTAGATCAATCAGATATGTAGTGGGCTGTTGTTTTATAAGGGAAAAAACAATATATTGGTGAGGATGAACTTGATGAAGATGATGATTTATGTGAGATCCCTACTTCCATGGAAAGATTAACAGAACATAATGATGAGCATATTGAAGACATGGTTTCTGCCATAAGGAACGATCATGATGAAGGAATTTGGGAAAACAATCCATTTTTACATTCCTAAAATTACAGGTAACATATGTTTATTTCTTGTTTACATTTATTTTTTTCTTAAAATATTAGATATTGTAAGTTTTTTATTTATTAAAACATGTATTAAAAAAAATAAGTACAAGTTTTTGTTTGTTTTAAGTTTTTTTAGTTTACTTTATCATGTTTACCATTACATGAATTATATATCTATTATTTTTGTTCAATGATAATTACTTTACCATATTTACTAGGTTTACCATGTTTACCATGTTTACCATGTTTACCATGTTTACTATCTTGACCATCTTGACCATCTTTACCATTGTTTAACATGCTTACCATATTACTAATTTTTACTATTACGTAACTTAGTACACTTTTCTATTTTCTAATTACAGTATCATTAAAATATTTTAATTTGTATATTAGGGAACTAATGTTTGTTTTTTTTGATTTGAAGGATAATAAAAGATCATTCAGTTGATCAACCACATGATTTTGGAGATGAGCATATTGGTCATACCTCTAGGGAGGAACATTCACATGCTCCTCTTGATGTCCCCCAATCTTTCTCATGTTCTCCTATTACGACAAAGAGTTCAAAGGTTGGTAAACGTGGGTGCACTCGTTTACCTAAATTAGCACTTGCATATACGCAGGATTAGAGGATACTCGTTGAGTTTGATGATGATGATATTCCTAGAGGTCCAAATGAAAAAGATTTTAAGAGTTTTGTAGCAACTCATGCTAAGAGAAAAGTAAGCATTCTGTATGATGACTGGAGAAGTGTGGATAAAGAGATAATCTCTCAGTTGTGGGAGAAGATTTTGTTAAGATCTTTTTTATTGTTTGAATATTATTTAAATGTTTCTAGTATATATAATATGTTTTACCTCATCTTTATCAGATGCATTTGATATTCCTGACACTGGAGGAGTCACGAAGAAGTGATTATCATTGGCTACCAGGAGATGGAGGGATTTCAAATCAACCCTCACATATGATTTCATTTATGGTCATAGAAGACATGACAATCCCTATCGTATATATACTTTTATAGATGAAGACACATGGAGACAATTTTTTGAAAGTAGAAGAAAAGAGTCATTTTTGGTAAGGGCAATGTAAAATTTTATAATATTTCTTATATAAATGATCTTATTAATGTTTTGTTAATGATTTATTATTCTTAATTTACAGAAAAAAATGAAATATCATCAGAAGATTCAATATAAAAATGTATACCCTCATAGTTTATCTCGGGGAGGGTATGCATTTTTGGAAGAACAAATGATGGCAGAAAAATTTCAACAACTAAGATCCGAGTCTTCAAGGTCTGGAGAGGTGGCCCCTCTATATCCTCCATCTAGACATTAAAAATGGAAGAGAGCTCAGAAGGGAAAAAAGGGCAATATCTTTTGGAAGAATCGAGAATCGTAGCTGAGAGGATTGTAAGATATCTATTTTATTTATTTAAGTTAACTATTTTCATCATATAATTTCCATCATTACAGAAATGTTCAATTAATTAATACAGTACACTCTTGAGGAGCAGAGTTTATAGGGGGAATTTACAACTACTGGGAGGCAAGATATTTTATCTGTACCATTGGGAAATCCTGAACATCCTGGTCATGTAAGAGGATATCTGGCAGGTGTATCAGTAATAAAAGTGTTTCCACGTTCTTCAAATTCTAATGTTGAGGGGGTTTATAAAAAAAAATAGAATCCTTGGAGGCTGAAGTTCATAATATTAATGCGACGATGGAGGAAAATATTAGAGCATTGGTATAGTCTATGTTTGTAGAAGTGCAAAGAAAATTTCAGAATGCAGCTCCCACTCCTCCACCTCCCCCTACAGACCCCATTATTTATCCTCCACCTCTGCCAGTAGCTCCCACTCCCCCACCTCAGCCTGCAGACCCCATTTTTTATCCTACTCCTCCGTCGCAACTCCTACCTATTGTGAGTTGTATCTTGATAATCCTCAACATCATATAGTTGTATATGGGTTCGTATATTGTATATGAGATACAATTCATCATCAAAAATTAGAGGTAGAGAATCAGAGGGTAACTGTACAAGATATTAAAGATAGATCAACTCGAGTACCATTACCTATAGATGAGGTGACAACAGTTGGGCATAGTATCGACCATTTTTTAATTTGGCCATCCAGACTTCTTCGACTCATTACCATAGAGGTATGAATGTTATATATTTTATTTTATTTTATTTATTAAAGTTGTTTTATCATTTGAAAACTAATAAATTTTTCTATTTATTTTTATAGGAATACTTCAAAGTTAAAGAAATACTGTATAGACAACAACAAAGACAAATGACTATGACATCAGATACAAATTCTAGTATTCTTGACAGATTGTCAAGATATTAAATTTTTTTGGCAGGTCATTAGGAGTTTCTAATGGAATCTCATGTTTATGGATGTGCAATAAGTGTGAGGATTATGAAAACAGATATCATGGAGCTTGTTACTAGAGATAAGTTGGGCATCAACGTGGTGAATTTTTTTTCCATGTAAGTCTTAACACCTTTTCCCTGCATTATATTTATTAAAAATGTATACTTATGTCTGTTTTGTATTAGGTATATTTATAAAATTTTTGAGAGGAATGAGATGAAAGATGTATATGGATTCATGGACCCACAATTGATTTACCCTGAAGCATGTTCATTGGACGAGGAATAAAGAATTCTTTATATTGCTGAAAGACTTGAAAAGAATATAGTTACACAATGTTGGATGATGCCTTTTTGTGAGAGGTATGAAACAAATCTCTATTAAAGAGTTCATTATCTTTTAACATAGAAAACCACTAACGTTAAATTTTCTTTTATCAATGATCATTGGATGTTAGGGGTTTTTTCCCAAGGGAGAAAGCACTTTATTGGATATGCTTTGTTCATGATGATGTGTGGGAAAGTTTTAAGAATATATTGGAAAAGTAAGTTTCAATTTCTCAATAGTTTTATATATTATAATGAATTTTAAATTTACCCCATTCGTATTATTTTCTAATAGGGAATAAGCCTACTTTCAAAAAAACACAAAGAAAAGGAGTGCAAAGATCAAATATGTAAATGAAAAGGTAAATATCAATTTATAATTTTTACTTTTTGATTTATTACATAAAATAATATATTGAATTTACACTCATTAAAATAGAATTATGATGAACAACAAGGTGTCATCGAATGCGAATATTATATGTTAATATTTATGTATGAAATAATAACAACTGGGATAGTTGTGAATTTTGACCTGGTAAGATTCCCTCTTAAACGTTTCCATAATATTTCAATTTTATTTATTCATTATACATGTTAACTACTATCTTTTTCATTTGTACCTTTTTTGATGACCCGAAACCCTATACTTTTGAAGAAATCAAAGACTTACAAGTGGTGTGGTAAATTTTTTTACAGGTTTGATTGAATTTTAGTTTTTTGTATTATAAAATGTAATTTTGAATATTGTCATTGTAATTGTGTATTTGATAGTTGTTTAGGTTGGATTTAGTTTTTTGAAGTTGACAGTGTACGTTTTGAATGTTATATATGTGAATGTTTAATTTTTCTCTACTTATTGTTTTGGTCTACTTATGATGGTTTTTCTGGTATGGATTCTGGTATGAGGGGAGGGGTTCCAAGGGTGTGGGTGGGGGGGGGGGTGTTCAGTGGGGTTGGGGTGTCTAGGGGTCTGGGAGGGATATCCGGTGGGGTGGGGTGGGGTGGGGTGGGGGGGTAGTCCAAGGGGTGTGAGCCTTTCTAGGAGGGTGGAAGGGATGTACAGGGGAGTGGGAGGTTGTCCAGGGGTGTCCAGGGGTGTGGGGGTGTCTTGTGGGGTGAGGGGGGCTTCTAGGGGTGGGGGGGGGGGCTGTCCAGTGGGGGGGGTGGTCCAAGGTGTCCATGGGGATGGGGGGGGGGGGGTCCAGGGGTGTGGTGGGGGCTATCTAGTGTGTTGAGGGGGTTCTGGTCTATTTTTGGTAACTTTTTGGTCTATTTCAAGTGTGTGGGAGGGCTGTCCAGGGATGTGGGAGCACTGTCCAGGGGTGGGGGGGGGGGGGTCTATAGGAGGGTGGGGGGATGTCCAGGGGGTGGTGATGATGTGCAGGGGTGTGGGGGGGAGTTTCCAAGGGTGTGGTGGGGGTAGTCGAGTGGGGTGAGGGGGTTATGGTTTGTTTTCGGTAACCTTTTGGTCTATTTCTGGGGTGTGGGAGGGCTATCCAGGGGTGTGGAAGTGCTGTCTAGGGGGTGGGGGGTATACATGAGGGTGGGGGGGTGGGGGGGGGGGGGTTGTACAGGGGTGTTTGGGGCTATCCAGGGGGTCGTGGGGTAGTCCAGGGGTGTGGTGGGGGCTCCAATGGGGTGGGGGAGGGCTGTCCAGGGTGTGGGGGGTATACATGAGGGTGGGGGGGGGGGGGGGGGTTGTACTGGGGTGTTTGGGGATTTCCAGGGGGTCAGGGGGGGGGGGGGGCAGTCCAGGGGTGTGGTGGGGGCTGTCAAGTGGGGTGAGGGGGTTCTGTTCAGAAGGGTGGGGGGGTGGGGGGGGGGGTGGGGGGGTTGTCCATTGGTGTTTGGGGATGTCCCGGGGGTTGGGGGGCAGTCCAGGGGTGTGGTGGGGGTTGTCAAGTGGGGTGAAGGGGTACTGTTCATGGGGTGGTGGGAGTCTAGTGGGGGGGGGGGGGGTTGTCCTGGGGTGTTTGGGGCTGTCCAGGGGGTCGAGGGGTAGTTCAGGGGTGTGATGGGGGCTGTCAAGTGCGGTAAGTTTTATATGTTATCAATGTAAATGCTTTATTTTTATTTAGTTCTTGATTTGATCTACTTTTGTTTTTGTGGTACGAATTCTTGATTTGGTTTTTGGTTGTTTCTGGGGGAGAGCAGAGGACTGCATTAGATTTAAAAAAATTCTTCCACGTCGGTTATTTTATAACTGATGTGATAAAGAAATCGGGAAGGGTTTATCAGGTTGGTTATTTTAATAACCAACGTGATAAACACCTGTAGAATGGTTTATCACGTTGGTTATTTAATAACCGACATGATAAAATGCCTGGGAAACGGTTTATCATGTCAGTTATTAAATAACCGACGTGATAAAAGGCATGGGAGATGGTTTATCATGTCGATTATTTAATAACCGATGTAATAACCCCCCCAAACTGGTTTAGCATGTCGGTTATTATATAATCGACATGATAAAAGGCTTGGGAAATGGTTTATCACGTCAGTTATTTAATAACTGAAGTGATAAACCCCCCCTCACTAGTTTATCACATCAGTTATTATATAATCAACGTGATTAACCATTTCCTAGGGGTTTATCACATCAGTTATTTAATAACCGACGTGATAAACATCCCTCAAATGGGTTTATAACTTCGGTTATATAATAACCGACGTTATAAAACCCCCTCGGTTTTTTCACTTCGTCTATTAATTAACAAACTTGAAAAACACCATGATGTTATGTTTTTTACGTTGGTTTTTAAATAACTGACGTAAAAAACATTATTTATAACGTCGTCTGTATTAACGTCTGCTAAAAACCGATGTAAAAAATGAAAAATAACCAATGTAAATAACGTTTTCTGCACTAGTGATGTGGCAACATTTTATAAGTGGGGGAGAGGACACACTAGGTATTATTTGAAAAGATATCCCACCAAAATGATAAAAAATATAAAATTATTGAAAATTTTAAGATATAAGATCTATATATGACCATAAAATAGTAATTATACAAGTTTTGTTTCATTTTTTACCCTTATCTTTTAAGTTTAACCCATGTTAAACCCATTTATTATGATAATCATGGTAAATAATTTCTACTATTATCATTATTCATTATGGTAAAAAATCAGGTTGACCTGATTATATAATATAAATTATTTTTATTTAACATATGGTATAAATTTTTCTAAATTTAACTCACAGAAGTAGTAGTATTTAATTTAAAATTAAACCCATTGTGGTGTTGAAAAAACTGTTTTCTAAAAGAAATATTTTCTTGATTCAAAAATGTTTTTATGTAAAAATTCAAAATAAAATTGATTAAAATGAAAGAAATTGGATTCATAAAGATATAATTGAAATAATTTTAATTCTAAAACCACATTAAAATAAAATGGGTTTTGTAAACTATTTAAACGACAAGACAATTTTTAATAAAAATAAATATTTTTCACTGTTCATTAAAAAATAATACTTCTTAGAAAAAAATAAAAAAATAAAAAAAAAATATCTTTGAAACAATTTTTTTTTTTTAATTTTATAAAATATTTTTCCCAAATTTTTAAAGATTAATTTTAAATTATGTGTTCATATTATGTGTAAACTGCCTTTTAGAAAAAATACATTTTTTATAAAATACTTCTTTTTTCCTTTAAAATGATTTTCATTTTATTTCAAATTAATAGATAAAAATTATATTATTTTATACATGTGTAAAACATATAATTTTCATAATTTATTTATTCCTATTCATACCCTCCAATTTAACGACTAGGTTATTAAGGTTCATTTAGATTCGGGTTACATGTTCCACAAGCCATCAAATTGATTCAAAAAGAAATATTTCATAAAAAATTTGGGTGTTAAATTATATTCTAATATTGGTGTTTTGTTTAATATTTTATATTTTACATGATTATTCCATTTTAAATTCTTAGGGTGTTACATATTTTATTACCTTTATATTTAATGGAAAATTTTAACTTCGTTCGGGCATACATGTAGACTACCACCTCTATGTAGCGATGTGTTTTCTTTTTTCATTATGGAATTAAATGGATTAAATATATAAGTATAATTAAAGAATTAATATTTTATTTATGATATTATGATCATTATATAAAGATAAAATAATATTTATCTTCTTTCTAAAAGGTCATTGAAAAATGGAAACGTTACTCATGCGTACGTACAACCTACCATATCCATGATCATAATGTAGTTCATTATTCATGACTATATTTATTGATTAGTTTTAAAAGTATAATTGAGGTATAAAAATGATAATTATGTCTTTTTTATTATTCTGGATATGATATAATAATAACCTATTTGACCATTTTCAACCCACTGAAGTCATTTGGGACATATGAGTCAAATATCATTAAAACATCTGACATGAACTTAAATGATTAAGTAATTGTATATAAAATGGTAATAGGTAAAATAAAAGGAATAATAAAATTTGAAAAGGTTCCATAATCATTAAATAACAAACATAATTTTATTATTTAGGAAGATAAGGAACACACATGATGAGTTTGGCTCGAGGTAAGAAACACTTTAACTTAAAGTCTCGTTTTAAATGTCATAATGATTTTTTTTTAAAAAAAATTATTCCACGTCCATGTTTTTGAAATTATTTTTTTAATGGATATATATGAAAATAAAATAACAATAAAGGTAATTTTATGAATATTTCTTTCAATGGTTTTTTGAAAGGAATATTTTTATGGAATGTTAAACTTTCCTTATGAAAGACAAAAGGAATATTCTATTTTAACATATATAGTGACAATAAATTTTAACACAACCACAACCATTATTTTAATTTTTAATTACTTTATAATTTTTAATATTTTATTAAAATAATAAACCCTCCTTCCATTTTTTATGTATTTTGGTATTAATTTTTTTTAAGATAAAAGGGTATTTTTATATACCAAAGTGTTTTTTACATGAGTTTAAAAGTGTTTTTCAATGGTTTTATTCATGATATTGTACTTGGAAATTATTTATGAAGGTTTGATCCCTGTTAGATCTCATGAGTGAGCCCAATATAGCTTATACGAACGTTTAAACTACATTATAATTCATAGGTGAGCCCGATATAGATTATAAGATGGTTGTGACCAGATAATGGTTCAATGCATTGGGTAATGATTATTATCTAGGGAGAACTATATTAGAAGTATTACTTATGGTTATTCCAATAGTAAGGGTTCTTGTAAGAGGTTTTAAGGATTATATAATGATAATTTATGAGGTCACCTACATTAATTTTACATTCTTTGTAATGAGTTTTATTGAAAACCATTTGATTTCAAAAAGTAAGATAATATTGTTTTTAAAGGAAATATGATTCCCCTTTCAGGTAAAAAGTTATGTTTTTTTAAGAAAATGTTTTTCATGGGTTTTCATGTTTTTCATTGGAATACTATACTTCGTCTTTAAATCCTTTAATGAAATGTGTTTCTTATACCACATTTTAAAATGTTTTTAACAAGGTCTAAGGATGGGTAAGGGAAAGGAATAAGTCAAGTTAAAATTCATTATTATTTTTCATGAAAAGAAATAATGTCTTATTTTAAAATTTTATATTGTGGGAAAAATAGATACTAAATAGAAGTGTATACTTTATTAAAAATTGCTTCAATATGTATGATTTATAACCAAATTCTCTATAACTCTAAACTTAAAATATCCTTGGTAATCCAATTAATTGAATTCTAGTCTTAAGAAACTAGAATATATAATGTTTAAGGTTGGGTCCCTATAAAATATTAAGGATAAATTTGAAAATATATATTTAAAAAGTAATGTCAATGTCACAAGTAAGTAAATGTTATTGTTATAAATAATAAATTTATTATATTTAAAGAGAGATATGTTAGAAGAAAAAAATGTTCTAAAATAACCAAAATCTGACCTTATACAATATCAATATTTTGAAAAATTAAAAAAATCCTAATTCAAGGAGGAATGAATAGAAAAATATAATTTTAATAGAAACTACAAAAGGATTAACAGAATAAGACACTCACGGGATGGAAAGTAGATGAAGTGTCATTGATATTCTATAAGAAAAATATTTATTATGAGAAGGGAAATATTTTCAATGATGAATTTAACAAGAATATATAAATTAAGTTAATAATAGATATATTTTGATATATTTTTTATCTATATTTATCTATTTAAATACTCTAAAATTTAGTTAATATATGGGCATAAATTACATTTCATAGCTATTAATATATAATTGGAATTAAATTATAATTTTTTTAATTTCATGTTTTATTCATTTTGAAATTATATTGAACATAAAATATAGTGATTTATGTCGTTTGAAATTTTTTAGGCTATGTAGAAGATGCTAATAGTGTGGATGCCTATATTTTTCCATCTATGACTTGGAGATATCACCTCCTGTGATAGTATTTGTGTCCTTTGAAAAATTCGGTTACCATTTGTGGTAAGTACTGCATAAATGCATGCATGAATGTAATCATCTATGAAATTCCATATCTACAGGAAAAATACTTTGAAAATTAATTGAAAATCCAATATCACTGATTATGATCCACCATATAATTGACCTTGATTAGATTCACCACTTATGATTGCCGATATCACTATATGCAATTCCAATCATAGTTTATGAAAAGCATAATATCATCTGGTGTACATGATGCTGTGTTTTTTGTTCAAAGTGAATATTTTGACTCTTTCACATTGTATCCTATTATATTCCATGCCACAACCTTTGACATCCAATTTTTTAATGGGACAACACATATCACTCCATCCGATTTCTGTATGCCACCCCATACAAATTAATAACTACTTATAACTCATAAACATCACTTACTATTATTCTAATATTGGAATAAATACCATATATTGTATATTTATCCTATCATACCAATACTACTATAGAAATGGTCATTTATCAGTGCTCAAAATGGGCCTTTTTTATCACTAAAAATGACTAATATGCTAAGCAACCTTAAAATCCAGAGACCTTTTTAAGCAATAATAAAGGCAATGATAAAGGAAATCTTTATCCATGCTAATAAAGAACTGATAAATACCAGCTTTATTGATGATTTTTAGTACTGTCAATGACCCCATTTATTAGTGATTTTTTTTGAATTGATAAAGGCGGCCTTTATATTTTTTTCCCCTAATAAAGGGGGCCTTTATTAGCATTTTTGTTAACCCTGATAAAATTAGAAATATTTTTTTTATTTTTTTTCCAATCACATACTACCTACCATTTTTATAAGTTGAACAAATATTTTTATCATTTTTGTCTATGACCACAACCCCCCTTTGTCTTTCCTCAATGACCTACCCCATTACAACCTCACCCGCTTGGAAGGACTCAAACCTAGGACCTACATGTTAAAATAAAATCCCTTTTAAACTTCCCTATATTTTTTATTATCTATATTTTATTATATTCCTATTTATTATATATATTTAAATATATCATTTTATCTATATGTTTAAATAATTATTTTTAAATACATTTATAAAATATTTGTTTGTGTGTGTGTGTGTCTTTATACACATGTATTTGTGTGTATATATAAATGATATATATTATCATATTTCAATGAATCCCTCTCCCAAAAATACCCCTCCTAGTTAGAAAATGAGAGAAGGGAGATAACGACCCTAAAAGCACAGATCCATTATGCTACGGGTTGGAAAAAAGGACTGATGGTATGTGATACACACATATGGGAGGCATTAAACTCTATGAATAACACGAGGAAAGAGAGATAAGATAAGACCACAATAAAAATTCTGGTCAATTTTAAATTAAATATACCAAGTACATGAAAATAATTTCATATAGTATAAAACAACTATAAAATAACTATAAGTACTAAAAGATATCCTCTATATTGACCTCAATACGTAAACACATCATGAACAACTCTGTGAGATAGTAATGTCTAACCTAATCACCAACCATATCCTACGGTCCTAAAAAACTATATATATATATAGGTTGGTAATAATATGTATACTTAGTAGGATCCTCCTTATATCATCTCATACAAAATAAAGAGAAATCATACAAAACCCTAGTGAACAATAAGAGAAGTTAACTCATCACCTAAGGAGGTAAGTATATTCCAATCCTCACCATGTCTCCCTCACCAAGAATCACATACAATTAATCATATAATATAATATTAAAAGAAGGTTCCGTACTATAACTCATCCACTAGTTTTCTAGTCCATCCCAACATCACACGTCTTGAGCCATCTCTCTCAAAAATAAGCCTGCCTGAAGACACTGGGGTAGTCCTACCAAATTATGCATCTTGTGTATCAAAACATCTCATCATCGACACATCTATATATAATAATTGAGTATTTTCTGGGAGACACTGTATCATGTATGTCAAGTATTATACTCGAATCCATGAAAATCCATTCACAAAAAACCCATAATAATCCTTAGGATACTATATATAGATATTTATCCATGTGAAATATCTAAAAGAAATGAAAAACCATTAAAAACATATATGAGAAAGGTTAGTTCCATGCATACAAGCACATAATACTACCAGGATACGTGAACAGGGAAAGGGGTTAGTCAGCCATCCGTTCCCCTCTGACATGGTTGTTGGGGAAAATAACCTCCTAGAGTCCATAGGTTGTCAATCACCCAACTGATAAGGGTGGGGTAGCATATGTAATCAGATAACATACATAATATATATAGTTAATAACCAGACTATGGGCATTATCCTAGACATAGAATCAACTATAGTTATCACCTCTCAGACTCATGGCTGCCACTACTAAGGACTAGATATCATATAATCATACAATCATTACAAGAAATAATTTAACCAATTATTTCACTTTATTTTTTCACATTATGTTAATTCTTTCAATTAACCATTTTTATCACTTAATCATTACTTTAACATGACCATCAACCGATTCCCTTTACCTCCAAGAATAAACAATATGATCATACAATTTCTCAAGTTTATCATCATTCATCCTTCTATCCAAGTAACATCCCATGAGTTAAAAAATTTATATTATTCATTATCATTATACAATTCTAGTTACTCCATTACTTATAATAAGATACCATAAAGTATATAAAAAAACTAAGCACAACTAGCTACCACAAGTAGTGGGGAAAGGGATGAATAAATAGGAAAAATGACTATCCAAACTTTAAAGAATATTTATTGACAAGAAAGTATCCAAGATTTTAGTAAAACAATAATGGAAAATCGCAGATTCAAACTTCTCCATATATCATGAACCATCCCCGGTACCCTAGTAACTTGATAAATGAGCCAACCTTGACATAGCCTGAAGGGTGTTCCCAATCCCCATAGGTTTTCAGATTTCACCAAGCATTAAACAACATTCAAGGGGGTACAAATTTTTGACAAAACATAATGCAAGAAATAAAAGCAAATCAATATGTATATAGAAGAAACTCCCTTGGGAGTAAAGTTCCAAAATACAATAAGGCATAAAAATCCCAAATTACTACAACCAAATTACCAAATGGGGAATAACTGCCCAAGTCCCTAAGGACACAAATCACCATGAACAAGGTTCAATAGCTGGATCCACCTATAAGAGGTCCTTTCCCCTTGCTTGAACTTAGAAGAAGAAAGTCTATAAGCACCCAAAGGAAAAAGTAGGGTGTGAGCCTAAGACCAGTAAGACACCACCAAAGATTCCATAACATATGCCAAATATAGATTATACAAAGGAAAAGATTTCAAATTTTCAAAATAAATAGGGTTTTCAATTTAAAATCATATTTAAACAAAACATATTATACAGTTTCAAAATGATTGAAAATACAATTAAAGAACATTATTTACTTTACAAGAGATGGAATATTTCTAAAATGAAGGATTAAATAAAATAGTTACATAAAATAGTTTATGTAAATAGAGAAAATTCATGTAAAACAATTTTATAACATTATTATACATTTATATTTCATATATAAATAAACAAGAAAGCCACATGGTTGTCTTCCAAGTTGGTATGATAGTATTAACCAGCTATATGATTCGAAACTATCTAAGTGATATCTACAAAATGAGTATACTCAAATTACCCTATCACTGGACAGAGGTGACCTTTCACCCTCCCACTAGGGATATGGCCCACAACAAGTATGTTTTAGTACATTGTTATAGCATAAAGTGTATCCCAATAACTCACCAACATCTTAATTCTTGAATGTGCAATTACATGATGGGAAATTTATTTTAATACCACTTAAAATATAATTAAATCCCATCCTTCCATTTCAAAATTAGAAATTTTCCACTTAAAACAAAAACAAGTTTTAATAAAAGACATTCCCTTTTCACAAGATAAAACCACTGGGTTTCTATCAAATCATTTTAAGCAATTTTCACAAATTTTAATTCTATTCAAAAAAAATTCCATCATTTTTAAAATTAATTTTCCATAATTAAATTCAAAAAATTAATTGAAATAACGTCCAACAAATCCACAATTTAAATTCAACAATTTAAATCAACGAACTTCCTTAAACACACACCAATTAAATTGAATTTGGGGTTTTCCAAATTTTCATGCCAAAACCATTTAAAATATCCCGGTTTACTGAAATTAAGTTGTATCAATTTAATTGAAATAAAATGGAGAAATTGAATTTAATTAATCTATTGAAATAAATAAATCACTTTTTGAATAATCAAATTGGCTAATTGAGATGGAACCACGTACTTCTTCTCGAAACTCAAAACTCGCAACGACACCCATTAACAAGAATGAAGGTGTATAATACATTGAAAATCAACCTAGAATTAAGATATAGAAAAATAGGCCATATATACATCAATTATAAGATGATCCATTGAAAAACCAAGAGAGGATAAAGAGAGAAACTTGAATAATGAGAGAAACTTCTTACCTGAGAATCGCACCGAAATAGAAATGATGATCAAACACCAAAGGAATTGATCCGGAAGGGTTGGGTAGATTCGAGATTGCCGAGGAAAGACTTTATTCAAGAGATATGGAAAAATAAAGAGCAAAAAATAATTAAACATCTAGAATAACTATTTTAAAAATGTAGTTGGGGTATTACATAACGTGTAATACCGATACATGATGTGTAACACTTAAATTTTGTAATTTTCAAAACACATACCATTTTACATTAAAAAATGATGTTATGAGTTTAAAACCAATCATTAATTCTTTCATAAAGTGTATTAAAAACTCACAACATGTACCCATCATAATGTGAATGTGATCACAACCTATTTGGAGGACCATTACACTACATGTAATCTTGTTACATGATGTGTAGCCCTCTATAAATCGGTAGGAAAAGTTGATTTAAAGGTGATAATATAACAAATTTTTGAGTTCACCGTTATAGTTATACTCCCAATAAAACTCCACCTTACCCCATTAAAGAAAAGGAAAAACTAAGAAAATGTTTAAGGTATACCTGTTAGAATTGTAACGGGTTATGATGCCATCTGTCCCAGTGCCATCCCTAAAGCTTCCAGGCATTTCACTGTCCATCCATCCCTCCATCTCAGGAGTCAATTTATGCCTCACATTCAGTCCTCCATACCCTTTTCTCATCAATAATATTCTATCCTTGTAACACATTTTGTCACATAATAAATGTAACATCCATAAAAATAAAAAAAATATAGAAAGTAAATAAAAAATAGAGTAAAAATGTATTTAGGACCAAAACCAAGGTATCCAAACTTTATAAGAAATCAGCCTCACTTAAACCTAGACATTTACCTTAATCAAACAGTTGGTTCTTTATCCATTGGAATTTACTAATGCGTTTATCATAGGTTATAACCATATACAACATATGGAATCAACTATTAAAAGATTTAATTTATTTAAACATGATTCCAAGTATAACTACTAGTTTCATTAAACATTAAGGGAGAATGATATAGTTTAAATATAAATCCATCATCCATTTTATTTCCATAAAATTATAGAAAAAATTTCCATAACCCTGACTGTTTAATTGTTTATAAAAAAAATCACTAAATTTATGTTCTTTTCCTACTTTAATCATATCAATCATCCTAATCCATAAAATAAATAAACGTTTTAACTATAGACAAAATATATATAGTATACTAAATAGAAAAATGAGAGGAAATCCATTATCATGGTGGAAAAACATACAATCACTACAACCAAAACAAATGTACATTCTTTAATCTTGTTCAATATTTTTTATGGTAAATTCCAACATCCCCTAAAGAGATAAAGAATGTAACACCCCAAGCTTCCACGGTACACTTCTCTTTTAATAATACAGTAGCGTGTGTGGTACGCAACTTTGAGTTCTAACACACACCACAACCAATAAAAGTAGCCGTTATGAATAGTAATACCTAATTTTTAAAATTTTATAAATTTTATCTTTCCAAATGGACTTCCTTTTTGGATTCGGAATATCAAAATTAACCTATGTTGAATTTTTGGTATTTTTCTGAGAACTTCTAATTTTTTTAAATAGTAAAAAATAATTAAAAACATATTTTTTAATCAAAATAGTTTATAGTGATAAATTATACTATTTAGTGGTTTTAAAGTATTATTATAATATATTTTTACCATTTTATCCAATGGTGGTCATTATAATTAATTTCACTTTGAAATTGGGCATAAACTATTGTCAATCTTTTGATATATATTGTTTCTTAAAAACACGCTATTTGTTGTGACAGTGGGAATTAATTATAAAATTAATTAATGCGACTTATATGTTTGGAATTTTGTAAATTAGACATCATTTTTGAATTCGGAATATCAATTACACCTTAGGGTGAAATTTTGGCATTGTTCTGAAAAACTTAAATTTTTGATGAATAGTGAAACCACTAAGTGTTAGTTAAAAAAATGATTTTTTCGTTTAAATGAAATATTACCACTTATGTGATTTGATTTTCAAAAATCCTACATACATGGTTGTCATTAGGAAGTAAAATGTGGTTCAATGGGATTAAAATAATTTTTGGTAAATAGTAACTTTTAAGTTTAATTAATCGCGATTAAAGGTAATTAGTGTAATTTAAGGTAAAGATAATGTTATAATAATATGAAATGACCTTTACACTTGTCCTACACCTATTGGATGTGTCTTGTCCGACCAATACAATCCATGGGTCAACTTGGGGACCCCATGGAGCCACTTTGGTAGGAAAATGGCAATAATAACTTTTTATTTAAAGTAAAAATAAAAATGTCACAAACATGAGTTGTTTTATTAAAACAATTTTTAAATGGGGTTATACACGTCATATTTTTGACTATAAATATTAATTAGAAAGATAAAAATATTTATTACATCATTATATTTTTTTTATAATTTTTAGACATTAAATAAATTAAATTATTTATGACACCATTATGATGCAGCGATTACCTCATTAATTAAAGATTTAAATAAAATAAAAAGATAATGTAAATTATAAGACTTAAACTTGTCAAAAGCCTATTTTATGAGTATATTTCGAACCCTTATCACCTTAAACTCGAAATATATAAGTGTGGGACCTTTAAAATCTGAAAATCATTATATAATAAAGTAACATTTCATGACTTTCCAAGAGTGCCCCTCCTCTCCTCATATAAAAGGCCCCCACCACTACCACCATACTCACACCTTCAAAGCCTTTTGTCTCGGCCAAACTCTGCCCAAATACTCTCTAAACATCCCTCTCTTACTCCTAGAAGCCTCACTTTGGGCATAATTCTTCCCAAGGAAGCCTTTGTCTCAAATCAAAAAGAGTTACCCGATTTTAAGGTAATGTCTTCTTTTATGTTCTTTTGTTTTATTTTTCTTCTCCAACCACCTAAAATCTTTTTATTCCTTTATTTTATAAAAAAACCAGTATCTAAAATATACTAGGATGTTGTTATGATAAGTATTAGGTTTACACTTACACACACCTTCGTCTAATGGTTAAAGAACATACTGTTTTTGTGGGTGGAAAAATACTGCCTCATGAAACGATGATTGTTCAATATTCTTGTAACACCTCTAATGGTGGAAATTTTGATGAAACTATTTTTCATATATTATATATGTATATATAATTTTTATTTTTTCCTTATTATTCTTTATTTCTAATTTATGGAATACTTTATGATTTCCATTATGGGTAAACGTGATAATTTCATTTTAGGAAGTGCGGACTACTACCCCCTCAAAGTGATTTGAATCGTTAATGCCATATGTGGGATGTATAAAGGATGGAGTAAATGGTATTATACATTATATTATACTGGAATTATATTATACCTTTATATAATTATAACTTCATTCCATTAAATACGAAATAGAAATGAAAGTAGCGTTCATGCGTACGTACGACTTACTGTCTCCATGAACGGTGCATTTCATTTCTTACCTCTAAATGTTATGTAATATTATAAATGAATGTATATACTAGATATATATGATATATACATAATGAATATAATTATGTACATAATGGATATTTTACCACATGAACAAAGTGTAATTATAAGAAGTTTATTTTTGACTCAAGTACCTAAGATCGACAAAACGACCGTTATTAACTTAAATAATTACATAATGTTCATGACATGGTAATAGGTGATATAAAAGGAATAATGAACTTGAAAAAGGTTCTTAAGAAGGTATAGATTAACTCTAGTTTATTATTCAGGAGGTTAAAGAGCGGTCGAGTCAAGTCGGACACGAGGTAAAGAAACTTCTTAACCCAATTTCCATTCTTTGGGTTAACCTCCTACTTTAAAATTATGTCATGATATTATTATGTCCTATCTTGTATTTATACTTTCTTTATGTGTACATATAGTGAATACACATAATATATCTATTCTATTTAAAAACGATCCTTGTAAGGTACTTTGTCTCAATCTCCATTTATTGAGGCATATTTTGTTTTATACACAAATTTCTTTTATACGGTGTATAAACCCCTTTGACTTTTACGTTTATTCAAAAGGAATATTTTTATATGAATAATTTTACTAAACGAAAAAAAGGAATGTTTTTCTGGTCGTACGTATGCGGAAACAATGACTTCTCCGCCGCCGTGACCATTATTTGAGTTTGGGCTTCCTATACAAGCCATAACTTTTTTTTAAATGAAAAATAAATACCAAGTTTTACTTTTATTTTTATTTTGGTATTGAAAATGGTTTTGATAATGTTATTATTATATCAATGTGTTGTATTGATATCTTGTGATTGAAATGTAAAAAAAATTATGTTTCCTTTATGCATGTTTTATGTGATACGATTATGTTATGGTTTGTGATATGTTTAAACCTTTTCATATGAGGAATGCATTGGACTTAATAAGTGACGGGTGGAGCCCGCTACAGCTCTTCGATGCATCGGTAGGTATCATGAGACAAACTAGTGTCTTGGCACAAGGCCTTGACAAAATATTATTTGTAGTCTTGGCACGAGGCCTTGGCTACGTGGTTATGATAGTCTGGCATTATGCATTCCATCATTATGAAAGTGGTTATTGATATTTCATGTGATTATTAAACTAGTAGAATATCCATGTGAGTAAGTAAATGGAATTATTTAATTTTATTTTTGCCATATTATGCTGAAGTTCAAGTTTAAAAAGGATTTTGTTTTAGTTATACATTTCCTTAAATGTTAATGTTTATTTATGAAAGCTTCCGCAATATTTTTATCCTTACTGAGAATCTGAGCTCACCCCTTTCAATGTTTTAATATTTTCCAGGATGTGAAGAAGTATTTTATGAATGACCTGCATGGATAGTCAGAAGAGGTTATGAGTGTGGACTATGGATACCTAGTTATTGTAGTTTTTCATTTTATGATGTAATGTAACATTTATGAATGTATCTAGTGTTTCTAAGGCTACTAAACTAATCGGTCTTTCGAGACTTGATCTTTTGTGATCATGCCAAAGTTATGCAATAATGCATCGACTCTGGGTAACTGGGGTCGGGGCGTTACAGTTGGTATCAGAGGCAGTTTAGTACTAACCTTAGAAGCTAGATTTAGATAAACCTTGATTATAGCACATAGCCCAAAGATAGACTTTGAGGATTAGTATAGAAGAACATCCTAGAATTTTGGTATTATAGAGATTTTGTGAGTTTTCCGAGCAATACATCCCGATCTGGATACGACCAGGTAGAGGTGGCTCTGGCACAGATGTACCTTGGGGTAAAACCCAAAAACACCGCTTTGAGCTAGACTCGAACGGGAACTGGTGCACGACAACGGGCCTTGCTGCACTCTTGGTTACGACACTCTCAGGGGATATTCTTAGGATAATTTTCATTTTCTTTACAAACCACTATGAAGGGTTAAGAGTATATACTTCCTCAAAGAATTTTTTTTTTATGATTATGGATTATATCTATAAATAGTTCAATTTATGATAAGTATTTTACAAGTATGGAATTATGTATTTTGATTCATAAACTAATCTAGTTTATGCCATTGTTTAGAAATGGTGCCTAGTGGAAGGAATGGAAACCGTATCAATACACGCACTCCGTGTAGGGATTTCCCTCCTGCTAAAGATAATTATTGTGGATCTGGAGATACAACTGGTGCTGATCAACTTATTACCATACTAGGACAACTCACTCAGGTTATGAATAATAACCTTACTCGTATGGAGAACCTTGATCCGCTACATGGAGGATCAATGTTAGACCACTTCATGAGGCAAAAACCACCAGCATTTAATCAGGGTACAAATCCATTAGTAGCTGAGCAATGGATAAACTCCTTAGAAAAAATATTCCATGCCTTGGGGAGTAGTGAAAGGGAGAAGGTTTTCATGGCAGTCTACCACCTCACTGGAGATGCCGATCAATGGTGGTCGCTGATTCAAAACACAAAGGAAGATGAAGAAGTATCAAGTATGGAATGGAGGGAGTTTAAGGAAATTTTCTTAGAAAAATACTTTCCACATGACCATCGAGCAGATATGGAAAGGCAATTTCTGAGTCTGAGGTAGAAGGAGGATGAGAATGTCGCAAAGTATGAGGCTAACTTTACAAGGTTAGCGAGGAATGCTACAAATTATATACGTGACCCAAGAAGTAAGATTGATCACTTCTTTGATGGGTTAAAACCATTTCTCCATCGAGCATTAGTCTCACAAACCTTCTCGTCATACGAAGATATTGTCTCGTGTGCTATCAAGACGGAAAAGGAATTCTCTAAGTCTTATGAATTTAAAGAAAAGAAAGAAAAGAAGAGATCTTCTAATCAATCAGGAAATGGAAATAAGGGGAAGAAGGGAAGAGTTGAATATCAGTCCTGCAGTAAATGTGGAAAGAAACACCCCGGTACTTGCTTGAAGGGAATGAGAGTCTGTTACAAGTGTGGTGAAAAAGGCCACCAAGGTCATGATTGCAAGGGAAAGAAATTTGTTGTCAATGTGGAATGCTATAATTGTAGAGAGATGGGACATTATGAAAATGAATGTCCTAAGTGTCAGGGGAACTTACCTCAGAAGAGGCCAAGGGATCAAGGACAAGCTTATGCTATCACTACTACTGAGGTTGAAGCTCTGAAAGACGTGGTGGTAGGTAATTTAATGGTTTCCTCAAGTTTAGAAAATGCATTATTTGATTTTAGATCATCACATTGTTTCATATCTTCCCAGTTTGCTAAGAAAATTAGATATTTTCAATTTGATTTAAAAAGAGAATTGTCATTCAAAACTCCTAAGGGAAGTATTATTGCAACAAAGTTTTTGTGAATCAGTCCCCATTAGAGCACATAACTTATCTTTATCCGCTGATCTCATTTTCATACCTATGATTGAGTTTGATATAATCCTCAGTATGGATTGGATTTCAAACTATGATGAAAAGATTTATTGTAAGAAGATGGAGGTTACGATTTTTGATTATGATAATAAGGAGCACCTTATTTTTAGAGCAGAATCGTCACCACCTAATTCTTATTTAGATCCACCCCCAGTAGCTCAACTAAATTAAATTATAGGGGAGGAACAGAATGAAATGACTAAGGGCGAGGAAAGTAATTTTCAAATAGAGGATGTATCTATTGTGAAAGAATATGAAGATGTGTTTCCGGAAGATTTACCTGGACATCCTCCAGAACGAGAAGTTGAGTTTTCCATTGATTTAATTCCTGGATCAAGGCCTATATCGAAGAACCCTTATAGGATGGCCACCGTTGAATTAGTTGAACTAAAGAAACAACTAGAGGAATTGAGTAATAAGGGATTTATTATCCCTAGTGTTTCTCCATGGGGAGCCCCTGTCCTTTTTGTTAAGAAGAAAGATGGATCTATGAGGTTGTGCGTTGACTATAGGGAGATCAATGCTATAAAAATAAAGAACAAGTATCCCCTACCTCGCATTGATGATTTATTTGACCAATTGCATGGAGCTCAATACTTTTCAAAGATTGACCTTCGATCAGGATACCATCAATTGTGTGTGAAGAAGTAAGACATTCTGAAGACAACATTTCGAACAAGGTACGGGCATTACGAGTTTACAGTAATGCCTTTTGGATTGACTAATGAACCCTATGTATTCATGGATATAATGAATAGAGTTTTCAAGGAATATCTTGATGATTTTGTGGTGGTATTTATTGATGATATCTTGGTGTAATCCAAAATCTATGAAGATCATGAAAATCACTTGAAAATTATCTTGAAGACTCTTAGAAGGCATGAATTATATGGGAAGTTTAGCAAGTGTGAATTCTGGATTCAGGAGATTTCTTTTCTTGGACATATTGTATCTTAGGATGGAATTTCCATTGATCCTTCTAAGACTAAGGAAATCCAAGAATGGCCAGCACCGACGAGTATAACTGAGGTACGTAACTTTATTGGTTTGGCAGGTTATTATCGGCGTTTTGTCGAGAATTTTTCGCGATTGGCTAACCCATTAACGAAGCTCACACGTAAAGGGGTTAAATTTGTCTGGACAAAAGAGTGTGAAGAATGTTTTGAAGAACTGAAGATAAGACTAGTCAACGCTCCTATATTGACTCTACCATCAGGGAATGATGAGTTCGTTATTTATAGTGATGCATCAATGAAAGGACTTGGTTGTGTCCTTATGCAGAATGATAGGGTTATTGCATATGCATCACGATAGCTAAAAATTCATGAGAAAAACTATCCTACCCATGATCTTGAGTTAGATGCTATAATATTTGCCTTGAAGATATGGAGACATTATCTCTATGGTGAAAAATATGAGATATATACCGATCACAAGAGTTTGAAATATATTTTCTCAGAAAAAGAACTCAACTTGAGGCAAAGGAGATGGCTTGAACTACTCAAGTATTATTATTGCATGATACACTACCACCCAGGGAAGGCAAATAAGGTTGCAGATGCTTTGAGTAGAAAATATCATGGAGTTTTGAACATGATGAGAGTGGAAAGGGATCCTATTTTCATGGATCTAGTAAAGATGGATATGGGAATCACCATGGAGGGTGAAACATAATTTTTTTTTCAAATGGTTGCCAAACCATCTTTACTAGAAAGGATAAAGTGTTCTCAGGCCAATGATGAAGAGTTGAAAAAGAAGATTAAAGCTATGAATGATGGGTGATTGAGTGACTTTGTGTATGAAGATGGAATTTTGAAATTTGGGAGGAGACTTTGTGTTCCCGATATACCTGAGTTAAAGAGGGAATTATTGGATGATTCTCATAGTTCCAATTTCTCTATACACCCTGGAAGCACCAAAATGTATAGATATTTAAAGGGACATTTTTTGTGGGACAACATGAAGAGGGAGATTGCTGATTTTTGTCAAGATGTATGGTTTGTCAACAAGTGAAAGCTGGAAGGCAACTACCTGGTGGAGTATTGCAACCTCTTCCCATACCTGAGTGGAAATGGGATAATATTACGATGGATTTTTTCATGGGACTACCAAAGACTCCTATAATGAATGACACAATATGAGTCATTGTTGATCGTCTCATGAAGTAAGCACATTTTCTTGCTATAAGGGAAGATCTACCACTGGAACGTCTAGCAAGACTATATATTAATGAAGTTGTGAGACTTCATGGAGTACCTCTATCGATTGTCTCATATCGTGATCCTCGTTTTACATCAAGATTGTGGAAAAGTCTTCAGAAGGCCTTGGATACTGAGCTTCATTTGAGCACTGCTTACCACCCTCAAACAAATGGACAATCAGAAAGAACTATTAAAACCTTGCTCACTTGACTTTCAAGGAATGTGGGATCAATATTTACCTCTGGTAGAATTTTCCTATAACAATAGCTTCTATTCAAATATTCAGATGGCACCATATGAAGCGTTATATGGAAAGAGATGTCCCACACCAACCTGTTGGGATGACGCTGGTGAAAGAAAACTTTTAGGCCCAGAACTGGTGGAGGAAACGATGGAAAAGGTGAAGGTAATCCAAAACCACATCAAAGTAGCTCAAAGTAGGCAGAAGAGCTATGCCGACAACCGAAGCAAGGATTTGGAATTTCAGGTAGGAGATCATGTTTTTTGAAGGTATCTCCATGGAAGGGAGTTATAAGTTTCGGTAATAAGGGTAAATTGGGTCCCAGTTACATCGGACCCTTCAAAATTCTGGAACGAATTGGGGCTGTAGCTTACCGTTTGGCAATGCCGCCAAGTCTCTCCAAAGTTCATGATGTATTCCATGTATCACTGTTGAGAAAATACATGCCTGACCCAATTCATGTACTCACCTATGAGGAATTATAACTGGAACCCGATCTGTCTTATTGCGAAGAGCCCGCGAGGATTCTTAATACAAGAGAACAAGTGCCGAGAAACCGGACAACTCGTCTGGTAAAAGTTCTATGGGGAAACCATAAGATGGAGGAGGCAACGTGGGAACCCGAGGAACTTATGATGAAGAATCACCCGAGTCTTTTTATACAGTGATATTATATGAAATTTCGAGGATGAAATTATTTGAAGGAGGGGATAATGTAACACCCCAAGCTTCCACGATACACTTCTCTTTGAATAATACAGTAGCGTGTGTGGTATGCAACTTCGAGTTCTAACACACACCACAACCAATCAAAGTAGCCGTTATGAATAGTAATACTTAATTTTTAAAATTTTATCTTGCTAAATGGAATTCGTTTTTGGATTCGGAATATCAAAATTAGCCTATGTTGAATTTTTGGTATTTTTCTGAGAACTTCCAATTTTCTTTGAATAGTGAAAAATACTTAAAAACAAATTTTTTAATCAAAATAGTTTATAGTGATAAATTATACTATTGAGTGGTTTTAAAGTATAATTAGAATATATTTTCACCATTTTATCCAATGGTGGTCATTAGAATTAATTTCACTTTGAAATTGGACATAAACAATTGTCAATCTTTTGATATATATTGTTTCTTAAAAACACACTATTTGTTGTGAGAGTGGGAATTAATTATAAAATTAATTAATTCGACTTATATATTTGGAATTTTTTAAAATAGACATAATTTTTGAATTCAGAATATAAATTATAGCTTAGGGTGAAATTTTGGCATTGTTCTGAAAAACTTCAATTTTTTATGAATAGTGAAACCACTAAGTTGTAGTTAAAAAACTGATTTTTTTCTTTTAAATGAAATATTACCACTTATGTGATTTGATTTTCAAAAATCTGACATACATGGTTGTCATTAGGAAGTAAAATGTGGTTCAATGAGATTAAAATAATTTTTGGTGAATAGTAACTTTTAAGTTTAATTAATCATGATTAAAGGTAATTAGTGTAATTTAAGGTAAAGATAATGTTATAATAATATGAAATGACCTTTAAACTTGTCCTGCCCCTATTGGATGAGTCTTGGCCGACCAAGACAATCCATGGGTCAACTTGGGGACCCCATGGAGCCACTTTGTTAGGAAAATGACAATAATAACTTTTTATTTAATGTAAAAATAAAAATGTCACAAACATGAGTTGTTTTAATAAAACAATTTTTAAATGAGGTTATACAAGTCATATTTTTGACTATAAATATTAATTAGAAAGATAAAAAGATTTAATACATCATGATATTTTTTTATAATTTTTAGAAATTAAATAAATTAGATTATTTATGACACCATGATGATGCAACGATTACCTCATTAATTAACGATTTAAATACAATAAAAAGATAATGTAAAATCTAAGACTTAAACTTGTCCAAAGCCTATTGGATGAGTAGATTTCAAACCCTTATCACCTTACCCTTGAAATATATAAGTTTGGGACCTTTAAAATCCGAAAATCATTATATAATAAAGTAACATTTCATGACTTTCCAAGAGTGCCCCTCCTCTCCTCTTATAAAAGGCCCCCACCACAACCACCTTACTCACACCTTCAAAGCCTTTTGGATCGGTCAAACTCTGCCCAAATACTCTCTCAACTTCCCTATCTTACTCCTAGAAGCCTCAATTTGGGCAGAATTCTTCCCAAGGAAGCCTTTGTCTCAAATCAAAAAGAGTTACCTGATTTTAAGGTAATGTCTTATTTTATGTTCTTTTGTTTTATTTTTCTTCTCCAACCCCCTAAACTCTTTTTATTCCTTCATTTTATAAAAACACCAGTATATAAAATATACTAGGATGTTTTTATGATAAGGATTTGGTTTACACTTACACACACCGTCTTCTAATGGTTAAAGAACATGCTGTTTCTGTGGGTGGCGAAATACTGCCTCACGAAAGGATGATTGTTCAATATTCTTTTAACACCTCTAATGGTGGCCATTTTGATGACAATATTTTTCATATATGATATATATATTATGTTTTTGCTTTCCTTATGCTTCTTTATTTCTCATTTTTGGCATAATTTATGATTTCCATTATGGGTAAACGCGATAATTTCATTTTAGGAAGTGCGGACTACCACCCCCTAAAAGTGATTTGAATCGTTAATGCCATATGTGGGATGTATAAAGGAAATATTAAATGGTATTATACATTATATTATACTGGAATTATATTATACCTTTATATAATTATAACTTCATTCCATTAAATATGAAATAGAAATGAAAGTAGCGTTCATGCGTACGCACAACTTACTGTCTCAATGAACTGTGCATTTAATTTCTTACCTCTAAATGTTATGTAATATTATAAATGAATGTATATACTGGATATATATGATATCTACATCATGAATATAATTATGGACATAATGGATATTTTACCACATGAAAAAAGTGTAATTATAAGAAGTTTATTTTTGACTCAAGTACCTAAGATCGACAAAACGACCGTTATTAACTTAAATAATTACATAATGTTCATGACATGGTAATAGGTGATATAAAAGGAATAATGAACTTGAAAAAGGTTCTTAAGAAGTTATAGATTAACTCTAGTTTATTATTCAGGAGGTTAAAGAGCGGTCGAGTCAAGTCGGACACGAGGTAAGGGAACTTCTTAACCCAATTTCCATTCTTTGGGTTAACCTCCTACTTTAAAATTATGTCATGATATTATTATGTCCAATGTTTTATTTATACTTTCTTTATGTGTACATATAGTGAATACACATAATATATATATTATATTTAAAAATGATCCTTGTAAGGTAATTTGTCTCAATCTCCATTCATTGAGGCATATTTTGTTTTATACACAAATTTCTTTTATACGGTGTATAAACCCCTTTGACTTTTATGTTTATTCAAAAGTAATCTTTTTATATGAAGCATTTTTCTAAATGACAAAAAGGAATGTTTTTAGGGTCATACGTATGCGGTGACAACGACTTCTCCACCGCCGTGACCATTACTTGAGTTTCAGCTTCCTCTACAAGCCATAACTTTTTTTAAATGAAAAATAAATACCAAGTTTTAATTTTCTTTTATTTTGGTATTGAAAATGGTTTTGAGAATGTTATTATTATATCAATGTGTTGTATTGATATGTTGTGATTGAAATGTAAAAAAAATTATGTTTCCTTTATGCATATTTTATGTGATACGATTATGTTATGGTTTATGATATGTTTAAACCTGTTCATATGAGGAATGCATTGGAATTTATAAGTGACGGGTGGAGCCCGCTATAGCTCCTCGATGCATCGGTAGGTCTCATGAGACAAACTAGTGTCTTGGCACGAGGACTTGACAAAATCGTATTTGTAGTCTTGGCACTAGGCCTTGGCTACGTGGTTATGATAGTCTGGCGTTATGCATTCCATCATTATGAAAGTGGTTATTGATATTTCATGTGATTATTCAACTGGTAGAATATCCATGTGAGTAAGTAAATGGCATTATTTAATTTTATTTTTTCCATATTATGATGAAGTTCAAGTTTAAAAAGGCTTTTGTTTTAGTTATACATTGCCTTAAATGTTAATGTTTATTTATGAAAGCTTCCGCAATATTGTTATCCTTACTGAGCATCTAAGCTCACCCCTTTCAATGTTTTAATATTTTCTAGGATGTGAATAAGTATTTTATGAATGAACTGCAGGGATAGTCAGAAGAGGTTATGAGTGTGGACTATGGAGACCTAGTTATTGTAGTTTTTCATTTTATGATGTAATGTAACATTTATGAATGTATCTAGTGTTTCTAAGGCTACTAAACTAATCGGTGTTTCGAGACTTTATATTTTGTGATCATGCAAAAGTTACGCAATAATGCACTGACTCTAGGTAACTGTGGTCGGTGTGTTACAAAGAATGATAAATTTATGATTTTAGATAAAATAAATTTAGGAAGAATGAATCCCCTACCAAAATAAGTATTTCATAATTCTTTACACAAGAACTGAAAAATGGGTTTCAACCACCACCTGAATAAACACCACCAAGTTGAAATAAGGCTACCAAAACTGTGAATCTACAAACCCAAACTAAACTATGCTAAAAAAACTCAAAATAGAAGGATTTAACTAAACAAACATCCAAAAAAATGATGAATGAAGGATTAGGAAGAGAAACATACATTAAACCAAAAGTTTTTGATTCTCCTTGAACCAGGGTTTGAAACTAGAAGAGTCAATAACAGGGTTCCAAAGGGAGTAGAATGTAGGCTACCAGCAAAAACATCCATAAATTATACGTCAACATGAGAGAATGATCAACCAATCCCTAGGATCAGTGAAACATATGAAAAAGATCAAACATTTCCCTTTTTGGGCTGGTCAAGATTCATGAATTTTGGTGGAAATTTTATCCATTTAAGAACCAATCCAACTATAACTAGGACTTCCTCCACTGCATTTCCATGGCCATGGTGGTTATTCAGCATGTCAGACAAAATAGATTACACTAGGTAATTTTACCAAAAAAATGGAATTTTTCCCACATATCTCTGTAGACCATGGGCATGGTGTACCTCTCTTACCCATTTTTGATAGGTGGTACTCCATGGAACCACACCCAGTTCCTTTTCCTAGCTTGATAATTTCCTCTAGCCCATTTTAGATTGGAACTGACCTAACCCCAAAAATCTTTCAAAACAACTTGACAGTTTGTTTTGATGGTTTGGTGCACTAAAAACCACACAAAAAACCACCGAACTCCCAAAATGGCCAACAATATGCCCACGACCTAGGCGTGGTGGCCTCCAAAAAGGCCCTAGATTATCTCCAAGCCCTTTAATCCCCTAAAAAATCCCTATCAATACCATTGATCCTTGATAAAACATAAAATAAATGACAAGAAGGTCCAAATAATTACATTAGATACCTCTTAAACAGTTCTTATCCATGAGGATATAAAACCAATCTCAAGGAGAAGGAAAATAAGAATGGGTCTTCTGAATAGCCACCCTTCAAGATACCTCCCAAGAATATCTCCATCATAGGAGAAAAACCACCACACCTAGTGGAATAAGGAAAAAATCTAAGAAACACCAAAAAATAGTTCCCAAATACTCTACTAGGTGAGATACCTATAAATAAATATTAAGACTATAATAAAGGAATCAAATAATAAAAAACTACCTCATAATTTCAGAAAAGGTCAACATTAACAAGGCACCGATATAAATATTTAAAAAATTACTGAAAATAATGTAACTTAGGATAATGAGCATGTATATGTGACTCATGTTCCCAGGTTCTACCCTTCTAGACACCATTTTCACCATCAGACATAGATTAGGTGAATAACATGCCTGTGTAACACCTTCTCTTATCGGTCCTAGATCTCCAAAGTACATTTTTCAAAGGTCACATCATTAGCAAAATTTATCTTTACCCAATCAATTACATGAGAGTAACCATGAAGATAACGATGAAGTTATAACACATGGAAGACATTATGTATCTGTATCCTCAATGGGGGAAGTGTTATCTGATACACAATGATTCTTAAATGATCCAACACCTTAGAAATCCCAACACACTAGGGAAAAAGCTTACTCCCATGACCAAATATTCACTACCCATATTGAGTATTCACCTTAAAAAATGCATGATCTCAAATGTTTAACTCTAAACCTATCCTCCAATGGTTGGAATAAGGTTTATGATGTTATTTCACTTCCTTCTTTCTATAATGAGTCACTTGAACCATCTATATCATGCTCTACATTAGTTTAGACTCCCTAAGTGATGAATCTTCAAACCGAGTCTAGAACAATGAAGAATGACATCGTAATCTGTAAAAATATTAAAAAATATCCACACCAAATTTGGAAATAAAACTATAATTATATGAAAAATCGAGCAAAGTCTGGTTCCATATCCAGAAACCTATAAAATATAGGACACAAGAAGAAAACATGTATTCATGAGTTTGTATAGTCCACAATGTCTGACCATCCATCTATAGATGGAAATTAGTGCTAAGGGACAATTGAGTGGGATAATAATGTTGAAGATATCTTCACATCCTGAATATAAATCAAGGATCATAGTTAGATCTTATCATCCTCTAGATTATATGAAGTATCACGACATCCTCTAGACGTTGTCTTGATAAAATGCCCACTAATATTGACTCTTTGATATCTAAGAGGTTAGATAATTATATAAAATTTCCCATTTTCACCCATATATCATTATATCCCTCATTATCTCGAGGAAAAATAGTGAATAAGTCTATATAAATTTCCACCCACTTCCACTGAAGAATATTTAATGGCTGAAGAAAACCACCAAGAATATGGTGTTTGACCTTCTCCTTATGAAAGACCAAATATCAAGACTCAAACTTTGTAAGTGAATGATTCCACTCAAGCCACAAAATCTATACTCTAAAAATATGATAAATATTTTTTATTCCTTGATTTTTTGCCATAGGTGAGATGTTGAACTCATGGAGGACCACCTCAAACATCACCAAAGAAATAAAAGTATCCCCAAAAATAAAACTCAGTGCTGATCATCCTTTTAAAAAATAATAGAGGAATCACCCTGGACAACTCGATCTCTCTAGGCCCTCATCTTGAAATCCCCCTTATGAGACATATCTATCTATTATACAAAGAATGAATTTACTTTCATTTAAAAAAGTTAGCCATTACCACCAACCTATCCCATATCAAGATGCATCATTGAGAGCTCTTCAATCACTCACCAAGAATGTATAGAGTCATAGATAGAATCACTACATGAATTCCTTCTTAGGGAATCAACTATAAATTTAACCTTTCCTAAGGTATATGAAATGTATAAGTCACAATCCAAAAGACTTCCTTCAACCATTTCTTTAACAAGTTTAGGAAATGATTTGAGAAGACATACATCGGTCTATTATGATAGATGAAAACCAAAAAACACTCATTGTTGAGGTAATGTCACCAAAACATAAAGGAAGACAATCATGAGTGGTATAGTTACTTTCATGAGGATCTAATTTCAGAGACCTAAAAGAAATAACCAATATTTTCTGTATTAGGATACTCTTGAATCCATTATTTGAAGTGTCGTAGAAAACCACGAACTAAAATCCTTCCCCTAGAAAACAAAGAATAAGAGATTTGAATAACTTCTCCCTCAGGTAATATACAACATCCTAACAATGGTTAGTCCATAATAATTCTTGATCCTTTTTGTTTAAGTCTATCATAGGAGTTATAATGTAAGAGAATTCTGGTATGAACCTCCTATAATAGAGTACAAGAATGAGTAAACTTCACACCTTTACAAATTTCTTAGGGGCTTCCCAAGAAACAAATACCTCAATATTTGAAGGATCCACATCTAATCCATGAATATACATGACATACCCCAAGAAATTAACTTCATGTGCCAATAAATCACACTTATAAAACATACCGAATAGTTAATAATGATGAATTACTCGAAAAAATACCCATAGATTTTCTATATTCTGTTCCTCAGATGCGGAGTACTCAAGGACATAATCAATGAAAAACTCTATAAATTAATCCATGATCTTATGAAACACTACATTCAACATCCCCACAAACTCTAATGGAGTGTTTTTCACACTAGGTGAAATCATAATGAATGCATAATTCCCGTATAAACATTAGAAAGAAGTCTTCAGTATATCTTATTTTTTCACCCACATCTGATGATATCCTGATCATATATCGATCTTCAAGAACCAACTATCTTCTTTAAACTAGTTTTATAAATCATTAAATTTTATATGAAACTATTTATTCTCTATCATGTAATTCAAGCAAGATAATCAAGATAGAGATGAAGACTACCATCAACCTTCTTCATGAAAAAAATGGAGCACCCTGTGTTTCATGCTTGAATAAACAAAACCTTACTGCAAAATATCATTGATTTGTACCCATAAAATTATAAATTTTAATTTTACTCCAATATAAATACATTGAGATCAGAGAAGAAACCAAGTGTATCTCTATCCCAAAATTGATCTCCTATTTAGGGTGTAATTCCATAACCACCTTAGGAAAGACATAAGGGTACCCTTAGTGAACCCTGAGAAACACTATCAACTAAACCTTCGATGAACTAAACATCATCTTGGCCATAAAATAATACATGGACGTAACATTACTCTAACCTATTTAGGGTTCCATATTTCTAATGAACATGTCATAATCTCTACTATAATCATAGAATACATTATACCTCCTGATGTTATCCATGATTTCCTGCACCAAATATATCCAGTCCATGCTAAGGATGATGCCATATGGTTGTATCTTCAAACATAGGAAGTCTCTCCAAGAGTGGATATTCCCTAACAATATATCATAGTAACTATAGAATTTATATAGATAATCTTGACCTCCAACATGAATAGTTAACACCAAGTTCATTAGATGTCAATCTATATCAAGTTACAATGTACATTCCAGGGCAGGTGATATGAAGGAGTGCACCAATTGTGAATCAAAAAAAGTATGAACTCAAAAAGAAAATAATCATATGGTTCCTTAAATGATGTTTGTATTGATTGATACTAGAAACTAAAAAGCATGAAAGTGGTGATGAACTAATCCATGACCTCTCCAAATATTATGAAGACTATATCTCTTTTCATGCACTACTCTCTGACGATGAGGAAGATCCTAGGGATGTTCCCTTCCTGGCCTATCTTCTAGCTACTTATCAAATAATGGATCCCCATGCTTCTAATTCCTTGATATAAAACTACATCTATAGTGGAATCTGAATAAAAAATATTACCACACACTACCTTATCAGAATGATTGGGTACTCTCATTGTTTATGACCACATCCTCTATAAGAAAAAAAAGAATTTGATCATTTCATTGGGGATTTATAGATTCCAACCCTAGATAAATGTGATGATGAGGGTTGGTACTGGTGCCCAACTATCCAAAAACTCTTATACATAGAAAAATTGTAACCCCATACCATAGATCTACTATATGAATAATCCTTATTACTCCCCTCTCATGAAGATATTGTCCTCGAAAATGTTTTCTCAATAAACTATTCATTTTCTAGTACCTCAAGATATTCCAATAGTATAAATGAGGTAACCTATAATTATATATTTGGATGAAAATCCTCCATGAAATTTCTCTCCCTTGTCTCCTCATCTAAAAATAGGTATGAAGCACATCAGAAAAGGGTCTTGAAACAGATCTCGATCTCCCATATGTTGGATATCTATTGTCAAATGGTAACTAGAAACTTTCCAAATTTCTAGTATAAGATTTAAAATATTCTATAAAATGGTCTCAGAAATTATTTCATGAGAAAAATAACTCCTCGTGATCCTTGAGAAATTAGAACCACCACTTCTGTGCTACCGGATGCAACATTTTCACCACTAATGAAACCCAGTGATCCTTTCAAGAATGATTGTAACTAATGGATATATATGACTCTCTAAAAATTACTCTATCACTATGACTAAAATGGATCCCTAATAATTCTTTAGTATTGGGTTCCAAAAATCATATACTATCCTCTTCAAAGTGTCATTTTCACTTACCTTATCTCTTGTAGTGATATACTATCACATCTTGCAGAACATCATTAGCACGAACTTGATGAGGACATTGACCTGGAGAAATACCTATAAAAGAAAAAATGTTAGGGTATTATAACCCTATAATATTTAATATTTAATATCTATTTATTATTTAAGGTTTAACCTAATCCTAGGGTCCACAAATTTCTAACACAGGTGAATTGAATAATGATTCATGATCCTTTCCTAGTTCTCTATCCTGTAACTAGTATCACTTCTCTTAAAAGGATTATTAAACTTAAAGGTATGTGCATCGAACATGGGGGGCCCTAAATACCTATTCCCTAGATGGTATCCGTTTTTTACATCACAAACTAATCTTATTTGACACCACAACCCTATCATCCCATGCCGTCCTCAGTAGTGCCTGCCTCCAAACTCCATCCTATCCCTCAACCTAAACATTTGACACCTCTCTATCATGAATCCCTCCCCCCCAAAGGTCCCCCTATTAGGAAAATAATGATATTAGGGAGATAATCAAACCTTAATCCCACCTCTCATAGGGAATGGGTTGAAAATAAGCACCAAGGGAATATTATACACATAAATGTGAGGAATTACTCTCTAAGGAGAAATTGAGGAAATAGAGATAAGATAAAACCACCATATAACATCTGGTAAATATAAAACAAAATATCCCAAATCTATGCATCAAATTTCTGATAGATAGAAAAAACAACAAAAAACTTCATGTTATAAAATATGTCATCGAAAATGACCTCAAAGACCAAAAAACGCCTAAATAACTTTGTGAGATAGTAATGTCCATAATGATCACTATCCAGATCTCAAAATCCTGAAAAATAGTTTATGTATATGTAAGGTTAATATAACATTTATATTTAGTAGGATCCTCCTTGGATATTATCGTGCAAAAGATAAAACAATGAACAACTAGTGAAGTTAACTTATCATTGAAATTGGTATGCTACATTCCTATAATATCTCACCAAGTATCACATATCAGTGATCATATAATATAATATTAAAATAAGGTACCCCACCAACACTTCCCCACTAGTTTTCTACTTTTCACAAACATCACACGTCTTAGCCATATCTCTATAAAATTAAGCCTGTCTGAAGACACATTAGAATTTTTATCATATAATGCATTCCATGTATCACAAAATCTCATCATCACCACATATCTAGATACTAATTGAGTAGTTTTTGGGAGACAACACAACCTCTAGGTTTAGTATTATACCTCAATATATCATTGTCCATACACGACATACCTATAATAATCCTTAGGATACTATATCCATAAATATGTGTGTGTGAAATAACCACAAACCATCAAAAACTTCTACACAGATATATGGTAAAAGTAACCACTGTGTATACCAACACATAATATTATAAGGATAAGAGAGTTGGGAAAGAGTGTCTACACAACTATCCATTCTTTGCTAACCTGAATATTGGGGAAAACACCATCCCAGAGTCTATTGGGTGTCCATTCCCCTATCCAAAAGGGATGGGTAGCATATTAAATAAAATAAAATATAAGATATACATAGCTCACAACCATACTACAAGAATCATCACAACCTTAAACTCAACTGCATCTATCTTCTCTCAGACACCCAACTACCACTTCTAAATACTAGACATTCTATAAACACACAAACATTTCATGCAGACTTTCATTTTTTTTGTTAAATTTCAATATTTCACAATATGTTCATTCTTACAATTAATCATTAACACTACTTAAATATTAATTTAACATGATCATTATATTATTCCCATTCCCTCTAGTTATAATCTAAATAATCCCATGATTTATCAAGATTATCATCATTTAACCTTATGTTCATGCACCAACACCATGTGTTAAAAATTTTATATTATTTATCATCATTCAATAATTCAAGAAACTCCTAGAATCATTCTAAGATACTAGAAAATAGATCCATAAACTAATCATATCCAGCTACCTCAAGCAGTGGGTAAAGGAATACAGAAACAAAGTACCCGTCTATATGATCTTTAATGTAGATTTATTAACAAGTTAGAATCCCATATTCCAGAATAATAAAACTGATAAATACCAGCTTGAACCCACTCCACCTTTCTCGATTCCATATTCGAAACCACCATGAATATCACCATGCATCCATACCTCCATCTTAAGAATACACTCATACCTCATACCTGATCCTATACATTCATTTCCCATTCACCATCAGTTATCCTAGGCTAACATCATATTGGATTGAAAGGATCATATCCAAAGAAACCACAAAAGACAATAAGGAAATGAAAAATATAGTTAATAGGTCATATAAGACCAAAACCAAGGTATCTATCCTTTATAAGAAAACATGCTCACTTATCCCCTATAATTTATATTAATCAAATAATTAGATATTTACCATCATAAATTCACTGATTCAATTATCATAGGTTACAATAAAAGGAAACCAAAGACATAAACTATTAAAATATATAAATTATTTAAAAATTATTCCAAGAATAACTTATAGTTTAGAAAAACAGTAAGAATTGTATCATTTAAACATCCATCAAGCATCTATTTGATTTCCATCAAATTATAAGAAATTTTTTTATTAAACATCTATGTTTAATTATTTATCCAAATTTTTTTAGAGCTTTACATTATTTAATCATTTTAGTAATATCAATCTTGATAAATCATTTCATAAATAAACATTCTAATAATTACATAAAATTAGATAACCTACCATCTACCAAAATAAGAGGCAAACCGTTATCATAATGGAAACACATGTGATCACTAAAATTCAACCAAAATTCATTCTTTAATCTGATAAAATATTTATTTAGGTGAATTATACCATCAAACAAAGAGATAAATAATGACAAATTTTGGATTTCACATAAAATAGTAAGAGAATAAATAAATTCCTTACCTTCATTCATGATCATTGTTCTTCACACAAGAAAGAACGAACAATGTTCAACCATCACCGAAAGAAACAACCATGATGAAAGAAGGCTGTAGAAAATTTAACATCTACAAACCACCTTCAAAAAACGATCATTGAAACTTAAAACAATATGATCTATCTTAAAGAACATACAAACCAAAAGGATGATCTTAGGAAGAAGAATAGAAATGTACCTTGTATGAAAAGATTTTGATTCTCCTTTAAATAGGGGTTGAAACTGAAGAATTCAATCAAGGTGTTCCAAACAGTGGTAAAAAGAACACTACTAGAAACAAATTCCATCAATGAGACCTTCGAATGAGAAAATTATCAACCAATCTCTAGGCTCACTATAACATCTGGAAAATGATGTATATTGATTGGAGGTGTATGGATCAGTTATTAAAGGGGAATAAATAACTTAAAAACACATTAAAAACCTCCATAACTCCTCACATGTTTCCCTTTTTGAACCAGGCAAGATACAAAAATACTAGTGGCTATTTTTTCCATTAAAAAACTAGACCGACTGCCACCATGGCTGCCATCAGCAGTCCTCAATAGTTTTATGTCCTAAACTAAGCATTTTCTTTTGACAATTTTATACGAAAAACTCACTAGGCACAAAACCACATACAAAATAGTGCAACAATCCATTTTTATGGCTGTGGTGCACCAAGAAGCAGATTACTAATCACTTGGAACCCAAAATTCCCACCACCACATGAACCACTAGGGGGTGGTAACCTTTAGAAAGGTCCAAGGACTGCTACAAGCCCCCAAAACCCCTCTAAACTCCCTCCCATCATCATCAAGCCTCGAAAAAATGGAGGAAAGGTTGGGAAGGTCTGGAAAATTAAATATTTTTATTTAAATATATTATATATCAATTTTCATTTGTATATTGTTGATGCCAAAAAATTGGGAAGAAGAAGAACAAGAGGGAGGCTACCAAAGGCTGCCCCGTAGAGCCCTTTCACGAAGCCCAATGGCCCCACGCCCGCCGCAGAGCAAGGAGATGGTAATGCTCCTCAAACTGTTTTGAAGTTCGCAACCTGACGCAGAGTAAGGAGGAGGTAATGCTTCATGAGCCATTTTTACATTCGTGCCCACCGTAGAGCAAGGAGGTAGTAACACTCCATGAGCCGTTTTGACGTTCGCGACATGCCGTAGATCGAGGAGGCTATAATGCTCCACGACCTCATTTGATGTTCGCGATCCATTATGGATCTAATTCTATCTTTGCGCCGAGTGAGATCTCCTTCACGGCACCTCTTGCCTATAAATACAGGGTTCCCCTCGAGCCCAAACAACGGATCATCTGACCTTTCACCTTCTGAGCTCTCAAATAATGAAGCACCTCTTACTCTGCGAATGATGAGTTTTTCATGATACTTTTGATTTGTGAAGTGCCTCCCCCTTTTCTTTAATTAATCTCCTATTCCAAGAGGGATGCCTTTCACGATGCCTGTAGGCCTTCGTGATGGAAATAGATCCCCATGGGGACTCTAGTCATCGCGGAGCGTTTATGCTTCATGAAACGCTGTCCACACCTACATGACCCACATGCTAAGGCAGGGTCATTGTGATTCGCGAAGCACATTGCTTCGTGACACCTTACCTCATGAGTCACCTCTGCTTCGCAAGGAATTTATTCATGAATTCCTTTCCACTTCGTGAAGCTCCTCCCATATGAACCTATGCCATCTGTCTAGCCTAATTAGCTACACTTTGCGAAGAACATCCATAAACGAAGTCCCTCCACTTCATGGAGCACTAGAGCTTCACAGGGATTCTTCCTATGAACCCCTTTGCTCTGGAACACCTTTTCCTATGCGGCCCTTCAGGTTTTCACGAAGCATCTTCAAAGTCTCTTAGACGATACTGCCCGTTGCATTGCTTTGCCTCATGCTTCTTCGCATAGACATGGTAATGACTATTTTTTATTCGCATAGCCACAATAACATGGACCCCCAATGGTTCGCTCCATAACACCCCCATGCCACATCATTGTCTGTCCCTTCTCTTCACCAAGGTGTATAAAGTGCTAGTTATGTAAGTCCTAGGGGTGCGAAGTAAACCCATCTCATCTGAGCTGCAGGACATTAAACTGCCAAGCACCGTTGTCCTCCGCACATGACATTAAACTGTGGCCTCAATATGTGCCTTGCACACGGGTCGCCCCATCTCAGACATTATCTATGCCCACTGGTCTCCACGGGAGTAAGATCCTTTCTTACATGGAATGAGATCCTCTTTATTGAAGCGGCGTCTGTCTATAGGGAACGGGAAACCACCTTGGTGTAAGCCTCTAGCTTTCCTTGTAGGAGGTAACATCCCTGCTCCTCCTCTCTTCCTGGGTTCCAAGTCCCTATCTCACTGGTCTTTGTCACCATCTGGGCCTCCATGACGGAGTAAGTACCAATAATAAATCATCTCGGGTTGCTAACCATGCGTAAGACCCTGTTTCCTCTTTGGGCCACTAAATATGTATAAGATTCAGTCCAGTTCCCACGGATGCATCTTTCACGATGTGAACGTTAGGCCTTTAATACCTCTTGTTTCTCACACTGAGCACGACTCACATGGGCTTAGAGATAGCATCAACCATGAAATCATCTCCGGGCATCCCAGAGTGTAAGACCCAAACACACCCTGAACTACAAGGTCTTTGATCCTTGCCAAGTTAGGGTACGTAGGAAGCCTCCCTTAGGATCAAGCCCAACACCCAGTCATTCCAAAACCATTCAGGTTAGTTAACCAAACACCCTGAACTACGAGGTCTTTGATCTTTTCTAAGGCAAGGTACATAGGAAGCCTCCCTGAGGTTAAATCCCAACACCTGATCATTATGAAACCATTCACATTGGTTCACCAAACACCTGAAACTATGAGGTATTTGATCCTTGCCAAGGCATGGTACGTAGGAAGCCTCTTTGAGGTTCAAGCCCAACACTTGATCATTATGACCCCATTCACGTCGGTTCACCAAATATCCTGAACTACAAGGTCTTTGTTACTTTCCAAGGAAGGGTATGTAGGAAGCCTCCCTGAGGTTAAATTCCAACACCCGGTCACTCCAACCCCATTCACGTCAGTTCACCAAACATCCGAAACTACAAGGTCTTTGATCCCTGCTAAGGCAAGGTACATAGGAAGCCTCCCTGAGGGTCAATCCCAACAACCATCGGTTCCGACCCCCCTTCACGTTGGTTCCCACTCATTCAAAACAACGAGGTATTTGATCTTTTACAAGGCCAGGTACGTAGGACACCTCCCTGAGGTTCAAGCCCAATAACCATTTCACCCCAGGTCCTCCTCCACATTGGTTCACTGACCCCCATCCCATAGGAAATACGTGGGTTTGATCCTTGTCTCCTAGATAAGGTACATAGGAAGCCTCCCTGAGGTTCAACCTGTCTAGAGGCAAGTCGTTGACATCCCCATCCAGTGGTAAGCCGTTGTGACCCCATTAAGCGGTAATACGTTGGCATCCCTATCAAGAGGTAAGCCGTTGTCACCCCATTAAGCAGTAAGATGATGAAATCCCTGTCCAGTGGTAAGTCATTGTGACCCCATTCAGTGGTAAGACATGGACATCCCTATCCAACGGTAAGCCGTTGTGACCCTTGTCCAACGGTAAGCCATTGTGACCCCATCCAACTTTAAGATGTTGAGATCCCCAATTGGAAATAAGCCATCGTCATATGAACTACGTGGACATTGATTCCCTACCACAGGGATATGTAGGAATCCTCTTCTAAGATAAAGCCCAAAATCACTGTCATCCTTATAGCGGTTCCGTTTCATTCACCATCCACTTCATTCAACCTTCCATCATCCATACTGATTCTTACCCGAGCTGCCACATCTTGATGTGATCATGCCAACACATTACCCATTCCCCTTAATAACAATCAGGAAGCTAACCATACATTGGCCGTAACATTAGTGTTCCCTCCAGACGTTGAACCCATCTGGTCCACTCTAATCATTGTTCTAATCAGTTTGATCTATCTCCGCTGGATATTAAACCTTAGAAATACCCTATGTCAAACATGGTAAGCTGAGGAAAACCTCAGATACCTGACCATGGAATAAAATTCCTCGCGTTCAACATGGGATGCCTTAGGATTCTGCACCTTCAAGAAGCCCTATATTAATGGGAAGAAACACAGACAATCCAGTGTCCTAGCATCCTGACATGCCAGTGAAGGCCAAAGTGACTACTCCCCTAAAAGAACATTGCTACCCTAATAAGATGCTTTTGAATGTCCCGATAGAAGAAACATAATTAACTGGCGTTGATTAAGATATGGAACTAGGAAGAGTTTCACAAACAACGTCTTAAGTCTATAAGGAAGACCCAAACTATGTGACGAGTTTCGAGGAGGAATCCACGAAAGGAAGAGACGACATCTCATCATCCCATTTGGATCAAGGAGAAAAAATCCTTGAACAAGGAACGAATGCCACCCACCTTTGGAAAGTGGGAATATGGGGAAACAAATAGTTCCGCCATCCCCCCAAATAAGACAGACGCGCGCGCCCTGGTGAAAGCATCAGAAAAAGAAATGGTGAACCGGAAATGAATGTATTCTCCTCAATATGGAGATTAGTAGTGCTCATGGCATCAATGGTTTAGCATGTCACCAGATCCAGTTATCCAGTACCGGGTTCCACCAAGAAAATAAAGGTCTTGGCATGAAACTCACCAGAAGTTGGGGTAGTCAAAACATTGGATGTCCTAGTCTGTGACTTTGTCAGCATGGATCCATCTTACCAGCCATGCAAGACGGAATAAAATTGGGGCACTGGTCATCGATTCCCTTTTTCTTTCAGCACTGATTAGATAATCTCCCTGCTTTCAGAAACCAAGCTGCTGCTCCTGGAGCTCAATCATTGCATTCACACCGATGCAGGGGCAGGGGCAGTGCCAACACAACTATCCCATGTGCCTTGCTACTTTTGCAATGGCCTTTACGCCCATGATCACGAGGCACCCACTCCCCATCTCCCCATCTGAGGTCATCCAATAAAGGGAGATCAATGACCATGTATACCGGTATGAGGGGGAGGGTATTGTCCTGACTCGGGATATGGCCCGCCTGGATTTGGAGGCGTTTGCACCTCACCGTCAATACTGCCCTCGAGGGCAGTGCAGGGAGCTCCTGCTCCCCACGCCGACATATAACCATTTCAGGAGCGTGTCCTCGAAACACTTCGACGACTCCCTGCCCTACGTCGAGGAGGTAGGTGATGTTCAGGCCAGCCCTACCATGATCCCATTCTAGGGGCTCCCAGCAAGGGCTCCCACCTAACCGCGTCAGTTCCACTGCCCGGTCTTACTGTACGTGTAGCAGCTAAGCCACATGCCTACACCACCGGATCCGGTCCATCTAACCAGACGCCAGTGTTAGGTGCAAGCTAAAGAGGACGCCCGTCGAGGGGTGTCAATGTTAGCGGCTACTGTGGCCCGAGGCACCACTGACACATATCACCAGTTCCTTGTATACACTGAGCAGGGGAACTTATATGCCTGACCTAGATTAAGGCCCCAACCACCCCAATGGGAAATCTGGGTCGACTCTCTTATTCTCCAGCACAGGTAGTGGCCGCTATGGACTAACCCACAGTGATGCCACCCAGTACGAAGGTCCTCCCCGTACCGCTACAATGGAGAACACGAGCCTTCCCCACTTTGAGGCTTGTCATGGAGGTCCGCCCTGTGCCACATTTAATCCAAATGAGGGTCTTCCCCGTGACAGTGATGCTCAATACAAAATTCTCTCCCGTTCCCACTTCATCGGGTATGGATTCGTTCCTCTTTCCCCCGACCACCGGTGTGGGGATGTTGCACATCCGGTCTCTCTTCAATGTGGGGATCCTCCCTATGTCCTCTTTGTAGCTGGCGAAGGTCCTGCTCACCTTGGTAGCTAGAGGGGTGATGGCTAGCCTCTCCACACCAGCACCCTGCACGGAGGTCCTACCCGTGCTCTGCTAGACCTATACAAGGACCCTCTTCACACTGAGGTCACAAGGGAAAACAAGAATGGAGGTCCTCCCCATGCTCCTAATAATTCCAGCTGAGGTATAACCCACTCCAACATTACCCACCGAAGTCCACCCCGTGTCTCTTTTGATATATGTCCGAGTGCTCCTCGCACCCCGGCTTACTCAGGAGGAAACCCTCTCTGCCCCAGCATCAGTACAGATGAAGGATCTCCTCGTGTTAGGAATCTACTCTATCCTAAAGAGACATCTAGAGGCAGGAAGGTGAGTCATCACCTCCATAATAAGAATTATGGGAAGGATCAGACATAGATTTAACCAATCCTCTTCTCAGAATAAAAAGCAGAGTACCACTTAGTGCGAGAACCCTCATCTCTCTCATCCGAGTCAAGGACTAGGACAGGAACAAGGCACCTCAGCCTAGTACCCCAAGAATGAGAGGTCCACCGGATTCCCACCTCCCACCGTAGGTATATCCAGGAGGATGAAAATTTGGCAACCCCATAGGTTACAGTCATACAATCACCACCTTCATCATAATAATCACTCTCTACCTTGATTTGATATCACAAAGATCTATTCTGGAGACCAATGGCGAATGAGAAGCAGCGCGGCCTATCACTGGTAGCCCTATACCCTGTGCCAGGAACAGCGGCTGTCAGCCCATCTTATTGTAACATAGCAGCCATGTTGCTACACTCTTTAGAGGGAAACTCGAGATTCGACGGCCAGTCATCCTGTTCGCCATATTGCCCACCGGCCAGCCTATCGTCCCAACAGTCTGCCTCAGTAACACTTCTAGTTCCCCAGATGCCTCTGGTTGATGAGTGGGGTAATGAAGGGCCAGAATCTGAATCTGAGATGAGGAGCTTAAATAATATCCTCGCAGCAGACCACTTCCAAGAGATGTTTTGGCTCGTGGTAGCTCCGAATTTCTACATACTAGAATCCCTCACCCTAGAGGAAGTTGAGTGTTTCCGCCAAACCCTCTAGGTGACGAAATTTCTCCATCGTCATCAGTGAGTGGTTTATCCCAAGATCCAAGTGCATTTTGAAGAAATTGATGAGAAATGTCATCTAGTCGATTTGGCCACAGTCCCTATGGCCCAGTGCCCCGATTCACTTGGAAAATGTAAGGCCGTCCAACAGCAATGCATTCAGAGTTTCAAGGTACTGCGCAAGATTATCTTGGAGGATTCCTCCCACATGAAAATTCGTGGATGTGGGAAGTATACTGTCCTCCTCTTTAGTCCTATCAAATGATAGCCCAAATCGCTAAGCGATATCGAGGATATGCCCTTGGATGGGTCACGATCAACATGGCTGACATAGTGGACAAGGAGGATGAGCTGGAGCCTCTCGACAGGGACTTACCCCCCAAGGGCGTTCCACCACTACTGGATCCATGGAGGAGTGTTACTCTCCATCAGAGGAATCTACTAGGTCTCCCTGCACCCAACGAGGCATCAGTACTTAGCCAAAATCACAGTAATTGAAAAGAGAACATCAGAGCTACCAAACACTCTGACCTACCTGCCTCAGTATAGAAGACGGAGGAGGACCCTAGAAGGCCGCATTGTTCCGACAACTTTCCGAACAGAAGAACTTGGTCGATGACCTCCTGGATAAACACGCTGAAGAGAGACAACTAGACTACAAGAATACTAGGTTAGGGTAGCTGGGGTAGGAACAACTTTCACTCGTTGAGCTACCTCTAAGCGGCCCTGATCATCCTACTCCGACAGACAAGGTTGAAGATGGAGCTTACGGACAGAGGGCACGGTATGTCTCGGCAAACCCTCCGGAACAACACGACAATACAAGGGATCCCACTCGGGTCCCCCTAGAAACCCCGAGGGTCATGCCACTAGCCACTCCACGAGCCGCTGGGCCTACTTACCATGTTGAAGAACCCGCCAACGCACTCATGGTTAGGGATCCCTATCAAGATAGGGACCCCACCTAGATGATCAAATGGCGGCACTCGTTTCCCACCTTGAGGCATTGGAAACACGACAGGTGGCGATCCCTCCTGATGGCAAGCCATATACACCATGGGTGGATAATATACTGACACCTTTGGGTTTCGGGAATCCCACCTTTTCCCCCTTCAATGGTACAGGGGACCCGCTACAACATCTGGCCCACATCCACTCAAGGTGTGGGCCCATGTTAGGAATTCCATTTTAGTAGGAGGCCACCAAGCTCCGATGTTTGGTGCAGAAATTGGAGGGGCCTGCGTTTGTTTGGTACAACCAGCTCCCCATCAGATTGATAACCAGCTGGGAGGACCTCTGTAGGAAATTCCTCTACCAGTTTAGCTCCACCATGTGAAAGATGAATATTGCAGACCTCTTCTAGTGCAAGAAGAGGCCATATGAGTGTGCCGCGAACTTTATCGCCTAGTGGAAAGGACTCACATACTCCCTGGACATGCCGCTGAATTAGTTGAAATTACTGAAAATGTGTGCAGGAAATGTTAAGACGGAACTGGTTCCCTCTCTGATCACCCAGAACTACCCTGGAGGATTCTGAGACTTCTTTGATAAGGCCCAACACCTAGAAGAAGCCCTGCAACAGGCTGGCCAAGAACATCTGTTGCCTCCCACAATTCCCAATAGAAGGGATATTATAGCCGAGCCCGCCGTGGTGGCCCAAATAGAGGCCCCTAGACAACTAGAATTATTACTAGTAGATCAACCTCCCCAACATCGCATAGGCCCTCCACCATAGGTGTAACCTCTCGCCCAGTAACAACCCCCTCAGAATTAGTAGGTGCCCCCACGTAATGCACCGCCACCGCCTAGGTGGGAAAGTAAGGCTCCACCTCCTCAATAGGCTCCTCTAGCCCCTCGTCAGGGTCAAGTTCCAAGGGCCCCCTTTCCAAACAGAAGAAACCAGACCTACTCATTCAATGAGAATCAGGACCCCAACTAATTCTGAAGTGCCTTGGAACTGGGGATTGTGCGTTTGCCTAAGTGCAGAAGGTCAGAAGAGGTGGAACTCACTGATCGGCCCAACTACTACCCCTATCATCAGATCCTGGGGCACACTCTCAAGTAGTGATATGTGTTCAAATACTAGCTTCAAGACTAGGTCAATAACAACATAGTCAGGCTGGGACTGGCCCCGACACAAGTGGCACGTGCCTTCGTAAGGCCAGATAGAAACAATGACAACAAAGTTGAGTGGCAACAAGATTATAACTTTGGGTCCCATAAGTATGACAACTGGATGGATCGAAAAATAATCGCCTGTTCCCATGGTATCATTTTTTCATATTTTAATTTTCCAGATCCTTCAGAATCCACAACCACCACTTCTGCATCGTCGTCTTAGCCGGCCTCTTCCCATACGAGCAAGAATCGGTGGTGTAAGGGAAAGCAATGCGCCCCTCCAATGACATAGTCACCCCATACTCTCAAAGGATTCATGCCCACAGAGATGTGGATTCCTCCCAGAATCCGCCTAGTAGTGGATGACTATTTGAGTGATAGTCAAGGGTATACTTTGGTTAACACTGTGGAGTTGGTAACCCCATATGACTCCTGACGATGGAGAGTGCCAGGCGGATCTCCCCAACATCCCCAGTTGACGCCAACGTCAGTGGATCCATGACCATACGGATCACTGAGTCACATCAGTAGGCACTTCCAGCAAGGCCGTGCACACCACTAAGACCAGAAAATAGGCCCAGTGCAGAACTCAGCATGCACAGCCTCCTCATCCAGTGTCATCAGGCCCACCTCCACCACTGTTTGTGCTACTAGATCAGGAATAGCCACCTCGACCATGCCGTGACCAGCCTCACCCTGATACATGTTGGTCTCAATAATCTGGTCATCATCTGGTATCCACTCCATGGGCTTAGACTAGTGAGCATCGGAATATGCCATGCACCAGTCAGCCGCCAGTCCAGCCAGCAGGGCCCGCTATGCCTCATTGTCAGAGAGCGGCCTCCTACAAGCACAATTTCACACATGGTTCATAATTATGATATTCTTAAGCACCTTTATAGCATCATAGAAGGAATTTACATCCTATAGTCCCTTCTCCTATCGTCATATATACATGAGGCCCTCACCGAGTCTTTAATAATCCCCCTCTAGTTTGAGACATAGGTAACAGCCGCAAAAGCCTTTCTTGCTGAAGTGGTCAAGAATGCTGAATGCCAGAACATTATCTCATTATTTGGAGAAGATGAAGGCTCTACCATATAGGTTCATATTTCCCCACAGTACATCACCGACCAATTTAATGGTGTGGAGGTTCACCACTGTCTTGTTAACACTGGCTCCAGGATTAACCTTATCCCGACACGGACACTGTGGAATCTGGGGTTATCTGAAGAATACCTGACTTCCTCAGACATAAGAATCTAGGGATATGAGGGGACTGAGTAGACCCTGGACAACAAGATCCATTTGAAGACCCAGTTTAGTGGCCTAATTTCCCACACTGAGTTTATTGTTGTCTCCTAAGACACCGCATACAATGAATTTATGGGAAGACCCCAGCTCCACCTGTATGTGGCAGTTCCCTCATCATATCACCAGTGCCTCAAGTACTCCCTCAAGGGTCGAGTGGGATGCTCCACAGTGAAGCATCTCCTTTTGCCTCTTGTGAAGCCTGGTACCTGAATTCTGACTATTACAAGAGCAAGGACTAGCAGATTCAGGACAGTGAGGTTGAACCCATTGTGATTGCAACTGATCCCTGGGTAGGTCTGGATGAAACATACTTCTTTTAAATACATCGATTGGAGGCTATGACCCCCGACATGGGTAAATGTTTTGTTTTTTATAATATAAGGGTGAATCATATTCCCAAGTCTATGTGATGGAGGAAAATCATCTCTTACTACAATACAAATTAGGCTCAGGTTATCATGGAGCCTCTTACCCCCATACAGTATTGGGATGTCCGCCCCATGGCAACAAAAATACATTATACTTGCATGTTTTTTCAGGCTAGAATCAACTGGCTCAAGCGAACACACCACTATTTATTTAATATCATCAAGCATGTCCCCTTGGATCAAATAACAGATGAGATCAGATCAACAAATTTCATTACTATGGTTTCTGCAGAAAGTGAATCTCCCGATGTGATGTCCACTACCACCCAGGCTGGTACCATCCTCTCACAGGAGGCTATCAACCCAGAGGAAGCTCCTCCCACTAAAGATAACTCCTCTAAAAGTGAATAAGAGGATTTGGAGGATGCTCCCATGACCTTAGAGGAGGGCGTCTCTATCACGGTCGATGAACTGGTACAGGTGAACCTCAATAGCGAAGTAGATCTAAGACCCATGTTGATTAGTGCCGCCATGTCCCTCGAGGTGAAGAAGCGGTATTTAGTCTTTTGAAAGCAACATCATGATGTATTCAACTCAAGATATGATGAGATTCTAGGACTAGATCCTTAGGTGGTCATACACCACCTTGGTCTCCCAATAAATCATTGCAGGTTCAAGAAACCACCCAAGAAGATGAACCCTTCTCATAGTGCCATGGTAGAGGAAGAAGTTGATAAGATCATCAGAACCAATTTTGTTTAGGATGACCAGTACCCCAAGTGGTTATCCAACATTGTGCCAGTCAGGAAGAAGAACCAGAAGATCAGAGTCTTCCTCGACTTCTAGGATCTTAACCATCACTGTATGAAGGATGATTTTCCCCTTCCTATGATAGAATTGTTGATCGATGATATGGTGGGGTTCCAAGCCCTCTTCTTCATGGATGATTACTCCAGATACAACCAGATCTGAATGTCCCCTGAGGATGAAAATTCTTCAGCCTTCAGGGCACCACAATGTACATTTTGTTACCAAGTCATGATCTTTGGATAAAAGAATGCAGGTTCAACTTATCATAGGGCCATGCATCACATATTCAAGCCGATCCTTAGGAACTTGGTGGAATTCTATGTGGACGATCTGGTGGTTAAATCTCAACATCTTCAAGACCATCTCAAAGACCTTGAGAATTAGCTTCCTCTGTTTTCACCACTTGAAGATGAACCCATTAAAATGTGACTTTGGGGTTACCTCCAGCAAATTTCTTGGCTTCGTTATCAAAAACAGGCACATTGAGGTCGACCCAGAGAAGATCAAGGCCATAATCCAGATGCGTCACACAAGCAATATTCTTGAGCTTTGTGGATTTCAAGGCCACTTAGACTACATATGCTGATTCATTATGAATATAGCCAGTAAGTGTAATCTCTTTTACCAGATCATGAAGAAAGGCACTTCCTATGAATGGGATGAAGAGTGCCAGACCACATTTGAGGAAATGAAGTAGTATCTACTCCTACCTCTGGTCTTGATGCCACCCTTCTCTGGAAGACCACTGCTCCTTTATGTGACTGTCCTAGAATGATCCCTTGGCACCCTTCTCGCCCAGATGAACAATAAGGGGATGGAGAACAACCTCTACTACCTCAGCTACATACTCCTTGATACGGAGTCCAGTCACTCTCCCATTGAAAAGAGTTACCTTACGATGGTATTCGTAGTGCATAAACTGCGACACTACTTTCAGCACCACGAGGTGCAACTGGTTTCTCAGGTAGACCTGCTGAAGTACATTCTGAACCGCCCCATGTAGACAAGCCATCTAGCACAGTGAGAAATAATCCTCCAGAAGTTCAACATAAGGTTCATCCCTCAGATATCTATTAATGGGAAAGCATTGACAAAATTCCTTACTGCGCACCCGACTCCTACTAACCAGTCCATAGATCTCAATTTCCCCATTGAGTCAATCCTATCAATAGACCAAGACATGTCATACTGGATGATGGACTTCGATGGTGCTTCCCGAAGACCCACTAATAGGAGGATCAATGATCCCATGCTCAATAGGGTAGGCTTGTGTATCATATTTATTACTCCGACACAAGCCATTATTCCGTACATATTCCTGTTGTTAGAAGGTTGAACCAATAATGAGGCAGAGTATCAGGCTCTTATCACTGGCCTCGAGCTGGCCTCGAGATTAATGTGCCCTATTTGCATGTGAAAGGGGAACCAAACTAGTTATCAAGTAGATCAATGGTGACTATGTCATCAGAAATCAAGAGATCGTACCATTGTCAGAGCACACTCTCTAGCTAATGGCCCAGTTCCCATCTCAGCTGGAAGTTACTCATGTCCCTCGATCTTAGAACGGTCGAGCTGATGCCCTGGATGACCAGGCTGCATCACCTGTCGAGCGTGAGCAGTATGACATGATTATCCATGTGGCACATCGAAGAGTCATTGATCCTGCCTCCTCTGATGACAACAAAGACATGCAGGTAAGCCATATTACTTCTGGAGCCTCCATGTCGGGACCCCCAGGTCCTCCAGATGTAGTGGTTGATGTGACTCCTGACTGGAGATCCCCCTGTGTCGAGTATCTCTAAAATGGTTACCTCATGGCTGATTGGGATGAGTGCGAGAAAATCCGATGCCGCACACTATAGTTTACCCTCCAGAGTGGTCCCAGCCTTGAGCATATCCTCTATAAGCGCGGGTTCGATGGTGTCCTCTTCCATTGCATCCAAGGAGTTGAGATTTATTAGGTCATGCAAGTGGTTCAAGATGGTTCCTACGGCACCCACCAGACTGGGCTGAAGCTATCTCACTGGATCTAGAGGCTAGGGTGATTTTGTCCCTCTATGATACATGATTGCATCGAGTTCACCAAGAGATGCCATGCATGCCAAATTCATGCTAACTTTATGCAACGGCCGCCAGAGCCTCTCAACTCCACCAAGTACTCTAGGACATTTTCAGTGTGGGGGATCAATGTTGTGGGACCATATCCACTAGTGACAGCTCACCAGTGCATGTTCATCCTGGCCGATATAGATTTCTTTTCAAGTTGGAAAAGGTGGTTCCGCTCAAGGAGGTAAATTTCTGTTCTATCATTGACTTCATGAGCTCCAATATCATCTACCGATTTGGTGTCCCTCACACCGTCCTTATTGACAATGGCACCAACTTCCAAGCAGCTGAGCTGAAGAAGTTATATGATAATTACAACATCCGTTCGAACCATACCACTGGCTATCACTCCTAGGAAAATAGACAGATTAAGGCATTCAACAAAACCCTCTCTAACATTTTGTAGAAAATGGTTGGTCAGAATAAAAAGAGTTGGATGGACAATCTCCCCAACACCCTCTGGGATTATCATACAATGACTCGTAACTCCACCAAGGTGACCCCATTTTCCCTGGTGTACAAAACTAAGTCCATATTGCACATAGATATTCAGTTGTATTCGTTACACAAAATGGTCTATGACAAGAAGGCGCTAGATAAGGTAGCCAAAATTCGTCTGGATGAATTGGATGGACATGATGAAAATAGGATTCGTGCCCTTCAAAATCTGGAAAGACAACAGAACAAGATGGCTAGAGATTTCAATAAGAAGGTTCACCGCTGCACTTTCCTGCAAGGTGACATGGTATTGGCCCTTAGGACACCAATCATACTTGGTAACAAAAAACACAAGGTGGAGCCCAAATGGGAAGGACTTTTCATTATTCATAGGGTTTACCCCAACAGAGCATACTCAATGGTGACCATGGATGGTGAGTATATAAATCCTCCCACCAATGCCATGTTTCTCAAGCAATACTTTGCCTGAGCCAGCTGGTCCAACATGACCCTAAACTGTTTGGTCCTGCATGACCCTAAAATGCTGGGTCCAACATGGCCCTAGATTGCCTAGTCCTATATGACTGTAAACTATAAAATGTCCTGCATGATGTTAAACATTATTTCACCCTTCAAGACATTAAACTGCACCCTTAGAACTATGCATGGCTTGATTCCCATCTGCATGGGATATGTAGTAATTCTCAAACATTTTTTCATGAGTCTATCCCCCAAAATATTTTCTTTGAATATCCCTCTTAGGGGTAGACCTCTTGGAGGATCCTTACATGGTGTAGTGAAGGATTATTTAGCCCCACTCATGTCAAGATTATGATGGTCACACCATGTGCTCACTCTCTATTCTTCTATCCTACCACTTCCTCACCACACGATGTTAAACTACATGAACTTTAAGAACTACATATGACTTGATTCCCATCCTTATAGGATATGTAGGAATGCCCGAAAATTTCTTCTATTGGTCCGTCCCCAAACTTTAGATTCTCTCCTCGGGTCAAGACATATGGTGTGGTACAGGATTTTACCCCAATTCACATCGAGATCATCTCGATCCCGCCATACATCCTGCTCCCTAGAGATGTCCACCACTTTCACCGCTCTACTTGGAATTAAAATGCACGAGCAAAGCTATGCTCCACCCACTCCTTTGATTGGGAATCCATCATCTTTAACATACAAAAGGACCCCCAACTAGCATGGACACTCGGCCTATGGGCTCTCCTACCACTTCAGTCCAACACCCTCTAGGATGTTGAGCAAAAAATTGATACAAGTCCCACTTTGCGAATATGGTCAGCGGTTGATGCTCAATTGTTGTTTTCATTTCAGGTCGCGTGATATGAATGTTGTGTTTCGTACATGGTCAATAGCTATCCTTTTTCATGAAAACCACACGAAGATGTCCCAAACATTGAGTGTAGTGGTTCGATCTACCCCGTTGTATCTCCAAGAGGTGAACTCCCTTCAAGCGATGCTATTTATCAGACCCTTACGAGGAAAAGTTGAATCCGCCCCCTTGTTTCCCACACCAAGGATTGATCACGTGGGATTAGGAGCCGTGACGAGGTGGTAACTGCACAAGAGGTCATATGGAAATAGTTTGAAGGGACGCCCAACCTCAGGTCCTTCAACCCCTTTGGTCCTCTAGACCAAGTCATCCTATAGGATTTTATGGTGTGGTATGAGATTATGTCCTCATTCAATTTGGGTAAATCGCCGTGCCATACACCTCTTTTTTGTGGGGTATCTTACACCTTTCTTCATCCTCACTGTAAGACATTAAACTACAAGCTGGTCGAGACTTTTCGTCCAAGGCCCAGCCTCAGGCCCCTTAGCCTTTTCAGGCCCCGACCCAAGTTATTATTTAGGGTTTTATGGTGTGGTTCGGGATTATGTCCTCATTCATGTCAGGTTACTCACTGTGATGTACACATCCCTAGATGAGATACCTTACCCCTTTCCTCATCCTCACTACAAGATGGTAAATTGCAAGCTGGTCGGGACTTTCGTCTGAGGCCGAGCATCAGGCCCCTTGGCCTTATCAGGCCCCCGAACCAAGACTTCACATAGGATTGTACAATGTGGTATGGGATTATGTCCTCATTCACATTGGGTTACTATCCATGTTGTACACCTCCTTTGTGTGGGGTATCTTACCCATTCACATCCTTAGTGCAGGACAATAAACATCACATTACCTCCTTTGAGAACTATGTGTGGCTTGATTCCCATCCTCATGAGATACGTAGGACTGCCCGAACGTCTAGTCTTTGGGTCCAGCTTCATATATTAGAAATCTCCCTTTCACCTAGGCCCCTTGTCATGCACTTTAATAGAAAGAGGGGTATATGGTGTGGTATGGGACTTTGTATTCATTCATGCCGAGCTTGTAATAGCCACGCCATGAACCTCTTTCTCCTAAGATTTCTCTATCCCTTTGTTCTATTATCATATTTTCAAATTGGATGATCTCAAGTTAAACCCCCTCGACCCACTTCAGTGATTCACCAATGTGTACAAGAGTACTCTAGTTCAGCATCTGGAGTGTCAGATTTTACACGGACTTTATTTCACCCATTTTTCAGGCTTCGTGTTCCACTTCATTTGGGATTTAATAATCTTTCACACCTGAAGGGACCCCAAAATGGCATGGATGCTATGAATAAGGACTCTCCTACCATTACAGGCCAACATCCTCGAGGGTTTCAGACAACAGATCGATACAAGTCCCACATTGTGAATATGGTCAGCGGTCGACGCTCATTTATTTGTCCTCATTACAGGCTAACATGATATGGATGCTCTGTTTCGAACACAATCAATAGTCATCTTACATCATCACGCTAGCCCCTTCAAGACATGAATGTTGGTTACATGATTCACATTATTTCCCACCCCATCATGTACAAATGGAATTTTGACACTCCTAGCACTATCCCTCAGGGAACATTTTCATGTTAGGAGGATAAATACATAGTAAAGGTATCATTTAGGGCTCTTCACCAACTTCCCTTGTGCGTGCATTCCAGGTTTTGCAAAAAACCTCTTCTTCCCTTGTTTCCCACACCGAGTTTGACTCACGTGGGCTTAGGAATAGGGTTGAGGTATTCACTTGGAAGGGTTTCGCTTCTCTATGGTCTGAGCTTTAATACCATAAACTAAGATCACTTTTAGAATTATGCACAACTTGTTTCCCATTCCCATGGGATATGTAGGAACACCTACACATCTTGGATTTGGGTCTAGCTCGAGTTCCGCTAATTTATCTCTTCTATTCTTCCTTCAGGGCTTTAACTCTTGTGGGACTGCATGGCCGGGTATGGGGTTATGTCCTCATTCACATCGGTTTTGCACTAGACTCACCACGTATTCCCCTTTCTAGGAGTTCTTCCCCCTAATTCTTGTCCCTTGTCTTGCACGACGTTAAAAGGAACCTTTAAGAACTACATGTGGCTTGATTCACATTCGCATGGGATACGTAGGAACACCCGAACATATTGTTTTCTGGTTCAAATCAATAGGGAGCTAGATTCTACTGCCCCCTTTTTCCTATAATATTTCCCATCCCCTCATCCCAAGGTTTACTCCTCGGAATTACGCATGATATGGTGTGGACCTTGTCCTAATTCACGGCGGGTATGCTTTATCACGCAGTGCACATTCCCTCTGGAACCTCATATCACCTGTATACGTCTGATCCATATGACTTTAAACTATGATTATTAGTTCCACGTGACTTTAAACTATTGCATCTATCCTACACGATGCTACTAGTGCATGGTTGGTCCCATCACATGACTCTAAACTATGACATTGTCATCCTGGCCGCACAATGAAAAATGGCACTGCATTGTGATGTCCTCACCCGAGGAGATGTCATGTTTGGTATCGGTTACACACCTTAGCATTTTTCAATGCCTACATATGGTTTGATTTTTGTGGAGATACCCGGAACTTCCATCCTAGGTCCATCGCTTAAAAAAAACCCATTCATCTGGAAGGACAAGCAAGATATATCAAATACCGCTTCTTTTGGTGCTAGGGCTAGACCCACACCAACCTTATTATCTCTGGAACAGGTATCTTACCATTCCATCCTTAGAACTAAGTTTGGCTTGATTCCCATACTCATGGGATACATAATAATGCCCAGGCATTTTTGTCTCCAGGTCCAGCCCTAGGAATCTACAAATCATGTCTCTTCTTTTTCAGCTCCTTGGCCTGAACTCATTTGGGAACATGTGGTGTAGAGAGTACCTCTTTGGTTCTCATTATTTTCGGGTTTTTTAATAGCCTCACCATGTTATTACCATATATTTTCATAGTGTGGTCTGAGTTCTATAACCCAAAACTAAGATCTCCCTATGGGAACTGCGCGTCACGTTTGGATATTCGCCGCCCTGTGCACAATCCATTAAATCAAGCCCCCTTAATGGTCCACCCTAGGAACTTAAGTTGGAAGCATGCGACCCCAAGACCTTTTTCCTTGGGAAGGGACTCAACACCCTCTATATGATATGTCTTATAATCGTATACAGCCACGTTTCGACAAAGAGCCTGATGTATGGAATTTTCAAGGGGAAATTTCCCTCGTTCCATGTCTAAACTTCGTGAGCCCATCATTTGGATACTCATCCTATTCCATGTCTGAAGGGACCCCTTTGCGGCCTGGTCTCATGACACACTGTCTTACCTACTATACTGGGACAACGTCCTTAAAGACCTCATATGAAATTTGTGGCAGGTCCTGTGTTTCGAATAGGGTCCGCAGTCGACCCTCATTTGTTGTTCTCCATTCCAGGATAACGTGATATGGATACTGTGTTTCAAACTTGGTAAATAGCTACCCCCTATCGTCATGCCACCATCATTGTTGTCCAGATCTCAATCATCATGATTCACATATTTTCACTTCCTTATATTCAAGTGGAATTACAACATACTCGACTTTACTCTTCCGTGCATCTAAGTGCATTATATAAACAGGTCAACTTCAGTGGGATGTCATTCAACTAGTGTTCCATATTCCCTAACATGTACCTCCCTTTACAAGGAAATTCCCATCACTACTTCTTGTTTCCCACATCTAGCAAGACTCACATTGGCTTAGCAGTTCTGATAGGACGTGTACTGGCGTAACCATGCCACACGTACCTTTCCCTGTACCACATGACGTTAAAATGCTCTCTTAAAACTATTTTTGGATTGATTCCCATTCTCATGGGGTACATAGGAATGACCAAATACTTTGCTTTGGGCCCAGCCTAATTTTCACTTTCGGTCCTGTGACCTGAAGAGTTTCCTCTAGGGATACATGGTGTGATCCGGACTCCAAGTCCTCAATCACGTCGGTTTTATTGATACCGCACCACATACTCCCTCCTTGGGATCTTCCCTCTCACTCTACATCCTATCATATGATGTTAAACTACATGAGTCCATATGTACTCAATGTATGACAATGAACTGTGGTGCTACGCTAAACAAGTTTGGGATTCCCGATGTTAATCATGGGATGCGTCAGCTTCCTCTCCAGAGAGGATTATCCCAACCAGTATTGGTCTCTGACCACACTGTTCCCCAAGAACTACGTTTGGCTTGATTCCCATTCTCATGGGATACATAGGAACCCCCAGAAATCTTCTCTTCGGGTCCAGCCCCAGGAGTCTTAATTCTCATTTCCCCCTCTTTTTTTGATCCCTTGACCTGTGCTCTTTTGGGTAACCATGAAATTTCCACTTTACCCTGAACAAGTTTGGGATGCCCCATGATAACATTGGGAGGCGACAATTTCCTCGATAGAGAGGTCCTGTTTGGAAGAATTTTTGATCCCTGATCAAACTGATGTACCCACCTAATGCATTTCCACCATGGTGGCATAATCTCAAGAGTGTTGGACCCTAGTTGAACAACCCATCACTCCACTATCCACGTTTTTCATGCCCTTTATTTGGATCCTCATCCTATTTAACGTCTAAACGAACCCCCTAATAGTATGGATACTCAGCCTATGGTTTGCCTACTATCCAGGGCTAACGTTCCAAAAGACGAATGAATGACATTCTGAGTTAGGACCCATGTTTCTAACTTGGTCAGCGGTCAGCCCTCATTTGTTATGCCCACATCAGGCTAATGCAATAAGGATATTGTCTTTCGAACACAGTCAATTTTCATTCTTAATTTTCATGCCATCACTAGAGTGTTCCAAATCTTGGGTATTGTGATTCACACTTTCCATTACCCCTATTTGGGTTTATTCCAGCGCCCCTAGCATTACCCCATTCGTGAACAAGAGCACACTGGGAAAACGGTAATTCGACTATTCGGAGAGATTCATTATCTAGATCTTCCTCCCTTGCCTTCTCAAGAATCCAGATAGGTTTTTTAGACCCTGGGTACCCGAAGCTTGGTCAGCACTCTTATGATCTGATAGAATAACATAGCGATCATCCCTTTTTTCTCACATTGGGATCGACTCACATGAGCTTAGGTTTTGATCACTGGGTGTTTCACAAATATAACAGATTCATGTAAAATAAAAACTAATAATGGGACTCATGCATGAGATTACATCCAAATAATCAAATAATGAAATTACATTAGAGGGTTTGTGATCTTTACAGCACCCGGGGGTCTACTCCTCCCATGAACGGGTTAATTATGTCAAAAGAAAGATGCAAATCTGCCACCCTCTGTCTTGTGGCATCCAGGATTTTCTACCACATGTTTAGTTCTCGCTCCTCCTCGGTAGTGATGGGGCACAATTCATTGGCTGTAATTTGGGCCCAATCTATGTCAGTCCGGATGATGGTCATCTCTTCAGAGGCTTGCCTCAGGCCCTCTTCGGCCTCTCCCAGATGGGCCTTCAATTGCAGTATCAGCCTTGATTGCACATTAAGTGTGGCTGAGTGCTCATCCGCCTGGACCTATAGCTACTGAACTTCATTGTCAGCCACCCAGAGCTTCTTGATGTTCACTTCTTTCTTCTGCTTCTAGCCCACGCCAAGGCCACTATCATACTTCTGAATCTTCTCCTCCATAAGATATCGGACGAGCATGTGAGGATGCTGGTAATCCACTCCCCCAGCACATGGTTCACGCAGCTGAGAGTAAAGTCTGTCCATATCCTTCAACCACAATGCTTGATGGGAATCCTCAATGAAGTGCTTGATCTGCTTCCACGATCGGCAACAGACTATTTTGTTTTCCTCTTCATCAGAGGCCGTCTCTTCCAAATCAGCGTGATTGGTAGGCTTGTATGTGTGGAATGCCCTTAGGAACTCATCAGCAGGGTCCACATATGGTGTTTGGTCAGGTACGATGAGACCTGGGCTATCTGATCGATCCTCATCATTCGATCCTACCTTAATTATCACGGGCACAGCTCCACTGGCGGTCCAACCAGCAATCGGGAGCACTGCCATTCGATCGGTCTGGATATCCACCTCCATGATCACCAGCATTCCTCTAGGAATGACGCAGTTGAAATCCCTTACCAACTTCACTGAGGTGACCCCTTCCATTTGAAGAACTGTGCACACCAAAAAGGGGCTTAGATGTTAGTTGACATGGTCAATTGGTGATTTTCTAGAAATTGGTAGAAGAAACTTAGAGAGATCAAATTTCTGATCTCGTTCTTGGGTTGACACCATTGGGACCCTTAGGTATGGCCCCCTATATATTACCAAAAGATCTGAAAGCTTTAGAAGGGTCACCTCAGTTGTTCTAGCCCCACTGAACGTAGCAATTGATGCATCAACAGGTGTGTATCCCAAATACCCTGCATCTTCATCCTCTGAGGGAAGAGAATGAGTTCTGTATATAAGACTCTCCTGCACAGTTCAAGTATTAGAAAGAAGTCTAAAAACAACCAGGGAGCAGACCTTGAGGAAGGGTCTTGTGACTTTAACTCAAGGGCCTCTAAAAATTCTTCAAGGTCAGAGTCCTAGTCACCGACTTCACCCTTCTCCAGTGGACTCCCTCTACCGGCCTCATCTCCCCAGGAGGACTCGTCTGATTCTTCTAGTAGAGGGAAGCGTTCCCTCAGTTTAGTGGCCAAAAATTGTGGGGGGACCGTATGATCTATCATCACCTTAAAATGGTCAGTCATTGGATGCGGGGCACCCTAGGAATGTAAAAAGTCCTCCAGCTCTGCCAGATATTTCTCGGCCTCTGCCTGAGACATCGTAAAGCCGGCCCTAATAGGGAACATCTCGGGAAAATCCATTTCGAGATGGTTTAAGTGTTTCCACATCTCAGACGGTCCAAGGAACTTCTGTTTGACTTTCCAGAAGTCCCAAGCCTCTTAGAAGACAACATTGTCTAGCATGTCTATATAGCAGAACTGCTTCCTCAGAGCCTGGTTGGGTATCCTGCGGAACCCTCTTAGAGGTCTCCCCTCTGGATGACTCTGCTCTTCTGGAACCACTGGGTCCACTAACACTGTTGGATCTATCACCTCTACCTCACCCTCAACTGGTGTGGGTCTTTCCGCTAGGGTAGCCCTGCCATTGTGATATTCCCTTGCTGCCTTCCGGCCCCATCCTTGGGGTTGGGGAGGCTCACTATCACTGATCCGAATAGTTGGATGCTTCAACATCTTCCACGGGTAGGCCGCCTTCCAACTTTTGTTCATACTCCTTTATCAATCGGAAGACAACAGTAAGCAGAGGAAACTTGTTCCACTTATTCCCTTATTATCATGTGAACATGTGCCACATCTGCCTCATCACACATGGGTGTTCCTCATGGCACACACCTAGATAGACCCGCATGGCCAGTCATTGCATAATCCAAAATTTACAAGAAATTGGTGTGGGGTGTACGACTCACATAGGTGCTTACAGTCCACCCTTTCCACCAGGACTCCACCTCGAAAGGCCATGAGATAAGACCAGTGTTCTTCTATCCCTTGGATTTCATCAGTAAAATCACCCATTGGAAATGAAAACTGGTGAAATTTGAATTCCTACACCTTCCATAACCGGTTCAGTACCAACGTTGTGCTCAGCTTGGCTCGAAAGCTTCCCACGACATTCAGATTAGAGGGGTAGAAGTATGACCCTGAAGGGGAGATGGGGTTAAGGTACTCATAAACCCCCCTAACATACACCGCTATCCAGGCATAGAAGAGGTGGAATGGCCCGCATAGTCTCTGTGGCCTCTTGCCCTAACTGATGTGCCACAACATCTTGCATATATTGGCGAGCATCAGGATCCTGAGATTGATTCTCCTTCGCATAGCTAACATGAATGCCATGATAAATGTGATGGGTCACACGCCCATATTTGTATCCCTCACCAGCAGAATCAAACCACAAATGAGAGCCCCAATGAATGCCACCAGCTTAACTATCAGCTGCTGCTCAGTGCTGATGCTGAATCCCAAGGTTTTCCACTTTCTATCCTCCAAGAGCCACCAGTGCGAGTTCTCCTAGCCTCATTGAGACCCCTTTGGCAAAGTCCGAGGCCTCACCAGAAACTTCCTATCTTTTGGGAAGTTCAGAAACTACTTGAACCACCGCCTGAAATGGACATGCCTCACGAATTCTTTGTCCTCTCCCGACTCTAGCTCCATCAATTCCATCTCCAGCTGTGAAATTTTCTCTAGATCCTCCCACACACCCATGACGGGGAGGAATTCATCATAAAACTCCCCCAATATTAGGACCCTTGAGATCTAGTGCACATCCCACAAGCTGATACCAACCTCCCTATGGTGTAGGTGGAAGGTATTGGTCCTCGATGACAACCTAATCTGTAGCTACAGAATCAACTGATTTGACTAATAGTTATGAAATTGGGAGGCCCAAGCTGCCTCATATAGGCCCACTCTCCTCATCTCAGACCCAAACTCTTCACATGAGACACCTACCCAGAAAGTCCAAGCTCAATCATCTTTGAATTTTACACCCTGGTGCAGGTCCCAATCATCTAACCATCCCTTCCTCAGGTTCCTCAAGGCTTCCTTCAAGATTGTCTGGTACAGAGGGGGGAATGTATTCGGCTGCAATTCCTCCCCATCCACGTTGTTCAAGTGGTTATACTAGGAGTTAGCATCGACGAGCGTGGATTTTTCTCGAGCATGGCCGTCAGCCACCCTGAACCATTGATACTGACATGACATACTCTTGAACCAGAAAGCTGTCTCATCCCTAATTGCTTCAGGAATGAAGACATCATCCCTCATCACAAAGCCGTATAAAGGAACCCTCTTGCACAGTTCGTAGTTCCTCTGTCTTTCCAATAGTAGCTCCACCAATGAACTATGGTTAGAATGGCTCTGTATTAACTCTCCTAGTCCCAACCTATTTTCCATCTCCTCCCTTCAGGAAGCATCCATGAGGACCCCTTGGTGGCCTCATGATGATCCATTTATTTTGAAGTTTGAGTGTTTCCTTTGTTCAGTTCACGAAGCCCTTTCATAGAGAAATGTCATAGAGCTCATTCGTAGAGAAATTTCAAGGGGCCCTGCCTAGAACATCCAAAAATAAAGTTGTTAGGCACTGTTGTGGAGTTGGAGACTCGCTGTGTGCTAGGTAGCAGATGCTCTGATTCGCGAAGAGCAAGCATGGAGTACGTGGAGCTTCGCGAATCGAGAGCACTATGATCCAAAGTCGCGAAGGAGAGAAAGGATAAAAGGGAGGTCAAATCCCCTATTTGTAGGTGGAAACCTTAGGAGCTTCATGGAGCATCTATGCCATGCCGAGCTACACGACACACCCAGCTAGCACGTCTTTTATCTTCTTCACGAGACCTCTTCACGGAATAGGTTCGCGGACGATGAGAGATTTTGGTGATTGACCCTCATACTTTGACCCTTGATTTATCCTCTGCTCCAAGTCTGAGTGGGGGAATTTGTTGACACCAAAAAATTGGGAAGAAGGAGAATAAGAGGGTGGCCTCCAAAGACTTCCCCGTATAGCCCTTTCGCGGAGCCCCATGTCTACCACGGATTAAAGAGGTGGTAACGCTCTGTGAGATGTTTTGACGTCCGCGACCCGGCATAGAGCAAGGAGGCGGTAACACCCTGTGAGCCATTTTGACATTCGCGCCCACCACGAAGCAAGGAGGAAGTAACACTCCATGAGCCATTTTGAAGTTCACGAACTGCCACATAACAAGGAGGCGGTAACACTTTTTGACCGCATTTGATATTCGCGATCAACCACAGAGCTAATTCTCTCTTCGTGCCAAGCGAGCTCTACTTTGTGATGCCTCTTGCCTATAAATATAGGGCTCCCCTCGAGCCTAAATGATGGATCATCTGACCCTTCACATTCTAATCTCTAAAATCATGAAGCACCACTTGCTCTGCAAACCATGAGTTCTTCAAGGTACTTTTGCTTTGCGAAGTGCCTCCCCCTTTATTAAATTGAGACCCTCTTCCAAGAGGGATGCCATTCGCAAAGCCCACAGGCCTTCACGAAGGAAGGAGATCCCCATGGGGACTCAGGTCATTGGGAAGTGTTTATGCTTCGTGAAACGCCATCCAAACCCATATGAAGCACATGCTAAGGTAGGGCCATTTTGATTCTAGAAGGACATTGCTTCACAACACCTTTCCTCATGAGGCACCTCTTCTTCATGAGGCATTGCTTCATGAATGCCTTTTCACTTTGCAAAGCTCCTCCCATATGAATATATTCCCTCTGTCTAGCCAAGGTAGATTCACTTCACGGTGCACATCCCTTAACGAAGCCCCTCCACTTTATAGAGCACCAGAGCTTCACAAGTCTTATTCCTATGAACCCCTTTTCTCTGTAACTCCTTTTCCCGTGTGGCCCTTTAGGTTTGTAGGAAGAAGCTTCAAAGTCTCTTGGATGATATGGCCCATTGCGTTGCTTCACCCCATTCTTCTTCATATAGGCATGCTAACAACTTTTTCTTCTTCACCTAGCCACGTTAACATGGACCCCTAATGGTTCTCTCTATAACACCCCCTAGCCACGACGTTGCTTGTCCCTTATCTTCACCAAGGTGTAGAAGGTGATGATTATGTAAGTCTAAGGGGTGCGGAGTAAACCCCCCTCATCCTAGCTGCAGGACATTAAACTGCCAAATACCATCATCCTCAGCACATGATGTTAAACTATGGCCTCGCCCCATGTCTTGCATGTGGAGCACTCCATCTCAGATATTCTTTATGACCATTGGTCTCCACGTGAACGAGGTCATTTCTTAAATAGAATGAGATCCTCTTTATCAAAGCGACATCTGTCTGTGGGGAAAGGGAAACCACAGTGGTGTAAGCCCCTAGCTTTTCTTTCAGGAGGCATCATCCCTCCTCCTCCTCTCTTATTGGGTGCCACGTCCCTCTCCCGTTGGATTTTTTCACCATCTGGGCCTCCATCTTGGAGTAAGTCCCAATAATCAATCACCTCGGGCTGCTAACCAAGGGTAATTCCCTGTTTCCTCTTTGGGCTGCTAAATATGTGTAAGTCCTCCTCCACTTTCGACGGACGCATCTTTTACGACGTGACTGTCAAGACTTTACTAACTTTTGATTCTCACACTGAGCATTACTCAAGTGGGCTTATAGAATGTATCGACCATGACATCCTCTCCGGGTAGCCCAGAGCGTAATCCCCAATCACACCCAAAACTATGAGGTCTTTGATCCTTTCCATGGAAGGTTACGTAGGAAGCCTCCCTGAGGTTCAAGCCCAACTCCCGGTCATTCTGACACCATTCACATTGGTTCACCAAACACCCTAAACTATGAGGTCTTTGATCCTTGCCAAATCATGGTACATAGGAAGTCTCCTTGAGGTTCAAGCCCAACACCCGGTCGTTCTGACCCCATTCAGGTAGGTTCACCAGTCACCCTAAACTACGAGGTATTTTATCCTTGCCAAGGCATGGAACATAGCAAGCCTCCTTGAGGTTCAATCCCAACACCCATTCATTCTGACCACATTCACGTCGGTTCACTAAAAATACTGAACTACGAGGTCCTTGATCTTTTCCAAGGTAGGGTATGTAGGAAGCCTCCCTGAGGTTAAATCCCAACCCCTGATCATTCTAACCCCATTCACGTCAGTTCACTAAACATCCTGAACTAGGAGGTCTTTGATCCTTGCCAAGGCAAGGTAAATAGGAAGCTTCCCTGAGGTGCAAACCCAAATGTCGGTTCCTGCTCCTTCTGAACTAAGAGGTATTTGATCTTTTCCAAGGAAAGTTACATTTTACACCTCCCCGAGGTTCAATCCCAACAACCATTGGACCCCAGGTCCTCCTCCACATCAGTTCATTGACCCCCATCTCATGGGAACTATGTGGGTTTGATCCTTGTCTCCGAGATAAGGTACGTAAGAAGCCTCCCTGAGGTTCAACCCTATCTAGTGGAAAGCCATTGACATCCCCGTCCAGCAGTATGCCATTGTGACCCCATTCAGTGGTAAGCCATTGACATCTCTGTCCAGTGGTAAGTTGTAGAGTGACACTGCCTATTCCTGCATTTTTTAGATATATACACATAGCTCTTCTATTTTTTAAGTATCTATCCTATTATATTTTTATAAGTATCCAATCAATAGTGAAAAAAACTTTTTTTACGGTGGTTATTTTTTTTACATTAGATTTTGGCTGAAGTTATTACAGGATATGTTATAAACATTATTTTTTATGTCGGTTATTTTAAAATCGATGTTGAAATCAAAAATCTGAAGCATTTTTTACATTTGTTCCTCAAAAACTGATGGGTAAAATGCTTCATAGTCATGATTTATTACTTATGTTTTTAAATAACTAATGTAGTATATAATTTATTATGTCGGTTATTCTATAACAGATGTAATAAACTGCAACTCTTAAGCATTTACCATGTCAATTATGAAAATAACCGTTGTGATAAACCAGTCTGCCAAATTTTTTTTACGTCAGTTAAATAATAACTGACATGAAAACATAAATACTATGTCGGTTATACAATAACTGACATAAAATGATATTCCATTCCATTTATTATGTCAGTTATGAAATAACTGATGTAAAAACCCATTCTCATGCATTTGTTAAGTTGGTTTTCAAATAACCAACGTAAAAACCATTTTTTTAATAAAACCATTCAACCACAACTATGCCCTACCAAAGAAGACCCAAAAGAGACAAAAAAACCAAAACCCGACTGAAACTAGACCAAACCCCCCCACCCCACCCGACAGCCCACCCTCACCCCTAGAAATCCCCCACCCCACTAGACACATCCATACCCCTGGACTACCCACACCCTCCTAGACAGCCCCCACCCTTCTGGACAACCCTCCCACCCTCCTGGACACCCACACACCCCCATGGACACCATGGACACCCCCACCCCACTGAAAAACCCTCCCAATTCCTTGGAAACCCCCCACCCCTGGATACCCCCCACACCCGGGACACCCCCTGGGTAGCCCCCACTCCCATGGATATCTCTCCCACCCTAATAAGAACCCTCCCACCCCCCTGGACACCCTAGACACCCCCACCCCACTGGAGATCCCTCCCACACCCCTGGAACCCCCACCCCACTAGACACCCCCACACACCCCCAAACACCCCCTGGACAGCCCCTAGTCCCCTGGAAAACCCTCCCACCCTCCTGGACACCCTCCCACCCCCATGGACACCCCCACCCCACTAGAAAAACCACCCAAATCACTGAAACCCCCCACCCTACTAGACACCCCCCAACCCTAGACACCCCCTGGATAACCCCACCCTCCTGGACATCCCCTCACTCCCCTGGATAGACCTCCCACCCCCATGGACAACCTGGACACCCCCACCTCACTGGATAGCCATACCACACCTCAGAAATCCCCCCACCCCACTGAACAACCCCCACACCCCTAGAAACCCCCTGGACTACCCTCACACCCTCCTGGATAGCCCCCCACTCCCCTGGAAAACCCTCTCAACCTCCTGGAAACCCTCCAACCACCATGGACACCCTAAACACCCCCACCTCATTGGACATCCCTCCCACACCCATAGAAACCCCACCCCACTGGAAACCCCTCCACACCCCTGGCCACCCCTTGGACAGCCCCCCACCCTCCTGGACAGCCCCCACCCCTGGACATACCTCCCACTTTCCTTGACACCACAACCACATGGACACTCTGGACACCACCCCACACCCCTGGACAACCCTACCACACCCCTGGAGACACCAACCCCTGGACACCCCCTAGACATCTTCCACCCCCTGGACATCACTCCCACCCTCCTGGACACCCCTACCCCATGGACACCCTGGACAACCCCCCACACCCTTCGACAACCCTCCCACTCCCCTAAAACCCCCACCCCCAAGATATCACCACACCCTTAGACAACCCCCAAAGCCATAGATATCCCTCCCACCCTTGGACACATCACCCCATGGACACCCTGGACACCCCACACCCCTGGACAACCCTCCCACACCCCTGGAAACCCCCAAACCCTAGACAACCCACACCCCTGGATAGCCCCCACCCTCCTGGACAGCCCCCACTCCCCTGGACAACCCTCCCACCCTCCTAGACACCCTCCCACTCCCCAGGGAAACCTTAGACACCCCAACCCACTGGAAACCCCTCCCACGTCCCTAGAAACACCCATGTCGTTGGACACCCCGCCACACACATGGACACCCCTGGACATCCCTCACCCTCGTGGACAGTCCCCACCCCCTGGACAGCCCTCCCACCCTCCTGGACACCCTCCCACCCCCTGGACACCCTGGAAACCCCCACCCCACTAGATATCCTTCCCAAACCCCTAGAAACCCCACCCCACTAGACAACCCCACACCTTGGAAACCCCTTAGACAACCCCTAGACCCTTCTGGATAGCCCCCACTCCCCTGAACACCCCTCCCACCCTCCTGGACAACCTCCCATCCCCATGGACACCCTAGACACCCCCACCCACTGGACCGCCCTCCCACACCCTTGGAAACCCCCCACCCCAGTAGACAACCCCACACCATTGGAAACCCCCTGGACAACCCCCACCCCTGGACAACCCCACCCCCAAAACACCCCCACCCCTCTGGACACCCCACACCCCTGGACAACCCCACCCTCCTAGACAACCCCACTCCCCTGGACAACCCTTCCACCCTCCTGGACACCCTCTCACCCCATGGACACCCTGGACACCCCCACCCCACTAGAAAACCCTCCCACACCCCTAGAACCCCCTCTCACTCCACTGGACACCCCCCACACACCTGGATATCCCCTGGACAACCCCCACCCTCCTGGATAGCCCCACTCCCCAATACACCCCTCCCAACCTCATGGACACCCTCCCACTCCCATGGACACCCTCACCCCACTTGAAAGCCCTCCCATACCCCTGGAACCCCCCCACCCCACTGGACAACCCCCACCCCTGGAACCCAATGGCCAAAATCCATACCAAAAAAACCATGAGAACTAGACCAAAACAAGAAGTAGAGAAAAATTAAACATTCACATACATAACATTAAAAAAATACAATGTCAACTAAAAAAACCTAAATCCAACCTAAACAACTACCAAATACACAATTATAATTAAAATATTCAATATTACATTTTACACTAAAAACAAACTAAAATCCATTCAAACCTGAAAAATAATTTAACCATTCTACTAGTAAGTGTTTGATCTCTTGAGCTCTATAGGTTTGAGGGTCATCAAATAGATACAAATTAAAAGGATAGTAGTTAACATGCATAATGAATAAATCAAGTGAAATATTATGACAATGTTTAAAAGGAAATCTTACCAGGTTAAAGTTCCCAAGTGTTCCAGTTGTAATTATTTCATACTTAAATCTTAACATATAATATCCCAATTTCACGACACATTGTTGTTCATGAAAATTATGTTTAAATGAATATAAATTTAAAATATTATATTTATGTAATAAATCAAAAAGTACAAATTATAAATGGATATTTACCTTCACTTTTACATGTTTGATCTTGGAACTTCTTTTCTTTGTGTTTTTTCTAAGGTAGACCCACACCCTATATGAAAATTATACGAATGGGATAAATTTAAAATTCATTATAATATATAAAACTATTAATAAATTGAAAATTAATTTTCCAACATATTCTTAATACTTTCCCACACAACACCATGGACAGAACATATCTAATAAATTGTTTTATCCCTTGCGAAAAAATACCTAACATCCAATGATCACTAATAAAAGAAAATTTAAGGTTAGTTTTTTTTATTTTATAAGATAATGAACGCTTTTCCATAGATATGTTTCATACCTCTCACAAAATGGCACCATCCAACACTCTGTGATTATATTCTGTTCAAATCTTTCCACAATATAATGTATTCTTTGTTCCTCATCCAATGCATGTGCTTTAGGGGAAATCAAATGCGTGTCCTTGAATCCATATACGTATGTACATTCATTCTTCTCACACATATTATAAAGACACCTAATACAAAACATACATAAGTATACATTTTTAATAAATATAACATAGGGAAAAGGTGTTAAGACATAGATGAAAATTTTTTTCACGACATTGATGCCCAAATTATCTCCAGTAACAAGATCCATGATAGCATTTTTTAGAGTCCCCAAATTTATTTCATGTAAAAAAACATGATCTTCTACTAGAAACGCATAATGACCTGCCATCAAATTTGAATATCTTGACAATCTGTCCATATTACTAGAAACTGTATCTGATGTTATAACCATTTGTCTTTTTTGTTGCCTATATATTATTTCTTTACCTTTGAAGTATTCCAGTAAAAATAAATAGATTAATATATTAGTTTTCGAATGTTAAAACTACTTTGATAAATAAAATAAAATAGAAGATATAACATAAATAACTCTATGGTAATGAGTCGCAGAAGTCTGGATGGCCAAATTAAAAAATGGATGATACTATATCCAACTATCATCACCTAATCTATAGGTAATGATACTCAAGATAATATATCTATAATATCATGTATAGTGACCCCATGATTCTCTACCTATAACTGTTGATGATGAGTTGCATCTCCAATACAATATACCAACCCATAAGCAACTATTTGATGTTGAGGATCATCAACATACAACTCGTAATAAGTAGGATGCTTCGGCGGAGGAGTTGGATAAAAATTAGGGTCTAGAGGCTGAGGTGGGGGAGTGGGGGCTACTGGCAGAGGTGGAGGATAAATAATGGGGTCTGTAGGGGAAGGTGGAGGAGTGGGAGATGCAGTTTGAAATTGTCATTTCATGTCTACAAACATAAACTGTACCAACGCTCTAATATTTTACTCCATCATCGCATTAATATTATGAACTTAAAACTCCAAGGATTCGATTTTTTTTTATAAACAACCTCAACAGAAGAAGTTGAAGAACATGGAAACACTTTTCTTACCAATACACCCATCAGATATGCTTGTACACAACCAGGTTTTTTTTGAGATTTCCCAATGATGTAGATAAAATATCTTACCACCTAGTAGCTATAAATACACCATATGAGCTCCACTCCTCAATAGAATCCTGTATTAATTAATTGAGAATTTTTGCAATGATTCAAATTATATGAAGAATATAGTTAACTTAATTAAATAAAATAAATATCTTAAAATACTCTCAGCTATTATTCTTGAATCTTCTGAAAGATATTTCACCTTTTTTCACATCAGATCTCTCTTCCATTTTTCATGTTTAGATGGATGGGATGGAGGGGAAACCTCTCCAGATATTGAAGACTCATCTCTTAGTTTTTTGTAATTTTTTCACCATTATTTGTTCTTCCAATAATGGATACCCTCCCTAAGATAAACTATGAGGGTATACATTTTTAGATTGGATCTCCTGATGAAATTTCCCTTTTCTGTAAATTAAAAATAAGAAATCATTAACAAAACATTAATAAGATCATTTATATCAGAAATCTTATAAAATTTTATATTTCCCTTACCAAAAATGATTCTTTCATTCTAATTTCAACAAACTGTCTCCATGTGTCTTCATATTTGAAAGGATATATACGATATGGATTGTCTTGACTCCTATGACCAAAAATGAAATCATATGTGAGTATTGATTTGAAATCCCTCCATATTTTAGTAGCCATCGATAAACATTTCTTCTTGACTCCTCTAGTGTTAGGAATATCAAATGTCATCTTATAAAGAAGAGGAAAAACATATAATACTAGAAACATTTAAATAATAGTCAAAAAATATAAAAAGATATTACCAAAATCATCTCCCAAAACTGATATATTATCGCTTTGTCCACACTTCTCCAATTATCATAATTTTTTTTACTTTGATCTTACCCTGAGTTGGTACAAAACTCTTAAAATCTTTTGCATTTGGACCTCTAGGATTATCATTCTCATCAAACTCAATGAGTATCATTTGGTCCTATGTATAGGAAAGTGATAATTTTGGTAAACGTGTGCACCCACATTTACCAACTCTTGAACTCTTTGTCGTTATGGGACCACATGAGGAAGATTGGGGAACATCAAGAAGAGCATGTGAATGTTCCTCCCCAGAGGTATGATCATTATGATCATCTCCAGAATCATGTGTTTGATCAACTTATTGATTTTTCATTATCCTTCAAATTAAAAAAACTAACATTAGATCCAAAATATACAAATTCAAATATTACAAGACTAGTGTAAACAGAAAATGAAAAGTTGAACTACTTTACGTAACAGTAATCATGGTTAATATGGTAAGCGTGTCAAAAAATGATAAAGATAGTAATGATGGTAAACATGGTAGTGTAATTTTCCTTTATCAAAATCAATAAATATATAAGTTAAATAAATGTAAACTATGGTAAAATATGGTAAACATGGTAAACATGGTAAACATGGAAAACATGGTACACATGGTAGACATGGTAGACATGGTAGACATGGTAGACATGGTAAACATGGTAAACATGGTAAACATGGTAAACATGGTAAAGTAATTGTTATTCAACCAAAATAATAGATATATAATTTATGTAATGGTAAACATGATAAACTAAACTAAACAAAATTAAAATAAACAAAAACTTATAATTATTTGTTTTAATACACATTTTTATAAAGAAAAACATTGCAATATCTATCATTTTAGGAAAATAATAAATGTAAACAAGAAATAAACATATGTTACCTATAATATTAGGAATATACAAATGGTTTTTTCCAAAATTCCTTCATCATGATCATTCCTTATGGCACAAACCGTGTCTTTAATAGGCTCATCATTATATTCTGCTAATATTTCCTTGGGAGTAGGGATATCCCATAAATTAGCATCTTCATCAAGTTGATCCTCACCAACATATTTATTTTCCCTTGTAAAAAAATAGACCACTGCATATCTGACTGATAAACTATATAGAAAATCTGTTTTGTATGTTTTTCCATTATAAAAGAATCTGTTGTGTCTTCCAATCTATTCAAATTAACAACTGTCATTCTAAAATTCATTATGTCTAACATTGTTGTTACCAATAAACCATTTGAATTTAAAAACATGAACATTAGTTTTAAAGTAATAAACCTCCCATATTCCTTCATTGACTGAATAATATGTACTTGATGCAGAAATTGGGTTTTTATCTTTAGAACTCAAAAAATGAATTTTTTTAAAAATAGAAATACACCACTATTCTAAACTTCACTTCTGTTTTCCGGAGATTTTGTATAAAATTTATATCCATTAATGTCATAACCGGACCATGTTATCACATTTAAACATGGAAAACCCACTAACCATCTTAATGTCTCTAATACATCTGATCTACCAAGAAAGCTCTTTTTAAACCATGAAAAAAATGTTTTGTTGTTATCATTCAAAATCTAATTTTTTTTCTTATTTGGATGACATTGTTTCAACTCATTAATATGCAATGTGATATATGGTTGAGCATCAACTATGTTATTCAAGATGTTTAATTCTAACTTCTTCATCTGTTCAGCTGGAAACGATTTGACTTTCAAGACATGAATCCCCTTTTCCTCATTATTAAATCATTCATGGAAAGATGGAGGCAAACCTATGTGCTCCACCATAGCCAAGTACCTCGTACAAAACTAAGAAACCTCTTTATTAATATACTTTTTAATAATGGAGGTTTCATGTCGATATGGGTTCTTAACACACCCCTTAAATATTTTCATATAACTTTCAAAAGGATACATCTAACGAAGATATACAGGTACACATATTTTTATTTATCGAACAAGATGAATCATTAAATTCACCATTATATCAAAAAAAGATGGTGGAAAATAAATTTCCAATTGAAAAAGTCTAAAAATTTCATCCTTTTCCAAATTGTTCGAAGTATTCACATCAATCACCTTATTAGAAATAGAAATGAAAAAATAACACAACTTTACTATAGTATTTCTAATACGAATGAGAAATATTACACGCAATGAAACAGGTAGAAGTTGTTGCATCATGATGTGAGAATCATGAGATTTCATAACTATCAACTTTAAATCCTTCAAAGAGATAATTTTTTTTACATTTGATGAATTAACTTGAGGCACTTTGATATCATAAAGACACTGAGAAAAGCTAATTTTTTCCCTCTTGGATAATGTATGACAAACTAGGGGAAGAAATGTTCATCTTCTATTAGGAGTGGGAGAAAACTCCAAATGTATTCCCATTTATAGTCAGTCTAATATTGCATTCAACCCATCTTTTTCATTTCCTTTAATATCTAACAATGTTCGAGTGAAATTGTCAAAGATATTCTTCTTCACATGCATGACATAAATATTATGTATAAATCCATGATATCTCCAATATAGAAGCACAAAAAATATTGACATTTTCTTCCAAATATGTCTATCATTACTAGATTTATGTGTCTTTCCCAATGTCACATCATGGTTTTCCACCCTCTAAAAATACAGATTAGGGGATAAAGGTTTTGGAGAAATATTAAATTCTTGTGATCCATTGAATTCCTTTTTTAGTCTTCTATATGAGTAATCCATAAGCAAAAACTTTCGATGACCCATGTACACTAGTTTCCTCCTAGGATGCAATTGACAATATAAATTCTGTTGTTCGCAAATTGGATATGCTTTTTTCCCCTTAACACTATATCCACACAAATTTTCCATATGCTAGGAAGTCATTTATAGTGAATAGAAGCACTGCATACAGTTGAAAATATTCTATTTTATAATAATCAAACACCCTAATACCATCCTTCTATAAATGTTTCAAATCATCAATCAATGGGGACTAGAAAACATCAATATCATTTCCGGGTTGCTTCGGACCAGAGATCATTATACTCAACCTGACATATTTTTGATTCATACAGACTTCAGGAGAGAGGTTGTAAATTACCCATAAAACAGTCCATGAAATATACATTCTATTGAGGGTTCAGTTTGGATTAATTCCATATTTGCACAACCATAGTATGAGATTTCTAATTTCATTTACAAATGTAGGATGCTTCTCATCATTTTTTTCCATTATGGAAAATCAACTGGATGATGTATTTTTATTTCACTTATCTGCTCTTCAGCATGCCATCTTAAACTTTTGGCATCATGTTAATTCACAAATAAATGTTTCAAATGATGAAATGTAAGAAGATACCAAAATACCTTGAAATAGATATTTGTAATCTCTACACCAACCTGTGATTTTTCCTACCACTTATACCGTGATGCCACACATTTAGGACAATCTAACAGAAATTCATATTCCTTCCTATATATCATATATCCATTCAGATAGGAATGTATTTTCTTGTATCCCAATTCAATCAGGTCTAATATTTTTTTGTCCTTATAATGTGAATCTGTTTTGGAAGAATTTATTTTAACTATTGTAGTATCTCTGTAAAACTTCTGTCATTCTATCCATGTTTCACCTTCAGGTTAAATAATCTTAACACTACTGAAAAAACTGTAAAATATGTACAACCATGATACAATGGTTTCTCAGCATCACCATATAGATGCGCAACTATAGGTTCTTTCTCAATTTGTTCTGCTACAATATCACAAATCATTTCTTAAATTCCATTGAAGTTACCATCTTGTGAATCATTATCCTCAGTAGATCTGACATTCTTTCTAGTTTCACCATGCCAAATACAGGGACTATAACTTGGATTAAAACCATTACAAATCAAATGATATTTGATCTCTTTACTTTTCAACTTTTTTATATTCAAACATTTTAGGGATGGACAGAAAAAATGTCACTTCTTGGAACATTTCATTTATTAAATTCCAAAAAGGCATCAAAACCTTCCTCATATTCATTACTCATTCTATGTTCCATAATCTAACTTCTACTCATCATTACCTATAACAAATATCAAAATTATATGTCTTGTTAAAATAAGTAAAATATATATTTATATGAAAAATATCATAATTTGGATGTAATTTTTTTTGATATATAAAAAAATATATGTGTATTTGAAAAAAAATATGCATGAAAATGATTTTAAAAAGAAAATATAGTTATATATAAAAATTTTAAATTCATATTGGATCCTTTATTCTTAAGGTAGATAAATAATACATCCTAGGCCAACTAGGAACCAAATTCACCCTTTCGTAAAAAAGAAATATGAAGTATAAATATTAAAATATGTATACATTCACTACTAAAAATTACACATATCCCAACGATTTGAAACCATTGGAATAAACCCTGAAACTATTTGGATAGATTACCCCAATGGTTTCACACACCATTGGCATGATGGTCATCGCAATAGCCCTATACCAAAGTTTCTACAGGAACCGTTGGTATAGACTACTTGAAAGCCCCCAAACCCCTGTATAGCCCCCCAACCCCTCTGGATATCCCCCACCCCCTAGACACCATCACCCACTGGATATCCCCTTACCCCCTGGACAACCCCACCCCCTAGACACCCCCCACCCCCTTGGATAACCCAAACCCCTAGAAATCCCCCAACCCCACTTGAAAACCCCCAATATAGCCCCTCACCCACTATTAGAAATTCCATCATTCCCAATGGTTTTAAACCATTGGGATATCTACTGAAACTATTGGGATTGTATTTCCCAATGGTTTCATAACCCGTTGGTATGTGAGGCATGGTAGTAGCTCTATACCAACAGTTCCTAGAGAACCGTTGGCATATATGGTCTGAAATTAATCTATACCAATGGTTCTACTTAAACTGTTGGTATATATATGTACCAACGGTTGATGAACCGTTGGTACTGGTGGGTATACCAATGGTGTTCAGACCATTAGTATACATTTTATTCCAACCTGGAGTATACCAATAGTTTTAGAACTGTTGGCATGCCTGTATACCAATGGTTTTAGAACCATTGGTATAATCTATCATACTCTGTCCTATATACCAATGGTTTCGAAAATGTTGGCATACTCTATCCATCATACTTTGTATACCAACAGTTTGCAGAACCGTTGGTATACATCTTATGTCACCAAAACTGGATAACCTACATGTAAACAAACTGCATCCTGCATGTGGGTAGCCTGTATGTAAATAGCAGGCATGTAAAACCCTTATTCCAAAGATGGAAACCCCAACCTGAAAAACTATAAACCTACACCTCTCCAATATATTTCCCAACCTGTAAACCCCAAACTGTAAAACTGAAAAACTTCACCTCTCTAAGAAACAAAATTGTAGTTAAACTGATATTTAATTTAAATACAAAGTGTTAATAGTTTAAAGATAACTGTTTACAAAAGGTTTGATAAATGTTGAGAAGATGGCAGTTGGAGATATTGAAAATCCAAATAAAATTTTAGAGATATATTAAATAAACTGGTTTGTTAATAGAGATTGAAAATGCAAAGGAAATTTTGGAGATATATTAAATAAATTGGTTGGTTAATAGTAATTAGGCGATCATCAAATTCTATGTCCAATTTCATTCCTTTATTCATTCCATTATAGTAGAAAAATGTTTGTTTCTCATCCTCTTACTCTAATAAAGTCTGATAATTCTTAGAAGGTTCAATTGATCCTTCTTGAATCACTGAAGATTTATCCTTTTTAAAATTCCCAGACTTCTTGGTATTTTTGTTACCAACCCTTTTCCACTCCATGAATCATCATCATCTGAAGGCCCTTCACCTAAATATAAGAATATTTTTTGAAGGGGAACTCCCTTGGAAATGGCTCTGCCGACATCACCCTCCTTCTAGGCCTCTGCTTCTTCTATGTACTGTGAACCTGCATGGTATTCCTATTTTTCCCAATATCCAAGCCAAAAATACCATATCTGTAGGTCAGAGATGAAGGACCAGATCACTAACCCACTGGTCGACCTCAAGACACACAAAAATTTCAAGAGGTTTCGAAACATCCAAAGTGAAGAATTTGAAGGATCTTGATTCCAGTGAAATTCATAGGACCATCGAAAGAAATTGATTGAATCTGTTTGGTGAGTTCAAAACCACTGAGAGAAATGGATGCCATAGAAAGGGGGACAGACAAATTTATCCCCAACGATTTCAGTCGTCTTGAAATCATCCCAAAATCGGGGGGAATTTGGTTAATATACTAACTAGAAGTCACACACTTTACTTTTTAAGGTTGTATAAACACCGATAATCTATGGTCATAAAAATATGAAGAAAATATGATGATCGGAAGAATAGAACACCTTAATGAATTGAAAATGTCCTTAAGATTGATTCGTAAGGAATGTAAGGTTAACTTCACCTTATGAAGAGAGTTTCAATAAACAAATATGGAAAAAACATGGTGTAGTAATCACCCGAAGAAATTATGAAATGTTAAATTGAAAATACTTTGCAAGAAATAAGAAGAAAATATGGTGTTTAAGGCTCTTATAGCAAATGATAAAATGAAAGGAATAAATGTGTGATTACTTCAGAATTAAAATTTGTCTTAGATAAATGCATCAGAAGATGAGATAGGTCAAGTATGCTATGTGTGATTTTGGGTGTATGACATCAAGATATATTTTTTGGAAATTTGAAAGTAGTACATGAATGGTGAAACCTCATATGGGTTTTGGAATGTAGGGTGGCTTTGATTTTGAGGAAGAGAATTTGAGTGCTTGTGGTTTACCCTCGTGGTTGTATTCTAGAGGGATGGACATGTTTGGGTGCCTAGCCTATGTAATGTATATTAAAATGGGTGGTCCTTATACTTATAAATTTGATCATGAGAATAATAGGTGCTCAAGGAAATGTGGTTTGATGTGGTTTTATGTGAAAACCCTCTCTTTGGGTGGAAACTATGCATGGGATATTTGGTTTTGGTAGGAAGCACTTGGAGGTGCCTGGTTTTCATTAAATGAGAATCGCTTGGAGTGTTGGTTTTTTGCTAGTGCAAATGGTTTCTAGGGGTAGGACCAATTAGAGGGTGTAGGCTGAGATTCTTGAGTAGGGAAGAAAACTATGAGTAGGAAGATGAATGATTTCGATGTGATGATATTATCATGGGTAGGGATGGCCAAGACTTTTAAAGGACTTTGACATGTCCATGTAGTGATTGGCAACATCTGAAATAGATGACTGTTGGTGGTATTCATCGATAAAATCAGAGCATTCAATTATTTTGTGACGATCATTCCAAAAACAATAATATATTAATTAGAATAATGGGGTGCAATAGCTATATGTCTAGTTACCCTACTGTCTTTTGGATAGATATGAAACATCTTAGGGGTTATGATCATGGAGAGTTTTTGTGAAGCCACATGGTGGAAACTACACCGTTGACTATTTATGGGTGAGGTCCTAATAGTGGGTCAAATATTGAATAATACCTTGGGTTTCATTCAAGGATGTAGGGAATGAGTGACAATTGAGGTTTCATTTGGTTTCTCAGGTTTAGGAAATATAGACATGTCTAATTCTGTCTTTAGTAGTGGTTGGAGAGTTTGACAAAGTGGTTGAGGTTTTTTGGGTGAGTTGATGATGATGAAACTTCTATGGTGGGGAGTGATGTATTTGTTTCAAATATATAATCCCTATTCTAGAAGACACATAGGTTTGTGGAACTAGCTTTGGATTGGTTGGGGTGTCATTGTGATTGGGTTGGTTGGGGTGGGATTGTGATTCTAGTGAGGAATCCTTGATGTGTGCAATTAGTTTTCATAGGGTGTTTAAATAGAAAATCATTTAGGGTATATGATTGAGTCGATAGTGTGGATTCTTAAGGTTTAATGATACATCTATTATGTGGTTTTGAAAATGATAGGTGCCTTTAGAGTTTGATATGTGTCTAGAATTTTTGGGGAGTGATCTATAAAAGGGAAGAATGTATTTAGAAAGAGCTGCTAAAAGGGATAAGCTGTGGATTCCGCAATGTGTTGGGTTGTCAAAATCTAGAATTTGTTTACATAAAACTGAAAATGTGAAATATGTTTACAAAATCCAGAATTTGTGAACTATTTTTCTAAACTGTGAACTGCTCTAAAAGTTTTTAGAGCATGGTGTTAGGAAATATGAAATCTTTTTAAAAAATCCAGAACTTGTGAACTGTTTTTATAACCTGTGAACTGCTCTAAAATGTTTTTGATCATGGTTGTAGAAAATCTAAAATATGTTTACAAAATCAAAAAACTTGTTAACTTTTTTTGTAACATGTGAACTAAACCAAAAGTATTCTAAGCATGGTTGCATGAATATGTCATTTATAGGTTCAATGAATGATTTTGATATTGAATAAGTATTGATTCAATACTCATCTCTCATGATATTTCAAAGTGGTATCAAGAGATTCAAAGTTTGTGAAGGTATGAATGTAAATCAGTATCTTTGAGTGGGGTTGGACACACTGTGCTTTGGATTGAGGCAAAGTTGACTCATACACATCACATATGACCCATGGATCATTGTCCTAAAGTTTCAACAAAATCAGAATGTGTTTGGTCATTTTTCCGTATGTCAGTTGTTGTTTTCACATAAAATGATGTCCATTTTAAACAAAAGAGAGACACTTTGAGTGGTGTCGCCCACAACACACCTCAGATTGAGGCGGGTTTGACCTGTACACGTCAAAAATGACCCATTTATCATTTTCCTAAAGTATCAACACAATCCGAATGCGTTCGGTCAGTTTTCTGTATGCCAGTTGTTGTTTTCACTTAAAATCCTGTCCATTTCTAATAAAAGTGAGATAGTTTGAGTGTTTTCGGCCACATCGGCCCTCATATTTAGGCAGGGTTGACTCTTAAAAGTGAGATAGTTTGAGTGTTTCTGTATGTTATTTGTTGTATTCACTTAAAATGATGTCCTTTTGAAACAAAAGAGAGACACTTTAAGTGGTGTCTGCCACACCGTTCCTCGTATTGAGGAGGGGTTGACTCATAAACGTCACTTATGACCCATGGATCATTTTTGTTAATTTTCATCAGAATCTGAATGTGTTTGGTTGGTTTTCCGTATGTCATTTTTTGTTTTCACTTAAAATTATGTTCATTTTAAACAAAAGACAGAAACTTTGAGTGGTACCAGCCACAACGTGCTTCGTATTGAGTCGTGGTTGACTCTTACATGGAACATATGACCCATGTATCATTTTCTCAAAGTTTCAATAGAATCTGAATGCGTTTAGTTTTTTTTTCTGTATGTCAGTTGTTGTTTTCACTTAAAATGATGTCCATTTTAAACAAAAGAGATACACTTTGAGTGGTTTCGGCCACACTATGCCTCCGATTGAGGTAGGGTTGACTTTTACATGTCACAAATGACCCATGAATCATTTTCCTAAAGTATCAACACAATCTGAATGCATTGGTTGATTTTCCATATGCTAGTTGTTATTTTCACTTAAAATCCTATCCATTTCAAATAAAAGTGAGATGGTTTGAGTGGTGCCGGCCACACTGTCCCTAGGATTGAGGCGGGGTTAACTCATACAAGTCACATATGACTCATGGATCATTGTTCTAATGTTTCAACAAAATTAGAATGCCTTTGGTTGGTTTTCCATATGTCAGTTGTTGCATTCACTTAAAATAACGTCCTTTTGAAACAAAAGAGAGACACTTTGAGTGGTTCCATCCACACCATGCATCAGATTGAGGTGGGGTTGACTTTTACATGTCACAAATGACCCATGGAATGTTTTGACAAAGTATCAACACAGTTCGAATTCGTTTGGTCTGTTTTCTGTAAGCCAGTTGTTTTTGCTTAAAAGAGTATCCATTTTAAACAAAATAAAGGCACTTTGAGTGGTACCGGCCACACCATGCCTCAGATTGAGGTGGGGTTGACTCATACACATGAAAAATGACCCATGGATTATTGTGTTGAAGTATCAATACAATCTGAATGTGTTTGGTCAGTTTTCTATATGCCAGTTGTTATTTTCACTATAAATGTTGTCTGTTTCAAATAAAAGTGAAACAATTTGAGTGGTACCGACCATACTGTGCTTTGAATTGAGGTGGGGTTGACTCGTACATGTCTCAAATGACTCATGGATCGTTGTGCTAAAGTAACAACACAATCTGAATCCGTTTGGTCTGTTTTTTGTGTGTTAGTTGTTGTTTTCATTTAAAATGTTGTTCATTTCAAATAAAAGTGAGACACTTTGAGTGGTACCGGCCACACCGTTCCTCGGTTTGAGGTGGGTTTAACTCATACACGTCACTTGGGTGTTTTGAGTGCTATCAAGTGCTGATTGAAGATCCGGGTGAGTCTAATCCTCTTCTTTCTTCTTCTTTTAGATTTGGGTTTACACTCTTCTATCATCTTATTCCGAAGCTCTAAAACCCTATTTTCTGTTGGGATTTAGGGTGAATCTTTAAGAGAGCATATATTGGGATTCGGGGACCAAGGAGGAGGGGGGGGGGGGGGGTGCTGTTCGGGGTCTAGGGATTAGGGTGAGGGGGTTATCCGGGGGATGTCTGGGGTCCAGGGAGGAGGGTGGGGGGGGGGGGGGGCTGTCCGGGGTCCAGGAAGGTGGGTGGGTAATGTATCTAAAACTCTAGCTTAGTATCATACATCTAATTTTGACAGGAATACAAACTACCGAAGGGTGTTGTACTAAAGCAGGGAAAAATCACGGCCTGACCGCGGCGTGTTGGCCTGGTTCAGCGACATCCATGGGGCATCATCTTCTAGATAGGTGCAAAGGGAGTGGGAGGAGGCAGGGCAACATTCTGGCCATCACCTCCATCCCCATTAACTATGGGTGGGTAATGTATCTAAAACTATATCTAGGTATCATTCATCAAATTCCAATTGGACTGCAAACCACCGCGGGATGTCGTCCTGGAGCAGGGCCAAATCACATCATTATCACGGCGTGACCGCGGTGTGTTGGCCATGTCTGGAAATATCCACAGGGAAACATCTTCTGGCCACGAGCGAAGGGAGCAGGAGGAAGCGGGTCAACATTCCGACCGTCACCTCCCTCCCCATTAACTATGGGTGAGTAATGTATCTAAAACTTTATCTAGGTATCATACATCGAATTCCAAGAGGACTACGTACCGCCGTAGGGTGATTTCATAGAGCAGGTCCAAATCACGGCATGACTGCAGCGTGACCGCGGTGTGACTGCGGAGTGTTGGCCCGATCCAACGACATCTGCGGGGCAACATCTTCTAGCCAGGAGTGAAGGGAGTGGGTAAAAATTCCGGCCGTCACCTCCCTCCCCATTAACTATGGGTGGGTAATGTATCTAAAACTATATCTAGGTATCATACATAGAATATCAACAGGACTGTGAACTGCCGCGGGGTGTCGTCCTAGAGCAGGGACAAATCACGGTGTGACCGCGGCGTGACCGCAACGTGACTGCGACATGACCACGGCGTGATCGCGGTGTGTTGGCCCAGTCCAACAACATCCACAGGGCAGTATCTTCTGGCCAGGATTCCAAATAAATCCTATATAGTTGTCCTTCATATTATAGAAACCGATCTTATGTTATAAAAAACAAACTCTTGATTCAGGATTATGGTATTATAAAGATATATATTTTATATTCGTTGTTTTTAAAAGTGGTTTTATTATAAAAACATGACTTTATTTATCGAATGAAATAATTATATTAAATAAAACTTATTCAAGATATACAATTCAATATAATTATGCCGAATTAAGAAAGAAGATAAATTCAATTTAAATAATTCTTAAATTAAAGAGGCTACGAGAGGGACTCTACCTCAAGGTGAAACCAAGCTGTCCACTTCGGCTCTTGGAGCTTTCTAACTAAACGCTGCCACTCCCCCACTGGGTATACGCACCTTCACACACATGCAAGGACACCTAGCCCCTTTGCACACACCCACATGGCCATGAGCATGTGCAAGGGGATCCTTACACATATGATTATATGCAATTACCGGTATACACTCACCTGTGTATGCATTTTTATATTTATACATGGGCACACCTATCCCCATATGTGTATAATCATTTCCATGGTTGACTATACATGTAACGGGGGAACCCACATACATATACTTAGTTAGCTATGCACACGCTGGTGAGTTACCCTTGACTTGGTGACTCAAAACCAACGAGCAGGGATAAACACACTACACAAATGATATTAAGAACCTTAAAACACATCAAGGACCCTACATAACCAGTGAAAAACCAACCAACATCAATAAAGACTTACCTCTATTGGAGAGAACCAAATCCACCCGAACCAACACAAAACGATCCAACACACTACTAAAAACATAATATGAAGTAAAAAACATTAAAATCCCCAAAATATATGAGGTGCAAGACAATTAGTAATCATAGAATCTTACCTCAGATCAAATCTGGCAGACTGAAACAATCTGAACCCCTTCTAGCCTCCTTCATAGACTAGAACTACTCCCTGTCCATAGAAACCAGTAAAATACCCAAGTGGCCAATGTGATAAAGAAAATAAAATAAAAAATAAACTAAAACATACCTGTATCCTATGACTATACATGTCACCACCCAACATATAAGAACCACAATTCCACATGGGTCAAATCATGTTCCTACAAGCAAGGGGGAAACAAATACTTGTTTAAAAATGATACTATCAAAAATTAAATTTCTATTAATTAACAATTAATCTTCCTATTAATGGTACATAATTAGTTTGGCTCGAGTTTCAGCTTATTTTGGATTTGTTCAATAGATTTTTTTTGGGAAATTACATGGCTAAACCATTACTAAAAGGTCAAGATAGGTTGTGGTGTAAAGTTACTGTGGAATGGAAGAATGAAAACATTATTAGAAGTGATTCCAACTAATCTTCAATGACCAAAACTTCCTAGATGAGCTTAAATAAGCTAGATCTTGAGATCTATTAGATATGGATTAGGAAAAATTGTTAGTGATTGAATATGAATCAACATTCACTAATATGGTAAGTATATGTCAAATCATTTGATTAATATAAGGCTTATGGCATGAATATTTGTGATGAATCTATGACTAATGATGTGATCATGGACCAGTTTTCTGATTTTTCTCACCTATATATTTTTGGTTAGTGTGATATATTTAGAAAATATAGGTTTTACATGAACTTGGAATGTGAGTTATTTAATTCCTCATTCAGGTGGAGGGAATAAATCATTTAGCAGTTAGAAGATGAAGTATAAGCACCTCTATCGGTGATCAACCATTACTTAAATTAATTGTTTCTTTAAACAAGAATTCTTATGTATATAAAAACAGTATTAAGAGCCTCAATAGACCCTTAAACACTAACTTGATTATTCAATCATAGATTTCCAATGGATTGATTATAACTATGTTCCATGGGATTCATGGAGTCTAAGGACGGTAAATGAAAGTAAATAGATTAACATAGTAGACCTATAGATATGGGGTTCAAAAGATGACTAGGTTTAGATAAAATTATTTAGTTATTTTATGGAAATGAAATCACCCAGTCACTAGGTCTCCAAGTCGATAAGATATCGATTGGGATATGAGTGGTCTAACACATGTCTTATAATTTTAATGATATGTGTATGGAATGAATGAGGGTTTAGATCAAGTAAAATATTCCTAATAGGATTGGGCCTTATGGTGATAGATGTGGCAATTTTACGTCTATTGTTTGATGATCTTAAACAAGATAGATCTTGAGATCTATTGTGTGAGATGCCTCTCAAAAAATAGAAAATCCATTAAAATGCATCACATAAAAGTAGATAAAAGATCTCATAAAATAATATAAATTCAAACAAATTGTATCAATAAAAATGAAACAAGAAAAGAATCTAAATAAGGAAGATCACCCCTAAAAAAAATTGGGATAATGATTATAATACACATGTCCTGTACTTATTGGGTTTTACGTATGAAAATGTGGAATCAAAAAACATTAATTCAATGTATAGGTGAACTCAATGATGTAATGTTGAATCACCCTCCTTAGGATAATTTTGTAAAGGCATGAATCATCCAAAAAGCTAAAATAAATCATATAAAAAATTGGAAATGACTAGTATATAGCCTGAATGAAACATATAAACATGAATAATAAATCATAATTAACCTGAATTCAAGCTTACGAGGAGTTAGAATTGATGCTTACACAGAAGAAGGGGGATTCACGAGCGACCATGAGTGGGGAGCTGTGAGCGATGAGCGGGAGTCGGGATGGGAGGAGGGGAACTCAAGGGAGATGAGAGAGGCGAAAATAATGGGAGGAGCGGAGTGGCCCTGTAGGGTTTGGATAACTGTGGCTTGAAGGGGGATGCATGAGTTTTAATGAGTGGGGAGCGGAGTGTGGTGTGTGGTGAGCAGCGATCGATGAGTGGTGAGTGGCGAGGGGTGGTTAGTATGGGAGCGGAAGTGAGGGGTGGTCGGTATGGGAGTGTCAGTGAGGACGGGAGGAGTATGTGAGTGGCACCGAGGGTTTGGAGAAGTGTAGCTTAGGGATAGGAGAAGTATCCTGATGCCGAAGGTATTTTAGATAGATATATCCCAATAGTTCATATGTACCGTAGTCATAGGGTCTTTTTCACAATAGTTTGTTAAATTCATTGGGGAAAAGCGTTGGTATAGGTGGAATTTCCACCAGTGAGTTAAACTAAAGAGATGAAGTATGAGATGCTAGTGTGGGTATTGGGTATTTTCGGACAGATTGGCATTACAATGCCAAGAGGCTTGGTGTGATTTAGCTTAGTATGGAACCTGGTTAGTGGGGTTGGGTTATAATACATGATTTTGATGAGGTTCTTGACTGGAGTATTGAGAATATAATGTATATGGGTTCGACATGGTGTGATTTTGTGACTAGGACAATCATAAGGTGAATAATCCTCTTTGTCTAGTTGGATGATGAGATGTGCATTGAGGCATGGGATAATCCTCGAGAGATGAATCTAGACTATGTTACTGAGAGGATAGACTAGGATAGGTTTGATAGGATTGGGTGGGTGGCCAACCCATGAAAGGATGATATGATGTATGGAGACACTTGAAGACAGTTGGGGTTATTTATGCTATCTCATGGAGACACTTGGGGTTATTTCCTAACTCCAACATACTCAAGAAATGTTCCCACAAAATGTTTTAGAAAAAAAATTTCATCTCATGGAAGACCCCAAGGATCATCTATCTTCCAATGTTTCCTCACACTCACACCATATGGTATTAAAGTATACAAGTGATCTATGCCAACTAGTTAGGATTGCATTACTACCATCCATTCGTAGAAATAAGTAAAATACCTAAGTGGGCAATGCGATAAAGAAAATAAAATAAAAACTAAACAAAAACATACCTACATCCTATGACTATACATGTCACCTCCCAATATATAAGAACCACACCGCCCCATGGGTCAAATCATGTTCCTGCAAGCAAGGATGAAACAGTTCCAATTAATAATCTCGTAATCTTTCATTATGTTATTTATATAGCACGTTGTTGGAAACACCATACGAGTACAATTAGCCATTGAATGTGCACCTATGCTACATTGGTTGAGTTGAAGATTGTGCAAATAACCCTCTTCACTATGGAAAGAACCTCATAGGGACCATAATCAATGTTTAGCAGTTGATCCTACTCTTGAACCTGGTTGGGCACCAGTCCATGAACCAGATGGTCTACTTGGTCATGAGGGTGTAAACCATTTCATTGTAATATACTAAGAATAAAGTTATTGGTATATTTTCTAATAGAAATTTGAATTTCTCAAGGTTTGAGTGCCAATCGACTTTAGTTCCTATGTTAATGGCCCCTTAACTATCCATAGATGTCAAGGGGTGTCTCCCATGGGTGTCTTGTGGTGTGAAGTGTCTATTTATGATTTATGTGGTTCTTCCGTATTGTGGGAATTTTGTATTGCATGGTCAGTTTAATAAATACACTGTTCAATTGGAAAATACACCCATAGTCAATAGAGATATTCCCACTTTTGATATAGAATACCATCCAAATAACCAACTCAGAAATCTGAGACCAACATTTTACTTTACCAATTCCAATTACTTAATATATGCAACACCAACTTATGTTTTATGAACCGATCAATTAAAGGGATAGAAAATCCTCACTAATTGAAGATATTATTGCAGGTATAAGATGTATGAAACTATTATAATATAAGACCTAATATATGTATGATTATTTTAATCTTCTAGAATGTGTTCTAGATAAATTTTCTAATTTGGTAATTTTTGAAAGATGGATTGAAAAATCATAGATGAAGATAAAATGGTCGATGAAAATGGACGAGTTAAGTCATAATGTTATATAAAAAAGATTATATTTATCAACATGCATGGTTTTTGAACAAATGTATCAAAAAATCTATATTTCATCATTAAAAAATTGACCTTGGGAGTAAGGGAATAAGAAAACCTACCTCCAATCAACAACACATGACCAAGAATGCATCACCTCTGACAGTTGATGGCCAAATAACCAATAAGAAACTACCATGAACCCTAAACACCAAAGAAACCACAAAAATCAGGTCGGCCCCTTAAACCTGATTTTGACCAAACCAAAAATTACAACTGGGAAGAAGAAACCCAAAAGGAAAACAAGAAAAATAATTGGATATCTGTGAGTTTACTGAAAATTTAGCCACACACATATATACATAATGCAATAGAATTGCTAAAAGACATGCATGCCCACCCAAAATCAATCCAACCATCTGTCTAATTTTCATAGATCGATCGATCCACCTAACTTAACTGGTATTAATTATGTGCAGAATATGATGAAGAAGATAATGGAGTAATTAATTTGATATGAAAAGAAAACATCATATTGTGAGTAGGGATTCGATGGAAGGGCCTACTAGAGAAACACTGAGGAGTAGGGATTCGATGGAGGGGCAACGATTTGAAAGAAAGAATTTTTTCCAGGGAAATGAAGAAATTATAAAATAGGAACACTAAAATAGACATATATGTTTATCAAATACATTTATTTTCTATATTATCAGTAGGAAAATCAAGTGATAGACTAAATGAGTGATGCGTTGAATGAAATTAGTATATACCTGCTTTTGATGTTGGTGGTGGCACCTGCTGAGCAAAGGATATGGAGACCCAGAGGAGTTCTACATCATGGTGCCACTGGTAGAGATCATCCGAGCTATGGAAGAGGGAAACATCATGGAAGAGCAAAGAGATGGGAGTAGAGGGGAAGAAATTGAACCCTAGGTTTGTAAGATGCATCAAGTTTAAACCGATAAAAAACATTTAAATTTGAAATTAAAAAAGAAAGGTGATCTCACCAGATGGAAGCACCGAGTCTACCTGGGTGAGCAATTTTGCTATGAGTCTGTGAGTTTGAAGTTGCATCAAATCAATTCTTCAGTCATCGAAGGGGATAATTCCATTTTCAAACTCGTATGATTGTATGAGTTGCCTCACGAATTCAACTACAATGGAGGAGAGAGTTCACAGGATGAGCATGATGGATAATATGAGGAAGAAGAGGGTTGCAGGAGAGAGGCACTCACCGGATAAGCGCCAGGGGAGAGGCACTCACTGGATAAGTGAAATGATTAATCGGGGGAGAATAGTGTTGAGGGGAAGAAGAGGGTTGTGGGGAAGAAGATAGTTGTGGGGGCGAGGAGAGTTTTTGGGGGGAGTGGCTCACAGGAATGAGCCCAATGGTGTTGATTTTTGAGGATGTTATACCTACGATTTCTTTAAAACCGTAGGGATAGACATGTCTACCTCATATATATGAACAGTTTTCTTAAACCGTTGGCATAAATGCATTGGTAAAAACCTATTTTCTATCAGTGAGCCCCCTGGACACCACCCCCAACCCTGGACACCCCCACCCCCTTCGAAACCCCCCACCCCCAGACACCACCCCACCCCCTCAGACACCCCCTAGACACCACCATCCCCTTGGATAGCCCCCACCCCCTAGATAGCCCCCCGACCCCTCTAGACAACCCCACCCCGGGACACCCCCACCTTCCTGGACAACCCCCTCACCCCCTGGACACCACCCCCACCCCCTGGACACCCCACCCCTTGGAAAGCCCCTCACCCACTTGACACAACCCCACCCCCTTGGACACCCCTAGACACCACCACCTCTTTGGACAACCCCCACCCTCTGGATAGCCCCAACCCCTCTGAACTTTAACACCCCAATATTTCATAGTACGTTATTTCTTCAAAGTAATTCAATAACTTGCACTACATGCAACACCCTGTTCAAGCGCACCACGACTTACAAAACTAGACATTCAAAAGTGGTTATGAATAGTATTAACTGAATTTTGAACTTTATATAATCCTTATAATTTTAGAAATCATATTATGAGTTTCTTGGACATAATGTACGAACTAATTAATTTTTTTAGATAAAAGAAGTATTTATAAAAAAATGCAGTTTTACCATCTTTTAATGGAGAACCCTTTTTAAATCCAATATTTGACACTTTTATATATTCAATTTGACAAATAAACTTTTTATTTAGAATTAGGACACAAAAATTTAGTTTTTATAAATATTTGGTGATTTTTTGATTACTTTCATATTTGGGTGAATAGTAAAAAATACTATATTTTAACTGAAAACAAATTTTTTAATAAAAATAAATTATAGTGTTAAATTATAAATATTAATGGTTTGGAAGTATAAATAGATTATATTTTTACCATTTAATATAATGAATGTCAATTTTAGTAATTTAACTTTGAAATTGGACATAAACACGTGTTAATCTTTTGATAGTTTTTTTTTAAAATTACACCTGTTGGTTTTGACAACGAGAATTAATTTTAAATTAATAAATTCAACCTATATGTTTTGAATATTGTAAAATAGACTTCATTTTTGAATTCGGAATATCAAAATTAGCTTAAGGTGTTTTTTTTTATTTTTCTGAAAACTTTCAATTTTTGATGAATAGTGAAAAACACTGAGTTATAGTTTAAATCTGAATTTTTATTTAAATAATTATTTATTTTATTTAAATTATTTTAGGTCAAAATAGATACATAATAACTATATAAGTTCAATTTAATTCATTGGAGTCTGTTAATAATAATTTTAGATATATAAAATTTTTATTGGACATTTTACAGTCTTTTACCCACCTCCTAGGTTCATTTGCAAATTTACATAAAACTTAATTTTACCGCTTCTGTGAGTTGAATTTAAAAAATCCAAGAGACACGGTTAATATCAGTAAGTAAAATGTGGTTAAATAAGTTGAAAATAATTATTGGTGAATAGTAACTTTTTACTTTTGTTTACCACAGTTAAAAGTAAATAGGGTAATTAAGGGTAAAAATGACTTTATTATTACCCTAACACATTTACTAATTATATTGGATAAGTATAATTTTACCAAACACAACCTTAGGAATAAAATATGAACATATTTGGTCAACATGGATTAGATTAGGACATTTATTATTATTTAATTCAAAGAAGAATTAAAAGAGTTGAAATCAAAGTTTAATAACTAAAACATTTTTAATATAGGGTTATACATAAGTTAAATTTGACTATAAATAATTAGTATAAAGATAAAATTATTTTCTACAGAATGGTATTTTATTTATATTTTTTGGACATTAAATAATTTAATTTATTTAGGACACAATGATGATGCAGTAATTACCTAATTAATGAAATATTATAATATTTGATATTATAAATATCCAAATAAATGTAATTTGAGACTTTTTAATAATTACACTAATTTTATAGGTTAATATGAAATTTCAGGGTTGGTTAGTTGAATTTTTTTCGATGTAATAATGTTGTTATGAATTTAGCAAAAACAAAATAACAAATAGTGTCAAAATTAAAATAAATGAGTTTTTAAAACAAATATTATATTATTAATTGATATTATATTCCTAAAAATATATTGTTCAGCCAAAATACTTATATAATGATAGGTGTATCAATAATGAACCACTTGGGGTTCTATTGGTAGTATATAGTATGTTTATTAACCATATAATATAAAAATACAAAGACACATGGTAAATGCCAAACCATTTAACTAAGAGTCAAATATAAAAGATAAGGTTAATATAGTGACCCAAACCTGTCTAAAACCTATTTTTGAGTGGTTTTTGATCCATTCCCAGCTTATCCTTTAAATAATTCATTTTGGGGCCATTAGAAACTGAAAATGACTTTATTATAAAATAATATTTCTAGCTTTTCCTAAGGTTCCTCTCACCCCTCTTATAAAAGGACACTCCTCCTTATCTCTAATTCACACATTCAAATCCATTTTTCTTAGCCAACCCCTACCCAAATAACTTCTCAACTGTCCTCCCTTTATCATAGAGGCCTTCTTTTTGTCAGAAATCCAACCTAAGGAGACCTTTTGATCAAATCAAAATGAATAACCTGAAGAAGAGATAAATATTTCATCACCTCTTTCAAGTTCCTTTATTATTACACTTCCTCTTTAATTGTTGTTTCCATTATAAAATAAAAACTCCATCATCTTCTATATATTATGATGTACGGATTACCGTCTCCACGATGTGATGAGATTCATTTCCACGTTCACCATTCAAAGATGATAATAAAATATATATCATTAATAAGTATGTAATATTTGACATAATAATTCTACTCTAGAGAGATATATATATATATGTACTTACATATATCTTATTCACTTAGTTCCATTCAATACTACATGAAAATGGAAACAACTTTTATACGTACGTACGGACTACCATCTCCATAAACGGGGTTTCCCATTTCATATATATGTCTATTATACATATTTATATTCTAAATATATATGATATATAAATGATGTTTTATATTATGGAAGTATTTAAATCTTGATCTAAGTGATACAATTAAGTGTAACAAGTTAAAAAACGCACGATAAAGAAAGAAATTATTACACAAAATGTTTATTTAACATGGAAATTATTATTAAATGGGTAGTATAAATTCATAAATGAATCAGGTATGATATCATAAATTTTAATATTGTTCTGGTATAATTTAATAACATACTATGGTCTTCATACAAGAGGTTAAACATACCCTCGACTATAGGAAAGTGAAAGGTAAGGGTTAATTTCACAATCTCTTAATTATCTGAGATTATTTTTACATAATTATATATTGGGACATCTTTATTATCCATGTCCGTGTTTCATAAAAGTTTTTTAAAAGGGAATATTTTAAGGTACTTTTTACTAAAACATCATTTTAAAATGTTTTAAATATTTATTCTTCTAAACAACTCTCATTAATGTGCATATTTTCAAAATGGGTTTAAGGATTTATTTGTATGGACATGAATGTTTTAAAATGTTAATTCATTTCAAAAGTTTCAAAGTGCAATGGGGAACTTTGATTCAAAAATATCTTTTAAATGACTTCCTTTATAAATTATGTGACTTTTAAATGATTTCATGAAAAAGGGATGTTTCTCTCAAAGATATTTACTGATCATTTTCAACTATGTCAACATACTTTATAGGATATTATTTTGATTTAGGTTGATTTATTATGATACAAATTTTACATATAGTATTGAATGTTTTGTGATATGTATTACTATGGATGTGTTATTTTTATACCATTCATGGTTTAATGATAAAGTATTGACATTTCTTATGCCAGTTTTAATACGAATGTTTATGTTATATTTAAACCTTTTCATATGAGGAATGCATTGGACTTAATTAGTGACATTTGGAGCCCGCTATAGCTCCTCAATGCATTAGTAGGTCTCACGAGACAAACTAGTTTCGTGGAACAAGGCCTTGAAAAAATCTTATTTGTAGTCTTGGAACAAGGCCTTGACTATGTGGTTATGAAAGTCTGGTATTATGCATTCCATTATTTTGAAATTGGCTATTGATATTGCATGTGATTATTCGACTAGCAGAATATCCATGTGAGTAAGTAAATGGAATTATTTTGATTTATATTTTCCATATTATGATGAAGTTTATGTCAAAAAGGATTTTTTAAGTTTTATACATTACCTTAAATGTTTATTTTATTTATGAAAGCTTCCGCTATATTTTTATACTTATTGAGAATCTGATATCACCTCTTTCTATGTTTTATTTTTCCCAGGATGTGAAGAAGTATATTATGGCAGACCTATAGGGAAATTCTATGGGATCTCAATGTTTTATATGGAAACAATGTTGTTTTAGTTTCCCATTTTAGGAAGTAATATAAAACTTATGAATGTATATAGTACTTACAAGGATACTAAACTAATCAGTCTTTTGAGACTTGATCATATGTGATCATGCCAATGTTATGTAATAATGCACCTGATTTGAGTTTCTAGGGTCGGGGCGTTACAGTTGGTATCAGAGGAAGTTTAGTAAAAACCATGGAAACTAGATTTAGATAAACTCCGATTAGATCACATAGCCTTAAGATAGACTTTGATGATTAGTATAGAAGAAGTTCCTAGAATTTTGGTATTATAATGATTTTTTGAGTTTTACAAGTAATACATCCCTATTCGGATATGAGCAGGTAGAGGCAGCTCTAGAACATATGTACCTAGGGGTAAAACCTGAAAATACTACTTTGAGATGGACTTGAATGGGAACTGGTGCACGAAAATGGGCCTTGCAGCACTCTATGTTACGACACTCCTAAGGGATATTCTTAGGATAATTATAATTTTCTTTACAAACCATTATGAAGGGTTTATGAGTTTATATTTCCTAAAAGAAAACATTTTTATGATTATGGATTATATTCATAAACTGTTCAATTTACATTTGGTATTTTACATGTTTGTCATTATTCATTACAATTTATAAACTGACCAAGTGTATGTCATTGTATAGAAATGGTGCCCAGATGAAGGAATGTGAACTTCAGCAATACGCATGATCTAAAGAGTAAGAAGGATCATATCTTTCATGGTATTAAGCCAACATTTAGAAGGGAAACTGTCTCCCATGTATTCCCAACATATGAAGCAATAATATCATGTGTTAATAAGATAAGTAAAGAATTCTCTGAGTTCTATGACTTTGAAGGGAAACAAGAGAAGAAAAGGATGCAAGAGAGAAATATGGATAAAGGGAAGAGGAAAAAAGATGGATTTCTTAATATGTGATAGCTGTGGAAAGAATTTCCTTGGTATATGATTGAAGGGAATGAGAGTTTGTTATAAGTGTGGACAAAAAGGACACCAAGTACGCAATTTCAAGGGTTATAAAAAAGTTTCAAATGTACAATGTTTCATCTACAAGGTGTTGTGACACTATGCGAATCAATGTCCAAATAATCAGATTATACCCCAAATACTGCTATTGGATAACAATAAAGTTATGGTACTATCGAAGATGAATAGGAATGATTAGATTTCTTACATTGTTGTTAAAGTATCGTGTCATTTGAGTATTGTATTAATGATGTACATGTTATAATAATTATAGATTATATAAGGATTGTATTTCAGTAATATTTCATTAAGGACTTGAGATTGTGTGGAACCCAAAAAAGTTACTTAATAACAGGTTAAATTTTTGGAAAATATACAGTTGAGAGAAAGATAAACCATAATACGGTTCTGATACTGAGGTTGTGATTTTGGAATAATACATGGATGATTTGAATAAATTATATTGGATATTCTTAACATCCTTGAAATTGATTAATGATTTTTATATTCCATCATTGTTGGAGTTTACAACATTTTTGGATAGAAGGAGTATATCCAGTATTCTATAAGCAATAAGGAAGCATGAATGTAATCAATAAGGTTTTATGGTAATTCAGGATGCTGCAGTGTTTTAAAAGAATACTTGATGAAGGTGTTCACATGTTATTACGTGGAAAAAAGGATCTTCACTGTGTTTACCTTCCTTATAAATTTTGGACTGTGAGTTTGGACTAAAGTATTTTGGATAATTCTAGTTTGAGATTTTTTGTGATTTCCATAAAAAGGACAACCCGGAGGTCGGGCGGCAACCCATCAAGTCTGGCAAGGCCATGAGACTTGAACCAGCAAACGAAGGGCGACAAGGGTGTATCACCTACCACTGGCCCACGTGATGTCCTGGGTTGAATAATGTAGTTTTTGAAAGGGTCTAATAGATGAATTATAAATTCATTTTTTTGGAACCCTATACAAATAGGTTAAATAAAATATTTTTTAAGTTCTATTATATTTTAGAGTGAAAGATGAGTTTGTGGTAGAAAATAGTTAAAGGATGGAACTATACTTGTCAAGTATATATTTTTTCTTCAATTATTCTATGAAGAAATTAATTCTTAAATATTATATAAGGGATCTGAAAACTAAAAATTTGTTATACTAATACCTTATGTTTTATTGAACGGATGATATTTTAAATCATAATAGATTGATGGCTTTGGGGCCCTCAATTGTACAATTGTTTGTGATTGATGACCTCAATCACTCCCTATAAATATTTATGTTTTCCCTCCAATTATATATCCTTAATTTCCACCAATTTTCTCCTAATCAATATCATAATTTGGTGGTGAATATTTTATTCCCCTTTTCCTCTTATTAAGACTAAATTTTATTAACCCAATTTTCGATATGGGTTTTCCCACAAAGGTATTTTCAATTTTAAACTTTTATTTTCTAATAATAATTTCAAATTGCGAGGATGCAATTTATTGAAGGAGGGATGAATGTAACACCCCAATATTTCACAGTATGTTGTTTCTTCAAACTAATTCAATAACTTTCTCTACATGCAACACTGAGTTCAAGCACACCACAAATTACCAAACTAGCCATTCAAACGCAGTTATCAATTGTATTAACTAAATTTTTATCTTTATATAGTCCTTATAATTTTAGAATTCATATTATGATTTTTTTAGACATAATGTAAGAACTAATTCATTTTTTAGATAAAAGAAGTATTTTTCAAAAAATATAGTTTTACCGCCTTTTAATGGAAAATACTTTTTAAATACAATATTTAACACTTTTATATATTCAATTTGAAAAATAAACTTTTTATTTAGAATCGGGGAATTAAAATTTAGTTTCGATAAATTTATTGGTGTTTTTTGATAACTTTAATATTTGGGTGAATAGTGAAAAATACTATATTTTAACTAAAACAACTTTTTTAATGAAAATAATTTATAGTGTTAAATTATACATTTGAATTGTTTGAAATTATAAATAGATTATATTTTTACCATTTAATCCAATGCTGGTCAATGTAAGTAATTTCACCTTGAAATTAGACATAAACATGTGTCAATCTTTTGATAGTTTTTATTTCTAAAAAATACGCCTTTTGGTTTTCACAATGGAAATTAATTTTAAATTAATAAATGAAACATATATTTTTTTAATTTGTTAAAATAGAATTGATTTTTTAATTCTGAATATCAAAATTATCTTATGGTGAATTTTTGGAATTTTTCTGAAAACATTCAATTTTGGATGAATAGTGAAAAACACTATGTTATAGATTAAAACGGAATTTCTATTTAAATTATTATTTATATTATTAAAATTAATTTTGTTCAAAATAGACACATAATATCTATATATTTTCAATTTAATTCATTGGAGTTAGTTTATAATAATTGTAGATATATAAAAAGTTTATTGTACTTTTTACCGTCTTTTACCCACCTCCTAAGAGCATTTGAAAATTAAACTAAAACTAAATTTTACCACTTTTGTGACTTGAATTTCCAAAATTAGAGAGACATAGTTGATATCAGTATGTAAAATGTGGTTCAATAATATGAAAATAATTTTTGGTGAATGGTTACTTTTTACTTTTATTTGCCACGGATAAAAATAAATAGGGTAATTAAGGGTAAGAATGATATTATTATCCTCCTAACACATGTGCTAATTCTATTGGATAAGTATAATTAGACCAAAAACAACCTTAATACTAAAATATGAACCTATTTGGTCCACTTGTATTATATTAGGTCATTTATTATTATTTAATTCAAAGAAGAGTTAAAAGAGTTAAAATCAAAGTTCATTAACTAAATTTTTTTTAATATGGGGTTATGAATACGATAAATTCAACTATAAATATTAATTAGAAAGATAAAAATATTTCATATATATTGGTATTTTATTTATATTTTTTAGACTTTAAATAATTTAATTTATTTATGACACAATGATGTTGCAGTAATTACCTAATTAATGAAATATTAAAATATTTGATATTATAAATATCCAAATAAATGTATGTTGAGACTTTTTAAGAAATAAAATAATTTTATAGGTTAATATGAAAAGTTAGGATTGGTTATATGAATTGTTTTTGAATTAATAAAGTTGTTATGAATTTAGAAAAAAACAAAATACCAAATTGTGTCAAAATTGACATAAAATAGTTTTTAAAACAAATATTATATTATTAATTGATATTATATTCTTAAAAAAATCAGGTTCATAAAAAATACTTATATAATGATAGGGGTATCATTAATGAACCACTGTGGGTTTTATTGGAAGTATATAGTATGTTTATTAACCATATAATATAAAAATACAAAGAGACATGGTAAATGTCAAACTATTTAACTAAGATTTAAATATAAAAGATAAGGTTAATATAGTGACCCAAACCTGTCTAAAACCTATTGGTTGGGTGGTTTTTAACACATACCCATGTTATCCTTAAAATAATTAATTTTGGTGCCATTAGAAACTGAAAATGATTTTATTATAAAATAGTATTTCTAGCTTTTCCTAAGGTTCCCCTCACCCCTCTTATAAAAGGGAACTCCCCCTTTTATCTAATTCACATCTTCAAAGCCATTTGGATCGGACAAACACTACCCAAATACCTTCTGAACTGTAATACCTTCATCCTATAATCCTTACTTTAGTCATAAATCCAACCTAAGGATCCCTTTTGATCAAATCAAAAGGAAGAACCCGAAAAAGAGATAAATATTTCATCACCTCTTTCTAGTTCCTTTATTCTTCAACTTTCTCTTTCTTTATTGTTTCCATTATAAAATAATAACTCTAGTATATTATATATACTATGATGTTATTATAAATATGTTACAACCATATTCATTATTCTATCCATCCTTTGAATGAAATGTCACCATACGTGCGTACGTACGACTTACCGTCTCCACGTCGTGGTGAAATTGTTATTCAATACATTATTATTTGGGTGGGTATAAAAATGATGTGTAATTGATGTAAATAATAAATATGACATGAAAATTATTCTTTATATACTATATACCATCGAATTATATATTATTTTAATATGAAAATAATGATATTGTCACTCGTGCGTACGTACGGATGACCGTCTCCACAACGTGATGAGATTCATTTCCACATTCACCATTCAACAATGATTATAAAATATATATCCTTAATAAGTATGTAATATATGACATAATAATGCTAATGGAGATATATATATATCAATATATATATTTACTTAAATATATCTTATTCACTTAGTTCTGTTCTATTCGATATGAAAACCAAAACAACATTTATGCATATGTACGGACTACCGTCTCCATAAACGGTGTTTTCCATTTCTTATATATGTCTGTTATACATATTTATATTCTAAATATATATGATATATAAATCATGTTTTATATTCTTTAAGTATTTAAATCTTGATCTAAGTGATACAATCAAGAGTAACAAGTTGAAACAGGTACGATAAAGAAAGAAATTTTTACCTGAAATGTTAATTTAACATGGAAATTATTATTAAATGGGTAGCATAAAGTCATAAATTAATCATGTATGATATCATAAATATTAATATGGTTCTGGTATAATTTAATAACATACTACGGTCTTCATACAAAATGTTAAACGTACCCTCGACTAAAGGAAAGTGCAAGGTAAGGGTTAATTTCACAATCTCTTTGTTATCTGAGATTGTTTTTACGTAAGTATCTACATGGACATATTTATTATCCATGTAAATGTTTAATTAAATAGTTTTTAAAGGGAATATTTTAATGGTTTTTTACTAAAACATCACTTTAAAATGTTTTAAATATTTATTCTTATAATCCTTTATCATTAATGTCCATGTTTTCAAAATGGTTTTAAGGATTAATTTGTATGGACATGAAGGTTTTAAGATATTAATTCATTTAAATTTTTTCAAAGTGGTATTGGAAAATTTGATTCAAAAAAATATTTTAAATGACTTCCTTTATAAATTTTATGACTTTTAAATGATTTCATGAAAAGGGATATTTCTCTCAAATATTTTTACTGATCATTTTCAACTATGTCAACATCTTTTACGGGATATTATTCTTGATCGAGGTTGATTTATTATGATAAAAATATTCCATATTATATTGAAGGTTTTGTGATATGTTTGACTGTGGATGTGTTATTTCTATACCATTCATGATTTATAAATAAAGTATTGATATTTTGTATGTTAGTTTTAATACGAATGATTATGTTATGTTTAGACCTTTTCATATGAGGAATGAATTGGACTTAGTAAGTGATGGGTGGAGCCCTGTATAGCTCCTCGATGCATCGGTGGGTCTTATGAGACCAACTAGTGTCTTGGCACAAGGCCTTGACAAAATCTTATTTGTAGTCTTGGCACAAGGCTTTGACTCTGTGGTTGTGAAAGTCTGACATTATGCATTCCATTATTATGAAAGTGGATATTGATATTGCATGTGATTATTCAACTAGTAGAATATCCATGTGAGTAAGTAAACGACATTATTTTGATTTATATTTTCCATATTAAGAAAAAGTTTATGTTAAAAAGGATTTTGTTTTAGTTTTATAAATTACTTTAAATGTTTATGATTATTTTTGAAAGATTCCACTTTATTGTTATCCTTACTGAGCATTTGAGCTCACCCCTTTCTATGTTTTATTTTTCCCAGGATGTGAAGATTTATATTATGAATGACCTGCAAGGATAGTCTATGGGATCTTAGTGTTGTATATGGAAACAATGTTGTTGTAGTTTTCCATTTTACGATCTAATGTAATCTTTATGAATGTATATATTACTTCCAAGGGTACTAAACTAATCAGTCTTTCGAGACTTTATCTTTTGTGATCATGACAATTTTATGTAATAATGCACCGACTCTAGGTTTCTAGGGTCAGGGCATTTCATGGAAGGCCCCCACCCCCTGGACACCCCCACCCCCTAGACACCCCATACTCCCTTGGACAACCCACTCATCCCCTAGACACCAACCCCACCCCCTGGACACCCCCACCCCTGGACACCCCCACCCCTGGACACCCCACCCCTGGACACCCCACCCCCTAGACACCACCCCCACCCCTACCCCCTTGGACTCCCCTCTAGACACCCCCACCCCTGGAAACACCCCTCACCCCCTCTACCCCCTTGGACTCCCCTCTAGAAACCCCACCCTGGAAACCCCCCTCACCCCCTCTACACCACCCCACCCCCTATACACCCCTACCACATCGGAAATCCCCCTCACCCCCGGGACACCAACCACCCCCTTGGACACCCCCTAAACACAACCACCACCTAGGAAAACCCCCAACCCTTTGGAAAACTCCATAACCTCCCTACAACCGCCACCCCCTGGATAGCTACCCCAACCCTCTAGATAACCCCCACCCCTGGACAGCCCCACCCCTATGGACAACCCCCACCCCTATGGACATCCCCCATCCCCTGGACACCCTACACCCCTCTAAACACCCCTAACCCTTGGAAAACCCACTCACCCCCTATACTCCACCCCACCCCCTAGACACCCCTAACCCCTTAGACACACCCTCACCCCCTAGACACCACCCCCACCCCTTTGGATACCCCAAACCCCCTTGAACAGCCCCTACACCGCCTAGACACCACCCCACCCCCTTGGAAACCCTCTGTACGCGGACACACACATGATAGAATACACAAAAATAGTAAACTTGAATGATATCAATTCCATTGTTTATTTTACCAGAAAAGAATTTAGCATTGTATAAATGAACACCATGTAACCTAACTTGATAGAAATAACAAATATAGAAAAATAACATCTCAAAAAATTAGTTTAGGGAATCATGAAAAATAAAAACTGAAACTGAGTCACGTGAGGTTTACTTAAGTGCTGTGAGTCGACCTGATAGATCTGGTGATAATAAATATGATGTATGATGTTGAAAAAATGAGGCTGGTGGGCACTAATTTGAAGAATCCTTTCAAGGTTCTGCGTGCGAGAGAGACGAGTTGCATGTCACCCGATCGAAGAAATTAGAACAACTAAATACGAGGCACAATAAATATTTTAAAAGCTTTATCACGTAAGTTATTTAATTACCAATGTGATAAAATATTTTTTTTATGTTTATAGGATCATTTATCTAATAACCAAAGTAGAAAATAATTTATCACATTGGTTATAAAATAACCGACATGACAATTGGTTCTTTATCACATCGGTTATTTTGATAAACAACATGATAAATTGCTGAGATTTCCTTTATCTCATCGGTTATAAAATAACCGACATGAAAAATGACCCAGATTCGATTTTCACATTGGTTATAAAATAAAGGACGTAAAAAAGCTAATCTCAGTATTTTTTGCAATGGTTTTAAAATAAACGACGTAAAAAATTGATTCTCATCGATTTTTCATGTTGGTTATAGCATAACCGATGTGATAAATGGATTTTTACAGCTTTTCAGGTTGGTTATATAGAACTGAAATGAAAAATCATGAAATTTTAAATGTTTTTTACACCAGTGAATAGACTATTAAAGACAAAAATGGAGGTTTTCCCAACATTCATTAAAAACATGTCATCATCAGCAAACTTCAGATGCAAGATAAAACTATTACCTGAGTAGTTCTTATAGGGTATTATGGTTCCCTCCTATAGGATGCATTTAAGGATTCTAGTTAGTGACTCTTGAGATAGAATGAACAAGTTGGGAGACATCGAGTCACATTTCTTGAGGCCATAGGCCTTGAAAAAACCAAAACCCTTCCCCATAAGTAAAATGGAGATCCTGGGATAAGTGTAACATCAGATTAATAGGTTCCAAACCCATTCCTTGAATCCAAGATTCCTCATATCTCTGATAATAAAACTACATTCTATTTTATGATATGTTTTTTAAATAATTTTTCAAATAATATTAGATCCAATAGTATTTCAATTAAGTTCTTCCACTATTTCTTTTTTAATATCTAGCACACCTTGAATATTTATACCTTTGATAAACCCATGTTTTTTTTCTTCGAATACATGTCTTGGAATGATACAAATTAAACTCCTATTTATGATCCTTGAAATAATAATATATATATTATTACATAAAAAATAGGTCGGTACTGATTAATGTAAGTGGGATGAATCACCTTTGGAACAAGCACTAATCTTGAGGTGCAGAACACCCTAGGAAAGGACCCACCTTTAAAGAATTCATAGATCACTTCCCTGATTTGGTCCTTGATGATGTGTCAAGAAATCATAAATAAGGAACTGAGAAAACTATCAAGACCATCCATACTATTTGGATTCATGCTGAAAATAGTCTCTTTGATCTCCACCTCTCCCATAATTGTCTCCAGATCTTTATTACTCTCATGATCAACCAGAATAGGGATCCTTTTAATGAATATTTTATTTTCCTTGGACATGTACCTTCTAAAATTAGAGATCATTGGCCCTCCAATAGACCCTCTAAGGGGGTGAGGGCCATTTTACCTGAAACTTTGATATCATCCGTATAAGACCCATCTTGAAGTTTCAAGTTGATTCTTCAAGGATCCTTATTTTCTTTAATACATGTCTAAAAAATCCCATATTGTGGTCTCCATATTTTATACATAAATATATTGATCTATAATGATTGGTTATTTATAACTCTAGAATATTTTCTACCAACTAATTTTATTTCGATATAGGGAAATAAAGGTGACATTATCCCAATATTATTGAAGCATTTTTCTAGTCTATAAACCTCATTTTTTTATTCCATTTAAGATGGTTCCATTACCATGTCTATTCAAAACCCACTCCTGTATCTCCATTGCCAACCACTTCAACCATATCATCATATTTTACTATGAGACCTCAAACATAGGTTGTTTCAAAGAATTGTTAACCATTTTTAAGAATACCTCTATTCACTTCCAATTATTTGAGAAGAAGAATCTCTATACTCTATTAATATACTTTATGACATTCAATTATAAAGGAATATGGTCCAATTGAGCTCATGGTAAATGAGAGACTAAGGTATTAGGAAACAAATCCAAACCTTGATGTTTTTGTAGGCAGCTATCTAAGTTTCACTATATATGTTGGTTTCCTTAGTGATTGTTAAACCAGGTGTATCTATTACCCAACAATCGAAGGACCATCAAGACATTATTTTACATTATGTCCTTGAATTTATACATGGTTTTTATAGAGTGATACACTCCATTTTTATTTAATACATCTTCTATATTGTTAAATTTCCTCAAAAAAACCTGAAATATTTTGATACATTGATGTTAGATATGTTATTCCACATAGTAGCATGCATTGCAATAAGGTATTAACTTCCCTAGATGGGGACCTTGGTATCTTTTAAAAAGAGATGCAGGACATTTAAAAAACCTGATAAGAAGTCTAAAAAGTCCTAGTTTGATAAGGTGGTGGAAATTTATTTGTGTATGAATGAGAAAATCACCCTATGGGAGTAAATTCTAAAGGAAAAATTTAGGATCAAATGGATAAATTTAATTATAGGAACAATGATTTTTTTAATAACCACCATAGGGTTAGAGAATATTTTGAACCCATTAATTAATTTAATAATGTAATTAAAATAATCATTGGGTTGAATGAAATAAGTGTGAATATTGTTCATTATTATCAGGATCCCTTTAATAGTGGATCTTATGTTAGTCTCACTGATTTTAAGAATTTTGTCCCCAGGTTTGTTGATTACTTGGATAATGTGATGCTCACTAGGATTTCATATCTTTTGGAGTTTATGGATGCCAATATTTCTCTCAATCCAAGGAGTTCTCCTTAACCAGTTGGCTTCACCAATATTTATTTTAGGAATACTGGGATATTATTTTTTATGATTTTATAAATATTATTCCTATTTCTTATAGAATATAATTATACAAAGGGGAATACATTCTCAATTTGTGGTACCTTTTTCCATATATAATTATACTAATTACCTCCCCTCATTTATGCATGTTTATTTAGCCAATATTTTACAAAATTCTCTACAAGATCTGGGATACCCGGATCTTTATCATCATTAACAAGGTGGTTTCTTACAACCAATCTAGTTTTGTTCAAGGGAAGAAGATATGGTGCTGTCTTATTTCTACTTCAGAATACATTAACCCATTGAGTAATCCTAGTATAAATTAGAGTATTTTTCTGAAAATTGATTTTAGGAAGGCCTTTTACATGATTAATTGGCAATTTATGATTTAATTCCTTTCTAGGTTTGGTTTCAATTACCTTTTAAATGAAATTATTATTTATCTTTTTAAATTGGTCAAAATTTCAACTCTAGGTAATAGAAATCCTAAATTATACTTCCCATGTTTCTGGGGAATTAGACATGGTAATCATTTATATTCCACTCTTTTATGAATTTCTAAAGATTGTTTAAGTAGATACATTGTTGACATGGTTGAAAAAGGAAATATGAAGAATACTCAAACTTGGGGAGGGTTCAAGGATCCATATAATTTATTTTTTATAGATGATTTGATTCTATTTCTCTAGAGAGGTTTGAATAAAATTGATTGTACTACATAAATTCTTGAACATTATGGGTCCATCTCTAATAATCAAAAAACTAGAATAAATATCATATTTTCGTCAGTCTCGATTTCAACGGTCATGAGAGGTTGACCATAAAAAGGGGATTGAAAATTAAGGATTTAATTATACCCTTCATTTACCTAGGAATACCCCTATTATAGGGAAGGACTAGGGATGATAAATTTTGTGAAATTGTTAATAACATCAAAAAACAACTTAGCTCTTTTATAGGTAAATCACTCTCCTAAGATGGAAGGATCTCTATTATCAAGGGAATTTCTATCCCCAAGCCTATTTACCTCTTTATGTATTAAAAATGGCCTAGTCCATTAATGAAAATCATAAATCAAAGTCATACGAGCTTTATATAGAGTGGAGACATTTATGAGAGGAAATTAGTGGCGGTAAAATGGAATACATTTTGGGAAACTTTGAAGGAGGAAGGCTTGATAATTAACAACACATCCCTTCTCGATGATACACTTTATGATACATTTGTATGGAGGTTGTTAATTGATAACTCAAATAATAATTATTTTTAAGAATATATTCATAAATTGATTGGGTTCTAGAAAGTTTCATTACCTTCTCTCTCGAATCTGGCCTTTCATTAAAAGTTCTTACACATCTATGATGGGGAATTATATATGGATAAACTCCCTCAATTATAACTCGAATTTTGTAAATAAAACTTGATTATTTCTCCCTTCGCTGAAATATTTCATGGGAAAATCCATGAACACAATGTTAGAATAATGGAGAAAACTATATCCTCCTTGGAAAAACTTTCTATGCCTCATTGTGAAGCTATATGTAGATACCCATTTTTCGCCTTGTAACACTTCAAAATATTTATATATATATATTTTAGAGTTAGGCATTCAGAATAAATGAAATTATGAGGTCTGGTGTTCCTGGAATAAATTTTATAAAATTTAAGTATATTTTATACTATTCACACAAATGATATGGAATAAATTTTAAATGATAGCTTAGATTGGAAATCCATGGCCACAGTTGAGTCTGTAAGGCAACATTTCTCCTAGGCGAGGTATGACTTTCATTGGCATGAGACTCCTATAGAAAAAACTATCCTAGGTTAAAAAAATAATTAAAAAAAATAATTATTTTACCCTAGGGGTCAATCTAAATAAATCTCAAATGGAGGTTTGGATTGGAAATATGAAACCACCATTGAGTTTGGAATGGGATATTTTTCCTTGGTGCGACATAAAATGAGGGGGCACATTAGTTTCAGATTACATGCTATTTTGGAACCATATAAATATAATTTTAGAATATTGGATTAGGGTTATCCCTATTCCATTTCTCCATATATAATCCCCCTCTCTATTCCCAAAGGTGTTATTCATCGTTCTTCATTATATTTATGGCCAAACTCTGATAAATATTTGGCATATTGAAGCAGGAGAACCGTGGATGTATCACCCATGAAGAACACTCTTTACAAGGTAGGATTTTTAAATTTTTGAGTTCCAAATCTAGTTTTTGTTTATTTTTAATTCATATCCCCCTAATTTGTTATTTCTAACCCTCAATCATCAATGACCACAGACACAAGACCACCGATCTATTTGGAAACTTTTTTTGGGTCCATTCTTTTTGGGGTTTCACTGAAAAATTTTGGGCGTATAAAGTTACCATTGGATCAAGGATACAGATTCATTATAGGGATGGAATCATCGCAAGGTTCCTTGATATGTTTACGGTTTCAGAAGCAGGTGAACGGATCATGCCTGACTGTCTATGAAGGGACAACTGGGGCACTGCTGGCGTAGAGACCGATGACAGCTTATGACCACGTTGTCATAAAACGTCAAATTGATTATGGTTTTTACATTAATTTATAGTATAATAAATATCCTAGTTCATCTTTAAAGGAGAATTGATAGGTTTAGAGTATGAATTTTTAATAAAAAGTAATAAAAAGGAAGATGGTTTTGAAAATAATTTAAATAAATTAACTTAACATAAAGAGTTTAATTGTTGAAAAACCAAGTGGGTTTTAAAATATATGAGATAAATGGGTTGTTGTGATTTAAATACACACATTTCAAGTTCATTTTTCATAGATATTCAGTTATTTTTGGATTCATTATTTGGTTGAAATTAATTAGAATCCCAATTCATTTCAAATCCTTTATTTCATTTCTTGAAGAACCAAACATTGACATAACAATTGTATTTTCAAGGTCTAGAACATATTCATGGAATAAGAGCTTCCAAAATAGATTTAAATCTCAATAAAGTGGGTAAGAAAAGGATTCATGTTTTTTCCAATCAGAACAACACATGTCACACACTCAAAACCTCACACCGATCGGTTATAAATTAAGTGAAAATCAATTACATGAATAAAAAAAGAATTCAAATAAGAAATAATTTAAGATACATGGAAAGAAATGTTTTAACACCCAAATAATTCCAAAACAGTATCTGATATATTTATCGGAACTCCCTTGACATGTTTGTAGCTCCCTCACAACAAACTCCCTCCATTTTGCTCGACATCGGGAGGAGGATGAAGCTCGGGTGAAACTCATTCTTCATTCTTGATCCCCCTTTGAGGACAGGGGACTTCAAAAATTCAAGGATAAAGATGAGACTCCTCTATAACTCCAAAATTTTAGAGCTTTGATTTTGGTTTAAACATCCAAATTTGGTTCCCTTGGTGCCCTTTTATAGCCAAAATGGTAAGTGGTTTTGAGCACCCAGTTTGGGTGATACCATTTGAGTCTCGGTTTTGGACATGGAAACAACCATATCACGACTTGGAAAAAAGAGAATAGTTGTTTTCCTGAATTTAAATGGTCTCATTTTCAATTTTGGTGAAAATTGGATGTATGTATTGGTAGATATTGTCAAAATACCAAACCAAACTCCTAACCTATTGTAGATTCTGTCCCCTAGAGAGAATGGTAGGGATGAGCCCCTTAATGGATGAATGGGGAGTGTATTCCTTGATATGAGTTGTACACCATGATGTTTTGGGGCATAAAAAAACTTTTAACCCATTTGGATACATGTAATTATCATAATGTTCAAAATAGCGGACAAATGTCCATGGGAAACCATGCAGTTTGACCCATTTCCCTTCCAGATCATCTCAGAGGCCTCCAAATCACCTCCACCTTCAAGTAAAATATCAAAACAAGTATAATTTCCCCTTTTAATAGTGATAAATATTAAATAATTCATTAAAAAATGAAGTTCATATTGATATTATATTTATAATTTATGATGGAAAATTAGTTTAATACAACCGTGTTAGGGTGAACTAAAACATTGAATTGCAGTGTGATCAGCTTCTGGAGGACCGCGTATCGGAAGAGGCACTATAGTTGCAGTGTTGTCGCATCATGTTGGGCCATGTAGCACGAAATTCATCTTGGTGGGGTCACACCATACAACTCGATGCAGTGACAGGAACTACAAGACCCACAGCCGGTGAGCGGACCATGAGCCAGACCCACATCGGCAAGCAGACCGGGCCACGATGGGTCAGATCCAACCCATCGGGTCGGGTTAGGTTAGATCTAGTGACCTGGGCCGGATCCCGGGTCGGACCTCGGGTCGAACCGGATCAGATGTCTTTCAACCACCGTGACAGAAGCCGTGATATGGACCATGGTCAGTCAGTCAACTGTGGGGTGGTTAACCCAGGACCGGACCGACCACGACGATAGTTGGACAGACCGTGAGTTGGTCCACTAGCTCCGAGACCCCTTCTAGAATATTCAAATGATTGTATCTTTTGAAATAGGTGTTTGTTTGATGCACTGTATGCGGAAGAATGTTCCTCTCTTTGATACCAAACTTATGTGATAAATTTGATAATTTGACTTTCAGAGTCAAGATGTGGACCCCACCTAAACCTGTCCAGGTGTCTTATAGTGGAAAGCACCCTTTTCACCAGTTGTTTATTTTTGGAAAGCGAATATCCTATCCTGCATGTTTTTACACTTGGAGTGTAATAATGGACTCATTTTCGACATTTAGACTATGATGTGAGGTGTTTCGAGAATGATTATTTCTCAGGTAGTGTTCGATGAAAACATTGATTGGACTACTATATGAGAGTTTTCTAAGTGGAACCCTCTAGCTGGGATGGGCATGGGTCCTTGACCTACTAAAGTGGAACCCATCGGTCAGGCTGGGCATGGGTCCTTATAGATAAATGAGTGGAATCTTTTAACTGGGCTAGGCATGGGTCCTCGATAAAAATTGGCATGACACGCTTCGGCCGGGCTGGGCATGGGTCCTCAATGATAACTAGAGTGGCACCCTTCAGCCAGGATTGAGATAGGTCCTCTACTTGAGGCGAATTTTGATTTACAAGATCAATGATGAGATGTACTTTGATGCAACCCTGGACTCACAAGTAAGACGAGAGCTTTCCCTACCAAGACACATCCTTGTAAAGTGACCTAAAATGTTGCTGTCGATATAGACCTGTCCAAGGAGGATAGTATCAAGGTGTGGTGCTTGATCCCCTTCTAACTCATAGTTCAGTACAGATGTTTGGGATGATGAGCATCGATGGTGGTTACTCCTAGAACAATTGGAAACTATTTACCAGGGCTTAGATTTGGGAAGGATATCCCTTTACTATCTCTCTCTCCCTCTCTCTCATTTGGGGTTATTTGTTTTGAGCATACATATATATTTTCTTTTTCACCCTATTGCTTCACCCAATCCTTAGGTTCTAGTTACTCTCCTTCTAGGAGAGGTGAAGATGCACGGGGTATGCCACGTTCTTTCCATGGCTAGCTTCTGAGGGTTGGAAGATTCTACTCTCCTGCAAGAGGTAGTGAAGAATCTATGAGAAATTTATCTTCTCAACATTTCTAGAACCTTATATTTGGATGATCATACTTCACTTATTTTTGGGTTCATCTGCACTTTTTTATTGTACTATTTTTCTATATACTGTACTATCTTTCCTTTGTATCCCTCACTGCTCTCCCTTCTCTTCAGGGCATCCTACTAAGTATGATTATACTCACCCCTATCTAGGTTTTTCCTAAATGTATTATGCTTTATGTAGATGATAGAATGATCTGATCAGGATGCCATGGAGCTCAGAATTAAAGGTTTCTAGGCCACATGTAGTGGTCACAGTTGGGTTCCTAGAGCAGATCTTCCTTAGCATATTCACTTTTAGTTTTCCATTAGGTTGGGACACAATAATGGTTGGGCCTGTATTTTTCCCCTTTTCCCTTTCTGTTTACATTACTGTACTCATACTATGTTAGTGGTTAGTGTGTGTATGGTTTATTTATCCTTACATTAGTTTTCATATTTTATTTTTTCCCTCTGCACTTTTACATCGAGTTGGCTGCGTGTGTGTACAGGTACCAAGGCAAAGGCCTCCCCTTTTTTATTGAACCTTCAGCACTTTTCACCACACCTGGCCCATATTGGTGGGCATGGGGTAGTTGTAGCTCAGGCCTCAGTACTGGTTGGGTTGTGAAAAAGTGGTGTCAAAAGTGGTTCAACCCTTGGGATGTTGTTCAGATGTTTCCTGAAAAATGTCTTGGTTGGGTATAGGGAAAAAGTGTCAATGTGTATCGTGAGACTCTCTCCGGCCAGGGATTCTAGTGATGGTGTGGAGGCAAACATAGCCATACCCCAAGACCCTAATTACACACTTATCGACTCGGTATGATGAGACATGTGTTATAAGGATTAATGGTACATACATCATATATGATCGAGTATTTGAATGTTCTTGTTGAGTAAGATCCCCCTTGTTGTTGTTCTTGTTATATATAGGTATGATCATCTAATTTCGATACTTTTTGATAAATTTTTAGGATGCCTCGGTGTAGTCAGCCAGCCAGGTCACCCGCTCTAACCTACGATGATGATGTCACAAGAGATGAGGCATCAGTTCAGGGGCCATCATGCGATATCTTTCCTCCTGGTGTACCAACAATAGAACCTCTACCTATGGAGTTGTAGTTAGTATGAGTAGTGAAGGATGAGGATGAGCACAGGTTGAGCATGATTTACGAGTAAGAGCAGTAGAGACTGCTAAGATTTCATTGTGACCTAGGCCCTTAGGTATCAGAGTACTAGATGGAGTCCATAATCCACTTTTTCAGGCTGGTACGAACACCGAAAGACCATATGGTAGCCTTGGGAGCCATCCTTTTCCTCGGGTCGGCTGGGTACTAGTGGGGTTTGGTTAACCAGACACATGATGAGATAACTCCCTTGTGGGATGAGTTTCAGTAGCTGTTTCATGAGGAGTACTTTCCATAGAGTTAATGCACTGTTAGGATTCAGAAGCTTTTACGACTATAATAGGGATCCATGAGAGTAGCTGCGTACATGTATAGGTTTACTGACATCACACGTTACTCCCTGTATATGATCATTAACAGTTACATTCAAGAACAAAAGTTTGAGAAGGGTATACACCAAGAGATCTATTTGAGATTAGTTCCCCTGTGCATCCCTACCTATGCTGGGGGGCTGGAGTGGGAGATCGTGATAGAGAGTTTCCTAGTAGTGGAATTTCAGTTAGCTGGGACAGGTGGTGGCTGCTTCGGAGCAGATACATATACAGTGAGTGGAAGATATCATGTTGCAGTGCGGCGACACATGAGTTATACTCAGAATCACCCTCATCCACCTGGTTAGGTATCTCTTGGACCACACAAAGCACCAAGTCAGCCTAGGGAGGATAGAAGTTTTACGTGTGATGGGTGAGGTCACATGATGAGGGACTGCTCGACTCAACGAGATGAGAATCCAGGGAATGAAATAGGTGGACCACTATGGAAGAGTTAGCGTCACGATCTGGGTGGTCCCTAAGTCGATGGAGTTAAAGAAAAAGAAAGAGGATTTGGAGGTGTGGGAAGACATTAGAAGTTCCCCCCCACCGGGTGGCCTACGTCAGGCTCAGGGAGCCGGTGGTCGAGGCTATGAATAGATTCGGGTGATGGATGTCTATGATCCTATACCACATGAGATGATCTGAGGTATGCTCTTTGTTTATTGTAATATTGCTTAAGTATTAGTAAACATATGGGATAACTAATATTTTATCGTGTTTCTCCTAGTATAAGAGTTGGATCTCCCAATAGATGCACTATCACAACAGCTTGGCCTCAAGGTTCTTATGAGACGAACCTCTTCTGTTTCTTTTATCTGTCGGTTGTGCGGGACTTAATTTGAAGAAAATATATTCCCGTGGGAATTACTAGTCATTATGATGGAACCTTATGACGTCATCTTTGGCATGGACTGTATTTCCATGGTTCAACCCCATATTGACTATCACCGTAGGTTTGTCAGATGTCTTCACACTGATGGGATGAGATTCACCTTTCTTTGAAAATAAGGTGTCATAGAAGTGCATGCGAGTGTGGTGAACCAAGGAATATAGAATTTTTCCATCAGTTAGAAAGAATGAACCTTGGTGCATAATACTCTTTTGACACTTGCTTTCTTCAGTTGTGGAGGACGACATGGATGTATTATTTGAGGATATCTCTGCACTACCTCTGATGTGACAATTGGAGTTTTTCATTGATTTGAAACTAGGGACAACCCCAATATATTCTGTGGACTATCAGATAGAACCCACTGAGCTTCGGATATATGTTTTCATTTGAAAGACCTTCATGGGAAGGGTTTTATTCAGCCCAATGTGTCCCCTTGGGTAGCTATGGTTCTGTTTGTGAAGAAGGAAGATGAGAGTTTAGAGCTTTTTATGGATTTTCGTTGCTTTAACTAGGATACAATAAAAACAAGTACCCCTTAGATTAGATTGAAGACCTTTTATACTAGTTGCGAGGTGCAAAGTGGTTCTCCAAACTCAATCTGATATTTGGCTACCACCTTCTAGAGGTATGGATGGCTGATTTTCCAAAGTTGGACTTCTGATGTCGCTATGGGCATTATGAATTTCTAGTGATTCCCTTCGGTGTAAAAAATGCTCCTACCATTTTCATGGCTTTTATGAATCCGGTCTTCCATCCATACTTAGACCAGTTCATTATTTCCTTTATAGAAGACATACTCGTTTACTCAGCGTCAGAGTAAGAACACGCAGAGCACCAAAGGATGGTCCTTGTTTTTCTTTTAGGGAACCAGATTTATGGGAGGATCCCTATGTGTCAGTTTTGGATACATGAGGATCACTTTATAGGGCATGTCATATCTAAAGTGGGTTTATACATTGATACCATGAAGATTGAGGCGGTGATTTCTTGAGAGCCACCCAAGAATGCATTAGAGGTGAGGAGATTTATTAGTTTTGATGGGTACTACTAGAGATTTTTGGAAGAATTCTCTAGGATCATAGCCCCTTTGACCACTCTAACATGGAAGGGACAACCATTTACCTAGTTGGAGCAGAGAAACAAGTCCTTTGATGAGTTGAGGTAGTGGTTGATGACCGATCCAGTTCTTATACTACCTGAGGAGGGCATTGAGATTGTAGTTTACTGTGAAACCTCAAGAGCTAAGCTTGGTTTCATCTTGATGAAACAATGGTTATTCATCACATATGGGTTGAGGTAGTTGAGACCCCATGTGTAGAACTATGCAAATCATGACACATAGCTCGTATCAGTAGTTTTTCCCTATGTATTTGGAGGCACTACAACCTAGGGGAGTGCTTTGTGGTTTAATCAGAGCATTAGAGCTTGAGGTATATTTTCACTCAGAGATATCTGAGCCTGAAGAAGTGATGAAGGTTGGAGTTCCTGCTGGACTATGACTTTGAGATCACATTTACATCAGGAGAGGAAAATGTTGTAGCAGATGCCCTTAGCTAGAAGTCCCAAGCTGGCATAGTGCAAGAAGCTTAAGAGTAGTTAGCTTCCTTACAGATGACCCTAGTGGAGCTGGAGGGTATGAATTTTCTACATTTGATGGTGCTTATGCCTTCTCTCCTTGAGCGAGTGAGAGAGTCCCAATTGGGAGGTATCGAGTGTGAGGTTCTATGTGACCATATATAAATAGGTGACACACCTTATAGGTATTTTGAAGTAGGTAATCATGAGATTTTGTTCCTTGGGTGAATAGTGATTTCAGCTGGGATGAGGGAGTATGTGATGTGCGAGTTTCATACCACTACCTTAGATGTACATCCCGGTGTGGGAAAGATCTACAGGGATCTTCTGTGGAAGTTTTGGCGGTCCGGCCTAAGACAAGGCATAAATGAGTTCTTCTCTTGATTCCTTACCTTTCAACAAATGAAGGGTGAGAAATGGGTTCCCATGGATTTTGTTACAACCTCTTGATATCCCATAGTAGAAGTGACATAGCATATCCATGGACTTCTTCATAGGGATTCCATGCACATAGAAGGGCCATGAATCTATATGGGTGATAGTGGGTTGACTTACCAAGTCTACACACTCCCTTTACATCAGGAATCAATGTTCGGTGGAGAGTCTGCGGGCAGTTGTACTTGAAAGAGATCGTCCTCCTTCATGGATTACCCTCGATGATTGTCTTTGATCAGGGCACATAGTTTACATCATAATTATGGATAGTTCGGTAGGAGGAATTTGGGACTGAGTTGCAGATGTGTATATTCTTTCACCCCTAGACTGATGGAAATGCCGAGCACACTATCCATGTGCTAGAGGATATGCTGAGGGCCTACATGCTAGATTTTATCTAGAGTTGGGAAGATCACCCACCATTGGTAGAGTTTTCATAACAACGACAGTTACCACTCCACTATCAACATGACACTATATTATTCCCTACATAGGAGGCCCTGTAGGTCACCGTTGTACTGGATGATGTTTGGAGAATCTTCCTTCATGGGTATAAAGTTGGGTCATGCCACGATGGAGATGCTGTAGGTCATCCATGAATGGATGGAGACAGCCTAGAGTAGACAAAAATCATATGAATACTACCATCATAGGCCCTTGGAGTTCGAGTAGGGAGACCATGTCTTCTCAAGATTCTCACCACGATGCAGAATGTAGAGATTTCGTCAGGGAGGTAAGCTGTCCCTGAGGTTCATCTGGTAATTCGAGATCATGTGGAGGGTTGGAAATGTTTCCTACTACCTTGACCTACCTCCACTGTTAGATAGAGTGCATGACATCATCCAGGTGTTGCAATTGAGGTGATACATTCCTGATCCTATGCACACCATCGACTGTGGTGGGCTAGACATCGATGATGGATCCGTCTTTATGGATCACCTGATGTCGATTGAGGATTGACTTGAGAGAACCTTATGTGGAAAGAGTATCCCCTAGTTTTACGTCATGTGGCAGCATAGAAACATGGAAGAGAGTTCTTGGAAATGGGAGAACTAGATTCAGGCTAGTATCCTGAGTTGTTTTACCATGTTTTTTTCTGAGGATGGAAGGCTTGAAGGAGGTAATGATGAAGAGACCCAATTTTTACCTAGTAAAACTTTAAATATTTATATATATTTTTCCAAATTTAGGCATTCAGACGAAATTCGATTCTGTGGCTTGGTGTTCCCAAAATAAATTATATAAAATTTTGGAATATTTTATACATTTCATGCAACAAATATATAATAACTCTTAAATAGTAGTTCAGATAGGAAATCTAAGGCCATGGTTGAGTCTGTAATGAGGAGTTTACCCTAGGCGAGACATAACTTTCATCAACATGAGAATCCTGTGTAAAACACAATCTAGGGGTAAAATGATAATTAAAAATAATAATTATTTTACCTCAGTGGTCGAGCTAAATAACTTTAAAATGATGGTTAATATTTGAAATCTGAAACCTCCTTTGAGTTTATAGTGAGATGTTTTTCCTAGGCACGACATAAATTGAGGGGGCACATCGATTTCGGTTTCCGTGATATTTTGGAACCCCTATAAATAGAATTTAGGAAGATGTGATTATAGTTATCCATAATCTATTTCTCCCTCTAGAAGCCATCTCTCTCTCCTTATAAAGGCATTATTCATCATTATTCATTGGATCGTAGTCCAAACTCTGCTAAATCTTTGGTGGGTTGAAGTAGGAGCACGACAGATGTATCACCCACGATGAACACCCGTTAAGAGGCAGGTTCTTTCGTGTTTTGAGTTATGATTATAATTTTGTTGAATTTTTATTTGTAGATTCTTAATTTTTCATTTCTAACCCTCAATCATGAATGGATTCACAAACACAACCACTGATCTATGTTAGCACCTCATTTTTGTGTCTGTTATTCGTGATGTTTTGCCGATGACTTTTGGGAACATGATGTTGTCGTTTGATTGCAGATACGATCTCATTGTATGAAAGGAGTCATCATAAGGTTCCTAATTTGATGATGGTTTTGAAATTTGGTGAAAGGTTGGTGCCTGACAGTTTGTGAAGGGATTGTCGGGGTTTCGTTGGTGTGGCAACACTGCGACAGTTGCAGTGCCACATTGTTACGAGTCACGTGGCCCGGCGTTCGGCTAGGTGGAGTCATGCCACGTGACCCCATGCGACGACCGATGCCATAAGACCCAAAAATATTGACCGAACCATAGGCCAGACCTGCATTGGAAAGTGGGCTGGTCCGAGTTTGGTCGGATTCGACCCATCGGGTCGGGTTAGGTTGGATCTAGAAAACCGGGTCAGATCTGAAGTCGGACCTCGGGTCGACCTGGATTAGATGTCGTTCGACAACCATGGGTCGGTCAACTGCAGACCAGACTGATCACGGACTGGACCGACCTCGAGTCGGTCCAAAATCCCCAGGACCCCTTCTAGAATCTTCAAATGCCTGTATCTTTTGAACTGGAAATCTGTTTGATGCGTTGCCTAAAAGCTTGTGTTCCTCTCTTAGAGATGGACCTTTTGTGATAAATTTGAGAATTTGACTTTCAGGGTTAAAATGGAGGCCCCAACTAGACACGTTCATGTGTCTTGCGGTGGAAAGAACCCTTTTAATCGGTTCTTAGTTTCAGATAAGAAAATTTCCTATCCTGTATGTTTTCTCCATGGAATGTGATGGTGACCCCAGTTTTTGGTTTTTGACTACAATACGAGGTGTTCCAAGCACGATGCATTCTCAAGCGATGTTTGATGGAAGTAATGATTGAGAAACTATATGAGAGTTTTCTAAGTGGCACCCTCCAGCCGGGTTGGGCATGGATCCTCGACCTACTAGAGTGTAACCCTCTGGCTAGGTTAGGCATGGGTCCAGAGAGATACATGAGTGTAACCCTCCAGCTCGGCTTTCCATGGGTCCTTGACAACAATTAGAGTGGCACCCTATGACTGGGCTGGGCTTGGGTCCTCAATGAAAACTATTGTGGAACCCTCCGAAAAGGCTAGGGACGAGTCCTCAACTTGAGGAAACTTATGATCCATTAGATCAGTGATTATATGTACTTTGATGAAACCCTAGACTCACAAGTAATAGGGATGGTTTCCCCATTGAGTCACATCCTTGTGACGGGACCGAAAACCTTATGGTCTAGAGATACCCATCCAAAGAGGATATTTCAAGGTGTAGTGATTGATCCCATTTTGACTCATAGTATAGGGAAGATGTTTTGGATGACGAGCATCGATGGTGGTTACTCCTAGAACTATTGGAAAATCTTTACTTGGTCTGAGCTTTTTGAAGGATATCCCCTTACTCTATCTCTCCCCTCTATCTCATTTGGGGTTATTTGGTTTGATCATACATATATATTTTCTTGTTCACACTACTGTGGCACCCACTCCTTGGGTTTTGGTTACTCTCTTTCTTGGAGAGGCAAAGTGGCACATGGTATTCCACATGCTTTCCATGTATAGCTTCTTGTGTTTGGATGAGTCTATGCTCCTACAAGAGGTAGTGAAGAATCTACGATAAATTCGTCTTCTCACTGTTTCTAGATCCTTATGTTTAGATGAGCTTACATCACTTATTTTTTTGGTTGAGATTCACTCATTTACTATACTATTGATTTATCTACTATACTTTCTTTCCTTAGTATCCTTTACTGCTCCCCTCCTCTTTTGGGTTCCCTACCATGTATGTTTATACTCACCCCTATATGGTCTTTTCCCACAGGCATCGTGCTTTATAAAGCCGATGGTAGGTCTAATCGGGATGCTAGAGAGCTCATGATCACCGGTGTCTGGGCTGCGTGCAGTTGTCACGGTTGGGTTCCCAGAGCAAGGCTTCCTCAGCATCTTAACTTTTAGTTTTCAGTCAGGTGGGGACACAATAATGGTTGATTGTGTATTTTGATCCTTTTCCTTTTCTCTTTACTTTACTGTAATTATATTATGTTAGTAGTCCATGCATGTATGGCTTATTTATCTTTACATCAGTTTTCATGTTTTAATTTTATTTTCCCTCTACACCTTTTCATTGAGTTGGATGCGTGTGTGTGTACAGGTACTGAGAAAAAGTCCTCACCAGGTTTTTTGAGACTTCATTTCTAGTCTCCACTGCCTGGCCTATGGAGGCGTTCTTGGGGTAGTTGCGGCTTGGGCCCCGGTACGGGTTGGGTCGTGACACTATATATGCTTACCCTTTCATTACCAATAAAGACACCCTAATCTAGGATCCGTTGATCTATATAATTCTCAACTATAAGCTATATTAAAATTTCTATTTGAGTACGTTCATGAATATGGATTATTGGTTGGATCGATTACATAATCCCTAGATTACTATTTCTTGATTAACCCAAATATGAATGGTAACTTATTTTTAGTTACCATTTTTTTTTGTTTTCTTGGAATTGATCTTAATCTCTATATAATGTGCAACATCTGCAAAGATATACTACACTCTATTGAACCATTTTTTCAAATTTAATTTTACAAAAACACTATAGAATATTTTTTCTAACCAATTTTAATTAAATCCATTTTTTAGATAACTTTAACTCTAAATTTTCTCATTGTAGAGTCCCATAAGGTTCTTCCAAACTAAAAAACTTACTAAAAACTGATGCTACTAAAACATTATATTTGATTTGGTGGAATAGGTATTCTAACAGGTATGGTAAATATGCTATTGACTTAAATATGGTCTTAGGGAACAACTTATTGAATATCAATTTGGAAACCTCTATGATTTATGTCTGGGATGGGAATTCAATCTTGGAATTATTTATATTTAACAGGTTAGGAATTCATGGTCATTTTAAAAAATATGATGGCTATATTCCTATTGTTTGGCAGTGACCCATTTCATGTTGGTTAAATATCAACATGGATGGGGACTTAAAAGGTAACCTAGGGACTAATGGATATGGTAGAATCTTTAGGGACTCTAATGGATGAGAACTTTCAAGATTCAACAAGGATTATGAAATAATTATTGCTTATGAATCTGAGATGGAATGAGCAATCTTATAGATTACTATTTCAAGATTCGATAATTGGACTAAAGTATGGTTTTATCTGGGATCCTCTTTCATTGTACAAGCTATCAAGTTGAAAATATATTCTCCCTCTTGGAGGATTGGAGTGTCTTGGGAGAATAGTTTATACAATTGTCAGAAAATTAAATTTTTTTTGTCCCATTTCTATAGAGATGGTAATAAAATTACTGATTCTTAAAAAAATTTGGGTGTTGGGTTGGGTGGACGTTACTAGAATAGGACCATGATGAAGTTAATTGAGGAATTCTTATTTATTTACATTTTTAATACTCTATATTTATATTTTTTCTAACATTATATGGATTTAATAGGTTTTTTCTGGGGTGGAATATTATTATTAAACAATTACAGTGTTATTATGATATTAATATGTGGTGTGATATTATTAAAGGTTGATATCTATTTCTCTCTCACATACAAAAATATATATTATGTTATGATACCCCCACATATATATACAGATATAAGTGTATTATCAACATCATCATTATTTTCATTATTGGTGTTATTATATAATAAATACATATATATGTAATTTTTATTGTTAATTTGTGATATATATATATATATTTATATTTATATATATATGAATTACTATTACCATAGTTATTTTATTTATTTTTATGCTATGAAATACTGATATATAAATATATAAGTGCTATCATTTTTATTATTATTTAAAACATTTGTATTATTATTAAGAGAAAATTTATTAAATTAATATGAAATTCAAGACCTTATAGTGAATACCATTCATTGGATTCCACTAATTCCAACCTGGATAAAAATTAAATGTTGATGGTGCGATGTTAAGTGAATCGAGACTCATAGGTTACATATTCATTTTTAGAAAATTCTTTGGATTTTTCAATGGATGTTTCAATAAATATATTGTCTATGGATTCTCTCATGAGGTAGATATTTAGGGGATTATTTATGCGATAAAATATTTTATACATTTTGGATGGAAGTCAATTTGGGTTGAATCTGAATCAACCCTTACTATTTAATAATTGAGTTGTGGAAAAAAGAATCCACCTTAGAAGAACATTCCATATTATTTAGAATGCCTTTGAGCTTCGGATGAAATAAATTTTAATAGGTCACATGTATATAGTGAATAAAATCAAGTGGTCGATGTACTATATAAGAAAGTCGTTATTTATGTCATATAAACATGGAATTTTTTGATCCCATCCTCTTAATCAACTAAGGTGGATTCATATGCTATGGGTAGAGCTCACACACATCTTTATAAATCTAATTTATAACATCATCTCTATTACCTTCTTTACAGTTATAATTTTCTTGGACCATGCATGCTCAATGTTGATCCTTTCTAATTAATATTATGTTAAGCTGTGATAAATATCTTATGTAATATTATTTTTATTAATATTACCAAAACATAATTATTATTTTATAAAATATATAAATATAATAATAATATTATTATCATCATGAAATAATTTTGTGTTCTCAATTTTTTATAATAATGATTTATAAAGTTTATAACTTGTGTAATATCTTTATCATAATATAATAATATAATAATGAAATAAGATAAAATGGGGGATAAAAACAAAATAATAACCCCCACGGGGTTCGTCTTGGGGGTACAAAGTATAAAAGGGTCCAAGATATTAGTTTTCCTCCCCCTCCTGATTTATTCAACATTATTTCTTATATTACAGGATTTTTGGATTATTTATGAGTCATTGAAATCAGGTATTCACCTCTTCATCTATTTTTATTATTTCTTAGGATCCAAGTATTGTATTTGAGGATCTTATTTCACGAAACCAATGGAAAAGACCATCTAAACTTTCATATTTTTTGGTTAAATTTTAGAAGAAGCTTTAAAGGGTTGATTCATTACATTTATCTTGTTTTATTAAATATATGTTTTGTAAACTTCTTTGGATATTCCTATGAATGTGGTATCAATATGTAATGATTTGTAGATTTTTAGGATATTTTTTGGTGGGAATTTGAATTTTGACCCAAGAACAAGGTTCATTTGATAACTTTGGATTGAGACCAAGAATCCAAGAATTAGAAAATATTAAGAGGATGTTTTTTGATGAGGACCAAGGCTGAGGTGGTGTAACAAGAGACCAGGTGGGAATTGGAGTAAATCCCTTATGTGTCATCGATATGAAACTATACCAGTAGGTGGCCCCATGAACCATAGGTCACGCCACAATGGATTTTAGTAAAGTGGAGTCACACTAAGACTTAGGGATTCACAACATGGAGAGTTTCATGTGTTTTGGATAAGGAAGGAACCTTTTTATGTGGTTAATTTTGTGAAAGGAATCGTCACAATATGATTATGAACCATTGAAATATGGTTGTTTGACTTTATAAAGTCAGTCACGCTATGACCCATAGGGTGTGAAATGCTGGTTTTTTTCTAAGGGTTGATCCCTCAACCTTTGTTGGCCATACCATGACACCTAATTGCACTGTGAGGTTTTCAGTAGGATGGGCTCATAACACAATGACTAATTTCTGGATTACCTTTTCTATCAGTCAATTAACCCTCCCAAACTTCTCCTACTTTGATACCATATACCAAGGAATGATCTAAATGGCAGTTTATTAGTGCTGGAGGTATGATTCTTTTGTTCATTTTTTCATTATTATTTCCATTGTTATCTCCACTCATTTCGTTGGATTTTAGTTAGGGTAATTATTTCTCCCCATATAATGGTGAAAATAAACCATAATTATGAGGATTTCATGGGAAATATATATAGGATGTATTATAAGGTCAGATGCACACTGTTGGGTGCAGTTTCTATTTGAAGGAAGTGCATAGTGTCTTTTTTAAGCGATTATTTCTAATTTACTTGTTTTTTAAAAAATTTTAAATTTTTTTATATTTAATTAATTTTGTCTGTGGTTTGATATTCATGCTGATGATCATGGATGAGCTCAAATGAGGCTTGGTGGAGCTGGATGAGGGGTTGAATTTATTTCCTAGGTAGGTCCCCACTATGATTCAAAACTCACAGATAGATTTATTTTTGATCATGCATGAAAATATAACTTCATGGGTTCATGTATAATGTTTAGGGTCTAGGATTCCCTTGGGTATATATGGTAAGAGGGTTTTAGGAATCTTATACTTAGAATAAGTGCTCTTTCAAACTGAGGTGAATTGGGATCACCTATTAGCTTTGTCTCCAAGGGGGAAGGATATTAGTTGAGTTGATGATAAAACTAGGGTAGGTCTTGGTTTATGAGATGTAACATGGGTAGCCTATTTTTAGTTAGTAGTGATAGTGGATAGACATGAGAGGCTTGAGCCCAAGTGTTGATGGGAGAGATGTTCTACATCTTATGAGTGACTAGGAACTCCCTCTAGAGGTTGGAGGAGAGTCTTAGCATGTGTGATGAGATGGAAGATTCCTCTGGGTATCGATGTGTGTGATGATGATATTTTTCCCTCAATGTGGTGGATTGAGGGATCTCTATTAGGTAATTTGATACAGACCCATTTTCAGATCATGGTAATTTTTCAGGACTTGGAATTGAGTTTCTAAGGGTATTAGAGTGGAATAACATGGGATAATCCTTGGGTAGAGATACAATGAGTGATAGGTATTTTGGATGTGGTTGGACCAGGCCTTAAGGTCTTTGGAAGGTGATCCTATAGGCATCATTTCCATTGATGCATGATAGAATTTGGATTATGCTAGTGAGCTGGTGTGTAGTGTGATAGACTATGAGCCTTATTTGTTATTTCATGCTTGTTCTTGGCTATGTGCATGTTATTCGTGATAGACTCTGATACGGGGGATGGATCTTGAGGCTTTGCCTCTCTATGAGTGAGATGGCCCTGATTGCATTGCTTTGAGTAAGATAGAGTCCACCTTATGCATGAATTCTAGGAATCCATGAGTGAGATGTTTTGAAATGATACCAGTTTGGCTTCACCTTGAGTGAGAAGGTGTTTCCATTAGAATTATCTTGACCAATAAGCTAGTGGTTAGGAATGAAACAAGATGTATGAACCTACCTTGAGTGAGAATTTAGAAGTTAGGTTTCCTTAAGTGAGAATTTATTTAGGATATAATGTGATGTGGGATAATATGCTTGTATGACCTTGATTTTGAAGGATGGGTTCAGATGTAAAATGATGCCAGATTGATGACCTCACCTAGAGTGATAATGTGCAGGTAGAGGACCTCATTGAGTTGGAAGGTGAGTCCAAGGTTTGGACATAGTCCCCCCCCAGAACCTTCTATAAGTGGTCGAGTCTTGGTATAAACCTTACCTTGCATTTTTTGGTATGGTTTAAGGTTCATTGGGATGCACTACCCTTTGTATTTGAGTACAAGAAGGGTTATGGGTATGTAGACATGGAGTGATTAATAGGTTCTAACATGGGAATAAAGAAAGAATTGAGGTGTTCGAGACCTTATCTCCAAAATCCACTGCTAAGAACACATTTTTTACATATACTATTCAATAATAAGTGAGATTACTAAATCCAATATTATATATATTATATAATTAAAACATTATATTTAAAAAATAATCATAAAATCTGAGATTCATAAGGGTTTAGTGTATTTAGAGATTAACTAAATAAAAATATTATTTCACATATTTGTGAACTTTTATCTATATTGTCACTATTAAAGATCCCGTTTTAGACATATCCTTGGTTATAATCATATTCATAACTCAGGGAATGGAAAACACAATAAATGGGTGAGATCAAACACACTGTAAGGAAAAAAATTATCGATAGGTTATCACGAGTTAGATAATAAATTATGGGAAACATGGGAATGAGAGAAATATATTATTATAGGATAAAGGATTCATTATGGTTGTTCACATGTAAAGATAAAATTAAATTTAATCTCAAATGAACAAACATATACCATAGATTAATATTTCAGAAAAAAATCATAGACTATAGAACACAATATAGGAATATCACATAGAAATGTTGAGTAAGAGAAATGATAATAAGATATAACATTATGGGAAAAATGGTTCCCATGCATTATATTTTGAAAAAACAAAATTTCCAAATATTTGGTTATAAATAAGGAAAAATTCCAAAGACTTATCTTGTGAACATATAATAATGTTCCCGACCTATCCTATGAACAAGGAAAAATGTCCATGACTTATCTTGCGAGTACGGAAACATTTATATGATTAATCTTGGGAATGATGAAAAATTCCAATGCATCACATAATTATAGCATAATACATAATAATTTATATAACACATCTTAGGGTTATAATGAATCCACTAGTCACATAATAATAAAAAATTCATACGTATTCCATAAGAACATATGAGCATTTATCATTCCTTCATTACTTAATGAACCTATGGGAAAGAAATGATTTTTATGAAAATATCCTTATAAAATCATTATATTAAGCCATACAAAGAAAGAAAGTGGATGGTATCATATTATTATTTTCTAAATAAATTATAAAAATACTTAAAGTATGTTAACATAAATGAAAAATACTTATATAGAAGTATTAAGTAGATTATCTGAAAAAAAAAGAACAAATATGCTTTTATTTTTATAAATTTTTAAAACTAAAAATTCCAAAAATAATAAGAATTTGATCTTATTTTGAAAACCATAGAAACTTATAATGTAATACAGATAATAGTTAACAGTTACAATGAGAGGAAAATTATGTAAATCTGTAAATGTAAAAAAAACATTCATTTAATACTTTTGTAAAAATTAATATGTGAGTCATATGAAAAAATTGAAAAAAACCTATTTTAATAATTTTCAAATAAATTAAAAGGTAGTATAAAGGAAAGGTTTTAAAAGTTTATGTATGGGTAAAAAAATCCATAATTTTTTGACAAGCATGGGTATGGAGGATAAATATTACCAACATAAAAAAATAATTAAGGTTGATTTTTCTTAAAAACATTCATTCAATTTTTTTGAGTACTAAATATGATAAAATAGAAATAATATTTGAAGAAACTAGAAATAATTTGGGTAAATAAAATATATGTATGTAAATAAATAAATAACATATAATTATCTCAATGTAAATGAACAGAAATACTTTCTTAATAAAATTGAGAAAAACATAACCCCTTATAGGTTTTAAATATTTTAAATGAAAACCTCATGAATTAGAGAACCTTAAAATGATTAGTAAATCCACGTAATTTTAATGAAAAGAATCATAAAATAATCCTTTTATTATATACACACTAAAAAAATAATGAAGGTGGTGAATATTAAATATATATCAATGGCAGAAAATTGAGATGATAAAACTATTACCTAAATTCATGAATTTGATGAAAGCAATTTGACCTCTTCTATAGTAAAAACAATTATCTTAATAGATTATTTCCTTACCATATTTGTGTATATTAACTTTTATATTATTCTATTATAATCATTTACTACAAATGTAATAATTAATTAATGTTTATTTTCATCATTAGATGTCAGTAATTTCGATTTTTTTCATACTTGTTTTGTTGTGGTAATGATAGAACTTATTGTAGAGAAAAAAGTTCATAATTACTAGATTATTTAAGGATTTATAATTGGTGTTACATTATTATTTATAAAGTTACACAATATCATTTAATTAGTGTTTTAGTTATGATTTATGAATATAAAATCAACAATGATCTTATTTTAGTTAATTTACTAATATGAACAAATTTCTTTATAATGAGAGTTAATTCTTGGGTTATACTTAAATAATAATATTAATGACATATATTACTCATTTATACCATATAAATTCATAAAATATATTTTTATAATCATCCATGGAAAGAGGTGATGAAAAATGAAATACTTCACTCTAAGAAAGCGGTAGTTCGCACAAATGCATGAGCGAAACTTTCATTTTCCATTGATTGGATTAAAAGTGTATAATGATTATTAAATAAACACAATAAAATTTAATTATAATAATTATATGGATTCCATTATATTATTATGGGTATAATATATTTAGATGAGGTTGAAGAAGAAATAAACTCAGAAAAACTCAATTTGGATGATAACCTGTTCTTTAGGAATCCTCCTTTAGATTATAGCTTGATCCTTCTTAGGTTAGTTTATTGGATAGAAAAAAACTCTAATACATTTAAAATATAGTTTTGGAAGGATTTTTTTATGGTTTGGTCAAACTATTATTCTCAAAATTTGTTAAAACTTTTGGGTAGGAGGTTCCCTTTTATAAACGAGTGGCGCGACTCTCTTTAAAATACCATTAACATGAAAACACTATAAAGTAAATATCAAGGGAATTTTGAATAAAAAAATAAAATTTTAGAATATAAGGTTGGGTAGGGTGACAATACTCTCAAAAAATAAAATTTAAACAATTTTTAGTGATATTTTTGGAATTTTATCTTAGATTAACCCCCCTTTTAACACTTTTTACCCTTTACCATTGTGACAATTTTTTACTATGGAAACTTATTTCTATGTCCAAAAATTAAGTTGAACTTGTTACCTAATGTTGACTAAGTTGATTCAAAATCTATAATACATTTTAAAATATAAAATTTCTATAGGTTGTAAAAAGTAATTTTAATATAATTATGTAAAACACATTGAAAAATTGTTTTTTAAATTGTTTTTAAGCATAAAAAAGATTTTTCACTGAAATAATTTATATATTTGATTATCATGACACTAATTGGTTTATTAATATATAAATTTGAGTCATGTGGCTTTTAAATCAATCCAAAACTGAATATAACCATATAAATAGTTAATTAAAGAAATGTTAAAAAATAGTACTATTTTAAAAACCAAATAAAACCTTCGTACCAAAGTTTTAAACATAGATTTATAGATAAAAAATATTTTTAAATAATTTATTTCACTCCTTTGAATACTATTTTATAAATACAAAGGTGTTATAGACTTATAAGTCATTATTATATCATGATGATGTCTTAAAAGTGATGATATTTATAATACCACATTTTTCATTATTAACCAAAAAATATAACTTTTAAGTGATAAAAAAATCACTTAATATAATTTTGAAATGATGAATTAAAAAACAAAATTAATTTTATGAAAAGAATTTTCTATATATGAGAAATTTATCTTTTAATTCAAAACATAATTTATATATAAAATAATATTTTTTATATAATAGTGATCTTTAAAAATAATTAAGTCTTATTAATATTATTTCTGATTGACTTATAATTTTAAATGAGTATTTATATATTTTTTTCATAATGAATAATTATGGGTAATTCTTTAGTAGTGATCAATTTATTTTATTAATATAAAAATACATAATACATAGAAAAATACAATCCTTCAAAAAATAGATCTTAAATGATATTATTCCTTTTCATTTATGATAAATCAATTTTTTTGATATGTATTAATTACATTTCACCAATATATTTGTAAATAATTGATTATTAAATTATTTCTTTAAAATTAAATATAATGTAAATACAAAAAATATATTTAATTAAGTTATTAATATATTACATATTAATAATTACATGTTTATATCATCCTAACTGTTACTTACAAATCCATTAAAAACATATCCATAACATCTAAGGTTAATATAAGAAGTGGTGGTAATTGTAGGTGGTGTTTCAACAAGCATAAATCTTACAGTGATTCCAATGAGGTTTAATTTATCTCACATATGATTTCATTCAATCCATGCTTGTTGAAATTCAACTTGATATTTGTTTGGGTAAAACCCTAGTATCACTACCTTCTTTTCAAACTTAGAAAAATGTTATTTATATAGAAGACTCATAATTATTGATACTATTCATTCTCTTTTGTACATAAATTTAGAATTTCAATTATCTCTATTTTTACCTTTAAATTTGAGGACTAGTTTATTATAGGAATTTTTGTTTTATTAATATATCTTTGTTTTTTAGTTTGGAATAATATGTGAAGAATGATATTAAAAATAGTATTTATTTAAGGGAAATTTTATACTAAAATATAATTTTGTTACAATGTAACTCTTAGATGAATTTCTTCCTCATAATTTTAATTATCTCTTACTTTAAAAAAAGGAAAATAATTATTCCTACTTTAATCCATGATTCATTGTTTATTATATAATATTTATCCCTTATATAGAATGATTGAATTCTATCAAAATTATTCTAATTTTAATCTCAAATTATGATATTACTATGAAATAATCATACATTTTCTAGGGAACTCCCCAATTTTCATTGCCATGTTATACATAAAATTAGACTATCCATGAATTTTAAAAAAAATTCAATGTTATTTAAAATTTAACTTCTTATTTTATCAAACAAATATCATAAATTTTGTGTTATGATGATGAAAAAATGATGTGGTTTTTGATAAGTAATATGTTTGACATATAGTTTCAAAACTTCTGATCAAACATGTTTTTTATAAAATATCTGGACCGAGTCAGTTTTGAAGATTTCAATTAACGGTACTTCCAAAACACTAAGAATATGTTTGACTATAGAATAAGTTAAAACTAAATAAATATAGGTTAAATGAGACACTTAACCTTCTAAAGATACTCTAAAATAATATAATTCTTTAAAATCTAATGAAAATGTGAAATAATTGAAAATTACCTGGTGATACCTCCGTTATCAAGAAATATGTGAGTGTTAGGAATTTAAAATTTGATATAAAGTAATCCATTAACTATGGTGATACTTAGAAATAGAGGAGGTGTTTGATTTCTTTTCTAATTTCTAATAGGAAGGTTTTATTTTGGAAAAGGTTATAGAATTTAAAGATAATGACTTTACAATAGTAATTTTTGGTATGTCTTCCAGAAGGTTCAAAAGAGTGATATGTGATCTCCCTCCTTTCATCCTAAAATGAGTGCTCAATTTGTTAGTTTGACATGATACACTCTAAATCATATATGTGGAAATAAATTTTACATTCTATTTAAACACATAAAAATAATATTTTTCTTAATTAATATTTCTTAGAGTTTCCTAAATTTTATTAAAAAAGTTTAAGAAATCACTCCATGAAAAGTTTACCTTTTGAAAGAGAATTCTACTGACTTCTAAGTCCAAACCAGGTGTGTAGTTAGTCGTATTTTCATACACTGAGTGAAGTTATAGTTAATAACCAAATATCCTTTTTAGGGTTATTACTCTTAGGTTTATCTACAGTAGATCACACACATATTTTATTTGTATTCACATAGGCATTTTATTATAACTAGACCACAAAATACCTATAATTTACCTAAAATTTAATATACTTATTATATTTATCCTTATCTAGGAGTTTTTACTAATTATTTCAAACTCGAATCCATAAAAATAACTAAATTTGTAATATTCCGTTCTTCCCTGTTGCGTTACTTTTTAAATTTGGTCATTGGAAGTGTTTGGAGGAGGATCGGAAAGAGTTTGGAGGTCCTTAGTTGCTAAAGAATTGAAAAGGGGGATTTCACATAGTGTAACTGTATTACACAATATGAAACTATGCCTCCGAATTTTTCATAGAGTTTTCATGGTGTGTAATATTTTAGGGTTTGAAAAATAAATTAAAATTGAGAGTTGATGTGTTTTTAAACATAAACCAAACCTCGAGTATTATATGAACTTAAAGGGTACTACCCATCATGTAATACCCTGATCATGTATAGTTTTAAAAATATTTTCATCTGAACCATTATTCATTCACCTACTGTTTTCTTTTCTACTCATTCTAGATGAACTACAGGAGCCCCGTTAAGTCCTTCGATCCCTACTTCTCCCTCCTTGATCTATCAATCCTAGCGGTTGTTCATTGGCGATCCATGATTGATCCGTGGTGAGTTTTCTCCTCATTCTTATTCATTTACTCTTTTTCATTCCCAAGGATTCACTGTAGTGGTATAGGTTGGACTGATTTGGTTATTTTGGAAGCATATTGATAATCTTCTGGTGCATAATATGTTAATCCACATTTATAGTGGTGTGGTTGTCCATTTAGGGAATTCTTCTTCAACTTAAGGTGCACAAATGAGTTAAAAATATTCTTCAAGGTGTGATATTCTTTCATTTCTATATTATTTTTCATCATGTGGGAGTGATCTTTTGTTTACTACATATCATAGTTGTACAACAATAATCAAATATATGAACCAAGTAAATGAATTGAAAGGAGTAAAGGGTTCTAATGCACATGTTTTTTAAGGATTTGATGTTGTTGTTATGTTGTGAAGTTTACTGGATAAATGACCAATTGGAAATCATGATCATCAGTGGTCCTTATTTTTGCACTAAAAATTTTATTGTTGGATGATTGTTTTTGAACACTTGTATGTGGAAATTTTTAAATAACATACACTTGGATAATGAATAGATGCCTTAGGATTGTCTATTTTTATGATATCCCTTGAATTAACAAGTGGAATTAAATAAGGGATGCCTCATTAAATCTAGAATTTTGTTATGCTTTCGAATTTGGGGTCTTGTGTTGTATTGTGTGGTAGAGCTGTGGTTGTGTGTGCGGGATAGATGGAATTTGACGTGGCTCTATTGTGATGTGTGGATGCACTCTGGTTTGTGTTTTGGTACAATTGTTAAGCACAAGTCTGTGTTATGGGTTGGTTTGGGAAGTGTGGTGGAAGAACTTGTAGATGATACATCAACCTGGCCATATAATGGAATATCATGTTGTGAGATTGATTGATTGTGAGATGGATGAGAATTGTTATGAAACAGGGCTATTATCGAGCTATGTGGTGATGTGTTGCTATGTTTCTTATGGTGTGGTTTGCTTGGTAGTTTTTCAGATAGTAGTGGAATAAAAAATAAACAATTGGTCAATAAATTTGGAACTAGCCTTTGTTTTTATAGTTAGTGGAATGATTAAATTAGTTGTGAATAAATAAAGGTAATGGTTAATTAAGTTGGAAGGAAATTTAAAGGATGTAGTTTCTTAATGTGTGGTGTTGTGCATTTAGAGGTAGCATCAAAGTTGGTAGTATTGTGATATGGTTGTTTATTGAGGACCCGTATGTTGGGATTGAGTGTTTGGTATCATATATATATATAATTATATTTTTGCTTGTGATTTTTATACTTACCCCATCCTAGTAGAAGCACTCTGTGCTGAACACCCCCATAATCATGGGGAGGGTGATCCCCTAACATCCTGGTGTGAGGATGGTTGGATGGACACCCACACTTCCCTCGTACCTCTTCTAGATGGTGATAATGCAAGATTCTTCTGGTAGACTTCGGTTTGTGATGCCTAGTTATGTGCAGGTGAGGTTTTCTTTCCCATGTGTCTTCCAGATAAGACATGTTATGCTTTCCTAGGTGTCTTCAAGATAAGGTGTTGCTTGTGACCCATGTGTCTTATGATGAGATGTTATGTGGTTTGTGGACCAGGTGTCTGTGGGAGGGATGTGATGTGGTTTGTGGACTGGGTGTCTACAGATGAGATGTGATGTTGTTGGTGGCCTAGGTGTATGAGGGTGGGATGCGATGTGGCTCATGACCCAAGTGATGGGAAGTGGCGTGGTTGTGGGGCCCAGGTGTGTGTGGGTGTGTTGTGTTGTGGTTATTTCAGAAGATATGGGACCATGATGGAGTTTTTTATTAGGTAATAGCTGCTAAACCAACTAGAAGTGGTGCGTGGTATACTATCATCGATATGTATTATATTACATTACCTGATTTTTAGTATTTGGTGAGCGTGTTGTGGTGAGGTTGGGATGTTTAGTATAACTGTTTGGTGTTGTTTGGTTCAACTATTTTCTAACATGGGTATTAGTGTAGTCCCTTTCACTTGTGTATAGATGACTTAGGTTTTTACTAATAAATATACTTGAATGATAACCATATATATATCAAACTTTTTTTTTGGTTTCTAGGAGGATTACTTAGTCTGTGTTGGGCATTACAATCTTGAGCTTTGGACATTTAATGAGCCACTGATCTGGATTGATTTTTGTACTTACATTGGAGTTTTTATTGCACTTTTAATAGTTTTATTTTAAACATGCATGTGATATGGAAGTTGGATATATATATATATATATATATATATATATATATATATATATATATATCTTGGAGTTGTTTTGGAATGAAACATCTTATCTCCCAATATTTTTTTCCTAAAAATGAGAAATTCCTCTCTTTTTGTGAGATTGTGTACACTTAGTTCTAGTCGCCACCCTGGGGCCTACTAGAGGATGGACTCAGTGGTCATTATCCTCTTTTCATCATTACCATATAATGAGGGGTATCTTTTATGGATAGGTTCATGATAGCTACTCTTGGTCCCGATTTAGAGAAGAGCATGGCAACAAAGGTTTTGCTCGTTCTTGCGATGATAAAAGTAGTGCATGATCGACAAAATTCAATTCCCATTCATAGAAGGAGGACCTTGGAGTTTAGGGTTGGGGACCTTGTGTTAATGAAGGTTTCCCCTTAACTTGGGAAGTATAGGATTGATAGAGTGCATAAAATTTATTGCTGGTTCGTTGGAACCTTTGAGGTATCGGGTCATGTTAGTAAGGTGGTATACCAGTTGGCACTGCCACCACAGTTGGAGAGGATCCATTCCATCTTACACATATCTCAACTTCTTTTTTATCTTCATCATGACTCCCATGTCCTTGAATGAGGAGAGTTGGATATCGAGGATGACATGATGTACGTGGAGCAGCCGTTATAGATACAGGATCATCAGGATAAAGTGTTACGTGGATGGACAATTCCTTTGGTTTAGGTTTTGTGGAGGTATGGTGGCCTAGAAAAGAGTACTTGGGAGCAGGAAATGCAGCTACATTCCAATTACCTGGTGTTGTTTTGAGTTTTGGAATGTTCTATTTTGTTTCAAAATGTAATATTTAAACCTTGTTTTATGACATGAGTAGTTTTTCCTTGGGTTGAGATGTGTGTGGTGCAATGTGTGATATAGTTCTCACATGTGAAAAGGGGAATAACAGATTCCTAATTGTGACATATTAATTGCAATGCTATTAAATCCATGCGGGTGAGTCAGTGCTTCCCAGAGAAGATAGTATCTTAACATGGAGGATGGAGTTTCATGATTCAGATGTTCTAACTGGGTGGTTGTTGTGCTTTTGTGGTGTGCCTTGTTGTCATTAGGTAGAATATTTTAGAGGATGTGTTCTTGTATGTGGAGGTTTACACTATAGATCTCAAAAAAGATAAGGTGGTTTATCATTGAACGTTAATGTGTTTGGTTGTTAGCGGAATTTGAAGCGTAGCCAGATCATTGAGAGATATATCAAGGGGTGGTTGTTCAGACCCCTATTTTCTTTTAGGCTTGGTTTTGGATTCTTGAGGATGAGATTTTTTTAAGAGGTATCTATTGTAACTGTATATGCCTTCCTGGTCAGTTACTTTGTGAGTTTGATGATTGGAAGTGTTTAGAGGATTTACATAAGTAATTTGGAGGAGCTCTGTTGCTAAAGGATGAAAAAGGGATATTTCATGTCATCTAACTATATTATATGACATGAAACTACATTTTATGGCTTTTGTAGAGTTTTCATAGTGTATAATATTTTAGGGTTTGAAAAATAAAAAAAATGGGATGCAATGAGTTTATTGATGGAAACCAAACCCCAAGTATTACACAAAGTGAATGGGTATTACATGTTCTTTAATACCCTGATCATGTAGAGTTTTTATAATATTTTCAGCTGAACCATTATTTATTTGGCCATGGTTTCATTTTACACTAATTCTAGATGACCCTAGGCACCTTTAGGAGTCCTTCAATCCATACTCCTCCCTCCTTGATCGCTCAGTCCTGGTGGTCATTCGTTAGCGATTGGTGATCAATCTGTGGAGAGTTTTCTCCTCTTTCTCGTACTTTTTATTTTTTATTTCCCCATGATTCACTTCATTAGTGTGGGTTGGCATGAGTAGGATGTTTGGGTTGAATTTTGATAATCTTATGGCACAAAATAGGTTTATATACATTTCTATTAGTGAAATTGTTTCTTGCAGGCATTCTTCTTCACCCTGTGGTGCACTTACTAGTTGAAAATATTCTTCAAGGTTGGTTTTTCATATGGTTCTTTTTGATTGTGCATCATGTGGGAGGGATGTACTTCTGTTTTCATGCAGATCATTTTTGTTCCAAAGTAACCAAATATAAGAACCCGATAAATGAATCAAAATTGGTAGAGGGATCCGATGTGCATGTTTTTATAGATTTTAATGTTATTGTGATGTTGTGATCTATAAGGGATAAACGCCCCACTAAAAATTCTGGCCGTTGGGGGTCCTTGATCACACTAAATAAGTTTCATGTTGGTCAAATCCTATTTAACACGTTCATATGGAAATTTTTAAATCATGTATATTTGGATAATAAACAGATTCCATAGGATTAATTAGTTTTTTTGATAACCCCTAAATTAACAAGTGGAAATAAACAAGGGATACCTCATTAAATCTAGAATTATCTTATATGTTGGTATGTGGGTTGATGTGTTGTGTGGGATAACTATGGTTGTATGTACGAGACAAATAGAATATGAAGTGTCTATGTTTTGATGTGTGGATGCACTCTAATTTGTGATGCTGTATGTTTATGAAGAACAAGTGTGTGCTATGGTTTGGTTTGGGGGGTGTGGTGGATGAACTTGTAGATGATAAATCAACCTGACCATGTAATGGAATATTAGGTTGAGAGATTGATTAATTATTTGATGGATGATAAGTGTTGCACAATGGGGCTGCAATTGAGCTGTGTGGTGATATATTACCGTGTTGCTTGAGGTGTGTTATGATTGGTTGTTTCTTGGATATTAGTGGAATAAATGAATAAATAATTTTTTAACAATATTTGGAACTAGATTGGGTTGGTTTGGTTAATGGAATGATTAAATGATTTTTGAATAAATAATGGTAATGGTTAATTAAATTTGATGGAAATTGAAAGGATATTGTGGATTGATGTGTGGTGTTGTGTATTTAGAGGTAGCAGAAAAGTCAAGAGTGTTGTGAGCTGGTTGTTTGTTGAGAACCCATAGGTTGGGTTTGAGTGTTTTGTATCACATATGTACGTACTTTTATTTTCCCTTGTGATTTCTATATACACCCCACCATTGTTTAATCACTATGTGTTTAACATCCCCATTGTCATGGGGGAGGGTGTCTTTCCCCAACATCCCAGTGGGAGGATAGATGGCTAGCCACCTGCTCTTCCCTACTCCCTCTTCTTTTTAGTGAAAACCCAATATTATTTATGCATGTTGTGGTTTGGGAGGCTTAGGTGTGTGTGGGCATGTTGTGTTTTCCCAGATGTCTTCAGGATGAGATGTGTTTTGGTTTCCTGGGTATCTTTAGGATGAGTGGTGGCTTATATCCCTGGTGTCTACTTGTGGGATGGGATCTGGTTTATGGACCTAGTGTCTTAGAGAAGGATGTAATGTGGTTTGTGGCCCAGGTGTCTGCGGGAGGGATGTGATGTGATTTGTATCCCATGTGGCTTTAGTTAGGATGCGATGTGGTTTTTCCCTCAAGTGTCTATGGGTGTAATATAAAGTGGCTCATGGACTTTATGATTAGATGAGGTGTGGTTGTGGGGCCTAGGTGTGTGAGATTAGATTATGATGTGGTTCTTTCAGAAGTGGTTGGAGTGGGGTGACATTTTCCATTAGGCCAGAGTAGCTAAACCAGTGGGTAGTGGTGCTCTATACCCTATCATCAATGTGAATTATAATATTTTACCTAATTTTTGTTATTTGGTGAGCTTTCCTTGCAAAGTTATGGATGGTTCATATACCTATTTGGGGATGTTTGGTTCTACTATTTTCTCACAAGCACATTAGTACGCTCCCTTTCACTTATGCATGAGAAACTTAGGGTTTTCCAACTGAGAATACTTGTATTCTCACCCTATGAATATAATACTATTTTCAGGTTTATAGGAGGATTTCAGTCGATTGTGATGGGAATTAATATATTGGGATTTGGGAATGTTGCTGAGTCACAACTTTAGCTTACTTTTGGGACTTAATTTGGAGTTTTTATTGTAGTTGTAATAGTTTTATTTTGAAAACGCATGTGGGATGGACATTTTAATTATTTTATATATATATATCTTGGAGTTGTTTTGGGATATACCATCTTATATCCTAATCTTGTTTTCCTAAAAAAAGGAAAATGCCTCCCATTTTTTGATATTGTGTTGCCTTGGTGCTAGTCACCACCCCGGGGCCTACTAGATTTTGGAATCATGGGTCATTATATTCCTTTCTTCATTTCCATCCCCAGAGGTGTATCATTGGAGGGATGGGTTCATGAAAAAACCCTTCCATAATACCAACTTGGGCAACCCAGAACCTAATGCCCATATCGGTTAATTAAAACATATGTTTACACTTGGAATTTGATACAAAGTGACATAGATCAATACAAACATTTATATAGTTTCCATAATTTAATCATTATAACTCATAAATACTCACATAATCCTTAAACCCTAAATGTAAAGTTTCTTTAGAGATTAGTAACCTAAAAGTCACATCTCACAGCTTTGTGATCATTTATCTACAATCTCACAATACTAGATCTTGTTCTAGTAATATCTTATGTTTAATCATCTTCATATCCATAGGGATAAAAACATCATAAATAGGTGAGATAAAATTCTCAATGAAGTGATATCTTATCAATATGTTATCAATTGTTTGATCATAAGGATATGAGAAACAAGGCCATATGAAAAATTTTTGATTAAATGAGCATGGAATCAATGAGGATTGTTCATAATTTAAGATAAAAGGATATGAAATCTAAAATGACCAAACATATTTTGTGGCCTAAGAATATTTTAACAAAATACAATAATAAATGGACACATAAATTATCATATACACATCAAATATAAATGTGGAATAATAGTAAGTATAGAAAAATATATATTGTAAAAAAACGAAAATATTAACATGATTTATATTGTGAACAAACATGATTTCCACTTATTAAGTTATGAATAAATAAATATTACCATTACTTATCTTTTGAAAAAATAAAAATATCGATGAATTATCATATGAATAAGGTGAAATTTCAACTCCTTTTTTAGTGATAAAATAATAATGTTAATGACTTGTCTTATGAATAATGAAAAATTCCCACAAATCCCATAATCATATCATGAGATATGGAACTTTATCTAATGAATTAGTGTTCTATAATTAAACCACCGTTATATAATATTAAAACATTCATATGCATACTATAAGAATATATGATCATTCACCATTCCTTAATAACTTAATTAATAAGCGGGGAAGAAAGGTGTTTCATGAAAACATCCTCAAACTACCATTATCATAATCCATCTACATAATGAAAGTGGATGTCATAATAAGATTATATCCCCATTGAAGCATATAAATTATTAAAGTATGTTAACATAGAAGAAATATACTTTAATAAAAAAAATTAAAAGTTGAGTTTAAAATAAAGAAGAAATAATATTTTCTTTTTGTAACTATTAAAATATAAAAAATCTCCAAAGAATTGGTATAATTTAAAAATAAAATAAAATTACAAATTATTATTTATAATGTATAATGGTCATGATAGTCGAAAAATAATGTTGAGTCGTAAACAAGAAATTGTTTTATTACTTTTATAAACAGTCCAATGTTAATTGTAAGGAAAATATTTAAAAATATTATTTTTAATCATTTATTAATAAATAAAAAGTTAGTATAGAATATTTCAATTAAATATTTAATTAAATTTAATGAATTCAATAAAAAAATTCTATGAATTTGGACATGGGGGAGAAATATTCTCAATCTAAATGAATAAATAAGGTCATTTTTTTCATAAAAACATTCTTTGAGTTTTTTGAGTACCAAATAGGGAAAAATAGAATGAATACTTTATCATTACATAACTAATCATAGTATATGTGTGAAATTATATTTAAGGTGTACTATCCTTTTTATATTTAAAAGACAAGTTTTAGAGTTTTTGGAGGAGTTACAAAGGTTTTTCAAATCCATTGGTGACGAGAAGTGGGTATAGGGGGCCACTAACCAATCGGTGGAAAGCCACTAGCCAACCATTAGATTTGGATTAAACCACCTATGGGTTATACTCCCCCCATATTAGTGGTGGTTTGGTTAATGGAAATTTTCTATTTACAGTGGCAACCTACTTTCTAGTGGTTTCCACCAGGTAGTAAGTAATGTTGGGCTATGCTAGGTGAGTAGGGGCCTAAATATAAAATAAAGCCCCCAAAAACATCAATTAACCCTAAAAATAGTCTTTCATAAACATTATAAAACCATGGATCTTTAAGAGACCCTTCCCTTTAAATCTATTATCCTTTTTCCTCTCCTCTTAGAGCTTTGATATCTCTTTGGGTGGTTGCTCATCTTTTCGAAAATTTGATTCTTTCTCTCTCATTCTTCTCTTTTTGCTCCCATTCTTCTAGATTTGGAAGTAAGTATATACTTATTTAATTGTATATATTAATCATTTTATGATTACTTTTCTTCTCATAGATCCATTGTGCGGTTGTCATATGACAACTAGATCTCCTATAGGATGTGGTGTGGCACGTGAGAATCCCAAGGCATATGATGATCTAAATTCTGCACCAAACATTTTTTATGAAAATTTAATTATAAAATGTGATAATTTAGTCTACAAATTTTGTTTATTGTTCTTATGTTCCTTCTATTTCTTTATGTGTGGATCCCATCATGGTTTTTGTTTGACTCGAGTTTGAGGTAAGTTGTTCTATATCTGGTCTTTTTCTTATGAATTTTTGATTAAATTTGATTTATAATTGGTTTTTGAAATCAATTGGAATGATCCTTTAATTGGTTGATTTGTGTTTTTAAAATGGTTTTTTTTGAGAAAATATTTTCCCATATATTTTGTAAAAGAATGGTGTTTCTCAAAGCATTATGAAATGGATTATGAAATGGGTTTTCATAGAATGTTTTAATGAAAATGATTTATTGTGATTTTTTTTGAAATGTAAAAATTCCTTAAATATTTATTTGATATATGTCACACATTAGAGTCTTGGGTACCTAGGTGGAGGGTTTAGTTTTGGGAATTTTCTGTTGAAATTGAAAGGGAGTACCCCTTTGGTTGAATTCTTCTATTCCTAGATCATAGTCATATTGGCTCTAAGAACCTGATAGAAATTTTTGGGGGTTCAATTACTAGGGTGTTCCTAAATCCCTAGTATATGGATGTATTATCTCCATGTATTTAAGTAAACACTATTAATTGATTGTTTATTAAGGTATGATTGAAAGAACTACCTCAACAATTGTTATCCTAGGTGTTATTATCATTGCGCTTTTGATTTTATAATATTTTGTTATTGATATAATATGTTACATTATTTTTATAATATAAATGGTTTATGGAGATTATTCTTTGAAATTGTGTTACATGGTTTTGTAAAAGAATTGAAAAAAGGGAAATAATTACCATGATTTTGATATAAAACTATGTAATTTCTTCTCATGCCTTTTTTTGTTTAAAATGCTAATATAGGTATTGTTTTACAAATTATTATAATAGGAAGACAAGGTGGGATCCTACTAAATATTTTTATCACACACCCTTGGCACTATCTCAAGGGAGCATGGACCTTGTTTTATCTCATAAACTAAAGGGAAAGGCACTGAAGTGTGGTATTGAGGTTTATATCCTCTAGGTAAGAGTAGATGGTGGTGATATGGTGGGATGTTTCCCACATGTCATGTGGAATATATATTGGTATTTTTTGGTTGCTTTTTTAGACATGTAATTTGATTTTTTATCATAAAAAAGTTAGTTTTATCATTACCATTAACAAAATTTTGTTATGGAATATTTATCTAATGGTTTTATTTAAATATATATTTAATGTCTCTTTTTTTTGGTTTCTAAAATTGTAACCTTTGGTTATTGTTGAATGCCCAAGAACTGGTCTCCATCCCATTGGGATCAAGATATCCCTTCAAGTATTTACACTATCTAGTTTGGAGCCTAGTTGGATGAGTTATCTAGGCCAAGATGTGATAATTTGGTATTGTAGGATGGTTATACTTTGTCTTGTGTGGTTGGTAGATAATTTATTGGATTGTCAATACTTGGATGGAAGGTTATAGTGAGTTACTAGCTAGATATTTCCTTGAAGATCCTAAAGTCACCTCGTGATTATGGTATGTGTATCTCCCATGTTGGGTTTTTTCCTTGATCTCAGTTTTTACTTTCACTTTTCTCATTTAAACTGGGATTGTTTCATTTTCTAATCATTTATTTCTTCTTTGGGTATGTATAAATATGTCTCTAAGACTTATTCCATTGTTTCCTTATGAGGGTGCAGTCAGAAATGCTATTCAAGGGAATCATCCTTGGGATAAGAATATTTTAGAGGCTATCATATGGGCAGTCCATTCCATGGATGAGAATATACCATGGGTCCCAAATCAAGAAGTTAAGGTGCATCCAGGAGTTGGAAGAGATATGTATCTGGCATGAGAGTTCCTATGTGACAAACCCCCAAACACTAAATGCATAAATGAACCCCAATAGGTGTAGGACTAGATGGATAATATCAATTAGATCTCTAAATTCCTAGAGAAACCTAATTCAGTCAGTGAGAAATTCATAAAGTTTAAGTCTTTGATTCCTAGTAAGCCGTGGTGAGACTCAATGGTTTAGGAAAACTGACACGTGGGCTTGGAGTGGAAGGGAATCATGAACCTTTTCTTTTATAAGTTTTATCCTAGAAACTATGATGATGGTGAAGTCTATTTTTTAAAGGGAGAGTGTTTGATGGCGAAGTACACCAACCATTTTACAGAGTTAGTTCATTGTTCTCTAAAGGTGGTGATGAACAATCAACTAAAATCCTAGAAATACCTACAAGGATTACAAACATAAATCCGATCGTAAGTATATATATAGAATCTCACCACCTATGCTAAAAAAATTTACATAGAGATGGTGGAAGAAATGGATGTGGCGGGAAATATTATATTTTTTTTATTGTTATATTCCCCTAAGTAGTATTTTCAATGGTGCATATGGAAAGAAGAGGGTGTGACATAATAACTATAAAGTAATAAGAGGCATTTCTTAGTTTTGAGACTCCTCATCACTATCAACAATAGATAATAATGTTCACATAAATTTTTATCAATGTTAAAATATTCAGAACACCCTACAAAATTTTATCAAACCTGCAAAGATTTACTATGCTTGTGGCCACCAAGGCCATCTAGAAAGGTTCTACGAAACTTTTTATGTTCTCTTTTATAGTCTGGGATGATTATATCCAAAGGACACTATGGAATATTTATAAGTTTCAAAGTCTAAAAGGACCCACCCATATGCCTCATAAGTGAGACCATTCACACAATGGATGATTTTATAGTGAAAGTTGATACATGATTCTCTATAGTGTGAGGTACCATTTTTATTTCATCTACTATTCCAACTGCCCTATTCGATATTGGTTCCTCACACTCGTCTATATCTATATTTTTTGAAGTGGTAAAACATCCAATTGATATTATGTGATTCATTATAAAGATTACTATGTATCTTGGAATGAATAAAGAGTAGTTATTTATAATTCCTTCTTATTCTTTTTTATTATCCGGTATAGAGTGGGTTTGTGAATTCTTTGTTCTTGATCTGGACCATTTCAACATTATCATTGGGATGGGTTTTCTTATCTCTCACTAAGATGAGATTGATTATTATCATCATAATGAAACTATATTTCCAACTAATGGGAGATCTTAGCTATTATTAAGATATTGGAATCTAATCTCTAGTCATACAATACCTTCTCACCTAGATCCCATGAGTCCGTTGTCTTCCATTTTACCTGATCTTGACAATTTTTCCTCTTTTTCCAATCTCCCTTTGATTATTTGGGACTTTCCCAAATTTTTCCAAGATAAATTATTTGTCATATCTCTATAGTGGGTGGTATATTTCTCAGTTGATTTGGTTCTAGATGTATAGGTAATATATATACTCACTTATCCTATAACACATATAGATTTTGAAGAGCTCAAGATTCAATTGAACTATTTTCTAGAGAAAGTATTCATTTATTCTAATGTTTCACCATGGGAATCCCCATACACTTTTCCAAATATGATAATGGTTGTCCTTACCTTTGAATAGACTATCTAAAGATAAACCCGGTGATGGATGTGTGAATAACCTATTCGATTAGTTAACAGAAGCAGAGTGATTTTTTAAAAATTGATCTTTGGGAAAGGTATCACTAAATCTGAGTTCAGGAGTAAGATATACCAAATAATGCCTTTAAGAGAATATTTATACAATATTAATATCCTACAATTGATTTTGTATTAACTATTTCTTATATAGTTTTTATGGATTTGATAAACCAAATATTCCATCAGTATCTTGAAACCTTTGTCCTGGTATTTATAGATGACACCCATATTTACTTGAGATATGAGTATATAAAAATAATCACCATCTAAATTTGGTTTTTGAGTTCATTATGAGAAAATGAATAAACCAAAAGCTAAAAAATGTAATTTTGGGCTCCCATAAGTGAATTTATTGATGTATTTTATTCCGTAGCATGGAATTTTAGTCGAACTTGAGAAGGTGGAGGTGGTCTTATTAGGGGAGGAACCATGGAATGTTCTCAAGATACATAGCTTCATTATTATTTATGGATGTTATCATTATTATTTCAAGGATTTCTTAAAGTTATAACCACCTTTGAATACTCTTACCAAGAAAGAGGTAAAATTTATTTGGGACACTATGTTTCGTAATTTTTTGAGGAGTTGAAATGGATTTTGACATCGAATGTTATCTTGATCTTGTTGAAACCAAATAAGGGATATGTTGTATATTCAAATTCTTCTAGTGGATTCTCAAGGTTTGTACTTATATAGGATAATCACATTGTGGCCTATAAATCTCATCATCTTTGACTACATGAGAATAATTTCCCCTCTCAATATTTAGAGTTCACCATTGTTATACATGTGCTTAATTATTAGAGGTCATATCTTTTTTGGGAGAGGTTCATGATCTTTTCTAATCAAAAGTGCCTGATTTTCATCTTTTCCCAAAAGGACATGAACCTCAGGTAGAGCTAATGAGTAGAATACATCTATAAATTTGACTTTGACATTTACCACACCCTTGGGAAGGGGTATGTCATTACAGACAGTCTCAGGATGAATCAACCAACTTAGGCTATCCTAGAATTGAAAGGGGAATGTAACCTTACTAGGTATTTTTTCTCAGTAGTATCTAGATGCATAATAGGATGATTTAGGTATGGTTCTGAATAGTTTTCAATTTTCATTATATCTCTTTGATTCTATTCAATAGGACTAGAATTTAGATGATTTTTTTAGAGGAATAGAGGAAACCTTATATGGAGGGTAGAACTTTTTTGGTTGGTATCTCTATTATAATAGAATTATTCACTTAAAGAATTAGTTTATTATCCCATCACCCACTAAGAAATTAGTGTTACATTATTTTCATAGTTTCTATTGGACAATTTATCCATGAACTATGAAGATGTATTATGAATTGAGAAAAAATTTCTGATAACTGAGTTTGAAGCATTAAAACACTAATTATGTGCCCTATAGTTAGACATGCTTGTGGATAAATACAGAGAACCAGATGCCTTTTAGCATGCTGCGGCATATTCTGATTGTAGTTTGGTAATGGGATTAATTTCCATGGAATTCATCATTATATTACCACATAATCCCTAAGGAAATAATTCCATTTGATTAGTGATAGGTAAATTGAAAAAATAAACACATTTTATTATGATCTAGGATAACACCAAGATTTAATATATAGGTAATCTGTATGTGTAGAAGATTTTTAGGTTTCATAGTGTTACCTTTCTTATTTTTTATAGGGATACCAGTTTTACCTTCCAATTTTGGAGGAGTCTCCCAGAGGTGATGGGGACTAAAGTCAAGTTGAAAAAAACATACCATCTATAGATGAAAGGTTGGAAGATATGAAATATACATATTCTAGAGGATATGATACATGCCTAAGTCATGGATTTTGGTGGATCATTGGCTAACCATCTAATACCTATTGAGTTCCCTTATAATTACAACTACCCGTCATCGATCAGAATGGATCCCTTTGAGGCATTTTATGGTCTCCCATATTGGTAAAAACTTTATTAAAAAGATGTTTGTGAGGCCTCTCTTTTGATACTGAGTCTTATTTAAGAAGAATTTGTGAGCATTAAAGATAGACCTCAATTCTTAGATACAGACCAGAGTCATAAAAAATCATATGTATATTGTTGATGCCATCCGTTGGAGTTTTCCTTTAAAGGTCTGGTCTTCTTGAATGTTTATCCCAATATGGGTTACCTTTATATAGGAAAATAAGGTTAAAATGTCTTTGAGATATTTTGGTCCATTTTAGATCACTGATCAAGTTAAATAAGTTTGTTATGAGTTGGTGTTTCGGGCCATTTTACTGGAATTCATGATGTTTTACATATATCTTAGCTCTATAAGTACCATTCTAATCCTCCCCACATTATGAGTTGGGAGGATATTGAGTTGTAGGGAGATATTTCTATAATATAGGAGCCAATGGAGATTGTTAAAATATAGATGAATGTTTTATATGGGAAGTTTGAACTATTTTGGTTAAACTGTTATGGGACCACAAATTATATTCTCACAAGACTTAGGATTTTGAATCATCACTGGAGATGCAATAGATTGAACTATTTCCAATGAATCTTACTTTTTAGTGAATTTATAAGGACATAAATTACAATAGTTTGGATAATTTTAACATCTTAATTAAGGTACACTCTATTTTTTTTGTTTAATATGCTTTCCTTTGGGTGTGGGAGGTTTCATAGGAGTTCTGTAGGGTTTTCATAGAAACTAGGAATGAACGATGGATATAAGGAGCCATTGGATATCTTGTGGGAACCCACTAGATAGACAGTGGCTTTATAAACATTCCCTTATTGGTTAAGCTACCACCATATAATAGGTGGTCTGGCAGGTAGCTAGTGGGGTTAGGCAGGGCCAAATGAGTAAGTGTCTAAGAATAGATTAAATCCCTAAAAACTTTTAATTAACCCACTAAACCCTGTATAACAGACATAATTTGAATAGTAATCTAAAATAGAATCTATCTTGGGGATCTAATCTCCTTTTCCTCTCCCTTCATGGTGCTTTGATCTTCGATTGGTTGGTGGATCCTCTTTTGGCAAGTTTGATTAACTGTTTCTTATTATCCTTTTGTTTCTCCCATTCTAATTGATTTTTTGATAGATTATACTATGTGTTCATTGGATATTTTTTTTTTTGATTTTTAATTCTCTGTTTCTTGTAGATCCATTGCATTCTTGTCTTTTGGAGAACATATCTTATGTTGGCAGTTGTGTAATGCATTAGAATATCAAGGTATGTGACAAAATAACTTCTCCACTGACCCTTTTTCTTATATAAAATATATTATAATATGTAATATTTTATTATAGGTCCTATGTTCATTGTTCTTTCATTCCTATTGGTTCAGTGTTTGTGGATCCCATTGTGGAATGTGTGCAACCTATTTTTGAGGTTGGTGGTTCCATCTCAGACTTTTGTCCTATAATTTTTTTTACCTTAGTTTAATAAATTATGTTCTAAATGATTTTTTATATTCATTGAATTGATTATTTTTTGTGATTAAAAATGTTTTCTGAGAAAATATTATTTCCACCTCATTTTCTTAAAAGAAAGGTTTTTTCAAAGCATCATGAAATAGATTATGAAATGGGTTTTCTAAAGAATGTTTTGAAAAAAAATATTTTTTTTGAATTTTTGGTTAAATGTGTTGATCCATTGAAAATTTATTTGATACATTCTTCACATGGGATCCCTGGTAACTTTAGTATATGTTTTAATATTGAGACTTTTCTATTGAAATTGAAAGGCAATTAACTTTTTGGGATGTTCTTGCTACCTTAGATTATAGTCCAATTGGATCTAGGAACTTGATCGACACTATAGGGGGTTCACCTTCTGGGGAGTTCTATTATCGCTAGTTTATGGATTCATTGACTCTAGGGACTTGATATTTCACTAGTTTTTGATTTTTTTATTGAGTTATGAGTGGCCTAGATATCCTAACATTTATTATATTATGGGTGATTTCTGTAGTGCTTTGGATTTGGTAGTATTTTGGCTTTAATATGACATGTTACACGATTTATTAAATATAAATGATTAATGAAAATTATGCATTAAATTTTTATTACCTAGATTTATGAAAGAATTGGAAAATGGGGAAACTGTTTATCATGATTCTAATGTAAAACTGTGTAAATTATTATCATGCCATGTTTTCATTAAATTGAGAATATTTGGATTACTGTACAATGAATAGATATGGATTACCTGGGTGGTATCCTATTGATCCTATTTAGATCACACACTACACACTCTCTTGGGGGTGTGTGGGCCATGTTTTATCTGATGCAGGAAAGGGTAAGGTCCTATAGTGAGGTGATAAGGTTTATGTTAGTTGGGTATAGGTAGCTATGTTCGCACCTCCTTGGAGAAATGTGTTGGACATATATTATTTTAATGATCACAAACCATGATTCATTTATTAATAATATTTCACATGTTGTATGATAACATTTTATAGGAACATATTAATTATACAATAATTATGTTTAGAGTTATGGGAAGTCACAATTGGTTAAAAGTCACCATTACAGCCAGGATGAGATACCGCCAGACTGCAAGTCACCGTTACCACAAGGATGAGGTACATCCAGACTCAAGTCACTGTTACTTATAGGATAAGCTATCACTAGACTCAAGTAACTGTTACTACCTTATTGAGATACCATTAGAAGGGAGTCACCTCCAGTTTTTGAGTCACCACCAACACACTTGTTACCATTATTTTCTGAGATCTTCGGTGTGAATGGTTCAAACAAAAAAAAATCAATTATTAGATGGTGTTTGAAGAAGTATTTAAGACTTAGTAAAAGAAATTCCATAGAATGTGGATATCCTTCAACAATAACTACTATATATTTATTATGTATCTCTCCCTTGGGATGATTATGCTTGACTAACACAATGATTATTGATGATCAAGAAAAGTGTGCAATAAAATAAGTGAATTTTCTTGAAATTTTAGATTAACATTCAATGAAAATCAACAACATAGAATCACTAAAACCATTACAAAGATTGATTAAGACTAAATAATGAGATCAAATGAATCATTCTTGCATATTTCTATGATCCTATGTTTTGCTTCAATATTCCAGAACAAAGCACAAACTCCTCACCATTGATGATATGAGGATTGAAAATATACGGAACACATTAGACTAAGCTCTTTCTGTTTGTTCTTTATGTTTCAATTTTTGAGGTGTGTATTTTTTTCTGTCATCCAACACACACTGTCTCTTAAATATTCTAGGATAGTATATGTTATTCTCTACTTCATTAATCCATTTCCCATTGTGTCTGTGGAAGAGGTCCCTATATGACATTGGCTTTTATTTCATCCCATGTATAACTATGGAAGTAGATTTTTAGCCCGAACAACTTCTTTTGTTGACTATATACATAATCTAGGTTATGGATTTGTATAATTATATTTATAATCTACTAGGTAGTAGGTAAGAGACTGAACCACTTGTTTATTCCCCTGTGTCACTGTGTTATTTTTTTTGTTTTTCTATTTTATTCACGATAACATTTCATTAAAAATCAAAACACTTTATTTGATAATTAATTTTAAATAGTGTTTATATATGTTTCTATTTTAGTAAATTGATCTCAAAATTTAAGATATTTCTAAACCATATTTTTACTGAGACCTAATCACTCATTAGGAAATCTTTTAAAAGGTTATATCTTATATTGATCTTCTATTTTGATTAATTTTCCATTTTATTTACAATTTTTTTATTATGAAATCAATTAATCCCTATTGAATTACTCTCTCTAACCCACATTTGGTATCATTAGAGTATTTAAAATTTACCTCTTTTTACTTTGATTTTTTTATTATAAAAATCTAAAACTTCTATCATTTCTAAATTTTAGTTCTTTATGGATAATATACAACAAAGATCTACTACCAACAAACCTCTTTATTTTAATAACAACAACTATGGTGTATGGAAATTCAAAATGAGAATGTATTTAGAAAGTATAGGTTTTGATATATATACTTCAATAGAAGGTCAATATTAAATACCACATAATACTAGAAGTTGTTGGTGTAATGCTATAAAAACTTCTTACGATAATAAATTTAAAGCTATGAAAGATTTGTTCTATGATTTGGGAGATAAAAAATTCAATAGAAAATATACCTGAAAATATGCTTTCTAAATGTGGGATAACTTATCTGTCTCACATGAAGGAGAATCAAATGTCATGGATATGTTTCTAAAAACATATACAATCAAGTATTATACCTTTAAAATGAAATATGATGAACCTATTTCTAATATATATATCTGGTTTAATGAAATAGTAAGCACTATGAACTCACTTGGAAAGAAATTTTCAGAAAAAGATCAAGTGACGAGGCTACTGATATGATTACCAGACATATGGAGAAGAAAATATATTTCATTCAAACAATCAAGTGATTTAAGTAAATTTCCTATTAAGAAATTAATAGGAAAGATGATGATGTATGATTAAGAAGATGAAAAAAAATTAGTAGCCTTCAAACCTACAATCTAAAAAAAGGAAAAGGAAAAAACTATGGATTCTAGTGAAGAAGGATATCCTTGTAAAAGTGATGAAGAAATGGAAAACGTGGCCAGATGATTCAATAAATTCTACAGGAAGAAGAAGTTCTTCAAAAATTCAAATTTTAGAGGAGGTTATAATAACAAAGGAAAGTGAAAAACGAATTTTGAAAAAGGATTGAAAAAACAAGATACTCAAAATGAAGTTACATGTTATGAATGTAAAAAGAAAGGAAAAATTAAAACAAACTGTCCAAAATTAAAATATAAAAAGAAGTACAAGGATAATGAAAAGAGGTACAAAAAGGATATGAAAGAAACATAGAGTGCCTCTGAAGATAGTTTAAGTGACTAAGACACTGATCAAGAAGATAATCTTGATAGAGCCAACATGCGCTTTAATGGAAGCACATGAGAGATACAAAATTATATTCCTAATACTCATACCAATGCTTCATACATTTTTAAAAATGAATAAAGTAATGATAATGAGGAAAATATGAATAATAAAGATCTGTATGATCACTGTAACTTATTGGAAGAAACTTTTCTTGATTTGAAAGATAAATATAAGTCTCTAAAAAACAACATGCTTTAATAGTAAATATTAAAAATAATCTTATTATTAAAAGAGAAAAAAATGTTCAATTTTTGCAATAAAAAATTGAATTAAAATTTTCAAATGAATAATTAAAAAAATAATTAGAAAAATTTACCAGTAGTAAGAAAAAATAAACTCAAATACTGAAAAAAAAAGTTTCTCCCAAGTATAAAACTCATATAAGTTACCATCTAGGACAATGAAAAATTACAGAAACTAGATTTACATCAAGTTACAGAGTTGAAGTTTAATATACTACAAAAACCTACTCAACTGGATATAACAACGTTTTTATCTCTAAAAGTATTCAGTATTTCTATAAATAAACGTATTAGAAAAATATGGAGACCAAAATATATATTTTTTCTAACATATCTAGACCAATGATAATTTTGGTTCCAAAATCATTTATGGAAGAAAAATTGTGTTGTAGGAAATCTGTTTGAAAACCTCTAGCAAAAGAATATGGTATCCAGATAATGGAGGTTCTAGACACATGACTAGTGAGTATTCAAATTTCAAGAATTTGATTATAGTTGATGGTGGATAGTCACTTATCTTGATAATGAAAAAGGGAAAATCATCAGCCTAGTCTAAATTGGTAATTATAATTCATTATAAATATACAAAGTTTTATATATGGATTATTTAAAATATAATCTTCTTAGTATATCCCAATCCAAGAACGAAGTTTCAACCTCTAAAACTCTAGAGTTAATTTATATGGAACTCTTTGTAAGTTCTAGTGTTTGTAGTCTAAATAGAAAAAAATCACGTCCATGTCCTTGTAGACGACTTCTGAAGATACACATGGGTATTATTTACAACTCAAAAAGTTAATCTTGTTCTTAATTTATTAATGATTCTAAATATATATAAAAATTTAGTGGAATTAGGATTAAGACTCTAATAAGTGGTCGTGGTGAAGAATCTGAAAATCAATACTTTTATTTATTCTGTTCTCAAAATGGATATAATCACAACTTTTGTGCTCCCAGGACACCAAAAAAAATAGTGTGGTAAAAAGAAGAAATATGACTCTTTAAGAGATATCCCGAACCATGTTAAATGTGTTTGACCTACCTATCTAATTTTGGGATAAAGCTGTTATTATATCCTATTATATTATTAATAGAGTTTTGATTAGACATCTATTAAATAAAAAATATTAAGAGTTATAGAATAATTGAAAACCAAATGATAATTATATTAGATTTTTTGATTAAAAAGTATTTATTATTAATACAAATGAAAATTTGTAAAATTTTCTTCCAAGATTGATGAAGGGATTTTCCTTGGGCATTTTACTTTCAGCAAATCCTATAGAGTGTTTAAAAAGAAGACTATAACAATGAAAGAATTTGTTCATATCTAGTTTGATGAAACGAATCCCAAGGATACTAAGAATATCTTATAAGACCTTGAGGATGATCCTTCATCTTTGAATCTCAAATCCAAACCATATGAATGTTTTCTTAAACAAACAAACACTACAAATAGTGATCCACTAGAACCTAAACATGAATTAAATCATGAACCTAATATCCCATCTTCTTAGAGACCCATTAGGAAACATAAACACCACCCTTTAGATGTAGTAATAGGAAACTTTGATAGAGGTACATAGACCAGAGCTTCTCAGAGAAATCAAATTTAACATAAAGCCTTCTTATCACGGATTAAACCTAAGAACATCAATGATTCCATCAATGATGAATTTTCAGTAATGGCTACGAAAGAAGAACATAATCAATTTAAAATACAAAATGTTTTAGAAATTATTGACCAACCTAAGGATATAATAACTATTGGAACTAAGTGGGTGTTAAGAATAAATGTTGATGAATCTGGCACTATATTAAGAAATAAAGCTAGATTAGTTACACAAGGTTATAATAAATAATAAGGTATTGATTATGACGAAACTACTATAACTGTAAAAGACATGAGGCCATTAGGATACTTATTTCTTATGCAGAAAATTTTGACTTAAAACTATATCAAATGGATGTTAAAATTGTATTATTAAATGGATTTATAATTGAGGATGTTTTGGTTGAACAACCCCCAGGATTGCAAAACCCTTATTTTCCAAACTGTGTTTTTAAATTAACCAAAGTTTTGTATGGTTTAAAATAGGATCATAGATCTTGGAATGATAGGCTTACCTCTTTCCTAATTTCAAAATGTTTTTCAATAGGAATTGAAAATCCAAATCTCTTTATGAAAATAATTTCAATTGTTGTTTTGATAATTCAAATTTATATGGATGATATTATTTTTGGATCTAATAAAGATTTCTTATGTCCGGATTTTTCAAAATAAATGTAAAGTGAATTTGAAATGAGTTTAATGTGTTAGATCAAATTCCTTCTAGGGTTTTGTATTTTTTACATAATGTAGGAATTATTTTAAATCAAATTAAAAACACTAAAGATCTTTTAAAATGTTTTGTCCTATAGAGTACCAAAAGGAGTGATACACTGATGGGCACCACATGTAAACTAGACCTTGATGAAACTAGGAAATCAGTAGATCAAACTAACTATAGAGGTATGACTGGTAGTCTTATATACTTAACTACTTTTCATCCTGATATAATGTTTAGTGTATGCATCTGTGCTCTCTTTCAAGAAAATACAAAAGTGTCACATTTACTAGCTTTCAAAATAATTTTTAAATACCTCAAGAATACAACCAATTGAGGATTATTTTACCCATGAGTAAATTATTTCAATTTAGATAGTTTCTCAGATGCAAATTTTGGTGGTTTCAAGTTAGATAGAAAATTTACATTAGGAACTTTTTATCTTTTAGGCAAATCTCTAGTATCATGGTATAGTAAGACGCAAAATTTTGTTGTACTTTCTACTACTGAAGCTAAATACATAGATGAAAGCTGTTTCTATGCACAAATATTCTGTAAGAAACATACTGTACTAGACTTTGGATTCAAATTTAGATATATACCAATTAACAGTGATAACACAAATGAAATAAACATGCACAAAAATATGGTATCTCACTCTAGAACAAAACATATAGATATAAGAAATCACTTTTTGAGAGATCATTATCAAAAGGGTGATATAGCATTAGAAGTTTTTAGAACTGAACATTAGCTACCTGATGTATTCCTGAATCCTTTGAATCTTAAAGATTAAACTAAATCAAAAATTAATTAGGACTGATAAACTTTGGTGGGTGAGTCACCATTGATGAGTGAGCATGGATGAGTAACTTTTGATGAGTCCCCATTGACGAGTCACCGTGATGAGTCACCATTGACAAGTCACCATTGATTAGAAACCATTTATGAGTCACCATTGATTAGTAACCAATGACGAGTCACCATAGACAATTCACTGTTTATGTGTCACTGTTTGTGAGTCACCATTGAATGTTTCATCATTCCTTTTTATGTTACCATTATTTTTATTACCATTATGATTTTATTATACTAATTAAATTTCCATTATCTTAATTTTATTATTTTTATTTTAGAACTTCTAAATGATAAAAACATTGGGATTAATCCCAATTGATTCACTTCTCCAAACCCTTGAAATCCTATTCCCATGCCTTCCTCACAAACAAATCTTCTCACTTCCTTTATCCTCATAAATCCTTCAACTGATTCAAGTGTCCCATTTGAAGAGAGCTAAAATATCAATTCCAGAAGAGATGAGGATTAATAAGATATGATGATTATCCAAAAGTATTTTTCAAACTATTTTAGTAAACTCACATCTCAAGACCCATACAGTTGAAGCATAAAATGAGATTGATGTACAATGGATTCTAACTAGAAATATAAAACTGTTAAAGGTAATAGAAAAACAAAATTATATGGACTGGCTTACCTAGAATAATAGTGTTTATTATCCAAGGATAGTGAATGATTTTATCAGAATTTATGATTCATTTTTGGGAAGAAATATGATATAATTCATAACAATATAGATGGAAAAGTTATTTCTTTCTCTTCCAAAGAATGGAAAAAATGTCTTCAGATTCCTCTAAACGAGGTATATGAAGCTTTACAAGGGAGTATACCTAATGATAAGTTATAGGATGCTCTCTGAGAAATAACTAGAGATTGAACAATGTGGGATCAATATATATAGATCTTTATGGTGAGTGCAAGATGATGTTTAAGTTTTCACAACATGTTTAATGTCCCAGAAAAGGGGACTTCAAAACTTTGTAGTTTCAAGATGTCTACTTCTTGTATATGATGAAGAAAGGAAAAATAATAAATCATTATATATTTTTGATAGTCCACATACATGATATGTGCAAGAATATATCTAGATAAAACTCCCCAATTTATCCCAAAGTGATCTCTTCCATTCTAGTTACCAAGGGTTACGTTAATCTTTTAGATTAATCTGAGGATAAAATGGGTGGTATTTTTCTGTCTTGGACAATTTACAATAGAGTGAAATTAGGTTGGAATCCTTGGAAGAGATGTTGGGTTAGGTATAATGAAAATATATATAATGATTTTAATCCTATTGATCACCCAACTAGACCAAAGAATATGGTGTATCCCAGTCTGTAACCAGATGAGATTCATGATTATTCTAGTACAGATGTTATTACTGAAAGAGAGGAAGAAAAAGAAGAAGCTGATTCAGTTGAAGAAGGAAGTGATATGAAGATCATAAAATCTCCACAAAGAGTACCTAGTGAGAATGTCAGTTCTCTATTCTCTCTACCTTATAGAGAAACAATCGTATCTGAGCATGATAATAAAGAAGATATTGATGTTTTTGAAGAATCTCAGTATAAATCATATGCCTCTGAGACCTCAAGTGAGGAGAGTAATGAAGGAGGAAATGATTTTGTTTATGAAAGAGTCAAAAAAGAGATTATGGATCTTGAGAAAACAGATGAATCATCCAGTGGGTTTGATAAGGATTAAGAAGATTAAGATCTTGATGAGAATACTGATGTTAGACAAAATGGAAGTGGCTCTTATTAGAGAGTTTATCAAGACAATGTAGGTGGTTATACTCATGAGGGAAATTCACAGAATGGTGAAGATCCCATTAATCCTACCCAAGAGTTAGTTCAAATTCAACCTTCTTCACCACTTGTATCTAGTCTATTTGAAGAAATTCAGACTAGGGGTATGCTGATACCTGATATTCCAATAGTTCTTTCAAAGGATATAGTAGCCGCAAGTAATGGGAAGAAAAATCCCAATCCTATTAAGAAATTAGATAAACTGGATCATTTTGAATTAGTGGAGACCTTAGATACCAATTAGACATAGGTTCTTCCAACTATAACTAAGAGGGAGTTGACTACATTTCTAGTTACTCAGTTGGTGGACCAGACTCTGTAGACACCCACTTTGAAACTGCAAGAGATAATTCCTATCCCCTCAAGAACTAAAGTTGTTTAAATCTCGAACTGGCTTAGAGACACTCCAATTCTTCCCTATGCCATAACTTCTCTTAGATCCTTTGAATAGCTAGAGATATATCTGGGTTTTTTAAGACTTAAACTGACATATAGTGATTCAAATGATGAATATGAATTTAGAAAAGAAGGATTGCTAGAAAATCAGATATATGAAGCTAATGAGTTATATCCTTCCACTCCCATGGAAACAGAAATACCAACTAAGGATGTTGTATCACATGAACAAGGAAATATTCCCACTCATTCAATAGTTTTTCCTCCTATTGTTGTTGTAAAATCTGATTTAGAATCCTTCCAGAAATATGTTCATTCAGATATGGAATCCTTGAGAAAGAACTTGGTCTCAGAATTTTTCCAAGTCCTGAATGACCAACCCTCTTTTACTTCTCAACTTAATGAATACAGTGTTATATATTTATATGAGATGTTTATATTTCATATTCACTAAATGGAAGTTGAAAATAGAGGATTAATATATCAAGTTTGAAATCATCAGTAGAGGGTATGCATGCCTCTTTTTATAATTTTATGAGTTATAGTTCTCAAAAGTTGGATAGTTTTTATTATATTGCCCATAAAACATATTCACCTCCTCCTACTCCACTACCATTTGATAGAGATATGTAGCAATAATTGTTCAGAGAAGAAACCCTAAATGTCTTGGGTGATTTCAGTACTCATGAAGAACAGATTAGGAAGATACATCTTAATTGAGAACATATTCTTAAATTCTTAATTGAGTATGCTAGTGATCTCAAACAAGATAAAGAAGTAATAAAAAAGAATATCCAATATTATTTGTCTAGGATCTACAATATGCATGATATGTTATAAAATTTCATGTTTCTTTCGGAGAACTTTAGAATCCATCTAGCAAGAAGAGCCTTTAAAGTAAACGTGAGTTAGCTAAAGGTTATCACTTCAGCTATTCATAGATTTATTAATGAAAAGGAAGATTTCATTAATTAATTGGAAAGTAGAAGATCCATCCTTATGAAATTTATTAATCTTTTGAAAACTTATGTCCATTTCCGTCAAACAAATATTATTGCCTGAGAGTCTATTTTTGTTTCTTTTTGTTTTTAAACCCCAACCACAAGGAAAGTTCAGTACATACTTGATCTAATCTCTCAATCAAGCAGTCTTATGCCTCCACCACTTCAGTCTTTAAAATTTTTACTAGTTGAATCTATGATACCACTGAGACCATTTCTTTTCAGAGAAAAAATTCCTCCTACAACCACTCAGCCATCGATTACAACCTTCTCCCCAACTTATACTTCAACAGTATATTCTTAGGATGATGAAAAAGATAGAGAAAAAGCCAATTGAAAAGAAAAAATTGATAATACCCAAACCTATAAGGATTGAATCTATTTGTGGTGATATTATTTGATAGGGATCATGTAATTTCTTCTCTACAACTTTATCTTATATCATTTTGGAAATAATTTAGTTCAATTACTTTCTATCTTTTTTTCCTTTTTGTAGTTTTATTAATATTTTGATAACCTCAAAGGGGGAGATAATTGAGAAATTTTCATTTCTATATATTTTTAATTTAGATATGCACATATCTATATATAATCATTTTTAATTAAATATTTTGTACATATTTTATAAAATTCTATGTTTTGAGATCATAAAAAATGGTTAGAATGTCGGAACCTTCTTAGATGGAATGTGTTTGACATATCTTATTTTATTGATCACAAGCCACACTAAATTTATTCCTAATGATTCACATATTGTATGATAGAATTTTATATGAACATATTACTTCAATAATATTTATTTTAAGAGTTATGGAAAGACACCATTGGCTTCAAGTCACTGTTACGATCAGGATGAGACACCGCTAGACTACAAGTCACTATTACCGCCAGGATGAGCTACCTCTATACTCAAGTAACCATTTCTACCAGGATGATCTACCACCAGAATCAAGTCACCATTACTACCAGGTTGAGCTTCCATTAAAAGGGAGTCACTGCCAGTAGCTGAGTCACCACCCTGACTCTTGTTACCTTTGTTTTCTGATATCTTTAGTGGGAATGGTTAAAATGGAAAAATCAATTCATATATTGTTTGAAAAAGTCTTTAAGCATAGTGAAATTTGATATGAGGAATGTGGATCTCTTTCAACAAGAGATGCTATATATTCATGAAGTATCTCTCTATCAGGATGACGATTCTTGACTAATTCAAAGATTACCAATGTCCAAGAAAAGTGTTCAATAAAATCTAGGTATTTTCTTGAACTTTTTGATTCACATTTTATAAAGTTCAATGAAAAATAAGTACTGAAAAAATTGCTGATATTGATTGAGACAACATAAAGAGATCAGCATAAGCATTACTATAGATATCTTCTATCCTTTATTCTGCCCAAATATTCTAGAATAAAGGATAAAATAATCACCATTTCTGATTTGAGGATTACAAACATACAAAACACCTCAGAACACGATCTTTCTATTTGTTATATCTATTTTACTATTGAGCAGTGTGTTGTTTTCCTATAATCCAATATACACTATTTCATGAATATTCTATGATAATACTTGTTATTATGTCCTTCATCAATCTCTTTCCCGTCGTGTTTTTGGAAGAGGTCCATTTGGGAGCTATGCTTTTATTTCATCCCACATATTACTAAGGAATATGATTTTTATATAGAAAAACTTGTTACAATTGACTGTATACCTAGTCTTGGTTGTGGATTTTTTAATTATATTTATAATCTACATGACAGTTGGTGATTTCCAAGTTGATCGGAATAGGTCTCACCTTGAGACTGAACCTCTTGTTTATTCTGATGTGTCACTGTGTTATTTGTTTTGTTTTTCTTTCTTATTTAAGATAACATTTCACTAACAGAAAAAATTTCTTTGATAATTAATCTTATCTAGTGTATATATATGTTTCTATATAAATAAATTTATCTCAACTGTTAAGGTTCTTATAGAACATATTTTAACTAAGAACAAATCACTCATTAAGAAATATTTTAAAAGGATACATCTTATATCAATCTACTAATTTGATTAATTATCCAGTTTATTTTCAGAATTTTTTATTTGGAACTCAATTTACCTCCTATTTAGTTACTATTTCTAACCAACAATCTAGTTTTGAGATTGTGGGATATTTCCAACATGTCACATGGATCAGCTGTGTGTAATTTTTTTGTTTTCATTTTTGTTGTTTTTTGGACATGTAATTTAAGTTATTTTTATGAAACTCTTAATTGTTTATTTACTATTTGTTCTATTTTGTTATATAATATATATTTTATTGTGAAATATATATATATATATATATATATATATATATATATATATATTCCATTTTTTTTAGGTTTGGAAAGTCATTCCCTTTGGTTGTTGTTGGATGCCCGAGTGCTAGTTGGAAACCTGTAGTGATCAAGAATGCCCTTTAGGTCATACTATGGTCCATTTTAATTCCTAGATAGATGGTTTATTCTTTAAGATATGTGAAAATAATAATATAAATGGGTTTTAAGGAATGGAGAACACAAAATTCCCCTAGCGGAAACTGAAAAACAAATAATGCTGATATAAAGTGAAGTTGTGACAAAAACCCTTACAACTTTGTTAACCATTGAATTAATACCTCATGAAGGTTAGAAATTATATGGATTAGTAAATAATCATATTTTGTAAAAATTAACAAAAAATAAACTCATGGGTATTATATACACCACAAAAAATAAAAAGGTGGTGAATAATGAACATATATTGATAAAGGGAAATTGAGATGAGAAAACCCCTTCCTTAACTCTCAGATTCTACAAAAGTTATTTAACCTCTTATATAATAGACATAATTATCTTGATGAATTATTTTAAAATATTATAAATATATATTACTTTTTATATTCTTCCATTATTTTTATTTTCTACAAATGTATTAGTTATTTAATATTTATTTTCAACATCAGTTGTTAGTAATTTCGAATGTTTCATGCATGTTTTCAAAAGGAGAAGTCATGACCTATTATTGGATAAAATTTTAATAACTTATATATTATTTAATGTACTATAATACATCTTACATGATGTTTTATAAAGTTATAATATCATTCCACAATATTTGTAGTTACAATTCACGAAGATGAAATCAGTGATGATCTTATCTCATGTAATTTACTAATATCAATATATTACTTTATAATGATCATTAATTAATATGATACCATTATAGAATCATATTCATGGAATATATTACTCATTAATATGATATAAATTCATCAAATATATTTATATTATTATCTATTTATATAGGCAATGAAAAATGAAATACATCACTTTATGGAGGCGGTGGTCCGCTTGTATGATTAAGCAAAACATTCAGTTTGCATTGGATGGATATGAATTAGATAATGATTATTTAAAAAACATAATTACATTTAAGAAATTTTATAGGGGTAGAAATAGAAATAAACTCTGAATAACTCAGTTTGGGAAATTACCTCTTCTTTGGATATGCTTCTTTAGCTTACACCTCAACCCTTCATTGGCTGGTATCTTGGTAACAACATAATATATTGGATGTTTAAAAAAGAGTTGGTGAGTGATTTTGGTAGGTACTGTTCAAGATAATATGTTTAAAGTGTTTCAATAAGTCAAGAGAGGAGGTTCCCTTTTATAAGTGGGGGCAGTGACACCCTTTTAAATAACTTTATCTTTAAATAATAGAAAGTAATTATCAAGACAAAGTGGTAGAAAAATATCCAGTGGTAAAATATATGATTATTTACAGTCTAAAACAACAAAAAAATCAAATTTTTACAAGTTTTAGTGATAATTATGGCCTTATCTCTTTGGAAAAACCCCCTTTTAACCATTTAACCCATTAACTTAGTGATAATCTTTTTCTATGATAACTTATTTTTATGTCCAAAAATTATATTGAAATTATTAACTAATAATGATTATTATAATTAAAAATATTTAATATATTGTCCAAGATTAAATTTATAATGGTGGTAAAAATTAATTTTTAATATAAGTATTAATAATTCAATGAAAAATAGGTTGTTTTTGAAAAATGTTATTTTAAGTATAAAAATTATTTTACCTCAGAATCTTCTATATGATTTATTCTCACAACACTTATTTGTTTATTAATATATAAAATATATTTATATGACTTTAAAACTAATCCAAAACAAAATGTGACCTTTTATATTGTTATTTAATAAAAGGATAAAAAATAATTCTTCTCTTTTAATAAAATACAACTTGTGTTCTAAAGTGTTGAATATATATTAATAAATATAAAATAATATTTTTCAATAATTTATTTTAATCCTTTTAATATTTTTTTTTAAATAAAAAAGTTTTATGAAATTTTATGTCATTGTTATACCATGAAAATATTTTAAAAGTGGTTGTATTTGTAGTTATATTTTTCCCTATTCACTTAAAAATAAACCTTTGTAGAAAAACCTAAAAATACACTCCAAGTTAATTTTGATATGATTAATCCAAAAATTAATCTCATTTTATGAAAATAATCCTATAAGAATGAAAAATTTAGATTTAAAATCAAAACATAATTTATATGGAAACGAATTTTTTTTGATAGAAAAGTGATCTTTAAAATTATTATGTGTTCTCAGTCTTATTTCAAATTAATTTATCATTTTAAATGAGTGTTTATTTATTTTTTTAAATAATGAAACATCTTTTACAATCCTTTAAAAGTTATAAATTAGGTTTATTAAGTTAAAAATACACAATATATTAACAAATAAAATTCTTAAAAAAAATAAACGTTAAATGATTTTTTTCCAAATTATTTCTACTTGATCAAATTATTTTATAAGTATTAATTTAATTTCATATATAAAATTTTAAAAGATTTATTATTTAGTTAAATAATTTTTTTAATTTTAAATTTTATGGAAATACCAAATATATAAAATGCATATAGTCATATACAATTTATTAATATTTACATGTTTATGTCATCCATACATCTAGTTACAAATTCCCTCAAAACCTAAATATAAGATATAAGGGTATGTTAAGAAGAAAAAGAAGTCATGGGTAGTGATTCAGCTATTATAGATATTAGAGTGATTTACCGGAGCTTTAACTTCTCCTAAATATGAATTCATTCATGCTGTTCTCAATGAAGTTCAACTTGGTCTTGGTATTGGGAAAACAGTAGTGATGCTACCTACATTCCAAGATCAAAAAGATATGTTTCATATAGAAGAATCAGAAATATTTAATCCATTTTACCTCATTTATATATAATTTTAATAGTTTTATTTTGCCTATTTATATCTATAAATTCAATATCTTTGTTATAAGAACTATTTTTATGATTTTAATATATCTAAGTTTGTTTTAGTTCAAAATTATATGTAGAGAAATCTATTAAGAAGAATATTTGTTTAAAGGAAATTATGGACAAACATATCATCTTGTTATACTGTTCCACTGAAATAAATTGTGTCCTCACAATTTTAATTATCACTTAAATTTAAAAAATAATTAATTCTTTAATACATACTTCAATGTTTATTCCATAACATTTATCCCCTATATATAATGAAACAATTCTTTGAAAATTAATCTAATGGTGGTATTAAATTATTAATTTGAAGTAATCATAACTTACAAGGGAATAAACTAATTTTCATTTTTGTTCCATTTATAAAGGTAGATGGTCCATGTATTGCAAAAAATGATTCACACATTAAACATATCTAGAATATTTTATCTAATTAAATGTCACAATTTTTGAGTTATGTTGATGAAAATAATGATTTAGTTTTGAAGAAATAATATTTCTTACTTATAGTTTCAAAACATATAAGGAGACATGATTTTTATAAAAATTCACCACTGAGTAATTTTTAGAACTTTCAAATAAATTCCCTTCAAAAATAATAAACAAATTTATGATCAAATAATTAGTTAAAACTAAAAACATATAGGATCCATGGGAGTCTCCACTTTTTTCAGATTCTTTAAAATCATATCATTCTTCAAAATCTCACAACAAGGTGAAATAATTGAAAATGAAATGCTGATACCAATCTTTTTAGTAAATATCAGAGAGTTTGTAAAATGAAATTCAATATAAAACAATCCATGACCCATGTTGATACAGAGGAGGTATTTGATATATTATATAATTTATTATAAGAGATATTTATATTAAAAAAGGTTTAAAAATATTAATGGAGTGAATTTATAATAATGATTTCAAATATTTCATCTTAAAGGGGAAAAAGAGTTATTTTTTTCTCCCTACTCCCTTCTTAGAACCGGTCCCCAATAATTCATTTCACATAAAAAAAATAATTCATATATAACATAATAAATTTAACTCCCTGATTAAGTGGTGTATAAATAATCTTCTTCTTAGTTAATATCACTTAAAGTTCAATAATATTTATATAAATTTTTTATTAATTATTCAATGAAAAGTTTTCCTTTTTAAATAGAACTCTATAGATTACTAAATTTTAAAAATATAAAACCTATAAAGACTATATAATCCCCTATAATGGACCAAAAAGAGAAAATGAATTAAACAAATCATATCCATCATGAGTTTCAAACTAGGTGTGAAAGTGGGCCCTTTTTCTTGCATCGAGTAAAGATATAGTTAATACCCACCCAGCCTTATTTAGGTTTATTATAACTAGGTGCATCTGTACTATAGCCTCCAACCACTTGTTTTCATTAAAACAGTGATTTCATCCCCAGTAACCCACAAAAAAATTATATTTTACATGAATTTTATGATATTTTAATTATTAATAATTATCAATAGATGTTTCAATGTAGTTTTATAATAGTAGCCCAAAAATATCTAAACCTTTCCATGACAATAAATTGGGAATGCCATACCAGAACTCCTAGTTTCGATGCCAAAAGAACATTATTTAAATATTAAATTTTATTCAAAGTGAGATGAATCAATACAAACTTACATATGTTTCATAATTTAATTATTATATCTCAAAAATAACATCAAAATCCCAAAATCATAAAGGATGTGTATCTTTAGAGATAAAACACATAAAATTAATATTCCATATATTTTCTATGATTTCTATATAATTTTATAAGATTGATTTTATTCTAGAGATTTTTTATACCATACTCATATTTATAACATGAGGTATATAAAACCTAAGAAATTGGTGAGCTCAAAGACTTAGTGAGGGAAACACCTATCAATATATTATCATAAGTAAGATTATAATCATATGTAAAATATTAGAGTAAGATAAATATCTTATTAAAAGATCATGGATTCTTAAGTATTGTTCAAAAGTTAATATATGATAGATTATAATCTCAAATTAATAAACATATACCATGGAGTAATATTTTAGAAACAAATTAAAATAACCATAGTTCATCAAACATATTATAGGTATACCATATAACAATATGGAATAAGAGTAATTGCATAAAAATCATACCTTTTGGTCAAACCCAATTATAACTATTAATTATTTTGTGAACAAAAAAATGTCTACACTTTTGGTTGTGAAAAAACTAAAGTCCCTATGAATTATCATTTGACCAATGAAAAAATTCCACAAATTATCTTGAAAACAAGGGAAAATGTCCTCAAATCATCTTGTATACAAATCAAAGTGTCCATGCCTTTTTCTTTTGAAAAAATAAAAATGACCACATATGAAATCATTATCTCATGAGATATAAATATTTTTCAATTTAATTTGATGGATATAATGGATACAGAAGTCACATAATATTAATCCATTCATTTTTATCCCACAACAAAATAAGAGTATTCATTTTTTATTTATATCTTATTTAAATATTAGAAAAGAAACATGTTTCATTAAAGAATCTTCAAAATATCATCATTATATTAAATCTTGTGAAATAAAGTGGATTCTATCATAATATCCTATAGTTATTGAAACATAAAAATTCTTAAGTGATATTGAAAAAGATGAATTTTTTTATAAAATCATCAAAATGATGCTTTGAAAATCAAGAATAAATTACCTTTTCTTTCTATAAAATTTTAAAAAAAAACTTACAAAAATAGTGTGAATAATATATTTTTTGAAAAACCATAGAAAATTTTAAATGAATCTCGATAATGTAGAGTTTTTGTGATGGTGGGAAAATACATCTCAGTCGTAAACATAAAAGCACATTCTTTTCTTACTTTTGTAAAATTACAAAATTGATTCGTATAGAAAATGTTAAAGTGATTAATTTTATTCATTTGTAAATAAAGACAAAGGTTCTATAAATATTTATAAACATTTAATTATTTTTAAATACTTCAATAAAAAATTATTATAAACATTGAAAATGAAGTGAAATATTCCCTACATAAAAGGATTAATATGGTCTATTTTTCTTAAAAACATTATTTTAGTATTTTTTATTCGAGAAAATGGGAAAATTTTGAGATTAATTGATAAATATAGAAATAAAGTGAGGATAAAATATATGGGTTTTAAAAAATAGGTAACATTTTCACCCAATGAAAATGAAAATATAAACAATCCCTATAAAAGGTGATATTGTAAAATAAACCCTTACATCTTCAGTAAAATTTTAATTAAAATATCATGAATGAGAGAAACTTAGATAGATTAATAAATACACATAATTTCAAAAAAAATTATCATAAAATAAATTCCTAGGAAGTATGTACATGAGAAAAAAAATGAAGATGGCTAATATATAACATATCTCGATATATGTAAATTGAGATGAAGAAATCCTTACATTAACTATTTACTTCCAAGAAAGTGGAACAACCAAAAATATATAAAACATAATTATATGAATGAATAATTTTGTAACTTTATTTTTTCTCTATTAAATTTTATATTATTGTGTTATAATCATTTACTCTACATACATTGGTCAGTTATTTTTTATTCTCATAATCATATGTTAGTAATTTTGATAGTTTGATGGATAATTTGTAATGGAGATGTGAGAAATAATTATTAGATAAAAATTTAATCATTTATATATTTTTTAAGGTAATAATGTATATGTTTTATTATTATTTATAAATTCCTAATATTATTCAATTAAAATTTTATTTGTGATTCCTAAAGGAGAAATCAGTGATAAGCTTATTTTGCTTAGTTTATTCATATCAACAGAATACTTTATAATGATCATTAATTGTTATTTTTTACCTGAAGAATATTATTAATGAAATATATTAATCCATATTATCATATAAATTCATCAAATATATTTTTATAATTATCCGTGCGAGGTTGTGATGAAAAATTTAGTACATCGCCTCATGGAGGTGGTAGTTTGCACAAACGCATGGGCAACACTTTCATTTTAATTGGTTAATTAGGAAGTAGATAATGATTATTAAATAAACGTAATAAAATTTAGAAATATTTATGATACTTATTTGAACACATTATGATGCACATAATAAATTTATAAGAGGTAGAATAAGAAATAAACTTAGAATAACTTGGTTAGGATAATTACCTCTTCTTTGGGTATCTTACTTTGGATTATACTTTAATCCTTTATAGGTTGGTATTTTAGGGATAAAAGAAGATATAATATGTGATAATTATAGTTATACATATATTTTTTCAGTTTTTGTTCAATATAATAAGTAAAATGTGTGAGAATAAGTTTGGAGAGGGCGTGTCCTTTTATAAGGGTATGGATTGACACTCTCATAAATACCTTTAAATTTAAGACAATATAACGGAATTTTTAGGGGAAAGTGGAACCAAAAAGAATAATTTTATAATATATGGTTATAAAGGGTCTTAATCAACTAAACCATTCAAATTGTGACCCATTTTAGTGATAATCATGACCTTGTCTCTTAGGTTGACAACCCATTACAATTTTTACCCTTTACCGCGGTGTAAAAATTTTTCCACTGTAAATTGTTTCTAGGAATTAATATTATGACGAAATTATTACATAATATTTATTATTATGGTTCCAAATATGGAAGAATTTTTACAAGATACAATTCTATAGATGATCAAAACTAATTTTAATATACATATGAAGAACACTATGAAAAATATTTGTTTTTGAAAAAAGTATTTGTAAGAATAAAAATTATTTACACCAAAATCATGTTGATAAGTAGTTCTCATGGAATTGATTGGTTTATGAATATATAAAGTTTATTTGTTTGAATTTAAATCTAATCCACATTCAAATATAACCTTGTCAATATTTAAATAAATTAAAGGATAAAAAATAATTCCTTTTTTAGAATAAAATACCAATTATCTTCCAAAGTATTAAACCTAGAAATATAAATCCAAAATAATATTTTTCAATACCATTATTAAATCCTTTTATTATATATATTTTTAGATATAAAGGTTTAAAAAATATTTAGGTAATTTTGATATTATTATGATGTCTTAAAAGTGACGATATTTGTAAAAGTCTATTTTTTAGTATATACAAAAATTCGTCTTTTTTTAAAAAAACAGAAAACATTCACCATAATATATTTTTGGTATGATTAATACTAAAATGAATTTAATTTTATAAAAATTATTTTTTATATATGAGACATTTATCTTTTAATTCAACCATAATTTATATGAAAAATAAATTTTTTTGAAAAGTGATCTATAAAAATCACAATGTGTTATTAATATTTTTTCTTATTAATTTATTATTTTAAATGAGTGTTTATATATTTTTTTAAATAATGTATCATTTTTTATATTTCTTTAAAAGTAATAAATTTGGTACATTATTTCAATAATACATAATATATATAATAATACAATTCTTTGAAAAATGGAACTTAAATAATTTTATTCCTAACTCATTATGATTAATAATTTTTTTTATTAGTATTAATTAAGTTTTATCGATACACTTTTAAAAAATTTATTTTTTTAATAAAATTATTTATTTAATATTAAATATTATGGAAATTAAAAATTTATAAAATTCTTGTATTAATATAAAATGTAATAATAATTACATTCTTATGTTATACTAACGTATATAACAAATCCAATAATGTATACCACATAAGATCTAGTGATAAGATTAGTGGTTATAAATGAAGGTGGTGTTTTAGCTTTCATGGTTTTCGTATTTATTTCTTCGTGCTTGAAATTATCTTATAGATATTTTTTCTCAAGTAGTCCTTATTAAGGTTTACATTGGGATTAGTCTAGCGAAAATCCAAGTGAGGCTACCTCCTTTCCAAGATCGGATAAATGAGTTTCATAAAGAAGACTCATACAACTTGATTTTATTACTTCTTCTTTCTATATAAATTTTCTAATTTGATTATCTCTATTTATGCCTATCAGTTCAAAAAATATGTTATGAATTTCACTTTTATTATATTAAAATGTCATGGTTCATATTAGTTTGACATTCTATTTGATGAATGTTTTTAAACATAAAATTTATTTAAAGGAAAATATATTCTAAAATATTTGGGTCTTAAATGTATGGTTGGGTGTCGTAGTGTTTTGGTCAGCACACAATGACCAGATAAGGGTGTGTACATCTTCGAGTACCATGGGGTCCTGGTTAGAAAATGATGACTTAATTTTTTTATGTTTTTTATTTTCCATGTTCATTCACACTCATATGAAATTATATTTTAGGGATACTTTTTGATAACCTATTTCGTTCTGTGATAATAATTGACAAAGGATATTTGGTGCATGTTTTGAATTTATGGTTTCTTTCAGGTCAAAGAACAAGTTGAATAGAATACTAGGATTGAGCAACTCGAGGGTATTAGAAGGTTAGAAGTGTATTTTTATTCAGGGACGACCATAAGACCCTTCTATAATCTTGGTTTTGTATTATTTTTCATTTATGGCTGGCCTAGTGGGTGACTAGGTAGATATTTTTCTTACATGAAAACATCATTGGGAAATGGTATATTAAGTGATTTTAATGCGTACTCAGATGTTTATTTTATTTTTTGTGGATATTTGATTAATTACATTATTATTTCACTTTTATTAGAGGGAACAATCTATGTATTTTGTTTTTTTGTCCCTTACCTCTAGTCAATAATCTCTAGTATATGGGGAGGCATTCTTATGGCCAAATTTCCTTCCTAATCAGACACATTCTCTTGGATGGGTTGCTATAAGTGGTATCCAAGGGTCTTTTTCTATTCATACTATTTTTAGTATGGTATATAGGAAATAAGTATTTTTATGATCTTGTGATGGACCTTAGACTAGTGTTTCATGATCAATTTTCAATGGAAAATCTAGGTTACTAGGGATATGTGATTTTTATTCTTGGATTTCACCATTACGATTGAGATATTTATTTAATGATGATGTTTTATTTTGATATTGTTATTTTAGTGTTGGATCTTTTCCCATTGAAAATAATCCAACTTACATGCATCATGGTTCGAACATAGGATTCATATGATCTATGTGTGCTTGTTTAAGATTGTTTCTAATGAGAGTTTTGGCCATTTAAAGTGTAAAACAAAACTTTTATGGTGCTTTCCCAATGAGAATTATTGGTTGAATTGTATTCAACTAGACAAATTTTCTCAGTCATGTGAAATTTTCTATTAGCATGTGAAGTGGATCATGGTGCAGGATGTTCTCTAGTAACAACTATATAGTTCCTCCAAGAATGGTATGTGTAGTAAAAATTAGTGGGTTAGAATGATCATTGGATACCTGAGAGATGATCTGATCATGAGAATGGGTCGAATTTAGGTTGTGGTTTTTGGTTACATAAATATTGAACAATAACATATATGGTGTTTTCTTTTATATATCCATAATATCACCCCACTTAACCAAATTAAGAATTTAGAAATAAGGGTAAATGAATTGAGGTTGGTTGGAAGATAAATTTAGGTTCTCTTGGATTCAAGGTTAATTTAGAGAGAAGAATCAACTATATTTCTAGACCTATTGGTTCTATATGAGCTTATGAGTGGCATTGGTGGATCATGGGTAAACACTCGTAGTTTAAAAATGATGCTCAAGTGGTGGGTGATCATGTATATTACCTTGGTATAAGTGAGATTTTTTTGGTTTTTTAGAAAATATTATCTTTCAAGAGGATCATGGTAAGTGGGTTAGGAACGTGGGCTTAGGATTGATGGGAAACGACACTAAGAGGATGAGTATGGTTATACTCTTAGGTAATTTAAGAGCGTGCACGCTTAGAAATCAGGAGAGATCATGTTAGATATTTGGTAAAAAATTATTATAGGGTTCCTGGTGGACCCGTCTACCTGTGGAGGAGAGTGAGAATTGGCACATATTTTTAGGGGAATACTCTCAGTGTGTGGGGGTAGGTGTATGCTTGTCATGTAGAGTTCCCATTTAGTTTTGGGAGCAATAAAAAAACAGTGTGTGGGTTTATTGAGCATTTTTTTGGCAGTGGATGTAATTGAGAATAACTGCAATGATTGTGTTGTGGATAGAGGATTTCAGTTATGAAGCCCCTTGATTTTTATCATTGATAGTTTTTTAGGGATGTTTAATCATAGCATTGGATACTTGGGGGTGTCATCCTCCTTTTGGGTTTATTTTTGAATGATGAGGATAAAATTCCATGTTAGACAAGAAAGGGAGACAATTTGGGTTTAGTTTTGGAACTCAGTTATGATTAGGAAGACCATACCTTATTTGTGGTAACAGATGGATTTTAGGCCAATGATACATGATGTTTCTTCCACAAGGACATCATAAGGATAATATAATGGCAAGAAGTATCTTAATTATTAGAGAAGAATAACCATTATTTTGGAAGTGTTATGGTCATGGTGAGACTGATTAGAGGATAGTCGTGGTGGTATTGGAATATCATTGTGTAGGTGGATATGACCAGGTATGGTTCCTTAATAAATACCTGATTAAGAATTTAGATGCACGGTTGGATATAATTGATGTGTTTTCATTGGTTTTGTGAAAGGGACAGAGAGAGAGAGAGGTATTGGGAGAGATATTTGAGGTTGACCAATAGTGATTCAGACCATAGGTGCACTGATTCATGGGGTGAGTCAATAAATATTTTTGTGGGTGGTTGGTGATAAAACCTTATAATTATAATGAGTTTTTTTAGAGTTTTTCATTTGTATTTAGTAAATATCATGATTCCTAAGGGGGTTAAGGCATCAGGGTTGCACTATGCGATGATGCATAAATGAATAAAAATGGGAATTTTTGAGAGATTTTAAAAATAAGGGGACCATCTAGTGTTTTTGGGTTGGCTTGATGTGGTGAGGTTAATAATGAATTGATCATGTCAATGGAAAACTTTAATAGAATTTTCCATAGGTGAGTCTTGTTAAGGGAAGGACTATGGTTCAGAATCAACCTTTGTAAATGAATAATTAGAGTGAAGATAAATATAATTCTCAAGATTAATATAGTTTTAATAATATATGGTTTATAGGGATAGATGAGTGTATTTTCATATAGTATTAGTGTTGGAAATAGTGGAGATCAAATGACTTATTTTTTTGTGAATAGTACAGATGGTGTTTGGAGTTGTGTACTGGATTCTTGTTAAATGTTTGGGGATGGAACTTGGTAAGTTGGTGGTGATTTCATAAGAATTGTTGTTTAGGATAAGTGGTTTTAGGACCCCTAAAGATTCCCTAGGAGTATAATCATTTTTGCGTGTTTTAAAGAGTTAAAATTTTTAGTGTCATTTATTTTTGGAATAATTTGGATTTTGATACAAGAGATGTGGTCATTTCCTAAATTTGGAATCCGATAAGAAATCTAAACATCAGAACATCTTAATAAGTTGGTTTTTGATTAGGATTGAGGCTCGAAGTCCTTATTTAAAGACCAAAAGGCCTTGATAAAAAGTTTCAACTATTGTATATCAGACTATGATGGACTGTAGTAAGAAGGAATCATTTTGTGACTTAGGGATTCATAACATGATTAGTTTAGTGGGTCTTGGATAAGGAAGGAACCTTAAAAGGTAGGTCATTCCATGAAAGGAGGTATCATATCTGGAATAAGAACATTATAGAGAATTTTAGTGAACATTAAAATTTAATTTCGTACATAACCCATAAGCCATTGCATGAATTTGTTTTTCCAATGTTCAAGACCCCTACAAGGGTTGTTTGTGATTTGAACCTAATTTGAAATGTGAATTTTTTGATCAAAAGGTTGCATCACTCAGTAGCCCACCTTTTTGTGTCATAAAAAATTCTTAGATGAATTTTTTATCATGGGAGACTAGAGAATTTCTAGTCAACCCATCATATTTTTAAGGGAACGTAGACATTGAGGAGAGACTATCTTTCTTCCCCTATCCTTTGTCCTCCTTTGATATCCCATGTCGGGGAATGGACTTTATGGTGATTTCAAATTGTTATTGGTAGGATTATTCTATTTCATACTATTTTCTTGTTTCCTTTTGGTATGAATATTGATTTCACTAGATTTAAGATTGTTTTATTTAATATTTCTGATGGAGAATTGTAAAAATCATCCATAATGACGAGGATTTCATGGGTGATAGATAATAGAGATCCCAAGAGGTTGAATTTATGACGATTGATATAGTTTTGACATTATTAAATTGCATATTGAGGTTTAGGGTTATTATTACTATTTAATTTTTTTTATAAAATTTATTATAAATTTTTATAATTAATTAATTGTTTCTTGTGGCAAGGGTTAGGTTCTTAAAAGTGTGGATGAACTTGAATGAGGCTTGACAGAGTTCTGTAAGGGGTTAACTACATGTTAAAGGTAGGGGAATCTTATAACAAAAAATCATGAGAATGTTTATTTATTACTATACATACTTACACAATTAAATGTGTTCATATTTTAGGTTTATGGACTGAGAATAACCTGGGTAGAAGAGGTGGGATGGTGATGAGACGCCTATGATTGAAATTAGTGCTCTTCGAAAACTTGGTGAAATGGGATTATTTAAGGAGTATGTATCCATCATAAGAGAATATTAGTTGAGCTGATGATATACCTTGGTAATGTTTTAGGGTATGAGGCATGATGTGGGCAGCCTTGATATGGTCCCTATAGATATTTGGAAGGCATGATAGTCTTGGGAATATGTGGTGACATTGGAGATGTTCATAAGTCATGCTACTGACTATGAGACTCTTTTGGAGTTTGGATGAGATTCTGGGTGTGTGTGATGTTAAGGTTATGGCTTTCAAGAATTTTCATTTATTATAGATTGAGTTTTCCATCTCTATAGTGGTTTGAAATATATCCCTTCTTAGATATGAGACCGAACCTTGGTGTGGATCCTGCGATTGTTTGGGACTTGGAATTGGGATTCCAAGGGTCTTTGAGTGATATAGCTTGGTTTGGTCTTTTGGTAGTTGAATAAAGACTTATGAGGGATTTTGGATGAGGTCGGATAGAGCCTTGAGGTATGGGTTGGAGGATCCCATGGGATGTAAGTCAACGATGGGGTGACAAACAAAAGATGGTACCAACGAGCAACTGAGTTGTGTCCTCGGATAAGGTCATTGTTTGTTATTGCATGAATGTTCTTGGAGGTGTCCATGTGATAGTATATGTACTACTTTCTGGGATATTTTTCATGAGGACTAGAATCACCATGAGTTTGATGCCAATCACTAGAATACCATGAGCGAGATAGAGTCCTCATTATGTATCTAGTTTGGGCTATCCACAAGTGAGATGGTATAAATGGAGACCTGTTTAGATTCACCTAGAGTGAGAAGGTATTTTCAAAGATATTTACTTGAGTGAGAAGGTAGTGGTAGTGAATGAAATGTGACATAGGGCCCATCCTTGAGTGATAAGGTAGTGATCCGACCACTTTGAGAGGGAAGGTTTCCAGGTTGTAATGGGATGTGAGATCAGATGATGGGACCAACTTGAGTGAGATATTTAGGTCTTGATTTGATATGGGACTAGATGTAAAACCTCACCTTTCATGATAAGGTAGAGGTATAGGACCACCTTTATTGAGAAATAGAGTCCAAGACTTGGATTTATGACCCTACCCAACAACTTTAGGTGGTCGTTGAGACATGGTGGGTATAATTATAGCATCCCTAGATTAATATACATGTATATTAAATCATTTTATATGAATATTTAGTAAATTAAAAAAATAGATGCTATAGGACCATAATTCTTTAGTGCCTTTGGAAACCTAGAAACAAAATCTTATATCCTAGCGAGAGATCTACAAAATATTCCATATAGATATCTAAAATCAGTACATGTAGTTAAAACCATTCTTCATAACCTCAGGAAAAGAAACATAAAAAAGGGGTGATCTTTGATGCTCAGTAAGGGTACATAAAGGAAATTCATAAGCATAACATGAACGAAGGGATATACCATTTTAAGATCATACCCTATATATGTAAAGATCATAATATTCATTGGATGTTCATATGTCATGAATCAAAAGGAAACAAAGAACACAATCCATGAATCATAACATATAAATAAAACATAGAATGGTGGCAGACAGATAATCATATAATATTATGAACATGTATAAGTAGAAACAGGTTCACTTATTAGGTTAAATACATGATATCAATCCCTCACATAAAAATATGGACATGTAACTAGGTCTATGCATAACATTGTGAACATGTAACCAGGTTTATATGTATTGGTCAAGTCATCACTGCCACATACCATATTTGTAGTCATGGTCCACTCCCATGATCGTCTTAGTATCATGAGTTCACTCCTCATACTGTCTTAGCAGTCATGGTTCACTCCCATGGACCTAAAAGTAGTATGAGTTCACTCCTCATATCATCCTGGTAGTCACGATTAACTCCCATGGAAATCTTAGTCTATTTCACTAGATATAAATCTTTACCCAATACATTGGAGGGGGATATAGGTCCCACCCAGCACATAATGTAATCCTAAAAGCATGTTCCACCAAAATTTCATTATATCATGCTCCATGGAAAGTGATGAGTTCTATAAACATTAAGTCATAACCCAAAAAATGAAATGGGTATCATTAACATTCTATCACATCATTATCTATGGAGAATAGATAGAATTCCTAATCATTTCATCAAAGTATAACCAGTGAAAAGAAGCGGGTTTGAAAAGAACATATCCTATGGGAAAGAAATGTATTTCATAAAAATATAACCTGTGGATGAGAAATAAATTTAATTAATATATAACCCATGGAGGAGTAACAGATTTCATAAATAAATAACCCATAGAAGAGAAAATCATTTCATAAATACGATGACATTAAGAAAAACCCATTCATAGAAAGTTTATGAATGGTGCCTTTTGATCATTCCAGATAAGGGAATGATTTATATTAATGAATTTCATATTAGATGGAATATAATTTTTGAAACATCGTTCAAAAACATTTTGTTAGGGAAATATTATTTCTTCTTGGAAAAAATATTTTTAATACATAAAACCATTTGATAATAATTTTCAAAGGAAACACCTTTAAAAATTATAAAGAAGACACAAATTCATTTGAAAAAACTTTTACTTGAAAAATTATAAAAAAAGATTCAAAAAATTTTAAATACCATTTTATTTGAAAACACCTTGATAACTTATAAAGAAATCTGGAATTTTTTTTGAAAATTATTTCTTTGATCATACTTTGAAAAATTGTAGATAGTGTATGAAAATGTTTTGAAATTTATTTTCCATGAAATGTTATAAAATAATCTTTAAAACAATTTGAAATCCATTTTATTTGATAATTTATTTTAAAAAAATTTTCAAACAAAAATATCCTTCGAACATAAAAATAAAGTTTCAAATGATTTATGAAAGATAAATCCGTACATGTCATACGAGGTGAAATTATATTCTTTTTTCACGGTAAAAAGGATATATACTACCCACATTTTGAAAGTAAAATGAATATTACTTTTAAAACTTTGGTAAAAGAAAAAAATGGTAAAAATTTCTTTTAATTATCATAAGAAATTAGTATAATATTCTTGGAAACTCTTTTTAGAAAACATGGTTCTAAAGGAACATATATTTCCAACCGAAGAGAGGTTAAATTTTAGATTTCTTAAAAACAATTTATTAACTATACTAGGTACAAAAGAGTAAAAAAATGGAACCACTACAAGAATTTATCATTAATAATAGTAGGAGTATAAAATTTATGAATTTAACGAGATATGGAAAATGTTTTCTCATCATTGGAAGCATAAATGTAAACAATATTGAATAGGGATGATATTTTCTCAATAAACGTTTATAACTTGGTATCTTGGGATTATAATATCCATGTAAAAAACGAAAACTAAATTAATCTTAAAATATCATTAAAATAATTATATTTTTGATATAACATGTATAATTGATGTATATACACATAAAAAAAGTGTAGGTCCATAACAAATCATGAGTGTCAAAAAATGGGAAATTGAGAGAAAACATTTTTACCAATTTGGTAACTTTTGAAACTTAAAACCCCATGAATAAAAGTTAATAAAAAAGGATATTTCAATAAACATAAATATTGTTATAATAAAAATAGAATAAAATCATGGGAAGTACTTACACAACACAAAAGGAAAGAGTGGTGTGAAAATCATGTTTTTCATGAGAATAAAAAGTGAGACGAAATTCCCTTACCTTGTGTCTTGACTCCTGTCATACTTCTTCAAACTGATTTTATAGTATATATACTTTATTTATACATATTTTATAGAACCATATTATTATATCTAATACCATATATGGTTTTATTAATAACTTATATTACCATCTTGTTAACCATTTTATGTTACGGTTTCACTTCCAATAATATTCACTTGGTTTTTCATATGTGTCTTAATTTTTTATATTGTTTGTTCTCATTCTTATATAATGATTAAAAAAATGAAAAATTTGATAGAAAAATAAATTATATATAGTATATTTTTATTATAATAATATATAAAATATATAATTATGAAACTCAATATACTGTTAATGGAGATGGTAGGCCGTATGTACACATGAATGCTATTTTGGTTTAATTGTCGTGTTGAGAGAAAGAAAATAAATGGAAAATATGTATATAAATATCATTATTATAGTATATTTATGATACCATATATATCAAATATTTTTCACTAAATCCATCCTTAATTCAATCCATGTAGTGTATGAGGGAATCCTATCGCTTTAAGGGGGCGGTAGTCCGCACTTCCTCAAACGAAATTATCATATTTACATAAGATAAAAAGCATAAAGTTATGTTATAAATAAAAATTAAAGAATAATAAAAGAATTATAAATATATTAAAAATCATATATAAATATATTTTCCTCCATAATGGACACTATTTTAGGTGGTAATGGAAAATGAACAATCGTCATTTCGTGAGCTAGTAGTTCGCCATACACAAAAACAGTATGTTAGTTACCCATTTGATGGAGGTATATATTTGTGTAAGTAGAACCATTTACATAAAAACATGATATTATATATATTATACTGTTTTTTTATATAATAATATATTAAATAGTGTTTTATGGGGCGGAGACGGAAAATAAAGGAAATGACTTTAGAGTAGATGTTACCTCTTAATCATTTAACTCCTTTTGGTTTGTTCCAAAAAGCTACATTGGAGTTCCTTTTTCATAAAGGTAGGATTATAATATGAAAATATGTATTTTCTGAAGTGTATTGGGAATTTATGGGCCTATCTTAAGGGGTTTTATATGTGTGAGGATGTGGGAGTAGTGGTGGCCATTTATAGGGAAGGAAAATGACTCACTTGGAATGTTTTGAAACAAGTTAGGTGTACACATGTTATTACCAAAACAAGTCATAAAAAACCAACCAAACTGAATAATGGAAGGTTTATGGACAATCTATGGACATAAAATTTGTTTGGAAAAAGTGGATAGGTCATTTGTGCACTTAAATGTAATGTTTAGTCCTTAATTAAGCTTAATATGACCTTAATCGTTATGATTAATTTTAACAACTTTTTTTATCATTTTGTTCAAAAATTAACTTTATCTTATTATAATAAAGGTATTATAATGAATAAAATTATGTATGTCTGATTTTTAAAATTTAATTCACAGATTTGGGGAAATTTTTATTAATGTTAATCCCGTAGTTGAGATGAAATAACGAATTTTTAAAGTAGAAAATTGTACAAATATGTGCTATGGTTTTATATTCAATTTCAAAGTGAAATTGATTTTAATGAGCTAAATTTTCTTAATAGATGTATAATTTATCTAATGTGACTTTAAAACAAATTTAAAATTTTATTTTAAATTAATAATTGTTTAAACAATAAGATAGTTTTAACTAAAATGAAGTAGTTTTCACTATTTATAAAAAAATTAAGTTTCTCAAAAAATAACAAAAAATTAACCCTAAGATAATTTAGACATTATAAATTCATAATTTATATTTATTTTATAAAATTATATTTCAAAATGATTCTAAAATTAATTTTATTATTTTTTCACAAAAGGACATCAAAATCAGTTCATTTAAGAAAATAATATTTTTAATTTTAAAAGGAATTTAAAAAAATATTATTTTTCATTATTAATATATTTTGTTTGTATAAAACAATTATAAAAGTATTTTTAAAGTAGTTATTAATATTTATATTAAAATGTTTTAATATCTACGAAATAATTATCTTGTTTAAATAATTATAAAAATGAAATGATGTTTCATAGAAACTCGGTATTTTGTGTAATGCATGTCAAGATGATGTTATATGGGAAATGAATGTTTGAATTAGTGCATTGAAATATATAAATGAAAATTTAATTTATTAGGGTAAAATAACTAGTGACAATAATAATATCTCCTTTATATTCAATAAGTTTTTATATTCACTTATAATTAATTGGCCACCTAAGAATTCATGTTATATTATTTAAACCATATATTTTTATAAATTAGTTAATAATATTCATAACCAATTATTTAACATCATGGTTTTATCTTATTATATTAAATAATCATATTTTAATAATATATTATTGTTTGGTAAACCCCAGTCTTGCGTATTACACAAGTTTTTGAGGAAATTCATTGTTGCATATTATGCATGCTAACCTCAATGTTCTGTATAGAGGAAACAAAAGTTTATTTTGTGTTTAGTTCATGATTAATGTGGAGTTGTGTATGAAAAAAGAGAAACATAGTTATTTTATATAAAATATTATATCATTAGAGTTGCATGAAACGAAAATTATCAAAAATTATAAATTAATTTGAAAACAATAATTCACAAAATCTCTGGGTGTTACATTCAGCCCCCCTTAAAATGAATTTCTCCCTCGAAATTTTTGTGGTTTATGAAAGGTGTAATAGTTGAAAGTTTCATTCATAAAAAACCACATCATAAAAATGAATATGAAAAGTTCCCTTAAAAGGGAAGTTTGGAACCATAATGGTTACCCAAAGTAATATATTGTTGGGTTTCATCACAAGAGAACATAGGTTGGGTTTCAAAATTATACATTGATAAAAAGTGTAAGTATTTATAGGGGGTGATTGAGGTCATTAATCACAAAAAATGGAATGATCAATGAAAATCTTAGGGCCTTAAAGTCATTAATCTGTGATGATTTTAAAGGACTTGAGCTCAATTAAAATTATGGAATTAAGAGAACACATTTTTTTGATTATGATCTAATCTTTGAGTACCTATTTTTATTGACCAAGAATATATGGAAATATACTTACTTGATGTTTTAAAAAATACCAGCCTTTTGTTATTCCTTGATAGATTACCACATCATCTCTTACCCTAATAAATGAATGAGAAATCTATTTTTTAAAGTACTAATCGATACTTATATCCATGAGAAGTCAACCCATCTATCTTCTATTACCATAAAAAAATAGGTTATCTAATATTCATAAGGCCTCATGTGGTGAGATGATACCTTAATCTCATAAATATTAACTGATTGTTAACTTAAACATTACATAAATGGTTAAACATATAGCCCTTATAAAATATGAATATTCAAATCTTTAGAAAGAAATTAATGAAATCTTTTTAACATTCATCCCCCATATATCATAAAGTATAACTTAGTTGCTACATTCCCAGCATTTGAATACCCTTATCATATATTCCATTGAAAAATGTTAATAACTTTAATTACCATAATTTATTTTGGAAGACATGAATGATTCCTTATTCCAATTATTACTAGATGTATTCTTTGAATCCAAGAAGTTGTAAACATTATACTTGATAAAATAATTCAATTTTTTAAAAATAATTTCCATGGTAATCCGTACCATCAAATTTACTCATTCATATCCAGTCCATCTTTATCAAAACATCACCATTTTGACGTTAGGCATTGATTAATGGTTACCTTCCATTATTAAAAATATTACCTTTCTATGAAATGACTTTTCCATGTCTTCATCACCATTCGATATGTCTTTTTTCAATCATTAATGAATAATTATACTGAAAATACTAATATATTTCCCAATATTTGAATTCCAAAACATAAATACTTTATTCATATAACTTTATTGTTAAACCATTAATAAGTATTCATAAAATTATTCCTTAATATCAATTTCAAAGAATATGAAATATGAATAATGTATTAAGGTTCCTCAACCAAAATCTAATCATGATTCTTATTATTTATGTAAACAATACTGGAAGATAATCACATACCTTTCACATGTCATTTTCGATCTCTTTATCTTTAGAGATATAAAAATTGCTCATACCACCTCTCTATTAATCTTTATGATATCTCCATGTGGTAAATGAATTATATTAATGACCATACATTCCACATATAAAACATTAAATCTTAAACATGTCCCTTCTAATTTTTACCATTGAATAAAACAAAAAAGCATAGTATGAATTTTTTTTATCATAATGGGATTCTATATAATCATGAAAAAGTACTTATAAGATGCCAAGATTATGGATCCAAATTATTTAATCTATGGAAACCTAGGTTTATAGAATTTTATTCATAGAAATCCTCTATTTAAATCATTTATAATGGTTCATAAAGAGTTTTTGAATTCACAAAAGAATATCCCATGGGACTGTAAAACCAGGTGTGTTAAAAGGCCCTTTATCATGTACCACATTATCCTGAGTCAGACCTGAAACATCTTGTTCGAGTTCTTACTCCTAGTTACATCTTTTCCAGATTCACATCCACTTGTCGTATCCAGATAGAGGTGTATTTCTAGGAAACCACTCACTATATCCATTACCCAAATTACAGGACATTTTCCTAAATGTTGACTTTACTTTGATACCAAATATAGATACCTAGGCTTAATATATGTGGATATTATATAATTTTAGATGAATATTTAACACATTATAAAAATAAATTCCATAGGACCTTAATATTTTATTATATTTGGAAACATATAAATAAAATATTCTAACTTGGTGAGAGATCTTCAAAATTTCCCGTAAAGATATCCATATTCTTTAATTCTAGCTAAAAAATTTCTTCCTAGTATTGGGAATAGAAAAATAAAAAAGGGGTGAGCTCAAATGATTCATATGGGTACATATAGGAAATGTATAAGAATAAAATTAACAAAAGGGTATAAAATTTTAAGATAAAATCCTTCATATTTTGAGATCATAATAATTATTGGCAGTTCATAAGACATGAATCAAAAGAAAATGAAGAACATTATCTATGAAAGAACAAAACCGAAATAAAATATGAAACTTTTCCAAATGCATAATCATTGAATATTGTGAACGTGTATAAGTAGAAAAAAGTTCACTCATTAGGTTAAGGACATGAGATCAAGCCATCAGATAAACTTATGGATATGCAACCAAGTCTATGAATAACATTATGAACATATAATCAGGTTCAGACATAATAGTCATGGAATCACAACCAAGGAATCTTGGTAGTATTTTTTTACTCCCCATACAATCTTGGTTGTCATGTTTCACTCCCATGGACAGCTTATTTGCATGATTTTACTCCTCATACCATCTTTGTAGTCATGGTTCACTCCCATGACCATCTTAGTAGCGTGAGTTCACTACTCATACCATCTTGGTAGTCATTGTTCACTCGCATGGACATATTTTTCTATCTCATATGATATAAATCTTTATCAAATGCATTATAGGGAGATATAGGCCCCACCCATCACATAATGAAATAATATATGAAGGTCCCAGAACATATTCATCATATGTTCACACATGGAACGATATAGGTTTTATAAACATCAAATCATAACCCTCGAAATGAAATGGATATAATTAAAAATTTATCACATAATAAACTATAGAAAAGAAAAAGGTTTCATAATCATTTAATCAGAGTATAACCCTTGAAAAGAAGTGGTTTTCAAAAGAATATAACTTGTGGTAAAGAAAATAATTTCATAAAAAAATAACATGTGGAAGAGAAACATATTTTGTAAACATTTAACCCTTGGATAAGAAATATATTTCATAAAAATATAAATTGTGGGAGAGAAATGGGTCTCATAAATACCATGAAATTAATTATAACCCATTCATTGAAAAGTTACGAATAAAACCTTTAGATCATTCCCTATAAGGGCATGATTGACATCAACATACGTCATCTTAAATTAAAAGAAATTTGGAAACATCTTTCAAAAACATTTCTTATAGAAAATATAATTTTTTTTGAATAATTATTTTTAATACAAATAACAATTTGATACTCATTTTCATTTAAAATTCCTTTAAATCATATAGAGAAGACTTAAAATCATTCGAAAACCATTTATTTGAGAACTTATAAAATAAGCTTCAAAACATTTTAAAAAACTTTTTCATCAAAAACAATTTAAAACCTTATAATGATCTATTGAAAATGTTTTGAGTATAGTTTATTTTAAAATACATTGAAAACTTATAAATTGTCTTGGAAAATGTTTTAAAATCCGTTTTCCTTGAAACGTATTTAATAAGTTTGAAAACATTTTGAAAATCATTTTTATAGAAAACATATAAAAGAAGGTTGAAAATCTTTAGGACACCATTTTCTTTGAAAATTTCTTTTAAAGTCATTTTGAAACTAGAAATAACCTTTAAACATGAAAATAAAATTCCAAAGTACTAATGGAGAATAAATCTGTAAATGTCATTCAATATAAAAAGAATATTACTTTTTCATGATAAAAAGGGTAAAAAACTGCCTTGTTTGGAAAGAAACCAGAATATTCCTTTAAAAAGAGTGGAAAAATAAAAAAGGGTAAAAATTTATTTTAATTATAACAATAAATTATTATATTATTCTTGGAAACCCTTTTTAGAAAGCATGATTTTGAAGGAACACATATTTCTGACCGAAGAGAGGGTAAGGTCGGGATTTATTAATAACAATTTCTTAACTATGTTATGTAACAAAAGTTAAAAAATAGTACCACTACATGAATATAGAATTAATAACCAGAGGATAATAATATTTATGAATTTATTGAGAGATGAAACATAGTAACTCATCAATGGAAGCATAAACCCATAAAATCTTAAAAAGCAACGAGGTTATCTCAATAAACTCTTATAACATGGTAACTTGGGATCATACTCTCCATATAATAAAATTAAAGTACATAAAGCTTAACATTTATTTAAAATAAGTATAATATTGATATAAATGTAAAATTATGGCCATACACCTCTAAAAAGAGTTTAGGTGCATAAAAAATATGAGGGTCAAGGAAGGAAAATTGAGACAAAACATTTTTTCCTATTTGGTAACTTTGGAAGTTAAAAACTCATGAATGAAAGTCTATAAAAATGATATGTTGATACCCATAAATTTAGGTAGAATATAAATAAAATAAAATCATGGGTAGTAATTACAGCACATAGAAGAAAATATTGGTAAACATAGTATGTATCTCTAGGGTTAAAAAGTGAGATCAAATCCCTTACCTTGTGTATTGACTCTCATCTTACACATTCAAAACACCTATATAATAATAATAAATTCTCTATACTTATTTTATAGGAAAATATTATCATATATAATACCATATATGGTTTTATTATGACCTTATATTACACTCGTTTTAACCATGTTATGTTAATGTTTCACTATGGGTAATATTCACTTTGTTTTTCGTTTGTGTCTTAATTTGTTATTTTGTTGGTTCTTATAATGATATGATGATTCCATAATGTGAAAGATGATATAAATATCATTTATATACAGTATATTTTTATTTTAATAATCTATATATTATATATGTTTGAAATGGAATACACCATTTATGGAGACCGTAGACCGTACGTACACATGGCCACTATTTCTGTTTTATTATCTTGTTGAATGAAATAATGTAAATTGAAAATATGTATATATAAAAATATTAAATTTTATTTAAGACATTATATATAATATATATATTCACTAAAACCATCCTTAATACAATCCATGTAGTGTATAATCAAATCATATAACTTTGTGGGGGCGGTAGTCCACACCTCCTCAAACGAAATAATTATATTTACATATGATGGAAAGCATAAAGGTATGTTCTAAATTAAAATTACAGAAAAATAAACACTTCATAAATATAATATATATCATATAAAAACAATGTTTTCATCTTACTGGATACCATGATAGGTGGTAATCGAGAAATGAACAATCATTGTTTCGTGAGATAGTAAATAACCATAAATAGAAACAATATGTTTGTTACCCATTAGATGGAGGTGTGTGAAAGTGTAGGTCAAAAAATTTATAGTAATCAACGTTGTCGATTTATAATTCATATTGTATTTTATAATAATACAATTAAAATATTTTGGGGGGTGGAGAATGAAAATAAAAGAATGGACTTGAGAGAAGACTTTACCACTTAGTAGAGTGACTCTTTTTGATTCCTTCCAAAAGGAATCCGTGTATTTTCTTATTCCCAAGGAAAGGGTTATAAAAGGAATAGAGGAATTTTGGAAACTTTATTGGTTAGGTATTGGTTAAACTTATGTTTTTTGAAAGGTTTGAGGAAGTGGGAGTGGTGTTGGGATTTTATAAGAAAGGAAAAGGACTCACTTGGAATTTTTAGAAGTTAGGTGTACACATGTTATTACCTAACAAAAGTCATAAAAAACTAACCATTATAAATAATGGATGGTTAAGGGAAGAAATATGTAGATACAATGGGTTTTGGACAAGGTTATATGTATTTTGGACTCTTAATTTTATGGTTTAGTCATTAATTAAGCTTAATTTGTCATTAATTGTTGTGATTAACTTTAATCACTTTTACTAATCTTTTTGGACAAATATTAACTTGGTATTATTAGAATATAAATACTGTAATTAATACATTTGTGTTTTTAGGATTTCCAAAATTCATTTCACAGAATTTGGAAAATTAAGATTAATGTTAATTCTGATGACGGGACGATATAATGAGTTTTTAAAGTAGAAAATTATTCAAATGGGTGTTAAGGTTTTTGATTCAATTTCAAAGTGAAATTTATTTTAATAAACTAAATATTGTTAATATAATTTAAATGATATAATTTTAATTTAAAACAAATTTAAAATATAATATTACATTAACAATTATTTTAAAAAATCATTTTTTATTTAAAATGATGTAGTTTTCACTATTCATAAAAATTAAGTTACTCAGAAAAATTCCAAAAATTCACGCCAGGAAAATTATGACATGATATATTTATAAATGATTTTTATTTTATCAAATTCAATTTATAAATGAGTCTTAATTTAATAATATTATTTTTTCACAGAAGAAAATTAAAAGAGGTTCATTCAAGAAACCAATATTTTTAAGCCAAAAAGGACTTTACCAAAAATAATATATTTCAATATGAATATTTTAAATTTATATAAAACCATTATAAAATTTTTTAAGTAGTTATTAGTACTAATATTTATAACTTTTATTGGATTGGTTGTAACTAACTCATTTAAATAATTATAACAGTTGAATGATGTTTTATAGAAACTAGGTATTGAATGTAACGTAAGCCAAGTTGATGTTCCATGTGAAAAGAATGTTTTAATTATTGAATTGTAAGAAATAAATGAAGATTTATTTTATTTGGGTAAACCATATATGTGACCATTATAATTTTTCGTTTTATATTCAATCGGTTGTTATATTCATTCATAATTAATAGGTAACCTATGAATTCATATTATATTTTATAAACCATATATTTTCTTAAATATGTTAACAATATTAATAACCTATAATTTAACTTCAATGTTTTCTATTATTATATTTATAATGATATTTTAATAATATATTATTTTTCGGTAAACCTCAGTCTTTTATGTTACGCTGATCATTGATAAAAGTTATAATGTGGATAACACAAGATAACCTCGATGTTCCATGTAAATCAAACTGAAGGTTATGTTGCGTGTAGTGAACGATTAACATGGTGTTACATAAAAATCAAGAGAGGCATAGTGAATTAATATAAAATATGATATCTTTAGTTTTTCAAGAAATAAAACGATAAAATGGATAAATTAATTCAAAAAATAATAATTCATTAAATCTTAGTGTGTTATGAGCATACCCTACATCATTGGGTATGGTTTGAGGTTAATTTGGAAAACTTAAACAGATTAATTAGGTGTGGATATGGTTTTTGGAATGGTGACATGGGGTGATAAATGGGTTCCAACATGGAGTCCACGTAAGTATGGTAAGGATTCATATTGGCTTGGTTAGAACACGATTAGCCAATGGTCATGTGCACGTCGTTAAGTGTCATGTTGGAATATTTTTTTCTAGAAGACATATTGAACATGTTTATTATTGTTATTATTTTCATCAAGTATAGAAACATATATGATGACATATATTAGTGGTTCTTGGTGAGATCCTACCCTATTATATTCTCACACCTAACAAAGGCACTTTCTTTCATGTGTAGAACTTATATTTTCTTTTAGATCCAAACACATTATGTTTAGTGGATTAGGGTGGCACAAATCAATGGTATATAGTGTCTGGGAGTACAGTGTGGTCTATGGATGGTAGTGGTGTGCTTCGTACATTGGTTTTATTTTTAATTTATGTCCAGTGCTATGGGAACCAAGGAAGATACTTAACCTGCATGACAACATAATTTTGATATGAAATGTGTAGTGAATTTTATGCATAAATTTATGTTTATTTTACATACTATGGATTTTATTCTATTACAACTATTTTTTATACTGATTTGAGATGATAGTATTCTTATTGAGTGGATTAGGATCTCACCGCTAGTCAGCAGCCTCTGACGTACAAGGAGGCACGTTTGAGGACACATAGCCCTTCAACTCAAAAACGTGTTTAGACTTGGTTATTAATAATATATAGAGTATTAAGATATATAAATCTAGTATTTTTATACATCAAGTTTCAATCATATTTTTATGTTGTCTGTGAGGGTTTTTATTAAGTGTTTAGGTTCTCTAATTTTGAAAATTATATTTTTTGGATTAAATTTGTTATGATATTGGATTTATTAATTTATTTGTAGAATGTTGGGATCTATATGATTACATTAGACCACCAATAGATTAAATATTTATGTAGTCTTAAACCTATTAACCTCTTTTATTTAGTTTGTGCTCTTAATGTGTCTACCAAATCATTTTTGATTCTTTAATAAAATTTTAAAAAATATTTTATAAATAATAATTGGTGGGTTTTCATGAATTATTTAATGGGTTAATTTAAATTAGTTTTCCTGGGAATAATATGATAGTTTATAGTTTTCATGCTTAATACCATTTTTTACACTTTAAAATTTAAATATATATATATTTCTATTTTTAAAGCTTTAGTCACCCGAGGAAAAATTATTATTTAGTGATTTCATTATTAAATTGTATTAATGACTTTAAGAATGTGTAATTTATTATTTTTCCATATTTTATTAAAATAAAATATTATTATATACATTTTATGATATTGAGAAGTTTAAAATGATATGATCCATGATTTAAATTATTAATTAAATGCTTATTTTGGTTACTTTCTTCAAAGAGGTGAGTTTTTTCCATACGAACATGTTTATAAGAGTTGGTTATTTTTTATAATGTGTTATACATGATTTTTCATTTTATATTTGGATTAATAAAAGAGGATAATTTTTTTTATTTATTGGATTCTATTATGTACACACTTAGGGAGAATAAATTGGCTCTCACACCAAATTTTAATTTGATAGAAAATAATTTTAATTCTTTAAACAATTTTTATTTATAAAAATTATTTTTTTAATAAAAACATAATCTTTTAAAAATTAGTTGCATTTTAATTTATAAAATCTTATTTATATAGTTATTTTCAAACTAAAGTTTAATTTTATTAGAATCAGTTGAATTTTCTTTAATAATGTCTTAGAAATGAGAATAGTTTTTAAACTAGACTTTAATTTCATGAAAACTTTTTTGTTTTTAATTGGTTTATTTATTAACAATTTAATTGGTTCTAAACTAATTTTCATTTAAATAATACTTGTTTTAATTAAATGATAATGTTATGGTAATGAATTGATTATATGTTAGGAATGTTTCCTTGGTTTATTTATTATTTTTTAACAGTTATACCATTAATCTATTCTATATCCTTAATTGATTGCAAAAAAATTGAAAATATTTAATCACAATTAATGAGTTATGTTAGGGGTAAGTTATTTTTCTAATTTTATAATATGGGAATTAATGGTTTAATTATTTATCCTAAATGAAATTTACTAAACCAGTTAGTTTTTAAACGATTATGGGTCATCATGTAAAACTTGTTTTTCTTGAATCTTTATAACTTCGGTATTATGGATTGATATATTTTATCTAGTTTCTTCTTCTAATTTTTGTCATGTAAATTATCCTCACATGATTATAAATATATTATTTTTTTATATACCAAGTTTTTGTTTAGAAAACCTGTTATTTTCTATCATCCATGCATGATTGTTGACTATTTCAGGCATGGTGCTTTATCTGGCTTGATACAAGTATACGTAGTTTATCTCTATTACATGATTTCTCTGTGGTTAAAACTACAAGTTATGATCTGTGTATATATGGTATTGAAATATATTATGATGGAATTATTTTTAGTGTTTTATAATATTTTTTATTAGTTGTAATATTTTATTTAGAATTTGAAAGTGGTATGCTATTTTTATGAAGTGTTTAAAAAAATATCCCGTTAAGTGAAGTGCATATTGTGAAAGATATTATAAGTGTTTTGATACCTTTAATCTATATGGGATGGCTATTCATATACCTTTAATATATATGGAATGAGTGTTTATATACTATTAATATATATGGTTAATGATTTTTGTTCCCTAAATCTATTCACTTTACCCTTTATCATGGTATGGGATCAGAGTTTCCTTTATCAGATATCATTTTTTATAGATTTTGAGCTATTTTTGAAACATGTATAAAAAGGTTTAGACCGTCATGGTATAATGAGTTAAAAATTATTGTAATTATTGATATGTGATTTAGGGTATTTCTATTTTTTGGTATAATTTGAATGTTATTTGTGAAAATATTTTTATTATTAGTATTTAAATACATTGAAACTTCTAAATTTAGAGAATTAATTATTAATCATGTGAGTAGAGGTCTTTTGTGGTTCCTACGAAGTCTGCATACTTACACCGTGCATGGTCAGTTTAGTGGACATATAAATTCACTTATAATATTTTATATAAGAATAGTTACTATGGTTTCTATTGGATTTATTTTTGGTTTTCTAGAAATCATTTTCATATTTTTTTAGTCAAGACTCTTTGAGGTGTTATAGCAAATGAGACTATATTTGACTTGAGTAGCATTTGGAATATCATAATAATGGTTTATATTTTGTTAGAATATGTTAGATTATATATGAAAAAGTTATTTATTGTATATTCCAATTTTATATATTCTTTTTTTGGTTGTGTTCATATTTAAATTAGTTTATACCAATATATCACGATCCCCGAATCTACAAGTATCCTTGATAAACTAGTTTAAAATTTTGGAAGTGTCCAATGTATGGATGGATCATGATATATTATTGATAAAAACTGACATTGACCCAAATTTTAATTCATTAATTGTAAATCATTCACAAAACTATAATTCAATCCCTTGGAACTAGTCTAAAATCCTTGGATATTGAGAATTCACTTGAGGTCAGTGGAAATTTAGTTTTGGTTGATGGAAGTTCTAGACTATATCATTATAGATTCTAACATAAAAATATGATAAGTTTGAAAGGTAATCAATGGTTTTTTATATATAATATCAATTTTTACAAGGTTTTATACAATCATATTCATTATAATTAATGAAACAACTGAATTTTTGGGTTTGTGGTAAGAATATCATTGAAATTTTCAAAAATAAAAAATTTATTATTGTTTCCTACAACAATAATGAATACTCCTGTAATAAAATTTATAATGAATAACATCATTACATAATTTTCATATGTTTTGGATTTTAATATTAAAAAAATTCTTTGGACTTAGTGTCAAAATGGGAGAAGTAAGTGTGTTGTGGCTATGGTACTACATGCCTCGAGGGAGGCAAGAGGATCCATGAATAAAGGTGTGAATTCCTTCTCAGAGAATGATTTCAATTACATCATACACCCATGTTAGAAGAAACCAATATTCTCTCAAGTATAGAATGAATTTATATCAACCATGAAATAACAAATCACCTGGATATGAGTTTTTTACTTTGTTCACACAATGATCTACATATAATAAGAAAACAGAAAGAGATATGTTATTGTACCAAAGAACTAATAATCATATTAGATGTTATTATATGTTAAGGATCAATTCACTCTTATTTTCAGATAAAATTTACCCTTCTTTTCCACGCACTTACTGTTTTGAGAAAATGTATTCCTGATTAATGGTATGACCTATCATTACAATGAAAGGATAAATGAAACAAATAAAAAAATCTAGTAATAAAGTTTTTCTTTAACTCTACCCTGGTATTAATTTTTTTTATCTCCATATGATCTCTAAATTATCAATTCAACATTATGAGGAAACATATATAACAATAGTCTCTCTAACCTTTCTGAATCTTCTCTATATGTTTTCTCTTTTACATTACGATGTTCATTATGTATTTATTTTTAGTTTTTTAAAATATATAGGAAAATAAAAAATAAAAAATATTTTTATGATTTATACCCAATAAAGGGTAAAAAAAATATCCCCAATAACTGAGTAAAAAATACCAAAATTATCTCAAGTATTTCTTAAATTGGATGAGATATGAAATTTTTTCTTTATTAATTATAAAACCATGATACAAAATTCCTCCAATAAGGGAATGGTTACCTCTAAAGAAGTGTTACATCCAAGAACTATAGAATGAAATCTATCACCCACTATATTTTTACTCATTTCCTTATATTTATATTTTGGATTTAATCTCAAACATGATGTGGTTTTCTCCACCTTTCAATGGATTTGATGATCAATGTAAATTATACGGTTTGGTTGGGGTTAGATTTTTTGTCAACCCCTATTGATTTTTTATACTGTTGTGTGGATGTGTTTTTGTTCATACTATATGAATGTGGTTATATTCTAGGAGAATATTATATTGTGATGATGATTCAGTGATATAGAGTAGTCAGAAAGACCCATGGAGAATGAATATGTGTATGTAATTGATTCTTAATATGTATGTAAATGGGAATAGATATTTTAATAGTGATAATATATAATTTTTTAAAGTAATTGATTATGAATATCCATAGAATATAAGTAATAGTATATTATAGATGGGATTAGTGGTTTGAATATCCATAGAGGAAGTATTATAGATCTCATATGATAGGGTATTATGGGTTCTTAGTTGAAGTTGACATAATTTGTTCCTATTCATGATTTTATAATAACTATCCTAGAGAAATTAATTTATATAAAAACAAAAGAAGTTTATAGAAATAATATATAAATGATGATTTATTGATGGATTCTCATTATGAGAATATTATTGGGAGGTTTAATGATTTTTTCAAATGTAATATAGAAGAGTTTTAATGAATTGAATATTTATTGCAGAGTTACAATTTATTTTATAAGTTATTTAGGAATATCACTAATGTTTTCTTAGATATATAACTTTAATAAATGGTGTATCTATGAAGTTATAAATATCATAGATTGTGATGTATGCATACTACTGGCTACAATATAGTGTAATGAATTTTAAAAAAATATTATGGGTGGTAACATTTACTTAATAAAATGAGTAAAAAAATATTCTTATATAATATGTGATAAAGAATTGGGATAGTGGTTGTTATAAGTAATGATACAATGCCCAATTACAATATGGATAGTGGTGTTTTCTATACTACCGCAACCTTGTATCGGCTCATATTGCGCACACCGGGGTCTTCGTGACTCTGTGTTGATTCTGCACCCGAGTCTCTGGCCCGACGGTTCGAGATCAGCACTTTTTCCATCGATCTGGGTGTTTGGAGATCGAGCTTTGCATCTCTGTTTTTCTCAGATGGCGGCGTTGGGAGCTAGTTTTGTTATGAGCTGATGAGGAAGACGTCGGGAGGGTTTGTCAGACAAACTCTTGCTCTTGGAGTTCGGTGTGTGATCATTTTAGTGTGGTTTTTTCTTGAAATTGGTGTCGTACTGTGCTGTTTGTTCGTTTTGATTTTCTCTTTTGGGTGATTTATGGGTTTCTGGTGATGTTCTTCATCTCGTAATCTTCTATGAGAGTGATTATTAGATTTCACGGATAGAAAGGTATGGGTTTATGGGTTGTGAATGTGGCTGTTTTCTGGCCATGCTTATTTTTTCATCAGCTGAGGCAGTGACAGTGGTTTGTGTAGACGATGGTGGGATCAGAACTGTCTCCAGCATCCTCGATGAAAACGTTTGATTTGCTTCTTGAGGGGTCAACAGTTTTTCCGGCGATGGCTCCACTGTCTTCCCCTGTGAATGGTGGTGTGTGGTGCTCCGGATTTCTCACCGGCAATCTGATTGGAGGTGATGATGGATTACGCGTTGACACACTCCTCGAGGTGGTTGTGCGCTCGAGGTGGACATGTTGTTCAAGCTGTTTTTGAATTTTGAAAATTTGAGGTGGATTTTGCTTTTGGATGAAGGGGTTTCATGGATCCCGTGGTTTGTTGTGTGGGTGTGAGGATACCAGTTATCATAAACGCCCTTTATGAAAAAAAGATTTCCAATAGAGTACACCTATAAAAAAACAACTTATATCATTGAAAGTGACTAAATCACTGGTAGTGATATATGGAGTCACTAATTATAATGTGACTCATGAAAATAAATTTATAATAATAACACCTCTATTATAATATGTGATAGTTTATTTCAATGAAGATACGTGAATCTATAAATGGAATCTATGATAATGTCCCATATTGATATTGGAAGGAATTGACCTATTGCAAATGGATACAAGTGATGTTGTAAGATGTGATCAAGATTATTAAAAAATACAAGGGTAATTAGCTAAAATTTTAAAGGAAAACAAATATAAAAGTTCTATATCTCAATTTATGGTATAGGATATCACCACACATTATTATTTTGTTTAAAATGTTGCAATAGTTTCCATTGATGAGCAAAATATTCCTATAGAGGTTGAATTTTTTGATATGACATGTGAACCAACCCAAAATAAAACATTAACATGATATGTGATTGTATTAATGGGTTGGGTTTGGGTGAAAAGTTTATGACACAATTACATGTTAAATTATAATATTATTTAAGCATTTAAATTTTTATACATATATTAACAATTAAATAATTTTTTTATTGAATTAACATATATATAATCTTTTAGTAATTATATTTATTTTGTGAATATTTTTATTAATATATATCTATAGAATACAATAATTATATAAAATAATTAATTAGACATATAACTAATTTTTGAAATGATTACACGACATGACAACCCATTTAATAAATGTTTCACGTTTGGGTTGAGCATCTCAATAAGAATATTAAATAAGTCAACATGATATGGGATGAATTCAAGCCCCTAGATTTCTTATTATTTTATAATTATCATGAAATTCATATAAAATAAATAGATATTGTTGAATCATTGAATAATAATATAGGAAATGTTTTCCAAATGCAAAAAATGGTGAAAAGAAAAAATAGATCTCATATTATTTATATAATATGTCTAGCATAGTAATGTAATTATATAATAACATTGATAGATTTCAAACATCAACATATAGAGAATACAAATTGAATCATGAAATTTTAGTGTATAATTACCACTATTAGAGGAATGAAAAGTTTTTTTGAAAGTCGAGTTAGGAGTCGAGTGATTCTAGGATACACTATGACACATAGTTAACATATAAAAAAGGAAAATAAGGTAATTTTATCACCTGAAAGAATAAAAGAGGATAAAAAAATATCTTACATGATGTTGTGATAATCATGTTCCATAAAGAAGGTATTTAATGATATATATAAAACGTTGGCTATTTTATGAGATGTTACTTATCTTTGAATGAAGCTGTACATGTGTATAGGTCTTAGTATATGTTGTTGTGGAAAATACGTTGAGGAAAATAGATTTTTAGGAAGAAGAATAAATAGATGATTAAAGAATATTCATCTAGTAGAAGAGTTGGGATACATGAGCTACCTTGTTGTTCTTTGATATCAATGTGTGTGCGTAATACGGGAAGAAATATAGGATCTACACAATATATCAATACAACCACATTATATTGGAGGATAGAGATTAAGTTAAACTTGCAAGGAAATAGACAATGTAGATCTACATTTAATCACTAATTGATGATGATATTGTTCTTAAATCATATATACCATATAATTGTAATATTATTTTTAGTAATAATCTACACATTATAAGTATTACTTCTTTAGACACACAATGTTAGGGATATATATAAATTAAAATTTCAATCCTCGGTTTGAAAACCCATAAAAACCTTATATTTGGATCTGTACGGTCTAATGTCACTGGTAAAGAGTTTTCATTTGACTCCCATGCACCTTGGATTATCATATATTGGATAAAATAAGATGAAAATGTTTTATTTCATTTTTACATATCAATATACATGGGAGTATTGCTATATAAATGAGTGAGAGTGAATGAATAGACTATATAGTGCATTAATAAGGGAGAATAATGACCCTATTAATGCATTGGTCATGATGTGAATATATTGTGAGAGTATCATTCAGTTATAAAAATGATAATATGTTCAATTAGATCACAATCCGATTCACCCCCTATCATGGTGTCTGACATTAGTTAGTCAATTGAGACGTAAAAATTTGTATCAATTTTAATGGTAACCGTGTGTTTTTAATTTTGATTTAATAATATTATTGAATTTAATTCAATATATTAGGAATAAGGAACTTGATAGATTTTTTTTCAATATAAATATGATATTATTTTATGTATATATATTTTTTATTTTTAAAAACATGTTTATTTATGGTTTTAATTGTTATAATGAATCACATATTCTGTTATTGTGAAAGTATTTTTTATCAGTGATATTTGAGGAGTTTTGTGAGATGATATGAATAAACAAGTTCTCAAGTTTGATGTTTGAGATAATAAATATTTTTAGTTTTTATTAACATACAATATTTATATAATAATTTCTGATTTTGTAATTTTTAAGGAAATGATATAATTGTTGGGTAAGTTATTTATAGAAATCTATTTAAAATCGAAAGTGTGTTTAAATTTATCATCACAATATGATTATATGTGTACATATGATGAGATAAATATAAATTATGAAGTAATAAAATGTTATATGTCAAAATATGTAAGAAATAAAATTAATTAGAATGTAATGATGAAAAACTATGCAACATAAAATGTAATCTAGGGATGTTTATTTAAGAAGGTTTTATATTATCAATTTATAGATATTGTTTACAGAAAAGAAATAATGAAAGGATATTCATTTATTTTTTTAGGTTCCATGAATTATTTGGATAAATGAAAGATATTGATTAAATTTGATTATTTTCTTGATATGAAAAGTGTGCGTAGAAGAGGTATCAAAACAGAAACCGAATCGTGGAGTTTTATTAACCACTCAGTTGAAAGAGAAATAATCTCTTGATTTTATTAATAAATTAATTTTCTTATACATATAATGTGATAAAAAATGAATAAGAGTTAGTTGAAGTTATGGATCAATTATGGAATTTATTAATAAAATTCATGAGGATAATATCAAATACTTGACTAAAATTATAAGTGTAGTCGAATAGATTTTATCTGATGAGAAATATAAGAACAAGGATAATAAGGAAAAGATATAAGTACATTAATGAGAGTCAAAATTTACCATTTTAGAAAATAATTCTTAATTTGATATTAGAGATAAAATATTTAAGGATATTGATTGCCAAATATAGAAAATATGAAATCTAGAGGATATTGATATTGATATACTCAAAATAAAATACATAGATAAACTCAATGTTTTCTATGATAAGAAGATTAATATAAATTTATGATTTCCAAATCTTGACGTAAAGATTAAGGAAAAATAAAGAGTTGTATAAGAAACTCAAAAAACACTATTAAAAATTTTCAAGTCATTAATTTTTTTAGAATTTATTTTAAATTAATAGAAATATGGTATCAACAACTTTAGTCCTTTTTATGATAAAACATCAACTCAGATGATCAAAAATTCCATTTTCAACTTCATAAAATCGATAAGAAAAATATTATGAAAATTTATAAATTATGGAAAGATAATATCAACTATAAATTATGGAATTAAACTAAAAACCTAAATAATCCTACTAAATTTGGAATAGTGGTTCAGAGAGGAAGATATTATAATATTTTTTATTACTATGAATCACATGGACACTCATATTTTTTAAAGAATTCGTGGAATTTATTTCAAGCATTTAAGCCAATAGTTAACATATAATAAGGTATATTTATTATTTGTATATATTTATTTATACTGATAGTGGTGGTGTTAATTTGAATCACATTGGTTCATCAAGAAATAATTCTATGTATGATTAGAAAGTTGTTTTACTAGAATATGGAAAACCCCCAAAAAGATATTTAATGTGTATTAATATTACTATGGATAACATTGATGTATGTTGAATGATTTTAGAGTGGGGTTGAATTGTTTGGACCCTTGTAATGTAAATATATATTATGGAAAAAATTCTAGAAGAAGTATGGTTTCAATAAAAATCATGTTAATAATAATAATTTTATTTATGTTGATAGATGTTTTAGGGAAAGTAATTAACAATTGAATTGATTACTATCAATATTATGAAATTATATATACATTGTGGATTATATAAAGAGTAATATAGACTCATAAATTAAGATATGAATAATTTTAAATATAATATAGTCCAATATGTTTCTTGTAGAGAAACGGATAATGTTTAGAAGGCTCAATAAAATGAAAAGTATCTCAAGACTTTATAGATAAAAAAAGATATAGGTATAAGTGATGTTATACAATGGAGGAGTCTATCTCATTTCGAATATTTAATTAGAGAAAAAAAAATTAATTAAAAGATGCATGTGAAAGTAAAAGTCACACAATATAATATCAATTAAGGAAAAGGATATATGTACATGAGTGGATTTAAGAAAAAATTTTTTACATTAAAATCTAGTGTATAGAGAAAGGAAGTTTTCACAGGAGGGTTTCTAAATATAACACTCATAATGAAGTTGGATAATAAGAATAAAGTTAATATTCATGAAAATTGAAAAATATGATCTAAAATTTCATGCTTTTTTGTATGATAATTTAATTTCATATATAGAATGATAAAGGAAAATCTATGTTAGGTATACAAACCCTACCATCTTTCTCACACTGAAAAAAACACCCGTAAACTACCTCATGAATTTTATTAATCTAAATGGTGAGAAAAATTCACAAATTTCATGGATTTATCAAAGAAGTAGAAGCATGATATTTTCCATAACATGATGTATTGTGTTCAAATTTCTAATAATCAATAAATATATATTTTATTCTTTTATAAGGAATTTATTATTCCTCTATCTAAAACAAATGGGAGATGTAACTAGTTAAATATGACCACGGTGATTTAAATAAATCTACGAAACATAGTGTCATAAAATATGAGTAATTTGAGATTATTTTAATATATGATAAAATTTAAACTTCCATTGAATTTTATTTTTTATTGACTATGCATGTTTTTTATGATTTAAGTCTATAGGGAATTTTTATAGTGTAGTGGAAGTTTTCGAATCTATGAGCATATATTTGAAATGAACTCATAGTGAAAATGAAAATTTATAGAAAATGGTTAGGATTATTTTTGAAAACAAAAAATTATAATTTAATTTTCCACAAATAGATCCACTACTCAAGTAGTTTTAAATTGTTTAATAAATAGATTCTTTTTAAAACAAATTCAATTTATACTCATATACATTAATAAAGAAAATTTATAATGTCTTAAAGGAATTAAAAATTTAAAATATGATTTTATTTGAATATTGATGTGAAAGTGGGAGAAAAAAATCAACAATGGTTTGACGACTAAATTTTAAAATGTATACTGTTAGAGCTTAAAGATTAATTGTAATTGGATTTTCTATCTACCAATATTGATGATATCAACCAATGTGTTATAGTGATGATATTAATTATATTTGAATGTGATGAAATTAACCGAGAATAAGATATTATGATATTAAAATTGTAACCTAAAGAATTTATATTGACCATGGGAGGGTGGATGAGATTTTATAAATTATTTTAGGTATTATTGGAAATATAAATAGAGGTTTTATTTAGAACTTAAAATTCATACATTATCCTTAATTTGAATCTCATTGGATGAAGTATACCGAATCTTATATGGGAAGTCATTATGCGTGTTTTTTATATTTTAAGCACAAATAAACTTGTTTATGACACTCTAATAACAATCCTGAAGAATGTGGTATATGTATTAGCTTATGAAATATATGGAGTGACTGATCTAAATATTATTGACTGAATGATTCCTATGTTGAGAATATTATATTGATGTTTTATGAATTGTTTTGGAGTGATCAAGAAGTTATTAAATGTAAAAAAGAATTTATTAAGTGTTATAATTGATTTAAGAATATGAAAGGGATATAATACTAAATATTATCAGTATATATTACTTTATGAGGTAGAGTATCTAGTAATTACTTTATATTTTATATGATGAAATTTTCATATCACTAGTCAAGACACCATTAAATTAAAGAAGATGACATGTCATGGGTGGAAAATTTTTCTTACCATATAATACAAAATAACTCACTTACGAAACCAAGGATACTGAAAATAATGATAGAGACTATTAAAATTCAAGATTTAGTCAACAATTATCATTTTAATATATAATTAATGGGTTATAATTCCTTATTTTTAGTAAATAATGAAACCATGGGTGTCACATGAGGTGAAGAGTAGATGTTTAAAAATGTGAAATAAGATGTGAACATAACTATAGAAGGTGGAAATTTATATAACTAAAGTTAGTATGTAATTAGAACAGATATAAGGTGTTATAGATTCTTACATGACTCAAAATTAATGATTTATAATAAGAAAATATATATTATAATCCCTGATTATTAACATGGATGAGGATGATATGAAGTTTCTTGACTGATCTATAATTTTTCTTGAAATCCATCGAGTATCTATAGAGAATATCAAAGTGTTGAATAAGAATATGGGACATCTTTTTCCCTTATATATATTTTATAAGATAAAAGATAAATATTATAATATTTGTAAAATATATTTATCCTAAATAAGAAACACTAAAACTACATGAATAAATGTTATAAACATACAAAGAGTGAAGAAGAAAGGAACCATGATATTCTAGTTGAGTATTATGATTGGATGAGTAATGGAATTCTTGTATGAAAGATAATATATATATAAATATATTCAAGAGTATACTAAGAATCATGGATAAAAAATGAGGTCAATAAGGTGATGGATTAACCTAAAAAATCCAAGAGCATAAAATAACTATTATATATGATAGTGTGATGATATTATACTATAAATAAATCATGGGATGTGCTGCATAGGATGATTTACATGTAATGATATGTCAATCAAATTTGAATGAAGGTTTATATGTGTAATGATCTTGATGGGAAGGATACCTATCCTCTCACCCCTCAATCTTGAGTAAGCATCTTACAGATATGGATTAGGAAGAATGAATATCCCTCCACTTTCCCCTACATAGGAGGGGGGAATCATATTGGATCCTCTATATTCTCAGTTCTTACCATTCTACCACTTCACTGACCCTTTCATTATTTCCAGCTTTTTTAAAATCGAAGTTTTCCCAATAGTTACATCATGAGAAGATGGCATAGTTTATATTTTGGTTTCCTCCATCGAATTTATTAATACCTCAATAATGTTGGACCCCACTTTAGTGGATTGATTTGGAATGTTTCACCCCTCAATGAATGGTTTATATAGGTATGTTTTCAATTCATGGGATTTTCATGAATGAGATATTATAGGGCTTTTGGATTCAAATCATTTTTATTTGATTCAGTATGCAACTAAAGATAACTCTATCTTAATTTTAGCTAATGCTTGATGAGCATTAAATGACTATTGATTCTATATTTTCTTATGGTCTTTTAGTTTACACATAAAAAATGACCATCCCTCTTTGAATTTCTTAACTTACCTCCATTGATTACCTCTCCCATTCCTAAACATAGTGATTCTTAGGTGGATTGAAAATATGGTGGGTTAAAACATCTGTATTGATGATCAAACCTGATATTTCTACCACTATTTTTATTATTTAATTTGTTTTAAAGTCATTATTTCAATGGTTTGTCTAGATTTTATTTATGTTTTAATAAAATATAAGATTCATTAGATGTATCAGTTCTACTTCGAATCTTGGTAAGACTTCTATTCCTCATGCAGATGTATGGTTCGTGATCTATCCAAATTTAAGCATGAGGTAAAACCAAACACTCATGAAGGCCTCTTAGTAGGTAGGTCAAATCAGAAATGTAATTCTAATGTGGACTCTCAATGTATGGGGGTGAGGTCATGGAAACCCTAAATGATCATATTTGGTATATTTTGTTTATTATAATTGGATAATTGGAAGGATAAAAGTTGGTTTTGTTGGTTATGAATGAATTTGGTCTTTGCAACTCTATTGTTATGAACACCTATTCCTAAATTGTGTGGTCTTCACCATTTTTTTCTAGAAATGGATTAAAAGTGATAGGGTTGTATCTTTGGGAAAAAACTTCCCTCATTCAAAAAATTTATATCGATAATGGTTCTAATTTGTAATCAATTGAATTTATATGTATATTTTTTTCTAGTGGTATGAGAGTTAGGGGAGGAAGGTCTATAATATCCAACAGTGCTACCATTGAGGTTTAGGAATTCGATGATATGGGATGTCTAAAACATAGTACCTTTCAATATTTGCCTATGAGTTATTATGAGGTTTTTGAATATCAAGAAGTTGGTTCCCATGCTGAAATTTTCAAATCTAGACCTAGAGTATCTTCATACCATGCTATCATGTTAGGAACTTATTCTTAGTTTGGTGCTTGTTCCATACTGGAGGAGAGAATATAAGTTATGATCTAGAACATGTTATAAATCCTAGGAGGTTATAGTTTGGGTAATATTGATGATGAGGGATGGGAAACACCGAAATATAAAGGTAAAATAATGTCCGACACTATGAAGTGGGATCATTTTTAACTCATATATCATATGTGAACTGACCAGTGTCACTCTTAAGGGCCGGCTGTATTCGAGGATGTCGACAGGGAGGAAAAATATTTTTTGGTATCATCTAAGTATGAATATAATTTTAAGTTGTAAAAATCTTAAGTTTATGTTTAAAAAAATATAATAAGGGAGGACTTGACTTGTGGTTCTACCCAATTAAAAAATTAAAAAATAAGAACAATAAAGGATTATTCTTCTCTACCAAATAATGGAACTAGATCTGTGAGAAAAGGAAAATAACCAAAGCCTTGTGAAGATACACCCCAAATAAAATAGTTTTGGAGGTGGGGGTGGTGGTGGTGGGGGGGGGGGGTCTGTGAGATTCAAGAGGTCTGGTAGCTCTAGGCCTAAAACTCAAAAAACTGTGGATAACAAATACATTTGAACCTTAGAATAGGGTGGTACTTTGTGTCTACTAGTATCCCCTAAATAAAACATAGAAAGGGAGGTTATATTGTAAATGAAAATTCTTGAGTTCCCCAATCTGATTTATAGTTTCTTGGACACTCTAAGGAAAAATAAAGGTAAGGGTTTGGAAAATAAGTGAAACAGTGGAGGAATCTAGTAAAATATATGAAATATTGATATAGGATAAAAGTATTGGAAATAAAATGATATGGATCAATACCCAAGATTGAATCCTGATCCATGGATTCAATTAAAGACATATTTTCTTGGAATAGTTCATTAAGGATTGGAACGAACTGCTATCTTATTGGAGGAAATTGTTAAAGTTAAACCAGAGTGGAAATAGATTCCCTTTTAAAGGAAAATAAATAGGGTGCATGGCACTAATATATTTAATTTATTCTGGAATAATGAAGTGATCACTTATAAAGATTAAATCCATTTTTTTGGTTTTCCAATTTTGGTGTTCTCACTCAAACCCTAAGAGAGTTTTTTCAAAAGGAAAATATTAATTTTTTTAGTCAATTAATGATCATAATATAGAGGGTCTTGAATGAGAGCACGAGATAGAGATAGTTAAAAAATGAATAATTAATTAAGTATTGCAGACTATCCTTCTAGGATAAGAGAAGAGATAATAGTACTACATTTACAATATTTGATATAACTCCACATTATTGATAATGGAATAATAAAAGGAAGTATTGTTGATATTAGTATACACACTAGATGGTGTAGGGTGAAGATATAGGTAAACTTGTGAGTGGGGAGACAAGAAGACGACATAGTTGAGAACTACATGATGGTGATATTGTTCTTCTCTCATATCTGTCAAACATTTTTATGAGTGGATGTAGTAGTGATATGTGCATTTTTTAAGGGAGTTTCAAAAATAAATTGTTGTGGTGAGGTGTATAAAAAATATAGTGAGCCTTGGATGGAGTTACTATTAAAAAACATGTAACTGTATTAATAATGTATATTTTTACTCGAGTGGAGTTTCCATATTTTTCGCACTCACCTTGGGTTATACCACATTGGTTTAATCATATAAAACCCTATATCTTCCCTATTTTCCTATCAACATGCATAGGAGAGTTAATATGTGAATCAATGAGAGTGATTAAGAATAACATATAGATAATTAAGAATAGGGAATAATAATCATACTAATGTATGAGTCAAGATCTAAATATACTATAATATGATAAGTAGGTTAAATGTTTGAGGATTATTGTAAATTGATAAAAACTATATTCACCCTTAATCTTAGTATATCTAAAAGTAGTTAGTCAATTGGGACCCATTAATCTTATTTAGATTGATATTTTCAAAATGTCTAATTATCAATGATTTCTTAAGTAATTTTCCTTTTAAATGGACAAGTTCTATAGAATGGTTCTTCTTCGATCCTCATTTTTTTATAGAAATATAAGGCATGAACTCTAGATAAAATATGATATAAAAGGGACAAGAGAAGGGTTGAGTTCAAAAAATCCAAGAAAAACCGATAAATCTAATAACTCACTAATGGGTCAGTCTGGAACCCATGTCCCTAGGAAATTGGACTCTACTCCATGGATGTCTTGGTTGCATCCTTGATTTGGGTTCTTCGGGTTTTATGAGGTCATTATCTAAATATGGATTAGTAGTGTCATTCCAGATGAATCAATTATTTTACATCCAAGAAAGATCATGTAAATTCAGATCTGTTGAAACATGAAATCTTTCATCCAAATTAGTGTATATAAATTTCACCACTGAAAGATAGTCCTTTGCTCCAAAAGTTTCTTGCTGCATTTTGGCAAGAATTACTTCAATATGTGAGTCAAACCACTCAGCATCCTCCTCCTACAGACTATTTGGTAGACATTATCCCTCAAAGTCCTCAACTTTAATATTGATATTGTTATTTCTTTCTATCATAGACTCATGATACTGCTCAGATGGCAAACCAAATGAGTCATAAGCTTACCTTATATGGTCCAAAAAATGTGAAGGAAAGTTCCATGTTCTAAGATATCCTTTATTTTGGAAAAAATCCAGATATTTACTCATTCTAGAGGATACCATCTAGAATCCCTCCACATCCATGGTAATAGACTTGTATGAGGGTTTACTAGATTGAGAGGCCACTACTATAACATGATCATCATAATGTTGAGAAACATTATCATTATAAATAAAATTTTCAACAATCTACTTCCATTTATTGTTTCTCACTACAATCCAGTTTTCTAGTGATACTTGTTCATTATCCATATCTTGAATAACCTTTTCATCATGCTTGTCTAGGAGATCTGATCCAATATTGTCTAGCTTGGAACCAATTAAGACCCTATCATTTCTAGGCACAACATTATCTATCACACTGGTCTCACCCATTGTGGCATCCTCTTCAGTTTGATAAATTAGTGCTAGAAATATAATGTTCTTAGACAAAGGACTTCTAACCAAAGAATACTTGAAAGTGATACCCTCCTTCACAAAGGAATTGTTTTCTTTAGACATGTAACCCCTATCAATTTGGTTTTATTGTGTATATTTATTTATATAATTACTTATTAACACTTTTCATCCATTATCATATCACACCATGTTGTGGTTTCATTGTGAAGTAATGACATCGAATGGGCTTCCACTTCTCCTCTCTGCATATTCCTAAGACCATAATATTTTACTTCTTACAATGGAAGGGTTTTATCGTCAATGATTTAGGTTTTTAATATATTTTTGACATAATATCAAGACTCCTTTATGTATTAATATACTCAAACCATGTATTTAGAAATATTTTTCACCTTCGAGTGATTTCTAGTCCTTACAAAAAGAAAATTCTCCCACTTTATCATCTCTCCAATCCCATTCCTTATTATTATAAAAAACTATAACTATATGAAATCTTCATAATGATTCATTAATTTCCAATAAACACAACACTATGAAAAATTAAAATATACCTCTCATTTTTCTATAGTTCTAATATTTTCCATGATTTTTTATAGAAAAAATTTAATTATTTTTTGAAAATCACCTTATAATTATCAAAATAATAAATTCAAAATGACTATGGTGATATTTTCTATCAAATATTATTCTACTTGAGTCATAAATATTTTATAAAATAAGATTCGATGTGTAGATTGAAAATTATATGACTTTTTTATTTGAAATGTTTCAAAAAACATAAAACCATACCTTTATACCACTTATTGATTTAAAACATTTGAATAAAACCATATCATTTACAAAATAAAATCTCATTGTAAAACAAAAACATGTTATCTTAAAACTATTAAAGAAAATAAATTCTAGTTTTCACCCCTGAATATATGCCACTCATTTTCTTATAATGATAAAAAAGTACGTATATAAGTTCTTAACATTGAACTAGATCTCTATAACACTCTAGCCCAAACTACCTAAATAGTACCTGAGGGAGGATCTCCACACGAAGTCAGACATGACTATCTAAATTCCAGATGTTACTGCATAGTTTCAGTTTCTTAAAATAGTTATGGATATACTATTCCCTAAGATTTAAACTAAAATGTTTATTACAAAAATATATTGAAAATATTTCATAACCCAATTTCATAATTGTTATACCCAAAACATGAAGAAATTAGAAAAATAGATAAGATGGTTTCATATAGTCTTGAATAGGAAATAAATCATTTACATGATAGATAAAATATAAAAAATTAGTAATAGATGGATATAAAAAATAGGCTTCATCAGAACATATAACAACATGTGGTACATTAGTCGATACCTATAATATAAAACTAAAATAAATACAAAGTGGCTTCTTTCATTAATCACATGTATAACTCCTATTGAATAATTTTCCTCTGATATAACACTCATCCAATCCATGCTTCTATCTACAAGGAATCGCCTATCCCTAAAATAAAACATTTAATATATATATATACCTTGAAACACATGTCGTGTATATGGGTAGGAGTTGCGATCAAGAACTTAGTAAAATTCCACCAATCACCTTGACATATCAATCATTAGGGATAAAATGGATGTGCATAAAAATATTGGGAAAGAGTATATTTTTGTGATAAGTATAAGAAACCAGTAAGAAAACATTACCCACACATTCTCATATAAGTTATAACTATGTGGAAATGTGGCCAGACGACACACATAACCTATTGAAACAATGTATAATACACAACTTTGGATAAGTTTTACCTTCCAATAATTTATAATTTGAACAAACATATGACCCAATGAGGTATACCATGATGTTTCTATCAAGAACCGACATGAATACACCTATACTCTAACACTTGAGCTGGTTCTAACATGGCCTGAAGTGCATTTCTTATCTCCATGGGTTAGAGACTAGCGCATGGAATAACATAATATAATATTTGGAAGGTTTTTCTAAAAACACATAGGAATAATCAAATATATATTAGTATTATGAAATAAAACTCCAAAAGGAGGCTGTACGATAGAAACCAGTAGGTATATCAAAACTGAAAAAGAACACCATCAACGTAATAGAAAGCCAAGATAAAAAGTTAAAAAACCCAACATACACAAAAATCTAGGCCCAAGGAATCAAGACACCCCACTACCTCAAAGTGGTGATTTCACCATTGCTTGAACCTCGAAAAAATAAGTCTATAAATTCCCAAGGAAAAAGCGAGGGTGTGTGTTAAAATCTGACTATATTCTCCCAAAGTGTTATATAATAAGTTCTTATACTGAATAAAACAAATCATGGTTTTAGTTTTAAAAAATAGGAATGGTAGTAAAATTTCATATCTAAATTAAAACACAATTTATTTTAAAATGTGGAAAAATTTCAAACAATGGATTTATAAACAATTTATATAAATTTTTCATTATAATTCATTAGGCCTAAGTAAATCAGTTCCATAAACAGTTGCACATATATCATAACAGTTATGGAATGAAAAAAGGTCATATGCAGTAAGGTAAGATAGTTATAGGTTATGAAATACTCACTTACTTAATTTGTGATTACAACAATGTTCATACATATCCCTAAGGAACTAGAAAAAGAGGATTCATTTACATCCCACTAGGGATTAGTTCTTACAAACTTGGTTTCCGTTAGAGTTGTAAAGTGTCAATCCATTTATTGAGGATTCCCATCCAAGCGTGTTAGGCCCAAATAACTCACTAACTACATAGGATTGTATGTTCCCCATAAATAAATAAATAATTGAAAATCATTTCTAATAATTTTAAAAAATAATTTCCCGATTTCCAATTTCAATATTACAATTTCCTTTTAAAAACCAAAACATGAATTTTAATCATTTCATGACTTTTCCCCCAATAAAACCAATAATAAGTTATTTTATAATTAATTTAAGTCATTTTATCCAAAACTAAATCCACAAATTAGTTTCTCACAAATCCTATCAAATTCATATCACACCCAAATTCCAATTCCAATGGAATTTGGGGACTTTTCCCAAAAATTCACACCAAATCCAATTTCACTTCCAATCCATACCAGATGGGTTTTTTCATAATTTAATTGATATAATTTTAAATGAATTTAAAAAATAGTGGGTCAATTTTAATAGAAAATCTCAATAGAACCTCCAACGATTATCACGAATGATCAAAAAACACAATGCCCGAAACAAAGTTTTCAAATAATGAAAAAATACAACTGAGGTTAAGGACTCAAAACTAGATACAAGATCTATAAAAAAGAAGTTTAAATACATGAAAAATGAGACAATTTAACTAACCCTATAAAAGAGAGACATATAGAGAATTAGAGATTGAATGGGATATGAAATCTTACCAAATAGGAATCGAGCAACGTTTTCCAATATTCTATTTATCCATCCAATCCCATGTTAGGGTTACGAAAGGGTTCATATAAGGGCTTGGGAAATTATAAATTATTTTTTAAAATTTGGAAATTCTACATCCATAATTTTCTAGTGGGGCTACATAGTTTCATTGAATGTTAATGCCTGTAATGGGGTTTTGGTTTGTCCTAGGTGGGAACATGATTTTAGAAACCTTGTGCCAATGTGCATTACCCACTACCCACATTGTCCATGGTTTTCACTGAGGGGGTACAAGGTTTGGGAAAATTGTGTGCCAACTATACCCAACCTAGAAACATCCAAATTCTTCCAAATTTCACTCAAAGAACTCCTAAATGAGACCCAATCAAAAGCATGATAAAAAATAGTTTTATTGATTTCCTAAAAATATTAACAAGATTCTAAATCTTTCCCACCCTGGAAAATTTATATCCCAAGAAAGCCAGTCAAGAAATATCCATGTTAAAAATATGGGGCCACTAATATATCATTAGTGCATCTCTATCCCACATCTCCAGAGTATCAGAACCATTAATCCATAGAACTTATACCTAATATATCATTATCCCATGAAGTAACTTGGTTTCCAAATCCTCTATCCAAGCTGTATGCTTAGTCACTGATAAATGAAGCACAACATCAAGATCAGTCCAGGTCAGAACATGAGATGGATAAGAAAGATATTTCTATAGCTGTGATACATATAACACATTATATATCAATGTAAACTATGGTATAAGTGATAAATAGTAATCCACTTTCCCCACCTTCATAATAAACTTGAAAGGTCCTATAAAAAGAAGCAAGCTTATCTTACATACCAATTTGTAAATGACCCAAACAAGGTTAAAATTTCAAGGAAACATGATCAGAAACTAAAAATTCCAACCATCTAAAAAGGCGACCAACATAATACTTATAATTCTTTTGTTCTATCAAAATTATCTAACGAATGAGAAAATATATATTTTTTGTCTCTTGAACCAATATTGATCCACCCAAGGAACTTTTAGCACCCCTTGACAAACATAATAGATATTTAGAAGGTTTACTATACAAGGCCTCAAAAGGATCCATTCTAATCACATACTAGTAACTATTGTTAGAATAAAACTAAACCAGTTCTAAATAGTCATCCCATGCTCCAGAAAAGTTGAGGACATAGGCATGCTCAAATGAACCAGAGATCTCAATGCCTCTTGGAGGTCTCTCCAAAAGTGAGAAGTAAAAAGGGGGTCCCTGTGAGAGAATATATCATATGAAACTCAATGAAAATGAAAAATGTCAATCACATATTTTTTTCCTAGTCCCTTAACCTTGGTTTATTCATGAAAGGGCATAAATTGGTCCAATTTGTTCAGTCTATTGATCAAAACCCGTATCAAATTCTTCATTTTGTAGGTATGAGGAAACCAAAAAAAAGACCATAGATATCTCATCCCACTTCAAAGTATGTACTGGTGGTGGATGAGGAAAACTAAAAGGTCTCTATTAATCGACATTATCCTCTTGGAATGTATACCAATGAGATAAAAAATCAACAATGCCATATCTCATACCTGGTCACCAAAATTGATGCCACATATCATATAACATCTTTATGGTCACCAGGTGCACTGCCAATAAGGAATTATGAGAATCCACCATTATATCATTTATTATAGGAAAATGAACAATGTACTAGTTCCAGAGACATAGGATACCCTCCATAGAGAACAACCACTCAGTAATAGTTTTCCCAACATAACGAGAGTTCCTAATTCCAATGAATTCATCATCAAGCTGCTGTTCCTAAAGAATCATCTTGAGAAGAGAGTAATTCAGTGGAACACTAGCCAAAACAACCTTGATCCACATTTCCTAAAATCATATATGAAACTATGAAAAAATATAAATCATGTGCCAATCTTCCATTTATTCTTTCATGACCTGGGTTTGAAGTTTCTTCCTCAAAGAATCTGGAATGACATTTCCTTTCCCCGAGGTATAGGTAATATTGAAATCAAAAGATTTTATTTATTCCTCCAACACCTCTAACAGAGATTAAAATATTTTTGAGAGAAGATATACCATAAGATTTTTTTTCTTCAGGAAACATGGTAAACCTTTCTCTGTAAAGGTATTACCTCATACTCTTAAGATCTTGCATCATAGATGCAAAATCAAGGTCATGGGTCAGATTATTATTCTTGTGTGGGATAAGCTGTTGATATCTATAAGTGAAGAAATGATAACTTGGTAGAATAACACAACCCACCCCAAAACCTGATGCATTATAAAATACCACATTGCCCTTACTATGCTTTGAAAGAGTCAACACCATCGTAGTTTTTAGAATACATATCATATTAATAAAATAACTATAAAATTTCCCATCCCAAGAAAAATCACTCCAATTTATGTAAGAGTAATCATTAGGGAAGCCAACTTCGAGGAATAATTTGTGAACCAATGATAATATCTAGTAAATATCAAGAGGATCTGACTCTTGGAAACATTTTATGGTTTTCCCCATGTCATAAAAACCTTCACCTTCTTAGAATCAACTAATATACCATGTTTTTACACCACATATCCCATAAACATTACTCACTGAATCCTAATATCACATATTGATATGTCGGAATAAATTGAGTCCTTTATGAACCATTATATAACTTCTATAAGAAGATTCACATGATCCTCCTTAGAATTAGGGTAAAAAAGGATTTCATCCACTAATACAACCAATAAAGTATCAAGATACACATGTAATATCCAATTAATCAAATCCATAAAGACTATAGGATCATTGGTCATACCAAATGGCATGAATGGGTACTCATAATGAACATACCTATTCACAAGGTTGATTTTCTGAATGCCAGATTATTTTATTCTCAACTCTAGTTAACCTAATCAAAGATAAATATTTGAAAACCACTTTTCACTTTTTGACTAGTTAAATAGATCATCAATCCACGATTATGGATACTTTATATTTACAATGACATGATTGAGTTTCCTATAATAAACATAAATAAGAAGTGTTCCATTAGTTTTCTTTGAAAAATTGAATAGACACCACCCAAGGGGACATTTTCAAGCATATAAATCCTTTCACTAAAAGATATTCCTACTGCATATTAAAATATTTCATTTTAGATGGTTCCATGAAGTGAGAAGGAATAGATATTTGTCGATTACTAGAAATTAAATTGATAGAAAACTCCACCACCATTACCAAAGGAAAACCAAAGAAGTTAGAAGAAAAAATGTCAGGAAAATCAATGAAAATTGGACGGAGATAACCACTCTATGATTCTCACTCCATGTAAAAGTAAAATTATGATATTAAATTCCAAAAATCTGAAAAATATTGTTCGACTCTACTTGATCTCAAGTCCCATTACCCCAGAAAGACAATACATGCCCCATTCAGTGCAGTAAAGGAGACCCTTTGAAGATAATAATCTATTTGAGTTTTTTAGAAATGATCCAATAAATCCTGAAAATGATTTCAATATGATTCATGTTGTGAACCAAAAAATCCCATGTAAGATCAATCTCTTATAAATAGAATAGAAAAGTAGGACAATACTGACCCTAATCTCTATTCATTTTGAGGGGTGTACTAATATTCATCACATAAGATAAAATATCCATAGTAAGATTTATAATATTCAAAATATGAGTCAAAATGACCGAACAAGACACAAAAATATCAAATTTTGCCTTAAATAAAGACAATTATTTTTGTATGGCACCTCTCATGGTCCCTGGACCCATATCTTATTCCTCTAGAGACTCTTTAACTGCATGAAGAAGCTTTGTTCTAGATTCCTATGGAGGGAACCCCTTTTTTAATGAAGAAGATGATTGAACTACATTAATTTTATTCACTAATGATCCCATTAAACTATGTGGAAAAGAATAGAAATAGAAAAACGTTTTTCAAGTGACTTTAGAATCCGTAGGAACTACATATATTTGGAGCCTCAGTAAAAACCCCTTTTGAAAGACTAGGCTTTCCAACCTGGTAGAAAATTAAAGGGCTGATTATTGGAATTATAGGAGGCCTATAATAAACATACTATGAATAAATATAATGATAATTATCATGATTTCTTTTTTTCTTTGATTGAACTCACAGAAATGTCATTGGGAGAAGAAGGAGCTCCCATCAACCCATAATTACCAGTCAGATCAAGCTTGACCAGCAATGCTCCATCCTGCACCTCAGTAAAATAAGAGTGCTTCAACATGAAATCATAAGAAAAAAATAAATAAATCTAAGTCCCATATCAAGCCTTAGAGTCATCATATTCACATTTGATAAAATATCAAGAGAAAAATATAAAAGCATAGCAAAATGATTTTCATACTCAGTCACAGTCCTGTTTGCCTGATCCGGTCTAAACAATTATATAGCTTTAGCTGGCTCTGTATAATCTGGATAGAACTAGTCAGTGTAAAGAACTTTTAAATCCTTCCAATATAAGACATTGTTCTTCTTATCAATTACCATCATGTTGCACCATCTCTGACAATGTCTACCCATCTTGAATGTGGCACATTTCACTTTGATATAATCATAAATTTCTGCAACTCAAATAAAATCTTAATCCTCCACAACAAATCCCTATCCTCGTGAGGATCATTTGATCCTTTGAATATTGGTAAATTTTGGTGAAATAACTCATAAGTAGGATTCTTGAATTCATCACTCTGAGGTTCCACAACTGGATCTTGAATAGGAGTTGGTAAATGTGCCCCTCCCAGAGCTTGGATAACCCACCCAATAACCTGAATGAGATACTAGTCTGTGGGAGGATTTTCTCATTATGGTTTGTCAGCATCTTCCTATTCTATCATATTTACATGACTTATTAGGTGAATAATTCTACACAACATCAGAGCACAATAAGGAATATGACATAATGTTACTCAGAGCAATACTGAAACAAGATTACCATGGAAATTAATCTCATTAGATAGATAAAAAAGATTTGGATTTCAAAATAGCCAAATACAAAGTTGGGAGATAACTAGAATTAACAGTAAATATTCTTTTACTGAACCACCCATGGTGACTTAAGGCTCATTAAAATGAGATCTAAATGGGAACTCAATCAAAACTCTCTCCTATGTCATGAAGATATTGCAAAACTGCATACCGACATCAAGGAAATATGCAAAACTTTCACCTACAATACCAATTTTTCATAAACCAGCATTTAATAAACTAGTACCCTAACACCTAATCCAATAATGACTTGGACCAAATTGAATTACCCATCCCCATGGGTTGAGGACTTTCACCTGCATCACATAAGATAATAGTGTGAAGGGTTTTTCGGCAAACACAGTAAATAAACAGATACATATCTGTATGTTCAAAGAAAAAACCAAAAGGAAATAGTACCAAAGAAAGGAATAGTTATATCAAAACCCAAACATAATGTCACTAAATTAACAGAAATAAAAACAAACAATTATGACAAATACCAATGAACACAACACTCTAGGACCAATGAATTGACAATAACCAGCACCACCAAGTGGTGCTTTCCTCCTTCTCATACCTAGAAGAAGGAAATCTACAAATAATTGATGGAAAATTTAGGGTGTGATCTAAAATCCTAGTTCGGTATCACCCAGTGTTCCATAATAAGATTACATAATAATTAAATAAATTATTCTTTCAGTTGTAATGAAAATAGGTGTCAAATTAGATCTATATATTCAAATTAAAACATGATTTTTTGAGTTAAAAATCGAAATATTTCAAAAAAATTCTTAATTAATATTTTATATAAAATATTTTATATTATTCATTATGAATGGGTAAATTAGATTCATAAATAGTGGCATAAATACCATAACAATTACAATTACCAAAATGGTTATCTTCACTAAGGTATGATAGATCTAGGTTATGAGATCCTCAGACACTAAATCTTTTATCATGGAAATGTTCACATGCGTCCCTTGGAAAATGTCTAATGTGGACACATTGAAATCCCACTAGGGATAAGATCTTCCGAACTAGGTATTTTAAAGTTTTAAAGAGTCAATTTTTTTCAATGAAATTCCCATCCTAGCATGTTTATCCCAAATAACTAACTAACTATCTAGGATTTCATCTTCTCAATAAATTAGTCAAAAATGTAAAAATCATTTAAAAATATCTTAAAATAACATTTCCAAATTTCTAGTATTGTTCCTATTTTAGTTCCAATCCACACCAGAATGGGTGTTTTTCATAATTTAATTAAAATAATTCTATATCTATTAATAAAATAAATGGTTTATCAAATAAAAATTTCTAATGAAACCACCTACCATAATCATGGAAGATCACAAAACACAACACCCGCAACGGGGTTCTCCAATGAAGAATGATGACAATAGAGACCAAGGGAAAAAACCTTGATTCCATATTGAAATCAAATTATTTTATACCATTAACAACTGGATGATCTAAAAAACTCTAAGGATGAGAGAGAGAGAAAGAGATAAGGATTGAGAGAATAAATCTTACTATATAGGAATTGAACAATGTTTGTGGAGATTTTAGCCACCATAAAATAGATTGGGAGGACCCAAATGGGTTTCTTGAGAGAAATAAAGACCTAGGAATTCATCCAATACTGAGTTAGGGTTAAGAAGGAGATCATATAGGGGTTCAAGAAATTTTAAATTATGTTTCATTATTAAAAAAGTCTTCACACACAGTTTCCTGGATGGGTTCGTATAGTTTCCAAAACATTATGCCGTAATTGTGCACCCCTATAATTGGGGGCATGACTTGTACTATTAGGGCACATGGTTTTTGAAACCATATGCCAGCTATGCATTCCTTACAGTCCAGGTGGTGTGTTGTTTTCACTTGGGGGAATAGTTTTGGAAAACCTTGCACCAACCGTTCACAACCTAGAAACATCCAAATTCTTCCAACATTCACCTGAATCACCCATAAAAGAGACCCAACCAAAGCATTCTAAATAAGAGGGTCGAGGAGTACTAGAACATAGAAATAGGATGTCATAGTTTTTCTCATATCATTAAATGTAAAACCCAAATTTCCTCTCTATGTATTCAATGACTAGCTTATCAAAGTTGTATGTGACCCGCCAGTTATTTGAATTCTCATAAATAAATCAAAACCCAGAAATATATTGGGGAATAATGATCAATACAAGAATCATTATAATATAAAATCAATTAGGGAACAAACATCAATCATATTTTAAGAAAAAATGAAAACCAAAATGGAAAATTATAAATGTTTAAAAGTATCATATAATGGTTTTAAAAAAATTTATTAATAAAGAAAATAATGTAAATAAAGAATGGTTCCCAATTATATAAAATAAAAACATCGTTGCTCACTCCTTTCCCAATCTCAAATCACTAGTTCTCACCAATAATATCATCCAGAATATCTAAAGAGCACAACTAGCTTGATCAGATCCAATATTATATTCTAATCACTATAATAATGTACTAAGTTATCACATCATAAAAAAGTGTGTAATGCAAATAATATTAACTTAGGTGGGTTATTTGGAGTATTCACATCAGTACTATCTCATAGATATTATTATCAAATCCCATGGGATAGACATTATCCCATATAGAGCCTCATATACTATCACTTTGTGTCCAAAAACCCATGGGGAAGATAACATCTAGATAAAGTCTATGTCCCCACTAGGTAAAATAAGAACCGTAAATGACATTACAAATAAAAGTGAACTTACTCCTTGGCATGAACATCAACCCCTAATGTCATCCCAAAAATCTCCTCCCATAAGAATAGTATGTTGATTAAGAGATCCATTAAACCCGTTTCAATACCTCACATGATACATTCCTAGTTTCTCAACCTCATGGTGGATAAGCCAATAATCAAGATGGAAATTACACTCCACTAATTAATAATACAATGAAAGAATCTGAAATATCTGATTGAATCTCAATATCCATGCTAAGAATTTTTACAACAGTAGTTACACTACTCATGAATCATACCAAATCCTTCAACTAGATTTCATTAGGAAAAATTTCACCTCACCAGTTAAGGTGTATAATGAGGCACTTTTATAAGGGACAAAGTCAGCCCATCAATTTTAGAAATCATCAAGAATTTATCAAACCCAATCACGGAAACTCACTCTAAAAATGTCTCACTATTACCCAAGAATGTCAATAAATAGTTGGGTTGATCAAATATTCCTAGACTCAATAACATAATGAACTATATCTAAATTTTCCTATTGACCTACATAAAAAAAGTTATAATCATACATGAAAAACCAACTAAAAAGATTATCACCTAAGGAATGATCTCATAAAATTTTCTTATACTACCATAAATCATATGAGAAAGTAATAACAAGGAAACCATAAATTGAAAAGCTCATAAATATTTCCTAGATTTTGAAATAAATAATAAACATTACCTAGCCAAGTGGAAAAATTAGTTATAAAAATAGAGGCCCTTTTTCCTTTGTTTTTAACAAAATTCAATACACTTTTAGAAATTATTTAAAAAGGTAATTTTAGAGACCCTAGATTGATGTATATGGAAATGACATTTCTTTTATAGAATACTTAAATACATGACACAAACAGAATACCAAAAATTTTATTAGTTTAGTGTATTTTGAAACTTGGAACATAATATTCTAATTTGGTAAAAGATCTTCAACATCTTGCATAAAGAGCTTTAAATTTTTTCCCACATAAAACCTTTATTTATATATTGGGAAAAAGAAAACATAAAAATAGTGATATTAAATTCCTAGTAAGGGTAAAAATAGAGAACATATAACAAACCATCAAAATTTTAATGTGTAAACATGAACATAATGTTTAAACCTCAAAATCTCGAGTCATGAAATAAATCTTGGCAGTACGTAAGGCATAGATAAAAAAAGGAGAAATAACTATGATAAAATTTAATTCTTATAAAACATGAAATTGGGGAAAAACATTAACAAAGTAATATGATTTCTATAGTAGTGAAGAAATTTCTTCCAAGACCATCATAGTGGATGAATACCATTACTGAACTAGGTTTACTTGTTGTTCCCACTATGTATTACTAAAACAGATTTAATATCTATTCAAGACCTGTATTATTGAGCCATATTTACTTACCATTTTAATCATGTCTATCTCACGAGATATAAATATTTACCCAATTAATTGGAGGGAGATATAGGTCTCACACATTTCAAAATGAAACCATTCTTATGTGTTCCACAAAAACATAAAAAAATTCACCATAGCATGACCCATGAAATAAAATGGGTTTCTTAAACTAAATTCCATCATAATATATATAAAATAAATGGATTTCATAAAAATAATTCAATCACAAACACAATCTAATCAAAGTGATAATAAGTATAGAAACATAACCATATGTCATCTTGTATGGAAAATAACTTGAGAAAACACTTGAATAAATTTTGAAGGAAAATATCATTTCTTTTTCAAAAATGTTTTGTTTTCTCAAAATTCCATGAAATGTTAAAATAAAAGAATTTATTTTGAAATAATATTGAAATCGTGTAGAGGAAGCATCATGGAAATATAGTTTCATTAAACCATAAAAATACAATTCATTCCTTATATGTTAAAAAAACATTCTTCTCATACCTTTTTAAGAGATGTCAAAAAGTAACCCGTATGGTAAACAAAAGAAATATTTCATCAATACCATGAAATAAAAGTAATAAATGGGTAAATATGAGTTCAAAAATATATATCAGAATGTTAAAAATTTTATGAAAACATTTTGAGGAAACATGGACAGGGATGATAAATATATCCAAATTAAATACTTATGTATAAACTATATTAGATAAAAATTAGATTACAAAATTATCCCTTACGTTACATTCAATTTCTTCCGTATGTTTCCAAAACTTCTCTATAGTGGGTTTAAAAATATTATTAACTTGTAAAATAACCATAATAATATTTATGGTATCATATATGTTTTACTTATGACTTTATATTACACATTCATTTGTCAATTCCATGTTAAAACAACGTTTTGGGTTATAATCGTTTTATTTATTGTACTTGTTTGGACTTGTTACTCTTGATATTATTAATTAAATGATCATATAATTAGATATATAATGTAAAACATAATTTATATATAATATATAAATATATATATAACAGATAGATAAATAAAATGGAAAACACTGTTCCTGGAGACGGTAGGCCATACAAATGCATGAACGAAGTTTTCATTTCCTTATTGAATTGAATAGAGTTAAGTAAATGACACACACACACACATATATATATACATGAATACAGTAGAATTATTATTTCATATAATCAATGGTTATTTATTATGTACACTTTATTAGAATTCTTGAATAGTTAACGTGGAGAATGAATCTCATCACATTGTGGAGACAGTAAGCCGTACATACACACAAGCGATGATATCATTTAAATAATTGTTGAATTGTATGGAAGTGAATGGTGTAAAATAACTCATAATTAGTATCATTTTATAATAATTATATATATTTATTATTTACACCACTATACCCATCCAAGTAAGGTGGTGGGAAAAAACAGATTACACCACGGTGTGGAGATGGTAAGTCATACACACGCATGCACAATGATTTAATTTTTCATAGGATGGATAGAAGGTGAAATAGGGTTCTTTAATATTTATAACAACATATAAATATATTAGTGATACTTATTTTATTAATTTATAATTAAAAAACTAATGAAGATAAAGTATAAGAAGAATGAAATTTGAAAGAATTGGTAGAAGATATTACCTCTTTATCGATAGGCCTCCTTTAGATTTCTTCTTAGGGCGCTAGAGTTGGTATTTTGGTAAGAAAAAAAAATCTAGAATGTAACTAGGAAAGATTAAAAGATAAATTAATTGGGTTTTTATGATATTGGAGCCTCAAAATAGAGTGAAGAGGAGAGAGACGAGGTTCCCTTTTGTAATAGAGGAGATGTGCACTTTTGGAAACTCTCAAAATACTAATTTATTATAAATTTTATTTCAATTAAAAATGGTCCAAAAATTATTTAATTATAATATAAGATGATTTTTGTTCCAATATACATCATAAGATAATTTTTAGACAAGTTTTGAATATTTTTTTATCTTCATATTTTTGGTTTAACCCTTTTTTTACACTTTTTAGTCTTAAAGTGATATCATGTTTTTTACACATTATTGGTTAATATAATTACCATATAATGAAAAAATACCCAAATAATGTTACTTATGAAATATTAGGACTTATATTATCCATTTTTCTAAGTCATATATCTTTAATAATTTAATATCATTTAATAAACTATTTTATGTTTTATGTTATGAATTATGTCAATTTTGGACGCTATTCATACTTGAATTTTTTAAAAATTCATAAAAACCTAATTCATTCAAATGAAATCCTTTAAAATATCCTTTATATATAAATGGAATCCATAAAATTAGTGGATATTATCAAAATTTTAAAATTTAATTTATTTTTAATATTTATACATTCATTTATTTGAATTTTTCATTAATGAGGTAATTACTACATCATAATTGTGTCACAAATAAATCTATTTATCTAACGTAAAAAAATTATAAATAAAATACCATGACATAGGAAATATTTTTATCTTTATAATGAATATTTATATACATAGAGATCAGTTATAATACACTATGTTAAAATTGATTTAGTAAAAGATATATGTTTTTGTTATAATTATCTTTATCTTAAATAAGTTTATATAAAATGTCATCTTCACATTCAAGTGAATCCTTGAGGTCCAAAAATATACCAAAGGATTAAAATGGTTGGAAATATCTCATAAAATAGGATTAGGATATGTTTTAGTGATGTTTAATATTATTATAATATTATTTTTTTTACACTTATTGACCAGATTTACCCTTTAACCATGATAAATAAAATAATTACTGAAGTTACTATTCATAATGTTAAACAATAAAAGGTACCTATTTAAAAAATTTGAACCTTATGATTCCAAATATGGAATCCATTATTCCAAATTCAAAAGACTGAATTTACAGTAATTAATTTAAAATTAACTCTCATTTCAAAACAAATAATGCGGGTTTTTAAGAAGTAATAACTATCAGATGATTGACATGTGTTTATGTCCAATTTAAAAATGAAATTACTTCTAATGAAAAAAATTGTATTAAATGATAAAAATATAATAAAATTAAACTTTAAACCCATTTATAAATTTAGTCTAACTGTAAAAATAAATTAGATGAAAAGGCAGTTTCAAATGAAAATGAAGAATTTTTCACTATTCATTAAAATTTGAATTTTATTAGAAAAATACTATAAATTCAAAAAAAGTAAATTTTCAGGCCCCCATTCCAAATAAAAAATTTATTTTGTTAATTTAATTTATAAAAATTTCAAAAACTATATTTAAAGTGAGTGGACAATCAAAAGATGGAAAAACTGCATTTTTTTGGAAAAATACTTCTTTTATCTGAAAAATTGATTTTTTTCTCATATCATGTTCTAGAAAAAGTTTAAGATGAAATATAATATTATATAAAATTCAAAATGTGGTAAATATTATTCATAACAGCTAGTTTGTATCCTATTAAATAATAATATTTTAATAATATATCGTTGCTTAGGGAAACTCGGTATTGCATACTATACAAGCTATTGAGGAAGGCCACTCTTGGGTGCAACACAAGATAAGTCAGTGTTGCTTGTAGTGAAATATTCCTTTAGTGTTGCATATAACATAATCCAAAATTATTTCTTTTATACATTGAACAAAATATATACTCAATGTTGTGTGAAATGAATTCTATCAAAAGAACTTAAAATTATGTGCAAAAGAAGCAATGAATAGTGTTGTGTATTTTGTAAGATAATACGGTATTATGTATAGTTCAAGATAATATTGATTTAGTGTAAAACAGAAGACATCAAAGAAATTAAAAAAAACAAATCCCATAAAATCCTTGTGTGTTACAGTAATCACATACCCACTTTATAGAATAAGGAATTATAAAAAAACTCTAGGAAATAACCTTGTAAAGCCCCATCTAAAACATAATTACTTTCCTTTGAGAACATGTGAAACCATTTTTTAAACACAACATAATTTTTTGAAACATCATTTTAGAACCTTAACATTAAATCACCAAATCCTTTTGAAAATACCATTTTATTAAATCTAACCATTTATCTCAAGAATTCCAATCTCGAAACCAATTTCATTTAAAAATATCATTTTAAAGGATAAAACCTTTTTTTTGAACAATTAAGTCAAAACAACTCACGTCACCAAAAATTATAAAATGGGCCACAAAAACTAGTTCAACCAAGGTTCTACCAAGAATTCATTCAATAAGCTATATCATCCTAACCGACTTCTAGTATGATGAGAGAATATCCAGAGTTATTTTTTGATGTCATACCATGAAATTAATTCAAGAAAATAAAAATAAAAATAATGAAAAAAATCAAAAAATAGTCTAAATGATCAAAAGACTCAATAGTGTAAAATGAAACTACCATAATCAGGTGATAAATTTAATAATATAATCTTTTACAAACCTAAAACATAGAAATGAGAATCTATCTCATCCAAAAACCTTCTAAAATTAATATACAATACATTTAAAACAGAAACCCTCAAAGGAATAATAGGTGTAATACTCACTTTATTGTGTAATGATGTTAAAACTTCGAGAAATGTGGTGTATTATATTCCTATAACTCCTTGATATTTTTTACATAGTTTTATATAAATAAATATGATTTCTTTGAGGATTATATTTTTGAATAGAAAATCAGAATGACAGATCCTCATTCACTGAGAGGCCCTCTCCTGATGGATTGGGTTTTCTCGGCATGGACCCTTTATTTTTTAGTGGATTCTTCCTCAAATATCCTTCATCTCGAATGATGACAGAGGGTTGGAGTACTTTGGCATTACTTCACTTGTCAGTGGAGGTCTATTTTTTGACTCAATGGTGGTCTAGTGGTAACTTGGTGTTGTGGCCACCTCATTGAAAATCCGTGGCTGTATTTTGGTCTTTAAGGGGTTGTGGTTCTCAATGGTGATGATGCCTTAAGGCGTTATTCGGTGAGCCATGACCTTTGGGTAAAAATGATTATTTTCAGTTCAATTTTATTAGTTATAAGGTTACGTTTTATTTTAAAATGGTTTCAAAGTAAAATTAGTTATCTTATATTATGAATAATCTAACTAAGTTCATTTTAATAAATTTATTATTTAATTTTGTGTAAAAACATTTTTATACAGAAGAAGGATTTTTTTAGAAAAATAATTTTATGTTGCATTTTTTCTTTTTTTTCATAAATTAATTTCTTTAAATTAAAGAAATTGAATTGTGAGAACTAGATTAAATATTTATAATCAAAAGGTATAAATTTTTTAAATAGTTACCTTTTATTTTCTGTTAATCTAAATAGTAACTATAGTGATTTTTTGTAACCATTTTAAATGTAAAATAGGTTAGTTTGTGTTAAAACTAATGCGATAAATCTTCAAATTCATTCAAAAACTTTTTTTATTTTAATTGTATGAGTCTATTTTTTCTATAATAATGAAAATTTAAAAAATATTACTAGTTTCCATTTAGGTTTGATTTTTACCTTTATAATATTTAGGTAAAAGATAATGTCAAAATTTCATTCCCTTGCTATTAAAATCTATAGTAATTTTTGATAAGGGTAAAAAACGTATAATCATATCTAAATGGTTATTTTAAATTTGAATTAATTTTTTATAATGTTAATTTTTATTTAATTTTTCTTGAAGAAATAATTACCTTTAATGCTTATGCAATGCTGACATAGTTATTTTACAAGCAATAGAAAAATACTGAAAATGATTTTAGAAACATTTAAAGTAATTTTGTTTGAGTGAGTTATAGCGTATCAAAGAATTTGAAGAAAATATGAAATATTATATGGGATTTTAAAAGTTTATATTTTAATTCATTTTCTATCATGATGTTTTCAAAGTCAAAGAAAATTAGTTGTTCCAAAAATAAAATTAATGATATTTTATTATAAATAATATTTTATTAAATGATTTAAAATTCATAAAAATCATATCTTTATCTAGGAGAATGTGACATGGTTTAAAAAGACATCCATGTTCCATTTATGGCTCACTTTCCTTTTTATGAAAATATTCTTAATACATAACGAGTAGAAAACTGGGATTTTGTAGTAATTGTCAAAAGGGTTAATGATGAGTTAAAACAATGTTTTAAGTGTGAAAAAAAACCAAAACCCTCCCAAATTTTTTTATGAGAGTTTTTAGAATCATAATAATACTATCTTGTAATTATATCATTTTTATCCATTTATTTTTAAAAAATAATTTATATAAATTTAATAATTTATATAATTCCAAGGGTTCCTTTCTCTTCATATATAAATGGGAACCTATAATTCTCTATAACTTGTGCTCTTTGATCCACATATCTATTGAGCCAAAAGTTGTGTTTCATACTTACCATTAATTTCTTTTGTTTTGGAAATAAAAAACTACTCCATCTTTTTTCGTTGCAACCACATATGATATTTTTCATTGTAACAACATGTATTCTTTTTCATTATAACCGCATATGTTATTTTTCATCATAACCACAAGTATTCCTTTTCATCATAACTGCATATGGTATTTTTCAATGTAACTGCATATGATCTTTTTCATCGTAACCGCATATGATCATTTTCACCATAGCCACATATATTCTTTTTCATCACAACAACATATCATTATTTTCATCATAACCACATATGATATTTTTTATCATAACCACATATGTTGTTTTTCATTGTAACTGCATTTGTTTTTTTTTGCATCATAACCACATATGTTGTTTTTCATTGTAACCACATGTAATTTTTTTCATCGTAACCACATGAAATGTATCCTGTCCATGTTATGCCTCATAAACATTTTATGAATCGTACTCATGTTATGCATCGTACCCTTGTTATTGATCATAATAATATAATGCATTGTACTCATTTCTTACTCTAATACCACATACATGTTTCATTTTATCCTTTTATTCATGCTTTATATATTCATCATACTCATTATTTTATATTTATATACTTATTAGTTTCTAACCCAAACGATGTCATGGGTTTAGTTATATACTAATAAAAATGAGGTCATTTATTCTATTTTGTTTTGACCTTTATAGTGCCATGTGTATAGGTCCCTCTGAGTTTTCCCATGAAATATGACCATTGAAATAAAATTTGACTATTGGATAGGATTCATATAAATAAGAGATTATATGAACCAGAGATGATAACAAGACATGTACCATTGAACATATAAGACATGATATTTTGAATTAAGTTCAAGAGAGAGAAAGGGAGTAACCTCTCCATGGTTCATGTGAAAATACTTGAAGATACAAGGCGCAGACTTCTTATTCCTAGTTATTGTATTTCAGTAAGTTATTTGTATTTATTTATTAAACTAACCATTTTGATAATGATTGTGGGATTCTAGGGATCAGAAGATGGTGCTGCTGATCATTTTATCGAGGTATTTTAAGTATTTTAAAGGTAGAGGTGCTGATTAACTTCTTAATAAAGGGATTTTGTGGATACGAAGAGAGATGGTTCAATCATCATATCAAGGGATTACCTGGTTGGTGGTAAGATAAACCTATTATCCAAGGAAAAAGGATACCATACTCTTTAGTTTAAAAGAATTACAATACCCTCTAATTTTACGCTTCTATTTGTGATAGAAATAGATTAATTTTATATCCTATTTATATTCATATTGTTTTCTTTTTCAATTGTTTAATTTACAATATATTCATTTTCATTACTTTGTATTAAAATATTATATACGCTGTATGGTAGAATATTTCCCATTTTTATACTCTGATCATTGTATTCAACCAAAATATAATTATTTTTAATAAACTATGGTATGATATTATATCTATCAGATCCGTAGCTAGTATGATCATTTGTATTATTTCATAAGATGATTTTTGAATTGTATTAGTTTAAGATCTCTTAAACTATGTTTCTTCTTAAGCGTTTTAATACAAAAATTTTCAACCTACAATTCACCCCTATTGTATTGTTCTATATAATATTTATTTACTTATATATTTCAATACTAAAATAGGTATTAGAGCATGTTTACACTAATTTTTTTTAATTAATTAATTTATTTTTTTAATATAGTTATATTTTTGTTATAATCATTTTTTATAATTATTTAGTACAATAAGATATGGAGTGGAAATGTGTTATTTTATAAGATGGTAGGAATTAATATTTGATCAATTGTTAATCAAAAACCAACTAGACCACCAATTTTTGATGGGAGTGATTATGAGTACTTTAGATATTGAATGAAGAGATTTGTTATAAATACTGGAGTAGATAATTTTGTGATGCTCACTGGATGTTACAAAATTCCAGAAAAGGAAGTCAGAACTTTCACCAATAAAGAGAAACAAGAATATAAACTAAATTAAATGGTATAAAATACATTTTTATGATCTATAAAAATGAATATATATAGTCATATATCATAATGTGAAGCAACCAACTATATCTAGAAGAAACTAGAAGTCACACATTTTGTTACATCTAATGTGATAGAAATAGGAAGAGCCATTCTCTGAGATGAATATCATGGTTTTGTTTTCCCCTATGATGAACCCGTTTTCCTGGTTCAACAATGATTTATGAGAATCGTATAGAGTATTCAATATATGTGAGAAAAAATACTCAATGATGAGATACTTGTGGAAAAGATTATTGACATCATGCCCAACTAGTGAGAATCAGAAATGATAACTATTGATGAGAACCGGAAAGTTACTCAAATATCTATTGATGAATTATTTGTTACTCTATAACAACATAAGAAAATAACGAAAAGATACACATATATTAATAAGAAGAAAAATGGTAATGGAAGTGTATCCTTTACTACTACCTCGAAATCCAAGACTCCAAAAAGGGTAAAAAGAACTAAAGATAATAAAATAACTGTTATATCTAAATAAAGTGAAAGCAGTCATTCAGAGAAAGAACTAGCCAATATTGCTCAAAGTATGAACAAGATTGTGGGAAATAAATATTTTCAACAGATATATAAGAAGAAATATATAAAGAACAAGAAATAATCAGAAGTATCTTTTTTTTGAATGTAAATGAATAGGTCATATTAGACCATATTTTCCCTTTCATAAATGGAATGATGGGAATGATAAGCGTTATGAAAGAAAAAAGAAAAAATATTAAAATTCTTAATTCTAAGAATGTATTGAAAGAAAATGTTACCTAGAGTTCCAGTGGAGGTGACTCTTTAGATGAACCTTCTGAATATTAATCCTATGTTCAGAAGAATATTGGAATTATATCCAAACTACCTATTGAAAATCATTATCTAATTGCTAAGGTACAAAATGAATAATCTCTTAAAATTGTATCTTTAAATGCTAAATACCCTAATGAGAAATACTCTTACTCTTCAGATAAAAAATCTTCCTCAGTAGAGGATAATTGACTATTTTTTTAAGAAGTATCATGATTTTACAAACTACTTGAGATTGAGAATTTCAAAATCAAGAAAAATCAGGATGAAAAAAATTCTAGAATATCTATCCTAACAAAATAACTATCAGATCTTTCAAAAGATCTTTATTATAAAACTATTGATTTAGGACATATTTTAGAAAACCTTATGAAAGTAAATTATGATATGGATATACTTTTTTATGACTTTAAAAAACTTGTTTTTGAGAAAAATGTTTTAGAAACCAAAACCAATTCAAAAACAATTTCTTATGAGAACAAATTTTCTTTCATTGAACTAAAATATGATTTTTTTCTCTTAGTAAACCTTTTTCACAATTTACCTCAGGTGAAGAAAATGTTGACAATATGTATTCAAAAATATGTACTCTAAGAAATAAATATGGAATATTTTATTCGTTATCAAAACCTATTTTTGGGTATAACAATTTTATTCCTAAAAGTGCTCTATTTGTCACTAAGTGTAAGAGTGGTGGACATTGGGAAAGAAATTCGTCCCTTAATAAAACCCAATAATTATGATTTCATAAATACCACTTTGAAAAACAAATGTTTATTCCTAAATTTACTTTATCTAAAATTTTCAGATCCAAACAAGTTTGGGTTCCCAAAATCTAACTGTTTCATTTTCATGAAAACAAAATGTGTATCAACAGGAAGAATATTTGGTACATGGATAGTGGATTTTCTCGATATATGACTGGAAATAAATATTTCTTTGAAAATAAAAATGAAATAAAATATGGAAGAGTGACCTTTAGAGACAATTATCAAGGGAAGATCATGGGTATAAGAAATATTGTTCTTTTAGTAAAGGTTTTAATATCAAATGTTTTATATGTTAACGGTCTTAAGCACATCCTTATAAGCATAAGTCAATTATGTGATAAAGGTTACCTTGTGAATTTTAGGAATGATAAGTTTTAGTTCACACTTCTAAGGTTGACTTGATTCTCTCTTCTTATAGGTATGAGAATTTATTCACACATAACTTAAAAGGCATTAGGAGCCAAGACTTACATTGATTAACTAAAATGGAAGATCAATCTTGGTGATGGAAGGCAAGGTTATGACACTGTAACCTAAAAAACCTAGATAATCTCTTGAAAAAGACTTGTTAAGGATCTATTATATCTTAGGTTTGATTCTTCAAAATTTTGTGTGAAAGTTGTCACGACCCGTCCTCAGGGATCGTACCGTGACTACCCCTAGCCCACCTTCCATAGGCCAGGGGCTGGCGACTAGCACCAAAGGCGCAAATTACGATAACTAGGAAGGCATTGCCTTTGTAAAAGAAAACAAAATACCACAGAGTACAAGAGGAAGTAAAACACTTAGTACAAAGAGAAGTGCTGAAAGGTAAATGGGCCAGAATACAAACCCAAGTGAAAGTAAAACTACAACTGAACAAAGAACAACAGAAAAAAACAATAGCTGGAAGGAAAGAAGCGGCTCCTGGGTCGTCCTCCTAGGATCCTACCTGAAGGGTAGGTACAGATGGCTCAACTCTTAAATCGTCCCCCATGGATCCTACCTGAAGGGTAGGTACAGATAGCCTCCACAATGCTCTCGCCCGTCGACCTCCTCCGAGTGTCGTCTCGCCATTAAGTCCTCCTCCGGATAATGACTCATCGTGTAGTCCACCTCTAGGTACTGCCTCGTCGTGTTGTCTACCACCGGGTACCGTCCAGTCCTCGAACACTCGGCCTCCATCAGCACTGCCCATCGTCTGCAACCAACACAACGAGGTGCGGGCATAGCCCGTGCAGGTGTGAGTATAACGATACTCTGTAGGGACCCCGAAACCCTTAAGGTCTCACTAAAACCAACAAGGATAACCACAAAGAAGATCTCAACAGATAACCTCTAATTAGGTATATTCTCATACATATACCTAAGTTATCAAGTAACCCATCTCCATCATGAGGAAACACAAGGATTATAGAATCAACGGATAACCACTACCTAGGTATATGCCCATATATATACCTAAGTTATCATGTATCCCATCTCAATCATGAGGAAACACAAAGGTCATAGACTCAGCTCAAACCAAGATTTTCATTATCGAGACCGTAACTGCTGAAGAGCCCCGTCTCTGGAGTGTACAGTGGTCCTGTCACGACTCCAAGGTACTGCTCACTAACCTAAGACTGCTGAGGTACTCCTCCTGTCGAGTACTGCGGGTCTGCTGCCAAATACTGGGCGCTCCGTCCGCTATGGGTCTGCTGCCAAATACCGGGCGCCCCATCTAATAGCCTACAGAGGTACTCCTCCAGTCGAGTACCGTGGGTCTGCTTCCAACTACCAGGCACTCCGTCCGCCATGGGTCTGCCGCCAAATACCGGGCGCTCCGTCCACTGGGCTAGTCGACTCACTCCAAGTCGAGTCGGTCAAGTAGTCGTCAGGTCTCAATCGTCTACAGGGTCTCTGTACTCCGCACGATCGTCTCTGGGAGGGTGCGCTCCATGAGCTACAAGTCGATACTCTAAGTATCTAAATGTCCCAGAAAGAAGTATCTCAAAGGACCGCCTCATCATAGGGGTCTCAACGCAACAGACGGCGCGTCAATCGGACGCCCGATCTGTGAGTTACTAGCCTTTTCGTCCCAGGGGCCCGGTTGGTTTCGTGAGAAAACCAATCCCGGCCATATCTCAACTGTACCCCGAAATCTCATAGGATATACTCATAGGGACCGTTTCTCAACGTGATCATCAACACCACTGACGGTTCTTCAAATGGACGTCCTGTCTGAAAGATATCAGTTTTTCCGTTCCAAGGGCCCGGTTGGATTTCAGGTACAATCCAACCCGGCCATACTCCAACTATGTCCAAAACTCGGGTGGAGTATGCCAAAAGTTCCGTCTCATCAAGAGGATTCCAACAAAGTCTACGGCACATCAATCGGGCGTCCAGTGCTAATGATATATCTGTTTCCGCAACGAGGGCCCAGTTGGTTCCGTGTACGAACCAACCCGGCCGAACCCAAAGTTATCCGAAATCTTGAGTGTAATATACATAAACAACTGTCTCATTCCAAGGATCGCTACGCAACTGACGGTGCGTCGATCGGAGGTCAGTACCCAAGATATGTGCATTTGACTGAAAATGGTCCGAAATCGGGGGGTCTGGGCCCGGACCGACCCGGCTGGGCCCGACCAGCCAACCGCGGCTCGGCAAGCACGGCTGAGCGGAAACCGCTGGCGGTGGTGTGCGCGGCCGCCCCCTCGCCGCTAATTGAAGCCGGCGACACACCGGGTGCCACCTCCGCCTGGTGGCCGGTCGCTGCCGGTCGCCGCCTCCGGCTGCTGGAGCCGCCACGCCGGCATGGCGCGCCGCCCCCGTCTTCCGCGGACCTCCGGACGCGCTCCGGTGGTCCGTTTCCCCTACCGTCTTCGCCAACGGTGCTCCCGGGATCTGACCTTCACCGTGAAGGAATTCAAACGCCATAGAAGCCTGCTTCGTCATCATCCGTCGATCTACATATCGATAAACAAGCTGCGGAGGGTTGTCAGGCTGTGTTTGTTCGGCCCACGCCCTCCGCGTTAGGTGTTATCAATTGGAAAATAATTAAACACATGATTTTAATCATTGAAGAGGGTATAATATATCCAAAATAAATTATACGATGACCTTGAAATCAAATACCCATGCACGAGGGTTTAAAATTTTGAATGCGCGGCGTGACGACGTCACGCATTCTTACTGCTCGATCCCGCACGGCGTGACGATGTTGTGAATCCTTGCCATTCTTTCCCACGCGGTGCAATGGCACCGTGTCACTTTCTTTAGAACGTCACGTTTTTCTTGCCATTCTTTCCCACACGGTGCGACGACACCACGTCACTTTCTTTCGAATCCACAAAGACAAGAAAGAATAAAAAGGGAGGAGGATCGGCCGTGTTCGTGCGGTCCTGCCTCCTCCCGTTAAATGATAACTAGGGGTTCTCATTTCTCGTAGAACGTCAAGGTTAGAATCAAGAATAAAAACGAAAAAAACCCCTAATTGGATATTTGACGTCGCACGTCGGGTGTCATGGAGTACGACGTTGTGGAGAACGACGTCGTCCCTTCAACGTTGGAAGTTGTTGTTGTAGACGGCGTTCCTCGTGAGCGGTGTATTCTTCCTTGACGTGGGGAAAGAAGAAAGGTTGAAGGTGTTCCTCACGAGCGTTACCTCACGTTTTTTCCTCGGTCATTGAGAGGATATTTTTCCTCATGTTCTTCGTCAAATAGAATTAAGAAAATCCTAGACTTCCTTAGCTTTTCCTCAAAAATCTCTGAAGCAACTAAGAAACTAACCCTTAAATAAATTAAGCCACACTTAATTTATTAACACCACAAAACCTTTGAAATTCAAGAGTTTGAATTAACTCATTAACTCACCTGATTAATTTCATAACTTAATAAACTTATGTTAACAAAATTAATGGGAGTTAAGGGGGTTAGAGGATATGAAGGGGTGGGGTTCGTGTGGGCCCAACCACCCTTATAACCTCCCAAGGGAGGTTGGGTAGTTACCCAACTTCCATCCAAAGGATTAAACACTTAGAGTAAAATAAAATTTGTTGTTAAATTTTATTTTTAACTTCCCACAAATTTTATCAACTTCTCTCGTGTAAACGAAACTCCGGATTAAGCATCCCTAAGCAATTACCGGCGCTACGGTTCCTTTGGTGCCCTCAGATTTCGATTACGAGCACCGGTTCAAAAGTTAGAAATTCCCGCTCGTTCGTTCACTAAACGTACCCGAGCTAAACTTCGGAAATTGATTCCGGGCACACCGGGCCTCGGAATCAGGCGCAGTCAGAAACTGCGTTCTTGTAAAATTCAAAGAAAATTAAGAAAAAATTTTCCGTGAAATTTCCGGGTCTTTACATTACTCCCACCTCATGGATTTACATCGCCGTAAAGCTTCAACACAAAATAGGGTCACTAAAGTGGTACAGAGCATGCATCTGAGAATTTCGCTCCCATGTTCTCACCTGGAGGTTCCCGTACTGTCAAAGAAAGTGCACCCGAGGAATCGATCATCCTTGTAGGATATGCTCCTGTCGATCCTCGATCCCCACCGGATCCTCCGTGCATGAATTTAACATGTGCTGCCCAGGGTTTCCTTTTTGCCGACCAAGGAAAACACATCCTGACGTTTGCGTAATACCGTCAATTTGAGACTGAATAGTGATTGCCAAATTCATACTCAAACTAACGTCGTAAGGCCTCGACGCTGCCACCAAGAGGTCCCAACCGAGACTCTTGCCTCAAGGGTCACATCACACCGTCGGTGTACGTATGACTATTGAGTCTCCTTCCAAGGTATCTCCATACGTGAGGGTCAAGTCAACATCTTAACTGGAAACTCTAGGTCTAGGACTAGATTCATGGAAGGAAGGGATGATTCGTATCGATGTTTGTGGCTACGGAAGCTAGTAGAAGACAAATTCCACACTTCAAATCACCCTTAGAGCCCTTTTTGGTCGCACTACATGATCGCAAGAAGCTAATCTCTTCTCCTGCTCTCCAACTCCCTGAGTCTAGCGGGGACTACAAAGGCGGGTGATGGTAACATGTTGAAATGTACACCACCACAAGCTGCTCTCCTAGCTCTGTCTCCATGTCTGCTACTCCCCAGATTCATTTGTCCTTAAAATTTCCTCTTCTTGAAACATTTTACACACCCAAGTCTCCGAGACTGGCGCCAGTTTCCTCCTTTCCAAACTTCTATCATTCTCTGGCTGTATTTTTTCAGCAAATAATTCTCAACCACAAAGGTTCCTTCTATCACCCAAGCCTAAGTAGGAATGCATAGAGAAAAGGTGCTGGCTCGGAAGCCCTTAAACATACCATGATCAGAGGTCCAAGCTCTATTTCACTGATCGAAATGCATTCATCGATTACCCAGTATTTTCTGTATGCCTCGATGAATTCTCAGCTATCAACACGTCGTCCCACCAAAACTCTATAAGCTCTAGAAAACTCTCGGCCACCTCCTCATGCTAGTCCTCAGCCGCCTATGAGTCAGGTTCTCCTCGGAACATGAGGGTATCTGATGTTAGAACACATGTAAGGCAGTAAACTTACATGGGTCACCTACCGGTACCGCCGGTTGTAACTGCTAACCAACAGGTAGTGATATATAGCTGATACACTATCCAAAGGCACTATCTCAGGCATCGGTCCACGTACCGTCGCCTCAACACTATGCGGACCATCCTCATGGTCATTCATTGGAAAACACTGGTGGACAAGTCCACCATCCACTCTACTGATGTCTCAGTTAGGCGGAAAACTCTAGAAATCGCCTCCAACCACTGCTCTGCTGTCTGGGAATCTATATCGCCTCGTAACCTCGGAGGCCTCTACTACTAGAACTCATGAAACGTTCTCTGCTAGCGTACACAGTTTGCTATTGTAGCTATTGGCATCTACTGCCCAACAGGTGGTGGTGTTGCTGGAACACCACCCGAGGGTTCCAACATAGTAAAAAAAGGGCTCTAGACCAGAGCCTCGTCGCACGGTGAGCCGTCATTGAGTACTCTCTCAGAACTCCAACTAACTGTCTGCGTGGAGACATCCTAAACAGATGCGACACGGTCAACATCTTATACCTGTTGATCTGACCTAGTTTGAGCTGACTTTAAAACTTTAGAAAACACACACGCAATCAGCGTTTTCGTGCACAAAGTCGGAAATCAGTAGTCAGGGTCCTGGTGTATGGATACGTCAGCCGCCCACACGAACACTGGACTCCCTGAACTGAAAACGACACTCGGTACTCTTAACACTATTACTTCACAGAAAAGAAAAATATCAGAGTTATAAGTTCTGTGGTAGAACCGACTCCTATGATACCAATTTTTCATGACCTGTCCTCGGGGATCGTGCTGTGACTACCCCAAGCCCGCCTTCCATAGGCCAGGGGCTGACGATTAGCACCAAAGGCGTAAATCCCGATAACTGGGAAGGCGTTGCCTTTGTAAAAGTAAACAAAATAACACAGAGTACAAGAGGAAGTAAAACCCTAACTACAAATAGAAGTGCTGAAAAGTAAATGGGCCAGAATACAAACCCATGTGAAAGTACAACTACTACTGAACAAAGAACAACAGAAAAAAAAACAACAGCTGGAAGGACGGAAGCGGCTCCTGGGTCATACACCTCGGATCCTACCTGAAGGGTAGGTACAGATGGCTCAGCTCCTGGATCGCCCACCACGGATCCTACCTGAAGGGTAGGTATAGATAGCCTCCACAACACTCTCGCCCGTCAACCTCCTCCAAGTGTCATCTCGCCATGATGTCCTCCTTCGGATACTGACTCATCGTGTAGTCCACCTCTAGGTACTGACTCGTCATGTAGTCCACCACCGGGTACCATCCAGTCCTCGAATACTCAGCCTCTATCAGCACTGCCCGTCATCTACAACCAACAAAATGAGGTGTGTGCAGAGCCCGTGTAGGGGTGAGTATAATGATACTCAGTAGGGACTCCGAGACCCTCAAGGTCTCACTAAAACCAACAAGGATAACCACAAAGAAGATCACAAAAGATATCCTCTAATTAGGTATATGCCCATACATATACCTGAGTTATCAAGTAACCCATCTCAATCATGAGGAAACACAAGGATTATAGAATCAACGGATAACCAGTACCTAGGTATATTCCCATACATATAACTATGTTATCAAGTAACCCATCTCAATCATGCGGAAACACAAATGTCATAGATCAGCTCAAACTAGGATTTTTATTATCGAGACCGTAACTGCTGAAGAGCCCCGTCTCTGGAGTGTACAGTGGTCCTGTCATGAATCTGAGGTACTGCTCACTAACCTAAGACTGCTGAGGTACTCCGCCTGTCGAGCATTGTGGGTCTGCTGCCAAATACCGGGCGCTCCGTCCGCTGTGGGTCTGCTGCCAAATACCGGGCGCTCCCCCTAATAGCCTACAGAGTTACTCCTCCAGTCGAGTACCGTGGGTCTGCTGCCAACTACCAGGTGCTCCGTCCTCTGTGGGCCTGCCACCAAATACCAGGCGCTCTGTCCACTAAGCTAGTCGACTCACTCCAAGTCGAGTCGGTCAAGCAGTCGTCAGGTCTCAGTCATCCACTGGGTCTCTATACTCCACACGCTCGTCTCTAGGAGGGTCCGCTCTACGAGCTACAAGTAGATACTCCAAGTATCTCAATGTCCCACAAAGAAGTATCTCAATGGACCGCCTCGTCATAGGGGTCTCAACATAATAGACGGCGCGTCAATCAGACGCCTGGTCTATGAGTTACTAGCCTTTTCGTCCCAGGGGCCCGATTGGTTTCGTGAGCGAACCAATCTTGGCCGTATATCAACGGTACCCAGAACTCTCATAGGTTATACTCATGGAGACCGTTTCTCAACGTGACCATCAAATCCACTGACGGTTCGTCAAACGAAGGTCCTGTCTGAAAGATATCAGCTTTTCTGTTCAAGGGGCCCGGTTGGATTTCAGGTACAATCCAACCTGGCCATACTCCAACTACGTCCAAAACTCGGGTAGAGTATGCCAAAAGTTCCGTCTCATCAAGAGGATTCCAACAATGTCGACGGGACATCAATCGGATGTCCGGTGCTAAAGATATATCCGTTTCCGCTCCGAGGGCCCGGTTGGTTCCGTGTACGAACCAACCTGGCCAAACCCAAAGTTCTCCGAAACCTTGAGTGTAATATACCGAAACGGCCGTCTCATTCCAAGTATCGCTACGCAACTGATGGTGCGTCGATCGGAGGTCCGTAGCCCAAGATATGGACATTTGACCGAAAATGGTCCGAAATCGGGGGCGTCTGGGCCCGGACCGACCAGGATGGGCTCGGCCCGGTCCGGCCGGCCAGCCGCGGCTCGGCCAGCGCGGCTGAGCAGAAACCACGTGCGGGGGTGTGCGCGGCCACATCCTCGCCGCTAATTGAAGCCGGCGACGCGCCAGGCGCCGTCGCCGCCTGGCGGCCGGTCGCTACTGGCCACCGCCTCTGGCTGCCGGCTCCTCCGCACTGGCGGGGCTCGCCTCCACCGTCTTCCGCGGACCTCCGAACGAGCTCGGGTGGTCAGTTTCCCCTTCCGTCTTCGCCAACGGTCCACTCGGGACCCGACCTTCACCGCGAATGAATTCAATCGCCATAGCGGCCTGCTTTGTCGTCGTCCGTCGATCCGCACAACGATAAACAAGCTTCGAAGGGTTGTCGGGTCGTGTTTGTTCAGCCGCCGCCCTCCACGTTAGGTGTTATCAATTGGAAAATAATTAAACACATGATTTTAATCATTTAAGAGGGTATAATTTATCGAAAATAAATTATATGATCACCTTGAAATCAAATACCCACGCCCGGGGGTTTAATGTTTTGAATGCGCGACATGACGACGTCGTACGTTCTTGCCGCTCGATCCCGCGCGGCGTGGCGATGTCGCACATCCTTGCCGTTCTTTCCCACATGGTGTGATAACACCGTGTCACTTTCTTTAGAACGTCACGTTTTTCTTGCCGTTATTTCCCACGCGGTGCGACAGCACCGCGTCACTTTCTTTCGAATCCGCAACAACAGGAAAGAATAAAAAGGTAGGAGGATTGGCCGTGTTCGTGCGGTCAGGCCTCCTCCCGTTAAACGATAACTAGGGGTTCTCATTTCTCATAGAATGTCAAGGTTAGAATCAAGAACAAAAACAAAAAAACCCCTACTTGGATATTTGACGTCGCACATCGGGTGTTGTGGAGTACGGCGTTGTGGAGAACGGTGTCGTCCCGTCAAAGTTGGAAATTGTTGTTGTAGACGGCGTTCCTCATGAGCGGTGCCATCTTCCTTGACGTGGGGAAATAAGAAAGGTTGAAAGCGTTCCTCACGAGCGTTACCTAACGTTCTTGCCTCGGTCGTTGAGAGGATATTTTTCCTCGTGTTCTTCATCAAAGAGAATGAAGAAAATCCTAGACTTCCTTAGCTTTTCCTCCAAAATCTCTCAAGCCACTAAGAAACTAACCCTTAAATAAATTAAGCCACACTTAATTTATTAACACCACAAAACCTTTGAAATTCAATAGTTTGAATTAACTCATTAACTCACCTCATTAATTCCATAACATAATAAACTTATGCTAACAAAATTAATGGGAGTTAAGGGGGTTAGAGGATATGAAGGGGTGGGGTTCGTGTGGGCCCCACCACCCTTATAACCTCCCAAGGGAGGTTGGGTAGTTACCCAACTTCCATCCAAAGGATTAAACACTTAGAGTAAAATAAAATTTGTTGTTAAATTTTATTTTTAAACTCCACAAATTTTATCAACTTCTCTCGTGTAAACGCAACTCCGGATTAAGCGTCACTAAGAAATAACCGGCGCTGCGGTTCCATCGGTGCCCTCGGATTTCGATTCCGAGCACCGGTTCAAAAGTTATAAACTTCCGCTCATTCGTTCACTGAACGTACCCGAGCTAAACTTCGGAAATTGATTCTGGGCACACCGGGACTCGGAATCAGGCACCGTCAGAAACTGCGTTCTTCTAAAATTCCAAAGAAAATTAAGAAAAAATTTTCCTTGAAATTTCCTAGTCTTTACAAAAGTGCCCAGTCAATGTATTGTATCACTAAGAGGGGGATGGGGGAATCAATGATAGTATTTTTCTTTTATGTTTCTTGTCAATTGATACAAACTTCACCTCCTGTTAGCAATTTCAATTCCCTACTAAAAATAAACTCAACCACATCTATATGAACACAAATATTTACAAGGTTCTCTATTTAAAAGAATAACTATTTCCTTGGTATGGATCATAAATTATCCCATAGCATATAATCCACCTTTAAAAAAACCCTTGGATTACAATAAGTAAGAAGTACCGTTCCACTCATTTAGCTCTACAAATCAATCTAACAAGTGCGTGTGCACCCTCTAGAAAAAAAGGATAATACAATTGTTTTGTAACAATTCATGTTACCTGCACTACTTTTCAATTAAACTAATGTATTCAATTGAAACATCATACATAAATTCCTTACCCAAATGAAAGGTGAAAACCACAAGGACTTTGTTATGAAACACTGAGTCTGAAGTTTTCTGGGTCCAATTCCTCCAAGCACGATTCTTACAAAACAATACTCCCATTATGATTTTTTGAAAGAATAAAATGGAAATGAATTAGTCCCACTTCAATCCCTGAGTATGATGAGTCTCAGTACGATAGTTCCATAGTTTGGAAATATTCACTACAGTTTTAACCAGTATGGAAAATCCCATTCTGATTAATTCATCCTGATACCAAACCCAGTCGAATATAATACCTATTGAAATTTACTCAATAAAAAACAAAATGGTATCAATTTCTCTCACAGAAAACTTGGAGCTTCTCTCTCTTATATGGTGAACTGTACACATCATCCAAAATAAAAATGTAATTGTTACCCTTTTATAGGTGACCCAGAAGAAGCTTAAGCGGGAATCCGAAAAAACATTCCATATCAATTAAATTAACCCAAATCTGAATTTCTCTTGAAATCTCAGATCAATTATGACTTTGTCAATGCTTCTCGATTCTTCTCGAAGCTTCCACAATCTTCACCTATTCTTCTTCAGAATCCTATTTCAATTGATGATACCAATTTCAATTGTTATGAATTCATGTAATTGATCAACAGAGTTTGGTTCCTCATACTGATTTTTGAATACGATTCTGAGAACAGATTTAAATCAAAATATTGTATAAGGAAGTTCATCTCCTCCTCGAAAAATCATTTAGTAATAGTCTTCTCTTTTCTTTTCTCTTGAACCACTTGGGAAAAAACACTTCATTCATAAACCAGTTCTTGAATCATGGCTACCTTCATGAATTTGAATTCATTGAGGACTTTCTTTAGCATCATCCAACTTCAATTCTAATGTATTGTAACATTCCATTCATTCCATAAAACAATTTTCTTTACAAAACTATTGATCCACATCAAATAAAAACTTCTTATTCCCCTATTATTTTGATGGAACTTGGCCCCATTGAAATTTTATATGAAGAAAATAGAATTATTTTTGACTCTTACCCCACTTGATGAAGTCATTTGAGAAAAACTTAGTATGATCATTTTTGGATATGATTTTTTTTGGTTATGATCATTTTTAGTTACCCTTATTCTCGATACGATTACTATTTACGATTGCTGGGTATGATATTTTCCTCGTACGATCATTGGGTAATATAAAATACAATCAAAATACAATGTTATACCCAAATGAAATTGAATATAATCTGAAAACAACAATCTTCCCAGATAACAAACCATACAATATGAAAACGATTATCTTCCTTGATACGATACAATACAATCTGAATATGATTCCTTCTTGATCAGTACTATCTATTTTCATTTCTTCTACCCACATATTATCAATTATATTCTGAATATGATTATTTTTTTATTTGTATAATCTCTTCCCGTTCACTTAGATCTGATCAATTAAAATCTAATAATAGTGATATTTGATCCGTACAATGTCAATTCTATCACTTTCACCCATATACGATCTTTTTGAAAAAAATAAACTCCTTCTCTTACTCTTCTATCAGCACCCCTTTTCAACCATCACCAGTTTTCAAATTTCCACCACCATCCATCAGCACCACCTTTCACTAACACCACTCTCCATCAAAACCATATTCTATTGGCATGACCTTTCATTGGCACCACCTATATTCGAAACCATCTATTTAATCGATATCACCAATTACATCAGCACCACCTTTTATTAGCACCAACTGATTTAAAATCAGCACCATATCTTTTACTTCCACTCAGTATCTAATTGTTTTGAATGGTAATCATTACTGTCTCTTTCTATTCTTATCAGTATGGCTTATTCAATTGGCACCACCTCTTCAATCTCGATACGATTGTTTTGAAAAACAATCGGTACCATTTCATTCTCTCTACCATCTAGATACAATAAATCTAAATATGCTTATTTTCTGGATGGTAGCATCTCACTTACTCCCCCTTTCATATATCAATCTTTTTATCAAAAGTTCTCAATAAAACACATGATTTATACGACTTAAAAATTATCAAATCATCCTCACAATTAATTAAATCGTAGTCATAGTGAATTTGATTCTCTAGTAAAACAAACACCTCTTTATCATCATTTTTTGAGTGAATCTGATTACTATCTACTTCTAGTATGATTTTCTCGCTTTCAAAGCTAATTCTTCTCATTACAATCGACATTTATAATGATTACTATTTCTATCAATACCACTAGAAGAACAATTGTTTATAGAAACAAAGTGAATCAGAATACATTTCCTCTTTATATGGAAGACCAATCACCCACAAAACAAACACTTCATTCAAACCATTTCATTCTAAAATCACATTCATCAATATAATTTATTTCTATAGCATACCATCCTTTCATTATTCAAAAATACCTATCAATTGTGAACAAATACAACTAAAACAAAACCTGAGCCTACCACTGTGACCGTTGTCAATATGGAAAGATATATAAATCTATCTTTAAATCTATAAGTGAAGTTTTAACTACTAAAGTATTATAGTTAGTGAACAAGGATATTATTGGTCCTACAAAAACTAGAAATATTGGAGGAAAATACTATGTAATTGTTTTAGTTGATGAATAGACCAGATTTACATTGATCTATTTTTTTTGAAAATAAATAGGAATCCTTTTACTTGTTAAAAACTTTAAGATACCAAGTTAAAAATGAGACAAACCTATCACTAATAATTATTTGAAATGATCTTGGTGGAGAATTTCAAAATTTGGATTTTGATACTTTTTGTAGTAAGAAAAGGTATTACTACCGACTTTTCAGCTCCATGAACCCCTAAAAAAAATGGTGTTGTTAAAAGAAGAAATTTAATTCTCTAGTAAATGACAAGAACCATGTTGAGTGAATTCACAATATCTAAGAATTTATAGGATGAATCTGTATGTACTTCATGTTATACTATAAATTAAATTTTAATTAGAACTTTTCTTAATAAACCACCTTCTAAATTATGGACTATTTGAAAACCTAAAGTTTCTTACTTCAAAGTATTTTTATGCAATGTATTTATATTTAATAGTATAGATAACTTAGATAATTTTTCTCCCAAATCAGATGAAGGAACCCATTTAGGTTATTCCACTACTTCTTAGGCATAGAAAGGTTTTAACAAAAAACACTTATTCCGTTGAGAAAATAGTTCATGTTAAATTTGATGAAACCAATCCTTTTTAAACAACCCCTACCTACATCAATGAATGTGTTTTTACAAATTGATTATCATCCTTTGATTGAAAATTTTTATGATAAGGGAAATACTCAAGAAAATATTTCTTAAATATTTAACCTAGAAGGATTTATAACTTATGTTGAGGAACATGTTTTAAAAAACCCAAATAAATTGTTTCAAATAAATCATCCAAGTGATAATATCATTGGGGATGTAAATCAGCCTATAAGGATAGGAAATTACTTAAGAAATGAAATAGGATATCTTGATTTTCAATCCCAATTTGAACCTAAAAATTTAAATTATGCCTTAGTTGATGATGATTTTATTAAAGGAATACAAGATAGTCTAAATTAATTTTAAAGGAATAAATTCTAGACGTTGGTTGAAATACCTAAACAGACAACTGTAATTTGGATAAAATGGGGTTTTAGAGACAAATGTGATGAAAATGGAGTCATTATAAGAAATAAAGAAAGACTTGTTTCTAAAGTATATAAACAACAAGAAGGAATAAAATATAAAGAAACCTATGCTCTACTATCTTGACTTGAATCTATTCTTATTCTATTTTCATTTTTAGCATTATTTAACTTCAAACTTTTTTCAAATTGATTTGAAATGTGTTATCCTTAATTTATTTGTTCAAGAAGAAGATTCTCTAGTTTGTATACTCAAAAAATCATGACCAAGATTTCAAACATACCAAAGACTTATATGGCCTTATACAATCCCATAGAGATTGGTATGATAGGCTTAAAAGATTTCTATTACAAAATAATTATGCTAAAGGTACTAAAAATACAAATCTTTTTATCAAAACCCGAAAATACAAATATATTTATTGTTCTGATCTATGTTGATGACATTATATTCCGATCAACTCAACAATCCATAACTAATTCTTTTTTCAAATCTCATGAAATTTGAGTTTGAAACATGTATGATAGTTGAGTTAAATATTTTAGGTTGTAAAATCTCTCAAAAACTAGAAGGAACCTATTTATCCCAACATAAGTATATCAAATATTTACTTAAAAAGTATGGATATTACAACACAAAATGTATTAGTACTCTAATTGAAACCTTAAATACACTTGATGTTGATGAAAATGGGAAACCAATTGATCATACAATTTTCTGAGGAATGATTGTAAGCATACTGTACTTAACTTCTAGTCATCTAGAATTAATGTTTTATTTATGCGTATGTTAAAGATACAAATAAAATACAAAATAATTCCATTAAAAACCAGTAGAATGATTTTTTTTATATTTAATAGAAACTATGGATTTGGGACTATTTTATTCTTTTGGAAATGATTTTGTTTTGAATGGTTTCTCTGATTCTAAATTTTTTGGTTGTATAAAGAATAGAAAAAGTAAATCAATAACATTTCAATTTATAAGAGATTAATTAGATTATTGGTCATGAAAAAAACATTTAGTAGCAACTTCCTATGATAAATCTAAATATGTAGCTGTTGGAAGTTGTTGTACTCAAGTGTTGTGGATGCAACACACTCACTTACTTTGGCAGGAGTTTTTCCAAAACTCAAATACTATGTGATAATACTTGTTCCATTTCTCTAATTAAAAACCATGCACATCAACCACATGAAATACACATAGATAATATGAATCACTTTCATAGATACCACACCTTAAATGTATATATTATTTTACAATTCATCAGAATTGAAGAACAACATTATGAAATTTTCACAAGACAATTATCTTCTAATAGATCTGAATACATTAAAATGAATCTAGTAATGATCACTATAAAGTAATCATTCACAAGTACTTCTTGTTTAAACCATCCCCTTATATAAAGTTACTTTTTTTAAAGGGAGAGTATAGGTGTGTTTATCGATTACATGTTTTTTAATCGCTTTCATGTTTTATCAGTTTCAAGTTCTTTTTATGTTTTTATCAGTTATATGTTTTTATTGGGTTCATGATTTATTGGTTTCATGTTTTTTTAGGTTTTTATCGGTTTCATGTTTTTTCAGTTTCAATTTTTTTTCGATATTATAATTTTTATTTTTATTAGAATTTTTATCAGTATTATAATTTTTTTGGTATTAGAATTTAATCAGTATTAGATTTTTTTTCAATTTCATATATTTTCAATATTACAATTACTTTCTTTTTAAAATAGTACTTAATTATTCTTAATATAAGAATAATATAAAGAACCCAATATATATATCTTGATACCTCTAAAGGTATAACTTCTAAAACCCTATATTGTCTATTATATACCAAATTATTGATATTTTAAATATTTTATTTTTTCTCTAATCATATTAATTCAGAATACGATATTTTTTAAAACTTCAATTGTTTAAATTCATTCTCAACCATTTTATCTTTTAGATCTAATATTGAACTTCATTTTTTTAAAAAGACCCCCTAACTATTCCACATCGAATTTTATTTGAAATTCAACAAAGTTTTACCGCTCTATAAATAGAAAGTATCACTCTTAATCTAAGAAGTTCTCTGATTTTTTAACCAGAGAAAACCTCAGTGTCCAAGAATTTTTTTCCAAGATTTTGATGTCTAAGTTAACTGCTTTTTCTCCATAACAAATTTCTATACATGATTTCACTTCTATGTCCATTTGAGTTGAAAGTTTAGTTTATTGAGAATTTTATGAGTCTTATTATTCTTCGTCAAATAGAATAATGAATTTCCAGGGATATAAATCCTTGTGTATTGAATGACCTAAAATAGATCAATATTTTTTTTTTATGATGGAGAGTTTTAATTTTATAAAATGTTGGAGATAGGAGAGGGTCTCATGATTTCCTTTATGATGTGTTATAATAAATTCCCTAAAATAGTTAAATAAGAAGATTCATTCCTAGGTGTTACATCTGAGGAAGATCTCTTTTCCCATCCCAAAAATTACCATAACTAGATTTAACTTTTGACAAAAGAAAAGCATAAGATTATCTTATTGAGATTCATGAGGATATAAAGAAGGTAAATCATTTATAAGATAAAAACCATCTTATATACCTCTGGATACAAGTTTTCCAAGTACTGACATAGGGTGATTAAGAAAATATGAAAATCTATAATGTCTATGTGCATGATTACTTAGTCAATGTGAGAAAGTTTAATCTCATGGGTTTTATATTCTCAACTATTAAGAAACTTAAATATGGGGCAATAAAATATCTGTTGATTATGTTTTCCACTATCTTGAGCATGTTTTTGAAAGAATTCATGTGTTTGTGCAATGTTTCAATTAAATAAAATTCAAAAACTTTCACTAAGCCAGTTATTAGAAAGGATCTGATAAGGAGACTCAATTTGTGATTTAACCCTGAATCCAATATTTTTGACAATGATTCGAAAGCTGTGAAAAAAATAAGTTGAGGGAGTAAAAAAAATTCCAATCCATCCAAATCAATTATAATCCATATAATGTTATCGAAGTCTACCATCCCCATGGAATCAAATAAAAAAAATCAATATTGGAAGAGGTTAGGGATGAATAGAGGAAGAAGAAGGTAGAAAATAAAGAAGGTGATCCATAATTCGTATTGGACTTTGCTTAAGCTATGGATGAAAGAGTAAGGACCAAAGAAACCTTAGAAGAAAAAGAAAAGGGAAAGAGAAAGAATAATAGAAAGGATTAATCCATTGATATTGATTTTCTTCTAAAGAAAGTTAAGACTGCTAGAACATGAATAATTATATGGTAACCTGATCTTAAAATCCAACCAGATCCAGAAAATAAAGGAAAATAAAAATAGGTAGCTGAACAATCGGTTACACAAATCCTCAATCAAGAAACTAAATAAGAAGAAGAGGAATAATGTGAAGAAGAATAAGAATATGAATAATATGCAGAGAATGAAGTTGAAAATGAGAAAAATAAATATAAAAAAAATACTTCTAGAGAATCATCAGAAGCCCCATCCTATAAATTTCAATCTCATCATCCTCATTCATCAAAATGAGTTTCTCAAAATAAAAATTCCAAGAAATTTATTCAAATTGAATCCTGAAAAGCCTTTATAAACTAGAGAATATTATACCTTTTTTCCTAATATTGAAGCCTGAATAGATATCATTGAAAATAGTCATAAATAATGAACTAAGTTTGTCCATATTCTGATGGATTGGTTTTTTAAACATGAAGCCTGTTTTAAAGTGTTCAAAGAACATGCTACCGATCATAGCAAGGCATGATTTTTTTAAGTGGTCATACAATGTCGATGAAAATATCATGTATCATGAGGAAAATCTTGAGTAATTGGTGAAGAATTTAAATGATCTTAATTAAGTTTAACAAATGTTGTTCACAAATATGAATGGAGAAGTAGAAGCCTTTCAAAGACTGAGTACAGAAAAAAGAACATCCTCTAAAGATCTTGAACATCTAAAGGAAAAATTAGTAAATGGATTTAATAAGATTTTTTCAATATCAAATAGAATTGTAATCTTAGAAAAGGCCTATAGAGCCAATGTGGATGATTATAATTCCATGGAAGTAAGGATCAAATAACATGTTGCAATCAATATACTTTAGGAAGAATGTAACAAAAAATCAGAAAATACTATTTAAGAATATGTGAGAATGTGAAGGCTCAACAAAAGTTTGTGAAAAGTTTACGGAGGATAGAAAATAGTTTAAGATGACGAAGCTAGTGGTTTTCGACCTCTTGGAAAGACAAAAGGAGAAATAATTAATTTTGAACTATTTTTGTAACAAAAATTTATTTAATTAAATTTCATGTAATTTATAATGTCTCATATACTTTTTTTCTATAACACCATATAAGAAAATATATTTTTCCTTTATTCTTTTTGAAAATCACAATCGTGGAGAATAATTTGGAAAAGAAGATATTACTTTATAAAGAAGAATATTTTCGCATAAAATGTAAAATGGGAGAATATCTTATTAAGGGGGAGAAATCATAAAAAAAGGTGAAGTAATGATAATATGATCCTTAGAGATAATTTTTATCCAAATGTGGGTTTTTTCATATAAACTAGTACTTTAAGAAGAGTAATTAAACTTAGGGGGAAATGAGCCATTGTTTTGTTTTGTTTTGTGCTTTCCAAAAAGGGGGAGATTGTTGAGTCAAAAGTTATGTTTCTAACTTCCCATTCATTTCTTTTTGTTTTGGAAATCATAAATTATTCCATATTTTTCATCATAACTACATATAATCTTTTTTTTCGCAACCACATGTATTATTTTTCCTCGTGATGGCATATGTTTTTTTTCATCGTAACCATATATATACTTTTTCATCACAACTACATATGATCTTTTGAATCATAACCACATTTTATCTTTTTCATCATAATTGCATATGACCTTTTTCAATGTAACCACTTTTATTATTTTTCATCATAGCTACATATGATCTTTTCTCATCGTAACCGCATATGATATTTTTCTTCATAACCACATGTGATATTATTCATTATAACCGCATATGATATTTTTCATCATAACCGCATATGTTGTTTTTCATCGTAACTACCTATGTATTTTTTCATCGTAATCGCATATGCTTTTTTCTTTATAACCACATTTAATGGTTTTCATCATAACTGCATGCAATGTATCATATCCATGTTATGCATTATAAACATGTTATGCATCATACTCATGTTATGTGTTGTACCCATGATATTCATCATACTCATGCAATGCATTGTAATCCTATCTTAAACTAATATCTCATACATGTTTCATATTATCATTTTAATTATGCTTTATATATTCATCATTCTCATTATTTCATATTTAAAAACCTATTATTTTATAACCAGAATTATTTCATGGAGTTAGTTATATACTAATCAAAATTTAGTCATTTATTCTATTTTGTTTTGACTGTTATAGTGCCATGTGTAAAAGTCCATATGAGTTTTCTGGATAAATATTACCATTGAAATCAAATATGACTATTGGAAAGGAGGCCTATAAAAATGATATTATTTTAAAAAATAGGATAACAAGACTTGGACCATTGAACATAGAAGACGCACTATTGTGAATTAAGTTCTATAGAAAAGTAGTGTAACCCCTATCTTGATTCATGTGTAAATCGTTAAAGATACAAGACGTGAATGGATTGTTCCAAGTTCTTGTCTTCCAATTAGTGATTTGTATTTTTTTGAGTGACCGATCATTATAATAACGATCAATGGATTACATGGATGGAAATATGGGGATGTTGATCATTTTATTGAGGGATTTCAAGTATTTGAAAGACATAGGTGTTTATTATTTTCATAATCGAGGGCTTTCATGGATAAAAAGACAGACGTTCCAATCATCGTATCAAGGGCTTATCCAGGTGGTGGTAAGTTAGACTTATTATCCTTGGTGAAAGGATACCATACTCTTTGGGATAAAATAATTATAGAACCCTTTACTTTTTTGCGGCAATTAGTAATATAAATAGAATCCTTTTATTTCAACTTTCAATTTATATTATTTTCTATTGTATATATTTTAATTTCAATAAATTCATTTCATTATAGTGTATTAAAATATTTTATACACTGTATGGTAGAATCTTTCACATTTGTTATACTCTGGTTATTGTATTCAACCCAAATAAAGCTGTTTTTAATAACTCGTGGTATCATAAAACATCCATCAGATCTAGGGATAGTTTTATCATTTTTATTGTATCATAAATGGATTTTTTAATTGTATTAGTTTATGATCTCTTGAAATAAATTTCTTCTTATGTGTTTAAATAAAGAATATTTAAACCTACCATTCACCCCATCTTGTATTGTTCCATATCATATACATTTACTTTTATATTTTGATCCTATAATTATTTTCAGAATAGGTTTCCACTAATTTGTTTTAGTTGATTTATATATTTTTATAAGTTATTTATATTTTTTATAAACCCTTTGTTTATAATTATATACTACACTAACGTGTGGAGTGTACAATTTTTGGTTTATAAGATGGAAGGAATGAATATTGGGTAAATTGAAAATCTAAATCAAACTAGACCCCCTATTTTCGATGGTATTGATTATAAGTAATAGAGAGATCGAATGAGGACATTTTTTGTTAATACAATAGTAGATAATTTTGTGATGCAACTGGAGATTAAAAAATTCTAGACAAGGAAGTTAGAACTATCACCAGTTAAGAGCAATAATAATATTAACTAAATTACAAGGTATGCAATACTTAGTTATAATCTATCTCCTGGAATATATATAGTCAGATATCATCATGTGAAGTAGCCAACTGTATTTTAAATAAACTAGAAGTCACAAATTTTGGTACATCTAAATTTATAGAAACAAGAAGAACCGTGCTCCATGATGAATATCATGGTTTTGTTATCCCCTATGGAGAACCCATATGAAAGGTTCAACACAGATTTATGATAATCACCAAAAGGTTTCAATCTATGGGATAAAAGGAATTTATGATCACATACTTTTGGATAAGATTATTGATATCATGACCAACGAGTGGGAATCAAAAAGGAAAATTATTGATGAGACTAGGAAAGTTACTCAAATATCTTTTGTTGAATTATTTGGTACACACTATTACATCATACGATAATAATGAAATGATATGAAGATATTAATAATAAGAAGAATGGTATTTGATGTGTATCCTTTACTATTACATCTAATGCCAAGGTTCCAAAAAGGGTAATAAGAACTAAAGGGAACAAATTCACAATTATATCTGAATCAAGTGAAATTGATCTGCCAAAGAATGAACTATCAAATATTGTTTGAAGAATGAACAATATTGTGGGAAAGAAAGAATTTTAATTACTGATATAAGAAGAAAGATAGAAAATAAAATAAAAAATTACATGTAACTTGTTTAGAATGTAAGAGAGTAGGTCATATTAGACCAAATTTTAATTTACTTAAATATAATTATAATAAGGATAATGAATCTGAAAGAAACAAGAAAAATTTTAACAAGTCCAAGACTAAGAAAGTCCTGAAAGAAAATGATACCTGGTGTGCCAGTGGTGGTGAATCTTTGGAAAAATATTTTGAATATGAATCCTTTTGTTAGAAGAATATTGGACTTATAGCCTGACTACCTATTAAAAATCATTGTCTCATGGATAAGGTACAAAAACCATAATCTATAGAAAATGTATGTTTAAATGACAACTACCATGATGAGAAATATACTTACCCTTCAGATGAAGAATCCTACTTAGAATAGGATAATTTACCTTCTTTTGAGGAAGTTTTTATATTTTACAAACTACTTGAGGATGATAAATTCAAACTCAATAAAAATCTGGATTGGGGAAATTCTAGAATATCTATCCTTACAAAATAAGTATAATATGATTCAAAATATCTTGATCAAAAAAATATAGATTTTGAAAATATTTCAAAAAAATTTATGGAATTAAATTTTGAAAAGGATAAACTTTATAAGGACATTGAAAATCATGTTTTGGAGAAAAATGTTTTGGAAACAAAAAAAATTCCAAAACAATTTCTTGTGAGAATTAAAATTTAGTCATCAAACTAAAATAAAAAATATTTTCTCTTATGAGACTTTTATAAAAAATAACCTCATGTAAATAAAAATTTGACAAGATGTATTCCAAAATACTTCTTCTAAAATATAATTTTGGAATAGGTTATTCTTTTTCAAAACCTATTTTTATACATAACTATTTCATACCTTAAAGTGCCCCATTTTTCACTAAGTGTGATAGTGGTGGAAATTGGGAAATAAATTGTTCCCTTAATAAAACCCAATCATTAGGATTTCATAAATCTCACTTTAAAAAAAACTATGGATTAAAAAAGTTCTCTTATCTAAAAATTCTATATCTAAACAACTTTGGGTTCTATAATTCTAATTATTTCATTTCTAGGAAAAAAAAGTGTACCAACAACAAGAAAAATTGGTACATGGATATAGGATGTTCTTGACATATGACAGGAAATAAAGATTTCATTGAAAATATCATTGAAATAAAATGTGAAAGAGTTACCTTTAGATATAATGATCATGTAATAATCATTGGTATAGGAAATATTGTTCTTTTATGAAAAGTTTTAATTTCAAATGTTTTGTTTGCTAAAGGCCTTAAGCACAAAATTATAAGCATAAGTAAATTATATGCTGAAGGTAACCTTTTGAATTTTAGGAATGATAAATGTTTAGTTCACAATTCGAAGGATACCTTCCTTCTCTCTGCCCATAGGCGTGAGAATGTATATTAAATTAACATAGAAGATCTTAAGATCCAATAACTACCTTTATTAATTGTAATGTAAGATCAATATTGGTTATGGAATAGAAGGATATGAAACTCTAACCTAATAAACCTATGAAAACTCTTAAAGGAAATACTTGTTAAGGATTTTCCATAAGTTAGGTTTGATTCTTCAAAATTCTATAAGAATGTTCCCAGTCAATGTATTGTATCACTGAGAGGGGGAGTGGGTGAATCAGTGATACTATTTTTATTTTATGTTTCTTTTCAATTGAAAAAACCATCACCTCCGGTTAGGGATTTCAATTTCCTACTGAAAACAAACTCAACTAACATCAAGAGGACCATGAAGATTTACAAGGTTAAATATTAAAAAAGAATAACTACGTCCTTGATATGGTTCAGAAATGACCCAATACCATATAATCAACAATGAAATAAATCCTTCGATTATAATAAGTAGGAAGTACACTTACTATCATATAGAACTATAAAAAAATTTCACCAGTGCATGCACCATGTTATTATAATAGGGTAATATAACTATTTTTCAACAATTCATGTTACCAGTACTTCTTTTCAATTCAGAAAATGTTTTCAATTGAAAATCATTACGCCAATTCTTTTCCCCAAAGAGAGGTAAGAACCACCAATACTTTATTATGAAACACATAGTTTAATATTTTCTATGGTCAATTCATCCGATTCATATTATTATAGAACAATAATCTAATTATAATTTTCAAATAAAATACAATGTAAATGAATCAAAACCACTTTAATCCCTGAGTACGATGAAATTCAGTACGAAACTTCCTCAGTTCAGAAATATTCAATACAAGTATACCGAATACAGAAAATCCCATTCCTATTAATTTATCATGATTCCAAACTAAACCAAATATAATCCCAATTGAATAAATTAATTTATCATATTCACCTATTCTTCTTTAGACTCCCATTTTAATTGCTGAGACTGATTTAAATTTTTAGGAATACATGGATTCGATCAAATGAGTTCAGTTCGTCATACCAATTTCTGAATACGATTCTCAGAACCAATTTTAATCAAAATATTGTATATAAATGTTCATCTCCCCTTAGAAAATCATTCAAAAATATTCTTCTCTTTTAATTTATCTTGAAACAATTGAGAAACCATACTTTATTCAAAAACCAGTGCATGAATCATGACTAAATTAATGACTTTGAATTCATTGACGATCAACTTTGGCATAATTTAACTTCAATTGGAAAGTATTGTAACATTACATTCATTCTAGTAAACTATTTTCTTCACAAAACACTTGATCCAATTCAAATACAAAATTTTTATTCTCTTACTCTATTAATGGCACTTGGCCCCATTGAAATTTCATATGAAGAGAAAACCAAACAATTTGACTCTTACCCAACCTGATGAAGTAATTCAAAAACAAACCAGAGTATGATCCTTTCTGGATAATATCATTTATGGTTATGATCATTTATGGTTACGATGATTCTAGATATGATTTCTAGTTAGGATTTATGGGTATGATAATTTCTTCATATGATCACTGGGTACTGTCAAATACTATTTAAAAGAAATGATCTACCCAGATACAATTCAATACAATCTGAAAATGATGATCTGCTGAGACATGATACAATATAATATGAAAACAATATCCTTCCGAGATATGATACAATAAATTCTAAAAAATGATTCTTTTATGATCGACACCATCTCTTTATTTTTCATCTACCTGAATATTATCAATTAAATTCTGAATATGATTCCTTTTTGATTGGTATCATTTTTTCTCTTTCACCCACATCTGATCAATTACATTATGATAACAATGATCTTTGATCAGTACCATATATATTCATTCACTTTCACCCACATATGATCATTTGGAAGAAAATCAGCACCATCTCTTACTCTTCTATCAGAACCCCTTTTCAATTATTACAACTTTTCAATCAACAACACCTTTAGTGAACACCCCTTTCACTGACACCAGTTTTCATCAGCACTATATTCCATCGACAACACCTTCCATCAACGCCACTTTTCATCAGAACCATCTATTTAATCAGCATAACCTATTAAAACAGCACCAACTAATTAAACATCAACCCCAAAACTTTTACATCCACTTGGTATCCAATTGTGTGGAAGATAGTCGACACTCTCTCATTCTCTTTGTATTGGTATGACTTCTACAATCGGCACCGCCTATTCAATATAGAAACAATTGTTTAAAAAAAATTGTTACCAATTATTTCACTCTTCTATCTAGACATGATAAATCTAAATATGATTATTTTTTGATTGGTAGCATCTCTTTCACTACCCATTTATTTTATAAATCATGCATCACAAGTTTTCCATAAAACTCATGATTTATATGAAATAAAAATCAGTAAATCCTTGTCACAATTAATTCAATCCTAGTCATTGTGTTTCTTATTATCCAGCAAAATAAACACTTCTTTCTCACCATAATCAGACTGATTCTAATCACCATATACTTTTAGAAAGTTGTTTTCACTTTCAAATATGCTTCTTCTCATTACAATGGGCTTTCATAGTGATTCATATTTCTATCAATAACACTAGTATTAAAATTTCATATAGAAACAAAGTTAATCCAAATACATTTCTTCTTTCCATGAAAAACATATTACCCAGAAAACAAACACTTCTTTTAATCCCTTCCATTCTGAATTCTTATTCATCAACATCCTATATTGCTTCAGCATACCATAATTTTTTTCTTCAGTATACCTATAATTGGAAACAAATACAACCAGAACACAACATGGTCCTAGCACTGTGACCCATGTAAATATAGAAAGAAACATAAATTTAGATTTAAATCCATAAGTGAACTTTCAACTAATAATTAATTATAGTTAGTGGACATGGATATTTTTTTTCCTAAACATATTGGATGTATTTGTTGAAAATAATATGTATTTTCTTTAGTCGATGACTACACCATATTTACATGGGTCTATTTTCTAGAAAAGAAATCTAAATCTTTTTCTATTTTCACAACTTTTAGATCCCAATCTAAAAAAATAGAAAAACCTACTATAAAAAACTATTCGATGTGATCAAGTAGGAGAATTTCAAAATTTGAATATTGAAACTTTTTTGTAGTAAGAAAGGTATTAATCACAACTTTTATGCTCCAAGAACCCTTCAAAAAAAAATTGTGTTGTTGAAAGAAAAAATCATCTTCTTATTGAAATAATAAGAACTATGTTCAGTGAATTCTCAGTTACTAAGATTTTTTGGCATAAAGGTTTAAGTAATGCATGTTATACTATTAATAAAGTTTTAATTTGTCCTTTTATTAATAAAAATACTTAGGAATTATGGACTGGTTGAAACACTAAAGTTTCCTACATCAGAGTATTTTGATGAAAAGTAATCATATTGAATACTCAATATAACTTACATAAATATGAACAAAAATTAAATAACAGAATCCTTTAAGGTTATTCCACTATTTCTAAGAATTATAGAGGTTTAAAAAAACTATTATACTATTGATGAAATTGTGCATGTTAAATTTTATGAAACTGGACCTTTAATTTTTAAAACAACCCCTTCCTACATCAATGGATGCATCTTTACAAACTGATTATCAACCACTGAATAAAAATTCTTCTGATAAGGGAAATACTCAAGAAAATATTTTTGAAATATTTACTCGAGAAGTATTTCTACCTTATATTGATGGAAAAATTTTATAAAACCTAAATGAATTGTTTTTTAAGAACCATCAACAGGGTAATATCATTGGTGATGTAAATAAACCTATAAGGATTAGAAATTCCTTATGAAATGAAATATAACATCTTTATTCTCTATCATAATTTGAACCTAAAACATTTAATGAATCCTTAGTGGATGTGGATTAGATTAAAGTAATAGAAGATGAACTAAATGAATTTAAAAGGAATAAATTCTGGAACACGGTTGGGAGACATAAATAAAAAACAATAATTAGAGTAAAATATGTTTTCAGGATCAAATGCGAGAAAATGGATCCATTATAAGAAATAAAGAATGAATTCTTTCCAAAGGATATAATCAATAAGAAATAATATACTATGAAGAAACCTATTCTCTGATTTATAGACTTGAACTTATTTGTATTCTATTAGCCATTACACCATTATTTAACATCAAATTTTTTTAAATGGTTGTGAAATATGATTTCCTTAATGTATATGTACAAGATGATGTTTTTGTAGAACAACCTCATGGTTTTGTAGACTCAAAACATTGTGATCATGTTTTCAATCGTACCAAAGCTTTATATAGCCTTAAGCAGTCCCCTAAAGCTTGGTGTAATAGGATTACATGATTTATATTAAAAAAAATAACACTAAAGGTATTCTAGATCCAACTGTTTCTATAAAAATGGAAAACAAAAATATTTTTATTGTTCAAATATATGTTGATTAAATTATATTAAGATCAAATCAACAATCCCTGACCGATTCTTTTGCGAATCTTATGAAATCTGAGTTTGAAATGAGTATGAAGGGTGAGTTAACATTTTTTAGGTTTTTAAATCTATCAAAAACTTATAGAAACCTATATTTAAAAACATAATTATATCAAATATTCACTTAAAAAGTATGTATATGAAAACAAAAAAATTATTAGTACTCCAATCGGAACCTCAAACAGTTCTTATCTTGATGAAACTGAGAAACCAGTAGATCAAACAATTTTTAGAGGAATGCTTTGAATCTTACTATACATAATTACTAGTCATCCAAACTTAATATTTTTTGTATGATTATGTGAAATATACCAAGAAAATCCCAAAATAATCCCATTTAAAAGCAGTAAAACTATTTTTATTTCTATTTAAAATAAATTATGGATTTGAGACTATTTTATTCTTATGAAAATGGTTTTGTTTTGAAAAGTTTTTCATATGTTTACATTGGTGGTTGTAGAATGGATAGAAAAAGTACGTAAAGAACATTTTATTGATTTAGATATTCATTCATTTCTTGGTCATGAAATAAACAACATTCAATAGAACATTCCACTGCGGAAGCCGAATATATAGGAGCTGAAAGTTATTGTGCTCAAGTGTTGTTGATGCAACACACACTCACTGACTATGGTAAGAGTTTTTTTAAAACTCAAATACTATTTAATAATACTTGTGCCATTTCTGTAAGTTAAAACCCTGAAAATCACTCACGTGAAAAAACATAGATATTAGGAATCAGTTAATCTGATACCACACACTAAAAGGAGATATTATTTTACAATTTATCAAAATGCAAGAACAACATGATGAAATTTTCATAAAAACCAACATCTTCCAATATATTTGAATACATTAAATAGAAGCTAGGAATGATCACTCTAATGTAAAAATTCACAACTACTTCCAATTTAAACCATCTACTTATATTATGTTACTCATTTTCAAAGGGGGAGTATACATGTTTTTATCAATTACATGTTTTTGTCACGTTCATGTTTTATCAGTTTCATGTTTTTTTTCATGTTTTTATGGTTACATGGTTATATTGGTTTCATGATTTATGTATTTCATTTTTTTCATATTTTTATTAGTGTCTAATTTAATTGGTGTTAGGTTTTATCGTTTTCAGGTTTTATTGATTTTATGTTTTATTTGTTTCATTTTTTTATCGGTTTAATGTTTTTTTTCATGTTTTTATCGATTTCATGTTTTATTAGTTTCTTGTTTTATTGGTTTCATGTTTTATTGGTTTCAAATTTTAATCAATATTAGATTTTTTATCAGTATTAGTATTTTATTGGAATTATAATTTTATCAGTATTAGAATTTTATTATTTCCATATGTGTTTTGGTATTACAATTACTTTCTCTTTCAAATAACAGTTAAGTATTGTTATCCTTAGAGCAATATAATGAAACCAATATATCTATTTTGATACTCAGATTGGTATAACTTCTAAAAACCTATTTTTTCAATTATATTCCAAATTGTTGGTATTTCAAATTGTTTATTTTTTATCTAATCGAATTCATCCTGAATACAATTTTTTTTAAAACCTCAAGAGTTCTGAGTCATTCATAACCGTTGAAAATTTTAGATCTCATCTTGGCTGTCAATTTTAATTTTTTAAAAATACCTCCACCCATCCCAAATTGAATTTTATCTAAAATTCACAAAAGTATTACTGTTCTAAAAATAGAAAGTATCACTTATAATCAAAGAAGTTTTCAGCTTTCATACCCATAGAAAACATCAGCGTCTAATTTTTTTTCAAGATTTTCATATATGATTCAACTATTTCTTCTCTGAAACAAATGTCTACATAATATTTCTCTTCCATGACTTTTTGAGGTGAAAGGTTAGTGTCTTGAGAATTCTATGAGTTTAATGATTCTTCATCAAAAATAAAAATAATTTTACAAGGATAGGAATCCTGTGTATTTAAAGAGATAAATAAAATCAAGATTTTGTGTTTTGTGAATAAGTATTAGAATCATATAAAACAATGGAGTTTGAATAATGTCTCAAGATTTCATTTATGTTGTATGATAAGAAATACACAACCTCAATTAAACAAGAAGTTTCTTTCCTAGGTGTTTCAACTAAGGGAGATTCTCTTTTCCCATCCCACAAATTATTGAAACTAGATGAAACTTTTGATTAAAGAAAATAAGAGTAATATCTATTTGAGGTTCATGAGGATAAGAAAAAGGTAAATCATTTATCAACTGAAAACCTTCTTATTGCTCTCTGGATGCAAGGTTTCCTATTACAAAGAAATGGTGATAAGGAAAATATGAAAGTCATAGATGTTAATGTCCTTTATAATATAGTCAACATAAGAAAGGTCAATCTCATGGGTTTCATTTTCTTAACTATTAGAAATCTTAAATCCTATGCAATAAAATCTCTTTTGATTATGTTTCCCACTATCCTAACCATATTTCTGAAATAATGTCTGAGTTTGTGTAATGTGTCAATTAAATCATTTCCGATAACTTTCAAGGATCCTCTTATCATAAAGGATATGATAAGGAGATTCAAATTACACTTCAAACCTGAATACAAGAAGTTTGAGAAGGATTTGGAAGCTAAGAAATAAAAATAAGAAGTTAGAGGGATAAAAAATACTCAAAATCCATCCAAATAATCGAAGATCAAAATAAAGGTAACTAAGGCTACAACCCCCAAGAAATAATAGAAAAAAGAAGTATTGGATGGGGTTATGGTGAAATGGAGGAAGAAGAAGGCAGAAAGGAAAGAAGGTGATCCAAAATTTAGATTGGACCCTATTGAATCCCTCGATGAAAGAATAAGAACTGAATATACCTTAAAATATTATTAAAAGAGAAAGAGAATGTATAAGAAAAAGGATAAATCCATCAATATTGCTAGTATTCTTAAGATAGGTAAGAATGCCTAAACCGGAATAGTCATAAGGGAACCATCTCTTCAAACCCACCAAGATCCAACAAAGAAAGAAAAGTAAAATTAGGTAGTTGAATAATCGATTACACAAATCCTATATGAAAAAATTAATAAAGGAAAAGAAGAAGAAGGTGAAGAAGAAGAAGAGGAATAAGAATTGGAAGCAGAAGAGAATGAAGGTGCAAATGAGAAAAATAAATCTAAAAAATTACTTCAGTAGAATCGTCATAATCCCCATCCTCTAAGTTTCTATCTTCAGATCCACAATAATAAAAAGGATTTTCTCAACCTGATGATTTTGTTAGAGTGAAGACTCATTTTGTAGAAATTCCTGATTTCAGTGAAGATACTGATTCAAAAAGGATAATCACAGTAAAGGGAGTTCAATATATTTAACAAGAATTAATCATATTAAAAGATATTATACATTTCATTACCAAAATTAAAGCAATGTGAGATATAATTTCTTATATTTGTAATTAAACAATGGATTCTGTCAATATTCTAATGAACATGTTTTTGAATCTTGAAGACAATTTTTAAGTGTTCAAGGAACGTGCTGTTGAGTATAGGTAGGATTTCAACTAAGTTGTTAAGTGGTCATAAAATATTTATGAAAATCTCATGTATCATATAGAAAAGCTCTATTAATTAGTGATGATTTTAAATTATCTCAATTTAGTCTACCAAAAGTTGTTCACTAATATGAATGAAAAAATAGAATCCATTCAAAGGTAGAGTACCTTAAAAAAAATACTCTGGAGATCTTTAACATCTAAATGAAAAATTAGAAAATGGATGTAATGATATTTTTTTTACTCAAATAGATTTTTAATCTTAGAAAATTCCTACAGAGCCAAAATGGATTATTATAATTCATAGGGTGTAAGGATCTATTAACAAGGATAAATCAATCAAATACATGAAGAAATGATCTGAAAATATGAAACAATTATTTTATAATAGGATGAGAAGTTGAAGGCTCACCAAGAAGATCTTGACAAGTTGATGGAGGATCGAAAAGAGTTCAATAATTTGATGCTTTATATTTTCAACATCTTGGAAAAACAAAAGGGGAAATAATGAATTTTAAGCTCTTCTTGAAATAAAAACATATTTAATTACATTCAAACCTCTTTGGAATGTAATGAATCTTTGAGGGGAATTTAGTCCAGATTTGGAGAGGTCTATTGAGAAAATTACCACTGGAATACGCCCTCTTTGAGATATAATTTAGGACCTTTGATTCAGTATTTTGGTGATAGAAGAAGCACTTGGACATTTGGAGAGTGGGTATAAGATATTTTGAAAGATATTTTAGGAGATTCAAGGCTTCTGGGTCAAAATGGAATGGTGAGGGGTGATATTTAATCATGAGGAGAAATGGGTTTAAGTGATTAAAAAAATGGTTATTTTATATTTAAATCCAACCAAATTGACATGGAATTAATTTCCCTGAATTTGGATGAAAATTAACATTGTAGTGTTTGGTTAGAGTTGAGAAACACCTCAACCAGACATTAAATTTTGTAGTTTATAGGTATTTATTGCCTTTACCTTTTCATTTTAAATCGTTTCATTTTTACCTATATCATGGTAAATAATTATTTTACCATTGTAAAATTTTTAATACTAGAAATAAAATATACCTGAAATCCTAATTTAGACCATATGATTATAAATATGGAACCCATTTCACCAAATCAAATTTATATAAAATCAGAAAAATTAGATTTGGACTATTTGATTACAAAAGTTCTAAATGTTTTTACATCCAATTTCAATGTGAAATTGATTCCAACGACCTAAATAGGATTAATTGATGTATAATTGAACTAATTATACTTTAAATCCCATTTAAAAAATAATTTAACTAAATAAATAAATTAAATGAAAAATTATTTTTCAATAAAAATGCAGTATTTTTCGCAATTCACCAAAAAATGAAAGTTGTCAGAAAAATACCAAAAAATTAACCCTAAGCTAATGTTTACATCTTAATTTTAAATATAATGTTTATTCATTCAAATAAAACATATAAATAGTTAATTTTTTTAAAATAGGTACCCCATTAAAAGGCAACACATTTACCTTTTAGAAAAATATAGCTTTTTATGCTCTGCGTTGATATATTCTTATCTTAAGATTTTAAAACAAATAAAATGAATTTAAAAAAATTGAATGAATATATTAATTTTATTATGATATATCACTAGTAGTGATTAATTAAATTTATTAATATAAAATTTATTTAGGGGAATAAAAATAGTTTTTTATAAAAATAAATCCTTTATGTTCAATAAATTTTAATTTTAATTTATAATTAACTAGTAACCAGTGAATTAATTTTATAAAAATATATAAAGTTTATTTTTATAATTTATTTATACTCATTTATTCATGACATTGTAATGGAAATGCAGAAACCATCATAAAAATAATAATATTTTGGGAGTTTTTTTAAGCTTGATGTTTTCTCTAATATATTCTTAGAAGAGATTAGATATTTTTTAAGAAAAAACATACTATAAAATCATTGGGTGTTAAAAATTTATTCTCTAAAATGGTTTATTTTTTTTAAAAATTCTCCTATGATTATTTGAAGCCATTTTTAACTATGTTTTACTTTTTATAAAAATGTTTCAAATAAATATTCTTATCGTTTTCTGAATAATGTAATTTTGAATTTTTATCAAAAACATGAAATGAATATTTGTTTTAATGCACTCTCCATGAGTAGAATTTACCAAAATAATTACTTCTAAATGATTTGAAACATCCTTTATAGGTTTCCGTGGTTATTTTAAAAAAACTGTTTTTTCTATAATATATAGGAAAAATTTGGATTTTCAATAAGTGATTTTAAAATTAACAGAGTGTTTTCCTCAAGAAATATTCCAATTATTTTTAAAGAAATATTTTAGTTATGATTATATCTTTTGATGTTACTTATACCTTGTTTGGGTTATGATCCAATGATATCATCCTTATTCTTTATTTGTAGGTTTTATGATTATGATGTGGATATCTTTATGAAACATGTTCGTTTTCAATGAGTTATGATGTGATGAAATGTTTATGAAAGAATTTTCTTTTACACGGGTTATATAATGGTGTTGAGAAGAATGATTTATGATATTATTGCACACAAATATATGGTTTTCATCATGTGATGAGTTGGATTATAATTACATATTCATCCAATATATTGGGTAATTTTTTATTTCTCATATGATAATTATAGAAAATATGTCAATGTGCTAGATATAATACAGGAAAGAAGTTTATATACATGACCAACTTTGTGAAACATGTCTATTTGATTGATTCATTATGAGAAAAATGTTGGAATAAATGGTCTTCTATGGGTGATGTTGAAGATCATTCATGAAATTAAAAGATTGTGGATCTATTATTCAGTGAAACTAAACATTTATACTTCTCTAGAATGTATTAGTTAAATGTTCTTTATATGAAACTAAAAATATGTAATGTTAATTTATAAAAAGTATGGGTCCCTATAGTTTCTATTTTAGGAGAGGTTTAGTGAATCTTTAGTCATTAAGATTAGAGAACTTCTGTGACAACCCCCTAGATATGTCTAAGTATAGAATCATTTCCTAATGTTTTGGTAATGATCATGGATGACCTAGATTAGACATTGGTTAAATAAAATTAGAAAATGGAATCATGATTTACACATCCTTTAAATGCTATGTCAAGATTATATGAGTGGTCACTCTAATTATTCTAGATTTATTCGTACACATTGATTTTTGATTTTAGTCAATGGGGGGAATTGAAACACGTAATGATAATAAAGAATGTGATTGATAAAGAAATTATTTTATAATGAGAAAACAAATTCTATGGGAACTAGAATATATAATATTGCTACTATGTTCATGAAACTTTACCAAGCCATGAATCATGAAAACCTTAAAAATTATTAAAGGGGGAAACAATGAACTGTTTATTCTTTCACGAGGAAACATAAACCTTATTTTAGTGATTATTAAAAAACAATAGTGTCTAAAAAGTAGATTGATATTATTGAGAAATTATTTTATATTCTTGAGTGTTTAAAATTAGAAAAAGTGGTCCTAGACCTTTTTCACTTGGATGGTGAAACACATAATTAGTCTAACCTTCTTAAGAATATAATGGAATGGGAGAAAATTGACTCTATTAAATGACATGAGTTCAAGATGAAATTTTTTAGTATGAACATACCTTATATTCAACATACATAGATGTATAAGTAATTCCTTTATTTTATAAAAAATAATAAGGAATCCAATTGTAATTATCAGTTAAATTTTATAGGACTTTCAAGGTATGATTCTGGTTCAATTATCAGTATTAAAAGAAACATTTATTGATTCTTTGGTGGCTTAAAGTTAATTCCCAAAAAGAAGTTATCTATATGTTACTTTATTGGATAAGTAGAAATAGTTCAATGGGTAATCAAGGTAGAAAGGGTGATTGTATATTAATATCATTCCCATGGTTTTGATAACAAAATGAAGATCGAATATAAAGAGAAATATAATAAATAAAATTCTAGAATGAAATTCAAATCATCTAAATGCCAAAATGTGGGAATAAACACCATTGGAATTTATTGAAGGAATTGGGGGGTTCTTTAAATATGTAATCATGGCTCATAAATACTATGAATTTTAAAATGTGATGAATAAGACAATTAATGCAATAGATGAAAAGAAAATGCTAACTATTGTACCACCCACACGCTAATTCTTAAAATGAAAATTTTATGGCCATTATTCTGAAAAATTAATTAATATTAATGTTTAAGATAATGATCAGTATCAATAACCTCTTAATCCAAAAGATAAAAGGAAATATCAAGTGTTCATGACTACTAAAGTGGTTTATGAGAATGATGTGGGGAACGATGCACTTAACATCCACTCTGGAAAATATAATTTCTTATTTTATTATGGATATAAGAAATATTTCATATATGTGGAATTTTTTATGGATATAATATTTCCATGTCTTTGATTATATTTTGTGTTATAAGTGAAAACACCTAATAATATGATGGTCACCTCTCAAGTCTATAATTCCTCTCTGATTGAAGTTTATGGGAAAGTGCTTCCTATAAATATTATTATTATCACTTTACTTTAATTTTTTTTGTTTCTAAAAATTGAATGAGTTTATTTTTATGGGTCGCATACCAATTTATGAATAATGGAATTTACATATCATATTTTGAATGAACCTTTGATTGTGTATCGTTGATGGGATGAATATGAACTTCTAAGGGAAATTAATTCTATCTTGTGGGTACAAATTCTCTATCCTTGAAGGTTATCTATCTCATATGGTAAGGGGAAAACTCAACATTGTGTATATGCCTATTTTATAGGAGTTTGTTGAAGCCATTTCAAAATAATCATCTAGTCATCCTCTGAATTTGGAAGTTGAGTTTTCAATAGCATTCATTCTTAGAGATACACCTATTTTAAAGAATCCTTATAGAATTACCCCAGTGGAGTTTCCTGAATTGAAGAATCAACTCTAAGAAAATCTAGATATAAGATTTATACAACTAATTTTATCATCATGGGGTTCACCTAATATCTTTGTTAAGAATAAAGATGGTTCTATCATTATTTTCATTGATTATGACGAACTTAATAGGATCAATATTAAGAGAAAGTATCTTATAACATTTATCAACAGATTTTTTGATCAATTACAAGGAGATCAATACCTTTATTAGATTAAAATTTATTCGAGATATCATTAATCGATGGTTAAGAAGGATAATATCCCCAATAAAACCTTCCATATGAGGTATAACAATTTTGAATTTACATTAATAACATTTTGAGTTACTAATTTCCGTGTTATCTTTATAGATTTAATGAGTAAAGTCTTTAGAGAACACATTTTTCTATTTGTGGTAACATTTATTTAGGATAATATTTTATATTGAATGAGATAGGAATAACATTAAGATCATTTAATATTTTTACTAAATACCCTCAGGAAGGAGATGTTATATTGAAAATTTACCGCGTGTACATTTTGTATTTATAATGTTTCATTATTGGGTAATATAATCTCAAGTGAGGATATATCAGTGGATACTTCAAAGATAAGAATTATTGGCCAATGGCCAAGACCAACCACAGTAGCTATATTTTTTTAGTTTTCATGGTTTGTATTGATTTTTCCAACACTTTTTGAGAAATTTATTAGGAAATTTTAATCTACACACCAAGTTAACCTGACATGGGGTTAATTTCTTGTGGAAAGTTAAATTTGAAGTGAATATAAAGGAACTAAAGAGAAGGTTTCTAAGTTCACTTATGATCAAACTACACTATAATGGATAAGGGTTTATTATCTATAGAGATGTGTTAAAGAACTGGTTGAGAAGTTTTCTTATGAAGAAGGATATGGTGATAACATATTCCTCATACCAACTGAAGAAACAAGAGAGTAATTAACCGACTCCTGATTTTGAGATGGTAGAGATATTTTTTCACTGAAGATATGGATAAATTATCTTTATGGTGAAAGGTGTGACATATATATAGAACATAAAAGTTATATGTATATCTTCACACAAAAAGAGTTGAATATGAACTAGAGAAGATGGTTGGAATTGATTAAGGACTATGAATTCCCAATACATTACCATCCTAGGAAAGAAAAATTGGTGGAAGATATTTTGATTCAAATGGATCATGTAATCTAATATATGATAATTATTGAGAGAGATATAATACTTATAGATTTGTAGAAGATAGAACTTGGAATCTGGATAAAAGGAGATATGCCCTATCTTCCTCAGATAAAATTTTAGTTATTTATTCATGTGAGGTTTAAATAAACAGAGATGGAAGATATAGAAATACCAAAGAAAGTGATAGATTTTCCAAAGTTAAAACATTATTTTAATATAATGATAAGTTTTTGGAACTACAGATTGTTTCTTTCCATACAATATTTGGAGAAGGAACTATTGGATAAAGCTCAAAATATTCCATTCTCTATACATCTAGAAAGTATAAACATTTATAAATATCTTAAAAAATATTCAAGGTGAGACGACATGAAAATGTATATTGTAGAGTATATATGTAAAATCATAGTATGTCATCATTTTAAGGTCAAGAGTTAAAAGTTTAAGAGCATTTCTAAACCATTACCCATACCTAAATGTAAATGGGAAAACATTACCATGTATTTCATAGTAAAAGAACCCAAAACATCCAAATGTGGCAATTCTATTTGGTTAATAGTCAAATTCCTTATGAATTCAACAGACTTGATTTAAATTAGAGAATATTTATATCATGATTATATTGGAAGGTTATACATTAATAAATTGGTAAGATTTCAGGGAGTACCACACTCTATTGTTTCCGATGAAGAAATGAGGTCTACCTAAAAGTTTTGGAGAAGTCTTCTACAGGCTTTGAATAAAGAGTTGAGTTTCAATACAATATATCGTTCTTAGAAAAATTTCCATTCAAATATTACTATTCAAACTATAGAATAAAATTTGTGTTATTTATCTATAGAATTCAAAGGTTTTTTGGATCAATGCCTTCCTCTTGTGTAATTTTATTACATTAATAACTTTCACTAAAGATTTCAGAGGGCTCCTTATGAAGCCTTATTTGGTAGGAAGTATATAACTCCTATATGATGGTATGAAGTTGGATAAATAAATCTATTGGTACATGATGTAGCTGATGAAATGGAAGGTATTGTTAGATCCATCTAGCAGCACATATGAGCTTCTTATATTCAATAAAAAATTTATGATGGCAATCATTGGTGAGATATAGAGTTTGAAGTAAATAAAAACGCATTCTTATAACATTTTTCATGGAAAACGGTTATGAAATTATGATATAAAGGAATAGAGATAACTAGGTATATTGGATCCTTTTAAATTTGTGGTCATATTGAGATTGAAAATTATAATAGGGAATTTCTGTCGATTCTCTCACAAATTCATTATGTGGTTCATGTATCTATCCCAAGAAAGTACATAGTTGATCCATCACATGTATTGAACTGATATTATGTACCACTAGAAAAAGATATCTCTTATGAGTGACAACTGGAAGTGATTTAAGGTCATAAAGATAAGTTGTTGCAAAACATGACAACTCACCTAGTAAAAGTTTTATGTTTTAACCACTACTATGATGGATAAGAATGTTCATAGTCTACCTTCCATGTTATGAAATCTAGTTTCCACACTGAACGAAGATAATTCCAACTAACTAGATTCCCTTATATGACTTTTTATTTCCTCAAACCAAATTACCAAAAAAATACTTAACATGGGGTCACAACATATCCTCAGGCATGTTTCCCTGTATTCTAGAGGCTTTCAACAAGTTTCAAGATCCTAGAATATTAATGGGAAGACTGTGCCCTTTAAGATAATGATAGATGCCCATTCGAAAACAAATAAAAAATTTTATGTGATGCTTCATTATACTATACACATAGAAAACTTTTGGACAGAATACTGGGAACCAAGAAGGATTCCTATAGTCTAATATAATAAGTAAAAACTCAAAAAGATATATAAAATAAAATAAAACAACAACAATAAAATATCAAATACATACGTAATCATAATATATGATAATATTCCACACATTATTCTATACATATAAACATAAACGAAAATAATTATATAATTTCTTTAGGACCAACACATATGTCTATATCTTATTTATTCATCATCTTTTGATGAAATTCATGTCCCAAGACATGTGTTCAGCTGTACCATGGTTTATTTATCTAAAATAAAATTAGAAGTCTACTGATGTAGACTAAAAAAAATTCCATTTATATTGATAGTGGGTGTGTCCAACAGCATAGCATGATTCCCACACTTTCCATGATAGACTGAGTGCCAGTGATTAAATAGATGTGTATGGAAATATTTGAAGAGTGTGAAAGTCAATGAAAAGTATAACTCACACACATGAAAAACATAAACCATTCACTCTCAAACTAGTCACACATTTCTAAAATTGATAGCTGAAATACCATTATAACACAATGAGTTATGCCGCAAAACCCCTATAAACCCATTAGATGTAAATCCAAATGTTTTTCTCAATTTACACCATGACTAACTCATTAGAGTCTCATCAAACCCACTAATCATATTTGTTTCTATAAATAAACCAAAACCTCAAAATTTCATAGAAAATGTTGATCAAAACAATAATAAAATAAATGATTAATAAAATATATCCCAATAATAAATTTAATTTAAAATGATTAGAAAAACTAGAAATTCTTTTCAAATATGTGATAAATCACCAAATGAAAATACAAAAAAAACCTTATGATTTAAAAGGGTAAAACAAAAAATGGGACCTTGTCACATAAGAGAAAAACCCCGACACTCATGATCCACCTTCATCATTAAAATAGTAATAATCAGAGATATTTTTTAGACTATATGTAGATAAAAACTAGTTCTATCCTATATATCATTGGGGTTCCCAGGTTCCGGGTCTATTTCATTGATCATACAACTCCCCAACTATACACCGATTAATCAAATTGAGAATCAATTCATTATCATATAAACAGAGAATGTTAAATGTTTATGGTATTACATTTGGTGCGTCTCAAGAAGGATGTGTATCCGCTATATCTCATTTAGTTAGAAACCACCACCCAGGGACCAGCCACCATCCCACCTAGGGTCTTTTCAGTCACCACTCCATGTCTAAACACAAATGGGGAAGATCCAAATTTGTTAAAACAAATATCATATGAGTCCTAAGAAATAAAAGTATTCATACTCCTTGATATGAACATTGACACTTGAGAACATACTACAATTCAACTCTCATAGGTATCATATATTTATCACAAGGTCTGTCAAGAGAGTCTCACTATCTCATGTGAAATGTGTTGTGTCTTTCTTTGTCATGTGAAAAAGATTACAACACTTAAGAGAGAATCTATACTCCATGTATCAATAGTGTAATGACCCGAAATTTTAAATAAATATTGTTTCCTAATTTTATGTGTTATTTTATTTTATTTTTTATACTCAACAAAAATGTTTCATTTGATAACATGAGTATAATTAAAATGAGACTATTGGGTTTTGACTGTTATTCGACCATTGGTCAATATGACCACTGGAAACTAAACATTTTGACTATTGTCTCTAAATACAAGCAATATTGGTTAATTAATATAGAAAGAAGATTCGATGGACTCACCCAGTAGTCTTGGACCGATCAAAGCCCATCTAACAGAACTTGGGAAGGAGGTAGGGCCACAGGGCTTTGCTCTAGACCAAACCCAAGCTGAACTTCATCGTACAAAGCTAGAATGGGATCGCCTTCGCGAGAAGTTCAAACTAATATAAATTACTACTCGTGCGATGTTGGCCGATCCTCCCCCGGATTCTCTGACCTTAGCACACCTTACACTTAGGTCCTATGCTGGTGTGATAAGGGGTTATGTAAGGAGACCGTAACTGTCTTGTGTAATCCTTTGTTTTAAATAAAAATTTTGATTTCTTTTATGAATTTTCAAATGACCGGATAAATATAGTATGCATATTTTTGATGAATTTTATAAAAAGGATATTTTAAATATGTTTATGTAAACCCTAAATAATTAAAAATGTGTAATGATTTTCAAAAAATGGTCTTCAAAAATTATGTTCAGTATAAAATTTAGAGTCTAATAAGATCAACATGATTTTTGATGAATAGTAAACTATGAATAGTGATTTTATGATTAGGATTAATAATGTGTCCAAATGGATTAGTAATCTCACTTAAAGAAAGTATTAAAATAAGCTAGGCACTTTGATTAAGTAATGTGATTCAATAAAATGGTTAAATAACGGTTTCATAAATTATTATTCAAGTATTAGTTTTTTCTGATGAATAGTGTTTTTTAATTAAAATTTTAATTAAAAATATTTAGAAAATTATTTTTATAAAATGGAGTTCATTTTTGAACTCAGAGCATCGATATTATGTTAAGGTAATTTTTGGGGATTTTTCTGAATTTTTTTTTGATGAATACTGTTTTTAATTAAAAATTTAATTAAAAATATTTAGAAAAATATTTTTATAAAATGGATTTCATTTTCGAAATCATAGCATTGATATTTGGTTAAGGTGAAATTTTGGGATTATTCTGAGAAAGTTGAATTTTCGATGAATAGTGAAAATGCAGTTTTTAAGTTACGGGTGTTTAATGACATCATTAAATGATGTATTAAGTATTTAATCAATATGGTCGACTTATGAATAGTAAGATAAGGTATGATGTGTCCCAAGTGACCAATACAATGGGAAAATACCATGGGCAAGCCCATGGTTTTGCCAAAACCACTAATGAGGTGTCCCTTGGCCATTAATGCCGTGTCCCCTCACTTTCCCTATAAATACCAAGCCATCCTCTAATCCATTCGACTCCCCACTCTCCTCCAACTAAGTTCTGGTCTCTTTACCTCCCAAGTAGTCCTCCCAAGGTTCCCCCAAGCCCTCAGGTCCAAAACTTTGAGTTTTAAGGGTTACGTTTTAAGGTAAGGGATCCGACCTCTCTCTTTAATTTCAAGTAATCTCTTTTATGTCATTCCTTTTATGCTCCATGTTATTATGTTGGAGGATGTTTTTTTATACTCCTATTACTGCCCTTTTCATGTTCATATAAAGATAGATCCCCTCTTACTCTCATTATTTCGTTTTATGAAGTTTTAAGTGGCGCCGTTAGGCTGCCGAAATTTTTGTAACGGATTCTTTCTCCCTTCTCATTTTTCAAGATCTATTTTAATGTAATGTATTTATAGTTCCTTTTTTTTGTTTGGGTTTGATCTCTAAATTTATCATACTGATCTTTTATGTTCATATGATGAGATACCCCATTTGATCTCTTCAATTCAGTATTTTTATGTTTTAAGTGGCGCCGTTAGGCTGCCGAATTTTTAAGTGGTTCTTCACCCTTCTCGTTTTGAAGTTCTACTTTCATGTCAATTATTTCAAGTTCCTTTTTGTTATGTCGGGGTATGATATCTATATCTATCATACTGGACTCTTATGTTCATATGATGAGAGACCCCATTTTATCTCTTCAATTCAGTATTTTGAAGTTTTAAGTGGCGCCGTTAGGCTGCCGAATTTTTAAGTGGTTCTTCACCCTTCTCGTTTTGAAGTTCTACTTTCATGTCAATTCATTCAAGTTCCTTTTTGTTATGTTGGGGTATGATCTCTATATCTATCATACTGGACTCTTATTTTCATATGATGAGAGACCCAATTTTATCTCTTCAATTCAGTATTTTGATGTTCTAAGTGGCGCCGTTAGGCTGCCGAATTTTTTAGGGGATTCTTTCACCCTTCTCATTCTTTTCAAAGTTCTACTTTCATGTCAAGTCTTTCAAGTTACTTTTAAATTATGTTGGGGAATTATCTCTATATCGATCATACTGAACTCTTTTGTTCACATGATGAGAGACCCTATTTGATATTTTCAAATCATTTTGTTTGAAGTTTAAGTAACGTCGTTAGGCTGCCAAACTTTCATAAGAGAAATCTAATTTTTGTATTCCTTCCATGTTTTTCATTTCAAATGGTATTTCCTTGAAATTTCATTACCATGATCATGTATCCTTCTTATTTTGTCCATATACTTTTTTATGGGTCATTTATGAATGTTTGACCCATTTTCCCTCTCTTTTTAATGTCTTCTAAAACCTCGTAACATAGCCGTTATGCTGCAGAATTTCTGTCTCAAAATGTCTCTCTCTTTTTCTAAAGTTGTTTTATATTATTAAGTGAATAATCAAAGATCTTTCTTCTAAAGCGGTATTCACATATATACCAAAATGTTCTATTTTAAATTATGGGATTTTTATACATGAGACCCACCTTACTTTTCTGTGGGTTTTTAAAGTGACGTAAAGATCATGTCTTTAAAGCAGTTTTTAAAACGTTATGATTTGAAATGAAACCCATTTATTTTGTGCTATATGGGTTCTTTATGAAATGTTTGATGATGATATATGTATCTCACGTGATAATAAAGGCAAATTTAAGGGTGTTCCCTGATAGCGCTCCAATGCATTGGTTAAAGACTTAATATCTAGAGATGACCATTTTTAACGACGCCTTGGTGAATAACCTTGGTAATTTTTAACGATGCCTTGGTGAATAACCTTGGTAATTTTTAACGACACCTTGGGGATGGACCTTGGTGAAACGAAACGATTGTCAATATTAAATTTTGCAGCCACATCTTCAAGTTATGAAAAAGTTTTATTTTTATTATGATATGCCTCATGATTTCATTTTCATGCCTTAAAGTTATTTTCATGACTTTATTGATGTATATCAAGTTCATATGTAAAATGTTTCACTTGCTTCCCTTGCTGGGACTTCTGCTCACCCTTTATTTTGATGTATGTCCCCAGGTTATGAGATGTAGTAATGAGCCTAGGGTGAACATGAGGAGAAGCCTTTCAAGTGTTTAAGAAGAATGTTTGTTTTGTTTCATGTTTTATGTTCCTTGTTTCCAAGACACTAAACCTTAAAGATCCTCAGTTCCGTGTAATGGAATGAAAATTATGTTATAAAAATAAGAGATGCTATAGTTGGTATCAAAGGATGGTTTAGTTATTTGTGGAAATTAGGATATGAAAACTCTAGGAAGAACCCTATAGAAAAGTTTAAATATAGGAAATCTTCCTGGTATTTTGGTGAGTATGGAGTAAGGGGTTGCCAAGCAAATACATCCATGTCTGGATATGAGCAGGTAGAGGTGGCTCTGGCACAGATGTACATAGGGGTAAAAGCCGAAAACACTGCTTTGAGCTAGACTCGGACGGGAACTGGTACACGACAACGGGCCTTACTTCACTCTTGGTTACGACACTCTCGAGGGATATGTTTGGGTAAATTCATAAGCTTGGTATGAACCATTGTTAAAGGAACAAAGATAAAATAAAAAAAAGATTCACATAAGAATATATGATCATGGATAACCTAGATGGGAACCTAGGGGATCACAAGTTAGGGTATACCTTTCCTCTACAAGTTATCCTTATATGCTTTAAGTTCCTTTTCATGATTATTGGTTAAGTATTTAAACCTCTAATTATACTTTCTCTTCTTAGTTAATGGTGGGAAATGGAATAACGTGTCCCAACAGCCAATGTGATAGGAAATGCGACAATTTCCGTATTAATATGACAGATATGATTAGGGGATTAAAAGATGATTAATATTTTGGAAGACGTTCACTATTTTGGGGATCTTATATGATCGAGGTAAATAGATTACTATAGTATTTTCATTGAGGAGTATGGTTGACTTATATTTTTAAGAATTGATGAATTTAAGGTGGAATTATAGTAATTAAGGTTACTTATGGGAATTATTAACCTATCTTGGGTAAAATATGTTTAGGTTAGCTACTTTTGTTATAAGATGTTAGGAGTGGTTGATGTTGTCTGGATATGAACAATGAAGTTATTTTGGAAGACTATGTTATCAAATCCTTCTTGTATTTGGGTTTCAATCTTAGTTTGGTTTATTTTGAGGAATTTTAAGGACCGTTATTTATGGAATGGTCTATGATGAACTTTGGGTAGTACCATGGAACTTTGAAGATTTAAAAGTAGTTTCCATTCCTATGGGATTCTTTCTTTTTGAAGAGTTGTTTTACCTTAACCTTTCTATTTTTGGGATAATGTTTAAAGATAGAAGAAATAGATAGGTAATCTTTTGTAGATTATGTGATTCTCTAGAAGATGATTCTTGTGCTTTTATGAGACCAAGTGTTTTTGAATTCTCATCATTTGGAGAAAAGATTAGTGTTGGTAGGGACTTATTAAAGGATGAAACTCTACTTGAAGGTAGGTATATTTTCTTATGTTTTTGTTCTATGTAGTAAATGAATTCCTCAAAATTATGAAAAGAAACATAAAACAAAAATGTTGTTGGTTTACGTTTCCTATGATTTAATCAAAGGCCGTTTACACACATCATAAGTTTGGGATTTTCTTATGGTTAACTTTATCCTAATCATGTTCTCTATCACTCTCCCTCAGAACTTGACCCTTTGTTTTCTCCTCCATGTCTATGTTTTCCTACATGGAATCCTAGTGTGAGTTAACTCGGGTGACCATTTTACTTCCCTTTCTTTCTTTTAAAGTAATAGTTTTACTGACTCCTTTTCTGATATGGGACTTTCAATGAAATTTCAAAACCCAATTTTAAAAATAGCGAGGAAACAATTTCTTAAGGGGGGAAGATTGTAACGACCCGAAATTTTAAATAAATATTGTTTCCTAATTTTATGTGTTATTTTATTTTATTTTTTATACTCAACAAAAATGTTTCATTTGATAACATGAGTATAATTAAAATTAGACTGTTGGGTTTCGACTGTTATTTGAACATTGGTCAATATGACCGCTGGAAACTAAACGTTTTGACTATTGTCTCTAAATACAAGCAATATTGGTTAATTAATATAGAAAGAAGATTCGATTGCCTCACCCAGAAGTCTTGGACCGATCAAAGCCCATCTAACAGAACTTGGGAAGGAGGTAGCACCACTGGGCTTTGCTCTGGACCAAACCCAAGCTGAACTTCATCGTATAAAGCTAGAACGGGATCGCCTTCGCGAGAAGTTCAAACTAATAGAAATTACTACTCGTGCGATGTTGGCCGATCCTCCCTTGGATTCTCTCACCTTAGCACACCTTACACTTAGGTCCTATGATGGTGTGATAAGGGGCTATGTAAGGAGACCGTAACTGTCTTGTGTAATCCTTTGTTTTAAATAAAAATTTCGATTTCTTTTATGAATTTTCAAATGACCAGATAAATATAGTATGCATATTTTTTATGAATTTTAGAAAAAGGATATTTTAAATATGTTTATGTAAACCCTAAATAATTAAAAATGTGTAATGATTTTCAAAAAATGGTCTTCTACAATTATGTTCAGTATGAAATTTAGAGTCTAATAAGATCAACTTGATTTTTGATGAATAGTAAATTATGAATAGTGATTTTATTATTAGGATTAATAATGTGTCCAAATGGATTAGTAATCTCACTTAAAGAAAGTATTAAAATAATCTAGGCACTTTGATTAAGTAATGTGATTCAATAAAATGGTTAAATAACGGTTTCATAAATTATTATTCAAGTATTAGTTTTTTAGGATGAATAGTGTTTTTTAATTAAAATTTTAATTAAAAATATTTAGAAAATTATTTTTATAAAATGGAGTTCATTTTTGAACTCAGAGCATCGATATTATGTTAAGGTAATTTTTGGGGATTTTTTTGAAAAAAATAAATTTTTGATGAATAGTGTTTTTAATTAAAAATTTAATTAAAAATATTTAGAAAATTATTTTTATAAAATGGATTTCATTTTCGAAATCAGAGCATTGATATTTGGTTAAGGTGAAATTTTGGGATTATTCTGAGATAGTTGAATTTTCGATGAATAATGAAAATACAGTTTTTAAGTTACGGGTGTTTAATGACATCATTAAATGATGTATTAAATATGTAATCAATATGGTCGACTTATGAATAGTACGATAAGGTATGAGGTGTCCCAAGTGACCAATACCATGGGAAAATACCATGGGCAAGCCCATGGTTTTGCCAAAACCACTAATGAGGTGTCCCTTGGCCATTAATGCCTTGTCCCCTCACTTTCCCTATAAATACCAAGCCATCCTCTCATCAATTCGACTCCCCACTCTCCCACAACAAATTTCTGGTCTCCTTACCTCCCAAGGAGTCCTCCCAAGGTTCTCCCAAGCCCTCAAGGTCCAAACCTTTCAGTTTTAAGGGTTACGTTTTAAGGTAAGGGATCCGACCTCTCTCTTTAATTTCAAGTAATCTCTTTTATGTCATTCCTTTTATGCTCCATGTTCTTATGTTGGAGGATGTTCTTTTATACTACTCTTACTTCCCTTTTCATTTTCATATAATGATAGATCCCCTATTACACTCATTATTTCGTTTTATGATGTTTTAAGTGGCGCCGTTAGGCTGCCGAAATTTTTGTAACAGATTCTTTCTCCCTTCTCATTTTTCAAGATCTATTTTCATGTAATGTATTTCAAGTTACTTTTTATTATGTTGGGGTATGATCTCTAAATTTATCATACTGATATTTTATTTTCATATTATGAGAGACCCCATTTTATCTCTTCAATTCAGTATTTTGAAGTTTTAAGTGGCGCCGTTAGGCTGCCGAATGTTTAAGTGGTTCTTCACCTTTCTCGTTTTGAAGTTCTTCTTTCATGTCAATTATTTCAAGTTCCTTTTTGTTATGTTGGGGTATGATATCTATATCTATCATACTGGACTCTTATTTTCATATGATGAGAGACCCCATTTGATCTCTTAAATTCAGTATTTTGATGTTTTAAGTGGCGCCGTTAGGCTGCCGAATTTTTAAGTGGTTCTTCACCCTTCTCGTTTTGAAGTTCTACTTTCATGTCAATTATTTCAAGTTCCTTTTTGTTATGTTGGGGTATGATATCTATATCTATCATACTGGACTCTTATGTTCATATGATGAGAGAACCCATTTTATCTCTTCAATTCAGTATTTTTAAGTTCTCAGTGGCGCCGTTAGGCTGCAGAATTTTTTACGGGATTCTTTCACCCTTCTCATTCTTTTCAAAGTTCTACTTTCATGTCAAGTATTTCAAGTTAATTTTTAATTATGTTGGGGAATTATCTCTATATCTATTATACTTAACTCTTATGTTCACATGATGAGAGACCCTATTTGATATTTTCAAATCATTTTGTTTGAAGTTTAAGTAACGCTGTTAGGCTGCCAAACTTTCATAAGAGAAATCTAATTTTTGTCTTCCTTCCATGTTTTTAATTTCAAATGGTATGTCCTTGAAATTTCATTACCATGATCATGTATCCTTCTTATTTTGTCCATATACTGTTTTATGGGTCATTTATGAATGTTTGACCCATTTTCCCTCTCTTTTTAATGTCTTCTAAAACCTCGTAACATAGCTGTTATGCTGCAGAATTTCCGTCTCAAAATGTCTCTCTCTTTTTCTAAAGTTCTTTTATATTATTAAGTGAATAATCAAAGCTCTTTCTTCTAAATGGGTATTCACATATATACCAAAATGTTGTATTTTAAATTATGGGATTTACATACATTAGACCCACCTTCCTTTTCTGTGGGTTTTTAAAGTGACGTAAAGATCATGTCTTTAAAGCAGTTTTCAAAACGTTATGATTACGAAATGAAACCCATTTATTTTGTGCAATATGGGTTCTTTATGAAATGTTTGATGATGATATATGTAGCTCACATGATAATAAAGGAAAATTTATGGGTGCGCCCTGATAGTGCTCCAATGCATTGGGTAAAGACTTAATCTCTAGAGATGACCATTTTTAACGACGCTTTGGTGAATAACCTTGTTAATTTTTAACGACGCCTTGGTGAATAACCTTGATAATTTTTAACGAAACCTTGGGGATGGACCTTGGTGAAACGAAATGATTGTCAATATTAAATGTTGCAGCAACATCTTCAAGTTATGAAAATGTTTTATTTTTATTATGATATGCCTAATGATTTCATTTTCATGCCTTAAGGTTATTTTCATGACTTTATTGATGTATATCAAGTTCATATGTAAAATGTTTCACTTGTTTCCCTTGCTGGTCCTTCTGGTCACCCTTTCTTTTGATGTATGTCCCCAGGTTATAAGATGCAGTAATGAGCCTAGGGTGAAAATGAGGAGAAGCCATTCAAGTGTTTAAGAAGAAAGTTTTTTTTTGTTTCATGTTTTATGTTCCTTGTTTCCAAGACACTAAACCTTAAGGATCCTCAGTTCCGTGTAATGGAATGAAAATTATGTTATAAAAATACAGGATGCTATAAATAGTACAACAAATGAATCTCACATATTTAATATATTACATCATTTTATCCATGTGATATTTTCTGCCATACAAGGACTGATCCCCATGAATCCATCCTAATCCATTACCCAAATAACATTGAGTTAACACCTACCTCAACCGCTGAGGTTTTTAGATTGGTACTCGTATAAGAGAATAATGAGGCCTATGACTCATCTAGAACGTGAAGAATTTTTCAAAGGCTTATAGTGAACACTACCTATATCAATGGCTCAATAATACTAAATTCTCTCACCAATTTTTTAGGGTTATTGAAAATTTTCTTGACTCGATTGTACCCCAATGTGTTTCTCAAGGTTTCTATGGATATATAGTAGAAGGAGGCCAATCATGTGTAATTATAGAATATACTTTCTAATCACCCAAGGAAAGGTATCATAAAATGATATTTTATTTTAAAAATTATCATGAAATAGATAACAAAAATAAGGAAATGATAAAATAAGGATATACTATAATTATAAAACATTTGGTAAATACAGAATAAAAATTTCAAGGTTAAACAATCCAATTCAATTGTCAATGCAGATCATTTTTTCTTTTATTTCAAAAACAATTTTTCCTTATTTTATAAATTCTTGGAATAGGGGATCACATGTTTACCTAATAGGAGAAATCTATAACTTAAAACCTATTGAAATCACCTTTGATAACCAAATAAAAAAACTTTAGTTACCTTTTGATGAAAAAAATGAAACTTATTTATGCCCATTCTTTTTAAATTCCTTTTTAAAACATATATATTAAATCACCATACCCATTTTGAAATCCCATTTTAATTAATTTATATCAATTAAACAATTTTTTTTAGGTATTCTAATATCATAAACCATTTCCTTAATGAAATATCATTTTAAATTTAGAAATACGTTCATTTTTTTACATTGATTTAAAATCACTTATGCTTCCAAATCTGACATACACTGGGCCATTGTAAATAATTCAACCAAAGTGACACCAATGAATAGTTTATAAATATTTATTGTCCTTTTGACTGTTAGGATAATGTTATCCTATCATAATTTTGGGGGTGAGTCATTCCATTTCTAGAAACAATGATAATGGTTATAATAATAATAAAAAACCAAAAAATGATTGAAATTGTCAAAGGAATTTACCACTTGAAGGCCAATTTTCTTGTTCCCATGATCCGTTTAATTAATCCATGTTTTTGAATACCTACACTAATTCAACAAGAATATATATAAGTCATAAACTATCTTAAATTTATATATTATCCATTAAAAACAAAAAACCCTATTTAGAATAATACATTCATTTATTTCATTAGAATGTAATGATGTAAAAAATTAGGGAAAAGGTGTATAGAGTACTACGAATGAATACCTATACTTAATCCACAAAATCCAAAATTTTGTGATCTTATTCAACTGTCAACCAATTTTGTTCTATATAACTCAAATAAAATTAATAATGTAAATAACGCAAGTGAAAAACTAAGAGATAGTGAGAAACCGTGTTTCTCAATCCTTATATATGGGCCATACAGAAATTCCCATAGAAAGAGCATTATCCTACAATGATTTGGTAGAATTATTATCCAATATTATTAACAAAAATGATTAAATATGTGAAGATAAAATAAAAGGGGATGGGGAAGTTCTTTCCTTGAATCTATGTTATGAAATACTGCAATAAATCTAGATTAAAGGGAGAAAAGTAGGTGTAATGGGATAAAAAAGGTGTGTCTCTCCTTATATTCTTATGAACACATAAAAGATAAACCTATGGTTGTTCAAAATTAACCCTATGAAAATGTCATATTAAACCATTTAAAAAACCATTATGGGGCCTACAGGGTACCTGGTTGGCCTTGAATGAGAAACTACTAACTCACTGGGTACCCAGTGGCATAAATCTAGCTACTTGATGTCCAACACAATGGGACTACTCCACTAGTCACTATAGTGGGAACCCAATGGTTTTGGATTGGGTACCTAGTGGAACAACACTACTACTACCTTGTCCATTTCCATTTTCAAATAGCTAAAATATAATTCTAGGTATTCTATAATAAATATTCACCTATAAAACATATCTTCAAACATCATATACATACCCAAAATATCATTTTTTAAACCAAAATAAAATAGTAAAATTATTCCATCTTATGGAATATTTTATGTCCCCATATTTTTATTATCTCCACATTTCGTAATATTTTTAACTATTATCCCTTTGATATTAAACCCCAACAACATATTCTAAAATATATTTATACAAGAGAACTGATTTTTTTATATAAAACACATAGGGAGAGAGGATTATTCAAACCTATATGTATTATAGGGGTGATTGGACACCAGTATTTAACACATTCTTCTCTTATGACGTTGCAAATAGTGGTTTCATAAAAATACCCATAACCATCTGATGTATTTAAAAATATTCTATTTTTATAACCTCTTTCTCTATATTCATATTAATGATGTAATATCAAATATCTATAAATTTTATGAAGTATTGTTATATTGGTTTTTTTATAAGATAAATTTCACTATTGTTATCATTCTAGATTATCACATAAATATTAATTATTTCTCAGAGATCTTAAAACAGTTTCTTTATCCAAATCAGTCTGGTACATGATGTTTTCTCCGAAATAAACTTCACCTCAGTCATGATAAGATAAGTAATATATTATTTATTTATTAATGAATCAATAAATTTCTTCTCAATACAAAAAGTTTATATACTTTTATATAATATTTTAGTGATATTTTTAACCCAACTCATTTCATTTTAATCCATTGGCTATTACATATTTTATACATTAAACAATAACCTATAATCAATTGTATATTGAACACGACTCATTAACCTCTTCACTAATATGATGTTTTCTTACCTTATATTATTTTTAAATACTTTAATCATATTTTATATAAAATATAATATACCTTTTTCAATAAATTAAATAAAACTTCTAATAATTCTTTGAAAATTAATTAGATCAACAATTTTTCTATTCTCATTATTCATTTGACATATTCCTACTATAATGGGTGTTGAAAATGAATCAAAATTATTCATTAGAAAATTATTAAACAATTCATTATAATAATTTAACTAAGAGATAAATATATACTCACCTCATTTATTTACTTATAACTCAAGAGAGTAATTGATTTATTCAATCATTGATATATTATTCTCTGATTACATTTAGATCACTAATTGATTACATAATTTATCTTTTATTCTACAAAATATGATATCAAAAATATATAATATATCCATAAATTATCCTTTGTATTCAATCTGTATATATATATATATATTACTAATAATATTGTCACTCTTAAATTAAGTCTAATTTCACTTAGCATACAAATCGTTTATTTTTTATTCATTCTATATAAAAGCTTTATCAGATGATAAACGATGATATTGTTATCATATATAAACATACTAGGTTATCTGGATTTATACTTACACCTTGAGAACTACATTTAGTAATACTATCTAAATATACATAATATATACAAATTATCATTTTTAGGTTTCTACTAATAATAATAGACGAATCTTTCCAATCCTTTCCAATAGTGTGAATGTTTTTTTTTGTATAAATACCCTAAATTTGGGAATGAAATTTAAAAAAAACTCAAAACATTTACCACATTACTATTTTCATTAGGTTTATTCATTAATATATATTTTCCATGATATTTTGTTCATGGTAAGTATTCCCATGATCCCAAGCATAGTTATTTTTAATTTGTTGAGGGAATTATTTCATAGACTTCACCTACGATTCATTAATCATTTAAAATTTAAATAATATTTTAACTTATTCTGTTAAAAAATATTTCACATCAAAATTATTTTATTTTTAGGTTTATTTATGTTCTATTTTTTCACTTTTTATTTTGAATTAACCAAATTTTAATGTTCCAATTTTCCTTTTTATTTAAGTCAGTGTGTTATTCCCTTTAACATTACATTTATTTTATTGTTAAATTTTATAATACTATTATGTGATTTTCAATGAGGTTTTTAAATATAGAACACATATCATCCTTATATCAATTAATACCTTCCATATTTGACCCACATTAATAATTTACATGTTTTATTTAATTACATACACATAATTTCTCTCTATAATTTTATTTAGATGATTGTGTAAGATTTAAGATCCTTGATCATGGACAAATAACTAATGTATATACCTTCACCCATTATATCTATATGATTTTCTTGTATCCCATATTTGTTATTATGAAACACTTACGTATGAATACTATAAAATATTTTAAAGTTTTTTCCTTCCTTATAAGATCCATTTTGGAATGACCTGCTCCATTGAAATTTGAAAATACATGTTTTTAGAATATATACTTTCCATGTCATTTATGATGTGGTTTGCCTTTTAAAACAATCCATTTTTTATAGATTTATTATAAGATAATTTTAATGTTTGATTCAATGTTTCTCTAAGAAATATCCAACTTTGATCGAGGTAACCTTTAATCAATTTCTTATGGAAAAGGTTTTGGTCATCGTTTCACTTTATTTTCAACGAGCCTATAATTGTTTTTAATATAGATGATAAAATCCTTCTTCTAGCACAAAAATGTGATTAAACCTATTCATAAAAATAAAAATAAGGATCCTTTACATTTAATCCCACTTTTTATCATATAACGATGAACATAGGTGTCAACGAAGTTAATAAAGTATGAATAACTATTATTCTTCTTGTTCTATAGATTGTGAAAAATAATTACAATCATGAATGAATTAAATTTATCTTCTCATTGCATTTCAAAATTTTTATTCCATTCATTATATTATGATTTAATGTATTCTCCCTAATTTTTTAATGTACAAACCCATGAATTTGATTCTGAAATATATATACATATATATATATTCAACACTATGGGTACAAATCTTTTCCATGATATCAAAATTAATAATAATTAATAATGACACATCTAATTTAATTAAAAAAGTGTACATTGATACACTGTTTTGCGTGTATCATTAATTTAAATGAAAAATAATTATTGGATCCACATCATTGATTAAAACTCAAGAGATTGTAACTAATTTTACCCATAAATAGTATTACCAAATTCTTCAACACTTATTATATTTTTCACATCTTACAAATTGTTTTTATTTTTTTAAATCTCCATCATTTACAAATGCTACTATTATATCCATGCAATTATCTAGAATTTGAAATAATAGTACAATTTTCATCACATGAGATGAACATATACTATCAAATATCCATGAGGTATTATTTTTCCCCTTTAATGCAACATCAAATAAGTTCTTTTTATTTATTCATTTTCCATAATGAAATAACTCTATGATTTGAGATATTTTTGGTCTACTCTTATTTATTAATTATATATTCAATGACATATTATTCCTATTCAAGAATATATAACAATTTATTTAATTGAATAAAATTCCTAACCCTTATTTACTCTTTTTTCAAAAAAAAATTATTTTGAATTTAATCTCTTACATTTCAGCAGTTAAATAGATTTTGGTCATAGTTAGAATAAAAAATATAATTAAAATTAAAATATTGTCTCATTTATGTTTTTGGATATATATTTTCCAAAATTTGAAATATTCTATTATGATACTCAGTTAGACCAAACTTTGACACCTAATTAGTAGAAGTAACTTCTTTGTTCTCTTCTTAATTACACCTAAATACATCCAATTTTTTTGAAATACTCTTAATGATTTTTCCTGATACTCTCACTCAATATTTTTATTCCTTTTAGATATTGAACATTTTAAATTAAGCTTTATTGGTTGAGACTTAGATGATTTTTTCTTACACAAAATTCGACTCTTGTCACTAAAAATGGACTTTTTTTTCTCAAACATTACCTAAATATTCATTGTATGTTTTTCTATTTTTTTATATCACACCATTGTATCTTAGAAATTTTAAATTGTTTTTAGAGATCATTATATGTTTTTAATGTTTAAATTATTCTATAAATTAACCAATTCAATATAGAGGTATTAAGTCCTCTATCCCCATTATTCAATAAAAACATTTATATTTTCTATCAGCATAGAATAATCTTTAATATTTAAATTTTTTTTTGTAATGATCTTTGAATTTTTTTGAGTAATAGAATTTTCCTCAACCAATTATTCAATTTGGTTGATTACAAATTCTATTATATCAATATATTTAGAAGTATATTTCCTAAAATTGGATGTGTTATTGATTTTATTTAATTTACATATCCTCTTGAGGACCTTTTAGATCGAATTTAACTTCATCAAAATATTTATATAAGTTATCAATTTTTAGTTTGAAATTTACAAACAGTTTCAATAAACATAAGTTCTAAATTTGATTTATACGTGATATCTTCTTGTTTATGAGTTGACACACGAACATTTTTCTCTTCGCTCAAATATGTTCTTCTTGAGACAATAATTTATATTTTATTTTAAAATGTAGATTTATAATTTATTATTGGGGATTTTTTAACTTTTTATGTGAATTTATTGTCAAAAAATACTTCTCTTTTAGTCTTAGAAAACATTCATTGATCGGAATTTTTTTTAATAATTAAAAACCACCAGTATTATTTTATCTTCAAACCTACCATTTCAAAAAATTGAATTTTTTAAAAACCAATAATATGAACTCATAATAGATATCTTTATCATCTTATTATTAGTTCAATTGATTATTTTTTATAGCCCTGAATGATATTTATTTATATAAATAACTTTAAATATCATTAGTATTTTCTATAATGTAATATTTCTCCCCCATATTTTTTGTGCGTAATGAAGAAATACCCAACATAGATCACATTATTAAATTAATAAAAATTATTCATTATATGAGGTGTAGATTTATTAATGAATTTTTTTAGTGTTTCCACTTATATATCATTTTAAAATGTTTTTTTCATAGAGAAAACCAAATCAATGTTTTGTTTGAAAAATTCAATGATTCCTTCATTAAATTATATCATTATGAATTTTAAATTTTTATTCAAGAAATGAAGTTTTTTGTCTATATTACCATGTAATATATTTCATAAATATCATAAAATCTATCCAAACATCATAATAGGGTTAAAGTTTTTTAATTTTAGGTATTTTTGATATAATAGAGATTTAGATAAGTTGTTCTGGGGATTTTCAATCAAAATAAAAGAAATTCATTTCTGATATAGTCTTGGAAATCCTTATTAGATCTTAGATTTGAATTAAATTTATCATTAATGAGAAAAAATCCAATCATATATATCATAAATAAGACATCAGATAATTATTATGTATATATAATATGATAGTCTATCACTTCAAATATTAGAAATATTTTAAAAATAAAAATATTCTTGATATTTAATTGGATTTATTAGATTATAAGATTCACTAAGAATGACCATTTTTACGTTAATACCACTTGTTGAGTACAGGGTACTACATAAACTGAGCGGAGGGGGTGGGGAATTAGTGGGTGAATTATTTCGAGATAAATACACATAATTTAATATTATTTACATTTTATAATAAACTGTGAAACTATCAATCATACTAAAAAATTATTTGAGTAATACAATGTAAGATAAAGTCTATAGACAAAATAATTTTGACTTGTCTATCCAACTGGCTATGTCCAATGAGAATACACATAATGACATGTCAATATACCACAAAATCACCAATAATTTTATTTTATTACTTGTTTAGGATTGGTTCACATAAAATTCTAATAAACACATCTAACCCTTCTCTCTCTAATCATAATATTGATAATGGTTATACCGGATGAATTATATCTCATGCCATTATAATAAATGGACCAAATAAAAAAAATTACCCATGGTGATTCTCTTTAACTACATGAAATTATGAATAATGTCTCCATACCTCCATGACCTCTAAATTTAAATTCAATAATGTAAGGATAAATATTTCACAATAGACACTCAAATCTATTTAATTAAACTATTTATATAATATAATTTCATTCATTATATGTGACTTCAATTTATTTTTCAAGTTTTTACATTGTATTAAAGATATACTAAATTATAATTTTTTTTCTATGATTCATCCTAATTATGTGATAGTAAATAACATCCCTTCTAGTAAAATAGTATGTCCCAAAATATGTTTATTTTTTTAAAATTTAATGTGATTATAATTTTAAGTTTTATTTTTTATTTATAAAATGAAGATGTGTTCTTTCTAAACCAAAATCCTGGCACCATTGATTAAATCACTAAATCTAAGATTATTTACGTTAGATATTTTTATTACATTATTTTGGACTTTTTTTATGTTTTTTGGATTTTATAAACTCCATTATTACCTTGTTTCTACTTTCATTACATGTTTTTCATGATCCATTTATCATTTTGTTTTATCTATGTAAGTATGTATTTGGTAATAAAATCATAATAAATTTTCATCAAAAATTCATATGTTCCATGGTCTTTATTTCTTCTACCCCATTTATTCTAGTGACGTTATAATTTTTTTGAAATGTGTTAAACCCAAGAATAGTCTTGCATTGTAACCCATTTTTGGTAGTGGCTCAACAACAAATATTATTCACTATAATATCACACAAAAAATGGTTTCATAACGAAGTCATAGAGTCTAGTGGATCACCAATTTTTCTTATAAATACATAGGACTATGATGTTCCCTTTCACACTCTGAAATTGTTCTATCAACCGTGATATGATTTTTCAATATGTTTTATGAAAAATTTCAAAAATTATTAATTTTAATACATAGAACCATTGAATTTATATATGGTTAGCACTACATAGTTGTTTGAATTTTCTTATAACAAAATCTTCCTTTAAATATATTTTCTTTCCAAGATGATTATACTGCCTTTAAAGAAAGTCCAACAATATATAATATCTATAAAAAGTCATGAATTTATTATAAATACATTAATAATTATTATTATAACAATCTACATTAATTTTTATAAAGATACAATAAATTATAATAAATTCATAACTGCACATTTAATTCAATTTTTATATATTATATTGAAGATGAATTTATGTTAGTTTGTAAAAAAAATCCATGGGGTAGAATGTTACAAAAAATGATTTTATTTATTGTTTTATTTGTTATCAACCATTAGAAATAAAATTTTTGATGTTGGATTTATCTAAGAGTTAAAAAAAATTAGTGGGGGATAATGTTCCAACCAAGGGTCATATATAGTGTTGTATTTTTTATCAACCATTTGAAATAATAAATTTTAAGACATTTTCAACCATCAAGGAAGTATAAAATGAATAAATACATGAATATTGGTACTACTATACCATATAAGAGGGAAATTATTATATATAGATACATTTATAAAGTGTATAAAATATAAATAAAATAATTGGTTAAGGGTATAGTTTATTATTGGAGTAAAATAGATTTACAAAGTATATAAACAACAAATCATGATGTATTTAGGATAAAAATATTATTATTAAACACAAAAAATGTAAAAATTTGAATAAAAAATTCACAGTAGTTAGTGTTAACACTATGGTTTATACATAAATCTGGTTGATTTAGGGTTATTTATTTTATTATAATTGAGGTGATGCTATTTTTTGTAATGTATAAGAAGAATGCATTTATGAAGTATTTTTTTAAGAATATAAGTAGTATGATTTTTTAAATTATCATTTAATTATGTTATACAAGTTTTTTATCACTAAATATGGTGGGTATTGTTGAAGATAAAAACTAATAATGTACTAAAATACTTTTAGGATTCATTAAATTATATTAAAGTTGTTATATGTGTGTTAACAAACGTTATAAAGGGGAATATAAAATTTGTGAAAACATTATTGTTTTAGATGAAACAGTTTGTGCTTATACAGATGGAATTATCATGTTGATAGAATAACATATATCAGGAGAAAATAATAGTTATAAACCAATTATTTTTTAGCCATGGAAATTCTATGGTGATTTATAAAATTTAACAAAAAAATTTCTTTTCTATTTTTTGATAACACTTGAAATTTCATAGAGGAATTTTAAAATATATAGATGGAACCTCAATAAACAAAATCACATAAAGAACATGAACATGCCACAATGGTGTAAAATTTGGTAAATAATAGTGAAATTCTTATATGGGTCAAAAATTTATTTAATTTTTTTAATATTGACATGAATGTGATGATGTTTTATTGTAGTTTAAAGAGAGTAAAGGCTTAGAGGGAAATGAAAAAACCTTATATTGATTTTGTTTTATGTTTTTGAACATATTATGATTATAGTATCAGTATAGTATTTATTACCACATAGTATACTCATTTTTTTTATTCCTAGATAAAAGTTTGTGGTTGTTGTATTATGATGATATATATGTAGTACAAGAAATCTAGAAATATATAGCCATATTTTTTTATGATAGAAAAAAGTTTTTGGATACATCAATATACCAAAACTGGTGCCCATTATAAATATTCTGATTTAGTTATATTAACTATTAAATATATTAATATTATTAGTGTTCTAGAAAATGAGACTAGCATGATTTATAGAATTTTTTTTGAAAAATATTGATAAAACACTCATTAAGATGTCATTAATCATAAGTGAATTAATGATTTTATATAGTTCATGTTTTTTATATATATCATGAGGGTGTTTATAAGAAGATTGTAATAGATTTGAGGTGTTATAGAGATAGATATAATAAACAAAAAATTGTAAAAGGCATGAGGCATTGTTAATTCTGAATACTGAATTGGGTGATTATGTAGAAAAATAAGGTGTCTATGATAAGAAAATTAGCAATGTATGGTGTGACTATGAAGGATATTAAGTGAATATATGGAGTAAATATAGTGACACTAATGATGATAAATGAAAATTACTAACACTCCAACTAACAATGAATAATAAATTATATATATTACATTGGAATTTCATTTTCACGATAAAGGAGTTTTTTTTATTAAGAATGTCTCACATTGCACTGATAAGTGTCGTAACAATTTTTTTGTACATATATAGATTATATTTTTGAAGTTTCAAACATGGTAGTTTTTATAGAGATACTTAATAAGAATATTCATGTATCAAATATTAAAATAAACTATTCTCATAAGTGTGGTAAAAGAAACTTATCTTCAAGAAATTTTCAAATCATATTAAAATAAGTAAAACCTAAGATATATAAAGACGTTTGATGTTAAAATTGAATTAGTTTTTTATGAAATTACATTGGAATGAATGTTATTAATTTAAATTATTCAATTAATAAATATTAATATATTTATTATTTTGTGATCGAGGTCCTTATTAGAGTATCATTTATTTTCAATTATTTTTATAAAGTTATTAAATGAGAAATAACTGAATTTAATGAACTCGATGGCCATGGGTGAAACATTTATTAGAAAGATTCATTTCCAAAGAAGATAAAGGTACATCTTGTTATTTTTTTTGATTCTAAACACTACTCAAAGGATAAATATGAATAATGCATTAACATTATGCATGTGGAATATTTATCCTTTACATAATGTTCTTGAAAATTCATTGTAAATAAGAGTTTTTATTTGTATTTTTCTCAATATATATTGATTAGAAAATAAATTATACCTTCTTATGAGTTTATTTAGTTTATCGCATTAGTTTATCCCAGATTTCATAGATTTAATTGATCATATAGAAAATATAGTCCCCCACCATGGCAGTGAAACTTATGAAAATATTTTTTAATTTCTTTTATTACTTTACTTCTATATACTATTGAGAATAAATCATTTGATGGATTAGATCTATCCATTGAAATGTAATGGTGGATGTGTTTAAGAGAAATAATAATATTTTTTTGAAACATTGATTCACCCCCTTATTAGTGTTTCATCGTACCTTAACTAAGAACTATATTTGGTATGATTGATGATATGTTTCAACCACTATTGAATCCATCAATGTAATAATAAAAATAAATATTGATTATTCTTAATATTAGATATTAATCTCTTTGAAGGATGATAGTATTCTGAATTATATCAATAATATAAGAATTTATACCTTCGATGGGGAAACTATAATGTATGGAAAAATAGAATGGTTACCCACCATATATTAAAAGGTATGAAATTGAATTAATTTATTTTAATTTATTTTATACCTCTTGATGAATTATCACTCATAAATCATATTGGTAACACAAAAATTGAGTACGAAGGAAAGGTAATAAACATAATACTTATTTATTTTATAGAGATTTATTTTATGAAAGAAATGTTTTTTTAGATAGCTAAATATATAAGGGACAAATTGGTGAACATTTATGAATGTAATGGAATTCAAAAATAATATATTCTATAGACATAGAGTTCCATGTTTAAAGATTCCATAATGAATAATAGTGAAACTATGGATGATTATAACACCCATAATTTACATATATATTTATTACTTCAAAATTGATGAATATTCATTACAAAATATATCAAAACCAAAATAGGACTATATTGGTATAGTGTATTTAGAAACTTATAAAAAAAACAACTTGTGTATAAGATTTTTTCATTGTATTCCCCATATTTCTTCATAACTAGACCCATTTTTGACATATCATATTTAATACCCTTTTTCATAGCATCTAGAAAAGAAAAATATGAATGGGGGAGGTATAATGTTAAGTAAGGGTGAACAATGGAGATATAAATCATATAATAATAATCATCATATCATAATTACAAGACATAAGAACATAGCATTTGAAAATATTATCATGTATATGAAAGATCGTGTTATCATGTCATAGGATAAATTATAAAACTTCATAAGAATCAATAAAAATAATCCCAAAATTCCTAAAATAAGACATGAAGAGGTTTGGCATAAAAATAAGAATATAAAATCATATCATATTAGTCTAGTCTCATTTCCAAGACCATCATTGCAAAAAAAAGTCCCTTATCAAACCAAGTTCACTCCTCGTTCCTGCCCTATATTACTGAACATAGATAATTTCCCTTTCCACCCCTGTCGATCTCTTCAGATATAAATTTTTACCCAATGGATTATAGGGAGATATAGATCCCACCCATATCATAATTAAACCATTATTACGTATACCACAAGAACATAGATCATTCATAACCCATGAAATGAAATGGGCTACATAAAACACATTAACATAACCTAACTAATATAAAATAAGAAAAATCCATAAATACCAATCCCTAAAAGATGTAATACATTAAAAGAAAGAATAATAATGGTATCATAGGTACATATACCAAATTAAAAATAATTAACATCATATAATATTCTTTTATATGGGAAATAATTTTGATAAAACACTTGATATTAATTATCGAGGAAAATATCCTTTCTTCTTCAAAAACATTTTCTTTTCTCAAAATAACACCCAATTTTAAACGATAAGAATTTATTTTTAAATAAAATTGAAATATTTTATATAAATCTTAATGGAAATAAGGATCTATGAAGACATAATAATCCATTAATGTTGTATAAGTTAAAAAAAAATTCTCTTCATACTTTTTTCAGAAAAGTCAAAATTACCTCATATCGAATAACGACAAAAGATTTATTTCATTGAAATTTATAAAAATTCACAAAATGTTAAAATTAAATTTAAAAAATTGTATAAGAATATAAATAATATTAAATATTTTGGAAACAAGTATTTGGATGATTAATATACCCTTGTAAAAACTTATATATAAACAATCTCATATAATAACGAGATTATGAAATTATCCCTAACCATGGGTCTAATATCCTTCCTATGTATCTAAACCACATGTATAATGATTTAAAAATTGTTATTTACTTATTCCAGAATTATATTAGTTTTTATGATATCATATATGATCATATTATAATATTTTTAAATTTAACATTTCATTGTTACTCGTTATTTGGGAATTAAATACTTTATGTGCTTATGTATATTTTGTCACATAAGTTCGTGTTGCACTTATTAGGATTTAGTTATATTATTTAATAAATTATATTAGTATAATATATATCATATTTATTCATTAAATTCATTTATATAATGATGGTTTAATGAATATCATGAAGAAATAATCGTATTGCATCGTGAAGATGGTAGGCTGTACGTAGGTATGAGCGACGATATTATTCCCATAATTATTGAATGGTATTTAAGTAGATGGTGTATAATATTTCATAATCAGTAGCATGTTATAATAATAATATATAATTATTATTTCCATCATTACACCCTTGGAAGTACGATGGTGGTGAAAAATTGATTAAACCACGATGTGGAGACAGAATGTAGTATGTATGCACACAGGGTGATTTTGTTTTTCATAGGATGGATAGATGGTGGAATATGTTTGTTTCATAATTATAATACAATTTCACTATATGAGTGGTACTAATGTTATTACATTATTATGAAACAACCTATTTAGAGTAAGCATAAGAAGAATGAAATTTTAAAGAATTGGTAGAAGAGATTTCTTCTTCCTTGACATGCATCCTCTAAATCTTTTCTCAGAGCACTAGAGTTGGTATTTGAAGAAGAAAATAACCTATATAATTTAAATATGGAAGTTTATAAGGGAAAGTTTCAGAGTATGGATGATCTTGATGTCTTAAATTGATGTTTATAGGTGATGGAGGAGGTTCCCTCTAATAATTGAGGTGAGGGGCACCTATGGAAATTCATAATATATTAAATTAATATAAAATAATTTTTATTCCAAATAATTATAAATTGAAATATGTAAAATATTAGATTATTATAGTTCAAAATCCTATCATCCAAGAATTTTTTGACATGTATTGAGTTTATTTTAAACCTTATTTTCTTTGTTTACCCTTAATTATCCTGTTTTAATTTTAATTATGGTAACAACATTTTAAGTATTAAGAAGCTATAGATTTTAATTATATGTGGTAAATTTTCCACAATTATACAATTAATGAACCTTTTTAAATTATAATATTCTATTTGTTATTTTAATTTTTTATGGATTTTTAAATAATTTAATATTTTTATAAAACAACAATTATGTCAATTTCTACACTATTTATTTTATTGAATTTAAATAAAATCTAAACAGAGAGATAACATCAAACCAAACCATTTAATAATCTTATAAAATTTTATATTTACCTATAAAAATCATGGATTACAAAAATTATGTCAAATAATATTTATTTGAAAATTTATAATATCATTTATTTGATTCCTTTATTAATAAAGCAATCACTTCATCATTGTCATGTCAAAATGAAAATAAATTATTAAATTTCTAAAAATTATAAATGAAATAAAATGATGTATAAAAACTTTGTTTATTACTATTTATAAATAAGAGATCACTTATATTACCCATATTAAAATTGTTTTTATAGAATATATATGTTTATAAAATATTTTCCTTTACATTAAATTAAAAGTTATAAGTGCCATAATCACACCCAAGTGGATTCCAAAAGCCAAGTTTTCAATCGAATGGTTTTATTGGTCTATAATAGCTCATAAAATAACATTACGAGAACCATTATAGTAGTTTTATAATAGTATTCTTAGCCTCAATTACTCATTTTACCATTTTACTATGTTAATAAAAAATTTCGAAATAACTATTCATAATTCCCAAAAATAAAATAAATATATTGAAATAATTTGGACCTATGGAATCCAAATATAGATTCCATTTTACAAAATTAAAAATAATTAAGTTGTAGTAATTAATTTTAAAATCAATCCCACTGTAAGAATGAGAGAGTTGGTTGTTTAAAAGTTAAAACATTACAAAATATTGAAATGGTTTTACATCTCAATTAATTCTAAAATTAATGATAATTACATACATAAAATTTAATGATAAAAATATATTCTATTTATAATTTAAAACAAATTAATATTATAATTTAACCATATAAATTATTTTTATGAAAAATATGCATTCAAGTAAAATTTAGTGTATTTTTTCTATTCCTCAAAATTTGAATGTAATTACAAAAATTATAAAAATTCATCCAAAGTAAATTTTTATATTATGAATCCAAATAAAATTATTATGTTGTCATATATAAATTATTAATCTGTCAAAATATTAATATAAAATGGATTCACCATTCAAAGGCTTAAAATTAACCCTTTGAAAAAATGTATGTTTTTATACAGCAAATAGGGTTTATTCATACCATATGACTAAAATATCCATTGGATGAGTATAAAAAATATTTTATTAAGTATAAAACATATATAACTCATTAATTTCATTTCTTAAAGTAATTAAATAAATTTATTAACAAAAAAAATCAAAATAAATAATAGATTTATGTTTTTTCATAAATAATTGATAGCCATTGAATTAAAAATAAATTTTCATTAGTTAGTCATAATTATTCTAGGTAACCTAATAGATGGGCTATAAAAATCATTTTACACTAATGGTGCCACATAGTTCATTTAAACTAATGATGACGTGCAATGCAAGCTACTGAAGAATTAAAATTATTTAAAGAAAACATAACATAAAAACATCTAGGTACTTTGTACCTACCTTAAACTGATTTTCCCTTGAAATTATCGACTTGGATAAAAAATTATAATATCTCTCTCTCATCATATGCTCAAGCTCCCATGTAGATTCCTTAAATTGGTGGTTCCGCCAAAAAAATTTAACCAAGGGAGTGGTCTTGTTTCACAATACTTTTTCACTACGATCTAGAATCTTTATCGATTATTATTGATAAGTAAGATATTTATTTTGTGGTATGACTTATGAGTTTCATATAGGTGAAGGATCATGTATATACATTCTCATGAGTGATACACGGAACACATCAGGAAGTTGAGAGAGATTTGGTGCAAGCTCCAATCACTAATCTACCTTCCTAACACAACCAAAAATTCCAAAAGGATTAATATACTTAGGGATCAGCTAGGAATTCTTTAAAAATACATTATTCTCTTCTATGTAAGTATTCATAGAAAAAAATTATCAGAAATTTCATACTCTAAGCCTTTTCTTCAGTTGTCAGTATAATATTTTTGTTGACTTTGAGACTCTCTTATATTTTTTAGAATAGATCTTGCCATCTCTTCCATTTCATCAACAAGGTTAGGTCCAAATATATTTCCTTACCAAATTCATCCCAACAAGTTGGAGTTCTACCATTATTTTCATATTGGGATTCATAAGGAGCCATCTTAATACTAGAGTGAAATCAATTTTTGTAAACAAAATTTACCAAAGGTATGCATTTATTCTAAACTTCTTTAAAATTAATAGAGCACGATCTGAACATGTCTTCAAGTGTTTGAATTGTTTTCAGAGAATTACTGCATATCTGGGGATGATAAGTAGTGATGAAAGATAACATTATATCCAGAGCCTTATAAATAATTCACCCTGACTTTGAGGTAAACCTTATATCCTGATAAGATATAATGAAAAGTGGTACTCCATGAAATCTTACCAGTTTCTTTAAATATATCCTAGAAATTTGATCAAGAGGGAAATCCCCTCTAATATTAATGAAGTGTGCTGACTTCATAAGAAGATCAACTATAACCTAGATAGAATCATATCCTTGGATGGTTTGGGAGGTCCAACGACAAAATCCATAGTGATTTTTAAACTATTTACATTATGGTATGGGTAATTGTTGTAACACCCAATTAGAATTTTGTCTCTCAACCTTAACTTACTAAAAAACCATGAATCAAGATACATATTTGGATACATCTCTGTTCATTCCATCCCACTAGAAATACTCTTTCAGGTCCCTATGTATTTTTCAATTCTAGGGTGAATAGAGAATGAAGAAATATTAGCCTCACCCATTAGATCCTTCTTTAATTCTGGTATGGGAAGAATAAAAACACAATTTCTTAATCTTATTATTCCATTATAATCAATGTTTAATTCTGGAAAATTTATCACTTTTTTTGTATCTCTACATCATCCTTCTACACCTCTTTAATCTTTACTTGTATATATGGTTGAACATCTCTTTTATAATGATAATATTTCTCCTCTTAATTTAACATTTTAAGATTATCTATTTCAAAACAATAAATATTGGATATTTTGTGACCCACATCATGGATAGGATAACATTGGACTTTCCACTCAAAGAATCTTCCACCGTGTGCTCAATCATAGGGTGTTAATGTATTGAGTAGTCGTAATCTTTAATCATCTACAACCATCTTCTTTGGCACATATTCAGATCCTTTTGTGTGAAAATATACATTAAAAATTTATGATCACTATAAATATATAACATTTCAACATAAATATAATGCCTCAATATATTTAATGTAAATATTATTACCCATAACTCCAAATCTTGAGTTGGGTAATTTCACTCACTGATTTTCAAAAGCCATGTGGCATAAGCAATAACCATGTCATTTTGTATGAGAACACATCCAAAACCCTTCTTGTATGTATCACTATAGATTTGAAAAACTTTATCCACAACAACGAAGTGTGAGAACAGATTCAATGACTAACCTTATTTTTAGATCATTGAAATTATCTTCACACTCTTTCATCCTTTCAAACTTAACTCTTTTCTGAGTGAACTTGGTGAGTGGATTAGATAATCATGAAAAATATTTCACAAAACATTGATGATATTTAGAAATACCATTAAATATTCAGATCTTAGTTAACATTTTTGATCTTGTCTAAATTTCAACAAATTCTGTTTTTGATTGATCCATAGATATCCCCTCTCTTGAGATTATGTAACCCAAAAATGAATCTTTATGAACACAAAATTGAGACTGGTTAATTTTTTTCATAAAGATTATCTTTTATTAGGTTCTTCAATACAATTCTGATGTGATCTTCATACTCTTACTTAATCTTAGAATAGAAAATTATATCATCTAAAATAACTACCAAAAACTAATCAAGATAGTATCGAAAGACTCTATTCATTTTATCCATGAATATAGTGGGGGAATGAGTAAGACGAAAATGAATTAATATAAATTCATAGTTTCTATACATTGTATGAAATGTTGTATTTGGTATATTCTCCTTAAACCTTAATTAATGATATCTTGAATGAAAATAAATCTTATAAAAGTATTGAGTTCTATGTATTCGTTAAAAAATACATCAATTTATTGAAGATGATGTTTTTTCTTGACAGTGATCTTGTTAAGTTCTCTATAATCAATTCAGAGCCTCATTGATCCGTCTTCTTTCATAGAAAATTGAATATGTTCTCCCCAAGGTGACACAATAGGGAATATTAACCTCTTATCATGATTCTTTTGGAGTTTCTTCTTCAATTCCTACAACTCAATTGGGGCCATTCTATAAGGTGTCTTTGAAATAGCCATAAAAACCAGTATGATTTCAAATGAAAATTTAACTTCACGATTCAGTGGAAGACCTGGAAATTATTCTATAAATACTAAATATGTATCCCATAAAATAGGTGTATTCATAATTGTAATTTTCTCCCCAACCATTTGAGATAAATAACCATCATTTATAGGGAGCAAGACCCATACTATGAAAGAAATTTCAACTGGAAGATTATATTCATACTTTCACCGATAGATGATCGTAGATTGATCCATAATAATAAATCTAACTTCCCTTTCTTGGATATTGATATTAGATCCATATAGAGAAATCCAATCCCTAGAAAGAATCACCTTAAATTACACTTTAGTAAGGATCATAAAATTTTTAGGAAGTAGTTTCCCCCAAACATCAACTGAGAATGAATTATAAACTTTTTTAATGCGACTGTTGTTCCTTTATGAGTTTTCATAGCTGACTCAACATCTAATTTTAAAGTTAATACAGTGATACCCTTAGAAAGGTATTTAGAAATGAAAGAGTGGGTGGATACATAATGAAATAAAACATTTTCTACTTTAGATTTGATGGTAAGTGTTCCTTTCACCACTTGATTATCATTCTCCACATCACCGATTGTGATCACATGTGGATTTCCTTTGTCGTTGACCTTAAGAGTTTGTGGACATCGATAATTATCAATATCCCTTGGATTAGGGAATTAATTTCCATAATTATATATTTCCTTGAACTTGTAACATTGATGTGTAGGAGATGAATTCTATGTATCTTTTTCTCTATTCATGTAAGTAGACATCTTTTTCCCATAAATTTTGCATTCAACAAACTGAAAATATTCTTTTCAATATTTAAAACTTTTACTAGTCACTTTAAGGGAATTCCCTTGATGCTTCTTTAGACACATTTATTATAAGGGAAAACTCAAATTCTTTTCAGTGTGGTCTTTATATTTTACCTTGAATTCAATTTTCCTATTCTTATAAAACCCATAGGACTAACGGGTTACTCCAATCTCCATACCAACCTTGAGTTCACATCAAACAATTTCTTCATATATATTGAAGTTCCTTATGGTTGATGCACCTTAGAGACTTGGTTTTAGGCCACTAAAGAATTGATTAATCTTAGTTTGGATAATAATTCTAGAAGAATACCTTGGAGGTCCAGTAAAAGTTTCATTATAGTCACTAATAGATTCATCATAATTTCTCTTAATTTCAAGGAAATGATTCTCTATATTTGGTAATAGAATAAAAGGGAAGTACTTATTGAAAAATATGTCCTTCAACTCATCCCATTGCATTGATTGAATTTCATCTCTTTTATTCTTATTCTTGGTAAGGTTCCACCATTGATTAGATTCATCTTCCAAATGATATACTACTAATATGACTTTATCATGTTCTAAACACTGGATAAATGAAAATAACTTTTTAGTGGAATTAATCCATTGTTTATCCACTAATGGATCAGAAGACCCACTAAAAGAAGGTGGATGATCCCTCATGAAGGACTCAATACAATATTGTTCCCTACTTTGTTCATTTGGAAGTCTTCAATGACTCATAGATTGAGAAAGTTGTGTGAGCATAACTACAAGGTTTTGAATTCCAGCTTCAAAAACATTTTGTTTCTTAAGAGGGAAATAATTTCATTTCCCATCGCATTTAGCATTAATGTAGTTCCTTTGGGTTCTAGACGTTGACTAAAACCAAAATTCATAGTGTGAGAAACACTAATCATAATGGGAAACCCACATAATCAAGACAAAAATTTCAATTTATGACACTAGGTTTAATCATTTATTATTAATGGTCATTTCTAAAACACTAGGATTGGAACCTATACATATAAATATCCCTTGTTTTCTTACTAAGGGATCCTCCTCATATTTTATTATGTTTAACTATAAAATTTTCTCTGATACCAACTATAACTCACCCTACTTTACATACATTTATATTGCATAAAACTGAAAGAGTATTCATTAAAAAACATATCAAAACCGTGAAAAGAATGTTTAGGTAGTGTTTCTTTCAAAACTTAGATACATAAACAACTGGTTCATAAGACATATTCATTTTTTCCAACTTGTTTCATCATAACTGGACCCCCTTTTGACATATCCTATTTACTACCATTATTCATGACATGATGAAGAGAAATATTCAAAAGGGTGTTCTAAAATTATCTTTAAGGGTATGAAAGGGAGATATAAATCATATCATAATCATAATCATATCATAATTATATGAAATAAGAACAAATCATTTGAAAATATTATCCTGCATATGAATGATTGTGATATCAAGCCATGGGATAAATCCTAAATGTTTGTAAGAATCGATGAACATAATCCAAAAAGTCATGAAATAATATATGAAGAGTTATGGCATAAATATAATCATAGAAAATAATATCATATTAGTCGAGGATAAATTACAAGACCATCAGAAAATACAAAGTCCATTACTGAACTGAGTTCACCCCTCATTTCGGTGTTGTATTACTTAAATGTGGTCATTTCCCATTCTAGACATGTTTATATCATGCGATATAAATCTTTACCCAATGCATTGGAGGGGTATATAGTTCCCACCCATCTCATAATTAAATAACTATAACCCGTTCCATAATAACATATATAATTCATAACCCATGAAAGGAAATGGGTTTTATAAAACATTTCATCATAGCCTGCCAGATGAAAAAGAAACAAAACCCATAAGTACCAATCCATAAGAAATGTGAAAAAATAAAATAAAGTTTAATAATGGTATCATTGGTTCATATACCCACTATAACCTATTAAATATCCTATAACATTGTCTTGGATAGAAAATAATTTTGATAAAACACATGATACTAATTCTAGGAGAAAATATCATTTATTCTTCAAAAAAATTTTCTTTTCTCAAAAGGCCACACTATTTTAAAATTAAAGTTTTTATTTTAAAATAAAGTTGAAATCATGTAGAGTAAAATTATTTTAAATAAGTAGTTATGAATATGTAAAATTCTGTTCATGCTGTATAAGTTATAAATAAAATTATTCTTGTACTTTTTTCTAAAAAAATCAAAATTACCTCATATTGAATAATGACAAAATATTTCATTCATGACATTTAATAATAATTATAAATGTATAAAATTAAAATAAAAAAATTCTATAAAATTAGAAAAAATATTAGATATTTTGAAAAAATAGGGCTGGGTGACAAATATACCCTAGTAAATACTTAGGTTTAAACAATCTTAGATAATAATGAGATTGTGAAATTATAACTTACTTTAGGTCTCATATCCTTCATATGTATTCGAAACTCCTGTACAATTATTTAAATAATGTTTTTGACTTACTATAGAAACATATTAATTTTTATTATATCCTATATGATCATATTATTATCTATTTGGTAGTAACATTTCATTATTACTCGTTATTCAGTTATTAATTACTTTATGTTCTTATGCATGTTTTTTTAGATAAGTTCATGTTCTACTCCATAGGTTATAATTATTTAATCTAAATAATAATATTACTATAATATATATTATATTTATCTATTCCATTCGTTTTTATGATTATGTTTTAATGAAGATCAAGTATAATGAATAGTTTCACATAATGGAGACAGTAGGTCATTCATACGCACGAGTGACGATATCATTCCCATAATTGTTGAATGGTATTGAAGTTGATGGTGCATAATAATTCTGAATTTGTATCATGCTATAATAATAACAATATATAGTTTTTAGTTCCATCCTAATAATAATCCATGTTAGGTGGTGGTGAAAAATAGATTACACTACGGTGTGGAGACGGTAAGCCATACGTATACTCGCATGGTGATTTCATTTTTCATAGGATGGATAGAAGGTAAAATATGGTTGCTTCATAATTATAGTCACATATAGGTATATTAGTTATTCTGATATTCTTAATTTATAATGAAGTAACTAATGAATAGGAAGTATATGAAGGAAGAACTTTGAAAGAATCGGTAGAAGAGATTACCTCTTCCTCAAAGTGCTTCCTCTAAATCTCTTCTTAGAGAACAAAAGATAGTTTTTGAAGAAGACCATAACCTCTAGAATGTAAATGAGGAATTTGATAAAGGAAAAGGATAGGGTATGTCCAAGTTTGAAGGCTCAAATTTATGTTAATAGGTGAGGGAGGATGTGTCGTTTTATAATTGAGGTGAGTGGCACCCTTGGAAATTCATAAAATATTAAATTAATATGAATTAATATTTTTTTATGAAAAATGATTCAAGATTGAAATATTTATAAAATAATATGAATATAGTTTGAAATCATCTCATACAATAATTTTTATACTCTTATTTATTTTATTTTGAACCTTTTCTTTTCGGTTTACCCTAGATTATGTTCTTTTAAATATAATTGCGGTAAGAGCATTAAATGTATTAAATGCATGTAATTTTACATATCTGGGGTAAATTTTTAATAGTTGGAACCTTAATGAAATTTTAGACCTTATAATATTCATTTTTTTTATTTTAAAATGTTTTTTGTATTTGGAAATAACTTATTAATTTTCTATTTTAATAAAATCAATCTTGTAAAATTTTAAACTAATCAATTTATTGAATTTAAATAAATTTCAAAAATGATATAAGTTAAAAAAAACTGTTGAATAATATTATAACATGTCATATTTAGGTATAAAAAATCATGGATGATATAAATTATGTTAAATTATATTTATTTTTATATTTATAATTTCATTTGTTTGATTACTTCATTAATGATGCAATCACTGCATCATCATCCTGTCATAATAAAATTTAATTATTTAATGTATAAAGATCATAAAAGAATACCATGATGTAGTAGATATTTTTATATTTTTATTTAATATTTATAGTCTAAGAGATCACTTATAAAACCCCAAATTATTTTTTCATTAAGAAGATATATGTTTATTACATATTTTCTATTACATAAAATTAAAAATTATAACTGTTATAAGCACACCAAAGTAACTTAAAAAAGAATAATTTTCAACACAAGGGTTTTACTAGTCAGCCCTATCTCATCCAATATAATCAAGATAGTTTTTATGGTAGTTTTATAATAGTATTATTTCCCTTAATTACATGTTTTACCCTTTTTGCGTATTAATAAACTTTACTGAAGTTAATAGTCATAACTCACAAAATTAAAATAAATCTATTTACATAATTTGGGCCTACTAATTTAAAATATGGATTTCATTTTTAAAATTCAAAACAAAAAGTTTGTAGTAATTAATTTTAAAATCAATCTTATTTTTAGAATGAGAGAATATTTTTTTAAAAGTTAAAACATTGTAAAGGATAGAAATGGTTTTATTTCTAAATTAAATATAAAATTAATGCGAATGAAATAAATTATATTGAATGATACAAATATATTATATATATACATTAAAACTACTTAACATTATAATTTTACCATATAAATTATTTCGATGAAAAAGGATATTTTCAATTACAATTTCGTCTATTCTTTGTATTCATCAAAATTTTAAAGTAATTAGAAATTTTTTAAAAATTCATCCAAAGTAATTTTTTTTATTCTTAATCCAAAGAAAATTATTATTTTGTCATATAAAAATTATTAACATATCAAAATATCATTTTAAATGGGATTCACCATTCAAAAGCATAAAATTACCCTTTTGAAAAAATATAAGTTTTTATACATCAAATAGGGTTTATTCATAACTAATGACTTAAATATCCAATTTATGTATATCTAGAAAATTTATTAAGTGTATAAAATATATATCACATGAATATCATTACTAATAGTAATTTACTTAATTTGTTAACACAAAAATTAAAAATATATAACTAATTTAAATTTTTTATAAATAATTAGCAGCCAATGAATTCACAATACATTTTCATAATTTAGGTATACTTATTCGCACTAACCTAATATCTCGACGATAATAGTCATTTTATAAAAAGTGCGCATCACAATTTGTTTTATCTCACGATTACGTGCAATAAAAGAAACTGAAGAATTATAATTATTTAAAGAAAAATATTTCAGAAAACATCTGAGTGTTAAAATGATTTACTCAATTGAATCATAGAAATTATCATCAATATTAGATATTTTGGTGAGAAATTTAAAGACAACACTATAGTGAAAAAATAGTAACAATTATTAATAAATTGTTTTGTCTCAAAGTGTCTACATTGGTGGCCAGGGATTTAGGTAAACAATATTTAGATGATATATATATAGTATATCCATTGAAACTATTGTACAAATACAATGGATGTGAAATGAAAAATGAATAAGATATATTTTTTGATGGAATTGAATGACAAAATTGATGATCAAAAGAAAAAAACCTTTATAGATAATATTGTGAAAGGTGATAAATACTAAAATAAATGAAAATGGAGAAGAATAAAACGATGTCGAGCATATTCTAATGTTTAAACATGAATAATTGGCCATTCAGAATTCCATAATCAGGAAGGAAATAATGAAAAAAATATGGAACTGGTAATTCACTAATATGATGAATTTATGTTTGAAATAGAGAATTGAAATATGTTGAAGTTTCTAGAATTCTTAAATTACATGTTACTAAATATGAGAAGATAAATTTTTGTAAGGAGGTTTGGTTTGAAGTCAAAATAAAACAAAAACAATTAGTATGTTTTAAACTTTATAATGATGGGGAAATACCTTAAATTTTCTATTTTCATATCTCAGAAATGATATTATAGTAAAAGTTGAATTTTTTAAGGCTACTATGAATGGAATACTACGACTAAGAAATCATATGAGTGAATTAACATTTAGAGACATAAATTTATTTAAAAATTGTTTTAAATTTTTTATATATTTATCTAGTTTGTATTAAATAAAAAATATGAAATAAAGTGTTCAAGAAAGATCATAAAAATTAATGAATGTTTATTATAATTGACAAGGTTCTATTTTTTGTGAAAACATGGGTTTATAAAATTACCAAATCATCATATTATACATTAAATGTGATTTTAAAAGAAAATTAATTTTTTTCTATGTATAATATAATATATATCCTCTATGGATCCAAAATATATAGGCATAAAAAATTTGGTAAACACATTGTCTAGAATCAAAATTAAATATTTTTTGGAACTATCGGTATTGTGGTTCCAATGGGTATAAGGCTTATTTTTTAGTATATAATTTATTTAATAGAATTAAGGTAAATAATTAAGTGAGGGTGGGTTTAAAAATAAATAAAAATAAATAAATCAAGATAAATAAGATAATATTGAAATAAATAAGTTCCATACAAAAATTCAAAACAAATTTTAATAATTTCTAGATAAATGTGTAAGATATAATTAAATTAGCCAAAATTTTTAAATTTTTTTAATATTAAATATAGATTAATTGTAATAATTTGTTGGGGTAAATAATTAACAAAACATAAGAAGAATATAAGAGTTTTTTATATAAATTTATCAGAAATAAACCAGGAATGGGAAGTCTTTAATACTAGAAGAATGTTATTTTTCCTACATGACTGGGGATAAAAAAACCATACAAAATATAAAAATCCAAAGTTAATGCATTGTAAAATTCAACAACTATTGTATGTTAAAGATTGAAGTTATAGGTACTTATAACATCACAATGTAACTTTCTGTTACATATATCTTTTTTATTTGAAAATCATTTGATTTGAAATATTATTGGGTTATTCTAAGAATTTTATAGGATTTATTAGAGTATTCTTGGTAGGTGTTTAATTTGTGCATGTTTGTGGTAAAACATATAAAATTATTCTAAAACCATGAGACTTGTGGTAGCATTTTACATAGTTATTACATGGTTAATAACACAATGTGACCAAACCGTTTGACAACCTATGGTAGATAGAAACATGAGAATGTTGGTGCACAATTCATTAAACTGTGCAAAAAACTACGTGACTTGATTTGAATAATAAGAAAATTTATTATTTACCCATAATATTTTAATTTTGTCACATTTCTCCACCTATATTCTGGTATTTGGACTCTAGGGGTTCTGCATAGAGGTTTTGGTGATCCCAACTCTTTCAGGGATCAATTTTTATACGTTTTGGGTTGTTGGATCATAGAAACTAATGGTGTGCATAATTTCGTAATTTATCTTCCTAATTTATGTAGATATTCCCATTTTTAATAGATCCATTGTAAGGAAGGATGGATGTAACTAGATTTAGGTTGGTTTTTTTCACTTCCTCAAAAGTTGTCTTGGGATTTTCTTTTCTTGTTGTTCATCTTGGATTGGATTAAATTTGTTTTTACAAATTCAGCATATTTTAGGTTTGTGGTTTCATTTAAAGTCATTCTTTTATAGACTATGGTTACATACTCATTTTAAATTGGGTTTCTAAATTTTTTAATAGTATAATTTATGATTCTTTGAATATGAATATTGTGTTTTTTTGTACGAAATCAATTTTTTATTTGATATTGTTGGTGATGATGGATTAAAATCTAATTTTAGATGTTTGAAATTTTTTCATTTGTTTTTCTATATATAAATTCATTTAATGATTTTAGTTTTGATAAATGATAATCCCTATGTTTGGTCATTTTGGATGCATATATTCACTCTTGGGAGTGGACTTTTACACCATATGTCATGTGTTATAGAGTAACATGTGCACTAGTTGGAATAAGATTAATATGAAAGGGAGAAACTCCTAGGAGTGGGATCATACACTAAGGTATGGTGTTTTAGGTTAGTTTTTGAACAACTTGTTGTTTGAATACTGATATTGTGTCGGGATCCTCTTTGTCCCCGTCCTAAACTAAAATAGGACTCAATATATATGTTTCTCAATTTGGAAATTCTTATTTATAGAATTATTTTAAAATTAGTTATTTGGAAAAAATTTAGGAAAAAACTATGAAAGTTTTTAATTGTAAATGCTTTGATAAATGGGGGTTTCAATGTTTTTTGAAAAGAAAATGGTTTATTTCATTATCCATGTTTTATAAACTACTAAGAAATGGGGATCAACCATGTTTTTTTTGAAAAATATTGAAAGATGTATTTCAACAATATTTATTCTTTAAATGAGAATAATTGGTATATTTATTAAATAATAATTATGTAACACTTTATGGGATACTACTATGCATTTTTAATCACACCCCACACACCCCTTTTTGTTATTATAGATATTATTTTATATGATATAGGTAAAGGAAAGTAGCTATTGAGATTTTGTGGCTGTCTATGTCTGCTGGGTGTGTGAGTTTGGTGGTGACATGGAGGAACGTTGGCTATCTTATCACATGTTGATGAGTTGTTGTTGGTGTTAGATACATTTTTTTCCTATATAAGTTTTGATATGATATCTCCTATACTATATATCATCCTCTATTTAATTTTTTATTTTTATGATTTATTTCTATATATATTCCATCTGAAGATCATTTGATTTATTGTGGGTGAATTCATTTTAAAATTTAGTTCTTGGTACCTAGGTGTTTGTCTCTAGACTATGGGGATTGGGATCTACCTTGGGCCCATTCTATTGACTGGCTTGGATATCCAGTTCAGGGATGACTCAGGTTTCTTTGTGATAGTACAAAAGGGTTTTAAGATTATAAACTAAATTTTAAATAAATATATTTCTTTATGGGTGAAAAAATAAAATGTTAATTCCTATAACGATTCATGATGATATAAATGAAGTAATATTTTTTGAAGAAATACTTGTATAATTAAAAGATTAACATATGTAAGCATTATCCCAATGGGGAAAATAACTATTAATAATTTATTAAAATATGATACTTTATAAGATTAATTTCATTATAGTTGCAAGATATTAAAATCCATAGAAATACATATTTCATTATTAATAATGATACAATATTAGTCAAAGATATAAATTTATGTAGATTGATATAACTAATAATGGAAAATAAAAAAACATATAAATAGTGTAAATCATAAATTTCACTTGGATTATGTTCTATATCAAAAATTATGGGTATAAAAATCAAAATATAAAATTAATATAATACTATCTAGGAAATAGAAATATAGGATTTATTTGGAATTAAATGTTTTAATCAAGTGGATGATTTTATAAGAAGTAACTATTTCAATTGAGCATAACAACCATTGATATTTGTGACTTTTGGTCATTATGACTATTAGGAATTATAATCATTGTTAAATAATTAGTTATAATATAAACATTAAAAATATTATTGATTATAAGGATGTTGACATAATAATTTTTCATATAAAGGGGAAACTATATTTTCCATAAGGAGGAACATTCCGTATTGATCACATTTATCAGATTAGGGGATAGTAGTAGCATCATAAGGGTCTTCCCTACACCAATCTCAATATTAGCTTGAATAATTGAGGTTAGGGAAGAATCTTCTATAAGAAAATTCCAAGTTAGTATAAATAAATATGAGATCAATGTTTCACATAACAAACTATGAAATTACCACTATTGAACATGTTACTAACAGGTATTAAACTTTTGTGACAAATGCTTTTTTTTTGGGTTAAGTGGTATATATATTATTATATTATTTTAGTAATAACATATATTTTTTTAAAAAACAAATATTTAAAATAAAAATTTCACATAGTTGTAAGATTAATTTAATAAAATATATTACATATTTTTAATCAAGATTTTAAAAATAGTTTGGAATAATTTTATAAGTTTTAGTGAAAATAACAAAATATGGTAAAAATTGATGAAATACATTAATAAAATAAAACATGACTACATGTATATGTGAAGATTTCAAAATTCTACATATTTAGTGACCCTAGATAATATTGGAAATAAAAAATTATATTGGTTAATTTAGGATGACTATGGGGAACTATAGGTATAGTAGAGAACTTGAGATAATGGAATAATAAAATTTCGACAAATTAATTCAATAGAATTGCATTCACCTTACCTAAAAATACCCACCCATATTCTTATTTCCAAAACATAAATTTTGATGTTCTATATTCACATATCTGTCAAGGAATCTCTACCACAGTACAATCTTTATTATTTAATAATTTTGGTGGCTTGAAGGGCTAGTTTTAAGCGCAGACGCTCAAGTAATGCAAGGATTTCGATTCCTCTATTTCATGTTTCCTAATGCAATCAATTTTTTATTAAATATTTCAATATTTATTTCAAATAATAACATTATTTTTTTTAACGAATAATACCATACCTCTTATGTGTTATTAATGATATATTATTCTAATACTCTCATTATTCCACTCATCCTTTTTGTTAACATACCAATGTCTGGGTTCAAAACCATCTTGTTCTTCTTTTACAAATAAATTGTTTTTGTATAAACCACTTTTAAAAGCCTTATTCCCATGATCACATAATTATTTTACAGTGTTTAACCATCATTTTTAACATTTTATAGCTTAAATACTATCCATTTTATATTCTTATACCATTTTCAAAATCCATACTATAACAAAGTAAAATATTTTTAGTGATTTTTCTTTCTATTTCGTATTGAGATTCATTTCTGATAATGTTTTTAAAAAAATAAGTTCATTTGACTAAATAATCTTATATATGGAAAATTTTAATCCTTTGGTACTATTATAAATAAAATATTAACCATTTTTTTCATTTCCCATTTTTCATAGACCTTGACTAATCAAAATAAACCTCCTAAACCAAGATTTATTTCCCAAGTTCCTATATAACTATGTAGCTATAAAAATTAACTCCATTGGAATGTATTATATAATAAATACCTTTATCTTTCCTTCTCATAAAAAAATTAAAAATAATAATTTTTTATTCAAAAACCTTAAATTATAATTAAATTATATGGGAAATCCTTATCATCAAAATCTTAATTTCTTTTGATGAAGTAACATTGAGGGACAATAGTTCCAAAGAGTAATTCTAGGGAAGTGACTTGGTCGCATAGACTCTATATCTTCTAGAATTATTACATATCATTTTCATTCTCCATTGATTTTATAATTTAACCATTACCTTACTTTATTCATCTATGTTGATACCTATTAATATTACATTGAATATTTATTCATGAAATTACTTGTAAGTCTTATTTTAGAGGTTACCTTTAACCTATATGTTACTCTATGAATACTCTACGATAAAATACTTTTTGTGATGGGTTTTCACCTTAAAATCATTACCATAATTTGAATGGGAACTTATAGTATTTTGTATCATATTTCATACTTATGTGTTAACATTGAATGTGAATATACTCAATGAATTACTTATGTTTATGATCTCATGAATGTATGATTTACATTATAAAGTGTACACTAGACATTTTATTAGATAGTCAGAACTAATTATATATCCCTCCAATGCATTGGGTAATGATTCATATATGGAGATACAATATAAATGATATGATCGTGTTACTATGATTTATTGGGTATAAGGACAAACCAATATGATATTTAAATAAAATGATTATGTCCTCATAACTTGGTAGGGGGCATGTGATATGGTCTATGAAGATATGTATTAAATGGAATGATTATGTTGTTGTGACATTTAGGGTATCCCTTCTATGAAAGACATTATTATTCTATGAAAGTGACTTGATTATGCTATTATAACTAAGAAGGTATCATTGTTACATAACTATTATGTTCCCTTGATATTTCTTAGTATCCTTTTCAGATAGGATCCTTGACAACATTTTTTTTTGGAAATTCCCATTTTTTATCATTGAGAAATTTTTTGTTCATCTGGAAAATGTTTTGGGTGATCTTTTCTCTTCATGTTGGTGTGGCTATAGTGATATTCACAAGGGGGGGGGGGGGGGGGTTATCCCTAATCCTTAGTTGAATTGTAATATTTCTCTCATAGCCCCTTTATCTGATTTTTTAGAATTAAAAAATTCACCTAATGAGAATTATTTTTAGAAGGATTCCGGTCTCGTGCATCCCAACCCGAAGGTTGTAGACTTGTTTTATCAATTGAGATGAATTTTGGGGGATCACATGACACCAGTGCAGGACTAACGGGTTGCTGGCCCATTCCCTCTAAAGGTCTCCCCCTCCTTTACCAAAATAATAAAGGCTAGTAGTAAGGTAAATGGGTAGGAGGAACCTAATCAAAAAGATTTTATAAAGGTTTTTCATAGAAAATATCTAATTAATTAATGACTTCTCTACCAAATTCATTTTTTTTCTAGGGAATAATACATAACATCTCTATGGAGAAAATATTCTAAAAAGTATGTTACTTATATCTCAATACATATCCATATTAGATTCTCATTATTTAATGATAATGAAAAGAAGAGTATTAATCCTAATGGTCATAAAACATATATTCCAAGATGGAAATGGAAGTTAAAGGGGAGAAGGTCCCTTAAGAATTTCTAACCAATTGACATGGAAACCGACTCCCAACCAATGCAGAAATATGAATATGATTCACACATAATTATGAGTGTCGATTTTGGTTCTAGTAATGGTAAAAAAGGAAAACTAATTTATGTAATCTTCCTATTCAAAATGAAGAAGAAAACAAGGACCCAAAAGGACTACTCAGAATTTTCAAAATCTATGGTTACGAGATCCTTACGGAAAGGAAAGAACCATGGGGAAGATACTTAATTTGGTGAATCAATACTTGAAGAGGATATTACTCAGAAACATGGCAGGTCTAGAAATAATGTTTCCAATTATAGTGATAAGGATTGGACGGATCAATGGGGTTGAAATATAGACCCAGAACATCTGATGGCATGTCGTCCAAACATGAATTTCTCCCCAAATACAATGATGGCCTCAGATGATAATATTTTGAAGGGTGATGATAGGGTAGAATTTGAATGTTCAATATTCTAATAGATTATCCTATAAACTAAATAATATATTATGCTGGAGTCTTTCATGATCAAAATATCTATGAAGTATGGAAAAAAAATTCCTGAAAGGCTAATATAACTTGATCTTACTAAAGAGTAGGCTAATTAGTTTGATAAACAGAATCAAATTTTGATATGTGGCTTTGATAGAGGGAAAACGTGATTTTTGGAACATGTGTAGAATTATAATAATAAGTATTTCCATTTCAATAAGCACATCAATGATAATATGGAATTGAAGGTAACATCCCTTGAATGGAAGATTTATTGGGTAATCCATTCAATTTATATTATGTTTTATTATAATTTTCTAGTTACATCTGTTGTGGTTTGAGGTTTTTACACTGGTGAATTTTATTGGTCTCCCACTTCTCCATAAAAGTGCTTCATGTGTAATGAATTTGAATTTCATATTCATTTTTCTTCTATTTATCAAAATTATGTATTGTTTTGTTTCTAAAATGGTTGTAGGAAGGGGATTATCTTATATTAATTTCTAGTGTAGTGATAATGATCAATGTTTTCATTTTTCCATCTCCCAACCAAAAAATGGGTGATAATGTTAAAAAAACCATGGATATATTAATGTAAATAAATTCGGTTGAATCTCATTACTATAACCGTATAAAGAAGCCATTATCCCCATAGTATGAACCTCTCCGAATTGGGAATTTCAAATGGCATCGTCCTATATTATTTATCTGTTATATAGATTCATTTGTGGATAAATGATTGAATTAATCATTAATTATGGTATTTTCTTTACTGGTATATAATTATCATTAGAAATTTTTTATTTCAATTTATCATCTTGAGAGAGAAGCTGATCTATAGTGTAATCTAATAAAAAATTTCATAAATAAATAATAAATTGAGTATTTGTTATGGGGATATTTTAGGAGGTGAATACTCGATAAAAATTTCACTCAAACTATATGAATAATGACAGAAAGATGATTTATTAAGATAAATAAGAAGGATAATGAATCCTTCATGAAATAAAAAGGCAATTTTAAATAGTTAACTATGTATGCATCTTTATTTTTAATTTAATTTTAATGTATAATAGATATATTTAATAATGGGATAAATCCAATTATTTATAATTATTTTTAAACATGAGAGTTTTAAGGTTTTTTGGGAATTGGTCATTGTGTTGAAAAAATTGAAATAGGGATCTCAAATAGTCAGTGGTATCATGGAGCCTATAATAATAAAATAAAATGGGATCATCATATTATGAGATCATTAGATAAATAGAGAGAAAGTGAAAAACTTTTTCCACCCACATACGATAAACATGGAAGAATGTAGTTTGGAAATATTTTAAAAGGTATAGATAAATACTTTAAGAATTAAAAGGTATGACATCAAGCCCATGGATGTAGATATAAAATTAGTCCTGGGAAAACATATGGTCAAGTTGGAACCCATTAATATGAATGTTAGGTTTTTTAGAGTCCTCTACCAATGGTTCGATGATCAAATTATGTTGAGATGGTTCATTATTATAGTAACTATCTAAAGTATAGAAGAATTGAAGGTAGTCAACGTCCTCAACCGTTGAAGCCTTTAGATCATGAATTTGTATTTTGTACCACAATAGTGGATTTTTAACAACACAATAATGTTATCAATGGTATTATATAAATTTTTTCAAGATTTGTTTTTACACAATTTGATTTTGGATCAACTCATTTATTCAAATCATAAAAATTATTTTTGTATGTGAATTCCTCAAATCAAATTATAGAGGTTTAATTATCTATGGTTACATTTAATAGTGCATTGACTACTACTTGGATTTTAAGAAACATATTTACTATAATTTTGGGGAAATATTACATAAAAATATAGTACATATTATATTGGTTGAATTTAAAATAATTTCATGATCATACACTAGATCTCAACATATAGGGCCAATATAAACTTTCAAGATAAAGTGCGTACCTTGATTCTCTTGAAATAAACCTTATTAGTATTCAAATTCAAGTATGTGATATGAAATTAATGATATAAAATATCCTTTTTACATGGAAATTTTTTATAAATAGTTGCATATGGATATGTTACGCAAATAATGGAACTCAAGGAGGGAATAAAGATAAAGTGTAAACTTGTTTTTCAAGAATTTTCCTATATTTTCCCAAAATAATTTTCTTGACCTCGCCTAGACCAAGAAGTGGATTTTTATATTGAAAAAGTCCCTATCTATCTTCTTATATCAAATATTTTTTCTATAGTGGATATTTTTGAGATATAGGAGTAATAAATTAGTTGTAAGATATATTAGGACAATAGATTTATTTATCCTACTACATGTCGTTGAGGTTATGCATTTTTTTGTGAATATGATGGAATGATATAGGGTACTATTTACTAATTAATGATAAAGCAGAGCTAATATTTTTAAGAATAAGTATCCCTTTCTACGAGTTTATGATATATTTGACCTAATTCATGCTGCTTTATACTTTTCTAAGATTGAATTTAGTTTTGGATATCATCAATAAAAGGTAAGAAAAGAAAATTTTAAGAAGAATAACTTTTAAAAAATATATATAATCTATGAATTTATTGAATTTTTATTTTGTTTAAAAAATTCAGTAGATATGTTTATATATTTAATTAATATGTTCTCTAATGTTTTTCTCAATTAGTTTATTTTAGTATTCATTGAAGGAATTCATATTTTTTCCAAAACATGAGAGGAGCATACAGATCATTTGAGGGTTGTTTTTGAAACTATAACGACTAAGAAGTTATATTTGATGTTTATTAAATGTGAATTTGGAATAAAATTATTTGAATTTCTGGGGTTGTGGTCAATAGTGAGGTGTTTCAATTGGCCCTTCCAAGAAGAAAGTAATAGAGGAATGACTCAAAACATCATATATTACTGATATATCTATATTACTTAGTTTATCTCTTTACTATTGAGTATTTGGGGAGAATTCGTATAGTATATAGAACCAAATAACCTAGTTAAAATTGAAGGAGGTTAGGTTTACATGGATATTAGAGTGTGAAGAAAATTTACAAGAGCTAAAGAGAAGGTTAATCACTAAAATTTTCTAACCTTTCATTTTTTGGTCAAAGGTTAATCATATATTTTGATTCTTTAAAGAAGGGAACTGATATGTCTTAATAATGAATGATATGTTTATGTAATATGCAACATGAAAATTGAAGATTCATGATTATAATTATCCTAATCTTGTTTCTTATTTTTTTATTAGTAATATTTTTTTTATTATTTTAAATAAATATCTCTATGAATAAAGTTGTGACATGTATATATGAATTATAAATGTGTAAAAATATATTTTCTGAAAAAGGAGGTGAAAAAGAGATAAAGGAGATTTATGGAGTTTTAATAGACTATTATTTAACTATGAACTATTTTCCTAGGATGAAAAATATGGTAATTGACTCCTTGAGTTTGAAGGATTATAGAATTGTCCATATTCTAACAATATAGAAAAATTACAAGATCAATGATTTTGTAATGTAGAATTTGAGAGTTATAATTGAATGAAATAACTCATCTATTTTCCATATGGTATGTCAACCTTCATTACTAGTTAAGATAAATAGAATAGTGAGATGGTATTGAGTCGATAAAAATAATGGAATCTATGTAGGGTATGGGGTTTTTTTGTTCAACATTGACAGTGAAATAGTACGTTTATAGGATAAGAGATTGTATTCCATAAATATGTGTGATGTATAAGGATTCAATTGATGGTTCACATAACTCTATTTTCTCTATAAACAATGGTAGTACTATTATGTATATAGAACATTGGGAGAATAATTGGTAAGATGATAGGATGTAAGAAATTTTTGAGTTTAGTTTAATATGTTTTGTGTACTAAAAAGTTAAATACTAATGGAATTATCCTGAAAGAACAATGAAACCATTTATAATAATAATTTAGAAATGCAATAGTATCAAAGTGGACTTTTCACTGGTTTTACATGATATAAAATATGAAAAATTCTATTCGGGTGATTGTTAATCAATTGACAATGTGAACAAATTTAAAGATAATAAGAGATGAAACTTCCCTGAAAAAATTTACAATTATTTATATTCGATAAGTGGTAAGGTTTATTGGTATAATTCCCTCTATTGTCTTTGATCATGTTCCTAGGTACACCTCATATATTTAAAGGAGTCTTCAATGGGATCTAAATTTAAATATATATCTCAGATCTTTTTCTGACCCCTAGATGGGTGGATTATATAAAAGGAATATGAAAATGTTATAATATCCGCTATGGTCATGATTAGTTGACTTCCATGAAAATAGGGACAAACAATTTCCCTTACAATATTTGTCATATAGTAATTTCTATCATTCAATAATTAATACGGTTCCTCATATAGTACTATATAAGAATAAATTTTTAACTCTAACCTATTGGAATGAAGTTGGAGAGAGGAAGTTACAAGGTTTAAAATTAATTCCAGTGACCATAGAGAAGGATATGGTTATCCGACTACACATCAAATTAGCCCATAGTAGAAAAAAATGTTTACAATTCATGTTGATAATTAAAATTTTAGGGTGGAGATGGAGCATTTTTTAAGAAATACCCTAGAAATGGAATTATGAGATTTTAAAGAAGTGAGAATATAACCCCACGGTTTATTTATCCCTTTGAGATATTAGAATAAATATGAATAATGAATTACTGATTTAATGCTCTACCAAATATATCGTAGGTTAATGATTTATTTCATGTATTGCTAATAAGGATGTATATTCCAAATCCTTAACATATACATCATATTAAATATGCACAATTATAACATGGTCTATAATATAAAGATGACCTAATAAAGATTATTGATCTGAGGGAGAAATTATTATGGAATATAATAATAAAATGGTAAAACTAATTTGGCAGATCAATATGTTTAGCGAAACTATAAGGGATATTGAGGAAACAATTAGGAAAAATACCCCGTGTTTTTTACTTAATCAAGTATGATTTAAAATTTCAAGGATGAAATTTATATAAGGGAGAGAATATAAGACCCACTATACACATGAAAATAAATATTTCATTATAATTAATAAAATAATAATAATAAAATATATTGATTTATTATGGAAAATATATATAATAGTGGATGAAAAAGAAAAATAAATAATAAAAACATAATATAAATATTTTCAAACTCATATTCTCTAATAAAAATTATGATGATAAAAATTTTAATTGAAAATAATAATAATTCAAGTAACTAAATAAACTTTATGTGAAAACTATGTTTTATAATTAGTGATGTTATTCAATATAATGAATTTATAAGGATTCATTATGTCCTTTAAGAATTATGGTCATTTAGAATTGGGGATGATGGATGTTTTTAATTTATTAATTATAATGCATCCATTATGATTATTGAATTTTATGTGGGTAATAACATACAATAATTATAATGGAAAAAAAGAAACTATAGATTCCATGAGTAATAAGAACAAGTGTGAGGCACTTTTATCATAACTTTTGAAAGTGGTAGCAATATTAGGTTTTTCACTTGAACAAGATAATGTTGAATATTAAAAATTATGTTTTGACCAAAATCATATGTGATTTAAGTTCAGGTTGGTATAAATCCCTACAACATTAACGTTTTACCAAACATCCCAATAAAGTATCACCATTCCACCCAATACCCTTAGGGATTATGTTGCTGTTATAATATGATATTTATCTTGGGTTTTATTTGTTATTTATATTTATATTATTTTTGTAATAAGATGTATTTTATTTGGATTATTAATTTTTACTAAATATACAATTTATATTTAAAATATAAATAGGAAATAGTATGAATAAGAAACATATTAAATGTTTTAAATATTTAAAATTATATATTTAAAATTATATAGGTTTAAATTGGGTAATGTTTTGTAAAAATAACAAAATATGGTAAAAAATAGTGAAATAAAATAATACATTATAAATATGGAATCATGTGTATGTAATAAATGATAAATTTGTCCAATTTAGTTGTGTCAATATAAACACTAATAATTATAATGGAGGTGGGTTATTTTTGGGGCACTATGGGTGTAGTGGAGCACATGGGATAAGGAATAATAAAATATTGAATAACTAATTATATTGAAATCCATCAACCCATGTATAAATACCCACACACTATTATTATTTATCTTTCGAAAAATATTTAATTTCCCTCTTAATGATTCTCTGCCATTGTTCTCACATTAATTATAAAGAGTTTTTTGTAGTTTTATGGGTCAGTTCTTATCCAAGAAGTACAAGTAAGGTATGTGTTCAAAGTCCCCTCCTTTAATATTTCAAAATAAATTATTTTTTTATAAAACTTTTAAAAATTAATTTACAATTAAAATATTATTTTATTTATAAAAATTCTACATCCCTTTTATGATTTCAGAATGGGATTTTATTTTTCTACTCTCATTATTCCCCTTTTCTTATCTATTACCACGCCGAAGTCTGGGTACCAAATCCCTGTTTTCTATTTTAAAAAATAAATGTTATAGTAAAAAAAATTTAAATTTATTATACGCATGTATATATTATTATTATTCCAGTGGTTTTTCATAATTTTTTTCTTTTATACATGAATGTCCATGGATTCCCACTCTTAATAATGTTTTAAAAAGAAATTATTTGTTAAGATAAATTGTTTCTACTCATTTTTTTGTTCATATTGAGATTATTTTGATATAATTGTTTTATAAATTTATTTGAATTTATTAAATAATATTAAATATGGAATAACATAATTACTTGGATCGGTTATCAGTACAATATTATCCATTTATTTTCATTTTTTACTTTCACATAAGTCATTATAAATCCATAAAAAACTCATGAACTAAGCTTCATTTCTGAGGTGCCTATACACTCATGATGATATAAAAAAGAAATATTTTTAAGGGGATTGATTCATCAGCAAATTAAAATTTCTTTTTTATAAATATCTCATGATTATAATGTTTTCTATTAAAACCATTCAATTAAATTAAATTATAATAAAAATCTGTGTTATCATAGTCTTCCTATAACCCTTTGAAGGATTGGCAAGGGCATGTAGGTAACTATATGGAAGTGAGGGGATAATTGGGTCTCTATGGATTTACATATAAAGGTCTCATGTATGGTGTATTTCCTGTCAGGGTCCTGATAGAACCATGCCCTTGGATTCTCATTCAGTAGTGATACATTTCAACATTAAATTGAACATTTATTCATGTGATCCTTTCTAAAAATTATTTTTAAGTTTAACTTTTTTAATATATTGTTCCCATTAATACATTATACATCCATATTATGTTTGATTTGTATTCACCTAGAAACTTTTATCATCCTTTGATTGGGGATTCATATAATTCAATATCACAGTTCTTACACATGTTTTGCTATTGAATGTGAATATATAGTATGAATGTTTTATATATATTCTCTCATGAATTCCAGACATAAGTTATGGATTAGACACTAGAAATGTTATCAAATAGGCAGGAACAATTATACTTCCTTTTAATAAATTTTTTAATGTTTTATATCTGGAAATACTATTTAAATGCACTGATTAAATCATAACAACTTGATGGATATCATTACCATACATGACATCATGATTAAATGATATTGGTGGGTATTATTTTCATAGAGCACCTTTTACCACATGTTTGTGATATTGTTTTTGATTTATCACTTACATATTCTGTTTTCTATATGTAATATGGTATTTATCATGTTTTTTTGTTTACACCATGTTTGTTTAAATGAGGTATCTTCTTTGATATGATACCATGCTTATTTTTAACCATACTGAGCATCTGATCACTCCCTTTTTTATGTTTACCATATTCCCATAAAAATTGTTATACTTTGAAAGATAGATATACTATATAATAAAAGATAAAATAAGTGATTTTTAATATAATTGTTTATTCTTTATTCTAAATGTATTATTTCTCAATTCTTAAAGGTACTAAAATTAATGATTTTGGGATGTTTTTAGATTTAATAAGAATTATGTTATGTAATAAATGTATAAATTTATAGCACCAAATCCGAGAGTGTGGTTAGGGTGAATATCAATTTTAAAAATGATGAGAATAAGTTTTGATAAATAGTAATTTCTCATCTTTGTTAAAGTATCATGAGAAAGATCAAATTTGTCATGGCTGTGCGATATATTTTAAAATTTAATTGCTGAATAGATGTTGGTTTTAAAAAATCCAAAATGAAGAGTTATATTGGGGAATTAATAGAAGGACCAAATATTAATAAAGAGTATACTTGAGAAAAAACATGAATATTTATATTGACCTATGAGACATTATTCAAACAAATGGGAATTTTAGTTTATTACTTTATTTATGACCACACCTGGAGAAAATGTGATTTTCTGGATAAATAAGTCCTAAGAAGTTGAAAATTTCTATACATTCATAATATATTTTGGAAAAAAATAATTTTCTATTTATAAAAAAATTTGATAAATTAAAATGTAAATGAATATATATATATAATAAAATCATGTTTTATAAGATAAATAATGATATTAAATATTAGTATGATTAACCAAAAACCCCTAAATTAATTGATTAACTAAGATAAATAATATAATACTAGAGGGAATTGGTTGAAAAATTCTTTGCGAAGCATAAAAATAAAATGCCATTTTTAGAAATATGTTAATTTACTATCCATTTTCAGAATAGAAACTTGTTAATTCAGATAAACAAACTTTTAATATGTCATATATGATGAACCTATTTATGAAATACTTTATATTATTTGAAAGATATTTCAATATTGAAAACTAAAATATTCTAAGTAAATTTGATGAGAAACATGTTGAAGTTATATATATGGATAATTTATCACATGGAAGAGTATACATATCTGTGAACAATAATATGAAAAAATAGTATAATGATATGATGTAAAACTGATTGAAACCAAAATAATTTTAAGAGTGATGTATGCTGAAGTCAACAAAAACTGAATACTAAATAGGGAGCTAAATTGTTTGGGAGTTATTGAAGAAAAATAAAATGTTGAAGAATCTATTGATGATATTAATTCATTTTGTACTACTTATGCTGAAGCTAATATATAATATATAGAAAATATAAACTAGAAAATACAAGTCAAAGTTTATGAACAAAACATGATTGGAGATAGAAAATCCATAATATAAATCAATAAGAAATTGATATTCATTAATAAAATGACATGATATCCAAATCAGAGCCATAATATTTTTATTAATAAATGATTCATATTTAATTTACATGTTCTATATATTAATATTTTTATTAGATCGGGAATAACTATACTAATACTTTTTTCCTATATGAATAATAAAGATCATAATTAAAACCAAGTGGATATTTAGAAAAACATTCAATGAAAAAGGTGATGTAGTGAGAAAAAAGTTGGGAGTGTTATGCATTGGGTATTCACAACTTAATTTAATTGATTCTGATGAACAATTTTCAACTATTTCAGGATGATAAGTAGTTAGAATTTTTTTTCTCTAGTGATCTATGAATATCTGTGGCCTAAATGATGAATGTTAATTCAACATTCTTAAATGGTGAAATACTAAATGAATATTATATTTATAAATGAATGTTTTTGTTTTTAAATTGTATTATTTGAGAGTACAAGATGAATAATACCATCTATATTATAATAAAAATATCAAATTCGATGGTATTTGAGACATTTTTAATATCTAAAAAATATGATTTTTTGGAAATACAATATAAACTATAATTCTAATGTTTATAAATTAAAGGCATGTTGTTTCATTATCAATTTGTAAGTCAATGAAAATATTTCGACTAGTGATAACCATAAATCTATATTATGGTTTCTAAAAATAAAAGAAAATATATTAGTTTCTAATAAAATGGTTTAAGAAAATCTTTATGTGAATTCAGGTTATTAATTTTTTTTACTATTTTTCTATCCCATGAGAAATATTTGAGAGAGCCATAGAATAAACCTTTCATTGAAGATTCGAGAATGGTGTAAGAAACTATAAATATGGGTGTGACATTATGAAAACATGATATTGGTCTTATTTTTAGTCAAATAAAATCTAGAATGTTTATGAGGGGTTTATTATATTTTAAAATATTTCTACCTTGGGTTGTTTTTAGGGTATATTTGCCTAAGATTTTATATTTATCGAAGAGAATCACATGTGAATGATTTTAAACGAATCTTTAGAAATACTAATGGAACACATTATTATTTTTTGTTTTATGTAATAGAAATTTAATATGATATATTTTTATTTTATTTTGTTTATTGGTAAGGATATAAGGTTTACTAAAAATCTACTTCGTTTGGTAAATTATTTCCTTGAATAATGTTTATGTGTTGGTGTTGCAAAAAATAAAATTACATCACAATAAGAACTAATAAGGCTGAGAATGTTGTTTATATAGAATTAAGAACACATATGATTTCGTTATTGGATCAATTAGAATATATAAAGGTGAAATCTGAGTTACCATTAAGAATTATCCTTGATAACCAACGCTTCAATAAATTATCAAATAATCTTGTGAAAAATCTCTTAAAAAACTAATATCAAATATGATTTTATTAAAGTGAATGTTTTAATTAGTAAATTTAATTTTGAGTATATTCAAACAAAATAGAAGATTTAAAATGTCACGAACCATCCTTGGGGCCCGTGCCGTGACTACCCCAAGCCTGCCTTCCATAGGCCAGGGGCTGGCGACTAGCACCAAGGCGTAAATCCTGGAAAAAGGGAAGGCATTTCCTTTGAAAAGTAAACAAGAACCACAGAGTAAGTAAACGGAAAAGTAAACACTAAGTAAAAACTGTAACAAGCTGTGCTGAATTTAAAGGGGTCCGGAAATACAAGCCCAACTATAAAGTACAACTGAAAGGGGAAAACAACAACTGAAAAGAAAATCCACAGCGTCGAGCCGTCCTATGGAAGTCCCACCTGAAGGGTGGGTACAGATAGCCTCTACTGCTCCTCGGTCCTCCTGACCACTCCGAGTACGTCCCACCCAGTGGTCCACCTTCAGGTACCGTCCTACTCCGCAAGCCTCCACCACGATCAGTGCTGTCCGTCGTCTGCAACCAACACAATGTACTGCGGGCATAGCCCGTGCAGGGGTGAGTATAAGCTACTCAGTAGGGACCCCAAGACCCCCGAAGGTCTCCCAGAATCCACAAAGGAGAATCCAAAAAGGAAAGATACAATCACAAAGTAACATCAGACACAGCTTAGGTATATGCCCATACATATACCTAAGTCATCAATTCCCATTCGGCTCCAACATCCGAGCCCAAGCACAACCCAGTCCACACAAGAAAGAAAAACGTATACCCACACAGGATAGCACAACACAATCCACGAAGGAGAGAAAATTAATCCACATAGGATAGATCAAAACAATCCACAAAGTAGATTAAACAGTAAATCCACACAGGATAGTTCAACACAATCCAAAAAGGAGAGTAACACAAGATTCAGCTCACACAGGTATATTTCGTCGGATGATGATAAAGATGATCACTGATCTATCTAAGTCATTGGAACCACAAAGGATCGATAGGTACTAACCCCCGCAATGACCCACATTGGATCGGATCCACACAGGATCAATAGGTAACTAACCCCCGCAAAGACCCACACAAGATCGGGCCCACACAGGACCTTAGGCGCTGGCGCACACAGAACCGCTGAGCGCTGAGCCACACAGGATCGGATCCACACATGATCTGTAGCACCGATCCACATAGGATCGCTGAGTGCAGTAGTCATCGCAGTCCACTAAGGATCTCTGCACTGTCGTCGTCGTAGTCCACTGAGGATCTCTGCACAGTTGTCGTCGCAGTCCACTGAGGATCTCTGCACGGTCGTCGCTGTCGAAGTCACAGCCAGCACTAGGGTTCCCGCACACAGCAAGCTCGTTTGGGAGGGTCCGCTCCACGAGCCGAGAGGCTGATACATTAACTGACACAAAGTCCAGAGTTGATGTATCCAAAAGTTCCGTATCGTCAACAGAACTCATCGTCGCAGACGGCGCGTCCATCGGACGCCCAGTCTGAGAGATATTGGCCTTTTCGTCCCAGGGGCCCGATTGGTTTTGAAGGCAAAACCAACCCGACCATACTCCACCTACCTCCAAATCATGGGCGGAGTGAGCCAAAAGATCCGTCTCACTTAGAGAAAACCAACAAAGTTGACGGCACGTCAATCGGACGTCCGAAGCTCAAGATATGAGCGTTTCTGCTCCGAGGGCCCAGTTGGTTTCGTGTACGAACCAACCCGGCCGAACCCAAATTATCAAGAAACCTTGAGTGTAATTTACTGAAACGACCGTCTCGATCCAAGGATCACATATATGCTGATGGCGCGTCGTTCGGAGGCCCGTAGCTCAAGTTATGAGCAAAAGATAGAAAACTGTCCGAAGACGGGGGTCTGGGCCCGGACCGACCCGGCCCGACCCCCCCCCCCCACCCACCCCAGGCCGGCCTGAACCGGGTCGCCCGACCCGGGTCTGGGTCAGACCCGGTTCGGCACGGCCCGGCTCGGCTTGGCCGAGCGGCCGAGCGAGGCAGCCGCGGGGTGGCGCTGCCCCCGTGGGAAGAAGGAGCCGCGACCCAGGTGGGGCCACGCTGGAGTCAACAGACGCGGCCTTTGCCGCGTCCCGTGCAGGTGAGCTAGACCCGCGCGGCCACGGGTCCCCGCGGCGGCCCTGTCCGGCAGCGCACCGAGGATCCGCCGCCTCCGGCCGCCGACGTCGCAGCGCCGGTGACCCACGCCGCCGGTGGCTTCCGCGGGCCACCGGAGTTGCTCTAGTGGTCCGTTTTCCTTCCTGTCTGCGCCAATGCTCCTCCCTGGACCCATTAATCACTACGGAATCAACTGATCATCCCTGCAACATGTTTTGTCATCGCCCGCCAAATCCGCACAACAAAGAAGAACTGCAGAGGGTTGTCGGGCCGTGTTCGATTGACCCGCACCCTCCGCGTTAGGCGATAACAGTTGGTAGGATTAATCAACACATAGAAAACATAACCCAAAACAATTTTATTAAATTATAAATTGTTCTTATGAACCGAGTTCTTCACTTTTAACGGAAAACATCCACGGAGTAAAAAACATTCAAATAAAACCCCTACCACGTCAAGTCGTCGCACGCGTGTTCTTCGCAGATTTGATCGTCGCGGAAGGAGGGAACCGTCGCGTCATCGCAGTATCCGGCGTTGCATCGACGAAATCCTAGGACCATGAAACAATAGATTTAATTATAAATAATTAAATCCGTGTGTTGTTATAAACCACAAAGAAGTTTTAAAAGAAACCCGAAATCTCTTACTTCAAGTAGTTGGTGCTCAGAGATCGGGGTGGGGAAGAACGTCTCGGATGAAGCATCGTCAATCTCCGAGGGTGACAGCGTTTTTCGCGTTCTTTGCATTCTTCGCATTCTTCGCGTTCTTCGCGTTCTTCGCGAAAGAGGATGAAGGCACAAAACTTAAGAAAACCTTTCAATGAGTATTTTTCCAGAAGTCGTGCGTTGGTCTTATTTTATTATTACGCCAACAGATTTCAAACAGGTTAAGAAATGAATAAATTAATTCATAGAATTAATTTAACGAAGTTAACCGCCCAATTAAATGGTGCGTTAAGAATTTAAGAAAACGCGTCAGTTGACTTTCATAATGACGGGTTTTCGCGGGTGCGTTACTTAGCGGAAAAGAAACGGCGGGGCTCGTGCGGGCCCCACGTGACAAATATCCTACCAAGATGGTAGGATATTTTCAGATAGCACCCTATCCGCAACAACTCAGTTTAAACAGCTTTAAGTGGATTTAAGTGAAATAGAATAAAGTTTGTCGTACAAATTATTTTATTTTTTAACTTTAAGCCTAAAAATTAAAAACCACACTCGAGAAAACGCAACTCCGGAAGAGGTGTTTCTAACCAAATACCGGTGCTGTGATTCCATTGGTGCCCTCAGAATTCGATTCCGGGCACCGGTTCAAAAGTTAGAAAAACCCGCTTGTCCGTTCATTGAATGTACCCGAGCCAAACTTTGGAAAATGATTCCGAGCACACCGGGCCTCGGAATCAGGTGCCGTCAGAAACTGCATTCTTGTAAAATTCAAAAGAAAATTTAGAAAAAACTTTCCTTGAAATTTACTAGTCTTTACATAAAATATATTTATCATTGAATTATTCAAGAAAAATTTTCTTGAGTTTAGGAGGAAATGTAAGGTTTTTGTTTACCTAATTAATAATTGAAAAATGGTAATTGATACCCATTCCCATTATAATACATTATATTGCGATTCTCATAGAGGAAATATAAATATATCTAATATTTAATAGAACCTAAAACTATATTCACATTTATGAGCTAGTAGATTTATTTTAATTTAAAATAAATGGAGTTATTGTGATATTTCAACCATCTATAATAGATTAATGGGGAGAAAAAATTGAATAAAAATGAAAACAATGAGCTCAAATTATGATATTTTAATTTTTTAAGAGAATTATTTGGAAAATCAATTTGTTTTAAATATGATTATCCGGATTGATTCGAGTATAAAAGTTAATATAATTAGTTCAAAAATACATATCTCTGATTCTTTTATTGTATAATAGATTTTACTTAAATAAATATATGTGGTTGTGTAATAATTTAGAGAAATAAGTGAATGTTGGATGATTTATGGTATTTAAAAAACATATATGGAACATTTTAATGAACATTGATATTGTTTTTGAGTTTAATGTGGTCATATAATTGATTAAAGAAACCATTAATATACTCTGTATTAATTTTTTTCTAAAATATCATGAGTAACTTATAAACAAAATAATTAGTACCAGATAGTCTAATAAATGCTAAATCAAGGATTTAAAAAAATTATAAGTACTTAATTGATTAAGAGGATGTATATTGATTATAGGGAATAAAGGAGTAAATTGGAATATTTTCTAGTGAAAGTAGAATAATTTTTGACATTAAAATGAACCAAAAATATTAGCAATTACATATGTCCTAATTAATTCACATGGATCTCTTATTTTCTTTAAATACATGGACTTATAAAGAGTGAGTCTTATTTGATATCCAAAATTTTTTATAATGGATGGGTGATATAAAACAATAGGGATTCTACTAAAACTATGTGGATGTTTTTGATGTTTCATGATTTCACTATACAATAAAAAGGTGTTTAATATATGGTAATAAATTTTTTTGTTATTTTGTAGATTTTTAGATTACGTAGTAAATATGGTGAACAGTTGGGGAAAGGTCAACAATGAATAAAAAATCTAGTGACCATATAGAGAAAACCATGTTTCCATGATTGAAAAAATGAAAATATATGAGGTGACCATGAATATGATCAAGTTACTATGTGGGAAAAACATGGTGGCCATAAATAAGGTAAAGTGAACATGAAGAATAATCAAAGAGATATTGATAAATTACATATATGATATTGGAATGATATTTTAATAATAACCATACTCCTTTTTAATAATTCTTCTTATTTTATAGAGATATATTGAAAAAATTAAAATAAAATTTAATTGTTATGATGTGGAATTGATAATGGGATTTCTTTATCTTTTTTGGAAAAATGAAGGGGTGTTTTAAAGGAGATACCTTATTTCCAAATCCATGTAAACTCTCAATAATTATTCTAATATATCAAAAAATTATTATGAATATATTTTATGGTATATATCTATATGATATTTTTAATGAGATAAATGAGGGATTTCAAATGATATTAATTGAGATTTTATATATCTCATATATGGAAATGAACTATTTACCCGAGTGTGGTCAATAAGAGTAATTATTTAATGAATTTAAATATATCCTTAAATAAAATCAACCATTATAATTATAAATATATATGAAGATACAATTAAATTTGTTTTTGGATATATAATATTAAAAGGAATATATTAATTCAAATGAACGAATTAAACAACAAAGGTATATATATTATTCTATAACTATGATATTTGAGAGTATTAAATACATATAAGGAGTATCATATTAAATATAATATAGAATCCCGTGGTTTAGTCCACATGCATTTTATGAGGGTTTTTGAATATTTGCAAATTAATAGATGAGACATTTTTAAAACTGAGCATTGGAGAATAAATTAAATGAAAATTAAATGGAAGTATAATAATGACGTTCTACACCACGAGATTCTATATTATATTAATTTCCAAATATTCAAAAACCCTTATAAAATGCACTTGGTCCAGACCACATGATTCTATATTATATTTAAAATGATACTGTTTTTATGTATTTAATACACTAAAATATCATAGGTATAGAATAATATATATAGTGCACTACATTCCTCCTTCCAATGTAGTGCACACTCCCTTGGTTCCCCTTATAGTGCGTGCCCCTCCCCTGGTAAACTCCGAGCAGCGAGCGATGCAGTCCTCTCATGGCCACACCTTCCTTGAACAATTTCTGCCCGTTTCATCACAGGTTCCATTTGATTATTCAAGTTAAATCCTTCTTACTGCCTTTCCTACATCACTTTGGTCGATTTTGGTTTCTCTATCACGCTAGGATGCTAGGATGAAACCCTAGGTTATGGTTTGATCCGATTTTTGATGTTCTTTGGTTTTAGGGTTGTACAAATGGACTCCCTTATTGAGTTGGTCCATGTTCCTACAACCCCCATGGAAGGAAAGGCATTTTAGGTTGATTCTTTTCACTTCCATCGATTTGGGATAATTTTATAAACCCATGATTTTTCCCACCCTTAATTTGAGAGTGTTAAGTTATTTATCAGTGCCTAGTTTTATTTGTAGTTTTTTGTAATCTATTTTGGTGGTGCAAACACATATTCCTCAATACGAATATATATATATATATATATATATATATATATATATTGTCTGTGTGTGTGTAACCTCATGGTAGGGGGAACATGTGCAATGATTTAAACACACACACACACACACACACACACACACACACATATAGAAGTGAATTCCAGAAGGAGGGTGACTGTTTGAGTAAGAAATAGTTTTATGGGACATTCTTTGAGGTAGGGTCTTCAACCAAACCTTTAATTCAAAATTATAGAAATTTTTTATTTACTCCCTTTGATAAATTAGACTACTATTCTGGAATGAAATTCCTATTTCTAAAAAATGAATGTTAGAGGATAAAATTTTGTTTTTATAATAAATACCCTCCATCATAGGAATAGTGCCTTCAATATTAAAACATAGTGAGTAGACTGTTTTGTCTTCTTGGAATGATGATATATGGTTTTCCTAGCCTTTCCTTATTAGAGGAAGTTGTTTTAAATTAAAGGAATTTGGTCCTCATAGTTAAGACAAGTTTCCTCCCTTGAATGTTGATGCTCTTCAGTTAAATGGTTCTACTTAACATTAATGGTATTAGTGGATGGGTATACCCATGTGATCTAAATAACAGTGAACGGTAATAAATTTGTTGGTATACCCATTTGAAATGATTTAAATGTCGGTGGTCTAAAATTCAATTCCCAATGTACAAATTTTGACTATGTATATGAAATACCCAATTTCTATTTTTGTTTACCAGTTGGATTTCCTAAAAATAATTAATTAATTTGATGAATTAACTAATGATGGATCATTAGGGATTTGTGGGACTTTGGAACCAATGAACGAGAAAATTATTTTGAGAATAAATTCTAGGATTTTGGGAATTTATGAATTGGGAATTTATGATTTGGGAATTAATTGATGAATTTATTATCATGGCTTGAATTGGGGAAATTTGGTTGTGATTGAATATTGAGAACTTTTAATTTATGATAATTAATTGAAATGTTAATTATCTAAAGATGAATTTCAAATGGGTAATAATTAATTTTCAGATTAATTTTTATATGTTAATTAGGTGAATGGATAATCAATTACTGAATTAGATTAAAGTTATGGAATTAATTCATTAATTTTTGAATTAATTATTAGGATTGGATTAATTAATTAATCGTTGTGATGGATTGGGTGCTATAGATAATGTTATAGGCTAGTTATGATATAAATAAATGATTTAATGAGGTATAGACATGATGTTCTATGCTAGTGATAGATCTATAAGGTTTTTGGGTGTTAGACATGACATTTTATATTAGTGAATGCGTATGCACAAATGGTTTATGGGTGTTAAAAATAAAGTTATACACTAGTGACTTCCTATGCCCAAACGGTTTTTGTGTGTTATATATGATGTTCAACACTAGTGAATGCATGTGTACAAATGGTTTTTATGTGTCAGATATAAAATTCTACACTAGTGACTGCATGTGCACAAATAGTTTTTAGGTGTTAGACATGATATTCTACACCCGATGTATATATACACTAGTGGCTACATGCACACAAATGGATTTTGGGGTTATAGAAATGACATTCTACACCCATGATATACATTTATGATTGATTTCAGGGGGACCAAGAGATCCTTCTAACATAGAGTACTCCATGTTATGGACTTACATGAAAATAATTTGATCTCCGCCATTAGTCGAAACATGTGTTGAGATATCATATCACCTTCTAATACTTTAATCTCTAGAATGAGTCTAAGTAGGTATTTTAATCAGGTGTACCATTGGAACCCGGACTGGTTGTTTTCTATTTATTCAGTTCTATTATTACTTCATTATACCTTATGCCTCTAAATTATTATTCACTGCCTAGTTTGGGATAGATACTAGTGGGTTCTGAACTACTGATTTTTTATCTCAAACCCTTCTTGGCCACCCTTGGTACCCAATGATATCTTACACTTGTTGGATCTGGGTTGATTCCTGTATTATCTTGTACTGGGGAGTTAGGAGTAAGGGACTGATCTAGAGCTCATGATGCTCATGGAGACTTCCCATGAGGATTTTCCAATTTTTATTATTTTTGTATATTTTTGTAAAGAATGTTTTTAGTGATTATAGATACTTATCATGATATGGAATCCATGAATTGTAAAACTGGTGTGGGTATTTTTCTATATTCAGTTGTTATTAAGATTTTCCTTCTCTGATTTAGTTATTTCTTTATACAGCTTCTACTAATTTCTATGTTTTACTATCCTTTTATAGCTCCACACACACACATTGATGGTATAGTATACCCAATGAACAATATTTATAGACTAACTGCTAGTTGGAAGCCTCTATCATATGGGGAGAAACGCTTGAGGTCATATGGAGACCATTCTATCCACCGATTTGATGGTAATATGAGTTTGAATTTTATAAAGTTGTATCGAAGGGTAAATTCATTACCTTGTCATACTGTTTGGGTTTGTAGAAAAAATATTAGGAATGTATCGACACTTGGTTAATACCTGTGATTGGGACTGGTCACCTGATATAAGGAAAATTACGCAGTGGATAGTGTTTGGAATTACTCTTTATAGTATTTTATTTTACAGTTGATATGATTTCATCTTAGGTGATTTCTGTATTTTCCTCTTCTTATTGATTACTAATATTTTGGAATTTTCCCATGGATTGGTATGGTGGGGTCTGAGCATTACATGCATCATATTATCCAATTATAAATTTAGATGAAATTCATATGACATGCCATGCAGTTTCATTCGTACTATGCCTGTTAATTTTGATTGTGTTCCTTGTGTGTATTGCCTTGTTTTTATTTTCTTCAGCATGCTTGAATATATGACATGTTTAGATGATTATAATCCATGCTTATGTGTTATAGAATGTTTTTGTGTTACTTATTATAAGAACATAAGAGATATGTTTTTATGGGTAAATTGAAACATAGGTGTAAATTGATTGGATTCATTTATGACGGGAGCCAGTTTCAGTTATAAGGTGTATGAAAATATTATAACTGGGAAAAGGGTACCTCGGGTACTTGAAAAATTAAAAAAGGGATGATAAAGTTAGAATGATAAAAGGGAATTTATTTTATTAAATGGGATCCTAAGTCCACCTTTAAAGTGTGTGGTCTCTTTATGGATTGATAGATATCCACCCATATCACTTGGTCATTAAGTATGTGAGCATGTTTTATTGAATAACCCTTTGAGGGTGTTTTAAAGCTTTTGAATTTTAACAACTGCTAGAGGGGTTTCTTTTTAAAGAACTAGAGATTGATTAATGGGACCCTTAGAGGTCGCCTAATCGGTTAAAAATAAATTTAGATGAAAAATTTCCAATTTATGATTGAATTTAACAGAATATTAAATGTTTTAAAAGGAAGTTGATGAAACTAACCTGTTTGGACCATTAGACATTGACTAAAACCAAGTTCCTTTTTGTGAAATGGTGCTTGTGTATTGTTAAAATTCTTTCAAATGTTTATGGTTGAAATATATTAATGAAATGGCATAAAATCATAATTTGAAGTGGTGTACTTTGATTAAAACCTCAAGGAAGGGATGTTTTAAATGTTTCCTGTAGTATGGCTTGGAACTAAGATTTGATGATTTATCCATAGGTTGTTTCTTTTAGTAATGGATTAAATGGAAAATGGGATATTCATCCTAGTGAATCTGTTTTGCATGACCTTGTGATAAGGTTGATGCATATTCTTCATAAGAGGATAGTCTTTAGTAGGTGACAAATTTATAGCATTTAAAACCTTTATTTCATTGTGATATTTTTGACGTTGGTTCTGTTTGGGTGTCGCTGTCCCTAGTAGGAATTTTGGGGTTTAAAAAGACACCCTTGTTCGAATGGTTGGTCGTTGTATCTTGACACTTGATATGGGAACATGAGTGAAGGAATGATTGGTTTAACATGTTAGACATGGGTCAGGCATGGTCAACTATTGAAAAGGTTTTGTAAACCCATATTCTCTTTAGTGATGGACGACTAGGTATTTCATCATTTAGGTTAATGGTTGTATGAGATGATGTATTGTTGGTTTTAGTGAACCCAAGGTAATATGTGTTTAGATATGTGGTGCCATCGAGTTTTTTTGTGATGTTACATACCAGTTGAGTTCGGTGTGATTCTTGAGTTTTGTAATGTTGAGTAAATTTTTAGGACAACTCCTTAGTGGATTGACTATGGGATCATGGTATGTTTATTCCACTATTCAGGAAGATTTTTTGAGACTTAGGTTGTTTGATATGCTAGTCGGTTTAAATTTTTGTTTAAATGATAGATGTTTTTATGTGGTGATTATGGTTCCTGGAATGTCACACATGAATTTATGGCTTTTTCAAAATAGCTCACTTGAGAGAGGATGGTATTTCCTTTCAAAGACATGGAAACTCCTAAGGTGGGGAGCGTCACATTTGTTCTGGGTACGTGTTGTAGATTTCTTGGCATCACAACTTTGATGAGGTTGGAGGTATGAGAAACTCTTTTGAAACTCCATTAGTTTCGGAAGTGGTTCAGTTGTAAGGTTTTAAAGAACGCCATTGACATGGGTGGGATAGGCATGGAGCTTTGGTTTATGACGCATCAGCTGGTGATGTAGAGCTTTTTTGTAAAGATTCGACCAGAAATAGTTTGACTAATCTTCTTTGTGATATCTGGTTTACTCATAGTGTTTTATGTTGAATTACATGAGTATTTACCCTATCTTCATTTCATCATGGATACACTATGAGTATAAATACCCAATCATTTTACATATTAGATTACATGATTTTAAGCATAAATATACATCAGAGTACAAGCTAAGGATCATGAACTCTAGTGTCTTTGAAAACATGGTATATAAATATTAAAAAATGGGACTAAAAAACATCTTTATTTAATATAAATAAATATCCCCTGACTTACATTGAGCCCTTAAATCTATATAGGGTACCCTGGGGATCACATGAATAAATGGATGGGCAAAAATCCATATAAGGGATTAATGAAATGAATAAGGATTTAGAACAGGGGTTTAGATCATGACATTATTATGTAAAATAGTATATAGAATGATAATATATAAACATGTGATCATATAAAAATGTATTCATAATAATGTTTAAGAAACATAAATCATGACTTTATCCTGAGTCAAGGATCATTGCACATAGAAGACAACAAGTCAAGGTTAACCACCAATACCGTTGCTCATGTTAGCATGAGTCAAGGTTAACTACCAAGACCGTTTCACATAACATCTCATGAGACTAAAATTTACCCAATAAATTAAAGAGATATGTTGGATCACCCCTCTTAACATGTTCATAAATATTCTTTCCACATAAATAATCATACTTAATCAATCATACATCAACATAAGCGAACGCATGGAGAGAAAAGCGTATCACATTCATGTCATAAAGCATAATAAATGAGGTATCATAAAAGTGTTCTCGAGAGATAGTAATTAAAACATACATGAAAATTAATAAAGTAAAATATGAATATATCATGGTATGTGATGTCAAATATAAGTGACAACCTGTAAGAAGATTATTTAGGAAATTCATAGTATTGAAACATTTTAGAGCGGTTTTAAGAAAATTAATACAGAGCATTTAAAACCAAGAAGTGAATAATATTTTATATAAAACCAGAGGGAAATAATAATTTTTTCATAATAAAAATTGTGATTATATAAAAACAATAGTGTCTTATAAAATTGGTAGATTGCACATGAAATTAGGTAAAAATTTGGGAAGTTCCCTTAAAACGAGCTTACTTATTGATAGGTATTGAGGATAGTATCACTTAAAAGAATTTATAAACCCGAAAGAGAATGTGGGACAGATCTTGAAACATGATTTCATATAATATACACATTATGTTGAAGTTTTATATTAAATCAAAGGACAACATCAATTTTTTATAAAAAGAGATAGAGCAACCTGAAGGAATAAAGGTGGTTCAGGTGGAATCCCTTACGGAATGTCAACATTGTATTAGAAGTAATTAGAATGTATTAATGAAAAATAAATTGATTTATCACCTTTTATACCTCATGAGGATAGTATCGAGAATGTGTGAAATCATACCCCATCATTAGGAATTATACATGAATGGGTATAACATGGAAGACCTTGTGGGATAAAAGTAAAATAGAGGGGATCCCCTTCCTTAAATCCGATGGTGTTCTTCACTTTATACTAACATACTGAATAATAAAATTAAGTTCATCAATTAATAATTTTATGACCTATTATACATATAAATTATTTATCATAATTTTTATAAGTTTATTAAAACCCTTTTTGATTGGTTATGATGTCCAATTTCATTGTTCGAGTCTATTTATTTCATTGGTTTTAATGCTCAGTTCACTTATATTCATCTTTAGATATAGATGTATTATGAATGTGGTTGTACAGAACTAATGTTTTATTTTATTAGTGAAAATCTATAAGGTTACATTGTTTTAAATTCCATTTGGTTACTTGGAATGCATATGAATCATTATATAAATTATTTAATGATAATTGTTTGGGTAAATTGGCAGTTTTTTCCCACAAGAAACATTTTTTGTTTTATAAATCAAAAACATGTGTAAAAAAGGATAAGAGAAGAATATATATGATATAGAATACATATATTATAGTCTGGTTCAACCATAAGAATGTTTTCATGACCAGAATTGAAGACAAAAATAGAAATTGAAATCCCATCATTCTTGAATGTGGTAAACTAGCACATCTCAGGTGGTGTTTTAATTTTTAGTATAAAAGAAAAAGAAAGGAAATATGATTAAGAATTGTAAATTTATTATCAAATCATTCCAATACATATATGTAAATTGATTCATCATAATATTTTAATGAAAGTAGGTGTGGAAAGATAAATAAAAGAAATTAACTTGAAAATAATAGAAAGTTGAGAGATCTCTTATGAAAATTTGGAAGCCTAACAACGTCGCTTAAAATTTCATGAAATATGTATATAAGAGAAAAGTGGGGACTCTAATAGTTCTTACATAATATGGACATTAAGGGGGATATGAAATGATATATCCCAACATAACCCAAATGAAATTAAAATTAATAACAAAAAACGAAAGCTTGAAATAGAGAAGGGAGTTAGATTCATGTACCTTGAAGAGTAACTCTTAAAAAAAAAGTTTTGGATATTGGGACTTTAATACACCTTTTTAGGACTCTTATAGAGGTAAAACTTCTAAATATTCGAGGATGATAGATTTTTAATGAATGGAAATGAAGGAATGAGTGGCTATTTATAGTAAAAAATAGCGAGTTTTGTATTAATTTCGAAAGACACTTAATTATTGGTTTTTTCAAAACCATGGGCGTGACCATTGTATTTTACCATGGTATTAGCCACTTGGGACACCTCATATCATATTTTATTATACACATGTTGAGCATAAATTTATATTAATTATTACCGTAATAACTCAGGTTTTCAGAATGGGTCAAAATTCTGGTTGTGTTTTGAATTTTTGACATGTCCATGAAAAAATTGGGAAAATCAGGAATGTTATATAAATTTCTAGATTTCACTCCATGTAGTTTAAAGTACACACTGTTTAGGAGTTAGGTGAGTACCGAACGTGTACTCGCCAAGTACATGCCATGTGATGATCATGTAGGACTTTCTTACAACACATTGTGTAGTTATAGAATCGTTGTGTACCCTTGACTGTGTGGAGGCTAGATATGGCATGTAGGCCTGTTGGATAGGTATGAAGATTCAAACCCCATTTGATCTATTGGTACCCCCTCAGTAAGGACTTGATTCCCTTTGATCAGTTCTTCTTGATTTCTGTTCTAGAACAAGTTATTGGGGTTTGATCAGTTTTGATTCTTTTATAGATCTACCACGTTTTAGACCTAATTTAGGCTGTTATCGGAGGAGTATCTTCGTATGAGTCTCAAGTAGGTGGTGCATACCTATTTTTGTATTTTTACAAACATTTGAGTGGTGTAACCTATGGTTCATTTTTGGGTATTTTTATCGTGACCCTATATTGGCTGTTATTGCTGGTTTAATTGTTATCTGACCTATGGGATGCCTTTGGGTGTGCCTTGTTACTAGTTTGTCTTGAGCGGGGTGTGGAATGTGGCCTTTTCTCATTGGGGCATTTTGGCTGGGGATTCAAAATTTTTATAAATTGAATCGTATGGTTTTAATCTTCTGAGTTTAGTTTATTAAACCTTGATATGAATTGTTAAAGGCATTCAAGACCTCAGTTCTATTGTTTGATAACTACTAGTCTTGTGAAATTATACTGTTTAAATTGTTTTTCAAATTTATATGTTTTTTTAAATGTGTTATAAATGTAATTGGTGAATTTCATATGCTGGAACCTTTGGGTTATATTGGGAACGAATGGAATATTCTTGAGTAAAGATGATCACAGGTCAGGATTGGTCCAAATTACATTGGTTGGTTCTAAGCACGAGATTGGGCATCATGGGCATCAGCTTGTGGTAGTGTGACAGTCAGGTTGCACATGGCCCAGGTTACTTAGATGGATGGGCCATCATACTTGAGCGACATGGTCTCAGGGGTACAAGGTGTTAGAGATGTTGTGGCTTGGGTACTATTAGGTGATTTCCGCTCACCCAAAACATTTAGTAGTGTGTGCACAGAGAGACTCCATGATAAGGTGTTTTGACCACTCATATAGGTAGAGGCCCTCATTAGTTTCATTTTTGGTACTGTTGGTTTAGTAGTGAGTATTGTAGGAAGCATCGTGAAAGGTGATGAGACATCAAGGGATAGCCTTGAGGCTATTGGGTTGGGGCAGAGGCTCGCTATTATTTTGAGGGCAGACAACATTGTCCCTCCCGTTAATATTTTTGATGGCAGAAACCACTATCCCTTTAGATATTTTATTTGAGGGTAGACATCGTTATCCCTCTGGTTACTTATTTGAGGACAGAAATCACTATTCCTTTGGGTTACTATTTGTAGGCATGCCTTTGGGATATCGGTACTTGAGACACATGGTGTTGGGGGGCACATGATGTGGGGTTACATGACAGAGATTCCGGCATTGGTAGAAGAAGGTGTCACTCCATTGTGGCTGCTAAGCATAAGTGGAGTTTGTGTTCATTTATGCATCCTACTATTTAATTTTTTCCTTATAACTGCATGCATGTTTAAACACTTATAATAGGTATGCACTGTTGGGTTGTATCCTACTTAGATTCGTCTCACACCTTGCATGGGACCTTCGGGACACGTGCAGATTTTATGGATTTACGTATAGGAATGGGGCCAGCTTCTGGAGCTGGGCTGCATTAGCTATTTCATAGAGATGGTACAGACCTTGAGGTATTTCCTAGCTATAGATTATTTTGTTTTTCTTCCTTTCCTGTATCGACATTCATACTTTTTATGAAGCTACAGTTGGTTTTCCATTTGCGCCATATATATATATATATTTATGAATATGTATAACCTTCTTGGGATTCATGTTTTTTTATTCAATAGTAGTTACAAGTGTTCAACATGCTGTTGTGTTTACTTTTCGCTGTCGTTGTTTATATTTATTGCTTTCACAATTTTAAGATATTGAATGTGCTTCCACTTTGCAGGTCTGGTTCGTGTCTACTGAGTCATTTGTTCCACTGCATATTTATAGTTATACTGAAACTAGTACCATTATTATACTATGAGAGGGTATAGCCTCCCCACTATACCTATAAATACCCTCGCTGTTAGTCGGCGGCCTTTGGCATTCAGCAAGGTGCGTCTAAGGTAGTAACACCTGACCTATTTAGCACTGTTCGGGTGGATGTTCAGGTCAGGGTCATTAAAAAGTTTTATTAGAGGAGTTCTTGACAAGGATTTAGTAGTAGTGTTTTGCTGTCTACTAATGATATTGAGGCTTCTATTTTATTTTTTGCTGGTTTTACTATTTTGGATATGGTAGACTAGAGATAGGTTGTAATTGGAACTGGCTTTATAGCTTGTTCTTGGGCACCTGCAGCCCTAGTTATGAGGGGTGGACTATGTTACCTTGGGTGGGAATTGCTATTTTCTTCTTTTTCTCAGATTATAGTTTATATGATTTCCACCTTGGTGGTTCACTTGGTGTGTGATGCTATTGATTGGGATATGTAACACTTGACCCAGTGTGGTAAGGGAGAATTGGACCTTGTTTGGTATGGGAAGGCTTGTTTGCTTGGATTTTTACAGGAAAATTTTAGGGTATTTCAATTTCCTATCTGCACGCATGATTTGCGATGTGATAGTACCATGTGAAAAATGACAATTGCAATGCTTTATACTCTGTTGAAATGTGAAAAGGTGAAATTCATGATAAAATTTCTTGTTTATTTCAATGTTTTATTCCATGATTTTTATATCTTTAAAACTACATGTGACAGGAATGTACCATAGTAGAGGTGATTTTGATCACCAAGATTGGGTGACTAGGTTGTCGATTGAGGAAATGTTCATTGCCGGGATCGGCAAGGCCTGTTGTACTTTTATACATGGATCCGTTAAGGGTGGGTAAGGATTCCATGAAGCTGGGATGCCATGGGCATGTTTTGTGGTGGGCGAGAGTATGGGTAGTTGTTTTATGCTGCCTCTTTACTACATTCTCATCTGTATTAAATATATATTGTTATATATATATGGGTTTTCTGACCATTTATGGTCTTCATAGGGTTCCTATTATACGTATTGATGGAGTGTTTGGTGGGTGATGATACCGTGCCATAGGTGCAGGATCAAGTTCAGGATCCGATGTAGGACGAGCATGTGACACAGGTACAGGCTAAGGGATAGATCATGTTCAGGATCTGGTGCAGGCAGGGCAACATCCGGTTTTGGTAGCATTCAGGCTGTGGCTTGACAAGCAGCTCTGATCTAGTCTGGTACGTGTCTTGAAGGGGATCGACAGAGGTGCGTAGGGTACAGAGCAATATATGGCATATCTGACGTGGGAGTTACAGTCGCAAGACCATCCAATTTTTCATGGTGAGGGTGTTCCACAGGTGGAAGAGAACTGGATAGAGAGCATGCAGATGGTTTTCGAGAAGCTCAAGATGCCTCGAAGGCAAAGGGTCAACTGGTGACATATATTCTACATGGACCGGTGATTCCGTGGTGGGATTTGTAGGTTTAGGCTTGTAGAAATGAGGGACTAGCATGGAATGACATCAAGTATAGGTTCTTCGAGCACTTTTACCCAGAGAAACTGAGGGCTGAGAAAGCTCAGGAGTTCATGAGCTTTCAGGAGGGAGAGATGTCATTCAAAGACTATGTAGCTACTTTCATTGAGCTGTCTCACTTTGCACCTGGTATGGTATGGATGACGCGGAAAGGGTGATACACTTCAAGGATAGATTACGACATGAAATTTGGTTCCATGTGAATATATTTAGGCAGGGTTAATTCTCAGAGGTGGTGAGTCAGACACTTATAGTAGAGGGTAACCAGAGGGATAGACCGCAGGTTGGTCGGACGACAGCTCTAGGTGATTGTTCAGACAAAAGGAAACAAGGAAGGGATGAGTTCCCATAGGGAACTCAGGCCAAGGACTCAGACAAACCACCTCATAATAGTTCTTCAATGGTTTTCTTTCAGTGTGGATAGCCAGGACATGTCCAGACTCCATGCAATATGCCTCAAATGGATTGTCGGGAATGTGGACAGGTCAGGAATCTTAAGAGGTTTTGCTGGATTCCATCAAAGACAACCAGCTAGTAGGGACGAGGGCTGACAATGGCATCTGAAATTGGTTCAGGTTCGGTACCAGGTGACAGTATCCGGGGTTTAGCTGCACGCGGAGGATGTGATAGAGGCAACAAGACACTGCTGAGGGGTTAGTGGTCGGTGGATGGAGTAGCACTGTAGGGAGATTAGACATCAATCGGCCATACTTCATGCCAGGTGCATGCCATGGAGCTTCTAGAGGCTTAGAAGGATAGTGAGCTGATGACAGTTAGAGGTACACCACAGGTGTGGCTATGATTTCCATGTTTTTCCTTTTTGGCATGGCCTGTACAGTTATGTCAGTTTTGAGTGCAAGAGGTGCATAGGAATATTGTGGACTAACGAGATTCTAGTCAGTGGGATTTCCCCCATATCAAGTTCATTATATATATATTTATATATATAAATATGAGGTTCCATGGGCATTGGGGCATCAAGGATGCGGGTATGTGAGGTTCCTTAGGCATCGAGACATCGACGATGCGAGTTACTTGAGGTGCCTTGGGCATCAGGAATCAAGGATACAGGTTACATGAGGTTTCATGGGTATCAGGGCATCGAGGAGGTAGGTTACTAAAGGAGCTAGGCACCATGTTCATTTTTGAGCATCCATGAGAGGACCATGCATTTAGATAACAGGTTAGCAAACAATTTCTTGTTTGGAGTTTTTTTGGGTTAAGACCATGTTAGGAAATTCTTAATGTACAGACCCCCTTAAAAAAATCATCTAGAACCATTAAGACCGGAGAAGTCTGGGTTACTTTGATCAGGGTGGTATGTTTGGTACCATCTTCGGGTTTTGATTTATAGCTCGAGGACAAGCTATATTAAGGTGGGTAGATTGTAAGAACCTTGGTTTTTAGAACGGTTCAAAATCCCGACCCTGTATGAATTTTTGACTTGTCCATGAGAAAACTAAGAAAATATAAGAAAATCTAGATATTTCCCGATTACAATCCGTGTACTCTAAAGAACAAGACATGTATGGGTTAGGCGAGTATCAGGTATGTACTCACACAGTACATTCTGTGTGATGACCGTGTAGGAAGTTCTTACTACATGACATGTATTAATAGACACGCCATGTACCCTTGACCCTGTGGAGGGCATACATGGCGTGTAGGCCTATTGGCTGGGTAGTATGTTTTTAGCAAGTACATGTCATTTAATATTTGTATACACCATATAGAGGGGATGTGTACGAGGATATATATGGAGTGTTGGGTATGTCAGCAGGGTTAAGAGGTACACGCCTTGTACCATAGGTACACACCATATAGTTAGTCGCCAAGTCCTCGGCGAAATATCAAGAACCTTATTAATAGTGAAATGATACACGACATGTAGTTCTAAATTTCACGCCCTATATTTTCATTTTTTCACTAAAATATGTAGTATCCTTGTTTTGGGGCATAACACAAACCCTTGAGAGGTTTGAGTGGGGAGAGACAGACAGAACTTCAAAACCATCCCGTTTCATTGTCTGAAGATGGATTCAAACGTCGTTTGATCCAGTGAAACCCCCTCTTTAAGGCCTTGATTACTCTTGAGCCATTATTCATGATTTCTGTTCTAGAATGAGTTATACGGGTTTGAGCAGTTTTTATTCTTTTTTAGATCTACCGCGTTTTACGTCTAATTGGAGAATTTTATTAGTGGAGTATCATTGTATGAGTCTCAGGTAGGTTTTGTATGCCAGTTTTGTGTTTTCACAGACTTTTAGGTGGTTTGGCCTGTAGCGCATTTCCGGGTATTTTGAGCATGACCCTGTATTGCATGTTATTTCTTGTATAATTATTATCTGACCTATGGGATGCATTTTTGTATGCTTTGTTACCTTTTTTGCTTGAGTAGGGTCGGGAGAGTGGTCAATACTCATCTGGGGATTTTGTTCGGTGATGCCAGAATGGTATTAATTGAATCTTATGTTTTTAAACTGTTGATTTCAGTTTATTAAACCCTGATATGAATTGTTAGAGGCATTCAAGACCTCCGTGTTATTGTTTGATAACTGCTGGGCTAGTTCAATTCGACTATTTAGATTGTTCTTCCAGTTTATGTGTTCTGTTAAAGTGTTATAAATGTAATTGATGAATTTCATATGATGGAACCATTGTGTTGTGTTGGGCATGGTCGAAATATTCTTGACTGATGCTGATCATGGGTTGGGTTTGGATCGAATTACATTGGGTGGTTCTGACCACGAGATTGGGCATCATGGATGTCGGCTTGAGGTAGTTTGACTGTCAGGTTGGGCATGGACCGGGTAACTTGGATGGTAGGGCCATCATACATGAGTGACATGGTCACAGGGGCATGAGGTGTTAGAGATTTCATGGCTTGGGTACTATTTGGTGATTAACGCTCAATGGGAACTTTGAGTAGTGTGCACACAGAGATACACCGTGATGAGGTGTTTTTACAACACCTGTGGGTAGAGGCCATCGTTAGTTGCGGTTTAGGTACTATTTTTTGGGGGTTCTTACCGTATTAAGCCATAAGGAAGGTGAGGATACGTTAGGGGATAGCCTTGAGGTTATCAGGTTGGGGTCATAGGATTGCTGTTATTGTGAGGGAATTCATCGCTATCCCTCTAGTTACTCTATTTTAGGGTAGACATTGCTTTCCCTCAGGATACATTATTTAAGCGTAGACATTGATGTACCTTTCATTACTTATTTGAGGATAGGAATCACTGTTCCTCCAGGTTACTACTCTTGGGTGTGCCTTTGGGACGTCGGTACATGAGACATGCAGTGTCAGGGAGAACATGGTGCCAGGTTACATGACAGAGATTTCAGCATTGGCTGAAGGACGTGACACTCGATGGTGTCTATTGAGCACCGGTAGAGTTTGTGTTCATTTGTTCATCGTACTATTTACTATTTTCCATATTAATGCATGCCTGTTTAAACACTTATAATAGGTACGCACTGTTGGGTTGTATCCTACCGAGATTCATCTCACACCCTGCACGGGCCCTTAGGGATGTGTGCAGACTTCATGGATTTACTTAAAGGAAAGAGGCCATATTCAAAAGCTGTGATGTATTAGCTGTTGCATGGAGGTGTTATGGTACTTGAGGTATTGACTATCTGAACATGTTATTGTTTTCCTTCCTTTCCTATATCGGCTGTTGCCGTTTATATTTATTTCTTCTACTGTTTATCGATATTGATTGTACTTCTACTCTGCGGGTCTGGTTCGTGTCTGATGAGTCATTTTTTCCGCTTCCATTTTATTATTATATGTGGACCAATACCATTATTTTCTTCCGAGAGGGTATAGCCTCCCCTCTATACCTATAAAGACCCTCACTACTAGTCAGTAGCCTTTTTCATTCATGGAGGTGCATCTAAGGTAGTAACACCCGAATCGTTTAGCACTATTTGGGTGGTTTTTCACGTCTAGGTCATTACAATTACATCATTATGATGTCATTAGACACAGTAGAAACTCAAAACTATATTTTTACTTCTCAAGAAAAATTTATGTATTTTAGAGAAATCCCAAAAATTAACCCTAAACATTTCTCAACATGTATAATTCAAAAATGAAATTCAGTTTCTTTGAAAATAATTCTTTAAATTTTTTTAAATTTTTTTTTCAATAAAATTATAATTTATTCAAGAAAAAACAACATTAAAAATCAAACTCCTTTTATAAAACCTTGAAAAATTAATCAAGGTCCCGTAAAATTATCTTATAACCATTACAAAATGACTTAATAATTTATGATTACATTTTATGAAAATACATTTTCATTTTAAATTATTATGTTAATCCCAAATTTGTAAATAAAATATTTATCACATTCAATAATACGTGTACTTATATTATGATCATTTTTATCTTTTTAGATGCTCAAATTTTATATATACATTCATGGGTCAAGTTTGTGTTTTTTCGGCCAATTTTATGTTCATTACCATTAATTTCTATTCATAAATGTATTTTGCTATTCATAGGGGTATTTTACTATTCATCAAAAATTAGGTATGTCTTGTCAGACTCTAACTATATTACCATACGCTACCGTGCATGTTAGTTTTTCAAAATTCAAAACACACAAGTGACAATATTATGTTGAGATATCACAAAGTACTTATAAGTTTATTGTGTTTTAATTTCATATGATCATATAACAAAATTATAATAGGAAAATTTCCATTGATAAAAAATTGGGTCGTTACACTATTCCCCCTTTATGAAATTTCTCCCCTGAAATTTTTTTTACATTTAATCCATAAATAGGTGCTGGTACTTTTACTTCATTGTTTTCTCTGGTTCCCAATTTGCCTCTTCATAATTATGGTTTCATCACAGTACAATGAACATGTGAGTAGTCTTGTTATGTAGAAATTTATTTCTACGATCCATGATCCTCACTGGATTCTCCTCATTATAATGATCATTCTCCAACTATACCACCTCTGAAGAAATTACAGGTGAAGGGTCTGGTACGCACTTCCTTAAGAGGGATACATGAATGACATCATGTACATTCAACATGGTAGGTGGAATTTACAGTCGATAAGAAACTAATCTGACACAAACATGGATTTAGAAAGGGTTGATGTACATGGGACTTAACATTACTTTCTTCCCAATCCTCATGACCTTCTTTCATAGATATATGTGTATAAATACCATGTCTCCAACAAGGAAGTTAAGGTATCATTGATGATTGTCTACATAACTCGTTTTCCCACTTTAGATAGACTTGATGTTCTGGTGAATATATTTCACATTCTCCATCATTTCTTAGACCATTTGAGGTTTTAGAATCTTAAAATCAATGACTTCATCCCAACACGCTGGAGTTTTAAACCTTTTCCCATAAATGGATTTGTATGGTTCCATTTGGATTCTTGGGTGGAAACTGTTATTTTAGGAGTATTCAACCAGTGGAGGATGTCGTACCCATTCAACTTTGAAGTCCATAGAACATGATCTCAACATATCTTCTAGTTTCAAATTAGTATTTTTTAGATTGGCCATCAGTTTGAGGATGATAGTTCATACTAATATTCTGTCAAGTGCTTAAAGAAAGTTGGTGACTTTTCCAGAACATCGAGTTAAATCTTGAATCTCTATCGGATATAATGTATATTGGTACTCTATATAGCCTTAACATTTATTTGATATATATTCTTGAAATTTGATCAATTGGGAAGTCCTCTCAATTTGAAATAAAGGGAGCTATCTTTGTAAGAGGATCCATAGTGACCCATATAACATTGTTTCCTTTGGATGTCCCTATAGGTACAGTGACAATGTCTATGGGGATGTTCTCCAAATTCCATGTTGGCATGGGTAGTGGTTGCATCTTCCCCTTAGACTTATATCTTTCAGCCTTCACTTATTGACATTCCCGGCACATTGATATATATTCAACAATCTCCTTCTTCATATTGTCCCACCAATAGTTCTATCAGAGATCTTCATACATCTTTGTGCTCCCTTGGTGGATAGAGATGGTTTAGCTACGTGCATCCTTGAAAATAACCTTCTTTATCTATAGATCATATGGTATACATAATCATGACCCAAATCTTACAACGCCTTCCTCATCATTCATGAACACAGAGGATTTACCATTTCCAAGGGCTACCAACCTTGTCTGAATTTATCCATCTTTTCTTTAAGAATTTTTTATTTTCTCTATGAGGTATGGTTGATAAATCATTTAAGAAAGGATTTATGATGTTCCTCCCTTAATGATTCACATGTTAATCCTCTATAAATCTAAAAATATTCAATCCTTATAAATTATCGTCATTCATAAAGATGTATGATCCTTTTAACATAGAGCATCCTGCACCTTGTTTTCTTTACCATGATGGTATTGGATTGAGCAGTCATAATACTTAACGATATATATCAATATTCACCAGCACATATTAAGATCTTTTTGTGTGAATATTTATTTGAGACTCTTGTGATATGTATTTATCTCACACTTCTCCGCATAGAGATTATGCCGCTAGATTTTTAATGCAAAGATCACAACCACCAACTCTAGATCATGAATAAGATAGTTTTTCTTAGGGATTTCCATATACCTTGAGGCGTAGAAGATCAATTTATCATTTTTCATCAGCACACATCTTAAGACCTTCATTGATGAATCCCAATACACCACAATGTGTTCTACACTTGTTGTGTGTGTGATTAATCACACAATGATTAACATCTTTTCAACTACTTAAAATAGTCTTCACATTCTTGAGTCCTAAAAAACAGTACTCGTTTCCATGTCAGCTTAGTCATTGTGTTTGACAGTCATGAAAAGTTCTTCACAAATCATCGATAATACCCGGCTAGACCCAGAAAAATATGGATCTACATTACAGATGTCGGTATTGGACACTATTCAATATCCTTTATCTTGTAAGGGTTTACAGATATCCCTTTATTGGCGATAACATGCCCTGAGAATGATAAGTCCTCCATACAGAACTCACGTTTGCTATACTTTTCATAGAACTTCCCCCTTCACAGTTTCTTTAAGACAGTATTCAACACTCCTCATGTTCCTCCTTTCTCTTAGAGTATATCAGAATATCATCAATAAAGACTACCATAAACTTATTGAGGTAATATCTAAATATTTTATTCATTAAATAAATGAAAATTACTTGACAATTAGTGAGTCTGAAGGTAATCACTCTAAATTCATAGTGTCCATACCTCATTTGAAATGAATTATTGGGAATATCTTCCTTCTGCACCTTTAATTGGTGATATCCTGACCGAAGGCCCACCTTAGAGAAATAATTGGCCCCATGATGCTGATTGAAGAATTTATCTATACATGGAGGGGGACACTTATTATTTTTTTGTGATTTTATTGATCTCGCAATAATCAATGCATAGGTGAAATGATCCATCCTTATTTTGGACAAAGAGAACAAATGCACCCCACAGTGAAGCACTTGGGCCTAAAAAACCCTTCTTCAGGTTCTCCTATAACAACTTCTTCTGCTCTTCCATATCAACAGTGTCCATTATATAAGGTTCCTTTAAAATAGGCTGAGATCTAGGAATATCATAAATTGAGAACTCAACCTCTCAATCAAGAGGAAGACCTATAAACTCTTTAAGGAATACACATGTGTAATACCTCACGATTAACATGTCATCAAGCATGATTCTTTCTTTTGTCCTGATTATTTGATCTATACTAGATTGATCATAATGAATTAATATCAAAACTTGATATAATGATTATAAAGGAGATTAATCTTACTCCATACACATATATATAATTAGAGGATGCTTTTAGATGTGAAGAGTGATCTCCATTTATCGATAGTTGATGTTGTATTTCAATAAAGATTGAAAATACTTGCCCAAGATAACATCAGACTCCACTAAAGGAATTATGATAAGATTTGTTGGGAAGTTCAATAAAAAAGTATTAACTAGAAAGGATTTATAAACCATGGATGAAGTAATTTCCTCTTCACTATTCTCATACATAATGTATCCACAAAATTTTGAGGTGGTTTTTGAATAGTTCTACTAAAATTTCATGATAAGAAAGAATGCATAAAACTAGGATCAAATAATACGTTCAATATTCTCAAAAGAATAATCAGCGCACCTTTCGCCACATTAATTTCTAGGTCCACCTTATCTTCCAGCTCCACCTTAGCAGTAGTGATAATATAATCCCTTACTTGTTTCTGTGGAAGTTGTTGTGGATTTCCTCCGACAACCCTTGGCTTAGGGAAATTGTTCTCATAATGACCATGTTTCTTGCAGTTGCAACACGACACCACTAGCTGAGTGTTTTTATGAACCTTCTTTTATTTTTAAAAATTAATGTGATTTTTCATATCCCTTCGACAGTTTTTAGAAAAATGTCCCATCTTTCAACATTTGAAGAAATTCCTAGTTCCCTTTAAACAGTTTCTAGAATATATCTTCCCACATTTTTTACAAGTGGGATGATCAGGCTTCTTCCCATCATAGAATTTATTTGTGGTACCACTCACATGAGATTCCATTTTCCTATTCATATCGCTAGGCCCATGATACCACTGGGTGTCTACAACCTCAATTTCATCCAAAAGGGAAGAACATAAAATATTCTCATTGCTTTTGAATTCTTGAATCAATAATACTTTTTATAGAATCGAATTTAGTCTCCAAAAGAAGAGATCCACCTTTATTTCAGTGTTCATGGAAAATACACAAGAATACCTTGAAAGCCTTATAAGGTTTGCTTCATACACCCCTTTGAACTCATCTTCATTCTTCTTGAGTATAAGTAACTCCCTTTCTATATTTAGATGGAGGGTTTGGGGAAAATATTTATTTAAAAACATTATCTTAAATTTCTCCCAATCCATGGAATCAATTTCCTCTTGGAGATTCATATCCCTGATCAGTCTCTACCACTGATCAGCTTCCCCCTCAAAATGATAGACCTCCAGTTCGGATTTTTCTTCTTCTGAGCACTAGAGGATAGAGAATATCTTTTAAATGAAGTTAATCCACAGTTTTGTGAGGAGGGGATCATAAGCTCCACTAAACATGGGAGGCCTTTTCTGCGAGAAGGATTCAACGACAACTTGCTCTTTCCTTGGAGGAGGAGGATGTTCCACATGATTCATGTTATTATTCATAACTTGAGCTAGATGAGAAAGCAATGTCATGAATGTTCGAGCACCCATTAACATCATATTAGGTCTATCATTTTGGAAATATTCATATTCCATATCACATTGATAGTTGGCACCTGTTCTTCTATTTCCAACCATTAGTGAAGAAAAAGAATGTACAATTAGAGTTCTTGAATACATATCTATTAATAATAAAAATAAAACTTTAAACATAAGATGTTAAACTTGTAAAGGAGAATTATATCATAACTTGTGATTCCTAAGGTTTAAATCTAGGTTATCCTCGATCTATTTCATAAATTATATTCTTATGTGTTTTTTCATTCCTTTTGTAATGATTTGTAAAAAGATCATGAATTTACCAAGGAATATCCCCTATCAGTGTTAAACCAAGAGTGCAATAAGGCCTGGTTTCGTGTACCTATTCATATTCATGCCTAGCTCAAAGCTGTGTTTTCAGGTTTAACCTCTAGATACATCTATTATAGAGCCACATCTACTTATTTTTTATTCAGAAATGGATGCATTTTCTTGATAAAACACTTACTCTATACTAACCAAAATTAAGGGGTGATTTCTTATACATATTATTATTATTAATTTTCTTACTAAAGTTCTCTATGACTAATCTCTAAAAATAACTAGGCCATCCTCTGATACCAACTATAGTGACCCTATCCTTTTATAGATAACATTACATGAATTTAAGCCTAATTAAAAATCATAGCATAAGACAATGATCTTGAAGTCTAGTTTCTTGGAAAACATGATCAATAAATCTTAAAACTAGGGGAAAATAATATTTTGTTATTTAATATTCATAAAAATCTCCAAAAATCCTTTGATCCCTTAAATTTTCATAGGGAACCTTGGGGATCACATGATAAAAGGTACGAGATAACAGCTTAGTAAGGGATTAAACATAAGAATAAGGATTTATCCCAAGGGTAGAGATCATGAAATAATGATATAAAATGGAACATACAATAATAACATACAAACATGGTATCATATATACATTATTAATGGTAATGTGGAAGCAACATAAATTGGGAATTTTGAACAAATCAAGGCACGTTGCACATAGAGGAGCACAAGTCAAGGTTAACCACCAAGACTCTCGCACATGGTAGTATGAGTCAATTCTAACCTCCAAGACCATTGAAAGTAATATATCATGAGATGAAACATTACCCAATGTATTGGTGTTCTATCAAGATACACCCATATTAAAATGTTCTTGAAAATTCTTTCTACATAAATAATCATACTTAATCAATCATACATAAACAAAAGGTAACCCATGTAGAGAAATGGGTATCAAATTCATGTCATAAAGCATAATGAATGGGTGTATTATAAAAGTGTTAATGAGGTAAAAGAATTAAATAATACAGGGAAATTAATATGGTAAAATAGGAATATGACAGGGTAAGTGATGTCAAACAGAAGTGACAACTTGTAAAAAGAGTATTTAGGAAATTCTTATCATTAAAAAATTTAAGTGAGGTATTAAGGAAGATACTAAAGAACATTTAAAAATGAGAAGGGAATAATAATTTTTATAAAATCAAAATTTAAACAAGATGGTTTTCAAATTAAAAAGACTGATTTTATATAAACAATGGGGTCTTAAAACAAATGGTTGAGTGAAATTGAAATTGGGTAATTTTTTTGAAAGTTCCATTAAAAAAAGTTTATTTATTGGGATGTATCAAAGAGGGTATAACTTAAAATAAAGTATATCCCTAAAGGGAATGAGTCATGGATCTTGAAACATGAGTTCAGATCATATACACACTATGTTGAAGTTGTAAATAAAAATAAAGGGCAAATTCATTTTGGTATAAAGAGATATAGAGTTTATAACAACCCAACCTTTTCTTACATTACTATTTCATCTTTTTAAAGATAAAAAACATAATAGTAATACACATAGAGGATCCAAAGGTTTAGTGTCTTGGAAAAACTAGGACCATCCATAACAATTACAACATCATGCATACACATTTATTTAATTTCTTCTTCTCTAGCTTCTTATTGGTACTTGTCCTCTCTTTAATACATGTAGTAACCTGAGGATATACATAAAAAGGGGTGAGCTAGAAGCCCAGTTAGAGGATAGATAATAACAATATAGCATGGGGTGAGAAAAATTGTAACATGGGAAAAAGATCATGAACATGACAGGAAGCATAAATATAAGACTTAAAATGTGGCAATGCATAAAAATGAAACATCATATATTAGTGGTTAACTACCACACATACTTGTGAACCAATCTAGCATCTTGTTCACACATCATTTCAAATTTACTCATAAGATTCATCACTTTAACCAATTCATTGAGGTTCTATATAATTCCGAGTGCACCCGTCACATTTAAAAACAATATTTGGGAATGTTTGTTTTTATCATTTTCTTGAGTGGTTCACTTGTATTCTTAAATTGAAGTTTGGGAAGAACATGGGTAAACATAAAGAACTGATATTACCTGTTATTAATGATATTATAGAAGTTTGGATGTTATTTTAAGAAATTATATTAGGTCCATGTGGATGAATCTCTAGATAAGAATTAAATGATTATTGTTTGGGTTAATTTGAGCGATATTTCAATCATAATGAACTTGTATTATTTTATCACTAGAACTATGGTCATAAGTTAGTTATAGAACGTTAGATAGGAGATAATACATATAAAATGTTCTAGTTCAACCCTAAAAATGGTTTCATGACCAGATATGAAGGTAGAAATGGAAGAATAAAGCATGTCGTTCTTGAATGTGAAAAATTAACACCTCACAAACAACGTTCTATTTAATTAAATAAATGGAAGAGGGAAAGGGGTTGGATGATATAATATCCCATTAGAATAATAAAATTCTAGTAGATATATAATAATGTAGCTAAAATACCATTTATATGAAGATAGGTTGGGAGGGATCATGAAATGAACTTGAACTTGAAAGGAAATTAAAGAAGAAGAGGGAGAGAAATTACCTCTTAAATATTCCTCTTGAGATCCTCCATAAGGAAGCTAGTATTGGTCTTTTTATCAGAAAAGAAGCTCTTGAATGTGGGAGAGGATCTAGAGAAGAGTTTTGGGCAGAGTTTATAGAAGGCTTGGAGCTTGAGAGGTGTGGGAAAATGACGGTGTGAAGGGTGGTATTTATAGTGGAGGGGAGAAGGGTTTCCTTAATATAAAATTCATTAGTTTATTAATTTACCCAAGGACAAGAAATAGTGAGTCTCGAATGACCAAGAATAGTAATTTTATCATGTGATACAGAACCCAGTGGGCTTACATCAGCAAAACATCATACATGACTCTATCATTAGCTTATTTTTGTAAAATACGACATTTCACTATTCATAAAAATTCCAATATTCTAGAAAAATCCCAAAACATTACCCTTATCATTTTTCGATGTTTAGAATCCAAAAATAAAATCCATTTTTCAAAAATAATTTTATAAATATAATTAATTTAATATTTAATTAAAATCATAATTTACTTTAAAAAAGAGTTTATAAAATTAAAACTGATTTTATAGTGCTTTAGAAAATTACCTAGGGTATTATAAAGCAATCTAAAAATTATAAGACATTGATTTGATAATTAATGAACACATTTTAATAGAAATAAATTATCTTTTAAAATAATTAATAAATAATAAATAATTAATTATGACTTACAAAATACGAAAACGTTTACTATGGTCTAATTGTCACTTTCTAATATGTCTAAATTTTAGTTAAATATTCATGGGTAAGGTTACTCTTATGTTGGATGATTTAATATTCATAAGGTTCATATTACTATTCATAAGGGTACGTTACTATTCATAAGGATAGGTTACTATTCACCAATTTTTTTTTTGTTTTATTAGACTCCAAAAATCATCTTGAACACAACCATGTATGTTAGATTTTCGAAATTCAAAACATATAAGTGAAAAACATATGTTTAGAGGTCACTTAGCACCTACTAGGTCATTATGTTGTGTTTTCAGGTCATTTTATAACATAATTATAAGAAGTTAATTTCCATTTAAAATCTTTGGGTCGTTACATTCTCCCCCCTTAAGAAATTTTGACTCCGAAATTTCACATTACACAAATAGGTGAGGATACTTCTCCTTCATTTCCTCTTTTGGTTCTCAAGTTGCTTCCCCAAACTTATGGTTCCTCCACAACACTTTGACAAGATGGTTTGTCTTGTTGCGTAGAACCCTATCTCTCTGGTCCAGAATCTTTATTGGCTATTCCTCATAGGAGAGATCATCTTCCAGCTGCACCACCACTGAGTTTAGTAAATGTGAGGGGTCTGGTATGTACTTCCTTAGTAGTGATACATGAAACAAATCATGAACTTGAGCCATATTCGGTGGAAGTGTAAGACGATAGTCCACGACTCCTATGCGGTCAAGGATCTTGAAGTGGCCAATATACCTTCGGCTCAGCTTCCCTTTCTTCTCGAATCGCATGACTCTCTTCCTTGGAGATATTTGAAGGAAGAATATATCTACAACGTCAAACTCCAAGTCCCTTAGAAGGTTGTTAGCATAGCCCTTTTTCTGAATTTGATGAGATTTGATATGTTTTTGGATGACTTGAACCTTCTCTGTCATCTCTTGAACAAGATCGGGTCCAAGTAGATTTCTTTCTCCTACTTCATCCCAACAGGTTGGAGCTGTACATTGCTTTCCATATAGAGCTTCATATAGAGCCATCTGAATACTCAAGTGGAAGCTATTGTTTTACGAGAACTCAAACTATGGGAGATGCTGATCCCATCCACCATTGAATTTTTGAGAGCAAGCTCTTATAATATCTTCAAGCGTCTGAATAGTTCTTTTAGACTGGCCATCAGTTTGGGGGTGATAGGCCATGCTGAAATTTAATTCAGTACTCAAAGCATGTTGAAGGATCCTCCAGAATTTAGATGTGAACCTTGGGTCACGGTCAGAGACAATTGAGAGTGGAACACCGTGCAGTCTTACCACTTGCTTCACATATATCTTTGCATGATGTTCAAGCGAGGGGTATTCGCGAATAGCGATAAAATGGGAAATCTTGGTGAGTCGGTCAACCACAACCCATATCACATTATTTCCCTTTGACACCTTTGGGAGACCTGTGACAATGTCCATAGAATCATTTTCCCATTTCCACATGGGTATAGGCAATGGTTGCATCATACCTTTGGAATTTTGTCACTCTGATTTAAATTGATGACATACCAAGCTCCTTGATATATATTCCACAATCTCCTTCTTCATGTTATCCCACCAGAAGTGTTCTTGGAGAACACGGTACATCTTGGTACTCCCAAGATGGATAGATAATGTTGAGCTATGTGCATTATCCAATAGCTCCTTCTTTATCCCGGTTGATGAAGTCACACAAAGCCACGTTCCAAACTAAATCACACCATCATCATCGATATATAACTCTTGCAGCTTCTATTCCTTTACTACATTCACCCTGTTTTGTATCTCCATATCATCACTTTGTGCTTAATTAATCTTCTCTTGGATGGATGGTTGCACAACCATTTGGGAAAGGTAGGATGTCTCTCATACCCTTATGATTTCCAAATCCATTCATTAAATATCCAAGAAGATATGGTATTTCTTAATATGCAGCATGGATAGAGTTGTAGGTTCTTTTCTCCTTAGAGGACCAGCTACCTTGTTCTCCTTTCTAGGATGATAGTGAATAGAGTAATCGTAATCCTTGATTAGCTCTAACCATCTCCATTGATGCATGTTGAGATGCTTTTGTGTGAATATATACTTTAGGCTCTTGTGGTCGGTGTATATGTCACACCTCTCACCGTAAAGGTAGTGCTGCCAGATTTTCAAGGAAAAAATCACTACTTCCACCTCTAGATCATGCATCTGGTAGTTTTTCTCAAGGATCTTCAATAATCGTGAGGCATAGGCTATCACAATATCATTTTTCATGAGTACACAACCAAAACCTTTCTTTGAAGCATCACTGTATATCACATAACTTTCTTCACTTTTCGGTAGTGTGAGTACAGGTGCAGTGATCAACCTTCTCTTTAGCTCTTTGAAGCTTTCCTCCCATTCTTCTACCCAGACATACTTTACCCCTTTTCATGTTATCTTTGTTAGCATCCTTGACATTGGGGAGATGTTTCTCACAAAATATTGGTAGTACCAAGATAATCCAAGAAAACTAAGGATTTCTGTGACACTAGAGGGCCTGGGTCATTCCTCAATCGCCATTTTTTTATAGACCCACAAAAATTCCCTCACATATGATCCCAAGTCCCAATAAATTTAGTTGCTTCTTCCAGAAGTCACACTTGCTGAACTTGGCATAAAACTTCCCTTTTCTTAATTTCGCCAAAATAAGTATTAGAAGTTACTCATGTTCCTCCTTTCTCTTGGAGTAGATGAGAATATCATCAATAAAAAATACCAAAAAATTTTCTAGGTAATTTCTAATGACTCTATTCATAAAATCCATGATGATTGAAGGGGCATTAGTAAGTCCGAAGGGCATTACCAAAAACTCATAGTGCCCATACCTTGTTCGGAAGGCAGTCTTCTGAATATCTTCCTTCTTCACATTTACCTGATGATATCTAGAATAAAGATGAACCTTTGAGAAGTATTAATCTCCTCTTAACTAATTGAACAATTCATCAATCCTTGGAATATGATACTTGTTCTTTATGGTGATCCTTTTGAGTTCCCGATAATCGATACACATCCGCATTGTTCCATCATTCTTCTTCACAAAGTGCACTGGTTCACCCCAAGGTGATACAATAGGGCATATGAACCCTTTTTCCAGATTCTCTTGCAACTGATTCTTTAACTCCTCCAGTTTAATAGAAGCCATCCTATAGGGATACTTCGAGATAATAGTAGCTCTAGGTATGAGTACAATTGAGAACTCTAACTCACGATCCGGGGGAATTCCAGGTAACTCATCCTGAAATACATAGCCATATTCCCTCACGATGGTAATTTCTTCAAGGTTGGAACTTTCCTTTAACTCAACCATTTGGGGGAGGTATGCTTCTTCATAGGGAATTAACACCCACACCAATGAAGGTTTTTTTGAAGGAGATTCATGATCTTCCTTGAATTTGTAGAAGATCATGGGATTGTTTAGAATATGAAAAGATATTTCCTTTTGACGATAGTTGATATGTTCTCTATATATCGAGAGCCAATCCATTCCCATTATAGCGTCAAATTCCACCAAGGGAAGTATTACAAGATTTTATGGAATAATATTCCCACATATTCCAACAGGAGAGGAGTCAAACACTTGGGTTGCAAAGATTGCACAACTTGGAGTTTTTACAGATATCTCTACATCAAGGTTTCGAGGCTTCGATTCTATAGTTCTAGCAAACTTGCAAGATAAAAAGAAATTTGTAGAACCAGAATCAAATAAGACTTTTTCCATTATTAAGTGAATAGGAAGTGTACCTTGTACGACTTCATTATCTTGCTCCACTTCCGCTGTAGTGATGGCATAAGCCTTCACCTGTTCCTTTTTCTTCACTGGTTGCTGATGCGGATTACCCTCGAGAGCTTGAGGGTTAGTGCACTGGTTTGCATATTTCCATATCTCCCTACAGTTGTAGCACTGAACCATGAGTGGTTATCTCCTTTCATTCTCTACATTCTCCTTCATTTTTGTTTCTTTTCGACATTCTTGTGCATGATGACCTTCTCTCCCACACTTGAAGCATTTCCCTGTCTCTTTGACGAAGTTCCCATGGTGCAACATTCCACATTTTTGGCATGTGGGTCATTGAGTTTTCTTCCCACTTTTTTCATTAGATCCTCCATCTTGAAACCCCATCTTTCATTTCTTATCCCCATATCCATGGAACCATTCTCCAAACTCAATCTCCACTTTGAGATCAAATTAAACAAATTCTTCATAACTCCCAAAGACTCGAATTGAAAGAACCATTCAAAGTTGTGGGTTTAATTCACTAACGAATTAATGAATTTTGCTATCATTTTTTATAACAATACCTAAAGCGTACTTTGCAAGCCTTGTGAAATTTTCTTCATAGTTTTTGACAGATTCTTCTTCTTTTTCCTTGATCTCTATGAATTTTCTCTCCATATTCGTGCGAAGGGTTCATGGGAAATACTTGTTAAGAAATATTATCACAAAGTCCACTCATTCCATCTCTTCAATTTTTCCCTTGTCTAGGTGTTATTAATCAAATCCCACCATTGATCGGCTTCTCCATCTAGATGATAAATATCTAGGGTCACCTTCTCTGTCTCGGAAGAGTGAAGAACAAAAAAGATCTTCTCCATGGAGTTGACTCGCTTTTCCAAAATGAGAGGATCAGAAGATCCACAAATCTTTAGTGGTCTTTGCCACATAAAACATTTGATAGCCAATTGCTTCCACTTTTGTGAAGGGGGATTTTCCCCATTATTATGGTTATTGTTCATAACCTATGATAATTGGGTTAGTATCACCAAGAAGTTTTGAACTCCACCTCTCAAATAGTTGGGGATTTTGTTCGGACAAAAATTGCATTGGCCCTCGCATGAGTTGTTGGCCAGATTTCTCCTGTTTCCCACCATTTTCTAAAATAGAAATTGTTAGAACAAAACATAAGTAAACAATTCTCTAGGGTTCACTAATCCTAATTCCCAAATTTACTAAACCTGGCCTCTGATTCAGAATATAATGACCCTGACTTTTCTTACATTACGATTATATAATTTTATGATAAAAAACATAATAGTGTTACCCATAGAGGATCCAATGGTTTAGTGTCTTTGGAAAACTAGGACCATCCATAACAATTACAACATCAAGCATAAACATTTATTTAATTTCTTCTTCTATAGCTTCTTATTGGAACTTGTCATCTCCTTAATACATGTAGCCACCTGAGGATATACAAAAAAAGGGGTGATATAGAATCCCAGTAAGAGGATAGATAAGAAAAATATATAATGGGGTGATCATAATTGTAACATAAGAAAAAAATCATGAACATGAGAGGAATCATAAATATAAGACTTAAAATGTGGTAATGCATAAGAAATGAAACATCATGTCTTAGTGGTTAACTACCACACATACTTCTGAACCTAGATAGAATCTTGTTCACACATCATTTCATATTTACTAATGAGAATCATCACTTTACTCAATTCATTGGAGCACTGTATAATTCCAGGCGCACCTGTCACATTTAAACATTCATATTGTGCTATATAATTCTGGGCGCACTCGTCACATCAGAACATTATCATTTATCTTTCATGCCACAATGAACATATAACATAAATGAACATAATTATACCATGAAAAGGAATGAGTTTTATCTCATAAGAACACACTCATAAACATTGGGTTCACAAAATAATGAAGGAATAACATACATGTTACAAGAACCGTCAATCTTGAATGAGAGGTAAAAGGGGTGTTCTTGAAAGAAGAGTTTTGTTTGAAAACATTTGGTTTTTCATAAATAATATTAAGAAAAATGTATATCCCATAAAATTAAAGATTATTATGAAGAAAAGATCTTTAAGGAGTAAACATATCTAAAGAATTGAGTGAAAGAGGGAGAACCTGATGGATGAAAGTTGGGTTCGAGAATTTCCCCTTACCTTGTACCCGAATAATTATTTATCTTTAGTGTCCTGTATAATGAAGTTATATTCATTAATTAGAAATATATAACCTTTTTTACATCATTATTACTTATTATGGTTCCATTTAGTGATTTTATGTGCCTTTGGATGAGTTATAGAGTTTAAAAACAATATTTTGGAATGTTTGCTTTTATGGTTTTCTTGAGTGGTTCACTTGTATTCTCAAATTGATGTTTGGGTATAACATGGGTTAACATCCAGAACTGATATTAAATGCTATTAATGATATTAAAGGAGTTTTTATGTTCTTGTAATGAATTATATTAGGTCCATGTGGATGAATTATTATATAATAATTTAATGATGATTGTTTTGTTAATTTGAGCGATTTTTTGATCATAATGAACTTGTTTTATTTTATCACGATCACTATGGTCATAAGTTAGTTCCAGAATTTCAAATAGGAGATAATAAATATAAAATGATCTGTTTCAACTGTAAAAATGGTTTCATGAACAGATCTGGGGGTATAAATGAAAGAAGAAAGCATGTCATTCTTGAAGGTGAAAAATTAACACCTCACGAACAACGTTCTCTTTAATAAAATAAAAGGAAGAGGGAAATGTGGTTGTATGATATAATATTCCATTAGAATCATAAAATTTCAGTATATGTATAATAATGGAGTTACAATACCATTTAGTTGAAGATATATGGGGAGAGATTAAGAAATGAACTTGAACTTGAAAGGAAATTAAAGAAGAAGAGGGAGAGAAATTACCTCTTAAATCTTCCTCTTGAGATCCTCCTTAAGGAAGATAGGATTGGTCTTTTGATGAGACCAACAGCTCTTGAATGTAAAATAGGGGATAGAGAAGTGGTTTGGGCAGATTTTAGAGAAGTATTGGAGCTTGATAGGTGTGAGAAGATGAGGCTGTGAAGGGTAGTATTTATAGTGGAGGGGAGAGGGTTTTCCTTAATATAAAATTCATTAGTTTATTAATTTCCCCTAAGATAAGGAATAGTGAATCTTGAATGACCAAGAATAGTAACTTTATTTTGTTATCCCAAATGAATTGGTATTACATCATCAGAACATCACACATGACTCTATAATTAGCTTATTTAGCTTATTTTTGAAAAATTATGGTATTTCACTATACATAAAAAATTCAAGTATTTTAGGGAAATTATGAAAATTTTCCAGTAATAGTTTCCAACATTTAGAATCCAAAAATGATGTCCATTTTTAAAAAATAATGTTCTAAATATTATTAATTTAATATTTAATTAAAATCATAATTTACTTAAAAAACAGTTTTTAAAATGAAAACTAATTTTATAGTGCTTTCAACGATTACATGGGGCCTTATAAAATTATCTAAAAACTATAAGACATTGATTTGATAATTAATGAACACATTTAAAGAGAATTTTTTTTATTTAAATTAATTAATTAATTATTATTATTTATTTATGACATACAAAATACCAAAATGTTTACTAAGGTCAAATTGTCACCTTATAATATATCTAAATTTTATTTAATTATTCATGGGAAAGGTTACTCTTTTGTTGGATTATTTACTATTCATAAGTTTCATATTACTATTCATAAGGGTATGTTACTATTCATAAAGGTAGGTTACGATTCACCAAAAATTATCTTGAGGGTGAAAGGAATTTATCTTCTTTTATAAATCATGATGGTAGTATGGTGAAGTTGTGAAATCATACCCCAACAGTAGGAATTATACAAGAAAGGGAATAATATAGAGGAAACTCTTGAATAAAAGTGAAATAGAGGGGTATGTTACCTTAAGTTCGATGGTGTTCTTCACTTTTTATTAACTAATAGAAAAATCAAATTAGGTTCATTAATAAATAATTCCAAAACCTATTTACAATGTAAATGATTTATTGTAACCCTTTTATGTTCATTATTAACCATTTTGATTGGTTATGGGGTTCAATTTCTTTGTTTGGGTCTGTTTGTATACTTGATTTTAATGATTGGTTCACTTATATTCATGTTTTGATACACATTTATGATGAAAGTGGTTGTATAGAATTGAAGTTATATGTAATTAGTGAAAATTCATAATGTTACCTGGTTGTAAATTTCATTTGGTTACTTTTCATGAAGATGAATCATTATATAATTTATTTAATAACAACCATTTGGGTTAATTAGCGGTTTTAGCCACAAAGGACATTCTTTTTATAATAAATCAAAACCATGTGTACAAAAGGATTCTATAACCATAGATGAGACATAATACATATATTATTATAACAACGCAAAAATTCATTCATGAAAATTCCCCTTGGTCTATTTAAATGTCTTCTTATGGTTATGTAAAATATATTCCCTTATTTACTTCTATGTTTTGGATTTAAAAATACCATTAAAAACTGTGACCATTTATAATATATCCATTAAACAATGATCACATGATTAGTTTTTTTTGAAAGGTGGTGCCTCAGTCAAAGACCAAGACACAATGTAATTAATAAAAAAATTACAAAAGTTAGAAGGAGGGAATGAGTGGAAGGAATGAGTGGAAATGTATTTGATCTTCAGAAGCGAAGTAAGGAAACTTGTCCAGTGAGTGGTAAGAGGCCAAGCAAGGTGAATCATAGCATTCAATATGGCTTGGACTATAGTGGTCGAGTCACTTTCAATCGATATGTTATCACAACCCCTTTTTATGACAAAGTTGATTGAAGGGATCATGACCATAATTTATGCATCTAAAGTAGAGGTGGCACCGTAGTTGCCGAAGAAGTATCCTTGACAATGGACAAGGGAGTCTCTGAAGATAGTTCCACAACCCGTGGGTCACAGGTTGCATTTGGAAGTTCCATCAACATTAATTTTGATCCATCCGGGGTGTGGGGCCAGCCAGAGCACCTCAAAGGTGTGCCTCGGTGGTTTGTAGATGCCATCAATTCGAAGATGATGCATGATCACATAGTCATCAACAATTTTATTGTCATGGGATTTCTGGACAAAGGATGCATCTATAATGGCGATGAGTATCCACATTCATGCTACAAAAAGATTGAATGAGTAGTTGTTGTGAATAATGTCATTCCTATCATACCAGATCACATGGAGGAGATCATAAAATGTAGATAAGAAGAGATTATTGATTTGTTTAGAAGTGTCAAGCTCCACACATCGTTTTAATTGTAAGGGGATAGAGTCGAGAAAAAAAATCTGCAATAAAAAATGTTAGTAATATATTTCCAGAGGGCATAAGTCATAGTAGAAGACAAAAAAGATGTTTTTTATCCTATTTATGTTGTTGATAGAAATGGAACTTATAGTAGAGTTAGATACCAAAATATTGAAGACAAACCTCAGTAGGAATATGATTTTGAGTAATGCACCAAACGAGGTTGAGTCTTGAGGGTTTGATCCAAGCCTTAGAAAATTTTTTCAACCAACCAAACCTAGAATATGAATTGGTGAAATTTTGATTGTAAAAACATTTAGAGTCAAGTACAACATTGTGGGAAGGATCCCAGATAAGAACATATCCAATATTAGTGAAACTATACTTATCAATAATATGCATGATGTTATCAGGGTGATTGAAATTGGTAGATTTAATCACATCCTTAATAGTACAATTGATGTTATCAGGTTGGGAATTGGTAGGGAGCATAGATAAGAGGGGAGCGCCAGTCCAGTTTTCCATCCAAAATTTTATAGTGGAGTCCGAGCTAACCTTAAATCTTGAGTTATTATTAATATTAGAGAAGGACTATCTAATGGATGGCCATATGGAGGAGTTCGTATAGCCCAAAATTGCCTTCTTGAATTTCATGAGAAATATTTCTTTTAGAAAATCAATTGAATCCATGTTACTATTTAAAATTCTCTAAGTGAGTCTGGCTTGATGGTATTCATTAAAGAGTTTTGGTATTTTTAATGCCAAGACCACCTTCTTGAAGAAGTTTTCAACATTTAGACCAAGGTATAGTAACAAGCTTCCTCTCAAGAATGCTACCAGTCCAAACATAGTTTTTTATGTAAACATTAATTTTCTTAATAAGGCTAGTAGGCTATTTATAAAACATCAGTGATTAGACCAATTTAGAGACAATAGTAGATTTCCCCAATGCAATCTTACCAGCTATAGAGAGGGATATACCCTTCTAGGAGGAATTATTATAAATATAGTGTTTTCACAAATCCAATTTACTCAGACAAAGGAAGCGATTGCTTCATTCAGTAGACTTGCCTCGCAAGAATCCCATTTTTCAGAGCTTGGAAGGAAGGTAGCGTCATTGGGCTTCTCTCCTGACCAAGCCCAAGCTGAGCTTGAACATGTTATTCTTGAGAGGAACCACCTATGAGAGAAATGGAAGTTGATAGAGATTACCCCTCAAGCGATGTTATCCAAGCCACCCCAAGAGTATGTCACCATCACAACCCTTACGATTCAGTCTTATGCGGGTGTTATAAGGGGTTATGTAACAAGACCCTAGAACTATTACTATGTATATTATGTTTGTATAAAGAATGTGCATTCATTTTATTATTGATACTTTGTAAATAGTTTTTTAAATCACATATAGTATTTTTAGTTAATATTAAACTAAAAAATATATTTTGATGAAATAATGGATTTTTGAACTAAATAATATTTTAAATTATTATTATTATTATTAAATAATTTTTTTATTAAATATAAATTATCATGTAATAATATGAATGAAATTGTAATTTTTATTAAGGTTTGAAAGAAGTTTTTGTCAAAACCCATGAATTTCTGATAAATGTTAGTTTTTATTTTAAAAGTAAAAATTCACATATTTAAAAAATTATTTTGATAAAATGAATATTTATTTTGGAATTAGGATGTTGAAATTTTAAACGGTGAAATTTTCATAATTTTATGAGACAGTCGAATTTTTGGGTAAAAATTAAATACCATTTAAATATATAATGTGGTTTTTGAAATCATATTGACCCAGTAGTGATATTATAAAATACTATAAACATTATTTTCGGCCAATTTATGTTTTAACATTAAAATAATGTGATTTTATATTTGTTCGATTTATTTTACAATGCTTTAGTGGACCCTCCAAGACTTATAACACATTTTGTATTTTTAAATTGTTTATCCTTGAGAGCGTGACTCACATACACAGAAGCAACACGATTATTTTAAGAATTTTGGATATTGGCATCATAAAATATTGTCTTCCAATTCCCTATGGAAAAAACCATGGGCCAAAACCAAGGGCTGGTTTGTGGTTTTGATTTGTTTAATATGCGGTGTCCCAAACCAAAATAATAAAGAATTCCCCCTCCCTTTCTATTTAAACCCAACTGTGCTCCCACTTTCTCTTCACTGAAATCCATTTAAGTTAGTCCAAAATCTTCACTCCTCTCTCTATAATTCTCCCATGGCACCCCAAATTCCCATGAAGCCCCTCTCAAGCCTCTCCCAAGCCTTTGGGATCACACTTCCAGGTATGAGATTTCTTCCTTTCTCATTTTTGTCCAATTTTCTTTAAGTTGTTATGCATTTTTTCCATTAAAAATGGTGGGGTATTATTTATCACATCATCTATACTTATCTTTTTATGTTTTAATGATGTTATACCCCTTTATCTCTCATTAAATTCCTCCCATGTACAGCCGTTACCATACTGAAATTCCGTAAGAAATTTCTCTCTCCACATTTACATTCAAGTAATTATTTTGTATCATTAATATAAATTCCACTAAAATTATTTTGACATGTATATATAAGACCCCATTACTGTAAATTTCATGTAAATTTGACGAGACACTGCTTTCTATATCATCAAGAATTTTTATGAGTTCTTATGTCATGCCTTTATTCTGCAAAAATTGCACCGTGATTTTCCAAGCCAAAGTCACTTTGTTGTGAATACCATTCCCATTTCTCTATCAAGGGTATTCAAATTCATGAACATTTAATTATTTTTTAAATATTTTCATGTATGAATTCCACACTCCTTTATCATATAATAAATGACGATGTTTAATGAATCCATGTTTTATGATTTATGTGGCACACTTATGCATAAAATGAAATGATTAAGAAGCGGGTACCCTGATAGCACTCTAATGCATTGGGTAAAGTATAGTATCATGATACATCATGTAAAATGAGTTTCGAATCATGATAATTAATGTGAAATGAGGTTTTACTCATGCTTCATGTTTAATGATGGTTTACTCATTCTCTATGTGCAATGAGCCTTGACTCAGGATAATTCCTTGTTAAGTGTTGTTTACTCATTTCCATATTATGATTATCATTCTTTATCATGCATTTATGTTCATGTTTATCTTGTGCTCCATTGATATGACTATTGTTTAATAGGTACTTTATTCCTTATTTTATATCATTTTTATTCCCTTACAAGGATTTCTAGCTCACCCTTTTCTTATGCATCTCGTCAGGTTATCCTATACAATGCTAAGTATGAGGGAATGTAGTGGTCATGTAAAGGAAGTTTTCAATAAGATTTTGTGTTCTATTCGTTAAGTTGTTATGTAATGTTATTAATCCCCAAATACGCTATACCTCTCAACCTTTTATGTTGCATCAAGTGACAGTTTTATGTAATAAATCATGTTTAATTATTTAATAAACAACATGGTTGTTATAGTTGGTATCAGAGGATAGGTTTAGTTTTTATGGGATTAGGATTAGAAAACCCTAGTGAAGCCTTAGATACAAGATTAAGTATAATAAAAAAATCCATATGTTTTGGTGGGTATTGAGTAAGTGGTTTATCAAAAAAATTTATCTATGTTTGGATACGAGCAAGTATAGGTAGCTCTGGAAAAGATATACCAAGGGGTGAAAACGCTGGAAAAGAGTTTTTGGACTTGAACCGGGGTATCCTGGTATAAGAAAATGGGCCTTTCTGCACTTTTGGTTATGAAAATCCTCAGGGATATGCATTGGTAAATTCACAAGCTTAGTATGAACCATTATTAAGGGAATTTAAAAAAAACCCCTTGGAATATATGTTGGATAACATAGATTGAAGCCTATAGATTCAAATGTTAATGAAATAAATGCTCTTGATAAGTCTTTTGTTTTGTCCTTTGATTACCCACTATGTGTTACCCATAACTTTTCTTTTATTCCAGCCAATGGCCGGTAATAGGAGGACTCAGGCTAACAACCGATGAGAATATCAATATGATGACTGTGCTAATGTTATGCCCAATCATTGAGGAGAGGGAATCATAAACTTTGTCATGATTATTTCTCAGTTAACTAAAGATTTAAATAGAAACATGGGTTAAGAGGAATGCTCAAACAACCCTAAGAATGAATAAGTCTCTATAGAGAGCTTTAAGACACAAATTCCGACTACTTCTATTGGATCATCCAGTCCCTCAATCACTAAATAATGGATCAACTCCATTGAAAATATCTTTTCCATCCTTCAATGTTCCAAACAAGAGAAAATTTTTCTAGCTGCTTATCATATGGAGGGTGAAGATGATCAATGGTAGAAATTGATAAAAAAATACAATGCCAGAAAAGGAGATCAAGGCATGGGAATGGAAGTATTTTTATAATATGTTTTTTGAGAAATATTTTCCACAAACCATCCGAATTAAGATGGAAAGGGACTTCGTTGACCTTAATAAAAAAGATGAAGAATATGTCAGAGTGTACGTGGAAAACTTATAAAATATTTTATAATACACCTTCAGCTTTGTCGTTACATCCGAATGCAAGGTTGACCGCATCTTTGGTGGGATGAAACCTAGCCTGTGGAAAGCCCTGGATATTCGTGACTTTGAAAGCTATCAAGAAATTGTCCAATGTTCCCTCAAGGTTGAAATGAAGATTTGTGAATCTTAGCAGTATCATAGGGATAAGAAGAGTAAGATGTAATTAAATTCTAGATGTCTGATGAATAAATCTAACAGTTCTAAGAAAATTCATAACCCCACTTGCCAATGGTGTGAAAATAAGTACCCTAGAAACATGCTAAATAGGATGAGGAAATACTTTAGGGGTGGAAGAGAAATGCACATAGCCAATAAATACCGATAAGAAAAACTGACGACATTGACATAGGATAGGAACAAACTGTTCGAATCTCAATGTGTTTTTCATTTATTCAACTACAAAGAACCTGGGAATCTTGAAAATCAGTGCCCTAAGCCAAGGGTTTTCAAAGTAAACCAACAACCTCCAAGGCAGTAAGGGTGAGGTTTTTTACATCACTACATCTAAAGTGAACCCCAAAAACGAAGTGGGGACATGTACACTAGTTATTCATAAATAATAGTGAACAAAATTTTTGATTTAGGTTCTACACATTATTTTATATACCTAATGTTTAGTAGAACAATCCCAACACCACCACAAATCATGGAAGTAACAATGTCGGTGAGTATAGAAAATTGGGAAATCATTACATTCCATGAATATAACTCCTCCCTTATCAAAATCGGTGGATTGAACTTCTTGAAGAACCTCATCATACTCCGTATGGTGGAATTTTTTGCAATTCTTGGAATGTATTGGCTTTCCCTATATAGAGCCAACACAAATTTCTATGAGAGGGAAATCACTCTCCATGTGGAGAATCGGCCCCCGATTCTGTACAAGTGGAAGGAGGAAGATGAATCTTCTTTAGCTCCATCATATCAACGGTAGATATTACTACACTATGAGCATGCGTATCTAGCTCAGATGATTGAGTCTATGGAAGCAACCATCCTTGAAGATATGCCTATTGTGAGGGAATTTGCGAAGCTGTTTCCTAAGGAATTTCCCGGTCTTCCTCCTAAAAGATATGTTGAATTCTCAATTGATCTTATACCTAGAAAGTTTCCAGTATCAGAGACTCCATATAGAATAGTAATTGTGGAGCTTTAGAAGCTAAAGAATCAACTAAAGGAGAATCAGGAAAAAGGGTTTATACACCCAAGTGCTTCACCATGGGGTGCACTAGTCCACTTCTTCAAGAATATGGATTGGTCAATAAACCTTTACATTGATTATAATGAGCTAAAAAAATCATGATAAAGAACAAGTATACTCTCCCATGAATTTATGACTTGTTCGATCAGCTACATGGATCAGAATAAAATTTCAAGGTAAATTTGTGGCCGAGATATTGTCAAGTAAGGGTGAAGAAGGAAGATATTCCCAAGACTAATTTTTGTACATGGTACATGCACTATGAATTCAAAGTAATGCCTTTCAGACTCACTAAGGGTCCAATAATCATTATGGACATGATGAATAGAGTTTTTAGATATACCTCACAAAATTGTTGTAGTATTTATAGATAATATTCTAATATACTCCAAAACCAAGGTGGATCATGAGGAGCATCTAAGAACTGTACTAGTGACCTTTCGAAAGGAGAAGCTCTATGAAAAGTACAACAAGTGTGAGTTTTGGTTGAAGGAGGTCTCATTATTGGGAAATATCATCACAAGAAATGGGATATATGTGGATCCCTCTAATACAACTACAATAGAGGGATGGGTAAGGCCATCATCGGTAATGGAAATCTATCACTTCTTGGGGTTAGTTAGATATTATCTATGATTTGTGAGAAAGTTATTACGATTGTCCAACACACTTACAAAGATAACTTGGAAGGATGTAATGTTTTTTTAGAGTGATGAATGTGAAGAAATATTCAAGGATTTGAAAAAGAGACTTATCACTATGCCCGTTCTCACTTTACCCACAAGTGGAGAACTTTTTTGGTATTCATTGATGCTTCGAAGAATGGCCTAGGATGCGTGTTGATGAAAAATGAAAAATTCATTGCCTATGCTCCAAGGAAATTGAATGTTCATGAGTAGAATTATCCAAAAATTGTTCTAGAGATGGCTTTAGTGATCCACACATTTAAAATTTGGTTGCATTATCTCTTTAGGGAGAAGTGTGAAATATATACGGACCAAAAAAGCCTCAAGTATATATTCACATAGAAAGAGTTGGACATGAGCCAACAAAGATGGTTAGAGATAATCAATGACTATGACTACTCAATCAATTACCACCCTAGGAAAGCGAACAAGGTGGCATATGATCTAAGTAGAAATGACCCAATGATTCTATCGTTGATGTGAATTGAAAATTATCCAATATTCTTAGATTTTATGAATATGGACATGAGAATCATAAATAAGGGAACATCATAAAACCCTTCACAAAATATTGCTCAAACATCAATTTTTCAGATGTTAAAGGATGATCAAAAGGATGATGTGGGAATTAATAAGAATGTGGAAGCTATCTTAAAAGGGAAATCCTTGGAGTTCAATGTTAATGTAGATGGAATTTTGAGATTTGGGAAAAGAATATATTTTCTATCAAGTTAGGAGCTTAAGAAGGAACATTTAGATGATTCAAATAGATCAAATTTCATTATTCTCCAAGGAAATAAAAAGATGTACTGAGATCTCTGAGAGAATTAATGGTGGGATAATATGAATTAGGAGATCACTGGGTATATATCAATGTGCATGGTGTGTCAGAAACTGAAGTCAGCTAAGAATAAGTCTAAGGGGATGGGGCAACCAGTGCCCATACCAGCATGGAAATGGGAGAACATCACCATGGACTTTGTCAGTGGAACTTTGAAGACATCCAAAGGAAGAAATGAAATCTGTGTTGTTGTGGATCGGCATATGAAATCTTCACACTTCATTGATATTCAAGAGGATTTCTCATTGGATCAACTAGCACACACATATATATATTAAAAAAGTGGTAAGGCTGTATAGTGTACAACTATCTATAGTATCCGATCGAGATCCAAGATTTGCCTCTATGTTTTGGAAGATTCTTCAACATGCCATGGATACTAAATTGAACTTCAGTACATCCTATCATCCTCCAACTGATTTCCAATCTGAGCAAACTATTCAAGAATTAGAGAATATGTTAAGATCATATTCTATGTACTTCAAAGGAGGGTGAGACCAACATCTTCTACCAGTTTAATTCTAATACGATAACAGTATCCACTAGGGAATACAAATGGAACCTTATAATAACCTAAATGGGAAGAGGTGAAGAACACTAACATGTTGTGATGAAGTTGGTGAGAGTAAGCTGTTAAGACAAGAAATGGTCGAAGAAATGGTGGAGAAGGTGAAAACAATTCCGCAGCATATCATAGTATCCCAGAGTTGACATGAGAGTTATGGAGATAACCGTCAATGAGACCTTGAGTTTAAAGTTGGATACATGGTATTTCTACACTTATCTCAATGGAAGATGGTTATGAGGTTTGTAATGAAAGGGAAGTTAACTCCTAGGTACATCAACCCCTTCAAGATTATTGATTGTGTCGGGGATGTGACCTATTGACTAACATTCCCAGCTTCCATATCCAAAATACATGATGTATTTCATGTATCCCTATTATGGAAGTACATACCATAACCTTCACATGTACTCTCATTAGAGATAATACAGTTAAAGATTGATCTATTTTATGAAGAGCAACTAGTGAAGATCTTAGATCAGAGAGAAAAATTTCTAAAAAATATGATAATGACTCTCGAAGAACTATATCAAGATCACCCATCATTATTATAAACTTTACAAGGACCATAGAGTGAAAAAACACATATATCCTAAAATTTACTCGTAAAACCCTTTGGAATTGTACTTCAATCCCATAAGAAATAATACATTCTGCTTTCAAATAAAGGTGAGAGATAGTTTTTATTTTGTTGGATTTTTTATAAAACTAAAAATTCAAAGATTGTTGAGAGAGGGATTTTATTTGAATATAAAAATGGATATTTATAAATTATTCATGATATTGTATAAATACTATGTCAATTATTAATGGATTTCATATTGCAAATGTTAACTTTTTTTTACATTTGTAAATGGTTTAAAATATCCTATATTGAAAATGTTTAAAAATTAATTTTTAATAATTTTTTAAAAAAGTAAAAAAAAATTAAATTTAACATTATAAACCTAATTTTAGTAATTAAAAACATTATTCATACAAAATAAATAACCTAAATGTTGAAGAAATAAAATCTTCAAGAAAACATTAACATAAATTTTTTAAATAAAGTACCTTACCTTGAGTGTGGACTCAAATCAAAATATTAGTATTATAATTTAAATAGTTCTTTTTTAATGTTCATTCCATTATCATTAGTCCCTTTATTTCATTTTATCATGTTATATTTTTTTTTATTAAAATGGTTAGTTCATGTTTGACGTTTTTATAACTTTCGGTACATAATCCAAAAATGAACTTGGAAGGTTGACTCAGGCCAAATAGATCATAGTTCCATAATTTTATAGTATTAATAATTATAAAATTATAATTTTTATTTATTAAAAATATTCTTATAACTATCCATTAAAGATGGGCACAAATGATGAAATAAATCATATAAGGGATGTGATATTTCACACATACATACGAGAAGAGTTTCCAATTATCCAATGGTTTGAAAAAATAACATGTATAATATTTTTTATTTTCATAAAAATATTTATATTATAGATGTAATATTTATTAATTATTAACATACATATGAAAAAATGTGAAATGGAAAAGAAAAATTAATCACATTGTTTCATGGTGGTGGTATTGAACACATACACATGAAAAAAATTATCAATTTCCAAGGGTTGAAATGTGTAAGAAGAAACGCAATGTACTATTATCATAGAATGATCATAGTTTCATTAATATTTTATATATTACTTAATTTAATATCTATAACCCGCCATGCGAGGTGCTGATGGAAAATGAAACACATCTCTTTACGGAGATGATAGTACACATATATGATCAATTGATGTGTTCATTTTCAATATGATATAAAAATGATAGAAAATTGTTGTACCATCAACATAAATACATTTTATTATAGATAATATACTGATCTAACTATGTTATAGTGGTTAGAACATATTTTAAGGGGGAAGAGGAAGAAAGAAACTTGAAATAGGTATGTTATGACTTATAACTTCTCCTCCTCCCATGATATATTACTAAAAACTACACCTTAATCCATCTAGGATTGGTCTTGTAACAAGAACAAAACATTTAAGACATGAAGAGGGATACTTGTAATAGATATGGTCTGACCTTTTTCAAACAAATTGGCTCAAATAGTGTGAATAAATGAGAATGGTAGGTTCCCATTTATATGTGAGGGAAGTGAAACTTTTGTTAATTCTATAAAATAATATATATAATAATTGTATTTCTCATAGTCAAGTGGAACAAAATAGAAAAAATAAGAATAAAATATATGTAAAATTATATAAAAACTTAGCTAATCACATTTATCTTTGTTTTTTAGGTATTTGATGACATATCTCTTAGTTTTTCTATTGTTAAACATTTTAACCATTACCAGAGTGATAAAATTTTACCATGGTAATAATTAATTATAAAAAAAATGAAATTTTAAACATTAAAAAATAATAAAATCATGATTCAAAATATTAAATCCATTTACAATATTAAATTAGAAGAATTGGTAAAAATTAATTCCATGATATGTGTGTAAATCACAACAAAAAATAGTTTTTTGGAAAATATCATTTTAAACATGAAAATAATTTTTTACCCAAATATTATATAAAAATTATTAATATGGAATTATTTAGATTATTTTTAGTAAAATGTGACTAAATTAACATCATAACTGACACAAATATAAGGGTGAATTTAAAATATTTGAAAAAAAATTCCATTTTATGAATTTGAAACTCTAAAATTTATAAATTTTTTAATTAAATACATATATTTCTTGAAAAATGTTTTATCTAGAATAAAACCACTTCTTTTTAGGGTGAAAAATTATATAAAATTATCATATTATATATCAATTAATAAAATTTATTTTTTAACATTAAAAATACAAAAAATTGATTCACTATTATAATTACCTAAGTTGTCACATTCTTCCCCCCTTTTAAAAATCTCTTTTGTTGTAATTTTATTTATTACTTAAAAAAATTGGTGTTAATTTTCCCTCATAACATTTTATAATTCCCATATTTATTCTTCAATAATGCAATTCTTCCATAAAACCTAAATTTGGTGAGAAACCATATGTTTTAATACCTTATTTTTGTGATCCAAAATATAAAATAGATTCTCTCCATCAGATAGATTCTCCTCTAACAATACCACTTTAAGGGTCAAAATAAGAGATGCATTAGGTACATAGTTCCTTAGTAATGAAATAATAAATATATCATGTTCCTGAGAAAAAAAGATGGTAAATATGCCTGATACGAAAATAATACCACTTTTTATAAAACATAATTGGTTCTAATTAACTACTCAATCTTTTTTTCTAAAAATTTTCTACTCATTTATTAAGAGATATTTTAATAAAGGAGTGGTCAAATTCCCCAAATAAAAGGTATTTCATATTGTTATCAATAAAAATCTTTTTTTCTGGATCTTTACTACCCTCATGTAGTGATTAATCATCAGTACATTCTCGAAAATTTCTTCTACCACTTATGGTCCAAATAATTTCCTCTCATTAAATTCATCCCAACATGATATAATCTGACAATATTTTCTCTATAATGTTTCAAAATGTGCCACCTCTATACTTTAATTAAGACTATTATTATTAGAAAATATATCTAAATAAATATTTTAATCCCCACATCCAATATAATTTAATGGAAAATATCGAAGAATATCCTCTAAAACTAAATTTTAAATTTGGACTGTCCATTAGATTGAAAATAAATGTTTAACAGAAATTTGATTCAGTATCCACTAAATTTTGAATTCCTTTCCAAAAATTTAATATACATATGAAATCATGACCAAAGAATAATTAATATGGGAACTCCATGTAACATGACTATTTTTTAAGATAAATTCTATAAAACCGATCCAAATACATGATATCTCAAATTTGGAGAAACTGTGAATATTTTTTCATTTTATCAACAAACCAAAATTTCATTATTACCTAAAGAGGTATTCGGGTATCTCACCATGAATTCATTAAATATTGTCTCCCATTTCCATTCTATAAATGATAAAGTTTAAAATATACCCTTTGGTAGTTATTGTTCAAATTTTCTATTTATCAAGTCAAAATTTTCATGGTAAAATCTCCATTGTCTTTATTTATACCTTCTCAATAATAGTATTCTTTAGAGTATCTATTAATATTATTAATTATAATATGATAAAAGCGAGTTAATAGCTTCAGTTAATTATTCTTTCTTCGATTAAAGATTATTTGGAAATCACAACCTCCTTCCATACCTGATAAGACCTTATTTGTTAACACTAATGCCATGAAATTTACCTTCCTTGGAAAATTAAACCTTTTATGGTAGGCCATGATGTTCTATATGTTCCTTCCTAATTGTTTATTAATAGAATGGAGATAATGATATCCGAGTCAAAATATAAGGAGTATAGTCATACATAATTTGTCCAGTCCTGTCCCTCGGGGCTCATGCCATGACTACCCCAAGCCCACATTCCAAAGGCCAATGGATGGAGACTACCACTAGCAAGGCATATCCCTAAAATGGGAAGGAAGTGTCTTTTAACTTGCAGAGACTGACAGTCCATGAACTTAACCAGAGGCAACCACGAAGTAAACTACTATAGTAAAAGTGTACTGAAAGCAAATGGGTCAGATTACAAACCCAACTAAATAGTTCAAGTACAACTAAGAAGTAAAATACAAATTAAAAGTGAATGAAAGCTCCCAAATCATCATCCGAGGATCCTTCCAAAAGGGTAGGTACAACTCAAGATCAGTAGTCCATGTACCATGTTATGCTAAATGGTCCACCTCTAAGCACCGTCCAACCATGGATACCTTAGCCTCAATCAATAAAGTCTGTCCTCTGCCCAAGACACAACATGGTGCGGGCATATCCTGTATAGGGGTGAGTAAAAAGATACATAGTTGGGACCTCGAGACCCCTATTGGTCCCCTAGAGTTAGACAAAAGAAAAAAAAAGATGACCTCCATATCAAGCACGAAGTGATAGACATCAACTCTACTTAGATATATGCCCATACATATACCTAAGTTATCCGGATATATTCATCTCACACGTGAGGTAAGAATACCACAAAGGTAAGCCCACGAAGGTAGATGTACCCAACAAATAACACCACAAAGTTAGAAGTACCACACCTATAACACCACAATGATAACACCACAAAGGCAACACCATGAAGGTAACACCACAAAGGTAGAAGTACAACATAGTAACACCTTGAAAGTAGAAGAAACACATAGGTAACACCATAAAGATAACACCACAAAGGTAGAAGTACCACATAGGTAATACCACAAAGATAGAAGTACTAAACAGGTAACCCCATGAAGATAATACCACAAAGGTATAAGTATCACATAACTAACACCATGGAGATTGAAGTACTATATAGGTAACACCATGAAGATAACACCACAAAGGTAAAGAATCTGCTCAAAAAAGGTTAAACTTATGTATATAAATACAGATTATTAGTTGTAAGCTAGATCATTTTATTCTGTTATGTGGCAATACTGCTGACCCATATAGGATCGATAGGTAATAACCCCCGCTGACCCACACAGGATCTGAACCACAAAGGATTAGTATGCAGTGACCCACAAAGGATCACCGAGAATGAACCCACACAAGATTTTATGGATGCTGACCCTCATAGGATTAATAGATGTTGACCCACATCAGATATATGTTGCTTCTTCACATTACAACTAGCCACATGATTCCTCATATACGGTGCCCTCGAGTTCCCTAGAATCTGCCCCTTAAGATGAAACTCATACCTAGACTACCACTAATATAAAAAATAGAGTTACCCAAATGACTACCATCTCGTAAGGGTTCCAACATGATAGAGGGTGCGTCAATCAGACGCTCGGTCTATGAGTTATAAGAATTTCAGTTCTGAGGGCCTAGTTGGATTCAGGTTCGATCCAACCCGAACATACTCCAACTGTCACTAAAACCAAAGTGGACTATACCAAAAGGAACATATCACTCCATGGGTACTAGTTCCATATACAGTTCATCAAAGAAATTACTGGATTTCAAGATATGTCCCTTTATGAAAAACTAGGCCAGGTGGGGTCTGGGTCCAGTCTGACCCCACTTGGTTCGGGTTAACCTGATCTGGCTAGGTTACAACCTAGTTGGGCTTGTCTGTGGTGTGCTCTTTCTGATGGGCCAAGGGCCGGCCCATCCCACAAGGGTGTATGGCCTGGTCCATAAGGGGGTAGCCCGCTGGGCTCACGCGGCCCAACCCTCTCGGCTCGCGCGACCCGGTCCACTAGCATGCACCGCCCGATGTGCGAAGGGCCATAGCCTGGTGGCTCACGCAGTCCACCTAAGATGGAATGGAAGGGGAGAACCCCTTCACATTTAGAAGGTGAAGCGGCAATGCCTATGGGGGGTAGCCGCGTCACCCATGGAACCCACTGTGGGTCCCACAACTGCAACGTTGGAACCACAACTCCATGGACGACACACCATTGCATGCTGCTTCCTCCACTTGCTGTCAACCATTTCCAGCCACCCTTCTTGGCATTGCTGTGGCTGGAATCTATGGCCATTCTCTACTAGCAGCGCGCGGTGGCATGCCACATCACCCCCATGGATGGTAGGTGTCGGCCGCTTCGTTGACCACCATAACATAGTGCCAAGGCCTATTCTTAAAGCACACATCAATGTGCCACCTCTATTGTGGCTGGCCAGTTCCGACCACCACCATCTTCTTCTGGCCAGAATCTCCCCCAACCTGAAGATAATGTTTTCAAGGAAAAAATCAAAATTCCAACAAGGGTGGCGGTCCTATACTAGTTTGTTCGGCACACACCCTCTGCATAAGCTTAATAACAAGAGGGTTGGATTCCGCAATCAATTAGAAATATAACAAAATAAATCCCTACCTCAAGACTGATGGATAGCTCCCACAATTGAGGAAGTGGGACTGTGTTCACTTTCCTCGAAATAATCCCCCAATATTTCCTCTTAATCATCTTTCTTCTGTTTGTGATTCGGAATCACCTATCATCGCCCATTAAAACCAGCTCCGTCCTCCATGGTTGGTGTCACGACCCATTATTAGCACTTCTTTTCTTGGTAAAGCCGTTCCATTACCTCTCCCCAAGCTCCATATAAATAGTAGAGGGGTAGGGTAAGCAACGCTCGTAGAATTTTTGAGGGTTCATTTAATAGGAACCTTCCTAAATTCTAATGACGCTGTTACATAGGATTTGAAGGGTCTATCCATTTAATGTCTTGACACACCATTGGTCCCATGCTCCGACTTGTCTATTAGAGGAAAAGAAACAAATAAATAAAATAAAAAAGTTATTTTATTATTGTTTTAAAAAGTCTCAAAATATAACCTTTTCTCTAGACCTACTGTGTTCGAGGTTGAGCCTCCCTTATGTGAATCCCAATGATATAGATTTAACGGTGCCCTTGGATTTTTAATCCGAGCACCAATTCAAAAGATAGAAAATGCTACTCATGGGTTTACTGAATGTGCCTTAAAAAAGTTCAGAAATTCATTTCGGAACATTGGGCCACAAAATCATGCACCGTCAATTTTTATAGACTCGTAATAATTCTATATAATTAAAAAAAATCATGGTAAATAAGGGTCTTTACATTCTTCCAACCATAGGGTCATTTGTACTCGAAATCCATAGCAAAAACTAAGAAAGAAAAGGGGGTAATGATCACGAATCTGAGCCTCCCACTCCCAAGTTCTCTCCTGGAGGTTCACATGATGTCAGTGAATGTGCACCGGAGGGATCGATCATCCATGAAGGACTTTCTCCTATCGATACTCAATACCCACTGGAACCTCCATAAATATCGCACCATCACCAAATATTTGCTCCCCACAATTGATGAAGTGAGATGATTCATGCAGGCATCTCCTCATATGGGTAATGTGGAAGACGTCATGCACCATTTCCAACTACGGTGGTAGTGCCAAGCGGTATTCCACCTCGCCTATCCTCCAAAGTATCAGAAATGGTCCGATAAACCTCGGTGATAACTTACCTTCTCAGAATAATCTTTATAAACCTCTTCGAGGTTAGAAATATAGTATGACATGGTATCCCTCCTCAAACTCCAATGGTCCCTACATCCTTTCAACATAAGACTTATGTCTACTTCATGTAGTTTTCATCCGCTCCCTAATGACATGCTCCTTCTAAGTGGTTGCCCATACCAACTCTTGACCGATAAGTGCCGAATCCCTTTGGTCTATCCAGCATAGAGATGATCTGCATGGTCGACTGTACACGGCCTCTAATGGTGCCGTACTGATGGGGTAATGATAGATATTGTTGTATGACCACTTCACGAAGGGAAAGTGACCCCCCCAACTGCGGCCAAAATCTTGGACGCAAGCACGTAGCATGTCCTCTAGTGTCTGAATAGTCCGCTCCATCTGACCATCAGACTGTGGATGAATGGCGGTACTCAAACATAGCTGAGTCCCAAAAAACTCTCCAAATCCCTTCCAAAACTGGGATGTAAAATGTGAATCACTATTAGAGACGATCATCGATGTCACCCGATGAAGTCGCACAATCTCTTGTACGTAGAGGAATCCCAAGCTCTCTACTGATCACTACTCTTGAATAGGTAGGAAGTGGGATGACATGTTGAGTCGGTCAAAAATCACCAAGATGGAATCATGTTCCCCAGGCGTACGTGGATTCCCTATCATGAATTCTATGGAGATTCCATTCCACTTACACTATGACACCTCTAGTGGTTGTTCTAATCCTGCTTGAACCTGATGCTCAGCCTTCACTTGAGGAAAAGTGAGGCTTCATGAAACAAACTATGCCACTACTTTCTTCATCCCTTGACACCATTTATGACTCCAGAGGTCCTGGTACATCTTCTCCACATCAAGATGTACCGCCAGAGGTGACGTATGGAAATCCCTCAACCCCTCCTCCCATAGCACCGCTGGTACCATGGCACGTCCTCTACTGTGGATGTCGTGCTCCCCACCTTCATAAAATCCATCAGGTTCCTATCCTGATGATATCTGAGCATGTCGAGACTCACAATCAATGTCACCAAGATGTGCATCCTAAACACGCTCAAGAAGTAGGGGAGTGACAGTCATAGACTAGAGGTAGTCTATTCTGTATCTATCCACGAAGGATATCTGCAATGAGGCTAGCAGTTACGTCGCCTCCCTCAACAACTACAGGTCAGACCTCCTACTAAGTTAATATTCTACCACATTCCCCTTCCCAAGTGTATCGACTATCTAAAAGTCATTGTCATAGAGGAACTCTATCCATCTCCGCTATCTCAGGTTCATGTCCTTCTGAGAGAAGATATACCTGAGTCTCTTCTGATCATAGTAGACTGTAAAAGGTTCACCCATCTAGTAATTCCACCACATCTTCAAGGAGAAAACCACCACTGCTCACTCTAGGTCATGGGTAGCATAGTTCTGCTCATGCTATCTCAGTTGATGTGATCCATAAGTGATCACTTCTATATTCTGAATCAAGAAACATACACGTATAGTCTCTAATGCATTGCAGTAGACTACATACCCAACACCCTATTTTGGTAGCCTCAAGAGGGGGGAACTTGTCATTCTGTGCCTTAGCACCTCAAAACATTTTTTGTATCTCTCTGTCCATACAAAGGGCAATAACGTTTTCATAAATGCTAACAAGGGTTCTAAAACTCTGGAAACGTTAGTCATATATCTTTGGTAGTATCCAGCTAACCATAGGAAACTCCGAACCTCATTCACACACCTCGGTGGCTCCCAAGAAAGAACAACCTCTATCTTCACCGAATCCACTACAAATCCAACCATCGAGATAATGTGTCCTAGAAAGTGGACCTCTCATATACAAAACTTCCACTTCAATAGCTTACAGTAAATATGGTTCTCTCAGAGTGTATATATAAGTATCTGTAGATGATAGGCATGTTCTGGCTTCGATGCTGAGTATATCAAGATGTCATCAATGAAGACCACCACAAAGTGATCGAGTTATGGAAGAAAGATCCTCTTCATGAGTCCCATGAACACTATTATGGAATTGGTAACACCGATTGGAATAACCAAGAACTCATAGTGGTCATTCCGACCTCTGAAGGCCGTCTTTTGGACATCTTCATATCGTACGCAGAGTTGATGATAGCCTGATCTGAGGTCTATCTTCAAAAATCAATGAGCTCCCTTTAGCTGATCAAAAAGCTCATTAATCCTCAGAAAGTGATATTTATTCTTCACAGTCACCTGGTTCAGGCATCAGTAGGCAAAAAAGAGTCTCAAACTCCCATCTACCTTCTTGGCGAACAAAATCAAGGATGCCTATGGAGAAACACTAGGCCTTATGAACTTCTTCTTCTGAATGTCTTACAACTATACCCATAACTCAAGAAGCTCTGCTTGAGCCATATGATATGCTGGTATAGATATTGGTGTTATCCCAGGGTACAGGTTGATGTAAAAGTCTACCTCTCTAAGAGATGGTAGTCCAGGAACATCATCAGAGAAGACCTCCACATACTGGTCCACCACTATTGGATAGCTCAGACACTCAACATCAACTTCCCCAAGGGTAAGGCTGGCCAACTGAAGTGTGATCAGGTGAGCCCTACTCTGTGTAAGTCTATCAGGTGCTACAAGTTTTCCTTTCTCTCCGGTGAATTAAAACCTTGTCCGATCCTCGCATACACACCGCACTTTGCGCCTAATATAGTTAATGTTAGCATGGACTGTGGATAACCAGTCCATACCCAAGATGACATCTTAAGGCCTCGATGCCACAACTAGAAGATTACAGCTGAAACTCTCACCTCCTAGACTAAGCACACTCTATCGACATTATTTTGTAATCATCGAATCCCCTCCCGTAGGACTCTTTAGCTATAAGGATCAATCCAACGACTCCACCAAAATCTTCGAGCTCCGAATGAGGGAAGTGGAAATAAAAGGTTGATCAGTACCTGTGTCTATAATTACTACATATAAGTTGGATTAGACATAGATCATACCTATAATAATCTTCAGAGTGTCGTGGTCATTGGACTCAACCACCTAGATCTGAGCTCGTCTCTGTCCATCTGCTCTCTATGGTCAGGTTGGACCACCTGGAGGTTGTGGTGGTAGATCCTCTAACCACCACCCACCACTTACTACATGACTAACTCCTCATCCACACCCTCCTGCTACCTACATAAATCCTTGATCCAATCTCCGCCTCTGCCTTGGCAGTCCCTTGACTGCCTGCTGGTCGTCTGTATGGATGGTCAGGCAGTCTCGAGCTATGTGACCCTACCACCGCACTCGTAGTACTACCCGCTCCTAATCTTCTCTCCTCTATCCCGTGAGCTCTTCACCACTGAACCTTTATCATGAGGTCCTCCTACAGATGGTCCTACCCTCTTGGTCCCCTGCATCATCTGTCTATTGCCTACTGTAGATGAATCAACTACCTAACATGCAGTTGTGGCTCTCGATGTCGGTTCCTCCTCATCTAGGAATCTCTCCACCAAAAGTTCTCACTCTAGAATGCCATTTTACATCATAATGATGATCGATATCATCGATTATATGATCTCCCATCGGAGACACTGCTCAAAGGTCAGAGCCTGAAGGAAAGGGTCTTGTACTATGTCGGTGGAGTAGTAGGAGAGATCAATGAACCCCAATGAGTACTAGGCCATAGTCATGATGCCCTGCTTTAAGTGTAGCAGATATTGTATACACACTGAGCGTAGAGTCACTGGGATGAACTCTGACCTAAAAAGGCTCTTGAAGTCTGCCTAGTGGTGGGTCACCTCGTTGTGTAACTAGAGTGTCAGACTCCACCATCTTCCAACTACTCCCTAGAAGAAATTGGCAGCTAGGATCAACATCCGATTAACTGGTGTCTTGACTAAGAGAAAATCTCTAGCCATACCCTCCAGCTAGTCCTTAGCTGCTTGTGGGTTCATATTGCCTCAGAACCTCAGAGGCCTCTGCCACTGAAACTTGTGCAATGTGCTCAGTCAGCATGCATCCTCTATCGGTGGGGCTGGTGGTAACGATTGCCCAACGAGTATTGGTGCTTTTGATACACCACCCAAAGGTGATAACACCATAATTTGGCCCTAAAGTGAGGCCTCATCACTCAGTGGGAACTCATCGCATACTCTCTTGGGAATATTGGCTGGCTGTCTACGTGGAAGAATCCTCAAATATGGTAGGTGTGCCATAATAAATAAGATATTCCTAGTGAGATGACTCAAATAGATCATAAGAAAAACTTTTTAAAAACAGACACAATTAGTGCTTCTGTACACATAGTCAAAAATCAAAATTCACGGCCTTGGTGTATCAATACGTCAGCCGCCGGACCAACACTAGATTCCCCAAACCAAAAACCACACTCATAACAATTTACACTATTTCAACATAGAAAGGATCAGAGTCCTAGTTCTTCGATAAAACCTACTCCATTGATACCAATTAGTCACTACCCTTCCCTCAGGGACTATGCTGTGACTACCCTAGGGCTGCATTCCATAGGCTAGGGGATTGCAATTAGCACCAGAAAGTCATATCCCTGAAACGGGAAGGCATTTCCATTTAACCTGTACAGACACGTAGTCCATGAACACAACAAGAAGAAACCACAAATTAAACCACTGTAATAAAAGTTTGCTTAAATTAAAGGGGCTTGAATATATGCCCAACTAAAATGTAAAATTACAATTGTAAACTAAAAATACAACTAAAATGTGAAAACCAACTCTTCGATCGTCCTCCAAGGATCCAACCTGAAGGGTTGGTACATCTCACGATCAGTAGTCCTTCTGTCACGTCATGCCAAATGGTCCACCTCTGAGCACCGTCTAGTTCTGGCTCCCTCAGCCTCGATCGATGTTGTCCGTTACCTGCACAAGACACAAAAAGGTGTAGGTATAGCCCATGCATGGGTGAGTATAATGATACTCAGTGGGGACCGCGAGACCCCCATAGGTCTCTAAGAGTTCTACAAAAGAAAAAATCACAAATCTAGAACTCCATCTCAAGAACAAAGCGATAAACATAATCTATACTTTGGTTTATGATCATACATATACCTAAATTATCAAGATATACTCATCTCATACATGAGGGAATAATACCACAAAGGTGACACCACAAAGATAGATGTACCAAACAGATAACACAACGTCGATAGAAGTACCACATAGGTAACACCACGAAGATAAAACCATGAAGGTAACACCATGAAGGTCATAAAAAAAGGTAGAAGTACCACATTGGTAACTCAAAGAAGGTAGAAGTACCATACATGTAACACCATGAAGATAAAACTATGAATGTATAATTACCATTGAGGTAATACCACAAAGATAGAAATAACACATAGGTAACACTCTATAGATAATACCATAAAGGTAGATATACCACATAGGTAACACCATGAAGATAGAATTACCAAAAAAGAAACAACACAAAGATAACAACATGAAGTTAAAGAATCATCTCACACCTGGTATTACTTAAGTACAACAGTACAGATGATTTGTCATAAGCTAGATCTTCTTATTCTATTATCAGGCACTGCTATTGACTGACAGAAAATCGATAGGTAATAACCCCAACTTACCTACATAGGATCTAACCCACATAGGATCAGTATGCTTTGATCCACACAAGATCATTGTGCCGTAACTCACAATGTATTTGATATATGCTGACCTATATAAGATTGAAAGATGCTGAACCACTTAGGATCGATGTTCATTCTTCATGTTACAGCAACCCACTAGATTTCTCACACCCGGTACACTCGAGTTCCATATAATCTACCCCTTGAGATATCATTCGTACCTCTACCACCACTATGCTCCACAATGGAGTAACCCAAAGGACCTCTATATCGTAAGGGTTCTAAAGCGACAGACGAGTAATCAATCTGACACCTCGTCTATGAGTGAAAAGGGTTTTAGTTCATAGGACATGGTTGGATTCATGTTTGATCCCACCCGACCGTACTCAAAATATCACTAATACCAAATTGGAGTATACTAAAATGATCACCTTGCTCCAAGTGTTCTAGCGTCATAGAAGGATCATCTAACAGATGCCTAGATTTCATGATATGGCCCTTGAAGCAAAACTGAGGCTAGTAGGGTCCATGTCTGGTACGACCCTGTTGGACAAACCCGGCTCGACCCGGTCCAGTTATGACCCATCTGGTCTGGGTCTCATTGGGTTCGGCCCACTGGGCCGAGGTCTAGCCCGACCTGCAATGGGGAGCGACCCGCCCGCAAGGGGGCAGCCCGCTGGACTCGCGTGGCCCGACACCTGGAGGAGTGGATCGCTGGGCCAGCCCATCTTTCCCTGCGATGTGGCGCGACCCACTGGCATGCACGGCTCGTCCCACTATTTCGCATAGTCATCCCATGCTAGCATAGACTGAGAGTGGTCCCCTCCTCATTTGGAAGGCAATGCGGCAGCGCCCAAGGGGTGTTGCCAAGTCACATGCAGGACCCACTGTTGGTCCTACAACCATGGCGTCAAAGCCGCGACTCCTCCGTGGAACACCATTACACGTCACTACCTCCAACATTGGCTGGCCATTTCCAGAAACCCTTCTTGGCCCTACCACGACACTTATCTATCTCCGGCGTGCAACGGCGTGCCACGTTACCCCTACGGCCGGCCGGTGTCGGCCGCTACAATGACCACCATGACTTTGTGTCAAGGCCTCCTCCAACGGAACACATTGACATGATGGCTCTATTATGGTCGACCAGTGCTGACTGCCAACATCATCTGCCATCCAGGATCATGCCCAACCTGATGATAATGCTTGTGATAAACGTACCAAAATTGCAACAAGGGTGGAGGGTCTGTGACGTGTTTGTTTGGCCTACACCCTCTACATTATATTGATTTAAATAAGGTTATATTCAAAAATAAAATAGAATGATAATAAAATAAATCCCTATATCAAGCTTGATAGAGAGAGCCTATTATTGAGAATGTGGGTCAATGTTCTTTGTCCCTGAAACAAGCCGAAAACATTGCCGCTCAAGCATCATCCTTCGATTCGTGATTCGACGTCACCCTTCACCGCCCGATAGAATTGAATCCTTCCTCTAAGGTTAGCGTCATGACATATTATCAGAATTTTATTTTTTGGTGAAGTTGTGCCAGTACGTTTCTCCAAGCTTTAGATAAGTAAGATTGGGGAAGGGTAAGCAACACTCATAGAATTTATGAGTGTTTTTAATAGGAACCATCCTAAATTTTAACGACACTATTACATAGGATCTGAGGATCAATACATTTAATGGCTTGATACAATGTTGTTCCCACACTGCCTCTTTTCTGTTAGAGGAAAATTAAGAAATAAATAAAATAACTGTGTTATTTTATTAATCTTTTAAAAAGACCCAAAATCTTACTTTTTCACTAGACCTACTACTGTTGATGTGATGCCTACCGTAAGTGAATCCCGACCCTGAGGATTAAATGGTGCCCTCAGATTTTTAATCCAAGTACTAGTTCAAAAGTTAGAAAATTCCACTAACGCATTTACTGAATGTACCCTAAAAACATTCATAAATTTATTTCAGGAACACCATGCCACAGAATCATGCACCATCAATTTTCACAGAATCGTAATAATTCCATATATTTAAAAATATTTATGTTGAAAATTCTAGTATTTACATAATTTATTGGACAAAATTTATAATATTGTTAATTAAAGGATAATGTACTTAATGTAACATAGTGAATGATTCATTATATTTTCAATTAAAGGCATTATATAACAATTTTTCATTACCTGGATGATAGTGAATTGTGTAATCATAATATTAATGAAAATACTCATAATGGCCAAACATAGTCCTGAACGCTGTCCTCTAAATTTTATATTCTTTCTCCTTTTGCTGTTGGTACCCAAACCCAAGATCTTTCTTTGGAAAATAGTTTTCTCCATAAAGATGATAAAACAAGTAATTTATGTTAGTAAAATGATTCTTTTTCTTAACAATTATGTTTTTGAGTTCTCTACAATCAATGAAAATTCTCATGGAAACATCCATCTTTATAATAAAGAGAGTAGGATCACCTCAATGTGAAGTGATAATTGTTTTGAAACCCATATAGATAAATTCATATAAATACATTTTATAGTCTAACAAATCAACTAAATCCATTTGATATGGTGATTTTGGAATTAGGTTAGAATTAAAAACAATGTCAATAGTAAACTCAACCTCTCTATTAGGAATAAAAAAATTATTAGAAAATATGTGTAGATATTGATTTACAATTGAAACATAACTAATATAAATAGTTTCTTTATTTTTAATAGTGTGTGAATGATAAAATCCACATCTATATTTTGTTATCTTTGAGCTTCTTGATATATTATCAAATGTTTGAATTAATTATTACATAAAAAACACATTCTGAAAAAAAAAATTTTTTGATCTGTAATTTGTAATAGAATGAATGAATAAAATATAATCCATATAAAAAATAAAATCAAACTCTAAAATGTGAAAGACACCATTTTTTTTGAAAAATTATTCCACATATGATTAATTTTTATTTTTATAAATCCATGTTTCATTTATAATACAATAAAGTCTTTTTACCTAGAGTTTTGAATTTATCAATTGAGATGATATTTCTATTTTAGTTGAAAATCTAAAATTTATAATGGAATGCATGTATCTAAAATATATAATGTATTAATATATTCTGAATAAATGAGTAATGTACCTATCTCCACTTTATTTGTGGGACCCACATCTATCGTATTTGTAAATTTTTTTTTCATAACATTCTATTTTTGATATTGATGGTTACCACATAAGTAACTACCTTCAGAATTATATTAACATAATGTATCATCTCATTTCAATTAAAACATTACAATAACTTTTTTTCATTATAGGCATAACCATTAAAATTACAATTTTTATTTCAGTAAAGATATATGTGTACAATATTTTCACATCTCTAACACTTCACATATCTTCTAAAATATTTTGAAAATTCTTCTTTCCAAAACTATTACAAGAGGGTAAATTAATATTCTCACCTTTGGGTTTCTATACAATATAAATATAAATTCATTACCACTTATATCACTTCTTATCCTAAATATTTCAAATGTGAAAAAACTAAATCTTGAATTTATCATTACACAACCTAATTTTCTATTAACTTCAAAAACCCTGAGTAACTAGTTCCATTTATAAAATTATCTGTAATACTGAGTAAAATATTTCAACTTTTCTATATTGGAGTAGTATGAAATTTGGTGCATACCTAACTGATATAGTAAAATTATCTTCTTATACAGTAATAGGGTCCTCATTATTTTGATTCAAATCTTGGAATTTACATTCCATTAAATGTCAAAAAAACCTCACAAAAATAATTTTAAAGGAAGAGATCCTTAAATACCATCCATTCCATGGAAATGAATTCTTCACATTCCTTTGTGTTCTTAATCAAATACCACCATTGACCATGTTCAACATCAAAATGATAAATAGAATGGTTTTAATTTTATGTTTTTAATATCCATAAACGATGAATATCTTCTACTAAGAGTTAACCCATCCTTCAGTTTACACTAAGTCATAGGATCCAACAAATGTTAGAGGTTGATATTTTATAAAATTATCTATGATCAATAAATAATTATGTGTATAATTTGGTCATCCCTTACATTGGTACCATTATTAATATCCTAATTCAACTAATTTAATGAATCTATGATCTTTTTTGTTCATATTTCTACCATTTTGTGTTTCTATTTCAAAAGGATATTATACTACTTATTCCTTTCTACCCAAACTACCATTTTTTATCTATAGAAAACCATTCTATGAAAAATCTATATTAGAAGAAGTAACATGGAAATCCTGAATATATTTCTCATGATAATATAAAAATAAATTATAATATCTTAAGAGTACCTTTTAACATTAACCTTACCTCTTAATTTATCTAAAACATTAATATGAATCTGAATACAATAAATCATTCCATAAATGATCGATAATTGCATTATTTATTACAAGGGTGTATTTTTTTTTATAATTATAGGTGCTTTTCATTTTATTTTTTATATAATTAGTTAAAACAATTAAATAATAAAATAGAAACTTTCAAAAAGAGTATATTCTTCTCATAAATTAAGTTTTTTATAATGACAAAATTGCTTCATTCTATGTAAATAATATAAATGTAACTCATACCTTATTAACATTTTTACTCATACATAATCCTAGGAAAAAATATTTGAAAGCATGGAATGAGAAAAAAATGATAGTAAGGAGAATAATTGAGAAATAACCTATTATTCCATATTTAAAACTAAAATATCCATATTTTCGTTTTTATTTTTCATAATAAACATTAGAGATTAGTTATACATTTACATTTCCATAAAGAAAACATGATAGTTTAATCACATTCATAAATCATTTAATTTGAAATCAAGAAGGAAGAGTCTTAATCATAAGGGTTTTTTTGGAATACATTTCAACTCAGGAATATAATTTCTTAAATAAATAATCATTTCACTATTTATAAAGAAATTCATAACCATTATTTAATGACATAATCATATTCACATACCATTTGAAATAAAAATATTTCCCTGAAAAAATGTTGCAGCTATATCATGTATATAGCTTGATAAAATATTCTTACATTTATTCTTAAAACAACCTTGATAATTAAGTAACACAACTAGATAATTCCCATATCTCTTAGAAGTAATATAACACCATTAAACTTCATCAATATCCATAGTGCATTAAAAATATATATTGGTCTCACCCATCATCAATGTTATATCTAGTTCACCCATCATTCATGTAACATTTAGACCATAGAGAAAATAAAACCAACATATCTTTCAAATTAATTATAAAACCCATTTTAATTTATATTCAAGCCCCTATGTAATTACAAATTTATTCTTCTCATTAATATTAGAAAAATTTTCTATTTCTTCATTAAAACATTTTTAAAACTAGAAATTATAGAAAATATTGATGGAAATATTTTATTTGAAAATAAAGAGGGGAAATTGTAAAGGAATCTTGATAATTAATGATAGGTATGATTATGGGAAAGTGTGGTGAATCCAAATATGATAACAAACATTCATTTTAAGCATTTTTAAAAGTAAATAAAATATACTGAATAAATTGTAAAGAATACTTTTTTCTATATTTTATATAAATTAAAAAATAATAAATATTTACCTTAAAAAACTTCTATTGAATAATCAAGAACATTCTGTAAGAATTTAAAATAAACAATACATAGAAGAGAAAGAGTTGGAAAGAAAAATTTTGAAAGATTTTTTTTAAAATAATGTCCCTTACCTTGAGTCCCAACTCAAATAGTTTAGATTTATATCCTCTTGAGTAATAAAATTATATTAGTTATATTTTTTGATTAATAAAATTTTTCATGTTAATTAATTTTTCATTTTGCGTTTATTTTACCATGTTTTCTTTAGTTACTAAATTTTTTAATTTCATGTTAGATGTTTTGAGGACATTCAGTAAAGAAGTCTAAAATGAAATCAGTAAGAGAATAATGTCAATGTGATCATGGTTCTATATTCTATGACATATTAAACATGAAATAATTATTATTTTTAGACCTTAAAAATATTTTTATATCCATTATTGAAATTTTTACATGAAAAAAGAAATACATCGTATCATATAACTAGTATACCATACATACACAAGAGCAATGTTTGCATTTTTATACTAGATTGACATGGAAAAAGGTAGATAATATTTTAAATTAATAGAATCATAATTATGTCATAAATCACATATTTATTCATTGTTTCCATGATTATGATGAACCATGTCAGAATGTAATGAAAAATGAATTATATAGCTTCATTATGGTGGTATTCTACACGCACACACAATAGAACTATCAGTTTAAAATTGATTGAAAGGAAAAGAATGTAATAAACATATCAAATTTTAAGAATCATAACAAAGGGATAAAAAATATTATATATTCATTAATTACATATTTAATACCTTACTTGTGAGGTAGTGCTGAAAAACAAAACACATCGCTTCGTGAATGTGGTAGTCCACTTATACACATAGATGATATATTCATTTCACATATTATGGAAAAGATATAAATGTGTTTTTTCATAAAAATAATAACATTAAAGTATATATAATATTCTTATTTAATTATTCTATTATTGCTAGAGAATATTTTAGTGAGTTAGAATAAGAAATAAACTCGAAATAATTTAGTTTATACTTATGCCTCATCCTCAGACATCTCTAATTGGACTACATCATAAGCCTCACAAAACTCTTTATTGGAGATTAAAGTGTCCTATATGAAATGGGGAGGAATTATTGGTATATATTTGAGTATATCTTGTTCTATCTGTGTGTCTTAAAAGGTGTGAATAAGTGAAGAGATGAGGTGACCTTTTTGAAGTGCGGGGAATGTCACTTTTATAAATATATTAATGTTTTAAATATAATAAATCTATTTATCAAGGTGAAGTGTTAAAAATGGAAAAATTTAAAATAACATATATTTTAAGGTCTTAAACCACTAAAAAATGACATTTATTGATGTTTTGGAGATATTTTATACCTTAACTCATTGTTTAACCTTCACTAAACTTTTTTGCCCTGTCTGCCATGATACTGTTTTACCCTGGTAAATATTAATTATGAAAAAAATGAAGTTGATCATATTAAAAAATTTGAAACTATAAATTTTAAATATTTAATACATTTTTAAATTAAAATTTTAGAAGTGGAAGAAATTAATTTCAACATTACGACACAAAATGAAATGAAAGATTATTTATTTTTCTAATGGAATTTTAAGAATAAAATTCATCTCATACAAAATTAAAATATAATAAATTAATTATATGGAATTATTCAGATTATTTTTAGTCAAAAATGAATAATTTACCTTTAAAACCAATCCGAATATAATTTTAAGTCTTGAAATATTTTCAAATAAATGAATATTTTAACAAAAATCAGATTGTTTCACAATTCACCAAAAAATCAAGGTTTTTGAAAAAATAAAAAGAATCACACTAAGGTAATTTTAATATAATGAATCCCAATGTTAACATAATTTTACAAAATTCAAGAACTAAAATTTCAAATATTATTTTTTAATTAAATAGATATATTTCATAGAAAATATTTCAGTTTAATAATAACATTTCTTTTCTATTTAAAAATCATATAAAATCATCATATTATATATGAATTGATCAAAATATTTTTGGAACATTATATGACATGGAATTGATTAACTATTATAATTTAAAAGGTTTTAAATAATCAAAATTCCACACATCTCGAAGACAATAATGATCATTTCATAGGGGTTACTAATGGAAGTCATTATCGCAGCTCAACTCCCCAAAAGTGATGAAAGTAAAAAAAGCACATACCTGATCCGTGAACATTACCATAACAAATATAAGATGAATTTAGATAATATTAAAACAATTAATGTGAAATATTATTTTCCATCTTTATAAAACCCCTAAACCAACCAATAAGATCATCAAAAAAATTTTATTATATGATGTTGGTTTCAAATACATATCCATAAAGAATTTAAAGTCTTCTTTAATTTTATTCACATCATGAATGTTGAATGAAACATTTCATTCCAATTATATCACACCCATCCCAAGATCATTATGATACATGAATTATAAATCCACTTTATCTGATGAAATTTATTACACTCTTAGAAAACTCCCACTAAAAATTATATACCATAAATATCAGGAGAGAGTGAAACATAAGCTTCCTCTGATGTGTTGGGAGATAACTGTTGTACCTCTCGTACCCCTCGTGGTTTGATTTTCATGATCACAATCACCCACTTATTTATCTAATTTTGTTTTAAGTATTTCTGGATGATAGGCATTCATTTAAGGTGCCAAGGAATTGGGCCAAGAAGGCCAAGAAGGCAAAAAGCCAAAATGGACTGAGAAACAGTCCACCGGCCAACCGATGGAAGAGCACCGGCCAGCCGATGGAGGCCTGGACAGAAGGCATTCCTCTGTCCAGACCACCGGCCAACCGGTGTCACACCAGCGGCCAGCCGGTGGCACCCAGACCAATGGGCCAGCTACTGTCTCCCCACCGGCCAGCCGGTGGCTCCTCCACCGGTCAGCCGGTGGAGCCTGGACCAAAATTCTTCTCCTCTGCCAAGGCACCGGCTAGCCGGTAGAGCTGTACCGGCCAGCCGGTAGCCCAGTCAAACTAGACGTTGGCTTTGACCAGTCAACTCCCTTTTGGCCTCCAACGGCTCCGAGGCTCTTTACAACGGCTCCGAAGACTCCCCAAGGGTTCCATGCCTATAAATAAAGGCCAAGGAAGCCCCGGACACCAACCGGATCATATACCAAGCCAACGGACACATTTTCCATCATTTGGCGTACCTCCGGCGGACTTCCTTCAAGGAACCCACCTTGCTCCAACAACTTCCACATCCAAGGAGCTCCTTCAAAGAAGCTTGGAAGCGTCCTTCAACATCTCCAATCAATTAAAGGCGCCCAAGGCTTCTCCCAATTACAGTTTTTATTGTTTTATTTATTTTGAGCTTTAAATTTGGGTTTGTGCCTACAAACCCCAAACTCTTTCTTCATCCCTCTTTCTTTTGGGTTTCACATAACCATTAAGGTGTGAAGAGGTTTCTTCAAGCCTTTCCTTTTAAAAGGCTTGTGTCATAGGTGAGCTAGCCTTCACCTGTAAGAAGGCTAGTGGGTTCTTGCTCAACCATTAAAAGCAAGTGGGTTCTTGCTCAACCATCAAAAGAAAGCTGTAATAGGTTCTAGTGCTACCTCAAAGCCTAGTGGGTTTCTTGCTAAAATCATTGAAAAGCAAGCGGTATAATTTCTCAACGGTTGAGTTGGGAGCGGAGACGTAGGCCAGGTTTTGGCCGAACTCCGTTAACAATTTCTTGTGTGATTGCCTCTTTTATTTTCCGCTGCACATACTTTGATTTCACTTTGATTTTAAATTGTTAATCATTTTTTAAAAGGCAATTCACCCCCCCTCTTTCCATCCTTCCCGTTTTTCTCCGACCAAACAATTGGTATCAGAGGGGTAATTTGAGTAATACCCTAACCGGTTTCAAATTAAAGATCCTTTTTGATGGCTTCTACCGCTTCTTCCTCTCAATCCCCCGAAGGACATTCTTTGGATCGTGCTCCATTATTTGATGGAGCCGATTATACTTTTTGGAAAACCCGCATGTCAACTTTTCTTAAAAGCAGTAGCTATCCTATTTTTAGAATTGTTATGCATGGTTTTACGCTCTCTTCTCCCGATGAGTCTAAATGGACCCCCGCCGACATTGCAAATTTCGAGCTTGATGGAAAAGCCATGAATGCTCTACATTGTGGGCTAGACCGTAATATATTTAATTGTATTTCTTCTTGCACTACCTCTTATGATATTTGGAAATATTTAGAGCTAACCCCTGAAGGTATTAGCATGGATCAAAAGCAAGAACCCGCTCAAAAGCAAGAACCCATTCAAAAGCTAGAACCCGCTCAAAAGCAAGAACCCGATGCAAAATCCGTACCCGTTTGCCCACCTCACAAGAAAAGGACCAAGAAGAAGAAGAAGAAGGCTTTAAAGAAAACTTGGAGTGATAGCTCCTCCTTCTCTTCTTTCTCCTTGAGCGACAATGGTAATAATTGCCTAATGGCAAAACATGAGGTATCTTCCTCCTCTTCCTCCTCTTCCTCCTCTAGTTCTTCTAATTCATTTAATCATCTATCTTATGAAGAACTCTCACACGCTAGAGACCAACTAGAAAATGGTTTTCATAAATTATCATCAAAATTTGTTGCTTTGAAAAAGAATTTCAAAAAACTTTCCTCCGAAAAAGAACAACTTCTCAAAGAGAAGGAGGAACTCTCCCTAAAAATCCAAAATTTCCCAAATGTTGATTCTTTGGAATCAACCATCAAGGACCTTAGAGAATCCCTAGCCAAGTTCACCCAAGGTGAACAAAATTTGTCCAAACTCTTAGGTTCTCAAAGGGTTTCTAGAACCAACAATGGACTTGTCTATACCAACCAAGCCTCCTCCTCCCATGCACCCACTGTTTTTGTAAGGGGGAGCTCTAGTTATAAATTTTGCAATTATTGTAAAAAACCCGGGCACCTAATTTATGAATGCGATTGAAAAAATGCCCGTTATGGTATGCCTAAATCTATTTACTTTTCGGACGAATTTTATAGGAGAAGACCCGCTATGAGACAAGTTTGGATTGAAAAATCCCTTCTTGCGAGTCTCTCCGGGCCAAAATTTATTTCCTTTCCCCGGTGATTCATTGTTTTTATTTAGGGGGAGAACTTTCTAAATTGTTTTCAAACCTTGTCTCAAAACTCTCAATTTCAGAAATTTCATTTGGTTTCAAATTTCAAAATTCAATTGGTTTTCGATTCAAAACTTTCAATTCAAACTGTTATTCAAATTTTCAATTCAATTTTCAAAAATTCCAATTGATCTTGATTTTCAATTTTCCCTCAATCAAATTTTTATGCCCCACGCTATTTTGATAATCACAAAGGGGGAGAAATTTCTTGATTGATTGGGGGAGAATATTTTCTATCATGACTTGATTTATTTTCAAATTATCCTTTAAGAATGTCTTTAATTTCAGTATTTTACATTGCTTGTTTTGGTGATTGTGATCATCAAAATAGGGGGAGATTGTTGTACCTCTCGTACCCCTCGTGGTTTGATTTTCATGATCACAATCACCCACTTATTTATCTAATTTTGTTTTAAGTATTTTTGGATGATAGGCATTCATTTAAGGTGCCAAGGAATTGGGCCAAGAAGGCCAAGAAGGCAAAAAGCCAAAATGGACTGAGAAACAGTCCACCAGCCAACCGATGGAAGAGCACCGGCCAGCCGATGGAGGCCTGGACAGAAGGCATTCCTCTGTCCAGACCACCGGCCAACCGGTGTCACACCAGCGGCCAGTCGGTGGCACCCAGACCAATGGGCCAGCTACTGTCTCCCCACCGTCCAGCCGGTGGCTCCTCCACCGGTCAGCCAGTGGAGCCTGGACCAAAATTCTTCTCCTCTGCCAAGGCACCGGCCAGCCGGTGGAGCTGTACCGGCCAGCCGGTAGCCCAGTCAAACTAGGCGTTGGCTTTGACCAGTCAACTCCCTTTTGGCCTCCAACGGCTCCGAGGCCCTTTACAACAGCTCCGAAGACTCCCCAAGGGTTCCATGCCTATAAATAAAGGCCAAGGAAGCCCCGGACACCAACCAGATCATATACCAAGCCAACAGACACATTTTCCATCATTTGGCGTACCTCCGACGGACTTCCTTCAAGGAACCCACCTTGCTCCAACAACTTCCACATCCAAGGATCTCCTTCAAAGAATCTTGGAAGCGTCCTTCAACATCTCCAATCAATCAAAGGCGCCCAAGGCTTCTCCCAATTACGGTTTTTATTGTTTTGTTTATTTTGAGCTTTAAATTTGGGTTTGTGCCTACAAACCCCAAACTCTTTCTTCATCCCTCTTTCTTTTGGGTTTCACATCACCATTAAGGTGTGAAGAGGTTTCTTCAATCCTTTCCTTTTAAAAGGCTTGTGTCATAGGTGAGCTAGCCTTCACCTGTAAGAAGGCTAGTGGGTTCTTGCTCAACCATTAAAATCAAGTGGGTTCTTGCTCAACCATCAAAAGCAAGCTGTAATAGGTTCTAGTGCTACCTCAAAGCCTAGTGGGTTTCTTGCTAAAACCATTGAAAAGCAAGCGGTGGAATCTCTCAACGGTTGAGTTGGGAGCGGAGACGTAGGCCGGGTTTTGGCCGAACTCCGTTAACAATTTCTTGTGTGATTGCCTCTTTTATTTTCCGCTGTACATACTTTGATTTTACTTTGATTTTAAATTGTTAATCATTTTTTAAAAGGCAATTCACCCCCCCTCTTTCCATCCTTCCCGTTTTTCTCCGACCAAACAATAACAACACAAGTTGATTTGTTATGATAACAATTTTTTGGATATAATATATTGAGAATTCCCTAGAAGAAAAAAAATTTGTTCAAAAAATGTTTTATTTTGGAGGCATTGTGTATCAAAGTCCAATCCCACAAAATTTCTTCAATCAATTATGTTCACCAAAAGAAGGATTTCATTAAACATAACCCACGAATGAAGTTCAAACTTAGACCCAACTAAAATAAATTCCACTCACATACACATAGAAATTAAAACCAATGAAAAATTGAACAATATAATTACTTAAAGAATAAAATAACACAAGGGAATAATGTTCTTTAGAAGAGTTGTCATTATAATATATTAGAAACACTATATCCTTATTTATATTCAAAATGTACAAATAATTCCCAAAAAATAGAAAAAAACACAAATATTTCATTAAATATGATTGATACTATATATTACACTGATTCACTATGAACTTTATTTATATAGATTTATTTATATGTATGAACTATATAGATGTTCCCCACTTTCTTTTTTTGGAAACTTCTTCTGATAATCCATGTCCCACCACCCTTGAATATTTTTTGATTAATCACAATTGGTTATGTTACTAGTGATCTAATAGAACCCCATTGATCTTTACCACTCACATAGGTATTCTTTCTAGACACATTATTCTGCAGGCTTCTTGTTCAAGGAAATTTTTGGACCTTTGTGTTTCTATCAAAAGATAAAAACATCCAATGGTTCTGATGCAACTTAGAGTGTTGGAATTTACACTATTTTGACATTGATCCAATCCATCATTATATTCACAAAAAATTGGTGAGAATTGTTATAATAGAGAAACTAATGGTGAAGTAAATCTAAAATTCACTCCAGAACTCTCTATACCATAGTAGGGGTTATCAGGCTGGCAGAGATCAGTGGAAATTTAGATACTATTTCAAGGGGAGGGTGATGCCATCATTATGACCCACCATTGTTGTATTTTTTGACATATTTTATAAATGATCAACCAATTGGGTGAATTTTCAACGATGAATGACTCTGACCAGGATGGTTGACATCTATTTTAGGATGAATATATTAATTATTTTGGGTATTAATTCAACTTAAAATATATTTTTTTTCACTATGATATCATTTAATTATGCATGATTACTTTACTGACTATTATTATTTTCAATGTTACCAAAGGGATAGTCATTGGATGTGTTTTTATTCCTCCAAAAATACAAGTCAAAAATATCTAGTATATTAGCATCGATGTTGAAGGTAATGTAGAAATTTAAATTGATAACTATTTTAGAGAACTATGCCAAGGAAGTTACAAAACATTCTATGGAATAAAGATAGTTTGAAAACCACACTTAATAACACCTCAAAATTCAATCCATAAACTTTTTATACAATATTTTATTGGGATCTAATTTTTTAAAATATCATAAATGAATCCATTACCAAAATTAAATGTTTATTTAAGGCAACTTTTTTTTCATTTTGATGGTTATAATGTTAGGGAAATTTAGAGTAAAATAGTTGAAAAATTTCCCCTTATTCATATGTATCCTTCACACCTATGTAAATTTTTATTTTTCTCACTTGTATGGGGTTATATGTATATTAACTAGGTGATTCCATACTATAAGTGAAACATCTCTTCTCGTAAGAAAAAAAAATAAGAAGAGATTTATAGAAAAAATATCATATAATGCACTTATTTTGTTTTTTCTACATTACATTTCTATTTTCTTTTTGTAACATTATCTATTTCATTAATATTTCAAATATATTTGTTATCTATACACGTCTTTATGTTTATTATTATTTCGGTGTAATTTCAAATGTAATAATGTGATCAGGACTTAACCATAACAAACATTTCTTATGAAATTTGTTTCTATGATGACTTATCCATGAATGGATGGATAATTTATTTTAATAATTGATATAATTTTTAACTCTAGTTACTTTTATTAATCCATGGTCTTATAATAATTCATTAAATTTTTATCTATTGGTATTTTAGTTTTTAAAATCATGGATAACTAAAACATTATAATTGAAGGCCTGGTTCTATCCTAATTTTTAATTATTTTCATTTTTATGGTTGTGTTATTTTATTTTGGGTTTTAAGGTTAAAAAACTGAAATAATTATATTGAAGATGGTTTTAATTTAAATTATAATGATAAATAAATAATTTAAATGGTAAATGATATTGAATACAAATCTTGAAATCCTTCTATCAATATTCATTAATTCTTTCTCACACTTTTCCCTAAACCTATTAAAAAAACCCTTAATGATTAATTTTATTTTATTCATTTATTTTTTTTAAGTTTGTAAAAATTATTTTTTATAAATTATTCCTTGATGTAATGATATTATAAAATACCATGGTTTATAAAGTAAACCTAAACATAATGTGGGAACAACCATGAAAATTTTCTTTAAATCATATAGATTTTTTGGGAGGAAATTATATTATTCATATTATGGTATGTAAATTATTTTATGATGTTTTTTTATCTTTCCCTCTTGAAATCCATTATTATATTATTTTAATATCTCCTTAATTCTCTATGTCTTCCTTTCCCTTCTCTAATTTCATTTTTTTCTTTAATACTTTTTCAAAATATTTCTTATTATTTTATTCTCTAATGATTTAGGAAAAATAAATTTATCATGATTTTTAATGAAATTTTATACTTTTTATTAGATTATTTTATTTATATCATGAAATCATCGTATATTTACCCTTAAACTAGACCCTAAGGATGAGCATATCCTTAGTGCTCTAATCATGCTGTCTTGGTTTAAAAAAAGTACTGACATTCCGACATAAAGGATTTCCTCCCTTGTTGGAATTTTTTTAGAAAATATAACATATAAATCCATCTAAAAAACTATTAAAATCACTGATAATAACAACAAACCGAATAATAATAAAATAGAAATTGAAAAAACCATTTTATAGTTTTCTATTCTAAATATGAACTTCCAACCAACATTTATTATGTATCCAACTCTTAAACAATACATTGAAGTTAAATATTAACTAATACACCTAATTATAAAATATGACAGACTCTATGCAGATGAAACAAATAAGATTTTAAAATAATTCAATATTTTTCTTCACATTTAAAATAGGGAATGTTCAAGAAGCATAAATCAATCTAATACCATTCTAATTCTACATTGTTTAACCCCCAAAAGACTTATTTTATTAATGTTACCTTTATAATGTAACTTATTATAATTATTTTAGATATAATTGATTATGGATATATTTTATATAATTGAAGAACACCAAAATTTTGTTGAGTATTTGTTATATAAAATTTTATTTCGTTATAATATCATTGAGAAATTCTTCATCCAATAATTTTTTAAAGGAACCCACCAATGGAGAGGACCATTGGGAGTTATACATCTAGAGGAGAACTAGTTTACAGAACATCGCTAATAGTACCTGAACTAATTGATTAAATGATATAAAAATATTTTTTATTTAGTGATGAAGGCACGTAAATATAAGATTGGTACATTAGGTGAGTTCTAGAATGCATGAAAATTATTTATTTGATATTTATTTTGACAATTTAAGTACCTTTGTGAAGAATATAACATTGAATTAATAGATAACCCAACCCAACACTAAGATGATTTGTGGTATAATAACAACACAAAACCAAAAAATTTATTTTTTCCCATAACTCTAAGAGATGTTGGAGTGTAATAGTTTGTTCTTAGTGAAACTATCCCAAAACAATTAACAACCACATATGATTGATTCTACTAAATATATATTCTCAGATAGTTGTATCCTAGGTTATTAAATAAAAACATATATTAACAAAAGATTATCAAAAGATCATATTGCTTATGTGCGATCATAATCCATTATGTTTATTGGGAATATTTAATATGGTATGGATAATATAACTAGTGGAACTTATAAAAAATTATATGTTTTGAGGATATTTTGAGTTTAATTTATGAAGATTGTAAAAGTCACACTATAATATTATTTTTTGTACTGTAATTTTTGTTTTTGGTACTTTAAATGATTAATTAAATCCCTTTTCATGATTATTTGTTATGATAAGTATTAATTCAGATGATTCAGTTCAACAATATGTTTTATAATTTAAGTATAATATCATAGTAATGAACTGTAGAGGGTAAGGTGCTTTGGCTGAATACTATACTTGATGGTCCACATTGACAAAATAAAGAATAAGTTAGTTCTTTATAAATCACTCTACAATAGGACCCCGCGATGTGTGTAGGATATGTTTATTTAAAAGGAAGGTTACATAGATATTTATCACGAGTTATGTGTTATTATGTTACTAGAGAATTTGAAACAACACATATAAATTTATGACATCATAATTTCATAGAGTATACCAAAATATATTTTTTAGTGAATTTCATGGATTTTATAGAATTTATTATTTTAGTTTTTAAATAATATCATCAATTGATTTTTATTATTATATTTCAAACTATATAAAATAGAACATAAAGAAATACATTCTTCTATGATTTATAAGATAATAGAAATTATGGATATTGATTCTTTTCTAAAAATGAATGGATTATCCTAACCTATGAGAGATTTAATTTAACCATTAAGTATTTTCAAGAAGGATAATTATATGGAGTCATTTGTCATTATAATTGAGAGATTTTTGTGGAATATATTTAAAAATATTAAAGACAAAGTCAAAGAATAGTGAAATTTAGATGGAGGGAACATAATAAATTAAGAAAATGTTTTAAAATAATGAATTTTTGATAGAGAAAGAGAGCTGAAATTGATGAAATTAAACAATATTAAAGAGATAATCTTACTATTTATGAATGATTTCAAGGTTAATATAAATTATGGAATGGAATAACTATTTTATCTTGATACTTTTAATAAAAGAATTTTATGTCCAATCATTTCATGTCTGTTCATGATATAGTTAGTTGAAAAGTTGAAAGAGGGAGAGACCATTAGAATTGGTAGTGCTTTAATACAAAATATTGTGCTTATAATAGTTAATTATAGGTTTCTTGATGCATTGACACATTTTCAGTATAAAGTACTTAGATATAGCCTATTTAGGGTGGACCAAGTAAATCATTGTGATGTTGTAATTTATTATTCATGTTTAGATGCCCTAAATGGATGGTCTGTATTGATAGGATCATGTTTTCTTTTTTATGAGACAACAATATCTGATTGGGGAAGAAAATTTGATCTATATAATTTAACCTCCAATTATGTTGATTCAAGCATTGTGGTTGTAACAAGTGGAATCTAAGGGAAAGGGTTATTTATTTTAGAATATATTTATATTTGATCTTTGATATATAGAAATATGTTAATAAAAATAAATTTATACTCTTTGATGGCTGTAATTATCAAATCTAGATGAACTATATGAGATTACATCTATGTTCTCAAATACACGATGACTTGTCCCCTATTATTTTTTGTACTAAGTGATCTTACATATATGTCTTTTTATTGAAACATACACAAATCTTCTCAATATAGATTTTATCTAACCGAAAATGATATCTTGGTATCATTTTAATTAGATATACATAATGGTGATGAATTACACATAAAAACTACATGGGGAAACTTTTCTAATATATTTTAGGGGGAAACAGATTAAATAAGAAAATCTATTGGTTTTAAACAATAAGTATAATTAATTTTATATATAACCTAACTAAAAAATTGAAGGTCTCTTTGACTACATCACTTATGTTTTTAGATTCATTTTGAAACCTGGTGTTGAAGTGAAAGATTTGAATACTATAAATATAATACTTAAAATATTTTCACCATCATAAAATCTAGAGGATACATCCTTTGTATAATAAAAATAAGAATATAATTCTTTTGATTAAATTTAATGTTTATTAGTTATTTATGAAATTAAAGTGAAACTAGAAGAAATAATTAATTATACATCCAAGGAGATAACATTAATAAATAAATAATGTTAGCAACAATAATGGTTATTATTTGGAACATATGATTTATAAACTTATTTCTGTTTTAGAAAAAAATTATGGATGGTAAATGAATATTTTACGGTATTTTACCATTATCATGTTTTAAGTGTGGAAACATTTGGTACATAACAGGTAAATATCCATAGAGGCTTCAAATTGATGATTTTGAATTTGATTTATTTGAAAATCAATAAAGGAAGAATCTTTCAAATGAAATTAAAATTCATTAGATAAATTTGGGTAAATATTTCCTTAGAAAATTTTAGTAATATTTTAAGAATAAAATGGTGTCATTTATCTTGAATATCTGTAAACTAAATTAATATCTACTTTATAGGATGTCATTAAGTAAATAGTGAAAAATTATAGTTTCAAAAAGAAGAAAATGACCAGTCCACATGAGTTTTTGATCTTACGGATGAACTGTAATGTTCATTATAGGGGATAAATATTTGAAGAAATATAAATTAAAATGTGAGTGCACTTTTAAAACAATTTATAGATTATATTGACTCACTCAATTAAAAAATCACTTTTCTAGAGAATACCATGGAATAAAAATTGAATAAAAAAACTAAAAAGTTATTGATTTTAGGTTGAAAATATTGGAAAATTCAATGCTGATTAGTATATTAAATTTTTTGTATTGGTGAGAGAATAAAAAGAACTTAGAATCTTTATGATGTGGTAGAAACATTAAAAAAGTACGAAGTTAAATTTTAGGATTGAGGTCCCATGAAGAATATTTAATTTTTAAAATTAAAGTATGAGGAAGTTAAAGAATGTAATGAATGATTTGTGGAGAGTTTTGATAGTTTTTAAATTTTTATATGACCAGTTATTTTGGAAAAATTAGAATTAAAATTTAAGTTGGTTTATAAATCACTTTCACAATGAGTAGAATGTAAAAAGTAAAGAAAAATATATGATAAAGCCCTGTAAATCAATTTTTAAAAGATACTAAAAAACCCAAAAGCTATACAGAGATAGAGTAAATATAGTGTTAAAGTGATAAAATATTCCCCATAATGAAGTTATAATTTTGTGGTATCTTGGGTTATACTATGAAATATTTTAATTATGTATTGAATTATCTACATGGATAGGTGGTTAGTAATCAACAAAAGAGAATAATAGTATTATCATTATTTAAAATAATTAACTAATTTCATGGATATTATTTTTGAAAATATAATTTAGGGAATAAGTCAAATGATAAAATTTTAAAAAGAATAAAAAATAAATTTAATGCCACCTTATGTAGAATGATATATTATAGACTTAACTCTATCCCCTTATAGAAATGTTTTTCTCTATTTTAAGATGAGTAATATTGGATTTGTATATATGATAAATGGTATGATATGAGACCAAATATTATTTCAACTAAACGAATAGACTCCTAAAGAGAAATGATATATTTGGTGAAAGTTATCTTTGAAGAAACTTTTCTCTAGTTTATATAATATAGGAGAATATGTATTATTGATAGTGGCTTTTCGTCCCAAATAACAGAAATTTTGATCTTTTCAAGGAATGTGAAGAATTATGTTGATTGAAATTTTTTGTTTTATCATTGTTATTCTTTAAATATAGTTGTATGTGGTAAAATGAGGCTAATTAGAGAATATTTAAAAACTGAAATGTACTATATGAAGATAGTCAAATCTCTTGAGTATAAGTCACCCTTATAATTTGGTATTTTTCATGACATTCAATCATAATGGGTGTAACACCCCTGGAAAAGTGAGACACAAAAGTCTAAATGTTACTACCCATGTAAATAAGGTGCACATTTCTTTTTGGGAGTCTATCTTATTAGAACTCCATAGTTAAGCATGTTTGGCCTGGAGTAGTAATCAGGATGGGTGACCTTCTGGGAAGTTACCAAGGTGTGTGTGAGTGAGGACAAAACACACTTAAAGAACAAGTGTTGGCCTGTGGGGATAATCATTAGTCAGATAAGAGACCCTCATGAGTAAAAGCATATGGCGTGTTGGGAAGGAAACTATGGTATTACATGAGACCCATGGGGTCAGATGATATGGTTCGTGACCTAGGGAAGCAGTTTGTGACAAATGGTATCAAAGCAATGTAACACCCCTGGAAAAGTGAGACATAAAAGGCTAAATGTTGCTACCCATGTCAAAAAGGTGCACCTTTTTTCAGTAGCCTATCTGATTAGAACTCCATATTTGAGAATGCTTGGCCTGGAGGAGTAATCAGGATGGTTGGACTTTTATGAAGTTTCCCAAGGTGTGTGTGAGTGAGGAAAAACACACTGAAAAACATGTGTTGGCATGTGGGGAAAATCATTAGTTTGATAAGAGACCCTAGTGAGTAATATACTATGGTGTGCTGGGAAGGCAACCAAGGTATTACATGATACCCATGGGGTTAGATGATAAGGTTAATGACCCGGGAAGGCAGTTCATGACAAATGGTATCAGTGCCAATACCCAGCTGGAAGTGCTTAGGAACTGCCTGGGTTTGAGGCTTGGGGTTCACAACGGGGGCGTTGTGCTTTATTGTTGTGGATAATATAATACCCTTGGAAAAGTGAGACATAAATGGATAAATGTTACTACCCATGTCAAAAAGGCGCACCTTTTTTTTGGGATCCTATCTGATTAGAACTCCACAGTTAAGAATTCTTGGCCTGGAGTAGTAATCAGGATGGGTGACCTTGTGGGAAGTTTCCTAGGGTGTGCATGAGTGAGGACAAAACACACTGAAAGGACATGTGTTGGCCTGTTGGGACAGTCTTTAGTCTAATAAGCGACCCTAGTGAGTAATAGCCTATAGTGTGCTGGGAAGGTAACCAAGGTATTACATGAGACCCATGGGGTCATATGATAAGGTTCATGACCCAGGGAGGTAGGTCGTGATAGGGTGATTCATCAAAAGAAAACATGTAAATTAATTTATTACATGATATATAAAATATAATAATATCAATTATCTAGAAATAAAATTGAAAATATTGTTTTCTTAGAATAAAATAATATACCAACATTTGGAAATGATTAATTAGACATTCTTATCAATAAATCATATATAATGACTTAAATCTTATGACTATAATTGATATATCTAAAGTGATGTGAGATACGTAATGGGATTGTGATGCATGAATGATAAGAAGTAAAATTTAAAATACCAATAGAAAATAAAATAGGATCACACCATTTCAAAATAGAACACATAGATATGCGTGATCCTATAAAACATTATGGAATAGAATAATAAACGTATATGAATTTTTTGATGATTACATAGTTGTGTGGTGAGATTTTTTTATAAAACAATTACTTTATGAAATAAATTCAACGGTATTAAAGGTAAGTAAAAAATTAAATTGGGGAGATGATCAAAATCATACAATATATAATAGTATATAGAACACTTCCATTGAAGTCAATAACTACTTGAAGGAAAATAGATTTTTTCATATAATTTCACAAATAATAACTCCATAATAAAATTGATTTATTGTAATGTGAAATTACAAGGTGAATTACCAATAAAAAATAATACATATCAATATAGTATATTGAGAAATTATTGGCAAGAGGTATTAAAATTATATGTTTATACAAAAAATTGTGCTTTCTTTTGTCTTATAAAAATATGTGAAAACCTATGAGATATAACATGGAAGGAATAAAACTCAAAAAAATTTATATATTTCTTTAGTGTTGAGGTTTAATTCGAAATAAAATGTGAAATGTAGGAAAATAGAGGGGCACAATAAATAATGGGTTATTTATTGATTATTCAACGAAGAGGAAGACATATATGTATATAAAAAATTATATTGAAAATTTAAATGAAAACCATGATTTAAATGAAGTTGAGAGAAAATACATATATCAATCAAAGAATGTATATTTAGTATAATTTTTTATGGTTGAGGATGATTATGACATAAATTCTTGAGTATATTAATATAAATGACATTACAATTATTTTAATATTGAATTTGAGGAATATATATGAGCATGAGAGAGTTGACCATTGGATGAAATAGGAGTAAGAGAGATAAATTTGATGGTACAAATTTTATTTGAGAGAATGTTCATATGAGAATTGGGTAAGATATATTATACATATAAACTAATTAAGTAAATGACAAATATTCCATAGAAATAAATGTTTGAATTTTCATAAAAAAATCAAGAATGTAGTTTATTAGTATTTCTAAAGAAGAGTATTGTTTAGTAATAAAATCATGTACTTAGAGAATTTTTAAGAATAAATATTTGGATGATATTGGTGAAGAAGTGAAAGCACCTATGGTGATATTATGTAGTAAAAAGTATAATTGATCTTATAAAAAATCTCATACAATATTTTTGTATGACCTATATAGAAATTATGTGGAAATTTATCAAAGGAAATTCATAACATGGAGTTTTTAGGGTGGATCACATTGGATGAAATTTAATTTTAGTTGAAAAAATTATGTAACCATTATCCACAAAAAAATTGAGAAACATTATTTGAATTTTAGTGTTTAACAACCTCCCCTAGCTTAAGGTGGTTTTATGTATTCCATATCTTAATGTGTGTTAAATTATTAACATTGTTTCTAATTTATTAATGGAAATATCACCCGTTGGTTTTATTTTAATAGGTTGATAAATTGTGGAAATTTTAGGTCATTCAGAAATATCTTCAACAAGTTTTTATAGAATATAATTGGTGACAGAATTCATTAACAACTAGTAATTATATAGATTATGTAATACTCTCATATCTAGTGGAGAAATAAACTCTTGGAAAGATTTATCATATTGAAATATTTTTGGGGAGATGCAATCCATGATGATCAAAATTCACAAAGTGATAAATACTTGTGTTGTAATATAAAATAAATGGTTGATAGTGATGAAGTTTCATGGTCAGTATATAACACTTTGTTAAATTGTATTTTTCTAAACCAAGAATTGATCCAGTTGTATTAGAGTAAAAAATAAGACTTTAATTTCTATTTTTATTTTCTAGAGAGTTTTTAATATTTAAATTGAATTATGATTTCCAAAAAACCCAAATGGGGAAAATGCTAGAACCTAGATTAGTTAAGAATTTTTTTTGGAACCAATGTTAATTAATAGAGGATATTATTGAATAATGAAGGAAATTGTCTATTTTAATCTGAAATATGTGATACCTGATGGATTATATCATTAGTTTAGTGAAAAATATGTTTTTATATGTATTGAAAATCTTTTGGATATTTTTTATTATAGTAAAAATCACATAGCAATATAATTGGAAAGGATTAATTTTTATTACGGATATTTATTAAATGGTGAACAAAATAATTAGATATGATAGAAATATTATATGTTGATTAATATTAAAACATAACATTTTATATGTCATTGTATATTAAATATCATATATCACTATGTAATTATAATTTTTGTTGAGAAAGGTATATACGTTGGAGATTATACTTGATAAACTACACGACCAATTAATTCCTTAATTTGATTCTTTACAAATCATACAGTTTGAAATAAGATGTTCTAGTATGGTTTTTAATGATGATGCTGTGTTTATTAACAGACCATTTCTTGGTTAATGAAAGGTGTTTGGATATCATTGAAGGTGGTTTTTTAATTGAATCCTAGTTGAGTATTGAAATAGGATATTTAATTACAATATTTCCCAATTTTTCATAATTGTTATAATAAATTACTAGAGTTTATAGGGATGCGGAATAAATTAATCAAGGTGAAGGATTTGATTTCTGTGTTACTGTGTTTCTAATTTGTTTCCAAAATAATATGGTGAATGTATTCAAGTAACTCACACATTTAAGGAGTTTTCTAGAGAAGCTGTTTTGTAGAAGGTAACCTGTTTACACGGTAGAGTACAAAATTTTATTTAGTTATTCACAATTTAAAAGAGAAATGCATGATATTAGAGGGATTATTTTGGAATTACTATGATGACTGAACATGGTTTAAATCGGGGATTTGTGGGGGAAATATCATGAAAGAGGATCATGGTTAGCATATCCATGAAGAGGAATACTTAGTCTAGAAGAGGAGTACATGGTCAAAAATGGAATAAATAGTCAAAATGTGGAGATTTTTGGCCAAATTTGATGTGAGTATGTTGTTTAAAAATAGAGAATATGATGTGTATTTAGAAAATCATTGAATATTAATTTCAAGTATTAGAGAAATATACAATCGTTTTTCCTATATATAGATCACTAATACATTCCTAAAGAATTTCTGAAAAGTATAGGAATAAAAATTCAGTAATCAAAATATCAATGAAATAAGGAGTCATCCATGATGTAGTAATCACATAGTGAGTTCATCGGAATTTTTTTGAAAACATGGGTGAACATTCAATAATATATATACATGGTTCACAAGGTTTATTGCATGGTGGATAAATAAATTATACGAGGGAGCTCTGGAAGGCATTGTATGTGGTCTAAAAGGTTGTGTATTGGGTATGTGTTGCTGAGTTTACAGTGAGTTAGGTTCCATCTGGTTACTTCGGAAAATGTATATCTAACAAGTTATTTTCAAATGAAAATCACAAGACAATATTATGGAGATTGAATAGCATATTAGAGAAAAAATCTAAATTTATTATAGTCCAAATTAAATCAAACATTGTTGATGATATAAATGGGGCCGTAATGTTGTTAAATGATAAAGACTTCACTCCACACAATGACCATGTAGGAGTTGATGGGGGTGATATGAGGGTGGTAGTGTGCCATCCCTAAATTCATTGTAAAGGTGGTGAGATTATTCGTTAATGAATATGAAAACAAATTACAATAAATGAAATCTATTGAGGCTTAGTGGAATCAAGTATGTCCAACATATTATTGTATTATGCTTTTAAGATTATCCCTTATCGGTGAAGCAAGTAAAAATTGCAGTGTTCTCTTTTTTTTAATATATGTGGCTTATGTGAGTTTATAGTATAATAATATAGGTTTAACATGTTCCAAATAAAATGGAGACACACTCCATTAAAAAAAGAGAAAATTTTGATACCCTTATTCACCCCTCCCCTATATGGGAGTCTCAGTGTAGAACATATAGTATCAATGTTGTGGTTACAACATTTAATCCCCATTTTGTAGCTTGGTATGAATAATTCTTTAAATGTAAATAGATTTATACTATTTCATGAGAAGAAGTCACTAATATTTCGAAACATAATGTGACGAAATATTTTATATCATGGACTACAATATATATCTTCCCCCATTCACAGTATTTATGTGAGTGACATGATTGGCTAATTTGTGATCAAAACTGATTTTTTTATGATGATGGGAGAGCTCAAAATGATATAATTTTAGCAAGAGAAGATCAAATATATATGAAATAATTGAGATGAAAATGATAAACGGAAATGTGTGGTAAATTTACTAATAAAAAAGGAGAGAAAATTAAAATCTATGGGAAAGATCAATATCACTCAAGAAAGAGTTTAAGTGTAGGACATGTATAATCATTTACTTTATCTAATTATTAAGAAAATTTATAGAGAGGAGAAAATGGATTTAAAATAAAATAAATTTTTTCTTGCTTATAATTTTGTTATGTTGGGAATTTTTATGTTAGGTTTCCAAAAAGATTTTATGACAAGAAAAGTTATGAGAATGTATCATAGAATTCATAGAGCATATTCCTTATTAAAAAGATTTCATAATATGAGATATTTTTCCTAAAGAACATTTTAGAAAATAGGATTTTTGTGAGAAGAAGAACGTGGAAGAGAAGAAAATATAGAGGATTATAAAAATGAATTTAAATCATATATTGAAAATGACATGATGGAAATTGGTGATAATGTAGAATCTAAAAGAGAATATGATATAGAACCTAAAGGTGTTTTTGTCCTCATGGTTGAACTCGAAGGAGATCATGAATATCTTGATATCCAAACTAATAAAAATTGAATGTTTAATGGACTATTGAATAAATCCAGTGAATATGTGCATTATCTTGGATCTATGATATATCAATTGGAAAAATAACTTGATGATAAATAATTTGATCAAGTGAACTATGAATATGTAGAGAATTTGTAAAGACAAAAAATTTCACTATGTATTTTCCTTAAAAAAATATTATTTTAATAGCTTCTAGGACATGGAAAACCAAACAAAAAGGGCCCAGATTGCCTTATATGATAATTCGATGATAAGAATAAAAACAATGGAAGATAAAAACTGTAGCATTTAATTAAAAATTTAACCAAAATTAGATTAAGAAAAATTAATTTTTTAAAACAAAAAGTTTCAAAAAAATAAAATTCATTTTTATATTATATTTTTATTTAATAGATAATAATAATAATATAATTATTTTAATTGAAAAAATTAAATTCATATTTATATTTATCATTTAGATATTATCATAATATTATCTTTTTGGGATTTTTAAAAAATAGTTGTCTTTAGGTCAATATTGAACAATACACTTTTTTCAAAATAATAAATTTTATGGCAATATCATTATATAATCAAGAGATATGAGTTTATAAAAAGTATTAATTTAATAAACAGTTATATAAGGAGTAATAATATAAATTTATAAAAACCATTAATAATCTATAAAATCTATACTTAACTTGTTATGAACTGAAGTAATGTTTTTCTGTAAAAACTATTTTTTTCACATCATATTAAATATTTGTGTTAATAAAATAAATAAATTAAAAATAAAAAATTTATTCATTATTTTAGATCAAAATTATAATATTTCATAATAATTTAATTATAGTTTTGGGGAATAATTGTATTGTTGCTAAGGTTAAAGTTTGTGACAATGATAATGGTAAAATAATTATTTTCAACGAATTTATTTTTAAATTTCCATGAAATATTTTTCTAATAAGTTAAGTTGATATCTTTTAAATAGTGACTCTAATAATATTTTTAAACACATATATAATTATATTAATAAAATTTTTATTTAAAATCAGTTTTCAATTATATTAAAATACAAAAATATTATAAATTGTTTTTTAGAAAAAATAATTCTTTTACACGTAAATATATTGTTTTTATGTTTTGGAATCCCTTAACCTTGAATAGTGTTATTAAATTATTTAAAAATAATAGTTATTTTTGAAATTTCCCTTTTATTCGCCTATAAAAAAGGTAATTTCATACCATTCATACCACACCCCTTCTATTGAATTTATTACTGAAAATTTCAATATTTACTCTAATTAGAATAATCTCCCATATTCGTAAAAACCTAGTCTAAATTATCAAACCTAAGGCCATAATTTACTTGTAAAATTCCACGAGATATTTTTTTGTCCCAAAGTGACCGTGAGTTGATCCTTTTATTTTTCTTTCTATTCATTACCTTCCAAACATATCCTAACCATAGTTATATAATGACTTATATATGATTGGAATATATATGTATTGTTATATTGATGGAACAAACTTTATATATTCTTTACCATACAATTAGAAAAAAAGAACATCGACCATGATTTTTGAGGACTACCACCACTATGAAATAATTTTTCATGTTTTCCATCCAGATTTTCAATATTTATCAAGAAAAACATAAAATGAGGCTCAAAACCTTAAAAGATCTATATTATATCATTACTTTTTATATAATAATATTATTTCAAAATAATATATTTATTAAACATAATCACCCATCGATTTTTTATATTTTCATGTTTGGGTTTGTATTTCAACATACTTGAATAATGCTATAAAAATCTATCATGGATAAATTTGGAAACTTAAATCATAGTATTAATATTAGTTAATAAGAAAATAAATATTCTTTTATGGTTATATAAAGGTTATATTATATATTTATATACCATTTTCAATCACTATAATTATAAAAATATATCGACAACAATTAAATTTTTACAAAAAATAAAAATATATGAAAAAATTTTATAACAAAAAATAATATATGATAATTAATGCTCTTTTGAAAATTAAATTTAGATAAATAATATTAATAATAAGGTTCAAAATAATTTTTTTTATTGTTCCTGATGTTAGGTTCAGGAACTTAATGAATTAATGAAAATTAAGGGATTGTGAAAAGTCAACTTCCTTCTATTGAGTCACAAACATTATTATTGAACTCTATTTTTCCTAGTTTTATTTATTCCAAAAAATTAATAAATTGTATAATTTTTAAACATCCTTTTATTTCATTATAAAATTATTTCTTATAACCTTTTTATCAAATGATTCTTACCCCCAATGATTTTGTTACTTGTAAGGGTTTATTGTCTGAAATTTAATTTCATGAGAAATAATCCTTTTTATACACCATAATTTCATTATATTGATGTATCTAATTCCCAGTTTAGGTTTTTTAATATGTTCCTTTTGTTATATATGATACTTATTATTTAGTTTTATGTTATATCCTTCATGGGGACTTCATTCAAAAGGTTCTAATGTCATATAGGTTTATGATAACTCAATTTTCTTCGATCGAGTTAAAACAATTCATATTGAACCTGTATTATTTCAATCTTGATTAAGAATAACAGATTGGTAATTATTATTTAATATCCTCCAGATTTTATAGGATATAGAAATTATTACTTATTACCTCTTTTTCAAATGATTCTGACAACTATGATTATGTTACTTGGAAGAGTTCTTTGTCAAAAATTTTTAATTCATTAAGGCGTGATTATGTCTTACACCATGTTTCCAATTGTATGGAATACTTAATGTACTTTTTTATATTTTCTTTTATGATCCTATAATTATACATGTATTTAATGGTCAATTTTAAATTTTATCCTTCATGGGGTTTTATTCAAAAATTTATGAAAGCATAATTAGTCTTTATCTTTTTTTTCAATTCCATGTTCTTTGTTTGATAGTTAACACTATATTTAATTTTATTTAGTGCATTTAATAAACGATTACCTTATAGTATAATGAATATATTTCATTTCATTATATTAATAATTCATGTTACCACTCCCCTTTTCTTATTTTACTATTATATTACCTTTATTGTAATGGGGGTTGTCTCTCAATTTTTCTTAATTGAGATATAATTCTTATTCACCACTTGTTTCCTTTTTGTGGTGTCTATATTTCAAAAGTATTAATTATAAATCCTCTCATATTATTTTATTTTCTGGTATAAAACTCAATGAAATCCATCATTACCTTTGTCTTTCAAGTCATCCCCTTTGACATGTATAGTTTTTATTTCAAAGCCTTTCCATTATGAACACTCTATGATTCCTTTATTATAGTAAAGTATGTTAAGCGAGACACCATACATTTATTTGTTGGATAAATTTTTGAATTAACTATAGACACCATTATTTATATGTACATGTTTTGAGGTATTATTACATAGAAATGTATTCCTATTATTGATTAAGGAAATATCTTAAAATTTTATATCTTTTATTTTATTACAAATTTTTATTAATTATTAAGGAATATTGTTTTTTTTCTTTTTACAACATATTTATTTTTACATATGATGAATTCATTAGAATTAATTATTGAAATGTAGGACACATTATATATAGACCCTCGATAAATCAAAAGGTATTATAATGTAAACTAGATTGGGTTTTTTATTATATTCCTATACAGAAAACATTATTTCCTAGACGTAAGGCCTTGATAATCACGACCTCTAAGATCAAGATATTATAGATTAGTGTGAGGAATTATGTATATAAAATTATTTATTTAATATACAAGGAACCAATAATATATATATATATATATTTGTTGATATGTCAACCAAGGATTTGTTATAATAAGTATCTATTTTGATTGTTATTTTTTAAATATATTCCTCCAATATTATTTTTTATCATCTTATTCCCACTTAGCATATATGAATTTTTTTCCTTTTGTTTAAACATATGAATTGTTTTTGAAAATCCATTCTTAGGTATTTTTTCCCTGATTAATGAACGAAAATATTACACATGATATGTTTGACATAAAAACTTGTGTGGATAATTTAATAGGAGATATACATATGATTTTTTAGTTAAAGGTTTTTATTAATTTTATGATACATAAAACATAAATGGTTTTTAAAATGTAAATGAATGAATATTTGTTATAGACATTGCAATTAGTGGTAGTTAACATCGAACAACTTTGGTTCATATGAAATTCATTATATAAGAAGATATTTTTTTAGTATGGATTCTTGGATTGCAGTTCCAAGTTGCTATAATGATTATCAAACTAATTTTTAGAAAAATTTTGAAATCAGGATGCCATTTGATGATAATTTAATGATTTATAATTTAATGTTGATAATATTTTTTAAAGGTATAGATAACCCTATTTGTTAGATGAGGTAATAACAAATATTTTAGAGATTGGGATAAGACAAAATTATAGAAAAAACTAGTGATAAATCTATGTTTTGAGTCTAAGTATAGGATAGTATCCCAAAAATTTGATGAATTAGTTGGGGTTTGGATTAGTGGTAAGCACCCTGTAATACTACATGAAAAATGGGGGTTCAAAACCCATTGGGCACAGGTTACTCTAGCATTATTGTAGTGTTACTATAGCAGTGGCGGTGCTGTTGATCGGTGGGTACTGTAGTAATGGAAGGGCACTGTAGCAGTGATGCTATTGTGTGGGAATTGTAGCAGCTAGGTTACTATTCAAAGATCGGGAATTGGGCCAAAAAATTTGGGCCTACGGGATATGTAATGGGCTACAAGACCACTAGGCCATCTGGCTATGTAATGAGACTCCCTCTACCTAGTTGAAATAGGTATTTGCTTTGCCTCATTTATAAAAATGAGGCTTCAACTGCAACCTTTAAAAAAATATCCCTATGTGGATACTAATTTTTTTTACAAGCTATTGCATAAATGTACCTTGGGCTAATTACTGTTTAAAGGGAGTGTTTGGTATTATCTCAAGTGTAACATGTTTATTGAATAAGATGTCTAACTTCACACCTCGTTTGACACAACGAAGGGATATTATTTGGTTAAAAACATTCTTTTTACAATCCTTTATGAATGATTTATTTTTTGGAGGGATTAGGATAATAAGTGTCTTATAAATCAATTGAAATAAACCTCGATTGAACCAATTGTGATTCAGGTTGAACAAAATGATAATGTAACAATTTATCAAAGTAATATAACTTGAGGTTGTATTTTAATGTAATTAACATACAATAATTATCTTATGGTTTTAATTATTCTTCACTCCTGGTTAAATCCTTTTGGTTTTAGTAAATTCTGATGACTGGATGAATCATTTTAACAAGGGATTCCATGGAGAATGTGAATATTTTACCTACAAGAAACCTAATAGAATAGAATATAGAGTATGAATTTGTATAATTATAACAAAAATTTATCAAATATTTTGATTAATAACATGAACATAGTTGAGTATCAAAACACACAAAATTAGATAAGGATAAAGTCTCATGAAAGTTAAGGTGATTCATATAATGAAGAGAAGAAAATTTAATTTACTTCAAGTAAAAAATATTTAAAGAAGTAACATGAAAAATGTATAAAAGGAATTTCAATATGTTTTATCTCTGGAATAATGAGGGAATAAGAATATTAATGTCTGAGGTAATGTGACTAGTACAATGTACACGTTAAAGGAAAAAGATTTCATCCAAAAGCACAAATTATAATTCACTATCTTAAATGTAAGGAACATTGAAACTATCTAAGTTAATTCCATAATAAGAGGGTCAACAAGGAATATATACACTAGTAACATTCAATATGAGGGAATTAATATGAAACCAAAACTATAGAAGTGATTTATAAAGATAATGTGGAGTAATGTACACAAATCACCCACTTAATAACTACGATTTTTGAATTTATTTTTCCAACCTACTCCTTTGGAGATAATATGTCTCTAAGAACATGAAATCACTACCCCAATTAATTGGTGATAATTTCTTATTAAATTATTTTAGTGGTATTATTATTTCCCACTAATTATATAATTTCTTTATAATAGTATTTATAATAACGTGATTCCAAAAAAAATCCAATTATTCTTCCTTTAGTCAAAATTGACGTGATATTTGGAAATAATTCACTCTCCTGAAATAAAGAATAGTATAATAGAGAATATGGGGAAATAAATTCCAAAAATATGCCCATAATCACCTAAAAATACAAGGCATCCTATAAAGACCCTTGAAAATTACTCCCATTTAAAATAAGTATTTAACACAAATTGTTAAAAATAAAACTCAACATTTGTTATATTCCTACTATAATTGATATCCTCTGTTATCAAGGCATAACAAAAATAGATTGAATGAAACCTCATTTAAAATTAAAATAAACGTTATTTAAATATTATAGACATCCTTAAAATTTTTATTAGTTCTGAATAATTAATTTTTGAGTATAAAATTAATTTAAGGGGGAGAATGCAACCACATAAAATTTAACTATGTATTTTACTTAAAGAAATTTATTTTTTATATATTATTCTATTTTAATACCTAAAATAAAAGGATACATGAAATATTATCTATGGCATTATAACATAAATAAAACCTATGGTAGATAAGAAGGTAACAATCGATTAGAAATGATTACAAAATAGGATTAAGAACACAGAATGTTATAGAAGGACATATTTATATAAAATATTTTTTCCTTTTTATAATATTATTTTCATTTCAAAAAATAATTTATATACCTTAAAATTTTATTTTGAGAAAATTAAATGAATTCTTATATTCACAATGCCAATATTATCTTAAGATTTTTTTGGGATTTTTCTAAAATAGTTAATTTTTAGGTGAATCATGAAAAATAAATTTTTAACCAAAACTATAAATTTTATGAGTTTATAATTATATATTCATGGACTATAAGTTTATATAACTTTTTACCTTATAAAATACATTTTTATAGAGAAATAATATACCTTTTTAAATACCATTATAAATATATTAAACCAACGTTTGACAATATATATACTTTAGTGAAATTTTCCCTATTTGTTTTCTTTTTCTATATTAAAAAATATTTTTCCCCACTTATAGAAATTAAATTTACCAAAATGAATTTCATATCTTTCATCCAAGTGTCTTTATTACTTTTTAAGGTAAATTTCATTTTTGGTCAAAAATTATGATTAATATGATCAATGTCAATGACCACGATAATGGTGAATCTCTTAATGTCAAAGAATTATTTCATTAATGTAGCGTAATTTTTATTTAAAAAATTAAAATAATTTATTTTAAATAATTAATTTAACATTATTTTTAAAAAATATATTATTATATTAAAAAAATTGAAAATAAAATCGTTTCAAAATTATATTAGCTGCACAAAATTGTTAAACATATATATTTTGACAAATAAAAATTTTTCTATATAAAAAATGTTTTAACTGAAATGTTAATTTTATATTATTTATAAATTTAATTATATTAAATTGAGATTAATTTTTTTTAATAATGCCAAAATTTGGTAATAGGGTATATGTTATATTTTTAGTAATGAATAACTTACTTTGGTTAAATGAATTTACCCTGGTAAAAATAAAAAAAGGTAAATGTAAAATATATAATAGTAAATGACAAAAAAATTTGAAAAAATGTATGGAAATTCATTGTGGTGGATTTATAAACCGAATATCACAGTAGAATCCATTATTTTCCACTTTTTGAAGTATTGACCCTTGAATAGAGATAGTCTATTATTGAGAAATAACAAGTGTTCAAAGAATCCTCCTTTTATTCACTTATAAAATGGTAAAAATTCCTCCCCTTCTAGCCACACCCATTCCTTCAAATTTAATATTAGGAATATTCCATATTTATGATCATAAAAATAAATTTTAATTTCATACACCTCTATTCTCAATTAATTATTCTAATCCTTTCATTTCCATGGAAAATTTTAGGAGAATGTTCATGGTCCCAAAGTTAGTAATACTAAATCCTTATTCTTTTCCTTCCAAAACTATCCTAACTGTAGTTATATAATAACCTTAATATCATTTTTTTATTTAATACTTATTATATAAATATAACAAACCATATTTATTCTTTCATATACACTCAGTGAAACAAAATAATGTCAACCTTGGGTTTTTTCAACTACCACATCTTGGAAAAATTAGTTTTTTTAATTATCATAGTAATTTTCAATATTTATCCGAAACACATCAAACATAACTAAAAAATCAAAAAATATAAATAATTTTATTTTATTATTTTAATATTATATAATTTCAATATAGAAAATTTCTTGGTCATACTCACCCATCGAATTATGATATTAACTGGTTTGGGTCAGTCTAACCACCAACTAGAAAATGTTACAGAACTCTATTATGAATGATTATAAGAAATTAAATACTATTATTATTATTACAATTTAATAATAAAATAATTATTTACTATGGTACTATAAAGGTTATGATAATTATTTAACTACCAGCTTTAATCGTTATAATTAACAAAACTAATCAGACGCTAATTCAATTTTCATGAAAAATAAAAAACATAAGTTAAAACTATATATTAAAAAAATATCATACAATAACAAATAACCATTGGTAAATTAATTAAATATGAATAAGGTTTCCAATAAATTATCAAATAAATATTATATGGTAATTCTAAATGTTAAGTGCATACGTAGAATAATCTAGAATAACATAAGGGTTTGTGACAACTTAATTTTTTTCTATTAAGTTATAAAATATCTCGATAAACTCTATTGTTCCACATTTTATTTATTCTAAAAATGAATAATTTTTTTTGTATTTAATCAGTCATTTCTAGGGATTTACTATTCTTTGTTAAATCTTCATTACCAGATAATTCTTACATCAATTGTTATCTTACATATAAGGGGTTCTAGTCATAAATTTAATTTCAAAAGTTATTATTTTTATAATAAACTAGGGTTTTTTGGAATAGAATTTCTCATTTCTATTTAGTATTTTTAATAATAATACTATCATTTTTCATTATATTTAATGATTCATATAAAAATAATTTCCTTCATGTGGTTCTGATATAAATGTTTCTAATTGCCTCATGGGTTCATGGGAACTCATTTTTTACCATTTATTTGATACATTTATTATTGATTTTGTTATCCTAAAATTTTAATTTTACACCTAAATAATACTTTATATTTTATTTACTATTTATTTTATGGGTTTTTACATTAAATCCTTATAACCAGTTTTTCGAATGATTATTACTTGATTGATTGTGTTACATTCAAGGGCTATTGATCTCTAATTTGAATTCCTTGAGAAATGATTGTTTTTTACACCATGTTTTCAACTATATTATGTACTTACTAATAATTTAATGTTTTATATTATAATTCTATCATTATTCATGATATTTTATATTTCATTTAAAATATCTTCCTTTAAGTTGTTCTCATTCAAAAGTATCTAATGTAGTTAGTGTTATTGATCATTATTTTCAATTCCATGAGGTATGTTTGAAATTTCAAAGAAAATTTTTTATATAATGTATTCACTAAAAATTTTCATTTTAATACAATGTTTATAATTGAAAAAATTATATTTTAATTTATTAGCATCCCTATCGTATTCTTTTGAATCTTTTATTACTATTACCATAGAGGTGTTTTCATCTTAATTTCACATCACCGAGATATGCTTCATATTATCCATCTAGTCATTTTTTATGTTTCATATATTGTCCATACATTACTTTCAAAATCCTCCCACAATATTTTACTCTGGTAGATTAAACTCATATAAATCCACCACTCCATTTTCCTTATATATCTTCCTATATTACAAGAAGAATTTCTCTTCCAAAGCATTTAATTTGTGAACACTCAGTATTTAATTAGTTGTAATGAAGGGTGTTAAAATTTATTTCTTAAATTGATTGATTGGGGAAATTTCTAACGTAACCATATACCCATTTCTCGGTGTCATGGTTGTTTTGGGGATGATTACACAAAAATCTATTCCATTTATTGATTGGAGAAATATAAAAATTCTTTGTACTATTTAATTCAATACATATATTTGCTGATTATAAAGGAATATTGTTTATATATTATATTTAACATTCATGCCTTCATATGATAAATTCATTTAAATTAATTATCTATGTGTAGGGACCAATATATATATCCCCACAGTGCATCGATTGGTCTCATGAGACAAACTATCTTGAGTATTTTTGTTTATGTCTACCCAAAACAAAATATTTCCTAGACATGGCGTCTTTATGGTTAGATCATGATTTGAAGGATAATTATTTCTTGAATTAATGCATGGAATTAGTTTTCTAACATTTAAGTATTTTATTTTTAATAAGATAATTATTTTTTATCAATGTAATTTTTTATAGACAGGTCATCCTTGGATATGTTTGGTTCACACTTGTTTGATTGTTTAATTATTTTGACCATATATTCTTTCGATATTATTTATACTCATCTTATACTAACTCATGATATCAATTTTTTTCTTTTATATTTTCCTTTATTTATCATTCAAGCTCACCAATTTTTATATTTCCATTACCCCATTTTATGAAGTATTGTATTAAATGTCATTTGTCTGAAAGATTTTCTTGTGTGTAGAATTTTATGCGACATATTATTGTTGTCTAAACCTAGTTGATTTTAAAGTTATTATATATAAAGGAGTTTGTTTATATCTATTTAAAATAGTACGGGTGTAGGAACCACATAATTTCAAAATAAACATTGAATAAAAAAATAATGTTTTTAATGACCTTACTTTTTGTGTATAATATCAAAATAAGTTGTATAATACATGGAAGTGGAGGTTGTTACCGTGAGGAAAAAATTAGAATAAAAAATAAAATCAAAATATTCATAAAGGAAGTTTTATTCAATAGGTTTATATATATATATATATACTGAATCAAAATGGTCAAGTGTGTCTCAAAAGTTGATGAGTAAATTTTAAGTGAATAAATATCATGAGATATGGGTAAAAGTATAATAAACTATGAAAATAAAACATTAAATTATAAAATACATCATAACATCGCAAATTATATTATAAGGTTGGAGATTCAGGTTCCTAAATTAAAACACCATGGATATAGAAATAGATAAATCATATTTTGGGAAATCACAGGGTTATAAATAGTTTCAATCATTAAAGGTTAATCAAAGCTAGTATTAATTGTTTATTATAGTTGGGAACATTTAGTGAAATGAATTTGAGAATATTTTTAATCTTATGAAATGTAAATTCCTGGGATTTCTTTGTGAGAACTTGTTTTATAGTTAATATACCAATAAAATTTTGAATTGGGAAGCTCCTGTGATTTTAAAAAAGAGATTGAGTCAATACCCCACTACATTTGGATTAAATACATTCTATATATATTTCTTTTGTTATTATTAATTTAGATATAATGCCATATATTGGAGATATTGAAGAAGTGGTATCTTTCCATATGTAATTTAATAGAAAATAATTATAACAATCTTGAAGTGGATATGTTGAAAAATATATTGTCATCATTTAAAGAAGAATAAGTGTATTATTTTACCACAAATTTTTAAGATAAGGTGGAGAGGATATATTATTTCTTAACCTAATCATGTATCTCATTCATGGAATAGAATTAAATAGATAAGGACAATCTCACTAAAATAACTCTTAAATAAAAAGACAAAAACAATACCTAGATAATTGATAGTGGGTGATCATCCCACATGACTAAAAAAAGAACACAATTAGGAACATGAAATAAATATTTGACGAAATAGTGTATTTTTTTAAACAATCGTTATTTTGAATTTAAAAGAATTGATAATTAAAAATTTCTAGGTGAAGTTATGAATTTGATAAAAGTGATTTATGAGGATGGATGATACCACAATAATCTGAGTGTGAGTCAACTCTATTAATATTTATTTTGGGTTACCTCAAATAAATAGGCTACTGAAGCATAAGAAATACTAGGAACTGTCGAATGAGAGGTTGGTTGAAAAAAATAATAATTACAAGGTGGATAATAGTGAAAACTCATTTCTTTTAACAATTGAATAAGGGAAAAGACATTGGTATATGAGGCTAGGTGATATTCCTCAATAAATCATAAAGAATTTATGAATGATAAAGACGTAATAAAATTTTACAAATATGAAATAAGATCATTTAATGACTTTTTAGGCTTGTTTGTGTTGAGATATGGTCTATAATATCTATCGACCGAAGAATAATAGGGAATCAAATAAAATTGATCTGGTCAACAGTGACATGTATGGTCCAATGAATATATCTAACACATATGTAGAGATATATCTTATTGATTTAATTGAAGTAGAAAATATAATAATACAAGCCAGGTTGATTCAAATTATGATATAATTCATGGGTTTCATGAAGATATTTGTAACAAAAATAAAAAATGAAACTATAACCTCAAATAAAATTTTATAACCAGATAATGGAATATACTACCCATACAATGAATTTGAAAAAAACATAAAAATTGGTATTAAGTTAGGGATTTACTTTTTGAGAACATTATAAGAGAATAAAGATATTGATAGAGGTCATTTGAAGGTGAATAATGTAGCCAAGATATTTATAATTTAATGTGACATCTCTGATCAGTATTGGAAGTAATAAGTGTAATTTATTGTGTACACACAAATCCAGGACATTCATATCCTAATGGAAGAATGGAAACAGCATGAAATGTGTAACTGATTTAAGTCCATATTAAAATATTTTTATGTTTTTGAAAAAATTACTACATTTAGTACAATTAAAGAAATCATATAATGTTTTTAAATATAGCTGATGAAGGGGTGATTCATGTTTTATCAAAAAATGATTAAGAATTATAAATGTTTTAACAACAAGATAAATAAAATTTTAGATAATAATGAAATAAAATTTATGAAGATAAATATGTGAAGATCTATATAAGTAAAAAATTAGTTTTTCTATAAAAAATAATAAGAAAATGAATTTTGTGTAAATATTGAAATTACAAAAACTTTTGTAAAAGATGATGAACATATGGTCGAATCATAGGAGGATAATATTCTTTAAAAAGTAATCCCAAAATAAAAAAAATGTTAAATGAGGTATTTAGATCATGCTGATCTTTTGTTCTTAATGGATCCAAATGATGAAAAAAATAGTGTCATGTATTAATTATATGCATGAGGATTTGGATACAATTGATAATATCCATACATGGAAGATTCTTGATAAGAAAGGAATATATAATGTGATCATAATGAAATATATATTTTTTAAAATATGAGGATATTTAAATAATGAATGAAATAAGGCATGACTAGTTTCTCAAAATCCATGCATAATTTTATGGTATTTATATTGAATAAATATTTGTTTTAGTGGTTAGGCTGGAGTCAATCTGGAACTTTCTAGCTATTAAAATTCAAATATTTTTTAAAGCACATCAATCAGATTTTAAAATAGTATTCTTGAATGGTATACTTCAATAAGATGTTTAATTGAACAAACATTGGTTTTATTGATTGGTGACAATGAAACTAATGTGTAAAGATTAATGAATTTTTTTATGGTCTAAATTAGGCCCCATGAGCATGGCTTGCTTACCAGAACTCATACTTGAAGAAGCTGGAATTCCATAGGGGTGATGTCAACCATAATTATTATGTGAAAATATTTCTATAAAAACGATTCATGGTGCTTAATTATATGGATGATATCATATTTTTTTGGAATAAAACTATTGTATATGGAATAATTTTTTAGTATAATTAACTTAGAGGTGGAAATGTCTATTATATGTGATGCTATTAGTTTTCTTGTGTCATAAATAGTTTAGAGATTAGGATATACATATTTTTATTAGACTAAGTATTCAAGAGTGATTATGAATAAATATAACATGAATGATTACAAACTAACACCAACTATGACTACAATTGTAACCAAGATTATTAATCATAAGTGTGAAAAATCTATGGATCACAATCCATTCAGGTTGTCTTTTTGATGTTTGTTGTATTTAACAATTATATGGAACAATATTGTGTTTGATACATATTTTTAAGCCCGTTTATAAATCAATATAAAATAATATCATATTAAAATAGTTCAAAAGATCTTGAGGTACATTAAAGGTATTCAAAATTTTGGGATACTCTATGAGATTGAAAAAAATCTAGTTTTTTCTGATATGGGATTAACTAGTGATATAGTGGATCTAAAATCCATAATTGAGGGTGAGTTATATATTCATAGTAAATGTTTCAATAGTTTTTCAAAGAATTAGGGAAACACATACCTTATTATGGAAGGAGTAAAATATATCTTAGTGACTAAGGCATACCCTCAACTTTTGTAGTTGAAGAAACAAGAAAAAGATATTGCTAAGGAGGGTAATTAGCCAATCATAATTTTCTTTCATAACATTATTGAAATTTGTCTCATGAATAATTTTGTGAAACACAATTAGGAAATTTATATCGATTTTAGGTACCACTTCAATTAACAAATGGTTTATAAATGAGTGGTTATATTGGAGCATATTAGAACTAATGATCAAAATAAATATACATCATGAGCTAGACACTTGATACACTAATTTTTGAAATCATTGGTTGAACCTCAGGGTTTAATAAACTTCATCAGCCTGAGGATGTTTAGAATTTACCCTTATCTCAATGTGTTTAACTCTTTCTAACCATCTTTGAATCTATGTAATAATAAGGGGGTGATATGAATCATAGGGTTTATTGTACTGGAAGTAGATATTATGACACTTTTCCTTTGAGTTTTTTTGTCAAATGGGGAGAATAAATGGTGAAATTATATGGAAGCATTTCTTAGTGAAATTATTTGAAAGGGGGGTATTTATGTTGTTATGAAGTATTTTTTTATGACAATAGGTTTCAGTTTGAAGACTCCCTAAGTGAGGGGAGTTCAAAGTTTGAAGGTAAAGGGTGTTTTGAACTAACATGAGGTATATTATGCTATCTTAAAATATTGTTTTCTAAATTTGGATTTTTCATGTGTAATAAGTGTAATGGATGAGTTATCGTAGTTATTTGTTATGGTTTCATGGCATTAGATTTCACTTTGGATTTAAAAGAAACATATAATGGGAGAATGTTGAAAACATGATGTTCATGGATTATATTTGATGATGTGGATGTGTTTTTTTAAAACCACTTTTCTAATTGATAAAATGAGTTAAAATATATTTAATAACAGTCTAATGATTATTTAACCCTAGTGAAATATTAAATAATGGTTTTTATAGTGTTATTTTTGAGGGGTTGTTAATTTTTTGGCAAGTAAAACTAGATATTCAGGTGAAGTCCCATAATGTATTCATGGTGAAAGATGTTCATCTGGTTGGTAATGTTTATTGTAAATTTTGTTATTTTTTATATTTTAATACTATGATATGTGAAATGTGTTTGGTTTTTGTGGTACTTTTTATCTCACAATAAGTACATGTCCTCGATAGTCGAGTAAACAATTTTTATGAGATTTTTCAGCTTGAAATGGGAGTGCATGATCTCAGTCCAATGATTTTGGAACCACTATGATATTAGTGTGTGATAAAAAAGGGTTCATCATAAAGGAATAGTTTTAAAATATGATTACTATTATCATTACTTTGAAGTGGAGTTAGTGTTTGAGAAGATGAGTATTTGTTTGAAATTGGGGTATGTGGTCATAAGATGGACATTTTTTTTACCAATTATAAAGTATGTACATAGTTAAAATGTGGTGAACAAGAATATAATATAGACTTGGGATGAATATAATTTTTTAGGATTAAAAAACCTCATATTTACTTTTCTATAAAATAACTCACTAATTAATTCTCTAATCATTGATTATAAGTAAAGAAATATACTAAGAGTAATTAGATGATTATGTTTTAAAATAATCATCGATGAAGTAGGAGCCTCATAATGTGTATGCAAATATTACTTTTCAATGTATGGTTTGGGACCTATAAGTGAAGTATGTTGTCTATAAAGTTGAGTATGCAGTCCATATGGTTGATTTTTTGTTGGGATAGGTTCGGCATGGTTACTTCATGTAGGGATAATTCATGTAGATATTTGCACCTATAGATCACAATCATGTATTGTAGAGAACACAGAGAACATTATAGCATCACTATTTGGTTAAAATGATGAAAATTAAAGAAAAAATTCCTTAAAGTTTGAAATAAAATTTCTAGTCTTTAAATAGATTAATACTTAATCCAACATAATGAATAATGTGGAGCTGACAAACGTGATCCGATTGAGGAAATCAGTATCCACAAATACATTATAAAAGTTGCATGCATGGAATGGGGTGAATCTGACCAAATAGTTATATACCTAGGTATATAGTGATCCTTTTTGGTTTTACGTAGAGCTCACACATCATCAATATATGCACATTGGACTAGACCTTAATAGTGTACCAAGTAAAAATTGATTTGTTCCATTTTATTTATATATTTGTTTCTTTGGTGAATATTAAATATAGTCATCAATGTCCAAAATATTGCAACTAATGTATGAATGATATCCATTGTAAACAAAAGAAAACTTTAACACTTGGATTCACCGTTCCCCACTCAGAGCTTCTCAGGGTGGAGAACAAACTATTAAAGGACCATTGGTGGAAACCATGGAATTATTTTTTAAGAAGAAGGCCATATAGTTTTTTTATGGATTAACTCTATTTTTTAATAAGATGCTGAAATTAAGAGAAGAAATAATTATTACAGTATAATTTGAAACATCATATAATAATGTGTTTTGTTGGAGATTATTTGATATTTAATTCAAACGATTTTAGAAGTTCAAAAATCATATCAGGTCAAGATTTTTGGCTTGATATGGTAATCAAATGGTTCTACATAATAATAATAGACATTACACTATATTTTACTAGACTATAAATGTTTATTGAAGTTTTATTATTCTTGAAATAGGTATATAATGAATAAATTGTTTTAGTTTTATTTAAATCATTTAGTATTTTTTAGTAACAATTAGTTGGTAACATGTAAAATCTAAAGGGAAATATTTTTAGAGAAGATATTAGAATATATTTAAGTAAAATAGAAAATAATTGTGGAACATAAAAAGATAAAAAATGTAGAGGTAATCTCTGTTCATTAGGAATTTAAAACAAGGATAAAGAGAGATACATTACATGACCTTGAATAAGACCGAATTTTTGATCATATTTTTAATGAAATAATTAAATAGAAACACCAATTTCATTTTGGTTTCATTATTATATATTTAAAATATTATTATGATAAACACATATGAAACATCTATTTTTCTGTGTGTCGTAAATTAGTGAGTGTGGAGGTAGAATGATAGAGTGACCCCTCAACTCTTTAGTGTAATAGTTAAAAATATTATAATGAAAATAGTGTTTTCCTACTTTCTTAGAACATTAACACATTTTTGGTATATTATCCTTTGAGTAGCCCATTATGAATTAATATAGTAAATTCCCCAAGTCACTACACTTTAAATTTCATGCCTATGAATTTTAAATCTTTTTATGGAATTAATAGTTCAATGTATTGTTACTGAAATGAGAAAATGATTATATTAGAGAGAATATGTTGATCACTATATTTCAACCTTTAATTGGTTGATTTTAGACTTGTGGTTGCAAAAGTTATAAAATGATCATTTTGGACCTATGTATGGGACATGAAATAAAAAAACTCCACTTTTCAAATAATACTTCAAGTTGTATCCTCCTAACCAGTAGTGATTTTGTACATCTCCAAAATGGATTTTACACCATAGTATAAAACACCAAATTAAAGAATAGTAGTCATAATCAATGTTAGATTGTAATTTGTATGATCTTTTGAAAAAAGTCATGCTTAATAAAAATAGTTATTTGAAGTGGAAGAGTATATAATTGAGGGAATTTAATAAACAAATGATATATATTGTGATCACCTCCACGAAATATAAAGTAATATCCCTAAATATATTACTTACCAAACATCTCTATGTCATAAAGGGAATTCTTGTGTCATTACTTTGATGAGTGGGAACTAAAATTCTGTGAAATATACTTTTTTATCCCATTAGATTTACCCTATCTATTGGGAAGCCTCATTCAATACTAATTGATGGGAAACAAAATGAGAAGATAATTTTAACTAAAATATTCATGTGATATATCCAAAATACTTTTCATTTGAAAATAGATTTGTAAAAACTTAGAACATATTTAAATAGGTGATGAAAAAACAGGTTTTGAATATATTCAAGTGTGTTGAAAATTATATCCTTCTACATGGGCCGATTAAGTATCATTTTTAGGCCTACCAAATTCTTAAAAAGAATTTTACAAAAAATAGAATGTGGATATAGGTGATTTCCATATCCTCTTTTAGAGAACATTTATGAATTTATTACACCTATTTTGGCGATGGCTATGTTGTATAAAGACATAAAAAAATCAACCATACTTTTCACTATATGGGATTTATATTTTTTCAATATTGTATATTGTTTGTATTGATACATTAATGTAATGAAACATTATGACTTCTCTTCCTTACTTATTGGTATTCTAATGATGATGATGGAGGTGGCATGATAAAATAAATCTAATAAAAATATTAATTACTACACCATTCAGAATTTTTTATTTATGGTAAGATTTATGATTATTACCATGGATTATTATCTAGATAACGTAGTAGGGAATATGTTAACTTATCATTATCCCATAATATTGGGTAAAGCCTTTCTGAAAACAAAAAATATTATCATAAATATTTAAGTAGGATCTGAACCTATATAATTAAGGCAATAAATTATAAGATTATATATCATAGACTCCATGAAGTGACCCTTTAAAGAATGTTATACCTTTTATATCACCTATTTGACCCTAATATTAATTTTTGTTGAGATCTTGAGTTCCAATATTTCTCAATTAATTCTTATTCCATGATTAAATAGATTATTAGTACTAGGTATATTTTAATATCTCTATATATTTCCACACTTCTTCTTTATATTGAAACCATTGGTGGTTTTGATTCATATTAGAGTAATTTTCTTATTTTATGGATATAAATTTTACTATGAAATGGGTGTTGATTAAGTTAATTGATTGAATTCAATATTTTTTTATTTGTTGATTAAAATTTTCAACATATTATTCATTGTGAAAATAAATCAATTTATATGATTTTTATATTAATAAAAAACCCAAACATATTGAAACTCATGACTTTTACATAAATATATAATATTAATACCTACTGGGGGATAAATAATGATGTGTTATCATTATTTACAATCACGTCCATGTTTAAGAGAACTGAATTAAAAAATTATCAAGGGAGAACATTCAAGAAATTTTGTGGACCTTAGTTGATATACTGGGTAATTTTACTTCTATATATGTTCAAAATATTCATTTGGATGATGGGGATAAACAATTTAGAAATACTTAAATAGGTTTTAAATAAATTTTATGATAAATTATAATGTATGAGGTGAACAATAACCTATAAAAATGTTTTATTTAGCCCATATCTAATTATATTTGGTATATTCTCATTCTATTTGTTAATTGTAAATCCATTTAATAGTTATAAAAAATTAGAGGTAGGATTTAGTTCTAGAGAGATGTAAGAAAATTTGTTGAGAACATACAAAATATGATTAATAAAATAAATCCACTAATAAAAAATATTTCACAGTATATTTATTTTTAATAAATAATCCAATTACTCATTAGTAAGAAAATATATTACTTATTGTATTTTTTTAATTTTATAATTTATATTACACTATATACTTTCGAATTCCAATTAAAAAAATTCACATATCAGTGGATACTATATCATTCATGGATTATTTCCTTCTATAGGATTTTATTTCACTACATGTGGGAAAAATGGACTTATGGATAAAATATTATGATCGTTTTAATTTAGAAAATTTTCGAGGATATTTATGGCCTTGAACTTAGGGTCCGGTGTTAATGTCCAATGCATTCATCCCTTTTTCGCATAGCTCGTTTTCCAAGATCCCATCTCTTTTGAATTATGAATTCCTAGGTTCATGAACCTATGTCCCCTTGGGTATATAAATTATTCCACACCTTCTATTTTAGACACATGATTGTATCATTGGAATAGGAAGTAAGACAAAACTCTCTTCTCCTTACCTATTCCTCAGTTCTCTGACTATGTCACTATGCACCTGATTCATCTTAGGGAGTGTATAATTAGGTTCTATGTTTTCCCATCTTCATCAAGGGTCCATTACTAAAGAAAACCTAGGCCCAGACACTGTCTAGGTTAAATTAATTTTACTAGGTCCCCTTACATATGCGATCCTTCTCAAAGGCCCTTATTAAGGTGAAATCATTTACCAAGGACTCACTAATAGTGAAAACATTGACCCAGGGAACCTTACTAGGGTGAGAATTTTCCTAGGGCCACCAAATGAAGAGATTTGTTTCTAATGGAACCATACTATTGTGAACACATTCACCTAGGTCTCATACATAGGCACCACTACTAGTGATAAATAATTTATCTTGGTTCCTTCTATAAAACCCCGCTTTTCCAAAAGAAACATTATTTTCAATAGAAAATATGATATACTTCATCGAGCTTAAATGAACGACTAAACATTAATATTTAAATGTCACCATTATAACCTAGCCATTAGATAGAAGGGATTGAATAACATCAATTGAACTGTGGAAATATATTTTACATATGTTTAAACAATGATTCATTGGTTATAAAATTTATTATAAATGGATGTAAAAACCTATTGAATATAAAAGGTGTGTTTATATGAAATCCTTTTTAAAAAAGAATAATTGTGTTTATAAAATCATATCACATTTTATGTATTTTTTTAATAAAAAATATGTTATATATTCAGCATAATGTTTTAAATTCATATTATATGTTTTCCAGATATTATATAAGAACAAATTAAAATTTTTGGACGAAAGAAGTATTTTTTAAAAAAAATACAGTTTTTCAAAACATTGATGGAGAACTATTTATAAATATAGTTGTTTATAACTTTATAATTAATAATTTAAATAATAAAAATATTATTTTTAAGAGGGATATAATAATTTTACTTGGTTGAAATATTTTTATTTTTTTGATGAAATTAATATTTTAACAAATTGTGAAAAATACTGCATTTTAATAAAAAACTGTCTTTTAATCTAATTTATTTGTATAGTTAGATTATTTTTAATTGGTTTTAAAATATATATAGATTATATATTTATAATCTAATCCAATTCTTTTATTGGAGGAAATTTCACATTAAAATAGGATACAAACACTTGTCAATCTTCTGATTGTTTTTACATAAAAAAACTGATTTCTCATTTTGAAAATGATAATTAATTTTTTATTAATTATAGAAACTTTTATCTTAGGAATTTTAAAAATATATATTAAATATTTGGAATAAAAAGTTCCAAGTTCTGTAAATATGTCTCTTTTATTTTTTGACATTATAAATTGAAACTTCTGTAAATATTTGCATTTACTACTGTTAAAAGGTAAATATAGTAAATAAGGTTCAAAATAATATTATAATAATATAAAACCATCCTATCACATGTCCTAATCCATTTTTATGAGATATGTTAGACCATAGGCATCATTTTGTATATTTTAGGACCCTATGGAGCCCCTTGGGTGTGAACATAACATGTTATAATAATTAATTTAATGTAATGGGAAATATAACATAAACCTGTTTATTTTTACTAAGTCAATTTGATGGTATGGTTATATAATAGATATATTTTAATATAAATATTAATTATAAATAAAAAAAATATTTACTACATCATGTTATTTTATTTATAATTTTTAGACTTTAAATATATAAATTTATTTATGTCGTAATGATGATGTAGTGATTATCTTATTAATGAATGATTCAAATAAATAATAATATAAATGTTAAAATAAATTTAATTTGAAATTTTTTTTTCCTTAAAAAAATTTCTCTATGGTTATGAAATATTATATTTGAGTTAATTTGGATTTTTTTAAATCAATCAATTAGTTATATCTTTAACAAAAATCAATAACTAAAAAGTGTCAAAATTGACATAAATGTGTTTTCATAAAAAATTACTTTTTTTTAATTGATATAATAGTCATAAAAATATAATATTTGACCGACATACTTATATAATTTTAAAAAATTAATTAATTATCCAATTGAGTTTCTATTGGAATACTATTTTAATTATATTTACTATATACTATAAAACTACAAGATTACATTGTAAGAGTTAACTTACTTAACTAAGGGTTAAATCTGAAAAATAAGGTTACCATTGTGACCTAAACCTGTCTAAATCCAATTTTATTAAAGGATTTATACCCATACTAATATTATACTCTAAAATTATCACTTTTGAGTGATTATAATTCTAAAATAAATTTGTAATAAAATAATATTTCAAGACATTCAAAAAGTGCCCCTCCTCCCTTTTATTAAAGGCTACCACCTCTACCCACTTACCCACACCTCTAAATATCCATTAATCACCTAAATTTGACTAAAATATGCTTCAAAAATCCCTCTATTGCTCCTAGAATCATTACCGTTGTCATAATCCAACTAAATGAATCCTTTTTTCTCAAACTAAAAGTAGGTACCTGATTTAGAGTTAACATGTTCTCTCTCCTTTCATTTATTTTCCTTATCTATCCCCATAAAATCATTTTATTCCATTATTATATAAGAAAATAGTATCCAAAACATAATAATATGTTTTTATTATATGTTCTGGACCAATACTTACACATACCTCTGTTTAATGGATATATAACATATTGTTTATTTGTATGATAAACTACTACCTGACGAAATGATGACTATTCAATTTTATCCTACCACATCCCATGGTAGAAATTATGATGGAACTATATTTATATATTAAATATATATATATATATATATATATTTTAAATAAATTAAATTTATAATTTCTCCATGCATATGTATTTTTTATTTAAAACATACCTTTATGCTTTCCAAAATGTGTAAATATGATAATTTCATTTGAGGAAGTGTGGACTACCGCCCCCACAAAGTGATATACTTTTTTCATGCCATACTTGGAATGTATAATGTAAGGAATTAATGAAATTATTGGAAATATCTAAAATATATTTTATATTATAATTATAATATATCTATGTATTATTTAGTTTTAATTCCTTTAATATAACAAGGAAATCAAAGTAGCATTCATGTGTTTGTACAACCTACCGTCTCCGTGAATGGTGCATTTAATTTATTATCTCCAAATGCTATAAAATATTACAAATAAATATATAATTGATATATATTATATTTAAAAAATGAATTATATTTTATATATGATGAAATTTTTACCACATGCACAATTTACTTCAATACCAGTTGATTTTCCACTTAAGTACTTAATATAGAAAAAATGAATAATATTAACGTACATAATTATGTAATTTCTATAACTTGGTAATAATTTATATAAAATGAATAATAAAATTGAATTTTTTTTTGATGAAATGTTAAATTAACCAAATTTTATTATTATGGAACAAAATAATTTTACGTGATGAGTCAGACTCAAGGTAAGGGAAATCATAACTCAATATCATTTAAATTAGTTAGATATCTATGTCCTTGGTTTTGTTTTTAAAAGAATATGTGTGAATGAACTATGATTGTTTACAAAGAATATATTCTTTTATTTGGTGTATTTATATTTTTCACCCCAATTATTTCATCGATTAATCCTTAATCTAATATTATGATCTTTGTAAGGGATTTCGTCTCTATTTACATTCCAATGATACTAATTTATTGTTATGAACCAATTATATTATATATAGTTTATATACTGCCCTTTGAGATATTATATCGTGAATATCCTTATTCTCATGAAATTATAATTTTTGTTTAATGTTATTATTTATTTATATTTATTCAATTATATTTCAAGTGGTAAGGGTCTCTTGAAATAAAACAGCATCTTAAATGTTAAAAATATTTATTCTTATAAATATTTCCCCTTGATGTCTGTGTTTTCAAAATGGTTTTAAGGATTTATTTATAAGGAAATTAATCTTTTAAAATGTTAATTACATTAAAAGTTTCAACGTTTTATGGGACACTTTGATTAAAAAGTATTCCTTTAAAATGATTCAAATGTGTTTTTTTATATTGGAATGATTATGTCAATATATTAAAATGATATATGATGAATGAAAATGTGGAAATTTTAATTTTACATTATGTTGGTGTTTTGTTTTATTATTATTGTATTTTTCATGGGAATTTTTATATATACAAGTGGTTCAGTGATAAACCGAGGGTAAGTGAGCCTGTGATATCTCTCCAATGCATTGGTTAATGTTATAGTGGTGAATGTTGTAATTATGATATAGATTCCACAAGTTACCTTTAGGTTTTATTATTTCTATGAGGATGTGTAGAAATCTTATGATAACATTATGTAAGCTAAGTAGTTGATGTTTTATGTGTGAAAATTTTGATTGTGTGGAAATGTTTTCATGGGTTTTAAATATTCATGGAATAATGATATTATTCATTATTTTATATTAATTACCAAGATTGTTATACTCATCCCATGTTTTTAAATTTTTTTCTGTAAGGTTTAAAGAAAGGTAAAATAAAGGAATAAGTTAATAATATTTTATAAGGAAAAATAAATAATGTTTTCTAAAGGGGTTTCTTTGGTGAGAAAAGTGGATACTGAGTGTAACTACCCACATTTAATGTTTTTTATTATGTAATAGTTATGGACTAATTATCTAAAACTATAACCCTAAAAAGATTTTAAATTTTAATTAATGTAAATTATTGACTAATCTCAAGATTATGTAATGTTTATGGCTGGGTCCTTATAGTTGGTATCATATGTCTGTTTCGACAACATTCGAAATTTGGATGTTTTCTTAAGAGTTAGGGATATCATCATGGGTTTATAATTTTATGGTTGATCATTATTTTAGTGTACTAGAAAACCTATTTTAGGCTTTATGATTTGAAATATTAAGGTGGATGGTGGTATTTTTGGAGGCATTCAACATTGTGGAAATTAAGTGTTATTAGTTTCTGGGATGAAAAAAGTGAGGTATGAAATAAACTTTGAGGATAAAACACAATATGGTTTTTGTAGGAAATTATAATATTTTTAAAATATTATAATAATTATATAGTCTTAGTATAAGGACAACCTAAAATATGGGTGATAATCCGTTGCACCTTGCAAGGCTAAAGAAATAGAACCCACAAATGATGGGTGACAAGGGTACCATGCCAACCACTAGTGTTTTTAAAGTACACTGTTATTATGAGTTATTATTTTTAGTGAAATTATTTTATATGTTAATAAGAAGAAGATTTTGGGATGTTATGTTTTATCAAATGGATATCATTAGTGTCACACTGAGATTTTCTATTCCATGCTCTATTTCAAATCATCTTTTGGTTCTCAGCATTCCCTTGGTCTTTGGGTGTTTCGGGTCTGACTTTTTGGTGTCTCTTATGCTCTTGTATATGAATTTTGAATTGGGGTTATTATGTTATACATGGTATCCTTTTTTTCAAAGGGTTTGTATGAGGTTGTGGTGGGTTGGAGTTGTATTTGTGACACTTCTAGTGACACCACTTGTAGGGTTTCTCGTTGTGATTGTTTTTACCCCTACGTTGGATAAGTTTTATGGTGAAGAGACTGCTTGAGTTTGGGAATTTTGTCTTTCATATCCTTTACATATATTTCCCCCTCTATTTTCCCCTTGGACCCCCTAAAATTGGAGTATAATAGAAGCTTTTTGGGTAGCTAGAACAGGGCGCACGATTTGGCCACACTGTTTAATAAACCATGTAGCTCAACCCTGCAAGGTGTCTAGGTCATTAAAATTCTTTCTAAAATTCCAATATTTAACTCTCCGAAATAAACCATATATTCATCATTCTTCCCCATTTCATTCCCTACATCTATGTACAACCACCAAGGTCACTCACCCTCCCTTGGAAATCAATTTTAAATGGATATTTGATGGGGGAAACATCAAAATCATGTAAGTAAGTCTTTCCCTATTTGATTTATTCCCTTTCCTTTGAGATTCTTTCACCATTTAAAGAGGTTCTAATATTTCCAAAATCTAGGGTTTGTACATGGGGTTTTTTGTTGAGTTTTTTCATCTAATCTTGATGTTTTAGGTTTCTTTTCACTCCCATGTGGTGTGGTAGGGCAGCGGTTGATGTTTTGCATAACGAATTGGTGTTTTCACACAAAAGGTAGGTGGTTATATGTGTGAAAATCCTATGTTGTGTTATATTTGATTAATTTATATTTTTATCATGTTCTTCTTACATTATGTTTTGTTCATGAACCATTTTTCATAGTGTTGACTAAGTGTTTAATTTCAAATTTTCATATTTTTTTTGAAAATGTGTGTTTTCCATGTGTATCTTTTGTTGTATTATTTGAGGTAAATTTTGAGAATTTGAGATTTATTTAATGAAATTTTGTATGGATTCCAATACCGGTTTTGACTGGTATTAGTGTGATTTTTTCCTTGAAATAGGGGTTTGAAATGGGTTTTTTTGAGAGACATGGTTATACCCCTTGAGATTGTTTTATGAAAAATGAAAATGATGTAGTGTGTTAAAAAATGTGAGAAAATGATGTACATGTTCTATTTGGGTGATTTTATTCACTTAATATGTGTTTTTGAAATGTGAAGACGTGATTTAAGGTGTAAAACATATTTATAATGTATTATAAATTGATGAGGTGCATTATTAAATTGAAAGAAAGATGCAAAACACGATTGTTGGATGTTTCGTGTGAGTATGATGATAAAAATATTTTGAAGGTGAAAAGGGTATTATGTGAATTGTATGTGTGGTATTTTTTTGTGGTTTAGAAAAGGAATCTTCCTGTAAAAATGGAATCTCTTTAAAAAATGTGGAACTTGTTCGAGCATAAGAGGGATAACCAGGGTATCTAGGTGGGTGGACTTGTACTAGTATGCTAGTGATCCCATGGGGTTTGTCCCTAGTTTCACGTAGTAAGTTTAAATATGACAACACTAACTAAAATAGGATTATTATTATGATGATGATGTTGTGGGGCCACTAGTTTATGGGTATTATCCCTACTAGTGGCTCGAGTTCAAGAGAACATATATTGCGGTGGTTACATTCACTAAGATATGATGTACCTAGGACCCATAGTGAGCTATTTCCGAGGGGTTATTTCTCATTGGTTGTGATAATTACATACTTATTGTTTACCATCATTATGGGGTAGTTTTGGATGAAATATTCAGTATCTTTGGAATAATATATTAAAATTGCTGATTTTTTGACGTATCACACATGAAAACTATTTTTATTTAATGTTCCATCTCTTGGAAATTATTATTATCATTTCATGTTTACGGAAAATTTCAATATTTTAGTTTTTTAATGCTTATCTCATGGAATATTTTTTTGGTGGAATCATACTAGGATTTGGATCACACCCTACTTACAGCTTGGGGTGTAAGTATACTTGGTTATTTTGTCACAGGTTTGGGAAAATATTTTAGTGCTAATGGTTCAAGTTTCTATCTGTCCTTCTTGGTAAAGTGTCAGGGAGATAGCTTGGGGGAAGTGTCTCTTTCAATGAGGGGGTTCTTGGTCTGTCCATTATGTGTTTATTCATTTTTTATAGTGTTTTATGATTGTTTTAAATTATGTAATTCAATTCTGATTTTTTGTAAAACATGGGTTGTTTTGAAAAATCCAGAATTTTTATGTTGGATTTGTTTGTTGTTTTTTGTTTACAAAGGTGGGTAGATCATTCCCTAATACCATTTTGTGATACCCTGGAACTTGTTCCAGCCCATGGGGACTGATAAAGACCTTCATGTCTTGCCACGTGTCGGTTCTGGTGCTGGTTTTGATGGAGACCAGATTTTATTAGTGAAAAATGGTATCAAAGAAGGTTTGGTTCACTCTTTGGGTCCTATTATTTAGGTAAGAGTTGGGATAGTCTTGATTTTGGATTTATAGGGAATGAAATTCCAATTATGATTAGGTTTCCTAGCCAGAAAACCTTGTGACATGATTGATGTGGCCATGGGGAGTTTGGTTTTATACGAGTCCTTTGGTTTTCATGAATTAATGATGAATAAGTGAAATGAAAAGAGTGTTGGGTTAATGGTCTTAGTGACCTCGTAGGGTCTGGAAATCCACGTGTATATGGGAATTTTTTCATAGAACACTCTCCGAGATAGTGAATTGATTGTTTTATGTATGCAAACCATATGTCCAAGTCAATCACTAAAACAAGTTTTTTCTCACATTGTCTTGTGTCATTTAATTTTCAAATCATAGAAGTTTGGTTTTAAGGAAAAATTGACTAGTTCTTAAGAAGCATAACTTTTGATAAATTATTTTCTAATAATGTGGGAATGATTTTTTTTGTGAAATTGTGGAATTGAATATTCATAATTATCTTGAAATGGAAAATGGCGTGTTTTTACCACTATTTAAAGAAAGAACTATGTTCAAGTTAGTTTTGAAAATTCATTTCCAATAGTGTTTTCAAAAATATTGAATGTTTTTTTATGGGATAAAATGTTTTTAAGGTCATGTGTGGAGTCTGGAAATGGATTTTGAATTGGTAACTATAGATCATTTGAAAGTTTTATGAAATTTTGGATTCTTGTTTAAAATGAGAAGAGTTGTGTTCCTGATTTAAAAAGGATTTATGAAATTGAGTTTGTCAGAAAATTATTAGTGCTTTGAAATGGGCTGAAATGTTTTGAAATTAATGCAAATGAATTGAAAGTGAGTTTTTATTAAATGATTGGTGATCTTTTTAAAAGTTTTATGAATCATTGTAACCTATATATAAATAATAAGAGATGAGTTATTCAATGAATAGGTGTTGATCAAATGGTGTTTTCCAGTAAACCAGATGTGTTTTGAAAGTGTTTGAGATGTTTTTAAATTGATGTGAATGGCTTAAAAAGTGAGTTATTATTTGAATGGTTGTGCATTTATAAAAATATTTGTGAGGAATAAATTGGGATTTTGATTTTGTAGTTAGCGGTCTTGAGAAAAAGGAAGTATTGGTGGACTATTTCGGTTTTGTAAAGTGGAATGAATTATTGTTCCGACCTTTGGTATTTTTGTGTGCAACCACATGCATGGGTTATATGGGATGGTGGATGGTTAATGGCATGACTGGATGAGTACCGAGATAGACATGAGTAAGGTTCCCAAATGTGGCATAAAAACATGCATGTGTGAGGCCCATGGGATAATATTTGTTGATACGCTAACCGCTGAACCATTTATTTTCAGTTAGAGAATTTTAATGAAAAATATGATGTTTTGATGAATGGTTTGAGATGGTATTCCTTATGTTTTTTCGAATATTTTTTTATTGTGGGATGTTTTGAGTCCAAGAACCCCTCTTGTTTGAACAATGTATTGTGTTTTTGTTTCTTTGGCATGCTATGTTGAAGGACTGGTTTGTGGTCTCTTTATGAAAAATGTTTTGGGATTCATTTAAGGTGGATCCCTTCATGTGTTTAGATATGGTTTGTGGCATGTTTTAACCAATGGAATATCTCAGTTAAGGCCTTGGGTTCCCTCATTGGATAAGGTATTCCCCCACTAAGAGTAAATGGAAGGCTGAAGTGTAACCCAGATTGTTTCTCCAATGGAAGATCCTCTAGTTGATCAATATAAAAAAACTTTTCTCGAGATTTGTAGATTAAGTATACACCTTTTCCTTTCCTAGTTTTTTGGATCCTATAATATTGGTTGAGTACTCCTGGAATGTTGAAATAGACCTTCATTTCATTAGTTACCTGATTCATTGAAGGTGGAAGTGGTATGTGGTTGTTAGTTTGGATGGTTTCTAAGAGGGCCTCTAGGTCCTTTGTAGTCTATTCAAGTCAAGGGTTTATGTTAAACCACTAGTGTTAGAAATATGGCCATAAGGTTCTATTATGGCCACTTTCTAGAATTGTGTGATGTTTGGGAACATTGCATAAGGTCATTCTCCATGTATTTGTTCTATCAGTCATAATAGTCAAGTTCTATGAATCCTTGTGATTTCATTTACTTATTTGACTGTAAAGGTAAAGTTGTAAAATCGTTTGTGAGTATTTGTTTTGTAATAGGTGTGTCTCCATTAAATAAAACAAGAGATCCATTGATTATAGGAAGGTGTTTCCATATGTCCTTCCCTCTTTCCATTTTTCATCTGGGAAAAACAAGGGGGGATGTCTGTGCTTCTTCTAAGCACTTGTTTTGGTGAAATTGTTGGTTAGGGTAATGTGAGTTTGGAATATGTTTTGTCTTGGTGAACCCCTATGGGATCCGGGCATAGTTTTAATGGAATCAGAAGGAAATAGTCCTTTTGGGGAGTTTCCAATGGCTAACTATGAGGATATATATTCTGCAATCATTTGAGCTCCATCCATAGGTCTCAAAGTAAATCTGGCACGTAGTCATGGGAAATCCCTATGTCATTCAAGCCTTTGTACAAAGTCCCATCCTCAGTATGAAAAATGGGAACAGTTTAAATGTACGATGTCTTCATTTGATTTTTTTGTTCTCTATCGGTGGAAATAGGATGAAGGAACTCATTTCTATGTTATCACCAAGTGTAAATACTTCCCCCTTGTTTTTCATTGAGTTTATGAAGAAAAGTTTGAAATTTGGGCAGGGGAGATAAAAGCACACTATTAGAAAATGGTTAGTATTAACCGTATGCTAAACAAGGAAACCTTATCATACGAGATAGTTGCTACCGCATTGTTCTCTTCCTGACCATGTATCTTTCCACATGTAACTATGTGACGTTTCCCCTTTGGATAGAATTCTTCTCATGGTTACTGCATGGTTTCCCCAATAGCATGGACTAACCATGCGACCATTACAACTATTTGAATTTTGGGGTTATTTTGTGTTAGACCATTCTATTCGGCTTATGTGGTTGGTTATTATAGTGGTGAGACCCATTATGATTCTTTATGTAATTTGTTTTTAAAAAGATGAATGTTAGTCTACCCCTTATACCAAGGAGTCTGTTTGGGCCTCCCACTATTTGTGTCCTGATTCTGCCTCGAGAAAATTTAAGATGTCTTTTACGACGGGTTAATCTAAGAAAGATATATATCACCTTTTTCATTTTTGGTTTTCATTTGGGTAAATTACATACGTGTTGTTTGGATACTGTTTGAGTAGTTTTATTTTGTGATAAATTTCGAATGTGCTAGATTGTTTCAGGAAAGTGGTGTAATTATTGTTTTGTGAGAGTATTCCTTCCTAAATTAACGGTTGGAGGTGTTTTGGGCTTTGGCAAAGTAGTACATATTTGTTCATAGGTTGGGTTTAGTTTTTGGTTTTGGACATTCTAGGGATTTCTGTGGGTGGAAGGATTTGTGGTGGGGAGAATTTTCACACCTGTATTTTCGATTCCATATACTATTTAGAATCTCTGCATGGTTGTTATCATTCTCTAGGTTTTTGAGAGTTTTAGGTCTAAAATATTGATTTTTCTTATGTTCTTGATCTATGACCTTTGTATTTAGGGCATTGTGTAGAAATTGGCCTCTAATTTTTGAGAAGGGATGGTAAGATGTTTTTGTGGTTTGGATTTTCATTTATGACACTTCTAGTGACACCACTTGTGGAGTATGTTTTTGAGGTGGTTTTAACCCATGGGTAGGATCAGTTTTGGGATGAAGAGAGTGCATTGTTTTGTGAATTTTTTCCCTTATCCTTAGTCTATATTTACTCATTGGTTTCCCCCTTGTAACCCCCTATCATTTGAGGAGTATGGAATATTTTTGGGTGCTAAGAACATGCCACATGGTTTGGCCACCTAGTTTAATAAACCATGCAACCAAATAGCACAAGGTGTTTTGGTCATTAAAAATATTTATGAAATTACAATTTTATCTACTTGAAAATAATCCTATTCTAACCCGTTACTCCCGATTTAATTCCATAACTCCATTTATATCCAATAATGTATCTCACCATCCCTTAGAACTCAAGTTTTAAGTGACATTTTAAGGGGGAAACATCAAAATTATGCTTGTAAGTGTTTCTCTCTTTGATTTCGTCCCTCTTCTTGGGGTATCTTTCACCCTATGAAGAGGATAAAAATTTACAGAAGATGGGGCTTGTTCCCAGGGTTTTATTTGAGTTTCTTGTTATAATATTGATATTTTAGGTTTCTTTTCACTTTCTTGTGGTACTGCAGGGGTGCAGTTGTTGTTTAGTTCACTAAATTTGTGTTTTGATAGAAATAGTAGGTGGTTTCATGTGTGAGCATCCTAAGTTGAGTTAACTTTGATTCATTTATATTTTTCTCATGGCCTCCTTTAATTTTTTTTGGTGCAAGAACCATTTCTGGTAGTGTTTACTAAGAATTTAATTTCAAAGTTGAATATTTGATGAAAATATGTGTTTTCCATGTGTATCATTTGTGGTATTATTTCAAATACTTTTATAGCACTTGAGAGTGGTTTAATAAAAGTTTCTAGGCTTGAAAATCTATTTTAAAATGGTATTGGGGTGATTTTTTCATTGAAATATGGGTTTGAAATAGGTTTTGAGTGAATAACATGGTTATAACCCTTGGGCATGTTTTATGAAAAATGAAAATAATTTAGTGAGTTAAACAGTGTTTGAAAATGATGTACATGTACAATTTGGGTGATTGTATTCACTTAATATGGGTGTTGGAATACTAAATAGGTGATTTAGTATTTAAACCATTTTTATAATGTTCTATAAATTTCTGAAGTGTTCTATTAAATTTTAAGAAATGAAAGAAACATGTTTTTGGGAGGTTTCGTGTGGGTATGTTGATAAAATGATTTTTAACGTGAAAATGGTATAATGTGAAATGTATATGTGAGATTATTTTTTGGTGCTTTTGTGGTTTGGGAAAGGAATATTACTATTCAAATGGTATTTTTTTATAAAATTGTGGAACTTGTTTTAGTACAAGAGTGAATACCCTGGTATCTCGGTGCGTGGACATGTGCTTGTATGATAGTGATCCTATGGGGTTTGGCCCGAGTTTCCATTAACAAGTTTGATAATGAAAAAACTAACTAAAATATGATGATAATTATAATGATGATTTTTGGGGACCACTTGGTTATGGGTATGATCCCTTCTAGTGGCTCATATCCACATGAAAGGATACTGTGATGGTAACTTTCACCAAGATATGAGGAACCTGGGACCCACAAAAAGATTTTTCCTAGGGGTTATTTCTTTTTTCTTGTTCTCTTTAGATACTTATTTCTTATCTTCAGCCTACAATATGTTTTGATAGAAAATTTAACTGCTTTTAAATTTTATTTTAAAAGTGTTGATTCCTTATAGTTGGCCACTTGAAAACAATTTTTATTTAAAGTTTCATCTCTTTAAAATTATTATTATAATTTCATGTTTATAAAAATTTGAATTATTATAGTATTTTATTGTTTTTCACATGGAATATTTTAGCGGTGTCATCCTAATGGTCTTTGGCACACATCCTTTTAACAACTTTTGTTGTAAGAAGACTTGGTTATTTTGTCGAAGGTTTGGGTAAAACTTTTAGTGCCAATGGTTTGTGTTTATATCGGTCCTTCTTGGTTCATTGTCATGAGGACAGCTTGAGGGAGGTTCATTATCCCATGAGGAGGTTCTTGGGTTTTCCATTTTGGGTTTCTTAATTTGTTATGGTCTTTGAGAATTGTTTTAAATTGTGTAATTCAATTCTGATTTTTTTTGTAAGAGATGGTTTGTTTTGAAAAACCCAAATTTGATATGTTAGATTTATTTGTTGTTATATGTTTATAAAATATGGTTAATCATTAAAAAAATTAAATTTTTTGATACTAGGGCACTTGTTCCTGCCTGTGGAGAACAAGAACTGCCTTCAGGCCTTGAAATAGCCAGGTCAGGTGCCAGTTATGATGGAAACCAGACTTAGTTCATGAAAATTAGTATAGGAAAATGATTTTGTTATTATGTGATAAATTTTATTCTAGAATAAATTTGATATTTTGGTAATCGTACATGAATATGGAAAATAGAATAATATGGGATTTCATTTTAGGAGTAATGATTTAATTCTATTTTTGAAGAATCTACGTTTCTATTATGTACTTATGGAGATTTGGTTTATTTATGGAAATTATTAACCTATGATGGAGAATATGTGATTTGGTTAATTACATTTAAGTATGAGATATAATGAGTTGTTTATGTTATTTGGAGATAAATATTTGGATATTTCATGGAATATTATGTGATTAAATTCTTCTGAATTTTGGGTTTCAATCTGAATCAAGATTATTTTGAGGAATTTTGAGGTTATTTTTTTAAAATGGCCTATGTAGAAAATGGTTATTACTGTTGAATTTTTGCGATAAAATATACCCTTATCCTTATAATGGATTATTCATTTTGGGGTATTATTTGATCTTGTAATAACCATTTTGGTTTTGGTTAATTTCTAACGATAGGGGAATTATATGGTTCATCTTTTTTAGAATAAGTGATTCTCTAGAAGTTGATTATAGTGCATCAAAAGTTAACAAGTCTTCTTAAATACTGATCAATTTAGGAAAAATAATCATTTGTGGTGGAATTTGATTAATGGATGTGACTCTGTCTATCAAGTATGTATATTTCCTTATGTTATTATTCTATATAGTAAAATAATTCCTCAACTGTATGAAGTATATCTCAAATCAAAAATTTATTTCTTTTAAATTTTCCTACTATGAAGACAATGACTATATTACCCATCAAAAGATTGTGGTTTTCTAGTTGTCAAATTATTTGGATCATGTTTTATATCAGTCTACATTGAAACATAAAACTTATTTTTCTTCCATATATATATTTTTCAACATGGAATCCAAGTATGGGTTATCTCAGGTGGTTTTTGTACTTCACTTTCTTCCCTTTAAGGTGGATATTTTATTAACCCTTTTTCCAATGTGGTTTTTCAATAATGAAAATTCTAAATGTCATACCCTAGTTTCCAAACCCAAATTAAAATTGAGTCGAAACAATTTATTAAAGGAGTGGAGGATATATCATCACTAGTTTTAATAATGACACACTATGTTCTATAGCGTACTTGATACGCTACATCGAGCTTTAATGAACAACTAAATATTATTATTTAAATTTTACCATTATAACCTAGACATTGAAATTGAGGGAGTGAATAATATAAACTGAATTAGGATAATATAGTTTACCCATGTCAAAATAGTGAATACTTGGTTACAAATATTTTTAGAAATTGAAATAAAAACCAATTGAATATAAAAGATGTGTTTTTATGAAAAGGTATTTAAAAGAAAATAATTATATTTATAAATTCATATCACACTTTATGGATTTTAATTTATTGAAAAACATATGTTATATATTCAATTTAATGTTTTAAATTCATGTTATATGTTTCTTGGATTTGATATAATTTCAAATTCATTTTTTGGGTAAAAGAAGTATTTTTCAAAAAAAAATTATTTTGCCGCCTTTTGATGGAGAATCCTTTTTAAATATAGTTTTTGAAAAAATTTTAAGTTTTATTTGATATAATAAACTTCTTATTTGGACGTGGGACATTACAATTTAACATGGAAGAAATTTTAGTAATTTTTTTTAATGAAATTCATATTTTAATGAAAAGTGAAAAATTCTGCATTTTATTTCAAAACTCCATTTTCATCTAATTTATTTTTATAGTTAGATTATTTTATTAGATGGATTTAATGTATATTTATATTATATTTTTTAATTAAATCCAATTTTTTTCATTCGATGTAATTTAAAATCGAACTAAAATATAAAATAATGTCAATATTTCTATTTTTTTTACTTAAAAAACCATTTTCTCGTTTGGACAACATGAATTATTTCTAAATTAATTACTAAAACTTCTATTTTTTGACTTTTCAAAAATTTATTACATATTTGGAATCATAATATCCAATTTATGTAAATTAGACTAATTTTTTTTCGTTATTATGAATAGTAACTTCAGTAATTATTTTTTATTTTTAGTGGTAAAAAGCAAAATTAAGTAAATAAGTGTAAAAATAATATTATAATAATATAAATCTATCATAACACACAACCTAATACAATTTTGTGAAGAATGGAAATCCATGGGAATCCTTGGGGAGATTTTAGGACCCCATGGAGGCACTTCGGTGTGAAAATGACATGTTATAATAATTAATTTAAAGTAAAGGGAAATATAAGATAAACAAGTAACTTTTTTTCTAAAACAATTTTAAGGATGGGTGATGTAGTTGATATCTTTGATTATAAGTAATATTTATAAGGATAATCATATTTATTACATCAGGGTATTTTATTTTAAATTTTTAAACAAAAAATATATAAATTTATTTATGACACAATGATGATGTAGAGATTACATTATTAATGAAAGATTCAAATAAATGAATTTATAAATATTAAAACACTTGTAATTTAAACTTTTGTCACCATAAAATTTTTTTATGGATTATTATGAAATGTTATATTTGATTTAATTTAGTTTTTTTAATCAATCAAGTATTTATAGCTTTAACAAAAATCAATTACTAAATAGAGTCAAAATTGACATAAATGAGTTTTTTAAAACAAAAACAATTTTATTCAATGATATATCAGTCATAAAAATATAATATAAGGAAAAATTATTTATATAATGTAAAAAATTTCATTTATGATCCAATATAGGTTCTCTTTCCTTTTTATAGTAAATATATTTACTATAAAGTGAAAAAAGATAAGAAGACATGGTAAAAGTTAATTTATTTTAGTAAGGGTTGAAGCCAAAAGATAAGGTTAAATTTTTTACCTAAAATTTTATAAAACCGATTGGATTAGAGGATTTAGACCCATAATAATATTATAAAATAAATATATAACCTTTTTTACATTATAATTCTAAAATCAATTTATAAAAAAAATAATATTTGAAGACTTTCCTAAAGTGCCCCTCCACTCTCTTATAAAGGACCACCACCTCTACCCGCTTACTCACATGTCTCAATCCCCCTTTATCACCATTATTATAATTAAATACACTCCCAAAATCCATCCATTAATCCTATAAGACATACCTTGGGCTGAAAAATATTCAAGGAAGCCTTTTTCTCAAACCAAAGGGTGTTGCCCAATTTAGCGGTAACGTCTTCCCTCAAGCTCCTTTCAATTATTTTATTTCTCTAACACTGTAAACTCTATTTATTCCATTATTTTATAAAATATACAATTTAATGAATATACTGGGTTATTTTTACGATAATGGTTTAACCTTTACATACACATACTTCCATCTAATGGATATAGAATATACTTTTTCTGTGTATGAAGAACTACTGTCTCACGAAACGATGATTATTCAATATTCTCCTACCACTTATCATGGTGACCAATATGATGGAAATGTATTTATATATTAAATATATTATATTTAATTATTCTCTATTCTAATTTAATTTTTATTTAAAACATTCTTTTATGCTTTCAATAATGTGTAAATACAATAATTTATTTTTTAAGGAAGTGTGGACTACCACCCCACAAGGTGATATGACTCATTCATTCCATTCATGGAATTTATAAAGGAATAAATTAATTAAATTATGTTTCATTTATAACATATATATTATACTGTAATTTAAATATACCTATATATCATTTAGTTTTATTTCTTTTAAAATGAAAATGAATTGAAGGTACTGTTAATGCGTACAAACAACTTACCATCTTCAGGAATAGTGCAGTTCATTTCTTATCTATAAGTGTTATGGACTATTAAAAATACATATATACAAGATATATATTATATTTAAACCATGAATAATATTTTTTAGATGATCTAATTTTTACCACAAGATCAATTTACATAAAAACAATTTAATTTTTGACTCCAGTACCGAATATCGACCAAACCATCAATATGAACTTAAATAATTATATAATTTTTGTAAAATGGTAATAAAGGATTTCAAAGGAATAAGAAACCTCAAAAATATATTCAACAATGTATAAATTTACTTAGAATTATTATTTCGGAACATAATGATTGTATGCGATGAGTCAGACTCATGGTAAGGGATATCTAAACTCAATCTCATTTCATTGAGTTAAATATCTATGTCATTGGTTTTGTTTTTTCAAGAATATAAGTCAATGAACTCTAATTGCTTTATATTGAATATAAAATTAATTTTTGTGCATTTATATTTTTTATAAAAAATTATTTCATTCATTTATATTTATTCTAAGTATATAATCTTTGTAAGGGCTTTCATATCAATTTACATTCCATTTATAATTATTTTTTGTTATCCAAAAATTCACATGTATATGGTGTATATACATCCCTTTGAGATATTATATCATGAATCTCTTTATTCTAATGATATTATATGTTTTTTAATGTTATTCTTTAATTATTTTTATTCAATTATTTCATAACTGATAGGGGACACATTCACTAAAACATCGTATAAAATGTTTTAATGATTTATTCATCTAAATAATTCTCATTAACATTCTTGTTTTAAAAATGAATTTAAGGATTTATTTATACAAAAATTAATTTTTTAAAATGTTAATTAATTTATATTTTATAAGCATTGAAGAAAAAATTGATCCGAAAATCTTATTTTTAAATGTTTTAAATGTGTTTTTTTAATTGCATTGATGATGTCAATATAAAGAAATGATATCTTGCGAATGAAAATGTTGAAATTTTATTTTTCTTTTTGCTGGTAAAATGTTAAATGGATGTGATAATTTACATTCATGTTTTATTATTTGTATGAGGTTTTTTAGGAATATTATGACTACATGATGTAAGCTAAGTAGTTTATGTTTTACGGGTGAAAAGTATAATTTTTTGAAAATGTTTTCATGGGTTTTAAATATTCATAGACGAATGGTTTTATTAATTATTTTATATTCATTACCGGGATTTTTGTGCTCACCCCATGTCTTTGAAAAGTTTTCCAACACGATATAATGATGTGTAAGATAAAGGAAGATGTGAAGAATATTTTTATTAAGAAAAAGAAATCATTCATGGATTAAAGGCTTTCCTTTAGTGGAAAACATGGATTCTAATTATAACTATCCACATGTAATGTATGGGTATATTATGAAATAGTTGTGGATTAATTATCAAAAACTATAATACTGAAAGTATATTTGATGTGAATTGATGTTAAATTATTGACATGTCCCATGATTCTGTTATGTTTAAGGTCGGGGCCTTATACCTTCTATCGGGGGAACCCTCACCAAAGTCTTGAACATGTGCACCCTTATATGAGTGAATGCATTCACCCAGGTCTCACACCATGGTTTCACTACTTGGGAGAACTCATTCACCCATATCCCCTTACTAGGTTATCCCTTATATAAGGTCTAACACCTGGGTTCCCTGACTAGGGTAAAAATATTCTCATTTTCCCACACATAGGTGCCCCTACTCGGGAGAATTAATTCACCAAGTTACCCTTACTTGGATGACCCTTCCCCAATGGATCACACTTGTATTCCCATGTTATATTGAACACATATAATATGGTTTTATTCCTAATATCCAAGAATAGTTGAAACTCATTAACATATGGCCCATTATTATGTTAACCCTTCAAACTAGTATCACACCAAGGTGTAGCTACTATGGAGATATGCTTATATATGTTATCAGAATAAGGATATTGTAATTGGTTTTACAAAATCACCTTGGTCTCACACTCGGGTGACCAAACATGTGTGAAATATCTACCCTTCCCCCCATTAAAGAATGGATTTTAACGAACAATATACCTAGGTGAATCACCACATCCACTTGAGAGAAACCTTTTCCCAGGTCACCTAACAGGGTGTCAATTCGACTACGGACCCTTTCAGGGATCCAAAATATGCCATACAAATGATGAGTTAAGGGTATACTCTAGGAATCAAAAAATATTTCATTTGAGATACTCCTCTATATTTCACCACATATGGGACTCCTACCAAGAATAATCCCCAAAACCTACCTTTATCTGGTTTAAAAATAATTTCAGGAACATAAGGGGATACCAATGAATACATCCTTGAAAATCCTTTATTTTAGTCCCTTTAATGAATCAATAACCTAGTCACATGATGTAAAATTTCACAATAATATCCTTACAATATGATATTAAATTTACCTGACCAGTCCTATCGTATGTCCATAATTTATTCAAATCAAACTATTAGGGCCTTAATTCATGGACTCACATGATACATATGAATCTTCATCAAGGCTCAATGCCAAATCTCAAAATAAATTATCTTATATGTGATGAGAATAATATGATCAACTATACCTAATTTTCCATGATTTAATATACTCTTCTTGGAATCCTGAGATATACTATGAGTTATGACTCTCCTCCATGTCTGTAAAATATCTTGAGTAGGAGTAGTTGAATTATGAAATATATGTTGAAATGTTTTATTTATTTATTTATTATTAGTTCATCTGAAATTGGTAAAAATTTTATGATCGATATGATTTAAATCAAGTAAGGTTAAGAACATTAAAAGTCTGGAACATCCATTTTTCTATAAAATCTAGGTATCCTTTTATTTTTAAATTCTTTAAAATAAAAATTTATGTTTTTAAGAATTTTAATTTGATGAAATTAACATAATTTTTGATTCATCATTTCAAAATTTTCTTATAATAATTTTTTTTATAAATATTCCATTTTGTGTAAACTTGGAAAATATAAAATTTATAAATAATGTCACTTTTCTGAAATTATAATAACATAAGAATGGATTTAAATTTTTGAATCTTATTTGATATTTAAAAAATAATAACTAATGTAATTAATTTAATAATTTCAATTTTGATTTTAGAAATCTATGTTTGCCATTTTTTATATATAAGTGATGTTTTATTCAAATAAAAACTATTTCTAGTACTTCTATTTTAATCAATTTTTTCATATGGAAAATTTTAGTTTCAGTATTATTAAATTAAATTAATTCTATTTTTTATTTAAAATAACATCACTAATTCAATAGGAATCGAAAATTTACATCAGTTTTGTCACGACCCGACCTCGGGGCCCGTGCCGTGACTACCCCAAGCCCGCCTTCCATAGGCCAGGGGCTGGCGACTAGCACCAAGGCGTAAAATCCCGGTAAATAGGGAAGGCATTGCCTTTATAAGTAACAACCACCACAGAGTCAGCAAGCGGAAAGTAACTACAAAGTGCAGAAAAGTAAAGGGGGCCGGAATACAAGCCCAACTGAAAGTACAACTGAAAAGGTAAAGAACAGCAACTGAAGAAAAGACGGCGGCCTCATGTCGTCCACTGGCAATCCCACCTGAAGGGTGGGTACAGATAGCCTCCAGGCTCCTCGGGTCCCACGTCCGCTCCGAGCACGTCCCGCCCAGTGGTCCACCTCCAGGTACCGTCCTGCTCCACGCCCCAACCGTGATCAGCGCTGTCCGTCGTCTGCATCCAACACAACAAGGTGCAGGCATAGCCCGTGCAGGGGTGAGTATAAACTACTCAGTAAGGACCCCGAGACCCCCGAAGGTCTCCCGAAATCCACAAAGGATATAGCACAAAAGAAATGGGCAACCACGAAGAAACAACTGACTCGACTTAGGTATATGCCCATACATATACCTAAGTCCCCATTTCTAGCTCTGCTCTCGAGCTCAAGGTCAACTCGATCCACATAGGAAAGCAAGACTCAAATCCACCAGGGAGAGTAAATAGTAAATAGTAAATCCACATAGGATAGTTCAACACAATCCACAAAGGAGAGTAACATAAGATTCAGCTCAACCAGATATACTTTTTTAGATGACGTCAAAGATGATCACTGATCCATCTAAGTCGTCGGATCCACGAAGGATCGATAGGTACTAACCCCCGCAAAAGACCCACATAGGATCGGGCTCACACAGAACCTGTAGGCAGTGGCTCACACAGAACCGGTAGTAAGGACCCACACAGGATCGGGCCCACACAGGACCTGTAGCACTGATCCATGTAGGATCGCTGAGTGCAGTAGTCGATGCAGTCCACTGAGGATCTCTGCACAGTCGTCGCCGCAGTCCACGAAGGATCTCTGCTCTGTCGTCGTCGCAGTCCACGGAGGATCTCTGCTCTGTCGTCGAAGTCACAGCCAGCACTAGGGTTCCCGCACACAGCGAGCTCGTTTAGGAGGGTCCGCTCCACGAGCCGAGAGGCTGATACATCAACTGACACGTATTCCGAAGTTGATGTATCCAAAAGTTCCGTATCGACAACAGGATCTCAACGCAACAGACGGCGCATCAATCGGACGCCCGGTCTGAGAGTTATTGGCATTTTCGTCCCAGGGGCCCGGTTGGTTTTTAGGGCAAAACCAACCCGACCGTACTCTGCCTGTGTCCGATCCTCGGGTGGAGTATGCCAAAAGTTCCGTCTCACTTAGAGGAAACTACCACAGCTGACGGTACGTCGATCGGACGTCCGTAGCTCAAGTTATGAGCGCTTCCGCTCCGAGGGCCCGGTTGGTTTCGTGTACGAACCAACCCGGCCGAACCCAAAGTCTTCCGAAACCTTGAGTGTAATATACCGAAACGACCGTATCGATCCAAGGATCGTGTAGCCGCTGACGGTTCGTCAATCGGAGGTCCCAGGCCCAAGATATGGGCAAAAGACCGGAGAGGGCCCGAAAACGGGGGTTCTGGGCCCGGGGCGACCCGGCCCGAACCCCCCCTGGGGGTCGGCCGAACTGGGTCGACCCGACCTGGCCCGAACCGGCTAGGCCGGGTCCGGTCCGGCCTGGGCGTGGCCCGGCCGACCGGACCGGCCGGCTCGGCTTCGGCCGAGCGGCCGAAGAAAACCGCCGCGGGTTTGACCCGCGGCTTGGAGGAACGCGGCCCGCGCGGGCCGCGTGCTGGGTGGCCGGACCGCGGACGCGGTCCGGCGGTTCGCCGCCGCAGCGGCCGAGCCGCGGTGGATTCCTCCGGCGGCGCGCCGGGCGCCGCCGCGCCGGCGACCCGCGCCGCCGCCGCCTTCCGCAGGCCGCCGGAGTTGCTCTGGTGGCCCGTTTTGCCTCCCGTCTGCGCCATAGCTCTTCCCGGGGGCCGATCTTCACTGCGGGATCAACGGATCGCCCCTGCCGCACGGTTCGTCGTCGTCTGCCAAATCCGCACAACAAAAATATCGGCGGAGGGTTGCCGGGTCTTGTTCGTTAGGTCCGCACCCTCCGCGTTAGTCATAAAATCATCGGGAGGGATTAAGGCAGCCACAATTTTATCCAAAAATAAAACTGTTCAAGTTTGGTTCTCTAATTAAAAAGAATTAGATCACGGGAATGAATCACCAAGAAAAATATAAAATCCCTACCTCGAAGTCGCCGTCGGACTTGAGGTCTTCGCGGAATCGCTCGTCGCGGAAGGAGGGGATCGTCGCGTCGTCGCGGAAGAGACGTTCGTCGCACCGCGGGAAAAACGTCGCGCCGACGATCTCCGGATCTAGAACAAACGGATTTAATTAATTAAAACCGTTTTCATTGAAATTAAAAGGGAGAATTAAAGGATCTGATTCTCACCTTAGTTGCCGAACGAGGATCGGCCGCGGAAGAAGAGGCGTCGCCGAAGAACGTCACGGGTAGAGCTTGTCGACGTCGTAGATCACGGTGTGCGTCGTCGAATTCCGGTCGCCGGCGTTCTTCGCGTTCTTCGCAAGGAGAGTGGAGGCTCAGAGAATTCGCACAACGATAGCAATCCTCCAAAATAGACAAGTTTGTCTATTTTATTAATTTGCCAACGAACGCAAACGCGTAAGTAACGACCCAATAAATTCGTTGAATTAATTCAACGAATGAAACAGCCCATTTAATTCACGAAATAAACCTCCCAATTAAATGGTCTGTTAAGAATTTAAGAAAACGTGTCGGTTGACTTTTCAGTTACTTTGACGGGTTTTCGCGGGTGCGTTACTTAGCGGAAGAAACGGCGGGGCTCGTGCGGGCCCCACCTCACAAATATCCTACCAAGGGGTAGGGTATTTCTGGATAGCACCCTATCCGCTTTAACTCAGTTCAAGTGGCTTCCGAGTGACTTCCAAGCGGCTTAAGTGAAATAAAATAAAGTTGTCGCACAACCTTTATTTTATTTCCGACTTAAAGCCCAAAATTTTAAAAACCACGGTTGAGCAAACGCAACTCCGGAAGAGGCGTTTCTAAGAAAATACCGGCGCTGCGATTTCATCGGTGCCCTCAGAATTCGATTCCGGGCACCGGTTCAAAAGATAGAAAAACCCGCACGTCCGTTCACTGAAGGTACCCGAGCCAAACTTCGGAAATTGATTCCGGGCACACCGGGCCTCGGAATCAGGTGCCGTCTGAAGCTGCGCTCTTGTAAAATTCCAAAGAAAAATAAGAAAAAAAAATTTCCTTGAAATTTTCGGGTCTTTACATTAGTCCCACCTCAGGGCTTTACGTCCCCGTAAAGATACATCAAAACTAGGGGAACAAATGGGGGTACTGAGCACGCATCTGAGCCTCCCGCTCCCAAGTGCTCTCCTAGAGGTTCCCGTGCTGCCATCTGACGCGCACAAGAGGAATCGACCGCCCACGTATGACCCGCTCCTGTCGATCCTTGATCTCCAATGGGACCTCCGCAAAAGTTGCCCCATCGTCCACGTCCAGCTTCCCAAAGTCGATGATGTGCGTCGGGTCGTGCACGTATCTCCTCAGCTGAGACACGTGGAAGACGTCGTGCACCTGGTGCAACTGAGGTGGTAGAGCCAGGCGATAAGCCACCTCTCCTATCCTGCTGAGGACCTGGAAAGGCCCGATGAAGCGTGGAGACAACTTGCCGCCTTGGCCAAATCTCCGTAAACCACGTCGAGGTGAGACACGCAAAAAGACGTGGTCGCCATCCTTGAACTCTAGTGGCCTCCGCCTCCTGTCAGCATATGACTTCTGTCGGCTCTGAGCTGTCCTCATCCTCTCCTGGATGATCTGGACCTTCTCTGTCGTGGCTCGGACCATCTCTGGTCCCACGAGTGCTGACTCCCCAGGGTCTGTCCAGCACAACGGTGATCTGCAGGGTCTGCCGTACAACGCCTCGTATGGTGCCATCCCGATGGTGGAGTGGTAGCTGTTTTTGTACGCGAACTCCACCAATGGTAGGTGGTCCTCCCAGCTGCGACCAAAGTCGATAACACATGCATGGAGCATGTCCTCGAGTGTCTGTATGGTCCTCTCAGTCTGACCATCCGTCTGAGGGTGGAAGGCTGTGCTCAGATGGAGCCGCGTCCCGAACGCCTCCTGCAACCCCTTCCAAAGACGGGAAGTGAAACGAGCATCTCGATCGGAGACGATAGACGATGGCACACCGTGAAGCCGTACGATCTCCTGGACGTAAAGACGTCCCAAGCTCTCCACTGAGCCCTGCTCTCTGATGGGTAAGAAGTGTGCCGACTTGGTGAGTCGGTCGACAATCACCCAAATGGAGTCGTGACCTCTGGAAGTGCGTGGAAGTACAGTCACGAAGTCCATAGATATGCCGTCCCACTTCCACTCCGGGACCTCCAAGGGCTGTACCAAGCCTGCTGGTACCTGATGCTCTGCCTTCACCTGCTGGCAGGTGAGGCATCGTGAAACGAACTCTGCCATAGCTTTCTTCATGCCCGGCCACCAGTGCTGTCGTCTGAGATCCTGGTACATCTTCGCCACTCCGGGATGCACCGCCAAGGGAGAAGTGTGAAACTCTCTCAGCACCTCCTCTCGTAAAGAGACTGGTACGAAGGTACGTCCTCTGAAAAGGATGTCGTGCTCTGCTCCAAGGGAGAAACCATCAGGCGCCTGTCCTGAGGATATCAGTGCACGCCGGGTCTCACAGTCAGCGTCCCCACGCTGAGCCTCTCTGACCCGCTGTAGAAGTGGAGGAGAGACTGTGAGAGACTGAAGAAAGGCTGCTCCATCTCTATCCACGAAGGATATCTGTAAGGAGGCTAGCTGCTCCGTCGCCTCCTCAAGTAGCTGAATGCCCGTCCTCCTGCTGAGGGCATCGGCTTCCACATTCCCCTTCCCAGGAGTATAGACTATCTCAAAGTCATAGTCCTGGAAGAACTCAATCCATCTCCGCTGTCTCAGGTTCAGGTCCTTCTGAGAGAAGATATACCTGAGACTCTGGTGGTCAGAAAAGACTGTGAAGCACTCTCCCATCAGATAGTGCCGCCAAGTCTTCAGAGCGAAGACCACTGCTGCTAACTCCAGGTCATGAGTGGCGTAGTTCTGCTCATGCGGCCTCAACTGACGTGATCCGTAGGCGATCACGGCCCGCTCCTGCATCAGGACGCACCCGAGTCCAGTCCCTGATGCATCGCAGTAAACTACGTATCCAACTCCCTCCTCAGGCAACCTCAAGATAGGTGCGCTGGTCAATCTCAGTCTCAGCTCCTGGAAGCTCTGCTGACATCTGTCTGACCACACAAAGGGTTTCCCCTTCTTTGTCAAGGCTGAGAGTGGTGCCACAACTCTGGAGAAGTCTGGCACAAATCTCCGATAGTATCCGGCTAGGCCCAAGAAGCTCCGCACCTCCGTCACGCTCCTGGGTGGCTCCCAAGCTAGCACTGCCTCGATCTTCGCGGGATCCACTGCAACTCCCGCCTCAGAGATGACGTGCCCCAAGAAATGGACCTCACGTAACCAGAACTGGCACTTTGAGAGCTTGCCATAAAGCTGGTGCTCTCGGAGTGTGTCTAGCACAACTCGCATGTGGTAGGCATGCTCCTCCTCAGTCGTCGAGTATACCAAAATGTCGTCAATGAAGACCACGACAAATCGGTCGAGGTATGGCTGGAAGATCCTGTTCATGAGGCTCATGAACACTGCTGGAGCATTGGTTACGCCGAACGACATAACCAAGAACTCATAATGGCCATACCGACACCTGAAGGCCGTCTTTTGCACGTCCTCGTCTCGAACTCTGAGCTGATGATAGCCTGACCGGAGGTCTATCTTCGAGAACCACCGCGCTCCCTTGAGCTGATCGAAGAGGTCATCAATCCGTGGCAGCGGATACTTGTTCCTCACTGTCACCTGGTTCAGGCGACGATAGTCGACACACAGTCGCAAGCTCCCGTCCGCCTTCTTGGCGAACAATATCGGGGAAGCCCAGGGTGAAACACTGGGTCGAATAAACCCCTTGCTCTGCAAGTCCTCCAACTGTACCCGCAACTCTCGAAGCTCGACGGGGGCCATCCGATATGCTGGAGTAGATATCGGGGCTGTCCCAGGGTACAAGTCGATGTAAAAGTCTACCTCTTTACGAGGAGGTAGCCCTGGAACGTCGTCGGGAAAGACGTCCACGTACTGGTCCACCACTGCAGGAAAAACTGGACTCCGCACATCCACTGCTCCTAGGATGAGGCTAGCCAACTGATGAGAGATGGGCTGCACTCTCCTCCGCGGAAGTCCATCCTGTGCTGCAAAGGTTCCCTTCTCGCCGGTGAAGGTAAACCTGCTCCCGTCGGTGCGAACACATCGCACCTTGCGCCTAAAACAGTCGATCTGGGCATGAACCGTGGATAGCCAATCCATGCCCAAGATGACGTCGTAAGGCCTCGACGCAGCTACAAGGAGATCCCAGCCGAAGCTCTCGCCTCCTAGAGTAAGCTCACACTGCCGGCACCAGTGCGTAATCGTCGAGTCTTCTCCCGTAGGAGTCTCTAGCCGTAAGGATCGAGCCAACGGCTCAGTCGGAATCTCCGAGCTCCGAACAAGGGCAGAGGCTATGAAAGAGTGACTCGCTCCTGTGTCTATAAGTACTGCAGCAAGGGTGGAATAGACACAGATCGTACCTCGAATCATCTCTAGCATGTCGGGGTCGTAGGCCTCCACTGCCTGGAGCTAGGCCTGTCCCTGCCCGCCAGCTCCCTGTGGTCGAGGTGGCCCTCCTGGTGGTGGTGGGGGTAGAGCCTGGAAGCGTCGCCCACCACCCGCTGCTCGGCCAGCTCCTCTGCCTCGTCCGCCTCCTCCCTGCGGACCGCCACGGTCGACCCTCTGCCTCTGCCTGGGTGGCCCCTCCACCGTTTGCTGCTCCTCTGGTCGGTGAGTCGGGCAGTCACGAGCCATGTGACCCTGCCCGCCGCAGGAGTAGCATAGCCTGCCTCTCGGAAGGCTGGCACTCCGCTGTGTTCCCCGCACTGCTGAGCCGGTGTCCTGAGGCCGTCTGCGTGGGGGTCTGGTCTGCCTGGACCCGAGAGTCATCCGTCGGCTACCTGCTGCCGAAGACTCAGCTACCTGCCGCCCTGCGCTAGGTCTCGCCGCTGAAAAAGGCTCTGCCAGGAAGCTATCGATCAGGAGGGCTCGCTCCAGTACTCCCGCCTGGGTCGGAATGCTGAGGGAGATCAGCGACGCCCGAATCTTCTGCCGCAAGCCCTGCTCGAAGGTCCGGGCCCGGAAGAAGGGGTCCCGTACCATGTCGGTCGAGTAGCGAGATAGGTCAGTGAACCTCGCCGCGTACTGAGCGACCGTCATGCTGCCCTGGCGCAGCTGGAGAAGCTCCTGGATGCGCACCGCTCAGAGGGTGGCCGGGACGAACTCAGAGCGGAAGAGGCTCTCAAAGTCCGTCCAGAGCAAGGATGCCTCATCGTGAACCTGGAGCATCAAGCTCCACCATCGTCCTGTCGCCGCCTGCAGGAGGCTCGCCGCGAGAATCACCATGAGATCCGTTGGTGTCCTCACTAGCCTAAAGATCCGTACCACCGCCTCTAGCCAGTCCTCGGCGGCCTGAGGGTCCGCCTCACCGCGAAACCTGGGCGGCCGCTGGCTCTGAAACTCATGCAGTTCCCTGAGGCGACGTGCATCGTCAGCGTCTGGTACTGGTAGCATCGGTGGCTCGGCGGGTAAAGCTACCGCCGGTGCCACTGCTGGCAAAGGGCCCTGCACTGAGGCCTCGTCGCTCGGTGGGCTGCCTTCGCGCCCTACACTCGGAACCCTAGCTGGCTGTCATCGCGGGGCCATCCTGAAAAGGAGAACAAGAGCACCACAGTCAGAACAGTATACCTGGTGAGCTGGCACAAGTAATCACAAGGAAAACTTGAGACTTTCATGAAGCAGATCAGTATACCTGGTGAGCTGACACAAGTAATCACAAAGAAAACTTGAAACACACACGCAATCAATGTTTTCATGAATTAAGTCAGAAATCAGGAGTCAGGGTCCTGGTGTACGGATACGTCGGCCGCCGCACCAACACTGGGCTCCCTGAAATGATAACCACACTCAATACACTAAACACTATTGCTTCATATAGGAAGAAAAGACGATCAGAGTCTGCGGTAGAACCGACCGCCTCTGATACCAATTTGTCACGACCCGACCTCGGGGCCCGTGCCGTGACTACCCCAAGCCCGCCTTCCATAGGCCAGGGGCTGGCGACTAGCACCAAGGCGTAAAATCCCGGTAAACAGGGAAGGCATTTCCTTTATAAGTAACAACCACCACAGAGTCAGCAAGCGGAAAGTAACTACAAAGTGCAGAAAAGTAAAGGGGGCCGGAATACAAGCCCAACTGAAAGTACAACTGAAAAGGTAAAGAACAACAACTGAAGAAAATACGGCGGCCTCGTTTCGTCCACTGGCAATCCCACCTGAAGGGTGGGTACAGATAGACTCCAGGCTCCTCGGGTCCCACGTCCGCTCCGAGCACGTCCCGCCCAGTGGTCCACCTCCAGGTACCGTCCTGCTCCACGCCCCAACCGTGATCAGCGCTGTCCGTCGTCTGCATCCAACATAACAAGGTGCGGGCATAGCCCGTGCAGGGGCGAGTATAAACTACTCAGTAAGGACCCCGAGACCCCCGAAGGTCTCCCGAAATCCAAAAAGGATATAGCACAAAAGAAAGGGGCAACCACGAAGAAACAACTGACTCGACTTAAGTATATGCCCATACATATACCTAAGTCCCCATTTCTAGCTCTGCTCTCGAGCTCAAGGTCAACTCGATCCACATAGGAAAGCAAGACTCAAATCCACCAGGGAGAGTAAATAGTAAATAGTAAATCCACATAGGATAGTTCAACACAATCCACAAAGGAGAGTAACATAAGATTCAGCTCAACCAGGTATACTTTTTCAGATGACGTCAAAGATGATCACTGATCCATCTAAGTCGTCGGACCCGTGAAGGATCGATAGGTACTAACCCCCGCAAAAGACCCACATAGGATCGGGCTCACACAGAACCTGTAGGCAGTGGCTCACACAGAACCGGTAGTAAGGACCCACACAGGATTGGGCTCACACAGGACCTGTAGCACTGATCCACGTAGGATCGCTGAGTGTAGTAGTCGACGCAGTCCACTGAGGATCTCTGCACAGTCGTCGCCGCAGTCCACAAAGGATCTCTGCTCTGTCGTCGTCGCAGTCCACGGAGGATCTCTGCTCTGTCGTCGAAGTCACAGCCAGCACTAGGGTTCCCGCACACAGTGAGCTCGTTTAGGAGGGTCCGCTCCACGAGCCGAGAGGCTGATACATCAACTGACACGTAGTCCGAAGTTGATGTATCCAAAAGTTTTGTATCGACAACAGGATCTCAACGCAACAGACGGCGCGTCAATCGGACGCCCGGTCTGAGAGTTATTGGCATTTTCGTCCCAGGGTCCCGGTTGGTTTTTAGGGCAAAACCAACCCGACCGTACTCCGCCTGTGTCCGATCCTCGGGCGGAGTATTCCAAATGTTCCATCTCACTTAGAGGAAACTACCACAGCTGACGGTACGTCGATCGGACGTCCGTAGCTCAAGTTATGAGCGCTTCCGCTCCGAGGGCCCGGTTGGTTTCGTGTACGAACCAACCCGGCCGAACCCAAAGTCTTCCTAAACCTTGAGTGTAGTATACTGAAACGACCGTATCGATCCAAGGATCGCGTAGCCGCTGACGGTTCGTCAATCGGAGGTCTCAGGCCCAAGATATGGGCAAAAGACCGGAGAGGGCCCGAAAACGGGGGTTCTGGGCCCGGGGCGACCCGGCCCGAACCAGCTAGGCCGGGTCCGGTCCGGCCGACCGGACCGGCCGGCTCGGCTTCGGCCGAGCAGCCGAAGAAAACCGCCGCGGGTTTGACCCGCGGCTTGGAGGAACGCGGCCCGCGCGGGCCGCGTGCTGGGTGGCCGGACCGCGGACGCGGTACGACGGTTCGCCGCGGCCGCGGCCGAGCCGCGGCGGATTCCTCCAGCGGCGCGCCGGGCGCCGCCGCGCCGGCGACCCGCGCCGCCGCCGCCTTCCGCGGGCCGCCGGAGTTGCTCCGGTGGCCCGTTTTGCCTCCCGTCTGCGCCATAGCTCTTCCCGGGGGCCGATCTTCACTGCGGGATCAACGGATCGCCCCTGCCACACGGTTCGTCGTCGTCCGCCAAATCCGCACAACAAAAAGATCGGCGGAGGGTTGCCGGGTCTTGTTCGTTAGATCCGCACCCTCCGCGTTAGTCATAAAATCATCGGGAGGGATTAAGGCAGCCACAATTTTATCCAAAAATAAAATTGTTCAAGTTTGGTTCTTTAATTAAAAAGAATTAGATCACGGGAATGAATCACCAAGAAAAATATAAAATCCCTACCTCAAAGTCGCCGTCAGACGTGAGGTCGTCGCGGAATCGCTCGTCGCGGAAGGAGGGGATCGTCGCGTCGTCGCGGAAGAGACGTTCGTCGCACCGCGGGAAAAACGTCGCGCCGACGATCTCCGGATCTAGAACAAACGGATTTAATTAATTAAATCCGTTGTCATTGAAATTAAAAGGGAGAATTAAACGATCCGTTTCTCACCTTAGTTTCCGAACGAGGATCGGCCGCGGAAGAAGAGGTGTCGCCGAAGAACGTCGCGGGTAGAGCTCGTCGACGTCGCAGATCACGGTGTGCGTCGTCGAATTCCGGTCGCCGGCGTTCTTCGTGTTCTTCGCGAGGAGAGTGGAGGCTCAGAGAATTCTCACAACAATAGCAATCCTCCAAAATAGACAAGTTTGTCTATTTTATTAATTTGCCAACGAACGCAAACGCGTAAGTAACGACCCAATAAATTCGTTGAATTAATTCAACGAATGAAACAGCCCATTTAATTCACGAAATAAACCGCCCAATTAAATGGTCTGTTAAGAATTTAAGAAAACGCGTCGGTTGACTTTTCAGTTACATTGACGGGTTTTCGCGGGTGCGTTACCTAGCGGAAGAAACGGCGGGGCTCGTGCGGGCCCCATCTCACAAATATCCTACCAAGGGGTAGGGTATTTCCGGATAGCACCCTATCCGCTTTAACTCAGTTCAAGTGGCTTCCAAGTGACTTCCAAGCGGCTTAAGTGAAATAAAATAAAGTTGTCGCACAACCTTTATTTTATTTCCGACTTAAAGCCCAAAATTTTAAAAACCACAGTTGAGTAAACGCAACTCCGGAAGAGGCATTTCTAAGCAAATACCGGCGCTGCGATTTCATCGGTGCCCTCAAAATTCGATTCCGGGCACCGGTTCAAAAGATAGAAAAACCCGCTCGTCCGTTCACTGAACGTACCCGAGCCAAACTTCGGAAATTGATTCCGGGCACACCGGGCCTCGGAATCAGGTGCCGTCTGAAGTTGCGCTCTTGTAAAATTTCAAAGAAAAATAAGAAAAAAAAAATTTCCTTGAAATTTGTGTGTCTTTACAAGTTTTTTATAAAATTATTTCTTATACTTAAAAGTGGAATTTTTAGAAAAAATGGTTTTTTGTTGTGTTTTAGAACTTATGCTAAAAATAATTTTTTTTAATTATAGAAAAAATTCATAGAAAGTGGGCTAAATAAGTGTTTTTCAAAATTTTGTAATGAGTTTGATTTCATTTTTCCCATAATAAATATTAAATATGGTAAAATTTTATCTCCATAATAAACTGTAAAATGGGCCAATCGGAGTTAAATCTATTTTAAATTGTCCAAAATCTAAAAAAAATTCATTTTTTTGGAAATGTTTATGTTGGCCCAAATCTTCCTATATTTTAAAATATGGGAATTTTTTTCTATTTTACTATGATGATATATATATATATATATATATATATATATATAATTTCGAGTACTGAACGTGTAGAAAATGCCACTCTCTTTCTTAAAACATCTCCAATATGTTTTTATAGGAATTGAAAAATTGTATGAATGGTTATAAATGGTAATTTTGGTGAATAATTGTTTTAATTATAAAAAATTATTTATAAAATTTGATATTGGTATTATTAACTAAAACCCTGAGACATCACCAATATAGCGTTTCTGGAAGTGGGTCAAAAATGAATTTAAATAGTTTAAAAATATCAATAGTGACGTTTATATGGGTAATTGAAAGTATCAATGAATTTTTAGGGATCAAAATGATACATAACAAATTATTTAAATATTAATAAGATAAATTCAATTTAATGTTTATGTTTTTAAAGTAATATTATGTGAATATTCCTAAAATTGACTTTAGGGATACTATATGTTAAAGAATTTTCAATTAATAGTTTTAAAAACACTAAAAAATTATAATTTATAAATATATTGGGATACAGTGAAAATATAAATCATTTTAAAAATATTAGCCTATTTAATTTTATGAAAACATTATTGACCCTTAAATTCTATGTTTCTTGACACTACTATAAAGGTTAATATGGTTAAACATTGGGTAAATTAATGATATAAATAGTTTAAACCACCTAAAATATTTTCTAAATTCTATGGGTTGAATTAATTGAAATGATATCTCATCCAGACCTATAAATTAATCTAATTTTGATCCTCCTCTCCTAACAATGACATTATGTTATTTTATTTTTTATAATAAATACAACTGTGGTACTTCACTCACTTATAAATGGAAACACCATCTTATAGCTTATTCACCCATTATACAGTCACTTAGATCAACCAAAACCTAAAATAGTATATTTTAAAGTTATATGTCTACATTATATAGGTTATATTATTCAAAAAGAGACCAAGTAAATTGACTTTAAGAAAAGATCCAAATAAGGTTTCTTAATGAGTTAGGAATCATCTGGATTGAACCCCATTGATTTTATTTTTTCTCTTACCTCTAAAAAATATTCTTTAATAATATTAACATATTGAAATTTTTAACATGATATTATATTTTTTTATTTGTTAAGATAATAACCATGATCTATTTATCATCCATCCCAATAGAAAATGAAAACTTCATCAAATGTGCATGCATAATACCGTCTCCACAATCAATATTTTTAATCTTTCATTAACACCACTCATGAATGGTTAAATTGTAGGATTTAATTATTTCATATGTTTTTTATGTCATTATTAGTATACTTTAAGGATAAAATGTTATCTATATTCTGACCCACACTTCTGTTGGAAGATAATAACACCAGTCTGGTGTTTGTGTAGACTACCACCTCTATCAACCGATTTGATTCATTTTTAATTTATGATAAATATATATGGGTATTATGGGGTATTTAAGAAATATATAATATATATATATATATGATATAATTTGGATTTTAAGGGTTTATTATTGTTCAAATTACTTTTTTTCATCTAATGAAAATTATAACCATCAGTCGTGCATATATGCAGACAACAACCACAATGGAGTTGTGTAATTATTTTTTTCATCACTAAAATTTATGAATTGTTATAAAAGTGTATATAATGAATAAAAATTTTACTTATAAAAATATTATTATTTTATATAAGATGAAATCATAACTACTGTGTAAGGACATGAACCACAAAACCAAAACATACAAGAAAAATGAAGCACTAAACACCCAAAATGATGATTTTATGTAGGAATTATTATTATCATAAGTAAATAATATGTGGTATGATAAGTATGAATATGGTTATATAATAAGTTTATAATAAATATAAATTTTTTATATAGGAGGATAAGAGAACATAAAAATAAATACAGTACCTTAGGTAAGGGTTTCTTGTCCCGCGTTGATTTCATTGAGACATATTCCATATCAAAAAATTATTTATTTTGTGTTGTGTATATATTTAGAATAACTATATTTAATTCTTATATTAATTAAAATTACATATAGTAACAAATCCTTCTTATTACCTCTCTTTCATTTGGTTTTTGTTTGAGGATTACCAGAACTATTTCGGGGTTTGATGTCAATATTGTTTCATTGAGACATGTTTCATATTATACATATATTTTGATTATATATGGAATTTACTACCCCTTTTATATATTATATGGTGAAACTATTAATATTATAGGTATTTGATGTTTTTTGATGTTTTATTATCAAATTAATTATTATTCAAAAGTTACCAAAATAGTAGGGTTTCATGTTACAATATATTTATTTCATGATTGTCTTTTTTAAATTTATATTGAGTGGAATTATATGATATTTATCATTTTAAAACCTAAAAAGTTTCTTCAACGGTATTTATTTATGTGGTTTTCTTATATTTATATAATAATATTCTATTTTGTACTCCAAATGATAGAGTATTCTTTTAATGAAAAGTCAAACATATTTATCCTCTTTTGAGGGTGAACATTTTCTTCCAAATCCATTTTCTTCAAAATGTTTAATGGATTTCATTACCTATACGAGAAATGTTTTAAAAATTAAATTTTCAATACCTTTGAATTTATTTATAAAAGATATAATGTAACTTATTAATTGTTTATAAACAATTTGTTTTAGACTGTTTAAGAAATTGTAAAATGAGTATTATATTTTAATGTATTCACCATGAATTTATTTTCTTGACATCATGTTATTACTTATACTTAAATTTTACATTAATAGTTGCTATGGATTTTCAATGAAAATTATATTTCCCTTATTCTGTATGTTTTTTGTTTTAAAATGTACTAAAATAATAGTAATTCTTTCACTTGATTTTCAAAATGTTTTTAAATGTTTTTATAATTTATTTTTTAATTATTTAAAAAAACATTAAGGATCATTTTGATTAATTAGGGATATGATATTATGATTTCAACCAATTTATTTCACTATATCACATATGATGATGATGTTTTGAATATTATTTGGTGAAACCCACTTCTTTCCTATATGTTAATTATGTTATGAGGATATATTTTGGAAGCCAATTTATATTCCATGGGTTGTACCAGGATGAATGTTTTTATGATCTTGTGGCACTCTTGTGAATAAGTTTTATTATGTGATGGATGGGCCATCAATTATATAATCCTTCAATGCATTGGGTAATTATTGTTATCTTGTTACATAATATAAAATATGGTTGGGAGTGAACCCATTCCATGAATGGAGAGGCTATTTAAGGAAGCTAATATATTGTGTGAAGTTGTACACTTTGCGATGATGGTATTGTATATGTTCTATGAATAAGAAAATTATTTTATATTCTTATAGATGCTTCACAATTCATATGTCTTTTTTTTGGTATTTTCCCTTAGATCATAATTGATTATCAATGATTCCACAATCTTATGACACAGGTCTTCTGTTACATTAAAGACCAATGCCATGAATCTTGATTAAAATTATTTTAATAATGTCATTTTGATATCCATAAGTTACGATGATTCCCTGACACGATTGTTCTTATATTATGATTAAAAAAGATTATTTATTTATATCTCCCATGTTTTTATTAATTGATAATCATAGATCACCTTTACTTATGTTTCCATTTTTTCTTATTATGATGAATGATATTATCTAATATTTCATTAAATTGGAATAATGTATGAATTATTATGGGGGATATGTTTACATCTTCTTATGGAAAAATGAGATTTAATCATAAATGAAAAATACCAATATGAAGAGAATGATAGGGTTATTTTATGTAAAGGGTTTTTTATAAATTTATAAAACTGAAAACATATAAGTTTGTTTTGATATTTATGTGACTAAATATTCACTATTTATATTTTAATAAATGTTTTTTAATGTTTGTTAACATAGGTTGGTATCATATCTTTTATGTAATTTTTTTAATACTAGATTGATGTGTAAATGTCTTCCACTATCTTATTTGGTATAGGAGCAATGTTTAGATTATATTTGAGATAAAGAAGTTATCAGATAAGGATTATTTAAGAGTTAAGGATACCATTATGTTTTGATAAGTTTAAGAAGGTTCATAAGATTATGTTACCAATACCCTTTTAAGGTATTAAGTGACAAGATTTTAAAATTTTGGGTTTTTTAAAAATTTAATCAATTAGCCTTCATAATCAGTAAAATAAGAAAATAGTAGGGTTATGACATGTGAATCCTATTAGATAAATATAATTCATGGGGTGACTCTTTCCTTTTATAGGGAGAAGTAAAAATCAGTCATTGTCCTCTTTCTAACATTCTATGTTTAATAAATTTATTATAAATCATAAACTTCACATCTAATGTGTGTCCCTCAAAGAGAAAATCATATATAACTATAAAATTTCATTTTAAGAACAACAATACCATAAGCATAGAAACTTGGACTTCTTACCAGAATAAGTGTTCTCAACACAATAGTCTGATATCCATAAAACATTATTTCTCATTCTTAATAATCCTATATAAGATATCCAAAATGGTATTAAAAATAAAATAGAACATCTATGAAACCAATTTTTATTGGCCCTACTTGGATTCCACTTAAATAGTGCTCCATGTTGGTTCACCATAAGGACTCAAGAATGCCTCCCCATCTGCTAGAGGCTACTGACTATTGGAATAGGACTAAACGTGGTATAATGCGGAGATTATATGATCATATTTGATGAAAGAAAAAAAAGAAACATCATCCACAAAAGTGATAAAAATTTTATGGAAAAAATAAATAAACGGAATAGAATAATGCAATTATTATAAATAGAATAAACTACTGAACTGAATTCCATTTTTAAACATACAACACTGATGTGCCAATAGGTTGATCACATATACTAGAAGAAATAATAAAAAAATAAATAAAAATAAAATTCTCCACTTCTATCTCTAAGATGTACCGAATATCAGATCTACACATACATATTTAATCCATCATGATCGATCAGTCACAGGTTTAGGACCTACCTATACATAAAACTAAGGGAACTTCTCCTCTAGTACCCAAGGGAAATGACAGCCTGAGAAAGGATCGAGTATAAATTTTAGTAGGGAACCAGAAATGTTGTACCATAAAGAAAAATTAAAATGTAGTGCATGTATATGTTATATATTGATCCTTATAGTAGTGATACATATAATTGAAATAATAAATACCAAATAGTAATAAAATAAAATAAACTATAACAAATATTGAGGTCCGTTTTTCAGGTCAACTAGAAATGTACCATCTTATATAAATTTTTTAGTGTTTATATATATTCCCATAAATATATATATGTAAACTTTTATGTTAATGAGTAAGGTGAAAAATAACATAAATCAACAATAGTTTATCCTTGGGTTCCTAGTCCCAATTTATAATACGTGCTTCTTCGAACATAAAAAGTCACTGAGAAAGATATGTCAGCCCATGAGGATACTATATTAATTTGTATATTCCAAAATTTATAATAATGAAGGATTACATATACCAAAATACACTATTTTAAATGGTTACTTAGCTAGATTCCATACCACGCAAGCCGTGTGATCCATCCCAATGTCTGAATCTTAGGTTGCGGTATATAGGAAATCGCAACATTACGACTCAAAAAATTCCTAAGAGGATGACCCTAAAAAAATGTTTAAATAGAAATATCCATAGAATGCCATGTTCAATTACCAAAGCCACATGGCATCAAGTGTCATGTACAAAAATCATTACCCTGGGGGTGTAAATTACCATGTTCAAAAATCCAATACAAGGGGTGTAAAGCACCATGTACAATAAGAAACCATATCTATGGAATGACAGGTCTTGTAATAAGGAACTCTAATCCCAATTGAATTATAATGGGAGGAGTAAAACAATTTAAAACATCACATACACATATTCAATCAAATATATCCTAATTGATCCTTTAGAATATATCCAATCAATGATGAGGAGCGCAATGTACAATACCATAGTCAAGTGATCAATCAGGGAGAGAGTAGTCATCCCCTATCGATTGCATATCTTAACATAGTGATACCATGAACAGGTTTCATAATCATAGATATTCCATTCCCAAATAATGTAATCAATATGAATACAGTTTCGTATCCCAGAATTTACATTTCAGAATCCCAATAAAATATTCAGCATTGATTTAGGCACATCAGCCAATAACCATAAAGAAACTATGTAAATCATCAGTGCATCAACAATAAAAAAGTGAATTAATTAACCAAAGTGAAGGTTCAAAAACACCTAAACCCCCCAAAACGTCCATAGAATCAAGGTAATAGAAATTTAGTATAGGTTTGAAGGTGACACCCACTACCATCTCTACCCAAACCCATAACACACTAGCTTAGGTTCGGTTATGCACCGACACCCATTGAGTTCCTTAGATCAAATTGTTGGAGAGGAATCCTACTCAGAATATTTGAGGTTAAAGGGTAAATAAATACATTTCCCCTATAGTTTTCTAAGCTAGTATGAAATAATGGAATCCCTCTTGGAATCCTAAAAATGAATTACTAGAGGAATCCCACCGGGGTCATCAGTTTACTGGGAAAAACATTAATATGTGGGATGAAGCTAGCATATTGGGGTTGTTAGTGACCCTGATAATTTATCCAATAAAATATAACCATTTCATTTAATTAAACAATTCATTAGAATGAATTGATATAGGGGGAATCAACCACCGGTGTGATCACAATCATCCATATAATACCATAACTATACATAAATACTAGAGGGGACAAACAAATAACCACCTACACTTATAGAGCATTAAACCATTTAGGATTGACCCTCAGTAGTTCCATTCAAGAATCTCAATGTTTTAGCCAAGATAAACTAGCTTCCAAGCTCCTTCATTAAGCTTCGATATTCAATCATTGTCCAAAACAACAATTACCCCATTGAAAAATTGATAATAGAAACAAAATAGGATAATAGGTGATATCTCATAGGATTCCTATCACTTGATGAAAATCTACAAATCCATGTGCAGAAGGGGTAATATGTACTCATAATACTATTCATGGGAAAAATCCCTAACCAACAAAATCTGAAAAACAAATCATAAAAATTAAAATTAAAAATCAATGTTCTAGAAATTATCTGCTCTGATATATCTTGATGAAACGACAAATGATGATGTATAAATAGCCTCCCAGGATGTCTTTTTCATTGGTTAAGATTAATCTCAAACTCAAACGGTTGATTTTACTATGGTTCTGTGGAACTGATGAACAACCCTAAAAGAAAAATATTAATTTTAGGAATTATAGAATAGGAACATAATAGATGGATGATGTGTGAAGATATTACCCAAAGGATCCATTGAATCAAACCCAAGATCTCCAGGATCAGTGTATATAAGAGGGAGAGGAGCCTCTGATGAGAGCACCAAGGAGTTCCCTCTTATTTCCTAATAAAACAATTAGGGAGCCCCAAATTAACCTTTTTAAAATGACAACCCCAAATTTTTTATAACATGAACTAGTATCAATTCATAAACCAGATTCACAAAAAGAGATAAATAGACATTGTGAATTCCTTAGGTAACTCCTCCCAGGGTTTGACATATTGTATATACCAGGCCGCACAACATGAAATAAATTTATACCGTTAATTGAATTCATGGTAGGAATTTCTTAGTGTAGTTTATATCATCATCCCACCAGCCAATGCCTCCTACTATACGTTACATGAACCTGAAAGACATCCATTATTACATAGAATACATAAAAAAAAATTTTGGATGTTGAAACACTTAAAGGATCATTTCTTATTCAATTTTTAAAAACATACTATCCACCATCCAAGGAAATTAAAAGTCAATAAAAAATTCAACCGGTCCAAAAAAATATGAACTTAAATTATACATCTAATGTAATGAAAAAAAAATATATCACATACTTCAATCACCACCTATAACATTATACACTTCATATAGCATAAATAACACATAAATACCTCCATCTAATGTAACTAAACCCCTATGTATTGGTAGAACTCCTCTAATACTATTTGAAATCCCCAATAAAGCCCTTCACCTGACTCTTTATCCATATAATCGGTTCCTAGATGTTTGACCATTTTCATCATCTAATAAACCCATAGATATCTAATAATATTCCTCTATTTTATAATCTATCATAGAAAAGTTAAATATGATGATTCAAATGACTATATCTTCTCATTTAGTAGCATTGTTTCAAAACCCATGCATCAAAACCTTTAAATGATGGAATCAATTAAAATATTCATACCCACATCCTGGAATCTTCTGTCTAAATCTATTTGAGAAACTTTGTTCGATGTCTCTATATGATGAAATTTTCCTGGAAATTCCAATATATTTTCTTCATTTACATTATTGTAGCCGATGAAATCACGAGTGTTTATGTAGCTTCCTTACATCAAAAAAAATCAAAATACTTCCATTTTTTTTATTAAAAATTCATGTAAAACTTCACCGTTCCACAATTTTCCCTTTGTGCAAGTCCATATAGTGAACTATATATAACACTTGACACAAAATATTATTTTATTGCTTCCAAAATACTTCAAAAATATTATATTAAATTAAATTAATCTGTAATCATGAATAAAATAATATAACAATGATGTTAGAGTATTTTTAAGATCACAAAATCATTACTTAATTTTCTTTACCGAACATATCTATCTAATAGTACTATGAAGATAGTTAAATAAACATTAAGAGACACATTTCATCTAGTTACATTGATCCATTTTAAAATACATCCATTAACAATTGTGAGGAATTATCCACTACTGTTATGTGATTTTTCTTAGAGAAGAAAATAATACGTAAGAAATAACCATATTTTATCACAACTAACTTATTCTACTGAACATCAAAATATTTAAAATCCTCTTGTCTTGATCAAATTCACTTTTAATAATTATATGTTTCTTGATTCCTACTACCACATGATATTTAATAATTCTAGAATTTTATATATTAGGACCAAATAAAAACTTATACCTCCTTACTTTGTCTAAGATAAATTACCATAAACTATGTTCAACCAATTCTATTGTGGTGTATAGTAGTAGTTTAGCATCTCATTCATGTATTATTCATCACAACCTTGTGCTATATAGATTATCCATCCTTTTTGTTGAAGCTATATGAAATTAAATTCTATTGATAGTTGGAAAAATAATTACAATGATAAACTCTTTCCAATGAAAATAAAAATTAAAAAAACTTTTAAAATCTGTTAAAAGAGACACAAAAGGATTATCATGAGGATGACCTATAAATAGAATCATGACAAATGCAAATTATTCACTTTCTAAACTTATACTTTTCGTGTTTTAAGTAAATTTTTGAGCATAAGCTATTCTTACCCCCTTCAAGTAGGTTTATGTTGTTACACTAGTACATTGTCATTCATGACAAGGACACCTATTGCAATTGAGTACAACACCTATTTTAATGATAAAGTTCTCAATAATTTCTTGTTAAACCCTCACATAATGATTTCCCTCAATACAAGGTGGGGAAATATTTAATGATTTTGAACCCTTCATAAATATCAAATTGTCCATGAACATCTTTCATTTGTTTTATTTATGAATCATTTCCACCCTAATTACATTAGTCAAGATACTTCTCTAGGAAACACAGAAACATGAGTATTTTATTATACATAGTTCCCAATTTGAGAGAAATATTTTTTAATAGTGTAAATTATTGATTTTAATGTTTCAGTCAGGAAATTAATGGGGAAAAGAAATTTACTTTGAGCAACTAGGTCACCCCTTGGAGATGTTTTACTTATAAAGGGAAAGTCCCCCTCATCCCCATGAGCTATTTCCTGATGGAGAGACATAGGTTTTCAACATTACTAATGGTTAAACTATAACCACCGCTCTCTATTTTACATTTATTATAACATTATGACATTATGATCTAAACCATACACATCCCAAATATTCTCATGGGTACGAATACTCTCACTGTTACATTTTCATTCATCGGACTCACTGAGTTTAAAATAAGAACACCCATCCATGATATTTAATATACTAATATTGGGCCCTCTATTAATGATGGTTTTTCATTTCCCTAAGTTTATAAACACTCTCACTCTTCCTATCAAATTTTCTCAACCATAAAAATGAATAATTTTTTTTTTCTGAGCACCACGAACCTAAACTACACAAACTATTCCTTGTGGATGTAAATATTTGGAACATTGGTATCTCATTCATATAGTGTTTTACACACCCATGTTCAATGAAATGTACCTCAACTTATTGTAAAAACTTTTTGACCATAAATGTCATCTATATTGCTCAAACATTCATGTCCTTAAAATTCACTAGAATAACATTTTACTACGTGGGATGAAAAATAGCCAAGGAATTCCTATGAAAAAGTTTCTATATACTCACATGGAAATATCCTTGAATGGACTTGGAAAAATTGAGCATTTTAAAAATTGAAAAGAACATAATCTTCAAGGTTAAGAACTCATGATGGGAGGCCTGATAAAAATCTTGGTTCTTTCAAGCAACGTCCTTCCACTATTGGATTTAGAAAAAGTAATGTAAATTATTAAATAATATAAAGCTTGTAGAGAATTGTATTGTGACAAAAAATAATCTTACTATCCTCACCTATTCCACAGTCCATGGAAACATATAGATCACCCTTCTATTATGAGGGCACCAAGGTTATTTTTTCATGAATCAAAACTGCATAAAATATAGCCAATCTAGAATGACCTAGAATCATATAAATGTGGGTTTTCTCATAAAACCAAATATGCTTTCATAATATCAAAATATATATCAGAGTTCAATGGTGTATTTTCCATTTCCCATTTTAAGAACCCAGATCTTCTTTTCAGGTATGTCTTTCCTTTTTTGAAGTTTTTGAGAAAAGTGGTGTTTCTGGAAATTTTTGAAGTACATGACATGTACTTTATGAGTACACACTATGTACTTTTCTCCTACGTGAGTCCATGTGATGGCTGTGTCCAGGCCACACAAATGGGGTGTAGCGATGAGGTGGGGGCTGCTTAATGCAGTGTACGAGAGGGGCGAGTACACATCGTGTACTCATGATGTACACTTCATGTACTTTTGTTTTTATTTCATTAACCAGACTGGGGTTGCGTTTAATCCCTATTTCCGTCTTCTTCTATGCCTAATTCTGTCTAGAGCATCCAAGGAGGCCAATTCTTTTCAGAACCACCGATCCTTCACCAGTTACCCGAATCTAACACCATCGATTCTGTTAGAAACACATCGGCGAGTTTTCACTTCTTCTTGAGTTTCATTCCATGATTTTCCCTATTTCTCAAGATATCATGGGTGTGCATTTTGGATGTTTTCTCATGTCTTCACCATTATAAGTAGAATCAATCTATGTGGCTCAAGTATATCGATCTCCTAGGATCAAGGTAGGTGGTTTGTTTCCCTACATTGAATGTCTTTGAATTTTTTTTCAAAAAGTGATGGATACCCATGTATCGGGTTTCCCAGGTTGGGGATTTTGATTCCATTATTTAATTGCCTTATATTGCTTGTTTTCTTGAGGTTAATTGATAGTAATATATGCTTGGTTTCAAGTTCGAGGATCACCCATGGGTGATTTCCATTGCTTTGTCTGTTTATCACCGTTTGGCTTAGGTTTCCTATGAGGCAAACCTTGTAGCATTGTTTTTCTGCCTTGTTATAGCTTATTGCATGTACTTACTGCTATTTATATGCTTTTGATTCATTGTTTCTATTATCCAAGTAGTTTTTAAACTTACTTAGGGCTGCTAATAGTCGATTACGCACGACTAGACTGCAGAGGGATGTGTGAACCTGGTGAGGGAGACTAAAGAGGGAAGTGATGATTAAGGGATTACCTAGAGAGTCGGTTATAAATTAGTTTCATACACAGGATCTACGAGAATTGGACTTTGTGCTTCCCAAGATTGTCCTTAGTTTACGAATGTATCGAGACAATAGGAGGAATTAGCCGTAAGTGCTTCCTCAGAGAGTCTGTAGCTATCATTGCAAGGCTATAGGGGAATGGATGGTGAGAGCTTCCATAGTGTCTGTGCCTTGTATGATTATTTTACTAGAGTGGTATTCCAGTAGGATCCACTTAGAGAGTTAGTTTTATTATTATTTTGGTTGGTTGTGATGAGTCCACAAAGCCAAATAAAAATCATGGGTTTGTACTACTTGTTGTCTAGGTAGTCTGTTGAGATACCTGTTTTTTTACTTGTTGTGACTTGAGAATATAGAGCTCTTTGATAGACTCCTTGGTTGATAATTAAATGATTGTATTAAATTAATAAATAAATATGAATGGAGATTTTTAGGATTGTTACTTGGTGTACCTCTGTTTCTCGATTGCATTTATTTCCATTACTTTTGCTATTTTGCTGACTGATAGTAGGGCTTAGATCTTGTGGTGATTGCCTACTAGGATAAGTCTCACACCCTGTTTGGGTCCTTCTTTTCGGCCCAAATAGGTTATATGGTTAAAGGTGTGGATAGGGATTGTGGCACTTCTACTTATAGTACATGATTGCTGGTTGGAGCTGGGGAGCATAGGTCTGAGCTTAGGCTTGCGATGCTGTTGGAGTTGCTATTACTTTTAGTACTTTTTTTTCATTTGTATTTCAGTATGTTGTTCTGTTTGCTACTTTCCATAGATACTTGTACCTGCAACATCATTATCATCATTACTATATATATTCATTGCTTCCGTTGTTTGGTTTCAGTTGTTGTATGTTGTTTACTACTTCCGCTATTGACTGTTATTTCTTTTCCCTTGTATACCTTACCAAATGAGTGAATAGTTTCCCCAATAACTTACCAATCCCATCACTGCTAGTCAAAAACCTATGGCATTTGGGGAAATGAACTTGAGGTTATGTGGTGAACCGGGACGAGGCACCAGTTGAGTGGCTCCAAATTCGGGTCGTTACAAAGCGGTATTAGAAGAGTTTCTTCCTTTTCTGTTTGAATTACTGTTTGGAAATATTAGACGGGGATAAGACAGATTAGGTAAATGGTAAATAGTTATGCCCGGGAGTTCTAGAGCCCATGTACACGGAAAAATCATGATTACCTCGAATGTTGTAATTTTCAAGTTCTGCAAATGTTGCAGTTTAATTGATTTCACCATTGGGTGATGAACTTGTTTTGCGTTGTTACTGTTTATATGATTGTGGTTCTATTTTTTTGCAACCTGATGAGATAAGGGTATGTCATCTCATGCATCATATAGGAACATGTTATAAAATCACATTCCATGCATTTTTCCATACCATATATGTTGCATTAGAGATTGCATGCTGTTGTGATAGAATTTGTGATAGACAATTCATGCCGTTGTGATAGCTGCTGTGATAAAATACCTGATATGTGGATATGGAATCAGTTGTTTAGATCTCTTTATCACGGATGCCGAAATTTTCTCCTAGAGGTATTATGGGACCTCGAGGATCAGAATTTGGTGGGTTGCGAGTTTGTTATATTGTTTCTTGTTATATGCATTGTTATGATGCCAAGCTTTGATTCGCGAGGAGTATGGGCCCCTACATATTGGAATTTGTCAACTTAACCTACGTTTTCTGTGTTTTATGGGATTCAGTGAAGTTTTGAGGCTACTGTCCAAAAAAACATAGAATACACAGCGTGTAATTTATAAATACATGTTTTTTAGTTTTTGGTCGTGTCACTGACCATGTGGACAAGGAACCGGGGCTGTAAAAGGGTCTTTAGGAACACACCATGTACGGTTTGTACACACCGTGTAGTGGTAAACTGTGTAGGCAGTCGTGTCACTAACAACAATGGTTGGTAAAACTCCCATCGTACACACCGTGTTTGGTATGAAAATGCCGTGTAGTCTTGTTCTAGGTACCAAGCCATGTCACAAACAACATGGTTTGGTGTTATCTTCTCCTATACACGCCGTGTTTTTTCAGAACACGCCGTTTAAGGATCAGCCGTGTATCTAGCCGTGTAACAAACCACATGGGCTGTGGTTTTCCTTCAAGTGCACGCCGTGTCCCTTGGGAACACTCCGTGTAGTGTTGACTGTGTGTCAAGCCGTGTCACTAACAACACGTTCCAGGTAAGGCATGTCTAGTGCACGCCATGTCTTCTTCAACACACTGTGTAGTCTTCAGCTGGGACAGTCCGTGTGACTTACTTGTGTAGGAGTAAGTGTGTAGGGAGAAAAGGTTTTGTACACGCCGTGTAGATGGGATTTTTACACAGCCATGTATGGCCAAGGTACACGCCCAGGGTAAAATTTCTGGAAACACGCCGTGTAGTCATACTACACGCTGTGTAGTCATGTTTTTCCAAATTTTGAAGGGTTTTCCCTCCTATTCCATTTTACTCAATTATGTTGCAACCATGTTCATCATTAATGAAGGTGTGTTTTGATCTTTCGGAGCTATGGAACTAAGTCATCCTCCCGTTGCATGATAAGAACCAGGCAGTGATCGTACGCCCGATGCGACCGATTAGGTACTACCAGTAGTTCTGCCTATTGTTCCGGACGAGGCAACTACAATGATTCCGGACACTGGTGCCGACACTCAGTTCAGAGAGGGTTTCATTAGATTCATGTAGACCTTCCAGGGAGTTCATCATCCTTCCCCGACTATGGCAGAGCTAATGCGGGTTTTTAAGTAGCAGCATCCTCCCAAGTTCACAGGGGATGGAGTACTGCCGGCTACGGAGTCATGGATAGAAGCTAGGTTATCTATCTTTGACCATCTTGAGACACCCCTAGACATGAGGGTGAAGCTCAAGACTTACATGCTGTGAGACTCCTCCAAAATATGTTGGGACGTAGTTTCTCAGGCAGGGTGCCAATGGACTATGGCATGGGATGAGTTCAAGCGTACGTTGTATGACTACTTCTACCCATCAACACTGAGGGCTGACAGAGCTTGGGAGTTCATGAAACTACAGAAGGGTACTCTTTCAGTTATGAAGTATTCTTCTTGTTTTATATAGTTACAGCATTTCGCTCCTTTTTAGGGAATGAAGGGCTATTCTTGGTAAGGAATATTTAGGAGGGACTCAAACCAGAGATCAGATCACATGTGAATGTCTTCCAGTTGAAATATATTACTCTGATAGTCAACTTGGTGCTGATCATGGAAAGGAACCTAAGGGAGACTGATGCTATGGACTAGGGCGGTTCAAAATCCGTGGCTGATTCTTTTCAGATAGACAATAGGAAGCGCCACCGAGTCTCTACTCGAGGCCACTTGAGGAAGTGAGTTATTCCTTCTCAAAGATAAGATCTCTCTTCTGAAACCCAAGTGGTGTGTTATCAGTGTGGGAGGAGTGGTTATAAGAAGCCCTAGTTCCCAAGAGACCCAGTGGAGTGCCGATCATGTGGGAAGATGGGTCATCTGAAGAATTTCAGCAAGGTTTTTCTTCCAGCAGCTAGTGAAGGAGGATCCGTTTTGACCCCGCATACAGAATCAGGGTTACCAGTTCTGTAGTAGACTGGTGGATGGAGTTCTTCAGGTCGTCCAGGTTAGGGTACGGTCCGTGGACGCAGTGGTCAGGCTTAAGGAGGAGCAACTCAAGGTTTCCAGGCTGCTACAAAGGGCCGTAGTACATTCCAGACTTTTGCTGGAGAGCACATTCATCAAGAGTAGGATCCCACACCCTCTACAGTTCGAGGTACAATCTTAGTGGCCTCATTTTTATCTTTATTTATTTTTAATACTGGCGCTTCACATAGACTTATCTCTATTTCTGTCGTGGAGAGCCTTGGGCATTGTGTCTTTTTGTCTGCTGACATTTTGACTCCCGACACGCCCTTGGAAACGAGGACATATAGCGCACATCAATGGAAAGAATTCCCTCCAGAGGTTGCAGGGTGTAACTTCTTATGGGACCTCTATGTCCTAGAGATGACAGATGATGATGCCATTCTTGGGATGGACTGGTTGGTTCCCTTACAGGCAGTCGTCGATTACTATCACCGTAGGGTGAGTTTCGTATCACCAGACAGTGGGTCCTTTTTTCATAGAGGTGAGTGCGATGTCTGGGAAGGTAGAGCTAGACCATAACATCATATGCTAGGAGGGGTTACAACCAAGTTTTCTAATATTTATCTGGATGACCAGGGGACTTCATAGTTAGACTTTCCTCCAGTGGTGGATCGTTTCAGAGATGTCTTTCTAGATGACTTTTCATGTTTGCCTCTAGATCGTGAGGTAGACTTCTTGATTGAGCTCGTTCCAGGAGCAGCATCGGTGTTTATACCTCCTTATAGGATGGCTACACCTGAGTTGTAGGAGCTCAAGAATCAGTTGGATGAGTTGTAGGCAAAGGGGTTCTTCCGACCCAGTACTTCTTGATGGGGTTTTCCTGTCCTTTTTGCGAAGAAGGAAGACGGTACCCTTAGGCTCTATGTGGATTATCTAATGTTGAAGAAGTTGATGGTAAATAAATGATTTCCCTTGATGAAGATCGATGATATTTTCGATCATCTTCGAGGAGCCAGAGTATTCTCGAAGATCGACTTGAGATCCAGCTATCATCAGTTGCATGTCAGAACATCTAATATACCCCTTACAACCTTCCAGAGCAGGTATGGTCTGTATGAGTACTTGGTTATGTCGTTCAGTCTCACGAATGCGCCGACAGTGTTCTTGGAGCTGATGAACAGAGTGATCCATTTTTACTTGGATTCCTTTCATGGCGGTTTTTTGTGGATGACATCTTGGTGTACTCTCACACTCGATACGACCATGCAACCCATCTTGAGATCATTTTGAGTACACTGAGGGAGCATCAGTTATATTCTATGCTCTCAAAGTGCCTCTTTTGGATGGATGAGATCCACTTCCTGGGTCATGTCATCTTAGAGACATGGGTATCAGCAGATCCAGATAAGGTGAGAGTAGTAGTTACCTGGGAGTAGCCAAAGAATATCTTCGAGGTACATAGTTTCTTGGGGCTGGCTGGTTACTACAGGTGGTTTACATAGGACTTCTCATGCTTAGAAGCACCATTGATGTGGTTGACTAAGAAGGGGGTAATGTTTGTTTGGTTAGAATCTTGTGATTCATACTTTCAAGAGCTGAAAGGGAGGTTAACATTGACACCGATTCTAGTTTTTCCAGAGCCGGGCAGGAGTTATATAGTTTTTGATGATGCATCTGCCATCATACTTAGAGCAGTGCTTATGCAGGAGGATCGTGTTGCTGTGTATGGATCTCTACAGTTGAGGCCACATGAGAGGAATTATGCTACGCATGAGTAGGAGTTTGCTGCAGTTCTTCTTTCTTTGCGTTGTTGGATGAATTACCTTCTGGGAGTGCATTTTGTGGTATATACTGACCACAAGAGTCTCAAGTACATATTCACGCAGTGTGACCTGAATCTGAGACAGTGGATGTGGGTTGAGTATCTCCAGTCCTTCGACTTCGAGCTTGCCTATATTCCAGGGAAAGGAAATGCAGTGGCTTATGCAATAAGCTAGAGAACTCAGATACATACAGTTTTGGAGGCCAACAATGAGTGGCAGCATATGGCTCAGTAATCTGAAATTTATTTGGTGGTGCACGACAGACAGGGGCAGAATTTCTTATCTTCTCTAGCCGTTACCTCAGCGCCTCTTAACGGAGTTCAAATGAGGCAGCTAGCAGATTCAGAAGGCCTAGTCCTACGAGAAAGAATGTCTGGAGAGGACCCTCTTCCCAGATGGACCATTGATGAGGATGAGATCTTACATTTCCAAGGATGCGTATGGGTGCCAGCAAATATACGCAAGCAGCTGCTACGAGACTTTCAATCCTCCTTCTTGGATATTCATCCTGGTGTCACCAAGATGTATCGCGATCTACACCGCCAGTACTAGTGGCCAGGTATGAAGAGAGATGTGGCTGATTTTTTCATGATATGTTCAACTTGTCAGCAGGTGAAGGAAGAAAACCAATGACCAACAGGGATTTTTCAGCAGTTACCCATTCCCAAGTGGAAGTGGAATGATGTCGCGATGGACTTCATGACAGAGTTACCGAGATCATTGAGAGGGAATGACATGGTATGGGTTGTCGTAGATAGGATCTTGAAAGTTTCTCAGTTATTTCTAATAAAGAAAACCTTCAGTGTTGATGATCTTGGACGGTTGTACGTCCGTGGGATTGTGTACTTGCACGGGGTTCTTAGTACTATCATTTCAGATAGGGACGCCCTCTTTTATTTTCATTTCTTGTAGGGGCTACAGAAAGCATTGGGTACACAGGTACTTCTGTGTACAGTTTACCATCCACATACAGATGTCCAGTCAGAGCGCACGATCCAGGTGCTTGAGGATATGCTTTGAGCTTGCAATATGGACTTTTGTGGTTCTTGGGAAAAATATATTCTTGTTTTGGGGTTTTCCAATAACAATAGTTTTTGTTAGACTATTCAGATGGCACCTTATGAGGCTTTGTACGGTAGGCCATGCTGATCACCTTTGTGATGGCTGGAAGCAGGAGAGGAAACTTTGCTGGGACCTCGTCCTGATCCGGAGACCTCAGAGATGATAGAGTTGATTCAGAAGAGGATGGTACTGCATAGTCTCGTCAGAAATCTTACGCTGATTAGCGGAGACGACCTCTTTAATTAGAGGTCGGAGATCAGTTTTTCTTATGTGTTACCCCGAGGTTGGTACACAAGTGGATTATGAGATAGGGTAAGATTTCAACAAGACATGTCGGGCCATTTGGGGTTCTAGAGAGAGTCGGGCCACCTTCTTATAGGTTGCAGTTACCTCAGAGATATCAGTCTATGCACGATGGCTTTCATGTTTCTCAGCTTCAGCGCTATTTCTCATACCCGTCTCATGTTTTTCAACCTGAGGAGGTTGAGTTAGATTAGGATGCATCTTATAAGGAGAATCCTATCAAGATTGTTGATCATAGCACAAAGTTACATCATGGCTGGTCTGTTCCTCTGGTACGGGTGCTATGGCAGTATAGTCGTGTGCATGATGAGACTTGGGAGAGGCAGGCCGATATGCAATCATAGTGGCCAGAATTGATCGAGGTTTCTTCTTCACCACCTTTCTTGGGAAATTTGGGGATGAATTTATTTAAGTGGGGATGTTTGTAAGAACCCAGATCTTCTTTTCAGTTATGTCTTTCCTTTTTCTGATGTTTTTGAGAAAATATGAGTTTCTGGAAATTTTTGAAGTACACGCCATGTACTTTATGAGTACATGCCATGTACTTTTCTCCCACATGAGGTCGTGCGCTAGCCATGTCCAGGACACAGACATGGGGTGTAGTGATGAGGAGGAGGCCGCTTAATGCGGTGTATGGAAGGGTCGAGTACACGTCATGTACTCATGAAGTACACACATTGTAATTTTATTTTTATTTCATTAATCAGACTGGGGTCACATCTAATCCCTGTTTCCATCTTCTTCTATTCCTAATTCTTTCCAGAGCATCTAAGGAGCCCGATTCTTCTCCGAACCATGAATCCTTCACCAGTTACCCGAATCGAATGTCGTCGATTGCGTTGGAATCGTAGCGATGAGTTCTCCCTTCTTCTTGAGTTTCATTACATGATCTTTCCTCTTTCTCAAGATATCATGGGTTGAGCGTTTTGGATGTTTTCGTAGATCTTCGTCGTTTTAAGGAGTATAAATCTTCGTGGCTCAAGTATATCGATCTCCTAGGATCGAGGTAGGTGGTTTGTTTCCCTACATTTAATGCCTTCAAGTTTTTGTGCAAAATGTGCTAGATACCCAATTATCGGGTATCCGGTGTTTGGGATTTTGACTCCATTATTTAATTGAATTATATTTTTTGTTTTCCTGTGGTTAATTGACAGCAATATATGCTTGGTTGCATGTTCGAGGATCACCCATGGGTGATTTCCCCTTGGTTTGGCTGTTTATCACCGTTTGGCTTAGGTTTCCTGTGAGGCAAACGAGGTAGCATTGTTTGACTGCCTTGTTATAGATGATTGCATTTATTTCCTGCTGTTTATATGCTTTTGATGCACTGTATCTATTATCCATGTAGTTTTTGAACATACTTAGGGCTGCTGACAGTCAATTACACATGACTAGATTGCTTAGGGTTGTGTGGACCTCGTGCGGTATACTAAAGAGGGAATTGACGATTAAGGTCTTCCCTAGAGAGTCTGTTATAAATTAGTATCGTACGCAAGACCTACATGAATTGGACATCGTGCTTCCCAAGAGTGTCCTTAGTTTACGCATGTATCGAGACCACATGAGGAATTAGACGTAAGTGCTTCCATAGAGAGTCTGTAGCTATAGTTGCAAGACCATAGGGGAATTGACGATGAGATCTTCCCAGAGTGTCTATGCCTTGTATGATTATTTGACTAGAGGTTTGTGCTAGTAGGAGCCACCCAGAGAGTCAGTATTATTATTTTTTTGGTTGGTTGTGACGAGTCCACCCAGACAAAGAACAATCTTGGGTTTGTTCGGCTTGTTGTATAGGTAGTCTGTTGAGACACCTGTGGTGTTACTGGCTGTGCCTTGAGAATATAGAGCTATTTGAAAGACTCCTTGGTTGATAATTAAATTATTTTATTAAATTAATAAAAATTTTGAATGTATATTTGTAGGATTATTACTTGGTGTACATCTGTTTCTCTGCTGCATTTATTTCCTTTAATTTTGTTATTTTGCTCACTGACAGTAGGGATCAAATCTTGTGGTGATTGACTACTGGGATTAGTCTCACACCATGTTTGGGTCCTAATTTTCTGCCTAAACATGTTATATGGTTGTAGTTGTGGATATGGATTGTGACCCTTCTACTTTAGGTACATGATTGCTGGTTGGAGCTGGAGAGCATAAAACTGAGCTTAGGCTTGCGATGCTGCTGGAGTTGCTATTACTTTAACTACTTTGTTTTCAGTTGTATTTCAACACGTTGTTTTGTTTGATTCTTTCCTTAGACACTTGTACCTGGTCCATCATTATCAGCATTACTATATATATTCATTGCATCTGCTGTTTGGTTTCAGTTGTTTTATGTCGTTTACTGCTTCCGCTATTGACTGTTATTTCATTTCAATTGTATTCCTTACCAAATGAGGGCATAGTTTCCCTAATAATTTTCCAAGGCCCTCGCTTCTAGTTGGCATCCTTTTCCATTTTGGGAAATGTGCTTGAGGTCATGTGGCGAACCGGGGATGGGGCACTAGTTGAGTGGCTCGGGATTCGATTTGTTACACGCATGGCCCAGCCTAAATAATTTTTGTTACTTATCCTTGACACTAAGAATAGATTATATATTCTCCCCTTCAAATGAGATATATCTTTGAAAGTAAATTTTTAAGAGATTTATATACCATTATTTCTATTATAATTAGATATATAGTTACATCTAGACCTCATTTTAAAAATCTAGCCAAATTATCCACTTCTATTACATTCCCCTCATAATCCTAGAAATTTGGCCAATCAATTTATAATTTGGTATTCTACATTAACCCTATTCTATGGTGTCAAAATATTCAAGTAAATTATTCCTCTTAGAGACCCAAAATTCTATGAGCAGAATACACCTATTTGAGATATTCAAAATCCATAGTTCCATTTGTTACTTAGTGTAATTAAAAATACTATAGTAGGTTATTGCACTTTATAACCAGTAAAAATTGTGTCTATATTCTCATCCTAGTTCCAAAAATACTTTTTTGGAGACATTTCACTTGGTGAACAAATTTCCACTAGGGTTTTGGTCATAAAATCATCCTAGATATTAAGGGATGTAGAAAAGTTCCCTACATTTTCCTTAAATTTATATTATTTTCATTTCAAATAAATCCAATTCTTAGTGGAAAAGTTTTATTATAATTGAGAAATTTAATACACACAATTCGACATATAGTCCATAACATGGTCATATCTCAGGGAACACATGCTGAGTTGGAGTATAAAAGTATCTCCCTTCCCAGAGAAGAAGATAATTAGATTTAAACACAATATATAACATCGAACACACCAAGGGATGATGATTAATAAAAAAACACCACCCAGTCTTCTAATGTAGTATTGATTACCTTTTCCAAGAGTTGGTATATATTTCAAAAATTTCCGATGAATAATGTTTCAAAAAGTTATAACATAATTTGAGGGAATTGACAAAAAATTATGGCCTTGGGAAATTGCTTCTATAGGGAAAACCATTTAGATAATGACATAGTTCATTCAATGAGATTCAATTTGGCAGCACATTGGGTAAAACAATACTTACATATTAAACATTATATGAATTAGAAGTTGGAAATTTGTTAAGAGGAAATATGATATCCGGCTCCCGCTCAGGTAACACTGTTCCATTTTTTATCTCTTATTCACACATATCGTTTTAGTGACCAAGTCCACATACCCTGGTTTATAAACCCTGGTATGTGTGCCTATGTCACCTTTGGTATTTATATAAACAAATATGTAAAATAATTAAAAGACACTGAATCATATAGAAGAGGAATAAAGGTATGATGTTAATTTACCATACCTATTCTAGATCCCCATCATAGGGGTTCCGTGATTCAATTAATATTATGAATTATATACTAGGGATCCAAAAACCCTTGTCATCCTTAGGTGCCCCTCAATAAGGAGACCATTCACCAAGGGAAACTGATTGGGTTAATTCATTGGACTAGTGACCCTTACTAGGGTGCAGCTTCACTGAAGGTTCCTACCAATGAGAATTCATTTCCTTAGTGCCTCTAAAAAAGAATATCATATTCATATAGGGCCCCTTACTTGGCAGTCTATTCATATATGTATCCCACCCAGGTATCCATACTAGGGTAAATTCATTTTTATATGTCTCACTCAAAGAATCCCCAATTATGTTTAACTCATTAATGTAGTTATCTTAACATTGGTGGCCCTCAACCAAGGCCTAAAACCCTAGAACCCCTACCAGGGTGAACACATTCAATTAGGGATGATAAATAGGGAGACCCTTTTCCAAGGTCTCATAATTAGGCTCCCATGCTAAGAAGAACACATTTTAGTTAGTATCAGTACTGGGGGTTCCTACTAAGGATAACTCAGTCACTCAGGGACCCTTATTGGGGAAACAATTCACCTATGTGTCACACCCCAAATAGGTGGAAATCGTTCACCTAGGTATGAAAAATGGGTACCCCTACTAGACAAAACACACTTTTCTATTTCTCAAATATTGGTTCCCCAAATAGGGTGAAATATGCATTTTACCCTATATTTAGGTAAAACCATTTCCCAACCCCATACATGGGTGAATCATCACCTCGACCTAAAATAAACCTATAGCTAGGTCTCCTACCTGGGTTCTAGTTCAACCAAGGTCTGTTCCTAGGTTTTAATTCTTAACATAAATAACATGAGTTGAGATTATACTCTATGTCTCCATAATTCCTTAATTTTAGATACTTATCCTGGTTTCAACACACAAGGGAATCCTACTATGAATAATCACAAAAAACCTACCATTATCCCACTCAACAATGAGGTCCCAAACATAATGTAAACATCGATGATATACAAACTAAATCCTTTATTTTTGTCTCTGTCACAACAAAACATCCATGTCACATAATTTAAAATTTCTTGACAATATCATCACAATATAATGTTACACTGTATGGACGGCTCCTGTCACTTGATCTTAAACTGTGAAACTCAAACCACGTATGTTTTGATTCTAAATCTCAGATTAGATGTAAAATATTCTTTGAGGATACGTCCCAACTCTATAAAATACCTTTTGAATTATTTTATAATAATTTCTTAATCCACTCTTCCTAATTTACATTGTGACAAAATATTCATCTCAGTTTAATTTCATATACCCAAAATTGAGATTATTTTCTTGGTCACTAAATTACGTTCAGTTAATATAATCCTCTTGGTTTTCCCATTTTTCTCAGGTCAAAATAGTCCTATGGGTTTCTCAAAATACAATGAGATTAGATACTACTATTATGTTTCCAAAACTCATCAAGTTTCGATACTCCTCTTGTATAAACCTGAACTCTAACAAATAAAATTCCCCCTAATATTTAATAAAATGTTATATTATGAAATATGGATATTGAAAACACAAGAACTTATTTGATTTTATAATATACTATCATATTTAAATGACCATTATTCATTTTTTACTATTGATAATATATTATTTGTTTAGTGACCACTTGGTTAGTATAAACATAGGGTTTCAAAAAATCCAATTGACACAAAAAGAAGAATTGTTGGCCTGAACCATTTGGATTGTACTCTATGATGCCCATTTTGAAAATGTTATAAGGGAGATAATATTAGTGGGATTTGATCGAGACAAATCCGAAGTTGAGATCCAATATCCTAATACGGATAAAAACCATTTATTGGAGAAGGTCAGGCATATCTAGATCATGACCTAAACTAAGTACACTGAATCACACCATGAAAATCTTACCACTGTATACCTTGCACATCAAGATTTTTCTGCTTTATTAAAGGGATATGTACCAAGACCATATAAATACAAGTATTTACATTACTTTTATAGAATAATGAATATATTTTGATCGTATTATTATTATTTTACAAATGATATTTATTTTCATGCAATAATAGACAAAAAATATTTTTGGTTAATATTCAAATTCCATTAAAGAACATATATTTATTAATTAATGGATTCTTAAAATAATTAATAATTAATAAAGTATTATAATATTTTTAGTTAAATATAAATCATAATATATTTTTTATGAAGCAATATGTAAATTTAACATTGGTTTGAAATCCATTATTTTTAAAAATCCCACCATTTCTGAAAAAATGAAAATTTTATTTTAAAAGTTTAAATTAAAATATTTATCAATTTATTTATATAAGATTAATATTTATAGAATCCCGTCTTTTTATAACATAAACATTCATTACATTACACAAAACTGAGGATCTTTAAGGTTTAGTGTCTTGGAAACCAGGAACATAATACATGAAAACAACATAAATAATTCTTCTTACACACTTGAAAGGCTTCTTCTTAAGTTCATACTAGGTTCATTACTAAATCTCATAACCTGGGGACATACATCAAAATAAAGGGTGAGCAGAAGGCCCAGTAAGGGAAACAAGAGGAACACTTTACATGTGAACTTGATATACTTCAATAAGGACATGAAAAGAACTTTAAGGCATGAGAAAGAAATCATGAGGCATTTCATAATAAAAATAAAATTTTTCATAACTTGAAGATGTGGATACATAATTTAACATAGAAAATCATGAACATATCACCAAGGTCCATCCCCAAGGTGTCATTTGAAAATTACCAAGGTTATTCACCAAGGTATCGTGAAAATTGTAATCTCTAGTGGTTACATCATTACCCAATGCATTGGAGGGCTATCAGGGCGCACCCTTAAATTTGCCTTTATTATCATGTGAGCCACATATATCATCATCAGTAATTTCATAAATAACCCATATATCATAAAATAAATGGGTTTCATTTCATAATCATAACATTTTAAAAACTGCTTTAAAGACATGATCTTTACGTCACTTTAAACCCACAGAAAGGGAAGGCGGGTCTCATGTTTGTAAATCCCAGAATTTAAAATAGAAAATTTTGATATATATGTGAATACCCTTGTAGAAATAAGGGCTTTGAGTATTCACTTTATAACATAAAATAATTTTTAGAAAAGAGAGAGGCATTTTGAGACGAAAATTCTGCATCATAACGGCTATGTTACAAGGTTTTAGAAAACATTGAAAAGAGAGGGGACATGGGTCACCCACTCATAAATGATCCATAAAACAGTATGGGGACAGAATATAAGGGATTTAATAAAATGTTAATAAAATTTGAAAGATATACCATATGAAATAAAAAACATGGAAGTGAGACAAAAATAAGATTTCTCTTATGTAAATTCGGCAGCCTAACGGCGTCACTTAACTTCAATAAAAAAATTATTTGACAAGATCAAATATGGTCTCTCATAATATGATCATAAGATATCAGTATGAATGATATAGAGATCATACCCCAAAATAATAAAAAGGAACTTGAAAGACTTGACATGAAAATCGAACTTGAAAAATGAGAAGGGTCAAAGAATTCCTTAAAAATTCGGCAGCCTAACAGCGTCACTTAAACTTTCATAAAACGAAATGATGAGAGTAAGAGGGGATATATAATCATGTAAACATGAAAAGGGAATTAAGAGGAATATAAAATAACATCCACTCACATAAGAACATGGAGCATAAAAGGAATTACATAAAATAGATTTCACGAAAAGAAAGAGAGAGGTCGGATCCCTTACCTTAAAACGTAACTCTAAAAACTCAAAGGTTTGGACCTTGAGGGCTTGGGGGAACGTTGGGAGGACTCCTCGGGAGGTAAGGAGACCCAAAATTCTTTGGGGGAGAGTTGGAAGTGAAAACTAAAGGAGGAAAGGGTGGGTATTTATAGGGAATGTGAGGGGACAAGGCATTAATGGCCAAGGGACACCTCACAAGTGATTTTCTCAAAACCATGTGCTCTCCCTTGGAATTTACCATGGAGTTAGGCCACATGGGGCCCCCAAAACAATAATTCATCACCCTTGGCCGGCCAACCCTTAAAATATCTCATGACATCATCATGACACAGCTATGATGTCATTAAACATACCGAAACCCTAAAACTGCATTTTCACTATTCACTGAAAAATTCAACTTACATAGAAAAATCCCAAAATTTCACCTTAACCAAATATCGATGCTCTAATTACATTTATGAAATCGATTTTATAAAAATAATTCTCTAAATAATTTTAATTTAATTTTTAAATAAAAACACTATTCATCGAGAATTCGTTTTTTTCAGAAAAACCCCCAAAAATTACCATAACATAATATCGATGCTCTAAGTTTAAAAATAAAGACCTTTTTATAAAAATAACTTTCTAATAATTTCTAATTAAATTTTTAATTAAAATAACACTATTCACTCGAAAAAACTAATACTTGACTAATAATTTATGAAACCTTTATTTACCCATTTTATTGAATCACATTACTTAATCTAGGTGTCTGAATTATATTAAAACTTTTTTTGAGTGAAATTACTAATCCATTTGGTCACATTACTAATCCTAAGTGTAAAATCCCTATTCATAATTTACTATTCATCAAAAATTAATTTGATCTTATTAGACTCCAAATTCCTTACTGAACACTTTTGTAGAAGACCATTTTTTTGAAAATCATTACACATCATTAATTATTTAGGGTTTACATAAATATTTTAAAATATCCCTTTTTCAAAATTCATCAATAAAATACATCCTAAAATTATCCAGACATTTGAAGTTTCACAAACATCACTAAAGGAAGAAATCTTAATTCATTCATCCCAAAGGATTACACAAAGAAGCTAGGGTCTCATCACATAGCCCCTTATAACACCGACATATGACCTAAGTGTAAGGTGTTCTATGGTGAGAGAATCCGAGGGAGGCCCAGATAACAATTCCCTAGTAGTAATCTCTACTAACTTGAACTTCTCCCGCATGCATTTCCTTTCAAGCTTGACACGCTGGAGTTCAGCTTGGGCTTGGCCCAAAGCGAAGCCCAAAGATGCTACCTCCTTCCCAAGCTCTGATAAGTGGGCTTCATAAGGTTCGAGTCTACTGGATGAAGCCATCGACTCCTCTTTCTACATTAACCATTAACATCTCTATTAAATTGTTAAGAGTAAGTTAATATACTATTTAAAAAGTTTGGGTTGTTTCATTCTTCCCCCCTTAAGAAATTTCGTCCCTGAAATTTATACTTGAGGCCTAGTCGAAAAGATGAGGGTACTTTTGCTTCATTGTTTCCTCAAGCTCCCAAGCCGCTTCTTCATATTTATGATTCCTCCACAACACTTTCACAAGGTGGGTAGTCTTTTTTTCGTAGAACCTTGTCTCTATGGTCTAAGATCTCCACTGGCTGCTCCTCATAAGAGAGGTCATGTTCCAGTTGTACCACCTCTGGGTTCAGTACATGCAAAGGGTCGGGTATGTACTTCCTCAAGAGAGATACATGGAAGACATCTTGAACTTGAGATAGGTTCGGTGGAAGTGCTAGACGATAGGCCACTGCTCCTATGCGATCAAGGATTTCATAGGGGCCAATGTACCTATCGCTGAGCTCCCCTTTCTTCCAAAACCGCATAACTCTCTTCCATGGAGAAATTTTAATGAAGACTTTGTCGCCAACTCCAAACTCCAAGTCCCTTCGACGATTGTCAGCATAGCTCTTCTGCCGACTCTGAGCAGCCTTTATGTGTTGTTGGATGGCATGAACCTATTCTGTCATCTCTTGCACAAGATCAGGCCCAAGAAGCTTTCTCTCACCAGCTTCATCCCAACATGTAGGAGTTCTACATCTCTTTCCATACAGAGCTTCATAGGGTTCCATCTGAATACTCGAATGGAAGCTGTTGTTATAAGAGAACTCAACTAATGGGAGGTGTTGATCCTATCCACCTTTAAATTCCATTGAGCATAATCTCAGCATGTCTTCGAGTGTCTGAATAGACCTTTCAGATTGGCCATCAGTTTGAGGATGATAGGCAGTACTAAAATTCAATTCAGTACTCAGAGCATGTTGAAGACTTCTCCAGAATTTTGATGTAATCTTGGATCACGATCAGACACGATGGATAGTGGTACCCCATGAAGCCTTACCACTTCCTTCACGTATATCTTGGAAAGTTGATCCAGAGAGAAATATTCCCGAATAGAGATAAAATGGGCGGTCTTGGTGAGATGGTCCACAATAACCCATATCACATTGTTTCCTTTAGATGTTTTCGGGAGACCAGTTACAAAGTCCATAGTGATATTATCTCACTTTCATACTAGTATGGGTAGCGGTTGTAATACCCCCTTAGGAAGTTTTCGTTCTTCCTTTACTTGCTGACACACCAGGAACCTTGTAGTGTAATCAGAAATCTCCCTCTTCATATTATCCCACCAATAATGATCACGAAGGTCTCTATACATCTTAGTGCTTCCCAGATGTATAGATAAAGTAGAACAATGAGCTTCATCCATCAATTATTTCTTTATCTCCAGAATAGATGGAACACATAGTCTAGTACGAAATTTTAATAGACCTTCTTGATCAATATTGAAATCAGGGAACTTCCCATCTTTTACAGCCTCCAACTTCTCCTGCAGCAAAGGATCTTCTTTTTGAGCCTTCTTGATCTTCTCTAGTAATGAAGGTTGATAAATCATTTGGGATAGGGTTGATGATGTCCCTTTCCTTATAATTCCCATGTCCAGTTTTACTAGATCTTTAATCAAGGGATCTCCTAGGATCATCATTGTTTCCAGAAAAGCAGGATCTTTCCTGCTTAATGCATCCGTGACTTTATTTGCTCTTCCAAGGTGATAATGAATGGAACAATCATAGTATTTAATAAGCTCCAACCATCTCCTTTGTATCATGTTAAATTATTTCTGCATGAAAATATACTTTAAACTTTGGTGGTCAGTTTATATATCACATTTCTCCCCATAAAGATAGTGCCTCCATATCTTTAGAGAAAAAACAACTACCGCTAACTCTAGATCATGTGTAGGATAATTGTGCTCATGAATCTTCAAATGTCAAGATGCATAAGCAATTACCTTCTCATTTTTCATGAGGACGCACCCAATCCATTTTAGAGATACATCACTAAAAATAACGAATCCTTCTCCGATAGAGGGTAGTGTTAACACAAGTGCAGTAACCAATCTCTTCTTCAGCTCTTGGAAACTTTCCTCGCATTCCTTTGTCCAGATGAACTTAACACCTTTTCGAGTCAACTTGGTTAGTGGATTAGAAACCTGTGAAAAGTTTTTCACAAACCTCCTATAATATCCCGCTAACCCATGGAAACTACAAATCTCAGTTACTGTTGTGGGTTGAGGCCACTCCTCCACAACCATTGTCTTTGCAGGGTCAACCGATATTCCTTCATTGGTTACGATCTGCCCCAAGAAAGCCACTTGTTGTAACCAAAAATCACACTTGCTGAACTTTCCAAAGAGCCTCTCCTTCCGTAGAGTTTTCAAAATAACCCTCAGATGATCTTCATGTTCCTCACAACTTTTTGAATATATCAAAATATTATCAATAAAAACTACCACAAAGTTATCAAGGTAGTCCTTAAAGACTCTATTCATCAAATACATGAAAATAGTAGGATCATTAGTCAAGCCGAAGGGCATAACTGTAAACTCATAATGACCATATCTTGATTGGAAGGCAGTCTTTGGAATATCTTCCTTCTTCACCCTCATTTGATGATAACCAGATCGAAGGTCAATCTTAGAGAAGAATTGAGCCCTGTGAATTTGGTAAAATAAATCATCAATTCTTGGAAGAGGATATCTGTTCTTCACTGTGATCCCATTCAGTTCTCTATAATCAATGCATAGCCGCATTGATCCATCCTTCTTCTTCACAAAGAGAACTGGTTCTCCCCAAGGAGACACACTTGGTCGGATAAACCCCTTCTCCAATAAGTCTTGGAGTTGTTTCTTTAACTCTTCTAGCTCCACATTTTCTATTCTATACGGAGTCTTTGATATCGGTTGAGACCCAGGTACGAGTTTAATGGAGAACTCTACCTCTATTTCTGGGGGAGGTCCATGTAACTCCTCAGGAAATACATCCATGTATTCCTGAACAATCTTAACATCTTCTATTTGTATGCTCCCTTTTCCGTCTTCATCATCACTGATTAACTCCATAAACAAAGCTATAGGAGGTGCTTCTAGATAGGGATCAGTTCGGGATATCTCTCCTTGGATGATAACTGTAGGTCATTCATTCAAGACTACTGATATTTCCTTACTTCTGCATTTGATCTTAGCATTATACTTTGAGAGCCAGTCCATCCCTAGTATAATGTCGAATTCCATCATGGGAATGACTACTAGATTTGGGATAAGATTGTTCTCACTAAAGTAAACACTAGAGTCTCTAAATACTGTTGATGCAAGGATAATCCCACTTGGAGTCTTGACTGACAACTCTACCTCTAGCAGTTCGATGATTGATTCTATATTCCTTGCAAACATGGAGGAAATAAAGGAATGCGTAGAACCAGAATCAAATAAAGTACTTTCTAGTTTTGAGAGGACAACAAGAGTACCTTCTATCACATCGTTCGGAACTTCAACTTCAGTTGTTGTGATAGAGAAAGCACGACCTTGCTCTCTTGGCCTCTGCTGAGGTTGATGGTGATTCCCCTCCACCGCCCTCGGATTTGGACATTGATTAGCAAAGTGCCCAAGATATACACACATGAAGCATGTGACTTCGGGTAGGGCCAGAACCATCTTTCCTCTGTCATTAGTGTTGGGAAGTTGAGGCTTCATATCACTACAACAATTCTGAGAAATATGGCCTTCTCTTCCACACCTGTAGCACTTACCACTTCCGATCAAGCAGTTCCCCGAATGCTTCTTCCCACAGTTATTGCATGTGGAATGTTGTATATGCTTTCCACCTCTTTCCTGATCAAAACGTTTTCCCAGGATTGGTTCTAGAGTTCTCTTCTTTTCATTATATTTGTGAGACCACTGTGTCTCCCCAAACTCTAGTTCAACTTTCATAGCACTTTGAACTATTTCTTCATAGCTATCATAGTCCATGTTGGCTAGATTCTTCCGCAGATGAGGTCGTAGTCCGCCAAAGAATCTATCAACCTTACCATTAGGGTCCATGGAAAAGCTTGAGGTATAATGGGAAAGCCTTGTGAAGTTCATCTCATAGGTTCCAACTGATTCATTCTCCTTCTACTTCAGCTCGAGAAAATCTTTCTCCATTCTCGTTCTCATCGAATGAGGGAAATACTTATTAAAGAATATTCCCCGAAACTCTTCCCACTCCATAGCTTCCATCTCTCCTTGTGGCTTCATGTTTTTGATCAGTGACCACCACTGATCACCTTCTCCCTCTAGGTGGTAAACAGCAAGGGTGACTTTTTCTTGTTCCGAACAATGAAGTACAGAAAAGATCTTTTCAATGGAGCTTATCCATTTTTCCGCAACCAATGGGTCAGTAGATCCACTGAATGTTGGTGGTCGTTGATGCATAAAGGACTCAACAGAAAGTTGTTCCCTTCGTGGTGAGATCGGCCTCTCAGCTTAATTCAAGTTATTACTCATAACTTGAGTCAGTTGGTTCATCATTCGCATGAATGTTTCCATTCCGGATTCCATCAGAGGGCCGTCAGCACATGCTGCATTGCGGTCACCATCAGCACAATTCCTTCTATTTCCCGCCATTTTCTAAAATAATAAAACCTTAGTGAGAAACTTATTTCATTTATGAATCTTTTAACTAAGACTTAATGCTTAGAAAATTACACTTCATTATAATTCCTTCATAATGATTCATAAAAAGCTTGTGATTAATCAAACATATCCCCCGAGAGTGTCGTAACCAAGAGTGCAGCAAGGCCCGTTATCACGCACCAGTTCCCATTCGAGTCTAGCTCGAAGCGGTGTTTTCGGGTTTACCCCTATGTACATCTGTGCCAGAGCCGCCTCTACCTGCTCGTATCCAGATAGGGATGTATTTATTTGATAAACCACTTACTCAATACTTACCAAAATATCAGGATGTTTTCCTATATTTAAACTTTTCTATAGGGTTCTTCCTAAATTTTTTATATCCTAATTTCCACAAATAACTAAACCATCCATTGATACCAACTATAGCATCCCGTATTTTTATAACATAAACTTTCATTACATTACACAAAACTGAGGATCTTTAAGGTTTAGTGTCTTGGAAACCAGGAACATAATACATGAAAATAACATAAAGCATTCTTCTTAAACACTTGAAAGGCTTCTCCTTATGTTCATCCTAGGTTCATTACTATATCTCATAACCTGGGGACATACATCAAAACAAAGGGTGAGCAGAAGGCCCAGTAAGGGAAACAAGAGGAACATTTTACATGTGAACCTGATATACTTCAAAAAGGACATGAAAAGAACTTTAAGGCATTAGAAAGAAATCATGAGGAATTTCATAACAAAAATAACATTTTTCATAACATGAAGATGTGGCTACATCATTTAACATAGAAAATCATGAACATATCACCAAGGTCCATCCCCAAGGTGTCATTTGAAAATTACCAAGGTTATTCACCAAGGTATCGTGAAAATTGTAATCTCTAGTGGTTAAATCATTACCCAATGCATTGGAGCGCTATCAGGGCACACCCTTAAATTTTCCTTTATTATCATGTGAGACACATATATCATCATCCAAAATTTCATAAATAACCCATATAGCATAAAATAAATGGGTTTCATTTTGTAATCATAACATTTTAAAAACTGGTTTAAAGACATGATCTTTACGTCACTTTAAACCCATGGAATGGGAAAGCGGGTATCATGTATGTAAATCCCTGAATTTAAAATAGAACATTTTGATATATATGTAAATACCCTTTTAGAAATAAGGGCTTTTAGTGTAACAACCCAGGTAAATAAAGAATATGACATTTCATATTTATCTATATTTGTGAATAAAATATTGAAATGACTTTAAAGGGGAAGCTATGCTCGATGGCGTACCCAACATGCAACAACGAGTTTCTTGGGAATCTTACGTTGCACTCTAATAATAAAGTAATATTATTTTAAATGGTAGTTAATATGTAGCCGTTGTATTGGCGGGAATGGATAGAAATAACTAAAATATGATTATATATGTTCTTAAATATTTTTACATTTATACAATAAAAGATAAAGGCTTAAAATACGGAAAGAATTCAATTTTTGGCATATATGCCCCAGTTTTCACTAAAGGTTCACTTATCACCTTTTGATGGAGAACCGTCATTAAATATAGTTTTGTTCACTCTTAAAAATTATTTTGGACCAAATAAAACTCTTATTAAGAATCGGGACATCAAAATTTACTTTGTGTAAATTTTTGGTATCTTTCTGATAAAGTTCATTTTTTTTAATGAATAGTGTAAAATGTTGTATTTTAATTCAAAACCACTTTTTAATCTAATTTATTTATATGATTAGATTATATTTGGAATTGGTTTTAAAGTGAAATTAGAAAATATTTTTACCATTAAATCCAATAGTGGTTGTTGGAATCAATTTCACTTTGAAATCAGACTTAAACTAGTGTCAATCTTTTGAAACTTATTGTTTCATAAAACACGCTATTTGTCATGACAGCGGGAATTAATTATTAAATTAATTAATGTGACTTATATGTTTTGAATTTTGTAAAAAGTAATTCATTTTTGAATTCAGAATATCAAATATAGCTTAGGGTAAATTTTTGGTAATTTTCTGAAAAACATCAATTTTTGATGAATAGTGAAACCACTAAGTGGTATTCATGAAAACTGATTTTTCAGTTAAATGAAAGTTTACCACTAATGTGTATTGAATTTTGAAAATCCGACATACATGGTTGTCATTAAGAAGTAAAATGTGGTTCAATGAGATTAAAATAATTTTTTGGTGAATAGTAACTTATTAAGTTTTTAATCGCGATTAGTGGTAATTAGTGTAGTTTAAGGTATAAATAATGCTTTAATGATATGAAATGACCTAGACACATGTCCCAACCTTTTTTGTTGTGTCATGGCCGACCATGATAATCCATGGGTCAACTTTGGGACCCCATGGATCCACTTTGGTTGGGAAATGACATAAATAACATTTTATTTAATGTAAAAGTAAAATTGACACAAACATGATATGTTTTACTAAAACAATTTTTAAGTGGGGTTATACACGTAATCTTTTTGATTATAAATATTCATTGGAAATATAAAAATATTTCCTACATAATAGTATTTTTTTTATAATTTTTAGACATTAAATAAATTAAATTATTTAAGACATAATAATGATGCAGCGATGATATCATTATTTGACGATTTAAATAAAATGGAAAGATAATGTAAAATCTATGAACTACACATGTACAAAACATATTTTATGAGTGGATTTACAAGCCTTATCACCTTATCCACGAATTATATCAATGTGGTACCTTTTAAAACCGAAACACATTTTCTAATAAAGTAATATTTCTTTACTTTCCAAAAGTACCCCTCCTCTCCTCTTATAAAAGGCCCCCACCTCTACCTCATTTAACACACTCCTCAAGCCTTTGGCTCGGCCAAACCATGCCCATTTAATCTCTCCACATCCCTATCCTCATCCTAGAGGACTCCCTTTGGGAATAATCCTTTCAAAGGAAGCCATTAGGCTTAAATCAAAAGGAGTTACACTTTTAAAGGTAATTCATTCTCTCATGTTCATTTGTTTTATTTTGCTTCTACAACCCCCTAAACTCTTTTTATTTACTTCTTTTGTAACAACAACAGTATCTTAAATATACTAGGATGTTGTTATAAGATTTATTCTAGCTACACTCTCACACAACTACATCAAATGGTTAAATAACATACGGTTTCCGTGGATGGTGAAATTCTGCCTCCCGAAACGATGATTGTTCAATACTCATTTAACACCTTCAAAGGTGGCCATTATGATGTCACTATTTTTATATATGATATATAATATGTTTATGTTTTATTTATGATTCTGTATTTTTCATTTTTGTCTTACCTTTATGGCTTCCATTATGGGTATACGCGATATCTTCATTTAAGGAAGTGCGGACTACCGCCCCCTCAAAGTGATTTGATTCGTTAAATACCATATGTGGGATGTATAAAGGATGGAAATATGATATTATATATGATATTATACTGGAATTATAATATAACTTTATATTATTATTATTCCATTCTATAAAATACGAAATAGAAATGAAAGTAGCGTTCATGCGTACGTACGGCTTACCGTCTCCATGAACGGTGCATTTCATTTCTTACCTCTAAATGATTATGTAATGTTATAAATGCATGCATGTACTGGATATATATGACATAAATGATATCTACATAATGAATACAATTCCGGATATAATAAACATTTGGCCACACGAACAACATGTAATTGTAAGAAGACCACTTTCGACTTAAGAACCAAATATCGGCAAAACAAATATTATTAACTTAAATGATTACATAATGTTTGTGACATGGTAATAAGTGGTATAAAAGTAATAATTAACTTTAAAAAGGGTTATTAATGAATTAGAAATTAACTCAAGTTTATTATTCAGGAGATTAAAGAACAATCGAGTCAAGTCGGACCCGAGGTAAGGGATCCTACTCCTCTCTTTCTTTTTAAGTACACACTTTTATGACATTCCTTATAAAGCTCATCTTTCTTGTTATTGGGATGATATTTTATATTAAACTTACTGTAATTTTTATGTTAATGTGATGAGAGACCCTATTCTCTCTCATCAATCCATTTTTGAAGTCTTGAGTGGCGCCGTTAGGCTGCCGAACTTTCGTAAGAGATCTAACCTCTCTCTTTCTTTTTATGTACTCTCCTTTGTGTCACTTATTCTAAGCTCCTATTTGTTATGTTGGGGGATTTTCTTTTATATTCCTATTTATGTAAATTCTATTTTAATATTATGGGATACTCTATTTCATCTCATCAATCCATTTTGGAAGTTTTAAGTGGCGCCGTTAGGCTGCTGAGTTTTCGTAAGGGATTTTTCATCTCACTTTTATTCTCGTGAGATTTATGCTACATTTGCCACAATTTCCATTGAGTGGTTTATGTACTGCCCACTATTACACTCCTTTTGTAATATAATTCCATTTATGGGTATTTACATATTAATTGTATGACACTTCTTCAATGGGGTGTACTTTTCGAAAGTTACCCAAGTCGGTAAGGGAACCTTTCACCCTCCTCTTTTTAAAAGACTTATTTTGTTGGGTCTTTTAATTTACATATTTTTATATTGGGATATGTTCTCATATATCCTTATTGATGTAAATTTTATGTCCAAGTGATGAGATACACTTTTTATCTCTCATCAACTCATTTTGATGTGACGCCGTTAGGCTGTCAAGGGAACTTCTTAACCCAATTTCGATTTCTTTGGGTTCAGCATGTTGTTATTGAATATGTCATCCGTTGAATATGTGTGAATGACCTTTTATTGTTTTACACATAATATCCATGTATATTGGGTGTATTTATATTTGTCACACATATTTTGAGATTGATTTGTCCTTAATTTAAGGATACCTTCTTTATAAGGGATTTCATCACATTTGACATTTCTATTGAGGGTTCATTGTTGTTATGCACCAATTCACTCTTATATGGTGTATATACTGTCCTTTGGAGTATTATATCATGAATCCTTTTATTCTCATGATATTATAAAGTTCTGACTAAATGTTATTCCTCAATTATTGTATTCAAGTGTCTCTAATTTTGGTAAAACCCCTTTTACCAGAATATCGTTTTAAATGTTTTAATTATTTGTTCTTATTAATATCCATGTTTTCAAAATGGTTTTAAGGATTTATTTATATGGATATTAATGGTTTAAAATGTTAAAAGCTTCAAGGTGGTATGGGACACTTTGATTCAAAAATCTCTTTATTAAATGTTTTAAATGGTTTTGGAAATAGTTTCTTTGTGAATGGAATCATTATTTCAATATCCTAAAATGTCATATTGTGATTGAAATGTGGAAATGTTATGTTTCCTTTATTCATGTTTTATGTGATACGATTATGTTATGGTTCTTGGGCATTGTTATGAAGAATGGGTGGTTCCGTGATAAACTAAGGGCGGGTGAGCCCGATATAGCTCTCCAATGCATTGGGTAACGCGAAGGAGTGAAACCTTAAGGTTTCTCCGAAGAGATTTAGGGAATATACTGTGATGGGTATTCCAAATGTAACCAAGAGGGTTACTTCCTACGTAAGAATGTTATGAATGCCTCAAGTTACCTTTATGTCTTATGATTTCTATGATTTATTCATGGTTTGATGAGTTATGTTAAAGTGCCTTTGTTTTATGGGTAAAGTATGATTTCATTCTTATGTATATATGAACTCATGTTTCCTTTCCATATTTTTATAACTCTTACTGAGCTTTTTATGCTCATCCCAAGTTTTTGAAATGTTTTTCACAGGTCAAGGGAAAGGTACATGATGTGATGATAGTGTCAAGGATGTGTCAAGAAAGAATCCGTGTTATATTTTAAATATGTTCCCGTTGATGGGAAGAATGAATACTGTCTTTTATGTAACCACTTTGTTTAAATGTGGAATGTAATGCAAGTTTCATGATCTAATTCTCTAAAATTCTAAACCTGAAAAGATCCTCAATGTGTAATCTTGTAATAACTAAAGATTAAGTAAGGTTTAAGGCTGGGGCCTTATATTTAGTATTCACTTTATAACATAAAATAATTGTGAGAAAAGAGAGAGGCATTTTGAGACGAAAAGTCTGCAGCATAACGTCTATGTTACAAGGTTTTAGAAAGCATTGAAAAGAGAGGGGACATGGGTCACCCACTCATAAATGATCCATAAAACAGTAGGGGGACATAATATAAGGGATTTAAGAACATGTAAATGAAATTTTAAATATATAACATATGAAATAAAAAACATGGAAGTGAGACAAAAAAAGATTTCTCTTATGAAAATTCGGCAGCCTAACGGCATCACTTAAATTCAATAAAAAAATGATTTGAAAAGATCAAATAGGGTTGATCATAATATGATCATAAGAGACCAGTATGATAGATATAGAGATCATACCCCAAAATAATAAAAATGAACTTGAAAGACTTGACATGAAAATCAAACTTGAAAAATGAGAAGGGTGAAAGAATTCCTTAAGAATTCGGCAGCCTAACGGCGTCACTTAAACATTCATAAAAAGAAATGATGAGAGTAAGAGGGGATCTATGATCATATAAACATGAAAAGGGAAGTAAGAGGAATATAAAATAACTTCCTCTCACATAAGAACATGGAGCATAAAAGGAATGACATAAATGAGATTTCATGAAAAGAAAGAGAGAGGTCGGATCCCTTACCTTAAAACGTAACTCTTAAAACTCAATGGTTTGAACCTTGAAGGCTTGGGGGAACCTTGGGAGGACTCTTTGGGAGGTAAGGAGACCATAACGTCATTGGGGGAGAGTTGTGAGTGAAAACTAAAGGAGGAAAGGGTGGGTATTTATAGGGAAAGTGAGGGGACAAGGCATTAATGGCCAAGGGACACCTCACAAGTGCTTTTTTCAAAACCATGTGCTCTCCCTTGGCATTTACCATGGAGTTAGGCCACATGGGGCCCCCAAAACAATAATTCATCACCCTTGGCCGACCAACCATTAAAATATCTCATGACATCATCATGAAACAACTATGATGTCATTAAACATACTGAAACCCTAAAACTGCATTTTTACTATTCACTGAAAAATTTATCTTACTCAGAAAAATCCAAAAATTTCACCTTAACCAAATATCGATGCTCTAATTAAATTTATGAACTCCATTTTATAAAAATAATTTTCTAAATAATTTTAATTTAATTTTTAAATAAAAACACTATTCATCGAGAATTCGTTTTTTTCAGAAAAATCCCCAAAAAATATCGTCACATAATATCGATGCTCTGAGTTAAAAAATAAAGTCCTTTTTATAAAAATAATTTTCTAATCATTTTTAATTAAATTTTTATTTAAAAAAACTATTCACCAGAAAAAACTAATACTTGACTAATTATTTATGAAACCTTTATTTACCAATTTTATTGAATCACATTACTTAATCTAGGTGTCTAAATTATATTAAAACTTTCTTTGAGTGAAATTACTAATACATTTGGTCACATTACGAATCCTAAGTGTAAAATCACTATTCATAATTTAATATTCATCAAAAATTATGTTGATCTTATTAGACTCCAAATTCTTTACTGAACACTTTTGTAGAAGACCATTTTTTTGAAAATCATTACACATCATTAATTATTTAAGGTTTACATAAATATTTTAAAATATCCTAATTTCAAAATTCATCAATAAAATACATCGTAAAATTATCCGGACATTTGAAGTATCACAAACATCACTAAAGGAAGAAATCTTAATTCATTCATCCCAAAGGATTACAAAAAGAAGCTAGGGTCTCGTCACATAGCCCCTTATAACACCGGCATATGACCTAAGTGTAAGGTGTGCTATGGTGAGAGAATCCGAGGGAGGCTCAGATAACATTTCCATAGTAGTAATCTCTACTAACTTGAACTTCTCCCGCAGGCGTTTCCGTTCAAGCTTGACACACTGGAGTTCGGCTTGGTCTTGGTCCAAAGCGAAGCCCAAAGATGCTACCTCCTTCCCAAGCTCTGATAAGTGGGATTCATAAGGTTCGAGTCTACTGGATGAAGACATCGAATCCTCTTTCTACATTAACCATTAACATCTCTATTAAATTGTTAAGAGTAAGTTAATATACTATTTAAAAAGTTTGGGACGTTACATTCTTCCCCCCTTAAGAAATTTCGTCCCTGAAATTTATACTTGAGGCCTATTCGAAAAGGTGAGGGTACTTTTGCTTCATTGTTTCCTCAGGCTCCCAAGTTGCTTCTTTATATTTATGATTCATCCATAACACTATCACAAGGTGGGTAGTCTTGTTTCCTAGAACCTTGTCTCTACGGTCTAAGATCTCCACTGGCTGCTCCTCATAAGAGAGGTCATGTTCCATTTGTACCACCTCTGGGTTTAGTACATGCAAAGGGTCGGGTATGTACTTCCTCAAGAGAGATACATGGAAGACATCGTGAACTTGAGCTTGGTTCGGTGGAAGTGATAGACGATAGGCCACTGCTCCTATGCGTCAAGGATTTAATAGGGGCCAATGTACCTAGGGATGAGCTTCCCTTTCTTCCCAAACCGCATAACTCTCTTCCACGAAGAAATTTGAAGGAAGAATTTGTTTCCAACACCAAACTCCAAGTCCCTTCGACGATTGTCAGCATAGCTCTTCTGCCGACTCTGAGTAGCCTTTTTGTGTTGTTGGATGGCATGAACCTGTTCTGTCATCTCTTGCACAAGATCAGGCCCAAGAAGCTTTCTCTCACCAGCTTCATCCCAACATGTAAGAGTTCTACATTGCTTTCCATATAGAGATTCATAGGGTGCCATCTGAATACTCGAATGGAAGCTGTTGTTATAGGAGAACTCAATTAATGGGAGGTGTTGATCCCATCCACCTTTAAATTCCATTGAGCATAATCTCAGCATGTCTTCGAGTGTCTGAATAGAACTTTCAGATTGGCCATCAGTTTGAGGATGATAGGCCGTACTAAAATTCAATTCAGTACTCAGAGCATGTTGAAGACTTCTCCAGAATTTTGATGTAATCTTAGATCACGATCAGACACGATGGATAGTGGTACCCCATGCAGCCTGACCACTTCCTTCACGTATATCTTGGCAAGTTGATCCAGAGACAAATATTCACGAATAGAGAAAAAATGGGCGGTCTTGGTGAGACGGTCCACAATAACCCATATCACATTGTTTCCTTTGGATGTTTTCAGGAGACCAGTTACAAAGTCCATAGTGATATTATCCCACTTCCATACTGGTATGGGTAGTGGTTGTAATACCCCCTTAGGATGTTTTCATTCTTCCTTTACTTGCTGACACACCAGGCACCTTGTAGTGTTATCAACAATCTCACTCTTCATGTTATCCCACAAATAATGATCACGAAGGTCTCTATACATCTTAGTGCTTCCCAGATGTATAGAGAATGTAGAACTATGAGCTTCATCCATCGGTTCTTTCTTTATCTCCAGAATAGATGGAACACATAGTCTTGTACCAAATTTCAATACACCTACTTGATCAATATTGAAATTAGGGAACTTCCCATCTTTTACAGCCTCCAATTTCTCCTGCAGCAAAGGATCTTATTTTTGAGCCTTCCTGATCTTCTTTAGTAATGAAGGTTGAGATATCATTTGGGATAGGGTTGATGATGTCCCTTTCCTTATAATTCCCATGTCCAGTTTTACTAGATCATTAATAAAGGGATCTCCTAGGATCCTCAGTGTTGCCAGAATAGCAGGATCTTTCCTGCTTAATGCATCTACGACTTTATTTGCTCTTCTAGGGTGATAATGAATAGAACAATCATAGTCTTTAATAAGCTCCAACCATCTCCTTTGTCTCATGTTCAATTCTTTCTGCGTGAAAATATACTTTAAACTTTGGTGGTCAGTGTATATATCACATTTCTCCCCATAAAGATAGTGCCTCCATATCTTTAGAGCAAAAACATATGCCGCTAACTCTAGATCACGCGTAGGATAATTCTTCTCATGAATCTTCAACTGTCGAGATGCATAAGCAATTACCTTGTCATTTTGCATGAGGACACACCCAATCCCTTTTAGAGATGCATCGCTAAAAATAACGAATCCTTCTCATATAGAGGGTAGTGTTAACACAGGTGCAGTAACCAATCACTTCTTCAGTTCTTGGAAACTTTCCTCGCATTCCTTTGTCCAGATAAACTTAACCCATTTTCGAGTCAACTTGGTTAGTGGATTAGAAAGCCATGAAAAGTTTTTCACAAACCTCCTATAATATCTCATTAAACCAAGGAAACTACGAATATCAGTTACTGTTGTTGGTTGAGGCCACTCCTCCACAACCATTGTCTTTGCAGGGTCAACCGAGATTCCTTCATTGGTTACGATGTGCCCCAAGAAAGCCACTTGTTGTAACCAAAACTCACACTTGCTGAACTTTCCAAAGAGCCTCTCCTTCCGTAGAGTTTTCAAAATAACCCTCAGATGATCTTCATGCTCCTCACAACATTTTTAATATATCAAAATATTATCAATAAAAACTACCACAAAGTTATCAAGGTAGTCCTTAAAGACACTATTCATCAAATCTATGAAAATAGCAGGAACTTTTGTCAATCTGAAGGGTATAACAGTAAACTCATAATGCCCATATCTTGATCGGAAGGCTATCATTGGAATATCTTCCTTCTTCACCCTCAATTGATGATAACCAGATCGAAGGTCAATCTTAGAGAAGAATTGAGCCCCACGAAGTTGGTCAGATAAATCATCAATTCTTGGAAGAGGATATCTGTTCTTTACTGTGATCCCATTCAGTTCTCTATAATCAATGCATAGCCGCATTGATCCATCCTTCTTCTTCACAAAGAGAACTGGTGCTCCCCAAGGAGACAAACTTGGTCGGATAAACCCCTTCTCCAACAAGTCTTGGAGTTGTTTCTTTAACTCTTCTAGCTCCACATTTTCCATTCTATACGGAGTCTTTGATATCAGTTGAGACCCAGGTACTAGTTTAATGGAGAACTCTACCTCTCTTTCTGGGGGAGGTCCAGGTAACTCCTCAGGAAATACATCCATGTATTCCTAAACAATCGATAAATATTCTATTTGTATGCTCCCTTTTCCATCTTCATCATCACCGATTAACTCCATAAAGAAAGCTATAGGAGGTGCTTCTAAATAGGGATCAGTTCGGGATATCTCTCCTTGGAAGATAACTGTAGGTCGTTTATTCAAGACTACTGAGATTTCCTTACTTCTGCATTTGATCTTAGCATTATACTTTGAGACCCAGTCCATCCCTAGTATAATGTTGAATTCCATCATGGGAATGACTACTAGATTTGCGATAATATTGTTCTCACCAAAGTAAACACTAGAGTCTCTAAATACTGTTGATGCAAGGATAATACCACTTGGAGTCTTGACTGACAACTCTACCTCTAGCAGTTCAGGGATTGATTCTATATTCCTTGCAAACTTGGAGGAAATAAAGGAATGCGTATAAACAGAATCAAATAACGTACTTGCTAGTTTTGAGAGGAAGACAAGAGTACCTGCTTCCACATCGTTCGGAACTTCAACTTCAGTTGTTGTGATAGTGAAAGCACGACCTTACTCCCTTGGCCTCTGGTGAGGTTGATGGTGATTCCCCTCTACCACCCTCGTATTTGGACATTGATTAGCAAAGTGCCCAAGATGTCCACACTTGAAGCATGTGACTTCAGGTAGGGCCAGAACCATCATTCCTCTATCGTTAGTGTTGGGAAGTTGAGGATTCAAATCATTAAAACATTTCTGAGAAATAGGTCCTTCTCTTCCACACCTGTAGCACTTACCACTTCCGATCAAGCAGTTCCTCGAATGCTTCTTCCCACACTTATTGCATGTGGAATGTTGCATATGCTTTCCACCTCTTTCCTGATCAAAACTTCTTCCCAGGCTTGGTTCTAGAGTTCTCATCTTTTCATTAGATTTGTGAGACCACTGTGTCTCCCCAAACTCTAGTTCAACTTTCATAGCACTTCAAACTATTTCTTCATAGCAATCGTAGTCCCTGTTGGATAGATTCTTCCGCAGATGAGGTCGTAGTCCGCCAAAGAATCTATCAACCATCCCATTAGGGTCCATGACAAAGCTTGAGGTAAAACGGGAAAGCCTTGTGAAGTTCATCTCATAGGTTCCAACTGATTCATTTTCCTTCTGCTTCAGCTCGAGAAATTATTTCTCCATTATCGTTCTCATCGAACGAGGGAAATACTTATTAAAGAATATTCCCGGGAACTCTTCCCACTCCATAGCTTCCATCTCTCCTTGTGGCTTCGTGTTTTTGATCAGTGACCACCACTGATCAGATTCTCCCTCTAGGCGTTAAACAGCAAGGGTGACTTTTTCTTGTTCCGAACAATGAAGTACAGAAAAGATCTTTTCAATGGAGCTTATCCATTGTTCCGCAACCAATGGGTCAGTAGATCCACTGAATGTTGGTGGTCGTTGACGCATAAAGGACTCAACAGAACGTTGTTCCCTTCATGGTGAGATCGGACTCTCAGCTTGATTCAAGTTATTACTCATAACTTGAGTCAGTTGGTTCATCATTCGCATGAATGTTTCCATTCCGGCTTCCATCGGAGGGCTGTCACCACATTGTGCATTGCGGTCACCATTGGCACGGTTCCTCCTATTGCCCTCAATTTTCTAAAAGAATAAAACCTTAGTGAGAAACTGATTTCATTTATGAATCTTTTAACTAAGGCTTCATGCTTAGACAATTACACATCTCTATAATTCCTTCATAATGATTCATAAAAAGCTTGTGGTTAACCAAACATATCCCCCGGGACTGTCGTAACCAAGAGTGCAGAATGGCCTGTTATCGTGCACCAGTTTCCATTCGAGTCTAGATCAAAGCGGTGTTTTTGGGTTTTACCCCTATGTACATCTATGCCAGAGCCGCCTCTACCCTCTCGTATCCTGACAGGGACGTATTTGTTTAATAAACCATTTACTCAATACTTACCAAAATACCAAGAAGTTTTCCTATATTTAAGCATTTCTATAGGGTTCTTCCTAAAGTTTTTATATCCTAATTTCCACAAATAACTCAACCATCCTTTGATACCAACTATATCATCCCGTCTTTTTATAACATAAACTTTCATTACATTATACAAAACTGAGGATCTTTAAGGTTTAGTGTCTTGGAAACTAGGAACATAATACATGAAAACAACATAAAACATTCTTCTTAAACACTTGAAAGGCTTCTCCTTTATTTCATCCTAGGTTCATTACTGCATCTCATAACCTGGGGACATACATCAAAATAAAGGTTGAGCAGAAGGCCAAGTAAGGGAAACAAGAGAACATTTTACATGTGAACTTGATATACTTCAATAAGGACATGAAAAGAACTTTAAGGAATGAGAAAGAAATCATGAGGTATTTCATAATAAAAATAATATTTTTCATAACTTGAATATGTGGATATATCATTTAACATAGAAAATCATGAACATATCACCAAGGTCCATCCCTATGGTGTCATTTGAAAATTACCAAGGTTATTCACCAAGTTATCGTGAAAATTGTAATCTCTAGTGGTTACATCATTATCCAATGAATTAGAGAACTATCAGGGCGCACCCCTAAATTTTCCTTTATTATAATGTGAGACACATATATCATCATCAAACATTTCATAAATAACCCATATAGCATAAAATAAATGGGTTTCATTTCATAATCATATCATTTTAAAAACTGGTTTAAAGACATGATCTTTACGTCACTTTAAACCCACGGAAAGGGAAAGTTGGTCTCATGTATGTAAATCCCAGAATTTAAAATAGTACATTTTGATATATATGTGAATACCCTTGAATAAATAATGTCTTTGAGTATTCACTTTATAACATAAAATAATTTTGAGAAAAGAGAGAGGGATTTTGAGACGAAAATTCTGCAGCATAACGGCTATGTTACAAGGTTTTAGAAAACATTGAAAAGAGAGGGGACATGGGTCATCCACTCATAAATGATCCATAAAACAGTAGGGGGACCAAATATAAGGTATTTAAGAACATGTTAATGAAATTTTAGAGAAATACCATATGAAATAAAAAACATGGAAGTGAGACAAAAATAAGATTTCTCTTATGAAAATTCGGCAGCCTAACAGCGTCACTTAACTTCAATAAAAAAAATGATTTGACAAGATCAAATAGGGTCTCTCATCATATGATCATAAGAGATCAGTATTATAGATATAGAGATCATACCCCAAAATAATAAAAAGGAACTTGAAAGACCTGACATGAAAATCGAACTTGAAAAATGAGAAGGGTGAAAGAATTCCTTAAAAATTCGACAGCCTAACAACGTCACTTAAACTTTCATAAAACGAAATGATGAGAGTAAGAGGGGATATCTCATCATATAAAAATGAAAAGGGAAGTAAGAGTAATATAAAATAACATCCTCTCACATAAGAACATGGAGAATAAATGGAATGACATAAAAGAGATTTCATGAAAAGAAAGAGAGAGGTCAGATCCCTTTCCTTAAAACGTAACTCTTAAAACTCAAAGGTTTGAACCTTGAGGGCTTGGGGGCACCTTGGGAGGACTCCTTGGGAGGTAAGGAGACTAGAACATCGTTTGGGGAGATTTGGGAGTGAAAACTAAAGGGGGAAAGGGTGAGTATTTATAGGGAAAGTGAGGGGGAAAGGCATTAATGGCCAAGGGACACCTCACAAGTGCTTTTCTCAAACCCATGTGCTCTCCCTTGGAATTTACCATGGAGTTAGGCCACATGGGGCCCCCAAGACAATAATTCATCACCCTTGGCCGGCAAAACCTTAAAATATTTCATGACATCATCATGAAATAGCTATGATGTCATTAAACATACTAAAACCCTAAAACTGCAGTTTTACTATTCACTGAAAAAACCATCTTACTCAGAAAAATCCCAAAATTTCACCTTAACCAAATATTGATGCTCTAATTAATTTATGAACTCCATTTTATAAAAATATTTTTCTAAATAATTTTAATTTAATTTTTAAATAAAACACTATTCATCGAGAATTCGTTTTTTTCAGAAAAATCCCCAAAAATTACCATAACATAATATCGTTGGTCTGAGTTCATAAATAAAGTCCTTTTTATAAAAAATATTTTCTAATTATTTTTAATTAAATTTTTAATTAAAAAAACACTATTCACCTGAAAAAACTAATACTTGACTAATAATTTATGAAACCTTTATTTACCCATTTTATTGAAACACATTACTTAATCTAGGTGTCTAAATTATATTAAAACATTTTTGAGTGAAATTACTAATCCATTTGGTCACATTACTAATCCTATGTGTAAAATCACTATTCATAATTTACTATTCATCAAAAATTATGTTGATCTTATTAGACTCCAAATTCCTTACTGAACACTTTTGTAGAAGACCATTTTTTGAAAATCATTACACATCATTAATTATTTAGGGTTTACATAAATATTTTAAAATATCCTTTTTTCAAAATTCATCAATAAAATACATCCTAAAATTATCTGGACATTTGAAGTTTCAAAAACATCACTAAAGGAAGAAATCTTAATTCATTCATCTCAAAGTATTACAGAAAGAAGCTAGGGTCTCGTCACATATCCACTTATAACACCGGCATATGACCTAAGTGTAAGGTGTGCTATGGTGAGAGAATCCGAGGGAGGCTCAGATAACATTTCCCTAGTAGTAATCTCTACTAACTTGAACTTCTCTCACAGGCGTTTCTGTTCAAACTTGGAATGCTGGAGTTCGGCTTGGGCTTGGTCCAAAGCGAATCCCAAAGATGCTACCTCCTTCCCAAGCTCTGATAAGTGGGCTTCATAAGGTTCGAGTCTACTGGATGAAGCCATCGACTTCCCTTTCTTCATTAACCATTAACATCTCCATTAAATTGTTAAGAGTAAGTTAGCATACTATTTTAAAAGTTTGGGTCGTTACAATATTGATTTTTGAATCAAAACTTTTAAATTATCCAATGGTGAAATTTTCATTGTTTTATAACACAATCGTTTTTTTGGGTAAAAATCAAAAACCATATTTGTATACATTGTGTATTATAAAATCATAATGAACGAAATGTGATGTAATAAATACTAAAATAGGTATAAATGAGAAAATATATGTTTTCTATTTAAATTGATGAGGTTTTTTATTTTATTTTATTAATTTTATAAATCCATTATGTATCCTTGAAAACCATTAATATAGTCTAAGGTTTTAAAATCCTTTATTTAAGAGTATGACTCACATCCCCACAAGAAAGGTTATTATTTCATTATGTTCATCCCTTAACCTTATAAAATAAAAAAACATCCCATTTAGATGGATCCATGAAATAGAAAATTGGAAAGTTTGTGGTTTTGGTAATTTTATTATATAGAGTCCAAAAACTATGTTTGCGAAATAATAAAGATATAACCACTCATTTCCTATATAAACCCACAAATGATCCCATTTGAGTTCATTGAATATCCTTATAGCACATGATTACTCTTATCTACCCTCTCTATAGTCCTCCCAAGGTTCCTCCTAAATATCAAAAAGCCGATCCTAATCATTTGGAGTCACACACTCAAGTAAGGGATCCTCACCTTGTATTTTTATTCATTTTTTATTATCATATGAAATATATTTCCAATTCCTATTGCTGGGAAATGTATTTACATGAACCTGTTACATCCCATTTTTTCCTAATTATATTATACCCATTTCACTAAAATCATCCTTTTTATGAGTTTTTGAGTGATGACGTTACGGTGTGAAAATTTCAACATGATTTTCAATTCCAAAAAAATTGCGTATTGAGTACTATAACCATTTATTATGAATGGTATCTATCTTTATATACACATAATTATTTTATATGGGATATATATTCGTGTATTATAATATCATTTATCATGGAATAAAATTTGATGATGAAGGAAAAAATGTTGTGTGATCTCTATGGAACACTTAATCATGAGAATGAAATGAAAGTGATGGGTACTTCCAAAATTATATATAGGTCCAATGTATTGGGTAATTTTTAGTCAAATGGGACTTCAATATAGGACATGGAGTTAACTTGATTCATTTATGGGGATTTCTCCATCATGATTTGTTGGCAGTTATCATTGAACTGTGTCAATGATGCGATGTTTTTGGATGTTTCCACATTTATCTTGTGATGAATATAATGATATATCATTCCTTATTATTCATGTTCATTTAATACCCAATTGATATGAGTATTTTATAACATATTTTACCTTATTCCATTTTTTTCCATTACTAGGCTTTGTAGCTCACCCATTTCTTATGTTTCTCCCCAGGTTATCCCATCTAGTTTTAAAATTCATGGAATATTATGATTATGTTAATGAAGATGTTAGTAAAGACGGTGGATTTCATATTTTGAGTTGTTATATAATATACCAAATTCCCAAATACACTATACTTATCAATCATTAATTTTATAATAAGTGTAATATTATGTAATAAATTAGGATTTATTGTGAAATAATAGGAAGGGTCGTAAAATCTCTCAACATAAAAAATATCTCCTCCTGGATCACTTTATTGAGTGAAATAGTATGATAATACTACTTAGTACAAGACCCAAACATATTTACTATTTTATAGTTACAAATAGTTATAGTGAAACAAAAGTTTGGGCCAATATTTAATCTAATTAGGCCTCTTATTTTCTCCTATTTTATGACCAAAATATTCTATGAGGGCCCTACACTCTGTGTAAGTCCCAAAAATACCTCCTTTAATTTATTTACCAATAAATAGAATGAACCATATAGGTCTAGTTATTCATAACGCCCACAATAACTATTTCTTGGAACCTCTCTCCTCGAATTCCACACTGTAACACAACAAACTACTTACAATTGGTTATGGATAAACAACCACAAATTTCACAACATGTACCTTATCATACCACATTAAATGGAACTATGCATTCCATTAAGTGGAACCAATATTTGTGGATTCAAATTCCCTACACATGTATTTTTAGGAATTCTCTCATGTATTCCCAATCCTATCTCCAAAGCACTGACTACATCTTTGAAATCAAGTAGACCAAGAGTTTTGAATGATGGGTATAAACCCAATTTTCACCAATTAATTAGAAAAATATGAAGAACCCAAAATTTATATAGATTTTCACATATCCATATAGCTTTGATCAGATCATTTTCATAGGGGTGACCCACACCATACTGATATTTAAGTAGGATTCCGGAATACATCTTAATTATATAAGATTTTCTAAGATTTGGAAATAATTTCTCCCAAAAGGGTGAGATGATCCTAGCCCCATCCTCTACACCAATGCACATTCTAAAGCCTTGAAAGGTAATAGTACTAAGTAATCGCCTACATTTTTAAAGTTACCCCACAATGATGTTCCCATTGAACCATTGTGGATGATGAATCCACCAGAGTTTCCATTATATATTTTTTAAAATAAAAACAAAAACTATCTTATGATTTTATGATCCTGAAGAGGGTGTTTCAAGTGGGTTACGAAGACTATATCACCATTTCATGAATGAAAATAATGAAAATTAATTAATATTTAATATGGAAACCCCCACTTATTGTATTTCATTTTTTTCATTATGAAATAGTTGATACTAGATATGAGGTTGTGAGGACATTTATAGTCAATGTGCATAAATTGTTTCAAAATATTATCAGATTAGCCACACATAACATTTAATTCCATCAAACTGTATAACTTCATCAATACTCAAGATCATCATAATCCTCACCAACTTGAAATTTTTATATTTTTATATATTTCTATTACATCATTTCATATTCAATTATCATATTTTATAGTCACATATAAGGAACTGTAACCTAATATGTTCACGGGTTATGATAATGTAGATTATATGAGAAATTTATTTATGTGTTGTTTTATGAAAAGATACTTTATATGGTGTAAGTAAATATTTTTTTCATGTGTTTTAAAAAATGTAATTTTCAAATGAAAATGATTATTATTTAATGTTTTTGTAAAAATGAGGTCAAAACATTGTAAATATTAAAGATTTATTTCCAAAAATCATTTTGATTTCGAAGAATTATTCTAGATGTGATATATATCAAAATAGTTATGAAAATTATGAATTATTTTAAATTCATTATTTGGTATTATATTTTCTATTATTTTATTTTAATCTATTACTAGGCTATCAATGTGAATATTCAGACACCCTACATTGATGATCATGAATTAGAAATCAACATATAGACAATTATATGTAATGTTACAGTAATTATAAACCTATTAATCTAATGGTTTATTTTGAATTATCTAATGAATATATTGTTTACATGAAACCTATGATATATATTTTACAATAATAGTTAATATATTAGAAGATTCTATCATGTAGAGCATTCCATAATTCAGAAGAACCAATCTAGAGGCCCCCACCAACATATATAAATAATGTAGATCATTTTTAATTGTTAGGACCTTGATATAATTTAAATATTATAAAAACAACTCAATGTATACATATATAAATTCACTAAATAACAAGGTGGTATAAATAATACATACAAATGTTAATTATACAGATAAATGACTAATCTATAGTTTTTGTTGAATACCTCTACACTAATTGACATAGACTAAAAATATAGTTACGAAGAGACAACCTGATGGTTATGTAAACACAAAAACATGATTTATTAGTTATGAGGGCCTTTCTTGTATATAAAATAAAAATATTATCTTATTTTATATCTGATTTATTTTTTCAACACTTCAAAATTGAGGAATAATGTATTTGTTTATATTGGTCATAATTTCGCCCCGCAGAATTGATTTTTTCAGTCAAATTAAATTGTTCAATGTGTATTTATTTCATTGTTATAACACTATAATAGTCTCATATTCCTAATTATTAAATTGTGTTATACCCAAAGTGAAATAGGATTAGAGTGGTGGAGTAATAAAACCATATTTAAATAAATATTTTAATGATAGAAAATTATACAGGTTTATTAATTGTGTAAAATATTATTATTTAATTGGATTTATTTCGGACCTTTTGTATAAATTCTCATGAAAATTTAATTCTAACACTTTTAAATTCACTATGGAATTTTTGGTTATAACAATTTCTATAATATTTTTTTATTTTAATTTTTTTGAATTTATTATTCTATTATTTGGATATAATTATTTATTGTTACCATCCTTAATTGTTCCCAAATTTCTGAGGAACAAATGATTCATGATGTTAAACCCAATATGAATACCAAACTATTTGGGAATTGACTTCTTCATCTATGATTTTTTAGGATTTATTTATCCTAAATAATAGAAATAAATATGTAATATTTCATTACTTGTATGTGTAACTGATTCCGAACTTCACAAGGTTAACATGTCTGTGAAATTTGTAGTAAATTATTTTCCTAAATATTTTCATTGAAACATTATTCCAGTTTTAACCCCCATCCAATCCATAAATTACAATTATTTTTTTTGTTTTATTTGTGTTTTATATAGATTTAGAGTCTATGATCAAGAATAAGTGACATATATCTACTTATATATTCATTAGAAATGGAAATCATTGATTCACGTGTCATATTTATAATGATATCCTTATATCAATCTCCATTATAATGTTCTTTTTTTGTAATATATTTCTTTCATTTTCATCCATTTTGAACATATTTTAATTAAATCTATTTTTTTTTATTTTTTAGTTGAGATATCAAGAGTAGAAATATCATTGGGTCTAACCTTTACACTTTCTATTATTATACAAGTAGTCTGTAGGATTATTCTCCAAAATTAAATAAGAAGTTTCACAATGTAATTGATAAAATTATTATCTTTATAAAATATTTTTTTAAATCAATGAGATTATAATATTTTAATAAATTTTAATGAATAAATTGGATGGTAAATTTTTAAATAATTCTGATTATCCATGCTTAAAAAATGGGGCCAAGGTTTTGAAAATTGAGAGAGTGAAATTTTCATTTTCAAATATAATAAAAATGAGATAGGTATTTAAAGATTTAAAATAACAAAAATATTAAATAATTCATATTTATAGTTTGATTACTCTACCCCAACTGATAAAAAATTATAATTTATATTTTTAACAATAATAAATGTATTGTGCTACGATAAAACAACTTGAAGTTTGGATATGGATTATTTTTTTCAAATTTTGTGTAATTGTTAATTTCTATAGGGTTAAAATGATAATATATTAGGATATCAAAGCTAAATTAATTATAATATAAATTAAAATGATAACTAAATAATTTAATTTATATTAGATATATCTTATTTCCTCAAACAATTTTATAAAAAACCTTCTTCTTTCTTACCCACTTAATTTTGTTAAGAAATCTCTTAAGGACCCAACTATGTTTTAGTTGATTAATTATTTTATTTTGTATGTTCCAAAATATAATAATATTATTCAAATAATTAAAAACTATTATATTGTCTATAATTATCCTCTAAGCCATAATTAGTGAATGTATACATCATTTGGTTGTTAGCGTGACAATTTCCATCTGTCATCCTCTCTATTTACTTCTTTTCCCACCGACTTTTCTCAACTTATTGGCCTTGAAGGCCTGTCCAACACGATTTTCCTTGGATATGAAAGGAATTATTTCATATGACTATTATTAATTAATATATTTTATTCTTACATTTCATTTATTTAGAATTACTAATGTATAAACCTATATCTAAATTAATGGTTTATATAAAATAGATTTAAGGTTATCATTGGATAATAATTATTTTCGTAAATATATATATATATTATTTCAATGTACAAGATGAAATAGACCAGAAATTAAAAATATAATATCGTGAAAAATTTATTAATAAATGATTTTTATCTAGAATTACTTTTATTGTGGTATTATTTATGATCAAATTTCTATCGCCGCACTTGATATATGTCATTTTGATAGAGATCCATAGTGGGATCCCTTAATGAATGTCCACATATTATCCATGAATTTGTGTGTGATGTTATTGATTTCTAAGTTGATAGTGTGGAAAAATCAAGTGCGTAATTTCATTCATCATTGATCACATCATAATATATTATTCCCTATATAGTTTCTTGAGTGTCAAAGGTTGATAAAATTATTTCTTTAAATTGAGTGAAATTTCCCTAATTTTTCTATATCTCCCTAAGAAAAACTAACAATATTTTAGAACATATAAATTATTTAAAATTTTGATAATTTCCAAAAGTCGCAAATTATATTATATAATATGACGTCACATCTAATTAATAAAATACATAATCCTTGAGTCACATTACTAAACAAATTACGTTGTAGTGGTAAAATAAAATATAGGAATTAAATGAGTAAGAACATTATATATTTGTTAATTTATTGAGTGGAAATAAGAAAACATTGAACCTAGGACAAATAAATCCTTAGGAAAAACATGTATCTTATTACAATATCCACCATTCTACATTATATAACCTGATTTGTATTCATATTAATTTTTGTTCAAAACTATTTATTCTAACCAATATCTCCGTAATTAAAAAAAATTTACTCATAATTTTCTTATATTTATTAGGTGTTTAGTTTTTTATAAAATATTTCCAAAAAATGTATTCCCATTCATAAAAAAAAATTTAGGGATGATTTAATGACCCAAATATTTAATATAATAATAATTATCACATTATATATGATGAGATAAATAAATATAATAATAAATAAATAAATCCTACACATATAGAAGCTGAAGAAAACTCATGATAATTAACAACATATATCACTAAATATAGTTATTATTTCTAAAATTAGTTTCCAAAGATTCATTATTATATAAATATGCTTGAATTAGTATATTACAAAACAAATTATTTTATTTAGATATTTTATATTAAATTCTATCAAATTTATTTTGTTTGGAGATGTTTTAATATTACCATTGATTTTCATCAAATAAACTATGCAAATTATTTTTTAATTTAAAATAATTAAGAATTATAAAATTAATTTAGAGAAAATGTAGTTTGTAATGACCATGTAATATTAAATCACATTAATGGAAAATTAATGATCACAAATATTATAACTAAATATAACATGTCATGTGATACATGATGTATAAGTTCCATTCCATTTACTACATACTAAACAATAAGTAACTCGAAATGAATTTCCATTGCACATATGAAATATTATTTGGTATTGTAAAACCATGTACACTAAGTAGCTTGTACGGACACATAACAAGCTATTATTTAATGTTCTATTTACCATATAAAAAAATATTTAAAGCATTATGTGTGACTATCTATTACATGTCATTGGATGAAAGTCAATTTGAGACATGTCATGAAATTGTTTTTTGACCCACATGACAAGGAATAAAATACATGGATTATTCCATATATAGAGGGACATGTGTCATAACTTTTGTTCTTTAATTCTACACCAAAATTATTTTTTCCCATACTACATATAGTGATGGAGGTCAATACATGACATGTAATTACACCATGATTTAAATGACATGTTCCTTGTGTATATAAAAACACATCACTAGAGGAGTGATTAGATGCTACATGAATTGTAAATTAAAATGTGAGTCCTCCAATAAACGATGATGATTGAAGGATGTTGTGGGCATACTGGGTGGAGTCAGAATTTAATGTTTTTCATTAAAATTAACATATAATTTCAAAGAAATAGAAGAACTCATAGATGAATTTCATTCCTTGGAATCACAAATTTTAATTTATAATTAGTGAAAATATAGAATTACATAGGTTTTATTATACTTATTCATAAGTATTCTATCTAAGATCTTTCTATTTTGTCATTGTGATCGAAAATCCATCCAAGGATAAATCTAAAGATATCCTCTAATACTATATAAATATCTGATTGACATTCTTGTTGTCCTGATTGCTAACAAGGAAGAATCTGAATCTTAACATCATTTCCCATAAATCGTAATAAATATCTCTATCACCCTATCTAGATTATAATATATTTGATAATGGTATAATTCCATTTAGGGTCTGAGGTATAATTTTTTGAAGGCTTTAAATATTATTCTTATAAAAAATAAAATATTCTTAGATCCTATAAAAATATTTAAAAAAATTATTATAAAGAAACCTCTATTATTTTATTTAATTTATATGAAACCCCACATCATATAATATTAATTAATTATTATTTTCATGAAATTAATTTATATTCAATATCATTTCTTAAATAAATAAATTCATATTTATTTAAAGGATATAAAATAATATATATTATTTCCACTAGATCAATAAATTTTATCCATATTATTGAATAAAATTTATCAAGCCCTATATAAAAATATTTATATAATAATAAAATGTATGATATGAATATGAATTGTGAATATATATATATTAAAATATACCTGTAACGTGGATACAATATTTATTTTACCATATTGAAAAAAATTATGAAAGGAAAAATATTATATTCATTATGTTGTGAATAATTAATAAAGTTAAATAATTCAACTCACATATTCAAAACATGAATATCTTAATACTGAGATTATATGATCAAATTTTTCTAGAATAAATACTATTCTTCTTAGTGGGAATAAATTTATTATTATAGTTATATTGAATCAGATTTAATGAGATTACAAATATAATTTGTGTATTACCCTACACATATGGTTATCATTGAAAATAAATATTTCTTTCTTAAATCTCATGTTTAGATTTGAACAACACGTCAAGGAACCCATAGAAGAAGAAACTAGTATAGAAAAAAACAACAACAACCATTCTGTGAATTATTCTCATTAATATTGTCCATTTGTTAACCAAAATATCATCAAAAGGTATATACACATTCCAAAACCCTGTATTCATTATTTATCTCACTTTTATTTTACGATATGATATTTCCAAAAAACTGTAATAGCGATGGATTTTATCATATAGTTCTATTTAAATAAATGTATAAGAGACATTTTCTTCAATTAACCAGGAATTGAAAAAACATTTTTTGATGATTTGAAAAATTATAAAGTACTTATGATCCACCCAATGAATACATCCTTAACATGAGTATATATCATCATAATTTTTTACCATAAAAAATCACAAGACTGATTATACACATTAATAATGATTTCAAATCAATAAACCAAAACACATGGTTGAAAATAAGAATATCTATGGATAGAAAATATAAATTTAATTCATATTGGCCAATATCTCTTTGTGGTCTACTTTCTTAGAGATCTCCAAATGAAAAATTCATATGGATAAATAACAATTCCTATAATCACCCATAAATTGATATTCATATATCATGTGTGTTTTATCATATTGAGGTATCTAAGCCGATTAACATATCAATTTAAAAAATATTGTATATTTTCTCTATGTTCTCATTATAGCTGTAAACTTCTTTAACCCTTTTAAGTGATAAATATTCAATTATAATTATGAAATTATCATTGTGTAACTGAATAATCATTATGTGACACAATATTAATATTTTTGTAACTGAAAGTAAAAAGATAGTTGGTTTTAGGGGACCACCTCAAACAACTAATTTGATAGTGTAAGAATAATATTAAGATGCTTGTTTGTGATAGATAAACTCAACCCCTTTTCACTTGGTTAATTGTGTTGACATATAATTATAATTCTTATCCCTAAAAGGATAAATCATTATTTTCACGAGTCATTTTAAATCTTACCAAGTCTAAGAAGGCATTGTTTCTAGTTCAACTAAAAATATTATACTATGTTGTATACAGAGGGTAGAGATGGCATAGTGTCTGAAACTATTTCAGAAAATTAATTCAATATGTGTTAAGAGATTATACACTTGTATCCAAGTGATTTTATTTATTTTATCATAACGTTAATTATCTGCATCATTTTTGTATTCCTTAAATTTCTACCGAGAATCAGTAATATAAATTATCATGTAGAAATATCCATATATTTTGAGATTATTAGAAAGAATAATGATGAATAAAAATACACCTCTATCATTTACTTGAAAATACTTAAACTCATCTATGTGAACTAATCCTAGAAATTGTGTGACCTCCTCAACTTTTACACTAAAATTATCTTCAGAATTTTTACCTTAGAAACAAGAATAACACTGATCTAAGGGCTTAAACTCAAAATAATCAAAAAAAAATTCATGATATTATCTCATTAATAACATTTAGTTTATATAAAAAACTCGATTATTCGAAAACTAGGTGTTATATGTTGTAGGAGAACTTTAATCGTTATCAATTTCCAAGATATGATTTTCAAATTTTAGTATATAATGTTAGATTATTCAGATTTTCAATATCATAAAATATTCATTCTTGATAAAATAAGAAACATTTATTTTTTAACAAAAAAATTAATAAATATATTAGACATAGAAATTATTTTTTGGTTTTACTAGATACATAATGTAATTTAATTAAAACTTAAAACATTATAGTCAATAATGTGAGATTATAGGGTCTTATAACTAGTATAACTAATCTCACTTGATAGAAAACATAAAGATCAACCTCTCCTGTAATACCATGACTCAGTTAACCAAAGTCGGTGCATTATTTCATAACATTAGAATGTTCACAAAAGATGAAGTCTCAAAAGACCGATTAGTTTTGTAGCCTTGGAAGAACTAGATACATTCATAAGTCTAACATTACATGATAAAGTGAAAAACTACAACAACATAGTCTCTATAGTCCACACTCATATCCCCTCATACTATCCCTGTAGGTCAGTCATAAAATACTTCTTCACATCCTAGGAAATAAAACATAGAAAAGGGGTGAGCTCAAATGCTCAGTAAGGATAAAAATATAACAAAAACATTCACAAATAAGCATAGACATTTAAAGTAATGTATAACTAAAACAAAATTTTTTCAAACATTAAGTTCATCATAATATGGAAAAAATAAACTGAAATAATTCCATTTACTTATTCCCATTGATATTCTACTAGTCAAATAATCACATTCAATTTCAATAACCACTTTCATAATGATGGAATGCATAATTCCAGAATATGATAACCACATAGTAAAGGACTTGGGCCAATACTACATATAATATTTTGTAAAGGCCTTGTGCAAAGAAACTAGTTTGTCTCATGAGACCTACCGACGCATCGAGGAGATGTAGCGAGCTCCACCCATCACTTACTAAGTTCAATGCATTCCTCATATGAACACGTTTAATCATAAAATAAACATTAATTTTAAAACTAGCATACGAAATGTCAATAATTTCTCCATAAACCAAGAATGGTATAAAAATGACACATCCACAGTAAAACATATCAAAAAACCTTCAATACAACATGGATGTTTTGTATCATAATAAATCAACTTCAAATAAGCTTAAAATCCATCGAAGGATGTTGACATAGATGAAATCAAAACTCTTTTAGAGAAATATCTCTTTTTTTAAATCATTTCAAAGTCACATAATTATAAAAGAAAAAATTTACTTTGAAAATATCCATATAGTATTTTATGGGAATCTTTGATGATTTTATTATGGAAGAAAATAACCGCACTCTCCATATAAGTTTAAAATACATTCATAACATAATTTTGTCGAAAAGGTTAAGGAGAAATTTTTTGGAAAATAAAGGAATGATTCCTTTATAAAAATATTATAAAAAGTAAAAAAATGGTATGAATTACTTTAAACCATAGACTATAAGATATTATGAATGTTTTGAAATACATTTTTATGAATCATGGATGTGGATGATAAAGAAGTCAGAGTAGATGAATTACGTAAAAACAACCTTGGATAATAATGAGATTGTGAAATTAACCCTTACCTTGTAATTTTCCTTTGTTGAAGGTAGATTAAACTCCTGTATAATGTTGAAATAATTGTTATTAAATTATAAAATAATTATATACATTAATATGATATCATATATGATCTTTTAATACTATTTTAATAATATCTTAGTATTATCGTCATTTCAGGTGTCAACAAATTTATTTTCCATTATATTAATTTTTATGTGAGTCATATTTGTTATGGATGTGATTTATCTTATTCATATCCAGAATGATATAAAACCTTTAAACATTATTTTTAATCATCTAATGAAAATTAGTCTTGAATGGATACGATGGGGAAGGAATCTCATCGCGTTCTTGGAGACGGTAATCCGTACGTACGCACGAGCGACAATATCATTCTTTTTTTACATTAAAATAATATATAATTGGATGGTATATCATATATAAAGAATTATTATCATGTTATATTTATTATTTACATTAATTACACATCATTATTATACCCATCCAAAAAATAATGTATTGAATAACAATTACGCCACGACGTGGAGATGGTAATCTGTATGTATGCACATATGGTGACATGCCATTAAAAGGATGGATAGAATAATGAATATGGATGTACCATATTTATAATAACATAAAATTATATAGAAGATACTGGATTTATTATTTTATAATGTAAAAAACAAATAAAGAAGAAGTAGAAGAAGAAAAGAACTTGATAGAGGGTGGTGAAATTATTACCTCTTCTTCAGGTTCTTCCTTTTGATTTGACCAAAAGGGATCCTTAATATGGCTTTATGAAAAAAGGAATGCCTATAAGATTAAGTTAGGAAAGTTTAGATGATATTTGGGAAGGGGTTTGCAGAGAAAAAAGGCTTTGAAGGTTTGAATTAGAGATAAGGGGGAGTGCCCTTTTATAAGAGGGGTGAGCGGCACCTTAGGAAAAGTTAGAAATATTATTTTATAATAAAAATAATTTTTGGTTTCTAATGGCTCCAAAATGGATTATTTAAAGGATATGGTGGGGATGCAACGAAAACCACTCAACAAATAGGTTTTATACTAGTTTGGGTCACTATATTAACTTTAACTTTTATATTTTACTCTTAGTTAAATAGTTTCACATTTACCATGTCTCTTAGTATTTTTATATTATATGGTTAATAAATTTACTATATACATACAAGATAACCCCAAGTGGTTAATTAATGATACACCTATAGTTATATAAGTCTTCTGGCCAAACTATATATTTCTATGAATAGAATATAAATTAAGGATATAATATTTGTTTTAAAAACACTTTTATATCAATTTTGACACTATTTGTTATTTTGTTTTTTCTAAATTCATAAAGGCTTTATTGATTAAAAAACAATAAATATAACAAACCCTAATATGTCATTTTAACTTAAAAATTTACTGTAATTCATAAAAAGTCTCATATTACATTTATTTGGATATTTATAACATCAATTATTTTAATATTTCATTAATTAGGTAATTACTGCATCACCATTCTGTCATAAATAAATTAAATTATTTAATGTAAAAAAACTTATAAATAAAATTCCATTATGTATTAAATATTTTCAGATATATTATTAATATTTATCATTGAATTTTTCTTATGTATAATCCTATATTAAAAATGTTTAATTTATTAAACTCTGATTTTAACTCTTTTAACTCTTCTTTGAATTAAATAATAATAAATATAATAATCTAATCCAAGTGGACCAAAGAGGTTCATATTTTATACCTAAGGTTATTTTTGGTAGAATTATACTTATCCAATAGAATTAGGACATTTTTAGGGTCATAATAAAATTATTTTTACCCTTAATTACCCTATTTACTTTTAACCATGGTAAATAAAAGTAAAAAGTTACTATTCACCAAAAATTATTATTTATCTTATTGAATCACGTTTTACTCTTTGATAGTAACTGTGTCTCTCAGATTTTTGTTATTCCATTCATAGAAGTTGTAAAATTAGGTGTTATGTGAATTTGCAAATTCTTCTAGGAGATGTGTAAAAGACGGTGAAAAGTTCAAAAAAATTGTTATATATCTAAAATTATTATAAACTAAGTCCAATGAATTAAATTTACCTTATATCAGCATTTTGTATCTATTTTTACCTAAAAAAAATTTAAATAAAATAAATAAATATTTAAATAAAAATTTAGTTTTAAACTATAACTTAGTGTTTTCACTATTCATCAAAAATTGAATGTTTTCAGAAAAATACCAAAAATTCACCCTAAGCTAATTTCAATATTCCGAATCCAAAAATGAATTCCATTTTGAATGATAAAATTTATAAAATTTTAAAAAGTGGGTATTACTATTCAAAACGGCTTGTTTGATTGGTTGTGGTGTGTGTTAAAACTCGAAGTTGCGTACAAGATACACTACTGTATTATTCAAAGAGAAGAGTACCATGGAAGTTTGGGGTGTTACATTCTCCCCTCCTTTAAATAATTTTTTCCTCAAAATTTCTAGAATATTACTACATAAAAAGGCTTGGGTGGTTCTTCATCATAAGTTCCTCGGGTTCCCATGTTGCCTCTTCCATCTTATATTTTAACCATAGAACTTTTACCAGACAAGTCATCTAGTTTCTAAAGAATTGTTCTCTTTTATCAAGAATCTTGATAGGCTCTTTGAAATAAGATAGATCAGGTTCTAGTTCTAATTCCTCAAAGGTGAGTAAATGCATTGGGTCAGTCATGTATTTTCTCAGCAGTGATACGTGGAACACATCGTGAACTTTGGAGAGATTTGGAGGCATTTCCAAATGATAAACTACAACCCCAATTCTTTCTAGAATTTTGAAACTTCTTATGTACCTGGGACTCAATTTACCTTTCTTAACAAAACAAATAACTCCCTTCCAAGAAGAGAGCTTCAAGAAAACATGTTCTCCTCCCTAATATTCCAAATCTACCCTTCGGTCATCGGCATAGCTCTTATACCTATTTTGATATGCTTTAATGTAGTTTTAGATTACCTTAACCTTTTCCATTGTTTCCTCCTTGAGTTCTGGGCCTATAAGTTTTCTTTCACCAACATCATCCCAATAGGTTGGTGTGAGACATCTCTTTCCATATAACACTTCATATGGTGCCATCTGAATACTTTAATGGAAGATATTGTAATAGGAAAATTCTACCAGAGGTAAATATTGATCCCACTTACCTTGAAAGTCAAGTTAGAAAGATCTCATCATGTCTTAAATGGTTTTAATAGCTCATTCTGATTGTCCAACAGTTTGGGGGTGGAAAGCAGTTCTCAAATGAAGTTCAATAGCTTGGGATTTCTGAATACTTTTCCTGAATATTGATGTAAAATGTGGATCTCGATCAGAAACAATCTACATGGGTACTCCATTAAGTCTCAAAAAATCATTAATATATAGTCTTTCTAGACATTCAAGTGGTAAATCATACCTTCTAGCAAGAAAATGCGCTGACTTGGTAAGACGATCAATAATGACCCATATTGCACCGTTCTTTCTAGGAGTTTTTGGTAGTCCCATGTCAAATTCCATCATAATATTATCCCATTTACACTCCAGTATGGGAAGACGTTGCATGAATCCTCCAGGCTGTGGCCTTCCAACTTTCACTTATTGAAAAACCATACATCTTAACACAAAATCAGTAATCTGCCTCTTTTTATTGTCCCAATAAAAAATGTTCCTTTAGATCTCTATAAATTTTGGTGCTCCTAGGGTGTGTAGAGAAATTAGAACTATGAGAATCATCCATCAATTCCCTTTTTAGATTAGGTATATCTGGAACATAATGTCTCTTCCCAAATTTCAAATTTTCATCTTCATACACAATGTCACTCAATCTCCCATTATTTACAGCTTCAATCTTAATTTGAAGCTCTTCATCAGCGGTTTGAGAACTCTTTATCCTTTCTAGTAAAGATGGTCTGACAACCATTTGAAAAATATTTGATGCTTTTCTTTACATGTTTATTACCATATCTATCATTAATAGATCCATGAAAATAGGATCATTTTTAACTCTCATCTTTTTCAAAACTCCCTGATCCTTTATTCTCAAAGCATCTGCCACCATATTTGCCTTCCCCGGGTGGTAGTGTATCATACAATCATTATCCTTGAGTAGTTCAAGACATCACCTTTGCCTCATGTTCAGTTCTTTCTGTGAGAAAACATACTTCAAACTCTTTTGATCGATATATATCTAACATTTTCACCATGGAGATAATGTCTCCATATCATCAAAGCATACATTACCGCATCTAACTCAAGATCATGAGTAGGATAGTTTTGATCATGAATTTTTATTTGTCATGATGCATATGCAATAACCCTATAATTCTGCATTAGGACACAACCAAGTCCTTTCTTTGAAGCATCACTATAAATAACAAACCCATCATTTCCCAATGGTATAGTCAATATAGGAGCAATGACTAATCTTTTCTTCAGTTCTTCGATACATTCTTCCCAATCTTTTGTCCAAACAAATTTAACCCCTTTACCTGTGAGATTCGTTAATGGGATATCCAATCGGGTAAAATTCTGCACGAAACGTCGATAATAACCTGCTAAACCAATAAAACCGCATACTTCGGTTAAACTTGTTGGTACTGGACATTATTGGATTTCTCTTGTATTATAAGTATCAACAGAGATTCCATCCTTAGAGACAATATGGCCAAGAAAAGAAATCTCTTGAATCCAGAATTCACACTTGTTAAACATCCCATATAATTAATGTCGTCTCAGAGTCTTCAGGATAATGCGCAAGTGATTTTCATGATATTCATAGCTTTTGGAGTATACCAAGATATAATCAATAAATACCACTAAAAAGTTATTAAGATATTACTTGAAGACTATATTCATTAGATCCATGAATACAGAGGGTGCATTAGTCCGTACAAAAGGCATTACTGTAAACTTCTAATGCCCGTACCAAGTTCGAAATGCTGTTTTCGTAATGTATTCCTTCTTCACACACAACTGATAATATCCAGATCGAAGGTCAATCTTTGGAAAATTTTGAGCTCCATGCAGTTGGTCAAATAAATCATCAATGCGAGGTAGGGGATACATGTTATTTATTGTTATAACATTGATCTCCCTGTAGTCGTTATATAACCTCATAGATCCATCATTCTTCTTAACAAAAAGGATAGGGGGTCCCCATAGAGAAACATCAGGGAGAATAAATCCCTTTACATAATTACTCTAGTTGTTTCTTTAGTTCCACTAATTCCACAGTTTCCATTCTATAAGGGGTCTTCGATATAGACCTTGATCCAGGAATTAAATGAACGAAAACTCAATTTCTCATTCTGTAGGATGTACAAGTAAATATTTTGGAAACACATCAACATATTCTTTCACAATTGGTACATCCTCTATTTGAACATTCCTTTCCTCACCCTTATTTCTTTCATTCTCTTCCTCCCCAATAATTGAATTTAGTTGAGCTACTGGGGGTGGATCTAGATAAGAATCAGGTGGAGACGATTATGCTCTAAGGTAAGGTGTTCTTTATCATCATCATCAAAAATAGTAACCTTGATCTTCTGACAATAAATATTCGCATCAGGATCCAAAAGCCAATCCATACTGAGGATTATATCAAATTCAATCTTGGGTAATACAGTGAGATCGGCTGTTAAAGAACATTTATATAACTTAATGGGAACCGATTCACAGAAATTTGTAGCAGTGATACTTCCCTTGGGAGTTTTAACTGACAACTTCCTCGTTAAATATAATTGGATAAATCTAATTTTCTTAGCAAACTTGGTAGATATGAAACAATGCGATGCTCCAGAATCAAATAAATAATTTTCTAAATTTGAGGAAACCTTTAAATTACCTGCCACCACATCTTATAAAGCTTCAACCTTAGTAGTGATGGCGTAAGCTAGGCCTTGATCTCTTGGACTTTTCTAAGGTATGTTTCCCTAAGGCTTAGGACATTCATTTTCATAATGTCCCATCTTCCATCAATTGTAGCATTGAACATCAATTTCTTATTTCTTCCCCTTGCAATCACGAGCTTGGTGGCCTTTTTTACCACACTTTTAACAGACTCCCATTACCTTCAAGCAATTACCAGGGAATTTTTCCCACATTTACTGGTGGATGGATATTTAAAATTTACCTTCTTACCCTTTTTTCCATTTCCAGAGTGATCATTAGATCTATTCTTCTCTTTCTTTGTTTTAAAGTCATAAGACTTAGATAATTCCTTTTCTATCTTGACATCACATGAGACAATATCATCATACGATGAAAAGGATTTTGAGACTAATGCTTGATATAGAAATGGTTTTATCCCATTTATGAAATGATTAACCTTAGTTATTGTGTTATGTATATAATCTACAACATGCCTTGATATCCTTATAAAGTTAGACTCATACTTTGCAACATTCTCATCCTCATTTTGTCTCAGACTCAGAAATTTCCCTTCCATATCTGCTCGATGGTCATGAAGAATGTATTTTTCTAAGAAAATATATTTAAACTCCCTCCATTCCATATTTGATACTTCATCATCTTCCTTCATGTTTTTAATCAATGACCACCATTGATCAACATCTACAATGAGGCGATAAACTACCATGAATTGTTTTTTTTGCTACTCCCCAAGGTTTAGAATATTATCTCTAAGAAATTTATCCATTGATCATCTACTAGTGGATTTGTACCCCCATTGAATTTTGGTGGTTCTTTCCTCATGAAGTGATGTAACATTGATTCTCCAAGATGTGGATAAGGGTGCTCCATATGGGTAAGGTTATTATTCATAACCTGAGTGAGTTTTCCTAGTATGGTGATTAGATGATCAACCCCAGTTGCATCACCTTCCCAACTATAATTATCTTGAGTAGGAGGGAAATCCCTAAATGGAGTGTGTGCATTGATACAGTTTCCATTCTTTCCACTATCTTCCATTTCTAAACAATGGCATACACTAGATTAGTTTATGAATCGCAATACATAAATCCAAACATGTAAAACAATTAACATAAAGTGAACAGTTTATTAATATAATCCTTAATCAAAAAAATGTTTTCTTTGAGGAAGTATATACTCATAAACCCTTTATAATGTTTTTTATGAAAATGAGAATTATCCTAAGCATATCCCCCGAGAGTGTCGTAACCAAGAGTGCAGCAAGGCTCATTGTCGTGCACCAGTTCCTTTTCGATTCTAGCTCAAAGCAGTGTTTTCTCGTTTTACCCCTATGTACATATGTGCCAGAGCCGCCTCTACCTGTGTGTATCCAGAGAGGGATGTATTGCTCGGACAGCTCACAAAATCTCTATAATACAAAAATTCTAGGAAGTTATTATAGACAAATCATCGAAGTCTATCTTAGGGCTATGTGCTCTAATTAGAGTTTATCTAAATATGGATTACAAGGTTTCTAATAAACTTCCTATGGTACCAACTATAACACCCCGACCCCAGTTACCCAGAGTCAGTGCCTTATTTCATAATATTGGCATGATCATAAAAGATCATTTCTCAAATGATAGATTAGTTTAGTAGCCTTGGAAACACTAGATACATTCTTAAGTCTTAAATTACATCATAAAGTGAAAAACTAAAACAACATAGTCTCCATAGTCCACACTCATATCCCCTCAGAATATCCGTGTAGGTCAGTCATAAAATACTTCATCACATCCTGGGAAAAAAATAGAGAAAGGGGTGAGCTTAGATGCTCATTAAGGATAACAATATAGCAGAAACTTTCATAAATAAGAATAAACATTTAAGGTAATTTATAACTAAAAAAAATCCTTTTAAACATTAACTTCAGCATAATATGGAAAAAATGAATTAAAATAATTCAATTTTCTTATTCCCATGGATATTCTAATAGTCGAATAATCACATGCAATATCAATAACCACTTTCATAATGATGGAATATATAATTGCCGACTATCATAACCAAATAGTCAAGGACTTGTGCCATGAATACAAATAATATTTTGTCAAGGACTTGTGCCAAGACAATAGTTTGTCTCATGAGACATACCAATGCATCTAGGAGCTATATCAGGATCCTCCAGTCACTTATTTAGTCTAATACCTTCCTCAAATGAACACGTTTAAATATAACATAAACATTCATATTAAAACTATTATACGAAATGTCAATAATTTCCCTATAAACCATGAATCGTATAAAAATGACACATCTAAAGCCAAACATATCACAAAAACTTCAATATAACATGGAAATTTTTTATCATAATAAATCAACTTCAATTAAGCTTAAAATCCAACAAAGGATGTTGACATAGATGAAATCAAAACTATTTGAGAGAAATATCTCTTTCTTTTTGAAATCATTTAAATGTCACATAATTATAAAAGAAAACATTTACTTTGAAAATATTAATATATGCTTGTAAGTTAATCTTCAAAGATTTTATAACGGCAAAAAATAGCCTCACCCGGAGTATATGTTAAAAAGACATTCTTACCTTAATTTTGTCAAAAAGGTTAAAAAGGACCTTGTTTGGAAAATGACAGAAAGACCCCTTTATAAAAATTTTATAAAAATTCATACAAGGTTATAAATTACTTTAACCCATAGTCAATAGGATAATAATACTGTTTTGAAATACATATTTAAGAAACATGGATGTGGATGATAAAGAGGTCCCATTAGATACTTACGTAAAAACAACCTCGGATAATAATGAGACTGTGAAATTAACCCTTACCATGTACTTTTCCTTGGTCGAGGGTAGGTTAACCTAATTTATAATGGATAAATAATTGTTATTAAATTATTCAAGAATCATATACATTAATATGATATCATATATGATCTTTTAACATTGTTTTAATAATATCATAGTATTATCGTCATTTCGGGTGTTAACATATTCATTTTCCCTTATATTCTTTGTTATGTGAGTCATATTTGTTATGGATGGGATGTATCTTATTCATATCCAGAATGATATCAAGTCTTTAAACATTATTTTTAATCATCAAATGAAAATTAGTCTTGAAGGGATATGATGGGGAATGAATCTCATCGCGTTCGTGGAGATGTTAATCCGTACATACGCATGAGCGACAATATCATTATTTTGATATTAAAATAATATATAATTGGATGGTATAACATATATAAAGAATAATTATCATCTTATATTTATTATTTACATTAATTACACGTCATTATTATACCCATCCAATTAATAATGTGTTGAATAACAATTACACCACGATGTGGAGACGGTAATCTTTTCGTACACACGTATGGTGACATGTCATTCAAAGGATGGATAGAATAATGAATATGGATGTAACGTATTTATAATAACATCAAATTATATATAAGATACTATAGTTATTATTTTATAATGGAAATAAAAAAGAAATAATAAGTAGAAGAAGAAAATATCTTGAAAGTTGGTGGTGAAATTATTACCTCTTCTTTGGGTTCTTCCTTTTGATATGTTCAAAAGGGATCTTTATGTTGGCTTCTGACTGAAGGAAGGCATCTAGGACGAAGTGAGGGAAGTTGAGAGGCTATTTGGGTAGGGTTTGGTCAAGACAAAATGATTTTAATGTGTGATATAGAGAAAAGGGGAGTGCCCTTTTATAAGAGGGGTGAGGGGCACCTTAGGAAAAGCTAGAAATATTATTTTATAATAAAAATACTTTTCTGTGTCTAATGGACCAAAAATGGATTATTAAAAGGCTAAAATGGGGATGGGTCTAAAAACACTCAACCAATAGGTTTTAGACAGGTTTGGGTCACTATATTATCTATATCTTTTAGATTTAACTTTTAGTTAAATAGTTTGACATTTACCATGTCTCTTTGTATTTTTATATTATATGGTTAATAAACTTACTATATACTTTCAAGAGAACCCCAAGTAGTTCATTAAGGATAAAAATATAATTATATATGACTTTTGGAAGAACTTTATATTTTTAGGAATAGAATATAAATTAATAATATAATAGTTGTTTTAAAAACTCTTTTATGTCAATTTTGACACTATTTGGTATTTTGTTTTGGATAAATTCATAACAACATTGTTGCTTCAAAATAATTAAAAACAATAACCCTAATATGTCACATTAACCTAGAAAATTAGTTTTATTCATAAAAATTCTCAAATTACATTTATCTAGATACTTATAATATCAATTATATTAATATTTTATTAATTAGCTAATTATTTCATCACCATTGTGTCATAAATAATTTAAATTATTTAATGTCTAAAAATTATAAACAAAATACCATTATATAGGAAATTTTTTACCTTCTAATTAATATTCATAATTGAATTTATATTATGTATAACTCTATATAAACAATGTTTTTGTTATTAAACATTGATTTTAACACTTTTAACTCTTCTATAATTTAAATAATAGTAAATGTCCTAATCTAATCCAAGTGGTCCAAATAGGTTCATATTTTATTCCTAAGGTTGTTTTTGGTCGAATTATAACTATACAATACAATTAGGATATGTGTTAGGGTAATAATAATATCAGTTTTACGCTTAATTACCCTATTTACTTTTAACCGTGGTAAATAAAAGTAAAAAGTTACTATTCACCAAAAATTATTTTTATCTTATTGAACCCAATTTTACTATTTCATATTAACTGTGTCTCTTAGAATTCTGAAATTCCACTCACAGAAGTTGTAAATTTAGTTTTATGTGAATTTGAAAATTCTCCTAAGAGATGGGTAAAAGACGGTAAAAAGTTCAATAAAATTTTTATATATCTAAAATCATTATAAAATAACTCCAATAAATTACATTAAACATATATTGGTATTATGTATCTCTTTTTACCTATAATAAATTTAAATTAAATAAAAAATTATTTAAATAAAAATTTTGTTTTAAACTATAACATAGTGTTTTTCACAATTCATCAAAAATGGAAATTTTTCAAAAAAATACCAAAAATTTACTCTAAGATAATTTTGATATTATGAATACAAAAATGAAGTCCACCTTAAAAGATAAAATTTATGAAATTTAAAAAAGTGGGTATTACTTTTCATAATGGCAAGTTTGATTTGTTTTTGTGTTTGTTAGAACTGAAAGATGCATACAACACATGCTACTATATTAATCAAAGAGAATCTTACTGTGGAAGATTGGGATGTTAAATATCATATATTAATATTCTATATTCTATATGGATCTAAAAGATTCGAATTTGTTCTTCATTGAGTTACATTTGATTTTTTACATTAGGCCACATTGAAAAATGAAAAATAAATTACATATTTTTGATTATCAACCCCATGAATCTATTATTTATATGAGGGGAATTACAATGGTTCATTTTGCATAGATCCTTTATTATTATTTTATTATTTCTTTTCTTTTTTTCATCATATTTATATATTAATTATCTGACTTTATTTATTTTGTCACTTTGTGAATCGAAGTCAAAAGATTATGAAGCGAATTCTCTGTATTAATCATGTTGAAATTAATAATAATGTTCAAGTAGCTTTGTGGAAGAGAGGAGATGATGAGTTCAACGAATATATCATTATGTAGTTTAAATGGCAAACTCACTAACAGATAAATGTATCCCATAATCATGAATATTACTGGCATAATATGGACTCCACATATCTTGTATGATATGGGTGATTTAGATATTTCATACCCATTTCCTTTTTCAACATGAAAAAGATAGTGGACATGAGACAAAATTGAGTAAGAATCCATGTTTTCATAAAGATTTTGAATCTCACTGGACATGGATGATACCCTTTGACATTAGTCATTTAACTCATATGATATGTGTCCCCAAAAAACATCCATCTCCTCATTAATCACGTCCTCAGATGTCTCAGTTGGAATACCAAAGTCCATTATATATATATATTTATTTATTTTCAAAGTGTAATTTTCTTGCACCTGTACCACTCATGGATGATTTCAAAATATTCTATATTCTATTTCCTCATGAATAATTGAAATTATTTTTAATTCATGGAGTTTATTTTTTTATCTATAATAAATAAAATAGTAGTTTATTACTTTATCTTGCTTACTGGTTATTATATGAAAATGGATTAAATCATATATCTCAATTTTTTTTTGAAACCCAACAGCCCCACCATTGGAGGGGTTTTATCCTATAACATTGATATTATAGTGGAATGGATCCAAATTCCCCTTTCAGATAATCCAAATATAGATATTCTCATATTAATCAAATGTATTTAGGTTGACTATAGTCTATCAATCTGAATTATTTTTTTCACATTTATATATTGAATGGACTCTCCAATACAGAAATATTACAATTTTATTTTCATAACACTTACCACCATGATAAACCAGTCATTCTATGGAAGCTTATTTTGATGTTAGCTTAGTTATGTCGAATCAAGAATTTAATTTGTACTCCCTGATTATTTAAAGTTCATGAAGAGGGATAAACTAGTACTTTGAAACCTGGTTGTATTCTACCTCAGGTGATTGTAGTTGATCAATGAATTAATATTTTTCGTTAAGTATTATTTTTATCTTATTCCAAAGTGTAATTTATTTTATTCTTTGTAATCTTGTAAATTTTCTGTTGATTGTTTTAAAATAATGTACCATGTCTTACAAAATAACTTATGCATGAAATATACACGTTCACAATATTCAATTTTATCATTTCTAAAATTCATAATTATGTTATGTGTGAACTTACCTAATTAATTATATATACATGACAAAAAAATATTTTTCAAAATATATTTTTTGCGAGTAAGTTAATTTATTTTTTTATAATATAATATTCTGTTTAATTAATTTTTCAATCTTGAATTCTTTCTAAAATATATCCCTTTAGAGGTTTTAATATTCCCATATATTATTTTAAACAAATTTCATTTTTAATATTAAATATTTAGTTACCTAATGATGTAATTCAAATGATATATGATGTGTATTGTCTATTTAATATGAAATCCATTAACATGAAATTTAATGATTACTGGAAATGTAATTACATAAAACTAACTGTGTAACCTAATTATTTACAGTCTCCATAGTTTACCATATACAAGAAATAATATAACCCAGGATGATTTTCTATTACATACAAGGTGCATTATTTCATGTGGATAAACCACAAAAACAATGTGGTGTTCCTAAGCACATTATATGTTATAAATGAATATGGTATGAATAGATATTAAAAATGTGTGTTGTACACTATGTGTTATTTTCTATTAAAATTTATATGATTTCACTCAATATATGGTTAGTAATGGACCCATTTGGTGACCTCAATTTTATACCATGAAACACATGCAGTGTTCCTTAAATGGATTAATATTTTTATATAGATTTTAATTTAAATATTGACAACATTTTGTTTCTTTCATGTCATATTCAATGTTTGTTGTCAATGCAATATTTGTAATGAAATATTATATTGACCCACACAATACAAGAGTTTTTACTTTAGGTGTGTATTACGTTTAGAAAAACCCATCAGAAGATATGTAATAATCAGTTATACATCATCCAATCGTGTCAGGTGTCTCAGGTAGCCAGTGACCTTGGCACATCTAGATTGGTTCATTGAGTGTCCATTTTGTATCTCCAGCCCATTTGTGTCTACATATATTAGATTAATACACCATCTAATACATTGAAATCTTAAAAAATAAAAACATGAAAAAATTAAAAATAATGCATTTAATCAATCAAATAATTTATATATAATTAGATATTTAAATTTGAATTATCTAATAATAATTGAATATTCTAGGTAACAACTAAAACATTGTTGTTGAGTCCTTTTTTTTATTTTTCATCAGAATCAATCAGTAAATACAATGGACACAAAAAAGGAAACCAAAATTTCATACTGTAATGGCCGAGACCTCTCTGTTCTATTACTTTGTTGAAATGTGGTGTTGGAGATGTTCCGGGAGGTCAAGGTGACTTATCCCCAACACATTGCCAAATTCCTAGTTCTATGAACAGTGTTTCCAGAACAGTAACCTTCTAACGGTGACCTTATAACGGTAGACTTGAATAGTGTTTCCAGAAGGGTAACCTTCTAACGGTGACCTTATAACGGTTGACTTGAACAGTGTTTCTAGAACGATAATCTTCTAACGGTGACCTTATAACGGTAGACATGAACAACATTTCTAGAATTCTAAACTTCTAACGGTGACCTTATAACGGTAGACTTGAACAGTGATTCCATAACGGTAACCTTCTAACAGTGACCTTATAATGGTAGATCTGAAAAGTGTTTCCAGAATGGTAACCTTCTAACGGTGACCTTATAACGGTAGAGTTGAACAGTGTTTCCAGAACAGTAACCTTCTAACGGTGACCTTATAACGGTAGACTTTAATAGTGTTTCTAGAACGGCGAGGTCTAACGGTGACCTTTTCTTTCCATCGCCAAATTTTGTGTATGTGAACAGTGTTTCCAACTTCCTACTGTTCCACCCCTTTGACGTTTCCTTTGATGTAAAATACATTTAAAGCCTTATATTAAGGACTCTTAAGGCTGATTCAAATGCCATAAATCCTATATTAATTATTCATATGGCTCAGGATATTTTACTTGGTCAAACCGTGTGGGTTAACGGGATCTACTTTTAATGGGGAATTAACTGTATCTTTAACAGTCGCCCCATTAAATCTTCAAAAAGAGACAAGATATCATTATCCCTTGTTCCTCCTCTTTGTTATCAGCTATGAGACTCTAGATCCTTTAAATCCTTCATGTAGGAGTTTCACAATCAAACTTTACTCCTAGAATTGGTTCTGCTCTATTTTGATGCAACTGAGCTGTATCGATCAATCTTCCATATAAGGTATGTTTTATCATCGTTCTTTTTTGGTTAATCATCTCTTGTTCTACCTTCCATACTATAGCACGTAATGTTCATGCGAAAAATGGGTTTTTCTGGGGGTTTGGTTGGTGTTGTCGTACCGTGGCATCTTCTGGGGGATGCAGGTGTCGCGAGAGAAGGATTGTGAACCGTTGTGTGGATAAAGAACGTCAAGAATTGTTGAGGTAGGTGATTCATGACTTCTCTAACTGTATATGTGCAATCATAGAATTATCATGATTTAGCCCTTTGGATCATAATGAATTTAACGTAATTAAATACTTGAACTAGATTTAAGTAATTGGTTTGATCGCATGTTGTTTCTTTGTACCGTGATAACAGTTTACCTCATGTTTGGATAGATAAAGTGAGATCTATGCTTACATTGATTAGTTATTTGTTCTTGTTATAAATTGATAAAGAACGTAATGCCAGAATTAATTGATAATTATTTGGATAAAGATAAAGAGACATGTGAATGAATTTGGTTTTTTCCGTTGTTGTAGTTATTATAATTTGATGATAATCGAATTGGCATATTAAGAATGTTAAATCATTTGGGAGAGCTTACTGATTAGTTTTTCCAAAATTTGAACCTACAGATTGAATCTGTTACTTCAATATGGATAAACGAATCACTTGTTTGATAATTTATAAAAGGATTCTGAGTTACCCTCTTGTTTGTTAAAGGGCCAACAGCCCATGGTTGTGATTGTTGTTTTCCTGCTGCTTGTGTTGTGATGTGACCCTAGAGGGGTGTTGTGATATGTGGAGGCATGGAGGCCTTGTGGTTGTGGCATCGGATGACGCGTAGAGTGGCGAGATGCATCAGTTAATCAATGTGGGTGTCAGGGAGGACACCAGGGGTGATGGAATTGGATGGATGTGGTTGTTGGATGCTTGTGGATTCTTTGAATGTTTATCTACTTTGCTTTTCCCCACTTATCAAGGCATCTGGTCTTGCTTACCCTTCGTCAGAAGGAGGCGAAGCTGTGCAGGGTATCTCATGTGATTTCCGTGTTTAGACTCTCGTGGGAGAATGGGTCTATTCCCGTTCTATAGGCAGGAGATACTCGACGGGAAGTATATCTACACACCGTGTTGAGCCTCCTTTGTGTTTAGTATCATATGATAATTTTCTAGAATTCCTAAGAATATTGGAAAGTAATTCTATAATGAAAGTTTGATTAAATGGTGAAAATCCATGGTGATAGAGATACTGGAATTTAAAGGTGATGTGAATCTTAAAAGGAGCAGTTGATTTTGAATGTGTTTCCAATTCAGTTTAATGTGGAATTGTACATGGCTAATTAATGTTTAAAGAATTAATTAACGTACAATGGAAATAATAAAATGAGAATGGAGTAATCTAATAAAACTCTTCAAATGTTTGTGTTCTTATAAGATACCTAGTCTTAGAAGTAGCAGCCTAGAGTCTGAAAGACATTAGCTGCAGTTGTATCTAAGACTAGGTAGTGCCCATAGTGTGGATGTGAGTTATATATGTATTCTGTACTTTTTATGTTTCTATAAGCTACTCCACCCTTTCGGTAAGGGCAACTGACACCCTGGGGATTCTGAGCCCTGGGGGGGGGGGGGGTGTTTTCCACAATATTTTGGTGGGAGGACAAATGGATGACTACCCCCTTTGGCCCCGCTCTCTTCTCTTGGTAGATACATGTGCCAAAAGGCACAATAGTTAGTTTCCCCATATATGTGTGTAGAGGGATGTAATGGATTGTGGTTATTTCACACACATATATTTTAGATATTGTATCCTATGGACGACTATAGGTGTAACGTGTATAGGTTGTGATGGCTTGAGGATCCCTACTCGGTGTATGGGCTATAATGGCTTGAGGTATAATACCAGATGTATGATACACGTTATGTAGGCTGTGGTGGCTCGTGGAACTCACCCGGTTACTTTTGGTTGGGAGGATGGTGTGCTGCTTCACCCATGTGTCTGCGGGCAAGCCTTTGTGGTGCACGAGGTGCAGATTGCAGAGCTTAGCCCAGGTGTGTGCGGGAAAGCCTTTGGAGAGAGATGCACATGATTTATGTCATTGGGGAAAACCGGAAAACCAGTGGGGAAGTAGTAGCGGGGTACCCATGATATTCTTAACTATATGCTATATTCTTGTATGTGTTACTTGGTGAGAGTATCAATTGTGAGGTTGGGAACTTATTATACGTGTTTATGTGATGAGTTAGTTTCACTTGTTTTTCACTAGGATTTAGCATGATTTCTTTACTTTTTCACGAGAGGCTTGGGGAGGATCATACTGAGTATACTGTTATACTCACCCAATATATATATAATCTGTTTTTCAGGTCACTTGGATCAGTTTGGAGATCAAGCTGGTTACTACAAGCTTGTGGTTGGAGGAGCAGTTCGGGCTTGTGGTCACTACCATTTTACATTCTTTTGGGTACTTTTAGTTTTCCCTTTCAGTTGTAGTACTTTTGCATGACATTCCATACGTGCACTTGAGTTTTCTTTTATATTTCAGTTCTAAGTTGGAGTTGGTTGGAGTCTATTCTATCTATCTCTTCTACATGTGTTCTCTTAGAGGGTAATTCCTCCCATTTGTGTGTTTATTATACCCTCGGTGCTAGTCTCTATCCCGGGGCCTATTGGAGGCAGGACTCGGGGGTCATTATCTCTCTTCTATCATTTCTGGCCCAAGAGGGGTACACTTTGTTGGGAGGGGGTCGTGACAGAGTGGTATCAGAGGTCTAGATGAGGGATAGGATGGAGTTTGGAGATAGGCAAAATTTAGGATGCATGGGATGTGTAACACCCCATGCTTCTACGGTACGCTTCTCTTTGAATAATGTGATAGCGTGTGTTGTACACAACTTCGAGATTCTAACACACCACAACCAATCAAACTAGCCATTATGAATAGTAATACATACTTTTTCAAATTTTATAAATTCTATCTCTCAAAATGGACTTCATTTTTGGATTCAGAATATCTAAATTAGCCTAGGGTGAAATTTTGGTACTTTTCGGACAACTTTCATATTTTGATGAATAGTGATAATTAATAAATTTTTAATTAAAAACAACTTTTTTAATCAAAATAATTAATATTGATAAATTATTAATTTGAGTGGTTTTAAAGTATATTTATAATATATTTTTACCATTTAATTCAATGTTTGTCACTGGACATAATTTTACAATTAAACCGGACATAAACAATTGTCAATCTTTTGATAGTTATTATCTCTTAAAAACACGTTTTTGTTTTAACAACGAGAATAAATTTTATATTCATTTCTGCCACTTTTTTATTTTGAATTTGAAAAAATTTATACCATATTTGTAATCAGGATGTTCAAATTGTGTAAATAGGTAACTTTTATTTTTAGACATTTTGAATAATTACTGCGGTAAATATTTTATTTACCATGGTTAACGGTAAATCCGGTAAATAAGGGTTAAAAAATAATATTATAATAATACTAAATTACCATAAAACGTGTCCTAACCTTATTTGTGGATACATGTCCTACCATGGACATCTTTGGGTCGATTTGGGGACCCCATGGAGCCACTTGTAGGTGATAGGGACACTTTATTTTAATTAAGTTAAAATGAATACAAAAATGACACAAGCATATATCTTTAAGAAAAACAATTTTTAAATAGGGTTATATATATTGGATGTTCGAATATAAATATTAATTAGAAAGATAAAAATATTTCCTTCATAATTATATTTTATTTATAATTTTAATACATTAAATAAGTTATGTTATTTATGACACAATGATGATGCAGTAATTACCATAATAGTGAAAAATTAAAATAATTGATATTATAAATACACAAACAAATATAATTTGAAACTTTTAATGAATTAACCTAATTTTTTGGGATAATATTATATATTAGGATTGATGTAATTTACTTTGTTCGAAGTATTGAATCTGTTATGAGTTTCAAAAAAAACTATTGAATAGTGTCAAAATTTACATAAAAGAGTTTTTAAAACAAATATTATATTATTAATTAGTATTAAATTCCTAAAAATCTAAGGTTCGTCCAAGAGACTTATATAATGATTGGTGTCTCATTAATCGACCACTTGGGGGTCGCTTGGATGTATATATTACGTTTTTTAACTATAAAATATAAAAATACAAAGTGACATGATAAATGTCAAACTAATTAACTAAGAGTTAAAACTAAAAGATAAGGTTAATATAATGACACAAACCTGTCTAAATTCTATTGGGTGAATGGTTTTCGACCTATCCCCACCTTAAAATTTGAATAATCAACTTTTTAGCCATTATAAACCGAATATGAATTTATTATAAACTAATATTTCTAGCTTTTCCAATGGTGCCCCTCACCCCTCTTATAAAAGGGAACTCCTCCTTCTCATTTATTCACACCTTCACAGCCTTTTGGATTGGACAAACTCTACCCAAATACTCTCCTAAATTCCCTCAATACAACCTAGAGGCCTTAGTTTAATCATAAAGCCAACCTAAGGAGCCCTTTTGATCAAATCAAAAGGAAGAACCCGAAGAAGAGGAAATGATTTCACCACCCTTTTCCAAGTTCCTTTCTTCTTCCACATCTTCTTCCTTTGTTATTACCATTCTAAAATAATAACTCCAGAATCATATATATACTGTGATTTTATTATAAATATGGTATAACCATATTCAATATTCTATCCACCCTTTTAATAACATGTCACCAAACGTGCGTACGTACGGCTTACCGTCTCCACGTCGTGGTGTAATTGTTATTCAATATATTATTATTTGGATAGGTATAATAATGACGTGTAACTCATGAAAATAATAAATATAACATGATAATGATTATGTATATATGATATAAAATCCAATTATATATTATTTTAATAACAAAATATTGATATTATCGCTCGTGCATGCGTATGGACTACCGTCTCCACGAACGCGATAAGATTCATTCTCCATCATATCCATTCAAGTATAATTATCATTTAATGATTTAAAAATAATTTTTAAGGACTTTATATAATTCTGGATATGAATAAGATAAAACATATACATGAAAAACATGTCTTACTTAACAAAACATATAAAATAAAACGAGTATGTTAACACCCGAAACAACGATAATTCTAAGATATTATTAAAAAAGCAATGTTAAGAGATAATATATGATATCGTATGAATGTATATGATTCTTGTATAATTTAATAAAAATTATTTCACCATTATACAGGAGGTTAACCTACCCTCAACCAAGGAAAAGTACAATGTAAGGGTTATTTCACAATCTCTTCATTAACCAAGGTTGTTTATACGTAATTATCTACTGGGATCTCTTTATCATCCACATCCATGTTTCTTCAAAATGTATTTCAAAACACTTTTACCATTTAAAATAATATGGGTTAAAGTCATTTATACCCTTGTTTGACTTTTTATAAGAGTTTTATAAAGGAATCTTTCCATCGTTTTCCAAACAAGGTGATTTTTAACCTTTTCGACAGAATTAAGGTAAGAATGTTTTTTTAACTTATACGGCGGGTGCGGTTATTTTCCACCGTTATAAAATTGTCGAAGCTTCCCTTAAAAGCTTATAAGAATATTTTCAAAGAAAAAGTTTTATTTTATATGGCTCTTAAATGATTTCAAAATAAAAAGAGATATTTCTCTAAAAAGAGTTTTTATTTCATCTATGTCAACATCCTTTGATGGATTTTACGCTTATGTGAAATTGATTTATTATGATAAAAAACTTCTATGTTGTATTTAAGGTTTTGTGGTATGTTTGACTGTGGATGTGCTATTTTTATACCATTCATGTTTTATGGTGAAAGTATTGATATTTCGTATGCTAGTTTTAATACAAATGTTTATAATATGTTTAAAACTTTTCATATGGGAATGCATTGGACTTAATATGTGATGGGTGGAGCCCGCTATAGCTCCTCGATGCATCGGTAGGTCTCATGAGACAAACTAGTGACTTGGCATAAGGCCTTGAACAAATCTTATTTGTAGTCTTGGCACGAGGCATTGGCTATGTGGTTATGATAGTATGGCATTATGCATTCTATCATTATGAAAGTGGTTATTGATATTGCATGTGATCATTCGATTAGTAGAATATCTATGTGAATAAGTAAATTGCATTATTTCATTTTACTCTTTCCATACTATGTTGAAGTTCAAGTTTAAAAGGCTTTTGTTTTAGTCATACATTTCCTTAAATGTTTATTCTTATTTATGAAAGTTTTCGCTATATTGTTATCCTTACTGGACATTTGAGCTCACCCCTTTTCTATGTTTTATTTTTCCTAGGAAGTGATGAAGTAAATTATGAATAACCTGCAGGGATATTATATGGGGTTATGAGTGTGGAATATAGAGACAATATTTTGTTGTATTAGTTTTTCACTTTATGATGTAATGTAAGACTTATGAATATATCTAGTGTTTCCAAGGCTACTAAACCAATCGGTCTTTCAATATTTGATATTTCTTTTGATCATGCCAATGTTATGTAATAATGCACCAACTCTAGGTAACTGGGGTCGGGGCATTACAGTTGGTATCAGAGAAAGTTTAGTACAAACCTTGGAACCTAGATTTAGATAAACTCTGATTAGAGCACATAGACTTAAGATGGACTTTGAGGATTAGTATAGAAAAACTTCCTAGAATTTTGGTATTGTAGAGATTTTGTGACTTTTCCGTGCAATACATCCCTGTCTGGATACGAGCAGGTAGAGGCGGCTCGGGCACAGATATACCTTGGGGTAAAACCCAAAAACACCGCTTTGAGCTAGACTCGAATAGGAACTGGTGCGCGACAACGGGCATTACTGCACTCTTGGTTACGAAACTCCTGGGGGATATGCTTAGGATAACTCTCATTTTCTTTAAAAATCATTATGAAGGGTTTATGAGTATATACTTCCTCAAAGAAAACATTCTTATGATTATAGATTATATCAATAAATAGTTCAATTTATGTTAAGTGATTTATAAGTATGGGATTATGTATTTTGATTCATAAACTGATCTAGTTTATGCCATTATTTAGAAATGGCGCCTTGTGGAAGAAATGGAAACCGTATAAATGCACACACTCCATTTAGGGATTTCCCTCCTACTCAAGGTAATTATAGTGGAGCTGGTGATGCAACTGGGGCTGATCAGCTAATCACCATACTGGGACAACTCACTCAGGTTATGAATAATAACCTTACCCATATGGAGCACCCTGATCCGCAACATGGAGGATCAATGTTAGATCATTTCATGAGGCAACAACCACTAACGTTCAATGGGAGTACAAATCCCTTAGTAGTTGAACAATGGATAAATTCCATGTAGAAAATATTTTTGGCTTTGGGGAGTAGTGAAAGGGAAAAAGTTATCATGGAAGTTTACCACCTCACTGGAGATGCTGATCAATGGTGGTCATCGATTCAAAATACATAGGAAGATGATGAAGTATCAAATATGGAATGGAGGGAGTTCAAAGATCTGTTTTTAGAAAAATACTTTCCTCGCGACCATCGAGTAGATATGGAAAGGCAATTTTTGAGTCTGAGACAAAAGGAGCATGAGAATGTCGTAAAGTATGAGGCTAACATTACACGGTTAGAAAGGTATGCTGGAGATTATATATGTAACCCAAGAAGTAATATTGATCAGTTTTTTGATGGGTTAAAAAATTTTCTCCGTCGAGCATTAGTCTCACAATCCTTCTCATCGTATGAAGACATTGTCTGATGTGCTATCAAGACAGAGAAAGAATTCTCTAAGTCACATGAATTTAAAGCAAAGAAAGAGAAGAAGAGATCGGCTCATCAATCTGGGAATGGAAATAAAGGGAAGAAGGGAAAAGTTGAATATCCATCCTACAGTAAATGTGGGAAAAAACCCCTGGTAATTTCTTAAAAGGAACAGGATTCTGTTACAAGTGTGGTGAAAAAGGCCACCAAGCTCGTGATTGAAAGGGGAAGAAGGAAGATACCGATGTCTAATGGTACAATTGCAGGGAGATGGGACATTATGAAAATGAATGTCTTAAGAATCCAGGGAACTTACCTCAGAAAAGTCCAAGGGATCAAGGCCAAGCTTATGCTATCACTACTTCTAAGGTAGAAGCTCCGAAAGACGTGGTGGTGGGTAATTTAATGGTTTCCTCTGGCTTAGTAAATGCATTATTTGATTCTGGATCATCGAATTGTTTCTTATCTTCCCAGTTTGCTAATAAAATTAGATATTTCCAATTTTATTTAATAAGGGAGTTGTCAGTTAAAACTCCTAAGGGAAGTATCATTGCAACAATGTTTTGTGAGTCAGTCCCCATTAGAGCACATAAATGTTCTTTATCTGCTGATCTCGTCATCATACCTATGATTGAGTTTGATATAATCCTCGGTATGGACTGGCTTTCAGATAATGATGCGAAGATTTATTGTAAGAAGAAAGAGGTTACGATTCTTGATGATGGTGATAAGGAACACCTTATCTTTAGAGTAGAATTGTCACCACCTAATTCTTATCTAGATGCACCCCGAGTAGCTCAACTAAATTCAATTATTGGGGAGGAAGAGAATGAAATACCTATGGGTGAGGAAAGGAATGTTCAAATAGAGGATGTACCTGTTGTGAAAGAATTTGTAGATGTATTTCCGGAAGATTTACCTGGACATCCTCGAGAACGAGAAGTTGAGTTTTCCATTGATTTACTTCCTGGATCAAGGCCTATATCGAACACCCCTTATAGAATGGCCACTGTAGAATTAGTTGAACTAAAGAAACAACTAGAGGAATTGAGTAATAAAGGATTTATTCTCCCTATTGTTTCTCCATGGGGAGCCCCTGTTCTTTTTGTTAAAAAGAAAGACAGATCTATGAGGTTATGTATCGACTACAGGGAGATCAATGCTATAACAATAAAGGAAAAGTATCCCCTACCTCACATTGATGATTTATTTGACCAACTACATGGAGATCAATACTTTTCAAATATTGACCTTCGATCTGGATACCATCGGTTGTGTGTGAAGAAGGAAGAAATTCCGAAGACAGCATTTCGAACCAGGTACGGGCATTACGAGTTTACTGTAATGCCTTTTGGATTGACTAATGCACCCTATGTATTCATGGATCTGATGAATAGAGTTTTCAAGGAGTATATCTATGAATTTGTGGTGGTATTTATTGATGATATCTTGGTATACTCCAAAAGCTACGAAGATCATGAAAATCACTTGCACATTATCTTGAAGACTCTGAGAAGACATGAATTATATGGGAAGTTTAGAAAGTGTCAATTCTGGCATAAGGAGATTTCTTTTCTTGGCCATATTGTCTCTAAAGATGGAATCTCTGTTGATCCTTATAAGACCATGGCAATCCAAGAATGGCCAGCACCAATGAATATAACTGAGGTACATAGTTTTATTGGTTTAGCAGGTTATTATCAACGATTCGTCCAGAATTTTTCCCGATTGACTAACCCATTAACGAAGATCACACATAAAGGGGTTAAATTTGTTTGGACAAAAGAGTGTGAAGAATGTTTTGAATAACTGAAGAGAATATTAGTCAATGCTTCTATATTTACTCTACCATCGGGGAATGATGGGTTCGTTATCTATAGTGATACATCGAAGAATGTTTTTGGTTGTTTCCTTATGCAGAATGATAGGTTTATTGCCTATTCATCACGGTAGTTGAAAATTCATGAACAAAACTATCCTACTCATGATCTCAAGTTAGCATATGTGATCTTTGGTTTGATGATATGGAGGCACTACCTCTATGGTGAGAAATGTGAGATTTATACTGATCACAAGAGTTTGGAGTATATTTTCTCACAAAAATAACTCAACATGAGGCAAAAGAGATGGCTTGAATTACTCAAGGATTATGATTGTATGATACACTACCACCCGGGGAAAGAAAACAAGGTGGAAGATGCTTTGAGCAGAAAAGACCAAGGAATTTTGAACGTGATGAGAATTGAAAGGGATCCAATTTTGATGGATCTAGTGAAGTTGGACATGGGAATAACCAGGGAAGGTGAAACATCAATCCTTTTTCAAATGGTTGCCAAACCATCTTTACTAGAAAGGATTAAGAGTTCTCGGACTGATGATAAAGAATTTCAAAAGAAGATTAAAGCTATTAATGATGGGAGATTGAGAGAATTTGTGTATGAAGATGGAATTTTGAAATTCGGCAAGAGGCTTTGTGTTCCCGATATACCTAATATAAAAAGGGAATTGCTGGATGATGCTCATAGTTCCAATTTCTCAATACACACAGGGAGCACCAAAATGTATAGAGATTTTAAGGAACATTTTTGGTGGGACAACATGAAGAGGGAGATTGCTGATTTTGTTTCAAGATGTATGGTTTGTCAACAAGTGAAAGCTGGAAGGCAACAGCCTGGAGGAGTCATGCAACCTCTTCCCATAACTGAGTGAAAATGGGACAATATTATGATGGACTTTGTCATGGGATTACCAAATACTCCTAGAAGGAATGATGCAATATGGGTTATTATTGACCATCTTACCAAGTCAGCACATTTTATTTCTATAAGAGAAGATCTACCACTGGAACGTCTAGCAAGACTATATATTAATGAAGTTGTGATACTTCACGAAGTACCCCTATCGATTGTTTCTTATCACGATCCCCGTTTTAATTCAAGATTCTGGAAAAGTCTTCAGAAATCCCTGGATACTGACCTTCATTTGAGCACTGCTTACCACTCTCAGACAGAAGGACAATCAGAATGGACTATTCAAACCTTAGAAGACATGCTGAGATCTTGTTCACATGACTTTCAGGGTATATGGGATCAATATTTACCTTTGGTAGAATTTATCTATAACAATAGCTTCCATTCAAGTATTCAGATGTCACCATATGAAGCGTTATATAGAAAGAGATGCCGTACATCAACCTTTTGGGATGAAGTTGGTGAAAGAAAACTTGTAGGTCCAGAACTGGTGGAGGAGACAATGGAAAAGGTGAAGGTAATCCAAAATCACATCAAAGCGGCTCAAAGTAGGCAGAAGAGCTATGCAGATAATCGAAGGAAGGATTTTTAATTTCAAGTAGGTGATAAAGTTTTCCTGAAGGTATCTCCATGGAAAGGATTCATACGTTTTGGTAAGAAAGGTAAATTGAGACCTAGGTACATCGGACCTTTTGAAATTCTAGAGCGAATTGGGGCTGTAGCTTACCGATTGGCAATGCCACCAAGTCTCTCCAATGTTCACGATGTGTTCCACGTATCCTTGTTGAAGAAATACATGCCTGACCCAACACATGTATTCACCTACGAGGAATTAGAACTGTAACCTGATCTGTCTTATTGCGAAGAGCTTGTCCAGATTCTTGATACGTGAGAACAAGTGCTGAGAAACCGGACGACACGTCTGGTAAAAGTTTTGTGGAGAAACCATAATATGGAAGAGGCAATGTGGGAACCTGAGGAACTTATGATGAAGAACCACCCGAGTCTTTTCATGCGGTAGTATTCTAGAAATTTCGAGGAAGAAATTATTTGAAGGATGGGAGAATGTAACACCCCAAGCTTCTACGGTACGCTTCTCTTTGAATAATGTGATAGTGTGTGTTGTACGCAACTTCAAGATTCTAACACACCACAACCAATCAAACTAGCCGTTATGAATAGTAACACCTACATTTTGAAATTTTATATATTATATCTCTCAAAATGGACTTCATTTTTGGATTTGTAATATCGGAATTAACCTAGGGTAAAATTGTGGTACTTTTCGGATAACTTTCATATTTTGATGATTAGTGAAAATTACTAAATTTTTAATTAAAAACAATTTTTTTAATAAAAATAATTAATATTGATAAATTATGAATTTGAGTGGTTTTAAAGTATATTTATAATATATTTTTACCATTTAATTCAATGTTTTTCATTGGACATAATTTTACAATTAAACCGGACATAAACAAGTGTCAAATCGTTTGATAGTTATTATCTCTTAAAAACACGCTTTTTGTTTTAACAACGGGAACTAATTTTAAATTAATTTCTGCCACTTCTGTGTTTTGAATTTGGAAAAATGGATTCCATATTTGGAATCAGGATGTTCAAATTGTGTAAATAGGTAACTTTTATTTTTAGACATTTTGAATAATTACTGCGGTAAATATTTTATTTACCATGGTTAAGGGTAAATCTGGTAAATAATGGTTAAACAATAATATTATAATAATACTAAATTACCATAAAACGTGTTATAACATTATTGTTGGACACATTTCCGACCATGGGCATCTTTGGGTCGATTTGGGGACCCCATGGAGCCACTTGTAGGTGATAGGGACACTTTATTTTAATTAAGTTAAAATGAATACAAAAATGACACAAGCATATATCTTTTAGAACAATAATTTTTACATAGGGTTATATATGTTGGAATTTCGACTATAAATATTTATTAGAAAGATAAAAATATTTCATACATAATGATAGTTTATTTATAATTTTTAGACATTAAAAACATTATGTTATTTATGACACAATGATGATGGAGTAATTACTATAATTGTGAAAAATTAAAATAATTGATATTATAAATAGCCAAATAAATATAATGTGAACCTTTTAATGACTTAAACTAATTTTCTAGGATACTATGATATATTATTATTGATTTAATGGACTTTTTTCAATGTAATCAATCTTTTATGAGTTTCAAAAAAATCAACTATTGAATAGTGTCAAAATTGACATAAAAGAGTATTCAAAAAAAATATTATATTATTAATTGGTATTAAATTCCTAAAAATATAAGGTTCGGGAAAGAGACTTATATCATGATAGTTGTCTCATTAAGGGACCACTTGGGGTCTCGTGGATGTATATAGTATGTTTATTAACTATATAATATAAAAATACAAAGTGACATGGTAAATGTCAAACTAATTGACTAAGAGTTAAAACTAAATGATAAGGTTAATATAATGACCCAAAACTGTATAACTTCTATTGGTTGAATGTTTTTAGACCTATACCCACCTTTAAATTTGAATAATCAACTTTGGAGCCATTAGAAACCGAATATCAATTTATTATAAACTAATATTTCTAGCTTTTCAAAGGTGCCCTTCACCCCTCTTATAAAAGGGAACTCCTCCTTCTCATTTCTTGACACCTTCAAAGCCTTTTGGTTCGGCCAAAATCTACCCAAATACTCTACCAACATCTCTCAATACAACCTATAGGCATTAGTTTGATCAGAAAGCCAACCTAAGGTGCCCTTTTGATCAAATCAAAAGGAAGAACCCGAAGAAAAGATAATGATTTCACCACCCTTTTTCCAAGTTCCTTTCTTCTTCCTCTTCTTCTTCCTTTGTTATTACCATTATAAAATAATAACTCCAATATAATATATATACTGTGATATTATTATAAATATGTTATAACCATATTCAGTATTCTATCCACCCTTTGAATAACATGTCACCATACGTGCGTACGTATGGCTTACCGTCTCCACGTCCTGGTGTAATTGTTATTCAATATATTATTATTTGGATAGGTATAATAATGATGTGTAACTCGTGAAAATAATAAATATAACATGATAATAATTGTGTATATATGATATAACATCCAATTATATATTATTTTAATATCAAAATAATGATATTATCGCCCGTGCGTACGTACGGACTACCGTCTCCACGAACGCGATAAGATTCATTCTCCATCATATCCATTCAAGTATAATTATAATTTGATGATTTAAAAATAATTTTTAAGGACGTGATATCATTCTGGATATGAATAATATACAACATATACATGACAAACATGTCTTACTTAACAAAACGTATAAAAGAAAATGAGTAAGTTAACACCCGAAACAACGATAATTCTAAGATATTATTAACAATGCAATGTTAAAAGATCATATATGATATCATATGAATGTATATGATTATTGTATAATTTAATAACAATTATTTCACCATTATACAAGAGGTTAACCTACCCTCAACCAAGGAAAAGTACAATGTAAGGGTTATTTCACAATCTCTTCATTATCCATGGTTGTTTATACGTAATTATCTACAGGGATCTCTTTATCATCCACATCCATGTTTCTTCAAAATGTATTTCAATTTTTTTTTACCATTTGTAAGAATATGGGTTAAAGTCATTTATACCCTTGTTTGACTTTTTATAAGAGTTTTATAAAGGAATATTTCCGTCGTTTTCCGAATAAGATGATTTTTAACCTTTTCGACATAATTAAGTTAAGAATGTTTTTTTAACTTATACGGCGGGTGCGGTTATTTTCTGCCATTATAAAATCGTTGAAGCCTCCCTTACAATATTATAAGAATATTTTCAATGAAAAAGTTTTATTTTATATTGCTCTTAAATGATTTCAAAATAAAAAGATATATTTCTCTAAAAATAGTTTTGATTTCATCTATCTCAACATCCTTTGATGGATTTTATGCTTATGTGAAATTGATTTATTATGATACAAAACCTCTATGTTGTATTTACGGTTTTGTGGTATGTTTAACTGTGGATGTTCTATTTTTATACCATTCATGATTTATGGTGAATGTATTGACATTTCGTATGCTAATTTTAATACGAATGTTTATATTATGTTTAAAACTTTTCATATGGGAATGCATTGGACTTAATATGTGACGGGTGGATCCCGATATAGCTCCTCAATGCATCAGTAGGTCTCATGAGACAAACTAGTGTCTTGGCACAAGGCCTTGAAAAAATCATAGTTGTAGTCTTGGCACGAGGCCTTGGCTATGTGGTTATGATAGTCTGGCATTATACATTCCATCATTATCAAAGTGGTTATTGATATTGCATTTGACTATTCGATTAGTAGAATATCCATGTGAATAAGTAAATGGCATTATTTCATTTTACTCTTGCCATACTATGTTCAAGTTCATGTTTAAAAGGCTTCTGTTTTAGTTATACATTGCCTTAAATGTTTACTCTTATTTATGAAAGTTTCCGCTATATTGTTATCATTACTGGGCATTTGAGCTCACCCCTTTTCTATGTTTTATTTTTCCCAGGAAGTGAAGAAGTAAATTATGAATGACCTGTAGGGATATTATGTGGGGTTATGAGTGTGGAATATAGAGACAAATGTTGTTGTAGTAATTTTTCACATTACGATGTAATGTAAGACTTATGAATAAATCTACTGTTTCCATGGATACTAAACCAATCGAACTTTCGAGATTTGATTTTTCTTGTGATCATGCCAATGTTATCTAATAATGCACTGACTCTAGGTAACTGTGGTCGGGGCCTTACAGGATGGTAGGGAAACAGTGTCATTCATGTTTAGCAAGTGGGGTCAACACTGGAGATTGGCAGAGACATAGGCATTTAGGGACCCCTATGATCTGTTGCACGGACCTTTAAGTTTATGAAGGCAAATAAACATAGTGATACTTGTTGCATAGAAGAGACCTAGGAAAAGATCATGCGTCATTCTTCTTTGTGCCTTTGTTTGAATGGTTAGACCTTGGGATAGGTTAACCTAAAATTAATAAAAGAAAACAGTAAATTTATTAATGTTGAGTCTTCCATATTCCAGGCTTAGGAGATCTAACAGTTGTTATTTTACATGTATGGCTCCAGGTCGACATCCTCGTCAGGGTTGCGTAGAAGATGTCCAGAAGGCTGTTCCAGCAGATCACCACCAGGTAGTGTTTTATGACGATGACAATTGGAGGAATACACTCCGAGATTTTCAGTGCTAGAGTTTACATAAGTACGAGGGCTCCGTTTCATATGCAGTCACAAAAGACTGGTTGGAGGAGGTCAAGATAGGCTTCAGTTTGATTCGTTCTTAGAATGAATACTGGGTGTCCTTGGTTGTGACGATTCTACGTGGAGCAACGATGTAGTGGTGGTTCTTGTTCCTTGGGGATCATGAGGAGTCATCGATCTCATTGGAGGAGTTTTGAGATAGGTTTAGAGTCATGTTTCTCTCTTCGACTGTGAAGGAGTTCTGTCACCAGGAGCTTCTTACGCTTTGATAGGGGAGCTCCAGTGTTCGAGAGTTTGTAATTCATTTTAGGAACCTTCTAAAATATGCTTCAGACTAGATACAAGATGAGGAGGCCAGGGCGAGGCATTTCGAGGAGGCTTTGCATCCAGAGATCCAGCATCAGGTCACCTCATTTATGCTGAAGACATATCTTGAGGTGCTGGAAAGGGAAGAGGTTGGTGAGAGGACATTGACTAGGACCATATTGTTATGAGAGGGGAATCGTCAAGATTCCTCACGAAGGAAAGCTCTGGTCTAGGGATCCCGGTTTTCAGAGCAGAAGAGTTTTTGTTCACCTGGGGGTAGGTCCCAGCCCTTCCCATCTCGTTTCTTCGGAGGCATTAGCTATCAGGCCTATGCCAAGGGATTAGGCACTTGTTTCCCTTGAGGTGGTCGTGGTCATCAGAAGCGGGAGTTCCTGACATTTCAGAGCAGTCATCGTGCACCGGGCTCTCCGCTCCAGGTTCCTCCGTTGAGGCAGTTCCAGCCGAGGCAGCAGCAGCAGGTAACACCAGCTTTAGATCACCAGAGGGTAGATGGAGCAGGCAGAGGACAACCCCATGATGCTCCTCGTCCACAGAGAGCAGAGCACGACCATGTTGGTGGTCATAATTAGGGTCAGAGAGGCCGTGGAGGAGGTTGTGGTTAGCTTCATGCTCTAGCGTTGCCAGCCCCAGGAGATCCAGATGTCGTTCAAGGTACCCTTTTCTTGTTTTCTACCTTGGTATATTCCTTGTTTGATTCAGGAGAAACACACTCCTTCATATCACATAACCCTGTCCATGCTTTGGGACTTAAGGTAGAGAGGCTTCCAATGCCCTTGGCGTTGACTACTCCAGTTGGAGGTCGAGCTGACTTGTTTGAAGTCTGTAGAGACTGTGATCTAGTGTTGGGGAAACACCACTCTTGGAAATATTTCCTATGTTTAAAAATACAACCATACAATGTCATCCTTGGAATGGATTGGTTGTATTCGGTGTAGGCTATTGTGGATTGCTACAAGAAGAAGGTCATTTTCTTTGATGCAGATGGAGAGAAAGTGGTGTCTATTGGTGAGCAAGATCATCGGATGAGTCATAGATGAGTTCCATTTTTATCATCCATGATGGTTGAGATGATGCTGAGTTCATCAGAGGTTCAGTAGTTGGCGTTTCATAGGGTCATAGAGGAGTACCCAGATGTCTTTCTAGAGGAGGTTGTATTGTTACCCTCTCGACGAGAGATCGAGTTTGGGATCGAGCTACAACCAGGAGAATCTCCTATCACTATGTATCCGTATAGGATGGCCCCTTCTTGGCTACAAGATCTACGTATACATCTTGATGGTCTGTTGTAGTGCGGTTTTGTTCGGCCAAGTGTGTCACCATTGGGTGCACCAGTTTTGTTTGTGAAAAAGGATGACAGCAGTTTGCAGTTGTGCGTCGATTATCGTCGATTAAACAAAGTGACAATAATGAACTGCTATTCTCTTCTACGGATTGATGACTTATTCGATCAACTGAAGGGTGCAAGTAGGTCGATGGTGGCCGACGACGGTCACCGGTGATGGAGTTTACGGGAGCCGGTGAACCTCGCCGGTGTACCGGTGAAAGTGGGTTTTCCGGTCACATCGGGGGCGTATCCCAAGGATGATGAGGCGATGGTAGGTGATCCCGGGTTTTGAGGTGGCGCGTGGGCTCGCGGCTCGAGGAGTTACGCGGTTTCTTTTGATGGTGGTTTTTAGAATTTTGAAAAGTTTGATTGTATCCTTGGGTCCCAGCAACCCCTATAAACTGGCTTTCTGATAATGATAAAAAAATGATTTCCAGTAGTTAGGATATCATCAGATGCGTGTAAAAGATGAGGATATCCCGAAGACTATATTCCGTTGTATTTATGGGCATTATGAGGTTGTTGTAATGCCATTCGGTGTGACGAATGCTCCAGTTGTTTTCATGGGGTTGATGAATGCTGTGTTCCGTGAATTCTGGGACAAGTTTATTATGGTTTTCATCAATGACATCCTTGTGTACTCCACATTTGAAGAGGAGCATGCAGAGCATCTACGAGCTGTTTTAGGAGTTCTTCTCCAACATCAGTTGTTTAGGAAGTTGTCGAAGTGTGAGTTTTGGGCTCAAGAAGTCTGTTTATTGGGGCATGTTTTGTCCCAATAGGGAGTTGCAGTGCATCTGTAAAAGATAAAAGCCGTGGTGTCTTGGGTAGCCCCCAAGACCATGTCAGAGGTGTGAAGTTTCCTTGGTATCACAGGATATTATAGGAGATTCGTAGCCAATTTCTCCTGAGTTGTGACTCCTCTGACAGCTTTGACCAGGAAGGATCAAGCTTTCATATGGACTAATCAGTGTCAGGCAGCTTTCAAGTATCTAAAGGAGAATTTTTCGAGTGCTCCATTCCTTTGTCTTCCAGCAAAGGGAGTCTAGTTTGATGTTTTCTGTGATGATTTACATCTGGCGCTAGGCTATGTTCTCATGTAGCAAAGGTTGTTTGTTTCTTATGGGTCTCGGCAGTAGCGTCCCCATGAATGCTACTATGCCACCAATGATCCTGAGTTGGCATCCATGGTGTTTGCTCTAAAGTTGTGGAGACATTACCACATTGGTGAGCACTTTGTGGTTTTCACCGATCATAAGAGTTTAAGGTATATTTTCTTCCAACGTGACTGGAACCTGAGGCAGCGTCAGTGGATGGAGTTCTTATAGGAAAAAACCTTTGAAATATCATATACAACTGGAAAAGGGAATGTTGTAGATGATGCACTGAGCTGAAAGTCACGTAATGATGTAGTGTGTGAATATGGTGATTCCTAGAGAGTGATGGAAGAGCTATCATCTTTGCATCTTTATATGGGAGAAGTTGGGGGTAGAGGATGTATTTTCCAGATGACGGTGCAGTCATCCCTGATGTAGAAGGTGTAAGAGTCTCAGTTGGGTGATCTAGAGGTGGATGTTTGGAGAGACAGAGTTGTTTGTGGTGAGACCCCTAATGGTTGGTCAGAGGATAAACAACACCGAGTGTTGTATCATGGAAGGCATTTTGTTCCCTTGGTGATGCGCAAGATGGTTCTTCGAGAGTTCCATAGTTCTCCCTTGGTAGTACATCATGGTGTGGAAAAGATGTACCGATCCTTGAGGATTCAGTTTTGGTGGCCTAGGCTGAAGCGTGTGGTTCCAGAGTGTGTGTCTCGATGTTTAGTCTGCCAGAAAGTAAAGTCCTAACACCGTGTTCCGGGTGGTCTTCTCTAGCAATTAGAGATTCCTCAGTGGAAGTGGGAGGACATCTCAATGGACTTTGTTATAGGTTTACCTCGAGCTCTGGGACGACATGATGCTATAGGGGTGGTAGTTGATCGTTTAACAAAATCATCCCACTTCATAGGGATCAAGGAGTTGAGCTCAGTGGAAGTTTTATCGAGGCAGTTTCTAGAGGAGGTGGTGAGACTTTATGGATTACCTAGGATGATCATTTCTGATCGAGATCCTCATTTTACTTCTAGGGTGTGGAGAGGTCTCCAGCATGCTTTTGGCTCTCAACTGTGCCTTAGCACTACGTTTCATCCTCAAACGGATGGTCAGACAGAGTGAACCATCCAGACTCTTGAAGACATGTTGCGCTCTTGTGTTATTTATTTTGGGAGTTCATGGATGAAGCACTTACCCTTGGTAGAGTTATCTTACAATAAAATTCTTCACTCTTCCATCAATATGGAGCTGTTTGAAGCATTGTATGGTCGGCCATGCCGTTCTCCGTTGCGCTGGACTGGGGTCAGAGAGTCAGAAATTATCTGATGATAACTAGTGAAGAATACAACAGAGATGGTTTAGGTGATTCATGAGAGGATGAAGACAGCGCAAGATCATCAGAAATCATATGCTGATCAAATAAGGAGACCGTTAGAGTTTAATGTTGGGGATCATGTGTTTCTGAAGCTGAATCCCCATCATGGGCAGCGAAGGTTTGGTCGTGGAAGTAAGCTTTCTCCCTGGTTTGTTGGGCCTTTTGAGGTGTTAGCTCATGTTGGTTCTGCGGCGTATCGAGCAGTACTTCCCCCTTAGATGAGTCAGATAGATGACGTTTTCCATGTATGAGAGCCCCGTAATTATCTTTATGATGAATCTCATGTTATCGATTGGGGAGAGGTCGATATTGATGATGATTCAACCTTCAAGGAGGGACCTATGGAGATCCAAGAACACAAGGAGATGGCGTTGCATGGACGTTCTATCCCCTTAGTTCGTGTCTTGTCGAGACATGGTGGCATGTAGAAGAGTACCTGGGAACATGAGTCACAGATGTGTGTCAAGTACCCAGAGCTATTTTAATTTATTGTGCTGAGTTTTATTTATGTTCCTTTGTTGTGATGTTACGATTGAATTGTTTGGATATGGATTGTTTCTTCCCATACTCTCGGATGTTGTAGTTTTGTTCCAGCTCTCAAACAACTCATGGTGGTTTTTCCCTGAGAGGTATCTTATGGGGTGGTTGTTCGGACCACTCTTTTATTCTAGGTTGGTTTTTAATTCTCAAGGATGAGAATGTTTTGAGAGGTATCTAATGTAATGTCTTGGACCTCTCTGGTCCATTACTTTATTGAAATGTGGGGTTGGATGTGTTATGGGAGGTCAAGGTGACTTATTCCCAACACTTTTCCAAATTTCAAGTTCTGTGAACAGTGTTTTCAGAACAGTAACCTTCTAACGGTGACCTTATAATGGTAGACTTGAACAGTGTTTCCAGAATGGTAACCTTCTAACGGTGACCATATAACGGTAGACTTGAACAGTGTTTCTAGAATGGTAAACTTCTAATGGTGACCTTTTAATGGTAGAATTGAATAGTGTTTCCAGAATGGTGAGGTCTAGCAGTGACCTTTTCTTTCCTTTTCCAAATTTTGAGTATTTGAACAGTGTTTCCAGCTTCCTACAGTTTCGCCCCTTTGATGATTCCTTTGATGTAAATTATATTTAAAGCCTTATTTTACGGACTCTTAAGGCCGATTAAAATGCCATAAATCCTATATTAATTATTCCTATGGCTCAGGATGTTTTACTTGGTCTAACCATGTGGGTTAATGCGATCCGCTTTTAATGGGGAATTAACCGTATATTAAACTGTCGCCCAATTAAATCTTCAAAAAGGGGAGAGTTATCATTATACCTTGTTCTTCCTATTTTCTATCAGCTATGAGAGGGTATAACCTTTAAATCCTTCATATAGGAGTTTCACAATCAAGCTTTACTCCTAGGATTGGTTCTGCTCTATTTTGATGCAACTGAGCTGTATCGACCAATCTTCCATATAAGGTATGTTTTATCATTTTTCTTTTGGGGTTAATCTTCTCCTATTCTCCCTTCCATATTATATCATGTAATATCCATACTTATAATGGGTTTTTTGGGGTTTGGTTGGTGTTTTCATACTGTGACATTCTCTGGTGGAAGCAGTTGTCGCGAGAGAAGGATTGTGACCCGTTTTGTAGATAAAGAACGTTAATAATTGTTAAGGTAGGGGATTCGTGGCTTATCTAATTGTATATGTGAAATTGTATAATTAGCATGATTTAGCACTTTGGATCATAATGAAATTGACCTAATTAAATACTTGAACTGGATTTAATGAATTGGTTTGATCACATGTTGTTGCTTTGTACCATGATAACGGTTTTCCTAATGCTTTGGTAGATAGATTGAGATCTATGCTTACTTTGATTAGTTGTTCATTCTTGATGGAAATTGATAAAGAACGTTAATCCAGAAATAATTGATAATTAATTGGCTAAAGATAAAGGGGAATGTGAATGAATCTAGTTATTGTCGTTATTTTAGTTGTTCTAATTTGATGATAATCGAATTGGCATAGTAAGCATGTTAAATCTTTTGTTATAGCTTACTGATTATTTTTTCCGAGATTGGAACCTACAGATTGAATCTATTAATTCAATATGGATTAAAGAATCACTTGTTTGATAATTTCTAAAAGGATTCTGAGTTACCTTCTTGTTTATTAAAGGGAAAAGATCCCATGGTTGTGATTGTAGTTTTCCTACTACTTGTGCTATGATGTGACCTTGGAGGGGTGTTGTGATATGTGGAGGAATGGAGGACTTGTGGTTGTGGCAGCGGATGACGCCTAGTGTGGTGAGATGAATCAGTTTATGCATGTGGGTGTCGGGGAGGACACCAGGGGGGGTGGAATGTGACAGATGTGGTTGCTGGATGCCTGTGGATTCTTTAAATGTTTATCCGCTTTGCTTTTCCCCACTGATCAAGGTACCTGGTCTTGCTTACCCTTCTTCCGAAGGAGGCGAAGACACGCGGGGTATGCCATGTTATTTCTGTGTTTAGCCTCTCGAGGGAGAATAGGTCTATGCACTTTCTATTGGTGGCAAAGACTCGAAGGGTAGTATATCTACTCACTGTGTTGAGCCTCCTTTGTGTTTAGTAGCATATGATGCTTTTCTAGAATGCCTAGGAATATGGGAATGTAATTCTGTAATGAATGATTGAGTAAATTGTGAAAATCTATGGGGATGGAGATACTGGAATTTAAAGGGGATGTGAATCTTAAAAGGAGCAGTTGATTTTGAATGTGATGCCAATTCAGTTTAATGTGGAATTGTATATGGTTAATTAATTTTTAAAGAATTAATTAACCTATAGTGGAACTGATAAAATGAAAATGGAGTAATCTAATAAAACTCTTAAAATGTTTGTGTGCTTATAGGATACCTAGTCTTAAATGTAGTTGAATGGAGTCTGAGAGACGTTAGCTGTAGTTGTATCAATGACTTGGTAATGCCCATAGTGTGGATGTGAGTTCTATATATATTCTGTACTTTTTTTGTTTCTATAAGCTACTCCACCCTATCAGTAAGGTAAACTGATACCCAAGGGTTCTGAGCCCTTGGGGGTTGTTTTCCCCAACAATCTAGTGGGAGGACGAATGGCTGACTACCCCATTTGGCACCGCTCTCTTATCTTGGTAGATACATGTGCCAACTGGCACAACAGTTAGTTTCCCCGTATATGTGTGTAGAGGGCTGTAATGTCTTGTGGTTATTTCACACACATATATTCTAGATATAGTATCCTATGGACTACTATAGGTGTAATGTGTATAGGCTGTGATGGCTTGAGGATCCATACTCGGTGTATGGGCTATAATGGCTTGTGATATAATACCCGATGTATGATACATGTTATACGGGTTGTGGTGGCTCCCGGAACCCACCCGGTTACTTTTGTTTGTGAGGACTGTGTGGTTCTTCGCCCAGGTGTTTGTGGGAAAGCCTTTGTGGTGCATGACGTTCAGATTGTGGAGCTTAGCCCAGGTTTCTGCGGGCAAGCCTTTGGAGAGAGATGCACAAGATGTATGTCGTTGTGGAAAAGAGACAAACCAGTGGGGAAGTATTAGCGGGGTACCATTGATTTTCTTTACTATATGCTATTTTATTGTATGCGTTACTTAGTGAGAGTAGACCTGGTGAGGTTTGGAACATAGTATACCTGTTTAGGTGATGAGTTAGTTTCACTTGTTGTTCACTGGGCTTTAGCATGCTTTATTTAATTTTTTCACGAGAGGATTAGGGAGGATCCTACTGAGTATACAGTTATACTCACCCTATGTATATATAAACTGTATTCAGGTCACATGGAGTAGTTTGGAGATCAAGATATTTTCTACTAGCTTGTGGTTGGAGGAGCTGTTCGGGATTGTGGTCACTGCTACTTTACTTTCATTTGGGTACTTTTAGTTTTCCCTTTTAGTTGTAGTACTTTTTCAGGACATTCCATATGTGCAGTTGAGTTTTCTTTTATATTTCAGTTCTGAGTTGGAGTCGGTTGGATTCTATTCAATCTCTCTGCATGTGTTCTCTTAGAGGGTAATACCTCCCATTTGTGTATTTATTATACCCTCGGTGCTAGTCGCAAACCTGGGGCCTAATGGAGGGGGAAATCAGGGGTCATTATCTCTCTTCCCTCATTGCCGTCCTAGGAGGTGTACACTTTGTGGGTAGTGGGTCGTGACACATTGGCTAGACCATACCGATTTAGTATTTAAATAATTTAAATATAGAATTTCCATGACTAAAATATTTTTCATTATCAACTTTATAGATCCATTCTTATTGTGTGGTTTTTATGATGTAGAATCCAATGGAGCATCCCTCTAGATATATCCAAAAAAGGTCTAAAATCATTGAATTACCTTTTGATGTTTAGTGTGCTGCCATAGAAGAATAATATTTTTATCATTTTCTATATTTATTATAGTGAACATATAGTGTTCCCTCTCTAGATTCATGAGAGTCAATGAAATAGATAATTTTCCATAGGGATTTATATAAAATTTACCAACAAATTATATTTATGTATTTTGAAATTTTAATATTTTTTAAAAATGTATTTAGGTTTAAAAAAATATAATTTCACAAAGACCATCATTATTTCATTGATGTAAATTCTAACACAACATCACAAAATATTATTATTTTAATGAAATGTTTTTTATCTAATATCATTTAAAAAACAAATAGAATAACATTAACATAAATGATATTTAATAAAATATGATATTTCTAGATGTTTATTAATGATGGTTCATATTCTCTCATATTATTTATCAAACCTTGAACCAAAATTATTTACAAGATAAAATAAAATCAATAATATATTCTATCATCATTAAAATAAATAATTATTTTAGTATTCCCACAATATTGAATGAAATAATAACTTTACCATATTCACTAATAATTTGAGTAAATTTTTATCATATTCATTATCTTGTAAATAGTTAATCTAGAGTTAAGTTTACCTTACATATTCTAAATTCTAATATCTTGTGATTGAATTTCTCTAGATAACTTTTACATGAGTAAATATTTTTCTTTTTTAATGAATAAATTTATTCTGAATGGTAACATTAAAAAAAATTAATGAGATTTTGAATAGGCTTTTTATATTACACTCTAGGATACTTTCTCAATAGAAATAGATATAACTTTCCCAATGTCTAAAATTAGTGTATAGTTATACGTTAATTTACATATAGGAAAAAAAAGATAACAAAAAATGTAAAATATAATTCCTAAAATTTGTAACATCCCAACCTAAATGCCACTAAATCAAGTGTTACAAGATGGATTGTTACGTCACTTCAAAAACACTAGTCTAAATACTAGAGGATTTTGATTAGCAGTGGGGGCCTAGGGTGTATCTGTGGAGATACTATGCCCTCATATCATAGTAAACACAGTGGAAATAAATAGTTATCATCCAAACAATAAATAAACAGATTATAGAAGCAATAAATTAACAAAAACTAGTCATATTTCAATAATAAACCAAATCCTATAAATATTGGGCCACTATGTTATATATAAACCAATGGTCACCACTAGGCTGATCATACATGCATGAGTACATAAAGAAACTGAAATAAAAGTGCACGTATCTTCTATTAACTTCATGCCTGGACAAACACCTAGTATCCAACACATTTCCATGCTACACTAGACCAATCATGAGAGTTCATATGAGAAGATCCACTCGATCATGCAACCATGGGTGTCATCACTATGCACAATGCAACTGTGAAAAACCTAGAAAGCATACATAAGGTATGAACTCACATCAATGTGAACATATAGGGGTGATAAATATTATATGGTGGGAACCCAAATAATGAACCTACAATATGTTTCATAAGTACAAGATCGTTCAATATACTCATCCCATTAGAGACATTTCTTAAAAAATAAATCAAATAAAACAAGTGAAACCATAGTTAATCCTAGGGTCTGTGATCTCAGATTATTGAGAATGTACTTTATTGTATATCCATATTTATATGTGTGTCTGTATATTCCCATAAATATAAATATATACGTAAATACGTCTGTACATGAATAAGGTGGTTAAAGTCACATTAAACCATCTGCAGTCGATCCTTAGGTCAATAAATCCTGATCGCCTGGACAACCAGTTCAAGGGAACTGAGATGGATGACGTTCCACTCTAGCATGTCTCATATATATGACCATTGTGTCTATAATACTTGTTTACAAATACCTTCCTTGACCAATCAAGAATATTTCTATGAGAAAGCAAATCATCATAAGGGATAATTGTCCTAACCCTAGGTTCACCCGTACTCACCTCTGATCTCTATAATAGGGGATACCATATGGCGATGAACATTCATGTAGATATGGAACTGAGACATATGTCATTCTAGTAAATTAACATGTAATCATTTCCATTTTCCAATTCCTAGTTCCCATTCTATATGAAATCACAACATCGCTACTTGTATAATACCTATGGGGGATGACCTATAGATGATATGTATAGAATGCTCTTAGTATCTAGAATATCGACCAGAATCATTCAATTATAATCTCAACAACCTACTCATAGATAAGCCCAGAGTGTATCTATAATGGTGAATCCACCAAGGCAGAATTCAAGGTATTAAACAAGGTGATCATGACCATCCTCAGAGATCACATCAACATCCCAATGATTAAGGAAAATGCAACCACACAACAATATTTGGGATCTTCTCGTGTGCTAGAAGATTATACATTCTTAGAGAGACCCATCATAAAAGGGGTTATAAGACACTCTTAGAGACATACCTCTATATCCATAATAAAGGGGGAATCTTTGTGAAAAATGTTATTTATAGTTATAGTAGTAGTGAAACATCAATAAGTATAGCACAAGATCCAGACCCAAGGAAGTACATCTAGAAATCCCAATAGAATAAGTCTTAGAAGCCAGATTCTAGGCTGTACATCTATAAATGCTAAAATAGTAAGGCTCAACAGCTGGATACTTGGAATCACCTCTGGGAATACAAACAATAATGAGAATAACATTAGAGAGAATCTAGATCCCATAAATTATGTCGAGGGATCCAAATTAATAAATAAACCATATCCTAGTAAATAGATTTTGGTATCCCAAAGACAGCTATTAGATCAAATCAAGATCAATATCATCAAATAAGAATAACCTATGTTAATCATAACTATATCATTAGTAAATATGGGATCACATAATTAAAATAGTGACATCAAATGAATTACAAAAACTGGCACCACATCTATAGCCTCTTAGGATTACATGTTCGACATAGTTTATATGGTTACACCAACTACCATATTTACCCAAACCCCCAATGCACTAGCTCAGGTTTGGTCAAACATCAGGGAACCCCATGGGTCTGTCAGGTCATAACAAATAAGTGGTGTTATTCTTGGGATCGTAAAATTATACACATAAGAGAAGGTATCCCACTCGGGTTCCTTTGATATGAAGTGAAATAGGAGGAATCCTATATTGAATCCTCAAAATTGTACACTAAAATATGTATCCTTCATGGAACACTCAAAGTTTCGTATGAATGAAGATTCCTCCTACATGATATCTTCAATGAAATACATTTAAGTGGATACTACCTAGGATTCTCTAGGGAAAAATGATAGTGAAGAAATCCAACAAGGAACCCTTAGTAATAGTAAGAAGATAGAGGAATCTTAGAGGGAATCCTCAAGGTGAAAATGTAATTAGAGTAATCTTATAGGGGATCCTTATGAAAAAATATACTCCAAACTCTTAGGACTGTAAGTAACTTCTCACATTAGATCCATCCTCAAAGAAAATACACAATCATTGGCCATGATAGATTCCCTATGGCCCATCTCTGTTCATGGTCTCACTCTAAAGAAACAAAAGGATACAATTTTTTAGGAAAAACTATAGTGTTTAATAAAAATAATACAGAAAACATTAGAGTCCTCAAATTACCCTAGGGGTTCCACCATGGTGACCCATGTAGAATGATACTTAGAATTGACTACTCTTGTATACAATTCTGTCTATAGAGTGTATTGTTATGAAAATCCCTAAAAGGGTATTAGGGAAGTACACGTCATTAATACCCTGGTACACAACATGTATTCCCAAGCCCCTCTAAGCCATATACTCGTACTAGAAAATCCATTCCAAGGATAATATAAATTGCATGTAACATACACAAGGTACCATCCCATGTACCTAATATGTCCTAGCCATGTATATAGCATGTCCTTGTACCTTTACATGGCATTCCACCCACACATCTTCAGACCCTGCACATTATATATCCATGTGCACCTAAACATAATTTATAGACAAGTACACAATAACATGGAAGAGTTACAATACAAGGTATTTATACCCCATACATGTTTTGAACTTATAAAATATCATCTTCTTCAAAAAGGAATAACACACAACAATTTTTCATGAATCTTGACGATGTGTAATCTATATTTCGGATGAAAAAATACTCATATCTGAATGGAAACCCTATTTTCTATAAATATGTTATAGACATAACCATTAGAGGTCCTAAGAAATCATAAAAAACATTAAAAAAATGAAAATTTTAAATTAATGTGGATATATGGAAAAAACAAAAAAATAGCCTACCATTGCATAGAATCCACCAACGCATAACCTTATTCCATTCCCATGACCACTACATGATGATCGGATGCATCACCTGCTTTACAACGGTGCCTATATTTTCCTTTTCCTCTTTTTATCTCTCACTCTCCATTTTTTATGGTTTACATGTTATTGGAGGATACCCCATTGACATATGCAAGAATCCATGGAATAAAAAGAAAAAAATATGGGAAAACAATGAAAATGAGAAAATGGAAAAAAGAAGAAAAGGGGGAAATGGCCTGCCTTGACACCCAAAAAAATTTTAGACCCCTACTAAGAAAAACTACCCATTTTAGACTCAATTGAAGAGAAAAAATCTCAACTTGATACTCCTTTTAAAAGATATCTCCAAATGAACCTATATTAATTAATTAATATATAATTATTTAAATATTAAATATAATTATTCGGAAAATTTTTGAAGATTTATAAATCAACCAAATTACTATAATCAGATAAAAATACTTTCCCAGGACCACCTCAGTTGTCAAAAAAAAATTATGCGAGGTCATATTCTATGAAAAAATGACCATTTTACCCCTTACACGTATCTGAAAGAAAAAAATAAAATTTCTTCTCAAATTTCTTGTCCAAAAAAACACAATCCCTCACAACAAGGCTACTATGTAATATAATAAATATTTGCACATATATTTTATCATTATATATTTAAGGACATTCCATTACTATATTTCCTCAATTTATATATCGTTTCTTTTTTGAATAGAACTTGTTTATAAACAACCATAATGATGGATTTTTTTAGATAGTTACATTTCAATTAAATTTATTGAATATCATCCAATATTAAATTCCAAGTTACAATTCATTTCGTTAATTCTCTTGTAATTATATATTACTTATGATGCACATTGTGTATGCTATCTCCTTGTGAGTGTCTAACATCATGGTTTCCATCCATAAATCAATGCTATAAATTCTTGATATACATTAATAATGATATCAAGTCTAATTCCGACACACAACTTTGCTGACATGTATATCCAAAGAATCATAAAACATATGATATTTAGTTTTACGGGTCTTTTGTTAATTCCTCACACTTATGATATTAGAAATTTACAATATCATGGTAAGGATTTTCAATTATTATGACACCCGATAACTAATTTTTATATGCCATCTAGTTTCTATCAAATTTATTTATATAAAATATATAATATTTTTATATTGGAAATTTCAGAGAACCTATATGTAATAACTATATATATAGAGATCTAGTTTGACATACATAGATATTATATCACTTTTTATAAATACATAAAACATTATACTAACATATGTCTAAAGGTCATACATATCATGTGCCTTTGGAAATATAGAAACATAACCACTGTTACATATGTGAGTTACTTTATCTGCCACTGGATTACAATTTAGTAAAACCATTCTTAGAACCATCAAACATTATACATATCTTCTTAACCATGGGAAAGAACATAATAAGGGGTGATATTTGATGCTCAGTATTGTTAAACAACAGAGATGTGTAAGAGTCATCACGAAAAAAGGGTATTATTAAATGATCATGAAAATATAAGATCACACAATTCATAAAAAATCTAATATACATTAAACATGTAATAAATCTGTTTAGTTTATAATACATTAATCATAAAGAAATAATGAACAGAAATCTTCAAAGTATATCATAATAATAACACATGGAATTGTGGAAGACACATAAGAATATAATATGATTTCCAAAGTTTCCAAGGCATCACTACCAATGTCATCATGGTAGTATGGGTCCACTCCCCATTCCATCTTGATAGTCCTAGTCCACTCCAATGCTTATCTTAGTAGCATGAGTTCACTCCTCATATGATATTGGTGGCCATGGTTCACTCTCATAGCCATCTTAGTAGTCGATGTTCATTCCCAATACCATCTTATCCTATCTCATGAGATATAAATACTTACCCAATGTATTGGAGGGAGATATAGGTCCCACCCATCACTGAGTGAAATCATACGTATACGTTCCAAAAGATCATAAATAATCCTATCATAAATCAAGCATTGAAATGGGTATTATAAACATGTAATCATATAATAACCCATAAAAGAATATAGGTTTTTTTATCACTTTATTATAAACATAACCCATGAAAGTTATATAGACTTTATTAACATATAAACTGTAAAAGATAAATTGGTTTAAAAAAGATCATGAGATTATGAATAACCTATTAAATAGAATAATATAAATAAAACCTTTATATGATTGCTTAGAAAAGATTTATTTACATCAAAAGATGACATCTTAGATGGGAAATAATTTTGAAATATCGTTTAAAAACATTTCATGAGAAAAATATCCTATCATTTTTCCAAAAAGGACCCTTAAATAATAAAACTTTTGAATATAATTTTCCTGAAAATATCCTTGAATGTTTATAAAGAAATATTTTAAAACCATTTGGAAACCTTTTTATTTGAAATGATATAATGATATCTTGAAAATGTTTTAAAATACATTTCTCTATGAAATCTTATAAAATGATATTGAAAACATTTATAAAAAAATTATTTGAAACTACTTTTCGCACTTATAAATAAGACTTGAAATCATTTTGGAAACCAATATCAATAAAAAATTATAAAATAATATATAAAAAAATTGAAAATAGTTTTCCTTGAAAACTTATAAATGTTGATTAAAAATATTTTTCCTAAAAACTTAAAAAAGAATCTTAAATTTTTTTTCTAAAACAAATTCCTTGAAAAAATATTTCGAAATCATAAAATAAGTCGTGAAAATATATTGAAAACCATTTCTCCAAAAATTATTTTTTAGTAAAACTTCTAAAAAATTAAACTTTTAAAAAATAAAAGGGTACTTTATAGAAATCATGGTGGGTAAATCCATACATTTCATATGATGTTATATGAAAATTCTTTTTATGTGGTTAAAGGTTAGAAAAATTCCTTATTTGGATAGTGATGATAAGATTAATTTGAAAAAGTTAGTAAAAGGAAAAAAGGAAAAATTTTATTTTATCTATTATAGGAGAATAGTTCAATATTCTTGGAAACCCTTTTTAGAGAACTTGATTTTGTGTGAATACAGATTTCTGTCCGAAGTGGGGATAAAGTCGGTAATTCTTAAAAACACTTTCATAACATTCTTATGTACCAATGATTAGTGAAATGGTACCAATACATAAATATTTAATTAATAAAAATAGTATAATAAAATTCATTAATTTTCTTTCGATATGGATTATAATATTTCAATCAAGAAAGAATAATAAAAAATAATCTCGAAAAGAGCATAGATTGTTTCAACATAAACTTATCACTTAGTAACTTTGAACCATACCCCCATGTAAGAAAGTGAAATTACATGAAGATTAAAATATCATTAAATGAAGTATATTCAAGATATAATAGGTCAAATGGAAGTGTATACACCTCAATAAATAATTTCAGTGCATAATAAAATATGTGACTAAAAAAACAAAATTTTAGACAAAACTATCTTACCGATTTTCTAGCTTTGAAAAATTAATTCCAAGAAATACTAATTATGAACATTATATTGAAATAACCATTAATTTAATAATAATAATCCTATATTACATTCATGGGAAGTATATACACCACAAAAGAGAAAAAAATGGGGAACATTGCATGTATCTCACAGATATAAAATGTGAGATGAGATTCTATTAAATTGTGTATTGATACTCTTTGTACTCATTCAAATTATCTGCTTAATAAATATAAATTTGTTATAAATATCTTAAAAAAATCTATTATTATTTATAATCTCATATTTGTTTCTTTATTAAATTATATTACCTTATTCTTAACAATCCAGTGTTATGGTGTCACTTCACTTATTATCCGATTTGGTCTTTGCATGTGTCTTAATTTGTCATATTACTTTTCCATATACTAATAACATTATTTACAGAATTTAAAATATTATATAAATATCATTTACATTCAGTATATGTGTATTATAATAATCTATTTAAATTATGATCAGGAAATCAAATACACCGTTCATGGAGATGGTAATCCATACATACATAGGGACATCATTTCTGTTTTTATTGTCACGTTGAAATAAAGAAGATAAATTAAATATATTTATATATAATTATTCATGTATAATTATGATATAATATATATCATATAAGATCACTAAATCCTTCTTTAATACACTATATGTAGTGTGTGAGTGAATCATATTTCATTGAGGGGGGGGGGGATAGTCCACATTTCCCAAAATGATATTATCATATTTTCAGCAAATAGAAATTAAAAAATTGGTGATGTAAAAGGAATAAAAAAATATGAAATAATAAATATTATTTAAAACATATTTAAATATAGTTTCCATCCTAATGTCTACCTAGAAAGGTAGTATATGAAAAATGATCAATTTTCATTTAGTGAGGTGGTAGTTGACCTTACAAATAATCTGTATGTTCGTTACCCATTTGATAGAAGTGTGTCTATGTGTAGTTATTAAAATTAGAATATAATAATTCTAGTATATTTAGGATATGGTTTTTTGTACAATAATTAAATAAATAGAGTGGTTGTGGTAGAGAAACAAAATAAAAGAAAGAAGTTTGAGAGAAGTCATTGACTCTTAATTAGGTAACACCATATTGTTTGTTCCAAAAGGATTCCTTGGGGTTTTTTTCTATCATAGGGGCAGATTATAGGAGGAGGTAGGGATTTTAGGTAGTGGTGTAGTCTATGATTTTCCAAACCTATGTTGACTTATAGGTTTGAGGAAGAGGTAAAGGTGGTGGCCTTTTATTGGGAAGGGAAATGATACACCTATAAATTTTTAAAATAAGTTAGGTACAACAAAATTTATTCCTATAAAAAGTAACAAAAAAAAACTAAACTAAATAATGGAAGGTTAATGGAAAAATAATGTCTAGATAACATGTTTTCAAAAAGTTTTATAGATTGTTTTGGGTTTTAAAATTATTGTTAATTACTTTATTAAGCAAATATTTCTTTTAGCCATTGTAATTAATTTTAATCACTTTCACTACTATTTTAGGTCAAGAAAATTTTAAATTATTATAAATTAGAAATTATTCTAGTTTTAAATTTTAAATCCATTTCCCAAATTCTAGACACAAAATATGAATAAATTAATTTAAAATTAATCCCACTAATGGGAGGACACTGCCTGTTTTTGATGTAAAATCATCTAAACTTTGGCAATGTTTCTTATGCCATATTTCAATGTAAAACGGATATAAATAAACTAAATTGTAATAATTGATAAATATAATAATTAATTAATCTTTGAAACTAATTCAGAATGTAATTTATATTTATACACAAAGTAGATAAATAACAGTTTTTTAATAAAATGTTGTATTTTTCACAATTCATATATAAATGAAGTTTCCTAGAAAAAACTCAAATTCAACCTAAAATAATTTCAAAATTATAATTTAAAAAAAATAATGCTTATTTTATCAAATTAAATTTGTAAATATTTTTAAAATTAATCTTATTATATTTCACAAATTGACATTATAAGTAGTTTATTTGAGAAAATTGTTTTTTTCAATATAAAGACTTTACAAAATTTATAGCGTTCATTATAAAAATGTATTATTTATATAAAATTTAAACAAAAAATTATTTTAAGATTATTAATTACAATTCATATAAAATTGTTTAATGGCTATGTTATAATTATTTTACATAAATAATTATAATTGTACAATGATGTTTCATAGAAACATTAGTATTGCGTACGCCATGTCATTGATGCGTGAAGTTCAAGAATATATATTTTGTGCAAACCAATGTTTGAATTAGTGATAGAAAACGAGTTTTAGTGTATTGTGGTATTCAATATATCAAAAAATTAAATTAATTTTAAAAAATTTTCATAAAATCTCTCAATATTACATTCTACCCCTTAAAATGAATATAGAACGACAAATATGATTGGGTTATCAATGGTTTAATAATTGAAAGTTAATTTCATAGAAATTGCAATCATAAAAATTAATTCTAAAAATTACATTAAAAATGGAATGTTGGAACCATAACTATTACCCAAAGTAACCTATATATGTGTTTACACATTGAAGAAAATAGGTTGGGAGTTAAGATTGGGCATAGAGGAAAATCAGAAATATTTATAGGGAGTAATTAATGTCATGAATCACAAAAAATTGAATGATCAATGAAATTTTTATGGCATCAAGGTAATAAATATGTGATAATTTAAAATTCCTTCAGTTCAAGAATATTATGGTAACTAGACAACCCTTTTTATATTAATCATTATCCCAACATTGAGTAATTATTATATTGTTCAAGAATATAAGGAAATATACATACTTGATATATTTCTATAAAATAATTTCATTATTTAATTATTCTTTTATCTATATCTAATTAATTCATTACATCAAGTATTAGATGTCTATAAATTAACATTGATTCTTGACGTTTTAAAATAAAATTTTAAAAGACCTTAAGGTTCATAAAACAATGAAAAGTATAACTATTTGTATCTAACTATTCTTTAAAATGATTATGGTTAATATATTATCCTGTAAACATAAAAAGTAACTCTATTAGTTCAAAATTAATAATTATTCAAAAAATATTATTATACAGTAACTCGGAGATCATGTAGTCCAATGATTGGCATAAAAAACATATCATACTTCAGTCATGGGTTATAGATCTGCCACCTTACCAGACGTTGTTGGTTGTCACCCGAAATACATGATATTAGTTTCTAAAACCACACTAATATAATTTTAAAAAATATATTATATATAGATCATTTAAATAAGGTAAATATATAAATTTTCATTTAACAATTTATTTCTATACAGACTTAGTGGATATATATTTCCTCTAATGTTTAACATAAAACTTTCAAGAATGGTTAAACTTATAACCCTTATGAAATATGAAATTCCTAAACTCTAGAATAATATTCACAAAATCAGATTAGCATTTATTCTCCCATATTTTGAAAAGTAGTTCTTTGTTGTCACATTTCGAACATGTGAGTATGCACATCATATATTCTCTTCAAATAAGTTAATAACCCAAATTACCATAAATATTTTTGGAAAATAAGAATTCCTCCTTATTCCATAGATTATTTTATATATTCCATAAATCATTTAGGTTCTAAACAAAATCAATGATAGCATAAGCCACGTGTTATCATGTAAATAATTATTTATAAGTTATTCAATACCATCTAATTTACTTATATCCAACATTTCTATATCCAAATAACAATATCATAACATAAGGAACATATTTACTCATACATTTTCCTTAATCGTTTTTTCCAAGGACATCCACTTTAGATTAAAGTAATTTTCTATTCCACCAGATCCATTCAAAATATTCTTGGAAATCCTAAGCTAAAAACATAAAAATTAAAATAATTATGTATTTCACCTTTCATATAATGTTATTTAATAGAAACAATTATTATTATAGTTCCTACATATGCAATTATCATGGATTCCTTGTCATATTACATAATACCTATTTACTTTCACATTTTATCTAGAGTCATGTCGTCATCCAAAATGTCCCCTTTACTTGAACCACCGTACGGGTTCTCTTCTGAAGCATTCCTCCTAGTACTTTGAGATGCATAATAACCATTTATTATACATTTAAAACACTTAAACTTTGTTGAAGACTTATGGAGGCTAATATTCTCATCAATTTAAATAACCAAACTCTTCCTTTTTCTCTTGAAATAACATTCTTTATGTCCTTCCAAACATTTTCAATGTCTTCTTGTTCCATTAAGAAATTCACTTAGGTGATTATTTCTATATTTCTGACACAAAGGAAACTAAATATTCTTCCACCAATGTTCTTAATTACCCATAATCTCCATGAACTTGTTCTTTCTTTTCCTCATGGAGGCAGAGAGTTGGTTAAGGTAAAAATTGTGTATTATGTTCCATGAAAAATAATTAAGCATGATCAACAAATCTTTCACTCCAGTGATCATCCCACTTGTCTTTCAATTAAAAAATCATCCATCACATTCTATGTTAATCTAGTTCATTCTAGTTCCATTCATTATTAAAAACTAGAAGCACAATGTAATAATTACTTATCAAAGCAGAAAACCACTAAGTCATGAAATAAATTACATATATGATGTCTAAATCATGACACCTTCTTTAATCTATGACAGACTTGGTTAATCCTAGGTTATTTATAGCCAACTTATATTAAATCCTTCATTATGGTCCATGAATAATTTGGGAATTCCCAAATCATATCCCTTGGGAGTTTCAAATTCATGACATATTATTTAATATACTCCAACCTATTTGAATTCACCAATTTATATAATATTGCCTAAGTGGTGATACTCATAATATATATAGTTTAACCATTTATGTAACATATGATCTTTAGGATAACTTCTATAATATCGTTACAATAAAATGTAATAGGTTCAATACTCTTAAGAATAATAATGTTATCCTAAATGATGTTATGCATCCATACCAATTCATTTTCTATAATGGAATTCACAATATACTGAGATTCATCTTTAGAATCTGTGATTCTAGAATGATTACAATTCATATAGCTCAAAAATCATCCATTGAGTTAAAAAATATATCATGATTTATCTTTCAAATTATTCTAATACATATGGCTATCTGAATATTTCACCATAGCCAATCTATTTCTTCATAACCACCCAAATCAAAGAACATTTACCTTATATAATTAAGTCATAACCAGATAGTCTTTACAAAAAACCAATATGGCTCTCCTCTGCCTTATTGACATATTCCTACCCATATCAAGGAATATAAAACATATTTCCTTGTATATAACATGACATAATTAATTTATCCAATCACTAATGTGTAAGGAACACTACTCATTATTTATCTCCCTTGTTGGGTTTGATGACATAATTTTTTACAGAGATGTATACTATATTACATGTAAACAATACATCTTTTTAATTTTTATATCTTATAACATTTCAATAGCTTGTTAATATATGTACTTTGAAATATTCCTTGTAGACTCTTAAATATATCTTTATGGATCATGAACCTTTGAATATTGGCAACTTCACTAAATTCCATCATATAAGAACTCAAATTAAACCATTTCATGACATAGTTATGATTATTATTTGAACTTCCTTCACTAAAAAATCATCCACACAAATCAATAGGAAAGAAATAAAATTGAAATTGAAATTATTATATATATATGTGTGTGTTTTTTATTCATAATAACTCAATACTATTTTATGAAATTGTTTAAATAATTATTCCATGATCTTGATTCTTTCTTCAACACATAAACGGATCTCTCGGTCATTTATTCTTTCTGGGAATATTTTGTAGTCACCACACTTTATGGTTGGTTCATAAAGATATACTACATATGTTTTACATTATCAAAAGTAGTATTTGACATCCATTTACCAAATTTCATATCCATAAATTGATGTTATTTAATGTACAATGATAATGGGTTTTAGCATAGTGAATAGTGAGAAGGTGTCCTCATAGTCTTTCCACTCATGTTTTTTGGAACCGCTGGAAACTAATCATGTCTTAATGGTACTAAATTTTCCATCCATATCCATTTTTTTATTTAATACCCATTTACAACCAATATTTTTTACATCAAATTAATGATATAACAAAACCCAAATAAGTTTTATTATATGGTATATAATTTGGAATTCGTTGCTTCTTTCTTAATTTATTCTTCTATGGTTTTTACTACAAGATATAGGTATATTATTCTAAACAAAATAATGTTTCTCCACACTCTATAGCAATAAAACCATACCTATAAGGTTCTTTAACCTCTATAGTTATTCTACACAACACATTTTTATTAATAATAATGTGTTTTACTTGGTCTTTTTGAAATAGTTCCTATGCTAACTCTTGTTATCGTGAGCCGAAAATATGTTGAAGTCTATATTTCCCTTAGTATATTCTTTGATGATGTGGTATATTTTCAAAAACATGGAATGTTTTTACACTATCACTGTTTTATCGAAGGGATCATATAGAGAATATCTAAAAATCTATTTCGGCTTACCTATAAAGAAATAATTTATGCCTCGTGATGCTATTTTGTTGATAGGGGTATCTCCAACAAGCTTTTTTCATTCCTATACATAAATATGTAATTGAATATATTTATTCTCATACCATAACTAATATGGTATTATACTTTCTATACTACATGTAACATGGTTATGTTTTTATAACATTTATTTCAATGCATATTCTTAAAAGGATAATAGATGATTTACATTAATTGTCATCAATCATACCATGTATGACATTATGCAGCTCCTCATTTTTCTAACAACATTCCACTATTGTGTATATGTAGGAATGGGTTGGGATAATATCCTAAAAAAACATAGATAATTTATGATCAATTAGTTTAGAAATTCTCTACCTATATCTATACTAAGTTTTAATATTAACTACCATAATTGATTACATTGTTCATTTTTTATTCAATAAATATATCAACATAATTATAATTAGATCTAATTATGTATATATATCTATCTATTATAAAATAATCTGTAATGGTAATGAGGTATGAAAATCCACCTCTTTCCACTAATGGAATTGTTCCACAGAAAATTATGCGATCTAATTATAAAATATATATGGTTGTATAACAATTTCCAAAAAATGGATCTATGTTTATTTACCATTTAAAAATAATATAATATATCAATGGGCTTCAACTCTAAAGAATCAATATACCCTTATTGATATAATCTTTTAATACACTTTGGTTTACATGACCAACTTAATGATTCCACAATTGTGTGTATTGAATGGCATCTAAACAGAATTTAATTTCAATTTCCCTGATTTTATTTTCAATTTATAGTATTTAAATACCTTTAGTCTGATGTTATATACCATAACATATTCTTTCTTTTGAGAATGGATTTATTTTTCTACACATAAAAATAAATATATCCTTGTATAAACTCTAGATAGAAATATTGTATTTGGTTGTAGTAAGAAAATAATTATAGTTATTTAATACCAACTTTTTTCATCCCAAAAAACTGGATGGTATTCACATATATATAGTAAAACATGTAAATCTCCTTTTCTTCTCCTAGTTTGGATTATTCTAGGAATTTTAATTTTTGAGTTTTTGGAGCAGGGATCATATGAAGAAATGATTTTTTTGGGAATGTTGATTATTGGAATATATTAAAGATATGTTTTGGGAAATGAATAAAGTACCATTAGGTTTCTTAGGTGCTTAGGTAAATAATGAGAACTTTGGGTTGGATTTTTAATTTTTCGAAGGTGTTTTTACGATGTGTACTATTTAGTGTGTACAGTTTGTAACAAACCATGAAAAACCTTGAATATATGAGTATTTATAGTTAATTTTTAGTATGAATTATTGTTTTTTAATGTCATTTAATTGTTAATAATAAACTATGATAATTTCATATAAAACTATGTTATATTTTCTTTCTTGGGGGGTATGTATGCTATTGGATAATGGTCTAAAAAATCATAAGACCTCACCATGGAAAAGGAAAAGCTCTAGATAGTGAATGGGGAATGGTTGGAAAATGTATTTTAAAACAATTTATCCCAATAATGTTTTTTCTGAATCTTCTTAAAAAGTTTTATTTTAAAAATTTACCCTTCAAAATTTTATGCTTTAACCCCTACTTTCTCACCTCTCTCGTGCGCTCGGACAAATGGGTATCCATACCCATTTCTTCTCATAATTCCACTCAGTTTGGGATGACTTTGACAGTGTTATTCAGAGATTCATGAGAGGTTTCTTCATATTGTATCCATCTTGTTACCCCACATTTTTTCTCTAATTTATGTCATGGCTAGTTTTTGTTTAGTGAATATTTCCACTAGATCTAGTGGAAATTATATGATATCATATGTCTTTTGATCAACATATTTATAGGGATTCCATAATCTTCATTAATTAACCATTTTAAATAGGCTTTTAAATTGGGCTGATTTTTGGGGCTTTCTCCTAGGATAGTGTTTAGAGTATGCCATACAACATCCTTGGGTGGTCGGTCTTGGTTTTGATGCGATGATATTTCTTGGTAAGTATTTAAACAAATGACTACTTTAATTATCCTTAGTAATTATTTTTATGTTATTAATTAATTATAAATGATTATAAAAATTAATTTGGATTAATTTTACTGTGTTTGGTCCTTGTATTGGTTGGTCATGGATTGTTTGGATTAGAAGAGCTAGAAAGAGATCTTATGAGCCACTTTTAATGTAATTAATCCATTTAGGTATGTGTAATATTGATTGTATATTTTTATTTAAATTTTTTTACATGAATGTGGTACATGGTTTCTCCGCTAATGGTGATCGTACTTTTATTATAATAAATACTAACAAATGATGAGATTATATCATAAATCCACTACCACTTTGATAAATTAGAATAGTAATACCCATGAAATAATAATATTAAATTAAAATTAGAATATAGTAAGAATAAATAAATTCCTAATATTAAAACTGAAATGTGATGTATATAAACCTCATAAAAATAACGCAGGTTCATAACATAAGACATTTATCATAGAAGGGAAATTGATACAAAAATACATTACGGTTTTCGTAATTTTGGATCTATAAGACCAATTAAGAAGAGATCCCAAAATGGATATTTAGATTCCAATAATTTTCATGAGAATAATAAAAAAATACAGTACTGGGTAGCATATATAGAGCATAATTGAAGCAACTTGTGAACATGACATGTGTCTCACATAAGTAAAAAGTGGGATTGAAATCCCTTACCTTATGTATCGACTTCCATAATACAAATTTGAATGTACTTTATATTAAATATAATTTTTCATAAATCTATTATGGAAACATACTATATATATTATACTGTATATTATTTAATTATGGCCACTTATTATGAGTTTGCAAACAAATCGTTGTTAAATTCACGATTTTGGTAAGAACAATATTATTTTTCATGTATATTTTAATTTTAAAATTTTGGTCCTCTTACATTAATCAAATTAACATAATCTCAAAGATATTAATCACTTGAAAATTATATATTAATACTTATAATATTATTTTATGAATAATCATGATTTTTTTTTTGAGAAATGAAGTACATTACGATCATGAAGAAGTTATGTCATATGTATACAAGAGTAATGTTTCCATTTTTTTGAAGAATCATTATGGAAAGTATGTTAATAATATATTATCTTTTCATAATTTTTATAATATCATATATAATATATTATTTATTTAAATATACTTATTCATATCGTCCATGGGTGTGATGTTTCAAATAGAGTCACATCGCTTCGGGAAGGCTGTCGTGCACATGTCCATAAATGATGCTATCAACATTAAATGAGTGAAAAGGTACTAAAGAAACTGATACATTATATTTTATTAATGATATATATCAGGAATATCATGATTTTAGGTTTGGGGTGCAGTGAAAGCATGTGGATGGGTGTACCGAACATTAATTTTACCACTAACAACGATCAATATGAGATCTGTCACGATGATAAAAGATCAGATCTTCAAAATAAAATGATGAATGAAAACAAAAGAGGGAGGTTTTGAAACCATAGAAAGGATCATCATATGTGGGATATAATTAATTTAATAAAAATAAAAATAATTAATTTCTAGAAATTATTTATCCATTGATGCTTCTGGTCACGATCCTATGCGACCTGTCACTACATCACAAAAGGCAAGTGTATGCTTCATTTAATGGTGATCCACACATACTACATGTATCTCTAGACATCTCTGATGAAATATTTAGGTTCTAGCATAGGAGAACCTTAACATACGATGTCTTCCTTCGATCACCTTAAGAGCCACTTCTAAAGTGATTTCTTGGATCCAATGGGGGAGGATCTCTCTCGAAAGTTGATATTGTTCTTGGAAGAAAGGAATTATCTCTAGGATTGAGATATTTCTCTATATATATAGCATACAACCACAGATAATGTCTCAGCCTAATGAGAATAATGTAATTGGGATTTCTATTACTCAGAATAATAAAATAATGAAATAATTATTCAAAGTCACTTATTAATTTCATTTAATTATTAGTAATACCCCATGTATAATATTAAAATTTGACAATTATTATTACTTTACATTCACCAACCAAATTAAACCTTATATTATTTTAGTGAATAAATAATATTATTTGTCACAAATTACAAGGAAACTATATAATGTGTATATTTATATACATGACATATACTTTTATCCATTTTTTCTATATTTCCTCTAATACATATTTTATACCTTCAATAATGACAATTTATTTCTAAAATAAATATCACTATACTATTCAATAATAAATATATTATGTTTCCCACAATATATTTTCTCGATTAACTAGTGTCGAAAAAATGTTATCGGGAATCCTTGAATTATTATTAAACCACAATTCGGAATAACCTTTATTCAACTTGCGAAAGGTATATTCTACTAAAATACTAGGACACACTTTGTGTGTGACCCTCTAGGCCTCTTTCTCAGTGGCCTTAGGTGTAGCATGGGTAAAGTCAAAATTTGGAATCTTACAACAATACAAGTCACCCATAGAGAGAGAATTTATTGCTGAAATGATGTGTTATATCCTATGAACGCTTACCGTGTATTGTAATCCCTTTGTCTCGATATCTCAAATCAGGTGGGTTTCATGCTAGTGTGATCAACCCAGCTGCTCAATTACTCCTTCTTTGAACTCCCAACATTAAAATTTCCAATTCTTAACCATGACCATGGATTTAATTAGGATATATAAATTCCATAAATGGGCCTCAGATATGAAGTTACATTATGTAATTAAATGGAAAAAATCCTTTCTCGCATTATCTATTAATGTAGTATTACTTGTCACACACCCAACATATCCTATCTTGCTATGAACAATTTTTCATCTCTTTTTCCCCAATAAATCTTAGTGCATGAGTTTTATTACCCATTAATAATAATCTTAATGTCTATAGACCGATTAAATTATTCACAGATAGGAACATCCAATGAAACTATGGATTGGTGATTTCCTACTGGCGGTTCTCATTATCATAATATTCTCATAGATATTACAAAGGATGAACTCCAAGATAATGTATCTCAATGTTTTTATGAGTCCTCATCCCAAGTGGATTTTATTATTCGTGTCCCTAAATTAACATCATCTAACCATAGAAAATATATTCAAGAATAGTGTTGTGAAACTTCCAGATTCTCATCATAGTTGTGATCCTATATAACCCTTTAGTGTAACAGCTATGCATAGGACATTACCACATGAATTTTCATGTAAAAGAACAATCATGATGTGATAATGTATTCATTAATATTCAAATCCATGAATAAACGTTTATTATGAAGTACAATGTAGTTATTTCTAGGAAAACAACTATAATAGACTCCCACATGGACCATAGACAACTACTAACTACAACATCACCCCTTCAACAAAAAACCCTCAATATGAGATGCTTTCACTGAATGTAATTTCTTTATTTATGTGACCTTGGTTCTTTTTAAAGAGTCACTACTGCAGTATTATCACAATACAATGTGATAGGGTCCCTACTGCTAGGCAGTATATCAAGATCATGGAAAAATTTCCAAATCTAGACAGCTTCCTTGGCTACATCTGAAGCCGCTAAATATTTGGACTCTACTGTAGAATTGGAAACAACTGGCTACGTTGAACTATTCCAACTCAAAATTCATCCGTTGTGAAAGAAAACAGTCCTGATTGTGAATTTAGATTTTTCTGATCTGTCTGAAATCCCGAATCATCATACCCTCTGAATAAAATCTCCCGATCTCCTCCAAACAGTAGGTACATATCCTTACTTTCTCTCAGATATGTCCGAATAGTCTTAACAACAGTTCAATGCTGTTCCCCTAGATCTTCTTGATATCAAACTACCATGCTCAGTGCATAGGAAACACCAAGCCTTGCACATAACATGACATACATGACAGACCCTATAGCCGTAGCATATGGGATCTTACACACCCCATGAATCTCTTTTTTTTGTATAAGGACACATTATATTTTAAATATAATGGCCATGTGACACTATAACCAATACCAAATTGGATTTTTCTATAATAGATCTCTTTAGTATCTGGTCAATGTATATACCCTGACTTTCTCCAAGCATCCTCTTGGATCTATCACTAATTATTTTGTTCTGTATAATGTAGGATGCTTCACCTAAGTTCTTCATGGAGAAAAACTTGTTCAACTAGTATTTGACTGACCATAGGAATGGTACATCATTTCCAATTAGTAATATGTCATCAACATGTACTAATATAATAATGAATTTATTCCCATTAACCTTTTCATAAACACATGGATCACATTAATTCTTAATAAAACCAAATTCTTTTACGGATTCATCAAATTCAATGTTCAATGACCAAGATTCTTGATTTAATTCATAAATCGATTTCTAAAACTTGTAACCCTATCTGGCTTCAACTTGTGTCACAAACCCTTCTAGTTGTGTCATATTGGAATCTTCTAGAAGAGTCCCGTTAAAGAATTATTTTTTGACATCCACCTCCCAAATCTCATAGAAACGGTAAGATGCAATGAAAAGTATGATTCTTATGGATTTAAAAATAGAAACTCATGAGAAGAATTAATTCTAGTCAATTACCTGATGTTGTATGAATCCTTTAGCCACTAGACTTTCTTTATAGGTGCTAACATGACTTTTCTTGTCCACATTTCTCTTGCACACACATTTTCATCCAACAGGCTTTACATCAACTGTCTCATCGACCAGAACCCAAGCATAGATATGATACATGTAATCCTTCTCAAAACTAATAAATTTTAGACATCATTATTCTTATGATCTCTCTATTTATTCCTTATATGGTATAGGTTCATCATTGTAAAATAATAATGATTCACCATATACGGTGGCTAGGAAATAAAATCTCTCTGGTCCCCTTACATCTATTGAGCTCCTACGTAGTACTTGTGTTTTTAGAACCTCCTCCACGGGGACTTGTGAAAATTGTTCCTATAAAAACTGTTGTGTATCTTGAGCATCAAATTTATCAAAGTCAATCTTTCTCCTACTATCCTTTTTGAGTATGTGATCCCTCTCAAAAAAATGTCTTGTCTGGTGATATTCACATATTTTTGAAGGGTTATATAGTAATATCCTTTCATTTCAATGGGATATCCTATAAAGATATACCTCATTTCCGAGGGTGATATTTTGTTTCTATAGAAGGCTTTAACAAATGCATCACATCCCCATACATGTGTGTATGAAATAATGGGTTTCTTTCCATTCCATAACTTGTAGGGAATTATATTTTCTACCTTAATTGGTACTCAATTTAATGTGTATACTATAGTGTGTAATTAATTTCCCCAAAAAGATAATGGAAGAACTACATGACCCATCATCGACCTCCAAATTTCTGAAAAGGTGCAGGTCCTCCATTCACTACCACCATTTCACTATGATGTATGCGAAGGAGTGAGTTGTGTTAGAATCCCATACTCGAACAAATGGTTGATGGACTCTTGGTTCAGATATTATCCACCTCAATCCGATTAAAGCCTCCCTATCTTCTTACCAACCTGATTCTCTACTTCATTCTTGAATTTCTTAAATTTCTCTAAGGAATCAAATATATACCGCATTATGTAGATATATCTATATATACTCAAAACATCTGTAAAATTAATGATATATGAATATTCACCATTATAATCTGTTGGAAATTTTCCACACCCATCTATGTGTACCAATCCTTGAAGCTCTCTGGACCTTCACCTAGTCCACCGACTGGTAGATTGATCATTTTCCCTTTTAGACAATTGTGACATCTATCAAGTGGTTTTTATCTTAGTAGAGTCTAAATAACCATCTTGGAAGAGCATTGCCAGGTGATTCTCATTTACATGACTGAGATGGTGATTCTATAATAGGGTGTTGTATGAGTTAGTTGAGTTTTTTTGTTATCGATTTAAATCACTTTGTTTTCATAATTTAATACATAAAAATCATTATTTAAATGTGTCATACCATAACATACATTGTTCTTATAAACGAGAAAACCCTTATTTACAAATAGGAAAATAAATCCATCCATATCCAAACATGATACAAAAATTATGTTCTTGACAAAACTAGGTACATAATAACAGTTATGTAAAAAGAAAAGCATCCTGGTCTGTAATGAGATATCATAATCACTAATGGAAAACACAACCAGCCTCATGCCATAGGTAGATCAAAGATCCACCCCTCATCTAGAAATCATTTTAAATCTACGTGGTTCCCACATTTAAATATATTTGTGAGCCCCACATGATTTATCTAATAGCATATGTGTAAAATGGAAATAATACACTCAATAACAAACGCAACATTAGTGTCCCCATGCTTCACGGTGTTGTTTCTCTTCTAGTATCATGGATTTCCATCTAAAAATCACACTGCCTCTTATTCCTTGCCCTGCCTATAGATCATTCTCTTCTTAGTGAGACACTTCTCAGGAGATTCATACTATTTATAAATAGTTGGACCCTTTTACTTGTCCTTCCTCTTCTTACTCAACATAAGGTGTGTCGGTTTATCACACCCCATGTCCTTATCTACCTAAATAATTAAGGTCATAAGTTTCGATAGACTATTCTCATTGTTTCTCATGTTGTAGTTTACTATCAAGATATATAAGGTCTTGAGTAGTGATGATTGGATGAGGTCTCTATGCAACTCATTCAGGAACATAACCTCAAAGATTCCCATGCATTGAATAAAGAAAATAATATTGAATATACGAGGCCCAGATTGCATATACTCTCCAAGAAAAGTTGTGAACAAAGCATTGAAGATCTCATATCTCTCTTCTCTTGCATTGTATAGATAGATATCCTTAAGATGAGATATCATGCTTTATGTGTCCATGACTTCATGATGATTTAAGATCTCATTAGACCTGGATGATGACATAAAATATTGGACTTATGTGGCATTATCAAAATGTTTCATATAGAGAGATGTTTTGTCATCACTAGACTCATTCCATAGAGAAACTAGAACATGCTCCTCCAGCACATATAATTTCCTCATATGGGGAAGGATGATACATAAACACCTCTCCCACTCTAGGAAATTGGTTCTGGTGAGAAGGTTTTACCTACCTAGTATAATTCATAATGATATGTTAAAAGTCATTATTCATTCCATTTTTAAAAATTAGGATGTGAAAATATTTATTACTTTATCGTGATAAAACTGAAATATAAATAAATTAATACTAATTATTCTCCCACTATTTTATCAAAATACAATAGCCCTCACTGTTGACTTCAGAATATTTTATTCCTAAATATTCTATTGTCAAGGATCCGTATTTACCTTAACATTGCCCAATCTAGGGTTATTCAAGAAACTTGAAAGGTTTTAGGTAGGCATTCCAAATAAAAACTCCATTAACTTGTAGTTCCTTGATCTGCTGAGTAGGCTCTCATATCCAAAAACCCATTTATTTTGGATTTAATGAACCTCTGCATCTTGGTAACACCATTTCCTGATGTGTTAGTCAACCCTTAATGATATGTAAGTCAATTCAAACCAAAACCTCAAATTAGAATTCCTTGAAAATTAGAAGGACCCCAAATAGGGCTAGTAATGTACTTCGAACTATGGTTCGATTCTATCCAAGATAATGGAAGGATATACTAGTTTAAAATTTCCTAGAGGGATTTTTTACTTATAAGTAAACTGACTTTTATCATCTTTCCTACATTGTTGTTAATATTAAGTGGGATAAACATTGGTGAATAAGTAGGTATAATATAATATTTATTCATAAGCTGGTCTTATTATACACTACTAAAAAAAGTACCTATACCCATGGTTCAAAACCATTGTTATAGCCCCAAAACTATGGATATATCTTATACCAAATATTTTGGGAACTGTGGAATACCGAGGAATCAGGATAGCTCCATAGCATATACCCACAATTTTCCAAACCATGGGTGTATGCCTTTTCTACCGATTCATAGACTTATACCCAATTTTTTAGAACCATGGGTATATATATCACCAAATCACCTACACCCGTGGTTCTATAATGGTGGGTATAAAATATCAGAAAAAGAGAAATAAATACCTCTAAAATGCACCCAGGGAGAAACGATTGTGGGACCAGTAGTTCAAACATGGAGCGCCCCACCAAATGAGCAGCTGCACTTTCATATATATATATATACATTTAGAGATATATATTAATATACACAGTACATATTGGAAAAAATGTTATCTTATGATCGATCCCACAACCTGTTTTTCAAAAGTAGACCATCTAACCAACCAAGCTGTGTGAATTGTGATTATACATAGCTACATCTAGAATATTATATTAATTGAAATTGTGTGTATGGAAAAAAATCTGTAGCTAGTTTCGAACCCGTGACACTATGCAACTGCTTATTTATACTTCCACTACACTGATTAAATTTAATGTAACAATGAATTATATATTAATATCATATATATATATATAAAACCCGATATAAATAAAATGTTTCCGCAGAGTTTTGAAGTTGGGTCTCTACTCCACGGATGATGCACTTTACCATTACAACAATTGCAATTATGATAAAATATACATATATTATCTCATATGTCTTTTTAAAACTACACAAATATGGTACCCTATACCCCCATTCTAGTATAACCATGTGTGTAGGTGGTATCTATACCCATATTTTTTATAAACTATGGGTGTAGGATTATATACTAAAGGCTATACACACTATTCATGAACACTGTGGGTATATGATTATAAATTAAAGGTTATACCAACAATTCATGAAAACCATGGGTTTAGATGACACTTATACCAATGCATCATGGTAAACTGTTGGTGTAGGTTTTCCCATTAAATATTTTATCTTCCTACAGTTACACCAGTACACTAAACCAATGGTTTAGAATGAACCATGGGTATAAATTAGAAAATGACCCCAATACTCACGGTTTATGAAACTATTGGGTATAGTTGAGTGTATACCTATGGTTTTCCCAAAAACCTTGGGTATATACTCATTTTTCTGTAGTGATTGTTCTGTCATTCGTGCATTCTTAATTCATTAATTGTGTGATCGTGAAAACTCACCCATAATAAGTAAACCATGAGAATGACAGAAATTAAATAAACAAAATGATAATGAACTCATTCTATTGGTTAGTTTATCTAGAAGTTGATAAAATAACCCAAGACCTAGGGGAGAAACACATTGAACCATTTGGGTTCCTGTTTACAACTTTGCACCCTTCCACCTTTGTATCTCGTTGGATTGGTTTCACCTCAACCCCTAACTAGAACTAGCGCCACTAGCTTGGGAGATCCATTTATTACATATGCATTTGTCTGACATGAACATGAGGGGTAAAATGGTGCTCTATATAAATTAAACCTTGGCTAAGTAGGCCATGCATATTAATAAGGAACAAGATCACATGCCAACAACTTTAATTTAAATAAATAAATTAAAAGAAACCATCCACATACAATGGTCCTAATGTAGCTCAATATCATCCATACATGAAACAATATTTATGCATAAATAAAACATTCATTAATATCCTTAATCATTTTTGCTTAAGATAAATCATGGTTTAATCAATTAATTACCATCTTTAATTAATCAATCCTTTTATCTTGAATCATTTTCAGAATTTCCTAAATATTTTTATCCATCATAATTTTAGTCAAATAAATTCATTTATAATTATCATTGTATGTAACTTGTAACTTGTAGGAATCCTAGTGAATTCCCGTTCATAACATCCCAACGGCTAGGACAGAACATTAACTAGATGTTCAATTAAACACATACAGATAAAACACCTATCACGTGTTGTTCCCTAACATTATACCCGCACTATGGTACGCATCTCAATGGAATATATTATATAATAGTAAATTCTAGTAATTCTATGCCATTTGGATGAGTACATGGTGTGTAGTTCCTACTAAATTGCATGTAAAATAATTCACCGTACATCTTAAGTACACGACCAGGGTGTCGGTGTTTGGATGTACTTTAGAATTCTTGGTAGTACCCGGCGTGTCTAGTGGGACACACAACATGTAGTATTTGCGTTACATGTTTTTCAGTTGGGAAATTCTTGTACGGGGTACATGGTCCAACGATAACTTAAAGGGGCCACATGATGTGTCATTTGGTCCACTCTTCATGTAATATAGAAATCATTTTCCACCTATTCCAAATCAACACAAGGAGTCATTAAGACATAGAAAAAGTTCAATCACACGTCTTGGTTTGGCGGACTAGCCCCGATGTATTGAACCTTGAATATAAACAGTGTGAGGAAGAATACATGCTCTTTGTTCTTTGTTAGTACAACCTAGAACCTTTGGAACCTCTGGATGAGATCCCCTATTATTTATTTTAATCTAAATTTAAAGAATATATTTTTTATGTACAGTGAACGTGAAATAAATGAGGAGGAACAGATCAAAAGCATCAAATTTATAGAATGATTAACGTAAGTTGAAACACATAAAATTTTTAATTCCTAAACCTTAAATGAGAAAATAAATAAATATAATCGATGATATAACCCCTATGATACCACTTGTAGGTTCTTGGTGTAGTCAAAGTGCATGGATGGGTGTACCCTACTTTAATTTTACCATTAACAATGATCAATATGTGATCAATCATGATGACAAAACACAGGATATTCAGAATAGAATGATGAATGAAAAGGAAAGAGGAAAGTTCCGAAACCCAAGGTAGGATAATCATATAGAGGTTATAATTAATTTAATTAAAATAAATAAATTACCTTAAAAAAATTATTTCTCCGTTGATGCTTATGGTCACAATCTGATGTGATCGGTCATTTCATCATAGAAGCCTAGTGTAGGCTTCCTCGAGCAGTGATCCACACGTTCTCCAAAATCTCTAGATGTTGTCCAAGGAATATCATAATTGTATCATAAAAGAGACTTCACATGGGAGGTCTACCATCAATTACCTTTATAACCACTTCCAAAGCACTATCCTTGATCTAGTAGAGGAGGAACTCTCTTGCAACTTAAGAGTGTTCATGGAGGAAAGAATTATATCTTCAATTGAGAGAATTCTCTAGATTCATTGTGAACAATAAAAAATAATGGCTAGGCCTAATGAGAATAATGTAATACCCCATGTTTAAGAATAACATTTGACTATTATTACTACTTTACATGTGCCCAGTGAATTACCCATAATATTATTTAATTATATAAATAATATTATTTCTCACAAATTTCAAGAAAACTACACTATTTGTATATTAATAAAAATGACATAAACATTTTTTCCATTTTTTCTTTATTTCCTCCAATACATTTATTATACCTTGAATAATGTGTATTTATTTCACAAATAAATACCATTATATTATTCAATAATAAATATATTATATCACCCAAAATATATTCTCTTGAATACCTTGTGTCGAAAAAAATGAAATTAGGCATCATTTAATAACTATTAAACCACAATCGGGAATAATCATTATTCAACTCGTTAAATGAATATTTAACTAAGATAATTTGATACACTTTGTGTGTGACCCTCTAGGCCTCTTTCTCAAGGGCATTAGGAAGATCCTAAATAATGTTCAAGGCTAGAGTCTAGCTATATGCCAATGCCCCAATTGAGAGATAATTTTACTCTTTAATGACGTGTCACCTCCTATGAATTCTTACCATGTAATGTAATTCCATTCTCTCAATATATTGAATAAAGTGGGTTGCATGCTAGTGTCAACAGTCCGTGTGATCAATTAATCTTTTTTTGAACTCTCAGAAATGAACTTTCTTATTCCTCACCATTTAAATAGATTTATTTAAGATATATCAATTCCATAAAAGGGCCTGAGACATGAACCTCTACTATAGAACTGAAGGGAGAAATCCTTACTCACATTATCTATTAATGTGGTATTACTTGTGACACACCCAATATGTCCTACGGTACTATGAATAGTGTGTTGTCATAGTTTTCATTAATAAATCTAAGTGCATGAGTTGTAATGCCCATTAGTAATTATCTTAACGTCTAAAGACCTATACATTCATCCTTAGGTATGATCATCAGATGAAACTTTGAAATGTAGATTTTTCACTAGAGAGTCTCATTCTCATAATATCCTCCTCGATATTACCAAGGCAAAACACCATGAGAATGTGTTCCGAGGTTTTATGAGTCATCACCCTGCTGGACTGTATTATTTATGTCCATGAAATAACATCATCTAACCATAGAACATATATTCAAGAATAGTGTTATGGAACTTCCAGCTTCTCATCATAGTAGGGATCCTCTAGGACCCTTTAGTGAAAAAACATCCCTTAAGACATTATCACAATCATTTTCATAGAGAATAACAATCAATATATGATAAGGTATTTATTAATATTAAAATATATGAATACATGTTTATATTAAATTTCAAAGTATTTAGTTTTAGGCGACCAATTCAAACAATAATTACATCATGTATATCAAATATATTTTTCATTATAATCTTAAATGTAAAGTGTTAGTAAAAAATGAATAACATCTCTTGCTGAGGTGATAGTCCATCATATATCGTATTGGTTTTTTTCTTTGGAAATATGGCTACAGGTGGGACAAAGCCTAGATATAGGCCAAATACACATTGTGTATTTAAATAAATGGCATGTATTAAATAAGAAACATGCATTAATCTATAAAAAACCTTTTCACAGTGTATAATTGTATTTCCCTTGAAGAGAAAATCTAAACATTACAAGGAATATGACGTTTACACACCATGTAAACACCTTGGGTCAGTTTTTTAAAAGGTGGTTGGGGATCTTATTTTGAGAAAATCCCGAACCCCTCTGTTTTTTCTGACTTAGGGGGTACACAACATGGTCTAAAAAATGTCCTAACCATAGATTTTATCTCTTTCATCTATTAGTACTCTGATTCAAGATTCTTTTATGACATTGGATTGAAAATGGACACCTATAACTATTTTAACTTATTTTTTAGTATGTATTTATTTTGTTATTTTTATTTTGGGAAATCTCATATAACCTATTTTTAAGGTGTTCATCTGTTCTTCATTTATCTTTTTATCTAGACAAAACCAACAACTGATAATGGATGAGTGTTCTACCATAAACTAAATGTAGGTTGACTATTTCTTTTCCATAAGTCATCATTGTATATTTGACTACCATTATTGCACCACATGATAGACATTCCTATTAATGCATCTAAATTTAATGATAATACATAAATTAATTATTTCATCTAATTTGGGTCACCATTATGGTAGAAAATCTTGGTTGGATGTTTCCAACCTCAACCCGAGTGACCCATGGTGTTTTTCATTATTATGGCCAATCTTAACCCACTCTTTTGGATGTGTGAGCTCTCTATCCTTATGGTGGGAGATCTATAAATTAAACAAGATAGTTGTAGATGATAATTCCAAATTTTTAGGTTATTAGATACTATTAAAATGACTAAATGGTTGATTAAATGATAATTGTAAATTCATATGGAAAATAACATTTCCCTTATTTTTAATTTATCATTTTCTTGATGTTGGACATGTCATTATGGAACTGGCCTATTATTAATTGGTGACCTATCACTATTATGGTATGAAAAATATTATTAATGTTATTAAACCCATTGATTAATGGTATAAAGATGACTATTTTTATAGTTATGAATCATTTTGATTGATGGTATGACACAAACCATTGTGAATGTTATGACACATATGGAATTATGGTATGATACAAAAAATTATTAAATGTATGGAAACTATTGATTGATGACATGAAACTGACTATTATTTAAGGTACATAACCAATTGATTGATGGTGTGTCATAGACTATTATTAAATGTGTGTAACTTTTTGATTGATTTTTTCACACTGACCATTATCAAAGCTTTGAAACCTACTGATTGATGGTATGAAATCAACTATTATTAAATGTATGACTCATATTTAGTGATGATAGGTCAGCTATGAGGGAAATTGTGGTATGAAATATATGAATTCCATATACCTATATATCTCTAAATATAGGTCTCCAGGGTTACCACCTTGGGACCAAGGCTATGTAGGTATGAAAGTCCTTTATCATACGATTTATACAGTGGTGGGTTGGACATTCTATTGGAACACCATTAATATGTTGTTTTTTACCTGTTATACCTACTCCAGATTATAATTTATTTGATAGGATGAATTTTTTATACAAACCATTAGTGGCGGGATAATAATGTTATCCAACATCCCATCCAAGCCCCCATTGGTTCCATAGAAACTAATGTAGATACAGGTAGGGAAATGGGAAAGCAACCAGTTGTTGATTATTAATTGATTATTGAATGGGAGTGGAGAAGCACATGACATATCTATGGATTATTCTTTTATATAAAGATATTGTTTTGGTCCTTTTTATTATTTTGATATACTAATATTTATGTTTTCTAAAGACCTGTTGACTCTTCCTTTTTGTTTAGAAACATGACATTATATATATATATATATATATCTGATACTGTATATTTCTTTTAATTACTAGTTTATTATCATCATCTAGATGTTGTACTTCCTGGGACATAATTATCATTTAATATTAATTTATTTTTTCATAATTAATTTATTACACCACCATGTAACGTTGATTATGATGGTTTATTCTCGCCACATTACAACCATGGACCCTCCTTACTAGTTGGTGGTCTGTGGTATATGATGATTCGTTCCTAAGGTGATGTGACTCATCAGTTCAGTGTAACTTCTATTGGCTACCAGGTTTTGTAATTGAAAGGTATATACGATATAATTACTCCATATGTCTACATATGTTATTAATATAATATATATACATTATATATATCATTATCGCCTTTGGGGTATGTGGTTATGGAAAAATTCATGACATCAATTTGTAGGATTGTAGTCCATCATAATCCCAAATGATGATTCCACAACCCATTTGATGGAAGTGAAGATGCTGTATTTCATAACCATAAAATAAAATCAAATCAATTTATGAAATAAAATAAGGATATTATATCATCATGGTTTAATAATAATTTCATGAGGGGGAAGAAGAAATAAAATAAAAACACTAGTTGAAGAATGTTACCTCTTCTTTGGGTAATGTCCTTAGGTTTTCACATAATGAATTTGCAGGATGGATTTCGTACCAAAATTAATATTCTATAATGTGAGGTGGGAATTTGTGAATCAATTTGGTCATTCCATGGTAGGAACAATTATTTTTAATCTGTAAAAAATAGAGGAGATTGGGTGGTATTTTATAAGCGAGGATATTGGAAACCTTATAATTATTGAAAATAAAAATATATACCAAAAATTTTCTGATGAGAAAATGATTAAAAATGGTGTACTATAGAGACTTATAAATTATAGTGTTTAAATATTCATATAAAATTGAATTAGGAATGTTTTTACATTATTTTAACCCATAAATTTCATGTTTTCCCCATTTAATCCCATTGTTTCCATTACCACACAAATTATTTTTCATTATTTCATCTATTCATTTATATAAAATATTAAGATTAAATTATTAGATAATTTAAATTATTATTTTTTAAAATATATAATCTATTTTTTCAAATTCAATTCATAGAAGTGAATTTTTTTGAATTAATCATGCAGATGTATCGAGAAAGAATATCTTAAAAGAGAAAATATTCACAAGGTTATAATGTTTTTATATCAAAATTCAATATGAATGAGATTAAATTGAACTAAATTGGGTTAATATATTTATATATATATAATTTTACTTTTAGAAAAATTTCATATATAATTTTTCTTTGTAAGCATTTTAAACAAAAAAGGGCGTTTTGAGATAAAATTAACTATTTTTTCTATTTATAAATAAATTCATATTTTAAAAAAATTATAAAAAATAAACCTTAATATATTTTTTATATTCTAATTTAAAAGAATAAATTTATTTTTCCAATAAATTTTCTAAAATTAATAAAAATTACTTTTAAAATTAGTACGTAGTATGGTGAAAATGCTATAGTTTATAAATGTTTTGTTTTTAAGAATAAGTTGGGATTTAATATTATCTATTATTCATAAAATTCATACTATTAATTTTACATAGTTTATTAAATATATACTATATATAATTAAATAAATCAATTCCCCAATAGTGTTTTTTATTTCATTGAGGAAAAAGTGTTTTTTGAGTAAAGATAGTTATTTAGAATGAGATTTATTTTACTTTAAATTTTTTTTTTCATTAATATTTCATTAATTGGTAACCATGTAATTAATTTTATATTCATTATTAAACCATATATAGCATCATAGTACCCCTATTTCATTGATGTTAATTTTTTTAAAAGATGTATTGTGTAGAAACCCTTAATAACTACCCCTAGACAGCTTACCCTTACTCAGATGAACCCATACATAGCATCATAGTACCCCTACATAGCTTACCCTTACTCAGTTTAATGCTTACATAGCCTCTTAGCACCGTTAAACAAGAAACTAATAACCACCGTTTCCTTTATAAAATCTCCTTGTACCTTTATGCAGTCTTTGATAATCATTTTTCAGCCTTCGTAAGTCAGCTTGTACCCTTAAATTTACTTTATAACTCCTCTTGTTCCCTTATTTAGAAATCAATTACCTTTAAAACATAAAATGATACCCTTAAAGAGTTTGAAACATGCCATTATGCATCTAGTGAAATTCTTATTTTACCTCTACATAAGTAATGTAATGTCCATCTTAAATTTACATTGGTTACCAATATAACTCAAAATCATATAAGGTCTTTTCAAAATCTATCTAGAGTCCATCTAACTTTTGGAAAATTATATGGAATGTATGTCTAAAGCCGCTAATAATTGATTTTTGTTTCTCTATATATAAACACATCAATCATCACTTATTCAAGGGTAATTTATCATTTTTGACATCTAATACCATTAAATTAATACGAAAACATTATATAAGAATCACCAATTAATCTTCACTCACCAAACACATATTTTCTCATTAGTAAAAAATAAACACATGTGCTTACTTATCCCCCATTTTTATTTTGTTTTCAATATCACTTATTTAATTAATTAAATATGTATGAACTTTATCCCCCTTATCATTAAGAAAATTAAAAGGGTAATGCATGGATATAATAATCACTTTTCATCTTTTAATGGAATTCAATATTAAATTTCATTTTTGAGAGAGGGATGATACAACATTGTTCTCTTAGAAATAGGAATTTATTTTGTATACTCTATGTCAACATGGGAAATGTGAGTGTTAAAAACATAACATATGCTACAAAGGATGTCTATGATTTCAATAAACTAACATGCATTTGAAGTCATGCTCAGAATCTGGGCTATATGAAAACAAATCAGTTTAAAATAAACATGTGACCACAAAAATCAAAATAAACCATACAAATTCATATAAATGTCATGAAACTCTCTATTTTCATAGGTTTTGATATCCAAAACTTCCCATTATTAGATGAATTAAATATTATAATGGAAAATTCTTGCATGTGTAATTTTAATACCATAAACTTTAGGTTTGAAATCGATATATTATTTAAAGAATCAATTAATTTTGGTATAATGACAAGTAATTCTCAATATTCCCCCTTAAGGTATTAACTCTTTTTTTTCATTACATGGTAGTCAGTAGACTCTATAAAAGAAAATATTTTCATGCAGTCCTGTAGTTTCAACATTAAAAATATCCTTTAATTACCTACATTGCAAGTCAAAAGTATAAAATAATTGGATATAAGGAGGGGCCTATTGGTTTCTAAGAGCTTCATATTAATCATGACGATTATTTTCTTTTAATCTGATTATGGGAAGAATTACCTAGACTTTTATTTTTTGTTTTTAGTATAATGTATTTGATTATATTATTTTTTCCCTTGATATTTTTCTTTGTGTGGAATATATTTACCACTTTTATCATCTAGATATTCATATTTCCAGTTGTGTAGAACTTCACATCAACATTCTCCACACTCTATTAAATCAATTTAATTCCTTTAGTTTTATCAATGGTATAATTATTATCTAATTCCTTAACCAACTTTTGTTGATTTGAACAAACAACTAACCACTTATACTTAACATTTTATTTATTCTCTGAATCATCACACAAATTTCCGTTGTATTTATTTTCGAATATATTACCTTTTACGACATATAGAAGTTCTCCTTATAATATTTCTACACATACCTCATTCTTCAAAACATCCAAACTAGAACATCCCCTAACTATTTCTCAAATATTATTTTTTTTTCATTATTGCTACATAACATATATATTCAGAAGTTGTTTTTTCACACTTTTCCATCAGATTACCTCTTAACCCCAACCAATTCATACATCATTCTTGGTAAAGACATATTAAACCCGGATGGCTAGTCATTATATAAATTATTTCCACAATAAAAACCGAGCCTCATTTCTTTTGGCTAGGGGGTTGTATCCTCCATGGAATATTGATCCCATCCATTTATGTGGAATATTTCCCTATAAGTTTCTTTGTCCAACCATGTATACGGATGTCTTGGTGACCTACACTATTATTTATAAAATATTTTTCTTGAAAATAAAATTTGATATATCTTAATTGAAATTTGGAACCCTTCATCACACCATCTTGAGAAGATTATAAATTAAATTGCACAAATTATTTGAATTATTGTTTGGAATTTATTGAAATCATGTTTAATGATGAATCATATGCTTTATTTTTCAAATTTTTTTCACAGTCTTTTGAATATCACTTACTTTATTTTTTATCTCAACAAACATAATCTCTATAATTATCGATCTCATAAATAAATGAAAATTATTTTTATCTTAGATCTTAATTTTAAATGGACAAAATTATATTTTCACTATCATGTATCTTCATTTATTTCTCGAGTTACTGAATTGTTTCCATGCAGAAATAGAAATTTTTTCATCTCTCACTCTAGTTCTATTTTTTTCTTCTATATTATCACTAATACTTGATGAATTAATTTATTTCTTATTTGAGAAAATAATACAACATCATCATTTTAAGTAAAATTTTTTTCTCCTTAAATTATTTTTTTGATACGTGTATACCTATTTTTATTTTTCAGACCCCATCTATGTTTGTGAGGTTTCTTATCATTATAATATATATTATTATTTAATATTATTCCTTGTTCAATTTCATGAAAAATCATTAGATTCACTATAAATATTTTTTTTGTATATTATTAAGTTATCACTTATACTATACCTTTTTTGTCTAATTGATATAAGTGAAATATTTAGACCGAGGTCTTTAATATCCTTATAATCCACATCTCTATATTATAAGACTACTTAATTTTATCTCTTTTTTTCATAGATTCAAAAAACAATTCAACCTTTTTCTTATCCTAGAAATATGTTTCCTTCATCATCTTATAAGCTATGACTATAATGTGTATCTCATAAATTTTTAAGTAAACTATTTCTTAAACATCTAATATTTTTAAATGAAACCAATCATAAATGTTCAGTATCCATTTCTTATTGAAGATGGAAATATCAAGAATACCACCAAATCCCTTGATATTGTTCACAATCTGATACAATTGGGAAATGTAGTCATCGATAATCTCATCTTCATCCATTTTTTTATATTTAATTTTGATCCTCTAAACATTATTTTTGGATTCTATAAAATTGAAATTTCATTTATAAACACATATTAATATTTTCTGGATCTTATTGGTAGTTTGGAGACAATTAACATTATGTAGGACATATTTAATATAGACATGAAGATGGAATTCTTATCCATTCCATCTAACTATATATTTATGTTATAAAATTTATTTATATAATCATCCCATGTAAGTGGTGGAAGAAATATTATTACCGCATTTATCACTGCATACCAAAATATATGATGTATGAAAACATATTTCCCCTCCAATTTCATTTTTATTCCCCTCAAATTTGGGAACACCTTAGTAGTTGAATTTATTAATATTCTTCATCTATATGAATTCTTGTTCATTTCTTAGTGTGGAAATTTGAGGGATACCACTTCTAATTCCCTTAGATATAAGAATCATTGAGTTGTGGTGGGGGTGGGGAATTTGTGGTTGTATTTTAGAAAGTTTTATCCTTTTAAATTTATCATATTGAAGTAGTTAAATTTCACAATCTACTCAATATTATATCTCATAGCCTCATTTCAGGTGTGTTAATTATCTTTTAAAATAAGAACATAATTTTTACCATTTATGGTAAAAAAATAAAACTCAATGTTATTTAGGATGGAACCCCCAAATTAGATTCGTTACTCTCAAATAATTGATTGAAAACATAGACTATACCAGTCATATGAAAACAAAATCTCACTATGTTCATCAATATTAAGAACCTACTAGATGATACAATTATCATTTTCACTGATGACCCACAAGTAGAATGATCATCATCATTCTTAATAGCACTCATATTCCATAAGCCTATTGGATCATGTTTTCTCTTGTACCACTTCATGATCATCACTAATGTCTTTCCAATATATGGGTCTCACTCAGATATTTATGACAATTATTGAATGATCAGTTTCCTTAATGAAATAATTATTTAGAGATTCATCCGTACAATTGATGTATTTCTAGCCTAACTTGATATTGGGAAATTAGTTTACACAATTTCAAAAATATTATTTAATGCAATAATAAAATTACACAATGTCAATTGAATGAAAAATACACATTAACCATGTATGATTTTATACGTGGTGTATATTTAAAACCATATCAAACCTCATATATTTATAATATTACTTTTATTATTTTATTGGGTTATATATCTTATTCTTCATGTGATAATCCCCACAAGCATGTGATTGATTCAATTATTCCCACCTGAAAAATACCACATGCTTGAAAGTGACACACAAACACATTTAATTATTTCATTATTGTCAATAATATTTTCTCACAAAAGTAGATCATTTATACCATGATGGATTCATAGAACCACACAATTTCCATATTATTCCTCATGAAACCATGCTGTGATATTTCAATACTTCAATCAATCCAATATGGATTAATGAAATTGATCTTCACAAAATTATAAGGTCATCATAGAATTTATCATGATTTTTCACAAAAATATTGAGTGTAAGAGAATCATGTAAGGAGCCCCTGAGGTCTCTTTCATCCCATGAAAGTGTGAAACATGAGTTCTTCTTCATCACAAAATCATAAAATGCACAAAATATTATATTTATGATAAAAAAAGATTTTCAGAGATCTATTTTTAGAGAAAATGATATCGATATCAATATCAGTTGGCTACTTATGCAAATATTGGATGCTTGGTATTTATAGGCATGATTTTTCTTCCTCCCATATGAGTACAATACAATTTCATGAGTAATTTTAATAACCCAAAAAAATAATCAATTTAAAGGTATTAATAAACCACTGATTCTTTTAGAATTTATCAAACAATATTATGTTGAAAACCATATCCACCCTCCTTCTCGATTAACTTATCCTAAGGTTGATATTCTCAAAATTAAGCATCAATAAACAAATGGTACTTTAATGTCTAAAAATATCCAAGGATCAATAAATGATAATATCTTCTTGAAGATGTTTTATACATAAATCCTTGATAATTACCCTTAAAAAGTAATGTAAATCCCATTTCACATTTACATAGGTAATATAATTTCAAATTTACAGTTATATTGGTAATAAATATAACTCAAAATCACTAAGGACCTTCACAAAACAAATCTCGAGGCTTTAAATATTCTATAAAATATTGTATAATGTGTGTTTATATCTACAAATAAATATATTTTGATTCATCGATGATCATAAAATAAATCATCATATATTCAAGGATAATTTATCGGTCACTTTATCAAATTACATTATATGAATACATGACTACTATCCAAGAATAACCACTTCATATTCATTCAACAAACACCAATTGTCTCATTGAAATAAAATGTAAAACATTGGATCAATACAAATAAAAATAGTGGCCTTTATTATTGGTACCAAGATACCTGCTTGTAGAGGTGATCATTGGACTAAGAGTATTGGGACTATGTAAGAAATTATGTGAAATTAAGATTCTTTAGAGACATTCATCGACTAGAGATGAGTTTTTTGTGAGTGATCTCCCCCATTGATATGTTATCACCTTGGAAGGAATACACTATGAATACATATTGTAGGTTGGGTGAGTTGATCGACATTTGAGGAATAGTGTATTACTATGGGATTTATGTCATTTCTTTAGTGAGATGTTTATTTGAATTTTTCTGATGATCCCACTGAGGTCCTGATTTAAATTTGATTATGTCAAGGGATTATATTCACTATGAGACACTATCATTCATTGAGATGTGATTTTCATTAATATCCCATGTAGTGTGTCATTAGCATATTGTTACCTAGGGGATATCAGAAGGGGCCACATGGAGACGTTAGCCCTAGACAGGGTTAGTGTGTATGAACTATTAGTGTTTATTTCAAGTGTTACATTATAACCCATATTAATAAATTGATCCTAATTGATTTTATAGTAATGAGTTTAATGGAAGGAACACAATGAACACTATATATTTTTATATATATGTGGATTTTCATGGTGGTAACTCAAGAAGTGTATTCTATACCTTTTAATTATATTTCCAGGGGTTATACTATAAACCCTAGACTGATTATATGAGAATACTGGGAAGACCACTACCCCTAGAAAATCTATGGATGTTGTAGCTGGTTACCCAGGAATCAGCCAACAAGTCTTTGAGGAATTATTGGGGGGTCCTGTTTTATTTTTCCTATAAAACAAATATGATTGCCTTCATCAATCCTCTTAGATTCATCATTAATGTCATTATAAAATTCTTTAGTAATTAGGATTGGGCTATGAGGCTATATGGTATTTCTAGTTGGTAATCTATGATTTCAAATTCTGTTCCATATATATTTCCAAGGTTGTTACCCATGAATAATCTTATACCTGACACTACTTTGATTCTTAGGTCATTCTCATATGAATCAATTATTGTACATGAAACTAATGGATGTTCTACAAATTTATCTTAGGAATCCATATCATCCCTTATAACTGATTGTGTTGTATAACAAATGATTAGAGAGACTTTGACAATGGTTGAATTTTGTATGGTCAATCCCATGTGTCATGTTAGTACCCAGGAACTGATAATGATTATTTTAATTACACATATACGGTTATTTAATTATTCAGATGAACATATCACTTTTTCATGTACTACTTTACTGGTTATGTTTGGGACCCCATTTTTTGGGCCTAATAATTTTTACTAACACCCTACTCAGGTGGCCATAGAACTTTGATATGCAGGTAAACATCACACATCATTGGTTTATGTTTTTAGAGCCTTTAACTAGCTTGATAAATCTTGATTACTGAGATGGTATTATATACTGGGATGAAGTGATTCACTTGGGTGGTAGGAAATCCACTTTTCTATTTTCATTGTTTACTTATGATCGACCTAGTTGTTGATTAGTTGAGATTTATGTGTATGACCATTTGTCTATCTGACTGTTTGATTCCACATTGATAACTAATATAATAATTTATGTTTATTTTCTTCATTGTACTCTAATTGTTTGAGATTGGTGATCTTTGGTGTTTTTAAATTTTTTATTACTATTTTATGAGGTTTTAGTATCCCCATGGTGACACCCTATACTCGCACTACAAATTGGTAGCCTCTAACATTTAGGAGCCACACAAAAATCCAACTGGGGACCACTGATTTGGGAACCTATAGAGTATTATTGTGTGGAGGGATGTTATAATGTGGAAAACAACATTTTGTTTATTCTTAATATTTGGGATGTGGAATATGATGAATTATAATGTGCTAGATATTGTGAGGGATATCGTTCTGGTGCACTGTGGATATATATTCTGATGGGGTGTTTAGGATACTTGCTATGTGATGTTGATGTTCTTTATTTCCACCATTTTAGTTTTAGGATTTCACCTAACATGATGCTGTTCAATTTTCATGGGTTTATGATTTATTATGGTTTTTGATATTGTCCTGATTAGAATGTGTCTAATGTATATTCATCAAATTCCACATGTAGGATTCACATGAAATACTTATTCATATTTGTAATTAATATCACTAAAAATGAGTATCCAGTTGTTTAATGTTCTAGTAACAATTTATATGGAGTTTTACTATATAACGTATAATGTTTCTAAGTTAGGAAAACTTTTGTTATCTAATGAATGGTAATTTGGATTCTGTGGAGGGATTCTCCTTGATTATCACTATACATTCCATCTTTTAAATGATGTATAGTGATACTTTTTTTGGCCAGTGGATACATTAGATACCATAATTATGATATCCGTATGGATGACTTTGGTATTAGTTCTGAGAAAAATATGTTCATATGTTTAAAGTGTGAAAAATAACTATTATTTTGTATTCGCATATGGCTTCTTAGAATAATTCCAATTTTACAAACCATAAGACTATTATTTATGCCCCACAGTTCTTGTTGGGATAATGGTGTTATAAATTTACTAATGATCCCATGATCCTTGATGAGGTAGTTAATTATGTAGTTGCACAGTGATGATTTATTCACCAATAGGTTGATTTCATGGAAAATTCTTCCTGATATATGTATGTGAGAATACTAGAATGGTATTTTTTGGAATTAGAGTTTATTTTTAATATTTTAGTGGGTTTCAAGGGTGTTTAAGTAGTATTTAATGATTATGTATGTGTTATATATTTTTGGATTTTCGTTAGATTCTAATAACCTTTAAGATGTAATTCATGAGGGTACCCTAAAAGATGAATTATCTCAAGACGGTGAGTTTATTTAATATGGAAACATGAGACAATGTTTTTGGTTATGATTTTGGTGAATGATATGTTTTTCCCAGCATGTGATATAGTCACGGGGTTTCCATCTTTTTTGTGATAAAAGAAAATTGAGCTCTAGTGATCATGGTATCTGGTCTGTCTTACAAGGGAATGTTATGTAGGATTACATTACTATTGTTTTCTATGATTTTTCATGAAATTTTTTAAATTATTTTCCTTTATTGTTGGATCCAAGATAGTTAATGTGAGAATGTTTATTTTGATTTAATAATGGTTAAAGAGAGTTTGGGACATCATGTGATGAACACTAGAATGTGTGATGTTCTTTCATTTTAAAGAGGAGTGAAGAGGAAGATTTTTGATGGATGACACTAAAATATTGTGAAAAATTTATTTATTTAAACTAAAGGTGTAATGAGTAGGTTGATGTCGAAATATTTTCCTTTTTAGGTATGCCTTATTTTTGTAATGAGGGATGTTGAGAACTATTATGAATAACAACGCTTGTAGTGGAATGAGGTGTGTGTGAGTAGAATTATAGGATAATTTCACTTTATATATATCAAATGGATAGAATGACGTGAAGGTTAAATGATGTGTGAATCATGGGGGCATGAGTTATATAGTGTGAATGGGTGGTATGAGAGCGTACACTAGTTGGGTTTAGAAATAGTCATAATTAAAAATGTATGAGAACCTATGTGTGGTTTCATGGATATCTCATTACCTCAAGATCATGAGAGTTGTAATTGGAATGAATTTTAATAATAAATCCTTGATGCATGAGTGAAATCACACATTGGTTATATGAAATGACTATTGTTTATTGACCAATGGATCATCATGTTCATACAACGGTTTGATGGTTTTGATGGAATGATAGTGCGATTGATCTCATAGGGTTTAATGGAAATGGGTGATGTTCTTCAATTGTGAGAGTTGAAATTGAATATATATATATATGGGTACCGTGGTATGGTTGGCTTGTGATAATTCTGTGACTTTAATTTGTCTAAAATGCATATTGTTGGAAGATTTTTCTGGTTAGGCTCACAGAGTGGTTTTAGGGAAGCTATATTGAATGTATTTCTCAATTAGTGTTTGTGTGTGAGTGTCCCTAGTTATATACAAATATTTTTGGATTTAGAGGATGATGTAATTGGTGATTCGGGAATGGATGATGATTATGGTTTCAATGTAGTACTCAATATGGGTGGGATGACCACATTTAGTAAATCTGTATGGTGATCACTGGATGATGAACAACAAAGGTACAACCTATTTCGTTTTGTTATGGGTGTGATGAGACTATTTTTTGGATAGTAGATGTGGATTTTCGACGTTGGTGATAAGAGTCACCCAATTTCATCTGGTTCACCCAATAATTCCTGGATCGAGACTTAAAATGGGTCATTAGATAAATTGTTTTCATTGTAATTTGACTGTGGATTGTTTTATTGTGATTTGATGGTTTGATTGATTTATGAATATTTAGTACATAGTGTGGGATCATGGATGTTGTGTTTGGTCAAGGTTACTACCATGGAATTGCATCAAGTGATAGATTTAGTATTTTGCGTGAGTTTATATAAAATATCATTATTCCATTGTGGAATTAAAAAATCAATATAAGACAATGAGGGAACATTTTTGTAGGTGCTTCTAAACATGTTTTTAAAAAGGTTTCGGTAGGGAGAAATAACTGGTGGTTATATTTATAATTATTTGCGGTGGGTTGGAAACCACATCAGGTACATCATATTGGGTAGGAGAGATGTATTCTGAGGATCATCAATTATTTATTGATTATAAGATGATGGGTATTGGCCTTATTTTTAGATGATATTGGAACATCAGATTCATCATGGAATTAGTGATGAAGATGTGTTATTATATTAAATTAGTGATTTTGCATTTGATTGAGTTATATATGGTGAAAACCACATTAATCATGCCATCAGACAAATGATATTGTGTTGTCAATTGTTGATTCCACTAGTGGGGAGCACAGTAGATCAAAATTGGCATTTGTGAGTTGGGTTCTGTAGTGTGTAGCACCCTGAGAATAAGAATTATTCAACTATTGAAACCGTAGTTTATTTTGCAAAAAATTAAAAAATAAGAACATTCTATTTGTTTTTGTGATGGTGATGAGTGGTGGATCAGTCTTTAATGAATGGACAGACTTTTGTTCAGAGTGGTACAGTGGAATCTCAATTTTATTTATTTTTTACAATTTTTTGAGTTATTTAGGAACTAAAGATCAAGATAAATAGGGACTTACAGTTTAAATATCACTGATGATTCATTGGGAAGGTAAGTGATATGGTGGGGGGGATATTAAACATCATTACCTTTTAATATAGGAAATTTAGATAAAATTTAAAAATTTTAATTTCCAGTTAATTTTCTATTTTTTTAGTTGAGATTTAAATTGTAATTATGAGGTGTAAAAACATTTTATAGTGTTTTTTTTTCATATTTTTGTCAAGGATACATAGGTTTCTAAGGTTATTGGGTGACTCTTAGATGGGTTGTCTAGGATTTAGTGTTTTTTTAATGGTTTTTACACAGGTGCATGGTACAATGTGAACAGTTTGGGGTAAACCATGACGTAATCTAAATGTTTTAGTGTTTCTAGTTTATAATATTAATTAATGGATGAGTTTCAAGTTAATACTATTGTTAATGGTTGATTTTGTGAATTTTAGAGAACAATATGTGAGGTGGTATTTCATTGGGGATTTGACTCATGGTTGTAGAGAAAAAATGATAAGAATGCATTTCACATTAATAAGGGTTTCAAAAATTGGTATGTTATTTAGAAAATTGTGTTGTGAACTAATGAATAATGATTAGGCTTGGATAGTATAGGTTAAACTTATAGTGCTTGAACAAACATACCATGTGGCCAAACAATACAATAGTCCTGGTTTCTTAAAATGTTTTATTTTTAAATTTTTTTCTTTATATCTTTTAGACCCCATCCACTACTTTCTCCTCACCCATATGTGGATGGATAAGGGGGTATAACCACCTTTATTATCTAAATTTCACTCTATTTGGGTTGATTTTTATGGTGTTCTTCGTTGAATGATTTTGAATTTCCTCCCATTCATTTATCCTCAGACTTCCTCCATAATTTTCCACTGATTTCATTTGTTTCTTATTAGTGTACGATGATGATTTATTCCATTTCATGGTAGGAATCATCTAATTTTATGGGGGTTTTCTCAACATAACTACTGGGGATCCTGATATGATGAATTTATATTTTTGTATTCCATTTTGAAAAATTTATTCACCATATTAATTTAATTATGATTTTTTTAAAATTAAATTAAATTTTATTTTTAGTTTGTGTAAATTATTTTGGATTTTATATGGGATGGTATAAAAATCATGAAATAGACCTTCTATGGAAATTTGGTGAAAATTTTCACTTGACAAGATGGCTTAGTGATAGTTTGTGAAATTCAACCAATTGGAATTAACATGAATAATTAATTGTATGTCTATTAATTAATTATAAATAATTATAAATAATTATTTTATATTTTTCAGGGTTAGTGTGTTACATGTGTTTGTGATTGATGGCTGGGTGTGGATGACCTAGAGTGGGAGACTAAAAACTGATTAGAGGGAATACAACGATTGGCGTAGGTGTTCTTTGGAGCATACCCCATGGCTTATGGTTTTTTTATGTGTAAGTGATATAAATAATCTCCGTCAAAGGATATCAACCTATTATTAAATTATTATTTTTGATTATAAATGTATAATTGGAAATGGATAAAGTTTTGATTTCCACGATGGTCCCTTATGAAGTTTCTTGGTGGCTTATCCCTTGAAGAAAAAATAACAAATTATAATTGTATGCATTGATATTTATCAATATATATGGGTATAAATTAAAAGGAAATGGAAGTTATTATACACATAGGACAATTTTAATTAGTCATCATGATTCCTACTTGAAAAGGTGAGTGTTAGACTAATAATGTTTATCCCATGTAGGAAATGATATGAACTTGGGATTCCATAGAGTGATTAGTCTAGTTGAAATGAGCATAGGGAGAGTTATCTTAAACCTTTATGATGTGATTACCTCAGATTTAATGCACTGGGTAGATAGATGTTAGGTTGGGTAATTTTCCAGTCCTAAGATGATATGAGTATTGGGATAACACTTTTTACTCCCCTCTAGAGAGATTCTTGCATGAATTAATTAAGAATCTATTTAGGATGTGACATGATTATATTACTACTAAGGGAATAAATTCTATATTAGTGTCACCCATAGAATGAGAGTGTGGATTTATATTATGATAAGAAGTAGGGTTTCCATGCAACGATGTTACCTAGGGGAATAAAAGGGTTACCTCTAGAGAAATTGACCATAGAAGGGGTTAGTGTGTGGAAATGGGTAGTGATGATTTTGTGTGTCAAAATATACCTATATTGATAATGGAATCCTAATTTGGTTGTAGTGAGGAGGTGAATGGGAGGGTATTCACTAACCATTCAGTTTATATATATATATGGTATTATTATTTGGTTTTCCACAAATCAGATTATACTTTAACTTATGTGATTACCATGTTGGAAACTATCTCCCTTAGAAAGATTAAATGAGATTTTCTGGAAGAATCCTATTACTCTTATATATACACCACATTTTCATGGTGGTTACATATGAATCATCCTATGAGTTTTTTTATTATCTGGGTGGTGACCTAAGATTAAACATAATGATATATATATACCTTGGGAAATCTCCTTGGATTCATCCTTTTGGAAAATATGATATTCCTATGGTATTTTTATTTTACAACTAGGACTATATTAAATTCATTAGTGGTTACCTCATATTAGGTCTTTTTTTATAGAGATTTCATAAGTGGTTACATAGTATTAGACTTGTGATTTAGACTACATCATTTCCGAGGACTTGCTCTCATGAATCCATTTTTAATCATGAGAATAATATAATACCTCAGATATACACATAGGAATCGATCATTGGTTGATAGTTGATTGTTTGGTAGGTTAAAATTTTAGATACACCTTGACACTAGGAAAAGTATGTATTATTCATCCTGGGTTTAACACCATGAAATTTCCTAAAATATATTTCTTAAAATAAATTTAATTTCTTTTATTGAATTATTTACGTGTTAAAATATTTTTTAAAAAACCCCAATATAATATAAAACTTTTTTTATTCAAATGTCACCATTATTACCTAGGATTTTGGCGTTCTCCGATAGTGATGATTCCACTGCACCACTTATCTCTCTCTCTTTTACATGCAGTAGGATCCATTCCCTATAGGTTTATCTTTCTCTCTTGATTAGCTCTCCTTGCTCTCTGATGGTCTTTGGTTTTCACTCCATTTTCTTCCTTGTTCTCTGATCTTGCAGTATTTAGATCCTATACAGGTTAGATTTTGAGCATAGGGTACACTCTGGTTTTGGGAAAGCTTTTTAGTGGATGATAGGTCTCCAAGAACTACCAGAGTAGGCCCTTCTTCCTGGGGTTTCATTCCCATGCTCTGGTATGGGGTTTCCCTTAATTTCCATTTTCTTCTTCAGGTTTCAATTACAGATATAATACTGTATGTTCATTCTAATTTTGTTTTCTCCATAGGTTTCATTCCCAAATTATTTTTCAGATTTTGGTCCGACTTTTAATCTTATACATTTTGTTCTGATCATGTATCGGGGTGTTTTCAAGTGGTCTGGATGATATTTATTCTGAAAAACTTTTATGCCGTGGAAGAAATCATGTTGACATTATCTAGGTGACTTCAGTTGGTGTCTATTGATGATGGGATTTTTCTATATTCTACAGCGGTATCTTGTGATGTTTGTGGTGATGTGCTAATTCTTACAATGGTGGTTATATGTGAAAATGTTAATGTTTATAGTTATTGAATAAGAGAGGTTATTTAATGGAAGATTCATGATGGTGAATGATGTCTAGGTGGATGTTTCTAGGTGGTTTGGTGCTCAAGGAATGATCTTATTCTGATATAGATTTGAATTTCGAATTTTGTTATCGATTTTTCTGTTTATCGTAGAGGAAATTATATATAGACTGTGTTCTATATGGTTTGTTTATTTTTTATTTTATATGAAGGAATATACAGAAATAATACATAGAAGAACATCAGATGAGGATACAAAGAAAGTATCTTTCACTGGTACTAACTATTCATATTTGGAATCAAGAGTGTCTAATATAACCGTTAGTATTAGGCCCCTGAATTTTGGTACAGGAAAACATGATGAGTATCCATGTGATGTTGGAGGCCTTCCTTAATGATGTTGACGTTGGGGTGGGGAATTTTCAATTTGTCTTGTTCTGGGTTGATTTTGGACTTATGTCTTTAAGGACTTCTAGATATGTTAATGTCTCTAATTGTTTAATGTCTTTTGAGGGTTTCCCCCTTTACCCTAAAAATAGGTATTTCCCAAAATATAAATAAAAATTTAGGCTTTTGGGCCATTTAGTCAAACAACATTTTGAAAATTTTGTTTAAAGATTTTATATAATTATTTTAATAAAATGTTTAGTACTTCATGATTTGAAAAGATAAGATAATGTTTGATATCTTATATGAAACACAACAAAATTCTTATAAGAGAATGTGACACACTGTGGCTTTTTTCAACAACTCATTTAAAATATATTCAATCAGTTTGGTAGCCTATAAAACATGAACCCCATATCTAAATAGATTGTAACAACCCAATGATTAAATTGGAATGTATGAATAGGAAAAAATTATTATTAAAATTACATTTTTTTAAACATGTATAAAATAAATTTAATGATTATCTATTTATTAGGAATAATATAAGAGTCATTTTAATGAAATAAAAATTATTTTTAAAAAACTATATTTATCTCAATACCGGTTTAGTCACACATTGGAAAAATAATTAAAAATTAATTTTTATAATTTTTATAAAATTAATATTAAGAAATGTATATCATTTTAGATGTCATATTATCAGACTTATCTTAGTTTTAATTTTAGGTATATTTACGAAATGTTTTATTTTTTGACAAAAAGTGGAAAATAGTGATTTTTATTAAGGACTTTATTTTCATTTAAATCATTTACAGTAACCATTTAATTTTAATTTGTTTTGAAAATTAAATTTATCAAAAATTATATATCTATAATGTAAATTTGGGAAATGGAATGAATATTATATTTAATTTTAATATAAAATCAGATTAAACTTTTTAGAGGTTTTCTTTTACAAAACAATTTTTTCAACACAATTACAGGTTTATGATGATATTAAATTATACCAATTTTGTGAGTTGAATTTTAAAAAAATGTATTATACATATTTAATTATAATAATTTATATAATATAATAATGTGAAATTAATTTTTTTCCATAATTAATAATTAACCAAGTAAAAATGATTTTGCACGGCTAAGGTATAAATAGGTTTACTATGGGTTAAAATTTAATTAAAAGGGATAAAAACGACCAAAACTTTGTATAATTACAATTTAATGGTCATATGTATACATTATTCCTAATATGGTTTGCAAATAATAAACGTTATAGCCTTTATTTTAGTGTAAAATGAAGTTGGAATTCTTTCTTTTCAAAACATTCAAGTGTATCCTTTCCAAGACTTATAAACGGCGGCCATCTCCTCTCCATTCAAAAATTAAAAAAAATTATTGGTTCATAATATACCTAAAAAGCTCCCTTAATTTCAACCCATCATTCTCTAATCCTTATATTGATCAAAAAGAAAAACTACAATTGTTTTTAGGGTAAACCAAATTTTCTTTGAAGAACGGCTAAGATCCTTAATTGGGTGTTATATTTTATTTATTCCTCAAACTCCATTAAATATTTTTAAAATAAGATTATATAATAAAATAAGTAAAATTAATATATCTATATGTTTTAATGTTATGTTAATAACCTGAAACTATATCTTACTCCTCTAATTGAGAAACAAACCCATTAATAGTGTGTAATGCAGACTACCGCCTTAAGAACTGATTTAATCTATTTTCCTTCAGTACTTCAATAGGAAAATATAATGATTTTACTAATGTTTTTATATGATATTTGATATATATTTATTATTTTTAATTTAAAATATAATATATACCATCATATTTTATATTCTGTATAGAATAAAGTAACGTTACTTATGTGTCCGGTAGACTACCGCCTCTCGAAGCAATGTAATTCATTTTTCACTAATGATTAAAATGAAAGTTAATTAGGAATAATTTTTTGTGTATATAATATATTAATAAAATGAAAAAAATTATTGAAAATAAATATATCATATAATTTATTACAATGTTATTCATTGAGTAAATTTTAACATCTCTTGTGTATATAACAGACTACCACCTCATGAAGCGTTGTGATGCATTTTTGACATACACATTACAAGGACTGTAAAATGGATTAAATTTATTTTTATATATGATATTAATGAAATATGAAACATTATATAAAGAAAATATGTTATATAATTTCTAACCTTATAATTCATTAAAAAAATGATAACGTCAGTTTTTTGTATAATAATCTTCTAGGTTGCAAAGTGATGCGATTAGTTTTTCCCTATCATTTCAAATGAAAAGTTATAAAATATAAATTAATTTAATATATGTGATACATATTAAATTTATATTTTTTAAATTATTATAATTTTAAATTTATTACACTTCCATCTCTGAAAGAAATCATAAAATTTCTCATCAATAAATATGACATTCCATCTCCACAAAGCAATGTGAGTCATTATCTATGGTCAAAAAATTATTATGATTATAAAGATGTATATAATAAAAAAACAATATTTAGAAAATTTTAATCCTATTTTTGTTTTGGAAAAAATACTTTGTTTTATATCATGAATATTCATTATAAATCATGCATGATAAATTAAATCAATTAATACCAGAAACAGATGTGGTAATGAAATATTGTCAATGAAAAGTTGATAAAATGTTATAAAATGTATAATATATGATAATATAAATTTTCATACAATTATTTTATAAGTTAATAACATGTTTTAAGCCAATATAACTGAGGTTAAAGAGCGATCAAATAAAGGGAAGCGGGAGGTCTGGAGTTTCTTAAACCAATTTTCATTCATTAGGTTATATATATACTTCTTTGATTATATTATTATAATATTATATCTAAAATGAAATTTTATTACCTTATGTTTTATTTAAACTTTAATTTTTGTTGATATATATTTGTTAAAAATAATATTCTAATAGATTAAATTTCACAATAATGATACCAACAATTTAAGGGATTCTATCTCAATACATCTTCATTTGATATTCTTGTACTTTTATACAAAAAAATTCTTTTAAATGATGTATAAACCACACATTTACATACTATATCATCAATAATTAAAAAATTATGACTTGTTTAGTGAAAATTAATCTATTTTATTAAAGTTAAGTTATGATTCATATATTACCAAAGAGGGAAAGAATCCTATTTATATACCATTTTAACCAGGAAATATTATGCTTGAAAATCCATTGTAGGAAATTATTTAGTCATTACCTAATAAATAACATTAATTTTATTTTCCCTTATTTATTTATAAATCCGTCATAAAATAGTTTCATTTCATTTTTTGTTACTCAAAATCATTATGGAAATATTATTAAAGAAAATCGACTTTTAATCTCTCTTCAGTGAAAATCCCTTTTTCATCCAAATCAATCTTTAATTTTTTTAAATTATTTAATGTAAATATTTTACATTTAAAATTAAATTTCACATATTTTTATATTTTAAAAAAATTAATATATTGGAATCTTCAGGTCATTTTAAAAATTATGGATCATTTTTATTTTACCAGAAAAGTGAAAGTATTCTGTGATTTAAATGATTATGTCATGAATAAAATTTCATAAAATGATGAATAGTCAGTGTTTAAAAGATTAAATTATAATATACCATAGATATTTTCATTTAAAATTATTTACACTATATTTTGTAAATCATATATTTTTTGAAAATTGTTTTTCAATGTGGAATGTTTATTTCCTTCAGGAATGTTTTTTCAATTAATTAGTTACAAAAACCATTTTATGTTATGGATTGATTCTAAGTTATGTTTATATTTCATTCAAATACAAAAAGAGATCATTATTTCTTCCACTTATGGGTTAATACATGAATTATTATCATTTCAAAATTTACATCATTCTGAAATTTACTTTGATTATGATATGAATCATGATTATGAAACACAAATATTTTCCTTGGATAATTCTTATGTTATGACTTCTGTTATATTTCATTTATATGGACCTAATAGATAATTGAAATGTTTTTATGGGTATAACCATATAGTTCTTCAATGAATTGGGTAAATATTTATTCCCATGAGGCATCATGTGTGGGATTGAAGAGTAAAAATAAACCATTATGTGAATTTTTAAACAATGTGATATTTTCTAGGCTATTAACCTTGACTCATGTTTATGAAATGTTTTATTTTGTAACCACATTTCCTAGATGCCATAATCTTATGATATGATTTTATTTCTGTTAATTTTCCATTTGATTACGTATTGTCATTCAATTTTATGATATCATGTAACACCTTTTACACACACAATATTCTTCATTATCATGTTTATTTCTTTGTTGGGATTTCTAGTGCACCCCTATATTTCATGTATTCCCCATATTATCCTATAAATATTTATGATATCCAATAGATTTTGGGATCTAAATATGGTTAAAAAAATTATTTCATGTTTTAGTTTTCCCTTTATGTATTATGAGCGTAGTCATATAAGTAAATGAGTCATTTATGATCATTGTGTTGTATTAATGGATTTTTAAATATTGTAATCTTGTAATAATATGTTTAAAAGGAATGGATCATCATATAATGAAAATTAAATAATTTTTGAACTTTGGATTGGATGACTTATGGTGTGATTATATAGATTAATGTATATAATGTCGATTCCAATGAGAAGTATAAATGGAAATCTTGATTCTTTTGAGAAGTCTAAAATGGAAAATTGAAGTTTATGAGTATTATAAAATTATTCAATGGAAAATTATGTGTAATTAAAACACCTTACTGTGTGACAAAATGTTGTCTTATTTTAATATGGAAATCTTGATGATTATGAGAAGTAAACAATTATATTGTTATAGTTACATAATAATGAGGGGTATGAATGAAAAAATGATAACTAATCTACTATAATATACTAAATATAGATGAGTATTTATAATTCCATAGAGTTATACTAATTCGTTTAGGGGATGTTTTGCTATGAAATTCCATTTTTTTCAGAGGTTTCTCGATTGATAAATTGAGTACAAAAACGTTTTCTATATTTTCAACATTTGTGTGATTAAATTTGAATAAAATGTGATGTATAGGATCCAGTGATGATTTTAAAGTACTAATAACTAATGGTTTAATCTAGTAGAAGACTATTTAGTTTTCCCATTATTCATACTTTTCCATTGAAACAAAAATTTAGTTTTCATAAGAAAGAACATAGTTTCAATATGAATGAAATTTATATGATACCTAAATTATTTTGAGAGACTTTATAGAGACACCATGTCTATTGTTAATATTATAGAAATAATTTTTTCATTTTAATGGAATATGACAAGAAATGTTCACATTAAAATTGTTTTTCGAATGCATGATTCTGAAATCAATGAATGAAATGATGAAGCTTTTAGTTTTCATTTAAATGACGAGTAAAAGTGTATCAAAATCATTTAATTAAATGAAAATTGATAATTCATGATCATATGGATAACCAAAATATTTTTTATTTTCTATCATTGTTCTATATTGTAATATAAGATAATCATAAAAAATTATTTGTTATGAATAATATGAGATGATGTATTTAATTTATATGGTCTGTGATTCATTATATTCTATGAAATGTATTGAAAGTTGATAAAAATAAAATGAATTCTATCTTGAATAAAAATTTGTGTCCAATATATTTTTATAAATATTTTTGAAGTAGTTCCCACCTTCTTATAGTAGCATATATTAATGAATATTAACATTTATATACACACATAAAAAACCATACATGATATGGATATAATAGTTTATTTATTAATATTATCACTAAATAAAATATGCCTTTTTTATAAATGAAAAGTATTTTCTGTAACTTAATATGATATTTTTATCGGAATTTAGTTTCCATGAGGAAATTGTGTGAAACTATTAAACGTACATAATTTATATGGTTAAAAAATTAAATACTATACATGCCACTATTAAATATAAATGATACTCATTATATTAATAAGGTTTACGATATATTTAAAAATTGGAACGTATAGATATAAATTTCATTATTAGAACAATGCGAATATCTCTTTATAAGATAAAAAAACTTTAGGATGTGTTGGTCAATAAATAATTTAAAGAGTTAAATTAGTTAAAAAAGATATCTCAAAGGAAATTATTGATGCAAGGGTTCTGATGATGATGATAGTGATTAAAAATGAAAGAGTTTTAATTATTAAAAAAGTTTATTAACATCATAACATTTGATGTAGTGATGTAAAGGAGTTTGATTACTTTTAATGTGTTAAACATTTAGAGTTTGTTTCCAATGAAGCAACATAATTAAAGAATTCATATTTTATATATGTTACTAATGAAATGAGTTTTTTGTGAGGGTTATTTATATGGTGACATAGAGATGTTTTGAGAATTTCATAGATATTAAATGAATTTAAAAAAACCCAAAATTTTCAAAAAAATGGGATAATTCTATCCCAGGTGATATCTGTAGATAGAATCTTTTGTATAGTTTGGATAAGAATTCATAAAAGAGTTTTTTAATATATACTAGGTTGTATTAATAAAAAGATAAAAGCTATTTTATTTCTTGTGATGTTGGAAGGATATGTATTTTGGAGTGAAACAATGCGTAACCTCTATATAAAAGACATTGAGTAATCCCTACCTGATTTTCACTATAGTATAATAAAGGATGTGTTGAAATGTTAATGTTATCCTTTGTAGGATTTCATATAAGGATATGAAATATAAACATGAGACATAAAATGCGTTTTATGTGACATATTAACCACCAAGTATATGATTAATTGATATTTATACAATATATCTTCATTATAATCTTAGTGTATGTTTAAAAGTTTTGTTTTAACTCACCTAATGATAGATAGATACATTTCTTGATATCCTTAATTCTTAGATAATTTTCTTACTAAATCATTGAGGATTACATAATTAGGGATTGGTGGGTATGGAAAAGATCATGTCTTCTATTGTAGAATAACCAAGATGATAATTTTCCTATTATATAAGGAGTATAAATTCTGGGAATATAATTGAGATAATGTAAGGATTATGAGCATACCATGAAAAGAAATATTATATTAAAATTTATCAAATGTGGCGTATGTGATGTGCTAATATCCAATGGTGAATGAGTAGTGATGTTTTCATTGAAATGGTTAGTCCATACCCAATGAATCAAGAACATATGGATAATTTTATAAGATTTACATTTTCCTTTGTCTTTGATTACTCAATTTCATAGATATTGTGATCATATAGAAAATTAATTCTTACATATGATTTAGTTAGTGGGAAAAGATATAGATATTTATTTTGTTAATTGATATCACAATAAAACCCATTATAACCTGAGGAGAAATGATAATTTTCTTCAGGATTTACATATGTTCTCAAATATGATATAACATGAGGTTAAATTGTGTTATATATGCGAGAAAATAGTGTGTACAGACAGAATATGTAATTTTTCACTAATGAAACCAAAACAAGTAGATTATTTGAATTATATCATTGTCTTCCTTAGGTTACACCATACCTTGGTGGGTACTGCTATTCTATTGTGAAATTCAGGTTCATGGATATTTTAAGATGTTTAAGTAGCCAAAAAATGTTTAATTGTCTCACATTAAAGATAAATAGGTTATAAAAATTTGTAACCTATGAGGAAATTATAAAACTTATCATTTATTAGGGTGAAAATTGATTGTCATAGAAGATGATTGGATGAACCATATTAGAAGGTTATTGATTTCTAATTAATATGTGTTATTTTATCACAAAAAATCCATTAACAAATAAAAATCATGCACTTGAATCTATATTTAAATTAACCAAATATTTTTTTATACTGTGAATACAGAGTAATCCTACTCGATCATCGTGTGCCTCCCCCAATATATTGATTCCCTAGAAGGAATAAATTTTTAGGATACATCATAGCATTCTTGATCAAATTATTATTAACTTATTTGGTATTCTAAATAAATAGGTCTAATGAACACTGTGATTATTCTAAATTTATATTTAATCCAATTATATAGATATATTCGTTTGTTAATGTTCTTCTAGAGTTGTTATTACACTTTGTTTATGATATTAAAAATCCCTCTAAAACACATTTAGTGCATTGGTTATTGTGTAAGATCAATTCTCATGGAACTGAATATTTAATTTAAAATAACCATATTATTTTAATGTAGGGATTGATTGGATATATTTCATATAGGGTTTTATCACTTTTCATAAATAGAGAGTGATATTTCCTAGTTAGGATTGTGATTATGTTGTGTTTATTGAAGAATGATATTATCATTAAAGAAAGAAGAGGATTGAGGTATAGTGTATCACCTCGTAATTAGTAAGATTGATTCATGGTGAATCTGTTGTGGATGTAGATAATTTTACAAGATTTATGATGGAATTTATTGACGTATTCCTATATAAGGTTATGTGTTTTCCCTTGATATAGAAGAGAGAGTTTGATGTTGATATTTATACTATAATTCATATTATTTAAATTATATCATATCTTCAGAAACATGTAAATATTATATAATTAAAAACAATATTTTAGAGGATCTTTAGAAAGCTTTTATTCATTATATTGAGTCACCATGGGCAACTTAATTATTGTTTTCATTGAGGAAGGATTTTTATTGATATTTCATTATATAATGTTTATTATTAAACCATTCGATGTTGTAGAATGAAATCCATATTCCACATAAAGAAGCAGTTTTGACCAATTAACGAGTTAGGGATAGTTTTATAAGATAAATTTATGATTTGGATATCATTTGATGAGTGCTGGAAAAGAATAATTCCCTAAATTAAATTTTTTGTGTCTACATTATCATTTTTATTTTTCAATAATATTATTTAGAGTTATTAAAAAAGAACATTGATTTTAGTGACTATGAATAGAGTGGTTCAACATTATATATATAATCCATTAAATTTATTTGTTGATGATATTTGGATTTAGTCTATTATAGAGGTGGATTAGGACAAGAATCATAGTATACTGATCACGTTTCATAGGAGTAATTAGCTGTATGAGTGGATGTATATATTTTATTATTCAAAACATGATGTTAATTTTCATATCTAGGTTATTTTTTATCCTATTATATATATGTAAAAAAATTATATTTAAGTTGTTTTATCATGGAATCCTTTGAATAACATTTCTAGAGTAAGGATTTTCTTAACCCTAATGAGTTATTATTGTCAGTTTTTACTATATATTTATTAGATTCTGAACCTATGAAACTATTTAGCTATAAAAGGGAATTCACTTGTTTGTACGGAGGTGTGTTAGGACACTTTGAAAATCCTAAAATATATATTGAAGAGTTCTTCTATTTTTTTATTTTCTAAGGAGGGTGATCAATATGAGCTATATTTAATTTTGTTTCATTAATGTTTTACATGTTTCTTGATTTTGGTTGTGGAATTAATTGGTTAGGGTTATAGGTAGTTACAATATCATGAGTTTTATTATTTTCCCATGATTTATATCATATAGTTATGGTATTTTCAGTACCCCTTTGTGGGAATTATTTTCATAGAACATAATATTTTATTTTTTTGGACCATAAGAACAAGTATTATATTTATTCCCTAAAATATTTAAATTTTTGAAAGAGAATGTAAGTTTTATTTCTCTATGATTATGATTTTCAGTTCAAATTTACTTCAATAAAGAGTAATGTGGTTGCTGACACATTGAGTTTGAAGTATTATGGTTTAAATTATCGGTATACATGTGATTAAGGAAATGTGATAGAGTTTTATTATAACTTATCCATTGTTATAAAGATATGGATGATTAAGATTTTTTTTTTAATATAGAAGATATATTTTTGATGACTTCTCAGGTAGATGAATCATAATTTGTGGGATTATTGGTAGATGCATGGACATATGAGTTTAAAAATGGGGATTATGGGGGCATGTTTTCAATTAAATTAAATTATTAAGTATTGTTTTATGGAATGTTTTTCCCATGATTATGCAGAAAGATGGTATGTGTGACATTAATATTTCATCTGTGCTTATGTGTCAAGGTATTACATATATGTATTAAACATTGAGGAAGTAGTTTTTGTGGCCGAAGATGATATGGGAACAACCAAATTTGTATCCCAAAGAATGTTGTGATAGTGGGGGAATCCCAAAATCAATATCTAATGTTGGAAGACATTTAATTTGATTCTATTATTAATTTTCCACATTCTCCAAGAGATAATGATTTAATTTTAGGTTTTGATGATGTCAACTTCTGTTTTAATAAATATATAATTGAATTTGATAGATTGTCTAGTTTACAATTATATGGAATATGTTTGATTTATTTATTGATTTTTGGGATGATATTATTTTATCATGATTCTCAATTTACAAAAAAATATGTGTAATGGATTACAATATGCTTTGTGTTCCCTATTATTCCTTATAACCACATTTCACCCATATATTGATCAAAATATGAAAGAATTATTAATAAATTATAGAATATATTGAGAGTTTTCATCTTGTAATTTTTATTTTTATCCATATACCAATTATCCTTAATCGTTATTCCTTAGAAAAATATATTAATTCACCATTTGAAATTTTTTTTGAGGATTTACATTAGATATGTTTTCATTTACCGCTGTGTTTCCTGAAATATTGTGCGACTAAATTTTTTGTTCTAGAGATGGTCCATGATAGAAAAAGGTGTATGCAAGCTATTTGGGATTACATGAGGATGACATGAAAGGAGAAGATAATTTTATGTAGTTGAAAAGGGGAGGCTAATGGATTTTTTATTTGGAGATAAGAATTTTCAGTGAATTTCTCCTTAGTAAGGACAATAAATGTTTAATCAGGGATGAAAACATTCACCAATGGTTTTTATTTTATTTTAATAATTATATTGGGATGTACATTCTTTTTCCTTTTTAATCTACTTAAATGGATATAGAAGGATCATGGTATGTTTCTTTTATCATAATTATAAAAGTATTATAATGTAAATTTTCTTAGGATATATCTTTCAGATGTGGATACAATTATAATATATGCTTTATCATGAATTTAATATAAATTTAGGATCAAATATATAAATTCTTCGTATGTCTTTTTATTCCATTAATTCATGTTTTAATTTTATAAAGAAAATAAATTAGCTGGGGGAATCACTCATGTGGGTTCAATATCCCAATTTTTTTTAGTTTTTTTATGGTGATCTTTTTTGAATTGATTAAATTTTAATAGAAAATTTTCTATAGTTCTTTTTCATTTTTTTTGATTTTATATGATGGTTTCTGTGGAAAAAATGTTTTAAAGGGGTGAGCAATATATAGACAAACATATTTGAACTGTTTATGTTTATGAAATTTAATGGATTTTTGGATAAGAAGGTTAAAATGATATTTTTTGTTATCTCTGAATGGATTTTTAAAATTATCATTTGATAAAAATAGATTATTTCTGCTTATATTATTCGTATATACTAATAATGTTATGATATTTACCCACTAGTATTGGATGGTAATGTAATATCATTAATATTTAATTAAATAAGTCATATTTTATAGATTATATTCATAATATAAATTACATGAATTGGGAAAATTTTTCACATATTGGTAAATAAATGGATTTGTTATATTATAGTGGATCTATATACCTATGTGTTTCTTTGGTAGGTTAAGGGAGACATGAAAAAATGGTTTAATGGGATTAATTTTTAAGAAATGAAATATAAGAAATCATGGATGGTTACACGTAGAATTAGCGGGAGAACTAGTGGATGTGTCAGAAGGAATTTAAAAAATGGAATTCAATTTAATATAATGAAATTACTCTCCAGTCTATCTAATTTATCTCATATGAGAGAACCTTGGTGATGGTTCCTTGTTGAATTGAAAAAGGATGAACCATGAATGTGGTTTTTGATGACCAAACTATTACAATCATTGGAATTCTGAATTATTATATTCATCATACAATTGAGGACTGTGACTCCCATTCTCATATATTATATAACCCTTAAGAATTAACATTTTTAGGATTTTATGTGTTTAGTCTTTTAATCATAATAATCTATTAGGGTAACATCCCAAGCCATTTTCTACTTAACTGGGGCCCCGATCTAGGGGTTCACAGGGCCTAATGTGTGACTCCCCATATTCTTGAGGTTGTTGACTAGTAGAGAGTGTGTAAAGGTGGTATAATGGGGAGAATGTAACCACATATCATAGTGGAACAATAGATACAATAAGTTAATGAAAAAACAAAAACACAATAAAAGTAGACAAAACATAATAGTACCAACAACCTAACATAGTATAAAGTAGAATATAATAGATACACGAATAATAATCTATAGATGTGTAAAAAACAAGGAAATTAAATAATAATATCAAAACCCATAAGGAAGTGTCATATATAATGATGTTATAGAATGAAAATATATAAATAGGGAATAGGGGAAACACATATACAACATGACATACCAAAATACAAAAAGGAAAAAAGTGTACTCTACTAGAATCTTGACATATTGTTGGTCCTCACCTCCCTTTCTCTAAATATAATATTTCCATATAATTAATTAGTATAAGGGCTATTGGCCTTAACCATACATGAAGAAATGCAATCTACTCAGGTACCAAAGGTAGCCCTATTAGGGTGCGAGATAAAATACCTGTTAGAAACCACCAATAGTGTCTATAAGTAATAAAAGTAGTGTAAATGACAAAAAAATGTGATGGTAAAATGGAAAATAAACAACACCTTTCTTAGGTTCCAATAGTAAACCTAATAATTATAACTGTTTTAACTCATATCTGGAATGAGAGTCGATTATGTAAATTTTAATATGATAACAACATATATAAAATAGTTATATATAGTATCCACATATAGATACTATGTGCGTGAAGATGTAAGTATCCATAACTAAAATACAAGGTGTTGCCCGAGGTGGGGAATAACTCTATCATCTATAACTAGTCTGAAAAAATATAGTAGACCAAGAAAAAAGGAACATTCTTTAAGTCTCCTTTTGAGTTGGATACCTCATGCTCACCACTCGAGATAGTGGGTGGGTCTTCATGTCAATACCCAAAACATTGGATATGGTGTGTCAGTACAACTATCCAAATAATGTCAATGGTTTGAGACATCATGTCAACCACTGATGTAAGGGAATATAAAACAGCTTTCTCAACCTGATAGGTGATCATTTTTTTGATATATGGAAGTTGATGCCTATTATTTTTCGAAAATAACATTGAGAAATTAGTTATCAATAATGGATTAAATGGGAAGTTATATTTGGGTTCCTATCATGGATAGTCAATTTTTTTCTATTTCTAATGTAGACAGAGCGTGGGTAGATGCTCATGATGGGAATGATGTTGTGTTATGGGTTGTCATGGATTTAATTGAATCATGGGTAAGGTTACTATTTTTTGTATTTTTTTCACGGGATCTTCCTGATATTTTATACTAAAATACCATACATCCTGGAAAGGTGAAGTTATAATGGATGGCTCATGAAAGGGGGATTTGGGTGATAACAGGGTGTTATGGGTTTGTGCACCCTCAATGATGTGTAAGGAAGAAAGGGTACACATTAGTTACACATGTAACAAATTAAATCCTAAACTTATGAGAGTCTTTGTGTGTGTTGAGGGATTATGGATTCAAATAAAAGATATGGGAATGAGTTTCCTAAGCTATTTTATTAAATTATAATTCCCCTCTATGGTATAGGAGACATTTGAAATTGATCAGGTGCTATGAGATATTTGAATCGTGCCTGGATATAGACACACATTGTTGGGAGGTGTGGTTTTAAGAGTTTCTTAAAGGTATGTATAGATCGTTTTGATAAAAATGAGGCACAATTAATTGCATTATACTCCTATTGATGGAATCTTATCATAAAATCAGTCATGAAATAATCATTACCAATTTTTTGACATCATCCTGAGTACATAGGGAGAGAGTTGGTTATAGACCAATATTTATTTAATTCTTTTTTTTGATGACGGAACCTGTTGAGGTAGTACTCTAGGATAGGTATAAGGTGGTCCATATGGTGGGGACTGCAACATGGCTATTTGAGGATGGTGACCATTGTTTTTAGTTGAAATATGGTGTTTTCCTTGGGAACAATTCCTGGGAAGCAGAAATAGGCAATGCCTGATGTTTCTTTCTAGCATATAGAAATGAGTGGTTTATATTCAATTTAATCATTATTTTTGATTATATATTGATAATTTTCCTTTTATCTTGCAGATTGGTTTCAAAGAGATGATAAAGATATGACTAGGGTGGTGTGTACCAGTTCAATTGCTATTAAACATCTTCCATGTTGGAAGAGTCATTTACACTATGAGACTAGTTTTTGGATGACCAAGATAGTGATGTTTTCTACATTCATGGGTTGAGAACAATGATGTGTTTTACGACTAGATTTTCATTGAGAAGAGAATGTTTTAGTTAAATCTTTTATCTTTCAGAGAATCAAATTGAACAAAAATTTAAATTTTACTAATTTTTAAATCAAATATGGGGTAAAATGCTATTTTTTCTCTAAAATATGAGCATTGATAATTTTTATGACCACTCAAGTGGTCCTAAAATATTGTATTTTCCCTAACAAATAATTAATGTGGAATTATGATCCATTTGAGTTTAAAGGATATAATTTATAATTAATATATAATTTATAATATATTTAATTACTCACATGGGTTTTTTCAGTAATTTATTTTGTATGGAACATCTAATTGAGAATCCAAATCCTCTATATATTCAGGAATTGGGACTCTTTCCTAGGAAATACAAAAACAAATGTTGGGGGATGAGGTCGGGACCATTTTCCTTTTTTCATTTCTTTTTTTTTCTTTCAATTTCATTCTTTTTTTTCTTATATTCCCCCTGTATTTTCCTGTTCGTCCCTTTTGGACTATATTATCTTCTAAATGAGAGAGAAAAGGGAGAAGTGGATAGTTGGAATAAGAGAGGTGAAGTCTCCGAGATCTGAAGTTTTCAGCTCATCATTCATCATCCGTTGAACATGAATACATGCGAAGCATTGGGATATTATATACAAATGTTGAAAATTACTATGATAAAATAAATATCATAATATATTCACATCTTTCAAAATTTAGTTTCCTATTATGACTTCTTAGGACCTCTTGATAGTATATCTATGGATTTTTAAGAGATTACTATGGTTTGGGATATTTAATGGTTCTTAACTTTTGGAAATCCAAATAACTAAATTTGTAGTTTAGGAAAACAAGCCATGTGTTCTTATTTTTTGGTGAATATGATATTTTTTTATGAAAAAACATTTTATTGGGAATACATTCCATGCATCAATACATAGACATGTAGTAAAATTCTTAGCCCAACGGATTTTGAAAACTACATGACATCTAACAGGTGTACATGCCACGTGGTGATTCTCATCCATATAGGCATGTACCTAAAAAGATATCCCATGTAGGGTCACTTGACCATACAATGTACATATCTTGAACCAATTTAGATTACATGCCTTGTAGATGTACACATCCAGGATAAGACACATGGGAATGATGTATTGGTACATGTGACAGTGTACCAAGTAGGGTACACATTGTGTGTTGGTTTTACATTCCGTGAACTAGGGTTTGAAATACTGAGTCTTGTTCAAGTTCATGGATAATTCATGATTTGAAGGTATGTGTTGTTTACTAGAGTATACACATAGTTCACTTCTCGTTCTCTTCCATGTTGAGATTTTTTTTGTGCTAACACCTTTAATTCAAAACGAAACATACGAGTAGTCCATTTTGATAATTTTTCCACATAGATTACAATGGGGTAACCCTTATAGAGATTCCATGATTCCAATTTGAAAACATGGGGAATGATAGAAATAATGGAGTGGTGACTTCTCAAATAAATAGTTTTAGTTATTTATTAAGCATGAGACCTAGATCTAACCTGGGAAATGCCATATCACTCTTGAATAATGATTTCATTAAATTTACCTTAAAGGCATATCCCAAGTGAGATATTACCATTTTTCCTAGGAGTTGATGAGACTAGTTGTTTCCGTGGACCCCTTACACGAAGGATATGTTTAAGTTGACTTTGAAGATCCCATCTTGGATTCCTCTTTATACCTATTCATTTTAAAGATCCCATGTTAGTAGCTTACACTTATATCGACATAGGGGATCCCATGTAGGATTCCTTTTCAAAATTACTATTTATAAGGATCCCAAGATGGATAAATTTTCATAAAAGATTACTTATAGAATCTGAAGAGGGGTTATTTTTCTTAGGTATATATTTTGAAAATCCCAAGTGGGATTCTCTTTCAATGTTTTACTTTAAGGGGTCCTATTGGTGCCTCGATGTTCTTCTGACACTCAACTTGTGCATTTGTAGTTTTAGAAGATATTGAATTATGTGTCACTTTTGAACCAGTGCCAAACTTCTGAGCTGGGAGACTATCATAGTAGTTATTAGTACTCGACCTTAAACATTACATAATATTGAATTAAGTTAACAATTCCTATTGAGGATCTTTTCATGTTTAGAGTTTTATAGAATTAGGCCATAACTATTATATTACATCTCAAAAATTGAAAAGTAAACACTTCTACTATGTATCTAATATTTTCCTAAAATAAACATTCTTAAAGGAAAAATATAATTCTTTTATTGATAAGAATTTTCTTGAGTTCTTAATTTCTCTTACCCTGTCTTATACCCTATGAAAAACATTTAAAAACAAAGGATAAGCATAAAAAGATCAGTAAGGGTTTTATAAAAGAAGATGAAAACATTAGTCCATCAATACATAAAAGACAAAATATCATTAACATTCCTCATGAAATCATAATATTTATGAATAATACACAAAAATTATTCTACATAAAGGTTACTTGTGGAAATAATATCAAACTTTCATTGTACCTTTCACATCTATGTAAGAGTTACATTTGTAATACCTATCACAATATATTCCCTATATCGCTTAAGATAAACTCTAATGTTTACCACTGTCATGTTACCCAATGCATTAGAGAGATATATCGGGATCACCCACACAAGGTTGGTCATGGAATCACCCATATGCGTAAAAAATGACAAATAACCATATCATAATCATAATATATAAAACCAACATAATGAAATGATACCGTTTCCAAATTACAAACCCAATATATCATTTAAATATATTGATATAAAAATTCCATTATCAAAACCATGTTCAATACCAATATATGTAAAAGTGTATATGGTATTTATTTTCCTTTTGAAAACATTATAGGTGGAATCCAATGGTCAAATAATATACTTGGCGAAGGAAAAGGATGTTTTCATCGATTATGTTAAAAAGAAACATTGTTTTTTGTCATCAATAAAACACCTCATAGAAAATTATCTCCTTTGAATAAAATAAAATGTCAAAGGTTTTTATAGAACTTTTAAAATAAAGTCATGTATAAAATAAATTATGCCTCACTGAAAGGAGATTGAGATGAAGTCCCTTATAAAGATCATATCCTTAGATTAAGAACAAATCAATTACATAATTATCCATGAAAAATAAAAATACACCCAATATAAGTGAATATTAAGTGTAGAAAATTAGAGTTCATTCATAGATATTCATAGCATGACATAATCAATAAGTATATGTTTAATCCAAAGAACTGATTTTGGGTTAAGAAGTTCACATGGAGACAATTGACAACCTAACGACGTCGTTTTCAAATTCAGAAAACTAGTTGATGAGAGATTAAAGTGTCTCTCATCACATGGAAATAAAATTTATGCCAATAAGGACATAGATGAGCATATCCATACATAGGAAAAAGAAAATTAAAAGACCTATCAAAATGAAGTCTTTTAAAAATAGGAGGGTGAAATATTCCCTTACCGATTTGGTAACTTAGAAAATAGACACCCCGTGAAAGAAAGATAATAAAATAAAGATTAAAATACCGTTAAATTAAAGTATTTACACAATAAATACAATCATGGCCAGTATATACCTTAAAAAATATGAAATAAAGGTAAATATTGCATGAATTTCACAAGAATAAATAGTGAGATGAAAACCCCTTACCACATTGTAATTAATTGAGTTGTAAGAAAAAAAGTTAATAACAACCAAATGAATCATAGAATACCATGAATATAAATATGATAATGATAATATATATCAAATGGCTGTAAAAAATACACCACATGCAAAAATAAGTGGTGAACAATGTAAATATCACAGAATTAGAAGTGAGATAAGAAACCCCATACCTATTGTCCAACCGGACCCGTATGTTTCGTGTTCTTACATTAAATAGGTTAAGTCTCTAGGGTTTAAACCAAAAGGATTTCTTGAACTGCCTTCTGCCTATGGTAAGGCTTCAAGGTATAAGAGAGAGATCTTGAGAGTTTTTTTGGGCATAGTTTAGATGATACTTTGGGATTGGGAGGTCAAAATTATGATAATTAGTTGATTTTATATATTTTATACAACTCTGATTAATTGTAAAGTTATTTAAAATTCTCTAAAACCATGACCAGAAATGATCCATGAATTTATTGATCAATAATGGTGAGAGCGGTGAGAGAAACATAACTTTCTCTTCAACCTAGAAATGGAATTTTCACATGCTTCTGGAGTCTTACTAGATTCCCACCATGAGTTCGTTCAATCCTGATGGGGAGTTTTATTTCAAGTATGATTTAATCTTATCTAAGGGACTTGGTTCATCATCGAATCCTATAGATTTCTATTGGATGACAAATAAAGGTGTTTCTTTTGCTGAATTACTTTCTAGTTCTTATGATCTGAAAAAATGAAGTACTTATCGTTCCTTTAACATTACTAGATATGAGAATGGAGGTTTTTCTATAGTTTCAGATCCAGCGGCTTTGAAGCAGCGTATTTATATTTGTATGTTTTCAATTCTTGGACACGTTATTTATTCCAAGGGTGATAAACCATGGTTTTACATTGATAAAAAAAATAGAATTTCTCATTGTAGGGGTTTTAGTAACTAGAAATTGATTCCTTTTGAGGGGTTTTATAAATCTATTTTTTCAATCAGGGGATGATTTTAATAGGGCATAGGATTTTGGAAATCTATTTCTCTAAACCAGTGCTTTGAGATTATCTAAATGGGATATTAATTTTAATACCTTTAACCTTAGGAAAACAAATGCCCAGATCCGAATCAGACTTCATGGGTGGAATTGGATGTATTGGCATCCTAAGATTCGTAATGACCTTGCCTTATGTGTTTTCACTCCTATTAGAATGGGCCAGAAAACATTAGAGGGGGATCTTGGTTATTTTGCAAGAATTCAGGTTTATGTTAACCTAGAAAATAAAAGACTAGATAATGTCACTTTGTTTTCTATTGGTAATAAGATTGATGTTAAAGTTGAATGTGTTCATTATTTTTGTAAGGTTTTCAAGATTTTTGGTCATTCTGTGGTGAATTGTATGATACTTCAAAAGAAAGTTAATGAGGTTCCCAATGAGAAGGATTGGAAAGAGGTTAATCAGAATAAGAAAATAAAAGGATCATTGTGGAAAATGAGGGTCCCTCAAAGGATATACCTAGTCTTTCCAAAGTTATAGTTATTTCAAATAAATATTTGGGAGATATCTCTGAATATACTGAACAAGGTAGGATTCCTGATTTGCCTAGTCCTCTTGCTATGATTGGTTAGGAAATGGATAATTACGGTGCTTTCATGTGAATAGAGGATCAAATTTGGGATCAGAATATATCTTCTGAGATTTATGACATGGTTATTTTTTGGAAAAAATAAATTGATGACTATTTCTTGAGGTTGGATTTGGAGGATAATATTTGTGCGCTTGTGGTCTCCTTTTAGGATAGTGGGAATTCTGGGATTCCCCAGGTCATTATTGATCCTATTATTTCACCCATCACTTCCCCAATTTAGGTGGCTGGAGAACCTACTCCTCATATTGCAGATTCTACTATAAAGGGAGTGGACCCAACTTCTTTTAAGCAAGGTTCTGCTTCTTCAGAAGGGGTGATTGGGGTCCCTTTTTCTTTTGGTGGTACTACTGCACTACTTGTGGAAAATGAGGTTCCTGTTGGTGATGAGATAGTACATGATATAGGTGTTCCTGATTTATCTAGTGGTCTAGTTGACAACCTTACTGTTGATGTTAAAAATTGGAAAAAGAAACACCAGCAATTTGGATATAAGTGATCTTATACAAGGGGTATCTAGTCCTAAGAGAAAGGCTGGAAGGCCTCCTAAGTCTGGAAAACAGGTAAATATGGGGGTCAAAAAAGGGGGAAATAATCCAGGTCTTAGATTTAAATGAAGATTCTTTTCTGGAATTGTTAGTGTCTAGCTAATCATGATACCATGAGGTCCCTTAGGGTTTCATTCTAAAACATAGGTTCCTTCTTATTGGTTTGTCCATACCCAAAAGAGTTGTTTCTCCCAATATTTCCAATTTTGAAAACCCTAGTTTTCATTTTGTGGAATCTAATAGATCCTCATCAGATATTAAATGGTTATTGGTTTTTGGAACATTTTTCTTTATCTCATATTTCCCTAATAGTTAATACTGACCAGCATGTCACATGCTCATTCTTTCTTCAAGGGCTCCAACATTTCCACACTTTTATTTATGCCCATAACTATTATCAGCGTCGTAGGAATTTATGGATGGACAATTGATCTCTCAATTCTTCAATCTCTAGTCTCTGGTCTATTCTTGTAGATTTTAACACCATCATGAATTCTTATGAGAAGATTGGAGCCTTGACTGATGTTATTTCTTAAAGATATTTTAAAGCCTGTATTGATCATTATGTATTGATTGATGTTAATCTTGTTGGGACTAAGTATACATGGTACAAGAAATTTTTTGATATATTTGTTTCTAGTAGAATTTATTGGGCTTTTTTCAATGATGCTTGTCTTGATTTCTAGGGTTTTATTTCTTGCATAAATCTTTCCCTAATCAACTTAGATCGTCATCCTATTTTGGTTGACCTTGTTAGTAAGGATCCCAAACCTCCTTTACCTTTTAGATTTAATAAAGCCTGGGTTAATCATCATGAATATAGAACTATTTTGGAACAACCTTGTAGTTCTTGAATGGTAGGGACAATGATTTTGCTTGTGTCATCAAGATCAAACTCTTTAAAATAAATTTGAAATTCTAGAGTAAATTTAGTTTTAGTTCCCTTGATTATGAAATTTCATCTCTTGAGGAATCTCTTCAAAAAATGCAGGAATAGAATATCACAAATGACTTCTCTAATGGTATTTTGGGTGAGACTCACCTGGTTTTCAAGATTTATAATTTGTTTAATCTCAAATATTTTTTGCAAAGAGACAATTTTAAGGCTAATTGGTTGATAGATAGGGATATAAATTATTAAATTTTCATTTCTTTGCAGAGAATTAAGAAAGTCTCAAGGCCTCTCTCTTTGGTCAGAAATGGTAATAATGTGTTAGAAAATAGAAGGGATCTTTCTGAGCATGTTGTTACTTATTTTATGGATCTCTTTACCAGTCATGTATGATCTAGTAGATAGTATTATTCCGACTCTTATTAATCAAGAGGATAATTACAACCTTACATATATCCATTATGACTTTGAAATCAAGGAAGCAGCCTTTAGTCTAATGTCTGAAAGCTCCCCGGGTCCGGAGGGTTTTGGTAATTTTTTCTTTAGACATATTGGGACGTCATTCATGATGATGTCTACCAGTTGGTTACTCATTTTCTTAAAGGTGGATCTCTTACTCAGGTCCTGAATGCTCAATTCCTTTCCCTCATTCCAAATATGGATAATGCTAATGAGATTCATTTTTTCAGACCAGTTTCCATGATCAATACAAATTTTAAAATTATTTGCAATATCATGGATACGAGGTTGTCCTCTATTGCCAGTAAGATTGTTTATCCTAATCAGTTTTGATTTATTTAGCGTAGGTCTATTCACGATTGTCATATTAATTCCTTGGAATGTGGTAACCATCTTAAGAAATCCACAAGGGATGGTAATATTGCTCTCAAGTTGGACGTTAGGAAAGCTTTTGATACTATAAATTGGAATTATTTTATAAGGTTCTTCATTTTTTTGGTTTTGATGTTGTTTTCATTAATTGGGTTAAAATCATTTTTGAGTCATCTCGTATCTCTGTCCTTGGTAATGGATCCCTTGAGGGTTTCTTTTCTTATTCTAGAGGTGTCAGACGAGCTAACCCTCTTTTAGACATTTTTTCCATTTTGGTGGATTATCTGAGTAGAATACTTTCTATTATGGTTGGTAATGGGAAACTGAAGTCTATTAGTGCTGGTAGAGGTTTTGTTTCTCCCACTCACTTGTTGAATGTTGTTGATATTATTCTATTCAATAAAAGGGATAAATGAAATATTAAAAATATTATGCATACCCTTTTGGATTATAAAAAGTCTATCGGCAAGAGATTAGTTGGAATAAGTCCTTTGATTATTTTGGTAGGAATTTTCCTGTTTCTATGAAGATAGGCATTATCATGGGTTTTGGGTATTCATGATGGTGTTTTTCCCTCTACATATTTGGGTGTTCCATTGTTTTGGGGGAGGCCTAAAGCTTGTTATTTTTATGATATTATTTGTAAAATCAGAAGACATCTTGCTACATATAAGGGTAAGTCCCTTTCCCTGGTGGGTCGGGTTTGCTTTGTTAGGGATCTGATCATTTCTATGTTTGTTTATTATTTCCTGCTCTATAAGTGGCTGATCTATCTTATCAAGAACATTAATGTTTCTATTAAAAATTTTATTTGGAGTGGCAATATTTCGGAGAGAAAATTAGCTATGGTCTCTTGGAATAATTGTGTTAAGCCCTATGATTCTGGGGGTCTTGGAATTAAAAATCTTGAGGTGTTAAATGATTCTTTATAGGATTGGTTCATTTGGAGGCTTTTCAATAGTAATTATTAGTCTCTGGAATTTCTCCGTAATAAATTCAGGGACATGATAAGGAATGGGGTTTCTAATCATCTAGAGTCTTCTGTTTGCCTGCTTTGAAATTTATTTTTTCTTCTATTGACTATTATGCCAGATGGCTTGTTTCAAGGAACTCATCTTAATCCTTTTGGAAGGCCCATTGGGCTGGCTATCCTTTAGCCGATTTTTAATGAATAATGATTTTAATGTTTATCTGGATGCTACGATTAAAGACCAGCTTGATAATATGGGGATCTCCCTTATCATATTGTTAATATTATTAATAGTTAATGTTTCTCTAACATAGTCAATTTTTGGGCCTGGAAACCTGCTATAAATGGCCTAATAACTTTAAAATTTATTTATATTCATTATCTATCTTGAAATATTGAGTGTAAATGAATGAAATATCTTCATATGAACATTATTAGGCTATCTCGGACAATTTTTTCTTGGAGAATGGCTCATGGGAAGCTTTCAACTGATTGTTTCCTTCAGAAATGTGGCATCTCTCTCTGATTTTCATGTGTGCTTTTTCATCAACATAGGGAAGATATTAATCATTTTTTTGTTAGTTGTGTTAATTCCTTTTCAATGTAGAAGGTTAATTTTGGTATTTTTGAAATCCATTTTCCTAATATGTCTTCAATTCATCATTTCCTTCAAGGGTGGAATTTTATTTTTCTTTCCCCTCAATTGATGGATATTTTTAGAGTCACTTCTACTGAACTCCTTAATTTTATTGGGTTTTGCAGGAATAAGATAATTCATGATAGATTTACCTTATTGGTATGTGGGGTTTTATCAGCTATTATTGGTGCATTGCGTAATTTTTATATTGCAAGGAAGTATTCTTTCTTCAACCTGGTTCATGATTTGTCCACTCTGAGCTGGATAGGTGTTAACTCTACTTTCAGGCCTCCACATGGTACTTTAGAAGTTCTATGGAAGGAACCTTTTTTTGTTTGGTTAAAATTTAATTCGGATGGTGCTTATAGGGGTAATTCGCAGATTTCTAGTTACGTTGCTATTTTCAGAAATAATAATGGGGATGTCTTTGTTTGTTTTCATGGTTCTTGTGGCTTTGCCACTTTATTTGAGGCTGAAATTCTTGGCATTATTGTTGCTGTGGATCAAGCAGTGAAGTGTGGTTGGGATAATTTATGTATTGAGATTGGTTATTCATTTGTTGTTTCTGAAATAAGTATGGGTCTTCATCACTTGTCCTAGAATCTTACTAATCACTGGATTAATTGTTTGGAAAATCTATTTTCCCTGAATCATATTATCACTCAAATTTATAGGGATGACAATTCTATTGCTGATGGTCTGGAAAACAAAGGTGTTAATGGAGTTGATTTTGTTTGGTATGATCCAGTTCTTGATGATCTCCTTCCTTTTTTTAAAATGGAATGTGACAGGTCTCCCATTTTAAGACTTTTTTAAGCTGTCACTTATCTATGTTTGTGGCGGTTTTGTAAGTATTTTTTCTTCCTTGTGTCCTGTATAAGGCCCTAGCCTTAAACCTTACTTAATCTTGAGTTATTACTAGATTACACATTGAGGATCTTTTCCAGTTTAGAGATTTAGAGAATTATATCATGAAAATTGCATTACATTCCACATTTAAACAAAGTTGTTACATAAAAGATAGTATTAATTCTTACCATCAACAGAAACATATTTAAAAAAAAACATGGATTATTTCTTGATACATCCTTGACACTATCATCACATCATGTACCTTTCCCTTGACCTGTGAAAAACATTTAAAAAACTTGGGATGAGCATAAAAAGCTCAGTAAGGGTTATAAAAATATGGAAAGGAAACATGAGTTCATATATACATAAGAATTAAATCATACATTACACATAAAACATAGGCACTTTAACATACCTCATAAAATCATGAATAAATCATAGAAATAATAAGACATAAAAGGCAACTTGAGGCATTCATAACATTCTTACATAGGGACTAACCCTCTTGGTTATGTTTGGAATACCCACCATAGTATATTCCCTAAATCTCTTCGGAGAAACCTTAACGCTTCACTCCTTCACATTACCCAATTAATTGGAGAGCTATATCGGGCTCACCCGCCCTTAGTTTATCACAGAACCACCCGTCTTCATAACAATTCTCAAGAACCATAACATAATCATATCACATAAAACATGCATAAAGGAAACATAACGTTTCCACCTTTCAATAACAAGATATCAATACAACACATTGATATAAATACATTATGGAAAACCATTTTCAATACCAAAATAAATGAAAAGTAAAACATGGTTTTTATTATTCTTTTAAAAAGAAGGTATGGCTTGTAGAGGAAGCCGGAACTCAAATAATGGTCACGGCGGTGGAGAAGTCGTTGTCGCCGCATACGTACGACAAAAACATTCCCTTTTGTCGTTTAGTATAACGCTTCGTATAAAAAGATTACTTTTGGATAAACATAAAATTCAAAGGGGTTTATACACCGTATAAAACAATGTTTTGTATAAAACAAAATATGCCTCAATGAAAGGAGATTGAGATGAAGTCCCATACAAAGATGGTATCCTTGGATTAAGGATAATTCAGTTATATAACTATGTGTGACAAACAAATACACGAAATATAAGTGGGTATTAGGTGTAAAACAATCAGAGGACATTCACACATAATCATAGAAAGACATATTCAAGGTGTACATGTTTATCCCAAATAATTGAAATTGGGTTAAGAAGTTCCCTTGCCAAAATTAGACAGCCTAATGGCGTCACTTCAAAATTCAGAAAAAGAGTTGATGAGAGATAAAAAGGGTATCTCATCACTTGGAAATAAAATTTATATCAATAAGGATATAGAAGAACATTTCCCAAAATAATATTATGTGAATTAAAAGACATAACAAAACAAGTCTTTTAAAAAGAGGAAGGTGAAAGGTTCCCTTACCGACGTGGGTATCTTTCAAAACATACGCTCCGTGAAAGAAGGATAATAAAACATTGATTTAAATACTCATAAATGAAATAATATTACACAATGAATAAAATAATGGTCAGTACATACACCACTCAAAGAAAATTGTGGCAAATGTAGCATAAATCTCATAGGAATAAAAGTCAGATGAAAAATCCCTTACGAAAACTCGGCAGCCTAACGGCGCCACTTAAAACTTCCAAAAATGAATTGAGGAGATCAAATAGGGTATCTCATCACATTACAATAAAATGTACAGCAAGAGTAATATAAAAGAACATCCCCCATCATAACAAATAGGAGTTTAAAAGAAGTGACATATAGGAGAGTACTTAAAGAGAAAGAGAGAGGTTAGATCTCTTGCGAAAAGTCGGCAGCCTAACGGCGCCACTCAAAACATCCAAAATGGATTGATGAGAGGGAATAGGGCCTCTCATCACATGAACATAAAAATTACAGTAAGATTAATATAAAAGAACACCCCAATAACAAGAATGAGGAGATTTAAAAGGAATGACATAAAAGAGTGTACTTAAAAAGAAAGAGAGGAGTATGATCCCTTACCTCGGGTCCAACTTGACTCGATAGTTCTTTAATGTCCTGAATAATAAAATTGATATAATTTCCAGTTTATTAAGAAAAATTTTCTAGTTCATTATTCCTTTTATATCACATATTTCCATGTTATAAAAATTATGTACTCATTTAAGTTAATAATGTTTGTTTTGTCGATATTTGGTTCTTAAGTCGAAAGCAGACTTCTTACAATTACATGTTGTTCATGTGGTCAAATATTCATTATATCCAGAATTATATTCATGATTTGGATATCATATATATCATATATATCCAGAATATACATGTCATAAATAATTTAATTTATTTAATGTCTAAAAATTATAAAACAAATACTATGATATAGGAAATCTCTTTAGCTTTCTAATGACTATTTATAGTAAAAAATCTGACTTTTATAACCCGAGGAAAAAATTGTTTTAGTAAAACATTTCATGTTTGTGTCATTTTTACTTTATCATTAAATAAAAAGTTAATTATGTCATTTTCCAACCAAAGTGGCTCCATGGGGTCCCCAAGTTGACCCATGGATTTTCTTGGTCGGCCATGACACATACAACGAGGATAGGACATGTGTCTACGTCATTTCATTTTATTAAAACATTATTCTTACCTTAAACTACACTAATTACCTCTAATCGCGATTAAAAACTTAATAAGTTACTATTCACCAAAAAATTATTTTAATTCCATTGAACCAAATTTTACTTCCTATTGACAACCATGTATGTCAGATTTTTGAAATTCAAAACACAAAGGTGGAAATATTTCATTTAAATGGAAAATAAGTTTTTATAAGTACAACTTAGTGGTTTCACTATTCATCAAAAATTGAAGTTTTTCAGAAAATTATCGAAAATTCACCCCAAGATATATTTGATATTCCAAATTCAAAAATGTTGTCTATTTTACAAAATTAAAAACATACATGTTTCATTAATTAGTTTAATAATTAATTCCCACTGTCAAAACAAATAGCATGTTTTTATGAAACAAAATGTATCTAAAGATTGACACTAGTTTAAGTCCGATTTCAAAGTGAAATTAATTCCATCTACCAATATTGGATTAAATGGTAAAAATATATTCTAATTTATCTTTAAAACCAATTCAAAAGATAATCTTATCATATAAATAAATTAGATTAAAAAGAGGTTTTGAATTAAAATACAACATTTTTCACTATTCAATAAAAATGAACTTTTTTGGAAAAATACCAAAAATTTACACAAAGTAAATTTTGATGTACCAATTCTTAATAAGAGTTTTATTTAGTCCAATATAATGTATAAGAGTGAACAAAACTATATTTAATGATAGTTCTCCATCAAAAGGCGATAAGTGAACCTTTAGTGAAAACTAAGGCATATACGCCTAAAATTGAATTCTTTCCGTATTTTAAGCCATTATCTTTTATTGGATAAATGTAAAAACATTTATAAACATATATAATCATATTTTAGTTATTTATATCCATTCCCACCAATACAACGACTACATGATAACTACCATTTAAAATAATATTTTTTATTATTAGAGTGCAACGTAAGATTTCAATGGAACTCGTTGTTGCATATTGGGTAAGCCATCGAGCATAACATTCCATTTAAATTAATATTGAATTTTATTCACAAATAGGGATAAATATAAAAATTTCATATTCTTTATTTTCCTGGGGTGTTACATCCTTCCCCCCTTTTGGGAATTGTGTCCTTGCAATTTTAAAATTGAGCTTGGAAACATCCTTGAAAGTCCCACATCGGAACAAGAGTCGGTAAAACAATCACTTTAAAATCAAGGAAGATATGTACAGAGGTCACCCGAGTTAACCCATACTAGGATTCCATGTAGAAAAACATGGACATGGAAGAAAGAGCAAAGGGTCAGGTTCTTGAGGGAGAGTGATAGTAAACATGTCTAGGAAAATGTTAACCTTAAGAAAATCACAAACTTGTGATGGGTTAAACGGTATTCGATTCCCCAGTAGGAAAAGTTAATAGAAAACATTTTTATTTTATGTTACTTTTTATTGAGGAATTTATTCATAAGGAAACATAATCACTTATCATGTTGACTTTCAACTTTTTTTAGATTCCTTACACATACTCATATTTTCTCTAAAAGACGAGTATTTAGGAAGACTTGTTCACATTAAGAGTACTATAATCAACATCTAGAGAATCACCTAATCCAAAAAAGAGAACTATATACTTTCCATGTTTTTAGACTTTAACCAAAAACAAAACCAAAAAGTTTAGTACAAGATCAGATAATCCAGAAAAGGATAACCCTTTATAAAAAGAAAATCTATTCTTAATCTCTGAAATTTGTCCAACAAAACCCAAAGTTCTACGAGGACCATTCGATAATCAATTTTTCAATAAAATTCTTCAAATTAAACCAAACTAAGATTGAAACCCAAATAATTGAAGGATTTATTCACATAGTCTTCCAAGTTAAATCGTAACATTTATCTCCAAACAACATTAGTTTCTCTTAATGTCTCGTATTGAAAAGTAATTAACCTAATCACATATCCTCCATGATAGGTTGATAAATATCCATAGATAACCCAAAATCAACTTAATCTTAATTAATAAAATCATCTAACTAAAAAGAATCAGTCAAACGAACCAGGGACTTCACGTAGTCCAGTGGTAGGCGATAAACAGCAGTTGCAATTTGGTTGTGGGTTCGATTCCCGCAGCTTTGTCCAACGCGACGGGTTGTCACACGGTCTATGTGTTGTCCTTTTTCCAAAACTATATAATTCAAAAAAAATTTCCCAAAATGAGATAAAATCTTAAAAAATAATCATAACATATTTTAAACTCAAGTTTATCTCATGCCTTTCATTCTCCATAATAACATATAATAACCCATAATTACCTCAAAAGTAAGGATCATATAAACCCTAATGGTTACCTTTATAATTATTACCTAAAATTCCAAATCGATTGGTCATCTCGTACATGCTGAATTATAGAACATACCAAGGTTCAAGTTTTTGATCATGACTCCTTGATAGTTGGCTTAGAACAACCACGAGTTTCCTCATTGAATACCCCATTTCATCCAGTCTCTTAATCAGAGAACCACCACAGTTTCCTTCAAACCTATTGTCACCTTGGTCCCTGATAGATCCATCCATTCACTAAAAACAGAAATGTCCGTGTGAGTATATCAACAAAACCATCATGTAATAATGAGGGAGATAACCACTAAGATATACTCACTCATTCACTTTATCTAAAACTAGGACTCTTTCTGAAATCCTATCCATTATGGTACGGTCACTTATGCTTAGAGAATACCCTAACCTCTAAAGTTATATAAAACGACCTTTGATACCAACTATAAGGCACCACCCTTAAACCTTACATAATCTTGAGTTATTACAAGATTACACATTGAGGATATTTTCAGGTTTAGAGTTTTAGAGAATTAGATCATGAAACTTGCATTACATTCCACATTTAAACAAAGTGGTTACATAAAAGACAGTATTCATTCTTCCCATCAATGGAAACATATTTAAAATAAAACACGGATTTTTCTTGAAACATCATTAACACTATCATCACATCATGTACCTTTCCCTTGACCTGTGAAAACCATTTCAAAAACTTGGGATGAGCATAAAAAGATCAGTAAGGGTTATAAAAATATGGAAAGGAAACATGAGTTCATATATACATAAGAATGAAATCATACTTTACCCATAAAACACAGGCACTTTAACATACCTCATCAAATCATGAATAAATCATAGAAATAATAATACATATAAGGCAACTTGAGGCATTTATAACATTCTTACATAGGGAGTAACCCTCTTGGTTACGTTTGGAATACCCACCATAGTATATTCCCTAAATCTCTTCGGAGAAACTTTAACGTTTCACTCCTTCGCGTTACCCAATGTATTAGAGAGCTATATCGGGCTCACCTGCCCTTAGTTTATCACGGAACCACTCGTCTTCATAACAATTCCCAATAACCATAACACAATCTTATCACAAAAAACATGCATAAAGGAAACATAACATTTCCACCTTTCAATAACAAGATATCAATACAACACATTGATATAAATAAATTATGGAAAACCATTTTCAATACCAAAATAAATGAAAAGTAAAACATGGTATTTAATTTTCTTTTAAAAAGAAGTTATGGCTTGTAGAGGAAGCCGAAACTCAAATTATGGCCATGACGGTGGAGAAGTCGTTTTCGCCGCATATGTACGACAAAAATATTCCCTTTTGTCGTTTAGTAAAATGATTCACATAAAAAGATTCCTTTTGGATAAATGTAAAAGTAAAAGGGTTTTATACACCATATAAAATAAAGTTGTGTATAAAACAAAATATTCCTCAATGAAAGGAGATTGAGACGAAGTCCCATACAAAGACGGTATCCTTGGATTAAGGATAAATCTGTTACATAACTATTTGTGACAAATGAATACACGAAATATATGTGGGTATTAAGTGTAAAACAATCAGAGGACATTCACACATAATCATATAATGAAATATTCAAGGTGTACAAGTTTATCCCAAAGAATTGAAATTGGGTTAAGAAGTTCCCTTGCAAAAATTAGACAGCCTAACGACGTCACTTCAAAATTCAGAAAAAGAGTTGATGAGAGATAAAAAGGGTATCTCATCACTTGGACATAAAATTTACATAAATAAGGATATAGATGAACATATCCCAAAATAATATTACGTGAATTAAAAGACATAACAAAATAAGTCTTTTAAAAAGAGGAAGGTGAAAGGTTCCCTTACCGACATGGGTATCTTTCAAAACATATGCCCTGTGAAAGAAGGACAATACAACATTGATGTAAATACTCTTAAATGAAATAATATTACACTATGAGTAAAATAATGGTAAGTACATACACCACTCAAAGGAAATTGTGGCAAATGTAGCATAAATCTCACGGGAATAAAAGTGAGATGAAAAATCCCTTACGAAAACTCGACAGCCTAACAGCGCCACTTAAAAATTCCAAAAATGAATTGATGAGATCAAATAGGTTATCTCATCACATTATAATAAAATGTACAGAAAGATTAATATAAAAGAATATCCCCCATCATAACAAATGGGATCTTAAAAGAAGTGACATAAAGGAGAGTACTTAAAGAGAAAGAGAGAGGTTAGATCTCTTACGAAAATTCCGCAGCCTAACGGCGCCACTCAAAACATTCAAAATAGATTGATGAGAGAGAATAGTTTCTCTCATCACATGAACATAAAAATTACAGTAATATTAATATAAAATAACCTCCCAATAACAAGAAAGATGATCTTTAAAAGGAATCACATAAAATAGTGTACTTAAAAAGAAATAGAGGAGTAGGATCCCTGACCTCGGGTCCGACTTGACTCGATCATCCATTAACATCCTGAATAATAAACTTGATTTAATTTAAACTTTATTAAGAACCATTTTATAGTTAATTATTTCTTTTATATCACTTATTTCCATGTTATAAACATTATGTAATCATTTACGTTAATAATGTTTGTTTTTTCGATATTTGGTTATTAAGTCGAAAGTGGACTTCTTACAATTACATGTTGTTCGTTTGGTCAAATTTTCATTATATCCAGAATTATATTCATGATTTGGATATCATATATATCACATATATCGTGAATATACATGTATTTATAATATTACATAATCATTTAGAGGTATGAAATGAAATGCACCGTTCATGGAGACGGTAAGTCGTACGTACGCATGAACGCTACTTTCATTTCTATGTCATATTAATGGATTAAAACCAAATGAGATGTATGTATATTTTAATTAAAGAATTATATTCACCATTTAAATGTAACATACATTATATATAATAACTTTAAATCCATACTTTATACATCCCACATATGGCATTAACGAATCAAATCACTTTGAGGGGGCTGTAGTCTGCACTTCCTAAAATGAAATTATCATGTCTACCCACAATGAAAACCATAAAGGTATGCCAAAAAAGGAAAATACAGAAACATAAACATATTATATATCATATATAAATATAGTGACATCTTAATGGCCACCTTTTAAGGAGTTATATGAGTGTTGAACAATCATCATTTCGTGAGGCAGAAATTCGCCATCCACAGAAACAGTATGTTCTTTAAACATTTGATGTAGGTGTGTGTAAGTGTAGCTAGAATGCTTCTTATAACAAAATCCTAGTATATTAAAGATACTGGAGTTGTTACAAAATAAATGAATAAAAATATTTTATGGGGTTGGAGAAGCAAAATAAAACAAAAGAACACAAGTGAAGACATTACCTTAAAATTGTGTAACTCTCTTTGGTTTGAGATCAAAGGCATACTTGGAAAGGATTATGCCCCAAGTGAGGCTTCAAGGAGTTAGATAGGGATGTTTAGAGATGAAATTGGCAGAGGTTGGCTGAGCCAAATTCTTTAGAGGTGTGGGTAAGGAGGTATAGGTTTGGGCCTTTTATAAGAGGAGAGGAGGGGAACTCTTGGAAAGTAAGCAAATGTTACTTCAGTTGAAAATGAGTTTCGGATTTAAAAGGTCCCAAATTGATATAATTAGTGGCTAAGGTGATAAGGGTTCTAAATCCACCCATCCAATAGGTTTTGGACATGTTTAGGTCTTAGATATTACACTATCTTTCCATTTTATTTAAATCGTTAAATAATGAGGTCATCACATCATCATCATGATGTCATAAATAATTTAATTTATTTAATTTCTAAAAATTATAAAAAAATACTATGATTTAGTAAATCTTTTTAGCTTTCCAATGACTATTTATAGTCGAAAACCTGACTTGTAATACCCCATGTGAAAATTGTTTTAGTAAAACATTTCAAGTTTGTGTCATTTTTACTTTATCATTAAATAAAAAGGTATTTATGTCATTTTCCAACCATAGTGGCTCCATGGGGTCCCCAAGTTGACCCATGGATTTTCTTGGACGGAAATGACACATAAAATGAGGGTAGGACATGTGTCTAGGTCATTTAAGTTTGTTAAAACATTATTCTTACCTTAAAGTATACTAATTACCTATAAGCGCGATTAAAAACATAATATGTTACTATTCACCAAAAAATTATTTTAATCCCATTGAACCACATTTTACTTCCTAATGAAAACCATGCATGTCGGATTTTTGAAATTCAAAACACAAAGGTGGCAAAATTTTATTTATATGGAAAATCGGTTTTTATAAGTACCACTTAGTGGTTTCACTATTCATCTAAAATTGAAGTTTTTCAGAAAATTACCAAAAATTCTTTCTAAGATATATTTGATATTCCGAATTAAAAAATTATGTATATTTTACAAAGTTCAAAAAATATATGTTGCATTAATTAATTTAATAATTAATTCCCGCTGTCAAAACAAATAGCATGTTTTTATGAAAAAAATGTATCAAAAGATTGACACTAGTTTAAGTCCCATTTCAAAGTGAAATTAATTCCATCGACCACTATTGGATTAAATGGTAAAAATATATTATAATTTCTCTTTAAAACCAATTCAAAAGATAATGAAATCATATGAATAAATTAGATTAAAAAGTGGTTTTGAATTAAAATACAACATTTTCACTATTCATTAAAAATTGAACTTTTCCGGAAAAATACCAAAAATTTACACGAAGTAAATTTTGATGTCCCAATTCTTAAGAAGAGTTTTATTTGGTCCAATAGAATGTATAAGAGTGAAAAAAACTATATTTAATGATTGTTCGCCATGAAAAGGCGATAAGTGATCCTTTAGTGAAAACTAGGGAATATACGCCTAAAATTGTATTCTTTCCGTATTTTAAGCCTTTATATTTTATTGGATAAATGTAAAAACATTTAAAAACATATATAATCATATTTTAGTTATTTATATCCATTACCGCCAATACAAAGGCTACATGTTAACTACCATTTAAAATAATATTAATTTATTATTAGAGTGAAACGTAAGATTTCAAAGGAACTCGTTGTTGCGTATTGGGTAAGCCATCGAGCATAGAATTCCATTAAAATTAAAATTGAAATTTTATTCACAAATAGGGATAAATATAAAAATGTCATATTATTTATTTTCCTGGGGTGTTACATCCTGCCTTTCTTTTGGGGTCTATTTGCTTTAGTTTTTTTTTCTTTTTTCTTCATTGAAGAGGCATGTTTCTATCTCTACAGTTTGGAAGTAAAAACTATAGAGCTGCATTCTATTGCAATGGTCTTCCAGAAATCTGGTGAGCTAGTTGTAACTCCCCTGGAGCTCCGCATGAAGGAATTTTTTCTTGCCTGGGCCACTGGAGCTTTTTTCCTTTTTCCATAGTGAAGTCAGATAAGATCCGACCACTACGTCCTCCACCGGCGCTATTGCATCCTATTGAATAAATGGGGCTAAGGAGAGAATTTAAGAATTTGTATTATACTCACTGGAGGCAATGGCGGCTGGAGAGGCAGGGGATGAGGGTCACTGAGTTCATTCTCGGCGGCCAGTTTTTTGTTTCTTCTGATTTCAATCAAGAGCCCACCCTATTTTAATGGGTTTTTCTTGTCTACTTTGGTTTTTTTCCTTTTCACCTTAACCATACATTATGGTTTTTGTGTTTCTTGTTTGTATTTTTCTTGAACTTTTTTATTTTTTCTTTAAAAAAATCCCATTTTCATGGGACTTGAGAGGTGTGAGTAAAGGGTTTGAGGTGAGGGCTTTTTATAAGGTGAAGGATGGGATCTTTAGGAATGCTTGAAAATATTATTTTATTATATAATCAATTTCAGTTTATAAAGGTCCAAACATTATTAATGTTGAAGATAATATGACTCTTTTTCAAAATATAATCATCTCATAATAATTGGATATGTTTTTGATATTTGTTTAATTTTTATAATCTTATTTATTTAAATATTTAATTAATGAGTTAAACACTGCATTATTATCATGTCAAAAATAATTTTATTTATTTTATGTCTAAAACCTATAAATAATACCATGATATAGGAAATATTTTTAGAATAAAAAATAATATTTATAGTCAAAGAGATAACTTATATAACCCAATGTAAAAATTGATTTACTAAAAAAATATGATTAAGTCATTTTTGTCCTTACTATAAATTAGTAAATATAAAGTGTCATTATCACTCTTAAGTGGCTCTATGGGGTCCCAAAATCCTCCCAAGGATTCCTATAGTTGGAAATGTATCTACCAATTGTATTAGAACTCATGTTAGTGTAATTAAATATTATTATAATATCATTTTTACCTTGAATTACCCTATTTACCTTTAACTGCGGTTAATAAAAGTCAACATATACTATTCACCAAAAAATATTTTCATCTTATTGATCCAAAATTTATTTGCTAGTAAAAACCATTTATTTCATATTTTTTAAATTCAATCCATATAAGCAGTAAAATTTCATTTAAATGTAAATGTCAGTTTTTTAACTAATACCCTGTGTTTTCACTATTCATCAAAAATTGATGGTTTTTACAAAAATACAAAAAATTCAGCCTAAGATATATTTGATATTCTGAATTCAAAAATGATATCTATTTTAACAAATTTTAAATAAATAGATATTATTAATTAATTTAAAATTTATTCTTATTTTCAAAAAAGTGTGTTTTTATAAAAATAATAACTATGAAAAGATTGACACTTGTTTATTTCCAATTTAAAAATGAAAGTACTTCTAACGACCAAAATTGTATTAAATGATAATAATATAATCTAAATAACTTTTAATAAAATTTAAAAACATAATATATACATATTAAAAAGTTATATTAAAAGGGAATTTGGAATTAAAATACAGTGTTTATCATTATTAATTAAAAAATGAATTTTATCAGAAAAATACGAAAAAATTACTCAAAGTAAATTTTGATGTCATGATTGTAAAAAATAATTTTATTTTGTCAAATATAACATATAAAAGGGACCAAAACCCGAATTAATAAGGGTTCTCCATCAAATGGATGTAAATCAACCTTTTAAAGAATATTAGAGTATTTATGATTAAAATTATATTTATTCAAATTTTAAGCATCTAACATTTAATTGGATAAATGTAAAAACATTTAACAAACATGTATAATCAAATTGTTTTTAGTTATATTTATTCCATCCAATACAATGGCTAGGCATTAAAGACCATTTTAAAAAATATTGTATTTATTCTTAGTATGACCCAACGTTGGGTGAAATGGAAGATTTCAAAGAAAACCATTGTTGCGTATCAGGTACACAAATAAAACATTGAATCCTCATTAAAGTAAAATTAATATTTAGTTCACTAAAAATAATAAATATTATAATATATTATTCTTTATTTACTTGGGATGTCACAACAGTTGTGGGTTCAGACATTTTACCACTCTCACTCTTCTATTTATGAATTCAATTTATTAATATTGATGAATCTATGATTTCTAAAGTACCAAGAATGTGATCCTAGAATGATGAAATTTATTTTTAGAATACTATAGGTTCTTTCGATTACATTTTTGTTGAGACTTATGTGGCATACCATTATGGTGGGGATAACCAAGTTTACATCCTAGATATGCCTCATTTTCTTTGTTGATGATTGTTACCGTTGCCATAATTCCATTTTTCACACATGGATTCTTCCTAATTAGTGATTTTTAGTGGGGGTTGCCATGTTTTTAAAAAAAACCTCTACATAGTATCTCCATTTGGATTCTTATCCCCTAAGATCCAAAGGATTACCAACTGTTTTTGTGTGGGTGAACTTCCCTAAAGCCTTGTATGCAATTTATATTCTTGAGTGTTGATATTGATCTCATCTAGTGATGCCTAATATACAAAATAGGATTAGGTGGATGTAAAATTACAAACTTCCCCATAAATATCTTATAATTTGGTAGATTATACATTTATTGAATGGACTTAGAGTGAAATATTTGATCCATAGTGTGTTCTTATCACATAAGGGTCTCCCCCCTTTGGGATCATATGAGTTCTAATGTCAGCAATTCCTATGAACAAAGACCAAAGAATTGAAAATCATCATATGTTATTTGTGTATTGTGAGGTTAGGAATCCATCTTAGTATTTTATTTATAGTAAGTCCAAATATTACATGGATTTCTATTTTATAGTTATTGGAGGTGAGTATAGTTGAACCTAGGGATATGAGTTGTACCCTTCTATGGTGATATTTCTTACTCAAAGAAATTTACAATAATAGTGGAAGAAGTTATCATCATTTATTATTATAGACCCATATATCTACTTAATTACACATGGATTTAATGTCATGACATCCGAATCAGTTTATTTTCAATAGGATGTATATATGGCTGGGTTTTTGACCCCAAAGATTGATTGTGGTCAATTATTTTTATTTATCAACTTTGTAATATATTTTTATATATATATATTTAAATATATATATTTATGGGAATAAATATCTATATAAAAGAATATATTAATTACGGAACATTTTTCAGAGACATTTTAGGTTGGACAGAAGGAGCCATTGTCGATAAGGATCAAAGACGCAAGGATTATATATATATTAATTATTTATCTATTTTATTTACTATTATTGTTTGTCTCAATGGGGATGAGAATATTGCATGAGTATAAAATAATGATAGTATATTATAGTTCCAGAACATGTGGGGGACTAGCAGAGATTTATTTATTACTCCCTAAACATGAACCAATGTGTGCCTAGAGGCCTTATGTCTACTTTTAGTTTGAGCATAGATTTTCGATGGGTAGTGATGAGGCCTGTGATTGAATGATCAAGTGGATCCACTTATGTGGTTCTTATTTATTGGTTTGGAGTAGCCCAATAATGTCATAGATATCAGGTATCTGGTTCATCTTGGTGTTTTTAAAAGATCCACATTCTTTTATTTTAGTTTCTTTATTTACTTTTATAAGTTTGGTCAGCCTAGTGGGTGATGAGGGTTGTTTGCATGGAAATGATTTTTTTAGGTTTTTATAGAGTGTCATTTATTTTAACAAAATTATTCCAATTCAGTGATTTCTTTATTCAATAATATGAATATTTATTCATATGGATGATATATGTTTATTTAGGTTATTATTTATAATGATACTAGAAGACAATATCTTAATAGACACAACTTAGGTCGTGATTACCATTTGGAAGCATATGGAATTTGGAGAGGCATTCTTGAGGCTATGTAGAGAAAAAACATGTGGAACTGGTTTAGTAGCATATGGGTCGGGAAATTAAAATTTTCCTATTACTACTATTAACTAAGAAAAAATGTGGGTTTTTGGTTGGGGTCCTAAAACTGATTTATATCTTATACATTTTCTTTTGAAATACAATAATTGTCCATGGTAACCATGTAGTTTGATTCTCATGGTAAAATAGGACCGCATAATAGGTACACACCTTTTATAACCAAGAAACTAAACTGTGTGACCCATATTAGTTTCTTGAAATTAGAAAATAACATAATTTCCATGCCCTTTAAAACATCTAATATAATCCTAATTACTAATTATACCAACCCATCCATTCTATGATTCTCTAGGTGGTTCTCTCTAGGTCTCTTGGTGACTCTCTTTGGATTTGGGTTGATCCATTCAAGGTATATGAAGATATCCTCTCATTTTCCCTCTTTTATATAGTTTCTCTCTAAATATAACCTTTACTTGTATCATTTTAACCTTATTGGTATGTTTTCTAAATATCTAGAGGGGTTGATGGGGGGGGGATTAATGATGTTCGTTATGGGTCTTGTCTTATGTGGATTTATCTATTCATTCTTAATTCCTATTTTTGAAGGAGACATGGTTTCTTCTATTTTCATGGTCGGGTCCCAATACAAGGTTTCTAAAACATGATTTAACTTATGATCGTATAATGTTTTTTGGATTTGTTTATTGTAATTATTGGTTTGATTTTGAAGAACCATTTTTCATTAAATTGCATCAAGGGTGACATTTAATGGTGTTTTAGAGGGGTTTATCTTTGAAAATATTTTTTATACAGATCATGTGGTTGATAAATTTACTCAATGATGGTTTTGAATATAAAATAGATTATCATGTATGGGAGACATGATGATTCAATTGGTAAACAATTTTATAGATTGTTGAATATGATATATATGGATGTTTTCTAAAAACATTGCAATTGGGAACCTTAGGCACACTAGGTATGGGCAAATGAAAACCATTGTAAGTGTGGAACCACTGGGGACTATAGATGGGAGCCCCTTATATTGTAATAGATAATGAGAAACCTAGTACCAATAGACTATATAAGTACTCAATATCATCAGTAATCATATTGTTCCATCGTTGTATACCTTATGAGAACTATTTTTGTACTCCCATAACCAAGTTTGTGATTCGATTTATTTATGCTGTCATATCATGTATTTAATGGTCACATTATTACCATGTTGTTATTACATGATTTATTTTTCTTATTGACTTATATTTTTCATTCAGGTACTTTTTTAGTGTTGTTTGTTTATTTAAATATGGCATGATTTATATAAATTTGAATGATATTTTAAAAGAATTTTTTTAAATAAAATTTATTTATAATCCCATTTTGTTTTCAATTTAAGATCTATCAATTCCATAATGGTAGAAATAATATAGATTCATGGTGTTATCATACCAATAATTTTCCTTACACCATGTATGTGTCTTATGCTATATTAAAATATGGGTTTCTAATCATAAGAAAAGTTTATAGTATTATTTAGAAAAATGAACTATGTTGGTTTATATTTCCCTCATACATGGTTAGGATGGTGGTGAAAGATGGTCACATGAAGAAGTTTTGTTGAGAGATGGTCCTATTCACCTCTTCTTCCATATTGTACTCGTTTGTTTGTTATTATCTTTGTATACATGATAGAAGTTCTGTTATGTTTTAGGTAGAAATCATTCACATTGTTTTTATGTTGACACCCACATTCCAGTGGCCATCCAATGGCAGTTGGGAAAATATCCAGCCTTATGGTTGGCCAGCTTCTGTGACATGTCAATTCATCCCATATTGAATTGAAACAAATATATAAAAGAACAAATTTCTATATTTTTATTCCTCAATGAAATATACGAATTTTTTAAAAAGGTACAAACAACAAATCATCCCATTCAATGAAAATTTAAATCAACATAAAAAATATTAAAATAAATTGCTACTATAATTTATTGGGTAATAGAGTAAAAATACCAAAGGGTAATTAATTATTGAGGTATTTGAAAATTATTTTATCTAAACCCAATAAATTACTTTACAGTTCAATTGAAACCTAAAAAATATACAATATATATATAATCCAGATTGATAGAATAATAATATAGAAACCCTAAATAATAATAATAAAATGTGATTGTTGGGTTGGGCATCCTATTTTATTCAATTAATTTTTATATGTATTCGTCATATGAAGGTCATAATATTTAACAAATTTAAATTAACCAAGTATTTAAATTCTCTCATTTGTGCTTCTTATGTTCAATAAAAATATATTTCTTTGGTAAATATAAAACAAATGAATATGTTTCATTCCCCCATGAAACTCATATCTAATTGTTTTGTATATGCATGAAATATTTGATGTATTTTTTATATAACTAAAATAGTTTATTCTAGATAAATTTGAGCTATAAATATACTATTTATATCAATTTTATATTGAGTGGAGGAAAACATTTTATAATTTTCCAAATATAAAATTAATTTTTTAAATAACAATTTTTATAATATGACACCTCTTCAAGGATCCCACATCTATTAAGTGATTTAGACTAATAAAAAGTGATTATAAAAATTATGATTTTAAAACATTTTTGATATTAATTTTATAAATCCTCAAGTATATCATAACATAAAATAAAACAATTTGTATCCATCATAAAATTACTAAATTGATGTTCCCTTGAATGCAAGGACCACTATGAAGGGGTGGGGGGGCTAATTAGTAGTAATATTTTAAAATTTAATTCCTTTCTATACTATCCCATCCAACCAACTAATGTTTGTATACTGTCAAAATTTATGACTAACAGTTAATTTCATGCAAACATTAATACATATATCAATGAACATATGTTTTTACAAGGTTTGAACCTGATATGGTTACCTAGTCATTTCTAAGTTTACCCCCAGAAGTCTAACTATATCCTCTATTTATAGAAGTGAATACTACTAAACGAAACACATTCAATCTCATTTAGTCTCTCGATTGGTAATTATACTTTCTACTTCCATTTGACATAAATTTATTCTATTAAAAATTCATAGAAACATAATGAATGAAGAATATCAGAGAACATTATTCAGAAATTATCTATCTTTTACACTCTATTCATTAGACTCTATTCAGTGTACCATAGTCCAGATCCTTAGTTTTATGATTATTTATTCATTGAACTTTTTTTTGGACACACTACTGTCTAGTGCTTCTATGTCCGATGCATGTGTGACCATTACACCTCAATCTGGTATCTTTGAACGATACATGATTCAACTGAGAGATTATTTAGATGGATAACCACTCAAAAAAAGCATTATCTTTTCCACTATATGATTATATCAATAACTAAAATATCAGAATAGAATTTAAAAATATTTGTAAATATACATACATAACATTATAAGTGTAAATTTTACACTAAAATTTTATTTTTTCAACTCAACTCATCATTTCACTACTGGAAATGGGAGTTTTCCCAACATTTGTCTACCAACGGTTCAAAGAAACCGTTGGTATATTCTGTCTTTTCCAACGGTTCATAGAAACCATTGGGAAATACCTTTTAGAAGAGACTTTTCCCAACAGTTTTATGAAACCATTGGGAAAAGTGGAGATAATCTAGTCTTTCCCAACATTTTTATGAAACCGTTGGGAAAATGTGGGAAGAATAAGTTTTTCCCAACAGTTTTATGCAACCGTTGGGAAAGACTGGTTTTTCCCAACGGTTTTTATGAACTGTTGGGAAAAAAAACCCCAAATACCCCAATGCAAACATCGGCCTCCCCACGAATCAAAAGCGGATCCAGAGCCTTCCTCCTATCTCCATAAGCTCTCCAGAAGCGATTCCTCGGCAGAATCACCTCCCAATCCCCACATCTTCCATCAGATCACCAGCCACCAGGTTAGATTCCTATATTTTAGTTCCACCTGCTATAAAGAGTATACTTCTATGAATGATTTCCTAATTCCCAAATTTTAGGGTTTCTGTAAAAATATATGATTGTTCCAGGAATTGTGTAGTAAAATTCCTATATCGGTGTATGTCCAATTAATGTTTTCATTACACATTTAAATTTATAAGGGCACGGTGTCTCTTTATTGTGTTCTAATTTTAAAGATTCATAGTTTTGGTTGTGTGGTGGTTTGTGATGTGAAATATTTTTGTTGTGATATGTGGTTGTTTTGGTGATATGGTTGGTCAATGTAACATAGCGTCGATGGTTATTGTGAGATGGTGATTTATTGTGTGGTGGTTTTATTAGTTTACTGGTTATATATGGAATAAATTATGCTGTTAAAACCAAAAAACAAGATATTAAATAAATGAGATGGAATATAAATGGATGTGTGGTAAATGGATTTAATTAATTTATCATTAAATGAATAGACAATGTAAGTGTGAATGAAGTGGCTTATAAATGAAAGTGAGAATTGCTATGCGTCTTGTGTGGTGGTGGTGTGGTTTATGTGTTTTATGGTAGTAGTGAAGTGTGTTATTATGTATTTAATGTGAACCCATAGGTTGAGTATTTTGTGCAATCTATATATCATGTATTTTTATGTTATTTCTACACATTCCCAACCAGAGTTGGATAATGTTACCAACGATCAGAGGTTTTGAGTTATGGGTATTATTTCTCATATCTAGGATAGTGGTTATATGGTTGGATATCTACCATTTCTTCCCTAATCTTCCTTCAAAAGTGATTGAAAATGTGTTTTTAGGCAAGATGTGATGTGATTGTCCATGTGTCTTCAGGTGAGATGTACTATGATATCCCTAGTGTTTTCCGGTGAGGTGTGATGTGATAAGGCTATAATAAGATATGGCATGTGGTTGGGGTCATGTAGGGTAGGAGGATGGCACAAGGTTGATGTTATTCATGATCATGATACCCTACTAATATGGTTATGGTATGAGGTAGGCTGTGATGTGATATAACACATTAATTTTTTGTTGGTTTTACATTTTTTAATAACACATTTTTATGTTTTTTTCACATGTGTATTTGATACCTTGACTATTTTATTTTTTTTATTGTTTACTTAAATGTATATTCTATTAAAGTTCAATCCTATTGAATTGTTTATGAAAAAATGACTTATATAAATTCTTTTTACAGAATGGACAGAAGTTGGATGTATGAAACCGATCGGATCTCAAGCGATTTTCAAAACAATTTGGAGAGCTTTATAGATTTTGCATTTCACAAAGCTTCTGATTGTGGTCACATAGACCGACCATGTTCCAATTGTGTTGGTAGACCATGGTTGAGCCGTGAAGAAGTAATCTACCACATAACCAAAAATGGTTTTCAAGAAAACTACTTTGTGTGATATCACAATGGTGAAAAAATAAAATCTCAAATTGGTGATGATCACAATGAAAGGACTGGAATAGAGAATTTGTTAGATGATCGGTTTCGATTTATTCGTCATCATGAAAAAGAAAGGATTTCGACTCAAGAAGACTTCGATATGAGGACAACAGATGCATCTAGTGAAAATGATGATATTGATAGGGTGAAAAAATTGAATGATGATGCCACGACTCCAGTATATCGACAATGCGATAAAATGAAAAAGCTGGAATTTTTAATCCGATTGTTTCATGGGAAAACTATGTATGGAATTTCTAATACAGCAATCTATTACATTCTTACCCTCTTGAAAGATTTACTTCCAGAAGATGCAGATATTCTCTCAGACCACTATATGGCATGGAAGCTAGTTGAGGATCTTGGATTTTCAAGAAACAATATTCATGCTTTCCCGAAAGATTTCAGTTTATTCTGGGAGGAAACTGCTGAACGAAATGATTGCATAAAATGTGGCACATCCCGCTGGAAATAAAATCTGATGGAGCAGCATCCCGAATTCCAAAAAAATTAATGTGACACTTTCCATTGATCCCACGAATTCAGAATCTTTTTATGTCTGATGACATATCAATAAAAATGAGATGGCATGATACCGAGAGAAAGAAGACTAATGATGAGTTGGTTCATTATGCAGATGGATTTTCATGGCAGAGATTTGATGCTCGACATCCTGATTTTGCAGTTGACGTGCGTAATGTGAGGCTTGGTCTTTCATGCGACAGTTTTAATCCTTTTGGGCAGATGCTTACTTCGCACAGCACATGGCCAGTTTTTATACACATTTATAATCTTCCCCCATGGTTGTGTATGAAAAAACCTTTCAATTTCATGAGTATACTCATATTTGGTCCTTCTGATCCCGACATTGATATTGATATATACATGCAACCTTTAATGAAAGAGTTGAAACTTCTTTGGGATGTGGGTGTGTGCACATACGATGCATGTTCGAAAGACATATTTCAGATGCGTGCTGTGATTATGTGGATGATCAATGATTTTCCGCCTTATGCAATGATGTCTGGATGGAGCACGAAGGGAAAACTTTCATGTCCAGTTTGTATGAATAATACACGATCTAGAAGACTGAAACATCACTGTAATTTCTGTTTTATGGGACATCGATGATTCTTGCCAAAGGATCATCCATATAGAATGAATCGTCGAAGATTTGAAAATACCATAGAGACCGATGATCCATCTTAGAGTGTGTCTAGAACTGACGTGCTTAATGATTTGAAAGATTTCAGTTTTTCATTCGGGAAGGGTCAAATGAAATCTGGAAAGAGAAAGAATGTTTCCACTGAAACCTGTTACAATTGGAGGAAGAAGAGTATCTTTTTTGATTTACCTTATTGGTCAACCAATTTGTTAGGTCATTTCTTAGACGTAATTCATATTGAAAAGAATATATGCAAAATGTTGCTTTCAGTTCTTCTAAATGTCAAGGGGAAGACAAAAGATGAATTACGATCTTGGCGTGACTTGGTGGATTGGGGCATCAGACCAGAATTGCATCCTGTACGTATCAGTGAAAATAAATGGCAACTTCCATGTGCATATTATGTGATGACACCTGCAAAAAAAAACAATTTCTGGAAGTATTAGAAACTATTAGAGTTCCTGATGGCTATTCAAGTAACATATCTATACGGGTCAATAGAAGAGAGTTGAAGCTAAAATCTTTGAAGACTCATGATTATCATGTTCTACTGCATGAGTTGCTTCCAATAGCAATCTGTCATCTTTTGTCCAATAATGTAAGGATGGTTGTTATTCGGTTGTGCCATTTTTTAGAGTTATTTGCGCTAAAAAGTTTTCCAAGTCTTTCTTGCAAAAAATTTTGACAGATGCCCCAGTAATTTTGTGTGAGTTGGAGAAAATATTTCCTCCATCATTTTTCACATGCATGCTGCATCTGACTATCCATATTCCCACTGAAATACTTCTCTGAGGACCTGTTTCTTTTCGTTGGATGTATCCAACTGAAAGAAATATGTTCACATTAAAGTCTTATGTCCGAAATAGAAATCATCCTGAAGGTTCTATCGTGAACGGTTACTTGGATCAAGAATGTATGGATTTCTGCTTGATGTATTTTTCTGATCTTACTACAAGATTGGACAAACCAATGAGAAATGAAGAAGAATAGTATGAGAAAATTGAACCCAGATTTCCATCACTTCCTCAAACAGGAGGAATTCCTAGATCATATACATTGAAGACATTAAGCAATAAAGAACGGGAGATGGCACATTGCACAGTGTTGTTCAACTGTGATTTGTTCGATGACTATATCAGGTAACTAAATTGATTATTTATATCTTACATATATATCTATTAAACTATTAATATTTTTTATCTATAGGGAACATAAAACAATGATTAATAGGAAGCATCGTTCTTTATCTTTGAGAAGGAGAGAGACTTTGCATAGCAAAGAGTTTTCTGCTTGGTTAAAATTTACGGAATAAAAAATTAATGTTTATAATAATTAAATAAATATTTAATTAACTTTAATAGTCATTTATATTGCAGGTATTGAGTTTTTATGCTCACTCTGTCTATGAGGAAATAAGAGCTTTGGCTTTTGGTCCTAATACTGTGGTTCGTGACTGTAAATCGATTGTTATCAATGGGTACAAATTTATTGTCACTGAATGAGCAAAAAACATGAGAACACAACGTGATGGTGTTATGGTTACTGCCACAACCGATTGTTATGCCAGTTCATTAGATAGTAGACCGTGATTTGAAAATGTGGGTTATTATGGAGTTGTTGAGAAAATAATAATATTGGATTATTACTCTCATGGACGAGTCACAATGATGAAATGCCACTGGTTTTATTCTATGATGAGACATGGCACATTTATTGATTATTTTGGATTTCGAGTAATTAATATGACTTGCACTCTTGCTACCGAAGAACCATATGTGTTGGCATCAATGGATAAACAAGTTTTTTATGTCAAATACCAACTTCGACCTGAATTTTGTGTCATAGTTAAAGAAATTCCAAGACATATTTTTGATGATGGTGATGATGGAATTGACACTGTCCCTAGTGCCATTGGAACCAATCCATTTATTTCTTTTGATGACTCAAATAGCTCAATTGTCAGAGTTGATTGTGAACCTCAAGTTGTGGTTGAAAATATATAAAATCATTCATCCATGTTCTCAATTATTTTGGTTTACCTCGAGTTGGGTTGTTAAGGTTGGTAATATTCAAATTGATGTAGTATTCATCACAAATATGTTTTAGCTGACTTGACCGTTATGTGAATTTTCAATGTTTATTGGTTTCAGTTTTATTTGAATTTCATTTTCTAATTTGGAAGTGAACTGTATTCAAACATAGTCACACATATTTCTAACTTGGTGAACATTACAACTTGTATGATTTATTAAATCTATTCAAGCACTTCTAAAACAATTGATAGCTGACTTGACCGTTATGTGAATTTTCAATGTTTATTGGTTGTAGTTTTATTTGAATTTCATTTTCAAATTTGTAATTGAACTATATTCAAACATATTCAATCATATTTCTAACTTGGTGAACATTACAACTTGTATGATTTATTAAATCCATTCAAGATCTTCTAAAAAAATTGATAGCTAACTTGACCATTATGTGAATTTACAATGTTTATTGGTTGTAGTTTTATTTGAAATTCATTTTCTAATTTGTAATTGAACTATATTCAAACATAGTCAAATAATATTTCTAACTTGGTGAACATTTCAACATGTATGATTTATTAAATCCATTCAATCTCTTCTAAAACAATTGATAGCTTAATTGACCATTATGAGAATTTTCAATGTTTATTAGTTGCAATTTTATTTTAATTGCATTTTTTGGGTTACACATTAGTTTTATTTTTCTAATTAATTACATATTTGTTTTCAAAAGCAGGAAATGAAGGCAATTGAAGAGAGGCGAATGAAAAAAATGATGGAGAACAATCGTCGAATGATGGAGATGGGCGTTCCACCATTAGTTCCTACAGTGAGTACTTTATTTCAAATTGATATATTTAAAGAATATATAATGTCATGTGATTAATTTTTTTGTAAACATTTTTGTAGGATCCACCTATACGCCGACAGTTATTCGACGAGGAGCCTAGTACTGGTCCTAGTACTCAGGCCGGTGTTAGGAGGAGGGTTCATACCAGAGGTGGACGAGTAGCTGCGCGTACCCGACTAGACCATGCCCCTCCCACTGACATGTCATCCTTCCCACATTCTGATCCTGGTGTGTCGTTAGAGACACACGGGATATTTAGGCCTCCCATGTTTTCTCTACCTTCTGCATCTTCTGGCCCATCATTTTCACATCCCAGGATGATTCTCACTCCTCAGTCAGCATCCGGTCAGATAGCTATCCCATCTTCTTTTCCTTCTACTTCTGTCTGTCCGAGCTTCTATATTCCATCGTGTTCGACTCCTGTTCTACCACAAGGTGTTCCATTAGTTTATGTGGATCCAGCGGCACTCACCGATCAGACCGACACAAGTATATTTATAGAACCCTAACAAATTTTTATAGAAATATTTATTTTCATTGTTACATGTGCTGATAAAATATTTCTTTTTCTTTCACGACAGATACATCTATTGACAGGAGGCGGGGGCGGGGGCGTACACACATGCGTTCAGTGTGGAACCTCTGCACACAAGCTATGGTGGATTATAATGAAGACAACAAAATGGTTGAGATAACATGGCAGCAATGTCGATGTTTTTTGGCAACGCTTTCCAAATACTCCGACATCATTCCCGTCAGCCCGCTATCGTGGAGACTTTTGCCGCATGAGGTCAAGGATAGAACTTGGGCAGAGATATGGGTAAAAAATTTGTTCTATTTAATGCCATGAATTATTTTTGTATTTATATGAATTAATATTTTGATTTCAGCTTCGATTTAATTTTCCCGATGGTGAGGGTGAACGATCGGAATGTCTAAAGGATTTAGGTGATCTTTGGAGAGCCTACAAGCATGATTTGTATATGGGCTGGCGTGCTAGAGTTGGAACAGAGTTAGAGGCGGTACCAGTTGTGGATGATTTACCTATAGAACAGTATCATCAGATGATTACTCATTGGACGAGTACCCGTTTAAGGTATTAATAACATTTGAGGTATTTAAATAATAAATTTCTTGTTTTTCATTAATACTATCTGTTGCATTTTCGAATTTTATTTAGGAATCATCTGGAAAAAATAAAAAGAACATTGATGCAAAAAAATACCTCCACACCCTGGGACGCACTACGATGCCTGATCATGAGAGGAAGTAGGTATAACAATTGTTTATAAGTTTTCTTTACGACTTACACTTTCTTTTGTTTCTTCAATTACTTAATAGTTTGCTAAAGTTTTCATATAACTTTAGTTTTCAATGTAATTTTAGAGGAAAATACAAAATATTAAAGGAAGTGTGCCTCAAGCAAAAATGTTTTGCTCGAGTAGACGAAAAAAAGATGGAAGTGCCGTCAACGAAGCGACTCAGCAGCAGATTGTAAGTTTTAATCTGTTGAATTTATTTTTTAATATCTATTTTTTTTCTTAATGATATATTTATATTTGTAATAGGATGCTTTAGAGGCCCTCGATGCCCATGAACCAGACAATTTTGGGCCAACAGATCACTTACATTAGGTGTTGGGAGAGGAGCATTCTGGCAGAGTACACTACCAACCTAGGATTTCCCCGACGAGGTATTGGCCCTCTTTATGTATGAGCTGTAGTGCCACCGAGCTGCAGCAAGTTAGGGCAAAGGAAGAATAGGCTGAAAAAAGGGCCACAGAGACATCATAACATTATGCTAGGGCAAACAGTGCGTTTATGAAATTTATTGAAGTTCTACGTCCTACACTTCCAGCAGAGGCCAGCCCAGCTTTTGATGATTATATGTCGACTATACGTTCTATATATGGTGCACCAAGTGGCAGTTCTAGTGGTGGTCAGGACAATGTACAACTTGACGATGATGATGGCGAGGAGTCTGACGCGGAAGAGGAGGGAGAGGAGGAGGGCGAGGCGGGTGGTGAGGGCGAGGAGGAGGGCGAGGATGAGGAGGAGGGCGAGGGGGAGGACGATGATGGGGACGAGGACGATGGTGATTATGATGATGGTGATGATGGTGATGGTGATGTTGGACAAGTTGATCCATTACATTTTTGACTGATATTACTGTGATTTGATATTTAATCTATTCTGGTTTTTGGTTTTATCTAGACTCCTAGTATAGTACCGGAGTTGAGTTATTTTTATATATTATCTGTTTTTATGGATGTTGTTGTCTTTTAGTGGTTGTGTGTTTTGGAACCCCCCACCTTCCTGGTCCCTAGACAACCCCCCCTCCTCCCTGGACCCCATATAGCCCCCCGGACAGCCCCCAACCTCTTCCTTGGACCCCGGACAACCCCCCGAACAGCGCCAGATAGCCCCCAGACAGCCCCCTGAACAGCCCCCCAAATAGCCCCCCCACCCTCCTCCCTGGACCCCAGACGGCCCCCCGAACAACCCCCCAAACATCCCCTGGATAGCCACCCAGACAGCCCCCCACCTTCCTCCTTGGACCCCGGACAACCCCCCGAACACCCCCCGGACAGCCCCCCACACAGCCCCCCACCCTCCTCCCAGGACCCCAGACAGCCTCTCAGACAGCCCCCCGGACAGCCCCCCAGACAGCCCCCCAGACAGCCCCCCCGGACAGCCCCCCACCCTCTTCCTTGGACTTCGAACAACCCCCCGCACATAGGATTCTCATAAAATGGACATCAATTTAAGTACATATGGAAAACCGACCAAACACATTCGGATTGTGTCGATACATTAGTACAACGATCCATGGGTCATATGTGATGTGTACGAGTCAAACACGCCTCAATCCGAGGCGTGGTGTAGCCGCCACCACTCAAAGTGTCTGTCTTCTGTTTCAAAAGGACGTCATTTAAAGTGAAAAACATCAATTGGCATACATAAAACCGACCAAACGCATTCGGATTGTGTCGATACTTTAGCAAAACGATCCATGGGTCATATGTGACGTGTACAAGTCAACCCCGCCTCAATCTGAGGTGCGGTGTGGCCACCACCACTCAAAGAGTCTGTCTTTGGATTAAAATGGACCACAATTTACGTACATATGGAAAACTGACCAAACACATTAGGACTGTGTCGATACATTAGAAAAACGATCCATGGGTCATATGTGACGTGTACGAGTCAACCCCGCCTCAATCCGAGGTGCGGTGTGGCCACCACCACTCAAAGTGTCTGTCTTCTGTTTCCAAAGGACATCATTTGAAGTGAAAAACATCAACTGGCATACGGAAAACCGACCAAACAGATTCGGATTGTGTCGATACTTTAGCACAACGATCCATGGGTCATATGTGATGTGTATGAGTCAACCCCGCCTCAATCCAAGGCACGGTGTGGCCACCACCACTCAAAGTGTATGTCTTTGTCTTAAAATGGACAAAAATTTAAGTATATACGGAAAACTTACCAAACACATTCAGTTTCCACTGAATCTTTTAGAGAACGATACATGGGTCATATGTGACGTGTACGAGTCAACCCTGCCCCAATCCGAGGCGTGGTGTGGCCGCCACCACTCAAAGCGTCTGTCTTCTATTTCAAAAGGATGTCATTTGAAGTGAAAAACATAAATTGGAATACGTAAAACCAACCATACGCATTCGGATTGTGTCGATACTTTAGCACAATGATCCATGGGAAATATGTGATGTGTACTAGTCAACCCCGCCTCAATCCGAGGCGCGGTGTGGCCGCCACCACTCAAAGTGTCTGTCTTTTGCTTAAAATGGACAACAATTTCATTACATATCGAAAACCGACCAAACGAGTTTGGTTTCCATTGAAGCTTTAGGAGAACGATCCAATGGTCATATGTGACGTGTAAGAGTCAACGACGCCTCAATCCGAGGCGTGGTGTGGCCGACACCACTCAAAGTGTCTGGCTTTTGTTTCAAAAGTACGTCATTTTAATTGAAAAACATCAACTGACATACTGAAAACTGATCAATGCATTCAGATTGTGTCGATACATTAGAAAAATGATCCATGGGTCATATGTGACGTGTACAAGTCAACCCCACCCCAATCCGAGGCACAGTTTGGCCGCCACCAATCAAAGTGTCTGTCTTCTGTTTCAAAAGGCCGTCATTTGAAGTGAAAAACATCAACTGGCATACGAAAAACCTAACAAACACATTTGGATTGTGTCGATACCTTAGCAAAATGATCCATGGGTAATATGTGATGTGTACGAGTCCACCCCGCCTCAATCAAAGGCGCTGTGTGGCCGCCACCACTCAAAGTGTCTGTCTTTGGCTTAAAATGGACAACAATTAAAGTACATACAGAAAAATGAAGAAACACATTCGTATTGTGTTGATACATTAGAACAACGATCCATGGGTCATATGTGATGTGTACGAGTCAACCCTGCCTCAATCCGAGGTGCGGTGTGTCTGCCACCACTCAAAGTGTCTGTATTCTCTTTTAAAAGGACGTCATTTGAAGTGAAAAACATCAACTGGCATACGGAAAACTGACCAAACACATTCGGATTGTGTTGATACTTTACCACAAATATACATGGGTCATATGTGATGTGTACGAGTAATCCCCGACTCAATCCGAGGCGGGGTGTGGCCGCCACCACTCAAAGTGTATGTCTTTGGCTTAAAATGGATAACAATTTAAGTACATACAGAAAACCGACCAAACGTATTCAGTTTCCATTGAAACTTTAGGAGAACGATCCATGGGTCATTTGTGACATGTACGAGTCAAACCCGCCTCAATCCGAGACGCGGTGTGGCCGCCACCACTCAAAGTATCTGTCTTCTGATTCAAAAGGACTTCATTTGAAGTGAAAACATCAACTGGCATACGGAAAACCGACCATACGCATTCGAATTGTGTCTATTCTTTGGCATAACGATCCATGGGTCATATGTGATGTGTACGAGTCAACCCCACCTCAATCCGACGAATGGTGTGGCCGCCACCACTCAATGTGTCTACCTTTTTCTTAAAACGGACAACAATTTAAGTACATACGGAAAACCGACAAAACGCATTTGGTTTCCATTGAAACTTTAGGAGAACGATCAATGGGTCATATGTGACTTGTATGAATCAACTACGCCTCAATCCAAGGCACGGTGTGGCCGGAAACACTCAAATTGTCTGCCATTGGTTTCAAAAGTACGCCATTTTAATTGAAAAACATCAACTGACCTACGGAAATCCTACCAAACGCATTCGGATTGTGTCGGTACATTAGAACAACGATCCATGGGTCATATGTGACGTGTAAAAGTCAAACCCGCCTCAATCCGAGGCTTGGTGTGGTCGCCAACACTCAAAGTGTATGTCTTCTGTTTCAAAAGGACGTCATTTGAAGTGAAATAAATCAACTGGCATACGGAAAATTGACCAAACGCATTCAGATTGTGTCGATACTTTATCACAATGATCCATCGGTCATATGTGACGTGTAAGAGTCAACCCCACCTAAATCCGAGGTACGGTGTGGCCGCCACCACTTAATGTGTCTGTCTTTTTCTTAAAATGGACATGAATTTAAGTACATACAGAAAACAGACCAAATGAATTCGGATTCCATTGAAACATTAGGATAATGATCAATGGGTCATATGTGACGTGTACGAGTCAACCCCACCTTAATACGAGGCGCGGTGTGGCCGCCACCACTCAAAGTGTCTGTCTTCTGTTTCAAAAGTACGTCATTTGAAGTGAAAAACAACAACTGGCATACGTAAAACCAACCAAACGAATTCGGATTGTGTCGATACTTTAGCACAACGATCCATGGGTCATATGTGATGTGTACAAGTCAACCCCACCTCAATCCGAGGTGCGATGTGGTCACCAACACTCAAAGTGTCTGTCTTCTGTTTCAAAAGGACGTCATTTGAAGTGAAAAACATCAACTGGCATACGGAAAACCGAACAACGCATTCAGATTTTGTCGATACTTTATCACAACGATCCATGGGTCATATGTGACGTTTACGAGTCAACCCTGCCTCAATTTGAGGCGCGGTGTGGCCGCCACCACTCAAAGTGTCTGTCTTCTGTTTCAAAAGGATGCCATTTGAAGTGAAAAACATCAAATGGCATATGAAAAACCAACCAAACGCATTCGGATTGTGTCGATACTTTAGAACAACAATCCATGGGTCATATGTGAGGTGTACGAGTTAACCTTGCCTCAATCCGAGGTGCGGTGTGGCCTCCACCACTCAAAGTGTCTGTGTTTTGCTTAAAATGGACAACAATTTAAGTACATATGGAAAAACGACGAAATGCCTTCGGTTTCCATTGAAACTTTAGGAGAATGATCCATGGGTCATATGTGATGTTTAAAAGTCAGCGCCGCCTCAATCCGAGGTGCTGTGTGGCAGGCACCACTCAAAGTGTCTGCCTTCTATTTCAAAAGTACATTATTTTAATTGAGAAACATCAACTGAGATACGGAAAACCTACCAAATGCATTCGGATTGTGTCGATACATTAGCACAATGATCCATGGGTCATATGTGATGTGTAAAAGTCAACCCCGCCACAATCTGAGGCGCGGTGTGTCCGGTTACTCTCCAGGTGTATGTATAATGTTTAAAATGGACATTATTTCAAGTAAAAATATATGATATTCAAAAAACCAATCAAATTATGAGTTGAATTCCGGATTCCACATATAATTGTCATCTAAATTATAATTACGTTATGAATTCTAATTTAATTATGGATGTGTATAGTTCCATCATTATATGTTAAATGTGTATGAATTTATTCTCTATATGTAATTGTTAGTTGGTTATTGCAGGTAAAATAATTGTATATGTATGTGTTAGTTTTTTACAGGTACAATAATTGGATTGAAAATGAGGGGAACCGACAAAATGTGTAAATTGCAGAGCTATGCTGGGTAAATTGCAGAGCTGCTGTGCAATTTTCCCAGGAAAGGCTATGCCAGTAGTTTTGAACCGTTGGCATAGAATGTGTAGGCCCTGTTTTACCAACGGTTCTATGAACCGTTGGGAAAGAGAATATATTTGGTTTTTCACAACGGTTCTCTAAACCATTGGGAAAGAGGATATGTTTGGTTTTTCCCAATGGTTTGGTAAACCATTGGGAAAAACATGATAAATTTGTCCACTATTTCCCAATGGTTGTAAACCATTGGGAAAAATATTTCCTAACGGCTTTCAGGAACTGTTGGGATAGAGTAATGTTTTAGCACCCTATCCCAACGGTTCACTGTAAACTGTTGGGAAAAACTTTTACCAATGGCTTACTTCCCTACGGGTTGCAGATCAGTTGGTATAACATATACCAACAGTTCTGCATCCTTTCCCAACGGTTCTAAACCGTTGGGAAATCCTGCATTTCCAGCAGTGTTTGTTTTACATACCTTCAAAGCCACTGAGTTTTCACAGTCCAAAATATTCACGTGACTTTACCTAAAATGTCACATCAATGATCTTACCAAAATATTACTTAAATATCTATATGTATATGACCTCTGAAATGAAAAATCATCATCATCAAATTAAATTAAATTAAAATATTTTTTAAATCTATTCCGCAATCCATTTGGTTTTTGTAATTGAGATGACTTTATAAGAGAAAATATGTTGGGTAATGTTCTATTCGACTCTCCAAAGAATATTTTTCTTCATATTTTTCATCAGGTTTGAAATATTTTTTATTCCTTATCCAATTATCATTCCATAGTATATCCATATAAAATATCTTTTGTTATCATTAGGTTTCTCTATTTTGTATAAATTCATTAGATCGTCTATCTAATGAAATAAAATTATCTATAATATATTGATCCATCCAATGATGCCTTGTAAGAGTTTTTAGTCAAAAGGATATAAATTTTTATACCATGATAATTTATTTCTGTTTTTGGAAAAAAAAATATTCCTTCAGTTCGATCATATTTGTTCGAATATCATTACCTTTAAAACACATCTATAAGATTCTATGCATGATTAGTTCATTCATGTATACTTCATACTTGTATTACTTTTTTAACTTTATATATTGATATTCTATTAAAATTTAGTGATTTATTATTAAACTTCTATGAAATATCTTTATGTTTATAGAAACTACCCAATAATAATATTTCTTCATTTTGATATATTATTCAGATTCTATGAAATATCTTTTTGTTCGATAGAAACTACCCAATAAAAATCATTCTTAATTTTCTTATCATTAGATACAACTTTATATTTTTTAATATTTTGTCCTATCTCTCCACCACTACATCTTTATTATTTTAAAATTATTGATCTCCATAACTCCCTATATATGCTATAATTTATACATATCTATCTAGGACATCATCATAATTCAAAATTTTTAAAGTTTGTAACTTAAACACTTAATAAATATAACTTTATACAAACTATCTCTGTCTTAAATATTCTTTCTAGAACCATGGTAAGCTTTTTGTAATAGTGATGTTAGGAACATTGTGAATCAACAATGAATTTTCTATCATAGTATTAGTGTGAACCGAAACATCTCTAATAACACATTTTCCCCAAACATAACTATTCATGAAAATGAGGTTGAATGAAAATAAAACAACCACTGTGAAATCTATAAAAAGGATATTCGATCACCACATTTCATTTTATATAATTCTAATCATATTCAATCATTCCTCTCTCAAAATTAATAAAAACATATTAATTATTTGGGAAAGTTTTCTGAACCCACACATACATACTATGAAAAATCTTTATGGAATTCTATCTCTTAGTGAATAGAAATTGCAAGGACATAATACTGATATAATCCCTCTCTGTATACATTGAAATTTTACTCTACCATTTTATGAAAAAAATAATCTTATTTAATAAATTTAAAGAGAAGATATATACTTCTTAACCCACTATAACTAAAACAAACAAACAAAAATTAAGGAATCATAATAACATTACCAAGTTAGTATTGGTGGATGAACAAGTAGTTTTAGCCTAAATTTCTAAATTCATTCCCTCAGGATAAATTTAATGATATCTCCTCCAATTTGATATTTTTATGAAGTGTTCTTATGAAATATATCTTCCCCACTAAATTTCTTTTATGTTAAATAATATTTATTATAAATGTTTTTTAATCAAAAATTTTTCATAGGATTTTAGAATGATCTATGTAACATTTATTATTACAAGGAATCACTAATGGTTTTCCAGCATTCACCCCTAACTCCTCGAACTAAAATTTTATAAAAATTAATTTTATTCATTCCAATGTGATGGAAAAATATTCTTATTCCACTATTGTAAATATAAAAATAATTTTTTTCTTTCTCTGCTAACTCACACAACATTCTCCTCAGAAAAATGTTACTCTAAAAGATGATATTAGATCATTTACATATCCATTAGAATCAGTATGAAAGAATCCAATAATGGTAAGATCATTAATCCTTCTATGCACCATGCCATAATTTGACGTTCCTTTAAAATTCATAAATATTTTATTTTTTGAAAACATTCACATCTAATTTAGATGAATTTGATGTCAATCACAAAAGTATAATATATATAATTTCTATTATAAAAGAAGTAAGATATGAAATTATTTTTATTAACTTATGTTAGTCCTCATGATTTACACTTTTCTTAGATTCACAATTACTCATTATTATGCCAATAAAATTGGAGTAAAAAATTATTTTGAATATGAAGTGCTAAAATTATGTAGAAACTCCTTGGAATACTGTTATTTTGAACGATATGTCTTTCATCCATATTGAATTTTAATCTAATATATAATTTAGACTCTATAAGCATTAACATTTCATCATTTTTCTTCATTTTTAGGGAGTTTTTATATATCCTTATCCAAGCCTCCATTAAAAATTATATCACCAATGTAAATAATGAAAACAAGTATACCCATACTCATATCCTTCATAAAAACATTTTATCGACTTTCCATTTATAAAAGTTCAACTAGTTCAAGAAATAGAAATTTTTCAATACCATGTACAATTGTTCGATTTCAACCATTATAAACAATTATTTAGATTATACACCACAGTTCCATCATTGTCACATTTGAATCCACCATGTTTCTCAATTTAAATATCCTCATTAATTTATCTATTAAAAAATGTAATATTACCCTCTATATTATACAATTATTAATTTTAATGGCTATTAATGGATAAAAAAATTCTAGAAGTTTTGTTTATTGTAAAGGGGTAGGGGTGGGTGGGGGGTTCTTTCAAATTAATACCTTCCACTTATTCACTACATTTCAAAACAGGATGCATGTTATTTGTTTATAAATATACTTTTTCATTGTAATTATATCATTGAAATTATTTATAAAATACAAATTTATTATAGTTAGACAATTTTTATGGTTTAGAAACTAGATATTAGATTTCATTTTTATGTATTTCATCGAACACTTCATTCATTACATTTAACCACTCCTTATGCTAAATTTATTTAGAAAGATATCATGGTTCCACCTTTGATATAAGAGATGTTTGATTTTAGAATCACAATTTTAGTCTACTCTAAACTGGTTCTTCCTTAAATCCCATTATATTATCACATTCAACCTTTTTATTGAAATTTTCATAACTTTTATAGTCATATTTTAGTTACAGTTTTATCATATATGGAATTTTTAGGATCAACTTATATAAATTTTGGCTTAGTTATATCTTCATTATCATTAAAATATTCAAGAGTCCTATTTGTATCTTTCATTACTCCATCCCCATCATCTTATAGGAAATTTGTTATGTTGGACTTGTCTTCAATGAATTTTTTCATCAATGGAAAATATTAACAAGTACTGTAATTTATTCTAAAACATGTGTCAATTTCCATTGGATGAATATGACCTGAGGTAACTTTGTTTAAATTTTATAAAACTTTCCTAAAACCATTTTTTTGATATTTACTAATTAAAAACTACCAAAAACTTTCAAGATTTCAATTATATGTTTTTTTATACAAAATTTTAGAATGAGTAATTTGTGATACCGTTTAAAGAAAAAATTAAATTTGAACATGAAAAACTATTCATAGAACATCGCTCTAGATGAATTATTAATGATTACATTTAGATATAATGATTCTTCCCATTAAAAAAGCATCTAGTTTTTCTTTTTCTCACCTCTATTTTATTATGGTGTGTTTGGAAAACTTTATTGGTGTTTAGTGACATGATTTTAATGGAGGAACTAATAGAGTTACTTTTATAATCTCTTACATTTTATATCATCATCATTAATATTTTTACAACCAATTATTTTTCAACATTAATTAAAAAATTTCTGAATAAATCTAATACCTATTAGTTTTGTTTCATAAAAATTATTCTAGTTGTCTTAGTGAAATCTTCAATAAAATTAATAAAGAAAAAATCATCTATTTTTGATGTATTCCCCAATGAATCACATTGATATTATTGTATGATCTCAAAAGGTTCGGTGGATTTAATTTAATCATTAATATATCTGTCACTAACCATCATTACATTTATTAAACATGTAAAAATAATATCATATTTTCTTATTATTTTCAGTAAGTCTATTACAATATCTTTCCTTGAAATTGTACTCATACTATTCTGTCCATAATGATCATGTTTTGGGAAATACAACTTACTTAATCCACAAGAAATAAATTGAATTATTTACTAGTTTTTCTAACAGAAAATTTATTTTCACTTGTTGTTAATCCCTCTAAAATATGTTTTCCTTCTTCTAAAAAATGGATTAAATAATTTTTCTAAATATACCTTCTTTATCATCATCATCATCAGAGTTTTCTGTAACACTTAGTATGTTTTGATTGTAAACATCAACACACTAAACATCATTTTACTTTAGATATAGAGCTTCAATCTCATCCATAACAAATCCTGTAATCCTTAATGAATTATCATTATTTAAAGTGAATATTCCTCCCTCATGTTCTTCAATATTTTTCATGATTTTTTATCACCATTTATATATGAGGAGGACCTATTTAAAGTGTCTGGGTTTTATTCTATCTTTTAGCTAATAGGTAAGTCTTCATAAAAAACCATTTTCTTAAAAAATAATTTTCCTAGTTTCCTATTCTTTTTTGATAGAAAGAAGTTTTCTTGGATGTGTTTTAATACATTATTAATAAAATTGAAATAGTTTCCCATACATTCCATGATATTTTTCCAAACTATCATATATAATTTTCCTCGAGGTATTATTTAATTATGATAAAGTATTTCTTACTTTTACTAAAAAATTATAGAGTTATCTCATTTTCTTCCATTGTTACTCCCTCTCAGTTCCTTCCTAATCACAGGGACAAACATGATGCACCATAAATTATATACATTATTATCATATATCTAATAATACAAAAATATTTAGTAAACCTTGATGTTTTATAAAATCATGGGTTTTCCATGTGATATGATTATTGATATTTGACTAATATTTCAGCATTTTATTTTACATTATTTAAGGTAATTTTTTTGAGGGTTCTATTTGAAACATATTTCTATGCAATGTTATTTTCAAATCATGTATCAAACATATCTTTCCAATTATTGATTATTACCCCTTCATAGTTAGTACAATAAGTTTAACTTTTACGTTTATTAAGTGTATATTTCAGCTAATTCTTGGGATGCATTCTTCCAACATGTTGGGAAATTTTAGAATTTACCTTTGAATATTTTCTGAAATTTATACTCATCTTTTTCAAATTATATTCAAAATCAATATATCTATATTGTTTCTTATAAAATGAGTATTCTTTCATGGAATATTTTTCATCAATATCCTTAACCTTCTTTCTCTATTCTATAAATTTTATCTAGATATTCATAAGTTCTTATAAGTAAAAATATTCTTTTTTATGAAATTGTTCCATTCCTTCATTATCCAAAACCATTGTTAATTAAATATTTTAAATAATTTATTAATTTATTAAATTTTTCCAATACATGATACATGTTCTGATCTGAGTTTATATTCCCACTAGTTTCTTCACCTACATCTTTTTCAATATTTTAAAATTTTCAGTTTATTTTAATAGGATACACTTAGGTTATCAACATATATAGATATTCATATTTTGATGAATCACTATTATATTATTCATATTCTTATATTTTACTTAAATTTTTTTTTCTATTTCTTCTGATGATCATTTTCTTATCACCATTGTATGTTTTTCTTCATTTCTAACTCAGAGGGGTTTCTTTAGTATTGTCATTATAATTTTCCCTATCATTATTTTTTAGATTGGTCATTATAATATCAATAATTCCTCCACACATGAAATACATAAGTTTGAGTTTTCATTTGTACTTACCTCTGACTTTCCGATATATTTTGATATAAGGGACATAATTCAATAATTTATTTCAACATCATTCTTCTAATCGTCTGAATCTGAGGACCATTACCACATTTTTAGGATATATGATTTTCACCACTCTCATATATTTATAATATATCATCTCCTAAATATTCATATATAATTTATATATTTCATCATTTCATATATAATAAGAATGATATGTAATTAATTATTGTATAAGTCATCATAGTCTTTTAATGAAAATATTTTATGAGAAAAAATTGTGAAAAAGTTCCAGATTAATTTTTTTACAATGAATAAATCTTCCAAATCACACCTCTATCCCCTAATGTTGATGAAAATTTTATTATATTTGGTTCTTTAATTATCAATAACTCAATATACCTCCATTCTTATATCTTCGAACATGCTTCCACAAATATAGAGTTTTTCATTGTTCACTTTTATATATCCCTAAAAAACTCTTTCATATATGTCCTATGTTTTAATTTTAGTTTTGAGACCCATCAACATCAAACAAACATTGTATGATTGATAAATAAGATTACCATTCCTATATTTTAAATAAACTCTGAGATTTTTTTTAAAAAAAAATCATATCGGTATCTTCCACTATGATTGTAAGCCCTATAATAGTTTCTTAAATCATTTAACAAAAATTAAATAAAATATAACTTATTTATTTATATCGAATATATTTTTTTCAATAAATAATAAGAATACAAGTACTATTAACAATGTTAAAATATCCATGATAATGGAAAATGATCTTATAAGGAAAGCCTTCCACCTAATACAACATAATGTTACTAAAAAGGGGTAGACAAATGAGAAAGTGGTGGGGGTGTGTTGAATGAGTGGTAATCTTTTTCAATTTTATTTATATTAAAATTAACACTTGAAACCTATTAATTTTTCGATCCCAAATCATTTATAACTCAACGTCACTCATATGAAAAGATGGAAAATTAAATAAAGGGTCTTACATTTTTATATGTTTTGGTCCAAATATGGGTGCACAATACTTTTCATTCTAAATTTGGTCAATAAATGGATATACACTATATAAGGATGTTAAAAAAATGATCCAACCCTTATGATTCTCCTTTTATCTCTTTATATGTAATTATATTAAATCCTTATACATTACAATATTTTCTTATACTTTATATCCAATGAAATATAATACATAAAATAAGTATAAAAAAATTATATGGAAATTATATATTTGGTTCAAACTATCAATTTCCCCCTATTTAGTGCGTCTCCTCCTAATACGTTGATTCTATGGGGCTCTATTCATTACACCTTGGTCTAGTACACCTACGCCCAATGATTATATTTTTTATGTACTTTTTTATGAAACTCTATCTAGTAGCTTCTTTTGTGATACTCTATAGTATGCTAATAAATTGTATGGGAACCAAAATTGAATAAATTAAAATATTATTGTATTTGATAATAGAATTAATAATAATTCACTATGAGTCTGCAAAAAATATATATTTCTAATTACTCTAAAATTTAAAGAATAAGAATATTATCCATTTAGAATTTTCATGTCAACCTCATTTTTTTATAATCACCTTTAACGTCACATAATGTTTAGTGTCCAAAAAATTGTTATTAATTTATTAAAAAATCCACATCCATTACCATATTCAAATAATACATAAAAATATTTGTATCTATGAATGTTGAAAGAACACTAGAAAATAATAACAATTAAAAACATAATAATTTTTTATAAAGATATTCAATCCTCAATATGGTTTATGTATCATTGATTCCATCATAATAACTTATCAATCTTGTATTATTCAATCTCACTTCCCTTTATCAGATATGATTAAACCAATTATATAATTCTAGTAAGCTCAAGAATTCTTTGTCCTATTATATATCAGAAGACTATCTATTGAAAGTTTTTTTGGTTATCATCAGGTTTTTCAATGAGTTAAAACATCATAAGACCATCCATCTAATGATATCACATTACTAAATTTGATACTCATCCATTTGATGATATCGAATAAAAGTTTCTAATAAATGAACTACCAATTTGTATCAAATGAAATATTATTTCTCTCTTTGCACATCCAAAATTAAAATTATGATAAATCATATTTTTTACAAAAATATTGGCTTTAAAAACTCATCTACAAATTAGTATATATGATTAATTCATTAAAGTATACTCCATACCCTCTTTATTATTTTAGTTTATATGTTTTTATTTGATTACCTATATAAATTTCTTCTTTTTTTAGAGTTATAATGATTATTTGTGATCTCCATGTATTTGATGGATTCAATCTGATCTAATTATTAGCTGTAACTTCATCACATATTATCTTGAGGTATGTAAATACAAATATTAATAATTTTAACATTGAATTTATTGATCATAAATACTTCCCTCATCTTATCTACTTAATACATATCCACCTTGTTCATTTTCATACTTCAAAATTTGTGTAGTTTGAAACTTCATCTGAAACTCATTCAATAAAAAAATATCACAAAAAATATGTTGATATCAAATAAAAAATCTATTTGAAAATGAACCCAGAAGATATTTAACAAAAATGGGTTATATATATCATAAAATTTTTATTGTAATCTCAATATGAAATGAGTTTTAGTTTTTCCTCATAATCAATCCATTTTTTTAAGTATACTCATATATAACAAATATAGTATATTTTGTAACTACAATTGAGGACACATAAGTATTGTTTTTGAATACCAAATTTATTCCAAAATCCAAATAATATTTGGGGAAATCCCATAATATTATCTATTATATTTTTCAGTCTTATTGAACTCATCTTGTATAGATATAGTCTATTTTCCAATAATATTATTAAATATGTTCTTCGGTTATTGTTGTGACTTGTGACAATAAATTTTAAACAAGATTTTTTGGACTGATTTTTACCCCTGTATGAATATCAATTTATGTTTCATCAAAATGATGGATGAAAATTATAATTAATATTTTAGGTATTTAAGTTCATTTTCAGTCCATGTTGACATCTTAGGTGATGTTTTATCCCTCACAGATGATCATTACTGAAAATTATTAGCTCAGGCATGCATAATTTTTTTAGTTTTGTGTTAATAAAAATACTCTAATTGATTATTAATATAATTGTTTCCTCTTTTATAATCATTTCATTAAATTTTTAATTAAAAAATTCAACTATATCATTTTTTATTTTATTGAAGTCTCTATACACCGTATATGTTATTAAATAACTATACCAAACTACATCACAAAACATGGTTTAATATTTATCTATGTTATACTAGGTGCCTTGTATTCACACATTATATCTATTTGGAATGAGATAAATGGTAGTCATTTTCATTAATTATATATTTTCTGAGGTTTCTTATTTATGTGGGGTATGATCAAGCACTTATTAATTAAATAAAATACTATCATTACATCCTTACAAAAAAATGAATAATAAAATCAAAATCATTAAGAAATGATCAGTTTTGTAATTATGGAGTTATATTATTCTTAAAAAAAACATTTTCCAGATATGATATATGGAATGAGAATTTACTACTAAACCCATGAATTGAATAAGTAATGTTGATCTCTTAATTTCCAAATTCCCACCTATGTTCTTTCCTATGGTTATTAATGTTTAGTCCATTAGTATTATGAATTGTCTCTGAAATCATCGTAACAAAATATAAAGCTTCACAATTATGAAAAAAAGTTGATAATATAGTTAAATATTAAAATTTTTAAATAATTATATTTGAATAGTGATTTCTACCAATATTAGAAACAACAAATGGTCCAAAAGTTTTTATATAAACCAAATAGTTTTTGAAAAGATATAACCATTTAATTAGGATTTATTGAAAAATTAGTATTCATTCTACTTTGATATGGATTGTAAAATTTATCAGCTAGGAAATACATAATTTAAGATCTTTAATTAAGCCATTATTTTAAATTTAAATAATTGAAAGCCCATTAAAATTCCAATGTATTATGTTTCAAATAAAATAACCTTTATGAATAGAAAAATGAGAATAGTTTTGAATGGAAAACAAATAATTTAAATGAATTTTATAAATAGACCCATTTATATTAGTGAAAATATATATTATGACATAAATTATAAATATTACAAGAATTATTTAAAAATTAATTATAAAAATAAGCATCACATAATTATTAATAGTTATTGTATTTCTATAAAAAAATTATAACTTGGAGATTGTATAAAATAAAAATACTAACTTTTTCAAGACTATTGATTTCCTTAGGCATTATTTATGTAACTTTCTGCAGCTAATATTTAAATAAGATTTTGAATATGAAGTAGTCACCATCAAAATTTTATGAAGATATTATTTCCATATTTAAACGCACTCTTATCAGTTATGTGTAATCATTGAGCATATTACAAATATTGAACACTGAAATTAAGGTATAATTTTTTTATTATAGGAAGTTTAAAAATAAGAACAAAAATATGAAATATAATATTCCTAGACCTTATTTAATTATGAGGGAGGTGATTTTGAGTTTTTTTTATAAAATTCTTCTCCATTTTAAATTGGGATTCATCATTAGAAATTATGGATTCTTTAATAAATCAATATTTGTTGGAATTATATTTAGGTGAAACTATGGCGTGTGAAATATTAAATGAATTGATATAATAATTTTTATTCATGTATTAATGATTTAAATTTGGGATTTAAAATTGATATACATTTCATGGGTTTAATATTGGTGTAATTAAATTTTTTAATAGTTAATTATGGAGTTAAATTATGATGTTCAAATGAAATTATTCAAAGGGAATTGATTATAATAAATTATAGATTTATTATGTTTTTATATTTTGGAAATCATTTAATGGAGGAATTTTTTTTATTAGATCAAAGAAGTAGGCTAATATTTTAACACCATAGAACTCTCACGGAGTGATATAGAAGGAAATATCAGTGGGTTTAAAATGGAGGTTATGGGGGAGCGAGAGTGTTGTTATAAATAATTTATATTTAAAATGTTTAATAACTGATAATTTATGGAATTGATGTATGCATAATACATAGGGATAAATATCTACAAATTGGAATGGTTCTGAGAATGTCTTCATCTTCATCATCTCTCTCTACTTCTCTAATGGTGGCACTAGAATAGTGGTATTAGATGATTAGATGATGATGGGTTGGTCATATTTTTTAGGGATTATAGAGTTATATTCTAATGTAATATCGTATTGTGAAGAACATAGTTATGTTATTTTATAATCTATCCGTAGACTATAAGAATCAATTTTTTTTATAATTTTCAAAAGAATGTGATTGTTAGAGAATTATAAAATTGGGAACATGGAAATTATATATAGAATATTTACCATAAAAAAATATTGAATTTTTCCTCAAACCATTCTTATCATACTATAATAAGTTATTTAGTTACAAGGGGATGTATAACATAGAAGTGGGTCTATGTTACTATTTGTAGGCCCCATACTATAAATCATAGATTATAACATGGTTCATTATTTTAGAGAATGGGGCTTGTTTAATGAATATTGTATCATAAAAACACATATAAATTTCATGTCCCCCCCCCCATGATAAGGTGTTATAGTTTGTTAGTGATTTGGATGACGGAGAATAGTGTTCTAAATTTCTAATTTCATAGGATATAGAGGTTCATATATTTTTATTGATATAATTTTCAAATGATTATATTAAATTTGTTTATTATCAAATAAACTATAGAAAAATAATTTGATAAAATGGAAAAATATATGGTTTTATGGGAAATGTACAACTTTGATTTTGATAAAATTCCTAAATATTTTTTTTAAAATCAATCCATTTTATTAAGATAAAATAGTGTTCTCATATAAAACTGATTTTGAAATTAAGATATATTGTCTAATTGATTTGAAATGAAAATTTCTTTTGATGGAAAATAGAACTCGATTCACAGTTATTAATGGAATTATATTTTTAAATAACCCTAGCTTGGGACGAAAGGAAAAAAATAAAAAAATCTAGGTTAGTGATGAATCATTGTAGGTGTTCTATGATCCTAGTTGGTTTAATTTATTATTCATTAAATAACTGTTATGTTAATTTTTTAGAATGTTTCCTTAATTGAAAAAATATAAATTTTATATTAAAATTTATAGTATTTAGTTTTTTTATAAATGTTTTTTGTCACTTATTAAATATAATATAATTTATTTTATAAATAACAATTGGTACATGGTTTAGAATATATCATACATAACTATGTATGTGAGTGATTTAGAAAAATCTAATGAAGAAATGTTTTTATTGCCAAGAATATCACATCTAAAAGTGTGTGCATACATTTTTTCCCTTATATATTATGAAAAGGGTACAACGGTCCCTGATGATGATTCATAAGAGTTATGTTATTTTTGTGATACTGTGGTGTTCGATGAAGTGTAAATGGAAATGTTTTCTACGTAGGCTTGATAGATGGAAATTTTTATCCCATAGTCATTCAATCATACTATGTTGATGTATTTTAGATTAAATTTTTCCTTATATGTTACTTTGAATAGTTATCTTTTATTGCTAGTTTTCATAAAATATTACATAATATTATTACTCCCAAGGATTTATATTTTCATTGGGGGAAAATCATGACCTATTTTAAATCCCTTAAGTGTAGTTCTGGTAATTGGTTAATGGGAAATGTGCTTAAGGCCATTTAATGATTTAATTCAAGTATCGTTATTTGATTCCTTGGGTTCAATCATTATAAAAATCTTTATAAGTATGTTATAAATTATTTTTTTATAGATGGTCAATTTTAATAGATATTTGGATGATAAAAACTTCTGAGGTACGAGTAAAATTTCATATATTACTTCATTGTAGAGAAACTGTAGATTTTACGCTGTCTTCAAATGAAATATGATAATATGATCAATTATAGATTATTTTTCCATATAGTTTTGTACAACTTTGGTTGGATGGGATAAGAAGAGAATTAATGTATCATGGTAGGAATGAATAGATATGTGAATTAGATTTGAAGATGATTTTATTTCATGTATATATATTTTTTGAAGTAGTTTCAAATTGTTTTGAAACAATTTTGGGTTTATAAATGAATTTGGTTGAAATTATTTACGAACCTTTTTCTTTACAAAAATTGTAGGAATCATAAAACATTTTAATTGTTCAACTTATAGGTTGATAATATCCCATAGTTTTAGTGTTATAACTCATAGGAAAATAATAATTAGATTTATTCGTATTGCACTCATTAATATTAGGTTTTTATGAAATTATAGAAATTCCTCCACATATTGAGGATGTTTGTGAATAGATTGAAGACAGTGTTAAAACACCATTCCATGAAAATTAAGAGAGGAAAACATAATAAAATCATGAAATTTTAATTTCAAATGCCAATGAAATTATAGAATATAGAGGAATGATGAATGTATAGAGTTAAAATAATTGTATAATGTTTCAGTGTTCTGGAGGATATGTTCTTAAGTTTTGGTTGATGTTGAAGTATAAGAAAATGGAAAATGTTTTGACATAGTCTATTTAATATTCCAGTTCCATATTACTACTAATAAATTGAATTTTTAGTACAAAATCCATGTTTCAGAGTCCATCTCAAAATTGGTGAGATATTTTTATTAAAATTGTACATTAATAAAGGCCTAAAATTGATTAAAAATATTCAAAACTAGTGAAAATAATGTTTTAAGTCATGTCTCCTTTCCCCAAGAGTAATGATTTTGATGGAATTTTGATCCATGATAAACAATTCCAATAGAAACATGTCATTATTTTTGGTACTATAGTTGTATTCCTACATCAAAGTCACCAATGTCCTCATTTATTTCACTATGTTCTCGTAAATGTACTAAAAGAACCCATAACCCCTATCCATAATTATTATATTGCAACCCATTTTTTGAAACAAAGTTCCTTAACATTAAAATCTTGAACACTTTCCCACACTAGAGGATCTGATGAACCGACACCCTACCAATTTATCGTTAATTTTTTCAGAATTTCCTACCAGGAATCTGATGCAGTTTCAAGTGATTGTGACTTGTTCTTAGTTTCCCCTTCAGGATTTTACTATAGAGGTGATTCTAGGCCTCCTAAATATACCACAAAAGAATCTAACTGCATATACAAAGCGGAGTACATTTTACAAACTTCTTATCTTATACTATGATGATAAACTAATGAAAACCTACTAGATCAAAATATATATTTGGGGAATTAGTTTCATTATATGGTTATTACATTAACAATATACAATTAATCCTAGGTCAATTACTGACTTGAGAGAAAGAATCATCTAATGATAATTCATGAGGAATAGATGATGATGATTCACAAGTATATTAAGAGGCCTTTTAGTTTTTAATCCCTTCAACAAAATATATAGAGTCTTTTTAAGGCTCCAATTAAGTATTCAATTTTCTTACTAGGGTGAAACTATTCCCAACACATAAATTTCATTCCACACCTTAGGATGATCACCTATGTCTTCTGAATTAGTTTTCGGATAATTTTTAAAAAAAATATCTATGGGATAAATCTTCAAATTGATTTTAAATACATACCATAAATACCATATTATCAATAAAACCATCCTAGTAAAAAATTATTTTCATCACCAATGTATCTCACCATGGGCCTCACCCAAAAATTATAAAAACTACTTGTTTTTTCCATTTACTTTTATTACATAAAAGTTCTTTTGAACTATTTTATCATAGGAAAAACTTGTAGAAATAACCTATTTACTTGGACAACATACCAACATCTAAAAATATATGAATAGGTCATAATTCATAGTTTTATTATCCAATTTGATCATGAATTTCATTGATCATTGGTTACTCCTACGATTTCTTCCAAATATATTTAGTGTCCTCGGAATATATACTATAATGACTTACCTTGATAATGGGAATCATTATCCTTATTAAATGAATAAAATTAATCTAGGATAAAAACTTTTATGTTGGATACTTTAAACTAGTCAATATATAATTCTAGAATCACTTCAGACTCATGTTATCTAACATCTTTTCTAGAGTTATAGTCTTTCTTCGATCTAGTATAAGAAATAACCAAAAATGCTTCAAATGTTTGTCACCTGTGCCAAAACATTTTTAGTTAACTCTCACAAAATTTTCTATTTATAATGTAATTAATCTTCTAAAAATAAGTTCTTATCATATGATATTATAAAATTCTAAAATATGGCCCTTCATTCACAACTTTAAGCATTACAACATTTTTCATAGATACAAAACCTATGAAGTGGTAATTTTTTTTAATATGATCATCCTTAAATTGAATAAGATGGGTCCATGTATAATGTTCTGAAAAGGATAATCAATAGTTTTATTTATTTAACCTCTATAATACAATTCAATTTTTTTTAAAAATGAAACTATATATGTCTAGAATCCCATCATAGGGATATTCATACCACCCGTCTCAAAAATCCCAATCCTTAGATAATTACACTCACCATAACCCTAGATAAATATATTTTCAAATGTTTTAATTGATCTTGTTTTAAACCATAATATAACCATTTAATGATATTCAATATGGTGAAAAACATAAACATGTTCTTGATTATTTTATTGTATTAATAACCAATTTTATAATAAGGCATATATTATGAAAATGGTTCATTTTGAAAACATGTATTAATTTCTAACGGTGTTTAGAGCTAGCCAACCATATCCTTAATAAGATGATACAACCTCCCAACCTCTCAGTTTTTTTGCACAATACTCTTTTTAGAGCCTATATATAATTGTATCCTTCCATATTTTTAATGTGTGTTTATAGTAACACAAATATTTGAACACTGAAAAATAGTGGCCCAATGAAAAATTTATTACATGTGAATGTGATAAATTTTCCATGAATTATTTATTATGTAGTATCACACTAACATTTTAAATTTTTTTTATTGATTTACATGATTAAAATTATTTTGATATTTTAGTCAACATATACCTCCAAACTAAAACAGAATTTGTGATATATTTAGATGAAAATAAAAAAATAAAGAATGACTGATAAAACCAAGAAACATAATTTTTGGGAATTAATAATGGTTAAAGATTTATTAAATATTATTCTAAATAAAATAAGTGGTACTTTTGACATGAATAACATAAAATTCGGATAACTAAAATAACTATGATGTGAATTTGATGCCCAAAAATGTTTTTTAACATATCTTTGTTATATGATATATGAATTTATATTTCCTAAAACATTTGATATATAACTATAAAAAATATTTTCTATGAACAATTTTTTAATCATAATTAAATTAGTTAATTATATGTAATATGAATGAGATTGGTTAATATTTTAAAAAAATGTTTTCTTATAATATTGTTTTTCATTATATAACACATTTCAATTAAATGCAAAATTTATTAAATTTATAATTTCAATTGCAAGAAATAAAACAAATACTAGGATCCGCCGAAGTAATATTCTCTTAATATGATTTTAAGTGATTTTTCTTAAGAGAATTATTTTAGAAGAAAATAATACATATAAAAATAACATGAATTTTATGAAATTATTAGTACATAAGAATGAGTTTTAAATTCCTGAAATATTTTTATATGGAAAAAAAATATTTTAAAATTTTCATTATAATTTTTAAAATATGTCATTAAATTTAAAACTCCATACTGTATATTTAATAATAGAAGTATCATTTTCTATAAAATCATTTTTAAGACATTATACATTTTTATTTTATATTTTATTTTTATAAATTTTATAACTATAATAAAATGAAATATTTTTAAAATTTATAATCATTATATAAAAAATTTTCTATTAGGTATGATTTATTTTTTTCAATAAGTACTTCAATACCATATATAAAATCATATTCAATGGTAAAATGTAAAATAGTAAAAGTAATCACTTACGAGGTAATGGTATTAAAACATATTAAATATATATATATATATATATATATTTGAGTGATGTGGTATTTATAAACCGAATGTCTTCCCCACTATATTATTTCAAGATTTTAGATTCACATTAAATGTTTAATACCTGGACCATTTATATTAAGATGAAATATTTACTTGAATTCCATTATCACATATTATAAAAGAGGCCTCTCACCACCCCATTAGGTAACTAATATAAATCTAATTTTCTCCAAACAAAATCAGGCTTTCATTCCAATTGTTTAATATCTCAAACTATTGGTCTTCTAGTCACATTATATTATCCTATTCTACAATGATTATGGGATCTTCTAAGGAAATCATAATGTTCTCACCATGAGTAATACTTTTTTACTTTACATCATTGTTTTCTATTATTTTTTTGATAGAAAGATTCTAAAGTAAGAAGGTAATCGAATAAATATTTGATATATTATGAATATTATTATTTGATAGTAATAATTATTTTTAATCATTTCTCTTTTCAATTAATAAATACAACATCATTAGGGGCACATTGGGGAGAGTACTACCTCCAAAACGCTACATGTTTTGGTTTCCATCACCACATTATGATGAAGATATAATAAGGAAATTTAATATAATATTATTTAATTTAGAAGAAATTTTATCTATTTTTAAATCATAAACCATATTAATTCTTTTCTCGGTTCTACAGAAGTAGAAATCAACAAACATGCTAACACGTATACAACCGCCTTTCTAGAACGTTTGATTTTAACTTTTATTTTCATAACTGACTTACATATCTTATAATGATGATGTGAATAATTTCAAAATTTTATTTTTAATATATTGAAAGGTTTATATTATTTCAATATTGATAACCAATTAATTAAATGATAAAAACACAACTAGCAGTAATTCAAACATTTAAAACAAGTGAATTGATTGGATAATGATTTATTTTTCATAAGTAATGAATTTATATAAATATATTATATTATAATTATTTGAAAGTATAATATATCAAAATAATTATCACTAGTTAATATTATAAGTCTTTTGGTATAATTATATTACAAATAAACCACCATATAATCATACATTTATCATCGTAGCATCATGTTTGGGTTAGTTTATCTACTTACATTTATCATACATTTATCACATGGATGACATTGATAATTTATTTATTGTTATAGTATGATATAAATAAATAATTTTTTTTAGTTTTGGTATTTTTACATCAACATTTAAATAATTAATTATGAAATCACAATTCTTTTAATAAGAATCACCCAAAAATGATCATGAAATATTTCATCTTCTTATTTTGTAACCAAAACTAACATGGAAAGAAGTTATTAATTTATAACTATCAGGGACCATCAATTTAATTACCTTAGATGATCGAATGATGTTATAATCTAGAAAAATGGTATATACCAACCAAATTTTAATAAAACTAGCTATAAACAACAAATATTACTTACAAACGATTTTGAAAATAGATAAAAACTAGCTAATATATATATGAATAGAGTGATTATAAATTATTTTAATAACTGGTTATAGATTTGAATTATGTTAAAGGGTATATATTCATTATTATAATCTAATTATTAACTATTTTCGATACATTCTAAGAATGAACTAGGAATGAGGAAATGGTTTTAATCTCAAACACTTTCTATGAGATATATTTGGTATTATTCCCCTAATATAATTTATATTATGTAAATAATACCTATCCCAGATAACCTATCATGAATAATATTTTAATTATGGAGTTTAAATTTCAGATAAATTCCCACACTTATATAGGGTCATGAATAAAATATTTCTCAACCCATAAGGGTTTTCTAGTACTAAATTACGATTCTTTGAGACATGTTCTGTGTTATACACCATGATTACCTTGTATATTATTATATTAATATAATATACCATGAAATTTTAATAATTTATTTAATTTATGTCATTACATAATTTATTACAAATCATGTTTTTTTCTTCAAATGAAATTAGATACTTAAATTTCCCTATTCATAAGAGCCATGGGTAACTAAATTTTCATTCATTAAGATATGAAAATTCCATTTAATTTATTTCATTTCATTTTTTAAAATTATAATAATTTTTTTAATTATGATTAATTATATTATTGTTTTAAATTTTTACAATATAAAAGTTTTTTAGTTGTTTCATGATTCATGGGGTACGTTTCCCATAATGAATTGTGTCAGCACAAATCATCTTTCATAGATTTATATTTCCTCATCCTAATTTTTTATTTTCAGGATTGGGTTCTCCATCAAATATATTTTATTATCTGGTATTTTATAACCCCCTTTAGGAAAATTATTTTTTTCTAAAAATGAATGTTTTTTGCTTTTCTTATAATTTGAGTTTTGGGTAATTATATTTTATAAATAATAAAAGGGGGTTTCCTTTTATATTCATATTTTTTATTCTCTCATCATTTTTTACATCATAATGTTCATATATTTTTATGGACTCAAAATTAAAAATTATCATTCAATGGATAGGGTTTAAAAATAATTTACATCACCCTTTTAAATATGTACTTGGAAAGTGACATGAAATTTATATGTTACATCATTGATAAAAATGTTTTCTAAAAAAATATTTAATTTCTCACATATATTTCCCATTTCATTTTAAAAATTATTTTCCTAATGTTTTTTTATGATTCATTTTTTATCCTTATATATATAAATATAGTCATTTGGGGGATTTTAATAGAGTTATCAAAAATTCAAATCATTATCAATATTTTGTGTGACCCTCATTGAAGAATTATTTTTATAAGGGTGTTTTTATTTATGTTTACACACTTCTGTATATCCTCTATTGCACTAGTGTTATATAATTTTTCAAATGTATCATATATTTATTTGGATGAGTTATTATCATGTTATATCTTTTAATAAATTTGGGAAATATATTGAATTCCTAAATGGTTATTTTATACAAATGAAAGTTGATTATGTATAGATTTTTCATATTCATTATTATAGAGATAACCATGTTTTTATTCCGGCTGATGTAATTCAGGGTATGGTATGAAATGCTTTGTTTAATCTTATGGATAATACATTAGGAATAAATAAGTGATGGTTGTAGAATAGTATTATATATCTTGTTGATGAATTTAAAAGACTCATGAGGTAAAAGATCTTTTTTTGGTGTGTACCTCTCCCTATGTTAGTATACTATCTTTGAAGAAGGGATTGATAACATGTTTTTTATGTTTGGAGTTATCCATTTCAACAATATAAGATAAATATTTTTGATATACATTATTTAATTTAATGTCACGGATATAGTTTGATCGTAGTTTTATATATTTTTCACATTAATTAGATTATTTATTCCCTGCATATTATGTATACCATGTTTATGTTTTTGACAAATTTAGTTATATCATTCCCTTACCAATCATTTCATATCAATAATTTATTATCTTAATTTTCTCCTTGTAATATATAAAATTTATACACAAGAAATTTTTATAAGGAGAAAATTTGTTGTAGAATTTTTGAGAGTATTTGAAGACATATCATAATTTAAATTGTTTCATATATGGTGATGTAAAATACTCAATTAATCCAATGATATTTCTCTATGTTAGGTTTAGTTTTTCCTAATTCTATAAATTCCAATACATGAAAAATGATTACTATGTAATATATCCTATAATCATTATTTAATATTTTATTTATGTATTATTATATCTATGTGTTTAATTGTTATTTATATGTAGTTAGGTGAATAATGTGTTTATGGAACCACATCTAAGAGTGCATGTTTTGAGTGAAATGGTTGGTATTAATGGAGGGTATAGAAAACTATTGATATTAATATTTTCTTGAGGATAATATAAGGATTGATAAGTCAGGGTAAATCATAATTTTGAAGGTATAGATAACCATTTTATACATGATTTACAATTAATGTAACAATTTTGTTTTTATTTGTGGACTCTGTTAGAGATTTTTTTTGAAAACCCTTAAGATTAAGATAATATAGAATTCTAATAATTTGATAATATAATATATTTTTATTAAATTCCAAAAAAACCCTTGTATAAATATTTTTTAAAATTATTCTATATAAAAAATTAAAAAATTTGAATGTTAATTTTTACCATTATCCAACATCTGTGCGCTGAGTAAGGGAAAACAGAGTTTGTGAACATATTTTTAATGGTAACAGTGAATATCCATGAGTTTTGTAAGGGATACATTCTACTATGTAAGGTATGGATGGAATTTCTATACAGTTCATAAGAGTTCCCCTATTTTGGTAATTTTTTTAAGGGAAACATATTCAATACATAATGGTAAAACCTATGTTTTTTTAAATTACATATGGTTAAAAAATATAGTACGAATATATAACTACCTATTTAAAATTAATGTATATGTTTATGTTTTACTTTCATTAAGGTATGAATATTTTCTTATATGGTACATAAGGGTAGTTCTATTTCCGTGTAAAGTTGAAAACTAAACTTGAAACGGTATGATACATTTTCTAATGGCTGTGTGAGGGTAGTAACATGTTTCTTAACGGTTTCTCTTTCATTTCAAGGTTTTTTTAGGTTGAACCAATATGATCAATAAAAATAACACATCCTTATAAGGGGAAATCATATTACCCTTATGCAACACCCTTTGGGTGAATGTAATTTTAGAAACCATGTTTTTTCAATTCCACATCATAAACTGAGGTCCATTTTAGGTTTTTTATTTTTTTAAATAGAAATATTATGATTATTAGTTCCTAGAGAAATTTAAATTTTTTACACTTATTTGATTAAGAGTAAAAACAAATCTTAAAGAAATACATTTTAATAGGAAAATTGAGTAATGATATTTAATTGTTAATTCTTATTATTTTTAACCAGTAGAGGTTTTTCACCTTAAAAATGCATGAATCCTTAATTATTCAGTATTTGGTTATTCTCTTGAGTCATGTAATAACAATGGATTATTTTTTTTCATGTTTGGTGGAGTCTTAATAGAATAATACAAATTCTTCGTCATGTTTTCCGAAACATCAAAACATCTTCACTCCTATCTCCCAATAAATTCTTTATAGGAATTTCTATACATATTCCCTGTTTTTTTAAATAATGACCAATAATTTTCAAATGATAGTAATAAAAAATTAAGCCATGAAAATCAAAAAATATTTTAAATAGATAGTGTAATATTTCTCAAGGTTTTATAATTATTTTATGAAGAATAATTTTATGGAACACATATTGGATTTATTTTATAATTTATAAATTAATAGAATGAGATAAAATATTATCACATATAGTATTTTATTTTGTTTGGAAAAAAATAATAGAATATATTCTTTGAATTTTTAGAAATTGGATTGAGATATAAAACACGTGGACATGATTTTCGTGATGATTTCTTAATTCAAATTTATATTCTTCATTAATTTATTTAAGATAATTTGTTATATATGTTATTTGGTTATTTATTCGACATATTTTAATGATATAATTCTTGTGTAGGTATTCTTGACATCCATTCTTGATTATGATCACATTTTGGTGTGTTTATACCCTATGGGAACCATATACAAAACATGTTTCCATGAGTAAATTCATAGCTAGTTTTTTCATGTTTGATGTTTATAACACATAATGTTTGTTTATATACTTTATCATAATGATATTAAATAATTTCATTAATGTTATACCTTATTATGTGTTCTTTTTAAGGTATTGATCTTAGTGGATTCCAAGAAAAATGTTACTAAATGCATTTTGGATATTTGTGACACAAATCTCATGATTCCTAGTGAATTATAAGTATAAAGTTCACACGAAGTTGGGAAATATTATTACTAGACTCATGGTTAGCTCTTTAAAAACACTAGTCTTGTGAAACTCTTTCTAGCCTGGATCTAATGTAGGTAGAGTCACAGATTAATGTATAATAGTTTTCAAGAAGTTTCTTGATTTTATATTTTTTAGTTTCATGTGCACTTATTATATGTTTAAGTAATGATGTTCATAATATGTTCACATCTTTTTAGTAGAAATTTTTGGTGTCCTAAAAGATTTTATTGCCGACACCATGAATGGGTATATTGATTCTCTTTAAGATATAATTTAAAAATATTTTATCATGTTAAATGGGTACATGGATGATTTTTGAGTTTTATATCATGGTATTGGAGAAGGGAATGTGATACAGAAAATATTAGAGTTTCAGTTTTGTGTTTCACACATACCCTAGTTAGTATAACCACCTTTGTAAATAGTTTTTTTATTTATTGAATACAATATATTCCATATTTTAGTTTCTTCATGTTAATTTTATTATTTATCATATTATTTCTGTATTTATTTATTTTTTATGAGATGATATTGATGGTGTAGTTTCCCCACTGATTGATGTGGAACCTCGCTGGTTTGCGAAGGCATATTGTGCATAGAGAGGAATGTATGTGTCCATGTGAAACTATCGTTTAGACCCCATAGTTACCTTTGTGGTGTTTCAAAATGGCATTAGATGAACATTTTAATTTTTGTTTTCTTTTGACCAAAGTGGGACATTGAAGAAAATAGATAGACCATGTGGGGCTTGGGATGGGGAGTTTCCATTTTCCTTGCCATCTCTTGCATAAAGGACCTTTGAGTTACAATTTTTTTAATTTATATTACAATTTTTTTTCATGTTTGTTCATAAATCAAAAATTGCTATATAGGATCACATTCCACATATTCATATATCTTGGGTGAAAATATGTTCATTAACTTAATTATTTGGAATATGTTAACTACCGTTGATAAATCATTTATTGTGTGATATACGTATTTTTCCATACTGTAATGATATTTATCATTGGAGATTAATTAGTTGAACTGATAATAATATTTTATTTTAGTATATATGTGTTAAATGTGACAAATAGTAATGGATTAAACTTTTTCTAGTGGGATGATAGTTATACAAGGGGTTTATGATTGATTCCTTGCAGAAGAATTGTGCTATCCCAAAGTCTGATTATATATATCGAAATGGATTTTTGGGTTTTAATTATTTCCATCACATTATAAATGAAGTTGTATAAATGTAGTCTTATAGGAATATTTGGGAAATAAGGATGAAACTCTCCTGAAAAGAAGGATGTTCCTTCACAACCATCAGATGTGTCAGAGTATGAAACTGTGTATGCTTCCACACCTTCTTGGTGGATTAGTTAGATGGTATGATTCAACCAAAATTCGTTATCTTAATTCCAATCAGAAGTGTTGGAGTTCATTCCTATGGTTTAATTATAATTGGCTGTCAATTCAAGCAATTTTCAACCATCATGGTCACTACATACCCTTAAAAAACTAATGAATATGTGGAAATAATTGTGGTTATTTTTGACTTAGTATTGAATCAAAAGTATCATCAAGACTATTGGAATCCCCCAATGCACATTTTTGATGTTGTGGGTCCCTATATAGATGTACACATAGATGACATTACATGATTTACTATTGCTAATGGAGATGAAATTTATATAGATATTATGACAATAAATAATTGCATTTTGATAAATACATTCCATATAATGAAATCTTGGCTAAAGTTGCTCAATGTGAATCTTGATGACTCAAAAAATTAGGGATTTATTTGGCCGTGAAATTATCCATGGTCTGAACATGATTTTTCATTAAGAAGGAAGAGATATTATTCATTTTTTCATCAATTTCAAAAATATTAAATATGTGACAATGCCTAATATCTATCATTTTACTAGTATCAATTATCTATTAGACCAGTTATGGCTAGCTCAATGGTTCTCCAAGATTGATCGTTAATCAGGCTACCACCAGTTATGGGTTAAAGTGAAGGACATCCCATAGAAGGAGTTTATGAGTAGGTATACATTTAATGGGTATATTTTGATTTGATTTAGTTAGAAAAAATATTTGAAATTGTTCATGGATATCATTAACATGTTCTTCCACCCATAACTTGGCTCATTTATCATGGTGTTCGTTGGATAAATCCACATCATCACACAGACACTAGAATAGTATGTCATACATCACGAGACAAACCCCAGTTGGATTTGAGAACATCAACTTTATAAAAATCTATATAAGTGTATATTTTGGATTTAGGAGGGGAGGTTCTTGGGGAATGTGGTATATGAGATGGTTATTTCAATACATTTGGTGAATGTAAATGAAATGATGTTAGGGGAATGTCTGTATAATATATTCATGACCATGAGATTCTTGGTTTTAGTATGGTAATATTTTTTTTACCCAAGAATTCTGTCATCAATTTGAACATTTGACTATATTGACTATGAAAGGTGTAACATTTCAGCAGTCTACTATATTAAAGAGGTATTTCATTATCTATAATGGAGGTTGAATAAAACATTAATACTGATACTCTCTGTGCTAGGGATCATATATTTTGTATAATACAATATATCACAAAATTATTTTGCAGTTGAAAAAATAATGATTGCGTAGTAATTAGCTGATGGTTCATATCATAATGACCCCAGAATGAGGACTACCATACTCTTGAAATAGATTCAGTATCCAAAGATCACAAACAGAAGTGTTGGTGACACTATCACCTTGGTATGAGGTTTTGTTTATAATGACCACAAAAGAAACCATTACATCTTTATAATATGAGACATAAACATATGGTAGAGGATCTATGTGGGGTATCTATTGATTTTTGAATTTTAGATGGAATATAAACCTTGTAATAATAACTTCTTGTATGATTCTTTTATCCATAAGATAGAGTTAACTGAAGAACTTGGGAAGATGCCTTCTGAGGAGTACTATCACATGATGAAATTGTTGTCTGACTGATGGATGAATGATTATTAGGATCAGAGATGGATGAGTTTTTATCCTATTGGAGTATCATATTCCTCTTCATACTTGGTAAAGGTAGTACATGACACTAAACAAGACTGTTCTTTGATGTGGACATAGAAAGGTGAAGGTGACCTGATACCCAGTGGTTGTTTGGTGATGATGATGTGATCTTTATGTATGGGAGAGTTGTAGTCCTTATTACTATAAAATATATTCTGATTATGTAGTTCCACATTTATATATGGTATAAACACCATAGTGTTATAGAGATATACCACGACTTCATGAAAAAGTTCTAGTGGATAGGTATTAAGAGGGGCATTGTGAGAATCATTTCTCATTTCCCTACATACAAATGGGTAAAAGATGAGCACTAGTGTCTAGGTGGTTTTCTCTAACCAAATATTTTTTTGATGTTAAATTTTTAGGATTTCATGATAAGATTTTTGATAAGGTCACATAGGTCCTCATGGAATCATGATACTATTTGGGTCATTATCGATTGTCTGACGACGGTTTCCCACTTCATACCAATCCAAGAGACTCACTCAATAGATGAGCTGGGAAAGCTATATTTATTTGATTTTGTATAATTTTAATGAGTTCCATTAATAATTTTATCTAATATTGAAACATGTTTTACATGATAGACTTCAAGACCTACCTGAATGCACCAGGGACTCAGTTGATATTTGTTATAATATACCGCACTTAGACTGAAAGAAAGTTGGAGGGAAATGTTTTTGAGATTAGAGGATATTTTTAAATCTTGTTTTCTAGAAATTGGATGAGATTGATTTGATCATGTTGTATTATTAGATTTCAAACAAAACAAAAGATACAAGGAATTGAATTAGATATTATATTATGCGGATCTTTACTTTAGTATATATCATTCACCACTCTGTTGGCATAATGCTGGTGAGGAATATGTTGTGGGATCTTGTTGGGTTAAAGAGATATCATAGAGAATGCAACTGATTTAGAATATTTTGATCAATACAAGGAGTAAACATATATTATATTATGGCCATAGGATAATACATTTGAGGTTTTCTATATGAGATCAATTTTTCCGGGAAGTGACTTCAATGTTTGGCCATCAAAGTTTGTAGATGCAACGATGTCAGCCCTATATTTTTTTGGATCCTTAGACATCAAAGAGTGGGTTGATATAATACTATATAATTTAGATATCTCTTTATATTTCGGAGGAGGTAATGAGGCGTTTCATGTGTTTTAGAATTATATGTACTAACCCAATACTATACACATTATAAAATGAGGGGATTTAGTGATGAATCATGATACATTATAAGAGGAGTTCCTCATAGAAATTGTACAAAAGGGGGAGAATTTATTTTTTTTAGAATTTTAGTTCCACTTTTAACGATCATAAAAATTCATGGAATGATCCAAGAGGGGTAGTGGGAGAAGGATTCAGATATTCAATCATAATGGAATGATTTTTTTATTAATGTCTTCTAGAGAGACTTATTGCGGGTATGAAGTCCATAAAAGGGAATAATTGTAACATTTATGTTTTTAACTTCTTTTATACCAACTATTTTAAAATATTTTAAAATCCTTTTCTTTCTGAAATTTAAAATCTTCATGTATATTCTTACCAATATGTATCATCTATTCTTTGTGTAATGGTATGGTGTGTTTCAAGACCTCTCTATAAATATAATTAAATTTTTCTTGAGATTCCTAAGAAAAATATTTCTCTAAATAATGGTAGGATGTAATTTCTATGTACTGATTAATGTAAAATCTATTTTTCAATGGTTGTGTTAGGTAATTACAGACACTGTATAAGGGTAATTCTATTCTAACAATTGCCAGTTAAGTGTAACATATGTATTTTATATAGGTAAATTTCTATTTTAAATTCCTATGTAAGGTTACCTTTGTCTTGTGATGGCTTACATACCATTTCTTATAAGCTACGTAACAGTAGCTTTCTTACAGTGTATGTGTAAACAGGAGTGACGAAAGGGTTAGATGGATTTTCTAATGGCAGTGTAACATGAAGGCAATATTGCATAAGGGTATACATATCATCACTACGGTTGCATAATGGTAGCCCGATATAATCATATGAATCCTAGTAGTTAGGTAATGGAAAAACTATGGTAACGCTACACTAAATTGTTTTGGAAAAAATATTTAAATTACCTTTCATTGGGTTTATTCTCCCATAGATCACACCTGTAACAAAATTTGAGGATTTTAAATTCCAAAATCATGATAAATTTTATATTGGATCATTAAAATTAATATGTCATATTTTATTATGTTTTTAATGAAACCAAAAATAAAAGTATCATATATTAAAGGCCAAATAATTATATTTAATTTGTGTGTTTATGTATTTAAAAGAAGTACATGATTTACTTACTTAAAATGAATAAACCCTAGAAGATTATATTTTTTATTATCTTTAGTCTGGGTAGACCATCAATTCTATTGAAGTTTGGTGAATCCATATTAGAACTATAAAAATTATTTATCTTATTTCTAAGTGCATTATAGATTTTTATAACCTCTATTCTTATAAATTCAATGTATTAAATTATATTTCTATCATTCTTATTTCACGTAATTTTTGTAAATAATGTAAAAAACTATTAAAGGTTAAATATAATCAATTACTACATGAATATCATTAAATTTTCTGGAGTGATAGAGCATTATCATATGAATTTTTATAATTTTTCACAATGGAATAATTTCTAGCACATATTTTTGTTTAGTTAAATAATCTAGAAGTTATCCAGGGGAGTGGAAATTTTTTCATATGTGGTTATTTATTTATTTTTTGAAATAAATTAATGGAATTAGTTCAATGAATCCCTAGACTGAGGATGAAGATGATGAACACCTAGATATGGTTCAAGTTTCAATTCATCAAGGAACCATGAGGTTCTTAAACAAAATCCCCGATGTTGGTACTTACTTATATTTTTTGGGATCTTATTCACCCCCATTACCATGATATAATTCTTGAATTGGAATACATGATATACATTCTGGATTTTTATCACATGTGGGTGTGTGCGTAGCCCATCTGAATATTCTATATGTATGTTTGAAATGCATACATTCATATTTTGTTTGTTCATGTTCAACATAGACCACATGTATTGTTTGATAAGATATTTACTCATAGTAATATTTCACTATTTCTTGTATAGTTTTAACTCTTATGTGGGACCTTGGAGGTATTGTTGTTGATTACCAATGTAGAAGGACCGCCATGGATTTTTTGCTCCTTAGATGGAATGTGTGAACAACTTATGATGATAAAGATGGTGGACCTAAGCACATGGTAGGGATGAAAAAAACGACACTTCTATATAGTTCGATTTACCTGATTCCTTGCAGATGGTAAGAAAAACGTTACTGAATTCCTAATGGAATCTGAGTACCAAAATCATTTGACGCCTAGTGAATACTAAGAACTAAAATATCATAATTTCTGGCAGATATTGAGTAGTGTTTTTAGACAATGCTGAAAAACATGACAACATCTTTGATTGTTCTTTATTACTCCTAATATCTTGAAAATTCGTAAAACTGGATGTCTATAGAAGTAAAATGAGTGCTAGTAGTATCATGTTTAACACCTGGGTTATATCTTTTATATTTCCATGTTTCTTGTATATTTATTTTTTGGTTATTGTATGGACCTATTTACATGATCACATAAGTTTAAGATAAATGGGAGTTCCCTACTAGGTTATATTAATCTCATATTTTATGGGAATGTCTATGCTTGTGAATAATTTATATATAGGGATCCGAGATAGGTAGTGGAGAATTTGGTTTATGGTTTAGTCATAAATCATGGAGTGGGAGGTAGGATATGGACATTATTCCAAGGGAAAATACTACCCTTATTTTTTTATTTATTAATCTGCTTTATATATACTCTATTTGGTTTTACCAGATTGGAAAAGAATTTATTTTTTTTATTTTATGAATTTCATACCATCATTTAGTTTCCACACATTACTCAGATTACTTATTTTTTTATTACTTGTGTTATGAAATTATATATATTGGATAGTGTCTCCACTGACAGACAAAAACTCATGATACTTATTGATATCCTATTGTATATGGGGAGGTGTGCATGTGGTAATTTGAATCATCAATTCAGTCATGGTAGGTATGGTATGGTTTTTTATGGCATATATATTTTTTGTTAATTTAGATATTTTTTGATCCTTTTAGAAAGGGGAGATCATGTATTAACTCGATCATTACATGGTTCATGAAAATGAGTCTTGAAAACACTTTTTATTTAACACTCCCAAGGTATATGATTTTGTTAAATCAAAACATTTTTATGGATCATAATGAGGGATTTGAATATTTTAAGGTTATAAAAACCTTAAATGGAAGTGACTACTAATACAATATATTTAAATAAAGAGACTCATATGCTATGGAATATATAAATCGATACCTTTTCCTTGATAATGGAAAATATGGATCTTGAGAGCATATATTTAAATTATTTTTTCTTTAGAATATTGTAATAATTATCTTGGTTATATAGGATCTATATTTTTAGGATTTGGTAAAGAAGTATTATGAACCCTACTCAAAGTAACCTTTGATGAATGAATAATGATATTGGATTAAATGAGAGTGATATAGGTTTAATTGAGTCTAATAAAAGTTGAGTTGTAATAACTATATGATAACATGATAGTGTTATACTGTGAGACATATTACATAAAAATTTCATATGGTTATGTATGAAAAATTATAACGATGATCAACACTAATGTTAACAATTTTAGATTTAGCAATTAATAATTCTTAATGGAATGAAGTTAGAAATGGATTTACTAGTTAATGAAGATGATTTTCAAATGAAAGTAGTAAACAAATGATGGGATATAGAGTTCACTTTTATATAGATGCATTTAACCTATTATATATATATGTATAACTACCTCATTAATAGGTGTTGGAGGTTTTTTATGTATAATATCAATGATAAGTGGAAAATAACAATAATTTTGTTGAATTTTCCTAGAGAGTTTCAAGAGTTTACTTTAGTATCATAATGGAAGGGATATTCCTGTTATTTCACTAATGAAAATTCTTATCCAACATCATCAAGAGAGGATTTAAATGCTATGAAATCAAAAACTATAATTTTCACTCTCAAAACTATATCACTTTCAACAGCACTTCTAAAACCTATCATAGATAATAAAATTACTCACTTTAAATACATCAAAATGTCTAGAATCGTAATCTAAATTTGAATGATGGAAGAAGGTGAATGACCTTAAGAAAATCAATAACTAGAACAAAAATTTCCATTCCTTCCAAAATGAGTAGGTACGATGTGTTTTCATTGTTTCTTATATATATATATATATATATATATATATATATATTACCTTATCAAACACAAAAAAACCAATGTGGAAGGGTTGTATTAATACCCAAACTATTACCTAATTAAAAATACTAAATAATAATATAAAATATATCTTCATAATTAAAATTTTACTTTAATAGATTATGGATAAATTGGAATAAAAATGAATATAATTAGTTAGCTAGTCTGGATTATTTATCTACAACATCACTTAAAGAATAAAATGAAATTATGCAATTATTAAATAATAATGCATTGAATCTTGATTAATTGAGGAATAATGAGTAATTGAAACATGAATATATAATCGTCATAGTAAGACTAATTCAATAATTCACAACCACAACACTCTATAAAGATCATGAAACAAAATAATCTTCTCACTTTATTTCAATATTTAGAACAACTGTCCATAATAAATTAATTCATTTGATGATAATTCCCGATGCGTAAAAAAACTAGACTATACGCTTCTATGTTTTTTACCATTACCATTGGGATGATGGTAAAACACCATTGAAAAAATAATTCTCATTATATGGTAGGGATCACAATTATTCATTCAATGTCACACGATACACACATTTTCTTTATAAATGATATATTTTTAAGTAGATGGGTTCTCGATGAATCGTTATGGAGATGACCAATTAGGTAGGGGGTTAAATCATCATGGTGGGAAAAAAGGTAAGTTATTGTCACCTAAAAAACTACAAATGAAAGATAAATAATGTGGTATGCAATTTTGATATCACAATGAGAACTTATTCAATATCCTTAATCTTATTGGGTTTTACCTAACACAATCATATTATGGAGATGATTACTAGAGAGAAAACCATCATGTTTGTTATTGGATATATGAAATACATCTCTATCTATCCTATAAAAAATAAAAATTCCCCCCAGTTTTTAATCAAAGAAGATATCACCACTTGTATTGGTTTTATCTAGTAGTTCCTAAGATAGAGAATAACCAAATCACTGAAGACTCAAACATATAGTTAGAAATTACTATTTTTTAAAGTATCACTCCATCTTATATATAAAAAATCTAATTATATATTACCTTCAACTATCTAAGGAACTCATCTATGATCTTTTTTGAGGAATTATTAAGCTATAAATATTATAAGATTGATGTTCCCAATATAGAGTCATATCATAAAAAAACTGGGTTCCCTAAATTATTTATAGTCATATACTTTTAAAATGATTTTTTTGAGAAGCATACATATATGGGGAACAATAGATTATTTAATTATTTCCTGATATTTTTATATGTTCATAAATACATGATCTGTATTGATTTGGGATTTAATGCAAGTTTCAAAAATCTTATCTATTTTGGGTACATGGAGGATGACTTTCCAACTTCTTATTTATCAATATGTGGTTAAAAAAGTGTGAATAAAATCATATAAAAAAGTTTATATGAATTTTTTGAGGTCTTGTATCCAATTATAGGTTCATAGTTATTCACTACGAAATAACCATTATTTCTATATAGCATAGAACATAGATTTATATGCATATTGATGTACCCTTTTTCAATCATCAATATCTAAATTACAACAGTAATGGGAATTTTGGGGTATGATATGTTTACTATTTACACATTGAATCTGATGAACTTATATATTGATGCAGAGTAGTATATATTATGGGAAAATATTCCATTAGTGGTCAAGAAAACTAAATTTTGAGGCCCTTATAGTTGACAAGTGAATCTAATTAATCGGTGTAATTACCAAGGAGAAGATTTATTACAACCCATTAAACATTCCAAATCAATGATTATAGATCAAGGAAGTTACCTAATAATTCTATCCACTAGTGAGAATACTAAAATCTACTTTATTTCATATTTTAAACTGAAATATTTCTCCACTAAGGATCCCTTATCAATAAAGGAAGAGATCTCTATGAAACCCATGTTCACAAAAATTAAATACAAGAATTTATACCATAACACATGTTTGATTGATAGATAATCAATGTAATTAATAATTTTTGATCAATTTTAGATACAAAATAGAGAGGAACATAGGGATTAATATCATTTTAATCTATAAACATTGGGTTAATATGGAATGATAAACCCATTTAATCTTTAAATAAGAGTTACCTTATAAATAAGTTTGGAGACCCTATTTATCCTGTTGAATATTTAAAAGATATTATATCTTTAACCCTTATGGAATACCTGTTAGAGGAGAATAAATATTTTCACTGGCTTACAATATGGTTGTTTTATGCATATTAGATGAACCCTAGAAAGTTGAATTCAGTATTTAGGAATAACCACATCCCACAATGATAACTGAAACATTGGTTTCTATATAACATGAGAAATGTATTTACCTCAAAAACGGTCTAGGAAATATTCAAAAGGAACTATATGGATATTCTAGAGTTAGAGGTGTACTTATATATAAATTTTTAATGTCATATAGGTAATAATAATATTTAAAAATGAATGGAAAAAATGATAGATCCATCTCACAATTCTATGTTGTAAAACGAGGATGAAAAATGGATAATGTAAAAAAATTATATCAGTGATCTCATATATATTTTTTACTATCACTTCAATTTTCAAGAAATATAATGGGTAAAATAGGGATGATATTGATAATAGCGATTAAAACATATATTTTTAAAAAGAGGAATTCTCTATGATGACCATGTATATTTCAATTGATGGTAATAATGGTTATAATTACCTCTCATTCATGGATGGTACTATTGAAATAATTAAATCCAGATAAATTTTTCTAATGAAAACGTTATGTCATTTAGGGAATCCAAGGCTTATATTGCTGCTGAGATATTCCTAATAGTCCCAAAAGATAGAGGTCACCCAATAGAGGGTGATAAATTACATTTTAAATCCCATCCTCTATAAAAATATATAATGTTATTTATATGACCTGATTATTATTCCTTAGATACCCCATGATCATTTAAAAACTTTATTTTTCATCTTCAACATCACATGAATAGATTATATTGTGATAGATCCAGTGAATTGTGTATTTTGAGTAATATAAAAACAATTCCCTGTCTTTAAGGTCTATCAACTGGGGTTTTATGTTTACTAAGAGAAATCCATTTAAATAGTATACATTTCCACATTTGAAACCATTTTGGGTTGGGAGGAATTCATTGTATTTATTTCTAAACAATTCCATTAATTAAAAATATGAATTTTGTTATATTAATAAATTGACTATAAAATAAGATACTTATTAGTGAAATGTATATTTTTATGAAAGTGTACAATGTTATAAATTATTTTCTAATGCCCCCTTCCATTTAAATGGCACATATTGACTTAAAAACCATTATTTTAAATGTTATTTCTTTAGAGTGTTCCCTTATTTCCCTCCTTAACCATTATACCGATACATTCATGGAGAACAATATGTACTTTCTCAACAAATAGATTCTAGAAATAGATATTTGATATAATGTTATTGATAATAACTTCTTTAAACATATTTTTATCATAGAGATGAACTACCATTATCTATAACATAATGATATCCCATTGTTACACCGTTAGGATTTTCTCAAATAAATACAAATTCTTTCACTATTGAGAGGATGATTAACAAAATGGTTTATCATCCCTGAGCAATTTGAAATTCATTTTTACTATAAAAGGTGATTAGTAGAAGTGTAATATTATATTTTTGTGATTAAAATAATTTCATTAAAGTGAATATTATAGAGATAGAACTTCATAACAAATCATAACAAAGAGTTTTTATCCATCCTTAAATATTACTATATATGGGTAATGTATATTAATATTTCCTTTCAGGTCCTACCATTAAAAATAATAGAAGACATGAGAACAAATTGGGATGTCTTGGGGATTGGATTTTTTTAACCATTAATGGTATATTCTTCCTACTCATTCCACCTCCTATAAAAGATTATTTACACTATGGTAGAGGACTGAAGTTTTATAAAAGAGTTATAGTTGAATTTATAGTCACTTGTTTCATAACAAGACATAAAATATGATTCCGAGGTATCGATTTGAAATAGAAGTATATTCCATAATGAATTTGGTGTTGTTACCTATACATTATTATGTACAAGGGATGATATTACAGTTTCATTTGGAGACAATTTTTTTTTTCATATTCCATAATCACACATTTATCAAGATGATACATTGTCTAAATAGATTCCAACCCAGATGGTCTCTATCCATTTGATATTTTTATCATTATTAAACAAATAATCAAGGAATATCTATCTTTCAACATATAAATAGAAGAAATAAATGAACTTAAAGTCACCCTATACAAAGGTGATTCCAAATATTCTCTAATGTACATGGTAATTGAAACTACGATAAATATGGGTTTATGGACTACTATGTTTTTTTAGTGCTAGCTAAAAGTATTGATAATAGCACCCTTTATCAACAGTAGAAAGAACACTGAAAATGGCGGCCTCTAGAAGCATTTTTTTACCATAAATAATGGATATTGTTAATCATCACCAAAACACCTGATAATGGTTCTCATTATATTCTCACAATTTAGAGAGTATTGTTAAAGGGTTCCCTTTACAAGTGACACTAAGCAAGAAATATTATATATCATTAAAAATAATATATTAATAACAAAATATATTTATTTTGATAAAAATATAAAATATATTTCTAAAAATGTTTTAGATAAGTCTAAATATTTATTTACACTCAATATATATAATATTTTTTGTTTAAATGATTTATAAAATAAATAAAAATATTCTTAATTAATAAATTTGTTATTATTATCGAGTAGTAAACTCTTAAAAAAATTTGATAAAAAAATTAATTGATTTAATGAAGGGTATATGTTATGTTCAAAACATGTCTTGAATATCAAAATGAAATAACCTTTTTTTCTCGAAGTCCGTTATGGTTTTACCACATATCAAGTTGAACCATACGAATACATATATGTCTTTATAACCTTTGTGAACCGTTTTACATATTTTCCAGTCCAAAAGGCACAAAATTCATCTAAAAATAAGTTTTTCTGGGTATCCCTATTTATTAACAAAAAATGAAATTTTAGACTCGTTTATGTGGGTATTATTGTACTTTTTTATTGAGACTAAATTTATTTTGAGTTATTAAATTCATATTGATATAATGGTTTTAATGTCTTATAATTTTCCATATTTTATTTTTATTTATAATTAAATATATTCTTATATTCTTATATTTACTTATAATAAATCTATTTTATAGATACATATTAATATAAAACAGTATTTTTAAATATATAAACCATATTAAAATATATATTTATTATTTATGTCATTTAAAATAAAAAATTTCCAATTTTAATTACCATATCAACATGCATTAAAATATATACACATATATTTATACCTATATAAGAAATATTTTATAAAAACATGTGTGTGTTTATGCAAAAATAATTATTTATGTGTATATTATAATTTTTGTAGATAAATAAAAATATATGTAAATATTTTTTGTGTATTGTGGAAATATAAATATGTAGTTATGTGTGAAAATATGTTCATATGCGTGTGTGTGTCAATAATGTTTGTATATCATAAATAAATGTATTTCTATATAAATACATCATTATCATTAAATATAGTTTTAAATGTATTTATAGTAAGACTATTTGAAAAAATATATATAATGTTAATATATATATGTGTTTGTGTGTGGGTAATGATAGAAAAATTATATTATTATTTTCATTCTCATATACGTAAATGAATATGAATATAAATACATTAAAATAAATTTAAGTGTAAATTTGTATCATACAGAATTTCACAATAACACCAACATATATTTTATAAACTTATTTGAAAATAATTATATATACATATGAAAAATTATGATATATGTAAATATATTTAAATAAAAGTAATTTAGATCACAATACACAGTAAAAAATGTGTGTCAGTGGTAAAGAGGATTGATTTTACTATAGATGTTATAGGATCAAATCTATGAGATTTTGGGTGTGGGTGAGAAGTTATCTAGTTCTAAGGAAGGGGGTTCACGAGGGCTTAAGAAGGTGGATGATGTGGGCTGGTTGGTTGGAGTGATGAGAAATATTCATTAAGAATTGATAAATTGTATAAATAAATTTTTTTAATTTTTTTATTAGTTAGTGAAAATGGTACTGATAAAATAACCATTTATCAGCCCTTGAAAAAATCTATGATGATGATCCCATTTACAAGTAAAAAAATGTACAGAGAAAGGGGGACTTTATTAGTGTTCAATAAAAGAACTGATAATGGGGTATTTTTATATCAATAATGAATAGTGCACATAAAATCCAACATTATGAGTGATTTTTTTCTAGCCCTCATAAAAATTTCCTTTTATCATTGCATCAATAGTCATAACTTTTTAGGTGATGATAAAGGTCCTCTACTAGCACTATTAAAATTTTGTTTTATAGTAGGGTATAATGATTCCTAAAAAAGGTTATTATAATTGGAATAATGATCATTTGTAGGATTGATTTTAAAGAAGCATATCAATAAATATATAGTAAATGTTTTTTTCCATTAGGATAGATCAAATTCATAAAAGCTCATATATAATAGGGGAGTTAACGTGGTTCTATTGTGTAATAATTATGGATGGATAAAATTAAATGATATATAGGAATTTAATTCTGTTTCTTGTGTTTCTCAATAAACATTGAGCAAAATCTTCCCCAATACATAAAAACATGAATATTTCTGTACAAAAATTAACGAATGACTATATATAATTCTTCAATAGGTTTAACATGTTTCAGATAAAATATTATTTCATCAATAAATACAAATATGCTCCTTCACATAAACAAATGATTTTTTTCATGTCCATTTGAGAGGTATAGGTTATTGGTTCTCACACTCCTATCATAGTGTGGTAGATTATTTTCATTCTTGTAACCCTAACATCATCTCCAAATAGAACAAATTTGTACTAATACATGATATCAACACAAAGGATGTAATCAACATGGTGAAATTCAACTTCATGATGATATTGTAGTACCTCAACAAATCATGATGAATAATGGGTCCAATTTATTTATTTTTTTTTAACTTAAGAGACTCTATATGGAGATAAAATTAAATCCAATCACATATTATGCTTCGGTTGGTCTATAAATGGATAGATAAAGGAATGTAATATTAATTTTTTCAAATAATTTTATGATGATATTGTGGTGAGATAAAAGTATTTCCATAAAAAATTATTTCATCCTATAGAGGCATATATCACCATTACATATACATCAACAAAAGTGATCCCAGATTAATTTTTTTAAAAGTTTTATATTTATTGATTTTTAGATTAATTTTATTTGTATATACATTTGATATCATCATTAATTTGGTAAATGACCTCATATAAATATTTAATTAGTTATAGATACATGATTATAAATTAACAAAAACCATTCATAACCATATAGTACACCTAAACCGTGTTGCATGAGTATCAAATAAAAAGGTTCACAAACATTCATTCATTTGAGGATATATTTTATATTCCATGAGAATGCCTATGATTCATTAGAGGAAACTCTCAAAACTAAATAAAAAAAAAGGAAGAACCTAACTATATATAAATTTTCAAGTAATATAGAGAATATTATCAAATTATAGTGTATAGAGAGGATATCACACCTCTAACCCGTTCATGGTTCCTCAAGAAATACATTGCATAAATCCACATTTCATTTAATGAATGTACTAATTCATGTTACTTATGTATAAAACACAATTTAATCATGAGAAGATGATCAATATCATGACTCATGTTCCTTATCACAAGATATTAAAATTCAAATCCTAATGTTCATGACCATATGAACCTAATAGACTAAGGTAGATTGTGTATCACCCATGGTCCAATGACCCAACATTTTTCAATCGAAATTCATTTCTTATAATTATGTCATAAAATAACATGAAAACAGAACATAATGAACTACTAAGTGATAAGTGGCCTTTAATCATAAGTTTGTCACATCTGTGTTTGGAATTTTAAAAATCTGACATACACAGTTTTGTCCAAGATGATTTTTGGTGTCTAATAAAAATAATAATTTTTGGTGAATAGTAACCTAACCTTATGAATAGTAACATACCCTTATGAATAGTGATATACCGTAATTAATTGTATCCTTACCTATGATAGTATAAAAATAATTTTCAAGTGAAAGTATGATGTACCTATATTTTAGAATAAGTAAATGAATGTCTTAAAAATATTTTTTAGTAGTAAATTATGATTTTAATTATATATTAAATTAGTCATATTTAGAAAATTATTTTTGAAAACTGGACTACATTTTTTTATTCTACACGTCAAAAAAATGGTTCGGGTAAAATTTTGGGATTTTTTTTAAAATACTAGAATTTTTTAGGAATAGTAAAACAAAATAATTTACCGTATAAATACATTATAATTTAATCCCACTATTCCAGAAATCACAAGTGATGTAAGAACACAATTCTCAAACTCACATGCCTTATTTACTATTTTTGGTCATGTATGACTCACTATTCCTTTTCTTAGGGGAAATTAAAAAACTAATTAATTTTATATTAAGGAAACCCCTCTTTCCTCCACTATAAAACTCATCCGTCATACCCTCATTTCCTCACACCTCTCATTCTCCATGCTATCTATATACTCTTCCCAAAAATCTTACCTAGCCCTTCTCTGATGTTTAAGAGATGCTGGTATAATCAAAAGTCCAATCCTAGCTTCCTTAATTGGCTCTCAAGAGGATGATTAATGAGGTATTTTCTCTCCCTCTTCTCCTTTAATGTCCTTTAATATTCAAGTTTATTTCATGATCTATCCCCAACTATCTTCATCCAAATAGTCTTGTAAATATATAATTATACATTCACTATAATGTTATGATATTATATCATCCATCCCCCTTTACCTCTTCAATTTATTTTTATTAAAGAGAACGTTGTTCATGAGGTGTTAATTTATCACTTTCAAGAACGACACATTTTCTCCTTCCTTTTCTACCTTCATATAAGGACAAGAAACCATTTTTTATAGTTGAACCAGAATATTGTTTATTTATTATCACCTATTTAATGTTCAGGAAATAACTTATTTCCATATTACTAAGTGACAAATTAAAACAAGTTCATTGTGATAAAAAAACCGCCCAAATTAACCCAAATAATCATCATTTAATTATAATCTAACGATTCATAAACATGGATCTAATATAATTAATTATAAATCATTAAAAATCCTATAATATAATTAATAACATGTAATATCAGTTATGGTTGTTTACCCATGTTCTACCCAAACTTTAATTTAAGAATAAAAGTGAACTACTCAAGAAAACCAAAAAAATAAACATTCCCAAATAAGGTTTTTAAACACTATAAATCATCCAATGGTACATAAAATCACTTAATGATACCATAATGAATCTTATTAATGTAAAAAAGGTTCAGGATTTCTAATTAAATAAAGTAAAGTCATTATAAAATACATTAAATATGAGGAAGCATTCAGATACAAGGTAATGGGAAATTCTCGAACCCAACCTTCATCCATCGGGTTCTCCCTCTTTCACTCCATTTTTTTGATAGGGTTACCCCTTAAAGAATTTTTTTTCATTATTGTATTTCTTTTTCTATAAAATTCATGTTTTTCACTGGTATTTATGAAAAACCAAATGTTTTCCAAAAGAACACTTCTTTCAAGAAGACACCTTTTACTTCTCATTCAGGATTGACAGTCTTGTGACATGTATGTTATTCCCTCATTCTTTTGGGAACCATATGTTTATGAATGTTTTCTTATGAGATTAAACCCATTCCATTCCATGGATTCATTATGTTAATTTATGTTATATGTTCATTGTGTCACACATGATAAATGATACTGTTATGATGTGATGGGTGTGCCTGGAATTTTATAGCGCAATTTGAATGTTTAAATTTGATGGGTGCGCCTGGAATTATAGATCGCTCCAATGCATGAGGTAAAGTTATTAATATCATTAGTAAATGTTATATGATGTGTTAACAAGATTCTATATTGGTTCAAAAGTATGTTTGGTAGTTAACCACTAAGACATGATGTTTCATTTTTTATGCATTACCACATTCCAAGTCTAATATCTATGCATCCTCTCATGTTCATGATCATTTTACCATGCTATGATTATTCTCACCCCATGCTATATTTTTATTATATATCCTCTTACTGGGCTTCTTTATCACCCCTTTTTTATGTATATCCTCTTGTGGCTACATGTACTATGGAGAGGACATGTTCCAATATCAAGATAGAGAAGAAGAAATTAAATAAATGTTTATGCTTGATGTTGTAAATGTTATGTATTGTCCTAGTTTTCCCAATACACTAAACCTTTGGATCCTATCTGGGTAATAATATTATGTTGATTATCTTTAAAATGATGTAATAGTATTTTATGAAAAGGTTGGGTCACTATAGTTGGTATCTGAGGAAAGGTTTAGTTAATTTGGAAATTAGGATGAGTGAACCCTATAAAAAACCTATAGCATGAGACTAATTAAATATATGTACACAAGAATATTTACATAGGGATCCCATATGTTATTATTTTAGTATAAATTACTGAAATGAATAAGTTATGAATTCATGAATTGTTTACTTATGTTTTTTTCTAAACTTTTATATTTTAGAAAATGGTGGGAACCACGAGAAATAAAGCCAACAACTCATGTGAGGGCCAATGAAACGATTGCCCGAATGACATACCCAATGATTTGGGATGTGGAGTTCATAATTTCATGGTGATGATTACACAACTATATCAGCTTATGAACAATAACCATAACAATGGGGAATATCCTCCTTCCCAAAAGAGGGAGAAATTTGGAATCAAATGATTTATGCAGCAACAAACACCGACGTTTAGTGGATCCTATGGTCCACTAGTTCTGAAAAACTGGGTCAAATCCATGGAGAAGATCTGTTATGTGCTTCACTGTTCTAATATAGAGAAGGTGAACCTAGCCATTTATCGTCTAGATGGAGAAACCGATCAATGGTGGGCTTTGATTAAGAACACCATGCCAAGGGAGGAAATTGAAGAGATAGAATGGGAAGACTTTAGGATAATGTTTCTTAATAATTATTTCCAATGAACTCTTCATACGAAGATAGAGATAGAATTCATAGATATCAGGAAAAAAGAAGAAGAATATGTCACAAATTATGAAACAAATTTCACAAGGCTTGCAAGGTACACTTTGGGTTTTGTTATCAACAAAGATACAAAATTGATAGATTCATTAGTGGATTAAAACCACACCTTAGAAATGATCTTGCAATTTGATACTTTGGGAGTTATGAAGAAGTTGTTAGATATACTCTCGATGTGGATATGGAGTTTAGAGAATGGTCCCATGGCTATGGTGATAAGAAACAAAAGATGGAGTCTTATACCAGTGGACCTAATGATAAGGGTGGGAAGAAATCTCAATGAACCACATACCAAAATGTGGAAAGTTGCACCATTGGAACTGCCTCAAAGGGACGTGGAAATGCATTAAGTGTGTGATATAAGGACACCATGCTCAAGAGTGTCGAAAAGACATGAAAAGGAAGGATAATATATATGATGAAAGAATAGAAGCACTCATGGTACGATGCTACAATTGTAGAGATCTTGGGAACTATGAAAACTAATTCACTAAACCTCGAGCTCTTAAGGGTAATCATTTTCGGCAATCACCAAAGCCTAAGGAACAATGGATGGCTTGATCCATCACTAATGCGGAAGTGGAGCTTGATAATGAAGTCATACAAGGTACACTTACTATTCAATTGAGAATGGAAAAAGACTTATTTGATTTTGGTTCTATGCATTCCATTATATCTTACAAGTTTTCTAGAACTATAGAATCAGTACCTCAAAAACTTGAAGTAGAGATATCTGTAAAAACACCAAGTGGTGGAATCATTGAAACCCAAGTTTTTGTCTCCTCTCTAGTTTACATATGTGGGAAGATTCTTCAAGAGAATCTTGTAATACATACATTGGGGGAATTCTACGCTATAATGGGAATGGATTGGCTCTCATTATATAGAGCACATATCAATTGTCGGGAAAAAGAAATATCTGTTCATATTCCGAAACATCCCATGATCCTGTACAAATTCATTGAAGATCACGAATCTCCTTTGAAAAATACATCAATGGTGTGGGTGTTGATTCTCTATGAAGAATCATACCTTGCCTAAATGGTTGAGTCGAAGAAAATTGACAACCTTGATTAAATGCCCATCATGAGGGAATACAGTGATGTATTTCCCAAAAGTTACCCGGAATTCCCATGGATCGTGAGGTAGAGTTCTCAATTGAACTCATACCAGGAGCTAATCCTATCTCGAAGTGTCCCTATAGGATATACCCTGTCGAACTGGAGGAGTTAAAGAAGCAGCTAAAAGAGTATCTAGACAAAGGGTTTATAATCCCTAGTGCATCTCCTTGTGGTGCACTAGTTCTTTTTGTGAAGAAGAAGAAGTATTGAACAATGCAGCTATGTATTGATTACCAGGAACACAAAAAGATCACCATAAAGAACAAGTATCCTCTCCCAAGGATTTATGACTTGTTCAATCAGTTAAGAGGTTCTTAATATTTCTCAATGGTGTATCTTCGTTCTAGATATCATCAGGTAAAGGTGAAGAAGGGAGATATTTAGAAGACTGCCTTCCGTACAAGGTATGGGCACTATGAGTTTTTTGTGATGGCCTTCAGACATACTAATGCCACTGCAATCTTCATGGATTTGATGAATTGAGTCTTTAGACATTACATCAACAAATTTTTGGTAGTTGTTATAAATGATATTATCATCTACTTAAAAATAAATGAGGAACCTGAAGAACATATAAGACTTGTGTTGGCGACATTGAGAAAAAAGAAGTTGTACACCAAGTTCAGTTAGTGTGAAATTTGGATGAAACAATTCACATTCCTGGGGAATGTGATCAAAAGTGAGGGAATTTATGTGGATCCTTAAAAAAACAAAGGAAATTGTGGAATGTATCAGGCCCTCTAGTGTCACAGAAATTCGTAATTTTCTTAGATTAGCTGGGTACTATCGACATATTGTGAGAAACTTTTCATGATTTTCAAGCCCACTAACTAAGCTAACAAGGAAATGGGTAAAGTATGTCTAGACAAAAGAATGCGAGGGAAGCTTGAAGGAGCTAAAGAGAAGACTGATCACTACACCTGTTCTCACAAAACCAAAATGTAGTGAAATTTTTGTGATATACATTGATTCTTCCAAGAAAGGCTTGGGTAGTGTACTCATGTAAAATGATAATTTTATAGCCAATGCCTCACGACAGTTGAATATCCATGAGCAGAACATCCTCGACACATGATCTAGAGCATGCAGCTGTGATTTGTGCCTTGAAAATCTGGCGGCACTACCTTTATTGCGAGAATTGTGACATATACACTGACCAAAAGAGCCTAAAGGATGTATTCAATCAAAAGGAGCTCAACATGCATTGAAGGAGATGGTTAGAGCTAATAAAGGATTACTATTTCTCTATTCACTATCATCCTGGAAAGGTGAACAAGGTAGCTGATGCTCTAACCAGAAAAGAACCCACTACTCTTTCCATGCTGTGGATTGAGAAAGACCCTATCTTCTTGGAAATGAAAATAATGGATTTGGAAATCATAAGGGCGGGGGATACATCCTATATTTCCCAAATCAATGTGTAACCATCCATCCATGAGATGATTAAGTAAATACAAAGGGATGATGTGGAGATACAAAAGAGGTTTAATGTAGTAAAGGAAGGGAAGCTTGCGGGGATCCATATCGATGATGATGGTGTGGTTCGGTTTGGAACACTGCTTTGTGTGCCTTCATCACTCGGGATAAAGAAAGATCTATTGGAAAATTCACATAGCTCAACATTCTCTATCCATCCTGGGAGTACAAAGATGTATTGTGATCTCTGAGAAGACTTCTAGTGGGATAACATGATGAAGAAGACTGTGGAAAATATATCAAGGTTCTTTGTATGTTAACAAGTTAACGCTGAGCGACAAAAGTCCAAAGGTATGATGCAGTCATTTCCTATACCCAAGTGGAAATGGGAAAATGTTACTATGGACCTTGTCATGGGTCTCCTAAAGACGTCAAAGAGAAATACTGTGATATGGGTTCTAGTTGACTAACTCACCAAGACTTCTAATTTTATCGCTATTCGGGAAGATCTCTTGCTTGAACAACTTGCAATGATATATGTGTAAGAAGTGGTGAGACTGCATGGTGTTCCGCTATAAATTCTCTCTGACCGTGATCCATGGTTCACATCTAAATTATGGAGGATCCGTCAACAAGCTTTGAGTACTGATTTAAATTCCAGCAGGACCTATCATCACCAAAATGATGGAGTGTCCGAAAGAACTATTCATACGGTTGAAGAAATGCTAAGTGACTGCTCTCTATAATTCAATGGTGGATGGGATCAACATCTCCCATTGGTTGAGTTCTCATTCAACAATAGCTTTAACACTTGTATTTAGATGTCTTCATATGAAGCTCTATATGGAAAGCGATTTAGAACATCAACCTGTTGGGATGAAGTTGGAGAAGGAAAGATACTTGGACCCAATCTTGTTCAAGAGATGACAGAAAAGGTTCAAGTCATCCAGAAACACATCAAATCTGCTCAATGTTAGCAAAAGAGCTATGATGACAACTGTTGAAGGTACATTGAGTTCGACATTGGAGATAAAGTCTTCCTACAAATATCTCCTTGGAAAAGAGTCATGTGATTCAGGAAGAAAGGGAAGCTAAGCCCAAGGTATATTGGCCCCTTTGAGATCCTTGACCACATAGGAGCCATGGACTATCTCCTTGCACTTACAATGATTATGAGGATGTACATACCAGACCCCTCACATGTACTATACTCAGAGGTGGTGCTGCTGGAAGATGATATCTTCTATGAGGAGCAGACAGTAAAGATCCTGGATCAGAGAGATAAGGTTCTACACAATAAGACAACCCATAATTTCAATGTGTTGTGGAGGAACCTTACTTTTAAGGAAGAAACTTGGGAACTAGAAGAGGCAATTTAAGGATAAACACCCTCACCTTTTAGTGTAATGTGAAATTTCTAGGGCAAAATTTCTTAAGGGGGGAAAATGTAACGACCCAAAGTTTTTCAATGGAAAATCCCTGCTTATAGTTATATCATAAAATAACATGAAAATTCAAAATAATGATCTTATTAAGTGATATGTTACTTTAAACATAAGTATTTCACTTCTTTTCATGGAATTTTGAAAATCTGACGTACACAGTTTTCTTGAAGATGATTTTTGGATTCTAATAAAACAAATTTTTTGGTGAATACTAACATACCCTCATTAATAGTAACATACAATTATTAATAGTGATATAACCTAATTAATATTAACCCAACAATTATAGTATAAAAAATAATATTCAAGTGAAATTATGATGTACATATATTTTAGAATAAGTAAATGAATGTTTTAAAACCGTTTTTAGTAATAAAAATGATTTTGAATAAATATTAAATTAATCATATTTTGAAAATAATTTTTCAAAAATGGACTTAATTTTTGGATTCTACACGTCAAAAAATGGATGGGGTAAAATTTTGGGATCTTTCTAAAATAATTGAATTTTTGGTGAACAGTTAAATACATTAATTTACCTTATAAATACATTATAATTAAAACCCACTATTCTTGACATAAAAAGTGATGTAATAACATAAATTTCTAACTCACATGCCTTATTTTCAATTATTGTTCATGGATGACTCACTATTCATTGTCTTATAGAAATTTAATAAACTAATGAATTTTATATTAAGGAAACCCCTCTCTACTCAACTATAAAAACCACCTTTCTCACCCTCATTTCCTCACACCTATCAAGTTCCAAGACATCTCTAAAAACTTCCCCAAAATCTTTTTGTAGCCCTTCTGCCACGTTCATGAGTTGTTGGTCTCATCAAAAGACCAATCCTAGCTTCATTAAGGAGGATCTCAAGAGGATGATTTAAGAGTTAATTTCATTCCCTCTTCTCCTTTAATGTCCTTTATTATTCAAGTTCATTTCATGATCTATACCCACCTATCTTCGTCCAAATATTATTGAAACTAAATTATTATACATTAAGTATAATTAATGATATTATATCATACAACCCCGTTTACCTCTTCCTTTTATTTTTATTAAAGAGAACGTTGTTCGTGAGGTGTTAATTTATCACCTTCAAGAACGAAAAGTTTTTTCCTTCGATTTATACCTTCAGATCTGGTCATGAAACTCTTTTTATGGTTGAAAAAGAATATTTTATACGTATTATCTCCTATTTAAAGTTCTGGAAATAACTTATGGCCATATTAGTAAGTGATAAATAATAACAAGTTCGTTGTGATCGAAAAACAGCCCCAATTAACCCAAATAATCATCATTTAATTATTATATAGTGATTCATCCACATGGATCTAATATAAGTCATTATAAGATCATTAAAAGTCCTGTAATAGCTTTAATAACATTTAATATCTGTTCTGGGTGTTTTCCATGTTCTACCCGAACTTCAATTTAAGAATACAAGTGAACCACTCATGAAAACCATAAAAACAAACATTCCCAAAAAATGTTCTTAAACTCTATAACTCATCAAAAGGCACATAAAATAACTTAATGAAACAATAATGAACCATATTTATGTAAAAAAGTATTTGTATTTCTAATTAATCAATATAATTTCATTATACAAGAAATTTAAGAGAAGGAAGCATTCAGGTACAAGGTAAGGGAAAATTCTCGAACCCTACTTTCAACCTTTGGGTTATCTCTCTTTCACTCCATTCATTTTGATATGTTTACTCCATAAATATAATTTGTTCATCATTTTATTTCCTTTTCTAGGATATACATGTTTTTAAAAAGTATTTATGAAAAACAAAATGTTTTCCAAAATAACTATTCTTTGAAGAAGACACCTTTTACTTCTCATTCAAGATTTATGGTTCTTGTAAAATGTATGTTATTCCCTCATTCATTTGGGAACCCAATGTTTATGAAAGTGTTCTTATGATATGAAAAAAAATCCTTTTCATGGTTTCATTATGTTCATTTATGTTATATGTTCACTATGGCATGCATGATAAATGATAATATTATGATGTGATGGCTGCGCTTGGAATTATAGAGCACAATATGAATGTTTAAATGTGACGGGTGTGCCCAGAATTATACAGCACCCCAATGCATTGGGTAAAGTGATGAATCTCATGAGTAAATGTAAAATGATGTGTTAACAAGATTCAATCTTGGTTTGCAAGTATTTGTGGTAGTTAACCACTAAGACACGATGTTTCATTTTTTTAAGCATTGACACATTTGAAGTATTATATCTATGCTTCCTCTCATGTTCATGAAATTTTTCCCTTGTTATGATTATGCTCACCCCATACTACATTGTTCTTATCTATCCACCTATCGGGCTTCTAGCTCACCCCATTTGATGTATATCCTCAGGTGGCTACATGTACTAAGGAGAGGACAAGTACCAATAAGAAGATAGAGGAGAAGAAATTAAATAAATGTTTAGGCTTGATGTTGTAATTGTTTTGTATGGTCCTTGTTTTTCCATGACACTAATCCTTTGGATCCTCTATGTGTAATAATATATTATTTTTTACCTTCAAAATTATTTAATAGTAATGTAAGAAAATTTTGAGTCGCTATAAATGTCCTTTAAACAAATCAGAGTGATATATTCCGTATTACATAGTCTCTTTATATAGGTTCCTAACCCCTGTATAGGCTCATATTGTTTTAATTTGAAACCTATAATATGTTTTCTCCAATAACCATGTACTATATTAAAGATACATATTCTATAAGAACATCATGTGCCATGTTCACTATTTTAATTTGATACATACTGACACCCATACCACATGTACTAAAGCAAGGAATAATATTGAACACAAACTTTATTCCTTATTACACTTTGATGTTTTAATCACTACTACCTCAGATTCGGTCTTATCAAAAATCAATTAACTTGGAAGCAGATTTATGCCATCTGGTTCCCTCTTATACCTATGAAAGATTTATACAGGGAAAATAAAATCCATGATCTATATGTGGCTAGATTCTTGTTAATTTTTAGATACATTAAGATTATCAAATCCTACATCACAGTCCTAACATAAACTTTTAACCTAATTCATACTCTCTCATTGTTTTTATAGATGATAAATAGTTGATATTTCATGATGTGGGGGTAGATTTAGATTTTAATAGTATTTAAAACTAAATAAATATAAAATTTGGTAAGGCAAGTATAAAAAAAGAGATTTTTTTTGTAGTTTCGATGACAAAGATCCTAAATCTAATACATAAATTCATTAACTACTTGGGAGGTATGAAACCCACAAAAACCCGATATCTTTGAAGAGGATACACAACATAATTCCAACCTTTCATTTATAGTTGATTAAAAAAATGTGAAATTATTATTTTAGTGGGGATTTAAAATGTAGTTACAATCATATAACATTTATGGAGATATAGAAAATTATATAATTATTTTGTATGGAAAATCACAAACTATTATAAAGTCATCTGAACAAAAGAAAAAGAAACAATAAACCACAAAATAGGAATCGAAAAATATGATTATTAAATTTTTAAGAAACCCAATCCCATTAGAAATTATGTTCATCACATTGGGGTTCTTCCAATTATTAGATGTAGTAATTTGAATTTTATTAATTGAGTGTTATAAATATAAATGTATCACTTTTCATCATCTCTTGGTAAAAATATATAATTAAGGAGTTAAATTTAAAATCATCAACTTATAATTCTTTATATCTATTGAATATGTATTTTATAAGAAACATAGTCATGGTTTTACCATTAAAACTGAGAAAGTACACAAAGTTATTAAATCATTCATTTGATATCATCATATAATTTAGAAATCGGTTTTTGAAATATTGGATTTGAGGTAATCTCAATGATTTAATACTCTCACAGTATTCATTTAAATATTTTTTTACAAATTTATACTACTAATTAATAAGAAGAAAACTCATATAGAAGAAATAGTTTAATATAATCCCAATGTAAATGTTTACCATTTGGAATCATAAAATATATATCTATGATACTTTAATAAAATATAAGAGTATGTTATGGATATACATTACTATATGAGATTTTATTGATTAAAGTAAATATAAAATATAAATGTAAAACATTACATCCTAGGATATTTAATAGTAATAACTTCTAAATATAAAATGAATCCCAAATAATGACTAATATTTTATCTAAGGTGATTATATTCCCCTTATCTAAAATTATTGAATTTAAGAATAATATTATTCCAACACAGTAATGCATAAATTTTTTTCTTTGGAATATTTTTAGAATTCCCTATAAATATTGTTAAACCATGAAGCATGAAGTATATATAAGAATAAATTTTCATACAAAATATAGAATATATTATTATTATAAAATAAAAATGTTTTTCCATTAATAGAACGAAATATGTAACATATTTTTCTATATGTCAAATCCTAGAAATTTACAAATATGGTTTAATATATACTAATGAATGATATAAAATAAACTCTAAGTTGTTATTTAATATATTTTTATTGTTTTGGAATCATTTATTTAATGTCTCTATAATTAAATAATTTTTTTTAAAAATATTTTGTATGCTTTTTTTCTAAGAACCAAACCATTTTATATATATTGTTTTCATCCCACTTCTATAGAATATATAATTTTATATATTTTGATTTATCTTCAAATAAAAACCATTATAATGAGAAAATAATAAAATGTATGAAATCAAAAAATTAATAATGAGAAAATATATAATAATAAAAAATTCATCTAAAAGTAGTGAAAGGTTCACATTCTGACTATAAAATCATTTATTCTCAAAAACATGAAATAATACAATAATTATATAAAAATAAAAATAAATAAACATGAATAATATGAAGATTGATTTGTAATTATAAAAATGATAAGTATGAATGACCCACTCAACATTCACACAATTATTTATAATTAAATATACCAAACAAATATCCCCTATGTTGTAAGAATTAGAATGTTATGAAAAATATATAGTAGTATATGTCAAAATATTAAATCAAATAAATAATAATAATAAACATAAATATTATTGTTATTAAAGAGATAATTACATATTAAACAACATTATAAATGATACATATACCAAAAACATTTTAAAAAATAATTAATGATTTTGATATTCTCTCCATAAAACAAAAATAAATTCCCCATATAAATGAAATAAAAAAATATTCATATAATAGAAAAAAAATTATAAAATACATATTTTTTTATCATTTTCTGATAAACACTCATTTTTCAAAAATTAAGCGTCTATATTTAATATTGTAATTTTTTTTCAAATAATTTCATCGTAAAAATATAAGAGAGGTGTTCATCAGTATGAAAAAATTCAAAACATATGTCACATTTTTTAACATGGTTAACAATAAAATGATATATTCCTTAAATATGGTTATATCTTGAATTATAATAAGTAATCCATTAAATATATATGTTTAATGAATTATCACACATAATAGGAATCCTTATACAAATAATATCAAATTCAAATAAAATTTTCCCAATCCATAATCTGTTATAAGAATAGATTTTTTTCTTTGTGAATTACTCAAAAACAACAATTGAAAATATGACTGAAAAATTCTACTATAAAATCGATTAAATAGAAAATTTTACTATAAAATGAAATATACCATATTTTATTTCTCTAACTATCTTGCATCCTATGAAATAAGATTTTGAATAACTCTTATATTGAAAAGATATTTAACTAGAAAATAAATAATGAATTTAAAAGTATCATTGACAGATTTAAAAATTCTTTGTACTATAGTGAAATATGTTTCCTTGGTTCCACACTAAAATCTAAAACAAATATACACCCTAAAAATTATAAATGTAAAAAACATGGAAAACGTAATAAACTTTAAATCTTGTCACTTTAAATATAATATTGAATTGATTTACCTGAAGAATATTAATATTGTATAAATGAAGTACCTATAGATTTATTTAAACTTGTATAAGGTTGATGTAAAAAAATATTAGAAAAATAATTATTATAATCACTTCAATTTATAAAAATTCCACCATCTCTCTAATATATATTAAAAATAAAAATAACATTATTTATCTTATAGAATTCCTATTTAATTCATTATTCATCAAAAATGAAAATTCATTCCAACGAAATTTCTTGAATTAACAACATATAATATCATCTATGTAATCATAATGCTCTTAGAAAAATTCCTTCCCATTGAGTGGTATTTCAGTGTCCATTTCTTTAATTAGCCAACAAGACTCATTATGATAGTTTCCTTTATCATAATGATTGGAGACAAGATTATTGTATACATTGAGATCTGGAAATTTTAGTGCTTTTGGTTGTTTTAAAATATTAGTAATCATTGTAAAATTTACATGAATAAATATCCCTTTTTATAACCTACAAAATATGTATACAATATTTAAACACTTTACAAGTTGAACCATTAGTCCAACATGGTCTAGAGAATAAATATTATCTTTTTCGTTATAAAACATTCAAACAAAATAATATTTTATAAGTAGGCATCATCATTCTATAAATTAAAACACAATACATCTTCATATTATTTTTTAATGGTAATCAGGTTTTGTTGTAAACAATTAATATTTCATGAACTTATAATAATAATAGAATTTGAAAAATCAACACCATTAAAACATTTTCATTTCCCTTATAATGTTCTCATAACACATCTTAATATACACTTACAATGAAATATTTTTTAAAAATCCAATTTATAGTAATTTTTTATACCCATTGAACTTTGATTTTAATGGGATTGGTTAAACTATTTTTGAGAATCTATACAGAATTTATGAAATTATTTTTTGGATTTTTGGAGAAAAATATTTAGAAAATAAATATTTTAATGTATTTAAATTATTTTGGAATTCTAAGATAGATTATACTGGAATAAGGTCCAAAATTTCAACATTTAAGATACATAATAGTAAACATACTAAATTTTAATATTTTATGAATTGAATTATTGTAAATTTTAGTTAGTTTCAAATAATTATTAACAAAATTATTTTTTTACCTAGAAAATATAAATAATTTTTGTATAACATTCCATTCCTTAAAAAATGTGAAATATTTTCCATTGAGACATTAAATTCATTTCGTAAGATCAAAATTATATCCTTGTGTGATCTTTAGATTATCATAATCTTGTACATTAATTCTATAATTAGTATTCTTAATCTTCTCATTCTCTTGAGTTAGGCCTTTTTTTTATTATGAATTTTATTACAACTTCCATTGATTTCTATTGAAATATGAGAAATTGTTATAATATCTCTTTGTAATTTTCTTATATATCTATTCTTCAAACCAGTACTAGTTTAATCATAATCACTTACAGTTTTGAAATCACACTATGATTAAAAACAAAAATCAATATTATCACTCACAGATGAAATAAATCACAAGTTAACTAATTCATTATTTGATCCAATCTATTTACATGTGGAATAGTCTTTAATGAAACTTTAATAAGACAATAAATCTATTTTACCTTTAGTTTTGAGATTTTTTATCTTCAAAAAAATCTTTATTATCGAATATTCATGTTTGATATGACTTATCATTGCATATTAATTATAGGTTGGAACAAAATTATTATATTATGTAATAGAAATACCATTTTTATTTTGTTTTAGATAATTCCTTAAAAAATTATTTTAAAATAATTAGAAGGATGATTCTTTATTTAGTGGTAATTATTTAGTTCTTTAAAAAGTAAAGATATATTATCCTTCCTTGTTTCATTGAATCAAAATAGAATGAAACAACATTTACAAATTTGAATAAGACGCCTCTATTTTCAATAGTCTAATATTCACTTATATTTGTTAACACAAAGTTATATTACCTGAGTGAGCTGATAAGTTCATTAGTTTTTTATTATTTGAAATGTCTGATTTTATAAATGGATGCCTTTTATCAGGAAAATTCGTTGAAAATGTCTATGAATTAATTCATCCATGACTTTTTTAGTAGGTTTTCAAAAAATTTCACCCATTCATTTTTTTTCTTGTAAATATATTGAATATTAGATTTACATTCTCTTGTTCTCCCATATTAAAGTCATGATACCCATCATGTGGAAATCAGAATCATGTTCTCTTTAACATTTCTATACCATATTGATTAAATTAATATATTATCTGAATTTCATGAGAAATTTTATATAAAGAAGACATACTACTTTTTAATGGTTTCAGAATAATTATTTTTCATCATGGAAAAATAAAATAATATATAGCTAAATAATTACTTGTTTGTGAATCAAGGTTATGATATTATTGTTTATAAGGTTTCATCATTATGTTATAATGTTTAGTTATGATGGGTTTTGGTAGGCTTTCTGTCATGTTTTCGAATATCCATAATTATTTCCCGGATAGAATGGTGGTTTTTGATGTATCAAATAATATTTTAATGCTTAGTATCACAAATAAGGATAGTTCCATTATATTTGTTTCTCCATGAATTGAATAGAAATTTAATATAATATAAAAGATACAATCCACAGATGTCAACTGAATTCCAAGATTAATAATTGAAAATGGATCAAAAGGGATGGGGGGTTTGATTAAAAAACTAAAATATATATGGAAAAATATAATTAAATGTTGAAAAGTTAATCAAGAACCTAAGATATTTGTATATAAGTTTAAATAATATTATTATGATGTTTACTCTCTAAGCCTCTATATTTATTTATATCATATCTTTTTATTGTAATTTATATCATATTTACAACACACATTTTCTAGATTTAGAACAAGAAAAGAACAATCTCTCTAATCATGGGGATTCAATAAATTTTAAGAAAATTCAATAATTTTTGGAGTATTAACCAAATAGATATGTAATTTTTATATATCATCAGAAATAAGTGAACTAAAAACATAGAAGAACTAAAAATAAATAACAAAAGAAAACATTAATTGAAGGACAAGTTACATGTACTGTTGACTATATATTTTTTTAATAATGTTCAATATGTTTAAATTATTTTGAATAAAAATAATAAAATATTTATTAGTAAAATTTTAGTTTTCCATTCCATCATTCATGAATTTCAAAATCATTACTTATAAGTATATCATAAAAAACATAAATATTAAATACATCATTATCAATGAGTATTTCATTACCATGATAAAATTCATGAATATACTTGTGAAAATAATGATCTACTTTTAAATTGGGAAATACATCATTAAAATAATTATATCGTTATGGATTTCATTTCCCAAATAGTGTCTTTGAAATAATCTCCATTATTTTATACAATCAAAAAATTTGTTTAAATTTTCATTAAAATTCATCTTTTTACACTACAAAAAAAAATTCCTAGGCGAAAAAATTGTTAAATAAAATAAATGTGTTAATAAAAGACAAGTTCATATGTGAAGTATATCATCTCCCACTAGGTTCTTTATAACTTGTACCCTTATTGATCAAGTAAAAATAATGCCTCTCTTCATAACTCAGGGAAGGGGAACATAAGAAATGGAGTTATTATATGCCTTGTATATAACGAGCCATAATTTACATACATTGTTATTACATTAGAATTGAATCATACTTATTACAACATATAAAAATCCATGAAAAGGATGCATATGTATAATGTCTATAGAAACTGGGAAACATAAACAACTTGTTCATAAATTATTTACATTTTCTCCCGTTTATTTCATCATATTTAGAGTACCTTTTGGCATAACCTACTTAATAGACTTATTATTGACCTGGGGAAAATAAAAAATACCAAAGGGTGAGCTCAAATACTCTGTAAGGGTAAAAAAGGAAATATCAATCATATCATATTCATAAGAACATAACATTTTGAAAATCATAACCTGCAAAAGAGATCATAATATCATAACATGGAATAAATCATGGTAGTGAAATGTAATCCTAATAATCCTAACATAAAACATGAAACTTTTTCGAATACACACATAATCATAGAGAATCATTTCTTAGTAGTCAAGATTCATTTCCAAGTCGATCCTAGCGGACAAAGTCTATTTCTGAACCTAGCTCACTCCTCGTTTCTGTCCTTTATCACTTAACTAGATTAACCTTCCATTCTAGTCATGTATATACCATGAGATATAAATATTTACCCAAATAATTTTAGGGAGATATAGGTCCCACCCATCTCATAATGATACTATTCTTATCTGTTCCACAAGATCATAAATCATACATCATAGCATAACCCATGTAATAAAAAAGTGATTCTTAAACATCATGCCATCATAACATAATCCATAAAAGGACATCATAAAATTAATTCCATCATAACATAATCAAATAAATGTAAAAATAGGGATAGAAACATAACGCTATATTATATTAGATGGAAATTAATATTTATAAAACGCTTGTACTCCATTCTTGAGGAAAATATCATTTCTACTTCAAAAACATTTATACTTTCATAACATGTCATAGTAATTTAAACTAAATTAAGTTGATTAAAAATAATCATGAAAAGTCGTAACGAAATCTTCATGGAAATAATTTTATATGAAATCATAAAAATCCATTCATGATGTGTAGGTTAAAGAAACTTTTTTTCTCGTACTTTGGCCGGAAAAGTAAAAAATGACCTCATACTAAAATTGAAATGAGATTCCTTTCATATCATTTAATAAGAACTCAACAAGGAGTAAAACTGGATTTAAAATATTGTAGGAGGATATAAATATTATTATATGTTGAGGAAACATAGATGTGGGTGATAAATATTCCTTAGTAAATTCTGAAGTATAAACATTCTCGGAGAAAAATGAGATTGCGAGATTTTCCCTTACCTTAGGTCTGATATGCTTTGTTCGTGTATGAACCTCATGTATGATGATTTAAATAATTTCATTGACTTATTGAATAATCATATTCATTGTTATTATGCCGTATATGGTCATATTCTTATATTCTTATTGGTAATATTTCATTACTACTTGTTATTTTGCTGTTCATTGAATTATATTATTATGCGTGTTTTGACGAATAGATTCTTATTCATCTTTTTAGGTTATAGATAACTAATTTAAAGAATTTTATTACTATATTATATATCATATTTATTCATTATATTCATTTATATATTCATTATTCAATGAAGATCATGTAGAACGAGTCACATCACATCATGGAGACGGCAGACCGTACGTATGCACGAGCGATGATATCATTACCATGATTGTGGAATTGTATTGAAGTGTATGATGTATAATATTTCAGATAAATATTACTTTACAATAATCATATATAGTTATTTCTTCCATCATATACCCGTTCATGTATGTTAGTGATGAAATAAAAGATTACACCACAGTGTGGAGACGGTAGGCCGTACGTACGCACGCATGATGATTTCATTTATTTCATAGGATGGATAGAAGAAAGAACATAGTTGTTTCATATTCATAATAACATATCAGTATACAATTGATACTCGAGTTACAACTTAATAATGAAAAAACTCATATAGAGGAAGTAGAAGAAGAAATAATTTTGAAATAATCGGTAAAGGATATAACCTCTTCTTCGACGCACCTCTTCTTAACCTCCTCTTAGGGCACTAAATTAGGTCTTGGAGGAAGAAAAGGACCTCTAGTATGTTTATAGGGAAGTGTAGAAGAGAAATTGGCTAGGTTTGTCTGATATTTAATGCTCAACGTTGTGTGAAGAGGAGAGGGAGGAGAATCCCTTTTATAAGGGAGTAGAGGGGATCCTTTGGAAACCTCAAAAAATATTAATATATAATAAATAAAACCCCACGTAAAACCAAAAAAAATGACTCATATTCGAATATTATAAGAGATAGGGTTTTAATCTCATCAAAAAATAAAATTTGGACATGTTGAAAATTTATTTTAAACCTTATCAACTTTATTTAACTTTATTTAATCTATTTAATTTATTTATGGTAATATGATTCTAAATTTTAAATTCTTATAACTAATTAATTATGTATTTTTAATATTAAATATTTGATAATATATGACATTTTAGACCATATAAATCTTAATTTATAGTTTTTAAATATTTTTTTTGATTTTTAAACAATTTTATGTTATGTTATTTTAATAAAATAATAAGTGTCAATTTTGACACTATTCATTTATTTTAATTTAAATAAAATCCATACAAAATACATGTTATAAATAAAAGATTTAATAGATTCATAACATGTCATATTTATCTCTAAAATTTCTTGGAGCACATTAAATAGTTCATATAATAATTGTTTTAATATTTTTAAAACTATTTATTTGATATTTAAATCTATAAAATAATTTCAAAATAACTATTATGTCACTTTAATGATAATTATGTAATAGATAAAAATTCTAAATAAATTCAAATGATGTATATAATTTTATTAGGTTTCTGGAGGATATTCATGTTCGAAGTTTCATGAAGATTATCACTAAATTAAAATTATTATACTTATAAGATTTGAGAGAGTGACATGTTTTCACTTTCTTTAGTTTTAATAAAAATTAAATTATTTTCATTTTGAAAAGTCCAAAAAATGTATATAATCAGACCCTTAGGTGATATGGGTCGACTTTTAGTCATAAAATATTTATTTTTAAGTTTTAGGGTAGTTTCATAATCTTATTCTTACCCTTAGTAACCTGATTTACCTTTAACTGTAGTAAATAAAAATTACCGTAGTTACTATTCATTATATCAGAAAAAAGAGTAACCTATTAACATAATTTGGACACAATAAATTCAAATATGAAATCAATTTTTCAAAATTCAAAACATAGATTTTTTAGGAATTAATTTAAAATTAATCCCGTTGTTTAGAAAATGGGTTTTAAAAGATAAAACATTACCAAAGATTGAATTGTTTTTATCTATGTATTCAATTTAACATTAATGGTAATGACATACATTATATTAAGTGGTAAAAATATATTCTATTTATATTTTAAAACCATTAAATTTTAATATATAACTATATAAATTAATGCGATGAAAAAAGTTTTTTTAATTAAAATATATCGTGTTTTTACTATTCATTAAAATATGAAAGTTATCAGAATAATATTAAAAATTTATCCAAAGTAAATTTTTATATCCTGATTCCAAAGAAAAATTTTATATTTTCATATTGAACTTATAAACAAGTGAAAAACTATATTTAATGTGGGTGTTCCATCAAAAGGTGGCAAAACAGTATTTTTTGGATAAGTACTAATTTTACCCGAAAAATTTATTTTGTTCTCATACCATGTTCTAGAAAATGTGTAAGATAAATAATAATTATATAAAATTAAAAATTTAGTTAAGAATATTCATGATGGCTAGTCCATAATAATATTATAATAATATATCATAGTTTAGTGAAACTTGGTATTGCGTACTACACACACTATCGAGGAAGGCCGCAATGGCGTTGAATGAAAGCCAATTCAGGGATGCGTGTATTGAAATCTCTATTTTATGTTGTGTACAACATAAGACATCATTGAAATTAAAATTAATAATTCTCATAAAATATTGGTTTGTTACATTCTACCCCATTTAAATATAATTTCGTCCTCGAAATTCGTCGAGGTTATAAATGGTTTACTACTTGAATGTTTCTTTCATAGAAACCCACATCATAAAAAGGAATACTAAAACTTTATTTTAAAAAGTGAAGTATGAAACATATCAGTTACCCAAATGAACTCATTATTGGGTTTCTAAATAAGAGAGCGTAGTTGAAAATATGGATATGGAAGAGAAACCTAACCATAAAGTTTTGATGGAGAGTGGTAGAGAACATGTCGATGAAAAAGACAACTATCACAAATCCATAAATTTGTGATGATCTAACATACCATCTGATTTATAGGTTATGAAGAAACTCGGACAAAATTTTTTTGTTTTCAAGATCATTTCCCTAAAGATGAAGAATTTGAATTAGAAGAAATACTTACTTTATTTGGGTACAATCTCACCATTGTTCATGCCTTGAACAATTTTCACTTCATCTCTTATAGAAATTAAGTTGAATTTGTCATTCTTGTTGTGTTAGTAAATCATGTGATAGAATGATGGGTCATTCCATCTGTCTCAAAAATTTTTTTAGCAAAAGTTATCAAATATACATAAGTCCATCTATGGTGATGTTAATCATATATGATTCCAAAAATGGACTTATACTTCATCTATCATACAGATTAATAAAATAAAACTAGTTTATACTAACAAGGGACTTATTTTAGGCCAGTGGTAGGTGATAAAGGCTTGTCACACTTCTATTGTGGGTTCGATTCCCACAGCCTTGTCTGATGCAACAGTTTGTTTCCCGTCCTGCAGGTTGTCCTTTTTCTAAAACTTCATTATTATAAAATCCATAAATAATATGGAAAAAAGTTCTATCCTTAAACAATAATAAATCATTCCCAACATAATCCTTTCCAATCTTTAGGTTTATCTAAAAAACTTTTGTCCAAGCTTATAGTATAAAGAAAAAAATTACTAGAAATGTCATCTACCTAGCATGTGAATACAATCATTTATCCCCCTTATATCATACGATATATCTTTGTGGGTAACATTCCAAACATGTGAGTAACTTAATAATGTATTATCTTGAAAAATGAATACCTATTGATCCTTAGTGAAAACATGAATGCTCTCAAATTTTAACTCTTTCCACACACCAAAATCCTAAAATTTATATATACTCAAACCATGATATATCAGTAATGAGCTCATTTAATTTTTTCTTTATCCCTTCATTAAGCACATATCATCTTCTTTCCAAAAATATTTCAATCACTTTTCATGGTTACCGGTACAATATAATTATTGAAAACCAATACATAGTTATTTCAAAATGCCATGACACCATAAATGAGATTCCATGACACTATTTTGAAATCCCATTATATAAATACGTAATCATTCCACAACATAATTTTTATATTCAATAACACAAATAGTGACCACATGTGACTTCCCTTTATCCTTTTCCTTAAGTGGTTTCTCACATCGATCATCATTAACCCTTGGATTAGGGCATTGATTAGCATAATTCCCCATTTCCTTGCACTTGAAACATTGAAGTGTTGGTGGAGCATTCTATATAGTCTTTTCATTATTGACATCATTAGCAACCTTTTTCCCATTACTTCGGCACTCAGCTACTATATGACCTTATTCTCCACACATGAAGAATTTTCTAGTACCTTTTAGACAATCTCCACCATTCTTATTTACACACTTTGAGCATAAAGTAACATTCATCTTCTTTTCACCAATGTTCTAAGATTTTTCTATGAACTCCATCTTTCGTTTCTTGTCAAAACCATGAGATGGATATGTAACACCAACTTCTAGTTCAAACTTGATAGCACAACATACAATTACTTCATAGCTACTGAAGTATCGTATAGGTAATGCCTTTCGATGACTTGTTTTTAAGCCACTGAATAATCGATCAACTTTACATTCAGGTTGGATGATAAAGCCAGTTGCATACCATGAAAGCCTTGTAAAATTCACTTTGTATATACCAACAGATTCACCATGCATTTCATTAAGCTCAAGGAACTCCTTTTCCATATTTGTTCGTTGAATATGAGGGAAGTATTTATTGAAAAATAAGTTATTGAACTCATCTCATTCCATGGATTCAATTTCATCTCAAGGCCTCGTATTCTTAATTAGAGTCCACCATTGGTCTGCTTCACCATCTTAATTGTAAATATCCATAATGAATTTTTCATGTTCCAAATAGAAAAGTATGTAAAATATCTTGTCAATTGTACTGATCCATTGTTCAGTAACAAGTGTATTTGAAGACCCATTGAAAGAATGTGGATGTTGCCTTATGAAGGAATCAATAGAATATTGTTCCCTTATCTGCTCATTTGGAAGTCCAGAATGACTCACATCTTGAGTAAGTATAGCAATAATATTTTTCACTCCATCTCCCATAACATTGGCTTGTTTAGGAGGACAATCATTACATTGATCAACACAGTTCCTTCGTGTTCCAACCATCATCTAAAACCCAAAAAGAATAGCATGAGAGGGAAAAATCATGCTATGAAAAACAACATAATAACGGGGGAGTACCTTCAATATCTAACATCTTAGGTTTAATTCTAATATCGTTACTATAATTCTAGGACTATAAACTATACATATTATTAACCTTAGGGACATCCCAAGACATACCATAGAAATATCTCTAGGGATCTCAGTAAAGTTTTCACAACCTAGTTTCCAAAGTTTGACTAATCCTTTCCTCTGATACCAATTATAACGACACATACTTTACATAAATTGTTATTACTTCATAATAGAAGCATACTTATTAAAACATATAACAAAACCATGAAAGGACCGTATAGGTATAGATTTTTTAGAATCTGGGAAACATAAACGACTTGTTCATAAAGCATCTACATTGTATCCCATTTATTTCATCATATTTAGAGTCCCTTTTGGAATAACTTACTTAATACCCTTCTTCTTGACCCGGGGAATAGAAAAAATACTAAAGGGTGATATCAAATGCTCAGTAATGGTAAACAATGGAAATATCAAACATATCATATTCATAAGAACATAACATTTTGAAGATCTTAACCTGAAAAAGTTATCATAATATCATAACATGGAATGAATCATGGTAGTGACATTTAATCCCAATAATCATAACCTAAAACATGAAACTTTGTGGCATACACACATAATCATTGAGAATCATTTCTTATTAGTCAATAATCATTTCCAAGCCTATCCTAGCGGACAATATCCATTTCAGAACCGAGTTCACTCTTCGTTTCAGTCCATTAACACTGAACCAGAATAACCATCTGTTCCAAACATGTATATCTAATGAGATATAAATCTTTACCCAATTCATTGTAGGGAGATATAGGTCCCACCGATCTCATAATGAAACCATTCTTAGGTGTGCCACAAGATAAAAAATAATACATCAAAGCATAACCCATGTAATAAAAATGGGATTCCTAAACATCATGCGATCGTAACATAATCCATAAAAAAACTTCATAAAAACAATTACATCATAACATAATCAAATAAATGTAAAAATAATGAATGAAAAATAACCATACATTATCATAGATGGAGAATAATGTTGATAAAATGCTTTAATTCCATTCTTAAGGAAAATATCCTTTCTACTTCAAAAACATTTTTCATTTATTAACATGTCATACTAATTTAAACTTAAATAAGTTGATTAAAAATAAACAAAAAAATTTGTAAAGGAAGATTCATGTAAATAATGTTCTATGAATCATATAAATCCATTCATGTCATGTAAGTTAAAAAAAGACTTTTTTTTCTGGTACTTTGGCTGGAAAATTCAAAAAGTACCTCGTACTAAAAATGATAAAAGATTCCCTTCATATATTTTACTAAAAATTCACCAATGAGTAAAATTTGATTTAAAAAATTTTAGAATGATATAAATAATATTAAATATTTAGGAAACATGGATGTGGATGATAAATATATACCATTAAATTTTGAAGTATAAACAATCTCGGATAAAAATATGATTGCGAGATTTTCCCTTACCGTAGGTCCAATATGATTTGTTCGTGTCTGAAAAACATGTATAATGATTTAAATAATTTCATTGACTTATTAAAGAATCATATTCATTGTTATTATATCATATATGATCACATTCGTATCTTTTTATCAGTAATATTTCATTACTACTTTTTATTCGGGTGTTATTTGCTTTATTTCCTTATGTGTGTTTTGTCTAATAGATTCTAATTACACTTTTTAGGTTAAAGATAAACCATATAAAGAATGGTATTACTGTAATATATATCAAATTTATTCATTCAATTTATTGATATAATCATTATTCAATGAATATCAAGTAGAACGAGTCACATCACATCGTAGAGACGGTAGACAATACATACGCATGGGCAATGATATCATTCCAATGATTTGTGGAATTGTATTGAAGTGTACGGTGTAAAATATTTCAGATAAATATTACATTAAAATAATCATATATAGTTATTTCTTCGATCACATACCCATCCAATTATGTTAGTGATTATATAAAAGAGTACGCCACAGCGTGGAGACGGTAGGCCGTACGTACGCACGCGTGGTGATTTCGTTTCTTTCATAGGATGAAAAGAAGAAAGAACACGGTTGTTTCATATTCATAATAACATATCAGTATACAATTGATACTGGAGTTATTACTTAATAATTAAAAAACTCTTATAGAGGAAGTAGAAGAAGAAATAATTTTTAAAGAACCGGTAAATTATATGACCTCTTCTTCGACGCACCTCTTCTTAACCTGCTCTTAGGGCCATAAAGTTTGTCTTGGAGGATGACCGGGACCTACAATATGTTTCTAGGGAAGTGTATAAGAGAAAGGTTTAGGGTTTGACCGATCTTGAATTCTCAATGTTGTGTAATGAGGAGAGGGAGGAGGAGCGCTTTTATAAGGGAGGAGAGGGGCACCTTTGGAAACCTCAAAAATATTAATTTACAATAAATCACACCCCACATAAAAACCTCTGAAAATGACTCATATTTTTATGATTATATGATATAGGGTTGTATGATAATCAACCAATTTTTTTTGGAGATTTTGAATATTTATTTTTAACCTTATCAACTAGATTTATCCTTATTTAGTCAATTTAATTTTATTTGTGGTAATATGATTCTAAATTTTAAATTGTCATAAATAATTACTTAAGTGTTGTGAATTGTCCATAATTGTATAATATATTATATTTTCAACCATATAAATTATAATTTATAATTTTTAAATATTTTTGTGATTTTTAAACAATTTTATATTTTGTAATAATTAAAAAATAAAAATTGTGTCAATTTTGACACTATTTATTTATTTTAATTTAAATAAAATCCACACCAAAGATATGTACAAAATAAAAGATTTAATATACTTAAAACATTTTATATTTATCTATAAAATTTGTGGATCACATTAAATAGTTCATATAAGGTTTATTTTAATATTTATAAAAAAATTTATTTGATAGTTCAATCCATAAAATAATTTCAATATCACTATTTTGTCACCATTAATGATAATTATTTAATTCCTAAATTTTTTAGATAAATTCACATGATTTAGATAATTTTATTAGATTTATGTAGACTATTCATGGTAGATGTTTCATGAAGTTAATCACTAAATTAAAATTATTATACTTATATGATTTAAGAGATTGACATGTTGTCACTTTCTTTACCAGGAAGGCGTAGTCAGGGGGTACTCCCCTGACCATTTATTAAAATAAAGGAAAAAGACAGTAGACAAGCAACAAAAACCAGAAAGAAGGAAAATTACATGTCACTACAACCATACCCGTCCCCATTCATATCCTCCACTGAAGCTGTCTCCCATTCCGAGCTTTCATACTGCTTCAAAACCTAAGCATATTTCCGTCGCAGATTCATCCTCTCCAGGGCTAGGAGCTCCTCATTTCCGCAAGAGGACCTAGTGTTTAACGGCTTTGGTAGATAGGAGTAATCCTTCTTTGGCCTGCGTCGCGGAGCAGTCAAGGCTTCGCGAGCCTCCACCAACTTTGCCTTTGCCTTCCCACCTTGAACCACATCACTAAATGAAGGTTTTCTCATGACACCAGAGTTTTCTTGATCACTGTCATAACAGTCCCCCCAGTTACCATGAATAATCACCGGCTGAAACTTATCATCCCCTCCACTATGCTTCTGAAATTGACCATTGGTGTCAATCACAGCAGGACACCTTGGTTGTTCCAGAGACTCCTGAGTAACTAAGGCTCCCTGTAGCATATCTTTTGTTTCATTATCCTTATTCTGACTAGAGGGTTCATTCTGCAGCTGATTCACATGAGATTTCTCCTCACCCTGCTCAATTTCCAAGTCCTGGACCCGGTTGACAGAAGCAGAAATGAACCCTGCTTCTCCATCCATCCCATCTCTCCTATGCATGCCATTGATACTATCTGGATCCTCCATAAGTTCACTGCCTCTGCCAACACCAATCATCATACCATTATCCACATTCACAGCTTCTTTACACAACATACCATCTTTTTCAGCAATAACCGACACACGCACCTCCTGCTGCAACCCACTGCCACCAACACTTGCACCGGAAGTACTTCACCTTTCACAAGGGCCCGAGACCTCATTTGCCTTGGCATGCAGCACTCCATCACCCACCTACAGGTCACGCTGAATCCTGCTGAACACATCAGACACCTTGGGGTTTGAGGGGTCCTCTGCACCGCTCCTCAGGGGCATTGCGGCCCTACCATTCCTATCCTCAGCACCTCCAGAGACCACATCTCCAGAAGACAACACACTCGGCCTGAAAGCCACTTCCATTCTCTCCTGCCGGCTAAAAGACTGTCTGTTCAGAAGCACAGAACGACAATTGGCAGCCGAATGTCCCAGACTACTGAAAGTATTACAAAATCCAACCCATGACTCAAACACCACGGGCTGTCTCCACCTGAACTCCTCACCAACAGTGAGCCACACCCACTTGACTGCCGGCCTTGCAACATCCACTTCCACACAGATGCGGGGGTTCACCGAATGACATACAGCCGCCGTTCGAACATCAGAACATAGGAATATATATGTGTTTTTGGAGACCATAAAATAAAAATAATATTCAATTTAATGAATAGAAATTCATTTCATAAAAATTTATCATTTTATCATATCATAAACCATGGAATAGAGATTGGATACATAAACCTTTTATCATAGAACAACCCATAAAAAAGGAACAATTTTTTTTCATATATTGTCATAATAAATTTAAACTATATATACAATGAATAATGATGGTGTCATTGGAGGACATCACCAGTAAATATTTAGTAACATCAAAATAAGTCATCTTATATGAAAAAGACAATTAAATATCACTTGGTATATTTAAAAAGAAAAATATCCATTTTTTACAATGAATTGACATATAATATATATATATATTTACAAATGGTAGAGAAAACATTTTATTTTAAAATGTACTTTGATACATGTAAATGAATCATTAATTAATTGTTTGTTCATGATGGTGGAAGATTTCTTTTATATCATGCACAATTAAATACATATTCTTCTCAATTTTTCAGGAAAAAGTGAGAAGCACCTCATTCAAAAAACACAAAAATATGCCATTAAATACATTTTTTCAAATGTCAAAAATGGTTTAAAATGACGTTAAAATATATTTGAAAAATATAAAAAAAAATATTGAAATATTATTTATAAAAAATGAATGTGGAAGAGGAATTATTTTCTATTTAAGATATAAATAATAATGGTTTTTATTAAAAATATTTGTTAGGATTCTTGAGTACATAAAGAGATGAGAATGGAAGGAAAAATATATTTTCGTGGAATTATCATAGGAGAACAAAAGAAATGACTTTATTGATAGGGAGATAATTATATTTCACGATCATAAACTTAATCTGAAATAATCCTAAAAAATAATGATATTGTTATTTAAACATTATCTATTGGGGGTATTCTGAGTCCTAAGCCCCATAATTTATTGAATTTAGAAGAAACATTAAATAAACTGATTATAAATAAATTCATTATATATCGTATAATAGTGACTATATATAACCATTATAAATGAATATTGATGTATCCCATAACATATGTTTCAAATAAGAATGTTTAGATGAAATTCTATTTCCTCAAGTCGAGATGTTTTTTCGCACATTTCCAAACATCCTCTTCTTCAGAAAACATACTTAGGTTTGAAACATAATAATTCTAGGGAGGGTTTAATAATAAATATAATTACTCAAAAATATGGTGATAGATGTAAGAATTCTATTTTTTTAGGACTTGGAAGAACTTATTGGTTTTGGAATTACGAATAGGGGAGGAGAAGGGTAGCCTTTTATAAGTGAGGCATATGACACACTTGAATTTTTTAAAATGAAAAAGGTGTTCCCATGTTTTAAACATGGAAAAACTATCCGAAATGGATCATTATAGAATCTTTTATGATATTATATGTAAATATATTAAGAAAAGTGTAATCAGAGAAGTTTTTAAATAATATTATTTGTTATCTTTTTGGTTTAACACATACAAACTTGTTTTTACATTAACCACATTAATTAATTTATAATGTTTTTATTATTGATTTAGAAAAAATGTTCATATGGAACTTTTTATAAAATATAATTATGATAATTAAAAATATAGAATACATTTTTTAAAATTTTGTTTATATAATTTTTAATATTTTATTTAAAATTAAATCCATTGACGTAATGAAAAATTGGTTATCGAAAGTGATTTTTTTATAAATTTATAGTGTTTTAATATAAAAATAAAATATAAATTTGATTCCAATTTCCTTTTTTGGAGGAATTAAATTATAATTTTACTAATTTTAATTTTAAAATTACTGTAAAATAAAATGGATCTTGTAATTGGTTTAAAAAATAAGATAATTGTTAATAAAAATAAATATTTTCTTACCATCAGTTGAAAATTTATTCTTTACTGAAATTTTTAAAAAATGAAGTCAATGATAATTTGTATACGTCAATATCAAAAATGAATTTTATTTTTAAGATAATTTTTCTAAAAGTGTAAAAAATTACTTTTTTTTCAAAAATGAAAACAAGAAAAGTATTTTCATTTGAGAATATTTTATTTTCAAAACGTATAATGACATTACACAAAATTATGTACAATTTTTATAATATTTTAATTTAATAAAAAAATTAAAATTAATTTTAATAAATGGTTCTATTAATATTAATTCCACAATGTTTAATGACAAGGTAAAAATGGTCAAGTATAAATAATTATAATAAAAATATATTTCAGTTCATTAAAATCTAGTGTTGTGTGTAACTGAAGATATAAAAGATATTATATATATTTGGAAAAAATATTTAATAAATTTTTGGTATACTAAATTTTATATGCCATAAAATTAATTTGTCCCTCAAAATTCCATCACTATGATATAAACAACTAAGGATACTTCACCCTCATCATATCCTAATGTTCCTTATAGATTCTTCAAATTAGGGGCTTCGACTCAAAAAATTGACCAGATGAGTTATCTAGTTGTGTTTAACTTTTTCTCTATAATAAAAAATTTTCATTAATAAAAATTCATAAAAAATAACTTTTTCTTATGGTTTGACATTTTATTTTAATATATGTGATGGATCAGGTATGTACTTCTGTGGGATAGAAAAAAGGAACACATCATTAACCTAAGAGAGGTTATTTAGAAGTTCTAATTGATCTCCTACCATCCATACTCGACCTAGATTCTAGATGGAAAAAATATACCGAATTATAATCATTAATTTCATCTTAATTATCTTAGGCTTATTCCATGGATAAAATATTATAATCACATTTTCACCAATATCAAATTCCAGATCACGATGATGGTTGTCAGAAAAAACTTTTATGGACTCTGAGTGTGCATGAAGTGATGCTAAGTGGATCTAACCTTATCATAGATTTATTTATCCGTCATAGGTCCCAATAGATTTATTTCTCCAAAATTAACCTATTATGATGGAATTCTACCCTTATTTTCATACAGGTATTCACAATGATCCATATGAGTGATTGAGTAAAATCTATTGTTGTATAAAAACTAATCATTGATGAATTTGTTGATAGTAATCAGTTGAAAAATCCATAAAATGATATCTTAGTATATCTTTTAGGATTTTATTAGTTTTCTAAGACTAAAAATATGTCTGAGTATGTGGTACATTTCTAAAACTCAACTATGTATCCGGAGATTTTTAAAAACATCATTAGAACATCAATGTAATCCTTGGATCTTGATTAGAAAAAGTTGAATATAGATCTCCATGAAACCTGAATACTTCCAAAATGAATATTATGGAATGAAAATACAAAGATATACCTTTTATAGTAGTGATGAAGTGTGATAAATTTTTAAGTAAATTGATAAAAATCCATATAACCATATTCCTTTTGAATGTTTTGGGGAGTCTAATGATAAAATCCATAGTGTTGATTTCACATTTAAATTCTTGTATGGGTAATTAATGTAAAAGTAAAAAAAAATTGCCTATTAGCCTTAACCTTTTTTCACACCATGCACATAGATACAATATTTTTAGTAACACTCTTTGTTTTATCTACTATGAAATACTTATTCAAATCTATATGCCTCTTTTTTACTTCTTGGATGAGTAGATAATGAAAAACTATGAGGTTCCACTAATAATGAATTTTTAAAATATCCTATAGATAGGACATATACATGATTCCTAAAAATCATCAAACCATAATGATTTAGGTTAAACATTGTTTAATTTCACCCCATCCTTTATAGGTCAACATCAACAATCAATGAATCTATAATATTCAAATGGATTGATTTTTGAACACTAATATGAGAATGATAATATTTTTTCCTTCCATCAAAATTTATACATCCATATTTTTCAATTCCAAAAATACTAGATCTTTTGATATCTTATTAATATATATGAAATGATAATCCTTTATACTCAAATAAATATCCACTTTTCACACATTCGATTGATGGAAATGAATTAATCATTCATAGCCATTAACCAGATTTAACCATACTCTCTTCTAAATGTTCAACACTGTCAATGTGAATGTAATATTAAAACATTTGTGATCAGTATTTATATCCCACTTTTATTTTGAATTAAAAATCTACTAAATATTTAATTAACTAATTACTACACATAACGTGAAAACATGAGTGGGAGAATTCTTCTCACGATTTTCCCATTGTTTTGAGGTATATTCTATCAGTATATTTTTCTCAATAAGAACACATTCCAATCAATTATTTGATGTGTTCTTATCGATTATATACCCTTCTCCATTATAGGGGAATGTAAGTACAAATGAACTAGATAATATTTTCATTAACTCCTTGAATTTTTTTTCAAATTCATTGATCCATATATACTTGTATAGATTTTTTTTAACATGATGTGTGGATTATAAATTCATGAGAAATTATTCAAAAAACACCGATAATATCCATCTAAGATATGAGAACATGTGATCACAATCACATTTTTTGGTCTCTCCCACATTCAATAACACCCATATTTGTCAGATCCACCAATACAACCTATCCTAGGGTGGTACAGAATGAAATCTCTGGCTGTCCAATATCCCCCCATTATGCCTGTGGAGCATGTGGCTGAACAATTGGTTGAGAGCAAGTGAATGATGATAATAGAGAGCTGGATTTCCAAGGTTCAGCATGAACTTAATAGTTTTGAAGGCGTATTTATTACTAGTAATAGATATGGTCTTAATGGGGATACTCATATGGAGGGAGGCTAATTCAATAACAGGAAAAATGGATATCATTATGGCCGGGTGAAGGTGTCAGGAAAGGTGTCTCCAAATATTTCTTCACTGCTCATTACCCATTCCAACTACTTTAAAGACATGGAGGCTTCATGCTTATCTCTGTATACTGATGAAAAGGGGATGGAGAAACAATTGCAAGGGGATTATGTTGAAAATTCTAGTCATTTATCTATAGGAATTGTGGAGGGAATGCGAGTTAGAGTACTTCACCGTCCAAGGAAGCAGAACAGACGAAAGGGGATATGTGACGTGGGGGGCTACATTGGGACTAAAAAAAGAAGGTAAATGGTTATAAAGAATGTTCCAAAATTACTAAACTTATGGAAACCATATCTATAAAATAGTACAAGTATTAAAAATGTATATCTAACGTTCAAGACTAGAATGACAAGAAGGAATTAGTCCTTGACAGTTTCATGGGTAATGCAAGGTGTGGACTCTCTAAGGAACAAGTGACGGGTGATGGGTTAGGAAAGGATGAAGGGAGTAATGAGACATACCATTATTCTACATTTTAAGATAGAGGTTCCAAAATTGGTTTTTTTGTTCAATAATTCAGAGGAGGATTTGATACAAATTTTAGAAAGAGTGGTCCAAAAGGTTGTGAATAAGGAACAAAAGTCATGGGTTGACTAAAAAGATCGAATTTTGGAATGGGGTTTCAATGAATGGTAGGTAGATACAAATGAGTACATACAGACTTGGGAAAAATGATTTACCATTTTAAGTAATTTATCATGGAGGATCCAATTACGAAGGTTAAGAAACAACAGTGGGAGAAATATCAGGCATGTGAATCCAATAATATCAGCCATGGTTTCAATGATTTTTTGATTTTCTACTGTGATACTTTATTCTTTATGTTGAACATGAGTGGGTTTACACTTTTTCTTAAATGTTATTTTCAAAATAAAAATTTTATTTTCAAGTAAAGTCATCTATATTGACTTATGAAAACTGAACATGAAAATTTTTAAAGGCTCTATACATTAAATCCATAATGATAGGAGGGGAATTAGTTACACCTAATGGAATCAATACATACACAAAGTGTCCATATAATTTTTTAATATTTTCTTGGTTATATACTCCTTCTTGTCCCACATTTGACAATATATCGAATGAATATCAATCATGTAAATTTATTGATCTCTATATAGTTGGTCAAAAATGTCATCATCATGGGGATGATGATACTTGCACTTGATTGTGATGTTTTTCAAATCCTAAAAAACAATGTAGAGTAACATTGATATATATATATATATTTCTTCATTATAAAAATAAATGGCGAACACTATAGTGACACAGTTGGATGAAGAAAACCCTTTTCAATATTATATTTGATTTGATATTTCAATTCTTGAAATTCAATAAGGTATATTATATAGGGAGCCTTTGAAATTTGTATAGCACCATATAAGTGTTCTATTGAGAACTAAATTTCACAGATTAGTCGAATAGAAGTCAACTATTCTGTAACAGAATCAATATAATCTTATAAAATAACTATATAATCATTTTTGAGATTCGAACATATAATCTAGGATTTAAAAATCTTTTGAATAGGAACCCAGAGCTATAAATTTGATGTGATTTCCATTAAAATTTCATATTTATCATCACAATAATAAAAGATCAGAGGTCATTTTTGGAATTTGAAACATGAATTCCCTTCATCATATATTTATGTGGAATATTGTAATGAAATCCATTACATACATAAGATGACATTAAATTTGACTAGTTTGAGAATTACAAGATTTTTAGGAATTACATTCCCACAAAATTCAAATAGAGAAGATTTGTAGACTTGATTTCCTATCATTATTCCAATAAGGGTTTTCACCACTATTTCAACATATAATAATCAAGGAGCTATTTTTATAAACTTTTACAATTATTTATATATGAAAGAGTTAGTAGATCCACAGTAAAATAAACACCAATAGTTCTTGAGTGGATGGTAAGTGTGCATTTTACCTCATCATTATAATAACTCTCATCATAAATATTGATCGTAAGAGATTATCTATGTTTCTCAGATTAAGAGTTTTCTAATACCGATCATGGTCATTAACATTCATATTTCGGAACAGGTTAATATTATGTTCATAGTCCTCATATTTATAATACTATAATAAGGGTGTTCTATTTTGTTATGTTTTAAATCTATTAAAATAATTATTTATCTTATTCCCATCACTTTGGAAAAACATTTCTCAATGAACTTTTTTCCCACACATAATATATCTAGTAGTCCCATTAAGAAAATTTCATCAATGTTTCCTTCCATACACCGATCATGAAGGAAAGACCTTCATTTTCTACCCATGGTTTTTAGAGTTATCTTTATATTCCATCTTCATGTTCTTATGAAACCCATGAGATAAACAAGAGACACCAATACCCATTTTAAATCTGATTACAGAGTGAACAATTTCTTCATAGTTATTGATTTCCCACGTGGCCAAAACCCATCGGAGTCATAGTCTTAATCCACCAAGGTATCAATAAACCATTTATTATAGTGGGATAATAATAGAAAAATTGCACCTAGTAAGTATTGAAAAATTAATATAAAAAGAAATGAACAAATTCATTATCCTTCCCCTTTATCAAAATGAATTCTTTCTCTATTTTTATACGATGATTGCAGTGAAATTAATTATTAAAACTTCAGTACATAAACTCATCCAATTCTATGGAATCAAATTCAAATTTTTTACTCATATTCTTGATAATAGATAATCATTTATCCACATAACTATATAAATTAAAGACTTACAAGATTATTTTTTCATACACTTTACCGTAGAGAATGGAAAATATATTTTAGTGGTTCTGTTAATTTTCTATGTAACTAGTAGATCAATAGAACTATTAAAAGAAGGTACATAATGCCTCTAGAAGTAATCAAAAAATCTTTATTCCTTATTTCACTAATTTATATGTTCAACAATATATATCTTGAGAAATATATAAAAGAATAAAAAATGATATTTTACATTCGAGATCCAATAAAATTTGGTTTCTCAAGAGGAATCTATTTGAGTTTACTTACCTAATAATCATTAATAATTGTTCTTCTTGTTCCACACACATACTAAAACCATGAAGAATAGTGTATGAAAATATTATCATATTGGGGAACCACATAATCATGAAAATTCCCTTATAGTATGTCTTGATCAATAGATATTCTATTCAGTCTATGAAATATTAATTAAAACATTGGTTATTCATGATCAATATTAAAGTCCTTTATGATGTTTCATAAAGAGTTTGTGAATTTCCTATACATAACCCCTTGGTGTTTCATACAATGTGTGTATGGGGAACCAATTTTATGCACAAGGTAATGATGAAGTCAATATCAATGCACCTTTTTTGAGATACTACCCCCATGTACAATTGTGCTTGAGCCCTATCAACATGTGGTATCCAAATAGAGGTGTAATTTATTAGAAGCTAAAAACTCTATCCTTCACCAAAATTCCATCATATTTTCCAATAGTATGATTTATTCTGTTAGTTCTCACAAAAATATTTATCATACTAGTTTCCTGATGTTTAATTGAAAATTTATATCTTATCAAAAATAAACACCCAAACATCTCAGAGATGGATTTCACATATTAATATATGAACATTAATTACATAATATAATTTATCAATCAAAAATCATTTTTTTATTAATCCTTATTGGACATGTCATACATAGTACCTTTCTTCATAATATTGAGAATATAAACATAATAAATGGTGATATTTGATGGATAGTTAGGGTAAATAGGTGAGATATCAATTTAACATAAGCATAAGGGTGTGTGAACATGATAATAAAATTTTAAAATCATACCCTGTATATTATAAATGATGATCATGCATGATGGAATATATATTTGAAATTTATAAGACATGAATCTTAATGTAATCAAAGAAAATTATAGATGATGTAAAAACATAGCCATAATGAATGGACTTTTGGTATACAAATAATTATAGAAAATCATTATCATAGTAGTCAAGGATTATATCCAAGGCTATCATAGTGAAATGACCTCACTCCTTAGATCAAAATAGTAGTTAAGTATCACTCCCAAGACTATCATAGTGGAACAAATATCTTACTATGTTGGGTCGACTCCCCTTTCCAACCCTATTTATTTCATTATATATCAATTATTACACTATAAATTTGAGGGATATTTTTGTCCCACCCATCACATAATGAAAATAATATACATGTGTTCCTAAATTTCATGATATTTTCATCGTATTTGATATGATGAAAATAAATTGGTTTTAAATTTTTTTATCATTATAGAACTAATTAAAAAATAATGGGTTTTATTTACATTTTATCATATAGAAACTCGTGGAAAAGGAATAAGCATTATAAACATATACTTATCATATGCATAAAAAGTCTAGAAAAAAAAGGATTTCATTATTGGATCATATCCCATGAAAATAATAATTAACATAAATGGATGTCATATTTTATTTAAAATTATTTTATAATATCACATGGAACATATAATGATAAAAATATCATTTTTTATTATGAAGTCACTTCTTTAAAATCTAATTATTTCCAAAATATTATGGAAACAAATATCATTGAAAATATCCATAACAACTCATAAAGGAATATTTAAGTCATTGGTTAGTCATTATTAATGACATTAGGATTTATTATTTATACATTAAAATAAATATCCCATTCCCATTTTCAATAAAGAGTCAAAAGAACTGTGTTTTGAAAATATCAAGAAGATTTCATTAAAGTGTTTTTGTAACAAGTATAATTTGTCATTGAATTACTTTATATAACATATGTAGAATATTAAAAATGTTTTAAAATTCATTTTTAAAAAACACGGTTGAAAAATAAAAACATTTTCAACCAATGTGAAAAATAATATCAGTTTTCCTTAAATACATTATTTTGGACAATTTGGTACAAAATGGTGGAAAATGGAAGGAAAACATGTATTTTTAAGAAATTAATATTTTAGAAGAAAATAAATGTTTTTCTCAAGAGGTATATCATAATATTTCATCTTAAAAAACATAATAATAAACAATCTAGATAAATAATGAGATTATATCAAAAAACTGCTACGACCTGGGTATCTTAGGAATCATAATCCCAATGAAAGTAAAACTTTAAATGAAACATTAAATATGATTAAAATAAATAAATTATTGATGGAAATTTATATATATCCTATATAAAAATATGATTGGTGTATTACATAATATATTCCACAAAGAAAAAAATTGATATGGAATTCCTATACCTTAGGTTTTTACTTTCATTATAGATGTTCAAACTTCCTCTTCATCAAGAAACCTCTTAATGTTAGCAACAAAATTGTTCATTAGAGTGTTTAATGATAATAATAAATCTTATAAAATGTGGGTATGAATTTAAGGGACATGTTTGGGTTGGCCTTGAATAATATAAAATGTTATAGAGGTGTGAAGAGGATAGAAGAGTGGATAACCTTCTATTAGTGGAGGAGGGGATTCACTTGGATTTTTTGAAATGAAAAATTTGTATCCACAATTTAAGCATTAAAAAAAGATACAAAATGTATCATTATAAAACACTAGATGCCCTAATGTCAATTGTTTTCCATAAAATTGTAATTTGAAAATTTTTTAGGTCATTTTACTCAATATCTTTTTAGTTTAACACTCTGTAAAATAGTTTTAACCATAACCATGGTAAATATGTTTTATATATGTTACTATTTATTTTTTGAAAAAAATCAGTTGATATTATAATAAAATATTAAATATTATAATTTAATAAATGGAATATATTTTTCAATATTTAATTCATTGCTGTGGAAAATTATAAAATAAAATCAAACTTACAATCGCGATGAAAATGCTAATTTCCAAAGATAAATTTTTCAAAAGTATTTCATATTTTTACAATAAATTTCAATTTTATTTTAATTAGATGGACCTAAATAGTATTAATAAGTATACAATTCAATTATTGCTACATTCAGAAAAAACATAAAAAAGATATCTTGTAAATTCATTAAATGAAGTAGATTTTTTTATTTATAATACGTATTGTTTTATTATTTATCAAAAAATAAATCTTAATATTTTATAAAAAATTCACTAAAAAATAATTTCAACAATTTTATCTAAAAAATGAGTTTAATTTTTCAAAATAAATTTTGTATCATTAAAAATCAACTACTTTTATTTTTTTCATGATAATAAATTCTTTTTTTAGAAAATAATATTTTCAAAACATATAAATAGTAAACTAAAAATTAAGAATGCTTTTATTAAAATGTTATATTTATGTTAAACTAATGTATTTGATTTTGACATTTTTGTTATTCATATTAATTACAAAAAAAATATTTTTTTTGTGGTCATTTTAAAAAAACTATATAAAAATATACTATGGTTATTTAAATCCCTGTGTCGTGTGTAACAAAATATATTGATGAAATCAATTCAATTTGGAAAACATTTTTTAATAATATCTATGGGTTTTACACATAAAATATATATTATATTAAAATATATAATGTATATTTATGTTATTAGACATATCTAATTTTAAAAAGTAATTATTTATTCTAACTACACCATAATAAAAAACATTTTATATATAAGAAATAATGCTTAAAAACAAAGATATTGAGGGAGTTGTATAGTATATATAAATAATAGTTAATAATGAAAATATATTTATTAAAAAATTCATAAATCATGAAAGTAGAGTATATTTAAATCGTGAGTATAAAATCATTTAATCTGTTGTGTAAAAAATAATAATAAATAAACAATACCAATAGAGAATAAAATGATTAATAATGATATGCATTAGTAATTATAAAATTTTAATCTATACGCCAACTATAAACATAAGAAATGATGTATGGTCTCCTTTATTCATGTTTTGTTTCCTCTAATAAATCGAATATATGATAAAATCCTTTTTATTGCCTCTATAACAAGAGACTAATCAATATAGAGACCATATTTACGAAAGATTCTTAGTTTAATCTAGTCTATAAAAAATAAATAGTGTTGTCTAAATAACGTATCATAATCCCAAACATGAATCTCTCATTAATCAAACACTCCACCCATCCTATAAGTTGGAATTTAAAAATAATAAGGATTTTTCTATAGTGAAACATGATCTAGAATGATATATTTTAAACTTATTTTAGAACAACATATATATATATATATATTATTGTTCATTACATCATTTTTAGTGACCTCTAGGATACCTTCCATAGAACCAAAACCAAATATTCATCCATATATATTCATGCTAAATATATCATGGAATTCTAATTCTAGTATTTATATTGTTAAATTATTCTAGAATTCCATTTTTCCTATTCATTTCATATACAATAATTTTTACCTTGGGTACCCAAATTACCACAAACCCATATTAGTTATTATAAATGTATACATTTAGACTAAATGAATCCACTTGAAATGGTGATGGGATATAGGTGATACATATCTAATCAACAAATATGCAATCAGGGGATTGTCTCAGTTCCTGGGGAGAATTTCTTGGGACCCTAAATGCAATTAACATCATTACAATGGAACTTATCAGTCAAAAATAGAGAAAAATCATCCTAAATGTACTTTTATAATAATTTGATTATATGTTCTTCAATATATTATACTTATAGTGTTTCCGTTCTTATATATTATCAGCGAATCATTTTTCAATATAAACCACTTGATATAAGATTTACATCACCCTCCATCAATGATTTACAAAGATTCAAACTCTCTTAATTCACAAACCTCCAAACAGAATAAAACATGTATCTCACAATGATCATCCTTAAACATATAATCATATCTATTATTGGTTATATTATATTCATTGTGTATACTACCACTCCATTCCTATCATCATCATAAATATTGTAATTTAATACGTTATATAATGTCGTATTCTATGAATTTTGACACGAAACTATGTGTAAATAACATTCATAGTTGTGTGTATCAGTTTTATATCAATTTTCTTTGGGTTTGTTATACCTCTATGATAGGATATACAATACCATCCTTTAGTCCATGCACCATGTTTTCAAACTCCATGAACATGCCCTTTGAAATTTCATAAACAAGTGTTTCGATATATATTCCTGTATTATTCGGATTTGGCTCATCATTTTGAAGACCAACTCATCACCTTTTGGACCCAGATATACAATTTAACCTCAACTAATTTTGTCACAAAATTTTGAACATAATCATAAATTCAATATATACTGACTTGATATACCATTAATCACTCAAGGAATGTATCATTGTACTTTTATGGTTGATAAACTATATTAAACATCCAAGGTAATTGTAGAGTATCCACTTTATAATCATATCTCATTCATGTATTAATAATTTTATTTAATTTTAAAATGAAAGGAGGGAAAATATTATAGAATCAGATAAATAAAAAGTGGGAACTAATGAAATTATATTTCTCCCCTTTATTGTCCATCACATTTATATACGTAGGAAAACATTGGATAATCTAGAAGATATATAATCAAAGCCTACGGGGACCAACATGTCTCCTAGTAAAAGTCAATTTATTATTTCTAGTGTATTATATATATGAAAAGGTTGTATTATATTTTTATTATTTCAATATACAGGTTTATATTATTTCTAAAAATTTAAAATAAATTTTTTTTAGGGTGCCTGATCTATTCTTGAAGAAGAAATCACCTACAAAAAACGTCCTTCTGGATATTGATTATGCTCAATAACTCACTTTCTAATATTATAATTAAATATCTATAGGTTACAGTAATTAGATATTAACCATGTTTCATACCAAAAAAAACCTCTTAATAGATAAAACCCATGTGGATAATTTATTGATAAAATATTTTAGTATTTGACTTAAATAAAAGAATCTATAGAGAACAATGATTCATTTATTCTACTATTGAGTAGATGGAGTCAATTATATTAGATTTACTCTTGATTTTATTTTATATTTTATCTGGACAAGATTTTATAGACTATATATTTTTTAAAAACCAAATGGAGTATAATAAAATTTCATCGAGGAAATGAATTTTTTAAATTTTCATAAAAAAGTAGAGAAAAGTGTCCTTAGCTTTAATTATATACTACAATAAAATGAAAAAATACTAGTGAATTTTTTTCAAATTATGATTGATTGGTGAAAATCAATGAATAAGTGATTTCATATGGAATAAATATTATCTAGAACCTTGTATGACTAAAATGATTTAACCTTATCAAATTGGAATAGATTATATTCCAATTAATGATATTCCTCTTTGGATTTAATGGCCTCTTTAGGGATCCTTTGATACACCATAATCTCTCTTTAACCTAGAACTAACTCCTTCATAGTCATATTATAATTATTTTTCCCTCGTCGATTAATCTTTTTTTGTTTCTCTATTGCCCAATAATTACACTGTATTTCAAATATTGATGACACATAGATCTTAGAAATGTGACATATGAAAAAATAATTTATAGGATTCAAATAATAATTTTATTGTTCTTTCCTTCCATATATAATGAATTTTACAACACCATTTCCGACAAGGTAGATTAATCCTTTAAATATAAATTCAAAAAACATATCATGTTACTTGTAGAGTATTTTTTGTAGGACCTCTACAAGGGTTCTCTTAATTATCATTTGGATATACTTCCTCACATACTACCATGTTTCTCAATGAATAAAAATTTCAACATATCTAAATTATATTTTCTTGATGAAATTGAGTCATATATTTAGATGATATTTCTATATGAGAATCTAGGATTACTATGTATTATTCCAAACTACACCTTAACGAAAACAATATCTTCAACATCTATTAATTGACATGATAAAATGAATTTTTCATCAATCCATTTTTCACTATATATAAGGGAGCTATAATAACATACATGAAATGTGTGAGTTAGTCAATATATATGATAAATTATGTGAAGAAATATTAGTAAAAAAATCCACACTATAGGGAACCAACTTATTTGAAAAATGGTATTTCATTTGGTGATAATATATCATGTTTTTACATATCCTTTATTTTAACATGGTCATTAGATATATCTACACTACCTAACATAATATTACTTTATTAATCTATTACACCATTATATACCCTCTATGTGAATTCTCTTAAAGACCATTTGCGATCACATTTGGTAATGGATATATATTTTTACCTATTTCTCCTAGGACATCAAGTAGTACTCTTGAAGAGGTGATATGGTTCTCATATACAAAGAGTGATTAAATATAGTAATATTTTATACGTAAAATTATTTATAATCATTTAATTCATGTTAACATGTATTATAGATAATTAAGATAGTATGCATAAGAAAATATATCTTATATCCATGTAGTTCATTACCATTGTTTCTAAATTTGTTAATTGATAAAATATTATTAGTATATATTATTTAGATAGCATCCTTAAACATAAATTTTGAATAGAAATATCTCATAAATACTATCATTAGGATGGTTTATTTATATAATAATATTATATTGAACATGAATTTACCATTAACCGTTAAGGATCATATCCATGACGAACACGAGAATCCAAATCTGCCATTTCCATAGTTCCTTGCACTATATTGGGGAAATCAATAGTGATTCCGTATATTTAATATTAATTTCACTCTTGATACTTTGAAATTTTTATCAAAAAAATGGGTTACATCATGAGATACCAGAATGTAACCATAAGTAACAAAGGTTTTCACATAGGGAAACATAACCTCCATTTCACTAGTTGTGGTCCCCACATTAGAATTTTACATAGACACATCCAGAAGTCCCACTATTCTTCAAAAATAATATTAATATGAGTTTCATTATAATTGATGTTGGAAACTATAACAATAGAATAAATTATTACTAATTCTTAATAGAAGATTAAAAGAAAAATTAAAAGTATAACCCCTACAAGGACCCGACATTTAACATTGTATAATCTTGAGTTAAATCAAGAATTAACAATAATGATATTTTCATGTTTAGTGTTCTAGATAATATGTCAATAAATTATTACATTACATCTCAAATATACTAATTTAGAAACTTTTACTTTGTATTCATTTTTTCATAAAATAAAAACAATAAAAAACATTTCCAGTTCCTTATATGAGACATCTTTACTTTTCCTTGATCCCATCCTTGACACTATTCATCATTAATTCCTATGGAAAACATTTCACTTCATGCAATGAGTATAAAAATATCGGTATGGGATATAGAAAGAAGGAAAACTGTTAGTTTTTCAAAACAACATGTAAACCTTGAATACTATATCCTAAGAAATACTTTTATCCTTTACAAATAAGTAAATACTATTTGGTGAAATAAATATTATTACTTACCCTTTTGTAACCAAAAGAGTACTATAAACCCCATAAGAAGCACACATAACAAATATAGGTACGTTGGGACATCAACATAGTTAAATGGAATTACCATATGGTTTATTTCCACACATATCACTAAATGGAATTTCCATTTGACCATCTTCCAAGCCCAATTCATAGGAGGTTATAATGTATCCGCTCATCATGGTTTATCATGAAACCACCCGTCATTTGCGTAAGAATGTAACCACCCTTCAAATGCCCATGTAACATTATAAAATCATAACACATAAAATATTTTAAATATAAACATTTATCTAATAACATTTTCAAATTGAAATTATAATAAATCATTTCAAGATATTGATATAATCAATGCTTAATCAAACCATTTCCAATACCATTTAAACATTTAATAAACTAATTTTTGAATCAAAGTGTCCCATATCAACTTGAAACTTTTAAAGCTATGAAAATATTAGAATATTAATATCCATATAAATACATCCTTAGAATAATTTTGAAAAAATCCACATCATTGAGAAATATAATGAAGAATAATTCTTTAAAACAATATTTTATTTAATGAGGTTTTAAGAAAATGAGATATTCATGAATACACATAATCAAGGAATAAAATTAAATAAAAAATTTATAATATCATGGGAATATGGATTTTGATGATATAATATTTAAAGGGAAGTATATACACTATATAAAATTGAATTTGTGCATAACAACAATAAAGTCTCAGGGGAATGTAAATTGAGATGAAATCCCATTTAAAGATGGTATCCTTCGATTAAGGATAAATCAATCAAAATATTATGTGTGAAAAATAATAATACACTAAATATATGTGGTTATTATGTGTGAATAAATCCGAGTTTATTGACACATATTTATGAAAAAGGACATAATCATGAAGTTGAAGTTTAACTCAAAGAATTGATTTTGGGTTAAGAAGTTCCCTTATAGAAATTGGACAGCCAAACAAATTCACATTAAAATTCAAAAAATAAATTGATGAGATAAAAAATGGTATATCATCACATGTAAGCAATTTATATAGTATTATGTATACATAAAATCATATCGCAACATTAGAAGATGCAAATTAGATGACATAACAAAATGAACTCTTCTAAAAAAAGGAGGGTGAAAGGTCCCTTACCGATTTGGTAACTTATGTAAAATTCACCACATAAAAGAAGGATGATAAAATGAAGATTTAATTAACCATTAATTGAAGTATAATACCCAATAAATATAATCATGGTCATTACACACACCACATAAAAGGAATTATTGACAATATAGCACGAATCTCATGGGATTAAAAAGTTAGATGAAAACCCCATACCACGTTGTAATCTATGAAGTCATATGAAAAAAAGTTAATAACTACTAAATGAACCAAATAATACCATTAATATGAACAGAATAATGATAGTATATATGAAATTTCATTACACAATACACCACATGCATTAAATAATTGGGGAATAATAGAAATATCACAGAATTAAAAGTGAGATAAGAAACCCATTACCACATTGTAATCAATCGAGTCATATGATCAAAAGTTAATAACCACTAAATTAACACCATAATACCCTTAATATAAATGGAATAATGATAATATATATCAAGTGGCAGTGCACAATACACCACATGGAATAAATAAGTTGTGAACAATGGTAATTTCACGGAAATAAAAGTGAGATAAGAAACCACTTACCTCATGTCTGAATTGACTCTTTTTTTCATTATTATTTATAAATAATAATATTAACTTATTTTATAATTTCTAATGAGGATTTTTAAAGTTTATTATTCCATTTATATTATTTTTTACCTTGTTATAACAATTATTTAACTATTTGAATTTATATTGAACATTTTGTTGATGTTCAGAACTTGAGTAAAAAATGAACTTGTTATAATTAGAAATTTCCCATGTGGTCGAAATTAAATTATATCCAGAATAATATTAATGATTTATATATCAAATATATCATATATATCCAGTATATATATTTATTTATAATAGTATATAACATTGGGAGATAAGAAATGAAATGCACCGTTGTTGGAGACAGTAAGTCATATGTACGCATGACCACTACTTTCATTTCTATTTCATATTTAGTGGAATGAAAACATAATGATAAATAGACAAATTATAATTCTAATATAATATAAAATATAATTCAATTATCTCAATTCATTATACGTTCCATGTATGGAATGAACAATTTATATCCCTTTGAAAGGGCGGTAGTCCGCACTTCCTCATATGAAATTATTGCGTTTACCCATTATAGAAACCATAAATGTATGCTATAAATGGAAAATACAGAAGAATAGAATCAATATAAATATAATATATACCAGATATAAATATATTAGCATCATAATAGCCACCATGAGCGGTGATAAGAGATAATTGAACATTTATCATTTCGTGAGACAATAGTTCGCCATCCAGAGAAAAAATATGTGATTTACCCATTAGATGAAGGTGTGTGTAAATGTAGTTTGAATAATTATCTTAAAAATATCGTAGTATATTTAGGAAAATAGAGTTGTTATAAAAGGAATAAATAAAATTATTATTGGGGTTTGGAAATTAAAATAAATGAAATGAACTTAAGAGAAAATGTTACCTTTAAATCAGGTAACTCCATTTGGTTTGAACAAAAAGTATTTCTTGAAGTGCCTTATGCCTACTGTAAGGCTCCTAGGTGGAAGATAGAAATGTTGGGAGATTAAATGGTCATATTTTCGATGATCCAAGGTGATAGAGAGTTGTGAGAAAAGGGTTAGATGTGATGGATTTTTATAAGGGGCGGGGGATGCGCTATTTAGGAATGTTAGAAAATGTAATTTTATTATATAATGATTTTCTATTAATAAAGTTAAGAAATGATTAAAGACAATGATAATATGGAACATGTTAGATATAAAATAATCAAATAGGAATTGGACTATTTTTGGATATTTCTTTAATTTTTATAATCTTATTTATTAAAATTATTCATTAATGAGGTAATCACTACATCAGTAGTATGTCATAATTTTTTTATTTATATGATTTTTAAAAATTATAAAACAAATACCATGATGTTAGAAACATTTTTATCTTTCAAATGAATATTTATATCCTGAGAGATAACTTATATAACCTCATGTAAAAATTTATTTTCTAAACGATTTAGGTTTTTGTCATTTTTTTCACATTAAATTAATTAAAACAACGCATCATTATAAATCTTAAGTGGATCCATGGGGTCTAAAAATCAACCCAAGAATTCCCATGGCTGGAAATGTATCAAACAATAGGAATAGGACACATGTTAGGGTAATTTAATATTATTTTAATATTTTTTACCGTAAATTACCATATTTACCTTTAACCATGGTAAATAAAAGTTAAATGTTACTATTCACCAAAAAATATATTCATCTTATTGAAAAAAATATTACATAAAGATAAAAATTATGTATCATGGATTTTCTAAATTTAATTCATTGAAGTAGTAAATTTATATTTTAATGAAAATAGGTTTTTGAACTACCAATTAGTGTTTTCACTATTCATAAAAAATTATATGTTTTTATAAAAATAGGAAAAATTCAGGCTAAACTATATCTGATATTCCAAATTTAAATGCTAAGTCCATTTTACCAAATTCAAAACATAGAATTTTCATTTATTAATTTAAAATTAATTCCTATGGTCAAAACAAAAAGTATTTTTTAAGAAACAATAACTATCAAAACATTGACACTTGTTTTTGACCAATATGAAGGAGAAATTACATCAAACGTCCAACATTGTATTCAATGGTAAAAATATTATCTAATTAAACATTAAAAAAAATTTAAAAATATAATCTAACCATATAAATAAATTATATTAAAAGGCACATTTGAACTAAAATATAGTATTTTTCACTATTCATTAAAAAATGAATTTTATATGAATTTTTTTTACACAAAGTAAATTTTAATATCCTGATTCTAAAAAATAATTTTATTTATTCAAATAGAAAATACTAAAATGACCAAAAACATATTTAATGAGGGTTCTCCATCAAAAGGTGGTAAATCAACCTTTTGATGAATATTAGAGAATTTATTCTTAAAATAAGTTTCAATTACATTTTAAGCCTCTAACATTTATTGGAGATATATAAAAACTTTTAACAAATATATATAATCATATTATAGTTTGTTCTATTCCTTCCCACCAATATAATGGTTAGGAATTAACTAACATTTAAAATAGTATTATTATTATATTATTTTTCAGTATAACTCAACATTGTGTGCTACATATGATTTCAAAGAGAGCCATTGTTGCGAGTTGAGTACACTATCAGACATAGAATCCCCTTTAAAGTAAAATTAATATTTAATTTAGTAATATTAATAAATATGAAAATTTAATATTACTTATTTATCGGGGATTTTACATCCTTCCCCCTTTTGGGAATTGCATCCTCATAATTTTAAAATTGGGCTCCGAAACATTCTTAAAAGACACAAATAGAAAGTGTCAACAAAACTATCACTTTAAAAGAAAGAAAGAAATGAAAAAAAGGTTTCCCCAGATAATATATATTTGGATTCTATGAAAAATTGGATATGAAGGTGAAAAGAAACCATCATGTTCTAATGGTGAGTGATAGAAGACATGATTAGAAGAAATTTAACCACTTTAAAATCACAAACATGTGATTGGTTAAACAGTCTTTGATTCCCTAATAAGAAAATTAAACAGAAAATGTTTTGGTTTTAAGATCCTTTTCATAATGTTGATAAATTTATTGAAGATCGTGAATTTGAATATAAGGAGACATACTTACTTTTCATGTATACTTTCAACCTTTGCTGTATTTATACCAAAAAATTATCATTTCTCCAAATGACGAGTATTAGTGATTGATTATTCATATTAAAAGCAATATAAGAAACTTTTATGGAATCACAAAATCCAAAAAATATGAACTATATATTTTCCATGCCTATAGACATTAACCAAAACCACAAATGTTTAGCACAAGATCCGATAATCCTGAAAAGGATAACCATTTATAAAAATAATTACAACTCTTAATCATTAAAATTCAAAAAAAGAACCCAAATTTCATGAGAGACCATTCAATATACAATTGTACATAATATTATTCAATATAATCCTAACTAATATTGAAACCCAAAACATAGAAGGATTGAATCACATTGTCTTATATAGTAAATCATAACATTTATCTCCAAAACATTGACTACTCTTATGGTCTCACACTGAAGTGTAGTTAACCAAATCACATATTCTATACGATAAGTTAATAATTTCCATAAATAACCCAAATCGCCATATGTTCATAATAAAGACATAAAATATCAACCATTATTTCACAAACGAGATCCCATAGTATTCAATTTCCCTTAATCATATAATGTTCCCCAAAAGAGAGAATGTATTTGAAAATAACCTTTATCAATTAATCATAAAATAATTTTCCTATATTAAGGATATCAATTTGATAAAACAAGGATTCCAAAAATGAACTTTTTCTTGATCCATAAACTCGTTTAGCTAAAAATAATAATTCATAATAATGAGGGACTTCACGTTAGCCAGTGGTAGGTGGTTTACCCTTGTCACCCTTCAATTGTTGGTTTGATTCAGATGGCCTTTCTGGACATGACGGGTTGTCACCCATCTTTTCGGGTTTTATTTTTTATAAAATGTAAAAAAACCCTAACATGATTTAACATCAATGGTTGTCTTATACCTCTCATTTTCATCACAACTCATAATTACCTCAATATCTTAATTCATGATGTCTTAAATATATCACTATTTTTTCTCCATATGATAACATAAAAAAATTCCTAATAGAAAAAACATCATACCATGATCATGGTGTCCACATGGTTTCATTATCATCTTGTTCAAGTAGGTAGAAGGTTCATCCATTGTAATAATTATTTTGAAATCCTTCAAAATCATCTGCTTCCTTCATCCAAATACAAATCGTACAACTTGGGTCATATGGGTGATCACAATAAAACAGTTTTTGAAAATAATCATGTATAACATATAATTTCAAAACATCTGATATTATAATATTCTTCAAAATCTGGTGATAAGGTAAAATACTTGAGAATTCATGGATAATATTTACCTTGTTTGATAATATGAGAATATTAAGGAAATAGGATTTGATTAAATACCACCCATGATCCATGATGATATCGAGGTATAGTGGAGGTGTTTGATATCTCAAACAACTTCATGCTAGTGAGTTATATTCTGAAAAATGTTTCACAATCATTTGAAAATGTATTTTCAATAATAATTAAAGCATGTATTCATGAATAGATAATAATTTTATTTTAGATACTCTTCCTTCAATTTGTAATAGACTTTCCTTGATCTAAAAAAGATATATAATAAAGATTTAATGAAATTAATAGAGATAGGGACTAAACATGTGTTTAAAGAAAACTCATAATCCCCAAAGTTTTCTAAAATAACTTTGATACCAACTATAAGGACTTGATATTATACATTACTTAATCTTGAGTTAAATCAAGAATTATCATTGGGGGTCTTTTCAGGTTTAGTGTTTTATCGAATTATTCCAAAACTTATTACATTACATCACAAATATTAAAAAAAAGAAACTTTTACACTGTATCCATTTATTTTCATAAAATAAAAACTCTAAAATGACATGTCTAGTTCCATAGTTTAGACATCATGACGTTTTCATGATCCCAATATTGAAAATTTTCATATTTATATCCTGTAGAAAAAATTTAAAAAATTGGGATGATCATAAAAAGCTCAGTAAGGGATACACAAAGAAGAAAAACTGTTAGTTTTTCAATTAAAAAATTAAACCATGAATACATTATCGTAAGTAATACTTTTCACTTTTATAATTTAGGAAATACTCTTCATGGAATTAATGTTCACCGCATTCCATTTTGTAACAAAAAAAATCACCCAACACCCCATAAATAGCACAAAAAACAAATATAGGTAACTTGGGACATAAACATACATAAATGGAATAAACATATGGTCGATTTCCACACATATCACTAAATGGAATAGCCATACAGTATACATCCATACCCAATGTGTTGGAGGTTATAACCTAACCACCCATCTCAGATTATCACAACACCACCCGTCATTTGGTTTATCACCTATCCACCCATAAAATGTCCAAGTATCATTTTATAATCCTAAAACATTAAATATTGAAAATATAATAATTTTACTAATAACATTTCAAGATTTAAATTACAATAAATCATTTCAGGATATTGACATAATCAATTATTAATCAAACAGTTTCAAAACCATTTAAAACATTTAATAATGATATTTGTGACTCAAAGTGTCCCAAAACACATTAAAACATTTAAAGGTATAAAAATTTTAAAACATTAATATCCATACAAATAAATGTTAAAAACCATTTTGAAAACATGGACATTAATAAGAAATATTTAGAAGAATAAATCTTTAAAACAATATTTTAGTTAAAGTGTTTTCAAGAAAATGTGATATGCTTGAATACCATTAATTGAGAAATAAAAATCAATCAAAACAATATAATATCATGAGAATAAAAATAGTCCTGATATAACCTTTCAAAGGGATATATATACACTATATAAAGGTGAATTGGTGCATAAAAACAATGAAGTATCAAGGGAATGAAAATTGAGACAAAATCCATTAAAAAGGAAGAATCCTTAGATTAAAAATAAATCAATTACGTAATTATGTTTGAAAAATAATAATACACTAAAAATAAGTGGATATTATTTGTGAAACCATAATAGGTCATTCACACATATTTATGACATGACATAATCTAGAAGTATAAGTTTATCCAATAGGATGGAATTTGTGTTAAGAAGTTCCATTTGAGAAATTCAACACTCTAACAGTGTCACTTTAAAATTTAGGAAATAATTTTCTGAGAGAGAAAAGGGTATCTCATCACATGGACATAAAATTTATATAATTAAGGATATAGAAGAAAAAATCTCAAGAATAGAAGATTTAAATTAAATGACATTGAAAAAACAAGTCTTTTAAAAATAGGAGGGTGAAAGGATCCCTTACCGATTTGGTAACTTATGAAAGATTCACAACATGAAATAAGGATCATAAAATGAAGATGAAACTACGCATAAATTAATGTATGTTACACAATTAATACAATCATGGTTAGTAAAAACAACACACATAAGGAAATAGTGGTAATATTGCATGAATCTCAAGGGAATACAAAGTGAGATGGAAAACCCTTACCACATTGTAATCAATTGATTCGTATGACCTAAATTTAATAAACACTAAATGAAACACATAATACCAGGAATATAAATAGAATAATTAAAATATATATCAAATTGAACTACAAAATACACCACAAGAAATGATGAAGTGGTGAAAAATGGAAATCTCACTAAATTAAAAGTGAGGTAAGAAACCCCTTACCACATTGTAATCAATCGAGTCATATGAAAAAAGTTAATAACCACAAAATTAACCACATAATTCCATAAATATAAATATAATAATGATAATATATATCAAATGGCAGTACAAAATACACCACATGTAATAAATAAGTGGTTTACAATGGAAATCACATGGAATTAAAAGTGAGATAAGAAACCCCTTACCTATTTTCCAACTTGACTCGTTTGTTCTTTATTATTACTAAAAAATAAAAATAATTTAATTTATTCTAGATTTAGAACATTTTTAAAGTTTATTATTCTTTTTATATCAATTATTTCCTTTCTATAACAATTGGTTAACTTATTGATGTCATATTGGATATTTGGTCGACGTTCAAAACTTGAGTAAAAAATGGACTTGTTATAATTACTAATTGTTCATGTGTTCAAAATTACATTATATATATAATAATATAAATGATTTAGATATCATATATATCATATATATCAAGTATATATTTGTATTTATAATAGTACATAACATTTGGAGATAGTAAATGAAATGCACCGTTCATGGAGACGGTAAGTCGCATGTACGCATGAAAGCTAGTTTCATTTCTATTTAATATTTAATGGAATGATAACATGATGATAAATATGTTTATTATAATTTTAGTATAATATAATATATTATTTAATTACATCCATAATTTATATGTTCCATGTATGGCATGAAAGAGTCATATCACTTTGAGGGGTCTATAGTTCACACTTTCTCAACTGAAATTATCACGTTTTCCCAATTTTATAACCATTAATGTGTGCTATAAATAGAAAATAAAGAACCATATAAAAAAATATAAATATAATATATATCACATATATATGTTTTTCCATTATAATGGCCTCCATGAGAGGCGGTAGTAGAAAATTTAATAATCATCGTTTTTAAGAAAATTATTCATCGTCCATAGAAACGATATGTTTTTATCCATTAGATGTATGTGTGTAAGTTTTTTCGAATAATTATCATAAAAAATCCTAGTATATTTTGGATTCTATTTTTGTTATAATATAAAGTAATAAAAATTATTTAGGGTCATGATGATGTAAAATAAAGGATAATAACTGAAGAGAAGACATGACCATTAAATCGGGTAACTCCATTTGGATTGAACCAAAATGATAACTTGAAGTTCCTTATGCCTAAGGTAAAGCTTATAAGTGGAGGAGAGGGGTGTAGGGAGACTAATTAGTCAATGTGTTTTCAATCCAAGGGTATTGAGAGGTGTGAGAAAAGGGACAGGGGTGATGGCTTTTTATTCGGTGGAGGAGGGGCTCTTTAGGAATATTTGAAAATGTTATTTTATTATATAATAATTTTCGGTTTCTAAAGGTACAAAACCCATTAAAGATAAAGAGAAGAAAACTAATGTTCAAAAGAAATCATCCAATAAGAATTGGACAGGTTTTTGATATTGTTTTAATTTTATAATATTATTTATTTAAACCATTCATTAATGAGGTAAACATTACATCATTATTGTTTCATAAATAATTTTTTTTGTTTGATGTCTAAAAATTATAAAAAAATACCATGATATAGGATATATTTTTATATTCAATATTAATATTTAATTATGAACATATAGCTTATATAACCACATGTAAAAATTGATTTACTAAAAGATATATGTTTATGTCATTTTTGTCTTTTCTTTGAATAAATTAAAATAAAGTGTCATTATCACTCTTAAGTGGCTCTATGGGGTCCAGAAATCACTCCAAGGATGACGATACTCTGAAATTTATCCACCAATAGGATTATGACACATGTTATAGTAATTTAATATTAGTATAATATTATATTTACCTTGAATTCTCATATTTTCCTATAACCGCGGTAAATATAAGTCCAACTTTACTATTCACCAAAAAATATTTTTGTCTTATTCAACAACAATTTTAATACGGATAAATACAAAATATGTTATATTTTTGAAATTTTATTAAAAAAATTGGTAAAATTTTAGTTAAATGAAAATCTCAGTTTTTTAACTAACACTCAATGTTTTCACTATTCACCAAAAATTGATGGTTTTGGAAAAATACCAAAAAAACAGCCTTAGATATATTTGATGTTCGGAATGAAAAATGATGCCCATTTTGACAAATTCAAAACATAAAAGAATCATTAATTAATTTAAAATTAATTCTGGTTGTCAAAACAAAAAGCGTGTTTTTAAGAGATAATAACCATCAAAAGATTAACAGTTGTTTATAACAAATTTCAAAGTGAAATTACATCTAATGACCAAAAATAGATTAAATGGTAAAAATATAATCTAATTAAACTTTAAAACCATTTATAGATATATTCTAACCATATAAAAAAAATTATATTATAAGGCAGTTTTGAATTAAAATACAGTATTTTTCACTATTCATTAAAAAATGAATTTTATCCGAAAAATAGAAACATTCTACCCAAAGTAAAATTTTATGTCACAATTCTAAAGAAGAATTTTATTTTGTAAAATAGAACATATAAATGTGACCCAAAGTAGATTTAAAGAGGATTCTCCATCAAAAGTCAGAAAATCAACCATTAAAATAATATTAGAGTATTTATGCTTAATATTAGATTCATTAACATTTTAGGCCTCTAAGTTTTATTGGATAAATGTAAAAACATTTAACAAACAGATTTAGACACATTTTATATATATTTTTTCATTTATTCTAGTACATTGAATAGTAATTAACTATCATTTAGAATAATAATAATATAATATTTTTTTTGTATAACTCAACGTTGTGTGCGACATATGATTTCAAATAAACCCATTGTTGGGAGTTGAATATGATATAATACATATCAACCACATTAAAGTAAAATTATTATTTAATTTAAAGATATTAATAAACATGAAAATGTTATATTATTTGTTTACCTTGGATGTTACCACCCCATTCCATGATGATGATGCATGTGACAAGTCTTATGACCTTTTCTTATTTTCAATAAAAATATAGTAGGATATTTGCATATTTTTTTACTTATACCAACATAGGATGGGGTAAATATGAATTATTTCCAACCCCTATGTGTCTAGTATGTCCCATAAAATAGGTAACCTCACTTCCTCAATATGACTCACTATACCTATATTGGACTATGCTAAACATATATAAATTATACATTAATACAATTGAAAAATTAATACATATCAAAAATAGCAATGTAACCTAAGGACCTGAAATATTTATTGTCATAGAGAATATAAAAAAGCTATTTTATATACTTAGATCATTTCTTGATAAACATGACCCCCTCTTAAACATTCCATGAAGCATAATTTTATTCAAATCTTGGGAAACGTAAAACAAATAAATGGGTGATCTCAAAAAATTAGAAAGGGATGAAATATAAAAGTCCATAACAGTTAGATAATAACCATATGGGAATGAGTTTTTCAGGATAAATATGTCAGTTTATATTTCATAAATCAATAAGTGACAACCATAAGAATGCTGTATAGATAGATCATCTCAAATTTTAAAATTTTTACAAAGACACGGGAATGTTTAAAATAAAAAATATAACCAGAGCCATGGAATATATGAAAAATGTGGATAAAATAAATTTGATTTTTTGTCATTGTAAACAAGGATACCCACTAACATATTCATAAATAAAATTTGGCGTAGAGATAAATTCTATGAAAAACACTCTTTGTGAACCTATTTACTCTCTAACCTTCTTAAATGTAAAATTGAGAGTAGAGATAATTTCCACCACATTTGAGCTTTGTGAACTAAGATAAAACCAATATATTTAAATAATATTCAAGTGTAGATATATAATCTTTTAACCAAGGTATTAAATTTAGATAATATCCCCACACATCCCATAGTCCATACAATTTTATGCCCCTTGAAAAACAATTATCAGATAAAAACCCATAGATTGAAAAATTGATTTAATAACATTACTAAATGTTATCTCATTAAAAAACACCAATAATAAAATAAAAGCATATTTTTTAACCCATATAAAATTCATTATAATAGAATGAATAATTGGAATCAAGAAATAGAACTCCATTAGAGGTAAGTCTTATAGAGATAAATAAGCAATTTGAAGAAAAACATTTAAAAAGTATTTTAACAATAGAATTAAAAGATGTCTGTAAAATAGTGTTTAAACTCATATAAATGATAATAAATATTAAAAATTACTTATTTCAATACATAATATAAAAATAATAATGTTTTTTTTCAAAATTTGTGTCAAAATAAAAAATATAAGTGCATTAAATTAAAAACATCAAATATTAAATAGTTATAATTTAGTAAAAACCAACATCCTTTTATGAGTTAATAGAACTCATTTTTTAAAGGTTATAATGAGAAATATGAGGGTCTCAAGATATTAAACATAATATCTAGGCAAATGAGAAGGAAAAATTTGATGGAAATAGTAAATTTAGACTATGGAAAAGAAATGTTAATTAGAAAATATAGAAATTATTCTTTTAAATATCACACCTATAAATGAAATATTAATGGATGTAGACATGTATATGAAAATTAATTCACCGTAAAATATTGAGGTTTTATAATCTTATATCATCATATGGATTAATAGTACAAACTTTCAATTATAATGTTTGACAAATTAGAGTTTAACTCATTGATAAGAATTCGAGTTATCCAAACCCATACAAATTTCATAATATTTAAAGATAAAGTGCTTGGATGATTGAAAATAATATTCATTTTTAAATTACATTAATTTAATCATGGAGTATGAAAAAAACATTCCTAAGTAGAATATTAACTACAAATATAATAAATTGGCGCATAATAAAAAAATGTCTCAATGAAGAGAAATTGAGATAAAAACCCACACCTAGTCCTATAACTATTTTTTTAATAACTTAAACATCGTGAATATTTATATTATACTTTTTTTCTAAAATTCCTATTATTAATATTCATCTATATTTGTTTTAATAATTCTTAGTAAGTAAAAACTCATATTTTTTATTCATTTATAATTTCTTATGTTTGTGTGAAAATAGAATTAGTATAATATTACATTTGGATATTTTTGCATTCGATGATAATATTTAAATAAAATAATAAAAACACAATATAACCATTAAAAACCCCATAAAAATAATTAATTTCATTAAAAAATATAATAATATTAATATTTAACTTTCTAAAGTCATCCCTAGGAGAGTTTTATAACATTTATTCATGTTGGTAGTCAAAACATCACCAACATGAACACACTATATCGTGATATGTGAGTATGATTATTAATTTTTCTAATATTACTATGATAGAATAATAATTATATTATTAATTTTTGTTATGTTGGTGATTAACATTTTATATTTTTCTCCAAAAATATAAAAATATGAATACAAAAACATTCTTTTGTGGAGGTGGTAGTTAGCACAACACACGATTAACATTATTTTGATCTTTTTGTTTTTTCAAATGTAGAAATATTTTAATACTAATAATATAAAATCCTTTATATATAAAATGGAATATATTTTGTTATATAATAATTATTAGAGAAAATTAGTAATTTTTAGAGTAAATGAAAAGACTAAAATAATATAGTACATACATCGGATGTATGAGTTTTCTCTTGGAAACCTCATTGAAGATGATGGCCATACCCAACATAATGGTGAAAATAAGATTATGAAGGCAATATATTTTTATCATGGGAAAAATTGTTTTGAGTTTCATAGTGAAATATAAAGGTAACTTTGTTCATAAAGTGGAGGATTTTTTTAATTTTATAATTCTTGAGAAGGGTAATTATTTACGAAACACAAACATTTTCAAAACATTCATGTTACAAATGAATGGATAACGGCCCAAAAATAGAAAAAGGAAGAGAATAAAGTGGTTATGGGACACAATGTAACTGAAATTTTCTTTTAAAAACATGTTTATGACTTGTTTTTTCCTTTACCCATAAATAAAGTGTTTTAACCATTTTTTTTGTTTTACCGGTGTAATTTTTTTAACACTAATAATTATTTGAAATGACAAAATTTATATTTGACTATATTACCTAATTTTATTGTGTTACATAAAAAGAAGAAGATAATTTTATGATATCAAATTTCTAATGATTTTAAAATATAATTTTGAAAAAATACTAATAATTTTTTTATTAAAGATAATGTTTTCTTACATTAATTTTATAAAGAAGAAAAAAATAAAAATGTTATTAATTTTAATGGAATACATTTATTTATTTGAAGTCATATATGAGGTATGATGTATTCAATGAAAAAAAAATATTAATATTAACTTGAAAATAATTAATTTAATGAAAATTATAAAAAAAGTTTTTATTACATTATCATTTTAATTCCATTCTAAAAAAGTTGGAAAAAGGATTTATACACACAAATATTATACTAAATGGGAAAATATTATCTATAAAATACATATTTTACAATATATATATTATTTAGTTTTTTATCACATTTTTAAATAATATGGAATCCCAAAAATCAAAATTTCCATAAAAACAATATTTTTCAACTAAAAATCAAATTTTATAGAAGAAGATAAAAAATTCATACTATTTAAATTTTGATTTTATTAAGTTAAAAAATAATTTTAATTTAATATATTATAATTATAAATTTATTAAATTTATCATTTAAGATAATACATAAAATTTTTAGATAATCTATTTTAAAGATAACGCTTTTAATAATAAACCTTATTAATCATTTTTCATCTAAAGGAAATAGTTTTTAAATGTTTACTATCTTTGATTTTATTATGGATTCATTATTTATGTTAGTATAATAGGTTTTAGCCTCTTTACATTAGGTTTACCAAGTAAACCAAGATATCATATATATCATTATTTTGTTGAAGTATATAATTTTATATCATTAAATTCTACCCCATACAATATTCTCTTTTATATTATTTTGTAGAAGAAAAACGTAAGTATAATTTTTCCTCCTTAAATCCTCATGTTATCATGTAACTTCCTCAATAATATGAATTTTATATAAAAATGTCACTATAATGGTGTCTTATTCCATATAAATTTTCCAACATATCTAAAACTCATTGGGTAATTATTCATAGGGGAGGTCGTGTTACAATTACATAGATTTATGTTCAGTATATGTGATTGATATAGTTGGTACTTACTATAAAAGGATACATGGAAGTGATCACTCACTTGGTAGAGTTGTGGGGGGAACACTAAGTGATAATCTATAGAACCAACACAATCAAGGATCTCTAGAGAACCTATGTGTCTAGTTCTCATAATCCCATTCTTCCTAAATTTCAAAATTTGTTTATGTAGAGATATTCCCAAAATACATATTACCCAAAAACATATTATAGATCTCACTAATGATAATTTTTATAACTTTTATTTTCAAATTTTTATGTTTTCATATTCTACATAATGGTTCGAACCTTATACATTATTTCTTTTAAATAAATATTCCCTATAACCCATCCTTACCCTACATCGCCTCAAAATGTTGGATTCCAATATCTTTTCGATACAAAGCCTCATATAGGTCCATTTAGATGCTATAATGGAAACCATTATTAAATGAGAACTCTATCAGATGAATAAGTTGATACCAGAATCCCTAGAAATCCATTTTTAAAGATATTAAAATATACCATATATATTTAAGGGTTCTTTTAGATTCACTATCTTTCTAGGAGTAAAACGTAGTGCTAACATTTAGTTCATTAACCAAAATTGTCAGAATAATTTTCTAGAATCCCAATGTAAGAAGTAGAAATCAATTATATACAATATAGAGGGGGTAATCCATTAATTAATACCACTTATTTAATTTATGTAATTGAATGATGATCTAGATAGAAATATGAACATATTGAAATAAAACATTATAACTTTGTAATGTTATCTGTAAAAGCCATATAGATTTGTGGAAAATATATATTCTGGGATGTCAAACAATGGAATAAGTTATGATATTTTCCTATTTCTGTATTAGTATTGGTAATGGTAACCTTATAACTTTGTGATTATATTACCCTATATTATTTTACTGATAGAAAATAATTTAGATATATACTCTGTGATTTCCTACTTCACATTGCCCCACTAGGTGTTTTGATTTATATATATACATCTGTGTGCATAAAGGTGGGATATATATGGATGAACTTTTTGAATCATCCAAAATCACAGTCATCACCTCAATTATAAATGAGAAACATATCTGATTTCCAAAATATAAAAAACCCCCTTTATCAATATTTAACTCTAGAATATTGAATGACTTATTTGGTAACTCCACATCATCCTTATGGGATTATTAGATCCTTAAATGGATAGATGATTGAAAATAGAATTGGTAATTTTAATAATTATCCTATATCCTTATTACTTTTAGATTAATCACTTTTAGATCCATCTGTATTAGGACTCTTTTAATCATTATCATAGATAATTCATCGTGATCATTTCTACATTGAGCATCAATGATACTGTATTTTTTTTCCAGGGCGAATTTTATAGAGTACTCATAAGATTTGACTAACTTAAGTCATATTCATTATTTATATATTACACCAATAAGAATATATAATCATTATTTTGTGATCATTATGTATTCCACACGTATCATGACAATGACATTTCCATTAAATTTTAAATGAAAATATCACCACCACAAAATTCAAATATTATATTTGTTAATTTTTATCAATGATTAATTAATTGGATTAGGAATAAGAATTTATTTTATTATTAAGACAGATGAGTCATCCCAAGGCATTAATGATGCATAAATTTATAGAAAAAAACCCTTCATCACTATATGGTAATTAAATAACATTTTTAGTGAAAAAACATTACTTAAGATCCTTCAATATTTCCCTATATTCTTTATTCTATAGGTACTTGAATTTGATTTGTGTCAACATGGTTAGTGTATTTGATAGTCATAATAAATTTCTCATAATGAATTGGTAATATCTTTCGAACCTATGAAAACTATTGATTTATGTCATAGTGGTTGGTCGAAACCATTTCTCAATAACATCATTCCATGATGGATCTATAAATACACCCTTTTTTATATGGATAGAACCAAGGAATTATATTTTTGTATACATAATTTATATTATCTGAGTTCTGTGTAAAATATATCATTTCTTATAGTCATCAATATTTTCCTTATTTGATCTTCATTTTCTTCCTTGATTATCCAATTTATAAGGACATATTATATAAATACTATAAATAATTGATAAAGATTATGTCTATATATTCTATTCAATGTTCCATGTTAATAGTAGGGTAATTGGTAGGTTTGAACGACATTACTATAAAATCACAATGTTTATACTTTTCCAAAATGTTTGATTTTGAATAAACACTCATTTTGCCCTCATTTTATGATATCCAGATACAATGTTAATTTCCAAGAAGAATTGAGCTCTTCAGAGTTGATAGAATTGGTCATTAATATAGGTAATATTATAACTATATTTAATTGTAAATTTTTTGATCTTATAATAATCTATGAAATATTTAAATGATCCACCATTATTTATTATAATGAATATATAGGGACCACATGATGAAGTAAGAGGGAATATAAAACCCCTGTGAATACTCTCTGGTAATTTATTCCAAAATTCGTTAACTCAATGGAATCTATTGTCTAAGGAGTATTTTAGAGATACAATGATTTGGTGAAGGATATAATTTAGAATTTAAAATCACATTCTAGGGTAAGACAAAGAAATTCCTTGGATAATACATTAAAAATTTCCACATAATAAGCTTGTTATGAATGTTGAATCCCCCCTGATAATACGAAGCATGAAACCCTTTTTACAATAGAATCATATTATAATTTTTTTCATTTCAAGGATTTGTTATTCCTTAATTTTTTTAAAGGGTCTAAGGAAAATAGTTTCATAATGAATATTCTCTTGAAATACACCCACTATATATAGTTAAATTCCTCCATTTTCTTTGTATTAATAAGGATAATCCACAATTAGTTTAACTAACCTTCCTGATGATAGATAAAATAACCTTTTTTATATAAGCATTAAAGGGCAAGAAATATCTTTTCCATCACATAATCCTTTAATAATAAATCAATTGTTCTGAAGGATCATTAATAGAAAATGTAATTAAACACATAATATAAGAAATATATAGATTCTATATTCTTATATCATTTGGTAGCTCTATATTATTCATGTTATTTCTCATAAAATAAGATAGTTCAGTGATAATTTCTATAATATTATGGACTCTAGTTTCTATCTCATTTGGATGGTCAACAAATTATCTATTGCGTCCCTAATTTTATTCACTCCATAAAATTCCCTCTAGAGCATTGATAAGTGAATGAAAAAGGTCAGGATTCTGAAATTAGTAATTGTATAATGGTTGAAACAATGACAAAATAATATCTAAAATTAAAAAACCATTATATTAATTTTCGGCAACTCCCTATTTTCCAATTTATTTAATCCAGGTTTGTTTACCTGGTAGTTTTTTTCTTGACCATGATATTTATCTTAATGAAAAAATCCTTAATATTGGTTCATTTATGATAATATTACTTAAAAAATAATATCCTCAAGGGGTTTCAAACCATGTGCGTGGTTAGTTTTCATTATCCTAAACTGGTACATGGATGTGTTAGTACCCAACACGCATTCTTTAAAGTTATTACCCATAGGTATATCTATAACAAAGCCTATATCCCTCTTCTAGTATATAAACATTGATGTATTATGTTGTAAAACCACATAATCAACAACTTACAATAATACCATCATGTTATCATAAATGTATACATAGGGTTTTCACAAATATTTTATCATCCTAATCTACAAAATAATTAAACCGTTCTATGATACCGACTAAATTAACAATATATAAACATACTTCAATAAAACATTTATGATAAGGTTTAGTTAATAAATCTCACAAATAGTTCCAATACTATATATCCTAAAGGTTTAATGTCTTGGAGGTAAGAAATATGAAAATCCTTAATTAATTATTTTTTGATTAATTCTCCATAAGATAACCACCTTAACATAACCTAACTCATGATGTTTTTCAAATCAAAGGGATGGAAAAACATAAGAAGGGGTGGGAGAAAATGCTCAGTAAGTTATGACAAATCAAATTATATAATAGTTAAATTATAAACATGTGAGAAAACATATAAAGGAAAAATACCTAATTTTCAAGAAATATAAATTCTTATGTATTAATCAAAATCATGAATTATAGACACAAAATATCAAATGTTGATAATTTTACTGTGAAATGAGGAAATAAGACTTGTAGAATATATCATGGTCTATAGAATATAGGAAATAAAGTGGAATAACCATTAATAGATGAATTAAAATAGATATTAAATTGGATACCCTCTGAATAGTTCAACCATAAAATTTTGAGTATATGCAATCTCCATCAGTCAAACCTTTTTCAAACCTAGGTACTCACTAGCCAATTCAAATTTAAAAATTTTAGTACAACAAAAAAGTTATCAAACTAACCATTAAAAACTTAAATACTATATAACATGTTCAAAAATATCATTCCTCAATAGATTTATTTATTTTACTAATTCAATGGAAGGAGATATAGGTCCCACCCATATCATAGTACAACAAATTGTGTTCCAATTTAAAAATAACCATTAAATCTTAAACTAAACCATATAATGAAAAATGTTATCCTGAAATTATACAATGATATCCAAAAACAAAGATTTATAAATGAAATTAAAACACAAAGAAACTATTCAACCAAATGAAATATATTATAGGAGAACATAGAATTTGAATCATGAAATAAAAATACATTAGTGTAAATATTTTATTGATATATATGGGGATATGTGAATTTTTTAATGAATTATTTCTTTAAAACCATTTTTAAATTATTTGTAAAAAAGTGTTTAGAAAAATCCCTCTTATATTTTACATAAGTATTAAAAAATAATTATTAAAAAATATTTATGAAAATAAATGGTTAATAAATAATATTTTTTTAAAAGAAAATGTGGGTATAAATATAAAATATAAGAGCTAAGAATTCATTAATATCAGAAAATAATACATTGTTGGAAATTGATATTTATTAATCTAATGGTAAAAATATATTTTAAAAAGGGGAAAAGAAATCTTTTATGGTCATAATAGGTAAAAAAAATATCTATTGAAATAATTGGGAAAAATTGTCACAAAAGGAAAATTTGGCATTTTAAAAGAAAGATTCTTTGGAAAATATGGTAATCGTTCCATTCATTATGAAAATTTATAAATGAAATAATAATGGATGAATAAAAGTATGTAAAATATAATTAATAAGAAAATAATTATTTTTTATAATATAATTTCATCAAATGGGATATTATAAAAAAATTAATTATAATTTTCAATATAGTCGAGTACATCTTAATGAAATCTAATTGAGTTACCCAAACCCTTACAACGTTAGTAATATTTCAATCAAACGTAATTGGAATCATGAAAATCATATAGATCTAAAATTTTCTAGACTCACATCGTTAATTACTACCAAATATATTCTTAGGCTTAATATACACCATAGAGATAATGAATTGGATCAAAAAATTGAAACATGTATTAATTAAAATAAATTAAAAAAAACACCCTTACCATGTTCCATATTCATTTTGAACACAATGTTAAATTCATGAATAAAAAAATTATGTTTATTATATAGTTTTTTATTTAGCTAATTAATATATATTTTATTGAATTTGAACTATTTATTGTCATATTCATATTATTTTTATATTGTTTTTTCATATGATAATGAAAAAATTGAATCATCGTCAATATTTTCAATGTAATTTTAGCCATCCATGATGATATATTAATAATAATATTTTAAATACCAAATATAAAAATTATCAAAAAATACAAATATTTAAATTAATACTTACTTATGATAAATTTACTATTTCAATTCCCTTGGTTATTTGTGATGGTGTTTTACATCATTTGTTTAGGTAGGTGGCTAAAAAAACTAAACATCACCACACTATATCTTGTCTGGTATTTATGGTTGATGAAATAAATATATAATTATAATATAATTATAATGAAATTATTGACATTTTTTATAATATTTTATTCTTTTTTAAAGAATAATGAAAAATAGTTTTAATATTAAAAACATTACTTCTTGGTGGTTGTAGTTCGCAAAGCACGTAGCTTAAATTAATTTGTTTTTATATGTGGTTGTAAAATAGTAAATAATTTTTTCATAAATTAATAAAAACAAACATTGGTAAAAAAATTATATTATTTAATTTAATAAATAATGTTATAGTATATTTAGAATTTGTATTGTAAAAGAAAATATTAATAAGAATTAATAATCATGTAAGAAGCTTGAGTTTTCTTTTGAAAAAATCTATGAAGTAGTTGGACTTAAGAAACCAAATGGTGAAGATAATCTTATAAATGGAAAAAAGGATTCTATGAGGGTAAAATTAAAAATATTTTCAATTATAAATTTCTTGTTAAGGTCAGTCTTGAGTTGGATAAAGTATTGGTTCTTTATAACTTTAGATAAGGGAAAATTTGGAAGTATCCCTTTAATTTTAAAAAATGTGACGTCATTATTCATATTTCAATAGAAAATAATGAAAAAAACTTGAGGTCAAAGTTGTATTGAAACTCACCTTGACCACACATTTTAAATCATATTCAAAACATTTTCCATACTATTCCTTTTGAAAATGACATTATTCCTTAATTTTTACATATTACGAGAGTTTATATTAATAACCTTAATAATTTATTTTAATAGGAAAAAAATATTATATAATTTATAGATTATTATATAAAATTTTAAATTTAGTTTTCCATATAAAATTTCTAAATGTGTGAAAAATGAAAATTAAAATAAACCCAATTACTAGATTAAAAACATTTTATTAAAAACAAATATTTTAATGGTAAAATTTATATATAATATGATATTAGTATTTTTAAAAATTTCAATAAAATTATTTTATTATATATGAATACATTAAATTTTAGGAGGAATTTTAGGAAATCCATAATAGAGTTATACCTTAAACATAATAAATTTAAATAAATGGAAGAAAAATATTTTTTATTAGACTATTATTTTTCTTAGTTATAAAAATATTAGACATATGAATTGTAAAAATAAAAAAATATATAAAAATGAATATGTTTTCTCTAAAAATATATATTATTAATTTATTATTTTATTCTATGTTGTTATTTTATTATGATATTAACACGTAAATAATAATTTTCCATAAAGAGATTTTTTTAATTTTAAAATATATTTTTTCAAAAGATACTAAAAAATTCATACCATGTAAATTTTTTTATTGAATTTTAAATAATTTATTTTAATCCATACTGATTATAAAATAATTAAATTTATCTTTTGAAATATATTATAATATTTATAGAAAAAAATTATTTATATTCATTTTCAATAATAAAAAATTTTAATTATTCATCATCTGAAGGTAATAATTTTTAATTTTTTACCATCATTGATATTATTATATATTCATTTTCCATTTTCATATAATATATTGTTGTAATTGTACATTAGGTATATCATGGAAACCAAAATATAAAAATAATATATATTTTAAGAAAGTATACAATTTGGTGTTGTTATAGACTCCGCCAAACAGTCATGCCAAGCACCATTAACTAAATTTTGGTGTGAGGGTATCAATATAATTATGGCTTCATGAATCAACATAAAAATAAAAATCATATATATTTACTCTAATGTATTTTTAAATGAATAAAACATTCCATAAATAAATAATTTGGAGTCATGCATCTATAGGATCAATAATGTAATCCTACTCCCAATTAGTTGATTAGTTAGGTACACCTTTTTATAATTCCTCATTCCAACATATTCAAAAATCACATTATGATAGGGATTTTAATATCAGATTCATGTAATAGAATTTAAATCCAAAGATGAACAAACCTATATTTCAATCAAATTATATAATTTGACGAGGTTAACCATAAATTATTGTGTTTATTTTCATAGAATATTATAATCCATAGATATCACACAACCATAATATATTTCCGTATTATAAAATACAACAATGATTCCAACACTTGTCATTGTATTTCCAATAACTAACACACATATCTCTATGGAATAAAGGCTACATAGATGATAGCATAATATAACCATACATACTTGATATTGTCTATTATATCCTTTTATAAGATCAATTATTTTATCATCTATGGCCATTATCAATTATTTTCATTATAGGGATCATACAAGATAGAATGTAGTTGAACATTAAAATTATTGTCAATACAATGACTACTGTTTTATCTTTTATTGAGTTAATTTTAATTCTAGACTAAACTTCAATAAATAAAATAAACTAATACCTCATATTATCAATCATGATATGAAATTTATTTATTTTTAATAGTGTTATTAATTATCCCCAAAACACCTAAAATCATAGAGATATAAAATAATGATTTCCTACTGTATACATATATCATAAATCATTGTATACAACTCAATATTAGTAGAGAAAATATCAAAAGGTTTTTATTAAAAATCATATCAACTATTTTAATAGAATTAAACCTAATACATATATAAATAGGATTTATATACTAGTAACATACATACACCAAGACACATCAAAAGAAAACTGTTGAACTGAACTTATGAAGTCTATATTTTTCTTGAAATGATCGCACAATATTTTCTATTTTCCAAACATTAGTTTGGTATAGTAATAAACTAGTGTCTCATAATTTTCCTCGGAGGATCATATTGTTGGAATACAAGAAGTTAATACTTTATAATGTTTTACTATAATTCCCTTCATCCATGTTATTAGTAAATTTTCAATTCATAGCCTAGGCTTGTTCCTTGTAGAATATTTAATTTTTTTTAATTAACCATAAGATATAAAATAGTTCATAAATAATCCTAATAACATTTAGTTGGGAGAAATTTTGAATGTATTTTATTGATGATCATCAGATAGAGTATTCAGTATAAAATCCCTAAGAATGTCCCGACATCTTCGTAAGATAAGTGGAACTAACTTTTCTAAAGAATTCAGTTGCCCAAAAAATCAAGGATTCTGTGATAATTCTTGTATACATATTTTTTATATATCGATAATATATTGTATATTTTAGACCAAAAAATTTATCATTGAACTTATTGAATGTCATAAAAACTCTAAATAATTACTATGATGATGTCTTAAACCTGTTTCCTGGGTGAAAAGCCCAGCTACCATTCAAGCATTGATGAAAGTAAATGACTGTTTGGTGACTTATATAGATATAATAGTGAGATTAACATTTCATTTCATATATATTATCGTCTAGTATGGATTTTAAATTACATAAGGTTTAAGATGTATTTGGATAAGGCACATTAATATGTTTATCTTTTGGTGATATGTTGTTTACTTTTAGGATCTTATATCCGGTGATATAAGAATCTACCTCATAATAATCATGTTAGTGATTTTCTCAGCTGTCTCGTGCTTATAACCATTTATAGGAATGAAAATTTTAAATTAATATAACTAGTGGTGCACTAATTAAATATTTATGAGAGATTATATATACATCCAACTTTACAAGAATGTCCTTGTCTCAAAATAAATAATCAATTTGATAATATAGGAAGCTTATTCATTTTAAAAAATAGTGATTTAATGTCTGTTAATTTTGGGATAAAGATTCATAAAACTGCTAGAAGAATTACTATAGAAATGATAAAATATAAATAGTCATATGATGATGAAATAGAAAACAAATTATGATATCTAAGTGTGTAAAAATTTCAAATTGTGTACATTTTTCACCCTTTCATTATGAATGGTTCATTCACACAACTCAACAAGTCTAGGTGATTTAGCAAAAAAACATTTAATGATATATTTGTAAAATTATAGTATGAATTAATTTTCTATTTGGGAACCTTTCCAACATGTCCAATTTCTGGGAATAGTTGTTTTGACACATAAATTAACCACATTATATACATTTCCAATAATATAGATACTATTTTATAGGATTATCCCAAGCCATATAGTTTCATTAAAAAGAAGTGTCAACCTATATTTATTTAAGGTTATTAAAATTCCTTGGAACCATGAACATTTTAATATTGTTCACATAATATTCATAATGGAGAATAATTATAAACATTAATGATGATGTACAATCTCCTATCTTCATAAAGGAAACTGTCATCCCCTAGTTTTTTATCTAGTCATGTTATTTTTGAATTTAATATTATATATCAATATTTGATCAAATTCAAAGAGGATATATTATTTTTCAATTAAATATTTTCTTGGATAAATGTACAATTAATATTAAAAAGTTTTATTTTCTAGGAAAGAATTTCTAGAAAATAGTACTTACATTCATAACCTAGTGAGTCCAACTTCCATACAATATTACCACAATACATACCATATAACCATGGAACAAATTTATAAAGCAAAACTCCATGATAAAAATAAATATTCTCAGTGTCTTAAATCATACCATTATGTCCTAGAGAAATATGACCACACTAATGGAACTAGAAACCCCATGCCTTGTATTTAGGTGTAATATCCTCACTATGACATTAAAGGTGCATTTATCTGCATTCCCTGGTGTTAGGTGTCCCATCCCCACACCCTTAATACAGTTATAATATTGTTTTTGTGGTTTTTTTGATATGGTTGATGTGTTTATTCAAATCCAATGCCTACATTAGATGTTGTTACTGTGGTTTTGGATATTATACAATGGTGAAAAGTAACCTATGTATATAAAATATTTTTTTCTTGTATCATTCACATGATATACTTGTTCTTGTGTGTTTTTTATTTCATTAATGAAGGAAGTTCAACTACTTGAAGTTTCAACAAATATATATTTAATGTTTCCATATAATAGTTTATCGGGGAATTATACTATTTTAAAACATGATATTTTGTGCTCAAATATGTTTATGTGTATCTTATAGAGATTTTTTTTCGTTAGGGTTATATATAACCTCAGTCTGTGGGTTGTACAATGTACCTTATTGGGAAGGATTAGTAATCAGAATCATTGATAATATTTTTATACATGTGAGGAATAATTAGGAGATCAGATTCGAGTGGGAATAAGTTTCACTAATGTTGTAAATTACCTTGTGGTGGTTGAGGAAAGGCATTTAGAATGAGTTTTTATTTAATAAAAAAATCACCATAGGAGAATTTGATATTAAGTTAGATTTTAGAATTTAGGATTGGTTGGCTTCTAGGACTATTTATTTTGGGAAGAGATTTTATGGGTGTGTGGATAGTGATCGCAAAGGTTTCGATCTGTGATGGGATAGAAATGTTTTGTTTCTTTTGAGATTGGAAAGATTCACATGTGGTGTTAGATCATGTGGTCTGATTTTTAATATATAAGGTATGATAGTATTTCTAGATGAAATAAACATGTAATAGAATCAAGGTAAATTGGGTAGGTGCATGAGCCTAGTATTGATGTTATGAGACTCAATGGTTCAGGATTATAGTTGTATGATTTGGTGGTACTAGTGAATAAGCATGTTTGGTTTAGAGGGAATCAAGATGAATGGATTTTGTTAAACTTAATGTCTTTTATGGAGGTTTAATCATTCTATAAATATAATGTTGGGTATTTGAATGGATTTTTTAGAAAATATTTTTATGTGTAATGGAATGTACATGGAGTATATTCTCAGAAAACAAGTTGTAATGTGTTATTGAGTGGACACATTAAAGATAATTGATTATTTATTCTATCATCTGCCTCCAGACATAGATACTCCATGTTTTAATACTATTGGAAACTATCCCTCTACTATAAGACAAGTCATAGAGATGTATCACCTTACTATGGTATGTTTCATCCATACATGATCCATAACCTAGTTCTTCTGAAATTATATGAGAAAATATCCAAAGAGAAACATGTGTGCGATAATGGAATAAATATAGTATTTCACTCAGTGTTTATTGTAAGAGAAGTTGTATATTATTAACACACCATTGGATGTTATAGGCTTTAATCCTTATTGGAAAAAAAAATTCTGTGAATTTTAAGGTTGAAATTATTAGAAAGAAGAGAGTTGGTACTGATTGATGTTCTTTATTAGATATCAGGTTTTTGTGTGATAGTGAAATCTAGTCAATATGTTGGTAATGTGTAGAGCATGACCTATAGATATTTATTTTTTTTCTTCTAATAGGAAGATGAAAAATATAGTCCAAATATGTGTTTCATTGAATTGATCAGTGAGGTATGTTCCTCATGTTTCTATAGTCCATGATATGATGTGTCTAGTTAGTGGATGGTTGATATGAATTGGATGTTGTGTCGGATGGAGTCCATGTGTTGGGATTCGACTCAAGAAGAAACAAGGAATGATCCAAGAGTTTTTAGATTAGTATTGAACCGGTGTTCATTAGTAGAGTATGATTTATGGTGTGGCTAGTTAAGGAAGAAATCTAGTGATTACAATGACTGTCAGGTTAATAATTTAATGTTGGTATATTGATGATTCTATAATGACACTAGGAATTAATAAATAATCATATGGTGATTTTATACTTTGTCGATTAGTGTGGTTGTGTTATTTGGGAAATTTTATCCATATTTGGACTATATAGTGTTGTTACAAATGATTTGGTGTGATTAGTTGGAAACTACATTGATCATATTTATGGATATGTTGAAGTGTGTTTTCTATTAGTAGTTCATATTTGGGATGGATAATGACTTAGAATTATATTTTATGATTATATTATTATTCAAGGGAGAATAATAGTTTTTGGAATGAATTAGTTTAAAATTATCTAAAATTATATGATATATGGGTATAATTATGAACCATATTTGTGTTTGTGTTGGTGAAAAACTATAGATCATATTTATATGAACATTTTACTATAGACTTTGGAGTATCATAATGGAGGTATTTTTCAGATTTAGTGGATTATATATATTGAGTAGTCATGTTTTTACTGAGATTTATGAGAACATATCAATTGAGGAAAATTGTCTCTTATGAGGATGATAATCAGGATTTTGTAGAGTTTCTAATTACTTCTGTCATTTAATTTGTTTGGAAATTTAGAAAAAATTGTATTTTTTTGGTATTTGAGATTATCTTTTATTTATGAAGGCTCAACAGTCCATGAAAGGGAAGGATCGTGGTGTCAATCAGGTTTGAGTGCATGGGAATGGATATAGTATGGATTAAATTGAAAGGGCCTCACAATTAAATGTTAGTTTCATTCTAGGGAAAAAATTATTTTTTTAATTTGATCATATTTATAGATACTTACATATGAACCACCATGGGATTGGAGAGTCACATTGTGTAGATGATCCCTATGTATTGTGATAGATCTTTTGGAAATGAGTTTCACACCAAGGGTTAGGGAGTCATAGTAGAGTGAGGACCATTAGATATTATAATTTCTTAATGGCTCAGTCGCAAAAATATAATGGTAAACTAGAAATTTTAACATTTGATGATTTCTCATCATGAATGAAGTCACAAAATGACCCTAGGGAAATTCCATAATGGTTGTCCGAATGGGAGGTGTCAGGTCATGGAGTCTATATATTTAATCGGAAATATCTATTCCACACTAGGAATAACCAATTCCTCACTATGAATGATTGGCCTATTGGATGTTTCTTCTTTCTAAGGAATGTGTGACATGCTACAACTCAATGTTTCATAATGTGATGGGTTGTAGGAATATAGTACCATGTTGTGAAATTTGGGGACACATCATTACAGATACCTTGTAAATGATTTTTAAATTGGGTTTCAATTATATTTACCTGGTTTTCTCCTTTGGGATAAATGTTTAATATGGGATGAGGGAGATCCATTATCACCAGCTCCCTCCCCTATCATTCCTCCTTTTGATCCACAATGTTTAAGGGCGATTCTTGGAATATTGAAAGGTATATTTAATTTATCTCATTTATCTCCTTCTTTCAAGGTTGTTTCATTCATAACCCTATAATTATTAATGATTCAATATTTTATTAGGTTGTTTCATTGGAAAAACTATGAAATTTGGTATAGATGATAGTTATTTTTCACAATGTTTTTAGAGAGGTGTGTAAGATGATGAGCACCCAAAGTTATGTGTTGTTCATGTGATGTTTCATTTACCCGATTGTTTTTAGATGCCGATGCAGATTTTGTAACCAAATAATTTATTATTAATTGTAATAATTATAAATATTGAATTTTTGGCTTCATAGAAGATCTCAGTTGATGATATGAGTTTTTATAACTCATGGTATGTCTTGGTAGTGTTTGGTAGGTGTATTAGATGGATGGAAAATCAATGGAGGGGGTAGGAGGCCCCTCTAATTCAAAACCATATGGATTTTTATGAATAACTGGGCACAAATATATTATTTTGTGTGCTAGAGTAGCTGGGATAAGTGATAATAGGTTCATAGGTAAAGGGATATGGTATCCTTGATACTCCTATGTTTTGAGAAAGCTCTCTAGTTATAGAATGCCAAAAAATGTGTTTCTTGACCACCATCATTCAAAGGTGTCGTAGATTACTTTTATGGTTCCAAGGGGGATAAGTTATATATATTTAGGTGTGAGATTACTTTTTAAAAGGTTAGGTTTGTTTCCTAGTTCTAGTTGTGAAGAATGAGGGGATTTAGTCTAATACAGATAGGCAATTTGGTCATACATCTCAAGTATGTTGGGGAACACACATTAGAGGTATGATTGAGATTTTGTTTGTGTCATGAGTAAGATAAGTCCTTTGGGGATGGATGAGGTGTGAGACGGAGTGTATAATTTATTTTGTGTAAATGGTATATCTTCAAAGGGTAATGTGAGATGGTACCCATGTGGGGGTTATAATAATAAATTATAGGATTGGATAAACATCTTGATGATGGGGTCATATAGGGCCTATTTGTTTTTGGGTTAGTATTGGGTGATGATTATGAATTAGTTTTGACATATAGATATTTAATTTGATTTTTAGATCCCATTGGGATTCAATTCATGAAATATAAAGATTTAGATAAGTTCAGTATGTAATTCATGTGAAACAATGATGGTTTTAAAGATATTTGGATATTAGGTTAAGTTAATGATGTGCCCTACTTAGAGATACCGAGTTACATCTCGAGTGAATGAAACACTGGTGATAAAATTATGAGCTTTAGGATGTGTAGTGGAAAACTATATATTTCTGCATTAATTTTATCGACAATAAATGTTCAAAATAGAAAAATTGGATTTATTAAGTACAATTAAATTTGAATTTTGTAGCACCCTACAATTATAATATATATCCCCATTAATAGATTCAATGCATTCAATGGCTTACAATGGATGAAACATCCAATGTATGGTCTATGTTTTTTATTATAATACAAAATGAAATACATTACATTAATGATAATTTAAAAATATTAATAAAATATACTAACTAATTAAAAATGTTTTACCATAAATATTTAAGGATAAATAAAAATACAATGTTCGAAATCATCGTTTTATTATATATCATTTATTTTTTTATAAAGATAAATATATATCTTTTGGAAAATAAAATTTATGAAAAAATAATTTTTAATAGAAATAATCTAAAAAATCACCATTCATACAATTATTTAAAATATATTAGAAATAGTTATCAAATAATTTCTTATTAAAAGGTGATATTTTTTTGAACACTTTTTTAAGTGGGCATTGTATTTTTATCTTAATATATTAAATTAATAATTAAAGATAAATTATTTTAATGAAATTTAATGATAATATTTTCTATAAAATAAATTAACAATTAGATCATGGTTTTTATAATTATATTACAGTGAATAGATTCATTTAATGTGATGGAAATTCCATTTTCAAAAAAAGATTTTTAGCTTTTCCATGCACGACTCTTATAATTAATTTCTGCTAACTTCATTAATTTTAATTGATAAAATAAACAAAATTATTGAAATTATCATTTTTAAATTTTTTGAGGTTATTATTTGGTATTTTTTGAAAAGGTAAATATTTCAGTGAATAGAGAAAAATACTATTTTTATTAATATTGTAAATTTTAGGACACTATTATGATATAATAATCAATTAAGATCATATGGAACATATGATCTATTATATTCTAATAAGTAAAATATTATTAATTAGTTACCTTTGTTGATGTCATTTAACGAATCCTTCAGGTTTTGGAATGGTACCAATGTCAATGATACTTCATTTTTTACATTAGTGCCATTAATTTGTGGGAAAATCCAAAATTCTCGATTTTTTTCCCAAATATAATTTGAATTTCATTTAAAAAAACAATTTTTTCCTATAAATGTTTATTTTTTATTTTTATTGTTTATATATGATTTAATTTCAACAACTTATAGGAATATATTTTCTAAAAATGCATTATATATTTGGAATAAAATTAATTATATTTTGTTATACAGATAATTTAATTTTTTAACAATAATGATTAATAACCATGGTAAAAAGTTTTTACAACTATTAAGGATAAAATGGGTAAAAGGGTATAAATAAAAGGATATTTATTCTTCATAACAAAAAAAATATTCTTAGATATGATTAATTGAAGAGATTTGGAGCTCCCTCACCTTATCATCCAAATGTAGATACTTTGGAGCCTTTTTCCCATGAGATATACTTCCTTATATTTTAAATTATTTAATATTATAAATGTTACAATTACCATTAATTTTTAAATGGATCCAACCCTTCTCACTTCTCCACACCACCGGATTACTATATTATTACCATGCTATACCAAAATCATTCCCCTTCTCTCCATTACACATTTTGGAGGTACTAGTTTCTCCAAAAGACCTACCCCATTCAACACAATTTTTAATCCATACATAATTAAATTGGAATATTTAATATACAAAAAAAATTATGTTAATAGTAGAAATATTACCAACGTTATTTCAATTAAATGATAAATGAAAACTTCACTCATTCATACATGCAAATAAAGCACCACAATGTGATATGTCTCACTTTTAGTCACTATGTTACAAGACTAGGTATAATGTTGGATAAAGTGGTCATATATAAATGTTATGAAATTTTTATAAATATTTAGATATAAATTATTATCTTCTTTCTAACCTACACATTCAGTGTAAAATGATATTTTCGTTCATGCATAAGAGTACACTACCACATCTATAAAGTGATATGACTCATTTTTAATGTCTCCCATGAACAAAAGTTCATATTAATGGATTGAAGGAATATATATGATATATATGATATAATTATTATTATATAATGAATAAATATTTTCTACCATCCTTTCTTTACAATCATTATAATTTGAAAACATCACTCATACGTGCACACATACTCCCATTTCCATGAATCAAAGAAATACATTTTTCATCACCAAATTACCTAGATGGTTACGAAAGTGTATATAATGAATAAATTTTATAGTTTTGAAATTATTATGACATGTGATCCATAACTAATGTAAAAAAAATTTGAACTATCAAATTGAATCATGTTTGGGAAACTAAATAAATAACACCCTGAATATTGATTTTAATGATGAATCACAAATGAATGGGTAATTAGAATTCATAATTGAATTGTATGTTGTTGAATAAGTATGAATTTAGTTTTGGTATATAATTATAATAAATATAAGTTTATATATTTTAAGATTTAACATGTATAAAGAATATCAATGCCCGAGGGAAATATTTATCATCTCACTTTTACTTCTTTTAAAAAAATTATATATTAAACAATTTAAATGGGCAATACCCGATCAGGTTTTGTTTAATTCAATTCAGGATATTCAATGCAACTATTTTACACATGGAAGGAGAGTGGAACAAACCGAGATCTTGTTAAGGTTTTCTCTCACAATAATAATTTCACCAAGGAAGTGAGAGGTAATGATTGTGGAAACTCACTTTAATCAACAAAGAAGAATAGGTTTGAATTAAATTAAACAAGGATAGAATTACAATTAGGAAACCGATGACAGCCTAATCACTCTTTTTAATATCATAGTTTTTCAATAATTTTAATTTCAAATTTCATTTAAAAAATACAACATTTGTTACCATCGTTTTAAAGTGAGAACTCGTTTTGTGTGCACTCCTCTTCGGGAGACATCCTAGGTCAACCACTTTAATACATTTTAACTTAGGAAATAATTGTTTTTCCACACCCTACAATAGGCGTGGGTCAAACTTTGTGTCGTTGTAGGGGAGGTAGTGCAACTATATTTTTGTAAAATTTTGAATTTTTTTTAAAAAAAACAGAGAAAAATATTTCCATAATGAATTAAAATGATTATTATTCTACATGGAATCACAATTACTCACAGGTGAAGGAAGAATACTACACTGAGGAAGCCCTCTAATGAAGAGATGATGCACTTATGATAATGTTCAAGCAGGTGTAAATATGAATAACAACATGGATCTCACCAGAATATTTGATAGTCATGGTCAATGAACTAAAAGTTGACTTAAAAAGATTCAAGGCCAAGAAAGAAGTTCCACTGGTCTTCCCGAATTTCACTAAAGACATCCATGAAGTTGAAGACAATCTCAAGTTGGAGGAGCCTCATTACCTACCTCAATCCAGTGATGATCGACTCCAACAAGAACATTCAATTGAAGAGGATATTAATGTCGAACAAAATCAGGGAAATAATACATTCTTAAACTCAAATTCTTTAAATTTTGCTGACACTAATTTGAGTATATCTCTTTATTCTATTGAATCTTCAGATTCTGCTAACTTATACAATACCTTGGAGGATGGTGTGAAAAACAAACTACTTGTTGAGAAACTTCATGAGCTCCATGAATTCATTGAAAATATACTGGAGGAACCCCATCTTGAAGAGATCCAAGTTGCTGGGCCTAAAGAAAATAGGTAAGGGGCTGAATCCTCCTTGAATCCAGTGCTGCAATACAAGATAGTTTCACAAGTAGCAACAAATGAGGAGGAGGCTCTATACTTTATCCTACCCACATCATACAGGTTATACCACATATCAAAGGGGGTGTATCTGGTGTACTCTATCTATATAATCCTCCTCAAAAACAATAATGAAATGAAATCTAGGAGGAGCCACATGTGGTGGTTCAAATCAATGAAACCTCATCCACCATTAGATTGGGGATAATCGATTAGAACTGCCTCTCTGGAGGTAGTCAAAACCGAGGGCACACTTGGGGGATTAAAACAAGATTTATCCTTCTATTTTCATCATATTTATATTTTCATTTCTTTCAATAAATATCTTATGTTTTCTTTTGTAGGGTTTCATAGTACAAAACTTTGGAGCCTAACTCAATGTTGCACTGCAAATAAGCCATGTTGTACCTCTCCTTTATTCATACTTGTTTGTTGTGAATCAATCATAAATCTTCTTATATGTTAAATAATTTTGAATTCTATGAGGAAATTATATCATTTAAAGGTGTGGGAGGGAACCTTGGTAGTTTAGGATTTCCATTTTATGTTTTATTTTCAAATAAATTAAAAAAATTTAAAACAATTTGTGTGTTTTCAAATTTGTGTGTTTATTTTTCAGTTTTTGGTGTGTTTTTGAAACTTTTGAGCTGAAATGATTATCTATACCATTTTTGAAATCCATTTCAAAGGGTGAACCAATCTATTTCATGAAACTATGCTTAAATGATTGTTGAAATGACTTTGTTTCAAGTTCATTGTTTTTGGAATTTCTTGTAAAGTACACTGATTTTTAAATCCCATGCCATATTTCACTATCTATATATTTTAAATCACTTTTATGTGAGGCTTCTGAACCATTTTTGTCATATTATTTTCATTTACCTCATTTCTTGAGAGAACCATACCATGCTTGCTTTAACCAGAATTTGATTTATTCCTTTCAAATCATGAGGGTTTGGGTAGATGTGTTTTAAATGATTGAGCCATTTTTTTATTTTGAAGCCCCCTTTTCAAAATAATCCGTTTCATTATGGCCCACATTTATATTTATCCTTCATTGTAGCCCCTACTAGCACTGAATTGCCTGTTATGTAATCCACATTACAAGCCAATTTTCTCTTTCCTACCTTCTCTTGAAGTGAAATTGCATGACTTAGTTGAACTTATGTGTGGGGGAAGATGTTATGTAATGTACTACCTCATTTGGTGATACTTTGGGTGGAAAATAAATTTTGGAAGAGATGCGTGTGATGCTGTAAAATTATTCTGTTGAAAGCTATGCCTTTTCTGGAGCTTTTATGATAAGAGAAGTTGTGCCTTTCAGGAGCTTCCAATGTAAAAAAAGAATGTTGTGCCTATCTGAAGCTTTCAAGAAAAATCATGTTTGAAAGGATTGAAATTTTTTCTACTGAGATGATTTAATGTGGATGGATCTTATTTTCTATAAAGGGGAAGTGAAGGAGACCATATTTGAGTGAAAATTAGAATCGTGCAATTTTACTTCAAAAAGAGAAAAGCACTCCTTTTTCGGCCTCAGAATGTTTAACATCTAAATACTACCAACTAGAAGCCACATAAAAACCCTAAAAAGTCCTCATGAGAAACACATGTCCTTGACTCACATCGGGTGGAGAAGTAGTAATTTATCAAGACTAAGGTGACTCTTTTGTGAGTTTGGATGAGAAAAGCCTTGTTCAGCATTTACATTTGTGAGATTAGAGAAAATTAATGTGAGGTAGGATTTCTGTTTGCATTGTATAAGAAATGAAGTGGAAATATATTAAAATCTAAAATGGGGAACTTGAAATAATTGTTTTTGATGAGGCATGGTATCTTTTTGTTTCTTGGAATTGAATTGATAGATCTCATTGATATGTGTTTTGGATTTGATTTGATTAGATTTTTAATTTTCCAGGAGTTCAAGTGCTAAGTGTGTGGGAATTGATAGAGAAAATATTTTAAATTAATATATATTGAATATAATTGTTTTAAACCAGAAAAAGTGTTCTTCTAAGATGAATTGTTTCATTTTTATTATAATGGTGTTATTTTTAGCTGAATAGTAAAAATAGGCCATTTTGGATTTTTAACTGTTTTAAATTATTTTTGTAGTTTGGCCATAACATTATATAAACTGATCCAAATTGAAAAATTATTTCTTTTACATATTCAAAACATCCAGGGCTTCATTTACTATTGTTGGAATAGAAGCTGAATCAGCAATATGGAAGCTCAAAAGAAGCTCACAAGTGGGAGAATGAAAACTATTTTTAGTTATGCCTAGTTTGGTGTGGGATCCATAACTCATTCATGGTGGGCCCAAAGCTTTTGAAATACAATGGGTGGATGGGAAAAGAGTTTTTTAGAATCTTTTATGAAGGAATAACCGAGTAAATAGGCCGTTTATGGGGTCATTAAATTACCCTAATCTGGAAAATTTTATTTTGGAGAGTCTGACTGGATAGAATAAATAATCAGAGTAAAACAGCCATAACTCTTGGCATAAATGTCAAACTCCGCTAATATTTTGAGGGGACACGTCCAAGGGAATTATGAACAACATTCAAGAAGGGATAAATGCGTGAAGAGGTCATTTAATGGGACTAAAATGCTTCAACATCCGGTGGAAAAATTCTGTCTATAAAAGGAGGAGAGCTCCACCCTCTCAAAGGATCCCATTCTCCATCCCATTCATTTTGGGACACCAAGGAGAAAAACTTCTCTAGTTTATATTTTATTTATTTTCATTTTCATAGATTTGTAATACCTTCTTCTTCCCTATTAATCTCGATTACCCTTACCATGGTGGGGTAAACTTTAGGAGTGATTGGGGAAGGGTTGGTTTTCTACATTGTAATGTTTGAGTTCTTGGATGCAATTGAATAAATTTATTTCTTCTTCAAAGTTGTTTTCAATTTCGTATAGCATATTTTTTTATCAAGTGTGACCATTATTGAATATTAATTCCTTATTGATTTTTTCCTTGGTAAAATAATCATTATCACCCTCCACTAATTTCTAGTTTATATAAGCTGGAATAAACCAAGAATTAGTAGTGAAGTACTTGATGATCATCAGTACGTGTAAAAGGTGTAGTGAATGTTAAAGATTGTTTGGGATAAAAAAAACCCGATCGAGTATTGCCCATTTCAATTAAGGATATTCAATACAACTATTTTACACATGGAAGGAGAGTTGAACAAACTCAGATCTTTGTATGTTTTTCGATAACAATAATAATTTCACTGAGGAAGTGAGAGGAAACCATTGTGGAAACTAACTTTAATAAACAAAGAAGAAGAGTTTTGAATTAAATTGAACAAGGATAACATTAAAATTAGAAAACTGACCCCAACCTAATCACCTGTTTTAATATCATATATTTTCAAACATTTTAATTTCAAATTTCATTTCAAAAACACATCATTTTTTACCCTCGTTTTAAAGTGACAACTCGTTTTGTGTGTACTCCTCTTTAGGAGACATCCGATGTCAACCACTTTACTAAATTTAAACATTGGAAATAACTTTTTTTTCAAGCCCTACGAAAGGCCTGCGTCAATAATAGTAGCTAGTTTTTACCAAAAAACCATATTTATTATATAATATATAATTATATTATATTATATCATCACCCGTTATTTTATAATTCTATACCAACATAGCAATTTTAAATGATAACTATTTTTATTTTCATGCATGTTTCGGTTTTGTAGTCTCATTTCATAAACCATTGAAAATGGTTGGTCATTTATAAGACATTAATAAAGAAAATTATATATTATTTATTAAATATATATAGTTTTTGATTATTCCACAAATATAATTAATAGAAAAATAAAATACCATGTTCATTGAGATGGTGTTATGTACACACGCATGGATGTTGTTTCAATTTTTTAATAATAAGAAGAAAACATGGGTGAATGATAATTCATAATTCCATAATCATATTGATATCATAATAATAATATTTATATTAATATTTATTAATTCCATAATTATATCAATACAATGGAGGTGGTTCTGAAAAATAGAAAACATTGATATTTTGATATGGTAGTTCATTTGTATTCATCTACGCCCCATATTTTTTACTCTAATTGGAAGAGTAAGAATGTAAATTTAATCACATCCTTGAAGAATGATAATTATTACGAAAAATATCATACATGTAAATTATATCTATAATAACAAAAAACCATGAAGGGTGTGTATAAGTAACGAAACACATCACTTTATGGAGGTGATGGTCCACACATATTCATTGGCGATACATTTATTTCCCATTTTATAGAGAGAAGATATATAAGGTCTATTACATAATAATAATTATAATTTAAAATATTTAAGATAAATATGTAATTTTTTTATGATGGATAAAATATATTTTACTGAGGTATAAAAAGATATAAATTATTAATGTGTCGACTAATATGATAACATCTTCTTCGAGAGACCTACTTTGCATTGGACTGTATGCCTTCATTAGATGATCCTAGGGAGAGGTAAAAGTATATTGGATAATTATAATTAATCATATGTGGTATTTTTTTTGGTATATATTATATTATGTGTTTCAATGATTTCTAATAAGATTGGAGTGGTGTTCTATATTACATGTGAGGTAGACGTAAATGTAGTAAATAATTGATATATTATTATAATTTATATGTATTAATCATTTCAAGTGGATAAATATTTAAAAAATAATAAATTAAATATGGGTGAGGTTAACATATGATAAAAAAATATTATGTTACATGTCTTTCAGTCTGTTAACTCTTATATTTTTAGTCTATCCCTATTTTATTAAAATTTATAAATGATAGTAGTAATGAATTTTAATCCAATTTACTATTTATTATTGAAAAAATAAAATGTTAATATTTATAAATTTTGAAAATTAAAATTTAAAATTTGGAAGACATTTTTTGAAAATCAATTCCTAATAGTGTTATAAATAAATTTACAAACAATCCTATATAATTCCATGAGAATAATTTTTGGAATAATGCATTTTCAATCATAAAAAGAATTTTCCTAAAACTATTATCCTAGTAACAACCATTATATGAATGTAAATTTGTTTCAATAAATATATAATGTTAAAATGTTATTAAATTTTATATCAATAGTTATTATTTTAATTTATAAATTCATTATTTTTCTAAAAATATTTTTTTTCTGGAATATTTACACTATTTACATACAAATTATTATATATATATTATTGGAAAATTAGAATTTGATGAATGAATAATTATATATATATAATAAATAAAAAATATAATTGAAAATAATTTATTTTAATAATTTAGATTGAATTATAAAATCCCATTTAGAATAAAAATTGGAAAAATAAATTATCGGATTATTTTGACATAGTATGTTCAAAAGAGATATCCATCCTCTCAAATATGAAAATTCATTCTATGAAATAATAAAATTGAACTATACTTTAGTTAAATTAGAATAGCATTTTTCTTATGAAAAGGATGGCCTTGTGTCAAATGTAATAATGAATGATTATTGAGATAAACATAGTTGAAGATTTATATTTGCTGAAGGTGAAGAATGGATGTTCTAGAAGCATTGACTTCTATAGATTTCATATATTCCGTTTTGAATAATATGAATTGTATGTTATAAAATATGTAATATAATAATTAGGATTCCAAATATCTATTCATTATATACTCATAAGTGAGTCATGAGATTCTTGTAAGGCATTAAAATGTTCAATAGTAATAAATTTTTTTGTAATGGCCACTATACATAGAAGTCATGTAGAATTTTAACATAGAATGAATGATTTAATTTGAAAATTTTAAAAACTATTAAGATTTAGTTACTAATTTGTAAAAGTTTTTCTATATTATGGATATGATATTTCTAATTCAAGATCATATTAAGAAGTTATTATATACTAGTATGAGCATAATGAGTTGGAAATCATCTTCACGATGAGGAAGTTGAGATATTTGTAAATCTAGATCAAATGGAAAGGTTTAGAAATTAAATAAATTGATACTATAATGATCTATCAATGTAATAAATAAAATGTTTTTGATTGATATTTGACTCTAGATGTGTTAAATTAATAATATTTGGAGTGATAGAAGATGGATCATGAGTGTGTCTTGGTGGTGAAGTTAGAAGTATCTGATTTTTTTAAATATTCTATTAGACCACCATTTATTGAATTAAATACCAAATGGGGAAGAGGAAATTGTGTATTTGGGGTTAAATACATGAAAAATAAGTGGGATTAAATTGTAATATGTTAAACATATGTTGATTTAAATATAATTCTATCAAAGTGATTCATGTATGATTGACTAATTCGGATAAAAATGTCGATCACAAATAAAACTTTTATTTGGATGATTCAATAATATTGAATTATATGTCTATAAAGAATATAGTTATGAAATAATGATTTATTTTAATTATATAATATTTCAATGATGAAAATATTACTACATTTAAATGATCTGAAGATAAATATAGTGGAAGAAAAAAATTTCAAATGTCTAGAAGAACATAAGATCAAAATATGTAAATGTTTTTTATTTGGAATAACACAAGATACATTGATCTAGAGACTGAAAAATTTATTTGAACTAATTAATAAATGAAAAAATTATCAAATGGTATGTTAAATTATATTTGTTATTTTAAATAGAAAAGTCAAAAATATTAGTTCTTTGAAGAATTTTATTTTAATATGGTTAATCAAATGAAGTAGTATGAGGTTGAGAAACATGGTATATATATTTTGAGTTACGTATATGAAAAGAATAACGATGTGTAGAAGCTAAATATTGTTTACAAAAAGATATATTATGTTTCTATATGTAATAGAACTAGAATATGTATAATATTTAAGGGAGTTCACATAACATTTATGTGATTTCAAAGTAAACATGATGATATTGAGACGTAATTCAATATATTATAATCATGTGTCATAAGATGTGATTTTAACTAAGATTTATGGAAGAAGTGAAATTGCTTAACATGGATATAAATTTTAAAATTTATTATTCAATATAAGTATCAAAATTAATAAAAATTAATTATAATATAATTTATTTATTTAATATTTAGTGATGTATATAAAATAGGGTGAGGGAATTAAAAATAATTTTTTATTCTGATGAGAAGAGACTGAGGATAATTTTAAAATTATGCTTTCATGTTAAAGATAATTATTTGAAGTAAATGAACCACTTAGTATGACAAAAAATGTAACGACCCATTATTATTTTCATTGAATCTTCCTTTCTTATGATTATGTTATAAAACAAAAGCATCAAATTTTTAGTCTCATAAATTAATAATTATAAATTTGTCAAAAAAATAAACCAATATGGATTACAAACTTTACAGAGAGATAATATGTATAAAATAATAGATTAAGAATAATATAATTTGGATCTGCTCGACCCACTAGAATGACCACACTCAAAAGAAAAGTAATAGAAATAAAAACTAATGTTAATAATAAAATATTAATTTTCAATATGACAGTATATATAACCTTGAGAGAAAATTTAATTGAATAAATATTGAATGTAATATGAGATATTAATAGTTGGTAGTGAACTTATATGATTTATTGAATATCAACCTGACTGATAGAATAATAACATGATCATTTGAATAGTAATATAACAGTTACAAGTAGTAATCCGTCCATTTGAAGAGTAAACACGCCTTTAGAAATGTAAAATAATATATATTTATCACATTATATTAAAATGTTTTATAGTTCATCCATTTGAATTGAAAAAATGTTTTAATAATGATAAATTAACTGGTGGTATTTTTGAAAAAAAATAAATGTTTTATTTTCAATTTTATAATGAATATAATTAATAGAAAATGCATTTTCATAAAATGGATTCAATAATTAATTTTATATTCATTTATAATTATATCATAATTTTATGAGAGCTAAATTAGTTTTTCAATGGCTCATAAAATTGATTATAAAATTAAAATTCATATTTTTCAAATAATTGATTATTTTACTTTGATATTTAAATTTTCATATTTAAAAAATTATTTCATTAAATGGAGTCCATTTTTTTAAATATACATACCAAAAAATGATTGGATGATTTATTTTTTCTAAAAAATTTTAATTTTTGGTTAGTAGTGATTTACAAAAATTTAGGATATTTAACATTATTATCCAGATATAGGAATATTAGAGTCACAGTTGATATAAGAACCCATTATCTTTAACTAAAAATTAATATTTTAGGTATATTATAATAGGGATAAATATTATTGATAGTATTGAGGAAAAATAATAAACTATTAAATATAATAATTAAGAAACACATCTTTTCCACATATAAATACTACGCTCACAAAACCATATAACTACAGATCAGAAGCCTTTTCATGTACTAATATTCTATCCAATTAACTCGCCAAGACTCTCCCCCCATGTCATTGTGTTTTTGGTCTCATCCAAAGACCAATTCTAACTACCTAAATGAAGTCCTCATGGAGATGACATTCAAGTGGGAAAACCCACTATATTTCAAATTTTAATTAAATATTCATTATACATTATCCTCACCCCTGTCCAAAATGTAATGATAACCCCAATTTCATATATATATATATATACTATAATTTTATATTTTTAAACATCTATCAATATTGAAATCCTTTCTCAATTCCTTTTATTCTGAAAATGGAAACATCATCATAATATATTGGTTCAAAAACATCATGGGTGGTGAGATTTAATTTCTGATTATCAATTTCATGATAAGTTTAATTTCACATATAATTGATTAAAATGATATAAATTTTTATTCCATATATGTTCTCAATTTTTTTTATAAATTTATGGAAATAATATTAAATTAAATAAAACTAGAACATGATGGTTTGAAAACGGCAATAATAAACATAATAGTTTTCAATAATTTTTTATCAAATGATTTATCCTCATGTAAATAAAGATATTTTGAAAAATTTAAACATATTTAAGTTCATGAATACCCTTCAATAAAACAAGTATATTTATAATTTCAATTTGTATGGAACATATATAATCAAATATAAGTTAACAGACCATGAATCCATGAAACAATTACTCAATGAATGACATAATTGAATATAAAAACCCATCCAAATGGAAATAAATGAAATAAATGAATTTAATAAATTTATATTAAATAATATTTTAATGATATAGGTCTTTAATTAATTAATTAATTGATATAATTTTATTATCCCTAATATTAAGTTCTAGTGAAGAACACATTCTCACATAAGGTAAGGGACATCTTCGAACCTCCATATTACATCTCATTTAGTATTTCTCTCTCCTTAGCACAATTTACTTATTCATTATTATTAAATAATTTTCATATATTAGATAATTATGTTCCAAATAAATTTATCAATCCCAATATGTATTTTTTAATGGGGATATACTTGTTTGAAAATGTCATAATCTTAATTACACTCGATAATCAAACCTGCTATAAAACATGCTTCACTATTTCATTCACATTTTAAGAACACTTCAAAAACATTTTTTGCACTCCATTATGTTAATAAATTCACTATTTTTATCATTAAAAAAAATTAATTCATTTCTCATTTGATGGGAATAATTATTCCATTGCCCTTTTTAAATAATCTTAATTCTTTTCCCAAAAACAATGATTAAGTGGAATAGTTATATCATTTCCAAACCAATATATTATATTGTTTATCTTCATTTATACATCATTATTAATGATATATTATTATAATCCATTATTAGTTTCTTATAATAATATAAACCCTTCTTCCATGCATACTATTATTATACATCTATTGGTTATTCCATATGACATAATTATGAAACCCATTGTTTTCCTTATATAATCCATTTCATTATGCCTTATTTTCAATTTTTTTAATAAAACACATATTCTGGTACATGTTACAATGAGTGAATCAATAAAGTGTTCTAAAATATTGGGAAAGGTTTTTTACGGTGAAAAATAATGTATGGGATTAAAGAGTATACCTAATCTATTAATGGACTCTGTCCACCATGTGAGATATTATATGTAGTTATCCATGACTGATGTTTATGTCGTTATATTTTTTCCAGTTTAATATGATTCTATGATATTATTATTCCATGTCTAATATGTTATGGATCCATATATTGTGACAAGATCGATGAATTTATTTATCATGTTATTGTTTTTAACTCAAGTTCTATGATTCATTATCATGTTTATTCCCTTACAGGGGATTTAGCGCATCCATTTTGCCTATGTATTTCCCAAGGATTCAATTGCAGTTTGAGTATCTCAATATGGAATGATTTATTATTTTAGTTACTTTTCTTGTAATCACATATCTAATTTTCCTATGACACAATACTTTTTTATTTGTGGGTTTTTATTTATTGAAAATTTATTCTTAAAATAATGTAATAATGTGTTTAAATTGTTAGGGTCACTATTGTTGGTATTATAGTATTTCCATGTTTTTTTGGGTTTTAGGACTAGAGAAATATAGTAATAAGCCTAGGAAAAATTCTATCATAATTTATAACCCAGATTCATTCCTAAAAAATCTACTGTTTTAATATATTTTTACATTAAAATTTTATACTTCTATGTTTAATGTTTTATTTTTATATTCTCATTTGATATATATTCATTCCCCCTATTTTATCATTTTTTATGTAATCGATTAAAATAAGGTAATCCAAGATAATAGACAATGTGATGATTTCCCGAATGAGATGATAAACATGATGATAATGGGAGATAATAACATGATGAGAGTACTAACACACTTGGATATGTTATAAATAATAAATTGAATCATTTGGAAGACTTTTCATCACATAAGAAAGAGAATGTTGTGGTCAAGTACTGTATGAGAAATAGGACGCCTTCCATTAGTGAGTCTTTTTATCTCATCATTGTAGAAAAATTTATTAACTCTATAGAGAATATATTCTCTATACTTCAATTCCCACAAGTAGATAAAATCATTCATGAGTTCAATCATTTTGATGGAGAAGTTGATCAGTGGTGGAAAATGGTAAAAAATACAATATTTAATGACTAAATTGTTTCAATAGAATTGGAATGTCTGAAGAAAATATTTTTCAATAAATATCTTCCATGAACAATCCATATTAAGATATATAGGGTGTTCCTCAGATTGAAGAAAAAGTTAGATGTTCCAATTAGGGCATATGATGAAAACATCACAAGCATTCAAAAATATATCTCTTGATATTTAATGAACACTGATATCAAGTTCGGTGATTATTTTTTGGATTAAATATGTGTTTATAAAAATAATTAGATAATAGAGAATTTGATAGTAATGCGAATATTTTTTGTTATTCCATTAAGGATTAGATTAATATTGGCGACTTTATGTGAATTTATGGCCACTAAGAAAAAATAAGGAAATGGAGTATAATATGTTATGATAAATAGATAAATCCTATAGAGTTAAGAAAACCCAATATCCCATGTGTCAAAAGTGTGGGAAGAATAATCTTGGATTCTATAAAATGAGTACTAGTATATTCATCAAATATGGATAATATGGGAATTAACCGAATAATTTCTAAAGGGATATGATGAAGACAAAAAATTAAGAAGAATAATGGATGGTTCAGATCACCACTTAGACATTAGTACATTTTTTGAACTATAAGCAACATGAGAATTATGAAATAAATTTCCCTAAGACAATAAATGCTATAGATAATAAAAACCATCTACCTACAAGTTAGTATGAATATGAATATGGTATCGGTACCACTGAGGTGGATCCAAAACAAATATATGGTGATAGGTACATTAGTAATTCATTAGACAATGGTGGACACACTTTTTAATTCTATTTCTATACATTTTTTCATATCTATAATGCATAATAAACTATTCAAACAGAACCTAAAAATATATATGTTGAGTTATCCATGAGAATAAAAAAATTGGTAAATTATTGAATATAATGTATATAACTTCTCCCAAGTCAATGTTTATTGATTGAAAAACCCATTAAATTTCTCCTTACATCATTTTTTTTATTTTGATGCATTATTAAGCATTCATTGACAATATCTATATAATGGTATATTCCAATCTCAAGAGAGGGAGATCATTTTTCACATCATGAGGCATCCTCTAATAATGTAAAAATGTTAGGAGGTGGCTGATTATGCTTTTGCATATCCTTCTCATGAATGGATACTATTTACTAATGATAAATTATATATTTCCTAACTAATTGAGACAAAGTAGTGGATTGTGCTTGTATATATTCCAATTATTAGGGACAATATTGATGTGTTCCTAAAAGAAATTCACAAGCTTTCAATAATCTACGAAATTTCAATCTCAATTGATCACATACTAAGAAATTTTCACATTTTAAAAAATATTTAAGGGTTTTCATCCTTTGAGTTAGAAGAGATAAATAAATAGTTACACTAGAGTATGGAAAGTTATTTTATACACCTGAGTACTTCACCATGGGATGCGTTGGACCTATTTCTCAATAAGAAGGATTGATCAATTTTTCTATGAATTAATTATCTTAACCTCAAAAAATTATTGTCAAAAATAGTTTCCATTTCATGTATATGTGAATTTTTAGATCAACTATGTTGGGAAAGTATTTCTCTAAAGTGGACCTATATTTAGTATATTAGTAGAAAATTGTGAAGAAGGAAGATATTACCATGACTGCCTTTTTAACAAGGTATATGAATTATGAGTTCATAGTGTTCCCATTCAGACTCACTAATTATCACACAATATTCATTGAAATAATTAATAGTCCTTATAAATTTATATATAAAACATCATTAATTAATTATAAATGATATTCTAAAATACTCCAAAAAACAAGGAGGAGCCCAAGGATCATTTTAATACACTTATAAATACATTCTGAAGTGAGAAACTACACTCATAGTATTGTATATGGGAATTCTGTATAGATGTTGTTTTATTTTTGAGGAATTTATCACTAGTAAAAGTAATGTCTATATACCCTTCTATGGAAAATAAAATTGATGACTGTCCTAGGTCAGTATCGAAAATTGATATATGTAGTTTCCATTGTATAGATGGGTATATCCAATGATTTGTGAGGAACTTCTTACTATATTAATGTTCACTAACCATGGTGACTCAGAAGAGAGTATGTTTTCTTGGAGTATTGAATGTGAATATTTATTTATGTATTAGAAAAGGAGTCCAATCACTATCTAATTACTTACACTAAACCATAGTGGGGTATTATTTGAGATAAACAGTGATAAATAAAATAATGGATTATGGTGTTTATTAGTGAAAATGATAAAGTGACAGCCTACACATCAGGGATTTCAAATTTCAGGAGGAAAAAATATAATACACATGATATGGAAAAGGAAACATCAAACATTTCCTTGAAAAGATTACAACAATATCTCTATTGGGAGATGTGTGAGATATATACTGACCTAAAGAGACTCAAATACACCCACACATATAATAATGTCAATATATTATAGAGTTGATGCTTAGAGATCAGTAAGGTCAATAACTATGCAATAAACTACCATCCTCGTAAAGTGAATGAAGTGGTCTATAATCTATGTCAAAAGGTTCCAATATCATTATCAATGATGATAATTGAGAAGGATAAGATATTTTTATATTTGATAAGGATAGACAAGGGAATCATAAAATAAATTACATCATTGTTAATTTCACAAATTATTTATCAACCATACCTTTTACAGAAGGTAAATTATGCATAATGATATAATTAAGAAATTCAAAAGATGGTTGAAGGTACCAAAAATGGGAAATACATAGTGTTCAAAATTGATAATGAACGAGTCAAAAATATATAGTTTTTGACTATGTGTACCATCATACCATACAATAATGAGTTATAATTTTAATTATGTACATATATATATCTTCTCCACCCACATTGTGATCACCATGATCTATCTAAATTGCATAGAGAATTATTGGTGGGACAACATCCAGAAGGTGATTTCTGAGTTTACATCAATGTTCTAGGTTTGTCAAAAGTTGAAGGATAAAAGGGAAAAGGTCATAGTGGATAAAAAAACCATTACCCATACATATTTGTAAAAAGTAATACATCCCCATGGACGTTGTCAATGGACATGCAAATATACACAGTAGTAATAATGCTATATTGGGGTTTTTTGGATTCCCTTACATATACATATCACTTTATTACAGTATAATACAACTTCTAAATTAATAAACATGGATGGATATGCATTAAATAATTTTTGAGGTTTCATTATGTACCATTATAGACTGTATCTAATTGATATCCAAGATTTACATCCATGTTCTTGAACATTCTAGAATATTCTCTAAACACTGAGAAGAACTTCCATATATCTTGTATTCCTCAAAATTATTTCATGTTTGAGTGAACTATTTAGAAAATGGAATACATGTTGGGAGAATTCTCAATAGACATAAAAAGAGGATGGGATAAACAACTTCATCCCATTTAATTCTCATACAACTATAGTTTCTACTCATTTATAAAAAAATTTCTCCATATGAATCCCTTTATGAGAAAATATGTTAAAAATTTGTATACAATGGGGATGTTGGTCAATACAATATATTGGGACCTAAAATAGTCAAGGAAATAGTCGAAAAAGTTAATACATTATAGCATCCCATCAGGGATGCCTAAAGTTGAAATAATAGTTATAAGGACAATCATGAACCTGATTTATAGTTTGGGGTTGTAGAACTTGTATATCGTAACATATCTACATGGATGAGTGTTTTGTGATTTGGGATGAAGGGAAGGAAAATTCCAGAGTATAATAGATCATTATGATTTTTATTTAAATGGAACGGTGGCCTATTAACTATAACATCAAGAATCTATTTATCAAGGGTATGATTTATTATACATATTCTTCTTGAGCAATTACATTCAAAATCCGTTTCATGTGATGAATTAATAGGTGGTACATCTAGAAAATGTTCTATATTACCAGAAGCATCCAATGATGATCTTGAACCATAAGATAACATTATACACATTATGAAAATTAAGCTAGTCAACGTTCATTTGAGGAACCATAAATATGAAGAGGCACCATGGGAACTCTCAAGGAAGTGATTAAGGAGAAGTACCCTAATCTATTTTCCACTTTGTATGTAAAACAAAATTTTGAGTGTAACGCCCCGACCCCAGCTGCCCAGAGTCGGTTCATTACTTCGTAACGTTGGCATGATCACAAAAGATCAAGTCTCGAATGACCGATTAGTTTAGTAGCCTTGGAAACACTAGATACATTCATACATGTTGCATTAAATCATAAAATGAAAAACTACAACAACAAAGTCTCCATAGTCCACACTCATATCCTCTTCTGACTATCCCTACAGGTCATTCATAAAATACTTCTTCACATCCTGGAAAATTTTAAAAAATTGAAAGGGGAGAGCTCAGATGCTCAGTAAGGATAACAATATTGTGGAAGCTTTCATAAATAAACATCAACATTTAAGGCAATTTATAACTAAAACAAAATCCTTTTAAACATGAACTTCAACATAATATGGAACAAGTAAAATGATATAATGCCATTTACTTATTCACATGGATATTCTACTGGTCGAATAATCACATGGAATATCAATAACCACTTTCATAATGAGGGAATGTATAATGCCGGAAATTCTGAAACATTTTGTCAAGGGCTCGGCCAAGACGTCTAAAATGATTAAGGCCTCGACCAAAACCATAAATCAAATTGGGAAAGGGCCTCGGCCAATTCCACGTCTAGTTGTCTCATGAGAACTACCGATGCATCGAGGAGATATAGCGGGCTCCACCCGTCACTTATTAAGTCCAATACATTCCTCATATGAATAGGTTTAAACATATCATAAACCATTAAATAATCATATCACATAAAACATGCATAAAGGAAACATAACATTTCCACATTTCAATCACAATATATCAATACAACACATTGATATAATAAAAACGCTTTCAAAACCATTTCCAATACCAAAATAAAAGAAAGTTAAAACTTTGTATTAAAAACGTGATGGCTTGTAGGGGAAGCCGAAACTCAAATAATGGTCACGACGGTGGAAAAGTCGTTGTCGCCGCATATGTACGAAAAGAAAAACATTCCCTTTTTGACATTTAGTAAAACGCTTCGTATAAAAATATATTCCTTTTGAATAAACGTAAAAGTCAAAGGGGTTTATACACCGTATAAAATAAAGTTGTGTATAAAATAAAATATGCCTCAGTGAAAGGAGATTGAGACGAAGTCCCATACATTGATCATTTTTAAAATAAAATAGATATAATATGTGTATTCACTAGAAGTACACTTAAATAAAGTACAAATACAAGACATGACATAATAATATAATGACATAATTTTAAAGTAGGAGATTAACCCAAAGAATGGAAATTGGGTTAAGAAATTCCCTTACCTTGCGTCATGTCCTGACTCGACCGTTCTTTAACCTCCTGAATAATAAACTAGAGTTAATTTCTATTTACTTAAGAACCTTTTTAATGTTAATTATTCCTTTTATATCACTTATTACCGTGTTATGAACATTATGTAATTATTTAAGTTAATGACAGTCGTTTTGTCGATCTTTGGTACTTGAGTCAATAATAAACTTCTTATAATTACATGTTGTTTATGTGGTAGAATATCCATTATCTCCAGAATTATATTCATGATTTAGATGTCATATATATCATATATATCCAGTATATACATTCATTCATAATGTCACGTAACATTTAGAGGTAAGAAATGAAATGCACCGTTCATGGAGACGGTAAGCCGTACGTACGCATGAACGCTACTTTCATTTCTATTTCGTATTTAATGGAATGAAATCATAATGATATAAATTTATAATATAATTATAGTATAATATAGTGTATAATACCATTTAATACATCCTTTATACATCCCACATATGGAATTAACGATTCAAATCACTTTGAGGGGGCGGTAGTCCGCACTTCCTAAAACGAAATTATCACATTTTACCCATAATGGAAATCATAAAGTATGCCATAAATGAGAAATACAGAAGAATAAGTAAAACATAAACATATTTTATATCATATATAAATATAGTGACATCTTAATGGCCACCTTCAAAGGTGTTATATGAGTGTTGAACAATCATCGTTTCGTGAGGCAGAAATTCGCCATCCACAGAAACCGTATGTTCTTTAACCATTAGATGTAGGTGTGTGTAAGTGTAGCTCGAATCCTTCTTATAACAACATCCTAGTATATTGAAGATACTGGTGTTGTTACAAAAGAAATGAATAAAAAGATTTTAGGGGGTTGGAGAAGAAAAATAAAACAAAACAACATTAGAGAAGACATTACCTCAAAATCGGGTAACTCTTTTTGATTTGAGCCAAAGTATTCCTTGGGAAGAGTTCTGCCCAAAAAGAGGCTTCTAGGAGTAATAGGGGGAAGTTGGGAGAGTATTTGGGAAGATATTTTCTGAGAAAAATGGCTTGAAGGTGTGAATAAGGTGGTAGAGTTGGGGGCCTTTTATAAGTGGAGAGGAGGGGCTCTTTTGGAAAGATTGAAATGTTACATTATTACAAAATGTTTTTCGGATTCTAAAGGTCCCACACTTATATAATTCGTGGATAAGGTGATAAGGGTTCTAAATATACCCATCCAATAGTCTTTGGACAAGTGCAAGCCTTGGATTTTACATTATCTTTCCATTTTATTTAAATCGTTAAATAATGAGGTCATCACTGTATCATCATGATGTCATAAATAATTTAATTTATTTAATGTCTAAAAATTATAAAAAAAATACTATGATGTAGGAACTCTTTTAACTTTCTAATGAATATTTATAATCATAATTTGGACTTGTTTAACCCCACTTAAAAACTGTTTTAGTAAAACAACTCATGTTTGTGTCAATTTAATTTTAACATTAAATAAATATATATTAATGTCATTTTCCAACTAAAGTGGATCCATGGGGTCCCCATGTTGACCCATTGGTTTTCTTGGTCGGCCATGACTCATAAAATAGGAGTAGGACAAGTTTCAAGCTCATATCATATTATTAAAACATTGTTTTTACCTTAAACTACACTAATTACCTCTAATCGCGATTAAGAACTTAAAAGTTACTATTCACCAAAAAATTATTTTAATCTCATTGAACCACATTTTAATTCTTAATGAAAACCATGTATGTCGGATTTTTGAAAATCAAATCACAGAAGTGGTAATATATCATTTTAACGAAAAAATTAGTTTTTAACAACCACTTAGTGGTTTCATTATTCATCAAAAATTGAAGTTTTTCAGAATAAGGCCAAAATTTCACCCTAAGCTATAATTGATATTCCGAATTCAAAAATGATGTCTATTTTACAAAATTCCAAACATATAAGTTTCATTAATTAATTTTATAATTAATTCCCGCTGTTACAACAAATAGCGTGTTTTTAAGAAACAATTTATATCAAAGGATTGGCAATTGTTTTTGTCCAATTTCAATGTTAAATTAATTCTAATGACCACCATTGGACAAAATGGTAAAAATATATTCTAATTAAACTTTAAAACCACTAAATATTATAATTTATCACTATAAATTATTTTGTTTGAAAAAGTTGTTTTTAAGTATTTTTCACTATTCATAAAAAATTGGAAGTTCTCAGAAAATTACAAAAAATTCAAATTTGGATAATTTCGATATTACGAAAACCAAAACGAACTCCATTTTGAAATATAAAATTTCTATAATTTTAAAAAGTGGTTATTACTATTCATAACAGATATTTTTATTAGTCGCGGTGTTTTAGAGCTCGAAGTTGCGTACAATGCAAGCTATTGCAATATTGAATGAGAAGCATATGGTGGAAGCTCGGGGTGTTACATTGAGGGTGAAATTTCATAAGGAGAGAATAATGTAACTACCCATACTATATTAAATGGAATTTATCTTCTTATTAATATGAAAAATAGATAAACCAATGTAAAATTAATCTCATAAATAGATAATAGAATAATAGAATAATAATCTAACTGTAGGTCTAGTTAACAGGCTCTTGGAAAAGTAAACTGACTGTTGGAATAGTAATATGGTCATTTGAAATAGTAATATGTTGATTGAAACAGTAAACTACAATAAGTAAATGTAAAATAGTATTTATGTAACATATTAAAATAAAATATGATATAGTTAAACAATGGTAGAAGAAAACAATTTTTTTGAAATTATAAATTTAGTGTACGTATTTTTTTAAACATACATGTTTTATTTGAAATGTTATAATGAATTTAATTTATAAAAACTATAATTTCATAAATTTTATTCATAAATTAATATTATATTTTTTTAAAATTTTATTATAATTTTTGAGTCTATAAGTAATTTTTCAAAGGTTCATAAAATTGATTATAACAATAATATCATATTTTACAAATAAATGAATATTTTATTTAAAAATTAGCTTCCTCATATTTATAAAATTAATTTCAAATAATGGAGTCTATTTTTGAAATATAAAAATTGAGAAATTTTTATGTTGAAATTTTGGTATTTTTTAAGAAAATCGAATTTTTAGAGAATAGAGAAATAAAATTATTTATTGTATGTAACATTATAATAAAAATACATTAATTTTGTACTCCATAATTACTTAATAACCCATTATCTAGAGAAAAAAATCACCAATTAATTTATATATTTGGAGTAATAAAAAATATCGACAGTATTTATCCAAAATTATAATGAAATTAATATAATAATAAAAAACACCCATCTTCTACCCTTATAAATACTACTTCTCAACACCCCTTCTACTCAAATTTTTTAAGATATCTAACATTCCATTAATCTATCCAATTATTTCACATCCCTCTACCTCACGCCATTGGGTTTATGGTCTCCCTAGAATAGCCATTCCAAGTGCCTTGTGGGGGGTCATTAATGAGATGACATTATAGAGGAAAAATCCTCTATCTTTCAATTTTTACTTATTTATTTTTATACCTTATCCTAACCCCATATCAAAAGTGAAATGATAAATATAGAGTCATATATATTAATTAGTATTTTTAATTTGATATCAATTACCAAATCTCTTATTTCCTCCTTTTATTTTTAAAAGAATAACATCATCCATTATATGTCCGTTAACCACCTTCATGGATGATGATTTTTCATTTCCCATTCCCATTTTATTGTATATTTCAAATTCAATTATAATTTTTTGAAATATCAAAAAAAATTATACCATTTATTTTTCGAAATTTTATTTTTATTATATGTGAATTTTATTAATTAATAGAAAACAAGTTTTGGAGGGAAATAAAATTACAAAATATGATGAAAATTTATCATTATTGTTTTTTGAAATGAAACTTCCCCATATAAAAAATAATATATGGGAAAAAATAATAATATGTATGTTAAATAAAATTTATTTGTTACACTTCTATAGATTTATTTCAAATAGGACAAAACATCCATATTCATATATAAGTTAAAGGAAAATGAAACCCTAAAACGAATGATCCCAGAATAATGAAAAACTCATTAAAATGGCCAAAAATGATCTTATTAAAATTATAATAAATAGAATATATTTGGTATAGTTTCTAAATTAATTAATTAATGGATCTAATTTTATTACCAGGGACATTTATTTCAAGTGTATAACACATTCAAACATAAGTCAAGGGACCTCTTCGAACCTCCATATTGTGCTTGGTTTAGGATTTCTTACTCCTTGCCTCAATTTAAGTGTTCATTATTCCTACATACATATCATATATTATGAAAAATAATTTAAAAAGTATTCATATGTTTCAATAAATCTTCATTTTATGGGTAAATACATGTTTTAATTGTTTCTATTCTCAATTCCTCTTTATAAGAAAATTTGATTTAAAGGGAACTTCTTGGTTTCATAACCATTTTCATGTACACATCATAAAATATTTTAGGCCTCCAATATTTATATATATACAAAAAAATTGATGAAAATTTATTTTAGTTCATCAATGGTTTAATAGGAATAATTATTCTTTTTACCTCTTCAATGACTATACAATCTTTTCCCTAAAACTGTGCTAAAGTATCACATTTCTAATGTTTTATAAACACTATTTTATATGTTTCCCCCACAGTTAGAATTTATGAATAATGATAAATTATTATATTAATATACAAATTTCTAATAATTATTTAGTCCCTTGTTCCATGAATACAATTATGATACACCCTTTGGTTATTCCTGATGACATGATTATGAAAGCCATTTCTTTCCATGGGTAATATTTTTGTCAATTAATTTTTCTTGATATTTAGATGTGGAACATATATGAATGTACAAGTTATAATGGGGTCACATAAATTTTTCACCATTGAATTTTGTAATGTTTTTTTGCATGAAATGTTGTGCATGGGATTATAGAGTAATCCAACGGGACTCAGTCCACCATGTGATATATTATTAGAAGTTAGCATTGACTCATGATTTTTCATGTTATATGATTCTCCCACATTCTTATGATTCCATGATAATATTATTCCATGTAATATATATCATGATTAGATATGTTTATTCCTGAGCCAAAATTTTTTTGTTATCATGTTATTCTTTATGTGTCATGTATTATGCTTCATTCCCATGTCTATTCCCTTACTGGATTTTAAGATAATCCTATTTTACTATGTAGTCATTAGGTTATGATTTGTAGCTTTAGGTGATCAAATGTAGTTAGGATCTCATTATAGAATGATGATTTATTCTTATTTCATGTTTTCTAATAATGTACTTATGCATCCAAAGACACTAGATATTTCGATCATTTGGTTGTATTCAATAGTTTTTTTTATTAAAATAATATTACGATATGTGTAAAATTCTTGGGTCACTGTATTCATTGTATGTAGAATATATTAATCCTAGGAATGAACTGATTTTTTAACTATATAATTTATATTTATGAGTAATTACCTATAGACATGATTCAAAAGTGTAATATTCCAACCTTCGATGAAATATATTGTACTCATTTCTTGGTATTATATTACATTTATTTTTATCCAAAATTTAATGGGTGGTACTTGAGGGATTCTTATGATAAATCGAGAGAATTTAGAATCCTGTGGGGCTGTGTATACTATGCACATTGTTAGAGAAAACCATGAAAGTTACTGTAGGAATGCGTGAACACATTTTTAAAACATCGGAAGGGGGCACATGGTTTTACTAGATGGTTTAGCCTGCCCCCAAAAATGTTCAATGTTGAACAAATTGGAAGTTCAAGTTTGGAACAATGGTTTTCAATACATGAAATCCAACAATGTATTAGGTTTAAATGAGATAATAGAAACACATGGTTGGTGCACATTTTTTCATAAAGTACAGCCTTAATAATAAATGTATTGTTTGATGAAAAAAATTTATTGATATAATAAGAATGAAGTCATTAAGGTCTTGTTATCCCATAATCATAGATATTGTAAAAACCATTTTCCACCACATCCTGAGATGTTATTCCCTTCATTTAGATAAAACATTTTAGGTAATCCAGACATGTTAGCGATCTGGCTTCATCGGCATGTCTCTATTCATGGTCATTATTACTAGACATATTCCTATTATCTATAATAGTACCAAAGGCCAAATATGTTGTTGATAGATCTAGGTTGATTGAGGATAACTGTGATTTTTTATATTAACTTCTATTTATGTAAAGGGTTGAATGTTGAGATCATGAGTATTAGAGTTTCATTTTTCATATTTATCCATTCAATATCAAATTAATGGCTATGGTATGAGATCGTTTATCAACAATCTTAGGGTAGGTGGTCTAGATTATTTTTTGGGTAGGATTGATTCCTTTCTACTGTCTATATTTTTGTATTTTAATTTCATAGTTAAATAATTATTTTTATTAAGAAAAGTTATTTAAAACCATTCGAAATTGTGAGACCATTTATAGAGTCCATTAGACCTTTTGGAGACCATGAGGTCATGCCTAATGTAAATCCACAGTGTCTGCCAAAAATCATTGAAATGTTGATTTATGGAATGTAAAAATAGAAATAAAGAGTTTATGGAATAGAATTGAATCCTCACTACTATGTATGAGAATAATATTAAAGGGTTGATAAGCTTAACATTATTGTATTATTGAGTTGTTTAATAATAGATAATAAATGGATTAATGGGATCTTGACCATGTTGTTTCTTATGATAAATGCCAATAACCATTATTTTGTTTGATAAATGAAATAATTCTATATCTTATTTACTAATGATAATAAGGTCACAAGTGATGAACCTTCATATATATATATATATTTATATATATCTGTAAATGTGAACCATGTGGTGTGGTGTTGTGTTGTTACTCGTCATCCACGGGTTCCCGTACTAATGCTCTAGGTATACAATGCAATCATGTGAATTGTTGCTTGGCTAATGGTCTATGTAAATGAGATATTGGTTATAAACTAATTCCCTTTTTACCAATGATATTGGTTCTAGGATGATAGTCCATGTACTCGATTTATTGATGATGGATTGATGCTCTATGTATCCATGATAATGGTAACTAGACGGATGCGATAATGTTCAGAAATGAAATTTGAATTAATTTGAATAATGAAATCCCAAAGCTTGAATACATTTTAAATTCCCTGTGTTAATTGGTTCAATCTTTGACCTATGATGAAGAAGCTAATATTATCTTGGGTATCACTATGAGCGCAGCGGCCAAAGTCGTAAATTATTTAATAATAAATGTGGAACTAGTTTACTTTCAATTTTTATTATTAAACATTAAACACTATCAGAGACAAGATATATATTTATATACCATTGTTGTGTACTACTGAGTTATAGTCACACCCTATAGAGGCTACAGATTGGTTCTCGATTATACATCTTTTTGGAAGGAAAGGATTTTAGAAAGACAATTTTGTTATACATACTAGTTGGGATTCAGAATGGAGTATGAATGAATGTACTAGACATGTTGTTGGGACATGAGAGGGAGTTTTATTTGTGTATTTATTTCTATTTTTATATTTCACAATTGAATGTTGTTTGGAATGAAATATTTAGTACATTTTTTGGTTATTTTCTATATTTAGGGATTATAATATGATGTTTGGTCTTTATTGGTTTTTTATTTATTATCTGTGTTATCGATAAAATGATTTTTGATGATGCCATACATTGATAATGAGGGTAAAGTCACCCCATGACACTATTATACCCTCAATTCTTGTTGATAGCCTCTAAAACATGTGGTGGTGATGTTGACGTCATGTGACTCACATTCACATAATTAACATATTTTTTTAAAAAAAAATAAACTTGTCCTAATTTCTATATTTTATTTAAATGATTACAAAAAATTAATATGTTTTATTAAATAAAATTTTCAAAAGTTATTATAATTAATGATATATAAGATTCATTTTTTTGAAAACTATGTTATAATACAAGTGAATTTATTAATATTTTCTAACATGTAATAATCCTTATATGATTTTTAATAATTTTTAAATATTTATAGGAAAAAAAATCAATTAAATTATATACATGAGATATGAGAAATATATAATGTAAACAAAAACCAAAAATAAATAATAAATAATTTTTTGATAATATTTTTTTTATTTTCATGTATCATTAAATTGTAATTCATTATAGCTTGTTAGTTATATTATCTAGGTTACATACCTATCTACCTATCATATATTTATTTTTTGAATATATTTATATAATTTATTCTATAATTTCAATCTATTTCATTATGAATGAATAATTTACCAGAAAACATTATTTTGGAAATGATATTTATTTTTTAAAATGAATTAAAATTTATTTATTTTTCAATGAAATTATTTATATCTATTTCTTGTCAAAAAACATAGGACTAATTTATTTTACCTTTGAATATGAAATTTATATAATTTTGATATAAAATATTGTTGTATTAATTATTTCTTAATATACAAACAATCAATTTTTTTAATGTTATATCATTCTTGGATAATAGTATTTACATGAAAACATCTTTTATTATTTTATTGAGTGAATATTACAATTAATTTTATCATAGTACATAAATTTTATCTAGTAAAAAATATTATTTTTAAAATCATCTTGTCAACAATTGATTTGGGTGTTTTTTTTATTTTTTTAAATGATTAATTTTCTAAATAATTTTGAAGAATACTAGTTTTTTAAACATATATTTTTTTTAAAAATTTATGGACGTTAATTTTATTTTAAAAGGTATTTTTTAAAATTAGTTATATTTCTATTCATAATCAAAATAACTAAATTGGAATCAATTTTATGATTGAATTTGGTATAAAAACAATCCAATCATAATTAACAATTGATATGAGAAACAAGGGTTCTTAGCTGTTTTAATTGTTATCTTATTTCTTTCTACCACTAATATAATCATAATCAAGAAATTTTGATACCACATTTGGAATTTGAAGGGAAAAATTTAGAACTATGATCAATTTTAATTATTTCAATATGAATAATAACCATTGAAATTTTTTATTTATAGTGTAAAAGTAAAAAGGGTTTATTCGTGTTAAAACAAATTTGAAAAAACATAAAATTATTTCAGGAAACTAAATATATTTCATTGAATTAGTCAATTCCCATCATAGTCAACCGAATTTTAAAAACCTCACATTTGTTACATTTTCCATTTATTGTTACCAAAAAAATAGTTAAGTGAGAGATAGAAAAAAAATTATTTTTTGGTATTTTAATGTATATAACATTTTATGAAAGGGAAAAACAACTAATATTTTGTTAAAAATTATTATTTAATTTAATAATGAATTATTTTATCATGATATTTTATTTTTAATTTTTATTGATGAAATATTCACGAGAATGGATTATGCAGTACCAACACCATGCTTATAAGAGCTATAATAAATTAGATAAATGATTTTTAAAACTCTAAATGTAGTTTCTATGGATCCTTCAAATAAAAATGCTATAGGGAAATTGTAAAAACCATCCAATGATATTGATATACATTTATTGTGAATCATATATATTACTAATTTATTGTGGGTGATTCCTCCATACTATATAATCGACTAACCCTATTGACTCAATAGGGGGAAATTTTCTTATTGACAGATCCATTTTAAGATTATTTTATAAAATTGAACAGATGCTTGGTCAATGTAGTCTTACTCACAGTACCCTGTAGTGGAATGGGTTTGTGAACTGTTATAATACATAAAATATGCTATTGTGATATTTTCTCATGTAGTATTATATGGGAATAAAATATTCCTCCCAAAATTAGAATATACAATATAAAAAATCCCGAATCAAGATTAAAAGACGATAAATAAAAAGTTTGAATTAATATATAGAGAAATTTTGTTTATGGATAAATGTGAAAAATATTCACAAATCAATAATTTTATAATTATATATTCAAATAAAAAGAGTTTAATATGTGCTGGATAAGATGGTTTGAATTTATTAATGTTTATGAATTCTCAATAAATTATCACCTTAAGAAGTAGAATGATGTGGCTAATGCTTTGAATCAATGGACAACATTATTTTGACCATAATGAGAATTTAAAGCAGTCCAATAATTATAGATTTTTTGAATATTGAACATGAAATCACAAGGAATGTGGAGTGATCCAATATTTCATAGTTTAATGTTCAACTATCAATCTATGCGAGGATTAAAGAGGTAAAAAGGTAAAATGTAGAACTATATGGGAATTTAAAGAGTGTTCATAAACTAAATAGTAATAAAGATTGAATGACAAGGATATGGAATAAATTCAGAGACCCATCAATAATATAACTAAATAAGGAACTATTCGTTGATTCTCATGGTTCTTCATTCTCTATTCATCCTATTAGTATGAATGATATATAGATATCTCAGAGAATGTTTTTCGTGGTATTATAAGTTAAATAATATTTGGGTTTATTTATGTCAGTGACTCATATAAAATCCTATTAATGATAACATATTTAAGGGACATGGTATGGTAAATGTCCTACCTATACATGTGTTGAAATAGAAAATCATTATCATAGATTTCATTATCAAACTCTAAAAAACATATAAGGGGAGAATAAAATTTATATAGTAGTTGATCATCTTTTGAAATTAGAATAATCCATTTCAATCATATAATATTTCAACATTGATCATCCAACCTAGAATTACATTAAGTATATAGAAATATTTTATGGAGTTCCATAGGATATTATATATAATTAGGATATGTAGTTTTCCATGATATTTTAGAAATCTGATCAATATGCTTTAGATTCAGAGAAATTTTTTATTAATTCTTATCATCCTAAAACATATTACCATTCTAAAATAACCATTTAAACCTTGTATGATATTTTGAGTGTTAAACTATTGATTTCAATGTTGTTTGCGATCAATACAATCTTTTAGTGGAATTTCCACACAACAATTACATTCACTTGAGAATTCAATTGGCTCTTTATAAAGACAAATTTGGTAGGATGTGTATAACACTTTATTAAATGATTAAAGTAATTAATTAATTATTTTTTTACTCAATAGCTCTAAATAAATGAGAAAATTATGGATCCATTCAGTAGCATATAACAATATATCAGACTCAACCATAATATTTTATTGACAGTCCTCATTGAGATCTGGGGTATGGCATTATTGAAATAGTATACATATGAACATAAACTTGGAATATTTTATGATATTTGGAATTTTATGAAAGACGGTCCCTTTATAAGTATGTCCTTTATATTTTTCTGATCACATCTGTTTTGTATATCATTGGTTTGAACTTCCACCAAATCTCACTAAAAATTATGTATATGTTCCATGTATCCCTATTAAGGAATTACATACCAGATCCTTCAAGTGTACTAAAAATAGATGACATACCATTTAAAACAATCAAATCATATAAGGAATTAATGGTAAATTTTTCAGATCATATAGTGAAATTAAAATTTAAGAAGACCACTCACCTGGACAATGTTTTTTAGTGAAAAAAATACAGGTAAAAACATTGGAACAATAGGATGTGATGAAAAAAATATTTCCCCAGGGTATTTTGTGTGACAATTCATTTAATAGAGGTATTAATGTATCAAAATAATATTTCATGATATATTTCACAACAATGGAAATTGATTTCTTTCAATTATTTCCTTTCACACAATACCAAGTATAAACAAGTCATGTTATACTATTAAAATATTTTAATTGTCCACTTATTTAATAAGTGATCATGAATATGACTGAAACATTATTTACTATATATACAATTTTCATAATAAATAAATATTAATAAATTAATTCTATTTAAAAAATCACTCAATTATGAATAATATAATTATATTCATCAAAAAATTTGTCTCAAATATAGGTTTTATTGCAATTTGAGAGGAAATATTATAATTAATTTGTGAATAGTTTAGAAACATTAATTTATAAAATTGTATCATTTTTATAATCATCATATACAAAATATATTAGGGCGTGTTTTTGATATTTTTCTAAAATGATTGATTTCTTAATAAATAACGAAGAATACAAATCTTTATTTAATAAATTATTTATGTTTCAAGAATTATAATAGATTCATTTTGAAATTAAATTTTTATATAAAAAATTAGTCTACTTGTTATTAATAATAACATTATTTTTATTGTAATCAATTTTGTGGTTGAATTTGGTATAATAAGGAAATGTAAATTTTCAAAAAAAATCATTTTTAATTTATTTTTTTTATCTTAATTAAAATTTTGACACTATGAGATATTTAATACCTAAAATGGGACTCCATATCTTGAATTCGGAGGTCTAAATTTGGAAAATTCTTCTATTTTTTGTGGATAATAATAATAGTAACCATATTAAACAATTCATTCTATAGTAATGGTAAAATGAGTTATCTTGGGTTAAAACTACTAAGATAAGATAAAAAATTCATTCAAACAAATGCATATTTTTTTTTGAAGAAGAAAATTTCATAGATAATCATCCAAAAATATAATATATATCCTTCTTTATTTAACATTTATTTTAACCATAATATAATTTGATTAAATGATAGTTTAAAATATTTCATTTTCATTATTTTAATATCTACAACATTTTGGAAAAATTGTAAAAATATATTATCTTTTTTCAAAAATTAGTATGCAAATACAATTTTTTTATTTAGTTAATTTAATTATATTTTTTATTTATTGTAAAATTACCTTATATACTAACGCAACACTGGCACCGTTCTTATGAAATTATTGAAAAACATTGTAATTTATTTTAGAAACTCTAAATGTCCATTATATTGAGTGATTGAAAGTGATAAATTAATTTTATAGTTAAATATAGAAATATAAGAATTTTTTATTTGTCTATATTCAATATAATTATTTTTTCATGCTGTTAAGGAAGAAAAATAAAATAAATAGTTCCAAAAATAACATTAATGATACTTTTTAATAAATAATATTTTATTAGATGATATAAATTTATATAAAATTTTATATTTTTTCAAATAAATATTATATGTTTGGAAATGTCATCCAATGTCTATTTATGAGTTAATTTTTCTATTATTGTATAATTCTAATCCCATTATATTTAGGAAAAATTGATATTGTTACAGTTATCAAAATTGTTTATGGGGGTTAAATGTTGGAGATAAAGTAAAAACCTAACCAATAATTCATAAATTTTTTTATAGGCATATTTAAAACAATAACCATATTATAATTAAATTACATTAATTTGGATCCTTTTTTATGAATAACAATTTAATACTCTGAACTGATTTGAATAATTTCCCTCCCCTTACTTATAAAAGGGAACCTAATGTCCTTCATTATATGAAATTATTAAGGCCTTTAGATCCAAATAGAACTACTATAATATCATTGTATATTACATAACCAAATCCTATTTCATGTAAAGATTCTAAAAGACCATCCATTTATGGATTATGTTGTTAGTGAGAAAATGTGTTTGAAGTAAGTGGTATAACTCTTCAATAATCATTTTCCATTATATTTATTATTATTATAGAAAAAACAATATGGTATAAATTAATAAATAAGTAATTCATTATTTTAAATATAATTAATTTTTATTATTATGGTGTACAAACCATTATCCACATTCCTCCAATTCATTGGAAAATTATAATTTCACTCATGCATATGTGTGGACTACCACCTACAGAAGTGATTTGATTTGTTTTTAACATCTGTTTTACACATAAGGTAATAAAGATATATTAAATAAATATATATGATATGTATTATACAATTAATATTCTACCTATTTAATATATATTATCCTTAATTTTTTTCTACTGGTCAAAATGTGAAAATAATGTTCATGCGTTCATACAACCTACTGTCTCCCTGAACAATATGAAACATATTTTTTTCTTTTCCTTTTATTGAAAAATCTACATATTTATATATAAAGATTACATATTATTTTTATATAATCATTAAAATAATTTTGATGATGTAATCATGATAAATTTTCTTGCATCTGGATTACCATAATAAAAAATTCATTAAAAAGAAAGCAATTATAATCAAGAACTCTAATTTCAATAAACAGTTATTAATAAACAGGTGAACTGATGATATATGTAAATCTTATAGGGTACGATATATATGAGTACATTGAATGAATAAATTTATAATAAATATATATTTATTATAAATGTTATTTGAATGTGTATAATGAAACATGAGACTAAAGGTAAGGGATTTAACATTCAATCATAATTTATAGGTCATTTATTATGATTGAATTTCCATTAAAGAAATAATATGATCATTGTTTTATAAATATAATCCTTTATTATTATCTTTTTTATTTATGGGTAATTCATGATTTTCATTAATATTTCACATTTCTCCTTTTTAACGAAAATATGTATTGAGTAAATTTTTTAACATATATGACATGAACATAACATACTACCACAATTAATCACATTGTTTTTTATGAACCTATTTATTATTATGAGGTATGAGTTTCTACTTTTTTCATTTCCTTTCAGTTATTTTGAGAAAATAAGAAAAATTGAAAAAATGATAAGTGTTTAGTAGAACTCACCATGTAATACTCTGTTCACACCATATGGTTTGGACATGTAGGATGGGGATAGAAAATTTATTCTTCTATTGTCTTGGAAGAGAAAAGAATGCCACAACACATTGTGTACATCCTGGTACACGTTGTGTAGTCAAGCCAGCAAGGTCGGTGTGGGCCACATAAAGTAGGTCAGGGAGTTTATAAATATTAAAGTGATATACATGCCGTGTAAAATAATTTACATGTCGTGTACTACTAAATACTATATTAAACAAGTAGTAGCCGGATTTTATCTTCTTCTGGACAGAAGATCCACTGAGTGAAGAAGGAGTTATGAGAACATTTACATCTACCATTTCATCATCTAGAACCCAATTCAAGCGACGTTTTCCTTGTTTGGACTCCTCTCGATAAGGGATTTATTATATTTGATCCATTCTTGATTATTTGTATTCTAGATTATATTACTCAACATTGAATTATTTAACTCTTTTCTTAGATCTAACCATTATAGGCCTATTTAGGGGCCGATGTCAGATTATATTAGTTGTATGACATTTAGGTAGGAGTTCTTGTGCATTTTGATAAATGTAGAGTTGATTTCAGTGCAAAAATGGTATGAGACCATTTTAGGTATTGTTTTACTCTTTAATTGAAACTCGTGGATACCTAATGATGTTTAGGTATTTGATTATATGATATTGAATCATGTGATTTTAATTTGATTATTTTTGGGACACCCCATTGGTGTGTTCCCTATTGTTATCCATTTGGAAACAATACATTTGAGGCATCTGTATGTTTCCTTTTGTGTGATTAATTAGAATGATATGTTGTTTTGATAAATTCCTATGTGATATATTATGATAAAAAATAGGTAATAGTTTAATTTCCATGTGTTTTATACTATGTGAATTTACCATGATATTTATTATGTTTAAATCCATGTTATAGTTTAATTAACATGTGTTGTTTTTGAAATTAAATTACAAAGGATTAAAATAGGTAATAAGATATGGGAGAGCCATTGTCTAGATTAAAAGACTAGGTCTGGATCAAGTATCCAATTACACCTTCATTACCTTGGGTGAACCATTGCCTCTATTAAAATGAAATTGAAAGACTCAAGAGGTTAATTACATAAAAGCCGTGAGGGAGCCACAATTATGGTGTTTTGGATCATTTAGTATTCTCTTTAAATAATGAGAGAATAAATGATCCATAGAGGGATACATAGAATATGTTATATTGGAAACAAAACATTTTAATAAATATTGAAATGCTGATAGGATTAAATGCAAAATTGTTATGTCACGATTTGATGAAGACATTAGTACGACGAGTCGATGGGCCTATGTCGGACATCGAGAATATTTTTCAAAAAATGTGTTAATTGAAATGGAATGAATTATGACATGTCTGCCAATCCATATCACAAGATTGGATTTAGTCTTCACTTATTTATCTAGATGATCTTTTGAAAAAAAATGTATTTGCTTCTATACGGGCGATTGATCGGATAGTGTCAAATCTCGAGATAGTTGAACATAATGGAAGTTGAACTACTTGTAAAAAAAATATTAATAAATGTATAGTTACTTGACTAGTTCATAGTATTTATTTACTCTTACAACTATTAAATATATATTCACTGACTCTTAGGCACATATCTTTAGTGTTTGATTATAGGTACTAGTATCAAAACCTTTTTGGGTCATTCTTTCAGGGAAAAACATATTATATGATTGAGGGTGTAGAAAAGGGAATGAAACCTTATATAGGTATGTGATTAATGTTTAAGAGCAGGAGATCATGGGACCAAGATGAGTCTTGTGATGCTTCTGAGTTTTATTTCTATTCTTTAAGTTCATTTTATTTCTATCTGATTGCAGTGTATCCTGTTTTTAAATACTTTCTTAGAACATATAACATGACACATTATCATTTTTATGGTCTGAGACTTGGATATATAACTGTAAGACATCTGCTATTTTTTCAGTATCTTGTTTTTTACTACTTCTACTATTTGTAAATATTATTTCTCAAGTGTTACACTCTGTAAATGAGGGAATATTTTCCCCACTATCACACCGGAGGCCCTCACTACTAGTGGGATTCCTCTCCTGTTTCTGGAAATGTGCATGAGGCCTTGTGGAAAACTGGTCTGGCTATCAGTTTAGTGGTAAGGCTGGTCGGGACGTTACAATGTGGTATCAAAGGAATATTTTTCTACTTTATATTAATATTTTAAGACAATATACTGTATAGGATGTAAAAAAGGGATTTGGTAATAAACTATGCTTGAGAGTAGTTAACCATTGTGTAGGGGAAAGCTGAATTACTTCGAATGAATTGTGATTTTTTGGTTTTACAGTTTTATATATTACACTATATGGTGATGCACATTATTTCATCTATTACAATTGATGCAAATGTGGGTTCAATTTTATATTAATCCCAATGGGATGAGGGTATTCTATATCACACATCATATAGGAACTTGTTAAAATCACATAGCATGAATTACTCCATGCCATCTAGGACACATTAGTTATCACTTGTTGTTGTGATGGGTGATGGGATAGTGATTCATTCTATTATGATATGTTTTCTAGTATGTACTGTGATTTGGATGGAATGGATTCCAAAATTTGGTTCTTGAGGTGTATGGGCCCTCTGGGATTAGAATATTGCAGATTGTGAACCAGGTTATTATATTTAAATATACTATGGCATCTTCTGCTTGTGTTCAAAACATTGATTTGTGGGGATTGTGGGCCGTCATGAATCAGAATTTGGCATCCCATTGTTTGGTTTTCTACAAAACAATTTTTTTTATGCAATCTGGAGTTTCTATCCAGAAAAACCCAGTATACACAGCGTGTCGTATATCCTAACATGTCGAGTGTTCTTCTTTTTGAGTGGTAGAATGTGTTCCAAATTTATAAGATAACACACCATGTAACATTTATACACACCTAGTCATATGTGACCATGCAACCTGTCATATAAAGAGGGAATATAGGTTGTCGATCATTGAGTAGGACACATCCCGTAATGTGAGTACACATTATGTAGAAGTTGACCTTGTATCCAGCCGTGTGACTAACAACACAGGTGAATGAAAATTTTGATATACACATCGTTTTTATTGTGAACATGCCTTGTAGACCTACATAGGAAGAACCAGGTAGTTCTAGTCATGTAGAAGTACCTTGGAAGGAAGGATACTCAGCACACATCCTCTTTCTTAGGGAACAAGCTGTGTACAAGGGGTGTTGCATGGCTAGGTTGGGAAGATGTACAATCTCACGTAAAGGCATATGAGGACATTTTGTGTAAGGGGTAAGACATGTCGTATTCTCCAATTTGAAAACCATGATTGTTTTTCCTTCTCAATCCCATTTTTCACTTATTAGTGGGGGTCCTATCTTCATTAAAAACTTCTTCTGAGATTTGTGTGCTGGACTTTATAAAGCATTTTTGACACGAAAACCTCAAGAAATACACCAGGAGAGTGGCATTGAGTTTTCACTAATGGTGGTATCCCATGGGCTCCAAATAGATTCTGCAGAAGTGACAGCTACGAAAACAGCCATTATACTAGATGTGGTTGTATAACCACAGTTTCGATAAGGTTTTTTGAAGTTCATGAAAACCTACCAGGGATCACCATAGGCGGCCACATCTATGGTAGAGTTGATGGGTATATTCCACCAGCTGCCTCCATTTACTTTTTCAAGTGATGGAGGACCACATCCTGTAGAATCATGGATGGAATAAGTGATGACTATCTTTGAGCATCTTGAGATGCCTTATGAATGGAGGTCCTAGACTGTGACTTATATGCTACTTGATTCTTCCAAGAGGTTGTGCGATGTTCTCATACAGACAGAGCTCCATCAGGACATGATTTAGGGAGAACTTTAGACAACCATCTATAACTGAATATTTTAGGAGACCCTTATGTAAATCAAACTCAGATGTTTATGAATATGGATTGGGGTACAATTTTAGTGATGTGCTATTTTTACCACTTTAGAGAGCTTCAGCGATTCACACCTATTCTGATGGGTGATGAGGAACTATGAGCTAGGAACATTGAGGATGGTCTTTGATTCAACATTTGAGATCTGGTGAACATTGTTTGGTTGAATACTCTGCATTCTATTATGAATCAAGCAATAATTTCAGAGTGAATCCTTTTAGAATCTGAAGGTGCAAGCCATGGATGTTCATCAACGAGATCTGGTACTCTCTTAACCAAAAGAATAAAGTGTTTTATTGAGTTTTCTCAATGAAATGTGAGTAGTCATGATATATCTTATGGAATCTATATGAGGTTCTATTAATGTGGAAGAGTTGGGTATTTGAGTCTTCAGTGACCTAATGACCCAATTAAGAGTTGAGCTTGCAGCATGATGGGCCATCTAGTTTATTTCTGGATAAAGTTTCCACAAGTGTCTAGTGAGAGAGGATTTGTATAGTATCCATGGGCAGGAGAAGGGTTATTATGTTCTCCCTAGTCAAAAAACTTGAATATGTAGGGGTGTGAAAGCCAAGGCGGTGGGTTTGGTTGTTGTAGCCAGACCCTAGGATCTCAGTGACAGTAGGGATAGTATGTTTAGGGTAGTTAGGCTGTGTTGTAGGGCCATGATACTAATTATACATATTCTATGCAATAAACAATGAAACATGAACTACATGGGATTTGATTCTAATCTCAATAGGATATGAAAAAAGACTCCCCGAGGTTCAATAACAACATACACAATCAACTTTTCAAGGCCATATTTCTCATTAATTCATCAAAATCCATACCGTATGATATTAAGCATCACTTTATAACCATAAAACATTATATTATACCAAAAAACTAAATCATCATGTGCATAGATTCTTATTTCAAAAGGATACATAGGTGATGACATTGATTTTCAAAAAATATGTAAAAATCATTTTTTCAAGCCGTCTTCCTATTTTAATCTCATTTTATCATCTTTACTAGGCTAAATTTTCTGCGTACCAGCTTGTTCCCACTGATTAGGTTATATTCTTTATGGGACACATATCCAACATCAGTAAATCCATCTTCCACATGAAACCATCATTATGAGGCCATATTCTTTATGTTTACATCTACATCCTCCTCCATTGAGTCACATTTTCACTAAGTTCGGTCATCCTTTCACTTGGTCAACATTCCTTGTAAAATTCTCAAATATGACACAATCCTATTAAGATAATATCTTGATCACTGGGAAAATTACACACCATCCCATATATATCTCATGAATCTAGATACTCTATAAATAAAACATATTGTAACTGGGCTATATTCCCTTTAAGGTTAAACAAAATTGGAATTTTAGTCATAAAACCCTGACTTACCATTGATTGGATCATTCCATATAAAATTTTATTCATAATTAAAATAATATAAATGTAATATGAAATAATAACATGAACATAAAATGTATTTTGATCCCCATTAATTGGAACTAAACAATGTGGGATCTGCTATTCGTTATTGAGGATATGTAGGAATGCCTTGTTGTTGGCCCAATCCCAGCAGCATAAGTACATACTACCATAATAGATGGAATTATAATGCAGAGATAATATCCATATAGATGTAAAAAAGAGTTCAATATCCATAATATCAATAGGAAATAAATAGAAATATGGTGAGGTTCTGGTGAATTTTGAAATGTTATTAACATCAAGTGATTTTGATCGAGTCACTAGTATAGGTTTATTAAGTCCCCCACTAGAATTTATGATGTATTCATAAAAAATATCTTAAATATATTATTGTGACAAATAGATGGAAATTATTTCCATTCAAAAGGGTTTGATGATGTTAGATCCCTTGTTATAGACAAGGATGAAATTTTGAATGAAATTTGAAACTTATATTTGGTGGTTGGGAGAAATCATAAAACAAGACATAAAATGAAATTCTAAGAGATAAAAAAAATAAAAGTGTTTTTTTAGGATGAGTTATAAGTCATGTGTTGTTTTTTGGGTGTTTAGAATAGATTTAGGGGAACTGTTATATGAAATATCATATTTGTAAGAAACAAACTATGGTGGATGGTTGATGCATGATTAATAAAAACTTTGTGGACCAAAACATGGTGCCTTTTTTATAGGGATAAAATTATTTTAAAACGTGATTGGAATCCTACAAACCATGTATCTTAGTGTTTAGAATTAGAGGACTTATCATGGTTGTTGAAATGTTTGACCAACTATGACACTCAACCATGCTGTAAGGTGCTGCATTGGGTAGTGAAGCCCAAATACATGGAACACAATTGAAAAACCATGAAATGAGACCATGAAACATGATGGTTCCACGGAAAGTGGTATCAGATGGCTGGAACATCGGTATTCTAATCATACATCCTATAAAACTAATTCTAAAATAGAAGATTAATTTCTATTTAAACTACTGACTCTAAAATGGAATTTATCCCTTTATTCCATAGTTTTACCCCATATGTCCATCACAGACACCCTCCTCATTCACCACTACCATAGAAAGGATTTAATATGTTATATGTTATTGTCAAGAACTATTGGATTTTTTAGAATCCTAGAGGTAATTATATGACACAATTTTCCTCTTTTGTTATTTTCTCTTATCACATTTATCATGATCTTTATGTGAGCTCTTATACCCAATTTTCTAGGCTTTTGACGAATGATTTTGATTTCTCTCTTTTCATCTTGATTTAAATCTTAATAATGGAAGTTTTAATCTTATGTAGGTTAAGTTAAGTAGTATATATGTATTTCTAAAAAATTCATGAATGTTATTAATATGTATCCATTGTTCCATTCATTAGACTACCATAAGTTTCACTTAAATTATGAAATATCATATATTAAATTATTCTAATATATACATGAGGATTTTAAAATACTTCTAGTTGATTGAAATTCATTAAATCCTAATTGAACCCTTCTTCAGGGTGTGTTTGATAAGTAACCTTGATCATTGTTTTTTTATCTATGCTTAATACTATTCTTACGGTGGGTTAAATAGTCTCTCATAATTGAGTTAGTTTATTTTTTTTGAATGCAATGTCTATGGTAAGAAAATATTGTTTACCCTTCTTGTGTTATGGATCATTCCCTAGGTTAATGTGGGGATTGAATTAAATAAGAGAATCGTACAATAATATTTTTTGACAATGAAATTGCTTGGTCTATTTAACCAAAAAAATAAATGGTGTGTTGGCTTATCTTGGATGACATAAAAACAAAATTAATTTAACCTAATTGTAATTTTTGTGGACCATTCTATTGAAAAAAGAATCCATTATTGGGTGACCAAGTAAAATAGTATTTGGGGGACTTTTTAATGAAAAGATATAAACTTTTTGTTTGAAACGTAATGTTAGATACAAAATTACCATTTTCTATTTTTAATTATAAAAAGAAATAATCTTATTAATTATAGTATACCATAAGAAATACGTGGATTCCTGATACAGAATTAACCTAATAGGGTTACTTGTTAAATGATATTATATAAATCCCTGTGGGATGCAAGGTTTTGGAATTGAAATTCTTTAGTTGGGATTATATATTAAATAAATTATAATACACATTGACTAATACTAGGATTTTTATTATAGAATGACTTAGATGGGCTCATGAGTTTTATGACATGATATATGCCTTCGTAAATAACTTTATTCCCACAATAAATAACTTTTACATTATTAGAGGTTAAATTATTTTATGTGAATCCTAATATTGACTGACATGTTACATTATATTTCATTACGCTTCATTTTAAAATAATTTAACATGGACCGCTAAACCATTAATGTCAGGAAACATGAAAAACCTTATATCATTATTATACAGAGACATAATTTTCTCAATGGGTCTAACATGAATTGTCTTATACATGGAAACATTGTATGGTATCCATGGGTCATATTTATCTATTAATATTATTATATTTAGTTACATTTTTAATTGGTTTAATAAGGTATAGTTGGCTAGGTGTTCACTAAAGAAACTAAGATGAACTGGTATATTTTTATATTATTATTTTAAGTTGATATACATGTACAATAACTCAATTTATATACATAGATGGAATTATTTATTTACAATTTTGGTACTGGCCTACTGAGTACTACTCACACCATGTCCATGATATAGTTGGGTACCCTGATTTCTCAAATGATAGGGAAAGCTTGAAAATAAAAATGGCTGATCTTTTATAGTAAGATGAAGTACTAGAGTAGAGGGTCAAGATAGTGATCAGGATGGTAGTGGATCTTAAAAGCTGGTTATTGGTTTTTTTATCAAACATATTGTCTTGTATGCATGCTTCCATTTTGCACAACATTCTCTAATCATTATTGGTATAATATATTAATTAGGGTTTATAACCATTTATTATTATTAGTATGATTTATATTTTATTCCTTTTATTTATTATAAATATAATAAGTTTAATAATGATATAGAATTTATATTCTCCACACTACAAAACCATTTGACCATCACTACTAGTCACAAGCCCCTTGTATATGGGGGGTATGCTTGAGGCCTTATCACCAATCATCCCATGGACTAGTTTTGTGGCCCCCTTTTCGGGACATGACATAGTGATGTAAAAGATTTATTTTTACATATTGTGCTTTCATGTGTTAGTAGAGTTTAGTTGATTAAAATGAAAATTCTTAGTAAATATTTCACATGTTATTATGGATATCCCTTGTATGGGGGAATGATTAGGTATTTTGGGATGGAACTATTATTCATACAGACGACTAACTATTTTAGTTGATTATTATTGAACCTTGAGTGATTGATGTTTATCCACTAGTTATTAGTATATAGACTAATGATATTTACCAATTGTCATAATATTGAAATATTTGAGGTGTATTCATGCTTCATATTAGGAAATTTTATTCTCATGTCATGAGATTGCTTATTTTTATACCATGATTGCATGATTATGTTCCATGTTTATTTATACCCCATGCATGGGTGAATATTTGGAATTCATACTTCTATACCATGACCTTGTGTCTAATTCCATGATTACAATTAATATATACAAATGTGATAGATTCCTATTTTATAGTTATTATATATGGATTGTTTAATAAAGTTTCCATATCAACCTATGTGGTGTTTTCCACCATATCTTATTGGTGACATTTTATTTATTCCTTATTAAATTAATTCGATAAATAAAAATGTTTCGATGATGTTTATGAATTATCTTTAATAAAATTATTAAAACTGATATTGGATTTTAATTTTTCTATAAACTCACATGATTAATTTTTGTTGTCTATTATAACGGATACAAATTATTACTTATGGTATGGTTACCTCCATATCATAGAAATAGATTACTCAATAATAGATTCTAAAATAATTTATATTTATTGGTAAAATACAATTGTTTAGTGATAGGTGTCTGTTATATTAATTTCAATTAAAAATTATAAAATCTTTAACTTCTACAGTATGGTAATGGAGACTTGTATTATTCAATCTTTGTACTCGAATCGACCTATGTAGGCCATTCATTGCATTATATTTATAAGAGAAAACACCACTATGTGTGTTTTAATGTTTTTTAAATGTAATGTCTTATTGGTATATAATTAAATGGGATTCGATGTTTAATTTATAGAGTGTTACCACCAAAAATTGTGAATGGTTTCCCATATATGTTAACCTATGTTGGCAGTATGGGACCCTTGTAGGTCATGATAATCATTATATATCAGGATACGTAACCCCATGGGGGTATGTTTCTGTTATATGTGGTGGTTATTTAAGGGGTTATTAGACCTTTATATGATATCATTGTAAATTTATGGCAGTAAAAACAATCTTGAATCCCCTTTTATGATAAAAGACCTTAGGGGTTTTAATAAGAATTATCAGTACAAGACTCAAGTTTAATAAAATTTAAATTACAAATTAAAGGGTGTTTTACAATATAAAAAGATATTGCAATTTTATTTAATTAAGACCAGTTCTGAAAAAATATGTATAAAAAATGTCTTAAATATGATTTTTTTATAATTTCCCAATAATTCTATGAGGAATCAATTGACTAATTTGATAAATATACTTTGTAAAACATATCATTATAATATGTATATAAATTTTATACGTCTAAGACTCGGTAATGATATAATTAATGTAATGTGGAAAATATATTAAATATAACCATTAGTGGAATAGTTTCCCTATAATTTTATACATGTCATTTCATGTTTTTTATTATAAATTTCCATTAATTACATGCCAATGATCATGAGACCTATAGTCATTAGTATACTAGGTTAATAATAAATAATAAATAAAATCGAAGAAGTCATCTTTTTATTCTCCTTAGTGAGATCCTAAATCAATTTGAGTTCTACAAAATGAAGAGGACATCCAGGGAAAATATATAAATAAATGTGTAAGCTAACGATCATTGTAAAGAATGAATATGACAGTGAGAAAGAACATGTGAGTTTGAGGTATAACATGATATTGGAAAATATAAGGATCATGAGTAATTATTTCAGATAAAACATATATAAAACTGTATCTGATGATCATGGAAGCATATAAAATATGGGAAAAATATAAAACATGACATAATAATAAGTATAGGATAGCCACGAATACAAAATCACATTATGGATAGAGTCCCATTGTTTATTATATTCAATAACTAATCCCACACATGACATTTCATGAGAATAAAACATTTTCCAATACATTGGAGGGCTATATAATTCATGGTCCACCAATCATATCATATCAAATACATTCATATCTATGTCACAAAATGAAATAACACATATGGAATAAATATAAAAATTAATCAAGGAATTATAACATGATGTAAAAACCTTTCCCCATATCATAATAAAATTAAATTTCTAAAGGCATTATTTTTAGAGATTATTATAAGGTATAGATTACCCCGATAATAGAAGGGAGTGTGAGATACATATATATATAAGAGAGATACATAAATAATTTAAAATTATTATAAAACATTATAGAGTAATAGAGTGTGTTAGAGAGAGAGTGGTTATAACACAATCACAGTGGTGGTATAGGGATACCCCATACCTTGAGTCTAATTCCCCACATGTGTTACTTATCATTCACTCCAAAAAAACCCCATAATTAGAAATATTCACAAAACCCTCCATATAATTTATTATTTGAAAATTAACAGACATTATAATTTAGGGTGGAATCTATATAATAATATTTTTTAGGTATTTTTTGAATAATTAAGCTTTTGAAGTGTAAACACAGGAGGAGTGGGGCTCCATTTCATAAGTGGGGGAGAGAAATCACATGGAGTTTTTGAAAATAAAAAGTGAAAACCAAGATTTTCACACGCCAATTAACCCATAATTTCGTATTCTTGATCATTAGATTATATATTGACGAATTATGTCTATCCAATATGACTAATAGAAGTTTTTATGTCATTTTATCTCTTGTAATTTTATTTTAACCCTCAATAAACCTGTTTTAACCATAACTAGGGTAATTAATTTCTACTTTTTTTCAATATTCATTATGATCAAAACATTATTTGACAATATTAAATATTATGAATAATTATAATTCAAAATATGATATAATTTTTATTAAAAGTAAAATCATAGAAGTTATAGTTATTATTTTAAAATTAAACCCTTATACACAACAGTAAATAAGATTAAAAAGGAAAAATATTTCATAATTATCAAAAGAAATTTTCTTAAAATTCAACATGAAATTTATCCCATTGACCTTTATTATATTAATAATTCCACAATTGAATAAATTTTTCTTTTAATACATTTAAAAAAAATTATTTTTACAAGAAAAAATGTGTTTTCAAATATAAACTCATATTTATCATTGTTAATTTAAAAATGATTTTTTTTAGAAAATAAAAAAAATCAACCGAAGATAATTTTGAAATATTGATAAAAAAATTAATTATAATTTAATAAATAATTTTTCTAAAAGTAAAATATTGAATTATAATATTTATTCACAATAATCAATAGTAATAATTTTATTAAGAAAAATCCTATTATCAATTCCTATGAAGACTTTACCATAAATTAAGTAATTACTTATCACTATATTTTCATTATTATTTATACATAATTTTAAAAATCTTTTTATTACTTCAATTATCTCAAAAGTGAACGTCTAGGTTTTAACTATCATGTTTAAATAATAATGTTAGTAGTATCTTTTCATTTGTTAAAACACCATGTTTCATGTTTCATACATTATCAAACATAGATTTGTATATTATAAAATCAGGTTGTGACATTCTTACAACATTAATTAATATCAACAACGAAATTGTATCATAAAAATAAATTTAAGAATTTTTTAGGGTACTTCTTTATCATTGCCTCATCCAGTTCCCAAGATTCCTCAACATATTTATGCTTCTTCCATAATAATTTTACCAGGTTATTCACCTTTATTAAGTATAACTTTATCTCTATGTTCCATGATAATCACTGATAAATCCATAAATGAGAGATCATTTTCTAGATTTACTACCTCTAAATATAGTGTTTGAAGTATATTGTATGTACTTCCTCAAGCGTGATCTGTGTAAATTTGTTGTGTACTTCAGAATGGTTTGATGGGATTTCTTATAATTAATTCATCACCTCGATGTGATCAAGAATCTTGAAGGGGTCGATGTTCTATGGTCTTTTCTTTCATTTCAACACAAATCACATGACTCTAATATATAGATATATATAATGAAAAACATATCCCTCACCAAAAAATCTATGCTTCCTCGACCTATGTTAGCATAGCTCTTCTCTCGACTTTGAAAAGTCCTTATTTGATTCTAAATGGTCTTAACATTTTCTAAAATTTCATCATCCTTTTCTGATCTCAATATTTTTGTCTATAAATCCATCCCAACCTGATTATTTTCTACATCTGTTCCCATAATGGGATTCATATGGATCTATTAAAATGCTTGAGTGGAAAATGTTTTTGTGAGAGAACTCAACTAGGGAATGATGTTGATCCCATACATTGATGAATTCCATGCACATGATTTAATTAATTTTTTTTGGATGAATAATCTAATTATATTGGTCATCGATTTATTGGTAATAACATAATGAATATTAAAAAAATGTTTAGAGAATGTTGGAGTATATTCTATAAAAATGTTTTGAATAATGGATCTTAGTTAGATAAAATGGAGAGTATTTTTCCATAAAATGTCACCACCTTTTTGATGTATACACATTCATATTGATTGAGTGAGAAGCCTTAGTGAATTATAATCATGTGACAAGTCTTCCTATGGTTATCCACTAGATCCCATATTAAACTCTTCCCACATGATGAATTAGGAATAATAGTGACCATGTGAGTGTTGATTTTTTACCAATCACATGTTTTTAGGGGTAACAGTTACATCATTCCCTTAGAACATGAACCTAAGACTAGTTAGTGAGGACCCTTATGTGCATCCACGAGACCCAGGATTGAAACAAGATAGAGGCATAATTCTAGGTATTATAGCAGCACTGTACTAGGCACTGTAGAAGCACTGTGTGGGTAAGAATGCAGGTATTGTATTGGGCAATGTTCAGTACTCTTGCTACTGAAACTATTCACCTTGGGCCACCAGTTTGGTCATGTAGTCCTTAAGGAATTCAGGCCACCCAATTTTTCAGGTTCATAAGCCTTTCAGACCACCTTTAAGGCCTTCAAGATACCTCAAGGCCTTCGGGCCACATGATCCATGCAAGTTTCCCCAGACAGACACTACAAAAAGAAGCATCCCAAGAGGAGAATTCAGAGTATGTGGGATAACCAGTTTAGAACCAAATAGATTTGTAAGAATGAGATTGTATAGATATACCATCGTGACCAACCTCTTCTTGCACGGGAAGCCTAGAAAGATGGCCACATAATGGTGGAGAGCTACCATCAAAATATAGATACAGGGGAGGGGATGTTCCATGTAGTTATAGTCTGGTTGAATTCCCTAGGACCTTTGGGTCATGTAATCTCCTAATCTTATATACAATGTAATATTTAAGCCCACATGCCTTTTAAGGGTTCCACATAATCCCTTGAAAGGGGGGTTTTTAGAAAACAATAAAAAATGAAGGCCTTCAATCCAATCAGGGAGGGGCTTACATCATTCTCTTAATCATAATTTTTCTGTATTCACTTACTAAGATACTAATCAAATTGACATATATTATACATTCTCTATATTCATATTTTTTCACCAATAATTAAATCAGAGATCTCAATACATATTCATGCTCTACGGTAGGATGGAGAAGATCAAGCTCTATATATATTTCTAAAAACCCTTTAGTGTATCAGGATTTAATAGTACACATCATCTGGAACTATGTTTTACCACTCCTTCATTATCAATTTTGAACTCTAAGGATTTCATGTTTTATATGTATGGCACCTTTTTCTAAATTTATACAAAATGTATTTGAGAATCTATTATATTTTCTAGAATGTATAGTTAATAAATAATTTGAGAGAGGATAGATGATGTTCTTTTCAACATGATTTTTAGGTCCATCCATTGAATGTTATTGAAGATCCTTTATACTTAGAGAATCTTCCACATTATATTCATTACCATGTTGGTGATGGAGTGATCAATAATTTTTCATATCATTTCATAATATCATTAGAGGAAAAATAATTAGATACATATATAATAATATTTATTTCTATGTTTTATATTCTAAATATATTTCACAGATCTCCCCATAGAGATAATGTCACCAAATATTCAATGATAAGGTAATTATAGCCAACTCCTTCTCTTTAATGAAAGTGTTCTACTCATGAACATTAAATTTACATGAGGTATAAACTATAAATTTTTTATTCATTGATAGTGTATAACCAAAGAAATACTTATTATCATCATTTTATGACATAATATATTCCCCAGTTTAATGATGCGTGAGGACTGATGCCCTGATAATTCTCCTTTAAAAATAGTCAATGGTCTTTGCACATTCAGTAGGAAATTTTTTTAACTCTGTTATGTATTTTCATGTTTATTATGATTGAAATACATGAAGGAAATAATTTTATACCATTGATAAAACCTAACCAGTATAAGGAAAAAACATTAACTATATTATTCAAGCCAGTATAGGCTAGTACTCAATTTACATTATCATAGAAGGTTCCACCAATATCCCTTTTCTGATGATAATATTCTGAAATAATGACACTTTTTCCATCAAAAAATACAATTTACGATAATTTAAATATATATTATTCATTATCAAAAAGTTTTTTTTAATTTTCTAATGCTCTTAATGCTCATCCATACATTTGGACTAAATCAGAATATCAGCTATAATTACAACCATATCTTCTTCAAGGCAATCTATGAAGACTCTATTAATTTCATCCATAATGATTGATGGAGAGTTAAATAGTTTAAATGGAATCAAAATAAATGCTTAGTGTATACAAATTGTTCAAAAGGTAGTTTGTGGATTATTTTATTTTTTCACCATAAATTTGTGATAGCATGAATGAAGGTACAATGTTGAGAAACACTATTCTTGATGTAGCTGATCAAAAAATAATCATGTTGTAGTTGAGTATACATATTATTTTTCACGATTTTATTGAGCTCTTGATAATCTATGAATAGGAATGGTGACCCATCATCCTTCTTGATGAATATGAATGATGTACCCTATAATAAAGCAATTCGTAATATAATACATTTATATATATTATCCTATAATTTCTTATTCAGCTCCTAATTTTCATCAATATGCAGTCTATATAGAGTCCTGTATATTGGAATGTATTCATCAAAAATATCTATTTAAAGTTTTACCTCTTTTCTAGAGGGAATTCTAAGAAACTATTTGTTGGAATAAATTGCTATAGTCTCTCACAATGGGAATGTATTCAAGAATTATATTTTCCATAGTTTCCATAATTTTAGTAAGATAAAAATTTTAATAAGGAAAATATATTCCAACTTCATATGATGAAAAAAAATATTCACCTTCTTCCTTGGTCTTTTATATATTTATTTGTGGATTTTGTATTTGGTGTGTGATTTATTTCTGTCAGCATATTATTATGTTTACTAATTTAAAAACATTATTCATGTCCATAATTTCTGAAAATTTTACAAAAGAACGTATTAAATGGTTATCTGGGATGTTTATCTTTACTATAATTGAAAAAGGTGAGCTATATTATTGGGTTGAAGTAATTATATCACTAACTATATTCACTAATAACTCCACAACTATGTTTTAAGGTGGTTTTTAAATAGTTATACTAATATTTCATGATATGAATGTCTGTTTAGTACCTGAATTAAAATGCTTGTTCAATATTATTGAATGAATAAATAGCTTACCTATCACCACTTTATAGTTTCAATCCATCTCCACAAATGTGTTGGAAAATATCACTCTTTCTATCATGTAATTTTATGTGGTTGTTTTGGTTGTTGTAAGAAAATATTTTTCATATAGAATTATCGAAAATATTGTTATCATTTTTTTAATTTTAATGCATTGTATTGTTGGATAGAGGTTTTCAGGAGCATTCCATTATTCCCTCACAATGGCGGGGTTCCCCCATCATTAATTATAAGCATTGTTCTCTTCCATCCGACACAAAAACTGCATCCTTCTCCACAATATGAAATTTTTAAGATCCATCTTCCTACACTTTTAACCATTGGATATTGTAATTTTTTCCCATAATTAGATTTCTCCATCATACCTCTATAATTAAAGTCCATTTTCTAATATTTTGCTCATGGTAACCTTGAAATTTGCAGATCTCCATTTCAACTTTGAGATAACATTGTACAATTTATACATAGCGTTCAATGTCATGAATTGAAAATGATTTTCAAAAATTAGAATTTACCCCAGCAATGAAGTTGACAACATTAAATTCAAATGATATGACAAATTAGTAGGATTATTTTAATAGTTTTGGGAATTTTTACTTGTATTCCAAGATATATTTTTCATCCAATATTTTAAGGATTGGGAAATCCCTCTTAACTTTAATTCATATTGTTTTAGGAAAACATTTGACAATTTTATCCTTATATCTCAGTCCACTCCATCAAATTTATCACTTCATTAGGATTCATACAATTGATAAATGTCCACCATTGATATACTTCTACCTCCATATGATAATCATATAGCACAACCTTCTTTTACTCAAAAACTTACTAGTTTGACAATATATTTTTAATAGAGTTTATCTGTTGTTTAATGATTAAAAGATGTAAAGATAAACTAAATTATATAGTCCTCTATAACATACATGTCTATAGGTTTCAATATAAATTATCAATTTTATTTTCCCTATAAGTTTATCTAACCAAATAATTTTTTCATGAACTGCATAGTGTATAACATATAGTTTGTGGATTTAAAATACATATCCATTGAGAGTTTCAAACTAGGTGCTTAGAAAATCCCATTCTCAAGCACTAGGTGATGATTGAGTCTTTCTCAATGGGCCATTTTGTTGGTTGGTACCCCTATGAAATTCTATGGATCAGCCATATCCACTACAAGTATCCAAAGAATGATATATATTTATATAAAATAAAACTTTTATAAATTAGAAAACCATATTTCCTTTTTCAATGTTTAGAATTCTCCCTTAGACTTTCGGTGTGATTTTCAAATCCTAATCCACAAATATACCTATACCATTATTTGATTACAACAATAGTGAACCAAGAAGTATACATATGTAATTACATCGTTTTTAACATTAAAATACATTAATTAAAACATATATATCATGAGGATTAGTGTATTTGGAAGACTATGTTCTTAATAAATCAAAAGGAAACTAAAATAATAATTTTCCATTATTATATAGCTCCAAAATCTGTTCCACATTATAATTTTTCATTGGAAGACATTGTAAAAATCATAAAGAAGGGGGTAATAAAAAAGTCATAGTATGAGAATAAACATGATAAGACACATAACATGTGAATCATTATTTTAACATGACATAAAAAATTAGATGGAATATGATAATATATATGAGATAATATCACAAAGAATATGGTATTGTAGGATAAAGATGATATTAAGAATGTGAAATAAAATATAAAACATAACCAAAACATAAGTCATTGACAACCACATAGACAACATCACAAGGTAAATAGAGTCCCATTATTTATTATCTTAAATCCTTATCCAATACATGATGTCTCATGAGTCTAAAATATTCCCCCAAAGAATTAATGGGATGTATAACTTTAGGAACACTCACCACATTATATCAGTGAAACACATATGTGTGACACTTAAGGAAATAAATAACAAGTTATAAAAATTATAATTTTCCTTAGAATCTATGTGAATATCATATTATAGGCTCATATAATATTAAAAAGATATTTATTAAAAACAAAATTGAAAAAAAATATAATATATGTATTAACCTGTCAAAAAAAGAGAGAGTGAGATAGATATACATGTAACTGAAAAATATCAAAAACATAGAAACATTTCATAATATTTGATTGAGATAAAGTTATTTATATCGAGATTGGTCATAACATGATGACAATGATGGTTTAGATATTCCCCTTACCTCGACCATAATTCATCATGTGTGTTCTTTGTCTTTCACTTCCTGAGACTACATCTTTTGGATTAATCATAAATCCTCTATTTATTGGATTTATGATCAAATTAAGGAATATTGTATTTTCAGTGGGATTTAATATAGTAATATGTGTTTTTAATTTCTAATTTAACTAGTTATTTTTTTAATTTCTTCTTTGAAATATATTTAATTTCGTGAATATATTATGTTACCAAAAACCTTGAGTTTATATAAATCATTATATACTAGTTAATATACTATCTAATGTTGCTATATATATAAAAATTTGGATGTATGAATGAAATTACCACATTATGAATTATATACAAATTTCCCCATACAGATAAATACTGAGTAATTAATCAATTAATATGTATTATTGTCATTTATTTCTTCAAAATTATGATTTCTTCAAAATAGGATTTTTTATTCACTTTTGTTAAAAATTTATAATTTATTTGTGGAAATTTTATAATATATAAAATTAAAAATCATTATATTCTATGATTCAACTATATCATATTTATCTTTAAGTGTGGTATTGGAATTTTTCTGAAAAGGTTGATTTTTTTGAGTGAATAGAAAAATATACAAATTTTAAAAAAACATTCATTTTTATTTTTATATAATGTCCCTCTTGAAATGAATTAAATATCTATGTTACAGAGGTTTTATTTATTTTGATATAATTAAATATTATTCATTTGAGTTACTCATTTAGTTGATTTTCGTTTAATTACATTCTTGTTTATAAAAGATAATTTTTTTAAAAACTATTTTCCATTAATTTTATGAATTCTTATTGAATGTTATTTCCACCAATTATTAAAATTGAATATTTATAAAATGGATTCCATATTTATAATTATTAAGTTCAAATTTTTTTAATATTCTTCTCTTATTTTTTTCAAAATGAATAGAAACTGGGGTAATGTTTACCCCTTATTAAATGCTAAATCAGATGATTCTTTGTTAAAACTAAGTGATAAGGCCAGAATATTTCATATTTATTTTTAAATGATGAATATAATTATACCCTTCCCACATTAGGCTCAAATTTATGTTTTCTAATAAAAAAATTTCCATGATAATAAATTATATATTATTTAAACCAAAAAATGTGACAAAATGTCACTCTCTTATTTATAAATATCATTTACCTGTTCTCATATGAAATAAAATTAACAATAAAATAATATTAATATTAATTTGTTATTAGTGAAATTAAATTCATAATATTAATTAATTTATAGTTGTTTGTAATTAAATAATTATACAAATACATAGACAACACTGATGTTGTAAATATTTATTTCATTTAAAAATCAAATTAATCATAATGAAAATTTTAAATGTATTATATTTTTTATAATTAAGGAGATCAATTATTTTTTAACCTGAATATGAAATGATGGTGATGTTATGAATTAATTTATAAAAAATTATTTGGAAATTTTTTAGTAAAATCACTGTAATGAAAATAATGATATTTTATAATATTTTTATTTTTTAAAAAATGATTTAAAATTTATAAAACTATAAAAGTTTTATTGGATGATTATATTTAAAAAATATCCAAACATGTGTTTCACTTAATTACCATTTGGGTGTAATTGTAGTTATACTAGTCTTATTATATTTTATTTTTGTTAGAAATTCTAAAAGTGACTGTCACCTAAAATATGAAAGGAGATCTAAGGAAATTGTTTTGAGGAATAGGTAGTCACTCTAACAAATAAATTTTTTAAACCTATAAAATTATTCAAAATATATGACATTTATCCTCATGTAAGACATTTAGTGTACTAAATATCATGAAATTTTATTATGATTATGAAAAATCCATTATAAACCTGTTTCCCTATCATATGAAAATATTAAGTATCACTCGTGTGTACGCACAACATACTACATCTACAAAACAATAACATTATTTTTTCATAACCATTATTTATGGATTGTAATTAAGAAGTTTTTAGTTATTATATAAGATATTTATGATATATTTATACCTATATATTGATAATATTATGTTTACCTTCTTATCATGCAATATTTTGTGAAATAATTAGGTCAATATGCATTTGTATGGACCACAATACCCATGATTCAATGTGATTATATTTTAATTTATATTTCAATTAGAGTGTACTAAGGATGAATTTTATAAATATATATAATTTATATCTTATAATAAGTAATTTTTAAATGGGAATTATTATTTTCATTTCTTACATTCTATCAATCAAAAAATGGAAATAGCATTTTTGCGTATATATGACATGCCATCTCCATGGATGATATAATTAATTTTTATATCTAAAATATTTTTGAATCTATCAGTATATATGTAATTATAATAAATATTTTTTATACAATTGTATAATTAATTGAAATGATATGACAATGTTTCAAGTATAAGGAGCAGTAGTACTGTAGCAAACATACTTGGAAAAGGAAGTAGTTATCACCTAGAAGAGTGATTTTAAAAAATTTATAAATTAATGGGTAATAATAAGTTAAAAGTAAATAATATGTTGATTTATATATATGTGGTTATGTAATAAAAAATATACGTTAATTATTCTTGATGATTGAACATGAACATGAAAATAAGATACTTTAGGTATAAGTTTATTTTATAATCTCATCATTATTTGAGAATGATTATGTTTCTGTCTCTATTAATGAACATTTTTATGGAATGTCCATTTTTTCTAATAATGGTTTCAAAAAACATTTTTACTATTATTTGAAAATGTATTAAATCATTTTTCCTAGGATTTATTTTTACTAACCAGATTTAAATGAATAATTGTTTTTCCCAATTGTGGTACAATGTGACATTTCTGAAAACAAATATAAAAGATATTTGTTTAACATATATAGAATGAGTAGGTCTTATAATATTTATGGAGAAATAAATCCTTTATAATTTCTTGAATGCATTACATTTTTTTTATATAATTGTTTCCATATATAAGTGCACAACTTTTAAAAAATAGTAGTGATATTAAAATAATAATTTCATTTACCTTAAGAATTATTCCAATTATTATTTAAAAAAATATTCTATATGCAATAAATTTTATTAACGTTACTTAAGTTTTATTTCAGATATGATCTAAGGATACCATATTTAGTATTTGATGGATTATTTATGTTTAGGATGATAAGATCTTGAAAAATCTGTTTCATTTTTTATGGGATATACATTGATGAAATTCATTTTTTTAGGAGGTTTGAGATGCTAAATATTTTACGATCTTTTGGAACACATATGAATGATTTTATTTATGTGAAAGGTTTGCCCTATATATTCATCCAACACTTTGGGTAATGATGAATGTCTCATAAGGTAAGTATATTATGCATGTACCTGATTTTATGTTCACAATATTCTCCATATACCTGGTTTACTTATCTATAATTGTGTACAAGGATTTGGATTTCAAATATATATATATATATATATATATATGTTTTTGTGTGGACCTATATTTCTTAAATATTATATTATTCAAGGACCTGGTTTCATGTCTATAAGTTTATAAGAGTACCTCTTGTCATATCATTAACATAGGGATTGAAACATTTTTTATATATACACGTTCATGAAGTATTAAGAATATTTTTATTCCTCAATTCCTTGTATTAGGTCTACATTATACTCTTATAGATTATTTTCAGGGATTATTTTTTATTTCTTGTATATTTAACTACTAATGGTAATTATATAAGTCATTATATCAATCTATTATATGTAGGATTTATACTTCAAATGTTATTTTAATGTTATGACATCATTATAATGATGATGTTTTTATGTGATTATTTATTTGTCCTTTGCTTACACATACGAAGAATAACATATCCCCATATTTTATGCTAATGTTCCTAAGAAATTAATAATTGTTTTTGAAATGGTATGTATAAGAAGGGTTCTTGTTTTTAATATCTTAGTGATAGAAGGTATAGATAATTTATTAACCATTTGTTTCTATGACCATGTTTCTAAAGGAACCATCCATATTCGATTATGACATGGACCAAAATTTCATGTAATGAATGTTGATCAATATAGATGTAATAAATATGTATGAAAATTCTAGTTCATTATAGTTGGTATACGTGTAGTTTTTTTTAACCTTTATAATATATTATTAGAAAACATTTTTAATAATCCGTTATCCATGTATAAGTATTGAATAATATCATATATTTTGTATATCATGGAAACCCTAAATTAACCCCAAGGATTAATTTATTTAAAGGATTGGATCACTATTTTAGCATCCAATTATTGATTATTCAAGACAATATGGGTGTTATCTAAGAACATCATTGCTCACATTATGCGTTTTTAGTTAATGGATTAAACTAAATGGAATTATGTGAAGAGAAATTTTGATGACTAATGAATTAAACACACTATTGATAAATAAAATTCAATATAACATGGAATGAAATATCTTGTGAATATTCTCACTCAACCCTCTTCGAGTATTGGTGAAAACATGGACAACATCGAAATTCAGAATTCACCAAGGAGGAAGTGGCATGTTACTAAATCTATTATATGGAAATGAACACCATAATTATATTTTTCGTTTTATCCAATTGCCACCATGAAATGGATCAATGTGATGGTAAAAATATATTATATTCTTTAGTTGTAAGATCCATGTTTTTGGAAGGATGTTTTTTCATTATGTTTTGGTTGAATCCATTGTTTTAGGATTCAAGGGATGTCTTTTGAAATTATGTGAGGTCTTGAGGATGTTTCGGGGGCTCAGGGAATGAATGAAAGGAAACTTGGGCAAGAGAATATAGGGCACACAGCCTGTGCATTGCTAGGGAAAACAGTACGACCTGCCCTGTTAAACATTTCAACCCTCCTCCTCAAGAGAGTAGCATGCGCATGGTTTTCGCATGGTTTGTCAAACCATGTAGCCAATCCGTGCGGCCTTTTAAAGTTTGGAAAAATTACAAAATTACACCTTAGGATTTTAATAACCCCCTCTAGATTTCCACTCTTTTATGCCCTCTTCACCCTAGGAGAGAACCAAGTCACCTAAGAGCTACAAAAGGTCGATCTACATCGTTTCTAAGGAATTTTTGGTGTTGTTGGATGCACATCAAAACTCCGGGTAAGGCTGATCCCATCCTTTATTCTATTTTTGGTTCAGGGTTTGTATCTCCTCTACCTCTTATTTTGAAGGACTAAAACCCTATCTTTTGTGTGAGTTCTATTAGGAAGCTCCAATGGCTGGTCAGATTGAGTTCTAAGGACTCGTTGAGTGTGCGTTTAACCATGGTTTAGAAGTAGGTGGTCTAAAAATGTTATCCCATAGTTTTATGGTGGATTTATGCATGTGTGCCTTTGCTCAAGGTTTCCTTTAGATGAAATTTGATTAAACTAGATGTGTTTGGTATAAAAGATGCTTAAAATGGTAAATGGGAACTCTAACGATCCCCATGGGATGAGTTGAGAATGACATGACCTAATTGAGGTCAGCCATGGGATGTGTTGTCTTTTCTCGGGCTTAGGTATTGTTATTGACCAAGTGACCTTGTTGTATTAAATGGAAGAACCCTTGAAAAAAAAGTTGGCATGATTTGTTGTACTTGGAATATATGTTAGGTGATGCACCTAGACATGGAAATAACTGAAGGGTTATTTGGAAATGGTTTAATTGTTGATTTATGGAAATAATGAACAGGTTAAATGGGTTAATGTGTAAATTTATTAAAGGACATAATGGGATTGATTATGGTTTTATTGTTGAATTCTTGGTGAGATAATCATAACACATGGTAATTGGGTGAATGGTTAAATGATGTGAAATGGTAATGTGTTAATGGACTAAGGCATAATGTGAATTCCTGTGTTGGTTGTTGTGAATGGTGTTTACTGAAGGGAAATGGTATGATGGGTTCATGGTTACTTATATATACAAGCACGTGAACATGGATTGGTAGAGTGGGTTATGACTGAGGCTCTATTCCCACGGGTCATGTGATGACTGATGCTCTGAACTCCACCGTTAATGCACAGGTTAGGAATGAATACTGAGGCTCTATTCACTTAACGGTTGCATCCACCCAAACTATGGCTTTGAGCCGAGGATACGATCTACTTGTACCGAGGCTTCGAGGTGATGATATGGCCCACCCAGAATGAGGCTTCGAGGTGAGGATATGGTTTCTATGTGGGGGTTAGTCCTAGTGAGATAAGATAATAATGTGTCTACCCTATGGAATGTGATTTTTGGCCTTAGACCCATGTAACATAATGTATGTGATTAACCCATGGAAATGTGATGAAATGGTATGAGATTACAATTGGTGTGAAATGAATGGTAATAGAAGTGGAAAGGGCTTTGTATCTGAACTGTTTAATGTAACCCTAAATAATTACTTGGAAATTATCATTAACATTCCTTTTTCATGCACTAACTATTAATACTAGATAGTTTTGTAGACACCGTTGGTGGTGGTCAACAAAATTGTACTCACACCCCACTTGGGATACCATTGGGTACCCAAGCAGACTTCATGTTTACAGGTCCGGAGAAGGGAAAGGGTCCTTGTAAATAGTTGAGTAGACATGGGTAGCACTTGGTGGAGGATCTGGAAATGGAGTCAGGACCATTTTGGGGATTTTGGCTGTTGTCTTTATTTTGTTCTATTGTTCACTTTTTCACTTGTAGTAGGACATGGAATATTTATTATTAGAAATGTTTGTTATTCGTGTTCCTTACTTTTAGATTATTGTTTCTGCTATTGGCTTATTTCTGTTGTGTCTTACTCTAACAAAAGGGGGTATAGTCTCCCCACATGACCCCATAGACCCCCTCTGCTAGTCGGAAACCTCTGGTGTATGAGGAGGCGTGCTTAATGTTATGTAACTACCCAGCTTGGATCACCTGTTTAGTGGATTTCGGGTCGAGGACATTACAAATTTTTATCATAGGATGTCTTTCATCTCCTTCTCAGAGGTCTTGTTATTTGGGATAGGTTTCCAATGGTTAAGATGTGTTGGCTCTTGGTAAATGATCTTGTTCTTGGGACTAGAAAACCCATGTATGAGGGAAAACCCAAGTCTCCCTGGGTGGGAAAGGTTGTTCTTAGTTGTGTGTTGTTATAGTTCATGATATTTCACAGTTGGGTGATTCACATGTGGTTTGATGTGACTATTTTATTATAATTGTCATGTGGCCTTAACAGTATGAGGGTTTGCATCCATGCATCATAGTAGGCACCTAGGGAGATTAGTGACCTACATTGTGTTATGCATACACATGGGGTGGGTGCGTGAGGCAGGAAATTAGGGTGCATCATTCATTTCATGAAACCAAGAAATAATTAGAAGAATGAAATTGAACATGTTTATCAATGATTTTAGTGAAATATAATGGTTTGAAATGAAGTGGAAAATGTTTTTATAGAATGATGTGTGAGTTTGGTGGTAGTGCATGGTTGTTTACTCCTTGTCGACCGTGACCCACAATAGGGATGATCAGGGCGGTGAATTTGATGTGTTAATGTTGTTGAATGAGTATATAAAGATGGGTTGTTGAAGCTAGTAATGATATTTTTATGAATTCATGAAATTTTTATGGTATATGTGCCAAATATCATGCTTCTCAATGTAGAGAGATTATGCCATGACGTTGGTTGCCAGTTGGGCAATGAGAGGATGTTGCTGAGAACACTCCTCCGGTAGAAGAGCATGAAAATGTTGTGATCTATGAAGGTAGAGAAGACGAGTTCTCGGAGAACATGGATCGACTTATGCAGATGATGGATCCAGACCCAGGGTGGGTTACACTGAGTATGTTATAGCTGAGTAGGGAGTTCCAGCTATAACACCCTCCAACCTACACTGGAGAGGGTGGGCCAGAGGCCGTGGAGTTCTGGTTAGAGTCTGTCCAGATGATAATGGATCATCTAGAGACCCCTATTGAAAAGCGGGTAACGCTGTCTGTTTATATGTTGCGGGGCCAGGAAAGGCAATTGTGGGACATTCAGGATCAGAACGAGCAGGTTGGGGGGATGTTGTGGAAGGTTTTCCAGGAGACATTTCTGGAGCATTTCTACCCAAAAACATTGAGCCAGGAGGGGGCTGCAGAGTTTATGAGCCTGACACATGGGTCACTATCTGTGATAGACTATGCTTGTCTCTTCACAGATTTGCGATGTTATGTCCCAGTGTTAGTAGGGGATGAGACAGTAGTAGCACAGAGTTTCCAGGATGGGTTGTGACATGAGATAATGTGTGAAGTAAATATCTTCCGCATGAAGAGGTTTGTAGAGGTGATGAATCAGGCACTCATATTTGAAGAGAACCAGAAGGGAGCTTCGGGTGGTGGGATTGTTGTGCCCACTGGGCGGAAATGTAGTGCATCTACAGAAGTTCTGAAGATTTGTTGGGAATGTTTCAAGCTAGGTGGTCAGAATATAGGGTCAGCCTTTTAGTGTGGGAACATGGTGTTCTGTTATTGGTGCAGTAGGTTGGGGCATAAGTGTGGTCAGTGTCCTCGACTTCTAGTTTAGTACCATTCATGCTGCAGGATGTGGCATGTGAAGAGGTTCTACAGGAACCCTCGTCAGACAGGTGAGCATGATGATGAAAAGTAGGTACCGGGTACGGGAAGGGGATCAGTTGTCCCGTATCAGGCAGGCATTTTTGAGATCCACGGGCCATACTGGGAGGGGCGGTGGATGTGGAATTCCAGGGAAAGATCTCTCACTCCATCATGGCAGTGCGGTGCAGGGTGCTCAGGGTGGAGCCCAGGGTAGAGGGGCAAGTCAGCTTTAGGAAGTTCAGTTTGTCCCTGGTGATGGTGAGTCCAGACCTTCAACTGTTCGAGGTACGATCCTTGTAGCTTCTACGTTTCTTGGAGTGTTTTTTGACACAGCTGCCACACACTATTTTGTATCTTCTCAACTTGTGGTAGTGATGGGTTTACATGTAGAGTGGGTGGGTGGATTTATGTCAATTGACACCCCTTTGGGGATTTGGGTTGAGGATATCATGCAGTGTAAGGGATGTGCCTTGGATGTTGGTGGGTATCGTTTTCCATGGTACTTGTTCATTCTTGAGATGCCAGGATTCGACCTAATCATTGGAATGGATTGGTTGGTGTTGTATCAGGAACACATAGATTGTTATCATCATAGAGTGTCCTTCAGGTCACTTGAGGGTGACGCTTATGTCCACTATGGCAAATGGGATGTTCGAGCAGGGCGTGCGAGGCCGTTTTCTCAACGGATGAGTGGACTCATGGCCCAAGTGGCATGTCTCATTTTTTATGATGATGAGGGAGTGGAACAATCTAATTTTCCTCCTATGGTGGATCGGTTTCAGGATGCGTTTCCTAAGGATTTCTCTTGGATATCACCGGAGAGGGATGTAGATCTCACGGTCGAGTTTCTACTAGGAGTGGAGCAAGTTTCTATACTATCATACCGAATGGAACTGATAGAACTCTAGGAACTGGAGGTTCATCTTGAGGAGTTAGGGAAAAAGGGTTTTATCCATCCTGTTATGTCTCCTAGGGGATCTACCGTGCCTTTTGAAAAGAAGGTTGATGTGTCATTGAGGCTTTGTGTTGACTATCAAAAGATAAATCAGATGATACTGAAAAATTAGTACCCTCTTCCTAGAATTGATGACCTTTTTGATCAGTTGAGGGGTACATCGGTGTTTTCTAAGATTTATATGAGGTTAGGTTAACACCAGATGGGGGTGACGTCTTCTGACATACCACTGACTGCATTCCGGAGTCGATACGAGTTGTTTGAGTTTGTGGTAATGCCTTTCGGCTTGACCAATGCACCAGCAATGTTTATGGATTTATGAATCGAATCATTCATCCCTATCTAGATCAGTTTGTGATTGTATTTCTTGGTGGTATCTTAGTGTACTATAAAACTCATGATTATCATTCCCAACACCTTGACATGATCTTGGGTACGTTAAGAGAGCATCAGCTACACACCAAGCTATCAAAGTGTCAATTCTGGATAGGTGAGGTGCATTTTCTTGGTCACACCATCTGAGAGGCAGGTATGTTAGTGGATCCCAAGAATGTGCATGCAGTTTTGTCTTAGGATCATCTAGAGAGTGTTTTTTATTTTTAGAGTTTTCTGGGTTTTTCTGGGTATTACTGAAGGTTCATTCAGAATTTTCCTCGCTTGGCAGAACCACTCTCGGGCTTGACCAAGAACGAGATCAGGTTCGAGTGGTATGAGGATTGTGAGAATGTATTCCAAGAGTTGAATAATCGGTTCATGACTGCACCTATCTAGATCATACCTGAACCAGGTAAGAATTAAATCGTGTTTTGTGATGCGTCTAGAGTCGGACTTGGGGCTGTATTGATGCAGGATGAGTGGGTTGTGGCTTATGGGTCATGGTAGTTTAGACCCCATGAGCAGAAATGTCCCACTCACGACCTTGATTTGGCTATAGTGGTGTATGCCTTTATATTTTGGAGGCACTATCTGCTGGGATAATGATTTACTGTGTTTACCGACCATAATTGTAAAGACACAGAAATTTCAAGGAATTTTTTTTCATAATTTCATTGGAATTTTATGAGTATATGGATTTTTACGGCACCTGATTCCAAGTCCTGGTGTGCCCGGAATCAATTTATGAAGATATACTTGGGTATGTTCAGTGAACGAATGGGCGTGTTTTTCTATCTTTTGAACCGGTTCTTGGAATTGAAATACGATGGCACCGATGAACTTTCAACGCCGATAATTTCTTAGGGGGAATTTTCCGTAGTTTTTTTTTGTGCGGATTGAGGTCTAATAAATGGGTATGCAGAATAAATAGATAAAATTTGTTGTGGACAAATTTTATATAATGAATGTGGTTTTTAATCAACAATGGGGGAGTTAGAGGTGGGACCCACAAGAACCCTTAACTCCTCACCTCCCCATAACTCCCCATGACCTCCAAAATCCTCCCTTATAATTTACATGGAAACATCCCTTCTTAAAGAGGAGCCTCTCCACCTCCCAAATTTAATGATCTATCTAAGGGGGTTTAATAACCTTATTAATTATCCTTGTCACACCTTTTGGATTTTTGAATTGCATGGTGATCTTTTAATTCATGGGGTCTTAATGAAACATTGGTTGGGAAAATATTTTGGAAGGATTTGAGGAGAGCCTTTGTGTAAAGATAGACGGAAGTTCCTCCTTCCCGAAGAACGACTCGCTCCCTCGAAAAAGAAAGGTTCTCTATCCATTGGATCTCCAATGAACTACGCTCGAGTCGGATCAATGGCCCTTGAAGAAATGACGAATGCCAGCGACCATCATCATCTTCATCTCCTCCCTTGCGACAACGTCGATGAGACGATGACCACCCTCTTGCAATATCGTCAGCAAATGAAGAACGACACAACATAGGGGTTTAATTTTTTCCTGATTACTCTTTGTCATCCAACGTATTTTTTTCTTTTAGATGCTTGATATCAAATTAACGAAGAGGGTCGGACCGCAAAAACATGGCAGAACCTCCTCCCTCTTTGTTGATGTATTCATTGCGGCTCGAAAAAAGGTTGCGCGGTTCCACGACACCACGTGGAAACAAGGAGGAATGCAACAAAGAAGCACGACACCGTCGTGCCACGCCGTTATGGCCGAAAGAGGCCTCTGCCGGAGCGGGGCCACACCGGAGGGGCACGACACCGTCGCACGGCGCTGGAGAACCAAGAAGTGGCTGCGGCTAGAACAGGACCACAACGAAGTTTGAAATCCATCGCAGTGAAGACCAGGTCCTGGAAGGACCGCTAGCAAAGAAGACAGGAAAATGGACCATTGGATCGCATCCGGTGGTCCGTAGAAAACGGCGGCGGCGCGCCACGATGGCGCAGCCGCGGCGGTGGACCAAACTGGAACGGGTTAGCCATTCCGGAAGCTCAGGGGCGTGGATTAAGTTACACGCCAGCTGGCCGCCAACGCCCTCCCCTGGCCGGACCGGGGCGGGACAAGGGGACCAAACCACCTGCGCTGATAGGGCCGAACCCTAGTGGGGTGGACCCGGACCATGGTCGGGTCAATCCAGGGGGTCTCAGGTCCGGTCGGTCCGGGCCCAAAACCCCCTAAAAACGATCTGGTTTGTTTAAACGCCCTTAACATGGGCTACATACCTCAGATCGATGCACTGTCAGTTGAAATGCGATCCATGGATCAAGGCGTTATTTTTGGTATATTACACTTAGGGATTCGGAGAAATTGGGGTATGGATAGGTTGGTTTGAACACGAAACCAACCAGGCCCTTGGAGCGGAAACACTTATAACTTGAGCTCCGAACGTCCGACTGACATGCCATTAACTTTGATGGATTCCTCTTAGTGAGAAGGACGTTTTGTATTACTCAGCGTGAGGTTTGGATGATGATGGAGTACGGTCAGGTTGGTTTAACTTAAAAACCAACCGGTCCCATGAGATGAAAAAGCTAATAACTCTCAGACCGAGCGTCCAATTGACGCGCCTTCTGTTGCGTTGTGTTCCTATTGACGTGAAGGAACTTTTCGATACATTGACTCTGGTCTATGTGATAGTTGATGCATCGACCTCTTGTCTTGTGGAGTAGATCCTCCCGGGATGAGCGTGATGTGTGTAGAAACCCTAGAGCTGGCTGAGACTTGACGACTGCTGATCGATCGACTCAGAGTGTTTCGATAGCCTAGTGGGGAGAGCTTGGTTGTAGCGGCAGAACCATGATGGAAGAGCGCTTGGTTATAGTAGCAGACCCGTGGTAATCACCAAAAGGAGATTCTCTGTTGGCTATGAGGGGGAGCGCTTGGTTGTTGCGGCAGACCCATGGTGGGAAGCGCTTGGTTGTAGCAGCAAAGCCACAGTACTCGATAAGTGGATTACTACAACCGTCCAATGTTATTGGGAAACATCTGGTTGTAGCGGTAGACCCACTGTACTCGATAAAGGAGGAGTTCCCTAGTATTTATTGGTTCAAAAGTGAATACTATCGTACTGGAATACTTTGTGGGTTTGACGATGAAGACTATCGTACTGGAATCCTCCATGGGATTGATGGTGAAGACTATCATACTAGAATCCTCCGTGGGTTCGACGAAGATGCCAATCGTACTAGAATCCTCCATGGGTTCGACGGTGAAGAATATCATACTAGAATCCTCTGTGGGTTCGACGACGATGACAATCGTACTAAAATATTTTGTGGGTTCGACAGTGAAGACTATCATACTGGAATCCTCCATGGGTTTGATGACGATGACAACCATACTAGAATCTTCCATGGGATTGATGGTGATGACTATCATATATGAATCCTTCGTGGGTTCGATGACAACGACAACTGTACTGGAATCCCTTGTGGGATTGGCGGTGACGACTACAATACATGTATCCTATGTGGGTCCAATAGTATTGACCTCTATTGTAGTATCCTACGTTGGTCCGACAGCTTAGCTGATCTAGTATTCTACGTGGGTCCTATCTAGATGAATTAGTGGATACATATGATCATCTCTATCACCTTACGAAGAAGTATACCCGTGTGAGCTATGTCTTGAATTCCAATAATTATATTTGATATAATTGACTTTCTTTCCTATGTGGATAGTTTTGTGATTTCCTGTGTGGATTGGATTGTACTATCATGTGTGGACGTGATCGTACTTGGGCTCGGATGTTGGAGCCAAATAGGAATTGATGACTTAGGTATATGTATGATCATATACCTAAGTAGTGTTGGATGCTACTCCGTGATTGTATCTTTCCTTTGTGAATTTTGGAAGACCTTTGGGGGTCTCAGGGTCCCTACGGAGTAGCGTATACTCACCCCTACACGGTATTTGCCCGCACTATGTTGTGTTGGATGCAGACGACGGACAGCGCTGATTGTGGTTGAGGCTTGTGGAGGAAGTCGATACCTGGAGGTGGACCCCTGGGTGGGATGTACACGGAGCGGACAGCTGGACCCAAGGAGCTGATGAGGCTATTTGTACCCACCCTTCAGGTGGGAATTCCAGCGGATAGCTCAACGTTGATGCTTTTCTTTTAGTTTTTTTACTTTCTTTCTAGTTGTACTTTACTTTTATTTTGGGTTTGTATTATGGCCCACATACTTTTCCGCACTACTATTGTACCCAGTTTTACTTAGTGTTTACTTCTTCTTGTATACTCTATGGTATTGTTTTACTTTATAAAGGCAATGTCTTCCCTTTTTTGTCGAGATTTACACCTTGGTGCTAGTCGCTAACCCATGGCCTGTGGGAGGTGGGGTTGGGGTAGTCACGACATGGGTCACGAGGAAGGGTCGTGAAAAATTGGTATAAAAGTAGTTTGGTTCTACCGCAGAACTCAAGACTCTGATCTTTCTTCTATTTGATGAAATAATGTTAAGGGTATTGAGTGTGGTTATCAGTCCAGGGAGTCAAGTGTTGGTGCAGTGGCCGACATATCCGTACACCAGGACACTTACTTCTGATTTCCGACTTAGTGCATGATAAAATTGATTGCATGTGTGTTTCAAAAGTTTTTTTGTGATTAATTTGTGTCAGCTCACCATGTATAAATCGTTGACGGTGGTGTTCCTATCTATTTTCAGGATGGCCCCATGATGGTAGCCAGCTAGGTTTCTGAGTGTTGTACCAGATGAAGGCCCACCGAGAGATGAGGATCTGGTGCGCGGCCCTCTTACTATGTTGAATCCTTCGGGTGGTGTACCAGCAGCACCAACACCCTTTGGGTAGCATAGGCCTCTGAGGTTTTGAGGCGAGACAGTTCCCACACAATAGAGGACTGGCTTGAGGTGGTATCTGAGAGTTTCCTAGAGCATATACAGCTTCGAAAGGACGTGTCAGTAGCTGAGAATTCATCAGGTCATACCAAACCATTCTTGGTACTCGATGACTACAATGCAAACGGTGCTTCAGGAATAAGACTTCTGAGTGAGGTGTGTCTAAAGGACATCTGAGCCAGCACTTCTTCCTCTATGCATTCCTACTTATACTAGGGTGCTATAGAGAGACTTTGTGGTTGATAATTCTTTGGCTGTGTGGATGCAGCCAGTTATGGTAAGCCTTAGGAATGCAGGAAACTGGCGCCAGTCTCTTAGACTTGGGCGTGTAAAATGTTTCAAGTAGAGGAAGTGAAAAGGACAGATGAATATGCAGGGCAACAGATGTGGAAGTGGATCTAGGAGAGCAGCATGGGGTGGTGAATATTTTAACATGTTGCAACCACCCGCCTTTGTAATCCCCGCTAGGCTCAGGGAGATAGAGGGCAGGGTGAAGAGTAGCTGCATGCAGTCTAGGAGTGAGACCGAAGGGCTCTAAGGATGATTCAAAGTATGGACTGTTTCTTCTACTAGCTTTCGTAACAACAGACATTAATACGAATCATCCCTTCCTTCCATGAATCTTGTCCTAGACCTAGAGTATCTGGTTAAGCCATTGACTTGACCCTGATGTCTAGAGATACCTTTGGAAGGAGTCTTGATAACCACACTTGAGCCGATAGTGTGGTCTGAACCATGAGGAGAGAGTTTCGGTTGGAACCTCTTGGTGGTAGCGTCAAGGCCTTACAACGTTAGTTAGAGTATTAATGGGGCACTCGTAGTTCATACACAAATTGACGGTATTAGGAAAACGTCGGGATGGGTTTTTCTTGTTCAGTGAAAAGGAAACCCCAAGCAGCACAGGATTAAATATTGATTAGAAGGGTGTACCAGATCGCTCTTGGGTCGGCCAACCTTATACTCATGGCTGTATGAGTTTTGAGTTTCAGTTCTAACCTGGAAATTGAGGCCTATTGTGTTCGAGGATGGCGACCATGTTCTTATACAGGTCTCATCTCGATGAGGATTATGGAGATGTAGCTGAGGTGACGAGTTATCTCCAAGGTTCAATGGACCTTTCTAGGTCCTTGTCAGGGTAGGTGAGGTGGTTTACCGCTTGAGATTTCTTCCTCATTTGCACCAGGTGCATGATATCATCCACATACCTCAGCTGAGGAGATACGTGCATGATCCTTCACACATCCTCGACCATGGGTGGTCAGACATAGATGATGGGGTGACTTTCATAGTGGTTCTAGTTGTGAATGAGGATAGATAAGTGGGATCCTACATGGATGGTCGATCCCTCAGGTTCACATTCACTGGCATCATGAGAACCTCCATGAGAGCACATGGGAGCGAAACGCTTAGAAGCGTGCTCTGTACCACTTTTTTTTTCCCTAGTTTGTGTTATAGATTTACGGGGATGTAAACCCCTGAGGTGGGTGTAATGTAAAGACTCATAAATTTCATGGATTTTTTTTTATTAATTTCTTTGGAATTTTACGAGTCTATGGATTCTGACGACAACTGATTCCGAGGCCCGGTGGGCCAGGAATCAATTTCCAAAGATATGCTTGGGTACGTTCAGTGAATGAAAGAGCGGGTTTTTATATCTTTTGAATCGGTGCTCAGAATTTAAATCTGAGGGCACTCATGAACTCGCAAACCCGATAATGTTTTAGGGGGACCTTTGTCGTAGTCTCATTTTTTGCGGGTTGAGGTTTAATAAATGGGGATTTAGAATAAATAGATAAAATTTGTTGTGTACAAATTTTATATAAGGAATGTGGTTTTTAATCCTACAAAGGGGGAGTTAGAGGTGGAACCCACATGAACCCTTAACTCCTCACCTCCCCATTACTCCCCTTAACCTCTTAAATCCTCCATCATTATTTTCATGGAAACTTCCATTCATAAAGAGGAGCCTCTCTACCTCCCAAATTTTATGAGCCATCTAAGGGGATTTAATAACCTTATAAATTATCCTTGTCCCACCATTGTCCTTTTTGAATTTCATGGGGATATTTTAATTAAAGGGGGATCAATGAAATATTGGGTTGGAAAATATTTTGGGAGGATTTGAGGAGAGCCTTTGTGTGAAGATAGAAGGAAGATCCTCCTTTGCGAAGAACGACTCCCTCCCTCGACGAAGAATGGTTCTCCATCTGTCAGATCTCCAATGAACGACGCTCGAGCGGGATCAAAGGCCCTTGAGGAAATGACGAATTCCAGTGACCATTTTCATCTTCATCGCCTCCCTTGCAATGGTTTTGAATAGTCGATGACCACGCTCTCACGATCTCATCAACAAACGACGAACGACACAAGGTAGGTGTTTGAATTTGTTTCTGATTACTCTTTGTCGTCCAACATATTTTTATCCTTTGGCCTCTTGATATCTAATTAACCGAGAGGGTTGGACCGCATGAACATGGCCATCCCTCCTCCCCCTTTTTTGATGTATTCATTTTGACTCAGACAATGGTGGTGCGGTGCAACGACACCACAAGAAAACAAGGAGGAACGCGACGAAGAAACACAGCGCTGCCGCGCGGCGCCGTTAAGTCCAAAAGAGGTCGCGACCGAAGCGGGGCTGCGGCAGAGGGGCGCGTCGCCACTGCACTACGCCGGAGAACTACGAAGTGGCCATTGCCGAAACTAGACCACAACGATGTTTGAAAGCCGTCACAGTGAAGAGTAGGTCCCAGAAGGACAGATGGCATAGGAGGCAGGCAAAACGGACCACGAGAGTGAATCTGGTGGTTCGCGGAAAATGGCGGCGGCGCACCACACCAGCGCAGTAGCACTGGTGACCGTTGGTGGCGGTACGCCACCAGAACAGAACATCCGCGGTTGAGTCGTGGCGGTGGACCAAACCGGAACGGCTTAGCCTTTCCGGAAGCTGAGGGGCGAGGGTTAAGATCCTCACCAGCTAGCCGGCATCGCGCTCCCATGGCAGGACCGGGGCTGGCCGAGCAGACCGGACCCAGACCCGGGCTGGTCGACCCTGTTCGGGCCGACCCAGGGGGTCTCAGGCCGGGTCGGTCTAGGCCCAAAACCACCTAAAAACGAGCAGGGTTGTTTAAACCCCCGTTACATGGGCTACTGACCTCTGATCGATGCACCGTCAGTTGCGATGTGATCCTTGGATCAAGAAGGTTGTTTTGGTATATTAAACTAAAAGTTTTGTGGAAATTGGGGTATGGTCGGGTTGGTTCGAACATGAACGAAACCCAGCCCTCGGAGCGGAAACACTAATAAATTGAGCTCCAGACGTCCGATTGATGTGCTGTCAAATTTTTTGGATTCCTCATAGTGAGATTTACCTTTTGGCTTACTACGCGTGAGGTTTGGACACAAATGGATTATAGTCGGGTTGGTTTTATCTTAAAAACCAACCAGGCCCCTCAGATGAAAAAGCCAATAACTCTCAAACCAGGCGTCCGATTGACGGGCCATCTATCGCGTTGTGTTCAAATTGATGTGATAGAACTTTGACATATATCAAATCTGGTTTACATGATAGTTGATGCATCGACCTATTGGCTTGTGGAGCGGACCCTCCAGGAATGAGCGTTCTGTGTGCAGAAACCCTAGAGATGGCTGAGAATTGACGACTGCTGATCGATCAACTCGGAGTGCTTCGATAGCCCTGTGGGGAGCGCTTGGTTGTAGATGCAGACCCAAAAAGGAGGAGCACTTGTTTGTAGCGGAAGACCCGTGGTACTCAACAGAAGGAGTATCTCTGTAGGCTCTCAGGGGGACCGCTTGGTTACAGCGGCAGACCCATGGTGAGAAGCACTTGGTTGTAGCAGAAGGGCCACATTACTCGACAGGTGGAGTATTGCAGAATTCCAATGTTAGTGAGAAGCATTTCTTTGTAGCGACAGGCCCACTGTACTCAATAGAGGAAGAGTTCCCCATCAGCTATTGGTTCAATGGTGCAGACTATCATACTGGAATCTTCCATGGGTTCGACGACGAAGACTAGAATACTGGAATCCTCCGTGGGTTCGACGGTGAAGGCTATCGTACTGGAATACTCCGTGGGTTCGACGACGATGAAAACTGTAGTGGAATCCTCCGTGGGTTCGACGGTGAAGAATATCGTACTAGAATCCTCTGTGGGTTCGATGACGATGACAACCGTACTGGAATCCTCCGTGGGTTCAATGGTGAAGACTATCCTACAAGAATCCTCCGTGGGTTCGATGATGATGACAACCATATTAGAATCCTCCTTGGGTTCGACAGTGAAGACTATCATATGGGAATACTTCGTGGGTTAGACAACGATGAAAACCGTACTGGAATCCTCCTTGGTATCGGTGGTGATGACTATAAAACTTGTATGCTACGTGGTTCCGACAGTATTGACCTCTATTGTAGTGTCCTACGTGGTTCCGACAGTATTGATCTCTATTGATCATCTCTATCACCATACAAAGAAGTATACCTGTGTGAGCTAAGTATTGACTTTCAATAATTATCTTCGATATGATTGACATTCTTTCCTATGTGGATTGTGTTGTGATATCCTGTGTGGATTGGGTTATACTATCCTGTGTGGACGTGATCGAACATGGGCTCAGATATTGGACCCTGGAATTGATGACATCGGTATATGTATGGACATATACCTAAGTAGTGTTGGATGTTACATCGTGATTGTATCTTTCCTATATGTATTATCCATTGGGGATTCTGGCAGACCTTCGGGGGTCTCAGGGTCCCTACTGAGTATCATATACTCACTCCTCCACAGGCTATGCCCACACTATGTTATTTTGGTTATAGATGATGGACCACACATATTGTGGTTGAGGCTTGTGGAGCAAGTTGATACCTGGAGGTGGACCACTGGGCGGGACGTACACAGAGTGGATGTCTGGACCCGAGGAGCTAAGGAGGCTATCTGTACCCACCATTCAGGTGGGACTTCTACTGTACAGCTCGACGTTTCTACTTTTCTTTCAGTTGCTGTACTTTCTTTCCAGTTGTACTTTACATTCAGTTCAGGTTTGTATTCTGGCCCACTTACATTTCCGCACTACTATTGTTCCTAGTTTTACTTAGTGTTTACTTCTTCTTACTTACTCAGTTGTGATTGTTTACTTTATAAAGGCAATGAATTCCCCTTTTTGTCAGGATTTACACCTTAGTACAAGTCGCCAACCCCTAGCCTATGGGAGGTGGGCTTTGTGTAGTCATTGCACGGGTCCCGAGGACGGGTCGTGAAAAATTGGTATCAAAAGAGTTCGGTTCTACTGTAGAACTCAAGACTCTGTTCTTTCTTCTATGTGAAGCAATAATGTTAAAGTTACTGAGTGTGGTTATCATTCTAGGGAGTCCAGTGTTGGTGCGGCGACCGACGTATCCACACACCCGGACCCTGACATCTGATTTCTGACTCAGTGCACGAAAACGTTGATTGCATGTGTGTTTCAAAAGTTTTCTTAGTGATTACTTTGTGTTATCTCACTAGGTATAAATCGTTGACCATGGAGCACCTTTCTATTTTTAGGATGGACCCACAATGGCATCCTGCTAGGGTTCCAAGTGTTGTACGAGATGACGGCCCACCAAGAGACAAGGCTCCAGTGTAGGGCCCTCTTACTATGCTGAAACCTTCTAGTGGTGTACCAGCAGAACCACCACCTGTTGGGTAGCATAGGCCTCCGAGGTTTTGAGGTGAGACGGTTCCTAGGCAGTAGAGGACTGGCTTGAGGATGTATCTGAGAGTTTCCAAGAGCTTATACACCGTTGGCAGGACATGTCGGTAGCTGAGAATTCATTAGGGCATACCAAACCATTCCTGGTACTCGATGACTACAATGAAAACTGTTCTTTAGTTATCATACTTCTTAGTGAGGTGTGTCGAAAGGACATTCAAGCCAACAAATATTCCTCTATGCATTCCTACTTATACTAGGGTGCTAGAGAGAACCTTTGGGGTTAATAATTCTTTGGCTGAGTGGATGTATCCAGTTAAGGTTAGCCTTATGCAAGCAGGAAACTAACACGAGTCTCGAAGACTTGGGCGTGTAAAATGTTTCAACTAGAGGAAATGAAAAGGATAGATGAATCTTCAGGGAAATAGACGTGGAAGTGGAGCTAGGAGAGAAGCATGGGGTGGTGAACATTTTTACATGTTGCATCCCCCAGCCTTTGTAATCCCCACTAGGATCAGGGAGCTGAAGGGCAGGGGAAAGTGTAGCTGCATGTGGTAAAAATTGTGACTGAAGGGCTCTAACAATGATTCTATGTACAGACTGTGTCTTCTACTAGATACCATAACAACAGACATCGGTACAAATCATCCCTTCAATCCATGAATCTTGTCCCAGACCTAGAGTTTCTGGTTAAGCTGTTGACTTGAAACTCATGTCTGGAGATACCTTTGGAAGGAGACTCAATAACCACACTTGCACCGACGATGTTATCTGACCCTTGAGGTGATTGTTTTGGTTGGAACCTCTTGGTGGTAGCGTTGAGTCCATAAGACATTAGTATGAGTATGAATGGGGAACACACAGTTCATACACAAATTGACGGTATTAGGAAAACATCGGGATTGGTTTTCCTTGGTCAGCAAAAAGAAAACCCCAGGCAGCACAGGATTAAATCTTGCTTATGAGGGTGTAGTTGATCACTCTAAAGTAGGCCACCCTTACCCTCGTGGTTGTAAGAGTTTTCTGTTTCAATTCTAATTAGGAAATGGAGGCCACTTGAGTTCAAGAATGGCAACCACGTTCTTATACGGGTCTAACCTCAATGAGGTTTAAAAAGATTTAGCCAAGGCAGTGAGTTATCTCCAAGTTTCAATAGACCTTTCTAGGTCCTCGGTATGGTAGGCGAGGAGGTTTACCGTGTGAAATTTCCACCTCAATTGCACCAAGTGCTTGATATCATCCACGTACCTTAGCTGAGGAGATACATGCATGATCCTTCACACATCATCGACCACAGGGGGTTGGATGTCGATAACGGGGTGACTTTCACAAAGGTTCTAGTGGTGAATGAGGATCGATAGGAGTGGATCCTACGTGGAAGGTTGATCCCTCAGGTGCGCTTTCCCTGGCGGCACGAGAACCTCCAAGAGAGAACATGGGAGCGGAAGGCTCAAATGCGTGCTCTGTACCACTTTTTTTTCCTTGTTTGGGTTATAGCTTTACATGGATGTAAATCCCTGAGGTGAGAGTAATTTAATGACTCATAAATTTCAAGGAAATTTTTTTCTTAATTTCATTGGAATTTTATGAGTCTGTGGCTTCTAACGACAACTTATTTTGAGGCCCGGTGTGCTCAAAATCAATTTCAGAAGATAATCATGGGTATGTTTAATGAACGAAGGATCAAGTTTTTATATCTTCTGAACCGGTGCTCGAAATTGAATTCTGAGGGCACCGATGAACTCACATTGCCGATAATTTCATAGGGGGGCCTTTTCCGTAGTTGCATTTTGTGCGGGTTGATGTTTAATAATGGGGATTTAGAATAAATAGATAAAATTTGTTGTGTACAAATTTTATATAAGGAATGTGGTTTTTAATCCTACAAAGGGGGAGTTAGAGGTGGGACCCACGCTTACCCTTAACTCATCACCTCCCCATAAAACCCCTTGAACTCTTAAATCCTCCGTTATTATTTTCTTGGAAACTTCACTTATTAAAGGGGAGCCTCTATACCTCCCAAATTTAATGATCCATCTAAGGGGATTTAATAACCTTACAAATTATCCTTGCCATACCTTTTGGCTTTTTGAATTGGATGGTGATCTTTTGATTGAAGGGGGATTAATGAAATATTGGGTGGGAAATAATTTTGGGAGGATTTGAGGAGAGAATTTGTGTGAAGATATATGGAAGTTCCTCCTTTGCGAAGAACAACTTCGTCCCTCGACGAAGAATGGTTTTCCATCCATCCCTTGCGACGACATCGACGAACCGACGACCACCTGCTCACAATATCATCAAAAAACGAAGAACAAGACAGGGTAGGGGTTTGAATTTGTTTGTGATTACTGTTTGTCATCCAACATATATTTTCCCATTAGCCGCTTGATATCGAATTAACGGAGAGGGCCGGACTGCACGAACATGGGTATCCCTCCTCCCCCTTTGTTGATGTATTCATTGCGGATCAGAAAAAGGTGGCACAATGCAACAGAACCACGCAGAAACAAGGAGGAACGCGGCGAAGAAGCGTGGCGCTGTCGCTCCACGCCATTACGGCCGAAAGAGGTTGCGGCCGGAGCAGGGCAACGGTGGAGGGGCGCCATGCCATCGCACCATGCTAGAGAACTACCAAGAGGCTGCAGTTGGAATGAGACCGCAATGATGTTTGAAAGCTGTCGCAGTGAAGAGCAGGTCCTAGAAGGACCGTTGGCAATGACGATAGGAAAAACGGACCACCGGAGCGCGTCCGATGGTCCGTGGAAAACAGTGGCGGCTCGCCATGCTGGCGTAGTAGCGCCAGCGACCGGAGGCTGTGGCCCACCACTGGAACAAAACCACTACAGCTTAGCCACAGCGGTGGACCAAAAAAAGAACAGATTATCCGTTCTAGAAGCTGCGGCGCGTGGCTTAAGTGTCGCGTTAGCTGGCCGCCAACGCCCTCCCCTTGATGGATCGGGGCGGGCCGATCAGACGAGATTTCTAGCGCCGGCTGGGCCACTCCAGTCGGGTGAGGATTCACCCTAATGGGCCGGACCCAGACCCGGGTCGGGTCGACCCGGTTTGGACCAACCTAGGGGGTCTCGGGCTTGGTCGGTCCGGGCCCAAAACCCCCTAAAGACGAGCATGTTTGATTAATCTCCTGTAACATGGCCTACGGACCTCCGATCGATGCACCGTCAATTGAAATGTGATCCTTGGATTGAGACGGTCGTTTGGGTATATTACACTCATGTTTTCAAAGAACTTGGGGGTACGGTCGGGTTAGTTCGAACCCGAAACCAACTGGGCCCTCGGAGAGGAAATGCTTATAACTTGAGTTCCAGACGTCTGATTGACATGCCGTCGACTTTTTTGGATTCTTCTTAGTGAGACGAACATTCTGGCTTACTCCATAAGAGGTTTGGACGTAGCTGGATTTTTTTTAGGTTGGTTTTAGCTTAAAAACCAACCGGGCCCCTAGGACGGAAAAGCCAATAACTCTCAGACTGGGCGTTCGATTGATGTGCCATCTATCGCGTTGTGTTTCTATTTACATGACGGAACATTGTGATACATCAACTATGGATTATGTGACAGTTGATGCATCGACCTATTGGATCATGGAGCGGACTCTCCTGGATCGTGTGTGCTGTGTGTGGAAACCCTAGATCTGGCTGAGACTTGATGACTGTTGATCGATCGACACGTAGTGTTTCGAGAGCCTAGTGGGGATCACATGGTTGTAGCAGTAGACACATGGAGGATGAGTGCTTGGTTTTAGAGGTAGACCCACGGTACTCAATAGAAGGAGTATCTCTGTAGGCTATGAGAGGGAGCGCATGGTTGTAGCGACAAACCCATGGTGGGAAGAGCTTGGTTGTAGCAGCAGGCCCACAGTTCTTGATAGGTGGAGTAATACAGCAGTACAAAGTTTGTGGGAAGCACCTGGTTGTAGTGGCAATCCCACTGTACTTGATAATGGGGGATTACCCCAGCAGCTATTTGTTCGACGGTGAAGACAATCGAACTGGAATCCTCTATGGGTTCGACGACGAAGACTATCATACTGGAATTCTCCTTGGGTTCGACGGTGAAGACTAGCGTACTGGAATCCTTTGTGGGTTCGATGATGACGACAACCGTAGTGGAATCTTCTATGGGTTCGATGGTGAGGACTATCACACTGGAATCCTCAATGGTTTTGACAACGATGACAACTGTTTTGGAATCCTCCGTGGGTACGACGGTGAAGACTATTGTAATGGAATCCTCCATGGGTCCGACAATGAATAAAACCATACTGGAATCCTCTGTGGGATCAATGGTGAAGACTATAACATAGGAATCCTCCGTGGGTTCGACAACGATGACAACCGTACTGGAATCCACTATGGGATCTGTGGTGATGACTACAATACATGTATCCTACGTGGGTTTGACAGTATTGACCTCTATTGTAGTTTCCTACATGGGCCCGATAGCTTAGCTGATCTAGTATCCTACATGGGTCCCAGCAATATGAATCAGTGCCTATATCTGATCATATCTATCACCTTACAATGAAGTATACCTGTGTGAGCTAAGTCATGACTTTTAGTCATTATCTTAGATATGATTGACTTGGATTCCTATGTGTATTGTGATGTGCTTTCCTCTGTGGATTGGGTTGCACTATCCTGTGTGGACGTGATCGAACATGTGCTCGATTTTTTGAGCTGAACTTGAATTTATGACTTAGGTATATGTATGGGTATATACCTAAGTAGTGTTGGATGTTACTTTATGATTGTATATTTCCTTTTTGGATTATCCATTGTGGATTTTGGGAGACATTCGGGGTTCTCGGGGTCCCTACTGAGTAGCGTATACCCACCCCAGCACAGGCTATGCCCGCACTATGTTGTGTTGGATGAAGATGACAGACAGCGTTGATCATGGTTGAGGGTTGTGGAGAAAGTCGATACCTGGAGGTGGACCACTGGGAGAAACATACACGGAGTGGAATGTTGGACCTGAGGAGCTGAGGAGGCTATCTGTACCCACCATTCAGGTGGGACTTCCAGTGGACATCTCGACATTGCTTCTTTTCATTCAGTTTCTGTACTTTCTTTCCAGTTGTACTTTACTTTCATTATGGATTTGTATTCAGGCCCACAAACATTTCCGCACTAATATTGTACCAAGTTTTACATAGTGTTTACTTCTACTTGCTTACTCTTTGGTGTTTGTTTACCTTATAAAGGAAATGTCTTTCCCTTTTCTTGGGATTTACGCCCTGGTGCTAGTCACCATCCCTTGGCCTATGGGAGGCGGGCTTGGGGTAGTCACGGCATGGGTCCTGAGGACGAGTCATGACAAAAAGAGTTTAATGTACATCTCCTCACAATAGGATATGAACCATAATCTGCAAATATGGATTGAATATCTATAGTCATTTGATTTTTAGTTGGTGTAAAAGTCGTGAAAGGGAAACACTGTTGCTTATTCTCTGAGCTGGAAGGTTCAGAATTAGGTGGTTAAAGAGTCCAGCACCGAGTGGAAAGTGATGGCTTTGTTCGAGGTGATGCACCTGAAGGTGTAGGAGGAGAGTGGTTAGGTCAATCTTTCTTACTTAATGATTAAGTCGGTGCTTTTGAGTTGAGTTAAGGAAGGTTAGCTTGATGATCATGAGTGTTTGATCACGAAGGAAAATCATAAAGGTGGGGATCCACCTTCTATTTGGGCCATCGACGTGGATGATGTAATTTGTGTTCGTGATCGTGTGGTTGTGCCAAATAGTGTGTGGGGCGAGTTGATGCATAAGTTCCATGAATCAAAGTGGGACGTGCATCGTGGTTTGACCAAGATGCACTGTGATCTATGAAGGTAGTTTTTTTGTCCAGGAATAAAGAAGGAAGTTGTAGGCTTTGTGGTATGGTGACCAACCTGTCAGTAGGTGAAGGACGAGCAACAACGCACAGGTGGTATGTTGCATCCATTCCCCATTCTCGAATGGAAGTGGGATGATGTAACAATTGATTTCTCCATGGGCCTTCCAAGGACACCGCGAAATAATGATGTAATCTTGGTAGTTGTGGATCACTTAATGAAAGTGGATCATATCATACCGATTTAGGAGACCCTTACAGTGAACCATTTGGATGACTTGTATATACGGGAAATAGTGTGGTTTCATGGTGTTCCATGGACCATATTTTTATACCAGGATCCGCGTTTCACATCGCTTTTCTGGAAAGGGTTGTAGAAGACGCCTGGTACATAGGTGTTTTTGAGTACGGCTATCCAACAGTAGATGGACGAGTAGTCAAAGCGTCCGATCCGAATGTTGGAAGACCTGTTAGGACCTTGTGTTTTGGAATTTGGTGGTTCATAGAAGAGGCACCTATCGTTAGTTGTGTTTTCAAACAACAACAATTTTCAGGATACGATTCAGACTGCACCATTTGAGGCACTCTACAGGAGACCTTGTAGATCACCATTGTGTTGGGTAGAGGCCGTTGAATCTGGGTTGTGGGACCAAGTCTCGTGCAAGAGACTTCATAGAGAGTTAATTTGATCATGAAGGAGATGTATCGAGGTCAGAGTAGGAAGAAGTCATATGCAGATCGGAGGTGGAGATCTCGTGAGTTTCCAATGGGTGATAAAGTGTTCCATTGGGTGTTGCCATGCTTGGGTCACCATCGGATTCGAATGCAGGGTAAGTTGGCTCCCATGTATGTGGGACCTTTGGGGATTTTCGTGAGGATCAGACCAGTGGCATACCGATTGGATCTTCCCCAACAGTATGGGGGGATGCATGATGTGTTTCATGTGTCACAGCTTCAAAGATATTACCCTAACCCATCTCAAGTGGTTGACTTGGAGGATGTGGAGATTGAGGCTGATGCGTCCTTTGAGGAGCATCCGGTTCATGTGGTGGATCCTAGTGAAAATGTCTTGCGAGCCAATTTTGTGCCATTAGTGGGAATACTATGCCCGCATGGGAATGTTCAGAATGAAACCTGGGAGTGGGAATTGGATATGCAGAATCAGTGCTGCAACCTCTTATCTTCGGTGGATCAATGAGGCATGGAAACTCGATCGAGGACAAGCCTTTTTAAGGTGGGGAGATTGTAAGATCCCGGTTTTTGGAAGGATGTTCTTTTCGTTATGTTTTGGTCTAATCCCTTGTTTTGGGCATCAAGGGATGTCTCAGGAATGTATGTGAGGTATTGGGGGTGTTTTGGGATCTCGAGGCACGATAGAAAGGAAAGCTGGGCAAGACAAGCTAGGGCGCATGGCCTGCGCATGGCCAAGGTCAATCGTGTGGCCTGCCTAGGTAAAATGTGCACCCCTCCTACTAAAGACAGTAGCATGCGTACGATTTGTGTAGAGTTTCTCAAAATGTGCAGCCAAACCATGCAACCTCTTAAAGTTGGGAAAAATTATGAAATTGCCACCCCGGGATTTTAAGAACCCACTGAGGATTTCCTCTCCTTTCCTCCCTCTTCACTTTAGGAGTGAACCAAGTCACCCACGAGCTCCAAGAGGTTGATATCCCTCATTTATAAGGTATTTTTGGTGCCGTTGGATGTGAATAGAAGCTTCGAGTAAGGCTAATCCAATCCATGCATCTCTTTTTGGTTTAAGGCTTGTATCTCCTCTTCCTCTTGTTTCGAAGCTCTAAAACCCTATCCTTTGGGTGAGTCCTAGGTTGAATCTACAATGGCTGGTTGGATTGAGGTCTATGGACTCATTTAGTGTTCGTTCAACCATGGATTCAAGGTAGGTGGTCTATAAGATTTATCTCATAGTTTTATGGTGGATTTATGCCTGTGTGTCTTGCTCATGGTTTCCTTTTGATGAGCTTTGATTAACATGGATGTTTTTGGTATAAAGGATGATTAAAAATGGTAAATGGGAACCCTCACGATCCCCATGGGATGCGTTGAGAATTACTTGACCTAATTGGGGCCATCCATGGGATGTGCCGGCTTTTCCCAGGCTTAGGGATTGTTATTGAACATGTGACATTGTTGTAATAAATGGCAGAACCCTTGAAAAACAAGTTGGCATGATCAAGGATATTATCATTATGGTGTGAGGCATAATTAATTTTCTCATGATCAAGGAAAAATATGAAAAGAAATTAATTTTGGGTTTTGAATGGGGTCTGTAATTCTTTGGAGGTCCCTTAATGGAAAATACTTGTGGAATGGATTAAGTATAATTTTTTTATATGTTTCCTTCAGTTTAAATATAGATTAATCATATAATTTAATGAAATTTATTGTTGGGTTAATATTTAGAGACCAAATGAATGACTCATGAGTCTTATTATTTGATTAAAAATTCTTTATTCTTGCAAAATACCTCTCAAAATTAAATTTCAGGGAGTTATAAATATTGTGGAAATAGATTGAAGCACAACCAAAGGATGATATTAATCTAATTACATAGAATGAAATAGAGAAATATTATTTTCTAGAGTATTTTATATAGATTTTAATGTAATAACTCAACTTTAAAATTAACATAAAATAAACATTTTATCCATTTATATTTCTTGTAGAAAAATCAATGGTATTTTAATTCATCATTGGGAGTTTGGTTTTACTTCAATATCCATGTTTTTGCATACTCCATATGTTATACTATATGGGAGCCTAGTTATGTATTATTCCAAATGTCCTTCATACTTCCCATTCTCTCTTTTCCATAGTGAGTTTTACTAACACCTATTATAATATGGGTTTCCACAATTGAATCATTAAATGAAATTTCTTTTTTAGAAAGAGACAATTTCGAGGATGAAATTTATTAAATATGGGGAGAGGTAATTCAACACCATGATATTTTATAAAATTTTCCTAATAAATATATTTAACATCTTCGATAGCTTGTGTTACATGAAACACAAGTTTATGTGAACCATAATACCTTATTAAAGCTATAATTTAATTTTATTAACTAGATATTTATTTCTATGGAATGAAAAATAAAAACTATCATATTAATTATATACATTATAAATACTCAATATTAAAATATTTTTATTTGACACTATATTTTTAGTGATTTCATTTTATTCTGACGAAATATATTTTCCTCAAAATTGAAATTTAATGATTTTTTTGTGTAAAATGAAATATTTTATTTTTTTCACATTTTTTAAATATATTTTATAAAATTAAATTGTTTTTTAAATAAATATAGAAAAATTATATATGAGTGAAATTTTGATGTCTTTTTAAAAGGGTAATTTTTTAGTGAATAGTGAAAAACAGATTTGTATAAAAATGACATTTTTCTATTCATATAATGTATCATTATGAGGTGATTTTAATATCAACGTTAAATATTTATTATTTAATTATATATAATCATATGAAATTTTTTTGAATTATTATTATACATGATTTTGTATAAGTTGATTTTTGTTTTTAAAAACCCATTTTTATAAAAACTATTTGTTGTTGTGTTTTAGGTATTTATATTAATTTAAATTTCTTACATTGATAGAAATTGAATATAAAAGAATTTTATAAATATTTATAATCTGGAGTTTCATATTTTTTAAATTGGGCACTTTTATTTTTTTGTCAAAATTCATTTTAACTATGTTAATATTTATCACCTCAGTAAAGGGTAGTAAATCATTGTTAAAACTAAGATTTTATGCCATATTTTATTCCTTATAATTTTTAATGTATTAAGTAAATTAAAGCCTTATCAAATTATAATCTAATTTGATTTTATAAATTGATACTTTTTCTTGAAAAATAATTATATATTATTTAAATCAATAAAAGTGACAAAATGTCACTCCAATTATTTTAAATGTCATTTATGTTTTCAAATAGGGGAATGAATTAGTTAAGAATTAATATTAATTGTAATTTTTTTATTAATGACATTATAAATAATATGGTAATTTACTTATACTTTTAAAAATTTAATAGTTGCGTTAAATAAATACATATTTATAATGTAGTAATTATTTATTTTATTGAAAAATAAAAAAACTGTTTCCTATTTTTTTTAAAATAATATATTTTTTGAAATTTAAGGTGATACAAGAATTTTATATATTACCAGTATATGTTGGGGACGTTTCAAAATATTTTTATTAAATTTTTTGTGTTTCTGTGATATTAATTTGGTCAAATAAATGAGTAGTGCCAAATTTAAAATAATGATATTTTATGAAAATAAAATTTTACTAAATTATTAATAATTCATAAAATATTAAATACGGATAAAGTAGATAACATATGCTTATAAATTTGATCCCATATTCATTTATAAGTTTATAGTTATCTTATATGGAAAATTATAACCTTTTAAATGTGAAAAATATAATACCACAATTATTGTTAAAATAAGAAAATTAAGGGATTAAACCAAATGATAAGGTTAAAAATATCACATAAAGATATAAAAATTTTATTAGTTGATTTTAGTTAAACCATATACTACCATATATTATACTTTTTGACCACTATATGTATTTTATTACAATAATTGTGGTAATATATTGTATTTTATTTTGGAAATCTCTTATGTTCCTTTCACCTCAATTTTAAAGGACACCTCCTATCTCACATCATTAAACCACATTCAACATTAAATATAAACCAACCAATACAAAATTCACTTCATAATTTCTCTATAAACATTAAATATGTGACAAAATTCCAAAAATACTAACCCTATATCCTTATTTGGGAGATATAAATGAGTCATTTCAACGAAGTAGTAATATTTCACACCAATTCCTTTTTTTCTAATCTTATTTTCCACCAATAATGAATATATATATATATATATTAAAATAATATATTATTTACGATAAATAATCTCCATTGTAATTATTATTTTTAAAACTCCATTATACACATTATTTCCCATCAAATAAGAAGTGAATGTATCAGTCATGTGTACGTATGGATTTCAAAATCCATGTAGCTATATAATTCTATTTTCAAAACCATATTTTTAGGATTAATATTATGATGGTTTTGATATTTATATATGATATTAATAAATGAATTATAATTTTTAATGATAATATCTTTTCTACCTTCTAATCAACCAATCTTATGAGAAATAATAATGTCGCACATGGATACATATGCACTATTATCTCCATGATGCAATGTGGTTCCTTCTTCATTTATATTTGAAATTTATGATAATAATTTTTTTTTTAAAATTTATAATATAAATGATATAATATTTATTATTTAAATGTTTATTATAATATAATTTTCTTTTATTCAATCATATGAAAAAACGAAAACACGGTTTATACGTATATGTATGACCTATCATCTCAATGAATGATGTAATTAATTTTTCAATATACAATTATGATGAATGATTATAAGTTTTTAATTAATTAATATATATTATTTGGATAAATTAATAAAATTTTAGTAAATTATGTTACCACGATAAATGTATGAGGATTGGGACTACCGAACCAAAAAATGCATGGATAATGATGTAGTTATCACCCAGAATAGTGATTTCAATATAAAAATATTTAATAAATAAGTGATAAGATTTTATTTATTAATGATAAAATTTTTCATAGATATATGTATATGTAAGAAATTTATAATTAAATAATTTATTATATTGTATTTTTTACATGAATGTGGAATGGGGAGACATGATGTATAGGGTAATTTCACAATTTAATCACTAATTGAGATTGGTTATTTTTAAGTCTCAAATTACGAATAATTCTCCCTTATATCAATTCTTTTAAAAAATGTTATTATAAAGTTATTTTTATAATATAATAAAATAATCTAATCTCATTTTTAACCATGTTTTATTTTTTTTAAACAGTTGTAAATGAATATTTTTTCCATCATTTTCTAAATGAGGGACATAGTGACTTTTCCAAAACAATTATGGAAATAATTATTTTTAAGTTATATAAGATTGGAATTTTTGACTATCATACTGAAATAATCATTTATATATTCCATAATAATTTCAATAATTTATTTCCAATGAATTTGTTTCATTTATAAGTTCAATTTTTTTAAAAAATATAAGTTATATTAAAAAGAAAATTCTATTTTTCTCAAGACATATTATAAGTGATATTAAAAAATATTTTTTTCTCCATATAAGTTGACATAATTTGTTCATAATTATGATTTATTTGGGATACTATCCCAATATTACATCCTTAAATTTTAGAAGGATTATTTTTATAAAAATTGTATGTTGATGAAACCCATTTACATTATCTTAGGTTAAACTTTGAGGAATTTCATTTCTTTTCATTAGTAATGAGATGAAGAATGTTTTTTATCTTTTTGAAAACAAATGTTAGATTTTATTTATTTAAATGGCGTGACCTATTTTCCCCTCTAATTCATTATGTAAATATCAATGACCCATGAGGTAAATATATTATGCATGTATCTTATTTCATGTAAAATATTTTATACATGGACATGATCTTCATTTCCTTAAGTTTATGCATGAACACAGATTTCATGTCTAGAAGACTATTTGTGGAATAATATTTCATTTCCATAAGATTAGGTGTAGAAGAGGCAACATGTCCTTAAATCTATCTGTGGTCATAATTTCATATTTCTATCATAAAGACTAGAATAGTTTCTATTTATACATATTCACAAAATTATAGGTCTATGTGTATATCATAATATCATGACTCATGTCAATGTTGTGATCACATGTATTATATTCTTCATTTATTATATGAATTTTGTATTATATTGTACTAATCATTATTCCAGGACTAAAAATTATGATATTTTATTTACCTGGTTTAGAATATGAATGTTATGTTCATGTTAACACAGCCTTAAGCTGATGTTGTTCTTATGTGATTGTTTATATCTCCCCTTTTCCCCTTATTGAGTATTTGAGATCACAGTTTTTCATGTTTTTGTTCCCTATGCTATGAAAAATGATTTTAGAATGATTATTCCAAGACTAGTTTGTTTATGTAGAACTTAGTCGGAGATGATATAGACCATTTATAAACTATTTGTTTATGTGTCCATGTTTCCAATTGCACTTGACATAAATGATTTTTTCATGGATTGGATTGTTATGTCATGAATTTTCTAATAATCAGGTTTAATAACTATGTATGAATAGTTTGGGGTATTATGTTATATGAACCAAACTTCCATTTAATTGTAAATAGTAGAGAGGGGTTTCTCTTTTATAAGTGTATGAGATCACACCCATGACATTTTGGAAGAGAAATTGCTATAACACATTTTCCAAATGAATAAGGCACCAAAATGGATCATTTTTTGAAAAATATTTGATATAAGTCAAAATATATCACTTCTGTAGGATTTGGAATTGTTTTTATGTCATTTTAAAACTTTTTTTTAAATTTAACCCCTAGTAAATCTATTTTAACTATAATCATTATAATTTTTATTACAAGTTTAATAATTAATTATCATAGAAAATAAATGTTAACTTTTTATGCAATATTAATTATTCTGATTACATGTACCTAAATTTTTTTTCTAAAATCATTTAAAAATGTGTAATAATTTATTTTAAAATTAATCCCACCGATGTAATGAATAAAATTATTTCAGAGAAATGGTTTTAATATGTATAAAAGTTTTTTATTTAAAAAATCCATCTTATATTAACTCATAAGAAATAAATTTGATTTATAATTAAGTAATTTTAATATCATTATATTTAAAATAATTTAAAACTATATATATATATATTTAAATTATTTAAAAGATAATTATGTTTTCAATAAAGTCTGTATTTTTTTAGTATTCATTAAATAGTAAATTTAATTAATAAAAAAAAAATTAATCTTATGATAGTTGAGAAATATTTAAACAAAAAATGTTGTTAGTTGTACCAAAAAAACTTCTTACATGTTGGAAAAATTAATTTTTTTAGTTTTACTAAAAAAAATAAAAATATTATTTTGGGTGAAAAATTATCTTCACATCTGACGAAGACATCACCGTATATTAGGTACAAATGAAGGATTATATGTTATTTATTATGTATAGATAATTATTAATTATGGTTAATATTATTCATATATCCAAATATAATGGCTAGGATATAACACCGTTGTTTATATAATAATATTAATTGAATATTCATATATTTTAAAAATAAGTGTTATGTGTAACAATACAATAAATCGTAATTTTTTTTTAAAAAAAATGGGGTACTAAAAATGGTGTAAATAGAATGGATTCCTTCAGTATGGGTTAAAATTAAAATCCCAATGGGAGATCTCTAGAATTGTTATGTGGTTGTTTCTCGCGACTACTAGTTTGATTCTTTATTACTATTATTTAGACCCAATGAAATGGTTTTGGGCCACAGTATAATTTTATATGTGTCTTGGATTTAGAATAAATTACTCATGTTTTTGAAATGGGTTATTCTAGTTTAGTTAATGTCGTATGAAATGAAAAATCAATCTAACACCAATATGAGTTTATTGTAATTGAGATAGATTTCAATTTGGATAGTTGTGTCGGGTAACACTAATTTAATGAAATCCCAGGTCAGAGTGTGGTTTTTTATATGTTGGTCTTCAAGTGGGGAATTATCATATGTGTATACCCATTTATTTTAAAATTTATTTCTATTTATATTAGTATTTCAACACTCCTATGCTCAGTCCCCTATGTGGTTACTTGGAGAGGGTCAGAGACATATAGCCCGATACAGGAAAGGTGGTGTCCTTACACATGAGATGACCAGAATGGAACCTATAGGTTGATGATAATTTTATCAATCATCACATATTATTTCCATTGATATGGTTTATAAGAGTGTTATATGTTATGTAATAAATACCCATTATATGGAATATGTTTTTAACACCTAAATATTTTCTCAAATATTATTTTCCAAATAAATTTATTCTTTTTGATATATTGTGTTACACTAAACAAAATGCTTTTATTGATTTCCCCATAAAACACACTGTAACATGTGATACATGAAATACTATGTTTCTCATTCCAAAAACACAATAATAAGGGTCACTTTAAATACACGAAACACTGAGTTTAAACAAAAAAGTAATCTATTAAAATATTATTATGATATTCATCAGATATATAACATCCCATCTTTTTATTACACACTTAAACCTGATATATTACATAAACTCTTCACCTGATACAACAAGGAAGATCAAAAGTTATATTGTTTTTGGGACCTAGGAACAATACATACACACATAGAACATAAAACACACTACATCATTATAGAAAACATAGTTTACATAACCACGACATTCCCTTGTACATAACATTGCAAGGGATAACCTGAAAATATACATGTTAAAAGGGTGTCATATAAAGCACAGTACAGGAGTAAACAAGGCATAACATGAATTATAAAATACATTTTAGGTAATAATAATATCAATGGAGCATAAAATAATGTGAATATAAAGGTTTTATATAGCATGATTATCATAACCTGGAAATGTGGCAACAACACTTAACATGGAATTAGCAAGAGCCAAAGCCCATTGCACATGAAGCATTAGTGAACCCTCATTGCACTTGAATTATCATGAGTAAATCCTCATTTCACATGAATTATCATGAGTAAATCATCATTTCAAACGATTAACCATGAATAAATCCCCATTGCACTTGACCTATCATGATACGAATCTTTACTTAATGCATTGAAGAACTATCAGGGCACAACCTCCTTAAACATTACATTTCATGCATAAGTGTTCCCCATGGATTCATCATTATTTATTGCACGATAAGGGAATATGGAATTCATAAATGAAACTCTATTAATCATTGTTTAGATGTTATTAATGTTGAATACCCTTGATAGAGAATTTTCTATGGTATTCTCTACATAATGAATTTGGTATGGGAAAAATGATGTCCAATTTTGGTAGAATAACATGGGGATGTAAGAATTCATAAAAATGGTTGATGAGAGAGAAATGGGTGTCCCATAATATATACATGAAATGGAAATTAAGGGGTTCATATAGATAAATTTCCCAACATAATTAATGAAATTTGTCTTCATGATACAAAAGAATTGCTTGAATGTAAACGAGGAGGGAAAAATTCCTTATAGAATTTCAGCATGGTAACAACTGTATATTAGAGGAATTAATTTGAGAGATAGGGTTCCCTCACCATTCAAACATATAGAGGGTATTATAGTGGAGGTGAATAATCATACCCCAACATTTATAATTGAAAATAAAAGGATCTGAAAATATTAAGAAACATAGATACAATGAGAACAAAAAGAATCACTTTCGGAAATTTGGCATGGTAATAGGAGTATGTGGAGGGAATGAATGAGAGATAAATGGGGTAACCCAACATTAAAAAATAAAGATGGCATTATTGGGAAGGTGATAAAAAATCCCCCAACTTCTGTAATTCAATGTTAACTGGTATTAAAACATAAAGAAACATGTATAAAAAAAATAATTGAATCCATTACTTGGAGGTGAGATCACAGTGGCTATTATGGGGCTCAAGAGAGGAATCATGGGTGCTTGGGGTGCCGTTGGAGGATTATAGAGAGAGAATGGAATACTTTGGATGAACTCAAATGCATTTAATGAATATGATGTAGGAGTTTGGGTGGTTTTGTATAGTAAATGAGAGGAAATTCATTATTATTTATGTTTGGGACATCACACATTAATCTATTCAAAACCACAAACGAAGCCATAGTTTTTCCCATGGTTATTTCCAAAGGAGATTAGATAACAATATATTATATTGAAAATGGCCGAACTTTTTAAAATATTAGGCTTTTTTATGTATAGGTGAGTCACACTCCTATAGAAAACATATTAAAAAGTTAAATTGTATTATAAGCCTTGGAGGGTCCACTAAATATTTGTAAAATAAATAAAATAAATAAATAATAACATTAATTTAATGATAATACATTTATTGGCAGAAAATACAATTTATAATATTTTACTACATCACAAATGGGTCATTATGATGTCAGAAAAGACATTATATATTTAAATGATATTTAATTTTTACCCAAAAAATGCAATCATCTTGAAAATTTTTGAAAAAATAACCATTGGGTAATTTTGATGTCTTAATTCCAAAAAACAATATTCATTTTATTTAAATAATTTTCTAAATATGCGAATTTTCACCTTTGAAATAAAAAATGGAATTTATCATAAATTCATGGGTTTTGGAAAAAGTAGTTTTCAATCCTTAATAAAAATTAAAATTGTATTCAAAAAAATTATACAATCATATATATATTATAAAAATTAATTATATAATAATAATATTATATCAAAATTTTATTTAATTAAAAAATACATTAATTTATCCAAATATATTCTTTAGTTGAATATTAACTACAAATACTTGTTGTGTTTTAAAAAACTATTTACAATGTAAAAATAATAAAATTAATGTATATACTCCATAAAAAATAATTTACATAATCATAGTACTAAGGTCTTATTACATAACCCCTTATGACACCCACATAAGACTGAAGTGTTAGGTGTGCGATGGTGACAGGATATTATGGAGGCTCAGATAATAATGCTCAGGTGGTGATATTTATCATCTTCCACTTCTCCCATACGGGGTTCCGTTCGAGATTAACGTGTTGATTTTCGGCATGGTAATGGTAAAGAACGAAGCCCAATGATGCCTCCAACATTCCAAGCTCGGAAAAACGAGCTTCATACAGGGAAATTCTATTGGATGAGTTTATCATATCCTTTTTCTGAATAAATTTGATTCGATAAATCTCTATATTTATACTTATCAGGTCATAAATGTTCTATTAATATATTAGGAATGGTAAAAATTCATAACTGTATTTTGATATCCAAAATCGTAATACCAAGGAAGTTCATGTCTTATATAACCATATTACATAATGAGATATTTAATTATACTAAGAGTTATCATTAATGATTTTTAGGTCATTACAATCTTCCCTTCTTATGAAATTTCACTCCCAAAAATTTATTTTTCTAAACTAAAATAGTTGTGGGTAACTCTTCTTAATCACTTCCTCCGGTTCCCACATCGCTTCTTTAAACATGTCGTTTCTCCAGAACACCTTGATGAGGGGAATTGTCTTACTTTTATGATCTATGATTTTCAAATGTTTTTCCTCGTATAAAAGATCTTCCTATAACTATACTACCTCTTAAGAGAGTATATTTGAAGGGTCTAGTATGTACTTCATCTAGAAGGATACATGAAATACAACAAGTACTTTGCCCATGGTGGGTGGAAGTGCTAGTCGATAGACCACAACCCTGAAACGATCAAGAATCTCGAAGGGGATGATGTACCAAGGAATTAAAATCCCATTCTATCCAAACCCCATGACCTTATTAAATGGATATATGTGTAGAAATACCGTTTCTCAATCATTGAATTTAAGTTTCTGTCGGCCATTGTCTACATAAATATTCTTTCGAATTTGGGCTGCCATGACATGCTACTGAATTAACGTCACCATCTCCATCATTTATTCTACCATTATATGTATTAGAATATTATTCTCACCAACTTCATCCTAACATACTAGTGTTCTGATCCTTTTCCAATAAAGGGCCTCAAATTGTTCCACTCAGATGCTCGAGTGGATACTGTTATTGAAAGAGTGTTCAAACAGTGGACAATTTTGGACCTATACTCTATTAGAGTCCATAGAAAACGATATTAACATATATTTTGGTTTCTGAATTTTTTTCATAGATTGGCCATCAATTTGAGGATTATAGGATATACTAAAGATTAGTTCAGTGCATAGAGAATTATGGAGACTTTTTTAGAACATCGAGGGGAATCATGGATCACGATCAGAAACAATAGATAGTGGTACTTTATGCAGTTTTACCACTACTTTGATGTAAATCAATTCAATTTGATCTAATGAGAAGTCCTCTCAAATCACAATAATGTGATTTGTATTAGTAAGACAATCTACAATGACACATATAGTATTGTTTCCTATGGATGTCATTGGAAGTCCAGTGCAAAGTCCATGGTAATGTTTTCCAACATCCATATTGGTATGGGTAGTGGTTGAATCATCCCCATAGACATTTTACTCTCATCCTTCACATGTAGACATACTAGGAACATTGAAGTATATTCAGCAATCTCACTTTTTATATTGTAGCAATAAATGTTTTCTCATATATCTCAATACATATTTGTGCTCCCCCGGTGAATAGAGATGGATGAGCTATGTGTGTCATCCATAAGATCCTTTTTTATCTTTGTATCAGATGGTACTCATAATCATTACCCAAATATCACAATTCTATTTATCAACCACAAAATCTGAGTATTTCCCTTTTCTGATAGTTTTCATCATTTCAGAATTTCCACATACTTTGTTTGAGAATCCTTTATATTCTCTACAAGGGCTGGTTAATCAACAATTTGATAAAATATTAATGAAGTTCCTCTCTTAATGATTCCCATGTACAAACTCTACAAGTCTATGAATATTGGACCCTTTTCAATTCTCATCATTAACAAATAAGCAGGACCCTTTCTACATAAAGCATCCACCACATTGTTTTCCTTACATGGATGGCAGTGGATCAAGCAGTCAAAATAAATTAGGAGTTCTATATATCTTCATTGGCCCATATTAATATATTTTTGTGTTAATATATATTTGATTCTATTGTGATCAGTATATATCTCACACATCTCCCCATATAGATGATGTCACCAGATTTTCAGCATGAAGATCATGACTACCAACTCCAAATCATGCATGGGATTGTTATTCTAATGGATTTTCATTTTCCTTGAGGCGTATTCTATCACTTTGTCATTCTACATCTACAAACAACCCATGACCATATTTGATGCATCAATAATAAAACAAAATGTTCTCTACAAGCGGGTAGAGTGAGATTGTGCATAGTGATAAGAATCCTTTTCAACTGCTCGAATTTCTCATTACATTCATCACTCCAAAAAACTCTACTCCCTTCCGAGTAAATATAGAAAGAGGGTTGGACAATCGTGAGAAATTTCTCACAAATCAGCGATAAAAACCTGCTAACCCCTAGAATCACCGGATATTCATTACCGATGATGGCCTTGGCCATCCATCAATTGCTGATGTCTTGGAGGGATCCATAGCTATCCCATTGCTTATGATGATACGACCCAAGAATTAGACCTACTTCAACCACAACCCACACTTGTTGTACATTGGATAGATCTTCTTATTTGGAAAGGTCTCTAGTATAGTTCTTAGACACTCCTCAAGATCCTCCTTGGTTTTGATGTATATTATAATTTCATCTATAACTACTACCAAAACTTTATTGAGGAAATATATAAATACTCTATTAATCAAGTCAATGAGTATTTTTGGCGCATTATTGAGTCTAAAATTGTTTACTCTGAATTCATAGTGCATGTATCTCATTTGAAAATAAATCTTACTGATATCTTTCTTCTTCACCATTAATTGATAATATCATGTCCACAAATCCACGTTGGAGAAGTATTGTGCTCCCCATAGAAGATCGTAACATTCATCAATTAGTGGAATTGGTTACTAGTTCTTTGTCGAGATTATGTTGAGCTCATGATAATCAATGAAAAAGAACATTGACCCATCCATCTACTTGACAAAGAGGACTTATGCACCACATGGTGAAGCACTTGAGTGTATAAACCCTTTATCCAGATTATTCTGTAGTTTTTTTTCAGCTCCTCGTACAGCACAACAAACATTCTATACACACTTGTTAATGTTGGCAACACCCTAGGTATAAGGTCAATAAATAATTCAACATATCTTCTAGGAAGAAGACATTTAATTTCTTGGATAACACTTCATAGAATTACCACACAATAGGCATGCCTTCAATGATGGTTTCCCCCTCAAACTCAATCATCTGAGCTAGATAAACATGCTCATAGTTTAGTAATATCAACTCTTGAGATGATGGTGCTAAATAGGATTAATCTTCTTATTACACTTGTATTGAAGTGGGGTTCTATTCTCTATATGGAGAGTTATTTACCTCTCAAGGAAATTTATGTTGGCTCTATATAGGCAAAGAAAATCCATGAAAATAATTTCATAAAATTCTACTAGATGGTGTATGATGTTGTTATCTAGGAAGTTAAATCCATCGATTATGATAGCGGAGGAGTTATATTCACGGGGTTCAATGATTGCCACGTTTTTTATACTCATGGACATATTTACTTCCACAATTTGTGGTCGTGTCAGGATTGATTTACTAAACATTTTTAATGCAGTAGAATGCATAGAACTATGAATGATAGACCAATCATTATCATTTTTATTCTGGTTCTTATTTATCTAATATAGACATTGGATGAGTATATTAAACATATAAAAGGTAATACAAAGGAAAAAATTGATAAATTATAAATTTCTTTTATTTACATATATATGGAATTTATACTCTTTAATATATATTATACGTGATCTAATTAAAAACATATACTCTTAGAGAAATATTTTTTATTCCATATAAAATGGTTCATAATAAGCTTTTGAATTTACCAAATCATAACACCAAGGACTGTCGTAATGAAGAGTGCACCAAGGGCCATTGTCATGTACCAGGATACTCGCGGTCAAGCCTGGAACTCCTCTTAGGAAAATTCACTCTTAGTTACATATGTGTAAGATCTATATCTACCTACTAATATCCAAACATGGATGTATTTTTTGATAAACCACTTCCTCAATACTCACCAAAATTTTGGAATGTTTTTATTATACTTAGTCTTATCCCAAAGTCTTTCACTAGGGTTTTCTAATACTAATCCCAAAAATTACAAAACCTATCCTATGATACTAACAATAACAACACCAATTTTTAATACACACTTAAACATGATTTATTACATAAAATATTCACTTGATACATCCTGGAAGATCAAGATGTCTTTTGTCTTTGGGGATTAGTAACATTAAATAAAAACATAAAACATAAAACACACAACATCTTTATTAAAAAAATCATTTAAATAACCATGACATTACCTTAAACATAGCATTTCATGAGATAACATAAGGACATACATGTGAAAATGATGGGCTATAATGCCCAGAATGGGAGTAAACGAGGCATAACATGAAGAATAATATACTTGTTAGGCAATAGGAATATCAATGGAGAATAAAATAACATGAAGATAAAGGCATGATATATCATGATTATCATAACATGGAAATTTGGAAACAACACTTAACATTTAATTAGAACGATCCAAGGCTCATTGCACATGGATCTTGAGTAAACCCTCATTGCACATAAATTATCATGAGTAAGTCCTTTTTTCACTTTAATTAGCTTCAGTAAATCTCCATTTCACATGAATTAACATGATTAAATGATAAATACACATGACATATCATGATACTAATCTTTACCCAATGTATTGGAGAACAATCAGGGTGTACCCTTCTTAAACATTTTATTTCATGCATAAGTGTGCCACATGAATCCTAAAACATGGATTAATCCTCATTTATTTGATGATAAAGGAAGGTGTAATTCATACACGAAACTCTATAATAAAAAATTATGTGTGTGTAATGGTGAATAACCTAGATAAAAAAATGGGCATGGCACTCACTACACAATGTATTTGGCTTGGGAAAAACACGGTGCAATTTCAACATCATAACAAAGTGACATAAGAATAATAAAAAATTGTTAATGAGAGAGAAAGTGGTGTATCATCATATGTAAATGAATTGGACAGTATGAGGGTAATATAGATATATGTCTCAACATATGAAATTGGATTTGGATTCATTATTCAAATGAATTGATTGAATGTAAACAAGGAGATAGAAAATCCATATAGAATTTCATCACGGTAATAGGTATACATTGGAGGAATTATTCAAAGAGAAAGGGGTCCCCAATCATTCTAAAAATAAATAGGTCGTTATGGGGGAGGTTTGAAATCATACACAAACATTTATAATTTAAAATACAAGTACATTAGAATATTAAGAAACTTGGATACAATGATAAAGGAAGGAACCCCTTACGGAAATTCTGCATGGTAACATCTGTACTTTGGGGGAATTAATGAGAGAAGAAAGGGGTATCTAATAATTCAAATATAAAGTGGGAAGTATGGAAGTGGTTTTAAATAATACCCCATCATTTTTAATCGAATGTAAATGGGTATTAAAACATAGAAAATCTTGGATAAAAAGAGAACGGAAGAAACCCCTCACATGGAAGTGTGACCCCAAAGGCTTTGGAGGGTATTGAGAGAGGCTTCATGGGGGCTTGGGGTGCCTATGGTGGATTCAAGAGAGTATATGGAAGATTTTGGACGAACATAAAAGGCATTTAGTGAGTAGTAAGTGGGATATTGGGTGGGATTATAAAGGAATGGAGGGGGAATTATTTATTATTTATGTTCGGGCCACCACACATTAAACTAATCAAAACCACAAAATGGCCGATATTTTTTGCCAATGGTTTTTTCAAAATGGGAGTATAAAACAATATTTTATATGTAAAATTTCAAAAATTACTTATAAAATTAGGCTTTCTTATGTGGAGGTGAGTCTAATTCTCAAGGAAAACATTTTACAAAGTTAAATTGTTTTATAAGTCTTGGAGGGTCCAATAAGACTTTGTAAAAGAAATAAAATAAATATAATTTAAAATTATTTTAATAATAAGAAATATATTGGATGAAAATAACATTTACAGTATTTTATTACATCACTATTGGCTCATTATGATGTCATAAAACACCTTATATATTTAATCAATATTTAATTTTTACCCAAAAATCCAATTATATCAGAAAATTTAGAAAATTCACCATTGGATAAATTGAACGACCTCATTCCAAAAATAATATTCATTTTATCTAAATATATTCTAAATATGAGAATTTTTTATTTTAAAATATAAATTGACATTTATTGAAAATTCATGGGTTTCGACAAAAATAGCTTCCAAATCATAATAAAAAATTAAAATTATATTCACAAAAATTATATGATCATTTGAACATAAAAAAAAATTAACTTAATAAAAATATTTTTTAAAATATTATATACTTCAACAATCCATTAATTTATCATAATTGATGTCCTTTTGGTATATTTACTAAAAATTCTATTTGTGTTCTAGAAAACATTTTACAAAGTTACAATAATAAAGTGAACGTATATTCTCTATACAAAAATAATGTACATAATCATTGTACTAGGGTTTTATTACATAACCCATTATAACAACTGCATAATACCGAAGGGTAAAGTGTGTGATGGTGACCGACACTTTGGGTGGCTCGGATAACATCGATCAGGTGGTAATATTTATCAACTTCCACTTCTCCCATATGAAGGACTATTCGAGCTTAATGTGTTGAAGTTCAGATTAGGCTTGGTTGAGATAAATTCTCTATGATGCCACCTCCTTTACGATCTCTGAAAAATAGGCTTCATACAAGGCAAGACTACTGGATGAGGCCATCAATTCCTTTTTCTGAGTAAATTGGTTTTGTTAAAGCCCTCTATTTATACAAATCAGGTGATCACTATTAAACCACTATATTAGAAATTTTAACAATTCATGACCATATTTTGAAATCCAAAAAACATAAAACCATGGAAGTGGATATCTTATATAACCATTTTACATAATGAGGCATTTATTTAGATCAAGGAAGTTTTCATTAATTATATTTTGGTTAGTTACAACATAGAAATTGGAACTAGGATTATCAATAGGGAAAAATAAATTTTGAAAATATATGTTCTATATTTTTATATAAATTTTTTTTATTATTAAATTATAAATGCGAATATTTTTTTATAAAAATAATGCAATTATTTTTTGAACAACTATTTCTATGCATGGAATCATGTTTTAAAATAATAAATTAAAAATATATTTTTTCAGATTGATTTTAATTAAAATTTTATATTACATATTCAATCAAAATTTTACATTCATTATATGTGTTTTTCACAAATGAGTTAATAAAAAATACAATTATATGATTAAAACGGTTTTTTTTATTCAAAAAATAGTTTTCAAACCTTTTGAAAAATTAGATTAAAAGAAATTTTCGACACATATAGAAAATTTAATTTAAAAATTAATGTTTATTTCGGAAATAATATTTTCAAAATTATCACAATTTTTTTTGATAATTTGCTAAGAATATATGTTTTTCAATGTATATTGAAAAATACTTCTTTTTAATAATATATTTCTTTTCATTTAAAGATTTTAAAAAATAATTTTTTTGATGAATTATCTAAAATTAATGTAAATTCAATTATATACCTATTATTCCATGTTTGGCCTTTGGAATAATTTTTATATTTAATTTTTAAATAAAAAACTCTTATATATTTCAACATTTTCTCTTTCAAAACCTACTTTCCCTTCACAATTGGGGGATTAATATTAAATTAAAATTCACAAATTATATTAATAAAATAAATGAAAAATTGATTTATTATCTGAAACTAGAATTATTTATATTATCTACTAATGTGAACATAATATTTTACCATAATCAATAGTAAAAACCAAAAAAATTATTTACCATGTTTTTGGAATAAATGTGTTTCCTTGGGGTTTAACTAAAATGATATGGGTTTTAAATTTCCCAAAACGAGTTGAATGACAATTGGATGAACATAATTATACCTTATGACTACTATAATACATAATTTACCATATTTGATTCGTGTGGTATGAAAAAAAAAATTTGTGCACCGTTTTTAAAAAAAATTGTAAATTTTGCCCCAAAACTCACTTATAAATGGCCACCCTTTCTCATCTCATCGTCAATCAAAAAAACCATATGGATTAATGAATCTATGTCCAAATTAATTTCTAAATTTAATCCTCCCATCCTCTAACTCTAATATTTTTTAGACATCTAAATTATGAATCCATTAGGGAAGAATATGTAATGTCCTTAACCAATAATTTTGTATTATTCTTCCTCCAACTCTTTAAATAATTATTATTCCATGTTGAAATAATATTCATATTATATACCATATATTGAGGTGTTATTATGTTAATGGGATAACTTCAATTTATCAAATTATGATATATTACGAAGTCATCATTCATGTGTATGATGGACTACGACCTCGCGAGCTCATGTTATTCATTTTCCATAATCACCTATTATAGCTAGATATATTGATGTATTTAATATTTATCAATTATATTTATGATATTAATATTATTTTTTAATCATTATCTAAATTATAACTTCTTACTTTCTATTATGTGGGAATATGATAATGTTGATTGTGTGCGTGACAGACTACTATCTCACAAAGTGATGTGGTTCATTCATGATTTACATGGAAGACAAATGGATGGGTATAATGAATTGATATGTTATATAAGACATAGAATTTAATATGTAATTTTAATATGTTATATACCTATATTTCATTATTTCGTTTGTAAAATACAAATAGTTTTATGCTTAAATAAAACCTACCATCTCCATGAATGACGTATTTAATTTTCTATTTCTAGATTTTATAGATCAATATAAATAAATGTTTAAAAAATATTTATGATATTTATTTCATGGTTAAAATTCAATTTATTATGTAATAATTATCAATGTGAGAGGACCAAAATTACAGAATCAAAATAACAATGAAAAATAAAGTAGTTGTTACTCAAAAGTGGACATTAACATGGAATTATTTATAAATGGGTAATTCATGTAAATTAGTGAATAATATATGGTATGATATATATAATTATGTTTTTCTGATAGATTGAAAAAATATATATTTATTTTAAAGTATGTTTTGTTGAGTTTGAATTCATTTGAGGCATATTGTAAGAGATTTATGTCATACATTTATTATCTATGAGACACAATCCATGTTCACATAGTGATTATTTAAAGTGATAACTACATATATATATTCGATTGATTTATATTATGATTATTCTCCATGATTTTTTTTAATTACATATCCATTTGAGTATCTCAATTTCACAAGGATTATGGTACAAAAGTTGTGAATGTGTTATAGGTTTTATGATACAATCTGATCATCTAGCAAGATAATATATGATTATAATTAACATGATGAAATGTTATTATACACATAAAAAAAGACTCATGTATTTTATTATACTCTTGTTATTTCATTTTAATATATGATTCCATTCATTTTCATCTTATTATATATATATGAGTTCAAAAAAACAATTTTTTTCTGAAAATTTGTCTTTATTTATCTCATTAGTTGAAAAATCTCTTTATTGTTGAACAATGTTTTCTATGAATGTTAAAAAAATGTTTTTACTATTATTAAAATGATTTATTAAATAATTATTGACACATTTTTTATTATTTAATTTTATTTCAAAGTAATCTTCATGTATATTACTAAAAAATTCCAATTTGGACTTCATTAAACAAATTGAATGGAAATGTTGTTTTAGCATGTAGGGATTGAACAAAATTCACTAGAAACATCCAAAAATATTAATTGTAGGTTCCATTATAGGGATAAAATTCATTTTTAAAATAAAATTATTTTGAATATGTTTTATTATTTGTTTTTCTTCATATTATAAAGGATATTTTTCTTTATAATGTTTTTATATAATTTTTATAGTTCCTTATAATTTTTTATAGTTATTTTTAATGAAAATCATTTTCAAATTATTTAATTAACTTACGTTTAAAAATGGATTTTATATTTTAATTTACATTACTAAAGAAAATTTTCACATTATTTTTAAAAATATTTTATTAATAATAAATGTTGTATTCGATGGAAATTATTTGAATTTTTTTGAGGTTTATGTTTAAAAAAGTGATATCTCAATAGAAATTTATTTTCCTCAAGAGTTATTTAATAATATTTCAAAAAATTCTACATCTAATATGATATTTATTGATGTTACCTATTCCTTATTGGGGATATGATATAAGGATAGAATTATTATTCTTTATTTCAATGGTTAATAATTATGAAAGAAATAATTTTATGAAACTTGTTTTGATTTTATAGGTTATAACATGAGGAAATAATTATTTAACTACTATATTTTCATGGATTATGTAATGGTGAAATGGTGAAATGATTAATAAACATGTCTCATCTATGAAAATTTTAGTAGAGTATAGAGTTTTTGGTTTCTAATAAAATATGTGCTTGTATTGATACAAAATAGTGCATGTTCCCCTAGAATAGAGTTTTTTAGGATTATTAAATCAGGAAAACACACATTGAGCTAGATACAATCATCACTTGGAGCACAAAAAACCGATCATTTTGCCTACCTACTGTGAAAGTCATTGGGGATATTATTTTGAAATTATAAAAATATTTATAACCCAATATGAAGGATTTAAATAATAAATATAAAAAACCTAGGTTTTGACTATGGTGTCATAGATAGAAAATATAGTGTCATGATTTAGACATCCCGTAAGCGATTTTCCAAATTACGTTGTTCCCCACTGTAAATTTTGTTACCCACAAATTTTTTTTTGGGAATCAGATGGAATTGTATTAATAGTGAATGTGATAAACAATATTTCTATATGAAAGATAATGTTTTGATTACTATGGTGAAGGATATTTTGATTATGCCTAATAGTTATGAAAATATATTATCAATAATATGAAACTTATGCAATACCCAAACTCCCTAAATAAGATATGTATCATGTTATCTGAGAGTTTGGGAAGTGTAAAATATACGGATATGATATTTATTTTCCAATGTGTCTGGAATGTGGGAAAAACAACTCAATTGAATGTCTCATAGGGACAAGAATATGTTCTCATGTGAAAAATAAAGACACAAATCATGTAATTTAATCTGAAAAATGAAAATTTCAGTTAATTCAATAAATTGGAATAATGGTATCCCAAAGAGATCATTGATGTATAACTGACTCAAATTTAAAATTTTGTGTCATTATGAAAATATTTATCCAAAATTATAATCTCGTGAAGAGAATTAGAATGGTAATATGATTATTGGTAATATTTATGATGATTATGATATAATAAATTATAAATTAAAGGAATGAATATTTAATTAATAAGAGGGTGATGATAGGTTAATGGTGTACGATGAAAGTGGAGAGAATAATTTTTTTATTTTTTACGATTAAAGGAATTATACTTTTAACAATGGTATTTTTGTTATTAGAATCATGAAATATTAATGGATTATTCCATTGTAGATTTTTATTTAGGAGTTAAAATAATATTTTAGATAGAACTCATGTCCTAAAAATGATTTAACAGAGAGATGATATTTTTATTAGGGTTTTTTTACCATTAATATATTTATGATGATGATGAAATAGTGTTCAACATGGATAATGTGATTATTGATAAGAATAATGAAAATTAGATAGAATTTCTCACCTAAATCTGATTAATTATTTGTTGACAAAGTGGTTTATGTTATCATTGACCGAGTTTACATCATTATTAAATTTATGGAATACAATCAATATTATGTTTTATTATTTAAGAAATGATAATGTGTTTATGTTTTCCCTGAGGTTTTATATTAGTTGTGATTGTTATAATTATTTAGGATAATTTATTACTCTATGTATCCAACTATTTTGTATTTGACCATTAAGTTCTACTTGTTGTTATTTTCGGAATTAATGTTAATTTTATTTTTAAATATAGTGACTATCATTCAGTTTTTTTTAATTTTGGATGGGTATTAAGGTTAAAAATTTATGGAATGCTTTATGTTGAACCATACATAATGGTTTAGATAATAATGTTTTAATTCATTATATAAATATTTATCCATATTGGATATCTGATTAAAACTATTTTGGTTATCATGATAACTACATATACAAGTAATTAATTATCATTATTTTTAGGATCTAATGATCAATTGGATCTTCAAGAATGAAAAAATCATCATCATTTTTTTTGAGTAAGAGACAAAGGGGATGTTGACTGAGGCAGAACCCAAGGATGATATTGTTCTTATGAAATGGACTAGAATCGTTTAATTATATATTTTTTCCATGTTCATTATATTAATAGTAAATATTTCATCAACATTAGGAGAACAATCTTATGAAAAAAGTCTATTACACTACCTTCGATTACATTAGATTAATAGAATTTTCTATTGGTTCATATTTATTGCTTCATTGTGGTTAAATTTCTTATGAAAATATTCTCTATCACTGAATTTTTGTCATCGAGAGTTAGTCATGTCATTTATATCTATATTTTAACTTCCCACTAATATTATTTCTAATTGGTAACATATATATGAATCAATTTAGGTAACCATTTTGTCACACCTGACCATGGGTTCTTCATTATTTTATTCTTTTCATTATCTTGGATCTTTTTATCATGTTTTTAGTTGAGCACCGATGGAAATACATGAATTTTTGAGTGTTTATGTGAATTTTGGCTAGTGCACGAGCATCACACCATTAGTGGGAACCATGTTTCCCAGCCCAAGTAGTCATGTGACAGGTCCTATATTTGGGTATAATCTAATACATATAATGAGAACAGTTGGAGAAAAACCATTCAGGTTGGTTGTGTTGTCAATTCCTCCTTGGGTAGTGGATAACACATAGTTGGCCCATGGCTTGGTAAACCATGAGGGCAAACTGTATGATTGACTGAGAAATTTAAAACAATAAAATTCATATCATACCCTCTCCCCCAATTTACCCAAAATCATACCCCTTTCCCATGGGTCAATTTTTGTGCTTGAATAGATCCTCCTCACCCACTCTACTAGGTTTATCCGCCTCTATGGATGCCCCCCCTTCGATTCAATGATTATTTTTACAGTTCCATGGTCTATTTTCCCTTATTTTCCTTCTCCTATCCTAAATCATTGGTTTTAATTTTGGTGTTTTTCTCTTGGACGAACTCTAATGGCTAGGGTTTCTGTGTCGGTTGAGTTTCTTTGGATTATAGGGTGTGTAGATCATCTATGGGGAATATTTATTCCATATCATGGAGTTGTTTTCATTTTCACACCATTAAGTTAGGTATATCAATTAATTTCCTTTAAAGTGCATTCCATTGGTTATTGAGTGTTTTAAATTAATTTTTAAACAAGTATTATATCTTTAAAATTTATATGGATAGTTTATTAAGGTTTTTTTGGAATGAATTTCTAAAAATGGGTGTTTAAGTGATTATCAGTATATGCCTAAGTATATATACACAATATATGTCTGATAAATTATTATTTGAGATTTAAAGGAATTAATGATTGGTTGTGTAGTGTTCCCTATTTGAAACTTGTTATTAAACTAGATTAATTGTGATTTTGGCATTACATTTGGAACATGGTGACTTTTATAGTATAGTTTGAATGTTGTTTTATGAGTCTCTCTTGGATTCAAAAATGTTTCTATGCACCTTTATTAATAATTTTTATTTTTTGTGTTTGGGATTTGTGTTTTTTATGTTTAAAAAAGGTTATAGGTATTTTTCAAGATATTAGAGTGTGTAATTGGGTATGAGAACAACCCTGGGTGCACAAGGTGCACACATGGATATGTGTTCAAATGATGATGGCACTCTAAAACATGTTTCCCTAAAAAATTTCTCATCTTTCCTTATTCCAATTTTCTAATACAAGAGATTATTAATTCTAAATGGGGAATGTGATTATTAATATTATTTGTTAGTGTATCATTAAATATATTCCTCATGTTTTAGAACTTTTGGCCTTTAAAAATACTTTTTCAATGGATTGAAAACGGTATAGTATCATTTGTAAATTGAGATGTGATAGGGGGAATGATTGGTGTAAATTCCTATTTGGAATTAGCATGGTGGAAGCGGATTTTCCTATTGTTTTGGAAATTATTTTTGAAATGGGATATAAAATTCATTTTGGTGGGTAAATCTAAGGGTCTGTAGGGAAAACTTGTATGTTTTTAAATAAAGGGTTGGATGTTTAAATGATGTGATGACCTGATTTTCAACATTGATGATGTGATATATATATATATATATAGGAGAATTCTTATTAGGGATTTTTCTACACATTTTATCATATAGGTGTTGTCTTTGATTGGGTTTGGAATGTGTGGTGATGACATGTAAGGCAAGTCATGAATGTGAGGGACTTTTACATACATAATACAATTTTTCAATGCGTTTATTAGTGTCTTTTAGTGGGCTAAGTGGAATTTTCTAATCAAAACTAATTATAATGGTCAGTTCCCTATGGATTTCCTAAGAGGCCTGGTAGGATGTGCTAATGGATTGGTTAGTTGAGGGTGGCTTGTTGGTTATAGACAATTGGGCCTCCCCATAAATAGGCATGTGGTTCTGAACTGAGAACATATAGGGATCACTCTTGGGATGTTTTAGAAATGCACATGGTTTATACTTGTATGTGTTTGTTTACATTATATTCTAATTGGTTTTTATTTTTCACTACCTTTTTATTTTCATCATATCCTAGTATTTGTCTTGATGGGAATTTTATGTGGGTTTGGGTTTCCAAAATAGTATCATATTTTGAACTATAGAAAAGATGTATTGTGTCGTACTCAAAAAGGGGAAGCTATAATGTTTAACTAAAATGAAGAAAACAAATTTTCCAAAATGATTTTTTAAATTAGTGTTAAAAAAATGTTTTCTAGAAAGTAAATATATTGATTCTATGGCGGTTTCCTACTAAGCTATATAGCTTATTCACTACATCTACAATTTTGTGTAGGTTGAACTAACAATTTTTCATGTTTATCTCCTTATTAAGGAATCAAATTTGGGGTGATTTTATTGATTATGGTCTTTCTTGTGGATGGTGGTGTCCAAGAGTCACATGGAGATCGTTTTTGCATGGTTAAGTTTTCAGCATTGTATTTATTTTCTACTCTTTTCTGCTATTGTAACTAAATATATTTATAGGCCATTAGTTGAGATTCATTTTTCTATGGTTCATCAGTTATTTCAGTTTATTTTTATTTTATCAGGGTTTATTTGGAGAAAATTCTTCACATGATGATTAGTTTAAGCTCGACGCAAGTGTATTGCCCTTGGGGATCAGGAATTCCCGCCAGTCCCTATGATGGACTGGGTCAAGTGCTTATACTAGATAAAATCTCGTCCTAGTTATTAAACTTTTTATTAGAGTCGGTTATTATTATTTAGGGTGTTCCGTAGATTAGATACCTAGACTATCATGGCACAAGATGTAGGCATGGGTTATTACATGATCACTACTACTCATACTTATACCTGACTTTCAAGGGGTAGTTCTAGAATTGAGTCACTGACTTATATTGGTTTTTTTAGATTCAGGAATGATAATAAAAGATATTTGACATTAATTTGTGACCACACTTGGAGTATTGACCCACACAGAGTTTTTTTCACGGTTTGAGGTCCACTTATTGTCGATGCTCACAGTGGAATGGACAACTACCATGTCACTTCAGGCATGACCACTTGTTCCTCCCCAAAAAATTTGGTGAATGTTGAGACTTAGTTTTGTTCTACATGGTATAAGTAATATTTCAAAATGAAACTATTTTTTGAAAATAAAGAATGACTTCATTAAAATGGTTTTGAAATTGGAAAAATGGGATTTATGATAATGGTTTTTTGGAATTATGATTTTAGACAAATATTGATTTTTGAAGATGAAATATTATGTATGGACCATAGAACTCCTTATATAAGTCTACATTTGTATGGGTATCCATGGAATGTGCATATTGGTATCTATGGATTCAAATTTATGAAAAAATAGACAATGGTCCATAGGATTCAATGGATGTGTAGTTGAAATAAATGGCTTGGCATTGTTTTTTAAATGTTATTTTGATGGAGGAACATGATTCAGGAAGATTATTTTCATTTTATGAAGTGGGATTTGTTTTGTGAATATATTATTTTGATTTCAGAAATGGACATGGTCGAAAAAGCTGTTAGGAATTGAAATGGATATAGTTGTTTCTAAAAATATAACTCTATTCTTTTTTTCAGGTGTTTCATTTTTCAGCTCCCTGTTTTGGATTAGGGTGTGGTTTTTTATTGTGTTTCAGGTTAATGTTGGATATGGATTTGTGTTTCTCATGTTGTTCAGAATATTCCCCATAGAAATGTCCCAAATGTTTCTTCAGATTCATGTCAAAACCTTTGATCATCACATTTGTTTATATTGTTTCATGGTGATCATGATTTTTTAGTGGTACTGGTGTGGTTTCAAGATGTATAGTGTGTCTTCAGATCATTGTGAACTCCCAAAGCTATGAGATTTCTTGATGTTCTTTGTTAGTTTTATGGTCTAACATTGGATGAATGTGGGATGTTTTATCCATTAACTATGTAAGTTTAAATGATATGGGTAGTGTTAAAGTCCATCAATTTTATGAGGGTTTATACCTTTAGAGGTGAAGACTATGAAAAAGTAAGTGCTCAGGATACCTCAGCAAGGCTAGAAGATGGCGAGATACAATGTTGAACACTCCATGGAGTATGTATCTTTTTCTATAGGGTTGGTGTTGTAGGATATGCTGAAGTCTTCCCTTTTCTATGGGGGTATTTTTCCATTGATTATAAGGATATCCCAATACTCCAAGGATGTTCATTTAGATAATTTAGTAGATAAGTCATTTTTAGTTGAGACGGTTCTTAGGAAGCAGTAAGTGGTTGTTTTCCATCATGAAGGTTCCATATCTGGTGAGGGTTTGATGCTAGATAATCATGTTTCTAGAATGTTTCCTTCATTGGTTTTGCCTTCTCTGCTCATTATACTATTCACTTATGTGCCATCATTGTTTGCGGTTCAAGTATTTTTATCAATTGGTGGAAATACTTTGAAGGAATGTTAATGTTTTGGTTGTCTAGGTCACATAGAAATGATTAGTAGAAAGAGTTTCTCAATGAATGAATTTTTATCAGAGGATGTTAGTGCCACATATCAAGGAATTAGTTTTTTAGTCATCATGGATTCAACCACATACCTCAGAGTGAATCTCACAGACAGTCTAGAGTTGTGTGGGTTGTGCGGAACCTTGGCCTAGTTTTCTTCCCCATGTTGGGGTGGGAGAGTTTAAATATTACTTCAAATAGTTTATTCTTATTTTATTAGTACATGTTTCCATTCTATATGTGTGATAAACATGTTCATTCATGATCTAAGTAGCTTTTTTCATCAAAATGTGGCTTCTAGATTTTTTTTTGAGATTGTTCCGAAATTATGTAGTTGGGTTTTGGTTTTAGTTGCGATTGTTAGGATATGTATGTGAATGTGAAAATTAATGCCTTTGGTTTTATTCTGGTTTGGCTTTTTTTTTTGGGTTTATCCCCAAGTGTTAGATGTTATGACTGGTATTGGAAATTCTCAGTATCTTAGATGTTTTGATCAGTTAGAGTGGTGAAAATATGGTGTTTTTGTTTGTATGGGGAGTTCCCAATCCTGGTGGTGTTTGATGTTTTTATGTTCCTGTATAGGTACCATTGTTATGGGTGTATAAATATTGTTTTTTTTAGATCATGTAGTGGGGATGCCCCTCTCATTTTTTCCCATTAACCATCATTTTTTAGTTTTCTCTGGAATCTTCCATAAGTGACTTGGGGAGAGAATGGTCACCTCGAGGTTCGTGGTTTTTCTTGGGTTTGATCGGTCTTGGGTAAGAGTAATTATTTTATTTTGGATGGGTGAAATTATGGGTAAATATGGTATCTGTGGTGGGGATATATTTAAACCCCGGAAGATAGATACTCATTTATTTTATCCTTTTCTTGATCTTGGATCATTTTACTGAGGTTTGGGTTGAGCCCTGTTTGATTTTTTTTTTAGAGTTGAGGTGAATATTTCCCTTTTCTCAGGCAACACTTGGTATGTGGAAACTGTGTGGCCTAGCCTAGATAAACATTCATTCTAGAGTTTAAAATATTCTACGACACAGATTATTACTACCCTTCTATTTATTACACACTTAAACATGATTTATTATGTAAACTCCTCACTTGATACATCATAGAAGATAGAGAGGTCTATTGTCTTTGGGGTATAGAATCATTACATAACAACTTCAAACATGAAATCAATATATTTATTGAAGACTTATTATTAATGACAACACACATTCCTTCGTACATATCATTTCATGGGATTACCTGAGGACATGCATAAAAAAGGGCCAGCTATATAGCCCAGTAGGGGAGTAAACATGTCATAACATGAAAATATAGTACATTTTAGGTAATAGGAATATCAGTGGAGCATAATAGAAACATGAACATAAAGGTATGATACAACATGTTTATCATAACATGGAAATGTGGAATCAACATTAAATGTGATATTAGCATTAGAAAAGGGTCACTGAACATGGAGCATGAGTAAACCCTCACTACACTTGAATTAGCATGAGTAAACTCTCATATCAATTAAAGTATCATGATACTAGTCTTAACCTGATGCATTGAGCGCTATCATGGCACTCCATTGTTAATTATTTCATTTCATTCATATGTGTGCCACACGTATCATATAAAATGGATATATTAAACATCACCATTTATTCCACCAATTATTCTCTCGGAGATCTTGATAGATTAATTTGTTTCCAGGGTTAATAGAGAAATACAAACTATGTGAATCACTAAAAAATATCTTTATTTAACTCTTGATTTGATGGAACACATAGACGTGACAAAAATCTCACAATTTATTATTTATTACCATTTAACTCCTAGTATTTCACTTTTCTTATAGTTTCCACTTTTTTCAAAATCCCCTCATCATCCATTTAAGAATCCTTTAACAATTCAAAATATAGGTTTAAGAAATAACTAGTGAAAGGATTCAATATGTTCCCTTATTTATGATTTTAGTGTCTATCTTCATCAAATCACAGAAGATTCAATTCTTTTTAATTATCATCAAATGAGTATTTCATTGGGACCTTTTTAATTAGAGATCTACCAATATTTTCACTTTATTAGGTGGGTAATGGATTGATCAATCATAGTCTTTGATCAGATGTAACCATATTTTTTGTGCACACTCAACTCTTTCTGTGTGAATATATACTTGAGGATTTTGTTATCCTTGTATATTTCACACTTCTCCCCAGATAGATAATGTCACCATATTTTTATTTTGAATATTACTACAACCCACTTAAGATAAAGTGTTGGATAGTTTTGATCATGAAAATTCAATTTCCTTGAAGCATAGTCAAGGAATTTGTCATTATACATCAACACAAAACTCATTCCCTTCTTTGAAAAATCACTAAATACAACAAAATATTTTACAATTGTGCATAGTTTGAGCACGGTGGCAGTGAAAACATTTTATTCTCCATGAATATCTCTCCACATTTATCACAGAAATCAAACTTGACTCCATTCTCATTTAGCTTAGTAAGAGTGTTTGTCAATTGAGAGAAATTTCTCGAAAATCAGAGATAATATCTAGCTAACCCCTAGATTCTATTGATATCCATTACGAATGTTGGCCTCAGATATCCCTCAATACTAGATGTCTTAGAGGTATCCTTGGATATCCCAGTTCCTGTGTTGGTATGACCCATGAATGAGATACCTTGAACTAGAAATCACATTTGATTAGCTTTTCATATAGATTCTCTTATCAAAAGGTCCCTAGTACAGTTCATAGATACTTTTCATGACCCTACTTGGTTTTAGAGTATATTATAATATCATATATAAATACTATGGCAGATATGTCAACGTAATCTTTAAAGACTCTATTCATCGTGTCTATGAAAATTTCTGGAGAATTAGTGGGTCTGAAATGTATAACAATGAATTTATTGTGACTGTACCTTATACAAAAAGTAGTCATGGGGATATGCACCTTTTTCAACATAAATTCGTAATATCCTGACCGCAAATCAACCTCGAAGATGTATTGTACTCCAGAAAGCTGATCAAACAATTCATGCATTTGTGGTAAAGGATACTTGTTATTTATCATTATTTTATTGACCTCATAATAATTAATGCGTAGGGGCATTAAACAATCATTATTCTTGATGAAGAGGAATGGTGAACCCCATGTGTAATAACATGGATGTATAAAACCATTATGTAGAATCTCGTGTAGTTCTTTCTTCAACTACTCAAGAACCCCAATAGACATTCTCTTCGATTTCTGGGATATAGACAATTCCCCAGGAATAATATCAATTGAGAATTCTGTATCTCTTCTAGGTGTAAGGCCATGGAATTCCTCATGAAACACTTCAATGAATTGTCTCACATTAGGAATGTCTTCAAGGATGGTTAAAAACATAGAATAAATCATCTGAACATGATACGCATGCTCATAGTGAAGTAATATCAACGCTTGAAATGATGGTTACAATATTGATCCATCCTCCCCCTTGCAGTTGTAATGAATTGGTGTTCAATTCTCCATATGGACATTGATTTCCCTCTCATGACAATAAATGTTGGAACTATATTGGGATAGACAATACAAGCCTATAATTTCATCAAATTCAAAATAGAAAGTATGTTGAGGTTCACTGGGATGTTTAGTCCACGGATTGTGATCAGGGAGGAGAAATATTCATGGGTTGCAATGATTTCCACATTGCCCATTCTCATTGAAATCCTTAAATCTATGATTTTTGGTAGTGTAGGGATTTTTCTATGATGTTTTGGGGATATAAAAAAATGCATATAACCAGAATAAAAAAGTACATTAGAAATTCATGAATGAATAACTTGTGTACCTGCCCCCACATTGTTATCGAGGATCACATAGGTGGTAGTGATTGAAAAAGATCTCCTTGGTGCCTTGAAGGTTTTGGTTGCCTCTTAAAAGCCCTGTAAAAGGGAACTTATATTTAAAGTGACCAGGACCATTAAAGATAAAGTAATGAACAACACATTTGGGGTTTAATGGAGCGTTCATCCCCCTATCACAACTGTAGGTTTTTCTTGTCGGTAGTTTATGATCAGGTGTCATTCTCTTCCACAAATAAATAATTTCATTGTACAATTTAGTCAATATTCATGGAGCTTATTTTTTATTATTGGAAATTTGGGTGAGATATTATCATAAAATCATTGGATTTATAAATTGGGACACAATAATTGATGTCCACCTTATGCTTCTTATCCCCATGATACCCCTAAGTTTCAATGATCTCCATTGCGACTTTGAGGGAATATACGACAATTTCCTCATAGCTATCAGAGTCACGAATCACCAACGCATTCTATAGGCTAGTTTTTATACCATTAAATAAGTGATGAACCCAACATTCTGGGGTAACAACAATGCCAAAGGCATTTTTTGCAGGCCTTGTTATGTTTTCCTCGTACGCTCTAATATATTCGTCTTCTTTTTTTTTCTTTTGGACCAGGAAGTCCCTTTCCATCTAAAGGAATAGAGTTCAAGGAATATTTTTATTGAAAAACATTTTCCATAAATCCTTCCATTTTAATGAATCAATATGTTCCTCAGGCTTCTTATTTTTGATCAATTTCCATAATTGCTCAGCATGACCCCCACATGATAAGAAGCAAGAAGAACCTTCTCTTATTTGGATCATTGAAGGATGAAGATGATCTTTTCAATGCATTTCATATATTCTTTGGAAATTGGGGGATCACGTGTTCCATTAAAAGTGGAAGGACTTTGTCTCATTAATCTCTCAATTATGACTAGTTCATTCTGGGGGGGGGGGGTTGAACGTTCCTCTTGATCCATGCTTATTTTCAAAACTTGTGTTAACTGAGAGATTATTGTGAGAATGTTTGTGATTCCTACTCCATCATATTGAGCATCTTATTAGAACTGTCATGAAATTGATCATCACATTAGTTGTTATATTGAGTCCTCATATCACTATCCATTTTCCAGAATAAAAGGAATGTAAGGGGTAACACATAAATTTTAATGCCAAGGAAAAAATGGAAAAATTATTAGTTACACTTATTTCCATAAATTATGTATTTCAAGGACATAATAAATATTATCCATGACCTACTTCCCAATAAATAATCTTTCAAGGCATTTTTTCCTTAATAATAGTTCATACTACACTCACGAATTTACTAAAGAATATCCCCTATGTGGGTCATAACCAAGAGTGCAACAAGGCCCATTTTTATGTACCAGTTCCCGTTCGAGTCTAGAAAATTGAGGTGTTTTTGAATATTACTCCTACACACATCAGTGCCAGATCCCTCTCTACCTTCTCATATATAGACAGAGATGTATTTTATTTATAAAACACTTAATCAATACTCAAAAAAATTAGGGATGTTTTTATAATACACAGTCTTATTTGTAAGGCTTTCTATAGGGTTTTTTCAAATCATAATACCAAATATAACAAGATATATCCTTAGATACCAACTATAACAACCCTGATATCTATTACACATTTAAAAATGATTTATTAAATAAACTATAAATATGATAGAATATAGATTTTGGAGAGTTCTAGTGTCTTTGGTAGTTAGAATGATTACATAACCACATAATACATGAAATAAAAATCATTATTTAAGACATATTTTTCACGACAACACACATTCCTTTGTACATAGCATTACATAGGATATCCTGGGGACTTGAATAATGAATGGGTGAGCTATAAATCCCTATATGAGAGTAATCATGTCAATACATAAAGAATACAGTCCGTTTTAGGCAATAGAAATATCAATATAGCATAAGATAAAAACTATCATAAAGGCATGATATGACATGATTATCATAACATGGAATTGTTGCATCAACAATTATCATGATATTACAGTATACAGGGCTCATTGTAGGTGAATCATGTTTAAACTATAATTTCACTTTAATTAGCATGAGTATACCCTCATTGCACTTGACATATCATTATACTAATCTTTACCCAACACATTGGAGTGCTACTAGGGCACACCCGTCTTAATAATTTCATTTCATGCATAAGTGTGCCACATGGATCATATAACACGGATTCATTAAACATCATCATTTATTCCATGACAATGGATTATAGGGTTCATATATAAGACTATATAATAAATAACTAAATGTATATAAAGGTTAATACTTTTGATAATGAAAAGGGGGTGGTAATAACTACACAATGAATTTGGCTTGGAAAATCATGGTGCAATTTCAGTAGCATAACAACATGATTTAAGAAATCAAAAAAAATGGTTGATAAGTGATCAAGGAGTGTCTCATCATATTTTCATGAAATTGGAAGTAAGGGGGTCTTATAGATAAGTGTCCCAAAATATGTAATGGAATTTATATTGATAATACAAAATAATTCATTGAATTAAAATGAAGATAGAGAAATCCCTTATATAATTTTTGCATGGTAACATGTGTAAATGAGATTCATTAATGGTATACTAATGGGTATCTCATAATTCTAACATATATAGGAATGTATGGGAGATGTGTGAAATCATAAACCAACATTTTCAATTGAAATATTGTTATAAAAATATAAATAAATTGTTAAATTAATTATAAATGAAGAAATACCTTAATTGGAAGTGTGATCTCAATGGATTGGGATAGTATTGAGAGTGGTTTCTTGGGAGATTTGGGTGACATTGAAGGATTATAGAGAGAGGATGCAGAGATTTGTCGATCTCCAAAGGTTTTGATTTAAGAGAAGTGGGAACTTTGGTGGGTTTATATAAGAAAGGATAGGGAATTCATTGTTATTTAGGTTATGAACACCACGAATTAAAATACTCAAAACCACCAACCTACCCATGGTATTTTCCCATGTTTTTTTCCAAAAGATAGTGGAAAAAATATTTGATATGGTCAATGGAAAAAAATATTAAAATATGTTGCTTTATTTTGTAGACGTGAGTTACAAACTCAAGGAATCATTTTTAAATGTCAAAATGTTTTATATGTTAGGGAGGGTCCACTAAATACTGGTAAAATAAAACAAACTAAATTAAAATCACAATATTTTAATGGAAAAACATAATTGGATGAACATCAAATTTATTTCATTTCATTACATCAATATTTGGTCATTATGATGTCATAAAACAAATTATATAATTAAATGTTATATAATTTTTACCAAAAAATTAGACACATAGAAAATTATGAAAAATTAACCATTGGATAATTTGAACATATTGATTTGAAAATTAATATTTATTTTATCTAAATAATTTTCTAAATTTTTGATTTTTTACTTTTATTATAATAACCAAAATTTGTAAATAATTCAAAGTTTTTGAAAAGAACCACTTTCAAACCTTAATAAAAATCACATTTGTATTCAGAATAAATATTCTAGAATTTATATTTAATAAAAATTAATTTTTTAATAATAAATTATTTAAATATTATTGAATTCAAACTACATTTTATTGACCAAAATAGATTTCATATTTGAATATTAAATAAAAATAATATTCATTCTTTGAAACCCATAAACAATTAAATAATAATAAAGTGAATTTATATTATTTTTAATATACAAAAATAATTCACATAATCATAGTTCAATGGTCTGGTTACATAACCCCTTTTATGAACTATATATGACCTAAGGGTAAGGTGTGGGATCGTGATAGAATCTTTTGGTGCATCTAATAACATCTCTCAGGTGGTAATATCTATCAACTCACACTTCTCTCATAGGTGGTTCCATCAGAACTTAATGTGTTTAAGATTGACTTGGACATGGTCAAGAGTGAAGCCTAGTGACACCACCTATAATCCGTGGTCGAAAAAATGGGCTTCGTACAGAGTAATTCTACTAGATGAGGCCATCACTTCCTTTGTCTAGATAAATTGGTGGTGATAAATACATATTTTTATACTTGTCAATTGAATAGTATTCAACAACTATATTATAAATGGTCACAATTCATAACTGTACTTTGAAATCTGTAAAACCAAGAATGGGCTTATTTTATATAAATATTTTAAACAATATTATATTTAATTAGTTCAAGAGGAATTTTCATTAATAGAAGATTTAGTCATTATACATCTTGATCATGGTTAGTCTAACCATGCTGGTTAGACATATGGTCGATTCCTCCATCAGAAGTTACTACCATCTGGTTGGAACACGGTATTGTAAATAGGGCACCAAAACCAAATAATGGGACCCTATATTTAAAAATAAAAAATTATGATTCTACTAAATGCCCATATTTACCCTAAACCAGAACCCATATCTATGGGATGTTTCTGGAACTTGATGAGGTACCCATACCCCTATCCTAGTTCCTCCTCTTCCAAGGATGCTTCCCCTTTGATTCCATGGTGAGTTTTTAGGATTTATTTGTCATTTTACACCTTTACCATCTCCTCCCATGATTTAATATTTTTCCATTGGGTGTTTCTCACTTAGAAGATTCCTAATGTTCACGGTTTCTGTTTGGGTTTTTCTAATTTAGATTCTAGGCTATGCAGATCATCTATGGGGTTTAGTTCTTACTTCCCCTAATGTTTTTTTCTCATTCGCACTCCATTGAGGTTGGTGTCTCCATTAATTATTTTGGAATATTCCCTTGATGATTGTGTGTTTTCAATTTATTATTAAAATTCATTATCATCTTCAAAATGAACCTAGTTTGTTTAGTTTGGCATTTTATTATTGTAATAAATTCCAAAAAATGGGTTTTGATGTTATTATCAATATATGCCTAGGTGTATATGAACTAAATGTGTTCGATAAATTCCTAGTTTTTCATTATGGGTAAATTTCAGTTGTTCGATGGTGTTTTCCCTGTGAAATCATTACTTAAAATGGTTTAATTGTTATTTAGGCATTACATATGAAACATGGTGACTTTAAAATTAATATTTTAATGATGTTCTAGGAGTCTCAATTTTTTTTCTAAAATGTTTGCGTGCTCCTTTTTAAATTATGTGTGGTTATCAGGATTGGGTTGAAAGTAAATGGTTTTCATAAAAATGGGTATGGGAGTTTTCATGGATATTAGAGCATGTCATTGGATGATGGCCCATCCATGGGTCCTGAAGCTGCATTCATGGATGTCCATTCAAATGAATATGGAACTCTAAAACACCTTTCCTTTGAATGTTTTTCACACATCCTTCAAACCCATTTCTCATTAATGGTTCTTTGATTTATAAATAGGGAAAGTGTTTCTTCCTGAAATTGGAAAATTTAAATTTAAATATGTTATTCAAGGTTTGGTTTGTTTGGCCTTGAAACATGCTTTGCAAAGATATAGAAAAGGGTAAAGTCTTGTTTAGAAATTGAGATGGTTTTTGGTCAATATTTGGATTGAAAGCATGTTTTCAATGCGGTTGGTGGAAGTGGAATTTATCTTTTTATTAAATGGTTTTTAAATATTTTTTAAAAAGGAATTAGTGTGGGTAGAGATAAGGTTCCATTTGAAAAAATATAATGTTTTTAAAGAAAGGGTTAAATGATTATATAATGTGATGGCCTATTTGTAGAGTTTGATGAAGTATTATATATATATATATATATATATATTTGGGAATCCTTTTGGGGATTTTACTATATGGTTTTTCGTATAGGTGGTGTCTATGTTTGGCGTAGGAAAGTTCAGCTTTAATTGTATGGTGAGTCACACATGAGAGGGCCTCTTATATACATTGTATACTATTATGATGAAATTACTGGGAGTGTTTTTGAAGTTTTAGTGAGGGATGCTAATCTACCCCGATAAGATGGGTTGGTACCCCTAGATATGCTGAGTGGTTAGGTGGGATGTGCCTCTAGATTTATCAATTGGGGGTGTCTAGATGGTTTTAGACTATGGGGATTCACCATACCCAAACTAGTGATACCGAACCGAGTACATCCAAGGATTTTTCTAGGGATGTTTATTTAATTCCAAGGTTAATAACTGTATGTGTTTGGTCTTGGTCTGTTGCAATTGGTCTCTATATTCCACTACTTGTATGTTTTCTACAAGGAATGATATGTGACTTGATTTGAATTTGAGTCGGGTTTGGGCTTCTAAAATGAAAAAATATTTCTAAATATAAAAAAAGTTGTATGTGTAATTTTGGAATAGGGGAAGTTGTGTAGTTTATCTAAAAGTATAATAAAATATTTTCCAGAATTAATTTTCAAACTAGTGTTGGTGGACTATTTTTGGGAAATAAAATGTACAGATTCTATGGTGGTTACCCATTATGTTGTGTAGCTCACACACTACATGTATTATTCAGTGTTAGTAGACCCGAGCTATTTTTCATGATAAGCTCAGTATTCAGGGTTCTTAGTTCATGTGACCATTTTTGCATAAGCAGAGTCTTTTTTTTAGTGGGGACTAAGAGATCACATGGAGATCATTATAGCATAGTTCATATTCATCATTGTATATAGTTTCTGCTTTATTATGTGTTTGTAAATGAATCTGTTCATAGATATTTAGTTGTGCTTCAGTTGTTAATGGTGCATCAGTTTGTTTATTTTTATTTTATTTTATTTTATTTTATTTTGGAAAATCATTCCCACAATGATACTTCTAATTCATGGAACTAGTTTCTAGCTCGTGGTGATTGGGAACTCCCATTGGGCCAAGAACCGTACCTGGTCCGGTGCCTGGCCTGTGTGGAATCCAAGCCTACCTAATGACACATTATCCTTCAAATAGACACATTTTAAGGTATTTTTTCTTATTCATTATTACAATTTTGTTCCGATGATGGAATTATGAAATTTAATACCCATGTTTACTACAGTCAATTTAAAATTTGGAGGAAGTAATTTTTTTATGTAGAATGTAACACTCATTGATTTTGTGATTTTTAAATAAATATAATGTGTTAAATATATTTTTCTAATTGAAAAACTATTTTTATCTTGTGTTATGTACAATAATTATTATAACAATAATTTCGAACATGACTATTTTTAGCATGGGTATCACGCAGAATTTACCTTACCTTATGATACATACAACAATGATTTTATGCTTAAAACTATATTTTTTCTAAAAAATTGTTTGGTCACCTTTTTAAATCATATTTGAAAACTAATTTTTTAGAATTTTAAAATATTTATTGGCAAAATTATTTTTACTTTATGCAAAAATCATGTTTTAATTATCCTAGCATGAATTTTGGATAAGTTCCTAAGTATAAAAGTTTCTCGATGAATTTTAAAGAATACAGATTTTTATTAAAAATTATAATTTCATTTTAATGATTTTAAAAAATCAAAAAATTATTTATGATTATTTTAAAAGAAAAATATATAAAAATATATATCTATTAGTCAAATTTTTGTTTCATTGTAATAATTATCATATTGAATTTTGTTATAAAACATTTTTGAAATTTTGAACATTTAATCTCTAAAAACCTACTTCCCCATGCTGAATGTGGGAAAATATTTAAATAAAGATTTTAGAATTATGATAATATAATTTTAAAAAAATTTATTCATTATTTTGAATCAGGATAATTTATATCATCTAAATGTCAAAAAAATTTTCATTATAATAAATAGAAAAAATACTACATATTATTTACTACCGATAAGGTAAAAATGGGTTTATCACAGGTAAAAAAATATATGGGTTATTAATGATGAAAAATATTTCCCAAAAATATTATATTGTTATTTTTAGACATTATAAAGTATATATTTTTTAATTATATTTTTTGGAACCTTTGGGCATGTGAAAAACAAGTTCACAAATTATTTATCTTAATAAAATATATGTGTGCATATCATCTATCTTGTTAAAGGCCACCCAAAATACTATACTTTTCAAAAATCCCAAAGAATATTTTTCATACAATACATACCAAAATAGCATCCTTAATTCCTTCCAATCATCCTCGAATAAAAATTGTGTTCAAATATCCAACCTATGATAATTTATTTTGCAAACAAAAAATGGTGTATGAAGAAATGGTAACATCCATAATTGAGTGTCTTATTTTATTTCATCCACAAAATAAATAAGTTCTTATTATGTATTATAATATAATAATATCATTATCTTTAATATAACAAATTTTATTCTTTTAACAAATAACCTAAATCTTTCTTCTCATCCATCAAAGGGTTTACAAAACCACAATTCTTATGTAAGGCGGGCTACCTTTTCTCAATTCGATGTAATTTGATTTCTATAACCACCATTAATGAATTTTTAGAATGATGTATTTATTGTTTATCTATGATATATATGATATTATTTTATTCAGAATTCATTATATCTGATGTTCCCTTTAACATTCTGTTCAGTAAGAATATGACAACACGATTTTGTGGGTACGATAGTTTACCACCTCCTGATGCAATGTGATTCATTAATACATCACATTAAAGGTAATAAAGATGGGTTATATTAAAATTTATGATTTATTTAAAATAAAAATTATTCATTAATGGTAATATATTATTCCCGTTTTAGTATGCCATTTCATAAGGACAATGGAAACATCATTTATGCGTACGTTTGACCTACTATCTAAATGAATAATGTATTTCCTATTTTATATTTATCTTTTATGAATAACTATCAATACTTGTATAATATAAATATATGATATATAAGTAAGTAATATCATTATGTATAATAAGGAGCATTGATAAAGGTAAAAAGAATGAAAATTAAAAAACATAACTTACTTGAAAAATACAGTAGCTATTACCCAAAACAAGACTTTACCAGGGAATTGATAACAAATGGGTAATAAATGGTCATAATTAAATCAAATATAACATTATATGTATAATTACTGTTCTTATATAGTTGTATAATATACTAATATTAATTATTCAAGAGTTTTTAATGTGTATTAATGAATTCAAGACATATGTTAATGAATTTCTATCTCACTTATATTTTATTTGAGACACACGCAATATTCCACACATGTCTAATTTTATGGTGAATATAATACTAATAATTTTATTTTATTATGATTTTATTGAAAATTAATTATTTTTATATAACAATTTTGTGATCTATCTCTTATGGGGTTTACAGAACAAATGTAACCAAACTTGTAAGTTTTTTATGGTTTAATCTCATCATTTAAAGAGATATTTTTTTTTTGCTTTTGATGATGAAATATTATGATCCATATCTCAATAAATAAATAAATTTTATTCCCCTATCATTAATTCATGAGAATAAATGTTTTCTTTTCATTTTATTCATTTCATAGTCTCAATAGTTCAAAATAATTTTTTTAAAACCATCTATATTTCTGCCTTCAGTTGAAAAACTTTTTTATTCCAAAAATAAGGGTTCCAAAATATTTATGAAATTTCATTAACATTCATAAAATTGTCCATTAATGTCATTTTCACCCATTTTTCACTTTTTTAAAAAATTATTTTATTTGAATATTATGACTTGTTTCCAAACAATTGTAGTTTAGATGTTACTAAAAATGTTAATGGATTAATGATTTTAACAAGTAAAATATGAATGGAATTATATTCTTCTATAACCAATAAGTTCATTTAAGCTTCATTTATTATTTTTTATGTCAGTTTTCAAATAAAATTATTTTTTAAGAGTTTTATTTAATAATTTCTTTATATTGGAATGGATATTTTCTTTAAAAAAACATTTTTAATTATTTTTAATATTCCATTATAAATATTGAAGGTTATTTTCAATGAAAATGTTTTCCAAAATATTTTATGATTTTATAGTTTCAAAATTTTATTTTCAATTAAAAGTTATCATCCTATGTAAAAGTTTTAAATTAACTTTAAATCCTATTTTATAAGATTTCAATCATATTTTATAATAAAATTATTTCCAAAATATTTTCAAATTTTGTAGTTTTAAAAAGTTGTTTTTAATGAAAAGATATTTTCATCATGAAATGTTTTAAATGATATTTCAAAATCATTTTCCATCTATGATGAAATATGATGATGTCATTCTTGCCTTAATGGGTTTATGATCCAACTATACTATTCAAATTATTTATATTATTGGCTTATATTTATAATGTCATGATTTTTTGGAAGCATGATTCCCATACATGGGTTATACCATGAAGAAATTCTTGTGAAACACATTTCTTTTCAATTGTTGTGATATAATTAAATGATCGAATGATAATGAATCCTTCCAGTTTTATATAGGACATGATATTACAAAATTTATATGAAACCCATTTCATATAATTCATTATGATATGATGAATACTATATTATATTCTCACACCCATAAATATGATTTTCATTATATTGTGGCTGATATCAATATCTCCCTCAAATGTATCTGGTAAAGAACTATATGTCATGAGGTAGAAAGGACCATAATATGGGGTCAACCTAGTTCAATAATAAAAATTGTATACTATTATGGATTTTGGGGGTGAAACATAACTACTATGACAGTTTAGGGAGTGAACCCATTCTACTATGATAGACTTGGAAGTGATCATGGGTTTAAATGGAAATTATTTTCTCTGCATATGGGTATGAAATTATTCTATTGCTTATTATAATTTTATCATATGATTAATCATGTTGGTTGATTCCTTTAAGATTTGTATAAGACCCCGCACTTAAATATCACTTAATCATGAATTAAATGAATAATTCACATAGTGGATCTTTTCTGATTTAGAGTTTTAGAGAATTGGGTCATAACTATTACATCTCAAAAGATTAAATAGTAGAAACTTCTACTAAGATTCTATAAAATAGAAAAAACAATTAAAAAGAATCATGTCTAGTTCCATGTTTTAGATAGAATGTCTTTCCTCGATCCCATCCTTGACACTATTCATCTTTAAGTCATGTGGAAAACATTTCAAAAAATTGGGATGAGCATAGAAAGCCCAGTAAATGATACACAAAAAAGGAAAACTATTAGTTTTTCAAAACAACAAGTAAACCCATATTATATTATAAAAGGAATACTTATCACCTTTATGAAGTAGTATAAAAAAACTTTTCACTGAATAAAAGATCATTACTTACCACTTTTTTAACCAAAAGATTACCATAAAAACCCATATAAAGAATACATAACATATAAAGGTAACATGGGACATAAACGTACTTAAATGGAATAACCATATGGTCTACTTCCACACATATCACTTAATGTAATAGCCATACAGCCGGCTTCCATACCCAATGCATTGGAGGTTATAACGTAACCACCCATCCTGGTATTCACATCACCACCCGTCATATATTTTATCACGTAACCACCTGTAAAATGTCCAAGTACCATCATTACACATAAAATATTGAAAATTTAAACATTTCAATAACAACATTTGATTTGCAATCACAATAGGTAATTCCATGATATTGAATTAATCAATCCATTTTCAACAATCAAATAAAAGAGATTTTTGAATCAAAGTGTCCCATACAACTTTGAAGCTTTTAATGGAATTATAATTTTAAAAATTTAATTTCCATATAAAGAAATACTAAAAACCATTTTGAAAACATGGACATAAAAGATAAATATTTAGAATAATTAATCTTTAAAACATTTAAAAAGATATTTTTATTGAAGAGTTTTTAACAAAATGAGAGACTCTTGAAAACAAATAATTGTGGAATAACATTTAATCTAAACTTTATAATATCATGATAATAAAGGGATTCATTATATAACATGCCAAAGGACAGTATACAGACCATATAAGAGTGAATTGGTGCATAACAACAATGAAGTCTCAATGGAAATGAAAATTGAGATGAAATCCACTATAAAGATGGTATCCTTAAATTAAGGATAAATATAACACATAATTATGTGTGAGAAATATAAATAAACCCAATATAATTGGATATTATGTTTGAGACAATAAGAGGTAATTCACACATAATCTTGGAAAAACAAAACCAATTACATAGACATTTAACTCAATGAAATGAGATTGAGTTATGATTTCCCATACAAGTTCACAAGAATTTATTAATGAGATTATTATGTGCATAAATAGTATATCCACAAAATGGATTGTGTAAATTACTACATAGTGATTCCACACATAATCTTGGAATAATAAAATCACGAATTAGAAGTTTATCCCAATGAATTGAATGTGGGTTAAGAAGTTCCCTTATAGAAATACGACAGCCTAACAACGTCATTTTAAAATTCAGAAAATGACTTGATGAGAGAGATAATGGTATCTCATCACTTCAACATAAAATTTACATAAATAAGGATATATAAGAACATATCCCAATATAATATGAAGTTAATTAAAATACATAACAAAAGAAGTCTTTTAAAAAGAGGAGGGTGAAAGGTCCCCTTGCCGAGTTGGGTAACTTTCAAAACGTACACCCCATGGAAAAAGGGCCATACAATGAAGATGTAAATAACCATAAATGAAATTATGCTACAAAAATTGATTAATAATGGGAAGTACATGAACCACACAAAGGAAATAGTGGCAAACATACCATAAATGTCATGAAAATAAAAGTGAGATTAAAAATCCCTTACTAAAACTCGACAGCCTAACGGTGCCAGATAAAACTTTCAAAAATGGATTTATGAGATCAAATAGGGTCTCTTATAAAATTATCACATAAATTACATTATGATAAATATAAAATAACATCCCCAAACATATGAAATATGAGCATAAATGGAATGTCATAAAAGAGAGTACTTAAAAAGAAAGAGAGAGGTTGGATCCCTTACCTCAAGTCTGACTTGTCTTGTTAGTTTCTTTATATTCCTGAATAATAAAAATTGGTCAATTTATAATTTTTAGGGACAAATTTTAAATATTATTATTCAGTTCATATGACATATTATAATGTTATATTAATTGGTTAATAATGTGAGTTCATATTAGACGTTTTTGTCGATGTTTGGTACATGAGTAAAAATGAACATGTATGAAAATGATTGTCCATGTATTTTTAATTAAATCATCTCCAGAATAGTATTAATGATTTAAATATCATATATATCCAGTAAATATTAATTTTATACTACTCCATAACATTTTTAGATAAAAAGAAAATAAATGCACCATTCATGGAGACGGTAGGCCGTACGTACGCATGAACGCTACTTTCATTTCATTGTCATATTAATGGAATTAAAAACAATTGAGAGAGATATATATATATTATAATTCCAGTATAATATATTTTTTATATAGGTCACATAGGTTCATTAATTTCATTATTTTTACATTTGATGTATTGCATGAACGAGTCACATCACTTGAGGGGGCGGTAGTCCACACTTCCTCGTATGAAATTATCGCATTTGCACAACATGAAAAGCATAAAGGAATGTTTTAAATATAAAATTCAGAAGCATATAGAAAAAATAAATACCATATATATAATATATAAAATATAGTGACATCATAATGGATTCCATTAAAGGTGTTATCAGAAGATTGAGCAATCATCGTTTCGTGAGGCAGAAATTCGTCATCCAAAGAAAAAGTATGTTCTTTAACCATTAGACGAAGGTGTCTGTAAGTGTAGCAAGAATCCTTCACATAGAAATATCCTAGTATATTGATGATACAGGTTTTGTTACAAAATAAATTAGTAAAAAGATTTTAGGGGTTTGGAGAAGCAAAATAAAACAAAAGAACATTAAAGAAGACTTTACCATTAAATCGGGTAGCTCTCTTTGGTTTGAACCAAAAGGGTTTCTTGAAGAGTTTTATACACAAGGTGAGGCTTCAATTATGAATAGAGTTATGTGGAGAGATGAAATGGCTAGGGTTTTTCCGAGACAAATTATTGAGTGGTGTGGGTAAGGTGGTAGAGGTGGGGGCCGTTTATAGGAGAAGAGAAGGGGCACTCTTGGAAAGTCAAAAACGGTTACATTATTTTCAAATGAGTTTCGGATTTTAAAGGTTCCAAATTAATATATTTAGAGGATAAGGTGATAAGGGTTCTAAATCCACCCATCCAATAGGTTTTTTACATGTTTAGGTCTTATATTTTACATTATCTTTTTTTTATTTAAATTGTTAAATAATGAGGTAATTGCTGCATCATCATGATGTCATAAATAACTTAATTTATATAATATCTAAAAATTATAAAAAACATTTATGATGTAGGAAATCATTTTATCTTTCCAATGACTATATATATTCAAGAATCTGACTTGTATAACCTCATGTAAGAGTAATTTTAGTAAAATAGTACATGTTTGTGTCATTTTTACTTTTACTTTAAATAAAAAGAATTAATGTCATTATCTTACAGAAGTGGCTCTATGGGGTCTCAAAAATCGACCCATGGGATGTGTTGGTCGGCCATGACTCATCCAATAGGGTTATAATAAGTGTCAAGATATTTTAATTTTATTATAATATCATTTTTACTTTAAATCAGACTAATTACATTTAATCGCGATTAATAAAAATTAAAAGTTACTATTCACCAAAAACTATATTAATCTCATTGAACCACATTTTACTTCCTAATGACATTCATGTCTGTCAGATTTTTGAAAATCAAATCACAGAAGTGGTAATGTTTCATTTAAACGAAAAATTACTTTCTTTAACTACCACATAATGGATTCACTATTCATAAAAATTGAAGTTTTTCAGAAAAATACCAAAAATTCACCCTAAGCTATATTTGATACTCCAAATTCAAAAATGATGTCTATTTTACAAAATAAAAAACATATAAGTTTCATAAATTAATTTAGTAATTAATTCCCACTGTCTAAACAAATAGAGTGTTTTTAAGAAACAATATCTATTAAAAGATTAACACTAGTTTAAGTCCAATTTCAAAGAAAAATTTATTCCAATGACCACCATTGGATTAAATGGTAAAAATGTATTCAAATTACACTTTAATATCAATTAAAAATATAATATACCCATCTAAATAAATCATAATAAAAGGAGGTTTTGAATTAAAATGCAACATTCTCACTAAAAATGATCTTTATCGGAAAAATAACAAAAATTTACACAAAGTAAATTTTTATGTCAGATTCTAAAGAAGGATTTTATTTTGTCAAATACAACATATAAAATTTTCAAAAGTATATTTAAAAAGGTTTCTCCATCAAAATGTTGTTAATCGACCTTTAAAAAAATATTAGAAGATTTATGCTTAAAATTGGATTCATTTTCATTTTACGCCTCTAACATTTTTTAGATAAAAGTACATTTATTTGACAAACATATATAATCATATTGTAGTTAGTTACATTATTTCCGGCCATACAATGGATAGGCGTTAACTACTATTTAAAATAATATTATTTTATTATTAGAGTGCAACGTAAGATTTCAAAGGAACTCGTTGTCACATATTGGGTACGCCATCGAGCATAAAGTTCTCTTTAAAGTAATATTAACATTTTATTCACAAATATTTATAAACATTAGTATTTAATATTATTTATTTAACTGGGATGTTACATCCTTCCCCCTTTTGGGAATTGCGTCTTCACAATTTCAAAATTGGGCTTGGAAACTCCATTGAATGTCCCACATCAGAATAAGAGTTAGTAAAACTATCACTTAAAAAGAATGGGATAGAAGAACAAAGGTCACCCGAGTTAAACCATACTAGGATTACATGTTTGAAAATATGGATATGGATGAAAAAACAAAGCATCATGTTCTGATAGAGAGTGATAGTAAACATGTCTAGGAGAAAGTTAACCATAAGAAAATCACAAGCTTGTGATGGGTTAAATGGTATTCGATTCCCCAGTAGGAAAAGTTAACAGAAAACTTTTTTGTTTTAAGTTACTCTTAATTGAGGAATTTATTTTTGAGCTTAGATAAATCATAATGAAACATTCTTACTTGTCACTTACACTTTCAAATTTTACTAGATTCCTTAATCAAACACATATTTTCTCCAAAAGACGAGTATTTAGGAAGGCTTGTTCGCATTAAGTGTACTATAATCAACTTCTTGAGAATAACCTAATCCACAAAAGAGAACTATATATTTCTTATGTCTTTAGATATCAACCAAAACCAAACCAAAAACTTTTGTACAAGATCAGATAATACCCAAATAGGATATTTTTTACAAAAAGAAAAACTACTCCTAATCTCCAAAATTTGTCCAACAATACCCAAAGTTCAACTAAGACCCTTCAATAAACAACTATACATGAAATTATTCAAATTAATACAAACTAATATTGGAACCCAAATCTCTGAAAAACATAATCACATTGTCTTCCAAAGTGAATCTTAACATTTATCCCCAAATAACACCAGTTACTCTTGATGTATGACATTGAAAAGTAATTATCCTAATCACATATTCTCCATGATTGGATAATCATTTACGTAGATAACCCAAAATAAACTTATTATTGATTCATAAAATCATATAACTATAAGAAATTAGTCAAATTAACCATAGACTTAACGTAGTCCAGTGGTAGGCGATAAATACCAGTAGCACTTCGGTTGTGGGTTCTATTCCCACACCTTTGTCCGACGCGATGTGTTGACACATGGTCTGTGTGTTGTCCTTTTTTACAAAACTACACAATTCATAAAACATTCCCTAAAACGAGATAAAATCTTCAAAAATGATCATAACATATTTTAACCTCAAGTTTATCTCATGACTTTCATTTTCCATCATATCATAGAGTAACCCATAATTACCTAAAAAGTAGGGATCAGATAAACCCTAATGGTTACCTTTATAATTATTACCTGAACTTCTACATCGAGTTGGTCATCTCGTACATGATGTATTAGAGAAATCACCATGGTTAAAGTGGTTGATCATGACTCCTTGATTGTTGGTTTTGCACAACCATGATATTCCTCATTGAATCCCCCATTTCATCCAGTCTCTTAATCAGAGAACCACCATAGTTTCCATCAAACCCATTGTCACTTTGGTGCATGCTAGATCCATACATTTACTAAAAATAGAAATGTAAAAGTGAATATATCAACAAAATCATCATGTACTAATAAGGAAGATAAACACTAAGATATACATACTCATTCACTTTGTCTAAAAACTATGACTCTTTCTAAAATCTTAGCCATTATGGTAATGTTACTTATGCTTATAGAATATCCTAACCTCTAAAGTTATATATATTGACCTCTGATACCATTTATAAGTCCACGAACTTAAATATTACTTAATCATGAATTAAATGAATAATTCACATAGAGGTTCTGTCAAGGTTTATAGTTTTAGATAATTTGGTCATAACTATTACATCTCAAATGATTACATAGTAGACACTTCTACTATCTTTCCATAAAATTAAAAAACACTTAAAAATAAACATGTCTAGTTCTAGGTTTTAGAAATAATGTATTTACTTGATCCCATCTTAGACCATATTCATCATTAAGTCCTGTAGAAAACATTTCAAAAACATGGGATGTGCATAGAAAGCCCAATATAGGATACACAAAGAAGGAAAACTATTAGTTTTTCAAAAGAACAAGTAATCCAATAATACTTTATCAAAGTAATACATTTCTCCTTTATGAAGTAGTATAAAAAAAACTCTTCACTGAATAAAAGATCATTACATACACCTTTTGTAACCAAAAGATTACCATAAATACCTATATAAAGAACACATAACATATAAAGGTAAAATAGGACATAAACATACTTAAATGGAATAACCATACGATCAATTTTCATACATATCACTTAATGGAATAGCCATACGTCAGACTTCCATACCCAATGCATTGGAGGTTATAACGTAACCAACCGTCCTAGTATTCACGGCACCACCCGTCATATGGTTTATCACGTAACCACCCGTAAAATGTCCAAGTACCATAATTACAGATAAAATATTGAAAATATAAAAGTTTCAATAACATCCTTTTATTTTCAATCACAATAAGTAATTTCAAGATATTGAATTAATAAATCCATTGTAAAAAATAATTTAAAAGAAATTTTTGAATCAAAGTGTGCCATACCACATTGAAGCTTTTAATGGAATTATAATTTTAAAACATTAATGTCCATATAAATAAATACTGAAAACCATTTTGAAAACATGTACATAAAAGATAAAGATTTAGAATAATGATTCTTTAAAACATTTAAAATGATATTTTTCTTAAAGAGTTTTTAACAAAAAGAGAGACTCTTGAATAAAAATAATTTCAGAATAACATTTAATACAAACATTATAATATCATGGCAATAAAGGGATTCATGATAAAATATGCCAATGGATAGTATACACCCCATATAAGAGTGAATTGGGTCATAACAACAATGAAGTCCCAATGGAAATGTAAATTGAGATGAAATCCATTATAAAGATGGTATCCTTAAATTAAGGATAAATATTTCACATAATTATGTGTGAGAAATATAAATAAACCCAATATAAGTTGATATTAAGTGTGAAACAACCAGATTACATTAACACATAATCTTTGAATAACAAAAACAATGACATAGATATTTAGCTCAATGAAATGAGATTGAGTTATGATTTCCCATACAAGTTCGTAAGAATTTATCAAAGAAATGATTATGTGTAGAAATAGTATATCCACACAATGGTTTGTGGAAATTACAACATAGTGATTCCAAACATTATATTGGAACAATAAAATCACGAAGTAGAGGTTTAACCCAAATAATTGAATGTGGGTTAATAAGTTCCCTTACAGAAATATGACATCCTAACGACGTCACATTAAAATTCCGAAAATGAGTTGATGAGAGAGAAAATGGTATCTCACCACTTGGAAATAAAATTTACATAAATAAGGATATATAAGAACATATCTCAACATAATAGTATGAGAATTAAAAGACATAACAATATAAGTCTTTTAAAAAGTGTAGGGTGAAGGGTCCCCTTACCGAGTTGGGTAACATTCAAAACGTACACCCCATGGAAGAAGGTTCATACAATGAAGATGTAAATACCCATAAATGAAATTATACTACAAAAAGTGTATAATAATGGGCATTACATACACCACCCAGATTAAATAGTGGCAAACATAGCATAAATTTCACGGGAATAAAAGTGAGATGAAACATCCCTTACAAAAAATCCGCAGCCTAACAGCGCCACCTAAAACTTCCAAAAATGGATTTATTAGATCAAATAGGTTATCTCATAATATTAACATAGAATGTACAGTATGAGGAATATAAAATAACATCCCCAAAAATAATAAATATTAGATTCAAATAAATGACATAAAATACAATACTTAATAAGAAAGAGAGTGGTTTGATCCCTTACCTCAAGTCTGACTTGTATTGTTCGTTTCTTTATATTTCTGAATAATAAACTTTGTTAAATTTATAATTACTTAAGGACCTACTTTAAATATTATTATTCAGTTCATTTCACATATTATAATGTTATAATAATTGGTTAATAATGTGAGCTCTAATCAGACATTTTTGTCAATGTTTAGTACATAAGTCAAAAATGAACTTGTTTGAATATGATTGTCCATGTAGTTATAAGTAAATCATATCTAGAATAGTATTAATGATTTAAATATCATATATATATATTACATATTCATTTTATAATACTCTATTACTTTTGGAGATAAAAAGAAATGAAATGCACCGTTCATGGAGACGGTAGGCTGTACGTACGAATGAAAGCTACTTTCATTTCTTTGACATATTAATGGAATTAAAAATAATTGAGGGATATATATATATATTATAATTTCAGTATAATATATATGTTATATAGGTTACATATGTTCATTAATTTCATTCTTTATACATTCCATGTATTTCATGAACGAGTCACATCACTTGAGGGGGCGGTAGTCCACACTTCCTCGTATGAAATTATCTCATTTCCACAACACGAAAAGCATAAAGGCATGTTTTAAATATAAAATTCAGAATCAGATAGAAAACATAAATACCATATATATCATATATAAAATATAGTGTTATCATAATGTCCACCATTATAGGTGTTAAGAGAAGATTGAACAATCATCATTTCGTGAGGCAGAAATTCGCCATCCACCGAAACAATATATTCTTTAACCATTAGACGAAGGCGTGTGTAAGTGTAGCTCCGATAATTCTCATAACAACATCCTAGTATATTAAATATACTGGTGTTGTTACAAAAAAAATTAATAAAAAGATTTTAGGGGGTTGGAGAAGCAAAATAAAACAAAAGAACATTAAAGAAGACTTTACCATTAAATCGGGTAACTCCCTTTGGTTTGAACCAAAACGGTTTCTTGAAACATTTTCTGCCCAATTTGAGGCTTCAATGATGAATAGAGGGATGTGTATAGATGAAATGGGAAGGTTTTGTCCGAGCCAATGGCTTGAGAGGTGTGGGTAAGGAGGTATAGGTGGGGGCCTTTTATAAGAGGAGAAGAGGGGCACTCTTGGATTGTCAAAAAAGGTTACATTATTTTCAAATTAGTTTCGGATTTTGAAGGTCCCACAGTGATATATTTCCAATATAAGGTGATAAGGGTTCGAAATACACCCATAAAATAGTTTTTTTACATGTTTAGGTATTATATTTTACATTATCTTTTTTTTTATTTAAATCGTTAAATAATGAGGTAATCGTTGCATCATCAAGATGTCATAAATAATTTAATTTATATAATGCTTAAAAATTATAAAAAAATTCTATGATGTGGGAAATATTTTTATCTTTACAATTACTATTTATAGTAAAAAATATGACCTATATAACCCCATGTAAAAATTGTTTTATTAAAACAATACATGTTTGTGTCATTTTTACTTTTACTTTAAATAAAAGGAATTAATGTCATTATCTTACCCAAGTGGCTCTATGGAGTCCCAAAAATCGACACATGGGTTGTATTGGTCATCCATGACTCATAAAATATGGTTAAGAAAAGTTTCAAGATATTTTTAGTTTATTATAATATAATTTTTAACTTAAATCACACTAATTACATTTAATCGCGATTAAGAAAACTTAAAAGTTACTATTCACCAAAAATTATTTTAATCTCATTGAACCACATTTTACTTCTTAATTACAACCATGTATGTCAAATTTTTGAAAATCAAACCACAGATGTGGTAAGGTTTCATTTAATCGAAAAATCAGTTTCTTTAACTACCACTTAGTGGTTTCACTATTCATCAAAAATTGATGTTTTTTAGAAAAATACCAAAAATTCACCCTAAGCTATATTTGATTCTCCGAATAAAAAAATGATGTCTATTTTAAAAAATTCAAAACATATAAGTTGCATTAATTAATTTAGTAATTAACTCCCACTGTCAAAACAAATAGCGTGTTTTTAAGAAACAATATCTATTAAAAGATTAACACTAGTTTAAGTCCAATTTGAAAGTGAAATTAATTCCAATAACCACCATTGGATTAAATAGTAAAAATATATTAAAAATAAACTTTAATTTCAATTAAAAATATAATCTATTCATCTAAATAAATCATATTAAAAGGAGGTTTTAAATTAAAATGCAACATTTTCACTAAAAATGATCTTTATCGAAAAAATAACAAAAATTTACACAAAGTAAATTTTGATGTCCAGATTCTAAAAAAGGATTTTATTTTGTCAAATACAGCATATAATATTGTCAAAAGTATATTTAAAAAGTATTCTCCATCAAAACACGGTTAATCGAACTTTTAAAGAATATTAGAAGATTTATGCTTAAAATTGGATTCATTTGCATTTTACGCCTATAACATTTATTGGATAAAAGTGAAATTATTTGAAAAACATATATATAAATTTTATAGTTAGTTCCGTTCGTTCCATCCATTACAATGGCTAGGCGTTAACTACCATTTAATATAATATTATTTTATTATTAGAGTGCAACTTAATATTTTAAAGGAACTAGTTGCCGCGTATTGGCTATGCCATCGAGCATAGAGTTCCCTTTAAAGTAATATTAACATTTTATTCACAAATATTGATATACATTAGAATTTAATATTATTTATTTACCTGGGATGTAACAATTTGTGTCTTCAAAATAATGATGAATTATCCCATAACTCTTGATTAAGATTACTGAATTATGGGTTTAGATTTTCTGAAGTTAATCTCATGTTATTATAACATTATGATTGTTTCATCGTTATCTGATCCATGATATCTCAATGTTTTACACTTACTGAGTATATTTTATCACCAATTCATATTATTCATTTCCCCCAGATATGAAGTACAATTTTAGGTTGGAATATTTTTAAATAGTACTAAAGGGGTGATTTTTATGGGAGATATTATAGATATTTAGAATACAATGTACCTAGTATCCAAAAAATCTAAACTATCATATTCATTAGGTATGTGTTTCTACAATGTTTTGAACATTCATCTAAAAAGATGTCATAACTATTTATAAAAGGGAAAGTTTACATTATTAGTTATCATATGAGAAACCTCAATGCTATTGGATAAACCTAGAGGCCCTATATTGTGTATTGATATGTGGGGTTATAAGGGAGACCAAGGGATCCCTAGTTTTTGACATGGAACCTATCATACGAGTGAAATTTTGTTTAGTTGGGTGAATAGTACATTGGAGGTTGGCCGAAGGTTTACAAATTCCATTTTAAGGTGGTGATCTTCATTATATGCTTGTTTCATGATCGGTGTCTGGAAGGCTATTGAGTTTTCTGAAACATGCATAATATTCCAGTGGTTTATAAGGAAGAACATAAGTTTCTTGAAATTGAGGCAGGGTTTATTGGGACTGAATTAATATTATGGTTCCTAGAACAATTGATTTTTTTTTGTTGACATTTAAATTTTATACAAAAAATTGTTATGATTATTAATTTAGAGAGGAGTTCCAAGGGAATATATAGAATAATAATAATTATATTCTATGTAGAAAAATAATAACAAAATTTTCATTGGATGACTCACATAAGAACTAGTGTAGTCAAGAACTAGGTGTTATGATATTGTACCTTATTTGCGTACGATAATGATAGTTTGTGCCTATTTCCAAAAAAATCTATTTAATATAGAACATTATTGAGCATCCAAGTGTTGGCTGAGGTTTGAAATATTAAAATTTAACGATTTTGGGAATAATGACCTATAGATTTGGATGTATTTAATTGAATTTCCCATAGTTAGGAATCATTGGTATTTAAATCTGGTGACATGAGGTGTGTAGCCCAGGGTCCGACAAGACAAGAAGGGTTGGGAGACATGGTATTAGTTTTTGACTCAGGCGATCATGACATGGTTTTTATTAGCATGTATTTAGAGAATGTTACATGAATATTAATGTACTGGTACATTGGATATGATCATGAACAATAACATGAAAAAATCATTTCATGCTTAGAGAGAAATGACTATATATCGAGCAATCTAAATATTTTCTATTTTAGATTGATGAACACCCTGGAAGTTTCTCTTGAGAAGTGGTATTAGATAATATATAAGGTGGGGAGTACACATTTGTCTATTTTTGGGTGTTTAATCTCATGTTATGTAATGTATATTGATGAACACCTTGAGTACCATTCTTCGGAAGCTGGAACTGGTGATTGGTGATGTTACATTAGTGATCAGTATTATGGGATCTTAGACATGTCAGTCATCATATCCATGTATAAAGGGGGATCCCACATGAGTGGAAATTCAAATACCATATAGTTTTTTATGATTCATTTTCTCCCTTAGTAATTGCATGGGAATGATTTTTTATAGTTGGAATGGTTTTGAGAATCAAGTTCAAGACTAGGTTTTATTTTCTCAAGGGATTTTGAATTTTCATATAGAGGATGAGGTAAATATTAAAACCAGGTTCAAGATTAAATAATGAGAAATATATATATATATATATATATATTCATCATTTTAGGATGTTATTTTATGTCATGGGAGTTGACTAGGTTTTTAGATTACTTTTTAGAGATTCAATGTCAGATGGATTAGCTTCGGGAGAAATAAAAAGGGTTGAATGATTTGTTCCATATTAGTTATAATTATGTGACCCAAACCATATAACCTATTTTTATTGGTGAATGAGTTATACCAATAATTATTGGGACCCACTAATCCATGTATCAATTTTTATAGGTAAAGAGGAAAAGTCATTGTTTTTGCATAATTTTTCTAACCGTGGGTTGTAATCATGAGGGATAAGTGCTGTATAGGGAAGTGAATCCCGCACGATTGGTGTGGGGTTGGTACAATGTGTGAGGAAACCATACGGCATGAGGGTACCCTAGAGATTATAGATACAAGGATAGTGAATGATTTTTATAACCATCCAACCTAATCATGAACAACTTTATAAGGTTCTAAATTACTATATTAATCGTCCAACCATTTTTGGAATTTACCCATTTTCTTCCTAAATTTAACCTAGGAGGACCCTAAAAAATTCCCTCCAATGCCACCTTACCCTTGGAGTGGATTTCATTTCTTTAGGGTCTATATAGAAAATATTTATATGAATTGGAATACTAGAGTCATGTATATGTGTAATCATATCTTATTTCTCCTTTTCTCTTCCAACATTTTGAATGATTGTAGTCTGAGATCATATGCCGAATATTCCTGGTGTTTTATCTATATATTTTAATTTTCTATATTCATGTCAAATATAAAATTGATAATGGATTAGTATTGTTTCCTTGGAATAAGGGGGGGGGGGGGCTATATTCCTTTCCATAAATGTCTTTCATGTCTAAAATATGTTTCCCTTATATTATACACTAAACTACTAAGCGTTGCTTCTAATTTATGAAATCTATTAAATTATGTTCCCAGAAAACTATGAGGTTTGTTAAAAACCTTTATATAATTTATTTTTTTCTTGTAAATATACATCCGTCCCTTAGAGTGTGTTGCCTACACATCTTGGATCATCATTCCTTACCCTTGTATTAAACTACATCTTGTGGTGTGTTTAATAAAAACTCTTAATTTATTTTGATAAATTGGATTGGTCTTAATATTTTTGGTAATATCACATAATTTATACATTATTAGGTTATTATATAGGTATATGGTTAAATATTCCATTTAATTAAACATAATACTTCCAAAATTAATTATCTTCACCAAGGAAATTCTTGTCTATTTAAAAAAACAACCATCAAATGGGTGTGGCGTTATCTATAATTATAGAAAAACTAAATTGAGTCAATAATATGGTAAATGGTGTATAAAATGAGATTATTATTTGAACCCACTAAGGATTTACCATGCCACATAGCCTTTTTGTAGTGACTAATTAATATATTAAAGTTCCTATTTATATAATAATTAGAATTAGCAATGACTATTGACAATTTTTAATTATAAAATACAAAAAGATTATTTTTGATAGTTTTCCAAGAGGAATGAAAGGATTTATTATATGGAATACCACATACAAGATAATATTATCCTAACATTATATTAATGATTTAGAAATAAATTGATTCAAAATATAAAATGTCTTCAATAGTCTTTGTGGTTCAATGAATTATGATACATATAAGCGATGGTCATATTACTGATAAAGAATTCATTAGATTGAATCATATCATATAAGATATGATACACAACTTGATAGATACTAGGATTCGAATAAATAATTAATTTAAATGAGAAATTTTTAATCCTTGGGAGACAATGGATTGTAATGTGGAATGACATGGATAAGCTCACATAAAAGATGATATTTCAGTATTTTTGATTGTTTTCATTTTTATGTCGACTAATAAACATTTCATGTCATGAACTTGTCAATAAATACATAAAAATCAAAATTATATGGATTAATTGTGTTCTTATTAGGTCCCACATGACAATTTTTATACAAAGACACTTTGGGAAATAGCCAGGTGTCCTATTTCTAATTTACTATTCTTATATTTTGAGACATCTGTATTAGGAATAAATATTTATGGTCAGCTATGTTTACTTAGAGGAACTATATCCAACATTATTTACTTATGTTTTATAGTTTACATTTATATTCCAGCACACTGTGAAATTTTATATACATAGATTGAAATAATTTTAAACATAATTTGTAGTGACCTGTTGATTTTTACTAACTCCATGTTTGTGGTTCCATTGGTTATCTGTATAGATCTCATGCATGTAGGTACGGATCAGGGAACACATGAGTCTATGAATGACTGATATTATATATTAGGATGGAGTATGGGATTAGATGAGTGATATAGTGCTTCCTTTATAGAGGACCATTGTTTTTTGTCATATCATTCATTCTATAGCTTGTATTGTACATTCTGATTGCTTCTCAATTATTAAAATATCATGTTGTATTAACATTAATGTGGTAATTATTGTTAATTTAATCCATTTATTAATTATTTGATGATTTAATTATGTTATGTTTCATTTTTTATACTTCCGGTATTTTTACTATGGATCTATAGAAAATAGTCTACCCAATGTACCACATTTAGACACTCAACACTAGTCGGATGCATCTAGTGTATGCGGATGTATTCTTAAGGACTTCCATTTAACCATATTGGGGTATCTTTTATAGGATCTTATATTGGGAAATGAATTATAATCTCGATATCTCATCCTCTTAACCTCTGGTAATTCTATAGAGAAGATGTTAAGAACCTCGTGGACTACCATCTTTGGAATGCATATTAGAAATTACTCATAAAGATACATCAAATTATCTTAAAGGTTTATTTAAAAAAGAATAAAATATATTTGAATCTATTATGTAACAATTTTTTGAACAATCAAATTCTTATGTGTGACACTTCACTGGATGGGTTTTTCTTTATTAATATTGAACCCTTTAGAACATCCAAATCCCATCTAGACCTATTCTTGTTCTCTAGAAATGGGATCCTTAGTCTAATCATCATTTCAAACAACACTTTCAAAAATAGGAAACAAACATATTGGTTAATATTATGGTACTTCTAAATGGCCAGGGATCGTAGTACATGCATCAATTATGTGACTCCCATGCCTATGGTGTTTACACCAATCAACTGACCACAACAATATAGAAGGTGTGTTTTATTGGAGACAACAATTCCATTTTTAGTCCCATATACCTCCCTTGTGAACATTGGTATCCGTAAGGATCAATAATATTCTTTCACTATAAACCCATGAATCTCTATACTAATAACTACAAGGTAAAAGAAACCATGAACATAAATTTCCTCCCAAGAAAATATATTTAAAACACTAGAGGTCCTCCTCATGGTTCTAATAATGATGTACCACTTGCCATATCCTATACTGGTCCTCTATTTAGAAAAACAATATTGCAAGATAGAGGTCCTCCCAAAAATTGAGAATATAAATATATCCAAAAAAATTCTCCCATTGAAATCTATTATTAAATTCATCCATATAATAATAGCACTTTACCAAGAAGGTTCTCAAACATTTTGATACACTTTTTGAATTCACTCATACTAAGAGTCACTCAAATGGTTTATTATTTCTACATGAAGTAAAATTTATCTTATATTTACTATTTTTTATTAATCATTGGATTATTTTAGGATAAACATTTTTTTGTGCCACCATTTGGACCATAAATCCTTTATTATAAAAATAGAGTATTTAAACAAACCCACATAATTTAACATGGTATTTGGGAATAAGAACATTTTGGAAGAACATGTTATATCACCCCTTTATATGTACATGGATAAGAAAATGGATATGAATAAACAATTATAAAAACGCACTATACCATTTGAGTTCAAGTCCATAAATTCAATTCGTTATGATATCCCCATGTTATTGAGAGATAATTACTGACATCATCTATTTCGAATCATATGGTCAAATATCCATCATATCACAACAAAATAATCTCATATGAAGAGTACCTTATCCATATTGATGCAATGGAGGGTATTTATCACTAAACCATGTTTGATACCCTCTTAGCTTCCAACACCCTACTCCATGACCACAATATAGAGATATTCATTAGGCATGTTCCAATAAAAATAGTGTTCTCTAACATATTATTATATATTTCTAAAATTACATTGACATCATAGGTTGTGTTTAATAAATATCCTATAAAAAATTACTACTTTCTGGTCAGAAAATTTGGAAGGGGAAAATTTCATTTAATGTTTTCACCTTTGGAAGGTATCAGTCTAGGGACTTGGATAAAAAAGATTTTTTATATAGTAGAGAAATTCCCCAACCAAAGACCAAAATTATATTTTCCATCAATAGAAAGGATCACCTATCAAGAGACAATGAATTATGGGTAGAAATCCCTTTCGCGTTAGTAAATTTGTGTTAGGACAGTTGAACCAAAAATCGTTGGAAGATAACATCCATAAAAAAATATACATTCCCATTCATTCATAACAGAAGAAATTACCAAATAGATATGATATAAAAATATTTTGTAGAATTATAGGAATAATCCCATCTATAAGGATAGGTGAATTATTTCAATAACCAACACCCCCTTATGTCACAAAGGCCATACTGACTCTATAAAATTTGAGTGGTGGAATAAGGTCAACCCACACCCCAAACAACTCGGGTGAATTTATATAACATCTACCTCCAGTGAAATGAGAGTATATATTGTCTATTAAGGGGGGGGGGATCCCATGATAAAAATTCTATCATGGTTCTATTACCCATGTGATCGGTATCACTTGTTGGTTAAATTCTTGTGGAATGCTATTAGATAGGATATTATGGTTATCCCAAATAAGTGATGGAAACTATATCCCTGTATGTGTCATAATTCCTAGAATACAACTATGAAATAATATGATAGAATGGATTATTAAAAATTAAACAATATATTTTACAATTGTGAATAATCATCAAAATATTATGAGTAGGATGTGTAAATTATTCCTTATATTCTTTTTATTTTAGAAAATTATGATTCCTTATATTCTTTTTATTTTAGAAAATTTAATTATCTTTGGCATTGTAAATGATTTTGAGAATTCTTATAAGGGGGAAGGGAGTGTGGAAGATAAATCCACCTCAAACATGGTTTATGACAAAAAATAAGGTTTTTCTATAATTTTCAATTATTTATTTAGATACAATCAAATATTCAAAATATCCAATTACCACAAATTCAGTGTTTCTATGCTAATATAAATGAGAATGGTGAAGAAACATATACAAACCAACCAACAACAAATGAAATTGAGGATCCCTCTATAGATAAAAGATAAATTTGATAGTTTAGTGATCTTTGGGAATTCATGTGAATCAATGTTAAATTATTCATATGAATAATCCTAATTTAATGTAATTCCCAAATAGGTGTTGGCCTCTTCCATGTTTGATATGTCCAACTCGAAAGAACTAGTCAGCTAGTAAGAGTCTAATTTCAAAAAAAATTAAATCCAAGTCAAGTATATCATATTATGTAAACATGTAATATAATGAATATCAATGATTTCCAGCATCGATATAGACAATATTATCATTTCATTTAGGTTACAAAAGGCCAGGCTAACAAGATATCAACTCTAAACACTAGAAAATCGACCATGCTAGGATATACCCATTTATTTCACCATTTAATATGTCCATGTTGGTTTTTAACTATAGATACTTTAATCCATTGGATTAATTACAGACATAAAGTAGGAAATGTGGGTAAAATGTTCTCAAATAAAATTATGATGGAAATATTACACATATTTTCAAGGAAACACCCTTGTTTTTCTGAATTTTGGGAACCCAATATTACCCATATTTAACAAAATTAGTTAACTGGAAATAAAAGAAATAATATTAATGACCCTTGTTATCCCCAATATAAATCCATTACTAACAAAATTGAATTGGAATTAATTTTATTCTTTTAATCTATACTGGGATAACATTAACTTTAATACATGTTTTCAATTAGCATATTTGCTAACTAGGTTGATCTACAACGATAGTTCCTTCAATGGTGTAGAAGAAAACACTAAATGACTTATTGAATTAATGAATTTGGGAAAATGATTGGGCTATATATACTCACCATTTTGGTGATATTATCCTAATCCCTAAACATTCAATTATATTATGAGAACATATTAACGATATGTATAGAAGCCTCCTCGAAGAGTTTCAAACACAGTTGAATCCTTCAAAATATTATAGTGGATTTATAGAAATTTGTTTAATGGGAGAGGGTATATAAGATGATATAAAATGTTCAAGAAGATACATCTCAGATAAAACTATCTATTCTACGGAAATATTATCTAAAATGAAAAATGTATCCTATTAATATTGAGCTATCATCGAAACCAGCTACGTCAACCAACCACAGACAATATCTTGTTGTTACTCACATTGAATGAAAATAAATGTAGAGACATAATTATAATGGTAGTAATGATATTTAGAACTAATAATTTATTGGGTTTGGAAAAAAATTATTTTATTTAGAGTGAACTAGTCCCATTATTTCTCATTGTGATATTAGAAAACAATCAGGAGAAGTTCCTAGAGCCAAAAATAATTGATCATTTATATAACACTAATTACTCAATTATATTAAGTTAAAATTATATTCTATTAAAAGTATAATATAATGTAAATTTTAATTTTTCATTTCACAAAAATTTAAATTTATTTGGATGAATATCAATTATAAAATTACCAATACCAAATAACCCTACGATAAGTTTTTCAAAATTTCCCTTACAAATAAGCCTCAAAGAGTTATTGAAATTGTAGTATTTTACTATTAGTAAATATATTTATAATAATGTGTCATAATATTTATAATTTACCAAGTATTGGATAACAAATTAATGTAAATAAGGATATAATCATTTGGATGTAAAAATGGATATTTTTTCAAAAACTCTTTTTAAAAAAAGAATTGTGTCTTTCTATTGTAATTAATTTATATAATATTTAGTAATTTGTAATTTAATTTGAATAAATATATATATTATATTTTAATATATAAATTTAAATCCAAATATTTTTTATCAATATTCCTACAGTTAATGAATATCCATTATATTCTTGGAATCTACATTTCCCAATAATATGTTTTTGACATGTTTTGTGGGTTTATTTTTGAAATAAATTCCAATGATTGTGTGAATTAAATTTGAATAAAATTACTCCTTATTTGGAGTCAGAATATCAAAATTAGGTAAATATTAGACCTTTATTTTTTCAAAATTAATCGTAAATACAAAAAAATTTAATTACTACGATTAATGAAAAAATTGGGTTATTGTAGTGGAAATCTAAAATGTTATGGGTTAGAATGATCTATCAACATGATAAAAAACCATTTATTATTTATAATAACTAAAAAAAAGTGTGATATTATAATATTTTATATTTTTCATCAATTTTTGCATAAACTATACTATAAATTATTTTAAAACTTTTTAAAAATTTCAACTACATCACTCATGTCATTTAATAATGAAAATCACCTCCCATCTCTTATTCAATCTCGTTAACAAATTTAACATGACCAAAAACTTTAAAAATATCTCCCCAAATAAATATAAACATCATATAGACATTCATCATCCCAATAGGCCAATTATAAGGATCATAATAGGATATCCAAATGAGGTTTTACTAAGATAAGGTAATCATCTTTACTAAGATCATTTATATTATAACTAATTTTACCACCATAAATTAGTTATTAATAATTAAAATACGAGAAACGTTTATCATAAATATATTTATATTTTGTTATGTTAATTGAATAATATTTATCCATCTTCATCTATATATATTGGGAAACTAAATTATCAATCATTTGTACGATAGACAACCACCTCACGAACCGATCCAACTTTTTTCCATCACCAAATATCATAGATAGCTATTATGATTGAGATATGGAATATATATGATAAATTGTTAATATTATTGATTTTATTACAATAATATATTATCCTATTCCTTATGCATTCACCATTAAAAAAAATAAAACATCACTAACATGCATGCATGACCTATTGCCTCCACGAATAGATGTAAGTCAATTACCATGCCCAAATTTGAAAAATTATTCTAAAAATGTTTCCAATAAAAAATTTTATATTTATAACATTAATATAATTTTAGATATTATATAAATCTATATTATTACCATAAAATGATACTTTTTTCATATAAAATTCATTAGAAAGCAAACTAGTTAACATATAAAACATTGGGCATAATGAAATATAATTTTTGAAAGGGTGATAAGATTTTATTAGATGTTCATATATGATATTATAAATATGAATATGTTTCTATAATTAATGAAAAATGGTTTTAAAACAATTATATAATAATCTATTTAATATTAAAAAAAAGATATGTTTGAGGTATTTTATTTCATCACAATTCACTTTCTAATGAGAAATATTGGATATTATACAAATATTATCTTTTATTTGTTGTGGATATTAAATAATGTACAACAAAATGTAAGTGTTTGGTAAGTTATTTCATTACAATGGTCATTATAATAAGATATATTGTATAATATATACATATTCTCTTTTACGTGTTGTGTAAATTTACACATTTATATATTTAAAAGGAATATAAAATATAAATGAATCTAATTTTTTTATTTCATAATTATTCATTCAATTGATTACAATTTAGTTGTTTCCAAAAAGTTATGGATTTTTTTTACAATCTTTTTTTTTAAATTCCTTATTTATTGTTGATGGAATCTTATAATTCATACTTTATCAGAAACATCTAATTTATATCATATAAATATTAGGGTATTTTCCTTTTTTTTTTCTATGAAATTTTCACTTTTTTTTAATAGAATCATGAAATGATAATTTTAAAAGAATATGAAATTGTATTTATATTTTTTGATATATTTTATCCTATGTCTATGTTATATAATTTTTTTAACGATTTTAATTTTATTTTATCATATTATTTATTGAGGAAATATTAAATTAAACATGAAATTTTAAAAGAGATTGAATATAATATTTATAATTTTTTAAAAAGTATTATTTTTTAAATTCCCTAATAAATGTAAAAAGGGATTTTTTTTTAATTTATAAAGTGTTAAAGGACTATCCAACCACAATAAAAGTTTTAGTAAATTTAGATTCATCTACAAGTTTTAATTTATTTTACAATGAAAAATCTATAATGTAATTTTATATTCATATTTCACTTTGATTTTCATTATTTTTCTAAATAAAATTTTTTAATTACAAAGAAAATATTATTAATGAATAGATTGTCATCTCTTATCACTTATAAGTTTTATAGTTATTACCTATATGATGAAAAATTTAGTTTATTTTTATCATTAGACATTAAATATAAATTAAATTTATATATTCTTTTTATCATGGATATGATTATTTCCTAATAAATATTTAATTTATATAGATTGTTTTAACTTTAAATGTTATTTTATTGAATGGAGATATAATAATATTCTATATTCCAAAACCATGTATAGATATTTATGGATAATGAATATTTATAATTAATTACATTAATCAGTCAATATATGAGTAATGAATTTAAAATGAAATAATGGGTGTGGTCTGGAATTAAATAACCCCTCAATGCCTTGAAAGGTATCACTATAACAATTGTATGTCAAAACAAATTTTATTTTTGGTCAATGTATACCCATAAATTATACTATATTAACATATTGTATTGATGATATAGATATTAATATGTATGATATTAGGTCTTAAAATATTATTAATTGACATCATTGAGAAGTAAATGATAATTTTTTGAGAATATTTTAGTGATATTATCAAAATATTTATTAAATTATAATGTTATTGAACAAATAGAATATGTATTTATTTATAATACTTTATATAAACATTATTACATATTTACTCATGATGACATCCTATTTTCATATCCCTTAACAAGATTTTGAGATCCCAATTATTTGGTTTCCTTTCCTGAGGATATGAAAATGAATTATTTGTATAGTTAAAGGGTGCCCAATGTTTTCTACTACTATGTTTTCTATTTTATTTGAAATTTAAAAACATTATTCATTTATATATATGATTTTTCATGATTAATACACTTATATTTCCATGGTTATGTGATAACTTTTATCTTATTCAGATTATATAAATTAGACCCCAACTATGTGTTAGCACTACGACGTTGTTGCAGCTGGTATCTGAGAATTTTTAGTAGAATTGTTGTGATCTGGTTTAATTAAAAAATAGATTATTTATTGTAACCCTATAATATACTTTTTGGATATGTATAATTTTATGAAAATATTATAAATGTTATTGTATGGTTGAGTTTATTTATTTTTGTCGAGTAATATATCCCAATCTAGATAGTTAAAGGAGACATGGTTTTGGCATTGATGGATATAGTGTAAATAACCTCAAAAAATTTGGTAAAGAATAAACCATACATCAATATGGTTCACGGTTAGTGTGCTCTTATTTCACATTGAGTTTTTATCTCTTTTTCTATATTATTTGGTTAATTCATATTTTCCATAAAAACCCTTATTACTTATACAATTATATTTATATGATATATTCACATTCCCAAAGAAACCTATATTATGTTTAAGGTATTACTAATGAATAAATAGTTAATTTATGTTAAGTGTCATGCCATTTTAAGAATTATATATTCTGATTTAAAATTCATAATATTATGATCTAATCAAGTTTATACCAATTTTTTTGAATTACATCGATGCAGAAAGAATGGTTTCAATATATATTGTTAATTTTGAAATTTACCACTTGAGAAATCCAATACCTCTAGTGTTAGTGCTAAGAAAATAATGTCAATATTATGGATTATAAACATGGTGATGTATAATTAACTATCATAAATACAGAAACACGATGATCCACAACATGATACAACAATATTGGATCTTTTCGGTTGACAGAATCCTCCATGATTTAGTGGAACTACTTATCGCATGGTAGGTGGGTAATGAATTACGTCCCTTGAAAAGATATTATTATCCTTAGGATGCAATGGCAGGGAAAAATTAAAACATTATGTATATTTCCCCAATCGTAAGATTGATATATTGTAGTAATTGATCCATAATATTTGGGTGGCATAGTAAGTGAAACACTTATAATGGAGCGATTCTAATGTACCATTCCTCAGTAAATATTTCCACCGAGAGATATGAACCAAAATAAAAAAAATATAGTCCCCTACCTTAAAAAATTAATAATAAAGTGTAATACAGTATTATGATAAAATTAAACAACAATATATGTATTAAATGGAATATAAATGCAATATGGAAATCAATATTTGCACTTTTTTGGAGGGATAAATGTATGTATACGAAGGGAACCAGTATCTAAACAAAATTCATCATATAATAATATTTTTTTATTCACAATCTATATAGAGAACTAATTTTTAATATAAACTATTTCCAAGGTAGATCATGATAAAAAGTGATCATCTAAAATCCAAAAAAAGGAATGTTTCAAATATGAATAAGAATTTGAATATATTTCCATTATGTGAAGGTTTTGAAAAGAATCACCTTAGAGAATGATTGAATAGAATGTTATTCTATTACAAGTAAAATGGTAAGTGACATCTAGCTAATGAATTTGATGGAATAAAAGATAAAACAACTTTATAATGCTTCAGATACAATAAATTATATAATTATTAATCCCAATATCACATGTGTCAATTAAAAAGTCCAAAGAATAGGATAAGGGGAGATGGCCAAGATTATATGATCACTATATATGAGGTTGGTTTTCCTAATGATATAGTGTTATATAATTTAATAATATACTGAAATTACTATAATTAATTATTTGATTCTATATCATTATAATCCTTAATATCATCAAATTTTTTAAAGAATATACATCCTTATAACATTTAAGAGGTATTTTCTAGTGAATTATCATTCTGTAAATCACTTCAAAACATGTATATTTAGGGATGTTGCAATTATGAATCATAAACATTCTCTATTTTACAAATTCATTTTAATACATTTGTTTAATTATTATATAATCTTTTTAGGTACTAAAACTAAAAACATGATGTGAATTTTTATTTCAAAGGATTAAAATTATTGTTCCTGATGATGATATAGAATTCCTTACCATAATAGGAGAGACGTCATCATCAAATTCTTGTTTAAATACACCTATAATAGTTATTCTAATTTACATATTTATAGTTTAATAGAAAAAACATCCTATTTATGGAAAATGGAATGTTCAAATTGTTAATGAAACTATTTCATAATAATAAATTGATGAATTCAGTAATAAATTACCTAAAAATCCCATAGATTGTAAAGTCAATTTTTTCAGTGATTTAATCCATAATGGACAAAAAATATCAATTAATGATTGTAGGATGACTATTATGGAATCAATGAAGTCATAGAGACAACTAGAGAAGTTATGTGATAATGGATTTATAATACAAAGTATTTCACATTGGGTATCCCATGTTAATTTTGTTATATAAAATATAGATCATTGTAGCAATGAAATGATTATAAAGAAATAAATTCTACAATGGTAAAGAAAAATTATCATTTTTATTCCTTGATTACTTATTTGATAATCATCTTTGAGATCAATATTTTCAAAAGATTGACTATCATTATGGATCCCATCAATTATGAGGAATGTTTTAAAGTATTCCAAATAAAAAAAAATTAAATGTGGTATAATTATTGTTAGTGTATAGTAATTCCATTTGTAATGAGTAATTCACAATAGGTTTTTATGGATTTAGGGAATAGAGTATTTAAGGAACATGTTAAATTTTTTTGTTGTATTTATTAAGGGCATGTTGGTGTATTACAAAATCATTGATGATAAAAAAAATAATATTTGGATCATTATCGAGACACTTATATAAAAATAGTTATATGGGAAATTTTTCAGAGGTGAATTCTTGGTTCAATATATTTCATTTTATTGCCAAATTTATTTCCACAATGGAATATCAGAAAATCCTTTGATTACAAATGTGGTAAAATAATATCCAACACAAAAAATATAATTTTACTAAATAGATTAAATGTATTTGTTTTTTATTATCAATGAATTAATAATAGACTTTCTATATTGTACACATTTTCATCCGAGCTTGTAGGTAATTGTTATATGCTCATATGTATAATGGAATATAATAATTATTTTGATGAATTGATGAAGAGATTTTTAATTAGACATATTTTTACACTAATATTATGAAATGATGTATTGGTCAGACATAATTATGTATTTAATAAGGTACTAGGTTTTTCGTTATGCATAATGATTATGTTATTACATATAGATCATGTTCGTCAAAGAATAGTAAGTAAAACTATCCATCCATTGATCTTGAGCTAAAAAATAAAATATTTTAATTGTTTTCATATAGACATTATCTCTATGCTGAATGACATGAGATACAAATAGACTATAACAGAAAAAAATAAATATTATAATAGAAGGATCTCTATGTAAGGTAAATGCTATGGATCAAAATAGTCAAAGACTATTCTTTATAAATACACTACGATGCATAGATGAAAAATAATGTAGAAGATGAATTGGGTCATAATAATCCTGGTTTCCTACAAAAAATAAGGATTTACTTGGATCATGTGATCAGGTATTTATAAAAAATGGATATTGGAATTATTAAGGGGAACCCGCTTATTTTTCAATGGATTTTGCAATCATATTTATTAGAATATATAAAAAGTTATAATTATGAAAAGGATTATTTCCAAAATATAATTAATTTTGTGAATGATAGAAATTTGATTTCCTTTTATATAATACTAAAATTATAAAATTTAGAATGAAGATATGTGCTCCATTTATCCTAATCTAAATTCAGAGTTATTATATGATTATCATTGGCCATATTTCTATATAAGATAATGTAGCACTGAGCTGTAAATGATTTAAAGGAATTTTTTTGTGGGATGACATGGAGAAGAAATGTTTTTTAATATGTACCAATTTTCATTTCATTTAACAAAAGAAAAATATAACACCACATCCTCGAGGAATCATTAAATCTATACATATTCCTATCTAGTTATCAGATTACATTACCATGGAATTTATCATTATATTACCAAATAATTTAAGAATAAATAATGTAATATCAACTATTGTTGGCTTCCAATACAAATATAAACTTTTACATTATATAATAGAAGACATACCGAATGATAAACATAGATTTATATTTATAAATGATGATAAAACATATAATGGAACAAATAATTAAATTGTGGTTGATATTGATCATTGATTTACATAAATATTCAGGAAAATCCATTACATGAATATTGATTCTATGATTCATTTGGCCATCAATTATCAACCTCAAACTGATGGATTGTCTAAAAGAACTTTTCAAACATTCTAAGACATGATGAGAAATTGATCACATTACTTTCAGGGTATGTAAGATAAATATTTAACATTGGTAAATTTTTCATACAAAAAATATCATCCATTTATTTATTCAAATAGAAATATATGAACTATTATATAATATCTGATGTAATACCATAACTTGTTAGGAAATAGTTGGTGAAATGAATCTTTAAGGCTCCAAAATAGTTGAGGGGAGAAAAATAAAGATAAGGTATTTTATGAATCATATTTATATAGACCTAATATTGAAAAAAAAGTAATTGTGACAACTGAATAAAAGATTCATAATTACATGTGGGAGATCTAATTTAGCAGAATATATCTCTATAGAATGGTGTTAAAAGGTTTTTTATGAAATGAAAAATAAGAACTAGGTATAATAGACATTTTCAAATTATAAAAAGAAATAGTGCTATAGATCACTCACCAAAAAATATTAAAAATGTCTTTAAATACATATTTTGTTGCATATATCATTGTAAATGATTTATATGGGAGATCCAACGCAAGTGCTCACCTATAATGAAATAGAATTGGAACATGATCAATCTTAATGTGAAGTGACTATTAAGATTATTGAAACAAGAGGATTTTATGACATAGAACCACCATCATTTGTTTATAAATAGATTTTAATGAAACTTTTGATGTTAAAATTTTAATATTAAGAAATAATGTAACAAAGTATCATCAATTAAAGTAACTAGGAATTCAATTTTAATAAAACTATTATATGATTTATATATTATTATTTCATGTCCAAAAATTATAATTTGATATAATGAATATTGATTTTAAATTAACTAGTTCATAATTAGCCTATAATGATTTTTCTAAAATTTACCATTGAAATATGATTCTATAATATTTTCTAATATAGAATTTAGTTATTCATACTTTCATGTATAAAAATTTGCTATTATATGTATAAATAAAAATTTATTTTATCAAAATATTAGAGAAATAAGGTTATGATTGTTTGTAGGGAAAACAGAAATTGTTTAAAAAACTATTTTTTAAATAGTAACATCATTACATTTAAAATAATTAAAATAATATTTAATGAAAAATTATTTAAATTATATTCATATGGTATATATATGAAAATGTGAATTTAAATCCATATAATTAAAATTACTAGTCAAATATCTAATCTAATTCCATATTTTTATTGAAAAATTCATTTCTTAATAAAGTATTTTCAACTCATTTTACATGATTATTTTTAAATTAAATTTTCAAATTTAATGAATTGAATTTAAGAAAATGGTTTTAATATTTTTTATTATAATATTCAAATTTTATAATAACTTCACTTTCATTTTTTTAAATGAATATTAAAAATAATAAAATTAATTACTATAGTTAACGTCAAATTGGGTTTACCGCGGATTACTCTAAAAATATAATGGTCAAAATGACATAAAAAAGATGAAACTTTATTTGTTGGTGGTATTTAGTCTTTAAACTAATAACCTAATAATATGTGATATTTTTCAAATTTTTCCTAATATACTGGCTTGACATTATTTTATAACATTGAAAAATTACAATAGTGCCACTCAACTCAATTATATATGGTCTCATCCTCCACTGAGAAAATCAATCAACTTTTTCAATTTATCTCATCCTAACCCTAAATAAATCTATCCAAGCATACAAGGTGTTCTTAATAAGAGATAGAAATGTTATTTTTTGTAAGAAGGGGATTACCTTCCCCAATCTCTTTCTTTTTACATTGTCTTTTTTCACCATAAATAATGTCTTAATAATTCCAATATAATTTCAATTATATCTAAAATATAATGATATATTATTATTTTTATGACATTATATTTAGCCATATCCTTCTCTATCGAATGGAAAATAAAATTGTCACTCGTGTGTACAATAGACTACTATCTCATTAAAGAATGTAATTTTTTTTCGATCAAAAAATCAGATGTATAGTCATAAATATGGTAATAATGATTTTTTTTATAATTAAGAAACAAAAAATTATTATTTAAAGTTAATATATCATATTCTTTCTAAAACATTCAAAAATTGTGTAGATGATAATGTTAGTTGTGCGTATGTACGACATATAATCTCTATAGAGAAATGTGATAAATTTTTAATGTAAAAATTCAAATAATGACTATATAAATGTATATAATTAAGAAATATGTTATTTTAAATATTAATATTAATCTATATGGGAAATAAAAATATAAAATATTTTGGAAATAATACATCCACAAAATATTTTATGAGAATACGGAGTAGTTCATAAATGAATGTGTGGTTAAAATGAAATTTTATTTGTGATTGGGTGATAATATGTTATAAAACGATCATATACGTTATTTTAAATATTAATATGGGTTCTTTTAATTAATAAAATGTATAAAACTATTATATAGTAAATTAAGAAATTTTAAATTAAAGGGATGCAAGATTTAAGGTTTTTATCTAAATTTTTATTCAATGAAGACATATCTGATAGTATGTACCTACATAATTTTAAAAGGACATTATAAAGAAACATTAATAATGATAAAATTATATTATATGTAATAATGATTTTTAATTTTTCAATTAATATTTATTATTCCATGAGGGTACAATTTAAATGTTACTAAAGAGAAATGGATTTAATTTACATTTTTTATGATATTTAAGATTGCCTTATTTTTCATTGAATAAATATTATAATACATAAAATAAAATAATTATTTTCATACACATATGTATTTAATTAATCTCTATAATTTGTTATAAAAATTATTCTATCAATTGTTTGATACAAATAAATAATGTTTTAATGAATATTTAATTATATTTCTCTTTTAATCGAATATAGTTTTCTTTCGTGTCTTTATTTTTCAAAAATGTCTTACATAAGTGATTTTAAATAATAATATGACTTATTAATTAAATCATATATTATCCTTCACTTCACGACAGGTTTTAATTAAATCATTATAATAATTTATGAAATTAAAATTTTATTCTTTCATTACAAAATATTATTTAGGAATGTTTTTATGGTACAACTTTAACAGACATCCTGCCACAATAAAAATTTTATAATATTTAGATTCCTTTAAATGATCTATGTTTTTTTAAAAAATAAATATATTTATTGAAATATTATTTGGATATTTCAATTCCATTCTATTTAATTTTCAAATGGACTTGATTTTATTTTCAAAACAATATTTCTAAGGAACTGATGGAAATATCTTATATCTTATATGTTTTTTGGTCATTATCATTTATAAGAAATATTAATTTTTTTGCTATAATTTGTTATAAAATCTATCTAGTAAATATATATTATTTGTATCATGGATATAAATACTTCATAAACCATTTACCATTTGTACATATAACGTTTACTCTGAATCTTATTTGACTAATAGGGGAAATACCAATATTCAATATTCTTTACACAATGTAAATATTTTTGGATAAGGAATATTGTCTATGAAATTTATTTGATCACTAAATATATGATGAATGGACTTGAAATGTTTTTATGGATGGGGTTCAGAGTTATATAACCCCATGATTAATCAATTGGTCCAATAAGAAAAACAAATTGACAAATTGAAATGAATTTTTTGTGTATACCTACACATCGATTGAACTATCTTGGTGTAAGGTCATGAAATTACATATTATATGACGTATGTTATCATAAATTAAAATATTATTCATTTCCTTCATGGATAATTCAATTAATTTTATCCATTATAAGATTGCATTGATATTATGTTAGGATTTATTTCATGATAAATTTTTGACTAAATTGAATCTATATTCATTTATCCTTCCATTTCATATTTAATATAACTTATTTACTAATAATGTCATCTGATGTTTGTAAAAATTATTGAGAATTAGATCTCACGGTTATTTTCCCAATTCTCCGATCTACAATGAAAAATTACATGAATTACTTTAATAATGTTGAATTTTTTCTATTACAATAGTATATATATTCATTCTAATGCTAAAATGGAAATATTATTGGTATATGGTTCTTTCGGACTACCAATCTGATTGTTCATTGGTGATTTTACCACTTATATATTACGTTAATTTAATTAAGCAGACATCAACAATGGGTAACTAGATTTGGGATTATTACAATGTTGTTATCAATTATCACCATGAGTATTTTGAATTTTGCTTTATTATGGAGAGAAATATCAAGGGGTGATTCACCATTAGGTATATACTCTAGTTTATCTTCAATTATGGGAATGTTAAATTACTAAAACCCTATGTCTAAGTGAATCACATTTCTTTTATCTACAATGACAAAAATATATAATGGTTAAAAGTATAACAAAAAGTTGTAGATAAGTACAATAACTAGATTTTATAGAGATATGTGGTTGGGAAATCAACATACTAATGGTACAGCTAAATCAGCCAATTGAGACACGAGTTTCCCCAGAAATATATATTGATAGACAATGAACATCTCCAGCCTAAATTAACTATCTCAATTAAAACCATGAAAAAAATCATGATTGTTTTAATTATTTATTCAAATTAAAATCTATAAAATTTTAGAAAAATAATATCCATAAATAATAGGGATGTCATAATCCTAGTAAATGATTCAATGGGAACCTTTAAAAAATAATCTTCTAATGACGTCAGACATTATAATTCAATAAACATTATCCACATTGTTAATCCCTTACTAAAAGTATAGAATTTATATAATCAATAATTTCCAAACTAGAATCGCAGAATAGGGGGATGTGGTCCCCAAGGATGAAGAGTTTAATATATATGAGTTCAAAAGGAGCCCTAACATTTTTCAAATAGTTCATACCAAAGCTGTAAAATCTATAGTGACACAAATAAGTGAAATTTAGTGATATAAATAAGAAAAAATTATCTTAAATCATCATAATTATATTCTAATACATGGATATTGTAGTATCTACTATAAATCATTCAGTTCCATGATACATATCAGAACATTGGGAAGAAATATCTCTCTAAAAACCCTTCTACAAAATTCCCCCAGATTATTTTCCTTGAGGAGGAAACATTGGAACATGGATTCATTAACTCCTAACATCATGCCAGAAAATAGCCTCATTAATAGAAATATATCTTTTTATTTAGAAGTATGATATCTGGAATTAAATATTTTTTGTTTTTTATACGATCAACATATTGGATACACTTCATCTATAAATCAAACTCGAGTATGATTTTATTTATGGACTCTTAATCAATATGGAGTTTGTGTATGAAGAAATTACATTTCATTTATCGCGGGTATTTATTAGTTATTGAAAATCTAATTCTAGTAACACATTCATAGAAAGAATTTGGAGACTCCGTAAATGTGATGAAAGACATTTGTACATATCTAGAAAATTACTTGATATTTCCTTCCAACAATCCATCAGTTATAATGGATAAAAAATAAATAAAATCAGGGTTCAAGAACACAAAAAAATGGACTATATAGAGGATTATAAATCCCCACCTGGATTTAAAATTATTTCATATAACAAAAGTGGGAAAAAGAATCATGGGAGGATTTATATTAGATCCTTGTTAAATGATATGATATTCGAATCCAAATACATTTCCCCTCATTCGGAAAAAGACTTCAAGCTTTTTTTGGGAATATAGAGGACTCGTGAACATTATTTCGTTCCCTCAAGAAACTATCATTTCCCAAAATAGAAGTTCTATAGACAATGTGTATTATTTCATGGTAATACTCAACCCTTTGAATCATGTGAATCCCAATTTATTGATGTGGGGTTCTACAAGTGGTAAGGGGGAAATTTGAGGATAGTTAAAACTATCCAAATTGATACTCCCAATACTGTAGAACTAGAACCGATCGTCCAATTACATGATGTTTGTAAAAACAATGTATTAAATATCAATTATACTGATAATATTTCTATATATAATAAGTCATTAGGTTGTTAAAGTGTTATTTAAATCTTCATTGAATCTGATATTCATCCTATTAGATGATGACTTGGAAGATACCCACATCAATTAATCACTAATAATATAAGATGAAGAAATTGTGTTATCAATGTGAATGAATCTTTGTAAACTGTATATATACATGATGAATTTTTAAATAAATATTCATATTTCTTACTATAGGATGTTAGATCAGATTATCTGTGAACCTTAGAGAAATATATAAACCAAGAGACTATCCATAATCACTCCTATCCTCAAAATATCTAAAAATACATAGAATTTGGTGGTGTAGAGGATGGATGAGATCATTTTAAGGATGACATTATCTATAATAATAATAACACACCAAAAACATTAATTTACTAAGAAATCCATGAATTGTCCCAAATATTTCATCATTTTGTTATTTATTATTTCACTAATGATAGTAGGTAGGAAGGATAGGGTAACAAATAGTCACCCAGAAAGAATTCCCCGAAATAAGTAACATTATGAAATAAAGAAACCACCCATTCAATTGTGAGGGGTATAAAAACCCACATATGTTTTTCGAGATCAAATTATTACCCGCATCCTCCAATTATAATAACACTTAATAAAAGTAAGTACAAAAATATATACTTAGATAAATTCATATGGTTTATGTGGAAGGTGTCTTTATTAATACCAATTAACCCACACTTGTGAATCAGGTTAAAATATGTAAAACCTAAAACAATTATTTTTATCACATCGTCCGGGTCTGCGAGAGGTTCTATATTGATTTAAATATTCAACTAGGAGGATTTATTTTACTCATACTATCAATGTTTTATCTTTTCCAAACAATATAAAACACATTAACACTATATATAAAATTAAATACACAAATTTCATATACAAAATTTTAACCATCAGTAAAATGAATGGATATATTATAGTGGCCATCAACATCACTGATCCCAATTGGAATTCACAGAAGAAGTATTTCCTTGTCCCAATTTTAGAGCTCTTGATCAATGCGTTAATCAGCTTCCATTATATTTCCATCATTGATTTCAACTATGGATATACTCAAATACTGATTTCCCTAATAGATAAAGATATCATCACTTTCAGTTCACCCTAATGGTTATGTTGAGGTAATGTAATTTCAATTGTCTTAAAAAATGATAGAACTACTTATCAATTTGAAAATAACCATATCTTCAGGCCCCTTCTATTGAAGATAATATTATTATAAGTTGAAAATCTATTAGTTAAGTCTCATCAACATTATGAGCACCTTAACATCCATGAGACAAAGTTGAAAGAACATTTTGTTACAATATGTTAAAATCAAACCATATAATTTTGATTTTGAGGTGACATTAAATTTTTTTCAACATCATGATATTCCATCATGGTCTCAATATTTATTCCATAAAACTAGTGAATCCCTAGAAATCCCGCTATTATAAAAGCACAATAAGTTAGGAAAATTTTAGGAGAGACTCGCTTATTATGGATTCATCATTTAAAATATCAATGGTAGATATTAGCCCATAACAAGGTTCTTGTTTAAAGGGGTCAATTTATTCTAGGAAAAGTTATTCAAGGACTATTTCAATGATATGTATCTATAACATATGAACAACACTATATTAGTTCCTCAAGTATAAGGGATACCCCTCAGAAACTATGTATAAAACAAATATTTATCACCTGGTCCTCTTATTTTTAGAGTAATGGTATGGGAAAGTAGAACATCCACTACTATCTCATTATAACCATGGTGAAAAATATGACTATTTGTTTAGAATTTCAGAAGAATGGTTGGAAACATATATTTATAGTGTATCAAAAAACACCTTACCCTAAACTGAATGAGTTTTATGCCATCTTAAATGAGTACCCACTCAAATATTTTATTTGACACCCATTTATAATAGGATTTCTCACATACCGGGACTCCATTCTTAAAAAATTCAACATCAATGTCCTATCATTAAAAATAATTTTATTTCAATCATTAGTTTATTTCCATGTAGAATGACCTATCATTGAGAATTCATGTAGGAATAAAAAACATACCAATACGGAGTTTTTATCCGTGATGGACTCCTAAAAAATTATAAAATATATATTTAGATGCTGCTAATAAAAGTTCCATAAGATGGAAAATGGGATCACTAAATCCTAACATGGTTGGATATGGATTTGTTCTCACCTCACCTAAAATGTTGATTTTTCAATTCACTTTTATGTTATTAGATGGATGCTTGAAAAAAGGATTAAAAATATCAATCCCTTCTTATAAGCATAGAAAAGGCCCTGTATTTACCAATTTAATTCCTAAATATTAAATTCTCTTCAATGATGTTGATGAAAAAATAAAATTGTGAGTATTCTATCAAGATGGATAAACTGATTACCAATATACTTTATGAATGTGAGTTGATGGTATAATTACCATTTTACTTGATATTAACTGACATGTTTTTTCTTATATTTATTGAGATAATACACTGAATATTTTATCCATAAACATAGAAGTACTAGAATAGGATGATACAATCTACACCACCATATATCATATAGATATTTCTCAAATTTTCATGATATAAATGGATTATAGTAATAAAATCATCAGTACACCTAATCGTGGTGAAATCATAAAACAACAATTGATACAGAAACTGGATGGACATCTTGTATAATTGAATTCCACTAGAATGATGTCCAACCATAAAATCGAATAGATAACGATCTTATATGATTATGGAGAATATTTTTTTTTCCAATTATGATGTCCTTATTTCCAAAAATGTCATATAAAAATACAGTATGGATATGGTGATCCTATAATAAATTAGGGGAGATGAAATAGATGGAGTTTTGAAATATGTTCATTGTAGAAAATTATATTAAGATTTTTTAGTGGTTAAAATATCACATAAATTCATATGGTTTGGATTATTATTTTTATTAATCATGCACAAATTAATTTAATTCACTTGGATATGTTGATCCTAATAGTTTAATTCTAATTTCACCAATCAAACCATATTACAGCTAGATAATAAAAATAATCCTGGCCATTTTTAATCCAGATAAATGATATCATGTGGCCATATCTCTTACATAAAACATAGTTGTTGAATTACGTCCTTATATCCATTTACAAATTCTTCAATTATTTCCATTATATATCTCTCGTGGATGTCTGATCAAAGTACATAAATACATTATTTAGGTCAACCATTATATACACATTTGGGATTCCTCACATAACATTAATGGATAGTGACATTAATTTTTTTATGTGTATTGGAATGACTATATCAGGAACAATGTAATCCATCCAATCCATCATACATATACAATGATATTTGGAAAAGAATGGAATATTATTTCAATAAAAATGTTTATAATATAGTACATCATGTAGACGCGAAGGGAAAAGAGTATTGTAAACAAAATATCATGTTATATGGGTTTATCACACCACAACCAAAAATTATAAAAAATAAAACTATATTTTCTAGAATGTGAGATTGGCATAGTCATATAAATTAACTTCCAACCAAATTTAAGCAATTTCTCTCTCTTAAATGGGCTATCACAAGATAAATATTATTATTTGTTATTGTTTTATTTTGAAATGGTCAATGAAATACAGTTGTGCATAGTTCATTTCCTTGATTCTTTAAAAATTATTTCACTAGAGAGTTTGGTAGGAACAATATTCATCACATATTTTTATAACTACGACTATCACATTCCCCACATAGATTTATAATACCATGTATAATGTCCCAAAATATAGAACTAAAAAGGGAGGCACATTACCTCATATTCAAGGTCTATAAATATAGATCTAATTATTTATTGACAATGTTTGGGCAATTAAACACACCTTTAACTAATTAAATGTTCTTCACAAAGTAACTAGCATGAAATTAATGCGACATAAAAAAATTATTTGAGGAAAAACATTACATTACATAGAAAAATTATAATATTCTATCATCGAAACTACTCATAATATTTCATCATTATATGATGTTTAATAATGGGGATTTAATCTTAACTATATAAATTTAAAATGCATATCACAATGTCCTTGGTGTACCATGATAAAATATATAGTGTTTATGACATGGTTACATGTTGTTAAACTGTTTGGAATACACCAATTCCATGAAATTAAACTCAATGGTTTTTTTATTGTGGGACTAATATTTTTGTGTATATGTTTATCATCCATCTCGAATGAGTGGGGTTTATTGATGATGGAATATATAACCTTAATCACATAAATTATTTAGACATAATTTTTAAAGATATATTATTATTTGTTTTTGAGATGTTATTTTAATAAATAAATTTTTTCTATGAAGATTGTAGAGATGATTCTGCAGTTCATTATGTTTTTGGATGAAAATCTTAAATTTCAATGTTTTCATAAATATTTTTTTTCATTCAAAAAATTTATATAATTTTTAGAAAAATGATTTAATAGTATTGGTGGAATATTTATTGTAATATGATATTTAATCTATTGTGAGAATTTTGGATGTTTAGTAATTAGAATCACAATTTTAATTTTTGATAATTAATTTTTTGATGTCATTTTTGTAATACATTTTTTCCTTTTAATAGAAATTTATACCCAGAAATATATTTTGAAAAGAAAATGATTTCTATTTTTGACAATTAATATTCTAAATTTTAATATATTATTTTTCATGAAGTTTAAATTTGACTGTATGATTTACATGTAGAAAAATATCAGTTCGAGATACAAAACAGTATTTAGATATGCAATCTACATAGTTGAAATTTTGATGGAACAATGAATTAGAATTCCGAAATGACGTTTTCACATATCCAAATACATCCCAGATTCACATTGCTGATCAGGGATGGCCTTCATCTATCCTTCCATGAAGCTCTCACATAGGTGTTTTCAAATGATGGGTAAATTGAAATCTAATAGAAAATATGCATTCAATTTCACTAGTATATAATATCCATGGATGGATAAAGAAATCAATATATAAGCATATATGCTACTCATAGGCCCAGAACTATTAGAAAATATTTAATATGGACTCCTTTGACTAAATTCTAAAGACGATTTGAGCCTTCCATGCCTGATAATGATCAATGAACCTGATCACCACTCCATTTTCATGGATAAAAATATATTGTCTTTTGTATAAGATCAAGGTTTTCTATATCAATGATCTCACATTACTATAATTTAATAAGGAATCATGTCAAAATAATTTGTTCGATGTTAAAAATGAGGATTCTACTGATATTTTAAAAAAAGGAAAAGAAACCATTATTATTATAAAATCTTTCACAGAGGATATACCATTGAAAAAATTTTATATCTAAAATTTAACCTATATTTGGTCCATCCTAATGAATTCAGAAAATGACTTTCTCAATTTGTAAAACACCCACTAATTAATTGTTAAATAACAGCGATGAAATAGTCAATGAAGAAAAAAACCTGGTGGTCCAGTGTTGGTCTTCCAAAGTATTGTGGACGAAACCTAAATATTTTTTTATCATTAAAATAATAGATCCATCCTTGATAACCCTATCAAACTAGTCAGAGATTAATTGATTGAAGTGTATAAGAGATATCCCAAATTCTATCAAATGATATAAACTTGACTGACACATATTAGGAAATATTCATTTGATTTGTAGATAATTTTTAGCTTCTGTGATTTCATTTAAATTTATTGAATGAAACCAATATTTTGAATGAATTTCATAAAAAAAATTACAAATTTTTTTATTCTAGTTGTTGAGTCCTTGAGATAAAAATAAGAAACTGGTAAATTATAAATATATACTGAATCATAGAATGTTGATGCATTAAGTGGATTCTAGTTCATCTTTTTTCTCTATTGGATGATGAAGATATCATTATATTAGGATGTTTTCCATTAATATGGATATATTATGTTAATTTGTTGATGATGGGGGATCCTATTTTCACTTCATTGTAGATTATTTATTATAGACTAGAATATATATTAGGATTTTGACAATTTTTTAATGAAGTATCAAGTTTGATGATTCTCCTCTGGAATCTGTTGATGAATAAGTTGGTAGGAATTGAAAATATACTGTAGTTATATTTTATTAAAAAATTTGGATTAATTGTTGATATTTGTTTTTCTTAAATATTTTGATGTTAATTGTTGTCCCAAATCACATGATTTTTTGAAGATTATATATATATATATAAATCATTTGAAATTTCCTAAGGTAGTGATTGGATATTTTGATTTGTTAATTAGAAACAAAACACTTTAGAAAATCAATTTCAATGGATTTATGGTATTTTAAAAATCTAAAATGAGGTGAAAATAATTGATGAGGATTTTAAAAAAGGGATTCTAGAGTAATAATCAATGAAAAACTAGAGCTCTGTAGGAGAGCGAAAAAATGAGACATTCGTGGAGAACAAATCCATGAGTCACATTGAGCATGTATACTATGGATGAAATAGGTAATGATATAAAACATTTTTGAGTGATAGAATATGTCATTTAAATATTCATTTTATTTATTTCAATTATAAATATATATATCTATGTATTGTTCAAATTTCATACATCATATACTTTAATGGTTTGTTGGAATTTTTAAATGATGTTTTCAATTTTAATTGAATTTTATTGAAATCTCATTCACATCAGAAACTCAACATTTTCCATATCATCTATTTAATAAAAAATATATTTCACAATATTTTTTGAATATTATGATTTACTATAGAATTTATTTCAATAATCATGATATATTATGTCATTTACAAGGCTTCATATTCATATTTGGTAATCATTATATACTTCAATTGAAGATATCTTTTATCTGCTAAGTTTGGTATCTTCATATTTATCCTTAATACCTCTTCAAATTATTATAGTTCATGATAAAATATTTAATCTTCTTTTCTATATCTCTATATTCTCTCATTGAATACACAATTGATCATGATTTTTATTTTCATCAATTTTTATTAGTTTTGAGGTATAATATAAAAATTATACTACTCACCCACCTTCCTAATTGACCACACCTAATTATCACATCTAATTGGGATTTTGAATGATAAATTATAAGTTGAATAATATGATAATTACTATTCCATTATAATTATTTTTTTGGTATTTTTCAGGAAGGCTCATGTTTTTGTCATGGTTTTTTTAAATTTAATAAAATCTGATGAAACATATACACTAATAAGATGATTAAATATTAATTCATGAATACAGAACTAAAGATATTAATAAGACAATTAATTAATATTATTTTAATGAACATCAAAAAGATATTAATTTATAAATAAGACCACACATCTTGGATAGTTTAGTTAAAAAATTTGGAGTTTTTACACTTCCCCCAATGTATTTTGTGTTTGATATATTTTTTCTAGTTTTTTAAATTAATATTCCCACAGATTCAAGGATATCACACCTAGTTTTATTTTATGTCTTCTATCCCTGTTCATTTGGCGATATTAGTTATTATGTCATGTTATGGGTGTGTGTGGTTTAAATTTTGAACTGGTTCTTTTTTCGTTTTGACCCTATCAATATTCATTACTTCGTTCGGGTGTTCTTGGAAAAAAGTTGAGTTTTTTATGTTTTGTAGTAGCCTATGAATGGTTTATACATGTGTATAGAAGACTATGCTGCAAGCTCTAGGAAATAGTGTAGGACCTATGGTGCTTTTGGTTATGGGAACAGGTCATATGTATGGTTAGAAAAACCATGTAGGGATCCACTATATCATTTTAAAACCATACTACACAGTTGGCACATGATTTTCCAAATGGCCTGGCCAAACAATGTGGGTTACCTAGAATGTAAAAATGATCAATTTACGGATTTCCCCCCTTGAAATATAAATGGAAATCCCTTAGATTATTCCCACACCTAGTTTGTACAGCCATGGAGGCACCATTATTTAGTTCTCATAGCTTCTTACATCCTTCCATTGTGTGAATTAAATTATTTCATCATACATGGGCTAGATATATCAAGGTAATCAACTTTTTTATCCACTTACTTTCTTCTTCAATTTCTTATTGAGATATTCTTTTTCCGAGGTCACATGGAACTATGGTTTGTGGTTCCCATGAACTATTGTAGAGATCCTGTAACATTATAGTTCCTCTTGTTAGATCATGGTTTATTAAACCTTCATGGAATGGTTTTAGGGGTGTTTTGTTGGAGTGCCATGGATTCAAGGTATTTCTACCTTCCACAATTCATTTTAATATAAGAATCATTGATATCATTATTTTCAAACCATCCATCAATGTTAAATATTTATATCTGATCAATGGATTAATTTTTCGAAGGGAAAAGTGGTAGTTTATTTCATATTTTGTGAAAAAGTCCGTTGTTTTGGTTATATATTACCACCATGTGTTTAATAAAATTCCAGATTGAATTTTAGGAGTGATTTTTTATATAAAATTTCTTTTTTTTTCATTACAAATGAATTTATCATATTTGAAATGATGATTTGGATTCCATGAATGGTTCCAAATGGGATTTTTTTATTTAAATGGAATATGTGTTTGGATTTCAAATCTGATATAGCTTGTGTTTAAGGTTAGTGGCAGATTTAGAATATTGATAATAATGGTTTTAGATTAAATGTTAAATGTGATCACTTAGATTTATTTTTTTCAAATAATTTTGAAATGATAAAGGGTGTTTGGTCCATCTTTAGGAAAGTTATTTGGTTCTTCCAATAATTAATTTTGGGTTAATTGTTATTAAAGATAGTTTTACACTATTAAAAAATTAGTGAAAATGTTTATTAAGAAAATATATCATTATAATTTTCTCTTTCATTAATTATGTGAATGAGAGGGATTTCCTTGATTTGTAATTCTTGTGATCCATCAATCCCATGTAATGGGATTTCCATTGTATTGACTAACTGAGATCTAATTCTTCTTAATACCAGAGATTGATCCTTGGAGTGGCTTGGGTTGAGGAATTTTGTTTAATTACTAAAATATGTGAAGGCTATTGGATTTATAGTTGGAATTTATTGTCTTCCTCGATTCTTATACATGAGACATGGGAACGTTGTATATCGAGATAAATTTTTTAGAATGATTTTTGCACTGTTAGGATTACTCATTAGGTAGTGGGCCAATAGAGGTTGATATATTGGGTTTATTGCAATGGTAATTTCCCATCAATTTATCCTATGTTAGGGTGGATGGGAGTATTTAGGTTATTTGTGGTTTAATTAAGCGGTGTCTGGTTTTAGGGATGACTCTCATGTATTGTTATGTTTTGGATTATTCATGATCTCCTTGGTTTTTCCATGTCTATTGGAACATATTTACTTACTATAGATGATTGATATTATTTGTTACTCTTGAGTTTTTATTTCGATATCCGTTATTAATTTATTATTGTAATGATATCATGTTTAGTGATTTTCATGAAAATCGAGGGGTTGTATTACAAAGGTATATGGAAAAATGTTTTAATGTAAAAGTGATTTATACTCTCTTCTTTTATTTTGAAAATAAAGTATCAAATTCAATTTGAAAATTATAACGTTCCTAAAATTGAAAAGAACCTAGTTTTATGGAATTAAAAAGGTAAATGGACCATGATATATTTTTAAATAGAAACTCAAAAAAATCATGATTTTTTATATTGTATTTTAGACATAAGGATGTTGTTTATTTTATTTTAAACAAATTTAATTGGTAGATGATTTATTTAGGGAAACCAACTGAGTATTAATAGTCATGCCAATAGATTCTTCATGTTTTTAGATTACGGTTCAAGTCTCAACTTGGTCTTGACCATCGTGGGTGGTAGTAGTTCATTGTATTGTAGAGTGGCCATCAGGGTCACATGGAGATGTTTCTATCTTCATGTAATGTTTCGTTTTATAGTATAGTTTGGATTTAATTTCCATCATTGTATAGGATGATCATTTATATATGTGTGCTGATCAGATTATCATTCTGATATTTTGTTTATTTATTTTATTTTGGGTAAAAATACCTTGTCTCTTTATTTAAAATGGACACTAGTTTATTGCTTGTGGGGATCGGGATCACCCTTCAGGCCATGACATAGATCAGCTCAGGAGACCGGTTCAGGGTCAACATAGGCTGGTTCGTTAAAAAACAGTACTATAGAATGTTGGATCATTATAGGAACATTATTTTTATATCTCCCTTTGTTACTTGTGTATGTTAAGGTAGATTGATTAGGAATGTTGGGACATTAGAGATAGTAACATGAAGGAAATCATGAACCCTTTCTAATTCTAATCCTCCGATTTCCATGGGATGTTCGACATCATTGGTTTCTTTTGGTTCAGGGGGAATTTTTGGTTAGGGGATATGAATAGGGAGTTGGGGTTGTGGTTTACATGAGTTACCAGATCTTGTCAAGTCATGTGTAGCTCAGGACAAGGTTCTAGAAGACTATTCCAGATTGTGGTGTGTTAGGAATATAGCCACCAACTATATTTCCAAGTCACCAATTCACACTAGATTAATATGTGAGTTTTTTTACGTTTTCATTGTTCCTGAGAATTTTTTTGAAAACCCTTTTGATAGAATTGTAAAAACAAGGCTTTAGTTGTAACAGTTGGGTTTTAGAAATGGTAAAATTGATTTTCATAATTAAACTTATATAATAGTTTGTAAAAAGGATATTTATAAAATATACTATTGGGGTAAAATATAAATTATTAACAAGATCAAAATTTTAAAATACAAATGTGGGGTTAATGATAAAAAGTTTCTTGAATGTATATTCTTATCTTTCAATTTGTTTTAAATGATAGGGAGTTATTTTTTAATTAAATTATTTTGATGAAAACTATGAGTTATTGTAATATGTGGTCTGTAAAATTAATTAAAAAGGGGATTTGAAAGGAATCCACATGATTTATTTTTATTAAATGAAGAGATATATTGATATCTGGTCATTGAAAAAAAATTACTTGATGAATTGTGTGACGTTGAGATGTTTTATAACATGTGAAATGAGAATGATCATTTTGAAATTTTTTGTTTTCATGGAAGCTCACATTATTGGATATTTGTGAAATGTCATTCCAAAGTTCATGTATTGGAATGGTTTGTTGGATGACTATGGTGGAATAGAATGTGCATGTGTGAGGATCCATTGAATACCATTGTTGAGTGTAATACCTTCCACGTTGTTATCTTCGAAATGTATTTAAGAGGAAATTTGGGATGTTTTAAAAACTTTTAGTTGTGTGGTTTGTTTTCCTATGATTTAAAAAATATTTATTATGATTACTTGTGAGTTAAATTATTAATGGTATTTTTCATTTGAAGTGATTTTTATTTTATTTCTATGTAATATTTTAGAATGATCTGTTTTTTTTATTTGTGGGGATCGATGTTTTTTAGGTGAGTTTTGGTTTAGGAGTTGGTTTTTATAAGTCTATTGGTTTCCATGTTTCTCAGTTTGTTACCCAATAAAGAGATGGTTGGAACTTTTCTAGTGGAAATGAATGGTTCCCCATAGGCAAGATTTGTAGTTGATCAGCCTAGGGATTTTGTTTTTCGGTTTCAAAAGTTAAATCCACCTATTTTAAGGATTCCCTAGACCATTTTCTAGAGTATAGAGAATTTTTGGGTCAATTTAAAGATCCATCATGTTTGAATGACTCTGATTTGTTAACCGTGCATCGAACATTTATGTAAATCCATATTGGATAGAGTTTTTGGACAACCAAGGGTGTTGATTCATGTGTTAGATTCCTATTACAGTTTCAATGATCTATAAATTGGGCCTCATCCCACCCCTCCCATTGTAGTGGTGGTTTTTCAATGTTGGGAGGATTCTGTGTTTTTTAAATCTCATCCATTCTTAATGATGGAGAGGCCCCCATGAGAGTTATTTGAAATGATTTCATGAAAAATAAATACAAGCTTTTTCTCAGGGGGGGAGTTATTTTAGTCCTCTTATATTAATGATCGATTTTGATTGGGTTTTGGGGATAGTAATATTGACATGGATTTGTTGTGATGGTTTTGTTTTATTATTTTCATTTTTAGTTTAGGGGAAAATTGGTCTTTTGGAGTGTTCCCATAGGTTCTATTCAATGTATAGAAATGAAGGTTGTTTCTTGAAATCCCAATTATTTCATATGAAGTGGTTTCAGTTTTTTTCAAATTTTGGGCATAAGGTGTAATATTTTATTAGTGGTGGTTGGGGAGTTCCTGGTTTTATATTTCGGTTCTTGAGGTTTGGGAGAATATGTATTCATTTATTGATCAAATAGATATTTTTTTATCTTTTTGGGGGTGGAATTCATTATGGTGGGGAGAATTGTCACACAAGGTTTTTATTTTTCATCTTTTGTCCCAGTTCTTTTGGGGGCCTAAAGTTTTTGTTGAGTGTCAGGGTGTTAAATTGGATAAATTTGGAAGTGTTTCATTATTTATTTTTAACCTCAGGGTTATTGTTTTTGTATTCTTGACGAAATTTTGAGTTTTGGAGTTTTGCAGTAGCCTATGCATGATTTGCGTATAGTTAGAGGAAGCTATGAAGAATGATCAATAAAACCATGTTTACCTTATGGTACTCCTTTTGAAGGAGCCTAACATACACCTTGTTATACAAAACATGTGGTAAGCTTGTGGGGAGCCACTATCTTTGGGAAGAACCATCCAACACAGTTGGTGCATGGTTGGCCCGAGGTTTACCAAACCGTGTCTCCAAACCATGAGAGTTCCATAGAACCTAAGATTATCAAATATACCATTTTCAACATGGGTATTTTATACCAAAATCCACCATAATCTTCTCTCTCTAGGTTTGTATAGCCCTAATGGGGCCTCTCGTTAGTTCTCCTACTTCCTTCATCCTCCCTGGGTGCAGATCTAAGGATTTCTTCAGGTTAGTGGAAATATCTCTCATGGTATTATCCTCTTTTCTCATTCCTCTTCATTTTTATACAATTTCATATTTATATATTCTTCTCCCATGGTCATTTAGACCCAGTATTTCTATTTCCCTTGATTTATGTATGGTTTTTATTATTAGGGTTATTCTTTTATAGAACATGGTTCTTTGAAGCTTCATGATGTGGCTTCAGGTTTGCATTGTCAGAGCACCTTGAGTTCAAGGTAGGATTCCCTTAAAAAGCCATTTAAATTTAAGAATCATTATTTTCATTGTTTTTTTCTAATTTAATGAATATTAAATATTGATATGTGATTATTTTAATAGTTTGTGGATGTGAATTTTTTTTTTGCTTCTGTGTTTTCGGATAAATTGTATTATAATGGTTATATTGTGCACGCCGAGTGTTTGAGGAAATGAATGATTATATTTTTGGAGTGATTTGTGATATAATAAGAATGGTATTGTATTATAAATTAATTTATGATAATTTAAATGATTATTTGGATTCCTTGAATTTTTTCCCAATGTGTTTTGGATTAAAATGAAATTTTTATTTGTATTTTAAGTGTTATTTGGCATGTGTTGATGGTTTGTGGATCATTTGGAATTCTGATAAAAATGTTTTTTAGTAAAATTTAAATGAATGAACATTGATAGAATTTTAATTCAAATTTTTGTGAAAATAAAATGGTTTTATATCAAATTTAATGAAAATCAATTGGATCATTAATAGGTTAGGATTATTAGAAATGTGATTGAGTCCTATTTGGATCTTTTATATGGATAGAAAAAAGATTATTTTTAAAAATATACATGGAGGACTCTCTTAACTTATTTTTGTGAATGGGTGGGATTTCCTCTCTCAGAAATCCTCATGAACCATCAACGTTATGGAATTAGAGTTCTTCGGTATGTAATCCATGAGATGTAATTATACATTGAAAATAGATTGATCCTTGAAGAGGCTCAGGGTGAGGCATATTGTCAGATTATTATTATATGTGAACATGATTGGATGATTGTTTAGATTGTAATGACTCTCCCCCTTTTTATATGTCAGACATGAGAACATATAATAGGTATAGAATTTTCCTAAAATGACCATTACACATTCACGATTATACACTAGCTAGTGGCCCATTGTAGGTGGGTATATTGCATTTTTTGTATGTGATTTTCCCATGTAATTGTATTGAATAAGGGTTTCTAAGAGTATTTAAGGAATTTTAATTTCATTTTACATGGAATGCATCTATGTATGTGTATCATGTATTAGAATGTTCAATATTTTTCATGATCTCTTAGTTTCCCCCATTTATATTGGTACATAATTACTTATGATGGATGGTTGAGATACTTGGTTAACCTTGTGTGTTTATTTCCATTCCCCATATTTTGTGATTATCTTAAGGCTCTCATGTTTGGTTTCTTTCTTGTAAGGTTATGTATTTCTTATTAAAGTATTATAGAAAACAAATTAAATATAAATGTTTTTTGTATGCTCTGTTGCTATTTTGGAAGGAAAGAATCAAATACCCTTGAAAATATTAATTTTCATAAAATAGAAAGAAGATTGGTTTTTGAATGAAAAATGGAAATGAACTGTGACATATTTTAAAATGGAACACACATGAAATATCCTAATTTGTATAGTTTATTTCAAACATGAGGTTGATGTTTTTTTTATTTTAATGGATGTGCATTATGAATTAAATTTTTTGGGCATACATACTATGTTTCGGAACTCTAGAAAATACTTTCCTTTTTTTATCATGGTGTAGGTATAAAATTAGTCTTGATCACCATGGGTGGTTGTCATTATCAATATAGGATGGTGTACTTTAGGGTCCCATGGTTATGTTTTTTTTATTGGGACTAGTTTGGTTTTATTGTATAGTTTTGTTGTTATTTTTAGATATGTAAATGATGAAATTTTTAATATGTGGGCAACTGAGATGTTCTTTTCTATGTTTCATTTATTAATTTTCATTATGATTAATCATTAGATTTTCTTTCTATTGACTCCCGTAACTAATTTCATGCATGTGGGGATTGGGATAACCCTTTTGGTAAACGCAACAAATCTGTTGTTGTGAATGATTTGAGTTTAACCTGGGTTGGTTCATGAAAACTGATGGAAATATATTATCATCATAATGATATTACAATGGTGGTCTATATTGTGTAGGGAATTGTTAAATTAAAAGAATATCAGAATCATATGAAGGATCAATAAAACTATGATGTTTAGGGCGATGGTATTCTTTATTCTTTTTAATTTTTTAATTCATCAACCATTTTATAGGACAATATAGTTTTTTTAAATTGTCTTATTCCATAAAAGTAACCATAGATGAATTGTTCTATATTATGGAGATATTGGGGGAATTTGAAAATTCACTACAGCTTCAGACTTACCCTCAGTTTCTCTAAATTTATTAGTAGAAAAGTATTTTTAATAGTATAAGGGAGTGATCTATTTTTATTGGAAGAATAAATATTCATTAGTGAATATGTATTCTTTGAACATTACATTATTTTTACTACTCCCTCTGTATATGTTGGAGAGATTGTTCAACTTTATGACCATCTGGATGGTCACTATGAATATTAACTTTCACTCACTGAGGAATTTCAATTGATTTTGTAATTCACTGAAAATATAAATTATGTGGCTTATGAATATTATTTTATTACAATGTAGCTATGATGTTCAAAATTGATGATGAATTGTTCTGACAGGCAGGTTTACCTTCAATATTATACTAATATAGCATTGATCAATTATAATTGAAAACGGGAGAAGATGATTTCGTTATTAATGATGAGTTGGATTTTTTGATATGGTTTAAAATCGTTATGTCTTTCTATCACCTATATTTCACATCACTTATTCTATTTAATAAAAATATGAGGTATAGAAGTTTTTTATAACTGATTATGTTGGCCATGTTGATGTCAATTTTTTTTGTTGTATTAAGAAACATTTAGTTGGGAAACATAGTGGAAAGATACATATGGGGTTCTACCTATATAGGAAACCACATACTCCTACGGACTATGTGTGGATTCTAAGACTGTCTCACTATAAACTATTATAACTATAAATATATGGTAGGAATCACAATATTTTTTTAGGTACTATTATTACATTTATATTAGATTCAATCAAATTATCTTAAGAAATTTTATTAGATAACATAGTCGTATTTATCCATTGTTGGAGTTGACATGTCCATATTTTTTTCCATAATAAAAACACACTCCCACTTTTAGTTGGTCTCCAAATTTTAATTTTCTATATTTAGGCCCAATATTTTTCCATCTTACCATTGAAGGAACATTCATGGAGAGACCATGTTTCAATTGAATATCATAAATATAGTGATTATTCCACCGAAATATATTGAATATATGTAATTTTTTTTCCTACTTTCACTTTCTTTTTTCAGGAATATATATTTTTTTCAGGTTAAAAAATGCTTTATAGAATTTCAACATTTAAATATGTCACTGCATATAGTTTCTTGAGTGATAAATTTTTTACTCATTAAAATTTATCTTATAACCCAGTTCTAAAAATATTGGTTCCATTATTTAATTAATATTTTTTTAAATGAAAATCATTTTCAATGAAAACTAAAATTTTTCCATATTTTAAAAGAATTATTTTCTAACCATTATTTTATGTTGAAAAACATTTTAATATGCCAAATTTTTTCTCTGATTTGAAAATCATTCTTTCTTATAGTATTTGAAAAATCATGTGCCTTTTCAAATATATTTTTAAAGTCATATTGTGGATGCATTATAATTTTGGAATCTCATTGAGACCCTTCAACGATTCATTGAACTAAAGAACTGAAAATATAATATAATAAAAAATTGTTATTTTTGATTAACCCACATTAGGATTTAAAAAGGGGCCTATTGATGGATTATAATTTATGGGAGGGGAATAATTTGTGATAAATTATACATAAATTTTATACACATCATAACAAAACTGTAAATTTTTTCAAATTTTTTTGAATTTAAATAATAAAAATTCCTATTCATTAAATTAATATTGATGATGTGATTTGTATTTCCACATTTAGGAGGTTATATTTTTAATTCTTTTCCATTTATATAATCTTAATAATAAATTCCAACATGTCTTGATTTTTTAAAAAAATTCAAATTTTTAGAATTGGATTTAGAATCATAATTTATCATTAATCCTTTTGAGGTTCAAATAATTTAATATAAGCATTTAAATCACATGATAATTTAAAATACAAATATAGGATGAGAATAAATTCACTGATTATTACATTATTTTAGTATTTTGATGTTGTTTGATTTATTTATACCAATTATAATTATTAAATCTTCTTATCCAAATAGTGTATCTAATTATATTTTTTTATGATTTTCTATGTTTTTTCTAGTAAAATGAAAGTGTATTTTAGAATTTATAGTAAAATATTAATAGAGTACGGATGAAACATTTTCAAAACATTTTATTTTAAATTTATTGTAATACTAAAACGAAAATTTGTCCAATCCTATTGTGTTTAATGATTAATAACTTATCCTAATTAAGAGAATTAATGTGGAAGAATAATTTTTGAAATCTGATTTGTTATGGAACATCAATTTTTTCTTCATCTATTTGTCATTCATCCACTGAAATTGTGCAAATGATTTCTCAAGAATAAGATTTGACTTTTGTATTGGTGATTTTTGTATTATTTTAATAATTTATGTGGTCTCCAATTCATTTTTATTGAAATATGTAGTTTAATGTCAAAAAATTATTTTTCTAATTAAATTTTGTGTTTAGAGGTGATGGAGTTTAGTTTTTAGTTCATTATGTTTTATGATGACATTTTACAATTTCAAAGTTTAAATTGACTGAAAAGTTATTTTTTATTTGATTTTCAAAGAATCCGCTTTAACGGAGTGCGGTAACCAGATGGATACAAAATCAAACCATGCCTATTGGAAATTCAAAATTCATAAAACTGACGGGACAAAAAACCCAACACATCAGATAATCACGGTATTCACCAACGAAGTGCACCGTAGAACATAATCACTAAGTCATCTACCAAAATCACATCACCTGCCACCAACATCATCACCAGCACAGTCGCCATCACCATCCAATCCCCACTACCATCAGCAACATCGATGACCACTGTAGATCATCAGGCCACCGTAGAACATTATCAATAAGTAGACAAACACCACCACCGTCGTCACCGACCGAACAACACCAGTGGACGAAGAATGACAATATCCGTAGCCACTAGAAAAAAATAGTACCAGACACTATTGTCACTGTCGAGTGAGGATCACGACTCCTGGAACTCCTAAATCAACTCAAACAACACCTCCCAAAGCTCTTGTGAAAACCACCTTTCCAGATCGACCCGAGGAAGAAAGATGGTACATGAAGCCAGAGTAGAGTAAGAGTATAAAGCAGAAGACAGAGAGTCGTGAGCATCACCGACATCGCCCAACCAAACAGAGATTTGAAACCTCCAAATCCAATTGTGTCCAAGAAATAACCAACATAATCACCAACAAGCAGCATCAATGAACCTTCACTAGCACTGCGCCAACCGAAAACCCAACCATAAATAGATATGAAACACAAAATCAACATAGATTAATGTTTATTGAAATATATTTTTGTAACACATAATTATTCATTTGGTTTAATATTAATTAAAATCCAAAATATAAGTTATTTTGATAATTCTCTATGTTTCATTATTAAAATTTCATGTTTAAATGCTTGAAAAATAATTTTGGGATTTAATTTTTTTAATATGTTTTTATTTTTAATTGAAATATTTATTATGGAAACTAATTTTGAATTTTTTTATGTTTGATGGAGTTTTTTTCTCAATTTTAATGGATTACAATTCTTCATGTTTAAATACATGTGATGATTTGCGTGATAACCAAATTTTAACTTTACCTAGGAATCCAAATTTAATGCTTTAGTCCAGATATACCAAATTTCTAAGGAACCATATAGATGAATTGAAAATTTTATTTTTAATATATCCAAAATCTTCCCATATTCATGTAGCTAATATAGGAAGGCTTTTACATACCCAATTTTGAAGCGCCACCAAATACATTCATTATCAACATGAGAAATAAATATTTATTTATTAACAATAAAGAAGATAAATAATTTATTGACGAAACTTATATGTGAATGAATCTACTATCAATAATCATATACCCATTAATGAAGATGAATCAGGGGTGCCTTATAGTCATATATGAGAATTGGGTAATATTTATGATTCGGATGTTGATTGGAAAACTTGAATGCTGAGCCATAGTCTTGGTTGTAGTTCCTACAAGGAAATGTTAAATATCATTGTTTTCTACATGTATTATTTATGGGACCAATAATTGAATGTGGAATTGAATCAAAAACACTATAATCAGAGTCACTTTTGGACTATTCATCTAGAATTATGAAACAATACATAGACTCTTCCATCTATCAATATGATTTAATGATGAGGATGAATTAGAGACAACTTTCTTCCAATTTTAAAAAAAACCAAGTTTAATCTGGTCCTATTGAAATCATCATACCACTATCTAAGTTTGATAAACTATAGAGACTAAATTTTTTAATATTTCAGGAAAAAAAATTCAATGATGCTATAAATCCAGCCATATCGATGAGGAAATTACTAAATATTTCAATCTTGAATATTATGAATCCACCTACAAGGACATAATCATTAAAATCCAATATTGATTCATTTTAGAAGAGCACATATCTCAGAATGTCTTCTAATAATGGAAAACTAGATTGGCACCTGTGGATAAAGAATCATTTATATTCATGAGTATGTGGAACTTTTGTGATGACAGACTTCATTGCCAGACTAAAGATAGAGTACATATACAATGTGCTCTGGAACAGTTATGTTTCTCTTGTTGCAGTCTTGAAATTAAAACAAGGCACTGATAAAATTGAAGACTATTACCATTGAATGGGGGTGCATCACTATATACATTCTAACCCAGCTAACCATCCTATTAGGAATTTTTAGAAGAAAAATATCACTATCAACTTAATGAAATCATCAAATTAGTTTATTAATAAAAAGGTTACATTATAGGCACATAGTTTCTTTTTCGTGTTCATATATGCTAAATGTGACATGAATGCTCAAAAATGACTCTCGAGTGATTTCATTGAATTTTAACCAAGGTCTTGTCCCTATTTTCTAGGGGTTGATTTCAGCACAGTGGAGGACCCAGTAAAGTTGAAGTGGAAGGTACCATTTCATTCATGGCTATAAAAGACTTCATGATGATCATGACCAGAAATGTAATTAAATATTTTGGTTGTGAAGAAGAATTCTTCAACTGGTGTTATAACTTGAGTGGAAAGAATTGGGCTTATAGCAAGATTGACCGCTGCTTGGAAAACTCTGTAGCAATCTTTACCCATCCTGATTTGAAGGTAGAGCACATGAGTTGCAATTTTTCTGGCTACTCCCCGTTACATTTTACAGCGTCACCTAATAGATTAAGGGAGGCAAGATTCTACTTCTCAAATTTATCAGTGGAGGACCTAGACTTATAGAATATTTCCGGTTAATTATGGGAGAAAATGGAGGAGGAATGTGCCTCGATGAGGAAACATAATAAACTCAGTAAGATCAAGGGGGACCTCCATGATTGTGTTAGGAACATGCCTCATAGGGATCATGACTTAGAAATGACCATTACTGAAATTGAGAGACATGAATGAATCCTTGAGAGTAATTTTGATGAAGTTATCTATGAAAAACCTACCAGTTGGAATAACTCCTTTGCTGACCAACTACCTTGTTATGAGATGAAGTCCAGGTAAATGTCTATGATAAAAAGGCTTCCATAAGGAGATGAAAATCAACCTTTTCCATTCCTGTATTAAGGAAAAGTGGTGCATCATTATGCCAATCACTCTTATGGAAGATGTATCATATTATAATGAATCGGAATGTATTGGGAGGATTGAAAATGATTTCATCATGAACGAGCTTACTAATCCCAACATGAACATATATGATGACTATTCAAGATAAGAAGCAAATATATTTTATGGAATTCATAACATGATTACTCATATTGTTAATGAAGGATTGGAATCACTTCCTTTGGTGACTGTGATCAGGGATGTTTTAAGGTCACATAACCTTGAGACTACCTCAGGACCCGATAGATTCTTAGGATCCTTCTATATTGCTAGTTGGGATTTGATTAAGACAGACTTGGTGGAAGAAATTCATGATTTCTTTAAAGGATAAAATCTCCCTCATGATTCATGTTCCATTAAAATGGTGTTGTTGTTACAGATTTTTAACCCACACACATTTCAATATTATCGGACTATATGCATATATAATGTTTTACTTACAATGTTTTTTCTGCAATTTTCAATAGAAGGTTTACTATATCGGCCCAGTTGGGTCTTAGAAGAGAAACATGGGATTATCAAAAGGAGGATTATCCTAGGTGCTATTAGGTGGTCTCAACAGGTAATTGAAAACAAAAAAATGAAATAATTTGGATCAAATATCTCTATAAATATTGATAGGAACAAGGATTGGGATCGGTTGGAGTGGAATTTTATCATCGGGGTTCTCTCCATGATGGGATTTTCCACTTTGGTGATCGAACTATTTTTCTGATGCATCAGTTTCTCCTAGATTTAAACATCCTTTATGGTGAAACAATATGGGGTTTTCATGACGGTTTGAGGATAAAGGAATAGTGATCCAATATCTCTTACGCTTTTTATCATGCCACTTGACTCACATTGTAGGAATATCAATAGAGAAAATATGGAGGGATACATTCATCCTTATCGATCCAAATTTCATTCTATTGGTATATAGAAACTAATATTTTTTGATGATATAATTTTATTTCTGAATGGAAGTAACCACTCAATCAATGGATTAATACCATACTTGAAAATTTCATCAAATGGAGCGTGAAAGTGGTTTACTTGGGTAAAAAATCATTTTCATTTCAAGAAGATTCTCAGAAATAACTATGGTGATTCCAAATAGAAAATTGGTTATAGGAAGATGATCATTTCATATGGGGGCATTTAGTGGACCGATTTCTCATAGAAGACCTCATATCTGGCATTTTTACAAGTTTCTAGAGAATATGAATAGTAGAATTTTAACTTGAAACCCTATTTTAATCATTCAGAGGAAGAATATCCCTTATCAATAGTGTGTTTTAAATTATTCCATTGCATATTATTTATGAACTTATGGTTTCTAAATGGTGTAACATCATATATAAAGAAAAAAATGGCATATGTTCTATGAGATGCAATGATGGATGGAAGATATCATTAAGAAGCATGGAAAAGGATGGAAAAACTTTTTTGAGTGTGGGATTAATGTCAAAAGTGTTTTAGGTACTATAAAGGATCATCATTCTTTGATTTCATAGGAGGTGGTTGAAGGGAAGACACCCTATGGGAATACAATGTATATTTGATATGTTGGTGGGTGGTGGAACCAAATGTAAAAACCTTTGGCCAAGGGGAACAAGGTTCAACCACACTTTATAAAACTCCTGCATCAGTCACATTGGATATTTGGTAGATTTGACATCAAACTATTGTAGTAAAATTGGGTTTGTATAATTATTGGGTTTCTCATATGTATAGTTCCAGGCAACACGCAAAGGCAAGGTCCGACTCAACACAGCTTCATGTATTCTATTCTCGATAGAGATCAACATTATACATTTGATTCCATAATCATGATCATAGAGCCTAATCAATGTATCCTCCTAGTATATTCATTAGTTTTTCACTTGACCATGGAATATCACAACCTTCTAAAGATAATAAAAAATATGGTGGCATGTGTGATGTGACATTTATTAATGAAATCCCGTCAACGATTATCTTAAAAGATTGGAGAGTGTGACATAATGTATTACCTATTGAAGTGAAAATTTTTTCACATGGCAGTGAATTATCCATGTAAATGTATTTTTTATAGGGAGAAATGACTCAAAGAAACCAATAATATCTTCTTTTATGTTGACTGGGAAATTATAGTGTGGTATCTATTTAGTAGTTTCTCAAGATGGTCTTCAAATGGGGACTCATGTGTCTACTTCTATAGATGATGGTTCTATAGTGCTGAAAATAGTGTCCAAGAGAGAATGGAACTTGATATTATATTTGTAGTTTGATGTTTATTTATTTGGATAGAGCATAGTGGGGTGAATCACTAGGGCTGTGGAGGGACTAAAAATGGCCTTGTGATCAAGAATGAAAGCTTTCTATTTTATTTAAAATTTCTCTACATGAATTCTGATATAACCCCATATAGTAGTCACTTAATACCAAACACTTTAGTTCCCATTGATTCCAACAATTGGATGGGAAGAATCTTACATTGGTATCTCCACCAAAAAGGGTTTAAAATAAACAGTGATGACTCATGCAATTTGGGCTAGATGAGGGGTAGAAGAGTGAGTCGTGATTCGAGAGGATTCATGGTTATGGCATTTTGTACATAATTTGGATGTGGAAATTTCCTTTAGAAATAGGATCAATACATTCCCATTGGTCGGCATAAGTTTCATCAGAATAATATTCATATCGTGGATGTTGAAACTGATTTGATGTCCCTATTTAAGTTGATTTGTTCCCATGTGTAAACCCCACGGTCAATAGAGTATACCATTTATAGATGTAAATATTTGATAAATAACCATATGTGTAACTCCCATACATTTTATCAAGTTAATATCATTGTTGAGATTCTGGATTATTATGAAACTCTATGTGAATATGTATCATTATTCTCAAGCATTAGGTACCTTCTCAAAAAATGTAAGTAATCTAGTGCCTGAAAATTCGCTTGGACATCACCATTATAAACTTCCATGATTACTAGGCTTCCCATACATCTATCATTAATCTCATTTATTCTTCTTATGTATATTGACTAAATAAAAAAATTTGGTAGAAAAAACCTAATTCTGTAACCTTATTGTTTAGTTCTTGAACTAAAATGAATAAAATTAGTTGTTGCATCACCATTACTTAATCATAAAAAAATTCAATCATTTATGGGATCTTGTTATGTTCCTGATCACTATGTGTGGTTGAAGATATATAAATAATATTCTTTTTCTCTGTTGATCTGATGATTTGAGGTTTATTTAAGGATTATTTTTATCCAAGTCCCTATTAATTCTAGAAACATTTTTCAAGAATGAAATTTAGGTCAATTGGTCAACTAAATTTCACATTTATGCTTTTGGTTTGATTATAATCAAAACGAATATAATGAGGGATATTTTGGAGAAAATTTTAAAATATTCTTCATTCAAAATATGTTTCTAATAATTGGATTTGAGACTGAGATGTTTAGTTCATGACTATTGGATAATTTATTATTGAAACATAAAAAATAAATTCATAGGATATTTTTTCTAAATCTAAAGTGTATTAATTGAAGCCTAAACAAAATATTATACTGATGTTCAATTTCAGCGATGTATCATATATGATGTTTTATATTTTATTTCAGTGGAATTAATTAATTAAGAATGGGTAAATTTAAATATGTATAGGGGATGCAAATTTTAAAAATATACATTTGGGAGACACCACATAGATGAAATGAATCTCTGAAATAGTGGTGAAGATATTAAGATCATGTAAAAAATAGGATTTAACATCATTGAGGATAAGTTAAGTGGTATGGAAAAACCAATGATTCAATGTAGAAGATAATTTATCACTCCCATAATTTTTTTTAAAAATTTTAAAATTTTTAAACACATTGTATCATTAACCATTCATTCAATTAGTTATTTATTCGGTTTATATAATTTTGAAATGATATTGCATATTTTATTTTGAATATTCTTGAAATTTATAATCCTTATAAAATAATTTATTTTACATCACAAAACTTGAGAAATACCCATGTGCTTCTAAATTCATGAGAATAATTATGATTCATCATAGAATTTATTGAAATGATCTAGAGAGATTAATTCATTTATAATACTTAATTTACATGTTTAGTAAGAATTATCTTCTTGAAATGAAAAACCCTTTAATCAATTATATTGGATCTCTTAAAATTTATCATGCATTAATCTTTTAAATAATGCAGTTAGTGAGAACATCAGGAGTTATTCTTTACTATGTTTTCTTATTTTCTATTTGAACTCCTAGTTGATCTTGGGTTTTGTTTCTTATAGTTTTTAGTAGTTTACAAAATTAATGAACCCTTTGAATCACTCACAAACCTTCCATATGGATTTAACATACTTAAGAATGTATATTTTTGTGCAGGAAAATATAAATTATAATTTCACTTCGATGTCAATGACTGCACCATGATCAATGTTAAATCATGGATTTTACTCTTTTTTATCACAACAGAAATCACACAGGTGAGCATAGAGATTAGGGATTCATCCCATATTGGAATTAAAATTAATTATTTAAATTAAGGGGATGGATACCATTACTAGTATCATGAAATAAATGAATATGATATAACTTTATCCATGTATTGTCTTTCAAACATTTTGGAGGCCATTTACGACACGCTTTCTTTCATTAATTCAATGTAGTGTGTATGAGTTGTTAATTCTAGTCCCCATCCCCATTATGTTGTAAAAATGAGATAAAATTCAAAAATTCTATTAATTAAAAGTTGATTAATTACTAATATATTAGGATATGTAGTGAGTCTTGGATTTCTAATTTCAGTCCAGACTATAAAATTGAGAAAACATCTTATACCATCTATTTGTATGGTCTAATCATACATAATTGGTCTCTCTGTGTTGGAATTCACATTAGAGTAATATTATCTAACACTATGCGTTTTTATAATAAAATATGAATTCTATGTTATATAGAGTATTATAAACACAAAACTGAGTTGCAAAATATATTTCTATAAATGGATTGTGGATCACACAACCCCCTGTATGAATGATCTGTAAAAAAATATACCATTATAACCTAGATTTCAAATTGAAAGGTTTGAATATAAATAAATATATCTAGAAATTATAATGTTTAATGATGTATATGCTAATTTAAATTTTATGTATCGGTAAGAAAACAAAATAATAATCATTTGAATAAAAAATACATGTTCTATGAAAAAATATATTTTATTAAAGGTTGTTTCGCTGCAGTTTTCACAAATACAGAAAAACTATTTTTACAATTTTTAGAAAATTTATTTATAAATATTTATTAAATTTTTTATTCATAGTAACAATATTATGAGTGGGTGGAATGTTGTGATTTTTTAAAAAGTATAGATTTTTTAATGAATATTGATAAATACACAATTTTTAAAAAGTGTAAATTCTAATCAATATATAAATTAATTTTAAAGTCTGGTTATTTTTTGAATATGATTTAATGCCACATATAAATTCTTTAGTTATATTTATTCCACTTAATTTAATTTAATCAAATACAGTTAGTATTTTAGTGTTTTTGGGCTTAAATATTGGATTTTTTTACCTATTTTAAAGTGTCTAATGACTCAAATTTTAATTAAATAAAAAAAATATCTTAAAGGGAATTTATTTAATTGAAGAATATGGTGTATATTTATATGAATTAAAATTCATATAATGTTTTTTACTACTCATTGTGTTAATATAAAATCATTATTTAATTGAAAGTATACTATTTGAAAAGTCATTTTTTCGTGTCTGTGAGTTTATTTTTAAATGATAATTTAAACAAAAATTGAATTGAATTTGGTAAAATATATTACATACATGGAATCATATAAATTAATATTATCTGATAATTTAAAATTAATTATTTATATAATAAATATTGAAAATATTAAAAATTTATTACAATGGTTTATGTAAAAAAAGAATTTACCAAATACTAAAATAAAACGATAAGGGTTTAAATGACCTAAAAAATTTCTAAAATATATTTTCATTTGGTATTTAGTAATTATAATTTCTTAGTCTCAAAAATTTTTATTCTTTTGACATGTGGAATTTGAAAAACATGGTGATGAATTATTATATTTAAAACATACATGTGTTACACTCACCTCACTTACAAAAGGCTACCCCTATCATCCCATATTCATACCTTTAAGACATATTGGGTTTGAAAAAACCTGCAAAATTAAATTCTTTACTATCCTACACATGAAATAAATCCATTATTTTGATCATAAATCTATCCCGAGAATCATTTTTTTCTTACCTTAGGTGGTTTTTAGAAGAGGAGGTATCGCGATTAACCAATTGCCTTTATTATATTTCTTCTTCCACATCCTAAAAATGTTATTAAATTATGTATATATAATAAAACTCTTAAATAATATATAATTAGAAGTTATTATTTTAATTTCATATCCTAAATTAATATCATATTCTATAAAATTGGATACGAAATCATCAACTATCAGTATGACAGACTACCACCTTGCGAGCCAATGTCATTTATTCCATCATCGCCTATCATGTATTTTTATATTAATCTATTTAATGTATATATATATATTATTTTTAATTTATTTAAACTTCTAGATTTATCATATCACTTATAACTTATTAATTTAAATTCGCTATGGGATATGATAATGTGGCACATGTGTACAGATGAATACCACTACGTGAATCGATGTGGATCATTCTTCAATAAGGATTTCCATTGACGATAGTATGGATAATTTTATTTAATAAATATGATATAAACAAAATTTTTATGATATTAATATCATATTTATCAATATGTAATGGTAATATATCCATTTTACTTTGTACATTTATAATTTATAATGCCATTCGTGTGTGTGTGGACTAACCACACCATGAAGAGATGTGATTATTTCGTCTTAACTAAATGACATTGATTAATTGTATAAAAATATTTAATGATAAAAAATGTTATTTTTGATATTAGAATAATTTAAAAAAATAAATATATTAATTATCCCATTTTTATAATGATTTTTTAAAATAAAAATATTATTTATGCATTTGTACAACCAACCATCTCCATAATCAAAACATAGTTCATTTTTTCATAAATTTCATACAGAAACGGGATTAGAATTTTAATTAATGCAATAATATTAATACCATTTTATGATTATTAATTTTTTATATATTGATATAATGACCACCATGACCATGGTGAACACACCAGAAATATTTTTGAATAATGAATCAAATATCCACAAAACACCTGAAATGGAATTAACTAATTATTTATTAAAATATTCCAATAAAAATAAATAAATTAAATTATGTTATAATAAGTTATTAATCATGGTAAATTATCTTATAGAATCAAATAATAAATATGTGTTTATTATATAGGAGTATCAAACACATACGGAGAACGTCACACTTGAGTTAAGGGTTTATTGGCTCACTTCTTCATATAGGAGACACATACAATATTCAAAACATATTTTTATTTTATGGGGTGAATATTAACCATTAACACAGTTTATTATTATATTCATGAAAATTAATGTTATTTAAAAATCTATATTAATTTCTCTGTTTTAGGAGTTTTGATCCAGATATTACCAAAGTAGTAAGGGATATCAACACAATTTTCCCTTTCACTGATTAATAATTTAACCTTATGGACCAATTTTAATCTATATTGGGTATATATTATCCCATTAAAAAGTCATATCATGTATCCTTAATTCATTATGGTATTTTATGTCTTAATTTTTATTATTTTATCCATGGTGCTCTGACATGAAAATTACTATATAGTAAATAATTTCATTACTCAATATTTTCAGTGGGTTATATTATTTCATCACTGACATTTTTAAAACAAAAATATATTTGTATTTTTAATAGATTTTATAATGATTTTTCCAATTTTTTTAGGTTTTACATTTGATACACATATTTGTTTTATCGAATATTTATCACTTCAATGTTATGATCATTATAACAGTTGGTCATCTGAAATTTTCTTCTTTGAGACAATGTTATGTCATATCTCTTTATTCTTTGAGGAGGTGTATCTATAAACCATTTGGAAGGATATATCAGGAATCTACATATTTTATTGATATTTTTGGTTTCTTTTTGACGTTATTCATTCAAATAATATATGATTGAAAAGTTACAAATGGATAAATTATTTACGGGAAAATATTTTTTTAGTCTGGTTTGTTTAAGTTCAATGTTTCTCTAGAAGAAATTACATGAACTAATATTAATGTTCCAAATATATATTCACTCCAATGGTTTTTAATGTTGTTAAAATGTTCAAATATTATTTCCATTAATATTTATTACATAAGAACCATGAATGCTGTTTTTAAGTGATAATAATGTTATATGTTCTTTTAGATATTATATATTCCTCTTCTATATCCATGTTTTCTAAATTGTTTTAAAAAATGTTCCTTTATAAAAATAAATTATTTTCTAATGCTTATTTTAAAGGTCATTAACATTGCATAAAATGGTTTTTATAAGGAAATTTGTATACATTTTCTATAAGGTTCACTTTAATTCCCTTAAATTTTTTTTTAAAAAATGTATATTTCTCCCATATACAACATGAATGTAATTTTATACCATAAAGACAAATCAATTATTTATATCTTAATTTTTTTTTGATTTAAATTTTATTTTCATTGAAAACAATTTATTAAATGTATAATAATGTTTTAAATTATAAATATTTTTTATCAATATGATAAAAATATTTTCTTCAACAAAATTCACGTGATATTTCAAAATAATATTTCATCTTTCATGATATCCTTGATGATACACCATTTTAAAATGTTATTTTCCACATGAATTTTTAATGGATTTTAGTATCTATTCTGTGAGTGTTGTTTTAGGACTCTTATTGTTTGTATCATGTTAATTTTTAAATAAATTTAGGAATTATGACTTATTTCACGTGATGTTGCCTTAAGGGTTACAGTTACAATCATAGGTTTATGAATTTAAGAATTATTATAAGTTTTCATATATTGAGAAACTATAGAGTTTCGATTATATTTGATCATGATGGTAGTTATTATGGTTGTTAATCAAATTTATGGGAACACTAAAAGCAAATAATTTTAGAAAAAAATGACTACCCGAAGGCTAGGAGATCACCCATCACATATGGGAAGGACATGTGTCGTGATCCCACAATTGATGGGAAACTAGTTGTAATTATAATAATTATCCTAAGTGATATCCTGAAGAAGATTAATATAATTTTTGGGACAGTAATTCAAAAGGTATGAGATAACCATTTAGGTTAAATAGTATAAAATTTATACATTATGTAGGTAGTTTGATATAAAAGGTATTTCATATATGGAATAATTTTATTATATATCTAGGTATTAAAATTGAATGTTTGGGTTTTATTTATTTTTGTAAATATTTAACCATATGCTAAATTTTTTGGATTTAATTAATTTATAAAGAAATAATGAATAAAGTTATTTTCCATTTCATGGTTAGGTTTTCCTATGAAATATGATTTTATATATTTGGGATTAATGAAAAATTCACCTTGATTAGGAATCGTCTTTAGAATAATTTTATATTATGGTTAGAATTGATCAAAGGATGAAATTACCCCCATAAAATATTTAAATATCTTTAAAATCATAGTATAAATGGTAAAAATATTCCTTAACTTCAAGAAATGGATCCTGAAACAAAATTGAGTCCGATTACGACAATTGTTTTTTTAAAAAAATATAATTTTTTAGACAACCAAGGTTTTCGTTTTATTGGTTGTTGAATTTCTCAAGATCATTCATCTTTTTGTGATCATTGATATATATCACTATATATGATAATTATCATGTTATTCTTTTATTTCATGTCTGATTCATCACTAACAACTAAATTTTTTCTTAGGGGAATACAATTTATGCATTATTTATATGATATTATCACTCCAATCTATTTTTTCTAGTTGATGTTCCATTAAAAATTATTATGATGATGAATTTTAACAAATATATTTTCAAATATCAATCACTTATTTACCATGATCATGTTAAAATTGTGAGAAACAATTAGCTAAAGGGTAAAGTGGTAGAATCTATCACCCTGAGAGTTTTAAAAAAAATTAACCAGTTTCTGATAGAGTCGTTGATATGAGACACTTGTCATTATAGGCCAAAAAAATATATTTGTTAAAAATATTATGGTTCTTTCAACCAAGGACATAAATTATTTGTAATATTGTATACGATTATATTAAATTTATAATAAAAAATTTTCTTTATTTTTTATTCAACAAATAAAAATTATATTTGGGTGAAATGTTTTTATTTGGAGAAAATATTGGCTTTTTGTGAATAGTGAAAATATATGTTTTTTTGAAAATAGTAATATACCTTAAATAAATTAAGTAATATAAAAGTAACTTTTATTTTAATATTATTTTAATATTAATAATTATTTGTTAGTTATATTTAATCAACTTAATTTCTATTTAATAAACAATATATAAGATTGCAATATATGTCAATTTTTGGGATAAAAATGGTATTATTCTAAATGCCGGTTTAACATTCAAAATGATTCTTCATTTTAACAAATTATAATTACACATTATTAAGAGTAATTTAAATGATAAATATTATTATAAAAAAATATATATTTTAATTAATTAAAGGACTACTAATGGCTATTTTGTTAAGTTAAATTCATCCATGTTTAGAAAAATAGACACCATGAAAACTATATTTTTGTGATGTCTATAGGATTAATTTCTAATAAGAATTTCTAACAAATGTGAATTTAATATTTATGAAATAGGTTTTACATTTTATAAAATATTATATTATATTGTAATTTAATGAAATTTGTTCATAATTAATTGTTGAAATTGTAAAAAAAATAATTACTGCAGTTAAGATAAAATTGGATTCATAAGGGTTTAAATGTATAATATACGAGTTAAATGACATGTAATCTTGTATAAATTATATAGGATAAATATATTTATAAATTAATTTGTCCATGTATTTTAATTGTCTATTTTTAATCCTTGTGGAATGTGAGAAATGTGGGTATCACTTTTTTCATTAAAACACCAACAAGTGTACCACTCACTTCACTTTTAAAAGGCAACACACTCTCCTATCCTATTTACACATTCAACCCCTTATATTTAATCCTATAAATTCCCATATGAATTCCATTCCTTCAATCAATATACATTATATTTTGCATTAATCCATCCAAATATTTTGTTGGTTCCTATATATAGAGGTTGTCTGAAGAAGATGTATAGTGATTAACCCAATATGTTAATATTATACAATCATTAACCACCTTCAAGTCTCTATAAATTATTTTTATATAATAAAAATCAGTGTAAATATATATATATATATTATTTTATGAATTTAATAACCAAAATTGATCTCCAACTCCATCAACTGGAATAAGAAATCACAAATGTGTTAATGACTGACTACCTCCTCGCGATCTGTTGTCATTTTTATTCTATCAAAAAAATTCATTACATGTTTAAATTAATTTTTGAAGAATGTATATATTTATATGTAACATTGGAAAAATATTTATACTTATGGAGTTTTTATATCACATATACCATCGTACATTCTATTCTAGGGGGACAGGATAACATCACAATTATGTATGTCAGACATTATCCTTGAGAATAATTGTGATTTGTTTTCACTACAGAAATACATGGAAGGTAATAAGGATAAAAAATATATGACATACAAGAAATATTTAGTATTTTATAGAAATATTTGTTATTATAGAATGATGGAAAATATTTTTTATTCTTATATTGAATAATGACAATGTTATTTGTGCGTATGTGTCTACTAATACCTACATGGAGACATGTGACTCATTTTTCATCACTAAAAATAATGTATTATATATGCAATTATTTTTTACAGAATAATATTTTATTTAATATTTTATTATTTTTTTAATGAAAAAATAATGCATACATATTTTCCAAAATTATTTTTTTTTTTGGAAAAAGGAAATATTGATCATGCATATGCACAACCCACCATCTCAAATAATTTAGCGTAGTTTTTTTACATAACCATATTTTATGATTGGGATTAAAATATTATTTGGGTAAAAAATTATAAATATATCATTATTATTAATATGGTTACGTTGAATTAATTACCACATTGACCCAGATTAAAAACTAATGCTGTTTAAAAAATGAAGTGAACATCCTCAAAAAACCAAATGTTGATATAAATGATTATTTATTTAAATATTAAATTAAAACAAATAAAAAGAAAATATATATGCATAATTTATTAAACCTGGAAATTTATATCAAAATATCCAATACTTAATATATGATTATTATTCATGAGTATTGAAAAAGTATGAAGGATGTCTGACCAAAGGTATCGGTTTCTTATATCACTTTTACATCTGTGATACATAATCCATATTGAATGATTATTTTTATTGTGTGGGGTATATAATTCTAATGAATTTATATTATTATTAATTTTATGGAAATTAATCTAATTTTTAAATCTACATGAGGTTATCCCTTTTATTAGTTTTGATATATATATTATCAAATCAGAATGCAAATTTAACTCATTTTTCCTTTATTAATAAATATTTTAATTTTATGATAATAATTTATATTATATCGTTCATATATAACTCGTTTTAAATATTATACAACGAATCAATTATCATTCATGTTATTTTATGTTTTTATTTTAATTTTATCGTCAAAGGGTATTTGATTTGAAAATTAGAATGTGGTAATGATTTTCATAACTCAATTTTATTATATTAGGTTATATTACTTCTTCATTTTATTCTATATTATAAGATTATGGTTGTATTGATTTATTATTTTATTATGATTTTTTTTTAAAAAATATTTGGATTTAATTTGATAAAAATAATCTATTAATTTATTATTTTTGACATGAACATTATGATCATTATAAGGGTTGCACGTCTCAAATTGCATGTTTTTGAACATTTAATTTTCTATATACATATTTTATTTTTTGAGGTATATCAGATGAAAATTTTATTTTATATAAAATTAATTGAATTATATTCATTATATTTAATTTTTCATTAAACATTACTCTTTCTTGGGTCTTATGATTGTATATTTATTAAAGTTGAAAAGTCATTATGTCACATTCTATTTTCTTTTGGTATGTATAATGTTCAAAGATCCTCTAGATTTAGTCCTATGATTTGATTTTATAAAACTATATTTATTTATTCATGACCAGATATGAATGTTTTTGACTTGTTATATATTCTTTTCATAATTTATTGATTAAACAAATATTAGGAATTTTTTTTGTAGGTGATACTGGTGCTGGATTTTCATGTAGATCAGGTATCTTTCACATCCATTTTCATGTCTTCTAATTTGTTTATAAAAAATTTCATTTCCTAAAAATAAATTATTTTATAATTGAATTTTTATTTTCATTCAAATTATTTTAAAATGTTTTAAAAATTAAAATTTGAAATATTTTTCAAATTGGTAACTTTATATCCATCAAAAAAATAAAATGAGTGTTTATTTTGTAAATTTATAGTATGACTATATTTTATTGTCTTCATGGACACGTTATGTTTTAACGACTCCATTTAATGTTTGAGAATTTATATTCATAGTTATTTATTTCTTTAATGTTTGATAATGTTTCAAATATAAAAATTATTTTTCAAAATTGAAAGAATATTTTCCCCATGAAAGCTTCTATATCATCTTCCAAAATCATTTTCTATATAAGAAAAAATCCTTCAATGTTACTCAAATTGGAAAGGCTATTTTCCTGAATATTTTTTAATTAACATTTGATTTTATTTCCATTGATCAATTTCAGTAACCCATTATGTTACATGTGATCCACTGAGATATGTTGAAATGCTGGAAATGTTATTTATTAAGTAGATGGATTATAAGTGATTCAGGTGATTTTCATTGTATCTATTTCTTTTCCATAGATTAATGACTGTATGAAAGGAATAATTATGGGGTTTTTTACTTTTTTAGTAAAATTAATGATCAATGTACTTTATTAATATTTTGGTTCTTGGACAATGCATATTTAATCAGGGCAACAAGATATATCTGGTTGATCCTGCTATATATTACTCAATGTGTGTGCCCAGATAACACTCTAATTCAATGGGTGATTATTATGTTCTCTAGAGTATTATAATGAATTTATTCTATTTGGTTATTCTAAATTTAATGGCTTTGAACGTATTTTATAACGATGATGTCTCAAGAGACCAATAAGATTTCTTAATTATTTATATTTGTTTTTTTATTTTTTTATTAATCATTATTGATATAACATGTGATATAATAATGACGTATCCAAACTTTTTCCATTGTTACATCTTTTTTCCACATCGCTTGTTTAATTATATAGGTATAATTGGTGTGGGTTATTATATGTTATGATCAAGCAGTATGATCATGTCATTGTAACCTTATGCTAATCATATTCTAATTAGTGACATTTACTTGTCAATGCTTATGTTTACGCATAGTGAGTCTCTAAGATCACTATTAGGATGATTTCTTTTACTCTGGATATCAATAATGATTTTAACTAATTTTTGTATCAAATTATTTTAAATAGATTACATTGGTGACCCGATATAGAATATGAAAATATGGGTCTAGTAGAAAATAACCTCTCTATAAGAAATGGGTATTGTTTCTGTAAGTAATTATCAATATTATATAAACCTATAAACATAAAGGTATATAGTAATATGTGATCCTATAGTTCGTTTTTTTGATGTACTGTTTGGATGGGAAAAAATGGGATATATATATCCATATCAAATATAAAATTTTGGAGTTTATTATTTTAGCTCCATATCAAGTTGTGTGGGTTGAGGGATATTAGAAAATTATTTTTAATATGAATAATATACCGATTGATTTTCAATATTTTTATATGTATTGATTCCAAAATTCATTATTCTGATCACAAACATAGGATTTCCTAGTATATGAGAATCACTTTTATAATAGTTAATATGTTCATGTTATTTTTTCTTATATTTGTCTCTATGATAATATGGAATGAATTTTCAATATAGAACTACATAAGATTTAACTTCAATATGATGGGGGAAAATATTGACATCAAGTGGACCAATTTTAATGCCCAAAATGAATTATATATGTAACATCCCAAGTAAGTAATGAATAATAGATATAGTTATCTATGTCTCTTTCTGAAATAGATATTGTTTTAGAGGCTTAAAATGAGAATAAATCCAACCTAAAGCATGAAATACTCTAATATTTTAAAAAATTGTTTTACATCCTTTTGATGGAGAACCATTTTTAATCTATATTTTGACAATAGAATAAGCTATATTTTTCAAAATAAACTTATTTTTTATGACTAGGACATTGAAATTAACATTGGATAAATTTCTTGTATTTTTCTGACAATGTTAATTTTTTTAATGAATTGTGAAAAATGTTGTACTTCAATTCAAAACCACTTTTTAATATAATTTATTTATGTGATTATATTATATTTTGAATTGGGTTTAAAGTTAAATTAGAATATATTTTTAGTATTTAATCCAATAGTGGTTGTTGGAATTAATTTCACAAAGAAATTGGACTTAAACTAGTGTCAATATTTTGATATATATTGTTTCATAAAAACACACTATTTATTCTGACAACATGAATTAATTATTAAATTAATTATCATAACTTATATGATTTTAATTTTGTAAAATATAAATCATTTTTGAATTCGGAATATCATATGTATCTTAGGGTGATATTTTGGTATTTTTCTAAAAAACATCAATTTTTGATGAATAGTGAAACCACTAAGTGGTACTAAAAAAACTGATTTTCCGTTTAAATGAAATTTTACCACCTCTGTGTTTTGAATTTCAAAAAATCCTCAATAAATAGTTGTCATTAGGAAGTAAAATGTGGTTCAATGGGATTAAAATAATTTTTCAGTGAATAGTAACCTTTAAGTTTTTAATTGCGATTAGAGGTAATTAGTGAAGTTTAAGGTAAAAATAATGTTTTAATAATATTAAATGACCTTGAAACATGTCCTACCCTTATTGGATGTGTCATGGAGGACCACGAAAACCCATGTGTCGATTTTTGGGACCCCATGGAGCCACTTGTGTAAGATAATTACATTAATACCTTTTATTTAAAGTAAAAGTAAAAATGACACAAACATGTATTTTTTACTAAAACAATTTTTACATTAGGTTATACAAGTCATATTTTAGACTAAAAATAGTCATAATAAGTCTAAAAATATTTCCTATATCATAGTATTTTTTTTATAATTTTTAGAGATTAAAAAAATTACATTATTTATGACATCATGATGATGCAGTGATTACCTCATTATTTAACGATTTAAATAAAATGAAAAGATAATGTAAAATATAAGACCTACACATGCCATGAACATATTTTATGAGTATATTTAGAACCCTTATCATCTTGTCCTCAAAATATATCAATGTGGTACTTTTATAATCTAAAACTAATTTGAAAATAAAGTATCATTTTATACCTTTCCAAGAGTGCACCTCCTCTCCTCTTATAAAAGGCCCCCACCAATACCTCATAACCCACAACTCTCAAGACTTTGGCTCAGCCAATCTCTAATCATTTTGTATCTACACATTCCGCACCTCATCCTAGATGCCTTACCTTAGGCAGGATGCTCTTCAAGAAATCGTTTTGGTTCAATCCAAAGGGAGTTACCCAATTTTAAGGTAATGTATTCACCTTTGTTCTTTTGTTTTATTTTGCTTCTAAAACCCTATAAAGTTTTTTTATTAATTTATATTGTAAAAAATCCAGTATCTTCAATATACTATGATGTTTTTATAATAAGTATTAGAGCTAAACTTACACACACCTACATCTAATGGTTAAAGAACTTACTGTTTCTGTGGATGGTGAATTTCTACCTCACGAAATGATAATTGATCAATATTCATTTAACATCTTCAAAGGTGGACATTAAGATGTCACTATATTTATATATGATATATAATATGTTTATGTTTTCCTTAAGCTTCTGTATTTTTCATTTATGTCATACCTTTATGGTTTCCATTATGGGTAAACGCAATATATTCATTTTAGGAAGTGCGGACTACCGCCCCTCAAAGTGATTTGATTCATTAATACCATATGTGGTACGTATAAAGGATAGACTTAATGATATTATATATGATACAATACTGGAATTATAATACTATTATGTATCATTATTTTTTAATTCCATTAAATATGAAATAGAAATGGAAGTAGCGTTCATGTGTACGTACAGCTTTACATCTCCATGAACGGTGCATTTAATTTCATACCACTAAATGTTATGTAATATTATAAATGCATGTATATAATGGATAAATATGATATATATGATATCTACATAATTAATATAATTCTGTATATAATGGATATTTTACCCCATGAACAAACATGTAATTATAAAGAGTTTATTTTTTACTCAAGTACCAATGATCAACGAAATAACCATTATTAACTTAAATAATTACATAGTATTCATGAAATGGTAATAAGTGATATAAAAGGAATAATGAACCTGAAAAAGGTTCTCAAGCAAGTATAAATTAACTCACATTTATTATTTAGGAGGTTAAATAATGATCGAGTCAAGTCGGACATGAGGTAAGGGACTTTATCTCAATCTCCTTTCATTGAGGCATATTTTGTTTTATACAGAAATTTATTTTATACGGTGTATAAACCCCTTCGACATTTTTGTTTATTCAAAAGAAATATTTTTTATACGAAGCATTTACTAAACGACAAAAGGGAATATTTTTTTTGTCGTATGTATGCGGCGACAATGACTTCTCTGCCGCCATGACCATTATTTGAGTTTCGGCTTCTGATTCAAGCCATACCTTATTATTTAATGAAATATAAATACCATGTGTTACTTTTCTATTATTTTGGTATTGAAAATGGTTTTAATAATGTTTTTATTATATCAATATGTTGTATTGATATCTTGTGATTGAAATATGGAAATTTTATGTTTCTTTTATTCATGTTTTACGTGATACGTTTTTGTTATGGTTCTTGGGAATTGTTATGTAGACGGGTGGTTCCATTACCAATGCATTGGGTAACGTGAAGGAGTTAAACGTTAAGGTTTTTCTAAAGAGATTTAGGGAATACATTGTTATGGGTTTTTCAAACGTAACCATGAGGGTTACTCCCTATATAAGAATGTTATGAATGCCTCAAGTTGCCTTTATGTCTTATATGATTTATTCATAATTTGATTAGGTATGTTAAAGTGATTATGTTTTATGAGTAAAGTATGATTTCATACATGGAATAATGTTTTCATTTCTTACTTTTATAACACTTACTGAGCATTTTATGCTCATCCCATGTTTTTGAAATGTTATTCATAGGTCAAGGGAATGGAACATGATATGATGATAGTGTCAAGGAAGTGTCATGAAAGAATCCATGTTTTATTTTAAATATGTTTCCGTTGATGGGAAAAATTAATACTATCTTTTACATCACCACTTTGTTTAAATGTGGGATGTAATGCATGTTTTATGATCTAACTCTCTAAAACTATAAACCTGAAAAGATCTTCAATGTCTAATCTTGTAATAACTCAAGATTAATTGAGGTTTAAGGCTGGGGCCTAATAGTTGGTGTCAGAGGTCGGTTTAGATAACTTCAGGAGTTATAATTATACTAAATTATTGTCCAAAAATATTTTTTTTATGGTCAAAATGAAATGATATAGATTTTTAGGATTACCATGTTGCTTCATCTAAGACATATTTGTTCAGAATGGTTTTCCGTAGAGGAATCAGGGAAGTAGTTCTAGGAAGGAATGCAGAAGTAAATGACCTTCCAAATCATCATCCTGAGATGGTCGGAATTGGAACTGAACAGTTTGTTGTAGTAATTACACAGTTGACTCAAGCAATAAATAGTGGTGGTATCCATTCACATGATCATCCATATCAACCGCAGAGAAACATGTCAGTGGTTGAACATTTCATGAAGCAACATCCCCCATCATTTAGAGGATAATCTGACCCTGTGCTAGCTGAATGGTGAATTAAAGCACTGTAGAAGATTTTTTATTTCATAGGGTGTTCAGACAATCATAAGGTTAGTCTTTCTAATTACCGTTTAGAGGGTGAAGCAGATCAGTGGTGGTCGATGCATAAAAATATCAGGGACGCTGATGAGATTGATGATCGTGACTGGGATGAATTAAAAGGTATGTTTCTTGAGAAGTATTTTCCTAAGGCTGTTCGAATTAGGATGGAAAAACATTTCCTGGAATTGAGGAAAGAGGAAGACTCAGTGGCTGCCTATGAATAAATGTTCACTCGATTGGCAATGTATGCTCCAAATTTTATCCGAGACCTTGATAGTAAAATCAATCATTTTCACTCAAGATTGAGGCCAAAATATCAAAAGCAATTAGCTTCTTGTGATTTCAAAAGTTATGGAAAGATTGTTCCATGTGCTGAGAAGGTGGAAATGGAGTTTGCCGATGATCAAGTGTTCTATAACAACCAATAGAATAAGAGACCGAGGTGGTAGGAGAAATGGGGAATTATTAAAAAAAAGTCTAATGGTAAGAAAACTAAGTTTCCAATTTGTGATAAATGTGGAAAAAGACATGATGGGGAATGTCTTTTGAGTTCTAGAAAGTCTTACCGATGTTTTAATATGGGACATAAGGCTTCTGATTGCACTGAAAAAGATCAGGGTGATGATAAGACCAAATTTGATTTACACTTAGTGAAATGTTTTAAGTGCAATGAGATGGGTCACTATTCAAATGAGTGTCCGACAAAGAGCGTGAGTGATGCGAAGAAGTTAGACTACATGTAGAAAGGGGTGGTGAAATCCTATGCAACTACTTCAACAGATGTCGGGCCATCAAATGAAGTTGTATACTTTGTTTGTTTTTTAGATTATGCCAGTGTGTTGTTTGATTTGGGGTCTACACATTCTTTCATCTCCAAAAACTTTTCTAGTAAAATGGGAATACCATCTCAAGAAATGAATCTTGAACTTCTGGTAAAAACACCTTGGGGAAATATTGAGGAAAAAATAGTTTATAAAAATCTTCATATCCCTATCCATTGAAATAACCTACTTGCAAACATTATTGTTTTACCTCTAGTAGAGTTTGATGTTATCATGGGTATGGATTGGCTCTCTATTTACCTTGCTATGGTTGACTATAGAGTTAATGGAGTTTCTTTTCAGAAAGAATTTCAGTTTGTGTACACTAATGATCCCTTACTATTGATAAAATATCAAGAGGCTGAGAAACTTGTAAAAGATGGAAATAAATGTTACCTTGAACATATCCTTGGAAACAAGGGAACTGTTCAAATTAATGATGTGCTAATGGTAAATGAGTATCCTGATGTTTTTTCTAATGAGTTTCATGGAATAATACCATATCAAGAAGTTGAGTTTACTGTTGACTTGGTTCCTGATGATAAGACAATTTCAAAACCCCTTTATCAAATGGCTCAAATTGAACTTTTAGATTTGAAGGAGCAATTGCATGATTTATTAGAGAAAGGTTTCATTCGACCTAGCACATCACCATGGGGTGCTCCTGTTTTATTTGTTAAAAAGAAACATGGTTCTATGAGACTTCGCACTGATTATAGAGCCTTGAATAACATCACTATTAAGAACAAATATCCTTTGCCCCATATCGATGATTTTTTTGATCAGCTCCAGGGAGTTCAGTACTTTTCAAATATTGACCTGAGATCGGGGTACCATCAACTAAAGGTAAAGGAAGCAGATGTTTTGAATACCATGTTTCGTACAAGATATGTCCATTATGAATTTGTAGTAATGCCTTTTGTGCTAACCAATGCACCTACTGTATTCATGGACTTAATGAATAGAAATTTTCCATGAGTTCTTGGATAAGATTTTGGTGGTTTTCATTGATGATATTTTGGTGTTTTCTAAAAGTAAATAGGAGAATTAAAGAAATTTATGGGTTATTTTTCAGACCTTTATAGAAAAGAAATTGTATGGGAAATTCTGCAAGTGTGATTATTGGTTACGACAAATTTCTTTCCTTGGTCACATTGTTTCTAAATATGGGATAACTATTTATCCTGTAAAAACAACGGTTGTTGAATAATGGGAAAGGCCCACAAATATAATTGAGATTCGTAGCTTCCTTGGTTTGGCAGGCTATTATAGAAGGTTTGTTAGAAATTTTTCCCGGGTTATCTAGTCCAATGACTAAGATAACTTGGAAGGTTGTTAAGTTTATCTGGACAAAATAATGTGATGATTGTTTTTAGGAATTGAAAATAATATTAGAGAATACTCCAGTTTAAGCACTACCTTCCAGGAATGGGGAGTTTGTTATCTACAGTGATGCTTCATTGAAAGGACTTGGTTGCGTCCTAATGCAGAATGATCAGTTAATTGCTTATGCTTCACGTCAGTTGAAAACTCATGAGGTAAATTACCCTACACATGATTTGGAATTAGCTGCTGTAGTTTTTGCTTTAAAAATTTGGAGGCATCATTTATATGGAGTAAAGTATGAAATATATACCAATCACAAATGTTTAAAGTATATATTTACTCAAAAATAATTGAACATGAGATAGAGGAGATGGCTAGAATAAATCAAGGATTATGATTGTACAATTCATTACCATCTGGGAAAAGCAAATAAAGTGGCTGATTCATTGAGTCAAAAAGTAATGATTCATTAACAATGTAGCATTTGGAACGTGATCCTTTGGTTAAGGATTTGATGAACATTGGAATAAAAGTTGTTGGTTCAGGATGTCCTTCTTTTTTGTTTCAGGTATGAGTGAAATCTTCTCTATCAGACAGAATTAAGCAAGCACAGAAGAAAGACAACAAGTTGTAGAAAAAGGTAGAGCTGGTTCAGAAGGGTAAGTTGCCTGAATTCAACATTGATAATGATTTTGTTTCTAGATTTGGGAAGATATTGTGTGTTCCTTGTGATTCACAGTTGAAGATAGAGTTGTTATGTGAAGCTCATAGTTCTCAGTTTTCAATTCATCTAGGTTGTACTAAGATGTATAGTGATCATCAAGAGTATTACTAGTGGGACAGAACGAAAAGAGAAATTGTTGATTTTATTGTGAAGTGTTTGACTTTTCAATAGGTAAAAGTAGAGTGGTAGTTACTAAAAGGGATGCTTTATCCTTTACCAGTACTAGAGTGGAAATGGGAGAATATATCGATGGACTTCGTTGCGGGATTGCAGAAGACACCTCATGGTAATAATGTAATCTGGGATATTGTTCATCGCTTAACTAAATCTGCTCGTTTCCATGCTATATGAGATAATTTTTCCCTAGATCATCTTTCGCATTTGTATCGTAAATAGATAGTCAGGTTACATGGAGTTCCCCTCTCTATTGTATCTAATCGTGATCCCAGGTTTACTTCTAACTTTTTAAAAGGCCTTCAGAAGTCATTGGGTACTGAATTAAATTTTAGTACAGCTTTTCATCCTCAATCAGATGGGAAGTCAGAACGAACAATTCAGACTTTGGAAGATATGCTACGTTCTTGATCAATGGATTATCAGGGAAGTTGGGACCAACAAATTTATTTTTTTGAATTGTCATATAATAACAGTTTTCATTCTAGTATACAGATGGAACCGTTTGAGGCATTATATGTGAAGCGGTGTCGAACTCCAGCTTTTTGGGATGAAGTGGGTCAAAGGAAGCTGATGGGACAATAATTGGTATATGACATGGCAGAAAAAGTTCATTTTATTCAGAAACATATGAAAACAGCTCAGAGCAGGTAGAAGAGTTATACGGATAACCAGTGAAAGGATCTATCTTTCGAGGTATGTGATCATGATTTTGTCAAAGATTCACCATTGAAATGTGTGAGGCGATCTGGTAAGAATGGAATGCTGAGTCCAAGATTCATTGGACCTTATGAAATTATGGAGAGAGTTGGATCAGTTGCTTACCGAGTGGATTTACCTCCATGTTTATCTCAGGTACACAATTTTTTCGTGTTACAATGTTAAGCAAGTACCTGCCAGATCAATCTCATGTTTTGAGTCTAGAGGTAGTTCAGTGGGAATAGAATCAATCTTATGAGGAACAACTGGTTCATATTCATGATCATAGGGAGAAAGTATTGCGGAATAAGGTGATATATCAAGTAATGGTTTTTTGGAAGAACCACATGAGTGAAGAGGCAACAAGATAATCTGAAAATGCAATGAAGGCAAAATACCCCCACTTATTCAATAAGTAAATACATTGCGGGGACACAATTTTCTAATGGGGGGAAGGATGTGACATCCCAATTAAGTAATGAATAATAGATATAGTTATCTATGTCTATTTATGAATTATATAGTGTTTTAGAGGCATAAAATGAGAATAAATCAAACCTAAAGCATGAAATACTCTAATATTTTTAAATGATTGTTTTACCACCTTTTGATGGAAAACCATTTTTAAATCTATATTTTGATAATTTTATAAGCTATATTTGTCAAATAAACTTATTCTTTATTATTGGGACATTGAAATTTACTTTGGATAAATTTCTTGTATTTTTCTGATAATGTTCATTTTTTTAATGAATAATGAAAAATGTTGTATTTTAATTCAAAAACGCTTTTTAATATAATTTATTTATATGATTATATTATATTATGAATTGGTTATAAAATGAAAATAGAATATATTTTTACCATTTAGTACAATAGTGGTCGTTTAAATTAGTTTCACTTTAAAATTGGCCTTAAACTAGTGTCAATCTTTTGATATATATTGTTTCATAAAAACACGGTATTTGTTCTAACAGTGGGAATTAATTATTAAATTAATTATTGTAACTTATATGTTTTAAATTTTTTAAAATATACATCATATTTGAATTCCTAATATCAAATATTTCATAGATTTATTATTTGGTATTTTTTTTTGAAAAACTTCAATTTTTGAGGAATAGTGATACCACTATGTGGTACTTAAAAAAATGATTTTTCATTTAAATGAAATTTTACCACCTCTGTATTTTGAATTTCAAATAATCCGACATACATGCTTGTCATTAAAAGTTAAAATGTGGTTCAATGGGATTAAAATAATTTTTTGGTGAATAGTAACTTTAATGTTTTTAATCGCGATTAGAGATAATTAGTGTAGTTTAAGGTAAAAATAAAGTTTTAATAAATTGAAATGACCTTGAGACATGTAATACCCTTATTGTAAGTTTCATTTAAGACCAAGACAACCCATGGGTCTATTTTTGGGACCCCATGGAGCCACTTGGGTAAGATAATGACATTAATTCCTTTTATTTAAAGTAAATGTAAAAATGGCACAAACATGTATTGTTTTACTAAAACAATTTTTAAAATGGGTTATACAAGAAAAATTTTAGACTATAAATATTCATTGGAAATCTAACAATATTTCCAACGTCATAGTATTTTTTTATAATATTTAAACATTAAATAAATTAAATTATTTGTGACATCATGATGAGGCATCGATTACCTCATTATTTAACGATTTAAATAAAATGAAACGATAATGTAAAATAATACCTAAAAATTTCAAAAACCTATTGTATGTGTATATTTAGAACCATTATCACATAATCCTCAGAATACAACAATGTGGAACCATTAAAATCTGTAACTCATTTGAAAATAAAGTAACATTTTATACCTTTTCAAGAGTGCCCCTCCTCTCCTTTTATAAAAGGCCCCCACCTCTACATCCATACCCACACATCTCAAACCTTTGGATCGGCCAAGCTCTGATAATTTTGTCTCTCCACATCCCTATCCTCATCCTAGAATCCATACCATAGGTAGGAAGCTCTTCAACAAACCCTTTTTGGGTCAAACCAAAGGGAGTTACCCGATTTTAAGGTAATGTGTTCACTTGTGTTCTTTTGTTTTATTTTGCTTCTCCAACCCCCTAAACTCTTTTTATTCATTTATTTTGTAACAAATCCAGTATCTTAAATATACTAGGATGTTGTTATATGAATTATTCGAGCTACACTTACACACACCTACATCTAATGGTTAAAGAACATATTGTTTCTTTGGATGGTGAATTTCTGCCTCACGAAATGATGATTGTTCAATATTCTTTTAACACCTTCAATGGTGGCCATTAATATGTCACTATATTTATATATGATATATAATATTTTTACGTTTTCCTTAAGCTTCTGTATTTTTTATTTATGGTATAACTTTATGGTTTCCATTATCCGTAAACGCGATATCTTCATTTTAGGAAGTGCGGACTACCGCCCCCACAAAGTGATTTGATTCATTAATAACATATGTGGTACATATAATGGATAGATTTAATGATATTATATATGATAACATACTGGAATTATAATAATATTATGTATCATTTGGTTTTAATTCCATTAAATATGAAATAGAAATGGAAGTAGCGTTCATGCGTACGTACGGCTTACCGTCTCCATGAACGGTTCATTTCATTTCTTACCTCTAAATGTTATGTAATATTATAAATGCATGTATATAATGGATATATTTGATATATATGATATCTAAATAATGAATATAATTCTGGATATGATGGATATTTTACCCCATGAAAAAACTTGTAATTATAAAAAGTATATTTTTGACTCAAGTACCAATGATAAACAAAATGACCATTATTAACTTAAATAATTACATAGTGTTAATGACATGGTAATAAGTGATATAAAAGGAATAATGAACATCAAAAAGGTTCTCATGAAATTAGGAATTAACTCATGTTTATTATTCAAGAGTTTGAAGAATGATCGAGTCATGTTGGACACGAGGTAAGGGACTTTGTCTCAATCTCCTTTCATTGAGGCATATTCTGTTTTATACACAACATTATTTTATATGATGTATATACCCATTTGACATTTACGTTTATTCAAAAGGAATTTTTTTAAATGAAGAGTTTACTAAATGAAAAAAGGGAATGTTTTTTTTCGTATGTATGTGGCGACATCGACTTCTCCACCGCCGTGACCATTATTTGAGTTTCAGCTTCCTCTACATTCCATAACTTCTTTTTTAATGAAAAATAAATACCATGTATTAATTTTTTTTTATTTTGGTATTTAAAATGGTATTAATAATGTTTTTATTATATCAATGTGTTTTATTGATATCTTGTGATTGAAATGTGGAAATTTTATGTTTTCCATTATACATGTTTTAAGTTATATGATTATGTTATGGTTCTTAGGCATTGTTATGAAGATGGGTTGTTCCGTGATAAACTAAGGGAAGTTGAGCCTAATATAGCTCTCCAATGCATTGGGTAATGCGAAGGAGTTAAACGTTAATGTTTCTCTGAATAGATTTAGGGAATATACTGTGATGGGTATTCCAAACGTAACCATGAGGGTTACTCCCTAAGTAAGAATGTTATGAATGCCTCAAGTTGCCTTTATGTCTTATATGATTTATTCATGATTTGATGAGGTATGTTAAAGTGATTATGTTTTATGAGTAAAGTTTGATTTCATACATGGACTAATGTTTTCATTTCGTACTTTTATAACCCTTAGAGATCTTTTTATGCTCATCCCATGTTTTTGAAATGTCTTTCACAGGTCAAGGGAATGGTACATGATAAGATGATAGTGTCAAGGAAGTGCCAAGAAGTAATCCATGTTTTAATTTAAATATGTTTCCATTGATGGGAAAAATGAATACTATATTTTATGTAACCAATTTGTTTAAATGTGGAATGCAATGCATGTTTTATTATCTAATTCTCTAAAACACTAAACCGGAAATGATCCTCAATGTGTAATCTTGTAATAACTCAAGATTAAGTAAGGTTCAAGGCTGGGGCTTTATAATAAACCTCAAATTGTCTTCGTACCATAACCATTCAATCATTTTAGGTTCCCCATCATTGTTCATCACAAAGACAATAAGACACTAAAAACCCTTGTATTTTAGATTTATGACTATCTTGATTATTTATATTTAATGATACATAGTAATACTATGATCTTATAACATATTTCATACAATAATTTATTCTAAATATGATTCTTCAATGGCTATGGGTCACTTTTAAATTAAAATGGATTTGTGTAATTCATTCTCCAACCAGGGTGCCAATTTCACTCTTCTCCAATGAATGAGATAGTTATATATAAAGGGAATGTCCATTTTAAGAACTACATGTGGCATGATTTTTGATATTTAATGATACATAATGATGCACTGATATACTATATTATGACTAGATATAAATCCCATAAAAAATATGATTTTTTTCAATGGCCATATTGATACATTCAAATTAGTTTTTTATCCATCATCTTATCACTAGGGTGAATCAATAAAGATTTTTTGGATCATTCAGATCAATTCAAATTACCATAAGTGAATCTTTCCAACAATACCCTGGACATTTTAAGGAATAAAATTTCATGATATTTCTTCCTATTATGTACAATTCAAATCTACGATTGGGATTCCCTTTAGTATATAGTTTTATTCATATTACCCCTTGATAAGGTAAAATGCGCCCAATTTCTGCTAATGTGTTTCTTATATCATTATGTATATCAGATTCCAAATCTTTTTTATTCTTGGATAAAACAATAAAGATGTTTGATTTTAATGATAATAAATAATGCAACACTTCAATCCTTTCTACATGAGGTTAATGTACTTGTCATATGGTCCATCTTGCAAGACATTATGTTTCATAGTGTGACTTACTCTACCATGATTGATTAATTTTCATAAGAGTAGGATCTAAATAAGAATTCATAGTGGAAATATATATTACTCCAAATAATCTTAATCCCTCTACTATTGTGCATGATCCTAATCTATATTTGGGTGTTTTACAGGAACTTTGTGTGTCTTGGTTATTGATATTTTAGGACACATAGTGACACATGTATTAAATTTTAGGAACCTAATCCCATGGTATCTTTATTAGTCCATGTAACACGGAAATAATTTTTTGACTTATGGATTTTCTTATATACCATATTACTATTTAGATGAACTAGATCTATTTGGCCTGATCTCCTTACCCAAGACTCATATCAGTGTAGGATCTTCATAGGCAAAAAAGTCCTTATTCATGGGTAAATAATGAATAAAATCAAGTCACTTATATATGAGATCTAAATCCATGGCAGATCAATTATCATAGAACAATTCTTCCATTATCATGTTCTATGATAATTATGGAATCCACAAAAAAAACTTTTTTTATAAATACTCAAAGGATATATTAACCTTTTCCCTGTCATGTTATAAGGGTAATCTATATTACGACAAGTAAAACCCAATAATAAGGATTCTTATTGACTATTCATGTATTAAAAAACATCCATGTAGAAATATATAAAATTGTATATTTATAGTACTCCTTATATGACCCTTCATAATAAAGCATATTTTTTTCTTCTAATTTGTGGATAAACAATATGGAACCTGGTTCGCACTACATTACCCTAAATGTAATAAGGTGGTAAGTATACGATGAACATCCATTCCATATTTGAGTGTATGACTTATAAAAGGTTAAATAAAATAGAAGACCTGAATATAGATTAAAATGATACATTTTACCATAAAACACATAGTGTTTGGGTCTCCCAATATTGATATTTGCCTATTAATTTGACCATTTAATTAGATACTATTGGGTGGTTCTATAGGATTTTAATACCATACCAAGATATTTATATGATACTCTAATTTTTTAGTGATATCTCATTGATTGTGTTATCCCTATTTCAAAATATTTTTTTTGATTCTAAATGCATTTTGATTTTTAGTGACACTAGAACAACCTAGTTTATACCGAACCATAAGTCATTATCCATATCCACTCTCTTATCATACATGAATGTCCTATTCAAACATCATTGGATATTGGGGAGTTTTGAAAATCTAATTTATGTTTTTAACCATATATCATAAATAAAACCACATGTTTTTATATTTGAATAAAATAATTATTTTTCAACAGTTACAACAATAGTCATCTCTCAGGGACACGTCTATTATCTAATTCAAACAAACATATAATATGGATTTACTTATGGTCACACTTATATTCCCAAAAATCCAAAGTTATCTTCATTGAGAATGGAATGTCATATAATCTACATATTTCATTGATGAAATTATTATATACCCATTTATTAGAATATTGGTCATTAGTCATCATCAACATATTTTAGCCATCTGATTATAATGATTTAAATAACTCAAGTTCGTGTTTATGTATTTTTCTTTTCTCATCAATGTTGCAATTATTATATTAGCTCTCTAGTACCATGTGGGTTTTCCAATAACATACCATACCCAATGTTCCATGTATCATGCCCTTAAACTACATATTCACCCCATACATAAGTGCATTGTTGAGGTACTCTGATCTGCATTAATTTTTATCATAATTTTCCCTTGATTCCTAAACTATATAACCCATTTATTGACTAATAACCATGATAATGATATGTGTTAACATCCCTTAATGTTATCTGCATTAATGGAGAGGTGATTCCATCCATTTTTATTTAACCATTCCCTTATTACATTATATAAAACCACATTATTTCCCATTGTCAACACTATATGAAATTAATATTTTTCCATTACTAGTATTAGAAATATGAACAAAAGAAATATGCACTCTCCGAAGATAGTTAGTAGAAACATCTGGTTATCTATTCATGAAGGTTTATTCTATTACCCTGAAACAAACACAATATCATATTTTTTTAAAATTATATGGACCTAAAATCTATTATTACTTGGTCAAAACTATGGAGCAATATGACTTACCCAATATTATCTCCTACACGTCAACATTATATTGATTTAAACCCTTATTTATATAGTCAGTAACATATTTGGGACCTTCAATTCATGATGTCTTTTACCCTATTCAGGATTTTTATTCTATCAAATATTAATATTTTTCTAATAACTATAACCCCAATCTATTTTTATATCCATTAAAAAGGGACTATATTAAGATCATTCCATAATTTCACATTGGATTTATTTTAATCTTCAAATGTTAGGATATATTGTTATATTTTTATATGATGTATGACTCTATACCAAAAAAATTGAAATGCAGTTTGAACTAATATGAATTCCATCTAATGATCACAATTTCGTAAGCCATAAACTATAGATGAAAATGAAAGAGACATAAATAATTATATGTAAAACACAAATAATGGTTTGTCTAAGAAATATTCATAAATTCACTTTCTAGTCTCCCCAATCTAAAACATTGAAAAGGAATAGAGTTTAAATAAAAGAAACCTTTAATAATTTTGGTCAAATATTATAAAAAAAAATCAATTTATGCTAATTAGTTTCAAATATCAAGGGTAATGTTAGATAAAATTTATAATGTCACATGTCACCTTAAATATGTGTTAAATATATGGGGGCATGATTTTATAGGTTCATGAAACCATATTTAATTTTATTTATTATAAAAATCTTCCTCATTACATAAAATTATGAGTCCTTATAAACCTATCATGGATACCACTAGTGGGGGTTTTTAAATCCATGAAATTCTTCTATTTGCTAATAATAAATATTTATTCCTTATTTTTATCAACCATCCAGAGGAATCATAACCCTGAGGAAAATTCCCTCAAATATTTATAGGACATAGAAAACAATCATCATAACAAGCCATTTGAATATGGTAAATGGTCCTTAATTGATCAACCCTCCCATTTTATCATATCCTGATTCAGATGCTTCAAACCATGATTTACATACCTCATAATGCAGCCATTCAAGTAGATTTGAATAAATTCTATGTTATGAATATGTGCATCATATACATATTTGAATAAGGAATTTGACAATCAGTTCAAGAACCATTATTAGTAATTATATCATGACATTGAATTTCATTACACAATGTTCTATGGATATTTAATATAATAAAATTTGTATCTATTTTTTAGTCTATCCACATAAGTGGTATTTTTAGTTTTTACGATGATTTTTTCTCTCTCTACCTTTACACAATATTTAATGCCTCAACATTCCATTAAATAATTGTGACCATAATCTCTATCCCTTAATGGAATGTTTTATACGACATTAGACAATTATAGAAATTTATTAAGGTTATATGAATTGTTGACATAAGGTTCTGAAATCATGTGAGGATTTTTTTCCATGTTGCAAAAAAATTTACCACAATTGTTGGAATAGCATGTATAAACATATAAAATAGATATAAAAACTCATATAAGGATGACCAATAACAACCTAATGAAATAGATATATTACACAATATGTTAAAAACCTATGATTGGAGGCCTGTGAAAAATTTATTTCTCTAATTAATTTCCAAACATCATGCATGACCAAGAAAAAATTATGAATGACAATGATATTTTGGGGCTAAATATGTTATTTAAAAAAATCATAATTGTATGAAATTGAAAAATATGGGTTAATTTCTACCAAGTCTCCCCCCTTTGATACATAATAAAATGCTAATTCTGTCATTTGAACAACATTAAACCTTTAAACCTCACCGTACTACCTTTTCAATTTTTTTGCATAATTTCTAGGCCCAATATCCATGGAAAAATATTTATTACACCTTAGTTCCATATATATTTTCATAGATAATCTCAAGAATCTCACATTAGAATACTCATTGTAAATAACTATTATCATTATCATCATCACATTTAATCATCCCGCTCTATATAGATAAACACTTGTGTTATTATGTTGATTAAATATATTCCTATAGAAATCTATGAGCTACATCCAAAATAATATACAAATATATACAAATATATATATATATATATACACACACACACACACACACATATATATAGATATATATGAAATAACATTAGTGTTATGGTGATGGTATATATTCCTATTGTCAATGATGATAAACCCAGGGGAAAATCATTCCCTGTTATAATGTACCAAATTTAGTGTTGAGATTCTAGAATGTATGATTATACTTTTCTGTAGGCCATGATTATAAAATAATCCCTAAGATTCAATTATTATAGAACTATGATTTAATGAATGAGTTATATTTTAATGTTCATGTAGAATCATGTTATATTTATATCACCAATTATGTGTTTCATAGGTCTCTGTGAAATGATGGTGATACTATAATAAGTTACTAAATGATGACAATAATTGGGAATACCAATTCATTTTCATTAAAATAAACAATATAGTGTCAACATGTAGGAGTCTTTCTTTTAAAATATGATATATATAAAAAATGAACTTCGTAGAGGTTCATAGATCACCACTGGATATTATATCTACATTAATATCTTGGTGTAACATAGTTTTATTTTTGACTTCGACATCCTCAATAGGTTTGAGACTCTCTACCTCAATAGAAAACATCCACCCTCACTCTAGGGATCCTTAATGAGATTTAATTACCCATCATTTTCTTCCATAATAACTTTCATCTCCTATTTAATTTTTATTTTTTTGGAATTCAATTTATCAATGATGCATATTTTCTATGAGGCCACATTTACATAATAAGAATATCATTAAATCATATTATTTCGATGTCAAACAGAGATTGGGTTTGATTTCACCTCTAAAAGTTTTGCACTGACATCTTCTTCTTAAAATTTTTCTGTATAATATATATTAAAAAACCAATATTATATTGTATTTGAATGTCACATATCCATTGAAAAATATTTGATAATGAATTTAGATCGTCTTTCTACCATGATTATCATTTATAATCTAAAAAATAATCTTTTATATAATATTTCATTAATAAATATAGGAAATTAATGGGATATTCAAAAAATCTTAGTCTAATTCAATATAAATCCATTAAATTTTATGTTCATCTAGGATGAATTCACTCTTGTAATAGAATATGTAACCACATATGATCTAATTGGTGTTTGTATATATAAATTATTTGTATACAATAAGTACTAGATAATGAGGCAATGATACTCTCTGGTTAGATCCCCTAATTTTAGTGGAAATAAAACAATATATATGATAACTAGATGTTATGTTTTGAGTGAATTTACCAATGTAGATAAATATGAGTACCCACTCCTCTATATTAACAAATCAACCACTTTGTTTTCTATAGTCACTATTGATAAAGCCCAATGAGTATATCCTCCTATAGGTGGCCTTTATTTTTATTAACTAGTGCATAAATCTATGACATAGTCATCTAATGGGGATTAGGTATTTAATACCTCCTCGGATGGATAAAACATCAAAAAATTGGGTATAGATTTCAAATTTAGGTGTATTAACAAAAGGGTGGGTATTTTCTTTATATTCTATTTCATGCGTATTTACAACTGCTAATGTTTTCACATCCCATGATTCAATTAAAATAATAAATTTAGAAGCAACAAATTATATAAATTAGGATATAAAAATCATAGAAAAATATTTATTTATAGTTCAATGTTGGTGTATTTAGGGTTCTCCTCGAGATTTAGGGGAATAATGTTTGGTGGACATATCTTCAATCATCAATGCATCCTTTATTAGTATGAAAATATATATTATAAGGAAGAATTCCAATGAGGGTTTCAACACATGATAGTCCTCATTGGTCATCATACTTAAATTTATTCCCATTGACCACTAGGGAAAGATGTAAGAAAAGGGTTTTGTGCTCCATCATCAATTGATATGGATGATTTAGTTATAAGAGTTTCAATCATAGTAGGGATCAAAAAGTTGGAATCAATTATAATTTCCATATATCATTCAAATGATAGATACTATACTACTATTAATCACTAATTATGTCATATATGTTTCCATGTATTAATATATTAAATTAATCAATGTTTTACACGGAGTATTACAACTATAATATGGAATGAACAACTTGGACCTTTAATTGGATCTATTGTTGATGTATAATTTATTGTATTGAAGGATGAATCATTATTACCAATCAGATCAACATTGGGGGAGTGATGATGGACCAAAAGTATTATTTTTCATTAATTTGCATTATTTTTTATGATATATATATCACCAACAACTTAATAGGAGACTCCATTCTTAGGGTCACCATCAATAGTACTCCCGATAGCATACTCAGGTTACATTTCCATTTTCATGATTTTTTAAAAATAAATAAGAAAAAAAATCTTAAGATGGTTCATTATGTTGATATGAGCGTAAATAAAATATATTTTCGATGAATGTTTGAATCTCATTTATCATCTACAGTTCAGTTGAGTACCGCAAAGAGGACTCTCTGAACTATTATATCATTCACTCTACAAGTGATATGAACCAACATCCCCATTTCAAAGATTATCTTATATGATTTCAAAATGTAATTCCACACCAAAATAAGGAATTTTTGTTTCAATGTTATTGGGATCCTTTATCTTTTATATCTCAGGGGTATAAATTTCACAAAATGCGAGGGAACATATCTTCGAAATCTAATATATTGTATTTCCAGTCATGAAAATGTTGTAGGTTGAGGATACAAATTCATTTATAGGGATGTGGTTGGATTATTATTTCATATTGAGGATGACCAATCATATTTCAGTTTCAGAATCTTATTAGTGATATAATACTTTATGAAATAATTATTATTCACATAAAATAATAATATATATTTTTATTATCTCAGTGTGGAGGTTTCCCATCATGGGGATGGATGTCGTCCACAAGTTGGGATAAGTTAGATACTCTATTTTCTTCACTAGTAACTACACCCTTATAGACTTTCCCAAAACCCATTCAATTAAAATTTACAATCATTCAATGTGTAACATTGTTTATTATAGTGTATAGAATTTTATTTCTGTAGAATTATATAAATGATCATACATATGTTGGTAAAATGTCCAAGGACACATCCATTTATGGTAGATTAATTGTGGCTGGAGTATCACCTTGTAAAATCATCACCTATATGTTTGTAACATCCTTTGATTTCAATAATCTTTAACATCTATCAAAAGCATCTCCACAAAATGTTTTTCACACCCAAGCTAGCTATAATAACTATTTGGATTTGTTAGCTGAATATATGTAATCATAATTGATAAAAGATTCTAGTACATAGTCTCAAATTTTTATTATCCAAGAATGGATTTAATAACAATAACTTCCAACATCTATAGTAGTTGAAATTGGTGGACCAGAATTGGGAGAAACTAAAAACGTTGAGTTCAAACTCAGTAGCTGTATGGACTTCCTTTCCATTAGGAATGGAGGATTGATGTGAATAAATCAAAAATAAATGGTATGAATATATCTATTTTAATTTATATATATCAAAAGAGAGGGTACATATTACTTTTTATTGATATCTATCCCAATATCACCCAGATTTTCTTAGAGATATGAAAAATAACCTTCCCAATTAAAGAAGTTTACTATTCCTTTTTTGTATCATTTTTAACAGTACCACTACTATCTCTACACTGAACAATTCAACAAACATAGTCTCTACAAAAAATGTATTGATCTTGAACCCAGTGTGAAAATCATGGAATTGATGTGGGTAAAAATTGAGCTATATGGATATGAACCTGGCTAGTAAAGTTATGAAATTAATGTTGGGGTTACCATATTACCATAACTCCTTTTATTTTCCCTATCAACTTCTATAAATAACATTTCTAGATCTACCATATACTAGAATGAAGGAATAATTTTGTATTTTCTCATGCATGTTTATCACCATGTCATATCTGAAATATTATCATCCATGCATCCAAATTGAACACACCTCATGAATAAAATTCTATCTCGATGGCTTTACGAGCCCCCAATAGATCCTAAAGACTAGTAAAACTATAAACCAATGATCCTCCCATGAAGAAATTGGGGGGGGGGTTATAGGATCGAAATAAGAATGTAGATGCTAATTATACATGAGGTGGGGGTGGTGAATTTTATACATTAAAAATTCCTTCGGAACCATTAAACGTTATGTTTAACAAGGTTAAACAAATATTCACAAGTCCTCTTAAAGAATCCTTTTCTAGTTTCTTAAAATAGAGATTGTACCTTAAAGCGTATAGAATCTGTATCATAATCAGTGTAACAGAATTACAATGTGTAAGAATGCTATACAACTTTACTTTATCAGAGTTACAAACAGTAGCAGAATTTAAACAACTTGTAATAGTAAACAACTAACAATATGATTCTTTTAACCCAAATATATGGCTATCCAACGACCCTGGATATACTTTCATGAAAGTATATCTTACCCAAACATAGGTAAGACCTCAATCCAAATATCGGTATTTGTATTGCTATCCTCACTAGACCTTGATTTAGAAGAAAATCAGAATCTATGTCTTCCAATCCCGGAATCCCACGATCATCATGATCAGAGTCTACAGGAAGAAAGTCTGAACAAGTTGTTCACACCCAAATAGGTTGTTCACTACATCTGCATGGAGCACTAAGAGTTGTAAGAGCCCCTCTCTCTAAAATCACTTCACAACTATTTCACATGAATTAAGTTCATCTACTCTCTATAATGTCTTTTTCTCATTCAAATGATCTTGTATTTATAGGCAAAACATCCCAACAGTTGGATCCTCTCTAACGATCATATTTCCCTTAAATCATAGAGGGACATGAACATGTGGAAAACATACAATGGTTAGTTTGTAACAGATTGTATGACATCATTTCAAGTAACAGAAATGATGTTATGTAATAGATAAATGTTGTTTATAAGAAATCATGGAATCTGATATCATTGGAATGATATATTAGGGATCTTTAACATTATCAAGAAAAATAAATCTTAAGAATTCAAAAAAATGGATTCTTAGAAATAACATTATCAAAAAAATGTAATCATACAATTGGAGTCACAAATACACCAGATTTGGTATCGTGAATGTCGGAATCATATATACACTGGAATCGGTGTTAAAAATTGGCATCGCATATACACCAGAATCAGTATTGAAAATTGGCATCACATATACTCCGGATTCGGTATTGATAATCATCATCATATATACACCGGAATCAATATTGATAAATTCCAATCACATACACACTGGAATCGGTATTGAAAAATAGGAATCACATATACACAAGAATCGGTATTATAAATTTTCATCATATATACTCTGGATTTGGAATCAAAAAAATGAATAATAAATACACTGGATTCAAGAATCGTAAAAATTGAATGAAAAATAAAGATGAAAAATATATAAGTATAATAGAATGGAAAATCCAAATGACAGATCTATAAGTATAATATAATGGATAATTGGAATGACAGATATGAAAGTCTAACAGAATGAACAAAATAACGATATATCTGAATGTATAACGGAATGAAAATTATGGATCTTAAGAAAAATATATAACTTAGAAAAATATTCCGAACATATAAAAATTGTTTTTGATTTGAAAAACAAAAAACCATAAGGAATGGAGAAGTCATAAGATATCCTTATTGAATCAACAATCTCCCCCTTTTGGAAAGAAAAAAAACTTTGGTAAGGAAGAATATATTGATCTAGATAATCAAGTAAAAAAAACTTATCCCCCCCCCCTTTGAATGATATTATAAATTAATACAACTAACTCCCCATTATGTCATGTTTCCCAAGGATCATATTCTTGATCTATAATGTTAGGGTTTTCTTAAAGGAATAACTCCCCCTTAGATAAACAACACTTCTTAAACGAAAACTCTCCCTTACATGGACATTTTCTATTCTTTCCAAAATCCCTCTTAATAGATTCACCCAATCAGAGATTAAATTCTTCTTTTAAATAAATTCCCCAACTTTGTGATTTTCAAAAATAGGGAAGTGATAAGTATAAGATGTAACTGAAAGTTAAGAATGAATACACATGAAAACAAAAGAAATATATGCAAGAAATTTCATAAGAAATTTTTTATAAATAAGGCATTCATTACAAGAAAACATTAGAATGTAAAAAATCATCCACTATTCTTCTGGTCAGACAAAATCTTATTTATTAGGGCTTTGAGCTTCTTGAATTCCTTATGACTATCTTGAAACTTCTTCAACACGATCTCTTGATCCTGGTTCTTCTTTTCTAAAGTAAAGATTCTTTCTTCTTGAATAGTGACCTTTTTCTCTAATTCAGCTCTGACTTCCTTCTCACTGCTAATAGATCGAGCAATAGAAATGAGTTGACTACCCTTATTAGTTTTTTAATCATTAACCTTGTTGATCTCAGATTCATAGGAATTAAAATTTCCAATTGTTGAATTCTGGAAATTAGCAAACTGCCTAAGCTCTTAATTGATGGTTTTGGTTTGGTTAAAGACATTCTTACAAGTTACCTACTGGGCTTTTAAATCAAACAAAACATTACTGAAGTCAACTTCTTTCTTAGAAACCATGTCCATAAGAATATTGGTTGATTCGGTCTTTTGGTTCAGGGTTTCTTGCATCATTTGACTCCTGGCATCTAAGTTTGCAAGGAACCGAATTATACTAACAAACTTCCACAAAGATTGCTTTACAAAATCATTTTAAACAGATGACGAGGACTTGGTTCCTTAAATATATTTTCCTTTAGAAAATTCTCTTGGAGTTAAGGATGTATGTATCACTATTATCTTAGAGTAATTTTGAGGTGTTTCTTTAACAGATGAAGAAACCATGACACTCTTGCCTTTGAGAGAATTTCGAAAAAGAGATTTTTCATCTAATACTTGGATAACATTAAGATATTCCTGTTCATCTTCTTTATTTTTAAAATATTCCACCTTTTCCACTTATTGAGAAACCTTTTCTTTCTCTACTTATTCTTCTAGTTCAAATTCAACTTCTTGCTCATCTTCAACTTCAACCACTTCCTGTACTTCTACATATTATTCAACTTCTATCTCTTCTTAATATTGTACCACTTCTTCAACTTGTTCTTCTAAAATTGATTTTGAAATTGAACTCGAATGAGTTCCAACATAATCTTCCACTTGCTTTAAAACATCCTCATCATCTTATTGGATTATCTGATATTCTAATTCTTGAACAAGTTCTGATAAAGCAAGAACCTTCTCAGTTTTTTTGGATTTCTGGAGTGGCCACAGGTTTCATATGAGGATCCAGAACTTTTTGATATTTCTTCTCTACATATTTTAGTAAATATGGACATACATGGGCTACAATAGATTTCTTATTCAGGATATTCTCCTTCTTTTCTTTCTCAAGATTTTCATTTTTCATGATTTTCAAGGCCTTAGCCTCTGATAGATTCAATCCGAAAGAAGGATCTCATTATTTTCTGCAGTCTTCCATTTCTATCCACTTTTCCACTATTGCATCTAAATAAGATTTTGGTTTCTTAACAGGAGGAGGTGCAGATAATGGAATATCAAGAAATCGTAGTGGGAGACTTGGATCTTCAGGTTTTCTTTTCATAGATACTGGTTTTGATGATTTTGGAACATCACCTATGTTCTGGACAACCATTTCTTCAAACCATTTAGATTCTGGAACAAACTCTATCTTTATCATCCTTAGAGTGTCGTCAGTTAGCATCAATATCTTGAACGACATTGAGACTGTCTGGCATGGAACATTCATATCTTGAAGACACATAACTATTATCCTGTAAATAGTTGCTGGGTACATAAGGATTTGATATCTGATATATCTGCATTTAATTTATTGGATGGTGAGAGAAATGTACTTCACCAATTTGATCTTCCATAAGTTTACAAGGAAGTCTAAGAGAACGATATCACATATCTTCAAGGAATACCTATCTCACTTTCTTGGAATAAGAAATCCCTGCATCCTAAGAGATACCATCATGTGATTCATTGAGAGATTCTTGATCTTCGTATTCCTAAAATACTTAAGTCCAATAAAATCAAATGCCTTAGCTTTCTCAAAAGAACATTCTTTATTAGGGAGTTTATGAGAGCATTAAAGAGCTTCCCCATCATATGAAATATTGAGAACATTTGTTGCCTTCTTGTAAGTAACTGTATGTGTCTTATCATAGCATTAGAACTTAAAGATATCCTACAATATTTTTGGAAGAATGAAACTGATTCATAGAATTGGACAAGTAGGTCAGGATAAACCAGATCTAGAGATTTCTCCCTGGCCACAAAAATGATTTCCCATCCATTATATTTTATTACTTTAGAAATAAGGGAATCATATTTTTCAAAGAACATTGGGAAGACTAATTTTTCCCTAATGATCGACCAATAATTTTTCTCCATACTAACTGGCATCTGATCTGGTGAGGATTCCAGAGTCATTAAAGGTGAAGGAGAAGTTTAGAACAAAATATTTAATGGAAATAGAGATTCAGCACTGAGAACAGTAAGGATAGTGAGATACATGAGAACGAGACACCCCTTATATAGACACGACAACGACTATTCAACTTCCATAAGAAAATCAAACAGATGTGGATAATCTGATATGATCTAACGGTTGAGAATGGATGTTTTAAAAATGAATTTTTATCCTTTGTTGTAAGGTAAACTATAATTTAAGAAATTTTGAAATACAAACAACTAAAACATAGAATAAGAAAATAATGAGTTATAAAGATTAACATTTGGAATAATCTTTGAGATTTATCAGTATTATAAGAACATTACTTGGATATTTTCAAATATGAAAATTTTAAATCTGAAATCTTCAAATCCGAAATTTTCAAATTCTAAATTTTTAAATTCAAAATCTTTAAATCTGAAATTTTCAAATTCAAAATTTTTTAATCCGAGATTTTCAAATCTGATATTTTCAAATATGATATTTTCAAATCTAAAATCTTTAAATCCAAAATCTTCAAATCCAAAATCTTCAAATCCAAAATCGTCAAATTAAAAAAAAAGTATTTTTAAGAAATAAAATAAATAAACATATGTACACCCCCTGGAATAAGGAGTAGTTTAATGTTATGATATTATTTAAAAAATAAGTATATATGAATGACTAACTTATAGACATCATTCCTATATTATGTTTAAAATATTCAAATCTATCGGAAGGTAATGGTTTTGTAAAAATATCAACATGTTGCTCTTGCGTTCTGATGAATTAAAGAATGATATCTCCTTTAACTGTGTGATCCCTAAGAAAGAGATGTCTAATATCTACGTGCTTTGCACGAGAGTGATTTACATGGTTTTTAATTAGGGCAATTTCACTTGTGTTATCACACAAATTTTGAGTCTTAGAAAAATTCAAACCATATTCTGTGAGTGTGTGTTGCATTCACAACACTTGAGCACAACAACTTCTAGCTGCTATATATACAGATTTACCAGTGGAAAGTGCTACAGAGTGTTCTTTCTTGCAGGACCATGAAACTAAGGACTCTCCAAAGAAATGAAATGTTCCGGATGTACTTTTTCGATCCATTTTACAACTGCCAAAGTCAGCATCAGAAAAAATTTTATGTCAAAAATCATTTCCATAGGAATAAAATAGTCTCAAATCTAATGTTCCCTTTAAATACTGAATTTTTTTAATGGAATTTAAATGGGATACTTTACGATTTTCTTAAAATCATGCACATAAGAATACTAAAAACATTATGTCAGGTCGACTAGTTGTTAAGTACCGTAGGCTTCCTATCATCCCTTTATAAGAAGTTTGATCTACAGATTTCCCTGCATCATCAATATCAAGAGTATTAGAGGGACCAATAAGAGTACTTATAACCTTTGTGTTGTCATACCCAAACTTCTTTAAAAGATATTTGATATACTTATATTGGGATATGTAAGTTCCCTCTGGTTTTTTTGAGATTTGAAAACCATGAAAAATAGTTAACTCACCCATCATACTCATTTCAAACTCCTATTTCATAAGATTCGTAAAGGAATTAATTAAGGAAGGCTGAGTTGATCTAAAGATGATGTCATAATCATCAATTTGAACAATGAAAACATATTTATCATTTATATTAATGAAAAGGGTTGGATGAAATGTTCCCTTAACATTGTTATTTTTAAGAAAAAATCATGAATGCCTATCATACCAAGATCTAAGAGATTTTTTAAGTACTTTTAAAGCTTTGGTAAGTTTATAAACACGATTAAGATATTTTGTGTCTTCAAATCCAGGTTTTTGATCTACATATACTTCCTCCTGTACATAACCATTAAGAGAAAAACACTTATCATCTATTTGATAGAGTTTAAAATAAAATAATGCTACAAAGGATAGAAGAATACGAATAGATTCAATTCTTGCTACAAGATCATAAGTTTCTTAATAGTCTATGCCTTCTTTTTGGTTATATCATTTTGCAAGTAATATTTCTTTATTTTTAATAGTGACTCCATTTTTATTGCATTTGTTTCTAAAAACCTATTTTACTCCAATAACAGATGTTCCCTTAGGTTTTTCAACCAAATGAAAAACTCGGTTCCTTATGAATTCATTGAGTATTTATTGCGTAGACTTCATCCAATATTCATCACCCAAGGCTTCTTTAGGAGTCTTTGGTTCAAATTGGGAATGAAATGAAACGTGTTCAACTTAATTCCTTAAAGAACATCTAGTTATTACTGGTAGATTAACATTTCCGGTGATGTTATCACTAGGAATATTCCTAAGTAACAACTGAATTGGATTTTGAAATACCTGGTCATCAATATAAGGTAGAAAATCTTCAGGAGTAAATATCTCAAAAAAAATTTCTTCAACAATAACTTTGTCTGAGAAATCTTCTGTCAAAGGTTGGTGATCTGTTTTATAAAACACATATGAAGATGTATGTTGTTTGAAAATAAAAGGACCATTTTCATAAAAATTAACATGTAATTTTCTTCTATAGTGAAATTGTTTTTATTAAAAAATATGTATTCCTTAGAGTTAGTAGAGTAAACTAGGAAAATACCTTCATCAGATTTGGGTGAAACTTTATTTAGGATATCATTCGTATTAAAGAAAAATACTTTTCAACCAAAAACATTGAATTAAGAAGCTTTTGGTATTCAGCCAGTCCAAAAATCATAAGGTGTTTTATTAAGAAAATGACTTATTAAAACTTGATTTATAGTATAATAAACAGTACTTATAGCATTGGCCAAAAAATTCTTGGCAATATAATATTCACTCAACAGGGTTCTTGTCATCTCTAGAAGAATGCGATTTCTACTTTCTACAACACCATTTTATGGAGGAGTTCATTGAGCTGAGAAGTTGTGAGTAGTACCTTTTTTACTAGAAAAAGTTTAAAAATAAGAATTTTCAAATTCTCCACCATGATCACTATGAATAATTATCAGTGGTAGGTTTTTCTCATTTTTATCTTGAGCTCTAAATATTTTGAAATAAGAAAAAGCTACAGCAATCTTTTTAAGAAAACAGACTCAAGAAAATCTAGTGTAGTCATCTACAAGGAAAAACACATAGTATTTGCGACAAATTAATCCAGTTTGTGTTGGAACAAATAAATTCATTTGCACTTACTATAATGAATTAAATGTTTTAGCTTCACTTATGTATTTAATCCAAGAATTTTGTATCTTTCCAAATTGACAAGGATCACATAATTTCGAAGAATCAAACGTATGTTTTAGTAGATCCTGAACTAGTTCTTTCTTAGTAAGATTACAAAGATTCTTTAAATTAGAGTGTCCTAGTTACCTATGCCATATTAATGATTGATTTTCAAATGCACTAACACAAGGTAGATCTTGGCTTCTAAGGTCTTCTAGGATTAAGGTGGACACAGTCTCATACGGAAGGGAAAAGAAAATAAACTCATCCATAGAATTGTGAACTATATCATTTCTAAAATTTACAGTGTAACCTTTATCACATAATTGACTTATTCTTATGACGTTGTGCATAATTCCTTTTACATAATTTTTTTTTGAAATAACAGCTTTACCAAGAAGAATAATGTTAACAATACCGACAATTTCTCTTCAAGAGTTATCACCAAAATTTAAGTTTGAACCTTTTGTTTTTAAAATATTATTGAAATAGTCTTCGTTACCAATCATGTACTAGGAACATCCAGTATCCATGTACCAATTTTTATTGGTATATCCTTCATATTCGGAAAAATAAAGAGTTAGTTCTTTGGAATATAAATTTTCTTTGATACGAAATTATTAAACTCGAAGGAGTTCCAACATAATCTTCCACTTCTTTTAGAACATCATTATCATATTTTTGGACTATGTGATATTCGACTTCTTGAACAAGTTCTGATAAAGCTAGAACCTTCTTGTATTTTTTGATTTTTGGAGTGGCCATAGGTTTTTTATGAGGATCCAGAACATGTTGAGATTTCCTCTCTACAGATTTTAGTAAAGGAGAACATACTTGGGCTACCACAGATTTCTTATTCAGGATCTTCTCCTTCTTCTTTTTTCTCCAGATTTTTAGATTTCTTGATTTTCAAGGCCTTATCCTCTACTGGATTCAATTAGAAAGAAGGATATCCTTATTTTCTAGAGTCTTCCATTTCTCTGCACTTTTCCACTGTTGCATCTGAATAAGCTTTTGGTTTCTTAATAAGAGGAGGTACGGATACCAGAATATCAAGAACTGGTACTTGGAGACATGGTTATTCAAGTTTTCTCTTCTTAGATACTGACTATGATGATTCTGTAACATCACCCATGTTCTAGACACCCATTTCTTCAAATCATTTATATTATGGAACAAACTCTACCTTCATCCTCCTTAGAGTTTCGTCACATAGAATCAATATCTTGAACGTCATTGAGACTGATCGGCATGGAACATTCATCTCTTGAAGACACATAACTATTATCCTGTAAATAGTTGCTGGGTACATAAGGAATTGAGATCTGATACATCCTCATTTAATTTATTGGATGGTGAGAAAGATGTACTTCACCAATTTGATCTCTCTTAAGTTTACAAGGAAGTCTAAGAGAAATATATCACATATCTTCAAGGAATCCCCATCTCACTTTCGTGGAATAAGAATTCCCTACATCCAAAGGGATACCATATTTTGATTCATTAAGAGATTCATGATCTTCATATTCTTGAAAAACTTAAGTCCAATTAAATCAAATCCCTTAGATTTATCAAAAGAACATTATTTCTTAGGGAGTTTCTGAGAGCATAGAAGAGCTTCCCATCGTATGAAATACTGAGAACATTTGCTGAATTCTTGTAAGGAACTGTATATGTCGTGTCATAGCATTTGAACTTAGAGATATCGTTACAATATTTTTGGAAGAAAGAAGCTGATTAATATAATTGGACAAGCAGGTCAGGATAAACCAGATCCATAGATTTCTACATGGCCAAGCGAATGGTTTCTCATCCATTATATTTTATTACCTTAGAAATCAGGGAATCATATTTTTCAAAGAACATTGGGAAGACTAATTTTTTCCTACTGATTGACCAATAATTTATCTCCATACTAACTGGCATCTGATCTGGTGAGGATTCTGGAGTCATTCAATGTGAAGGAAAAGTTAAGAACAAAATCATTAATGGAAACCGAGATTCGGCACTGAGAACAGTAAGGATGGTGAGATACATGAGAAAGTGACACCCCTTATATAGACATAGCAATGACTTTTAAACTTCCATAAGATAATCAAACAGCTGAGGATAATCTGACATGATCTCATAGTTGAGAATGTATGTTTGATAAATTTATTTTGATCTTTTGAAGTAAGGCAAACTAGAATTTAAGAAATTTTGAAATACAAACAACTAAAACATAGCATAAAAAATAATGTTTGAGAAAGATTACAATTTGGAATACTCCTCGATATTTATCAGTATTATTAGAACTTTACTTGGATATTTTCCAATCTGAAAATCTTAAATCCAAAATCTTCAAATCCGAAATTTTCAAATTCTAAATTTTGAAATTCAAAATATTCAAATCCGAAATTTTCAAATTCTAAATTTTCAAATCCAAAAATTTTAAATCCGAGATTTTCATATCTGATAATTTCAAATACAAAATTTTAAATTCCAAAATCTTTAAATCCAAAATCATCAAATCCAAAATCATCAAATCCAAAATCATCAAATTTGATAAAAAGGATTTTGAAAAAAGAAAATAAAAAACATATGTACTCACCCTAGAATAAGGAGTAGTTTAATGTTAGGAGATGATTTAAACAAGAAGAATATATGAATGAATACCTTACAGAAATCATTCCTGGCTTATGTTTAATATATTCAAATCTATCGGATGGTAAAGGTTTTGTAAAAATATCAGCATGTTGCTTGTGTGTTCTGATGAAATGATGAATGATATCTCCTTTAACTATGTGATCCCTAAGAAAGTGATGTCTTATATCTATATGCTTTTCAAGGGAGTGATTTATATGGTTTTTACTTAGGGCAATTTCAGTTGTGTTATCACACAAAATTTTAGTCTTAGAAAAATTCATACCATAGTTTGTGAGTGTGTGTTGCATCCACAACACTTGATCACAACAACTTCTAGCTGCTATATATTCAGCTTCAGTAGTGGAAAGACCTACAGAGTATTTTTTCTTGCAGTACAATGAAACTAAGGACTCTTCAAAGAAATAAAATATTCCATACGTACTTTTTTGATCCATTTTACAACCGCAAATGTCATCATCAGAAAATCATTTATGTTTAAAATCATTTCTATACAAATAAAATAGTCCCAAATCTAATGTTCCCTTTAAATACTAGAAAACAATTTTTATGGAATTTAAATGGGATTCTTTAGGATTTTTTTGAAATATTGCACATAAAAATACTGAGAACATTAAGTCTGGTCGACTAGTTGTTAAGTACAATAGATTTCCTATCATCCCTCTATAATATCTTTGATATATAGATTTCCCTGCATCATCAATATCAAGAGTATTAGAGGGACCAATAGAAGTACTTATACTCTTTATGTTGTCATACCCGAACATCTTTAAAAGTTCTTTGATATACTTATATTGGGTTATGTATGTACCCTCAGGTTTTTTTGAGATTTGAAAACCAAGAAAAATAGTTAACTCACACATCATACTCATTTCAAACTCTTATTTCATAAGATTCGTAAAGGAATTAGTTAGGGATGGCTGAGTTAACCTGAATATGATGTCATCATCATCTATTTGAACATTCAAAGCATATTTATCATTTATCTTAATGAAAAGGTTTGGATCAGCAGTTCCCTTAACTTTTTTATTTTGAAAAAAAAATCTTGAAAGTCTATTTTACCAAGCTCTAGGGGATTATTTAAGTACATTTAAAGAATTGGTATGTTTTAAACACGATTAGGATATTTGGTATCTTCAAATCTAGAGTTTTTCTACATATTCTTCCACATGTACATAACCATTAAGAAAATAACACTTACCATCCATTTGATAGAGTTTAAAATATAATAATGCTGCAAAGGATAGAATAATACGAATAGATTCAAGTCTTGATACAGGAGAATAAGTTTCTTCATAATCTATGCCTTTTGGTTGGTTATATCCTTTTGCAAATAATCTTTCTTTATTTATAACAGTGACTCCATTTTCATCTCATATGTTTCTAAAAACCCATTTTACTCCAATAACAGATGTTTCCGTAGGGTTTTCAACCAAGTTCCAAACTCAGTTCCTTACGAATTCATTGAGTTTTTCTTGGATAGCCTTAATCCAATCTTCATCACCCAAGGCTTCTTTTGGAGTCTTTGGTTCAAATTGGAAGTGTAATGAAACATGTTCAACATTATTCCCTATTGAACATCTAGTTCTTACTGGTAGATTAACATTTCCAGTGATATTATCACTGGGAAGATTCCTAATTAACAACTGAATTGGATTTTGAAATACCTGTTCATCAATATAAGGTAGAAAATCTTCAAGAGTAAATATATCAGAAACATTTTATTCAATAATAACTTTATCTGAGAAATCTTCTGTCAACAGTTGGCGATCAGTTTTAGAAAACACATCTAATGATATAGGTTTCTTGGAAATAACATGTACTGTTTCTTCTATAGTGCGATTGTTTTTATTAAAAAGTATATATTCCTTTGAGTTAGTAGAGTAACCTAAGAAAATACCATCATTGGATTTGGGTGCAAATTTATTTATGTTATCATTTGTATTCACAAAAAATACTTTGCAACCAAAAATGTTTATGTAAGAAACTTTTGGTATTCAGCCAGTCCATAACTCATAGTGTGTTTTATTAAGAAAAGAACTTATTAAAACTTGATTTATAATAAAATAAGTAGTACTTATAGCTTCGGACAAAAAATGTATGGCAATATAATATTCACTCAACATGGTTCTTTTCATCTCTATGGGAATGTGATTTCTTCTTTCGACAAGACCATTTTACTGAGGTGTTCATGGAGCTGAGAAGTTGTGAGTAATACCTTTTTTACTAAAAATGTTTCAAAATCAGGATTTTCAAATTCTCTACTATGATCACTATGAATAGTTATCAGCTGTAGGTTTTTCTCAATTTTAAGTTGATCTCTAAAGATTTTGAAATAAGAAATAGTTTTATAATTATTTTTAATAAAACATACCCAATTAAATATAGTGTAGTCATCTACAAGGACAAACACATAGTATTTTCCTTGAATTCTTCTAGTTTTTGTTGGACCAAATAAATTCATTTTCACTAACTGTAATGAATAAATAGTTTTAACATCACTTATCTATTTAATACAAGAATTTTTTTTCTTTCCATATTGAAGAGGATCACATACTTTTAAAGAATCAAACTTATGTTCCGGTAGATCTTCAACTAGTTCTTTCTTAGTAAGATTACATAGATTACATAAATTATAGTGTCTTAGTTACCTATGCCAAATCCATGATTGTTCTTCAAATGCACTAAGTCAATGTAGTTCTTGGATTCTAAGTTCATCTAGTTTTAAGGTGTACACATTCTCATGCTGAAGGTAAAAGAAAATAAACTCATCCTTTGAATTGTGAGCTAAACATTTATCATTTCTCTAATTTACAATTTAACCTTCATCACATAATTGAATGATTCTTATGATGTTGTGCATAAGTCCTTTTACATAAAGAAAATTTTAAATAACAGCTTTACCAAGAAGAATAATTTTAACAATACCGATAATTTATCTTTTAGGGTTATCACCAAAAGTTACATTTCAACCTTTTTTAAATCTTATTGAATTTTCCTTTTTTACCAGTCAGGTACTGGGAACATCCACTATCCATGTACCAAATGTTATTGGTACATCCTTCATATTCCTGATAAATAAAGATTTATATCTTTCGAATTTATATTTTTGTTGATACAAAATTATTAAATAAAAATAGCTTGGGTAACCATATTTGTTTGAAAAAATATGTTTTATGAAAGCCAAGGGATTGAACCCTATTGGAAGGGTAGTTTTTATTCAAATGTGCACCACATTTAAATTTAGTAAAAAAAGGTATTCTATAAGGAACCAAATAATTATTTTTAATTTTTTTTTTCATTAGAGCAACCTAAACTCTGACTATTACCATGAGGTCGGATCTCAGAATACATCTTGTCAAAATTTTACTTACTAGAAGTTAATTTTTCAAGAAGTTTATTCAAGGAAAATATATCATATATTTAATCTTTGGACTAAATTTTAATCCTCAAGAATAATAGATTTATAGTAATGTTTATCCTCTATAAACTATTTTTCTAAAATCATATTTTCAATATCCTCAAAATGTTTATTCCCCTCAAAATTAACTTCCTTATGTTTTATATAATGATTTTATAAAACAAAATGTTCTCATCAATATCATTGGAAAGATCTAAAATTTCATTTATTAAAATTGATTATCCATAATTTTCTTTATCAAGTTTCATAGAAACTTTAAAATTTCATTTCTCATAAAACATAGAAAATATAGAAACGTCCTCATAGTAAGTAAAATCATTATCATTATCTAATAAAGAAGATTATTCATTTTAATAAAAACCTCTATCTAGAAAATTTTCTCATAATGAAATATTGGTTAAGGATTCATCTGTTTGTACCTTAGCCATAATGAAATTATTTTGAAATGGAGCCATGGATATTAGACCAATATTCTTTTGCCCAGAAGATTCATATTCTGCTGATTCATCATATAAAACTCCACCACTTGCACTCCAAGTGTAACTGTCTTTCAAGAATTTTTTATTCTTTGATCTGTAGAACATCTTCTTGTTTCTTTCAGAATTACTATCTTTCATTCTTTATTTTTAAGAAATGGACAATTAGGTCGAATATGACCAGTTCATCTACATTCATACCATGTTACTTCTCCATCTTTCATATCTTTTCCATCCTTCTTCTTATGTCAATATTGAAAGTTCTTCGGTCCAACAATCTTGTTCATCCTCCAAGTAAGGTTGGCTAACTAATTTTCTAATGTTTCACTTTCACTGGATTCAGATTGAACAACCTTATTAGCTTTAGATCTTGTAATTCCCTTAGGATTCTTGGATTTCATATGATTTTAAGAGGTTGTAAATGTAACTCCTCCAATTCCATTTTTCTTCTTTATATTATCAGCATCTCTCTTCATTCTTGTTTCGTGTTGAAGAAGAGTTCCAAACAGTCTATCAAGTGAAATCTGAGTAACTTTACTATTCTAATCAATTGTCGTTCTCTTGCATTCCCATTAATTAGGCATGATTTCAATGATCTTATCTACAAGAGCCTCATAATCCAAACCTTTTTCTCCCAAAGATTGTAAGCTTTTGACAATAGTCATAAATCATTATTGTACCTTACGTACGGGTACTCCATAAAGAATGTAGAAAACATGATACTCATCCCTGAGCATTGGTATTCTAGTTTCAACAACTCTTGAACTTCCAAAGTGAGTACTTTAAGCTTCTTTAAAATACTATTTGTAGCCTCACAGGTTGAAATCTTGATATATATATTTCATGTGATGGAATGTATCATAGTATTACATACCTTAATGTTCAGCTGATATTCCAGATTTTCTGGACTAGTAAAGTAACTATTTTTCTTATCAGGAATCTTATAATCTCCAGTTAACATAATGTAGTTATCTACACATGTGTTTATCCCAAAGGTATTCATTCTATCTCTCCATTACTCAAGGTCATTTCCATCTAATATCGGTGGTCTTGTAGGATTGAGATTATTTAGAGATCCAACATGAATACCTGCCATACAAAAAAGGCATTTCTTTCCACAATACATATTAGTAGTACAAGATTAAGACCCAATATGAAGAAGTTAAGAAAAGAAAAAACTTGAGCAAGAAATATTATATGTTGATATTTGTATTTCAAAATCCCCCAATGATACCAATTGTAGGATTGAAAAAGGAATGTAGATGATCAATATACAATAGTGGGTGAATTGTATACTTTAAAAATTCCATTGGAACCTTAAAATTTTATGTTTATCAAGGTTAAACAAACATTCAAAAGACCTCATAAAGAAACCATTTATAATTTCTTAAAAGAAAAATTCTACCTTAAAGAATATATAATCTGTAACATAATCAGAGTAACAGAATTACAAATTATAAGAAAGTTATACTTCTTAGATTTAACAGAGTTACATACAGTTAAGGAATTAAAACAACTTGTAATTGTAAACAAGTAACCATAGGATTATTTTAACCCAAATAGAAGTGTATCCAACAACCTTTGATAATGGTTCCTTGATTTATACATTCCAAAAAGTATGTCTTACCCAAAACCAGGTAATCCTTCAATCCGATGATCGATATCTGTCTTGCTATGCCTACAAGCACTATATTTAGAAGGAAATCAGAACCTCTGTCTTCCAAACCCAAGAATCCCACAATCAGTATTATCAGAGTCGTCACGAATCAATTTTGAACAATTTGTTCACACCCGAACAGGTTATTCACAACATCTGCATGAAGCACTGAGAGTTGTAATTGCCTCTCTTTCTAGAAATCACTTCACAACTATTTAACATTCAACAGGTTCATCAACTCTCTATAATGTCCTTTGCTCATTCAAATGATCTTGTAATTATAGTCAAAACTTCGCAATGGTCAGATACTCTCTAACAATCATGTTTCCTTAAATCTCATAGGGACCTCGACACGTGGCAAACATAAAATGGTTAGTTTGTAACAAATTGGACGACATCATTTCAAGTAACAGAAATGATGTTATGTCAAATATAAACGTTTTTAGAAGAAATCATGGAATCCAATATCATTGGAATGATACATTAGGGATCATTAACATTATCAAGTAAACACAATTTTAATAAATCAAGAAAATGAATTCTTAGAAATATCATTATCAAGAAAACAAAATCATAAAATCAGAGTCACAAATACACCAGATTTGGTTTCATGAATGTCGGATTCATATATACACCAGAATGGGTATTGAAAATCAACATCACATATACACAAGAATCAGTATTGAAAATCGACATCACAAATACACCAGAGTTGGTATTGAAAATCAGTATCATATATACATTGGAATCAATATTGAAAAATCGGCATCACAAATACATGAGAATCGGTATTTTAAAATCAGCATCACATATACACCGGAATCAGTATAGAAAATTAGCATCATATATACACAGGATTTAGAATCATAAAAACTGAATCATATATACACCATATTTAGTATCATAAAAACAGAATGACAAATCATGATGGAAGATCTATAAGAATAACAGAATGAAAAATCATAATGACATATCTTTAAGTATAATATAATGGAAAATCTGAATGACAGATCTGTAAGTTTAACATAATGAAGAAAACATAACGATATATCTGTAAGTATAACGTAATGACAATTCTGGATAATAAGAAAAATACAGAACATAAAAAAATATTCAGAACAGAGAAAAAGTGTTTGTGATTTTCAGAACATTATACCTTAAGGAATGGATATGTTATAAGATATCCTAATTGACTCAACAGGGGTATGAATCAACATTCATCTCTCCTAGAACAGAGACTACTAGATCTAGTAAATTCATTATAGGAAAATAAATAATTTTACATGGTCCAGGATAAATAATATTGATTTTGGTAATCTAGAGGTTATAAATCGAGAATGATTTAGTTTTTTTGTGAACATAATTATGAGATATAAAGATTTATATAAAATCTATGCTTTGTGTTTTTAATATTTTAATTCGAAAAATGTTCTGAAGAACCAATAGACCTAAATCCAATCCCATTTCATAATGATTCTTGGATCAATTTCATAATAATGCACCCTTAACATCAATTAATACATTAATGCCTCTCGTGAAATTGAAGAATATCATTGTGTTTTTTGGAATGGATGGGTAATCTCTTTTTATTAACATAGTATTGGAATGTGTTTTTTATGAATGGATGTGTGAAGTACCCCGAGGAAATATACACTCCATGATGATATGTCAATTGCATCAAAAAGACTATATAAAGAAATAAATGAGCCCAATTGGTTATCATACAACTTTGAACCATCCACATCTATCTGCACCCCATGGTCAAACAGTTGGAGAATATTTCATGCGAGGTTTTATCAGTGATACTAGGATATGAATATCCATAGATAAAACAGATATGGATCACAGATGTTGTAGAACCCATACTCTACAACATGATATATAATATTTTTTTTGTTTTATACCTATAACATGAGAGGATATGGAGGAGGTATGTGACTTTTTTTAGGAAAAAAATATATAATATCAAAACATTAAAAAAATAAAAGAATAGTTGTTTTGAATTTGTCACAAAAGATACCAGGTGAAAATTTCACAAATTTAGGATTCATTCCATGTCCAAGAGCTCAGCCAGCATTCTTGAGGAATATAAACTCATATATATTTGTGTTAATCCGATTGATGTAGATCATTCTCTTAGAATCTTCCACTCATGTATGGGTGACTGAGTAAATTAAGATGAAACACACTAGATAGGACAAACAATACATGTACCGTGAAATACATTAAATTCAAAAATAATATAGATCATATACACTATAAAGACAGAATGATACATAAATGTGGGTATTAGTACGGTGTCCCACTGATTTAGATTAATGGATTGCTGGTATAATATGGTTTACATGCCATCATTATATTTCATTCATTGAGAACCCTGGATGAGTACCCATATTTAGATATCAAATTATTTTGATTATTGAATTGGAAAAATTTAGATACATTCATTCCAAATTTACAAGGGAATAAACTATTGGATATATTTTTGTTATGAATAATGACTAAATAGATATGTCTTGTGATCCATGGAATAAGGATCATTATTCACCCATGTCCCCTAGATCATGGTCAAGTATAGTTAACCTAGATCAACCTTCATGTATTGAAATTCCCTAACCCTAGTTACCCAGAATCAGTTCATTTTTACATAACATTGGCATGATATAAGGAATCCTGTCCTGAAAGACCGATCGGTTTAATATACTTGGAAGTAATAGAAACATATATAATTTTTAAATTACATTAAGAAATAAAAATCCACAACATTGTGTCCTCATTGAACGCTCATATATCCCTTAGCATATTTCTGCAGGTTAATCATAATGTGATTCTTTGCATCATGGGAAAAATACAACATAAGAAAGGGGAGAGCTCAGATTCTCAGTAAGGATAACAATATAACAGAAACTGTCATAAATAAGAATAAACATTTATCGAAATTTATAAGACTAGAACACATGCCTTTTACACATAAACTTTAGCATAGTATGAAAAAGATAAATAAAATAATGACACTTACATATTCAAATTAATATTCCACTAGTCGAATAATCACATTTAATATCAATAGCCAATTTCATAATGGTGGAATGCATAATTCTGTACAACATTACCACAGATTCAATGCCTCGTGCCAAGACTAAAAATAAGATTTTTTGAAGGCCTTGTGTTAAGACACTAGTATGTCTCACGAGACCTACTGATGCATTGAGTAGCTATAGCGGGATCCACTCATCACATATTAAGTCCAATGAATTCATCATATGAAATGTTTCAAACATAATATAATCATTCATATTAAATCTATAATAAGAAATTTCAATATTTTAGCCACAAATATTGAATGGCTTAAAAATAGCACAACCAGATTCAAAAATAACTCCTTCAATACAGAATGGATGATTGTATTATGAGAAATCAACATAAATCTAGAATAAGATACACTGAATGATATTGACAATGAGGAAAATTTTCATTAAAACTATTTGATAGAAATATCAATTTCTTCCTGAAAACATTTAAATGTCACCCTATTTATCAAAGATGTCCTTTAAAAGCAGTTTTTCAATCAAAGTGTCCCATATCACATTGAAACTATTAAAAGGTATTTTTATTTCAAAACATTTATGTCCATATAAATAAATATTGAAAACCATTTTTAAAACATGTACTTTTATGAGAAATATTTAGAAGAATATATATCTAAATCATTTAAAACAATATTTTTGTAAAACTGTTACTAACCAAATTAGAGACGCTTAAATACAACTACTATAGGAATAACATTATTTAAAAGATTATAATATGATGAGAATAAAGGGATTCATGATATAATATGTCAATTGACAGTATATACACCATATAAAAGTGAATTGGTTCTTAACAACAAAGAGTTCTAAAAGGAATGTAAACTGAGAAAAAATATATTATAAAGACTGTATCCACAGATTAAGGATAAATCAATGAAATAATTTTGTGGAACAAAAATTAATACACAGAATATAATAGGATATTTAGTTTAAATCAATCAGATTACATTCACACATATTCTTGTAAAAATGAATCCAATGTCTATGATGTTTAACGAAATAAATTAAATATTATGTCAATATTAACCTTAAAAAGTTAATATTAATGAAATGTGAATTTATCAATGGAGTGATTATGTTTATTAAAGTAATATCCATAGAATTGTTTTGTGGAAAATACTACATTAGAAATAAATAGTTATTCCACACATAATCATGGTGTAAAATATTCCATGAAGTGTGTGTAATGCCCAATGAGTGGAAATTGAAATTTGAAATTCCTTTACTGATTGGTAGAATACTAAAAATAAAACCTGTGAAGGATTTATCATACTATGAAGATTTAAATAACCATAAATTAAATTATATTATAATAATAGAACAATCATGGGTTTTACACACACCACACAAGTTGAAATATTGGCAATATATCATTAATCTCAAGGGAATAATATGTGATATAAACACCACTTACCTTGTACTTTTCCTTCTAATATTGTAGGTTAACCTCCTGTGTAATTTTAAAATCACTATTATAAAATTATACAAGAACTAAATACATAAATATGATATCATATATGATCTTCTAATATTCCTTTGTTAATGATATTTTAGAAGTATCATTGTTTTGGTTGTTAACAAATTTCTTTTTCTTTTATAGGTTTTGTTACTTAAGTCATGATTTTTATGTATAGGATATATATGATTCGTATCTAGAAAGATATTAAGTTCATAAAAATTATTTTTAATAATAAAATTAATATTATTCTTGAATGATTATGAAGGAGAATGAATCTCGTCATGTTCGTGGTGACGGTAAGCCACACGTATGCACGAGCGACAATATCATTCTTTTGATGGTAAAATCATATATAATTTGATGGTATAATGTATATATATATATATAATCATTAACATGCTATTTGTATTATTTAAACTTGATATACTCATTATTATACTCATCCTAATAAAGATGTTTTTGAATGACAAACTACAAGATGACATGGAGATGATACGCCGTTTGTATGCACGTATGGTGAAATTATCATTTATAGGACACATAGAATAACGAATATGGTTGTACCATATTTATAATAACATCACAATATTTATGAGTTACGTGAGTTATTATTTTTTTATGGAAACAACAAAGAAATGGGATGTGGGAGAAGAAAATATTTTGAAAGAGGGTGGTGAAATTATTATCTCTTCTTCAGGTGTTTCCTTTTGAGTTGATCAAAAGGGCTATTTAGGTTGTCTTCATCATTGATGTAAGTACTATATGTTTATTCTTGGGATGATGGGAGGATATTTGGGTAGTGCGTGGCTAGGACAAATGTCTTTGCAGGTGTGAATTAGAGAAAATAGGATGTACCCATTTATAAGAGAGTTGACGCTCAGTTTAGGAAAACCGTGAAATATTATTTTATTATAAAATATTTTCCATTTATAATAGATAAACATTTATATATTTCAAATATAAGGTGGTTATGGGTCTATATACTCTCAAACAATATGTTTTAGACAAGTTTATGTCACTATATAAACAGTAACTTTTAGATTTAACTATTAGTTAATTGGTTTAACTTTTAATTCATCTTCTAGTATTCTTACACTATATTGTTAATAAAGATACTATAAAGTTACAAGAGAACCTCATGTGGTACATTAATGACATTTATAATATTGTTTAGTCTATTTGGCTGAACCATATATTTTTAAGAATATTATATCAACCCATAATATTGTATTAGTTTTAAATACACATTTATGACAATTATTAATCTATTAAGTATTTGGTCCTTGTGAAAATCATAATAATTTGATCACATTGAAAAAAAATTATTTAATCAATTATAACATGACATATTAACTTATAAAATTAGTTGAATTCAATAAAAGTCTCAAATTACATTTATTTGGATATTTATAATATCAATTGTTTTAATCATTCATTAATAAAGTAATTACCGCATCAACATTGTGTCATTACTAAAATTAATTATTTTATGACTAAAAATTTAATTTAAATACAATTAAGTAGGAAATAATTTTAGATTACAAAAATTAATATTTATTGTCGAATTTATCTTATGTATAACCATATATTAAAAATGTTTATGTTATTAAACATTGAATTTAACACTTTTAACTCTTCTTTAAATACAATAATAATAAAGGTCATAATCTAATCCAAGTAGACCAAAAAGATCATATTTTATTAATAAGTTTGTTTTTTGTAGATTTATACTTATCTAATAGAATTAGTATATGTGTTACCATAATTATAATATCAATCTTACCTTTAATTACCATATTTACTTTTAATTGTGGTAAATAAAAATAAAAAAATACTATTCACCAAAAACTATTTTTATATTAATGAACCACGTTTTACTAACTGATTTTTTCTATTCCTCTCGTATTTTTTATATTCAACATATATATGTTGTAAAAATATGTTTTAGTCAAATTTGAAAATGCTCTTACAAGGCAGGTAAAAGATTTTAAAAAGATCAATAAAATTTTATACTCTAATTTTATAATAAAATTGACTCCAATAAATCAAAATAAAGTAATATAGGTATTTTGTATCTATATTTACTTAAATAAATAAAATAGACAATTATTTAAATAAAACTCATATTTTTAGACAATAACACATTTTTTTCACTGTTCATCAAAAATTGAAAGTTCTCAGAAAAATAGAAAAAATTCACCCTAAGATAATATTGATATTACAAATTCAAAAATTCAATTTATGTTAAAAAACTAAAAACATACAAGTACTATTAATAAAAATAAAATTAATTCATATAGCCAGAACCAAAAGGCAGGTTATTAAGAAATAAAAAATATCAAAATATTCCCATCTGTTTATGTAAAATTTAAATGTGAAATTACTTATAATGACATACATTGTATGAAATTATACAAATATAATATTATTATAATTCCAAACAATTCAAGTTCATAATTTAGCATTACAAATTTTTTTGATTAAAAATGTCGTTTTAAATTAAAATTTTGTATTTTTCACTATTCATCAAAATAAGAATATTATCAAAAAAAGAACAAAACATTTATCCAAAAATAAATTTTTATGTATTGATTCTAAATATTAATATAATTTCATTAAATTAAATATATAAAAGTGCAAAATATTATTTTTAAAAAGGGTTTTCCATTAAATGGTGTTAACATTTAATTTTTTGAAAAATATGTCTTTTATCAGAAAAAATGAATTTGTTCTTATATTATGTCTAAGAAATATATAATATGTATTATAAAACTATATAGAGTATATAAAATTCAAAATTCAGTTAGTACTATTCATATTCGCTTTTTGAATGGCTAGTTCGGTAAGTCGTGGTGCGCTCAAACTCGGTGTTGCGTGCAGCACCAGTTATTGAATTACATTTAAAAAATAACGTAATATGAAATAATGTGTTGTAAAATTCTTCCACTATTTTGGAAATTGCATCCAATTAATTTTAAAATTGGGCATGGGAAATTCATTGAAATTCCCACATCAGAAGAAGAGTCAACAAAACAATCACATTAAAAGAAAGGTAGAGAACTACAACGGTCACCTCAGGTAACCCATACTAGGATTTAATGTTGGAAAACATGGATATGGAAGATAAACTAAGAGTCTTGTTCTTATTGATAGTGATTGAAGATAGGATCCAGAGAAAGTTAAAAATAAGAAAACCACAAAATTCTGATTGGATAAAGTGTCATTAGTTTCCCAGTAGGAAAGGTGAATGGAAATCATTTTTTTATATTATATTCCATTAAATAATGTTTAGGAATTTCATTATTAGATTGAATAATAAAATTAAGATATATACTTACTTTTATGTAGAGTTTCATCCTTTAATAAATTTCTACCACTAACTCATGTTTGTTTTCAAACAATTAGTATTCAAGATGACTTGGTCAAACCTAAAAATCGAGATTCAACTTCTAGAGAATCACATGATCCACATAGGATAAAATATATATTTACCTTATCTGTAGAGATTAGCCATAACCAAAATCTTTTGTACAAGATCAGAAGATCACAAATTGGCAATCCATTATAGAATTAAATACTAATTATAATTTCTAAAATTAAACCACTAATACCCAATGTTCATTAAATACCATTCAATAAATAATTTTCCTTAAAATCATTCATTATAATAAAAACTAATATTTAAACCCAAAAACATAGAAGAATTAGATTACATAGTATTCCACATTGAATTGTATATCCAAATAACATTGACTACAATTAATGTAAAATACTTAAAAGTAATTAACCTAACCATGTATTCTATATGATAGGTTAATCATTTCTGAAAATAACCCAAATATCTATAAATCCATAATAAAGACATAGAAAAAAATCCACCATTACTCCTAAAATGAAATCCCATAGTATTCTATTTTCCTTTGGGATATAGTGTTCACAACATAGAAAACATCTTCAAAAATAACAGTTTTCACTTAATCACCAACTCATTGTCCTACACTAAGTATATCTATTTGGTATGATAGATGATAAAAAATAGAATTATTATTGATCAATAAAATCATTTAACTAAAAATAATTAGTCACACTACTCGAGTACTTCACATAGTCCAGTTGTAGGCGATAAATCCAAATTTCACAGAAGTTGTGGGTTCGATTCCTACAACGTTGTCTGACGCGATGGGTTGTCACATGGTTTGCATGCTATCCTTTTTCAAAAATATATTATATAACATTCCCAAAATGAGACAAATTCTTCAAAATAACTATAACATAATTTCAACACCAATGTTTTTTCATAACTCTCATTTTCATCCCAAAATTATGTTTCTTGAAATTTCCTCAAATTAAAGGATCTTATAATACCAAATTGTTATTTATAACTATATTAATAATAGAAAAGATAATTCTTCCTAAAATAGCATTTTCACATAAAAAACTGCAGGGTTACACATAAAAATAAAAATTCTTCCAAAGTAATCTAATAAAAAAAGAGCACTAATACATTTAATCATTTCTTCATACATTTATTTCCACATAGGTACTTTCTTGACCATGAAGTTATCCTATAGAATAGGGAATTCACTTGGGTAATTCCTCTTTCTCTTACATTTACAGAAAATGACTCTATATAGATTCATGGGATCTTTTTTACTTTCTACCATAGTACTCTTCTTCTTTCATCGGCAATTATTTACTTTATGTCCTTATTTCCAACACATAATGCATTTATTTGATCCATTGAGACACCTTCATAAGTGTCTCCTTCCACATTTCCTGCGCGATGGAAATTAAGATTTCTTTTCTCCATTGATTCCACTGCTGGAGCTCTTATCATTAACCACATTTCTTTTCTTTGCTGAGTCTGGGAGTTGGTTAATATGTATGGTGTTGATCATATTTTTGGAAAAATGATTCTGCATGAACACGATATCTTTCCAACCTATCAAAAATCCATTTTGACTCTCATTTCTTCCACAGTGCACACCTTGTACATCCTGTTCAATGTTACTATGACTTCCTTGGAATCCAACTATTGAATAACACAAGAAAGAATATTGTGAGTCATAAAATCATTTATAAAATATCATAACGCCTTATTTTCAATCTAAAACAGATTAAGATTAACCAAGGATTTTCATTCTCTTCTAATATTAAAATCTTTAAAATAAGTTTATAAAGAAAATTTTAATTATCCTAAGCATAACCACAGGGAGTGTCGTAACCAATAGTGCAGCAAGGCCCATTGTCGTGTTCCAGGATACCCTGGGTCAAGCTTGAAACTCTATGTCGAAGTTTTCACTATTTGGTACATCTATGTCAGAGCTACCTCTACCTACTCATATCTAGTTAGTTATGTATATCTTTGAAAACCCACATAATATTTACTTTTCCACTTTTTTTGGATGTTATTATATATTAATCCTCAATGTATATCTTAGGGTAGTGTTGTTTAATCACAGTTTTTTCAAAATCTAGCTTCCAAGGTTTTTATTAAACATCATTTGATAGAAACTGTAACTCCCAGACCCCAGTTACCCAGAATTAGTACATTATTACATAACATTGGCATGATATAGGAAATAATATCTCAAAATACAGACCTTTTTATTAGCCTTGGAGTACTAGATACATACCAATGTTTTACACTACATCATAAAATAAACTACAATGTGTCTACTTTGAACACTCTTATATCCCTTAGCCTATTCCATTTAGGTTAATTGCAAAATGCTTCTTTGTATACTAGGAAAAATAAAACATAAGAAAGGGGTGAGCTCAAGAAACTCATTAAGGATAATAATAATGCGGAAACTGTCATAAATAAGAATAAACATTTAAGGAAATGTATAAGACTACAACACCATCCTTTTAAACATAAACATCAGCATAATATGGAAAAGATAAATAAAATAATTCCATTTTCATATTCCCATGGATACTCTTCTAGTCGAATAATCACATGTAATAACAATAGGCTATTTCATACTGATAGAATGCATAATGCTGGACGTCATAATGACATAGTCAAGGCATCGTGCTAAGACTACAAAAAATATTTTTTAAAGACCTTGTGCCAAGACACTAGTTTGTCTCATGAGTCCTACCGAATAATCATGGAGCTATAGCGGGCTCCACCCGTTATTTACTAATTCTAATGCATTCCTAATATGAAGATGTTGAAAAATAATCTAAACATTTATAATAAAACTAGCAAATGAAATGTCAACATTTAACCATAAACCATGAATGGCATAATAATAGCACATCCATAGTATATCATAACTCATTCAATACAATATGAATGATTATATTATAATAAATCAAAATAAATCATGAATAAAATACACTAAAGGATATTGACATAGATGAAAATAGTCATTAAAAAAATTTGTGATAAATATCCCATTTTTCTTGAAAATATTTAAATGTCGCAAAATTTATCAATGAAGTCATTTAAAAGATATTTTTGAATCAAATTGTCCCAAAACACATTGAAAATTATAGAAGTAACATTAATTTAAAAACATTTATGTACATATAATTAAATACTTAAAGCCATTTTTAAGAGATGGACATTAATGTGAGTGATTTCGAAGAATAAATATTTAAAACATCTAAAACAATATTTTAGTTAATGAATTCTATCCAAATAAGAGATGATTGAATACATGTAATTGAGGAATAAAATTAATAAAAATATTATAATATCCCATGAATAAAGGTATTTAATATATAATATGTCAAAATATAGTATATACCCCATAAAAAAGTGAATTGGTGCATAATGACAAAGAGGTCTCAAAGGAATTTAAATTGAGACAAAATAACTTATAACGCCCGTATCCTTAGATTAATGATAATTCAAAGAAATAATTATGTGAAACCATAATATATACACTCAATATAATTGAATATTATGTGTAAATCAATCATCTTACATTTACACATATTCTTGTAAAAACAAAACCAATGACTTGGATGTTTAACTCAATGAATGGAAATTAAGATAAGGTTACTCTTAAAAAGATCATAACAATAGAATGTGAATTTATCAATCGAGTTATTATGTGTATCAAAGGTATATACATAGAAAGGGGAGTGAAAATTACTATATAAATATTAAATAGTTATTCCACACATAATCTAGGAGTAAAACAATCAATGAAGTATGCGTAATGCCCAATGAGTGGAAATTGAAATTTGAAATTCTCTTACGGATTTGGTAACATAAGAAACATACTACCTATGTTGGATGTATCATACAATAATGATTTAAATACCCAAAAATTAAATTATATTACCCAAATAATATAATCATGGGCAGTACACACACCACACACAAGGAAATAGTGGCAATATTGAATGAATCTCACGGGAATAAAAAGTGAGATAAAAACCCATTAACTTGTACTTTTTCTTTGTATAGGGTAGGTTAAAATCATGTATAACTATGAAATAATTGTTATATAATTATATAAGAACCCAATACATAAATATTATATCATATATGTTCTTCTAATATATCATTGTTATTCATATTTCAGTAGTATCATTGTTTTAGTTGTTACATGATTTTTTTTCCTTTGTATGTTTTGTTTTGCAAGTCATGTTTGTTATGAATTTACTGTATTTGATACATATGAAGAATGATATTAAGTTCTTAAGAATTATTTTTAATCATAAAATTAAAATTATTCTTGAATGAATACAATGGGGAATTAATCTCATCACGTTCTTGGGGACAATAAGTTGTACGTACGCACGAGCGACAATATAATTATTTTGATGGTGAAATCGTATATAAATAGATGGTATATTATATATATAGAATTATTAAAATGTTATTTTTATTTTTTAAATCTGTTATACTGATTATTATACACATCCAAATTATGATGTTTTTGAATAAAAAACTACACCAGGATGTTGAGACGGTAAGACGTACATACACACGTATGGTGACTTTCTCATTTATAGGGTGGATAGAATAATAAATATGGGTGTTACATATTTATAATAACATCAAAGTATGTAGGATGCACTGAATTAATAATTTTCATATGAAAACAACATAGAAAGAGTAAGTGGAAGAAGAAAATAACGTGAAAGAGGGTGGTGAAAATATTATATCTTCTTCAGGTGTTTTCTTTTCAGTTGATCAAAAGGGAACCTTTGGATGGATTTATGTTCAACGTATGGGATATAGTTTGGTGTGAGGGAAATTGAAAGGATATTGTAGTAGGGGTTATCTGATCCAAATAGCTTTGTAGGTGTGATTTTGAGAGAATGGGAAGTAACCTTTAATATTAGAGGTGAGGTTCACTTTAGGAAAACCTTGAAATATTATTTTATTATAATTTAATTTTTGGTTTCTAATAGATCCAAATTAATTTATATCGAATATAATGTGGGTATGGGTTGGAATATAATCAACCAAAATGTTTTACACTTTTTTAGGTCACCATATTAACCTTATCTAATAGATTTAACTATTAGTTAAATAGTTTAACTTTTAAAGTGTCTTCTTTTATTATTACAGTATATGGTTAATAAAAATACTCTAAACATCCAAGATAAACTCAAGTGGTACATTAATCACATATATAGTATTATTTAAGCCCTTCGGATGAACCTTATATTTTTAGAAATATTATATCAACCAATAATATAGTATTTGTTTTAAAAACTCATTTAAGTCAATTTTGATACTATTTAGTATTTGTATTTTTTAACTCATAACAGCATGATCACATCGAAAAAAATATTTAATAAACCATAAAATTTTATATTAAACTTGAAAATTAGTGAAATCAAAAGAATCAGAACACAATTATTTTGATATTTATAATATCAATTATTTTAATCATTCATAAATAAGGTAATTACTACATCATCATTATGTGATAACGAAAGTTAAATATTCAATGTCTACAAATAATAAATAATATACCTTTTTTGAGGAAATGTTTTTATATTTATAATTAATATTATAGTAGAATTTATCATATGTACAACCATATATTATAAAAAGTTAGCTATTAATCAACGAATTTAACTCTTTTAACACTTCTTTAAATAAAATAGTTATAAATTTACTAATCTAATCCAAACAAATTAAAAGGATCATATATTATTCCTACAATTATTTTTGGTTGAATTATTATTATCCAATAGTATTAAGTCATGTTTTAGGGTAATTATAATATATTTGTTACCATTAATTACCCTATTTACTTTTTACCGTGGTAAATAAAAGTCAAAAGATACTATTCACCAAAAAATAATTTTCATCATATTGAACCACATTTTTCTTATTGATTTCAACCTTTTCTATCTTATTTTTGAAATTCACCTCACATAAGTGGTAAAATTACATTTTATGAAAACTTGTAAATTCTCCTACGAGGTGGATAAAAGATGATAAAAAGTTCATGAAATTTTATACATCTAATTTTATAATAAAAATGACTCAAAAAATCACATTGAACTAATATAGGTATTATATATATATATTTAATTAAATAATTAAACTAAATAATTATTTAAATAAAAAACATTTTTTAGAAAATAACGCAGTGATTTTCACTATTCACCATCAATTGAATGTTTTCAGAAAAATACAAAAAATTCACCCTATATTAATTTTCATATTCCAAATTCAAATTTTTTTTCTATTTTATCAAATGAAAATCATATAATTTGAATTAATTAATTTGAAATTAATTCTTGTTGTCAAAACCAAAAGGTCAGTTTTTTATAAATGGAAACAATCAAATGAATGACATCTATTTTTGTCAAATTTAAATGTGAAATTACTTATAAAGACATAAATTGTCACAGATGATATAAAAATAATCGGATTATACTTCAAAACCATTAAAATTCATAATTTCACACTACAAATTATTTCGATTAAAAAAGTTTTTTTCAATTCAAATATAGTAATTTACATTAGTCGTCAAAATATAAATGTTATCAAAAAAGTACTAAAACATTATCCAAAATAACTTTTTATTTTTTGATTCTAAATTTGTATCATAAATTTAAAATATAAATTTTTCAAATATTGGATTTAAAAACGGTTTTTCCATGAAACGGTGGTAAAATTAATTTTCATGAAAATTACGTCTTTTATTTGGAAAACTGAGTGTGTTCTTATATAATTTCTAAGAAACACAAAATATGGATTCTAAAAATATATAGAGTATATAAAATTCAAAATTCAGTTAAAAATATTCATCACCGATTTTTAATGGCTTGTTTGGTAGGTCGTGGTATGCTTTAACTCATTGTTGCGTGTAACACCAACTATTAAATTACTTTAAAGAAATTAACTTAGTATGAAATCTGGGGGTGTTACATGTATCCATTCTTGTCTAACCATTTTTTGTTCTCAAAACACAATAATCTAGTGCACAGTGACCTCCCATGCCAAACACGCACACCTAATTATTGATTTTTTACTATAAATTCGACCATAGGGGTACTAATTTATTACTTTTAGATATGAAAAAGTATTTCTTGATGTAACCCTATCCCCAGTATCCTATCCTAAATTTTGTATCCTTTTTTATAATAACATAATGTAATGAACCATCTAATTATGTTTGTAGTGTTACATGAATTTTTGAAACATTAATACCTTAATGGATGACTAATTCACACCAAGATCATCAGAGACATGGTTAAATGGTGCATATCGGGTTATAAATTAGAGATCAATAAACCTAAAGGAATCAATGGATTATCCGAGTAACTAGAGAGATTCCTCACCAGTTTTTTAGAACTATAGAAAGCTCATAACCTAGGCCATTATTAGGAAGAAGAAAAACAATTTATCTTACCCCATAACTAGGGAGAAGTACACTATTTCTCAAATCCATTCATGAGTGAAATGAAGAACCAATTCTCCCAAATTAAAAATTAGGGTAGATAAGATACATTTCTCATATCCCTTTATTATGGTGATGGATAAATAATTCTCACATACCTATAATTGGGAAAAATGATCCAATTCTTTTAATCGTTTAAAGGGGAAAAGATGAACTAATTCACATATTCTTTCACTTGGGAAAATATCATTTATTATTTCACTTGTTAGTAATACATATTCACCCAAATATCAATGATGTGACAACCCATATTCCATTAATTCTACATTGGAATCAAAATATGAAGGCACCCCTATAAAAGAAATACACATATGGGGTCAAGGAATGCATATCAATGTGAAACCCTTCCTTTGAGTATTCCTACGATAAAAAATTCATGAAAATTTTCCTCTGTGATAGGTAAAACCCATAGGATGATTAAATTCATGAATTACCCTTGTTATATTATTTTATTTCATTAATAAATGACGAGGGTCTCTCTTGGATCTATATAACCATTGTAGCTTTGAACTCCAACCAATTATGCAAATTAGCTTGGGCCTCCACCTTAGTTATGAGACCCAACAATATTACCCTGAAAATTTAATTAATATAATTCATTAATGATATATGGGGAGAAGAAAATGGTTTTTGGGTATCCTTTATGTTAGAAAAAAATGTTCAAGAATAACCAACAATCATGATATCCCATTTCTTCAACAGAATTCCAAGAAGACTATGTATATGCTCAAACTTCTTCCTTATTGTCTATTTACCCCATTAATCAACTCATCATTTCTAATACAGTTACTAATTCAAGTGAGTTGGGTACCAAATATGGGTATCTTAATATGTATAACCCTATCTCATAAAACTCTAATATATATATTTCATTGGAGAATAACGATACAAGGGCCTCCTTTCTAGGAATATGAACCAAATGTGTTGAAATTGTTGATTTTAACATGTGGTGACATCAAGTATCATGGAACTACCACAAAATTTTAGAAAATGTTCTTGATTATTTATCACTCATACCCTCCCAATTCCAAAATAGAAATTTGTGTCATCCACGCATAAGTCATAATCAATACTCTATTTCAAACCTTTCATGAAATTGACATCTATGTTGTAGGATGTAATTCTACATGCCAAAATTCTTACTATATAATGTTAAACTGTATTTTATGATCCTATGACTAGACCATAATCTATATAACATGATCTTTGTAGGAATTGACTATTGTTTTAATTTTATATACATTATAATTCTCTGGTGTTTAAAAAAAATTTAAAAACTAATCTTTGTGGGGCTATTTTCCTATATAAATCATTAATATATAAACTAAATTACAATAAATATCATGGTGTGGCCCTACCACATGATATTAAATAATGCATCTTTAATTACATGGTGCTTTATTCATAAATCATCATAATACCTTATATCAGTCTCTACAATTCAAACCCAATATTAAAAAATCAATTTTTCAGATATTTTTCTCATGAAATATTTTAAACCCCCTCCTTCATAAGACATATTACCAATGGGTAGGGATATTACCAATTTTATGTCTATATTCCCATTGATAAACCTCTTCAACATCTAATGGGAAAAAATACATATGAATCAATCATCCAACTGACATATTACACAATAAATCAAATAATATCTTCCTCACTCATCCATATTCATGATGATAATATCTATTCATTATGTAGGGTAATATTTCTATTGGGATTTCCAATGTAGGCCCTGTTACATGTGCGGAAGGATCAAATTTACGTGGGTTTATTCCCATTAACCAACACAAATATCCTGAGGACACATTTATCATGAAGTGAACACATCCTAATAGTTTTATATTCCATTATATGTGAATGATAAAGGGACACTCATTCATAATCCCCACACTACCCAATTTTGGGGGAGTTTCTCCTAATATTTCTTTTGGTATTATTTGAATCTTCATTGAATAGGTCTTGGTTACATCACCTAAAAAGTAAGCAGATTTCCCATTATGTGGGAATATAAAATATGACATATAATTTTATTATGGGGGGATATATAGGAATACCTTCTCATTTTAAAAATTAAAATACTATAAGTAATTGATACCTCCCTCAATGGTATTAAAATATTGAGTTCCTAGATAAGTGGAATTATAAAAGTTTCTAATAGCTAGAGTATTAATACGTGTTAATAAGGATAATGAAGAGAGTATCATGTATACAATAATTTTAATGTTCATATATGACTTCAATCATCTCAAGGGAATTATTGTAACCTGTCCCATATATGGATTTAATAAAGATAAATGAAATATATCTAGAAATCAAATTAGTATACTAGAATAGGAAATAATTCCCCTTCAAATGTTTTGGATGTTCCAAAACTCTTATTATGTTCATACTATCATTCTATAGTGATAGAGGTAATGTCTTAGGGACCTATTTCCATTATAAACAAGCTACACACTTACTCAAAACTACATATCATAGCCTCTTTTTCATTTCCATTAGAAATAGTCTGGATTACCAAAAATTGTGTATTGAAGAAGCTAAAGGAAGTTTGATGTCTAAAAGCAAAGAATATTGGAAACTATGATGACTAGTTTTTTAATATAACATAATATTCCATAATCCAATGTTCAAATAATTTGTTTTATCTGTGTAATTATTAAACTAAATTCATAAAAGGTATGTATGATTTTTCTTAATATTTAATGCTTTGAAATTTGATTCCTATAGTGCTGAGAATAATTTTAGAGATGTTTTGATAATTTTAAGGAGAAGTAAAAATGTCGACTTCATGATTCAGATAATTTGGGTTATTTGGAATCAAAGGTATAAATAAATTTTGATATTAAATAATGTGAACAACAAATAATTCTATGTATGTGGAAATTATGGAACAAGAAGGATCTATATATATCATAGGTTTCACACAACATTTATGTGAATCCAAATTCAACATGATGATGTTGTGATTTAATAGAAAATATTAATATGATGAATAATAATATATGATGAATTATATGATTTACTTATGTAGATAAAATGGAAGAATTATTGTTTATATTTTATGAATATTAAGTTAATCCTGACCTATAAAAAAGATGTCCAATTATTTTTATATTTAATAGAATATTCAATATTTAGTAAAGGGTTTAAAAGAAAGAGAGATAAAATAAAAAGTGTTGGTTATGCTAATGTGAGGAGACTAATAATATATAAAATATTACTTTCATATTAAAGATGAAAATAATATGATTATGACGAAATTAGTTTAGACAACATTTTTTTGGGATCTGTCTACATGATGAATTATGTGAGTTAAATGAATTATGTTATCTATATAACAAAATATTTTGAAGAAAAGATGGTTTATATTTACAGGAATTTATAAGTAAGAAAAACATTGAGAGATTATTTTATTTAATAAATTTTTAATCTATATATATAAATTTTATGCTGAAAATACAATATAGAATAACAATATTATTAATTTGAGTATTCATGAAATTTAGTGTTAATGGAATATGTTTATAAAGATGATGTTATAAATTCATTTGCTGTTGGTTTCATATTGTTGAGGATGTAGATAAATCATCGCTAATATCGAAACAAATGAAATATACTAGGGAACATGTATAGGAAAAGATGTTTATGGGTTTTTTGATACTACTAGGATCTAGTATAATAGAATCCATTCTATTTTAGAGATTGTAGATCTATACAGAGAGTTAAAATCTCAGAAGTTAGTAATTGGTCGAGGAATTACTCTTTCTCACCCCTTTTCATGTAGAGATAAGGATGATATATTCTAATATATTGTAATAATTAAAATTTGTTTGTGAAAAATATATGTCTCGAACTGGAAATAAAAACAAAATGCAGTACAAACCCTCATTGGGATTGGTCTTTGTAAATATTTAATGAGATATGATCTATCTAATTTGAATTCTATATTTGTTATAAATATATTGGTGAATGGATGAGAATTATTCAACATAATATCATATATAGAAAAAATTAGAAATGTATAAAATGTTATGTGATGAATTTTATATAACATTTCTACATATATTCACCCCCACCACTCTCTGTGTGACACTCGGGTTCACTAGGCACAACAATTTATATTAGTGATGAATATTTTAACAAAGATTATATATATATTTTTTCTCTTTATTATTCATTAATTATTTATATGATGTTCATATTTAATTAATTTAGTGAGATTCATTAGACATATAATAAAGAAGATATCCATTTTAATACCAATTAGATATTATTCATACTAAAACAACAATAATTGGACTGAAAAAGATTCTAATAAGTTATAGAAGTTGTTATCTCAATAATATATCAATTTGGATTCACCATGTCACAACCCAACCATGAAATATTCAATAATTTATTCTTTAATGATCTTGTATCCATGATTTATGGTTCATGTTCTGTTATTGGCTTCAACATGTGAGTTTCTGTGTTTTTCGGTGAATTTTGGCCTCTGTATGGGAAACAAATAATTAATGAAAAGCAGGCATCCCAAGCCATGCAACCATTTAGAAGGATATTTTGGTAGATTGAAGCTTCCACATGGTTTGATAATGGTAAATCAAACTATATTGGTATTTCATGTGGTTTTCTCCTCTTATATTTTAGCTACTCCAAGTGCGGGAACAATTTTATAAACCGTGTGGCCAAACTGCACAAGGTGCCAAATCATTAAAAATGATAAAATTACGAATTTACCCCTCCATATTGTTAATTCCAAATTAGGATTATCCTCCCTATATAAACTTTGGCGACATAGGTTTCCCCTCCAAACCCATATCCCTTACTATCCTTCCACATTTGAATGTAATTAATGATTCCTTGGTGATTTTTCTTCAGTAACCTGGTCGATTTCTTACACATCTCTTTTATCCCTCATTATTCCATTGCTTTTATTGGTGGATTATTATATAGGACGAATCCTAGTGTTATGTTTGGATAATTTTGGTCAATTTTTTGTATATAAGGGGGTAATGATCTTGTTTGAGGCTCTATTATTTCTTTTCCGTGATTTCATTGTATTCACAGTCCCTTGCGGTAGTTGATTCAATTAATTTCCATTCTCGCTCAATCTATGGATTATTGTGGGTATCTAAATAATTTCAAATTTTATTCACCCACCTATTATTTGTAGTTGTTTATTTTTTTGTAACATTGGAGTAAGTAGAAATATTTAAAATTGGGTTTTCAAGGGAATCCTTTGTTTGTGATGATAAGATTATACCGTCAATGTATATAACGAAATGTTTGTTTCTTTCATAAAATGAAATTAAAACCATATTGTGATATTTTCACATTGATATATTTTTTTAGGTTGTATAATATTATATAATTTTATTGATGATTGAATTAGGTGACACTCTACAACTTGAGGGATTGTGATGAGATGGTGGGAAATATTTTGGACACATGAATGTGCACTCCAATAAAGATAGAACCATAAAATGTTTCCCGTCGTCCCACATTTATTCTTAAAACTCTTGTTTTTTTACTAATGGTCCCTTTGTTATCAATGAAATTAAAATGGTTTAAAAACTATTTTTGAATAATTTATCATGTGGAATTTTGAAAAAAGGTTTAATTCTAAATGGTTTGAATGCTGTTTGGAATATTTTAAAATTTTCTCTGTTTTCCTCCTAGTGATGAAATGGCATTAGAAGTGAAATTTGGATTTGGAAATAAAATATCTCCATATAATTGTGAATTTAAAAGTGGTATTCAATATTGTTTTAGATATTTTTTAAGGAATATGTGGGATATATTGGAATATAATGAGTGGAAGGCACTGTTGGAACATTATGGGGATTGTAAATGAAACGTGGTATTGAAGGTGAAAAACATTGGTCGGAATATTAATAAATTTTGTAACATGATTTTTTATATTTTTTATTATCAATGAATGTTTGGAACTTTTATATGGCTATTTGTATGTCAGGAACCCCTATGGTGGATTTCCCTATATAACTCATGTCACGGCCCATCCTAGTGGGACCCGTGATGCAACTCCCCAAGCCTGCCTCTAGTAGTCCAGGGGCTAGTGAATAGCACCGAGTAGGCATGTCAGTAACATTGTAGGCATTTCCTATAAACCTGTACACACACACATACACATCTCCATGCCCAAAAGCATAAAAGTAAAAAAAAACTAAAAATGGAAATGAATGCATACACTAATATCCCAATCAATAGATTATGACAGGAAAGTAGAGTACAATAATGTAAAAAACCCTAGTCCAAAAGTACAAGACCATCAAATGAAAGTCTACAACAATGTCAAACCTGTAATGAAACGTAATGGGACTGCAATCCATAGCTGTAGGTACACACCACAGCCTACCTGATCTCACTGAGCACCATCCAGTCCTGGTGCACCTAGAATCCTATCGAAGGCTTTCTTGTCTGCACAAGACATGACACGTGCACGAAAATCTCGTTCAGGGGTGAGTATAACAATACCTACAAGGACAATCCGATAATGAAAAAGTAATACTAAAAATGAAATACCACAATGGAATGATATTGTAACTCTACACAGTTTATGTTTACATAATATATATAAAGAATAATTAGATATACTCATACGCGATCGACTATCACAAAACCACTACAAAGATCCAGCTTAATGATTCCACAAATCACGTAACTGGGAGAAAAAACTCCTAGGATTGAAGAGAGAGATACGAAGTACTCATTCTGGGAGAAATCAGTCCATAAGTATAAGAATACAATTCTCATATGGGGATCACAACCTATATCTATGGGGTGATTCCAACAACTCTGTCTGAACTAATCCACTAAGTAGAGGATCGTCGCCCGGGTACGGTAGGTCATGTCAATACCAAGAACACTACCTAGGGAACCGGGAAGGAATAGAGGATCTGTCTTTATGTCTCTCCAAGGGGATTCCAACAAATCTATTTAGGAAGTCCTGCAGAATGGATCATAATCTTATATGTAGGAAATGATACTAGAAACCTTTATGGTAAGGACCAAGGTTACGAACCCTAATGAAGCTAACACAATTCATGGAGGAAAAATAGATCAAACCATGTATAACAGGATACACGGCGTGTAGTAGGATCAAGGGTTGTGTTCCATGACTCTGGGTACTTCCTGTGTAAATGGCCCATGTCTCAAGTCTAGGGGTGTAAAACTAGACTACACAGTGTGTAGAAGGATCACACGCCATGTCCATGAACTTGGGGTTCACCCCGTGTACGCTGGCCATGTGGCCATACACGGTCTATGTCCGTGTCGCCCTGTCCATGTACCAGTTCATGGGTTATCCTATGCATCTGGATGGGTCTCGCTGTGGATGGGTATACACACCGCGCCCTTTGTCATGTACCCAACCCGTGTCTGTGACTCTCGGAGTACACAACAGGTGGCCTGCCGAAGAACACATGTCGTGTATCCCATACTACAAGCAGTGTAGTCGGGAAATTTCCAGAAGCGTTGTCTTCTTCCTCACGCCTTGGCCGAACCATTTGATTCACAAACTGTCATTTGTTTTCCTTGAAACTCGAGATCTCAGGTCGCCTCATTGTCGTGAAGCTGAATCTGTGGGTTTCAGACCTTCGATAAGCTCCAAAATCAAATTCCAGTCACCCAGGAAAAAATCATTCGAATAATGAAATAATTGGATCTACTTCGATCCATCCATCTCTACTGCCGTCGCACCTCCATGGGGTTTTCCGAATTCCAGATCTTCAGTTTGGGATCATTACATCGCACAAAGGATGCACAAAGACCCATCATTCATACCTCCATGAAGAATGCATAGAATGCACACAAATCATGCGTTAAATCAGGGAAGAAAGGCCCAACAAATTGATAGGAACGACACTCGATCAAAGTTCATGTCAATCTTTGTTTGTCAACGTTAGAAGTAAAATCGAAACCAAAATAACCTTCAAGAATCAATCCCCAAAAGATCCTGTAGATAACCCGTCATGCAAAACGATCAATCTGCATTCCAATTTGTTTGTTGATTGTTATGCGTCCATTGTGAAAATCAAGAACAGTAAAGAAACCACAAAGGGGTCAAATGTCATTCCTTGATTTGTGGAATTCATTACAAAAGATATGGTCACCGCATCATCGTCACCGATGAAACTTGTCAAGAACATCGTCGACGCGTTGGGAGGTTTCTTCCAGATCTTTCCAGAGCCTCCAGGGGAAATTTAGTGGTATGAGATCTGTAACCCTGATCCCCTACAAAATCATTACATAAATGATTTGAAAAAATTTTTTGCTGTAGAAATATTTTATAAAATATTTTTATAAAATATTTTATTACTGTTACGTCCAAAAACTAGATTTCACCACCGACCTGTGCCAGCTGATTCTGGGACTCACCTAAGGCAAAATCGCTTCCCTGAATGCAAAGGTTCCCTCGAATTTCTAATGCGAGCACCTTTTTAGGAGTTATTCCACTTTTTTAGGCTAATCATATGAGAGGATAAGTTAATTATTTAATTAAAATCAAACATTTGTTCCGTGCTCACTAGGCCACGGAACTGCATCACATCTCAAAGTCTGGTCTCGAAATAATTTCCATATAATTTTGAAATAATATAAGAAAATATCTGAGACATTACATCCACCCCACCATAGGCCTTTATGTCCACAAAAATCCTAAACAAAGGATGCTCAAAAAGATGTGGGTACTGCGCACGGATATGAGCCTCCCTCTCCCATGTACTATCTTAAAGATTCTCATGCTACCACCAGACACACAACAATGTAATAGCTCACTCAAAAATTATCTTCTCCTGCTGATCCTTGATCTCCACTAGGAACTCAGAAAAGGTTTCTCTCTCATTGATGTCCAGCTCTTCCTAGTCAATAACGTGTGATGTATCATGCATGTACCTCAACAACTGTGACACATAGAAGATGTTGTTTACCCAGTCCATCAGAGGAGGTAGATCGAAGCGGTATGCCACATCACCAACTCTACTCATAATTTGAAAAGGGCCGATGAACCTCAAAGATACCATGCTGCCTTAGCCAAATCTTTGCAATCCCTGTCGAGGTGTGACCCGAAGGAACAGATGGTCTCCCTCCTCGAACTCCAAGGGCCTCCACCTCCTATCAGCATAAGAATTTTTCTGACTCTGTGCGATCTTTATCCACTGCTGGATGACATTCACCTTCTTTTTAGTATCTCACAGCATCTCTAGGCCCATGAATGCTTACTCTCCTAGGTCAGTCCAACAAAGTGGTGACCTGTAAGGTCGCCCGTACAAAGCCTCAAATGGTTCCATACCAATAGTGGAATGATAATTGTTGTAATAAGAAAATTCCACCAGTGGTATGTGATCCTCCCAGCTACAATCAAAGTCATGTATTCATGCTCATAGCATATCCTCCAAAACATGGATAGTCCGCTCTATTTTTTCATCGGTTTGAGGATGAAACACTATTCTCAAGCGTAATTGAGTCCCAAAAGCATCCTACAATCCCTTCCACAAATGGGATGTGAAATGAGAATCACGATATGAGATGATCATTGCTGGCACTCTATGAAGTCGAACTATCTCCTACATGTTGAGGAATCCCAAGATCACTACTGAACTCTACTCATGTATGGAGAGTAAGTGGGTCGACATGGTGAGTAAGTTAATGATCACTTAGATGGCATCAAGTCCCCTAGACGTACGTGGTAAACCCATCATGAAGTTCATGTATATCCCATACCTATTCCAATCTGTCACCTCAAGGGGATGAGTCAAAACTACTGGAACATGGTGGTCAGCCTTTACTTGCTGACATGTAAGGCACTGATAAACGAATTCTTCCACACTCTTCTTTATTCCTTTCCACCAGAACTGATGTCGAAGGTCGTTGAACGTCTTTGCCATGATTGGATTCACTACCAAAGGAGACGTATGGAACTCACTCAGAACCTCCTCGCGCAACATCACTGGTACGACTGTGTTCCCTCTGAAAAGATCATTGTGCTCCCCAAATTTTGAATATCCATCAGCTGCATCACCAGTAGATATCCGAGCACGTAGATTCTCAAACTAGCATCCTCGAGCTATGCTTCTATGACTCACTGAAAGAGGGGTGGGGTAACAACCATCAACTGGGGGTAAGGTCCCTCATCTATATCCACGAAGGATAATTGTAAAGAGGCTAACTTCCTCGTCACCTCATCCAGCAATTGCGAACTGGATTTCCTACTGAGAGTATCTGCCACAACGTTCCCCTTCTCAGGAGTATAAATGTCCTCAAAGTCGTAATCCTGGAGGAACTCATGCCACCAACACTATCTGAAATTCAGATCCTTCTAAGAAAAGATATATTTGAGACTCTTGGGATTACAGTATATGATAAACTGCTCACCCTCAAGTAGTTATGCCACATCTTCAATGTGAATACTACTACTTCCAACTAAAGAACATTGGTCACATAGTTCTGCTCATGTGACCTCAGCTGACATGAGCCATAGGTAATTGTCGCTTTCCTATACATCAAGACACAACCAAGCTCGGTTCCTGATGTGTCGCATTAAACTACATAATTGACACCCTCTTCTAGTAATCTCATGAGTGGAGAGCTTGTTAGACTCTATCTCAACTGCTGATAAGCCTGCTGGTATCTCTTGGTCCACACGATCGGCTTCCCCTTTTTGGTCAAAGTTGTCATGGGCGCTGAAATCCTGGAGAAATTAGGAATGAATCTCTAATAGTAGCCTTCCAACCAAAGTAAACTCTGCACCTCCATCACACTCTGGGGTGGCTCTCATGCTAACACTGCCCCTACCTTGGTTGGGTCCACTACTACACCATATGCTAAGATAACGTGTCCTAGAATGTGGACCTCTTGTATCTAGAATTGACACTTGGAGAGTTTCTTGTACAACTCGTGCACTCAAATTGTGTCCAGAACCATTCTTAGGTGCCTTGTGTGCTCCTCCTTGGATTCAGAGTACACAAGGATATCGTCGAGGAAGACCCCCACGAACCGATCTATATAGGGCTGAAATATCCAGTTCATGAGTCCCATAAATAGTGTCGGGGAATTCGTCATGCCGAAGGGAATCACCATGTACTCATAGTCACCGTAGAATCATCTAAAAGACTTATTCGGTATATCCTCATCCCATACTCCCAGATTGTGATAGATTAATCACAGATCATCCATTGAGAACCACCATTCTCCTCTTAACTAGTCGATGAGGTCATCGTTCATCGATAGTGGATACCTGTTCTTCACGGTCAACTTATTCTAGAGCCGATAATCCACACATAGCCTCAGGATATTGTCTGCTTTCATGGAAAACAAACCCAGGGCCGCCCAGGGTGAATCAATGGGTCTCACGAAGCCCTTCCTCTACAAGTCTTACAGATGCACTCTCAACTCAAGAATCTCTATAAGAGCCATTCGATATGCTAATGCTGATATTAGTGTCATTCGGGGTTGAAAATCAATGAAGAAATCTATCACTCGATAGGGAGGTAGTCTGTGGACATCCTCTGGAAAGATGTCCTCATACTCATCCAGTACTACTAGTAACTAGAAACTCATAATATCTGCTGTGCCAAAGGATATGCTATCCAACTGATGTGAAATCGGTTGTACCTTCATACACATGAGTCCATTCTATGCTGCCTGGGTCTCCTTTTCACCAACGAATGGGAACCTCGTTCCATCATTATGGACACACCGTACCCTTCACCTAAAACATTCAATCTGGGCATCAACTATGGATATCCAATCCTTACCATGAATGAAATATTAAGGCCTCGACGCTACCACCAAAATTTTCCAACCGAAACTCTCGCCAGCAAGGGTCAGATCACATTTTCTGCAATGGTGTGTGATCTCTAAATCTTCTCCAATCCGTGTTTCTAAGTGTAAGGGTAAAGTCAATGACACAACTTGAATCTCAAGGTCTCAAACATGATAAACAGTAAAAAAACAATGACTAGAACCTATGTCTATCAGTAAGAAACCCAAAGTAGAAAAGACACAGATTGTACCTATAATCATTCTGTATGTACATGGTTCATAATCCACTGCTACATGTTGTTGTCCCTGCCTTTGTCCACTACCTCCCTAGCCTGGGGTGGACCACCTCGGGGGGGTGGTGGTAAAGGGTCAAAATGCTGACCACCTACAACTTCTCTCCAAGATCCTCTACCACATCTGTTGCCTCACAAATTTATCTTCTCTACATGTTTCCTCTACCTCAGTGGTCTATACACTGCTCCCATGTTAGTAGTATTGCAGGTCGGACAATGTCGAGCGAGATGTCCCCTACCATCACATGAGTAGGATCGCCTCTCTCGAGGTAGATGAATGTGCCCAGTTAACCCTATACGACAGATCGTCTATCTTTGGATCTCCACTTAATGCATCTCCCATTCCTAGGTCCCTAAAGTCCGGTCCCTGATGCCGATGTCTCTGCTCTAGCTCACTCACTTCTAACAACTGCTGGTTGTTTTTGCTCTACCAAGAAGCTCACGACCACTAAATCCCACTCGAGCAACCCAGAATATGTGTGAATTCTCATAGTGATGATGCCAACTCAGATGCCCCTGCGCAAGCCCAACTTAAAAGTCCGAGTTCTGAGGTAATGATCTCTGACTATATCCATCGAGTACCATGATAGGTCAGTAAACCTAGATGAATAGTCAGCCACTGTCATGGTTCCCTGCTAAAGCTAAAGAAGCTCATGTATAAGTACATCTCTTAGGGTAACTGGTGAAATCTCCTCTCCGAAGAGATTCTCAAACTCTGACCATGCAAGAGTTGCCTCATCCTGAGTCTGGATAACCAAACTCCACCATCACCCTATTGAGCCCTATAGAAGGGTAGCTGCCAAGAACACCATTTGGTCTGCTGGTGTCCTGACCAAATGGAAGGCCCTGGCCACTACATCAAGCCAGTCCTTTGTGGGTTTAGTGTCACGCTTGCTTTGAAAACTGATGGGTCTCTATCTCTGAAACTCGTGGAGTGCGCTCAGCCTGCGATCCTCCTCTACTGGTACAATGGTCACTAAACACTGCTCCACAGGTGGTGGAATAACTGGCACACCACCCAAAGCATAAACTGTGGGATCTGGTCCATGTATTAAAGCTTCATCATGGAGGGGGTCATCCTCATGATCGAGCTGCTGGATCCTAGCGGGTACACGTCTCAGATGATTCCTATAAAGAAATCAGATGTATCAGAGTCAATGAGTATATCTAGATAGTTCACTCAAGAAGGACATGGAAACCATAACCCATTCCTATATTATACATGTACCATTATTTTCCTCTGAAACTAGTGTTCTCATGTACCAAGACGAAAAGCATGTTATCAGAGTCCTCGTGTATGGATATGTCAGCTGCCCGTAGAAACACTGGTGTCCCTGACCTAAAAGCTGAACTCGAAACACTTAACAATGTTTCCCCAAATAGACTCATAGACTCTCGGTCCTATGGTAGAATAGACTAGCTCTGATACAACTCTTTAATGACCCGTCCTATTAGGTCCCATGCCACAACTCCCCAAACCCTCCTCCAATAGACTTGGGTAGTGACTAGCACCGAGTAGGAAAGTCACTAACATGGGAGGCATTACCTATAAACCTGTACAGACACACACAAATCTCCATTCCCAAAAAGAAGAAATGTAAAAGCTATTGAAAATGTAAATTCATGTGTACGCTAAAATCCAAACCAATAGAGTACTGCACGAAAGTAGTGTATAGTAATGTAAAACCCAAGGCCGAAAGTACAATCCCACCAAAAGAAAGTCTACCAAAAAATACAACATGTAATGAAAGGTACTTAGACTACAATCTGTAGCCGTAGGAACACATCATGACATGCCTGATCTCCCTGACCACCATCCGGTCCTGGTCCACCTAAAATCCTGTCGAAGGATCACTTGTCTTCACAAGACATGTCATGTGAGGGAAAATCGCGTGCATGGTTGAGTATAACAATACCTAGTAGAACACCCCAAAAACAAAAAATTAATACAAAAAAGAAAATACCACAATGTAATGATATAGTCAACTCTACAAAATATATGTTTACAGTACATATAACAACAATATCCAGATATACTCATAAGATCCATCTTGAAGATTCCACTAAGCTCGTTACAGGGAGAGCACACTCCTAGGTCTAAAGAGAGAGATACAAAGTACTCATTCTGTGAGAACTCATTCCACACGTACTTAAGCATATAATGCTCAGATGAGGATCACAACCAATAGCTATGGGTTGATTCCAACAACTCAATCTGAACTAATCCACTATGCAGAGGATCGGTGCCCGAGTAAGGTAGGTCAGGTCAGTACAAAAAACTCTACATAGGGATCTAGGATGGAATAGAGGATCCGACTCTAACTCTCTCAGAGGGGATTATGGAAACTCTATTCAAGAAGTCCTGCTGAAGGGATCATGCTCATATACATAGGAAATGATACTAGAAACCATTAGGGGAAATGTGAAGGGTACGAACTCTAAGAAAGATATCGCAAGTCATGGAGGACAAATGGCTCTAGCCATGTATAACAGGTTTCCTAGCGTGTAGTTGGATCACACACCATGTTCCTTTAATCCAGGTACTACCCATGTAAACGGACTGTGTATCTAGTCCTGGTCTGTAAAACTAGACTACATGGCATGTAGTAGGATCACACACCGTGTCCACGCACCTGGGGTTCTCCACGTGTATGCTGGCCAAGTGCCCATCCATGGTCTATGTTCGTGTCGCCCTGCTCGTGTAACAGTACACAGGGTATCCAGTTTATCTCATTAGGTGTGGTCGGGGAAGGGTATACATTTCGTTTCCTTGGTCATATACCCAACCCATGTTCGTGTACTCCTACAGTACATGCCAAGTGGCCCACCGATGAACAAACGCCGTGTAGTCTGAAAATTTCCAGAAGCACTACCTTCTTCCTCACGACTCATCCGAACTTCCAGATTTTGTGATCTATCAGATGATTGCTACGCTACTCGAGGACTCAGTTCTCCTTGTCATTGTGATGCCAAATCCTTAGGTTTTGGACCATCGATCAGCTTTGAAATCTGATTTCGATTACCCATGTTGAAATCAGTCCAAGAAAGATATCTTCTGATCCAATTCGATCCGTCCATCGCCACCACTGTCGCACCTCCGTGGAGTTTTCCCGGTGCCAGATCGTCAATTTGGGATCATTATGTCACAAAATGGATGCACAAAGATCCATTTTTCATACATCCATGAAGATCACATATTGCGCACAGGAAAACACAAGAAATCACAGAAGAAGGAAACAATAAATAGAGAGGATCGAACCTTGATCGATTTTCATGTCGATCATGGTTTGTCACCGTTAGATAGCCAAACAAAACCAAAATAACCTTCAAGAATCAATCCACAAAAGATCCTGTAGATAACCCATCACGCATAATGATCAATCCTCTGGCCAATCTCTTCATGGATTGGTTTGCTTCCATCATGGAAATCAATAATGGGAAATAAATCACAAAGAGTCCAAACGCCCCACCAAGATCTGCGACGTTCGTTGGAAAAGATACGGTCGTTGCGTCGCTATCACCAGCAAAACTCATCAAGAACATTGTCTCTACGTTTGGAGGTTTACTCTAGAGATTTCCAGAGCCTCCATGTAAAATTTAGGGTTATTAGATCTGTAACCCTGATCCCCAACAAAATATTTACTTAAAATATTAAAAAAATATTTTTCTGCAGAAAGATTTTATAAAATATTTTTATTAAATATTTTATTACGGTTACGTCAAAAAACTAGATTTCACCACCAACCCATGCCAGCCAATGATAGGCCTTGCCTAAGGTAAAATCACTACTCTAAACACAATGGTGCCCTCAAATTTTTCATCCGAGCACCCATTAAATATTTATTCCACTTTTTTAGGAACACCATTTGCGTGCATAATTTAATTATTTAATTAAATTCTAACAATCGTTTCGGGATCACTGGGCCTCAGAACTGCATGTTGTCTCAAAGCATGGTCTTGAAATAATTCCCATATAATACTAAAATAATATAACTAAAAATCCAAGACATTACATCTCATCAAACCGATGGTGTCATTCTTTTGGTTTGGGAAGTGCGGTGATGGTAGGTAAGGTATGTCATCCATACAAGGTCCTCGTAATTATACAATATACATTTACCATGGTTGTCTGGGTCGTTTTTTAGATGGTTGAGTGATTTTTTAGTGTCAAACTCAATTAGACAGGTTGATAACCTATTGACATGGAAGGTATTGGTGGTATGTTCAACTAGACTGGTCAGTTTAGGGAGGCTAGTTGTTTATTGATCAAAGAGATAGACATAATTTTTGTAGGTGATTATAACTTGGGTATGTTGAGAAATCAACCTAATGATGTTTAGGATATAATGGAGGCTTACTTTCAGAATTTTCATGTTTATATTCTTCTAAATTTGGTTTACTATTTTCACTAATTGTATACTTTTAGTAAACAAATTATGGAATTGTTTGGTCTCTAGTTTGGGATTAAGATATAAAATGGAAATTTGTTTTGAAAATAGAATCATGGTGTGTATGGTTTTGAAAAAGGTAATGCTATGTTTTTTATTATAAAATGATAAAAACTAGTTTTCCTTTATTAATTCTGAAAGATGTGTTTGTGGAATATTTTTTGAAACAAAACAATTGGATTCTATGGTGGTTTCCTACTAAGTTTTGAATCTCACACCATACTTTTACCATTAGTTGTTAGTAGACATAAGGTATCTTGCGACATTAGCTTCATTATTTTGATTTCTCATTGTTAGAGTAGGTTGGCCATGTGCAATGATAGTTTGTGGTTAGTTATGGCCATAGATTCACATGAAGATCATTTCAGCGGCAGTTTGGTTTTTAAATTGTTTTTCATTTTGTTATGTTGTACTTTTTACCTGGATAAATTTTATATCTATTTATGATTAGTTGTTTTTTATTTATGTGTGCTCAATTTTTTATTTTATTCATTTGATCATAGCTTATTGGCTATAAATCCTTCCCAATTAGAAGATATTTGATGGTCGACATTAGATTCCATCCCATGGGGATTGGGAACTCCCTACGGGCCTTACCATGGACATGGTGGTATATCTGGTCAGATGTTAGCAAGATGCAGTTCATGGAAAATCTGAACCATAGAAGGAATTATATTTTTTGAGATGTTAGGTAATTAGGTGATTAGATGTTTTGGGGGCAAGGAAAGATGATATGGGCTTTTTCATAATCCACACCACTAATGATGAGACCTAAGTTTCTAGGGGTGGTTCAAGAGTTGTGTTCCTATCTTATCATGGGTTGTTTTGGTTTGAGGAATGAAAAAATAGGCAACCCAGTTTAATTTCTCGACCTCATATAATTTATTGACCCATCCAGAGTTTGGTTTATTATTTTATGGTCATCTTAGTATTTATGATTACTTATTGAATGGCCAACCACTATGTCACTTGTTAATGAATGAAAAAAAGTTCCTCATCTTCGGTACTTGATATGAGTTGTTAATTTAGTCGCATTAATTGATTTTAGTTCTGTTATTTTGTGGTTCTAGTGGTTTTAAGTAATATTTTTAATGAAAAGTGTGTTTTTAAATGGGAATGATTTCTTTGAAATGGGTTTACATTGAATAAATGGGTTTTAATGGAAATTGGTTATTAATTTAATACTTCGAAAACACATGGGTTTTTGATAATGTAATGGTAATATTGACCCGTGGTAGTCCTTGTAAAAGTTGACATATGTGTTTGTATGTGTGGAAAGTGAATGTGGGAACATGTGAATTGAAATGGATGGGAACATATGTGAATTTTCATATAATTCCAAGAGTAACTATTTAGAAAAAGTGGCATGGATTGGATTTCCAAAATAGAATATTGTTTTATAATATGGGTTCTGTTTTTTAAAAATTGGTTTTTGTGTTTGGATAACATCCATAGAAGAATTTTGTTTTGAAATTAAACTGAAAATTTATTTTCTAAAGAGGTTATTTTTGGTTGATCTTGTATGAATTTGTATCCAGAGGTGGTTGTTTGGCCCTAGATATTATTTTGGTTATGATTTGGAGGGTTGTTGATTTCCCCATTGGTGTTTCGATGTATTTATGAATTTTCATCCCAGAATGGTACCAAATATTTCTTGAGTGTCATTTAAATTTCTAATTAATTTTTCATTGCTTCCTATATATCATGTTGATCATTCTTGACTATAGGAACTTTAGTTTCTATTTGAAGTAGAGCTTTAATTCAGATTTTTGGGAACTCCTGATGATGTTTGAGTCTGATCTGTTCTACGGTTGTATGAAGGTCCATGCTTGGATGAATGAGAGTTTTTACCCACCATTAATGTTATTTGTGATGATGTAGTAATTTTTTCAACATTTTTTGTAGGATGGTGTAATCTATAGTTGCTGATGATGATTAAAAGCGAATATCTCTTGTGTGTTAAGTAGGGACAACGAATAATTAACACATTTGATGACAACTTCATGGAGATGGTTTCCTTTTCCTCAGTGGTAGTGTCACATGATCAAATTAAGGAATCTATTTTGAATGGTGATCTTTATCTAAATATAATGTGGTTTTCCATCTACTGAATGGATCTTCATTTATAGTAGTTGGTGGATGAAATTTGTTTAGCTATGTTGGTTTCTGATGAATATATATTTGGCTATCTGATGTCCCTTGTTTCTCGCGAAGGTTCCCTATATGGAGAAAATTTATTTCATTATGATCCTATAATTAAAGAATATCCTTAACTGGTTCGGACAATTAGTTCCTCATACTTTTTACTTGTGTTCCAACATTTTCTCCAATTTATTCATTCGAAGACATCTTTTTGCAATCCTATGAAGACATGCCATCGTTTTGGCATTGCAGGTCATCTGGGGGTGTTTTGTATGAATATACACCTAATTAATTTGTTTTTATTGTAGGATGTTTTCACCTAACTATGATTTATTAGATGCATTAGTCACTAAGGATCCATTCATTGGCCTCTAAGTGAAGCTCACACACAGTCAAGAATTGTCAGGGGTGTGTGGAAAACCATACCTTGGCTTGTCTCACATGTTGAAGCAGAGGTGTTTAGAGTTTCCATATTTTTGTTTTGTAGATGTTTTGTGTTCATAATTTTTATTTGTAAATGTATTATGAAATCAACCGTTCATATTTAAAATATTTTCCCTTATCTGAATTCCAAACATTAAATGGCTAAAGCATTATGAATTAGTTCATCTCTTTCTGTCACATTTTCCAAAGTATATTCATTCCTATGGAAAAAGTCAATGATAATCATTACATTCTTGTTCTCCATTTGAATTATGTTATTTCAATGGGATTATCCTCTTGTTTTTTGAGATTTTTTATGGTGTGGAAATTCTCTAGTTCTAGATGAATTGTTGTCTTTCTGGTGCATAGAAATTTGGATTATTTTTATTAGTAGTTCCCCAATTCCAGTGTTGGATGACCATGCCTAGAGTGGTTTGAGTTCATATATAGGTATCATTGAGATAGATTTAATATTTTATGGTTGTTTTTAGAGTTCTTATTTGGGGGAGAACCATCTTGTGTCCTCCACACAGTTTTTGTTGGGTTAATATATAGGGTAAGAATGTGTTTGTGGTGGGGATAATTGTCACATCACGACCTTGTTAATTACTATATTATTTTATTTATCATGGATCCTTGGGTTGAGGTTTAGGTTGATTTCATGGATTTACAATTTTAGTTTTTTGGGTTCTCAAGTGAATTTTTTCATGTGTAGAGGTCACACACTGTTAGTAGAAACAGAGCGGCCAAGCCCAAGTAACTGTAAAACAGGTCCTGGAGTTGGGCAGAAGCTACTACATGGTTTGATCATTGTATGTCAAATACTGTAGATTTTATATGTAGTTAGTCTCTTCTTGGAGAGTAGGTATCGCATGGTTGGTACACAATTTGATAACCAATGCATCCAGAATGTGTGAGCTACCCAATCCTTAAAAAAATAAAATTTCCACAATATCGAATTTTGTTTTATCCAATAATTTGGGTTTTCCTCCCTCCTCTAACCAAGGTCCATCAGAAGGGCTATACCAAACCCCACTACCGTTCTCTCTTTCAACCACCAAACATCCTTGGAGGTTCCTATGTGGGTTTTCATTGGTATCTTGGTTGATAAATTCCACCACTCTCTCATCCCTTTTATTGACTGATTTTCATGGTGGTTTATTATCTTTGATGAACCCTAAGATTAGTATTTGATAGTTTTTGTTTATTTCATGGATGTTATGGTGTGTGGATCTAGTTTTGGGCTTGATTATTCAAATTCATGGTGTTTCGATGCATCCCAACACCATTGATGATGGTGTTTCCATTATATTCACTTTTATCTCAATCCATTGATTCAAGTTTGTTATTAAATAATTTAAAAATATGTTTTAACCACCTATTTTGTGTTGGTTTTGATTTCTTTCATACGTTGGGGTTAGTAGAAATTGTTAAAAAATGGGGTTTCAAATGATTTATATGATTATGATTATATGTTTTTCCCTCAATGTGTTTGATGAAATGTTTATTTATTTATTGAAATAAAATAAATCAATTTTTGAGATATTATACCTTGGATATTTTTTAGTAGCTTTGATATGATGATATAATTTCATATCATGTGTGATTTGGGTGCCACTCTATAGAATAAGGGTTTGTGGTGAAATTTTTAGGGTAGGAAAGTACAGTGATAACATGTAAGGTGAGTCATACCTAAAATGGCCTCCTAATCACACAATATACTATTACCATGTCCTTATTAATCATCTTCTATAGGGTAATGTGATTATTTCTTATCAAATTTTTTTATTCAAGTTGTTATCCCCTTTAAATCGTATGTCTTGGTGGTATGTACCACTAGATTGGTCTGTTTATGGCAGCTAGTAGGTAATAGACTATGGAGTAGTACCATATGATGGAAGGTAAGTCTTACTCAATATTGTTTAGTTATGGATAAATGGATGTTTAGTAAATTACCATGGTTTATTATCTATAATTGTATGTTTATATTCTTCTTCATTTGGTTCCTTATTTTCCATGGTTGTCTACATTTAGTATAAATTTGTATTGCATTATTTGCACAGTTTTTTGTGTTCAGGATTCATAATGTTAATCTATTTTGAAAATAGATAAATGTATTTTATATTTTGGAAAAGGTAAAGCTATATTTGTTTAATAAAATGAGAAACCACTATTTTCCCTATATTTATTTTCAAACATGTGTTTCTAAATAGTTTGGGGAAATGAAACATCTGGATTTTTGGTGGTTACATACAGACCTACGATGATCTCACCCTACTTGTTCCATTCAGTGTTGGTCAACCAATGATATTTTTAGGTTTAGGTTCTCATGTTTTAGTTCTTGTCATTGGAGTACGTTGGCATTATAGATGTTCATTTTTGGGGTCGTAGTGACCACGGGGTAAAATGAAGACATTGTCAATAGCGGTTTGGTTTGTATTTGGTTTTCTATTTGTTAAGTTTTAATCAGTCACTAGATCGGTTTTATATTTATTAATGATTGGTTATTAGTTATTATTGTGTTTTAAGTTTTTTTGTTTATTAATTAGATGATGTGTTTTTATTTTGAAATCATTCCCACCTAGATTATAATTGATGCCCAACACTAGTTGCCATACCATGGGGGTTTGGAAATGCCCTTCAGACGTTCCCATCAACTGAGATCGATTTTGGGTGACATGAAATCCAATCTTGGTTCATGACACATAAATATTCAATTGAAATTTTATTTTTCACATTCCTAATCAATATATTTGGAACAATACTAATGATGAATAATATGAAAAGTATTTGACTACTAAATTAGTCAACGAGGTGTACATTAATGCTAAGGATTGTATAGTGAATGTTCCAAATAATGTTTTTACATAAATATTTTCATTTTGAGGGTAGTAAAATATTTGAAACCAAATATGGAATTGGAATATGATACTATAGTGAAATCATTGGCAACGAAGATTAAAAAGTGAAAGTGTTTTAAAAAACATATTGAATTTATATAAGAGACATGATCATTATAAAACGAAAGACACAACCCAATTAAGTAATCCTTATAAAAAGAAAATGATTATATTTTTTTCTTTACTAAAATCTTCATTGAAAATTGTTTTTTCAAAAGAATCATTTGGAAAAAGTAAATAAAATGTAATTATATTGTAAAATGACATGATGCTTAAAGAACACGCTATATTTAATGCCTCTTGAGACAAAAACAAATTTGATAAATATTGATGTTACTCAATATAGTTCATAAAAAAAATCTAAAAAATAGCTACTAAAATGAGTGATTCTAAAAATATTCATTCCATTAAAAGTACATATACTTCTGTAATGAAGAACATGTATAAGGATAAATAAAATTATAGATCAAGAATATAAACCTTACCCAAAAATTATATTATGAACAAATAATGATTTATTGTGATGATAATATTATAACCTAAATTCTAATTTTTTTTTGTGTTGAGATAAACTGTGGAAAATTCATCACTTCCAAAAATGTTTATGTAAGGAAGATAATGAAAATATTCTCCATAACTAGTGATGAAAAGGAAGATGAATTTATAGATAAATTCATTTAAAAGAAGATTTTGAGAAAACATCACAATGATATAAAAAAATATTATTCATCTACTATTGATGTTGTGAAATAATATATCACAATATAAATTTTTATCATATTGACATGTTAATTATTAAAATGATAATAAATACAAAATTATTGGGGATAAAATTTGAATTTAAAAGTAATTATACTTTGTAAAAAAATTAATAAAGGAACTTCTAATTACTTTTAGAGCTAATAGATTTTCATATACTAATAAAATTGATGAAATTGGTGGTAAAAGTGTAAAATATGAAAATCTGAGCTAGTTTACACATGTTGAGGCATGTTATTTTTCAAATAATTGGAGAATACTCCAAAAGGTATTGAAAAATAAAAAATAAAATTTTAGTGAGTCAACCATATGATGTATAAAAAGGATGATACTAAATAAAACACACCCAATTTTGATATAGAGTAAGATTATATTACAAATAATAGGTTATTATATAATATTGGGAAATTCTACATCATGTAATGTTAAAATATGTAATTAATTTTAATGTTAATTGAAATAAGGTGTGAAAAAGAGATTATATTCATGATTGGATTACAAGAAATGGTTTAGTAAATGTAATTGATGTAGAAGATGTATGAATTCAAAATAGGTTTCCTATTATAAGAAACATAAATTTTATTGAGAAACTATTTCAATTATATGGAAAAATGGATACATTTATAAAAGTTTGAAAAAAATTACCAGGATGTGAGAAGTTGGTAAATTATAGTATCATGCATCAGCATATTCATGTTATAAAAAATATATAATATGAATAAATATACATAAAATGATAAATTTGCGAATATTATTAATGTTTTCATGAGTTATTTGACAAACAATTTCATAATGCAAGGGATTTTTAATAAAAATAATTTTATACTTTTTTCTTTCTAGTTAATGTTATAAACAATTTAAAAAATGTTGTAAGATGAAAGTTAAATTTTTTCCATGTGGGACATGGATATTAATTATTATAAAATTAAACATTACATAAGCATGAAATGTTCTCATAAATATTTATATATTTTAATATATCTTATTTTTTGAGAAATAGCTCCCAAAAATATTTATCATACTATAAATCAAATGTGAAACCACTTTATTCCCATTTGTGATGTGATTAATTTGATTTAATATGAAATTATGGTTATGAAATTTTGGTTAATTTATTAATGATAACAACAAACCCATGAAAAGTTTATAGATGAATGGTATATTCACAAGGATGTATGTTACCTAAATTTGTGTGTTCTATAATGATTGTGGTGGTTTGAGATTATATCAAGACGAGAAGTATAGATTAAAAAACTACTATAATATCCTAGATAAATAAAGAATATATAATTATCATATTTTTTAAAATTTGTGAATTTAATATTATTTTTTCTTTAAATGGGATTCTATCTTTGATGGTGTACCTGAAACGCCACAGTGGGTTTCCTTGAAAACTTATATTGCACTCAATGTTGAGTTATACCAAAAATTAATATAATAATAACATTGTTAAAAATAGAAGTTAACACCTTGCTATTGTAATAGCGGGAATAAACAAAACGAACTACAAAATGATTATAAATGTTTGTGAAATTTATTTACATTTATCCAATTAATTTTAGATGCTTAAAATAAGAAATAATCAGATTTTAAGCATAAATACTCTAATATTCATTAAAAGATTGTATTACCACCTTTTGATGGTGGACCCGCATTAAATATATTTATTCAATTTTATATTTTATATTTGACAAAATAGTATTCTACTTTAGAATCGGGTCATCAAAATTTACTTTTGATAAAATTTTGGTATTTTTTTAAAAAATATCATTTTTTTATGAATAATGAAAAATACTGTACTATAATTCAAAACAACATTTTAAAATAGTTTATTTGAATAGTTAGAATATCTTTCTAAATGTGTTTAAAGTGTAATTATATTATATTTTTCCCATTTTATAAAATTTGGGTTATTGGAAGTATATTCACTTTGAAATTGGACGTAAACAAGCATTAATATTTTTCTTGTTATTATTTTGTAAAAACTCCCCTTTTGTTTTGACAACGGGAATTAATATTGAATAAATATTTTCCACTTATGGGTTTTGAATTTGGGAAAATCGATTCCATATTTGGAATTAAGTAGTCAAATTTTTTGTAAATAGTTAACTTTTATTTTTAGATATTTTGATTATTTACTTCTGTAAATGTTTTATTTACCATTGTTAAAGGTTAAATCTTGTAATTAAGGGTAAAACATTATATTATTATAATATTATATTACACTAACATGTGTCTTAATCCTATTATTTGATACATTTCGAACAATATTCATCCTTTGGGTCGATTTTGGGACCCCAATGGAGCCACTTAGATTGATAATGACACTTTGTATTAATTTATTTAAAATAGAGACAAAAATGACATAAACATATATCATATAGTAAATGAATTCTTACTTGGGGTTATATATGTTATATATTTGACTAAAAATATTTAGTATAATTATAAAAATATTTTTTATATTATGATATTTGAAAAAAAATATTAGGCAACAAATAACTAAAAATATTTATGACACAATAATGATGTCGTGTTTACCTCATTAATGAATTATTTAAATAAATAAGATTATAAAGATTAAATGAATATCTAAACCCTATACAATTATTATTGTATAATTTTATATGGAAGTTGAGTCATATTATATTCTACTTTAATATGTTTTGGTTCTTTAGAAACCGAGAATCATTATATAATAAAATATTATTTGTCAAACATTTTTAAAGAGCCCATATCCCCCCTAATAAAAAGTCGTCACTTCTATCCAGTTCCTCACACTTATCAAGCCCCATGAATCGTCTAATCTATGACATATTAATCTACATACATCCCACTCCACCTCATAAAACAATTACTATTGGAATAAGGCAATTCAATTAAACCTTGTTGTTCAAACTAAAGGGAGATACCCGATTTAAAGGTAACGTCTTCTCTAATGTTATTTTGTATTATTTTACTTCTCCAACCCCATAAACACTTTATTCAATTATTCTATAAAAAGAATTATCGTTAATATTCTAGGTTGTTTTTATGAGATTTATTTGAACTAAATTTACACACAACTCTATCTAATGGGTAATGAACGTACAGTTTCTTTGGACGGCGAACTATTACCTCACGAAATGATGATTAATCAATTATCCCATTCCACCTCTCATGGTTCCCATTATGATGGTACTGTATTTATATGTGATATATATTATATTTATATTGCTTACTTTTTTCATTATTTTCCATTTATATCATTCCATTATGTTTTTCATAATGGGTAAACGTGATAATTTCATTTGAGGATGTGCGGACTACCACACCTCAAAGTTATATGACTCGTTCATGCCATACATTGAATGTATAAAATATTGACATAATAATATTATATATGATATTATACTAGAATTATAATATCCTTATTTATCAATAAATTTTCATTCCATTAATATGAAATTGAAATGAATGAAGAATTCATGCATATGTATGGTATACTGTCTCCATAAACGCTGCATTTCATTTCTTATCTCAAAATATTATGTACAATTGTAAATACATATATATACTAGATATATATGATATATATTGTAAGGACCTGACCATAGACCTTAAATAATATTGAATTAAATGAATAATTCACATTGAGGATCTTTTCAGGTTTATAGTTTTAGAGAATTGGGCCATAATTTTTACATCTCAAAAGATTACAAAGAAGACACTTCTACTCTATCCAAATTTTCAAAAAAACTAAACTCCTTATATAAAAAAAAGAGTTCTTTTCCTCATAAGAATCTTTTTTAATACTTCCTTTATCCTACCCTTCCATATAACCTATGAAAAACATTTCGAAAACATGAGATGAGCATAAAAAGTTCAGTAAGGGTTATAAAATAAGGAAGTAAAACATTAGCCCATCAATAAATTCAAATCAACGAAACCAAACATTTCAATCATAACAAACTTAAAAAATCATAATATTGATGAATAACACACCCAAATCATAAATCATAAAATTTACTTATGGAATCCTTATCAAACATACATAGTAGTTATCACAGCTATGTAGTGAGTTGCACTTGGAATACCCATCATAGTATATTCCCTAAAATCTCTTAGGAGAAACATCGCGTTTACCTCTGTCACGTTACCCAATTCATTGGAGAGTTATCTCGGTCTCACAGCCCCTTGGTTTATCATGGAACCACCCATACAAAATAAAAATGCCCAATAACAATAAAATAACCATAACATATAACACATTTATAAAATAATGATAACATTTCCACATTCCAATATATCAAATCAAGATATTGAAATAAACAATGTTTTATCAAATCATTTTCAAAACCATTTAAAAATGTATTTTTGAATCAAAGTTTCCCATACCACATTCAATATTCTAAATGAATTATCATTTGAAAAAATTAATTTCTATATAAATAAATCTTAAAACCCATTTTGAAAACATGGACATTAATGGGAAATATTTATAATTATAAATCATTAAAACGTTTAAAATGATCTTTTAGTTAAAGATTATTTAACAAAAAGAGAGACACCTGAATACAAATAATTGAATAATTACATTTAATTAGAAATTTATAATTTCTTGAGAATAAAGGGATTTAATATATAATATGTCAAAGGACAGTATATACACCATATAAGAGTGAATTTTTGCATAACAACAATGAAGTCTCAGTTGAAATGTAAATTCGGTGGAAATCCCTTATAAAGATGTTATCTTCAAATTAAGGATAAAACATCCAAATTATTATGTGTGAAAAAACTAAAACACCCATTATAAGTGGATATTAAGTGTAAAATAATCAGAGGCCATTCACACATATTCATAGGAAACCATATTCAATAAGTACAAGTTGAACCCAAAGAATTGAAATTGGGTTAAGAAGTTCCCGTGTAAAAATTCGACAGCCTAACGATGTGACTTTAAAATTCAGAAGATGAGTTGATGAGAAAAAAATGGTATCTCATCACTTGGAAATAATGTTTACATCAATGATTATATTGAAGAAAATATCCCAACATAATAAGATTTAAATTAAAAGACATAACAAAAGAAGTCTTTCAAATTGAGGAGGGTCAATAGTTCCCTTACCGATTTGGTAACTTACAAAACATATGCCACATAAAAGAACGTTCATACAATAAAGATGTAAATACTAATAAATGAAATTATATTACACAAATAGTACAATCATGGGCAGTACATACAAAACACAAAAGAAAATAGTGTCAAATATAGCATGAATCTCACAAGAATAAAAAGTGAGATGAAACCCTTTACCTCGTTTTAATCAACTGAGTTGTATGACCAAAAGATAATAAGCACCAAATGAATCACATAACTATGAATATATATATAATCATGATAATATATATCAAATTGATTTACACAATACTCCAAATGAAATAAATAAGTGGCGAACAATGGAAATCTCTCGGAATTAAAAGTGAGATAGGAAAATCCCTTAGCTCGTGTCCAACTTGACTCGACCATTCTTTAATCTCCTAAATAATAAACTAAATTTAATTTAAACTTGATTATGAACCTTTTTCAAGTTTAATATTTCTTTTATATCACCTATTACCATGTTATAAATATTATGTAACCATTTATGTTAATAACGTCCATTATGTCAATATTTTGTACTTGAGTCAAAAATAGACACCTAATATTTACAAGTTGTCCATGTGGTCAATATTCCATTATATGTTGAATTATATTAATTATTTATATATCACATCTATAATTTATATCCAATCTTTAATTGTATTTATAATAGTACATAACATTTGTAGGTTAGTAATGAAATGCACCGTTCATGGAGACTGTAAGCCGTACGTACCCATGAACACTACTTTCATTTCTATTTCTTATTTTAATGGAATTAAAACATAATTATATATAGGTATATTATAAATACAGTATAATATCTAATATAATATAATTAATTCAATCATTTATACATCCCACATAAGGCATTAACAAGTCACATCACTTTGAGGGTGCGGTAGTCCGCACATCCTCAAATGAGAATATCATATTTAACCACTATGGAAACCAAAAGGTGGGATATTAATGGGAAGTACAGAAGAATAAATAAATCATAAACATAATATATATATCATATATAAAAATAGTTCCGTCATAATGGACACCATGAGAGGTGGTAAGAGGTAATTGAACAATTATCGTCTCGTGAGGCGTTAGTTTTCCATCCACAGAAACATTACGTTCTTCACTCATTAGATTGAAATTTCTGTAAGTGTAGTTCGAATACCTCTCATAAAAACATCCTACAACCTTAAGGATAGTAGTGTTGTTATAATGTAAAGGAATAAAAATAGTTTTGGGGTAGGAGAAGTAAAATAAATAAAACAAATTAAGAGAAACGGTTACCTTTAATTTGGGTAACTCCCTTTGGTTTGAAACAAAGGATTTATTAAAGTGGCTTATGCCTAATGTAAGGCCTCTATGTTGAGGATAGGGATGTAGGAAGATTAATTGGGTAGATTTTGGACGATCCAATTTGCTTGAGAGGTGTGAGTAATTGTTTATAAGTGGTCTTCTTTTATAAGGGCGTGGAGAGGCTCTTTTGGAATGTGTGAAAATATTATTTTATAATATTATGATATTCAGTTTCTAAAGGACCAATAATAATTATAGATGAAGACAAGATGACTCATGGTCGAAATAGACTTATAAAATAAGAATTTTACTGATTTTGGATGATATATTAATCATTATAATCTTATTGATTTAAATCATTTACCAATGATGTAAATACTACATCAATATTGTGTTGTGAATAATTTAATTATTCAATGTCTAAAAGTTATAAACAAATAATATCATGTATTGATTCATTTTATCATTCCAATTATTATTTATAGGAAAAAATATTATTTATATAATACCACATAAAAATTAATTTAATAAAAGATATATCTTTTTTGTCATTTTAGCCTTTACATTAAATTAATTAATCTAAAGTGACATTATCATTCATCAGTGGCTCTATGGGGTCCCAAAATAGATCCAAAGATGACCATGGACAGAAATTACTCATCCAATAAGGTTTGGACAAGAGTTAAGATAATTGTGAATTGTTATAATATTCAATTAACCATGAATTACCCTATTTACCTTTAACCGCGGAAAATAAAAGTCAAAAGTTACTATTCACCAAAAATTACTTTCATCTTATTGAAACACATTTTACTTCGTGGAAAAAACCCTGTATGTGAGATTTTTGAAATTTAATTCACAGATGTAGTAAAATTTCATTTAAATTAAAAAGACACTTTTTTTAACTACTACTAGGTGCTTTCAATATTCATAAAAAATTGATGTTTTTTAGAAAAATATCAAATATCCAGCCTAAGAATTATTTGATATTATTAATTCAAAAATGATGTTTATTTTTCCAATTTAAATACATAAATGTTTCATTAATTAATTTAAAATTTTATTCTTGTTGTTAAAACAAATAGCGAGTTTTTAAGAAACATTAACTATCAAAGAATGACACTTATTTATATCCAATTTCAAAGTGAAATTAATTCCAATGACCAACAATGGATTAAATGGTAAACATACATTATAATTATACTTTAAAATCAATTAAAAATATAATCTTACCATATAAATAAATTAGATTAAAACATAGTTTTGAATTAAAATACAATATTTATACTATTCATTATAAAATGAGCTTTATCAGAAAAATTCAAAAAATTTAAACAAAGTAAATTTTTATGTCCCCATTCTAATTAAGGGTCATATTTGATCAAATATAATATATTAAAGTGACCAAAATTATATTTAATGAGTTTTTTCCATTAAAAGTGGTTAATCGGCCTTTTAATGCAAATTTTTCTTAAAATTTGATTCAATCACATTTTAAGCCTCTAACATTTATTAAATAGATGTTAATACATTTAAAAAACATGTATAATCATATTTTAGTATGTTTTTTTCATTCCCACCAATACAACAGATAGGAGTTAACTACCATTTAAAATAATAACATTATATTATTAGTGTGCAGTGTAAGATTTCAAAGAAACCCGTTTTTGTGTATCGAGTACGCTATCAAACATAGTAACCCCATTAAAGTAAAATTAATATTTAATTAAAAAATATTAATAAATTTGACAATGTCATATTCTTCATTTATCCAGGATGTTACATCCTTCCACCCTTTTGGGAATTGTGTGCTCGTAATTTTAAAATTGGTCTTGGGAACATCAATGAAAGCACCACATCGAAAAAAGAGTAAAAAAACTATCACTTAAAATAAAGGAAGAGAAGTACAATGGTCACTCGAGATAACAAATAATAGGATTCCATGTAGGAAAAAATGGATATGGAGGATAAAACAAACCATCATGTTTAGATGGAGTGTGATAGAAAACATTTTTAGGAGAAAGTTAACTACAAGAAAATCACAAACATGTGATGGGTCAAACAGTCCTTGATTCCCCCGTAGGAAAAGTTAACAGAAAAGGTTTTTATTTTAATTTACATTTCATTGATGAATTTATTTATGATTTTAACTAAATACATAAGAAAATATACTTACTTATCATGTAGACATTCATCTTTTACTAGATTTCTAACATAAACTTGTATTTTCTTTAAACAATGAGTATTCAGGATGAATTTGTTTCACAATAAGAGCGATGTACTCAACATAGAGAGAATCACACAATCCAAAAAAGATGAACTATATATTTCCCATGTATTTATACCTTATCAAAAAAAAAAATAGTTAGCAGCAGATTAGGTAATCCCCAAAAAGGACAATCTTTTTCAAAAATAAAAACTACTCTTAATCTCCAAAATTTCTCTAAAAAACTCAAATTTCAACAAAGACCATTCAATAAACAACTGTCCCTAAAATTCTTCAAACGTAATCCAAATTGTGATTGTAACCTAAATATCATAAGGATCTAATTACATAGACTTCCAATATACATCTTAATATTTATCTCCAAGTAACACCAGTTACTCATAAAGTCTCATATTGAAAAGTAATTAACCTAATCATATATTCTCCATGATAGATTAATCATTTTCATAAATAAATAAAATCACTATGTGTCCATAGTAAAAACATAGATTCTTCCAAACTAAAATTTCAAACATTATTTAACAATTTAAATCCCATAGAATTCTATCATCCTTAGGCATATAGTTTTTCCTCAAAAGAGAGAACATCTTCCAAAACAACCTTTATCACTTAATCAATAAATCCGTTTTGTATACAACGTATATCCATTTGATAAATCAAAAGTTCCAAAAATAAACTTATTATTATTCTATAAAATCATTTTACTAAAATAATAAGTCATACTAACTAGGGACTTCAAGTAGGATAGTGGTAGGAGATGCATCCCTGTCACCCTTCGGTTGTGGGTTCGATTCTTGCAGCCTTTCCGGATGCGACGAGTTATCACCCATCCTACGAGTTGTCCTTTTATAAAACTCAAAAATAACCCTAACAGGTTTTAACCTAAATGGTTTCCATATATCTCTCATTTTAATCCAAATTCATTATCATCCCATCATCTTAATTCTTGAAGTCTTATTTCACCACCATATGATAAAATAAAACAATCCCCAAAATGAAGAACATCCTACCTAGATCATGGTGTCCATTTGGTTTCATCATAATCTTGTTCACGTAGGTATAAGGTCCATGAATTGAAACAATTATTTAGAGATCCTTCAAAATTATTTTCTTCCCCTATCCAAATACACCTTGTACAATATTGGTCATATGGGTGTTCACAGAAAAACTATTTTGAAAAATAATCATGTATGACATATAATTTTAAAACATCCTATAAAACATGATTTCAATAAAACATTTGTACCTAATTTGAGATGAAACATTAAATTAAAGGTCCTTTTAGAATAACATAGGTATATGATGGGAGAATATATTTTAAAATCAAATATATATAGGTTGTGAAAGGGTCTCCTTATTTAGCACATTTTTTTAAAAATCTTAATATGGTCTAAATATTGTGATAAGGTAAAATATTTGAAAATGCCTTGATAATATTTACCTTTCTTGAAAATATGAGAATATTGTGAAAATAAGATTTTCCTAAATACAACTCATGATCAACGATGATAATGAGGTATAGTAGAGGTGTATGATATCTCGAACAACTGATTTAAAGTGAGTTGTATTCAAGAAAAAGTTTCACAATCATCCAAACATGACATTGCAATAATTATTGCAAGCATGTCATCAGGAAGAGATATGAATGCCATTTGAGATCCTCCTACTTCCATTTGTAACTAAAATTCCTTGAAATGAAAAAGTTATAAAATAAGGATTTAACTGACTTAATAGAAAAAAGGACTAACCATGTGTATAACGAAAACTCTTAATCCCTAAATTTGTCTAAACCGGCTGTTGATACCAAATGTAAGGACCCGAACTTAATCCTTACATAATATTTAATTAAATTAATAATTTACAATGAGTATCTTATAAGTTTTATAGAGAATTAGGCCATAACTACTACACCTCAATATATTACAAAGAAGACATGTCTACTCAATCTAATGTTTCACAAAAACCAAAATCCTTAAATAAAAAAAGATTTCTTTTCCTGATACAAATCTTTTTTAATAAATCCTTTATCGTAGCATTCCTTATAACTTGTGAAAAACATTTCAAAAAGTGGGATGATCATAAAAAGAAAATTAAGTGTTGTAAAATAAGAAAGGAAAACATTATCTCATCAATAAATACAAATCAATGAAACCATACTTTTCAATCATAACATCCCTTACGAAATCATAAGATTTATGAATAACACACACAAATCATAGATCCTAAAGGTTACTTATGGAATAAATATCAAACATACATTGTAGTTATCACATCTATGTAGAGATTTTCACTTGGAAATCCCTATCACAATATACTCCCTAAATATCTTTGGAGAAACATCATGTTTACCTCCATCACATTACCCAATGCATTGGAGAGCAATCTCGAGCTCACCCGCCCTTGGTTTATCATGGAACCACCTATATACATAAACAATGTCCAATAAAAATTACATAATCATAACATATTACACATTTATAGATTAATGATAACATTTCCACATTCCAATATATCAAATCAAGATATTGAGATAAACAATGTTTTATCAAATCATTTTCAAAACCATTTAAAAAGATATTTTTGAGTCAAAGTGCCCCATACAAATTTTATGCTTTTAAATTAATTCTCATTTGAAAACATTAATGTCCAAATAAATAAATACTAAAACCCATTTTGAAAACATGGACATTAATGTGAAATATTTAGATGAATAAATCTTTAAAACCATTAAAACGATTTTTTAGTTATAGTTTTTAACAAAAAGAGATATGCTTAAATACAAATAATTGAAGAATTAATTTTAATAATAACTTTATAATATCATGAGAATAATGTTATTCATGATATAATATGTCAAAGGATTGTATATACACTATATAACAGTGAATTGGTGAATAACAACAATGATGTCTTAGTGGAAATGTAAATTGGGATGAAATCCCTTATAAAGATGTCATCCTTAAATTTTGGATAAAGCAACCTCATAATTATGTGTGAAAAAAATAAATAAACCAAATATAAGTGGATATTAAGGGTAAAATAATTATATAACATTCACATATATTCATAGGATGATATATTCAAGAAGTACAAGTTTAACCTGAAGAATTGAAATTGGGTGAATAAGTTCCCTTGTAAAAATTTGACAGCCTAACGGTGTCACTTTAAAATTCAGGAGTTGATTTGATGTGAAAAAAAGGGTATCCCATCACTTGGACATATTTTTTATATCAATTAAGATATATAAGAACATATCCCAACAAAATAATATTTAAATTAAATGACATAACAAAAAATAATCCTTTTAAATAGTCGAGGGTCAAAGGCTCCCTTAACGATTTGGTAACATACAAAATTCTTGACACATGAAATAAGGTTCATACAATGAAGATATAAATACTCATAAATGAAAGTATATTAAAAAATAGTAAAATCATGGGCAGTACATACACCACACAAAAGGAAATAGTGGCAAATATAGCATGAATCTCATGCGAATAAAAAGTGAGACGAAACCATTTTCCATGTTGTAATCAACTGAGTCTTATGAAAAAAAGTTAATAATCATGAAATGAATCATAGGATCCCATGAATATAAATATAATCATGGTAATATATATCTAATGGCTGTAGAAAATACACCACATGCAATAAATAAGTGGCTAACAATGGAAATCTCATGGAATATAAAGTGAGATAAGAAAATCCCTTACCTCGTGTCTGACTTGGCTCGACCATTCTTTAATCTTCTGAATAATAAAATAAAGTTAATTTATAATTGATTAATAAAATTTTTCTTGATTATTATTCCTTTATTATAACTTATTACCATGTTATAAATACTATTTAATCATTTATGTTAATGACGTCCATTTTGTCAATATTTGGTACTTGAGACAAAAAATAGACACCTTATATTTACAAGTTGTCCATGTGGCCAATAGTAAATTATATCTAGAATGACATTAATTATTTATATATCATATATATCATATATATCTACTATATACATGAATTTATAATAGTAAATTACATTTGGAGGTAAGAAATGAAATTCACCATTTATGGAGACGGTAAGCCGTACGTATGCATGAACGATACTTTCATTTATATTTCTTGTTTTAATGGAATTAAATCATAATTATACATAGTTATATTATAATTATAGTATAATATCAATTATAATATCATTTACTCTATCCTTTATACATCCCACATAAGGCATTAATGAGTCACATCACTTTGATGGGGCGGTAGTCTCCACTTCCTCAAATGAGATTATCATATTTACCCACTATGGAAACCAAAATGTGTGCAATAAATGGAAAGTAAAGAATAAATAGGAAATAATAAAAATAATAAATATATATATATAATATACATACAATTCCATAAAAATGGCCACCATGAGAGGTGGAAAGTGGTAATTGAACAATCATCATCTCGTGAGGCGTTAGTTTTTCATCCACGGAAACATTGTGTTCTTCACCCACTAGATGGAGGTGTGTGTATATGTAGTTTGAATACTTCTCATAAGAACATCCTAGTATAGTGAGGTTACTGGTTTTGTTATAAAATATTGAAATAAAAATATTTTCGGGGTTGGACATGTAAAATAAAAGGAAACAAATTAAGAGAAACTATTACCTTTAATTTTGGTAAATCTTTTTGGTTTGAACCAATGGACTTCTTGAAGTGCCTTATGCCCATTGTAAGGCTTATATGAGGAGTAATTGGATTTAGGGAGCTTAATTTCGTAGATTTTGGAAGATCCAAATGGCTTGAGATGTGTGAGGAATAGGTTGGAAGTGGTCTCCTTTTAAAATGGAGAGGATTGGCTCTTTAAGAAAGTGTGAAAATATTATTTTATAATATAATGATATTCAGTTTATAAAGGTCCAAAGTTCATTATTATCAAAAATAAGTTGACTCATGGTAGAAATACAATCTTATAATATGAATTTGATAGGTTTTGGATAATATTTTATTCATATAATTTTATTTATTTAAATCATTTATTTATGAGGTAAATACTACATCATTATTGTGTCATGAATAATTTAATTTATTCGATGTCTAAAAATTTTAAAACAAATAATATCATGTAATAAATAGTTTTATCTTTCCAATTAATATTTATAGACAAAACTATTTCTTATATAACACAATATAACAATTATTTTACTAAAATATTTTCTAAGTCATTTTAGCCTTTACATTAAATTAATTATTCGAAAGTGTCATTATCTTTCATAAGTGGCTACATGGGATCCCAAAATAGACCCAAAGATTCCCATGGTTTCCATTACTCATACAATAAGGTTATAACCAGTGTTAAGGTAATTTTGAAATATTATTATATTCTTTTAACCTTGAATTACCCTATATACCTTTAACCATGGTAAATAAAAGTCAAAAGTTTATATTCACCAAAAATTATTTTAATCTTATTTAACCACATTTTACTTCTTTATAATAACCATTTATGTAGGATTTTATTAATTTAATTCACACAAGAGGTAAAATTTCATTTAAATCAAAAAGTCAGTTTTTTAACTACTACTAAGTGGTTTCACTATTCATAAAAAATTGATGTTTTTTCTGAAAAATACCAAAAATTGAGCCGCATATTTATTTGAAATTCCTAATTCAAAAATGATGTTTATTTTTTAAAATTCAAAAAATAAAAGAGTCATCAATTAATATTAATATTAATTCTCATTGTTAAAAAAATAGCATTTTTTAAGAAACAATAACTATCGCAGATTGACACTTATTGTAGGATCGAAATAATGATGTAGATGATCAATATACAAGAGGGGGGTGAATTGTATACTTTAAAAATTCCATTGGAACCTTTAAAGTTAGTTAAGAATAACTATGTTTTACTTAAGAAAAGAAAAGGCTAAGTTTAACAAATTAAAATTAAGAAAATTCACAACACCTCTAACACCGAATGCAAACTTGGAAAGAGATTCCAAAAGTACGTTCCGGAAATATAGTTTCAGAATTTGAAACTTAACAAAAGATTACAAAAAGAGATTCTACCTTGATGCGTATAGAATCTAAATGAAATAGAGTACAAGTAAAGAAGTATAAGAAAGTTATACTTTTCTTACAATACAAAATGCAGCAGAAATAAACAAGTAGTAAAACTGCAAGTAACAAGATATAAGTCTTTTAACCCAAAAAGAAGGGTATCCAAGAACCTTGGATAAAGGTCCCTTGATTTATACGTTCAAGCAAGTCTGTCTTACCCACACCAGGGTAATCCCTCGATACGAAGATCGAAGTCTCTGTCTTATTACCCCGCATGCCCTCAACATCCAGGTAATTGGCAACCTTTGTCTTCCTCAGAAAGGAAGCCCTCGAACTTTAAGGTAGTCGGAAACTCTATCTTCCTATCCTCGGAAGCCCTCGAATGTAATCACCAAAATTCAGAGTCACACAAAGCTTTGAGAGTTAATAAGAGCCTCTCTCTCTAGAAATCACTTCAAGCATGTAATTACATGAGTTGAAGATCTGTCAGCCTTTCATCCCTTGATCTTTTCAGCTCCGAGCTCTTTCAAATGAGATCCTATTTATAGGTAAGGTCGGCCTCCTTCCCAACGGTCATATTTTCCTTAAAGAACGGAAGGACGTGTACACGTGTCACTTAGACAACGGTTAGTTTATAACAAAATATACGACATCGTTTTATAAAAAAACAAGTGTAATAGAATGTATGACATCGTTTTAAAGTCTAACTCAAAAGTTTGGAATGAACGATTCGGAGTGAAGGTTCGGAGTGTAATGAAAATAATAATGAGTAGACAAATTATAGAAGTGTAAGTAGAATAAAAGTTCAAAGTGTAACCAAAATATTTTTCGGAGTCTGAATTAATTCAGAGTGTATAAAACAAAGATGATCAGATTCTGTTTAACAGGTGAATTCGGAATGAGAATTCGAAATGATAATTCTTCATCAGAATTCGTAACGAGAATTCTTCATCAGAATTCGTAATGAGAAGTCCTCATCAGAATTTGTAATGAGAATTACTCATTAGAATTGATAGTGAGAATTCCTCATTAGAATTCGAAATGAGAATTAATCATTAGAATTCGTATTGAGAATTAATTATCGAACTTCATAAGAATTCGTATCCTGAATCTGGATTAAAACTGTATCCGATACGAATATGGATTAAAACTGTATCTGGAATTCGGAATGAAGCTTCCTTACAATTCTAATCCAGAATTCAGATCCAAAAACAGAATTCTTTATATCAAAGATTCAACGATTCCGAGAAAATAGAAGTGAACCAAATTTCATACTTAAGAAAAATCAGGGTGAAAACATGATAAGGATAGTTTTACTTATAAAAGCTATTTTCCTTATCAAAGCAATTTTCCTTAAAAAAGAAATTTTCCATAAGAAAACAATTTTCCTAAAGGTAAGGTGTTTGTGATTTTCAAAACAAGAAGGGATGGAAAAGTCATAAGGAAAACCTTATTGACTCAATAATCTCCCCCTTTTTGGAATGCAATAACATCCTTACAAAAAAGAAATTCTAAGAAGAAAGAAAACATTAAGGCTTATCTCCCTTGGCTTTAAGGAAATTGATAAATATGACTAACTCCCCCTTAGGCATTGAAACTCTAAGGATCGTATTCTAGATTTCCGGAGTGACATTTCATTACGAATAAAAAAGTCTTCTTTAATGAAAAACTATCACTTAGTTAGACTCTTATTAGAGTTCTTTTTCCTTTAAGGATCTTTTCCTTCTCCCGTTTAGATAAACTCTCATTGGAGTTCTTCTTTTTCTTAAGGATCTTTTCCTTCTCCCCCTTTGTGATTTTCAAAAAGAAATCAAGGGAATGGAAAAAAATAAGAAAGTACCAGAAAAATTAATAATAACAACAAAGAAACGAGGGGCACAATTTTCATTAGGTTTGAAATCTCGGCAACAAAGAAAACTAGATACAACAAAAAGATCGGATTTAGTTATTTCGGATCTTTTTCCTTCGACATGAGCCCCTTAAGAATAGTCTTGATATTCTTCAGGTCTTTATGATCTTCTTCAGCTTTCTTATCTAAGACCAGAATTCTTGCAATTTGAGCTTCAATCATTTCTTCCTGGACTTGAAGCATTTCTTCTTGAGATTTGATCTTTTCTTCCTGAGCCTTCAACTTCTCTTAAAACTCAATCTGATGATCTCTTTCATATTTCCTGTTATGAGAAACAGAGTTCAACTTCCCATTCAGATCTCTGACTTGTTGAATTCGAACGTTCTTTTCATCTGTCAACTTCTCTTCAAAGGATGAAGTCAGGTCATTTATCTTCTTATCCTCAGTCTGAAAGGCATCTTTAACATTGTCTTGAAACTCATCGAATAGCCTCATCTCTTCCACAGTCTTCCTTGACCAGCTCGTCATTCTCTTTCATGATCTTTTGTGGGATTCATAGACAAAAAGAAAGGATTTGAATTCGGATTCTATCTTGACATACTTATCCATAACTAAGGATACAGAATCTGATTTTTGATTCAGAGCATGTTGGAGCAATTGGCATCTTGAGTCTATAGTCAAGATGATCAGAATGGAACCAACTAACTTCATCAAGGATTGAACAACAAAGTCATGTCCCAATGAGGATGACTCTGAATCTGAAACTTTACTTGGAGAATTTTCTTCCTCAATAAGCTCCAACATTCTTTTCAAAGAATTTCCAATTTCTCTTTTCTTGCTAGCCACTGATTTCGAAGTCTCAACAAGGAGTTACATTCCCTTGTCCTTTTTCAGAATCGGTTCTTGATCAGATCACTAGTAGACACTTGAATAATATCATCAAGAACTGTTTTAACAACATCTTCCTCATTCTTATCCTTCTATGGTGTTACTAACTTAGAGGATTCAGCCTCTGAAGTTCGGAGTGATAGGTGTTCTGAAGGAGACCCCTTATAATTATCTACTTCTTTCAATAAGTCTCTTGTTTCACCACATCATTCAGCAACTACTTCTTCCTCTTCCACTTGTTGAATCTGCTCAAGTTTCTCAACATGTTCTGTTGTAAAATCTTCCGAAAAATCAAGGTTTCTTCCTGGAGTCTCAGGTAGAGATTCCAAGGAGAAAGATCCCAGAACTGGAATGCTTCCGGATACCATCTCATTAAACTTTAACAACGCTTGGAATGCCTCAGCTTCTGACATCTTATTCTTGAGCTTCTTTTCCATTACTTTTTTTTCAAGCTCATCAGCAGTTTTCTCCTTCAATCCCTTAGCCTCTACAGGGTCCAATCCGAACAGCAGATCCCCTTCATTCCTTTTCTCTTTATCGGCTCTCCACTTCACAACAACCTCATCAGGATAGGCCTTCTTCTTCTTTGGTTTGGGAGGTGAGGTTTGAACTTCCTTAGCTTTAGGTTCCCAAACATCAACTGAAACTTCTTTTAACATTATTTTCTTTACTGGTTTGGATGATTCCAGTTCAGAAACCTTCAGAGCCACTTTTTCTTGATTCGGTAAATCGAAGAACTCACCAGTATCCTTATTGAAAGCCACATCCATCCTCTTAAGGGTATCATCACTGACCAAAAAATTTTACAAACCCTTGGATTAGATCTGCAAGCGTCCTTGAAAGACTCAAGGCACAGAACTATCAACCTCGATAAAATTGCTGGGTACATTACGATCTGGGCTCTGAGATTTTCTTTCTTAAGATTCTCAATGGTTATAAGAATGTGTCTCATGAAGTTGAACTTCCTTAGGTTTATCAGGAAATATATGATATAGATCTCACTTTTCTTCAAACTGTATTTATCACCTTTCCTTAGTACGATAAACCCTTGCACCCACAACTCTAGAATCTGGAAAATTGTAGGCAAACTAGCAATCTTCGGAGCTATGTCATCTGAGAGTCCGAGGGTTTTCAAGGCTTTTTCATTGTCCAAGCTCCCCTTAGAGTCCGGCTACACATGAGAAATAAATTCGGCTTCCCATTCATAAGTCAGCCCTACCAAGCTTGCTACCTTGGTATAATAAAGCTTGTAAGTCTTGCTATAAGACTTGAAAGTAAACTTTTCCCTATTATCTTCCTGAAAGAAGGAAACTAATTCATAGAACTCAATAAGTAACTCTGATAAAACATCGTCTTGGTTCCCCGGTTTGGACACAAAAATATCTTCCAAGCCATTTAACTTAATGTTCTTCGAAATAAGAGAATCATAGTTGTTGAAGATATCCAGATGGAATAGACTTTCTATGTAAACTAACCATTGTGAAATCGGCTTGGTGGATGACATTTCTTGAGAATATAACTCCACAGACATTCGGATCTGATGACCTCTGAGAAGTTCGGAACGGAGAAATCTGGAGTTCAGAATGGACTTAAAACAGAGAGGTAGAGCTTCGGGACGCTGGATCTTGAAATCAATGTGGGAAAAGCATTTGGGTCCCCTTTATATAGGCAATTAAACGACGGTTCAACTTCCTTGGTTGATCGAACGGTTAAGATAAGATGAGACCAGATCTGACAGTTGAAAACCAATTCTCTAGAAGACTTGAATCCGATCTTTTTGAGGTTTTTATTAAAACAGAGAATTTAAGAAAACTATAATCCGAAAACATTATACAAGAAAATTCCATCAAGTAAAATATGACTACTAAAACTTAAGCAAGGAAATCATACCTTTCAGATTGGCTTAGGAGGATTATTCATAATTGAAAAAAAAACTTTACTACAAAATAGTTTTCAAAATTCATTACGAAAAATATTCTCAGTATGGAAAGCTCAGTACGAAAAAAAAACTTAATAAGGAAAAACTTGGTACGAAATTTTAAAAAAATGAAGGATTCGGTACGAAAATCCCGTTAGGAAAATTCGAGTATGAAATTTTCCATTCCTAATGTTTTTCAATACGAGAATTTCTATTTTTAGAATTTTTCTTATATGAAAATATCCATTCTGGAAAATTGAAGTTTCGGAAATTCCATTTCGGAATTCTTCGTTCCAAAAAGTTTGAGAACGAATTTTTGAAAAACTTTTTTATTCTATCAAACAAATGTACTACCCCTATGAAAAAGGAGTGTATTGATGTAAGGAGACTTTTTCAACAGAATGTTAATTAAGGAGGATTACCATACGGTTATCATTCCTAACTTCTGTTTAATATATTCAAATCTACCAGAAGACAAAGATTTTGTGAAAATATCAGCAAGTTGATCTTGCGTTCCAATAAACTGAAGAATAATATCTCCTTTAGCATTATCTCCGAATGTTACCTTTCCTCCTTTAGTTTTGATATATTTTCAAAATATATTTTGTTACCAGTCATGTGCCGTGAACATCCACTATCCATGTACCATGTATTGTTGCTCGTACTCTCTTTATTTTCCTAAAATCAATAAGAGAATTAGACTTTCGGAATCCAAAATTGTTTGGATCTGAGATTTCTAGATAATAAAATTTTAGGAACCCAAATCTTCATTGAAAAGTAAGCTTTGCGAAATCATAGAGATTGGGTTTTGTTTAAGGAACAATTCTTTTCCCGGTGACCACCACATTGACACTTGGTACAAAATGGGTCACTTTGAGGAACAAAATAATTGTTACTAAAAATTGGTTTTGTAGGGGTATAACCAAATCCGGATTTATTTCTTTAAGGTCGTATTTGAGAATACATTTTATCAAAATTTTCCTTACCATGGGTAAAGTTTGATAAAAACTTCGTTAAGGAAAAAATTTCAGACTTGAGTTTTACAACCAAGTTTTTATCCTCAAAATCATTAGTTTTAGAACTAGAGCTAGGCTCAAAAACATTTTTATTAGAAATTACTATTTCTAACTCTTTAGATAGTTTGTTCTTCTCAGAATTTACTTCCTCACTATTTTTTGAAATACTTTCAAAATCATCATTTTTCTTATTATGATCTTTAGAAAGATATTATATTTCTTTTGTAAGAATAGAATTCCTAGAGTTTGCCTTACCAAGTTTTTTATTGAGTTTGGAATTCTCAATTTCAAGATGTTCAGAAAACCTAGAGACTACTTCATAAGTAGGTAAAGTATTTTCTTCATCAGAAGAAGATTCTTCCTCAGAAGAGTTATAATACTTACTATCATTAGAGTTTAAAGAAACATTGGTCAATGATTCAATATTTCGTACCATAGCCATAAGACAATGATTATCAATAGGTAATCTGGCTATAAGACCAATATTCTTCTATCCTAAAGATTCATAATCAGAAGATTCATCTGAAGAGTCACCACCACTGGCACTCCAGGTGTCATTAGCTTTCAAAACTTTCTTAGCTTTTTCATTATAATACTTCTTCCTGTTCCTATCTGAATGACTTTCATTCCTTTCTTTCTTTTTGAGCATAGGGAAATCTGGTCTAATATGTCCAGTTCTCTTACATTCATAACCAGTAACTTCTCCATCTTTCTTATCTTTCCTGTCCTTTTTCTTATACTTAGATTGAAAATATCTCTGACTAGCTATCTTGTTCATCCTTCGAGCAAGATTTTCTAATTCATTTTCAAATACTTCAGTCTCACTAGATTCGGATTGAAAAATAACTTTCTTAGACTTGGATCTGGTTACTCTCTCAGTATTCTTAGATTTCATCTGATTTGAAGTTGTTGTAAAAGAAACAGTACCATTTCCATTCTTCTTCCTGATGTTGTCAGCATCTCTCTTCATTCAGGTTTCATGTTGTAGAAGAGTTCCAAATAACTCATCAAGAGTAATTTGAGTGACTTTCCTGTTTTCATCTATAGCTGTTCTCATAGATTCCCACTCATTGGGCATAATATCAATTATCTTATCCACAAGAGCTTCATCATCTAGACCTTTCTCTCCCATAGACTGTAAACTGTTGACTATAGTCATAAATCTCTGTTGAACTTTACATATTGGTTCACCATAAGTAAAATTGAATCCATGATATTCATCTCTAAGCCTAGCTCTCCTAGTCTCAATCACATTAGAAGTTCCAAAGTGTGTAACCTCTAACTTCTTCCAGATACAGTAATCTTCTTCACAAGAACAAATTTGGCTATATATATTTCTAGTCATTGAACAAAGTAAAGTCTTGCGTACCTTATAATTAAGTTGATATTCCTTCTTTTCCTGGTAAGTAAAAGTTCTAACTTCCTTGTCAGGAATTTTATAATCACCAGCAAGCATAACAAAGTTATCAACTCCAGTATTGATAACAAAGCTCATCATACGATCTCTCCAGTATTCATAATCATTACCATCAAAGATTGGTGGTCTTCTAGGATTCAGATTATCAATCGATCCAACATTAATTCCTATCATACTTAAAATAACCTTGTATACACAAACTTATTAATAGAAAAGATTCGTAACAACAATGTTTGGAATGAGAAAGTTCGTAATGGGAAAAGTGAGAAAGAAAAACTTGTACGTGAGTATAAGTATTTCAGAGACCTGCTCTGATACCAATTATAGGATCTAAATAATGATGTAGATTCTCAATATACAAGAGGGTGGGGGGGGGGGGGTGAATTTTATACATTAAAAATTCCGTTGGAACCTTTAATGTTAGTTATGAATAACTATGTTTTCCTTAAGAAAATAAAATGCTAAGTTTAGCAAAGTTAAACTAAGAAAATTCACAACACCTCTAACCTCGAATGCAAGCTTGGAAAGAGATTCCGAAAGTAAGTTCCAGAAATATAGTTACAAAATTTGAAACTTAACAAAAGATTACAAAAATAGATTCTACCTTAAAGAGTATAGAATCTAAATCAAACAGAGTACAAGTAAGGAAGTATAAGAAAGTTATACTTTCCTTACTATGAAAAATGCAGCGGAAATAAACAAGTAGTAAAACTAAAAGTAACAAGATATATGTCTTTTAACCCAAAGAGAAGGGTATCCAACAACCTTGGATAAAGGTCCCTTGATTTATACTTTCAAGCAAGTCTGTCTTACCCACACCAGGGTAAGCCCTCGATACGAAGATCAGAGTCTCTGTCTTGCTACCCCGCAAGCCATCAACTTTAAGGTAGTTGGAAACCTCTGTCTTCCTCAGCAAGGAAGCCCTCGAACATTAAGGTAGTCAGCACCTTTGTCTTCCTATCCTCGGAATCCCTCGAATGTAATCACCAACATTCAGAGTCGCATGAAGCTTTGAGAGTTAATAAGAGCCTCTCTCTCTCTAGAAATCACATCAAGCATGTAATCACATGAGTCGAAGATCTGTCAGCCTTTCATCCCTTTATCTTTTCAGCTCCTAGCTCTTTCAAATGAGGTCCTATTTATAGGTAAGGTCGGCCTCCTTCCCAGCAGTCATATTTTCATTAATGATCGGAAGGACATGTACACGTGTCACTTAGAGAACGGTTAGTTATAACAAGATAGATGACATCGTTTTATAACAAAACAAGTGTAACAGAATGTACGATATCGTTTTAAAGTTTCACTCAAAAGTTAGGAATGAAAGATTCAGAGTGAAGGTTCAGAGTGTAATTAAAATAATAAAGAGTAGACAAATTATAGAAGTGTAAGAAGAATAAAATTTTGGAGTTTAACCAAAATATTTTTCGGAGTCTGAATTAATTCAGAGTGTATAAAACAAAGATGATCATATTCTGTTTAATAGGTGGATTCGGAATGATAATTCTTCATCAGAATTCGTAATGATAATTCTTCATCAAATTCGTAATGAGAATTCCCCATCAGAATTCGTAATGAGAATTACTCATTAGAATTCGTTGTGAGAATTCCTCATTATAATTCATAATGACAATTAATCTTTAGAATTCGTATTGAGAATTCGTTATCGAACTTCATAAGAATCCGTATCCTGAATCTGGATTAAAACTATATCTGAAATTCAGAATGAAGCTTCCTTACAGTTCTTATCCAGAATTCGGATCCTAAAACAGAATGCATCATATCAAAGTTTCAACGATTCTGATAAAATAGAAGTGAATCCGAATTTCATACTGAAGAAAAATCAAGGTGAAAACATGATAAGGATAGTTTTTTTATAAACGCAATTTTCCTTATAAAAGAAATTTTCCATAAGAAAGAAATTTTCCTTAAGAAAACTATTTTCCTAAAGGTAAGGTGTTTGTGATTTTCAAAACAAGAAGGAATGGAATATTCATAAGGAAAACCTTGTTGACTCAACACTTATTTGTGCCAAATTTCAAAGTGAAATTAATTCCAACGACCAAAATTGTATTAAATATTAAAAATATATCCTAATTACACTTTAAAACCAATTAAAAAGATAGTATAACCATAAAAATAAATTATATTAAAACATAGTTTTGAATTAAAATACAATATTTAGAGTATTCATAAAAAATGATCTTTATCGGAAAAATTCTAAAAATTTACACAATGTAAATTTTGATGTCCCTATTCTAAAGAAGGATTTTATTCTGTAAAATAGAATGTATTGAAGTGAAAAAAATTAGATTTAATTAGGTTTTTCCATTAATAGGTGGTAAATTGGCATTTTAATGTAAATTATGCATAAAGTTATATTCATTCAAATTTTAAGCCTCTAAAATTTATTGGATAAATGTAAGTACATTTAAAAAACATTTATAATCATATTGTAGTTTGTTTTATTCAATCTCACCTATAAAATGGCTAGGAGTTAACTAGCATTTAAAATAATAATATTATATTATTAGTGTGCAATGTAATATTTCAAAGAAACCAATTGTTGTGTATAAGGTATGCTATCGAACATAGCAACCCCTTTAAAGTATAATTAATATTTAATTAAAAAATATTAATGACTATGAAAATGTCACATTCTTCATTTATCTGAGATTTTACATATATGATATCTAAATCATTAATATTATTCTGGAGATATTGTAATTATTACAACCTGGATAACTTGTAATTATAACAAGTTCATTTTTTACTCAAGTTTTGAACATCGATAAAATGTCCATTATGAACTCAAATAGTTAAATAATCATTATATCAAAGTATTAAGTGATATAAAAGTAATAATAAACATGAAAATTTTTCTTAATCACAAATAAATTAACATAAGTATATTATTAAGAGAGAACATGGACTGAATGACTCAAGTTAGGCACAAGGTATGGGGGTTCTAATCTCAATTTTAATTTCATGAGATTTCCATTATTCACCAATTATTTATTGCATGTGGTGTATTGTGTACCACAATTTGATATATATTATCCTGATTATTTTCATATTCATGGTATTTTGTGATTCATTTTATGGTTATTATCATTTGGCCTAACACCTCGATTGATTACAACATGGTAAGGGGTTTTAATCTCACTCTTTATTCTCGTTAGATTCATGAAATATTTTACACATTTTAATTTTTTGTGGTGTATGTACTACTCATGATTTTATTATTTTGATAATATAATTTAATTTTTCGGTATTTACATCTTCATTGTATGAACCTTCTTTCATGGAGTGTATGTTTCTTATGTTACCAAATCGATAATGGAACCGTCCACCCTCCACTTTTTAAAAGACATTATTTTGTTATATCATTTAATATACATATTACATTATTGGGATATTATTTTATATATCATTATTACTATAAATTTTACTTCCATTATATGTGAATCCTATTTTCTATCTTATCAACTAATTTTATAAATTTTCAGGTGACACCGTTAGGCTATCAAATTTCTGGAAGGGATCTTTTTGAACCAATATCAATTCTTTAGGTTAAACTTCTACATCCTGATTATTTCATGCTATGAATATGTGTGAATGAACTCTGACTATTTTAAATATAATATCCACTTATATTGGATGTGTTATTATTTATAACACGTAATTATGTCATTGATTTTTAATTAATCTGAGGACATGTTCTTTGCCAGAGACTTTGTCTCAATTTACATTCCATTGAGACTTATTTATTGTTATACACCAATTCCCTAATATATAGTGAATATACATCCCTTTCACTTAACAAATCATAAAAATATATATTATCCTGGTATTATAATCTTTTATTAATGTTATTCCTCAATTAATTGTATTCAATCATCTCTCATTTGGTTAGAAACACTTTAACAAAAACATTGTTTTAAAGATGTATTCATCTAAATATTTCTCATTAATTTCCTCGTTTTTTTGGATTATTTATGTACAAAATAATGTTTTAAATTTTAAATTATTTAAAATCATAAATGTTTTATGGGAAACATTAACTCAAAAATATCATTATTAAAGGTTTTTAATGGATTGTAAAATGGTTTGATAAAGCATCGTTTATTTCAGTATCTTTATTTGATATATTGTGATTGGGATGTGGAAGTTTTATCTGTACTTTATGATTATATTATGTGTTATCGTTATGTTTTTGTTTTTTGGAATTGTTTATGTAAACTGGTGGTTCCGTTATAAACCTAGGGCGGGTGAGCCTGATATAGCTCTCCAATGCATTGGGTAATCTGATGGAGGCAAATGTTAATGATTATCCTAAATGATTTAGGGGATATACTATATTGGGTATTATGACATAACTCTATATTTAGCTGTGATAACTACATTGTAATTATGTTTTTTATTTGACATGTTAACAATATGATTTATGATTTCTTAGTATTATTCATAAATCTTATGATTTCATAAGGTATGTTATGATTGAAAACTATGGTTTCATTGAATTGTATTTATTGATTGGATAATGTTTTATTTCCTTATATTATAACCCTGAATACACATTTTATGCGCATCCCATGTTTTTGAAATGTTTTCCATAGGACATAAAAATATATAGGTTTATGAATGGGATCAATGAAAAGTATTATGGTCTAAAATATGGAATAAGAAATGTTTCATTTTAAGAGTTTTTATATTATGAGAAAATGGATACTGAGTAGCAGTTTCTATGTGTAGTTTTCGTGTTTATATGTAATAGTTATGGCCTAATTATATAATACTGTAAACATGAAAATATCGTCAATGTGAATTATTCATTTAATTCAATGTTTTCTAATGTTTTAAGGATGGTTTGTTATTGATGGTATTGGTGGTCGGTTTAGGCATCTTATGGGAGTAAGAGTTTTTTTAAACACAATTTTTGTCCATATGTCTATTATTTCACTTAAATCCTTGTTTTATAAATTTTTTAGATCACGTAATGTTAGTTACAAATGTAAGGCGGAGGATCTGAAATGGCATTCCTATCTCTTCCCGATGACATTCTTGCAATAATTATTACATAGTCATGTACAAATGATATTGAATCATTTCTTGGCATACATCTCAATTGCAATCATTTTTTGAGATATCATACACCTTCACTATACCTCAATATCATTGTGGATCATGGATTGTATTCAATCATATAATATTTTCTCAATCTTATTATATTTACATGAAATGTAAATATTAGAAATCCATTTTAAAATATTTTAACATATCACATGATTTTGAAGAATATTATGATTTTTGAAAAAGTGCTAAAGAAGGAAACCCTTGTTCAACTTATTTATATTTTCTTTTACAATATAGTATCTCAGCATATGCTTATTGTAATTTAAAAGGAACATTTATTTAATGTTTAAACTGAAATTTGGTCTAAATGATTTAAAAAATCATGTTTTATCTGATGTCTTGAAAGTTTATGCCATACATGATGATTTTATGAAACTTTTTTTTTGAAAACACCCATAAGACCCAAGTTGTAAAAGGTATGTTTGGATGAGGGAAGCAAATGATTTAGAAGGATATATAAATCACTGTTGCAATGGATGAACCTTATACCTACGTGAGCAAGATGATGATGAAACCATATGGACACCATGATGAAGGTATGTTGTTATTTCTATTAGAAATATATTTATTTTATCATTTGGAGGTGAAATAAAAGAACACAATATATATAAGGCTTCATGAATTTAATTGTTGAGATAATAATGTATTGGAATGAAAATGAATGGTATAAGAAACCCATTTTAGTTAAAACATGTTAGGGTTATTTTTGAGTTTTATAAAAAAGGTACAACTTGTAAGATGGGCGATAACCCGTCGTGTCTGTCAAGACCATAAGAATTTAACCCACAAATAATGGTGACATGGGTGCATCAACTACCACTGTCCTACATGTAGTTCTAGGTTAGTATGACTTATTCTTTTATGTTAAATGTATTTATGTATCAAGAATAAGTTTATTATGGGATATTATGTTTTATCAAATGAGTATCATTAATATAGGAGAATGATTTGGTGATTAAGTAGTAATGGTTATATTAGAAGATGTTGGATATTTTAGAAAAAATATATTCTTAGAGAAAATAAAATACTTTGGGATTTAATTTGTGGAGTAATGGAAGAAATTTTATTTTCGAATAATCTATGTTTTTATTATGGAACAATCTAGCTTTTGGTTTTTATGGAAATGATTAACTGATCATAGAGAATATGTGATTAGGTTAATTTCACTTTTTTATGAGCCTTTAACAGTATTTGATGATATATGGAGATAAATTTTAAGATTTATTGTGGGGACTATGTGATCAAATCCTTATGAGTATTTGGTTTCAATAAAAATTGTATTATTTTGAATAATTTTAAGGAGAATTTTTTATTGTGTGGTCTTTTTTGAACCTTCGGTATTGTTTGTGTAATTTTGAAGATTAAGTTTACATTTTAATTATATAAAGGAATAATGTTTTTTGGTGGTTCTATGATAAACTAACGGCGGGTGAGCCCGATATAGATATCCAATGCATTGGGTAACACGGAGGAGTGGAACTTTAAGGTTTCTCCGATGATATTTAGGGAATATACTGTGGTGGGTATTCCAAACGTAACCAAGATGGTTACTCCCTACGTAAGAATGTTATGAATGCCTCATGTTACCTTTATGTCTTATGATATCTATGATTTATTCATGATTTGCTGGGGTATGTTAGAGTTCATATGTTTTATGGGTAAAGTATTATTTCATTCTTATGTATATATGAAATCATGTTTCCTTTCCAGATTTTTATCCTATACTGAGCTTTTTATGCCCATCCCAAGTTTTTTTGAAATGTTTTCACAGGTCAAGGGAAAGGTACATGATATGATGATAGTATCAAGAAGTGTCCAGAAATATTCCATGTTTTATTTTAAATATGTTTACACTGATGGGAAAAATGAATACTATCTTTACATAACCACTTTGTTTAAATGTGGAATGTAATGCATTTTTTTATAATATAATTCTCTAAAACTCTAATCCTGGAAAGATCGTCAATGTGTAATCTTGTAATAAATCAATATTAAGTATGGTTTAAGGCAGGGGCCTTATAGTTGGTATCAGAGGTCAGTTTAGATAACTTTAGGAGATAGAATTCTATTAAATGATTATCCAAAAATAATTTTTTATGGTCAAATTGAAATAATAAAGAATTTGAGGATTACCATGTTGCTTCATCTAAGACATGTTTGTTCAGAATGGTTTTTCACAGAGGAAATAGGGAAGCAGTGCTAGGAAGGCATACAGAAGGACATAACCTTCCAAATCAGCATCCTGAGATGGTCAGAACTGGAACTGAACAATTTGTTGTAGTAATGTCACAGTTGACTCAGGCGATAAATGGTGGTGGTATCCATGCACGAGATTAGCCAGATCAACCGCAGAGGAACATGTTAGTGGTTGAACATTTCATGAGGCAACATCCCCCATCATTCAGAGGATCATCTGACACGGTGGTAGCTGAAGGGTGTATTAATGCAATAGAGAAGATTGTTGATGCCATGGGGTGTTCAGACAATCAAAAGGTTAGTCTTGCTATTTATCATTTGGAGGGTGAACCAGATCAGTGGTGGTCGATGGTTAAAAATTTCAGGGACGCTGATGAGATTGATGCTCTTGACTGGGATGAATTCAAAGGTATGTTTCTTAAGAAGTATTTTCCTAAGGCTATTCGAATTAGGATGGAAAAAAAATTCCTGGAATTGAGGCAAGATGAAGACTCAGTGGCTTCTTATGAAGAAAGGTTCACTCGATTGTCAAGGTATGCCCCAAAATTTTATCTGAGGCCTTGATAGTAAAATAAATCATTTTTACTCAGGATTGAAGCCAAAATATAGAAGGGATTTATCTTCTCATGAGTTTAAAAGTTTTGAAAAGCTTGTTCGATGTGCAGAGAAGGTGGAAATGGAGTTTGCCAATGATCAAGTGTTCTATAACAATCATCAGATGAAGAGACCGAGGTGGCAGGAGAAAACAATGAATTTTTCAAAAAATTCTGACGGTAAGAAAACTAAGTTTCCAGTTTGTGATCAATGTGTTAAAAGCCATGCTGGGGAATGTCTTCTGAATTCTGGAAAGTGATACCGATGTGGTAAGATGGGACATCAGGCTCGTGATTCCACTGGAAAAGGTCATGGTGATGGTAAGACCAATTTTGATTTACAGTTAGTGAAATTTTTTTAAGTGCAATGAGATGGGTCACTATGAAAATGAGTGTCCGACAAAGAGCTTGAGTGATGGGAAGCAGTTAGACTACAAGGAGAAAGGCGTGGTGAAATCTTTTACAGCTACTTTAGTAGATGTCGGTCCATCAAATGAAGTTGTATCAAGTACTTTTTTTTTTCAGAATATGCTAGTGTGTTGTTTGATTCGGGGTCTACACGTTCTTTCATCTCTGAAACCTTTTCTATTAAAATGGGAATACCATCTCAAGAAATGACACCTGAACTTGTGGTAAAAACACATGGGGAAAATGTTGAGGCAAGAATAATTTATAAGAATCTTTCTATCCTTATCCGTGGAAAGAACCTACTTGAAAACATTATTGTTTTACCTCTAGTAGTGTTTGATGTTATCCGGAGTATGGATTGGCTCTCTATTTACCATGCTATGATTGACTGTAGAGAAAAAGAAGTTTATTTTCCGAAAGATTTTCTGTTTGTGTACAAGAATGAACCCTTACTATTGATAACATATCAAGAGTCCGAGAAACTTGTAAAATATGGACATGAATGTTACCTTTCACACATTGTTGAAAACAAGGGAACTATTCAGATTAATGATGTGCTTGTGGTAAATGAGTATCCTGATGTTTCTCCGGATGAGTTTCCTAAAATAATACTAGATCAGGAAGTTGAATTTACTATAGACTTAGTTCCTGATGCTAAGAAAATTTCAAAACCCCCTTATCGAATGGCTCAAATTTAACTTTTAGAGTTGAAGGAGCAATTGCAAGATTTATTAGAGAAAGGTTTCATTCGACATTGAAAATCACCATGGGGTGATTTTGTTTTATTTGTTAAAAAGAAAGACGGTTCTATGAGACTTTGCATTGATTATAGAGCCTTGAATAACATCATTGTTAAGAACAAATATCATTTGCCTCATATCGATGATTTGTTTGATCAGCTCTAGGGAGCTCTGTATTTTTTAATGATTGACCTGAGATCGGGGTAACATCAGTTGAAGGTAAAGGAAGCAGATATTCCAAATACCGTGTTCAGTACAAGATATGATCATTATGAATTCGTAGTAATGCCTTTTGGGCTAACCAATGCAACTGATGTATTCATGGACTTAATGAATAGAATTTTCCATGAGTTCTTGGATAATTTTGTGGTTGTTTTCATTGATGATATTTTGGTGTTTTCTAAAAGTAAAGAGGATCATGAAAGACATTTAAGGGTTATTTTGCAAAACATTAAAGAAAAGAAACTATATGGAAAATTTAGAAAGTGTGAGTTTTGGTTACAACAAATTTCTTTCCTTGGTCACATTGTTTCTAAAGATGGGATAACTGTGGATCCTGTAAAAACAATGGTTGTGGAAGAATGGCCACGACCAACAAATGTAACTGAGATTCGTAGCATTCTTGGTCTGGAAGGCTATTACCAAAGGATTGTTAGAAATTTTTCACAGTTATCTGGTCCAATGACTAAGCTAACTCGGAAGGGTGTTAAGTTTATCTGGAAAAAAGAATGTGATGATTCTTTTGAGGAATTGAAAAGAAGATTGGTGAATGCTCCACTTTTGGCACTACCTTCCAGGAATGGTGAGATTGTTATCTATATTGATTCTTCATTGAAAGGACTTGGTTACATCCTAATGCAGAATGATCAGGTAATTGCTTATGCTTCACGATAGTAGAAAACTCATGAGGTAAATTACCCTACACATGATTTGGAATTAGCTGTTGTTGTTTTCGCTTTAAAAATTTAGAGGCATCATTTTATGTAGTAAAGTGTGAAATATATACCGATCACAAAATTTTAAAGTATATATTCACTCATAAAGAATTGAACATGATACCGAAGAGATGGAGAGAATTAATGAAGTATTATTATTATACAATTCATTACCATCTTGGAAAAACAAATAAAGTGGTTGATGCTTTGAATTAACTACTGTTGTTTTCACTTTAAAATTTTTTAGGATTTATTTATGGGGAATTTAATGTTTTATAATTTTAATTTCTATAAAATCATTAAAGAGGTGTGGGACACTTTGATTCAAAAATTTAATTATTAAATGTTTTAAATGGGTTTGAAAATGGTTTGATAAACCCTTTTTTATTTATATATCTTGATTTGATATATTATGATTAGAATGTAGAAATGCTATATTATTTTTATTCATGTTTTATTTTTATGATGATGTTATGGTTAATCTGCATTGTATACTTATACGGGTGGTTCCTTGATAAACCTATTGCAGGTGAGCCCGAGATAGCTCTATAATGAATTGGGTAACATGATGAAGGTAAACGTTAATGTTTCTCCTAATAAATTTATGGAATATATTGTGATGGGTATTCCAATGCAACTCCCTAAGTCGCTGTGATAGGTAAATTTTATGCATGTTTTTTAATCCAGAATTAAAATTTGTGATTTATGATTTCCGTGTGTTTGTCATAAATATTATGATTTCATAAGTTATGTTGTGATTGAAAACTGTGGTTTCATGGAATTGTTTTTATTTATGGGTTAATGTTTTCTTTCCTTATTTTATAACCCTTACTAATATTTTTATGTTCATCCCTTTTTTTTGAAATGTTTTCCTCAACACTTAATGATGTAAAGGGTCAAGGATGGGATCAAGGGAAAGTCTTGCCATCTAAAACATAGAAATAGACATGTTACCTTGTAAGAGTTTTTATTTTATGAAAAAATAGATACTGAGTAGTAGTGTATACATGTAATTTTCAAGTTGATATATAATATTTATGGCCTAATTTTCTAAGAATATAATACTTAAAAGATCCTCAATGTGAACTATTCATTTAATTTAAGATAATGAAATGTTTTAAGTCCAAGTCCTTATAACATCAAAATATCAAAATCTCATTAAAATATTATATTATTGTATGATATTGAACAAATGTTTTTTTGATATTATTAGATGTGAAAGAGAATAATTTATATAAATAAAAATATGCAAGTTGAAAAATATTTTGGGTAAAAATATTGGTATTTTATACATTCATATTAAAAATTATGATATTGTATATATTTTAATTTAGAAATTGATGATTTCCATTTATTTTCTATGTCAATTATATTATATTATATATATTCGAAAAAATAATAAAACTAAAGGAAAAAAAGATTTCTAATTTTATGAAAGGGTGAATGTTAGATGAATGAGGAAAATCCTAGTTTGGTTTTAATGGTTTTAATTTATTTTTTATTTATATTATAAAAGGAAAAATAAAAATATTTTTCACTTCCCCTTAATGAATATTATTGAGTTGGTATCACATGTTGGATTAATTATGGATAACATTTATATATAAGTTATTCCCATATTTTTTTACAACAACAATTTCTCTCATATAAATAGAATGGATTAATTAATGGATCATTACCTTTAGAAAATTATTGGAATCATTCTCTCTATTGAATCAGGTTTTATATTCAGAACAAAAGGAAGAGAAAAGGAAAAAATAAATGTGAAGTGTCATTATTAGAGAATGAGATAACTGTGAATTTTTCGTACTCATATAATCGCAACATAATATGATAAAAAATCCAAAAAAATAATTTTAATAAGAGAAATGTTGAAACCTGATAAAAACATATGATCTCATTGGATTTTGTTTTTATTTACAATCGATAGAATCTTCCAAAGGGGGATTGAGGTACCAAATGGGTTATGATATTTTGTATTTTAATTTTATATAATATTTTTGTAATATAAATCTATGAATGTATATTTTGAGAATAAATTTTGGCTGAATGTACAAAAGGGTTTTTTGATTTTATCACCCCATAACATTTTTAATGTTTTAGTTTACATGTTTAATGTGACAACAAAGAATATTATGAGTTAAAATGATTTATTAAGGTGATGTAGGAGGCGGTTTATCATATGTTAACAAATATTAACATTGGTTGAGTTTGACCAATTTTTCGATGGTATCATTAAATGATATTGGGAGTCTAAATAGCTATATTGGGTGATGAATGATACAATTTTTTTTGAATTAATGAAGATGACTAATTCTTATTAATGGATTTTAAAGATCATATAACGGATGATTGATATATAATCCGGAAGTAATGTAACATCACTAATCCATAACTCATGTTTAGTTTCCTAATTATTACATTAGTATAAGATATAAGGGATCACACCACTATTTTTGGATAAATTTATTATCCTCGGGGGACTATATACATATGAAATTCCTATAATAAATTTGAAATAAATGTTTTTATATAAGAAAAATTCTAACATTCCCAAAATAGTTTTAGTAATAATTATATATATCTTATGGATATGAAAACAAATATAAGGAGAGATTTGTTATTCTATAAGGTTCTGTATAAAAAAAGTCAATCGCGAGTAATTAAGACATTATCATTATGGTATAATGGATAATAAAAAAACATTAAATTTAAATAAAGACAATAATTAAATGTATAACAATGCATTATATAAGCATAGAAATTATATAGTAAGAGTGGGAATAAATTCTTAATAATTTAAATTCATAATTTTTGGACATTAATGATATAAATATCAATCATCAAACAATATATTGGGAATATTACCATTACATACATGGGGAATACGTTATTAATAAATTAATTGGTTTAAACAAGATAAAAATTTAATATGGACTTCATATTATTTCTTCTCATTATACATATCGATGATCCAAGAAGATATATATAATTTGACCCACCCATTATAATGCTGGACATTTCATTACAATTATAAACAATGATAAATACAATTGAATCACAAAATTCATTAAAGATCAATAAATATACTTATTTAATCTATAATATGTAGTATTATATTTGAAAATGAAAAAATGATCGTAGTATTATTCCACCAATTGTAACATTATAATTTGATATATAATACAGTTAAGACAATGTCATTGTAATGGAATTGATTCAATATAATTCCATGATAATTAATATTTAGACAATGAGGAGGAAATAATATCCAATTGAATCATAGAGTTATTGGGAATACGACAACGTTAATGTTAATGGTCACAAAACCAAAAACCATAAGTAGATCTTATAAGATCAACAATGATCAAAAAAAGATATTTTCTATTAAATCCAAGAATTTCAAAGATTGTGAAAATGTAAAATAAATATATTAAAAATAAATTCCTTATAACATTGTGTGAGAATTTTGCAATAAATAAAAATTTGAAAATACATTACATTTCATTAATAAAATAATACCATTATTAATTAAAATATATGTTCTTATATGAAAATAAATAGTATATAATAGTAAGAAACATATATATTAATCTAAAAATAGAGTAATAGTCATGTGGGTAAGAAAATCCATTTATGATATATATGTTAAAAAACAATCTATTTTCACTTTTGTGAAGAATGCAAAAATTTCCTTTAAAATAACCACAATAGGATTACATATAAAAACCTGATGAATTGACTATAAGATTATTGATAATGAATTTATACAATCATTTTATTTTAAATAAAAAGAGTCATAAAATAGTATGAGGATCATGGATATGGGGGGAAATATTTTTGGCCAAAAATTAATAAATAAGTTTTATATACCATACATGTAACATTCTAGTGGATTCATAATACATAGAGAGAAGAGTTGAAACATTAGAAAACCATGTCCTGACATGTATGAATAAATAATATGGTGTTCAATTGATTATGATAAAATAATATTTCTAGAGGAAATATTAACATAAATATCCCAAAAAATTAATGAGATTTTATAAAAAATATATTTCCTTGGGTTTCATCTTAGTCATACATTTTTTCCCTCCTGTATAATTATTTATTCCTATTTAGCCACTCATAAAACAAACAAATTCGTAAATATCATATCATATATGATAATCGTATAACATATCATTTCCAACTATCTTAAAGTTATTCATTAATATCATTATTCATGTTGTTAACTACTCAATTTTTCAACTATGTTTTGTTTTAGCTATATCGGTATTTACTTCACGCGAATGGTTTTATAATTTATATAATAAAAATAATGATAGTAATATAATATTTTATAATTATATATATATAGAAAATATCATATCAAATGTGGTTACAGAAAAATAGAATACACAAATCATGTAGATTTTAGTCCATATGTATGAATGAACAGTGTTTTTATTTAATAGTGAAATAAAAATAATGGTAAATAATATATTCTCATTTTATAATTGAATTTATATAAAAATTATGAAATATTTTTATAATATCAATTATAATATCAATTGATAATTGGATTTGAAATAAACTAATCCACATCGTTGTGTGTAGATAATACCCCATACGTACGATTGTGTGAAACTTTCATATCAAATTATTTGGAAGAGGAAGATGGTAGTTTATATAAAAATAATTCTAGAAAAATAATTATAAAATATATTTGATGAATAAATATTATATATAAAATAATATAAAATAATGAATGGGGGTGGAGTTAAATAGAATATATCACATCAAGGAGTAAGTTTTCTGCACAAACTCAAAAGTAATAAAATCATTTAACCTTTTATATAAAAGATTTGGAAAGAAGTTATTTTTTATGAAGAGTAATTTTTTTATATATATTATTAAAATTTTACTAGTTTAGAATGATGGAAATATATTTTTTGTTGGTATTCATGGAAATAAATTTGAAAATTTCCAAATATGATGGTCATCAAATAATTGATAAACCTCATTATTCAAAAAAATCAAGACATCATAAGATGGAATTGGAAAAATAATAGAATATTTAAAACATGGCTAAAATTCAAGGAAATTATTTATATAGGTATTTTTAATTCAATGTTTAATAATTTTTGTGAATTAGAGATGATAGGAGCTTATCTTTATTAAGTGTCATTGCTGGAATTCTTATAAATAAGTGAAATTTTATTATATATAATATGTTTTAGTCATGTAATTTCGGACCGAAATTTTATAATATATATTATTAAAGGTTTGGGATAAAAATATAATCATCCAATATAATTTAGAAAAATTTAATATCCTTTTTTTCTCTTATAATTTATAGTTTAACCCCCTTTTAACACAATTTAACATGTATCATACTAATTATTTTTTACAACAGTAAACCTTTAATAGGAAAAAATGAACTTGGAATATTTAAACAATTTTAATATAATAATTTTTAATATATTACAAATTTTATCATATTACTTAACTAAAATATGAATATATTATAAAAAAGTAAAACTATAAAATATGGTTATTTATTTTAAAAAAAATATAAATTTTGAAGAATAAAAAAATGTATACTATATAATTTATTTTCAATAACCATTAAATAAATATAAATTTATTTAATTTATAATATAATCATGAAATTTTATTAACATAATAATTTAACATATATTATTGTAATATATATATACATTTGGCACTAAAAAACTATTTTTTGAAAAAAATTACAGATTTTAACATCCAATTTATTTAGTCATTATTTCTAACCAATTAATTATAAATTTATTATTAAATATTAATTTTGTAATATATTATTATAAATTAATGTTCTTAAAATAATATTCAACTTTTTTATAAATAATCACATCTAAAACATATTTTTAATAGTTAATTTTATCTTATTTTATAATTTTACATTCAAAAGTAATACTTAAACTAAATAAATATTTGGGATATTAAATATGAATGTTTTTACTACACTAATGATTCATTAGAAAACATTTTTAACATCATAAAATTTAATAGCATGTGTTATAGTATATCATATATCTATAAATTCAACCTCACACTTTTCATGGATATCACATCCTGAGAAGGTGTGGGTAGTAATTCAATATTAATTTTAATGGATCTATTTTCGCCATCTAATTTATCATTTCTCCAATGTACCATCAAAAATTAGTTTTTCAAATTATATGAAACATAATCTCATGTTTCATTAATCTATATAGTTTCTTCATTGTATGATAAATCATGATATAATTTTATTTCTTCATATGTGGGAAAATTAATAGGTTTTGGAGTATACATTAATGATAAATTGATATATTGAAAATGATGATATATTGAGAGTTTTTTTTTCATTGAAAAATTGTTTTCCTCTTCTCCAATTATTTCAATAATCTTTAAAGTCCTTAATTTCCTAAAACATATATACCCTTTCATGAAAAATCATATATTTCCTTTTAATTGATATATATTTAAGAAAAAATGGTCTCTCAATTGAAATTATTAATCCATCATTTTTTTGCCAAGTTATCTTGTTTATTAAATTTGGGAAACCATAACATGATCCCTAGAATTCATCACATTCACCATTGTCTCTTCCAATAGATTATTCCGAATAAGATTCAATTCTACAAATTCATATGAACATGTTAGAGTACAACACATATTTCTATTCAATGAAGCATATGGTTTCTTTTGAATACATGAATGTATGATATTATTATATTAAAAATCCACGAAAAGAATATAATAGTGCCATATAAAATGAAAATAATGTTATAGTGACCCTAATATATCTTTTAATATATCAACATTCCTATTATAATTCCCATTTATTTGCGGATTCTAGATGATCAAAAAAAGTTACTATGTGTTGAGACCCTTCTAAAAAGCCTTTGTGAAATTTGATGAAAACCAAAAATTATGATCGGATGTAGTAAAAAAAGATTCAACGTAATGTCGCAAAACATCATTAACAAAGATCCTTCTGAGTAATATATATATATTACCCTATAGTGAATAAATGTGTAAACATGGTAATGTAATTAATAATAAACTATACAAGTCCATTCATTCCAGAAGACATTGGAAACTAATTATAGAGACTATTATAATATCATCTAATTTATATATAGAAATATATAGTGGTTTCATCCATTAAGACGTGGTATATCTTTCTTAAACTATTTAATATCCCAATAAAATGATATATAGTAATTATTTTTTTCTTTTCATATTATGCCAAAAAAATATTGTCATAAATCTGGATATATTTTCATCCAACTATTGTGTATTTAACAATTTGATCTATATTATTTATCTCATAATTATCATTTTATCTCATTAATGTATCGAACACATAAAATATCTAAACATATTATTATAACATCATTATATAAGATTTCAACAAAAATCCCAATGTTCATAGAATTTGTTTTATTTTAAATATTATTATCATTAAGGTGGGATCTTTTATTATTTTCTATTAAGTATGGGTTGGAAATAATTTGTAATTATGTTATTTCTCTCCTATAAGAAATATATATAAAATACACTATTACCATGTATATATGATATTTCTCAATCCTCATTTTATGAAAAACAATATGATCAAAAATTCATAGTATACCAACCATAATATTTTCATTCCCTGGGTGGTAGTATATTGAATAATCATAATATATGAGTATGTACAACCATAAAATTTAACCAACATTGAAATCATTTTTTATGATGATGTATTTCAAAATATTTTTATCCATATATATTTAAAATAAATCACTATTATTTAAATCGATTAATATCATCAATGCAATTATTACAACAGCAAACTCAACGTCCTGAATTGGAAAAATGACTCATGGATCTTGGGATACAATAATTCTTAAGCACAAACTGTATGTTTATTCATATGAAAAAACCCATGTATCTTTTTTACATATCATTATATATATAAAAATTAGTCCATTCCATGTGGAAATTTCAATAGTGATTCATTAATGAATATCATCTTTAATTAATCAAAATCAATCTTTATATTATATTATCATATGATCCTAACTATATGATGTGTAAATATGGTTAATTTGTAAAATAAAGAAGATAATTTTCTAGAAATTTATTCATAGTATCCTATAGTAACCCATTTATTTCATAAATATATATTTCATTTATATAGATGAATATTCATTACACAAAATTTTGTTCCACACAAAAATCATATTGGTCTAGTATATTTAGAAACATGGAAGCATAAAAAATCATTCCAAAAATATATATATCATATCAAACTTATATCATCATAACTAAAATCCTTCTAACACATATCATATAAAATTAACAGTAAATCCTCAACAAACATGATCCATGAGAGAATAACATTGACACAAGTCATGGAATTTTGTCATTAACACAATAATATAAAATCATTTCTTAACTAGTCAATAATTTCTTCCACGATTTTCAAATGGGAACTGGTTTCCTAAAAAACTATCCTTGTAGTCATGTTTCACTTTCATGAATATATTAGTGGAAAAATTCTCATACTAAAATGGGTTCACTACCATTATATTCATGTGTTTCTCATTATAAACCATTCATTACACGATGTATTGGAGAGATATATATGTCCCAGACATCACATAATAAAAATCATATGTTGGTGTGCCACAAGATCATAAGAAATTCCTAATATAAAATTATATGAAATTTAATGTTGTATATAAACATTTCATCATATCATAAACCCTAAAAAGGAAATGAGTTTCATAAAAATTTCATTATCTCTTCAAAAAACTACCCATGGAAAGGAAATGAGGTTAAAAATTGGTATCATTATATTGCCAAACCATTTAGAGATAGACATGAACAATATCCTTGGACCATATCCAAATTAAATAAAAAGTTTAATTATTAGAGGTTATCATTGATGAATATAAATTACATTTAAATAACATGACAACAATTTTTAGGAACATAACCTTTAAATTTTAAAATTAATAAATAAAAAACTAATAAAAAATATGATGGAAAATTTTTTATTTCAAAAAACCATCAAATATGGAATATCAAATTCAAATACAATATTATTATTGAAATTATGAAATTTTATTTGTGTTATATATTTTTAAAAACATACCTCTAATAACATTTTCATAAAAAACACAACATACATTGTTTGGAAAATAGAAAAAAATAGTCATTTCTATTTTTTAAAAAAGTACCAAAAAAGGAAAAAATTAACATATAAACATACATAAACTGTTAAAACCATCTTTAAAACATATTTAAACTGAAATAATTTTTTATTATTTTAAGAACTTTTAGGAAAAGTGAGAAACCCAAGGTCACAATCAAGCCCACAAAACACATCCATAATTAACCAAGAAAACAAACACCCAGAGCAACAAACAATAAATAAAAGCCAAAGTATCCATATCTGTCATCGGAACCAACACATATTTCCTCCATGGTGTTCATTACCCATTCATAAGAGAAGTTAAAACATCTCATGAAATCACCGTTATAGTCCCGCCTCACATCATCCTAATTGATTGGCCCAAGAACTACTTTCTTGGATAGGCTACCTTTTTTTAAAATCCAGGGTCACCACATGGTGATGCTTACCGGAGGATCTATTGCACAACGGCCGAGGAAAAAATGAATAATCATTCTTGTCTCTTTTTTTTGTAGCAGATGCCACTCCTCCATCCTCATCCCTATTTCTATCCCCACCTTGCACTAAATCACTGTCGCCACACCCATGATAGAAAGCATCCTCCATATTTGCCGATTTCCATTCCAAATTTTCATGATGTATTAGTACTTCAGCATACATCCTCTTAAGATTCAACCGCTCTAAAGAATTAAATTCATTAGGATCTTGCATACTAATATTTAGACTTGCCTCGTCCTGGAAAATGTTTCTATATGAGGGCCTTACAAATCCACCAATATTTTATTTATCGCTCTCAGAAATCTCCCTGCCTTTTCTAGGGAAAACCACCTTTGGATAAGATGCTGATCGATTCTATTGAAATAGAGCATTAGCATCACTTAATGCAACGCATTGTAGTTGTTTAACCGGTTTAGGATCTTCTTACCTCACTATCCACATATATTCATTTCTAGAAGAAGCCTTCTGAGGATCAGTCTCCACATTGGAATCTTTATTAACTGGGTTCATCACCTCCACATCCTCTTGTTCCAGACCCTAAAAATAATTTCCTATAGGAACTATAATCAGTATCCTTCCTGTAGCATTATTCCGACCAATTTTCTAATCCTCATATCCTTCCGAAGTCCCCACAACAGGAAAATGATACACTGTAGGCCATGTTTTCTCCACTACCATAGGTTGCACCCCCTCGACCCAATTGTAGAAATACAACTCACCTCAAGAACAAAAACCACACTTATCCTCAACTTTCTTCCCATCATCCCCATCCGGTAGATCACTCTTCAACTGCTTAAAAACTGTAGAAAACATTAGATTTAAGGAGACCTTATCAGCCATGCCCACTGCCCGTGCATCCATATTCACCAGAGAAGAACCCATTCCAAGATTAGTTCCACACACCCTCCTCTGCCTTCAACACACCTCCTCCTCTGTCCTTCATTGGTAATCCTCCTTGGAACATAGTTCCTATCCTTGAAACCATTCGCATGACATTCTGAAACCAAATGCCCCAAATGTTAGCAGTTCTAATAGTAGTAAACCCAAGATTCAAACACAACTTCTTATTTCCATCTAAACTACGAACCCACTACAATCTAAAACCACTCTATTAGAGGCTTTGACACATCTACCTCAACATAGATGTGAGGGTTAATCTTATGACTTACGGTGGAAGTGAGAACGTCAGAACAAAGGTAATGACCCACTATGTTTCCAATCATAAAAAGAATTGATGGATTCTATAATGGTAGAGGAAGCTGAGGGAGGCTTAACAAAATCACACAGGAGGTTGGATCCCAATTCATATAAAGGTCAAATGACCATCTGAGGAGGCCCGATGAAGTACAATGAGATAGAAACAAGAAACCCTTACCACAAGAGTTCACCTTGGATCGAAATATCTCTAGCCTCTTGAATTATAAATTACTATTTATTTTCCTTATATACCATATTTGTATTGATACTTCAAATATCATTTATGATCCATATTTAAAATTTCAACATCCCCTATTAGTAAATAATTATTTATTAAATCCATCATTTCTGAGTGCTAATTGCTTACATTATAATTAGTATTGATGTATAATTGTTCAAGTAATCGAACAGTTATCATAGATCCATCATATCCATAATATTAATAATTATTTAAATATATTATATATTATTTGTATACATATTTATATTCAAACATAAATTTTGTAGAAAGAAAAATAAAATACATAGTTCATGAAGATGGTAGTTGTAGTATTCATGAACACGATATTCATTTTTCAATTGACAGAATGGAGGAAAAATAAAAATTCATTCATCCATTAATGATAATTTATATTCCATATGTATCCTTTATATGAATCCAATTCTTACCCAATAAAATCCAAATAAAATATAAATGAATAACAAACCACATCACTCAGTGAAGGTGGTAGTCAACACACACTCACAAGTGGAATGATAATTACCCAAAGGAATAGATGATTATAAGGTAAAAATGATATTATCATTATATTATTATAATTATTTCATAAATATCATATTATATCATTAAAAACCACATAATACCATTCTTTAATATTAATTATTGAAAAATGAATTATTTCTCTAGACAGACATGGTAATCCCAATATAATGATATTCCAAACATTCATATCTCATTTAATGTAAAAGAAGTTCTAAAATGGTGTTATCATAACAATAATTAAATATTATCATTCATAGGACATTTAATATTTTAATTAATGATAAATAAAATATATTTGGATAAGATAAATAATATTATAAAAGAAATTTATCAGTTAAGGAATCCAACTCTTCATTGAAAAGACTACATTACATCACCTCAATAGGGATCAAGGATTAGTATTTTGTGATAAAAACACCAATAAAAGGTTAATATGGATTTTTATTACATAAATGGGAATTTATTAGTCATTAAATAAGGATAAATTTGTTTTAATTTTGGGAGGGATGAAGTGTTTTTTATAATTGAGGTGAGTGTCACTTTTAGAATTTGGCCAATTATTAAATGAAAATAAATTATTAATCATGAAAAATTCAACACATTTGATAGGGATTCGAATATAAGGTATTAAAGGGTTATAATACCATCATCAAATATAATTAAGATTTTTTTGTGTTATTTGGAATCATATCATTTTAATTGACACTTAGTTAACTAGTTTTAGTTTTAACTATGGTATTTTTTCAATACAAATGATATATAATTATTACATTAAGATTAAAGTTGGACCACGTGGGTCCAATTTATGAAAATTTTTACCATATGGAATCCAAATTATATTTTTTCAATTATTTTATGATATTTAATAAATTTAATAAAATTTTATATTAATAAAATAACATTATTTTTAATTTTGACAATATATATTTAATTTTATTTTAAAGACATACAAATTTTTATGAATTATAGTATAATATTATAAAAAAATTCATATGCACTATTATATTTTGTGTAGAAATATAACATAGTCAAATTTTATCACTTTTAATATTTTCTAAATCATTTATTTTACTTTTCATGAATTGAATAAATAATATTTTGGAATTCTGTAAACATTTGAGGCAAATAAATAATATATAAAAATTAGAAATTAATTTCTATTATGAATTTAATTTTATCATGGACAAAATTTTTATTATTATTAGTAAATTATATGTTTTTGTCCCAATTTTCACACAAAATGGATTTAAAAATATAAGATACTCATGTTTTGAAACTTTCTTTGTTTAAAATATTGTATATGTCATTTTAACAGTCATTTTTACATTAAACCAAAAACATTTAAAGAATATGTTAATAAAAGAATAATTACATTAATATAATATAAATTATAAGAAATTTTTTTAACCATACCACTAAATATTAATATATAATAACTTAGTTTACACTATAGCAACGTGATAAATTCTTTCCATGTTACTATTTATATTGACAAAAAATAAAAGGGTCCTTTTTTTGAAAAATAGAATATCATGATTTCAAAATTTTAATACTATTTATACAATTCATTTCAAATAAACTGATGAAATTTATTTTAATGAAAATTCAAAAAATTTGACCAAACAATTTTTTAGGATAAAATTATTTTAAATATAAATTGGTTTATTCTTATCCAATGCATCCTAAAAGCTGTATTGACTATTTAAAACATTTTATCAATTAAATAATATATAAAATTAATTAAAATAGTTATATAATTAGGATTTAATAAATTTATAATGATAAAAATAATTTTCACTTATGAGGAATATTTTTTTCAAAAAAACATTGTTTCCAATAAAATGAATTTTTTGTTTATTTAAAATTAGTTGTTAATCAATTATTTTATTTAATAAAATTATAATTAATAATTTTCATAATTTTTCTTTTTTATTTATATCTACGCATCCAAATAATAATGTGTAACTATCAATTTAAATTATAATATTTTAATAGTGTATTGTGGTTTGCTTAAACTAAGTGTTGCGTTTAACACCAGATATCCAAGATATCAAATTATTTAAATTGAAATATATTATAAAAATATTAGGATGTTAAAATATATCCCTTCAAAAATATTCCTTAAAATTTATCACGTTAGTACAAACAACTAACGATATATTGGTTACATTACATACTAAGGATCCCTCTTAGCTTCCTCATGCTGGTGGTTTCACCATCAAATATTATCCTCATGAGTTGCATTATTTCATAGAAAATTTTAATAAGGGTCAAAATTCTCTACCCATTGTTCTTCATTTGAAGGATAATTCTCATTTATTTTGACCAATGAGTTTATTACATGTGAAAGATCATGTTTTTTCATCCCCTAGAGACATAGAGGGAACATGTCATGAACTTAAGAGAGATTTGTTAGAAGAACCACAAGACAATCAACCATATCATTATTATCACTAATTAAAAAATGACTAATATAACATTGGTTAAATTACAACATGATGGAGCTCTTAACATACTATCATAAGGAGCTATCTTAATAAGGGATTGAAAGATATTATTATAATTAAATTTACCTAATTTCATTTGTAGATCCAAAAATCTGTTGAAATATACAGAGTTATATCTCAAAAAGTGTTATAATGTTTCAATGGTCCTCTCACACTAACCATTAGTTTGAGGATGATAATTTATTTTTAATCATAAATCTGTATTATATTCCTGCTTAATACATCTATAAACTTTAGTGTTCATCATTAGATCTTAATTAGATACAATAGATTGTTGTACACCATGAAATCATATGACATCATTAATGTATTACCAAATAAGATGATGAAGATTTAAATATTATCAAATGGTAATAATCTACTCTAACCCCATAATTATATCCTCTGCAACCCATATAGAAATATGAACTTTTGATATTTTAGGATGTGTGTTGAAAAAATACAAAGTCATGTATTTTGATTTCCATTTTGGTATGAGAATTGTGGTAACATCTCCTTATAATTCTATCTCCCTGCATTAACATGATAAAATTCTAAGCACTTTATTATATTACTCTTAACTATCTATCTTCATGTAATCACAATAAAAATACTCTTTCAAATATTTATACCTATTCGTACATCCATGATGAATAGAGAATGGAGAACTAATAGCTCCATCTAACAGATACTTTTATACAATGGTACTAAATGGAAAACATAAGTTCATAAACCTTATCAATATACCATAATAATGGTTGAAAAAAGTAACATTTCTTACATTATTTTGTTTTTCTACATCCTTATTCAAGGCCACATTAATATTTTGTGGGTTAAATGGCTTAATAATAACATGAAAATGATAAGATTTATCACTTATATCAAGATTTCATGATATATAATTTTAATTTATATCAAAATAAAATAATGGTTTATCATCATCATAGTTAAGATAGCATGATCCTTATGACGTTGATCATGTTCAACCTTATTCTCTTTCAGAGTGTGGAAATATGTTGACCAGTCATAATCACTAAGCAGCTCTATCCATCTTCAATGAATCATGTTCAAAACAATTTTTATAGAAATTATTAATTAATATATTTTATCAATGTGTATGTGACACCATTACATATATAGATAATTATTTCATATAATTAATGAATTGAATTCACATATATAAGTACACATTACATTTCCATGATTTTTCTCATCGACAATCAATTTTCATGTGCAATATTCTATAATAATATCATTCTGAATGATTACACATACTAATACCTTATTTGAAACATAATTATTGATTTAAAACCCTTATCAAATACAATTTACTGTATTCAAATGTTTAATGACTTGAAATTTCATTAGTTCCTTTTAAAATTCTTCACATTCATCTTTATAATGTAACTAGGATCTCATCTATGATTACAAGGCATGTTGATTCAAAAGTCGTGAGAAAGTTTCATCAAAATGATGATAATATCCAACCAAAATAAAAAATATGAATCCTAGTCTGATTGTAAAGTCTAGGACCATGTTAAACAATTATTTACATGATGGGTCTACTGGTATTCAGTCAATTGATATTATATATCACACGAATGAAGTATTAGGAAGCCAAAATTCACACATGGTAATTTTTTCATAATTCATCTCAATATCTTTAGTCAGTAGAACTATTATCAAATAGACTTTATGTTATTCCTTGATCACTAAATAACTACAAATAGTATCAATAAATAAAAAATAATAATTTATCTAGACAATATCTTTGTAAAATATACATTAAATCTAGGAAGATTACCGATATTAGTAAAAGAAAATGGTATCACTAGAAAGTCATATTTTCCAAGCATAATATGGAATGTTTTTTTTGTTTTACTCTTATTATTTAACATAAATATATTATATCTTGATAGTAGATCATTGTAGTAATACAATTGGGCTTTTAAAAGATAATAAAAAACTCATCAAAGCGGGTAGAAGAAAAATTTTATTAATGATGATATTTTTATGTTCACAATAATAAATCTATAGTCACCTTGATCAATCTATATTCTAAACAGTCTAAAAAGGTGCACCCAAAGGTTACACACTTGGCTGAATGAATCCCTTATTATGATTCTCCAATAGATTATTTTTCAATTAATGAATCCCAATTGGGGCCCTTCTATATTGATTCAGGGAAATATGTGTGGAACTAGGTATGAGATGTATTGGAATATCAACTTCACAATTCGGTAAAATATCAATCAAATATTATTAAAACACATTGATAATCTCCCATATAAGAGACATAACTTTTTTTTCCTCCCCAACCTTATTAGATAAATACTCCTCTAGAATAGGAATCATTCACTATTTGATGGATTTTGTTTCTATAAGAAGATAATTTATGTTATTACAATTATAGGTGATCAATGTATAGTTCAAAATAACAGACAAAAAATTCCTATGTCGAAAATTCATGTTGTAATTTCGTAATGAATTACAATCTAGGACTAGAATAACAATTAATTTTTCTCTATGAATAATAACAAGATTTGTTGATAATCACTCTAACAAAATTAACTAAAATAATATTTTTTGACATGGTATATGATCCATGTACAATTTAAGGTCTGTAGTACTAAATCAGTATTTAATTTTTTGAGGTGGTACCATGATACCCTTATATAAGTATTTAGATACAATAGTAATCATATTTTGATAATAAACTAAAAATTAGAATTTATGGAGTGGATGGTTAGTTAAAATTTATCCACATCATTATCATAGCCTTCATCCAAAATAGTGATCTCATAAAATTTCCATTTTCTTTTTGGATAAAGTGGTTAATGACATCGATCAATGTTATTTTATGTTAGATTTGGATACAAGGTAGAATAATGACCATATTCCTTACATTTAAAACCTCAGAGTATAGGTGGTCTATTCTATGGTGTTATTGTCTATTTTAATAACTAGCTGACACCTTCCTATCTATTTGGTATTCATGTTTCCAATTATCATCATCTTAAAACATGAAACATTTAATAGTATTATTATGAAAATTTCCTTCATATTTCTTTATACTAATTTTACATAATGGAATCATAATCTTCTTATATTTATGTTTTTTAAACCATAATTTTAATTCCATTTTAATTCTAATCAGAATTATGAGATTTATGTGTAACTCTAATTTATACCTCGACTGAGATATAGAAACATCAAATTAATTTGAAGATACCAATGCACATTTTTTCGAATGGCCATTGGATACTTGGTTTTATGACATTGAAGAATCTATCTATCATACTGTCATATTGGATAATAATAAAAAAAATGTACCTTGTGATTCTTTTGATGTTTGGCCTATAAGTACCAATATATTCATCATACTACAACATTATCTCAAGGAATTTTTTCTACATTTTCATATGAATAATAAATGGAAATAAAATTTTGAAAAACATGATTTTAAATTCATCGTACCATATAGATTAATTTTCTTATTATTATATCATGTTCTTGAGAAGATTAGTACACAGATTTGATACTGATTTAAAGTGATAATTATATAGAATATCATTGTCATAATTTCATCATTGAATAACTAAAAATACGTTTACAATGGTACAAATCCATTTTGTTATGCCTAGTGGAGAAGTGGACAAACATAAATTAGGTGTATGTTTCCTCAGCAATGAATAAAAAAAAGTATTAGCTAATTCAATAATTGGGACACACATATTTATTCCTATCTTGAGAATGATGTGAAATAATATAAACATAATTTAATTTTTATGCTCCCATGACATTCAGTTGATTAGGTGGAAAATAATTGAATTGTCTGTCACATTTAACATCAATAAGATTCAAGAAGGTTCCTACAAGTGAATAACATTAAAAAATCATACTTTGAGAAAAATAATCATTATCGTAAACCATATAATTTTATAAAATCATATATAAGATGTCTAAATCAGTAAATAATATTCTATGGAAATGTATTTTTTATGTAGTCCATTCATTATTATTTAAAAACATTATGATTTTCCAATATACATAGATATATCCCCAGAGTTATCATTAATGGTCTCATATCCTAGTTTCCGCTGTTTATGTAATCCTTTTTATGAAACCAATAAAAGTGAACCATACATTAAATATATAGATATTATATCATAATATATGAATATTAATTACAAAACATTTCATTCGACACTAGAACCATTTATGTATATTGTCTTTGAAATAAAAAATGTAAACCAGTAGTTCCTAAAATATATACATCGTTACAAACTTATTTATTCATAAATATCATCCATATATAAAATTTAATACATTAGACCTATCATCATAACCCAGAGAAATGAAACTTCTGAAATGGTAGAGATCTGATGTTGAGTAATATAAAAAATGGGGATATAAACGATCATATATAAAATAAATGACAAAAAGAGTGTAGTAACATTATCTTAACTTTTGAAAACTATATCTATCATATAATGAATCATAATTAATAGTCAAGGAATAAATCTTTAGGTTTAATAAGAAATGAATTAAAATGGAATAAATAAACATGATCCATGAGAGCGTAACATTTATATAAGACATGTAATTGTGGCACATACATTACCATAGAAAATAATTTCTTTATCATCCAACGATCATTCAAAAAACAATAATAGTGTAATGGGTTCACATACCATACTATCACGGTTTTCAATGTTCACTCCTAATATAATCATAGTGGACATACTACCATATATCACTGGGTTCACTCCCTATTCTAGTCCTATTTCTCTCATGAAATATCAATATTCACCCAATGAATTGGGATGATATATAAGCACACCCCATCACAAATGAAAATAAAAAAATGGGTTCCAAAATATTATAATTACGTCATCATATCATATCCCATTTATATAAATGGGTTTCATGACCATATATTCATTGTAAATCCATGGAAATGATATGTGTTTTATATAAATTTTTTTCATTTCAACACATTATAAACGATGGAAAATATATGGTAGTCACAAACATTGTGTCATTATATTCACAAGAAACACAGAGAAATAACAAGGTGTCTATGATAGATAATATCCCAATTAATGAATATTTTAATGAAAATGTTGTTTGGAATTTATGAAAATGAATATAGTTAAATGTTTGTTAAAACAATCTTGATGAAAATATACATTCCTTTTTGAAACTGTTTGTTAAGAAAATATGAAATTATAAGGTAAAATATGATCATTGAAAAAAAATATTAATCTTATAAATTAAAATTCAATTAAATGAATATTCATGATTTTTGTAAAACTTTTTAAGGAAATATAAGATAAAAAACATTCCTTTAATTATAGTTATGGAAATTTTATATAGTGCCTCATTGATAAAACAAAAAAACATTGGATATCTTTTTTTAAAAACACAATAAAAGAAAAAATGAACTTATAAAATCATATAATAAATCGAAAACAATCTGTATTTTTTTATATATTTTTGTTATCTACAATGCATAAGGTAAGATATAAGAAAATAAAACCTATATTTTAATGAAATAACTCTATGGAAATAATATTCATGATTTTATTGAGTGATATATAATAATATTTAATCATTGAATACTTAATAAAAAGACCCTAATAAACAATGATATTGAGTCATAAAACCCTTAACTCAAGTTCATCTTAATTTAAAATATACATAAACTCATGTATAATAAAATGAAAATTATTTTAAATCTATAATAGAGTTATTTTCATAGTTATAATTTCATATAATATTCTATTGTATAATTTCAACACTTCTTTTCATCATTAATGAATTAATAAAATCATTATTTATGGGTGTTAACTATTTCATTTATCACGAGTCTTTCAATTTAGTAGTTCCATTTTGTGTACATTTATTTTGTTTATATAATATCAGGAATAATAATAATAACATTAATAAAATATATATTCATTATATAGATATTTATATTCATTCATTAATTTTATTTATATAATTGAATTACTTTGTTCAAGGAGACCGTAGGTCGTACATATATAAGGATACTATTTTCATTTTGCAACGGATAGAATGAAATAACATTAAATTTAAATTCAACTTTAATAGATCGTTATTATGTCATATATATCATATATTTTAATCAAATTCATCCTCATTGCATCCAATGAAATTAAAAATGAAAAATTAATTAAATAACTTCATGGAGTTGGTAGTCCACACGTTCGAACGAGTGATATTGTCAATTCCCAAAGCATTGGATGGTTATAAGGAAGACATGATATTAACAATCCAAATAAATAATTATTTAATTTATATATATATAAATTAATCCAATCAGACTAAATATGGTGACGAAAAATAAATTTATTCCCTATGTTGAGATACAGTGTTGTATGTACACCGTAGTGATATATTCACTTATCATTTTAGTTGAAAGAAGATGTATAATTTTCTTTGTGTAATTATAATAAAATTTCAAAAAAATTAGGATAATAAATTTAAAATTTATTATAAATATGTTATATTTTTAGAAGGCGAAAACCATAGAAATGTTGAAAATAAAGTGATCATTTAAGGAAATTACCCCTTCATTTAAATGAATAATTATATCTCCAATAATGGGTAATAACATTGAACTATTTTGAATAAAATCTCCAATGAAATGATCCTTGGAAGGATTTGAATATAAATATATATAGATTAGGTGATATATAGTGCTCAATTTTTTGAAATGAAGTGAGGGAAGAATTTTTGTTTCATAATTGAGGTGATGCAAAATTTTGTAATTTCTAAAAAATATTAAATTATAATAAATTCATTATCATGAAAAAATTCATGCAAATAGATTAGGAATTAAAGATAAGGATATATAGTTTTGTAATACAATGAAAAATAGTATTTATAGTTGTGTTTTTTGGACTTTATACATTATCGGTTTTTAAACTATTATTTAACAAATATAAATTTTAACTCCATTAAAAAATATTTTAGCATTAAATTGTTGTATTTTTTACATATGCCAAGTTAATCTGACCATATCTCATTAATTTATGAAATTTTCATCAATATCTACTGACTTTTTTTTTATATAATATAATGGAATTATATATATATATAGAATAACTTTATCTTCAATTTATAAAATGTTTATATTGTTGGACATAAAAGGCCAAATAAAAAGTTAAAATTCAAATTTTTTATTTTAACAAAACACTAATATTTCCAATGAACATATAAAATTCATGTAAAGGTATAAATTATTTATTTTTTATTAATTTTAAAATTTTCAACATTATTTATATTATTTAATTAATTAATTTAATACATATTGTTTTGGTGTCCTGTAATCATTTTTGATAATTAAAGAACACATAAAATGAGAAAAGAATTTAATCATTGATATAATTTCATTATATATATATTTACTCCTAATATTTGATCATAAAATGATTCTTTCCCTATGAAAACACATAAATGATATTTACTACTAATAAAGTGATGTTTTTAAATTTCGTAGATTGAAATATTATATATTTCATTTTCATGGGAAAATTTCCCATAAAGTAACTTATTTCTCTCCTATGTTAATATGGGAGAATTAAATTCGTCCAATAAGATATTGATGTAAACTATAACCTTACCAATAAAATATAATCATGACTTACCCAATTTACCATTTACCGTGATGATAAATTTTATAATGGTTTCTCTTCATATTGTAGAAAATATAAAAGGGGACAATTATTTTTTAAATCTACTAAATTATTTTCGTATTATAATGTATATAATTGAATAACTATTAATGAAATAAATTAATTTCAATGTTTTTTAAAAATGGTTTATGGATATATAAATAAATTTCAGGCATAAAAAATATTTACTCATATACAATGTGTTAAAAAGTATTTTTTATTGTTAATTTTTTTTATAAGGAATATAATTTTTAATTTTCATAAAAAAATTTCACTAATAAAAATTTAATTTATTTATTTATATTAAAAGTGTTTCATGCATAAGAACTATTTTTTAATATTACTCTTTCTTTTATATGTTTTTATTTTCATTTATAATCAATTAATAACCATTTAATTTATTTTATCAATATATGGCTATACATATTTCATAATTCATCTACTCTAACCCACTGCCTCTAATACAAGTACTAGGTGATAAATTTTATTTTAAATAATAATATTTTAACTATATGTAAATCCGTGACCCTATTTACCAAGAGTTGGTTAATTATTACATAACATTGGCATAATCACAAGGGATCAAACCCCAAAAGACTGATCAGTTTAGTAGCCTTAGATGTACTAGATTCAAACATAAGTTTTACATTACATTGTGAAATAAAGAAAAACAACATAATTGTGTCCCCTTCAAAAACACACCTATCCTTTAGCATATTTCTACAAGTTAATCATTATATACTTTTTTTTCATCCTCAGAGAAATAGAACATAAGAAAGGGGTGAGCTCAGATTCTATGTAAGGATAACAATATAGTAGTAACTATCATAAATATGAATAAAATTTTAAAAAAATGTATAATACTAAAACACAAAACTTTTAAACATAAACATATTTACAACATGTAAAAGATAAATCATATAATTCCATTTTCATATTCACATGGATATTCCACTTGTCGAATAACCATAAGTAATTTTGATAGAAAATTTCATAATGATGGAATGCATAATGCCAGACATCATTACTAAATAGTGAAGGCCACAAGATAAGACTACAAATAAGATTTTGTCTATGTATTGTGCTATGAAAATAGTTCGTCTCATTAGACCTATTGATATATCTAGGAGTTATAATGGGCTATACCCGTCACTTACTAAATCCTATTCATTCATCATATGAATTGGTTGAAACATAAAATAAACTTTTGTATTAAAACTAGCCTACGAAATGTTAACACTTTAACCATAAACCATGAATGGTATAAAATTTACACATAATCCTTCAAACATGTCCCACAACCTTCACTACAATATGAAATATTGTATCATAATAAATCATCTTCAAAGAAGTATAAATCTATCAAGGGATGTTGACAAAGATGAAATCAAAACTGTTTAGGGGAAATATCTCTTTCTATTTTGAAATGATTTAAAAGTCAAATAATTATACAAGAAATAATTATTTTGATAATATTTTTATATGCTTCTGATTGAAGCTTCTATGATTTTATAATGGAAGAAAACTTCCACACTAGCCGTATAAGTTAAAAACATTTTCCTTAATTTTGTCAAAATGTTTGTAAGGACACTATTTAGAAAACGACTACAAGATTCATTTGTAAAAAATTTATAAATGTCAAAGAATGATATAAATTAAATTATCCAATATACAAATAAATAGTAATACTGTTTTCAAATTCATTTTTATGAAACACAGATGTGGATAATAAAGAGGTCCCAGTAGATACTCACGTATAAACAAGCTTAGATAATGAAATGATTTTAAAATAAAGACTTACCATTTATATTTTATTAATTAAGTGTATCTTAACCTCTTGTATACTAGTTAAAACATTATTATTAAATTATATAAGAACAAAATACATATATATAATATCATATATGATCCTCTAATATAGCTTTGTTAATAATATTTTAGTAGTATCATTTTTTTGGGTGTTAACTTATTCATTTCCCTTTATATGCTTGGTTACGTAAGCCATGATTGTTATGGATTGGATGTATTTGATTCATATCCAGAATGAAATTATGTTCTTAAAAAATATTTTTAATCAAATAATGAAAATTATTCATTAATTTTTATGATGGGGAATGAATTTCATTGCGTTCGTGGAGATGATAATCAGTACGTATGCACGAGCGACAATTTCATTTTATTGATTGTGAAATAGTATGTAATTGGATTTAAAATCATATATAAAGAATCATTAAAATGATATATTTATTATTTAAATTAGTTATACTCATTATTATACCCATATATATAAATATGTGTTGAATATCAAACTACACCATGACGTGGAGATGGTAAGTTGTACGTATGCATGTATGCTGACTTTTCATTCATATGATGCATATAATAATTAATATGCTTGTACCATATTTATAATAACATCACTATATATATAATGTACCAGATTTATAATTTTGGTATCTAAATATCAAAGTAAGAGGATGTGGAAGATGAAAAGAACTTTGAAAGAGGTGGTGAAATTATTATCTCTTTTTAGTGTGCTTCCTTTTGTGTAGATCTAAAGGGCCTTATAGGTTGGATTTCTGATAAAAGTAACGACTCCAAGATGAATTAAGGGTAGTTGGGAGGATATTTGTGTAGGTTTTGGCTGTTCAAAATGGCTTTGGAGGTTTGATTTTTAGGGAAGTGGAAGTACCATTTTATAAGAGAGGTGATGGTCACCTTAGGAAAAGCTTGAAATTTTATTTTATTATAAAATAATAATCAGTTTATAATAGCTAAATATTTATTTATGCAGAGGATATGGTGTGGATGGGTCGAAAAACATTCAACCAATAGGTTTTAGATAGAAATAGGTCACCATTCAATAAAAATCCAAAACAAACCCCAAGTTTTTCATTATTGTTATATATATCTCTAACTAATCCATTTGTCCTATCATTATATTTTTATTAATGTCATATCAATTAAATATTATGTATTTGTTTTGAAGACTCATTTATGTAAATTATGAATCAATTTGGTAATTTGTTTTAGTGAAAGTCTTAAAAAATTTATCACTTTGAAAAAAGTTTATTTAGTTAACCCTAACATGTAATATTAACATATAAAATTAGTGTAATTTATCAAAAGTCTTAATTTACATTTATTTGTGTTTTTCTAATATCAGTTTTATTAATCAATCATTAATAAGGTAATTAATGCATCATCATTACCTCATAACCAAATTTATTTATATAATTTCTAAATTTTTTAAATAAAATACCATTATATAATAAATAATTTTAGATTTATAAATATTATTTATAGTCAAATTTATCTTATGTATAATGATAGATTTAATTTTTTTTAATTTGTTAAACATGTAATTTAAAACATTTAACTCTTCTTTATATAAAATAATAACAAATGACCTAATCTATTCCAAGTGGGATTAAAGGATAATATTTATTCGAAGGTTGAATTTGTCAAAATAAACTTATCCAAACTAATTAGGTCATGTGTTAGGGTAATTATAATATTATTTTTACCTCTATTTATCATATTTACTTTTAATCGTGGTACATAAAAGTCATAAGTTATTATTCATAAAAAAAAATTTCATCTTATTAAACCATGTTATACTTACTTATTTCAACCACGTTTCTAGGATTTTTTAATTTCAAGTCACATAAGTAGTAAAATTATATATTATGAAAATTTTCAATTCTATCTAGAATGTGGGTAAAATATAGCATAACATTAATAAAATTTTATATATCTAAAATTATTTTAAAATAACTCCAATGAATTAAACTGAACATATATAGGTATTATGAATCTATTTTTACCGAATATATAATTATATAAAATAAATAATTGTCTAAATAAAATGTCGATTTTAAACAATAACACAATGTTTTTGACCATTCATCAGAAATTAAATGTTTTCAGAAAAATACAAAAAATACACCATTAGATAAATTTGATATTCCCAATCCAAAAATGAAGTTCATTTCTGAAATTTTAATTGGCAATGTTATAGTATTTTTTGTATGAATTTTATTTATTTACTTATAAAAATGTATACACTCTCTATTGATTGTATTTGTTTTAAACTCCATTTGTGGGGGCCTTTTGAGTCGTGGTCACACCCTACTCAATCTTTCTAATTAGTACCTGAATAGACATTATTGATTTAGTTTAGGTTAAGGGAAAAGTCTTGGGGTCATATGACATATTTGGGGATGGAAATTAGACAATGGAACCAGACATGGTTTGGAACCCTCTTGGGAGTATTAGGTGTCCTTAATTTTCAGTTTTCATTATAGACACTTGAAACCTACATTAGCATGGCATGTTTTCTAATTTAGTTTTGACATTTTAATTATTCTTTTTATTATCCTTTTGTAAGTAATTTATTATAGTTATATATGATTCTTCTATTGGTTATATATTTCTGTTGGTGGATTAGTTTGATAAAATAGGGTATAGTCTCCCCATGATCATCTTTTGAGAACTTTTATGCTAGACAGCAACCTCTAGCATATAGGGATGCACGTTTAATTCATTTCCCCTAATTAATTAGAGAACTATCGTGTGGAACTCAGGTTAGTATGTTGCATCATACATTCTTAGTAGGCATTATTTATTGTTTAATCTATCAAAATTAAATAAGGAAAAATCAATACAATGTAGTGGATAATAAATAAAATCCGTGTAATCAATAACATCGATTGAAATTACAATTATAAATAATATCATCATTTCAATCTCATTGATAATGATTTGTGAATTCTCAATAATGTAAATAATTGTTTTTTAAATTCATGATATTAGCATCATGGTCTCATCTATGATATCCTAAATCATATCATCAAGGTCTCAACTAAGACATTGCATCAAATGGGTTGGTGAAAACCAGATACCCATCTAATATTCTAAGTACAATTTTTTCCCTAATGAGACATTCAATTGCATAAACGGGGTATATATAATGTTTCCTTACCCCTCACAATAATATACATTTCATTCCTCAAATATTGAATCATTAATAAAATTCATTCTCAAAATTGAAAACATGTAATTACTTATCTTAATTGAAATAAGAAAATTGAATATTTCCCCAGTTAATGAAATAAATTTCAAAATATGATACATCAACATATACCATATATATAAATAGTATATGGTCAGTATGACATTAATATATTTAAATTTTTACAATATAATTCCATGGTACATAAAACATTTTATTGAATGGTAAAATAATGTCGAATTAAATGAGTGATATTGTTAGATAATTTTGTTATCATTTAGTTACTGAATAAAATCATAATCCATTTTTGGAAGTAATAAAACAATAAATTCATCAAAATTAATTATTTTTTAGTAAAACTAATACCTTCATAAAAATAAAGGATAGTTGAACAATAATAATACAATTTTCATCTATGTAACTATGTTTAAGGATGATGTTTTGAATCACTTTAAATATTCATTTTCAATCAATAATGAATACTATAGAAACCATTTTCTTTATTTTACACTCATACATTATTTATAATATAATATTACACATAATACAAAAAATACAATTGATAATTATAGTGTCTTTTAAAATTATGTATATACCATTACATTGTGAAACTTGGGACACTGTAGGATCCTAGCCTATTCTGAAACATACATTGTGTGTATTTCATGTACTTTTGACGGTTTTATGTATATATTCATTGTAAATGTGTCTTAGGGTGAATTTGGGTGAGTTTTTTAGAAATATTAATATATAATGGGATGTGAATGTTTTCACATGGTTTGAAACTTCATGCACCAAAACCTTGTTAATCGTTCAAACCAAGAAAGGGAGGTTAGCACAGTTGGTGCATGATTTTCACTAACTATGCACCCTTTCCAAGAAACTATGTGCATGATTTTTAACAATCCAAAAATTAGTTTTTAAATCCATCGAACCCCCGAAAACCCTCTATTTCAACATATGCATGGTATTTATGAATTATAGGTGAACTCAGAGCCCTCTAAAGGGATTCCATTTCTATTATTGCATCAGTTATTACGATCTAAAGATCATATTAAAGATATTCTCTATTCTCAGCATGTTGATTTCATCACGTTTCTTTTTCCCATTTCCCCTATCATTCCTTGATATTATCATCGAATATCTCCTCTATTTCCATAGATCTAAACCAATGGGTTTAAATTAAGATCAAGGATTTTGGATCTTAATCTGTATTTACAAGATCGTGATTTTTTTATCTTAATTTTGGGTTCATGGATCTAGATCACTATCCTAATCGAACACATCAATACACTCAAATTTTGATGATTTTTATTGGGATAACGTCCATCAATAAACATAATTTGTTGTCCTATATGAAACTACCATTGTGGTGGATTTGATATGTGTTTGTGAGATTTTTTATTTTCTAGATTCCCTTGTTAATTTATTTCTTGAATTGGATTCAATTGGAATATTAATTTGACATGATGATGCTTTGGAGATATAGATGATTAATTATTATTTAATTGTGAAACAAAGGGGGATGCACAAGTAGATTTTTTATAGAGATTCTGATTATGGGTTGAGATATTGTAATTAATATATTGAATTGGTTGTGTTAATAAAATTTATTGGGGGAATTTGTCTATGAGATGATGTTGGTATATATAAGATAGTCAATGGTGAATTAATTATTTTTGACGATATTGATTAAAAAAATTTTATTGTGAAAATTAATTATGATATGTTGATATTTGATTTGGATAATTAATTTTAATGAATCAATTATGAAATAATATTTTTTTTGATAATTAAATGAAGAATAAATTAATGGATTATATGAATAGTTAATTTTTGGGTAATCTAATCGGATTTGATACGTTTAACTAATCATTGGATTAATAAATGAATGATTTATTTAATTATTTTTAAATAATTAATGATTTAAATTATTTATAATGGGAGAGTTGGACATGGTGTACTAGAAAAATTTAGATGTTGGGTCATGGATATGGAATTCCACCCCAATGGTAATCCAACCATGTAATGTGGGGTGTTTGACATGGAGATATACACCGAATGAGATTTGGGGTGCTTCATATGGAATATAACACTAAATGAATGAAAATAAGGAATTATGATTTATTTGGGAGATATGTATTCAAACTTATTAAAATGTGATTATTTCAGAATAAATGAAAATGTGAAAAAAAATTAATTATTTAATGTATTTATTCTTTCATTGAATTTCATAAAATTTATTTTGATTACACTTGTTTTAGAAACCATTGGTGGTGGATTAATGAGTCATACTCACACCGTACTAATGATACCGGATTTTCACCGGAGAAACATTTGTTACTGTTGGATATGATAAGGGAAATCCCTAGGATAAGTTATGGTTTGTGAATGGTGCACGGGTAAGGGAACCAAATGCAGTTAGGGATCTATTTTGGAGTTCTTGTGGCACTACATATTGTTTCATTATAGACACTTGACACATGCATTGTCATAGTTTGTTTTACCTTTCAGTTCTATTTTACATTTACTTTTTCTCATTAATTTGACAAAGTAGTTTACTAGTTATTTATATGATTCAACAGTTGTTTATTGTTGTTTTATTTCGTTGATGTCCTATTCTGATAAAATAGGTTATTATCTCCCCATGAATGATATACCAGACCCTCATTGATATTCACCATGCTCTAGAATATGGGGAGGTGCGCATGAGAGAATGTGACAAACAGAAGAATTTATTATAACAATTAGAATTTATTTCACTTTGGGCGACTCACTTGTGTTGTAATTTTTTTTTCAACATTTGAATTTTGACTTATGGACTAATGGTTCATGATACAGAAGAATTCATGAATCATTCTAGGAACTCAGGGATTTTGTGACATGAATCATTCATGTAAATCACAGGAAAATAGTTTACTGATATGTTAATGAGCTTGAACAGTTTTTCCTTATTGTGAGATTGGAATAAGGATGACAAATGAGGAAATAGAATTGGTGTTTAATGAGATACATGAATAATAAGATGAATTTGATTAATTTATTGAAGAATTAATTAATTTGGAATTATAAAATTAAATAAATGTGGTTATTAATTAATGAAGATGTGTGTGACCTTGCTAACCAAGATGTAGGAGTAGGATGGTTAATATTTGTTATAAGGCATTGGGGTTAACCATATGTTGAGAAAAAAATGAATGTAATTTTTTTAAATTTAAGTTTTTCTTTCTCGTCATATGTAAATTTATAAGGTTGCATTATAAAACCTAAGACATGTGTTTGGGTATGTAGAGTTATGCCTCCATGACACTTGTCGATAGCAAGACCAAGGGGTATGGTGCAGAACAAACTTATAGAAAGGGAACATGAGGGATATTTTGTGCCAGCTTAGTAGGAAGGGGAGCAGTTACAAGAGATCATTGATCATTTATGCATTTCATGGAGAGATATTCAGGGAGAGTTCTAAAAATCATGTCTGAGTTGAAAATGGGGTTCCAATTATAGAACCCCCAGACATTCACTAGATAATGTGGACCAGAGTGATCTGAATTCTAGATTGAATACATTAAAATGATAATTGTCTATTTGGAGACTCTGATTTAGTGGAGGGTCATGTTTGATTCTTATATGCTACAGTGGTTAGATAAGCGTTGGTGGGACAATAATGTACAATATGGATAGAGTGGTGATATGTTACAGAAGGAATTTCTGGAGAAGTTTGTAGAGAACATATATCTAGAGGAAGTGATACAATAGATGGATTATAGATTATGCATCTATCCCAAGGAAGCATGTCCATAATGGATTATGGTGACATTAAAAGTATATAAAGTTTTTTCTCCACCATTTCCAGTAGATGAGGCTAATTCTAAAAAACATTTTTAAAAAGGGATAAAGTGTGAGATTACGTCCTAGGTGAATATATTTAGAAAGTTCATAAAATTTGTGAATAATGCTCTCATTTAGGACGGAATCCTAAATGAGGATTTTATTACTAGAAAGGTAGCTATCACTGGCTGATCAAGGTGTGTGCCTTATATGAGAAGGAAGTTCCATTATGGGAAACTATGTTAAGAAAGTGGAAAGCATTGTGGATAGTAAAGAGGAAATGTTGCACATGATCTTACTCATGTGCTTTTCCACCAATGATGAAGGCTTACATACTATCACACAAATGGTCCTTGACCATGATTATAGTTCCAGTTTTGTGGAAAGATGGGGAACCTATAGACGTTCCCACAAAACCATTTGATAGGATGGTACTAAGAGAGCTGTTGGCCAGAGTTAGAGTGTGGGAAAGGGGTAATCTACACTGTATAGGTCTGGCAGGTAGAGTTCAATAGGTAAAGGAATTAGAGGTAGTGGATGTGGTACATCAGGTTATAATCACCCGTATCAGAAAAGTGGGGCTACTCTAGGGAGTTATAAGATTCCATAGGGAAGATGGAAATGACAGTTATATACAGTACATCCTAAATTTTTAGAGAGTGTTTCTTGTCCATCAACATTTAGAGGTACTATTGCAATAGCTTCTACATTAGCTAGTGCTTTGTTTGATTCTTATGCCCCTCATTACATTATATCTACAAATCATGTTAATTTTTTCAGTATAGTGTTAGAGTCCATAGGCGGAGAGATGAATATTTTTACACCTTTGGGAATATGGAATAGAGATATCTATTTATGTAATGGATGTTTTCTAGAGATTAGAGACTATCAGTTTCATTGGGATATCAATGTCCTTGATATATGGTGCTTCAATATGATTATGGTTGTGGGATGGTTAGTCAAATACCGATCCTACATCGATTGTTATTTCATGAGATATTCCATTGTGTCTCCTAAGCGTGACAAATATGTTCATCGCGGATAATGTGATTTCCATGCATGTCGAGATGGGATAATTACTATGATATTTAGGGAGATCAAACCATTGTATATTGTGTTTTTTTGGATGATGGGGTTAGTAGGTAAGAAATCCTTCCACCGGTTATGGAATAGTTCCCAGATACCTTTCCAAAAGGCTTCTCTGGGTTGACACCAGAGAGATATGTGGAATTCCCTATTGATATCGTGCTGGGGGCCAATATAGTTTCTATTCCACCATAAAAAATGGTTCCATCTGATTTACAAGAGATCAAGTCATTGTTGGAGGAGTTGGAAGATAATGGGTTTCTCTTTAAAAGTATGATGTGTTGGGGATCACCTGTCTTATGTTCAATTACAGTCGACGGGGTTATACACTTGTGTGTTTATTACATGAGATTGAATAAAATGAACACAACGAACCAATATCATATTTTGTGTATCAATGATTTATTTTACCATCATAATGGTGATTTTGTGTTCACAAAGGTTGAACTGAGATCAACGTATCTTTAGGAGAGAGTTCGTACTCATAATTTATGAAAATCATAATTTAGAAATAGGTATGGCATTTACAAGTTTTTCGTAAAGCCGTTTGTGTTGACAAAAACTCAAGCATTGTTTATTTCCTTTATGGACATTATCATTCATTAGTACTCGGATCTCTTTTTGTAGTGTTTGGGGAGGAAATCTTGGTATACTCTATGTCAGATGACAATCATGACTAACATCTTGGAATCATCCTGAGTATATTGTGAGAGCACATTTTATTCTCCCATCTATCTGTGTGTTAGATATGGAATAATATGGTTCAATTTTTGGGTCTCATCATCTCCAAAGATGGTGTGACTGTTGACCTAGAGAAAGTTGATGTAGTGGTATCCTGGGAGCTGGAGAAGAATGTTTTTGATATCTAAAGCTATTTTTGTTTGGCTGGATTTTGTAGGAGCATCATCCAAGACATTTCCTAATTGGCATCACTAAATTTAGGATTGACAAAGAACGGGATAAATTTTTACTCGACAGAAGGTTGGGATAATGAATTTGAGGAGTTGAAGAGTTACATGACATCACAAATATAATTGATCTTAATTGTTTCAGGTGAGGATTACACGGTGTATTGTGACACTTTCGGAATCAAAATCGTAGTTGTGTTGATGCATGGCTATTGAGTCATTGCTTATGGATCTCAGCATTTGAGGAAACAAGAATGGAGTTACACCACACATGACCTCGAGTTGGAAGTGGTGTATTATGCACTTTAGTATTAGTGACAGTATATTTTAGGAGAAATTTTTACAGTTTTAAAAAAATTCTAGAAGTATATATTTTCAATATGCAACAAGAATCTCCAACAGTGAATATGGGTAGAGTATAAGAACTACTTGGATTCTAAACTATCATATATATATGTAAATATAAATAGTGTGGATGATGCCTTGAGCCGGAAAAATAAGACTCATTTGGTTGACGAGTCGAGTGTAGTGTGGAAGGTGATCTATTTTCTAGTTAAAATTCATGTGGTAGTTTAGGGTAGTTTGGTGAAGATGACTCTGATTTTGGAGGTAGTGGAGTCTACACTCTTGATATGGGTCAGGGATAGGTTGTATGAGGATCCAATGTGATTAGAATTAAGGGTAAGGCATGAATGTGGGGAAAGTCCTTTAGATTGGTAGATATATGGGGATGAGGTTATCTATGTGAAAATTCATGTTTTTGTGGTTATGAGTATGTTAGAGGTACTAATGTGTTAATTTCAATTTTCAAAGTGGGATGAACATCCTAGGGTGAATAAAATGTACCATGATCTGTGAGGATTTTTTTGGTAGCCAGGCATGAAAAGATGATATAAGGGTTCATAATTAGATGTTTCACCTATCAACAAGTGAAGGTAGAGAATCCATGACCTGGAGGTCTATCACAATCATTGCCTATTCTGGAATGGAATTGATATGATGTAACTATTGATTTTGTGGTGGATCTTCTAAAGACACATAGGATGATTGATTCAATTTTGGTCATTGTTGATCATATGATGAATGTTGAACGTTTAATTACTTCCTTATAAATATTCATAGAGTAATAGATGGGATGAATGTATGTAGGGGATATAGTTTGCTTGCATGGGGGTCCACAGACAATAGTATTAGATTGCAACTTGCGCATTACTTCACTTGTATAGTATGTCTTATAGAATACAAATAGAACACATTTCCTGTTATGTAAGGCTTTATACCCACAGATATATTGGAAGATGGAGTGTATCATAAAGGTGTTAGAGGACATGTTACAGGCATGTATACTTGATATTAGTGGTTCTTGGTCGAATCACTTGGCATTAGTGTAGTTCACTTATAACAACATTTATTAAGAAACTATACAGATGGAATCAGACTTGGCACTATATGGTAGACATCATAGATCCCTACGATGTTTTATTGAGGTGGGTGAGTCATTGCGGTTGGGGATGAGTCTCGTGCGTGAGATTACTGAGATTTCGAAGTTGATTCCGAAATGTATTTATACAGCTCAATGTAAGCATAAGTCAAATGCTGATAATCAGAGATGAACCTGGAGTTTATGAATGGTGAACATTTATTCCTTTATGTGTCACATGTGTTGGGTCACCGTAGGATATAAAGGCAGGGCATGTTGGCATCCAGGATTTTAAGATTATTTATGGTAGTAGAGAGGGTCAGGTCAAAGGCATAATGATGAGACCGTACATCGATATGCAGTTCTATGCATGATGTTTTCCATGTGTAAAAATGATTATAGTATAACCCCATCCCATATTATGTAATAATTATGGATGGAATTAACCTTATGATAGATATGTCCTTTGAGGAGCTTCTGATACATGTGCTGGGTCATGGTGAGAATGTTTTTCGGGGAAATATCGAGCAGATAGTTCATGTGTTATGGAAACAAGAAAGTGTTCAAGAGTATATTTGAGAACAAGAAGCAGATATGATGACTCAATAGCATAATATTTTTGGCTACAAATTATATTAATGTTTGGGTGTGCAGATCGAGGGAGAGTTGTTATAAGGTGCATAGAATGACTGATTGTGACCATTTATGGACTCATCTCAGGCGCATTTTGTTGGTACATTGGAATTTGTTATGTATATTTTTTAGTTGTATCATGGAGTGTGTTTTGGAGAGTTTTTATGAAAAATATATAGACATAAAGTTATGATCAGTTGGTGCACCATTTGACAAACTGTGCCCCTAAACCATGGTAACTGTGTGAACTTGGAGAGAGAGTATTGAACAGTTGGGTCCGGTTTTACCCAAACAATGTTTCCCTTCCTAGATAACCGTGTGTCCCTGGGTAGAGATATGCATGTGGTTGGCACATGATTAACCCTTACTGAGCGCATCTGCCCAGGAAACTGTGTATGTGAGTTTTAATTATCCTAAAATTAGTTTTTAAATCACCGAGACCACTCTATTTAAACCTAGGATCTGGCTTGATGAATTTTAGGTTATACTAGATCCTTCTAGAGGAATTACAAGTCAATTACAAATCCTATCATCAAGATCTAATTCCCATATTGAAGATCCACTCAATTCTTGGTAATTGGATTTCATCCAATTGCTTCTTCAATTTCTCCTATATCTTTCCGGGATATTTTCATGGAATATATCCATTGATTCCATGAATATAAACATATTTTTTGAGATATAGATCAAGGAATATAGATCTAGATCTAGAATTTCAATATCGTGATGCTTTGGATAATAATTTTGGGTTCATGGGGTTATAACAAGATCTTTATTGAATTCATTATGTCACTAATATTTTGTAGAATTTTTGTGAGTTAACAAGCATAAACCACCATGGATGGTGGTCTAAATAAAACTCCCAAAGTAGTAGATTAGATATTTTTATGTGCAATTATTTATTTTATAACTTCCCATTATAATTGAGAACCAAAATTGGAGTAATTTGGAATGTTAATTTTACTTGTTCATGATTTGGAGATATAATGATTAATTAATGGTTTTATCATGGAACAAAGGGGGATACCCAATTAGATATTTGATTTGGAGATTTTTTATGGGTTTAGATATTTTAATTAAGATATTTAATTGGTTTGGTTCATATAATTAATTGAAGTAAATTAATTTTTAGATGATTGTTTTCTATTTAAAGTAATTAGTGGTGAAATAGTTATGTTCCATAAATTTTATTAATGATAATTAATTGTGATAATTAATTACTATAAAATTAGATTTTCTTGGATTTTTAATTTTGAAGAATCAACTATGGAATAATATTTGTGTTGATTTATTAGTTAATTAATGATATAATTAATGGGTTATGTGCAATGCTAATTTTTGAGTTAACTAAGGGTATTTTATATGTTTAATTAGTCATTAGATTAGTAATGTAATGATTTGGTTAATTATTGTGAATAGATGAAGGGTTAAAAACATTGAGAATGTGGGTGTTGGATTTGGCGTTCTGGACCTATTGAGATGTTGGGATTGGGACACATAATTCCTCCCCAATAGTTATCCAATCTTTTGATGTAGTGTGTTAGACAAGTAGATCTACAAAAAATGATAAATGGGGTGATTGACATAGAATTCAACAAAAAATGATATTTGGGGTGCTTGACCTGACGTTCAACACAAAATGAACAAAAATAAAGAATAAGGATTTAAATGTGAGACATGAATTGTGACCAGATCTTCTAAGATTAGTAATGAATAAATTACTATATAATAACTATTTAATTATGCCTTGTATTTATTGCTTCATAGAATTTCATACACTATTTTTTAATAGACTTGTTTTAGACAATGTTGGTGGTGGCCTACTTAGTTATACTCACACCCTACACGGGCTACCTAATCGTAACCCAAGAATACTTTTTTATTGTAGGACATGATAAGGGAAAGGCCCTAGGATAAGATTCTATTAAAGAATAGATCATGGGTAGCGGAACCAGACATGGTTTTGGATGCACTTTTGATCCATTATGTCTTTAATTGTAGTTGTATTATAGACACTTGACACTTGGATTTTAAGAGTGAGCATTCCCTTTCAATTGACTATTGTTTTTACTATTTTGAATATCATATTACAATTCAATTTTCTAGTAATATATATCGAAAAGCACTTATTTATTGTTTTTTCTTCTGTTTATGTCTTATTCTGATAAAAGAGGTTATAGTCCCCCCATAACTAGCATAAGAGACCCTCACTGCTAGTCGACACCCTCTAGCGTACTGGGAGGCACGCCTAAGGGTATCTGACAAACTATCATGGGGCACCGTTTAGTAGAACTCAGTTAGGGAGGTTACATACTGAAACATTATTAAACACTTCCTTAAAATTCTCTTAAACTTACATTGATTTTAAAATTTCATAAGAAAAAATGGGGACATACATAAAAATTGGGTGAGCTATAAAGCCTAGTATGGGAATTAAAATTTCATAAAATAAAGAGATTAAAAAATTATAGACAATAGGATTATCCTATTTAAGAAAAAATCATAATCCTGAACAATGATATGTGATATATTATGATAATCACAATGGAAACATTTGAATGTAGGAAATGACATAAAACAGTACATCCTAAACATAGGTTACGGATAACATTCCATATAACATTATTGAATAGATAACAAAAAAAATAGGATTACCCCTTATCCTATGTGATGTCTCATTAGACTAGACGTTACCCAATGCATTTGATCCCTATATAATTTTGCGCACACTCATCATATTCATTTCACTGTCATGATTAATTATATTAGATAGATCATACAAAATTGATTCATTCATCATTATATTTTGTTTTTAAATGAAGGATTATAGAATAATAACAAGTAATTCCTATATCAAATTAGTACAACATTATAATGGTGAACACCATTGATCCGCAATGTCTATGGTATTCACAATACAACTGTTTTGGCATGGAGAATAATAGTTAAATTCTAGTATCATAACATCATCACATAAATGTTCATAAAATGGGTTGCTAATATATAATTGGATCTCTCATCATATGGATATAAAATGAGATGTAATAGGGACATGTGATTATATATTTGATAATTAAAAAAATTTAAATATAAGTTATAATGTAGTAATGAATCTTGAATAAGAGATTTTGAGGATCCCGTTTCTTGAGAGTGTGACTCCAAATAGTTGGATAGAGATTGTTTAGAGCATGTGTTATTCTTTGGAGGACTCTAAAGAGGGGAGGTAAGAGTTAGAATGTTCGCCAAGTATTTTTAGTGTAAAGAAATACTTATCGGGTGGTAATTTTAAGAAATGAGTTCATATTTCTTTATTATTTATAATATTTTAGTTTTGTGATATATATAATAAAATAATCAATGTGAATTATGTCCCATGGTTTTAAAAAATTGGGCATGGTTTTCAATTATTTTATTATTGAAAAGGTTGAATATAATAAAATAATAACTTGTTTATGTGCAAGGGATTTATACTATTAGAGGAATGATTCGAAAACATAAATGTATTAATGGTTTTGGAGGATTCAAAAAGGTATTGTAATATTTTTTAAATGAACTTAAAATCACATTATTTAAAATTTTTAACATATATTTGGTCTTTGATACCATTTATAGTCTTTATTACACCATTTTTCAGTCACTAAGATGTCATAATACCCACCTTATATTTATGCAGGGTTTAATGTTTACCCGAATATTGGATAATCATATAAATTTTTTAAAAAATAACCATCAGATAGTATCAAAATTATGATTCCAAAAATAATATTTATTTAACAAAAATAATTTTCTAAAAACATGAATTTTTAGTCTTTAATATTAAATATAATTTTATTGGGATATGTTGGGTTTTAGGATAATAACAATTTTCGATGCCTTATAAAAATTACATTTGAATTAATAAAAATGGTATGATTATTTATATTTGATAAAACATATTTAATAATTATATTTTATAGAATAGATTATTTAATAAAAAATTCCCTTAGTTCAACAAAAATAAATTTCTTAATTGGATTTTAATATTTAACATATATATTTTTTGGGTTTGATTATATCAAAATATAAATCATTTATAATGTCAAAATAAGAGGATGAAAAATATTCATTAGTGTAAAAAAATTATTGTATATAGCTCTCTATCAGGGGTCTTGATAAGTATCCCTTTAATACATCATCATATTCTCTAAGTGTATGTTATGTGACAGTGATACTTTGATGGGGTGATTTGGCATAATTTGTTTGTGTCATGTTCTCAATGAGATTTAAATTCACCTGTAAACTTTTTCACTCATGTTTACGTTGTTAGATCTCAGACTGGACACTATAAAGAGAAAGGTCCAATGATTCTATTTACAATCTCTGCTATGATAAATGGCCATCGTAGGGTAATATCTGACCATATAATTTCATCACATCCTTTGATTATTTCAATTGAATTTCATAAAACCATATATTTATACTAATCTTAGGATCATAGTTCAATGCTTATACTATCAATAGTAATGATTCGTAATTGTCTGATAAATCTAATATGATATAATAAAACAAAATAACAGAATATGTTTTCTATAACTATATTATGTAATACTATATATAATTAAATCAAATGGGAAGATTTATTTATAACAATTAAAGACATTACCAAAATATTACTATTTTAATTTTAATTACAAAATCAATTAATGTGATTTTAATTGATTAACCAGATAAACATGAAGAGAAAAATAAATATAGAATACGTGTAATGGAGTTATGAAAATCCATCAATGTTTTAAATGTTAGAAACACTTCTTTTTCTTTTTTTCAATGAAATGTGACAATTCCATTAAAAAAAACCTAAATATTCCATATTAAAATTTGGTGAATATATTAATATATAGGTGAAATTTACATCAATCAATTATTTTTGTGTATATAATTAAATTCTAGAATCTATTTATAGTAATATGAAAATGTGGAAAATGATTCTAGGAAAAAAATATGAGACAAGGTCAGTATCCCTTCCACAAAGCTTACTAATACATTATTTATACAACAAGATATTAAATTAAAAATAAATTTGTAAAACCAAAAACATAAAAATTTTAGAATAAAATAGAAGTGGATATAGATATTATGACCGTAAAATATTAATAAATGAAATATAATCATTAAAAATAACAATATAGAATTGGATTCTTACTAAAATACATTAACATGGATCTCATCTAAATCATTATTGTTTGAAACTAATTTATAAGGATTTTCTAATTGTTATAAACTCATTACAAAAATATATGTATAATTATTATTAAATATTTTATTATATTATAGAATTTATTGACATTTTGTTTAAAAACTCTTCATTAATATTTCATTTCCATGTGTTATCTATTTTGCTTTACATGTACATTTTGGTCTTATATTCATAGATCATAAATCTTGATTTCATATCATCAAAAATTTTAATCAAGATATTAATATCATATTAAGTAATAAAATAAAATTTTAAATTTTTCAATTAATGTAATTAATATAAAAAATAAAATATCTATTCACTGAGATGGTGGACCCTACTTACAGATTGATGTTATTTTAATTTTATAATAAAATGTGGAAAAGAAAGGTAGATGGTAATTTCCAATTATCTGATTATATTTCAATATTAATTTAAATATATATATATATATATCTCAATTGCATCATTACATCCATCAATTATAGGCCATGATAAAAATTTTGCACCATTTCTACATGGAGGTTGTAGTTCATACATATGCTTATGTGCGACATATATGTTCCACTTATTGGAAGTTAAAAAGTTAGATTATATAAATTCATTATTGAAGAATATTATATTTAAAGATATCATTTAATTAAATAAATTATATCATAATAACATACAATGAATGGTGGTTATGAAAAATTAAATAAATCACTTTGTGGATGTGCATGTTTGCACATACACACAGGTGATACATTCATTTCCCATTTTATAGAAAAGAGTATAAAGGTTAATCTAGAATATTAATAATTATTATTATATTTTGGAAATTAATTTTATTATTTTAGTAAGAATAAAATATATATTATAGAGTAATAAAAATAAATTAATTTCAAATATTTTAGTTTTGATGATTACCTCTTCTTTGAGATACCTCATTTGGCTTGCTCCTTTAGCCTTCATCAGATGATCTAATGGAAAGATAAAAAAATCTAGGATGTGTAGAATGATTCCTTGAACGTATTTTTTGTAGTATATCATATAATAATTTTCTTAAATAGTTTGAATAATATTAGAGCTGTTTTCCTTTTATAATTGAGTAAGGACGAATTCTTATAAATACCTAAAATATTATTATATTTTATATATCCTAAACATGTTAAGTGGATATAAAGATTAATATTATATTATTTTAATGGGATAAGATATAAAAATGAATAAAATTGAAGGTTCATTCCATCTTATTTTCTTTAATAATTTTATTCTAATCATTTTGAAATAATTTTTACTATTACAATAGTGATGATTTTTACCTAAGTAATTATTCATTATAATAAAAAATAAAATTATATATACCAAATTTTAACTTCATAAGTAAAAATTTGGAAACAAATTCATCAAATTCTATTATATCATGTGTTATATATTTATTTAAAATTAATCCAATAAAATGGAATGATTTTTTTTAGGATAATTCATTCTTTCAGAATGAAATTAATTTATTTAAGAATTATTACTATTAAACACCATCATATAAATTTATATATTTTTCTTTAAATATATATTAAAAAAAATTGTATATTATTTCATCAATATATAATATTATAATTTATTAAATAATTTTTAAATTTAAAATATTATTTAAAAAATACGCTTTTTATATCAATTTTTTTATCTATATTTATAATAAATTAAAAAAAAATTATTAATCATATATATTAAAAAAATTATTATTTTAAAGAAATATTTGAATTATATACATTAAATTATAAAAATTAATTTCATAGGGATAATTTCATAATATTATTCATGGTGTATTTTGACAAAGTAATTTAAAAAACAATATCTATCCAATCAAATTAGAAATTATTTCTATAAAATTTTAAAATTATAAATTTACTATAGTCACATTAGAATTAATTTTTCACTTGTAATGTTGATGAACAATTATTGTAATTAATTTAAATTGAAACTGAGAAAGTCATCATTAAAGTGTGACTTGTGATGATGGTGAATGATGGATGTTCTAGAGGTATTTTGTACTATAGTTTTCGAACATGAATTTAAGAAGAATACTGAATGGGTGTTCTGAAACACATGATATAGAGATAATGATACCGAATATCAATGTTTGAGTTACTCTAATAATTGTTACGATGTACTTATGAAGCATTCAAATATAAAAAAAAAGAGTCAATTGTTTACAAAGAATAGTATACATAAGATTCGTATAGTTTTTTCACATAGTATAAAAGTAATCATCTGAAATGAATAATAATGTGAAAGAGTTATTTTCTCATATTTTAGGATGATTCTATGTTACATAGTTTATATTAGTCTTTATATAAGATAATATATCGAAATTATATACTAATATGATGATTTTGAGTTATACATCATCATGAAGTTGAGGAAAATAAGAGAGCTATAATTTTTTAACAAACTGCATGTTTAAAAATTAATTAATGATTATATAATGATTTATGAAATTAATAAGTTTCATGTATTTGTGAGAAATAAATTTTATTCAGGACATGTTAAATTAATAAATGATAATGTAATGGAATATGGATAATGTTTTTGTCTTGAAGGTAATTCAGGAAGTTGATGAAAAAAATGGTGAAGAGGCACATGGACCATCAAATATTAATGGAAATTCGTTTAGTAGAAGAAGAAATTAGGTTGTTAGTATTGGAATAAAGGATGAAGATATTTGAGTAACTAATAATATAGATAACATATATTGATGTAGATATTAATTTATATTTGTTATTAAAGTATGATTGATTAATCATGATGATGATATAGATCAAAGAGAAAAGTTTTTTTTTCAGAATTTACTAAAATTTGTGACTATCACTGGAAACAAATATTATGAATGATTGATTTTTATTTAAATATTGTTGTTTTATGAATATTATAATATTCCTATGTTTAGAAGATCTAACGTTAAATATTGTAGTAGCTGAATTAGCTAATATGTTTAGAAGCGGATAAGACCAAAATGTGAAAATATATCTTTTTTTATATATTATTATATACCATGATCGTGATATTGGAATTTCTGATGGATAAATAGAATAAAGACAGCAGAATCTCAAGAGATATGTCATAGTTTTTTTGTTATTTTGAGGAATAATGATAGAAACATATAGTTATTAAATTAATATTTAAGTAGAATGTATAATTGAAAGAATAAATATAATAGAGAGTTCTATTATCAATATTATTTGAGTTATTTGTAAGAAAATATAGAATTATATTTAAATGTGAAATAATTTAGATGAAAATTATTCTTAGTTTTCTTGAGTTACAGAACCAAAATATGAAGAATATTTAAGTGATTTCAAATAAAATTTATGTGTTTTCAAATTCCACATGATGATTCTGATATATATGTCTTTATAAAAAATTAAACTATCACAAGACATGATTTTAATAGAGTTTTATTGATGTTTTTTATAATACTAACAATGAATATAAATTTTTAAAAAGGAGGTTATAAAAAATTGGTCAAAATTAAGGCAACTTCACTAGAATATATTATAAAATTTTGAATATATATAATTGTATATAAAATTTCGATAAGTGATTCATAAATATATGATTATTCTAATGATAATATTGTATGGATACTATGTGATGTTGACATGAATGTTCTATAATATTAGTTGATTTTTATAAACAACTCAATATGACCTACAATGTATAGAGAATCTATTGAGTTGTGAAAGGATGAGAGGCAGCTGAACTCTACCTTCAATATATCAGACCAATTGTAAGTAGAAATGATACAAATGTTATGTGATTTGGAAAAAAAATTCATTGAATATGAGTTGATTTGGAAGGATTTAATTACAAACATTTGTAGTTGACAATGAATACAACAAGGAATATATTAAAAAGGAATTTTCACCATTTTAAACATTAAGAGAATATGTTTTTTATGGATTATTTTGACATCACAGACAAATTGGTTATCAAATAACTACTATTAAGGAAATATATATTTTATTGGTGATTTATGGATATGAAAATGATATTAATGATATTTTTCAAGGGATGATGTATGTGGAACATTACAGAGTAGTGGAAGGTATTAAAATTTATAATGAAATTGTTGGAAGATAGTTTAGTTTTCAGTAGAAACCTAATATTACAATACTATTTTGGGAAAATTATTATAAATTCGCACCACCTATAATTTTTTATGTTATGATGATTCCTTCTCAATTTTTATAATCACTGATGTTGACTAGTTATGAAATATGTTCCTTTAAATAGTACCAATATTTTTTTAAGAAGAAAACAATATTTTGATCAAATACTAGGTGTTATTATCTATATAAATATTGGATTTCATGTGTTGTGAATTGTATAGTGATCACACAAGATTCAACGATAATAATATTTTTGGAATTTTAAATATTTAATGGCTTATATTATTATTAAAAATAATTCGAGAAAACGTTCCCACATTGATTGATCATCCATCCCACCATCCACCAACTCATAGTGAGGCCACATGATCAACTAAACATTAACCTATAAAAATATTTCAATGAATTGTGGTAATAAAGATTAATGTTCTCATTTTTAATGCATAAAAACACAAGTTAAATGTTTGAAAAATCATTTTACAATATTTCCTCAATAATCATATCAAAGAAACTCTTTTTTTTATGTCATACATTTAAATTCTTTGTGATTAATATTTTAAATATTCATGTTCCAAATACTACATGTTAACTACATGGCTATTAAAAATATGATTTAACTACTCAAATAATCATTCCCACATTATCCTAGCAAATAAAATAACCACAATGAGAAACAAATTTGTAACAATTAAAAAAAAACCAATATAGGTATTCCTAATTTATTATTGAATGTATCAAATAAAATACTTTATGAGTTACCTTATATAACTGGTGAACTATCCTATGTTATCAAAATAGAAATGTTATAAAATAAAAATTAAAAAATCCTTGAATGTTGAAAAAATGTAAGGAAAATTATTTTTCCAAATAATATATATATAATTTGTTAAAAAATATCTGATTTTATATTTAAAACAAGGAAACTAATAAAAATATGTATCCAAATAATCTTATCATTTTAAAAAAAATAATCCAAAAATTTATTAATTTTTAACGAATTTTCAAATTTAACAAAATGATGAATAATTTTTTACTACAAATAATTATAAAAATACACTCTCGATCTTACAATCACCCATTATTTACCTTAACATATAACATATAATGTGAATGTTTCATCCATGACTAATTATATATAATTTTAGTATCACTAAATTGCATTAAGGTCCATTAAAATTATCATACACTAATAAAACAGAAACACACACACAAACATAGAAATATATATATACACATAATTTTACTCAATGAATCTAGTAGAATAATGGGAAAACTACATTAATTATATATTCTTCAAAATATTCGAGAAAAAATAGACAAAACATATAATTATATTTTATAATATAATAATTCATAATCCAGGAATCAATATAAAAAAATGATGAACAGTTTCTCATAAAACCCAAAATAAATTAATCTTACCAATTAACAAAAAATTATTCAGCTACGAATCAATATTATCCATATCTTTATTGTGTTATCATGTTGACCAATCATCCTAAGTAATTTTTTTATAGATATTATATTCCTATATTTGGTACATCAGAAACATATATTTCTTTATATGGTTTCCATGCTCAGATGAATCCCAAATCATAAAATCATTATGAAAATAAATGTTATAAACCCATTACTATATAAAATAATGAATAAGAAAAATTAATGGAATTTTAATTTAATCTTAATTTATATAGATTTAAAATTCCCCAGGAATTCAAATAAATAGTATTTAGAGGAACCCCTCATGGAATGCTGGATAATAGAGGGAACAAAAAATTATATGATTATATTATGATGACTATAAAAAAAGAAATGTACATCGTTTTTAAATGTGGAATTATATATAATATACACATAAAACCCCCTTGGATATATCTTTATAATATTTTTGACATGTGTGACTTTGATATATTTTTTACAAAACGTGCACATGATTCTGTAAAAAAAATCACTTCCCCTCATTTTTTTCCACCTCATTTCAATAAATAAGAAATTTAATTAAAATATATAATCCCATATATAAAATTATATATTTTTATTATCTAAAAACTATATATAATTTCTCAATGATAATAAAAATATCACTTAATATCATCATTAAACCATTCATTTAAAAATAATTTTTTTTCATTTAACTCCAGAAACATAATATTTTACAATGATCAAACTACCAAAAAATTAACAATAATAATATTTACAAATGAATATAAAAAAATCATCAAAACCAATAATGATCACCTAATAAATTTTTTTAAACATAATATATTTATCATGTTTAGTATAAAAAATAATTCAATCCAAACACCATATTTTTCATCGTAAATATTATAAAATAATTAATTATTTTTACAATCTATTATAAAAAAATCTACAATTATGTTATAAGCTTTCATCATAATGAATATATTCTAAGAGATATTCCATTTAATGTTATCACATTCTAAAAGGTAAATAATATCAAACTATACCAACACCCCCATAAAAAGAATCTCAATTAAAATTAGATAAATGTTTCCAATAAAAATAATAAAATTATTTAGTAAATTTTCAATATTTATTCATCAATGAATTATTGTAAAAAAATCTTACATATTTAGTAAATAATGTAAAGAACTAATATTTTTTTATTTTTTAATATTTGAAAATCCCACAAAATCTATAAATAGTGTTTCTAAATGACCATATCAGCTAGTGGTTTCTAACCCCTGAAGTAAATTATTCATTGTATTTTAAAAAATAAAAATATCTCAATATGAATTAAAAAACTACTATAATTTTACAAAATCATTTGAAATTTTATAATATTTTCGTTAAAATTTAAAAATCTAACTTATTTTACATAAAATATTTTTTTCATACACTTTAAAAATTCTATTTTGAATCACAACCTAGAATTTTTTAAAATCATTAAGATCCATATTTACAAAATTTTGGTAATTATATTTCTTGAAAATATATTTTATATTTCATTTATAATGATATATAAAACATTTACACTAGCCTTTCTTGTCAAATTTAAATTTATATATTTTTTATATTTGTATAAAATGACAAAAAAACTATATATAAAAAAATCATGTATCATTACATTATGAAAAAATATAATTAGAAATAATCATATATTAATTTTTGACTCTAATTTTAGTTTAGAAACATATCAATAATAAGAATCTAGATCCATCTATATACTTATGGTCAATCCAAAAAAAATTATATATACCCCGAACATTATTCCTATAACAACACATCATTAGAATTTGAGTGATTTATATCAATATTGAACTCTTATTTTAAATTGAGTCTCATTTTTCACAATACAGGATATACATGAACCTATTGAATCATAAATTTATAGGAAACATGTATCTATATAAATTGTTTAATTATTTTAACACAAAACAATTATTGATACCCTATTTTGATTCCCTATCCAAGATTACGAAGCTTAAATTTAAAGGATTCATTGTCTGTAAGCACAAATACTTACATGGAATTGGTCATTGAAATTTGGTGAGTAATTTTCATTTAATTCTGAAATATTATTAACTATAAAAATAAAAAAGTCATTTTATATTCTATAAAAATACCACATGACCCATCTAGTTATCATAAATCCAATAAATGGAACTTTAGAGAATAAAACTACACATGGGTCACCCTTGAATATTAAAATCTAATGTATATTATAAAATTATAAAAATTAAATTTATATGAAATAGAAATTATCTAATAAATCATTTATAGTAAATTCTTAAATAGTAACATTATTATAATATTTTGATACATTCCAAATTAAATCCCATGAAAATTGGCGAGAAACCATAGCCTTGGGTAAAAAATAATCATAAATGAAGTTTTTTTAAATTGTGGATGTGGATAAAATTATCATAGGATAATCAACATATTTTCATGATATAGAAACCAATAGACACCATTTTTAAACAATGGAAATTGGTAAATAAATTAATATTTTTTTCTATACTATGACCATGAAGAAAGGTATTACCATCGATTTATTTATCATCAAATTCGATAATATTTTGATTAATTTTAGGTTAATGGTATAATTATTTCCATATAATAAAAATCATTGAAATATGTATCCTATAAAAAAAATACATCCACTAGTTGGTTTCAATCTGCTGCCCCACTAGGTTTTGGGAGAGATAGATCAAACACTAGTATATGAAAAAATAAATAGACTTATTAGTGTGTGTTTTTTGTATGTGTGTGTATATATATGTTTATATATATTAAAATTGAATTTCAAATAAGTTTATATATTATAACTCAACATAAAATTAACTATATATATGAATATAACTATTAAAATGTATATAAATATATAATATAGAGAAATATGAAAAATATTAATATAAATTATGTGTAAAATATTTTAATGTTTTAATGGTTGAGTAAATGAAATTATGTATGATTATTAATAAAATAATAACTACATTATTATTATATAATATTTATATATATATACAAATATAAATGTATAAATTTATTGTTATATATATATATATGATGAAACAAAAACACATACACAAATATATATATATATATATATATATACAATTCATATTAGTGTTTTTTATAATATTTTTATATATGCATTCATGTAGTCCCACATACATATATACACACACAAACATACAGACTTGCACAAACCCAAATGTTTCCACATAAAATTATTTTTAATCTTGTTGGTGTGGTTCCTTTTTCATCAACTAGAGTTATTTAATTTGAAATTAATTAGAGTATTTATAATTAACTTTTCAAACCCTATTGGAACAATTTAACCAAATAAGGGAATTATGAAAACATTTTTCTTTTTATAACTAAATTTAAAACTATAGGTTCCTATATTGATAAACTATAAATATTTTTTTCATAAAAATTCTATAGATAAGATATAAATTTTTTTTAAAATTGTGTCCATATGGTGAATTTATTCCAAATATACTATAGTGGTCGAGTGAAATCATGGTTAAAAAATACACACGGAAAAAAATTGGCTATACAACGGCTACAAAGAAGCCATAATTTTAATAAATTTCCCTTATTATGAAAATGGAGGAAACATGTTGGCTATGAGCATTTTTTTGTTAAACCATGATAGAAATGTTCGTTCATAGTACAATTTAATTCAGAGAAAAAATGAATATTTCAATGTAGATAAAAATAAATATACTAACATTCACTAATGGAAAATTTGAAAAACTAAAAAGAATATATTTATTTGAATACCAATAAACCAAATTACATGGGCTATGAAAATAATTACAATGCCAACAACATACATATATGTATGAAATATATCATATAATTTATCACATGACACCTAAACATATGGAACCTTAGGGGATGAGTCCACATAACAATATAATATTTTACTTTCATCTTGAAGAAACAACTATGATTATGAGAAATATGGAATAATTTATTTGTGTTTTTTCTAAGTGAAAGTATTCATATCCTGTAATATAATAGAGAACTATTATAAAATAATGAAAATTAATAATATATGGAAATAGAAATTCATCAGTTGATAAATGGCTCCCTAGTCTTCCATGACATCATACAAAGAGCATAATAAAAATCATCCATCCATTTATCTAATCATTTTTAAAATACCAAATCAGAGGATAATTGCTATAACGATAATTAAAATTATTATTAATTGAAAATTATATATGGTAATAATGGAAATTTTATAAAATTTTTTATACATTAAGAATAATGAAAAATTTATTTATTTTTTGAAGAAGAAATGGGTGATAATTGAGAAAAAGAAATTACAAATATATAATAGGAAATCAAATATGGCATTATCATGATTAATATAATAAAAAAATCATATATTAATAAATAACCCATATCTATATATTAAATAAATAAATAAGGAAACAAATAATTATTACAAAATAACCCCACATTTTTAATTTCATGCTCTGAATAAAATAATATGTTTATGTCTCCAAATGTATTCATTATTGAATCTCTATTATATACATTTATAATTGTTAGAAGCAACCATGAAAAAGTAATAAAATCATGGCGTCTTTAATTTCATGTAAATAATGTGTACTTTTTTCATTGTATGGAATTATTATGAGACAGTGCGCTCTGACAGCACATGATTCCAAGGCCCTGAGATCCTGGAACGATATTTTGATCTTTTTTTAAGGTATATTATGTAAAATAGTGAGTGGGTCTTTTCATATCATTTGAACCAGTTCTCAGATAAAAAATATTAGGATGCTGTTGAATTTAGATATCCAAAATTAATTTAGAATTGAATTAACTTCATTAGAGAAGGTCCTATCAGAAATGTTTATTTTCGAAATTTTTTAGAAAAATTATAAAATAATGTAAAAATTTATTTTAAATTTTTTCTTATTCATTGATATGAAGACAGAAACACTGCCCTACAGCGACGAGGAGGCGATGGGGGGTATTAATGAGCATTATTAATGGCATTCGTCACACAATGTAAAGATGAAATGAATAAAGCATAACATTAATGATGTTTCATAAATGAAACAATGTATTGATGTGATGTTGTGTCATAATAGAATTATTGTGACTTATTTTCATTATTTAAATGGAATATCAGAGATGATAGAATTAAACCCTAACAAGTATCTGACTAATCCCCAATGAAATTCATCTCTGATGAAGAAGGACAAAGAACGCTGGTGAGACATCATTGTTAGGGACACACCCTCAATGAATGGAGCCAAAAGTGACAACGTCGATGCCTTGATCTATTGAGGATGAGCATTTCAGTATCAAAAGTAAAAAAGGTAGGGGTTTTTTTATTTTGATGTTCTTCCCTAGTTTTTCTATAAATGATGAATGTGGGTCAACCCACGAATTGGTTGATCCAAAAATCATTCATTTATGTGGGAGGCTAACATTTTTAATTGAATTTCATTATCTGTGGTTTGAAATTATTATTATTTTATTTAAATCAGAATTCATGGACCTCCAATGATTTTAAAATCATTTCGTCGAGGGTGTGGGTGGAGACAGACAAGTCCTCATCACCTTTGTCTTGTAAGTTCATTGTGGTCGTATCCTCAAATTGTCTGCTAGAGGAATTCGTGGCCTAGGTATAGATAACAGTGAACTAGGTGGCCAATTGGCATTCAGAGATTATAAATAGACCATGAGAGATATTATGGAGAACCATTAATGGTACCTTCATGGAGCAGTCACCGATGGAGGCCTACTGCGGTAGCCATGGGCTGGTGGTGGCAATAGTGGGTACGAGGCGGTGCACCCTGATGGTGCCATGTAGGGAGGGTTGCAGTCGGCTCGGGCCACAGCGCAGCGAGAGGAACCAGTGGGTGGCTACAATGGACGCGGTCCTTATACTAAGATAGAGGACTATAGACACAATACTATTCCACATACCACATAACGGTGGAGTCCACCCTCGGTGACGCGTGGGGAGATGGAGGCAGACCGTCCATAACATCCAACCGTGTCATAGTGAGGCAAACCTCTCAGACACTGGACGACCAGGAAGGGTGAAAACCACCCGGTGGGACAGACCTGCACCGGTGGGCTATACCCACATACTCGAATTCTTGTCCATCCCCTAGATTTCTAGGCCGGACTAGACTGGGACACCTAGTGACCCGATGGGCTGATCCATCAGCCAAAAAATAGTTGGTTCCAATGATGCTTATTGGGCCTCGCCCACTGACCAGGCCGGACCAGACCAACCGAGAATCTATCCAAGTTAGGTCAAGCCCGTATAATTAAATTGCCATATGTGGGACCCCAAGGATGGGTTGGATGGGTCAGTCTGTCTGGGTAGGACCAGGCGTTGTTGCAACCAGCTCCCAGATTACTAAAACACTCATATCATACAAATCGCGTGTTTGATTAATGAGATGTTTTTTGTGATGGGACCCTCATGAAGTGGTGGATATTTTCCATGATTTTTGGTGAATTTAATGGATGTTATGAAGCAAAAAATGTATTCAGGATCTTTTTTTACAAGAACTCCACTTACTGATCCCCACAGTTGGTTGGGCCTTAAAGACTGCTCGATAAAAACCAAGTTGGAAGGGCCTCTATGTGAATCGGGATTCCCATGGTGGGTAGAAATGATGTGTCACACAAAAGATCCATACTAATCAATAGAATAAGTACCTCAGTTTGTCCAATGTGAGATGTAGCTCTATTTTACATGGCATGCCCACAGTTGGGAGCATCTATGTGTAACCCAGCAAAACCATGGTACTTATTAGATATGAGCACCATAGTAGTCCAAGGATAGTGGGAAGTTGTTCTATGTGATGAGGAAAGACCACTATACTTGACAGAGGAGGATATATCCAATAAACTAGGAGTTCAAGGATATGAATAACGATGCAACTATCTCTACCATAGATTATACCAAGTATGAGATGTGTATTTTACTTGGTGTTATGTGGTTGATGTCATTATTGGCTTTATTGCCTCTATGTTTTATGATTTTAGTGTTTTCCTTCTTGTACTACTAAGATACCTTTGAGGGTATTAGAATCCCTATTAAGTATTGTTATACTCACCCATGCACAGGCTTTTCCCACATGTGTTGTGTCTCGTGAAGAAGATTGATGTTTTGAAAGAGGTTCTTGGGGGGGACAGGACTGACCAATGCTATGATGGTGGAATTGGGGGCATAGGACTAGGTGGTTCCCTATAGTTCTGGATGGGTAGTACATACTACTTCATATTCTAGTAGATTCAAAATTTTCACGATTTGGTGGGGTTTTCAGTGGACGACCATGAGAGATTCCCTTTTTTACTTCACTTTTTTAGTTCCTTGTTGGGTTTGTATTCTGGCCCACTTACATTCACTTTTACATTCACTAATCATTGTTTTAGTGGTATACTTTTTTCCCCTTTCATTGTTTTTGGGCGTGGTTGAGTGTGCGTGTGTACTGGATTAAATGAAAATTCCTCGATCTTGCAGGTTGATGCCTCAGGAACTAGTCTTCATCCCCTGTCATTCGAAAGGTGTGATTAGGGTAGTCACAACACATGCCCTAGGGAATGGGTGGTGACAATGTTGTATGAAATAGTAGAGGTCACTTCCACGTCATTGACCAATAGTCTATGATTTTTTGTGGAAAAAGTGTTATGTGTTTTTAGTCTAACATCATGGTTTAGGGAGTCTACTATTCGTGTGGTAACCGACATATCCAAACACTTGACCTCAAATTCTACATTTTGGATCTGTTCAAGAAAGCATTTATTTCATAACGTGTCTCCTTATGTTATTTTAAAAAAAGGCATCTCACTATGTATAACCTTATGAACGTGGTAAATTAATGATACATGTCTGGATGCCTCCATAAGAATGACTATACAGGATCCTGATATGAGGTTATTAGGACATCCTGCCTAGTGAAGAGGTGTCTGTTCATGGACGAGTTCTAAAGTTGGCACCATCGGGCGGTGCACTAGTGACAACACAACTCAATGGTTAACATCAACTACTGGAGGTTCTAGAATCCGACATGCATATAATAAGATCCATACATAAGTTTTATAGATAGAGACCAACTAGTGTTAGGGGGTAGATAGATCCTTAGGAATTTAGGGTTTGGCTAGAGGTTGTGAGCCATGTATTTTGGTATGTGTGGTCACTGCCTAACTAGATAGTGGTCTTGGTAGTGAGCCTTCTGGATGGATCAATATGGAGATGCATCAGTTTGACTACATAGACAAACGATGAGGTGATCCCTACCTAGACAGGCATCAATAGGGTTTTCCAGGAAGTGTTTTTTCCCATGAACTTGTAGTTTGTGCATATTTAGGTGATGCTTCTACTTCATAATGGAAACATGATGGTAGATGATAACTCAACAAGGTTCATCGTGTTGTCTCCCTACTCCATAGACTTGGTTCAAGACCCATTATTCATGCCTCAAGCCTTTGAGTAGTGGATCAAGTGGGAGATTAGGGAACCTGTGTTTCTTCACAGAATCCCTACACAAGACAGGATGTTGGAGTGAGAAATTTTTTTTGGGTGATTCATGGTTGAGAAAGCACTAAAATCTAGAGCCACTAGTATACCCCAGGCGACAAATTCATTTGAAGGAAATAGAAAATATTCACATTTTCCCAAGAGGGACAGGTCTTTTATAGGCCAACCCTAGGACTCAGGGATGGTATTACAAGGATCTTAGTCAAAGGGGAGTCAGTAGGGTGAAATATAGTGCCACTCATGCGGCAGAATGGGATACATGGAACTTGACATCCCAATCCTTTGTATAGATGACAAGAAAATGTTAAAGGGGCCTGAGAGGCAGTGGCATTGGTTCGATCGAGGAGGTCTCTAGGGTGGAGGATGAGGCAGGGGAGATGGGCAAGTGGCAGGCAGTGGGAGAAAGTTTGAGGTGTTACCGCCACCACCCATATGAGGTCCACCACGACCCTAGGGAGTTGGTGGGAATGGGAGAGATTATCTCTAGGTAGAGAGACTTATGACCATGACACTCTTGATATGATCTGAGGTATGATATGTGTTTTCTCCACCCTAAATGTTGTTCATAAAGACATAGGTTATAGTCACACATTCATTACCACGAATCTCATTCGGAGCTTGGATATTCCTATCAAGTTATTGCCTCAATCCTTACAGTAATAGACACCTATTGGAGACGATTAGGTGATTACACAGAAGTTCCAGTAGTGTGAGAATACTCTAAGAGTTGAGAGCTTCATCTGAGATCTTTTAGTAGAGGCCTCAAGGCCATACGATGCCATGTTAGTTATGGAATGTTTATCCACTGTCCATGAATAGATGGATTGTTTTCAGTGTACAATTTAGTGTGTCCACATAAATGGCACTAGGTTTTCCTTCACTGGAAAGAAGGAAACCATTATATTGTAGGGTGAAATTTGTAGGAGGTGGGTGAAACTAATCAATCACCAGCTAGCTAGCATCAGAATTGTGTAGTGGATGATAGGATTCAGAGCATTCCTATAGTGGTGGACAAGATCAAGTATGTTTTTCCTGAGAATATTCTGGGACTACCTCCTCATAGAGAGGTAGAATTTTGCATCATCATGTACACCAGGATGTCACCAATATGCTAAGTGGAATATCTTATTGCTCAGGGAGAGCTTCATGAGATGTTTGTATAGCTAGAGGAATTGTAGGAGAAGTCATTTTTTTGGCCTAAAATTTCACCATGGGCATCCCCTGTGCATTTTTCCAAGAAGACAGACATGAGTTTGGATGTTGTGTGTGGACTTCCAATGCCTGAACCAGGTGACCATGGAGAAAAATTATCCACTGCATAAAATTTATTATGTCTTTGAATAACTAAAGGGATAAAGGTGGATCTCAATGATAGACCTCTGATCAGGCTATCACCAACATCATGTACATGATGTAGATGTACTGAAGACAACCTCCACATGCCGGTATGACCACTATGAGTTCTTAGTGATGCCATTTAGTGCGAAAAACAACCCAATAGGGTTCATGGGCCTCATAAAGAGTATATTGATGACTTACTTTGACTGTTTTATCTGGTCTTCATCGATAACATCATGGTGTACATAGCTTCAGAGGAGGAGCAGGCATCAGACCTACTGATAGTCCTAGAAACACTATCAGAGCACAATATTTATTTAAATCTCTCAAAGATTCAGTTTTCGATTCGGGAATTCCAATATATGTGACACATAATCTCAATTCTTGGATTTGGAGTGGATCCCGCAAAGATATAGGCAATGTTCACTTGGGAGCAACCCATGAGCCTAATTGAGGTGCAGAAATTCTTTGGGTTGGTTGGATACAATCAATGGATTGTGCACAAATTTTCCTGAGTATAAGTACCTTTATCATCCTTAAAATAGAAGGGGAAACCCTTTGTGTGGATAGAAAAATGTCTATCGAGTTTCTGAGAGCTGAGGAAAATATTGACTAGTGCCCCCATTTTGAGACATCAAGATGAGGGTGTTGGTTCTGTAGTTTATTAAAACACATCAGGGACCATTATGGGTTTTCTCATGATGAAGGATCAAGCACGGATCACCTAAAGTTCACGATAGTTGATGCAGAATGAGCTAAACTATGCGACTCGTGACTTGAACATAGTATCACTAGTCTTTTCCATTAATATATGGTGGCACTACTTTATGGGTGAGTGGTTTATAGTTTACTCCAACCAAAAGAGTTTTAGGTATGTCATCTTCAATAAGGACCTAAACATTAGATAGCATCGATTTCTAGAGTTCCTCTAGTACTATGACATTGAGATTGTTTATACACTTTGGATGGGGAACATGGAGGCAGACACCCTTCTTAGGAGGACCATTTTGAAGCTACTGAGTGAGGAAATAAAGATGCTCCCTGTGATGTAGATATCATTAGTTGATGAGGGTATATCCACATAACTTCATATAATGACTTTTAGTCCCCCTCTCTTAAGGCGAGTCAAGTAGGTACCACTGGTGGATATGGAATGTATGGCCTGACCTACCCAGATACCTTTAGGATGGGCTCGTGATTGTTTTTTCATACGTGGGGGGTAGAACATCCTTTTCAAGGGATTCACCGTATACCTAGTGAAATTATGGGAGTCGTTGATGATATAATTCCATATGTCCCATTTAAAGGTACATCCCGGAGTTGTAATGATGTACTAGGACCTATGTTTTCAATACTGGTGACCAAGGATGAAGAAAGAAGTGGCCAAGACCATTTCACGATGCCTCACATGACATCAATTAAATGTCGAGCATTAGTTTCCAGCAGGCTTAGCCCAGCCACACAAGGTACTAGAGAAGAAATGGGACGGTATCTCGATTGACTATGTGATGTGGTTACCCTGTACATCTAGGGGCCATGACTCTATCTGGGTTTTCGTTGACTCACTCACCATGTCATCACACTTTATACCAATATAGAAGTAGGTACTAGTTGGGTGTGTGGGAAACCTCTACATACATTAGATAGTGCATCTCCATAGAGTTCCATTAATGACTATCTCAGACTTCAATTCACAATTCACATCCTAGTTGTGGGAGGGATTACAAGAGTAATTCGAGACTCAAATATGCTTGATCATAGATTTTCATCACAAGACGGATGGTCAGACAGAGTTAACCATATGGACCATGGATGAAATGCATCATACATGCATCTAGGATTTTTTTCAAAGTTGGTAGGACCACCTGACACGGGTGTAATTTGCATACAACATCAGATAGCAATCCACCAGTGGCATGGAAAAGTTTGAGGCCTTCTATGAGAGGCTTTATAGATCACTCATATGCTAGAAAGACCAAGGGGAGTCGACACTCATGAGTCCAGAGTTGGTACGGGCTACCTCTGAGATGTAGAAGATAAAATCAGAGTAGATGAGGACTGCAAAAATTAAGAAGAAGTCATATTCTGGTAGAATATAGAATCCTTTAGTGTTTGAGGAGGGAGATCACATATTTCTTCGGGTCTCATCTCAAAGAGGATTAGGGAGATTTTTCTAGGGCAACAAGCTATCTCTGAGGATCATCAGATCTTTTTAGACCCTGAGATGAGTTAATGTGGTGGCATGCTGCCAAGCCCTCCCCACAAAAGATACACCAGGTGCATGATGTTTTCCATGTGTCACAGTTGAGGAGGTTCGTGCGTGGACCATTACACGTCATCGACTGGGGCATGGTGGAAATTGACGATGTGGTGACATTTTATGAGATCCTTGTTCAGATAGAGGATTTATAGGAGTGGGTCCTAAGTGGGAAGTAGATTCCTCTGGTGAGAGCTTGGTGGAAGCACAGGAATCACCAGTAGAGAAAATCTGATTGGGAGGCACATATTTGTGCTCAGTACCACAATTTTTTTGTTTTGTTTTTTATTTTGGATTTTGGGGACATAACACCCCAGGTGGGGAGTACGTAATGTCTTAGAAATTTTATGTAATTTTATTTATTATATAGAATAATTTTGATACAGAAAACTTAGACGAAACATGATCCAGATTCCAAGTGAGCCTGGATTAGTATTCTGAATTTTTTTAACGTATGTTTAGTATACATGTGAGAAGGTTTTTATAACATCTAAACCAGTGCTCAGATAAAACATCTAATGAAATTGTTTAATTCAAAACACTGGATTTTCATAAAATGGTAGAAACTTCGGCTGACATGGGCCGAATGGAAATGTTTATTTGTGTATTTTTTAAGAAAAATAATAAAATAAATTAAAAAATTATATAATATTATTTCTCATTCTTTTAGCAGTAGACGGTGATACTATGGGTAAGTGATGAGACAGTGATGTGGAACACTAATGAGGCTTCATAAGGACTTGTATCATGTAGCATGATCTTGAATTAAAGGATGCATAAAAGTGATTCTATTTCATAAGTGAAATAGCATAACGACGAAAAATTATAGTGTAGATGAAACACTTTTTCATATTTCCTTTATTTATTTGTCACGCTAGAGATGACATAATTAAACCTTGGTTACTCTCTGATGAATTATAAATAGAATTCCTCTCCAACAAAAAAATGAAGATAATGGTGGCGAGATGTTATAGTTTTTAACACAACCTCAAGTAATGGAGATTGAAGGGATGAAGTAGACACCTAGAAATCCCAAGGTTGATCACTTGATCTTAAAACTCTAAAGCATTAGAAGTTGTTTTGATTTGATTTTCACACCAATTATTTTCCAGATATAAATAACACAGATCAAACAACAAAATTTTTTATCTACAAATTGTGCATTTCAGTGGGATTATAACTTTATTTTTTTGGATTTAGTTATCTAGGGACTGAAATTATGATTTTTTTATTTAAATCAGAATCCTTAAAGATACCATGATTATAAAATCTTAATTTAGAAGGTGTAGGATGCCACAAACATGGCTTGATCACCTTCTCTATTTTCTTTAATTGTGGATGTATCATTAAAGTGGTGGTAAGAGGAATAGGTGGCCAAGGCAGGGATGATGATGACCCTAGAGGCCCATAGGTTTAAAAAAATTTGAAAAAGGACCACCAGGTCAACTATGATGGCTCGTCGAAAGTATTGCTGATAGTGGTCCGTGATGACAGTTGTGGGTCGGTGGTGGCGCTCCATAATGGTGCAATGGAGGAAGGGATGAAGCCGTGTCAAGCCGTAGTGTAGGGGGAGGAACTACCGGCTGGGAAAGTGCCTAGAAGTAGTGGAAGTTGTCGCTCAACTACATCGGAGGGTCACGAATATGACATACTGTCACGTCCCAAGTGGTGGGCCACACCGCTCGATCGCGCAGTAGGAGGAAACCCTATGAAGACATGTGGGGTAATGGAAGCGAACTGGATGTGGCATCCAATCACGTCCCAATGAGGTGCATCGGTCTTCCCGTGGAAGACCGGGCAATGCGCAAACCGATGAATGGTTCAAGCCTGCACTGGTGGCCCAAATCCATGGTCCAGCAGGCTGGTCCTATGCCGGTAGGGTGGAGCTGCACGGTTCGGTCCGGGATAGACTATACCAGGTCACCGAGTGACCTGTTGGGCTGGACCCTCATCCAAATTGGGCTATTTCTAGAGAGGTCTATTATGGCCCACTAGCTAGGATAGAACACACTGACATTGATGTGAACCTGGTTAGGCTGAGTCAATCTTATTAAACCGAAGTATGTGGGACCCCTGAGCTGGGTTGGTTGGTTCTGTCCGACCAGGTGGGACTGCGACCCTTCACAACCGACCCCTTATTTAATAAAATGCATGTATCATGAAAATCACACATCTGATTGATGAGTAGTTTACAGATTTGGGAACCTCTATATGGGGAGGATCATTTTGCATTATTTGTGTTGACATTCATGGATTGAATTATGTGAAAAATAGATTGAGGATTGGTTATCCCTTGTGCACCACCGACAGAATCATACGATAGGCTGAGACCTGAAAACTGGTCAACGACATCCCAGTGGGAAGTGGATCTGTGTGTCCCAACATTCCCACATTATCGAGCAGGTTTATATGACCCCAAAGACCCACAATACTTGACAGGAGGAGTAACTCAGGTCATCCATGGTACGATGTGGCTCTATTTGACCCAGCAATCCCTCGATGAGGAGAGGCTTAGTGTGACCTAGCATACCCATGGTACTAATTAGGGAAGATACCACAAAAGTCTATGGTTAGTGGGAAGTGGCTCGATGTGACCTGAAATTCCATATACATTCGATAGAGGAGGCTTTCTCTAGACATTAAAGAGTTCGATGATATTCTTGATGATGATACTATTAATACCTAAGAATATTCTTGTTGGGAGCTTCATATACTACTTTGTGGTATGTGGTTATGATCATTCATGTGGATATTACCTATTTGTTATTTTCGTTATGTTGTTTTCCATCGTAGAATATGAGAGACCACCATGGGTGTCAGGGTCCCTATTGAGTATTAGTATTCACAAAAATGAATGATCTTCTCTTACATGTGTTGTGTCTAGTGTAGACGACAGATGTTTCGACCGAGTTGCTCAGGGGGACGAGACTAACAGATGCTATGACGGTCGACTTAGTGTCCTAGGACCATGTGGGGCCAAATAGGACAAGACGACTATGACATACCATTTCATCTTCTATTACCATCACTACTCTCACAATTATGTGGGATTTTCACAGTCGACCATCAAAGTTTCCCTTTTGTACTTTACTATTTCTAGTTCATTGTTGGGTTTATATTCTAGCACACATAATTTCACATAAACTTTCTCTCATATTTGTTTTTGATATATACATGATTCCCAATTTCAATATTCTGGGATGTGGTTGGGTTGTGTGTGTACAAGATTAATGAATAATGCCTCCAACTTGTAGGTTGATGCCCTCAGCTCTAGTTTCCAACCCCTAGCCTTTAAAAGGAGGACTTTTGGGTTATACTGCATGGGCCTTGGGGGATGGGTTGTGACAGGGACCCCATGGGATGGAAACCATATTTAGAATTATTTAAACATGATATATAATGTCTTCTTTGAATGATAACCACTACTTCATATAAAACACCTCATACACTATTATTATATGACTATACCACATAAAAAATGATAACATTAACAAATGTAACTCACATGGGAACCCAAAAATAAAAAAATGTTCATGAAATCAAACACCTCCATCCAAAATTTAAAATAAAAAATTCCAATCTCCTTTTGAAATCCATAGATTTATGATTATCCTAAAAAAAAATCATCCCATGAAAATATTATGCCAATAATATGAAGGGGCATTTTATGGGAAAAAATCTATTAATTTACGCTGAACTATGAGAGTGATCATAACCCATAAATGACATGTAATATACTAGAATAAACCAAAAACATAAAAAAATGAATTATATGGGTAACATTTTTATTATTTTATAGATAATCAGTGGACAATTAATTTTTCAAAATCCCTACCCTGTAAAATTTTTTTAATCGGCATTGTCCGCATGTGAATAATATATGTTCATTATCACTATAAATAATTTCTAAAGAATTTAAAAAAATATTTAGAAATCATTTATATAAATACATCAGGTTTATCCCCATAATGTATTTTGAAACAATAGTATACATAACGTACATTATTTTCTTGACATAAAATTAATTAAAAAAATTATCATCATACACAACATTAAATTGAAAATAGATGGTGACAATTTTAATAATGTATTTTCAAAATAAAGTACTTATTAGTTTCCATTATGATAGCACTAATTCTACATAATCATTTTCATGAATTCCATACCACCAATGGTTTTGTGTTCCTGATTAATTTTGATTATCCTAAGCATTATGAACATATTACTCTACATAGGTAATCATAATGAATAACTAAAATTTAAAAAATATATGATTATCAAAAAACCATCTTAGGATTACTAATTTATTAAGAATTGAATAAAATATACCTGGTAATATCATAATTTTAGGCCATCGACATACAAATAATTTGTATTATATATTCCAAAGATGAATATTATTCTTAGTCAAAACTATAAATAAATAAAATGAACGAAGATACCATTTGTTTAAAGAATATTAAACTATAATTAGTTTAACTAGAATATAGAAAATTGATAATAAAAAATATAAAATAAAAAAAAATAACAATCATTAAAAAATCATTTCAAAATGGTTATTTTTTTTAAAAAAAAATTATTTTTAAAATTGTCTTTATTAAAATTCACATTAATTTTTCTACAAAACATAATTTAGTATTCATTTTTCAATTATTATCTTAAAAAATTATCATATCACACAAATCATTATATCCCCTTACAACCAAAATACTAAAATATTCATCATAGTGCATGTAGAGTATAATTTTTCCTACCACAATCCACACTTATCGTTTAATGCATCCACATTTTGGCTTTAAATCCTACCCCATCAAAATCAATGATTCCTGAAAATCCAAAAGAATCTATCAAATAAAATATCTACTTTTCATAATAATTATTATAACATGAATTATAAAAATCTTAAATTCATATCCCCAATGTATAAAAAATTAAAATAAATTTGGTGGATTTCCACATGAATTAGAATATTCTACGAACCGATAAAATTGAAGAAAAATATAACAGGATGAGATATGTAATAATTTAGAATCAATAACAATAATAAATATCCAGATTGATTAATATATATAGGGGTGATGTTGATGTAATCCCTTTTTAACAATTCAACTCATGTAATTTGTTGATGATGAATCTTTTTATAGACTCAAACATGTATCCCCATAAAATATATGTTTTTGTTTAATGGGGTTGGCCACATCAATAAAATAGAGTTCTTATGTCTTAAATATTATGACTAATAATATATAAATAACTATACTCATATCAAAAAAATTAAAATCTATAATAATGGAATCATTAAAATCAACGGATAACATTACCATGTTATAAAAAAATTGAAGACATGTGAATCATATATACATTATCAAAATAATGATACCTAGAAATAGTCAATCACATACATATGAATAATAAAATTTAATAAATATATAATTAGAGGAAATAAAATAAATCTTATAAGATCATGTCTTCAAATTTCCTCCAGAAATATGTCAACTACTCCCATCTCAATAACATGTTAAAGTATCATTCCACTTCTATATTAAACTAATAATTAAATATTAGTGTCTACCTTTGTGTGTGTGAAATATGTTTGGAAAAAATCTTGAGGGATTGAAAAATATTCCATTACAAATAGATAATAATTTATGAGGGTTTGTTTATTAATTAATAAATCATCAAATAACAAACATACAACCACATCAAGAAATATTGAACTAACACAAACTATTATTCCTATTGTTACCTTCATTAGCCAATACATATTGTTTTTTTGATCATGCACTATATTATTAATTATTTCTAAAATCATAAAACTGGAAACTGATGAAAGATTATTTTTTCAAACCACATAGATATGTGCCGATTAGTATGGATGAAATAAAATTTCTAACCACAGATTTAATACAAATAAAAGAAGAGGGTGTAATATAGATAAACTATTTGATATGAATCAAATATAAAGGAATGTATAAAATATAATATCTCTCGCAAATTCACAAATTAGTAAGGATTTGATGCAATATACATCATATAAAATAAGTTAATGAGGGTTCAAAATTATACCAAGAAACACCTTCATTGTTGTGATATGGAATGCATGTGAAAAACTATTTCTTAGATCATATTGAAAGAAAATTAGAATAATAGAAATGTTCCACAAAATTGAGGCATACATAAAATTAGAAAATCCATTATAGGACTTAATATATCAACCTTACTCTCAAAAATGTTTAGATATGACTGTGTATATCATATATAATATCCCATTTTGGCCCAATCTGTTTTATTTTTAACCCCTATAATATTGTCACATTAAAAATGATGCCACCCATTCCAAAAAATAATTATATGAAAAAAAATAAGAAAAATTTTTGTAGTTGTATACGTAATTTAGTTTCTAAATATTTAATATGGAAATACAAAATTAAATACCTTTTATTTATCTTAAATTATTTACTATAAAATTATAATATAAAAAACAATTAATAATGGTTGTTTCACATTTATAAATTATAATCTTACTTTCTAGATCCTAATGATTAGGTAATAAAAAGTGGGGAGAAGATATATGAGTGGTTGTACCTGGGAAAAGAAGGGGGATACCTAGTTATAGTTATAAAGAGAGAAATAATGAAAAACACTTATAATTAATGGTTATTGAGATGACCAAATCATAAAATAAATTTACAATACATCATTATAGAATAATGTCCATTAAATATAATTATAAAACACACCTCAGAACCAATAGGTTTAATTTCATTGAATGTATGAAACATGTACTACATATTGATTAACAATTCCTCTAAATATCTCAAAAATTATTCAACACATTATAGTATTGAATAAATATTACACAAAATACCACAATTCCTTACAAGGGGAATCGAATCATTAGAAAAGTTATACCATATGTGGTAATAAGGAATAATAATAAATGATATCGATTGAAGATAATAAGAAAGAATAAATTGAACATGTTTGTATGAGAATAAAATCAAGGTACAAGAAAATATCATAATTAAATATTACCTATAAAACAAGAATTAAAAATCAGTAATCATAAAATGTAGTTTTTTGACTACATAAAAAATGAGTTATTGATTTTTGGAAAACTTATTCAATAGAAAATATTTGTGAAAAAATATAGTAAATTCTCATAACCTAGAAATGCTCCACGAAAAAAAATCATAAATAAAAAAATTCTCGTGTCAAGGATCTCAACCAGTATAATCATCACATAGTGGTTAGAGTCCCATAAAAAATAGGATTGGGTGTACTCCACATTCCTCAGAAACATATTAGATTGGGTTCACTACCAAGACTATTATGTGTCATATCTAATATATAATGATTTACCAAATGCATTGGTGGGCTATATTTGGCTCAACCTTTACATAATAACAAAATAATTATATTTAAACCACATGAATATACTCCCATTGATAAATCTATCAATGTATATTTAACAGATGGGGAAGAAATTACTTTCATTAGAAAAAACATATGGCATAAAATTGAATCATATAAGGAATGTTACATAATGATATAATTGAAACATATAAGTGTGTGATTATAAGAAATTTTGGAAGGATATTAAATTATAAGATTAACAAATTGAAATAAAACTATAAAAATATTATTAAATATAAATAATATTATTTAATATTTGATAAAATTTTAAAAAATTGTAAATAATTATTTTAGAATGCTTTGTATGATAAATAAAAATTAAATTAATGAATAATGAGAACATGTAAATTAATTATCATAAAAAATCAAAAATAATAGGGTGGAAGAAGGATCCCATAATGAAGATAATAAAAAATTATTCCTTTCACACATTATTAAAGATTGAAAAATTCACGTAAATGAGAACATACTATGTCATATATGTTGGAATGTGGATATAAATAAAATAATATAGAAAAAATTGATGCTAAATAAAATGATTACTAGTCTAATGGTGGGGATACGACTAATAAGAATTAATAGCACCATCTATATTGAATTAAAAATCATAGAAAGAGAAATTGTTATCATTTATTATAAAAACTAACAAAAATTATAGTAGAACAAAATCGATTGTGTTTTTAATTATTGTTGATTAAATATCACCAAAATGAAAATTTTGATATAGGCAGTGATTGTTTCTTAGGGATATTAGAAAATATTCTCTTATATGGGATTTATTAACTGCCAAACATGATCCAAATTGAGGTATAATTTATGTTGATTTATTTTAAATAATTATAGTAGACTTAAAAATATATGTCTTATGTAATTATATTATCTTAAAATCAATTATGATATAAGTATTATTTTATTATTATAAAAATTAATATTTTTGTGTTAATTGATCCATTTTTTGCACCTGTACATTTGTTTTGAGGATCTAATCCTTACTCATTCATCATGTGTTCTTCAAATCAACAATTTTTATAATTATTTAACTTATTTTCTTATATATGTATTTATTTTTATAATAATTTCAGGGATGTTATGGGGTTGGTTTACAGGAAACACATTCTAATTTCCACTTTGTACTGATTGAAATAAAAAATTGACATTATTAGTGAATATAGATTAGAATATAATCAATAAAAATATTAAATAAAATAAAATTAATTTTTATTATAAGATATACACTCTATTTTGTATTTTTGAATCCTTCATGATGTAAATGTAAAAAAATTATTCATATAAGAGGTAATCCCAACCAGAAAAGGAACACATTTTAGAGATTACACGAGTTTAAATATGTTATTATATAGTAAACATAGGAATCTTAGATAAACATAATGACACAAATTTTGTTATTAATGTGATGAATTTTATTGGTGAATATTTGGATGAAAAAGATAAATAATATTGAATATGGAGAGGATAATACTTACATTGGGGACACGAATCATATCTTTGGGAGACTGTTTGAACTAAAGGACTAAAACTCCATTATAACCAAAGGTTTCAATACAGAGAAAAATATTTTCATGGATAGAATTTATGCATAGATTCAATAGTATATGACGTTTTTTGTTTTTGTTCATGTGGGTTTAGGTGGATAATTTTTAATATGTGATTGAGTGGAATATTAAATAATACCCATTCCTTATCATGTATGTAATTTAATTTTCCATGAAAATTGTCACAATGATGGATGATAGTAGAGGGGATGTAAAGATTTCCATCATAATATAAAATTAGAGATAGTGATATGTGAAATTTAATGAATATATATCTTATTTGAAACCATTTATATTATTTAACATTTTTACATAGTAACTTTCATTTACTACATTAAGTTATTTTTTATTCTTGAAAGGAAGTATTCCAGATTACATAATTTTAATAGACTGTTTCCAAACAAAAAATACATTTAATGAAAAAAAATAGAAAAATATATTAAAATTAGTTTTTTGTATGATGAATATACATTTTTTATAACTATCGTTCTTCTATAAAACATAATTCATTAATATTTAATAAAAAGTATTAACCTTAAAATGAATGTATATTAATTTTCTTATGTTCATATGAAAAAATTTCATTTATTTTCAAAATTTAAATATGGTAAATTTATATTCCAAATTAGCATATATAATACAATGTAAAAACATATTTTTAAAATAAAAGTTTTTTATTAACCTTGAAACAGAAATTATAAAATTTACAGATTTTTAATTATATTTTTTATTTTATTTACATATCTTCCAATCATATATTTATTTTACACAATATTTTTAATTAAATGATTATTTAAAATCCAACAAAATTAATTTAATATAAATTATTTTTCGAAAATTTATTAATATTATATATATGTTTTAAAATGAATTATTATATACTTATTTTATTTTGAAAATATTTATATCCAATAAATGGCAAATAGTTTTATATCTATTTTTTATCTCAAACTATAAGTTACTCAATTTACATACTGTATAAATGTTTTTCCAACAAAAAAGTCCTAGTTACCATATATCAAATTTATTTATGTTTAATGACCATATAACCAATGATAAAATATATAATATTCATCTTACACTCCTATATGTAGATAAATATTATTATAAAATGAAATACATCAAATTATATAGTTTCGTTATGAATGTTATTGTCACATTTTTAACCTTTTTTAATAATATACTAATAATTTGGATAACTATATGAAAAATAGATTTTAGGAAACAGTTCACTACAAATAAATTTCATTTCTTTAAAATATTTGTTTGCACACAACATCGTGTTTAAACAAACTATGCTACTCTATTAAAATATTTATATCAACTAGAGAATGAATTAAAGGGTATTAATTTTATTAAAAACATTATTAAATATAAATATAAATTTAATATGAAATATAATTTTATTAATTATTATTCAATAAATAGGATCTCAATTTTTAGTAATGTCATATTATTCACTAAGAATACATTTTCTTAAAAATGTTTTTTTATTTATTTTTGTGAGTGAATATTATGATTATTTTCTGAATCATTTTGAAATTTTATATCATAAACATTATATTTTTTTATAAAATAATCTCTTGAACAATATATAGGAATATGTTTTTTTTATTTTTTATAAAGTTTTTATTTTTATGGAATAGTGAAAAATAGTAATTTTTTTGTAAAATACAATATTTTTTCAAGAATTTAGAAAGTTGTATTTTATATTCAAAAGGATAAGATGTAAAATTAATATTATTAGTAGGCATAATTAAATTAATTTCACTATAATCAATTTTATTACTATATACGATTTGAATACTTTGTATACAAAAATATCATTTTTTCCTAAAAACCATTGTATCTTATTTTTTTCAATAAGTATCATTAATTATTTTCTACTAGTTCTACAAATTTATTCTTGAAAAATTGATTCCTTCTTTTTTATTATTCATTAAAAATGTGGTAAATATTACCATTTTATTTTTGTTCAATATGAATATAAACCGAATTAAATTTTTCATTTAAAAAAATGTAAGATGATTTTATTGGGGTTAAAAAATTGATTAAAAATAATATTAATTAATACACCTATATATATATATATCATAAAAGGAGTGTATTTCATTCAAAATCATAAAAATTGAAAATATTACCCTTTCCGAATTTATCATTAATTTGGACTATTATAATTTTCGGTAAAGGATTAAAAATATTTATTTCCTTGCTTTTACTTCATTAATAATTTTTAAATTGAATAAAAAACATCTTATTTTACAAAATAAATGTTTATCAGAATGAATATTTAATTTATTTTATCAGGTAAATTTATTTTTAATTTTTAATCATGAAATTATTTCCTTAAATTCTTACACAAAACCTACACAATTCTTATTGAATAAGTATAAAAATCAACTAAGTATTTTAAAAAACTATAAATATAATATTGTATGAGTGATTTATAGGGGTTCATGAATCTTTAAGGTAAATTTAAAATTTTTGGGATGTTTGAAAGGATTATATTTTAAATACATTTATGTAAATCACTATTTAATGTAAAAATATATCAACATTTCAAAAAATGAGAAAAAATATATTTTATAACAAATACTATTTTAATAAATGATTGACATTAAAAAAATAATTAATAAGACATGTTTATGGTATATTGTTTCAAATAAAACACATAATCCAATTATGAGTCACTTTACACATTTTTGTAACATTATTAAATCATAAATAGTATATATCTTTGATATTGTGGTGATTATCCAATGGGTAGATGGGGGTGGAAGGGTGAGTTTAAAATTAATATAAGAGAATAAATTTAACAAATACTTTTTATATTTTTATAACATTAGAATATTTATTCTCATTATAATCATAAAATTTATTTATATCAATTCGGATCTATTTTACATGTAAAATTATATTATATTAACTTAATATAATATGAAAATCCAAGAGTGCCACTCCACTTACTTATATAATGTGACATATTTTTATTCATCATTCATAATGTTTGATTTCTAAATTGAAGAAATTTACTTATAAAATGTCATCCTATATTCCTTCAACACATCCTACATTTTTTTTATATATCTAAAATACAATCCATTCATTGATTATGTTTTACATTATAAAATGTTTCTCAATTAATTTGTATAACTTCTAATCAAGAAGTTTCATATTTATTTATTATTATTGTTGGTTGGAGTGGATTCTCATTAGGGGGGAGATTTGAGTTCCAATTAAAAATTTCTGTTAAAAAGATTTATATTAAAAATCCCCGAAATTAAATAACAAGCTAAAATGTAGTGAATTTGTAATACATTAATGGTTCAGTTAGGTTCTCAAGAGAATGATTAGTTCTCAGTTAATCTAATCAGAAGATTAGATTATCTCTTGAATCTTACCTAATGGGTTATAATAAATACAAACACTAGCTAGATTAACTATCATAGTAAATTTAATATAGATTAGTATTTAAAGTACTTTGCAGCAGAATATTAAATATAGTTTTAACAAAAATAAAGAAGCACATCGGTTTTAACAAAGATGTTCAGTCTCAAGATGAGACTTAGTCCACTCAAATAGTTTTATATAAACTATAATTCACACATTGGATCGGGGTTTACAACAGTACTCAGACTGTCCAGGTCCTCAGACATATACCATAGTTCTACATGGGAAAGCTATAATAACAACCACTCAGAGGCTGTCCAGGTCCTCAGACCTCCACTAGTATCCAAAGTGAGATAGAAGAGTGTAAGGGAATGATTGAGTGAGGATTTAGAAATCCACCAGTTCAGCACAGGAGACAGTGTGTGCCTAAAAATACAGAGCATAAAAAATGCTCAAAATTTATATAAATGAAAACACAATGGAGCTAAATAAATAGAGATTAGTTTAGAATGATCTATGTGTTTTGAGTGAAGCTTTGGACTCCTTGGATTGATGGAGATGAAGCATTGAGTCCTTCTCTAGTTTTAGTCAAGAAAAACAGAGTGTCGTTTTTGTATTTGACTTTCAGGTACATCTTGATCAGCCAAATTAGCTTGAGTGTAGGTCAAATCATTGAAGCTATTTACTCCGTGAATGTTCAGGTTCTATAGATTCAGTATGTATTATTCCATCTTCTTCTATTCATGTATGTCCTTGTGTATCTCTAGAATATTTTATCGTATATGAATAGAAGGACTAACTGAGAAACATATCTTTAGTAGTTTGAGGTTCCCTTATATACCTTCAGCTCCGACAATGGGAATGATAACCTTTTTACAGGTACGAGGTACAGTTCCCTGATATTCAACAGACATTAATTAATTAGTACCAATTACATAAAAATCAACAAATATGGTCGTTTCTAACTAAACAATAGAACAAGAGTTTATAGAAACAGTGACTAGTTTCTATTAGTAGCTCTATGTATCTGTGAGCTTGTATCGGTGGACATGAGTCAGTATATCGGTATTGGTAGTTGTTACTCTTTATAAAAATAGAATATATATCAGTGACAGTGACTCTGTATCAGTAGCTCCTCTTATCGGTAGTTTTTCTTGTATTAGTGTCTCTCTCCATTGGTAACTTTTCTATATCGGTAGCTACTTGTATCGGTGGATCTCTCTATATATCAGTGGCACTGTCTTTTCATTAGACATGTATGAGTAGATTTCTATCTATCTATATTTCCAGACTTGTATTAGTAGCAATCTATTTGTATCAGTAGGATTCATATTGATATCTTTCTATTTGTCTATATCAGTGACCTTACTTTATCAGAAGGCATGTATCAGTGACACAAATACTTATCTATTCTATGAAAATCATATCCAGATTGAGTTAGTATTATTTCAAAACATGTATAAACATTGATTAACATAATCCATTTATTATTTTGATATTTTTTTTAAACTCAATAGTAGGATGAAAAAATTTAACATATAGATAGGATTATCAAAACATATTAAAAACATAATTGAGATTATCAAGACATGTGAGGTCAAAAATCCACCCTTTTTTGATAATCACAAATTATCCAATATAATCCAAAATAATCATTAATATATCTGTATAACATACATTGGGGATCACTTCTATGTGTGAGTAATGACATTTTTATATGGATCCGTGAATAGATTATTACATGTAAAGGTGTCAGAGGCATGAAATAACTGTATCAGAGGATGAATTACAAATCAAATGCGCCAGAGGTAAATGTACAAGAGGTAGAACATATTATGCCCATATTTTCCCCTTTTCTCATATTATGCTCAAATTTTTCCCCCTTTGTGATTAGAAATATGCAGGAAACTATGGATGAGAGAAGGAACAGAAGGTAAAATAGAATAAGATCTTATATATTTCTGGGGGAAAAAATATAGAGAAATACAAAATCGAGGAAAAAAGAGTACAAGTAGTTCCTATCATATGTTTGCACCACAATTAAATCTACCTCCTTAGAATGTTATTAGGATTATCCCTTGGAATGAGAAGAGGATTTAGGCTGGGTAGATGTAGGTGAATGTTTAGGAACACTAGTGATAATCATAGGAGGTTGAGCTACTGATATAGTGCTTGTCCTAAAATGTGGATCCCTCTAGGTGATCATAAGATAGAGAGACATTGGATTTCATAAGTTGGTGTCATTTGAGGAATGGAGGCAGACTGAGTAGATGTAGGAAGAGCTAGAGGTACAATGATAGGAGTACAATATACATGACAAAATGGAAGCAATAGATTCCTAATGTCCATAATGGTTCCTCCTCCTCTTTCCATAGTAGAGATAATTGCATCCTTGTTATCTATAAACTTGTCCAGAGAAAAAGTCAACCCCTTGAGCTTGCTTACATGTGTTCTAAAATCTTGAGTCACTAGAGTTAGTTTCATGTTCTCTAACAGAATCATGAAATGATTGTTCAACAGATGTTTAGTGTAGACCCTTTGGAAATAGTAATCCACTTTTTCTTTTACCTAATTTTGAGAAGTAGTGGCCTTCCTCTTTAAGTTCTAAAAAATTTCACTATATCCCTAGTGGTAGTGACCACTTTGGGCAAGGCTACTGAGTCTATAGAGCCACTGGTGGAAGACTGTCCAATCTCCTCTTTCATCACAGCCCGAATCTGATCAATATCCAAAGAAGGCATCATAGTAAACAGATTTGAAAAAGTAAATGCTACTGTTTTCTTAAAAGATTCAGTCACCCACTAATGATATTTTTTACAATAGAGTCCTAGGTGCTGACATTATGTTCCATGGAATTCATTAATTCCTCACAAACGGATACCATATGGCTAACTAAACACTATAGAAATGGTAATTCCATGTCTTCTTGAGATTTAGAGGTCATATAAGATTCCAAAGAGACAATTGGTTTCTTTAGAGACTCAAATTACTCTACCATGCTTGGATCTAGATTCTAGCAGGTCTTGACTTCATTCAAGACAGTAGAAACTAATTCAGTCATCACATATTAATTAGATGATAATAATGAGGTTTCCATTCTTCTCATATCATCCATAAAACTGGTATTGATATGAGACTTCAACAAGTTTAAATCAGGTTTTCTTACTATATCCTCAGGTAATGTTTTAGAAAGGATATTTTATGTGACTGGAGGTCTACTGATGGGTGTCTCATATTCTAAATCAGGATAGTCCAGCCCAAAAACTACAAAACCTGGGTCTTTGGACCAGCCTTCGATCTCATAAGATACCGAAACAATACGATGTCCGGTGGGATTCTCCCCCTCAATCCATTAATTTTTCTGTATAGGTACACCAATAGCAGCTTCAGTAGGTATATCTTCCTTAGAAGTGTTTTACACAAATCTATCCACAACAGGTGTCCTAACATGGGGTGACTGAGGGATAGATTCAGGTCTTTATAATTCATCAATTTTCTTATTAAGCATTGTGGAGTTCCCAATTAGTGGTCTAAGACTCAAGAAGGAAGAATCAAATGCTTCATTTTCAGATTCTTGTTCATCCTCATTCTCTGGAGCAGGCTGGTCTTCCTCATCAATTGGGGCTTTTTCATTTCTTTGTCCCAACACAGTTTCCTTTCGAGATGATACAACTTCAGCAACTGGACATGGAGGCATGTTCGGATATCCTCCATCAGCTACAGAGGTATCTTCCTCATCAGTATCATCATTATATTGTGGTTCCTATTCATCAGGTACTAGACCTTGATCTCTTCGGTCTCTTGGCCTATTGGAGTGGTCAACATGGTTGAACTTATCATACACCTTCTCGTCATCAATAACCCATTTCCTTTTCCATGGGTTCCATCCACTCTTTATATACTTATAGTTTGTGCTTGTGATGCAAAAATTATTCCTCACAACCATTGTATCATCCTGAGAATCAGCTACTGCTTTCAATTTGATCATTACTGAAATCAAATTTACATAGAATAAAGCATTGGATTTTGACTTAGGCCTCATCATATCCCCAATTAGGATCATCAATATCATACGCATATTTAAATTGACACCATTTCTCAGCAAATGCAACAAATATGTAGCTTAGTTTCTCAAATTTTCAAAGTCCCCTCTTCTTGGACGTAGCAGATGATGGATGAATTTGAATAACAAATGTTTTTCTCCATCCATCTTAGAATCCACTACCATTCTTTGTTTTCCACTACCGTTGTGCTCTTCCAAAGCAGCCTCAGAAATAAAAAATTCACCGGTATGAGGTATTTTCATTGAGGTATACCCAAATACACCATCATGTGGGACTTTCAGACATTCATCCAATTTAGTAGAAGAAAACTAAATTTCTATGCCATTAACTAATGAAAACGTTCTATTCTCTTCTTCAAACATCTCAAAACAAACAATGGAATAATACTCTTTAACAAACATCAGATAATACGATCCATTGTTGTTTGAAAAACATTCAATCCATCCCTATTTATCCAAAACTCTTAGAACAAATGAATTTCTAGGAGAGGGAAATTCCTCACTGAGTTCCTTTTTTATTAAAATTTCTCTATTCTATAAATCCAGGTTCACTTCATGCTTCCCTGACCTTGTTCTACTTTTACTGCCACCACCTTCAGGTCCTATTTTCTTCTACTTCACACTTGGATCATCACTATTATCCCTCACTATAAAGATTTTGGTTCTTTCCATATCCAATCTAATAACATAGGGTTACGTGTAATCAGAGGGTTTGAGTGGTGAGGATTGAAGAGAGGAAAGTTTTTGGTTGATTGAAATTTGACTAAGGTTTAGTTTTTATCATTTATGAATCGAAATGTAATAAAAATAATGATACTGAAAATTAAATAAGATTTTCAGCTAAATAAAATGAAAATCATATAGTACATGACATATCAGTGACAATTATTGGTGATAACCTTTATAGTGAGGTTTACCTATCGTTGAGGTGTCTAGCGGTGAGGTGTCTCTAGCGGTGAGTTGTCTCTAGCGGTGAGGTTTTCTATCAGTGAGGATTTCTATCGATGAGAATTTCTATCAGTGAGGATTTCTATTGGTGAGGATTTCTATCAGGGATGATATCTACAGTGAGGATTTCTGTCGGTGAGGATTTATATTTGGGAGGATTTCTATAGGTGAGGATTTGTCTAACGGTGAGGATTTTTCTTATGGTGAGGATTTGTCTAATGGTGAGGATTTTACTAATGGTGAGGATTTGTATAACGGTGAGGATTTGGCTAATGGTGAGGATTTGTCTATTCAATGTATATCATTCTTAACTCATGTCTAACATAACATCACCTATCCAAACTTAAAGGCATGGTGAAAATGTATGTTAATTGATGTTCAGTACCTATAAATTCAAGATTAATATCACCCTTTTGGTAATGATCTCTCAAAAAGTGGTGCCTTATGTCAATGTGTTTGGTTCTAGAATGAGAAATAGGATTCTTAGATATATTGATCATGCTAGTTTTAAAACATTTTATAGATAAATTTCTAAACAGATATCCATAGTCCAATAATGTATGTTTCATCCACAGAATTTGTGCACAACAACTACAAGAAGCAATATATTTTTCTTCAGTTGTACACAATGAAACAGAGTTATACTTCTTACTACACCAAAATATCAAGGACTTACCTAGAATATGAAATCATCCAGAAGTTCTCTTTCTATCTAACTTGAAACATTGAAATTCTACATCTAAAAAACATATTAAATCGAATGATTATCCTTTTGGATAAAATAATCATGTGTTAGTAATATGTTTAAGATATTTGAATTTTTGTTTAACATTATGCAAGTGTGAATCTTTTGGATTATCTTGAAATATTTCACACATACACACACTAAACATAATATCTGGTCAACTAGGAGTATGGTAATGTTGGATTCCAATCATACCTCTGTAGTTAGTGTGATGCACTAGTTTTCCTGTTTCATCAACATCCAACATTAAAATAGTACACATAGGTGTATCACTTTCCTTAATACTATCTAAACCAAAGAGTTTTAAAAGAACATTTGTATATTTAATTTTATTTAACATAATTCCATTTTTATTTTTAAAAACGTTAAATCCATGAAAATATTTGAGTTCTCCCATTAAACTCATTTTAAATTCATTTTACATACTCTTTGAAAAGTCAATAAACAAAGCATTTTTAGAATATCCAAAAATAATATCATCAATATAGATTTGTAATATCAAAACATCTTTGTAAATTCATTTAATAAAGATAGTTGGATCATTAATCCCTTTCAAAAAACCGTTTGATATAAGAAATGTACAATGTATAACATACCAAAATCATGGGTCTTGTTTTAAACAATATAAATCTTTAGAAAGTATAAAAACTCGATTTCGAAAATGAGGATTAGTAAATCCAGGTGTTTGTTCAAAAAAACATCTTCAATTATAAAACCCATTTAGAAAATAACTTTTTATATCAATTTCATATAACATGAAATTTTGATGAGCAGCATAGGCAAGTTGAATCCTAATAGATTCTAATCTAGCTACTGGTGTGAAGGTTTCTTCATATGAAATTCCTATCTCTTGACTATATCCTTGTGCAACTAGTCTTTCCTTGTTTATAATGATATTTCCAAATTCATAAACTTTATTTCTAAAAACCCATGTAGTGTCTATGGTCAAAGAGTCTTAAGTTCTTTCAACTAATTCACATACATTATTTAATTCAAATTTGTTTAATTCTTCTTGCATAGATATTAAACAAAATTCATAATTGATTGCATCATTGATATATTTAGGTTCTAACTGTGAATGAATGTCTTGATGTTCAACATGATTTCCTAATGAAGCTCTAGATTGGGTTCCTCTATCTAGATATCCGACAACAACATCTAAAGGATGGTTCTTTAAAATCTTAGTTGGTCTGGTCAAGGTAGGACTAGAGAATTCAGGTTCTTCTGTAGGTTTGGTTCCAACAGAATCGGGTTGTGGAAAACTTCCAGAATTATTGTTGTTTACAGAAGGTTCACTGCATTTATCATTAAAGTCCTGAATAGAAAAATCTTCTTCAATATTTTCAAGAGAAGACTTAGGCTTATGGGGATCAATTTCATCAAAGTTGATATGTTCTGATTCATCGACACATTTGGTTCTTTTTTTAAAGACTCTATAAGATTTACTAGTTATATAGTAACCTAGAAAGACTCCACTTTCATGTTTATATGAAAACATGTCTGAATTATCCTTAGTATTATGAATAATGACTTTGCAACCAAAAACTATTATGTAACTAACTTTAGGCTTCCAATTATCTCACAGTTCATTATGGGTCCTTTTAGGAACATGTATAATTAAGACTCTTTTTATAAAATAATAAGCTGTATTGACAGCATCAGCCCAAAAATAAATAGGTAGGTTATTCTCACTAAGCACAGTTCTTGCAAATTCTTGAAGGGTTATATTCATTCATTCAATTACACCATTATGTTGTAATGTCCTAGGGGTAGATAAATTATGATTGTAGCCATTATGTGAGCAATAGAATTCAAAATCATTATTTTCAAACTCACAACCATGATCACTTCTTAGGGTCTTAATCTTAAGTCTACTAAGTTTTTCTACAGACTAGGAGTATTTTAAAAAATAAGAGCAAGCTTTACATATGTGAGCAAGAAAGTATACCTAAGTGTATCTAGAAATGTCGTCTACTAGAACAAAAATATAGTGCTTACCATTTAAACATGAAATTCAAGAAGGTCAAAACAAATCCATGTGAACCAACTCAAGAGGTTGAGATGTCGAAACATCATTCTTTGATTTAAAAGAGACATTATGTTGCTTTCTCTTTTTATACGGAGTACAAACTTTGTATGATGTGAATTTTAGTTGAGGTAAGACTCTAATGAAATTTTTCTTACTGAGTTTATTATGTGAATGAACATTGAAATGTCCTAATATTTTGTTCCAAAACCATGACAATTTATGAAAATCATTTAAAATTTAACTATTTGTTTGGATAAATAATTTTAATCCATAGCATATACATTTTCATTTCTCAAGGAAATATTTACCAAAGCATTTTAAGAATTAAATACATTACAAGCATCATTTTTTATTTTAAAATTAAAACCATCATCACACAAATGAGAAATTCTTAACATGTCACATTATTATCCATCAATAAATAATACTTCAGAATTTAAAATTGAATTAGTGTTACCAATTTGGCCTTAGCCGATGATTTTTTCTTATTCAGTCATTACCAAAGGTGACATGTCCTCCATCAACTTTGATTAATATTTTGAGAGATGGGTAATATCTAGTCATATGTCTTGAAAATCAAATTTCTATGTACCATATCTTCTTTTAAGAACACTTCACGAAAGTCTCCTACAAAATAGATTTAAATAGAAAATGATTTTGGCACCCAGATTTTCATTGGTCCAGACAGGTCAGCTAGAAAAAACTTAGGCATCCATATTTGTCAAATCTGTTTCCCTTAACTATCAGGTTTAAAATATTCTTAATAATGTGTTATGTTTGGTGAAGAATAATATGAAAATATATATAAAGAAATATAATTTCCATAACTTTATCTATCACCAAACTGTCTAGTTTTTTGATTAAATTTATTTTTAACAAGCTGTCTCTATCCAGGTTAGTATCCTAAACCAGTAGTGTACTTTGGTGCAACTTATATTCCAAGAATTTGATTTAGATTATTCTTCCAATTTATGAACTTCTCTAAGTCTATTCTATGTTTCCCATTATACAGTTTATGTTTAGTATTCTCCTTTAACAATTTAGCATTATTTTCATTTTCTATACTAAGATCAGATTTAGTAGTACTAGTCAAGGCATACTATTTCTTTAATGACATGTACTTATCTTTCAGCTCATTTAATGTATCTTATAACATATTACAGTATTCAAATAATTCATATTTAGACATTTTTTTATCACTATTTAATCACTTTCATTCCCGGAATAATAATCATTCATCATATGGGAGACATGCACCTCAGATGTTTTATTCATAAAACACATGTTGCCATAATTCTTTTCAGAATCAGAAGACTCAGACTCACTTGAGCTATCTTCTGAAGAACTCCGTGTTTCATTCATATCTATCCAATATTTTTTTTCCTTATATTATTATTTCTTCTTGTACTTCAATTTTGGACAGTCAGCCATTATATGTACTTTTCTTTTTCATTCATTATAGAATATCTCATCATCTTTATCATCTTTCTTTCAATCATTCTTCCATTCACCTCATTGTTCAAACATACCCTTATAGTTTGGTTTTCGGAAAAAATTCTTCTTCATATAGATTTTCTTGAATATCTTGGCTAAATGAGTCATCTCATCATCACTATCTGAATATGAACCTCCACATGTTGATATTTCAGTAGGTGTGAGAACTTTCTCCATGTCATTACTCCTTGAGGTAGTAGACTAAAAATCCAATGATCTCTTCATAGGTCGATCATCTTCCTCTTTGTCTACCTTTAGTTCTTCTTCTTACATCATGAATTTAACAATTTCCCCATAAACAGGTAGTGAACATATATCACACAACTCCCTTATTGAAACTGATGTTCCTATCCATCTCTCGGGTAGACATCTGAGTATTCTCATGATTTGATCCTTTTCTAGAATAAATTCTCCCAGTGAGCTCATTGTATTAACAATCTCATTGAACCTGAGATACATGTCAGAAATAGGTTCATCAGACCCCATTTTAAAATTGTCATATTTAATAGTGTAAGTTTTTAATCTCATTTCATTCACATTGTTTGTTCCTTCATGAGAAACAAAAAAGTATCCCAGATGTCATGTGCTGTTTTACAAGATGAAATGCTATTCAACTCTTCACCTCCTAGAGAATAGTAAAGGGAATTCATGTATTTACAATTATTGATGTAATAATATTTTTTAGAATCATCCCAAGTAGCTCTAGCAGTCTTTGGAATCTCAAACTCAGATTCTATAGCAGTCTAAATGTCAAATCCTATACTTTCTAAATGAATTTTCATTTTGATTTTCCATTGGGAATAATTAACACCATTAATGAAAGGTGGCATGTTGGTTAAATTACCTTCTATTCTATTATCCTTAATTATATTTTGGGAAATATATTAAAAGAGATAAAATTTACAACGAACATAAATTTATGATATTTAAGATACAACTAAAATCACAGTTTAAAAACAGAGTGTTTGGAAATCCTTTATTAATAAGAATCCCTTTGATACAAAATGTTGGTCGGAGTGGATACTCAAGAGGGGGATGAATTTAGTTCCAATTAAAAAAATTGTTAATAATATTTATATTAAAAATCCCCCAAATTAAATAACTAGATAAACTATAATGAATTTGCAATACATTAATGGTTCATTTAGGTTCTCAAGATATTTATTAGTTCTTATTTAATCTAATCTGAAGGTTAGATTAGATTTTTAAACTAACCTACAGGGTTATAATAAATACAAACACTTGATAGTCTAACTATCAAAGTAACTTTAAAATAGATTTGTATTTAATGTACTTAGTAGTGGAATATTAAATATAGTTTTAACCAAAATAACTAAGCACATCATTTTTAACCAATAGGTTCAATCTCAAGCTGAGACTTTGTCCTCTCAAACTGTTTTATATAAACTATGATCCAAACCCTGGATCAGGGTTTACAATAGTACTTAGACTGTCCATGTCCTCAGACCTCTACCATAGTTCTACGTGGGAAAGCAAAAGTAACAACAGCTCATTGGTTGTCTAGGTCTTCAGACCTCGACCACTATCCATAGTGGGATACAAGAGTGTAAGGTTAATATTGAGTGAGGATTTAGAAATCCTCCAGTTTAGCACAGGAGACAGTGTGTGCCTAAAAATATAGAGCACACACACTGATCAAACTGTAAATAAATGAAAACACAATATAACATAAAAAATCGCGATGTGTTTATAATTCTCTATGTGTTTTGATTGAAGATATGGACTCCTTGGATTCATGCAGATGAAGCTTTGAGTCCTTCTCTGGTTTTAGTCAAGAAAAACAGAGTGCTGTTTTTGTATTCGACTTACAGGTCTAGGTTGATCAGCTTGATCAGCTTGAGTGTAGGTGAAATCGTGGATGATCATTACTCCTTCAATATTCAGGTTCTACAGATTCAATATGTATTCTTCCTTCTTCTTCTATTCATGTAATTACATGTGTATATCCTGATGATTTTCTCATATATACATGGAAACACTGGTCGAACAATATATCTTTAGTAGTTTGAGGTTCCCTTATATACCTTCACCTCTGAAGAAGGGAATTATTAACTTTTAACATGTACGATGTACAGTTCCATGACCCTCAAAAAACATTAATTAGTTAATAGTAGTTGCAGTAAAATCATAAAATATTACCGTTTCTAGATAAACAATATAACTAATGTTTAGTGAAACAGTGACTGATTTCCATCAGTAGCTCTTTTTATCAACGAGCTTGTATCAGTGGACTTGAGTCAGTAGGTCAGTATCAGTAGCTGTTACTCTTTATAACAATAGACTACATATCAGTGACAGTGACTCTATATTAGTGTATCCTCTTATCAGTATCTCTTCGTGTATTTGTGAATCTCTCTATCGGTAACTAATCTATATTTGTAACTCCTTGTATCTGTGGCTCTATCTATATATCGATGGATTTGTCTGTATCAGTAAACTTGTATACGTAGCTGTTTACCTATCTATATCGGTATACTTGTATCGGTAGCTGTCTGTTTGTTTCAGTAGACTTCATATCAGTAGCTGTCTGTTTTTCTTTATTGGTAGACTATGTCTGTATCGGTGACCTTACTTTATCGGTATGCCTGTAACAGTGACTCAAATACTTACATGTTCTATTCTAATCGCATCTAGAATGAGTTATTATTATTTCGAAACATGTATAATCATATATAAACATTTATTAACTTATTTCAATAATTATTTTGATATTTTTTTCCACTCAATAGTTGGATGACAAAATTTGGCATATAGATAGGATTATCAAAACACGTCAAAAACATAATTGAGATTATCAAAACACATGATGTCATCAATTATAAATCATTAGAACATATGGTACATATTTTAAATAATTTTTTAATTATATTCAATATATATACTTTTTATTACTATGAAAGAATAACCATTATCCACTATCATCACTTATATTTGAAAATAATAATTTCACTCAGTTGTACGTGAGGAATAACACCACCGTAAGGTGATATAATTCCTTTTCCACATCCTTTTTACTTGTGTGGAACTAAAGATATATATAATTAATATATAACATATATCATATAATAATGATTCTTTAAATGAAATTTATTATTAACCCTTATTTCATTCCATCCACTGATTTTTATAAAATACTTTCATGGATTCGTACAACAAAACATCACCAAAAATGTTGTAAATCAATATTCAATGTCCAAATTTTATTGATGAATATATATATATTATATTTTTATCTTGATTAATATTTTTATGATTATGTATCCATGATCTATATATATGTGTTGAGACTATGGAACCAAAATATGCATGAAAAGTATATAAATTTTCTTCTAAAACAATGGTTTTGAAAAAAAAATTAAATAGGTGAAATGATGTTAATAAACATTATTATGGTTTTATTGATATTAGTATGGTACTAAAATAATGTTATAATAAATATTTACTTAATGTATATGGGTTTTAAATGCTTATGATGAATGATGATACATAAAGTAGGGGATTTATGGTTCAATCCCATTTTATACAAGAATTATTATGACTTAATTTAAATTTAGGTAATTATATGATAGTTATACGATAAATACCATTAATTATTATTCTATAATATTTTTTTGGATTATATTTTTTCAAATCAATTAACTCACTTTATGAACCCAAGATGGAAAAACATGTTTTTAAGGAAAAATAATTTCTTTAATTATTAATTCTGCTAAAAATTTCAAGCATGGAATTATTTTATATATAACATTTTAATGAATGTTATTTTCTACTATTTTATTGTATAAGAAATAAAATATGACACATTTTTTACATTTTACAATAGAATTTCAATATAATATTCCATTCAATTAATGAAAATTATTCTTTTTAAATTTTTATCAATTATGTGAATAGAATATTTTTTTATCTTATAATATAATATTAGGACATCCGAACATCTTGTATTATCTCATAAAATTTTCATGTTTCCTTTTATGTTGTTTTTTCTCTAAAATTTTAGAATGATTTTGATTCTAAATAATGGATTTCAAAATTAAAAGGGTATTTTACAAATGAAAATATCTTGGAAATTTAAATTTATTTTTGTCTATGATGAAACCCGATGATGTTAATTGTTTTATAATGGGGATATGATCAAATGGTAAAACCATTATTCAATATATTAATGGTTCATGATGATGATGATTATATTTTTCTGAAACTTCGAATAGAATATATTGTTTACGTTATGATAAAATGAAGATATTTTTATGAAACCTATTTCTATTAAATAGGTTATGAAATTTTTATGTGAAAAATCTTTACTAATATACTAGAAAACACACACACACACAAATATATATATATATATATATATATATATATATATATATATTTCATTATGTGATAGGTTGGCCGAATATTATATATCCCTCTAATAAATTATATAATGCATTATTTTTCATAAGATAATTATTAGATGAATGTTTTTGTCCATAATCCACTATGAGAAATTAGTTGGGGATTATAATCATCTACAGTAAAAAGATATATATTCTTTATACAGAATGGGAAACATGTGTTAATTCTCTATCTGTTATGATTTGTGGTAAATTGTTTTTCCCTCATCCACAATGATTTGACGGTCTCAGTTGTTAAACATAAAATATTAAATTATTTTATATCTATTATGGTTCTAAAAGTTTGTTATATGAACATATGTTTCATGATTGATTTATGATGACTAATAACTATTCTAAATAATATCCATTGAAATCATAAATTTGTATATCATGAATCATGATTTTGATCCACGATAAGGTGGGTATGAAAATTTTATGTCATGTTCATTAATTCATTCTATTATGTTTACCTTATTCATTTAAAAAAACATCAATTGACATTTAGCATGTTTTCCATTACCGAGTGTCTGATCTCACCAATTATCTTATTCTTGTTGATTTCCACATATATACACTATCTTATATCAATTGTTTTTTTAATCAATTTCGATGAGAATAATAATTTTCCATGATTACCATTTGTTTTGGATATAATCAATTGAGGGTTAATAGGGAGGAAATACCCAAGACTACTTTCTATACAAGGATTGAGAAATATGAATTTATATTTATTCCAATTGGTTTTATAAAATTCCCTACTACATTCATGGATTCAATAAATAAAGTATTATGTTATTAAATTTTTCCATATGTGGCTGTATTTATAAATGTTATTTTTTATATTCAATGGCAAAGAATGTCTATAATGATCATTTTAGAATTATTATGAAGTCCCTAGGAAAAGTTATTTTTTATGTATAATTTTCCATGTGTGAATTTTAACTTAAATATTTTATTAAAGGGTCATATAACCATATGTGATGGTATTTTGGTGGATCAATAATATAAAAAATTTATTGACAAATTTCCCTGATCAGCCAAGGTTAATTTTATCTATTGTTTTCAAGGGTTTCATATATATTAGTAATTCTTTTTTATTTGTTTCCCAGGACTATGTAATACAGTCAAAAGGTTGACTAAGAATGATTTTTTTGTTCTTGTAGAAAGATAAATGTGATGATAATTTCGATAAATTATTGAGAAGATTGGTCAATATAACTATAATCAGACTTCTTAGATGTAGATAGTGGTTTAAAAATAGTAGTGATTTTAAAATATTGTTTTTTATGTTTCATCATATAGAATGATATGTTGGTAAAATATGACTTATATTAATATATAATAAAATAACAAAATTACTAGAATCAGGATTTAGAGTTAATTGATATAATTATTTCATTGACGAAAAAGGCATTATATTTATTGTGAAATTTGTGTGATATATACGAATCAAAATTTTTTCATGTATGTATCTACCCCAAAAGTGTTTAATATGTTATAAGGAATATGGTGGAATTTCCTAATGAATATGTATACTTAATACTTAATCAAATTGGTTGGGAGAACTCGGTGGAAGATACATTGTGTCTAATTTTCCATGTTATTATTTCCATAAATAGAATTGTATCTGATCAAATAAATATTGATATTTACATATTTAACTTCAAATCATGAATAAATGTGACATATACTAATTTTCTTTGTCAAATGGTCAAACATGAATCTATGTCGGGATTAAAGACATGCGAAGCGGAGATGTATAACTGTAGACTAAGGGAAGGAGTATTCATGATTTCAACTAGGATAGTGATGGAATGATAAGTTTTAGGAATAGATATTTGTCCTTTAATTAATATAATTGGAGATGTAAGTATCAGATGAAGCGCAATGCTTGGTCATTTTCTATAAATATGAGAAAAAAATTTGCATATATATTTGAAAAAAAAATTAATGTTTGAATGGAATAAATAGGGATATTTTAGTGTATGTATATTGATTCATGGTATACCAAAATGTTAATACTGAGGTATATAAATCAATGGGTATGTCAGAACCATTACCCATATTTTAATTATATTGGTAAAACGTTACAGTGGTTTTCAGTGTCTGACTCCATATGACATCAATGGGTTACAATGCTATTTCCTTAGAATTTAATAAACTAAATAATTAATCCAACCATATTTACATCAGAAAATATTTATGTCTAGACAAGTATACTATATAATACAATATGAAACTTCTGAGATTTAAAGGAGTTCCATATGTAGATATATTTGATTGGGATCCGAGCTTTACAATGATGTTATGGAGAATTTATCAATATGATTTGGATCCATTGTTGTGTATTATAAATTCATAAAATCCTCGAAGAAAATATACTCTCCCATAATGATCTAGAACCTATAATAAATTTTGACGTCTAATTCTATATTTTTCATAATTTTTTGGGATCAACACCATCTTTTGGTGTAATTTTATTACAACTATCACTTTAGTTCAATTATTACAATGCATCATTATGAAGTACTCTATGATAGTAATACTATAACATCAATATGTTATCAGGAATATAGAGAAGTAAATAAACTATAAATGTAACATCCCAAGTAAGTATTTAATTATATAAATTTTTATCTATGTCTATTTATGAATTGGATAGTGTTTTGGGGCTTAAAATGAGAATAAATCCAACCTAAAGCATGAAATACTCTAGTATTTTTAAAAAGATTGTTTTACCGCCTTTTGATGGTGAACCCACTTTAAATAATGTTTTTCCACTCTTATACATTATATTGAACCAAATAAAATTCTTCTTTAGAATCGAGATATCAAAATTTACTTTGTGTAAATTTTTGGTATTTTTCTGATAAAGATAATTTTTAATGAATAGTGAAAAATGTTGTATTTTAATTCAAAACCCCTATTTAATCTAATTTATTAAGATTATTAGATAATATTTTGAAGTGATGTTAAAGTGAAATTAGAATATATTTTTACCATTTAATCCAATAGTGGTCGTTGTAATTAATTTCTCTTTGAAATTGGACTTAAACTGGTGTCAATCTTTTGATACTTATTGTTTCATAAAAAAAAGTTATTTTTCACGACAGCCAGAATTAATTATTAAATTAATTAATGTTACTAATATTTTTTGAATTTTGTAAAATAGACATCATTTTTGAATTTTGAATATCAAATATAGCTTAGGGTGATGTTTTGGTATTTTTCTGAAAAACTTCAATTTTTGATGAATAGTGAAACCGCAAAGTGGTGGTTACAAAATTTGATTTTTTGTTTAAATGGGACTTTACCACTTCTGTGATTTGAATTTAAAAAATCCAATTTAAATGATTTTTATTATTAAGTAAAATGTGGTTCAATGGGATTAAAATAATTTTTGATGAAAAGTAACTTTTAATTTTTATTAATCGCGATTAAAGGTAAATATTGTAATTTAAGGTAAAAATGATATTATAATAAAATGAAAATATCTTGACACTTTTCCTAACCCTATTGGATGAGTTATGGCCGACCAAGACAACCCAGGGGTCGATTTTTGGTACTCCATGGAGCCACTTGGGTAGGATAATGACATTTATGCCTTTTATTTAAAGTGAAAATAAAAATGACGCAAACATGAGATGTTTTACTAAAACAATTTTTACATGGGGTTATAGAAGTCAGATTTTTAACTATAATGATTCATCAGAAATATAAAAATATTTCCTACATCATAGTTTTTGTTTCATAATTTTTATACATTAAATAAATTAAAAAATTTATGACATCATGATGATGCAGCGAAGACCTCATTATTTAACTATTTAAATAAAATGAAAAGATAATGTAAAATCTAAGCACTAACCTTGTCAAAAACCTATTGTATGGGTATATTTCGAACCTGTATCACCTTATCCTCGAATTATATCAATGTGGGGCCTTTTAAATCCAACACTCATTTTAAAATAAAGTAACCTTTTATACCTTTCCAAGAGTGCCCCTCCTCTCCTCTTATAAAAGGCCCCCACCTCTACCGCTTTACCCACACCTCCCAAGACTTTGGCTCGGACAACCCCTGAACATTTTGTCTCTCCAAATACCTTGTTTACTCCTAGAATCCTCACTTTGGGCAGAAGTCTTCCCAAGGAAGCCTTTGAGCTCAAATCAAATAGAGTTACCCGATTTTAAAGTAATGCCTTCACTTGAGTCCTTTTGTTTTATTTGGCTTCTCCAACCCCCTAAACTCTTTTTATTCATTTATTTTATAACAACTACAGTATCTTCAATATACTCGGATATTGTTATAAGAAGGATTTGAGATACACTTACACACGCCTACATCTAATGGTTAAAGAACATACTGTTTCCGTGGATGGCGAATTTCTGCCTCCCGAAACGATGATTGTTCAACATTCATATAACACCTTTAAAGGTGGATATTAAGATGTCACTATATTTATATATGATATAAAATACGTTTATGTTTTCCTTAAGCTTCTGTATTTTTCATTTTGGGTATACCTTTATGGTTTCCATTATGGGTAAACGCGATATCTTCATTTAAGAAAGTTCGGACTACCGCCCCCTCAAAGTGAATTGTTTTCGTTAATTCCATATGTGGTATGTATAAAGGATTTAATTAATAGTAATATATATGATATTATACTTTAATTATAATATAGCTTTATATCATTATGATTCCATTCCATAAAAATACGAAATAGAAATGAAAGTAGTGTTCATTCGTACGTACGGCTTACCATCTCCATGAACAGTGCATTTCATTTCTTACCTCTAAATGATTTTTTAATATTATAAATTCATGTATATACTGGATATATATGAAATATATGGCATCTACATCAGGAATATCATTCTTGAGATAATGGATTTTTGACTACGTGAACAACTTGTAAGTATAAGAAGTTCACTTTTGACTCAAGAACCAAATATCGACAAAAGAACTGTCATTAACGTAAATTATTACATAATGTTCATAACATGGAAAATAGTGATATATAAGGAATAATGAACTTGAAAAAGGTTCTTAATCAAGTCTAAATTAACTCATGTTTACTATTTAGGACATTAAAGAACGATCGAGTCAAGTCGGACCCGAGGTATGGGACTTCGTTTCAGTGTCCTTCCATTGAGGCATATTTTGTTTTATACACAACTTTCTATTATACGAGGTAAAAAACCTTTGACTTTTATGCATATTCCAAAGGAATATTTTTTTATACAAAGCGTTTACTAAACGAAAAAAGGAATGTTTTTTTGTCATACGTATGAGGAGACAATGACTTCTCCGCCGTCGTGACCATTATTTGAGTTTCGGCTTCCTCTACAAGCCATAACCTTTTTAAATGAAAAATAAATACCATGTTTTACTTTTCTTTTATTTTGGTATTGAAAATGGTTTTCATAATGTTTTTATTATATCAATGTGTTGTATTGATATCTCGTGATTGAAATGTGGAAATGTTATGTTACCTTTATGCATGTTTTATGTGATACGATTATGTTATGGTTCTTGGGCATTATTATGAAGACGGGTGGTTCCGTGATAAACTAAGGGAGGCTGAGCCCGATATAGCTCTCCAATGCATTGGGTAAAGCGAAGGAGTGAAACGTTAAGGTTTCTCTGAAGGTATTTAGGGAATATATTGTGGTGGGTATTCCAAACGTAACCAAGAGGGTTAATTCCTACGTAAGAATGTTATGAATGACTAAAGTTACCTTTATGTCTTATGATTTCTAGGATTTATTCATGATTTGATGGGGTATGTTAAAGTGCTTATGTTTTATGTGTAAAGTATGATTTCATTCTTATGTATATATGAACTCATGTTTCCTTTCCATATTTTTATCCTATACTGAGCTTTTTATGCTCAACCCAACTTTTTTTGAAATTTTTTCATAGGTCAAGGGAAATTTACATGATATGATGATAGTATCAATATGTGTCAAGAATTAATCCATGTTTTATTTTAAATATGTTTCCATTAATGGGAAAAATGAATACTATCTTTATGTAACCACTTTGTTTAAATGTGGACTGTAATGCATGTTTTTATGATCTAATTCTCTAAAACTCTAAACCTGAAAAGATCCTCAATGTGTATTCTTGTAATAACCCAAGATTAAGTACGGTTTAAGGCTGGGGCCTTATAGTTGGTATCAGAGGTCGGTTTAGATAACATTAGGAGTTAGAATTCTATTAAATGATTATCCAAAAATATTTTTTTATGGTAAAATTGAAATAATAAAGCATTTGAAGATTACTATGTTGCTTCATCTAAGTCATGTATGTTCAGAATGTTTTTCCATAGATGATATAGGGAAGTAGTGCTAGGAAGGCATAGAAAATGATATAACCTTCAAATTAATCATCCTGAGATGGTCAGAATTGGAACTGAACAGTTTGTTGTAGTAATGGAACAGTTGAATCAGGCGATAAATGGTGGTGGAATCCATGCACGAGATCAGCCAGATCAACCGCAGAGGAACATGTCAGTGGTGGAACATTTCAAGAGGCAACATCCCCCTTTATTCCGAGGATCATCTGACCGTGTGCTAACTGAAGGGTGGATTAAAGCACTATAGAAGATTTTCGATGTCATGTGGTGTTCAGACAATCAAAAGGTTAGTCTTTATATTTATAGTTTGGTGGGTGAAGAAGATCAGTTGTGGACAATGGTTAAAAATATTAGGGACGCTGATGAGATTGATACTCTCGACTGGGATGAATTCAAAGGTATGTTTCTTGAGAAGTATTTTCCTAATGATGTTCAACTAAGGATGGAAAAAAAATCTTGGAATTGAGGCAAGAGGAATACTGAATGGCTGCTTATGAAGAAAGGTTCGCTCGATTGTCAAGGTATGCTCCAAATTTTATCCGAGACCTTGATAGTAAAATCAATCGTTTTTACTCAGAATTAAAGCCAACATATCGAAGGTATTTAGCTTATTGTGAGTTTAAAAGTTATGAAAAGATTGTTCGATGTGCTGAGAAGGTCAAAATCGAGATTGCCGATGATCAATTGTTCTATAACAACCATCAAAAGAAGAGACCAAGGTGGCGGGAGAAAGGAATGAATTCTTCAAAAATGTCTGATGGTAAGAAAAATAAGTTTCCAGTTTGTGATAAAATGTGGTAAAAGGTATTCTGGGGAATGTATTCTGAATTCTGGGAAGTGCTACAAATGTGGTAAGATGGACATAAGGCTCATGATTGCACTGGAAAAGATCAGGGTGATGGTAAGTCCAAATTCGATTTACAGTTTGTGAAATGTTTTAAGTGAAATGAGATGGGTCACTATGAAAATGAGTGTCCGACAAAGAGCCTGAGTGATGGGAAGCAATTAGACTACAAGAAAAAAGGGGTGGTGAAATCCTTTCCAACTACTTCAGCAGATGTCGGGCCATCAAATGAAGTTGTATCAAGTACATTGTTTGTTTTTTCAGATTATGTCAGTGTGTTGTTTGATTCGGGGTCTACACATTCTTTCATCTCTGAAACCCTTTCTAGTAAAATGGGAATACCATCTCAAGAAATGACTCATGAACTTGTGGTAAAAACACCTGGGGGAAATATTGAGGAAAAAAGAATTTATAAGAATCTTCCTATCCTTATCCGTGGAAAGAACCTACTTGCAAACCGTATTGTTTTACCTCTAGTAGAGTTTTATGTTATCTTGGGTATGGATGGGCTCTCTATTTATCATGCTAAGATTGACTATAGAGCTAAATAAGTTTCTTTTCAGAAATACTTTCAGTTTGTGTACATGAATGAACCCTTACTGTTGATAACATATCAAGAGGCCGAGAAACTTGTAAAATATTAAAATTAATGTTACCATGCAAAAATTGTTGAAAACAAGGGAACTATTCAGATTAATTATTTGCCAGTGGTAAATGAGTATCCTGATGTTTTTCTTGATGAGTTGCCTGGAATAATACCAGATCGGGAAGTTGAATTTACTGTTGACTTCGTTCCTGATGCTAAACCAATTTAAAAACCTCCTTATCGAATGGCTCAAATTTAACATTTACAGTTGAAGGAGTAATTAAAAGATTTATTAGAGAAAGGTTTCATTCAACCTAGAACATCACCATTGGGTGATACTGTTTTATTTGTTAAAATTAAAGACAGTTCTATGATACTTTGCATTGATTATAGAGCCTTGAATAACATCACTTTTAAGAAAAAATATCCTTTGCCTCATATCTATGATTTGTTTGATCATCTCTAGGGAGATCAGTATTTTTCAAAGATTGACCTGAGATCGGGGTACCATCAGTTGAAGGTAAAGGAAGCAGATATTTCGAAGACTGCGTTCCATACAATATATGGCCATTATGAATTTGTAGTAATGCCTTTTGGGCTTACCAATGCACCTACTGTATTCAAGGACTTAATGAATAGAATTTTCCATGAGTTCTTGGATAAGTTTGTGGTTGTTTTCATTGATGTTATTTTGGTGTTTTCTAAAAGTAAAGAGGAGCATGAAAGACATTTAAGGTTTATTTTTCAAACCTTAAAAGAAAAGAAATTATATGGAAAATTTAGCAAGTGTGAGTTTTGTTTACAACAAATTTATTTCCTTGGTCACATTGTCTCTAATGATGGGATAACTGTGGATCCTTCAAAAACAAAGGTTGTGGAAGAATGACCACGACACACAAATGTAACTGATATTCGTAGCTTTATTGGTTTGGAAGGCTATTACCGAAGGTTTGTTAGAAATTTTTCACAGTTTTCTAGTCCAATGACTAAGCTAACTTGGAAGGGTGTTAATTTTATCTGGACAAAAGAATGTGATGATTGTTTTCAGGAGTTGAAAAGAAGATTAGTGAATGCTCCAGTTTTGGAACAACCTTCCAGGAATGGTGAGATTGTTTTCTACAGTGATACTTCATTGAAAGGACTTGGTTGTGTCCTAATGCAGTATGATCAGGTTATTGATTATGCTTCATGATAGTTGAAAACTCATGAGGTAAATTATGCTACACATGATTTGGAATTAGCTGCTATTGTTTTCACTTTAAAGATTTAGAGGCATCATTTGTATGGAGTAAAGTGATAAATATATACCGATCAAAAAATTTTAAAGTAAATATTCACTCAGAAAGAATTGAACATGAGACAGAGGAGATGGCTATAATTAATCAAGGATTATGATTGTACAATTCATTACGATCCGGGAAAAGAAAATAATGTTTCTGATGCATTGAGTCGAAAAAGTAATGCTTCATTAACAATGCTGTGTTTGGAACGTTATCCTTTGGTTAATGATTTGATTAACTTTGGCATAGAAGTTGTTGGTGCAAGATGTCATGTTTTTTTTCAGGTATCAGTGAGATCATCTCTATCAGACAGAATCATGCAAGCATAGAAGCAAGAAAGTGAGTTGCATAAAAAGGTAGAGCTGGTTCAGAAATGTAAGTTGCCTGAATTCAACATTGATAATTATTTTTGTTTTGATATTTGGGAAGAGATTGCGTGTGCCTTGTGATTCACAGTTGAAGATAGAGTTGTTATATGAAGCTCATAGTTCTCCATTTTCAGTTCATCTTAGCATTACTAAGATGTACAGATATCTGCAGGAGTATTAATGGTGGGATGGAATGAGAAGAGATATTGTGGATTTTACTGTGAAGTGTTTGACTTGTCAATAGGATAAAGAAGAGAAACAGTTATCGAAAGGAATGCTTCAGCCTTTTCCAGTTCCAGAGTGGAAATGGGAAAATATATCCATGGAATTTGTTGTGGGATTGCCGAAAACACCTCGAGGTAATAATGCAATTTGGGTTATTGTTAATCGCTTGCCAAAATCTGCTCAATTCCTCCCTATTTGAGATAATTTCTTTCTAGATCAACTTTCTTGATTGTATCTTAAAGAGATTGTCAAGTTTCATGGAGTTCCCCTCTTCATTGTATTTGATCGTGATCCCAGGTTCACTTCTAACTTTTGGAAAGGCCTTTAGAAGTCATTGGGTACTGAAATAAATTTTAATACAGCTTTTCATCCTCAATCAGATGGGCAGTCAGAACGAATAATCCAGACTATGGAAGATATGCTATGTTCTTGTTCTATGGATTATTAGGGAAGTTGGGACTAACATCATTCTTTGGTTGAGTTTTCATATAATAACAGTTTACATCCAGTATACAGATGGCACCATTTGAGGCATTATATGGGAAGCGGTGTCGAACTCTAGCTTTTTGGGATTATCTGGGTGAAAGGATGTTGATGGGTCATGAATTGGTAGAAGATTTTGTAGAAAAAGTTCAGCTGATACAGAAACACATGAGAACAGCTCAGAGCAGGCAGAAGAGTTATGCGGACAATAGGAGGAAGGATCTCTCTTTTGAGGTAGGTGATTATGTTTTTCTCAAAGTTTCACCATGGAAGAGTGTGATGCGATTTGGTAAGAAAGGAATGCTGTGTACAAGGTTCATTGGACCATATTAATTTCTGGAGAGAGTTGGATCAGTTGCATACCGAGTGGCTTTACCTCTGAGTTTATCTCAGGTACACAATGTTTTTCATGTTTCGATGTTGAGAAAGTATATTCCAGATCAAAATCATGTTATGAGTCCAGACGTAGTTCAGCTGGAAGAAAACCTATCTTATGAGGAACAACCGGTCCAGATTCTTTACCACAGGGAGCAAGTGTTACGGAATAAGGTGATTCATCGGGTAAAGGTTTTGTGGAAAAACCACATGATTGAAGAGGCAACATGGGAATTGGAAAATTCTATGAGGGATAGATACCCCCACTTGTTCGATAAGTAAATAAATTGCGAGGACGCAATTTTCTAAAGGGGTAAGGATCTAACATCCCAAGTAAGTAATGAATTATAGATATTTTTATCTATGTCTTTTTATGAATTGGATAGTTTTTTGAGGCTTAAAATGAGAATAAATCCCACCTAAAGCATGGAATACACTAGTATTTTTTGAAACATTGTTTTACCTCCGTTTGATGGAGAACCCTCTTTAAATAATGTTTTGGTCACTCTTATACATTATATTTAACCAAATATAATTCTTCTTTAGAATCGGGATATCAAAATTTACTTTGTGTAAATATTTGGTATTTTTCTGAAAAATATCATTTTTAATGAATAGTGAAAAATGTTGTATTTTAATTCAAAACCTCTATTTAATAAAATTTGTTAAGATGATTAGATATTATTTTGAAGTGGTTTTAAAGTGAAATTAGAATATATTTTTACCATTTAATCCAATAGTGGTCGTTGGAATTAATTTCACTTTGAAATTGGACTTAAACTGGTGTCAATCTTTAAATACTTATTGTTTCATAAAAACACGCTATTTGTCATGACATCGGGAATTAATTTTCAAATTAATTAATGTAACTAATATGTTTTGAATTTTTTAAAATAGACATCATTTTTGAATTAGGAATATCAAATATATCTTAGGGTGAAGTTTTGGTATTTTTCTGAAAAACATCAATTTTTTGTGAATAGTGAAACCGCAAAGTGGTGGTTACAAAATTTGATTTTTCATTCAAATGAGACATTACCACTTCTGTGATTTGAATTTAAAAAATCCAATTTAAATGATTTTTTATTAAGTAAAATGCGGTTCAATGGGATGAAAATATTTTTTGATGAAAAGTAACTTTTAAGTTTTATTAATCGTGATTAAAGGTAATTAGTGTAATTTAAGGTAAAAATGATATTATAATAAAATGAAAATATCTTGACAGTTGTCCTAACACTATTTTATGAGTTATTTCCGACCAAGAAAACCCATGGGTCGATTTTTGGTACCCCATGGAGCCACTTGGGTAGGATAATGACATTTATGCCTTTTATTTTAAGTTAAAATAAAAATGACACAAACATGAGATGTTTTACTAAAACAATTTTTACATGAGGTTATAAAAGTCATATTTTTTACTATAAATATTCATTAGAAATATAAAAATATTTTCTACATCATAGTAATTTTTTATAATTTTTATACATTAAATAAATTAAATTATTTATGACCTCATGATTATGCAGCGATGACCTCATTATTTAACGATTTGAATAAAATGAAAAGATAATGTAAAATCTAAGCACTACACTTGTCAAAAACCTATTGGATGGGTATATTGTGAACCCTTTTCACCTTATACTATAATTATATCAATTTGGGGCCTTTTAAATCCGAGACTCATTTTAAAATAAAGTAACCTTTTATACCTTTCCAAGAGTGCCCCTCCTCTCATCTTATAAAAGGCCCCCACCTATACCACCTTACCCACACCTCCCAAGCCATTGGGTCAGACAAACCCTGCACATTTTTTCTCTCCATATCCCTATCTTACTCCTAGAAGCCTCACTTTGGGAAGAAGTCTTCCCGAGGAATCCTTTGATCTCAAATCAATGAGAGTTACCCGATTTTAAGGTAATGTCTTCACTTGAGTCATTTTTTTTTATTTTTCTTCTCCATCCCCCTAAACTCTTTTTATTCATTTTTTTGTAACAAATCCAGTATATTCAATATACTCGTATGTTGTTATAGTAGGGATTCATGCTACACTTACACACACCTACATCTAATAGTTAAAGAACATATTGTTTCCGTGGATGTCGAATTTCTGCCTCCCAAAATGATGATTGTTCAACATTCATATAACACCTTTAATGGTGGACATTAAGATGTCACTATATTTATATGTGATATATAATATGTTTATGTTTTCCTTAAGTTTCTCTATTTTACATTTTCAGAATTCCTTTATGGTTTCCATTATGGGTAAAAGCGATATCTTCATTTAAGGAAGTGCGTACTACCGCCCCCTCGAAGTGATTTGATTTCGTTAATGCCATATGTGGGATGCATAAAGGATTTAATTAATGTTAATATATATGATATTATACTGGAATTATAATATACCTTTATATCATTATGATTCCATTCCATAAAAATATTAAATAGAAATGAAAGTAGCGTTCATGCATACGTACGGCTTACCGTCTCCATGAATGGTGCATTTCATTTCGTACCTCTAAATGATTATGTAATATTATAAATTCATGTATATACTGGATATATATGAAATATATGGAATCTACATCATGAATATCATTCTTGAGATAATGGATTTTTGACTATGTGAACAACTTGTAAATATAAGAAGATCACATTTGACTCAAGAACAAAATATCGACAAAACAACTGTTATTAACTTAAATGATTACATAATGTTCATAACATGGAAATAAGTGAAATAAATGGAATAATGAACTTGAAAAAGTTTCTTAAGAATGTTAAAATTAACTCAAGTTTACTATTCATGACATTAAAGAACGATCGAGTCAAGTCGAACCCAAGGTATGGGACATCGTCTCAATCTCCTTCCATTGATGCATATTTTGTTTTATACACAACTTTCTTTTATATGGTGTATAAACCTCTCTGAATTTTACGCTTATTCAAAAGGAATATTTTTTATACTAAGCGTTTACTAAATGACAAAAGGAATGTTTTTTTTCATACGTATGCGGCGAAAATGAATTCTCCTCCGCCCTGACCATTATTTGAGTTTCGGCTTCCTCTACAAGCCATACATTTTTTTAAATGAAAAATAAATACCATGTTTTACTTTTCTTTTATTTTTGTTTTGAGAATGGTTTTCATAATGTTTTTATTATATCAATGTGTTGTATTGATATCTCGTGATTGAAATGTGGAAATGTTAGGTTTCATTTATGCATGTTTTATGTGATACGATTATGTTATGGTTCATGAGAATTGTTATGAAGACGGGTGGTTTCGTGATAAACTAAGGGCGGGTGAGCCCGATATAGCTCTCCAATGCATTAGGTAACACGAAGGAGTGAAATGTTAACGTTCCTCCGAAGTGATTTTGGGAATATACTGTGGTGGGTATTCCAAACGTAACCAAGAGGGTTACTCCCTACGTAAGAAGGTTATGAATGCCTCAAGTTACCTTTATGTCTTATGATCTCTATGATTTATTCATGATTTTATGGGTTATGTTAAAGTACTTATGTTTTATGGGTATGTTATAATTTCATTCTGATGTATATATGAAATTATGTTTCCTTTCCATATTTTTATCCTATACTGAGCTTTTTATGCTCAACCCAAGTTTTTTTGAAATGTTTTCACTGGTCAAGGAAAAGGTACATGATATGATGATAGTATCAAGAAGTGTCAGGAAACAATCCATGTATTATTTTAAATATGTTAACATTGATGGGAAAAATGAATACTATCTTTATGTAACCACTTTTTTTAAATGTGGAATGTAATGCATGATTTTATGATCTAATTTTCTAAAACTCTAAACCTGAAAAGATCCTCAATGTGTAATCTTGTAATAACTCAAGATTAAGTACGGTTTAAGGATCGGTCCTTATAATAAATCAATGTATTAGAATAAATGGAAATAATTTTAGATCAATTATGCATCATATAATGTTTTCTCAGAGTTGGCTGATAATTTTTGTAAATATTATTGGTGAATTATTTAATTTGATATTAGATAAAATCTAGTACTATGAAGATACAATTTGAACATAGTTATTATATTTTTTATGAAGTGTTTCAAAATACCACGATATATAGTTCCTTTGAAAATTCTTGTTCATATTGGGATATTATCATATGAATTGGAACATCACTGACATCCCTCTAAACATTATGATGTATTATATGCATCTTTTTTTTAGAATGTTTATATATAATTCATCACATATTGTAAACACAGGGTTCCTAATAATAGAAAAAATATCTCTATAATGAGAATCAAATAGCTTATATTTTTTAATTATTGTGAGGAATTGTAGTGAAACAAGGAAATTCCCTAGGTCAAAATTTTGTGGCTAATAAAAAATAATATTTAGCTAGTTTGGAACCCAAATATATGATGAATCAAAATAACCTAAATTGTTTTTATTAGTGTGATATAATATTTAGGTAAAATTCCATATTAATTGATGTATAATGTAACACCCTAAGATTTTATTATAATTTTTCTTATAGTTAAATTTGATATATATGTTTTCCTACATTACATAAAACCATGTATAAAAAATTGTTGTTATAATTTTGAAATACTAAAACTTCCAATTTATTGAATGTGAGTGTTTTAATTATAAACACGAAATCATGGAATATATATATATATATATATTTACGAGTCAATTTATATTTATTACTTAATTTATAAGAAATAAATACTGAATTTTTATTAATGTTATTTTCCTCATAAAAAACGTTTTCTTAAAAAAATAATGTTATCTATTTTTTGAGAGATTCATAAAAATAACGACTCAAAATATTAATTTTTTTTAATAAAAACATATTTCTTTTTTAAATCAACATAATAAATTATCATATGTTTAATTTTTTGGTATTATTTTATGGAAAAATATATTCTAGTGAATGGTTTAAAATATAGAATTTTATTAAAAAATCATTTTGTATCAAGAACAATGAAATATATATGTTATTATTAAATTTTTTAAAATAATAATTAGTTATATTATTAGTAAAAATACAATTATATTCATTGGAATCAATTTTATGGTTTAAATTTCTATAGAAATATTTTTATACATTTAAATATATTTTTCAAAAAAACATTTTTCTTCTTGTTTAAATTTTTTAAATTAATTTAATATCTAAAATTTATATAAATTTAATCCTTAACATTGTATCTAATAAGAAGGTAATACTTTGGTAATTAGGTCTCGATTATATATAGACAACTAGAATATTAACCATATTGAATTTATGTTTCCATATAAAATCTAAAATGGACTATGTAGGGTTGAAACTGATCTGACAAGGCTTCAAATTAATTCAAAAACATTCTTTTATTTTGTTCAAGGTGTCAATTTTTTCCATTATTATACAAAAATCATATATAAGTACTCTCTTTCTATTTATATTTTAATGATAACATTTTAATATTTGGGTAAATGATAATGACATAATATTCCATTATTCTCTTTTAAAATCTACAATATTTTTTAAAATGATTAAAAATAAAATTAGTTTATCTATAAAATATTATTAAAAATATAAATGTATTTTTTATTTTAATTGAAATTTTTTGTTATGAAATAATTTCCTTAATTGTGAGTGAAACACTGACAGGGCTTAATATGAAAAATGTGAAAATTTTATGAAATGATTTTAGAAACACTAAATGTAATTTTTCTTGCATAATTTACAATATCACATTAATTATATTTATAAATATAAATTTTTTTGTTTTGTTAATGGTTTGAATTTGAGTTAATTTTAATTAATAGAGGTTCCAATGAAAAATTAAATAAACACATCAAAAATTAAAATTAATTACATTTCATAAAAAATCATATCTCATTATGTGATATACAATTTGTTTAAATAGTATGTTCCACATAATGAATAGGAATATTTTGAAAATATTATCCAAGGTCCATTTATTAGTCAATTTTTTAATTAATGATAAAATTAATAACCCTTATTACATACAAGACTTTGATATTCTGGCAATTGACAAAAGGGTTAACATGGGTTAAACTTTGAGATAAAGGTAATAGAATAAACACATTGGTCATGTTTTATATACTGAGAGAATAAAAACTCATAATCATATAATATTTGAATTATATACCTTTATACCAATAATTTTCTGTAATGTTATTATATAATAATATATTAGTATTTATAACAAAACATTATAGTCTACGAAGAATTAATTTTGGTGTAATATATAGGGAAACATGAAAAAATTAATAATGAGTTCAAAATATATCAACATATTATCCAAATTATTTATTAATATATATCACACATCATAGATATATCATATTTAATATAATTCTTCATTAATTCGGGAAAGTAAATATAAGAAATTTGTGAGGTCATATGCTCACTAAGGTTAAAGAATGAGATATGAATGATCATGTAAGCATAACATGAACATGAAGGAATAACAACATTACCATTACATTTGAAAACCATTACTATAATATCAATTATTTTAAACTTATTTGATGAAATAAATATTTAATGTTCATAATAAATGAATAAAAATAAATCAGATGAATCAGGAACATTGAGATCATAACATAGTTATAAAACATGTAATTATATAATTGATTTTTTCACTCCTCAAACCATTTAAGTAGTCACGGTTCATTACATGGAATATAATATTAGACATTGTCCCATACCGAACTTGGTTCACTCCCCATTACAGTCTTGTTTATCTCTGGAGATATCAAAATTTTCCCAATGAATTTGAGAGGGATATTGGTCCCAAAATCAAATAATGAAAATCATATATATGTGTTCTCAAGATCATAAATAATTCCTCATATAATAACCCCTGTTATGTATTTTTTTTATAATAATTTCATCAAAACATAATCAAAGGAAAATAAATTGGTTTCAAAGTACTTCATCATACACCACCAATAGAAATAAAATTTGTTTCATAATTATTTAATAATTTCATCATAGAAATAAGAATTTGTGATAAATAATAAAAAGGTTATCCTTATATCATATCCCCAAAAATATATGTAACATCAAGGAATTTCTTGTTAGGTGGAATTTTTTTTGGGTCTGTGGGAATAATTTTTTATGAAAATAATCATTCCATTTAGAAATTATTTCCTTTTAATATATATGCAATTATAAAGTAAAAATTTCATTAAAAATAAAATTTTAAATATGTAAATTATTCTCCAATGAAATATTTATTCTTTATGGTTGGAAAATCCATCATGTTCTGTAATTAAAAAACATTACTTCTATATTTTTTGAATAAATCACAAAGAACGTCAATTGAAAAAAAGATTCCTTTTAAACCATTTTTTAATAAGTAAATCAAATATAAAAATAAATTTAAAAAATTATTGAAAAATGGTAAAAATATTTTTATAAAACATGGATATGAAATTTAAAAATACCCATGTGGAGGATTAAACATAAAAAATCTTTAATAGAGATGAGATTGTGAAATAAAACCTTTACCTCAAATTTGAATTTCGTTGAAATAAATATAAACCCCGTAATAATAAATTTCTATTTATTATAGGTTTATGAAATATTAATTTTAATAATTATAATATCATATATGGTACCTTTATGACATTAAAATGCACATTTTAGGAATAATATATTATTGTATTCCTCATTCTTGGGTGTTAACTACTTCTTTAATCATGAGTATTTCAGTTCACTTGATCTTTTCCATTTAGATTTATCGTTGTAAAATTATCCCAAGAATATTAATTATGATATAAATTTAATTTTTATTCTTCTTATATTGATGTATCATTATCCGAAGAAGATATATATAGAAATATGACTTAAACCATTCAAGGAGGTGGTAGGTCATACATTCACACGATCATTGTTTTCATTTGTCAGAGAATAGAATGAAAGAATGGTAAATATTAATACAAATTTATAAGGGAATTATTATATAATTTATATAATTTATATTCATAAAATTTATTTTTAAAATCATATAATGTAAATATAAATGAAATATAATTCACATTGCTTGGTTGAGGTGGTAGTGCACTTGCACACACAAACAACATTATTATTTACCAAAGGATTGGATGGTTTGATGGTGGCCATTATATTATGATTTTATAATTATAATTATATAATAAATATGATATATATACATTTAACCCCATAAACATACCGATACATAAAAACATGGTGATGAAAAATTATTTTTGTTTGATAAATGAAGATGGTAAGTAGTACATACGAATGAGTGATACAATCACTTATCATTTGATGGGACATGGGTTGTATAATGGTGTTTTCCTAATTATTATAAAATTTAGTATATTTAGTATTAAAATTTATTAAATTATGATTCATAACCTATATTTGTGGATGTTAAGGAATATTTGAAAAGAAAACGATCTTGTAGGGTGATTAAATCTTCTTTGAACTGACTACATCAGATATCCTCTAAAGGGATATAGGGTTGGTGTTATGAGAATAAAAAACCTATATAATGTAAATAGGTATATTTTTAATGTAAACTAGTAGATTATTTTCAATACGTATGGATCAATGTGGTGTGATAAAGTGAGTGAGGAGGTTCTCTTTTATAATTCAGGTGGGGGAACATTTGGAATTATCACAAGATTAAACTATAAAAAATCATTTCTTTATCTGAATATCACCAAATAGATGTGTAATAAAATATAATGTCATATATAGTAATAATATTATTATCTATTAAACATTAAACATGTTTTCATGTAATTTTTCACCTTATTATTTTGATTTACCCTTAGTTAACTTATATAAATTTTAACTACGGTAATAAATTTTTTAATATTAACTGTTTCCATTTTTACATATCAGTTCATAATTGACAAATGAATTACCAATTTATTATAATTAAAAATATATCATAACCATAATTTTATATTTTTTTATAATTTAATGAAACATCATGTTTCTAAAAGATAATTATCATCCAATTCAATAATATTTAGCAATTTCAACTTTAAATGAAAAAATATGCTGGAGGAATTAGAATATACTTCTTTCATATATCCGTATTATATCTTATAGATCTATAGAATTAATTTTTCATATGATCTCATTCATATTATATCACATAAAATATTTTCAGAGTCATTTGTTATATTTTTCATTAAATGGAGATACAATGTGTTGGTGTTGCATATAGAATAATTGTCATTAGATAATTACCATAAAATTATATTCAATTTATCTCATGAAAATAAATATATTGATAAAAATAAAAACACTTATAATTATTCATAACATGTTTTTATCGTGATTAGGACACATAAAAAATATTAAAAATAAAAAGGGTGACATTTTAAAACTTCATATCAATTTATCTAATTTATATGACATTTTTTGAAAAAATATCTATTAAACACCTCATTCCGGATAATTTTTTTAATGGTCTAATTTGATAAATACATTATTAATTATTATGTAATTATTTTCCCTTATCACATTTTATTAATTTAGACTAGCCTGATTTTCTCTTTACCGATGTAAAAAATTTTACCATGATTATTATTATTATTATTAAAAGAAATCAATAAGGGCCTATAAATGAAATTTTAAACCCATGATTATAAATATATAATTAATTTTATAATTAAATACCTATATATGAAGTAAATTAATTTTAATTTATGTGTTAAAAAGGAGAAGAAAATATCTTTTTGAAAAATATTTATTTACAAGAATAATGATGGATTTATTCATATATAGTTACCAGAAAAATATTTTTTGTTATTTTGAAACATTTGATAAAATATAATAGTCTTATAAATAATTCACCTATATGTATTAGTTTAATATTTTGAAATAAAAATAAATTTCTTGAATGAAAAATGTTTTCTAGAATAATGTATCTTTTTCTTTGAAATGTTTTTTATTGTCAATTAAAAGAAGAAGACAACTAATGAAATAATATTATAAATATATAACCATGATTTTAATAATATATATATTCATTTAAATATAATATAATCCAATTTATAGTAAATAAAAATAATTTAAAAAAATAATTTTTTAATAAAATGCATGGTATATTTGAACACAATGATGCATGTGACACAAGATATCAATGAAATAAAAATTACATCAAAAACCTTCATTGAATAATGGACTACTACATTCTATCTCACCATAAAATTACCTTCACCCTAATAATTAATCACTGTATCAAAAAATTATTATGAAACATACTCCTTGTTACATCGTCAGGTTCGCACACATCATACTCCAATTGGTGGTTTTGCCACCAAACTTCGACCATGTGAGTAGTATTGTATAATGAAAACTTTACTCCATGATAAGGAATCACTACTAGTTTTTTTATATTATAATTACCACTATCTAAGTATATGATGTATATTTTTAGTAAATTTTATGGATTATTCATGTACTTACTCAATATCCATACAATGACCATTCAACTATCACGAGAGAGATTTTGTGGAAGGGAAAACCGATAAACTAAAATCCAGAAATGATCATGAATTTTAAAACAATGAATATACCTATGGATTTTTTCCTTGATTTAATATATAATTATAACCTCCAAGGTATATATTCATCAAAATAAATTCTCAAAATATTTAAACACCGTATCATTTCAATGATTGTTAGAAAAAACATTTTTATTGACTCTGATATGTTTATATTTTTGGTTGAATTTCTCAATCATTCTCTCTAATATATTTAGGAATATCAGAACCCAAAAGTATTATTTCACCAATTTCATTCAACAATGATGATGTTATGCACTTATAACATTATAGGGAATCACAATGAGACATTTGAATGCTGGAGTGAAAGTTATTGTTATAATAAAATTACACAAAATGGATACGTCGATCCCAACCACCATTGAAATATATATAAAAAGTAATCATAGTTTCTTCAAGAGTTTTAATAGTCTAATTATAAAAAAAATATTTATGAGGATCATATATAGTGTCGAATGATAACTCCATATCCAAATCCTATTGGATAGTTCTACAAAACATCCACGTAAACATTAGATATTGATTGGATATAATTAATAATGGTTCACCATGAAATGTTAACACTTCCAAAATTTATAACTATATATTTTGATCATGATATAAATATCCACTCATAGTGATGAACTGTTATAACTTTATATTACCATCAACATCATCCCATATAGGGTTTATTCATCAAGATTTTTTGGAATGATGGATGATGGTATACATGTATATATTTTCCAATATTCATTTTGGAATAGTAGTGGATGTCACAATCCCTTGTACATCTATCTCTTAACCATTACATTCTGAAATACAATGAATTATGGATTATACTCTGCAATATATCTAACCATACCATACCAATAGAAAAAAAATTAAAATATCAATACATATTTATAATTATAGGATGAATAATGAATAATGAAAAGTTAGCATCATCCTAAAGCTCATTATTTAAATCATATACTGAAGGGAAACATACACAGTTCATGAAAGTTAATATCTCATCAAAATAAAATTTGAAAACAAGAAATGTTCCAACAATTTTTAGAACATTATAAATACCTTTTTGCATATTAAATATTCACTTGAATAAATATATGAACACTCATTTGATCTAGATAGGATTTCTTCCTAGACATTAATATTTCTATCATTTTATTTATACAATCCATAAATATTGTATCATTTTTTATCTATATAATAGGTAATATAACATTATCCTTTCTATGTAGAACATCATCCACGTTGTTTTATTTCCTGTGGCTTTATTTTATTAACCATTTATAATCATTAATCAGCTCTAACAATCTTATTTTGTGCATGCTCATCTATTTTTGAGTGACTATATACTTTAATATTCTATGATTGGAAAAAATTTAACACGTTTAACTATATAAATAATTTAACCACATATTTAATTTCAATATTACCATTGTTAACTCCAAATCATGATTTGGGTAATTTTTAGAGGGGGCATTAATTTATCATAATGAATAATCTTTAACCATATCATTATGCAAGAGTAATAATCCATGTCCATCATTTGATGCATCAATGTTGATTAAATACCCCCATCTACCATAGGGTTGTATAATAACATATACAATATCTATACTTATTTTGATTCCTAAAAACATTCCTCACATTCATCCTTCTGATGTAACTTGTATGCCTTCGAATTTAACATAGTGAGTTTATTTGATAGGTCAGAAAAATTATCCAAAAGACATAGACAATATCTTAACAGAACAAGAAAACTATGGGTATTGATAATAATGGTTTTTAAAAAATTCATTCATGGAAATCATATATGTTGATTTTTTTAATATTTATTCTCATTCATTATGTAATTTATAATAATTCTCAAGTGATCTTCATGATTATCATTACGCATTGAATAAAATATAATATATTGTATAAATAAATCCAAGAACTGATCTAGATAATCTCTAAATAATTCAATCATCAGATATATAAATATTGAGAGTCCATTTATAAGATTAAATAAAATTTATATAAATTCATTGTGTCTATAACATGTATAAAATTTTGTATTGGTTAAATCATCCTTGTTGATCTTCCATTAGTGATATCCAAAATGAATACCAATCTTAGAGTTTTACTGATCTCCACACAAATTGATCAAAAAATTCATCAATATGTGGTTAATGATACTAGTTATTGATAGTGATATTTTTTTTGATTGTCAGTACAGAGTTGCATTAATAAATAATTTTTTAAGACAAACCCAAAATGTTCACCCTAAGGGGATTCACTAGTATGAACAATTACTTTTTCAATATTCTCTTGAATTTATTTCAAAATACTTGCAACTCAGTCAGGGAAATTTGATACAGAGTCCAGAAAATAGGTGTAATATCGTAAATGAGTTCTATTTAAAACATAACTTCATGTTTCTATGGAATATCAAATTACTATTCTAGATTGTAGATAATGAAAATCCAATAAATAATTATATATTTCATGCTAAGTTTATCCCAAAGCATCTGAGATAATAGCCACGTTTATATTAGAATCATGACCGATACGATGGATGTAATGTCCCTTCAGATGTTCATTTATTTCATCTTAATGATAGGTGATCAATGGTTAGTTCAGAATATAAAATGTAACATTATATAATAATAAATTTATGTAGAATTTATCCAATACATTCCCATATAACCATCTTATTCAATAAGAGGAAAAATTTAATAATTTTTAGGGAAACATTTACCTAGAAACATCAATAGGAGATGTCCAATAAGAATATGATTCAATCCTCGTCACATTTGGGGTTTCCACTACTAACTCAACATATAATTTTTTAGGGGGGAAATGATTCACATGAACACGTATTTATATATATAATATTTGTTAGATCTAAAATCAAATAATAAATTAGATGTACTACATTAGATGGTAGGTCTTTCATTCATCTCATCATTATCAAACTCCTTCTCAAAAATAGTGAACACATGATATATACATTTATATTAAGGCTTAATATTTTTTTTATCTAGATCAGAATTATTATACTTAATATTTCATAATTTTTTTGAAAAATCACCACACTCCATGAATTTAAGACAATGGAGTACTGGTGGCATATTCCATGGATCATTCTCTCAATTAAAATGAATAACTATATCATTCTCATCTCATCAACATTAAATTTACCATTCTCCATGAATTCCATGCATGAATAATTTTTCAATTACATTTTATCTTTTTTTCAAATGTTTTCTTCAATATATTGAGCATAATTTAAATAACATCTTTTTATCTCCATGTTTTATAGAATTACATATGAATTCCATTTTAATTTCTCGTAAAAATAATGAGATCATTGGGAAAATACATTATCCATATCTAAAATGATAGCGCATCAGAATATTTCTCTATATATACTAAACTATATTTTTCATAATATCATTTAATGAATTGAATTTAAGGAATTAATGAATAAATAAACCTTAAATTCAGGTTGGATGATAATACCTGAAGCACACTATTCATGTCTTGTCAGGTTTTACTCATAAAAAATATAAGATTCCTCATACATCTACTTTATCTAAAGTAATTATTTATCCATTTTCAAATTATGAGTATGACGATAGAAAATATTTAAGGATTAATCATTCAAATTTATCACAATCTATACATTTAATATCATCTTGTTCAATTGTGTTCTTAATAAGAGTAGACGATTGATCTGCTTATACATCCAAATAAAAAACATCTATAATGAATTTAACATGTCCCAATGGAATTTATATTGAAAAATACCTTCCCATTGGAACTTATCCATTTCTCAGTGACTAGTGGATCAAGGGGCTCACTAAGATAAGGTAGTTATTGCCGAATTAAGGACTCAACCAAACGTTTTCCCTCTATTTCTTAATTTTATTAATAGCGTGATTCATAACAATAGATTTTTGAGAGAACCTAGAAATGATATTCTTCATCTTCGATATTATATCATCTTATTTAAGAGGTAGATAACCATTATAGTTTCTATTTCAATCATCATTAACATGATTACGTTATGTTCCATCCATAGTGTAAAACCAAAAATTATAGTGTGAGAAACAATAATCATGGGGAGAAATAATTTATTTATAAAAACATAGTTATATTATTTAAAAATAATATCACCTTATTCAATGACACGTTAGGTGTATCCGAGATCAATTATTGTTCAAATTTTTTGATTTTATTTATTACTCAGACCTATCATTGGGGTTCTAACTAAAAGTTTCACATGTTAGATTCCAATGAATGACTAAACCATTATAATATACTGACTATTGTGACCTATGATTTTTATATTATGATATTTCATAATTAGTGATGAATATTGAATACATAACATATCAATACATTATAGAATTGTTTAAGGCTAGAATCTTTGGAAACATAGAAATAAAAATAATTGGTTCCTAGAATTTATTCATCGTCTCCAAAATATGTGTCTATATATTTATCCTTTATTTGGCATGTCATGATTAGTACAACTCATATATACTTTGGGAATGTAAAAATAAGAAAATTCTGAGATCAAATGATCAGTGTCGGTACATAATAGAGATATCACTGGTCACATATGCAGAACATGAGAATTGGGGTATAAAAAACAAGATCATAATGTTTGAAAACCATACCCTACTTATCAATTATCATAATATTAAGTCTTCTTTGAAATCTAGGTAATTCATAGGACATGAATAATAATGTAATAAATGAATCATAATCTATTAGATCATAATATATGTATACAATAAGAAATTGTGGCATACAAATATACATGTTAATTCATTTATATTGTTGTCAAGGATAATTTAAAAGTACATAATTTTAATATTTGTTCACAATCAAAACCATTATAGTTTCCATTGTTCTCTAATAGGGCTATCATAGTAGGTAGTTCCCCCATATATATCTACTTTGACACACAATTTTAGTTATCTTTCTCTCATGATAATTAATATTAAGAAAATTTATTGAAGGGAGATATAAGTAAAAACCATAAAATTATATATATCATACATATATATGCCAAAAAATACCATAAAGAATTAATAATATCCAACCCTGTGAAAAGTAATATGTTTAGAAATAAGTTTACCATAATATAACCCATGAAATGAAATTGTCGTTCTTAAAAATGTCTTCATAACATTACCCATGGAATAGATATGGTATTCATAAAAATTGCATATTTTCATCATAAAAAGACTATCTACACAGTGAATAATTATTGTATCCTTGGATTAATTCCTATATTTAGCATATGTAACATCAAATAAATTCATCTTAGATGGAATAGTTTGTTGTAAATGTCCCATGAAATAGTCTCAATGAAAATAACAATTCTATTTAGAAATCATTTATTTTTAAAATGTTAAGAAACTACAGATGATTTTTTTTAAAAAAATACCCTTGGAACATGTAAATTATCTTTTTAAAAATGATCATTAATGTGATAAAATAATTTCATTAAATATATTAAAAAACATCCTTCGGTTTTCTTTATATAATATCAATGTTCCTCACTTGGAAAAAGAAAAAAAACATTCCTTGAAAACAATTTTGAAAAAAGGAAAAAAGGTAAAAAAGAAATTAAAATACCATAGGATAATGTTAAAATAAAATATAATGATTTATTATAAAAAATATAACTGGAATAGAAATACACCCCAGTTGATAATTAATCAAAAATAATCACGAATATAGATGATACATTGAAATTAAACCCTGACCTCAGGTTCACCTTCCATTGAAATCCTATCATACAAATATATAATGAACTTATATTACTTAGAAATATATATTATTTCATTTGATCATGTATAATATCATCAATTATCCCTTTATAATATTTCAACCCCGCCTTTTATCAATATTCCCTTTTGAAAATAATTTTTTTCATTGGTTAACTATTTTGTTTATCGTTAGAATTTAATTATATTAGTCATGATACTTGTTTATTTATAATGTTTTCACAATATTATGAATAATAATTATGATTTGAAAACAATATATATTCATTACCAAAATAGTAATATTCATTCGTAAAAAAATTAGAGAGAAAAATAAATTATGATGTTCATGGAGATGGTAGTCCATGCATATGCATGAATACAATTTTCATTTTTCAAAATATTGAATGAATAATGTAAATACTAATAAATCATACCAATAGAATTATTATATCATATATATATTATATATTTTAAAAAAATCGATCATCATTTCCATCCATGTAAAACATTAATGAAAAAAACATATCACGTTGTGGGTTTGATAGTCCAAATGTAAGTATGAAAGACATTATCATTTTCCAAATGATTGAATAATAATAATGTAGACAAGAAATAATCATTTATGATGTATAATTATGTCATAAATATATTAAATTACCCTTTAAACCCATAAAAGTATTGATTTCTAAATGATTAAGATGAAAAATGAATTGTATCACACAGCGGGGACGATAGGTCGCATGATTACACAAGAAAAAAATCCACTTTCTTTTTTATAGGAAATAAAATGTAAAATGGTGATTAAAAAATCATTATAAAATTGTATAATATATGGGTTAATATATTAATTACTTCATAATATGTAATTGTGATACAGTAGAGGCAAGGAATTATATAAAATATAGTTATTAGTGAAGGCGGTGTCCTTTTCTTGGAAATTACACCCTTAGATAACCTTTAAATTGATCCATGATTAAAATTTTGATAGTAAAAAACAACTATGATGTGGATAATGAATTTTATAAGAAAAATTAGATTATTATTTTCAGGAAATAAGACAAAATATGTTAATAATATGTGAAGTAAAATGTTCCCTTATATAATTTAGGTAAGGGGAAATATTGGATTTTCTCAAATGAAGAAATTATAATAAATTCATTGTCAATCCAAATATATCTAAATGATAACTACTTCATAGAAAAGATAGTTTTTTTAATAAAATCAACCAATATGATTTTATACCATATCCTAACCACCTTGTTCGGTAAAAATATTTTTAGGATTTTAAATGAATTTAATAAAATATTATCTTTGATAAAATATCATTATTTACAATGTTTATACTATTTATTTAATGTAACTGAAAATATATCAATCTAAATGATGAATTAGAATATAATGATTCCAAACAACTTTGATAGATCATAATAATCTTTAATATTGTTGGTTTAAATTAATTGTTTCATTGATAACATACATTCTTCATTATGGGGACAGATAATGGAGATTAATTACAAAGAGAGTGATATTTTTTTCATTTAATTTATTTAAAAAATATATTAATAATTTTCATGGAACATTCCCCATTATACAATATAAGTTATATATGAAGATATTAATGCTATAATTAATGTATTCCATTAATTATATGGAGGAATAATTATGGCCTTATTACATATAATTAATCAAGATTATCATGATTTACCTATTATTGAGGTGATAATTATTATCATGATTACTACAAATTATGGAAAAAAATAAAATGGTCGTCTTAAAAAAATTTATACAAATAATTTTATATATTTAATTTATTTTATCTAATTTAATAGTTATAACTCGAAAAAATTATTTTAAATGTAAATACCTCAAATGTGATAATTTTTTTTAAATGAAATACAATATTTTGCATAAAATTGGATTTATCTATATTATAATCTGAGAAAAAAAGAATTTATTATTTAATTATATTTATAAGGAATAAATTTATATAAATTTATTCAAAAATAGGTATAAATTTTATTTTTTAAGATAAAATTGCATTTTACGCTAGAAAATATTTTTTTAGAATAATATATATTTTAATTTCAATTGTTTTTTAATTTCTTTTTTAATCAATTGACAATAAATGGAATAATTTCATACATTTATAACAATAAAATTTCATAAATAATTTCATACAATCCATACCTACCAATCTAATGGATATGAAATAATTTTTATTTAAAATAAAAATATATAAATAGTATATCGTGTTTTGTTCAAACTCATAGTCATCTGTAACAAAATATTTCAAATAAATTAAATATATTTTTTTTAAAAATTATTTCATAATATATCACGGTGTTAAAATATCAATTTAATCCCATTTTTTTAATAATTATTAATTTATATTAATTGAGTACATTTAATTAATTCTAACAGTGTCCCTCCCCCACTTTTAATTGGGAACCTAATCTTCTTCATTATTCACAATGATTGATCCCTACATATCAGAAAATACATACAATAAAATCATAAAATAATTCATATCCAATATTATAACTTCATTATCATCCAAAAGATGATATTTTTAGGGCTAAATTTGATATACAAAAATGTTTCAAAAATAATATGCATACCTCTTTACTGAGAATTTTAAATTTTATATATTATTATAACAAAACCAAATGAATGTTATCCTTTCAAAAAATATTACATAATAATCTAAAATATAATTCATTTTTATTAAGATTATCGAACAACCATTCTCTACATTCTTATTTACCATTTGAATATGATAACATCATTCTTTGGGTACGTGTATACTATCACCTCCAGACGCGGTGTGATTATTTTTTAACATCAATTTTACATTGATATAATATGGTTGAATTTAATGAATATATATGATATTAATGAAATAATAATGATTATATAAATGTTAAATGTTTTTTTATTTTTTTTATTTTTGTCCCTTAAAATATTAAATCAAAATTCATCTGTACATATGAGCTCTCGTCTGCATGAATGATGTAATTAATTTCACTATATCATTCAATTTTGGAAGGCTATAAATTATTTTATATAATATATATATATACATTATATATCATTATTTTCTTTTATAATAATTTTGATCCGTGATAAATTTATTAGGACCATAACCCTTAATCTAATGCCAGTTTGAAAAAAGAAGCAGTTGTAATCTAGAATAGTGATTTCTTTATGTTTTATAATTAATGGTTTATTATGTGTTTTATATAAATTATATATGGTAAGATATATAGGATTATGATCCTATAATACATTTATAATATTCTCCCACACACACAAATATATATATATATATATATATATTATAGATGGGATTAATTCATATGAAGAATTATGAATCATTTGATAAGGGTATTAAGTTTTAATACTATATTATACAAGATTGTATATGGTTGAATTTAACATAAATAAATTATGTAATTATTATTTGATAAATAAATTTAAATTTTATTATACTTTTGTAATTTAGAATAATACATGTTTTAAATGAATTTTTTCGACTTTATTTACACAACATAGCAATGAATATTTTTATGGAAAACAGACTACGTATTAGTATTTAGTTGAAAATAATTTTATTCAATGTCTATGTATTCACTAATTTTTTATAATGTTATTGATTATTAAAAAATTCTTCTTAAAATATATTTTTTAATATAGATTAATTTAAATAAAAAAATGCATTGGAATATTCTATTAATATTTTAAATAATAAAAATATGTCTTTTTAGAGAATATGTGAATAGAATCATTGTTTTAATGAGTACAACAGTAATGAAACATTCTGACACCATGACTGATCATTGTTTATAGTGAAACCCTATGTGGTTCGATGGATCATTTAAAACAATATTTTTTTAAAATATTATAGTCATTTTTATTTTATTTAAGTTATTTAAAAATGAAAATGTATTTTTAATAACAAAATATTCATGTGATATTTTAAATATCCTTTACACTAAGATTGTCTCTATTGATATCTATTATATAATATTAAGGATATAATACATTGAGTCCGTCCTTATTATTTATGTATATATTTTATGAATGTTATTATGAGATGTTTATGATACCATTTTATTTTCCATGGGTAATGCTATGAGGAAATGAAATGATGTTCATGAAGCATATTTATTTTACATTGCTTAAGATATGATAATATCATATTTTTTGTTATATATTGTTACAAATAAGTATTTTTTTTAATTAAATAAGAGGTTGGGAATGAATTATATATCCTACTATATTATTATGTATTGTTTTGTATCACGTGTTATAATAATCGGATAAGAGTTGATGTAATAAATCCACAATGGGAAACCATTTGGAATGCGTTATGAAATATTGAAAATTACTTGGGAATCCAGGTCCACTAAAGGAGAAACGTTGTGATGGTTATTCTATTATTAAATGGGATGTATGTGTTGACACCAAATTCACAACGATTTTATGTTTTCTAAATATAAATCTTAAATATGAATTGGTTTCAATAAATGTGATGTAGAAACACATATATATCATGACCATATGGTTCCAGATTGATTTATGATGATTTATCACTATTATGGTTAATTTTTTAAATATGAAATATTTATGACATGAATAATTATTTTTATCCATTATATATTGGGTATGAAATTTGAATGTTATTATCATAAACTCATAACTTTATACTAATCCTATTAATTTTTATAACCATCGATTTATATCTCACTTTTTTCTCTTACTAAGAATCTATGGTCACCCATTCATATGTTTAGTTTCCTAAGGTTAGACAAAATGGTTTAAAGTAGGGATAGTATAGAATGACTCTATATGAGATGTAAATTATTTTAGATATTTAATAATGTAACAAAATGATATTTTCATATATGTAGTAAATATATATAATAAATCTCTATAGTTTTCATGTGAATCCTAATGTTATGTACTGAATATTCATCTAAAATTATAAAATATTGATGTATGAAAATAATGGATCACTATTGTAATGATATTTATAGAAGGTTGTGATGATTATAATTATATCCTTTTATCATTTTTATTTACGTGTGTTTATATTCAAATTGTATTTTTATTAATTATGTTTTATTTTCAAATTGTGTATTCTATTTAATTTTCTAACGTAATTTTTCAGCCATATTGAAATTAAAGATATTTCAAATTATATCACTGTTTCATGTTTAAGAATATATTATAATGATATAATTTATGTTATTAAATAATAATTCAGAAATACTTTGTTTTTTACATATGAAAACATTTAAAATAATTTTATCCTCAAAATTTCATTACTCAGGTGAAATCAAAAAATGGAACTTTTATGTCATTATACCTCAGGTTCCCACAGTTCACTTATAATATTTTTATTACTCTAAATAATAAAATCATGAATTATGGTCTTATTATGTAGTGATTTATATCATTTATCAATTATTTCTATATGTTTTTCATATTAGGAGATATTGGATCTAGATTATTAGTATCATTGTTAAGGATATGTGATAAATCATCAATATACATCCATGAAATATTTGTGGAAAATATCATGGACCTATGTGTGAATTTAATGTGGTGAAATTTGATAAGATACTATCCATCATAATTAAGGATCATAAATGTACTGATCAATATTGGTCATATCATTCCATACATCTCAAATCCTAAAACCTTCATACAATGATATATTTAATTGAATACTTTTTCTGTGACATTGAACTCTATAACTCATCTATGATTACAAGAAATGGTCGTCAATCATGTTCGTAATACATTGAAATTATTTGACTGGTTTGGGTAATCATTATAATATCAAACAGAATATTTGGACCCAATATCATTCACTCTCAAACATCATCCTAATATATTGGTGTTTGGTACCTTTTCCCATATAGTTATTTACTTGGTTTCATTAGAATGCTAAAAATGAGATTATTTTTTTTCATAAGAACTATAATATAAAATATTTTTTCCTTAATGTTTTTTTAAAATCGATTGAATTTGATCTCATTAAATCTTTAAGTGATTTAATGTTCTTCTCTATGAAGAAAAAAACTCTTTAACTAATTCATGTAAAATGAATCACTACAAAATTGTTGTAAAGAATGGATCCTGTGAAAATACAGTTTATAGTGGTTTTCTATTAATACTTCATTTTGAATTAATATATAACATATAAATTTTATCATGAGTGGTATAATCTCCCAAAATAATTAAATAATGTAACCACATAAGCATATAAACCACTCAAAAATGGAATTATATCGTTTATATATAATTCAAAAACCAATTATGAAATCCCTTGTTATTTTATCTTCATTATATATAGGGATAGGAAAATATTATATATTCTCATTTTACATTTATATTTAACATTAAGATAAAGTGAAACCCATAAATTATGTATATACTCTATAATATCCCACTACATATTATCCATTGGGAATTTCTACATGACATATTTATAAATCATTCTTCTTTGAGGAATGATGGTGAATTATGCGTTATGGATACTATAAACAATTTCACTATAAAATTATAATATTTAAGGGATACATATTTTTTTCCTAAAGCATAAAATTCAATCACAATCCTGGATGTTCACTATAATATTTCTTACATACGTCTATACAACTATATTCTCGTAATTTTCCACCTTAATAATCTAGAAGAAGGATAATTCCAAATTTATATTATAAATATGTTTTTTATCTAATTAAACTGTGAAATAAAATTATATCCTTTTCAAATCCTTGGTGATTTTGTTCCATACAATCAATAAAATTGATAGGGTATGATGGCCCTTAATCCTCAAGTGATTATTAACCTAATTCCCCTTCCAGATTTATTAGTATATTGAGTAGTCCATGTCATTGATCAAATCTTACCATCATAGTTACCAAATATTAAATTCATTTTTAATAAAAATATAAATTATGATCTGGTTATCAGTATATATATTAATATATAAAACATTCCAACAAATAAAAAAAATTCCATATCCATATTTAAAATTTTAATTCTGACTTATCTACATCATGCATCCAGTAATTTTTCTCATGGGAATTTATTTGATTTGAGGAATATTATAGCTCTTTGAAATTTTTGATATTTAAATATAGAAACTGAATATTTAGAGAACGTATAGATTCCATAAACCAAATAGATTCCATTCTAGGCCATGATAATTTTATATTTTATATAATCAATTAAGTGATGCACCGATCCACCATTACTCATAAAAGACAGTACTATTGCACCATACACTAAAACAAATCCTTGTAAAATACACTTATCGTGGTCATGTTTCTGTTTATTCATTCATTCCTAAAATTACACCCTGAATATTCTAAAATATGTATACGATGACGACATAGAACTGAAATTAGTTTTATTTAAAACTCGACCTCAATACTAAATAATGGGATAAGAAACTCATCTAAAATTTCATTAATATATTTCATGAAATAAGAATATCATTAATATAGTATTTATATTTATTATTTGAGTAGAATACCCATATAATTTTTTATTATGACCAATACTAGGGAATCAATTTAAAATAATATTTAAAGTCTTCTTACTAATGATAGACAATAAAGCATTTATTTGTGACATGAAGTGTGATTTCCCTCTCTAGAAAATTTATATAACTTCTTATAGAGTGTAAAAATAAAATAATAAACTCATATCAAATTTGAGAAACTGGAGAGTTAAAATTTTAATATGCAGTACACTCTAATAAATATTTTATGATTAATAGTTTTAGAATTGGGATGAAATAATCACACCACATGTAATTTTCATTAATATTTCAAAATATAGCCATTGGTTGGTGAATTATAGAGACCCAAAACATTTAAAAATATTATGGCATTATAATTTTTAAAAAAGAAAATTAATTATAAACCAAATATCATTATCCCATGTTTTTGATAATACTTAGTTTATATTATATAAAGAGGACAGTAAAACATTTCTTTTTTATATTTGTTCTCTGTAGAGAGATCTTAAATAAATTTTTTCTCCTACAACTGAATATTATGAAATGGGGAAATATATTAATGAAAGGGATGAGATAATAATCTAAAATAGGGAACACAAATAATAAGTAATCATAATATATGAATCAATGATCAATCATGATATCATAAAAGATAAGGCTCATGAGAAATAACAGAGAATTATAACACATAGAATACATTATCATAAGATTTTGAAATCATCGGAAATTTTGAAGAAATATAAAACATTAAATAATATTAATTATTGTCTAACATCTGAGACCCTATCACATGAATGACAAAGACCCAATTAGTTATAATGTACTCTCTAATGATGAATATTGTTTTTGTCCAATAAATATTAAATTATTTCTATAAAGGACTCATAGAGACAAAGAATACAAAATATTTATGAGAATCAAAAATAATTCATTTCCACTCCCGTAACATTTGAATCACTTCCATCTTGAAATAAATAAATAAACAAAAAATTATCATACTTTTAATATATATTTATTCATTATAAAATATTAAATTATTTATTTTACACATCACAGAAATGTAATAATGGGTGAATATGGAATATGTATTATAGAAGTAAAGGTGATATGAGAAATCAATTACCGCGAGTCCAAACCTGTCTTGTATGGCCTCTACATACTGTAAAAACATATATAAATATTTTTTTTCTTATATTCCATTTATAAGGTTGAAAATATAAACTTAAAAAATTTAATTCTTTAATTATAAATTTATTTTTAATTACTTTATCAGGTATGCCGACATTATGTATTTTGAGGATTCTTTGTTTATAATTTTAAAACAACATCAATATATTATTTGTAGTCAAACATGTAATTTTTCTAACATCCATTTAATAATAATAATGAAATAAATATAATTTCACTAATTTAATTATATTTTTTAATCTATATATGAAATGGGGTTATGAATAATGAACTACATTAGAATCATAGAGAGAGTAGGTCATATGTATGCATGATTTAAGTTCACAATTTTCAACAATTTTCATGTTAAGAAGGTAAAAATTATTTTATATTTCCATATTAATAATTATATAATAATAATATTATTATTTATTTAAATAAACTAACATATTCCTTCCGTCGTACATGTGAATGATGGTTTTGTTTCCCATATGATGGAAGATGGGAAACATAAATATTATTTTATAAATAAACCAAAATAATATAATAAAATATATAATGGTGGTCATATATTATAATTTTTATGACATTATAGAAGGAGGAAAATAATATGTAATAAATAAGTATGTCAGTGGTGATAATTACCCTCAAATAGAAGGAAAACCTTGGGATTTTCAATTCTAGACACTAAGGATGGTCATTTCAAAATTATGGAAGAACTATAATGTATATGTGGTTGTTTGGGAGATATTTTTAACTACAATTTCATTTAAAATTATTTTATATGTTTTATGAATGGAGGTAATGGGGTGAACCTTTTTAATTGTGGAGTAGAAGTTTTGGTAAATACCCAATACTATTTAACAATGGGATGTTACCCTTAATAAAAACTCCCAATTTGTTTATAAATAATGAATTTTAGAATAAATAATTTCAATATAAACAAGAACATTCAAACAGAACATGTTTCAAGAAATTTGATCAATTTACCTAAAAGGTTACTCAATTTTAAAATTATTGTTGTTGATAGCAATAATAAGTTATTATTCTATTTTTTCTATTCACTATAACAAAATTAATGTTGACCATATAATATTATTAATTTATAATATTAAAAATAAGGAATATTTTTTAAAAATATCATAATATATAAGTCTCATAATTAGATATAAAATTAATACCATAAAGAATGTAAAAAAAATAAATATTAAAAACATCATTAAATAGATAATCTTATATTATAATTATGAAATGAAATAAACATTATATTAATTTTTATTTATATAAATAGATTTTAAGAGCAATTATTTAATATAATTTATTATTATAAGGGGTTATTATAGATAATTAAATTGTAGAAATATTATGCATTTAAGAACAACGTCCAAAAAATAATTCTTTTTTAATCAGAAAAATAAATCTATACCAAACTAATGAAAAAAGATAATTCAAATGAAATTAAATATGTTTTTTATACTTTAAATAGTTCATATTTCATGTTAATATACATTCAATAATATAATGCAACTTTTAAATTAATTAATTTATTTTAAATAAATAACATTGTTTAAAAATCGCTAATAGTCCAAATTCAAATAAAATAATTATTCAAAAAAATAAACAACATCCACCGCATGTTATATTTTATATAATGATTTAAAAAATTATATTCTTTTTAATCATAAGGTTTAAACAAGTTCTATAAATTAATTATTATACTTTATAACAAATATCAATAAAAATCATTTTTGACTGAAATTAATTTTTTGAATAATTAAATTTTTTTATTAAACATTTAGTGATTTTTTGTTATGTATTTATCATTATATTTATATTGATTCATAAATTATGTATACATTTCATAATGTAGTTAATTCTATTAGTACATTAAAACATAATGACTGTGTTATAATCGTCATATTTAATTAATCATTCTATATCATTGTAGGGAGTTTCCTATCCTTTACGCTATTAGAAAATAGTTTCTATTTTAAAAAATACATAGGAGATACATCCATCCCCTATTCAATAAATTGACTCTTGACAATTTTATCTAATGATTGGTAATTAACATTTTTATAATGGAAAATTATTTCTTTGAAATTCCATAGAGTAAAAAGTGTTATCAATATATTGTCATAAATATGTGAAGGTGAAGTAAGAAGGTTATATTGAAAAAAAAGCATAATGATATATCTTTTTTTATAGAATAGGACATATATAATGAATAATAAATAACATTGCTTCAATATCCTTTAAAAAATGTTTAAGGATAATTTTAGCATCTTTAATCTGAACATAATGAAATATAATAACACAGAATGTATATTTTAAAACATTAATCATTTATCAAAATAATACCACATATTACAACAAATGATATTTAATAAAAACTAATTTTTCATTAATAATTTACTAAAATAAGTTCTTATATATGAAATAATATATAAATGTATTATAATATATTCCTCCACAAATTAAATAATAAAAATATATAAAATTGCTACCTAAATGTAAAAAATGAATATACGTTATTATGATGAAATAATATATCTTATAGAAAATTTTCACCATATTTTCAACATAGAATATTCCAAATATAAATTAACATACATCCCAAATAATCTCAATATTCAAAACATTTATTACGGTCTTACCATCCGATATTTAAAATTCAATAAAATGTTATACCTAAGGGTTACATATATCTAGACCCAAAGAAAAGTTAACTAAAATTACATTGTTTTCTAAAAAATTAAATTTTTTTAATAGATAATATGTTTCCCAAAATAGCCAAAATATATTTACATGAAACCTGTTAGTTAAAAAAAATGTCACACTAACCATTATATCCATTTGGCTAGGTATTTCTTCATTTTTTCCCTTTTGTTGTGGGTTCAATCCATACAAACTTGGTGGGTATGTTTAGTTGACACTTGGCATTCAAGTTTTCCTTTTTTTCTAAAAATATATTAATGTAATTTTTATATGATTACCAAATATATGATAAACCTCTTCCAAATTCCATTAATCATACAATAAATATTTATCCACTAAATTTATCCATATAGAATATTTATTTAAAAAAATCAAATAATATAAATTCACTATAATTCCATTACCATCATGATCAAACAAAATAATATCATCCCATAAATAATGATTTTTCTATAAAATATCCCCTAACCATTATATCACATATCTATGATATTAGTACCATTCAAAATATTCATGAAATTTATTACAGAGAGATACATTAGAATAATCCATATAAGTATCATGGTTTTTATAAATAAAATTTCATTGATAAAAAATACTTCGACAATATAAATCTCATGTTATGACACCTAAGCACTTCAATATTTCAAATTCAATTATTATCATCACATAGTACCTTTTTAATTAATACTTTTATTAGGTAATTAAATTAAATAATGAATATGTTTCCCACATCTATATCATTAAACTAATAACGATTCCAAAGTATGATCATTATTTCACAAAAATTTGTGAACTAGACTATTTATTTTTATTTAAAAAGCTTCTTCATTATCCCATTATATTCAACATATAAAGCATCTTCCAAAACCTTTATGGATTTTTCCTTAGTTACTCTTACATTTATTTTTAAATTCAATAAATTAACCATTTTTTGAATTTTAAAACCTGGAAATTCATATAATGACAAACTTCTCTTATTTGATTTTTTGGAAATGAAACTATGTCCTATTTGATAATAATAATTTTAGAAATATAATTTGAAATATAAAATGATGTATAACATCTGTTATAATTATATTAGGTATCAATATATTGATATAATTAAATTTTCCATCACATTTGTTGTTGGAGAAAATAATCATATTTTTTTATAATTAACTAATTAATAAAATAAATAAGACAATAATTTATTAACAAAAAAATGATAATCATATAAATCTCGAATGAGTAACATTTAATTGATAATTATACCATGGTGTTATGAGTCAATTTGTTAAAAAATATTCTATCCATGATAATTTTTCATATTATAATTAATAAAAAAACAAATTATTCAAGCAATTCATAACTGTTCATAATGTGTTTTCTAAGTTTTCTTCTAATATAATCTTTGAGTGTCCAACAAGGTCTGCAACATGGCCAATTATCATGAACCCTATAATGATAAAGTGATGATAAATTTTACCTTTTGGGGTTACTAACATTAGGTATAATTATTCATAAAATACATCAAATATTTGTATCTAAATATGGATATATTTTGATGAAATCCACATACTCTATTTTTTACAATGTTTTAGGATGTTTTTTACTCATAGTTTTTTATTAATACAATAACTATAGATCTCAATATATTACTCTAGTCGTAATAACTAAAATTTATTATACCTTTCCTTAGCACCATCAATATTGACCCAATCCTTTATCACATCTTTATTAATTATTTTTAAGATAAACATCTATTAATTACATCACATTGATAATGGGGACTAGTTTCTTTGGAATACAATGTTCATAATATAACAAAATTAAAATAAAAAATGATATCAATGTTTTAATTATCATTAGTGGGATATTAAATCTATTTGAGATATTAAAACTCTATATGAAAACCAAGTGAAATAAATAAAATAAATTGGGGAAATACAAATTCATATAAGGGAATAAACATTATGTGGAAACATATACTGTGTGTCTTAGATACAATATTATATAAAAAATAAATGATGCAATAGTAATAAAATAAATAATTAAAATAATGAAAATAGTATCAAAATATAATATAATAATTATTAGTATAACAACATCATAAAACATGAAATAAAAAAAATTAACGAAACCATTATTAGAGAATCAGATTGTCGATATTTCCCCATTATACTAAATAATTAAACAATTCATTTATGGTATATATAATAATGGAACAACCCATCACATTCATATCATGTACATGAACATGTGTTCCAAATAAAAAAAATAAATCATAAGTCATGATCATAATAATTACCAATGTAATGAAAATTATTTTCATAATAGTTCCTCATGTCATAATCCCAGGAAACTTTTTAATTAAATAAAATGATTTATGAAAATAAATCACCTATGTCCCCATAAAATTAATGGTGAATTAGATAGATATTTATGGGATATATATATATATAATTTATTGTCAATCCATATAATCTGGGATTTTCATCATTTAAGAAAATGTCTTTACAATGGGACTTGGGATATTTACTTTGGAAAATAACATTTTCTCTTTTAAATCCTTTTAAATGATCTAAAATTTTAAATATATTATAGAAATAATTTTCCTTAAAAGATTCAATGTAACATTATAATGGAAACATAAAATATTTTATTTAACTTGATGGAAGATAATTACATAATTTCTAACTATGAGAAAACATTTCCTTACACACTATCATAAAAATGATAAAAATTACCTTGTTTGAAAAATGGAAAAAAATATTCCTTTCAGAAAAACTGCTACTAAGTAAAAACTGGGTAAATTTTTTCATCATAAATCATTTTTATATTAGGTAAATCATCGTCAAGTTTTTTAGAAAACACAGATATAGAATAAATTTTCTTTGAATAAAGTTAGAAAAAATTTCAACATTAATTATAAATATTTGAAATGACTATCTGTACCCACGAGAGTAAAATTATACTATTACATAAGAATATAAGTTATAAATAGAGGGGAATAAAATATATTGGGTTATATATATATATATATAGAATAATTTCTCTAAGGTAGACATAAATATAATCTATTATAATTTATATTGAGATGGTGATGTAAACACCTACAACCATGGTAACATTGGAATCATAACCCTCATGAAAGAGTTAACATACTTTGAAACATTAAATACCTTTAATTAAATGTCATTAGTGATTTATAATTCATTGGGGATTTATATACCAAAAAAGATAGAAGTGATCAAAATGAAGTATATATAATGGAACTAATAGTGAGATGAGAAATCTCTTACCTCCGAAAAATACTTTCCTATAAGTCCATTATATCATATATAATATAATTAAATAAATTATTTTTTTTTCTTATAAAACATTTATTTGTAAATTTATTTATAATTAAACCTTTTACATGATTTTTTTAATGATATATGTAATTGCATATTCAGGTATGTCCACATCATTTTGTTTGAGAATTCATTGTTAATTATTTTAAAAAGGTATTGATTTTTGGAACATGGTCAATATGGTAATTATTCCATAAGATACATGATAATAATAATTACATAATTATCATTTTTATAAATAAATTATACTTTTACAACCTACCATGAAATATGGATATAAAAAAGTAACTTCTTTACAATCATGAAGATGACTGGTCTTACCAACAGATGGGTAATGGTTCCATTTTTCCATAATAACTATAGAAATAAGATTAGTGTCATAATAAAATTAATTAATGATAATTATATAAAATATATCATATAATTTCTCAAAATAAAAATTAATATTTGATCTATTCAGTGTGTGTATAAGGAAAAAATGCATTGCTTCACATGGTAGTAATATGTCGTAAACAGTAACAATGTTATAAAATGTTTTAATGGATGGTTAAGTAAGAAGGTATATGATATGTTAATTTTCAAAAATGAAAAAAAATTAGAGAATATAATATATAATATTTAGATATATAATCATTAATATACCTTGTAGGTTATGGGGAAAGATGATTTACATCGTTTCGTGAGGCGGTAGTCCACTGTACACAAGAATGATGTTTTTGTTTCTCATTTAATGGACGAACATATTGATAAATATTATTATATAATCATAATAAAATAAAATTTTACAATATATATAAGTATTATAATATTTTAATTTTTACTTCAAAATTTGAGAGAGGAAAAAAATACTTAAAAAGAAAGAGCTCGTTATAGACGAGTGTCTTCTCTTAGAATAACCTCTTTTGGATTTCTTATTAAGGACCCTATGGATGGTATTTTGGGAAGAAAATAAGATCAATAATGTGGATACGGATATTGGAGAGTAATTATTACAGGTTTTTCAGGTTTTAAATTTATTAATATGTGTGATGAATCTAGTGAATAGGCTGACCATTTATAAGTAAGGTGGTGTGGGATTTTTTATTGTACCCAAAACTATTCAATAAATGGAAGTGACTCTCCTAACAGGTTCATACAAAATTGATAAATTGTGTATTTTAGGAGTTAAATGGTCATGAAACACCTATAATTTTCTAAAATAAACATTTTTAATATATTTTTATTTAATTCACACTTATGGTTACTCACTTTAAAAATATTAGTTATTCAAAATGGTAACAAGTTTTTTACTATTTTGACTATTAATTATAATAAAAAAGATGTTGACCACATTTAATATTATTAATTACGATGATTCCAAACATGGAATATTTTTTTTCAAAAAATTATTATAGATCTGGAAGCATTAAATTTAAAATTAATCCCATGAAAGAATAAAATAATGTTTTTTCAAGACATTATTTTTTCATGTTATAAATGATATGTTATAAAAATTATGACTAGAAATTATCATTATATGAATATTTATTCATATAAATAGATTAAAAATATAATAATTGAATTTAAATAATTTTTTTTCAATTATTTATTTACATTAATTCAATTGTATAAACAATATGCATCAAAACATTTTAATGAAAATAGCATTTTAAAGCATAAAGGTAAACCTGTATCAAATTCATGAAAAAAGAAAATTTAGATAAAAATAATTATATTAATAAATTATAATTTTATATTTTCATTCAAATATGAAATAAAAATATAATTTAACTTTTAAATTACATATTTAAAGGAATAGAAATGATTATATTTGAAAAACATTTAGTGTTCTCTATTCACAGAAAAATCAAACTTTTCTAAAAAATCCCAAAACATGACCCTATATCAGTTATGATATTCTAATATAAAAAATAAATATAATTTTAGAAAATGATATATCTAGATATTCCATAAATAAATTATTATATTATCTTCTAAAAATAATTAATATCATTTTTGAAAGAACCTAATTTTTTGTAATAAAATGTATTTATTGAAACTTTAGTATTTATTTCATATGAAATTATAAATAAATTTATATCAAATGTGTCCATTATATACATATTTGATCATTTAGTTAATAATATTAATACCTACCAATTTAATTTCTAATTTTTAATTTTTATATAATAGTAATGGTTTGTTTACGCGTAGTGTTTTTTGTAATATACTCTTTCAAAAAAATAGTTATCTTTATATATAATTTTAAAAATATCAGTTTGATAAGTGAACTGATATTTATAGAGAATATTATGAATATAAATGAGTGAATTGAGATCAATAAAATAATACATATCTTTTTCATGACCTTCATGAAATGATATAATGGTATATTCTTTCCTAAAATCCATTGTATTCAGTGATTGATGATATCAGTTATCATTAATAACCAAAAGAATTATTTCATTTTTTATCATAATATAAATAGTCTTTAAAACATTTCAATTTTTTCTGTGGTGTATTGAGTTGAACCTTCATATAATCCAGTTCGTTGGATGGACACTCTATAACACTTTTAAATTCATGTGCTCGATGGAGTTTTCATATATTATTGTCGATTTATCTTGTTACATTAACAATTCCATCATGATTCCACAACTATAATTTGAATGTATGAAGATTAATCTTCATTCCACTATGGGTTAAATCAATTTATAATAGAAAAAAACTCTACTATGACATTATTTTCAATTAACACTATAAAATTAAGAGTGTCTCAAATTTCTATTTCAAAATTTAGTGTACATAAAATGTGATATTCATATATATCAAATTCCCTTATATATATGGTTTTCAACGTCTTTTTTAATCCAAAAAATAAATATTCATTTTTCATTCATGCTATATAATAAAATATATGTTTAATATGAATGTCTTGAAATATTTTCTATATATGTATTAATGGATTAATTTTCTTTTTCATAGTATTAATTAATTATTTATACAATTTAATATGATTTATTTGGGATTTGTTTTATTAAAGAAACATTCTTAAACTCGTCTCTATTTATAATATTAATTTCTTTAGTTATATTGATTTTTATAATTATACTGTAATATTTGTAAACATATTCATAGAATTTATAACTTGTTAAAAAAATTTATTCTATAAGAATTGAAGAATAAAACATATACTTCTAAAATTTTATCCACTTATTAGAAATTATTGGATCATTGGACCATTAAAAGTGGGGGAAAATTTCAACCAAAATGAGACAAAAGAGAGTGGTTCAATTTTTACTAGTTTAGTAATTTTATTTGTCACATTCCATTATTTATATATTTAGAATAATATTTAATCAATCAAATGAGAGTTTTAAATCCTTCTCAAGTCCCTTTGGTTTATCAATCAAATAATATTTCCCTAATCAATCACAATATTTTTTTACCCAGATCCCCCTCATTGAATAAATTTGATAAGTCTAACAATTTTTGTGTGAGAATTGAACAATAATTACCAATGTAATTAGTTATGAAATAAAAAAATAATTCATTTGATTTAATAAATTATTACACATTCATTGGAATTTATGGTAATTTATGTTTATATTATATCATATTTGATTAAAAATAAAATATTTTATGTTTTCTACTTATATTACTAACTATAAATATAAAATTTAAACTATTATTATAAAAAAATTATTATATAAGCATAACATATAGAAATAAAACTAAATTATCAGTATATATCAATTACATAAACAATAAATAAATCCCAAGGAAATTTATGTTTACTATGTTTTTAGATTAGTTTAATGTACATATTATTTTAAAATATATTTTTATACCAACTAATAATTATCTTCACATGATATCTATATATACATATTACCAAAGAATGTTATATTCAATACATTTGGAATGAAATAATCAAAAAAACATCTGAGTATAATCTTAATAATTATAAATATATGGGATATAAATAAAATACCATTATTGAGTTTTATATAAATATATGGGTTTGTTAATTTTATTAATGTATATGGATATATCATTATGAAATCATATATTATAAAATATGGATAAAAATCACAATTCATAAAATCATTATTGTTTAATTACATTATATTTAATCATAGGGGTGTACAATAACAATTTAATAATATATTTAAATTTAATATAAACATAAGAATGTTGAATAACATAGATATTGGGAATAAATATTATCATTATAAATAAATTTTTATGTAAACTCTCACTATCAAGGACATCATGACATAGTTTGATGGGGTCCCTTTAAATAGTGGATTAAATTCACTACCCAATAACTATAATAATTTTGAATTTTTTTCAATACTCATAACCTTACATGCTATCTCATAAGAACTAAATAAGTACCTTTATCATTGGTGGGATATTGGAGGCCCACCAATCGTATAAAGTAAAACTATATATATATATATATATATATTCAACAAGAACACAATCAAAGGTGTAAATATGTCACAGCATGAATAATCTTTCCAAATAAAATAATCCATTAATAAGAATCAAAATGAATATAAATGTTTCGTTTATATGGATATAGTGGAAAATACCATTCAATATTCAACTATATTAAAAAATAAGTAAATGTTATCTACACAGTTGGAAAAAATTATATATGATATAGAATGATTCTTCTATAATGACATAAATATTTGTTAAATACTGATAACATTGTAAACACCGCATAATAATTAAATAACAATTTTTAAAATTATTAGATAAAATATTAAAACTATATTAGAAAAACATGAAAACAATAAATGGAATCCTCATAATGAAAACAAATAAAAAATTTAGAATAAATTTACTAGGGGAAAAATATTATTATTTTGATGACATGAATATTGAATATGTTTAAAACATAGAGTATATGATTATTTAATGGGTTTTAAGACCCATGAGGAGATCAGTGAGGTTATGATTTGATGTAGAAATACATTAGCAATGTATAATATTTTAGAGTTCTTGTGTTTTACATTTTTCCATAAAAAAATGTTCAAACATTTGTATTTTAGAGTTTTTAACATTAGTTTTGGATCATTACCTAGGATATATATTATTTAAGAAATAGATATTGATCTATGATATTGAAGTAATTATGTTTTAGGAAATTTGATTCAGGAAGCTGCATTCAATAGTAATTTTTACATAGGTAATGCTGGATAATGATTGAAAAGATAAAACAATGTCTAGAATTTGTTCTAGATATGGATTTGATTTTCATATGATTTCATATGGATGATATTATTTTAGTGATATTGATATAACAGATATTACAGAACTAGAAAATGATATTCTAAAGAGTTTTAAGATTCATCAATTCAGAGGTAAGATCATATTTTGAATTTTTAGATGTTTAACAATGAGAATTACCATTTTGAACTATAATATTTTAGGAAGAATAATGATTATATAAAATGATAAAAAAAATTGTGTGTAAGGGATTCTATAGTGTTATATATGATGATACCTTTTTAGTATTTTTTGATCTATAATTTTCACTTTGATGATATTTACGGATAAATTGTGTTCTAAGTAAAATCCATGATGTTTTTTAATTCCTCAAGCGTTAAGGATAATTTGTAATATTTTTTTGAATGTTATGTATGTATTTTTAGTTTTAGCTAATTATTACTACTTTAAAAACTGTGAGTGACTTACTAAATTAGGTTTGATATATACATACAATAATAAGGCCACAATACATGAAATGTATTAATATATGTTTATAAATCCCTATATGAATTGAGAATAAGTCACTTTGTTTTGATAAGGTCACTTCACAGTGTGTCATGAAGTGTGGCATAGGGTATAGAGTAACTCCATGATTTGAATCCATGAAAAATATGTTCTACACATTTTTAATTTGGTCTGTTGGAACAAGACCGAATGCATTATTTCACATCATGATCATGAAGACTATGGGAAATGAAAAATTTCCTGGGTTGTGACGTAAAATTTAATGAAATCCAGGATTAATCAATTTGGGATTAGGTTTAACAAAAATATTTGATCATTTTGAATGTATGAATTCACTTCATGATGACCTATACAGATCATAATTAATTAAAATATATTGGAGATATTGAGAGGAAGTAGATGGAATTTACTTGTAAATTTTTTGAATTCGAGAATAATTATAATAGGGTGAAATTAATTTTCTTCTATATGATATAAAAATAAAAGTTTAAAGAATTATTGTCATGGAGTGTGAGAATGGGAAATAGGATATGTGGGAGTTTATGAAGATACTTTTATAAAAAAATAGTGAAAATATGGAAATAATGTAGTATAGTACCCACAATGTTTGTTTTTAATCATCACTTTTAATTAGTTTGTTGAAGAAAAATGATTCCATAACTATTTTAAAACATTAATATATTTTAGTGAGCTATTCATTTATAAGATACTGACATATCATTATTCTACATAACAATACTACATCTTGTGGGTAATCGTGTGATGTAAATATGTTATGTACATCATTGTTTTATTATTCATGGTCATACCAGGATTCATGTATCCATGATGTTGTTTCTAATAGATCATATGGTCATAGGTATTATCGTATCATGGTAAAGTGGAGCTGAATTTTCTTTATTAGTGAACCTTATACATTACATTTTATATAAGTTTTTGATTCCATAGTGTGTTTATTCTCACTAGTAAGACCTTTCTCTCAAACAAGTTCAATATTTTTATTTTTATGGAGATCATAAATGCAAAATTGAACCCTTTTCATTAATTTATCCCTCAAAATAATATTATTCCATGTTGTTTTACATCTAATATTTGGTCAATGGAATTATAGTTTACTCAGAAAATAAATATTCTTGATTTTTTATTATGTTAAGGTTGTTAAACAAAATTAGAATTTGTGTTTTTCACTTTTATAATGAACTGATGATTTATCTAAGTTTCATCATTAATGTTGTTCATTAGAGTCTTTTTTTATAAACAATTTAATATCCCTATTGTATAATATTAATTCATGGAATAGAATTGGAGTTCCTGTATTAAATTTATAAAATTACAGTTTTTGGATCTAATAAGTACTACCCTGCCTTCTTTTATTTTGTACGGATATTATATACATTGTAATTGATTGCTTTACAAATTTTTACCATGTTGAATCCTTGATATAGGATTCAAGAAATATTATTTATTTTTATGTTTTTCCATGAAATTTTATTTTATCACCATGTTCATTAATTTAATTTTAATGGTTATGGGTATCAAGACTACATCAATTATTTAGCAAGGGATATAAAATTTATATAATGGTACGGTCAAAGTTGAAATTAATAAAAATTATATTTTTTTATTGAGGTATATTGATATGTTTATTCATATGTGGTAATATTAATGGATACTATAAATGGTTTAATGTGGTTGTGAGATCCATTTGAAGATTTAGTGAGATTATTAATCATTCAAATGTATTTGGGAATATAATTTTTATCATATCATATAGATTTCAAAACAATTATTCATATCTAGAAGATAATTTTTATTAATTAATAACTTATTAAGGTACAATCAATAACTTGGTATCTTAGGATATGAATAAGATATATACTCCAAATATTATTGTTTCTCCTTATAATGAAGAATCATTCAAAACATTTTTAAAAAATGAACTCAAAAAATATTGATGATGAAAATGATGATGGAGTAGGATATTTATATTTAAATAAACACGTTGATGTTAACATTGACAATCTCATGTATCTCAAGATGTATAAAATGAATCAGGTGATGGAAGTGATTGTGGTTGTTCCTCTCATTGTATAGGGGATACGATATTATTTATATTATATGATCCTACTAATTCATAGAATGAATATGACTAAATGATAAAAATATGAATTTATAATCAAGTGATGAAGAGTGAATAGAATATGAAATAGAATTATGGTTTAATTTTTATATTAACAAGTTAATATCCAAGGGTGTTATTTAAGATAATAAAAAATATATAATGAATACAATAGAGGTTAATTAGATATTGATTAATTCTAAAAGAAGGAATATTCTTAAAACATTTTCATATATTTATTAATGTACGCACCAAAATAGGAGAATAAAAAAGATTATTATTTAATTAAGATAGTCTTTCAAATGATCATGAACATAAATCCTTCATGGATTTTTTGAGAATAAATATAAATATGTATAAAAAATTAACTTTGATTTTTCTAGTTCAGTGTGTGATATTGGATATTTCTCTTGGATTGAAAATTTTGTTTTTGAATTAGGTGATGCTTGATAATTTTTCTAATAAAATATAATTTCAATCAATTATTCAAAATTATAAAATAATTAGTTTAGAAAATAATCATTCTTAGCAAAATATTAGACATGTGAATAGAATCACACAAGAGATAGTAATTCCAAAAAAAATTCAACAAAAAACATTTCACTAAATGAAAATTTACAATTAGTTATAATTATTGAAAATATGTTAAAATATATATAGTGAGGAGGATCATGATTTTAATGTATTGTAGTAAAATATCATAAAAATATTGGTCATTAATGATTTAAAAAAATTAATAATAGTACTCCAGCAAGATAGTCTAGCAGTTCGAGAAGAACAATGACCTATAATGTTCATTATTTTTTGTGTGGATGATATGGTAATAACATCATATGATTATGGTCAACATTTTTTCTATATCAATTATAAATAGTATTTTAGTGAACATTTTAGATGGGATATCCTTGAATATAAAAAATGACATGCATGATTCTATATAACAACATTGTGATTTGTGAAATAATATATTTAATGAATTGAATGTAGTAAGTTAGTTATATAAATATGAAATTCACATAAAAACAAATATCCCAAGATCCAATAGATTAATTACATCCAAAAATAATAACTAAAAATATTTCATCTTAGAGAAAATATAATGATATAGGTAAGGAAAGAGGGGTCTTATATGGAGAAAAATAATGATTTTTTAAACATATTCGAGACTGCTGACTCTAAAAATAGGGAAAAACATGTATAAAAAATAAGAAGGATGGAGGATTAATATAAATTTTATTTGATCAATTAATGATGGAGGAAAATTTAATTTTAAAACCATTACATCAAAATAATTTTTCAAAAAAGGAAGATTAACTAATGTGAACCAAAAAGAAAGAATATTTATATTTTTATATATAAGAAGTTGTGCAGAATTTTTTTTATGCAATCCATAATGTGAGTATTAATAGTATTTTCCAATAAAATGGTTTTATTAGGTAATTTATCCCTTAAATAAAAGTTAACTGGGAATGAATATAAAATAGCATCCTTCACACATCAAGGATATGTTTTGATAAATTTTACCTCACTTTGACTTATTATTTATATGTTTGTTTAGAAATGGTGAGGTATACTTAACTACATCCAAAATAACCAGGATAAAAACTAGGTAGAGGCCTATTTCCAGGACTATAGCAGGCACTTTAGTAGATTGTACACTGTGGGGGTACTGTAGCAAGTACTATTCAGTACTATAGCAGCAAGAACTATTCACCTTGAGCCACCGATTTGGGCTTGGAATCTTTAAGGCTTTCAGACCACCTTGACCATCAGGTCACTAGGGCTTTCGGGCCACCTTTAAATCCTTCAGGATACCTCAAGGCCTTCATGCCACATGTAGTTTCCCCAGATACACTAACAAGAAAGAGCAGCCTTAGAAGAGGATTTAGAGTAGGTACACTCACCAAAATAGAGCCAATTGAATTTGTTAAAATGAGAGGGTATGGCTATGCCATTGGGACCAGGCTGTGCTTGCACGAGAAGCATAGCTATATTACCAAGTGAGGTTGGAGTGCTATTATCATGATGAAGATGCTGGAGAGGGGTAGTTACTTGAAGATTGTCTTGTTTAATTCCTTATGACCTTCAGATTATGTAATTACCTAATCCTATGGGCCATGTAATCTCTAAGCCTACATGCCTTATAGGGGTTCACCCTCATCCCTTGAAAAGTGTGTGTTCTAAAATCAATAAAAATGAAGGCCTTTATGCCAATTGGTTGTTATATATTAATAGAGGCAAAAAAAATTTAATCTTCTCTAAATAAACATGTCTAACATAATTTTTATTATATCTTTTATTTGTGGGGAAATGTATTTAGACAGAGTTTTTCAATGAGGTAATATTTTCATTTAGAATGGGTGAGTGAGTTTTGAACTATTATAAATGGAATAGTAACATTGTCTGGAACAAAATGATAGTGGTATGTTCATGAAACAAATTTTTGAAGCCGATGAACTGTGAAGAAATAAAATTATGATAATATTTATGAGTTTTTTAATTATGGGAAACATAAAATTTTTATTTAATGTACAATTTTGGTAAACCATGATTTCAAAAATATGACTGGAATTTTTTACTGATGATTAATTTATTATGGGATGTTTCAAATGTTATTTTTCTTCATTTTGAGCTAAGAAAGGTAAAAAGGGAGAGACTCTTAACAATGTGAATAATGATAATATTTAAATTTGGATTGGTCGTAACCTTGGGATGGTTATTGAAAAACAAGATATCCTGCTGATGTTTTATGTATATGGAGATGAAATGTGTAATAATATATTTTAATATCATATTAGAATTTTATTTTTTGGTTATCACATAAATCATATTCAAAACCATTGGATACTTGGGTTTTTCATTTGAGGTGATATTCAATCAATGGGTTTTTATTGATTAAGGAACATTGAAGGAGTTATGGTTTTGATTTAGTTAACATAGGTGAAAATATATTAAGGATTCTTTATTTAGAAGTCAAATTTATATATGTTATGAAGGATTGATCCTTGGAATGTGAATATAGAATGGATTTTTTATAATGGAACATTTATTTATTCTTGAATTTTACATAAAAATATTATGATTTCAGTTAACAAGAAGTTTTCAATGATATGTAACTAGAAACAGATATATAGAATAAATATGACATCTTTCCATTCATAGATCTAATGATATATTGATATTATATACTATAGATTCTATGAATAATGAGTGAAAAAGATTTAGTGTCTAGTTGATGTGATATTGTTTAAAAGATTGAAATAATAGAGATTAATTTAGTGTATATGGGATATAATAGTGGGACTTGTGAGGGTACACTATAGTATATAGTGATATATAAAGGGAATTTAAATGATATGTAGGGACCACTCCAAGATATGCAGAATGATTTAAAATTATAAAACTGCTCCAATATAATTGTTAATATGAAATATTTTATCAGTGATGTGAATGAATTTTATCAAATCAGTAGGATATATATCATATTAAAAAATTATATAGATACTTTAAATATAAGAGTTACAATTTAATGATGATAATCGTGCAATTATTCAATCAATTTATGGATGAACTATTTTGGCTACCAATATTAATCGAGAGATTTAAATGATATATTAAAAATTTATTATCATAGTATTCATAAATTATTATATAATGGGATTCAGTTATTCCATGAAGAAAATCCCATGAAATATGACCAAAGGTAATTTGATTTTTTAGAAGAGTTCTGATATAATTCATTGAATCAATCATTTTTCATGAAATCAAGGTGAATAAAAATATTTCTTTCATTATGAATATCATAATAATATAATAAATGAAGAAGAAATTTTTTTAATAGTCGGAGAAAACTAGTTCATCATTCTATAATAAATAAATTTATATCTTGATGAAATAGAGAAATCCAAAAGAAGTTCGAATTATGAGACGTGGAGAAGAATTTCTATGATGCTACTTATATCAAATTTTGACATTATATTATAATATCAAGACATAAAAATTATTGTTTCAATATAATATGTATATGGAGAGTGGTGTTCCATTATTATAATATAGAAAGACTATTGAATAAGGGAAACTGAAGATACTATATAGAGAAGTTTTCACATATAGAGAGACAAATAAGAATACTATACACTCTATTTTGTGTGATCATCACTTGTATTTGAAATGATGATTAAAAAGAACAGCATTGCTATTATACATCATGATGAAGTGTGGGATCCTTATGTTTTTTCAAAAGATATTTAAATTAGAGAAAAGGGTAAAACTCATACCTTATGTAATTATAAGACAACATTATAACTTGTCAAGAGAATTTTTAGGAGGAAATATTACTAAAATTATTATATGTGCATTAATGGATTTAGCCTTCTCATCATGAATACTAATGTGATTTAATTGGATCATATTTTCATTGGATTTATCAGGTCATTACAAGAAGTTTTTATTCAATTGGATTAGTAAAAATTATATATCATGTGTATCTATATGTTTTCAGTCTTTGGTGTTTGATAGTTTAGTTCCCATATAGTTAAATTTATAATGTTATATAGTTTGATTTCCCATTAAATCATAAAATGAAAAGATAATATTGTTCACCAATTAACCTCCCCAATATTTGTGTATCAACAACCAACATGTGGACATAATATATTCATTTTCCACATTTGAAAATAATAAAAAATTTCCTAAAATACGATAATAAAAAATAAAATAAATATTGATAAATAGATTGAATATAGCGTTGTATAAACATTTAAATGGATGAAAATATTTCATGATCATAATGAATAGATTTATTTTGTTCCACATACAATCACTAATTGAGAAGAACTATGAACCAATAGTTGGATAAATAGTATGAAAGAATCTAAACCCCATATATAAAATCTTTTGAATTAAATAGATAATATTTTATATTGAAATAAAAAATAATTTCCCATATTATAAATTTTGGGATATTGAATTTTTTTCTATAGTGTGTCAGTAAGTAACCCTAAATTCATATTTAAATTTAGTAAAATGTTTTTTAAATAATCATCTATTCAATTAAAATATATTATTATTATGTATATGAACAATATTTTTATTTTATTAATTAATATAATTCATTTTTAATTCATTATGATCGATATTTTAATTTCAATGTTTTAAAAATTATTATTTGGTTTTTCATTATTCGTTTTTTCTATTGGGAGGATTCAATCCTACCTATGTGATCATGTGTTCATTACCATAATAATTTTTCTGATGATTTAATATATATTTTATATATAATTAAGAATTATAATGATCATTTCTTGGATATTATTGTAACGGTTCACAAAATATCACCTAAAACCCCAATTTCAGTGATTAATGATAGAAAAAATAATTCAAATTTCTTAATGAACATTTTTTTGAAATATAATGATAACAACAATTTGATAACAAACATAATTAATTAATTTTAAAAAATTAAATATTAATCTTTTAACATCCATTAATCTAGTAATAATTAAAATATCATCCATATAGGTTGTAATAACTAAGAAAATAGGGGGTCATTGTAACAGTTTAATGAGTTCGGTAATGTCAATATAATTTTATATGAACAACATTACATATTTTTAATGAATGGAAATTGATTTCATTAAATTGTTAAATTTTTTTAGGAGGATGATGAAGAAGATAAATGTGAATGGTTGGGTAGAGGGTTACACTTGGGTTGATGAGTTGAATTTTCTCTTAAAGAGAATCCTAGAAATACGGGGAATGAGACCCATTCTTGTTCCAAAATGATCCCAACCATTATATAGATATTTCATGTTTATAATCATTAGAGTGAATCAAGAGGAAAATGAATAAAATGTATAGATTGATGGAGGTAGAGAATTGGATTGTTATAAGGAGACCATGAGTAATATTTTAACAAATATTGATTCCATAATCTGTAAAGAAGGTATTTTTTCAATATATATTCCATAGAAATGTTAATGTGATATAACGATGTCAAGAATATCATAGATCACCAATTTAAGGATATTGTACTATGATCCTTTATTAAATTATATCATCTTTTTATCCTTTTACAACATGTATCATATCATGGTAGTTACTCACTTTAACAACATTCATATTTTTTTTCCTAAATGATCCCAACATATTAACTATTTTCAATTACATATATTGAAACATTATAAAAATTTTATTAAATTTAAATAAAAAAATAAAATAAATTTAATTCTAAATATGTATATCAAAACACATCAATTTGTTTTACAGAGAACATGGTTTTAAATATATACATAGACATATATTTTTCATTAATAATTAAAAATAATTAATTTAATGTTAATTTTTTGGGAATATTTTATAAGTATATTTATTTTTATTTTACACTCCATGTATATGAAAAAATTCTTCTAAATAGAACTATAGAATATATAATATTTTATTAAATAACACATTTTTCATTAAGCATGAACGATTAAAAACCTATTCATCATACAATTTAATTATATTATAAATGATATATAAATATTTATTTAAAATATATTGAATTATTTTGATAAAAGTTTTCAAGCCATTCTAAAAAATATTATAATTTAATTTAAAATACATTAAAAAAAGATATTTATTTCAATTAATAATTATTCCTTAAAATTATTTTTGTATTTTTTTATATTATTTAAAAATAATTTTTTCCAATTAATTGGAAAATATTTTTTTGTAACCAAATATTTTCATTCCTCTATAAAATTATAAAAATTACTATTGGATGCATGTATACCCATTGAATAAATTTAAAACGATCATATACATGATTACCAAATATCCAATGACAATAATACTAATATATATATATATATCACCGTAATTAAATTTCTATATATATCCTTATATACTTATCTAAAATCATTCATAATATTTTATAAATCCATTTTTAATTTTTTATCTTCTTTTTTTACTTTATTTTATACATTCTACTGTTTTAATCGCTGTTATAATCTTCTAGCCACACCGTAAAAATGAGAATTTAAAAAATACAATATTATTATTTATTTATTGTTTTATTCTCTTAGTAATTTAAAAATATACGATTCAATTAGATATCACAAAATTTAATTATTTTTTAAAAATTCATCCAAAATTGAATAATTAATTATTAATTTTTTATCAATTTTTTGTGTATGAAAATATATTGATGAAAAGTATTGGTTTAGAGAAATATCTATACTAATATTTTTGGTATTTAGTGTTGTCTTCCATGAAAAGGCCTAGTAGTAAGACATTATACATTTGGTTCGGGTGTTAGAGTTATTTTTTCAATAATAACCCTATATGACATTTGATGGGAGACGATTGACCTTATTTAGGAAGTCATGTTCATCTAACCATTTCAATTACATCCCCATATTTCTTAGTTTATGTCCCTTGAATTCCAAAAAACATAATTCTTTGGCAAAACATGGATAAACATAATTTTAATAGATATAGTTATTTATAAAAAATGAAAAAAACATTCGAATTCTACTAAATTTTCACCATGGAATATATATACTTGACTACCATCTCAAATCCTATTTAACAAAAAATAATAATTATCACTAGTTTTTTATATTGGATCTTCTCTATTAGGTAACTTCTTTAAATTGTTCATGATATCACTACACATACACTAGAGAATTTTTCTCCTTAGAATGTAACAAATCAATATGTTAAACTATTGTACTAATTTTCTCCTAAATGGATAAATTCACCTCTCGTTTGAAATTCTCACTATCAATCATGTGTGAAGGGTAAAACACATACCACCAGAAATAGAACATAGGAATGAAATCCTTCAGAAAATTATGTCTTTGATGGGTAGATAATATAAACGATATTGTGGAAACACACACTAATATCATGAATGGTCCCATAAACCATTTCAAGTATTCTTTTCATCCTTATCAGGTGACTTATTGACTGGGGAAACACCCATAATAAGATTTTACAAGCTATAGAAAAAATAAAAATATCACCACATATAATTGATTTATAATAGATTAGTGTTGTTGTATTTGAATAACTGAATCTAAATCAACTACCCCATCTCTATGGTCTCTTGAAAAAAGTATTTCCTAATTGATCATATACTTTTTCATATTGTTCCAACACAGTATCAAGAAACATAGTCTATAATATAATTCCACATAGGATATTATTGTGTGAGTACTCTAACAAATAAAGATATTACTCATATACTCCATCTAAATAAAAGATGTTATCAAACAAAATAATCCATTATCATAAAAATAATCATCTTCGAGTTAGATTATTTCTATGAGTGATAAGATATATCTAGTCACTACTGAGTACCCATTTCATTCATGAAAACCTCACTAGATTCCAATCATGAAACATGAATCTATTTTTGATATATTTGATTAAAAAATCTACAGGAAAAAAATATCACACACATATTTTCAACCTAAATCAATAATTATTTGTCCATATGGATAAAAATGATTCATGAGAATATTGTAAACTATTTTAATATAATTCATTCTATTTCATACACTTTAGAATGTCCTATGGTGAATGTATTCACAACCTCATCACATATAAATTGGGTTTTGGGAGTGGCTAATATGTGTCCACTAATATATGGTACTCTAATTTCTCCATCTAGCATTTGAGGTAACAAGACGCCTAAGTTATTCATCAACTTTTGAGGATAGAATATGTGGGGATTTATAACACGTTACATTATTATCCATCAATTGTTCAATACATATATAGTGGTATGGGAATCCCTCATAAAATAACTAGTAATATATTTCTTGATAAATAACTGACCGCACATGTAGATATTAATATACATATCATGGTTAGTCAATGAATGGTCCCTATATAAAAGTGGCCATACTATAAAATAATGTTTATTTAGTCTGACTCATTTAATATCTTTACCCACTCTAATATAATTATGAGATATTATGTGGAGTCAAAAACTCGATCACTTGATGTCTATTTATGTACAACCATCATTCCATGAAAAATAGTAATCAACCACCATTCCTAACTATATTTCCACACAACCGTATACCTTATCCTGCTGTTATGAATATATATAAATTAACTCCCCATCCATGGGATATAAGATATTTAAAATATTGAATTTTTACTGGTGTACAAACCTATATATTTAACATATCTTTGAATCCAATTTCAATAATATATAACACATGATATTTTTCATAGTCCGTAACGGGATTACATCTCTAATGATATAGTGGAACCAATATTTTAGAGATATTCCCATTATTGATCGATCTAAGTAATAAGTGTGGATGTTCTACTTAATTGGTTTTAGCAGATGATAGCTATAAGTAACTAAACAATTTTCATACATCGATAAATCACCAAAAATAACCCATAAAGTCGCACAATTGATAATATATCCCATTATTGGATCAGGATAATCCTGAAATTGCATGCACATGATCCATTTATTCTGCCCAAATATCATAACTTCATAATGGCAATTTAACCAAAATAACACCAATTTATTGGTTATATTAAGAAAATGTTCTTCCAAATGGTATAAATCCTCAATAAACTATATTTGATTATAGAAAAATCCATATTAAATACAAACTCCACATTTATTCAAGGGATTATACCATTGGTTCAACACAAGTAATTACATTAATATAAATAAAAATTAACTGTATATCTGAAATTTATTGAAAATAATACTTCAAAATAAGATGGTTTAAGATTGACGAAATAATATTAATACTATTTCCTTAAATATTCTATAGTAAAACATCCAGATAACCCATGTATAACTATTGGGTCTATGATTATACTATAATTTCTTCTATTGAAACTGTGCTTAATTATTTTAGATATTGGTTGAATATCCAATTGTTGGGATCCATAAATATGGTAGTTCATTCTTAATGATAAAATGAATATCTGAAAATACTTAGATCTTTTATATTTGATGACATTTAATTGATAGTGTTTCCTCCATAAACAATTAATATTGATGATGTCATGATCTTTGATCAACCATGATGAAAATAAAAGGTCCCCTTATTAGATCAATAAAATCCTATATTTAAGGAAAATGTTCACAATTCAGCATCATAAAATGATTTGGACATATATAAAACATAAACAATATTCATATATGATTTTAACTTATTTTAAAATGAATTGGTTCATTTTGGGGATATGTAACCAATCATATAAATCCCTTATTCTAAAGTCCATCAAGCATGGTCTTTAAAAAACATAACATGGTCAGTTCCAAATAATAGGATAGAATTGATATAATAAAAGATATTTTTAATATGTCAATCATAAAATCTATATCTTTATATGGAATTAATCTTGATAATATATATTGAACCCTTGGTAAAATTGTCTACTGCCTACAGAAATGAATATGTAACATTACCCTAATCAGATCCAAACACCATGTGATTCTTTTAATATTCCATCACAACATTCTTTTTATGTTATTTTCCAAATAAACCTAATTTTATGTTCAATTATCAGATATTAGTATACATTTCACCTTCTAAAGGATGAATTTGGACCCAACATTTGTAGAAATATATGTGACCTTAAAATTTGTTACCATTTAATAATAAGAAATTTTATAAAAATTAACATCTATAGAATAATTATGTCCCTCTATTTACTATAATCACATATAGGTATGACATCCCTAGAGAACATAATTACCTCATAAAATGTCTTTTACATAGTTTTATCCATTATTAACAACCCTAATGTTCACTTTATCCAAAATTATAGATTATCCATAACATCTTTGAATATAAACAAATGGGTAATCCACTTGATAAAATTAGTATATTAAAATGAAGAGGATAACATGAATGTAACATTAATTAGTGATTATCATGTCATCACATTTTTTTCAACCTTATCTAAAAAAATTACTTATTTTATATCATCATTTGTACCCATAGGACCCCTGATGGACATGTATTAATGTCTCTAGGGTTATTTAAAGTGTCTAACCAAGATATATATATTGACCTTCAAAACCAAAAAAGTATAATGATATTATGGAATATAACTCTAGTAATAGTGCAAATTAATCTTACATTTTCCAAAAACCATCTTATATAGAATAATATAGATACTATAAATAATACACTATGAATACATAGTCTTTCCAAAAGTATGACACTGTACTATAGGGTTGATACATGTACTATGAAAATTAAGATCTATCTTACATTGAAGTCACTCATAAATTTCTCCCCTAATAAAAGATATAATTATGTTCTGCCAAAACATTCATTCCAATTAACAACCTATTTTAACACATTTACTCTCCACATCTATCCACTAAATGTGTTTCTATGAAAAAAATTATATGTGAAATATACCCTCTACTCAAAAACCTTCAAGGCCATGGTTAGGGAAGTTAGAAAAATATACCACTTCTATGTTATATGTTATTTTAAGAATCACCAACTGGTAAAAAACATATGACAACATGTTATATCATTAAAGTATTACATAACTCATCACATGGATTAACTATGGGTTTGGTGCAGTTTCTTGTATGTCTAGAGTTTTTGGATTTTTAACATGATTTCTATATGGATATGTTCTATAGTAATAGGTGTTGAATCATGGGATGGTTGTATGTGGTGAAAAAAATATTACTACAACTTAATATGTTATTAATGATATGTATTTTTAGTCACTATATCAGAATGTAAATTTTAGTACACCATGGAGGATCAAGTGACCAATTTGGGTAACTTCTTCTATATTCATCATAATTTTGGTCTGGTAAAGCTAACTATGGTGTAGAGGCTTAGGATACCTTTATTATGTCTCTGTCAATTTGGGGGTAATTATTTCATGGTGTGTATGAAAAGCCATAAACATCAAATGAGTTAATAGGATCATGGTGAGGTATTTATCATGAATATAGGATCCAGTTTGACTGGGGGTGGATACATCATGGTCTCCTAGATTTCATTATTTTCCTCCACTTTTTCAGCATATCTGTTCTCTCAATTTGTGTGCTGTAGTGTGGTATTTTTTATTGTTTTAAAATTATAAACCTAAATTTTTATTCCTTACACCCACATGTGACTCCAGTTGACCCTCTATCTTTTTAATGCTCCCAATAGAGTATTTTGACCCATCCAACTGCACATCTTATTGGATCCAGGTAACAGTAGATTTGATTTATCTCTATTAGGTAAGTGCATCATTCATTTTTGGTAAAACAGCCATTAATAAATACTCTCCCTTTTTTGAATTTTGATTCCAAATGATGCAGATATATTGTATCATCTATTTTATGGATTTCAATTTTTAGTATTTCTTCCGGATATACCTCACCTTTATCTTTCAGTAGGTGGTTTCATATTCGTGTGATTGACTGATCATGTCATTAAAGGTTGGTTGTTATATAATTATTTTACCTATAATTTAAATCTAAACTAATTTCCTGAATTGAAATTTATTCTCTTATTTTATCTAAACTATGACCAGGGATGGATTGAAAATTGACTTCAATGTAATGGTACATTTGAAATAAAACAGATATTTACAAGCATTGTAAATAAGTTTTGAATTGATAAAAGATGGAATGAAATGATATTATATAGATTCTTGAGAAAAAAATCATTTTGTGAAAAATGATGTTGAAAGTAATGAATAGGATAAAAACAACTATTTCGATTTTTCTGATATTGCTATTACTTTATGAATAAAAAAATAGACAATAAAAATATAATTGATGAGTCAATTTGAAAATAATTATTCAGATATGATTGATTTTTTTATTTAGGAACATGTGAGTCAATGTAATTAATGAGTGATTATGATAAAAATGATAAGAAATTTTTATAACTTCCATATACCAAACTTGATATAATTATTTTTATTTAATATGTATACATTATTTAGCCAAAACTTATTTTTTTAATCTGATGCTTTATTGGAGTATATTTAGGATAACTTCTTATGGAGTACTTGGTGAGATGCTACTGCGAAATTTATCTCACACCCTAACTATTTAATATGAAATTTATAGATTACATTGTTCTATGTCTTGGAAAATGGTGAACCCCACATGGAGGTGTTATATCAGTTTAATCATTGTACATAGATAAACAGTGGTGACTAATGTTGTTATATTCCATATCTTACATGGGGATTTTGAGACATTGGTTTCATGATTTGTATGTCATATTTTGGAATATGTTATTCCTTAGAATGATTATATGAATTCATGTGGTACACTTTTCTCCATGAGAAGTGTTTGGCATACCAACTGAGTAATTTTCCGAAAATTTTGTATTATATTGTAAATTTTTATTTTGAAAAACATGTACTCTTTTATCATATAAATGATTCTAGAAGATAAATTCAAACCATTGGGGTTTAAGAACACCCTTCGGTCCAAGTCACAAACAAATCATGTACTAGTGTAATATGTTATTTGTGTTGGTTCATAAACAAATGATATCAGTATCTAGGTTTAATATCTTAGTTATTGTTATTATATATTCTGAGATGTCTTCGTGTATATAATATATACTTCACATGATATAAGGGGTACTATTGGGAGATTTTCTGGCCAAATCTAATCATCATGATACTAAAATCACATTGGGTGTTTCCAAACAACATTATTGAATAATTTATTCATATAATTCTTGTAATTTTATCTACAATACTTGATTCTATTGATATCATATAATTTCAATTCTATTTAACAGAATTCATATTCCCTTAGCAATTTATTGAGTTTATGATATGAGTAACCTCATTGAATTCTTCAGTACTTACTATTAATTTTTTTACCATACCTAGAATAAGATGATTAGAAATACTTCAAGAAGGAGAAGATAAGAACAGTGTCAATGAAACCCTCTATTGAATAGAATCATGTAGAGATGGTGAGTCATTTTATCCAATAATTTGGAAATGTACTGTGCACCCATTCTTTTTCTGGATCTAGTAATAGATCCTCAAATAGATGTGTACAGTTAACATGCTCAAGATTATGTTCACCAGATGCCACCATGTTTTGATGTGTAAAATTATCATCAAGAGGCATAAGGTTGGTTGAATAAAAATTAATCTATTTTTTTATCTATTGAAATTCATGAATCGAGAAAGGTGACATTTTATACATTTAATCATGAAGGGACATGAAGGTGGTGGATTTAATAGATGCTTATGGTGAAGAAATGTGATTAATTTAAGTGGATGGAATTTAAATTCCTTTTGATAGTATAGTTAAATTGATAGTTTATGGTTTATGAAATTTTTCATAGAGATTATTATGCTCAGGAAACATTATATGAGTGTGACTTTTTATGCAAACTTCATTACAAAACCTGTTCAATTTTTTCATCTAGTGGTAAAAAAAGGGAAATTAATTGAATAAGGATTTTTCATGGGTATTTTAATAGATATACAATATTATGTTTTCATGTTGAATATCACTTCTTATATAGATTTATTAGACGGAGTGTTGATAACAAATATAGACATGGATTGTATGTCATTTTTTATGGGATTTCGTCTTAATCATGGTGTTTTTTTGTTGGTTAATTTAATTGAAAGATAATGCATCGATATTGTAGTGGTGGATCATGATTTTTTTTACAAATTTACCTTCAACGGTGTCTAGAAGAGTCATATTGACATTCTTTCATTGTGGAATATTTGGGTATTTGAAACAAGTTTGTATAGAGGTAATGATGATTTTAACTCATATGGTCACTATGGCCAATTATAAAAGGTAATTAATATAATTTTATGCTTAATGTACTGAGACCGAGTCAACAGAATCAAATGGTACGAAATTTTATTTTGTTTCTTCAATAAATATGGATCTTTTTACTATAGGCTTGAAGAATAAATTTCCTTCAAATGGCGATAGAGTATCCTTAGGGAGATGAAGTTGTTCCAATGATAGTGAGATCTACCATTCCTATAGATTCATCTATAGTGACTTATTTATTTGATACATGTTTATCTCAGTCATTTAAATCTACTTTTGTTGTTATTTTTTAGAATCTTTATGTGGATAATTTGTCCTATTTGATAGAAATTTCTACACACCTCATGATGAAGAAATATTTAGGTCTCTATTTCTCTTTTAATTCCTTCTCCATATCAAATATCAAAATTTATTTGATTTTATTGATATCAAAATAATAAAAATAGATTTCATTGTTGATATTGTTTTTTGGATTTCCACTAATTCATAAATTGAATATTTTGTTTTGATGTTCTAATTTTCAATGCATGATGGGTTATGCTATATTTTTCTAATATAATTTGACCCATGGTTGAGAATAGTAGGAAATTTACTATTGGATTTGGGATATGTGAGTTTGGTGTTTTCATTGGATATGGATCAAGAAAACTTAACTAGCGATCATTATCAAATATTTATCATGTATCCTAAATTTACTAATTTTGACATCATTGGGTTACCACTGATAAGTGAAGTGAATATCTACAATGATTTGGTACATTGTACCCAGCCTATTCGTATTAATCCTAACTATGTGACACTAGATAAACTAAATGAGATTAAGGCACATTTGAATAATTTGTTAGATAACAGCTTTATAAACCTCAATGTGTCCCAGTGGTTGGTGCCTCATAATATTTTAGCTAAAAATGATGGGACACATCACCTTTTGTGTTTATTACCAAATACTGAATTAATTTGTGGTAAAGACAAAGTATTAATTTCCATGAAATATTTAATTTTTTATTATAAGAAAGGGGATATGTGGTTATCAATGAATGATCTTTGATCAGTTTTCCATCTGTTGATGATTAAAAAATGACATATTGTAGACCACCATCAGATGAATGTATTCTAATTATGTGTATCTTATAATTCAATTGTGTCTAAATAATGATCATTTATTTTTTATCGGACTAATGAAAATGATATTATTTATGTACCTTAACTAGATCATAAAATTCATCATGACTGATATCTTTATTTATTCTAAGATCATGGAAGGCTGTGTGAGATATTTGAGATTATTAATAGAACAAATTAAATGCAACAATCATCATTACAATCTATAATAATTTAGTATCTTGATTCGTGATGTGAATTTTAGGTTAAACATTTTACCATAACAATGTTTATTAGTGAATCATGAGAAGGCTAAAAGCAATTATGAAAAATGAGAAGCACAAAATATTTTAGAGAATTGGATCAACATGAACATAGAGGAGTGTTAATGTTATTTTTAATGTATTTCAAAATCATGGCTACTCTGATAACTGATCTCACATGTAAATTAGTTAAGTTCGTATGGAATTTGAATAATTTATGTTATTTGGATGAGAGGATATGTCTACCGATTTCTATGGTAGGGGTTACTATTATATATGTTGGGTATGGCTATGTGGTCTTTTGTGAGGTCTGAGGTTTTTCTTTGGGTTGTGTTCTTATACAGGGTGTTCACATGATGGATTATGGTTCCCAAGAGAATATTACACATGAGAATAATCACCCAGAAATTGATCATGAACACGTATATAAGATTCACGATCTCAAAATTTGTAAACATAACAATTATATGCAATGGCTGACTATCTATTAATATAATAAGAACCTGAATTATATTTTATTTCGCAGATATTATAATCCCCATTTGAGACATTTGGTAGAGTACCTGTAATCCTTATATTTCAATATTTCATATGCTAGTGTAAAGCGAATATCATCCTTGTTGCCATGAGTAGGAAACAACTTACCTATGATGGGTTATAGTCATCAGAAGAGTTGAATGTGATTGATCATTTTTCTCATATACAATTTAACGTCTAGGGAAATTTTGTTATCATTATTTAGGAAATTATTTGTTTGTCGTGCTCCATCCATAATATTTTTATTCTTTCTCTAGCGTATTGATAAGTAGTTTTCGGGAATTGGGGGATATAATTATAGTGGGGTGACCATAGACGAGTGTTCATTATCTTATAATGAATTATATGACTCAATAATCATGGTATCATGATTTTTATAGTGAAAAATGGTGTGACATGGGACTACTATAATTCTTAATAGGTGGTACACTATAGAACCATGAAGTTGTTCTCAGATTTGGGGAGATTATTTTGTTGACCATTTACAATATCAGACATTATAGATTTTCATAATCATTATTATACCTATTATTAGGTCAAGGAAGAGAACAAAAAAATTGTGTGTTCTCTTCGTTCCTTTATTATCATCACATGTATGTGGAATTATATTTCAATGGATTTAATGGTGGTTATTCCTTTAACCCATTGAGAGATTAATGAAATATTGGTAGTGTTCAATAATATACTACATCATATGAATTAATTTCCATTTTAGACCTAAAAAATTGTAATGACATGGGATGTATTTACATCTAATAGATCATCTAATGTCATAGAGTTCCATCTATATTAGTGTCTAATTGGGATCCATCATTCACATTATATCTATAAAGTGGAATAAATAAATTGATGTGATTAGTGATAGTTTGAGCATAGAATATAATGAACAGGTGTATGGTTATAAATAATGTTCTATATCAATCATGGCAGACATGATTCATGTTATTTGTTAAGGACATTGTTGGAGCATGGGATAACCAATTGGGATTGGTTAAATTTTCCCATAATAGTAGTTACCTGTTTTTCATCGGGATGGATCCTTTTGAGGATTTATATGAATTCCCTTTGAAATATTTGTTGTGTGGATATGAGATTCTTGAGACCTTCTTGGTGAGACCATGTCAGGTCCAAAAGATAATAGTAAAGGTTTAGATGATTTTTTTTTGGGAATTTTGATAAAAAAAGATTCAATATGAACACTATGATGATCATCATTGAAACACAATGAAATTTATTATTGCTACCTAATTTTTTTTGGGAATTCTTATAGATATAGTTTTTAAAGGATTTTTAAATAGTTAAATCTATTATCATGGTATTTTATACCTATTGAAGTTTTTGAGAGGATTGATAAGGTAGAATACCATTTTAATTTACAACCTCAGATGAAATTGATTCATAAAATGTTTCATGTCTCATAGATTACAATGTATATATCAGAACAATAACATATTTTGAAATGGATGTACTTTAATGTAGAACATGATTCATCCATGATAGATAAAGAAGTTCAGATTTTTGATTAAGATATTAAATTACTTTGTTTAATTTCCATACCATTGGTTTGAGTGTTTTGGAAGAAAAATTCTGATTTGCATGAGATGTACAAGCTTGAAGAATTTATGATAGAGAGTGTGATTAAAATATATGATATTATGTCTCCATAGTACAAATTCATGGGGTAGAAAATATATTTTTGGGAGGTTATAAAACATATTACCAATTTTGGTTACTACTTACTCATATCTTTGATCACCTGTTGTTTGAGTCTGATTACATATATTTTTTTATTTTTAGAAATCACCTATATTTTTAATTGGAATTTTTTCTATGTGAGAGGACATAAAACATAAATAGGGTTAAGGTGGATTGGAATATTTGGATATGAATATGACAGTATAGATGGGTTTTCCTTTTATGCATAACAATACGTTGAAGAGATAGTTACAACATAGTGATTCATAAGACTTATTTTAGGTACTTCATCTATATTCTTCATAGATGTGGAATAAGAAAGGAAGATATGGAATATGGGATAGGTGTTCATTTTTTTATGTCTCTTCAATTTATATGCGGGGTCTATATGCACTATTTGTTGGTGTTTTGGGTTTTTATATTTTAAAATCCTAAACTTCCATTTTTATTGAAACATCACACTTTTAACCCCACTCATCCGATTTTATTTTTCAAGCACTCAAGTGAATATTCTGACCCCTATAACTTGTCATCTTCTCTAGTCAAATTAGTGGTGATTGTAATTAATCCCCCATCTCAATGTTCATCTATCCATGTTAGGAATCCTTCCTTATTATATGCTACCCCACTTTAATAGTTAAGAGTATAATTGTTGTTGATGGATTGGATCCTTATTTTAATGGATTTTTATTCTAGGGACATCTCCATAATCTCCCTATCCCATGTTTCTGCATTGGTGGTTTCAAATAAGGTTTATTGATTGATCCCATGATTTATGCTTGGTGGTTATATAATAATTTTTGTTATAATTTTAACCCAACATTCTTTTTTGAATTGAAATTTATATAATATTGTTAATTAACTGATTAATCATGATGGTTTCATGATTTATATTAAAGGAAGGTGTTTTTTTTAAATAAAACACATTTTGGGGGGTATATGAACTGTGATGTGATTTCAGAAAATTAAGATTAAAATTATTTGTGATTATTAATTATAAAAATATCTTTTAATGGATTATGAATTTGAAAATCAAGAATCATAATGAACGTGATTTTTTGGTTTTGGAATATTCAAATGGAATGTGGAAATTGGAATTGGTAACTAAAGTAGTGGATATTGAATTGAGTTGGAATAAATAATTTTCTTATGATTGATTAATTAGTTGAAGCACCATTGATACTGAGTAGTTATTGGGTCATTAGGACAAGAACACAAGTACTTTGACTCCACACAATTAGATTGATAATGAAAAATCTTACTAAACAATGTTCGGCCTGATTTCCCTGTATAGGTTGTTAATTAATTTTATCCCAATGGCTTGAGACTTAGAAATAAGTTTACACACTTTACATGTGTTGATCAGTAGAGGAGGTTGTTAATTTGGTAGGAATAATTATATTATCTCATAGATTATGAACATATTTATTCGTTTATACTTGATTCTTAAACTACATTGATTATATAATTTCAATATTCATGTCCTTTCTATTTTTATGAAATATTATCTGTGAGGATTTATTTTTTGGACTTTATATATACATTTTTTATATTACTTTATGATTTAATATATTTAAATTATTTTCATTGTATTATATTTATTGTAAATGAATTATAAATGGTTTCCTTGTATTGTGACAAAATATAGAATACATAGTGATATCCAATGGGTTATTTTTCTCACATCATAAAATTTGCTATCAGATTTTTTTGATTATGTTTTTTTATGTTTGGAAATAGATAAATCGGTGCATATAGGTGACTAATGTTTTTTATCATGGGACCTTGAAAAATATAGGTAGTCACTTGACCTATGGTAAACATTTTACACAAGTATTCATTATCATTTTATTTATAGTTGTAGGGTCATTTTTTGAATGATGATTTTATTTTGGATGTTAATCTAACTTCTTGGGGTGACCTTCTCTCTATGATTTGTGTTTGGAAAAATAAATTTGTATTATTTAAAATAATAAGTTCTATATATATTTTATGCTCCTACAAAAACATGTTACCTTTGATAAATGAAATGTCTTTGGGAGTAGATATCTAACCTGTGTGGATGGAGGACACCCTTTAGTATATGTCTTAACTGTATTGGCATTTATTTTACCAAGGAATCTTTTTAGTTCTATGAATTTTTTTTTCACACGTCCATGTCCAACCAAATGTTGTTATGAGTGTTTTTCCCTACTAATTATTATTTTATGTGGGGTATCTCAAAAAAATCAATTAATATTACTACATAGTGATTCATTAAATATGGATCTCTATAAAATATTATATGTTTTCTAATGTATGACTAGTTGAAAAGAAATATTTAATTGACGTATCCTATTAGGGATTACTATTTCGACATTGAATCCTATTTTATTGGACAATGAAACTTCACCTACAACTAACAGACCATTAACAAATGGATGTTTAATACTACACCTATTTATCCTATTGTTTCTACACTATAAAAAATATTCTCATAAACCTATAAATTAAATGATCTAAAACTATTTTTCTTCAATCACCATAAATTCTTTAAGGATAAAATATTTGGGGTTTTTTAAAAATACAACCATAGTCGCCTCAACTCAGTGTGCTCCCTCATCGCATAGAGGAACTAGAAAACAAACTTTTTACTATGATGGTTTATCACCTCAAACTATATGGACAACCATAGAGTGATTATTTTCTCATACCTATTGACTAGTAAGGTGTATATCTATAATTTCCCTAACTATATTGAATAACAACTTTTTGGACTTGATCGAGGAGGAATTCTATTCAATTAGAAATCATTATATTTGAGAATTATCATAACCAATTATAAATTTTATAATTGTTATTCAAGGTATAGAATAAAATCATGTGACAATCATAACCATAGCCTAACACATCATCTTATACACTCCCACCATACATCAAAAAAAAATTCATCCATACCTCATACACATTAGAACTAAAATAACTATGAAATAAAACATTACCCATGGATTATGATTATTTTACATATATATTTTCAATTTATAATTACGACAATGAACCAACCACAAAAGAATCATTTATTTTGAATCCAACTAATATGATTCAAAGTAATTATTTCATTAAATTAACATAATATATCACAATATTAAATTCTAAATCCTAAACCACCAATTTAATAATAATTTTTATAATCACATAAATGCTTTCACAATTTATATGAACCTCAATAAAGAATTTGATTCATTATCAAATTCCATATTTCTATTCCAAGGCACTAATGAATGACTACCCATGAGAATAATTACATAACATAGTGAAAAGTTTTTTATATTTATATTCTTAATACATATTAAACTAACTGGTTGAAGAATAATTTATTTCATAGGTCACTTCCCTATAATAATAACATGTACATCTATAGGGGTATTTTTTATGTTTTTTTCATTCAAAAAAGATGACAAATTACAAGAGGTTAAAATAAAACAAACAAAAATATCTAAAGGTTTAAAATAGTTAACGAAAATCATTAGAGAGAAATATTTTTCAAGGGATGGTTTTCAATAAAGTCATACTATCTCAATCATTATTGGATTATTTGAATCAATTAGTTTTGGCATTCATCCATTGTTAACAAATTATTTATTTTTAAATCAATGGATTAGTTTTAATTCAATAATAATAGATTGATCATTGAATTATATAAAGAAATATTAAATAACATAATTCTTTTTAGAACTTTGAAATCAAAACTACTATTAATATTTTAATTTTCTAAACAACAATGTTGGTGCACTCATGATAATAAATTTTATTAAATATATATGAGAGATTAATTCCCATGCTGATTTTATGAAATATGTACTATATATTAAAATTATTGATTATTTAAATCAATATTATAAAATTGGTACCCAACATTCCACTGTCAACCTTCCTATTGTTATAAAAAATCACCACAAAACTATGTAATGATCATTTGTGCTTTATTAATTTTTCTATTAATAATGATACGATAATATCAATGAATATTATAAATTTATAAATAAAATTAAAATAATAAATAAACCAATTGGATTAATAAATTTTTAGAAAATAATTTACAAAATATAAGAGATTTATAAAATTCAAACTAGAACCAAATATTTTTAGAATAATTTATAAAATTACTCCTATGGCAAGTTTTAATTCATATAATACCATTTTATAATCCTAAAAAACAAGGTGAAACACTCATCACTTGTTGGTAGTGATCTAGTTTTTCCTCATGGAAACATTTCTCAATTTTGAGTGTTACTGTTTTTGGGGCTCATAATGGATAAAATTATAAGTTTACCTTATAATGTATTAACTAAATAAGTAATTAATTGTTCCCTTGACTATAGGCTTTTGGGTTTAAATCCCCACATAGTCAAATCTTGTTTATTTTTGGGGTTAGGCATTCCAAAAAATATATTATTCATAAAAAATTTAATTGGAGCCCAAAATCATTCAATCAGGGATATATCATTTACTGTATAGATAATTTTTTATGTTAGAAATATTACTTAACTATTTCATCCTTAATATAGAAATTTTCATTGTAAATATTTAAACTTAATGGGGCCTTTTTAAAATATGATATGCATAATTTTATGGATTATACTGACTTAGAAATATATTATTAAATTATTAGAATTTATATTTAGATATATGGTAGAGAAATTTTGAAGTTCATGGAACGGAATGTGCCACATGTTGATGAAATGGATGGTTATTTTTTATAAGTTATTAATATTTTCAATGAATTTACACACAAAAAAATTTTATCCTACAAATTTGTGAAGGAAATATAATATATGATAAATGAGGGGAAATAATTTACCTATCTATAATGGAAATTAATGTAGGAAATACTTCATTATCCTCATTATTTTAATTATTCTCATTGTTGGGAAGATACAGTGTGAAATAATTTTCTTTCACAAACACCCTCTATTGGAATGTGGACACCCAGAGGATATATTATAGCCATGCACAACAAAAAACATGATCATTCATTTTTTTTCATTGTAGTACATACAAAAATGGTTTTAGAATATTATTTATTCATCTATATTCATAAACACTTCATTAGGTTATGGGTGTCTGATTTTCGATGAAGCTCTTTTATTTGGGAATATTTATTATATTAATTTAAAATCATAAATTTTTATACCTTTTCATATTCCAATAAAATTTATCTTTGGATTTTAAATTCAGAAATATTTTTCATTTAATTTGATATCTAGACACATAGTCTTTAATTGTTTTATGGAAATCATAGTATAAAGGTATCATCGATCATTTTTACCATCTACTAATAATAAATGAAAAATGAATATATATAATATTATTCACATCTCTTAATATAAATGAAATATTATCAATCCCTATTCCTTATTTCATATTACTATGATAAATGGTAATGATTTTTGTCCATTCAATTTGTTAACAATGTGATGATGCAACAACTCATTGAGAAGGTGACATCTCATGGATTGGAGTTCTAGATGCTTGAGAAAGTGTATATGCGAATGTAGAAAATTGTGTTTCTTTGAAAGTTATTATATTGTGTAAAGTGTAGGTCCCCATCATAACTATTTTATCATATGTGGAGTATTTTCCACTCTTTTGGATGGAAGTGTACATGTAATATTCCAATCACCATCATAGCTATTGGAGTGTTGGGAAGGTAAATTCAAAGAGTGGTTGAAACTATGTCTTGAGTGGTGGAACATGAATGACACTATGAGAGACATCATGGTAGTGTTATGGAATAATTAACCTTTTGTTGAATTTTTAACATTTTATGAGTGATGTGATAGGATGGAAGCTTGGGTTGTCATTTATTGGAGGTGTAGACATGACTCATCAAAGGTGTCATGGACACCCCATTTATTTTACCAAATGTTACAACCATTGACCCATTATATTAAATAACATTGTAGGTCACCCCAAGACGTAGAATTTAGTTCATTTAGAATATTTTATCTATTTTGGTACTTCAATACCACTGATGAATGTTTGTCCCACTACGTAGGCCAGTTGAATAACCAAACTAGCTGGCCAAAATTCTTATTCATAACCATAACCTAACTCATAGGCCTAACTGATCAATATATATTTGTATGTGGTTAAGCCATGTAATATGATTCTAATCAAACATACCCACCATAAGACATTTGTGACATTATCTCTTCACCATAACACTCCACTTATCCCCTCAAGGGACCACCATGTGGTCCGTAGTTTAAACTCCACAGAATCATTGTGAATTCAAAACTGGGTAACCATTTTTTACATGTGAATAAAATATCACTGGAATATTCCCATATATATTTCAATAATTTGATATTTTTCCCAAACATAATCCATTTAAATGTTATGTTTTAAATTATTTGAAATTAACAATGGCATACTAATGAGGTGGTTTAGTTTTGAATATCATATAATTTTAATATTTAGTACCCCTATCCTATGTGATGCATTCTTATCATTTTTTATGTGTCACCCCTGATTTATGTTTTCCTCCATCATATTCCTTGATCACAATAACATGTAATGATATATCCTTTATGACTCCATTAAGGTGATAGAGATACATATTGGTTTTTTTGAACACTCATGAATGTATTTTGATTTCAATAAACTACGTTATAAATATATGAATATTTTACAATAATCTAATATCTCCCTATAATAATGAATTCTGTAAGAGATGAGATAGATTAAATCTATTTTGTATATTCTTGGGTTTATTCATTTTTAATAATTGTGTTCCCTATTGCGTTTATTTAATGGAGGTGTGATATGAGGAATAATAAATCATTGTACTCTCTTCATTGTTGTGAGTTCCCTGAAGAGAAGTGGGTTCTATCCAGTGGATTCTATTAGGAATGTGGATGAATGGTTGAGTATCTATAATTCATCATGATTTTTAATTCCATAGAAAACATTATGCTTCCATTAAATATGTTTTATACATTTGTTAAGAAATTATAATTTTTGGACTAATGTTATTATAAGAATATTTTTATATGAGAACCATACAAATGTGGTACATAGTTGAAATGGTTGCAAAATAGTTGTGTCAAAGCCTTTTATATAATAATATGTTTATGTTTTTTTCTCTTGAATTTTTTTTACTACTCCCTAGTACTGGGGATGAAATCTTATTTACTTTTTTTCTTACATTATTTTTTTCAATTTCCTCCTACTGAGTATGCCTATACTCACCCTTTAACGGGAATTTTCATTACATCACATTTATAACCATATAATTATTTATTTAAAATATTTCATTATGTATATCAATTTATATTTCAGGTTCAATGTTTTAGTGATTTAGGATAAATGTTAAATTGATATGCCATGTAATGACCCAGAAATTCTGTGTAATTTTTTTCATAAATACATGGAAATTTTAGGAGTCTGTGAAAATTGATGGTGGATGATTCTGAGACCAGGTGTTTTCGAAATCAATTTTTGAAGTTTTGTTCAGGTATGTTCACAAAACGTACGAGTGGGGTTTTATAACTTTTGAACTGGTTCTCAAGAATGAAATCTGAGGGCACCATTGAACACGCAGCGCCGTTATTCACTTAAGAAGATTATCATTTCAATGGCAGTGGGTTGAGATTAAAAGATTGTTTTTGGGTTTTTAGAGAATGAATTAAATAAAAATTAATTGTGTGTGTTAATTTTTATTTGTTGGTTAAAAGATATTGATGGGAGTTGGAGGTGGGACCACCACTCCTTAACATTCCCTGAGAGGTTATCGTGGTGGGGACCACCCAATCCTAACCTCCCGTGAGAGGTTACGGCATGGAGACTACATGGGACGTAACCCCTCTATTAATGGTGGGAGAGGAAAACCTCCCAACTCCCCTCATTTAAGAGTGAGAGTCTCTCCACACCACTTCCTTTATTGGTTTCAAATACCACACATTAATTAAAGAGGTAGGTAATTAAATGAATTCATCCAATTTGAATATTTTTCCAATGAATTAATAGGATATCACAATCTATTATTATTTTACATGGCATTTTCAATTTGGTGGAAGCTTTGGGAAGAGGAGAGATTGGGATAAACCATCCAAAAAATAACGAAGAATGTGTTCTAACGAAGAACATCAAAAATTCACTTCTTTGAACATCTTCCCTGGACACATACCGACATGGAGTGTCTGCTACAACTGACATGCAAGCTCGAAATTGGAAGTGTGCGGCAGACGCGACGAACGACGACAACACCGTCTACTTCCCCACAACTCCATCGACGAACCATGAACAAAGGTAGGGGTTATTTTGAGTAATTATTATTTCCTTTTCTCTTAATCAGTTAGAATGGAATCATTTTGGTGGCTGTAAAACAATTGATGTAAATTTTTCATACTTCTTGATGAGACAGATGTTACCACCCTAAACGCGGAGGGTGTGGGCCAAACCAACATGGCCCGTCTCCCTCTGTCATTCTTGTTTATGAAGATAATTGGCATGGTAATAAGGAGACAGAATGACCAAGGAAATAGTCACACTACCCAAGGCCTCCGCGAACAACGTAGCCCTCACGGTGCTCTGACCAAATTGGTTCCACCACCTCGGGCCGAACTGCGCTGCATGCCAGCCCGAGCATTCTAGCCTCATGTTTCTTCGCTGGCCTGCCCATGGCACCCGACTCCTGTCCGTCGCCCGCCTCCCGTTCACCCCGGCCGACACCCCACCATCCCAAGCCTGCTTGAACCGCAGAGAGACGACCTACCCGGACACCGCCCGATCGCCTGCTGGCCTGCCCGAATTCCACGTGGCTTGCTCACTAGCCTCCCGAGATGCCTCCCAGCTCCCAGCTGCCAGGCCTCCTAAGACGCCTCTTGGCTCCCGAACACCCTACCTCATGAGTCACGTCAGATACATAAATGAACTGGTTCCCTAGCCGCACTAGCCTCCTGAGCTGGCATACGACCCCCCTCGTGGTGCCCTTGCCAAACCGGCCAGGCCCCACCCTCTGGGTCGAGCCTTGTCAGTCTGCACCCTCGCAATGCTCCGGGCCGAACCAGCCCCGAGACCAGGCTGAAACGCCCACATAGCCTGCTGAGATGGGCCTAGTGGGCTGGGCCAGACCCAAAAAGTCTGACCGGGGCGACCCTAACAGGGTGGACTAGACCCGGGCCCACTACCGACCATTTATTTTTAATGGCCATATCATTGGCACCAGATGACTATTTGACAAAATGTCAGCGGCTCTAGTATTCTTGGAGCACTAAGTCCCCTTTGAGTATACCCCCACCAGAGTTCTGGATATAGATGAGATGTGGTCAGGATGGATCGAGCACAACTCTAACCGGGGCCCCAGGACTAAATGACCAATAACTCATAGACCATGCGTCCAATTGACACGTCTTCTATTACGTTGAGACCCCTATGACATGGCGGACCATTGGGATACATCTTCTTGGGACATCGTGATAGTTGGACAATCGATATGTAGCTCATGGAGTGGATCCTCCCAGAGACGAGCGAACATAGGGCAGAGACCTAGTAGCTGGATGAGACCCGACGACTGCTGACCGATTCGACTCGGAGTGGTTCGACTTGCCTGGTGGGGAGCACCTTGGTGTCATGGGAGACCCACAGTGGGGAGAACCTTGGTGTCACAGAAGACCCACGGTACACAATAGGAGGATTACCTCTATAGGCTACAAGGGGGAGCGCCTTGGTGATGTGACAGACACATGATGAGAAGTGACATGGTGATAAAGCAGACCCACAATACTCGAGAAGAGGAATACCTCAGCATTCCAAGGTTTTTGGGAAGCGCCTTGGTGTCACGGCATGCCCACTATAATCGTTAGAGGAGGATATCTCCAGCAGCTGAGGTTTCGACAATGTGATAGGGGATGTAACTTGATACTACCCCAAGAATAAAATCGTGTTTTGAGCTGAGTCTGTAACTTTCTTTTACCTCATGATTGAGATGGATTACTTGATAACATAGGTATCTGTATGGGAATATACCCAAGTGATGTTATTTGTTAATTTTATACTTTATGGTTATCCATATTGGATTTTGTGTGACCATGAGGGTCTTACGGTCCCTATAAAGTATCGTTATACTCAACCCTGCATGGTCAATGCTCGCACCTCATTGTGTTGGATGCAGACAACGGACAACCCGGACTGAGCCTAAGACTGGTAAGACCGGATGATACCTGGAGTTGGACCATACGACAAGTCAGTACGTGGAGAATACTGACAAATGAGGAGTACTGAGAAGGCTATATTTACCTATCCATTAGGTATGAATTTTGTAGGATGACCAAACAGATGTTTTACTTTTATTATATTGTACTTGTTTTTCAGTAGTACATGTACTTTCCTGTTGTCCTTGTATTCTGGACACTTTATATTCAGCACTCCCTTTTTGTTATATAGTTTTCTTAATGTTTTATATCCAACTATATGCTCTGTTGTGTGTGTTTACACTATATAAAGGCAATGCCTTCCCAGTTTTAGGTAATTACGCCATTGGTGCTAGTCGCCAGCCCCTGGTCTATGAAAGGCGGCCTTGGGTTAGTCACGGAACGGGTCCCAAGGGACTAGTCGTGAAAAATTGGTATCAAATGAGTAAGGTATACTATATAAATTAGGGCTCTAATGTTTCTTTTTAGTGAATAAACAGTGTTAAGTATAGTGAGTGTGGTTTTACGTTCAGGGAGTCAGGTATTGGTGCGACGGCTGACGTATCCATACACCAGAACTCTGACTTATGGTTTCCGACTCAGTGCATGAAAACCACGATTGCCTGTGTGTTTTCAAATGTGTTCATTAAATCAGCTCAACCAGGTCAAATCCCCAGGTATAATCTTTTGACCGTGATGCATATGTTTCATTTAGGATGCATCGCTATGGATGACTAGTGAGATTTATGAGAGTTGAACACACGGATATTCCACTTAGCAATGAGGCCTTGGTGTAGGGCCTTTTTCCAGCAGAGGCACTATTGGTACCACTACCCATTGGGGTACTGGTACCACAAGCCCCAATAGCTGACGATTCATGATGCTTGAGCGCGTTGCATGAGTTTGAGAACTCGAAGCTAGTAAGGTTCAGGGGAGAGATGGACCCGCTGGCAGCTGAGTATTGGTTGGAGGATATGGTGAAAGTCTTTAGACTGGTAGGGAAACTAACTGGGCTTATAGTGATCCTTTCCTCGAGTCTCCTTCAGGCAGCAACATGCAGATGGTGGAGCTTGATGCTCTAGGTGCATGACGAGGTGAAACTTCTCTGGGCAGTCATCAAGATCCTGTTTTGGGTAGATTTTGTCCCAATGACACTTCTTGCAGAGTGCATAAAGGAGCTACTTGATCTGCAGTAGGGCATCATGACAATATCTAAGTACTCAGCGAGCTTCACTGTCCTCTCACCCTACTCCAATGATATAGTGCCCGACCCTTTCATCAGGGCTCGGACATACGAGTAGGTGCTCAGATGAGAGATCAGAGCTCTGATGATCTCACTTAGCATCCCAACTCAAGTGGGGGTGCTATAAAGAACCCTCATAGTTAAGAGTTTCCTTACTGAGTAGTCTCCAACAACAAGATCCACCACCTTTCGACACATAGAATATTCTTCTATAGAAGGCAGCAGACAAATGTCATAGAGGTCCAAGAGGACTGAACCTATAGTTGGACGACCGCATGACATAGGATCGATTGTGCGGGGCACATGAGATAGTGCCAGACAAGCTATGAGTGGGAAATGATTCTCATGCAGCGGGTAGGGTCATATGGCTCATGAATTTTCGACCTGCAATTCAGATGATCAGCAGACGGTCGAATGATTTCCTAGGTAGATATAGAGATTCGATCAAGGAGATATGCGGGGTGTAGGTGTACGTGCCAGAGGTGTAGGTTGAGAAGCTAGCGGTGGCTTATGTTTCAAGGTGTTACTACCACCACCACTAGGAGGTTCACCCCGACTGTAGAGATCAGGTGGACGGCTCAGAGCTCAGCTCCAGGTAGGTTAGGCATAAAATTATGGTGCTTTGGAGATGATTTGAGATACGGTCTGTGTCTACTCCACCTTAGCATCAATTCTTATAGACACGGGTTTCAATCACTCTTTCATTACAACTGCCCTTTTTGGTGCATTGAGATTCTAATGGAGCCATTAAATTGATCCTTAAGGCTAGATACTCCAATGGGAGACGACTCAATGATTACGCACTGGTGCTAGTAGTGTGAGCTTACTCTAGGAGGAGAGTGCTTCAGATGGGATCTCTTCGTAGTTGCGTCAAGGCCTTACAACATCATCTTGGGTATGGGCTGGTTATCTACAAACCATGCTTGGATCGATGGTATTATGCACAAAGTGTGGTGTGTCCGCACTGATGGGACTAGGTTTACCTTCACAGGCGAGAATGGATCCTCTGTAGTACATGACAGAATTTCTCGGCGGATGGTGCATCTGATAACACATTAGTTGGATTGCCTTTTCCTCAGATCAATTGATGTGGAGAGTACGAGCTATCCTATAATGGTGGACCAGTACATGGTTGTTTTCCTGGATGATGTTCCAGGACTACCTCCTCATAGAGAGGTTGACTTCTGCATTGACCAATACCCCATGACGACACCAATATCTACAACAGTGTATCAGATGGCTCCTACAGAGCTTCACAGGCTGCGGGTACAATAAGAGGACTTTCATGAGAAGGGATTCATCCGGCCTAGTGTTTATCCATGGGAATCCCCGATTCGGTTCACCAAGAAGGTGGATGGGAGATTTAGGATTTGTGGCGACTACTGTTGCCTAATCTAGGGGACCAAGAAGTAGAAGTACCCACTACAGAGGATTAGAGACCTCTTTTATCAGTTTAAGGGAGAACGGTGGTTCTCAAAGATAGACCTCATATCAGGCTATCACCGTCACAGTGTTTTAGAAGAGGATGTGCAGAAGACGACCGTGAGATATCTGTATAGCCACGACATGTTCTTGTTTATGCCATTATGTGTGACAAACACTCAAGTAATATTCATGGTACTCATGACCATGATTTATCCAGCCATACCGTGATCGCTTTGTCGTAGTCTTCATTGACAAAATTATGATCTACTCGACTATTGAGGATGAGCTTGACTACCATTTGAAGGTAGTACAAGACACACTTTGAGAGCACCAGCTTTATGGTGAGCTCTTGAAGTGCTAGTTTTATATCCAAGAGGTTCACATTTAGGGACATGTCATCTCAGAGGATGGAGTTGTAGTGGATCCAATGAAGATTGAGGTTGTACATACTTGTGAGCCACCCAGGAGTGTAAAGGTGGTATAGAGTTTCCTGGGTTTGGCTGGTTACTAATGGATATTTGTGCCAGACTTCTCCCGAGTTGAAGCACCACTATCAGTGTTGATGAATAAGGGGAAACCCTTCATGTGGTCGGAGAGATTCCAACAGAGATTTCAAGAAATGAGGCAGAGGCTAACAAGTGCCCCCATCTTGAGGCTTCTAGAAGAAGGTGTAGAGTACATAGTCTACTGCGATGCTTCCGGGACCAGACTCGAATGTGTCCTAATGTAGGAGAAAATGGTGATCATGCTTGGTTCTTGATAGCTGAGAAAAACCGGGCAGAACTATGCTACCCATGACCTTGTGTTAGTAGTAGTGGTCATTGCCTTGAATATGTGGCCACAGTATTTGATGGGAGAGCTTTTAATCGTTACTCTGCTCAAAATAGTCTCATATATATCATATCTCAAAAATAATTGACCCTGAGATAGCAACATTGTCTTGAGTTTTTCCAGGACTATGAATTAGAGATAGTCTATACTCCTGATAAAGGGAACATTATTGTAGATACACTCAGCAAGAGGTCTAATATACAGCTTCTAGGTGAGGCAACTGAGCAGTTGGCTGCTTTACAGATATCCTTTGTGGATAGAGATGGAGCATCATTTCTTCAGTCCCTTACAGTCACTCCCCTGATAATTTAGCGAGATAGGGAGGCACATCATGGAAACGCAAAATGTGAGACATGACGTGCTCAATTATCCATAGGGCAGGAACATGATGGATTATCTTAAGGTGGAGAGCACGTCATCCTCTTTAGAGGATGTACTATGTTTACCAGTGTCACTTCAAGAGGATGGTTTGAGGGAGTTCCACACATCCCATTTAGTGGTACATCTAGGATTATAGAAGATATACCAGGACCTTCGACGATAGCACTGGTGTCCCGGAATGAAGAAAAAAATTGAAGAGTTTGTCTTTCGGTGCCTCACCTTTTTGCAAGTAAAGGCAGTGAACCCGGTACCAGTAGGCGTAGTTCAGCCTTTAGAGGTACCATATTAATAGTGGTATGGGATATATGTGGACTTCATGACAGGATATCCATGTACATCTAGGGGTCACGACTCAATTTGGATGTCCATTGATCGACTCACCAAGTCGGCACACTTCAAAATGATCAGAGAGTAGGGTTCAATAGAGAGTTTGGGATGCCTCTTTGTGCAGGCGATTGTGTGGGTACATTGAGTACCTTCAACTATTGTCTATGATTTTGATGCACGGTTTACTTCCTGGCTATGGAAGGGGTTTCAAGAGGATTTTTGGATGAAGCTTTGTCTGAGCACTGCCTTTTAACCTCAGACGGATGGCCAGACTGTGTGGACCATTTAGGCCCTTGAGGACATGTTGTGTTCTTGTTTCCTTGACTTTTTTCATGGCTGGGAGGATCACCTTCCTTTGGAGGAGTTTGCGTACAACAACAGATATCACTCCACAATAGGGGTGGCACCTTTTTGAGGTGTTATATGGACAACCTTTCAGATCACCTTTATGCTAGACTGAACCAAGGGATTCAGCACTAGTGGGAGCAGTGATGGTACGAGCTACCGCGAAGAAGGTTCAGATCATCCTATAGAAAATGAAGACTTCACAGAGTAGACAGAAGACGTATACTGATAGGATACTGAGACCTCTATAGTTTGAGTATGGTTACCACGTCTTTGTATGGGTCTCACCTCGATGAGGTCTATGGAGATTTGGTCGAGGAGGTAAGTTATCTCTAAGGTTCGTCAGAACTTTTTATTTCTGCATCGGAGTTGGAGAGGTGGAATACCACTTAACTTTTCCACTTCAGTTGCACCGGGTGCAAGACATCTTCCACGTATCTCAACTGAGGAGATATGTGCACGACCCTTCTCACATCATCGATCATGGAGAGCTAGATGTCGACGATGGGGAAACTTTCACGGATCTTCTAGTAGAGATTGAGGATCAACAGGAATGGGTCCTACGTGGACGGTCGATACATATGATCATGTTCGCTTGCAGCACGAGAACCACTAGGAGAGCACATGGGAGCTGGAGGCTCAGATTCAGGCTTAGAACCCCCACTTGTTCTCATAGTTCAAGTTATAAATTTTTGGGATGTAAAGATCTGAGGTGAGGAGAATTTAAAGACATGAAAATACCATAGAATTATTTTTCATAAATACATGGGAATTTTACGATTCTGTGAAAATTGACGATGCATGATTCTGAGACGAGTGTACCCGAAATCAATTTATGAAGTTTTTTCTGTATGTTTAGCAAACTTAAGAGTGGGTTTTTACAACTTTTGAACTAGTGCTTGGAATTTAAATATGAGGGCACTGTTGAACTCACAGTTCCATTATTCTCTTAAGAAGACTATAATTTGAATGGCAGTGGGTCGATATTAAAAGATAGTTTTTGGGTTTTTAGAGAATGAATTAAATAACAATTAAGTGTGTGTATTGATTTTTATTTGTTGGTAGAAAACTCCTCATATGAGTTGGAGGTGGGACCACCACACCTTAACCTCCCATGAGAGGTTATGGTGGTGGGGGCCAGTGGAACCTAACCTCCCGTGAGAGGTTACAATGTGGGGACCACAAGGGACTGACCCCCTATTAATGGTGGGAGAGGAAAACCTCATAAGTCCCCGCATTACTGAGGGAGAGTCTCTCCACACCCCCTCCATTATTATTTCCAACTCCCCTTATTTAATGGTGCCAAATCCTCCACATTAATTAATGGGGGGATATCCAATTAAAAAAATTCATCCAATATGAATATTGTGCCAAAAAATTAATAGGATATCACAATCTATTATTATTTTTCTTGGTATTATCAATTTGGTGGAAGCTTTGGTAAGAGGAGAGCTAGCGAGAAAGCTTCCAACAAAGAACGAAGAACACGTTCATCCAATGAAGAACGCCGACAAAAATCTTCATTGGACTTCTTCCCTGGACACCACCCAACGTGGAGCGTCTTCCACAACCGATGTGTGAGCTCCTGATTGGAAGTGTACGGTAGACGCGATGAACGGCAACAACACTGTCTTCTACCCCACAACTCTGTCGACAAATAAAGACCATAGGTAGGGGGTTAATTTGAGTAATACTACATTTCTTTTTTCTTCTTTGGTTGGAAAGGACTCATTGCGGTGGTTGAAAAACAATTGAAGTTCTTTATTCTTACTTCTTGATGAGACAAATGATACCACCCTAAACGTGGAGGGTGCGGGCCAAACCAACATGGTCAGTCTCCCTCCGTCATCCTTGTTTGTGATGATATTTGGCATGGCGATGAGGCGACAGAATGACAAAGGCAACAGATTCACTACCTGCGGCCTCCATGAACAGCACCGCACTCCCTACGCTTCGACCTAACCGGCTCCACCACCTCGGGCCGAACTGTGCTGCTCGCCGGCCCGAGCCATGCCAGCCTCTTGGCCGCCCGCCAACCTGCCCACCCCTCCCGGCTCCCGGCCACCACCGACCACCCATGTACCCCAGCCGAAACCCTACTGGCCAGCGCCTGGCTGAACCGCGCCACCTCGACCTACCCAAAAACCTCCCAGATGCACCAGCCGACATGCCCTTCCACCACACGACTGCCCACCGGCCTACCCGGCTGTCTCTTGGAATGCCCACTGACCTTCTGAGCCACCTCACATCTCTCGGCCGCCTGGCCTCCCTAGCCGCCTCCAGCCTCCCGGCAGCCCGACCTCCTAAGTCACGCAAGCCACAGGGCTGAACAAAGTGCCATGGCCGTACTGGCATCCCGGGCTCGCACCCTCACGGCACTCTGGGCCAAACTGACCCTAAGCCCAAGACAAACCGCCCGTGTGTCCTACAGGGCTGGGAATATTGGGATGAGCCAGACACAAAAGGACTATCCGAGATGACCCTGACGGGGTCGGTCTGGGTCTGTCCGACCGGACCCGGGCCCACTACGAACCCTTTACTTTCATTGGCCATATCATAGGCACTAGATGACTATTTGATGAACTGTCAGTGGTGCTGGTAATCATGGAGAGATACAGTCTCTTTGAGTATACCCCCCTTTTCGTTTTGGGTATTGTTGAGATTCTGTCATGTTGGATCGAGCACGAATCCAACAGGGCCCCCGGGACTAAAATTCTAATAACTCATAGACCCGACGTTCGATTGACACGTTGTTTGTTATGTTGAGATACCTATGTTGTGGCAAACCTTTAGGATACTTCTTCATGGGACGGTGTGATAGTTGTACTATCTACCTGTATCTCATGGAGTGGATCCTCCCAGAGAGGATTGAGCATAGTGCAGAAAACTGGAAGCTGGCTGAGACCTGGCGACTATTGATAGATTCGACTCAGAGTGATTCGACTAGCCTAGTATAGAGAGTCTTGGTGTCATGGCAGACCCATAGTGGGAAGCACCATGGTGTCACTGCAGACCCACGAAGGAGAGCGCCTTGGTGATGCAACAGACCCACGGTACTCGACATGAGGAGTACCTCAGTAGTCCAAGGTTAGTGGGAAGTTCCATGGTGTCATGGCAGGCCCACTGTACTCGATAGAGGGGGAGTTATCTAGTAGCTAACGATTCAACCATGTGACTATGGATGTTACTTGATACAACCCTAGAATGAAATCTTGGTTTGAGATGAGTCATTAACTTATGTGTTTACCTCGTGATTGATATGGATTACTTGATAACTTAGGTATATGTATGGACATCTACCTAAGTTGGGTTACTTTTTGATTTTATACTTTATGGTTATCTTTGTTGAATTTTCTGAGAACATGAGGTTCTCAGGGTCCCTAATGAGTATCATTATACTCACCCCTGCATGGGCTATTCCCGAGTCTCGTTGTGTAGGATATAGATGACGGAGAACACTGACTGAGGCTGAGACTGGAAGGACTAGACTATACCCATAGGTAGACCTTACGATGAGTCGGTTCATGGTGGAGACTGACAGACGTGGAGTTCTGAGAAGGCTATATGTACCTACCAATCAGGTAGGAATTCCAGAGGAGAAACTAGTAGTTGTTTTACCTTTCTTCTGGTGTACTTATTTTTCAGTTGTACTTGTGCATTCTGTTTGGGATTGTATTCTGACCCCTTTAATTTCATCACTCTCTTTGGGTTATACAGTTTTCATAGTGTTTCATATCTAATTGTGTGCTCTATTGTGTGTGTTTACACTTTATAAAGGAAATTCCTTCTCAATTTTAGAGAATTACGCCTTTGGTTCTAGTCATGGGCCCCTAGCCTATAGAAGGAGAGATTGGGGTGGGTAGTCACAGCACGACCCCCGATGGATGAGTCATGACATGCCTCCTTTCCAAAATAATATCAATTTTATCACAAATAATATTTCATAAATTTAAACACTTGCTTCATTGAAAATAAATCCATAATACTTTCTCGTTGAATATATAAATGTTTCTACACATCCCTAACCTAGTAATAATACTTTATAGAATTTAATGTTATTATAAATGACATTAATATATATTAAAAAATGGAACCATGATAATCCAAAAAAAAACATAAAAAATCATTTCAAACAGTCAAATTTTTTATGTCAATTTATTCATATAAATAAACCCACATTCAGCCATAAAAAATAATTTCTAAAATTATATAAAAAATGAACGCATTAGAAATCATAAAAGAGAAAATATTAATATTGATTGTTACTTTGTAAATCATATTTATAATTACTAAAATAGTCTCCCATAGAATGGAATAAGATATTTTCTATTTCTAACATGTCCTCTCAAGAGAATAAATAACAAACCAATGCATTTGAGGGATATAAAAATTTGTAAACATATATGATTAAAATGAATTATAAAATCAATAAAACATATATAATCATTCAATTTCAATTACATGAAAATAATTCAACGAATGGTGACACATATTTTTAGTTAACACATAGATATAGAATTACATAAACAAAGGTTGATCAATTACCTATAAATTTGATATTGAAATCAAAATTGTGAACATTGTTAATGAAAAATATGAATATATTTTGAAATTTTTTGGAAAAAGGGAAATGTTAGAGACAAATAATTGTGAGATAAAGGTTTCAAATACATTTAATATATGGTTTAATAGAAAAATATATTAAATTGATTCCATAATCACCTCATACATTCCATACCATCCAGAATAATAAAATTATATTAACTATTTATTTACTTAAGAACTATTATACCATATATTCCTATATTATTATTACTTTTACTTCTTTAATTATCTTATTTAATTTGTTTTTTAATCAGTATTTTTCATGTTGGTTGTTTTATGGTCTATTCAAACTTAAACAGTTTCAATAATTTTTAAATACAAAAATTAAACATTTTTATTGGTTCTATGACCTCGATATCTAACTATTTATTTTTTATATTTCATTCTAAAAGAAAATCCCTTTAATATTTCCAATTTTTGTTACTTTTTCATTAATATTCAATGATAATAATGTTTTTAAATAGTAAACATATCAAGAGTTTTGAAATTTAATTATATTATTATGATATGTATTTCACCATCCAGTGATCGTAATCATCTAACAACATTAATATTAATATTATATTCATTCATTATGTATGTTCACCAAAATATACCTGAATTTCATAATTTTATGAAAATGTCACCATTCACATAGGTAACATAAAACGACCCAGGAATTAAATTTTTTCAAATAGAGTTCAAAAGATTAAATACCCCAACAATACTTGATATTATAATAAAAATTAATACAATTTTAAATATAATCTTATGCCAAATTTTAAAGATTATTTATGTTTTTAAGAAGATTGAGTGGATAGTTTGAATGAATATACACAGTTTTCTGAAACCACATATATTTACATCATATCTAGACTAAGGAAAAATATTTGGTGAGAGGTATTTGTGGATATATAATCATTAACATATATATAATCCTGGTAGCATTATATGTGCTGTTTTAAAAAAGATTAACAAAATATAATAACTAATAATAGATCAAGTGTATGTTTAGAAACCTTTAACCTGGTCCTCTGACCACAACCTTTGAATTCACTCAAAATCCATTATGGATAGGTGTTTTGGCAGGGACATGTCTCTGAGAATTTTAGAATGGATGATTATATGGAATTTTTTAATAATAATGAGAGAAAACATATAATTATAGGTTGTTTGAAATGCTTTTTATTATTAAACTTTTATAGGAATCTTCTGATGGAATTTTCTAAAGTACTCATTATATATGGGTAAATATGTAATCATACAATGATAAGTGGAATCTAAAGGTAAATTTGATGAAATGATTTAATCATAACCATTCAACATTATTCTTGAATTAATTTTATCATATTACAGTAAATTTAGAAATCATTTTATAAATTATGTACTCTTCAAATCATTTTTATAGTTTTATATAATTATAAATTTAAAAGTATATAAGTAATAATGGAATTTATATTTATCTAATAAAATCATTTAATAACTATCATTTTAATACCTAAAATCTTGTAATACCATATGTCATAAAATGTATATCTCCCAAAATTTTATCCAAACTATTTAATTATGAATTTCACCATGTTTTAATTGTATGTAATTAGTATAGATATGTATTTGGTGTAGTTTTCATTTGCAACATCAAAAAAAATTATATATAAATTTAAAATACATTTATTTGATTTAAAATAATTATTAGGAATAAAATTTTGATTTTATGTTGATTATTGATATATAATTTATTAAATAATATCTCAAGAAAAATATTTTTTACATTTCTTGTGTTGCATGAGAACTACTACAACATTGATAATGATCTTCGTATTTGATTTACAATAATATTAAAATTAAATTTAATGATTAGTATATATATATATATATTAATTATATTATCATGGCTGAGTTGTTACATAATTTATATAAATTTATAATCAATATTTTTTTCGTGATGACACCATAAACTACAATATAATTTTCAAAAACCTAAATTTCAAAATTTTAATCACTAAATTCCCTTACCCGAATAAATCTGAAAAATTAAATATATTATTTTTGACATGATAAATCCAAAAAATATATCCATATTATTAAATTACAATTAATAAAATTATAAACAATTTTCCAAAATATAAATATATCTAATAAGTAAAAACATTTCATATAAAATTAATACTATTATTACATCAAATGGATAGTGATATTATTTTTCGAAACCCATAAAAAAATTCTTTGATAACCATATAAATATAAATATCTATTTTTATAATGAATATAAATAACAAATAAAATATTTTTATATATAAATTACCGACTAACCTTATTCTCCCCCTAATGAAATCTCATTCTAGAATTTTTATTATTCGATAATCAAAAGAGGGATATTTATCTCATAACTTATTTGTGATAACATGTTTCTTTTAAAATCATATAATTATATCATGTAAATTTATCTGATTTATTCTACAAATTATATATCACCTTCTATCTTTTATCATGTGTAAGAGCTTCATTTCATTATAAGAATGATTATACTTCAACTAAAGTATTTTTATGGCTCAATACATGAGATACAATTGGAAAATAATTATTCAATAAACAAAAATGAAAAAATTCATATAAATTAGATAAAAATATTGTTAATGCTATATATTAATCCACTATTATCTATTTATTTCAATTTCCATAATAACTAATAAATTACATGCCAAATTTTCTATTCTTACTGTAATATATCCCTCTATTCCATGAAGATTTTTTCGAAAAAATGATCTCCATAATCAAGAAAATTATCCCCAGTTGTTATATATAAAACTATTATCCCTGATCTGAACCACCCTCATATAGAGCTGAATAATTCTCATGTTTTCAATATTTCTTCTCAAAAATTATTTCACCAAAATCCCTCTCTAAAACATCAACTAATAAATCTAGAGTCTAATATCATTTTCATTATAAAATATCAAAGGGATACATATATGTACTTATAGAAAAACTATTATTATATTTAAATATCACTAGTAAAATATTTTCATCCTACAAAACCCATATATTTATTAAATATTTTCTATTAAGAAAATAAAATTTTGAAAGGCATCCTCCACCCACATTACTAATGTAAATTTAATTTTTTATTCTTTTCATTAAGGGAAATCAATAAATATTAAAATTTTAGTGTTATAATATTTTAATTATATTGGTATATTTAAATAGTAGTCGATTTATTTTAGAATTATATATATAAATAAATTAAATATATAAGTTTATTCCAAATAAAAATAATAATCATCATTTCTGTATGTAAATTACATTTAATTTATTTTATACCATGAAAATTATTTTCATAAAAAATTAATTTTTATGAAGTAATAATTATATATTAAAAAGTATAATATATTAAAATTATATAATTTTTGAAAATAATTATTATATTAATAATATAATAACACAATTTCATTTTAAATTTACAAGAAATAAGAATAATTTTTTTAATATTTATAATGTTGTTTTCCTATAAAAATATTTTTTATTATTTTTTAAATTTCAATTTAAAAATAAATTTGTAAATTATATATTTCATATTTGACAAGGTTTAAATCTTTTTTTCATTCCACTTGATAATAATAACATAATGTAAAATTTCTATATTTCTATTAATAGATTCAATTTTAGGTGAATTATGAAAACTAACAATGTTTGAAATTCCATGACATTTATTAAATCGTTAAGCTATTGCCATAATTTTTTTAAAGAAAAATAATTGAATACTGAAAATATATATTTTATAATTTAAATTTTTCATCAAAAATATTATTTAATTTTAAAAATAATATTTACTGCAATGAAAAATTAATAATTTTTTTTTAATGTGGTGTTACGTGTAATACATATTGGAAATTTAAATTTATTTTGGTCACTTTTAGAAATTAAATCTTATGAAACTTATTTCTTAATTATAATTAAAATATCCAAAATATCAATCCAATATAATTTTAATTTTATTTATAGTGATATGTTATCGAGGGTAAAAAACATTTTTGTGGTAGAAGTAAAATTCAATAAATGATAAAACCAATGAGGAAAATCCTAAAACTCTTCAATATTTTATGTAAATTTAGAGACTGAGAGATTTAATAAGCCAACCCTCTTACCTTATCTATTATATCTCACATATAGATCCATATTGCATTCAAAAAAACAATCCATACACATTTACTAATGGGAACTTTCAAACAATTTACTCTCCTCACATAAAATTGTGGTTTAACATCACCCACCCAATGCAACACAATCCAATACAACAAATAATGAACCTCAACACATTTAACAAAATATCAAAAAAAAAATAAACATAAATAATCCTTTTTTTACATTATTTTTTCTTAATTCCACAATTTCCTAAGGTTATTTTAGTAGAAAATTCAAAATCTCTATTTTCTATTATCCACTCCCATATTATATTATTTATAGCTTTTTTTACACCCTTATACATTATGATTATAAAACTACAAATATAATATTATTAAATTCATCATTTCATTTGGTTGTTGGGATATTAATTGTATAATGACTATTTATTCCCTATGCAGATATTAGAAGAAATGAAATTATCAACGATGCGTACATGAAGATGAACACATCAATGAGTGAAATGACTAGTTTTTAATAACAATAAAAAATTTATGGTTCCATGGGTGTATTTAATAAATTAAAATTACAATTCAATAATTTTTTATATTCTAAAAATATAATCCATTTTATACCATTCTCCCTATAAATGGAAAATGGAAAAATCATATGTGGGTACTTGAAGACAACCATATCTTTATATGGACCTATATTTGTCCTTCATCACAACATTTCATGAATTTTTATAAATATATTATTAAAATATATATTATATCCTTAAAATATAACATGAATATATTTTTAATGTAATTATAAAAAATCAGTGATCGATATGAAATAATCGGTTCTAATCATTACATTTCGATAAAAACACAATATAGATTTCATATTCACAGATCGTGATAAACATTTTGAATGAATAAAATTGAAGATACATTAAATATTATAAATATTAAATTGTAGTATAATAGATAAATAATGAATTATTAAATATTTATTTATGAATTACCATGGTCATAGACATTTTCAAACATAGGTAAAACAATCAATACTAATAACATCTATTAATGAAAATAAACTGTAACAAATTATTATAATTTTCAAAAAATTTGAATAATTTAAATGTTTATAAGGTAATATATATCATTATTTTGATAAAATTATTTATAAATATGGTTATTATAATTTAAATGGATGTTAAATCCTTCTTTTGATGTTAATAGTTATTGTACTGTTTCATCTCAATATTCCTTATTTGATTCATGTTCTATATCATACACCATTTTTTTAATACCATTTATATTTTCCTATTAGTGATGGTATAAAATTAATCAATATTTATTATAAATACTATGGTTTCACATCATACTATTTTTTTATTGAGGCATGTAACATATTCAATATTTTATTTATTTTTTTCTATATTTTGTTATCAAGATGAGAGTTATAATAATAATTATATAAAAAACAGATTTAAAATTCTATATATCTTTATTTCATTATACAAATTTATATTTATATAGATAAAATATTTGAAGTGTTTTATCAAACTTAATTTCTTTTATTTTGAGTTATGATCATTCATCTTCATCCCTATTCTTATAAGATGGGTCATATATACCATTTGAGGATGTATATCAAAATTAACATCTTGTTTCTCAAGATTTACATTACATTCAGATAAAATTATTTATGATGGGTTCTTTTTTTCAAAATCCTGAAATGATCCTCATTTTATCATTTTTTGTGAACATATTATTTTACAATTAGTGTTATTTTAAAATATTCATTCTCATCTTTTAACTATTTTATAAATAAAAATAAATTCCAAAATATTTTGAAAAGAAATCGAGATATTATTATATTTTTCAAATGAAATGGACTTATTTTATAAATAAATTATTGATTTAAAATTGAATATCAAGGAATTTTATTTTTTAAAAATATAATTACTTTTTTAGATATATTGTTTTTGAAAACATATTTATTCAAAAGATTATTCCTTTAGCAAAGTTATGTTTAAAAAGGTGTTTTAAAAAATTCATGGTCAATTTATTTGGTTTTAATGAAATTATTTTAATGGCTCTTAAATCGTCTCCAAAAGGTATATTTCATGTTTGTTAAAACTAATTTCTAATAGAATATTATAAATGGGGTTTTTCATTACTGCTAATTTCCTTTGAAATTATTTATGTTACAAAATGATTAAATTATTATGAATTCATCCTCCTCCTTTCCCAAGGTGGTTTCTATGTGTAATGATTTAAAAAACCTTGATGAATCTCAATTCATTACAAATGGTGGATCAAGATTTTATAAAATCGTGAATTTTTTATGTCAATGTGACATAAATATCAATGGTATATTATTAAGTGGTAGATTGGTTTTGTTAAATACTGCCTAAATTTTTTATTTTTATATTAATTAATTATAGAAAAGATACATGGATGGTGATAAAAATAATAATTAGATACACAACTGGTGAGAGAAATCATAACATGTTTCACAGGTTCTGATCCAAGTACTATGAAATTTTAAGTGTTGTGGGGAAAATACTATGAATCTATATAGGTGGTGAGACGAATATGATGAAGGTTTAAGGGTGTGAGTTCAAGACTATGAAGGTACATGGGCAGGGAACCCAATCCTACAAAGGTACACTTGTGTTGAATACTACCATAATAATTTATATATGGGGAACCCAATCCTAATAAGGAACTAAAGTAGTGAACACAATCATAATAAATTTCATAGGTGGTGATTCCAATCATTAGAAGGTACACAAGTAGTGATGCCATGCCTAATTATGTGAACTAGTGGTTATTCAAATCCTATGTGGGTACACAAGTGGTGATCCCAATCAAATTAACATACCATGGTTTTAATCTAATTCATAATAATGTATATGATTGGTGAGCCCAATCTTGTCAAGGTACACGAGCAGTGATCCCATATATAAGAAGGTATATAAATAGTGAGATGGAGAATTCCAGGTAAACCCATATTCATCCCACAATTAATATGTAAAATTTGTTTTATGTCTAACACATAAATGATACCTGGGTTATTAAACAATTCCATAGAAGGTGAAAAGGTGGATAAACAAACCTTACTATATGATGAATTTTATAGTGGGTACCCATACAAAATTGTTTTTCATGATTATATATTTTCATTAATAATATGTTTTATTAAATTATTTTTCTATCAGGAAATAAGTATTATATCATGATTAGGTACTGATACGTTGATTGGTTACTGACTACCCATTTTTATTTGGGTATTATAAATAATTTTTATGTTCATAGACCTTTAATGTGATCTCATTCAAATATTATTATCAAATAATAAATTATAATAATTAATATATGTTTCTTATGAATATCATTACAAAACATCCCAGATGTACCCTAATTTATGTTAACATTTACTCAGTTATAAAGAATAGTATTATTTGTGATAATTTTATAAGGAAACTATGTGAGAAGAAATTTCATGGGTGACGTCAATGATTGAATGTTAAAAACGTTTCCCAAGTAACTTCTCTTAAAAAAACTAAATACATATAGTTCTCTGGTTTGTGTTGTATTATAGGGAGTTGTAATGTTATTATTAATAATATTCTAGAATGCCATACGATATATCACTTTTTATTAATGTTAGTATATAAGAAAAAATAGCACCAGAAATGTGATTATGGGATTGGGGAACCTTAGTTTGTATCAAATTGAGTTTTAGTTTTTTTGTTATTAGTTTAGTTATATTTGGTATAGTAATGAGAGAATGTTTGGGAAATAGTAGGGATATGTCTATGTATATGATAATATCTTAGTGTTTTGGAAAATTAATAATTAGGTAGTTTAACTTAAATTAAATCCACATTTGGATACAAAATATTGTATGCAGGATCCTACAAAGGTGAACCTATTGGTACTAATAATTAAATGGGTATTTTGGTATTACATGAGTCTTTATTGGGTTAAAGAAAATGAGATTTAATGATAGATTTGGTTTGAAACTACCGGGGGATATTATTTGTTTATTGACATACACATTATGAATTATTATTAATTAGAAAAATGAAAATTGACAATGTAACATATTTCTAGTTAGGCATTAAAAAATAATAGAAAAATTACAATTTATGGCGAATTTTAAATTGAATGAGTTATTCGATAAACTAATTATATTATAGATGAACCAAATCTATCACATGAAAAAATGTATGTATTAGAATAGATGAGAAATTAGGGTTGAATTTCCTTATCCATTAAATTGTTTAATTTTATTATAATGAACATTACAATATCCATTTTCATTTTCGTGTTTGGTTTCAAATATGAACCTGAAGATAAAGTAGTTATAGGTTTATTCGTATGAACACTTATAACTAATTATGGAATAATATTTTCTAAAAATTCTTTGGATAATATAATATAGCACAAAATTCTATGTAAGTGGTAAATGATGAGTACCTTAGTATCTATAAATAAAATATGATATATTAGTAAAAATGGTTTTTGTAGTTTTCTAATGGTCAATAACATATATTAATAGTGTAAAATTATTTATATTAGGAGAACATAATTTATTTAAAAGGGTATAATGTTCCAAATAGTGATATAAAATATATTTTCCATTCAAAAAATCTATTTTTTATAATCCCCTCCCGATGAAAAATCATACTAAAACAAAAATACTAAACATTTTTTTATGAAAAATTATTAAATATTAAATTATGATCATTATAATTTTTTATTTAGGTCAGTGGATTTAAATTTAAGTAATTATAATTTGAAATAAATTTTGAAAAAATATGGAAATGTAATACTTGATAAAAAATAAGTGGTAAAATTACATTATAGTAGATAATGAAATAATAATTTAATTTTACCCAAGAAAATTAAATTTCTTATAAAATTCATTTTTCAAAAATGTGGCTTAAATTTTTATAGAAATTTTTTTTGATTAAATAATGATGAACTATATTTTTAATATTAATAACATATTTACAATAATTGATTTAAATGATTTTAATAAATACAAATAACTTTTTTTGGATTTCTATTTAGGGAAGAATTTATTTTTCTAAACCCATATTTTAATTTCTTATTCATTTAGTTATTTCATTCATTAAAACAAGGGGAATTAACCCAATGATAATTATATAAAAGGAATAAGAGTAGTTAATATTTGATATCTAATTTTCAATTAAAAAAGATCTTTATTATATTTTATATTTTCACTTGGAAGATAAATTCATAAATTTTGAGACCCGAATTAGAAAAAATTAAATATACTTATCTAATTAAAGTGTGTAATATTTTCCTAATATGGAATTTGAGACATTTAAAAAAGGATTGAGTTTCAGTGAAATAGTGCTGAATATATCTTTTACAAATACTATGACTCATATGAAATTATAAGTTTATTAGAATTATGTAACTTTTTTGACCCCTTTTTTCCAAAACCATGATATATTTTATTGGGAAAAATTTATATTGGAATATATTGTTTTTAATTTAAAAACAAATTTCTAATATTTAGTAACATAATTTATCTTTTTTGGAAAAATATTTTTCATCATTTTTAATTTATTATTTTGAAATGAATTTTTATCCACATTATAAATTTAATATTACGAAAAATGTTTCATATATTCAATATTAATATATATATTATATAATAAAGAAAATTTTATTTTGATTATTATAATATATTATGATGTGAAACAAATTTATTGTTTTAAAAGTTTCTTTTTAAAAATTAATAAATGTGGAAAAACCTAATAACCATTAATGTAGTCTTCAAAAATGTGGATGACTATTTAACTTGGCTAAAAATCGTACATTTTCCATTATTTTCAACTTTGGAATTAAAAATTAATTTAAAAACATATTCCTAGAACATTAATTAATGGGAATTTGAAAAAATGAAACTTTGATAACATATATATACAAATCCATTCCCCCAACCACAGAAACATATATAAGATATAATTACTATTGAACCCTTAGAAATATGTTTATAATATATTCATCTTCCTCTTTCATTTTTCTATGGTAACATGAAGTCAATATAATTCTTTTATTTCAAAAAAATATTTGAATAGGAATTGTGTATTCTCAATGTTGGTATTATCTATTCCCAAAATTTCATTTATATATGTTTATCATTTACTATCCATAAAAAATATCATAATAATTTGAATATAATTTCTTGTTTATTAGTTGTATAATGAAATATTGTTATATTAATTATATAACCATGTTATTTCCCCCGCATACATTAGAGAAACAAAAACATAATCCAGACATACGGGCGACATATATCATCTATGACAGACGTGTCATGATTTTAACAACAGTATAACATGTATGGTTTATCTGGTTATATAATTAAATGATATGATAATAATGAAAATTTTATTATTATGAAAAAATATACCTTTTACCCGTTCTAGGGAAAATCAAAACATCATATCTTATTTCATGATGACTACTGCAACCGTGGAATAACTAATTTATTTTTACATATCAACATTACATGGATGGTTATAATTGATTTTTTGAATATATATGGTATATAAAATATATTTATTAGTAATATGGTTTTGATGGTATAGAAATTTTTTTGGTCATTATAATGTAACTTGTTCTTATCTATTAAATAAAAAAATAATCTCAATATTAATTTTTTATTCCTAGATTGTGAATAATAATTGCTTGGTTTGAAGTTAGATATTTTTAATTCATTTATTTGTATATATTATAGAAACATTAATAATTTTTTAAATTTTCACTTTATATCAATGAATGCTAATCATCCTCGATAATGAAAATGATTCCTGATATAATAATAAATAATATTAGTTTGACGATTAATATCAAAAATATCTAATAAATAAATGATGTAAATTGAATAGTATATAAGGAATAATATTTTAATATTTTTATAAAATTGATTATTAAAATATTATATTTATTATAATGGTGGGAAAATCACATTCATGGAGCATGAGAGATATAAAAATGGTTTCTTCTTGAATTTCCTTCAATGAGATATATCTAATATTCTCAAAATATTTTTTTAAAAAATTATTTATATAATTTTCAGTTTTATAGTTAAGATAAATAATTCTTCTGACTATAAACATACTTATACTCTAATATATGTTATAATGTTTTTTGAACCTCATTAATATCCTCATTTCTAAATCTAGGAGTTTACTAGTGTTGATTTTCTAATGGTGCTTCAAAATGTACATATGTCGATAGGATTGGAGGTCAGTCTCATCACACCATTTTGAGGGGTTTAATTCGTTATCGTGAAATCAATTATACATATAAGCAACAATTCATGAATCATTCACATATCTTATTAGATAATATATTACCCTTGTGCCTACATTTGGTCGTCTGAAAATCATGGATGAAAACATCCATATAAATATGAATTTTTCCATCGAAGTGAATATATTTATATATTATAGGCTCTATATAGATGGTTAAATTTTTATTTATTAAATATTAATCATAATTTTTTAAATTATAAAGTAGTTATGGATGTATAAATCTCTAGGACTAAGGAACTATTTTATTTATCACAATCCAAGGATGTGTTGTGTGTTTATAGTGTTAGGATTATGCCAATAAGAAAAGCAAAATATCTACCACTATGAATTGAATCAATTTCTAAATTATTTAGAGTCCCTTCATTAGACATGAAAAAACATTTTGATAATGTGGTAAAGACCGATCCATGGAGTTTAATTTCTTATGGTATGTATGATTAGTAGGACGATTACAAAAAATAATTTTTGTGGGAAATACATTTGAGGGACCCTTTCTATTTGACCTCATACAGAATATGGACCCTTAATAATATGTTTTTATCAAAATTAATATTTCTTGTTGATGAATGGACCAATAAGAAATATATTTCCAATAGTTTATATGAGATGAAAAGAATGAAATATGTCTTTCTAGGAGGGGGTATGTTATTATCGAGGATATTTCCTAAGGGAGATATTTTTCTAATGTATATGGTCCCATATAAATTGACGATCAAGATCATTGGAATATATCCATAGGAAAAAAAACACATATATCTTCTCAATATGAAAATTGACCCATGGCGATGGTATTGGAGGATTGGTGAGGTCATAATGGAACTGTAGATATATTCTTTAAATATGTTATTGAATAATAATTTAATTACCACATTGTTTGAGTTGAATATTTTAAGGACTTATTTATGTAATATTATATACATTTTAATTTATTGAGGTATGAATGTTATATTTTAGTATTATTTTATTCAATGAGGACTTCATCCACATAATTTCACATCATATTGTGGGGGTTTCTTGCAAAAATATGTGCAACATCATAGAATTTATAAGGGATTGTGTTTATAGGATTCATTGGAGAATCTTTTGATATTATAACTAATAGGCAGCACATATTAGTTCTATTTATTGTGTATAAATAAGGATGTATCACATAACGAACGTGGTTGTGGATTTTACCTAATAATGACACCATTATAGAGAGAATTAATTTATTCTAATGAAAAAAGGGAATTTAATATCTAGGTCCACATGATTTATGATCCATTTGTTTAATAAGAGATTATAAAAGATCAAGAACATTTTATTATTGTGAATAATAATATTTTAATGGCTCATATAGTTGATTATGGGTTCAAATGTGAGTATTATAGGCTCATTGATTGTATCATCAATAGGAACCAACTTGGGTCATATCGTTGATGGGGATCCCATCCTCCATCGACAAGATTATTTAATGATACAACAGTGTATTGATCCAGGATTATGGTATTCTAAATAAAATTATAAGGGAGTAATCTATAATGGACTCCAAAAATAATGTGTCTCATTTTGGTTTAAAGAAATCATTCCATGATTTATGAGTTTCCACTCTATTTTTGTCTCAATATGAACCCTCAATGTCTACAGAATCAATATGTGTGTCACCCTAGTGGAATCTAACTATTGAAATAACACCCTTGGTGATCCCTTATCACTATAATAAACATTTTAAGAGATCTACTAAAGTGATTTTATCATCATTGTGAAAATAAAGCGGTATTGTAAGTGGTATTATGTTAAAAATTATGTGGTTAGCCTTAAAAATGGATTTATAAGTTTATTTGATACCCTATACATGGAAACCAATATAATGAGGGGTTAAAACATGAAATCTTGGATGATCATCATTGTTACATCTTGGAAACATGTTCAATCCACACAATAGTTTTTCCATTCTTGTTTAGTGACATGGATGTAATGTTGTTTAAACTGATCAATGTTATATTATGGTGATTGGAAGCTAGACCAACCTTTGGAAAATTTTTATGTGGATGGTGTGCTTATTTATCCTACAAAGGTGGTAGAACCTTGAGGTAACCATTTATAGAAAGATAGACATTTCCGTAATCTCATTATGTATAGAAGATCTATTTTGGAGATGTGTGGAAGAATATAATCCAATTACTGTCCAGGAAAGAAATTAAACATGATATAGTATAATAATTAATCCCACATGGATAAGGAACATTGGATTAGATAAATTCACATGATATGTGAATATAAATAATTTCTATGAAAAAAATTATTCTCTCCCAATCTATATTATTTCTGCTATTTTTCTCCTCTCCTTCTTTAGTATTAAATATTTGTTTTTATTTTAAAACCAATAACAAACACATCAGGAAATAATAATTCATGTTATTATGATGGAAGGAAATAATTCAGTTTACAACAAAATATTATGATTTGAAAAGGATGACTATCACTGAATCACATAGTGGACTGGGGGTTTGGAAAGTCACATGGATATGTGAATTACAGGAAGGTGATATATATATATATATTCACTTTTTATAATTATAAATTTAAGGGATTTCATAAATCAATGTTAAATCATTTTAGATGAATATTTAATACGTTTCAAAAACAAATTCTCAATAGTTGTAACTGTTTAGTGTATTTAAAAATTGATACATAATCATATTATTTAATAAATGATATACATAATATCCCAAAAATATATTTTTATTTATTACTCTTCATGGATATACACAATATAATAATTTATTCCTAACATGGAAATAACATAAGAAATTATGAGTTTATATGCTTATTAACGGTAAACATGAGTGATATAAATCGATGATCATGTGAGAAAATAAGATAAACTTATGTGTATTTTAATGTTACCATATCATAAAAATTTCTTAACTAATATATCAAATATAATAATAATGTCTTCAATCATAATGTTTTAACATTTCAAAATAAATGAATAATAAGAGTCAGATGCCCCCATAAATAAATCATCAACCATAATTTTAAGTCCTAAAAGTGTGGTACCATGGTTTGTATAGAAACCATTTCATATATAATGGTTAACTACAAAGAACATAAAATAATAATGGAATGGGACTTAACACTTGTTTCCTATAGTGGATAATGCAAAATAAACTATTTACAATAATATATCAAACAAACTATCTTCCTTCCAAAATTATAGGTTGAAAATCAATATTTTTTCTTAAATGATTAATCTCATTGACTTGTTTTATATAATAAAATCAAGCACATAGAATAGGGTTCCAAATTTATATCCTAATTTATAATTATATAACCAACTAATTGGAGTGGTATTTCTTATAGGACCACCCATCATGTAATTATATCCATATATATATATGTGTTCCATGACATCATAAAACATGCACCATGTTATCACATCATAAAACATGATATGAAAATGAGTTCTATAATCATCTCATCCAATAAAAAAATCATAACCCTGGAAAATAGCTATTTTCTATAAATATATATCCATCATAATAATTAACCCTACATATAAATATAATATATTGAATCATTGGTTCATATCTACAATAACACAAAAATAACAAAAATGTTTTTTTCATTGATGAAGAGAGATACAGTTAAAAACATTCTTGAGGAAAATATCCTTTATATTTTCAAATCCCTTATTTTAAATCTATTAAATTTTAAAACATTATTGAAAATTATTTATTTTAAATGATGTATGTTAATTTACAATTTAATATTCATAGTAATGGGAGTTCATCATAGTGGAAATTATATCTATGAAGTATGAAATAAAAAAAACATAGCTCATATTCAATTGTATAGAAAGATAAAAAGTACCTTGATCAAAAAATGACCAAAAAATTACACTAATTTTTTTTACAAAAACAAAAAATTATTTGAAAATAACTTAATTAATAATTATAAAATATTAGAAAAAATCATGAAAATATTTTTAAGAATTATTTATATTGTAGAAAATCATTTTTGAACACAGATGGAAATAAAGTCAATTTACCATAGAAAGAGTTATTAGATGCATTAAATAATTTATGTGGGAAAATTAAAGGAAACATATATTCTTATGAAATAAACAAAGGGTAATAAAATTAAATAAATTCATCAGATAATGAATTTATAATCTCCTCAATGGAAATTCCACAATAACTAATATCGCTTAAAATTTGATTGAAATATAAATCTCTAACATCCTGTATCTTCTTTAATCATACACATTCCAAAATTTTATATTATAAATATAGGTTTATTATATATAAATATATATTCCATAATAATAATCATATATATCATACCATGAGTTATTTAATTATGAAATTTTATCTCAAATTTAATACCTAATTGTTATCAAAATCACTATCTGGGAAATAACTGATTAAATTTTAATTTATGTTTCCATTCCATGAGCATAGTTATTTTACATTGACTATGGTTCAATAATTTCCCTAATTTCACTATTTACAATATATATATATATATATATTCATCAAAAACATTTATTGATATAAAATTAATTACATCATTCATGGATAATGCATAATGTATGTACGAATAAGCATTATTTTCATATTTTGATTGATGGTACTCAAGAAAGGTAAATAATAATTCACATTTCTAGAATAATAATTTGATAATATAAAGTAAATATATTAAATAAATAAAACATTATTACCATTTATTTTAAATATGATTAAAATATAAATCAAACCACTTCCTACCAGTGGGTGTCCACATGTACACACCAGTGAGGTTATCATTTTCCAAATAATTATAATAAAAGAAAGCAGATAAATATATTAACATTATAAGATTTTATTTTTGTAATAAATATCAGAAATATATATTATAAATTTTATCATACTTTTCAATAAAATATGTTGATGAATTGTGAATTTTATCTCTATGTGGAGACAGTAATCCATATATAAGCATGAGAAAAACCTGAACATCATGTTTGATGGGAAAAGGGTGGATAATGGTGGTTTCAAAATCAAAATAACATTTCAGCTTATTTATGATATATAATTAATTAATTAATGATAAATACCACATATATTTGAGGTGGTAAATGATGAATTAAAAAGGAGTTGATCATTTAATGTCATTACCTCTTATATATTAAAAACCATCTAAATCACCACTTATGGAACCTAGGGTTTGTTTTTTGGGAAACATACACCTATAGAATGTTTATATGGGTGTGGATAATAGATTTAGAATGTTTTTTCATGATATATTACTTATTATAGTGTTAATATGACAACGAATGGTGTTTTTTATAATAGAGGTGAGGGGAACTCTTAGAATATATTGGATGATTAAAATATAATAAAATAATTATCAAGAAACATGATTCTAAAAGGATATGTATTCTAATATAAGGTAGTATTATGTTTAATTATAATCAAAAAATAATATTTTTATAGGTTTATGATATGTTTAAATTAATATTTTTTAACACCATAGTTAACCTATGTTTACATTAACAATTATCATAACATTTTCACTCTTTAAAGATAATAATTTTACTTATAAGGAAAAAATTGGTTTGCAAATGACCATGGGATAATATTTTGGGACTTTTATTATAAAAATTAACATATTTATAGATTATAATATATCATAAATATTTTAATGAAATATTAATTTGATTAAATGTCATTAATGAAACTTTTGACACTATAATTTAATTCAACATACAATGCATATTGATAATGTGTTAATTAGAATATAATAAATTTAGAAAAAAAATATTTGTTATATTTATCTATAAAATATGTGGAACACTGTAACTCAGAAAAAATATACTACTTTGAATATAATTAAATTTATTTTTAATTTATGAAATAATCCATTGGTGTTGCATAGGAATTAAAAGTAATTATATAATTACTAAAAATTAAAAATAAATTTAAAACCTAAAAATAATTTCATTATTACAAAAATATTTTATTTGTTAACTAAAAACATTATTTTATCACTATAAGGGTGCATACAAGATAAATAAAATTAATTAAATTATGTTTTGAATTTTTCTTGGTTTTTTTGAGGTTTTATAGGCCATTTTCAATTATATTTTTCCACTAAAAATTAAATAACTAGAATAATATAAAATGAGTATAACAGAAGTTATCTAATTTGAAATAGGAATAAGAGTTATCTCAATATCACAACGATTCAACCTAGATTAACTCGATTTAACCTTTCCCGATGTCAATTTTTTTTGCAGATGTTACAAATCATAATGGAAAAAAATAAAAGGGTCATTCTAACAAAATATTATCCTCCTAATTAAAAAATGGAATCCATTTTGTCAAATTATTTTTTTATAAGTTATATATATGGAATCATTCAAAATGTGATGCTTTTTTAGAAAAATACATTTTTATGAAGAAATTTTAATTTATTATTATCCTATGATTAAACAATTTTTTTTGATAGTTAAATTTGTTTTTCAAATATATAAAATATAAATTTCATAAAAACAATTATTCTATAATAAACATCTAAATTTTTTAAGATAAAAATTCATAATACATAAAAAATTATTTACTCACAAAGGCGTACCTTTTTAATTTAATAATTTTTATATCAATTTAAAATTTATTAATAACCAATGAAATCATTTTGTTAACATGTAAACCATAATTTTTTCATCACCTATATATTCAAATTTATAACCACAATGAAAATGTATTGCTGGATGTTATTATATTAAATAATAATGTGATAATAGTTTATCTTAGTTTATTTAATTACAGTGTTATTAAAAATTATAATAATTAATGAAATAAAATTTATTTATAGAGATTTATTTCATAAAATCCATGGTTGTTACATTATATCCCACATGAAATGAGTTTATCCCATGAAAATATTTCACTCCAATAATAACATATGCGGATACTTATGTATCATCAAATTAGTAGGTTCCAATGTTCCTTTTTTAAAAATGTGGTTTTACTATAAAAAAGGACATGGTGAGTGGTCTTGTTTCATTGTTAGATCTCTCTTTGATCGAGACTCTCCACTAGTTGTTCTTAAAAAGAGATATATTGAACTGAGGGAATGAAACATAGTTTTATTACATGTGAATGATTACATATGGACATCCTATTAATAGATAATGGAACACATCATGTACTTGATAAGGATTTGATAGAAATTCCTAATGATAAGCTACCATCACGATATGATCCAAAATTTCTATGTGCCTAATTAATCGATGTATCAAAATTCCATTATTTCTGAATCTCATAACCTTCTTCGCTAGATAAATTCCATATAAAATACCTTATCACCATCTTAAAAATCAGGATGACATATATGATTATTAGTATAAATTTTATGACATCTTTTTGTGGCCATAATGAACATTTGAATGGCTTTGAGATTCTCTTCAATTTATATAGCTAGATCAGCTCCCAATTGCTTTTCTTATCCATCTTCTTCATATTAAATTAGATATGTATAGTCATTCCCATATAGTTACTCATAAATATATATTTTAATTATATTGTTCTAACATAAAGCCCCTCTCAATTAGTCTGAGAAGTGGCGATGTGCAACCAGACATAGGTAACATCCCCAAGACAGCAATGGACAAAAATAAATTCCATGGTCTTAATATAAAATTGAGGAATTATTTTCTCATTCAAATATAATCATCTAAAACAAAATACTATAACCAAATAACAACTATATGGTAGAAAAAAAACTCTCTAAAAACCAACCAACTACCATATTATAGTATAAGAAGAAACCAAAAGATAGGATCCAAGGGAACTGAATGAAAACCAAAACCCAATGACAGAAAATATAAACAAAACTAGCTACTAAAAACCATATCCAACAGCCATCATGATATTCTATGACATGGTATCAAAATTTGTCACACTAGAACCATGATAACATACCTATATATGTGTATCAATAGATGACAACTATAAATTCACAACAATATACAGGAAGGGGCCAGTTTGAACTCTTTAAGATTTCTATAATGAATTCTCAGACCATTAAACTAGGAAAAAAACATATTATCATATTTATATAATATTTTATAAAATAATTTAAACTCATTTATATCAAAGAGAAACTATTTTCCATGGAATGAACAAAAATCCATTAAAAAATTCTAAAATTCAATTTGGAATATACATTTCCTTATTTACATGCTAAAAAATGAACACACACACTAAAGTTTGATGTTACCACTGGTGGTGGAACATCACATACTTACTCTTTAAAATTTATGTTGGTACCTCATGATCATTATCTATCTCATTCAATTAAATCCCCTATTTTTATATAAATATAATTCCAAATCAATTATATCAAAACATTTTTTTATTTTAAAAATTTACAAAAATACCTTACATTCATAATCAAAAGAATAATTTAAAACATCATTTCCATATTAAAAACATGGGCGTTTCCTAAAAAAAATAATCCGTACCCTATTTACTAGCCAATGTGATAACAATATTTCAATTATTTATTCACCCAAACATTTCACCACCATTTCAAATAAATAATTTAAGTAAAACAAACCTTAATGTTCTAAATATGTGGAACTGAGAGTGAATCCACAAACCTTACAAATGTTATAGAAACTAAACAATTACGAAACAATTCTCATGATATCATCATGATCCACCCTTACTTCTCCATATCTAAAAATAAACCATCACAATTCCCATCAAATAACACTGATCTATCTACCAAAAGAATATATCTTAGGTTTTGGGAATGGGTTGGTGAATAGATCCATGATAGAAAACCAATAATGAGAACATAATGTTTAATTTATTTTTCCAATAGGCTTTAATTCATATACCAATCAATCCTAAATCGTTGGGAAACATCACTTACACCTTTGGAGAAAAAGGAATTCGTGTTATTGGATAATTTGGGGATACCATGGCTTGAAAGATATAATTTAAATTAGATCCACAAAATTTTGAGGTCTAATTCTATATTGCCAGGTTAGGTTGAGCACCCATGATAATCGATTTCCAACCACATGGTTCCTAATACTTGAAGCAACTACATTGAATGAATGGATCACACAATTATCCAAATCACTCACCAACTGTGCATCATATACATTATCAATACACCCATCGCAATGTTTGATATCGTGGGTAGGTAATCAATGTTTCAACCATGCTTTTCCCTCATTCTAATAATACAAAATTTCTTTTTTGCATTCAAACTGACTGGGCAAACCCTGTGGTGAATCAATTTCCACGGTTTCCCTTTCACAGTTCCCTAAAGGTGATCCACAATTTCTACTAACTATGTTCAAAATTTTCTTCCCCATAATATCCTACAACATGTATTTAAACAGATTGTAACCTCTTAAAAAATAATATGATAATTATAGAATATTAATTTACATAAATCATGCTCAATTAACAAACACTGGTGATGCTACATTCTTCCCACCATTATTTACCTTGGCTCCATAAATAAAATAAATTTTTTTTGTGGAAGTGTTCTTTCCAAGGCTACCACATTTCTTTTTCGTGAACCCATGTTTCCTCCAAGATTAAACAATGTCTCCATAAAACCAACACTATATGAATGATTTTTCCTGGATCAAATTTATATATCCCATCCACAATCCATACGAGCATATGTACCATTCTATAGTCAATATCTAGGAAAATGTGTTCCCATAGAAACACATGAACAGGATCAGTATGATACTTATTCCACTGAGATTCATGTAACACATTGTACCATGAACCAAACCGTGGTAGAAAGGCCAACCAATATTTTATCTAACCAAATATTTAAATTATATCAAAAGAACCTATTTATTGAAAAAATATAATTACCTCTTTATCTAAATAGTGATTATAAATCCATCTAAATATTAACTAGAACACATTATCACTCACATAAAATTTAAATGGTTATCCATGATGATCCACAAAAAATTCTTGTTGACTATAATCTATCCTCGTACTCTTTTTGATAAAATTAATCTATTTTATTGTCTCTTGTACATGGATTTGTACAAAAAGTGATGTAGAACATATTTCTACTCAAAAATTTGGATCTTAAAAAGGAATACAAGACAAAGTTTCTAAAGAATCATTATATATCGAGGACTATTGTCAATTGCTTTATGAGAACACTATTAATATTAAATTATCATTCCACAATCCACCAAATTCATTTACCCATTCCCTAATAATATATTCATAAATATTGATCATCCTCTATTATATACGTCTATTTGAGGGTGATATGTAATTATCATTGCCAATTGGGTCTCAAGGTTTTCATTACATTATATTCAAAACTAATCTATTATCATGGGGTCTCTATCAGATATAATCGTGATTGGTCCATGATTCATTTGATATTCCAAAAATTTTATTTTCGACAACTCCTATACAGTATGAGATTCATGAATAGGGATAAAATTATACGAATTAATTAGGAAATAAAATTCTAACCATATAGAATGGATTTCCCTTACCAAACAAGGTAAAAGTTTCAAAAAATAAATTTCAGTCTACTCCAACTTCTATTATGGGAATAGATGAAGACTGCAACATGCCGGCTTGTCAATAGGGTTATTTCATGACCTGATGATAGGTTTGGAATCTTAAAACATATTATTGCACTACCCTATTAAATTCAACCATCCAATTTATTGGTCGGAGGGGACACTCAAGAGGGGGGTGAATTGAGTTCCAATTAAAAATTTCTGTTTAAAATATTTCTATTAAAATTTCACAATTTAAATCACAAGATAAACTATAGTGAATTTGTAGTACAGTAAAGGTTCAGTTAGGTTCTCAAGAGATTGATTAGTTCTCAGTTAATATAAAATGATGATTCAGTTATCATTTGAAACTATCCTAATAGTTTATAATAAATTAAATCACTTTATAGTTTAACTATCAGAGTCACTTTAAAATATATTTAAATTTAAATTACTTAGAATCCGAATATTAACAATAGTTTTAACTAAAATAAAAACGGTCAACAGTTTTAAACAAGTTGTTTAGTCTCAAGAAGAGACTTAGTCCTCTCAAACATTTTTATATAAACTATGATCCACACCTTGGATTAGCGTTTACAATAGTGCACTTACTGTCATGGTCCTCAGACCTCTACCACAGTTCTACATGGGAAAACTAAACAATCAACAAATAGGCTTCCCAGGTCACACATGACCTCAACCACTATCCACATTAGGATAAAAAAAGATACAGAAATATTGAGTGAGGATTTAAAAAATCATTTATTTTAGCATAGGATGTAGTTTGTGCTTAAAATAAATATCACACACACTGCTCATAATGTAAAACTAATAAAACACAATAGATCTAAACCAAATAGAGATGAGTTTATAATGATCTATGTGTTTTTAGTGAAGATCTAAACTCTTTTGATTGATGTAGATGAAGCTTGAGTCCTTCTTTGGAAGTTGTTTTGAAACCATATTATTTTGGTTTTGTTCCTTAACTTCTAGTGAAGGTGTTCAGTTTGAAATGGGAGAGTTAACTTTAAAACACTTGAATCTCATCTTTGAACTTCTATTCATGAGAGTTCTTTGAGTTCTACGTGTGATCTTCTTTTATTTGTATATCTTTTCAATATATTTGTTCTTTTTTATTTTATACAACATATTTCATATGTGAGTTGAAGGAATTATTTTCTAGTAGCTCGAGGTTCCCCCCTTTTATAAATTCTTTGAGCACGGGAAATTAGAATGATTTTTTCAAGGTACTGTTTCCTGACATCCTACAAACATAATTAATTAATTGTAGATTCATTAAAAGCACAAAATATGACCATTATAATAAGAAATCTAAGAAAGAGTATAGGAAAATAGTGGTGGGATTCCATTTAGTGGATCTTGTATCATTGAACATGTAGTGGTGGACTTGTTACAGTAGATCTTATATCGGTAGTTGTTTTTATTGGTATCTCCTTTTAGCGATAACTCCATGTAAAGGTGATTATATGTAGCGGTGACTTCCTTTAGTGGTATCTCTCAGTAGCAGTAGACTTATGTAAAAGTGCCCCATACCAGTGAGCTTATAATGGTAGACTAAATAACAGTAGTTTTCACTCTGTATCGGTCAACTTGTGCATACCGCTAGACTTACACTATCGGTAGCTCACGTGTAATGGTAACTGTCTAAATACTGGTGACCTTTCGGTATTGGTATCTCATCTACATACAGATGACCATTCTATATTGGTATCTCATCTACATACTGGTGACCTTTCTATATCGGTAGCTGTTAGTATGTTTTTTCAAACTATCCAAAGATTAAGTTAGGTTAAACATTACAATGTAAATGAACATTTTATTAACTGAATGTTCTTAAATGGAATATATATTATTTGAACATATTCAACATTATTTATATTTTTTAAATTAAACTCTTAAACATTAACAAAATTAATAGTAAGTTTAATCAATAAAAATCATTTGGGATTATCAAAATATAATTATTCATTATAGAGATTATTAAAACAGGTGAGTCCAACAGGCTCCCCCTTTTTGATAATCACAAATTATGGAAGGTAATCCAAATGTCTCAGACTAAAATTTAATTGTTCTTTCTTTCACAGTGTGTTCCAACATAGGTAAAATAAATCATGTAAAATTGATTGAGAGAAATATAATAATAAAATATATGTCTGACATATGTTCCTCCTGTAATAAATAATCTTCCCTCTTCATCTCCCCCTTTGTCATTTCACCCATTTGGGAATTATATCATCTCATTTGGGATTAGAAAAAAAGAAAGAAGGTATAAGATAAGGATATAAGGAATGTATTAGAGAATATAAAAGATAATAGATAATGTTGGATATCAAAGGGAATCTATATAATACAAGTATGAACCAGAGGTAAAATCAAGAGTTAAAAAGTAGAGAAAGAAATTAAGTAGGCAGCAGAAGTAAAAACTGAGACAAAGAGACTTCAAAATACGTATATATATGGAAGTCAAATGTACAGAAGGGTTACAAAAATAGTATACAAGGTAAATATTATTCCTATCAAATTCATCTAGACCCACTCAATAGACATCCAAAATGTCCACATTGGATTTTCTTTTGGGATCTAAGGTAGACTCTGGTTTTGTAGCTTCGGTAAAAGGCTTCGGAACTCCAGAAATGACCACTGGAGGTTGATCAACTAAAAATATTCCTGGAATGTAGTGGGTACTCATTTGAGTAATAACTTGTGGCATGCTTCTGATAGCATGATCTGAGGTCATCTGAAGAGTAGAAGTAGTAGATCCAGAAGCTCGTAAAGCTGGTGGTACAATCGATGGATGAGCATCAAAATGGAAAAAGGGAAGCAAGAGATTTATGAAATCCATGATAATCCCTCCTCCTATATCAATATTAGAAATGATGACATCCTTGTTTTCCATGAATTTTTTCAAAGTTGGTGTCAGATCTATGAGCTTACTCATTTTCTCTACGAAGGCATGAGTCACAGGAGGTAATTTTAAATTTTATTGCAAAAGATTGAAGTTATTGTTCAACAGATGTTTAGTGTAGACCCTTCGGAAATAGTAATCCATATTTTACTTTACATATTTTTAAGAATAAGATCCCTCATAAAATCCTGATCAATTTTTCCTATATCCCTAGTGGTAGTCACCTCTTGGGTAAAGTTAGTAGAGTCTATAGAGCCACTGGTGGAAGACTATCCAAGATCTTCAATTATCAAAGCTCTAATTTCCTCAACATGTAAAGAAGGCATGGGAGCACTGAGAGGTGAAACGGAAAAATCTATTTTTTCTTTAAAAGATTTAGTCATCCCACTAATGAGATTTTTCACAACAAGGTCCTGGGTGCTAACATTCTGCTTTATGCATCTCTTAAATTCGTCCAAAACTGATACCATATGGCAAACTATACTTTTAAAAAATTTGAAATCCTTGTCTGCTTGAGATTTAAAACTCATATAAGAGTCCATAAAGACAACAGATTTCTTTAGAGATTCAATATCTTCTACCAAGCTTGAAAAATTATTCTGGAAGGTCTTGACATCATCCAAAATACTAGATAGAGATTAGGTCATAATAAATTGAATGAATGAAATTAAATAAGTTTCCATTCTTCTCATTTCTTCTAAAAAACAGGTCATGAGATCAGACTTCATCTTATCTAGGGAAAATTTTCTTACTAAATCCCCAGGTAATGTCTCAGAAAGGATATCATAACTGAAATTTTGCCTTTTGATGGGTTTATCATCTTCAAAATCAGGATAATCCAACCCAAAAACTATAAAACATGGGTCTTCTCCCTAGTCTTTAATCTCATGAACTATTGATAGAGTACCATTTCTGGTGGGATGATCCCCATCATCATGTGAATTCTTCTGTACATGTTCATCAATAGCAGCCTCAATAGGCAAGTCTTCCTCAGAGGAATCCTCTACAACCTTCTCTATTTCAACATCCTGAGCTCATTAGGGATAGGTGAAGGTTCTGGAATCTCAACTGATACAGCCTCTACATGCATAGCATAACTCCCAATTAATGGACTCAAACTCAAATTACCTTCATATGAGCTATCATAATCAAATTATATTCAGGGTAAGGTAGTTGGACGACTATCCAATCCATAAGAAATAATTTGAGGTGCAAGGCTTGGAGGTAGGTCAGGATCTCCTCCTTCTTCCATTGAAGTCCTTTCATCCCCATTATCAACAACATCACTATAAACAGGTTCATCTTCATCAGGTCCTAGACTTGGATCCATCTAATCCTTAGGCCTAGAAGGATGGTCCACAAGATTAAATTTATCATACAATTTACCATCATCATTTAACCATATTTTCTTCCAAGGTTCTAGATTACCTTAATGTACATACAGATAGTCTTAGTATTGTAGAAATTGTCTTTGACAACAACAGTTTCATCCCCAGATTCAAAAATACCTTTTAATTTTTACATAATATAAATCAGATTAGCTAAGAACAAATAATTTTTCTTTGATTTAGGTGTTTTCATATCTTTTACGTGAATCATCCATAATTTGCACAGGTTGTCCTTCACTCCATGCCTAAACAAGTAAATCAATTATATCTCCTGAAATGTTAGGGTTGCAAACTCTCCTCTCCTGGGATTAATCACATCATGAATGAACTTAAACAGAATTCATTTTTCTCCTTCCATTTCAACAGCAATCACCTTTCTAGGTGATCTATTTATTGTTAAATCAATCATTTTATCCTCATACTATAAATGGTCACTAGTTGTAGGTACTGATTTAGATGAAAAATAATACTCTTATTAATGACTTATTTTCACACATTCAGCCCATTCAGAAGATGAAAAAGATATCTCTTTATCATTTACCATAAAAATCATCTTGTTCTCATCTTAATTCATTTCAATTATATAAAAAATCATAGAATTCATTAACTAGTTTTGGGTAATAAGTCCAATAGTTTCTTGCAAAACAATCTAGCCACCCTTGCTCTTCTAAAATCCTCAAAATCAGAGACTTGCATGATATCAACCACCCATCACAAAGATCCTTCTCAATCACTATTTCCCTCTTTGATAAATGCAGATTCTCAAACTTTCTCTTCTCTTTAACACTACCACTACTACTTTTAGTTGCACTAGAACATAATTTTTGTGACTTCGCACTCGGTTCATTACTTTCATCAATTGTTGGTTGATTAACTTGGGGAATTTCCAAATCTATTAAAATAGGGATCAGAATATTTCAGAGGATTGCATAAGCGAGGACTCAGAAGGGTGGAGTTCATGGTGGATTGAATGTGATTTTGACTCGACTTTTATCATTTAAGAATTGAAACATAAAAAAATCAATAAATGGATAAAGCGAATCGCCTTTAAACACAATGAATATAAAACAGTGCAATATATCGGTAACCATTCTACCGATGAGGAATATAATGATAAGCTCTACCGGTGAGGTATCATAATGGTGATGTTTCTATAACCGTCAGGTGTGTCTATCGGTGAGGTTTGTCTAATGGTGAGGTTTGTGTAATGGTGAGGTTTTTCTAACGGTGAGGTTTGTCTATTGGTGAGGTTTGTCTAGCAGTGAGGTTTGTCTAGTGGTGAGGATTGTCTAACGGTGACATTTCTCTATCGGTGAGGTTTTTGTAACGGTGAGGTTTGTCTAAGGGTGATTTTTTTTGGGTAGTTGATCACTCCTAATTCATGTCTAATGTAAATTAATCTCAATGAACACAATGGTTTTGTAAATATATCTGCTAATTGGCATTTAATTCCTATAAATTCATGAGTTATATCACCCTTTTGTTAGTGATCTCTTAGAAAGTGGTGCCTTACATCAATGTGTATGGTTCAAGAGTGAGATACAAGGTTCTAAGATATATTCATTGCCCTAGTTTTATTACAATTAATAGAAACATGTTTAAAATCATATCTATAGTCCAAAAAAGTGTATTGGATCCACAGAATCAGTGCCCAGCAACTATCAACAGCTATATATTCTACTTTAGCAGTAGACAATGAAATTGAAATTTTTTTCATACTACACCAACATAGTAATGATTTTCCCAATAAATGACATGTTTCAAATGTGCTATTTCTATCTAACTTGCAACCAACAAAGTCATTATTTGAATAACTTATTAAATCAAATTATTTTCTTTTTGGGTAAAATAAACCTTAATTAGTAGTATGTCTAAGATATATGAAAATCCTTTTCTTAGCATGTAAGAGTGATTCTTTTGGATTATCTTGAAATCATGCACACATATATATACTAATCATAATATCAGGTTGACTAGAAGTTAGGTAAAGTATCTTCAAATCATAACTCTGTAAATGGTTTGATCTACTGGTTTCCCAGATTCATCAATATCCAACTTACAAGTGGTACTAATGAGACTGTTGACACATTCATTGATAGGGTAAACATTGTTGTGGAAGATATGCAAGGTCTTGGAGAAGTCATTGATGACATAAAGATCGTAAATCGCATCTTGAGGAAACTTCCACCTCGGTTCAATATGAATGTTTCAGTACTAGAAGATAAATATCCAAAAGAGCTGACACTGGACAATTTTAATAGTACCTTTGTTTCATATGAAATGAGTAATGATGATAATGAGGCTGTGGAAAAGGGGAAGTCCAAATAGGTGGCATTTATGGCCATCAAGAAGATTACCATTGAAGATTCTCAAGAAGATGAAGTGAAAAATGAGGTAATGTCATTCCCCTCCTCAAATCATCAAAGAAGAAAAGGAAATTTCAAAGGGAAGCTTCCACTTGCTTGATTTAGATGTGGAAAAGTCGGTCATCTTACATCAAGGTGCCCCAAAAAGTTTCAAGAAGAAAAATATTAAGATGATGTTGAAACCCTCAAGAAATAATTTCATCCTATGTGAAAGGGAAGAAGCAGTTCAAGAGATATTTCTTTAAGAATAAGAATATTTTTTCAAGAGAAATAGACAGTTCAGATGGGTTTAAGGGTAATGAAATTGAAGAGATAGAAAACTAAAAAGATCGTGGAAAAAATGTGATGGTGGCTGTTGTCAGTAGTGCGAAAGAAAAGAAAGAAACTGAAACTGGTGAGGAATAAAAGAAATTGAAGGGCGAGCTGACATGGAAGCTGAATTAGAAGACTCTCTTGAAGAGATAGAAGTTAGGAGAGAAAAAAAATAAATACAATAAGGTGGTACATGATGCCAAACTCCATATGCAACTGCAAGAAGAAGAGAAGTCTAATCTAGTGAAAGAAATTGAAAATCTTATATCTTCCAGGCCAGAGCGCACAGAAAATGTTGATGAGCATAAGCTCAAGATTGAAGAACAAAAAAGGGAGATCAATTTCTTGAATAGAAAATTGAAATATCATGTAAATCATATTGAAGAGATTGAAGAGGAAGTTGTTAGTCTGTGGAGAAAAGTTAAAGACCAGGAAAAACCATTGAATCACAACACATTCTTGGGAAAGAAGGTCGTTACGAAGACTGAAAAGAAAAATAAGTGCCTATTAGTTCAGTAGGAAAGAAGCAGCAATTGAGCATATAAGTTAAGGACGATTCATGGCTTCATCAGAAACCAAAATATGTGGAAGTTGATGACAGACCGCAAGCACCCGTCCCGAGATTGAAGATGGATTTGGGCATAGAGAAGAATCATAATATTCTGTGATCCCAAGCGGAAACTCATAGTTCTGAAGTAACACGAAGGAAATCACCTTATATAAGGTGTAATTTTTGTGGAAAGATGGGACATTCACAGTATGTGTGTTCCATAGCCAAAAGATATCAAAGGGAACAAGAACAGAGATGAAAACCAAATAGAGAATGGTTTTCCAGAACATATTTTGAAGGAAACTATTTTTGGTGTGGAGGATTTGGGCACATAGCTAGGTACTGCACGTCGACCATTCAGAGAAATGTGCCAAAGAAGAATCAAAACGTCAGAAATTAGGAGATCGATAAACTGAAAAGTGAGTTAAAAATACAGAATACATTTCCATCTTTGAAAAATAAAGCTAGTCCATCATACTCTGAGAAAGAACAGAATCCTCAATCCATGCCGAGTATGATAGAAAAAGTATGGACCAAGAAGAAAAAAATTGAGAAGTCCACGGTGGCAGAGATTTCCCTAAAAGCATCAGATCGCTCTGGTGTGTGGATCCTTGATAGTGGTTGCACATCTCACATGACGGGTAATAAGGATATTGTTACAGGCATAAAATATGACAAAGAAGGACTTGTCAGATTTGGAAATGATGAAGTCATGAAGATTGTTGGCTCAGGGAAAGCCATGTTTGGGGGCAAAGAAATGAGACGTGATGATGTCTTTGTAATATACGGTCTTAGTCATAACATGCTCAATGTCAGTCAACTATGTGACTCTGGGAACTCTATCCAATTTACCAAGAAGATGTGTATTGTTAAAGGAAATGATGGAGAAGTCATTCTACAGGGAAAACATACAAATGGAAATATTTACCTGGTAGGTGGGAAGAAGATTCGTGCTTTTCATCCAGAGAAGAAGAAAACTAGCTGTGGCATAAGCAACTTGGTCATCTATTTCAACCATCCATAGAAGATCTGGTAACGTGTGATGCTACTAGAGACCTTCCCAAACTATCACATGATCGCACACATACATATGATGCTTTTCAACAAGTTTAGAACATCATAAGGAAATATTGGCCAAAGGAACAAAGAACAACCAAAGTTCGCGAATTGGTGCATGCTGATGTATGTGGACCTATCTCACCATGAGCTATAAATGGGAAAAGGTACTATGTTCTTTTCATTGATGATTATAGAAGAATCTCATGGGTATTTTTCATTACCCATAAGACAATGGTGTTTAGTTGCCTAAATTAGTACAGGAGGGAATCGGAAAGGATGCTTGGGTAGAAAATTTTGATGTTCCGTACAGATAACAGTACAGAATTCACAAACAGTCAAGTGAAAGAATATATCGAGAAACACGAGATAAGGCAACAAGTTTCATAAGTGAGAACTCCCCAACAGAATGGGGTCGTTGAAAGAAGAAATCAGATCATCAACAACATGTCCAGAACAATTCTTATTGATAATGACCTATCAGAGAAATTTTGGAATGAAGCATTTTTGACATCGGTCTATGTATCAAACAGGTCTATGTTGTGTCCGAAGCAAGGGAAGACTTTGTATGAACTATGGTATGGAAATAAGCCCACGTTGAAATACTTTCTAATCATTAGAATTAAGTGTTTCATTATCAACAAATAAAATCATAGGATGTTTGAGGCACGAGGAGATGAGGGGATCTTCCTTGGCTACTCATGGAAAAGCAGAGAATATAAATGCATCAATAAGAGGCTGGGAAAAATTGTTGAGAGAAATGATGAAACTATAGATGAAAATGAACAAAATACTCAATGATCCAGTGAACAGTCCCTAGATGAATGTGATAATGAGGTAAACAACACAGGAGGAGCAGAAGTGGTAGAGGCTGACTCAGAAGAAGATACTGATTATGGAAAAGAATGTTTCATGTCGTTGTCTGTAAGGAATACAATGAGTCGAGCAGAAATTGATAGGAAGAATATCATTGGTGATCAGATAGCTCTAGTTCAGACTCGAAGAATTAAATCACTATAACAAACATCGTTTTTGTCTCAGGTGGAGCCAAAATGTTTTTCGGATGTAGCTGAAGATGAATGCTTGGTTCAATCTATGAATGAAGAGCTTGATCAGTTTTAGAAGAACCAGACATAATAAATTGTTTCAAGACCAGTAGATAAGAATGTCATCAGGACTAAATGGGTCTATCACAAAAAGATGAATGAAGATGGAACAATGATTCGGAATAAAGCACAACTATTGTGAAAGGGATACTCCCAGATAGTGGGAATAGATGTTGATTAGACATTTGCACCAGTTTCAAGGCTGGAAATGATCAGACTATTTTTTTCCATTGCAGTGCAAAGAAAGTTCAAAGTGTTCCATATGGATTTCAAATCTGCATTCTTGAATGGTGTTCTGGAAGAGGAGGTCTACATTGAATAGACAGATGGTTTTCTCATTCATGCGGATGAGAACAATTTTTGCAGGCTGATTAAGGCGTTATATGGGCTGAAACAAGAACCGAAGGCATGGTACTCAAGGCTCGATCAGTACTTGAAGAAGCTTGGTTTTCAGTGTGGGGGAGTTCATCGCAATCTTTATTTTAACAATGATAGTAATCAAAGGGTGATGGTGCTATTTTATGTTGACGACATAATATTTGGCAGATCAGATGAGGCTCAGTGCAATCAGTTCTCTGAATTCATGAAAAATGAGTTTGAAATGTCAATTATTGGAGAGATAACATTTTTCCTTTTTTTATAGGTGACACAAGGAAGTACTGGCACTTTCATTTCTCAATCCAAATATTCCAAGGAGGTTCTAAGAAGGTTTTGAATGGATAATTTCAAGGAGATAAAGACTTCGGTTGATACCCTGATGAAATTATCAAAAGATGAGGATGGAAAGGCAGTTAATATCACAGAATATAGGCAAATTATTGGAATATTGTTGTACTTGACCATGACACGGCCTGATATTGTTTTCACCACATGCCAAGCAGTGATATATTAGTGTAATCCCAAGGAAAGTCACATGCTTGCAGTGAAAAGAATACTTCGGTATATCAAGGGCACAGTGGACTTCAGACTGACCTATAACGACAAGTCACAGACAAAGTTATTGGGATTTACTGATGCGGACTGGGCCTATTCAGCAGATGACAGCAAATCAACATCTGGAGGTGCATTTTATCTTGGCGGACTATTTATTTCTTGGTTAAGTATGAACCAGGATTGCATTTCATTATGAACCACAAAAGCTTAGTATATTGCAGCCACTCAAGAATGCACACAATTATTATGGATGAAACAATATCTTGACGATATTGGAGTTGAAGTAAAGTCTCATATCGGAATCCAGTGTGATAACTCAAGTGAAATCTATCTTATCAAAAATCAAGTTCATCACTCAAGGACAAATCACATTGAGATCAAATATCATTTTATCAAGGTGAAAGTGGAGAAAGGGATTGTGAAGTTGGATTATGTGCCTATATAGTTATAGGTTGTAGATATTCTGACAAAGGCCTTACCCAAGGAAGTATTCAAAAGTCATCGACTGGCTCTGGGAGTTCATTTGATTCCCCTCACTTAAAAGCATGTGGATGTGACCCCCCCTCCCCAAGGTATGATTTTTTTTCCCTAATGTGCTGATTTTTTCTCTACTATGTTACAGACTACAAAGGAGTGACCTTTTAGTTCATTGACAAAGGCAGAGAAAATAGTGATTTTTCAAGGGGGAGACAATGTGGAGATTTGATAAATCATGAATGATATGGGGAAAAGCTGACAGGTGGAGCAGCCAGATAGGGGGAGTTGAAGCTAGTTGAACGTGCTTAGCCAGAGCTTAGCTTGGACAACACAAGAAATAGGGCTATATAGGTGTTGAAGCTGTGAGAAAAATGGGGGAGCATTTTAAATCTGAAGATGCTAGAAGTGATCGATCGAAGGATAGATATCATGACAGTTGAGGTTCGTGATAAAAGCAGAAGAGTGGTGTTGTAGAGTTTTAAGAATATTTTCAAACCAAACATTCGTCTTCCAAGAAGTCCTTCAACAATTTGTATCAGTTTAGTACAAATAGGTATCAGTTTGGTGTCAACAATGGGAGTTAGAGATGAAGTTATTCATTGATGAATTTTTCATTTACGCCAGTTTCCCATGTCGAGCATTGATCATGTGGGCTTAGGGTATGTGTTGAGTAAATCCTTGATCGCTATCAGAATCACAAAAGACGAATGGAGGCTGAAAAATTAATGATGCATTTTTTATGGAAGAGTTGTCAACAAACCCAAAGGGGGAGATTGTTGGTCAAAAATCCATCAAGGCGTCATTGAAGTATTTTTTAGGTGATTGTGTTTGTTGAAAAAGTGAACATCTGTGTTGAGAAAGAGGGTTTCATGGTGGAATGTCGAGTTCAAGAGCTATGTTCAATGATCCATGTTTGATTCAAGAACGTCGATAATGGAATGGATGATCTGGATACAGTACAAAAAGAATAGATACGAGATGGCGCCGTTTTTCAGTGTTTGCCAAATTTTTGGGCCTGATAATCTCCAAATTAAGAAAAGTGTTATTGGAAAAGTGAAGTGTGTGCCGAGGGCTTGTAGTATAGGAAAATTTCATGCCATATTTTTTTCAAGATCAGAAGTTCAAAATATGGAAAAGGAAAAATGTTCGCGCAAGTTTGGGAGTTGGTCGCGCAAGTGCCTAGGAGGACAGTAGACATGCACGCCGATACAGGGTGGCATAGGTGACTTGCATGCTATCACGTAGGGTGGTCAATTTGTCTATAAATACTGGACCACCCCTCTTCATTCTTCACCAGATTTCAATACTTTGAGAAATCAGAGCTCCCGTCGCGAAGGTGTGGTGGTCGGGCAGGTGGTGTTTGGGTCATGCAAGTGAAGTTGCACGTCGGTGGTTGAAGTTGTGTGCTAGTGTGAGAAGTTGCGCGCCGGTTGGAAGTTGCGCGCCAATATTGGTTTGGGGGAAAAAGGAAGAAAGTTTCACATGTTTGGAGTTGAGGAAGCTTTTGTCATGCAAGTGTCTGAGATGGACTTGCACGCCGATACTTGCGTGCCGAGGCAGACATGCACGCCAAGTATGGTTTAGTCCCAGCAGTGATTTTTGGGCTGCGTGGAAGCTGTAAGTTTTCTCAATACCTTCGGTGCAATGAGAAATTCATCTATGGGTTAAAATTGGGCTTTAACAGAGCATCTACTTAATGAGTAAGATGCATTCCTTCATAAAAATGAAAAGACCTACACGTCTATAAACTGTGAGTGGACTCTTTCCAGAGCAGTGAGCCAAGGAAGAGGAAGAAGGTGATCCTCTACACCGGCAGTGAGCTAGATAGAGAGAAACCGGGAGTGACCCTTGGGAATGTAGTGAGCTAACCCTAAACTTTGTAAAGACAGCGATCCCAGGTATAGAAGTGATCTATCCCAAACCATTGTATCCACAACTAGTGAAGAATTTTGGAATTTGGTACAACCAACAACATTTCGGTGTATACTCCTTTGACATAGCTCTTTGCGGTGAACCACGTAAAATTTTTGTGTACTGTGCATTCTTTACATTCTATTTACCTTGTGCAACAGGAAAGATGGAGAACAATTTTTTTCTGAACAGCGAAACAAGATCAGAACGGGTGTTAATTTTAAATTATACATACCCTAATTCACCCCCCCTCTCAGGGTATTCAGCCTTGTGGACCTAACAATTATATAACCATTTAGAAAAGCACTTTTGACATCCATTTGATATAACAAGAAATTCAGATGAGATTCATAAGAAAGAAAGATCCTAATGGATTCTAATCTAGATACAGGTGAAAATGTTTCTTTATAATCAATTCCTTCTTCCTGAATGTAACCTTGTGCAACTAACCTAGCTTTGATTCAAATAATTTTTCCAGATTCATCAAACTTATTTCTAAACACCCATTTTGTGCCTATAGTCAAAGTGTTCTTAGGACTTTATACTAAATCCTAGACATTTTTTCATTCAAATTGATCTAACTCTTCTTTCATAGACATTTCCAAAAATTCATCATTGATAGCATCATTGATATTTTTAGGTTCTGACTATGAAAGAAAATCATGATGTTCAACATGGTATCTAAGAGAAACTCTAGTTTGTGTCCCTCTATCCGGAATACCTACAACAACATCTAATGGATGATACTTTAGAATCCTAGTTGATATAGTAAAGGTAGGACTAGAGACCTCAGGTACTTCTCTAGGTTTGGGTTCACTAGTAGCAGATTCTGAAATATTTCCCGAACGTGTTGTCTTTACAACGGGGTCACTGATTTTATCATTAAGGTTCAGAATATGAAAATCTTCTTCAAGATTTTCAAGAGAAGGTTTAGGTTCATTTGGATCAGTTTCATCAAATTTGATGTGAACATATTGTTCCACACATTTGGTTCTTTTATTAAAAATTCTAAAGGCTTTTCTAGTTCATGAATAACCAAGAAAACTTCATTCATCACTTTTAGATGAAAATTTATCCATAATATCTTTATTATTCAGAATAAAAAATTTACAACCAAGAACATTATAATAAATAACTTTAGGTTTTCAATTATTCTGTAATTCATAAGGGGTATTCTTAAGTACTGGTCTAGTAAAAACTCTATTTATAATGTAACAAGCAGTATTTAACGCTTAATCCCAAAAATAAACAGGTTAATCATATTAATTATGCATAGTTCGTGCAATTTTCCGAAGAGTTCTATTTATTCATTCTACTACACCATTCTGCTGAGGTGTCCCTGGGGAAGGTAAGTTGTGATTGTAGCCATTATGTCAGCAGTATGATTCAAATTCATTATTTAAAACTCATGACCATGATCACTTCTCAGGGATTTAATCTTATGTCGACAAAGGTTTTCTACGTACTTGGATTATTTAATAATGAAGATCAAGAATTACTTTTGTGATCTAGAAAATATGCCCAAGTATATCAAGGAAATTCATCTACAAGGACATAGACATAGTGTATCCCATTTATACTAGAAAATCTAGATGGACCAAACAAATCCATGTGAACCAAATCAAGAGGTCGAGATGTTGAGACTTCTTTCTTTAATTTAAAATAAACCTTATGTTTCTTTCTCTTTTGACAGGGATAATAAACATTATTAGCTGGGAATTTTAGTTTAGGTAGGTCTCTAACTATGTTCTTCCTAGTCTGTTTTCTAAGTGAATGTATATTTAAATGTCCCAATCTTCTATACCAAATCCATGATTCATTATGAAAATCATTTAAATAGGTATTATTTTTCTTATCTAAAGAATTCAAATCTATATCATAAACATTTTCATTTCTTAATGTAGTAAAAATCTAACCATTTTTAGAATTAAAAACATATCAACAATCATTTTCAAACATAACAGTAATTACATCATCGCACAACTATGAAATTCTTAACAGATTATACTTTATCCCATAAACAAAAAAAACATTAGAAATTAAAATTGAATTAGTGTTACCAATCTGGCCTAAACTGATGATCATTCCTATTGAGTTATCCCCAAAGGTGGCATGTCCTCCATCAAATATTATTATGTTCTTAAAGAAAGAGTAGTCTCATGTCATATGTCTTGAACATCCACTATCCAAATATCATATCTTCCTATAGGAACATTTCAATCATGTTTCCTACAGAATAGATTTAGAAAAAAATGATTTTAGTACCCAGATTTTTGTGGGTCCAGACAGGTTAGCAAGTAGAACTTTTGGTAACCAGATTTTCCTTATGGGTTTCATATAATCAATAGATTTAAACAATTTTGAATGATAAACTATTTTTGATCTTATTACAATGTTAGTAGCTAGTTGAGACATAATCATTTCCAGAACTAGAACTAGAGGAATACTATCCAGATTTAAGAATAAAACTATGCTTTCTAATCTATATCTGTCCAGGATGATAGCCTATACCAGTGGTATACATTGGTGCTACTTGTTTTATTAGAATTTGTGTAAGTGTGTCATTTCCATCAGAATATTTTTCTAAATATTTCCCGAGTTGCTCATTAGAAAATTTCTGTTCTGTATCCTCTTTGGGTAGTTGAGAATTTTTTTCCTTTCCTACTTCTAGCGCAGATATGGCAGTGCTAGTTAAAGCATGTTGTTCCTTTAAGGCTTTATACTTGCCTTTCATCTCATTGCATATATCCTATATCATGTTGCAGTATTCAAATAATTCATCACGGGACATGTTTTCAAAATCAAAATTAGAATCATCTCTTGAATAATAAGAGTTTAAAGAATGAATATCCAATATCACCTCAGATGTGTTTGTCATGAAACACATGTTATCATTATGATAATTTTCATACTAAGTGGAATCAGAGTCATTTGAACTATCTTCTGAATCACTTCAGGATGCTTTCATAGATTTGTTATATTTATTTTCCTTATACTCATGTTTATTCTTGAACTTTAACTTCGGTCATACCACTTTCACATGTCCTTTCATCTTGCATTTGTAGCAGACTATGTCATCACTTTTATCTGTACTCTACCAATCCTTCTCACAATGACCTTTATTTTCATACATTTCATTGTTATTTGTTTTTTTCAAAAAATTCTTTTTTCCTATAAAACTTCTTTAAAATCTATGTCTATCTGATCCATTTCAGCATCATTGTCAGATGTACCATCATAATTACTTGAACTATCACTTGCAGCTTGAATTTTTATCTTTGTCCTTGATTTTTGAAGTAGAGGACTTGAAAGATACTGATTTCTTTCATGGTTCATCTTCTTCTTCTTTTTTTACCTTAAAATATTCTTCATACATCATTAACTTACAAATAATCTATTTGACAGGTATTTAACTTATGTCACATGATTCTCTTATTGAAACTGATGTTCCTCTCCATCTTTCTAGCAAACATATGAGTATTCTCATTATTTTCACTTTTGCTGAAACATCTTTTCCCAGTGAGATCATTATATTGACAATCTCATTAAACCTGAGATACACATCAGAGAAAGATTTATCAGATTTCATTTTAAAATTATCATACTTAATTGTGTTTGGGTTTAGTATCATTTCTTTCACATTGGTTGTTCCCTCATGGGAGACAACCAGAGTATCCCATATTTCATAAGCAGTCTTAAAAGAAGATATTCAATTGAATTCTTCATCTCATAAATCACAATACAAGGAATTCATTTATTTATAATTTTTATTGTAAACAGCTTTAGTAGGTTCATCTCAAGTAGTTATTACAGTTTCTTGAATCTTATAAAGAGTCGTTATAGTAGTCCAAATGTCAAGTCCCATAATTTCTAAATGAATTTTCATTTTTATTTTCCATTGGGAATAATTAACACCATTAATGAAATGTGGATTGTTATTAGCTGCAAATTATAATCTATTATCCATAGTGTGATTTTAGCAAATGTATTTAAAGAGATAAAAATTTTTAAATAACAGGAATTTAAGATCTCAAATATAAAACTAGAATATCATTTAAAAAAACAGAGTGTTTTGAGAACCTTTTATCCAAACCCTCTGATACCAAATGCTGGTTTGAGTGGATCTCAAGAGGGGGATGAGTTGAGTTCCAATTAAAAAATTTCTATTTAAATGATTTCTATTAAAATCCCCCAATTTAAATAACAATCTAAACTATAGTGAATTGGTAGTACAGTAAAGGATTAGTTAGGTTCTAAAGAGATTTATTAGTTATCAGTTAATCTAATATAAAGATTATATTAGCTTTTGAAACTAACCTACTGGTTTACAATAAATACAAACACATGGTAGTTTAACTATAAGAGTTACATTAAAATTGATTTATATTTAAATTACATAGCAGCAGAATATTTACAATAGTATTAACTAAAATAAAAATGCACAATAGTTTTAAACAAGTGTTTCAGTCTAAAGAAAAGACTTAGTCCTCTCAAACAGTTTTATATAAACTATGATCCACACCATGGATTAGGGTTTACAACAGTGCACTTACTGTCGATGTCCTCAGACCTCTACCACAGTTCTGCGTGGCAAAACTAGACAATCAGCACACAGTCTGTCCAGGTCACACTTGACCTCTTCCACTATCCATAGTGGTATACAGAAAGTAAAGGAAATATTGATTGAGGATTTTTAAATCCTTCAGTATAGAATATGAGAAAGTGTGTGCTTAAAATAAGTATCACACACACTACTCATAATGTAAAACAAATGAATTCTAATAGATCTAAAGAAAATATAGATGATTTTAGAATTATCTATGTGTTTTTAGTGATGTTATGGACTCCATGGATTGAATGAGATGAAGCTTGAGTCCTTCATTGGAAGTTGTTTGGAAAACAGAGTATAGTGGTTTTTCTTTTTCACTTCTAGTATTGGTGTTCAATTTGAGATGTGAGAGTTTTACTTGAAGCAATTGAATCTCTTCTTTGATCTTCTATTGATGGGAGTTATTTGAGTTCTACATTTTTTCGTCTTGTATTTTTCTCTTCTTTCATTCTCTATGTTCTTTTGTATTTCATGTAACATGTTTCATATGTGTGTTGAAGGACTTATTTTCTAGTAGCTCAAGGTTCCCCCTTTTATATGTTCCTTGAGCTCAAGAAATATGAATGATTGGTACAATGTACAGTTACCTGACATCCAAGAAACATCATTAAATAATTTAAGTTTCCTTAAAATCACAAAATATGACCCTTACTAATAAAAAATAGAGATAGAGTATAGAGGAACAATGGCCTGTTTCCATTCTGTAGCTCTTGTATCATTGAACTTGTAGCGGTGGACATGTAACAGTAGATCTTGTATGGGTAGCTGTTTGTAGCGGTATCTCCTTCTAGCGATTGCTCCATGTACCGGTGATTATATGTACCGGTGACTTCTTTTAGTGGTAGCTCTCAGTAGATGTAGACATATAGACCATTGACCAATATCAATGATCTTGTAATGGTAGACTAAATAATAGTTTTTGTAACTCTATATCAGTCAACTTGTGCATACAGGTAGATTTACTCTATTGGTAGCTCAGGTGTAATGGTAACTATCAGCATACCCGTGAAATTTATGTATCGGTAGCTCATCTTCATACTGGTGACCTTTTGGTATCGGTGGCTCATCTATATACCGATGAACTTTCTATATCTGTAGATATTAGTCTATTTATAAAAGATTTCCATAGATTAAGTTAGGGTAAAACATTAAAAAGTAAATGATCATTTCACTAACCGAATGTTCTTGAATGAAAGATATATTATTTGAACATATTCAAGATAATTTATATTTTTTAAATAAAACACTTAAATAGTATCTAATGTAATGAAAAGTTTAATCAATAAACCTCATTTGGAATTATCAAAATATAATTAATAAATTTTGAGATTATTAAACTAGATGAATCCAGCACAATAATATGATTTAAACTCTCTATCCATATTTTTAATTAATGTATGACATCCAATATTTAATGGTGGTAAACATTTAAATTTTTTTCCTGAACTGCAAAACTCACCATGTTATGATCTCTAGACCACAAAAAATTATCAAATTCAGCTTCTACCCCTCAATGGTCTCCTTACTATTGAGTTTGTTCTGCGTTGAAATTCGTTCATAATTGGATATATGAGCCTATTTCACATGCTGAACCAAATTAGGAACAAATGAAGCTACAAATAAAACTACTACACAAACATGATCTGTAAAACCTAGTTGTTTGTCTACAATAAACAAAATCTTATACAAATAATTGAAAGGATATTTAGATGACTATTTATATGAATTTATCATTAATTCATCTTCAATTTAATTTACTTTATCTAATAAATACATAAAGTTAAAGTTGAACATTTTAAGGAATTCCATCAACTTATCTTCCTTATAATCAAATTTCATTGTGAGAAAATTTGTATCAAACTCTTATAATATGTAAAAACTAAAAAGTTCTCACCAAAATGATAATTCATCAATGTATTTGGATCCTAGAAAACATTAACTATTTTCAAATCATGTATTGGTTTTTTCTTCTTAGGACACCATAAAAACCGTTCTCTATAAGAAACAACATGATATCTCTACCTGTGAATTCATACCAAGGACGATTCTAAGACAACCAAATAAACTAAATTTCATAATACATACTGTAGAAAAACAATGATAGGATCTAATGAATATATAACCTTATGTTATTGAAAGGATTTCCCACATTTATTTTTTTCGTTGGAAGGTAACATATTTCCTCCTCCAAGATGTATTCGGTGATTAAAAATATGAAAGATAATGTAGAAAACATCTATAGTATCCTTCTAATATGAGGATATTATGTATATAGAATTGATTAATTAGAAACTTATATCTTAAAAAAAAATTAATAATTTTATTGTTGGGAGAAATATATTTTTCATAATTGGAATGGCCAAAGACACACACCTCTTGTATTCATAAATCACATGTTGTTTACATGGAATGGAGATGATGATCCCCCAAGATACCAACCACTATTTTTATGTGTTTCTCATGATCTCACTTTTTCTATTATAAAATATAATCTCTTTAATAAAAACAACTAAATTGATGTTTATGTACCTTTTGAATATCTGATTCTTCAATTCTATAATGACAACTAATTCATTCGTAAAACAAAATGGCCTGACAATGAATTCATAATGGCCATATAAATATCTGAAATATTTCATCAAAATAACATCCTTATAAACTCACAACATGTGAAATCATGAATGAAATTTATTCTTGGGGAAGTAATGGAATCCCCAAAGATCATCTAAAAATTAAATAATACAGGGAAGATGATACCAATTAATTAACGTAAATTGGCTGAGCTGACAATAATATATAAAATAAAATGATTTCCATATAATCTTTTTAAAAAAATAATCAGTGACTCCCATTGATATGTACTCAGTGTAACACTCAAAACATATATGTCATGTATCTTTTAAAATATAAAATATTTGATAGATATGTTTCCCACAACACCATGCTTAATCAACCAATAAAATATAATTATGTGATTATTATAACCTAACTATTAAATTTTCAAGAATGAATAATATTAAGAAAATCATAAAATATATAATTATCCAATTTATTTTTAATATATTAATTTTTGATTTATGAATAATAACTATATTTTTAGTATATTCTATTTATTCCTCAGATAATAGGTTTTCATTTAAGTAGATTTCATTCTCTTTTGGAGTAAATATTATAAATTTTTTTTGAAAATTTTGTAACTTTTATTTTGTAAATCTAATATCATTTCTGAAGTCATCATTTTTATAAAATATCCTAGCGAATTTGTGATAATTTTCTGAAATGATTGGTTTTCCAGTGAATAGTAAAAATAATAATGACATTTATGAATAATCCATATTCATTATATTAAAAATTCTGTTTTTTAATTGATTTTGATCACAATACCATATAAGTATCTTAATTTTTAATATAATTAATTTCTTTTTAATCATCCTTATTCCTTATTTTGGAATAAGTAAATGTGTGGACCTAAAATGCATTTTTTCAGAAAACTATTTTTCTTTTCATTTCACTAGATTAATTTAAAATTAATATTTGGAAATTGTATACTTTAATTTTTAATTTTTTTTAATATTTGGATTCATATTGTCCACATTTAGTAAATATTTTCCCTTTATTTTTGAATAATATTAATTGTTTCCTTTGTAATTTTTATTACCAAGGAAATGTGTAAACAATGTTTTTTGTTAATAATAAAATGATACATAAAAGAAAATGAAACTAAATCACTCCAAAAAAATAATATTTTCTATTTAATACATAATAAATTATGGTTTGGTTATATGGCCATATATGTCTATTTTTATGAGGTTATGATATTTACAATAAATTATTTCATAAAAATACAATGACGTGAAATTAATATTTTTAATCAATCTAAAAATTTTCATATAGTGTTTTCAAAAATAATTCTTAAACTATAGTTATTATTATCAAGTATAATGTAATTTTATCACACGAAGTAATTTATTTTTTATTTTTAGTTAATAAATATGTTTCTTAAATAATTAGACAATTATTATAAAATAATTATTCAATTAATTAAAATATCTGATAATATGATACTAAAAATAAGAAATTAAATATAATTATTATTAATTAATGATTTATAATAATCCTATATATTAGTCTAACATATTAGTAGTGTATTAAATCAATATTTGAAAGTATATTTATCATTTATTATGATAATGTCATTTAAATGAATAGTGTCAAAATTGATATAAATGTTATTTTAAAAAAATAATATTTTATTGAAAAATATAGAAATCCTAAAAATGGTAAATAATTAAATATTATTATTATATGGTTTTATATGTCATAAATTATACAATTTTGGTAAATTTTTTTATATTATTGTAACTATATTAACCCTCAATGAGTAATAATGCATGTGGTCACGGTAAGAGTTAAAGGATTTAAATAATGATTAAAACCAAAAGAGAAGGAAAAAATGTTACATAAACATGTATAAAAATTATTATGTGAGATTATATGATTAATTTTAATCTTACATTTGAAAAATTGAAGACATTTTGAATTGAAAAATTATTTATATTTACATAATATTTTGATAGATTCCAAAAGTGTGCCCCACCTCAATTATAAAATGAAACTTTTCACCTCACATATTCAAACCACTTTCAGCCATCCAAATCTAAAAAACCAGACCATTTCGTTTATAAATATCCATAGTTATGTTATTTAGATTACGGTAATTCCCAAATTCCTTCACAAGGTCCCTTAAGAGATTTTATAAAGTTAGTCCACTGAAGAAAAGGTAACCATTTTTTACAACTCTTTCATTTTTATTTCTTATTATAATTCCCCTTAAAGTGTTTTTTACATTATAAATTAATAACAATATAATTATATATATTATGATATTATATTTTAATTACTGGAAAATCATATTCTATCACTTAATTATCTTACGAAATATGAAATCACTGCACCAGCATCATACAACATTCCATCTACACACCATGGTGTGATTATTATTCAACACCACTATACTTAATGGGTAAAAAGATGTAAATAATATATAAAAATATGATAATAATTTCATGATATTATTTATGGGAAAATTAATTTACCATCCACTTTCTTAACCTTTCACCATTAAGCGAATGATACAGTCTGTCATACTTATGTACGACCTACATTCTCAATGATTAAATGTGATTCATTTTCCATGACCTCTATTCAAAAATGAAAATAAATAAGAATGTAATGAATAAATATTACATCTATGAATTTAATATAATTTATGTGTTTAAATAATTTTATCCAATGCATTTTAACCCACACATAAATGAAAAAACCTGCATCTGAAAATGAACTGGTTAACACCCGATACAAGTGTAGAAACAAAATATTACTAATGAATTGGTGATAAGATGTTGTAAGAAGATCATATATGATATTAAAAAATGTTTATGGTCCTGGTATAATTTAATAATAATATTTAACCCATTATACATGAGTTAACAACATGTTCAACTAAAGAAAAATACAACCTAGGGGTTCCTCATATCGTATTTACATTCATGAGAAATATTTTACATCCACCTATTATTTATTTTTATGGTGATATAATTCCCATTTGATATATTATATAATTAATAATTTTTTTAAAATTGTATCTAATGATTCATTTAATGTCATTTCGTCCTTATCAGATATGATTCAACTAATGAAAAAATAGTAATGGTTTTTAACAATCTCAAAATTAATCATGTTTTTAATGTTTAATTATACATTGAGGAAAATTTATTTTTTATACCAATGTTTTCAAAAAAATTCAATTAATTTTCTTACACATCATGAATGATTGTTTAATTTATTTTTTAACAAATTTTAATTTGTTAAATGATGTTTTAAAATGAATAATCTGGTCATTTTACAAAATTGTATTTTATTATTTTTCATAAAAAATATTGAAAGGATTTATTTTTTATATTATTATCAATGAACATAATTTCCTTTTATCATAATTTCATAATTATTTAAATCAACATTCATTTGATTAAAAAGTTATTTACAATAAAATAGATTTATTTATTATGTATGAATATTTTAGATATAAAAAAATTCTATGAAAAAATGGAATTTCCTTCTTGATATATTCATGTAATATATTTAAATTATTTTCATCCATGGAAATATGATTTTATGAACATTATATTGAGGACGTAATTTAATGATACCATTAATCATATTTATTTGGATGGATTAAAATTATATTGACTGGAGAAGTACCTTAAAATCATTATCAAATACAAAATAATGAAATTTTTGATTAGAATCATTGTTTATTTATTAAATAGATCATTTGTATATTAACAATTTTTTGAACATGAAAGTCATAGGTTGGGGTATAATTAATGTTACTCATGTGATTCATCAGTATTCTCGTGAGAAAAGTTATTTTTCCAAAGCTAGTAGGTTTGTACCAAGTAGTTTTAAACAGTCTTATGAAAATCCTTGACAATATAGATGATGTTGGATGATCCAAATTAGTTTAAACCAAGTAGTTTTTTAAAATTATTGTAATAGGACTTAATGGAAAGGGTATCATGTACCAAGGAAACATGAATTCCAATAATTTATAAATAAATTCTTTAATATTTTAGTTATTATTATCTATGATATTTTCAATATGATATAATCTATGGATGCATATCAATCATTATTATTATTTATATGAGGTATGTTTTCAATTATTTTTTTTATATTGATTATTCATTATCATGTCATCATAGTAATGTTATTTAAATTAAATTTTTATTTAGTTATTTAAAATTATTTGTTAATTACTCTTATAGAATTATGGTATCATTTACTATACTTAATAATTAGAAAACATTTTATATTGACACTTTTTTATGTTTTACACCGCTAGGATTCCTTGAATTGTATAAAGATTTATTTGAAAGGATATTCTAGTATGAATAATGTTATTTAAATTTTTTTGTAATGTATGTTTTATAATGAAATAAGGAAATCATATATGTATCTTGTTTAGCAAGAATCCTAAACAATTCAGTCTTTCAAGATGTGATTCCATTTATCTTATGCCATTGTATTAGAGTATGAAACTGCCTCTAGGGTATTGGTGTGGGGTTATTTATCATTTTTATCACAAAATGTTTTTTAATAATCATGTGAACTATATTTAGGAAATCATGGAATAGAAATTATAACCAAATGATTCATATTTATGATATGTCATATTATAAGATATTATCCTATATACTTAGTAATGACCCTTGATAACCTATTTTAATCCTATGTACTAATATATTCTGAATAAGTTGTGATCATTTAAACATAATATAAATGATTATTCTTTACAATATCAATATAATTACTGCTGATCACATGGTGATTTTCCTTTTAATCAATGAAGATAAACATATGGTGCCAAGTTGACATTGAATTTGACAGAAAATGAATGGTTGATCAAAAAAATGTAATGATTACTAGAGTAAACGATATGTTGATTATTCCTAATTGGTTATGATAGTATATGACTGAATGATACACATTAAAAAAAATCTTGAACTCACCAAATAATGTAATGATAGAGTTTTCTATGAGATCATGTGGTAAAGACCATAGAGGATAGAAAGATTTTGTTTCCTATATATCAATAATATGAGAATAAACTCCAATGAAAATGTATTTGAATAATTAGATGATGTTTTGGGGGTATAAAAGAAGGATACAATGAAAGAAATTTCAAAGGTAAGATTAATAGATTGGAATAATTACCTCTATAGTGTTTTATTGACGATTGAATGATTTAAATGTATAAAATATCTCAATTATTAAAACGTATATCCTATGGTATAAAATCTAGAACAAATCAACATGAATATACTGACTATGATGAAGAGAATATAAATAAATAATTAAAGAAACGTGGTATTATGAAATTAAGTGATGAGGAGTAAAGGATTAAAAATGAAAAATTATGAATAATGTTTTTATTAAAGTGGATTAAACTATTATTTTATCAATAATTATTTTTTATAAGATTCCTATGATATATAAGAATTATACTACAGTAATTATTTTTTAAGGATTAAAATCATGTTTTGAGTAGTAGTATTAACCAATAGAAGTGATTTATTATTGAAATGTTAATCTTTTTGAAAAAAAATTATTTTTGGGAAAAAACCATAATTGTGTTCCAAATGATAATGAAATGATAATGGGATAATATGGGTGACCATGGAATTCATTAGTAAATTTATGGTTTATGGATTTTACTATATGTTTCGATTTAATAAATTAATTTATAAAATTGATATTTAATTTATGGAAAAATTATTTCATCATTATGGTATTATAGAGATAAATATATTAATATATTTTATATAAGATAATAAAAGATACATTGTATTTCATGTGGAATATATTGTTATGTTAATTTTTAAAATTTATTTACCTTACTTTTAAATTTTTTAAAATCGAATTTTGATAGATGTATTTTGGATGAGTCTTATGTTTAACTAAGGTAAAACTTGGTTATTATTTTATTTTTATAAAATTAGATAACCATCTTGGATTTAGTAAATTCTTAAAGTTATAATGAAAGTGATTTGTATATTAAAATTCATTAATGTACTTCAAGTATAAAATTTTCTCCTTGAATATCAATCTCCTCATTGAAGAGATAAAGTGAAAATAGATTAATGTAGAATGAAATGATTATATTTTTCTTATGAAATGGTAATAAAACATATATATGTTTATCTATATAGTAAAATAATTATCTAACTCAATGAAGTGAATTTTTGAACAATAAATGTTATTTGTTTAATTTCTTTAATGATAAATCCTTGAACATTTAATCGATAGTAGATTTATGATGTTGTGATTTTTAACATTAATGTGATGAAATTATCTATAACCTCCCTTAAGAACATGATATTTGTATTTTTCTTCTATGAATATATCTTCACTTAACACTATTGTTATCCTATTCAAAAGCATATGTTTTTGGTGACCTTATGATTTCCCTTCCCCTCTTATTAAGAGGATATTTTATTAACCCAATTAATAATGTGAGTAAGTCACAAAAAAAATTAAATATCAATTTCTGAATTTCAAAATGAAATTTTAAATTGAAAGGATTATATTAATTGAACATTAAAAGAATGTAACACCCAATTATGTTATGATGTGTCTCTTTTTATAATTATCAACTTCAAATGATTATGTTGCACAAAAAAAAACCATAAAGGAAAGGCAATGACCTTCACACTCCTAGTCAATTACTTTGCAAAAATTCTAAGTGTTGGGGTGTCTTGGACTCATCATTCAATCTCACCCATCAGCTCCAGGGATCTGCTCCACATATCAGCTCCACTTATCAGCTCCACTTTCCAGCTCCACTTATCAGCTCCACTTATCTGCTTCACTGATCAGCTCCAGTGACCAGGTTCACTAATCACCTACACTGATCACCTCTACTGATCAGCTCCACTGATAACCTTCACTGATCGGCTCCACTAATCACCTCCATAGATCAGCTCCACCGATCAGCTGTAGTGATCAGCACCACTGATCAGCTCCACTGATCAGCTCTACTGATCAACATCACATATCAGTTTCACAGATTAGCTTCACCGATCATCATCACATATCAGCTTCACAGATCAGTTTCATATATCGGTTTCACCAAATCAGTTTCACAGATCTGTTTCACCAAATCGGTTTCACATATTGATCTCACCAAATCAGTTTCACAGATTGGTTTCACCATATCGATTTGATAGACTGGTTTCACCGAATCAGTTTCACATATTAGTTTCACCAAATCAGTTTAACATATTGGGTTCTCCCAATTGGTTTCATAGATCGGTTTCACTAAATTGGCTTCACAGATTGGAATTACAAAATCTGTTTCACATATCGGTTTCACCAAATTGGTTTCACATATTGGTTTCACCACATTGGTTTCACAGATCAGTTTCACAAAATCAGTTTCACTGATCAGTTTCAAAGATTGGTTTCACCAAATTGGTTTTACATATCAGTTCCACCAAATTGGATTCAGATATTATTTTCACCAAATTGGTTTCACATATCGGTTTCAGAAAATCAGTTTCAAATATCAGTTTAACCAAATCTGTTTCAAAGACCGGTTTCACCAAATCGGTTTCACAAATCTCTTTCACATAATCTGTTTCAAAAATCGGTTTCACCCAATCAGTTTTATAGATCGGTTTCACCAAATCAGTTTCACAGATCAGTTTCACCAAATAAGTTTCATAGATCGGTTTCACAAAATATGTTTCACAGATCAGTTCTGCCAAATCGGTTTGACAGATCGGTTACCCCAAATCGGTTTCACAGCTCTATTTCACCAAATCGGTTTCACAAATCGGTTTCACCAAATTTGTTTCACATATTTGTTTCCCAAATTGTTTTCACAGTTCTGTTTCACTAATCAGCTTCACATGATCAGCTTCATAGGATCAACTTCACTGGATCAGCTTCATGGGATCAGCTTCATCCTATCAGCTCCACCGATCGGTTTCAACAATCAGTATCACCAATTGGACACAGTGGGGTGTTGGGATTTTCCTTCCACAATTTTTCCCATAATGCATCTATTTTGACTTTTAAGCTTTTTAATGTGGTTCAAAGACGTTTTTAGCGCCACAAAGAATGTTTTAAATCCCTTATGAGTGGGGAGACCCCTAATGGACTCCTTCTCCTTTCGTAAATTAAATCTATTAATGCACCACTGTTTTGGCCACCCCTCCAATGAGAATTATTAAATAGAAAATTACTTCCCTCATATGTAACCGTCTAACAGTGATGTGAAACCATGATCCACATTTTAAGCCGATCAAGTTCCTCATATACCATAACATCATGATCTCACCTTTTATCGCACGTGAATTATTTTCTTCCCTACTGGTCTCTTTTCCTTATTCTCCTTGGGGTGTTTGGAGTCCACTTTATCGAGGTGAGTGGTGCGCCTATGCTGGAGCATTTCTTGCTTATTCTTAGAGTCTTCCGAGTTCCTCCCCTGCAATTTGCACATCCCTAGTTGTTGGATCCAGGAGAAAAACATCGATCATTGATCATTGAAGTAGGTATTTTCTATTTCCTCTCCTTATTTTTCATAATGAGGGGTGGGTATGCTATTTTTTATGTGTGTATGGATGAAACCAAACCATAATGAAGATAATTAATGAAATTTTAAAGAATTAAGGGGGTGTTCTCAATTTTTATGTTGTACACCTTATCCTTGATTATGTGTTGTGAATTGTATAGTCTTATGCCCACTAAAAATCATGGTTTTTTGTGGTCTTTTTGTGCACAAATGAACCTCTATTTTTCTAGATATTTATGTGATTTAATGGGTGTTACATGTAAAAAGTTTAATCACAAAAACTCAGTTGATTAAATGGATTCCCAGTGAACAAGAATCCTTATGTGATCTCCCCAGTTAACCAAACGGAAAGATGGAACTGAATTAATGGCATTTCAAATTTGAAAACTCCCTTTCTCAGTTCTGGTTATGTTGATGGTTGTTTCTTGGGAGGTGACATGGATATAGATAAGATCCTCTATTGTGGTGTAGTTGGTGTATTTTGGACTTGACGTCGTCTGGGGCTATATGGTGGGTCTTGGGTTGGTTCCAATACTTGAGGGTATCTCACGAATCCCTTTTGTTGTTGTGACATTACAAGAGAACTGGGTCTGAATGATTAATTTGTTGTTTGGTTATTTTTCTTTCCTTGGCATGTGGTTATGCCTGATAGATTCCCAGTAGTGCAGAATTTATATAAATGTAATTACTTGAATATGAAATCATGAATGTGTTCAATGGGGAATTGTTTTCTGTAAATGATTTGTGACAGGGTTGTGGATGTTATGTTTCTTATGAATGAATAGTAATGAGGGTGCCTTGTGTATGGGCTGGATTTGGAATCCCTAGGTTGGGATGTGTGTATGTTACCTATATATATAATTTTAGTTCTTGTGTTTCTTACTCGTGCCCCACACATGTTGAGAACTTTGTGCTGAACACTTACATTTCAAGGGGGAGGGTGTTTTTCCAAACACTCTTATGGGTGGCTGGTTATTTTCTCCATTTATTCTCCCATTCTTGAGTAGCCCAAGATCCATAGGGGAGGTTGTCATGGCCTAAGGTCCATTATAGCCCTAGATTCTTTGGGAAGGGTACGTGGTGTAGGTTGGCCCAGGTGTGTGTGGAGAGGTTGTTTCCCAAGTGTCTTCGAGATGAGGCCCATGTGTCTTTAGGCGTGGTAGCAGTTGTTCGGAGCAACGTGTGTGCGGGATGTGTGGTATTGATAGCCAAGGGGTTTCAGGCGATACGTGCAATTGTGGTAGCCCAGGTGTGTGCGGGTGGGGGGATGGCTGTGGGAATACAGTGAGGATGGCGGTATAGGTTGGACACGTAGGATGTCCTCAATAACCTGTGGTAAAGTGGTGCGTGGTACCCAAATATCTATGTGCTATTACTATTACTCTACTTGACTTGCGTTATTTGGGAGTGTGCCTTTGTAAGGTGTGGGTGGATAGTTTCTTTTCTAGGTGCTCTAGTTATCTCCTTTTCTCAAGTGGAATTAGAATGGCTCCCCACATGTGCACGAGAGCATTTGGTTTTCCCTACTAAGTATACCTGTATACTCATCCTACGTATATAAACTTCTTTCATGGTTTCAGGAGGACATTAGGGATCATGCAAGACCATACTAGATTATACTTTTGGACAATTGATGTTGTTGTTTCTCTTTTTCTGGTAATTTATTTTGGGGTTTTATTTTACTTTTATAACACTTACTTTTGTAACATGCATATGGGAATGGTTTGTTTTTGGCATTACATTTACCTTCAGTTTTAGGGTGGTTGTGATTTATATCTGATCTCTTGATGCTATTAAAACAAGGGAAATGCATTTCATTTTTTGTGTGATTCTATACCCATGTTTCTAGTCACCACTGTAGGACATATTGAAGGCAGGTCTCGGGGGTCATTATATCTACTTCAACTAGATAAAGGAAGGATCAGACAATCTGTTGTCCATTCTCTCATCATGATGATGGCGGGCTGTGAAAAAATGGTTTTAGAGGGAGGTTGAGAGATAGGATAGAGCTCGGGGTTAGTCATAGTGAATATTACATTGAATTGTAGGGAAATATTTCAAGGAAATATTGGTGTGTGAAATAGGCTAGAGAAGACAAGTTAGGACATGAGATTTAGGGCCACCTATGATTGAATGAAAGGACTTTGGGCCTACTGAATGACTAAGTGAGGCTACATTGATTACTGGGTAGAGACCCTAGGAAAGGTACATGCATCATAATGACTTTTTTTCTTGTGTGTCATGGGTATTTTGGGGATTTAAAATGAATAAGAAGTCAAAGAAAAATTTAAAACCAATCTTATACACTACTTGGGGTTATGCATTCCTTGTTTACCTTGTAGCAATGGAACCTGGATGACGACCATGAGTTGTTCGGGAGATCGGGGCCCAAATGGTTGACATGGCTTATCAACAGAGGGATGATTGAGAGGGGGAGGATGGTCAGTGGCAGAGGATTATTCATGCATTTCAGTGTCAGACCCTTGGGAAATACGAGGTAAGTACCTTGGACAGGGAGACAGAGAGCTGAGAAAAGAAGCTAGTGATAGCTTTCAGCTTGATCATGGCTCCGAAGGAGTACTGGGTTCCTCTGGCTATAGGCCAGATGCAAGGAGCAGCCCATAAATGGTGGAATCTATATCGTGGGGAGAAGAGGGTGGATGATGTTTTATGGACCGACTTCGAGAGGGAATTTTGGGTGGAATTCCACTCTTCCACGATGAAGGCAGAGAAGAGGCAGGATCAATTCTCCCTTCAGTAGGGGAGCATTTCATAAAGGGAGTTGGTTATCAAGTTCAAGGATCTACATCGTTTTTCTCTGAACCATTTTCCAGATGTGGACTCTGGGGTGAGACATTTAGAGGAGGTACTCTGACCTTCTCTTCTGTATGCTCTTACTTCCTTCACCCTCTCGACGTACTTAGAGGTCCAGATGAAGGCTGAAGTGGTATAAATGATGCACATGCTAGGTGGTGTGCCGCGAGAGGGGATCTAGTGGATTTTGTCAAAGGGAAAGACTATTAATTGTAGGTCCCCAATGTCAGCGTCTTGTAGGTTTCGACCAGTGGGGAGCAGGACCTAGCAGTTCCAGTTTCGATATCCCTATCCTCGCCCTTTCCTTGCAAGCCCAAGACCAAGGTGCTTCATTTTTGGAAGCAGTGGGAACCTTTGGAATCAGTTCCTGGATAGAGTGCAGTATAGTGGGGGTGGGCAGGTTCAGTGCCCACCTCAGCAGCAGTAGTTTACAGCCAAACCGTTTCAGCAGTAGCAGTGGGGACAACAAGATCCCTCTCCTCCGAGAGTAGACATGGCGTGAGGAGACTGACCCTATGGTGCTCCTCAAGGACCTCGACCAGGGCATGGTTGAGGAGGTGGGTGACAACAGAGAGGCAGAGGAGCTGGGCGTGGGCATTTTCACGCCACAGAGGCAATAGTTTCAGTAGGGATAAAAGTCTTTTGAGGTATGATCCGCTTGATTATCACTCTTTCTTGAACATTATTTGATTCAGGATTATGACGCTCCTTTTTACACCCGGTCTGACCATTCCATGAGTCTAAACATAGAGAGACTCTCCATGACCCTTGTGCTGAGTATGCCAGTTGTGAGTCATACCAATATGTTTGATGTTTGATGATAATATAGATTCATGTTTGGTCCACATCAGTCTAGTGGGGACAATATTCTGCTACAAATGCATCCATATGATGTCAACCTAGGAATCAACTTGTTATTTTCTATGCACGCTGTTATCGACTGCATCTAGATACGATTCATGTTCCTGAAGGGGAAGGCCAGCGTGTGGCTTTTATCGGCGAGTAGAGTTGTCAGGTGGGGAGGTGGCATGTGGAGACTGTTCGTTCTATGTTGCCCGAGGTTTCAGTAGAATTAGTGGATGATGAGATGATGGATTTTCCGAGAGTTGTTAGATAGTTACTAGATGTTTTCCTAAGGATGTTGTGACTCTACCCCCTCTATGTGACGTTGAGTTTAGGATATAATTACAACCCGGTGCTCGTCTGATTTCCATGGATCCTTTTCGGATGGTGCCTTCTGAGCTGCAGGAGTTGTGGACCCAGATTTATGATCTGATGAAGAAGGGTTTTGTCAGACCCAGCGTGTCACCATGGGGTGCTCTGGTCTTGTTCGCAATGATGGAAGATAGTGGTCTCAGGCTGGGCATATATTATAGGAGACTGAATCAAGTAATGGGCAAGAACAGTTACCGTCTTTCAAGGATAGACTATATCTTTGACCAGCTGAGGGGGGTAGGTTGGTTCTCTATGATCGATCTACGGTCTGGGAAAAACTAGGAAATGTTGAAGGATAGTGATATTCCAAAGACTACTTTCAGTTGCAGTTATGGGAACTTTGAGTTTGTAGTCATGTCGTTCGGTGTTAATAATGCACCAGTTCTGTTCATGGGCCTTGTGAACTATGTTTTCCATGTGTTTCTCAACCAGTTCACCATTGTGTTAGTCGATGACATTTTGATCCTCTCAAGATCATAGGAGGAACATACTAAGCACCTCAAGATGGTATTTGAAATACTTCGACATCACCAGCTCTATGGGAAATTGTCCAAGTGCAAGGTCATGACTTGAGAAGTGCATTTCCTTGGACACATGGTGTATCAACAAGGGGTATTATTTAATCCGTCAAAGATGTAAGTGGTTGTTTCTTGGGAAGCACCCATGAATGTGGTGGATTTTCTCAGTTTTCTAGGTCTGTCAGGCTATTATTGGGGGGTTTCACCCAACTTCTCTTGAGTTGGAGCCCTGAAAGCGTTGACTAGAATGGACCAGTCCTTTTTGTAGAGTGAGAAATTCCAGGAATCCATTAATTATCTAAAATTGAAGTTGGTTAGTGCCCTAGTGCTTAGGCTACCAGAGGAAGGGCTATTGTTTGAGGTGTTTTGTGTTGCTTCTGCACTTGGCCTAGGGTGTGTGATGATCCATCAAAGGGGAGTGATATCTTATAGGTCTAGGAAGATACATCATAAAGAGTATAACAATTACACAAATGACATAGAGCTTTCAGTATTAGTGTTCGCATTAAAGTTGTGGCGGAATTACCTCATCAGGGATCACATTCTGGTATTCAAATATCATAAGAGTTTGAGGGATATTTTTCCCCAATGGGACTTGAACATGGGAACGTTGTGGCCGATGCCTTAATCAGTAAGTCATGGAGGGAAGCCTTTTAGTAATCGTTGGATGATTAGAAGGAAATAGAGTATTTGGCTTCCCTACACCTAGATGTAAGGGTGGATGGTGGTAGTGGTTGTATGTTTCAGATGAAAGTGCCTTCCTCTCTACTACCAAAGGTGTAGGAGTCTCAGTGGAGAGACATAGAGAGTGAAGTGATGTGCAATTGAGTTAAATAGGACAATTCTTTGGAAGGATGGTTGGAGGATAGTCAGAATTATATGCTTTTCTGAGGATAATAGTTTTCCCTAGAGATGTTGTGTGAGGTAGTTCTCTGTGAGTTTTATAACTCTCTCATAATGGTACACATGGATTTTCCACGATGTACTAAGGCCTGAGGGAACTGTTTTTGAGGTCCGGGTTGAAATGGGTAGTGGCGGAGTTCGTAGAATGGTTCTTGGTGTGCCAGCAAGTGAAGGCTGAACACCATGTCACAGGAGGATTGTTGCAGGCTTTAGATGTCCCCAAGTGTAAGTGGGATGTCATATCGATGGATTTAATCACATGACTATCCAGGGTTCAAGGAGGCAGCCATTCTATCTGGGTAGTGGTAGATCTGCTGATGAAATCAGATCACATTCTGGAGATCAAGGAGTTGAGTGCATTGGATGCCTTATCACAGAGATATGTAGATGAGGTGGTGTGGTTGCATGGAGTTATGAGGTCTATAGTATTATATAGGGATTCATGGTTTACCTCACAAGTCTGGAGGGGATTTTAGCATGCTTTTGGCACCCAACTACGTCTTTTCACTACCTTCCACCCCCACACAGATGGGCAGACAGAGCAAACCATCTAAACACTAAAGGATATTCTATGAGAATGTGTTTTGGACTTTTTGGGATCATGGGAATGACATTTTACCTTATTATAGTTTTCCTAAAATAAAAGATATCACACTTCTACTGGCATTGAACCAATTGAAGCTTTGTACGGGAGGTCGTGTCATTTGCCTGTGTGCTGAACCGATGTTGGGGAGGTAGGTGTTATTGGCCCATAGGTGGTGTAAAGCACAATGGAGAAGGTTTATCATGTGCGTGAGAGGATGAAGGCAGCCCATGATATGCAGAATTCATATGATGATCGTGGAATAAGTCCCTTACTATTCTAGTTTAGATACCATGTGTTCTTAAATGTTTCCCCTTGACGTGGGCAGTAAAGGTTCAACAAGGGGAGTAAGCTCTCTTCCAGGTTCGTCATGCCCATTGAAGTTTTGGGGCGAGTTGGTGACATGGAATATCAGCAGGTTATGCCACCTCAGTTGGAAAGGATCCATGATGTTTTCCATGTATCCTAGCATCTTTAATATCTACATGATTATTCCCATGTCATTGACTGAGGAAAATTTGATATAAGGGATGATTCTATGATCGTGGAACGACCTGTGAAGATAGAGGATCGAAAGTAAAAAGTTACTTGTGGAAGAACCATCCCTTTGTTTCATGTTTTATAGAGGCATGATGGCCCTGAAGAGAGTACTTGGGAGTGAGAAGCTCAAATACACACCCGTACCCAAAGCAATTTTGAGTTTCTATTTCGAGCCTTCCTTGTTATTCTTATTTTTGTGACCTCATGTGATGTAATGGTGAAATTTTTGGTTTATGAAATGTTTTGTTCACTTACGTTGTGAATAGTTATGATAATCCCTAATATGTGGGGAATGGAGGACCTGAACCCCAATCAAGACGCATTACGGTGGATGCAATTAAACCCATGCGGGTGAGTCATAGCCGCCCAAAGCAGATAGTTTCTTGACATGGAGGAAGGAACTCCCCAATACGTGTGGCAGGAAAATGTGGTCCTTGGGATTCATATGGATGTTTGATGTGGTTTTCCCTGACATGTATCTTCCGGAGGGGTGGTTTGGGTTACTATTTTATTCTTGAGGGCGTGAATAATTTTGAGTGGTATCTGATGTAATGGCCCAGACTCTCCTCGTTAATTACATTTCAAAAATTATAAGTGTTGGGGTGTCCTTGACTCATCGATCAGTCCAACACATAAGCTCCACTAATCATCTCCACGGATCAGCTCCACTAATGACCTCCCCTGATCATCTCCACTAATCAACTCCATTGCTCAGCTTCACTGATCAGCTCCACTGATCAGCTTCACAAATCGGCTTCACTGATTATCTGCACAGATCAGCTTCATAGATCAGTTTCACATATCGGTTTCACCAAATCAGTTTCATAGATTGGTTTCACCAAATTTGTTTCACCTAATCATTTTCTCAAACCAGTTTCACCCTATCGATTTCACATATCAGTTTCTCCAAATCGGTTTCACAGATCGGTTTCACGAAATCGGTTTCACTGATCGGTTTTACCCAATCAGTTTCATGGATCGGTTTCACCAAATCGGTTACTCAAATCGGTTTCACAAAATTGGTTTCACTAATCAGTTTTACCAATTTGGTTTCACAGATTGGTTTCACCAAATAGGTTTCAAAGATCAGTTTCACCAAATCTGTTTCATAGATCGGTTTCACCAAATGAGTTTCACAGATCACTTTCACCAAATCGATTTCACAGATCAGTTTCACAAAAATGGTTTCACAGATCGGTTTCACCAAATCCCTTTCAAAAATCGGTTTCAACAAATCGGTTTCACAGATTGGTTTTAGAAAATCGGTTTCACATATTAGTTTCACCAAATCGGTTTCATAGATCGGTTTCACCCAATTGTTTTCACATATCGGTTCACAAAATTCATTTCACAGATCAGTTTCACCCAATCGAGTTCACAGATAGGTTTCACCAAATTGGTTCCATAGATCAGTTTCACCAAATCCATTTCAAAGCCATTTTTAGCACCATAAACAACATTTTAAATCCACTAGGAGTGGGGAGACCATCAATATTCCCATTTCCCCTCTTAAATGAAATCCTTTAATGAACAACTATTTTGGCCATCCCTCCTATGGGAATTATAAAATAAACAATTAATTCTATCATGTTTTACTGTCTAACAATTAGGTGAAACCACGCCCCACCTTTAATACTGCTCAAGATCCTCTTATCCCATAATGCCAGGATCTCACCTTTTATCGCACAAGAATTTCTTTCTTCCAGGATGGTCACTTTTACTTCTTCTCCATGGTGCGTTTGGAGTCCCCCTTACCGAGGCGAGCTGTGTGACAGTGCTGGTGCCTTTCCTTCTCATTCTTAGTGTCTTCCGAGTTCCTCTCATTCAAGTCGTTCATCCCCAGTTATTAGAGCCAGGAGAAAAAAATTGATCTTTGATCATTCAGGTAGGGATTTTCCTTCGTCTCTCCTTAGTGTGTATCATGCGGGGTGGGTATGTTATTTTTTCTGTGGGGATGGATGAAACCAAACCATAATGAAGATAATAAAAAAATTCATAAATGAAGGGGGTATGATCAATTTTTATGTTGTAATCCTTATCCTTGATTATGTGTTGTGAATTGTATGGGCTTATGCCCACTGAAAATCATGGTTATTGGTGGTTATATTTGTTCCCTGATGAACCTCTTTTTTTCTGTATATCAATGTGACTGAATAAGTGTAAAATGTATGCTAGTTAATAGAGTAAAATCGATTGATGAAATGAATTTCCTGTGAATAAGAATCCTTGTGCGATCACCCCGGTTAACCAAACAGACTTATTGAACTGAGTTAATGGCATTTCAAATTTGAAAACTCCCTTGCTCTGTTCTAGTGATTTTGACGGTTGATAGTTGGGAAGCGACATGGATGGGGATGGGATCCTCTATTGTGGTGAAGTTGTTCGCTTTTGGATATGAGGTCATGTGGGGATGCATAGTGGGTCATGGTTTGGTTCCAATACATCAAGGGATCTCACTGATCCCTTTTGATGTTGTGACTTTACAAGAGAATTGGGTGTGAATGCTTAATTTGTTGTTTGGTTGTTTTTTACCTTAGATTATGGTTATTCCTGATATTTTCCTAGTAATACAGAATTCACATAAATGGAATTACTTGAATATGAAAACATGAAAGGGTTGAATGGGGGAATTGTTTTCTAGGAATGAGTTGTGATAGGGTTGTGGTTGTTATGCTTCTTATGAATGAATAGTATCAAGGGTGCTTGTGTATGGGCTTGTTTTGGAATCCCTAGGCTTGGATGAGTGCTTGTTACCTATATATATAATTATAGTTCTTATGTTTCTTTATCCGTTCCCCACCCATGATAATCACTATGTGCTGAACACCCACATTTCATGGGGGAGGGTGTTTTTCCCAAAACTACTATGAGTGGCTGGTTATTAGCTCATTTTCTACTCCTTTTCTATAGTAGCCCAAGATCCTTCAAGTAGGTTGTGATAGCCTATGGTCCATTATAGCCCAAAATTCTTCGGCCAAGGTACTTGGTGGTGGTTGTCCTTGGTGTGTGAAGGCAGGTTGTTTCTCAAGTGTCTTCAGGATGAGGCCCAAGTGTCCTCGGGTGTGGAAGTAGTTGTCCAGACCTAGGTGTTTGGGAGATGTGTGGTAGTGATAGCCTAGGTTATTGTGGGCGAGATGTGTGATTGTTGTATCCCAGGTGCGTGCAGGCGTGGGGATGGTAGTTCTATAGCAGTGAGGATTGCAGGAGAGGTTTGACGCATTGGATGTCCTCAATTACCTGTTGTAAATTGGTATGGGGTACCCAAATATCTATGTTATATAAATATTACACTACATGACTTGCGTTATTTGGGGAGTGTTCCATGGTAAGGTTTGGGTGGATAGTTTCCTTGCTAGGTGATTGGGTTATCTCCTTTTCTCAGGGGGCATTATAGTGCCTCCCCACTTGTGCACGAGAGCCTTCTGTTTTCCCAACAGAGCATACATTTATACTCATCCTACATATATAAACTGTTTTTAGGGTTCCAAGAGGACATCAAGGATCGTGCGGGACCATACTAGCTCAGACGTTGGGATAGTTCATGTTGCTGTTTTTCATTTACTGGTACTTTCTTTGGGGGATTTCTTGTACTTTTGTAACACTTACATTTGGAACATGCATATGGGAATGGATTGCTTTTGGCTTTACTTTTCCCTTAATTTTTTGTGTTGTTGGGATTTACTATATTATCTATTGATCCTATTAAATAAAAGGGTAATTCCTTCCATTTTTTGTGTGATTCTATACCCTCGGTGCTAGTCGCCACTCCAGGACCTATTAAAGGAGAGTATCAGGGTTCATTATCTCTAATTCAACTAGATGATGGAAGGGCCATGCAATATGTGGTCCCTTCTCTCATCTTGGTGGTGTCAGGTCATGATAGGAACAATGATAAATTATTATGTTATCATTCCATCCTAGATGTTAAATTGGATGGAAGGAAATGTGTTATCCAATTTATGAAATATTTAATTATATAATTCATGTTAATATAATAATTCATTCATTGTGAATAAGCAATTTTTTTAGTTAAGTCAATTTAATCTTAAAAAAATATATTTACTTTATATATTATTTCAATGATTTGTATGAGTAAATATAATAATAAATATCTATAAATTAAATAAAGTATATTTTAAAATAATAATCAATATTTTTAAAATCATCATATTAATGTTATCTTACGGTGATTTTTTTTTTATTTTTTGGAAAAGAATTATTTTCCAATGAATAGTGAAAATAATGATTTTATAAAACATTAATTTTTTATTTTAAGAAGCCTATTTATTATTTTAAATTGTTCCCAAATTTATATTAGTAAACTATTGTTATATATAGTCAATTTAATTTCCTTTTAACAGTACTTATACCTTATTTTTGTATAAGTTCATTTTTGGGGTTAAAAATTCATTTTTTCACGAAAATAGTCATATTCTTGCATTTCACTAGATTAATATTAGTTTTTTTTTCTGAAAATTGTATCTTTTGAATTTTTAAAAACAAATTCCTTATTTGGAATTATAATGTTATAATTTATTAAATATGTCCCATGAATTTTTGAACAATATTAATATTAACCTTGGTAATTTTTATTACAATAATAATGGGTAAACTGTGTAATTTAGGATAAAAATAAAATTATATGGACTATAAAATGAACTTAATACATCCCCAAATATTATTATAATATTCAATTTCAACCACAATAAAATATGGTTTAGTTATATGACCATTTGGGGTTATATTTATGAAGTAATTATATATATATTTAATTAAATTTTAATGATGTCATATTCATATTTTGTACAAAATTAAATTTTTTAAAATGTTATGATATAGAAGGAATATTAAACTACAAATAGTATTGTAAATTTTAATTTTAATTTATATGTCATAGTAATTTATTACAAATTTTTAGTATGGAAATTAATGTACTAAAAAATTACACAATAATGATGTAGCAATTATTCATTAAATGAAAATATCAATTAAATGATAATAAAAATATTAAAATAAGTATAATATTAATTAATTATGTTTCTTAATTAATTATTTAGATTATTATTATTTATTATTGTTGTCTTAAAATATTTTTTTGATGTTATGAAGTTTTTTATTTTCATAAACTCAGTTTAATAAATAGTGTCCAAATTGAAATTAACGATATTTAAAAAATATTATTTTATTTAATGGTATAATATTTCTAAAAAACATAAATTATTCAAAATGATTAGTGTATGGTTAATTATGTAATAAATGATCCATTTTTTGGTCATTTGTCATTATATATTGACTATATTATCTCTTAAATAGTAAAAATCCATTTTTTCATGATAATAGTTAATGGAATTAAGTATTGGTCAAAACCAAAACATAAGGGAGAAAATGTGACTGAAAATTTTCAAAAATTCATTTAAGGGAGTATATTGATCCATATTAATATTATATTATAAAAATAAATAAATTTTGATCCATTTTTAATTGAAAATAAATGTATATTAATTTAATATTTAGATAGATTTCAAATATACTCCACCTCAATTATTAATAAGCAATACTAAACTCACATATTCACAACAAATTGAGCTTTATATAAAAAAAACCCACTCATTTACATTCATAGGAAACTTAGTTAGGTTATTCAGGTTCCTTTCATTCAAAAATACCTACCCTAGGTCACTGAAGATATGTTATAAATGATGTCATCCGAAGAAGAGGTAATCGTCTTTACCAACAATATCTTGTTTATTTATTCTTCTACTTCCTACTAATGTTTTATTTAAAATTATAAATTAATAAATATAATATCAAATATTTTATGAGATTTTATTATGATTATATAACAACCATATTCAACCTTTTATACATCACATGTAAAATGAATGCACTGTGCGTGTGTGCGTACGACTTACCTTCTCCATGTCATGTTATAATTTTTTTTCATCACCACATTACATTGGGTGGGTATAATGCTGTAAATAATGTAAATATTCAATGATATTTATGACATTATATTAACACTCAAAGAATATATGTATAATTAAATTTAAATCCTTTCCACTATTAAGGAAATCATAACATCGCTCGTGCGTACGTCGACCAATAGTCTCCATGACACGATGTAATTTATTTTCAATGCTCACCATTAAATAATGGTTAAAATATATATTATTAATATGTATGACATATATTATCCTAACATCAGTCATGTATTTTACATATTTATATCCTATGCAAAAGAACCGTGACATTCACGAAAAAAATTGCATATGAAACTGAAGTAGTTAACAGATGGAATAAGGGTAACGACAAAATATTATTAATTGGATGGTGATTAGATCAAATAATAGGATCATATATGATTTCTTAAATATGTATATGGTTCTATAATAGATTAATAAGAATATTTAAACCATTTTATATGATGTTATAAAAATTTTAACTAAAGTAAATCTCAAGGTAAGGGTTTCTCATCTAACTTTTACTTTTGTGGGACAAATGAATTATTCACCACTTATTTACATTGTTTGGAGAATATAATAATACATTGATATATAATATTCTGAATACCTATTTATTTATGGTGTATAAATATTCATTTAATGTTATTTGATTTATTGGATATATTATTTCAATGATTACAAAATCGAAATGGTTTATTTCAAAATATCAACATTATTTGAGATTTTAAAAATTTATGTCTCCTTAAAAAAATAATAAAATTAATAAAAAATGTTTTCTAAATTATTTTATTTATTTTTTAATGTTATCCAATTATTTTTAAATTTCATTTTCCCCCTTTCTTAATTTTTATAATATGTTTCAAAAATAATCTTTTTCTTGTCTTACATAATGTTATTTTATGATATAGATTAATTTTTTTAAAGGAATTATTTTTAACTAATTTTAACAGATGTGAATTTCCCATCATCATGATTCCATATTAATTGTGAGCATAATTTACTAGTTTGATATGTTTTTTAATGATTTTTTTATTATGGGTTATGTTTTTATAATTTAGATATTATTTTTAATATAGAAATATATGTTTTCTACTAAAATTTCCATATAATATTGTTATTGAATTTTCATTTATAGAAACATAATATATTGAATTTTATGTTTATGATTTACATTAATGATATCATTCATCATATTTATTCATATTGTATATGGTTATTTTTTCTGTTAAAAGTACTATTTAATTTAAATATTTTACTCAATACCAATATATGTTGATAATACACATTTTTTAAGAATTAAAACATGTATAAAATAAATGAAAAATTATTTAGAAATTTAAAAAATGGGTTTTGATTTGATAATGCATGATTTTTTATTCATTGGCTGTCTCAGGATAAAAATTTATTGGCTAAACCTATTCAGTTTATAACAAGTAGTTTTAAACAATATAGTGAATTGAGTTGACATTAGAGATAATGTGGGACAAAAATAATAGTATAGTTTTAAATTTTATTGTGAATGGAATGTTTCGTATTGGTTTTGTGTGCTTGAGACTATTATTGAACAATAATTAATCATTTTCTTCATTAGAATCTTAGTTTTTATTATCCATGATATTTTCTCTATAAAGATATAAATGGATCCATTTCATTCATAGTAATTAAACAAATTGGAATTTGATTCCATTTATTTTCCAATCAATAATTATAATTCCATATCATATCATGTTATTAATCTGATTAAATTGGGGTGCATATTCTACTTTTTACATTTTTATGTTGATTATGCTTGTTTATTCATGATATATTATTATGTACATAACCCATACATAGAATTTTATGTAACCCATTTCTTATGATTTACATTAATATGAATCCATGAAGAGTAATATAACTAGTAAGAAAGGATACACTCAAGGTAATAATGTCATTATAGAAAAAATTAAGTACTTTTTATTTTAAAATGTAATATGGAAATCATGTATATATCTTCGTTACCAATATTACTAAACTCTGTTGTCTATTAGGACATGATTACATGAATATTTAACCACTATAAGTATATAAATATTAATATATAATATATTTAAATAAATATGAATATGTATAATTATATTTATAGACTCATATATATATATATATATTAATGTATATATAAACACACACAAACACAAAAAATATGTTATATATCTATTTAAAAATATTTATATGTAAACCAATATATATATATATGAATGAAAGGTAAAGAAATATATATATATAAAAAGATATATAAAATTAAATGAAACAAAAACAATATTATTGAGTAGAAAAGGTGCCACTATATGGGTTGGTGGTCTCTAGTTCGAAACACACTGGAGGAATGGGGGGTGCACAAGTGGGTAGTGTTATCTAAAGCACTGATAGGGGCATCACTGATAATGGTGGATCATTGAATAAAAGGTTTGGAAAAAATTGTACCCCTTTATTAGTGGTCCCATTAATAGCACTTAAAAATTATTTATAAAGGCCGCATTTATTAGTACTAAAAAACACTGTAAAATACTCCCTTTATCTTTAACTTTTTTAGCACTACTAAAGGGATAATTAATCAAATATTTTTACGATCATTATTCATGTATACATTTTCACGTCTCTCATTTTATTATAACTTCAATAGCTCTGATAATATTCTTTTAATAGAGGTCTCAAAGGCCCAATTTGCAGTGCGGGTGGAATTAGATCCCTTCTATAAGCATAATAACTATAATAGACCTGAACATGCACTCCTAAATTTGATACTAAAAAATGATCTCTACATTTTCAAGTTTGACACAAATGAAGGTGACTCAATTTTAGAAATTAAAAAATTAAAAAAAATTAAATATAGTATTACTTATTTACCCATAGTTCTTTCAGGTTCTGATATTTATAGTCTTCATAAAAACCCTTACATAAATAGTACCCTTATCAATAAATAGTCACTTCTCCCATTTAACCTATAATTACATATTTCACATGTCATGATCATCCTAATACGTATGAATCCATTAAAGAGATAACTCATTCAAATATAATATTGAAATCAAGGGAAAAATGAAAAATAATATGGTTCGCAACAAATGATCAGTAAAGGTAGATATAATCATTAACATTTTAATTCCATCAGTGAGTATAAGAAGATAATAAGGGTATAATTCCATAATTAAAGAGAATTTTCACCACTTAGGAATATTCATACACATTAATAACTCGATCATAAAAAATAAAAAAAATTAAATAATTATTTAACAAAGAATTAGTCATAAAAATAAATAATAATGACCCATTTGATATCAATCTTGATCAAAATAACCATATGAAATAGATAGAAACAATAAAAAACATGTTAGAATATTTTGAATAATATCAATAATGAAGACATACATTAATAATTCAATTTGAATAACCATACATATGACATCCCATTTAATAATGTAGAGAAAAATTTCATTACCCAATTCATTGTATCGGTATTAGGGTGCACTCATCATGTAAGCTATATTGGGCTCCCCATGTGCTATATTAGCAGAACAATAATATAAGAAATATCACTCTCACCAGGAACAATATGGGGACATCCATGATCGTAAATAATGTCAATGTTCCATTTAAGAGTAAAGTACATATATAATTGATTTCACCATAATATCATATAATAAACCATTATTATTTTCATAATGTGAATAACTAGTGGAGAAGAAACAAGCTCCATGATAATCTCATTCAATGATGGTTAAAGGGTCAAAGATAAATTGGTTTTATAAAAAAAAAATTAAATAATCTTAATCCATATAGAGAAATAATGAGGATGGGTTCATTAAAAATTAACCACGTTTGATCATAAGTTACAACTTTGTTTGAGGATGTTTATGTATGGAAATATAATTGAAATATCATCAAAAATATTTCTGGTGAAATTATCCTTTTCATTATGAAAATAACATTTATGAATTAAAAAATAAAAAAATTAAAAAAATTTATTTATTGAAAACAACCATGGAAACATATAATGGAATTTTTAATGAAAATAATTGTCATCATAGTTGGAAAGTAGTTTCATGTCATAAATATTAAAAGTAATCATTTTTTAATTTTTTTTAATAAAACATAATCAAAAGTGACTCTTATTGACATCACTATGAAATTTCATTTCAAAAAAAAGTCAAATGATCTGCGAACTATAATTTTTAAATCATTTAATTATAAAATGATTTTTTTGGGAAAACATTTAGACTAAATTCATTTGGAATTGTAATAATACCAATTTAAATCAAAATACAAGATCCATATCACATACAAAAAACATTTTTGAGGATTATTTAATCAAAAAAAGAGGAAATATAAATAAAAAATGTTAACAAAATTCAGAAATTGTTCATAATAAAGATATGTGGTTCAAAAAAAATAAGGGAATATGTTTTCCTAAAAAAGGTAATTTGACATAAAAAATCCAAAAAATGAAGAAGATTGTAACCTAAATTCTTTTCCACTTTAGTAATATTTTATATCATATACCCTAAGAAAGAATAACATTAAATGAAACACAAAATATCAAGAACATAAGGTGTCTCATGATATAACATGGAAATGGGGTGGTTAATAAACCTCAAAAAATATTATTGGTTTGTAAACATTACAATATTCCTCAATGAATTTAAATTGAGATGAAGTACATTACAATTTTGATAATTTATGGACCAACACAAATGCAAACATAAGACATTATAAAAATGTGTATATAATAATATGTCACGACCCATCCTAGAGGGTCCTGTGTCATGAATACCCCATTCCCACCTCTGATATGCAATGATATGTAGACTATATCCAAGTAGGTATATCCAACAAAAGGGAGACATTTTCCTAAGTACTTTTACATATGAAAACATCTCAAACTCAAAAGGTTGAAAAGAAAACATCTTAAGTAAAAATATTCATGCATACCACTATATCCCAATCAATAAATCATGATTGGAATGTAAGTTGTAGTAATGTAATACTGGGGAAGAATACATGGACAACAAAATGTGTGTACCAATCAAAAAGTCAAACCAATAAACAATGGTACTGGGACTCATGTTTGTAGTCATAGGAATAAACCCTAGTGTTAATGAACTCACCAAGAATTGTATGTTATTAGTCCACCTGTAACTCTTAAACATGGTAAAATGTCTTCACATGACATGACACATGTACTCCAATCCCATGTAGGGGTCAGTTAAACAATGCTTAGTAGGAAACCATGAAAACTGAAAGGAATATCATAGCGAAAACACCACGAAGATGTTACCAAATAAAAATACCACAAAGGGAAGACATCACTATGAATATATAGTTATATCAACATTGGTATATGTCTATAACACATATAACTCTAAAATCCAAGTGTAGAAATAAAATATTTCACTTCTAGCTGTGTGGATCTACTCAGGGCATGCTTGTATTGGGAGACATCACTCATCATTCTATCTAATAGAAGCACATATAACCGGTCTACCAATAAAACCTAGGATAACACTAGAGTTTTGAAAAGTTATGTAAATTCCATTATAAAAAATGTATTTCTAAGTCTAATAGTTTCAATAACACATGGAATTTTTCCAAAACACAGAGAGTGGGTAACAAACGAAGTGTCGGTAACACACAGAGTTTATGTAACTAACAACATTTTAGTAACACATGGAGTGTCTGTAAAATAAGGATTATCCATAAATAATTGTGTTAATTAAACTCATGGAGTTTCATAAGAACATATATTATTGGTGAAACATAGAGTGTCAATAAGTTATGCATCCCCCTTTTCACATAGTCACCAAGCCATATCCAGCCATAGGATTCTGCGTGTAATGCGATTGTACATAAAAAACCAACCCCTCAATCAATTAGTCCTTATTTAGAATTCTAAAGAAACACAATTATAGTATCTCAAAGGGATTTATTTTTCATAAGTGTCCCAATACCACAGATGCCTCATCAAACAGATTCACAGTTTTAATGTGATGGTTTTTTTTTATAAAAAGGACAGACCATGGGCCGGTTTGGGTTTAATATTCATGACAAACGATATAAAAGGACCCAGTTTGACCGAATTATCAAGACTAATCTCATCAGGTCTAGTTTGATTGCCTTCTAGACCCATCCCACTATGCTGATGTGTCCATCCCATGGGGATGCTCGAGCGGCCCCGCCACTAATGTTTTACAAGTGACATGCATACCGGTTTGCTACGACAGATGCGTACCACATTTTCCAAACCCCCTTTGTATATGTGGTTTTCCCTGACCACGTGGCTCCCCCCTATGTAACTTGGTCAATGTTGCACCACCGAGTTTAACATGGTACATAGCTGCCTCCCGAGACCCCGTCATTGTCCCTACAATCGTAGGCTCCTATAACTGTGAATGAGCCACATTTCACATGGCTGCCTCTACCATAGGGCTCCATAACAACATTCCACTACTAGTAGAGCCTTCCTCGGGTCATAGGTTATCATTCAATGATATTTTTTCGAAATAGAAGAACATATGTGATCCTTGGGTTGCGGAATTCACCAACTTGGGCTTGGATCGATGTCACGATCCATTCTGATGATTGGTTACTCAAATAGTGATATATTATGAACCAATTATATCCATACATCACCATTTTCAGTCCACCCCCATTCTCCAAAATGATCACTGATTTGTTATATTATATCATTTTCCATGTATTGTGTTGGAAATGATCAATCGATCGCAACATGTCAAGTCACCGGCAAGATGAGTAATGCTCACAATGGAAAAATAATGAGAGAAGAAAAGTATAAATCAACCAATAAGAAAGGATCATGATAAATGGTTGTATTGATTTTGGTTCATTTATTTTATTACTATAATATATATCCCACAAATAATCACAATATCATTCTTATATCCAAAACCTATAAAAGTAAATCTTATCCAGCAACAATGATCGATCCATATGCCAATTTGATTGTAGATTGGTCGACGTTCATCATGGAATTCATGATCCGTAAAATGAAATAAAATTACACGTTACCTACCTTGATTAGTTTCTATCACTAATTAATAATATTCATCACTGCATTGGTGTGGTGGAAGATCCTTCAAATCCAATGTTTTTCATTGATCTTTGATCCACTATTCCCCATAGTTCATCAATAGAGCTATATCTCTCCACTTCGGAGGAATTATAGGGTTATTATGATAATATTGAATTATATAAAAATAATTTTTTAAAATAAAATACCTCATATCATCAAGAATAAAATAATATAATTAAAATATTTTAATAACATTTCTGTCCAAAAATTATGTTTCACACCCAGCTGATATCGACCAATTTTAGGCCTCACCTTAAGAAAACATCCCCTCATGAACTCAACAATGGTATTCTATTTCTTATCTAAGATAACGTTTATGAGATATTAGAATTTTAATAAATAATTATTTTATTATTTTATTTTATTTTTGATTACTCCCCTAGTATCTTTTTGTACATATGACCTACACAGACCAAGGTTCGATTGAACCAAGGGTAAAGGCATTATTCTAAGATCAAGGGTGCCCTTGGATATTAGATCTAGTCAAAAAATTAAATTTTATTTCACCTTTTATGAAAAGTCACATATGCATGTTATTATAAACTACATTTTTTCAATGAATTGTTCCGAGCATACTGAGCATCCAAATCGCATGCCTTCTCAATTTCTTCTCCTATAATTTTCCCAAATAATTTTTAAATAGAACATTGAAAACATTTATGTCATTAAATTCTACCTACATTAGTGATTTATTCCACCAAAAGGCAAAACAAATGGATCCTCAAACAATTGAGGTAACTGAATAATGATTTGAGCCTCCCACTCCCATGTGCTCTCATGGAGATTCTCATTCTCAAAATAACATGCAACAAAATAATCATCCACCCATAAAATAACTGCTCCTCCAGGTCATTGTACTCAATTGTGTACTCATCATATGTTTCCCCATCATCATGTTCTTGCTTTCCCTAGTCCATGAAAAGTGATGAATCATTAATGTATCTCCTCAGTAGAGACGTATGAATGAATTTTCAGACCCAATCAAACTTTGGGGGTTGATCCATCTGGTACTTCCCCTTCCCAACTCTACACGGTGTCAGAAAATGGCCAATGAAACTTGAAGATAGCTTCTCTTCACAGCCAAATAATAATATCATTCATCGAGAAATGACTTGAAGGAACACATGGTCTCCCTAATCAAACTGTAAAGGCCTCTATCATCTGTTATCATATGATTTTTGATTTATCTATGAAAAATTCATCCTCTCATATATATCCAACACCTTCTATATAGTCACCTGCACCAACATTGGGCACATGAGTTCCCAATCTCTTAGGTTAGTCCCATAATGTTGCGACCTATGGGATCACCCATACCAAGTCTTAATTTGCCCCATACTGATGGTGGAGGGTAGCTGTTTTTGTTTGAAAACTCTAGCAGTGGTAGTTGATCCTCCAAAATACATCCAAAATATAACATGAAATTTCATAGCATGTACTCCATTTTATAAATGGCATCTTTAGTCTGGCCAACATCTTATGAGTGAGACACTATTCTCAAGAATAACTAAGTCCCAAATTCTTCTTATAATCACTTCAACATCTAATATGTGAAGCGAGGATTATGATATAATACAATCATCGATAGAACTCCATGAAGCTAAAATATCTCCTTCATGTAGAGGCATCAGAATATCCATACTAAACTATGATCTGAGATAAGTAAGAAGTGGTATGACAAGATTATTCAGTCAATGATCACCCATATCATATCATTTCCCCTAGACGTATGTGGTAAACCCATCACAAAGTCCATTTTTATTCAATACCACTTATTTTATAGAACCTCCAAAGGTTGAGTCAAACCTGATGGGATCTGATGCTCAGCTTTCATTTTTTGACTTGTATGACTTCAAGACACAAACTCTACAATGTTCTTCTTCATCCTTAGCCACAAACTGATGATAGAGGTCCTATTACATCATCTCCCCTTCTATATATACCACTAAAGGGGATACATGGAACTTATTAAGACACTTCTTTTGCAATATAATTAGTATCATAATGAATCCTATGAAAATAAAAATGTTATCCCCACCTATTAAATATTAATAAGGGTAATGTAATATGTACATTTGATCACATAAATCCTCATAATCAGTATCCATATTTTGTACCTATCTAACTCATCGTAAGAGTGGAGGGGGGGAAACCATTGACTAGATATAAGCTTCTCCATGTCTATCTACAATGGATATATTCAATGTGGATAAATTATCTGATATCTAATTCAACATATTTTATCTAGACCTCTTGCTAAGAGAGTCTTATACAATGTTCCCTTCCCAGGAATATATATAATCCATATGTCATAGTCAATGAGGAACTCTAGACATTACCATTGTCTTAATTTTCAATACTTCTCAGAGAAGTTATACTTGAGACTCTTGTTGCAAATGTAGATGGTAAACTACTCACCCATTAGGTAGTGTTTCCACGTATTTGATGTGAAGACTACTAAAACTAACTCAATATCATGGTCATGTTGTTCTACTCATGTGATTTCAATTCGAATGAACCATCGGAAATCACTGCATACCTCTGTATCTGGACACAACCACGCCAGATTCCGGTTGCATCACAAAACTCTATGTTCTCGACCAATCCTATGGAAAACTAAAGAGGGGATATCTCATCAAAATAAAACTCATCCTTTTCACGATCAATTCCATCTCTAATATTGAGATGACATGTCTGAATAAAATACATCTCGAATCCATGACGTACACTTCAAGATTTTCCAATAATCTATTTCTCTTGAAGTGTGTCTAGAACCATCCTCAAGTGTATCTTGTGCTCCTTCTCAGACACTATGTACACAATGATTTTATCAATTAAGATTACATTGGGATACCCAGTGTGAATTACTATTTCACATAAGGCCATTTCACTGCAGGTCCTCCAAATTCAACCTTAGCTAACAATGCTTCGCATGAATCATCCGAAATTATGGTGTCGATATCGGTATCCTCCTATGGTGTAGATCAATATATAATTATATCACTTAACGAGGAGGTAATCATTGAACATTATCTTAGAATATTTCCTTATACTCTTCCAATATTTTTGGAAATTGGAGAATCAAAACATCTATGAAACTGATGGTCAAGATATCCAACTGACGAGTAATTAGTTGCACCCTCCTATGCATAAGTCCATCCTGAGCAACAATAATTTCCTATTAATAGATTAAATGGGAAATATTGGTCTATTGTAATAGAATACAAACACCCTTTCCTTAAAACAATCATTCTAATCATGAAATATATCTACTAGACCATACTTATAATGGCATGGATGCTACTACAATGAGAACCCATCCGAAAATATCCCATTTATGATTCATGTGACACTGTTGGAAACAGTACCTGGTCATTGGGTCTCCTCTAGTAAGAATCTCTAAATGTGATGTTCAAGTTAATGGATTAATCAGAATCACTAAGTATCCAACAATAAAAGTGGTTGGAATGGAAATCACTAAAAATAGTTTCTATCAATAACGCATCTAATGTCGAAAGGCAAACATCATACAATGGACCATTCCTACAGTGATAGTGTGATTGAATGAAGTTGTATCATCCCATGTCCTCCATCACTATGAGATCTTTAAGGGGAAACTATGGGTGGTGGTGGTTACACAACAAAACATTGTCCACCTCATACTGCATCCTTAGCTCCTCTACCATGTCCTCCACCTGATAGATTTTTCTACCCTAGTCGGTGCCTCTTACTTGGAGGTCATCAAATGACTCTATGAATGCATCCAAAAAAGAGGGAAAATAATGCATGTAATTCCCCTTCCTACAAATATTTTAGAAATACCTATTACTCCTGGAACTAGCTCCCTCCATGGAACTTCAGAAAAAACATCATATTCTATGGCATACACCACACACTAGCTACTGGGAGGTTTTTATGACTCTACATTCTAGGTGATCACTACCTAAAAATCAAATGATCATTGTTGGGACTATGTCTATAATTGTCTTGCACCAAAAGGCATATCATAAAATTATTTTGGAATGTAGAATCCACCCGAACCCTTGAATTTTTCCTACGAAATGATCAATTGGATAATGTTCCCGTATTGGCCATCCTGAATGAAAACTACTAAGTGGCTGGCTCCCCTCAGAAATGCCTCATTAATCATCGGCTAGAACTCCTCATCCTTCTATGGAATCCTCAATGGATGGTGTTGTTAATACATCCAATATGAAATCAATTTGTATGTGGGTTTAAAGATAATACCTGGTGAGCTTACTCGTGAAGGACATCAAAGACACAACCCATTCATATATGATGCATGTCTCTTTATTTTTCATTAGATCCAATGTTTCCTTTTCCAAGTTGAAAAGAAAGTTTTTAGATTCTTGGGGTATAAAAAATCATCTTCCACCCCATCACTGGAGTCCCTGTCATGAATTTGTAACTAAAAACACATAACACATTTGTAAATAAAATGTCATAGACTTTTGATCTTATAATAAAAGTCACCCTTTCTTATACAACTATGTCACGACCTGTCCCAAATGGTCCAATTTAGTGAGTACACCAAGAAGACCTCTAATGATCTAGATTTATCAACTAGCACCAGGTTGGTAAATCCCAGAAATGGGAGGCATTTTCCAAAGTACCTATACACATTCCCACATTTCCAAGCCTAAATTTATGAAATTTGAAAAAACTACGTAAAAAATTGCATGCAGACCTATGTATCCCAACCAAAAGAGTACGATATGAATGTAAAGTGAAATAAAGTGAAATTGAGGAATAATATAAGAACAACAGAAAGATACCTCAAACCACAATGTCTGACATATAATGAAAAGTACAGGTGATGCGCTATATAGCTGTTGCAGCACACCCCAGTGTGTCTGCACTCACTAAGCACCACTCGATCCTGGTATTCTGAAAACTCCATAACAAGGTTTAATGACAGCCGATGACATGAAACATGGGTTAAAATCCCGTTAAAGTGTGAGTAATGTAATACTTGATTGTACACCTAGAAAACACTAAGGAATACAACAAAGGAAACAACCCTAATAATATACCACACATAAACACTTCAAAGGGAAGAAAACACTAAGAATATATAGTAATCTAAATATATGTATATGTCTATTTCAAATATAACAAGATCTTCTAGGTATAATCATAAAGTATTCAACTACCAGGTATGTGGTTGCACTCATACCACCCTCATCCTGGGAGATCTCACACCTCGCTATATTGTATAGATTATTATAGAACAAGTAAACCAAAAGTACACAAGAGAACAATAACGTCTTGAAATGTTTTGTATTTTACTAGAAAACTGTCTTGTTATGACATAGTATCTTGAAAACACAGAGAGTGTCAGTAAAAAATGAATTTTTGGTAACACATGGAGTTTTGGTAACACACAGAGTGTAGGTAACACACAGAGTGTCAGTTATAGATGGAGTGTCGGTAACACACTGAGTTTTAGTAAAGAAAATAGTTTTGATAACGTACATAGTGTATGTAATACATAGATTAACGGTAATGGAAGGAGTTTTAATATGTCATTATCAAGTCACAACCATCCAAATGATTATTCTCGTAGCTTGCTTGTTCCGTGAGAACCTACTCGTCAACCCATTATATCATATTCTAGATTCTACAAAAACTCAATAGAGTATCTCAAAAGAACATCCACATTACAAGGGTAACAATTCCACAAACGATTCATTCTACGGAGACAATGATTGAATGTTATAGCTTTTTTTAAAATGTTTTGACATGGGTCCTGTTCGGGTCCAACCGGACCTACAGGACCTAACCAACCAACCAAATAACCCAAACCAATTCGACTAACCCAACCTGGTCCATCCAACCAATCCTGGTCCACCCCAAAATGCCTCTAGAACTACTAAACCACCCCTAATAGAGTACCCAACATGCAGACTGGTCTCCTCTGTAGGATGTGGCCTGCCCTGGTTGTGGCCCTGGTCCACATGGTTTTCCCCAACAGTGTGGCTCCACCCTCAATGTCTCCCGGTCTATGTAGTGTGTCCGCATTCAATGCGGTCATCCAATGCATCCCCCGGTCCTTGCCTTCTGATCCTCAAATGAAGGACGAGCCATAGTTCATGTAGATACTTACTCCATAATGTCACGGTGGAAACCCATTCTACAAGACATTAGTTTCCCTCTAGGGCTCAATGCCTTGAAACAGAGGCATGTCTATGACCCTCGGGTTGTGAAATTCACTATCATGAAGTTGTATCTATCTCAAACTTAATTGTGACAAAAATTCCCTCAAATTGAGATATATATTTTACCGCTTCAATCTATCCATTGATATCATCATCGCACCTCAAACATGCCATTCATATTGTAGATTGAGTATATGAATTCAACATTCCACAAATTGAGTGCATGATGTTCGATCGATCACAACATGATAAGTCACATTCTAAATGGCGAATGCCCAAGAAAAATAATTAACAGGGGATGAAAACCATAAATCAACAAATAGAAATAGAGCTTGATCAGTGTTAGTGTTGAGTGTGGTTTTTTGATCTACCAAGATTTGGATTGATTGATGATTAACAATACTTAGTATTCCATTATCGGTGGTGAAGATCCTTCGAATTCATGGTTCTTCATTGATTGTTGATACATGATCCACTAATATTCGTTAATGGAGCTCTATATTCTTACCTAAGATGAATTCCAAGGTTTTGGGTATAACCTTAAATTCTATGAAAAATGATTATTAAATGACAATATTTTGTTACATTGAGAATAAAATATTTTAATTAAAATATTTTAATGAAATTTACGTCTAAAAATAGTGTTCATAGTCGGACCGTGCTGACTGCTGTTAGGCATCACCCATGGAAAACACCCCCCGACGAACTCAAGATTGGTCTCACATTTCAAATTTGTTTTACCATTTAAGATTTGTTAGTATTTATAAAAAAATACTTTTATTTAGTAATTTTATTTATGGTTAGTCTCATGTTTTCTTTTTCAACAGATGACCTACACTAACCATGGTTAGGTCACACCAAGGGTAATTACAAAGTTCTAAGATCAATGGTTCCCTCTAATTTATGATATGTTAAAATTCATAAAACATATTTCACATTATATTAAAATTCATGCATGTTTGCTATTAAAAATATAAAATTTTACAATTAATTTTTCGGGGCACTCCAAGCCTCAAAATCACACGCTATCTCAGTGACTGGTCTTTATATTTTCGCAAATAATTTCATATAATATATTGTGGAAATTCCACATCATTACATAATAAATATAATTATGGTAATAATAAATTACATTAATGGAAATTATATAAAATAAATAGTAAATAAACTGGCGAATATGGATGATTTCTAACATAAGTAAAAGTAAGATAATAAAACCCTTACATCATGAACAAAAAGTCCATGTATATTCTATAACACCGCTATAATAAGCTTAAATCAATTATTTTATTTATTAAGAACCATCTATAGGTTTGTTACCTTTTAACTAAATAATTATTTAATTTAAATAAGATATTTTTTAAAATTTAATCAGTGAAGTCATCCTCAATTGTTTTTTACAAGGGAAGTTCAATGTTTCATAATGGTTTTAGTGTGTTGAATATCATAAAAAATGAAATTATGTCATAATAAAATAAATTAAAGTCTGGAAATATAATTTATATTTTTACATAAATAGTACATTTAATATCAATCATTAATGTCGGTTATGAAAAATGAATACTTTTATAGCCATAGAGACTGTAGGATGTATGTATCCATGAGTAGAATTTCCCTTTCTCTACAATCATTATAGATAAAAAAATTTAATATTTTATATTTATAGAAATATAATCCTATTATAAACACATTATAATTAATTTAAATATAATTATACATATCATACATGTGTTTTGGGGGGGAATATATAATTACTTTACTTCGTGGTGGTGGTATTCTAAATTTCCACACTAACGACCTTACGATTTTTCAATGTAAAAAAGAAAATGAGTGATTTTCTTTTAAAAATGATATATATTAAATTTTTATGATAAATATTTCATTAATATAACATATATAAATTTTTATCATTATTATAATTAATATAAATCATTATTAAAAAAATCACATTGTGTCCTGAGTAGGTAGTCTTTTGTTCACACTTGCGATGTTATCATATCCCCTATATAAAGAAATGATAAAAAATAGTTTGTGATAAAATATTAAATTATTTATATCATAAAAAACTAAATATTTAATTTTAATCCATCATTATATAATACCTTGAGAGGTGATTATTGAAAATGAATGACATTAGTTCACAAGTCGATAGTTTGTTGTGCACACAAATAATGATTTCATATCCTCTTTGAAAAAAGATGAGGTGGATTTTGAATATTATATTAAAATAATTAAAAAATGTATTTTTTACATAATAGTTTAATTATATAATAATTAATTAATAAGATTATATTAATATAGAATAATAATTAAAATAAATATTCCATGTTATTCTTGATACCTCTTCTTTGGAAACATCTTTAGGTAATCACTAAAATGATTTCTAGGATGAGTTTAAGGACTATATATGGTCTCTAAAAAGTTCATTGGGAATTAAGAATTAAATATGATACTTTATTTTCAAATAAAAATGGAATTTTAGTTGTTAAGAATAAAAAATAGAGGAATGCCTTTAAAAAATGAGGTGATTGGAATGCTTGTAACATTTTCCATTAAAATGTTCTTCATTTGTTTCTAACATGAAATAATGATCTGAAATGAACCATTATTAATACAAAGAAATGATATTTTCTAAATATGTTCATAAAATTGATTTTATACCAGTATTGATATCATTTCTACACATATCATTTACTTTTAACCCTAGTAAAAATACACTTCCCCTTAATTGTGGTAATTAAATTGTACTACTCTTAATATTAATTATAGTCAAAAAGTAAGACTGGATTATCAGATAATATTAATTATTATTATTTAATATCTTTAATATGTTTTATCTAATACAATTTGTATATGTGGTAAAATTGAATTATAAATAACCCATAATCCCATTTAAAAGTGGGGATTCAGGAATTTTATTTTTGAAGAAATTGATTATTTTATATTAACTCTATGAATAAAAAAATAAATATATGAACCTAATTTAGTATATATATATATATATATATATTATTTTAATCAGTCCTCATTTGAGTTTTTTAATATATTTTAATAGAGACAAACTATTTACATTGAAAATTTTATCATGAAAATACCATTTTTAATCATAATGACAATCTGGTACTAAAGTCAATTATGAAGGGGATTCAAACTAAATTAATATTATAAAATAGAAATAAGTTGAACTTATATTAATTTTAATAATATTCATAAATTAATGGGAAATATAAATTTTACAATTTATTGAAATGAATTCAATTTTTTAGAAAGGTCATTATATTTTCCTATTCACAAAAAAATATTTTATAGTGTCAAATTTTCACACAAAGTATATTTTGATTTGGAAATATAAAAAATGAATTTAATTTTATAAATTTTGTTTTGAAAATATCCTATAAAATTATAATAATTTTTCATGAAAATAATTATAAATCATTTTTAAAAAATTCATATTTTACAGGAATCATATTTTTCGAGATCCTATTTTGGGATTTGAGGAGTTACAGTTACATGTCTATTAAGATAATAAAGAAATATAATTACATCATGATTATAATTATATCATTTTTCAACTCTCATAAAAATTTCATCCTTCTATATAATGTAAGAGTATTAAAGATGATTTTTTTTTCTTGTCAGGGGCATTGAAAATCATCCTTGTAATGATTATATTACCATAAAATTGATGATAGAATTTTCCACCAATCATCAGAAATTTTAAAAAACAATATGGTCAGAACAAGGTTGGATAATTCCCATAAATAATATACATTTATATGATACAATAATCCTCATAATTCCACTATAATACACAATGTTTAAAGAAAATTATTCCATAACTTAACAACCATATATCACAAATAACATCATCAACCCTAAAATAAAATGGGGTTACAGCCGAAATTGTTTTCTCATAACATTGAAATTTAAAGCAAAAAATATGGATATCTACTATTCAAATAAAATTTATCACTTAGTATCCAAATCACTTTTCCATCAGGTGGATATCTAAGTGATAAAAATTATGTTCCCAATATAGCCTCAATATCTAACATCATTAAAACCTAAAGGTTTTTAATAACCTAATTTTATTTTTCCCTAAATGAATGTGAATAATTCATGTCTAACAAAATATATTCATATATTTTAACCTAATGAAATGTCTCCTAAAATAACATTTATCAGTTTAAGATATAATCTCTTAAAACCTCAACAGGTGTCTCAAGAATTGAACAATTTATAATACTTATTAATATAGACCTTTGATGGTATCCATAAAACAATAAATAACCTCACAATAAATAATATTAATTTAAAAACATATAATAAAAATTATTTAATATCAACTATATCCACCTTGGCCCTACACTCCTACATAAATTACTAATATCATGATCTATATATTTTGGGTATTTGATACCAATGAAGGTGACCCAATTTTGAACATCAAATAATATAACATATAATAGAAATATTGGATCACTTATATAACAAAAGACAATTCAAATTTTCATTTCTATAGAATTATGAAAAACTCTTACATAAACAATACCCAAGTCATTAAATGATAATTTCTCACTTTTGAACCCACTTTACATATTCACATTAATTCATCATCATAATAAACATAAAACCATTCATAACATAATTAATTCATCATGTTTTCTGACAACATGGTAAAAATGAAAAATAATAATGGTGAGATCATATGTTTGGTAATGGTAAACATTATCATTAATAATTTAATGTCATCAATGGGTATAATTATTTTTTATGGGTATGATGAAATAATTAATGTGAATGAAAATAACTTAATAATAATCATACCAATCAATACCCAGATCCTTAAAATGTATACATGGAATAAGGTATTATCAATGGAAATTGTTTTCATAACCAATCAAAATTATCCATTTGATATTATTATTGTTCAAATGAATCATTGAAATCCGATTGAAATAAAAAAAAATTGTATTTTTTGGAACATAATAATCATAGAACCCTTACATAATACTTACAACTGGAATAACCCAATTAACGAAATCTAATATAATTATCTATAGAACATATTAATTACCCAATGAAATGGGGAAAACATTATTGAACCCATCACATAAACTATATTATGCTCATAATGTTCTATTATGTTCCCCCCATGATCATCAAAAATATTGTAATACCATTAATAAATAATGAATATAAATCACTAATTTTAACCTAAAAACATAAAAAAAAGGTTATTATTTTCAAAAAATGATTAACCTTTAGAAAAAATAGTTTACCATGATAGTATCTTTGAAACAGGTTTATAAAATTAAAAAGAAACAAATTACATAAAAATATATTCAAAAAATCCTAATCCATCCTAAGAAAGAATGAGGATGGAATCATTTATAAATATTCCAATTTTAGAATCTGTTACAAAATGTTTTTTTAATATTTATAAATTTTAATACCATTAAAATATTACTAAATATATTTTGGAGGAAAATATCATTCTCATTTTTAAAATCACATTTTTAATCTAAAAATTCCAAATATATTTTAAAAAATTAATTTCATCTAAAATAATTATGTAATCATATATTGGGTGGTTAAATGAAAATATGTTTAAGTATGTGGGAACATTATATCATGTTTTATAATTTAATATCAAACAATATTTTTTGGCCTGTTTTATGAAAGAAATAAAAAGTGATTCATTAGGAAAATATTATGAATTTTTGTTACAAAATAATTTAAAATAATGCCATTGACCATTTAAAATAGTTGTTATTAATAATTTTTTAGAATGAATTTTTTTTTAAAAAAAATTTATAAATCATTGATATGGTTTGGGAAGATACATGATCTAAAAGAAAATATATGACAATTATAATTTACAAATGATATTATTGATGATTCATTAATCATTAATAACGAAAAGGGTAATAAAACATTTTAAAAAAATTAATAAAATATGGATAAAATATATATATGGTTTGGGAAAAGAATATATCATAATTATCCCTAAAATAACCATAAAAATAAATAATCATAAAAGGAAAAAAGATTGTAATATTAATACATTACCACTTTAGTAATATTTATAATCATATTCACCATGAAAGAATAAGTTATATTTAAATAAAAAATTTCATAAAAATAATTATTTTAATGATTCCAAATTTTAAATGTGAAGTATTTACACATTATAAAATAATATAGTTGTGTTAATGTTATAATACTCCTCAGTTAGGGGAAATTGACACAAATTCCATTACAGCATTGGGAATCTATCGATCAATACCCCATAAAAATAATAAACCTCATCTAGATTTATAAATACAGAAACATTTAATGAAAATTATAATAATATACATTAATAGGTTGTATATTCAATACAAAAACGTGGTGAATATTACATTTGTCTTAATGAAGTAAATGTGAGAAGATAGAACCCTTACGTCAAATCCAAATATTCTTTACATGTACTAAAGCTTACATATACTTATCTTACATAAATTCTTTCCTTGTTAAATAACTTCTTCTTGGATTAAATGAAAATAATTACAAAAAAAAATTCTATTAATTAAAAATTAAATATTCAACCTGTTAAATCAATGTTAGGTGTTTTGAGGGAATTCGGTTCATTATTATACAATAGCTTCCCTATGTTGAATGTGGTAAAAGGGATAATTATTTAAAAATAAACCCAATAATAATAAATTCAAACTTATCATATTTTAACATGAATATAAATTTTGAAACCAATTAATAATGAAGGTTATTAAAAACGAACAACATTACTGTTATGAAGATGGTTGGCTCTAATATTGTATGAGTTACATTTCTATTGTCCATGATTATTATTGAAAGAATGTATGTAATATTTTATCATTTCCAAAAAAAATAATTTAACAAATACCATATTTAACTTCTAAATATAATTATATATATATATATATATGTATATATCATTCATGGGTTGTGGTGATGAAATATTAATCTAATCGCTCTGTAAAGGTGACAGTCCACATATGCTATGTAACGACATAATCATTTTTTTGAGTAAGAATGAAAATGATTCATAATATATTTAGAAGGATAAAAATTACATTAATAACATAATTATTTTATTTATACTATATATATTCTTTAAAACATTCATATTAACATAAATATAACGTGTTTGTGAAAAATGGTTCGCATTGCATTGTGAGGTGTTGGTCTGTGATAATCACGATGTGTGTTATCATATACCCTAAAAAATGGAATGTAAAAATGTTATATACAATATTATATTTTCATAAGAATAAATATTTTAATAATATCATATATATATATATATACATTTGATCCTTCATTATATCCATCCATTAGAGGTGATGATGGAAAATTAATGACATCAGTTCTCGAGGCAGTATTCCACCGTAGACACGAATAATGATTTCATGTCATAATTGGTAAAAGAATATAAGGATTAAGTTAATGAAATTAATGTAATAAAACAAAAGGATATTTTCTATTTCGATTTAATTATATAATAAAAATTTATGAATATTTGGAGGATGTTAATGATGAAATAATATAATGATGTTAAGTTAATCATGATATATCCTCTTTAAACACCCTCACTAAATAAGCCCAAAAATAAATGATAGGATTTATTTTTAATCACAACACGGTTTATATGATGTATTTTAGTAATTAATAAATACATTTTGTTCGGTATTTTCACATTATATGGGCATAAAATGAATGAATAGGAGAAAAGATGGGTTCTGGTTTTAAAAGTGATTTGGTTTGCACATTTGTGACATTTTCAAAGAAAAGGTTTTAAAAAGTTTTTAATTATAAAATTTAATAAAATATGGTTCATTAGAAATAAAAAGAAAATATTTGAACTAAATCTGTCTATATTTTTTTAGACATTTTTTAACATTTTTATCCTTTTTATTTTAGTTTAACACCATGTAAAAACAATTTTCAGCTTAAAAGTCGTACTTATTTTTTACCATATTCACAATTCAATATAGTCTAAAATTAATTTGAACATATTTGATGATATAAATTGTCCTCATCATATATATTGAATCCATTTTATACAATTAAATTTTAAAAATTTGCAAAATTTTGTTTAAAAACAAAATCTATGACATGATGAAAATCTTAGTTTTCATTAATTTTATTTTTCAAAGAAATTGTTATTTAATATTAAATAGAAGACTAATAATCATAATCTTATAAGTAATAATTCATATTTATTGATATATATTTTCTAAATTTCATTTAAATAATCTCTTATTAGATGTTGTTTTATTTAATTAAAAAGTACAATCATTATGCAATTTAAAATAGTTTTCAAGAAAATTCAATTTTAAACCCTAAAACAAACCTATACTAGTTTTCATTATGAAGTTGATTCATAGAATTTATATGATTAAATATAACCAAATAAAAATTATTTTATTTTAAATTATACTCAAAACATAATGGTTTTTTTAAATATTATATTTTATTCAAAAGAAGTATCTTTCTTTGAATGATCTTTATTTTTTACGATTCACTAAAAAATCGAAATTTAATGAATGATACCAAAATATCTCCCAAATAATATTTAGGTATTACAATTAAATAAATTATTTTAATTTTAGAGAATTAAAATATTTAGATTTTCCAAAAAATAATTATAACATTCATTCAATGAAAATAAATAAGAATAGTTTTCAATAAAAATGTATTTTTATTGAATAAAATTAACCTTATTAAAATTAATCGATTATTTTAAAATGATTTATAAATTATTTATATATAAAAGGATATATATATAATATTAAATAAATTTCATCAACCTCATTTAGAATTATGATAAAAATGATTATATATTTTGTGGGATATATAAGCTCGGTGTCGTGTGTCACATACGTTATCAAACATGGTTTTATTTTCTATAATGATGATGTGTCATAATAATTGTGTAGTAAAAATGATATAAAGTGAATTTATATGTATGATGTAAATAAAATAATATAAACTAGTTTTTATATCATTATATTAATGTCATGGAACGTTTTGGATATGGTATTATCACAAAACAATAAGATTTAAAAAAGAAAGTGAAGCATTTGAAAACCTTACCTTGATACATAGATTCTGATAGATTAAGAGGACTCCTTAGAAGATTTATAACTCCTTAACAGGTGTTTGGAATGAGGTATGGATGAAAATATTTTTAAATTAATTTGGATTGGATTTATATGAGATTATGTATGGGTGTAAGCTCCATTTATAGTTGAAAAGGATATTTTTTCATGGAAACTAATTCTAGATTAGGGGAAAGAAAAAATATCATGGGTTTTAGGTAAGTATGATGGGTTAGGTGAGTTATGTTGGGAAATGGTTTGTAATAAATGTTTTTATGAGTATAATACATATCAATTCACTCCAAATTGTGTATATGTACATTTAATTGTAATGAAATTTGAAATTATACCTTAACCAATTTATACCTTTATTAATATTCATTAAAAAATAACCATGTTAATTATATTACCAGTAGAAATATAAATTTACCACTCTTACAAAAAAATTTCATTCATTATCAGTTTATGGAAACCTATTAGTGAAACTAAAAATATTAATTTTAGGAAATTTGAATTCGAATTAAAACCTGTCATATATGAAAAACAAATTTTATCGAATTATTATCATTCAATCATTATTTTACTTTTTGTTATTTCATTTTAATTTTTTATGTGATGTGTCTATATTTAAATGTTTATATGTTTAAAAGTCATGTTATAATAACACTTTTAATTTAATTAATAAAATACATTTAAATTATATTTATATAAATCTTATTTAATTAATTCTTTGAAAAATTCCAATGGTACATAACTTTTAAAATATGAAATTTTATTATAACAACTATAAATATTAATGGAATTTTAATATAACATAAAATTATTAATTAAAGGTAAAATATACATTTTATCAAATAAAATCAATATGTATAGGTAAAATTAATATTTATTTTATTATTATTAAACGTGAATCCTATTTTATTCATTAAAATGTATTTTTATGAAAATAAAAATGATTAAGATAAAATTATAAATTATTTGGATTTTCATAAAATATATTGGTTTATTACATAAAAAATTAATTCTATATCTATTTAAGATAAATAAAAAACATGATTTTATCAAACTAATTCTTAATTAAAAAGACTAATAACATTTTCATTTTCTAGAAAATATTACATTTGTTCAAAATATGTTATACATATGTTTGATAATTTACTAATCATATATAAAAAATGTATTTTTTAACATAAAAATACACATTTGACCATTAAAATGTTTCATGGATGTCTATGTATTCATTATAAAAATAAAATTAACATTTTTATTAAAAATGGTATTTCTCACAATTAAATTTATAATATAATAATTCTAAACAATCTATTAATTTCACAATAAGATAATATATATATATTATGTGTTTTGATATGGTCTTATTTTCTCAAAATTTACATATTAAATTAATAAATTATTCAATTAAATACACTCTTGAATGAAGGATATATTGATTGTGAGTTGTCTGATAATTTATTATCTGGCATTTTCCCTATATATTATGTTGTAATGTATGAAATTCCCTACCCTTAAATAACTTTTTCCTTGAAATTGGTGAATATATAAGATATTGAAAAATTTTGAATACTAATTTCCCATTGCTTCTTTTGGCTATGAGGTTTCTTCTTATTGTTTTTGATAACTCCAAATGAAATTAATCAATAAATATGTCCAATTTAATAATAAATTTTCCTTATTGCCAATTATATTTATATTTTTTTAATTATGAGGAATGATAAGATCCAACTCATTCCCTTCAAATGTAAAATCATTCATTTTATTTGGAATGATATTAAACAATTATGAAACTTGATATACATTTTTTCTATATAAATATTTGGAGGAATAACAAATCAGTTTTCTACAACTCCAATAATTTCATGTATTTGGAAAGGCCCTGTGATTCTAAGTAATAAATTCCAAATTTTCTCAAATCACTCACTTTTTTCAATGGGGAATCATGCAAGAATTCATGATCCCCAACTTGAATTTTAATGTGATTCAATTGATTATCAACATATACCTTTTTGATTGCTATTTTTTTAATTTGATACTAAATAGACTATATATCAATATCCATATCCTCAACCAAGTCTTGGAAAAATATATTTCATTATCTAACTTCATCACAATTAGTTGGAGTATGAAATTTCTACCTCTAAAATTCTTTATATTTTTTTAACTTGAGGCTCCAATGGATGCTATTAATGTATAGAAATCTAAATAGTGGAATATTGTGATCCCACATATATTGGAATACAAATTAATATAATCTCGTTTTATCATCAAATCTCTTGATAGTTCATTCAATCATTTCATTAGTTTAGAAATGATATGTGGTTATTAAATTTATATCAATGTGGTTATAACTTTGGAGACTGTTTTAGAATGTCTAAGTGAACCATGTTTTAGGATCAAATACAATAAATAGTGGTTCCCTGAGAAGTCTTATGATTTAAATGATATAGGGCTAGGAAGGGAACACATGTAGATGGTCTTCTCTTGTCTCTATGAAATTATAATAAATACTAATATAATCAATGATGACACATATAACATCATACTTCTTTAGAATAATTAGGATTATTGGGAAAAAATATATTGAACGTTTATCCCATATCCATAAAAATGTGGTTAGAGGTATCTGAAATCCCTTACTCTTTTGTATTTATACCCTTATTGAAATGATTATTAATATTATAAACACAAATTATGAAATTTTTTGATTTATACCATTAAATGATAAATATTCTCTTAAATAATTTTTTATAAATTGGTAACAAGGTAATATAGAGAAATTTGAGTTACGTTCATCCTTAAGTGGTGCCTTATTCTAACCTGTTATGACTATAATAAAAAATAATTTCCAATCAACATAACTACCTCTCAATAGATGAAGTTTATCAATTTAATGTCATTTTGTGCATTAATATTCCTTAAAATATCCTCTTAATTAGGATATGGAATCTCTATCCTTTCTTTTATGACCATTTGATCAATTTCAGAGAAAGGTAATAATGGATCCCCTTTCCTATAAATAAACATATCAATTATTATGATAGATATATATATTATTCTAGTAAAACATTACTACAGTTGTAAATCAAAGGACCCTCATACTCAATTCATTAGATAAATTGTTTTCCTTTTCATGGTGGTAGTTTATTATTCACTTGTAATTCTTGAATAGTTCATACAATTTTATTTTCCACATTTTTCACTCCTTACGAGATTATATATACATAAAACTCATGTGGACCCTATATATATATCACCATGATAATCGAGTAAGTGTAAAAATATTTTTAAATAAAATATTACATTTTCCAACTCAAAGTCACGTTTTGGATATTTATTTTCATTGATTTTCAATTTCTATTTTGTTTAGGTAGTCACCTTTTTTATTCTAAATATGGATATTACATTGTTTTTTCTTTGATAAATCCCTATATATTTATATGATTACTTTAATATAATTTAATCATAATAATAGTGCAATAATATGTCTTTTATTCAGAAGGTCAATGCATTCTATACATTCCATATACTATGTGAATTTAATATCACCTTTTGTTAACATTGATTAGAGGATGGACAACATAGTGTTATGTAAAACATTATATCAATAGTTACATGTTAAACCAAACAATCTATATATATCATTGTAAAATTTTGTAGTACTGGACATTCTTATACTAAAATTTTCAGGAAACGGTCGTCCAAAATTCCATCATAAGAGAAAATTTATAAAAGTAAAGAAACATCATTGATACAAAATTTATATTTTTAATATACCACATTTCATTTAATTTTTATAGGGTTCTTGAAAAAAATAGATGAATCTCACTCTCATTTAAAATATTATAGTATATATATATATATTAATGGTAAAAAAACAATGTAATAATGATATACAATGAATAATCATTCCCTTATATAAAAAAATTAAAAATTATTCATTATTTCATCAAAAAAGAATTATCATAATCTCTCAATTCCCAAACTAGTTCAAAATTTTTTCATTGTTATATCATCCTTCATCAACATTAGTAGTGTCAAGACCCGTCCTAGTGGAGCCTGAGATGCAACTCCCCAAGCCCACCTCTGATAGGCCAGGGGCTGGTGACTAGCACCGAGTAGGCATGCTACTAACATGGGAGGCATTACCTTTACACCTGTACACACACACACACATCTCCAAGCCCACAAAGATGAAAAATTTAAAACTAATAAAAGGAAAATATATATGTATACACTAAAACCCAACCACATAGTACAACAGCAATGTAAAGTGCATGAAAGTAAAACCCTGAGCCAAAAGTACAAGACCACCAAAAAGAGAGTCTGTAACAAAGTCCAACCTGTAAAGAATAGTGTTGGGACTGCAGTCTGTAGCCGTAGGAACACACCTTGACCTGTCTGATATAACTGAGTAAGGTCTGGTCCTGATCTACCTAGAATCCTGTTAAAGGCTTGCTCGTCTGCACAAGACACAACACGTGCTGGAAAAGCCAGTGCAGGGGTGAGTGTAACAATACTCAGTAGGACACCCCGAAACCACAAAGGAAAAACAAAAAGGGAAATACCACAAAGGAAAGATACAATTAGCTCCACATAGTATATTTCTACAGAACATATAACAAGAATATCCAAATATACTCATAATCAAATGACCCTCGTGATACTACCACTAGGATCCAGCTCAAAGATTCCACTAATCATGCAGAAAGGAGAACACACTCATAGGTCTTAAGAGAGATATAGGAAGTACTCATTCTGGGAGGACACCCTCTTCATGTACCTTGAGAACATGATGCTCAGATGATGATCACAACCATGTCATGGGGTGATTTTGACAACTCAGTCTGAGATATTTCGCTAAGAAGAGGATCGGCGCTCGGGTAATGTTGGTCACGTTGATACCAAGAACTATAACTAGGGTACCATGAATGAATATATGATCCGGCTCTAGGTCTCACGGAGGGGATTCCAATAACACTATTCATGAAATTCTGTTGAAGGGATCATACTCCTGTGTAAAGGACGTGATACTTGAACCTTTAGGGAAAAGACCAAGGGAACGAACCCTAAGAAAACTATTCAAAGTCACATAAGACTAGTGGATCTAGTCACTTAAGACAGGTCACACGATGTGTAGTATGGTTAAACGCTGTGTTCCTTGACCTCAGGTACTAACCGTGTAAACGGCCCGTGTCATTCCTTCAAGTTGTGTAAAACTAAACTACACGGAGTGTAGAAAAATTACACACCGTGTTCCTTGACCCCAGGTACTGCCTATGTGACTGGACCATGTTATTTGGATTATCGGATGGAAAGAAACTACATGTCATGTAGAAGAATTAGATTCCATGTCTGAGAACCTAGGGCTCTCTCCGTGTACACTGGCCATGTGCCTGTACACGGTCTTTGCCCGTGTCCGTGCCACCTTCCCGTGTACCAGTACATGGGGTATCATGTATATCTAGACGGTCTGGTCAGGGAGGGGTATACATAGTGTGTCCTTAACTGTGTACCCAACTCGTGTCCATGTACTCTTGATGTACATGCCATGTAATCCTGCCGACGAACACTAGCCGTGTATCCCTTGCTACATGGCATGTAGTCGGGAAATTTCCAGAATCACTTTCTTCCTCCACGCACCACGACCAAATCTCTAGTTCTTGATCCATTAATCCGATCATTCTGAAACTCCAGATTTCAGGTCGTCCCGCCCCTACAAAACTGATTCCTTTGGTTTTAGGTTTCAGATCGTCCTTGATAGCACGTCCCGATCCACCCGCAAGAAAACAATCGAAAAATGGGAATTTCCAAACCACATCGATTTGTATGAAGCCACCGTCGTTGCACCTCCTCTAGGTCGAATCGATGTTGGATCATTGATTTCATATTGTTGCGGCAACAAAAAAATGCACAGTGATCAATTTCCTCAAAAAACACATAGAACGCATATGAAGAACGCATGGGAATCATGAGAGAAAAATACAACAATCGAGAGGGACGAGCCTTGATTGATGTTCGTGTCGATCTTGGTTCATCACTGTTAGAATAAAACCAATATAATTTCAAGATTCAAAAACCCATGATTCCCACAAAAGACCATCCAGCAAGAACGATCAATCCACAGGCTAACCTATTCGTGGTTAGTCTGTGTTAGTCATGGAAATCAAAAACGGGGAAGAAATCAGAATTAAAACATCCTACTTGGATTCCGAGGCATTCGTCGGTGATGATCCGGTCATTGCGTCATTGTTGCCGTATTGGGAGGTTTTCACCAGAGCCTCTAGGGCTTCCAAGGGTTTCAGGGCTATGTGGATTGTAAATCTTGACCCTTGCTCCATATTTTAATAAAAAAAGTTAAGGGATATCTGTTGTAGTAGATTTAAAATATTTTCCTACAGAATAAAATATTTTTATTTAAATATTTTATTACTCTTACGTCCCAAAAACTAGATTCTACCACCGACCTTCACCGGTCGATGTTAGGCCTCTCCTAAGATAAATCGTTGTTCTGAACGTAACAGTGCCCTACGATTTCTGATTCGAGCACTCGTTTATGAGTTATTCTACTTTTTCATGAAAACTGCACGTGCGCATACTTTATTTATTAAATTAAATTAAAAAATTAGTTCCAGGATCCCTGGGCCTCAGGACTGGACGCTGTCTCAGAACCTGGTCTCGAATTAATTCCCATAAAATATTAAAATAATACATGAAAAAATCTGGGACATTACATCACACCCACCTTAGGGAATTTACATCCCCGAAAATACAAAACAAAATATACTCAAAAAGATTTGGGTAATGCATGTGAATCTGAGCCTCCCTCTCCCACATTCCCTCCTGGAGATTCCCGTGATACCACCGGACACACACTAAGGGAATAGCTCACCCACGAAGGATCTTCCCCTGGTAATCCTTGATCTCTACTGGGTACTCTACAATGGTTTCCCCATCATCAATGTCTATCTCACCCCAGTCGATAATGTGTGAAGGATCGTGTATGTACCTCCATAGATGCGACACATAGAAGATGTTGTGTACCTCGTTCATATGAGAAGGTAGAGACAACTGATACGCCACCTTGCCAACTCTACTCAGAATCTGAAAAGGGCTAACGAACCTCAGAGACTGCTTGCCGCCTCAGAAAAATCCCTACAATCCCTATCGAGGTGAGACCCAAAGGAACACATGGTCTCCCTACCTGAACTCCAAGGGCCTCCGCCTCCTATTGACATAATACTTATGCAGACTCTCTGTAGTCTTCATCTATTCTGGGATGACCTACCCATTCTCTGTAGTAGCTTTCCCCATCTCTGGGCTCATGAGTGATGACTCTCCTGGGTCAGTCCAGCAAAGTGGTGACTTGCAAGGTCGTCCGTACAGAGACTCGAATGGTGACATACCAATAGTGGAATGATAACTATTGTTGTATGAAAATTCCACCAGTGGTAGGTGATCCCCCCATCTACGACCGAAGTCATGAATGCAAGCTCGATGCATATCCTCCAGGACCTGGATGGTCCGCTCTGTCTGACCATCATTCTAGGGATGAAATGTTTTGCTCAAGCATAACTGAGTCCCAAAAGCTTCCTACAATACCTTCCACAACCAGGATATGAAACGAGCATCACGATCTGAAATTATTGTGGATGGGACTCCATGAATTCGAACTATCTGCTACATATAGAGGCATCCCTAGCTCTCTTCTAAACTCTACTCTCGTATGTCTAGGAAGTGGGCCAACTTGGTGAGTCGATCAACGATTACCCATATGGAATCGTGTCCTTTTAATGTATGTGGTAAACCTACATTGAAGTCCATGGATATCCCATCTCTATTCAACTCTGGCACCTCAAGGGGCTGAGTCAAACCTGCTGGCACCTGGTTCTCAGCCTTTACTTGCTGACAATTAAGGCACTGAGACACAAACTCTACCACACCCTTCTTCATTCCTGGCCACCAGAACTGGCATTGGAGGTCTTGATACATCATTTCTATGCCTGGATTCTCTGCCAAAGGGGATGTATTGAAGTCCCTTAGAACCTCCTCCTGCAACGTCGCGGGTACTACCGTGCGCCCTCTGAAAAGAACAACGTTCTCCCCACCTTCTGAATATCCATCACCAAAATCACCTTTTGATATCTGAGCATGTTGTGTCTCACAACTTGCATCCTCACGCTGTTCTTCCCTGACTCACTGTAAAAGTGGAGGGGTAACAACCATCGAATGATGGTATGCTCTATCATCTCCATCCATGAAGGATAACAGTAAGGAGGCCAACTTCCTGGTCGACTCATCCAGCAACAACAAACTAGATTTCCTACTGAGAGCATCTGCCAACACGTTCCCCTTACCAAGAGTATAAACAATCTCAAAGTTTTAATCCTTGAGGAACCCAATCCATCCCCTCTGTCTCAAACTTGGATCCTTCTGTGAAAATATATATCTGAGAATCTTGTGATTAGAGTAGACGGTAATCCGCTCACCCATCAGGTAGTTCCGCCACATCTTCAACATGAAGACTACCGCTTCAAAATCATGATCTTGGGTCATGTAGTTCTGCTCATGTGGCCTCAACTGATGTAAGCCATAGGGAATCAACGATTTCCTCTACATCAGGACATAACCAAGCCCAGTTCCTAATGAGTCGCAAGACACTACATACTTGATACCCTCCTCCAGTAATCTCATGATCGGGGTGCTCATCATACTCTGTCTCAACTGCTAGAAATCCTGCTGGTATTTCTCAGTCCACACGAAAGGCTTCCCCTTTTTTGTCAATGTTTTCATGGGTGCTGAAATCCTAGTGAAATCAAGGATGAATCTCTGACATTGTCCTTCCAACCCAATGAAACATGGAACCTCCATCATACTCCGGGGTGGCTCCCATGCTAGCACTGCTTCCACCATGGTTGGGTCCACTACTACACCATCTATCGAGATAACGTGTCCCCGAAACTAGACCTCCTGTCACCAGAACTGGCACTTCAAGAGTTTCCAATACAACTGGTGCTCTCAGAGTGTGTGCAGAACCATCCTTAGGTGTCTCACGTGATCCCCCTCAAACGTAGAGTACAAAAGGATATCATCGATGAAGACCACTACAAACCAGTCTAGGTAGGGCTACATGATCCTGTTCATGAGTCCCATGAACATTTTCCGGGGATTTCGTCATGCCGAAGGGAATAACCAAGTAATCATAGTGACCGTAGCGACATCAGAATGTCGTCTTCGGTATATCCTCATCTCGTACTCACTACTAGTGATAGCTTGATCGTAGATCAACCTTCGATAACCATCGTTCCCTTCTCAACCAGTCAAAGAGGTCATCGATCCTCGGTAGTGGATAATAGTTCATCACAGTCACCTGATTCAAGCATTAGTAATCCACACATAGCCTCAAGATCCCATCTGCCTTCATGGAAAATAGCACTGGGGCCACCCAGGGTGAAATGATAGGTCTCACAAAGCCCTTTTTCTGGAATTCGTCCAACAACACCTTCATCTCATGATGCTCTGTAGGATCCATCCAATATGTTGATGCTGATATCGGTGTCGTCCCGAGTTGTAACTAAATGAAGAAATCTATCTCCCAATGGGGAGGTAGCCCAGGGACATCCTCTGGAAAGACGTCCTCGTACTCAGCCACTACTTCTGGAAACTGGAAACTCGTAACATCTATTGCACCAAGGGCTATGCTAGCCAACTGATGTGAAATCGGTTGTGCCCTCCTATGCACGAGTCCATCCTGCGCTGCCTGGGTTTCTCTTTCCCTGAAAAAAGTGAACCATGTTCCATCACTGCGGACACACCACACACTTCACAGAAAATAGTTGATCTGGGCATGAACTGTGGATAGCCAATCCATTCCAAGAATGACATCGTAAGGCCTCAACGCTACCTCTACTAGGATCCAACCGAAACTCTCACCTCCAAGGGTCAAGTCACACTGCTTACATATGTGTGTTATCTCTGAATCTTCTCTAGTCAGTGTTTCTAAGTGTAAGGGTCCAGTCAACAGCTCATCTGGAATCTGAATGTATCGAAAAAGAGAAGCAGCCAAAAATGAATGACTAGTACATGTGTCTATAAATACAGAAGCTAACGTAATAAAGACAAAGATAGTACCTCTAATCATTATGGGAGTACCTGGGTTATAAGTCTCTGCCGCCTGCTGCTATCCCTGCCTCTTTCCACTGCCTCCCTAGTCCTGGGGTGGACCTCCTTGGGATGGTGGTGGTAAAAGATCAAAACTTCGACCACAAACAGTTTCTCTCCCATCCCCCCTACCAAGTCTGCCACTCTGCGGATCTATCTGCTCTACATGTTGCCTTTGCCTCGGTGGTCCAGCCACTGCTCCTGTGTCAGTAGTATGGCGGGTCAGACAATCTTGAGCGAGATGTCCCCTGCCATCACATGAGTAGCATCGCCTTTCTCAAGGCTGGCTGGATGCACCCTACGAACCCTGTACGGCAGATCCCTCGTCCTGGGATCTCCTCTGAAAACATCTCCCATGCCTGGGTCCCTGACATCGGCTCCCTGATACCGAGTTCTCTGCTCCAGTTCGCCCACTACTGACAACTACCGGTTGTCTCAGCTCTTCCAAGAAGCTCTCGACCACCAAAGCCCGCTCGAGCACCCCATCATAAGTAGTAATGCTCATAGGGATGATGTTAGCTTGGATATATATGCGCAAGCCCAACTCGAAAGTCTGAGATCTAATGTACTGATCTCTAACCATATCCATCGAGTACCGTGAGAGGTCGATAAATCTCGACAAATAGTTATCCACCATCATGGTTCCCTTCTAGTGTTGCAGAAGCTCCTCTATACGGACTGATCTCAGGGTAACCATTGAAAACTTCTCTATGAAGTGATACTCAAACTTTGACCATGCAAGTGTATAAAGACCCATAATTTACATACATTGTTAATACTTCAAAATTGAAGCACACTTATTACAACATATGACAAAACCACAAAGGACCGTATAGGTATAGTGTCTTTAGCAACTGGGAAACATAAACAACTGGTTCATAAATATTCTACAGTGTCTCCCATTTATTTCATCATATATAGGATCCCTTTTAGCATATTCTACTTAATATCCATCTTCCTGACCTGAGGAAAAGAAAACATAAAAGGGTGAGCTCAAATGCTCAGCAAGGGAAAATAAAGGAAATAAAAATCATATCATATATTTTTGAAAATCATAACCTGCAAAAGAGATCATAATATCTTAACATGGAACAAATCATAGAAGTGAAAATGAGATCCCCATAATCATAACATGAAACTTGAAACTTTTTGGCATGCACACATAATCATGGAAAATCATTTCTTGTTAGTCATGACTCATTGGCAAGACTATCTTAGCGGACAAAGTCCATTTCTGAACCGAGTTCACTCCTCGTTTCAGTCCAGTATCACTGAACCGAAATAACCATCCATTCCAGCCATGTCTATCTCATGAGATATAAATATTTACCCAATTCATTGGAGGGAGATATAGGTCCCACCCATCTCATAATGATACCATTCTTATGTGTGCCACAAAATCATAAATCATACATCATTGCATAACCCATGTAATACAAATGGGAATCTTAAACATCATGACATCACAAAAAAATTAATATACTATAAAGGAATTCATAAAAATAATTCCATCACAACCTAATCAAATCAATGTAAAAAACAGGACCCTTTATTATCTTAGATGGAAATTAATTTTGATAAAACACTTGAACTTCATTCTTGAGGAAAATATCCTTTCTACTTCAAAAACACTTTTCATTTCTTAACATGTCATAAAATTCTAACTAAAAGATGTTGATTAAAAATAAAATTGTAATCTTGTAAAGGAAGCTTCTTGGAAATAATGATTTAAAAATCCATTCATTCCGTATAAGTTAAAAAAAACATTCTTCGTACTTTTGTCGGAAAAGTAAAAAAGTAACTCGTACGAAAAACGAAAAAAGATTCCTTTCATATCTTTTACTAACAACTCACCATAGGGTAAAATTGGATTTAAAAAATTGTATGTGGATGGAAATAACATTACATATTTAGGAAACATGGATGGGGATGATAAAATACACCCTAGTAAATACCAAAGTATAAGCAATCTCGGATAAAAATGAGATTGTGATATTTCCCTTACCTTAGGTCCGATTTGCTTTGTACGTGTCCGAAGCTACTGTATAATGGTTTAAATAATGTTATTGACTTATTCCAGAATCATACATATTGATATGATATCATATATGTTCATATTCTTAGCTTCTTGTTAGTAATATTTCATTGTTACTTGTTACTCGGGTCTTTATTGCCTTTTGTTCTTATGCGTGTTTTTTAGAATAAATTCTTATTCTTATTTTAAGGTTATAGATACCTTATATAAAGAATGGTATTAGTGTAACATATATCATATTTATTCATTCAATTCATTTATATAATTACTATGTAATGATGATCATGTAAGACGAGTCGCATCACATCGTGGAGACGGTATTCCGTACGTACGCACGAGTAATGATATCGTTCCTATGGTCATGGAATTGTATTTGAGTATATATATATTATTTCAGTATCAATATTAAATTATAATAATATTAAATAGTTACTCATTACACCATTATACCCATCCTTGTAAGTTGATAGTGGAAAATAGATTACACCACGGCGTGAAGACGGTATTCCGTACGTACGCACGCGCGGTGATTTCATTTTTCCATAGGATTGATAGAAGGTGAATTAGGGTTGTTTCATATTTATAATAACATATCAGTATGTAAGTAATAATGATGTTATTACTTTATAATGAAACAACTAAATAAGATGAAGTTGAAGAAGAAAGAAATTGAAAAGATCGGTAATGGATATTACCTCTTTTTTGGAACGCCTCTTTGAATCCTCCACTTAGGGAACTATAATTGGTCTTTGAAGAAGACCTGGACCTCTAGGATTATTCTAGGGAAGTGGAGAGGATAAAATGTCAGGGGTTGGCCGAGCTTGAGTGCTCAAATTGGTGTGAGGAGGAGGGGGAGGAGGTGCCCTTTTATAAGGGAGGAGAGGGGCACCTTAGGAATATCTCAAAATATTATTTTATATTAAAGTCAAAATCGGTTTATAATGGTTCCAAAGGGTATTATTTAGAAGATAAAGTGGGGTAGGGTCTAAATCCTATCAACCAATAGGATTCAGACAAGTTTAGGGTATTATTTTAACCTTATCAATTTGATTTAACTCTAAGTTAAATAATTTTACTTTTACCATGTCTTTTTGTTTTCTTTCACTATATGGTTAATACACTTACTATAACATGCCAAACGAACCCCAAATTGTTTATTATTAATATATATATCCTTATCTAAGTCATTTGGACGAACCTTATATTTTTCGGAAAAAAATAACAATTAATAATATAATATTTGATTTAAAAACTATTTTGTGTCAATTTTGACACTATTTGATATATGATTTTTGTGAAAGTCATAACAGAATTATATGTTCGAACCAAGTTGATTAAATCAACACTAATATATCATAGTAACCTATAAAATTAGTTTAATTCATAAAAAGTCTCAAATTACATTTATTTTTGTGTTTATAACATCAATTATGTCAATATTTTATAAATAAGATAATTACTGCATCATCGTTCTGTCATAATTAAATTAATTTATTTAATGTCTAAAAATTATAAATTAAAAACCATTATGTAGGAAGTCTTTTTAGATTTCTAATGAATATTTATTGTCGAATTTATCTTATGTATAACCCCGTATTAAAAATGATTTACTTATTAAACATTGATATTAACTATTTTAACCCTTCTTTAAATAAATTAATAATAAATGTCCTAATCTAACTCAAGTGGGCATAAATGGTCATATTTTATTCATAAGGTTGTTTTTGGTCGAATTAAATTATCCAATAGAATTAGGACATGTGTTAGGGTAATAGTAATATCATATTTAACCTTAGTTACCCTATTTACTATTAACCGCAGTAAAAAAAAGTAAAAAGTTACTATTCACCAAAAAAATTATTTTTATCTCATTGAACCACATTTTACTTACTGATATAAACCGTGTCTGTCGTATTTTCGAAATTCCATTCACAGAAGCGGTAAAATTAAGTTTTATGCAAAATTCAGTTTTTAACCTACCACTTAGTGGTTTCACTATTCATCAAAAATTGAAAGGTTTCAGAAAAATACCAAAATTTCACCCTAGGCTAATTTCGGTATTCCAAATCCAAAAATGAAGTCCATTTTGAAAAATAAAATTTATATAATTTTAAAAAGTGGTTATTACTATTCATAATGGCTAGTTTTAATAATATTTTAATAGCATATCGTTGTTTATTGAAACTCGGTATTGCGTACGACGCAAGCTATCGAGGAAGGTCGCGATTGCGTGTAAAGTAAGCCAAGAAAGTGTGTAGTGAAAGATTCCTTTGAACAAAATATTTCTCATAAAAATCTCGGGTGTAACATTCTACCCCCCTTAAAAAGAATTTCTCCCTCGAAATTCGTCACTTTGTAACAAACAGATGAGGATACTTCTCCCTCATCATATCCTCAAGCTCCCATGTAGCTTCTTCTAATTGGTGGTTCCTCCATAAAACTTTCACCAATCGAGTGGTCTTGTTTCGTAGGATTTTTTCGCTACGATCCAGAATCTCTATCGGTTGTTCTTCATAAGAAAGATCTTGCTCTAGTGGCACAACTTCTGAGTTGAGTACATGTGAAGGATCACGTATGTACTTTCTCAGGAGAGATACATGGAACACATCGTGAACTTGAGAGAGATTCGGTGGAAGCACCAATCGGTAAGCTACCTTTCCAACACGATCCAGTATTTCTAAAGGACCGATATATCTTGGGCTCAACTTCCCCTTCATTCCAAATCTCATAACCCTCTTCCAGGGAGATATTCGTAAGAATAATTTATCACCCACTTCAAAATCTAGGTATTTTCTTCGGTTGTCGGCATAACTTTTCTTTGGACTCTGAGTTGCTCTTATGTGTTGTTGAATAGATCTGACCTTTTCTACCATTTCATCAATGAGATCAGGTCCTAATAGATTTCCTTCCCCAACTTCATCCCAGTAAGTTGGAGTCCTGCATTTCTTTCCATAGAGAGCTTCATAAAGAGCCATCTGAATACTGGAGTGAAAGCTATTATTATAAAAAAATTCCACCAAAGGTAGGTGTTGATCCCAACCTCCTTTGAAATCAAGAGAGCAAGCTCTCAACATATCTTCTAGGGTTTGAATTGTTCTCTCGGACTGACCGTCTGTCTGGGGATGATAAGCAGTGCTGAAACTCAACTCTGTATCCAGAGTATGCTGAAGACTTCGCCAGAACTTCGAGGTAAATCTTGGATCCCGATCAGATATAATAGAAAGTGGTACTCCATGCAATCTTACCAATTCCTTTACATATATCATGGAAAGCTGATCTAGAGAGAAATCCTCTATAATATCAATGAAGTGTGCAGACTTTGTAAGACGATCAACTATGACCCAAATAGCATTATTGCCTTTGGATGGTTTAGGAAGTTCTGTGACAATGTCCATAGTGATGTTTTCCCATTTCCATTCAGGTATGGGTAATGGTTGTAACATCCCCTTAGACTTCTATCTCTCAGTTTTAACTTGTTGACAAACCAAGCATCGAGAGACATATTCTGCAACATCTCTTTTCATTCCATCCCACCAGAAGTACTCTTTCAGGTCCCTATACATCTTCGGGCTTCTAGGATGAACAGAGAATGATGAACTATGAGCCTCATACAACAGCTCCTTCTTTAATTCGGGGATGGGAGGAACACAAACCCGATTCCTGAAATTTATTATCCCATCACAATCAAGGTTAAATTCAGGAACATTTCTCACCTTCTTTTGTAACTCGACATCTTCTTTCTGTGCCTCTTTAATCATCACATGTATAGATGGTTGAACATTCATTTGAGAAAGATAAGATTTTTCCTCTTCCATTATAATTCCAAGATCCATCCTTTGTAAATCCATAAATATTGGATCTTTTGTGATCCTCATCATGGATAAACTAGCATGGTCTTGTCGACTTAATGCATCTTCCACCTTGTTTGCTTTCCCAGGATCGTAATGGATTGAGCAGTCGTAATCCTTAATCAGCTCCAACCATCTTCTTTGACGCATATTCAACTCCTTTTGTGTGAAAATAAACTTTAAAATTTTATGATCAGTATAAATATCACACCTTTCACCATAAAGGTAATGCCTCCAAATCTTTAATGCAATGATTACCGCAGCCAACTCCAAATCATGTGTTGGGTAATTTTGCTCATGGATTTTAAACTATCGTGAGGCATAAGCTATCACCATATCATTTTGCATAAGAACATACCCCAATCCATTCTTCGATGCATCACTGTAGATCACAAACCTTTCTCCACTACAAGGCAGTGTGAGCACTGGTGCACTGGATAACCTTCTTTTCAACTCTTTCAAATTATCTTCACATTCCTCTGTCCAAACAAACTTAACTCCTTTCCGAGTCAACTTGGTGAGTGGATTAGATAATCGTGAAAAATATTTTACAAAACGTTGATAATATCCAGCCAAACCAAGAAAACTTCGGATCTCAGTTACTGTTGTTGGTCTTGACCATCTTTCGATAACCTCTGTTTTTGCTGGATCCACAGATATCCCCTCTTTTGAGATTATGTGACCCAAAAATGCAACTTTTTGAAGCCAAAATTCACACTTGGTAAATTTGGCATAAAGATTCTCCTTTCTCAGGGTCTTCAATATAATTCTCAAGTGATCTTCATGCTCTTCCTTGCTCTTTGAATAGACAAGAATATCATCTATAAAGACTACCACAAATTGATCAAGATAGTCTCTAAAGACTCTATTCATTAGATCCATGAAGATAGAAGGGGCATTAGTAAGACCAAATGGAATCACTATAAATTCATAGTGTCCATACCTCGTACGGAAAGCCGTCTTTGGTATATCCTCCCTTTTGACCCTTAATTGATGATACCCTGAACGAAGATCAATCTTGGAAAAGTATTGAGCTCGACGTAGTTGGTCAAATAAGTCATCAATGCGTGGGAGAGGATATTTGTTCTTGATAGTGATCTTGTAAAGTTCTCGATAATCAATGCAGAGTCTCATTGATCCATCTTTCTTCTTAACAAATAGAACAGGTGCTCCCCAAGCTGACGCACTAGGGCATATGAATCCCTTATCAAGATTCTCTTGGAGTTGCTTCTTCAATTCCTGCAACTCAATTGGGGTCATTCTATAAGGTGTCTTTGAAATAGGCAAAGCACCCGGTACGAGTTCTATTGAAAACTCAACTTCACGATTTGGTGGAAGACCCGGTAATTCCTCCGGAAAGACATCATCAAACTCCGGTATGATGGGCATATTCTTAATCGTAAGTTTCTCACCAACAATTTGAGATAAATAACCTTCATTTAGTGGAATCAAGACCCATAAGATGGAAGGAATTTCCACTGGAAGGTCATATTCATCCTTGCATCGATAGATGATCGTAGATTGATCTGGAATATGAAATGTGACTTCCCTTCTTTGGCAATTGATATGATCTCCATGTAGAGAAAGCCAATCCATGCCAAGAATCACATCAAATTCCACTAAAGGATGGATCACATTATTTTCAGGAAGTACTTTCCCACAAACTTCGATCGGAGAAGAATTATAAACATTTGATGCGACTGTTGTGCCATTAGGTGTTGTCACAGCTAACTCAACATCTAATTGTTGAGGTAATACGGTGATAACCTTAGAAAATTTTTCAGAAATAAAAGAGTGGTTGGATCCAGAATCAAATAAAACATTTTCTACTTTAGAGTGGATGGTAAGTGTACCTTTCACCACTTCGTTATCGTACTCCACATCACTGATAGAAAGTGCATGTGACATTCCTTTGTCTTTAGCCTTAAGATTTTGTTGACGTCGACCATCATCATCAACCCTTGGATTTGGGAATTGATTGGCATAATTCCCCATCTCCTTGCACTTGAAACATTGAAGTATAGTAGGTTCATTCTGTGTATCCCTTCCTTTGTTTGCATCATTAGACATCTTCTTCCAATTATCGCGGCATTCAAATGCCCGATGACCTTCCTTTCCACATCTGAAAAATTTACTTGTCCCATTAAGACAACTCCCTCCATGTTTCTTTCCACACTTTGAGCATAAGGGAAAGCTCATATTCTTTTTAGTGTTCTCTTTAGATTTTCCTTTGAATTCCATCTTCCTCTTCTTATCAAACCCATGTGACTGATGGGTTACTCCAATCTCCATCTCGACTTTGAGAGAACATCGAACGATTTCCTCGTAGCTATTGAAGTCCCTTATGGCTAACGCCCTTCGAAGACTTGGTTTTAAGCCACTAAAGAATCGATCGATCTTACTCTCAGGTTGGATAATAATACCAGAAGCGTACCTTGCAAGTCTTGTAAAATTTGCTTCATAGGTACCAACAGATTCATCATCCCTTTGCTTCAGATCAAGAAACTCTTTCTCCATCTTTGTTAGGAGAATACGAGGGATGTACTTATTAAACAATATGTTCTTCAACTCGTCCCATTCCATAGACTCAATTTCATCCCTTTGCCTCATATTCTTAATAAGATTACACCATTGATCAGCATCTCCTTCCAAATGATACACTGCTAGGATGACTTTGTCATGTTTAGAACATTGAAGAACTGAAAATATCTTTTCAGTAGTACTAATCCATTGTTCAGCAACTAATGGATCAGTAGACCCACTGAAAGAAGGTGGACGCTGCCTCATGAAGGATTCAACAGAATGTTTGCCCCTTCCTTTGCTCGTTTGGAAGTCCTGCATGATTCATAGCTTGAGAAAGTTGTGTGAGCATGGCTACAAGATTTTTCATTCTAGCTCCCATATCGTTTGGTTGCTCAGGGGGACAATCATTGCATTGCCCATCGCATTATGCATTAACACGGTTCCTTCGGGTTCCCGCCATTGACTAAAACCAAGAAGAATAGTGTGAGCAACACTAATTATAATAGGAAAACCACATAATCAAGGATAAAATTTCACACTTAAGGTCTTATCCTAGGGTATTCATGGCCATTTCTAAAACACTAAGATTGTGTTCTATTCTTAGACTTATCCTTAGGGTTCCTACTAAGGCTTTCACATCCTAGTTTCCAATGGTTGACTATACCTTTCCTATGATACCAATATAATGACCCATACTTTACATACATTGTTAATACTTCAAAATTGATGCACACTTATTACAACATATGACAAAACCATAAAGGACCGTATAGGTATAGTGTCTTTAGAAACAGGGAAACATAAACAACTGGTTCATAAATCTTCTACACTTTCTCCCATTTATTTCATCATATCTAGGGTCCCTTTTAGCATATTCTACTTAATATCCATCTTCCTGACCTGGGGAAAAGAAAACATAAAATGGTGAGCTCAAATGCTCAGCAAGGGCAAATAAAGGAAATAAAAATCATATCATATCTTTTTGAAAATCATAACCTGCAAAAGAGATCATAATATCTTAACATAGAACAAATCATAGAAGTGAAAATGAGATCCCCATAATCATAACATGAAACTTGAAACTTTGTGTCATGCACACATAGTCATGGAAAATCATTTCTTGTTAGTCATGACTCATTGCCAAGACTATCTTAGCGGACAAAGTCCTTTTCTGAACCGAGTTCACTCCTCGTTTCAGTCCTGTATCACTGAACCGAAATAACCTTCCATTCCAGCCATGTCTATCTCATGAGATATAAATCTTTATCCAATGCATTGGAGGGAGATATAGGTCCCACCCATCTTATAATGATACCATTCTTATGTGTTCCACAAAATCATAAATCATGCATCATTGCATAACCCATGTAATACAAATGGGAATATTAAACATCTTGACATCACAAAACAATTCATATACGATAAAGGAATTCATAAAAATAATTCCATCACAACCTAATCAAATCAATGTAAAAAACCTGACCCTTTATTATCTAAGATGGAAATTAATTTTGATAAAACACTTGAACTTCATTCTTGAGGAAAATATCCTTTCTACTTCAAAAACACTTTTCATTTCTTAACATGTCATAAAATTATAACTAAAAGAAGTTGATTAAAAATAAACTTGAAAACTTTTAAAGGAAGCTTCTTGGAAATAATTATTTAAAAATCCATTCATGCCATATAAGTTAAAAAAAACATTCTTCGTACTTTTGTCGGAAAAGTCAAAAAGTACCTCGTACGAAAAACGACAAAAGATTCCTTTAATATCTTTTACTAACAACTCACAAAAGGGTAAAATTGGATTTAAAAAATTTTAGATGGATGGAAATAACATTACATATTGAGGAAACATGGATGTGGATGATAAAATACACCCCAGTAAATACCAAAGTATAAGGAATCTCGGGTAAAAATGAGATTGTGATATTTACCTTACCTTAGATCCGATTTGCTTTGTACGTGTCCGAAGCTCCTGTATAATGGTTTAAATAATGTTATTGACTTATTCCAGAATCATACATATTGATATGATATCATATATGGTCATATTCTTAGCTTCTTGTTAGTAAAATTTCATTGTTACTTGTTACTCGGGTCTTTATTGCCTTTTGTTCTTATGCGTGTTTTGCCAAATAAATTCTTATTATTCTTTTAAGGTTATAGATACCTTATATCCAGAATGGTATTAGTGTAACATATATCATATTTATTCATTGAATTAATTTATATAATTACTATGTAATGATGATCATGTAGAACGAGTCGCATCACATCGTGGAGACGGTATTCCGTACGTACGCACGAGTGATGATATCGTTCCTATGATCGTGGAATTGTATTTGAGTATATATATATTATTTGAGTATCAATATTACATTATAATAATCATAAATAGTTACTCATTACACCATTATACCCATCCTTGTAAGGTGATGGTGGAAAATAGATCACACCACAGCGTGGAGACGGTATTCCGTACGTACGCATGCGCGGTGATTTCATTTTTCCGTAGGATGGATAGAAGGTGAATTATGGGTGTTTCATGTTTATAATAACATATCAGTATGTAATTAATACTGATGTTATTACATTATAATGAAACAACTAAATAAGAAGAAGTTAAATAAGAAATAAATTGAAAAGATCGTTAATGGATATTACCTCTTCTTTGGAACGCCTCTTTGAATCCTCCACTTAGGGAACTAAGATTGGTCTTTGAAGAAGACCAGGACCTCTAGGATTATTATAGGGAAGTGTAGAGGATAAAATGGCAGGGTTTGGCCGAGCTTGAGTTCTCAAATTTGTGTGAGGAGGAGGGGGAGGAGGTGCCCTTTTATAAGGGAGGAGAGGGGCACCTTAGGAATATCTCAAAATATTATTTTATATTAAAGTCAAAATCGGTTTATAATGGTTCCAAAGGGTCTTATATCAAATATAAAGTGGGGATGGGTCGAAATCCTATCAACCAATAGGATTTAGACAAGTTTAGGGTATTATTTTAACCTTATCAATTAGATTTAACTCAAAGTTAAATAATTTAACTTTTACCATGTCTTTTTGTTTTCTTTCACTATATGGTTAATACACTTACTATACCATTCCAAACGAACCCCAAATTGTTTATTATTAATATATATATCCTTATCTATGTAATGTGGCCGAAAATTAGATTTTTAGGAATAAAATAACAATTAATAATATAATATTTGATTTAAAAACTATTTTTTGTCAATTTTGACACTATTTGATATATGATTTTTTTGAAAGTAATAACAGAATTATATGTTCGAACCAAGTTGATTAAATCAACACTAATATATCATAGTGACCTATAAAATTAGTGTAATTCATAAAAAGTCTCAAATTACATTTATTTTGGTGTTTATAACATCAATTATGTCAATATTTCATAAATAAGATAATTACTGCATCATCGTTGTGTCATAATTAAATTAAATTATTTAATGTCTAAAAATTATAAATAAAATACCATTATGTAGGAAATCTTTTTATCTTTCTAATTAATATTTATTGTCGAATTTATCTTATGTATAACCCCATATTAAAAATGATTTACTTATTAAACATTGATTTTAACTATTTTAACCCTTCTTTAAATAAATAAATAATAAATGTCCTAATCTAACTCAAGTGGGACTAAACGGTCATATTTTATTCATAAGGTTGGTTTAGGTCGAATTACACTTATCCAATAGAATTAGGACATGTGTTAGGGTAATATTAATATCATATTTACCCTTAGTTACCCTATTTACTATTAACCACAATAAAAAAAGAAAGAAGTTACTATTCACCAAAAAAATTATTTTTATCTCATTGAACCACATTATACTTACTGATATCAACCGTGTTTGTCGGATTTTCTAAATTCCATTCATAGAAGCGGTAAAATTATGTTTTATGCAAAATTCAGTTTTTAACCTACCACTTAGTGGTTTCACTATTCATCAAAAATTCAAAGTTTTCAGAAAAATACCAAAATTTCACCCTAGGCTAATTTCGGTATTCCGAATCCAAAAATGAAGTCGATTTGGAAAAATAAAATTTATAAAATTTTAAAAAGTGGTTATTAATATTCATAACGGCTAGTTTTAATAATATTTTAATAGCATATCGTTGTTTAGTGAAACTCAGTATTGCGTACGACACAAGCTATCGAGGAAGGTCGCGATTGCGTGTAAAGTAAGCCAAGCAAGTGTGTAGTGAAAGATTACTTTGAACAAAATATTACTCATAAAAATCTCGGGTGTTACAAAGTGTCACCTCATCGTGGTTCTGGATAACCAAACTCCACCATTTTCCTGTCGAGCCCTACAGAAGGCTCGCTGCTAGGATCACCATCTGGTCTGTTGGTGTCCTGACCAAACGGAAGACTCTAGCCACTGCCTCAATCTAGTCCTCTACTGCCCGAGGGTCAGGTTCACCTCAAAACATGATGGGTCTCTATCTCTGAAACTCGTGGAGTGCACTTATCCTGCACTCCTCCTCCACTAGTAAAACAGGCACTAAACACTGCTCCATAGTTGGAGGGATAACTGGCACACCACCTGGTGGTAAATCTGGGGGATCCAGTCCCTTTATCAAGGCTTCATAACTAAGGGGGTCATCCTCGAGATTGAGCTGTTGTATCCTAGCAAGTGCGTGTCACGGAGACATCCTGTTAAAGAAACAAGATGTATCTCAGTCAGTGAGTATATCTAGAGAGATGACTCAAAAAGGACATGGAAACCACACCCCATTCCCATATGATGCATGTACCCTTATTTTATACTTCAACTTGTATTATCATGTTCTGAGTTGAAAATAATGTTATTAGAGTCCGGTGTATGAATACTTCGGCCGCCCGCTCCAACCCTGGGGTCCCTGACATAAAATCCAAACTCAAAACACTTTACACTATTTCCCCAAACCAACTCACACACTCTCGTTCCTAAGGTAGAACTGACCTCCTCTGATACCACTCTGTCATGACCCATCCTAGTGGGGCCCAAGCCATAACTCCCCAAGCCCACCTCCAATAGGCCAGGGGCTGGTGACTAGCACCGAGTAGGCATGATACTAAAATGGGAGGCATTTCCTTTACACCTGCACACACACACACACACATCTCCATGCCCACAAAGCTGAAAAAGTAAAAACTACTAAAAGGAAAAGATTCATGCATACACTAAAACCCAACCATTGAGTACGACAGGAAATTAATGTTCCAGAAAGTAAAACCCCTGGACAAAATTACAAGCCCACCAAAAAGAGAGTCTATAACAAAGTCTGACCTATAAAGAATGGTGTTGGGATGACATTCTGTAGCTATAGGAACACATCTCGGCCTATCTGATCTCACTGAGTATCATCTGATCCTGGTCTGCTCAGAATCATATCAAAGGCTCACTCGTCTGTACAAGACATGACACGTGTGGGAAAAGCCCATGCAGGGGTGAGTATAAAAATACCCAGTAGGACACCCTAAAACCACAATGGAAAAACAACAAGGGAAATACCAAAAAGGAAAGATACAGTCATCTCCACCTAGTATATGTCTACAAAACATATAACAAAAATATCCAGATATACTCATACACAAAAGACCATCGCGATACTACCACTAGGATCCATCTCGAAGATTCCACTAAGCATGCTTCTAGGAGAACACACTCCTAGGTTTAAAGAGAGAGATAAAAACTACTCGTTGTGGAAAGACACACTCCACAAGTACCTAGAAAACTTGATCCTCATATGAGGATCACAACCAAGTCATGGAATGATTCTGACAACTCAATTTAAGCTAATTTGCTAAGCAGATGATCGTCGTCTGGGTAAAGTTGGTCACGTCGATACCAAGAACTCTACCTAGGGTTCTATGAATGAAAAGAGGATCCAGCTCCGGGTCTCATTAAGGGGATTCCAACAACTGTATTCAGGATGTTCTATTGAAGGGATCATACTTTTGTGTAAAGGAGGTGATACCAAAACCTTCAGGGAAAAGGCCAAGGGTACAAACCCTAAGAAAACTAGTCCATGTCACAAAATACAAGTGTCTCAAGTCATTTAAGATAGGTTACACGGCGTGTAGTATGGTTACACGCTGTGTTCCTTGACCTCGGGTACTACCCATGTAAACATCCCCTGTCATTCATTCAAGCTGTGTAAAACCAAACTATACGACGTGTATAAAAAGTACATGATGTGTTCCTTGACCCCGGGTACTGCCTGTGTAACAGGCCCGTGTCATTTGGCTTGTAGGATGTAATGAAACTAAATGGAGTGTAGAGTAATCATACACCGTGTCCGAGCACCTGGGGCTCGCTCTGTGTACGCTGGCCATGTGCCCGTACACGGTCTCTAACCATGTCTGTGCCGCCTGCCCGTGTACCAGTAAACGGGGTATCCCGTGTATCTGGTCAGGTCAGGCTGGGGAGGGGCATACACAGTGTGTCCATGGCCGTGTACCCTGCCCATGTGCATGTACTCCCTAAGTACATGCCATGTAATCCTGCCAACGAACACACGTTGTGTATCCAATTATACACGACATGCAGTCGTGAAATTTCCAGAATCGTTGTCTTCTTCCGTGCACCCTGGCTAAATCTTTGGTTCTTGATCCAACCATCCAATCATTCTGAAACTCCAGATTTGGGTTCATCCTACCCCTATAAAACTAATTCTGGCAGTTTCGGGATTCCGATCGGCCTTGATAGCGCGTCCCGATCCGCCCGCATGAAAATTCTCGAATAACGTGAATTTTCGAACCATATCAATTTGTCAGACGCCGTCGCCATCACACCTCCGCTAGGTCATCTCGATGTTTGATCATTGATTTCAGATCGTTTCTCCAACAAATGAATGCTAAACAATCGATTTCCTCCAAGAACATGTAGAACCCACACGAATAACACATAGTAATCGGGAGAGAAAAACGCAATAATCGAGAGGGACAAACCTCAATCGATGTTCCTGTCGATCTTGGTTCGTCACCGTTAGAAGAAGACCAAACTAATTTCAAGAATCAAATCCCCATGATTCTCGTAAAAGCCCATCCCGCAAGAATGATCGATCCGAAGGCTAATCTGTTCGTGGATTAGTCCTCCTTCATCGTGGAAATAAAAAATGAGGAAGAAATCACAATTAAGACATCCAACCTAGATTCTAGGTCATTCATCGGTGATGATCTGGTCGCAGCATCGTCGTCACCGTGTTGGGAGGTTTTCTCCAGATCCTCCCAAGCCGCCAAGGGTTTTAGGGTTATGGGGTCTGTAACCCTGGACCCTTGCATAAGGCTTTAATAAAAACAATTAAGGGATATCTGTTGCAGCAGATTTAAAATATTTCAATACAGAATAAAATTTTTTATTTAAATATTTTATTACTCTTACATCCTAAAAACTGGATTCCACTATCGACCTACGCCGACCGATGTTAGGACTCGCCTATGGTAAAATTGTTATTCTAAATGAAACGGTTCCCTCAGATTTCTGATCTGAGCACCCGTTTAGGAGTTAATCTACTTTTTGAGGAAAACCATACGTGCACATAATTTAATTATTAAAATAAATTCAAACCTTTATTTCGAGCTCACCGGGCCTTGGAACCACATGTCATCTCAGAGCCTGATCTCGAATTAATTCCCATATAATATTAAAATAATACATGGAAAAATCTGAGACATTACAATTAGAAGATAGATAGAGCTAAAATTAATCTTTGGGGAGTAATAAGATCCCTAATGAGGATTAAAAATATCCTCAATGCATAGTGAATTTGAATTATTATTTATATTAATGGAAATGACCTCCCTATATTTTATGTACATTATCACAAACCCATACATCATTTTCTTTAATAAAACATGAGTTACCCATGGAGCAACACTGCTAATATAAATAAATTTTCACATAAATTTTTTATATTTAACAATAATCCCACAAAATATAATATTTCAATTCAAGAGGATGAATTAAATATTGTTCTTTCATCCAAAATTAAGAAAATAGACAGTTCTGAATCATTTTTATTTAGATGATAAGTTAATCTTTCATGAAAATACTAAATGATATTATGTACCATGGGTAGATCATATATTTATTAGTAATATTCATTATCCATTGATAATTATTCTTCATCATATATTACCATAATTTCATTAATAAATGACAATAAATGAATATTAATACATTTTTCAAATGATGAATTATCCCATCTTTAAATAAAATATTACACCTAACCATCATGAATTTTAATCTCTATATACTGTCAATATTTTATTTTTCATTGCATAAGGGAATCCAATCCATGGAATGGATTATATTAAATTCAATCATATATATAATTACTATGACTGAAAATAGTTTATGTCTAAGAATATTAATTAGAACTAGTTGAAATATCATTGATTCAACTTGACATCTTCATAAGGAAGAAATTTGAAACAATATTATTATGGTGATGGAGGAAAAATTAGTTCTTTTGGAAAATATGGAAAATTTAAATGTTTATTATGATCAAAAATAAAAAAACCTATAATTAAATTTTTGGATATGATAAATGTAAATTACAAAAAATCATTAATATATTATCATTTAGTTGTACTAATCTAATAATCATACACTTGTTCCCTTGGAATTTTTTAATACTTCTTAAATTTTTGTTTAGGACTATATGGATCACATAATGTCCAATTATTTTATTAAATAATCATTTAAAATAAGATTATTCTTCCAAACCAATTCATTCTCATTATTTATGGAATTTTTCTCCACTCATTTAATAAAATGTTATTCCCATCCTTCAAAACCCAAGGTGTTTAATCCTAAAGATATCACATGTGAAAATTATCATCCTTACATTCTACCAAATTTTATTATTGTTCTTCATATAATGATATACTAACATCCTCATTGCCATATCCCTCTAAAATATAATTCCCTTATAGAAAAATTAATCTACATTAATATTTCTTTTGACTATATCCTCAAATAATCGAATATTATAAGAGACTGATAACCATAAAATATTTGGATTTAACAAAATTATTAAATGATCAATATTAATTTCCATTCTTTACACATAGTGTGGGAAATAAAAATGTTGACACATCAGGAATTTTATTTATTTTAATTCTTATAAGTTCCATTATTTTTTTCTTATAATTTTTCAATGAATGAATTTTAGGTTTGTATCATTAGTAGAATAAATTTATTCCCTATAATTCATGAACAATACGTTTTCAATGATAATTATCTTTGAAGTATGAATATTTATTATCTTTCTAATTTTTTTTAATTATAGAAGAATGGTTCTGAATTCTTAGTTGAAACCTATCATTATTGTCCAACCACATTTTTTAGTATAATATTATATTATATAATCTCACATTTTTTATGAGACATCATGTTCTTGTACCCAACGTTTTTTATATTCCTATTGTTAGAACTATATCATTGGTTGTATAAATCATGTCATTATACTCTAGGATTTTGAATCATCCGTTTGATGGAAACCAATGATTTTGAATAATCATGACACTATAAATTACCACATTAATTTTAGGATCTTGTATTTTTTTGGGTATGCGTCTCTTTGAGTATTCATTGAATTTCATCATTTGGGATTTCATATTTCTTTTAATCATGGTGTTTGGGTCCTGTTTGTAGATAGAGTTCCTTTTTAAGGAAAATATGTAATGGCCATGGATCTATGATTATTTGAATTAGTGTTTTACTAGTGTAAATGTGTTTAAATTTATTACAATGGAATTCCATGAGTTTGTAATGCTTTAAAAGTGGTTTCATCTCTTTCACAATAGCTGTAATGAAAAAATTCCACTAGAAAACAAAATTTTGTGTATATGTAACATGACCTACATAATTCAATAAAGACATGTCTTGAACAATTTCATGATGATAATTGGTTACACATCGTGTACATAGTTCGTGTTGTGTAATGATCGATCTAGAAAATTATTAACTGAAGTTGTTAGGCTTTTTTGTTTAACCCTTTATGAATAAATTGATTATATATAAATGGGATACATGTTGTGTAATTATCATGAGTTTCTTTTTTATTGTGTATATCAGAGAACATATTCCATTCCATATTTTCATTGATTCTCTCTTGGAACATGGTTGATTTCCAAGTGATTTTGGAGTCTCTTATTACATTTCAAGAATCATGAATACATATTTGATCTCCGATGAGTTTTTTTATAGTTTTTTCTGTATTCTCATGTTACTCTACATCGATGAATTGTAAACCAACTGACCACATTTTTAGGTGTTTGATTTTGATCTAGTGTGATATAGGTTCTTTTTGTGATCTTTATCACCTATGTTTATGTTGGAAATATTGGTTGTAAGTTCTTTATATCCACCAAATAAAGGTAGGGAGTCTAAACATTACCCTATGGTTAACTAAATTACCAAGGCTACACAATATTTTTATTTCACCAACATAACATGTTCTCAAATTAATTGTTTCATTTTTTATAAATAACGAATTAAAATACTGGTTGGATACCTTAGGATTCATATGTGGATGTGAATCGGTTTATGGCTACTTTCTAGTTGAGTGAACTTGAGAATAACAAGAAACAGATAAGGTATTAAAGTGTTTTTAACATGTCATGAAATGTAGGTTATTTATATAAATTTTATCATAGTGGTACTAGTGGATAGGCCAATATAATTTTTTAAAAAATTTGTTATATAAATTAATATATAATTGAACAATAAACGGTAATTTATGAAAAATAATCATTGATAATTATGATTTGATATTATGATATCCACTAGTTATGACTTATTGAGATGATATTGAAATGAATATATAGTAGGAAACTCCTAGGGTTTCATGTTTAAATGATAATATATCTGGAATTTCCCAATGGTAGAAATGTTTATACAGATGGAATGTCCTAGTGTTACTTACAGAAATTCATATATGGTGGGAAATTGAAATTATTAAATACAAAAATATATATATATAAGATTACGCTCGGAAGCTAGAATGATTATATAAAGGGATTTATCTAGTTGTTTTATTATACCATGGTATATTTTTTTGGTTATCAGGGTTGTTCTACATGCTCAAATACATTCCATCATGTTGTCGAAGTAGGTTAGACAAGCTAAACCAAATTCTTGCTCGGGGATTCAAAAAAATTCATGATCAACATGGAGGAATTCATAAAAATAATGTATTGTATGGATACCCATCATGAAAATCATAATATATAGGATCCAAGTACCCAGTTTAGTAATCTACATTAAGAATTATATAGAGTTTCTGATTTGAATAATCATAGTCTTCTGTTTAATCAATTTTCGAGCTCTCTCAGCACGTATTGTTATCTGTTTTTTATGGTTTCCCACTTCTCTATATAGTAGATTAATAAAAATTAATATTTTTTGGTTTTATCAGACTGGTTTTTTTGATATTTGGTTGGGTTAACCTACTAATTTTACTCACAACCATTTTTGGACTATAATTGGTTCACAACATGATTATATGGATGAATTTTTGATAAATTAATATGACCATGATGTTTATTTTTATTTCTATGCAGATGTGATAGAGTTAGAATTGGGGTCTAACAAGGGTTTTTTGTGAAGATAATTTTGTGATTATTTTGTGTAGTATTATTCTTTTACATGGATTGTTTTTATTTTAACATTTACATACATCTCATATTGTAATTACATAATTTATCATTATATATTTTCTAGTTTCTCTTTTAGTTTCCAATTTTAATATATAGGGTTTCATCAATTTTCCATTACTCTAATATTTATTATAAATGATTATTCAAATTTATTATACTCTATTCTAGGGGTATAGTCTTCCTACTATACATATCACACCCCTCCTACTAGTCATCACCCTCTAGTATACATGGGGGTTCACATGAGGCCTTATAACCAACCCATTTTTTCAATGTGGGAGAATTTTGAATAAGGGGGAATTAAAATATGTATTAGTGTGGAATGTTGTTCATTTATATTTCACTACTATTTGGGGAAGATATATTGGAATATTGAATATTTTGGGATATAGTAATTATATTGGGCATGGGAGTTGCTAAAACATGTATAGGGTAAAATCCAGGTTCCTTATGATGGGATTGATATTGATGATGTTCAGTTCTTACTATTGATGTTATTTCTCCTGGGTATATTTACATGTTTTGTATAGGCTTAATTTCATGATGATATTGTTCCTTGAGATTGGTATTCATGGTTCTTTATGACATGATAAGTATATTCAAGGATAATAAAAGTCACATTGGGATATATATTCACAATCATTGTTTATGACAGTGACCTATTTATTGAATGTAATATATATTTTTTGTTTGAACTGTGATATGAAATACATCTTATATCTATCAAATGAAAATTTAATGATGTGATATCTCTCCTAAAATACTTATAATCCATGATATAATGGACCAAGACCAGTGGTTATATGTTGTTTTCACTAGTTGAGGTTGACCTCTTTGTTATTAACAGAGATCTAAAGAGTTTTTCTGTCTTCTAGGGAAAGGTACACATCAACATCTTCAAATATAGTATTATGAGATTTTCAGTCATCATTAAGATAACACATATGAACCAAATCATTTTAAATCCCAATATTATTATAACGATGTTCGGTTTCACATATTATTCTTTAGGGTCATGAGATCCCAGGAAAGAAATATTGTTCGTACTATACCATTGATTTCATCTAAGAAAATAGAGTTGTAGTTGTAGTATCTTCCTACATTAACGCGGTATGGTGTTCCCTAGGAAGATCAGTTTTGGATTGATTCCATCCATAAAATCTTCAAGTATCATGATACACACATTTCTAAGAGGGTGGATCTCCTTATTTTAATTCTAGATGGACATTCCATGATTTGGGGGGATATTTTGGATGAAGATGGATAGTATGAGGATATATCATGCAAGGAAATCAAGAATAGTTATTGATCCAATTATATCTAGAGATGTTGATTGATTATATATCATGGGAGTTCATTCATATGAAGCAATATGGAATGTTAGATAAGTAAAATGATGAACGTTTTGACATCTTTTAGTGATTTTCACTTTCATTAGCTACTGATGAGAACTCCAAGGTGGTATGTTTTTATGATGAGATTTATAATGAGATCAACATTCTTGAGGAAATATTTTGTCTACTTAGATTTTTTTTCATGATGAATCAGGAACATATCATGGAATTGAATATAAAAGGGGCCACATGAAGTGGCCATAATGATTTAGTATGTACAATTGGGATCTCTAATTTTGGTGGAAAAAACCTCCAAGATAGTTTATGAAAATATAAGAGTGGGAAGGGAAATCAAGGTAGTGGGAATATATCTAAGTACCATGTTTCATTTTAGTTCAATCAGGATAGAATATTGGTCCATAAGAGGCCCTAATGTCCATACCCCACTTTTGAGTACAATGATTTTGTAATGATGAGACATGTTACAATGTTTTAAAGGAACATCTCCCAGACGAACAGTGGAAAGGGATCTAGATAATTACCAGGCTCTGTGAAAGACTCAACTACTCTTCATCAGATAGGTATATGGAGTTCTACCTGACGTTTAGGTCAAGGTAGGGGACGTGGTACCCCATTATAGGAATGGAAATACCTAGTATAGGTGATATCTCAGGTAAATCAGGCTAGATACCAAGGTAGATGGTTGAGTTATCATTACACTATGTAGACTACTTTTTCTACTCTGGAGACAAGACCATCTACATTCATAGGGATGATTGATATATCATTTTAAATTCCATGAATTTTTTATACAAGAGAATCCCATTAAATTATTATATTTTCTTATTAAAAATTCTTTGAGAATGAATATGAAAATATAGGATGGGGTTTCTACCATTAACACACCATTGGGAGTGAAATTAGAAAATATAAAATGTTATAATGTGTACTCTCGAGAGATCGGTGGATAAAATTTTTTGCCGATACCATCTGTTCTAGAAATGAATTTAAATTTAATTCACAGTGTTTATTGGTCAATATTATACTAGGATCATAATAACTATTACAGACGGTGAGTAACCTATATATATCGTGAAGTGGGTAGTTATTATCACCAGGGTTAGTGGGATCTTCGGACTTGTTGTGTTGTACCAATTTGGTATATATCAGAATGACTAATGTCTCAAATAACAAGGGTTATTTATGATGATTCTAGAATGTATTAATGTTTTCTCCTCCAGTGGTAAAACATTTTCGGGATTTCATTCCTGATATGTTCTATAGCTTACCTCATGAATAGAAGGTTGAGTACACTATCGATTGTTTTTGGAGAATTTCCATTTTATATTACAACATATAGAATGTAACCAACAATACTCTGGGAGTTCGAATATATGGATGCTAATGGATTTATATGTCTTAGAATGTATCCAATGGGTTCTCATGTTTTTTTAACAAGAAGACTGATGGTACCTTACACTTATGTGTATATTATTAGAGAAAGAACTAGTTAATGATAATAAACATGTATTACCATCCATTTATAGAAACTCTTTCCTATTAGCTATGAGGTAAAAATACAATCTCAAGGACTGATTTTTTATGTTGATACCACCAGTTGAGGGTGAGACTATCATACATACCTAGTAATTATTTAAGTATCATGTTTGAATTGAATGACGTTATGTTGATATAATTTTGTTTAGAAATACTACAGAATTGTGATTTAATTGCACTAAAATGGCCTTTTATCAATAGTAGTGAGTCACTCGCTACTAGTGAAATTAAATTCTGGAGTCTTATATCAGTGCTAAAAGTGAACTGATAAAGTTTCTCTTTAACATTGCTTTCTCAATAATTTATAAATGACCATTTATGAGAACTTCTATAAGCTTTGATAAAAGAATCTAGTATTAGTGATTTTAAAATAATTGATAAAGTATCCCTTTAGTAGGGATTTTAAAAGTGTTGAGGAATGGGTATTTTGCAATTTTCTACTACAACACGCTATCCCCCACCACCATAGTGTACTGTAAGAGGACACAATGACCCAATAAACACAAAATCTGAAAATTAATGTATGAATAAATAAATAAAAAAAAAGAATAATAATTAGAATCATTTCCTAAGTTTTTGTCACAAGATGCATGTTATAAACTGAAAAGAAACATATAAATTGAAAAATGGACTTTTATTCATACCAGTCAAAACATGTGTCATTATAAGGTGTAGATGATTATCACAAGTCTTAGATGACTTATAGATCATTTTCTAGAAAAATAAAAACAATCTGAATGATTTTTCTCTGTGTTTAATATGTCTCTTGACTATTTTACTAGAATGAAATTTTAATCATGAATATTTAACTTTGATTCATACTGATCATATCATTTTTTGGATTGGCATGATACTGATTCTGATACATCAAAAATGACATATCAATCTTTTTCCAAAACAATAATGAAAATTCGAACATGTTTTCATACTTTTCATTGAGTGACATGTTTTGATCTAAAATATTGATTTTAAATTGTTAATTAACACGTTGTGTCGTACTGAACACATAGTGTTTTAGATGGAGGTGTGGCAAACTCACACATGTAAAAAATCATAATAGATCATTTTTCTAAATTTTCAAACCAATCCAAATTTTTTTCTTGGTTCTGAGTGGGTGAGTGTTCATATTTACTAAATTGTTGTCAAAATTTTATAAAAAGAAAAATTTTGGGTCATATCATTCACACCATGTGTTATAATATGGTGTTAATAATAAATGCACATCCAAAATAAATATAGATCATTTTCATTATTTATCAAAACAATCTCAATGAGTTTCATCAGTTCTAAGTACTTTAGTTTTCTTTTTTACTAAAATGTCATTTTTAACTTGAAAAATTCACTCTTACACATACTGATCACATGGTTTATGAGTTTTCTCTGAGACTGATTCCTAAATATAATAAATGAAATAGAAATCATTGACCTAAATTAACATGAAAATCATAGATAATATTCACCATTTTTATGGAGTAAAATTTTTTGAACTCAACTCTAAATTTTAAACTGATAGAGGACACATTGAGTCATAACATGAACATCATTAGTTTGATTGATCTGCGTTTGATTAAAATGAGTAAAAATTACGTATAGATCATTTCTATATATTATCAAAATAATATCAATGTGTTTACTTAGTTTTTAGATGGTCATTTTTATTTATTAAAATTTTCATCATTTTAAAATAAAAAGATTCACTTAGTGTCATACAGGTCACACTATGCATTGAATTGAGGTATGTTTGATTCATAAACATCTCAAAATTACTTATGGATAATTATTATAATTTATCAAATCAATAAAAATGTTTTTATTAGTTTTGAGTACGTCGCATGTTTATTTACAAAATTATCATTTTATACTAGAAACATTCACATTAACCGATAATGATAATATCCTGAATCGATTGGATATGTGACTAGTTCCTATATCTCAAAAAAGAATTATAAATCTGTTTCAGAAAATTTAAACAATATATGAGATCATTTTATTTTTTAGGGTGTGACATTTTTTGAACTAAACTCTCGATTTTAAACTTATAATGGACACATTGAGTTATAATCGTCACACCATGTGTCTAATTGAGTTGTGATTTATTAATACAAGTCTCAATTTACTTATGGATCAATTCCCTAATGTATCAAAATAATCATAATATTTTTCTCTTTTTTGAGTATGTTAGAATTACTTTTTAATAAAACTAATTTCAATTATAAATAAAAATAACAATATAGAGTCAAATCGATCACACATGGAGTCAGATTGAATCATGGCTAATTCCTAAACAACCCAAAGTCTTAAAACATTACTAACATGTAATGTTTCTATGATTATATTTTCTCTCAATGTGTCACTACCAACTCTGCATATTGAATCAATGTTCATAGCTGAAAAACCATTCTTATTTTTGAATGTTGTAAGGGTGTATCCTTTAAACACTAATAATTGTTTCTGAGCTAATAATATCTAATCAATATTTAGTGTGGGTAGTTCATCAAAAAATGAAAACAATAATAGAATGTGAGTAAAAAATGGCAGAGTTTATCATTTTAACACATTTCCCCATTATTATTGACAGTTGAAAGAAAAATATTACCTCCCAAATGATGTGTCAAAAAACCAAATAATTATTGTCTGAAAATGATAAATAAATTATATTGAAGATTTTATATAAAATGATGATAAAATTAATAAAATAAGTAGTAGTAATTGACCATTTTCTAATGTTTGAATTCATTTTTCACACATTTCCTTGTGGTCATTATCTCTATTCCTATATTGAAAAAAAATATTTAACATGCACAAGAAAACAATTTTAATATGAGTAATACTGAAAAGAAATAATTAAAACATAAATATGAAAAATAATTAATTCTATGGATAAATATTTTACCGTCAATACATTGTTCAACATTGGGATATGTTGATAGTAAGGAAATATTGATGATAAAATAAAACAAATAGTTATCACCAAACAATAAATCCACAAATGAAGAGGATGTGGTGAATCTCTCCATGATGGTTAGTCGTATCTTCTTAATTCCTTCCAAGATGAAATTTATTGTCATCTTCAATCCCAAGAAGCTCAAATATAGGACATTTATCATTGAATTTTTTATTTTACAGAGATATTCAATCTCTTGTAGACATGCACCATTATTTCATGAAATAATTTAAGCAATTTTTATCCATGTGTTGACAATTAATTAATGTAGTACAATAAAACTAATAGAGATGGGGAATTATTCTCAAGGTAAAAATGAAATAACAACATTTCAAGAGATAATATCGATGGTGATGAAAATTGTACATCATTGTGTTCTCTAAAAGGGGAAATGCAACCCATTTTTTTAAATTACACAATTTGATAAATTAATTCACCTGATGCCCTCATTGCCTTCAACCACTTAAAGAGAAAATCTCTTAAAAACTAATTAAATGATGGAGTGAAGGGAGAAAATAAAATTGATAAGGTAGAGACAAATTTATTCGATTATGATATTGTAGTGATGTGTAGCCTTGGGGGGTCTGGGTATGTATAGTGTAATTATAGAAAACAAGTGTTTGTTAATGAAATTAATATATTTGATATAATGGGTGAAAAGTTAATGATGAATTACATACATTTTTATCCTCGAATTTATCCACATTGATCTGAGTAAAACATTAATAAAATAATTGGATGTGGATTTATTTATAATGTTTTATCGGTAAGACATGGCTTTGTAATATATATGTTTTGTTAAAAATGGACAGTATTTTATAATAATGGAGAAGAGATCGATAGTGTTGTGTTCATTGTTCACACTTACATCGATTTGAAATAAATATGAACGGGGATCACACCTTCCATGCTCAAGAAATATAAAATGGTTACCACTCTTCATTCTATACATTGACAAGTAATGTGAATCTAACAAATTGATTTATATAAATAGTATATATATATATATATTATAATATTAAATTTATATGAATATAATTATATATATATATATGTATATTATTTAGCACATTTATATTTATTTAAATACCTAATAAATTATTTGATATAAATTTAATTCTATTTCTTCAAATGTAAAAAATACTAATAATAATAATTTTTAAATTATCCTTATTATAAATAATTATTATTCTAGGTAATTGTGTATAAAACATTATTATTTAATATTGGGAAAGTATAATTGTATAAAAAAATTAAATATAGTTAACTACTTTTTATATTGAATCTAACATGAGTTTAAACAATATTATTGTTTATTAAAGTATAAATTATATTCCTGTTAATTAAATTTAAAAATATACATTAAATGTACATATAGGCCTAAAATGATGAATACCTAAGAATAATTTATTCCATATTGTATTTGACAACATCCATTCTATTTTGTTGGATAAATTTTATAGCAACCTAATGATTCTATTGAGGCCATCTATTATTCATTGACCCATCCTGGAGATGTTAGGGTCATCCATAAGAATTTTTCATTAAACAATAAAACAACCCAATTCTATATAATATAAGTAATCTTTATAAGAGAATATCACAACAAAGTAAAATAAATACAACCGCATTGTAATTTTGAAAATAAATTTCATTGAATATTAAATAATATATTATAACCCCTAATTATATTTCTCTTAAAATAGAACAACACAATTCTAAGAAAATAAATTTTTATGATAATACCCTTAATTAAGAATTTTATAAATGAATTTTAATAAATAAATTTCATTACATGAGTTGCATAAAATTGGATTTTGTTTCTTGTTTCACGCCTTAATCAGATTGAGAATTAGTTGGAAAAATAAAATTTCTCATTCAATTAAGTATTTTTTATCCAAAACATCAACTATTTTTATAGTGGTATACGTATTTCTTTACATGGTTTATCTGAGTATAAGAGGTGATTCAAGAATATTTAAATACAATGAAAAAATTATTCTTATGAAGCATATTGTGGAATTGAATTAGTCAAGAAAGAAAATTTATTAAAAAACAAATATAAAGACTAAAATATTATATCCAAAATAGTATTCAAGAAAAAAAAGATCATAAAAAAATAAAATACATAATACCCCAATTAGTGAACAAATAAATAATGAAAATCAGAACCTACAAATTAAAATTAGATTCCCTCAGATCTAATTATCAAAATGAAAAATACAGAATTAAAATCATAACCCACAAAAGAAATCCCTAGCGAACCTTTCATGGTTGAATAAAATCTGAGTTACTCATATAAAAAACTGTGACATTTTCTTTGGAAACCGTATCTACAACCTAACTTAAGTTATTTTATTTTGTTCAAGAACTTAGAGAATGTGGGTATGTGTGGTTCGAGTGGGTTTATTTGATTCGATCAATGATTCATCAATGTTTGTTAGAAATGGTTTTCTTCTGTAGAAGTCTTCTGATATCCTGGAATGTTTGCAATAGGTTAGGATTTTTAATACTTTTGGGACACGTTTATTAGCACTTATCATTTCAGAAAATGATAAAAATAATAATTATTAGGGATTGTTTAGCATTGAAATTGCAGTTTTTTATCAGTGCTAAAAACCCACTGATTAAATCCATATTTATTAGTACTACTCTTTTATCCTGGATAAATATGTCTATTATTAGTGATTTTTTAGCACTGATAAAGCCATATCATTATTAACACAGAAAAATGAAATGATAATGATTTCATTATCATCATTTATTACATAAGCGCAAGTAAAAGATTTAAAATTATAAATATAAAAAATATTTGTATATATATATATATTTAATCAAAATATATAAATATAAATATCATACATATATTCCTTATGTAAATATAATTTTTATAATTTTATAATTGTTTAAAAGTATTTATTGTAATTTTATAATCATTTAAATATATAACAATTTATTTAGAATTGTATAAAACTTTTTAGAAAATAATATTTATATCATTATATATATTTATATAATTATAAATATATATAATATATTTACATTACATATATTCATTATTTATGTATATTTATTATAAATATAATAATTATTTTAATATATTTACTATATAAATAATTTTAACATATATTTATTTATTTATATTTATAGATATATAACTTTATAAATATATATGTACATTTATAAATATACTCTTTTAATATTATATTTAGTTTTTAATATTTTTTTATAAACACAGTTTTACAAATTTTAATCATTATTAATGAATATCTAATTTTATGTGCATGCATGTCAAAAACGTGTGATATTGAATAAATTAAAAATAAATACACATTAATAATTTTGAAAACATTTATAGTTTTGTTTTAACTATTTACAAAAATGCATTTTTTGCACATGTGTGAAATCAATATAACACATATTTGATCAATGACAACATGAAAATCCAAACGACATTCAATTATATATCCAGTACCCAATGTAATTTGTTTGTATTTTTAATTCATCTTTATTTTCAATTATAAACCATTATTCTCTAAATATAAAATTATTTAATCAAAAGCACATAAATATTTTGAAATATATAAAGAATATTATTTTCATTAATATATATTTATATATTTAATATATATTGTTTATTGAAATTATAAATAACTATTTTATTAAGAATATGTTTAATATTTCTTTTCAATTTTCATATTTTAAATTATAATTATTTTAATTTCAATTTTTCTTATATACATAATTAATACACATTATTTATTAGTAATTATAGTTTATAAATTGTATAAATTTTTTTTTCATTTTTATAAAAAATTACTTAATAGATAAAATATGTAATATTTCTTTAATATACACATTTGTGATTTTTTTAATTTTTTAAATATTTAATTTTATTTATTTAGACCATTATCATTTCGAAAAAAATACAGATAAAGGACTAATTTATGATCAATAAAAATAGAGTGTTGATAAATGGTACCCTTTGCTAGCGATAAAAACGATTCGCTCATAACAGAGTCCATTATCAGCCCTACAAAAAAGCACTGATAATGGGTACATTTATCAACGCAAAAAAGTGTTGATAAAAGGTTAAAATTATCAGTTATTTTTTTAATGATGATTAATATTAAATTTATCTATGTTTTTTTCAATCACTGATAACCACCAGCATTGTTAAGTGTAGGTTTTGTAGTACTGTAACCATTGCACAAATGATATTCATGTCCTTGATGAATCATATCCCCCATCCTCTTCATATCCATTTAGTGGTGTTTTTTTACTAAATACCCTTTTACTTTTGGATATCTGAGGATCTTACAAAACATCATGGCATCATCATGAGTATATTGAGAGAGAATTGTCTTTACACAAAGCTAACCAAATGTGTTTTCAAGATTAACAATGTGCACTTATTGGACCATGTCATCTCAAATGAATGAGTGTGGGTAGAACTAAATAAGGATGTAGCCATGTTATATTTTGAGTGGCACAAGAATAACTTTTAGAGTCATTATATTTGGGTTTAGTAGTTTATTATCAGTGATTTATACTAAAATTATCTAATCACGAAACACTAATATCAAGAACTAATTAGAAGGGGTGAATTTTCTTTATGTGGATTCTTGTGATAGCTATCTTTAGCAAATAAATAGAATTCTTACCTCAACAGATATCCTAAAATTGTTTATGATTGGTAAATAATATACCACATACTGTGAAGCATTTTAATATGTACTTGGAGTGATTATGATGTTGAAGGATTGAGATATAGTCTATGTTTCGAGATAGTAGAGGGTAAATGACATGAATTACCCTACTCAGGATCAGAAGATAGGTGTGGTTTTACATTTCATGAAAATTTAGAGACATTATATTTTGGGATGGTGGTCATTGGAGTGCATGGACCATTATATCCTTAGGTACATTTTTTAACATCAGGACCAGATGATTTGGAGATGTGGTGGGTTGAGTATCTTCAGTCTTTTAAATTCTGGTTGGTTAACACATTGGGTAATGGAATCATCATTTTTGAATTCCTTGATACCAGAGACACAAATATATGATTTTATAGAGTCATCAAATGTTTGGAAGCTGATAGAACTCTTTGAAAACATACATCTCGATATTAAGGAGTCTCCTAGATGAGTAACTCTGAATTCGACATCTCTTTGACTTTTTCTCCCATATCGGATAATGCTAAAATTGTATTCTTCTTTTTTGGCGGGTTTAGTTCTGAGATATGGATTATATAGTTGGGATAAATCTTATAAAATTAAAAATATATACTTTTATATGGATGAGTTTGGATTCATATGGGTTTGTGTGAGGATATAATAACGGAGTTTCATCCTTCCAAATAAGTGGTACAGCAAGGTTTTAAAAAGATATATCGTGATATGCATATGAAATGATAGTGGTCAAGAATAAAGAAGGAGGTAGCTAGATTTGGGGTCAGATTTTTAACATGTCAGGTGGTGAAAGAAGAGAACCAGGGGATTGCTAGGATTATTTAGCCTCTTCCCATTACTTATTGAGAATATGATGATGTCTCTTGGTATGTTGTGATAGGACTACCCATGATAACCAGTACGATTGATATTGTTTGGGTAATCATAGATCAAATGAAGAAGTTAGCCCACTTTTTTTTTCTATAAGGGTAACTATTACATTCAATGATATTGGTAGTATTTAAATTCAAATGATAGTATCATTGAATGGTGTTCTAAGTAGTATCATTTTAGAAGGATATCCTAATTCCATGCCACATTGTTGGTATGGTGTTCATAAATTTTTGGTTCGTAGGTTCATTCAAGCACATCCTATTATCATTCAACCAATGATTGATATGAGAAAACTATTCTTGCTATGGATTATATATTATGATCCATTATTTTTCATTTTTATGGTTTTAGGAGTAACATATTACACTCATGAAGTTTCCATATAATGAAAATTTCCATTAATAAATCCATATTTTACCATTCAAGGATTAATATCAACGGTCAAGATATTTTTCATTTTTTTTTTGATAGAGGATGGAGATTTTACACTTTATAGGATAGTATTATTGAATGAGAAAATGGGGTTTGTTCATTTGATTTATAGGTGGTTGGGGAAAATAAATAATAGGTAGAAATCACCCACAATCCATCTAATAGGACCCCATGTTTTTGTGGTTGGTCTTTATGTTTTCCTTAAGTTGTCACCTATGTTGGGGTAATGATGTATCAAGAAGCCTGGATAGCCAGTGCCTAATATTTTTAGGATTTTTGAGATACTGTAAAGGGTCAGTATAGTTTCATACAAATTAGCATTATGTAGCAACACATTTCCATGAATTATGTCTTTCACATGTCACAGATTCAAAGATATTATCTTGATCATTCTTATATTGTAGATGTCAATGAAATGTATAAATGTGTTTTTTCATCATTTTATTATAATCTCATATAGAATGTCGTCTACAGTGATATGTATCTCCAGGGTAGTAATATACATCTTGTTTGAGTTTAGTCATAGTATGGGTTTGTATTTTTTGAGACCTGAGAATGATTAATTGATATTGGAGCACAATAACTACAATTTTTCACCAAGACCTCATAGTGATGCTTTGAATAGTTCATGGATGACCGGTTATATGGTGAGGATGAGCTAAGATCCCATCATATTCTATGTAGGTACCTATTTTATTTTTTTTTGAATGTATTCATTTTTGGTTTCCTTTATCTTCAATACATAGTGTTAGTGCCTTGTTTGGAGGCTAAACGACTTTATTGGGTAAAATGACCTAATGTTTAAGAATGTATTATTATATAAAATAATGGAGTTTATTTATAAATTTATTAAGTGGTATTATGAGGGTTTATTGGGATTTTTCATGACATCAGAGGTGGTTGATTATTTTTAATAGAATATGGGATGAAAAATGTGTGATGGACGACCATTGGCTATCTACGTGTTTCACTACTAGTAAAAACGCCTAGACACATGTTATGAACTAGATAAGGATGTGAAGTGGTAAAATGTCATGTTCATAGTTCACATCAGGTAATGGTAAAATGGGAAAAATATTAACCAAATGTAATTGATTATTAAGCATAACCCTTCATGAGAAAATGAACTATGTGTAAATGAATTACACTCCATGTAATTCACATGATCAGTGGTTTTAGGAAGATAAAAAGTACTATTTATTTAATTAAATCATTTTTTCTCTCCACCTACGACCAATTAATACTTCCATGTGATTTTGGAGTCTCCTCTTCCATTCTAGATGTCCCAAATACACATCTGATCCTTGGTGAGTAGTTTCTATTATGTTTTCATTCCCTTCTACAATTTGTATCAGTCATTTATTTATAAATCCATTGACCATATTTTTTTGGGCGATGATATTGATCTAGTTTTATCTAGGTTTATTATTGTGACCATCCTCAATTCATTTATTATTGGAAATCCCAATTTGAAGAATTTATAAATTAATGGATAAATGTAGGGATTATAAAACAAAACCTATGTTCATTTTAATTTTCATGTATATGGAATATTGTGACTATTTCAATGTAAAAATCAGTGAAATTAATTTTTTTTTATTTTTGATAAATAAAAAATTGTAATATTAGTTGGATTCCTTTTGATTCAATTATTGATGAAACCTAGATTATATCAACCCATTGGGCTAATGTCCCTTTGAATAATAAGAACATTGATAATAGTTTAATGTGTTTTTTTCATGACATCAATTATAGATTTTTTTGATATATTATTAGTTTTTTTGTTGATCACAATATATTTTATTAGTTATTGATAAATTGAAATATAAATGAAATTTTAATTGAATGACAAAGGGTAATTTCCATAACTATCCATTGAGGAATAAGATGTGATATTGAGATATCCTTATAGTTACGCATTTTTTGAGTTGATGCTACAATACATTAACATTGGTCTATTCAAAATGAATCATGTCAAAATACATATATATAGTTATTTTACTATTACATTAAATGGTTATATAGTACTCTTGGACATGAAATACATGATTAAATGATTATATAGTGGACTAGGACCAGTGTTACATACTGAAATTACTATATAGGGGTTTTTCTAGAGGATAAAATAATTATACAAAGGGATCTTCCTAATAGTTTGGTATTACCATTGTATATGGTTATGGATGGAATAGTTTCGTTTCATTCTTATAGTCATTCCAACATGGTTCCAAACTTGGTTGATTGATGAATTATATTAATTTACAAATTAATAGTCATGTTTGTATTTTTTTTCAAACACTTATTATCAGACTGGTTTTTTGGACACGGTGGTGTGAACCAAAAATGTTTTACTCAAACCCTATTATTTCATAAATTTAGTGACCAATATGATTACATGGATTTGGTTATTGATAAGGAAAATAGTCCACATTGCTAATTTTTTTTCTTTCTAGATGGGCTGGTGTTTGGAGATGGGTCCAACATGGAAGTAGGGTATAGAGTGTTTTGGGAAAAATTATTTGGGCAATCTATTTAATTTTTTTCATTTTAGATATTGATACATCTCAACATGTCATTACACAATTCATAACCAGTAGTTTATTGATTTCTAAATTACATTCTAGTCTTATGATATATGTTATTTTATGTTTTTCTATTACTTTTATATTTATTAGTATGGATTATTTGGAAATAGTTTACATTATTGTATAGGGGTCTAGTTTCTACACTATATTTATAACACCTCCACTACTAGTTGTCTTCCACTGGTGTACATGGGGGTGCTTTGAGTTCTCATCATAAACACATTTTTTCCACATGAAGAGTTTTAGATTAGAGAATGTTACATTGATCATTCTATCTACAAGACATAAATTATTAATTACTCTATCCTTTATTCAATTATTTATCTATGGAAAATATATCATTATAATGAATCAATGAAAATTATAAATGATCAAAATAATAAATTGATTTTTTTTTGTCTTCTCTAGTATACTTTGATTTTAATAGTTATTGATTTCCAAATTTCAAATACTATTTGTGTTTTGAAATTTCAATTTATTTATAATATTTTCTTGATTATTATAACATAAATTAGTTTTGGATTCATATTATATATCAAATGATTCATATATGAAATAATATGTTCCAATGATCAAATAATTTTATTCATCGATGCCCAAAAATATGAATATATTTCAATATATTTTTTTGGAATTTATTTGATTATGGAAATTATTTTCTATAAAATGCAACTACTAGGGTAAATATATGTGATATATGTACTGTAGTTTCATAATTTTCATATAAAACATCACATAGGAGACTTACATGTAATTTTATGTTAGTTCTATGTATTCATCCTACCTCTATAATGGTTTAACTAAATTTTGATGATAATTAACTATATATTATACAATGTAATTCATATATTCTTCATGATAAATTTTCATTACATGATTATATAAATATATACCAATTACCCTTATTGTGTTAGCACTAGTGTTATCATCTAAATTATTGGACAGATAATTTCTGAATCAAAATACAATGATTATTGTATCTGAACACATGGGTTTTTATTTTTTTAAGGAAAAAGTTCAGTCTTCCTTATATACAATGTGAATTTTCTTATCAAATATTATTGTTTCTTCTAATTATCTATCAAGATCACCTAAAATAATATTCTATTTAAAATCACATAGCTCGTAAAGATAGTACTGTTGGAGTGGACAAGATGGTCTTTTTTCTCAAGAAACTATAAATTTAATTGTCACATTTATTTTATTTTCTTCTTTATTTTTTGTTTAAATAAATGTATACATATTTTATTTATATGTTTTTAGGGGATTAATTTTTCATTTTTTCTTTTTTTAATGACACAGTTCACCACCTATGGTTTCTTCTAAAATCATCATTCTAGAAAACAAATCATTATTAGAAGAATTATCTTTTGAATATTTATTTTAGCTCAATAAATTGAGAGATAAAGAGACAAACAAAGACTGATGTCAAATACAGATCATATTTAATTTGTGTGTATGATTAAGGATCCATATTTTACTCATGATAATTATAGATGATACAAATAATTTATGTTTATATATTTTAAAATTATATATTTCAAATATAAATTGAAGGATTTCATGTTTAATTAAATTCATATAGGTAAACTAAAAAATTGAATTCTATAAAAGAATATCCATATGATTTACATTTGAGACCCATGAATATACTTATTTGAAGAAATTATCATAATGAATTTGATCATGATCTTGAATGTGCTACTTAATCATAAATGTGAAAAACATTTTTTGTCAATAATATATAAATTAATAATGTCATAAATTTATAATACATTATACAATATTGATGTCGATACTTCGTTGTGTGAAGGATAATTTATCACTCAAATAAATGAAATATTGGTATAGATATTAATTATTGTTTCTTATAATGGAACACTCGAACTAAATCATAATAAAGAATTTACTGTTCTCAATCTATTAAAGTATAATGACAATAGAGTATTACTTATAATTTTATATTTAACTTTAATAAATGATTCAATAATTAATGAATTTATTATATCACTAATAATGTATGAAATTGAATTCTATGTAGATTTTTAGGATCAAAAAATGATTAAGGAGAAAAATATTTTTCTCAATGTTTTTATTCTGAATATATAATTGAAAACCTAGTAAGAAGTTATACTCTCTAATATATTGTAAATCGATTAAATATATGTTGGAGAAATATATAATAAGGATAAAATTTTCATCAAGATATATAATAATAAGAATAGTTTTAGATATCAAATTTATGAATAATAGTAAAGTTGAAATAAATTAAAGGAAAACTATTTCTGTAAATAGAATTACCTCGTTATGTGAATACTAAATAATGTCTCATGATGGGGAAAATAAAAATCAATAATGAGATGATGTTTCAGATGATAGTTAACTATTATATAAAAGGTAATAAGTACATTAAGGGCACATATAGTATATCTTTAGATTCAACAAGTTATTCATGTTATGAATCTGAACAAAAATAGAGAAATTAGAATTAAAAATGTTCAATATTTCATCTGAAGATGATATTAAAACTTATTTATATTTTATGTCTCAATATAATTATTATCATTTCAACGATAAAAATTTAATTTATAACTGATCAATTCATGGAGAAAAAAACATAAAAATTAATGAAAATTAACAAATATATAAAATGTTCATACTAAAATCTAATGGAAAAAAGGATACAATACTAAATTTCATTTCACATTAAATGAAAATATAAATTAATCTTCCTCGTGTTTTATTGATAATGATAGTAATATTAGTGAGTGACATATTAATTATAATCCTTGAAACTTTTATCTATAATGTTTACTATGGGGGGATTATTTAAATAAAAATCATTGAATTATTATTATTATGAAATAAATATATGTATTTACATGGAATGGTGAGAAACATAAACATAAAACAAATTCTGAACACATAGAATCATAACATGTTAAGAGTTATATTCTTTTGTGGAATTAAAGGTAAATATACACATTATTACTGTTTAAAGAACTATTTAATTATTAGTTTATACAATATATATATTTATAGATATTTTTCTTATGTTTATTTAGGATTTGTATATAATGTAAATTGGTGGTAGTTTTCAATATTCTTACTTGATGAAGCTGTATGAGCTAAAATCATTTTGGTAAAACAAATTCTTGATAAGTATGTAAGTGAAAATATATATGGATATAAATGGGATATTCTATATTGACAGAGGATGTTCTTAGTACGTTATAAGATATAAAAATATATTCCATACACTATCTAATATTGATGGAGGTTGGTTACTAATGATGATAATTCTAAAGGTAAGATCCTTGGAGTTGGGTATTTTTAAGATCAAAATTCTATTTTGGCCCATAGATTTCTCTTTGCTTAAGGGTTATATGATAATATGATAAATATTTCTCTACTATGTGATGATTGTAATGGTTATTCCTCAAATAATTCATATTTTTTCTGAATTATAAATTCTTATGCTTAAAAAAATTAGATTATAAACTATTATAATTTAGATAATATTTAATTTTGTGAAAAAATTATGAACAATTTCAATACATAGCTAAGTAAATCATGGATATGGAACAGAAGGATTCAACACTGTACTTTATTAAACAAAAAATGTTCTCTATGAACCAGCCTATTCATGAACAATCTTTTCTTATGTTTGATGTGGAAAGACACTGTAATGGATGTCAAATAGGTATAAAAAACAAGTTATCATTCAAATAAATGAGAAAACAATTCTACAACTAAATTGATAGGTTTTACCCACATTTATTTTTTGAAACAACTATATTAGTGGTTTTTACACTTAGATTCTTCATTTTTATGTTATTTTATAATTTTCCAATAATTACTCGGCCATAAATTTTATTTAGTTTTAATGTGATGTTGTTTCGTTATTTATAATATATATATATATATTCAAAATGTAGAATACTTTAAAATAATATCATTTAAGAGTTATCATGAACTATAATATTTAATAAAAAATATAATATTTTTATTCATCATGATGTTAAAAAAATTATTTCTTCATGGACACCTTAAAAATAGAATTTTTTAAATTATAAATATAAATATTTAATAAATAAATAGAAATATGTTATATAGGTATGTCTTACTAACTTACTTTTGGAATGAAACTATTAACACACATTGCATAGTAAAAATAGAATTTAAATAATACTTTTTATTAAAACAATTTATGGATTGTGAAATAATTTAAACTCCAATGATGGGTACTTATATGATTTTTAATGAAGGTTAATATCTTTAATATAATGTAAAACCATGGTATATTTGATAAAACATTTAATGATGTAATTACGTAAACTAATTATGATGCTAGAATTAATATAATGTGTTTAACAAAAATTGAATGATTTATTAATAATTGGTTCATCTGATGGTTAATGATGTTTATCCGTTTTAGAAAAATATAAATAAAAGATGTAAAACAACAGATTCATTAATCAACATGAGGCATGATCCTTATAATTTTATGTTTGAATTTCAATTAAAATATAGTCAAGATCATAATATTTTTTTATAATTAAATTGAGGTACCAAAATATGCATTTACATGAAATAATGGGACACTAAATTACCATTGTTTAAGGTCGTTAATAGGATACCAAGATGAAGTTTTATAAAGTAGGAATAATTTTGAATTTTTTTTTGTTTTATACCTTTCTATCAATGATTAAAAAATTGTCTATATTAGAATCATTGAACAATGAAATCTATATAATGGATATGGAATATAAGGTAAATCATTTTTGGATAAATAATGTATTTGTTTCTTTAAATCCTCATATTATCCCATAATAATAGATAAATGCATTTTTATAAATTAAAATGATGTAAATTGTTTAATTACATTTAATAAAGTTGGGAGAGTTCCAAATGGTAAAAATCTAGATAAAGATAATAATTTTAAGTAGATATTTTCCCCTATTTCCTAGAATGAATCTATTTGTATCCACTTATGTTATGCGTCATATATGAATTTTAAATTATAGTAGATGGATGTATAATCTACTTTTATAAATGGATATTTAATTGTAAATGATTTTGTTTAACATCCCCCATGTTTTGATAATCCTTTTTATTAAAATTATTCTTTTAATTTTACTAAATCACTCTATCGTATTATACAATAACAAAGGATTTTTATAACTAGTTTAGTTCATTTCGTGAGAAATTTGATTTATATAGGTCTAGAAGTTAATTCCAATTTTTATAACATATATTATTCTAATAATGTTTCGGTTCACATTTTATAGATGATGTAATTTTGTAATCAACAAACCAAAGTCATTATAATGACATTTCTAAAACTTATGAAATAAGAGTTTCAAAGGAGTATTATATGAGAACTAAATTACCTTTTTGTATATTAAATATTTCAATATAATTTGTAAAATATTTTATATCAATGTAAATATATTTTTTATTTTTTGTACACATTTGATTTTCAAAATATTAAAAAAAATAAATAACTCTTATATGTACTCAAATTAAACATCATTTGGATAAAGAGGCTAAAACATTTGAAAACAAGTTATATTGAGGAAAGATTAGTATTTTTTATATTAAACTAATAGTTTATGAGATATTATTTTCATTCTTTTCATTTATGAAACATTACAAGAAAAATAAAATGAATTTCATTTCATTTCTGTCAAAACAAATTTAATTTCATTAAAATATAATATATTTTTAATGATAGATTTTGCAATAATATATGAGATTAATGTAATAGCATATAATTATATTGAATTTTCAGGAAATAAATTATACGAAAAATGAACCTTGGGTACCTATAATGTTTTTTTTTTGGAAAATTCTTAAATTTCAAGGTCTAATATAATGAAAAATTCAATATCATTTTAAACTACTGATGTAGAATATATATCTTCTTGGATATTTTTTAGATGTGTTATGGAAAAACCAAAATAATTTAGACATTAATCATAATTTTGATCATAGAACTATTTTTTATGTCATACTGGTTTCATAAATATTTCAAAAAAATCCAGTTTGTGGGTCTTGAGATAATCAAAATTATATCTATATCATTTTATAACAAATCATAACAAAATTTGGATAATTTTTTATAATCATTTAATCAATAATATCATATACTTGGTGTTTTAAATAATTCTCATCTTATATATATTGTTGATATTTTTAAGGGGGTTTTAGGTTTATTTGATTTTGGAAAATATTATATAAATTTCTTATTTGATAATATGAATTTTTTAATTTATCTTTTAATGTGTTCTTAATGTTGTCTTTAGTATGGATATATGTTATAATTATATTATTTGGGTTTTAATTTTTTGGTATTTTATTATTTTTTCGAAGTGACATTATTATTCTAAAATCCAAATTCTATATATTATAAATATGGGCTCAAAAAACAAAACCATCATATAAATATTAAAAAATATCATCTCTCTCTCTTTGTCTCATATATTTACACCCTCATCAATTTAATATTCTGATCACTCAACTCCTTAATCCATTAATCATTGAATATAATACCCATCAACTACTATTCAAAATTGTTATGATAGAGGGAACATATGAGGTCGATCCTAGTAGTGGGAAAAATTCAGATGGCTCACGTTCAGATCAATGGGTGTTGCGATAAATAATGATGAATTTTCAGTGGTATTTTAGGAACCTCCATGTGAACCTAGCTAGGATTATTCATGTTTTCTAGTTTATGTTTTATAGTGTAAACTCAAAATATTCATCAAAAGGGATATCTGAGAGTTATTTAATAATTATTAGATCTATTTATGAAATTGTGATGATGTATTTTCAAATAAATTAAAAATCAAGAGATTTATTTTCAATTTTGTGATATGTTAATGTTTTTCTAGCATCCTTTTGATGGAAATTCCAGTTTCAATTTGTGGTTCATTTGTGAAAGTGTAAATAAATATGAAGACTTTATGTTTTTTCTTATCAAAAAATCATTGGCTAAGAAGATAATGGTGATGTACTCAATAAATAATAAAATATCATTATTATTATTATAAAAAATGATATTGAACATAGTATTACACAATCACAAATGATTATTTTTATAACATATATAATGTTTGTTCTGATAAGTGAAATTAAAAAGAATTTATGATTTTACATTTTGAAGTCTATGTATAATTATATTCAAAATGATTCAAGGATGAACTATTAATTCAATAATAACATTTATATTTATCATAGTAAAATCATTAGTAAGAAATATCGCTTCATATGAATCTTCAAACATTATGTGAATTAAGATGTATTGTGAAATTTTTTTTATATAAATGTGAGAGACATAAACTTTTTATTGATTTTATGGGTATTGAGATGAGCAGCAACATTATGAAATATATAAATAATGGTACTACTCAATAATAATGGATTTTTTAATTTCTAGTATGTAAGTGCACAATTTTTCATGATGTTTTTTTATATTTCAAAAGCCATTTTTATTAAAAATAATTTTTAATAATTTTTTTGTAAAAAAAATTACTTTTAACAAATTTATAATTTTATTATAGATTCATATCAAATTCTAAATTCATTTCATCAATATTAATGTAGATCAAAATTTTATGATTTTTTATGAAATGACTTATTTTTAGTAAATAATGAAAAATACAGATGTTTCGAAAAATGTCATTTGTTTTCATTAAATCAAACAATTTAAAAATCAAATTATATTTTTACTTTATTTATTATATGAAATTTTATCCATTTTAATTATATTAATATATTTTATTCCATTTCAATCAATAATATTCTTGATTATGATATAAGTTATTTTTTTTGCGTAAAACACATTTATAAAAGATTTTTTTTAAGGTATTGCAAATTTATAATAAAATTGATATATTTCACTAATAGATATTGAATTTTTAAGAATAGATATCATATAAGGGAATTGGGGGAGGATGTTTTGATATTTCTTGTTTTTAATCAATATTTATAGTACTCAGGGTAAATATTTATTACCTTTGTAAGGGGAATTTGTTTAAAACAGATACACTATTGGATATAGAATCAAAATCCTCAAAATTCATTTATTTTATTTCATTACATTAATTCAAGTATATAAATCCCAAATTTATATATATTTCATTTTTTCTATTTTTCATTAATACATTAATTAATATTATTTTATGTTGAAAAAATTCCAAAATTGAACTCTCTTGATATTATTTTACTTTATATATTCACACATCAATTTAAGATATATTATAAGTCAATATATCATTTCATTTGAAAGTTATTCATTTTTTATGATGGTAATTTATTTATTTTTATATAATTTAAAATCACTATAACTTCTTAGAAGACGTTGGTTGAATGCTTATGCATGCATTAGAAAAACAGAAGTTAATTAAATCAAAAAAAAATGAAAATGAAAATTAATTATTTTATTTATTGTTTTCGATGAATTTTATGGTTCTTAATAATTTATTATTAATGAGTTTTAATTTAAATTAAATTAATATATTAATGTCCTTAACGTCAACATTAATGAAGAGTGTCAAAATGACATTAATGATCTTTTATGAAAACAAATTTTACTAATATATTTAAAAATAATAAAAATAAAAACATATAAAAAATAGTACTATAAAGGGTCATAAATTCAATATCTTGAAATTTTATAATCCAATTGAAATCATTTTAGTCAATGTATAACCCTCTAATAAAGAAAATTTAATTACTGTTAATAATGTAAAAAACAGGTTTACTTGGGGTCAAACCCCAAGGCAAGGGTAAATTTTCCAATTTTAAAAGGATAAATCCTCTTTTATCTCTTTATTTAAATATAATACTATCCCTCCATAGAATTTATGACCACTTTTAATATTATTTCCTGAGTAATAATTAATTATATTTTAATTTTTTAATTTTTCCTTCAGTGGCTCGTCTCCCCAACTCATAAACGAAAAAACTATTCTCTCTTATTAACACCACATTGGGACATATATCTATAGTAAAACAAGACTAATTCTCTTATAAACATTATAGGGTATGAATTAAATTTTTGGTTATTATTAAATAAGAATTCCATGGGTCACTGGGTAGAGATCTTAAAGAGACATTTAGAGAAGTGTTAATCATCCCACCATACTTATTTATTTATTTTTACATCTACCTACTCATAATATGTTGTAATCATAATATTATAATTAATTAATTTTCATCCATACACTAAAACATAGTTTTTATAATGTAACAACTTTTAATACATCTCTTTTTTATCAAATGTGAAGGAAAATTACCACTCATGCATAAGTATAGAATATTTTGTCCATGTAGTGATACACATGAATTTCCATAATCATTTTTAATTGATGTTTATTATAATGAATATAATGTTAATATATGATATTTATGATTTAATTATTCTTTTGTAATTAAAATATCATATATTTCATTCCACTATATAATCCTTTATAAAATTGTAGTGTCGATATTTCAGGCGTGTGGGATACCACTTCCACAATGAAATGTTATTAATTTTTCCTTAAATAGATGTAAAAAATTATATATTTAAATAATATATAGAATATATATGATACAATAATGATATTTTACCAGGTAATTTTTATATTCCATACATTTATTATATCTGTTGAAATGTGAAAAAAAAGGTTATGCATATGTACAACCCACCAACTACATGAAAGGTGATATTAATTTTCTATAAATAAATTTTATAGTTGATATAAAATATTTTTATAATGAATATATATGATATATATTTAATGATTAAAATTTTGGAAATGATATTACCATGATCAATTTATAAGGAATGGATGCACAAATCCGAAATTCTCATTGAAAATCATACAATTATCACATGAAAATGACAATTTTAACTATGAATTATTAATAAATGGGTATTGAAATGTTTTAAGAAGATAATGTATGAAATTATATGTAATTAAATTAATTTTTATAGAGTATTAATAAATTTAATTTTTTATATGAGTTAAAAAGTACTTTTTTAAAAAGTTGACCTCAAAGTAAGAGATATATGTTACAATATTGTTGTTTATCAATATTGATTGAAATTATGTATCCAACGATGAACAATTATAGCCAATCTCTCAACAATACAATAAATTTTCTTCTCATGTTTTTCTTTATAGATATCAGATGTTTTAAATTGATTTTCATCTCTTTATGTACTCAATATTCCAAAATATGTTTTTAAAGAAATCTGGCTTTATTTACCTCTTTGGTCGAATATCATTTATCTCTCATCCGTATGATTTCATTAAGGATTTTTTTTAATGTTTATAATAATATCTATGATTTTTTATTTAATTTTATCCAAATTTTTAAATTTTAAAAATATATTTTAAATGGAATATTTTTGATATATTATCGATGTGGTATTTTTTTGTTAAAAATGTGATTGAAATATTTCCTTTAATAAATAATGAATGAAAAAAATTATATGTTTTCAAAACAATAAAATATATTTAGTCGTTAATTAATTTTATCCAATGATCATTTAATTGAGTATTTTTATCTCTATATTTTGGAAAATTATCTATTTAAAAATATTTATTTCATTAATTAATGGATATATTCCCCATAAAATATTGATAGTATCTTTTAATAAGGTTTTTAATTAATAAAAACATATTTAAAACGAATATATAGTTTAATAGGGATATAATCCTAGGATATAGTCATTAATATTTCATTGGAAGATATACGATTATGATGATGAGATTTTTTGGAAACCTTTTTTATGGGTTATGATTTGATCAAATGTTGAAATGTTAATGATACCCATTTACTTTCCAATATTTATAATATATGATTATTATATTTTGATTTTGTAGAACAAATATGAATATATTATGATTATCGGATATATGATACCATAATTACATATCCCCCAGATGCGTCAATTAATTATGTATATGTCATGAGATAATAAGGACATGAATGGGGAGAAAACCCATTTATGAAAGCATATTAGACCACAAAGGAAATGATTTTCAATGATTATATGTATGAGAAAAAACATCTATCTTATTCCAATGTTATGCTCTCATCGATTATTTTTTATGATTATTTAATGATTCATGTATTATAAATTACCATGATATATGCCATCACTTAGGATTATGATATATGATATACTATGAAATATTATAAAATGTTAATATCATATTCTAATCTAATTATACACATGTTATGCATAAGTTATTATTCACACCTATGTTATTAATAGTTACTAGGAATTTTAGATCACTCATACATATGTTTCCTTTTCTAGGGTTATAAAAAAATATTTAATGTATGATTTTTTCAGGACCTATCAAAGAGGGTCTTCTGCCATGACTACACCAAATTCGCCTTCGATAGGCCTCGGGATGGGGACTGGCACCATGTTGGCATATCCCACTAGTGGGAGGCATATTTCAATGTACATGTACCCAAACACATCTCTCATAAAAAATATGAAATATTAAAAAATAAATAAATAAGCATTCATAACACTGTTATACCAACAACATAGTATGATAGCTAGAGAACTGGAAAGTAAACATGACCACTATACAAGCCCAAACAAATAAAAGACTGCCAATGTGAATGCACAAAATTTTGAAACTCAACCATAGACAAACCTATCTGAAGAGTTGTTGTAGGAAATCTCTTTAAAGACTTAGAATCACACCTCGTCTATTGGGCATCCCTCTATGATCCTCCTGGCACTAGTCCACCATGCAATCCAACAAAGGGTTAATCATCTCTACAAGGCGAGACATGTGTGGGAAAACCTCATTAATGAGTATGTAAAAAAACTCAGTAGGGACTCTAAAACAACAATAGATAAAACATATAATAAATATAAGAGCTATAAAATAAAGAAAACACATCATGTTCATCACAATGTAAGCACACTACATACACCACAATGGAAACACCCGAAGTACAGTCAATACAATCTTCTCACATAGGTGTATGTTTTAAGCATGAAGTAAATGATTTCCACTTGTAGTAAACATATATCCCAGTCTCTATGAAACTAAATGTGTTGATGGTTCATGGAACATTGATGTTTCATGGAGTGTCAATGGTGTATGTAGCATCGTTGGCAATTGGAGTTCCAATGGTGCATTGAGCATTGGTGTCCCCTAGAGTGGTTATAGAGCTCAGGGCATTGATGGAGCACAGAGCATCAATGGGTCATGTATCCCCCAATTCAAATAGTCACCAAGATCACATAGTCACCTATATCACATAGTCATATTGATTATATTTTACTCAATATCACATTATCACCAAGATCAAATAGTCCCCAAGATCACATTTTTACAACGAGCCACATAACATTGCTCATAGTGCACTTTTTCCTTGAGAACCTACACCTCAAGGCATCATGTTGTGTGAAAAAAAATCAACTAAAAAATTAGATTAAATCAAAATGAATGTCTATTTGCAGGTGTTCTAACTCCAAAAATTAATTTTCAAACAGATAAATAGATTGAATTATAATGAAAATTTATAATAAATGTTTTGGTACTATTCATGTTATAATTGACCTAGTTCGGCAGACCTGACCTGACCTAGTTGGTCTATGCTAACCCAAACTAGTCTGGCCTGATGGGAAACTAGAACGCGGCCCATAGGGAATTCAGAGTGACATTATTCTCCATCCAGACCCGCATCGTGGGGGTCAGCCCTACTCCACCGGATGTGGCTCTTCATAGACACATCCCTCTAGTTCACAAAGTCACTCGACTGAAGGGCTAGCCACCACCATTAGTCTATGGGGAACTGATCAAAATTTCATTAAGGACACACCCTCTTTATCCTGATCCCATTATCATGCCTCAACCTTGGGATCCATCTGACGTGACTCTGAGCCTCATCCCCCTACCGCTGCCACAACTTCCTTTCATGGCCCCCAGTCGCAGCCCATGGATTCCACTACAGCAGGCCATATGCGGTCCAACCCCAATGCAGGCGTGGTCTAGTCACTACCTCCTAATCTAGTGGTTGTCATCGGAGAAACCATTGTCCTCTTTCATAGACGTGTGTGGCCTCCGCACCGTTCAGCCAGGTGTCGACAGTAGCCTATGTTTTTTTGTGTCACCATAATTTCTCTAGAGATCTTATTTTCATAACAGAGCCTTGTATATGGTCCTGGGGTCGTGATCTTCAAAAATTCAGGCATGATCCATATTTTCATTGTTTTGGGTTTCTGATTGTGCCTGGAATCACTGGGAAACGTCAGGCCGGGAAAAGTAGGGTTCCTACGACTAAGAACATGTTTAATGGAGGGATAAATTCACATAGAATGGTTTTTAAAACAATTTCCATTACTTCTTGTCCAATGATATAGATCTAGGTAATACAGGTTAGAAATTTATTAGATATAATACTGCTAACCCACAACATATTCCCTCCCTAAACATACTATCACGACCCGTCCTCGGGGCCCGTGCCGTGACTACCCCATGCCCGCCTTCCATAGGCCAGGGGCTAGCGACTAGCACCAAAGGCATAAACCCTGATAACTGGGAAGGCATTGCCTTTATAAAAGTAAAAAAACATCACAGAGTACAAGGGGAAGAAAAACACTAAGTAAAACTGAAACAAGCTGTGCTGAAAGTAAAGGGACTAGAAATACAAGCCCAACTGCAAAGTACAAGGGAAAAGACAAAACAACCAAAAGGTGACAAGAAGCTACTGGATCGTCCACCAAGGATCCTACCTGAAGGGTAGGTACATATAGCCTCCACAATGCACTCTCCCATAATCCTCCTCGGAGTGTTGTCTCTTCATGAAGTCCACCACCAGATACTATCTCATCGTGAGGTCCACCTCCAGGTACCGTCCAGTCCTCGAACACTCGGCCTCTGTCTACGCTGCCCTTTGTCTGCAAGCAACATAATGAGGTGCGGGCATAGCCCGTGCAGGGGTGAGAATAAAAATACTCAGTATGGACCCCGATACCCTCAAGGTCTCACTAAATCCAAAATGGATAACCACAAAGAATATATCAACAGTTAACCTCTACCTATGTATATGCCCATACATATACCCATGTTATCAAGTAACCCATCTCAATCATGAGGAAACACAAAGATTATGACATCAATTGATAACCACTACCTAGGTATATGCCTATAAATATATATAAGTTATCAAGTGACCCATCTCAATCATGAGGTAAACATAAAGGTCATAGACTCAGCTCAAACCATGATTTTCATTAACAAAACCATAACTGCTGAAGAGCTCCGTCTCTGGGAGTACAGTGATCCTGTCACGTCTCCGAGGTACTGCTCACCAACCTATGAATGCTGAGGTACTCCTCCTGTCGAGTACCGCGTGTCTGCCACCTCACACAGTAGTGCTCCTCTGCCATGGGTCTACCACCTCACACAGTAGTTCTCCCCCTCAAAGCCTAAAGAGGTACACCTCCTATCGAGTACCACGGGTCTACCACCTTACACAGTAGTGCTCCTCCGCCATGGGTCTGCCACCTCACAATGTAGTTCCCCCCACTGGGCTATCCTAGTCACTCCGAATCGAATCGGACAAGCAGTCATCAGGTCACAACCAGCTACACGGTCTTCGTACTCCATACGCTCGTCTCTGGGAGGGTCCTCTCCACAAGCTACAGGTCGATACCCTAAGTATTACAAGTCCCATGATAAAGTATCTCAAAGGACCACCTCGTCATAGGGGTCTCAACGCAATAGATGAGACGTCAACCGGATGCCCGGTCTGTGAGTTATTAGCCTTTTCATCCTAGGGGCCCAGTTGGTTTCATGTGCGAACCAACCCGTCTGTATCTCAACTATACTCCAAACTCTCTTTGGGTATATTCATAGGGACTGTTTCTCAACGTGATCCCCAAAGTCGTTGATGGTTCGTCAAACGGATGTCCGATCTGAAAGATATTAGCTTTTCCGTTCCAGGGGCCCGGTTGGATTTTGGTACAATCCAACCCGTCCATACTCCAAAATCATAAAAAAAGCAGGCGAAGTCTGCCAAAAGTTCTTTCTCATCAAGAAGAATTCAATGAGATAGATGGCGCATCAATCAGACATCAGGTCTGTGAGTTAATGGCTTTTTCCTTCCACAGGCCCGATTGGATTCGTGTTCGAACCAACCCGACCACATTTCGACGGAGTCCAAACCTCGAGCAGAGTAAGCCAAATGTTCCACCTCATCAGGAGGAAACCAACAAAGTCGACGACACGCCAATCGGACGTCCAGAACTCATGAAATAAGCGTTTCCACTCTGTGGGCCCGGTTGGTTTCATATCCGAACCAACCTGACTGAACACAATGTGCTCCAAAAAACTAACTGTAATATACCAAAATGAACGTCTCGAACCAAGGATCGTATCACAACTAACATTGCATTGATATGAGGTCTGTAGCCCATGTTATGGGCGTTAGAACGGAAACAATCCGAGCGGAAGCCACGGAGCGGGGGGGGGGGGGGGCGTGGCCCCCTCGCCGTTGATTGAATCCGGCGGTGGTTTGCGCCTCCGCCAATCCTTTGGGATCCCACGTGGCCACGGGATCCCCCATGCCGCACCACCGCGGCAAGCCGCGACATTTTTTTCCTCTGGTGGCATGCTCGGGCGCCGCCGCCTCCTGGCGGCCGGACGGCTCGGCCGCTACCCCCGGTCACCGGCTGCACCGCGCAGGCGACCCACACATCCTGGTTTTCCGCGGGCCACTGAAGTTGCTCCGGTGGTCCGTTTTTATAACCGACTGTGTCGGCATTCAACTTGGGTCTCGAACATTATTGCGGAAGCTTCAAAAATACCTTGCGGCCCTGTTTGTCATCGCCCGTCAATCCGCACTTCAATTAACAAATCACGCCATCTTCGTGGTTTTCCGGCGTGACGCGATGGCACCGCGCCCCTTCTCCGTGGCCCGACTCCGACCGCAGATTCGTTCTGGCCCTAAAGACGTGGCGCAATGGTTCCGTTCTTCTTCATCGTGATTATCTAAATTTCTGCACGGTGCGACGACACCATATCGTTTCCATTTCAAGCCACGTAGGAAACAACCAAAATAAAAGGGGGAGGAGGTTCGGCCATGTTTGTGCAGTCTGACCTCCCCCATTATTTCGATAACAGTTGGATGTTAATATCGAATTACGTCTAAAAAATTATTCACGACATAAAACCCAAACCCCTACCTCAAGGGTCGTTGTTCGTTGATGATATCGCGAAAAGGAGGACGTCAGTTCGTTGACTTCGTCGTAAGGGAGGAGATTAAGGTGTCGACAATCGTTGGTGTCCGTCGCTCCCATAAAGTTCTTTCGTCCCCGGCTCAAGCTTCATTCGTCGAAGATTCGCCGGAAAGTGAACCGTTCTTCATGGAAGGAGGGAGCTCTTCTATTTCTCCAGAGGTTCCCCCACAAATAATATTTGCTATCCAAATATCAAAATAGATTACTCCCACATTAAAGAAAAACAAACAAATTCAAACTAATTCAAAAAGAAGATTTGTGTCATTTAATTTATATGGATATTAATTAATTGAGTTGGAAATCTTAATGAGACGGAGGTGGAGAGTTTAAAAATTAAAGAGAGGACTTAACAAATTAATTATGGGAAGCCTTAATGGGGTTAAGGGGAGTTATGTAAAGATTAAGGGGGGTTAATGAATATGAAGGGGTGGGGTTCGTGTGTGCCCCACCACCCTCATAACCACACATGGGAAGTTGGGTAGTTACCAAACATCCACCCAAAGCATAAAACCACTTAGGGAAAATAAAAATTGTAGTTAAATTTTTATTTTTTACTTCAAAATTTTTATCAAATTCCCTCGTGTAAACACAACTCTGGAAAAAGCGTTCCTAAGCAATTACCGGCGCTGCAGTTCCATCGGTGCCCTCAGAATTTGATTCCTCGCACTGGTTCAAAAGTAAGAAATTTCCGCTCGTTCGTTCACTGAACGTACCCGAGCTAAACTTCGGATAGAAATTCCGGGCACACCGGGTCTTAGAATCAAGTGCCGTCAGAAACGGCATTCTTGTAAAATCCCAAATAAAATTAAGTAAAAAAATTCCCTTTAATTTTATAGGTCTTTACATTACTCCCACCTCAGGGTTTTACGTCCCCGTAATGCTTTAAAACTAACTAGGGATACAAAAGCGGTACTGAGCACGCATCTGAGCCTTCTGCTCCCAGGTGCACCACTGGAGGTTCCTGTGCTACCAGTGAAAATGCACCTAAGGAATCGATCCTTCACGTGGGACCGCTCCTATCGATCCTCGATCTCCACTGGAATCTTCATGCAAGTCACCCTGTCATGGATATCTAACTCCCTGAGGTCGATGTTGTTTGAAGGATCATGCACGTATCTTCTCAGCCAAGGTACGTGGATGATTTCATGCACCCGGTGCAACATAGTTGGAAAGGTCAAGTGATAAACCACTTTTCCTACCCTGCTGAGGACCTTGAAGGTTCCGATGAAGCACGGAGATAACTCGCCATCCTCGAACTCTAGTGTTCTCTGCCTCTTGTCAGCATAAGGCTTATGTCGGCCATGAGCTATCCTCATCTGCTCTTGCATGACTTGGACCTACTCTATCGTGGCCTGGACCATCTCTGGTCCCACAAGAGATACTATGATTTCATCTTTTCCGATAAGCTAAATCTGGTCTCATCCCCTGGATGAACCACGTTTTTTGCCTAATATAGTCATTCCAGACACGAATGATGTATTCATGCCATGGAAGACATTGTAAGGCCTCGACGTTACTAGCAAGAGATCCAACTGTCACTCTCGCCTCCAAGGGTCGAGTCACACATTCGACATCTGTGTGAGGTCACTAGGTCTCCTCCAGTATAAATATCGAAAGTGAGGGTCAAGTCAACAGTCTTAACCGGGACCATTCAGTATCAACCAATCAAAAGTACAAGAAAGAAAACGTCACAAAGGTAACTGTCTCTATATTATTGCAGCTCATAGTACAAAGACACAAAGAAACTACAAAAAAACATCAAAAAAACTAGAAGCAACATGATCAATAGCCTCCAGGTATGGATCTAGTCCCGCTCATGTCCATCTGCTTTCAGAGCTCCATGACCATAGGCCTCAACTGCCTGAAGCTGAGCTCTCTCATGTCCTCATGTCCCCTGCGGTTGGGGTGGACCTCCTGGTGGTGGTGATGGAAACACCCTGAAGCATTGTCCACCTACAGCTGCACGACCTGCTCCTCTTCCATGGATGCCTTCTCCTTGCTGTCTGCCCTGATCAAACCTTCGCCTCTGCCTGGGAGGTTCTTCATTTAACTACTGGTCATCAATATGGCGGGTCGGATAGTCACGTGCCATGTGACCAATCCCGCCGTAGGAGTAACACTGCATGGCAGGTCTGGCTCTTTCACTTCCCTTGGTGCCTCGCACTACCGACCCTGAGTCATGTGGTTGACCACCTGTGGGTATGGTCCTCTTGGAACTCTGCGTCATTTGTCTACTGCCTACTACAGAGGACTCTGGCGCATGCCAGCTAGTGGTGGGTCCTGCTGCTTGAGACTGTTTAAAAAGGAATCTCTCCACTAAGAGGGCTCGCTCCAACACCCCTGTCTGCGTCGGAATGCTGAGAGGAACAACATAAGATCTGATCTCTCTCCTGAGTCCCTTCTTGAAGGTTTGACCTCTGAAGAACGGGTCCCATACCATATCTGTGGAGTAGCGCGAGAGGTCTGTGAAACTCACTGAATACTACGCCACTATCATGTTGCCCTGATGCAGCTAATGTAGCTCCTTTATACGCACCGCTCGAAGGGTGGCTGGTACAAACTCTGCCCATAACAGGCTCTCGAAGTATGCTCATAGAAGTGTCTCCTTGTCATTCATTTGGAGAATCAGGCTCCAACATCTGCCATCTACTACCTGAAGAAGGATGGAAGCAAGGATCACCATGAATTCTGCTGGCATCCTCACTAGCCTGAAGACTCCCACCACGGCCTTCAGCCAATCCTCAGCCGCCTGCGGGTCTGTCTCTCCCCCGAACCTGGGTGGCCTCTGGTGCTGGAACTCATGCAGTGCGCTCACACGACGTGCACCCTCTACTGCTGGGGCTGGTGGCATCGGTGGCCCAACGGGTAGAAGTACCGTTGGTGCCTCCGCTAGGATAGGTCCCTATACTAAGGCCAAGTCACTCGGCAGGCTGTCAGTACGAACAACTCTCGGGGCTCTAGCTGGACGTCCGTAGGGAGGCATCTTGAAAGAAACAAACATGATACGGTCAAACGATTTATACCTGTTGAGCTGACCTGGTTTGATCTAACATTTAAAAAAACTTCTGGAAACACACACACAATCAATGTTTTCATGCACAATGTCGGAAATTAGTTGTCATGGTCCTGGTGTATGGATACGTCGGCCGCCCGCACCAACAGTGGACTCCCTGAACTGATGAACACACTCGGTACCCTTAACACTATTGCTTCACCGAAAGAAAATATCATAGTTATATGTTCTGCGGTAGAACCAACTACTCTGATACCAATTTGTCACGACCCGTCCTCGGGGCCCGTGCTGTGACTACCCCAAGCCCGCCTTCCCTAGGCCAGGGGCTGGAGACTAGCACCAAATGTGTAAATCCCGATAACATGAATGACATTGCCTTTATAAAAGCAAACAAAACATCACAGAGTACAAGCGGAAGAAAAACACTAAGTAAAACTGAAACAAGCTATGTTCAATGTAAAGGGGCCAAAGAAAACAAGCCCAACTGTAAAGTACAAGGGAAAAGACAATACAGCTGAAAGGTGACAAGCAGCTCATGAATCATCCACCAAGGATCCTACCTGAAGGGAGGGTACAGATAACCTCCACAACGCTCTCGCCTGTCAACTTCCTCCGAGTGTTGTCACGTCGTGAAGTCCACCACCAGGTACTGTCTCGTCGTGAGGTCTACCTCCGGGTACCGTCCAGTCCTCGAACACTCGGTCTCTGTCTGCGCTGCCCGTCATGTGCAACCAACACAACGAGGTGCGGGCATAGCCTGTACATGGGTGAGTATAACGATACTCAGTAGGGACCCCAAGACCCTCAAGGTATCACTAAATCCAACAAGGATAACCACAAAGAAGATCTCAACAGTTAACCTCTACCTAGGTATATGCCCATACATATACCCAAGTTATCATGTAACCCATCTCAATCATGAGGAAACATAAAGATTATGAAATCAATGGATAACCACTACCCAGGTATATGCCTATACATATACCTAAGTATATCACGTGACCCATCTCAATCATGACGTAAACATAAAGGTCATAGACTCAACTCAAACCAGTATTTTCATTAATGAAACCGTAGCTGCTGAAGAGCTCCGTCTCTAGGAGTACAGTGATACTGTCATGTCTCTGAGGTACTGCTCACCAACCTATGACTGCTGAGGTACTCCTCCTATCGAGTACTACGGGTCTGCCACACATTAGTGCTCCTCCTCCATGGGTCTTACACCTCACAAAGTAGTGCTCCCCATCATATCCTATTGAGGTACTACTCCTGTAGAGTACCACGGGTCTTCCACCTCACATAGTAGTGCTCCTCTTCCATGGGTCTGCCACCTCATAAAGTAGTGCTCCCCACTAGGCTATGATAATCACTCCGAATCGAATCGGACAAGAAGTCATCAGGTCCCAACCAGTTACACGGTCTACGTACTCCGTACGCTCGCCTCCGGGAGGGTCCGATCCACAAGCTACAGGTCGATAATCTAAGTATCACAAGTCCCACGAAGAAGTATCTTAATGTACCACCTCGTCATAGGGGTCTCAACGCAAAAGACGACGCGTCAATCAGATGCTCGGTCTGTGAGTTATTAGCCTTTTCGTCCGAGGGGCCCGGTTGGATTCGTATGCGAACCAACCTGTCTGTATCTCAACTATACCTCGAACTCTCATAGGGTATACTCATAGGGTCCGTTTTTCAACATGATCACTGAATCCGCTGACGGTTCGTCAAATGGATGTCCGGTCTGAAAGATATCAGCTTTTCCGTTCCAGGGGCCCGGTTGGATTTCGGTACAGTCCAACCCGGCCATACTCCAACAAAATCAAAAAATCAGGCGAAGTATGTCAAAAGTTCCGTCTCATCAAGAGGAATTCAATGAAATAGATGGCGCATCAATTGGACGCCCGGTATGTGAGTTATTGGCTTTTTCATTCCAAGGGCCCAGTTGGTTTTGTGTTCGAACCAACCAGACCGCACTCCGACGACATCCAAACCTCGAGAGGAGTAATCCAAAAGTTCCGCCTCATCAAGAGGAAACCAACAAAGTCGACGACACATCAATCGGACATCCGGAACACAAGAAATAAGCATTTCCCCTCCGTGGGCCCGGTTGGTTTTGTATCCGAACCAACCCGACTGAACCCAAAGTGCTCTGAAACCCTAACTGTAATATTCCAAAACAACCGCCTCGATATAAGGATCGTATTGAAACTAATGGTGCATCGATCGGAGGTCCATAGCCCATGTTATGGGTGTTCGAATGGAAACAATCCGAAATGGGGGGTCTGGGCCCGGCCCGGCCCGGCCCAATCCCCCCCTGGGCCGGCCCGAACCGGGTTGACCCGATGTGGGTCTGGGTCCGGCCCATCCGAGTGTGGCCCGGCCCAGCCGGCTTGGTCTGGACCGACCGGCCAGCTACGGCTCAGCCAGCATGGCCGAGCGGAAGACGCAGAGCGAGGGGTGTGCGGCCCCCTTGCCGTTGATTGAAGTCGACGGCAATTTGTGCCGCCACCAATCCCCCGGGATCCCGCACGGCCACGGGATCCCCCATACCGAACCTCCACGGCATGTCATGGCGATTGTTTCCTCTGGCGGCGCGCTCGGGCACCGCCACCTCCTTGCGGCCAGACGGCTCCGGCCGCCGCCCCCGGTCACCGGCTATGCCACACCGGCGACCCGTGCCCCCTGCTTTTCCACGGGCCACCAGAGTTGCTCCGGTGGACCATTTTCAAATCCGAATGTGCCGACGTTCATCTCGAGTCTTGAACTTTACTGCGGAAGCTTCAAAAATACCTTTCAGCCCCGTTTGTCATCACTCGTCAATCCGCACGTCAATTAACAAATCGCTCCATCTTCGGGGTTTTCCAGCGCGACGCGATGGCGCTGCGCCCCTTCGCTGTGGCCCGACTCCGACCAGGGATTCGTTCGGCCCCAAAGACGTGGCGCAATGGCACCGCGCTTCTTCGTCGTGATTCTCTAAATTTCCGCACGGTGCGATGACACCGCGTTGCTTCCATTTCACGCCACGTAGGAAACAACCAAAATAAAAAGGGGGGGGGGGAGGTTCGGTCGTGTTTGTGTGGTCTGACCTCCTCCATTATTTCGATAACAGTTGGCCATTAATATCGAGGAATGTCTAAAAGATTATTCACGACATAAAAACCGAAACCCTACCTCAAGGGTCATTGTTCGTTGATGATATCACAAAAAGGCAGATGTTGGTTCATTGACATCGTCATAAGGGAGGAGATGAAGGTGTCAACAATCGTTGGTGTTCGTCGCTCCTGTAAAGTGTCTTCATTCCCGGCTCGAGCTTCATTCGTCGAGGATTCGTTGGAAAGTGAACTGTTCTTCGTGGAAGGAGGGAGCTCATGTATTTCTCCAGAGGTTCTCCCATAAGGAATATTTGTTATCCAAATATTAAAATAGATTACTCCCACATTAAAGGAAAACAAACCAATTCAAACTAATTCAAAAATAAGAGTTGTGTCATTTAATTAATAGGGATATTAATTAATTGAGTTGGAAAACTTAATGAGAGGGAGGTGGAGAGTTTAAAAATTAAGGAGAGGAGTTAACAAATTAAAGAAGGGAAGCCTTAATGGGGTTAAGGGGAGTAATGAAAAGATCAAGGGGGGTCAAAGAATATGAAGGGGTGGGGTTCGTGTGGGCCCCACCACCCTCATAACCTCCCATGGGAAGTTTGGAAGTTACCCAACTTCAACCCAAACCTTAAAACCACTTAAAGAAAATAAAAATTGTAGGTAAAATTTTATTTTTAGCTTCACAATTTTTATCCACTTCCCTCATGTAAACACAACTCCAGAAAAGGCGATCCAAAGCAATTACGGACATTGCGGTTCCATCGGTGCCCTTAGAATTCGATTCCAAGAACTGGTTCAAATGTTTGAAATTCCCTCTCGTTCATTCACTGAACGTACCCAAGCTAAACTTCAGATAGAAATTCTGGGCACACCGGGCCTTGGAATCCAGTGCCATTAGAAACTGCGTTCTTGTAAAATCCCAATGAAAATTAAGAAAGAAAAATTTCTCTTGAATTTTACGGGTCTTTACACATACATTCAATCATCAAGCTACGGGTCTTTACACATACATTCTATCATCAAGCTAATCTATTCATGGTTTAGTCCATGTTCATTTTTGAAATCTGCAACATGAAAAAAATCACGAAAAAGATCAACATCGTACCTCGAGGTAGGATAGTAGTTGATGAATAATGGGGTTCCTTATCATTGTCAATAATAGATCCTCTAGAATTCGCAGTCATTTTTCAGAGAGTTTTCTGTCTCCTGAACACAGAGGAATTTCATGGGTTATAGAGAAAACATTAGATTCTTGACAATAGTCCATAATTAATAGAAACCAACATAGTGTCAAATAATTTTTTTACTAAAATATTTTAATGATAGTTTTACCCAATTTAAAACAATTATAATTATCCCGTGTTGTATGATGTTAGGCCTCACTTAAGGTAAAACCACTACTCTGAACACAATGGTTCCATCATATTTCTGATATAAGAACCCTTATAAAGGTTATCCCAATGAAAGTAGAAACCACCGAAAACATTACTAAAAAAATAATTATTTTCATTGTATAATTCTGATCACACTAGCCCTCTAGAATCTCATGTCGTATCAAAACATGGTCCTGGATTTTTCTCAATTAATTTATAAAAATAAATCTAGAGAAAATTCATGTCATTAAATATATGACATTGAATTTTACTATATGGGATGATCATTAAGGAATATGTTGAATATCATTCTTGAAATTATAATATTGCGTATGTATTGTCGAATTATACTAAACTAGTATGATTTTTATATGAGGATATGTAAAATATATTAAATATTAACTAATTTATATATGATATTAATTTATGAAATTCATGGGTTTCTATAGTTTTTATCGAATGTAGGTCAATTGAATCATTATTGATAATTATAATAGATATTTTGGGATGAACTTTTTCATATGTATATTTATGGGATAATATCATAAAATTTGGATAAGAAATAGATTATTTGGGTTCCCAATAAATATATTAATGTATGGTCATTTTTGGTGGAATTTGTTTTAGAATATATTAATTTTTTGTTGTTAAACTCCATAATAGTATATTCAGTATATATTGGTCATTATTCAATGTATGGGGAGTGTTCCCTTACTGTGCACTATGTTTGATTTTCATAGGTGATATTAAAATATTACATAAAATTTTCTTTATGAACCATTATGTATGATTTTATTAAATGATAACCAAGGGAAACCTAGGCGGATTAAAAGTTTTAAATGATGGAAGTGTTTGTGTCATGATTTAGAAATTATATAAATGATTATCCACTACATCTCACTATGATAATTATTCATCACACTATGGGTTTTGGGTTATTTTCAGTGGAATGAAATAATAGGATTCATTTGAACACTAAATTTTTTGTACAATGGAAAGGTTTCCCCTACAGTAAAATAATTGAAATAGGACCAAGAAAGAGAACCATTGTAATTATTCCAATTATATAATCATGATATTTGATTGAAAACATTATCTTCGGTGAGTTTCCTAATTCATACAACTAGAGGAAGATAAAATTTTATTTATGTTCACTTTGAAGTGACCTTAGAAGACAAAAATTTTAATAGACTTCAAAATAATAATATTGGTTGCATTACTTAGGAGACTGTCTCAAATTTGGGGAGTTTGTTCATGTGTCCTATATAATGAAATGGATGATGTTGTTGAAAAAATGACGTGTTTCATGGAGGCATAGAAAGTTCATTTTAATGTACCATTTTTATGTTAATGTCTTATGTTTTGGGAATATTTTAATTATCAGGGTCAATTACCTAATCTAAGAGTTATCTTCTAGACCCAGGAATATCCTATTATATGAAAATCATTGATTTATAATTATTATTGTTTTTATGTATTGGTGGTGTCAAATTATTTTTTACATGCTTTATAATAATGATATTATATTATATCATATCATCGAACATATATAGATTGTAAAAAATGGGTGTACATAATTATTTAAAATCCAATGTTAATGGTAGTGATATCCAAGAAATGTGATTTAGTGAAAAGGTTGAATTTTGTAGAAGGACCACGATAAAATTATAGATAACCGTTAATTATTTCTTGATGTAGATATAATACCATTTTTTGACATATATAGATTTTTGAAACTAGTGATGTAAATTGGATATTATTTGTGAACTTGAAATTTGATAGTGATTTGATGATAATCTGATTAAAGATCATTTTCAAGGATGTCTTTTATTTTCGAATTAGGTAATATATTTATTAGTTAGTGGAATTTTTTGGAAAAGGATAGAGTTATAGTTTTGATCAATATATTATTTTTCTAAGACTTTATGGTGATTTAGATTAATTAGGTAAAACATTAACATGTTTTTTTACTAAATATATGATCATGTTATTCAGGTTTTTGGTATGTGAATATTTGAGATAAATTATGTTTTTAAGGGAAAATTGATAAGGAAGATGTTAAAATTAATATTTCATAAAATATTTTAGGGTTTAGTGTTTTTAATTTGGTCATACATATTTCAAAGGATTGTTAAGGTTAACTAAATATGTAATAGAATAAGTTGAACATAGAGTATTATTAATAAGGGTTATTTTTTACTAAATTATTTATTGATATTGGATAACTTTTCATAACCATATTTCTTTTGGTAAATATATAGTGAAATAAGAAATGACTTGTCACTGATTTAGAGATCTTCTGATTCATTAAAATTACATTTTTATGCATCAAAATTGATAAATGCTTCTATAATATTAATTTTTTTGAGTAGGAGATGGAGTTTCAATTCCCAAAAGAACAAAAAAGTTTGAAATTATATAAAATCATGTAACTAAATGTTCTTATTTTCTCAAAATTAATAGTAACAAAGTTCTTAATATTTAAGAAAAGGTTCAGGAAATTAAAATATAATCCTTTTACCTTCATTTCATATGAAATAATTAAATTTTAACCCCTCATTGATATATGTGTTTTGGTTATTATCTTTATTCTGAACATGTTGTATATAACTCTTAAATATTATTTAGACATTATTTTTATCCTCTATATCAATAATATAGGTTCTCACTATTTTTTCCCTTTCCTAATAACCTTATTTTGTTTTATATAGGTTAACCTTTATTTTTCCCACAGCCACTTTTCATATGATGGTTTATTATGGATATATAAGATGTGGGTTTTGAAGGATGCTGTTTGAAAATATGGAACCTCTTATTCCTAAGAGCAAATGTTTAGGGTAAAACATATTTATGGGATGGGGGAATTTAATAACCAAGAAATATTTTTTTAATTAATAATAATTATGTTACCTTAATTAACATGCAACCCCAATCATTATGAAAATTGTTATATATTATAAAAAAAATTATTTAATACATTCCTTTATAAAATAGTCATTTAATTTGAAGTAATGAATATGATTAACTCACTTATAAAATATATAAGTAATGTTCTCAATAAATACCATTTTATTGATTAATTTTTAGGAAATTAGCTTTCAATTTTTTTTAATGTGATTTTATGCTTCAATAATGCATTTTCTTGAAAATTGATTTTTATTGCAATTTGTGGCTGGAAATCATAATTTACATGTACCAATTTTAGAAACAATATTTTAAAAAATCAAATAAATTTTTAATTAATTATATAAATATTTACTAACAATGAATGTTTTTTATATTCATGAAAGAATGGTTTTTTATTGAATATTAAAAAAATGATCTTTCCAATTCTGTAATTTATTTTCCTCCATAATCCATTTTATAAAATAAATTATAAAAATCAACTTTTGCCTAAGTGAGAATCATATAAAACCCTCCACAAAACATATGCACAAACCCAACATAGACAACCATCAAACAACATATTGTATTCAAAAATTGAAAAACAACGTCATTGCTTCTTTCTGAGATGCACCATCATCATATCGTCGGTGAACAATAACCATATTCATCCCATTTAAATCACAGATACAGTTATCAACACTATTTTTCATCACCCAAAAAATTCCATCCACGGCTAACTTCATCGCTGTAACCCTCACTGAACCAACTTCTTTGTCCTTGACCATCAGCGCCGAAGCTGGGAACCAGGGTACAGAACAAGGACATCCATCAATAACCACAGCTATCTTCCAAACGACACTGAACAACTCCACCATCAACATAATGGGTAATCTAGAAAGGGAAGAGGAGAAGCATAGAACAAAACATTGTCATCTGAACCAAACAAAGCTATCATAAGTACCCGCACACACAAACAAAAAATGGGGGTTCGATGCATTGGGAAACATTGAATGTGGGGGGGTGGGCAACATGCGATTACAACACCAGTAGTCTGTATTAGTTGAGAGTGAATATGAATAAATAAAGAGAGGTAATAAGATATAGTAGGTGACACTTTCGACCCTCAAAACCCTTGATGGAGAGGAGAAGGCAGCGAGAGCATCGGGAGAACCGGGTGCTGGGAGAGTACGAAGCCATTCCATGATCCTGTAATTTCTTTTTATTAAATCTTGTAATTTAAATATCCCATTATCGTCATGATTTGCTATTAATGTGTAATATTATAAATTATATATTCAACAATATTATTAATTTTTTATAAATGGTAAAATTAATGAACTTTTATTAGTTAGTTTTTATTCATTGAAAATATTTCCTAAAACTATTTTTGCTGCATTTTTTGAATTTCTATTAAAATTTATTTATACCACTTTTGACGATTGAATCATGAAAATTGGATTGAATATTTTTTATTGTATGGTATATTTTTCTTTAAATAGGACCCTTTTAGTTTTTAATTGTGAATAGTAACTATGATAAATATTTATCACCATACTAAGGGTAATATTTGAAAATAAATGTCCAAAAAAAAGATATTGTCTAAAAATTGACACAAAATATTATTTATTTTATCTTAATGAACTATAATGGCAATTTCCATCCCAAAATATAATATATTACACTTTGGAACCATTATAACATTATAATAGATTTTATATAACTTTATACTATGGAAATTGTTAATTGACACTCTTGATTTTAATCTCTTATATGTTCACCTAGGGATAATAAGAAGTTATTAATGAATACAATAGTTAATTAAAAAGTAAATACTTAAATTTTGTGGTAGTAAATTATTTTTGATGTTTAGTTATGGTATGATTTAAATAAATTCTTTCAAAATATTGTGACAATGCTAGTGATAGTTTTAGAAAAACTAATAAATTTTTGTTAAATGAACAAATGTAATATTTTTTGGATATAATATGATGTATCCTGATTTTTTTGGATAAAAATAATTAATATTTTATGGTTCTAGAGTTTTTATTTGAATTAACCTTTTATCTGGATGTTAGTAATTTTATGCGACGGGGTTCGGTGGCAAATTGTCTATTGTAGAAAATAGTGCTGCATAAAATATTATTTTTGACTAGCCCATCACAAATAATATTTTTGTGACAGACATCTTCACCATCGCAAATAAGTCTCTGATTATATATTTTATACATAAATAAACCTTTGTGTGATGGGCCTGTAATCCCATCGCAAATAATTTTTAAAAAATATTAATTTAGACTTTGCGACAGGCCCATCGCAAAAAGTATTTAAGATATTTGCAATGGGAACCCGTTGCAATAGATCCCGTCGCAAATAATAAAAAAATATTAAAGAAAATAAATTTAATAAAATTATGATTATTGGAAAATTAATTTTAATATTACTAAATTAATTATATATTTATATATATATATATTAAAATTCTTAATATTCACTATAAAATATAAAAAATATTAAATTAATATTTTTATAATAATTATTATTATTATTAGAAAAATAAACAAACATTAACAAATATAATACTGAAAAATATATTTAATATAATTATGATTAATGAAACAATAATATTAATATTATTAAAAAAATAAAAATAAAAATTATTAAAATTCTCAATATTCACAAAAAAATCATAAAAATTTAAAAATTAAATTATATAATATTTGAACCAATATAAAAAAAAGAAATTGTAAATAGTTCATATTAATAAAAATGTTAAACTCAAATGTTTTTAACATAAAAATCACCAGGGATCGTCTTTTAGAAGTGGTTGAGCTGAAGGAGATGGTGGAGAAAACTTCATCCTCACAATACGAGTCAGGCTGTGAATGTACTCTATCTGCTCGTGATTCTACTACTACCAGCGATGCATCTCCACCTCCTGATGATGATTTTGTCGCTGCTGCTGCTGATGCATCTCTTCTTGCTACATCTGCAAACTCTCTATAAGGTCATTCTGAGACTATAACTGCTCCTGATACTGTGAGGTAGAAGATGATGCCTCTCCACGACCTCCTCAGGAGATGGATGCCGACATCGCAGTAGTACCATAATAAATACCAAGAGTCACATGAGAGCAAATACCAACTACTCGGCCCTTCTCAAAGCCATACCGAGTCACCTGCATCCATTCCGCCTTGTCGAAATGGTGGTCACTCTACTGATCAGTCACCTCATCCTGAACCTCATCCTGTGTTTGAGAGGTCGCAGCCTCATTTGACTCCTTTAATTCCAATTTGATATTAAAATTGTGAAGATATTATATGGAGTTAATTGTCAAACAGAAAAAAATCATACTACCCACAATCTGACGCTGGTGATCTCCTCTAATCTATCTAGTGGCTGGATCACTATAAATCTTCAGATAAAACCATACTCTATAATATCAGGATTCTCAATTTCCTATATGAAAAGAAACTATTTATATTTGAAGTTATATAAAATATTTTAAAAAAATATTTACCAAATGCCATTTATGTGTATTGAATGTACGACTACCAGCTCGATGTGCCACCTTCTATCTCCCCCGGTTCTGCAAACCCAATGAAGACCTCCTCTGAAATCCACCACCCATCCAGTGTGCACATAATCCATCCCAAACCTGAGATAAATGTACTCTGGTCGGTGGGCTCTACACGACTCATCGAATACTATTGCTCCTTCTTTATTAATGGTCACCTTTCTCAAATTGTGCAAAAACTCACACAAAGAATGATGCATTGCCACCTCTCATGCTTCATGGATAGCGTCACACATGCTATCATCGATGGGAAACCATAAATCCTACAAATAATTTATAATACCAAGTTATTAATAAAATTATTTTCAAAATAAATATTATTTATTTATGTACCGGCCAATGATTGTAAATGTTGAGCTGCACATCAACGGGAATCTGTTCCCATGTGATCCAAGGATGAGAAAAATAATCGGGAAAGATAGCACTCCGCTGTCCAACATCTAAATGTGAAAAACTATTAAAAAGAATAAATAATAAAACAATTAGTATATATATAAAAAAAATAATGAAAAAGCTAACTAAAATATACAGGTTATCATACCTCTGTGTGCATGGATCAAAGCCAAGATGTGGACATCGCTCGGGGATAGGGCCATGAATCATAAGTCGCAGAAGACCGTACCCCCTACATGTACCTCCTGAACCACTAGTAAGCTGAGGGTCTGATGATCTCCCATCCCCCTCATCCAAAGGTATCTCATCCTCCTCTAACTTACGAAATAAATTAGATTCCATCTAAAATACAAAATGATTATTGTTATCAGATATTTGAAAATAAAAATTATATATAGATATATATTAGTTATGATCATAACTAACATTTAACTATTTCAATCTTCACCTGCATCATCATCTTCATATCTGACGATGTCAATGTCTTCATATTCCTCCTCGGCATCATCAATATCCATATGAGTTTCACTTTCACCATTTACTGTCATTTAAAATTCATTTGTAACATCATTGACATCTTCATCACAATCGACCCTTAATTGTGGGGTGTCATCATCGTTATTCATGTTTCTTTATGAAAAAGATGGATTTTGAATTGTCTCTTGAAAAATTTAAATTTTGTCCACTTCAGCAGAACCACATTCAGTTTGAGTAAATTGATTTTCCAGGGATTTAATATTTATTATGCTCCACCAATCACTCAGGAATCATGAAGTAGCATAGTACTTTGTGTAATAAATTTGATATGCCTGTTGAGCTAGTAAAAATGGATATTTTACTACAAGAAGTCCTTTTTTTATAATATCGATGATTCCATGAGTCAGATGAACACACAAACCTCTCTCAGTATCCAACCATCGACATTTAAACATCATTATACAATTCTATCCAAGATAACATAGCTCAATAATTTCATCCAGAATGTCGTAAAAGTTGACTTCAGTTTCTCTATGATATGATCCTCTCAAACAAACTCTATTGTTAATTGGTTTTTTTATTCCCCATAGGCATGTGTATGAAATCGAAAACCATTCACCATATATGCATTATAAGATTTAACGATTTTAGATGGTGGGTTTCTAAATATACACAATTTCGTACCAATTTTATCAGCATGTTGAGACACCTAAAAATTTGTAAAACAATTATCAATATAATAAATAGTAAACTAAATTGATATTAAACCATCAATAATTTAAGTAACCAGTTTTTGAAACCATTGAATAATTTTTTTTTGTCTTTGTTCTTCAAGTGCAGCTCCTGTAATTTTTGGAAGTTGTTTCTTGATATGATTATCATATAACTTAAAAATAAAATAAGTTTACATACTGTAACGTAATTATAGAATAAGTGATAGAAGCACTCATAGTTCAAATGTTGTCATTTTTCACAGTTGATCTGAACATATGTATGAGCTATGTGATGTTCATCGTCTGAAATCCATCATTCATGAACTCCACCAAAGCCAAGATTTGGCTGATTTAAAAAATGATAATTGATTGTTCATTTCATCATTAACATTTCCCTCGTTCCATCCCATGCGTTTTTGTTTTGATGGATATTCATATTCAATATAGTGAGAGTAGAAAAAAAAATCAATTTCCTCTTGAAAATAAGCTTAAGTAATCGACCCTTCAACTGATGCATTGTTACATACATTTTTATCAATTTCTACATAAATCCCTCGAATGGGTACATCCATTGAAACTGTAATAGACCTCTAGATTTAGCTTCATGTTGCAAATGTAATATCAGATACTCCATTGAGACAATAAATGCAAAGAGAATGATTTTTTTCAGTTTACATATAATTACAACAACATCTTCTTCCAGTTTTATTAGCTCATTATAGTCTGTTGTCAATGCAAAAATATCTTGAAAAAATTATGATATGTTTGTTATAGAATCCCTAATAATATAATTCAACAATCCTCTTAATCCAATCATCATAAGTCTTTCCATCATAACATGACAATCATAACTTTTTAATCCGATGATATGACCATTCATAACACATCTTCCCAAATTGGAAGCATAGCCATCTAGAAGTATCAAATCTAAAATCCACTAAAAAAATTATAAGAGACTCCCTTTGGATAGTGTATAATATTATTTTGGCTTCATTAACCTCTGTGATCTGACATTTTCTAATAGTTTTTGTTCTGGTCGCCTGAAAATTTGGGCAAGATTTAATCATGCTTTTATAGTATCTTTGGTCTTACCTGTTGTATCCAAAAATGTATGAAATAAATTATCAAAATAGTTATTCTCAATATTCGTGAAATCTAACATGTGGTGGACCAACAAATCAGACCAATATGTGAGATCCCAAAAAATGCTTTGTTTTATACAATTATGTTCTTTCCCAATGCCATGAATTTTCGGTTGGTTTACTGTTGGCCCAAATGTGATGGGAGGTATTGAAAATACAATTGATTTTAACTCTGTACTTGATATCATTTTTGGAGGTTCATCCCTTTCAATTATGCCTTTTTTGGAAATGCGATTTCTTCCTTTGAAAAGAATGATCGGTTGAAGAAATCTGTGATGACAGTCAAAATAGCAAGGTTTTTTCCATTGACGAGCATAAGAGCTTTGTTGTCTTTCATACAGTAAGGACATGATTTCAGACCATGTGTAATATAGCTAGATAACATGCCATATACCGGAATGTCACTTATCAACCCAATCAATGCATTTTTTAATGTGAAATTTTGTTTTGCAGGAACATCATATGTTCTAACAAAATTACTCTAAAATGGATTTAACTCATCAATCAATGGTTTCAAATAAAAATCAATATTATTTTTCAGATATCCTAGGATTAATAAAGTAAATAGATATAGGGCTCCTTCATCAACATCCATGGAGGTAGATTGTACAGATTTATAAAGACATGCCAACATGAATACAGACTACCATAAGAACTAAACAGATAGTTTTTATTAGTAGAAAGACCCAATCACATGTTTTGGTCTTGTAATGCAAAATATGGATATAGACGATCAAAATGTTTCCATGAATCACCTTCAGATAGATGATTCAAGATTTTACTAGTTGAAATATTGGATTTGTGCTATGACATCATTGATGCTATGTTATTAGACATAAATAAACGTTGGAGCCTGGGTGTAAGGGGGAAATATCTCAACTATTTTATAGGAATTGATCTAGACTTTCCTGGTTAAGCGTCTTTATAACTCTATGGTACACATGTGGGACAACAATCAAATGACTCATTTTCACCAGAATATATGATTAAATCATTTTCACCTTCATGAATCTTCTGATAACTAAGGCCTAGATTACGAACCAACCTCTTTCTCTCATAGTAATTTGTAGGCAACACATTCCCTTTAGGTAACAGTCTTTTAACCAAATAAAATATCTCATCAAAATAGTTGTTTGACATTTCATTATCTGATTTAATAGCCATAAATTTTGCAACTGCTTCTAATTTTCTTATCTTGAAACCATGATATAATGTATCCTCAACAGACCTCAACAACTCATAAAATTCATATGGTACCAACTTAGGAGTTAAATCAATATCATTTTGAGTTTCAGTTTATTGAAAAGATGGTCCTCCAACATCATGTACAAAAATTTAGAACCATGATGGATTTTGAATCAAGTTATCTGTATCTTCTCTGGAACTGCGTTCTCCATGTCCATACCAAGAAACATAATCTGGTTGAAAACCAAACCGCAAGAGATGTCCCCCATCGTTTTCAAATGCGTCAAATGTTTTCAGAGCACATTTATTACAAGGAAACTTAATTGTGCCTTCTGAAACATATTCTAGTTTTGATGATGCAAATGCTAAGAGCATTTCAACAACATAAATATTTACAGTATTTAAACAAGAACCATTTGGATTTTTGTGCTGATTTATCCAATCACGATCATCTAATAATGACTGATGTCAACTTCCTTGTTCCATATTTTACTAAAAAATATAAAATCATAACTATTTTTGAATAATTTAAAATTATTAAACCACTATGTAAAAAAAGATATCTAAATACGACTACTTTTTAATAATTACCATTAATTAAGGGCGACACAATTTCCAGTGGATTAACAACAACTCTTTTTGTCTGACGGCTCATTTACTTGAATCGTTATCACATTGAAATCACAATGAAGAATCGGGTTGGAGGTACGCATATTCATTCTCATATGCACGAGAATTAATATGACTATCTCAGACCAGATTCTTCACTGTGATTTCATTTTGAGAAATATAGAAGTAAATGAGTTTTCGGACCAAAGAGCCCCATTTTTGTCGATGAATTGTTTTCTTCCAACTGCCACCGCCTAAAAACATTATAAAAAATGTAATCTTAAAAATTCATATCCAATCTCATGCATACAAGATTGAATATACCTTTGTAGCAACACATTTTTTCATAATGTTTTGAGTTAGTTATAGTTGAAAGGAGAAAAGACATAGAGAAAAAGGAGAGCTGTCAATCCACTAAATATTGTACCATGTTCTTAATATTTATTAATATTTATTAAAATTTCTTTCTAACTGTTCCTAACTTTTCTAAACTATTTATTTCTATTTAATATTAATTATTCCTATTTATTCCGTGTTATTCGTATTTATGACAAATTTTTTCTATTTATTACTAATTATTCTTATTTATTACTAACTATTCCGATTTATTACTAACTATTCCTATTTATTGCTATGTTTTACTATTTAATACTAACTATTTCTATTTATTACTAATTATTACTATCTATTACTATTTATTACTATTTATTACTAATTATTCCTATTTATTATTAATTATTCATATTTATTACTAATTATTCACACTTATTACAAACTATTCATAATTATTACTAACAATTCGAATTTATTCCTAACTATTATTATTTATTACTAATTCTAACAATTTATTACAAATTATTACAATTTATTACTAATTTATAAAATTTATTACTAATTATTCATATTTATTACTAATTACTCATACTTATTACTAACTATTCATATTTATTACAATCTATTCATATTAATTCCCAACTAATCATATTTATTAATAACTATTACTATTTGTTACTAACTATTACTATTTATTACTAACTATTACTATTTATTCCAATTTATTTTACTTATTCCTGTTTATTCCTCTTTATTACTAATTATTACTAATTATTACTAATTAATATAAATTATTACTAATTATTACTAATTATAAGTAATTATAACTAATTATTACTAAATATTACTAATTATAACTAATTATTGTTAATTATTTCTATGTATTGCTATTTATTACTAATTATTCATATTTATTCCTTATTAGTCCTAATTATTCCTAATTATTTCTAATTATTCAAAATTTTATCTAATTATTCCTAATTATTCCTAATTACTACTATTTATTCTTATTTATTACTATTTATTGGTATTTATTACTAATTATTATTATTTATTACTAATTACTGCTATTTACTCCTAATTATAGTTAATTATTGCTAATTATTTCTATTTATTGCTAATTATATATAATCATTACTAATTAATCCTATTTATTACTAATAATTACTAATTATTCATAATTATTACTAATTATTCTTTATTATTATTAATTATTACCAATTATTTCTATTTATTACCATTTATTGTTATTTATTACTAATAATTTATATTTATGACTAATTATTTCTAATTATTGCTATTTTTGTTAATTTTTTATACTTATTACTAATTATTGCTAATTATTACCAATTTGTGCTAATTATTCCTAATTGTTGCTAATTGTTTCTAATTACTACTATTTTTTTTTTCTAATTATCACTAATTATTCCTAATTATTTCTAATTATTGAAAATTATTAGAATTTATTCGTAATTATTATTAATTATTATAATTTATTACTAATTATTAGAATTTATTACTAATATTTATCAATTATTACTAATTATTATGAATTCTTCCGATTTATTACTAATTATTCCTAAATATTCCTAATTATTACTAATTATTACTAATTATTCCTGTTTATTACTAATTATTGATCTTTATTACTAATAATTGCTATTTATTAGTAATTATTGCTACTTATTACAAATTATTGCTAATTATTGCTACTTATTACTAATTATTGCTAATTATTTTTAATTATTGCTAAGTATTGCTAATTATTAGTAATTATTACTAATTATTAGTATTTATTACAAATTATTATTATTTATTCTTAATTATTACTAATTATTCCTATTTATGACTATTTATTGCTATTTATTACTAATTATTTATATTTATTACTAATTATTGGTATTTATTCCTAATTATTCCTAATTATTGATAATTATTGCTATTTATTCCTAAATGTTGCTAATTATTACTAATTATTCCTATTTATTGATAATTATTCCTATTTATTGCTAATTATTGCAAATTGTCCCTAATTATTCTTAATTATTCCTATTTAATCTTTTTTATTATAATTTATTACTAAATATTACAATTTATTAATAATTATTACAATTTATTACTAATTATAACTAATTATTACTAATTATTACTAAATATTACTAATTTTCTGTATTTATTACTAATTATAACAATCTATTACTATTTATTACTATTTATTCCTATTTATTCCTAATTATTATTAATTATTACTAATTATTAATAATTATTAATAATTATTACTAATTTTTACTAATTATTACTAATTATTACTAATTATTACTAATTATTTGTATTTGTTATTAATTATCTGTATTTATTAATAATTATTACTAATTATGTTTATTTATTAATAAATATTACTAATTATTACTAATTATTACAATTTATTAGTAATTATTTCAGTTTATTACAAATTATTACTATTTATTTCTAATTATTACCATTTATTACTAATTATTGCAATTTATTACTAATTATTACAATTTATTAGTAATTAATAGTAATTAATAAAATTTATTACTAATTATTACAATTTATTAGTAAATATTGAAATTTATTTCAATTTATTAGTAATTAATACAATTTATTACTAATTATTACAATTTATTACTAATTATTACAATTTATTACTAATTATTACAATTTATTACTAATTATTACAATTTAATACTAATTAATACAATTTATTACTATTTACTACTCATTATTTCTATTTACTACTCATTATTAATATTTACTACTTATTATTACAATTTATTACCAATTATTAAAATTTATTACTAATTATTACAATTTATTACTAATTTTTACAATTTATTACTAATTATTACAATTTATTACTAATTATTACAATTTCTTACTAATTATTAAAATTTCTTACTAATTATTACAATTGATTAATAATTATTACAATATATTACTAATTATAACAAATTATTACAATTTACTACAATTTATTACTCATTATTAATTTTATTACTCATTATTACTAATTATTACTATTTATTAATAATTATTATTAATTCTTACTATTTATTAGTATTTATTATTATTTATTACCAATTATTATTAATTACTTCAAATTAATTTTATACATTATTAATTATCATTAATAATTATTAATTACTACTAATTATTAAAAAATTATCCCTAAAAACTTCAATTTGTTAGTACAAATAAATATTCATGACAAAACAATATAATTTTAATTTTATTACAAAAAATCAACAATAATAAAAATTAACATAAAAATTGAAGTAAATAATAAATTAAATAAAACATAAATACCGTTAAACTTGATTTGATATTGATGTTGACAGTTTTACAACTTCTTCGTAAAAAAAAAAAAATACACTTTGAAAAATTTTCCATCTAAAATCAGACTTCAAAGGGAAACAAGATCTACGAATTTAGAGGAATGAGAGGAAAAACAGATTGAGGTATATATAGGTTAGATTATTTGCGACGGGTGGCATGTCGCAAATAGTATTTTTGGCGACGGGACCCGTCGCAAATTCCTCCACCCGCATTAATTACTGTCAACGATTAAAAAGTTATTTGTGACTGGTCCCATCACAAATAGTCCCTGTCGACACACCTTTTGCTACGAGACGACATCCTGTCGCAAAAAGCTTTTAACCGCAGCCGGGTATTTGCGACGGGCCCCTTCGAAAATAACCTTCATGCGGTTTGGCGCTCTACCCATGCCAAACCTTTTGCAACGTGACACGAAATCCCATTGCAAAAAGTTTGTCTCAAAAAGTCCTTTTTCTGTAGTGTATGTTTTCCAGTTAATCATTTTTAAATACAATTTAATGTTCATACATAATCCTAATAATGTCACAAAACTCAAATATATTTCGATGGGAAGGAATTTTCTTCATTATGACTATATTATATTTTAATTTTTTGAAATCTTTCATTTAGTCCGCTCCCGCAGTTTCAAAAGGGAGTCCCAACTTAATTTCACGTAAACCACATATAACCTATATATATATATATCAAATACTTCTATATTATATTCAATAAATAAATATAAATAAATTATTTTTTATGTAATTCTTAAAATACAAATCCAAGTGTCCATACGAAGGCATATGAAGGAGACGTACTAAAGATGAGAAAACCATTCTACCAAAGCCCATTAAATTTATTTTTTTCATCAAACTCGTCAAAATATGATGTATTATTCATTGAATAATATATCCAGTATTCTAAATATTCCAAATTTTTATTATTAATATTTTAAGACCAATATTCATTATACTTTCCCATCGAATGGGTTTTGAAAGTAGGATTTATCCATAAATGTTGGTGACTTCCTCCACATAGCGATACAATTAATTTTCCTTCACCAATTTTCATGGACAGTTATTATGATGGTTTTAATGTTTATATATGTTTTTATTATATAATTACTATTCTATAATTAAGATAACATTTATTTATTCGTATATTACCATCTATAAGAATATTATATCATTGTTCATTTGTTCAGGTGGATTGCTATCTCCCTGAAGGCATATGATTTATTTTTCATTTTCACTTTACATGGATGGTAATACGGACCAATGTAATGAATATATTTTACATATATGATACATATGATATATTAATACTTCTATAAAGGTTGATTTTTATTAATATTTATTTCATTACATCTATCAGTTAGTGAATATGGTTTTCCAATGTTTGTACAACCTACAGTCTTTATGGATAGTGTAATTCACTTTTCTATTGCTTCCTTTTATAAATGAATCTTACTATTTATAAAATAAATATATATTTAATTTATATAAATATTAAAATTATATGGACTATTTAACCATTATCAACATAAAATGTCCATAACTAAAAAGCAATTAAATCTTGAGAAAAAAACTGTTAAAACATTTAAATGATGATATTAAATTAGAAATATTAATAAAAGGGTGTTCAAATGATTTATTTGGATCATATTTGATATGATATATTTATATATGTTCTTTTGTAATGAATTATAATAAATTTATATTTATCATAATAGACTACAAAATGATTTTAATTAAATTTAAAATTTATTTAATGTATTAAATTTATAATTTCATTGTTTATCATGATTATCTATGATTATGTTTACGATTATCAAATTTTTGGAGCTATTTTCGATGAATACCAGGAATTTTATTCCCTAATATATCTTTATATATAATACTTGTTTTTGGCATTTTATACTCATTAATAACAAAAGAGAAGAAAAAATTGGTTTTAATGAAATATAACACTATCTATCTTTTCTGTAAAAAAAGCACACTTCTTCCATGTCATTATTTTGTTAAGCATTTATATTAATTTTTTAATTTTATACTTTTATTATTTTAATATATTTCTATAAAAGCCTATAAATTTTAAACAATAAATTTAAGTGAATATTATTTTTATTTTCAAAATGAGGAATTTCTTACTTATTTACAATAATTTAAAATGGAACTATTATATTAACATATATGGAATGAGCATAAAATACCACCATCATGAATGGAAAATTGTATAATGTTTATATTACATGCAACCAAGAAACATATCAATGACAATTATACCTTTTGTTTCTGAAAATTTTTATATTTTAAATATTTTATTTCAAATTGAAATGGGTTTCTTCCTTAGGAATCATTCTAGAGACATTTTAACGAATTTTTTCATTATTTGTAAAATCATTTGATGTTAATTTTTCTTTATTAGTGATACAATCCAAAGATACAGTCCTTATTAATTATCTAGATATTTTATTATTATTATGATAATATTCTTATGAATCTTTTTAGATGGGTTATAATATGATGAAAAGTTTAAATATATAAAAAATATCATTTTCATAGGTTATGTTATCTGTTGAATGTTCTATGATCTTGTAGAACACATATGAATGAATTAATATTATGTGATGGGTGTCCATATAGATATATATACCTATTATTAATTGTTTATATATGTATATCTCATAAGATAATAAGGATTGGAATTGTGTATCAACCCATTTTATTAATTGACAGTGTCTACGATGATAGCATTGGGATTGAAACTGGAATAATTATAATATAAAATGGTGAGTAAACCCTATTCACTAATATTTTCTTTGTACTGATATTTTATTATGTAAATTTTTCTATATGACTATTTTTATTCCAAAAACATATGTCATATACTGATGTTATGATCTCAATGCCAATGTTTTTTGATTTATTTTTGATTCCTGTATTATAAGCTGTAATGATTTAGAAAATGTCTCATGATTATAATCTATGATATGCTAGGTATGGTTTTCAAATGTTAATCTCATGTTATTAAACTCTTGTAATCTTGTAATTATTTTGTGATAATTTATGTATTCCTTATTTACCCTTATATAGTATCTAAGCTCACCCTATCATAGAGTTACTTTTCTCATGATATGACGAATTATCATAAGTATAGGATATCTATGAGGGGTGATATTCATGAATATAATTGAGGGAGATGTTTTAAATTTCCTATAAACAAGTCGTTTATGTACCCATTTATTCAGATAAATTAAACCTATACTATTCAAGTGTAGAATTTAATGATATGTTTTAAACATTTTACTATTATATATATATATATATATGAAAAGATTGACACATTATAATCTAAATGGAAGGATGGTTAATATTATTTTCTAAAGGAGAGGTATGATATATGATATCAGCAAAATTTTTATATGACACTAATATAGTATTATTTCTTCTATACCATAGTGTAATATCAAATTCTTCTTGGGTTTTACAACTAGGGGGTTAATTCCAAAAGGAGGAGAAGTAGAGGGGCCATATATTATTTATGATTATGGGAGAAAAGGTGTTTAAAAATATATATCTTTACAAGATGTGTTTTTGAAGGGTATGGTGCATCAAGAGTGTATGGTGGTTCAAGTGATCCATGATTGATTAATGTTCATATAATAGTGACAAGGTTAGAGGGAACTGTTTCCAGTGATGTGAATACACACAAAAGTATAAGAATAAGGCATGTTTTATAATATTTTGTTCTATAAGAGTTGGGTTTATCTTTAGCTCCCAAGGGGATATCAAGAACCTTCAACTGATAAATAGGTCAAAACTAGGAAAAAACATTGAAATCCAAAAAGAGTTCAACTTGATCCAGTTGAGTATGTAATTTAGTCCACTACAAGGGAATATGTTCTACCAACACAAATTATAGATTATATAGATGAGCATTTATCTCATCCCGAGGATAAACAGATTGAGGTATCATCTTAACATTTTGAGTTGTAATGAATATAATATGTTCTTTCATTTTAATATGAAATAACTCTAGGGGTATGCATCAACTGTGTTGACTAAAAATAAATTAGTAACTTCAGTTGAGGGGTCCCTGGATAGGACTCATGAGGGAGTATATCTGAGAAAAGAGGTTCATGAGGAGATTTATTATCCTTTTGAGGCATATTGTAATATTCAATATATTAATATGGTAGATAATGAAGAACCATCATTAATTTTAGGGGAGTTTACCCATGATGTTAAATAAAAACACACTCTCAATGATTAGGATTAGAACACTGATGCATGTATGTTTTCAAAAGTAATCATTTGAATTATGAATTTTTGATGTTGTGTGGAGAAATTAAATGATCTAAAATTTATTTTGATAAATTAAGAAGTGGATATACATATAATTATGATTAAAAGTATCTTCATGTTAAATTTCCATTTTTAATGAATGATTTTATTTCAAGAAAATATTTTGATTATTTGAAAAGTTATATTAAAGATTAATTTTTAATTATTTAAATATCTCGAATTTTTCATGTATTATTTTTAAATATTATAAGGATTTATTATGAGACAAACTATAGAGACTACAGATCATTTTATTTCCAAGTGATCCTAGAATGGTGGTTTGAACTTTTTTTTAGGTTAAGTGAGTCGGTGTGTATGTGCAGTTGTGACTGATTCTAAATGGATGCACAGACTAAAAATCTGAGGGCACTGTTGCATCCAAAATGATGACTTTAACTAAGAACAAGACTAACATTGACTGACATGATTTGATGGAAAAAGAAGATTTTTAGATATTTTTATTAAAATATAATATAATAAAACAAAATTATCAGGAATGATTATTTTATTTTATTTGGAATCACTCACTATAGTGAAACAATTGGGCCATTGTATCAATAATCAATTCTAGACATAATGACTTTGATACTATAATCATGACCCATTAATGCTACAACCTAGAAGAATGCTGAAACATGTTCCCTCCTTTTAATGGGTTAACCACATATTATACATATGGATAAATGTAATGAAATTCTAGAAGTTTTTGAATGTACATTATTTGATGAACGAAATTGATCCAAAGTTTGAATCGTTGTGCCAACAGAGTTGGATGATCTCAATGTTGAGAAAAAATATTTCTTTCATCATAGATCGATCCATTCCCAAGGTTGGGGTGGTGTTTTAGATTTTTTCTTCCCCATTATTTATTATAATGACAAGCATGGATCATCCCCTGAACCAATTTACCCACGCATCATCGTTTTAGTCAGAGGGATTTTATTTATCAACTTCGTTCTTGGGATTTATTTTTTTATGTTTAACTTTTTAATTTCCCCTATTCAAACATTCTAATGGAATAGATTAATATCGTGAAAAATGATGGTGGAGGTTTGTTCCTCCTTTATTGTTTTTTTCTTCCTCCCTCTTCCACTGGTTCTTCGTGTTCTTTGTGGGGATATGAACGTGGAACCGTTGTGTGCTTGTTTTGTGGTGTAATGATCCGAAAAGGAAGATCTGACATCATGATGACCCAGAAGTGGTTTGACGATGATAGTGGAAGATAAATCGGCATGGTTCGGGAGTTCTCATTATTTGAGCATTCTTCGTACGGGTAAATTGATATGAGTTTTCATGGCCGATCAGAGCCCCAAAACACATGTAAATAGACATGTGGTGTTGGGGATACCTAAAATATGTAGTTTCAGGATGTTCTGGTGGTCAGATGAAAAAATGGGGATCACTGGAGGTGCGACAGTGAAGAACCTGCAATTCTAGAAATTTCCAGACCACACAGAATGTTTCCCGAATAACACATATTGTGGGTTTGACTAAGTCACGGCTTGGGTTCCATGGGCCATGAAGTGATGACACTGCGTTTAATCAAAATAACACGATGTGTGGGTCCTTACATGGTACTTGGAGTGTATCCTTGCCAATAAACTATCATGGGGTGGGTACACATTAGTGTACTCTCCCACACAGACAGACTAGGCCGGTTGCACAGACTAACCTGTGTACCGGTTAGATGGGATGTCAAAAACGAGTTACAAACATGTGCAGGCACAAGGCCACGTATACGTTGGAAACCATGGTTTCATGGAAATGACATGTGGTCTGTACTACACACCGTGTACTTCATTTTCAACATGGAATGTTCTTTTGACTTGGGTCATTCTACACGGGACATACCCAAAGTCAATAGACATGGTGTGTAACCCTTCTACATGATGTATATACCCTAGAACATGGTATTAACATTATTTTCCATTGTTTGTTATAAAAAATTTTTCTGGGTTATTTCCCCTTTTCTTCATTCCCTTGATGATCAGGTATCGTTTCCATTCACAATATTATGATACCTTTTATAGGTCTTTCCGAGATAGAGACATGTATCCCTCTGAGAGTCCTGAAGTAAGATCATATATCCATTCTTAATGCAAGGTAGATTCATGTATTTTTGTGACTATTTTTGTCCACCGGGCACCAATAGACTACATATTAGGTGAATCCATATGATTCATGGTATTTATTAAGGCCCTGGTAGTGATCCTCATCTGTGTATCATGATCTTTTCCTACTCTGTTGTGTGTTCTCCAAGAATTAGTGTATCTACCTCTCATGGATCTTCACGCTAAACTATTTTTCTTTTATAGAAATTATCAGTGTTATCCGACTAATGGAGTGAGTTCTCCTATATGATTTATTCATGAATCCTTCTAACTGAATCTCTAGCTGGGGTATGTGGTTTTGTGACTTTTCCCTGGACTAATGTTATGGGTTTTGAGAAATTCTGAATGTGTTTGTTCTTGTTATATGATCAGTAGTCATACAATGTGTAGAGATGACAATACTTTTCCTTTGGGTATTTCTTTTTGGTTATTGGCGTCCTATACTGAGTATTGTTATACAGACCCATGCATGAGATTTTCCCACACATGTCATGTATTGTGTAGATGACTGACCTCTTGATAGATTCTTGGGAAGACTATGACCACACCGAGCTTTATAAGTTCCCTACAAGACATGGTGTTATTATGGCTATGAGCAGTAGTCCCCATACATCTTTCTGTTTATAGGTTGGACTGTAAAATTTTCCAACTCTTATGGTCAGTGGTCTTGTATTCTGGCCTATTTTACTTTCCACACATTACATTCGTTGTACTCTATTGGTTGTGTTATGTTGTATGCATTCATTTTGTTCCTTATAGTTTTTTTTGGAATTTCATAATTTTTGAGCATGAATATGTTTGTGTGTGTACAGGTACTTAAAAAATGCCTCCACTGTTAGTAATATGCTACTCGGAGCTAGACACCAGCCCTTGTCCTATTGAAGGTGGGTTTCGGTAGATACAGATGGGACCCACAAGGACGATTCATGACAGAGTGTTATCAGAGGTGGTCAGTTATACCGTAGGACCATGAGTCTATGAGATTAGTTTTGGGGAAATAGTGTTATGTGTTTCAAGCACGTATTTCATGCCATAGAATCCATTGTAGGTGCAGGTAGACGATATATCCATACATCAGGACTCTGATAATCCACTTTTCTACTCGATTCATGAAAACACTTGTTGTGAGGAAATAAGAGAATGGTACACGCATCATATAGGAATGAGTTGTGTTTTCCATTTCCTTTGTGTCAGCTATCTCGATATAATCATTAACCATGGTACATTTTATTTCTTTATAGGATGCATCTGTGATGCTTACCCACTAGGATTCAGCAGAACGATCACGAGGATGACCCTCTTAGTGACGAGGTACTGATAGAGGGACCCGTTCTTGAGGCATTACCTCCTGGTTGTGCACCTGAAATACCACCACTGGCAGAGCTACCTGAGGTACATGTAGTGCCAACAAATGAGGGGTGCATTCATAGCATGTTCCATGAGTTCTAGATACAGAGATCTCTGAGGTTCCGAAGAGATCCGGAAGCTCAGGCAGCTGAGGACTGGCTTGAGTCGGTGACCATAGTCTTCCATCTAGTGAGGACACCAGTGGACAAGATAGCGATCCTACTAGTGAGAGTTCATTAGGGTTCATCGGGACGATAGTGCAGTATTACCACATAGACTCACGATAAAGAGAATCTTTCGTGGATCGAGTTTGAGAAACTATTTATAGGGAGTCTTCTCAGGTTACATTGATAGCAGTGCATATATAGGAGCTTCTTCAACTCCAATAGGGTTGCTAAAGGGTGTCTGACTATTAATCAAGGTTCACCAACCTCGCTAGTTACTCGATGGACATGGTTGGGTTTCAATACATCAATGCATGGACCATGAAGTGAGGTCTACGATGAGACATCCGATGTAGTGTTGTTCCTCTGTGAATTTAGTCTTTATGATGGAGTTCTTGAGCAAGAATTGTTGTTCTAGAGCTTATTGGTGAAGCATAGACCACTGATGGCAGTCAGCCGCAGGTAGATGGGTGCAGAGATCTTGATAGCAGGGAGCCAACAACATGCACATGGATTAGGATATGGGAGACATAACAGGACGACCTTGGATAGGGTATCAACAGTACGGGGCTCCCATGATGGATCCAGTCAACCTAGGGAAAGGTGATGCTTCTCTTGCGACATTAGGGAACATCTCTCTAGGGACTGTACAACACGTCAAGATTCTAACTAGGAACTAGTGGATGGAACATTGAGGAAATGTCATAGTGTGGAGGAAATAGCCCCCCCCCGGCAGCAGATGTGGTATATGAGTTGGGAGAGCTACTAGTGGTGGAAGACGTTTTGATATAATGTCACCACCACCCCCAAGAGTTCCACTCCAGTATCAGAGAGCTGGGGGATAGGGGAAAGGTCAATTTCATGTGGTTGAGGTGTATGAACCAGGGACCTAAGGGATGATCCAAGTTACAATATGTGTCCCTTATACCATATCTACCACACTTATGGACACAGTCTCCAGTTACTCCATCCTCACCACATATATTGTGAAAAACCATGTGATTCTGGTAGAGTTGTTCACTCTAACCTTTCGCTTGGATACACCTACATGAGGAGACATGATGATCACACACCTTTGTAGATAGTGTGGTCATACCCTTGGAGGTGAGAGTTTCAGTTGGAAAATCATGGTGGTAGAGTTGTGGCTTTACATCTTCATTCACAGTAAGGATTGACTATGTTCGGTCCATGACAAGATTGATTGCTTCAGCTGAAGAGTGTGGTGAGTCCACAAAGATGGGGAATGATTTACCTTTGTTAGTGAATTGGTGACCCAGAAAGCGCATAATGGGCTCATGCATAGGAGGGTGTATCCAATCACCCATTAGTAGGCTAGCCTTACCCTCAGAGAAGTGAATGTTGTGAGCTTCATGTTCCTAGTAGTAGTGGCGAAATATGAGGTTGTATTTCTAGAAGATGTTCAAAGACAACATCCCCACAAGGAGATCAACTTCCGCATCGACACACACCCTAGGATGACACTAATTTCATCACTAGAATATCAAATGTCTCTCATAGATCTTTGAGAGCTTATGGTGCATTTTGAGGATTTGCAGAGCAAGGGTTTCGTAAGACCCAGGGATTCACACTGGGCATCCTAATTTTTGTTTTCCAAGAAGGAAGATGGGAGTTAGAGGTTTTTCATTTATTACTGGCACTTGATCCCTGTGACGGTGAAGTAAAAGTATCCACATTCGAGGATTAACTACCTATTCGATCAACTAATATATACATAATGGTTCTTGATGGTTAACCAATTGTGAGTATGGGATGAGTATATTCCGAAGATGGCTTTCACATGCAGCTACAGTCAATATGAGAACTTGGTGATGGCTTTCTGCGTGACGAATTTCCCTGTAGTATTCATTGGACTTATGAAATGTCTCTTCCATCCATATATTAACCTATTTTTAGTGGTCTTCATAGATGAAATCCTTGTGTAGATGGAGTCGTAAGAGGGGTACGCGAGATCCTTAAGGATGGTTCTTGATGTACTCTGAGAGCACCCGCTTTATGGGATGCCGTTGAAGTTCATGTTCTAGATTCCGGATGTCCACTTTGTGGAATACGTCATCTCAGCAGATATAGTAGCTATGGACCCAGCCAATGTGGAGGTATTGTTAGCCGAGGGTCCACCCTAGAGCATGATAGAGATGCATAGAGTCCATGGGATGGCTATATATTATCATAGATTCATTTCTTTTTTCACATAGATATCAGCACCGATGAAATTCATGACTAAAAAGGGTAAACCCTTCATGTAGATAGTGAAGGGACATCATGCTTTTGAGGATTTGAGGCAGATAGTGACGATCACCCAGATTTTGAGATTTCTTGAGGAGGGTGTTCATTACATAGTTTTCGGCAATGCATCATGGACTGGACATGGATGTGTCCTGATGCAGAGACATGCAATGATTTCTTTTGGTTCACCCTAGCTTAGGAGAAATTAATAGAACTATGAAACCTATGATCTCAAGTTGGCAGCGGAAGTATTTGCAGTGAAGATGTGGAGACACTACCTTATGTGATAGTGATTTATCATCTACTCTAACCACTAGAGCCTCAAGTAAATCTTCTCGTGGATGGATATTTACTTGATATAGAGGTGTTAGATAGAGTTATTCGAGGACTATGATATTGATATCATCTATACTTATGAGATGGGGAATAATGTGACAGATTCTATTAGTAAAAGATTGACCTCATACCTTTTGACTGATGAGACATCATTGTTTTCCCCAATACAGTTATCACTCATGGTAAAAGAGGATGAAGCATATTTTTAGTATATGGTTCTCACCCATCAACTCTTACAGTGAGTTATGGAGGAACAACATGGGGATATTGAATGTGATGATTTACATAATCAGTTATCCTCCTGGAATGCCCCTAAAGAATATTCCCAAGGTGGAGAGAATGTAGTTCATTTCATAGGTCACACTATTGTAATTGTGGCATTGTGGGAGGATTTCCCTAGGGAGTTTCATAGATTCCCCTTGGTGGTACATCCTAGATTGGTGAAGATGTACCAAGATCTCATGAAGAGGGTTTTAAAAGGGTTCATTTCTCAATGCCTTATATGATAGTAGGTGAGGATAAGCACCAAGTTCTAATAGGGTTAGCTCATCCCCTAGAAGTTCCAAAATGGATGTGGGATAGAATATCGATGGAAATTGTGACTGGATTATGCCAAATTCTCAAGGAGAATGATTCTATCAGGATGATAGTTAACCGGATCACTAAGTCTTCCCACTTCTTAACTATCAGAGAGCAATGTTCTATAGAAATATTCAGACAAATCTATATGCAGGAGATAGTTTGGATTTATGGAATTCCTTCGAAAATAGTCTTGGATCGAGACGCCCACTTCACATCGCTATTTTGGAAGGGATGGTAAGAGGTTTTTGGGACTCATATACACTTGATCAAAGTGTTCCATCCCCATAAAAATGGTTAGATGGAGAGAACCATTTAGGTTCTGGAGAATATGTTGGGGGCTTGTATCATTGATTTTGGTCAGAGTTGGGATGACCAACATCAACTGGTGGTGTTTTCGTTAAACAATAACCACAAGTCCACCATCAGTATGGCACCATTCAACGATTGATATGAGAGATAATGTTGGTCACTGCTTTACAGGACTGACCCTAGTGAGTCAGCACTTATGGGTCCAGTGTTGGGTTGAAAAAGCACCGAGAAGCATTAGATCATCTAGGTGCGGATGAAGATGACACAGAGCTGGAAGAAGTCTTATGATTATCAATGACTGAAACATAAGGAGTTCATGGAGGGGGATCATGTCATCCTTAGGATCTCACATAGATGAGGGTTGCTGAGATTTTTCTGGGGTGGAAAATTTTCTTCGAGGTTCATCAGCCCAATTCAGATACTGCACAGAGTTTGTGGGGTTTCATACCAACTTGCTCTACCATCGATATTGCACTAGGTACATGATTTCTTCCATGTGTTGTAGTTGAGCAGGTATGTGCATGACCCACTGCACTTCAGTGACTTGGGCGAGCTGGACATAATGGATTGAGCGACATTTGAAGAGTACCTGGTAGAGATCAACGATCGAGAGGAGAGGATCCTTCCTAGGGGATAGATTCCTTTGATGCACATCCAATGAAAGCACATGAATCTTTCTGAGAGAAAATGGGAGTGGGAGAATCAGTTCCATGCGTAGTACCCATATCATTTTGAGTATCCTTTTGTTTTGGCTACACAGGATATAAATATTTAATATTAGGAGAACTTAATGTCTTAGATTTTCTGTGTATTATTTTTAAATATTATATTGAATTATTATGAGACCAATCATAGAGGCTAAAATTCATTCTGAGGCCCAGTTATCGAGTGATGTATGTTTTGAACTTTTTTTAAGTTGATTGGGTCGGTGTGTGCAAGAGATTGAGGCATTATCTGAAAATATTTCCGGATTAAAAATAAGAGGGCACTGTTGAATTCAGGATGACCAATTTACCTAAGAAATATCCTTACCTAGACCAATGCTGGTCAAGAAAAAAATTTGGATTTCAGATGTTTTCAGTAAAAAAAATATAAAAATTATTATGAATTTTTATTTTTTTTAATTTGAAAATATTCAATGTAGTGCAATGAAGGGGAATCTTTTTTGATAATTAATGTCATTCCATAATTACACTGAAATAGCAACGCTGACACATTAATGTCACAACATAGTGGAACATATGAACATGTTCCCTCATATTAATGTGTTAATATAATGATAGACATGGGTAGAAATTAAGAGAACTTATTAGAGCTTTGGAAAGTCCTCTCAGTGACAGATGAATTCAATCAAATGTGTTAATTGTTTTGCCAAAATAGTTAGAGGATATTGATGATAAAAACAATATATTACCTTCATCTGTGATCAATCGATTATCAAGGTAGGGGTGGTGTTTTAGATATTTCTTCCCTGTTCATTAATTTAGCGATGAACACATATCAACCCATGAACCGATTGACCCATGCATCGTCGTTTTAGTGGGAGGTATTTTCTTTATCGAGTTCATTAATGGGATTTCATTTGTAATGTTTAATGTTTTAATTATCATCCTCCAAAAAATTTTATGGGATAGGATTAACGCCATGATTAATGATGGAGGAGGTTTGTTCCTCATTTTTTGTTTTGTTTTATTCCTCCTAATTCCACACATTCTTTGCGTTCTTCATGGGAATATGAACAAGGAATCCTTGTGAACAAGTTTCTGGGTGTAATGATCCCTAAATTGATATATAACATAGTGATGTCCATGTGGAGGTGTGATTAAGATTGTGATGGAAAAATTAAAATGGGTCAAGAGTACTCATTCTTCGAGTGTTCTTCTTAAAGGTAAAATAATATGAGTTTTCAGGATCGATCGGAGGCTCAAAACCCATCGAAACGGACTATAAATGTTGGTCAACCTCAACATTGGAGTTTTGCGATGATTGGTGGCCTTCTCAAAGATGGGGCATCACTAGAGGCATGACGACGAGGATTATACGATTCTGGATGTTTCTAGAACACATGGAATGTATCATGAAGAGCACTTCATGTAGGTCCGATTATGTATTGGCTTGGGTTTTGTGGTTCTTGAAGTTATGGCATGACATGTTCTTCAAAGAACATGATGTGTGGGTACTTATGCATGACTCAATTTGTATCTTAAGCTACAGACAAGCACAAAGTGGGTAAATGGTCTTGTTCTCCACCACACAGTCAGTCTAGTCTGGTGGAACAGATTAAGCCTTGTACTGGTTACATGGTATAGCACACATGGGTTACAACTGTGTATGGGGACATGGCCTCATACGTGAAATGAACCCCGGTTTCTCAGGCATAATGTGTTTCCCCTATGACACACTGTGTAAAAACATTCCTACATGTCATGTAATTTTAACTCAGGTCATTCAACACAGGTATTACACAGAGTCGAGAGACACGACATGTAACCTTTCTACACTTAATTTATATCCTATAATATGGTTTGATCCTTCTTCTCCATCATTTCTTAGACAAGTTTCATTTGTCTTAGTTCCCCTTTACTCATTCCCCTAAATATTTTGTATCATTTCCATTCACAAGAGTATAATACCTTTAGAAAAACATTCTGAGATAGATTCAGGTATCCCTTCGAGAAGACCAGAGTGAGATACTCTATCCATTAATGTCTCAAGGTAGAGTCAGGTTTCGACGTGACTATTTTTCCTATAGAGAACCGATCCTATACATTGTAGGTGAATATAGAAGAGTCATGGTATCCGCTAAGGCCAATTCTATGATACTCAATTGTGTATCATGATCATTTCCCATGAAAAAGTGTGTTCTAATGGAATGAGAGTATCTACTTCTCATAGCGATTCCTGATGAATAGTTTTTATCAGGTGGACATTATCAGAGCTATAAAACTCTTGGAGTGAGTTCTCATAGCTTAGTGCTTCGTGAAACCTTCAAACTGAATCCCTAGTGGGGATATGCGGTTGTGTGATGTGTCCTTAGACTACAGGTCTGGGTTTTGAGTATGTAAGGATGTGTCTATTTTTGCTTTAAAATGTTTACTACTATGTATTTTTGTACTCTCCAATGTGTGGGATTTTATCTCCCATTTTGTGTCTTTTGCAGACGAGTGGACTTTTGATAGAGTTGGGGGGTGGACCCAAACTGGACTATACTTTCTAAGTTCCCTAATGATGCGGTGTTCCTATGGCTATGAGTAGCAGTCCCAATATGTAATTATGTTTATAGGTTGGACATTGTAATTTTTAGACTCCTATTGTTGGTGGGTTTGTATTCGCACCCAGTTTACTTTCCCCACGTTACATTCATTATACTATGTTGGTTAGGATTAGTTGTATGCTTGCATTTTGTTCTTTTGCGTTTTTTTCATTTCAGTATTTTTTATCTGGGAGATTTGTACGTGTGGGTATGTACTTAGGCAATGACTCCCATGTTAGTAGTATGTCTACCCGATGTTAGTCACTATCCCCTGGCCTATTGAAGGTGGACTTGAGGAGTCATAGCATGAATACCACGGGTATGGGGCGTGACAATGATCCAATAGGATAAATAGGTCCAACAACTTTTATTACATGTTAAGGAGTTTTTTTAAAAAAAATTGACCTATTATTTTTTCATCTCAATTCCATTGATGAAACTAATTTGAATTTTTAGTTTGATAGTGTTCCTCTAGAAATTCATTAGGAATTTCAAAAAGATGTAATTTCTAAATAGAATCAACATCATTGTGAGTAAAAATGATTTTATACCAATTTTCATATATGATGTAAATTTGAATTCATTCATAGATACTATTTTGAAATTTTTCAAGGTGAATATGATAGTGAAATTAAAAATATTTTAGTTTTCAAAAAATCTTCTCAAATAGTGGTATAATCCTTTAAACCAAAACATAAAAGACATTATGATGAATAATAAGGTTATTTGAATGAGTCTTCATGATTCCATAACCTCTTTATCTCCTTTAGATGAATCTAAACAATATTTTTGTATGACCTCAAACCATTAACCTTATTAATTAATTAATTATGTTATTTTTTTATGTTGAATAATTTTTAAAATTCATGTTCAATTATTATATTCTATTTTCATTGTGTTTCTAGAATGCTTTTTTATATTAGGAATATAAATTTGATAATAAATTTATCATTATCTTACATAACAGTCACATATAGTTCTATGGAGAATTAATTATGATTTAGATGATATTTATATGTTCTTTTTGAATTTATAAAATGGGGAAGAAAATTGTAGAAAAACATTTCAAACAATATTAACAGTCATATTTCAATAAATAACTTGATTTTATTTATACTTTTTTTATTTCATTAATTATAAATATTAATTACTTATTGTTCTATTAGATTTTAAGGTCATCAAACGGGGGTGATTTTTTGTTATAAATTATTAATCCAAAACCATTTCCTTGTTTTTAATACAAACAAATACACTATTTTTTAAAAATATATTTTCAATGAGTTAATTTTACATTTATATTTATATTTTAATATATCAAATTGTTTTTAATTTACTAATATTTTATTATATATTAATATTTTTTCAATTAAGAATACTTTTATTCATATTCAGGATGTATAAAAAAGGTTTCAAATCAGTATTAAAAATGTGTAGTGGAAGTCATATATTGTTGTCTGAACCCACCTTTGGAACACCACTTGTGAGTTAAGTGTTATGTTATGGTACATCATTCTGGTTAGTGGAACTCACATTCAGCTACCTAATTTTGAACTCTTACATAATGTTAGGGACCTATATTGGGTTGTATACCACATGTTCTAGAATTATCTATTTTGGGCCCAACCATATGCTGGAAACATTACTTTTGGAATCATCATGATATAGAACAAATAACATGTTGATCCAATAATCTATTATATTAATGTTTTTAATTATTATTTTATGTGTTATTTGAATTCGCAATTTTAAATCACTCATTTATGTGATTTCTAGACTATTTCAAATGATAGAAAATGATATACTGATTTTTCATAATTCTAAAAGTAATTAATTAAATTTCTTAGTTGTGGATATTAAATTTTAAAATATGTTTTGATTTTTAAAATGAGGATTTATTTAGTGGTTTATCTAAGATGGGTTTAGTTTAATTCATCAATCTTCATTAGTTATTCATAGTGTATTCATCAGGACATTAAGTTGTTCTATCAAACTAACATTATTATTATCTAAATATATATATTTATAATATCTTAATATAATAAATTTTATGGTATTTTACCTATTTTAGATTAGATTTTATATCTATTTCAAATACTACTTTACCAAACAGTTTTGTATCATCTATAATTTTTGGGTGTTTTTTAGGATATCACAAAAAAAATCAAATTATTTTAAGATGATCTGTATTCTTCCTTATAATACAGATGCTGAATTAATTTTCACAGATACTTTATCTATATATTAGATGCAATAATAAATCTATAATTATTGTGGAAATTATATTCATGGAATATATATATATATATATATCATTGAATATATCTTCTTCTCTATGGTATGGTGTATTACTCAGAAATTTCAAAAAAAATCACTAAAAAATTTATTTAATATGAACACTTAGGTGTTGACTATTCCTAGGAATGTTTCTAGTCTATCTTAATGGAATTTTGAAATCTATTGTAACAACTTATAGTTTCAATCAATGGTATTTCAAGTTCTATTGAAAATTTACCTACTAGAGAAAATACCATTTCTCATGGAGAGAGTTTTTTAAGAGTGATATAGGGATACTTTTTCATCGAACTACTATAAAAAATATTTACATTTTATTTTATTTCCCCCTACATAATATATTTAATATAATGATGAGTGATTCACTTGTCTATTTTAATATGGACCAGTTATAAATATCTTTTTTAAAATGTAAGAATTCACCCACACTTTCTTTTGTTTTCATCAATGTCCTTCAAGACGAACTCATAATCCAAAAAATGTCAATGTGGTATTGTTATTTTTGTCACACAATCAATAGAATTTTCACCTCCTTTTATTTATGATTTTTTTAATACCTTTCAATTTAATATCTTTTCTCCCTCTAAAGGTATTTTTCAAAGAATATATTTTCTAAACATCTACATTCAATGTTATTTATATCATCATATTTTTTTATTGTTTTGGTTTGGTGGAAATAGTTGGAACATATTTAATTTATTATGATAGAACACCATGATGACTATTTAATTTTTGATACATCCCATGATGATGGAGACCATTACCATAGACCTAATCAATTATTCAGCCACCAATGGATTAGTAGTTATACTAAATAATGGATTTCATTATTGTCTGAAGTGGTCTAAAACAATCATTCAATGTGGTGTATTAACATGTTTATCTTAATGGGAGATATAATTTTCAATTACCTATATAGAAAGACCTAATATGGTTTTTAATTGACTAGAAAGTACTCCATATTCCATAAATTAATTAGAGGGAACATACATTTATTGAATATGGGTGTTACTATGGTTCTGATTTCTCTGATTAATCCAGATATCTCTATAGTGGTTTACACATAATCATATATTAATATGTAATTGTATTATAGAATTTATATTAATTTTTAAATTTTTTTCCCTTGAAATAATGAGTTATTTTAATATTAGTTGTGAAATAAAATAGGGCTCCTCTATTTCTAATCAATAAGGGTCCTACTATATATCCAATTATAATAACAACGACAACCCAAAAAAAAACTCGAAGCCTATAGTTATATAAACTTATGATTACCAAATAAAATTTTCAATAATATAATAATTAACTTTATATTATTGGAAGACTTTATAAATAAATACATTACATTTTAAAACATAACATGCAGTATAAAAGCATCGTCAGATCATTTTTGTCCCTTCAATCATATCACAAAGTATTATACACAGTTCTCATCTAGGATTGCTCATGCACGAAAAAAAACATGGATGAGATTATATTATCAGCAATGGTTATTGTAAATTTAAAGATATCTAAACATAAAAATAAAACAACAGACGTAGATAGAATATATAAATTACATGAATCCATAAGAAATTTAAACTTCGAAAAAAATATATCAATGGATGAAAATGAAAATTAAAAGATCACAATGAGAACAATAAACAGTTCATTGTATGTGATATTAATAATTTTGGAAATCTAATTCTATAACATAAACCAAGAAAACATGATCATTTATATAATGATCAAACCATAAATGAAACATAATGCTATGAGTAGTCATGAAAAAAATAATTCAATTTTTTTTTTCTCTTAATGAAAACCAGCAAACCAAGGGGATACATAGGGTTTGGCTTCATCAATCACTTGTTTATTTCCAATTCATTCATCATGTGATAATATAAATCTATATTTTATAACCAATCTTTCAAATAATTGTCGAAAATATAACAAGAATATATATAATTCAAAAAGATAACCAATTTCATTAAAATGGATAATTGGATCCTAACCCATCTGGATAAACAAGGTGGATATATAAAAAATATAGGGTTATATTTAAAATAATGATTTGTATAGGGATAATGTAATACATTATGCCTATACATTTCAGGATGATCAAAAAATACATAACATGATCAAAACCAATCTGGAGAAATAATGTTGATGCATAAAAAATTCATAGTAATCATATATAATATGGGATATTCACAATGTAATAGGAAATTCCTTTATTAAATAAATAATTATAATTTCATTAAAATTTTACTTTAAATATGTTTTGCAATCATTAGAAAATTGTAATTTGGGTCAAAATTTTTTATGTATAGGATGGTATACCAAATGGTTGTAAAAATAAATCATCATTTTTAATGAAGATGGTCTAAATATTAAAAATACTACCCAACTATAATGTCTAGATTGGTGTGCAATATTATCCCCATTCATCATGAATCTGTATGATGGTATAGTAACTAATTAAACCAATTTTTTTCATTGTGATTACACCTAGATTCATCTTTTTTATTACTCATCAACAAGTTTGTATCCAAATAAGGACAAAATTGATAGAAAATTGATACACACTTTATTTCCCCATTTTTTTTCTAGAATTACAATAAAATTACAAAAGGACTTATATAAAAAAAATAGTTTTTAATATCTCAAAATGAGAGATATTTCAATTTAATTACAATGAATATGAAATTTCAATAATTTAATATTGTTGTAAATTGAATGGGATTAAAAACATCACATTAATTTGTATAATAAACACATAAAAAATTAACTATAATTAGTGAAAAAATATAGTCTCACATAAAAAATATATTAAGGGGGAGAAAATAACCATATGATGTAATCATAGAAATATTTTTAAAATATTATTACAATATAATATTGTGGATAAAAAATGAAAAGAATGATTGGAAACAATTACCTTATTATATTTATACTTAATGATATTGAGGACATCATAGAATATTAGAAACTCTTTGTTAGATATTTATAAAGTACAAGGGAAGGGGAAATTGTGTTCAATATCATTAGGGTGGAGTTGGATGAGTAAATGGTTTGGTGTGGGTTAGTTTTATTAAAGAAAAATGTGACTTTGATGGAAACTAATATTAGGTGATTAGAAATAATAAAACATCATGCGTATAATGGGGGTTATGTAATTTAGGTATGTTAGGTGGAGAAATTGAAGGTGAGATATGTGGATTTTACATTCTTTCATATCATGAAATTATAGAAGGTGTAAATGACCATTAAGTATTAAAAAAATCATTTCACATCATATTAATTTTTCTATTATTAATAATAATTAATAAAAAATCCCTGGTAGTTTTTTTATTTCTAAAAATATAAATTTAACCCTTTTACCCAATTTTTAAAATTCAAAATCTAAATGTGGAATCCATTTAATATATTTCGAACTCAAAATGGGAGAACATCAACTTCTTTTTTAAAATATAATAATTATGAAACACTATTTTTCAAACTAATTGACTATTTATAAATTTATTTCGTATTAAAATTATTTTCTATAAATTATTCATTGAATTAATGTTTTTATAATTTTAAAAATCCCCTTATTATGTTAAAATATTTCTTTAGGAACTGGTGAAACAAAACTAAATATTTTTATCTTATATTCGTCAAATCATGGATTTAGAATGACTGGCCGATATTTTTCAAGAATTTGGATTGTTATTTTTGGATTAATAGATCATAAATAACAAAATATCCAACACCCCACCAAATGTCTAGCAATTTTGGAACATGTTTTATATCTATGAAAAATTAAAAATAGGTAAATGACCTGGAAAAGATACGGTGCATGAGTGGTGATGTTGTCAGCCATGATCTTAGAGACACCAAAACACCCATTTTATATGTTTTTTAGTTAAAAAGGTAATTTTATTGGGTATTATAACATATGTGGATCAATTTCCGGATTTCTGTTCATTTTCTCCATGTACAAAACAACTTCATGTCCTAGGTTATGAAAAAAATCTTATTCCATTTAAATGGATGAAACATTCACCACCTCCCTAGGATGTCCATCAATGTGTTATGTTTTATAATAAAAAATTATTAAAACAATATGGATGAATTATTAATACCTTATTGATTCTTTTCCCATTTTTAAACCTCTCAATTATTATCCACTGTTGATGAGTGCTCATTTTTGTTAATGTTTTGAAATTAGGGAGATTGGTGTTGTAATATTCATTTGATCATTTTTTTATTTCAAACACACACACACACACATATATATATATATTGAATTTTCTTTACATTACATCAATTTGCGGCCTCAATTATTCTTCATTTAATGTTTATTCGGGTTCTGGGTGTTACATTTGGTAGTATAGGTGAGTTATCCTTAGTCCAACCAAGTTCACTGTTAACTTTTAAATGATTTGAGAATGGGGTAATTATTTTTATAGTCATGATATGTTATGTAACATAGAATTTCTTTTATCGAGTCAATGACAAGACCATTTTTCATAAGGAAATTTACTGTTTCTCAATGTCTTATAAATAGTCTCTAAGTTAATCCTTCCTTTGTGAGACAATTTCTTTATATTTTTGGTGTTCCTCTTGTAGAATCCCGATTATTCTAATACCAGGTGAGTTTTGAGAAGGGTTTTGGGGTCGTTTGTGTGAGTATGTTTTTATGGGAAATATTTGTTTTCAAAAAAATGATGTTGAAATATATAATATTAACGTTGAGTGTTCCAAACCATACAGGTTTGTTTATACGATATTATGAAAATGTGATCATTTTTTCATGATACAACCTGATTGATATATGTTTTAATGTGGGTGTGTGAGTGGCCCTTAAGACTAATATTTAACATATGATCATATGATTTTGTGTATACACTTCAGGAATATTTTGATATGCCTTGTTATTCCTTTATGTTATATGTATTTATTCTAGTATTTCAAAGCAAGCAGATCCATTCTTCATGTTTGAGGATGGTCATGTTTATTGTTTTCCATTAGATGAACCCTTGCATGGGTAGCTTGAAAATACGGTGTTTGATACAAACTCTTTGTTGTTTAACTCTATGAGTTATTTCACAGACATGTATTCTTATTTTGGATAATAAAATACATATAAGTTTTGATTTAGTAAAATGAAACCCGAAGCCGATGAATTACATTAAGGGGTCATATGTTTACAAATTACATCAATCATTTCTGGTTGTACAAAATATCTTTTGAGGACAATGAACACCATCCTCGTTGAGTGTGAAATGTTCTTGATAATGACCGTTGTCCAGGTGGGGAAATTTATATTCCTTATAATGATGAATATCATAGTTAGGCATAGACTATTTTCTAAATGGAGGATCTTGGACTTATGGGAATAGGTTTCCGTCATATCCATGGAATTGTTGGATCTCTTGTGATTTGTGGTGGTAAACATTGATATTATTATTTTATCTTACTAAATAAAGTGGCGATGGGGTTTATGGGAGCATGATTCAAACATGATTACTCAATGCATATATCATTATATATTTTAATTTATTTTTAATTAAAATAATCACGAAATACGAATTATTGTGATCATATGAAATTATGTTAAGAATGCACTGGTTATTTCATACTATATTATACACACATTCTTCACTATAATATCTATACACATATTTAATTTTTATAAGGTATGTATGAAAGGGAATGGACCTAACCATATGGATATAAGTGAGAGAGAATGGTGTTTATAGGAAGATCTCAGATACACATTACTGGGACTCATCAATGTATTATTTAATTTCCTATATTTATTATAAAAATGTATGAAATTTCACATTGTGGGTCCTTTTTATTATTTTTTCATATAACTTGAGGTACCATTGATGTCATTTTATGTTGAATTATTTATTCCCAAAAAAAATTCGATATTCATTATTGTTTTTTATTTGATAATATTGGTATAATCATCACAATAATGAAACATGGACCACTACATTTCTCAAGCTCCATATTTCATACTGGGAGGTCTGAATGAGGTCATGGGGTACTCCCACTCATGTCTAGTTTTTTATTTCTGGGAATTAAAATGTTTTTTCAAAGGTTGTTTCCCACATTATTTCATTAGGAATATATTTTAGGGAATTGTAAAAAGGTTTTATACTATGTGGGAGTCAGGAGGGGAGTTAAATGTATGCATAACAAGTATATGTGTAATGAAATTCTATGTTTTCATTGTTGGGTCTATAGTTATAGTTAAGGTTTTACATTTTAATTTCGACCATGGGCATATTTTTCAATTAATGTTTTATAGGATTTTGGTAGATTGATGAATCATGATTAGGAACATAGGATTGTGTTACATATATACACCTTTTATATAAATCATTGTAGATATTTTGATGAATCCCATAATTGTTTTATCTATTCCCGATATGAAAGTAGTATATATTTTTTCATATATCTATATTACTTCATATTTGGAAATAATAGTTTTGGAATTAATTAGCATAACATCATCTTATAGGAATCTTTTATATATCTATGAGTATGAGTAATATACATAAGAAATATTATATGATACCTTAGAGTGATTATGATATATCTTAAAAATATTAGGTTTTCAAAACTTTAATTTTTATTTTATTAAGAATTTTTCCTAATAAAAATATTACTGAATTATATGGTAAAATAAGTCATAATACTCTCACATGGGGGGATGATTTATTATACCACAAGATGTGATGAAAAATTATCTAGTACCCTCTCTAGTGGGTTAGCATGAAGGGAAACATCAACCAAGATTCATCAACTTTGTGACTGATCAATAGATGTGCATCCAAGAAATTTTTTAATTGTACACAAGATTTTTGTTCCAGAATCCTGTATCTTTAGAGGGCATCAAATTCCAACAACATGGCGGGGGGGGGGGGGGTGGTGATTGGTTTGAAATCAGAGAGGGAATATTTAATCTAATAGAGATTCTACTATAACATAATGACAAGATTACTTCCATTTTTATTCATGTATCCACATAATAGAGGTAGAGTGTCATGAAATAAGAAATAATGTTTGAAGGTTTTACTTGGATGACCATTAAAGACCATGTATTTAAGTATTTAGTTCATTGTACAGAGAAACAAGACAAAATTCATGAGTCCATAGAGAATTACTATTGTTCAATAACTATTTATTCTTATCCAATACATTTTATTGAGTAAAAATACATGTAGGAGGCATCCTAGTTAAATCAGATCTAGATGTATGACCTTCCTTTCATTCATTGGTGGACCTATATTAGGATATCATTCCAGATTAAAATTATGTATTCTATCCTTATATGGGATCAAACATTGTTAATAGAATTATTCTTGGTTTTTTACCTATATCAACTTCCAAATATATATTTATGTAAAAATGAGTTCAACTAGTTCAAGGTATAACTCATATATTTGGAGGTTCAGGGTTTTATCAGAATGATTAGATCACATTGGTGTGATGTAGTTTTATTAGTTAATAATGATGATGATTTTCTATAATAATTTTTTGACAACAAGAATCTAAACCATGTGACCATGAAGAATCCATTCCTATTTCGAATTATTTATGTATATTATGTTTTTTAACGTATTTTCTTGTCTCTCAAACATGGAAATATGGGTGGACTTCCACAAAATTTTATCTATAGTTTTGGATATTCCAAATAAAAAAATTTAAAGTTATAATGGACTATGTGAGTACGTTTTCATATATATTATGATGAAAAATTCCCAATTAGTTTACATTTATATTTTGAACTATATTTTTCCTTCATCCATTAACTAGTTCATCATTAGGCCTATAGATGATATCATGATATACTATATAACATTAGAGATTCATGATGGGAACCATGATATTGTATTGTGTATACTTTTAACACATTTCCTTTATCACAAACTATCATAGTGCCACTTATAGATTCAAGTTGAGTTATTTCATAATAATTTGATATATAATGTGGTAATCTTTATGAACCCATATATAGTTCACACAATTAGGTCTTGGATATTTCCATGTAATGTGTTTCAATTTTTAGATTTCACAAATCATGGGGATACTATTAGTGATTTATATAATATGTTTTCCATATATTAGCACCCACCAATGTTCTATCAATATCGGGGGTAAGGAATATGTTGTCCGGATAGTGTGAGAAGACTTTTTTATAACTAATGTGGATGTGGAATACTGCTATATTTTTTATCATTCCAAAACATTGGATATATTATTCAATATACTGAAATGACTCGGTAGTTGCTTTGGGTGATTTATTGATTCATGTAGATCATGTAGTTGATTACGGCACATATCTTCTATATCTCCATGATTTGAACTATACAACATAGGAATATGATTTGGTAGTTTTGGACTATGATCTAAATCACTTGTTCCATTATATCATTTGTTGGAGGTTTATTATCTAAAGCGACTATAAGATCCTTTGTTATATCATTAAACAATTTGATATCAATATCAGGGAGAAGAATTGGATGATGTATTTATAGATATTTTTCATTGATATGAACTATTCACCATGTAAATATTACTTCATTGAGGAAAATTTTTCCATAGGCCTTCTGTATCTTCGGTAAATCATGAATGAATAATATAGGAACATGGTGATTGATGATCTTGTTTAATGATTATAATATTAAATTTTCCAATGATAATGCCTATATAGATTATTCCTAACTGGTGGACACATCTTCATTTTTTATAATGGAAAATTAATAGTTTGAAAAAAAAATTAGAGTGTAATTTGATGTAAGGATATCTCATATGTTGTGACCTGATACTTGAATGGTCATTAAAAAATGATGATATGATCCATCTTCATGGGAGATATGTTGTCACTTAATCTATTTAAAAATATCTGATTAGGTAACTACATTCCAAAATTCTCTAATTACATATTAGAGTGAAAATGTACCATGTACTTCAGTAGATGTTTTGGTGTCATGGGATGAATATGTACATTTGTATATTTTCATAAAAATTTATTTTCTACTAACTAATAAGTATCGAGAACTAGTGTCTTATTAAGTTGAAACTTTCTTTAGGAATTGGGGAAACAAAAGTAAATATTTTTATCTTATATTCATCAAATCATGGATTTAGAATGACTGGATGATAGTTTTCAAGAATTGGATTCTTATTTTTGGATTAATAGATCATAAATAACAAAATATCTGACACCCTACCAAATGTCTTGCTATTTTGGAACATGTTTTATATCTATGAAAAATTATAAATAGGTAAATGACCTGGAAAAGATAAGGTGATTGAGTGGTGATGTAGGAAGCCACGATCTTAGAGACACCAAAACACTCATTTTATAAGTTTTTTAGTTTAAAAGGTAATTTCATTGGGTATTATTACATATGTGGATTAATTTCAGGATTTCTGTTTATGTTCTCCATGTACAAAACTACTTAATGACCTAGGATATGAAAAAAAATCTTATTCCATTCAAATGGTTGAAACATTCACCACCTCCCTAGGATGTCCATCAACGTGTTATGTTTTATAATAAAAAAATATTAAACCAATATGGATGAGTTATTAATACCTTATTGATTCATTTCCCATTTTTAAACCTCTCAATTATTATCCACTATTGATGAATGCTCATTTATGTTAATGTTTTGACATTAGGGAGATTGGTGTTGTAATATTCATTTGATCCTTTTTTTTATTTCAAACACACACACACACACACACACTCACATATATATATATATATATTGAAATTTCATTACATTACATCAATTTGCTGCCTCAATTCTTCTTCTTTTATTGTTTATTCAGGTTTTGGATGTTACATTTGGTAGTATAGGTGAGTTATCCTTAGTCCAACCAAGTTCTATGTTAGCTTTTAAATGATCTGAGAATGGGGTAATTATTTTTATAGTCATGATATGTTATGAAACATAGAATTGCTTTTATGAAGTCAATGATGTGACCATTTTTCAAAAGAAAATTTACTGTTTTTCAATGTCTTATAAATAGTCTCTAAGTTAATCCTTCCTTTGTGTGACAATTTTTATATATTTTTGGTGTTCCTCTTGTAGAATCCCTATTATTCAAATACCAGGTGAGTTTTGAGAAGGTTTTTCGGGTCGTTGGTGTGAGTTTTTTTGATGGGGAAATATTTGTTTTCAAAAAAACGATGTTGAAATATAGAATATTAACGTTGAGTGTTCCAAACCATATAGGTCTGTTTATACGATATTATGAAAATGTGATCATTTTTTCATGATATAACCTGATTGATATATGTTTGAATGTGGGTGTGTGAGTGGCCCTTAAGACTAATATTTAATATATGATCATATGATTTTGTGTATACACTTCAGGAATATTTTGATATGCCTTGTTATTCCTTTATGTGATATGTATTTATTCTTGTATTTCAAATCAAGCGGATCCATTCTTCATGTTTGAGGATGGTCATGTTTATCGTTTTCCATTAGATGACCCCTTTCATGGGTAGATTGATAACAAGGTGATTGATACAAACTCGTTATTGTTTAACTCTATGAGTTATTTCACAGACATGTATTCTTTTTTTGGATAATAAAATACATATAAATTTTGAATTAGTAAAATGAAACCTGAAGTCGATGAATTACATTAAGGGGTCATATGTTTTCCAATTACATCAATCATTTTTGGTGGTACAAACTATCTTTTGTGGATAACGAACACCATCCTGGTTGAGTGTGCAATGTTCTTGATAATGACTGTTGTCCGGGTGGGGAAATTGATATTCCGTATAATGATGAATATCATGGTTGGGCATAGAATATTTGCATAATGGAGGATCTAGGACTTATGGGCATATGTTTCCATCATATCCCTAGAATTGTTGGATGTCATGTGATTTGTAGTGGTAAACATGGAGATTATTATTGTATCTTACTAAATAAAGTGGTGATGGGGTTTATGGGAGCATAATTAAAACATGATTAATCAATGCATATATAATTATATATTTCAATGTATTTTTAATTAAAATTATCAAGAAATTCAAAGTATTGTAATCATATGAAATTATGTTAATAAAGCACTGTTTATTTCATACTATATTATACACACATTATTCACTAAAATATCTATACACATATTTAATTTTTATAAGGTAGTTAGGAAAGGGAATGGACCTAACCATATAGATATAAGTGAGAGAGAATGGTGTTTATAGGAAGTACTCAGATACACATTACTGGGACTCATCAATGTATTATTGAATTTCCTATATTTATTATACAAATGTATGAACTTTCACATTGTGGGTCCTTTTTATTATTTTTTCATATTACTTGAGGTACCATTGATGTCATTTTATGTTGATTTATTTATTCCGAAAAGATTATTTTCGACATTCATTATTGTTTTTTATTTGATAATATTGGTATATTCATCCCACTAATTAAACATGGACCACTACATTTCTCAACCCCCATATTTCATATAGGGAGGTATGAATGAGGCCATGTGGTACTCCCACTCAAGTCTAGTTTTTTATTTCTGGGAATTAAAAAGTTTTCTCAATGGTTGTTTCCCACATTATTTCATTAGGACTATATTTTAGGGAATGGTAAAAAGGTTTCAAACTATGTGGGAGTTATGAGGGGAGTTACATGTATGTATAACAAGTATATGTGTAATAAAATTCTATGTATTCATTGTTGGGTCTACAGTTATAGTTAAGGGTTTACATTTTAATTTCAACCCTGGGTATATTTTTCGATTAATTTTTTATAGGATTTTGGTGGATTGATGAATCATGATTAGGAACATAGGATTGTGTTATATACATACACCATTTATATAAATAATTATAGATATTTTGATGAATCCAATAATTGTTTTATCTATTCCAGATATGCAAGTATTATATATTTTTTCATATATCTGTATTCCTTCATATTTGGAAATAACAGTTTTGGAATTAATTAGCATAACATCATCTTATAGACATGTTTTATATATCTATGAGTATTATTAATATACATAAGAAATATAATGTGAAACCTTAGAGTGATTATGATATATCTTAAAAATATTAGGTTTTCAAAACATTAATTTTTATTTTCATAAGAATTTTTCCTAATAAAAGTTTTACTGAACTATATGGTAAAATAAGTCATAATATTATCACAAGGGGGGATGATCCATTATCCCACAAGATGTTATGAAAAATTATCTAGTACCCTCTCTAGTGGGTTAGCATGAAGGGAAAAATCATCCAAGATTCATCAATTTTGTGACTGATCAATGGATTTGCATTCAAGAAATTTTTTAATTGTACACAAGATTTTTGTTCCAGAATCCCGTATTTTCGAGGGCATCAAATTCCAACAACATCGTGGGGGGTGGTGTGATTGGTTTGAAATCATGGAGGGAATACTTAATCTAATATATATTCTAATGTAACATATTGAGAAGATTACTTCCATCATTATTCGTGTATCCACATAATAGAGGTTGAGTGTCATGAATTAAGAAAGAATGTTTGAAGGTATTACTTGGATGACCATTAAAGACCATGTATTTAAGTATTTAGTTCATTGTACACAGAAACATGACAACATTCATGTGTCCATAAAGCATTACTATTGTTCAATATCTATTTTTTCGTATCCAATACATTTTATTGAGTAAAAATACCGGTATGAGGCATCCTAGTTAAATCAGATCTAGATGTATGACCTTCCTTTCATTCATTGGTGGACCTATATTGGGATATCATTCCAGATTAAAATTATGGATTCTATCCTTATATGGGATCAAACAATGATAATAGAATCATTCTTGGTTTTCCACCTATATCAAATTCCAAATATATATTTATGTAAAAATGAGTTCAACTAGTTCAATGTATAACTCATATATTTGGAGGTTCAGGGTTTTATCAGAATGATTATATCACATTGGTGTGATCTCGTTTTATTAGTAAATAATGATGATGATTTTCTATAATAATTTTTTGAAAATAAGAAGCTAAACCAAGTGACCATGAGGAATCCATTCCAATTTCAAATTATTTAGGTATATTATGTTTTTTAACGTATTTGGGTGTCTCTCGAACATGGAAATATGGGTGGACTACCACTACATTTTATCTATAGTTTTGGATATTCCAAATAAAAAAATTTAAAGTTATAATGGACTATGTGAGTACTTTTTCATATATATTATGATGAAAAATTCCCAATTAGTTTACATTAATATTATGAACTATATTTTTCATTAATCAATTAACTAGTTCAACATTGGGTTCATAGATGATATCATAATATACTCTATGACGTTAGAGATTCAGGATGGGAACCTTGATATTCTATTGTGTATACTTTTAACACATTTCCTTTATAAAAAACTGTCATAGTGACACTTATAGATTCAAGTTGAGTTATTTCATAATAATTTGATATATAACGTGGTAATCTTTATTAAGCCATATATAGTTCACACAATTATGTCGTGGATATTTCCATGGAATGTGTTTCAATTTTTAGATTTCAAAAATCATGGGGTTACAATTATTGATTTATATAAGATGTTTTCCATATATTAGCACCCACTGATGTTCTAACAATATCGGGAGTAATGAATATGTTGTCCGGATAGTGTGAGAAGTCTTTTTTAGAACTAATGTGGATGTGGAATACTACTATATTTTTTATCATTCCAAAACATTGGATATATTATTCAATATACTGAAATGACTCGGTAGTTGGTTTGGGTGATTTATTGATTCTTGTAGATCATGAAGCTGATTATTTGACATATCTTCTATATCTCTATGATTGGGACTATAAAACATAGGAATATGATTTGGTAGTTGTGGACTATCATCTAAATCACTCGTGCCATTATATCATTTGTAGGAGGTTTATTTTCTACAGAGACTACAAGATCCTTTGTTATATCATAAAACAATTTGATATCAATATTAGGGAGAGGCATTGGATGATGTATTTATAGATATTTTTCATTGATATGAACTATTCACCATGTAAATATTACTTCATTGAGGAAACTTTTTCCATAGGCCTTATGTATCTTCGGTAAATCATGAATGAACAATAGAGGAACATGGTGATTGATGATCTTGTTTAATGATTATAATATTAAATTTTCCAATGATAATGTTTATATAGATTATTCCTAACTGGTGGACACATCTTCATTTTTTATAATGGAAAATTTATAGTTTGAAAACAATTTGAGAGTGTAATTTGATATAAGGATATCTCATATGTTGTGACCTGATACTTGAATGGTAATTAGAAAAAGATGATATGACACATCTTCATGAGAGATATGTGGTCACTTTATCTATTTAAAAATATCTTATTAGGTTACTAAATTCCAATATTCTCTAATTACATATTAGAGTGAAAATGTACCATTTATTTCGGTGGATGTTTTGGTGTCATGGGATGAAGATGTACATTTGTATATTTTGTATAAAAATTTATTTCCTACTAACTGATAATATCGAGAACTAGTGTCTTAGAGGGTTCCTCAATTCACTAAAAATGATGACGTGGATGTTTCATGACATCATGGTAGACATTATTATATTATTACCTTGGAATCTAAATATCCATGCACTGATTTGAGTGACTTTTTTTGGATTAACTATGTTTATCATATCTTATAATATTCGAGAGAATCATATTGTTGATGGGAATTGGAAATTTCATGATCAAGAGTTATTATTATTTCATTTTGTTCCCATTAGATTTTTATAATAGTGAGTAACATGAATCAATTCATGTTTATGGTAGTCATTTTCAAATGATATATGGATCCTTTAAAATTGTTAATGGAATTCCACTGATTGATATATGGATTTCTAGATAGTATGATTCATATTCAGAAAGATATATTTCTATCTTGTATCTTAGATTTTGAATGATCATGGGAGGATTTTATTTACTTGGTTAAGAATTCATAAAATTTTTATTACTCGAATTCTATAATTATGGGACCTAATGAGGATCATTATAGTCAACCATGTCACTCACTTACGAACTAGAATGATGTGGGTGATGAAGCTATTGTAGAACCCTAGGTATAGTTTTATTTAGATAATGTTCAACTAATTAGAATGTAGTTGGACACAAATTAAAGTAGACCTCGATTATATTATGATAGAAGATGAATACAATTAAAATTTTCTATAAGCAAACATGTATTATTATAGGTGACTCATTAGTTAGGTAATCAATATGTTTTTAAGCAAGGAATGGTGGTTTCGATATTTTTTAGAAAGCATGAGAATATTAAACATATGTGGATAGTAACATAACATTTCTTTATTCATAAAATTTATTGTGGTATGAGTGATGATTCAATTTTATCATAGATTTAGATTTCCATCCATGATCCATGTTGTTTTACAAATATTGAGGATATTGAGTTTTAACTAGATACATCTTCTATGGAGTAATTAGAGTAGAATGTTGATTGATGTGATAATGTTTTACTGAGGGCGATGAACTACTAAGTCAGATAATATAGAGGAACATATTGGTCCATGAGGAAGCTTACAAGTGGGAGTTTGAAATTTTCTAATAATGGCCAATGTTATTTGATATTGAATCGATATATATTTATAGGGTAGATCATTCCATGGAGGTAGAGAATTGCGATAACCACATCTTATGTGCTTATAATTATATAAGAACTAACATGACCAGTGTGATATTTTTCATCTTTTGTTTGTTTAATATTGAGTCTTTAATATTTGGGTGAGGCTTTAAGATCATTGTGATGTTTAATTTTGGGTTTAGATATCAATCTATCTTGATGAACCAAAACCATGCCCGTGTGAAAGTCATTTGTCCATAGTTTTCACTTTTTATAAAATATTCATTTGGAAAAAAACTTCTCAAATCCATGTCCATGACATTTTTGTGGGATCGGGGATTTCTTTATTTATTTATAGGGATACCCCACTATAGTTTTCAATGTCATATCGTGGGAATATATAATGGTCTTAGGGAGTATGATGTATGTGAATTTTATCTAGGTTGGGTTTTTAAGGAACAGCGTCCATGACCTAGCCATCATATAGGTCATATTGACTATAATGTGTCCTTATAAAGGATTATCCACACACATTCCCTTATATATATATCAATGTAAAAATTTTGGTTATAAATTCAGGTATGAGCCTTATGTGGAATATATTAATAAAATTTTCACACGTATTACCTTGATTGAACCAATATATTATTCTCCCATTTCAATCAATGACAATTTCTTAAAAAGTATTAATAGATGGATGACTTGTTCTATGGCCTCATACTGAGAATATATTTCTTCATTATTTTTTTTATCATTCCTTACCATGGTTTGATCTAAGGACCCAATTCATCTTACTTTTTTGTTGCTTCTGGTTCATGGTTTTAGAGAGGAGGGTTTTGGGGAGTTGTTCTTCGCCCAACTGAATTATTTATTCATACCTAATTGACCATTAAATTAGAATATTATAATTATTTCATTTATATTACATGTAATATAGTAAGGTTCTTATTGATGTTAATTGAAAAAATTCTTCTCAAGGATATATTGAATTCGTTGACATATTGTTTGTTACCTGTTTGAGGAATCCTCCTAAGTGAGATAGTTTCTTTCCAGTTTTAGTGTTCCTCTTATAGAATCTTCTTTTCTGATCACTCGGTTGATTTTGGATATATTTATTAGGGTCTTGTTTGTGACTATGTTTCTTGTGGATTTCTTCTTGGTGATCCTTTACATATACATCGATGTGCATTATCTAGGATATTACCTTTCCATATAGGGTCATGTATTTGATATTATCAATACATGTTTTCCGATGGTTGAGGGAGTGACCATTGATATTAATTACAGATATCTTTTCATATTATTTGCGTATATAAATTAGAGACTCTAGAGAGATGGATAACTGTTTTATTAAATTAATTTCTAGATCATACTCTTAGTTGACCTTCTTATTTTGGGGTCCTTGGTTATTTTTTCTTGTATGTCTTGAGGAACATTCCATGAATTGTTTGGTATAATTACTTACTAATTATACTCTATTTAACTTCAATATTATTAATTCTACTATTAATTCATATTGGGGGTATTGTTTCCACAACGATGTCAATCATACCCTTTATTCTATTTATTACCATATTTTATATGTAGAGGAGTGCATGATGCCATATGGAACTATAGATCATTAAATTTGAATATGCATGGGTTTTTACATATATTTTAATATTTTTAATAATCATATATATAATATGGAAATTTATTAAAGAGAAAAGAAAAACAGTACAAGAAAAATACAAACAAAAAACACCAAAACCATTAAAAATGGTTAAGGTGAAAAGGAAAGAAACCAAAGCAGACAACAGCCCTGGCCTTTATTATCGAAAAAACAGCAACAAAAAAACCTTCCTTCCACCAAAAGAGGCCAGCAATAAAGCCACCAGCCCGCTCCAAACAGCACACTGATTCCTAGAATTTTGGAAACCAAATGAAGCCAGCAACTCTGCAGACTCCAGATGTCCGGCTGGGAACTATTCATCCATCACCAGCACCAGAAAAAGATAGGCAGACTCCTTAAATTCTGAAAAAGCATCCTAAGAACTGAACCAACAAGCAGCGCTTTTGCTGTACCTGAGGGTAAGCTCATAAGGTTCAAACCAAAACCAGCAAAGAAAATCACCCAAAACCATGATGTCCGGCCCATTCCCAGCCATTTTCAGCTCCATGTGAACTCTGAAAAAAAATATTTTTGAATCCTTTGATGTCCAAACCAATGCCATAAAGTTACATGAACCAGCCGAGAGAAAACTCATGGTAATTTATTTCCAGATTCAGCCAGTTCATCAAGACATGCTTTAGTCATTATGGTAATATGCTTTGAACTCCTTACCTTTAAAGTAGTATCCGTGATTTTCTTGGCTTTAGGGGGTCTCCCTAATTTTCTTTTCGAGAATTGAGGACCTTTATAGCCTTGAAGCAGGTCATCAATGTTAACAACTTCAGGTATCCCACTATCCTTTGAAAATCGTTGTGATCATCCATGGGAACCAGAATGATGGGCAGAATTTTGAGCATTTTTTTCAGAAGCAACATTACTGTTAACAGTAGATAACATAGACAAAGTATCTGACATGCTCTCCATGGATGCTGGTAGATGAATCTGTAGGTTCTTCTGAGTATTGATGCTGAAATACAGTTCTGTAACTGAATTATGATCACATTTCTGCCCAGCTTCAACCTCTGTGGAAGTATCCAGGTTTGAATCAACAAATACATCTTCTTTATCATCCTGTAAAGAGATCAAAAAATCATGGATTTCATTCTGAAAATTCAGAAAAAACTGATACTCATCCTCTTCATTCTGTAAGTCATAAAGCAGAATACAAACATCATTGCTAATCTCAGAGAATAGGTGAAGATCCTCCTTTGAAACCCAATCAAAAACCGGATGAATAGGCACAAGTTTTAAGATCTGCTCTTCCTCCTCAGCCACATCATCCCATGAAACTCTTTGTGATGAAGAAGAAACAAGATACTTTTGTAAAGAAGCATTTTCAAAACGAATATGAGTTTTAACAGGGGGGACATCTAACTTTAGAATTCCTTTTTTTCAATAAAGACAGCCTTGTTCTTTTTATTTTTGTTGACATCATTCCATTCAAAAACCTTAGATGAAACCTTGCATTTATCTGAATCAACCTACAATTAGAGATATTATGTCCCACAATTTTAGAGACATCACAAAAGTAGGTCACATTCTCATATTCCAATCGAATATCAGATTTAATACCATTAGCATTAAACAGAATCGAAGCAGGTCTTTTGACTTCCAGGTTAATGTCCACAAGTATTCTGGAAAAATAACCATTTTCACCATCCAAGGTGTGTTGATCTATCCTCATATGAGTACCAATACATGAAGCAATGTCGTTGAGGATTCTAGGATGCCAATACACCCAATTTAATCCATGAAATTTTACCCAAATTTGTGCATTAGATTACTTGAGGTTAAAAGGATTAAAATTAAAATTCCATGCTGATAACCATAGAATTCCAGGTTTGAGTTGAAGGCTACCTATCTTCCAAACCGAATTCAAGGAAGTAGAGGAGGTGATGATAATGTGAAAATACCCTTTTCCGATTGAAATAAATTTCCAATCTCCTAAACTCCAGCAATGAGAAATTCTGTTTTTGAGATCAGCAAAAGACCAGGGTTTGTCTCCCTTCGAGTAAATAACACGACCCAGTAATGAATACATAAAAAGGTACAGTCGTTGATGTAGTGCATTTGAATCCGCAACCACTGAGAAACCACCATTTTCTAACCTGGTGATATTTGATTTAGATGAATCCACCTTTGTAGGATTTTCTGCTCCAGAAAGAACCTCTGTGAAGGAAAGATTCTTCTTTCGAAGAATCTATGAATCTTTGAAGCCCGAGGGTTTTTAAATTTCCTTCGCTTCTTGATGATTGTCCCTGAAGGACATTTCCCACTCTGGATTGAAATAATCCATTGAGATATTCAGGTAATAAGATCAAGGTTCTCCGAATCGCCATTGATGCGAAGGAAGCTTTGGGTTCTTTCTCTGAATCTCCATCCTGTCACCTCGGGCTTCCCTTCTTAGGTTTGTCTCATATATGTGTATTATTTTAAAATAAATTAATCTAATTTATTTAGATGTAGTATTTAAAATTATTATAAAATTAATTCATCAAAAAATTACCTTTATTATCAAATTGGTTCTATAATTTTAAAAAATTATATCTAATTCATAGAAAATATTGTTGGAATTATTAACTATTTTTTCAATTGATTTAATATATACATATCATTTCACAAAAAATATTAATGTAAAAACAATTTTTCGAAGAATCAAAATTTTAAACATAAAATATTATTTTAATAAGAATTATAATTTTTTTCATGTCATAAATTTATTTATTATAAAACATATATGTTTTATTCAGATTCTAATGCAAGGAAAAAATTATATTTTCCATAATAAAATGTAATTAAAAAATACTATTTTTTCTTTTATTGGAATATAATACTTAATATTATTAAATATTAATAATATTATTTATAAATTTAAAAAAAAAATTAAAAGAAATATATTATTACCCTTATTACAAATATTTTACTAATGGAAATGATTTTTTAACATCTATTTCTTTCTTAGAAATATTAAATATAAAGATTTTGTAAAAAAATGTATTTTTTCGTATTCAATTAAATATCACTTATTCCTGGAACATACCAAACATCAATCATAATGTAATATATGTATGAAGAGATATAGTATGTGTTTTTTTTTGAAAAAGTTATTTTTTACAATTTACCAATTAAACTTTTAAATATAACCCTAAATGATGTCACAATAGTGTGTATATTATGTGATAGGTCATGATATAATGCATTCCAGTTACAGTAGGGTCTCAGAAAATATAAATTTTACTTTGGTGTGCATGTGTTCATATGAGGGTCAGATGGAACATCATTCATCCATCGATTTATTTTCTTTGTAGTTTATTATGGAATTTATCTTATTTTATTAAACCCATCCATCAATGAATATAATTTAAATCTTAACATATAACTCAAACTCGTATACATGATGTTATTTTTCATCAATTTAATTTATTTCTTCTATTGTTAATATTTTTAATTATCAACTACACTATGAATGGCATGATGTAATGTTAATATTTTATATATTTCTTTAGAATCATTCAAAACATACCCCCATATAATCCACATATCCATTAATACATAAAAAATAGAGATGAATATTAAAAAATAAATTTCTAAAATTATTAATGAAAAAAATACTGAAGATGTATATAGAAATTAATGTAATGAATTTCCCTAACACATGCACATTTTTTCCTCATGAAAATATCTGAAAATAGATACAATTGATGATCAATTATTGGGAAAGAGGACTGAATTTATAAACATATCAACAAAATATTGTATTATTTTACATTTATGAAAATTCACCAAAATCATTTTCTAATTTTATCCAATAATGCCTAATCATTGAATTCACACCCAAATATTTCATCACATCCATTATCATTTTTCATTATTTCATTAAATATATATTGATGTTGTGAACTCCCTTTCTATATTATTCAATAAAATCACTAAAATTACTATAAAACCATATTTATTCTCAATAACTAGTAAATCCATTCACTCCTTAATCTCTTAAGATATCTCAATATCACGTTTAATGATATCTAACCACAACCACAAGTGAACAATGTTATCAAATTTATTTTGGTTCCTAGAATGTAACTATTGTTTTAATTATTGAAATTTTTTTCTTGAAACATAACTATGAATTGACTATATTAAAAGATCAACAATTAAAATATGATCAATTTGTAATTGTTCTAATTCTATCCTTCAAAATTCGTTTTCTCTATATATTTTCTTATTCTCTTAATGATTCTAAATAAGATCATTCAGAAACAATGAAAATATTTTTGTTCATCTTCTTTATAATTTAATTATCAAAAGAAAATATTCTCACAGCTATCTTTGTAACACAATCATTCATCCCAAAAAAACTAATTATAATAGTCATAAAAATATCATAGGTAGAGGATGATTAATTAACTAAATTTTCATAATACATTCCATTATTTCGATTTTTACACAAAATAACCGGTGGAACAATGTAAGAATACCATGAAATAAATTAAAAACAAACTCCCTATCAAGAATAAAAACAATGAATACATCCCATTAATGTGATTACATCCTATCAATACCATGAATCTCAAATATACCTTTTAAGCATCAATATAATTTTCTTCTAATAAAACCAGTGACTATAGAGTATGAAATATAAATCGTCTTTTAAGTTTTCTTCTTTATTTGTGATTTACATAGCTTCCACTAAAATAAAATAATTTATAATGTATATTATATGTAATAATTAATGTATAAAAAGTTAATTTTCAATATCAAATCATTTTTATTTGAAAATTGAATTCCCCTTGAAAATTATCTTCTTGAAATTTTTAGTAGTCCAACATGTCCAATGCTCTCTCATGAACGATGTTATTTGAATGAATATGAAAAATAATTTAGAGTAATTATTATAAATTATTTATTATTTAATTATCATAAGACTTGATTTCTATGCAATTTAAAAATCAATTAAATTGCTAGATAATTTAAAAAAGAGATAAATAAAATTTATAAATAATCAATGAATTGATGATAATAATGAAACAGTAGTTAAATGAAAAAAATTTCTGTATAATTTTTATATTTCGTTTCAGTTATTTTTCTATATTTTACCTATTTAGTATATTTATTATAAAATATTCATTCTAGAATAATAATTTTAAGCATAAATGAAAATATTTTAAATGATCCCACTATCACACATGTTACGAAATAGTTTCCCTTGTATTTGTAAATATGGGAATAGAGAATCATGATATTAATTTTTTTTAAAAAAATAGAAAAATAAATAGAAAAGGAGTAATATATTATCAATATTAGTTTAAGAATTTTTTTTTCAATAATAATTAGTATAATCTAATTTCATAATAGTAATGTTCTTTGGTGGAATGTTTTATTTTATTTCAGAAAAAGACTAATTTACACATAAGACAACAATTTATCTCAGAAATTGATAGATAAATAGAGTTTTATTTGAATGTATTTATAAAAATATATTTATTTCTCATATTCTAAAAATATTATAAAAATATAATAAATGAGATTAAAATGGAGTAAAATATATTAATATATAAAAAATATGTGCTAAAAACCTAAAATATCAAACAAAAATGTAATGGGAATAGAAAAAAAAATCATATGACCTCGTAGTACCATATAAAAACTCCCAAAATGGGTCATCCTATAAAACTAGGAAATTTGTTCTACCACTATTGAATAATAATATAATCCCCCCCCCAGATTCATTCGTTAGTAATTAAAGAATGCAGTTATTCCTTCACATGTCTTCTTGGTAAACTCAAAATTACTACCATGGAAGATGGTGATTGTCTTCGAGATATATTGTAATTTAGGGAAATGGGTTGATAACATGACTAATGGAATATAGGTGGTTCCTCTATAATAATGTGGGTTAGAGTTGTGTTATTATTGGCAGAAGACAGAAATGTCTTAGTTATCATACCCATTGATTTCTCATTACTAAAATTAGAGGGTTATGTCCCTATAGAATTTGATACTATTGATATTATGACAAAAATATGTGCTACTACCTGATTTGTCTTTCCTTAACACTTATTCTCCATGATATATTGAAATACCCTATTTTATAATTGAGGATCAATAAATTAAATAACCTATATGGTCTCTATCATAATTCCCATTACCATTGGGTCGAAAACTATTACATACTACTGCATAGTGGTGAAATCAAATATAATTCTTCATGCCTCAATATGTTTGTTTCTTGATGTTTTTTTATGAAACTAAAATGTACTCATAAACACAACTGTTGGATGGCTAAATTCAGCTTTGTAATCTTTTGGTGATTTTTATCATAAATTTTAGTACATATAAAATGTGATGTTGAATCTTAGTATAAATATGGTGGAGAAGAATACATTGGTTGAGATTCTAGTGTGTACATTGAAATGTGTGGTGGCCCATATAGAATATTTTATTATGTATATATTATCTAATTCATCTCAATGATTTCCAATTATGTATCACTATATATAATAATAAAAAAATTTCTGATAAATTATGAGTTCTGGTGTATAAATAGTGTCTAAAAAATATGGAGCCCTCTATGTATGATCAAATAAACCATAGGAGATGGACTGAGAGTAGTTTTAAATTATCTCATCCCCCTATTATAAATATATATTATCGATATTCAATTCATATTTCACTAACTATATTTTTAATATTCCCCATTTGGGTGGATAATATTGGTCAATCAACCAAAGCATCCTATGGGATTATATTGGTAATAATGGAATATTTCACCAATTTCTTTTTAAAAATGGTGATAATTCTACTATGATAAATGAATCAATTTTTTAATTTATTAGTTTTAAATAAATAAAATTAAAATTATATTTCCATGACAATGACTTAATATCAAATAAAAAAGATGTGGAATAAAAGTTCATGAATCATGAAAATTAAACCCTATCAATCAAATGTGTACATAAAATCATTTTTAATAAACAAATAGATAAAATCTGAAATGTATATTTTCAATTATTCCCCCTTTTTGTGTAGTGTCATCTAAATGGGTTTTTTGATATCCCCATGCACATTTGGGGGGGACATTACTTATATTTAAAATAATAATAATATAATATTTAATTCTAACAGATTCAAGGATATAAATACACACCATGTTATGAAAATATTACAGACACAATATCTATTTTTTATACACAAGGAAAACAAAATATACTCTGATTTTAGATCATATATAGTTTATAATTTCAATGTGATCTCATTATAGGAGTAAAATCCCAGTTTTTGGAGAGGTATGTTTTGTCGTGTTTTGGGTTGAACCTTTTTCTTTTGGGACGATAAATGGTTTCTTGAAAATGTGAGAGGCTATGGGGGTGTTATGGGGGCTTGGGGTATGGAAGAAGGGAAGTCTGGGCAATGCAGACCGAGGCGCATGGCCTGTGAACGGTCAGCCAAACCATGCAGCCTGCCCAGGCTAAGCTGTGCGACCATCCCTCCTATGGACAGAAGCTAGCACACAGTTTGCGCGCGGTTTTCCAAACTGTGTGGATAAACCATGTGTCTCTTCATCCTCTGTGTAGTGGCATGGGCACAGTTTGCTAAACCATGCAGCCACATAATGTTAAAAAATTTACCAAATTGCCACTTTGGGATTTATAAACCCAACTAGGGATTTTCCTCTCTTCCTCATCTCTTCGCCTTTGGTACAAACCAAACCTCCCACGGACTTCAAGAGATCAAAATCCTTCTATTCTAAGATGTTTTTGGTGCCATTGGTTGTAGATTGAAGTTCTGAGTAAGGATAACCTCATCCTTGCTTCTCTTTTTGGTTTAGGGTTAATATCCTTTATCCCTCCCGATCTGAATATCTAAAACCCTATCTTTTGGGCTATTTTTAGTTTGATCCTCCAAATTTTGGTTGGATCGAAGTCTAAAGGCTCTATTGAGGGTGCGTTCAACCACAGTTTCGAGGTAGGTGGTCTACAAGTTATATCCCATGGTTATTTAGGGTTTTGTGCATGTTTAGTTGTGTTATTTCTTTCCTTTGGTTATGTTTTGGATAAACATGGCATGTTTGGAAATAATGGTGTTCACAATGGTAAATGGGAACCCTCACGATCCCTGTGGGAAGTGTTGGGATAGACATGACCTAATTGGGGCCATCCATGGGATGTGCCGGCATTTCCATGATTTAGGGATTGATATCAAATAAGTGACCTTATTGTAATGAATTGTAGATCCCTTGAAGAATATGTTGGCATGAATGGATGGACATCGAATAGAAGTTATGTGATGCACCTAGACTTGTAAATAACCTATGGGTTATTTGGAATGGGTTGAATGGTTGATCCATGTTGATGATGAAAAAGTTAAATGAGTTACTGTGTAAACTGATTAAATACCATAGTGGGATGAATTATGGGTCTAGTGTTTAATACCCATTGAGATAGGCATAACACATGAGAATTAGGTTAATGGTTAAATGATGTGTAATTGTAATGTGTTAATGGGTTAAGGCATGATATGAATTGCCTATGTGTTGTGAATGATTTGTCTAAGGGGCAGTGGTATTGAAGATTGATTGTTACTAATATATATATATATAAGAATGTGCATATTTCTTGGTAGTGTGGGGTATGACTGAGGCTCTACGCCCAAAGGTCAAGTGAATATTGATGCTCTGAACTCCACTATAAATGCATGGGGTACGAATAAGACTGTTTCTCTATTTCCCTATCAATTACATCCACCTGGACTGAGGCTTCGAGGTGAGGATATGGTTGCAACATGGGGGTTGTTCCTAGTCAGATAGGAAAACGATGTGTTTACCCTCTTGCATGTGATTTTTTACCTTAGACCCAGGTAACATAAGGTATGTGATTAACCCATGGAAATGGGATGAATGGGTAAGTGATGGTAAATGGTAATAAGTGGATGGTAAAGGAATGTCAATTACTTGGGATATAAACTAGTTAATTGCACCATAAATAATTACTTGGAAGTTATCATTCACTTTCCTTTTTCATGAAAAACTGTTTATACTGGATATTTTTTAGACACCATTGGTGGTGGCCTACTGATTTGTACTCACACCCTACTTGTGCTGCCGTTGGGTCCCCGAGTAGACTTCATGTTTGCAGTTCAGGACAAGGGCAAGGGTCCTTTCTAGTTAGGTGAGTGGGCATGTGTAGCACTTGGTGGGGGTTCCAGACATGGATTTAGGACCATTTTGGGATTTTGGCCATGGTGTTTATTTTTGGGCTTTTGTTCACTCTTGCACTGTAGTCTGTCATGGCATATACATTTTTTGAAATGGTTGATATACATGTTCTTTGTTTATTTGTTATTGTTTCTGCTATCTGGTTATTCTGTTGTGGCTTATTCTGATAAAAAAGGGGTATAGTCTCCCCACTTGACCCCATAGACCCCCGTTGCTAGTTGGAAGCATTTGGCGTACGATGAGGCGTGCTTAAATACATGTAACCACCCGGCTCGAAGCATCAGTTTAGTGGCTTCCAGGCCAGGGACATTACAAAGTGGTATCATAGGAGGTCTATCTTCTCCCTCTCTGAGGTTTTGTTATTTGGGTCTGGTAGCCAAGGGATTAGATGTGTCGGGCCTTGGTAATGAGCTCGTTCTTGGGAGTAGCTAACCCAGGTACGAGGGAAAACCCAAGTCACCTTGGGTGGGAACTGTTATTCTTGGTCATGTGTTGTTACAGTTAATGATATTTCAATGTTCGGTGATACACAAGTGGTTTAATGTGACTGTTTCAGGATATTTCGCTCATGGCCTTAACGACACGAGGAGTTTCATTAATTCATCATTTTTAGGCACCTAGGGAGATAGGTGACATGCATTGTGTTAATAAGACGCATGAGGTGGGTGTGTGAGGAAGGAAGGTAGGGTGCATCATGAATTTCATGAAACCAAGAAATGATGAGAAGAATCAAAAGAAACAAGTGGGTAAATAGTGTTTAACGAAATATAAGGTTTTGAAATGAAGTGGAAAATGTCTTGTAAAATGTTGTGTGAGTTTGGTGGTAGTGCATGGTTGTTTACCCCATGTGGACAATGGCCCACAGTAGGGATGGTTGGGGCGGTGAATTTGAGCTGTTAATGTTGTTGAATTAGTAGATGAAAATGTGTAGTTGTAGCTAGTGAAGAGCTTATGGTGAAGTCGTGAATGTTGTATGGTATGGGTTTAAATCTTGTGCTTGGAATTATAAAGAGATTCCACCACGACGTCAGTTGCTAGTTGGGAAACCGGAGGATGTTGCTGAGAAAAATCCTCTGGTAGAAGTGTTAGAAAATGCGTTGACCAATGAAGGTAGAGAAGACCAGTTCTGAGAGAACTTGGCTTGCCTTATGCAGATGATAAATCGGGACCCGGGGTGGGTTTCACCGAGTTTGTTTAAGCTGACCATGGTATTTCAGCTGCAACACCCTCCAACATTCACTAGAGAGGGTGCGCTAGAGGCAATGAAGTTATGGTTAGAGTCTGTCTAGATGATATTGGATCATCTAGAGACCCCTGTTGAAAAGCATGTAAAGCTATCCGTTTACATTTTATGGGGCCAGACTACGTGTTGGTGGGACATTCAGGCTCAAATAAAATAGGTTGAGGGAATGTCATGGAAAGTTTTACAGGAAAAGTTTCGGGAGCATTTCTACCCAATGACTTTGAGGTAGGAGCGGGATATAGAATTTATGAGCCTGACTCATGGATCATTGTCTATGATAGACTATGATAGTCTCTTCACGAATTTGTGATGCTTTATCCTAGTGTTAGCAGGGGATGATGCAATGGTAGCAAGGCATTTCCAGAATTGGATGACACATGAGATCAGGTCTCAAGTAAATATCATTCTCTTGAAGAGGTTGGCAGAGTTGATGGATCAAGAACTCATCTCCGAAGGGAACCTGATGGGACGTTTAGGTGGTGGTCTTTTCGTGCCTGCTGGGCGGACATGTGGTGCATCTTCCGAAGGTCGGAAGCATCATCTGGAAATTTTCCAGCATGTTGATCAGAAGAGAGGGTCAGCCTTTCAGAGTGGGAATCTGTTGTTCTGCTATCAGTGCGTTATGCCGGGGCATATGCGTGGTTAGTGTCCTCGACCTCCAGTTGAGTGTCGTTCATGTAGCAGGATGGGACAAGTGCATAGGTTCTGCAGGAATCCTTGGCAGGCAGGGGAGCATGATGGTGAAAAGAAAATACCGGATATGGGAAGAGGATCAATTGACCCATATCAGGTAGGTAGTTAGAGCTCCATGGGCTATACTGGAAGGGGCAGTGAACATGGAACTCCAGGGAAAGATCGCTCAGACCAGCAGGGTAGTGTAGAACAGAGTACTCAGGCTGGAGCCCAGGGTAGAGGGGCAGGTCAGCTTCAGGAAGTTCAGTTTTCACCTAGTGGTGGTGAAGCAGGACCATCAACTATTCTAGGTACGATCCTTGTATCTTCAACGTTTTCTAGTGAGGGGTTTGACACAGGTTCCATACACTCTTTTGTCTCTTCTCAACTTGTGTTAGTGCTGGATTTACATTTAGAGGGAGTGTGTGGAATGATGTCAATTGATACCCTGTTCGGAGCACGGGTTGAGGATATCAAGAAATTAAAGGAATGCACCTTGGAAGTTTGGGGGGTTCATTTTCTATTGGAATTGTTCATTCTCAAGATGTCAGGGTTTGACCTAATCTTGGTAATGGTTTGGTTGGTGTTGTATTGGTTGCACATAGACTGTTATCGTCGCAAAGTATCGTTTAGGTCGCATGAGGGTGACTCTTATGTCCACCGTGGTGAATGGGATGTTCAAGCATGGCATTCAAGGCTGTTTTGTCTACATATGAGTGGACTCATGGCTCAAGTTTCATGTCTCATTCTTGATGATGATGAGGGAGGGGAAAATACTAATTTCCCTCCTATGGTGTTTCAGTTTCAGGATGTGTTTCCAATCGATTTCATGGGGTTACCACCCGAGAGGGATGATGAGTTCACAATTGAGTTGTTGCCGGGAGCGGAGCCAATTTATATTCTTCCATACCAAATGAAACCGGTAGAACACCAGGAACTAAGGGTTTAGATTAAGGAGTTGGAGTGTAAGGGGTTTATTCATCCTAGTATGTCTCCTTGGGGATCTCCCGTGCTTTTTTTAAAGAAGGTTGATAGGTCATCAAGGATGTGTGTTGAATATCAGAAGTTGAATCAGATTATGGTGAAAAATAAGTATTCTATTCCTAGAATGGATGACTTTTTTGACCAATTGAGGGGTGAATCAGTGTTTTCTATGATAGATCTGAGGTTGGTTTATCATCAGTTGAGGGTGAGGCCTTCTGACAAATCACAGAAATCTTTCCTAAGTCGGTACGGGTTGTTTGAGTTTGTGGTAATGCCTTTCGGATTGACCAATGCACTGATAGTGTATATGTATTTGATGAACCAGATCTTTCATCCCTATCTAGATCAGTTTGTGGTTATCTTTGTTGATGTTATATTAGTGTACTCGAAAACTCACGACAATCATGCCCAACACCTTGACATCATCTTGAGTACTCTAAGAGAGCATCAACTATATGCCAAGCTATCCAAGTGTCAATTCTAGAAAGGTTAGGATCCTTTTCTGAGTCACATAATCTCAGAGGTAGGTTGATAGTGGATCCAGGGAATGTGTAGGCAGTTGTGTCATGGGAGCAGCCCAAGGGTATTTCTGATGTTCTTTGTTTTCTAGGTCTGGTCGGGTACTACCAAAGATTCATTCATGATTTATCTCGCTTGGAAGCACCAATCTCGGGCTTGACCATGAAGGGAATCAGGATCGAGTGGTTTGGGGATTGTGAGAAATCTTTCCAAGAGTTGAAGAAGCAGTTGATGATCACACCTATCTTGATCTTACCTGAGCTGGGTAAGAAGTACATCGTGTTTTGTGATGTGTCCAGAATTGGACTTGGGGTTGTGTTAATGCACGATGAGTGGGTTGTGGCTTATGGGTCAAGGAAGTTGAGACCCCATTAGTGGAACTATCTCACTCATGACCTTGAGTTGGCTGCAGTGGTGTACGCCTTGAAGTACTAGAGGAATTATTTGTTGGGAGAATGGTTTACTGTGTTTACCGACCATAAGATTTTAAAGTACATCTTCTACTAGCTGGATTTGAATCTTCGGCAGCAGATATGGGTTGAATATCTCAATTATTTTGACATTGAGTTAGTGAACACTCCAGGAAAGGAAAACAGTGTTGCTAATGCTCTGAGCAATAAGTTTCAGAATCAGGCAGTTCAGGAGTCCAGCACTGAGTGGAAGGTGATGTCTTGGTTTGCAGAGATGCACCTGGAGGTACAGGAGGAAAGTGGTCAGGTCACTCTTTCTTCCTTAACGATGGATTCGACGCTTTTGAGTCGAGTTAAGGAAGTTCATCTTGATGATTCTGAGTGCATGTCCATAAGAGTAAAGTATAAAGGTGGGGAGCTACCTTTTGGCTGGGCCTTCGGTGTGGAAGATGTTGTTCGTGGATCGTGTGGTTGTGCCAAAGCATGTACGAGAATATTTGATGTGAGAGTACCATGCATCAAGGTGGGCAGTGCATCCTGGTTTGACCAAAATGTATCGTGATCTCTGAAGACATGTTAAGATCTTGTGTCTTGGACCTTGGTGCTTCCTGGGAGAGGCATCTATAGTTAGTTGAGCTTACCTACAACAACAGTTTTTAGGCTACAATTCAGATGGCACCATCTGAGGCTCTTTATGGGAGACCATGTAGATCTCCATTGTGTTTCCTAGAGGCCGGTGTATCTGAGTTTTATTGGGCCGAGTCTCATGCAGGAGACTTCTGAGAGAGTTTAGTAGATCAGGAAGCAAATGGATATGGCTCAGAGTAGGCATAAGTTGAATGAATATCGGAGGCGGAGACCTATTATGTTTTGGGTGGGTCATAAAGTGTTCCTTTGGGTGTCGCCAATGATGGGTCACCATCGGATTTGAATGTAGGGTATGTTGGCGCACATGTATGTGGGACCTTTTGAGATTATTGAGAGGATTAGACTAGTGGCTTACCGATTGGCTCTTCCACAGCGGTGTTGTGGGATGAAAGGTGTGTTTCATGTGTCACAGCTTCAACGATATCACCCTGACCCATATCACGTGGTTAATATTGAGTACGTGTATCTTGGGGTAGATGATTCCATTGAGGAGTATCCAGTTCGTGTGGTGGATCGTAGTGAAAAGGTCTTGCATGGCAAGGTTGTGCCATTAGTGCGGTTACTATGGTAGCATGGGAAGGTTCAGTAAGAAACTTGTGAGCGGGAACTAGATGTGCGGGCTTTGTGGCCCAAACTCTTCTCTTTGGTGGAGCAATGAGGCTTGGGAACTCGGATTGAGGACGAGCCATTATAAGGTGGGGAGGTTGTAAGATCCTGGTTTTTGGAAAACTATGTTTTGTTGTGTTTTGGGTTGAACCCTTTTCTTTTGGGAATTTGAAATGTTTTTTCAAAATGTGAGAGGCTGTGGGGGTGTTCCAGAGGATTGGGGCATGGAAGAAGGGATGTTTGGGCAAACCAGACCAAGGCGCATGACCTGCGCACGGTCAGCCAAACCGTGTAGCCTTCCCAGGCTAAATCATGCGACCCTACCTCCTCTAGACATAAGCAAGCACACGGTTTGTGCACGGTTTGCAAAACCATGTGGGTAAACTGTGTGGCTCCTCCTCCTCTAGGAATTGGCATGCGCACGGGATCCTAAACCATGCGGCTAAATTGTGCAGCCACTTAATGTTGTAAAATTTACAATATTGCCACTCTGGGCTTTATAACTCCAACTCAGGATTCTTCTCTCCTCCTCCTCTCTTATACTTAAGCACAAATCAAACCTCCCAACTACTTAAAGTGATCAAAATAATTCAATTCTAAGGTGTTTTTGGTTCCATTGGTTGTGGATCGAAGCTCCGGGTAAGGCTAAACTCATCTGTGCTTCTCTTTTTGGTTTAAGGTTGATATCTTTTCTCCCTCTCGATCTGAAGCCCTAAAACAGTATCTGTTGGTTGACTTTTAGGTTGAATCTTCAAAGGTTGGTTGGATATAAGTCTAAGGACTCGATTGAGGGTGCGTTCAACCACGATTTTGAGGTAGGTGATCTACATGTTATATCCCATGTTTATTTAGGGTTTTTTGCATGTTTAGTTGTCTTCTTGATTTCCTTTGGTTATGTTTTGGATAACCTTGTCATGTTTGGTAATAATGGTGTTTAAAATGGAAAATGGGAAACCTCATGATCCGCGTGGGATGTGTTGAGATAGACTTGACCTAAGTGGGTCCATCCATGGGATGTGTCAACATTTCCTAGATTTAGGGATTGATATTAAACAAGTGACCTTTTTGTAATGAAATGTAGAGCCCTTGACGAATATGTGGGCATGAATGGTTGAACATGAAATAGAAGTTAGGTTATGCACCTAGACATGGCAATAACCTATGGGTTATTTGGAATGGGTTGAATGGTTGATCCATGGAAATGATGAATGAGTTAAATGGGTTAATTTTTAGTTCGATTAAAGACCATAATGGGATGAATTAAGTGTCTAGTGTTGAATGCTTATTGAGATAGGCATAGCACATGAGAATTGGGTGAATGGTTAAATGATTTATAATGGTAATGTGTTAATGGGTTAAGGCATGATGTGAATTTCCCATGTTTTGTGAATGCTTTGTCCAAGGTGAAATGGTCTGGAAGGTTGATGGTTACATATATATATATATAAGTATGTGCACATGGCTTGGTAGTGTGGGGTATGACTGAGGCACTTTTCCCACAAGTTGAGTGAAGAATGATGCTCTGAACTGCACCCTAAATGCATGGGGTAGGGATAATATTGATGCTATGTTTCCCTATCGGTTGCATCCACACGGACTGATGCTTTGAGGTGAGGTTATTGTTTCTATGAGGGGGTCGGTCCTAGTGATATAGGACAACGATGTTTTTACCCTATTTCATGTGATTATTAGACATATACCCATGTAACATAAGGTACGTGATTAACCCATGGAAATGTGATGAAAGGATAATTGATTGTAAATGGTAATAAATGGATTATAATTTAATGGAAATGGATTTGGCTCTAAACTGGTTAATGGAACCTTAAATAATTACTTGGAATTTATCATTCATTTTCCTTTTTCATGCACAACTATTTATATTAGGTATATTTTCGACATTGTTGGTGGTGGCCTACTGAGTTGTACTGACACCCTTCTTGGGCCGTCGTTTGGTACCCAAGAAAACATCATGTTTGCAGGTCTGGACAAGGGAAAGGGTCATTACAAGTTAACTGAGTGGACATGGGTAGCACATGGTGGAGGATCCGGAATTTGGTTCAGGACCATTATTTGATTTTGGCCATTGTCTTTATTTTTGGGCTTTTGTTCACTCTTGCACTGTAGTATGACATGGAATATTTATTTTTTGAAATGGTTGCAATACATGTTCCCTATTTAATTATTATTGTTTCATCTATCTGGATATTTTGTTGTGGATTACTCTGATAAAAATGGGGTTATAGTCTCCCCACATGACCCCATAGACCCCCGCTTCTAGTTAGCAGTCTTTGGCATATGAGGAGGCGCACCTAAGGACATGTAACCACCCAGCTCGAAGCACTGATTTAGTGGCTTATGGGACGGGGACGTTACAATAGGTGTCCTATGACATGTGAATAACAATGTCTATATAAAAAGCTCTCAAATAATCTAAAATATCACATTCTATTTGAATCTAGACCATATTATATATTTTAAGAGTTTATTTATTAATGATTGTATTTTAAATAGTTTTTACAATATCAACAAAACATTGTATTATTTTACATTTATGAAAATTCACCAAAATCATTTTCTAATTTTATCCAACAATGCCGAATCATTGAATTCACACCCAAATATTTCATCACATCCATTATCATTTTACATTATTTCATTAAATATATATTGATGTTGTGAACTCCCTTTCTATATTATTCACAAAAAACACTAAAATTACTATAAAACCATATTTATTCTCAATAACTAGTAAATCCATTCACTCCTTAATCTATTAAGATATCTCAATATCACATTTAATGATATCTAACCACAACCACAAGTGAACAATGTAATCATTTTTATTTTGGTTCCTAGCATGTAACTATTGTTTTAATTATTGAAATTTTTTTCTTGAAACATAACTATGAAATGACTATATAAAAAGATCAACAATTAAATTATGATCAATTTGTAATTGTTCTAATTCTATCCTTCAAAATTCGTTTTCTCTAGATATTTTCCAATTCTCTTAATGATTCTAAATAAGATCATTCAGAAACAATGAAAATATTTTTGTTCATCTTCTTTATAATTTAATTATCAAAAGAAAATATTCTCACAGCTATCTTTGTAACACAATCATTCATCCCAGAAAAACTAATTATAATAGTCATAAAAATTTCATAGGTAGAGGATGATTAATTATCTAAATTTATATAATACATTCCATTATTTCGATTTTTACACAAAAATAACCAGTGGAACAATGTAAGAATACCATAAAATAGATTAAAAACAAACTCCCTATCAATAATAGAAAAAAATGAATACATCCCATTAATGTGATTACATCCTATCAATACCATGAATCTCAAATATACCTTTTAAGCATCAATATAATTTTCTTCTAATAAAACCAGTGACTATAGAGTATGAAATATAAATCATTTTTTAAGTTTTCTTCTTTATTTGTGATTTACAGAGCTTCCACTAAAATAAAATAATTTATAATGTATATTATATGTAATAATTAATGTATAAAAAGTTAATTTTCAATATCAAATCATTTTTATTTGAAAATTGAATTTCCCATGAAAATTATCTTCTTGAAATTTTTAGTAGTCATACATGTCCAATTCTCACTCATGAATGATGTTATTTGAATGAATATGAAAAATAGTTTAGAGTAATTATTATAAATTATTTATTATTTAATTATCATAAGACATGATTTCTATGTAATTTAAAAATAAATTAAATTGATAGATAATTAAAAAAAGAGATAAATAAAATTTATAAATAATCAATGAATTGATGATAATAATGAAACAGTAGTTAAATGAAAAAAAATTCTGTATAATTTTTATATTTTGTTTCAGTTATTTTTCTATATTTTACCTATTTAGTAAATTTATTATAAAATATTCATTCTAGAATAATAATTTTAAGCATAAATGAAAATATTTCAAATGATCCAACTATCACACATGTTACGAAATAGTTTCCCTTGTATTTGTAAATATGGGAATAGAGAATCATGATATTAATTTTTTTTAAAAAAATAGAAAAATAAATAGAAAAGGAGTAATCTATTGTCAATATTAGTGTAAAAATTATTTTTTTTCAATAATAATTAGTATAATCTAATTTCATAATAGTAATTTTCTTTGGTGGAATGTTTTATTTTATTTTAGAAAAAGACTAATTTAAACGTAAGACAACAATTTATCTCAAAAATTGATAGATAAATAGAGTTTTATTTGAATGTATTTATAAAAATATATTTATTACTCATATTCTAAAAATATTATAAAAATATAATAAATGAGATTAAAATGGAGTAAAATATATTAATATATAAAAAATATGTGCTAAAAACCTAAAATATCCAACAAAAATGTAATGGGAATAGAAAAAAAAATCATATGACCTCATAGTACCATATAAAAACTCCCAAAATGTGTCATCCTATAAAACTAGGGAATTTTTTCTACCACTATTGAATAATAATATAACCCCCCCCCAGATTCATTCATTAGTAATTAAAGTATGCAGTTATTCCTTCACATGTCTTCTTGGTAAACTAAAAATTACTACCATGGAAGATGGTGATTGTCTTCGAGATAGATTGTAATTTAGGGAAATGGGTTGATAACATGACTAATGGAATAGAGGTGGTTCCTCTATAATAATGTGGGTTAGAGTTGTGTTATTATGGGTAGAAGACAGACATGTCTTAGTTATCATACCCATTGATTTCTCATTACTAAAATTAGAGGGTTATGTCCCTATAGAATGTGATACTATTGATATTATGACAAAAATATGTGCTACTACCTTATTTGTCTTTCCTTAACACGTTTTCTCCATGATATATTGAAATACCCTATTTCATAAATAAGGATCAATAAATTAAATAACCTATATGGTATCTATCATAATTCCCATTACCATTGGGTCGAAAACTATTACATAATACTGCATATTGGTGCCATCCAATATAATTCTTCATGCCTCAAGATGTTTGTTTCTTGATGTTTTTTTATGAAACTAAAATGTACTCAAAAACACAACTGTTGGATGGCTAAATTCAGTTTTGTAATCTGTTGGTGATTTTTATTATAAATTTTAGTACATATAAAATGTGATGTTGTTTCTTAGTATAAATATGGTGGAGAAGAATACAGTGATTGAGATTCTAGTGTGTACATTGAAATGTGTGGTGGCCCATATAGAATATTTTATTATGTATATATTATCTAATTCATCTCAATGATGTCCAATTATGTGTCACTATAAATAATAATAAAATATTTTCTGATAAATTATGAGTTCTGGTGTATAAATACTGTCTAAAAAATATGGATCCCTCTATGTATAATCAAATAAACCATAGGAGATGGACTGAGAGTAGTTTTCAATTATCTCATCCCCCTATTGTAAATATATATTATCGATATTCAATTCATATTTCACTAACTATATTTTTAATATTCCCCATTTGGGTGGATAATATTGGTCAATCAACCAAAGCATCATATGGGATTATATTGGTAATAATGGAATATTTCACCAATGTCTTTTTAAAAATGGTGATAATTCTACTATGTTAAATGACTCAATTTTTTAATTTATTAGTTTTAAATAAATACAATTAAAATTATATTTCCATGATAATGACTGAATATCAAATAAAAAAGATGTTGAATAAAAGTTCATGAATCATGACAATTAAACCCTATCAATCAAATGTGTACATAAAATCATTTTTAATAAACAAATAGATAAAATCTGAAATGTAAATTTTAAATTATTCCCCCTTTTTGTGTAGTGTCATCTAAATGGGTTTTTTGATATCCCCATGCACATTTGGGGGGGGGACATAACTTATATTTAAAATAACAATAATATAATCTTTACTTCTCAAAAATTCAAGGATATAAATACACACCATGTTATAAAAAAATTACAGACACAATATCTATTTTTTATACACAAGGAAAATAAAATAAACTCTGATTTTAGATCATATATAGTTTATAATTTCAATGTGATCTAATTATAGGAGTAAGATCCCAGTTTTTGGAGAGGTATGTTTTGTTGTGTTTTGGGTTGAACCTTTTTCTTTTGGGATGATAAATAGTTTCTAGAAAATGTGAGAGGCGATGGGGGTGTTATGGGGGCTCGGGGCATGGAAGAAGGGAAGTCTGGGCAAAGCAGACCAAGGCGCATGGCCTGTGCACGGTCAGCCAAACCATGCAGACTGCCCAGGCTAATCTGTGCGACCGTCCCTCCTATGGACAGAAGCTAGCACACAGTTTGCGCGCAGTTTTCCAAACCGTGTGGATAAACCATGTGTCTCTTCATCATCTGTGTAGTGGAATGTGCACAGTTGGTAAACCATGCGGCCACATAAAGTTATAAAATTTACCAAATTGCCACTTTGGGCTTTATAAACCCAACTAGGGATTTTCCTCTCTTCCTCATCTCTTCGCCTTTGGTACAAAACAAACCTCCCAAGGACTTCAAGAGATCAAACTCCTTCTATTCTATGATGTTTTTGGTTCCATTGGTTGTATATTGAAGTTCTGAGTAAGGCTAACCTCATCCTTGCTTCTCTTTTTGGTTTAGGGTTGATATCTTTTCTCCCTCCCGATCTGAATATCTAAAACCCTATCTTTTGGGATATTTTTAGTTTGAAGCTCCAAATTTTGGTTGGATCGAAGTCTAAAGGCTCGATTGAGGGTGCGTTCAACCACAGTTTCGAGGTAGGTGGTCTACAAGTTATATCCCATGGTTATTTAGGGTTTTGTGCATGTTTAGTTGTGTTCTTTCTTTCCTTTGGTTATGTTTTGGATAAACATGGCATGTTTGGTAATAATGGTGTTCACAATGGTAAATGGGAACCCTCACGATCCCTGTGGGAAGTGTTGGGATAGACATGACCTAATTAGGGACATCCATGGGATGTGCCGGCATTTCCAAGATTTAGGGATTGATATCAAACAACTGACCTTATTGTAATGAATTGTAGATCCCTTGAAGAATATGTTGGCATGAATGGATGGACATGGAATATAAGTTATGTGATGTACCTAGAATTGTAAATAACCTAAGGTTTATTTGGAATGGGTTGAATGGTTGATCCATGGTGATGATGAAAAAGTTAAATGAGTTAATGTGTAAACTGATTAAATACCATAGTGGGATGAATTATGGGTCTAGTGTTTAATGCCCAGTGAGATAGGCATAACACATGAGAATTAGGTTAATGGTTAAATGATGTGTAATTGTAATGTGTTAATGGGTTAAGGCATGATGTGAATTGCCTGTGTGTTGAGAATGATTTGTCTAAGGGGAAGTGGTATTGAAGATTGATTGTTACTTATATATATATATATATATATAAGAATGTGCATATTTCTTGGTAGTGTGGGGTATGACTGAGGCTCTACGCCCAAAGGTCGAGTGAAGATTGATGCTCTGAACTCCACCATAAATGCACGGGGTAGGGATAAGACTTTTTCTCTATTTCCCTATCGATTACATCCACCTGGACTGAGGCTTCGAGGTGAGGATATGGTTGAAACATGGGGGTTGGTCCTAGTTAGATAGGAAAACGATGTGTTTACCCTCTTGCATGTGATTTTTTACCTTAGACCCAGGTAACAAAAGGTATGTGATTAACCCATGGAAATGGGATGAAAGGGTAAGTGATGGTAAATGGTAATAAGTGGATGGTAATGGAATGTCAATGACTTGGGATATAAACTAGTTAATGGCACCATAAATAATTACTTGGAATTTATCATTCATTTTCCTTTTTCATGAAAAACTGTTTATACTGGTTATTTTTTAGACACCATTGGTGGTGGCCTACTGAGTTGTACTCACACCCTGCTTGTGCTGCCGTTGGGTCCCCGATTAGACTTCATGTTTGCAATTCAGGACAAGGGCAAGGGTCCTTTCTAGTTAGGTGAGTGGGCATGCGTAGCACTTGGTGGGGGTTCCAGACATGGATTTAGGAGAATTTTGGGATTTTGGCCATGGTGTTTATTTTTGGGCTTTTGTTCACTCTTGCACTGTAGTATGTCATGGTATATACATTTTTTGAAATGGTTGATATACATGTTCTTTGTTTATTTGTTATTGTTTCTGCTATCTGGTTATTCTGTTGTGGCTTATTCTGATAAAAAGGGGGTATAGTCTCCCCACTTGACCCCATAGACCCCCATTGCTAGTTGGAAGCATTTGGCGTACGGTGAGCCGTGCTTAAATACATGTAACCACCCGGCTCGAAGCATCAGTTTAGTGGCTTCCAGGCCAGGGACATTACAAAGTGGTATCATAGGAGGTCTTTCTTCTCTTTCTCCGAGGTTTTGTTATTTGGGTCTGGTAGCCAAGGGATTAGATGTGTCGGGCCTTGGTAATGAGCTCGTTCTTGGGAGTATCTAACCCAGGTACGAGGGAAAACCCAAGTCACCCTGGGTGGGAACTGTTATTCTTGGTCATGTGTTGTTACAGTTAATGATATTTCAAATCTGGGTGATACACAAGTGGTTTAATGTGACTGTTTCCGGATATTTGGCTCATGGCCTTAACGACACGAGGAGTTTCATTAATGCATCATTTTTAGGCACCTAGGGAGATAGGTGACATGCATTGTGTTAATAAGACGCATGAGGTGGGTGTGTGAGGAAGGAAGGTAGGGTGCATCATGCATTTCATGAAACCAAGAAATGATGAGAAGAATCAAAAGAAACAAGTTGGTAAATAGTGTTTAACTAAATATAAGGGTTCGAAATGAAGTGGAAAATGTCTTGTAAAATGTTGTGTGAGTTTGGTGGTAGTGCATGGTTGTTTACCCCATGTGGACAATGGCCCACGGTAGGGATGGTTGGGGCGGTGAATTTGAGGTGTTAATGTTGTTGAATTAGTAGATGAAAATGTGTAGTTGTAGCTAGTTAAGAGCTTTTGGCGAATTCGTGAATGTTGTATGGTATGGGTTTAAATCTTGTGCATGGAATTATAGAGATATTCCACCTCGACGTCAGTTGCTAGTTGGGCAACCGGAGGATGTTGCTGAGAAAAATCCTCTGGTAGAAGTTTAAGAAAATGCGTTGATCAATGAAGGTAGAGAAGACCAGTTCTGAGAGAACTTGGATTGCCTTATGCAGATGATAAATTGGGACCCGGGGTGGGTTTCACCGAGTTTTTTTAAGCTGACCATGGTATTTCAGCTGCAACACCCTCCATCATTCACCAGAGAGGGTGCGCCAGAGGCAGTGAAGTTATGGTTAGAGTCTGTCTAGATGATATTGGATCATCTAGAGACCCCTGTTGAAAAGCATTTAAAGCTATCCGTTTACATTTTATGGGGCCAGACTACGTGTTGGTGGGACATTCAGGCTCAAATAAAATAGGTTGAGGGAATTTCATGGAAAGTTTTACAAGAAACGTTTCTGGAGCATTTCTACCCAATGACTTTGAGGTAGGAGCGGGATATAGAATTTATGAGCCTGGCTCATGGATCATTGTCGATGATGGACTATGCTAGTCTCTTCACGAATTTGTGATGCTTTGTCCTAGTGTTAACAGGGGATGAGGCAATGGTAGCAAGGCATTTCCAGAATTGGCTGACACATGAGATCAGGTCTCAAGTAAATATCTTTCTCTTGAAGAGGTTGGCAGAGGTGATGGATCAAGCACTCATCTTCGAAGGGAACCTGATGGGACCTTTAGGTGGTGGTATTTTCGTGCCTGCTGGGCGGACATGTGGTTCATCTTCCGAAGGTCGGAAGCATCATCTGCAAATTTTCCAGCAAGTTGATCAGAAGAGAGGGTCAGCCTTTCAGAGTGGGAATCTGGTGTTTTGATATCAGTGCGTCATGTCGGGGCATATGCATGGTTAGTGTCCTTGACCTCCAGTTAAGTGTCGTTTATGTGGTAGCATGGGACAAGTGCATAGGTTCTGCCGGAATCCTTGGCAGCCAGGGGAGCATGATGGTGAAAAGAAAATACCTGATATGGGAAGAGGATCAATTGACCCATATCAGGTAGGTAGTTAGAGATCCATGGGCCATACTGGCAGGGGCAGTGAACATGGAACTTCAGGGCAAGATCGCTCAGACCAGCAGGGTAGTGTATCACAGAGTACTCAGGCTGGGGCCCAGGTTAGAGGGGCAGGTCAGCTTCAGGAAGTTTAGTTTTCACCTAGTGGTGGTGAAGCCGGACCATCAACTATTCGAGGTACGATCCTTGTAGCTTCTATGTTTGCTAGTGAGTGGTTTGACACAGGTTCCATACACTCTTTTGCCTCTTGTCAACTTGTGTTAGTGCTGGATTTACATGTAGAGGGAGTGTGTTGAGTGATTTCAATTGATACCCTGTTTGGAGCACGGGTTGAGGATATCAAGAAATTAAAGGAATGCACCTTGGAAGTTTGGGGGGTTCATTTTCTATTGGAATTGTTAATTATCAAGATGTCAGGGTTTGACCTACTCTTGGTAATGGTTTGGTTGGTGTTGTATTGGTTGCACATAGACTGTTATCGTCGCAAAATATCGTTTAGGTCGCTTGAGGGTGACTCTTATGTCCACCGTGGTGAATGGGATGTTCAAGCATGGCATTCAAGGATGTTTTGTCTACAGATGAGTGGACTCATGGCTCAAGTGTCATGTCTCATTCTTGATGATGATGAGGGAGGGGAAAATACTAATTTCCCTCCTGTGCGGTTTCGGTTTCAGGATGTGTTTCCAAATGATTTCATGGGGTTACCACCCGAGAGGGATGATGAGTTCACAAATGAATTGTTGCCGGGAGCAGAGCCATTTTCTATTCTTCCATACCAAATGAAACGGGTAGAACACCAGGAACTAAGGGTTTAGCTTGAGGAGTTGGAGTGTAAGGGGTTTATTCATCCTAGTATGTCTCCTTGGGGATCTCCCATGTTTTTTTTAAAGAAGGTCGATAGGTCATTAAGGATGTGTGTTGAATATCAGAAGTTGAATCAGATGATGGTGAAGAATAAGTATTCTATTCATAGAATGGATGAATTTTTTGACCAATTGAGGGGTGAATCAGTGTTTTCTATGATTGATCTGAGGTTGGTTTATCACAAGTTGAGGGTGAGGCCTTCTGACAAATCACGGAAATCTTTCCAAAGTCGGTACGAGTTGTTTGAGTTTGTGGTAATGCCTTTCGGATTGACGAATGAACTGAAAGTGTATATGTATTTGATGAACCAGATCTTTCATCCCTATCTCGATCAGTTTGTGGTTATCTTTGTTGATGTTATATTAGTGTACTCGAAAACTCACAACGATCATGCCCATCACCTTGACATCATCTTGAGTACTCTAAGAGAGCATCAACTATATGCCAATCTATCCAAGTGTCAATTCTAGATAGGTTAGGATCCTTTTCTGAGTCACATAATTTCATAGGTAGGTTGATAGTGGATCCAGAGAAAGTGTAGGCAGTTGTGTCATGGGAGCAGCCCAAGGGTATTTCTGATGTTCTGTGTTTTCTAGGTCTGGTTGGGTACTACCAAAGATTCATTCAGGATTTATCTCGCTTGGAATCACCAATCTTGGGCTTGAAAATGAAGGGAATCAGGATCGAGTGGTTTGGGGATTGTGAGAAATCTTTCCAAGAGTTGAAGAAGCAGTTGAAGATCACACCTATCTTGATCTTACCTGAGCTGGGTAAGAAGTACATCGTGTTTTGTGATGCGTCCAGAATTGGACTTGGGGTTGTGTTAATGAAAGATGAGTGTGTTGTGGCTTATGGGTCAAGGAATTTGAGACCCCATGAGTGGAACTATCTCACTCATGACCTTGAGTTGGCTGCAGTGGTGTAAGCCTTGAAGTACTAGAGGAATTATTTGTTGGGAGAATGGTTTACTGTGTTTACCGACCATAATATTTTAAAGTACATCTTCTACTTGGTGGATTTGAATCTTCGGCAGCAGATATGGGTTGAATATCTCAATTATTTTGACATTGAGTTAGTGAACACTCCAGGAAAGGAAAACAGTGTTGATAATGCTCTGAGCAGGAAGTTTCAGAATCAGGCAGTTCAGGAGTCCAGCACCGAGTGGAAGGTGATGGCTTTGTTTGAAGAGATGCACCTGGAGGTACAAGAAGAAAGTGGTCAGGTCACTCTTGCTTCCTTAACGATGGATTCGACGCTTTTGAGTCGAGTTAAGGAAGGTCATCGTGATGATTATGAGTGCATGTCCATAAGAGTAATGTATAAAGGTGGGGAGCTACCTTTTGGCTGGGCCTTCGGTGTGGAAGATGTTGTTCGTGGATCGTGTGGTTGTGCCAAAGCATTTGCGAGAATATTTGATGTGAGATTACCATGCATCAAGGTGGGCAGTGCATCTTGGATTGACCAAAATATATCGTGATCTCCGAAGACATGTTAAGATCTTCTGTCTTGGACCTTGGTGCTTCCTGGGAGAGGCATCTATCATTAGTTGAGATTGCCTACAACAACATTTTTTAGGCTACAATTCAGATGGCCCCGTCTGAGGCTCTTTATGGGAGACCATGTAGATCTCCATTGTGTTGGCTAGAGGCCGGTGTATCTGAGTTTTTTTGGGCCGAGTCTCATGTAGGAGACTTCTGAGAGAGTTTAGTAGATCAGGAAGCAAATGGATATGGCTCAGAGTAGGCATAAGTTGAATGAATATCGGAGGCGGAGACCTATTAAGTTTGGGGTGGGTCATAAAGTGTTGCTTCGGGTGTTGCCAATGATGGGTCACCATCAGATTTGAAAGCAGGGTAAGTTGGCGCACATGTATGTGGGAAATTTTGAGATTATGGAGAGGATCAGACTAGTGGCTTACCGATTGGCTCTTCCACAGCGGTGTTGTGGTATGCAAGGTGTGATTCATGTGTCACAGCTTCAACGATATCACCCTGACCCATATCACGTGGTTAATATTGAGGAAGTGTATCTTGGGGCAGATGCTTCCATTGAGGAGTATCCAGTTCGTGTGGTGGATCATAGTGAAAAGGTCTTGCAAGGCAAGGTTGTGCCATTATTGCGGTTACTATGGTAGCATGGGAAGGTTCAGTAAGAAAATTGTGAGTGGGAACTAGATGTGTGGGCTTAGTGGCTCAAACTCTTTTCTTTGGTGGAGCAATGAGGTTTGGGAACTCGGATTGAGGACGAGCCGTTATAAGGTGGGGAGGTTGTAAGATCCTGGTTTTTGGAAAACTATGTGTTGTTGTGTTTTGGGTTGAACCCTTTGCTTTTGGGAATTTTAAATGTTTTTTCAAAATGTGAGAGGCTGTGGGGGTGTTCCAGAGGATTGGGGCATGGAAGAAGGGATGTTTGGGCAAAGCAGACCAAGGCGTGCGGCCTGCGCACGGTCAGCCAATCCGTGTAGCCTTCCCAGGCTAAATCATGCGACTCTACCTCCTCTAAACATAATCAAGCACATGGTTTGTGCACGGTTTGCAAAACCATGTGGGTAAACTGTGTGGCTCCTCCTCCTCTAGGAAGTGGCATGCGCACGGGATCCTAAACCATGCGGCTAAATTTTGCAGCCACTTAATGTTGTAAAATTTAAAAAATTGCCACTCTGGGCTTTATAACACCAACTCAGGATTCTTCTCTCCTCCTCCTCTATTATACTTAAGCACAAATCAAACCTCCGAACTACTTAAAGTGATCAAAATAACTCAATTCTATGGTGTTTTTGGTGCCATTGGATGTGGATCGAAGCTCCGGGTAAGGCTAAACTCATCTGTGTTTCTCTTTTTGGTTTAAGGTTGATATCTTTTCTCCCTCTCGATCTGAAGCCCTAAAACACTATCCGTTGGGTGACTTTTAGGTCGAATCTTCAAAGGGTGGTTGGATAGAAGTCTAAGGACTCGATTGAGGGTGCGTTCAACCACGATTTTGAGGTAGGTGATCTATAAGTTATATCCCATGTTTATTTAGGGTTTTTTGCATGTTTAGTTGTCTTCTTTATTTCCTTTGGTTATGTTTTGGATAACCTTGTCATGTTTGGTAATAATGGTGGTTAAAATGGAAAATGGGAACCCCCATGATCCGCGTGGGATGTTTTGAGATAGACTTGACCTAAGTGGGTCCATCCATGGGATGTGTCCACATTTCCTAGATTTAGGGATTGATATTAAACAAGTGACCTTTTTGTAATGAAATTTAGAGCCCTTGACGAATATGTGGGCATCAAAGGTTGAACATGGAATAGAAGTTAGGTTATGCACTTAGACATGGCAATAACCTAAGGGTTATTTGGAATGGGTTGAATGGTTGATCCATGGAAATGATGAATGAGTTAAATGGGTTAATTTTTAGTTCGATTAAAGACCACAATGGGATGAATTAAGTGTCTAGTGTTGAATGCTTAGTGAGATAGGCATAACACATGAGAATTGGGTGAATGGTTAAATGATTTGTAATGGTAATGTGTTAATGGGTTAAGGCATGATGTGAATTTCCCATGTTTTGTGAATGCTTTGTCCAAGGTGAAATGGTCTGGATGGTGGATGGTTACATATATATATATATAAGTATGTGCACATGGCTTGGTAGTGTGGGGTATGACTGAGGCACTTTTCCCACATGTTGAGTGAAGAATGATGCTCTGAACTGCACCCTAAATGCAAGGGGAAGGGATAAGATTGATGCTCTGTTTCCCTATCGGTTGCATCCACACGGACTGATGCTTTGAGGTGAGGTTATGGTTTCTATGAGGGGGTCGGTCCTAGTGATATAGGACAACGATGTTTTTACCCTATTTCATGTGATTATTAGACATATACCCATGTAACATAAGGTACGTGATTAACCCATGGAAATGTGATGAAAGGATAATTGATTGTAAATGTTAATAAATGGATTATAATGTAATGGAAATGGATTTGGCTCTAAACTGGTTAATGGCACCTTAAATAATTACTTGGAATTTATCATTAATTTTCCTTTTGCATGCACAACTATTTATATTAGATATTTTTTCGACACTGTTGGTGGTGGCCTACTGAGTTGTACTGACACCCTTCATGGGCCGTCGTTTGGTACCCAAGAAAACTTCATGTTTGCAGGTCAGGACAAGGGCAAAGGTCCTTACTAGTTAACTGAGTGGACATGGGTAGCACATGGTGGAGGATCCAGAATTTGGTTCCGGACCATTTTTTGATTTTGGCCCTTGTCTTTATTTTTGGGATTTTGTTCACTCTTGCACTGTAGTATGACATGGCATATTTATTTTTGGAAATGTTTGCAATACATGTTCCCTGATTAATTATTATTGTTTCATCCATCTGGATATTCTGTTGTGGCTTACTCTGATAAAAATGGGGTTATAGTCTCCCCACATGACCCCATAGACCCCCGCTTCTAGTTGGCGGTCTTTGGCATACGAGGAGGCGCACCTAAGGACATGTAACCACCCAGCTCGAAGCACTGATTTAGTGGCTTCTGGGACGGGGACGTTACAATAGGTGTCCTATGACATGTGAATAACAATGTCTATATAAAAAGCTCTCAAAGAATCTAAAATATCACATTCTATTTGAATCTAGACCATATTATGTATTTTAAGAGTTTATTTATTAATGATTGTATTTTAAATAGTTCATACAATATCTCTTGAGGATAAGGATTTGTAAAGGATATGAATCTATGGAGGGGTAGTTGAGATGCATTTGTAATGTTAAAAGAGTGAGATATTGATTTGGGGGAATAGACTACAATGGGTGATGAATGGAATTGTGTTATAAATAAGGGGTTAGTTTCAGTATTAGGTGGTGGGTTAGGTTCTTTGTATTTTCAGTCCTTCACATTTAATAGTTAATTTCATGTTTCATGGTTGTGGTGACATTATTTTATATGTTTAATCATGTTTCATATGTCACACCATACTGATAAATGATGTGTGTTTATTGGGGGAGGGTATAAAATGATTTGGAGTATTTTTGTAAGTCAATGACCTTTTTGATTGGGAATGGAGTGGTTTTGAGGTGTCAAATTGGAAATGAGGTAAGGTACATATTATAATGGTTTATAGGAAAAAGAAAAATCAACAGGTTTGTAATCCAAATTTTTTATAAATATGATTTATCATTATTAGTGGTCATTTAAAAAATCATTTCATAGTTCAGGAGAGAACTAAGAGAGAGTTAGTCAAAACATCAATCAATGAACAGCAGTTTATCTTTGTATTTATACTAGCTTCAATCCTTTCAGAATAACCCATGTTCATGTGGAATATAGTATCCTTCCAAAAGTAATATGATATTTTCTAAAATAATTACCCTTCTATAACTACATTTGGGGATTGTACATCACATCACAAATTAGTCATTGGAATTCAAAATTAAATGTCTTATGGTGTAGAGTTCATTAATGAGAAATTCACAATGAAATATAAATATCGGAGAATTAATAGGATTTAATTTCTATAATATAAATAAATTGTGATATGAAAAATAAATATTTATTTTCATATCAAATTCTTTTCTTTGTTTTGATGTTCTATATGGTTTTATTTTAATGTTAATCCTTTATTCTGAATATTATGTTCTAGTCAAATTATATACACCCATCCTTCTTAATGTTTTGATAAATGATTCAATACTATGACTATCATCTATTGGATTTTTTAAAATTTCATTTCAATGAATTATTTTTGTTTTTACCATGATTATATTACATTGATTATTCATATTACACTCATTTCCCCTCTATCATTTTCAATCCTAATCTATTGCGGGGGATTACAAGGGAGGACCTAGGAAAATCTATTCTAATTATTTTACTAAAAGATTTTATCCTAACGAAAATTAAAAGAAAACAATAAAAAATAAACCCACAGTGTTTTCATACCAGAAATATATCTAAAAATTGTATAAATATTTATGTACATATTATATATTGTTATATATTTTTAGATATAATAAATCCCACTACAAATGTATCAATACAGTTCTACAACACTTCTCTATTGACCTCAACTAAAACATCATGATACCTCTCAAACGTAGTGAATCTTTCTGAATAGACATCAGTCACCAATATGGGACTTGAAAAATGTTTCATAAAATTATCTAGAGAAATCATCTTACATTATTAAACAAAATTAATTTGTCTATATGAGCAAACATTCATCCATTGATGAATCAGTAATCCCACTTCCATGAATTATTTTTATGGATATTTACATTCTTATATGAACATATCATTAACATTTCAAACTCATTCTTCTAAAACAAACTCTTCACCATAGCCTAGTATATGTCCATGTTCACCTTTCTTGCATCTTAATAAGATAAATAGTGGAGCTACACTACCAAGGGGTTGGATTATCATTGATATGTATGAATATGGTTATTCTAATTGGTGTATTTAAATATATCATGTATTCCCATATACATTGTTACACATTAATCTCTAATAATTAAATCCTGAACGAAATATTTTCCCTCAAATATATTTAATCTTTTTGTTAGATATTTACACTAACCCATTTTTGTGTGTGTGATAATACATAATAGTGTTATATCGAATGTATTAGATTCTTCATAAATATCCTTAAAATTAAATTATTAAAATGGTTACATTTAATTATTACCTTTATATGAGGGATTCCATGAATATAAAATATTTTCTTCCATGTGAATTTAATAATCAAATGGGTTGTTTCAATTGATTTAGCCTTTAATTCAACACAATTACAACACAATCTGCCTAAAAATGAAATATTTTTTTTTCAGAAAGAGTTCATGAATAGTCCCATAAAATCAATTATCCACACTTATAAAACTCATCATCAAGAATTGGATGTTTTGGATTGTCATTACTATTGGTAATAATAACTATGTTTATGCCAATAATATTTTTTTTAAAATTTGAAATATTTTTTATCGATAAAATAAAATATTATACATTTAAAATTGATGGTAACCATTATATCATCTCCATAATTTATTCTTATAGGTTATGAATTGAAAATTTTGAGAACTCTCTTAAACTCATATTTTTTAACAGACCACCAAAATAACCATTTTAAAAAATGTAAGAGTAATAATGAATAATCCAGAAAGGATTGTTTTTTCATCAATTAGAAATATCATTCATTATTTAAAATAAATGTGAGGATAGAGTATTCCAATTTTTAGATAATTTTCTATGTGAGAAAAAATGGATTATAATATAATTAATAAAAAAATAAAAAAATATATGAACCATAATGAAACATACATTTAAAATGATTTTTTTTATGAAAACTTCTGTTAATATGTTATACAAAATGAATCCATACATCGTTTATAATGAAGATGAATTTATATAGTATAAAGGGAAATTTTACCATTGAGATACAAATGTTATTTGAAATTTTGTAAAATTAGATCACTATTCAAATTGAATATTGGGAACTATACTAATAGTAATATTTTTACCATTATAATTATATTCTTATATGTAATAATGACAAAGGATAATTGATAATGAAAGAATTAGATATGGCATAAACTATTAAAGTAGTTCCATTTGAATCCCATTATTCAAAACATTGGATCTTGGTATCATAAATTGGGTTCTCAATTTACCAATACCAAGCATAGATTCAATTAGTGATGCTCAAAGGAAATCTTATGTACGGTAAGTTCAAGTTAGTAGATAAAACCACATGGTAAATCTTACCTGATGCACCCCATGAAAAAACAAAAACCATACAACATACTCTTAGTAAATATACATGTGTAATTAGGGGTTAAATATCCAGGCCTTATTTACAGATTGTGAAATTTCTTTTTATAAGTTAAATGGTTATTCAAGAAATAATTTTTCATTATAAAAATATAAGTTAAATTGAGATGGAATTGAATAATTTTATTTTTAGAACAGAAATTGTACTTTTAGGAAAACATATAAACTTTCATAATTAACCTTTTTATTATGAATAATATATATTTTAATAAAAGTTTTTATTAAAAACAATACTATTTAGAAATAAATTAGAAAATAATTTTTTTATGACTTTATAATTTTATAATTCTCATAATTTTAACTATGCTTTTTTGATCTGCTATTTTTAAATAAATATTTTTTAAAATTTAAAATTTACATATTTATAGAATAATTCAGATTAAATAAATATCATTTTTAATGTCACTAAGTTGAAATTATTTTCGGATAAATTTATAATAATTTTGTAAAATAAAATATTTTTTTCATGAATAATAAAAATTCATTGTGGGCTTTTACGTAATTTAAATGTCATTAAAATTATATCATAATGATTAATTAATTATGTAACCACAATACATGACTTAAAATATGTTATTTTATTAATATTATGTATTTTAATATATTTTAATCAATTTCAAAGACTACAATTTACTTTCTAATGTTTTAAATGGAAATATTAACTTTAAAAATAATATTTTGCAGAAACGTTACATTTCCATTACATTATAAGAAATATAATATTATTCCTAATTCTCATGGGTTAAAATTACATTACATAAGTAAAAAATGTCCAAAAACCTAGGAAAACCCATAGACAAGACCATGGTTTTTCTTTTTCCGCACCCTATATTTCTAAGGCCTATATTTATAAATTATGAAACAAATAGTCAATTTGTTTTATAAATTCCTACCCACTTCTCCATTTTCATTCAGTCACAATCCATCCTAAAAGTATCTATTTTATTTTTTCCACCCATGGATTCCCCTTATGTTGTCCTCAAGCCACCACGATCCCAATGCTAATGTTTTACGAGATAGTTTTGAAGGTAAAGAAATAATTTTACTTTTTTCACTCAATTCAAGAACTCCAATTTGTATATATCATCTATTTTTTTAGTTAATATATTTTTATACCTTTCTATTCACAACCTTACTTTCAAATTATTTTTTATGAATTGGAAATTTTTTTCCCTAATCATTTTAATATTTTTCAAAAGTACAATTTGTACCTGTTATACTGTAGAATTTACTTCTCAAAATTTTCCTCTCTTCCTAAAATATTCTTTTTTAAATACAAAAAAATGATTTTTTATAATGTCTTTTCATGTAGATATAAGAAACAATTCATTTGATTCCTGGATTATAATACATCAAAATCATATTCTTTTTCCATTGTATGAATAGTGATCAGGTTTTTATGTACTTTTAAAATTCCATGATTCTAATATAAAACATATTTTTTTATTATCCATGGGTTATTTAGGAAATTATTATTTATGATCTTCAGTGATTAGGTAAAATAATACATATAAAGGGTTCACTAAGATAAAACTCAATTATATTGGGAAATAATTTAATCTAGAGAGATGACATGTTTTATAATACCATAGTGAATAACCCTAGTAATTTTCATCTACAACACCATGAGGATTAACCATAGTGATTTGTATATGTTTTTATTTTTAATATTTTTTAACCAAATTTCCATTTTTTATTCATTATGTTTTTTAATGAAAAGAATCATGTTCTTTTTCTCATTCTATAATGATATTATTCATGTTGTTGTTGATATTCCACATGATCACATGTAAACATTTTCCCATTATTATACCCTTACGTGGCCTTATTCTCACCCTTTCCCTTATTGTATGTTCCCAGGTATTGAGATTCAGTCAACATACATAAGATGAACCAATGAAAAATCATTTCAAACATATTATAATAATGTTTTATGTTTTCTAGTATAGGTACCTTAATTCCAAAGAACTATAATTTTATAGATCCTCTCTTTGTACAATGTAATCAAGTCATATTTAATAAAAAGGACAGATTCTATTATAGGTATAAAAGGGAGTTGTACTTCCTTTTTGAAAAATATAAATTTAAAAAGTTATTAAGGAACCTATATAAAATATTAAATCTAAGAAAAAATCTTGATATTTTTGTGAAATATTAAGTAAACAGTTTCTAAGAAAATAAATCTTTATCTAGACACAAACCAGTGGATGGGGATCTAGGGCAGATGCATTCTGGAATAAAACTAGTAAATCTAATTTGAGCTAGACTCAAATGAGAATTAGTGCACAAAATTGTGCCATACCACACTCATAGTTTTATACTATTGGGAGATATGTTTGCTTTATCAAAATCATCTTATAAACCGATTTAATTTATTTTTAGGAAAAAAATATTTGTTTTTAAAAATAACATATGTAATAAATATGTTTTAAAACAAAAAATTCATTTATAATTACACGATTCATAAAGTAATCATCTTTCAAACTATGGTTTTCATCTTTTAATAAATTCTGGAAAATAGGAGGAACTCCGAAAAATGTGTGTGCAACATGCCACACATTGAAGACACTCTAATGGAAATAGGATTGGAAAATATCATGATATTTATGAATCAACTAACTCATAGTATGAACAATAACATGAATCATGACGAGATAACAGATACACCTCGAAGAGAAAAAATTTCATTGAGTCTTTTATCTATAATCCACCACCTTATGTCAGTGGATATACTAAACCATTTATTTTAGAACAATGTATAATCTCTATTGAAATCATATATTCTGTACTCTATTTCTTGGAACAAGTGAAATTTACCCTATCTCTAATCCTCTTATTGGTAGAAGATGATTAATAGGGGGAACTAATAAAAAACCTGATGCCAAGAAGTGAGATTAATGATATAGAGTTGGAAGAGTTCAAGTGATCATTTTTAATAAATGTTTATACTAATAGATATGAATGAAAATAGATTAGTAATTCCTAGAGCTTTAGTAGAATAAAATTAAATTATTAGGATGCTATGAGATGAACATTACAGGACATTCTCATTATACCTCTAGATTTTTTATAGATCACAATGAAAAGGATTAGATATTTTTCGATGTAATAAGATTCCAGATAAGAAGAAATATATCCGATCAAGACTATGAAAACTATGATGAGATTTTGCAGAGTTTAATGAAGTGTGAACTGTTGTTAATAGAGACACAATGGTCACATAAATCTAATGAAAATAAAGGATCTATAGAGCCAATGATGTGGACTGACATTGATCATGGAATAGGAGGATATAAAGTTCAATATCCCAAATGCAATGAATGCAGAAAGAAGAATCTGGGGATGAGTTGGATCCCAAAATATAATTCTAATATCAATTGTATATGAAAGGAAATAATAGTACTCTTTAATGTAAATCATAATGATATTTTCATATAAGACTCATCTCGAACAAATATTTTTCTAGAATCACTAGTTGAATAATTCTATATGGCAATGATCAGTGAGGAGGAAGATGGAAATGAAAGAATAGTAATATAAAATGTTCACATAATTTAAGAATACACTAACATATTTCTAGTATAGCTTCCTAGAACTCCACTCAAAAAGAGTGGTAGAGTTCTCCCTTGTGCTGATATATAGATCTAAGATAATATCAAACAACAAATATAAATTAGAAAATATGGAACTAAAGGAATTAAAGAAAAATCTTCAAGATATTTTAAAGAAGGGATTTTTTTTACCATGCGTGTCTCCTTGGGGATCACCAATTGTTTTTTGAAGAAATAGGATGGATTATTGATAGTAATAATATATTATAGATAACATAATGAGATCGTAGTGAATATTACGTTCCCACTCATAAGGATTGATTATTTATTTGTCCAGCTTCAAGGAGAACAATTCTTCTCAACATATATCTTTGATCTGGTTATCATAAATTTAGGGTAAAGAAAGAATATACACCAAAATCTATCTTCTGATTAAGGAAAGGTAATTTTTAGTTTATTTTAATGATATTCACCTTGTCTAATTCTCCTTCTATATTTGTGGATCTGATGAATTAAGAATTTATGTACTACCATGATAAGACTGTGGTAGTTTTTTTTGAAGTTATTATGATATATTATAAAATTAATGAGGATAGTAAGGATCATATAATGGTCATATATTAAACTTTTATAAAGGATTGGTTATTTGGAAGTTTTTAAAAAATTATCTCTAGGTTATGCTAATTTTATTACATGGGGAACATTTCAAACAGTTATGGAATCTTAGTATAACCTACATATACAGAGTCTGTGGATTAGTGGCCTCATCCGAAAATATTGACTGAGACACATATATACCTTGGATTAATAGGATATTGAATGAGATTTGTGAAAACTTCATGACTTCCTAAAACACTAACCAAGTAAACATCAAAATGGAATATGTTTATCTGGTTAAAGGAGTGTCAATTATTTTCCAAGATCTGAATAATTGACTGGATACAAAATCCATGGTAACTCTAGCCTATATTAAATAAGGATTATTTATTTTTAGTGATCTATCTATGTTATGTATTTCCTACATCCTTATAAGTAATGAAAACATGATTGCTTATGCATATCGACAATTTAATGATGAGGGAAAAAAATTTATGCACCATCTGGATACGTACTGAGTATTATTTCTCAAAAAATATGGAGGAAATGTATTTATTAAGATAAAATTGATAAACACATAGACCAAAAAATATTAAAGTATATTTTCACATAAAAGGAATAAAAATTGAGACAAAATAGATGTTTCTAACAACATAATGACTATAAATAATTGATTCATTATCACCTCAAAAAATAAATAATGATTCCCTAATTTATTAAGTAGGAAAGACTATAAAATGATGGAAATGTTAGGAATCATGCATTTAATATGATAAAAGACCGTGAAATACTGGACATTGGAATCCTAAGGAAATGTACATCATCATCCCTATCAATAAATATTTTTCAACATTCATTTTTATGGAATATAAATAAATATAATAGAGAATATCCTTTGATACAAATAAATATAGTGTCAAATAAGAAGGATGTGTTTCATGACTTCAATATTAATAAAAAAGATGTAAAAAACATCAAACATGACTATGTGTTCTTTATATTCTATATATAAAGAAATAACTAATCGATGAAGCTCACATATATATATATTCTATATTCATACTAGAAGAACAACAATTCATGGGTAAATTCGGGATCATTATTTGGGGGATAACATGAAATTGGGGATTTCCAACTATAGTTCAAGGTGATTTATATTTCAGCAAGTGATGGTAAACTATGAATCAATTAATTGTGTATTATTACCCCTACCCATAACAATAGATAAGTGGTACAATATCACAATGGAAATTGTCACTGGTCTTGCTATAATTTCTAAAGGAAAAAATTTGATAGGGTTTATAGTGGAATGACTCAACATGTCTTCCCAGTTTATCATTATTTAGGATGATTTCACCCTTGAACACCATGACATGATTTACATAAAGGATGTGTTGAGGTTTTATGGAGAGAAACTTTCTATCATTTCATATCATGATCTATGTTTTATATCAAAATTCTAGGGAAGTATCAACATCCTTTAACAACTAATATTGATTTTTTATGACGTATCACCCCAAATATTCTTGAAATATGGACTGAATATTCAATCACTTGAGGATATACAATGAAATTCATCAATGGGATTTAATGGTGTATGGGATCAATATCACCCATTAGTTCAGTTCCCAAAACTAAAAAACCTCCCATTAGAGACTTAAAATGGAACCATATTGTTGGACTCCTCATGTATTAATCATGTTTTAATGATCAAAAATCTCAATACTCTAAATTATACTCATTAGTCTTTTCAAATATTATGCATGATCACAAATATTTCGTATCTTATCAATCCTCTGTATTTATGTTTCATGTTCTCTTACATTAAAATGTTAAAGCATAATTCACATTAAGCATATTAATGTATATGTTTGAATACAGTTAATTCTCTAAGTATCAAGACACTGTGAAGTTTGACACAGTAAGACAGGCTGTACGCAAGACACAGACAACGTGAAGTCTAATACTGACACCGTGACCCAGACACCATGAAGGACACACTATGACCCAGACACGGTGAAGGATACACTGTGATCCAAACTCCTTGAAGGAAACCCCATGACCTAGACACCGTGAATGACACACAGTGAGTCAGACACCGTGACTCAGACACCATGAGCTAGTCATCATAACATGGACACGTCATGAAGCACATACCATCAAGGAGACACCGGTTCAAAGAGACACCATTTGCACAACTATTGTGTCACCATTTCTAAACCGTTTTGTCAATATTATTTAAATAATACTAACAGTCATATTTGATATTTTTAATGTTATTAATGTTATTTAATGATAGTTGTTGGTCTACCTGGAAACCGTACCTCGTACTTATAGAAATAAAATCATTCGTATTTCCAAATCTCATAGAATATAAAAAAATATTGAGTTGCAGTGGAGGAGACACTCATGCATGATAAGTCTCAACACACATACTAAAATACATGCGAGTTTTATACTGATCCGAAGAACTATCCTGAGCACAACTATGAAGAACACATTGAACGATCCTCAACGAAGTTTCATACATGCAATCCTACATTACTAAAGAACACACGAAATACACTGGAGTCAAGAGAACATATTCTCTCCTGGAGAAACAAAAGCTGAACCATGACACTCTATTTTTCAAAAAAAAAACCCCGAGAAGGACTCAAAAGCATTTCTGCTGAATCCAACGAGTCCCGAGCTACACTGCCAATCACTAGATCTTTCTAAACTTTCATATAATATCTCTATGTGATTTATTATTTACATTAAAGCAGTTTGTGAATTATTTTACACACACAGTCTCCTGTGCTGAACTGAAGGATATCACAATCGTCACACCAAAACTCCTTACTCTTTTTTACCCACGACAACTATGGAAGGGGTCCTTGTGGGGCATGTTATTTATTTTTGTTTCCCATGAATAACAATGTTAGAGGTCCCTATGTGGTGTGGACAGTCTGGTACTTTTGTTAACCCCGATCCAGGGTGTGGATCAAATTTATATATAAATTTTAGAGGACTATGTCTCGGCTTGAGACTGAACCTCTTGGTTATATCTGCTTTCCATTTTTAGTTTATGTTCAAAATATACATTATCTAGTTAATATTCCACTGCTTATTACTTTAAAATAAAAATCTGTTTTGAGGTTACTTTGATAGTTAATCTAGCTAGTGTTGTAATTATTGTAAATCAGTAGGTTAGATTCAAAAGCTAATTTAATATTCTAATTAGATTAACTAAGAACTAATCAATCTTTTGAGAATCTAATTGAACCTTTACAGTTTTACAGATAAACTACATTTTAACTTGTTTAATAAAATCGGGGGTTCTAATAGAAAATATTTTAACAAAAACATTAATTGTAACTCAATTCACCCCCGTCTTGAGTGTCCACTCCAACCAACATTTGGTATCAGAACATTTTTTTACTAATAAAAGTTTTCAAAACATTCAGTTTTTCTACTATGATTTTAGTTGCATCTTTAAAGATCATAAATTATTGTTAGTTCTAAATTTTATCTCTTTAAATATCTTTTCTAAAATCTAGCTATGGACTATAGGATAGAGGGTGCTGCTACCAACCGGCCACCTTTCTTCAATGGTCAAAACTATGTCCAGTGGAAACATAAGATGAAAATTCATTAGGAAAGTATGGGTTTTGATATCTGGACTACTATAGATTCTCAATATAAAATTCCAGATACTAAAATAAAAACATGGAATGATCCTACAAAAACTACAAACAATAATAATTGTAAATCTATGAATGAATTGTATTGTTCATTAGGAGATGAGGAATTCAATTGAATATCTGCCTGTAAAACATCTTATGAAATATGGGATACATTGGGTGTTTCTCATGAGGTAACAACTAATGTTAAATAAATGAGATTAAATACTTATACTATTAAATATGATAATTTTAAACAGAAAACTGATGAACCTATTTCTGATATGTATCTCTGGTTCAATGATATAGTCAATACAATGAGTTCACTTGGGAAGGTTGTTCCAGCAAAGGAACAAATCATGAGGATACTGACATGTTTTTCAGATAGATGGAGAGTCACTTCTGTCTCAATCAAATAAACATGTGACATTGGATCTCTTCATGTTAAAGAACTAATTGGTAATCTTATGATGTATGAGTACGAACTCAAGGTGAATAAGGAAGAAGATGATGAACCCAAGAGAAAAAACCTGGAATTTACGTCTACTATTTAAAAGACCAATGGCAATGAAAAAGTTCAAATACAACTAAAAGATCTACAAGTGACGATTCAGACTCTGACAGTAATGCTGAAATGGCACAGATAGCCAGGTGGTATAAAAAATTCTATAGGAAGAAGAAATTCTTCTGAAAAACAAACTAAAATGGTAAATATGACAACAAAGGTCATTGGAAAAAGGATTGGAAAAATCCAGATAAAAGTGATGAAGTAGTCTGTTATGTGTGCAAAAGGAAAGGACATAAAAAATCATAGTCCAAAATTGAAGTTCAAAATGAAATATGACTACAAGGACAATAAGTATAAAAAAGCCATGAAATCTATTTGGAGTGATTTAGAAGATAGTACAAGTGAATCATAAGATACTGATTCTGAAAATAATTGTGCCAACATGTGTTTCATGACCAACACATCCGAGGTAACCTTAGATACTCCTATCTTAAATTCCTATTATTCTTGAGTTAATACTGAATCTGATTTTGATTATGAAGACATGACTGAAGCTGAATTATCTGAATACTGTAATATGTTGGAAGAAACCTGTAATGAACATGAGGATAAATATAAGTCATTAAAGAAACATCATTCTCTCACTGCAAATGTTATATCCACCCTTGATATTGAAAAAGAATAGAATTCTCAACTGTTGAAGGAAAATACTGAATTAAAAATGACTAATGAGAAACATAGGAAGGACTTAGAAAAATTTACAAAGGGAAAAGATACACTTACTAAATTTCTATATAAAAATTTGGCACCAAATTATACTACTAGTTTGGGATACAAACCTGGAAAAAAATAGTTCACTAAAACTAGATTTATTCCTAAATCAGGACAAAATTCTGCTTGTCCAAGTTCTGGAAATTCATATGATTTAATTAGTTATTCACATATTTGTAGATCAAATAAAGTTTATCTATTGAAATATTTTGATTCTGTAAATTATATGAAACCCATAAGACAAATTTGGGTACCGAAATCATTGATTGCTAACCTATCTGGACCCAAGAAGATCTGGGTACCAAAGTCATTTCCCATCTGAATCTGTTTTGTAAGAAACCAGTTTGAAGAGTTCCTACAAGAAGACATGGTATTTGGACAGTGGTTGTTCAAGACAAATGTCTTGGGATTACTCATGATTTAAGAGACTAATCAAGGTTTATGGAGGCCATGTCACCTTTGGTGACAATTCTAAGGGAAAAATCATCGGCCTAGGCCAAATTGGTAATACTAACTCAGTTTTAATTTATAATGTTTTATTTGTTGATGGATTGAAATATAACTTGTTAATTATATATCAATTATGTCATGATGGTATTAATGTTAAATTTGAAAATGATTCTTGTAATGTTTTTAATTCTAAGAATGTTTTAATATTTTCTACAGTAAGAAATTAAAATGTTTATGCTGTTGATTTAAATTCTTTAGCTATGAAAAATGTTACTTGTTTAAATATGTTTCATAAAGAGTCATGGATATGGAATAGGAGATTAGGACCATAAAATATACACTCATTTCAAAAACTAACTAGAAATAACTTAGTTAGAGACTTACCCAAACTAGAGTTTTCAAATGAAAAAGTTTTTAATCCCTGTCAAATGGGAAAACAACACAAAATCTCTTTCAAACCAAATAAAGAAGTGACATCTTCTCAACCTCTTGTGTTGGTTCACATGGACTTGATTGGACCATCTAGAGTTTCTAGTTTGAATGGGATCAACTATGTCTATGTCTTAATAGATGACTTTTCTAGATATACTTGGGTATATTTAATTCCCACAAAATTGAATATTGTTCTTACTTTGTTAAATACTCCAAGTCTGTTGAAAACCATAGTGAACATACGATTAATACCCTATGAAGTGATCATGGCCGTGAGTTTGAAAATCATGAATTTGAATCTTATTGCTCACATAATGGCTATAGTCACAACTTTTCTTCTCCTAGGACACCTCAGAAGAATGGTGTAGTAGAAAGAAGGAATAGAACCCTTCAGGAAGTTGCAATATCTATGCTAAATGAGTATGACCTGCCTATTTATTTTTGGGCTGATGCTATAAATATATATTGTTATATCATCAATAAATTCTTAGTCAGACCTTTTCTCAAGAAGACCCCATATGAACTATAGAATAATATAATGCCTAAGGTTAATTACTTTAATTTCTTTGGTTGCAATGTATTTTTCCTTAATACCAAGGTTAATATGGATACATTTTCTTCAAATAGTGATGAAGGAATCTTTTTAGGATATTTGATAACTAGAAATGCCTTTAGTGTTTTCAATAATAGAACCAAGTGTGTGGAAGAATCTATTCACATCAAATTTTATGAAACTGATCCACATGAACCTATGTCATCTCCTGAAAATCTTAAAGATGATTTATCTGTTCTGAACGTCAATGATAAAATAAATGAACCCGATGTAAGGACAACTAGTTCTAGAAATATTTCAGAATCAGCTCCTAATGAACCAAAACCTAGTGAAGAACCTGAAATTTCTAGACCTACCTTTACTAGCTGAACTCGGATTATAATGAATCATCCCTTACATGCTGTTGTTGGTAATATTGATAGAGGAACACAGACTAGAGATTCTCTAAGAAACTAGTTTGAACATCATTCCTTCTTGTCAAAGTATATACATAAAAAAATTGATGATGCTATTAATGATGAATTTTGGGTAATTGAAATGGAAGAAGAACTTAGTCAATTTGAAATAAATATAGTTTGGAAACTTTTTTAAAGACCTAAGGACACTTTTACCATAGGAATAAAATGGGTGATTAGAAATAAAGTAGATGAATCTGGAAATATAGTTAGAAACAAAGCTAGGTTAGTTACACAAGGCTATAGTCAAGAGGAAGGAATTGACTATGAGGAGACTTTGGCTCTAGTAGCTAGACTAGAATCCATTAGGATCTTACATGCTTATGCCACACATCTAAATTTCAAACTATATAAAATGGATGTGAAGAGTGCATTCGTAAATGGGTATATAGCTAAGGATGTTTTTGATGAACAACCACCAGTATTTACAAACCCCCATTTTCCAAATCATATTTTTAAATTATCAAAATCTTTATATGGTTTAAAACTATATCCAAGAGCATGGATTGACAGATTAAGTACTTTTATTATTTCTAAAGGTTTTATAAAAGGTATAGATGATGCTACCCTTTTTATAAAATGATTTTCTAAAGATGTTTTATTTATACAAATTTATGTAGATGATATTTTTTTGGGATCTTTAAAACAATCATTATGTAATAATTTTTCTAAAATGATGCAAAACTAATTTGAAATTAGTTTAATGGGTGAACACAAATTTTTTCATGGATTTCAAATCATTCAAAAATAATGATGGAATTATTTTAAATTAAAGTAAATATTCTAGAGATTTTTTAAAAAAATTAGGATTGAATGGAAAAAAATGTAGTGACACTCCCATGAGTACCACCTGTATGTTGGATTTTGATGTAGATAGAAAATCTGTTGACCAGACCACTTATAGAGGAATGATTGGAAGTCTAATATACTTGACTGATAGTCATATGGATATTATGTTTTGTGTGTGTATGAGTGCTTGTTTTCAAGAAAACCCTAAAGAGTCACATTTAAATGTTGTAAAGAGAATTTTCAAATACCTCAAGAATACTCCCTATTTAAGACTGTTCAATCCAAAAGGAAAATCATTTGAAATAGTTATTTATTCTGATGCTTCCTTTGTTGGATGTATGTTAGATAAGAAAATCACCTTTGGAACATTTCACATTTTAGGCAAGTCACTAGTATCATGGTGTAGTATGAAACAAAATTCTATTGCATTATCTACTGCAGAAGCCGAATACATAGCTGCTGGCAGTTGTTGTGCACAAATTTTGTGGATGAAACTCACTTTACTAGACTATGGATATCAATTCAGACATGTACCAATAAATTGTGACAACGCAAGTGCTATTAACATTTCAAAGAATCCTGTTTCACATTCTAGGACAAAACATATTTATGTAATACATTACTTTTTTGGGGATCATTATCAAAAGGATGATATCACTTTAAAATTAATTTGTACTAAATATCAACATGATGACATATTCACTAAAACATTAAATTCTGAGAGATTAGATTACATCATACATGATCTTGGTATGATCAATCATAAATAGATATCATACTATTCTTACTATTTAACATTCTACTATATTTTACTTTACAATTTCATGACTCACAATTTCTTAGTTATTTTTTCATGCTTACGGTCTCACAGTTAACACCTTCTGTTCACAGTCTGTCACCAAACCGTCTCACCGTGACGACTGCTTTTCATCGCACCATAACTCCTACCCATGGTCTCACCATAAAAATTCATTATATATTTATTTTAGCCCACATCATGGTAATTTTTATTTCACCATTGTTTACTTTCCCACATTTTTGTTTTTTTGACGTTTGACATTCCCAAATGATAAAAATAAGGGTTTTCATTTGATTCCTTACCCGAGCTCTCTCCTGCTCATTCTCTTGAACCTTCTTTACCTTGAAAACCATCTTTCCTTCTCTCTCTCTTGAATCATAAGTGGATGCCTAGGATGAAGTTTCCATATTCACCCTCATCTGAGAAGTGTCGATCTAAGAAAAAGAAGACGACACCGAGGATAGAACCCGAAGGACCTCTAAATCTGAACATAGTAAGTCGTACTGTAGTTCCTGAGAAAGGGATTTTCCCGGAGTGGCTACTGTCTAGCAAGTCTTTGGATCTAAAAATCATAAGAGAATAATGATGCTTGAAATGGTTCTGTAGACAAGATATACCGATTTATCTGAGGTTGGTATCTCAATTTTATTATTATGTGAAGTTTTCCATTAATGATGGAGAAAGTTTTATGGTGACAAGCTGGATCAATGTACAAAAGTTTTCATTCTCTTCAAGGATATGGTATACATGCCTGGGGATTCCTCGTGAAGGGATCAGTGGTGATTACCAGAGAGACCCTACTCCAACAACTGACATATTTGATCTGGAAAATGCACTAGAGATCCTAACTGGAAATGGAATCAAGTGATGGGCCAGGGCAGCTGAATTGGATGTAGAGACAAAATTGCTGTTCATGTTTGTTCAGAATTTGATTATTCCACGAAAAGGAGATTTTGCAGCGATTAAGTATTTGGATGTGTTCCAGATTCACCATTTGAATAATAGCCATAAGATCAATCTTTGAAAATATGTCATTAACTATATATGTGATCTGATTAATGTCACTTCCAAATCGACCTCCTTGTTTTACTCAAGGATGATTTTGGCCATGTTAGTTGCCAAGGGAGTGGTTGGAACAAATGAAGAAAAGATAGAGTTTTTTGATTTCTTTTTATCCAAACCTATCATCAGAAGGATGAAGATTTATGGGAACCCCTGAAAGAAGCTGTGGGTTGAGGATAATGATCAACTTTATAAGAAGTATAATCCTATTGATTATCCAAGAAGGACAAATAATATAACTAATATTGGTTTGGTACTAGATTAAGTGTCTGAGTACCCAGAAGAAAAGAGGAAAATGAGAAGAAGAGGCTGAAATACCTCAAGAGGAAGTAGCTCATATTGAGGAAGAAAGGACTATTGTCCCTGCTGATGTTCCTGCTGAAATACCTTCTAGAGTAGAAGTTTTAGTTGTTTTTAGAGAAGAATACCCTACTTCTAGAGATGTTTTTGATAAAGAAATTTAGTCTGAGGCAACAAGAGATTTGATTATCATTGATTTAGAGTATCAAGCCATGGAAGAGTCAGGTGGTGTAGAAGTACTCCCTATCATGGAAGAAGCTGATCTAGGAGAAATCCCTGTTAGAGGATATGTTAATCGAGAAGATCTCCATGTTGAAAAAGAAGCAATTCTAGAAGCACAACCAGTGGAATAGTCGGTTCCGGAGTACATACCCTCTTCTAAAGAGAGGATGGAAATTTCCTTTTAGTTTACAAGGAAAGAATTTTCTAAAGAGATTATAGCTGATTCTGTGGATCTTAACCCAATTCCTTAGCCTCAAGAACCTGAAATGGAATCCAATTTTGAGGGGGAGAAACCTCAAAAACTTGAGATTGATGAAGCTGGATCTCCTAGAACCTCTCAACCAACTGTCACATATTATGTGTACAATTGGTATGAATTTACATGGTTTTATGATGTGAGTGAATCATATAAAGTGACTGCAACTGTTATAGATCTCTCTTCTTTGTTTCAGCTGAAGTCCGTAGCTCACCCAGAACTAGAACTAGAACCAGAGCTTCAACCTCAACCTGAATCAGAATCTAAAACTGAAACTAGTTCTAAACCGCAACCATAATCTTCCTCAAAAACTATACAACTACCTCCACCGTCTCTCTTACCCGACCATCAATAATATGTAACTAAGGATGACTTTATTGTCTTTGGAGATACTATCTTGGATGGAGTTTATAAGATTATGTCCTCTCAACCTTGTCCAGTTACTCAACTAAGTCAAGAAGATTCCTTAATTACTTGGGAATATATTATTCATCACATTCAACCATGGATGATCCATGAAATTAAAGAAGTCAAAGATGAAAATAAGTTGCATAGTGATGATGTTGCAAATTTTAAATATTTTGTGGAAAACCTGGAAATAGAACTGTCTTCAAGTTCAATGCCTTCTCTAGTTTCTACTCCTGCACCTGTTGCGTCTTCTCTTGAACCAGATGTTTTCAACCTTTCTAGAGATATTGTTTCTCAAATGCATCCTTATCTATTATCTTTTGATTAGAATATTGGAGAAATACACACAAAGATTCTATAATGCATGAGAGAGCTTGAAGAAAATCTGAATAAGCTCCCAGATGATTACACTGGATGTCTGCAAAATTTTTGAAACAACTCAAGGTTCTTACTGAAGCTTTCAAGGCTTCTCCTTCCTCTAGTCAGACCTCCACACCTTCTTTGGATGATTCTGTGCTTAAATACATAATCAAGGAAGAAATTCAGAATGCTTTCAGTGGCTATTATTTGTCTCCTTTATCTGAAGTTGTGAAGAACCCTGATAGAGCACTTAATCTGGTTCAGATTAATTCCATGATTTCCAATGATGCTCAATAGGAGATCACCAATAAGATATACTTTTTTCTCACCCAGATTTTCTATAAATGTGACATGACCAATAACTTTAAGTATCTTGTGGGGAATTTGAAAATCCATCCAGTGACTCATGATTTTAATGATAAATTTCAGAAACATACAGTGTTCACCAGATTGGTGGAAAAATTCATGGAGAATAAGGATGGTTTTGAAAAGGATATGCAATATGGTGGATAAATCATTACTGATTTCATCAATCATTTGAATCCATATCTTCATGTTCAGAGTACTGCTATAGTTGCTCTAGCTGCTGCACCCCTTAGACCTGGTTTACCTGCCCTAGCCTCAACTACTATGTCAGTCAGCCAAGCCCTTTCTCAGATCACACCAGTCATTCTTGATCAACCACAGACTAGATCTTCTACAGATCCTACTTTGTCTCCCTCTATATTTGAAGGTCTACCATTACCATATTTGTCTACTACCTCAATGCCTTCTTCAACATCAGCTCCAGCTCCTGCTGATAAAGGCAAAGAGAAATCCAATCTTTGGTGACAACCAATGTTTCATAATTTTTTATGGGATGTCTTTTGTTGTAAACTATTTGTATTTATCATGTATGTTTTTATTATGAACGTTCTTAATTACAAATTAAGTGTTTCACTCCATTCTCTAAACTTTTTGATAATCCCAAATGGGGGGAAACAGTGAGAAGAGTTATCTCTTAGTTTTTTATCTATTATTTTTCTATATTTTATTTTCTCTAACGTTACATTTCCTTTATATTTTAAATATACATGATTTTTTATCATCAAAAGGGGGTAATTGTTGGACTAATCAAGTATTAATATTGTTTTAATGATCACAAATCTTATTACTGTTAATTAAACTCATTATTCTTTACAAACCTTATACATGATCACAAATCTTCCTTAACTAATCAAACATATGTATTTATGTTTCAAGTTATCTTACCTTATAATGGTTATGAGTAATTTACATTATGCATATTACTGTTTAAGATTCAATATAGTTGATTGTCTAAGTATCTGGACACCATGATGTTTGACAAAGAAAGATAAACTATATGCGGGACACAGACACCGTGAAGTGTAAGACTAACAAGGTTACCCAGACACAGTGAAGGACACACTGTGACCCAGATATTGTGTAGGACACACCGTGACCCAGACACTATAAAGGACACACTGTGACCCATAAACTGTGAATGACACACTGTGAGTTAGACACCGTGACTCAGACACCATGAGATAGACACTGTTACATGGACACATCGTGAAGCACATACCGTGAAGGAGACACTAGTTCAAAGAGACACCGTTTTCACAACTACCGTAACACTATTTCTTATCCTTTTTTCAATATTATTTAAATAATACTAATGGTCATATTTGATGTTTTTAATGCAATTAATGTTTTATATTGATATTTATTGGTCTGTCAGAAAACCATACCTCATACCTATGGAAAGGAAATCATTCATATTGCTAGAGATCATGGAATATATAGAATACTGAGCTGTAGTGGAGGAGACAATCATGCTTGACATGTCTTAAAACACATACTAAAATACAAGAGAGCTCTATACTAAACCAAATAACAATCCTTAGCACAACTATGATGAACACATTGCACGATCCTCAAAGAAGTTCCATACATTCAATCCTACATTACTACAGAACACATGAAGTACTCTGGAGTCAAGAGAACATCTTCTTTTCTAGAGAAACGAAAGTTGAACCACAACACTATATTTTTCTACAGAAAAACCAGAGAAGGATGCAGAAGCATTTCTGTTGAATCCAACAGGTCTATAGCTGCACTGCCAATCACTAGAAATTTATATACTTCCATATATTCTCTCTAATTGATTTATTATTTACATTTGAGAAGTGTGTGTATTATTTTACACAAACACTGTATTTTGTGCTGAAATGGAGGATATCAAAATCCTCACACCAAAAATTTTTACTCTAGTTTAACCACAAAAACTGTGGAAGAGGTCTTTGTATGGCCTGATCTTTATTTTTGTTTCCCACGAATAATAGTGGTAGAGGTCCCTGTGTCGCATGGACAGTATTTTAATGTTGTTATCCCCAATCCAGGGTGTCGTTAAAATTTATATATAAATTTGAGAGGACTAAGTCTCGGCTTGATACTGAACATCTTGTTAATATCTTCTATGCATTTTTAGTTTATGTTCACAATATACAGTATCTAATTAATATTCTGCTACTTATTACATTGAAATACAAATCTATTTTGATGTAACTTTGATAGTTAATCTAGAATGTTTTTGTATCTATTGTAAATCAGTAGGTTAGTTTCAAAAGCTAATTAAATCTTCTGATTAGATTAACTAAGAACTAATCAATCTTTTGAGAATCTAATTGAACCTTTATAGTTTTAAAAATTCAATATAGTTTAACATGTTTTTTAAATTGGGGGATTTTAATAGAAAATATTTTAACAAAAATTTTAATTGGAACATAATTCACCCCCCTCTTGAGTGTCCACTCTGAGAAACACATATGAAATACTATATTGGATGATATATTGATGTCATTCCTGTTGAGATGATGTTATTGAGGGAAATCTTTTTCGCCCCGATCTTGTTTAGAGAATGATAGAAAAAGCGATGTACTTCGAACAGAAAATAAAGGATGCATAATTTTAGAAGTATAGTTGTAATGAAAATCATCGAAGAGGGTTGATGTGTCATTTTAGTGATAGTGTTTTTTTCAAATATCACAATTGAAAAGAATCATGTGGTTTGGGAAAAACAAAATTATTATCCCTAGGTATGTACCCCTAATATAATCCTTTATCACATTGGGGCATTGGCCTATAAGATTTCACTTCTAGAAAAATTATTCTCATGTTTATGATGAATTCCATGTATCTTTACTAAGTACACCCCACCCCTCACATGTTCTTAATCCATAGGTGGTACCAATGGAACAGAAACATTATTACTAGGAAAAACTAGTGGATATCATGGACCATAATGACTTGGTTATATGAACCAAGACTACCCATATCACCAATGTTTTCTAGAGGAACCCTAAATATGATGATGTGACTTGGGAACTATGGGTTATAATGAGACAGAAGTACACACACCTTTTCTCAATTTATAGAATGAGTTAGGATTTTCTAGTATGAATTTTTTTTATTTAGTGAAGAATATAACAAACCATGATTTTTAAATGATAAATTTTTTATTGAAAAATTATGTAGTTATATTATACAAAATAACCATGTATATTTAATAATTAAGGCTTTTTCATTGGTTATAAAGGGGAACTTTTCCATCTGTATATAATAGTTATTTGAACAATGGTCATATATAATCATTGTTCAATATGACCATTTAAATCTATGATAACCCTATTATTTATTTAGCATTAATTCATATTTTACTAAATAAGTATACACATAATAAAACTAAAAATATTGAGAAGTATAATGTCTTTGGAAAAAATGTACATACCAAAACAACATGAAAATAGTATACACCAAAATTATTGAAAACATCCATAACATGACTCAAAAATTCCATGTCTTTTAAAATATCATGACACAAAATGGGGACACAGAAAATAAATTGTTGAGATATACGTCACAGTAAGGGAATTAATCTGGAATGAGGCAATACATGTTACAAAATGGTTATAAAAATGCGGAATAAAAAGAACATGGATAATAATGCATTATATAGAATGATAATCCTCACATAAGAAATGTGATAATTACATAAAACACTATATCATTATCAAAGGTCAAGTCTAACTAAAAAAAAATTATGATGGAAAAATTAAAATAAAGAAATTAGTTGCAAACCTTTCACAAACATGACATCTAATGATACTAAACATTACCTATCGAATTTGAGTTATATATAATTTTTGTTGAATCTATCATGTTCATTTAATTCTCATGCATAAATATGCCACATAGTCCAGACAACATGCATATATTCATAATCATATTATTTTCAAAAATCTATGATTGTACAATAAATACATTCCAGTTAAAATTAATAGAAGTATATCTGTATAATTGTGAAAACCCTTGATAGTAAATTGATAAGTTATTCACCACACAATTATTTTTTCATGTAACATCCTTATGAAATTTATGCAAAATAACTACATTACATAAAAATTAATAAAATGGGTTGACGTGAGATAATGTGTTATATCATAATCTATAAACAAAATGGAATGTAATAGGGACATGTAATGAAATTCCAAATCATTATGAATTGGAAATATAAAGAATAAGATAACAATGAATCATGGATAATGAATAGAAGATGAGGATAACTTACTAAAGTTTTGTATGGTAAATGGTGTAAATAATGGTTAATGAGAGGTATTTAATGAAATAGAAATGGGTATATGCAATTTTATAAAAAAATGGATAGTAATGGGAATATATAAGAATAAATACCAAATTTAAAAAATATATATTATGTTGTGAAACATAAAATTGGTTCTTGAATGGATATGATAAATTGGTAATCCCTTATTATATTTTTGTATATTAAGAACATAGTTAAGGGTAAAAATAAGAGAGGATAGACAATATATTAGTATAATAAAATAAACTGGACAGTAATGGAATGTTTATTTTTGAATGAATATATATCCAATTGAATTTAAAAATAATAATTTCAAAAAAAGGTTCATGAATTGAAAGGATGAGAGAAAGGTCCCTTACTTGAGTGTGTGAATCCAAATGCTTGGGAGGATCTTAATGAGTGCATGGGGTGCCCTATTAGGTCTCTATAGAAGAAATAGAAGTGTTAAGAAGTGATTCATGTTTCATAGGAGAATATAAATTGGATATTGGTTGGTTTTATATAGGAAATCAGCGGGGATTTCATTATTATTTTCAAAACATACTTTATTGGACTCAATATAATAAAATAACCAAAACCCAAAAAACATTCATTGGGTTTTCCATAACATTTCTTCCAAACTGAAGTTACTTTCATTATTTTGAATGTCCAAGGGCTGAAATTAATTAAATAACACACTATCTTACGTGGAAGTGAGTCATAAAATTGATGAAATTATTTTAAAACCATAAAATATATTTATGTTTTTCCATGATTAATAAATTCACTATAAAATTAACAAAGTCAATAAAAAATCGCATTATTTTAAAGATGAAACAAATATTTGGTGAATACCATTTTATATATTTATTACATCAAATATTGTTCATTACGATGTTATAACACACATATTATATTTATATGGATTTTATTTTTTACAAGAAAAATAATATTTCTCCAAAAATTATGAAAGACATACCATTGGATAATTTTGACACAATAATTTCAAAAATAATATTTATTTTATCAAAATAATTTTATTAATATATTAATTTTTTAATAATAAAATAGAATCGATAATATTGAGAAATGTTAGGCTTTTTTGACAATTATAATTTTTAAACTGTTATAAAATTACATTTTACTACATATAAATTATATGATCAATTATATTAAATAAAAAAAAATTCGTCATAATTTCTCAAAAATATATTATTTATCAAAAAAATATTTTTATTCATAAAAATAAATTCTTTAATTTAATTTAGATATTACACAATTCCATTTTGGTTTAATTATATCACTATATAATTTTTGTAAAATTAATTGCTTAATAATTTATAAATTTGAAAAATATTAGGAATAAAAATATTTATAATTAAAAGGAAAATTAAATATTAATATTATAGTTATAATGTTATTATTTATTACTTAATTTTTTTTACTCTTAATTAATTTATTTTCCTTCTACTATAGTAATTAAAATTTTCTATACTTACTATTAATATTACTCCACCATTATGCTGACCTTATGTCCTTTTGTTAATTATTTTGATTACCAAACATGTAATCCATTTTATCATAATAAATTCATAGAGGGAGAATAATTTTATATTGTATAAAATATACAAGCATTAAGAATCATAGTTTTTAAAATATACATTTCTCTAAGGAAAAATGATTTCATGTTAACTCTATAATTTGTAACATTAAATAAATGAATTTTTCATCACAAAGATATATATATATATAATCTAAAAAATTTATTTAAAACCATTCTCATTTTGTTTCATTTTTATTACAATTAATGTAAATCATTATGCATTATAAAATAGTTTTCATAAAAATTCATTTTTATCCAAAAAATAAACATATAAAAAAATATTGTATAATATTGATTTAAATGCAATTATCTGAATTTAATATAACAAAATAATACCCATGTTTCCTAGAAATAAAATTAAAATATTTATGGACATTTATATTACATAATTTATCTAAATAAATGACAATTTTACATTAAAGTTGTGTACGTCACTATTCATTGAAAAATCTATATTTTTTAAAAAATTCTAAATTTTTACCCATTGTTAATTTTTATATAATTATATAAAAAATAAAACATATTTTAAGAAATAATATCTTTAAATATTATATAAATTAATTATAATTTTGTTATAATAATAAATTATTTTTATTTTAGAAGAAAACCTACGTTTTTTTGAAAATAAAGACATTACAAAAACAAATTGATAATTTATTATGAATTTATTATTATATTTAGAATTTATATATTTATTTAAAAAAGTTGATAATGCAACTCATATCGCAAATTTTAATATAAATTTTAAAACTATCATATTTAAATAATCATTATATGTTTTGGTTCAGTGTTGTATATCTCATACACTACTGAACATAGTTATCTCTTTTATGTACATGTGGAGTTTCATTATTCCCTAATTTAATTTATTATGACCTTGAAATTCAATCTTGATATCTGTATGAATTTTTTTTACATAATAAAATTGCATAATTGTAAACCAACATAAAAAAAGGATAACTAAAACATCATCATGAAAATAGACAAGGGAAGAACAAAGGTCATTATATAAGTATGATTCCATGTGTGGGAGAATTATTGGGAAGTGAAAAATAGAAATAAATAATTAATAAGGTTTGACAGAGAACATTGTTAGGATATTTTTAACAGCAAAAGAAAACAAAAATCTATGATGTGAGATAAGACCATCAATTTTGAAAAAAAACATCATTTTGGGACAACATATAATTACATGTATTTCTTGAAAATTTTAATTTGTAGGCTTAAACCTATGTTATCAATGATTTATTTCCTAACATATTTCTTATGGGTTTGTTTTTGTTCATTTAATAATGGTTCTGAATGATACTGCAAAAATTACAATGATTATACCATTGGAGGGTCGAACCTGGTGTGATGTTTGGCTTGTTTTTGTGCACTAGTACCCAATCGAGTTTAGCACAAAACAATGTTATCATGTTTTACCCCTATGTAGATTTATTTCAGAGCCCAATAAACATTTATTATCCAAAACGTGGATTATTTCTTTGATAAACCTCTTAACCTATACATACAAATCTTTTGAGAATTTTTGTAATAATCATTATTATTCTTATATAATTTTATAATTTTTTCTAATAATAATTTCAAAATATGTAAACTTTTCCATTGACATCAACATGGAAAAACCTACACTAAATTTAAAATTAATTTTTTATTTATTAAATAAAATTTACACATAATATAACCAAATAGATATAAAATTATAGTGTCTTTAAAAAATAGTTACAGATCCTTGCATCTACAACATGGGATATAACAAAATTATTGAAAACTTCTTTAACATGCTTCTAAAATTCCACAGCATTGAATATTATTAGGGATAACATTGGGAAATACATAAAAATTGGTTGAGCTATATAACCGAGTAAGTGAATAAACATTTCATGAGGCAATACATGTTATAAAATATTTATATCAAGTGAAATATGGGATACTTGAATAATAAATCCTCAAATTTAATGATAATAATAACAGGGGAAATGTGGAAATGACTAAAACACTATATCATAATTATATGACACATATAAATTCCAATAAATATGGTTGAAAAAAACCATAAAGGAATAAATATATCTTCCTTACCCAAAATTAACTCTAATGAGACAAAATAATACCCAATGCATTGGATTATTATAAATCTTGGCCCTCCCATCACTTTAATTTCAATATCATGCTTAAGTGTTCCACATAGATCATACAACATGGAATTATTCATCATCATATTTTATTAAATCATCAAATTGTATAGATTAAATTAATGTAATTACCAATTGAAAAATGAATAATTTTATAAATATGATCACCCTTTATAATACATGGATAGGTATTCACTAAAAACATATTTGGGCACCGAAAATTGCAGTGAAAATTCGGCAGGATAATAGCTTTACTAAAAATTTCATAAAAATGGGTGGTGAGATCGAGAGGGGACTCTTGTCATTTTGAAATCAAATTTTAATTAATATATACATGTAATTAAATTTCCAAAAATTAGTAATTTGAAATAGAAGGCATATGATAATAGAGAAACATTAACAAAGAAGAGAACGTGAACATCACTTACTAAATTTTGACATGGAAACTAGTGTATATAATGGAATACAGAAGAGAATAAATGAGATATAAAAGGGTAAATAATTTTATATAAATTTAATGGACAATAATATAAATATTTATGAATATATAAAAACTAGTAAAAATATATATTAAGATCCATAACATAATATCGACACTAGAATGGAAATGGGAATAGATAAATCTCCTACAAAATTTCATCATCATAATGGACAAGGTAAGATTGTAAATGAGAGATGATAAATGGTATATAATAATAATAAAATAAATTTTATAGTAATGTAATTTTTTTTAATTAATTAAAATATATCAATCAATAAAACTAATTACCATGAATGTTCTTAAATTGAACTGAGGAGATGAAGGTCTTATATATGAGTGTGGGACTCCAAATTCATAATATGAGCATATTGAGATATTGGGGGTTACAAAGTAGGACCTTATAGAGGGTAAATTATATTAATGATGTGATTAAATGTTTTTTAGAGAAGTAAAATCTGGGATTGTGTTTATTTATATAGGATGTGAGTGGGGATTTCATTACAATTTTTCAAACATGGTTTTTTGGACTCTATATAATTTTATATCCAAAACCTCAAAAAACCAGGGTTTTCCAATTAATTCTACCAATTAGGAGTTTTTATATATTAAATGTTCAAGGGATGAATTTTATCAAATAATAACTTTGATTATGTGGAAAGGAGTCATAATATTAATGAAATTATTTTAAAACAATAAAATATATTAATGGTTTTGAATGAATTAGAAAAGAGTTTTATAAATACGAAAATAGAAATAAAATAAAAATATTTTAAAGTTAAACCAAAAATTTTATCATTGATACATTTCATTGTATTTATTTCATAAATTATAAGTCATTATGATGTCATAATACACACTATATTTTTATATCGTATTTATGTTTAACCCCAAAAATTGATTATCTCAGTAAATTATGAATAATTCTCCCTAAGATAATATAAATTTAATGATTCAAAAAATAATATTAATTTTAAAATTATAGTTATATATATTAAATGGTATCAGTAAAAATGTAATCATCGTTTTTTGAGAAATGATGGGTTTTTTGGCAATGAGTGTTTTTGAACTATTATGACAATTATATTTGACTTCATAAAAATTATATGATCCTTTATATTTAATAAAAATTATTTGATAGTATCAATTCTGTCAAATATTTTTTTTTTGAAAAAACACTTAATTCATCAAAATATTTTCCAAAATTCAATTTTATTATTACCCAAAACAATTTCTGTTTTATTATATCAAGAATATAATTTTGTGTCCAACTAATTACATAATAATTTATAATGTAAAAAATAACAAGGAATTAATATTTTAATAATTTTATGGAAAATGAAATATAAAAATTACGTTTTCATTATTTATATTCATTGTTAAATAATTTTTATTCTAAATTTTATATTTTCCTTTTACAATGGTAATTAATTTTTATTATACATACTATTCACATTCCTCCAAAATTATGTTGAGATTATAACCTAATATTAATTATTCAGATTTATAATGTGTAATACATTTATCAAAAATAAATTTACACAGGTGTATAAATTTAATTTTACACAAAGCTCACAATCATGTTGCAAAGTTGTATTTTCAAAAATAAAATTAATTAAAGAAAATATGAGTTCACATTAACTCTTTAACCCATATTCATAATCATATTAATTTTAGTACATAAATATTGATAATTATTATAAATGTTTAAATTAAAAATTTTCTTATTAGGTTTTATTTTTATTAAGTATAAAGGAAAACATTATGTATTTTAAAACACTGTTAAGAAAAATTATATTCAAATATTTAAAATAAACATATAGAAAAATACTATATTATATTGATTTAAATTTAACTAATTAAATTATAAATAGAAATCTAAAACCTTGTTACCTTAAAATAATTTAAATTTTTATTCAGACATTAATATTACTTGATTTATCAAAAAAGGAAATTCTTCTCAAAATCGGAAATTTTCACTAATTAATGAAAAACATATATCATCCAAAAAATAGTAAATTTTATCTATAGTTTAATTTTAATATAACTATACAAAAAATTTTGATCCTGGAATGAAATATATTTTCTATAGTTTCCTTAAAATAATTATAAAATGTTTTTTATAAAAATAAATATGAATAATTTTTCAGGAAAATATATTTTGAATAAGAAAAATGCATTAAAAAATAATTACTATTTTCTAAGAATTTATCACCATATTTAGAAAAAATATATATTATTTTAATATTATAATTAATCCTATGCCTATCAAAAAATTTAATTAAAACGATAAAACATTCACATTTATATAATCATTTTTTTTGGTTTGGTGTTGTGTATCGCATATGGTATCTAACAAGAGAATATCATTTAAAAAATAATGGAATTAAAAATATATACTCTTGTTCATAATTTTATCATTATTATTTTGTAATTATATGGAATAATAAAAGAGGATAATTGATATAGAAAGAAGAATCAATGGTCTTAGCTGATAGATTTTTATCATTTAAATCCCATCTATTGGAACTTGGGAGGTGGGTATCATCATTCGAATTCACTATTGAAAAATTATATGCCAATCTTCAACTTGTGAATCTTGAACAAAATCACTTATTATATATGTTATGTTTATCATGATTAGCACTCAATCGATGTTAGCTAAGGCACCCCACAAAAATACCATAATATCATACCTTACACAAAGGGTATATGTGGGTGTAATAATGGGTTTTATTACTAGACCATAGGTACATAATTTGTAATTCATTTGTATAAATAAAAATGGAATTCCATCAATATGGTTCCTTAGTAAAAATATAGGTTTAATTGTGATGAAATTTAATAAATTTTTTTGGGTCACAATATATATATTTTAAAAAATATATTAATTTATATAATAAACTAATGTATTTGGAATAATATCTATTTAAAAAAATATTAAAAACCCTCTTATTTAACTATTAATGATATAATAATATTATTACTACAATGAAATTTTTAATTTCCATGAATTTTAAATGCATTTTAATCCTACAATTATTTAATAAATAAAGATTTTTTAAAAAATAAATAATTCTCCTATTATTAAAATTTATAAGAATAAAATAGATATCAGTTTTTTAATCATAATATTGAAATTAGGATAGGGTAAATTTATAATAATTTTAAAAAATATGTTATTTATCAATGAATTATAAAAATAGAGTCTGGGTTTCTCACTATGTTTAATGACTTCATAATTATTTAAAAATGATGTAATAATTATTTATCCAAAATAGATGACAGAAATATGTTATTTTATAAAAATTATTTGTTTTGATATATTATAATCTAATTTAAAGCTAATAATTTACATTCCAAGATCTAAAATGGAAACATTGACATTATGAAAATTATTTTGTGGAAACTTTAATTTTTCATTCCAATAAAAGAAATATAATATGATTCTTGATTAATGGTGGTTAAAATAACATAAAGTTTTTCCCAAATTTCTAAAACCATGGTAAAAAACCTATGGAAATCCCATGACTCTTCATTTTCCACATCATAGATTTAAAAGGCCTATAATTGTATCTTGTTAAACAAATCCTCTTATTTTTTTATAAATACCCACCTAATTTCCATTTACATTCTCTTAAAATCCATACTACATGATGATATATTAGTCTATCCTCCCATGGAGTCACCACAAGGTGACCTCAAGCCACCAATATCGTAATCATCATATTTTCGGTGTATGATTTCAAGATAATGGAATTATCCCTTTTTTATCTTCAATTCAAAACCTTTTTTATATGTATTAAAATTTATTATGAATACTATATTATATTAAATTTTATTCACACCCTCTCTACAAATGTTTTTATTAATGGGATACCCTTTCCCGCTCTCATTTTTATTTTCTTTCAAATACATGGTTTAAAACTATTATGGAGATGAATTTATATCTCAAAACTTCAAACTTCTCCACATATTTAATTCAACATATGATAGTAATGAAATTTTTGATTATGATATATATCTCTCAAATTAAATAATAAACGAATTGGGTGCATCATTATTGTGGAATTATGCATTGCTTATGGAATATAATTACTAGTGAAGATATGGTTTATGATACCATGGTGAATAACCTTGGTAATTTTATTTATGTATCCTTGGTGATATTCTTATGAAAGTTAAAGTTAAATGTTATAACCCCATTTACATGTTAGGATTCATGTTCTTTATATTATGATACTCCAAATTTTCTATTTCTCATTCTATAATGAGATTTTTAATGTTCTTATTGATATTCCCCAAGATCACATGTAAACTTTATCTTTTCTTAATCCATTACTAAGCCTTATGATACCCATTTCCATTGATGAATGTCCCAGGATATTAGATGAAGTTAATGTAAATATAATAAACAATTATGAATCCTTCCATGTGTATTAATGTGATATTTTTTGTTTTAATGTAATTTTTTACTTTATTTCAAAGAAACCAAACATTAAAAGACCCTCTCTATGTACAATGTAATGAAATGTTTTCTAATAAAAAGGTGGGATTCTTTATGAACTCATTAATAATATTTATCTATTTTACTACATTAACATTTTTTAATTACAATATCAATAAATTATTATCCAACGTATTCTCTATTCCATCATAATCATGGATAATGACTAAAATATTGTTATGTATTTAGATCTAGTAAATCAGCAACAAAAAATTATCAATTTTATAAAAATAATTCATTAATGAGACTTTATCATTATGAATAATCACCATACATGGAACTAAATATGATCAAAACATGTCAATAAAAAGTCCATGGTAATAAGTTCCTTCACCATGCTCCTATAGTATATATGGGATTCATAATTGGTGTAGAATGAAAAATATTTTTTTCTAAATATGTTATTGAATTTCTAAACTATACGATCACTAAATATAAAATAACTTCCACCACAAATATTCCCAAAAAAGATTTCCTAATTTAGGGAAATCATGAATGGGGATGACACTAAATAATTATTTAAAATAGAATAGGATAAATATAATTAAATATCAATAATTAATAGTAATTCATTAGAGTTATGATGTGTAACTATTATGGATAAATTATAGAAATATTTTAGAATACTCAAGTAAAATACTATATATCTTTGAATAATTCAATTAATTTACAGTATAGTTTGACTGGGAAACTATTGTATAACTATTAACATTGAGGGTCATAAGTTTTTTTATATTGTATGATAAATGAAAAAACATTAGGTATTAAATCACATAATGCAATGTGCCTTCTTGAGCCATTACATTTCCAGTTTTGGGTATAAGAGTCGACTCACAGGTGGCTTGGGGAGGTTCTATGGTGGTGGTGGTATAGTAGAGATTCTATGGAATATTTAGATTCTCAATGGTTTACATGACATGAATAATTGATTTATGGATTGTACCATAAGAGAATTCATGTCTTATATGCGGTAGTGTAGGAATCCTTCATACAAAATAACATTGTGTGTGGGTAACATGGTGTGTAATTCAATAAAGGCCAAGGTCAAATGAATTTTAATAGAAACCAACATCATAATGGGATTTCAAGCCTTTTCAGTGTTTCATATATTTTAAACCATGATCCATGAGGGATTTTTCATCATTATAGTGATAGAAGGCATCAATGTGACAAGTTTCCATCATTTAATTTACTTTACAGCTAATTCATTTTCATTCTATCAATACACATCTCTATCCATATATTTTTTTAAAAACATAGGCTCTGAGGAGATATCTTGTATCTCACCCCTCCTTTATTCAATTATTTATCCTAGTTAATCCCTATTGAAGATTAGTGATGAATTGTCCGTTCATCCACATGAATTTTCGTGCATTATTTTTTTTAGAGATTTGATGTAGTGGTATGGTATTTATTTGAATTGTGCAGATGTATAAATTTTTTATAATCCATGATGTTGTTTAGGATGATATTTGGGTTTTCCATGTTGTTTTGGTTTGTTGGAATTTCTTATTTTTCTTATGGTGCATAGTGAGATGGAAAAAATACTTAAATATAAGGAGTACCTTATTCCAAATTATTTTCTATTACACATGATTGTTTTATATTATTCAAATTTTTTGGATTTTTTGTTCTAGCATACTCAATGATATATAATTTTTTATTTGATACGTAATGGTAATGGATAATGATTAAATTTTTTTCCATCTTTGTTATTATTTTGCTATTTTATATTTTATGAGCTTGATTACCTACTAAAAATTATGGTAGTTTGGGGTTATGTTCTCATTGGTTAATTTTTATTGTGACTTTTTTCTTTATTATGATTGTTTTAATGACACCCGAACCACTTATATTTTCTTAATGTAATGGATTCTCCGGGATCATGGATTGTGTACTAATTCCCCTAAAGTAAATAATTTGAACAGATAAATACATGATTAATCTATAAAAAGGATTTTATGGGTATTTATACCATAATATGGGTGTAAATGTGTTGGCCTGTCTATCCATGTTTTGTGGTGGTAGTTATGGACGGTGGTATGTGACATTGACATGAAATGGTGGTGTTGTGGGGATTGTTTTATTAATGAGGACGATGTGTTGATTGTTTGTTCTATGTTGTGTTTCATGATGATAGTTTCCTAGGTTCTAATATAATTAGAGAATAATTATATTAATAGATGGGGTTTGGTTATCTTAAGAAAATGGAAATGGGAATAAAATAAAATAAATGGGGATATATAGTGGGGCTTGTTTTGTCTTCTAATGAAGGTGTTAAGGGTATTATGGATTCTTTTTGTTACATGGTGTTCTACATTTAGAGGTGGTAGATAATGTGGGGATATTGTGTGTTTATTTGTGAGTGATTTTTGAATTAATTTTCTATTCTTGTGAATGTAGAAATTAATTATATATGTACATTAATTATGATTTCAATACAAAACCCCACCAACATGGATCACTATTTTCCAACACCCTTAAATTCACATGGGGTGTTACTTCCGACATCCTAGTGATGGGGGGAGGTTTGATGGATGCCCACTCTTCCCCACCCTTTCTTTTAAGTGATTATGCCATGAACATTATATGATGGATAGATGATAAATGTTACAATATCTAGATGTGATGTTATTATTGTTGATCATTAGAGGGTTGATCTGGTTGAGGAGGATAATTAGTGGAATATGATATTGCATGATTTTTACCTGCTAGACTTGGGGTATATGAGGTTTCTGTTTCTAAGGTTTAGACATAGAGATGGTTGGAGGAGCTCAAGATCATATTATATATGATCTGATCCTTGGATGTTTATAGGGTCATATTGGATATGATTCATATGCTAATTGTTTTTTAAGTAGTAGTCATTTTTTTGTGAGAATATGGAGAAATATTCTTCAAGGGTTGACCTATAATAAGAATTTCAACTACCATTCCATTCATCGATCACGATGGTTGAAAATAGGTAGTAGTGTCTATCCCTTTATCAAGGGGTTTTATATATGAGAGATTAATATCTGGTTCATGGAAAACATTCAGTTTAACGTAGATATATTTCTAGATGTGGAGTCACGAGTTAGGAACCATATAGAGGAAATACATCTGTAATATAGTATGTAGTGACTCCATTTACATTATTGATGTATCTAGATGTTCAAGATAATTTGTAAAACATTTATTAGATACACTCATAATTATATTTACCATGAAAAGAGAGACAAAATGGTTCCTAAAAGTGTATAGTTATTTTTGGAAGGTCAATTGAACAATGAATTTCATGTTTTCCTCCAGTTGACAGTTGACCTCAGAAACTTCTTTTAAGCCTTTAGGGGCTAGTAGTTTTGGTTACATTACTAGGGTATTTATGCTATTTAGTTTTGTATGTAAGTTTCATGGATATTGTTGGAATCAGTTCTAAATGATATATAATTATCCTTTTTTAGTGTTGTTCAGGGTTAACATCATCTTCTATAATAGTTTCCATCGGGTTATTTCATCTACATGGGATGCTATCTTGTTCTCCATCCAGAGTGGATATGACAAGTTGGGTTGGGCAGAAAAATGTTCCCAATATTATAGGATCTCTACATATGAGTGTTATTAAATGTAGATGTAAGGAGACTGGTATAAGAGATGCAAATAGTTAAATTCATGCAGCGGAAGTAGAATAAGAGAAGGGGAAAAAGATCATTATTGGTATGATTACATAATTTTATAGCATTATTTTCTTAAAAAATTGATGATGGATAATTGTGCTTATTTATATTACCTTATCTATTCTGTTCCCTAGGAATAGATATTGAGGACATATGGTGACCCTGATCTTGAGTAGACCAGTTAGAGGTTATAAAATCATGTTTGATGTGATTAAAGGGTGAAGACTGAAGATGGATCCACATTAGTCCCATGGGGACAAATTCTTACATCATGTGTAGTTGGATGTTATCATCTTGGGAATTTACTACTTTTATTTTATGAATGAAGATGTTGACTATAAATAGATGATATTGGTGTTCTCTAATGTGTATGGCCATATTTAATTTTCTATTAGCGAGAAGAGATTGCAGGTGTATTGTAGTTTGGTGGAGAATATTATTTCTTTTATGGATGGGTTTTCTAAGGAAACAGTGGGTGCTTGGATAAAGGTGTATCTTGTGGTATTCATTAAATTTAGGAATGTTTTTCTCAATGATAAAATTACACTACCCCCAACAATCAATGTGATTTTTAGTTTAGGATAATTTTATATCTCAATGATTTTAAAATTTTGATGGATGTTTATCAGATGGTTCCCTATGATTTTTAGGAATTGAGGATTCAGATAGATGATCTAATGCAGAGTGTTTTCATCTATCCTATAGTGTTATCATGGGGTGATCTAGTGTTATTATCAATAATGACCGATGATATTATGAGATTATGCATTGACTTCCATAAATTTAACTAGGTGACTATCAAGAGTCATTATCCATATTTAAATATTTAATATAGTTTTGACTTGTTTTATGGTGGTAGACATTTAAAAAAAAATTATATAAGGACTGGATATCAAATGGGGGGGGGGGTTAAAAGTCCAATTTACTGAATATTATGTTTAGTTTTAAGAAATTATTATATTATGGTAACGCCATTTCGTGTCAAAATTGCATCAGCTATGTTCAAGAGACTCATTAACAATAGGTTCTATGATTTTATGGACTAGTTCATACTTGTTTTCATCAATTACATATTGATATTCTCAATATAAGAGGAGGATCACAGTAACGAAATCAATGATTACCAATAAGTTATTTGATAACACCATAACAACATATTGTTTTTCAATTTTATGTTATGGATTCATGATATGTATGATTACATGGAAATGTGGTCCCCTAATAAGAAGCAATCATGGAACCATTTAATGATGAGGCATTTGTTTCTTTAGAAACCCCTAAGTGCGTATTATATATTATGGCCTTATTGACCATTATGGTTATTATTATAGGTTCATATTTTATTTTTCAATGTCTATGACACCATTAAAATCATTTAAAATAATGGAACATAGACAAATAAGTACTGTACTTTTTCAATATGTACTCAAATACCTGAAGGGTAAATTGGTTAGTGCTCATGTTGTCCTATTTCGAGAGAGGGCTGACGATTTCTGTTTTTTCTGATGTTTCCTATTAGTTATTGGTATTTATCTTGATGTACAATAGGGACGGGATATCTTATGGTCATAAATAGTTATTCCCCTATGATTGTAATAATTCCACCGATGACCCATAGCAAAATGTTGGTTTTTTTCATTGGAGTTGTGGATACATTACCTCATTAAAGAGAAATTTGTGATCTTCATAGATATAAAGATTTTTAGGTCTATGTTTTTTATGGATTTTCCCTAATATATCTTAATGTAGGGAGATGTAGTTTCATTGTTATTGAGATTTCATTTTATCCTTATCCTTAGGAAAGTGAAAAATTGTTGATATCACATTGAGAAGGATGTCATGGAATGATGTGTATTGAGAGTCTAGGGATTTTAGGTGTAATATTTTTGAACGGGTGGTTAATAGTTTAGGATTTTTATTTCATATTATAATGAAATCCTATATATTTTTAATTTATAGGAGTTTTATCAGGGATACACATAGTCATAGGTGATGGATGATCGTTTTTTCCCGGGTGATGCAATTGATGGATTATTAGAGGAAGTTGGGAACTAGTTATTGTATTAGGGGAGGTAATTTGTTTCGCTGGAGATTCATAATGGAGTCCCCTATGAGTTATAGGTCAAATTTTTTTAGAATTATAAAATATGTATAATATATTGAGGATTCAATTTTGGTGGCCCAGAATTAAATGGGTGGTGGTAGAGTTTGTGGATCAGTGCTTGTATATTTAATAGCTAATGTTCCATAATTTGGATCCTAATTGTTTTCTGAATCCATTGGATATCATTTATTATAAATAGGATAACATATTAATATAAATCATCAAAATATTACCTTGAGCTTTGGGATTTTGTGACAAAATCTTTGTTATGGAAGATTATATGATAAAATAAACTCACTTTTTAGTAGTTAAAGAGTCATGTGGTATTGTTTTTTTTAAAATGAGTTATATATCTGATGTGGGGAGGCTTCATGGTGATCTAGAGTCTATTTATTTAAATATAAATGAAAATTACACCTTATGAGTATGGAATGGTATTCAACAAGATTTTTGAAATTAGTTTCACTAGAACACTATTTTCCACCCTCAGACAGATGAGGAAATAGAGTGGACTCTCCTGAAATAGGTGAATATGTTGTGGGAATTCATCTTGGACTTTGAAAAATCATTGGATAAGAACTTTAATCTAGTTGATTTTTTCTACAATAAAATCTATCACTTTTCATTGTATGGGATTTGTTTTATGCATAGTATGGTTGAACTTTTAGTAATCAATTGTGTTTGATAGAGGGAGGGGAATCAGTAGTTCATGGTTAAGATGTGGTTTAGAGAACGAAGTTAATGTTTTAGCTTATTTGAAAGGGATAAAAGATGGGTAAGACCAAAATAATTTTTATGTTGATCAAAAATAGTGGACATATATGTTTTAGATTAAAGACCATATATTTGTGAGAGTCTCCCCTTGGTGTGGTCAGTAGAGTTTTTTAGGGGTATTTTTTTATTCACTATTTATTGCACCTTTTTTATCATTATATCATATAAATATATTTATCTTATACTATTTAATTATTATTGACTAATAAATCACCTATATATCATTACTATGCATTTTATAGAACCTTTTATTATGTTTCATTTCCAAATGTTATGAATAATGGTTTTAAGATGGGTATGACTATGAAGTGTTCTATTTGACAATAGTATTTTATATATTTTTATAATCATCCCAAAAATTAAATGATTATATACCTTGAATCCTAAGGCATTAAACCCAAATTATCTTCGGTAAGGTATTGATGTGATCTGAATTTAATATTCATGAGAATTATGTAATATATGTTGGTGTGATGTTTTGGTATCTTATGTTGTTATTATTGGATTATTTTGAATTTCATTATTTTTTTATTTAAAAATATTTGTGAGAACCCGTACGATAATCATATGTATAGTATGAAATCCTATGTTTTGTAAATAAACGGATTTTTATCTTATAATTAAATACATCACATTCTAGATACTAGAATGTGTATGAAGCTATGGTACATATACCCTTATGGTTAAAAATTCTTAATTGGGTCGATTTGGTGTCGAATTCATTTTCAATGGTGCATGATGAGGGTTTCTAATACAACACAAATGGATAAAAACTCCATGGGGATATTCTTTCATTAGACATTATTGTATTGTGAACCATTATGAGTTATTTAAATAGAAATTGATGATCAATAACCAAATTTAAACTATTTTATCATAGATTGAAAATACGGTGTCCTGATTTAGACATCCAATAGTTCTTTTCCATGATTATATGATTAATTACCGTCAATATATTTTCTCACATTATGAAATTTTATTTTTTAAAATGGTAGGAAGTATATGGAATAATTCTAATGCTGAATTTTATGGATGATGAAGTGAGAATGAACATGATTAACAAAGTCAAATCGAAGATAGAATCTACGTATTTTTTAATTATCCCGTCATTCTATATCAAGATATGATTACAAAAATTAAATTTATCATGTTTATGACTAAAATAAAAAAGATAAAAATATATTTCCTTAAACCTATAGTGGAAATATGTTTCTACTTCCTAAATGTATAAAATGTGGAAAGAAGCACTCATAAGAATGTCTCAATGGAATAGTAATAAATTTCAATGGGGAAAATGAACCAATGTGGTAATTGCTATGTGAAATGATAATTTTTTTTCAGTCCAATGAATGTGAATAAGGGTACCTTTAAGGTATTATTGATGATTTAATTTTATAAATATAGAAGGTATGGGAATTATAAAAATTGATTTCTTAGTGAGTATGATCATGAAAATGATCCACAGTATTTATGATTAAATTATTTACAGATGAAGAATATGAAACTATGAATGACATATAAATGATATGAATTATGATAACAATATTTTTAGGTTAAAATTTAGAAAAATAATTAAATATTGGTCAATAAATCATAACAAATGATTCATTTTCCTTATTTGTGGAAGGATGTATTACGGAATGAGATAACGTGTGCTTTTTAATCATTTAATAATTATTTGGGAAGATAGAAGTGTTTATATATTGGTATATGATAATAATTTTGTAGATATGTTTTATAAATAATTTTTTATATAGAGTAATAATGAATCATATAGGTGTTATTTTATATTAATTTGTCATTAATGAATTTTTCATAGGTTGAATGGTTTTAATAACATTGAAAAGGGATTATGTTTCATAAAGGTATTTTTGAAAATTATTAATTGAGGGATAGATAAAAGTTAAGATGTTCATTATGATTAAATAATAATTTTTATACAGGTCAAAGAGATGATTTATTTTGATTAATAAAATCGGTAACAATTGATCATAATGAAATTAATTAATTATTTTAGGAAGATAAGATTAATGTTTAATTTGAAAAAGATAATTATATTTTTTGATTTAGGGAAAATATAATATAACATATAATTTAATTAGAGAAATAAGGATATATTTAAATTTTGGATTTATTTTTTTCAATGGGGTTTTATGGTGATTCAATTTATTAACTTAATTTATGATAACTTTTGACAAAGGTCTTCGCATTTTTGGTGTTTGAAATTATGAGCTACATCATATTGTTTTGGGATAACTAGTATTGATGATCATGGATGATATATACGAACAAATCATTCAATGTATTTGGGGTTTTGAATTTTCTCAAACATATTTTTGAGGTGTTTAACACATAACTATTTATATAATTGTTTAACATGAACATTGGGTGCTATTGATGATGTCAGTACCCGAACATAGATACTCTTTTTTACTCTGTTTTTTAGTTACAGACCCCTTTTTTGAGAATCGAGTTGAGACCCAGTTTAAATTTTTGAATGTTGGGAATATTTTTAGGGTTTTAAGATGATGAATAGGCAACACACAACTAGAGGAAACTATGAGGTCAACCTAGGTTCGAATATGAACACTATTGGAATATGAAGAAGCCAGCACACCATTAACACATGGTTAGTTGAGATTTAAGGGTTAAATATGAAGTTTTTTTGTATTTTAATAAATAAAATAAATTAAAATAAATTCACATAACAATTTAAAATTAAATAAGGATAATTTTTTAAACATAAGAAATATATTAATATTATTGTTGATAATAATAATATTATTCCTAAAATTATTATGTTGACTATAAATTTTTTATAAATAATTTTTTATTAATTTTACTTTTAAAATGTTTATTAATATTTTATATATATATATATATATATATTATTAATATGATGATGATTATTAGTAATTTCTATGTTGTTGTTATTATTTTAAATAATTTATTTTTTAAAATCCCATAACCCCTTATCCCTAACCCATCCTACATGAACCCCTAATTACCCTAACCCTCTCCTTACAAGTCACCCATCCCACCCTTGTACACTCCCCTTACTAACTCCATCCTCCTTGAGCCGCCATCCCCTCTCCAATCACCCTCCCTCACTTGCAGCCACCCCTCTTACACATTCAACTCCCTCACCAGTGCCCTCTCAATCCTCCCTAAATTGTTAGTGGTCCCCTCTCCAGTGTGCAACCTAGATGGTGTCGGCCCCCTCTTAGTAGCACGACCCCCCCCCCCCCCCCCCGATGGTACCCTCCTCCTCTAGCAGCTACCCCCCATCTGGTGAAGTTTTTGTTCTAAATTTTTGGGGTTTCCAACACTTTTTCCAAACCATAAATGCAGGGTTGATATGTGAAAAAATATCCTATGATCCTAGGGTGTGAGGATCACATATGGGGATTAGATCTCCCTCCCCATGAATATTTTTTGCATATTCACTTGTTTGAGGTAGGTGATTCCAATTTTTTTATTTTATGATGATAAACCTTCATGAATAAATGGTTTAACGAATTATTGAACTTGATAAACACATTTATAATACACATAATTAGATTTTATGGTGTTATTAATATTTAGAATATGTTAAAAAATTATTTTCTATTAATTCTTCAATTGTGAATTTGTATTGAGGTATTTAGTTTTTTTTATTAAAATGACTATTGTTTTCATAAGATGAAATCCAGATTAGATGTGATTATTTGACTTTAAAATGTTTTTTTAATTTAGTTTTAAATTATGAATTTTGGTTAATGTCAAATTGGATGATTTTAAAAAAAATTAAAATATGTTTTTCACCACCAAGATACATGTAACATGTTTATTTTGTTGTTTCCAAGTAGTTAATTTTTTTTAAAAATTAGTTTTGGAGTGGTTATTTGTTTATGCCTTAGTGGATTGAGGTGAAAAGAGTTTCATAAAATTACAATGGATTTTTGATTTTGGAAATAGTTTTTTTGGATATTTTGTACATAAAAATATTTATTTAAAATATTGGATTTTAGATTGCTAATTTATTGTGTGTATAAGTTAATTCTTTATCCTATTGTTTTTGTTGGAAAATATGAGCCACTTTTTTTAAAATTTGTTTTGATGTTTTCATGGTATATTGGGAAGTGCCAATGGATGTTCAAACATTATTTTTTTCATGTAGGACATTCATGAACATGAATTAAAATGAATATGGTGCTTTAAAATAGTGTTTTCCTTTATATCGAGTTTTTTTAGTGATTCTATGGTTTTAAAATTATAACATGGATCCTTAAATAGATATTTTTCATATTATTTTTTGTAATATTTGTAAAATAATTTGAATAAAATAATAAAAAGGTAATATTTTTTGTCAAATGGGGTGTGTTTTGGTATAATATTGTATTAAGGTCATATATTCATTTTTTATCGGTCTTTATATTTCCTCAAATATTGGAAAAGATTTGGTAAAGTTTTTTATAATTTGAAATTTGAAGGGATAATTTGGATTTGGAAACAAAAAAAATATTTGTTTGTTTTGGAAATATTTTAGAGCTATTTTGTGTCGAATATTAATGGAATGTATTATAGGCCTATTTGTCACATTACAATGATATAAATGAATTTGGCCTTAAAATAATAAAAGCTCGGTTGGAATATTTGAATGTTTTGAGGTGTGTTTTTGAAGAAATGTGACCTTCCAGTGCAGTTCAAACATTTGATGATTTGAAATATATATATATATATAGGATCTCAATAGGTGGGATATACCATAATGGTTTATCATATAAGGTGTCCATTTTTAGTGTAGGATAGTGAAGTGACAGAAGGAAAGGTGAGTCATGTTTGTGAGGGCCACCTATATACATAGATTAAATATATTTACCATAGATTCATGGTTTCCATTTATAGGAATGTGTGATGGTTTCTAATCACACTCGATTAGATGAGTTGGTGCCCTGGGGATTTCAGATAGGCCAGGTGGGATTTCCACATGATTGGATAGTATAGGGTGGGCAGTTGGTTATAGACATTGGGGATTCACCATATTCTGATATGTGGTTCTGAACCGAGTATGTCAAGGGTTAATTTATGGATGTTTATTATATATGATAGTTAAATTTCATATCTACTTGTTTGTACCTTATGCACTTATTTTTCTATTTATAAAACATATTTATTTTTATCCCTTCTCTATTGTTATGTAGTTTTGGTTATGGTAATATAATGGTATTTTTTCTGGAAAATAAAAGTGGAATGTGTTTTATTTTAAAACGGAAAAGCTGGGACTATTTTAAAAAATGGGAAAACATATTTTTATAAATGAATTTGAGAACAGTTTTAATGGAATATTTTTAAGAATAAAAAAATAAATGGAATACACGGTTTATCTTTTCCATTCCGACTAAGAACTTTAGTGATCATTCTAAAATTACATTTTCAATTTCCGAATCCTATAGTTATGGATATCTCTTATAATGAGAATGGTTATATGTTTGGTGGTGACCCATGAAGTGAAATGGATGTATATTTCCCTATTAGAATATGTCTTATTTTATGCTGCTAGTCATCTTTTTAATTTTTCAGTTTGATTTCCATTTTTTTGTCTTATATTCAAGGACCAAATCATTCCCAATGGTTTTATCTTGATGGCCAAGACTAGTTTCCAGCTTGTGGGGATTTGGAACACCTTTTGGGCTAGCTCGGGTGACCGGTTAAACGTCAACCCAATCTGGATCATGAAAAAATGTTACCAGTGGAGATCCTCGATATATGGGTTGTCCGATAGTTGGCAATTTGGATTTTTGGGGCTCATGAGTTTGGTCATGGGTTTATTCCTGATCACCACCACTCAGGATGAAACCTGAGATAACTGGGGTAATTTGGGAATTGAGTGATTATATTGTCTTTGTTTGTTTTTGATTGAGTGATAAAAATGAAGCCATGGTGTTGTTATGTCATGATTTCACATGGAGTAGTGACCCATTTGGAGAATGATTACATGGTTTAAGATCAACCTAGTTGTCCATTCCTACTTGTGGTATGTCTGAGTACCATGTCGTTGGGTTAATCATTACTACTATATTCTATGACTAGCAGCCTTGTGTATGTGGTGCATTATCATATTTTTTTGTTATGAGTGTTTTTTGGAAATAAATGTGATTCTGAAATGAAAATGTTTTTTTTCAAATGTTATTAAAAAGGTAATGTGGATTTCTATAATGAAGGCTTTTTTGCATGAGAATTTGGTGTATTTTTAGACTTGCTATAAAAATGTGTTGGTTTCTTTTAATCAACATTTTCATATGTGGTGTTATGTATGGAAAGTGCATGTTGGAAGGAATATATGGTTGTGGATGAACACAAGTCTGATGGTTCATGGGATTACTTCTATGTGTATTTGAAATGAAAGGCTTGACCTTTTTTATTATAATGTAATTTTATAGGGGAAATGATCTTGGATATTGAATTTGGATTAAAAAGTGTGTTGAGATTTTAGAAAGTGGTATGGAAAGATGGTGTTCTGAAATTTAAAATGTAAAGGGGATTTTGAAAAGTTTATTTTTGATTATTCTTTTATGTTTTTGGCTTATTATTATATTGCTTGAATTGAGATATTATTTCTGATTATGTTTTATATTGATGTAACATTTTAATTTATGTTTCTCATGATGTTCAAAACAAACCACCTAGAAATGTCCCCAATGTTTCTGATGTGTGATGCCTAGTTTAATAGTCTTCTCGAGTGATACCTGTATTTCACATTGATCGTGGTCTTTTTGAGGAAATATAATGGATTGAGGTAGTGCAATGTATCTTTATGAAGTTGGGCTCTCCCAATGATATTAGATTTCGAGCTGTCATTGTTTTGTTTGAATATCCATCTTTGGGAGAATGAGAGTTTTATCTCCAGGTAATTATTTTATTGTGGGATGATGTTGGATGATTTTAATTATTTATTCATCGAATGGTTCATAACTAAGTATTTAAAGATGAATAAAATGAAATAACATGTGAGTATTAAACAAGGCCAATGGCTAGTGAAGTCATATTTTGACCACTTTATGGATCTGGTATACTTATTTCTAGAATTGATATTAAAGGATTTGATGCATACCTATCTCATCACCAGGGGTCTTTTTCAAGAGATCAAGAAACAAATACAATATATTTTGTACCATCATTTCAAGAAGCAGGTAGATTATGATTTCCTAGATTAGTTGTATTACAGAGTGTATGTAGTTGGAAATGTGGCGTATTTAGTTGCTAGTGAATATACCTTGTATAGCAAGAACTGCATGTAGGAGGAACCTATTCTAATAGAGTAATCTCCATTGTATCCAACTTCTAGTTTTTCGGACTGTTCGGTTGTGTTCCATCAGTGTGGTGGGTTAAATAATATGAACCCATCATGCTACAACCCCTCGAAGATATTTCATCATTTTGGTAGTCGTGTACATTGAGAGATTTTTTGTAGGTATGGTCACCTGATGAAGTCATTTTATTAAGAGGGTTATATTGACTCAATATGAGAATAGAAATTATTTAGCCATCAAAGCCCCAACCATAGGTCTTGGGGTGAATCTCATGCACAGTTAGGAGTTACAGTGTGTGTGAAGCCTCGGTCCAAGTTTTATGTCCTGTGTAGATATTGGAACATTAAAAGTATTTTTTTTCTTGTTGTTATAATGTTAAACGTTTTTATCATTGTAAGATTGTCGTTTCCACTAGATATTGGGATGAACATGTTCTATTATAGTGAAATATGTTATGTATTTTTGAGTGTGGCTTTTGGAATAATGCATTTTTGGTTGAGTGTGTTTAAAATGTAAGTGGTCTAGTTTTATGTTGGGAGTTCCCGTGTTGGCCCCATCCCAATGGTTTTGTGTTTGAGATTTAAATTTCCATTCTAGTTGAGTGTTTATGGTTGGGAGAACCCTCTTGTATTATCTTGTTCTCTTGTGTTGTGGTTTTATTTTGGTCGGTTGGGTGTGACTTGTGGTGTTAATAGTCACCCCAAGGTTCTTGATTCCTCTATTGGTTTGGTTCAGTCATGGACTTGAGTGTTGATTGTACTTTAGTGTGGTGACTTTTTGGGGGAATAAAGTTCAAATGGTGAGGGGAATCGTCAAACCCCAACACAATACAATTTATATTTAATCTTTTCTAGGCCTTGGACCCATTTGGTTGAGGGTGATGTTGACACTTGGTTATGATTTAATATGATGGGAGACAATTGGTGGGTTTTCGGATAGCGCACGAGAACCACACAACTATTGGAAACCATGCAGTTAGGCCAGGTAGTCATGTGACTTATTTTGTAATGGACTGAAGTGGTCATACATCTCGTGTACTCTCTCCTGTGTTAGGTAGGGTAATCATGTTGTTTCGAAATATTCCAATAAATAAAATAAAATAGAATAAATTATGATACAAATATTAAAATAAAACAAGTAGAATGTTTTGACCATAACAATAGAAATATGATTTTTGTGGATAATATAATTACTATTCATAAAATTTTTGTTCTTAATAATTTTTTTTATTAAATTATAAGTATTATTAAAATGATTATTCATATTTTTATAAATATTATTATTATTATGAATTAGATTATTATTATTATTATTATTACTTTATTTTATTAAAACATAATCCCCATTATTCCTCACCCCTAATGTTTGACCCCCCTCTTCTGCATACCCTTTCCTTATGTGTCACCCAACCCTACCTATTTTCACTCCCCTAGATGGTTCCCTCCTCCTAATGTCACCCCCACCTCTCTGGCCATCCCCCCTCTCTGTCTTCCTCCACTTTAGTGTGTGACCCCCCTCACCATTGGTATCCTCCTTGGCGCACAACCTCACTAGCACCAGCCCCCTCTCTATTGTGTGACCCTACTGGGACTTCCCTCCTCCGATGGTAGATCCCCATTCCAGGGAGTTCTCTTCCATTTTTGGGGATTTCATTACTTTGGAAGAACCCTAGTGGTAGTGTTGATGTGTGGGTAGTTTAACTTTGAACTATGGTGTGTAGATTGTCCCGTGGGATCAGTTCTCCCTCCCCTTGAAGTTTCATTGTATCCATACATGTTTAATGTATGTGATTCCATATTTTTCATTTCTAATAGAATCCCTCGATGTTAGAAAGATTCAATAAAATTTTGAACAAGATTCAAAGATTCATAATACACATAATTTTTTGGTTATTGTGTTTTGAAATTATTAAAACATATTATAAATTGATTTTGATATGATTTGTAAATTATCTCTATGTATTGATGATCTTAACATGTTCAATTAAAATGATTATTATTTTTCTTAAGATGAAATAAAATTGTTCTATGCAACTTATCCTTTGAAATATTTTGTTAACTTTATTTTAATTTATGAATTTGGGTTAATGTGAAATTTAGATTCTTTTAATCAATTATGAAATATGTTTATCCCCTCCCTGGTAGAAGTAATTGTATTATTTTGTTTTTTGTTTTATTCTAGAATTTATTAGAAATGTGTTTTTAAGTTATTTATAGTTTATGAGTTTGTGGACTCATACATAATGGGTTTGATAAAATTAAAATAGAGTTTTGATATAGAAAATAGATGTTTTAGGTGGGTTTTTCCCTTATAAATATTTCTTTAAAATGGTTGTATTGTTGATAGGGAATTAAAATAGAAAATTCATAATTTATAGGACTATTATTTGGTTGGAAAATATGTGTAATATAAATAAAACTTGTTATGGATGTTTTCATGGACTATTGGGAAGTTACACTGGATGTTGGAACATCCATGGGTGTATAGTTTTCACACATGGATGGGCGATCAAATGAATATAATACTTTAAAACAATGTTTTCCTTCAAATATGGTTTCTTTAATGAATCATTGGTTTTCAAATTATACCTTGGATACTTAAATGGAATTTGGTTTCTAAACTGTTCTGGGAATATTTCTAAAAATAATTTCGAATGAAATCATAACAGGTATTCCCATTTGGAACATTGGTGTGTTTTTTAAGGCATGGATCGAAGCCATTTTTGGCATGTTTTATAATATTGTACATTTCATAATTGTTGGTAATGGACCTTGTAAAAGTGTATATATATAGAAATTTGAAGCGCTATTTTTTTTCCAAACATGGAAGCTATATTTGGTTTTTTGGAAATTTTTTTAGATATTTAGTGATATATTATAATGACATGTTTTTAGGCCTCGTTGGCACTTTACGACGTTATAAATGAATTTTCATTTAGAAGATTAAAACTCCAATTGGTATCACTGTATGTTTGGAAGTGTTTTTAGAAGCAATGTGATGTGAAGACCTAGTTGTAAACATTGATGATTTGATGTGTATATATATATACAGAACCATTATAGTAGTGATATCCCTTTTTGGTTTATTATTTTGGGTGTCCATGTTTGGGGTGGGCATGTGCTGTGATGGAATGTATGGCGAGTCATGTGTTCGAGGACCTACTACATAAACAACTTTTGTAAATTTACACTGGGTTACGAGGCATATTTTAAGGGATCGAGCTAAAATTTCTAATTATCCTCGATTAGATGTTGTTGTACAACTTGGATTGTAGATAGGCTAGGTTAGTTGTTCCACTGGATTGGCCAGTTTAGGGTGGCCAGTGGATTATAGACTTAGAGGCTTCACAATTCACTGAATGGTGGTTCCGAACCAAGTACGTCTCGGTTCCTTTTAGGGATGTTCATGAAATCCCTTGGTTACATTCTATATCTTCTTATTTTTATCCATCTACACTGTGTTTTCTATTTAACCTACGTATTTATTTCCAACACTTCCATAATATTATCTGGTTTGAGTTATTGTTATAAAATAGTAATTTCAAAAAAAGGTGGTGTGTTTTTTATTTTAAAAAATTAAATTTATGTTTTATTAAAAAATGTGAAAAACATATTTTTATAAATTCATTTCAAACTTGTGTTAATGGAATGCTTTTGATAAATGTAAATATGTGGAGTCCATGGTTTATCATTTTCATTCTTACATAGTATTTCAATGCTCATGCATACTTAATCATTTCAGTTTCAGTTTTCTATAGATTTGGATCGATCATCGAATGACTGTTGTTTTATGTTTGGTGGAGACCCACAATGTCTCTTGGATGTATTTTTTACTGAGAAAATTTGTTATATTTTCTACTGCTAGGTCAGTTATTCTTGTTCAATTTGATTTAAATTCATTTGTTAATGTTTTTTTCATTCCCCAAATCCTTACCAAATATCTTATATTGATTCCCTTTACTAGTTTCCAACTTTTGGGGATTGGGAACGACATTTTTTCCCTGCCACAGGCTGGCTCGTGTGACCAGCTCATGGTCAACCCAATATTGTTCGTGGTTGATGAGGTTTTAGAGTTTAGGGTATTATTTTATCTTAGGAAGATCTAACAAAATTTTATATCCTTGGATAACAGTTATAGTTTTCAAAAATATATTGATACAAAAAAACTGAATTATCAATAATTTTTAGATTGTATGATTTTCTAAGAGTTAAAATAATTATTTATGAATGAATAATTCATTTTGAGTATTTATATATTATATTACGAGAATAGATACAAGTGGAAATTAATCAAACCATTAATAAAATATTTAATTGAGTGTATGAAATGGAATGATATCATGCAAATATGTTTTATTATATTCAATATGATGATTGTAAAATTAATCCTGAAAATCATGGAATAAAATATTAAAAATTTATCTGTATTGTTATAAAAATCAGTTATGATGAACTAGTTTATTTTCACCCTTATAAATTTGTGGTTATTATTTGATTAAAATTATCATGAATATGTTTGATATCATTATTTTTTGTTCTTTTTACATATTATTTCACTTCTTGTTAATGTTCTCTTTATCTAGGATACATATTATGTGTTCTTTCACATGTGCTTTATATTTTCGAAATCAAATTTTCAAATTATGATTTATTTTTACTATTTGAAAAGTGGGTTTCCAAAAGTGTTTTTTTAAAATGTTGAACCCAATATTACATAAAAAATATTGAGGATACAATTTATTTAAGGGGTGATAATTCAACACTGCATATTTTTTCATTAAAATTGTAGTTTTACAGCTTGCTTTATACAAAACCAAATGTTTTAAAGAACCAAGATATAATAATAAGTTGTAACATACTCATTAAATTTATTTCTAGGAGAATAATTTCAAATATTATGACATATTTTTATATATATTTTTAATAATTTAAATTTTTATCATCTTATAATAATAAATACGTACAAAATTTCCAATAAAGACATTTTATGTTTCAATAACATTATTTTTAATAAATTTGTCTTATCATTTATTGATTATTAATTATAATTAATTTTACGATTTTTATAATTTTTATTTGAGATAAATAATATCATATTTTATAAAATAATTTCAATGTAATCTCTATGTATTTTGTTATTTTTTTAAAAAATTTATTTTTTAGTGAATAGTGAAAAATACCAATTTTCATAAAAGATACATTTAATTTAATTAAATTAATTATTTTAACAACTAAAATATTATTTAATTGTATCTTAATAAATTATATATTACATTCAATTATAAAAAATGTTGTTAATTATTTTTTATTTGGTATATATTTTATTTCTAGGTATTTTTTTCGGCATAATTACACATTTTCCTCAATTTTGATTTTATTTCCGAAATATATTTTTATCTTAGTAATTATAATTAATGTCCTTAGATTAATTGTGTAAATGAAATATCATGATTATATATTCAATAATATAATTCAATATCCATTTTAGGGTTTTTAGAAGGTGTGAAATGGAAGTAACTTATGTTTTTTGCAAAATATTCTATTATTCTGAAAGGGGTTTCATTGCATTTTTCATACATAGTTAATATTGAAATATCTCAATTAAATAAATTTAAACAAAAAAAATTAATTCAATATTTTTAATCAAAAATTTTAATTTAATTATTATGATCAACATAATTTTTGGTCTTAATGAAAACTAAAAAACATAAAATTTTGATATTAGGGTTAATGTTAAAACATGCATATTAGAGGATTCTGATATGATATTGGGGTAGAAAAACAAAATAAAATTGTATAATTAATATTGGCTGAAATTAATTTATCATAATATTATATTCTATTATATTTAATGTCAATTGTTTTCTAGTTTTACATCAAAGTGACCTTATATTATTGAAATCATTTATGAAATTCCATGTTTTTACCTCCTATAAAGTCATACGGGAACCACTTATCCAACCATTTTGAACCAATATAAAAATTATATATTTTCCAATAAATTATATATCAACTTGAAAAAATCCTTTTCTATATCATATATTTTATTTCCATCTCATAATTAAAATCACCAATGGATTATGTTGTATGAAAATGAAAGTCTCTCGGTGAATTGGTATAAATTTTACCCTATCCCTTCAAATTTTATTTAAATTTTAGTTTCAATAAAACAAATTTAATCAATGTAACATGATTATAAAAATGTAATATATATTTTTTTTCGATGATTATAGAGAATCCCCTTCCCAAAATATATCAACCAAATGGGAAATAAAATTATCGCCCATGTGTACATGTGGGATACCTCATCCATACAATGATATGATCCATTTTCCATCCACATACATCTTGAATGGTAATTAAATAAATTAAATATTTACATAGTATAATTATAAAATAATAGTTCCTCTAAAATTTGAATATAATATGTTACTTTTTTCATCCAATCTATTGAAAAAATGATAATGTTGCAAGTAAAAACATGTGGACTATCACCTACAGAAAAAGGTGTTATTAATTTTTAAAATTTTGATTTCAAAAATGTTAACAGATATAGTTTTAATTAATATATAATATACTTTTATATAATAATTTTTCTAAATACGTGAAATATTAATAACTTTTAATTGTTTTCATCTATCGAAACGTGGAAGCATCAATCATGCGTACATACATACTACACCCTCCACTATGTGAAGTAATTAATTTTTAAAAACCACATATTATGAATTTTTATTATAGTTTATATATTAAAAATTATTATAAATATGAAAATATTAATACTCTAGTTATTATTGAACAATTATCAATGGAAAAATATCATAACCACTGAACCTAAACATACATTAAAAACAATATAGTTGACACCATGAAATGAAAAAATTAATAACATAATATTAATAAATAGGTGTAAAATTTTTATAATTAGAACATATATTGTATTATAGGATTTAATATTGTTATGTTAATTATTTATATTCAATTAATATAAATTATGTAGGAATTTATAGTAAATAATATGAAATATGATGTTAGGTAACATATCTTATTATTAGTTTTATATATTGTAAACAAGTTTAGTTTTGTTCTTATTTTAATGTTTATGAGGTTCATATACATTAAAATTTAAATTTTAGATCACGATAAATTCATAAATCATTTTATGTAGTTATTAAATGCAAAAATTGTTATCCAACTGTATTTTATTTGAAAGTTACCAACACTGAAATTTTTTATCGTCACATATTGTTTTCTTTGGGGAATATGTAATTTTATACAACTATATTTTTTATGACATGTATCTAGTGCCACATTAATATTTCTTATAATGAATTAACATATGATAATTTTATTTAATGTATCATTTTATTTTTTCCCTATTATTTTAATTACTAATCAATATTTATAAATGCAATATGTTTTAACATTTTAATAATTATCTTTCCATGAATATTTATGTATAAATATTATATTATTAATTTATATGATCAATCTCTCTAAAATATTAAGTATATCTACTAATATGATTAATTTTTTAGATTATAGTTTTCCTTTATCATTCCTCTGTTTATTTACTCAATATTGTAAAAGAATGATTTTAATGAAAATAATTTTACATCCCCCTTTGTTCATGAGTCATTTTCACTAATATAAATAAATTATCTAATACTATTTGAAGACTTTTTTCCATTTTCGATTAATTATATTTTTTTATTTTGTTATAATAAATATACGAAAGAGGTGGGGGGTGAAATGTGTATTTCAAAACATCTCAAGAAATCTTGATTATAATCAATTATTTCCTTTTATCTTTATCGGATTGTCTATAAAAAAATAAACAGATACGATGAGACAAAATTTTATAGTGTTTCGGGGCACAAATATCCCCTATTAAACTCCAGCAATACTATTCTAGACTTGTTTGGTGAATATTACTATTTAGTCCTCGTTTCACAAGACCATCCACAACTGAGTACTAGTAGTTGACACTATTAATGTTTAAGGATAAAACATGGACTTATGTTTCTAAACACAGAACTGATAACCTAGCTGAGTATGATATTCCAGTACAAAAAATAGTAGAGTATGGTTTTGATATATACATTCCAATTGAACATCTTAGTTGTAGTATTACACAAGTGACTGTAAATGGATCATCATCTTCAGAAATGTTTTTCTTCAGGTAAGAGCAGTTCTGAATCGATCTGGTTTCAATTTGATCATGAAATATATTCAGAAAAAATGAAGAATTAGATTCACAATATATATCCAATGTATAACCAATAAATATTCAGTGTTTCCCATTATGATATAAAACAAAATTTTGTTGTTCGTGGTATCAATATATCAATAAAATATCTTTTCTAAAGAATCATCGAATCTCTATTTTTTTTTTATAGTCTAATATATCAAGAATTGAATTTTTTAATCACTGTGAATTGAAGAGATGTCTTGTCACCAATGTAATCTAAAAAATTGATATAATAATAATATATATATTATAAAAACGAGCACCTTATTCATAAACTCACATCCACAAAAGTCACCTGATAGATCACAATATTCAAAAACAATTGAATGATAAAGTGTCTGTAACATCCCTTAATAATAAATAAAAAATCATCCTCTGAAATGTATCCTTTGAAACAATTATAAATGGATTTAAATTTGTCAAATATTAACTAAAAAAATAAGGCATTGAATCTAGCTTGAAATCAGCCAGATATTCTAGAAAATACTATTGTATGATAGAGTCACAAATTCAAATCTCTGATGCCTGAAGAAGTCAAACATATAGTTTTTTTAGATTCAATCAAAATATCAAAGTTAAGGTTGATTAGAAACGTATTTTTGATGATCCATACCATTCTCTTCAACATTATATTGTATGGTTCATGACCTATACATTTGTGAACCAAACGTAAGGTTTCATACTTACATAAATATATGTATCCATACTTTTCTCATATAACAAATGTATGGTTCTTTCCAATCATAATGATTATGAACTATATATTTCTAAACTCATATAAAATAAAATTAGGATTTAATCCTTACAGAATACTCTCCAACGTACTATATGAACTGTAGTTCCAGAATACATTGAATAGATTTCTGAACACTTTAACTAATATTTCATGTTAATCATAGGAATAGTGTTTCTAGAACACATTGAATAGATTTATGAATAGTTAGAGAAATATTTCACCTGAATCATATGAATTATTATTATTCCAAAATTGGGAATATAGAGAATATTAATTTCCTAAAATAAACATAATGTAAAATCATTATAATAACAAATAAGGGTATTTGTGAGCATTAAAATCATCATAAAATATAGAGTATTGTTAAAAAAAATACATGTTTAACAATCTCCCACATTTCGATGATCATAAAACCAATAAAAAAATTTACATATAATTTAAATTTTTTACGGTTAAAAAAATTTCTATGTTTCACTTTCCGACTCCTCTATATAAATATACAATACTAATTTATACAAATTTCCCTCCAAAGGATCAAAATAAAATTTCATCCTTTTTAAAATGTTGTTTCTATCCAATGTTCTTCACCTTCTGTGATATAATATAGAATGATAGAATTAGGTATATAACACATGTAATGTATTACTAAACATCTAAACAAATTTTATTATAAAATTATTAACAATAAATGAATTTCGATTTTTAGGCAGATTAGCAGAGAAATAAATAGATTAAAATTAAATTAAATATGATAAAAATTAAATTTTATTGATAAAAAAATATATAAATACAATAATGAACCATAATCAAGGTTGTTGGGATAATGGTTGGATGAAGGGTATCTTAGCAATTTGGAATAACATTTTTTAACTCTACCAACTATAACCTTAATCTCTCCATAACACCATCTCCGAGATGAATGATCATCTCTCTTCTTCTTGAGTTAAATGAATATCTTCAATGTGGTTCACTCTGAAAAAAACCAGGCAGTCTTACTTCATTATCCATAAATTTATTGAGTTTCTCAGTGAATGTGATCAGTAATTCTCTAATAGTCGATTCACATGAGGTACTTTGATCAAAAATATGTTTCTGTTTGTCCCAAAGAATGGAAATTAGAGCTCTATTACACTATAAATCCTACAAAATGTTATTCATGTTGCTAATTACAGTTATAATTGCTTGGAATCCTTTGATCAAGTCAGGTGAAGTACCTGATGTACTTGGTCGACTTCTTGTGATAGTTGTAATCTCTTTCTCTAATAAACTTTTCAGTTCATCCAAATCTAATTTCAATACAACTTCAGATTTTAATTTTGAAACTTCTGCAATCAATTAATTTTTTAAAAAATGCACCTCATGCTTTTAAATAGAACTATATTATAGATGTGTACATATTTTTTTCTATTTCTCTAATTCTTTTCTTAAAGTAGAATTGTATTCTTGATCATTGTTAAATATTCAATCTAGATCATCAACATGACTGTACATAGAATCAGAGGCACCCTATGCTTGATTCACAACTGGATCTACAATGATTAGAGTTAAAGATTGAGCATCTGATTTCCCTTCTTAATCATGCTCTATTTATTTCTCAACTAATTTTTCTCCTGAAATCTCATTTGAGAATGTCATGACCCATCCCCCGAGGCCCAAGACATGACTCTACCAAGCCCACCTTCTATAGGCCTGGGGTTGGTGACTATCACCAATAGGTGCATCCCAAAAACAGGATGGAATTTCCTTTAAAACTATACAAACACACTGTCCATGAACAAAACAAGATGCAATAATGATGTAATACTGCATTAGTAATGGTGTGTACTGATAGTAAAAGGGGCCAAAATACAAGGACATCTAATAAAATAAAACTAAAAATGAAAACAGAAAACAACTAATGCGATTGTCCACTGAGGTTACTACCTAAAGGGTAGGTACAACTCATCTCCATATCTCTCCATGTAAAAAATTAAACACCATCCTCCGTCAGGTTCTAGCTCCCCGAGTCTCAGTCAAGTCTTCTCGTCATCTTCACAAGACACAACATGGTTCGGGTGAAGCCCATGTAGGGGTGAGTATAACCATACTCATTAGGGGCCCTAAGTCCCCCTAAAGCTCACTCAAAATTTCACAAAGGAAAATACACAAAACGTTACCTCAAACAAAAATCACAAAGAAAAATACTCAACTCAATCCAGTTACGACTAATGTACACAAGTATAAATGATTATTCGTATATCTAGATCATCTTATTCTATCAAGAGGCACTACTCCTGACCACATGGAGTTTGACCCACATAGAATCGGTAGCTATTAACCCCTGATGACCCACATAGGATTTGACCTGCACATTATTGATAGGTACAAACCCTTGCAAGACCCACATAGGATCTGACCCACAAAGGATCTATGGGAACTCACCCCCAAAATACCCACACAGGATTTGACCCACACATTATCGATCGGTAATAACCCTAAAATACACACACATGATCTTAACAACATAGGATTTTTATGTCATTGATACATGATAGGCCACTCTAATGCTGGTCCCCATTGGGTTTTGCATAGTTGATTCACATTGGGTCTCTAGAATGCTTATCCACACAGGGTTGCTAGAATGTTAATCCACACAGGGTCTCTATAATGCTGATCCGCACATGGTTTCTTTGTGATTGTCCACTCAGGTTCACGTGGTGGTGGTCCTTATAGGATTTTTCGGTGCTGAGCCACATAGGATCTCTAGGTGTTAACCCACAAAGGATTTCTTGGTACTAACCTTCTTATGATATGTCTCTAGAATCCATGTCACAGATAGTGACATGATTCTCTTATATAGTGCACTTGATTTGGAGAGAAACAATTCCTTAAGACATTATTTGTATTTCAATTGTCACTTTGATCCAAAAAGAATTAATCAAATGATCAGTTTTTTCATAAAGGATCCAATGCAACAGACGACACACCAATTGGATGCTCGGTCTGTAATTTGTAGGTATTTTAGTGGTGAGTGCCTGGATGGATTTGGGGTTGATCCAACCTAGCTGCACTCCATCATTTTTTAAAACTCTCTAGGAATAACTCCAAATGAATGTCATGATCCATGGATCCATGCACTGCAGATGGTTCATCAAACGGATGTCTGATTCACATGATACATCCTTTGGAGCGTATCTGGTCTTAAGAGGGGTCCGGGTCCAGTATTACATGGCCTAGCCCAAACCAGCCTGGGTTGGGCTATGACAAGCTCAGCTCACCAGATATCGCGACCTACCTGGGGGTCGCGCGATCTGCCTCACTTATGGCTTAATGAGTTATTTCACAATTTAAATGGTGAAAATTCCTTATCACCCCTGATACCCATTGGGAGTACGTCCAGTCCTTCGTTGTGGCTTCATAACCATGACATGATCACTAAGGTGCGCAACGACATATCGCCTCCTAACTCCATGGTCGGCCATGAGCCGGACACCTATCTTTCCGCCGCGGCACAACCTCCTTCTACAGCTGGTGAGCACCGGTCGCTGGCACCTACGTGATTGTGTTACACCGACGAGTCATGAAAAGGACATTGTGTGAAATCTGGTTCTCTGTTCTTCTTTTCGAATGCGCCTATGGGCCTCTTGGTATGCCTCTGTCGTGTTGTGCCTCATAGTTTCTGCATTCCATCAAGTTGGAAAAAATTCTACCCCAAAGAACGCAGTATGAAAAAAGTGTAGGAGGGTCCAACTTGGTTCGTTTGGCATACACCCTATATGTTATCATTTTAAAAAGTGAGATATTATTCAATTTATAAAATATAATCTTTAATAAATAAACCCCCTACATTGGATTTTGATGGAGATGTCAGAGTGGTGGAAAGAGAATCTGTGCTTAAATAATCCGTCAATGTTCGTCATTCTTGATTTGATTCCATCAATGTTGTCATCCATGTTTTTGCTCCTCGGTGGAAGTGGCATCAACACATTGTTAGATGTCCCTCACCTTCATGCCAAAAGCCCATGACCAAGCTTCAATTAAAAAAATGGAGGATCCCAATGTGTTTTATGACGTTAATTTGGTTCATTTATGAACCACATTTAATGTTACAACATCGAGGTAACAAAATTGAGAGTCAAGAAATGAAATTACATGAAATGATTTCAGTCCAACCACCAATGCTCAACAACAATAGAAAAGAAATAAACTAACTTTGTTAGGTTATTTTATTTTGTTTTTGTCATGTCCAAAATTTATCTTTCTCTCATGACATACTGTTGTCCACATGAATATTCCCTTAAGTGAATCCTTATGCTGCAGATTCAACGGTGCTGTCAGATTTCAATTTCGTGTACCGATTGAAATGTTAGAAAACTATGCATGTAATTTTAATGAACATACCTTAAAAAATGTTTAAAATCCATTTTGGGCACACCTGGCCTATGAATCACACACCATCAATTTTCACAGACTCGGAAAAATCCCAAATAATTTAAAAAAAATCACATGCAATTTTCAAGTATTTACATTCTACTAACCATAGGAATTTTCATACCTAAAAGCTACAAACAAATATAGGGTAATAAATGGGGGTATTGAGCACATAAAAGAGCCTCCCGCTCCCATGTTCTCTTCTATAGTTTCCCATACTGCCAATGAACTCACACCCGAGGAATTAACCACCCACAAAGGACCCATTATTGTCAATCAACTATCACTAAAGGGAAATCCAGAAATTTCACCCAATCATTGATGTCCAGATCTACCAATTCGATAATGTGTGATGGATCATTCAAATATCTCCTTAGATGTGGAACGTGGAAAACATTATGCACCCGGTGTATCTGTGGGGGAAGATCAAGATGGTACGCCACCTCGCATACCCTAATTAGGGCCAGGAAGGGTCTGATTACCATCCGAGATATCTTTCCACCCTATCCAAACACCAGTAATCTTTTTCGGGGTGAGACCCATAAGAATACATGGTCTCCCTCCTCAAAATCCAAGGGTCTCTTCCTCCGGTCAGTATAAGACTTCCTCCAGCTCAATGTAGTCTTCATCTGCTCCTGGATAACCTACACCTTCACTGTGGTAGCCTGTAAGAACTCTGGAACCATAAGTACTGACTCTTCTGAGTCTGTCCAGCATAGAGGTGATCTTCATTATTACTAGTAAAATGCTCTGAATGGATCCATGATGATGGTGGAGTGATAATTTTTGTTTTATGGGAACTCCACCATCGGTTTTTTGTCCTCCAAACTACAGAAAAAAATCAAGGAAACAAGCACAAAACATGTCCTCAAGTATCTACATGGTCCACTTTGTCTAAATAACAGACAGAAGATGGAAGGTGATTCTCAAGCATAGTTGATTCCCAAACGCCTCCTATAATACGATCCATAAGAGGGTTGTAAAATGTGTGTTGTGATCTGAGACGATCATCGTTGGCACCCCGTGTAGTCACATGATTTCTTGAATGTAGCGGTCTCACAAACACTCTCCTGATCTATGATCTCAGATGGGGAGGATATGTGCTTACATGGTTAGTTGGTCAACGATCACCCAAATGTAATCTTGGCTCCTCAACGTATGTTCTATACCTATAACTAATTCGTTGAAGATACTATCCAACTTTCGGTTTGGTACCTCAAGTGGCTGAGATAAGCCCACTGGTACCTGATGATCGACCTTCTCTAACTGACAAATGATGCATCAGGATAAAAATCTTCCACTTCTTTCTTCATCTCTGGCCACCAGTACTGACATTGGATGTCCGAGTACCTCTTCTCAAATCCAAGATGTACCGATAAATGAGATATATGGAACTAACACAACACCTCCTCTAGTAGAGTAATTGGTACCATTGTGCGCCTTCTGAAAAGGACAATCTGCTCACTACCTTCAGTTTAGGAGCATGTCCTAAGAATATCAGAGCACGCCGGGCCATAGAGTCAATGTTCCCAAACAGTGACTCTCAAGCTCATTGTAGAAGTGGGGGAGTGACGATCATAGACTGGAGGTAAGCTACTCCATCACTATCCATAAAGGATACATTAAACATGTCTAGATGATCTATTTACTCATTAATAATATATATACCAAACATCATGTAATGTGCATCTACAAAAATGTTCCCCTTCCTAGGAGTATAGAAAATATCAATGTAATAGCCCTAGAAGAACTCTAGCCATCGTTTATACATCAGGTTCATGTCCTACTGTGAGAAGGTATACATGAGACTCTTGTGATCAGATTAAAGATTAAATTGGTCACCCATCATGTAGATCCTCTAGATCTTCAGTGCAAATACCACTGATGCTAACTCAAGGTCCTTGGTAGTGTTGTTCTTCTCATGTTGTCACAACTACCATGAGCTGTAAGCGAAAACCACTCACTCCTGCATCAAGAAACTACCTAGTCTGTCCAATGATGTGTCCCAGTAGAGTACATACCCAACACCCTATTATGGTATCCTCATGATGGTGGAACTCACAAATCTCTACCTCAGCTCCAAAATGCTCAATTGGCACTTCTCCTTCGACAAGAATGTCTGTTCCTTTTTCGTCAAGGATGAAATTGGTTCCGCTACTCTGGAGAAGTCAGGTACAAACCTATGGTAGTATCCATCCAATACAAAGATACTACACACCTCAATCACACTCTTGGGTGTCTCCCCAGGAAACACTACCTTTATCTCTTATAGATCCATTGTGACTCTAGCCTCTGAGATAATGTGCCCTAGGAAGTGGACTTCCTATATCCGTAACTGGAACATCAAAAAATTTCAATAAAGGTGGTTCTCTCAGAGTGTATCTAGAAGTATTAGTATGTGGACAACTTTATTCTCCTCCGATGCTAAGTATATCAAGATGTCGTCAATGAATACCATGGGTAATTGATCGAGGTATGGCTAGAAGATCCTGTTCATGAGTCCGATGAACACTTCCAGTGCATTGGTAACACCGAAGGGCATCCCTAAGAACTCGTAATGACCATAATGAAATCAGAAGGATCTCTTCAGGACATCATCATCCCATACCCTGAGTTGATGATAGCCTGATTTGGGGTATATCTTCAAAAACTATCTAACTCTATTATGATGGTCGAAGAGATCATTGATTCTTGATAGAAGATTCATTTCATTCATAGTCAACTTTTTCAGGAGTCGATAGTCCACAAAATTCCTCAAGATCCCATATTCTTTTTGGATGAAAAAAATTGAGGATTCCCATTGAGAAACTCTATAACTTATGATCCCCTTTCTCTCTTGATCAAGCACATATACTTGAAACTAAAAAAGCTCCCCGGGAGACATTCGGTATACTGTTGTAGATATCGTTTCCATCTCAGAGTGAAAGTCGATGTAAAAGTCTACATCTCTTCGAAGAGGTAGTCTTAGAACATCATCAGGAAACACATCAGGATATTGGTCCACCACTATATTATAACTTGGACTCCATACATCAACTGCTCTGATGGTGAGGTCAGCTAATAGGTGAGCGATCAGATGCACCCTCCTCTGAGAATTCCCATCCTGTGCTACAAAGGACACCTTCAAACCAGTGAAGGAAAACATAATCCCATCTTCACAGACACACCACACATTATGCATTAAATAGTCGATCTGAGCTTGGACAATGGATATCCAGTCCATACCCATGATGATGTAGTAAGGCCTTGATGCTGCTACTGGGAGATCCCAACAAAATCATTCACCACTTTGATTGAGCTCACACAACCTACACCAGTGAATAATAGTCTAATCTTCTCTCATAATGGTCTCTACTCACAAGGATTAAGCCAAAGACTCCATCAGAGTCTTCGATCTCCAATCGAGTGTTGTGGCAATGAATGAGTTACTGGAACTTATGTCCTTAAGTATTGTAGCATGGGTGTAATAGACACATATCATACCTCTAATCATCTCCAGAGCGCAATGGTCATAGGCCTCTGCTACCTATAGTTGTGCTCACCTATCACTACCTATCCCATGTAGTTGGGGTGGACCACCTGGTGGTGGTGGTAGAACCTCAAATCGCTGCCCACTGCATGATGTACGACTTGATACTCTACCCCATATGCCGCCCTATGGTCCTCCTCGCTCAAATATCTACTTCAACATCGGTGGTCTCTCGACCATCTACTGATCATTGGCACAGCGGGATGGGCACTTGAGAGCCATGTGGCCCTTCCCGCTGCACGTGAAGCACACTCTAAATCCCAGCTAACGTTCTCTTCCTTGCGATTTCCACACCTATGACCCTACATCCATGGGTTGTCCACCGAAGGTTATGGACCTCTTGGACCTCTATGTCATCTACCTACAACCTCCTGTAGATAACTCATATACCTGTCATCCGGTGGTGTCTCTCACCATCAGGGCCTACTCAGCAAAGATGTTCTCAACCAACCATACTCCCTCAATATCTCTTGATTGCAACGATATATTAAGCGATATAATCGACACTCTGATCTCTCACTAGATATCCTACTCATTGGTCTAGGCCCAAAAGAAAGAGTCATATACAATGTTAGTGAGGTAGCAGGAGTGGTTGGTGAATATCACCGAGTACTGGGATATTATCTAGCTACCTTGTTGTAAGTACAACAGCTCTAGAATACACAAAGAGTGTAGTGTCGCTGGGACAAAATCTTTCCTGGAGAGGATCTCAAAGTCCATCTAGGTGAGGGATGCATCATCATGTAACTGGAGAATCAGGATCCACCCTCTTCTAGTCGTGCTGAGGAAAATAATAGCAGCATGGATCACCATCTACTTTGCTGGTGTCCCAAATTGGCAGAAAACATTTTCCATAGCCTCTAGCCAGTTCTCAGTGGCCTAGAGATCAGTCTCACCTCAAAACCTTGGTGCTATATTCCTCTAAAACTCATGAAACTAGATCAATCCTCATGTACCATCTTCCATTGGGTTTGGTGGAAACTATTTTGAAATAGTTGGTGGTTCTTCTGGAACACCACCCGAAGGTACGAACACAGTAAGAGGGCCCTAAACTGAATCCTCATCGCTCAGTGGTCCGTTATAGTGTACTCTCTCAGGAATCCTAGTTTCCTTTCTATATGATGGAATACTAAAAAGAAACAAGAGAACCACAGTAAATAAGTTGTTTCTGGTTAGCTGAATCAATAGAGATCAAAGTAAAAAAACACATTCAAAACACATTAAATCTGTGTTTTCATGCACCGAGATAGAAATTATAATTCAAGGTCCGTGGGTATGTATATGTCAGCTGATGTTCCAACACTGGACTCATAGAATTGAAAAAAAACTAAAAACACTTTACATAGTTTCTCCATAGGAATGATCTGAGTTTTAGTTTTTCGGTAGAAACAACTACTTTGATACCACTTTGTCATGACCCCTCCCCCAGGGCCCGATTCATGACTATCCAAAGCTCAGAAAAATGGTTTTCATACACTGTCACATGTCGATCATCCAACTCAAGTCTTAAAAACACTATAGACTTGGGAAAACAGCATTGAACTGGGACAAAACTGCTCTGTGAAAATATCATTGAAGTATTTACAATCTATGCCCTCATGTTTTTCACTATCACCATATTGTCCCACTATCTTTTGCTCGGTTCTTCGAACATGAAAGTGGACCACTTCAATTTGATCTCATCATGGGAGTAAGAAAACCCAAAAAATCATTATAAATGGATCAACAACTTTTTAGCCTCATGAGGGCTATTTTCACTCTAAAACGTTGCTGGTTCTTAGAAAATGTACCCTAGAGAACTAATCTTGAGAACATTTATACGAGGTTCTACACAGGGATCATTATTTGAAAATGGAGGTTGTGCATGTCTTAGAGCATGGACAATTCCCACAATCACCTCAATGAGATTCAAAACCCCAACATTATTCTCTATATGAGGATCATCAGTAAACTTCTCCTGGGATTGATTCATATGTCTTATTTGAGGCATGATTCTACTAAACATCACCAGACAACAAGGAAGGCATTTAGAAAGGCTCAAACTGTGAAATGGAGGAAATTGATCCCAAATGATAGGATGTACAAGATCCGGATTTCAAGAAATCCAAATCAACATAGTAAATACATGAACTAAACCACATGGAATATTTACCTTAACACCCTAGTGACATATTGTTCATTATGGTGAGAGCTGGCTAGGAAATCAATCACAACAACATCCATAGTCCCGACATGATTTCTCAATGCATACTGACTTTAAGAAAAACATTCAACCTTTCTATGATACCACATTGTCAGGAAACAACCTAGGTACCCTAGAAACTAGTAACCAAGTCTATCTTGTCATATCCCAAAGGGAGTTCTTGATCGCCACAAGTCAGTGACTAGCACCTCACATCATAGAAAATAAAACTAGGAACTAGTTTTTCCACTAACAATGCATAAATTAATAAAAACAAGACCATATGCATATCAATGGAAAAATCCCCTTAGTTTTATGTACCAAAAGTTAAATATGTCCAACCACAAAATTAATACAACCCACATAAAAAAAAGAAAAAAATATACCAAATTCCACAAGGACACAACTAACTATGACCCAAGTTCATCAGTAGGATCCACCTACAAGAGATCATTATCCTTTGCTCGTGCTTGGATGAAGATAATATTAAAACACCAAAAGAAACACATAAGGTGTGGGATAAATTCCAATAAGATTTCACCCAAATATTACATAAGATATTCTAATATTAATATAACATAAATTTGATTTAAATTTTCAAATAAATAGGGTTTTCATTATCAAGAATATTTGAACCAATAATTATCTATAGTTTTAAATATGGAAATACCTTTATGAAATCATGATATAAATTTCAAATAACTGAAAAAATTTCAAAATAATGAATATTCCTTTAATCAAAGGATAAATTTCATAAACAGAAACTCTCACATATGGATCAAATAGACACTTTATATAAACAGTTTATATAAATTCATAAATCAAGTGAAACAGGTTATAACACTAGAAATTATATGCATTCAAAAAATGAAAACATGTGAGAAACATGGTCACATGCCAAATAGGTATGATTGTTATGGGCTATAGGACCCAATACTATGAATAGGGTAATGTATGTACATAGGACACTTTTAGGCCTAAGGTTAAGGTATATCATAACTATTGCCGATGAAATGGGATTTGTTGTTATAATGTTTTATTACATTTTAGAATCGTAACGTGCCACCTAATATAATTCACTAACTACCCATGGATTTCATGTGTAAAATTACAAATCTATTAATGGAAATTAATTTTATAAAAGAAAATGTACTTCAAACCACTCACAATTTCCAAATTTCCAATTTTATCTTTAAAACCCATAATGGGGTTTTAATCAAAATCATGACTTTTTAACTAGATGTGATCCCACAGTTTCAATTAAAATCTTTTAATCCATTTTTCTCAAAACCCATATTTGAAACTGATTCATACAATTGAGTCATTTTCATCAAAACCCCCCAATTCGCTTGACTCAGGGCATACACAATCTTTATGTAAAATAAATTATTCTTCAATAAAAATAAACATTTCAATTGTTTGAATTCCCATGAAAATGTGAATTTAAATAAATAAATTTAAATCTCACAAAATTTATATTCTAAGATAAAAAACAATTTTTTCCCCAAAAACATTAATTAATAAGAATTAGGTGTTTTCCAAAAAAAGTATTCAAAGAAATTTGATTCAAATATAATCAATTTTATTTAAATCCAAGAAATTTATATTTGAACAATCCAATCTTGTCTAATAAAAATTAGGAAACATAATGGAACAACCAACTGAAAACAATGTATCTCACTACATCAAACCCTAATCTAGATTTTTCAATGAGGAATAAAGATCACAAAAATGGCAATCAAAAATAAGTTTATGATTAAAAATAATGGTATTAGATAAAGAAATATATACCAAGATATATGGACCCTTAAGAAGAAAGAGAGAGATTGTGGGAGGAGGAGAACATGAAGAGGAATCAAACTGGAAGGATATTGACCAATGATGCCCTATCTTCAGATATATTGCAAAATGGGTTTGAGAAGTCAAGAATATGTGTTGGGAGATCTAAAGAATGGTCAAACGTGTTTGGGTTGATGGATGTAACATGCTAATATTTTATAGTATGTTATTTTCTTTAATGTAATTCAATAGCTTGTGTTACGCGCAACACCGAGATTGAGCGCATCATGACTTACAAAACTAGCCATTCAAAAAGTGATTATGAATAGTATTAACTTAATTTTGAATTTTATATATTCCATATTTCATAAAAATCTATATTATTGTTTTTATTAATAATATAAGAACAAATTATTATTTTCAAATAAAAGAAGTATTTTTCAAAAAATGAAAATTTAACACATTTTAGTGGTGAACCATATTTAAGTCCAATATTTTAACTTTTATATATTTAATTTTATTAAATAAACCTTTTCATTAGAATAGGTACATAAAAATTTTGTTTGGATAAATTTTCGGTGATTTTCTGATAACATTCTTATTTTGATGAATAGTGAAAAATACTAAATTTTAATTAGAACTTTTTTTTAATAAAAATAATTTTGAGTGTAAAATTATATATTTGAATGGTTTTGAGACATAATTTTATTGTATTTTTATAATTTATTCCAATTTTGGTCATTGAATGAAATTTTACATTTAAATTGGATATAAACACATATCAATATTTTAATAGTTTTTAATTCTCAAAAACCTGCTTTCTAATTTTGACAATGGAAATATTTTGATAAATTAATTAATACAAAATATATGTTTTTTATTAGCTAAAATAGAAATCATTTTTTAATTTGATATATCAAAATTATCATCGAGTGATTTTTTTGGTTTTTTTCCGAAAACATTCTATTTTTGATGAATAGTGAACAACACTACATTATTGATAAAAATGACATTTTACTTAAATAAATATTTATTATATTTAGATAAATTTTAAGTACAAATCGATAAATTATATCATTATAAAATAAATTTAATTAATTTGAGTCATTTTATAATAAGATTATATGTGTAAAATTTTATTCAACTTTTTACTGTCTTTTACCCACCTTCTAGGCACATTTAAGAATATGCATAAAATGTAATTTTACCACTTTGGAGGATTTATTTTCAAAAATATGAGAGACACAATTGATATCAGTATGTAAATTTTTGTTCAATAAGATGAAAATAATTTCTTTAAATTGTTACTTTTGAATTTTATTTACCACTATTAAAATAAAATATGGTAATTAATGGTAAAAATGATATTATAATTACACTAAAACATGTCATAATTCTGTTGGATAAGTTTATTTCTCCCAAAACCAATATTATGAATAAAATATAATCCTTTTTATCCACTTTTATTAGATTAATACATTTATTATTATTTTATTTAAAGAATAGCAAAAAGTTTAAAATTCAATGCTTAATAACTAAAAAAAATTTAATATAGGGTTATACATAAGATAAATTCGACTATTAATATTAATTATAAATATAAAATGATTTTCCACACCGTGATTTTTTATTTATGATTTTTAGACACTAAATAATTAAACTTTTTATGAAAATATAACTATGAAGTAATTAACGAAATAATGAATGATTAAAATAATCGATATTATAAATATTAAATTAATTATAAATTGACACTTTTGATAAATTACAAGAATTTTCAAGGATACTATTACATGTTAGGTTTGATTTAATGAATTGTATTCTATGTAATTATGTTGACATGACTTTAACCAAACCCAAATACTAAATAGTTTCAATGTAGACATAATTGAGTTTTTAAAACAAATACAATTTTATTAAATTATATAATAGTCCTAAAAATATATGTATTGGCCTAAGGACTTATATAATTATATATAAGTTATTTATTAACCACATGGGGTTATCTTGGGAGTTTATCGTAATTTTATTAACCATATAATATAAATATACAAGGAGTCATTGTAAATGTCAAACTATTTAACTAAGAGTTAAATTTAAAAGATAAAGTTAATATAGTGAACTAAACACGTCTAAAACCTATTTTTTAGCGTTTTTCAACCACAAACCAGCCTATATTATAAAAAATTCAATATTAATCCATTATAAATCGAAAATAAATTTATAATACATAATATTTCAATCTTTTCTTAATGTGACCCTCTCTACTCTTATAAAATGGCACTACCCCTTCTATAAATTTCACACCTCCAGAGCCATTTGACTTTGAAAAAACCTACCCAAATATACTTCCAACTATTTTACATCATCCTATAGACATTACATGGATAAAAAAGCCTTCCTAAATAGCTATTTTGATCAAATCAAAAGGAAGCACCTGTAGAATAGGTAATAATTTCATCATCTCTTTCATAGTTATGCTTTTCTTTCACTTCCTCATTCTTTGTTTTTATTACCAAAAAAATAAAAAAATATTTTCTACATACAATGATGTTATTATAAATATGGTAAAACCATATTCATAATTATATCCATCCATTGAATGAAACAGTCACCATACATGTGTACGTACGGCTTACCCTCTCCATGTCATGGTGTAGTTGTTATTCTCGACATAATAATTTGGACGGGTGTAATAATGATGTATAACTAATGTAAATAATAAATATAACACATTAAGGATTATATATATATGATATAAAATCCAGTTATATATGATATCACCTTCAATTGAATGATATTGTCGCTCGTGCGTACATTAAGATTATCGTCTCCACAAATACGATGAGATTCATTCCCCGTCGTATCCATTCAAGAATAATTTTAATTTTATGATTAAAAATAATGTTTATTAACTTAATATAATTATAGATATGAATCAAATACATCTTATCCATTAAAAAACATTACTTACGTAACAAAACATATAACAGAAAATGAATCATTTAACACCCGAAACAAAGATACTAATAAAAGTTTATTAACAAAGAAATATTAGAAGATCATATATGATATAATATTTAGGTATGCAGTTCTTTTATTATTTAAAAACAATTAGTTAACTATTATACATGTGGTTAATATAACCTTGACTATGGATATGTAAAAGGTATGGGGTTTTCATCTAACATCTTATTCCCATGATATTCATGCTATATTGCCAATAATTCCTTTTGTGTGGTGTATCTACTATAAATGATTGTATTCCTAGTGTTATATAATTTAATTTATGTGTATTTACATCTAAATTGCATGATCCTTCTTTCTTGGGTTGTATGTTTTGTATGTTACCAAATCTGTAAGGGAATTTCTAATTTTGATTTCTACACATTGGGTTTCATGAAAACTTAATTGTTTATTTTACTCCAAGATTATGTCTGAAATCACTATTTATTTATTTATGTAGTAATTTCCACTCTCCTTTGTGGGGAAATAATTTTGATACACATAGTTACTCCATTGATAAATTCTGTAGTCAATGATATGAACATTATAAGATTAATCATAACTCAATTTCCATTCATTGAGTTAAACATCCATGTCATTGGTGTTGTTGTTACAAGAATATGTGTAAATGTCCTGTGATTTATTTATAATGAATATCCAATCATATTGTGTGTATTTATATTTTCCTCAGACAATTATGTCATTTATTTATCCTTAACTGAAGGATATAGTATTTATAAGGGATGTTATGTTAATTTTTATTGCATTAACACTTTAGTTGTTATACACCAATTCACATTTATATGGTGTATATACTATTCTTGTACATAGTATTATATTAATCCCATTATTCTCATGATATTATAAATCTTTTATTACATAAATTATTTTATTCAAATGTCTCCAATTTGGATAAAAACTTTAACTAACATATCATTTTAAATGTTCTAATGATCTAATCTCCAAAATCATTCTCATTAATGTCCATGTTTTAAAATGGTTTTATGTATTTTTTATATAGACATGAATGTTTTAAAATTTAAAATAATTTTAAACGATTGAATGTGGTATGAGTCAATTTGATTCGAAAATCTATTTTCAATAGCTTCAGGATAAATAGTGATAGTTTTAAATATTTTCAAGAAAAATGGGATATTTATATCAAACAAATTTACTAATTATTTTCTTCTACCCTTTATTGTTCTTGATTGAAGGTGATTTATTATAAAAAAATATTTCACATTGTGTTGAATGAGTTATGTTTTATGGTGGATTTGTTATTTTTATACCATTCCTGGTTTTTTGTTAAAATATTGACATTTTTCATGCAATTTATAATAAAAATGTTAAGATTACTTTTCATCCTTTTCATATGAGGAATGCATTAGACATAAAAAGTGATGGGTGGATCCTACAATAGCTCCCCAGTGCAGCGGTAGGTATCATCAGACAAACTAATGTCTTGGCATAATGCCTTGACAAAATCTTATTTGTAGTCTTACAAAGAGGCCTTGACAATGTGGTTATGTTGTTCGAAATTATGCATTCCATCATTATAAAATTGGAAATTGATATTACATGTGATTAGTTGTCTAGTAGAATATAAATGTTATTATGTAATTGGCATAATTTGATTTATCATTGCCATATTATGATGAAATTTATGTTTAAAATTAATGTGTTTTTGTCTTATACATTGCCTTAAATGTTTATACTTATTTATGATAGTTTCCAATATATTGTTACCCATAATAAGCTTATGAGATCACCCCTTTCTTATGTTTAATATTTTTGCAGGTTGAAAATAATTTTATTACAATTAACCTGTAGGATCAGGCAAAGGTATATAAGAGTGTTCAAATGGGAGAGAATCTTATTTTTATTTCATGATGTAATGTAAAACATATGTATGTATATATTACTTCCAAGGCTACTAAACTGATCAGTCTTTTAGGACATGATTCCATGTATCATGCCATTGTTATGTAATAATGAACCGACTCTGGGTAACGTGGGTCATGGAGTAAAAAGGGGATCTGTTCTAGACCAAAAAAATGTTGCTTGAGAAATTTTAATAAATTTTTTTGTTCTACAAAAACCCATTCACACAATTTATTGGGAAACTATCAACAGTTAGGGGATATTGTGCATAGTCTATGTGGATCCCACATTCCAAATAATCTTAGTGGCACACTATTTCTCAAATCATGTGTTGTACATGGTAAAACCATTATTTATCTCATATACCTCTTAAATTTTCATAAAACGTCATGAAACAACTCCAAATGAAACCCAACCAATTCTCAAAAAATATGGGTTTAGAAATACTTGAAAATAGTAATGGGATGTTACAAACAACCATATGGGGGTAACTATTTATAGAAGATATTGAAGTCTTGTACTTAAAACATAAATTTAATATATTCATTTGATAAAACCATGTTTATAAATATTGATTGGTTATTATCAGATCATCACCAAATAGTATTTTATTTGAACAAGGATCAATGAAGGCCTCCCCACTTTAATTATTCAAACAAAAGTTTGGGGATGGAGGAAATTTATCGGATGGTTATAAGTTACTAGTGTCAAATTGATTCTGAAAATTCATGGGTAGGGATAGATTATATTCTCATACAGTTGAAGAATGATCATCAGTTGTAGATTTTCAAAAAACAAACTCTTGAAAATATCATTTATTAATTGGAAAAGAAACTTGATTGGATTATACTTTGGATCTGGCAAAACTATGTTGATGAAAATTTTATCACAATGAATGTTATAAAAAATGTTATAAAATAGAGAATAATAGAGATAAAAAGGATTTTGTGGGAGATATCATGGTAGGTGTGGTTTAGGTAAGGTACCCAATACAAAGTAATTTTAGGAGTCAATTAATGAAAATATGTTTTTAGGGTGATTAATATAAAATTGCATGATGAATTCTACCCAGGTGATTTTAATGTGGATTGAAGGCTATGTTTGGATCATTTTGAGGTTATGTTGGTAGGATAGGAAATCTCCAATGGCCATAATACTGATGAACCAAAAGTAAAGTAAATATTCATTTGTTTCATTTCAAACTGTGTGGTAGATAATGATAATGAGGATTTGGAATCCAATCCTGATTAGAAGAATATTCAAATAGTTGTGTTTATTATGAGACTAGATAGTGCACCTGAATAGGATGGCTTCCAAATATATTTAATCATATAGGTATATTTTTTCATTGAGATCATTATAGATTATTCATGTCATTATTTCAATGGTAGGTATCCTCTTAGATCCATATGTGAATCTAGAGTCTTCCTGGTTTCAAATGTTCAGCAACCAACTACCTTCAGACAATATCATGTCATTTTTATATGATATTTTTCATATATGATACATTAAACCCTTTAGAATAGAAGGATAAAAAATTTTATTCTAATAAATTTGGTGGTTGATAAACATAGATTTATATAAAGAAGGAATATATAAGTTTCTTTGGTGACTTTTAAGGAGATGGTTAAGGAGATTAATAAGTGAATACATAATTTCAATATTATTATAAATGTTGATATGGATAAGGATTAATAAATCATGAGTGGGGTCCAATATTTGATTCATGTTGAGATTTGAACTTAAGGAATGGACCTGTAATATATTCTTTAAGTTCTACTCATCCTCACAGATCAACATTTCTTTCACAGAGATATCATTGTATTTTTTACTAATGTGTGTGGTATAAGGTAAGAAGATAAGGTATCACCATATATTATTATTATAGAATAAGATTTTATTAAAAGAAACATCATGTAAGGTTTGAGGTGGGGATCATTATCCCTTACATGAAAAGTTTTGTGATAACTTCATTTCTCGCTTATTTTTTAATGATATTTTGTTTTCCAGGAATCATATAAAATATCCTTCAAATAGTGTTTGAAAATAATGGAGGTCTGTAGAATTCAAATCACCCAAACGATCAATAAATGTTAGTGTAATGTTTATAACTAAAATAAATTTTTGAAGTATCATAGAAACAAATATAAGGAAATTGGGTATTCAAAGGTGTCATCTACCAATTTAATATTTTGGGGAACCAATATCCAACGGTAGAATTATGAAGGTCCTATTGGATGGAATACTAGATTGAATCATGAAGAGGATTTCTAACAATAAAAACATTTTTTTGGAGGGGATATCACATTGGTGAACAGGTTACTCACCTTTATTCTAATGCAGGTGCTATTGATTACAAAGGCTCCGAAAGGGAATATTGACCGAATTAAAAGGACTATGATAATGTTTATATGGGACCTGAACTATAATGGAATGATCCATTGGGAAACATGAGAGAGTATGGAAAACCCAATTTCATTTGGTGGAATTAATCTTTATAATGTGGAAGAAGAAATAAAATCCACACAATCTAATATGGAATGTTAGATCATTGAATGTTAGTTGTTATTATTGTTGTTTATGTAGAATAGTTATTAGTAATTGGGGAATTATTGTAACAATAGTGTTGGGAGGCCATCAATACTAGATAGGAATTTGATATTTCATCTATATATTCTCAAAGGTATTGTAATCTATATGGCTGGTTGGGCCGAGATTAAATTCAAGAAGGATAATTAGGATAGTGAACATTTATATTCTCTAGGATATCCAATTATAGATTTTTTATTTTTCTATGAAATCATGTTCCAAATGTTTTTAATAAAATTATTGATCTAAAAAAGTATTCATGTTACAAAATTATCCTATTAGAGAATCCGAATATATGTGCATTCCGTGATTCATTTTTGGGTGTTTCAATAGAAATGATTACAAAGAGATGCTACACTTATATATAATGGAATGGTGAAAGGGCATCGAAACTAGGGTGCAATGAGATTACTTCACTGATGAACACAATGGTGTGGTGCATGAGTAATTACACCCAGCTTTTAGATGTTAATGTGCTATAGAAGGCAGTCCACCTTGATTTCTGATGATAGTGAAATGATCCTCCAAGCACTAAAGCAGTTTGGAAAAAAATTAGACAGTGCTTGTTGGTTGATGTGTAGAGTGTTATCAATTGTTTAATGTGTGTTTTTGGGCATTTGGATGATATTACTAAATTCCTAGTTTTAATGTTTCAGGGTTCTGATCCTAGTGTACAAGAATGTAAGGCCCATTGTATAGCTTTGGTGGCTGAATGTTGGGTGACATGGGAAGATAGGAATATGTATAGGAAAGAAATGAACTACATGTTCTTGTTAATCCATGTTCATCAGAAAAATTTCTTGTAGGGTCTATGAGCTCTATTTCCTAGATGTGGTTTATTTTTATTACTTAAATGATTATTCTCAGGGTAGTTATTATCATAGAGGGAATATAAAATTCAATGGAAGCATGGGTTCAATAGAAAAACCAATCAATGGGGCTCAAACCATATGTTGATGGATCATGCTTTACTGTGGATATTATAGGTGTTTCTATTGTGTATGTTAGTATTTGAAATGTGGTATTGTAATCTAAAATGGCACAAATTCAAGGTCTATGTTTAGTGGATTTACATTTTGTATAGATTACAAAAACATCTTCAAAAAGGTTGAATTAGATTCCAAAGTGTTGGATTGGCTTCTCTGGGGTAATTATAGTCCACCATTGAACAGGGAATACTTTTTATGGAAGTGAAAAAAATTTATTGATTAACATTTGAGGATAGTCACACATTAATGGAAGGAAATTCCAGACATCATGATTTGGTAGGAAAATGGGAACTAAATGAGCATATCACTTTATATTTTTTACCAAATATATTTGAAATGATTTCAAGACCATTGTATGGGGTGATTTCCTAAGCCACCATAACTTCTGAATAACAAGATTTTTTATGTTTTTTGAGGATTCCACCCATTTATTAAAATTCTAATAAAATATTTTCATTCAATCGATATTCTAAAGGAATATTCATTTTGATTCTCTAATGCTTCACACCTAATGAACTTCCTAGGAAATATGATATGGTTCTTGTTTCTGATCTGTAAATCATTAAATATTCTTTTTTAAATATTTATATCATTTTATCAAAACTATATAATTATTATATGATATGTTTTGATCAATGATTGCTATCTCACCAGTTTACCCTTATAGAGTGTCAGAGCTTATCCATTCTAATATTTCTTTACCCCTTGTTATTATGAATGGTTATAATTTCTCTAGGTGAAAAAAATGTATTATAATAGGATACATTGTAATAGATGTAGAAAATCATTCATTAGATAATATTTTTATAAATATAGTATTCCATAATACTTATACTTTATGATCACACACTCTGATACAATTTATTATTTTAAATTATAACACTATTTAGATGATGTGATAACTTGAACAAAAAAAATTAAAACATAAAATTAAAACATCTACAAATCATATAAAAGAACAATGAATGATACATAAGTTCAAATTTGAAAAAAAATCATAGAGACGATACTGAGTTAGCAGGGGTAGCAGAACCCACGAATGGAATCCCACCCCAGCTCTTCACCACACATAACACAAGGTAATGACACCCAAGGTGATCATCAATACTGCCTCTCAACATATTTGATTCCATTAATGATAGAATATACACAAACCATCAAATCATACTCTACCATAGAATTTCCACCAGACAAAAATGGAATGTAAGATTCCCACTATAGAAATAAATGATAAAGTTTTCTCCAAGAGAATCACAATATTTGAAACATCCCCAAATAAAACCATTTAAGAAAATCATGGAACCACTAAAAATCCATTCAACAAATGATATTTTTTCTAACATTGAGAAAAGATTATATAACAAAATAATGACATAAGACTCCACACCAACCCAATACATCCCTTTTGAATACCAAACAATGAACTGGAGGAACCGTTATTATGCACGCCAACCGACCCAATCCCAATCAGCCTTGATCTCCACCATTCCATACCAGAGATATTTTTTTGCATAGGGATTCAGGAGGAAAGATATATAGGGAATTTTAGGTATAGGGAATAAAAAACAATCTGAGAAGAGAGGATCTGAAGAAAGGAACTGGAACTGTAACACACTAAACCAGTAGATGGAAAATAATCCCTAGAAAGATTCATCCCCACATCACTATAAGATAATGTCAGAGATCTTTGATGTTCTAATTCTTCATCAGGTAATATAAGATAATATTGTTTTGCATTAGGTGGATCGAAAATCAATTTGTTCTGGAGGATCCATCAGGGATGACACTAGAAAATTCATATCCCTGAGGCCTCTACTCATAAAATTCTTCTAAACCATGAATGAGATAGGAAGATCGAAACTGGTTGGAAAAGAAAAAAGGACTCAAATCCCAGAGCAAGGATAAGTGAATGAAAAAAATGAACTATGACAAAAATCATTCGAGGTCAACTGATCAAACAGACAATATATCTAATAAGATAGTAGGCAACACAATGACCATAAATTATAGATGCGAGTGAGTAGAATATCAAAACTCGAGAGCGTAGCACACCATAGAAAGGGTTGGAATCCCTATTGTGTAGAAGATAACAATTTTCTGAGAGTATCATATGAAAAGGGAGACATCATCACTAATCATTTATGGTTATAGGCGTGTATTAAATTGAATTGTATTTAATAGTCTAAATTATTTATGTAGTGTTTATTTATGTTATATTTTGGATGCTATATTAAAGGTACTTACATTTCATAGATCAAATAAAATAGGGTCTATATTAATCACAATGGAATCATGTTTGGTATGTGTATATAATAACTAATATGAGGGTTCCAACAAACCCCATCCAATCATTCCAATATCCTATTTCATGAAGTTTAATGAAAAGATAAATAAATAGGAAAACATTATAATTAATATGTTCAATTATAGTATATAATATAATTAATAACGATAACGAAGAATTCTTAATTCCTAAAGGGTCCAAACCTTGGTCAATTATCATTGAGCATAACATAGAATAATAAATTTTACAACATCCTCTATGTAAAAAAATGATGTCCAAAGTAATGTTACTATGTTCTACATTTTCTATCAAAATGGAAATTGGACTTGGGAATAGGACTATAACCACATAGTTAATATAATGGTGGGAAATATTTATGGGATAAGGATATTATAAATATATAAGACTTTTTTCGAGACACATTATTCTTAAAATTTCATCCACCAAACATCATACATATTACAAAATATCAATGTCCCTCATCTTTCATTAAATTTATATACCACCATATGTATACATATAGGGGAAGCCCAAAAAATAATTACTTTACAATAAAATCTATATTAACATGGTAGATAAGGAGGGTAATGTATTGAATAAAGAGAATAATATATCATATAACAAACCCATGGTATATTGAATATATAAATATAAATAAATAATCTAAAATGCAATTATTATTATTGTTTAACTACACAAAAACACATCCTTTAGAATTAATTATATATTTTTATTACATTGACTCATCTATATTCCACTACTGTAGAGCAATATATGATTAGGTTGAGAGGAGGGTTTACATGTCTAAATATGTGAAATAAATCCCACATAACATGAAGTTATAATATCAAGCCTATGTTGAGCATTAAAAAAAATTAGAGAATAATATTTTCTCAAACTAATACCTATAAGGGATATAGTTATCTATATGATTTAGATTTATCTATACATGAATATCATGGATAACTACCTCTTTCTACTCAATGAATTTTGAAATATAATATAGATTTATAAATTAAAAAAACTAATGTGGGGGGGGGGGGGGTAGGAGCCGGGTTTTTAGATTATTACATCATTGAAAAAAGATGATAGTAATGGTGATGATGATATTATCTCATTATTTACATAATATTTATCCCATAACATCTAGAAACAAAATAACAAAATGAATTTATGGTGGGAATTTTTAGGGGGGAAAAGAATATGTTATGTGAAACAATCAGGGATAATTGTGGATGAAATAAGAGATATCTATAAAAGAAAATAAATTTATTAGGTTTATTGAAAATTCTATAAATTATAAAAAAACAATCAGTAAAAAATACCCATTATTCTACTGGGTACCCGATATATAGCCACTACGTACAGGGTAATATAAAAAACCTCTTTTTTATAATAGGTCACCACAAAGTAACTTCTTCAAGTAAATGTGTATCTAGGATCTTTTAATGATAAAATTAAATATATGATCTTCTTACACTTCCATTAAAATATTAATTCTTCATAATAAAAAATAAATTATAGTGTAAAACATAATTAAGATAATATTAAAAATCTATCTTCAAGAATGTTGACATTCATTACAAAATATCCAATGTTTTTCTTATGATCCGTAAGAGACATCATCATGATTTACAAGTAAATTATATAAATCTCTATTATCTCATTCGAACAACAAGGTAAAGTGTTTGATCATTCATTAATACTAGTTTAAATATATTTTAATATAGTGGAATAACTATCCCATATATCATTATTTCAATCCAATTAATGGAATGAATATTTGTCTATATATAAAAACAATGTATGTTTAACAAGATACAATCAAATTGAATAATATAAAAAGAGTCCATAGTGTATACCCTTAGTTAATAACCAATGGAAGCAACATTCACAACACAAATCCTAGGTGGTAAATATGGTAAATGAATATTTTATCCAAATTTTATTATGATCTCAACTTGATATAGAGTAGAAGGATTAAATATCCAATACATTCGGACGTAGCTACGACATAATCATGAAAAAACACAGAGGAAAATATATCCACTAACAATAAAGATAAATGGATACATTCTAGTGTTAGTGTATTGGTTTTTTATACATGGAGAGTAATTAAATATCTTCTAAATCTAAATAAGTTATTATACAATTTTATTATCAACATTATGACCAATAAAGGGTTATTCACAAATCTCAATAATTTATAGAGGGAATTATATGGCCTTATATAATCTAATATAAAAGGATCCATCTGAATAGATGATTGAAATTTCTTCTTTTAGAAAACTCAATAAATGATATCTGATATTCCCAAATACACTAATGTCTAGAGTATATAGTTGTAAAATATATATATATGAATATATAAAGTACTATTAGAATAATAAAAAATCATTTGATTATATGTTTTACTAACATTTACATTATTATAAAAATAGTTTTCGATCCTTTAGAGGTTAAATATGTTAGGAATGGTTCTTGATCCGATATAATTATTGTAGGTATAATATTGAGAATCCTAATTGAAAATTATAAAACCTTTTCAAATCATCCTCAATAGGGAATAATTTAAAGGTAAAATGTTTTTCATTTAATTGGTAATATAAAATTATACATTCTATATATCATAACACTTAATATTGTGATAAGGTTGTGATATAGTCCATAGTGTCCACATCTAACTTTTTTACTGGTAATGGAAGAAGATTTATGGAAGAAGCATATCAGTAATGTTCCTATTCCACCATATTCAATGTGAATCCCAATGAAATAAATAGTATTTATATTTTGTTTTATAATAGGTCATGATGCATATTATATATTTTAAGATAGTCTACATATCCCATGACTAGAAAAGCCAGGAGCCAGTGTAAGCCAGTCCTAATAAAATTAAATAAAGTAAATGAAAAGGGTTGAGTATACAAGGGAATATTACATAAACGAGTCTGCACCACCCAATACCTATCTGCCTCTAATAGTGAGGAACAATAATCTGGGGTCGTGAAATACCACATCTCTCCAGTATTTGTGAGCACCCGCTTTGTCAATGAATCCAACACCTCATTAGACTCTCTGTAGACATGTGAGAACTCCACTCGTATCCGAGCAATATCATTAAGGAAATCAACCCAATGCGGTAGTACACAGAAAGGGACCTGAGGCATCTTGGTGCTCAATGAATGAACCGCAGTCTGAGAGTATGATTCAATCCATATGTGTTTCCAATTAAAGTGGATAATGTACCTAATGGCATAGATCATTGCCCAATGCTCAGCTTCAAAAGCGGTACCAGTTCCAATGGCGTCGTGAATGCATCCTTTAAAAAACCCACGGTAGGTGCAGAACACTCCTCCACATCCCGATGGGCCTGGAGCGCCCAACGTAGCCCCATCAACATTTACCTTGAGGCAAGGTCTGGTGGGTGGGATCCATCAAATATAATTTAGAATCAGAGGAAAGCATGGCCCCCCAGAAACACCAAGAGTTCGTAGAATTTAAAGATCCGCAACTGCATTACACATTGTGACATCCTGCATAAGAGAAGAAAAATAAACATCTATATGAATAGTTATCATTCCTTGCTGAACTACGGGGTGCATACCATTGAAAATAACATCATTCCAGGCTTCTCGAAGGACTAAAATAGTAGCAGAAATAGCGGTCAAAATTAGATTATAAATTTTCTCACTGAATATTCCGTGAGAAGCAGCAGATAACAGCTGAATAACGAATCTGTGGGTGTTAACAGCCACCCCAAACACAGAACTAATGTATGCCCACAGCTGTTTTGCAAGACAGCAGCCCATAAAAATATGATGAACAGAGTCCTAATTGGTTTTAAACATGGATCACATGGATGCCATCAGAAACCCAGCCCATTTGAGAGCATCAGGTGTGGGTAGACAGTTTTTCCAGATCCTCTTGATCAGAGAAAAGTTGGAGGGTCTAATGAAGCACACTCTGAATTTTAGCAACCAAGAAGGTGTAGGGGATTAGCCCCCACAGATGATCATATAGTAATACCGGCTATTGAATTCCTCGGTTCTATTATGCACCCAGATCAGAGTATCCTGTTCCATAAAAGCATAATTAGTGATTTCATTCTCCACCTGCATAGAAACACTAAAAGAAAAAGATTTCATCTATGAGAGGAAGCTAGAAATTGACAAAGTGGCTACCTCAGGTGGCACATTTAAGTCACAAAGAGGCTGTGTGGGTCACTTTGTGTTACATCAATTCATTGTTGAATACCTTAAAACCAACCATCGAGTATCGTGCATGATTCTGACATATTCATGCTTGATAGAGGCCCAAACCGATGAGACAAGGTTCCATTTGTATCCCTTTAAGAGCCTCCTTGTGATTCTATTTGAAAGAAAGTCATCGTTAGCTTCATGATAAATAAAGTTCCAAGTGAACTTCCCAATCAATCCATCATTAAAGATCCATAGATCCTTGAGTCCGAGACCAGCCAGCTCCACAGGCATGATGCACTCTTTCCATGCCACTTTAATTAGCTTCCTATCATGTGGTGACCCCGTTCATATGAAATTCAGTACCATGCTCTGATGTTCTTTGAGAAGTCCCCTAAGACATTGATAGATAGAAATGGAGTATTAAAACTTCGATGTGATAACTAAGTTCACAAGGCAGACCCTCCCATCCAGGGACATATCATTCCCTTTCCGACTAACCATCTGATGAACAATTCTAGTAGAGATTACTTCCATGTATTATCTTTTCACTTTTCCCCAAAACAGTGGGACCTCTAGGTATTGGAATGGTAAGGAACCCCTCCTTACCTCAAGATGTCTGAAAATTATATTCTGTTTACCAAATGGAATTCCATTTCCAAAGATAATGGATGATTTTTTCCAGCTAATGGCTTGTCCAGACACATCCTCATAATGACTAAAGAGGGATTTAATGGATGAGATAAATTTCATTGACTCTTGAACAAGAAGAAAATTGTCATCAGCATACAATAAATGAGACGGGACATGCTCACTCACACCGACCCTAATTCGTTTATAAATTCCCATTTTGGAATGTTCCTTAATACACCTACTCAAGATGTCCTCTACCAGGGAAAAAAGCAGACCAATGATTGGATCACCTTGCCGCACCCCCCTGGTGCAAGGAAAGAAGCCCCTCGGGGCACCATTGACAAGAACCGATAACCTGGAAGGATCCAAAATGATACAGATCAGATTCACAAGTCCATTTGAATATCCATACCTTCTAAGAATATCTTGTAGAAATCTCCACTTAAGAGTGTCAAAAACCTTGGATATGTCAATTTTGATGGAAAAATTCCCATACTTTGTTTTCCTTCTCATAATATTAACACTCTTAGAGGCCATAAACAGGGAATTTTGAATTCTCCTCCCAGGGAAAAATCCAAATTAATTTGTAGTGATAATGCCATTAACCAACCCACTCATCCTGTTCACCTAAACCTTGCTAATAAGTTTGGGTATTGTGTTCCCAAGAGAATGCAGTATGAAGTCCTTGATGTCAAGAGCATTCCCTTTCTTGGGAATAAGATCAATGAAACAGGAATTCATTCCATGGGGAATATATGACTGTGAGAAGAAATCCTTAATTCTATGCACAATGTCATTCTGCAAGATGTCCCAATAGAACATAAAAAATTTATTTGTGAACCCATCAGGTCCAGGGGCACTCTCAAGATTGAGAGATAGGTGGGATGAACTAATGTTTTCGTTGGAAGGGGAAGAAAGTAGAAGCTTATTCGAGTGATCATTAATACAAGGGATGATGTTATCAACCACGCAGTGAATGATGGATGACCCATTATCAGAATAAATTCCTTTGATGTATTCAGAAACAGCCATGGAAATTTCATTTTCTTCACTCTAGAGGTGCCCAACAATGCTGATCACCCAATTCCCTGCACACACCTTCTTTTCCTTATGTAATATGATGAAAATCTTGGAGTTTATATCCCCATACGCTAACCATTTCACATTCAGTTGACTTATAAACATCCTTTCCTATATCATTAGGAGATCATACATCCTATTATGGGCTATTATTTCATCTCTGGATAAGGTTGGATGTTAATCATGACAAACCTGAATCAAGGCCAGCTCCTCCTCTGCCTTCCTGATGTCCTCATCAATTTTTGAAAAATATGTATCACTCCATTCTCTTAGTAGCCCCTTAAGATGTTTTAGTTTCATAAAAAAATCACTGAAGAGGACTCCCAATGGCTTTAGAATTCCATGTATCCAAGACAATCTCCCTATATCCTGGAGTCACAAGCCATCGATTATTGAATTTGAAGGGAATAGGGGCTGACCTTGTGAGTTGGGTTTCGACATCAATAACCATTGGGTTGTGGTCAGAATGATGGTTAGGGAGCATGAAAACAGAAACTTCATGGGTTGTATCATGATCACCAATATAGATGAAACATATTTCAAGATTGATTGCTTGCTTCCCCTCACACGTGTACCTGCACCATGTAAAATCTGAACCAGTTATGGTAACTTGTTCTAGATTGCAATAGTCAATGCAATCTAAAAATTCAGCAGCATCAACCCTATTAATGTTTGGTCCAGTTTTCTCCTCAGGATTCACCACTGTGTTGAAATCACCAATAACCACCCATTTTAGCTCCATCTTTCTAGAAGTGGATTTACGTTCCTCCCATAATTCCCTCCTCTGTATATAAGAGTTAGAGGCCTAAACAAAAGAGACTCAGAAATCCTTCCCAGTAAAGATGCAGTTAATCGGGACACTTTGACTCCCATTAACACAAGAAGTGATCATAATGTCATCATGCCTTAACACTGATAAGTGGTCCATATGAGATGCATGTTGATTATTAGAGACAAAACGGTATCCTAGAGAGACCCATTTGAATCATTTCCAGTTTTCCAAGAGGATTTTTGGCTCAGTAATGCAAAAAAACATCATTTTTAGGACATGCGATAATGTCGAAGGGCCCTGACAGTGCAATAGTTTCCCATCACTTGACAATCCCAATAAAGGATCTTCATTTTTTACCAGCCATGCCACTTGTTAGAGGCCCCCTTTCCTTTCCACCGTTATCTGTTTCTATTTTTTCTTCCCCTAAACACTCTGCCCTTGCTGTCCAGAAGCAGTAATGTTATGAGGATCCTTGGTCACCTGACATGCCCCACTGTCCCCTTCCTTTGGTGGGATAGTAGTAGCATTTTTCTCCAAACCTGGACCAATTGAAGCTCGATCTACACCTTGGATCTCATTCACTATCTTGTCCTTGCAGCCATCACTCACATTCCCACTCAGTTCATCACTACCACAACCACTGGATGAAACAACATTCACTTATGGTAATGTTGTGTCTTTATTACTCCTATCACCATAGTCATCAACTAGTCACCCATCTAATCCACCACTGGATGTAGCAATGCCACCCCCTGCAACGGGAATATCAAATTTATCAAGACCATCCACCTCATCAGCCCATAAACGGCCACCTAAGGGCATGAAAGTATTCCCATACTTGAAAGGGGGGTCACTTCTAGCCAAGAACCTTCTTCGGGCAGCCTTGGAGAGGTAGATTTGGATGAAACACCCTCTTGGATCAGAATCTGGGTAGCAGCTCGAGCCTCAGCCAACTCCTTCAGATTTTTCTGGATTGAGTGATTTATCCACCGACATATCAGGTGCACCTATATCTATAAGAGAACACTCATGTCCACTACAGGGAAGATGTGTCTCCTGATTCTCCTCATCTATGCCCTCCCCACCACATGTATATTGAACTTGTACCTCATTTCTAGGCAGATCATTCTCCCTGGCAGCAGATGAAGATCCCCCAATATTCAGAGCCTCATGCTGCCCAGGTCCAATTCCATGGCCATCATCCTTACTCATAGAGGGATCCAGAGGATTTTTCTCCTCCCCCTTTCTTCTTCGGCACATGATCCATTCAAGACCTTTCATATTGTGAACATTGCATTCCTTGTCCCATTTACACTCAGACGGCATATGACCGAATGATAAGAAACTCATAACGAACTTGGTTTTTCATTCATAAATGGTATCAAGCACCATGCTATCATCCCTTTTTGTATGAATTACCTCCTCATCTAGTGTGCTCGACATGTAAACATCCTCCATGATTCTGGCGTAGTGTAGAAGCCTCAGATTATCTGTCTGTTGGCCTATGCGAATGAGATTTCCAACAAAGGATTCAATGTCCTAGAGAATCCTCGGGTTCCAATACAACCAATTTAGCTTGCAGATTCTAATCCATAATTGCATATGAGTTTTTCGAATATTCATGGGGTAAAAATTTCAATTCCATTCATACACATTCAAAAAACCAGGGTTCAAAGAGACCGTGACCTTGCTCCATGATTTCCTCTTACCTTCAACCATGGGGAATACCACATAGTAATAACCCCTTCCCATCACAATCTTTCTCCAGTCATCAATGCCCCAAACCTCGGCGACCCTCATATTCAGATCTTGAAATTTCCACAAACGCTCACCCTTCGAGGTAATGAATCTCACGATAATTTAATACTGATATAGATTTAACCGTTCCTCAACTACTTCCAGATTTTCCGAAACATGGGAAATCCTCCCCTTCCATATCACTCTCCCAGGTGGGGGTGATTTGAAATCAGAGAAGGATGGTCCTTCCACATTGAACACCACTTCTACAAAATTCTTCTTAATCCCCTCAGGTTCCTTCGAAGAGACCAAATTGACAGTCTCAACCTTCTTTCAAATATTAAACATATCCATTTGACTGATCGGCTCAACACATGGCCTCTCATCACTAGCATTATCTGCGCGCATCCCCTGGCTGGGATACGATACATCATATTCATCATCAGGATTAGGGTTTTCACCCTATTCCCCTTGATCCATCTTCTTCTCTCCAAATATATTTTAAGATACATTATTGATAAGGTATGAGGAAAAATCATTCTAGCTATGTGAAATTCATTTATCAGTAATTATTTAATTATATTTGGAATAAAAATTCTACCATCTATATTGAATAGTAAATGATATTCTGGGTTCCAAAATATAAACATCACACCACCATCATGGATTTCATGAATAAAGACACAACTGTGAAATGAAAATAGATAGACATTAACTTGAAATATAATATATAGTGAAAGTAATATGATAGAAATTCATTATAGATCGTTCCATTGAAACGAGTAAACTATATTTAGATTTTAATGACTTTATAAACCATTATCCCTTCAACTCATTTACATTTTGAGATGAATCCCATAAACGAAAAGAATTTGCGAGGGCATCAATTTTTCAATATGAAGAGATGAGCTCATAATTCAATTATTAGTGAAATTCCACAAATCAATGTATCATTATATTTGAATATTGTAATGAGAATATATACATGAGACTTTTTTGGGCAATAAATTTGGCCAATAAATTAATTGAACCACTCTCAAACTAGACACATCCTTCCCCACATTAAATCATAATATATATATATATTAAGTTATCCAATTTCATGATCTAGATAACTCTTTCATTATTTTGTGAGCATAATTATTAATAGGCAACCAAATTGTGATATTTAATATGAATAAATACAAATTATACTAAAAATAAAATGAAATTAATTCATAAATCCTAAACCAGTTATAGTAAAATAAATTAGAAACTTATAGACCCCTTTTCATTGACCCATAAAATGAAATGTCACATTCCACTTACCATGAACATTGGAATAACGTTTTTAATACAGATTACAAAGAGTAGCTAATATAGAAATTTAATAAATGGAATTGTGGTTATATAACAAATTCCACAGAAATAAACTTATTTAACAATTTTAAAGCACACGAACCCGCCAAATATGATAATATTAGGCCCTGAAATCCACCATCTCTTGAAAATCATTAATATATTCTTTTGAGAATATAAGCCTAAGAATTTAAACTCATTTAAACCATATAAGATAATTGTAAGCTTCATAATAAATAAAGTGTCATATCAATTTTAAAAATACAATTTTATAATGTTTTATATAATGATTTTGATACATATAATACACAATAATTGAAACCAAAAATGAATCCTTGATGGATTTGATGAATTGATAAAATATCATATCCATTATATCCATAGAAAATTATAAAGAAAAATCCATCCAAAATAATGTATAATGTACTCATAATGATCATATCATCTTCAAAAAACCATTTATGAATGTATTTTAGAGTAACATAGAGAGGATGATTTCAAATCATAGGATAATCACATAATTCCCAAAAAACATGACATCTATCATTATTCATAGTGATAAAAATTAGTTCTCTCTATAGAAAATTTAATAGACTAAAAATCCCATTTCCCTAGGATGAAATTGTATGATTATAAATGATATAAAATATATTATATTAAATCAATACATGGGAATGGAAAATAGTTCAATTCATCAAACAAAAAAAATATATAACTAGGGATACTATTTATAATATTTCCAAAAAAAATATTCTAGATGATTTCTAGAATAATATCCACCCTTATAGTAAAAAACTATTCTTTCATGCCTCAATTACTGGTATAATACTAAACCCAAGGTCGCATCAGTTTTTATGATAAAACCAATATCTGTATCATGTTTCTAGGTGATAAAGTATGTTTTTATGTTTTAATATATCTATTCAAATTGATAAATTGATAAATTTGTATTATTTATAAATTTAAATTTCTTTTTCTAAAGGTTAAATCTTATGTATGGTTTGAACACCTTTGGATGGAAGAAAAGAAAGATATTGGGATTTATTTTGTGGAGTTATGTAGCACATATTATAGAAAATCCATGAAGGATAAAATATATTTCAATCTAACAAAAAAATGCATAAAATGGGGACATGATTAGGACCAAAATGACGGACCATTATTTGTTATAGTTTCACAGTGGAGGGCCACATGTGATTCACCAAATGTATATTCCATGATAAATTAAATAATATATAAAATCACTTGTGTAATTATAATGAGTATGATGTTGTTTCTATAAATACAACGATTAAGTTGAATAGTTATAAAGGATATTACATGGAGGATAATAAAAAATCCAAAATGTTAAATAGATTTAATGAATATAGAATGTAATAAAAAATAATTATTCTTACTTGGAAATTTTTATTATATTGAGTGATATTTAATATTAACATATATTTAACATCATAGAAAAATTTATATATCAATTATAGGTGATTTTCATATCCCCACAATATTTTGATAGATATTTTGTAAATATTATAATTCCAATTAATATGGGAAATATCTATATTATACAAGGAAATATTTGGATTAAATTTTCCTTATTAGCAGAGGACACTACTTGAAAAACTAAAATTATTATTTTATCTAAATCACTATTTTAGGTTATCTATATGGATTGATAAATCCTCTTGTTTGATTTAGATTATATTTTTTATCTACCATCCTATCAATGATGGATCGATTAATTACCTATTATGAAATCATGGTGGGAAAATATATTTTATTGTATCTTTTAAAGAAGGGTTATTGAATATTGATGTTGTATAATTTTTAATTGTTTTTCCCCATTTAATCATTCTTCTTAATCATTTTTTTCATTAATAATGGTTATTGTCTTGATGTTATATTTATTTTTATTTAATAGTAGAGGTGGTGGAAATATTCTTTCATGGTCATCGAGTGTGTTTATTTTGGTATGTTTAAATATGGTTTTGGAAAACATTATAATTTAATGAATAAATGTCATGAACATATGAAATCAATGGACTTGTTATCAGATAAAAAATCAAAGACCATTGATATTTTAGATCCAAATACAATTAAAACTAAAATATATATTATATAATATATATGTTAAATTATCACAAAGTAATTAATTACTAAATAATTATTAACCATTATTAATTATATTTAAATTTAATTTAATTAAAAAATTAAAATTATTATATCATGATTTTAATATATTTATTTTAATTCTTAATGTGATGGATAGCATTTATTTCAAAAACTATACAAAGTATTTTTTTAGTTTTAGATATATTTTTATGTAATATAAATTTCTAGATATGATTCAATGTGTAAATTAACAATGTCTCAAATGTTGGCATTGATTTTGGATCTATTTTTTGGAATATTAAATGTCATTAAATATTATATTCTATAAATTATTACATTTTCCCTTTCCACTATATTTTTTAATATTTTCTGTTTTATTTTGGTATCAATTCTATGAATTTTATGATATATATTGTTAATTCCTGAGAAGAATAATCATAGATTTTATATTAATACATATGATATTATTTTCTCTTTTGATCAAAAAATTGTTAAAACCCAAAGGAAATAAAATTATGAAGAGTTATTTTAATTCAGGAATTATACATAATATTTAAATATATAAAACCAAGGAAAATAGCATTAGTATTGTACAATTTACCATTATTTGTGTAAGTATAACGATGTATTAAGACTCTAATAGTTACAAAAAATATAATCATAAAACAATTAGTGGTCAACTAAATAAAATAAAATATGATCTAATTTACATGGATATTGATTGTAATTAATTGATAATGAATTTAGATTAAGTGATTCCCATGAATAAACCCCAAAGTATAAACAAAAAATATGAAAATTAATGTAATTTAATTCCATAAAATATATTTTATGGAAGGATCCTAGGGGATAAACAAAATATTTTAACCAGTAAAATGATATATGGGGCTCTTATAATAACAAACTCCATACATTAAATTTTAAATTCATTAAATAAAAGACAAATTCATTATTCTAATAAATAATACAAATCTAAAATAATAAATATGTTATTCTATTTTGGGAATCATGAGTATGAATATATGTGAATTAGAATAAGAGAAACTTTTGGATACAAAATTTTAAAGCCATTTTAATTGGTGAATCAATTCACACATAATAGTAGAATATTCATTGTTGAAAATGATAATATAATGTGTACATAGAAATAGAAAAAATATAATAAAAATTAAAAGTGATATTAAATTGGAAGATAGAAATTTAAGTTTAGAATAAATTAGAGAAGAAGATAAACCACTATAAGAATAAGCATTAAAATATCAAAAATTATTTAATCATCGGTTAATTAAGTGACATATATATACAAGAATAAGTTTTTAAAAAAATATTAAAATTTATGTTCAAGTAGACTTAAAAAACATGAAAAAATATGAAATGTTAATAAATTATTTGATTGACAAAAATTAATCTTGAGGAGATGGGGGAAATACAACTTTTTTGAGTGTTCATACATATTCTATTAGTTATTACACTAAAGAAGAAACAATATCTAATTGATTTTTCAATTCCCATTAAAACTATATCTTAATAGTTTTATAGATCATTTTTTGATAAATCTGTTATTGTGTATAGATAGTCTTATTCCATATTCTATATATTATAATTATAAGGAATGATGAATATAAATTAATTACTTCAATTTTCAAAAAAAAAACGATAATAAATCAAGAATTATTTTGGAAAGGTGTTAAAATTAATGTCGATAAATTTTACATATAGAAGTCTTTATCATTATTTAGATGGATGAATTGGAAAATTTATATAATAATTGGAGTAAAAATTTAAGAAAAGATTGATCCTTAATTTATGTTTATAGTATATTTTCATCTTTGAGTGATTATTCAGATAAATTCACATTCATTATTTATCAATTGACAAAATAAAATTGATGATGATGATTTTTTTTTGATAAAGCATATTGTGATATAATTTTTGGGTGTCACTAAACTTGTTGAATGGAATAAATGTTCCACTATGAGTAGGGAATAAAAGGTAGAAATAATTTATTAAAAGGTTAAATGTGAGTTGATGTAAAAGATATATGATACTAGAAAAAATTCACAGTAAAATATATATTTAAGGAAAAACAAAGTTGGTTTTATCTTAAATAAAAATTTATTTTAAAATTTATCTTCTATAAAAACTCATTACCCACATGAAATTATGTTGTGATCTACCCAAATGAATATATAATTTTTTTCAAAGGATACATGAATCCCATCTATGCATATGAAACACATCTTAGAATATCAGTTGATCTTAATAGGGTGAAATATTTCATTTCCATGAAACATGATATATTGAGGTTTTGTTATGATAAAAGACATAAAAACGTTCTTACAAATATAAAAAATGATTTTGTAATATTTATTTATTTATTTGTTTTACATATTTAGTGGACACATTTATCTTTATATTGAAAATATATAATTACCTTTATATTCTCTATCATTAAATTAATTTATGGATTAATTTTATATATTTAATTGGAATTTTTAAGACCAAGATGATAATGACTGACAAAAAATGGGAGAACAAACCAAATAAAATTAATTGATATAGGTTATTTTGTTTAAATTTTTTATATATTAATTTTAAATATATTTTTTTAAATGAAATGTTAATTTTTTGGAATATGAATATGTAAAGGCACTGAAATTATTTTTTATATAATTTTTATATGATAACATGAATTTACTAAAAAATCCCCAAACTATGTATGAAATGTAATTTTATGCAACTGTTAATGTTTAAAATTATCAATTATTGAGTAAAGAATAAATAATTTTTTTATTTGGTGAATTATTAATTTTTAATATTCAATAATTTTTTAAGAATAAATGTCTCCATACATTGATTAAAAATTATATTTTTATAAGCCTTCAATTGAGTAGTATTGGAAATATTATTCATTTTAAATTTCAATTCATATTGTGGATGAATTGTTTTTAATAGTTCAAAATATATGGGGTATGAAATAGAAGAATTAAATTTTATAAACCAATTTTTAGATTCATTCTCCATTTTTTCTCATTGACATAAATATTTATTGGAGTATATTATTAGTTTAGATAATGGTTTTTGTTTATCATTACTTATAGGAATTATTTTTTAGAATTTTAATTATAATCTATACTTGATTTGTGATATTAGAATATAAATTAAAATTATGATGTATATGATATTAAAGCATGGTATTTTCATTGATGATAAAGTTTATTCAAGTATAAATTTCATTGAAATGAATAAAAATATAGATAATAAAAAAAATTGAATGTTTTTTTCTCAGTTAACATTTTGATATGAATTAATAAGTTATGATTTTTCAAATGGTGAATTTAATGCCCCATTTAATATAATGTTAATATAAAAATATTTAATTATAATAAAATACATGGTTGATTTGTTTTCATTGAATCTAATGTGTCTAAATATATTTTAATTTGAAGATTTAATGTTCATTTTTAACAAATAAACATTTATTATTTTTGAGAAATATGTTTTATAATTTTTTTTTGTTGGATTTTGTATGATTACATTATTATCCATTCCTGATGGAATATGGGACTTTATGTATGGTGGAATTAAATAGCTCAATTTTTTGAATTATTTTAAATTGATATATTTTCAGTAAAATTAAGAAAATATTTTTTTATTTATATGGTTTATTTAAAATCTATTGTAAGTGTAATGATCAATTAGAAATATGTGGACTTTAGAATAATTTTATCATAGATATATGATTTTCTACCTTGGGTTTACAAAAACTATGTCATTTTCATTGAATGAATGTTTAATAAATATGAATGTTAAGGAAAATTGGTGTGGAACCAAATTATATGTTATACAAGGGATTTTTCTAAACACCACAAATGTTATTTTTCTTGAGAGGATTTCAAAATTATATAAAATGTTTGTGAATAATAGTAATGAGATAACAATGAATACATTTTATAATATAGTTTCCTATGATTTTATAAATTATAGTATATTTAATTATTATATATCTCTGTCATAAGGGAAATTCAATGTTTTATATTAGGTAGCGTAACATCCTTGTTTCAGAAGCCACTCATAGGCTCCCCGTTCTCGGTTGGTCACATGGCCTCAAGCGCATTTCCCCTAACACTATAGGCTGCTGACTAGCAGCGAGGGTCTTAGGTGTGATCGTGGGGAAACAATTCCCTCATTGACAGATTAACAAAGTAGAAGGTAAATATATAACAATAGAAGAAGAAGTAAAATTATCAAACAATAATAAATAGTAGAAGACTGATGAAGAAAAAACTAGAGCACATTTATATAAAGGATTCATGATACATATGTTTTGGAAAGAATCCAATCAAGCCATAATTCTTAAATACAGTACTAAAAAAAGTACAAAAAAGACTAGGAATCAAATCCTCATCATTGAATGCCTCATCTTGGTTCCATGCTCTCCAACTCCAAATCAGTCATGTACATAATGTAGATGGGCACTTTCCCTTATCGATACCTACAACAATATAATCTGTTTGGGCCCAAAAGAATGGCCCAAACATGGTGTGAGACTAAATCCCAGTAGGAAACCACTGTAAGATATGTGCCTAATGTACAGTGAATATATGGAAGGTAATAAGTAACGAAATCAGTAAACAAGGAAGTAATCAATAGTAAACAATCCACAGTTTCAATTTCATTCACTTTTATATGTCATGTAAGCAACTAAACAAGTAGGTAAAACCCTGGGATGTACTCTCAGCCCAACCCCTATGGTTCATCCAAAACAACACAAGCAATTAGACAACACAATAGGTAACCCTCTTGGAAGTACTCACATCTTATCCCCTCTGGTCCTACCTTGCAACAAAAGAAACCCTATGGGTATTACACTAATTTTAACCCCTGAGGTTCAGCAAAATCATAGACTCTCTGAGGAATCACTCGCCTTCAATTCATCCTATAGTCTCATATCAAAAACTAAAGGTGCTCTGGGGAAGAACATACATCACATTCCCCCAGCTGCCCACGTAGAGGAACTACAGACACCCTGATGAAGCAGTTATGTCAATTACCATATGGTCTTGCATTGAAATATTAAACAGACACTCTAGAGAAGCCCTTGCATCCATTCTACCTATGGTCTACTACACTAGAATATCACTTCCCTGTGTAAGTCAATCATGAATAGAAGCACATATCGGCCCATGTAACCCTCAAGAACTATTTGGATAGCAATATACAATATACAATCAAGTTAGAAAAACTATCACTGTATCGTAACAATACAAGGAAAGATAAGTGAACAACCTAACAGGAAAACAAGACCAAATTGTTAAAAAATGTAATCATGGATGGGAAACACTTCCAATGTATATAAATCAACCCTATTATCATTCAATTAAACTCTATTGAAGAATAAAAGCATAACTGGAAATCAACAGGGAAAAAACAATAAACATGCATTAACCCGTTCAAGGGGATTGGATATAATTTCATATATAACTTAATGAATTTCAACAGAAAGGAACAAACCACCTATCTTGGTGTTGTAGGATCGATATAAGTAAACCTCTAGCATTCAATCGCCCATGAACTCTGTGTATCTACAAAAAAACACAAAAAACTATCAAACAAAGGTAATGTGATAAAGGGGAGGAATAAGGAAACAATTATCTAGGATAAGGAAGAGCTTATCAAGGTGATCCCAATGCAATTGATAGTGGTCGATTCGGATAACAGGCCCTTGATCAGGATCTCAGAGAAGGATCACTGTCATACCCTCGATCTCGGACAATCCAGACCTATATGGAGGCGGTTCTATCCGTCAGATGCGACCTCAGTTCTTTTAATGAAAAATTTATAGTACATGGCGTGTAATTTATAAGTACACGACATGTACTACCTTCACCTACCCCTGCATTAGGGAATCTATTGGTCACCACACATGGCTGTTTTCATATCTGCAACATGGACAGCACCCGGATACCCACAGTAATCATGTACATGATGTGTACTCAAAAATTACATGACGTGTACTTAGGAAATTTCTAGAAATTAATATTTTTTCTCAAAAACACCAAAAAAAGGAAAACATACCCAAAAAAAGATCTTGATTCTTACAAATGTCCCCCCTTAAAAAAATTCATCCCAATATTTCCCTAAAAAGGGGGCGTAAAAGAAGAATCCGCAAACAAATCTGGCCACTATGATCATACATCGACCTCCCTCTCCGAGGTCTCATCTTTTACCCATACATGCTACCATAGAAATCGTAAAAGATGAATAGTATGAAGACGGAGAACCTTCGTACTATGATCAATAATACATATAGGATGCACCTAGAATGAGGCATCCACATCTAACTCAACCTCCTCTTGTAGAACAGCAAGAGATGGGTGTAATATGTAACATCATAGCTGAGAAACATGGAAAACACAATGCATATCGTGGTACTTCTGAGGTAACTGCAACCGATAGGCAACCATCCCAAGTCTCTCCAAAACCTCAAATGGCCCGAAGTACCTTGGAAAATGATAACACTGTCTCCTAACCCTCTTGTTCCCCAGCCATGGTGTGACACACAGGAAATCCTATCCCACAACATCAAACTCCATAGGTCATCTCTGATGATCAACATAAGACTTCTATCGAGACTGTGCAGTAGCCATCCTCATCTGAATCAACTCTATCTGCTCTATGGTCTCCTGACAAGACGAGGTCCCAACATAGCCACCCCTCCTACCTCCAGTGAACATAATGGTGATTGTAATGGCCTACCATACAATGCCTCATAAAGTGATATATGAATAGTTTCTTGAAAACTATTATTGTATGCAAACTCCACAAGAGGTATGTGCTTCTTCCATGATCCTCCAAAATCTAGGATGCATGCACGATTAATGTCATCACGCACCTGAATTGTAAGCTCAGACTGGCCATATGTCTGGGGGTGGTAAGCTGTACTTAAAAATACTAGTGTGCCCAAGGCATTCTGCAATACCTGCCAAACATTAGAAGTAAATCAAGAATCCCTATATTAAAAAATGGATTGTGGAACCCCATATAGACGTATAATCTATTGAATGTAAAACCATCATAGCTCATAAACACTAAAGGTCTCTTTGATTGGAATGAAGTGAGAAACCTTTGTGAGTCTGTCAATGACAACCCAAAACTCATCATTCCCATGAGGCGACCTCGGTAAGCCTGTCATGAAATCCTTCTCGAAATCATTCCACTTCCACTATAGAAGGGGTAACTGCTGAAAAATCCCCACAGGTTGCGGATGATCTGCCATCACCTACTGACAAGCGGAACACCACATGAAGAACCCATAAAAATCTATCTACATAATTGGCCAGCAATAATGACAGTGTGACCATGATACATATTTGTGACACGAGGATGAACTGCACAAACTATGGAATGAAAGTCTCACATCAGCTCCACACTTATTTATTCTTGTACCCATATGCTCCCATGAAAACCTAATATCTCATCCTATCTTATGTTCCATCCATGAATAGGGTCCTCTACTGACACACTTTCCCATAGGACTAGGCCTTTGGAAATTGATACCTGCCTCATTCACACTCGATCATGAAGAGTATAGGTAACAACTATATAAGAATAAACGTCTACCCCTTCATGTCATGCAGATCAAAATGAATCTTAGAGAATAGTGCCATAAGATGAAACTCACTACTGGCCTCCTAAATTTCCAGTATATGAGTCCTACTGCTCATTGAATCAGCCACTGCATTGCCTTTCCCAGACGTATAGGGATGATCAAAGTCAAAATACCAAAGGTACTTGACCCACCCGTGCTGTCTCAGATTCAGGTCACGCGGATTGAAGATATAGTTGAGACTTGTGTGGTATATGAAAACCACAGAATTCTCTCCCAGAAGATAATGTCTCCAACAACTTAAGGCATGAACAACAACAACCAAATCAAGATCATGCATCGGGTAATTCCTCTCATGTGGCCTCAACTGCCGAGACACATACACAATGACTCCATCTCCCTGCAAGAGCACTACTCCTAGTCTGTTACATGAATTATCACATAACACAGCATAACACTTTACTAGATCTGAAAAAACTAGTATCAGTGTTGACATCAACCTCCCTTTCAGCTTTTGAATGGCTGTCTCACAAGAATCGAACCACAAGAACTTTGTACCCTTCTTTTTCAATCCCTCCAGCGGTGCTGAAAGGTGTTAAAAAGTCTTGTATGATGTTCATTTAGTATCTAGCCAACCCTAGGAAACTTTGTAACTCAATGAAATTATTTGGATGCTCCTAGGAAACTATCACTCTCACTTTCTCTGGGTCTTCTTATACTGTTATCTCCAAGATAACAGGACTGAAGAAGTGATTTTTTTCATCAAAAATTGTCATTTTCATAGCATAGAATATTACTAATGATCTCTTAGTGTACTCAAAACGATACCAAGATGTGTAGCATGGTCATGTGGAGTGTGATAGTTCACTAAGATAACTTCCTCAAAAACCACTATGAAGGAATCCATGTATTGATGGAACACTCAGGTCATCAGTTCCATGAAGGCAGTATGCATGTTTGTGAGACCGAATGGAAAAACCACATACTTGTATAGACAATACCAGCTCTAGAATGTAGTATGAAGTATATCAGATGGTGTAACACACAAATTATAATTACCATATCTGAATTCAACCTTCGTGAACACCCGAGATCCTTGAATTTGATCTAAGGGATCATCAATCCTCTATAAGGGATATCTGTTATTGACCATAAAATATTTTAGATTTCAATAATCCACACAGAGACTTGGGGTACCTTCTACTTCTTCACAAACCAGATTGGAAAACACCACAGAGAAAAACTCGGTGGGATGAAACCCTTTGCCTGTAACTCCTCCAACTACTTCGTGAGATCCTATAAATCTAGTGAATCCATCATATTAAGAGGAATGGACACCTGTTCCACTCTTTTTAAGAGGTCAATAGATAATTCTACATCACGCTCCAGAGAAAGACCTGAAAATTCCTCTAGAAAGACATCCCTGATATGATCCACCACTGGAAGAATATCCATTTGTGAAATCCCCTGGACATCCAGATATAGACTAGACATATGGGCTGCAACCCTTCCCAACCCATAATGCTCGGGTCTTGCTCTGCTTGCCTGGACATCCCATTTCCCTTATAAAGAAACGTTCCTCCCTCTGGTGATGTGAAAGTAAACCTATGATGTTAGAAATCAACAACAGCCTAGAAGGGAACTTATCAATCCATTCAGAAAATTAAATCATAGACTATCATATATAGGACATATAGGTCCAATAAAAAGTGACACCCACCAACCTCTAGAGGGAACTACTTGCACTGAGGTACACTAGTCATTATTATCCCTAATAGAGTGTCTAGAATCATGATATCAGTAGATTAAAAGGTGCATAGCCCAAAGATCTCCACAAAAACAATTGATATAATGCTATGGGATTCACCAATATCGAAAAGCACAGAAGCAAAAACTGAGGCAACCAGAATTGTACCACGGAATGTAGAGGGTTCGGGATCCTGCTCCTGTTGGTCAACTCCCCTGCAAAAGTCTGACCTACATTGTGGCCTTGTGACCCTAACTAACAACTCTGTGATAATCTACCCTGTTGTTGGTGAATGCCTGACGACAGGATACCACGTCTATTGCCTCCACCTCAGCATGAACGACCGAACGAACTCCGGCTCCAATACTGATGAGAAACTTGTTGCACTGCTTCTGAACATGGATCCATAAGAGTATGTCTGTCACCAGCTGCTGGTGATAAGATCTGATAGAAATGCTAAAGATGACCCATATTGCCGCAATATCGGAACTCTATTGGGTATTTTGGGCAATGTGGCCTCGTATGCCCGCACTTCCCGCACTGGAATCACACAACATGACTACCAGAAGAAGTGTCTTTCCTCCTTGGATCACCATGCGATGAATCCATGTGGTTATTCCTACATTCAGTAGGTGGGATATAAACTCCGAATGTTGAACCGCCTTGGCTCACAACTCCAGAATCCCTCAAATTGCACTCCGTGATCAACGCTTGGTTGATAATAGAATTAATGGAAGTCAACCTAAAGATGTTCACCTATGATCAGATGTCGTGCCTGAGACCATCCTCAAAATTCCTTGCAATTAATATCTCATCACATCCTGGGATAGGAATGAAAAACTGAAACTCAGTTAAACGTGAATAATAATTCATAATAGAAAGTGTACACTTCACCAGGCTCTTAAAATCTCTAGTTCGGTTGGCCCTCAGGGTCTCTAGATAGAAGTAGTCATAGAGGGAACATTGTAACTCATCCCAAGACATAACCTACTATAGTCCTTCTTATGAGATCAAATCACACTATCTCTTAGTAGAGTCCCAAAGCATTTACATTTTGAGCTTGACCCTTCTCTCTAGAGGTGTCACGATATGCTCGAAGATGGAAATCATGGATTATAACCATGACAATGTTAGATGATGTCCTCCTTCTCCTATGAAGGTGGGAGGATGCTTCTGCTAGAAAACCCAGGTCATCTCTACCATAGATGGGGTTGGAGGCGGTACTCTATGGAAGGTCTGCATGAACCTCATAAAGCCTTCTCAAAAAGTGCATCAACACCTGTGTCTAGAATGAGGGCTGATGCCAAAACTGGCACAACTGGAGGATCTTTTGGAAGTCCTTGATCAGCCACGTCCAGCGTCTGATCACTGCACTATAACTGGTGGAAAAGCGGAGGATGTCTAGGTGGAATGACTATGCAAGGTCAAGGACACACCTTAGATCACGGTTAACAGGGACTGAATCCTAGATGTGTAAGAAAGAAATAGGATAAAGAGGGCATTTGGGTTATTAAAAACATGGCTACACGACGTGTATAAAGACTACATGGTGATTTCCCATAAGACATTCACATGGGTGTGTACTCTTTCCACAACTGGTCATGTAACACCCCAAACACACAACATGTTGTCAAAACACATAGCGTGTACCTGAATCATCTTCCCCCACTTGAGTTATTTTACCATGCTATGCCACACAACTCTCCTGGAATACAACTACATGGCATGTTTGTTCCCAACACAATGTGTACTAGATGAGCATCACCGACCCATGATGTTTGTGACACAGCCAGATGAATGGCTCACACTACAAGGGTTTGTTACTAATGGATAGAATGCGTACTACGATGATTTTTCCATCCCGTGTTGTTAGTGACATGGACGGTCACACGGTCTTATGAAAAGGCATTTTCATCTGGTACACGACATGTCCTACCAATGATTCCAAACCATGTGTCCATTCCCACATAGTATGAGACATGGTTAGAGACTACACAACATGTACATATAGTACAAAACATGTACTAAATAAAAATAGTTTCTTCCCAAACAAAAGAACACATGGGTTGTATTTAACATTACATGCCATGTATTTTGGGTTTTTCCAGATAGTAAACCTCATAAATTACTCTGGAACCTATAAAAAACTAAAACGTAAATTAATGTACCAAATTACAATTTGTGAGGGCCCATACTCCCCGCGAATCAAATCTTGGCATCTTATACATTTCATAAACAAGGATAACAGTGCAATGATCCACCATATTCCGATCCATGAGGTCCCATATCACCTAAATAACCAAATTTTGGTGTTCATTAAAAAAAACCTTACACAAACAATACCCTATCAAACAACAGGTATTTTATAAAAAATCTATCATAAAAGAAAGCATATCTAGCCCAATATATATCACAACAATATGAAATTGCTAATGCAACATAAATTTCATAGAAAGAATGCATGACATGTGATTTCTAGCATGTGCCTATATGTTGCATGAGCTGAAATACCCTAATCTCATTTGGTTGCAATAGAAATAGAACCTCAATATCATAAAAAATAACAGCATGAAACAGGTGAATCACTCAAGGAGGAATCAAATCAATCGTAATAATTGGAAAACCTGAAAACGTAAAATTAATGAGGTAGATTGTATTTTCCCTGTACGTGGGTTAGATACTTCTGGGAACAACATAATTCCAAGTACCTATTCCTTAATATCACTATCTATACACTCCAAATAGTATGTCAAGATAAAATAATTACTCTTATGCCACATTATAACGTCCTGGTTCTAGATGCCGCCCAGAGGCGCCTCGTATTCGGTTGGTCACATGGCCTCAAGTGCATTTACCCTAATGACAGAGGCTACCGATTTGTATCTAGGGCCTTGGTCATGATAGTGGAAAAAATATTCCCTCTTTTGTAGAATAACACAGTTGAAAAGAAACAAATAACAATAGCAGAAGCATTAAAAATTTCAAAAAATATTAAACAACAGATGACTGATGATGAAAACAAATAGAGCACATATATATAAATGATGCATTATACATATTCCTATGTAAGTAGGCAAAAATGTAACAATGCTGAAATGCAGTACATAAACAAAGTAAAAAAAGAAAGCAAGTATCAAATGCCAAGCATCAAAATCCTCAGCTTGGTCCTTTGCTCTCTAGCTAAAAAGTAGTCATGTACAGAATGTAGAAGGGAACATGGAGTTATCTATACCTACAACAATATAATCTGCTTGATCCCAAAAGCATGGCCCAAAATGGATGTGATACTGAATACAAATAGGAACCCCCAACATGATCTATGCCTAAGAGTCAATGAATATATTGCGGGTAATAAATAAAGAAAGCAGTAAACAAGTACTCATGAGTAAACAATCCATAGTTTCAATTCTATTCAATAACACATATCATGTAAGTAGCTAAACAAGCAGGTAACCCTATAGAAAGTATTCTCATCCCAACCGCATTGGATAAAAGAAACTAACCCTTGCATGTAGGCAAAACAATAGGTAAACCTCTAGGATGTACTCATAGTCAATCCCCTCTAGTCCTACGTAGCAACACAAGCAACCCCCTAGGAAGTACACTCAGTCTAACCCCTCTGGTTCAGCTTAAGCATAGTCTCTCTGAGGAATCACTCACTGTAAATTCTTCTTATAGGATCATATCGATTACTAAAGTTGCTCTGGGGAAACCCTTAAATCAATTTACACTTGTGGCATACATCTATGAACTACAGACAATCAGAGTAATCACTTCCATTAATTCCTCCTATGGTCTTGCATTATAAAAGTATATAGATTCTTTTTAGAAGCCCTTACGTCCATTCTCCCAATGGTATACTACACCAACTTCTCACGTCCCTATGTATGTCAAGCAAACAAAGAAACACGTATCGGCCAAATTAACCCTAAATAACTACTTGGAAACTAATCTAAAACATAACATCTTGGTATAAAAACAATCACTCCATCCTAAAAATACTAGCATTTTAAGTAAATAGACTTACATGAAAACAAGACCAAACAATCAAAATAGGAAATCATGCATGTGAAACACCTACAAAGAATACCAATTAACCCTATTTTCATTCAATTAATCTCTACTCAAGAATAAAATCAAAGAAGACAATCAATATGGCCAAAACAGTAAACACCCAATAACTTGTTCAATGGAATTGGAAATAATTGAACATATAACTCAAAGGAGTTCAACGAAAAGCCACAAACCACATACATTGACATTTTAGAATCGATATAAGTGAACCTCAAGCCTTGAATCGCCCAAGAACTCCATATATCTAAAAAAACACAAAAAATGCTCAACCGAAGGTAACATAATAAAGAAGATGATTCACGAAACAAAGCTCTACGAGAAATAAGAGCTTATGGAGGTGATATCAATGAAATCAACAACGGTCCATTCAGATAACATATGCTCGATCGGGATCTCAAAGAAGGATTGCAGTCGTACCCTTGTTCTCAGATGAACCAGACCTAGAAGGAGACAATTATGTCCGTCATAAGCAACCACGGTGTATTTATATAAAAAAATAAATTAAACAACGTGTAATTTTTATGTACATGGCATGTACTTGCCTTCACTAGCCCCTGCATTATGAGATATCTAGGTCACCACACACGGCTGTGTGCAAGGCTGCTACACGGCCAATACCCAGCTACCCACGGTAACGAAGTACACGACATGTACTCATAATGTACATGGCGTGTACTTAGGAAATTTCACGAAATTATTTGTTTTCTCAATAAAACCATTAAAAAGGAAACATACCTGAAAAAAACTATGGTTCTTATAGGTAGTAACTTGTTAATATCTATGAAAATGATAATAATTTATTAGGAATCATGATTTATAATCATTTGAATTACACAACAAAGTATTTGAAAGGAATTATAGAGTCTATCTATTATTTTATATATGGTTTATTTTTATTTTGTTTCATGTTTAAGAGGAATTAGATAAATGATTTTAGTGATAAAAACTTTTAGTAAACATTGTTTGATAATAATTGTAATAATGGATTAATAAATATAAATTTTTTTGATTCTTATAATAAATGATTCATTTATATTTTTCTATCACTATATTGATGTAAATTTATAATATTTATTCGAGGATTAAAATTGAAATTATAAATTAATTCATGTATTACATGATGATAATGAAATATTTTTCTGTTTCTATGATTAGATAGCATAATGGTTTACATAAAAACTGATCAAATTTGAGAATATGATCATAAAAAATTAAACTGTTTCTAAATATAAAAAAAATCTAAGATAATGATTTCTGTAGATATATATTAAAAAATAAAAGGACTATACATTAATGATTTTAAATGATTCATTATCCTGTGACCCTGAATTTCCAAATTCATAGTACTTGATCACAATAAATATTAATTTTATTTCGTTTCATAATTACAGTGAATAATTTTATCATGTATCACAAGTTTTTATCAAGAAATATCAGTTTAGGTATCGTTAATAATATTGGGTTAGTTATTATATTTAAAAAATAATGTATCATTGTGTTTAGTTTTGTGAATGAGTGTTGTTAATTTTAATCATAATTCTATAAGTGAATTTATAAATCCTATTAGATGGTAATATTACCAACCACCCCTTCTAGATATATATGATGGTAGAAATACACATTCATTCGTCATTCCCTAATGTTGTGTATGATATGTCTTTATTTTCAATGGTTATTAACCGAAATATATAATATAATGGGTTTGAAAATTATTTTGTGATATAATTATTTGAATTTTTTAATATTAAATCACATCAAAATTACATTTTGTTCATATATTAACAAGTTATTTACAATAATAGCATCATAAAGATGTTTATTCATGCTCATAATTTATTAGACTCCATGATATAGAAATAATTGAATGAATCCACAACATTTCCACCTTATTGATGTCTATTACTTCAACTAAGAGATTTATTAATAGTATATTGACCTATATGTGAACTACTAGTTCCAACAATAATTTTTAACCTATTGTGGTGAGTTATTATTATATTACAACATTCTAACATATTGAATGTTATAACAAAACCACATGTGTTTTCCATTGTTCTCGTAATCCTCTCTCAAACAATCATGATTTATATTACATTACCTCCCATCGAAATTGGTGAAATAAATATAGGTAAAAAAATTATGGTGTATTATATCACAGATATTTTCCCCAGTGAATCTCCGTAAACCTCCATTATTAGAAATAGAGGTGTGTTCTTGGATATTATTATTTATAAAATAATTTCTAAAATCCCATATGAGTAATAATTATATAATTATTTGATTCAACCATTATATGTGTAACTCCCTGAAACTAGTTAACCAGAGTTAGTGTATTATTTCATAATATTTTCGTGATCACAAATGATCATGTCTCAAAAGACTGATTAGTTTAGTACCCTTAGAATCACTAGATATATTGATAAAGTTTACATTACATCATAAAATGAAAACTACAACAACATTGTCTCCATATTCCTCATTCATATACCCTCATACTATCCTTTCTAGTCATTCATAAAATACTTCTTCACATACTGGAAAAAATAAAACATAGAAAAGGGTGAGATCAGATCCCTATTAAGGATAAAAATATAGCGGAAATATTCAAAAAATGCATAAACATGTAAGGTAATGTATAAAAAAACAAAAGCCTTTTAAACTTGAACTTCAACATAATATGGAAAAAATACAATGAAATAATTCCATTTAATTATTCACATGGATATTATACAAATCAAATAATCACATGAAATATAAATTACCACTTTCATAATGATGGAATGCATAATTCCAGAATATCATAACCACATAGTCAAGGGCTTCTCCCAAGACTACAATTAAGATTTTTTCAAGGCCTTGTTCCAAGACATTATTTTGTCTCATGAGACTTACCGATGAATTGAGGAGCTATAGCGGGCTCCATCCGCCACTTATTAAGTCCAATGCATTCCTTATATGAATAGGTTTAAACATAACATAAACATTCATATTAAAACTATCATATAAAATGTCAATACTTTCTACATAAACCATGAATGGTATAAAAATAACACATCCATAGTCAATCAAATCAATAAACCTTCAATACAATATGGATGTTTAGTACCATAATAAATCAACATCAAATAAGCTTAAAATCCATCAAAGGATGTTGACATAGATGAAATCAAAAATATTTGAGAGAAATATTTTTTTTTTGAAATCATTTAAAAGACACATAATTATAAAATAAAACATTTATTTGAAAATGTACTTATAATATTGTAAGGGAATCTTCAAAGATTTTATAATGGCTAAAAATAGTCACACCCTCCGTATAAGATAAAAAAACATTTTTACCTTAATTATGTCGAAAAGGTTAAAAAGGACCTTGTTTGGAAAATGATGGAAATATTCCCTTATAAACATATTATAAAAAGTCAAAAAGGGTATAAATTACATCAACCCATAGTATTAATTATTTGAAATACATTTTTAAGAAATATCGATGTGGATGATAAAGAGGTCCCAGTAGATAATTATGTATAAACATCCTTGGATAATGAAGAGATTGTGAAATAAAACCATACCTTGTACTTTTACTTGGACGAGGGTAGGTTAAAATCCTGTATAATGGTTAAATAATTGTTAATAAATTATAAGATAATCATTTAAATTTATATTATATCATATATGATCTTTTAACATTGTTCTGTTAATAATATCTTAGTATAATCATTGTTTCGGGTGTGAACTAACTTGTCTTTGTTTATATGTTTTGTTACATAAGAAATGTCTGTTAGGGATAGGTTGTGTCATATTAATATATAGAATTATATCAAGTCCTGAGACATTATTTTTAATTAACAAATGTGAATTATAATTGCATGGATACGATGGGGAATGAATCTCATCGTGTTCGTGGAGACGGTAGTCCGTACGTACGAACGAGTGACAATATCATTCTTTTGATATTAAAATAATATATAATTGGATGTTATATCATATATATAGAATAATTATCATGTTATATTTATTATTTAAATCAATTACATATCATTATCATACCCATCCCAATAATAATGTTTTTGAATAAAAATTACACCACGACGTGGAGACGGTAAGCCGTACGTATGCACGTAAGGTGATATGTCATTCAAAGGATAGATAGAATACTGAATATGGTTGTACCATAATTATAATAACATCACAGTATATATTTTATACTATAGTTCTTATTTTAGAAAGGAAATAACAATGAAATAAGAAGTTGAAGAGGAAAGGAACTTGAACGATGCTGGTGAAAACATTACCTCTTCTTCGTGTTCTTCCTTTTGATTTGATCAAAAGGTATCATTAAGTTAGCATTTTGATCAAACTAAGGCCTATATGTAGAATTGAGGGAATTTGAGAGACTTTTTTTCCAGGGGTTGGCTGTGTCCAAAGGCATTTAAGGTGTGAAATTGAGAGAAGGTTGAGTGCCCTTTTATAAGATGTGTGAAAGGCATCTTTGGAAATGCTAGAAATATTATATTATAATAAATTCATATTCTGTTTATAATGGTTAAAAAGTGTATTATTTAGATTCCAAGGTGGTGATAGGTCTAAAACCACCCAAACAAAAGGTTTTAGACAGGTTTTAGTCACTTTAGTAACCTTATATTTTAGTTTTAACTCTAAGTTAATTAGTTTGACACTTACCAGGTCTCTTTGTATTTTTATATTATATAATAAATAAAATTACTATAAACTTACAAGACACACCCAAGTGGTCCAATAATGATACACCTATATTTATATAAGACTCTTAGCAAAACCTTAGATTTTTAGGAATATAATATAAATTAATAATAAAATATTTGTTTTAATAACACTTTTATGTAAATTTAGACATTATTGGGTATTTTGTTTTTGATAATTTCATAACAAAATTATTACTTCGAAATAAATATATATAATTAGTCCTAATATGTAATATTAACTTATAAAAGTATTTTAATTCATAAAAACTCTCAAATTACATTTATTTTGATATTTGTAATATCAACTATTTTAATATTTCATTAATTAGGTAATTACTGCATCACAATTGTGTCATAAATAAATTAAATTATTTAGTGTCTAAAAATTATAAATAAAATACGATTATGTAATAAATAATTTTATATTTCTAATGAATGTTTATAATTGAATTTATCTTATGTATAATACTAAATTAGAAATGTTTTAGTTATTAAACATTGATTTTAACTCTTTTAACTCTTCTTTGAATTAAATAATAATAAATGTCCTAATATAATACAAGTGGACCTAAATGATAATATTTTATTCCTAAGGTTGTTTTTGGTTGAGATACACTTGTATAATAGAATTATGAAATGTGATAGGGTAATATTAATATCATTTTTACCCATAATTACCCTATTCACTTTTAACCGTGGTAAATAAAAGTAAAAATTTACTATTAACCAAAAATTATTTTTATCTTATTGAACCACATTTTAGTCCCTGACATTAACCGTGTCTCTTGGATTTTAAAAATTCCAATCATAGAAGCGGTAAAATTATGTCGTATGTGAATTTGCAAATTCTCCTAGGATATGGGTAAAAGACGGTGAAAAGTTCAATTTTTTTTATATATTTAAAATTATTCTAAATTAACTCCAATGAATTACATAGAACATTTATTGGTTTTATGTATCTATTTTTAGATTAATTAAAATTGAATAAAATATATATTTATTTAAAAAAAATTGTTTGTAAACTATAACTGAGTGTTTTTCACTATTCATCAAAAATTGAATGTTTTCAGAAAAATAACAAAATTTCACTCTAGGATAATTTTAATATTCCAAATCCAAAAATAAAGTCCATTTTTAAATATAAAATTTATAAAATTTCAAAAAGTGGGTATTACTATTCATAATGGCTAGTTTGATTGGTTGTGGTGTTTGTTAGAACTCGAAGTTGCGTACAACACATGCTACTATATTATTCAAAGAGAAGCATACCGTAGAAGCTGGGGGTGTTACAACATGACATTATCAATGATAATATTATTTAAGAATAATGATGGATAAACCAATATATTAATTTTTTTGTGTCTCAATGTTCTCAAATATTCAATTAATATGAATCCCCTACTCATTCACCCGTTGAGTTTAATCATCACTACAAAATTTCATCGGTAATGTAACATTAAATATATATTGAAAACGATATGGGGGTTCTCATGTTGGAATATAATATCATATATCTTAACGTGATTGAGATATCACCACACCAACATGAGGTTCAATATGAAGTCAAAATGATACTTCCTATTCATTAGCTTCCTCGTAAAAAGCTACTAGTTTTCAATGTAGTCTCTTCCTCAGTATAAAATAAACCAAATATAATATAATCACTTTTAAATAATATAAAAATTTTTAAACACGATAACTATATTGATAGAATTTTCAGATTCTCTTACACATTTATATGTTAACTTTGGTTATGTCATTTTACACTTTGAATACTAATTTAAAAATTTTAGACAAAATTAAAATAACAGTAATCATTGGATGTGTTATTAATAAAATAGACAAGATAAAAATAAAATGATGTTATTAAATAGTCAACATTTTTATTATCCAGACAAAATTATAATCCAAAAAACTATATTTATTTATTATTGATGAATATATCTATTTATATTTTTCCTAAATATATTTTATGCAGATATAGGTAAAAAATAAACATGACATGTCATAATATATATTTACATATAAATAAAAATATTCATTATGTTTAAATATCCATGAAATAATATTTACTCAAAGAAGAATGAAATAAACTAATACTCGAAAACCACCTTAAAATGATACTTCTACCTTAATAATGTTTTCATTCATATTAATTGGATCCTTTTGAATTCCCAATTAATATATCTTTATGATTTTATGAATACCAAAAACCCTAATCATATAATTTGAAAACATTTTGATACATTCTAACATATTTTTTTTCAAAATAACCAAATTGGTTTTCCAAAACCTAAAATATTCTCCTCCCAACCACAAGAGTCTAGAATAAACATCAATTAAATGATTATAGTTACATGGGTAGGGATTTGACATTTGTAATAATAAGTAAAAAGTTCATGAATATTATAAAAAATTTTAAGTTTAGTTATTGATTTCTAAAAAATGAATAATTAATAACATTCCATCAAGATTGTTTTATCTTTATTGAGACTAATTTATATATAGTAATATATATATATATATATAAATTTAAATAATATGTATATAAAACTACACAGTTTATTTTCAAATATCATTTGATTCTTGTATATACAATAATAAAATATTCCAATACTTATGAGTATTAGATTTGTAACTTCTTTAGGTATGACCTTAGGAAATTTTTTATAGTTTATATGTATTTTGGATCATCTATTTCTCAATATGGATTACATCACAATCATGGTAAAATCCATTGTGGTTTATTATAATGTCCTATGAATAAATGAATGTAGAAATTATTTGTGGCCATTGTTCTATAGAGATGAGGTTTCCATAGTGGATGAAGACTATAGTGACCTCACCCTTCCCATGGTTGATGACATGGAGAGGGAAAAGAACTATTTTTTTAAGCACTCCATTGTCAGTAGTTGTGATATTATATATGGTTTCAAGGATCCATGACATGGTGGAGGTTGTGGTGGTTATCATGATTGAATTGGAGGAATCAAAATTTCCACCATTTTTCATGAATCTCACGAATATCCCAGGGAAATATCATGTTACTTTTTGAGGTGTATTAAGAATGACTTTAATTCATTAATTCATATATAATCAAAAAAAAACTCCTATATTTATTGTTCCCTTGATATAGAAAATTTCCATATGCTTCAAAGAGACCTAGGTATTTTTCGAATGATAATCTTATCTGAGAAATAACATTGGGTAATATCTTTATGCAAGGTTACTATTCTTAATGATCATGAATAATGAGGACCTTGGGTTATCATCATTAATCTTTTTTCTTTGTTCGATAAGTATTCATTCCCTCAAAAATATTTGAAGAGTTCCATTGATGGTGATTGATGTTGGGACTGTGTTATTTATAAACCATTGTATTTTTTTCATATTAAGTCTCATTGAATATCCCTTTATATTCCCAATAGTAATCGATTTGAGTAACTTTTGGAATGTAAGCATCATTAAATTGGTGTGAGAATATGGTTTGGTTGACAAAAATCATGACGATCTATGATGTTAACATTGACAAGATTTAATTTGGAATATCTTATATCATTTTCCTTGTTTTGGGGTCTTTTATGTTTAGTTTTGGTTATGAGATATTAATTATGACCATGTCATGATATGTTGTTATGAGATATGTGGGAATCCTATAATTCCATTTTTTATACATTATTTTAGTTTCATTTTCTGAATTTACCTAATATAAATATTATCATACATATATAATTTCTTACTGATATATTTTTTGCAAATATATGTTATTCCTTCTATCTATCATGTGCCAATATAATTGAATCCCTTTTTTATACTAAGGTTTATATAAGACCCTAACTGATTTCAAGCTTGGATGACCTTACTTATTGGACATGTTTTCATATAGTATGGTTAAAATAATTTAATTAAATTATTATCCCATGCAAATAATATATTCTAGTATAATAGTTTCTAAATATACCATTATGACCTAATGATGGAATTCTTCATTGTATAGGATAGGTAGTCCATTATTTGGACATGACATGTGTGTATACCATCGTTGTTGAGTGGGTTTTCATTTGAAAAGGGACATAATTTTCCTTTATGGATGGCTAGGACATGATCTATAAAGGTTTAATGTTTATTTTATTTAATGGTGGATGGTTTAAAATGATCTAATTTTTGATATATAGTTTTCTATATGAGATATAATTCTAGAATAATATTGAAATGAGTAGGATTGGGGATCATGTTTTCTTGGTAGCTACAAAATCACTCAGTATATGGTTGATTATTTATATTTGTGTAAATTTTATTGATATAAAGTCATATACATCCATATATATGTTATCATATTTTAAGGATCAAATGTTGGTGTCCTTATAGACTTTTAATCACACCCTACATAGGAATCATGAAGTTTGTGTAGATATAATGATGTGTATTTTGGGAATTTAAAGGGCCCAATGATATTTTACAATGGTGGAAGCCACCGGGATATGGATAGGTTACCATTATAGACTCCTAATGCTTTCATGAACACATTATTTATATTAATTTCAACTTTCACTACTATACATATATTCCATCCACATTTCAATTCCAAAGATTACTTTTTTATGACTAAGTTTAAAATTTTTCTTTATAGTTTATACATTCTGTTATTCTACTTTGATGTTTTCTTATCTTGTGTTTATGTTCAACCACTATGTGGTGGATATGATTATGGAGGGTATACCATATCTATATCACAATAAACCCAAACTCATTTTAATTTTATTGAGTTTTTAAAAGAAATATATATATAATATTTGGAACACTAGTAAGAGAGTTTGAATGTTCATTGAACAAATATGTATAATATAACTCAAATGTTCTCATGATGGGATTTGTAGTACCTATTTAGGGGTTTTTTGATCAATAATCATTATTAGGCATGTAGGATCATAAGTCATATATATACAAGCTGTAGAATGTATACTACTCATTTAAATTTGGACCCATGAATAATGTTTTCTTCTATGACATATATATACAATATATATTTGTGATATTTTTGAGTGACATTATTTATTTGACCATTCAATTTCTATATTGTATTGTATATATGTGGTTCTGAATAACATTAAGTTACATTGTACTATCCTTGAGGATTGGTTATATTATATTAATTATTTTCCAAGCGATGTTCCCCTTATGTTCATTAAAACATTTTAAAATCCCATAACAATTATATTACATGACTTATAAAAATTTGTACGGAATTTAAGAATAGTTATGAAATAAATATGGAATCATTCTCTTAATCTAGATGGAACTAAAATTCCAATACATTCATTATATGGGTACTCAACTATGTGTACTCCCTCACCTGCACTGGTTATTTAGTATGTGATCCCAACTAATCTTGGGTCATTAAAGAGTACCTTGGTGAACTATATCGTGGTAATTCAACCCCAAAATCAACCAAAATTTTAAAATATTATTTTTTCAATATGTTGTAGACATGATTGAAATCATTAAGGATATATTTGAATTAGTATATACTCCTGGGTAACATAAGGTGTTTTTTATAGATTATATGATAAGTGGATTAAGTATGATATATTGGGGGTGTTATGGGGTTGGAAGACAGGTATAATCTCATTACTAGGGAGGATGTGAAATACCAATTAATCATGGAGTAATTTCATGACACACTAAAGTAGGATAATGATAAAGTGTTTATATATATTATTGATGGGATGATGTAAAATTATTCTTACTCAAATCATTTCATAAAATTTATAATATGTGATCATATTTTGTAATAAAATGGGGCACAAATGTCTTGGATGTTCAAGAACAATCTTCACACTTATCTCGGTGATTAGATTATCAAATTTGATAATATTATATATACATTGGTTCTTGGTAGGTTCATGTAATTTTATAATTTTCTACTGGTGTATTGATATTTAGGTTTCATTCCAGAAACTCTCATGGAGATGATATGAATCCCCATTTAATAAATTTTTTATCTTTTGTTGTGAGAATTGGGGGGATGAGGAGTTTAATTATGGTATAAGATATGTGTATTTAAGTATGGATTAATCAACTCCATCTGTGGGTGGTGGATTTTACAATTACTACAATGATGGAAAGAATTAAAATTTGAGTATGTAGTTTGTGAATCCAACTAATAAATTTTATCAATATATAATGATTCATTGTACTCAATTATTGTTTTATGAAATAATTTCTATATTTGATGAGTATAGTTTAGGGGGTAGAAAAAAGAGTTTAGCTTCACACCTATGAACAACTGATATCAGTAACCCATGTGCGTCATTCTATTGAGATATAACACATGAAAATAATAGATGATATTATAGAAACTTTTGTAGATTGAGCATATAAATTTAATGGTATAGTTTTGAATACCCATTTACTATTTTATACATTATTTGATATATGAAATTATCATTAATTTATAACTAAAAATAATGTTATTGTCCTAGATTTTCCTACAATGTTATCTATTGAGTTACTCATAAATTACATGAATAGAGATAAAAATTACTCTCTAAAAATTTTAGGTGGGTCCCATTTTTTTGTTGTTAATAGAACCCAATGGGAATTCATGATAATTGAGATTTCATGTATCATTGTGATGTTCATGATGTACTTTTTCACCCGTTATTGTGCTCATATTGACTATAACTAGAGATGTTTGATGTTCACTTTGGTTAGAGAATATATGTCCAAGTTAATATTTATTTGTATCATGAATAATGTTGAAGGGTACATGTCTTACGTTAGAACAGACATATCATGGTAAATTAAATGGACTTGGATCATGTAGTGGAATCAGTTTTAACCCATATGTATTTCATCCATGTAGGATAATTATCAGGATGTTTTGCAATATGACTTCATAGGTATTCATATAGAAAGATTAATTGAATTTGGGATTGAGATTATGATTTTCGGAAACTAATATGGATTTCATTTACTATATTCCACAAATAGAGTTGATAGAGTTTATGATGATGTTAGAGGTTTTAGGGTGTGGAGTTTTATCAGATCCATCATGTAAGCATGGATTTCTCAAAGGCGTTCAACGAAAAGCCACAAACCACATACATTGACATTTTAGAATCGATATAAGTGAACCTCAAGCCTTGAATCGCCCAAGAACTCCATATATCTAAAAAAACAAAAAAAATGCTCAACCGAAGGTAACATAATAAAGAAGATGATTCACGAAACAAAGCTCTACGAGAAATAAGAGCTTATGGAGGTGATATCAATGAAGTCAACAACGGTCCATTCAGATAACAGATGCTCGATCGGGATCTCAAAGAAGGATTGCAGTCGTACCCTTGTTCTCAGATGAACCAGACCTAGAAGGAGACAATTTTGTCCGTCATAAGCAACCACGGTGTATTTATAGAAAAAAATAAAGTAAACAACATGTAATTTTTATGTACATGGCATGTAATTGCCTTCACTAGCCCCTGCATTAGGCAATATCTAGGTCACCACACACGGCTGTGTGCAAGGCTGCTACACGGCCAACACCCAGCTACCCACGGTAACGAAGTACACGACATGTACTCATAATGTACATGGCGTGTACTTAGGAAATTTCACGAAATTATTTGTTTTCTCAATAAAACCATTAAAAAGGAAACATACCTGAAAAAACTATGGTTCTTATAGGTAGTAACTTGTTAATATCTATGAAAATAATAATAATTTATTAGGAATCATGATTTATAATCTTTTGAATTACACAACAAAGTATTTGAATGGAATTATAGAGTCTATCTATTATTTTATATATGGTTTATTTTTATTTTGTTTCATGTTTAAGAGGAATTAGATAAATGATTTTAGTGACAAAAACTTTTAGTAAACATTGTTTGATAATAATTGTAATAATGGATTAATAAATATAAATTTTTTTGATTCTTATAATAAATGATTCATTTATATTTTTCTATCACTATATTGATGTAAATTTATAATATTTATTCGAGGATTAAAATTGAAATTATAAATTAATTCATGTATTACATGATGATAATGAAATATTTTTCTGTTTCTATGATTAGATAGCATAATGGTTTACATAAAAACTGATCAAATTTGAGAATATGATCATAAAAAATTAAACTGTTTCTAAATATAAAAAAATCTAAGATAATGATTTCTGTAGATATATATTAAAAAATAAAAGGACTATACATTAATGATTTTAGATGCTTCATTATCCTGTGACCCTGAATTTCCAAATTCATAGTACTTGATCACAATAAATATTAATTTTATTTCGTTTCATAATTACAGTGAATAATTTAATCATGTATCACAAGTTTTTATCGAGAAATATCAGTTTAGGTATCGTTAATAATATTGGGTTAGTTATTATATTTAAAAAATAATGTATCATTGTGTTTAGTTTTGTGAATGAGTGTTGTTAATTTTAATCATAATTCTATAAGTGAATTTATAAATCCTATTAGATGGTAATATTACCAACCACCCCTTCTAGATATATATGATGGTAGAAATACACATTCATTTGTCATTCCCCAATGTTGTGTATGATATGTCTTTATTTTCAATGGTTATTAACCGAAATATATAATATAATGGGTTTGAAAATTATTTTGTGATATAATTATTTGAATTTTTTAATATTAAATCACATCAAAATTTCATTTTGTTCATATATTAACAAGTTATTTACAATAATAGCATCATAAAATGTTTATTCATGCTCATAATTTATTAGACTCCATGATATAGAAATAATTGAATGAATCCACAAAATTTCCACCTTATTGATGTCTATTACTTCAACTAAGAGATTTATTAATAGTATATTGACCTAGATGTGAACTACTAGTTCCAACAATAATTTTTAACCTATTGTGGTGAGTTATTATTATATTACAACATTCTAACATATTGAAAGTTATAACATAACCACATGTGTTTTCCATTGTTCTCGTAATCCTCTCTCAAACAATCATGATTTATATTACATTACCTCCCATCGAAATTGGTGAAATAAATATAGGTAAAAAAATTATGGTATATTATATCACATATATTTTCCCCAGTGAATCTCCGTAAACCTCCATTATTAGAAATAGAGGTGTGTTCTTGGATATTATTATTTATAAAATAATTTCTAAAATCCCATATGAGTAATAATTATATAATTATTTGATTCAACCATTATATGTGTAACTCCCTGACACTAGTTAGCCAGAGTTAGTGTATTATTTCATAATATTTTCGTGATCACAAATGATCATGTCTCAAAAGACTGATTAGTTTAGTACCCTTAGAATCACAAGATATATTGATAAAGTTTACATTACATCATAAAATGAAAACTACAACAACATAGTCTCCATATTCCTCATTCATATACCCTCATACTATCTTTTCTAGTCATTCATAAAATACTTCTTCACATCCTGGGAAAAATAAAACATAGAAAAGGGTGAGATCAGATCCCTATTAAGGATAAAAATATAGCGGAAATATTCAAAAAATGCATAAACATGTAAGGTAATGTATAACAAAAAAAAAGCATTTTAAACTTGAACTTCAACATAATATGGAAAAAATACAATGAAATAATTCCATTTAATTATTCACATGGATATTATACAAATCAAATAATCACATGCAATATAAATTACCACTTTCATAATGATGGAATGCATAATTCCATAATATCATAACCACATAGTCAAGGGCTTCTCCCAAGACTACAATTAAGATTTTTTCAAGGCCTTGTTCCAAGACATTATTTTGTCTCATGAGACTTACCGATGCATTGAGGAGCTATAGCGGGCTCCATCCGCCACTTATTAAGTCCAATGCATTCCTTATATGAATAGGTTTAAACATAACATAAACATTCATATTAAAACTATCATATAAAATGTCAATACTTTCTACATAAACCATGAATGGTATAAAAATAACACATCCATAGTCAATCAAATCAATAAACCTTCAATACAATATGGATGTTTAGTATCATAATAAATCAATATCAAATAAGCTTAAATTCCATCAAAGGATGTTGACATAGATGAAATCAAAAATATTTGAGAGAAATATATTTTTTTGAAATCATTTAAAAGACACATAATTATAAAATAAAACATTTATTTGAAAATGTACTTATAATATTGTAAGGGAATCTTCAAAGATTTTATAATGGCTAAAAATAGCCACACCCTCCCTATAAGATAAAAAAACATTCTTACCTTAATTATGTCGAAAAGGTTAAAAAGGACCTTGTTTGGAAAATGATGGAAATATTCCCTTATAAACATATTATAAAAAGTCAAAAAGGGTATAAATTACATCAACCCATAGTATTAATTATTTGAAATACATTTTTAAGAAATATTGATGTGGATGATAAAGAGGTCCCAGTAGATAATTATGTATAAACATCCTTGGATAATGAAGAGATTGTGAAATAAAACCATACCTTGTACTTTTACTTGGACGAGGGTAGGTTAACATCCTGTATAATGGTTAAATAATTGTTAATAAATTATAAGATAATCATTTAAATTTATATTATATCATATATGATCTTTTAACATTGTTCTGTTAATAATATCTTAGTATTATCATTGTTTCGGGTGTCAACTAACTTGTCTTTGTTTATATGTTTTGTTACATAAGAAATGTTTTTTAGGGATAGGTTGTGTCATATTAATATATAGAATTATATCAAGTCCTGAGACATTATTTTTAATTAACAAATGTGAATTATAATTGCATGGATACGATGGGGAATGAATCTCATCGTGTTCGTGGAGACGGTAGTCCGTACGTACGAACGAGTGACAATATCATTCTTTTGATATTAAAATAATATATAATTGGATGTTATATCATATATATAGAATAATTATCATGTTATATTTATTATTTAAATCAATTACATATCATTATCATACCCATCCCAATAATAATGTTTTTGAATAAAAATTACACCACGACGTGGAGACGGTAAGCCGTACGTATGCACGTAAGGTGATATGTCATTCAAAGGATAGATAGAATACTGAATATGGTTGTACCATAATTATAATAACATCACAGTATATATTTTATACTATAGTTATTATTTTAGAAAGGAAATAACAATGAAATAAGAAGTTGAAGAAGAAAGGAACTTGAAAGATACTGGTGAAAACATTACCTCTTCTTCGTGTTCTTCCTTTTGATTTGATCAAAAGGTATCATTAAGTTAGCATTTTGATCAAACTAAGGCCTATATGTAGAATTGAGGGAATTTGAGAGACTATTTTTCCAGGGGTTGGCTGAGTCCAAAGGCATTTAAGGTGTGAAATTGACAGAAGGTTGAGTGCCCTTTTATAAGATGTGTGAAAGGCATCTTTGGAAATGGTAGAAATATTATATTATAATAAATTCATATTCAGTTTATAATGGTTAAAAAGTGTATTATTTAGATTCCAAGGTGGTGATAGGTCTAAAACCACCCAAACAAAAGGTTTTAGACAGGTTTTAGTCACTTTAGTAACCTTATATTTTAGTTTTAACTCTAAGTTAATTAGTTTGACACTTACCAGGTCTCTTTGTATTTTTATATTATATAATAAATAAAATTACTATAAACTTCCAAGACACACCCAAGTGGTCCAATAACGATACACCTATATTTATATAAGACTCTTGGAAAAACCTTAGATTTTTAGGAATAGAATATAAATTAATAATATAATATCTGTTTTAAGAACACTTTTATGTCAATTTAGACATTATTGGGTATTTTGTTTTTGATAATTTCATAACAAAATTATTACTTGGAAATAAATATATATAATTAGTCCTAATATGTAATATTAACCAATAAAAGTATTTTAATTCATAAAAACTCTCAAATTACATTTATTTTGATATTTGTAATATCAACTATTTTAATATTTCATTAATTAGGTAATTACTGCATCACAATTGTGTCATAAATAAATTAAATTATTTAGTGTCTAAAAATTATAAATAAAATACGATTATGTAATAAATAATTTTATATTTCTAATGAATGTTTATAATGGAATTTATCTTATGTATAATACTAAATTAGAAATGTTTTAGTTATTAAACATTGATTTTAACTCTTTTAACTCTTCTTTGAATTAAATAATAATAAATGTCCTAATCTAATACAAGTGGACCTAAATGATAATATTTTATTCCTAAGGTTGTTTTTGGTCGAGATACACTTGTATAATAGAATTATGACATGTGATAGGGTAATATTAAAATCATTTTTACCCATAATTACCCTATTCACTTTAAACCGTGGTAAATAAAAGTAAAAATTTACTATTAACCAAAAATTATTTTTTTCTTATTGAACCACATTTTAGTCCTTGATATTAACCGTGTCTCTTGGATTTTAAAAATTCCAATCATAGGAGCGGTAAAATTATGTCGTATGTGAATTTGCAAATTCTCCTAGGAGATGGGTAAAAGACGGTGAAAAGTTCAATTTTTTTTATATATTTAAAATTATTCTAAATTAACTCCAATGAATTACATAGAACATTTATTGGTTTTATGTATCTATTTTTAAATTAATTAAAATTAAATAAAATATATATTTATTTAAAAAAAATTGTTTGTAAACTATAACTGAGTGTTTTTCACTATTCATCAAAAATTGAATGTTTTCAGAAAAATAACAAAATTTCACTCTAGGATAATTTTAATATTACAAATCCAAAAATAAAGTCCATTTTTATATATAAAATTTATAAAATTTCAAAAAGTGGGTATTACTATTCATAATGGCTAGTTTGATTGGTTGTGGTGTTTGTTAGAACTCGAAGTTGCGTACAACACATGCTACTATATTATTCAAAGAGAAGCATACCGTAAAAGCTTGGGGTGTTACAACATGACATTATCAATGATAATATTATTTAAGAATAATGATGGATAAACCAATATATTAATTTTTTTGTGTCTCAATGTTCTCAAATATTCAATTAATATGAATCCCCTACTCATTCACCTGTTGAGTTTAATCATCACTACAAAATTTCATCGGTAATGTAACATTAAATATATATTGAAAACGATATGGGGGTTCTCATGTTGGAATATAATATCATATATCTTAACGTGATTGAGATATCACCACACCAACATGAGGTTCAATATGAAGTCAAAATGATACTGCCTATTCATTAGCTTCCTCGTAAAAAGCTACTAGTTTTCAAAGTAGTCTCTTCCTCAATATAAAATAAACCAAATATAATATAATCACTTTTAAATAATATAAAAAATTTTTAAACACGATAACTATATTGATATAATTTTCAGATTCTCTTACACATTTATATGTCAACTTTGGGTATGTCATTTTACACTTTGAATACTAATTTAAAAATTTTAGACAAAATTAAAATAACAGTAATCATTGGATGTGTTATTAATAAAATATATAAGATAAAAATAAAATGATGTTATTAAATAGTCAACATTTTTATTATCCAGACAAAATTATAATCCAAAAAACTATATTTATTTCTTATTGATGAATATATCTATTTATATTTTTCCTAAATATATTTTATGCAGATATAGGTAAAAAATAAACATGACATGTCATAATATATATTTACTTATAAATAAAAATATTCATTATGTTTAAATATCCATGAAATAATATTTACTCAAAGAATAATGAAATAAACTAATACTTGAAAACCACCTTAAAATGATACTTCTACCTTAATAATGTTTTCATTCATATTATTTGGATCCTTTTGAATTCCCAATTAATATATCTTTATGATTTTATGAATACCAAAAACCCTAATCATATAATTTGAAAACATTTTGATACATTCTAACATATTTTTTTTAAAATAACCAAATTGGTTTTCCAAAACCTAAAATATTCTCCTCCCAACCACAAGAGTCTAGAATAAACATCAATTAAATGATTATAGTTACATGGGTAGGGATTTAACATTTGTAATAATAAGTAAAAAGTTCATGAATATTATAAAAATTTTAAAGTTTAGTTACTGATTTCTAAAAAATGAATAATTAATAACATTCCATCAAGATTGTTTTATCTTTATTGAGACTAATTTATATATAGTAATATATATATATATTTATTTAAATAATATGTATATAAAACTACAGAATTTATTTTCAAATATCATTTGATTCTTGTATATACAATAATAAAATTTTCCAATACTTATGAGTATTAGATTTGTAACTTCATTAGGTATGTCCTTAGGAAATTTTTTATAGTTTATATGTATTTTGGATCATCTATTTCTCAATATGGATTACATCACAATCATGGTAAAATCCATTTTGGTTTATTATAATGTCCTATGAATAAATGAATGTAGAAATTATTTGTGGCCATTGTTCTATAGAGATGAGGTTTCCATAGTGGATGAAGACTATAGTGACCTCACCCTTCCCATGGTTGATGACATGGAGAGGGAAAAGAACTATTTTTTTAAGCCCTCCATTGTCACTAGTTGTGATATTATATATGGTTTCAAGGATCCATGACATGGTGGAGGTTGTGGTGGTTATCATGATTGAATTGGAGGAATCAAAATTTCCACCATTTTTCATGAATCTCGCGAATATCCCAGGGAAATATCATGTTACTTTTTGAGGTGTATTAAGCATGACTTTAATTCATTAATTCATATATAATCAAAAAAACTCCTATATTTATTGTTCCCTTGATATAGAAAATTTCCATATGCTTCAAAGAGACCTAGGTATTTTTCGAATGATAATCTTATCTGAGAAATAACATTGGGTAATATATTTATGCAAGGTTATTATTCTTAATGATCATATATAATGAGGACCTTGGGTTATCATCATTAATCTTTTTTCTTTGTTCGATAAGTATTCATTCCCTCAAAAATATTTGAAGAGTTCCATTGATGGTGATTGATGTTGGGACTGTGTTATTTATAAACCATTGTATTTTTTTCATATTAAGTCTCATTGAATATCCCTTTATATTCCCAATAGTAATCGATTTGAGTAACTGTTGGAATGTAAGAATCATTAAATTGGTGTGAGAATATGGTTTGGTTGACAAAAATCATGACGATATATGATGTTAACATTGACAAGATTTAATTTGGAATATCTTATATCATTTTCCTTGTTTTGGGGTTTTTTATGTTTAGTTTTGGTTATGAGATATTAATTATGACCATGTCATGATATGTTGTTATGAGATATGTGGGAATCCTATATGTCCATTTTTTATACATTATTTTAGTTTCATTTTCTGAATTTACCAAATATAAATATTATCATACATATATAATTTCTTACTGATATATTTTTTGCAAATATATGTTATTCCTTATATCTATCATGTGCCAATATAATTGAATCCCTTTTTTATACTAAGGTTTATATAAGACCCTAACTGATTTCAAGCTTGGATGACCTTACTTATTGGACATGTTTTCATATAGTATGGTTAAAATAATTTAATAAAATTATCATCCCATGCAAATATTATATTCTAGTATAATAGTTTCTAAATATACCATTATGACCTAATGATGGAATTCATCATTTTATAGGATAGGTAGTCCATTATTTGGACATGCCATGTGTGTATACCATCATTGTTGAGTGGGTTTTCATGTGTAAAGGTACATAATTTTCCTTTATGGATGGCTAGGACATGATCTATAAAGGTTTAATGTTTATTTTATTTAATGGTGGATGGTTTAAAATGATCTAATTTTTGATATATAGTTTTCTATATGAGATATAATTCTAGAATAATATTGAAATGCGTAGGATTGGGGATCATGTTTTCTTGGTAGCTACAAAATCACTCAGTATATGGTCGATTATATATATTTGTGTAAATTTTATTGATATAAAGTCATATACATCCATATATATGTTATCATATTTTAAGGATCAAATGTTGGTGTCCTTATAGACTTTTAATCACACCCTACATAGGAATCATGAAGTTTTTGTAGATAAAATGATGTGTATTTTGGGAATTTAAAGGGCCCAATGATATTTTACAATGGTGGAAGCCACCGGGATATGGATAGGTTACCATTATAGACTCCTAATGCTTTCATGAACACATTATTTATATTAATTTCAACTTTCACTACTATACATATATTCCATCCACATTTCAATTCCAAAGATTACTTTTTTATGACTAAGTTTAATATTTTTCTTTATAGTTTATACATTCTGTTATTCTACTTTGATGTTTTCTTATCTTGTGGTTATGTTTAACCACTATGTGGTGGATATGATTATGGAGGGTATACCATATCTATATCACAATAAACCCGAACTCATTTTAATTTTATTGAGTTTTTAAAAGAAATATATATATAATATTTGGAACACTAGTAAGAGAGTTTGAATGTTCATTGAACAAATATGTATAATATAACTCAAATGTTCTCATGATGGGATTTGTAGTACCTATTTAGGGGTTTTTTGAACAATAATCATTATTAGGCATGTAGGATCATAAGTCATATATATACAAGCTGTAGAATGTATACTACTCATTTAAATTTGGACCCATGAATAATGTTTTCTTCTATGACATATATATACAATATATATTTGTGATATTTTTGAGTGACATTATTTATTTGACCATTCAATTTCTATATTGTATTGTATATATGTGGTTCTGAATAACATTAAGTTACATTGTACTATCCTTGAGGATTGGTTATATTATATTAATTATTTTCCAAGCGATATTCCCCTTATGTTCATTAAAACATTTTAATATCCCATAACAATTATATTACATGACTTATAAAAATTTGTACGGAATTTAAGAATAATTATGAAATAAATATGGAATCATTCTCTTAATCTAGATGAAACTAAAATTCCAATACATTCATTATATGGGTACTCAACTATGTGTACTTCCTCACCTGCACTGGTTATTTAGTATGTGATCCCAACTAATCTTGGGTCATTAAGAGTACCTTGGTGAACTATATCGTGGTAATTCAACCCCAATATCAACCAAAATTTTAAAATATTATTTTTTCAATATGTTGTAGACATGATTGAAATCATTAAGGATATATTTGAATTAGTATATACTCCTGGGGAACATAAGGTGTTTTTTATAGATTATATGACAAGTGGATTAAGTATGATATATTGGGGGTGTTATGGGGTTGGAAGACAGGTATAATCTCATTACTAGGGAGGATGTGAAATACCAATTAATCAAGGAGTAATTTCATGACACACTAAAGTAGGATAATGATAAAGTGTTTATATATATTATTGATGGGTTGATGTAAAATTATTCTTACTCAAATCATTTCATAAAATTTATAATATGTGATCATATTTTGTAATAAAATGGGGCACAAATGTCTTGGATGTTCAAGAACAATCTTCACACTTATCTTGGTAATTAGATTATCAAATTTGATAATATTATATATACATTGGTTCTTGGTAGGTTCATGTAATTTTATAATTTTCTACAGGTGTATTGATATTTAGGTTTCATTCCAGAAACTCTCATGGAGATGATATGAATCCCCATTTAATAAATTTTTTATCTTTTGTTGTGAGAATTGGGGGGATGAGGAGTTTAATTATGGTATAAGATATGTGTATTTAAGTAGGGATTAATCAACTCCATCTGTGGGTGGTGGATTTTACAATTACTACAATGATGGAAAGAATTAAAATTTGAGTATGTAGTTTGTGAATCCAACTAATAAATTTTATCAATATATAATGATTCATTGTACTCAATTATTGTTTTATGAAATAATTTCTATATTTGATGAGTATAGTTTAGGGGGTAGAAAAAAGAGTTTAGCTTCACACCTATGAACAACTGATATCAGTAACCCATGTGCGTCATTCTATTGAGATATAACACATGTAAATAATAGATGATATTATAGAAACTTTTGTAGATTGAGCATATAAATTTAATGGTATAGTTTTGAATACCCATTTACTATTTTATACATTATTTGATATATTAAATTATCATTTATTTATAACTAAAAATAATGTTATTGTCCTAGATTTTCCTACAATGTTATCTATTGAGTTACTCATAAATTACATGAATAGAGATAAAAATTACTCTCTAAAAATTTTAGGTGGGTCCCATTTTTTTGTTGTTAATAGAACCCAATGGGAATTCATGATAATTGAGATTTCACGTATCATTGTGATGTTCATGATGTACTTTTTCACCTGTTATTGTGATCATATTGACTATAACTAGAGATGTTTGATGTTCACTTTGGTTAAAGAATATATGTTCAAGTTAATATTTATTTGTATCATGAATAATGTTGAAGGGTACATGTCTTACGTTAGAACAGACATATCATGGTAAATTAAATAGACTTGGATCATGTAGTGGAATCAGTTTTAACCCATATGTATTTCATCCATGTAGGATAATTATCAGGATGTTTTGCAATATGACTTCATAGGTATTCATATAGAAAGATTAATTGAATTTGGGATTGAGATTATGATTTTCGGAAACTAATATGGATTTCATTTACTATATTCCACAAATAGAGTTGATAGAGTTTATGATGATGTTAGAGGTTTTAGAGGTGTGGAGTTTTATCAGATCCATCATGTAAGCATGGATTTCTCAAGTGTTTTTTTTAATAATGAATAGGGTGGTTTATGATTCCATGAGAACAAAAGGATGCTCAATATGGTAATGGTGAATGACAATTATCATTTTACTATGATTTAATATTCATTCGATATACTTTTGGACTCATGGTGGTTCTCTTTTAACATTATTAATTACACTACAATTAGTTAAGAGTCTAAGAAGAGGATATTCTGAAGATAATATTTAAGACATGAAATGAATTTCTAGAGTATCTATTCAATCTATTTGTAAAAAAATATTCCAACTCTCTTCAGGGTACTATTCAAAGGGATCTTCCATCCATATCATAAATCCATAATCATTGTAATTGTTTAAAGTATCCTAATATATTCCAAAACATCACATATACATTCCAGAAACTGTATTATTGTTCCATTTTCAAATCAAGTTGATCAAGTTTATTTCAAAATGATGAAATTCCACATATTTAGTCATGTGTCATGTTTCCTTGGGATTATGATTTCTAATATTATTATTTTTTGGACCAAAAAATCTTAGAGGATGTAATGTATTGGAAATTTCCTATAATGATTTTTGAGATCATGTTTTTTCATTGTATTTTACTACACTAACATTTTATTCATCCCATTTCTCCTATGGTATCATTTATGACAGAGTTGACCAAAAAGTGGAGTATGCTTGGGTTTTCTAATTATGGTGAAGAGGTATTCCTTAATCTAAAGTGGCCATAGAAGACATCCCAAATACTGATATTTTCATGGACCATGACTTTTTATACATTATACTATGATTCATCGAGTGATTGTTCCAGAGTTTTAGTGGTTCATACAGGTCATGTAGTCTTTTATGGTTCATTTTAAAATGGACCCTAAGATTTTAACTAGATGATACATATCAAAAAATGGATTTCATGGTTTATTATTTTAGTTTTTATGGAATTGTCTTCTTATGGAGAGGATTTATAACTACATAGATCACAAATTTTTATGATATTTCGTATCTCAATAGGTGTCATTATTAGCAACTGTTTTCTGGTGATGTTTGTATAGGTATTAGAATTTATTATTTAATATAGTTGATGAAATGGTAATAACGTTGCATATTCTCATTTTAAAAATATTATAGGTATTTTTTAGCTTCGTTACCATCCAACACATGAGGAGTGGATTCTAATGACATCAATGAAGAAGTTTCTTTTAGAATAATTTATAGATTATGTATTGGTGAAATCTTTACCATTTGATACAGGGATCTATTTTTGGGACCTTGTTAAACTATTCTAAGTGCTTATAAATGAGTGTAAATTGATGTGGGAATTATATTAAAGAGGAAATTCTGTTATATTGTTGTTTTAAGATGATTATTGGATATATGTCAATGTTAGTTTTGTTGTTCCCACATCCATGTGGTAGAAACTGAGGAAAGGCATTCAAGCCCCGTAATGAAAAATCAATCCATGATCAAAGAATAAGAAACATGATGTATATGATGGAAATTCAGAACATTATTTTGAGTAGTGCACAACTATCTCACCCATTGAAACACGTCGATATTTTTAGGAAATATATATATTTTAAATTTTGTTAATGAATTATATTGTATTCTACAGAATGATAAACTTGTGCTAAATGAAACACCAGCTTAGTTTGCAGGATAGTCAGTGCTATTCATGGCACGTGTTAAACAAAATATTAAGTTTTTTCGTTAGAATATATTTCACCTAGGACTTATTGTACGTTGTCAATTAAATATTATAATATAGTAATTATAATGATGGTTATGAATAATTTTAACTTTCTTCAGAAAAACTACTTTAATAAAAATAAGCACGTCTATTAAATAATTAAAGTACACTTGATTGATTTTATTAATGGGTAATATTTGAATAATTTTTAATATAATGTATACAATTCATATTATATGTTTTCTAGAAATCATATATAAATAAATTTATTTTATTCGATAAAAGTGTATATTTTAAAAAATGCATCTTTTCTACCTTTTGATGTCGCACCCATTATACATCAAGTTTTGACACTGTTTTATATTCAATTTGACAAAACAGACATCTCATTTTAATATTAAATTTTGAAATTACTTTGGTTGGATTTTGGGTATTTTTTAATATGATTTATTTATTGATAAATAATGAAAATATAGATATTTATTGAAAAAATTATCATAAATTTATTACATAGTAAAAATATTTACATTTTTTTCAATTTTTAATTAGTAATTTTATTTCAATTACTATTTTTTAAAATTATTTTATACAAAAATTTAATAGAAAACACATTCCAATTAAAAAGGGGAATTTATCCAAAAAGATGTTTTTTGTGACATATTACTAGTCTTATATTAAATTTAATTCAAAAAATTCTATGATTTCAATTTTGAAAAATAGATCCAATATTTTTATTCACCAGGCCCAAATTTGATTAGTAGGTACCTTCTATTTTTGACCAATATAAATTGTAACCACAGTAAATTTTGGTACCACTATAAAGCGTAAATTAGGTAATTTTGGTTAAAAATAAGTTTCAAATTACAATAAATTGAAAAAATGATATAACTTTATTTTATGAATGGTGTTTTACCCATAAAACATAAGGATCTAAATTATGTAATTTAATAGACACTAGCCTTTAAAAATGACTTAAATAATATTTAAATCAAAGAAAGGCACAATGTGTCGTTTGTTTTTTCTATAATATATAGTATGTTTCAGCATAATGAAATATGGGTTCTATAAATGAATATAAATGTTAATTTTTAACATAATAAATATATTTCAATATTATGATTTCATTATTTTTGTTTTCGAGCCATTTGGGAAATATTCTGAGATATATAATATTTTATTTAAAAAAATTTATAGATGTCACAATCATGTTTTAAATAATATACCTTTTTTAAAAAAGTGCAATACATAATATATATTAGAAAATAAATTTTAATATGAAATATAAATTTTTTTTCTTCATATGTGTAAATTTTTTTAAATTTTTATGTTATTAATAATTAATTTTATGGATTATAAATTAATGATGCATAAGTTATTTCCTTGATGAAAAATAAATGAAATAATTTTATTAAAATTAAAATAAATATTAAAAACCCAAAAACATGCCCCATTGTAATTTGTAAAGTATTGATTGACCATAAAATCCAATGGTCGAGTTATTGGGAATTTAGAGCCTTATATAAGAGATTATGAAACCTATATATAATTTTATTTAAAATGATGTTAAACATCTTCAATTCATATTTGAATAAGTATATCATTTTTATTTTTTTATTTTCCAAAATATATATTAAAATAAAATAATTATACCAAATTACAGTTGATTTATATTCATCATCTAATTTTACTTTTAAATTTTAACGAAAAAATAATTATTTTAAATAATTAGACAAAATAGATATAATAATTATATTTAATGGAAATCTCAAATTAATGTTATTAAAAATATTAAAATAAATATTATTTGTAGAAATTAATATTACCAATTAATATTATACATTACCTAGACTTTATGGTTATTATAACACAATTAATTAATGGATAACATCTTATCTTGATATTTGTTAAAATATATGATTTGAATAGTGAAAAAATTGATAATATTTTCATTTAGTCAAAACAAAGTTTTATAAAATTACATAAAAATATTAATGCACATTTAATAATTTATATTATTAATTATATGGTTTAAATTTATCTATATTATTTATTTATTATTTAATTTAGATCATATAAATTAATATATCACTCTTTTTATATTGAAATAATTTTTACACTAGTTAAAATGTAATATATTAACGCAATGTTAAATTTAAATGATAAGGTATAAATTGACATAAAAAATAGTAAAACGTTATTTTTATGATGATATTAAAACCTTATTTTATCAAATATTAGATACTATGATTTGTATGAGGTTTTTTATGTGGTTGATTTTTTTTTCAGATTCTGAATGTGCCCCTCAACTCAATTTATAAAAGGGAACATCCTCCTAAAAAAATCAATTAAAATTGACCCTTCAAGATCTTTCATCCACTAAACATTTCCCTCATAAAATTCCCTAGTCACAATATAGAGGTTTTGTAATTTTCAAAAGTCCAACAATAGTTCCATTAAGAGGAGAAATAGAGTGAGCCCATCGAAGAAAAGTTAATCTCCTATAACTAATTTTTCAATTTATTTATTCTTCTACGTCATCTTCATGTGCTTTATCCATTATAAATTAATGAATCCAAAATAACATTAATACTTAAATGTTATTAATATTATGTCACAACAACACTCCTCCTTTTATAAATCCTATTAAAAAGAAAATCACAATGTGTCCGTAAATATGACTTATCATCTCCACACCGTGGTGTAATACGTTTTTCACCACCTCTTTACTTGGATGTGTATAATGATTTAAATAATAACTATGTATGATTGTTAAAATAAGTTATGTTTTATTGAACAATATATATACCATCCACTTTGATACAATTTCTTAATTAATGGAGGGATATCATCACACGTGTTTCCGTACGACGTACCGTCTCCATGATGCGAATTGATTAATTATACATTACATCCATTAAAAAATTGAACATAAATTTACAGAATAAATAAATATGATATGTTTAGGTTAGTAATTTTTTTAACTATATAACTATGATCTACTAAATAGAACCTAAACATATTTTGGAAAATATTCATAATGAAGAAGTAGTTTATAAATGAATAACGAGTAATAATGAAATATTATTACCAAAAGGATGATAATATGATCATATATAACATACTAAAACTAACAATGATTCTAGAATAAGTTAATTAATTTTATTTAAATAATAATATAATAGGTTTATATACATTCAATGGATAGTGGACCTTTGTTAAGGGATAATTCTGAAATCCAATTATTTTCTGAGATTTCTTATATGAAATTATTTACTAGGGTATATTTATAATACATATCATTGAATGATAAATAATTGATCAAAAAATATTTATTCTAACCTTATACAATTTTTTAATATCAATTTTACCCATTTATGAATATTTATTAAAGGTTATGAATTTTATATTTTGTGTTTTTCAGTACAAGGTACTTTTTAACACTTCAAGAAAAAGTCAGAGGATAATGTTTTTCCTACATATATAGAATGAGTGGATTTTTAAATCAACATAACATCTTTTTTAAATAAATATTCCTATAAATGATTTTATGTTAATTTTCAAATAATTATTTTATAAATTTCATGTAATTTAGAGAAAATTAATCTATTTTGAAGAAGAACAGATATTTCCCTCAAGAATTAATATCTTTTGTTCTATCAAAATTATTTTCCATATAATATGAAATTATATAAATAGGGTTATGATTATATCCCTACTATTAATATTTTCTTATTGTGATTATTATGGAATAATATTTATGTAGTCCATTTTTTTATACCAATTATGATTGAATGATGTTTAAGAAATCCATTTTATTCCTTTTCTTATAATATTATTAATAATTTATCTTTTTCTGGAAAACATAAGAATAATTTTGTTATGATATTGGAGGGACCTATAGCTACCTCTAATTCATTAGGTAATGATTTATATCTATTGATATAGACATGACCGAAACAATAAGTAAATCTAGTTTACTATTACAGGGATGAAATGAAACGTAAATATTGTTCAATAATACAGAGCTTGAATATGGAGTGTACTCAGTTCAGTAATGGAATTTTTCCTCTATAATGGCCTTTCCAAGGCGCATTGACTAATATTATTACATTCTAATTAATATCTTTTTTCCACAACTCAATGACTTATGAAAATGCTTTTTTATTTTGGTTCATGTTCCATTTTGATTTATGCAATACAAACTCCCATGATTTATTTCATGACTCAATATTTTGATTCTCAAAATTTCTATTCATGTTTTTAAAATACTATTATTATGCACTACTTGATGTTCTCCATCATCACAATTATTAACCATTTTACCTCCCCCATTTTTTATTTTAATTTTCCAAGGATATTAATAATGGTTTTAGGTTGGATAACTATATGGAAATATCATTATGGGAGATGTTGAAGATCTGTTACTATGTTAGAATATTGTGGTCCTTGTTTCCAAAGTCAATAATCTAACACTGAATTTCGGTGTCTATTTTTATAATTTACTAATTATACAAAATAATAAATGTAATTTCCATCTACGTTAATCATTGGTCATTAGAGTTGGTATCAAAGTGAATTTTTCTTTCAACATTTGGAAACATGGATACGAAAAAATCTGTGAGATCCCTAGAAGTATTTCATAAAATATGTCTTGGGACGTTGTAATGACATATCCATGTATAGTTTAAAATCACAGTGTTTGTGGGATAATCATGAATAACCTTGGTTTAAACCTATGTTTTTATAAATTCAATTTACACCCCGTATGATTATTGTGTCTTCCAATATTTTTTTTACATTCACAGTTTTCATTTTTTTAGAAAATGGATGGACACATAATGATTCAAGTTAATGGGGAATATGATGTACACTCAAATTATATTACTTATGAGAAAAGAAATTATGTGGAAGTTAGAAGGAAAAACATAATAATTGTTTTTAATCAGAAATCACACAATATGATCAACAATCTCAACATTGGTAGGTTTTATGACCCACCTAATAAGAGAATGATGAAATTTCATGGTGACCAGAGTGGAAATAATGTAAACTTTTCCTCATGTAAACCATGTGGGAAGGGGAATGAGGTACATTTTTTAATGGATTTCAAAGATTCTTTGAGTGAGAAAAATAAAGAAAAATAATCTAGTAATTGAAAAGTAAAATTACTAGTCAACACAATTTACAATGATAATGGTATTGAAAAGATATTAATGAAGGTTAAAATTATTAAATATGGAATGTATTGGCATTGTGAAAATAGATCCCCTAGGATAAAATCACATGAACTGAATATACATGGTTATATGGGTAGTATTTATGTTTCTTATTATGATGAGGGATCATATGATATATGAGATGAAAGAATTCATAAGGAATAAAATGATGAATCTCAGACGATGGTTTAAGAAGATAATGTAATGATTGCATAATTATTAAGCATAATGTTTTATAATTAATTTTATTTGATTATGGAATAAAGAAACATCAAAATATAATTACACTATTGATATTCATTATGTACATGTTGAATGGTTCCGATATCCAAGAAAATTTATCCAAATATTTTTTTAAATCACATTAAGTGAAATAAGTACCCTTTTTAAATGAATGATAATGAGATAATGATATTTGGATATTGATATGTTAGATATGAATAAGTTAATTGGGTGGTAATTATTTACAAAAACTAATTACGGTTTTGTTGAAAAATGGTTTACTCTATTTTGGATGATGTTTATAGCTTTTTGGAGAAAATATTAATGAACTGTGAATTTTTTCATTATGTATTATATGGTAATTCATTATATTATATTTATTTAATAGAATACATGATAAAGGTGTTCACATGTTTGTAAAGTGACAAATAAAAGGTTCCTTATGATATATTGAGGATACATGTTAATACTATTTAGTGAACCCATTTGTTTTTGGATTTCTTCCTTTCTGAATGATTGTATGAATATTAATTTATAGAAATTTTATGTTAAAATCTAGATGATGTTTGTTATATTGAAGTATAATCTCAATATATTTGGAATTATGCTTATTTTTTTTACTTTTTTATACCTTCTTGTTGTCATAAAGATTGATTAAATTAACTATCATTCTATTTATGGATCACATTGTATACCAACTCTTCTGGAATGAAAAATTCAATAACTTTTTTTTGAATAAGAGATGAAGTGGAAATATTTCATGGCATGGACAAAAGTGATATTGTATGAAAATCACGAATGTATATCTTCTCATGAAAATTATTCATTATTAGGAAAAGGGATCATGATGTAAATGAGTTTCAGGTTACCATCATTTTTTATGATATTAATTACCTCTTTCATGCCTCCTTAGTTTATGGGTTTGTGATTGACAACATTCTCTAGATGACTCACGTCATAAAGTTTTTGATATTTATCAATATCTGTGAGTATTTATGACTTTCCTCCATACCTAAATATACAACTAGGTTCACCTATGTAATGACCTAATAATGATTTGCATTGGGGAACAATTATTTTCTAAATAATACTTTTTAATATATGAAGTTTTAGACTTAAAATTTAAAACATGTGATTCTATGAAATAATAATCTATGTCTATATCCTTCTATAACCTAGAAAATTATGTTGGAAAAAAATTATATTAAGGGGATAGAATGTGACACCGTAATATTTTTTGGGAATGTAAATTTTTTTTATAATTTTATGGATGTTTTATGTTGTATGATACACCAAGATAAAATTTTTCTATACAAAACACCGACATAGCTTATAGTATATACAATGATATGCTTTGCTTGTGTTATACACAATGTCATTTTATTTTTATAGAAATAATTTCACATAAGACTAAGTATAAGTGATCAACTAAAAATTATAACCACATCATTATAATGGCGGGCATGAATAATATTAAATTAATATTGATAAACTATTTTAAGGTATATAAGTGAGTCTATGAAATAATAAATTCTTTCTTGATGTATTTTATTAATGAATCATATGTAATATTTTAAATATAATTTTTTGAATTCATCTTATATGTTCTGTAGAAATGATATAGGAATAAATTCAATTTCTTTGATGAAAGAAATATTTTCATAAAAAATGTTTTATTTACAAATTTTGATGCATCACACACTTTATTTATTTTTTGACACTTTTTATTTTTGATTTTAAAAATATAAATCTTATTTTAATGAGAAATATAATATTTTATTGGATAATGTTTCTGTATTTTTTTTATATGTATAATTTTTTATTATTTGTGAAAATGATGATTTTTGTTTAAAACATTATTTCAATGTCATTACATAAGAATATTTTTTATTTATTTTAAAATTTAAATTAGTTAATTTTATACAATTACAGTATCATAAAATGTTTTAATACATGAATTTATTAAAAAAAATTCCACTTAAAAAGGTGGATTCTTTTAAAAAAAACTTTTTTTCCTTACATTTTACATGTTTTATATAAAATTTAATTCTAAAAAATCCATGATTGTAATTTTTAAAAATATATGTAAAATCTGTATTCTAGAGGACTACATTTGGTAAGTTGTTCCCATTTATTTGTGTTAATATGAATAGTTACAATGGAAAATTTTGCAACCTTGTTAAAGGGTAATTTAGGTAATTGAGGTTAAAAATAAAATTATAATGATTATAAAATGGCAGAAAAAATTAGTTTTTTTATTAATGTTATTTGACCCTTATCACTTATGGATTGAAACTATGTAACTTAATGAACACTTTTACATGAAAATGAAATTTATAAAATTTAAATCAATGAATGACCCAAAGTGTAATTTCCTTTGTCAATAATATCTACTATGTTTCCACATATGAAAAAATGAGTGGTATCAATGAATACAATTTTTACTTTTTACCTTAAAAAAATATATCCCTAAAAAACTATTTTTGAGGTTTTTGGGTCTTTTTGAAGATATTAATTAATTTATTGTATTTTATATAATGAATATTTAAGGATTTCATTTCCATGTTTTAAATAATATATCATTTATAAATAAGTTATACATTCTATTTATTAGATTATATATACACATTTTAAATCAAAATTGTTTTTATTTATTATGGTAATTTATATATTATATTAAAGAAATAAATTTTTTCCTTAAATTATTTTAATTTTAGGATTAAAAAATTATATTATTTAAGAAAAATCAATAAAAAAATTTTACTAAAAATGATAATAAATAATATAGGACTGTAACATTTTCCCCAATCTTTTTGGTAAAGTATATATCGACTATAAACATCCATAGTTCCTTTTATTGAGCATTTAGAGTCTTATAGAAGTGGTTAATATACTTAAATTATTTTATTTAAAGTGATGTTAATCTTGTAACATTCATATTTTAAAAAAGATATCATTTTTAATGATTGATTTTATAGAAGACATATTCTTTTAAAATCATTATAATTAAATCTCTTATAATTATATTCATCATATTATTTCATTATTAATATTTACCCAAGAAATAATTATATTAAATAATTAAACAAAACCGATGTACTAATTATTTTATTAATGTAGATATAAACTTAATGTCATTAACAATATAAAAATAACTATAACATGATCTAATTAATATTGAAAATTAATTTTATTGATGAACTAGAGACCATAGGGATGTAATAACATATTTGGATTGAGGATAACATATTTTCGTGATATTTCTAAATATATGTGAATTGGATAGTGTCAAAATTGATACTATTGTTGTTTTTTCAAAACAAGGTTTTATTAAAATAATTAAAAATAATAAAACACTTTTTAAATATATAATAATAATAAATTTATCTAGAATTATCTCAATTATATACAAATTATTTAATTTTTATCAAATAAGTAAATATTTCACCCTATTAATAAAGAAATAATTATTATTCGAGTTAAAATGAAATATAATAATTAAGTGTTAAATTAAAATGATAAGGATTAAATCTACATAAAGACATGTCAAAAAATTAATGGTTGGTTAAATTACAACCGTATATAATCAAATATTAAAAACTATGACATTTTTTAGATTTCTTGATCTGTTTTTTTTACAAATTAATATTTTTGGAGATTCCAAATGTACCACACCTCAATTATTTAATGGAACATCTGCCCTCACAATTTCAATTCACATATAACCTTCATTATTTACCAGTCCTTAAATATATCCCTTATCAACTTCATTAGTAACATTTTATTTTTTGTGGTCTTCTAATAAACAAACTCTAGTGAATTAATTTGGCGAACGAGTGGGACCTCGTTGAAGAAGAGGTAATATCCTATATAGATTAATTAAAATTATTTATTATTTTACTTTCTATTCATGATTTTTTCCATTATAAATTAATGAATCCAAGATCAATTGAATACTAAGATATTACTAATATTTTACGACAACAATATTCATCCTTCTTTCAATCCCATAAAAACAACATCATCATGTGCACATACGTATGACTTACTGTTTCAATGTCGTGGTGTAATATATTTTTCACGACCACATTATGTGGATATGTATAATGATGGAAATAATTACTATATATTATTATTATATTAATTTATTTAATCTAATATATATATACACCATCCACTTCAATACCATTTAATAACTAAAGGAATGATATCATCACTCATGTGCACGTATGACATATCATCTCCATTATGTGATGCGATTCATTCTACAAGATATCAGTTAAGGAATGATTGTATAAATGTAAAAAATAAATAAATATGATATTTATTATTTTAAAACCATTTTTAATGATATATCTATGAGCTGATAAGGATAACTAGAACAAATTAGGCTAAATATGCATAAAAACTGATGCAGTTATACCAGAATAATGAGTAATAACGAAATATTATTTCCCATTTTATGAAAATATGCTAATATATTGTATCTTAAAAAACTATGGTTATTGAATAAGTCAATGAAATTATTTAAATCATTATATATTTTCTTCAAATACATACAATGGCTAATTGATCTTTGGTAAGTGACAATTTCAAAGATTTATTATTATATGAGATTCTTTATACGTAAGTATTTATAGAGTTATATTTATCATCCACATCCATGATTCATAAATATGTATTACAAAATATTTATTATGTCCTTCAATAATTTTTTAAATTCAATTTTACACATTGTGACTTTTTATTAAAGGATATGAATGTAATATTTTATCTTTTTTATAATGAGGTACTATTTGACTTTTCTAGAGAAAGATCGATGAGAGTGTTTTTTTAACTTATATAAATTGAAATTATTTGTATATATTCATAACGCCTTATTTCCATGGATCTTCCTATCCATGATTTCATGTTTATTTTCAAATTAATTCTTTTCTTATAAAATTTATTTTCATTTTGAGATATTAAAACATTTTTAAAGAATAATAGATATTTTCCTCATGAATTAATATGAAGTGTTTTATCAAAATTATTTTCCATATAATATGACATTTATTTTATTTGGTTATGTTTATATCACTATTATTACTACAGTTTTAATGTGTTTATTATGGAATGATATTTTTTTAATCAATTTTTTATATGGATTATATTGGAATGTTGTTTAAGAACCCCATTTTATTTATATGGTAATAATATAAAGAATGATTTATGTTTTTGTGGCACAAGTAATAATGATTTCACTATGAGATGGGATGGAAATATATATCCCACAAAGCATTGGGTATAGATTTTCTACTCATGAGATAAAAATGACTAAAATGGTATGTAAATATGTTTCAGTAATACATGGACGAAATTGTATGTAAATCTGATATTGTAATACATCCATGGAACAAGGATAGAACTTGGTTCAGTAATTGGATTTGATTTCCATGATGTTCATGGTAATATGCATTTCCTAATATTTTAATGATTTTAAATGCTTATCTATTTTCCAAAATTTCTATGTTTTATGACAAATCTATTGTATCTTGGTTCATGTAACATTATTATTTATTCCATACAAACTGCCAAGATTTATTTCATAACTCATGATTTTGATATTCAAAATATATGTTCATGTTTTTATAGTTTTATTTTTATGTTTTGTTTGATGCTCTCCATGTTTACCCTTACTGAGCATTTTAGCTCCCCCTTTTTAAGTTTTCTTTTTCCTAGGATATAAATAAATGTTTTATACAGAAAAATCGGGGAAAATATTAAAGGTCGTTATTGAGGATCATTCATTATGTTTGAATATATTTTTAAATGTTTCCAGAATCACTAAACTAATACATTCTTTAGGTGTCTATTTTTGTAATATATTATGTATTCTGCAAAATAAATTCAATTTCCATGAATGTTAATCAAGGTACGTTATAACCATACTCAACATTGTATATTAATAAACATATTTGATCCATTTTATTATAATTGGTGGTATATGAAAAATATTATGAATTACGTTGACTAAAATCTAGGTAAATATTTGTAGAGTGGATTGTATGACTCATAGACCAATGTGAGAAACTATTACATGGGTAGTTAGTACCACTATTTATAATATTTGGTATCATGTATTAATCCCCAATGATATATGGGAGTGGTAGCTTTATATTTGAAATTTATTTCCTAGGTTTTTTTAACTGGAATTTTAGAGAGGGTTCTCTATGCTGATAACCCCTTGATGGAATTATTGATTGTCTAATAGATGTTGTTTCTTGTATTTTAATGCTTTTATCCATCCCTTCTATATGATAATAAAAGTTGTTCCATTTTTGTGTGGGTAATTATAATCTTCTAAGAGTCTCTTATGATTTTAGATCACTCGTTATTTAATAAGGGTAACACCACAATATCAGTACGTATAATGGTGTTATCATACAGAGCCTTATGAAAAATTGAAACTAGAAAATTGATTTTCTACATCAATGGGGATCATGAGTTCTTAATATTTCTAAAACTATAGTGAAAAAATGAAGAACATGGTGGATGACATATTGAGGGAAAATAGATTATATTTACTAAATACATCATAGTTGATGTCCATTCTAGTAAAAGCTATATAGAATGACCACGACATGGTGGAGAAGATGGTTGTAGTTATGGAGTTGGGTAATCAATAATCAAGAATCCAAAATGATCATTATTAATCACATATCATGATCATTTCAAAATTAAAATCTGATAAAGAATCATTGAGTATGTTTAATGTTTTTTAGTATGAGTCTTAAAACTATTAATTTATATGTTGTCCTCAATATGATTATTCTCTATGTCAAATGAAATATCGCCGCCCTGGACTGACCTAGGGAGACCATTAATGAAATTTCTCCCTAAAGAGTATCACAAGTTGATTTATTTCATAAATGTACAATTTTAAAATGATATAGATTTATTGTCGTCTTTGGTTCACATATCAAATCATTATTCATAGAATAAAAGGTTATCCTACCATCAACTAGATTTGAATAATTCTATTGTTGGGTTCTAACATTTGTTAAGTGTTAATTCATCAACAGTTTATTAATTAATTATATAACTACATTTAAAATATATGGTTATTTCATGTTGGAATTGTATCTTATAACTTATTTACTTCAATCATGTTATAGATTGTTTGAGTATGTGGTTTGGATGATGATGCTATTGAAGAATTATGATGTTGATGTTGATAATCGTAATATAGAATTCACTGACAATCTCTAGAAGTCGTGTGTATTTTTTTTAATGCATTATTATAGTATTTTTCTATAATTGAGTCACATTCATGATGTGTTTTTTGAGTGTTTGGGTGGATCGTGAGACCCTTGATTAATATTTTCTATATAGTTCCTTTCTATATTGTTTAGTTCTTGTATAAAATTTTATACTCATGGAATTTAATTTCTACAAAAAAAATTTACATTAATTAATATTTATTATAGTAGTCTTTTCATCTCTTTGAAATTCAATAATTTTTCACACAAATTCGTAGGTGTCCCATTGTAATTTAACTAAATCATTATTAGGGGGATTCAAGATTCGTTACTTAGTAGACATGGTCCAACATGGTATGTTAGCTCGTTAACATGGAATTTGTTTCATAATTTAATTCCATGAACTGTTTTAGGAGTTTCAAAATATAATATAAAAAAATTAAATGAGGTGTTTTCTTCTAGATGAGACATAGTCTTTTGTTTAGGCATTCCATGTGTGCATCCTATCCAAGGAAGTTAGGTACTCATGTGATAATGGAGACAATTTCCCTTCAATATAGATGGGTAGTTTTTCTATAAAGTTGTTGTGAAAATTTTAAAAAATGTTATCTGGATTAAAATTGAATGATCTAGGACATGAATTTAGATATATGTCAAATCACTCCAATGTAGTATTAAATCATGTATGACTGTGGCTTATTATATATTGGTTAGATTAGATACACTTAATGAATTCTTGAGTACATAATTGGTTTCACATTTAATTTAAATAAATTCATGCATATATGTGATTGTATGTTAATGATTCCATAGTGGTCGGTTATATATTTTATTATCACACCCTACATTGATATATCAAATCACGTGGAGACTTCTACGGAGTGATCTAATGGAATGGGATCTACATCAGGTTGTTGAGGATCAAAGAGAAGGGTGATGCATGCTATACCAGGAAAGGATTTGTTTGATTTCTATTAAACATTATTTATTATCATATTAAGTTGAAATATTATACTTGTAATCCTTAAAAATTTGGGTTCAATGCTTTACATTAAAATTATTTGGAATGAAAAATATATATCATTTCTTCGTGTTAGTGTTTGATTGTGATATTTTTTTCACATGTGTCAATATTGTCCTAATATGTTATGCATAAGATTATATATGGATTTTTTTCCCAATGTTCCTCTAGACCCTCAATGCTAATCAAAAAATTATTTTTTATGGGGAGGCATGCGTGATGTTATATATGACATGTTATTAGAATGTATTATTCCTATTATAGTGTTACGAATGAAAAAATATACATTCAAACCAACAATAAAGAGAATATGTTAATCCAAAATTTATAAATTAAATTGGTGATAAATAGTATTGAAATGATTCCAAGGTTATCTATGAATTTGGGTAAAAAAATTATAAAATTACATTTAGATCCCCACTTATACTAGAAGTAACTATCCAAAAAAATACAAACATGCCATTATCATCCCCACAATACAATCTCAATGAATATCAATAAAAAAGTGATTTCCATTTCTTATTGACATCCAATTAGTGTTTACACATATTTTAATATTATATATGTTATTCGCGAGTTTATATTACCATATATAAGGTTACCATTTATCCTATAACAACTTATAATCAATCCATATGGATGAAATAGTAATAATATAATAGATAATAATTTAAAAAAATTCAGTATGGTTTTTTATAAATTATATCATAGATCACTACCATAATAAAATACATTTTATACTGTAATGGCCCAAACCTATGTATACCATTGATGATCATCATAGAAAATTAATAAATTGGTATTACAAAATCATTTTCAATCCATTTATGAACAAATTACAATATATTCTATAAATTTCGCCTCATTGAAGGGAAACTACACCTCAGAATATAACTAATTACTCTTGGTCAATAAAATGTATGTAATTATATTCTGATGAGGTCGTATATAAACATATATTTATATATATATAATGTTACAAGAACATTTACAAATTGCCCCTATTGATATTCAAACTAATTTATTGCCTATAAAATGTCCAAGAAGTTATACATACTAAAAATAAATAATCCATAATATATACTATTTTATATATTGCCACAAAAAATATGATTTAAAATAAATCATGATAATAAATAATTTAAATAGACTAAAAAATTAAATAATATTCAACATGTATAACAAAATACTCTCATGGAATGAAAACATTTTAGGAATAAATTTTTTCTAAGGAATATAAAAAATAAAGGATTAATTTTATAAAACAACATCATTTATAGAAAGATGTGATTTAGTTACTATTGTACACCTAATATGAAATCTAGCTAGTGTTCTATAAAAAATTAAAATGAAATTTGGGTTGACATAAAAATAATTTTTTTTGAAACAAACCCCCATGGTCTATGGTGTCTAATATAAATATATAACATAGAATTCCTATAAATTGTAGAGGGGAATAGCGGATTACACTACATTCTATGTAATATTTATAAATCATAAGGAATTAGTAGTTTCCTTACCTCTAGGTCATCAATATAATTTTTATGAAACCATAAGAATAATGATTGATATAAACGATTAAAAATTTCAAAAAACATAATCTAGAGGGGGAGTTCGGGATTTTTATTTTCCCATCAATGATGGATGGAAAGAGTTATCGAGATGACTCTCATACAACAAAATGAAAAAAAAAGGCAGCTCCCCAAACAGTAATGAATTTTATCTAGAAATTTATTTAATTATGTCATTCTCTAAAAGAAATGAATGAGGATTTGAAATTGAAATGGGGATTTATTGATAAAATAAGAAGTACTATTAGCATCCAAACAGGGATTAGTAAATAGATGGTATTATATATTTTTTCATAGGAGTCAAATTTATTTTCAATCGAAGTTCAATAAATATTTGTTGTATTCATTATCAATTAATGTTTATTTTATTGGATTTATATTAAAAAAACGCATTCAAAATGTTGATGGTGTAGGTGAAAATGGATTGAAAGATTAGTTATTTGAGAAATAATTCATTTTAGAAAAGGATAATTTTACATGTAGACAAAGAACTTTATTTGTTACCTCTAGGTGGTTGTATCAAGGTCTTTTTAAAAATATATATAAGATTATTTGAATCCAAAACCAATGATCCATGTGGAGATGTGTGATAAAATATGATGAATTATATAGCATCAGTTTTTAAAATATTGGTTAAAAATGATTTCTTGAGATTCTTTCAAATGAATAACGATTACATTTTAGTTGGGATTTCTGAGATATGAAACACTTTTATTAGATGACTATAGATGAGGATAAGATTTTTTGTATTTTTTTATATAATATTTATTGAAAAATATAGTGATAAGAATAATTATATAATATTTGAATAGTGACATGGAAGAGGAAATGTATATACAAATTTTTTTAATAATATTTCATCCCACTCCATTCATCATATAGGAACGATTTCTATGTGGTCGAAGCCAAAACCAACAATTTACATCCCATGAAATAAATTTGGTGTAGAGAGATAGAGAAAGGTAATATAAACAAGTTTTTATATTCATTTTGTGGTGGTGGAAAGAGATGAGACCAAATGTGATGAAACCTCGTGGTGCCATAGAAATTTAAGTATTTTCCCTACTATATAATATCTGTGAAAGAATATTTATACACTGGTAATTTTAAATATGGGATTAATTTTAATTAATAAATATTAAACTGATAAAAGATGTTGTTTTTGATATTATAATGCTAAATGTTTTCACCATATCCACCATTTTTAAAATGTTTATAGTTGGAAAATGTTCCACATACACCAACACTATACCACATCTAAGAGTAATACCCCATAACATAGATGATTTTGACTTATATTGGTAATCATTAGGGCATTTCACACACTTTTCCCATGTTACTCATCTATGATGGTAATATTTTATGTTAAAAAATTTTAAGAGGTGATATTTCTTGATATTTGATAAATTCTAGATTTTCTATAATAATGTTTAAAGGATTGATGATATAATACATTCCATTTTTGATTTTATTTATTAATGAATGAAACTATTAAAGGCCAATAATTCTCTCAATAACTAGAGAATTTTTTTCATATACTAAATGGTAAAGGGATAAAATTGTAAACTGAAATAATGGATTCAAATTGTGATGATCTAAGATTTGTGAGGATAGAAATTTAATTTAAAAGCATGAATGGATCAAACATAAGGACAAATACAAGGATTAATAAGAAAAATCAAATTGATAGATATTATATTCAAAATAATAATGAAATAATGAATAAGAAACACTTTAAGGAAGTATTTTATATGGATGTCCATAATAATGATGGGATTTAAAAAATTTAAAATTACACCCAATTATTAAATTCAATGATATCATGGAATTTTAATGGGATTTTATTAGCTTCCTCCCTATTGTTCATAAATTCTATATGGGGGTTTCCTAGGTTGGATTCCCACTTACTATGGAACAATACATTGGTAAAGTGTGGTTTCATGTAGTTCGCCTCAAAAAAATTTCATTCGTGCAATCTAATTATTACTAACGATGTGAAGTTAAATGAATATAATCAGAAATTGTTTATGAACGATTATCAGGTCACGATAGAAAAGCGTTTCAATAGATGTATTTGAAGATTATTTACCATGACTGTCTTAAATTATATAATATATAAAATTTAGATTTATGTAATAATTTTTAGTGTTTCCATAAATCAAAAATGAAACTATAATGTATACAAGAATGTTGAAATGGGAAAGGTCAGGGATAATAAAAATATTGAATTATTTAAAAATAGAGACTAAGGATTCTAGAAGAACATTAAATTTAAATATGAAACAAACATCTCTGGTGAACATTCAATGAACATATATGGAATAGAACAAGATGATATTAATGTGTATTATGTTGTATTTATTGCAATACTTGTGATCAGATGAGAAAAAATAAGATAGTATCCCCAATTAAGTAGTTGATTATTAATATATCTTTTTATTTACAATATATATATATATATTGATTAATCATTAAATGATTCCATGTTAAAAAAGTAGTTAAGACACCAGAGAATTGTATTGTTTATATCTAGTGCATTAGAAGTAGAAAATATCGTTTATAATAAGATTTTAATTCTAATATATTTATTTTGAAGTGTAAATACTAAAAAAATTTCAATTTTAGAATTCTGTTTCATCTATATGTGGTGTTCCTTCTACAGTGCTGAAGACAGATACCTAAACCTTACACTAAGGAGTTGGTCTCGTTTTTTCTAATGAAATAGTTGGTCATGGTGAAAGACAAAAAATATCTAACATTTTGAAATATTTGGTGTGATAATATATTTTATATACATGAATTTATGTCTTCTATTTAATTTCCAAACCAACTTAGTGAGTGGAGCAATAAAGTGGGAGCATCCCAAAGATCATTAGCGTCACTCTACTTTTCATTATTAATACATGAGTGAAAAGTATTGCATCTTTTAATATAAAAAATCATAAATGTGTTATCTAGGGAATATAATTTGCTGGAAAACAACATAAAATATATATTACCCAATAATTAGTTACTTTAATGTACATCATCATTTCAATGAGGGAGATATATTGTTAAGAGAATTATATAACAAGATGAATATAGTTCCTCTTTACGTGGAAATAAAATATTAAGAAAGAATATAGACATGTAAAAAATTAGAAAATTATTAAATTTAATGACACTAGTATTCACCACTACCACATGATGTATTTTGTTCTACTAAGTGGAATGAAAATAAATATGATATGGTAATTATATAAATTTTTACATGTAGTTTATGATATTATTCAAGAGAAAAATTATCTAATTTTGGCTGCAATGTTTAATAGAAAATAATTTCAAATATTAGAATTTATAATGTTTATTAGATATTTAATTAAATTGAAAAATCATTTATCATTTTCGGTTAGATGGGATTTTATTGAGATGTGAACATAGTTTATTATATTGATTAGATATAATTTTTGTTTCATGAAAATTATAAGAAACCCACATATATTTATCAATAATATGATGTATTCAAAGGGATTGATTACTATATTTTAATAAGGATACATCAATGGAGTTCGAATAGTTTAATAGAGAATAATGATATTTTAAAAGATAAAAATTAGCCATACTTTTTAAAAATTTACCATAAACAATTAAATATTTTAGAACAAGTTTTTTTGATGAATACAATTATATATAAAGAAGAATGAAGAAGAATACCATGAAGATAATATCTAATAAGTTATTTTTCCCATGATTATGAATAAAATATTCTCTATGTTTTTATCTAAATCAATATATATTAAATAATTTTCAGATAAAATTTATGATAATATTCACACACAAAATTAACTGTTAGAGGATGAGCAAACAAAATCATATGGTAGATCCATATATTTTCAGTTCAACAATAAATGGAAGATTCATGCCAAAACAAAATTCAATTTGTTGTGGTTTAAGGTAAATATATTTATACCATACAAATTGTAATAGAAAAAATAATTAATGTAACGATAATTTTTTAAATGGATTTACTCGATTCAATAAAATTAATGAACATGAAAATGAAGGAAATGTTTTTTAGAATTGAATAAATTATTCATGAGACGATCCTATTAATAAAAAAAAGAAGAAACCCATAAAACATAAATCAATTCTAATAAAATAAATAATGACATCGAATTAAGGATTTCATATAATAAAAAAATTATCACAATAGGTGTTTAGAATTACACATAATGAAGTAGGATAAAATGATTAATGAAAATTATGGGGATCCTACTTCGGTAAGTATAAATATGAAAAATTAGGATTCCCACATGAATACTCAAGTATGAAGAATTAAGATAATTAATATAGATTAACAGATCAATGAGTAATGTTATATTAATTGTTTAATAGAGGTATTTAGTGAATGGTATAATTTCAATGTAATTATTTTGATAAATATAGATTCACTATTTGTCCATGAATAGAGGATTGAATGTTCTATATAGTTGGATGAGCTATTATAATAACTTCCTAACTCATACATCTATAAATATTTTATGATTTAATAGGTATTTTTATATATTTTTATAATTACTATATTGAAATATTATATATAAATAAATTGATTGATGGTGTAAATATGAGTGACTCTAATTCTATGGTAATATTTATATTTAAGGTGAAAAACTAACATTGAGATAAAATAAGAAAGCATGTTGTGAAATACTGAATAGAAAAATTTCTTTAATGCACAATATTGAGATTATTATTGATGAAATTTAAATATGTAAGAATGTGATATTATTGACTTCAATCCAAGGATAAATAAAAATATTTATCATATCGTATAAATTCATCAATTAATATATTAATGTTTTTCGTTAATGTGGTGATATCTATGGAAACATTCTCCCTATAGATAGTTTGCTAGGAATATTTGATGAAATATGAACTTGTTCTTTTCCAAAAATATGTGTTCCATGACATTACTATCATGAAATTGACTTTGAATGTTGATCATGGTCTATAATCTATTTTCACATACTGGTAGTCGAAATATGAAAATAATATTTTAGAAATTAAAATTCATAAAACTTATTTTAATGTATGATAAATGAGTATAGGTTTAGTTATTTTAGAAAAATAATGAATTTATTCTCTACTATGTTGGATATATGTTTTCATTTGGTAGTTCTAATAACATTTGGAAACTATACTATGACTCATAGGTTAGGTCAAAATAATTTTATTTTTTAATGTGATAGGAAAAAATCATCATACAATGAAGGTTTGTTATCATGAATATAAAAACCAAATATAGTAAGGGTAGAGATAATATTTTAAAAATGAAGTATTCCTTCATAAGGTTCATTGTATAGTTGAAATAATAATTTGTAAAAATTGATCATTTTTTAATTGATGGGGAATTACTATATAAGGGTTATCATAAGGATAAATTCTATAAGCTTGGCCATCGTATGGTTGAAAATTAAAACATCATAAGGATACTCCAAATACAACAATTGGTGTTGTAAAGGAATCATTATCGAGGATCATATAATTTATATGTGATGTTCATAAATTTTATAAAGAAACATTGTAATATAAATTCCATTTGACACTGGAAGAATATCCATGGTACACTGGGGGTTTATAAACGTCCTTTTTGACCCATTATCATTTATTCAAACCCATTTTTACCATATATTTGAAATTCAAATAACATGATTAATCATAATTTATGATTTAATATCAAGTCATGATTTAAATAATGATTAGAATTTTTTGGATGAACATATATCATTACTATTTTAAAATGGATCTCAAAAATTGTTGAGAATTGAATAGTGTATATTTATTGATGCTTAAACATTTTAAATATGGATTAATTGAAGTATTAGTAATATATAAGTGATAGGAAAAACATAAATAGAAATCATGGAAGGATTAAATATTGATGTTAGGATTATAGGACGGAATGCGTATTAAGAAATATAGTATGATGATACCATTTGAATAATTAATTATCATATATATATATATATATGAAGAAGTGGGAGACTGTATAAATTTTATCAATACAATTGATAAGAAGAAGTTTTTTGGAGTGAGGATACCAAAAACATCAATTATTACCTAATTAATTTATCTGATTATGAGAGAGAAACTGAGAGAAGAAAATCACTTTTTTATATCCACATTATAGAATTTCTAAAATATGTTATATCACTGATGAATTCTAATACTCATATCATTTTCTTCTAATGGAAAAATGTCCCATAAAAATAATGTACTACATCAATATTATGACACTACAGAATATAAATATAATAATTCAAATATATCATTATTCTTAGTTGTGGGTGTGTTTTTTCCAATGTATAGAATAAAAAGACATGATCCTCACCCTGAGGATCTTGACATATCGATCATTGTGTATGTTAGAGGAAGCAGTAAAAAATAACTGTTTTACAGCTATATGAATTGGACGATATAACTAGTCTTCATTTACAATATACATCATGGAAGTCTATGTTGTTAATAACATTTAAAATACATTTTTATAAGAAGTTTGTATATTTTGGGAGGATAGAGTTATCCTTGGATCATTAGTTTCACTTCGCTTAATATCTATAATTAATAAGTGTATAGTCTGAGAAAATTGAACATTTTGATAGCATCATGGGGTTATCTTAAGATTATAACATAGTGGTGAATCAATTATATTATTTACCTCGTAAGAATGTTTTAATTCAAAAAATATCAATTTTAAATTTAGATTTAATGAGTCTATCCAGAATAAAATAATAAATTGAATATAGTTACTGCTATCACATAAACATGATACCCATTATTAAGATATAAAATTAAAAAGTGAAATGAATTATAATTCAAGAATCCTTAAATAATATCCCTTCCCTCGGTGACTCTGGTTATTATAGGATACTAACTTATAGATGATTTTTTATCTAGTTAGTATGTCATTTATATATTTTTTAATACATTTATGGAAGGATAAAGGATTTTTGGGGTTGTTTTGGATAAATTATAAAAGTTTAAAATCAGAAATGTTATTTCGTTAAAATAAATATGTCTAAAATGAAATGGTAATTAGTGAAATTATCTAGAAATTTTATTATTTCATTGTCTACTAATTCTATTTATAATAGTCCACCAAATATGTCTGATACATCATTTTCTATTTATTAATGCAACACATTAAATTAATTTTTTTTAATGATGAAAAATGAGTTTTATTCAATTTTTTTGTGACTATAATTTCCAAAGGGAATATATCTTATAAATATTTAAAATTGAATGGTTGCATTTAATATATATCATATATAACATTCATAAAAGTGATAATTTTATAAATGTAATGATCAAACTTGTAGAGAATAAGATTCATTTGAATTTCACATATGTTTAATTTTTGGATATTTTTAGTATAAAATTTCTATCTACTAATTTCCTATAATATTCTTCTATAAAATTATATGGTCAATCTAAAATGTCATATGAAAAAATTATTTATAAAAATTATTTAATATGATTATTGTAGAGACCCGAAGCCTGACGTACATAGATTTTACATTACTTTTGCAGAATACTTAGTACATAACAAAAACACACACACAAGGATCGTAATAGTTTAGTGTCTTTGGAAACTCGGAACGTAATCTTCTAATCGTGGTGAAAGGTCTTTAATATCTCCCATAAAGATCTTCCCCTTTTTTTACCTAAAAACCATTCTTTATATCCTGGGGAAAGGAAAACATAAAAGGGTGAGCTCAAATGCTCAGTAAGGGTAAACAAAAGAAATATCAATCACATTATATACATAATAACATAGCTTTTGGAAATTTTAACCTGCAAAAGAGCTCATAATATCATAACATGGGATAAATCATAGAAGTGAAAATGAGATCCCCATAATCATAACATAAAACTTGAAACTTTGTGGCATGCACACATAATCATGGAAAATCATTTCTTGTTAGTCATGACTCATTGCCAAGACTATCTTAGTGGACAAAGTCCCTTTCTGAACCGAGTTCACTCCTCGTTTCAGTCCTGTATCACTGAACCGAAATAACGTTCCGTTCCAGCCATGTCTATCTCATGAGATATAAAATCATTACCCAATGCATTGGAGGGAGATATAGGTCCCACCCATCTTATAATGAATCCTTTCTTATGTGTGCCACATAACCATAAAACATACTTCATCGCATAACACATGTAACAAAAATGGGATTCTTGAAACATCATGACATCATAAATCAATTCATATAAGATAAAGGAATTCATAAACATAATTCCATCACAACATAGTCAAATCAATGTAGAAATATGGATAGAAACAGAACCCTTTATTATCTTAGATGGAAAATAATTTTGATAAAACACTTGAATTGAATTCTTGAGGAAAATATCCTTTCTTCTTCAAAATAAATTTCTTTTCACAAAACATCAAGCAATTTTAAAAGAAATAGATTTTATTGAAAATAGTCATGAAATCTTTTAGAGGAATCTTCATGAAAATAAGGCTTTATAAAACAGTAGAAAACTGTTCGTGCCGTATAAGTTAAAAAAAACATTCTTCGTACTTTTGTCGGAAAAGTCAAAAAGTACCTCGTACGAAAAACGACAAAAGATTCCTTTCATACGTATTACTAAAAACTCACCGAAGGGTAAAAATGGATTTAAAAAATTTTAGGTGGATGGAAATAATATTACATATTGAGTAAACATGGATGTGGGTGATAAAATACACCCCAGTAAATACTTACGAATAAACAATCTCGGATAAAAATGAGATTGTGATATTTCCCTTACCTTAGGTCCGATTTGCTTTGTTCGTGTCCGAAGCTCCTGTATAATGGTTTAAATAATGTTATTGACTTATTCCAGAATCATACATATTGATATGAGATCATATATGGTCATATTATTAGCTTCTTGTTAATAATATTTCATTGTTACTTGTTACTCGGGTCTTTATAACTTTTTGTTCTTATGCGTGTTTTGTCGAATAAATTCTTATTCTTATGTTTAGGTTATAGATAATTCATTTCCAGAATGGTATTAGTGTAGTATATACCATATTCATTCATTCAATTCATTTATATAATCATTATGAAATGAAGATCATGTAGAACGAGTCGCATCGCATCGTGGAGACGGTATTCCGTACGTACGCACGAGTGATGATATCGTTCCTATGATCGTGGAATTGTATTGGAGTATATATATATTATTTCAGTATCAATATTACTTCATAATAATCATATATAGTTACTCATTACACCATTATACCCATCCTTGTAAGGTGATGGTGGAAAATAGATTACACCACGGCGTGGAGACGGTATTCCGTACGTACGCACGCGCGGTGATTTCATTTTTCCGTAGGATGGATAGAAGGTGAATTATGGTTGTTTCATATTTATAATAACATATAAGTATGTAAGTAATACTTATGTTTTTACTTTATCATGAAACAACTAAAGAAGAAGAAGTTGAAGAAGAAAGAAATTGAAAAGATCGGTAATGGATATTACCTCTTCTTTGGAACTCCTCTTTGAATCCTCGACTTAAGGAACTAATATTGGTATTTGGAGAAGACCAGGACCTCTAGGATTATTCTAGGGATGTTGAGAGGAAAACATGGCAGGGGTTGGCCGAGCTGGAGTGCTCAAATTGGTGTGAGGAGGAGGGGGAGGAGGTGTCCTTTTATAAGGGAGGAGAGGGGCACCTTAGGAATATCTCAAAATATTATTTTATATTAAAGTCAAAATCGGTTTATAATGGTTCCAAAGGGTCTTATTTCGAAGATAAAGTGGGGAAGGGTCGAAATCCTATCAACCAATAGGATTTAGACAAGTTTAGGGTATTATTTTAACCTTATCAATTAGATTTAACTCTAAGATAAATAATTTAACTTTTACCATGTCTTTTTGTTTTCTTTCACTATATGGTTAATACACTTACTATAACATGCCAAACGAACCCCAAATTTTTTATTATTAATATATATATCCTTATCTAAGTCATTTGGATGAACCTTAGATTTTTAGGAATAAAATAACAATTAATAATATAATATTTGATTTAAAAACTATTTTGTGCCAATTTTGACACTATTTGATATATGATTTTTGTGAAAGTCATAACAGAATTATATGTTCGAACCAAGTTGATTAAATCAACACTAATATATCATAGTAACCTAGTAAATTATATTTATTTTGGTATTTATATTATCAATTATGTCAATATTTCATTAATAAGATAATTACTGCATCATCATTGTGTCATAAATAAATTATATTATTTGATGTCTAAAAATTACAAATAAAATACCATCATGTAGGAAATATTTTTAGCTTTCTAATGAATATTTTCAATCGAATTTATCTTATGTATAACCCCATATTAAAAATGATTTACTTATTAAACTTTGATTTTAACTATTTTAACCCTTCTTTAAATAAATTAATAATAAATGTCCTAATCTAATCCAAGTGGGCCTAAATGATAATATTTTACACTTAAGGTTGTTTTTGGTCGAGATACACTTGTCCAATAGAATTAGGACATGTGTTAGGGTAATATTAATATCATTCTTACCCTTAATTACCCTATTTACTTTTAACCATGGTAAATAAAAGTAAAAAGTTACTATTCACCAAAAATTATTTTCATCTCATTGAACCACATTTTACTTACTAACATCAACTGTGTCTCTCGGATTTTTGAAATTCCATTCACATAAGCGGTAAAATTAAGTTTTATGAAAAATTCAATTTTTTAACTACCACTTAGTAGTTTCACTATTCATCAAAAATTGATGTTTTTCAGAACAATGCCAAAATTTCATCCTAAGCTATATTTCATATTCCGAATTCAAAAATGAAGTCTATTTTACCAAATTCATAACATAAAAGTTGCATTAATTAATTTTATAATTAAATCCCGCTGTTAAAACAAATAGCGTATTTTTAAGAAACAAAATCTATCAAAAGATTGACACTTGATTATGTCTGGTTTAAATGTGAAATTACATCCAATGACCAACATTGTACTAAATTGTAAAAATATATTATAAATATACTTTAAAACCACTCAAATTAATGATTTATCACTATTAATTATTTCGATTAAAAAAGTTGTTTTTAATTATAATTTAGTAATTTTCACTATTCATCAGAATATGAAAGTTATCCGAAAAGTACCAAAATTTCACCTTAGGCTAAATTCGATACTCCGAATCCAAAAATGAAGTCCATTTTGAGAGCTAAAATTTCTAAAAGTGGTTATTGCTATTCATAACGCCTAGTTTTAATAATATTTTAATAGCATATCATTGTTTCATGAAACTCAGTATTACGTACTACACACGCTATCGAGGAAGGTTGCGATTCTGTGTAATGCAAGGCAAGTCAAGGATGTGTGTTATGCAAGCTTCTTTTGGTGTAGCGTACAACACAATACATTAAAAATAATATTTTTTTTTCATAAAATCTCGGGGTGTTACATTCTACCCCCCTTAAAATGAATTTCGCCATCGAAATTCGTCGGGGTTATAAATGGTTTACTATTCGAAAGTTTCTTTAATAGAAACCCACATCGTAAAAAGGAATACCAAAACTTGGCTTTAAAAACTAAAGTATGAAATTTAATGATTACCCAAATAAACTAATCACTGGGTTTCCACATAGGTGAAAATATGGATATGAAAGAGAAATCTAACTATCATGTTCTGATGGAGAGTGGTAGAGAACATGGCTATGGAAAAGCCAGTAATCACAAATCCATAGATTTGTGATGATATAAGGTACCATTTGATTCATCAGGTATATGATCACTAGGACAACATTTTTGGTTTTCAAGATCATTTCCCTAATGTTGAAAATTTGAATTAGAATAAATACTTACTTTATTTTGGTACAATCTCACTGTTGTTCGTGCCTTGAACAATTTCCACTTCATCTCTTAAATAAATGAAGTTGAATTTGTTATTCGTGAAGTGTTAGAAGATCATGTGATAGAATGACTATTCATTCCATCTGTCTCAAACAAAAGGTTAGCAAAAGTTATTAAATATACATAAGTCATTCTATAGTGAGATTAATAATATATGGTTCCTAAAATGGACTTATACTTCATATATCATACTGATTAATATAATAAAACTAGTTTCTACTAAACAGGGACTTTCTGTAGGCCAGTGGTAGGCGATAAAGGCCAGTCGCACTTCGGTTGTGGGTTCGATTCCCACAGACTTGTCCGAAGCGATGGGCTGTCGCCCGTCCTGCAGGTTGTCCTTTTTATAAAACTATATTACTATAACATCCCATCAATAATATCGAAAAAACTTCTATCCTTAAACAATACTAACTTAGGTCCAACATAATCCATTCCAATCTTTTGGCTTATCCATAATACTGCAGTCCATTCTCATAACATAGTGAAAACGATTACCAGAGATTTAATACCATCGTTGATCCCCATATATCATAAGATATATCTTGTTGGTCACATTCCAAACATTCAAAGGCCTTCCTCTTGTACTCTCTTGAATACCCATTGAACCTTAGTGAAAACTTGAATGCAGTTAAATGTTAACACTTTTCACATACCGAAATCCTCAAAATTCTATATACTCAAACCATGATATCACTTAGTCCTTATATCAATCATGAGCTCATGAATACTATCAAACATTTAATTTTCTCCTTATCCCTTCATTATGCGCATATCATCTACATTCCAAAAATATCTGAATAACCTTTCATGGATACTGGTAACATTAATCATACACTTTCAAAACACAAGGAAAGACAACAGTGTAACAATCCATAGATGTCTCTTTATTCCAAAATTACACATGATAAACATGTAATCATTCCACTACATTCTCAAACCATTGACCGATCTTCAAAAATTCTTTCATCTCACATATCATTTGTAGTCTCTTCATCATCATCCACATAAATACTATCCATATGACCATACTGATTATCTTCATGAGTATTTCCCTTATGGAATTTGTTTGCATAATGCCCATACATTCCACATTTAAAACAGTTAACCATTTTTGATGTCGTAGCAATACCATTATCCTCATCCATGGTGTTAACCGACCCTTTTCCTTTGCACTTACTTGCTTTGTGTCCTTCTTTTCCACACCCAAAGCATCTTCCAGTTCCCTTGAAACATTCTCCGTGATGCCTCTTCCCACATGATTTACATAGGGGAAATTGAACTTTATTTCCTCTATGATCATCATGGAACTCCATCTTTCTCTTATTAGTCGAGTCAGGAAACTTACCAAATTTTACTTTATTGATCATATTGTGAGATTGCTGATTTGGCATAATAATGATGTTTGGACATCCAATTCCCATTTCATTTGGTTGCTCATGAAGAATATCATTCCATTGTCCATCATATCCTCCATTATTGTGAAACATCTTGTTTCCAGCCATTTTCTAAAACCCAAACATAATAGTGTTAGATGCAAAAATCATAATAAAGGGGGAGTAACTTAAATATCTATTATCTTTGGTTTAATCTAATATCGTTACCATAGTTCTAGGACTATATCCTATACGTATACTTATCCTTAGGGGCATCCCTAGACATACCTTAGAAATATCTCTAGGGATCTCACTAACGTTTTCGCATCCTAGTTTCCAAAGGTTGACTAAACCTTTCCTCTGATACCAACTGTAGAGACCCGAAGCCTGACGTACATAGACTTTACATTACTTTTGCGGAATACTTAGTACATAACAAAAACACACACACAAGGATCGTAATAGTTTAGTGTCTTTGGAAACTCGGAACGTAATCTTCTAATCGTGGTGAAAGATCTTCAATACCTCCCATAAAGATCTTCCCCTTTTTTTACCTAAAAACCTTTCTTTATATCCTGGGGAAAATAAAACATAAAAGGGTCAGCTCAAATTCTTAGTAAGGGTAAACAAAAGAAATATCAATCACATTATATACATAAGAACATAGCTTTTGGAAATCTTAACCTGCAAAAGAGCTCATAATATCATAACATGGGATAAATCATAGAAGTGAAAATGAGATCCCCATAATCATAACATAAAACTTGAAACTTTGTTTCATGAACACATAATCATGGAAAATCATTTCTTGTTAGTCATGACTCATTGCCAAGACTATCTTAGTGGACAAAGTCCCTTTCTGAACCGAGTTCACTCCTCGTTTCAGTCCTGTATCACTGAACCGAAATAACCTTCCGTTCCAGCCATGTCTATCTCATGAGATATAAAATCATTAACCAATGCATTGGAGGGAGATATAGGTCCCACCCATCTTATAATGAATCCTTTCTTATGTGTGCCACATAATCATAAAACATACATCATCGCATAACACATGTAACAAAAATGGGATTCTTGAAACATCATGACATCATAAATCAATTCATATAAGATAAAGGAGTTCATAAACATAATTCCATCACAACATAGTCAAATCAATTTAAAAATATGGATAGAAACAGAACCCTTTATTATCTTAGATGGAATATAATTTTGATAAAACACTTGAATTGAATTCTTGAGGAAAATATCCTTTCTTCTTCAAAATCAATTTCTTTTCACAAAACATCAAACAATTTTAAAAGAAAGAGATTTTATTGAAAATAGTCATGAAATCTTTTAGAGGAAGCTTCATGAAAATAAGGCTTTATAAAACAGTAGAAATCCGTTCGTGCCGTATAAGTTAAAAAAACATTCTTCGTACTTTTGTCGGAAAAGTCAAAAAAGTACCTCGTACGAAAAACAACAAAATATTCCTTTCATATCTTTTACTAAAAACTCACCGAAGGGTAAAAATGGATTTAAACAATTTTAGGTGGATGGAAATAATATTACATATTGAGTAAACATGGATGTGGATGATAAAATACACCCCAGTAAATACTTACGAATAAACAATCTCGGATAAAAATGAGATTGTGATATTTCCCTTACCTTAGGTCCGATTTGCTTTGTTCGTGTCCGAAGCTCCTGTATAATGGTTTAAATAATGTTATTGACTTATTCCAGAATCATACATATTGATATGAGATCATATATGGACATATTATTAGCTTCTTGTTAGTAATATTTCATTGTTACTTGTTACTCGGGTCTTTATAACTTTTTGTTCGTATGCGTGTTTTGTCGAATAAATTCTTATTCTTATCTTTAGGTTATAGATAATTCATTTCCAGAATTGTATTAGTGTAGTATATACCATATTCATTCATTCAATTCATTTATATAATCATTATGAAATGAAGATCATGTAGAACGAGTCGCATCACATCGTGGAGACGGTATTCCGTACGTACGCACGAGTGATGATATCGTTCCTATGATCATGGAATTGTATTGTAGTATATATATATTATTTAAGTATCAATATTACTTCATAATAATCATATATAGTTACTCATTACACCATTATACCCATCCTTGTAAGGTGATGGTGGAAAATAGATTACACCACGGCGTGGAGACGGTATTCCGTACGTACGCACGCGCGGTGATTTAATTTTTCCGTAGGATGGATAGAAGGTGAATTAGGGTTGCTTCATATTTATAATAACATATCAGTATGTAAGTAATACTTATGTTATTACTTTATCATGAAACAACTAAATAATAAGAAGTTTAAGAAGAAAGAAATTGAAAAGATCGTTAATGGATATTACATATTCTTTGGAACACCTCTTTGAATCCTCCACTTAAGGAACTAAGATTGGTATTTGGAGAAGACCAGGACCTCTAGGATTATTCTAGGAAAGTGGAGAGGAAAAAATTGCAGGGGTTGGCTGAGCTTGAGTGCTCAAATTGGTGTGAGGAGGAGGGGGAGGAGGTGTCCTTTTATAAGGGAGGAGAGGGGCACCTTAGGAATATCTCAAAATATTATTTTATATTAAAGTCAAAATCGGTTTATAATGGTTCCAAAGGGTCTTATTTCGAAGATAAAGTGGGGAAGGGTCGAAATCCTATCAACCAATAGGATTTAGACAAGTTTAGGGTATTATTTTAACCTTATCAATTAGATTTAACTCTAAGTTAAATAATTTAACTTTTACCATGTCTTTTTGTTTTCTTTCACTATATGGTTAATAGACTTACTATAACATGCCAAACGAACCCCAAATTGTTTATTATTAATATATATATCTTTATCTAAGTCATTTGGCCGAACCTTAGATTTTTAGGAATAAAATAACAATTAATAATATAATATTTGATTTAAAAACTATTTTGTGTCAATTTTGACACTATTTGATATATGATTTTTGTGAAAGTCATAACAGAATTATATGTTCGAACCAAGTTGATTAAATAAACACTAATATATCATAGTAACCTAGAAAATTAGTGGAATTCATAAAAAGTCTTAAATTACATTTATTTTGGTATTTATATTATCAATTATGTCAATATTTCATTAATAAGATAATTACTGCATCATCTTTGTGTCATACATAAATTATATTATTTGATGTCTAAAAATTACAAATAAAAAACCATAATGTAGTAAATTATTTTAGATTTTTAATGAATACTTACAATCGAATTTATCTTATGTATAACCCCATATTAAAAATTATTTACTTATTAAACTTTGATTTTAACTATTTTAACCCTTCTTTAAATAAATTAATAATAAATGTCCTAATCTAATCCAAGTGGGCCTAAATGATAATATTTTACACTTAAGTTGTTTTTGGTCGAGATACACTTGTCCAATATAATTAGGACATGTTTTAGGGTAATATTAATATCATTCTTACCCTTAATTACCCTATTTACTTTTAACCGTGGTAAATAAAAGTAAAAAGTTACTATTCACCAAAAATTATTTTCATCTCATTGAACCACATTTTACTTACTAACATCAACCGTGTCTCTTGGATTTTTGAAATTCTATTCACAGAAGCGGTAAAATTATGTTTTATGAAAAATTCAATTTTTTAACTACCACTTAGTAGTTTCACTATTCATCAAAAATTGATGTTTTTCAGAACAATGACAAAATTTCATCCTAAGCTATATTTCATATTCCGAATTCAAAAATGAAGTATATTTTACCAAATTCATAACATAAAAGTTTCATTAATTAATTTTATAATTAAATCCCGCGGTTAAAACAAATAGCGTGTTTTTAAGAAACAAAATCTATCAAAAGATTGACACTTGATTATGTCTGGTTTAAATGTGAAATTACATCCAATGACCAACATTGTATTAAATTGCAAAAATATATTCTAAATATACTTTAAAACCACTCAAATTAATGATTTATCACTATTAATTATTTGGATTAAAAAAGTTGTTTTTAATTATAATTTAGTAATTTTCACTATTCATCAGAATATGAAAGTTATCCGAAAAGTACCAAAATTTCACCTTAGGCTAAATTCGATACTCCGAATCCAAAAATGAAGTCCATTTTGAGAGCAAAAATTTCTAAAAGTGGTTATTTCTATTCATAACGGCGAGTTTTAATAATATTTTAATAGCATATCATTGTTTCGTGAAACTCAGTATTACGTACTACACACGCTATCGAGGAAGGTTGTGATTGCGTGTAATGCAAGGCAAGTCAAGGATGTGTGTTGTGCAAGCTTCTTTTGGTGTAGCGTACAACACAAGACATTAAAAATAATATTTTTTTTCATAAAATCTCGGGGTGTTACAATTATGTCCTAAGGAATCTAATTTCCATCATGATAAAATTTATGTGTCATTTTCATGAAATTGAAGAAAACATATGAATAATTTTGAATACTGATGGATTACATTATATCAATTTTAGTGTCATGATATAAAGTATTAATTTTCTTTCCATGTGATATTTTTTATGTAAGGGTTATCCTGCAGATGTTTCCAAATGAGATTTATTATTCATGTAATATGATCAATGGTTCAATCATGTAGTTATGTTAAAGATAATTTAAAAATTATATAATTTTTATGTTTTTTATATTGTAGTGATTTAAATTCATGATTTTGAAATATTTCATAGATATGATATACAACCTATCTCCATTTAGAGTGAGGTAACACAATTTAGTGAGCAACAACTTGGGTTGATTAATTATTAAATTTATTACCATGATGTATCGATACTATTATATTAAAACAAACAAAAATATTCAATTTCTATTTTTATATTATTATGAATAACATTTATTGGATATAATAGATAATAATGATAAATATTATTTTAAAGTGATGAATATCATGTTGTTAAAATACTTAAATCACGAAATATAAATTTCTAAATATATCTCTTATTAATTATGTGATGAAATATTACATAATTTAATTAGTAAAAATATACCCCCTTATCCATAAGATGAAATTGAGATATTTATAGACGTAAAATATGATATTTTTTAATTTATTAGTTAATTGGAAATTCAAGAAGTGTATTTTTGTTGATATATTCATCTAAAAAAATTATTTCCAATTACTATTTTGAAAAAGGGAAGACTGATATTAAATAAGAAAATAAATTAGGAGGGATCAACATTACTCTATAGAATAGGTGGAGAATATTGGAAGGGGTTTTTTGTTAGAAATAGATAATTATTATATCTAATATTGAAGAAGATAAGCATTAGGAATCAAGTTATATTTTGGAATAATTATGTAAAAATGATTTGAAACCCATGCATACCCTAATGATGTGTATTAAAAAGTATATTTAATTAAAAATCATTCAATTTAGATGAATCATTTATTAGATAAGTTCAAAAGTATTATATTTATAAATATATCGTAATTATTAATGGGAAAAAATTATATGAGGTTAAAATTTTCAGTAATTATTTTTTTATAATTGAATGTATTCTAGTGAGATAATAATTTCACATTCCAATGATTAAGGATAGATAATGTAAATGGAGAGTTACGAATCTAGAATCAGCATATCCCTAAACCTTTTAGGGGACTACTTTCTGGGTCATTGACTATGTTTTCAGGCACATAAAAATAGATATTTTTTCACAAGGATATAAATAGTATAACATGAACCGAATATCATCTCACAAATGGATCCATATATGAAAGCTAATATTAATAGATTTAAAAATTTAAAACAAAATTTGGGTGAGTATAAATTTTTTTATTGATTTAAAAGGAAATAATATATGATAAAAATATAATATAATGCATAAATTAATATTTTTATTAAGATAAATCATATAAGGAAAATATAATGATGATCACCCTTCATCAATTCATGTGATATGATATAGATTATTTAATCTTATAATTTTAAAACCATAGATAGAATTAAAAAACATTACATTGGATACATCTTAGGACTCTGTAATAAACATAAAATGATTTAATAACTCATGTTGATGATAGAATGATTTGTGTAAAACAACATAACTATAACATACCAAGGAAGAGACAAAGAATTTAATTTAACATAAATGTTTTTATTTTATTTTAGTGTGACTCCATAATTTAAATTTTATTGAAATATTTAGTTTTATGTAAAAATAATAAACAAATATGATCAATGAAATATAAGATTTTAAAATAAGAAAGAGGAGTGGTGGTAAGTGTGAAAAACATCACATGAAGGGATACACCTAGATATGATCATATGAATATGAGTATGATATAATATTTTATAACTCCTTTAAAAATAAAATTTGATATATAAAAATAAATTACACCTAAAATATATATTTCTCATAATATAAACATGATATATATAAATTACATTAAATTCCGCCTCGAGTGGCCACAAGGACTACATAACTCCATTGAACTGGAATAGAGAAAAATTATAAATAGGAATATCCCATGTACTATAAATATTACTTCATTTGAATAATCCTATATCAATTAGTTATAAGATGTATTTCATATATATTTTACATTATAATGTTCCATATGAAATTGATGAGACTGTGGGTATATGTGATTTTTTGATGAAATAATTATTCCACCAATTAGTTATCACAATTGAAAAAATATTATAAAATTAATATCATTCTATTATTTTTATATGTATTAATTTTTGTCTTATTTTAATCTCCATAGATGAAATTGATTATGATGGTTGCACTGTGTCTTATTTCTATGTTTCCCATTGATTTTATAGAACTTTATATGTCCTGAAAAAAGCTATTTGGTCTAGTATTCCTCACCCATTTTTATTTCTATTAGTTGTATATAGTGACCCTCTTGTGATTGAATTAATATCCTCATGAAATTTATGATATTTTAATCAATTATGTAAGAAATACCAAATATAAATTATTTAATTTTGAGCATTAAATTTAATATTATGGAAAAATTATAACATGTTTTCTAATTGGTCAAATGAGTAATATTATATTCTTATGTAAATTTTCCATAAATATATTGAAAATGTAAATTGGATGAAAAATTACATTAATAACGTGGTAATGAATCTAATATATATATATATATATAATGTTTATAATATAGGACATAGCAATGTGAAATCAGACCCCTACACATATCTACTTGTTGTCCTTGAAAGAGAAATATATCCTAATAAAGACCCATTCATATATCATAGTTGAAATGCTTTAAAATATTATTTTAATATAAAATCTATCATGTCTAATTTATAAAATCCCTCTCCCAATAATTCATTTCTACACTATTTAATACCATTCACTATCATTTATCTTATGATGTGACATGTTGCAACCAATGTCACATGAAATTTCAGATCACTCATCTCTCAAATATAAATTTTATGAAAACATATACTCATTAAGAATGATAATATTTATAACATAGGCTTCATAGAATCCTAACAATCCACACAAGTGATGATTATATTTTTTTAAACATTTTGAATTACAATGATTTTCTTCAAGATTATGCTCACTTGGTAATTATAAAAAAAATAATTCTATAAAGTGGATGTTCTTCTCTTTTGTACAATGAATGATCAAACATTCTAAACAAGGTAGATTCCACACACAATATTCCTATATATAAATAACCTAAATTGATTCCCATTTTATAATTTATAGTTACAAGTTATATAATGTCTTACTAGGAAAGCATTATCTTCTTATATTTTACCCCTTAAATTCATTTCAATGCATTTTTTCATATTTTTTATTTACTGAATGGAATGACAAGGAAATATATTTAATGGATAATGTGCCAATCCAATGACTTTTAATTTGGATATTTTTTCATATAATTGAATATAAGGAATCATTCAAACAATTTCATTCATTTTCATTTTTTTTATTTTTTATCAATGATGATTAAAATGAATTAAAAATATATATATACATATTGTGGTCCATCAATAAAATAGTATGCAGTCTAAAATTGAAATTTATTTTATATTTTACTCATGATAAGACATAAATTATGAAAACTACCCCATGATAACATTTACCTATGATTATTCCATATAATCTAGTGTAAGGATATAAAAGGAAATTTATTTTCTCACGTGTAGAATCTATAAGGTATGCTTTATATACTATGATATTTATAAGGGATAATGGTGGGGAGTATCTCAAAAGTAGATAAAAATAGGGGATAACTTCAAAACACCATACCTTAGTCTCAGTAGGACATTTCTTTGTTCTGAATAACATTGATGAATAATAAATCCATGTTCTTGATGACTAACAATATTTTGGTACACTCAAGAATATGAGTTGGTAGATTTAGTATAATTTTTTTAAACAACCTACAGGTTTGGTAAATATTTATATTGGTATATTATAATAAGGCATGGATTAATAAAATTTATAAAAAACATATTAATGTTTTGAATATAAAAATTCTATAAATTTATTCCTTTTCAATACTCTTTTGAAATTAGTTTCCAAAACCAAAAAATTACCAAATGATCACTCCAATTATTATTATTTAGGATATTATATTTAATCTAAAAAAAATTATATCAACACAAGCAAATATAAATTAAATAAATGTAAAAATAATTTTTTTTTTGTTTTTCAATAATTACTACATAGAAGGTTATAATAAATTTATGATGTGTGGTTTTATTAGAAATAAATATGGTGAATGTTGGAAAGGTCTGTAGTAATCAATAATAGTTAAATTAGACCCTCAAATATAACCATATCATTCAACCCAATTTCATCATCATTATTTTATTTATTCTATTATTATTTTAACACTAAAGAAAATATAACATTATAAGTACGGAAACAACACAAAAAATGGAAATGAAAATTAAAAAAAACAAAAATGTTATAAACAACATTCAAGGTAAATGTAACCAAAAGGTAATTGTTTTATTATTCACGACATTACTAACAATATGATTTTATTATTATTATTTACATAATATAGATAAAATAATTTTTTATGAATCCGTTAAACCTATCGAAATTATTTCAGGTCACATTTTGGAGATAAACATCCTTTACCACATGATCTATGAAGTTCATATAAAATTAATTTATACATTGACCATTATAAATAATGATTTATTTGTAGGATTCAATAATGGAATAATCAACATTTGTTTTAAATATAAAAAAATATATAGTTACCAAACCAATTGGAAAAAAACTCTTTAGGGATTAGTACTAATATATACATTAAAAGGTGTATTTTTTTCTCTCACATTAAACTCCTTTTGTGAAATAATTTTTTCATTATATCCATTTGTTTTATACTTATAAATTCTTTAATTCCCATATTTTTTTTTAAAAATTTCTAATGGTTATAAAATTATCATTTTTAGTGACTGTTAGTTTCAAAATTATTTATGACATATTGATTCATATCCCAATAAAATTATTTTTGAACCTAAAAAAGATGGTGAAATGATTTTGTAAACATGTATAGAATTGAGACATACCAATGTGTGTATTAAAATAAATATGGTATTCAGAAAAACCATGTAACTTATTATTCCAATATTTCTTATTGGGTTATCATTTTTTCAAATATTTTTTTCAACGCTAAATAATATTCATCCACTTGGCCATTGGTTTTTCAGTGATATGGTGTAGAAAAATGTGTGACACACCATAATGGTTTAAATGTACTTTCATCATCTAACTAAAAATGATATAACCCCAATCACTAATATTATATTAGGGTTAAATGAAACCTATAATTTTTTTTGAATGTAAAAACTTCAACAGTTACACTAGAGCTATTGGTTTGTTTTGTATTTTACCCTGTCCATATAATATTATAATTAAGAATATTTGGAATATATATAATGTCAAATGAAAATTTTATATATCTCATTAATTCAATGATGTAAATATTAAATATCTAATATAAGGTAATTTGTTTAGAGAATCTATTTCCAGTCATACAAATTTCCAATAATGTTATAATATGTAAGTACCATAAAAATTTTATTGGTCTATCAAAATAATGTGGCACAAAAATTAATATATATTCTTTATTTTCATTTCATTATTGGGTAATAATGTGACCCCATCATGAATTATTTTTAAATAATAGGATTAAGGATGTATACTACTATTTTGGTACACAACATTATATGCAATGGTCATTGAATTATTTAATAAAAATATGGGCAATAAAAAATTTTATACCTAGTCTCTTTTTGAATCCTATCCAGTTAGATTCCATTAAATTAATTAGACTCTTATAAAGAAGCTGAATACTTAACCCTATAATAAAACAATAGTATGTTAATAGTAGAAATTATTATAACCCAATCTAGAATGGATTGAATAATAATTGATATGTAAGATGAGAAGATACTGTGGTCACTGAGGATGAATTTTTTTCCAATATCTAAATATTTGATACCCTTATTTTATAAATTTCAATATATAACCTTTATATTCTTGGTTACTATTGAAAATGGTGTGGTTTAACTTCATACATCCACAGAATAAAATTAATGGTATTAAAGTCATCAAACATCTATACATTAAAAGTAAAAAGATATAACTGAAATTTATATGAAGTGAACTCAATAGATTTGAATTAGTTTTTGGTTTTGGGGTTTTTCACCACTGTCGGTTCTAGAGTGTGTGACTCATATGAAATTAAATCTTATTTTCAATATACCTTTTTTAAAATTCAACCCCCCAAAAAATATTTTTATCCATCATATATGATTTTTAGGTTTTTATCACATCGTAGTGGTTGGATTATTTGTGTTGAATTGGTTAATTTTACAAATCCATCAAATACTATTTCTCAATTTTAAGTAATATGAATTTAAATATTTCTCATAAAATATGACAAAACAAAGTTATTTTTTTAATTTCTTAAGAATAAATTTCCAATTAAAATAATCTATCAAAAATGAATTCTGATGCTAGACATATTTTTTAAAGTGTAATATTGAATTTTAATCAATTTTTATCTCACTAACCTGGTTTCCAATATAGGAATAAATATTAACCAGAACAATTTCACATTACATTATAAAATGAAAAATTTCATAATTTAAAATAATTTAATTTTTATTGAACCATTTAAGAATAAATAAATTATTAGACAGAACGTCCATAAAAGTGTAGACATAAATTGTGAAATGAAACCTAAACTACCTCATAAAATACAGTCCCAAATTTATGGAAATATCATGTAAAAAAATTGGAATGTTCCATTAATAATGTATGTATTAAATAAGATCCAAGTATAAGGCCCCAGCCTTAAACCTTACTTAATCTTGAGTTATTACAATATTACACATTGAGGATCTTTTCAGGTTTATAGTTTTAGATAATTATATCATAAAACTTGTATTACATTCCACATTTAAACAAAGAGGTTACATAAAAGATTGTATTCATTTTTTTCCAACAACGGAAACATATTTAAAAATAAAGCATGGATTCTTTCTTGAAACTTCCTTGACAGTATCATCATATCATGTACCTTTCCCTTGACCTGTGAAAAACATTTCAATAAAAACATGGGATGAGCATAAAAATCTTAGTAAGGGTTATAAAAATATGGAAAAGAAACATGAGTTCATATATACATAAGAATGAAATCATACTTTACCCATAAAACATAGGCACTTTAATATACCTCATCAAATCATGAATAAATCATAGAAATCATAAGACATAAAAGGCATATTAGGGAATTCATAACATTCTTACGTAGGGAGTAACCCTCTTGGTTACGTTTGGAATACCCACCACAGTATATTCCCTAAATCTCTTCAGAGAAACCTTAACGTTTCACTCGTTCGAGTTACCCAATGCATTAGAGAGCAATATCGGGATCACCCACCCTTAATTTATCACGAAACCACTCATCTTCATAATAATACCCAAGAAACATAACATAATCGTATCACATAAAACATGCATAAAGGAAACATAACATTTCCACATTTCAATCACAAGATATAAATACAACACATTGATATAATAAAAACATTATGAAAAAAATTTTCAATACCAAAATAAAAAAAAGTAAAACATGGTATTTATTTTTCATTAAAAAAGGTATGTCTTGTAGAGGAAGCCGAAACTCAAATAATGGTCATGGTGGTGGAGAAGTCATTGTCGCCGCATACGTACGACTAAAAAACATTCCTCTTGTCGTTTAGAAAACGCTTCGTATAAAAAAAAGATTCCATTTGAATAAGCGTAAAATTCAAAGGGGTCTATAAACCATATAAAAGAAGGTTGTGTATAAAATAAAATATGCCTCAATGAAAGGGGATTGAGAAGAATTCCAATATAAAGACGATATCCTTGGATTAAGGATAAATCAGTTACATAATTATGTGTGACAAACGAATACAGGAAATATAAGTGGGTATTAAGTGTAAAACAATCATAGGATATTCACACATAATCATATAACTACATATTCAAGGTGTACAAGTTTATCCCAAAGATTCAAAATTGGGTTAAGAAGTTCCCTTTCAATAATTCGACAGCCTAACGACATCACATCCAAATTCAGAAAAAGAGTTGATGAGAGATAAAAAGGGTATCTCATCACTTGGTCATAAAATTTACATCAATAAGGATATATAAGAACATATCCCAAAATAATAGTATGTGAATTAAAAGACATACAAAATAAGTCTTTTAAAAAGAGGAGGGTGAAAGGTTCCCTTACCGACATGGGTATATTTCGAATCATGCACCTCGTGAAAGAAAGAAAATACAACATTGATGTAAATACTCATAAATGAAATTATATTACACAATGAGTAAAATAATGGTCAGTACATACACCACTCGAAGGAAATTGTGGAAAATGTAGCATTAATCTCATGGGAATAAAATTGAGATGAAAAATCCCTTACGAAAACTCGGCAGCCTAACGGCGCAACTTAAAACTTCCAAAAATGGATTTATGAGATCAAATAGGGTCTCTCATAATATAACCATAAAAATTACAGTAGTAGGAATATAAAATAACATCCCAAAACATAATAAATATGATCTTAAAATAAATGACATAAAAGATAGTACTTAAAAAGAAAGAGATAGGTAGGATCTCTTACGAAAATTTGGCAGCCTAACGGCGCCACTCAAGACTTCCAAAAATGGATTTGATGAGATAAAATAGGTTCTATCATCATATGAACATAATAATTACAGTAATATAAAAATAAAATAACATTCCAATCATAAGAAAGATGAGCTTAAAAGGAATTAAATAAAAGAGTGTACTTAAAAAGAAATAAGGGGGTAGGGTCCCTTACCTCGGGTCCGACTTGACTCGATCGTTCTTTAATGTCCTGAATAATAAACTTGAGTTAATTTATACTTTCATAAGAACCATTTCAAGTTCATTATTCCTTTTATAACTATTATTACCATGTTATGAATATTATGTAACCATTTAAGTTAATAACAGTCGTTTTGTCGATATTTGGTACTTGAGTCAAAAGTGAACTTATAATATTTACAAGTTGTTCACGTTGTAAAATATCCATTATCTGAAGAATGATATTCATGATTTGGATATCATATATAAAATATATATCCAGCATATACATGTATTTATAATATTACATAATCATTTAGAGGTAAGAAATGAAATGCACCGTTCATGGAGACGGTAAGTCGTACGTACGCATGAACGCTACTTTCATTTCTATTTCATACTTTAATGGAACATAAATAATAATGATATAAAGTTATATTATAATTTCATTATAACATCATATATTATAATTTTAAATCCATCCATTATACGTCCCATGTATGGCATTAACGAATCAAATCACTTTAAGGGGGCGGTAGTCTGCACATCCTAAAATGAAGATATCGACATTACCCATTATGGAAACCATAAACGTATGCCTTAAATGAAAAATAAAAAAGATTAAGTAAAACATAAACATATTATATATCATATATAAATATAGTGACATCTTAATGGCCACCTTTGAAGGTGTTATATGAGTGTTGAACAATCATCGTTTCGTGAGGTAGAAATTCACCATCCATAGAAACAGTATGTTCTTTAACCATTATATGAAGGTGTGTGTAAGTGTAGCTCGAATCCTTTTTATAACAAAATCCTAGTATATTTTAGGTACTGTAGTTGTTACAAAAAAAATGAATAAAACGAGTTTAGGGGGTTGGAGAAGAAAAATAAAACAAAAGGACTCAAGTGAAGACATTACCTTAAAATCGGGTAACTCCCTTTGGTTTGAGCTCAAAGGCTTCCTTGGGAAGACTTCTAACCAAAGTGAGGCTTCAAGGATTTATATAGGGATGTGGATAAAAAAAATGGGAAGGGGTTGGCTGAGCCAAAGGCTTTGGAATTGTGGGTGAGGAGGTATAGGTGAGGGCCTTTTATAAGAGGAGAGGAGGGGAACCCTTGGAAAGTAAAGAGATGATCCTTTATTTTAAAATGAGTTTCGGATTTAAAAGACCCCACATTGATATAATTCGAATCTAAGGTGATAAGGGTTCTAAATATACGCATAATATAGGTTTTAGATATGTGTAGGTCATAGATGATACATTATCTTTTCATTTTATTTAAACCCTTTATTAATGAGGTAATTGCTGCACCATCATGATGTCATAAATAATTTAATATATTTAATGTCTAAAAATTATCAAAAAAATATCATGTTGTAGGAAATTGTTTTATATTTCTAATGAATATTTATAGTCAAAAATGTGACTTTTATAACCCCATTTAAAAATTGTTATAGTAAAACAACTCATGTTTGTGTCATTTTTACTTTAACATTAAATAAAACTTTTTTTATGTCATTTCCCAACCAAAGTGGCTCTATTGGGTCCCCATGTTGATCCATGGCCTATCTCGGTTGGTCATGAAACATCCAATTAGGGTAGGACATGTTTCAGGCTCATCTCCTACTATTAAAACATTATTTTTACCTTAAACTACACTAATTACCTCTAATCGCGATTAAAAACTTAATAAGATACTATTCACCAAAAAAAATATTTTAATCCCATTGAACTAAATTTTACTTCTTAATGAAAACCATGTATGTCGGATTTTAGAAATTCAAAACACAAAGGTGGAAAAATTTCATTTAAACAGAAAACCAGTTTTTATAAGTACCACATAGTGGTTTCACTATTCATCAAAAATTGATGTTTTTCAGAAAATTACCAAAAATTCACCCAAAGCTATATTTGATATTCCTAATTCAAAAATGTGGTATATTTTAAAAAATTCAAAACATATAAGTTTAATTAATTAATTTAATAATTAATTCCTACTGTCAAAATAAATAGTGTGTTTTTATGAAACGAAATGTATCAAAAGATTGACACTAGTTTAAGTCCGATTTCAAAGTGAAATTAATTCCAATGGCCACTATTGGATTAAATCGTAATAATATATTCTAATTTCATTTTAAAACCAATTAAAAAGATAATCTAATCATATAAATAAATTATATTAAAAAGAGTTTTTGAATTAAAATACAACATTTTGCACTTTTCATTAAAAATTGAACTATTTCGAAAAAATACCAAAAATTTACACAAAGTAAATTTTGATGTCCTGATTCTGAAGAAGAATTTTATTTTGTCAAATATAACACATAAAATTGTTAAAAGGTGGGTTTAAAATAGGTTCTCCATCAAAAGGGCGTTAATCGACCTTTTAAAGAATATTAGAATATTTACGCTTAAAATTGGATTCATTCGCATTTTTAATCCTCTATCTTTTATTGTAATGAGTAAAAAATATTTGACAAACATATATATTAATATTGTAGTTAGTTTTTTTCATTCCCGCCATTACAATGGCTAGGCGTTAACTACCATTTAAAATAATATTATTTTATTAATAGAGTGCAACGTAAGATTTCCAAGAAACTTGTTGTTGCGTATTGGGTACGCCATCGAGCATAGCGTCCCCTTTAAAGTAATATTAAAATATTATTCAAAAAAATGGATAAGAATAAAAATTTCATATTCTTTATTTACCTTGGGTGTTACATCCTTCCTCCCTTTTGAGAATTGTGTCCTCGCAATTTTAAAATTGGGCATGGAAACATCCTTGAATGTCCCACATCGGAACAGGAGTCAGTAAAACAATCACTTTAAAATAAAGAAAGATAAGTACAGAGGTCACCCAAGTTAACCAATACTAGGATTACATGTAGGATAACATGGACATGGAGGAGAAAACATAGGGTCATGTTCTGATGGAGAGTGATAGAAAACATATTTAGGAGAAAGTTAACCACAAGGAAATCACAAACTTTTGATGGGTTAAAAGGTATTCGATTACCCAGTTGGAAAAGTTAATAGACAACATTTTTGTTTTAAGTTACTTTTTATTGAGGAATATATACATAAGGAAACATAATCACTTATCATGTTGACTTTCAACTTTTATTATATTCCTTACACAAACTCATATTTTCTCCAAAAGACGAGTATTTAGGTAGACTTGTTCACATTAAGAGTATTATAATCAACTTATAGAGAATCACCCAATCCAAAAAAGAGAACTATTTACTTCCCATATCTTTAGACATTAACCAAAACCAAAACCAAAATGGTTAGTACAAGATCAGATAATCCAGAAAAGGATAACCCATTAAAAAAAGAAAAACTATTCTTAATCTCAAAAATTTGTCCAACAAAACCCAATGTTCAACGAGGACCATTCGATAAACAATTTGTCCATAAAATTTTCCAATGTAAACCAAACTATGATTGAAACCCAAATATTTGAAAGATTTAGTCACATAGTCTTCCATGTTAAATCGTAACATTTATCTCCAAACAACATTAATTACTCATAACATCTCATATTGAAAAGTAATTAACCTAATCACATATCCTCCATGATAGGTTAATAATTTCCATAGATAAACCAAAATCAACTTACTATTAATTCATAAAATCATATAACTAAAAATAATCAGTCAAACTAACCAGGGACTTCATGTAGTCCAGTGGTAGGCGATAATACCAGTCGCACTTTGGTTGTGGGTTCGATTCCTACAACTTTGTACGACGCGACGGGTTGTCACACGGTATGTGTGTTGTACTTTTTATAAAACTTCAAAAATAACCCTAAATGTTTTACCCTAAATAGTATCCTTATACCTCTCATTTTCATCCAAATTCTTTGTGATATCAACATCTTAATTATTGAAGTCTTATTTCACCATCATAAGATAAAATAAAATGATTCCCAAAATGAATAACATCATAAGTTGATCATGGCGTCCACTCAGTTTCATCGTCATCTTGCTCACATAGGTAGAAGTCCCATGCATTACAACAATGATTTCGAGATCCTTCAAAAACATTTTCTTCCTCAATCCAAATACACCTTGTACAACATGGGTCATATGGTTGTTCACAGGAAAACAGTTTTGGAAAATAATCATGTATGAAATATAATTCCAAAACATCTGATAAAACATGATTTCTGTCAAATAGTCGGACAGAATTTCAGTTGAAACATTCTATTATTGGTCCTTTTAAAATACAATAAGTATGTGCTGAGAGACTATATTTTAAAAGAAAATATAAATAGGTTGTGCAAGGGTCTCTTCCACAGAACCATTTCTAAAATCATAATATGCTTCAAATTCTTGTGATAAGGTAAAATATATGAAAATACCATGATAATATTTACCTTCCTTTAAATTATGAGAATATTGTGAAAATAGTATTTGTCTAAAAATAACCCATGATCCACATGATAACGAGGTATAGTGGAGGTGTTTGATATCTCAAAAAACTACTTGCAAGTGAGTTGTATGCTAGAAAAAGTTTCCCAATCATCCGAACATGACTTTGCAATAATTATTGCAAGCATGTCATCAGGAAGAGATATGATTTTCGTTTGAGATCCATCTCCTTCCATTTATAACCGACTTTACCTGACCTGAAAAAAAAATTATAAAACAAGGATTTAACTGAAATAATAGATATAGGGACTAATCATGTGACTAACAAAAACTCCTAATCACTAAAGTTGTCTAAACCAGCCTTTGATACCAACTATAAGGCCCAGGCCTTAAACCTTACTTAATATTGAGTTATTACAAGATTACACATTGAGGATCATTTCAGGTTTAGAGTTTTAGAGAATTAGTCCATAAAACATGTATTACATTCATCATTTAAACAAAGTGGTTACATAAAAGATTATATTCATTTTTTTCCATCAACGGAAAAATATTTAAAAATAAAGAATGGATTATTTCTTGACACTTCCATGACACTATCATCATATCATGTAACTTTCCCTTGACCTGTGAAAATCATTTCAAAAAAAACTTGGGATGAGCATAAAAAGTGCAGTAAGGGTTATAAAAATATGGAAAAGAAACATGTGTTCATATATACATAAGAATGAAATCATACTTTACCCATAAAACATAGGCACTTTAACATAACTCATCAAATCATGAATAAATCATAGAAATCGTAAGACATAAAAGGTAACTTGAGGAGTTCATAACATTCTTACGTTGGGAGTAACCCTCTTGGTTATGTTTGGAATACCCACCACATCATATTCCCGAATTTTCTTTGGAGAAACCATAATGTTTCACTCCTTCGTGTTACCCAATGCATTGGAGAGCTATATCGGGATCACCTTCCCTTAGTTTATCACAAAACCACCTGTCTTCATAATAATGCCCAAGAACCATAACATAATCGTATCACATAAAACATGTATAAAAGAATCATAACATTTCCACATTTCAATCACGAGATATCAATACAACACATTGTTATAATAAAAACATTATGAAAACCATTTCCAATACCAAAATAAACAAAAAGTAAAACATGGTATTTCTTTTTCATTTAAAAAAAAGGTATGTCTTGTAGAGGATGCCGAGACTCAAATAATGGTCACGGCGGCAGAGAAGTCGTTGTCGCCGCATACGTATGACAAAAAAACCTTCCTTTTGTCGTTTAGTAAATGATTCGTATAAAAAAATATTCCTTTTGAATAACCGTAAAAGTCAAAGGGGTTTATACACTGTATAAAAGAAGGTTTTGTATAAAATAAAATATGCCTCAATGAAAGGAGATTGAGACGAAGTCCCATACAAAGACGATATCCTTCGATTAAGGATAAATCAGTTACATAATTATGTGTGAAAAACGAATACATGAAATATAAGTGGGTATTAAGTGTAAAAAAATCAGAGGACATTCACACATAATCATAGAACGAAATATTCAAGGTGTACAAGTGTATCCCAAAGAATCAAAATTGGGTTAAGAAGTTCTCTTTCAAAAATTCGACAGCCTAACGGCGTCACTTCCAAATTCAGAAAAAGAGTTGATGAGAGATAAAAAGGGTATCTCATCACTTGATCATAAAATTTACATCAATAAGGATATATAAGAACATATCTCAACATAATAGTATGTGAATTAAAAGACATAATAAAATAAGTCTTTTAAAAAGAGGAGGGTGAAAGGTTCCCTTACCGACATGGGTATCTTTCTAAACATACACCCAGTGAATGAAGGAAAATACAACATTAATGTAAATACTCATAAATGAAATTATATTACATAATGAGTAAAATAATGGGCAGTACATACACCACTCAAAGGAAATTGTGGAAAATGTAGCATAAATCTCATGGGAATAAAAGTGAGATAAAAAATCCCTTACGAAAACTCGGCAGTCTAACGACGCCACTTAAAACTTCCAAAAATGGATTTATGAGATCAAATAGTATCTCTCATAATATGACCATAAAAATTACAGTATGAGGAATATAAAAGAACATCCCCAAACATAATAAAGATGAGCATAAATGAAATGACATAAAAGAGAGTACTTATAAAGAAAGAGAGAGGTAGGATCTCTTACGAAAATTCGGCAGCCCAACAACGCCACTCAAAACGTCCAAAAATGGATTTGATGTGATAAAATGGGGTCCTTAATCATATAAACATAAACATTACAGTAATATTAAAATAAAATAACATCCCAATCATAAGAAATATGATCTCTAAAGGAATTACATAAAAGAGTGTACTTAAAAAGAAAGAGAGGGGTAGGATCCCTTACCTCAGGTCCGACATGACTCGATCGTTCTTTAATGTCCTGAATAATAAACTTGAGTTAATTTATACCTGATTAGGAACCTTTTTCATGTTCATTATTTCTTTTATATCTCGTATTACCATGTTATGAACATTATGTAATCATTTAACTTAACAACAGTCGTTTTGTCGATATTTGGTACTTGAGTCAAAAGTGAACTTCTTATATTTACAATTTGTTCATGTAGTCAAATATCCATTATCTCAATAATTATATTCATGATTTTGATATCATATATATCATATATGTCAAGTATATACATGTATTTATAATATTACATAATCATTTTGAGATAAGAAATGAAATGCACCGTTCATGGAGACGGTAAGCTGTACGTACGCATGAACGCTAATTTCATTTCTAAATCATACTTTAATGGAAAGAAAATAATAATGATATAAAGTTAGATTATAATTCCAGTATAACATCATATATAATAATTTTATATCCATCCTTTATACGTCCCACATATGGCATTAACGAATCAAATCACTTTTAGGGGGCGGTAGTCCGCACATCATAAAATGAAGATATCACGTTTACCCATAATGGAAACCATAAAGGTATGCCTTAGAATAAATATACAGAAGATTAAGTAAAAAAATAAACATATTATACATCATATATAAATATAGTGACATCTTAATGGCCACCTTTAAAGGTGTTATATGAGTGTTGAACAATCATCGTTTCGTGAGGCAGAAATTCGTCATCCACAGAAACAGTATGTTCTTTAACCATTAGATGAAGGTGTGAGTAAGTGTAGCTCAAATATGTTTTATAAAAACATCCTATTATATTTAAGGTACTGTATTTTTTACAAAATAAATGAATAAAAAGAGTTTAGGGGGTTGGAGAAGCAAAATAAAACAGAAGGACTCAAGTGAAGACATTACCTTAAAATCGGGGAACTCCCATTAGTTTGAGCTGAAAGGCTTCCTTGGGAAGACTTATGCACAATGTGAAGCTTCAATGGGTTAGAGAGGGATTTGGAGATACAAAATGGGCAGATTTTGGCTGATCCAAAGGCTTTTTATGTGTGGGTAAGGAGGTAGAGTTAGGGGCCATTTATAAGAGGAGAGGAGGGGAACCCTTGGAAAAAAATAAAATGTTCTTTTATTTTAAAATGGGTTTCGGATTTAAAAGGCCCCACATTGATATAATTCAAGTATAAGGTGATAAGGGTTCGAAATATACCCATCATATAGGTTTTGGACATGTTTAGGTCATAGATGTTACATTATCTTTTAATTTTATTTAAATCCTTTATTAATGAGGTAATCGCTGCATCATCATGATGTCATAAATAATTCAATATATTTAATATCTAATAATTATCAGAGAAATATCATGATTTTGGAAATAGATTTAGCTTTATAATGAATATTTATAGTCAAACATCTGACTTTTATATCCCCATTTAAAAATTTTTATAGTAAAACAACTCATGTTTGTGTCATTTTTACTTTAACATTAAATAAAAAGTTTTTTTGTTATTTCCCCACCAATGTGGCTCCATGCGGTCCCCAAGTTTACCCATGGGTTGCCTTGGTCGGCCATGAAAAATAAAATGAGGTTAGGACATGTTTCAAGCTCATCTCATATTATTAAAACATTATTTTTACCTTAAACTACACTAACTACTTCTAATCGCGATTAAAAACTTAATTAGTTACTATTCACCAAAAAAAATTATTTTAATCCCATTGAAGTACATTTTAATTCTTAATGAAAGCCATGTATGTTGGATTTTTAAAATTCAAAACACAAAGGTGGAAAATTTTCATTTAAACGGAAAATTAGTTTTTATAAGTACCACTTAATGGTTTCACTATTTATCAAAAATTGAAGTTTTTCAGAAAATTACCAAAAATTCACCCAAAGCTATATTTGACATTCCGAATTCAAAAATGATGTCTATTTTACTAAATTCAAAACATATAAGTTGAATTAATTAATTTAATAATTAATTCCCACTGTAAAATCATATAGCATGTTTTTATGAAATGAAATGTATCAAAAGATTGACACTAGTTTAAGTCTGATTTCAAAGTGAAATTAATTCCAACAACCACTATTGGATTAAATGGTAAAAATATATTCTAATTTCACTTTAAAAAAAATTCATATGATAATCTAATAATATAAATAAATTAGATTAAAAGGAGGTTTTGAATTAAAATTCAACATTTTTCACTATTCATTAAAAATTGAACTTTTTCGGAAAAATACAAAAATTTACACAAAGTAAATTTTGATGTCCTGATTCTAAAGAAGAATTTCATTTTTTCAAATATAACACATAAAATTTTCAAAAGGTGAATTTAAAATAGGTTCTCTATTAAAAGGCGGTTAATCGACCTTTTAATGAATATTAGAATGTTTACGCTTAAAATTGTATTCATTCGCATTTTTAATCCTCTAACTTTTATTGTAAAGAGTAATAATATTTGACAAACATATAAAATCATTTTTAGTTAGTTCTGTTCATTCCCACCATTACAACGGCTAGGCGTTAACTACCATTTAAAATAATATTATTTTATTATTAGAGTGCAACGTAAGATTCCCAAGAAACTCGTTGTTGCATATTGGGTACGCCATCGAGCATAGAATTCCCTTTAAAGTAATATTAATATTTTATTAAAAAATATGGATAAGTATAAAAATGTCATATTCTTTATTTACTTTGGGTCTTACACCATGTCTACGAAAATATACTAAATGGTAAAGATGGTTTGGTATTTTAACGGTCCTTAGTGGTTATATATTATAAAGTATCCATGGTATCATTCAATGTGATTGTAATAAGAAATTTTAAACAACATTGTAATTATTAATAAAATAAAATAATATTGATAAATAGTCCCTTCATGTAAAATGGATATACATAAAAATGTTTATGAAATCATTATAGATATTTCTCAACCGATTCAGAAACAATTTGTTTTGTTATTTATGAATAACTACATGACAAGACATTAGATGAATATTTTTTATTGGACAAACCTAATTAATAAAAGATATTTGATATATAATCCAATCTAATAATTATATATTTATATATATATTATTTATAAAAATGTCATAGATGGTTTTTAGGTCAATGTTTTGATGTAATTAATATATTACCATTCTCAAAAAGAGAAATATATTCAATTGTATGGATTGTATAATAACATGTAAATCAACTAATTTCATACAAATTTTACTTTTACAGTTTCTTAAAAGTGCAATAATGTTTAATTTTTTCCCTAAATTATTGTAATTAGAAGTAATGACAAATAATAGGCCGACAACACCAATTAATGCATATTTTTATATATATAAATTTTTTAAATTTACGAAAATGGGAGTTAAGTTTTTATGTAAGATATTTTGAAATAAAAATTCTATTATAGAAAATTATTCAATGAATAAAAATTTATTCACATTCATTATAAAATCACTTAATATATTTGTTTACAGTATAATACTCTCATTTTCTATTATAACTAATATTCCATTAGGTATCACTTTTATAATATACCATGTTAATTAAATTATTATAGGTACTATATAATATGAATCTGTAAGATTAATTATATCATTAGTGAAATAACATTATGGCATAGTATATATAATTAAAATACATTAGGATCCATAAAATAATTTTATATTTTGGAGGGATGAATGTTCAAACATTTTTTAATGGTTTTACTCTCCCAGACCTTTGATTTCATCAGTTGTGGGAAAAATAATCCTTAAAAACAATGTTTCTTATGGAATATTATTCAATGCATCAATACGATGGATTATAAGAAGAAAATTATTAAATTATTCAATATTTTCAATATTTTTTTCATTTCTCATTGATTTAATTGGGGGTTGGACTCTATACAATTATGTCAGTGGTGAATTTGATTTTATATAGGCATTTATAACCACTTTTTTATCATTATATGCTTGTTTACTATTAATTTATTCTTTTAAAAATTGAGATGGTGAACATTGAAAATCATGTCTTACCATTAGGGTGTATTTTTAATCCCTATAAACGTTATCTAGATATTGATATTTAACATAATGGGGTTTAATGGAATATAAATTACCATTGTATTTCTTATTGAATAGTTTTCAGTGTAACATTTCTAGACATATTCATATTTATATCATTAAAGTTTTAAATAAATTTTCCACTTCATTTCACATGTTTTGATTTATTTATTGACTGGTTTTCTAGAACTGGTGGATTTGGGGGGTCCATGTTCATTACAATTTATTGAAAACCTTGTACAAGATAGATAGGTGGTAGTGGTTCATTTAGATGATGGGGATGATATGGATTATTACATTTACTATAGTGATATAGATGATGATTTTTGTTTCCTAAGATCCCATCGTTTTGATAAAGTTCTATTCTTTTAAATGCTGGTTATGGGTTTCCTATATGGTAGATTTTTAATTGGATGATTCTACAAAAATTGATGTCCTAGAAGAATAATTAATTAAGGTTCATTTTAAAAATAAATATAGAGATATTAATAAATTTAATGAGTTTTATCAACAAAAATATCTTCAAACAATGAAATTATATGAATTGAATCATTTATATTTTCGTCCTCTTATTCTAGTGGAGCATGGGTTACCCCATTAACTCCATGTGTTAGTTGTTTTAATAAATTTTTTAATTGAATTGCGCTCTGTTCAATTTTTATTATCATTTCATGAGAAGAAGATATTGTTTTTAAACTCGAGGATCAATTTCCATAATATTTATATTTCTATGAACCATTATGACATGTCACTTATATAAGTATTTAATTAATATTTTTTCACTAGTTTTTGGGAGAGGTAATCTTGTGAAATTCTATTTCAATAAATGTATATATTCATGAATGTGTTCTTTTTATTTTTAACTAATGCAAGGTATTATATTTATACATGATTCAGGTAGGTAGGATGAGAAAAAAACTCTAAAAAGTGTAGTTAACAGTCATTTGGAATATTAATTGTTGTATTAAGATAATATTGCAATTAAATTGATACATATTTAAGTGTATAATTTATATAACTAAATATTGTGTTCTTATTAGTATTATTTAGGAGTTTCATAATGGAGAAGACCTTGTGAAAATCAATGAGTGTTCAAAAAAAATTCTCACTTGAAATTCCATATAGTTGTGGGAATAGGTTTATGAGTTATAATAGTATATATTATATAGATAATTCTTTACAGTACTATATATATTAATTATATTATAGACAATAATGTGTGGCCAAAAATTTTAATGTAATGATATTTATGTCCTTGTTGCTATATTCGCAAATTGTTTTAGTCTTATCTGTGGTTTACACCACATGATGTCTCATAATGGGCTTCTTAGTGTTAAATTATTAATACATTATAAAAGATTTTTTTATTTCTGTGGGAATTATTTTTTCAATTTATTTATCTATTTCATGAATTTTTCCATTTTTCTTGGATCATGAAATAATATGTCTTTAAGGAGTTTATTTATTTAAATTTTTTAAATATTAATTAAAATTAGATTATATAGAAATAATGAATGGATTATTTTAATAGACATTGAAAATTTATATTTTAAATAATAGATTATATATAAGAATATGGAGTAGGATAAAAAATCCAAATAAAAAAAATTTTTGGCGGGGGAATAGGAAATATGGAAACGGAAAATATAATTGAAGAAAAATGATTTTAGCTATTCAATAATGGAACCAAAAGTTGGACGTGTTGTTGAGTATATTAATATAGTTATTTGTTTTAATAACATTTCTATATTTTAGTAGAAACCCAATATCCAATCATGATGGATGTATATAAAAAATAGATTTTTTTTAATTCTATACATAAAATTTCATTGTAGAAAATTTGTGGTGTGTTGATTTAAGAAGAATGAATATATAAGTATGCCACAAAATCAAGTAGAAATTAATAGTTTGGTTTATATATGATCAACATATGGAAATTTCATTATTATAATTCATAATCACTTCAATATATAATGATTAGATCATAATATTTCAATAATTGAAAAAACTGGATCCAAAATGCTCTAAATTTTATCCTTGGATGCCTCATATTATTTAGTTAGAAAAAAATGATTCAATGTCAACCACTAATGATTTAGTGATTCATGTATGAAATCATAATTGAAACATGAAAAAAAATATCTTGATGGAATTTATGGTATGTTATAATTTTTGTGGCATTATAATGTGATATAAAATCATAAATTTTAATGCACACTGATGTGTATATGTGAATTTAATCAACGAATTAGAAGAAAAAAATCACTAAAATTTTAATTGAGAAGAATGTGTGGAGATATGTGTGTGGAAAATTTCATGAATTGTTACAATAATACGAGATCATGTGTGTTTGAGAAGTTAATACCATTTTATACTTCAACTAAATACAATGAGAGTATAATGGACGATATTATACAAATGTGAACATAAAAATGTAATTTTTATAATAAAACCAATATACATTAAAATTACATCACATTAAACATTGGGTGATAACAAGGTCCTAAGAATAATATGAAAGGTGAGGAAGTTATTAAAGAATAAGATTAAAATTTTCTTCCAATTTTTCAATGAGTGATATGAGTGATTTGATTGCAATTTTATAATATACTATTCAATAAGATGTGAGGAAGCCTACGTATATAGGTGATCTATCAAACATATAATTTCTCATCCAATTTGGCATCATTAGTTGTTTACATTTACATAAATTATTGAATTCAAAAAATTTGGAGACCTAGGACTTTGACTCTATCTTTCCATTTTATTTATTACAACACAATTATTATGTTCATGTTTGATGATATTAGTCAAATATAGAATACTTGTTCAATCTGCCCCAACTATATATGTTTCTATTTTTATACCCAATTGGGACTCTTGTGATTGGATTCATTTATTTTTTTAGTTTCAAAAATTTATTTCATATAGAGGAATGTATTCTATAAATATTAATTTCATAATTTTGATAAGTGCATATACATTTATGATAAAAATGCAAACATTGTTCCTAATTATATTCCATGCGTAATATCACCCTTTAATTATATTTTCATGTAATAAAATTGAAATGTAAATTGAGTTCTAGTTAATATAATAATGTGATAATAGAATCCATAAATAATGTAATATAATACTATGAGGGTGATAATATATGAAATTTCATTTAGTAATTAGTAATGGATTTTAGAGACCATTTTCAAGTAAATACATTTGATCATGCCTATGTATATATATATTTTTGGAATGATATATGATTTGTTATATGATGTTGGTGGACCAATTATAATATGTCCAAATTTTTATATATAATAAGGTAAAATAATATATGGTATGAGTTTTTTATATGGTACAACATGGTATATGAAATATGGGGAAAATGAAATTTGATCTAGGGTCATCATGAAAAATCACTATAAGTTGGAAGCATACGTAGGAAGAATACATTGTTATAATGTTTTGTCTTACTCAAGAATGGTGTTCTGTTAGATTTATGATTGTGGATTACATTTTCCATCGATGATTTATGAACAAAAGAAAGAGACTTTCCATTGGATTATTATCTAATATTCAATATTAATCAGTTGGGCAAATATACTATAGGGCTATATGATTGAATATAAGATGATTTTATGTTATGCATGATAATGATATTGGATGATATTAATGAATTGTGGAAGTGAGAAAAATATTAATGTTATGAATGATTCATTCCATGATAACATTGGACGGGGAAAAAATATACTAGAAGAGAAGGTTATAGTGGAGGGATTCATTAAAAAGGGAAGTCATAATCTATTAAGATGGGCTTGGGTGGAATCCAATTTATTGCTTCAAATAATAAAATATTTTACAGAAATTAATCTCAAATTTTTTACACAATAACCATGAATTAACACACAAATATTGTTATTCATATTTTCTTTAGAGTACATGGTTCATCATATATCAATAGGAAAATATGAAATTATATCTTTATGTTTATTCTCCTTAGCATGATAAAAAATCCATTTGATCTCCTAAAAATACATAGCATAACCTGGGGAAGTAAATTAAAGAAATTTATCATATAAAAGATTAGTAAGGGAATAAACATGATAGAGAATCAGAACAGGTGAGTCAAAAGAAAAACATTATAACATAAAATTGAAGGATAGTGACTAAATAAATTGAGTAATAAATTAAATAACATGGTATTATAAGAACACATAATCATATAAAATATGAAATTAATAATAAAATGACATACACCCAATTCAATTCTATCCTCCAAGCCAATATAACAAATTAGATATAGTTAATTAAGGAATTTTGTTAACAACCTAATCCCATTAATGATTTCCCACGAGATTAAAATTATACATAATTTATTAAACATGGATATATTATTTTGGGCTCACTGATCACAACAATATCATGTATAATAATCTTAGTTCCAGATAAATAAATCAGTCAAATGGCATAAAAAATGAATTATCCCTTGAATGGAAATGGGATGTATAATATTTACACTTATCATTATCATATATAATTTCCTAATTATGGAATTAATGATATGAACATAAGTAAGGTAATAACCTATAATATTACATGAGAATAAATTTAGTATATTTGTGGTAGAAATATATAAATATTTTAGAATCAATCTATAACATAAAAGGATTTCATCATTAATTATAATTCTATTAAAAGGTTACATGTTTTTTTTCTAATTGAAAATAATATTTTCACTCTGAAATAACTTCATCATGATATTGGAATTTCCAAACATTTACTGGAAAACTATCTTTATCATGTATCATGGAATAATGATAATTAAAATTAATATAATTTTTCGCTCATGATGAAATGTAAGTATTTACATGGAATATAAGATAAATACATTACTTTAACACTGTTTTAAAAATAATAAAAAGATTATCTTTTATAAAAATAAAAGAATAATCCTTTAAGTTCATTTTATAAATATTTAAAAATGGGAAAAATGAATTTAATATATCATTTGTATAATTTTAATAATTATATTTTAATTTTTTAGTAAATATGCATATGAAATAAAAATTATTTTCATCTAAAGAGTAAAATTATTTCATCTTTTCATAAAAACATTTTTTAATTATATTAAGTACCCAAGTGGAAATTTTTTTACTATTACAAGAAAAGTTCATGACCTAAAAATAGATATTAAATTATATTGTGTTTAAGATAGAATTTTTTAACAACTAATTTAAGAGAGTCTTATTTATAATCATTCCAAATTAATGATTTGATTTTTGAAATTAACCCTTTCAACTTGGTTGATATTGAATTATAACCCCAATACAAGAAGTAAAATTAAATAAATTCATGAAGAAAATGAATAAAATGAAATTGAGGATATATATTTCATATGGCTAGTATATATAACTCAAAATATTCATAAGCAGTGATAATGGAATTTTGGTCATGGATGTAAATGTGAGAAGAGAAATCCATTACCTTGATTCTAGAATTTTCATCCATTTAATTTACCACATATATAATTAAATTATTAATTTGTTTCATAAATAACATTTTATCATTTGAAAACCTATACATAATAAATTTGGTTAATTATTTTTAGTGTCATATTTAAGTAATTGTTCAGTTTTGTCCATGTTACATGTCTTATAGAAAATTTGTTCATAATTTTAGAACGACATCAGTGTGTCTAATATAATAAAATGGGAAACTATTCCTTCCTTTCAAGAATAATAATATTGATATATTTATAATTTTTCTACATAAATTAATATTAAAAAACCAAGTATTAAATATTTTTTATGAAAATTGAAAAATTATAGAATCATAGAGGCAGTTGGTCATAGGAATGCATGCGTAACTTTTCAATTATTCAATGAACATAATGTAAATGTTGTAAGTTTTATTTAGTCATTATATAATTAAAATTATATCTCAAATATAATATTATTTATTTAAATTTAGATACATATACCATCCAATTATTGTGATAATAAAAAATAAGCACATCGCTTCGAGAGGCAGTAGTCCACCGTACAGACAAATGATATTATCATTTCTCAATTAATGGTAAGGAAAAAAATTATATGGTATATAAAATTTAAATAAGGAATAATATTTAATAATTATTTTTCTTATATATGAAATACAAAATCCTGAAAATTAATTATATGGGATGATGGAAAATGAATAATATTATTTTGTGAGGCAGTAGTCCACCAATAAAAAATATTGTTTTGTTTTATATTTGATAGAAGAGGATATAAAAATATTTTATAACAGCTAAAAAATTAAATATTTTTAAATATTAGATATTTGATTTAATATTATAATTTAATTTATAGAAATAATATTGGGAAAATAATATGTCAAAAAGAAAGAGCTCCATGAAGATGATTACATTCTCTTAGAAAAACATTTATTGGATCACTTATAATGTTCACTAAGGATGTTATTTTGGGAGGAAATGGATATCTAGAATATTGATCTGGATATTTGGAAGAGATATAGGTAGGTTTTTTTTGATCAAGACATCTTTATTGGTGGGATGAAGTGATAGAATTAGATTCCCATTAATAAATGAAGAGAAGTGGAATTTTTAAAAATAACCAAAACTATTACATAATGAAATTTTAGTCTTAAGAGAAGTTCCTCCAACATTTTTAAAAAATTTCTAGATTAGATATTTTGGATTAACACATTACAAATTCAATAAAAATATTTTAATCACATTATTTCATTTATACCTTAGGATACTCACTTTTCCCTTTTTAGTTTTTTCACCATAGTAATTACGTTTTCTAAATGTATTTTATATCCAATGTGACAAAAATTATGTTAACCATATTAAATTATATTAATGATTATATATAAAAATATTTTATCCATTCTATCAACATCAAATCCAAAAATTTGAATCAGTATATTGAAAATATTAACAAAAAATACTTCCAAAATTGATGTGTCAAGAAATATTTTTTCATCCAAATGATCATTTTATATAAACATTATAAATTACTTGAAAAAAACATTATCACTATAATTAATAATTATAAGAATTAATATTCATTTAATTATATGTATAATGTCTTCATTTCATTTAAATATTTTCTCACTATGGTTTATTTTAATTCATTAAAATGTATAATCAACATGTATTTAAAAATATTATACAAACAATTACATTTTCAGCATAAAAATGAAAATGAACCATACTCAAGAAAATGAAAGATTCAAATGAAACAAAATAGATTATTATAAATAAAATAGATCATATTTAAATTTAAAATAGAAATATATATATATATATATATAATGTAACATTAAAATTATTTTCATTAATTACGAAATCACAAAATTTAAAAAATAGTAAATTTCCACTATTCATTGAAGAATAAAACATCTTAGAAAAATCAGAAAATTTGACGATAAGTTAAATTTTTTGAATTCTGATTTGAAAAATAATTTTATTTTATTAAATAAAATTACTAAATGATCTATAAATTAGGTATGATATTTTATAAACAAATTAGTAATTTGTTTAAAGTCATAACACAAATAAATAATAAATAATATTAATTAAAATTCATGTTCTGATGTACAGAAAATATTTCCACAAATTTGTACGGATTTGGGAAATCATATACCTATTTAATAAATAATTTAATCCTCTTCATAACAATCAAAATAAAGGCTAGATAACATTTTAATATTTTAATAATTAGGGTTTATTTAGATTTACTATTTTGGGTAATAAACACTATTAAAAATATATGATTCCATATAAAGAGATAATTAGAAGGATTTGATAGCACAAATTTGGAAATAATATTTATTTTTGATGACATTATACATTTTTTGGGAGATGTGGTTATCTAATAAATGAATTATGAAATAAACTTTAATTTCAAGATCTATTTACTATAGTTCAGGTATCCTTTTACCAAATAAATTTATGAAATATTAAATATAATGACATGGCATGTATAATTTCACCCACTAATAAATCATTCACACTAAAAGTATTCTATTTCTCCAAATTTTTAGTATTAACGGTGATTCATTAATACTTAATGAACTAATATAATTTCATAATAGATCACATTATACAAAAATATATAAAAATATATTCATTATATAATAAATATTAATAAAAACTAAAATGGTTTACAAAAGGTAAAAAATCTATCAACATACATAGTAATAAATAATACATCTTAGATTAAAAGTTCCACCAATGGTGAAAAAAACATTATTCTAAAAATAAATAAACAGGACTACAAAATAACTTCAATATTGAAAAAATTAATTTTTTTCTACCTAAGAAAACAATAATATTAAAATAAATGGTAGGAAATAGATTTATATAGACTTAATCATAAAGAAATGTTTCCAAAATATCATTAATAACCTCATAATCCTAATAAAATAAATAATATATATTTTCCTATATTATATGTCCCAAAATAAAAATTATATTAATCAAACAAATAATTTAGGTAAAAAAATATCTTGATAATGAAAACATTGTGTAGTCTTGTGTTTGGTAGTGCACCCATATATCCCATTGGTTATAGGTTCAGGCACTACGGTGTTTCTATATATGATGTCTTACTGGTCAAAATGATACATTTATTTTTCAATAATTATATTTACAACATACTAGATTTTTTATACTATATGAATACTCTAATTTTTTAAGATTGAATCAGATTTTTTGACATTATACATTTGATAAAATAAATAATAATGGGTTTAAGAGCATTTGTATCATATACAGAGCCTGGATCAGCTAATTATTTAGGAATGTAATGAGGTAGAAAATAGAAGAAAAATTTGTAATTACTATGTTTCTCAACTATGTTGCATAATAAGTGGATGCACATGGTTAGTAAAAATTTTCATATGTTCAAGAATGTTTATCCATGATTCATAATAAAATTTAATAGGGGATCATGGAGTTTTCATGGTTTGGGCCAACCATGATCCTCTCCGGAACCCATATTTCTTGTTAAATAGTTGTGACAGATGGTTTAGGAGAATAGTTAGACAAGAAATATTGAAAAACTATTCCCCCCATTAATTTTTTTTTAAAAAATGTTTACTTTTCATCTATAATTCTTCAATAGTATATTGAATATTTACTTTCAAAAGTAGCACACCTCTAGATGTGTGGTGCTCTCCCTCTCTATCACATAGGATTTTAACTAGGTCACTCTAGGGGTTTTATATTACATTTCTATTAGTATCCTTTTAATGATAATAATATTATCATTAATCCTTTTCATTTTTTCCTTCTTTATCTTTTAAAACATAATTATAATCCCATCCAATACCATTTTTCCTATTTTTAGGACTTTTATGTATTTCTCTCATTTTAGCCAAAAGTAAATGAAGAGAATGAATGAGGAGATTTCAACCGACCTATGGTATGTGTAATATTTCTTTTTTTCATATTATATATATATATATTATATTATATAATGGTGTTCATCACACCAAACCTTCCATGAGATGGGTCCAAAATTTAAAATTAGTTAAATAAATTGAATTTCTATGAATAGTTGGTCTAGAGAAAGGCCAATTTATATTAGAGGATGTATACCATGAATATGTCGACCCTTTAGGGTGTTCCTTTCTTAAAATACAATTATCATTATTTCTTGTACATATATTGAACTACAAATTGGGGTGGTTCATTTTTGACATTGTAAATTAAATGTAATTTGAATTAAAGTAAGGTATATTGGTAGCCTTGTTCAAATGGACTTGATTCCTAGTTTTGAATATTGATTAATTTTATAAATTTAACTTCCATGTAAAACATATTTGAATTATTGGAATGTTATTTATTTAAAACTAACCATAAGCATCCCACATTCCAGATTGAGGAAGATATAAGTATCTTATTTCATAATTTTGGATGATCTCATCTTGCATAATAATTAGAATATTATAAATTAATTACATTACATTTGGAGTGAAACATTTGTTTATCATAGAACATGATAGATTATTCCACATAGAAAGAACCTTAAAGCTTCCCATGGCTGATAATTGGTTCTATAATGGATGAACTACGATGGGATCATTGTGAAAAACTCCTATAAAATTCTATTAGTTGTATATGGTTCATCATATGGTGTTTGATGGAAGAGTTCAATGTTTTATTCCTTTATTCCAAGACATGAGTTTTATATGGGATCGTTATGTGAAACTATTAGGATGGACTCATATTTTGATTGGTCATTATGGTAATCCTAGAGAAATACATGTGATCATTTTTATGGAACTCATTCGATAATATTAGGATTCCAATTTATCAAATCAACTGAATTATCATCCTTATGAATGCACATGCATGGAATCCAGCTATTCCTAAGTTATATGTCATCATAGTAATACTTTATTCATAAATTCCAAAGCCATTACAATTTAAGAATCCCTTAATATTTAACATGGATTATTTGGGACTACATTTCAGGTACTGAATCATTTGACATATCTACACAAAAACATGATACGATTTATATGATATATATATAAATACATATGTATAAATATTTTTATATATAAATAAGGTGAAATTTTTTAATATACATCCCATCTTACACTGATGTAGGTGGTTTCATTTGGGTGTCCCTTGAAGAACTGAGACCACTAAGGTTCATTTTATTTAATGTTATATTTAAATAATTTCATATACTATTAAAAGTTAACAGAAAAAACATGATTGTTCAATACAACAATGGTGGTGTTATACTATGTGTATATTAAACCATATTCATATTTTTAATTGATACGTGAATATAATTTATAGATGTAGGTAGTGAAAAAGGGAAGCTTCCATCAATGCATTCTAGATTTCTGTTCTATGATGATGTATGGGAGAAAATAATGATGACTATACTTTTTATTTTACTATAGATAACTCTTGGAATAGCTTACATATTAGAATAAAATCATTATTTTTAGTATTCTCTACTAGAATTTATTTTTTTTTTGGTATAGAATAAATAAATGACATAATATTTTGATGAAATGGATCTTATTTATACCTCTTTATCATATGTAGAAGATGTATGATTCTACTATTCATTTATTACACAATTTCATGCTTTTATTATTATTTTATAATGCTTTGGTACTCTATAATCATGAGGGTATAGTCTCCCCACTATACAATCATTGTTTATTGTATTTAGTTACCATCCTCTAGAAAACAAGGAGACATGCTTGAGACCATGTGGAAAACCGGGTTTGGTCAATTATGAGTGAACCATGTATATTATTTTTATGTTGTATAAGATATATATTTCCTATTTATATACTATTTGTGTTATTATATATGATACTAGGAGTGGGTCATAATTTGGTCATAAGCCTATGACTACGAGTATCTAACCCAAATATAGGGAAATTTTGAGTTACATGGGATGTCATATCATCATTTTGGATTTCTCATGTTAGTGTATTGTTGATTCAGTAATTGTTGAAACACATAATATTTTTCATTTATATTCAATATTGTAATTTTACGTATTCCTTTACCTAGTATGATATGGTGGTGTAATTTCATTCATATTATCAAGATCTTAATGGTTCATATATCCTGCATATTTCATGAAAATTTACATTTGTTATTTGATTTCATAATGAAAGATAATGGTTCATTGACTAATATATTTATGATTTTTATATCATTTCATATTGGGGTAAAATAAATATATAAATAATGTGTCTACATCAACATAAATTTTTGTTTATTGTATAAAATGATGATGTAAACTTAAATAACTTATTATTCTATTTTTATGCCATGGACCACATACCCATGGGTTGAAAGTTTAGATGATTTCAATAACTTGAATACATGTTTTGATTTATGAAAGATGCTATTCCATAATTTGGGAATGGTGATTCAACTAATAATGTCATTGTTTTGACCTTTTTTATCCTGATGATAGATTTAAGGGTCTGTTTGTTTTTTTACAATGTTTTAATTCCAATTAATGAAGCCAATGGATTAATAAATTGGGATTTGTGACTTATATAACTATAATGTGGAACATATATACAGATAAGTGATGATAAAAGTAAACATAAAATTATCAAATAAATGGTTTTGAATAAAGTGGGCTTCAAACTGTAAAATAATGGTTGTTTTAATCTATAATATGAAACTAAAACTCTATATATTAGTTCCTATTCATTTTATTGTGGGAACCTAAACATGAAAATACCATTGTAGTGTGAATTATAAAATAAATAATTCATTTCTATTATGATCTTCCATATCACCATTACGTAGATTTAGGCCCAGTAAGAGGTGTGTGATTATTAAATAGGAAGGTATGTACCTCTCCAATTAATTTATCTGTGATCCTATATGATTTGGAATGTTATATGATGTGGGAGTTATTAAATTATAGAAAACATGCCCCCATTAAGACCTTATGTGATGAACTAGGAAGGTGGAAACTATTCTCTACAGTTAGTGTCCCCTGATCCACCAATAATAATACCATCAGATCCACTTATAGCTTCTCCTATTGATATTTATTGAAGAACTTATTCTCCATTTCATATGAATTTAATGTGGCCAGTACCATCTAGATACAGATCCTAGAGAGAAACCTCATGTATGGAAGATATGATGTTAGTGTTCTAGAAAAATAACCCTCCAAACATTTATAGATAATGTAGCTTTCAGTCTCATACCCAATTTTTTATTTGAAATTTTTGATGGTTGTCCTATTTCAATCATAGTTTTTATTTTGAGTACTTGGTTTGATATGTTTTATATTTTTATGTGATTAACTGTTATTCTTGGTCTATGTTTATTCTATATTTCCTTCAATATTTTTTGTAAAAAAGTATTATTTTTTCACATTGAATAAGGTGGAATTTAGTTTGTGTATATTAAGAGGAAAGTATTTATCTATACTCAAGAAACTGGGTAGATTTTTTGGTGTCTTTGACATTGTGCATGACTTAAACACGGTTTTTAAAACCACGCTACAATCATTTTGGTAGGATTTGTCTCATGGAAGAACCAAGTTTCATGGTTCATGCAAATTTTTTAAAAATGTGTAGGCAAAATATGAATGGTTAACTATTTTTTTCATAAGGGGTGTATGGTTGGTTCATATATTCGTAAACTGTGTGTCCAGACCATGCTCATTTCCCAGTTCATCAAAAATGTGAAATTTAATTTCTACCCTCTTGATATTTTATGCACCAATCACCCTATTCCTTTCACCTAATAGTTCATATAGTCCAATGGGAGATCCATCCTTGTTCTCTAAACCCCTCAACCTCATCCAATTTTATATACAAGATGAATATTTATGGTATTGGGTGATATATCAATATATTTTTCTATTCTCATCTCCCTCTACTTTCTTATTCTATTTTTCAGGAGTTCATCTTCTACCTTGGATAGTTGGATTTAGGGGTTATGTTTTCCCTTGGTTTATGTGGTGGGTTTTTCTTTATTTGGGCTCCTCTTGGTTGTTTGTGTCTTTTAGAACCCCCATGGAGTGGTTTTGGTTTGGCCTTGTCATGATACATGATAAATGTTGTAGGTTTCCAATTTTACAATCTCTTTTAATAAAAAAATAATTAGTTTCCTTATTTTATAACCTTCTATGGAAATTAAATAGTGATTTGTGATCTATTTATAAACTATTAGGTGCCATGTATTGTGGTCTTTTAACTTATTGAAGTTAATGGAATTTCATTGTTAAATGTTTCACAATAAGTGTTTGATAAAATGTTTGGTTATCCCTTTAGAGTGATTTTTTACAATAAAATAGTTTTTTGGATTAGTAAATGAATTTTTTCATTCAAAAAATGTTTATATCTCTTAAATGGTGTTTCTATGTTTCTTGGATTTGATAGTAGTGAATGTTTCGTGATTTAGAAATGGTTTGTCATGTTATGATGGTGTGTGGCACATCTGGAATTTAATGAAATTGATTTAGGTATTAACATGTGATGAATGTACACAAATGATATTTTTTAAAGTATATTAAAAATGGAAAATAATATATTTTCACCTTTTTTGTATTGTTTATTTGGTTCCGTTAGAAATTTTGGTTCTCTAAAGTGAGCTTTAGGCCCATTTGACACTATTGTAAGACATGTGAAAATATTTATCAAGAAACCAATCATTATATGATATTATTGAATCGTTTATATTTAAAAGGTGGGATGTACTCTTTGTGTAATACTCTTGTGGAATTTATATTAATGTGTGTGATATCCTCTATGTGGACTCCTCATGGCCCATTTATATTGAGTGGGACGAGAGATCCTTGATGTGGATTCCATTGAGATCTATTTGTTATATGGAAAAAGATTAATCTTTTAGTAGAATTGAGGTGATTTATATTGTTTGAATTACTTATATATGGTATATTCGAATTTTATTGCATGTTTTTATTGCATTATACAGATCACACCTTTAAATTACTAACATGGGAACCTATTATAGCTAGCTTATTTTCTAAGGTTGATTTTTGAAATAGTTTGGATTACACTCTCACATGTGTCCCATAGAAGATGATATTATTTGACTCTTTATTATTATTATGGGATATTTACCATTAATTATGCCACTTAGGGTTTGATCGAGAATGTGGAAAAAAAGTTATGTCATCGAGTGAGCCATGATTTATGTGATGTGTCATTATGTATTGTTTTATCTGGATTATTCCATGAGTTCCAAGTATATTTCATGAAAATTAGAAAAGATTGGTTTATTAATATTGCATGAATATTTTTCAATTTCCCCTATTATTTCATAATAATTGGTTTTACCATGTGTAGTATATTTCATTGGTAATTAACAATTTTGTTTTCAAGGTTATATGAATTTTTTTGTAACTGTCGTTAACTATATTTCTTTACATAAAAATAAAATGGAATCATTATTTTTTAAAATGTGATTTTTTTTCTTGGTATAGAATTTTAATTTAATGGAAAAGATTAAATTGTCGATGTTTTTATTTTAAATGAATAAATTTTGAACATATTAACATTATACATTATATTTTGTAACATGAAATTGATGTTTCTTTATATAAAGTATGTTCATTAGGAATAGATTTGTTTAGGCTCACGTAGTGAGTTATAATATTCATGCATATAGTTATCTATTTTTATTTACTTGTGTTTTAGGTCTCATCATGTTCTTGATCTACATGGGTAATGGTTGGGTTTATTATTAGGGAGTTCCCTTCAGAATCACATAGAGATGTTGTAGTTTTATGGTTTGATTGGGTTTTGGTTGTGTAGTTATTTTGTATTTTCATATTTTCTAAATAAATGTTCATTATGATAACTTATTTATATTATTATTATCAGTTTATTTGTCCTTTTGGTTTATTTGTTTTAAGGGTTATTATTCCCCATGTTCTTGGGAAAAATGATATTTGTGGAGGATGGTTCTTTGGAGGAACTATATTTTAGCAAAACCATTATTTTTTGGGATGTTAACATAGATAGAGTAGGATTTGTGGAACATGTTTTGTATTTATATTGTAGTGTTTGGCAAAAAAAATCTAGACCCGACCATGAGATTCAATTGGAATTCGGGTTTCATAGTGTTTAATTAGTTATTTTTGGTTATTTTTTATTATAGAAAAAAATAGAGTTTGGACAATGGTTTCAGTGAGATGAAACGGAATGAAAAACCTTGTGTAACCATAAAAATGGTACTAAAAGACTCTCTATGATAGTTGTGTAATTGGAGTATTACTGTCAACTATATAGCCAAGTCACCCATCGACTCTAGTTCCACCCGGTTAGTTCTTTTGAGTCTTATTTTATTCGTTTTTTAATTTATTTTTTTCAATTGATAAAAATAGACATTTATTGGAAATATAATGAATTATAAAAACTGGGATATGGGTTTTTGAAATTATTTTATTATCAATTTAAGATTAATTTATTTTTATATAATAATACATTGGTGTGAAATTGAAATTGTTTAATGGGATTGTATTTTTATAACCAATATATGGAGTTATTTAAATTTTATAATTGGAAATCAAAAATTTATTCAAAAATAGGGGGTGGAGTATTTTTTTAAATAATATGTAATGGATTTTTAATTAAATTATTTTTAGGGAATGATATTTTTTATGAAGCAGAAAATATATTGAATGTTATTAAAGGGCCTTTTAAAGGATGCCATTGGATTTTTATTCTTGAATAAAATGAATTGAAATGAAGTTTATAGTTGGAAATGAGATTAATTTAAATGTATTTGATATTTGAAAATGGGTTTATAAAGGAAAAATGTATATAAGATTTACTGTGTGAAAAATATTTGTGGTATATTTTGTTTTGAAAATATTTTAATCCTTTTTTTTAACATTTGAATATCCAGGGGAGTTAACTTTCAAGGATATATAAATTATTGTGGACGGATGATGACATATACAGATGAGTATCTAGATTGTAACGAGTTTTTTGGAGATCAATGTGGCATGAGAATGTTCATCTGTGAGGTTCTGTGATGTACCATTGGTGATTGTGAAAACTACATAGTTTTTTTTTCAATAGTGTATTCAAGTGGAATATTATGATACATTATAGAAAATGGGTTCGTAACATTTCCACATGTTTTGGGAATTTCTATTATGTCATATTTTGTGTTCGAGAAGTCTTATTAATGAGTCAGTTTTTGACTAATATATTAGTTTTATTCCCCATTAATGTTTTTTACCATTATGGTTCTATAGATATTTGAGGTATGGATATGGGTGGTTTACTATTAACAATCCTTTCAATTGGTTACAGCGAGGATTTCCTTATTGAGTTTGATAAGTTGAATCCACCTCTCTTTTATGGTTAAGGGGATTCCTATCAATGTGGAAGAGTTTATACGGAAAATCAAAAGTATCATTGGTATCCTTGAGCTTCTTCTGTCAATAATGGTTATATTTCAAACCCTTTTTCTTGATGTTTTCACCTAGAAATTTTAGAATATAGTTTCTTGAACCATATCATGGGAAGATCATAAATAATATTTCATCAAGGATTCATTTATAAATTATTATTCATACGATATAGTAATGGTGTAGAAAGGTATGGAGAATTGTTTTCATTAGCTAGGTTATTTCAGTGATGATGTATTTTTTTGGATCATGTTTCTTATCCCCTAGATTTGGCTATATATGATTCCATGAAAGCTTGAAATTTTGAGAGAGATAATCATCCATCTATCTAGTTTAAGGTGTTATCATTGAATATTTTCTCTTTGTATAACATGGTGAGGAAAGATATTCTTATGGAGTCTGTTATTTTCCATATGGAATGAGTCAGATAATCTTCCTCAAATCTCTAGAAGCGGTGATTGGAATATCAATAAGGAGGTGGGGGAGTGTCATGATGTTATTGGTGGTGGAAATAGAATTAAAATACCTCTAGATATTTCTATCAATTATTCTAAGAAGAGTATAATTGTGTGTCATTATTGCATCATTCTAGGTCATAAGAATTCCTCATATCTGAATGGCTGGAAGACCAATGTTTTCTGTGAAATTTTATGCCACATGAAATGGAACTCTTGGGGTATTTTATATATGTAGTGTAGAGACAATTTGTAGAAGTTAGGTTGTAACGTCCCAGATCTGGGTGCCACACAACGAGTGCCATGAACCCGGTTGGTCACATGACCTCAAGTGAATTTCCCAAAATGCTAGAGCCTACCAACTAGCAGTGAGGGCCTAGGTCTAATAGTCATGAAACTATGTCGTCTTTTGTCAAAGTGTAGCACAATGGAAAAATATAAATATACAAAAGCGGAAGCAGTAAACAATATAAACCTGATATGGAAAATAGAATAGAAGTAAAAGATAATCAGTAGTCATATGTATGATAATGAAATATGTCTCTAATTCTAAGAAGGAAACAAAAACAGGATACATTTCAACTCCGGGAGAAATATAACCTGTTTAGGCCCAAGAAATGACCTAAACATGGTGTGATAAATAAATCCCAGTAGACAACCACCAATGGACCATGCCCATCTATCAGGGAGAATGTGCAACAACAGTAAGCAATAATGAAATGCAGTAAACTAGGAAGTACTCAAAAGAAAACATTCCAACTATTTAAATTGATATTTTAATAATTATTTAACAATTCAATATAAAATAATTCTGAGTTTCCCAAGACTCGGCCTCAATCGACAACCTTTTATATAGTGTCACAGCAGAAACCACAACATTATATCTAACAATTAAAAGATTATAATAATACCAAGCCTATGCTTTAACTTGGAAGGTTAAATATAAGAAATCCTCAAAGTGAATATTCAAAGAAAACATTTTCCTCAGACATACAAGTCCTTACCCTCATGTAAGAATAATTGAATCCCTCAGGTGACTGCCATCAAGCATGATGAACATATACCTTAGGCATACAATATATCGTCCTCAGGAATAGTAGCTACTACCCACAGGTATATGAAATTTGACCCTTAGGCCAGAAGAAACATTGTACTCAAGAATTCCATATGAAAATATTATAACTGGGTTGAGCCAAACACATAAGGAATCAATTTATATGTGTTTACTCTCATGAAAACTCAAAAAATGAAAACATCATGGCATACCCATGGGTATCCTAGCCTAATGACTAAACAAGGGAACCACACCCTCGGGGTGGCCGTGGATCAATGCAATGATCCCAAATAGTAGTTTATACACATTCATTAGATTGACTATGTAATTTCATGTATCGTTACAGTCAAGGACTCAACCATTCGACATCCTGAATAAGGGTTCATGGCACAATGATACACAAAATCAACTTGACAGTTGTATTTAAGCACAATACAACCTACCTCGATCTACTCTAATCGATATACATGAAAAGTTCCTCCCGAAACAACCGAGAACAACGTATATCTTAGATAAACATTTACCGATTCCATCCCAAATAACTTGCCCTACGGAAATAATTTGAAATAAAGACTCAAGGAGAGGGAAGGCTTTAACCGTGCAGTCCAAACAAGATCATCGGTAGAAGGATCAGAGTCCCGGTGAGAATTCTAGAGATCCTCCAAGCCTCATACTCCTCTCTTGTTGCTCCTATAGATTTTTCTACCTCCTCTTCCAAATCAGGAAGCTACTTCTTGTTTTTAACAAATAAACATTACTACACGACATGTACTCTCAAGTACACAACATATACATTCTTTTGATTTTTTCACTGGCGGAATCTCTTCATCGCCTTTCTGTTCATCTGCCGACTGATTACACAGCGTGTACTATCATTTTTACTGTTCATCTACCAGCTACTCTCCACCACCATACTGTTCACATGCTGACTAATTACACTATGTATATTACTATGTACATGGCATGTTTTAGTTTTTTTCACCCTGAATCGGCGATAAGCCTACACACCCTGTATTCTCATCCCTCACATCCAAAGACCACGACGTGTGTAAAAGTACAAGACATGTACCCATAAATTTGAGATCCCCCCCCATTTTCCTTATTTATTCAACAACAATAAGGGAGAATGGAAAATAAGAAACCTGCACCCCAATAATAAGAAGTAGGTTCTTACAAACATCCCCCTTGAAGCATTTCATCCCTGAATTTCCCTTCCAAGGGTGGTGGAGATAAAAATGAGGACATCTCTGGCCACTGATCATGTATGTCAGTCTTATGCTCCCAGGTTTCATCCTACACATGGCCATGCTACCATAGCACTAGTTCCATAGGAACTGACTGGCCTCAGAGAACCTTCATGCAACTATCAACAATACGAATCGGATTCTCCTCAAATGATGCATTGACCTGTAGTTCAACCTCCTTGGGATAAAAACATGAGATGAGTCTGAGTGATAACGGTGTAGCTGAGATACATAGAGGATGGCGTGCATGGACCGATACCTCTGTGGTAACTACAACCGATAGGCAACCAGCCAGACTCTCTCTAGATTCTCAAACGGACCTAAATACCTCGGTGAAAGTTTACCCTATCTCTTGATCTTCCTTTTTCCTAACCTCAGCGAGACACGCAATAAAACATGATCCCCAACCATGAACTCCAAGGGTCATTTGTGGAAATCTGCATAAGATTTTTTTCATGACTTTGAAGTAGCAATATGCTTCTGTATTAACTGGACCAACTCTGAAGTCTCCTGCATGAGATGTAGTCCCAGTAATGCTTCCTCACCTCCCTCAAACCAGCATAAGGGTGATAAGCATGGCTTACCATATAAAGCTTTGAAGGTTACATCTCAATAGTTGCCTAAAAACTATTATTATAGGAAAACATGACTAGGGGTATGTGATTATCCCAAGTGCCCCCAATGTCTAGGAAATAAGCATGATGTATGTACTCTAGAACCTGTATTATACACTCTGACTTGCCATCGGTCCGAGGGTGGTAAGGTGTGATCAGAAGCACCTTTGTACCAAGTACCCTATAAACACTCTGCTAGAAACGAGATGTAAAACAAGAATCCATATCTGAAATGATAGAACGTGGGACCCCATGAAGACATTCCACCTATCAGATATATAACGTCCTAAGCTCGTCCACACTGAAGGTACCCATTATGAGAAAAAAGTGAGCTACATTCATAAGTTTGTCCACAACATCCCAGATGACATCATTGTCTTGAGGTTACCATGAGATCATGGTCATGAAGTCCATTGCGACATAATCCTATTTCCACTCTGGAATGGGTAACTATTGTCACAGTCCAACTAGTCTCTGATGCTCCGCCTTCACCTGCTGACAGGTGGAAAATATAATATCAAAACTAGCTACCTCTCTTTTCATACCCTGCATCCAATACTGACATCTCAATTCACGGAACATTTTGGTAACATGGGGATGTGCTACCTAGGATGAGGCATGAAATTACCGTATCAACTACTCACTTTTATCCCCTAGATCATACACTCATCCATGGATACGCTATACCTCATCATCACCTATCGTCCAACTAGGAGGAGGGTCCTCACTTGCCACCCACTCCTGTAGAACTAGGCCTTCTAAATCTGATAGTTTTCACCTCATCACTTTATCTAGGAGGGTATAAATCATAGCTATGGATGAAAGATAAGTTCACCCCTAACTATTGTGCACCTCCAAATGCATCTCACCGATGAAATACATAAGCTTCCACTCACCACTAGCCTCCTGCACTACTTGTATCTGAGTCCTCCTACTTGGTGCACAAGCTACTGCATTACCTTTTCTAGGTGTATAGGTAATATAGAAGTCAACATACTAAATAAATTCATCCCACCTTCGTTTTCTCAAATTCAAGTCACTCAGGGTAAAGTTGCATTTAATAATTTTGTGGTTCGTAAACACCACAAAATGTTAACCCAAGAGATAATGTCTCCTACAACATAAAACATCTAAAACAACAACCTAATCGAGACCATTCATTGTTCAATTTCTCTCATGTGTCTTCAACTGTCGAGACCTGTACGCAACTACTCAGTCGCCTCACATCAAAACTGTTCCCATCATAATTCCTGATGCATCATAGTAAACTTGATATCTCTTACCTTTCTCTCGAAGTATCAAGACTAGTGCTAATGTCAACCTTCCCTTCAGCAACTAAAAGGTTGTATCACAAGCTTCTGGACAAACGAAATTCATACCCTTCATAGTCAAACCCATAAATGGCGCTTCTATGTAGGAGAAGTCCTGTTTAAAGTGAATTTTGTATCCAGCCACCCACAAAAAGTTCTTTATTTCAAACACTTTATTAGGCTTCTCCTAGGAAACTACTCCTCTCAATTTCTGTGGGTCTACTGCAACAATTGCATATGAGCTAATATGAACCCGGAAGTGCGTCATTCTCATTCAAAAGTTTCACTTTAAGAGATTAGCATATAACTGATGCACTCTAAGTGTACTCAGTACGATCTCAAGATGGGGGGCATGGTCGTGTCGAGTGTGATAGTACACCAAGATATAATCCACGAAGACTACAACAAAAGAATCCATATATGGATGGAACACACGATTCATTAGAGCCATGAAACCTGCTGGTGCATTTGTGAGTCCAAACTGCATGAACAAATTATTCATATAGACCATATCTACATCGAAAGGCTGCAAACAATATGTCAAATGGTCTAACGTGCAAGTGCTGATATCTGGATCTCATGCCAATCTTCGAGAACAATCATGCTCCTTGACGTTGATAAAAATTATCACCAATCCTCGATAAGGGATATTGGTTCTTAATCATCAACTGGTTCAGTATTAGGTAATCCACAAAGAGTCTGAGGGTACCATCTGCCTTTTTCGCAAACAATATAGGAAAATCCCAAGGAGAAGCAATAGGTCAGATTAATCCCTATGCTTCAAACTCTTCTAACTGCTTGTTGAACTCCAGCAATTCTGGCATAGCCATCTTATAAGGAGAAATGGACACCAGTGATGCTCCTGGAACAAACTCAATTGCGAAATCCACCTCTCACAATAGAGGTACACCTGAAAAGTCATTGATAAGAAATCCTTGAAACGATTAACGACTGTAGGGAAATCCTTCTGGCATGTTCCTAGTCATCAAAATATATACTCGTAATCTAGGATATCACCCCACCTCGCCCACGATTCATGGGTCCAACTCAGCTCTCCTGGACATCACATTCTCCCTTGTATATAAATTCTCCACCCCATGGTGACATGAAACTCATACTGCAATGATAGCAATCTACAAAGGCTTGTAAAGGTACCATCCATTCCATCCCTAGTATGACGTCATATACTGTCATCTCTTAGACATAGAGTTCCCATAGAATATGACACCCACTATCCTCTAGGGTGCACTCTTTGGACTAACATACACTTGCTATTCTAATTCACAACGGAGTGTCTAACATCATGATATCTGATGAAAAATAAACACAGATCCCAAGGATCTCTACAATGGGAACAAATATAATGTTATGTGTACACCAGTACATATAAGTACTAAAGATAAAACATTATAAACTATAATAGTACCTATAACAGTTTAAGGTCCAGGATCCTACTCTTGTTGGGTTTGTTGTACTGCATATGTCTGCCCAGTGACACAGACCTGCGACATAGCCTTGCTACCCAGAGCTGACCCGCCCTACTTTCTCTGAGATCCTATTGTCTGAATACGACGACCATGACCACCACCTCTGCTAGAATGTCCTGATGTATTCAAATTCCTGAACTGGTAAGAAGCTGCTAGCCCTTCTCCGACACATGGAGTCTGTACAGAACCCTTCTCACTAGTCATTGAAGAAACGCTCTGCAAAAACGTTGGAGATGACCAATCTTGCTGCAAGCTCAAAACTCCACTGGGTCACATGGGCACTGAGGTCTCTTGTTACCATATTTACCACACTGGTAGAACATTATCTGGCCACATGATGAATGAATATGGCTATTACTGCCACCATGAGAGAAATCCATCTGCCTCTTCCTATTTCTAATATATATATTACCATAGACCGATGTTGAACAACCCTGGTCCACCCCACCAGCTTCCCGTAGGTTACTCTCAGTAATCAATGCCTGGTTCCCAATATAATGCACTATAGGGAACCTGAAAACATTTACAAGTGCTCAGATATCATATTGAAGACCATCCTCAAAACTTCTAGCCCTCAACGTCTAATCACCCACCAGAACAGGTGAAAAACATTATATCTCGGTGAACGGGCAGAATAGTCCATTACTAGCATGGTGCCCTATTGCATATTCATGTACTATCAAGTTCAATATAACCTTAGCATCCATGGAAAGAAAAATTAATAGAAAACATCCTGAAAATCTCCCACACCATGTCATCGTGATACTCAGTATGCGCCGTAACATCCCACCATCTCTTGGTGGAATGACACAACATTTAAGTAGCGAGTTTGACCCTCCTCCCAATAGGTCTGTCAACATGCTCGATGATCATCTGCATAGAACCCATCCATGACTCAGTAGCCTATGGTCCTCTATCCCATGAAAACATAGGCAGACGCTGCTGTTGGAATATATGTGTCTGCTCTGTCATAGTGGTGGCAACCGACGGTGCTCCCTAGAAGGTATGCAAGAACCACATGAAGCCTTCATGGAACTGCACATCCACATCTACATTAGGCCTAATAGCTAGCATCGCATATGGAATTTCTAGATGATCCGTCAGTAGCCCATGGACTATGAACACTGGATTATAATTTTCACCACTCTCTTGGCGAACAACTCATGGTCGTCTCGGCAGCATGACCCTACAAGGTCAAACACACACCTTAGTTTAATTTACTATCAACGTTTCATTTTATCATTTAAGTGTTCCAATGAAAAGAAACAAAAGACCATAGAACTATAAAAATAGGCAACACGGTGTGTATAAAGTCCATATGGAGTGTTCCATTATGCCATTACTTGGTTGTGTTCTGATGCCGACCTGGGCGTGTCTCAACCCCAGGTACAGAGCATGTTACACCCGCACATGGCGTGTACACCACCCCATCATCCAATCCACCCGACAAAGTCCACATGGTCTCTCATTGGTCTAGACTAAACGACATGTCCCACGGGTACCCGACATGTTCTAGATGAGATTCACCAACCTGTGTTTGTTCGAGACAAGACCAGATTAATGGCTCACACTACACGGCGTGTTCCAGATGGAAATGGCATGTATGAGAATGGATAACACTGACCCGTGTTGTTAGCTACATGGTCAGATCATCATATTAAACTACATGGCTTGTGCATAATTGACATGAAATTTATAAACATATAATTCTCCATAAATCTTGTTAGTCACATGGCAGACACTCGGTCATGTCGTCATGGCGTGTAGAACCTGTTCACGGCGTGTTCCCACAAGAACAAACGATATCCCGTGTTTCTAACCGCATAGCCTAGGACACTGTTCGAGACTACACGATATGTAAATAAGGAACACTACGTGTACTAAATTTTTTTCATTTCTTCCTAAATAGAAGAGTACATGGTGTGTGTTCATTGAACCACATGTCGTGATGTCTTGGTTTCCAGACATCATACCTCAGAAACTACGCCGAAGCCCCTTTTTCTTTTATTTCAACCGTCGGTAATCCAAATTCCAATCCGGGGGGGCCCATACTCCCCACAAACCAAAGTTTAGCACCCAAACATTCCCATTATTGTACAAAAAACAAAAAAAATGATAGATCATGATCCGCTAAATTTAGGTCCAAGAGAGCCCATACTTCACAAGAACAAAAGTTTAGCATCTATAAACCCAACCATAACATGTACCAATACCCTATCAGTAGTAGTAATATCTATCAAGGTATCTATCACAACATAATGAATTTTCTAGCACAACATCTATCACAACAACATGCAATTTATAATACACCTAAATGGAATAGAAACTATGCATGACATGTGATTCTAACATGTTACTAAATGATGCATGAGATATCATAACATCATCTCTTTGGGTTGAAACTAAATAGAACCCTAGTATAAAAATATAAATAGCACACCGCAAGTATGTCACCCAACGACAAAAATCAAATCAACTGTAAAATTGAAAAACTATAAAAATACATTTAAATGAAGTATATTTCCCTATACACGAGTTAGCTACTCCTAGGAATAACATATTACCATGTACCAATCTCATATTATCCCTAACTATAAGCTCCAAATAGTAATTCAAGAAGAAAATTAATTCATCTGATACCACGTTGTACTGCCCTGGATACGGGTACCACACAGCGGGTGCCTTGAACCAGGTTGGTCACATGTACTCAAGCACATTTCTCCAAATGCCAGAGGCTACTGACTAGCAGTGCGGGCCTAAGTCTGATAGTGGGGAAACTATTCCCTCATTTTTCAAAGTTTAGTGCATCATAAAATATAAACATACAAAAGTGGAAGCATTAAACAATAAAAGCCTATAAAATGAAAATGATGTAAAAGATAATCAACAGTCATATATATGATGAAGAAATATGACACTAAATCTATGAAATAATCCAAAACAAGATACACTGCAACCTAATACAATACATCATAAGGTACAAGTACAACAAAACAAAACCAATTCACTAAAATAGGAACATAGTTTTATTGCAAGCCTATACTCGGTCCCATGATCTCCCACTCTTATGAAACAATCATGTACCTATATAGGGACAGTTTCCATTATTGACATCTGCAACAATATAATATGTTTGGACCCAAGACATGACCCAAATAGGGTGTGAGAAATAAATCCCAGTAGGCAACCACCAAAGGCCCATGCCCAATTGACAGTGAAAATGTGCAAAAAAATGTGCAATAATGAAATGTAGTAAACAAGGAAGTACTCAAAAGTAACCATTCCTACCAGTTACATTTCTATTTTAATTATTATTTAACCATTCAATATAAAATAATTCCAAGTTTCCCAAGACTCGGACTTGACCAAAAATATCCTATAAAGTGTCACAATAGAAACCACAACATGATATCTAATTATTAAAAGATGATAATAATACCAAGATTTTGGTTTAGCTGGGAAGGTTCAACATAAGAAATCACTATAGTGAATATTCAATGTAAACATTATCCTCAGACATAAAAGTCCTTACCGTCAGGTAAGTAGAAATGAATCCCTCTGGTGACTGCCCTCATGCATAATGAATATTTTCCTTAGGTATATGGGATATCACCCTAAGGCACAAAAGATACTTCCCACATGTGTAAGAAATGATTCCATCAGGCTAGACCAAACACATCCCTCATTCGTTTCTTATGAAAAGCTAGTAATCTGGCCAAGACCAATACATAAGCAAGAAATTTATATATGTTTCCTCTCAAGAAAACTCCAAACATGCTAATGTCACAGAAACCCCATGGGTATGCTATCCAAATGGATAAATAAGGGAACCACACCCTCGATGTGGCTCTGGATCAATGTAACGATCCCAAACAACAGTTTATACTTATTCATTAGATTACCTATGAAATTTTTGGTATCTTAATAGTCAAGGCCTCAAACATAAGACACCGTGAACAAGGGTATGTGGAACAAAAATTTACAAAATCAACTTGATAGTTGTAATTAAACACAAGAAATACTACCTCGATCTAATCAGATCAATATACATGAAAATCACCTCCCGAAACAACTAAGAACGACATAGATCTAAGATAAACATTTACCCGTTCAAACCCAAATAACACCCCCTAGGGAAAAAATTGGAAGGAAAGAATCAAGGATAGGGAAATCCTTACCTATGCAGTCCAAACGGAATCATCAGTGGAAGGATCGGAGTCTTTGTTAGTGTTTAGGAGCTCCTATAAGACTCAACCTCCTCTCTCGGTGCTCTTATCGAGTTTTTTTCCTCCTCTACCGAATGAGGAGGAAACATCCTATTTTTAATAGAAAAACATAACTGCATGACATATAATCTCAAGTACACGACATTTTAATTATTTTTACTTGTTCACTGGCGACCTCTCTTCACCGCCTTACTCTTCATCTGCCAACTGGTTACACGACATGTAAAATCCTTTTAACTATTCATCAGGTGGCTACCCTCCGTCGACTTATTGTTCACATTCCGACTGATTACATGATGTGTATTACTTATTACATGGTGTGTTGTTATTTTTTACACCCTGAATTGCCAAAAATCCTACACGCCTTGTATTCTCATCGCACATTTCCAAAGTATATGGAATTTTGAAAAGTACTAGGCGTGTACCCATAAATTTGGAGATTTCTCCCATTATAGTTATTTTATGAAAAACACTAAAGGAAAAATGAAAATAAGAAATCCATACCTCAAGAATAAGAACATGGTTCTTATATAGGTGATATTTTAGGATGAGTTTAGGGTATATTTCATTGTAATGAATTTTTTGGTGTAGTAGTTTTGAATATTGGTTTTTTGTGTTTTTTGTTCCCTTTATATCATTAATTCATATTCTGTATGTTATATGAATGATTCATTTTCAATGAACGTGTTTTTATCATTTATATGTTATGGATTGTTTCTATTTTATGTCTAGGTATACCTCAATATCTTTTATTTTGATAATGTTCCTTAATAAGAAAATAATTATGTGTGTAGCATCCAAATCCTTTTTTCGATTGAATGAATCAGCCACCATCGCTGATCAGTTGCTCTTTTATATGAGGTAGAGGATGATTCAAGAATCAGGGTTCCAATAGTAGAACCCATAGTGAATCTAGTCTGATGTTATGAATCCCTCGGGTGTTATGGTCCTTGGCCTTGTTTCTATGAAAAATGAAAGAATAATGATATATTAAGATATCAATTATAGATTATTTATTTTTAAACGTTCCCATTTTGTTGAAGGTGGTATTGACATTGTTTTCTTCTTGTGGTACATCTTGATTGAAGAGTTACAACTTGATTATAAGGAGACACACCAGTTCCATTTTCCTATTGTTACAATAGTAGTGTATTTTGGATACAATCTTGTGAACATCAATCCCTTGTGTGACCATTGATTGTGGGTAGTTTTTTGGGCTTGTTCATGGGTAAGAGTTTCAATTTTCCATGTCTCCCCTTTCTGGTTGGGTTTTGTTGGCCTATGTGGAGAGCTAAGGGTTAGTCCATGTATGGTATTACCATTATGTGATGACTATTTATGTCAGATAGTTATTAATTATTGGGAGACCCATCATGATTCTTGTTAAGGTTTATTAGGAAATTGATCAGTTATAGTTATTTTATAATGGTGCAGATCCTATTCTGACCACTTGTGATGGTAATTTGGCCTGGTTTCATGAATTGGTAAGGTTGAATATGGATCATTCTCAATTTTTTAAACATTTATATACTAAATATTTGTTGGAATGTTAGGCCTTTATTAAATTTTGTTTCTTATTCCAACATGTTTCTGGATGTGGTTCTCGATCGTTGGAATATTTTGGATTGGAGGCATATACACTGTCTAGTTGTTGTTGAGGTTTTCTTGGCCTGAGAGTCTATATTTTGAGGATATGGGAATAATTTGTCATTAATATATGCTATAGATATGTTGTGGATTTACATGGTTAGAATGAAGTAATGATGTGGAGAATTTAAACACCATGGTTTTTATATTCAACATTTTCCCCAAATCTCCTTTTTTTTATCTTGGTATTTCTCTTGTGTGTCAGGGGTGAAGGGTTTTAAATTTTTAAGGGAACTTTAGTTATTCATAGTATTATGATTATTCTTTAGTTACATTGGATGTTTTATTTTAAATGTTTAGTTTTTGATGCATGGCATCAGGTTGCGCATGGTTGGACAACTTTTAGAGTAAACTAGGCTAATTATCCACGAAAATTATGTGACATTGTCTTGGTGTTTGAGGTATAGAACATGGATAGAACACGATTTTTCAAACTATTTATAACTATTTTTTTGGACGTTTTATCTCATGGAGGAACCATTTATTAGAGTTCTATAGTGTTTCTCAAACGGTGCATCCAAATTGTTCACAGTTCCTATTTCATAATAATTATGAATCCTCCTTTCTACCATCTCAATATTTCTAGCCCATGTCCTCCCATTACATTATCCTCCTTGTTATTATAACCCTAAGGGAGATCCTCCCCAGTTCACCAAGCATGTCCTCTTCTCCCTCATGGAGATCTAATTCATTTATACAATGTTTTGCAGAGTTATCTGAAGGTATTTTCTTATTCTCACATTCCTATACTTTCTTCATCTATTTCAACTTTAGTTTATCTTCTCTAATAGTCTTGTGAATCTTGGTTTTATGATTTTCATTGGATAGTGTGGTTGGTTTTTCATGGTAAGGTATCCTCTTGGTTGTTATTTACTTTTGGAACTTTTGTTGACTGGTTCTAGGTTGGCGTTGTTGAAGAACATTATATTTTAGGAAGGTTTCCCTTTTCAATGGGCTTTAATATTTAATAATCATTAGTTTAATTATTTTCCAACATTCTATTAATATATAATAGTGATATGAAATATTTGGAATAAATTTTTGGCTTTCAGTGTGGAGATATATTATTAATTTTGATGTAGATGTCATTTTTTCAAATGATGAACCCCAAGTGTTTGATAAAATGTTTTGTTGGAACTTGTGAGTTATTTATGATATTTAAATCATGGTTTGGATTTGTAAATGAATTTATGGAATAGTTAATTATGTTTCGTTTTATTAAATTTGTTATATATATGGGATTTTGATTTCAAAGCGGTGAATGCTTCATGATTTGGAAATGGATTGGCATGTGATGATGATGTGTGGTCCAATTGGAATTTTAATGAAACTGATATTGGTTTTCACATGTGGAACAAGAACATAAATGTGATTTTCTAAAAATTTTTAAAAATAGAAAATGATATTTTTCACCATTTTGGAATGGTTTGATTTGTTCTTCAATATTTAATGGTTTTATGAAGTGAGTGTGAGGCCCATTTTGAACATTTATAAAACTTCTAAAAATGTTTATAAATAAAAACCTCATTGGATAATATTTGTTATATAAATTTAATTGGTGTGATTCCCTTGAAACAAAATCTTCATGATCCATTTATGATAATGGTTGGGATATCATCACTGTAGACTCTTATTGACCCATTTCGTTGGGGTAGAATGGGAGAACCTTAGTGTGGACTCATTTTTGGTATGTTGGTATTAATGTATTAGATTGATCATTGGGGATATTTGGGGTGATCTATGTTTTTTTTAATACATATATATTGAATTTTTTTAAAGTAAATATATGATTTCAGGGAATTAGTTTGACCACCCCCTTTATACTCATAACAAGGGTAACTAACATTGCTAGTAAATTCTTTGAGAACTATTTTTGAACTGGATTAGATATTCCACTAATGAGTGGACCATATCAGGGAATATGATATGTTTAGTTGTTATTATTATGGGATTGCGTACCTAGGTCAATAATATTATTTTGTAATCAAGCATGTTAGAGAAATATTATTTCATCAAGTGTGTCATGATTTTCAAGATGTGTATATACGTATAAAATGTTCGTGATTATTTTTCTAGACCATAGGATCTCATATGTCTATTAGAACTTGTTGGTTGGTTACCCTTGTGTGATTATTTTGAAATTTATATTTCAATGTGGCCATTTTTTGTTTTCTAAACAATGGTTCGGTTTTCTTGTAATGTAAGGAGTTGATTTTTAGTGTTTAATGAATTTTTTGGAAATGTTTTTCACCACATTACCATCCTTCCCCAAGAATTTTCTTCATTATTCTTTAAAATGTTAATGTTGTTTTCATGGAAGATAATGTGAATTTGAGTGAAAAGGATAAGAACCATTTTTTTTTAATGGAAAATGTGAAAAAATGGTTATCTTATTACATTGATTTTTTCAAACTAGGAATTATTGTTTCTTTATTTAAATGATGTTCATTAGGAATAGATTTTTTTGATAAAACATACTGAGTTATAATACTCAAGCCTATTGTTATTGATTGTTTTTATCTTGTGGTGAATGTTTTATCTTGGTCTCCATCACTGTGGGTGATGGTTGGATTATTTTTAGAAAGTGACCCTTGGGGTCACATGGAGATTTTGTGGTAGTAATATTTATTTGGTGTTTGGTTATATAGTAATGTTTTATTTTCATAATATGTACATCAAAATTTAGTTTGATTATTTATTTATATTAGGATACTCAGTTTATTTTTGTTGTTAAATTTATTTATTTTGTGATAAATTATTCCCTTTGTCACTCCGTTGATGATCAACACTTTTTTCCCTCTGGAGAGGATCAGAAACTCATTTCGGTCCATTCCATAGATTGACCCAGGTGACTGGTTATTGGTCGACCTAGGTTGTATCAGGACACTTTTGCTATTGAGTCTTGGAAAAAGACCATGATATCCATATTCAAACACATGAAATAAGATTTTAGAGTATGTTGATGCTCACAATACATATTATTTATTATTATTATTATATATAAATGTGTGATGGTGTCACCTAAGATGATTTGAATTTGAGTATGGTATGGGACGAATTTCATGAGGCATTATATAGCTAATTCTCCCATCCCATGGTAAGATAAGGCCACACATGGTAGTTAATGAAGCTTATAGTTGTAATATATATGTGGTAGAGTATTCAACTCCATTCATCGATGTTTATTTCTTTGAACCAAAACATTATTATGATTTGATAGTGATAGATAAAATCATTATGATGTTCTTGAGTACACCATATGATCATAGGTTAATGTATTCTGGTTTACAACCATTTAATAAACAGCGAAACTCATTAATATCACATAGAAAAATATGGGGGAACCTGGAATTGTTGGAAATGGTGAATTGGAATTAAGATTGGGTGGTTATTCGTCTAGCACCATGAATAAAATTTATAGTTATGTTTTGTGTCACTAGTGTGGTCTTGTGAGATATAAGAAACCTCAATTTTTTGGGGACCTGATTGAATACCCATAATGTTTAAAAATTGGGAACCATCATTGTTTCTATAGAACAATTCTTCTTGTGACTATTCTGAAGGATATTCTCCAAGACCATAATAATGTGTAGGATATGAAGCTCCACATAAGGTGGGGTGGTCTAATACATATTTGTCAATATGAGGAGGTGTATGTGTCTGAGGTAACCAAGCTTGAGATACATAGTTCTAGAATAGAGAACATTTATAGGGTAAAAAATAAATATATATGGTTCATGGGTATGGAAATATCTATACAGTGTATCATACTCTGGAGGGGAGGATTACCATAACATATATAGTAATTGGTACTATTGTATATCGAAGATTGTATTCTAGTATGAGGTGTAACAACATTATATAGAAGACATCCTTTTCAATGTACCATTTTCATCATCTAGATGATTGGTTTTGAAATAATTATCAAAATGGAACATTTCATTCCATATTATTCTTATGTCAAAAGAAGTCACCAAATGTTATAAATAACATCCCCATAGGGAAATAGTTATATTCACAAGGGTGAATGGTATGTATAAGGGATTAAAGATATAGAAAATAATCCTGAGATTATCAGAGTAACAACCTAGATTTATGGATTTTTATGAGTGATCAGGGAACATGATGTGTAGATTTTCTTCTTGAGGTGGACCATTTCATAAAAATCTTACCTGAAAACATCTTGGTGTTACCAATTGTAATATTCATTGAGTTACCCATTTTCATTGATATTGGAGTAGTAATTTTTAACATTCCTCCTTATAGGATGGTATATAGAGAACATTAATGACTAATGATGAATCAAATTTAATTTAAAGCTAAGGGTTTTATAAACCTCATTACTACACAATGAGGGCCACTTGACCTTTTTTCTAAATTGGTGGATGGTAATCAGTGTATTTTTATGGATTACTATTGGTCGGACAAGATGATGGGGAAGAAACAGGATCCCAAACACCATATAGACACAAATATTGATTAGAATTGTAAATCTCATGGTTTATAAATTATTTATGAGAGGTTGGGATATCACTATGTGGGTGTCAAACCATCTGAAATTCGATGTACAATATTCCACAATATATATGTCTTGTATGAGTATTTGTCCATGATTTTGTTTCTCATTAACACACCTGAAATTTCCATATATCTAATGAATCTTGTTTTCCAACCATATTTTTATTCATTCTTGATTGTATTTATAACAATCATCTTATTTCATTCGCATACTCTTCATAAAAAAGAAGAAATCAATAAAATACGAATGAATCAATAGATAAACTATTACTATTATTCTATGATCACAAAATTTAGATTTTAGATAAATTAACATTACTTAATGGGTAACAAAATCTTAGATGTAGGAGCATCAGTTGTCCTAGAGAATGTATTAGCAAATATTTTCATAGGATAATCTAATGAAAATATTTTCTTTGAATATTTTGTTCTAGCTACATACTATATAATTTTTAGATATAATTTATCACATATTGCAGAACTCATTACATTTTTTACCATAAAAGTTGTTAGGATTACATGGTCTGAAGTAAGTGAGCTATCTTTTCATGTGGAAAAGGGATGTTAAACATCATAATCGATCAAGTTTCTTCTTTAACTATGAAGAAGTAATATCATTTATTATGATGCATCTATAATTGGATAGGGAGACGTTATGATGGTGTGATATAGGTTTTTCCATAGATATATCCATAATCAATTTTCATACATAGACATTACATAAATTTTTTCAAATTCATAATTCAATAATCAAATTGACTCTCAAAGAACGTGTTAGTTTAGTACCATTTAGAAATGTGGAAACATAAACAGTAGTACATAAAAGAGTTACATTATATCTCAATAGGTTCTTCTCAATGAGAAAAATTCTTAAACACATAAAACAAAATAAACATCTTCATATCCAAGGGATGGAAACATAATATGGGGTAAGAAACAATAATCAATACATGTAAATAAATGAGAAATGTATGTATAATTTTGAGTATAATGGTATGAGAACATGATCATGAAAATAGAATATCATAACATGTGTATATATGATCATATACCTGAATCAAGACATAATCCATGGATGTACATGATATATGACTAATCAAGAAATAAATAAAATAATATATGAAATCATGAAATATGAAAAAAAGAAGGAATTTTGGAAGAAGCATAAGTTTATATTATGATTCCCATAGTATTGAAGGCGTCACTTCCAAGTAATCTTATATGATGAAGTATTTTACTAAACTGAGTTCAGACCTAGTTCCAGATCTATATTATAGAACTGAGTTCAGTCATCAATCTAGCCCTGTTTTGTTGAACTGATCTCACTCCTCATCTATCCCTCTATTACTAAACCAAGTTCAATCCTTATTTATGTCCAATATTAATGAACTGAGTTCAATTATCATTCAATCCCTATAATAGAAAACAATGTTCATTTCTCATTCTATCCATGTCCACCTCAAGATATATAAACCATTATCCAATCTATTAGAGAGGGATATAGTTCCCACCCACATCATAATTTAATTATACATATATTTTACACAATACCATAAAAAATATAATCATAACCCATGAAATAAAATGGATAACATATGAATTTAATAATATAATAACTTATAGAAAATTATTCAGGTTTAATAATTATATCTTGAAAAGTATAACTTGTGATGTAAAAGAAGATTTCATAAAAATATAACCCATGAATGGGAAACATATTTCATAGACATTTATCCCATGAATGAGAAACCGGTTTCATTAATTCTATAATATTAATCAAAACCCATTCACATAAATAATATAAATGGTATCATTATACCATTTCCTAGAAGGGAATGAGTAACATAAATAGATGTAATGAAAGATTGGATTTTATTGAAATATATTTTAAAAATAATTCTTGAGGAAATATTCTTTCTTCTTTGAAAATGGATTTTTTATACATAATACCATTTCATAATAATTTTATTAAAAAATACCTTGAAAAATTATAAAGGTGACTTGAAATAATTTGAATAAATTTTCTTTAGTAAAAAATAAAAAAGTTTCAAAATATTTTACAAACATTTTTCATTGAAAACATGTTCAAAACATAAAAAGAAATATTGAAAATGTTTTGGAACCATTTCCTTTAAATTACACTTAGAACATATAAATGAGGGTTGAAAAATAATTTAAAACTATATTTCATGAAAAAATATAAAATAATTTGGAAACAGATTGAAAAAAAATTCATTGGAAAATATTTTATTTTTTTATAAAAATAATCCATTTTAAAATGAAAATGTAGAATGAATTAAATGATGGCAGGTAAATATTTAGTTATCATAAGAGGTAAAAAGAACATTCTTTTTTAATGGTAAAATGGTTCAAATAATTCCTTATTGGGAAAGATAAAAGAATATTAGTTTGAAAAGATTGGAAAAATATAATAATTTTAATAATTTTATTTAATTATTATCAAATAATTGAATAATATTATTATGAACCCTTTTTAGAAAACATGGTTTTTACAGTATATGGATTAATGATCGAAGAGAGGGTAATGTTGGGATTTCTTAAAAACATTGTATTTACTATATTATGTAAAAAATAGTAGAAAAATCGTAAAACATACATTAATATGTCTTCAATAACTTGATGATAAGAAAATTCATTATATTTATGAGATAAGGGTTATAATAATTCCTCAGATGAAGTAGAAACATAAGCAATCTTGGAAATCAATGTGCTTTTTCTTAATAAAATCTTATCAATTAGTAACATGGAATCATACTCTATATTTAATAAAATTAAATAACCACATTCATATAATATCAGGAATAGAATTATAATCATTATATATCTTGTATCATAGATGTATATACTCCCCAAAATGAATTTTGTTTCGTAACAAAACACGAGTCTCAATGAATGAAAATTGAGACAAAACTATTTTACCAATTTGACAACTTTTGAAACAAAAATCCAAAGTAATAAAGGTTATATAATAAATATGTATATACCTATAACATTAATTATGATAATTATTGATTACATACATGGTTAGTTTTGACAGCACATAAAATGAATATGTGGGGTATAATGCTTGTATCTCATAGAAATAAAAAATCAAGATGAGATCCCCTTACCTCATGTCTTGATACTAATGGCAATCAATAATAAATACTTTAAAATACATATTAATTTGTTATAAATATATCAAAGAAACATTTTCTTACTTATAATACCATATAGGGTATGAATATGGAATTATATTACCAACTTGTTATGAATTTTATGTCATGGATTCACATTGGGTAAAATCTGATTTGTTTTTCACATATTTTTAAATTTGGTTTATCATTCTTTCTTGTAACTATATCAGGAATTAAAAAATGTAAAACATGATTTAAATATAATTTAAATTTATATTATGTGTATTATAATTATTTAAAGAATATATAATTATGAAATAGATTACATCCATCATAGAGATAATAAGTTGCAGGTAGGGATGAATGCTATTTTAGATTAATAGTTCAGCTGAACAGAAGAAGGTAAAAACTTATATTTATACATTTTTATATTTTAAATTATTATTGTAGATCAATGATATCAGATATATGATATATATTAAATAAAACAATCATTAATTCATTACATGCACTATGTTAACGAATCACATCCCATTGAGGGGGCGGTAGTCCTCACGCTCTCAAATGAAATTATCATTTTTTTATCAAATGGAATGTACAATAGTTTGTTCTACAAAAGGATTAAAAAATAGTAAATACATAATAATAATATATTAAATATTTAAAAATATTTTCCAACACAATTTCTAACATGATAGGCATTAAAGTAAAAATGAATAATAATCATTTAGTAAGGAGGTAGTTCTCTATACACATATACAATATGTGTGTTACCATTAGACGGAGGTGTGTATTAGTTTAGTTCTAAGACATAAGATTACAATAAACTTTTATATTGAATATTCTGGTTTTCTATACAATAATTTAATAATGAGTGGGTTTAGGGTGGATTATCAAAACAAAATAAGGGATCTTGAGAGAATATGTAGTTTCTTAATTGGGTAACTCTTTTTGGATATTCCTAAAGGATTATTTATATTTCCTTATGCCAAAGAGGACGATTCTTGGAGGAATTTATGGATTTTGGTGAGTGTATTAGGAAGATATTTTCTATAACTATGGGGTTTGAGAGGTGTGGAAAATAAAGAGAGGTGAAGGCCTTTATAGCGATGGTAAAGGACACAATTTCAATTTTTGAAAACAAGTTAGGTGTTACAAAATTTTTACATAAATAATGTCAAAAAAAACCAACGAAACTCTAAAATTGATGGTTCAATGTTGAGAAATTTAAATCCAATGGGGTTTTCCATGATTATATATTGTTTTTTGTTTTAAATATAAGGTTTAGTACTATATTAACATAATGGATCTCATCAACTTTATAATTATAATTAATCACTTTCACTAATAATTTTTGCTAAAAAACAAATTTTACTTAAATAGAGATAAAATTTTATTCTTATTCCAAATATTGAAACACTTTTTTTCATGTAATAATCACATAATTTTTTGATATTTATTTAAATTTAATCCCTCTGATGAGAAGACACTATGGATTTTTAAAGTCAAAACATCCAAAAAATTTCTATGTTTTTATACCCATTATAAATGAAAAATTGATACTAATAATCTATATTTCAATACTTGATAAAAATATCATCAATAAGTCTTTGAAAAAAATTTCAAGTATAATATATCATTATAAATAAATATAATGAATTGTTTTTTCTATTAAGATCCTATATTTTTAACTATTCATCTAAAACAATTTTTCTCATAAAAATTGAATAAAAAATCAAAAATCTAATATACAAATTATAAATTAAAAAATTGAAATTTATTTTATCAAATCGAATTTCTATATGTGTCCTAAAATATTTTTTTTCAATTAGGGTCATTAAAATAATTTCATTTGGCAAAATAGTATTTTGTCACAAATATAGACTTTCCAATAAAGTATATTCTTAATCATCAATAGTTTATATATACAAAAAACAACATAAAATATCTGAAAATCATTTATCAGTAGTCATATTAATATTCTTAATGGATAGATTATAATAATATCATTTAAATAATTATATCAATAAAAATATATTTCATAGAAACTCAATTTTTGGTGTAAATTATTCCATGTCGGTGTTTCATGTTGTGTATGCTATGCTGGTGTTGTGTGTAATGTATTCCAAGTTTCAATCTTACCTTTGTGTTACATGTATTCAAAATAAAATTTATTTTTTATGTAGTTCCCAATTAAAATTTCGAAGCATATAATGGACGAAAAACATAATTCTTTAATATAAAATAAATTATCTTTAGTGTTACATAGAATGAAAAATACCTCAAATGTAAACTTAGTTTGAAATAAAATATTTCAAAAAAATCATAGGGTTTTACATTCTAACCCCATTAAAATTAATTTCTCCCTCCAAATTCTTATGGGTTATCAATGTGTTAAAACATGATTGTTTAACTCATTGAAACTACATTCCTAAAAATTCATACATAAGCATCCTTAAAAAGGGGAATGTTGCAAAAATAATGGTTATCCCAGGTAACATATAACTAGGTTTTCATATTGAACAAGATAGTTTGGGAGTGAATATTGTCCATGGATAAAAATCATAAATACTTTTATGAACTGATTGAGGTCATTAACCACAAACAAGCAAATGATCAAAGAAACATTTAGGGCCTAATGTCATACATCTGTGATGATTTAGAAGGCCATTAGTTCAAAAACATATATGGTATTAGGACACGATTTTTTTATCATACCTTTACTGACCAATAATATAATGAAATATATATACATGATATATTTCTATAAAGAAAATTACATTATTTTTTCATGCTTTAATCTAATTTTAATTCATTCATTACTTCATAAAATTCATATAAAAACATTAGTTGTTATGCTATAATTAAAAAAATAATCCTTTAGTAGGTATTAAGGCCCATAAAAGTTTAAAATTATTACTATTTATCTTTAAAAATTTTAAAAAAATAAATATTCTCAATAACTTAATCTCTAAAACAAAAAAGTAACACTTCTCATTCAACGTAAATAATAATTAATAAAAAATAATCATAAATTAACCTGGATATCACATAATCCATTGGTATGTGTGAAACCCTTATCATCCTTCAGTCATGGGTTCTTGACCTTTGGCCTTGCCATAATTGATTGGTTATCATGAGACATACCTAATTTCTTATTCTAAAACCAAACTAAAATAATTCTAAAAAAAATTATGGACACTCTAGAAATATGGATAATAAAAAAATATCCTTTTAACCAAGGGTTCTAATACAAACACAACACATAAATAGTTTCTACTATATTTTACATAATTCATTCTGGAGTATTTAACCTTGTATCCCCAATGAATGATGAAAATCCAATAAATTAGAAAAATTGTCATGAAATCAAATTTACATTTGTCCCCCATATATCATAATATAGATATTGATTATCACATTCCTAGCATGTGAATACACTTACGGAAAATTATATTAGAACATGGTAATGACCTCAATTAACAATTACTATTTTTGAAAACATTTATACTTCCTTATACAATAGATTACTAGATATAATCCATAAATCCAAGAATTTGAAAACATCATCCATGAAAGCATGGACTAGTTTTCAATAGGTCCCAAATTAGTTCCATGGTAATTAGTTCAATCCAATTTACATATTCATATCCCCCATATCATTATCCAAATAATAATATTTTTAAAAAAGGAACATATTAAGGGTTAAATTTACATTAAAAAAGTGTTTTCCACTTACATCACCTTCCCATTATATCAATTTTCTATTCCATCAGAACCATTCATTGTGTTCTTGTAAATTGATAGTGAAAAACCTAAACTGGACAATTATTGAATATTTTACATTCCAGATAACATTATTCATGAAATAAAATTCATAAAAACTTTTATTATTCTACATCATATTTATTCCATTAACAAGGATATGTCATATTATTAAACAATATCCATTTATATTAATATTTTATCTATAGACTCTTCATTATCTACAATTTAATATTACTGAATCAACCTTGTTGATTCTCTTAAAAAACATTAATCTAGAGATATTAAGCTACAAAATGATTATTTATTCCACACTTAAAGCACATTACCGTCATTGATTCCTTAGGGAGGATAGTATTATATTCAATTTTTTAAGAAAAATTCATCATTTATTCATTTCAGTAAATTGATTTGTATCATTATTTTCCATAGAAATAACAACTTGTTGTTACTATAAGACATTCAGTAATGAGAATTTTTCATCATTCTAGACACTATGGAAAAATAATCATCTCTCATCCATATTATCCATTACCAAAACCCTATGAAAATACTTCTCTCTATACTATGTTGAGTCTAAGAGATAGGAAAGTTACACAATGTTAATAATATTTTATGAAAAATGATTATCCATGATCACAACATCATCCAATCAAGTGATCTTACAATGTTACTACTCATTATAAAATCAACCATCATATTAAATGATAATGTAGTTTCTTATAGTCCCTACTATTGATTAAATCTGAATCATAGTGTGATAATTACTTATCCTAGCATAAACCCAGATTTTTATTTAAAATTACTACAAATAAGATATATAAATAATAAAACCTTCCTTAATCTATAAAACCCTATGTTTATCCATTATTGTTAATTTAATGCGTATTTATATATATATCATGATCATTCATTAGGAGCTTGAAAAATTCAATAGTGTGGCCCCCCGAGTGTGTCAAATCAGGTGTGCAGCAAGGCCCATATTCGTGTACCAGATTACCCCATGTGTGGCCCTAAACATCTTTTTCATGTTGTGAACAATAGGTACATCTATTCTAGAGAAACATCTAGTTATATTATCCTGATATGGATGTATTTATAAGAATCCACTCAATCAATCATTTAACAATATTCTGATAAATTTTCCTATAATGTCTATTATCCTTAAACTTATCCCTAGATCTGTACTTAGGGTCCTCACTAATGATTTCTCATCCAAACCTCTAATTAATAACTAAACCTTTTATAATATAACAACAATAAGGACCCTCAAATTACATACGTAGATGATAAATAAATTTTCCAGAATATTTTAAACATTATACAATCTGAAACCCAAACAAAATATTTTTCTATTGCATTTGGAAACATGAAAATATAAGAAGAAGTACATAAATGAGATAAAATATATCCATCTATGTTCCTCTTTACTGAAACCCTTCATAGACCCATCAAACACAATACAATTATTATAACCTCAGAAAGGAAGAATAAAAAGGGTGAGCTCAATTACTTAGTAAGTGTAAATAAGGGAGATATGTAAGCCTAATTTTGTGCATCAGGGTATGAGAACTTGATCATGAAAATAGAAAATTGTACCCTACATATCAAAAATCATATACGTGAATCCTAGAATAGTGCATAGAAGTTCATAAATCATGATTCATAGAGAAATAAAGAACATAATCTATCAAAGGATATCATATGAATTAAACATGGAATTATGGTAGACACAAAATCATATATAATGATTCCTATAGTATTCAAGGAATGAAAACAAAGGCTATATTAGTGGTCAATATTCTTTACTGAACTAGGTTCACACCACGTTCCAGAACTGTATTACCAAATGGATTTCACTGTTTATTACATCCATATATTAATAAAATGAGTTCACTCCTCATTCTATCCAAATATTACTGATCATAGTACACTCCTCATTCAATCCCTATATTACCGAACTAAGTTCATTTCTGATTCCATGAATATAATACTAAATAGAGACCATTTATACATCCATATATGTCTATCTCATGAGATGTAAATCATTAACCAATGCATTATAAATAGATATGGGTCACATCCATATCATAAAGAAATCATAGATACTGAAGGACCCCGGGACACCCTAAGAGGGGAGGGGTGAATCAGGGTGACCACTTTTTCTTTTAAGGTGTTGGATCTTGTTCCCACGTTGGTAGGAACTTGTTGAACCTGTATGATGATTGTGATCAGAATGAAAACATTCACATGCACAGATAAGACAGCCATTTTTACTTGGTTCACCACTAAGGGCTACGCCCAAGGAGCATACGCCGACAGGTTGCCGGTCGTACCTAAATCCACTATGCTTCACTAGCTGCGGATACAAAAGTTCAGGTACAGACACTCTGTCCCAGGCTCACTGCCTTTACAATTGTTCAGGGATAGCTCACTGCGTCCCTCGGGTCACTCCCGTTGACTCCCCCTGGCTCACTGCCGTTGGTGAAGTCCCACTCAGTTTATAGACGTGAGGGTCTCTTCTTCATTTGCATAAGAGTGCATCCTTTGTTGAATGTAGATGCTCTATTGAGGTTCGATTCTCACCATAAGAAGAATATCTCTTTTCCTCGAATGTACTGAGTAGTCTCTCGGCTTTCGTGCAGCTCCAGACACGCCGGTGGGCTTCAGCAAAACCAGGCGCGCTTTTCCAAGACAGTCGCGCAAGTCCCACTACGGCGCGCAAGTCCAAACTGGCGCGCAAGTGTCATCAACACACATGCGCGACTCTTCCTTCCCCAACTAGAAACTTGCGCGGTCCACTTCCTTTATCTTCCAAACCACCTTGGGCGCACAGCCAAAAACCGGCGCGCAAGCTCTACATGCGCGACAACACCACCACCTGCGCGACTCAACCACCTGCGCGACGAGAGCTCGAGCAATCTCTCGGCCTTGAATGGTATGATCGCTTTGTTGGTAAACACCCTGAACTTCTACTGAGGATTGACAACAAACACAAACCATACACCAAATCATGCTTTGAAGAACCTGGTTCCAACAATCTCCCCCTTTGGGTTTGTTGGCAATCAGAATAAATTCAATAGATCTCCAACCATGAGCAAATCCAAAACGCAAGAATCAACTCAGCCAACACTCTAAGTCTACGTGAGCAATGATCGGTGTAGAAAACAAGAGAGAAATCATGAATTGGGCCTTAGTGTTTTGAAATTCTCCATGACGCCCGATGTTATCCTCATTAAACTTCTCATCACAATCTTACACTTCTCATCCCAGAAGAATTTGTTGCCTTGAATTTATTCCTTTCTCCCCCATTGACAATAAAACCAAAGACCGAAAAGTTTGTTCAACATTCAGCTCAAGACATACTCCCCCTGGATAGTATCTCCCCCATAAACCTGCATCACAGCCATAAGTAGATAAAAACAGTTAAAAAAAACGGGGAGAGGGGACTTCCGGTGCCTCCTTATGCAGTAGGAGGTGGTCGAACAGCGAGGTTCAACCGATGCTTCTCGAACACAGCCGCGGACAATGGCTTGGTTAGGATATCAGCCACTTGCTCATTAGTTCCAACATGATCCATTTTAATCACTCCTTGTTCAACCTTTTCTTTGATAAAATGATACCGTATTTCAATATGTTTTGTACGAGAATGTTGAATCGGATTCTTTGTAAGATCAATTGCAGTTTTGTTATCGCAATAAATCACCATTGGTTGCTACACCTTATCACCAATATCTGTTAGTTGCTGCTTCATCCAAAGAAGTTGAGTGCATGCTTTTGTGGCGGAGATATATTCAGCTTCAGCAGTACTAAGAGAAGTACTTTCTTGCTTCTTGCTCAACCAGCCAACACATTTATTCCCAATAGAGAAAGCTCCACCACTAGTGGACTTTCTGTCTACTACATCCCCAGCCCAGTCAGCATCAAAAAACGATGATAATTCACTGTCCCTGCATGTAGCAAAAAATAACCTGAATTTATGTGTGCCTTGAATATACCTCATGATTCTTTTTACTGCTGACATATATGTTCCTCCTTTGGATTACTCCGAAAGCGGGCCACAACGCATGTTGCAAAGACAATATCTGGCCTTGTCACTGTCAGATACAGTAGGCTTCCAATGATCCTCCTGTACATGGTGGGATCAACAGAGTTCCCATCCTCATTCTTTCCAAGTTTAGTTCCAACAGCAATCGGAGTTGACATTGGTTTGGAGTCTTGCATATTGAACTTCTTCAGCAACTCTCTTGAATATTTTTCCTGAGAAATGAAAGTGTATTCATTCTTTTGAATCACTTGTAACCCCAATAAATATGTGAGCTCCCAAATCAAAGACATTTCAAATTATGATTTCATGTGGTTGGCAAATTCATCCACTGATTTCTGCCTGCTGCCACCAAAAATGATATCATCAACGTAGACAAGAACCATGAACTGATCTTTTGGAGAATTCTTCACATAGAGATTGTGATCAACTCCTCCTCTTTTGAATTCCAACTTCTTGAGATATGAATCTAGCCGTGAGTACCATGCCCGTGGTGCCTGCTTCAAACCATATAGAGCTTTATTTAGTTTGCAGACCATTGTTTCATCGGTACCCAAGACAAAACCCACCGGTTGTTCAATGTAGACTTCTTCTTCGAGTACACCATTCAAGAATGCTGTCTTAACATCCATTTGATATACTTTATATCCTCTTTGGAGTGCCATGGAAAGGAAAAGCCTGATTGATTCCAGTCTAGCAACTGGAGAAAAGGTTTCTTCAACATCAATACCTTCATTCTGGGAGTATCCTTTACATACCAGTTGTGCCTTGTTTCTGATAACACTTCCATGCTCATCAAACTTATTTTTGAAGATCCATTTGGTACCAATCACATTGTGACCTTCGGGTCTCTGGACAAGATCCCATGTCTGATTCTTATCAATCTGATCTAATTCATCATTCATGGATTTCACCCAAGATTCATCTTTTGCAGCTTCTTCGAATGAGGATGGCTCTACAACTGATAGAAATGCAGATTGCGTGGTATTACTCATCGTTCTGGTTTGAGTGGGTGCACTCCTATCCCCAATTATGTTGGATGGATCAATCTTAGCTCTTCGATTTCTCCTGCGAGGTTCAGTAGAATTCTTTTCAGCCATAGTTTCTTCTTCAGATTCTTCTTCTGAGTCAACATCATTATGTGATTGATGAGTGTTTTGAACAGCTTCCTCTATTTCTGCATTTGTAGTTTCTTCATGTCCACATTCTTCATGACTTTCTATCACATCAGCATATGACGTCCGTGAAGCATTTGTGGTTTTATCTTCAATTATCTTAACATCATTGCTTTCCACAATCCTTCCCAAATGATTGTTGAAACATTTGTAGGCTTTTCTGTTCATTGAGTAACCGAGGAAGATTCCTTCATCTGCGTTGTCACCATATTTCCCCGGATTTCCTTCTTTGTTCCTGATGAAGCACTTACTTCCAAAGACACGAAAGTATTTTAGAGAAGGCTTCCGTACATGCCACAATTCATATGGTGTCTTCGTCTCACCCATATAAAGTCCTATTCGATTCTGAATGTATAATGCAGCTTGAGCAGCCTCTTTCCAGTAATGTCGTGGAATACGACTCTCAATCAGCATAGTTCGTGCCATGTTGTTCACCTGTCGATTCCTTCGTTCAACAACTCCATTTTTCTGTGGAGTTCTCACAGCAGCTACCTCATGTTGTATCCCATGCTTCTCCAGATAATTTTCAAATTCAATGGGCGTGTATTCTCCTCCATTTTCAGATCGCAACACTTTGATTGTTCGTCCAGTATCATTCTCGGCGATTTGCTGATATGTTTTCATGCAGTCAAGGACCTGTCGTTTCCGGTGAATGACCATCACACATGCCATTCGACTGTAATCATCTATGAAAAGGACAAAGTACCTTTCTCCATGAGTTCCGGCAACATTTATTGGACCACAAAAATCTGTATGAATCAGATCAAGAAGGTGAGATGCCTTTTTCTTCTTTGGCCGATATGAACTGCAGACGAGCTTCCCACAAATGCAAGCATCACAGGATTTTTCCCGCTCACGCTTCAGGTTGGGGATGTCCATGAAAATTCTCAATTTTGATATTTTCTCCATGTCTTGTTGATTTATGTGTCCCAATCTCCGATGCCACAAATTGTTTTCTTCTTCAACAGTCATGTAACATACATTTTCTTCACTATCAACCTGATACAAGTTGCCTTCTGTTCTGCATCCTTTCATAAGTGAATTGCCAGTTTTTCCCTTGATGGTGCAGCCTTTTTGATTAAAAGTAACTATAAGTCCTGAGTCACAGAGTTGACTCACGCTAAGGAGATTATGGCGTAGGCCATCTACGTAAAGGACTTCAGTCTTGTTTAGTTCTCCATTATCTAATTGGGTACTTCCACTCCCTTTGATTTTCAGAGCCCCGTCATTACCAAATCTTACTGTACCATCAACATTCTTTATGATATTCGTTAGTAGGCCGGCATTACCCATCATATGAGATGAACAACCGCTATCCAGAATCCAGGTACTGTTGTTCTTTGTAGCTTTGAGGGCTACCTTTGCAAGGTTTGATTTGTCAATCTTCTTCCTTTCCTTCCATGAGACATTAGATTGAGTATATAGGACTGATGGCCTTTCAACTATCTCTTCCGCATACCCAGGTTCTTCATAGTCAAAGTCTTCTGCGAAAGGTGAGAACCTGTTTAAAAGAGAAACACTGTCTTGCTGACGAGACTTGACTTGTCTTGAACTTCGGTATGAGGTGTCTATGTCTCTTTTCTGCATGCAATTAATGGCCTTATGACCAAAGTTAGAACAACAAAAACAATATCCATCGAAATTATTTCTTCTATGAGAATTAGGATATGAGATTGTTCTCCTTTGTTGAGCATCTATATCTTCTCCATACAGATAGCTTCTTGCCTCTTCACAATAAGACATGGTATGGCCCAGATAGCCACAGAACTGACACTTCATGAGAGGAAATGTCTTCTCACTTGAATTTCTCCTTATACCTTCTTCCTTGGGAGAATAGTAAGACTGTCTGTCATTTTTGAATGTTTGAGGATAATTTTCAGGTCTCCTTTTAGTTTGGATTGAGGGTTCCTTTTTCAGCACTCTAGGTAACATTTCATCATGTTCAACTTTCATCTTGTCTTTCTTTTGGATCTTTTCACTTCCAGCAGTTGATGACTCAGCCTCACAACCAATTCCACTCTTTCCCATGCAAGCAGGTCTTTGATCACTCAAGACTTTTCCAACCCCATCTTAACCACACTTGGCTCTTGCAAGTAATTCTGCATCTGAGAATCTTCCGAACTGTATTTTCTTCCTCGATTCTTTTGGAATTGATTATGTCTCCATTTTACTCCTTAGAGTAACTACTTCCTCCTCAAGACCCTCAACAGTCTTGGATTTTTCATTCAGTCTGGATGTGAGGTCATTGATGACCTTTTCCTACTCTTCAATTCTCAGCTTCATATCAACTGCATCATCATTGCTTTCAATTATATTAGACTGTACCTTCACAAATTCATCCAGTCGTTCAATTTCAGCTTCAAGTTGATCAACATATTCAGTTGATTCTTCTACAATTGATTTCCACTTATTGCAGCTCTTACATTTAATCTTAAGCTTACTAACTGCATCCTTAAGTTGCACCTCAGGATCTACACAAGTTCTCAGTTGTTTTCCATCATCAGAATCTTTTGACTTTTCAACAGTGGCCATCATAGAAGCATGGTTCCCAGTTTTGAATTTTGGTTCTTCTTCATCACAGAATTCATTGTCATCTTCTTCCTCTTCACAGACAAAACTCTTCCTTTGCATTTTCTTACCAGATTTGAAGTCTCCCTTTTTGAAGAACCTTCTTTGAGGCTTCTTGAAGTTTTCATCTTCACTATCATCATCATTGATATTCTTCAAGCACTGAGAGGCAATGTGCCCAACTTTTCCACAACGTAAACATGCGAGAGGTAACTTCCCTTTGAATTTCCCTTTCCCCTTCTGGAACTTCTTTGCAATGAGAGAAAGAATGTATTTCTCTTCGTCATCATCACCGCTACTATCCTTTGAGATTTTCAATTTATCCATGGCCTTGAATGCCATTTCCTTGCTCACCTGAGTCGTAGCATCTTCTGGTTTGACTCTCATTTCATATGCTACCAAACTGCTCAGTAAGTCATCTAGAGAAAGTTTGGAAAGATCTATTTCCTCAAGAGCTGACACCTTCGCATTATACAAAGGTGGAAGTCTTCTTAATATTTTCTTTACAATATCAATGTCTTTGATTTCTTCGCCTAGACCCCGAATTGCTCCAACCACTTCAGTAATTCGATTGAAGAAAGAGTCTGCATTCTCGTCTGGATGCATCTTCAGATCATCAAACCGATTGTGTTGCACTTGTAGTTTCGCCTCCTTCACTTTGCTATCACCTTCATAAATATTCTCAAGTTTATCCCACATAGATTTTTCTGAGGTGCAATTCATCACCTTCAGGTAAATCTGATCAGAAAGGGCTGTTGTGAGAGCATTCTGTGCTTTAGCATCTGCATCAAGAAGTTTCCTGTCTGTTTCAGTCATAGCCAGACGTGTTGGATCAGTGACATGTATTCCTTGCACAGTAGAAAAAAGAACATCCATTACAAGAGATCTTAGATGAGATCTCATTCTGTTCTTCCAGATCTGGAAATTTCTTCCATAGAAGTGAGTGACACCCCTGACATTGACGGCGTTTTCCATGACGAAGAAGGTCAGATTCAACACCAGCAACCTTTACCCTCTGATACCACTTGAAGGACCCCGGGACACCCTGAGAGGGGAGGGGTGAATCTGGGTGACCACTTTTTCTTTTAAGGTGTTGGATCTTGTTCCCACGTTGGTAGGAACTTGTTGAACCTGTATGATGATTGTGATCAGAATGAAAACATTCACATGCACAGAGAAGACAGAGCCATTTTTACTTGGTTCATCACTAAGGGCTACGTCCAAGGAGCATACGCTGACAGGTTGCCGGTCTTACCTAAATCCACTATGCTTCACTAGCTGTGGATACAAAAGTTCGGGTACAGACACTCTGTCCCAGGCTCACTGCCTTTACAATTGTTCAGGGATAGCTCACTGCGTCCCTCGGGTCACTCCCGTTGACTCCCCCTGGCTCACTGCCGTTGGTGAAGTCCCACTCAGTTTATAGACGTGAGGGTCTCTTCTTCATTTGCATATGAGTGCATCTTTTGTTGTATGTAGATGCTCTATTGAGGTTCGATTCTCACCAGAAGAAGAATATCTCTTTGCCTCTAATGTACTGAGTAGTCTCTCGGCTTTCGTGCAGCTCCAGACACGCCGGTGGGCTTCAGCAAAACCAGGCGCGCTTTTCCAAGACAGTCGCGCAAGTCCCACTACGGCGCGCAAGTCCAAACTGGCGCGCAAGTGTCATCAACACACATGCGCGACTCTTCCTTCCCCAACTACAAACATGCGCGGTCCACTTCCTTTCTCTTCCAAACCACCTTGGGCGCACAGCCAAAATCCGGCGCGCAAGCTCTACTTGCGCGACAAAACCACCACCTGCGCCACTCAACCACCTGCGCAACGAGAGCTCGAGCAATATCTCGGCCTTGAACTCCATTCCAAATGAGGAGGGGTGGTCCAGTATTTATAGGCAAACTGGACCCCCTGCGCGGCGGCGCGCAATTCCTCGACGGCGCGCAAGTCTTGTCTTCAATAAACTCTATCGCGCAACTCACTTGCGCGACCCAACCAACAGTTTCCCGACCTTCTTTCATTAGCCAAATTTTGATGTTCTGATCCTCAAAAACATATGGCACGCAATTCTTTTATCCTCCAAGAGCACGGCGCGCAAGTACCTTTTCCAAAAACACTTTACTTTATTGGCCGATTTTTAGGCCCAAAAATTTGGCAAACACTGGGAAACAGCGCCACCTTCACTACTGTTTTCTTCTTGAACGGTATGATCGCTTTGTTGGTACACACCCTGAACTTCCACTGAGGATTGACAACAAACACAAACCATACACCAAATCATGCTTTGAAGAACCTGGTTCCAACAATCTCCCCCTTTGGGTTTGTTGGCAATCAGAATAAATTCAATAGATCTCCAACCATGAGCAAATCCAAAACGCAAGAATCAACTCAGCCAACACTCTAAGTCTACGTGAGCAATGCTCGGTGTAGAAAACAAGAGAGAAAGCTTGAATTGGGTCTTAGTGTTTTGAAATTCTCTATGACGCCCGATGTTATCCTTATTAAACTTCTCATCACAATCTTACACTACTCATCACAGAAGAATTTCTTGCCTTGAATTTATTCCTTTCTCCCCCATTGACAATAAAACCAAAGACAGAATAGTTTGTTCAACGTTCAGCTCAAGCCATACTCCCCCTGGATAGTATCTCCCCCACAAAACTGCATCACAGCCATAAGCAGATAAAAACAGTTAAAACAAACGGGGAGAGGGGACTTCCGGTGCCTCCTTATGCAGTAGGAGGTGGTCGAACACCGAGGTTCAACCGATGCTTCTCGAACACAGCCGTGGACAATGGCTTGGTTAGGATATCAGCCACTTGGTCATTAGTTCCAACCTGATCCATTTTAATCACTCCTTGTTCAACCTTTTCTTTGATAAAATGATATCGTATTTCAATATGTTTTGTATGAGAATGTTGAACCGGATTCTTCGTAAGATCAATTGCACTTTTGTTATCGCAATAAATCACCATTGGTTGCTGCACCTTATCACCAATATCTGTTAGCTGTTGCTTCATCCAAAGAAGTTGAGTGCATGCTTTTGTGGCAGAGATATATTATGCTTCAGCAGTACTAAGAGAAGTAATTTCTTGCTTCTTGCTCAACCAGCCAACACATTTATGCCCAATATAGAACGCTCCACCACTAGTGGACTTTCTGTCTACTACATCCCCAGCCCAGTCAGCATCAAAAAACGCTGATAATTCACTGTCCCTGCCTGTAGCAAAAAATAACCCGAAGTTATGTGTGCCTTGAATATACCTCATGATTCTTTTTACTGCTGACATATGTTCCTCCATTGGATTACTCCGAAAGCGGGCCGCAAGGCATGTTGCAAAGACAATATCTAGCCTTGTCGCTGTCAGATACAGTAGGCTTCCAATGATCCTCCTGTACATGGTGGGATCAACAGAGTTCCCATCCTCATGCTTTCCATGTTTAGTTCCAACATCAATCGGAGTTGACATTGGTTTGGAGTCTTGCATATTGAACTTCTTCAGCAACTCTCTTGCATATTTTTCCTGAGAAATGAAAGTGTATTCATTATTTTGAATCACTTGTAACCCCAAGAAATATGTGAGCTCCCCAATCATAGACATTTCAAATTCTGATTTCATGTGGTTGGCAAATTCATCCACTGATTTCTGCCTGCTGCCACCAAAAATGATATCATCAACGTAGACAAGAACCATGAACTGATCTTTTGGAGAATTCTTCACATAGAGATTGTGATCAACTCCTCCTCTTTTGAATTCCAACTTCTTGAGATATGAATCTAGCCGTGAGTACCATTCTCGTGGTGCCTGCTTCAAACCATATAGAGCATTCTTTAGTTTGCAGACCTTTGTTTCATCGGTACCCAAGACAAAACCCACCGGTTGTTCAATGTAGACTTCTTCTTCGAGTACACCATTCAAGAATGTTGTCTTAACATCCATTTGATATACTTTATATCCTCTTTGGAGTGCCATGGCAAGGAAAAGCCTGAATGATTCTAGTCTAGCAACTGGAGCAAAGGTTTCTTCAACATCAATACCATCAATCTGGGAGTATCCTTTACATACCAGTCGTGCCTTGTTTCTGATAACACTTCCATGCTCATCAAACTTATTTTTGAAGATCCATTTGGTACCAATCACATTGTGACCTTCGGGTCTCTGGACAAGATCCCATGTCTGATTCTTATCAATCTGATCTAATTCATCATTCATGGTTTTCACCCAAGATTCATCTTTTGCAGCTTCTTCGAATGAGGATGGCTCTACAACTGATAAAAATGCAGATTGCGTGGTATTCCTCATCCTTCTGGTTTGAGTGGGTGCAATCCTATCCCCAATTATGTTGGATGGATCAATCTCAGCTCTTCGATTTCTCCTGCGAGGTTTAGTAGAATTCTCTTCAGCCATAGCTTCTTCTTCAGATTCTTCTTCTAAGTCAACATCATTATGTGATTGAAGAGTGTTTTGAATAGCTTCCTCTATTTCTGTATTTGTAGTTTCTTCATGTCCACATTCTTCATGACTTTCTATCACATCAGCATATGACGTCCGTGAAGCATTTGTGGTTTTCTCTTCAATTATCTTAACATCATTGCTTTCCACAATCCTTCCCAAATGATTGTTGAAACATTTGTAGGCTTTGCTGTTCATTGAGTAACCGAGGAAGATTCCTTCATCTGCATTGTCACCATATTTCGCCTGATTTCCTTCTTTGTTCCTGATGAAGCACTTATTTCCAAAGACACGAAAGTATTTTAGAGAAGGCTTCCGTACATGCCACAATTCATATGGTGTCTTCGTCTCACCCATATAAAGTCATGTTCGATTCTGAATGTATACTGCAGCTTGAACAGCCTCTTTCCAGTAATGTCGTGGAATACGACTCTCAATCAGCATAGTTCGTGCCATGTTGTTCACATGTCGATTCCTTCGTTCAACAACTCCATTTTTCTGTGGAGTTCTCACAGCAGCTACCTCATGTTGTATCCCATGCTTCTCCAGATAATTTTCAAATTCAATGGGCGTGTATTCTCCTCCATTTTCAGATCGCAACACTTTGATTGTTCGTCCAGTATCATTCTCGGCGATTTGCTGATATGTTTTCATGCAGTCAAGGACCTGTCGTTTCCGGTGAATGACCATCACACATGCCATTCGACTGTAATCATCTATGAAAAGGACAAAGTACCTTTCTCCATGAGTTCCGACAACATTTATTGGACCACAAACATCTGTATGAATCAGATCAAGAAGGTGAGATGCCTTTTTCTTCTTTGGCCGATATGAACTGCAGACCAGCTTCCCACGAATACAAGCATCACAGGATTTTTCCCGCTCACGCTTCAGGTTGGGGATGTCCATGACAATTCTCAATTTTGATATTTTCTCCATGTCTTGTTGATTGATGTGTCCCAATCTCCGATGCCACAAATTGTTTTCTTCTTCAACAGTCATGTAACATACATTTTCTTCACTATCAACCTGATACAAGTTGCCTTCTGTTCTGCATCCTTTCATAAGTGAATTGTCGGTTTTTCCCTTCATGGTGCATCCTTTCTGATTAAAAGTAACTATAAGTCCTGAGTCACAGAGTTGACTCACGCTAAGGAGATTATGGCGTAGGCCATCTACGTAAAGGAATTCAGTCTTCTTTAGTTCTCCATTATCTAATTGGGTACTTCCACTCCCTTTGATTTTCAGAGCCCCATCATTACCAAATCTTACTATACCATCAACATTCTTTATGATATTCGTTAGTAGGCCGGCATTACCTGTCATATGAGATGAACAACTGCTATCCAGAATCTAGGTACTGTTGTTCTTTGTAGCTTTGAGGGCTACCTTTGCAAGGTTTTATTTCTCAATCTTCTTCCTTTCCTTCCATGAGACATTAGATTGAGTATATAGGACTGATGGCCTTTCAACTATCTCTTCCGCATACCTAGGTTCTTCATAGTCAATGTCTTCTGTGAGAGGTGAGAACCTGTTTAAAAGAGCAACACTGTCTTGCTGACGAGACTTGACTTGTCTTGAACTTCGGTATGAGGTGTCTATGTATCTTTTCTGCCTACAATTAATGGCCTTATGACCAAAGTTAGAACAACAAAAACATTATCCATAGAAATTATTTCTTCTATGAGAATTAGGATATGAGATTGTTCTCCTTTTTTGAGTATCTATATCTTCTCCATTCAGATAGCTTCTTGCCTCTTCACAATAAGACATGGTATGGCCCAGATAGCCAAAGATCTGACACTTCATGAGAGGAAATGTCTTCTCACTTGAATTTCTCCTTATACCTTCTTCCTTGGGAGAATAGTAAGAATGTCTGTCATTTTTGAATGTTTGAGGATAATTTTCAGGTCTCCTTTTAGTTTGGATTGTGGGTTCCTTTTTTAGCACTCTAGGTAACATTTCATCATGTTCAACATTCATCTTGTCTTTCTTTTGGATCTTTTCACTTCCAGCAGTTGATGACTCAGCCTCACAACCAATTCCACTCTTTCCCATGCAAGCAGGTCTTTGATCACTCAAGACTTTTCCAACCCCATCTGAACCACACTTGGCTCTTGCAAGTAATTCTGCATCTGATAATCTTCCGAACTATATTTTCTTCCTCGATTCTTTTGGAACTGATTCTGTCTCCATTTTACTCCTTAGAGTAACTACTTCCTCCTCAAGACCCTCAACAGTCTTGGATTTTTCATTCAGTCTGGATGTGAGGTCATTGATGACCTTTGCCTACTCTTCAATTCTCAGCTTCATATCAACTGCATCATCATTGCTTTCAATTATTTTAGACTGTACCTTCACAAATTCTTCAGGTCGTTCAATTTCAGCTTCAATTTGATCAACATATTCAGTTGATTCTTCTACAATTGATTTCCACTTATTGCAGCTCTTACATTTAATCTTAAGCTTACTAACTGCATCCTTAAGTTGCACCTCAGGATCTACACAAGTTCTCAGTTGTTTTTCACCATCAGTATCTTCTGACTTTTCAACAGTGGCCATCATAGAAGCATGGTTTCCAGTTTTGAATTCTGGTTCTTCTTCATCACAGAATTCATTGTCATCTTCTTCCTCTTCACAGACAAAACTCTTCCTTTGCATTTTATTACCAGATTTGAAGTCTCCCTTTTTGAAGAACCTTCTTTGAGGCTTCTTGAAGTTTTCATCTTCACTATCATCATCATTGATATTCTTCAAGAACTGAGAGGCAATGTGCCCAACTTTTCCACAACGGAAACATGCAAGAGGTAACATCCCTTTGAATTTCCCTTTCCCCTTCTGGAACTTCTTTGAAATGAGAGAAAGAATTTCTTTCTCTTCGTCATCATCACCGCTACTATCCTTTGAGATTTTCAATTTATCCATGGCCTTGAATTCCATTTCCTTGCTCACCCGAGTTGTAGCATCTTCTGGTTTGACTCCCATTTCATATGCTACCAAACTGCTTAGTAAGTCATCTAGAGAAAGTTTGGAAAGATCTATTTCCTCAAGAGCTGACACCTTCTCATTATACAGAGGTGGAAGTCTTCTTAATATTTTCTTTACAATATCAATTTCATTGATTTCTTCGCCTAGACCCCGAATTGCTCCAACCACTTCAGTAATTCGATTTAAGAAAGAGTCTTCATTCTCGTCTGGATGCATCTTCAGATCATCAAACTGATTGTGTAGCACTTGTAGTTTCGCCTCCTTCACTTTTCTATCACCTTCATAAATATTCTCAAGTTTATCCCACATAGATTTTTCTGAGGTGAAATTCATCACCTTTAGGTAAATCTGATCAGAAAGGGCTGCAGTGAGAGCATTCTGTGCTTTAGCATCTGCATCAAGAAGTTTCCTGTCTGTTTCAGTCATAGCCAGACCTGTTGGATTAGTGACATGTATTCCTTGCACAGTAGAAAAAAGAACATCCATTCCAAGAGATCTTAGATGAGATCTCATTCTGTTCTTCCAGATCTGGAAATTGCTTCCATAGAAGTGAGGGACTCCCCTGACATTGACGGCGTTTTCCATGACGAAGAAGGTCAGATTCAACACCAGCTACCTTTACCCTCTGATACCACTTGAAGGACCCCGGGACACCCTGAGAGGGGAGGGGTGAATCAGGGTGACCACTTTTTCTTTTAAGGTGTTGGATATTGTTCCCACGTTGGTAGGAACTTGTTGAACCTGTATGATGATTGTGATCAGAATGAAAACATTCACATGCACAGAGAAGACAGCCATTTTTACTTGGTTCACCACTAAGGGCTACGTCCAAGGAGCATACGCCGACAGGTTGCCGGTCGTACCTAAATCCACTATGCTTCACTAGCTGCGGATACAAAAGTTCAGGTATAGACACTCTGTCCCAGGCTCACTGCCTTTACAATTGTTCAGGGATACCTCACTGCGTTCCTCGGGTCACTCCCGTTGACTCACCCTGGCTCACTGCCGTTGGTGAAGTCCCACTCATTTTATAGACGCGAGGGTCTCTTCTTCATTTGCATAAGAGTGCATCCTTTGTTGTATGTAGATTCTCTATTGAGGTTCGGTTCTCACCAGAAGAAGAATATCTCTTTTCCTCGAATGTACTGAGTAGTCTCTCGGCTTTCGTGCAGCTCCAGACACGCCGGTGGGCTTCAGCAAAACCAGGCGCGCTTTTCCAAGACAGTCGCGCAAGTCCCACTACGGCGCACAAGTCCAAACTGGCGCGCAAGTGTCATCAACACACATGCACGACTCTTCCTTCCCCAACTACAAACTTGCGCGGTCCACTTCCTTTCTCTTCCAAACCACCTTGGGCGCACAGCCAAAAACCGGCGCGCAAGCTCTACTTGCGCGACAACACCACCACCTGCGCGACTCAACCACCTGCGCGACGAGAGCTCGAGCAATATCTCGGCCTTGAACTCCGTTCCAAATGAGGAGGGGTGGTCCAGTATTTATAGGCAAACTGGACCCGCTGCGCGGCGGTGCACAATTCCTCGACGGCGCAAAAGTCTTATCTTCAATAAACTCTGTCGCACAACTCAGTTGCGTGACCCAACCAACACTTGCGCGACCTTCTTTCATTAGCCAAATTTTGATGTTCTGATCCTCACTACTGTTTTCTGCTTGAACGGTATGATCGCTTTGTTGGTACACACCCTGAACTTCCACTGAGGATTGACAACAAACACAAACCATACACCAAATCATGCATTGAAGAACCTGGTTCCCACAGATACTGGAGAAAAAAAATCATAAACAATCATATCATAACTTATGAAATAAAATGGGTATCATAAACATGTAATAGTTTCATAAAATATTGAAAAATATATGTTTCATAATCATTTCATGAGAATCCTAACCCTTGAAAAAAAATATGTATCATAAACCTATAACTCATGAATGGGAAACATATTTCATAAACTTTTAAACTGTGAATGGAAATGAGGTTTAATAAATACCATGCCATTAAGCATAAAGTATTCATATAATGATTATTAATATAACCCTAAGAAAACATCCTAGAAGGAAATGAGTTTCACAATCATATTTAATAATTAATGTAAAATAATTTTACAATATCTTCCAAAAACATTACTTGATGAAAATATCGATTCTATTAAGAAAAATAATTTTTAATAAATTATACTATTTGAAAATTATTTTCTTATAAATTCACTTTAAAATATATAAATAATACATCAAATCAGTTGGGAAATATTTTCTTGGAAAACATAAAAATAGTCATCATAACATTTTAGATGAAATTTTAATTCAAAAAAAATTTAAAACATCTAATTAAATATTGAAATTTTTTTTGAAACCCATATCATTGAACATACATTGAATATATATACATAAAGATAGAAAACATTATGATACCAATTTTCATTGGAAACATTTTAAAGAACATTGGAAACATTTTGAAATCAATTTTCCCTGACAATTATTTTTAAAATAAATTTCATATAAATTTCCCTTTATAAATGAAAATTAATATTCAAGTTAGTGATGATGGGTAAATCCATTCATGTGATATGAGGAAAAATGAAAATTCATTTTCCATGGAATAAAGGATAGAAAAATGCCTTGTTATGATAGAGACAAGACGAATCCTTTGAATTCATTGGTAAAAGATAAAAAGGGTAAAAAATTATTTTTTAAAATTTAGGATAATTGTACAATGTTCCCATAAATCCGTTTTAGAAAACATGGCTTTTAAGGAACATATATTTTCAACCGAAGAGAGGGTAATTCTAGGCTTCCTTAAAAACACTTTCTTAACTATATTATCTACCAATGAGAAGAAAAATTGTACCAACTAGATTAATAAATTATGAATATCCATAGTGGAATAACAGTAATGAATTTTCTTGAGAAATTGGTTATAATATTTAATCAAAGGAAGAATAAACATAAGAAATCATAAAGAGCGATCACATTATTTTAATAAACAATTATCACATGGTAACATAGGATCGTACTCTCCATTTAAGAAAATAAATTTAAATTAATATTAGTATATAATAAAATTATGTTTATTCATGATATATCATGCAACATAGAAGTATTTATTCATCAAAATTAATTTAGTTTCATAACAAAACATAAATCTCAATGAAGTAAATTCAAGAAAAACCAATATTACTAATATGAAATAAATTTAAACATAAACCGTTGGATATTAAGGACATAGAGTGGATATGAAAATACAAATAAATTAACAATTATATTCATTGATTACATCCATGGTCAGTATACACACAACACAAAAGGAATGGGTTCTTAATGAAGCATGTATCTCCTCGAAATAATTAGGGATATGAAATAAATTTTCCTCCTGTCCTGATCTAATCATACTCATTAAAACCTCCTGTATAATAAATAGAAATTTTCCAAAAATATAGATTAGAAATTATTTTTAATTATAATACCATAAACATTTTGATTATAGATTTATTTTATGTGCATGTTAAAAATTCTATGTCATGGATTCACTTTGTCTTATATCCTCTTTATTTTTTGCATATATCGTAAGTTTCTATATCATGGGTCATTATACTTGTATCATGATTTCTAGAATTTAAACATTGATTTTAATGTAATTTACATTCTATAAATGTGTATTATAATAATTTGTATAATATATAAGTAATAAACCGAATACACTACTCATGGAGACATACAACTGTACATACATATGAATATTGTTTTAATTTATTTTTCTATTGAAAGATGAATTTAAAAGAAATATATATATAAATGGTAAATTAGATTTATATTGTTTTTATATATATCATATATATACACTAGTACCATATTTAATACATTCCATGTAGTGTATGATTGAATCACATAACTTTTAGGGGGTGATATTCCTCACTTCCCCAAACAAAATTACCATATTTACCCCTAATAGAAATTAAAAAACTATGTGTTATAAAAGGAATAAAAAAAGAATGAATGCATAATAAATATATAATATGACATATATATATATATCTATTTTCCATCATAATTTTCAATAGCAGAGGTGGTAAAGGTAAAATGAACAATCAATATTTTGTGAGGTTGTAGTTTGTTGTACACATAAATAGTATGTTATGTACCCATTATATAATAGTGTGTGAAAGTGTATATATTACCTATATAATAAAAAATACTATTATATTTAAGATAATAATATTTTTTATAAAATAATTTAACCAATATATTTTATGGGAGTAGAATGAAATTTATGGAAAGGAGCTTTAGAGGAGACATTTCCATTCAATTTTGTAACTCATTTTCATTTGTGCCAAAAGTAATCATTAGAATGATTTATGGCCATGGTGAGGCTTCGTGGAATTTTTTTTGGATTTTAGGAAATTTATTGGCATGAAAATGACATATCTTATGTTGTTTGAGAGGTTTTATTAATGGAGAGAGTTTGTGGCCTTTATAGGGAATATAAATAACGAACATGTATTTTTTTTAAAATGTTAACTCTGCTAATTTATTTACATAAGAATTCATAAAAAAATAACCATAATCACTAATTCAAGTTTACTAATAGATGAATTTACATAAAATTTATGTTAGACAAGTGTTTATGTTTTTTGGATATTATTTTTAATGTTTAGTACTGTATTAACATTATTTTCCTAATAATTGTTTAATTAATTTTAGACAATTTCCATGTTATATTTGGTGAAAAACTAATTTTACCATATTATACATAAAAATTATTATTATTCCTAATATGGAATCCATTTTTAAACATTCACAATAGAAAAGTATAAAATATTAATTTAACATCAATTTCACGAATGGGATGACACTAGGGGTCTTTAAGTAAAAACGTCCAAACTATTACTATGATTTTATACACAATTTCAAGGTAAAATTGATTCCAATGATCTAAATAGGATTAATTGATAAAAAAATTATCCAATTAAACATTTAAAAACAAGTAACATATAATTTAACAATATAAATAAATAATATGAAAAATTGGTTTGGAAATAAGATTTGATATTTTTCACTATTCCTCAAAAAATAAGGTTTCCCAGAAAAATACCGAAAATTATCCCTATGACAATTACGAAAATTTAAATTAAAAAAAATAAATTTTATTTTACTAAATAAAATATCTAAAATTTTATAATATTTATATTATTATTTGTTTTCATATAATCAAATTAAAAGTAGTTCTTTTGATGAAATAACGATTTCAAACATATAAGGTCTTTAGAAAAATATATATCATTCACCATCAATACGATTTAGTAATAAAAAAATATCTGAAAGCTTTTTATCAATATTATTATTACTAATTTTAATATCTATATTAAAATAATATCATTTTAATAAGTAATATAGGAAAAAAAATTTGTAGAAACATAGTGATGTGTGTATCATATGACAAGTTAGTGTTTTGTGTTGCGTATGCCAAGTTAGTGTTGCATTTAATGTATTCCTAGTAACAAGAAAACCTATTTTTTCTATGTATTCAAGCTAAATTTTTTGTTTTTTATAGTTCACCATTAACATGGTGTTACGTATAATGCAATAAAAATATTGCGATTTGATATAAAATAGAATATTATCAATGGTTCATGAAATAGAGATTTTTAAAAAGGTTAAATTCATTATAAGAAGTAATAAAAATAACTTACTGGTGTTACAATATGGGTATCTATAGTTGATGACTCATGAAAATAATAACCCTACAGATGATGTCATGTGGGTAACTCTACTACATCTTTTCGGATGTTTGAGGAACTACAAACATGGTAGAATTATGTATTGTATATGGGACATTGAAACCTTATTTTCATACTCACATTTAGTGATGTAACTCTCAAGTAGAAATATTGGGTTAAATATATACACTTATATTAATTTTATATTTCATTGAAATTCTTCTTGTGTAATGTAGTGGATGATGCTCTATTCTAGAAAACATATACATTGGCAATTAAATAGTCTAGTATTGGGTGGAATTTGATGAACAAGTATTTTTAGGTGAATTTGGATGTTCTAAATTATCATGGGAAACCTGTATTGGTAGAATCATTAGGGATATTTCATATAATAGATAGAGTAATGAGGATACATATATTTTATAGTGGAAGATTTATCCTAAGATCGAGTGTCTTATGTGATGAACCACCACCAAGTAAGGTCATCGTTTAGGATCTGATTCTACAATAACATGTAATTGTCTTGTTTCCCTTAGACATATAGGTAGAATTGATGTTGGAGTATCATGCCTCTATATAGATAGTATACCCTGGACTCACCAGGTTGTATCAGTATATATGCATCTAGTATTAGTGCTTGTGTTTTTTGTGGAATATCATAGGTTTTATCATATATTGATCCACCTAGTAGTAGGAGAAGCTTGAGCACTAGTGGAATGTAAAAAAATTAATACCTATCTAAATTATAAGATGGATATGATATTACTATACTATGTATTTTGTTATTGTTTTTTTCCCCCAATGAATTGATATAAAATCAGTTAACATCAACATGTTTTCTAATGAGTTGAAATTTTTACATATAAAGGGTATCTTTTCAATTGATGAGAATTTAAGGATATATGATTGAGAGATAATAAAATATTATTATATTACACACATTATCATATATAATTTATATGCTTGATTTATATCATGATTGTGGAATGGTTTGTAGAAATCCATTGGAAGTAGGTGCATTTGAGTATAACCATTAATCCATAAGAAATAGGCAGTCCATGTAAAATATATAGGCCTTGGATGACTTTTTTTATTCATATTTAATTAAATTTATTGGTTTATGGAAAACACACCAAGAATATACATTATTTTATTATAGTAATATATTTGAAGAAACTCTATGTAAGGAACAATACTTAAACATTACATATTCTAATTATTTTAAATGTGAATTCAATTTATTACAACCTAAATGATCTTTTAGGTCAAGTGATTTAAATAATTAAGGTTAATTCATACATTATATACTGATAAAGTTTATGTAGAAACATATACACAATATAAATTTAAAAAAAAATACATTAAAAGTCGTTTTTTATCTTCATGAAAAATTTGTCAGATTTCCCCCGATGATTACATACTTATCTCTATGCCCCAATAAATCCATCAGAAATTTTTTTATGAAATTTTCTATTTTAATAAAATATAATTATTATTGAAAATTTTAATGAAACTAGTAGTCTAGTGAAAACCCATAAGAAACTTTTCTAAAAAACCCACCACTTTACCCCAAAAAGAAATCAAAATTTCCAAAAGAAAAATATCATTCATTCTAAATATCAGATGACTATCATGAAAACATGTAATAAATAAAATAATATTAAAGTACGTGACTTGGGACATTATTTACCATATTAAACATGCAAATAGAATAAAAAATATGGTCATATTCAATATCTAGTGTACCGAATTCATTAGAGGTTATAACATAACCACCCATCATAGGTTTTGCATGGAACTAGTCATAATTGGTTATAATCATAACCACACATTCTTTGTTTAACATGGAACCAACATCCATTGGTTAATAACTCAACCACCCATCATTATAAACAATTAAAAAAGCCACATCATAATCATACATCATGGATACATTGTAGATACCCGAAGCTTGACGTACATGGACATTACATTACTTTTGTAGAATACTTAGTACATAACAAAAACACACACATAAGGATCGTAATAGTTTAGTGTCTTTGGAAACTCAGAATATAATCTCTTAATCGTGTTGAAAGATCTTCAACATCTCCCATAAAGATCTTCCTTTTTTTACCTAAAATCTTTTTTTATATCCTGGGGAAAAGAAAACATAAAAGGGTGAGCTCAAATGCTCAGTAAGGGTAAACAAAAGAAATATCAATCACATCATATTCATAAAAACATACCTTTTGGAAATCATAACCTGCAAAAGAGAGCATAATTTCATAACATGGGATAAATCATGGCCGTGAAATATAATCACAATAATCATGACTTAAAACATGAATCTTTGTGTCATACACACATAATCATAGAGAATCATTTCTTGTTAGTCAAGACTCATTGCCAAGACTATCTTAGAGGATAAAGTCCCATTCTGAACCGAGTCGCCCTCGTTTCAGTCCTGTTTCACTGAACCAGTATAACCTTCCATTCCAGCCATGTCTATCTCATGAGATATAAAATCTTTACCCAATGCATTGTAGGGAGATATAGATCCCACCCATCTCATAATGATACCATTCTTATGTGTGCCACAAAATCATAAATCATACGTCATTGCATAACCCATGTAATAAAAATGGGAATCTTTAAACATTGTGACATCATAAAACAATTCATATAAGATAAAATATTTCATAAAAATATTTCCATCACAAAATAATAAAATCCATGTAATAATAGGGATATAAACAGAACCCTATGTAATCTTAGATGGAAAATAATTTTGATAAAACAGTTGAAATGAATTCTTGAGGAAAATATCCTTTCTTCTTCAAAATCAATTTCTTTTCACAAAACTTCATGCAATTTTAAAAGAAAGATATTTTATTGAAAATAGTCATGAAATATTTTGGAGGAAGCTTCATGAAAATAAGGCTTTATAAAACCGTAAAAATCTGTTCATGCTGTATAAGTTAAAAAAACATTCTTCTCGTACATTTGTCGGAAAAGTCAAAAAGTACCTCGTACGAAAAATGACAAAAGATTCCTTTCATATCTTTTACTAAAAACTCACCTAAGGGTAAAATTGGATATAAAATATTTTTTAAGGATGGAAATAATATTACATATTGAGGTAACATGGATTTGGATGATAAAATACACCCCAGTAATTACCAAAGTAAAAACAATCTCGAATAAAAGTGAGATTGTGATATTTCCCTTACCTTAGGTACGATTTTCTTCGTAAGTGTCCGAACCTCCTGTATAATGATTTAAATAATGTCATTGACTTCTTACAGAATCATATTCATTGTTATTATATCATATATGGTTCACTTATAACTTTATATTACCCGTTCTTTTGTAAATTAATGTTAAAGTAGCATTTTGGGTAAAATCGTCTCATTTGTCGTTCGTGTTTTAACTTGTAATTATACATATGATTACATAGATAATTATTACTTAATTATAGAATATAAAACATGATTTATATATAATATATATTCAGAATATATATATATATAATGGATCGATAAATGGAATGAAATACACCGTTCATGGAGACGGTAGGCCGTACGTACGCATGAACGCTGTTTTCTTTTCATTATTGAATTGAGTGGAATTATGTAGATGACATACATATATATAAACATAAATCTAGTATCATTATTATGTAATATATTTCATGATTAATTATTATATATACTTTATAATCATTTATGAATGGTTAAAGTGGAGAATGAATCTCATCGCGTCGTGGAGACGGTAGTCTGTACGTACGCACGAGCGATGATATCATTTCCATAATTATTTAATTGAGTTGGAGTGGATGATACAATATATCAGAATCAATATTATGTTCTAATAACTATGTATAGTTATTCTTTACAACATTATACCCATCCATGTATGGTGGTGGTGGAAAATAGATTACACCACAGCGTGGAGACGTTATTCCGTACGTACGCACGCGTGATGATTTCTTTTTCCGTAGGATGGATAGATGGTGAAATGGGGTTTTTTCATACTTATAATAACATATCAGTATATGAGTGATAATTATGTTATTACTTCATAATAAAACAACCTAAGAAGAAGAAGTGGAAGAAGAAATAAAGATGAAAGAATCGGTAACGGAAATTACCTCTTCTTTGAAGCGCCTCTTTGAGACCTCCTCTTAGGGTACCAAAATTGGTCTTTGAGGAATAACAGAACCTCTAGGATGTTTCTAGGGAAGTGTAGAAGATAATTTGGAAGATTTTGGCCGAGTTTGAATGCTCAAGGTTGTGTGAGGAAGAGACGGAGGATGTTCCCTTTTATAACGGAGGAGAGGGGCTCCTTTGGAAAAACTAAAAATATTATTTTATTATAAAGTCAAGTTCGGTTTTAAATAGCTCCAAATTAATTTATTTCGAGGCTAAGGTGGGGATGGGTCGAAATCCTCTCATAAAATAGAATTTAGACTTGTTTAGGTTCCTATTTTAACCTTATCATTTAGATTTAACATTAAGTTAAATAATTTTACTTCTACCGTGTCTTCTTGTGTTCTTACACTATAAGGTTAATAAACTTACTATAAGAAGCCAAACGAACCCCAAATTGTTTATTATTAACATATATAACCTTATCTAAGTCATTTGGGCGAACCTTAGATTTTTAGGAATAAAATAACAATTAATAATATAATATTTGTTTTAAAAACTATTTTATGTCAATTTTGACACTATTTAGTAATTGATTTTTGTGAAAATCGTAACAGAGTGATAAGTTCTAAAAAAGTTAATTAAATCAATAATAACATGTCATATTAACCTATAAAATTAGTGGAATTCATAAAAAGTCTTAAATTACATTTATTTTGGATAACATCAATTATGTCAATATTTCATTAATAATATAATTACTGCATCATCTTTGTGTCATAAATAAATTAAATTATTTGATGTCTAAAAAATACAAATAAAATATCATAATGTATTAAATCGTTTTAGATTTCTAATGAATATTTAAAATAGAATTTGTCTTATGTATAAACCTATATTAAAAATGTTTTAGTAAATAAACATTGATTTTAACTCTTTTAGCCCTTCTTTAAACAAATTAATAATAAATGTCCTAATCTAATCCAAGTGAGCCTAAATGGTCATATTTTATTCCTAAGTTTGTTTTTGGTCGAATTACACTTGTACAATAGAATTAGGACATGTGTTAGGTTAATAATAATATCATTTCTACCCTTAATTACCCTATTTACTTTTAACCGTGGTAAAAAAAGAAAAAAGTTACTATTCACCAAAAAATTATTTTCATCTCATTGAACAACATTTTACTTACTGACATCAACCGTGTCTCTCAGATTTTTTAAATTCTACTCCCAGAAGCGGTAAAATTAAGTTTTATGAAAAATTCAGTTTTTTAACTACCACTTAGTGGTTTCACTATTCATCAAAAATTGAAAGTTTTCAGTAAAATGCCAAAAATTAGGCCTAAGATATATTTGATATTATGAACTCAAAAATGATTTCAATTTTACCAAATTCAAAAAATATCAGTTGAATTAATTAATTTAAAAATTAATTCCCGTCGTCAAAACAAATAGCGTGTTTTTAAGAGATAATAACTATCAAAAGATTGACACTTGTTTAGGTCTGGTTTAAATGTGAAATTACATCCAATGACCAACATTGTATTAAATTATAAAAATATATTCTAAATATACTTTAAAACCACTAAAATTAATAATTTATCACTATTAATTCTTTCTATTGAAAAAGTTGTTTTTAATTAAAATTTAATAATTTTCACTATTCATCAAAATATGAAAGTTATCCGAAAATCACCAAAATTTCACCCTAAGCTAATTTCGATATTACGAATCCAAAAATTAATTCCATTTTAAAAAATAAAATTTACAAAATTTCCAAAAGTGGTTATTACTATTCATAACAGCTAGTTTTAATAATATTTTAATAGCATATTGTTGTTTAGCGAAACTTGGTGTTGCGTACAAAAAACGCTATCGTGGAAGGTCATGATTGCGTGTAATTCAAGCCAGGTCAGAGATGTGTGTTGTGAAATCTCCTTTTGGTGTAGCGTATAACACAAGACATTAATGAAATTAAAAAAGAATATTTTTCATAAAATCTCGGGGTGTTACATTCTACCCCCCTTAAAATGAATTTCGCCCACGAAATTCGTCGGGGTTATAAATGGTTTACTACTTGAAAGTTTCATTAATAGAAACCCACATCGTAAAAAGGAATACCAAAACCAATCATTAAAAACAAAAGTATGAAACATAACGGTTACCCAAATAAACTAATCACTCGGTTTCCACATAGGTGAAAATATGGATATGGAAGAAAAATCTAACCATCATGTTCTGAGGGAGAGTGGTAGAGAACATGGCTATGGAAAATCCAACAATCACAAATCCTTAAATTTGTGATGATCTAAGGTACCAACTGATTAATCAGATGTAAGAGCAGTAGGACAACATTTTTGGTTTTCAAGATAGTTTCCCTAAAGTTGAAAAATTTGAACTAGAATAAATACTTAATTTATTTTGGTACAATATCACTGTTGTTCGTGCCTTGAACAATTTCCACTTCATCTCTTAAATAAATGAAGTTGAATTTTTTATTCGTGAAGTGTTAGCAGATCATGTGATAGAATGACGAGTCATTCCATCTATCTCAAACAAAAGGTTAGCAAAAGTTATTAAATATACATAAGTCATTCTATAGTGAGATTAATCATATATGGTTCCTAAAATGGACTTATACTTCATATATCATACTGCTTAATATAATAAAACTAGTTTGTACTAACCAGGGACTTCCTGTAGGCCAGTGGTTGGCGATAAAGGCCATTCGCACTTCGGTTGTGGGTTTGATTCCCACAGCCCTGTCCGACGCGATGGGATGTCACCCGTCCTGCAGGTTTTCCTTTTTCTAAAGCTATATTACACTAACATCCCGTCAATAATATCGAAAAACGTTTTATCCTAACTTATGTCCAACATAATCCATTCTAATCTTTAGGCTTATCTAAAATACTTCGGTCCACTCTCATAACATAGTGAAAATGATTACCAGAGATTTAATACCATCGTTGATCCCCATATATCGTAATACTGCATTCCTATCTTGTTGGTGACATTCCAATCATTCGAAGGCCTTAATCATTTATTCCATTGAACCTTAGTGAAAACATGAATGTAGTTAAAAGTTAATACTTTCCACAAACCAAAATCCTCAAAATTCTTTATAATCAAACCATTATATCACTTAGTCCTTATATCAATCATGAGCTCATGAATACTGTCAAACATTTCATTTTCACTTTATCACTTCATTATGCGCATATCATCCACATTCCAAAAAATATCTGACTAACCTTTCATTGTTACTCATACCATTCATCATAAACTTTCAAAACATAAGGAAACACAACAATGTAACAATCCTTAGATTTCTTTTCATTCTATAGTACAACATTACAATTGATAAACAAGTAATCATTCCACTACCTTCTTAAACCATTGACCGAGATTCAACAATTCTTTCATCTCACATATCATTTGTAGTCTCTTCATCATCATCAACAAAAATACCACCCATACGACCATACCGATTCTCTTCATGAGACATTCCCTTAGGGAATTGGTTTGCATAATGCCTGTACATTCCACATTTAAAACATTTAACCATTGTTGATGTCGTAGAAATACCATTAACCTCATCCATGGTGTTAACTGAAACATTTCCATTGCACTTACTAGATTTGTGTCCTTCTTTTACACACCCAAAGAATCTTCCAGTTCCTTTGAAACATTCTCCTTGATTCCTCTTCCCACATGATTTACATAGGGGAAATTGAACTTTCTTTCCTCTATGATCATCATGAAACTCCATCTTTCTCTTATTAGTCGAGTCAGGAAACTTACCAAATTTTACTTTATTGATCATATTATGAGATTGATGATTCGGAATAATAATGATGTTTGGACTTCCAAATCCCATTTCATTTGATTTCTTATAAAGAATATCATTCCATTGTCCATCATATCCTCTATTATCGTGAATCATCTTGTTTCCACCCATTTTATAAAACCCAAAAAGAATAGTGTGAGATGAAAAAATCATAATAAAGGGGGAGTAACTTCAATATCTAACATCTTAGGTTAAATTCTAAGATCATTACCGTAGTGCAAGGACTATATCATATATGTATACTTATCCTTAGGGACATCCCTAGACATACCTTAGAAATATCTCTAAGGATCTCACTAACGTTTTCGCATCCTAGTTTCCAAAGGTTGACTAAGCCTTTCCTCTGATACCAACTATAGAGACCCGAAACTTGACGTACATGGACATTACATTACTTTTGCGGAATACTTAGTACATAACAGAAACACACACACAATGATCATAATAGTTTAGTGTTTTGGGAACTCGGAATATAATCTTCTAATCGTGGTGAAAGATCTTCAACATCTCCCATAAAGATATTCCTTTTTTTACCTAGAACCTTTCTTTATATCCTGGGGAAAAGAAAACATAAAAGGGTGAGCTCAAATGCTCATTAAGGGTAAACCAATGAAATATCAATCACATCATATTCATAAAAACATAACATTTGGAATTCTTAACCTGCAAAAGAGAGAATAATTTCATAACATGGGATAAATCATGGCCGTGAAATGTAATCCCAATAATCATGACATAAAACATGAAACTTTTTGGCACACACACATAATCAGAGAGAATCATTTCTTGTTATTCCAGACTCATTTCCAAGACTATCTTAGTGGATAAAGTCCCTTTCTGAACCGAGTCACCCTCGTTTCAGTCCTGTTTCACTGAACCGGTATAACCTACCATTCCATCCATGTCTATCTCATGAGATATAAAATCTTTACCCAATGCATTGGAGGGAGATATAGGTCCCACACATCTCATAATGATACCATTATTATGTGTGCCACATAATCATAAATCATACATCATTGCATAACCTATGTAATAAAAATGGGAATCTTTAAACATCATGACATCATAAAACAATTCATATAAGATAAAAGATTTCATAAAAATATTTCCATCACAACATAATCAAATCAATGTAATAATAGGGACAGAAATAGAACCCTATGTTATCTTAGATGGAAAATATTTTTGATAAAACAGTTGAAATGAATTCTAGAGTAAAATATCCTTTCTTCTTCAAAATCAATTTTTTTCACAAAACGTCATGCAATTTTAAAAGAAAGATATTTTATTGAAAATAGTTATGAAATCTTTTGGAGGAAGCATCATGAAAATAAGGCTTTATAAAACCGTAAAAATTCGTTCGTGATTTATAAGTTAAAAAAACATTCTTCTCGTACTTTTGTCGGAAAAGTCAAAATGTACCTCGTATGAAAAATGACAAAAGATTCCTTTCATTTCTTTTACTAAAAACTCACCGAAGGGTAAAACTGGATATAAACTATTGTAGAAGGATGGAAATAATATTACATATTGAGGGAACATGGATGTGGATGATAAAATACACCCCAATAATTACCAAAGTAAAAACAATCTCGGATAAAAGTGAGATTGTGATATTTCCCTTACCATAGGTACGATTTGCTTCGTAAGTGTCCGAACCTCCTGTATAATGATTTACATAATGTCATTGACTTATTACAGAATCATATTTATTGTTATTATATCATATATGGTTCACTTATGACTTTATATTACCCGTTCTTTTGTAAATTCATGTTAAACTAGGTTTTTGCGTAAAATCGTCTCATTTGTCGTTCGTGTTTTAACTTGTAATTATACATATGATTACATAGATAATTATTAATTAATTATAGAATATAAAACATGATTTATATATAATATATATTCAGAATATACATATATATAATGGATCGATAAATGGAATGAAATACATCGTTCATGGAGACGGTAGGCCGTACGTACGCATGAACGTTGTTTTCTTTTCATTATTGATTTGAGTGGAATTATGTAGATGACATAAATATATATAACCATAAATCTAGTATCATTATTTTTTAATATATTTCATTATTACTTATTATATATACTTTATAATCATTCATTAATGGTTAAAGTGGAGAATGAATCTCATCGCGTCATGGAGACGGTAGTCCATACGTACGCACGAGCGATGATATCATTTCCATAATTATTGAATTGAGTTGGAGTGGATGATACAATATATCAGAATAAATATGATGTTATAATAACTATTCATAGTTATTCTTTACAACATTATACCCATCCATGTAAGGTGGTGGTGGAAAATAGATTACACCACAGCGTGGAGACGATATTCCGTACGTACGCACGCGCGGTGATTTCTTTTTCCGTAGGATGGATAGATGGTAAAATAGGGTTGTTTCATACTTATAATAAAATATCAGTATATGAGTGATAATTATGTTTTTACTTCATAATGAAACAACTTAAAAAGAAGAAGTGGAAGAAGAAATAAAGATGAAAGAATCGGTAACGGAAATTACCTCTTCTTTGAAGCGCCTCTTTGAGACCTCCTCTTAGGGTACCAAAATTGGTCTTTGAGGAAGACCAGAACCTCTAGGATGTTTCTAGGGAAGTGGAGAAGAGAATTTGGAAGAGGTTGGCCGAGCTTAATGGCTCAAAGTTGTGTGAGGAAGAAAGGGAGGAGGTGCCCTTTTATAAGGGAGGAGATGGGCTCCTTTGGAAAAACTAAAAATATTATTTTATTATAAAGTCAAGTTCGGTTTTAAATAGCTCCAAATTAATTTATTTTGAGTATAAGGTGGGGATGGGTCGAAACACTCTCATCCAATAAAATTTATACAAGTTTAGTTTCCTATTTTAATATTATCATTTAGATTTAACATTAAGTTAAATAATTTTACTTTTACCGTGTCTTCATGTGTTCTTACACTATAAGGTTAATAAATATACTATAAAAATCCAAACGAACCCCAAATTGTTTATTATTAATATATATAACCTTATCTAAGTCATTTGGCCGAACCTTAGATTTTTAGGAATAAAATAAAAATTAATAATATAATATTTGTTTTAAAAACTATTTTATGTCAATTTTGACACTATTTAGTAATTGATTTTTGTGAAAATCATAACAGAATGATAAGTTCGAAAAACGTTAATTAAATCACTAATAACATGTCATATTAACCTAGAAAATTAATTTAATTCATAAAAACTTTTAAATTACATTTATTTTGGTATTTATAACATCAATTATGTCAATATTTCATTAATAAGATAATTACTGCATCATCTTTGTGTCAAAAATAAATTAAATTATTTGATGTCTAAAAATTACAAATAAAATACCATAATGTAGGAAATTGTTTTAGCTTTATAATGAATATTTAAAATAGAATTTATCTTATGTATAAACCTATATCAAAATTGTTTTAGTAAATAAAATTTTATTTTAACTCTTTTAGCCCTTCTTTAAAGAAATTAATAATAAATGTCCTAATCTAATCCAAGTGGGCCTAAATGGTCATATTTTATTCCTAAGTTTGTTTTTGGACGAATTACACTTGTCCAATAGAATTAGGACATGTCTTAGGGTAATAATAATTTCATTTCTACCCTTAATTACCCTATTTACTTTTAACCGTGGTAAAAAAAAGTAAAAAGTTACTATTCCCCAAAAAATTATTTTCATCTTATTGAACCACATTTTACTTATTGACATCAACTGTGTCTCTCGGATTTTTGAAATTCCACTCACAAAAGCGGTAAAATTATGTTTTATGAAAAATTCAGTTTTTTAATTACCACTTAGTGGTTTCACTATTCATCAAAAATTGAAAGTTTTCAGAAAAATGCCAAAAATTAGGCCTAAGCTATATTTGATATTATGAACTCAAAAATGATTTCTATTTTACCAAATTCAAAACATTTCAGTTGCATTAATTAATTTAAAAAGTAATTCCCGTCGTCAAAACAAATAGCGTGTTCTTAAGAGATAATAACTATCAAATGATTGACACTTGTTTATGTCTGGTTTAAATGTGAAATTACATCCAATGACCAACATTGTATTAAATTGTAAAAAATATATTCTAAATATACTTTAAAACCACTCAAATTAATAATTTATCACTATTAATTATTTCTATTGAAAAAGTTGTTTTTAATTAAAATTTAATAATTTTCACTATTCATCCAAATATGAATGTTATCCGAAAATCACAAAAATTTCACCCTAAGCTAATTTCGATATTACGAATCCAAAAATAAATTCCATTTTGAAAAATAAATTTTACAAAATTTCAAAAAGTGGTTATTACTATTCATAACGGCTAGTTTTAATAATATTTTAATAGCATATCGTTGTTTAGCGAAACTTGCTGTTGCGTACAACAAACTCTATCGTGGAAGGTCGTGATTGCGTGTAATTCAAGCCAGGTTAGAGATGTGTGTTGTGAAAGCTCCTTTTGGTGTAGCATATAACACAAGACATCAATGAAATTAAAAAAAATATTTTTCATAAAATCTCGGGGTGTTACATACATGCATCATAAAATCATTTTTTGATGAAATTAAACAATTTAATTTAAAATTACATATTTTTAAATATTACAGACATATAATGGAATAAAATTCATCGAATGAATCCAAATATCCTTTTATGTATTCATAAGAATAAAAATAAGATATTATTGGGGGAAATTTTTTCATTCCATAACTGTTAAAAACATTTTTTGACATCACTAAAAAGATACATTAAAAATACATTTTAAAAGAATTCCCCATTTAAATATTTAATCATGGAAGTGAGTAATAATAAAATGTATATATTATGTGTGTAAAATTTAAATAGAAATAAATGAAGTTGAAATAAAACTTAATATATTCAAGATCATTTTTACACAAATTATTCTAATGATATAACCGATGATGTATAGTATAAAACCAAAGAATATAAATTGGATAAATAATTCCCTTACCACATTTTCAAATTCCATATAATGTGTTAAAACCATTCTTATACTTTTTTAAAAAATATTATTAATTTATTACAAAAATAAATTAATATTTATAACACCTTATAAGATCCTTTTATAATATCTTACGACCCATTAAATAATAATACTTTATTATTGTAATTATTTAATGTTTGCAATTTTATGGGCTTCAAGGTCGATTAATATTTGTAGAAATATATTTTTCCATTTCAGATAGAAATAATACTCTAGATGTGGAATGAAATTTATTAATTGATATAAATATGTATAAATGGTATCATTGAACATTATTTTCGAACATGATGAATTTTCGTTGGATAACTTATTAATGATAAATGTTTAGATTTTGTTGATGAGTTTTCTGACCTTCAAAAACTTGTTTTATTATTTAATATTTTTTCTTTATATTACTTCTATAAAATTAAATATGTTTTATTTTATTTTATAAAATATTATTAAATTTTAATGATATTTTAATGTCCATCATTGAATTCTATAACGGAAAACAAATAAAACAATTATTAATGGGAAAATTAACATCCATAACTTGAACAATTGTTTTATTTATTAGAATATGATGACATTAGAAAATGAATAGATATAAGATATACCATTAGAAATTTATAATTTTTATTTATACTTGATACTGGGGTTAATTTTCTTTTAGGTATGAAGGTGGTGAAGTGAACATAGAAGTATAAAATAAATTAAGATAACTGCTTTTAGAAAAATACACATTGATTATCACCACTTTGAATTACCCCATAATGAACATGGAATTGGTTTTTGAGTGAGTTGTTCTACAAATGGACATGGGGATATTTAAGAGGAGATTATTTTTTGAGATTTATATATATTATTGCCTTGTGAGGAGATACTCAGCAGTGATGAGTTGTATTTATACATTCGTAGGCATGGATTTGATTGAATAAATAATGATTATTTTAGTTTTAAAGAGACTAAAATTTGGGTGGCTATAATTGAAACTAATTTGTTTGATAATTAACTTTTTATATATAATATGGTTAATAAAAAATTCCAAAACAAATTAAATTATATTTTATACTGGTGTTTTATTCTTTTACATTTTAACTAGAACTTATTTCATTATTTTACCAATACTACATTAAATCTATATTTTCACCAAGGTAATTATCAAATTAATAAAAATTAAAATGACCCTTTTATATAATATAAACCTTATGATTATGAATATTTTTTACATTTTACAAAATTCAATTCTAAATTATATAAAAATTTATTTTTAAAACAAAACACATATATGTGATGAAAAAATGGTTTTCAAGAAGTGAAATTATTAAGAAAATGATGATTACATATTAATTATATTACCAATCATTATCATTGTATAAAAATAAATTATCATTAACTGAGATTTATTAAATAAATTTAAATTTAAAAATTACCCAATATGGATTATTTTATTTATTTAAAAAATTAAAGTAATGTTTAAGTTAAAATTGTTTTCAAAAAACTACATTTTTACATCCTAGAAATAAATATATTACAAAATAAAAAACACTTTTGATTAAAAAGAACTTAATATAATGAAATTTATATAAATAAAACATATGTCACATGAAACCATATATAAAACATATCATGGCTTAATGTTAATAATTTTATAAAATGAGATTAAATTTTTACATAAATTAATATTGATTCCCAATTAAATGAAAAATTAATCATTTCATAAAATTGTAAAAAATTAATTGTAATATATATTTAACATGATTTATCCAAAAATGAAATTTTTTTAAAGTAAAATTACATATTTATATATTAATCTATAAAATATATCTATAATATATATTATTTAAATATAACTAATGTTTACATAACATATTTATAATGATTTTAAATATTTAAATCATAATTACTAATTAAAATAAAAATATATTATTCAATTGGTACAAGGGTTGTTACATTATCCCCCAAAACATCTTAAAACTTTTTCCTCACAATTTTATTCATTTATTATACATAAATTTCCTATATATAATTTTCATATTCCCATGTAATTTCTTAAATCATGTTGTTTCTCAACATATCTATAACCTAATTAATTACCATATTCCAAAATAATTTATATTTGTGGCCATTAATATGAATTTAATGTTATTCATATAAATGATTCTATTCTAATTGATCCTCATTAGTAATAAAAACATGAGGTGAATTGGGATCATTATTTTTTACAATTTAAATATGAAAATCATTGTGTTCCCAGGATAACCCCAGATGCACATCAACTCATTATTAAACTAATCCTACATTATCCAAGAATTCAAATCATATAATGAAACATAGACATAAAATTTCTATATTGCATAAATTCATAACAATTTTCCATGGATATATTTTAAGAAAAACCTGATCACCTACATTGAATAGTAGATCTTGTATCGAGTTATCCACATAACTCTTCTTTCATATCTAAGCATTCTTCATATTATTCGGAATCATTTTTACCTTATGAAAAATTTATTATACTAATTAAAGTCTGATTAATTGTCATTAACCTACTTCATCCCATAATGATATAGTATGATACTAGTTTCCTTATAATATGTCAAAATGTGCCTTCAATATACTTGAAAAAATGTTATCAAAAGAAAAATATACTAAAAAAATATGTGGATCCAAAATTACTTATAAATAGAAAACAAAGGTTTAAAAATGTATTCAACTGTCTAAATTATTATTATTTATTATCTATTAGAATAACGATTCAATGTTGTGTTGAAAATTAATTCAGTTTCCAATGATTTCTGAAGGCCTTTCTAATAATTTGAATTGAATATAAGATAATGGTCCAACCTAATTTAGACAATAACTACATTTAACCTTATAATTTTCATAACCTGTATCTAAGAATTATTATTTAAAGAAATAATATATGTAATGGGATGGTAATATATAAATTTAGTCCTTCGATCAGCCATAAACCAAATTAGATTTTTTACTTTAAGAATCCCTTGGTAGTACTACTATGAAATTCATGGATGTATTTTCCCAAAATAACAATGAGATTAGAAAAAGATGAAGGATCCTATTAGATACATTCCATTATTAATTAACATGTTGAAAATTAATCATTTTCTTGGTAAATTGATCAATATCTCTTTTCATTCAATCCCACCAAAAATAAAACTGATCCAAAATAGAGGCATTCCAGGAATCTAAAACATATAATACAAATTTATCAATTCATTATACAATTTTTAATATTCATAAAACAACATGGTTAATTATTCATGATGTTGTTGAATCATGAAATTATACACTTTTTTTATTTTTAGGATGTTATTTGATCATTAATTCATAATCATTAACTAGTTCTACCTATATTCTATTCACTATGTTTAACTCTTTACAAGTAAATGTAATTTTTAATCACTTTTGATCAATATATACTTCTCACATCAATCCATATAAAATATGACAACAAATTTTTCAATAAAAACCCAACTACTAATTCTAAACTATGATTAATATAATTTTTTAATGCAAATATAATATTTTTGAAGCACAAAAAATTACATGATCATCTACATCATAACAAAACCCTATTCCTTCATTTACATACCAGTATAGATTATAAATATAAAATTATCACGAATAGATAAAAAAAGATATCACATAATAATAATCCATTAAATTTCTAACAAATTTTATGACATTATTATATCTAGATATATTTAACTGCTTATCATTTTATCATAACTAATTATTTAAATAAACATAAAATATTTTAAATTTTTTTAATTAATATTCTAATAAACCATTAAAACATTAATTTCAATAACATTGGTGGGGCTGGGAAATTCACCGACCACTTTTATTTTTGTAGGATCATCTCTAATTAAATTACTAAATAAAATTTTCTCCCAAGAAGAAATTTATTATAACAAAAAATAATATTTTAGAAAATAACATTTATTCATTTAGGGTTTTTAAAAAAGTCTGCTGAATTTTTTCTGGAACCTTATTACATTTTGAGAATATTAAAAACTAATAAATAAAAAACCACATAAATATCCAAATATTCATAGATGACAATATTAATTAGATTCATTAATTTAATAGGTGATTGTCTAACCCAAATGGAATAACTTCAAATTCTTATTGCCCATATCTAGTCCAAAATGTAGTTTTTTCAAATATCTTCTTCCATCACATTGAAGTTGTGGTACCACAGCATGAGATTAATGATTAAAAAGTAGTCTTCTCCATTAAACTATAAAAAACAATCAATATTATGAAATGGATACTTTTTCATGATATTTATGTATATAAAATAACTACAATCAATTAAAATTTTAATAAAACAATATACCTTTTTATAAAAAAAATAACACCACGTGGTGAAATTATTGGTAAAATAAATCCATTTAATTAGAAACTCGTTCAATTGATATTTTAGTTGAAAAAGTTCAATATCTTCCTTTAGAAAAGGGGGTTTAGAAATAGTTTTACCATCAATGAATTAGAGGAACATTTAATCAACTTCTAAATTATGAATAACAACTTGACATTCATCAAGAAAACAAATCCATATATGCATTCAAAATTTATTGATATCTAATATGAGTAGATCCATTTTTTAATGAAATGACCTATGATAAATTCAATATATTATTAATCACTTTCTCGGCTTCTTGTTAGGTTATTAGATATATGAAATCATAGAAAAAGAAGTTTTTGGATCAATATTCTGTCTTATCATAATAAAATCAAATCCAATCCATACCCAAAATAATATATATCAAAACAATGGGTTGTTCAGCAAGATTGGATGGAAAGTCTATTTAACTAAAAATTACAACATTATTTTTATAAATAATGTTTTATATAATAGTTTAACTTGGATTTTTTACCTAATATTATATCATACAATAATGATTTAATATTCTATGTATTCCAGAATATTTCATTAAATTGAAGGAATATGAAGATGCATAATAAAATTGGGAATTTGAATAATTTGAATATATATATATTGAACCTCTCCCCACTTTATTTCATATATCTACATTGATTTTATTAGTATAAAAATATTTTTCCACACCCTTCTATTTATGATCATATAGATTTACCCCATGATGGAATGACATTGGAAAAAATGTTCCAAATATTTGTAATTATATAATGTTATGATAAATTCTTTCATTAGTTATCAGTTCATTTTCTAGACAATCGATAGCCATGTTACCATCATTTCAACATCAAAATCATTTCTAATATTTCGAGTGACATTCCACATTACTCTTCTTAAAAACTATTTCAATAGAAGGGAAATTTATTTTCTAACCTCCATATTTTATCGTTAATTTATACCAAAATTTCTATTTTCTGGATCATTTTCCATTCCTTTTATCACGAGACACAAACATTTCATAAAATTATATCTCATCATATTCATTATAATCGATAAGTTTATCATAACATTTTAACTCTTAAATCTAGTTCTCTTTATACATATTTATTTACACTAGATAACATTATTTTTATTTTACGATCTATGTCTAGAAAAACATAATATGTACATGTATGGAAATATAAATTAGAATTCATATATAGCTACAAAATCATCATCCTTAAACATTAGTTCTTGGAATTTATTCTTTATGATGATGAACAATCATAGGAAAACGTTTTTATACAAAACATACATATAAAAGTATTCCATTGTAGAACATCCAAATCATATTCCACATTGGTATTCTTAATGATATAGAAACCACTGTATTCACATTAAAAATGATAAATAAATAGTGTTACATTTTGGAATTTTGAATATCCTATGACATAAAATACCTTTTTGACATCATTAATTTATCCTTCTTCATCAATTCCCCGTGAGGTTCTCCTAATATACGGACAATGTGGACACATAAAATGATCCACTTCTAAAACATTATTCTATTATTGGATTTGGTATTTCCATTCATGTTTTAAACAACGATTTATATATGGTTTGAATTGATCTATCATGCTGGAAAACTATTCTTCAATGACTCCAACTATCTTAAGATTCTAATTTGGAAGGATGAATTCATCTTGATTCTTTCCCATTATAGCCTCTTAATTTCCAATTTCCTAAACCATTTTCAAAATACATGTCTTATATGTATAATTAGATTAATCATAAATTGAAATATCATTTCAATTTTACCATAAATTAAAAATTATTTATGGATATTCTAATAACATTATCGTAACCCCTATAGTTACATAAATCATCTTATGATAACATCTATAAAAAACATACAAAAAAATGAAAGTTAAAATTCATTTTTACTTTAATTAAAATGATTATAATAATAATGCTCATTTAGGAAGAGTGTTTCAGGGAATTTTGAAAGAAATATATATTGTATAACCACACATCACAACTAGAAAAATATATGAATTATCATTTTTTCAATAGAACAAAATTATTTAAAATAAATCATGTTTTTAATTAATGAAAATTATTTACTATTTTCACATTGATATCATCCTTGTCCCTATTACCCCTTATATCCTATGAAAAACATTTTAAAATATGGGATGATAATGAAATATCAGTAGGGGACATAAAAAAGGAAACTGTGTGTCTAGTGAATATCCAAATGAACATTTTCAAAAAAAAATCACTTTGGACTAAAATGAGGTCATATTTTAAAAAATACCACCCTATTAACATTTACAAATTAAATACATTCATGAATACACATAATAACGAATATAATATATATGTAGGAAAATCTGTACATTTTTGTCCAATTCATACTTACAGAAGGGATAACCAATATGGTCAACGTCCAAATCTGGAGTATCCAATGTATCATAGGTTATAACATAACCACGCATAATTGGATAATCATTGGAACACCCAACATTAGTTTATAACATAATCACCCATCATCATAAATTAATTTCATTAAAGATATCATAAAAATAAAACACAAATACAAGCATCATATAAACATTCCCTAATGAAAATAATCGTTTCTTTTTATAATCACTCATCTTTGGAAAACATAACATATAAAATGGTGAACATTTTATGTGAATACATCCATATTGATATGTAAGAAATTATTTAAAATACTATAGATATTTAAATTGGGAAATTAAATTCATTATATAATTGATAAAAAATCATCACATTCAACTTTTAAAAAATAAACATTAACAAATGTTTATAAAGGAATTTTCCTTTTAAATATCATGTCATTGAAGTAACCGTTAATAAAATAAGTCAATTATGTGTATCTACTATAAATCAAGAAAAATTAATTAAAAATATAATTCATGTTACTAAAAATTATTTTCAGATATAATCTAATAATTTCATAACCAAATAAGTATATGTTTTTCAAGAAGAATGGAAATAGGGTTTAAAATCCTCTTACCTCAGGTTCATCTTCGTTTAAACATGTTCAATCCCCATATTTAATTTTTTTTAAAATTTATTATTTTATTTAATAATTATATTTTAATTTATAATAATTTATATTCTTAGCATATAATATCTTACAACAAATCCATTAATAATATTTCATTATTTTCATTATTTATGGTGTGTCCATTTCAAGGTTTCATTATCGGTTCATTGGTGTATAATTGTGTATTTTCATTTCAAATAGAAATAGTACTCCATAAGTGGAATTAAATATTACTAATTCTATTCAATTATTATAAATTCTCCCATATGAAATGTATTTTTTCTATCAAGAGGATGATTCATTAGATAAAATGTTAATGACAAATTTATAGTTTATTTTGGTTGTTTTATAACCATTAAAAACTAGTTTGGTTTTATTTGAATATCATGACTATATATTACTTCCAAAACAAAAATTTATTTATATTATATTAATAAAATTGATTTTAACCATTTTAATAGTTTTATAACTAGTATTTAAATAGGCATTGCAAAAGTAATAGAAAATTTATTGACAACGATGGTTAACGAAAATTATTTGGACAATGGTTTTATTTATTTGAAGAAGAGGATATTAGAAATGAAATCGATATAAGATAATAGATATTCAATTTAATATTATATTATAAATATTAAATAGTATTTGTTATAAATTTATTTACTAAGAAGGTTAGGAGAAGGTATAAGATGAAAATAAATTAAGAGAGGTGGTTTGAGAAAATTACCTCTTCAATATCACCTCCTGGAAGACCCTTTAATGAACAAGGAAATGGACTTCAGTTGATAACAAAAAAATGTACACATGGGGATTTGGGAGGAGAATGTTATTTAGGTATTTAAAGATCATCAAGTCTTATGAGGTGAATGGGGGTAGGGAGGAGGGTATTTATACTTGAGGTGGGGAGAGATTAAGTGATTAAATAATGGTAATTTATATATAACTCCAACCAAATTTTGGGTGGAATTACATATAGTGAATTATATTTATAATTATTTATATGATGGATATTTATGTTCATGAAATAATTTAGACACCTATTTTATATTGTAGTTTTCATGTATTTTATGCTTTATCTTAAAACTGTAAGATATTTCATTATTGGACCTATAATAATGTAAATAAATTTTCCCCACAGTAGTTTGTTTATGAATAAAAATCAAAATGGCTATAATATAAAGATGTATCAATATAAGGCCCAATATAATAGGTAGTTTTTTCATCCATGTACTGGTTAAAGGTAGGTGAGGTATGAATACATAAAACGCAGTTCGTTTGAGAGAAGTTGTAGTATGTATAGCTTCTAAGGACATGTATGGATGCATATCAGTCTAGGATGAAGTGATATGTGTATTTATTTCAATTAAATTTTCAGTTAGATAATGGTAATATGGTCTTCTTACATGTATCTACTAGACTGGGCAATTGACAGTTCAGGCAGAAAGAGAAAGATGGCACATAGAATCATGGGCCCCATTGAGATTTTAGAGTGACTCAAACCAAAATCCAATTGTATAAAATTTCTATAGAATTGAAAAAAATTATACCATGTTTCAAATATAAAATATTATATTCCATACCAGTGTCACTTTTTTAATCCTAATGATATGGATTCTGAGGTCTTTGATTCTATTATTGAGTACTATATCGATATTGTTGATCAGAGAACAAAGGCTCTCTTATAACTGTAGATCCACTAGTATGGGATTTATGGTAACATTTCTATATACATTAATAAACCCAGATGAAAATATCTAATGTATTTTCATATTGTCTATAACATTTCATAGATGATGTTTTATAACCCGCCTAAGGTCAACTTGGGGACTCATTATTTTAAGGAGGTGAAGTTTTAACATCCTAGTATTTTGTTGATGTTGGGATCCAATATATTATATATAGAATCCTAATTTTTACTATATACATGTTCTTACAAAATTAGGTAAGGGTTTCAGATCATAGAAGCACATATATAGGACTTCTAGAGAAACATTTATATGTGTATTACCAGCACATTGTTATTTGTAAATGTGAATCTCAACCATGAGGCCCAATGAAAGGAGGTTATATATTATTTTAACTGAGATTATGTGGCCTAATGGAAACATGGGATGATACATAATACTATAGAGCTGTGAAAGAGTCTTTCACATTTTTTCCAAATAACACTCCTAGAACACACCATTATTGCCACTCAACTAGTGGTTACACATGGTTTGGGAAGATATTTTGGAAGAATGTACATTGACAAAATTAAAATATAAAATTTTTATGAAAATTTCATTTTAACCATACTATCCTTAATTTATTATTCATCTTTTCCCCCATAAACATCACATTATACAGTTCTCAGGGCACATTGGGAATCCTATATTCCATCACGTAGGCATTGAGAGAGGTTCCCCATGTATTGTATGATTCCTTATCCATCATTAACTTGGATATCCGAAAAATATAACTAATACTATTCATTACTTTGATTAATTATTCATAATGAATACTAAATCAATGAAATATTTTTTCCCCTACTTTCATCTAAATTTTATATTATTTCAATTTCTGACTTATCAACCTAAATTAAAGGAAAAAAATATGAGTAGAGTACTACTATATTATGGCAGGCTATTTAGTTCCCCTTTTATAAGGTATAAATTTTAGATTATCCACAATATGTCTCCACAATGGACCTCCCATGAAACAACTGAAAAATTAGATATTAATTAAAAAACGGTATTTCCAAAAAGAGATAAATTATAAGAAATCTCTAATCATTGTTAAAGGATTTCCACATCTAAGTAAGACTCTATGTATTTTGTTCTCTATAACATTCCCATTATAATTTTTATCTATAATCTAATTGAACTACAAATTGAGGTGGTGTGAGTTGGAAATTGTATGTGAAGTGTAATTTGAATTAAACAAAAGGGGAAATTTTATCTATGTTTATACGAATTTTCATGTTTATTTAAAAGTATTATTTATTATTATGATATTAAATTTTTAATTTGACATATGGGAATTGAATAAATGGAATGGATTAAATTCTAACCATGACCATCCGACATGACATGTTATTGGAGATATGTTGGTTTTAATTCAGAATTCCTTTCTCAGGCACATCAATCATAATAAATTCAATATTTTAGATTAATTATTTCACATTGGGTGTGAAACAGGGGATCTTAAAAGGAAAACATTGATTGGATGACTATGTGTCTTCCTTAATTCTTCGCATGAGTGACACCACATTCCCTTGTATATTACCTAGGATGGGATTAGTGTGTAATGTTTCCCTACCATTCCAAAAGTGATACCTAGTTTCAAATTTTTTGTAGGATAAATAAGAATATTGTTTTACTCTGTAATACAGTTATATGAGTAAATATTGGCTTCCTCATATGTAGAACCACAAATAGACTCTTACATAGATGGGTATTTAAATTGAACATTGAGTGGTACCTCGAATCATTTTTACATAATTCCTTAGACAAGGTTCGAATTAAAATTAATTAAATTAATGGACATATCAATTTATTCAAGGAACATGGTTGGATTCAGTATATATTTTACCTATATGTCATCATAGTTATAATTTATTTTATGAATAACATACCATGATAATTTAATAAATCCTTTTGATTATGATTGGATGCCTTCAACATAATCCATAGGTATTGGAAACTATTGCTTATCTGTATATATAAAATCCTAAGGTCATACATAGATGATGTATAAATTTTTATACATACCTATACCTATTCATATATATATATATATAGTGAAACATATTTAAAGACATCCTAGTTTAGGAGGCCGCATGTAGATACAGTTTGGTACCACTTGAGGTTCCCAGATCAATGTGGTTCATTTTTTTACTATTTTAATTTAATTTTTACGTGAACAATTCTCATTTTATATGAATGGACTCGATATTTATAGAAAATAATAGTGGTCACCAAATAAATATATCTCCCACCATTCCTAGGCCACTAATTGGTACGCAAAAAAAAATTATTGATGTAACAAGGGAAAAAGGAAAGATTCAACAAGTGAAAGCCTAATCTTTGTACAATGATGATGTATGGGAGACAATTAAATATCGTATGATCATTATGATGGTGTAAATATATATTTCACTTCTTTTTGTTTTATAGCATGTTTATATTTAGAATTCTGTACATCCATGAGTTCTCATTTTTTATACCTTAATAACATAACATCTGTTGTATATAAAACTCATTATGTTTCTACCTATTTATCATAATTGTTTGATTTAGTCATATGTAGTTTATATATTAAACTATTTCGGCATCATATTTTTTTTATATCCTTATTTTTCTATCTTATCATGACGGTATAGTCTCCCACTATACCATCACAGAACCTCATAGCTAGTCAGCGACCTCTAGCGCATGGGTATGCATGCTTGAGGCCACATGGGAAACAAGTGCATTCACATATAAAGAAAATATTGATTGGTCACACAATATTAATATTATTCCTATAATTCTAAAAAAATAAGATAAAAATCCAAAAAATAAAATTAATCATCCAATCAGATTTTAACTACAATATTATTTAATAACCCTTATCTTATTCAACAAAATCAATTAATCAAAATTGACAATAATTACCTCATCATCAAGGTCATATTGAATATTATAATCTTCTCACCCAATTGTTTTATAAATTATCACCATACCATTAAATTAAAATTCTAGTTCATTAATATCATGTAACAAATTCTTGCATATCCATAATTAGAACTATTGTAGAATAATCTTTGCAATTTTCATGATTATTTTAACCGTTATAACATTATTAAAAAATACATAAAATTATTATTGTTGAGTTCTTACAAATTAACACTTCAATAATTCTACTTTACTGAATCTTATAACATTTATCATCATCAGTTGTTAGTTAGATTAAGGATTTGAATCGGCTAATGACCATGTTCCCTACATCTAAGGCATTGGATTCTTAGTGGGCCCTTATATTGACCATTATTTTCCAGCATCTCATTAATAGTATTCATCAATTTTAATTATTAATTTGATTATTTGTGACCTTATTTTACAAACATAAATAATCATTACATTCCATAAATACATTTTTCATCGTGCCACTTCTGATATTTTTCAATTTTATGAAATTTAATCATGATTTCATTATTATTTATTAATCATGAACATCAACATGATGCCACCATTATCATATTTGATGTGTTTATATATTAATATATGTTCCCATTGATAATCATAGATCATGTTATAAATTATTAATGATCACAAGATGTAAAAATTATATTCAAATTATGATAGGAATCTCATTAGAGTAATAATTAGATTTCTTATAAAATTTGGTTTTTAAAAATCATTCTTTTATTTCTCATCATTAACTAAAATAATAAAAGAATAAAAATGATAATGCACAAATATAAAAAATGGGATACTTATAATCCTAGAGTGAATAACTTCTAAATGATGTTTATAGATAGACTTTAGAGTCTATAAGTTTTACCCTAGGATATTAATTGTAATTTTCCTTACATGTGTTTTCAACTAAATAATTTGTTCAAGTACATTATAATAGTCTGTGAGGAGTTTTATTTAATTTCAAATTGATATACCTCAGTTTTTAAAAACCATAAGTTTGGTAAGTTGTATTATTGTACATCATGGTATGATTGAGCATGTATAGATATTCTATATTCAAGGTTATAACTTATAGGCAATCCATTTAGAATTCTATATCCACATATAGTTTACTAAATGTCCATTATTTTCATGAAATCCTATTACTCCATACATTAACAAATTTCCAATATATTTTTTTATATATGATCATTTCCTCATAAATATCACTATGGTTGAAACTAAATTATTCTAATCTTAATCCCAAAAAATAAATATTCTTATCCCTGATATTATCAATAACGACCCAAAACAATTACATATGTTATTATATGATTATAACATAAATATCCCTTAATTAAAACCCATATCTCTCAAGAATTATTTTATTTGGATGAAAATTATTATAATATATCCAAATGAAAATAAAATAAGACAATGATGTTTTATTCTCTATATTGTGCTCTAAAATCAGTTTTATATTCTAAAAATGTATATGATGAATTAGTAAAATTTATACAATAAATTAATGAACTAAAATTCCATGTAACCGAAGAAACATGATAACGAAACATAACATGTGATTAAAATGTTTAAAATGATATCATGAATAAAAAGGATCACCAGTAATTACATGGAAGAATTAAATAATGAATATAGTATTATAATATCTTGAAAAAAACTAAATGGGGATGAAATGTAAAACATTACATAGACATAACTCAGGCCTACCAACTAATACTACATCACATGGTGGATATAGTCAAAAAAATGATTAGTTTCACACAAAAATCCTATACATGATGTATCATGTGACCCAAATAATACCCAATTCATTAGTGGGATATATAATTCATGTCCCACCAATCAAATTCATATCATGTACATTAATCTGTGTTCCATATAAGGAAATAAATCATAAGTCGTAAAAATTAAAAATGTCTTTTGAAAAAATGTGTTTAATATTGTTTCCTCATATTATTATCAATGGAAATTTCATATAATGGAATTTGAGATATGAACATAAAGAATGTATTACCCCATCAATGTTACAGAGAATAATCTAGGTAACTATATGAGAGACATATATACAAAATTCATTATAAATCCATAACGTCATATTTTTTCATCATTGGTGATGATGTATAAAATGTTTACATGGAATATTTTTTGAGGGAAATATACTTTTCAATATGAAATTATTTCTTCATGATCAAAAAATTTATAATATAATAAAAATATTATTCTACAATAACCAAGGAAAAATATATTTTATTATTTAATGAATTGAGTGGTCCAGATGGTGAATAATTCCATACATTCCCAATAAGTAAAAAAAACATGTGTTTCTCTATGATGTATAAATTATAAAAATACCTCAAAAAGATGATTCCATTGATAATATTTTATGAAAATCCATACATTCGGAAAAATGAAATTATTAAATTATGTATATAATGTTACAAATACATAATAAAATATTTTTATGATGAATTTTTATGGATTAAAAATAATTTTCGAGTATACATAGATATAATCTCAGATTTTTATAGAGAATTTTGTTAATCATTTTTTGTAAAAGAGTGTTGAAAATGGAAATATTACATGAAACATTAATGAATAACATTATCATTGAAAAATATAGAATCTTTATGATATAAACATCTAAAACATAATCCAATGGAGGCCTAGATATTGATTCTATTATGAAACAAATAAATACAACATCAGAAAACTTTCCAACATAACAACTGTGAAAAGAGTCTTAAAATTAATAATTGAATTACATGATGAAATATAATTTATAATATAACATTAAATAGTGATGTATATAGATAAATGTATAATAAGTGGTGAATATGGCATACATATGATAGATGGAAGGGTGATATAAGTAACATATATCCCCAAGAACATAATTGCAATATATACGCTTTTTATCCAGTTTAATAAAAAATAGTAATAATTTAATTTCATAATTAATTTTTATATAATTGATCAATTATAGTTAAAAATATAGTTAATTTAATATAATTAGATATTTTATTCAAATTTCATTTTTGTCCATATCTACTATTTTGAGGGCGCTCAGTTCATAATCTAAAATATGACACTAGTGTGTTGACCATAGTCAAAGGGGTTATTTTTCATAATCTGATGAATAAAAATTTTAAAATAAATAAACATATTCATATATCAATTATAATTTTAAATGATTCAGTGATATATGTTTATGAAAAAATAACTATGTTGTATTCTTTGAGATGGTATCCCATATATACTTATGAAAAACATTTTATTTTTTAATCAATCATGAAAAAATTATTGTAAGTGTAATTTAATAAATTTATAATGTTATTTATTTCCGAAATATAATATAATTTATTTAATATAATGAAATAATCTATCTATATAAATTTTTAAGAAATAAATTTTATTACATTTTTGGGTGATTTTCCACTATATAGATGATAAATGTTTTTATTTTTCAATTGATGGTTTGGTATGAAGATAAATGATATGATAATTTTTTAGAATGATTAAAATTTCGTGAATATAGTATATAAAAATTAATTAAATCACCATTATTTTATATTATTTTAGATTTAAAAAAATAAATACATCAGAATAAGAGGAAGTAGTACTCTATAGACACGAATGATGGTTTCATTTCAGATTTGATGGATGGGAAGTTAGATAAATCATATTCCCTAAACATGATAAAATCTCATTGTAAATTACATATGTATATTTTTATATTTAAATTTATAAGACATAAATAAAATTGTAAAAATAATAAATTAGATATCACAGATTGATAAAGGCAATAATCATCGCATATAAAAACCTCCTTTAGATCACATATTATAGAACCTAGGGATGGAATTTTGGGAAGACAATAGGCTCTATAACTTAGATGATGAGGAGAATTTTTAATATTGTTTTTCAGATGTAAATATATTAATACGTGTAATGTATTGATTGAAATGGGGGACTTTTATATATGTGGAGGGGTGACAGTTTCCAATAAAAATCCAAAACTATTCAAAAATGAAAAGTCATTCCCAAGGAAAAATCTTCCAAAATAGCCAAATAAGGGATTTTATGGGTGATATAGTCTATCAAGATTTCCAAAATTATAAAATAATTTTTTTACACATGTTACTCCATTTACCTTTATTTTTAATAAATTATTCCATTTTACCATTCCCCAATAACTATAAATTAATTTTACTATTTTTAAAATAAATTATGACCTAAATTAATTTAACCATATTACATAATATTAATTATTTTGTTTCAAAATTTGAAATTCATTTTTTCTAATTAAAAAATATAAGTGTAATGATTAAAAATAGAAACCAAAACTAATAAACATGTAAATAAATTAGTTTTCAATAAATTTATTTTTTGAGAAATATGTGGTCTAACATTATCTTTACGACAACCTTATCGAAAAATATTAAACGTATTACTAGAAATAACCATTATATATATTTAGATTAATAAAAATGGATTTATAATATATAAATTTTTTATTGGGGGTTAATTTAATTTATTAAAATCATTATACATTCAAAATTACTTTGAAGAAAACCTCATATTTATGTTTAAAATTAAACTTATACCTCCCTCATGAAAATAGATGGCTAAAATGAAATTACTTATATTATTCTAAAAAATTCTTTATATTTACCTTTATGATAAAATCCATATTATAATAGAAATTCTATATTATTTTAATTAATTAATACAAACAATTGTCCAAAAAAAATAAATAAAATTCACTATTAACTAAAAAATAAGACATCTAAGATGAATAAAATAGGCCCCCTAAGTTAATTATGATATTTTAATTTCAAAAGTAATTGTTATTTTAATGAATACATTTCTAAAAGTACTATAAATAAATTATAATTATTTTCTAATAATTTACTAACAATAATTTTCATGTAATCTTATTATTATTGAAGGAAATCAACTTATAAATAATTAACTATTTAATTCCTAAGAATTATTCAATAAATTAATTTCACATAGAGAAATTATATACAGATTTCCTAAATATTTTAATACACTTAAAACCATCTAATTTAACATCAAGGTTATAATGACCATATTTAAATAATCATTGTATTTTTAGGTACGGTGTTGGGTGTTGTTTATAGTATCAAAAAATAGTTTTACATATAATTTTAAAAAATATTGTTGTGTTTCATCCTTTCCACTAAAATAAATTTAATCCTCAAAATTGGATCTTTAGCTATCTAATTATGCTTTTCACTTTAAAAAATAAATTTTTTAAAAAAATTACATCATGAAAAGGTTTAATAAAGAACCCTAAAAAAGGAAAGGGTGGTATAAATATTATCTAAAATAAAAAAACATTGATTCCATGTTGGTATTATGTTGGTGGGAAGTGAATGAATTGATTTAAAAAGGTGATCCATATACGAGATATCATTATGATTTTTAGAGGTAAAATATTATTGATTAACAAAATAAAAAAACACTATAATTCTTCATCCTTTTACAAATTGATTATTGATATGTTTAAATTATAAACTATAAAAATAATAAAATATACTTATATTATAATTATAACATAATCCTTTAATCCCATTTCACAATCATATCATATATTCCCCCAAATGATGAGTTTTTAAGATTAGTTTTGTTATTAAAGCCCTAATATAATCTTAAAATAGATTATGTAATATATAAACAGCTAACATTCTATTCCTCCATTCATTAAATACTATCCAAAACTATAATTTCTAACACATGTAAAAAAATAACAAACCTTTACATGAAGAAAAAAATATCATCCTTAATAATCAATACTAAAGGGTCAAAATATAATATTCAAAAAATAAATAACAATACATCAAAAATAATATAAATATTCATAAATTGAATTGGGTTCATCCCAAAAACTCATCATATAAATGAACATGTAATACCTATGGGTTATTATTACCATGACACAAGGAATAATTTAAAAAAATATGTTCAATCGCTTAAAATTAAAAAAAATTCAAATTGATTTTATTCTACAATTTTTTTCCCAAAATAAAATAATTTTTATCCTTCATATATTTTATGTAAAATAAATTTTATAAAATCCTATACATTACGTAGCCTAGTGGTTTGAATTGCACCCTTGTCACTATTTGGTCATTGGTTTTATCTCGACATCCTTTTCGAATATGATGATTTATTTCCCACCATGTGTGCTATAAATTTTATAAAACTATATGAATTGAAATCTTATAATATTCCCAAAAATATTACTCACAACCTCATAATATATTTTTAATCCAATGAGTTTTTAACCACTAAATTATTTTATAGAACATATTTTTTTCCTGTAATATAAAATAATATTAATTTACTCTAATTAACAAATCATCAACAATGTATAAAATAGTATTATTTTTCAATCAAGTATTCCTTAAAATAACACCTTAACATGATATAAACATTCTAGTTATTTAGAATAATTTATTTTATTCATGAAAATCCTTACATAAATTTACTAGAGGAAAATATTTACAGGTCTCATGATTCATATAGCAGTCGAAATAGTGATAAAAATTAATTAAACAAAATTATTGTTGACATACTACTTCTAAAACCTTCTATCATCCAACATCAAGGTTTTTCATAACATGGTCCTTTTGGAATTAATAATTTGAATGGGGAATTGACTGACATAATGACCTTGTTCCCAATTCTATTACATTGGCCAGTTAATAGTTTCTTCCTTTCGATTTTACATCCATGTATCTTATAAACAAGACTCTTCATTTTTGGTTGATATTTATCTTCATTGTACCGTCATTTTATCGCACATAATATATATATAATTTATTTACCTAATGATCCATTGTGATTATTACAACATTTTCAGTTGTAGTAAATTAAATGATTATTTCTTTATCTCATTAAATAGATGAATTTACATGTGACACCATCAGTGTCATCTTTTTTGTGTTTGAAAAGTCAACAATGATCGAATTTTTTACAATAATTCTGAATAGCTTAATTGGAATAATCCAAAGATGTCCAAATTATGTTATCATATTGTTTGGAATCTCATTACTGAAATATTTACATCTTCCATAATAGTTATTACTTGTAATATTTGTCCATTTTTCTATTATTAATCAAACTAATAAATGAAATATAAATAGAATTCATTAACATTAAATTGGGTGAATTTATAAATCAATATGGAATAATATGTAAATTATATTTATATGCTGATATATGAGTCTCAAGGTATCAGTAAAGGATATACATTGTAATGTATCGTATTTTGTTTCATAAACCTGAAATAAATATTTATGTCCATTATAATGGTTCATAATGAGTTGTGTAAATTTCTAGTGTATATTTAATTGAAGTGTCAAACCTGGTGTGAAACGTTAACTATTTTCTTTCACATGGTTATGATCGAGTAATCATCAATGTTCAATTTTTTGGGTTATTCACACAAGGTAACCCTTTTCTAGATCCATATACATAATTATTATCTATAATGTGAAGTATTTTATTCAAAAATAAATATTATATACATTACCAGATTTAGAATACAGTTTTATATAATTATAATTATCCTTATAGTAATCCCTAGGGTTCCGAATAAATATTTACAATCCTTATCCAAAAAAATTACTAAACCATAAACTGATTAAATATATATAAATATAAAACTTTTAGAGATATAATTCAATGTTTTTTAAGGTAAAAAACTATTATTTATAATCCCAATATATTTAGGAATATTTCCCTTAGATGATAAGCTTACTCACACACTAAAACGAAATACAGACATGACATATGTTTTTATCCTATGTGAGATAAAAAATCAGTTTGTGCTATAAAACTACATAGGATGACATGGTGAAAATATATAGCCATGTGTTCAGATTGAAAACCTTGTAATTAAATTATAATGATATAGAAATATAACTTTTGAGTGAGATGTAAAACATGATTTCATAAATGAAAAGTATTATGATTAACCACTTAGAATAATAACATAATGAATATTTTATAATGTGATCATGAATTAATAGATAATATTGATGGAACATAAAAAATTACATAGACATATGATAATGATAACCACTGATACAATATCCAATAGTTCTTAGAGTCCCATAATGGAATTAGTTCACTCCTTAAATCTATAAATGATATATCATATATATGAAAAAATATATAATCCTTTGGAAGAATATATAATAATGGACCCACCATACACATTAATATTATGTACATTAATATGTGTTCCACATAAGGAAATAAATCATTGGGAAAACACATGATAATTACCCATATATTAATAATGGAATTCATAATCATTCCACATATAAAAATTAGTAGAAATTTCATAATGAAGGATTTTGAGAGTTAATCGAAAGTAATACATTACCCCATCAATGTATGGTATAATTAATATTGGTATATATGTAATAGAAAAATATTTAATATGTTAAATGAAACCGAAAAAATCAATGGTTTCTAAGATTTATGATGATGTCATTTAAGACACAAGGAATATTTATTGGGATACATTTCCTTTTAGCTCTGAAATAACTTCTTCGGTATCTAATGTTTAAAAAATGTTATAAAAAAAATTATTCAAAAATTATGTTTTAATATAATAATAATATATTTTAAAATTTTAGTTTTCCTGATAAGGGTAATTCCATACATGATGAATAAGTAAAAAAACTATTCATTTACACTATTGTAGAAAGAATAAGTGTATATCATTCAGAATAGTGAAACATTATCCCATAAAAATCATTTTGAATAATAAAAAATTATAATTATTTAATAAATCATATTATAAATTTTAAATATATTCCTGAATTTTTTTTAGAAAACATGGACATGGAAAAATATATTTTTAACTGTAGAGGGATATATTGTTAGATTTTCTAAAAGAAAATTTTCCATCATGTATAGTATCATAGTGGGGAAATTGAACTATTATATTAATAGGTAATGAGTAATTAAATGAGGATAATATGTATTAGTTTCAGAATATAAATATCAAGCAATTCCTCCATGGGATGATTAAACACAAAAAAATCTAAATATTGACGAGATTGTGAAATTGACCCTCACAACATAACTAAATTTTGAATCAGAACCCGCATGAAATAATTAATATAAATTCAAAAATTAAATTTCATTAAGATTAATAGATTCATCGTATAACATTAAATTTTTCTCTATATACACCATTGAAAGTGTTTTAGTGGTGAATATGGGATATGTCTCATGAAAGTAGAAGTGAGAAATGAAATACCTTAAAATTAGTTCAGTCTTATCGTGTGATCCATTTGACTTATTTATAATAATAATACATCATTTATATTTTTCATTAGAATCTTTTTATAGGTTTATACCTTATATTTATGTATTTTACATTACATTATTTAAGGACATATTTAATTAATTATTCAATTATGTCCACATTAGCAGATTTGTGGACCCCTAATTGATACATTCAAAGTGGAATTGATTTCACGAACCGTCCTTGGGGCCCATGCCATGACCACCCCAAGCCCACCTTCCATTGGCCAGTGGCTGGAGTTTAGCTCCAATGGCATAAATTTCGATAAAAAGTGAAGGCATTATATTTATGAAACATAAACACATACCATAGAGTACAAGAGGAAGAAAAAACTAAGTAAAGAAATATATCAAGTGTGATGGAAGTACAAAGGGGACAGCAAATACATGCCGAACATTAAAGTTCATGGAAAAGACAAAACATCAAGAAGGTGTCAAGATACTCCTGGATCATCCTCCGGAGTTCCTACCTGAAGGGTATGTACATATGGCCACCATAGCTCTCCACGTCTGTCTGTCACCTCCGAGTATCATCTCGTTGTGAATTCTTCCTCCTGGTACCATCGAGTTGTGAAGTCCACCTCTGGGTACCGTCCAGCTCTACAAGCCTCAACCACGTTCAATGTTGTCCGTCGTTTGCATCCAACACAAGGAGGTGCGGGCATAGCCCGTGTAGGGGTGAGTATAAATATACTCACTAGGGACCCTGAGACCCTCAAGGACTCACTAAATCCAACAAGGATAAACCACAAAGGAAGATTCACTAAATCCAAAAAGGATAATCCACAAAGAAAGATCTCAACAAATAACATTTACTTTAGTATATGCCCATACATATACCTATGTTATCAAGTAACCCATCTCAACCATGTGGTAAATGCTATGATTATTGACTCAGCTCAAACTAGGATTTTTTTTCACCAAGATGACTGGAGAACTCCTCTGTCGAGCGCATTAGTCCTACCACGACACCGAGGTGCCACTCACTAACCATAGACTGCTAAGGTACTCCTCCACTGTCAAGTACTGTGGTTCTTCCACCCCAATATAGTAGTGTTCCCCATACTAGCCTATAGAGGTACTCATCTTGTTGAGTAACGCGGGTCTGCCACCCCAACAGAGTAATGTTCCCCACCATGGGTATGCCACCCCAACAGAGATGTTCTCCCCACTGGGCTAGTCAAGTCATTTAGATATGAATCGGTCAAGTAGTCATCAGGTCTTATCCAGCGACAAGGTCACTGTGCTCCATATGTTCGTCTCCAGGAGGATCCTTTCCACGAGCTACTGGTCGACATTCCAAGTTTCATGAAGTTACATGAAGATGAATCTCAAAGAACCGCCTTGTCATAGGGCTCTCAACGCAATAGACGACGCGTCAATCGGATTCCCGGTCTGTGAGTTATTAGCATTTCTGTTCTAGGGGCTCGGTTAGATTTTAAGTACAATCCAACCCGGCCATACTCTAAATGCATCCAATCATATGGTGAAGTATACTAAAAGAACTGTCTCATCAAGAGGAATCCAACTTAGTCGACGACACGTCAATCGGACATTCGGTCCTCATGTTATAAGTGTTTCTGCTCTGAGGGCCCGGTTGGAATTACGCTCATTCCAAATCTGACCATTTTCCAAATGTGTCCAAAACTCACTAAGAGTAATGAAAAAGTACTGCCTCGTCATGAAAGTCCTAGTGTCGTATACGGTGCGTCGATCGGACGTGCGGTCATCATGTTATTCACAATTAACTGAAAACGGGCCCGGATAGTTAGGCCCGATGGGCTGACGGGTCAGGTGATCTTAGTTTGGGCAGGTCAGACCCGACAAAGGGGTGGGACCGGCCTGGTGAGTCACGTGGCCTGGTCCAAGGTGCTCGGCCTGGCCTGGTCGGGCGCGTCCCGGCTGGGAGCACGACCTGGCTTGATCGGCCCGCTGGCAGAGTGGTCTGATGCTGGGGCTCGGTCCACGGCAGCCTGAACCGGCGGCGCCAAGTGGCATCGCCCTTCCAAACCGGCTAGCTAGGCCTACTGGCATTATGGTGCACATGGCCCACACAGTGGGCCGCAAGTTTCTTCAGTGTGGTTCCCTCCTGGCACTGCAAATCGGCTCCGCCCGGCCGACCAAAGGGTCGGCCGGTTCATCCACCGAAGCGGCCCGTAAAGTGGGCTGCAGTTCCCGCTGCATAGCCGGCATGATTGCGCCAGCTTCCTCAGCTGCGGCCTACGATGGCTGTCGTTCCACATCCCCAGCACGACGCAACATCACCGTGCTTCCTCCGCTGCGGCTTCCTTGGGCACAACCTTTCCTATCATGTGTGACGACGTCCATTATGATGCTGGCCTCTTCTATGTTCCACATACAGTCACAAATTTCATCAATAAACAGGATCAAACTAAGGGTTGTCGGGCCATGTTTGTGCAGTCCGCGCCCTACGCGTTAAGCGATAGAAAAATATTGTAAAATCAAGATGTTCAATGCCAAGCGAAGCATAATTTTAATTCATTAAAATTGAACTTGATTCCCCTACCTCGATAATTTACATCGCATGCCGGGCATCATAGAAGTCGGCGTCGCTGGGAAAGGATTCATAGGTGACGTCAAAGTTAGCCCAAGGAGGAAGTGGCATCTCCTCTCTTATTGTAGAGAAGAGAATGGAGATGCCACTTCCTCCTCGGGCGCACTCCGACGTCACCTACGAATCATTTCCCCAAAACACCAACTTCTGAAATGCCCAACGTGCGACGTAAAATATCAAGGTAGCAGAATCAAGTTAAATTTTAATGAATTAAAATTGTTCTTTTCTTGTTTTTGGACATCATTCTTTTTCAACCTTTTTCTATTGCTTAACATGGAGGGGGAGAGCGGAAAAAACACATCCCGAAGACACTCCATTTGATCCTGTTCATTGATGAAATTGGTGATCGGAGGCGGAACATGGAAGAGGCCAACGTCAAAAGGGCTTCCATCGCACACACTAAGAAAAGCCGCATCCAAGCAAGCCACGATGGATGAAGCAGGGGGCTGTCGCCCCCTGCCTGGGTTGCGGAACCGTGGACAGCGTAGGCCGTGGTGGAGGAAGCCGGGACCATCGCGCTGGCTGTGTAGCAAGAATAGAGGCCCGCTTTACGGGCGACTTCTGTGGAAGAAACGGTCGGCTCGTCGGCCGGTCGGGCGGAGCCAAACCACAACATGAGGAGAGCATCGCGTTGATGAAACCTGCGGCCAGCCGTGCGGGTCGCGTGCCCTAGAAACTCGGCTGGCATAGCCAGGTGGTTTGGAAGGGCGGTGCTGCCAGTTCGTCCGGCCAGGGGCCGCGTCCCTGCATCGGACCACTTGGCCCTCGGGTTGAGCCGGGCCGGGCCGGTCCGCACCCCGTTGTGCCAGGTCGCGCCCCACCATGCTTGGCCGGGCCGGTTCGTGCCCCTCCATGCTGGGCCGCGTCCCTTTGGTTTGGGCAATGCCACTTCGGGCTGGGCCACTACCCTCGGTCCAAGCCGCATGACTCACCAGGCCGGTCTAACACCTTTGTCATGTCGAACCCGCCTAAACCAAGACGAAACGACCTGTCAGCCCATCGGGCCTAACGGACCGGACCTGTTTTCACTTAAACATTGATTACATGAAGATTGTGCATCTGATCGACACGTCGCCTATGGAAAAGGGACCCTCATGATGAGTTGGTCCTTTTGTGTTACTATTAGTGAGTTTTGGACAAATTAGGAAAACGATCGGGTTTGGAACGAGAAAAATTCCGACTGGGCACTCAGAGTGGAAACACTTATAACATGAGGACCAGACGTCCGATTGATGTGTCGTTGACTACGTTGGATTCCCCATGATGATAATATTCTTTTGGTATACTTCACCATAGTTTTGGATGCAGTTGGAGTATGGATGGGTTAGATTGTACCCGAAATCCTTCCGGGCCCCTGAATGGAAATGCTAATAACTCACAGACCGGGCGTCTGATTGACGCTCTATCAGTTGTGTTTAGACCCCAATGATGAGGTGGTTATTTGAGATAAATCTTCATAGAACTTTGTGACACTTGGAGTTTTGTCCAGTAGCTTGTGGAGTGGATCCTCCCAGACACAAGCATACAAAGTATGGTGACCTTGTATCTGGCTGAGACCTGATGACTGTTTGTCCAATTCTATATCAGAATGACTTGACTATCCCAGTGGGGAGCACTGCTGTGTTGGGGTGGCAGACCCATGTCATGGAGGACTACTATGTTGGGGTGGCAAACTCTGGTTACTCGATAGGAGGAGTACCACAATAGGATACTAGGGGGAGCACTACTATGTTGGGGTGGCAGACCCGTGGTACTCAACAGTGGAGGAGTACATCACCAGTCTAAGTTTAGTTAGTGGCCCCTCAGAGTTGTGGTAGGACTACCACACTCGACAGAAGATGAGTTCTCCTGTAGTTGTGTTTTCGTCATCGTGAATAAAAATCCTGGTTTGAGCTGAGTGAATGACCATAGTGTTTACCTCATGGTTGAGATGGGTTACATGATAACATAGGTATATGTATGGGAACACACCTATGTAAAGTTTAACTGTTGAGGACTTTCTTTGTGGTTTATCCTTGTTGGATTTAGTGAATATTTATTTTTTGGTTTATCTTTGTTGGATTTAGTGAGACCTTGAGGGTCTCAGGGTCCCTATTGAGTATCGTTATACTCACCCCTAAATATGCTATACCCACACCTCATTGTGTTGGATGCAGACGACGGAAATCATTGATCATGGTTGAGGCTTGTAGAGCCGGATAGTACCCGAAGGTGGACTTCTCGACGAAATGGTACCAAGAGGTGGACTTCACAACGAGACGATACCCAGAGGTGAGAGATGGACATGGAGACCTGTAGTGGCCATATCAACCTACCCATTAGGTAGGAACTCCGGAGGATGATCCTGAAGCAACATGACACCTTCCTGCTATTTTTTCTTTTTTTTGTACATTACTGTTGGGCTTGTATTTTTTGGTCCTTTTTGTACTTCCAACACACATAGTATATTGCTTTACTTAGTGTTTTCTTCCGCTTGTACTCTGTTGTGTGTGTTTATGTTTCATAAAGGAAATGCCTTCCCTTTTTATCAGAATTTATGCCATTGGTGCTAGATGCCAGCCCTCTAGCCAATGGAAGGCGGGCTTGGGGTAGTCACGGTATGGGCCCCGAGGACGTGTCGTGGCAAATTTGTATGAGAGGAGTCGGTTCTAATTTAGAACATAGAACTCTGATATTTACTTTCTACGATGAAATAGTGTTAATAGTACTAAGTGTGTTTTTTATTTCAGGGAGTCCATTGTTGGTGCGGCGGTCGACGTATCCATACACATGGACCCTGACATCTGACTTCCAACTCAGATCACGAAAACACTGATTGTGTGTGTGTTTTCAAAAACATTCTTTAAGTCAGCACAAAACAGGTCACCTCACAAGGTATAATCGTTTGACCATGTCGCATCTGTCATGGATGCCACCACGTAGACAGTCAGTTGGATTTCTGAGAGAGTACCCGATGAAATCCCACAAATGGATGAGGACCGGTGCAGAGTCATCTTGCTATGTTGGCACCTACGAGTGGTGTACCGGCAGCACCACCACCCGTTCAGCATCATATGCCACCAGCTGTACTAGCAGACGGTGCATGCTGATAGAGCGCATTACATGGGTTACTGCAGCAGAGGCCTATAAGGTTATGAGGTGAGACAGATTCCCAGGCAGCAGTGGACTTGCTAGAGGAAATTTCTAGTGTTCTACACCTAGTTTAGACATGAGTAGAGAAGATGGTGATCTTGGCAACTGGTGTTTCCCAGTGAGTGACCATGAGGTTGGTCCACATTATGATGAGGATTTAGTACATGGACTGATGCTTGAGAGAGTACCATCGGGTAGTGTTCCGGCTATATCACTACCTATTGGTCAACAACTTCAACCGGATGTACCAATAGATGACACATGTAGGCATAGTTCCTTACACGTGTTTCAGTATTAGATACCCCTCAGGTTCCAAGGTGATCCAAACTCAAAGACGGCTAAGGACTGGCTTGAGGAGGTGACTGAGAGTTTTCTAGAGCTTATAAAGCTTCGGAAGGATGACATTTTGATAGATGAGTAATCATCGAGGTGTACCGATCGTTCCAGGTAATTGATGACTACGATACAATAAGTGCTCTAGGGCTCAGACTTATGAGCGAGGTGTGTTTAAAGACATCCGAGCCAACACCATTATTCTATACATTCCTTCTTATGTTAGGGTTCTAGAGAGAACCTTTTTGGTTGAGAATTCTTTGGCTGAGTGGATACAGCTAGTAATGGATTGTATTGGGAATGTACAAAACTGGCACCAGTCTCGGTGATTTGGGCATGTAAAATGTTTTAAGAAGATGAAGTTTTAAGTACAGATGAATCTGCAAAGTAGTAGATGTGGAAGCAGAGCTAGGAGGGCAGCTTGTGGTGATGTACATTTCGACATGTTATAACCACCCACCTTTGTAGTCCCTGCAAGGCTCAGGGAGCATGAGAGCAGGGGAAGAGAGTAGTTGCATTCGGTCATGGAGTGTGACCTAAGGGAACTAGGATTTATTCGCGATACGATCAGTGTCTACTACTAGCTGTCGAAACAATAGACATTGATACGAATAATACATTCCTTCCACGAATCGTGTCCCAGACATAGAATTTCTGGTTAACCGATTGACTTGACCCTCAGGTCTAGAGATACCTTTGTGAGGAGACTCGATAATCACGCTTACGCTGATGGTGAGATCTGACCCTTGAGGTGAGAGTTTCAGTTGGAACCTCTTGGTGGCAGCATCAAGGCTTTACGATGTTAGTTTGGGTGTGGACTGGACAACCACAGTTTATACACAAATTGACTATATTAGGAGAAAAAAGGTTGTGGTTTACCTACAATGTTGGGATGAGTTTTTCCTTGGTCGGAGAAAAGGAAACCCCATGCATCATAGGATGGAATCATGCATAAGTGGGTGTAGTCGATATGTTGGCCAGAACTAGATTTGTTCCAGACTTCTCCAGAGTTGTTGCACTGCTTTTAGCATTGACAAAGATGGGGAAACTCTTCATTTCGTCAAAGGGATGCAAGCAGAGCTTTACAAGAGCTGAGGCATAAGTTGACCAATGTGCCCATCTTGAGGCTACAAAAGAAGTTGCAGATCATCTAGGAGTGGATGAAGACTGCACAGAGCAAACATGAGTCATATCACGATAGGAGACAAAGACCACTGGAGTTTGAGGGTGGTGACCATGTCTTCTTACGGGTCTCACCTCGATGAGGTCTCTAGAGATTTGGCAGAGGCAACAAGTTATCTTTGAAGTTCATCTGACCTTTCCAAGTCCTCAGCAGGTTGGGCAAGGTGGCTTCCCACTGGCCTTTCAACCTCAATTGCACCGGGTGCACAACGTCATCCACATAACTCAATGAGACGATGCGTGCATGACCTATCCGTCATCATCGAACACATGAAGACATTCTCAGAGGTACCAGTAGAGAATGGGGATTGAAAAGAATGGGTCCTGTGTGGACAGTAGATTCTTCTGGTGCGCGTTTGTTGGCAGCATGGGGACCTCCAGTGGAGCACATGGGAGCAGGATGCTTAGATACATGCTCAGAACTGTATTTTGTTTCCCTAGTGTCTACTGTAGCTTTATAGGGACGTAAATCCCTGAGTTTGGAGTAATATTATGACCAATAATTTTAAAGGAATTTTTTTAATTTCTTTGGAATTTTTAGAGTCTGTGGCTTCTGATGGAACTAGATTCTGAGGCCCGGTGTGCCCGGAATGAATTTCCAAAGTTTAGCTCGGGTATATTTAGTAAACAAATTAGTGGGTTTTTCTATCTTCTGAACTGCTGCTTGGAATTGAAATATGAGGACACCGATGAACTCGTAGCACTGGTAATTGCTTATGGGGACCTTTACAACATTTGTGTTTTAATTGGGTTGAGAATTAAATTTTGGGGTTTAATTAAAGAACTAAATATAATTGTTTTTACAATTTTATTATGTATCTATGGAGGTTAATTCCTCCCATGGGTAGTTAAGGGTGGTACCCACAACCACCTAATTACCCATGTTTTTATGATAGAGAGGTGGGGCCCACACAGGGCCCGACCATTTTTTTCTTCTAATCTCTTTAAACCCCCTCTTAATTTGAAAAACCCCTTTAATTACCAATCACTCCACCTCCCTCACTCCATTAATTCATGAAAACCCCTCGAATTAATGAGGATCCTTCCTCTACATCTCATCTCCATCTCTTTAATTAAATTACAACACATTTACGTAATGAGGATATTTACTCTCCATCACATTAATTAATTTCCAACACATTTAATTAATGAGGTGATTTGGATTTTGAATGTTAAATTGCTTATGTAATAAAATAATATGAGGAGCATATAATTTTTACCGGAGGAGGGATTTCATTGTTCGTAGGAGGATTGTGAGAGCTATTGAGTTTTTGAGGAACACCGTCCTCTGACAAAGAATGATGATTTCTTCGACGAAGATCACTGGTTCCACGAAGAACAACGAGTCCGTACCTAGAGGTCGAACTCACGAAGAGTCGGTACCCAGAGGAGGATGACATACGAGGGTGCTGAGGAGGCCATCTATACCCACCATTAAGGTAGGAACTGTGGGGGACGATCTAGGAGTTGTGCTATCTGTACCTACCATTCATATAGGATCCATGTTGGATAATCCCGGAGCTGCTTGTCATTATCCAGTTGTTTGCCTTTTACCTTGTACATTATAGTTGGGCTTGTATTTCTGGCCCCTTACATTCAACACTACATTTCTTTTCAGTTTTACTCAGTGTTTTCTTCCTCTTGTACTCTGGTTGTGTGTGTTTACATTTCATAAAGGCAACACCTTCCCTCTTTATCAGGATTTACACCTTTGGTGCTAGTTGCCAGCCCCTGGCCTATGGAAGGCGGGCTTGGGGTAGTCACATCACATGCCTCAAGTATGGGTCATGATAAAATATGTGTTCAGCACAGTTAGTGGGCTAATTATTATATAATATTATAAATAACTACCATTTAATAAATAAATTTTGAAACATAAATTATTATTTTAAAACCATCATTAGCATATTCATATGAAAAATAAACTATGCTAAAATCATGTAGATCATATTCCAAACATATCCATGAATAGAAATTATATTATTTAGAGATAATGATGGGAAAAAGATAAATGTAATTTTATATATAAAATAATTATAATTAATATAATTAATATAATTTCATTTCAATAAATTGACTTTCATAATCCATGCACATGATTCGCTAAATAAAAACCAATCACATTGCTTCGTGTCACATGAGTCTTCCATACTCACATACATAATTTATATTTATTAATTAATGGTAAAGTAAGAATCTATATGATATGATAAAATTAAAAAATTCATCATATTAAATTTATATAATATAATGAAATTAAATCTATATCCATGAATTGATGTGATGGGTTATGATAGAAAGTTATGTACATCAGTTCATGGAGTGGTAGTCCACCATACATACAAGCGATGGTTTCATTTCCAATTGGATGGATGATGGGATAAATAAGAATTAATCCACATGGTTAATGAGACCTCAATTTATAGTATATATTAGTATTTTTCTTGTAATTTTTTTGACATATATGACGTTTGATAATGATGATGTATATAAAAGGAGCTCAGTTAAGATGATTACCTTTTCATAGAAGAATAACTGTTATATTTCTTTTTAATGACCATATGTTTGAATTTTTTGGAACAAAATAATATTTTGAATGTGTCCAATTTTAATTAGAGAGGGTGTTTATGGTTTTGGTGAAGAAAAATTCTTTTATATGTGTGATGTTGTGAGACATGGTCGTTCCCTTTTATAATTGGGGATGAGTTTTATTTTTGTAATAAAAAATTTCAATAATTCGTCATCACTCTCAAGACATGTTCTACAATAATTGATATATAATGGACTAGATGGGTGATATGGTTAATAAAATAAATATAAATTCAAAACTAATAATGACTTACACATTTAATTCCATTTAACTCTATAGTTACTCTTTTTTACCATTTTATATTTTCACCATGGGGTTTGGTTGTTCTAAATAAAATACTATCTATTATAAAAACAATTAAAATTTAATTATTAAATAATATTTATTATTATGATTCATAATTTTGAGTCCATTATATTAAATTAAAAAAACTAAAGTGGTATAATTAATTTTAAAATTAAACATTCATAAAATAGTAAAAAATAGTTCTTGAAAAAATGATTTTATCACACATTTGAAGATAAGATATTTAAATTATTAATGTAAATAAAAATTTTATGAGTTTATATTCTTATTAATATATAAATAATGTATTATTTTCATTTTAATATTTCTTTATTAGATATAATTTTAATTAATTAAAATGGAAAAACATGATATATTAAAAAACATTTTACATAAAAATGCACTTTAACCATAAAAATATATTTATAAATAACTCATGAAAAGGGATGATACAAATGAAATTATTAATATTATTATAAATTAATATTTTAAAATTTTGGGGTAACATAAAATTGAAAATATTTTGTAACTTTTAATGATCTTTATTTATTGAAAATAAATAACATAATTAGAAAAAACTCTAATAGTCACTATTATCTAAGAAATCATAAAATTATGGAAAAATAAAAAATACCATCAAAGTATAGATTAATGATAATATTATAAAAATATTTATTAATTTATGAAATAAATTTAATATTTATGTTAAATATTTTATATACTTTTTCCATAAGATTCAATGAAAATAATTTTTGGATTAAAATTATTTTTTATGAAAACTGCATTATAAAAATATAAGTGCTTATATCCTAAGAATTTTGGAATATGTTTATGTAAATCGGGGAAATTATATAGATATTTATTATATTACTTATTCCTATACATACAATGAAATTTAATATCTTGTTTAAAAATGTAATATTTAAATTAGCTTGGATTGATTCATCTTGGTGTTGCATTCCATACACGGTATTGATGGATATTTAATAAATAAATAAATAAATATTATTATGTTAAAATGGGGATAGTATGTGGGTGACAATAGGACTCAATGGTAGTAATAATCTATTAATTAATGTGGGTTCTTTATCCATTGATTGACACTCAATTAATTGTAGTCACCCTTTATTTTTCTTATATAAAATTGAAGAAACATTCCCTGGGGATTGGGAAATATGTATTAACCACATGAATTATGTTATTCTTGTTTCATTAACATTTTTATAGAATATTACTTATTTTATTCAAGATATCTCCCATTTTTATTGATGTTATTATAAATTCTATTTAATTAGATACATTTTTTGTATCATTCTCTAATCACCAAATAATGCATTTATGTTCTAGCACGTTGTTCTGTATAATAAATATCAGTAGATATATTATACATAGGTATTATTATATTATCAAAAAGGGTATGAAAATATGATTCATTTCAAAAAATTGTACTATACAAAGTATTTTGTAATTGGTGATGGAAATTCACAGAATAGTTAAGAAGATATATTCATATGTTTTCAATATATAAAAATGTTGGTAAGTGGACCATTACCATATTTTTTAAAATTTATTAATATTGTGGAAGTCTATAATATGATTAGGAATTATTTATAATGTCGGTATGATGTTACCAGAGAACATCGGTGAAAAATATTTCAATTATTTGAATATAATGATAGGTAGTGAATTCTATTAAAATATAAATATCATACATTGAATAATATTATCATATAATTAGTTAAAGAGGAATAATTTGTAAGAATCTAGAATAAAACATTTTGGTTGAATAATATTTCAGTCACCAAAATCATCCCATTCAATATCAGTGTGGCGGGAACCACTTTTAACTCATTAAGACTATTAAATTGAATATGATAAAACTAACAACAATTAATAAGGTATTGTTAATATGTGTTATATTTTTCACCTGTATGCTAGAAAGGAAGTCCACTAATTATCTTCTCATTGACAATAATATGATATATATCCATCAAAACTGTGTGAGTAAGACCATCAAAGATTCTGAATTATTTAATATGTTACATTTATCACACCATGAATATTAGTATGTGATGATGTCTGATGAGAAAAATTATATAAAAAATAATGATATAATGTTCATATATATCTAGAAATTTATCTTGAATAAGCTATATTTCTATCGGGAGGTAAAACTATCTTTTAAGAAAACATAAAATGTCTATTGAAGAGGACATACTTCTAGACAAGAGATTCACTTGGTGTATGGAAGAATAATGACCTACATGGGAGTAGCTCAAGAGATGGTTTTCCAATATGCTAATATTTTTGGAGGAAAGGCCACTAAAAAGTATTTAAATGAATAGTGGGGTATTATAGAAAGTATAATTGAAATATTTTATCATATAACCATATATCAATGATAGAATTGGTTTTCATCAAATTACCTCTAGTTCATTAGATGTTATTTTATCGATTCCATATCAATGAAAAGTAGCATGAGTTATTATTGTTATAAAATGTTTGGAAAGATACAAATTTTATGCCAAATGGATATCAATATTATAAGGAAATTTAAAATAAAATCATGATAAATAATAAATATAAATTGATTTTTAATGATGTTTCGAATATACCTAGGTTAAAGAAATGAATATTTTATATGGGAAATGATTATGATATGGGGTATTACAATATTTTGGGATGGATCATGGAATGATTTTTTAGTTCCATGGTTGTTTAAAATATATGCATGGATGATGTTTTATAACTCAAAAAAACATCTAAAGGAATGTTACATGATAGAGATATAAATTATTTCAATCATTGAATTAATAGTCTTCGTAATATTTGTGAGGTGTAGATTTAAAATATAACTCATAATAGAATTTTTAAGGGTAAAAACGTGGATTATTTAATATGTGGTAACTAAATATTATATTAATAATGGAAGGTTTCTCTTTGAATAGAAGTGATGGTGAAAAATCACCATAATTTTGAATTGTTTCACGCTATTGTTCCATGAAAAAATCTAGAGTGTTATAATACTGCATATATCATTTATCAAACAATCATTGATAATACCATACCTAATTTTTGTATATGTATTCTCAGGACTAAATATAAGAAAATTATAATATTTTACTGATCAGATTCATGGTATATATTGATTATGTAACCTATTTTATATGATTGTAGTTGGAAAATAATGGGTAGAATGAACGCATAATTTTTTAAAAAACCTTATAATGGTAAGGGATTCAGTTTGATAATATCATTCAATTAACCTTAAAAAAGATGATTTATATAGTGAAAGAATTGTGTAAAAGGTATAATTATATATATATATATATATATAATTTTGAATTATCTGTTCCCTATTGTTTTACGCGTAAATGTAGTAAATTTCTCTACATACTTAATCAGTTAAAGAATGTTATTTCAAATTAGAAAATAACATCAGAATATCTATTAGACTACAAGAAATGAAAATTAAACCTATTCATTATAATCAACGAACTCACCAATTATCATTATGGTTCTAGGGAGTTGATAAATATTTAGGATAATTCATGATCATGTTAGTGTACTGTCTTCAATGATGATGATTCTGCCTTTCATCTCTTAGAAAATTAATCTCAAAAATTCTTTAGAAAATGAAATGTGTTCTTATGAAAACAAATTAAAGAATGGATAAAAACCAATAATATTGTTCATCTTAGAGGAATGTATAACAAAAATTTGATATATTTCATAATGGCCATTTAATTATTTTCATCAAAAATATTTAAGAAGTATGAATATTCTGAAATCATGACACCGTTTTAAGGATGTACAGGAAGAATAACATGTTTTAACAATTTCCCATTTTCCTGAACTACTTGGAATATAAAATACAATTGAGGGATGAGAATAATAATTTAACATAATAACTAAGAATTTATAACACCAAAAGGATCCTAGACACATTTAAACCCATTATTTTATACCAAAGTTATAATATTCTAAGACTTTCTATGAGGTACAATGTTTTTAACATTAATTTGATGCTTAATTGATTTCCTACCATAATTTCCTCGTGAGGTCATAAATTACATTTTGATATTATAAGAGTGTTCAAATACTAGAGTTTATATTGTTTTTTAAAAGTAATATGGGATTCCTAGATAGTACAAATCTTGTGACCCAGGAAACAGAGGTTGAAAAAAAATATGGTGGAAATTTTATATATCATCATAGCATTCATGATTATTATAAGAAATGTGCCCATTGTGTCACTACCATGAATTAGAAACATAAATTTTTTGTATATGAAAATGGAAATTTAGTGTATGGTTTTTATTAGTATGCATCATGTCCATAAAGGTGGTGTCTTAAATAGTTTCATATCATACAGTTTTCAAAAAGATTTTCAAATGATTCACATGAACCATGTGGGTTCCCTAGTAAAAATGTGAGGGGATCCCAATTGGTGTTTGTTTGGACCAACCATGAAGAAAAACTATCAAACCCTGTTAAAAATGGGTGAAATGTCAATTTCCACTAAATATTAAAATGGTTAAATCTCTTATCCTCCTTTGATTCCATAAGATATCTAGTCTCTCTTTCAACCCTATTATGCATTAATCAATACAAAATATAATATTCTATTACATTTAAACTATAGTGTTTGATTAAAAAACATTTATCTTTTTAGAACTGCATCAGTGATTTATTTATTCATCCTATTCCTTTAATTATTCTACTTCATATTAATAAATTTATTTTGGTGAATTCTAGTATGACGTATTAATAAGGGATTGATTTCTACTTCCATTTTCTACTGCTCTTGAATGAATTAGAGGTCCATACATGAAGTATTTTCATACACATGTGTACATTAAGTGTTCTATACATTAACCATATGGTTTACCATTTTATATTCCTACATTCGATTATTACACATGAAAAACATTCCACTATTTCCCCAATAATTAAATAAAGGCACTGATTAAATATATTGGTACCTTTTTAGGTATCCCACTTTTACATTTATATGATATAGGGTCATTATCCTTGAACTAGAATTATTTTTGGTGTATTGTTTTATCATTCATTATTTATACCACCTAATTTAAAGTGTGTTAGATTATTAAATCATTGAGAAGCTTATTGAAGTAAGGGAGAAAAAAATTTCAGTTGGATAATCTTATTACCTCCATGCCTTGAGATGACATGTTTTGAAATGATTTAAAATTAATAAATTTATTTTTTTTATTAACAATAAGTTATATTAACTCATGGTATATTAATTAAAATGAAATGGGTTATGAAATTAGATTTATAATGGATCATTTTAGTGGATTCATTCAACATTTATAATCCTTAGATCTTAATTCCATTGGAATCCATAGAAGTTTCTACAACATGGATCTTCATTATAGTAGTGGATTCCTCATTCATTTCTTGTCCATGTATCCTAACTTCATACAAATACAAGGATATTTCTACTACATTATCCATCCCATTAAGGATAACAAGGACATTTATACTCATTAGATCCTGATTACATGGGATCGGATTGGAAATGTTCCATTGATATTCTCCTTTGGATCCCCCTAGTCATTTACTAGGTTTTTATCGAAATGATCCACAGTCTAAATGAGGATTTATTGATAATTTATAATTTGGATCATGACCTTTTATTCCATCAATGTGATCCATTCATGTGAAATATAAAAATAATATATGGAATCATTTTGAAAATTGATTCCCTTGAAATCTTATAAAATAAGCATTAATACATTTTAAAAATATTTCTATTATAAAAGACATTGAAGTCATTTAATAATGTATAAAAAAAATTAAAACCTTTTTACATGGAAATATATGAATTAATAGTGAAAATTGTATAACCATTATATATATAAAAATATTTTGAAATATTTTAAATATGCATTGAAATTATTTTGAGTTTTTTTGAAATCATTTAAAATATTCATGAAAACATTTTCAAAACCATTTTCCATGAAAATATATTTTAAATTTTTTATTTAGTATTGATCCATTAAATGTGAATATAATACTTCAAGGGATTGACTGTTGAAAAATCCATATAGTTTATACGAGGTAAAAAGAACATTCCCTTTTCATGGAAAAAGGATTAAAAAATGACTGGTTTGGAAAGAGATTAGTATATTTCATTAAAGATGTTTATTAAATAGAAAATGGGTTAATATTGATTAAATATTATCATATAATGATATAATATTCACGGAAAAACTTTTTATAAATCATCATTTTGAAGTAACCTAGATTTCCAATCGAAAAGAGGGTAATGTTAGCCTTTCATAAAAACAAATTCTTAACATTATTATGTACAAAATAGAATAAAATTTCCAATAAATTAATATAGAAGGAATAAAAATTGGATAATAAAATTCATTAATTTCTTGAGATATGGGATATAATATATCATAAATGGAATCATAACTATATAAAATAATAAAAAATAATTAGATTGATTCAATAAACACTTGTCACATTGTAAAATGGAATCATACTCTCCATGTAATAAAAGGAAGTTAAATGATGATTTAAATATAATTAAAAATATGTATATTAATGAAATATCATGTGTAATGGAAGTATATACACCATAAAAAATTTAGGCACATAACAAAACATGATTTCAATGAAGGAAATTTTAGACAAATATGTTTTACCAATTGGGTAACTTTTGGTACATTAACCCCATGAAATAATGGTCATATAAGGGTGATGTGAATAAATAATAATATTGATATAATTAAAAATGAATACATATATGTTTAGTATTCACACCATCAAAAATGGGTGGGTGGTGAATAATGCATGTATCTCACCGAAATGAATAGTGAGTTGAAACCCCTAACCTCGTGTCTTAACTCCCATCATACTCATTATGAACCCATTTATAATTAATATAATGTTACTAAAAATATTTTATAGAACCATATTATTATATATAATATAATCTATGGTTTTACTATGACCTTTTATTACCCTCTAGTTAACCACGCTATGCCAAGGTTTGACTTTGGGTAATATTTGCTTCGTTTATTTTGTGTGTCTTAATTTGTAATAATATTGGACAATAAGCATATTTCATGATTCCAAAAAGTAAAATATGATATTAGTATAATATATATAATCTAATGGGGTTTTTTAATAATCCATTTAATATATAATTATGAAACACAACCCAACATTCATAGAGATGATAGATCATACGTACACATGGAAATTATTTCCATTTAGTTGTATTTTTATGAGAATATATGTAAATGAAACATATGTGAATATATATATATATCATTATTTAAATATATTTATGATATAAAATATATCATTTATATTTAGTACAACAATCCTTACTATAATCCATGTTGATTATATATGAATCATATCACTTTGTGGGGGGCGGTAGTCCACACTTACTCAAACGAAATAATTGTATTTTCATAAAACACAGAGAATATAATTATTTAATAAAAAATTAAATAATATTAAAGATATTAGAAATATAATATATATAATATATAAATAGTGTGTACATCATTATGGATACCATGAGAGGTGGTAAATAAAACTAAATAATCATCATTTTCGGAGGTATTAGTTTGTCGTCCACAGAAATTTTATATCAATTATCAATTTGATGGATGTATCTGTATGATTAGGTTAAATGAAGAGTATAAAAATCATATCGTATTGCATATATATGTTTTTTATTTAATAATGGGGAAAATATTATGGAGGGTGGAGAATGAAAGTAAATGAAAGGTCTTGATAGAAGATGTTACATCATGATGGAGTAACTCTTTTTGGTTTTTTCAAAATAGACTCTTTGGATTTCCTTAATCCCGTGGGAATGCTTCTTGGAGGAATATAGGGATGTTGGGAAGTGGATTGAGCATTTATTGGGAAAAAATAATATGTTTGAGAGGTGTAAGTATGTGATAGTGTGGGTGTCTTTTATTAGAGATGCAAAATGACTCACATGAAATTATTAAAAGAAATTAGGGGTACCCATGTTCTTACTTAAAAAAACATACCAAAAAAATAAAATCCATGAATGGAATATGTATGGAATAACTATGTATAAAAAATGTGTGTTTGAAATGTGTCTTTGTCATTTGTGTCCTTAATATTATTTTTCAGTCCCTAATTATGTATAATTTTTCTTTAATCGATGTGATTAATTTTAATCACTTTAACTAATCATTTTTTGAAAGAAAATTGTCATTATATTTAGAATATAAATATTATACATAAAAATGATGTATGTCAGTTTTTCAAAATTAAATTAACAAATATTTAAGAAAATTTTGTAATGTTGTCCATACATACAGGATGGAGTAATGGGGTTTTAAAGTAGAAAATTTTTCAATTTATTTAATGTTTTCTTATTGAATTAAAAATTGATATTGATTATAGTTAAATATATTTTATAAATAGATTTATTATTTATTATAAGTGACCTTAAAAAATTATTTTATAATTGAAAATTAATGATAAATTAAAAAAAATGTCGTTTTTAGCTAAAAAGGAGCTTATTTCACTATACATAAAAAATGATGTTACTCAAAAAATTACAAAAAGTTCCCCCTAATATAATTTCAATGTTTTGAAATCACAATTAAATTTTATTTTATCATATTGAATTCTTAAATGGGTACAAAAGAAATTTTATTTTTAAATTTAGTTTAATTTAGAATCGGGTATTTTAAAACATAAAAATAATTTACCAAAAATAATATCTTTATTTATCAATGTGTTTTATTTATGTAAAACAATTTTTAAAAATATTTTAAAAATATTTATTAAAATTTATATTTCTATGTTTAAAAGCAAGGATATAATTTTCTAATTCAATAATTATATCTTTAAAATGATGTATTGTAGAATCTTGGTGTTGTGTGAGATGTATTCTATGTCGGTGATGCATGTAACATACTCTAAGTCGGCATTGGCTATAACATTTGTTGATTTGGTTCCATATAAAAATAATTCTTGAAATAATTCATTGAAAGAAAAAAATATTTAATTTAGGAGGTTAAAAGATTTTTTTGACCAAAATAATATTTACTTTTATAGTCAAATAGTTTTCATATTCATTTATAATTAATTGGTAACATTTAAATTCATACAATATATTATAAACCGTATTCTTTCATACATTAGTTATTAATATTCATTCGATCAAATTCAAAATCAATGTTTACTCTTATTATATTAATTAATTATATTTTTATAATATATAATTATTTTGTAAACATATGTCTTTTTTATTATGGAAGTTATCATGTAATGTATTTTTTTGCTATAATGAAATCTATCTGTAGTGATTCGTGTTGAAAAATCTAAATTTTATAGTTTATGTAATTCATTATTAACATGGAGTTGGGTACAATTCAAGCCAAATGTAATGATTTAATAATTAATAAATAAATATTACGTTACAATTGAGATAGTATGTTGGTGACAATTGGACTCAATGGTAGTAATATTCTAATAATTAATGTGAGTGCTTTATCCATTGGGTGACACTCAATGAATTGTAATCACCCTTCATTTCTCTTATATAAAATTGAGGAACCATTCCCCTGGGACAGGGAAATAAGTATTAACCACATAAATTATGTTATTCTTATTTCATTAACATTTTTATAGAATATTAGTTATTTTATTCTAGATATATCCCATTTTTATTGAAGTTATTATAATTTTTATTTAATTAGATTCATTTTTGTATCAATCTATAATCACCATATAATTCAATTATGTTCTAGCACATTGTTCTATATAATAAATTTCTATAGATATATTATACATAGGTTTTATTAGATTATAAAAAAGGGTCTAAAAATATGATTCATTTTACAATGTTGTACTATACTGAATATTTTGTAATTGGTGATGGAAATTCATAGAATAGTTAAGAAGATATATTCTTATGTTTTCAATATAAAACCATATTGGTATGTGGTCCATGAACACATTTTATAAAATTTATTAATATCGGGGAAGTCTATAATTTGAATATGAATGATTTATAATGTCGTTATGATGTTACCAGAGAACATCGGTGAAAAATATTTCAATTATTGGAATATAACGATAGGTATTGAATTATATTAAAATAAAAATATCATACATTGAATAATATTATCATATAATTAGTGAAAGAGGAATAATTTTTATGAATATGGAAGAAAACATTATGGTTGAATAATATTTCAGTCACCAAAATCATCCCATTCAATAACAGTGTGGTGGAAACCACTTTTGAACACATAAAGACTAATTAATTGAATATGAAATAACTAACAACAATTAATAAGGTATTGTTAATTTGTATTATATTTTTCACATGTATGATTGAAATGAAGTCCACTAATTATCTTCTCATTGAAAATAGTATGATATATATCCATTCAAAGTGTGTGAATAAGACCATCAAATATTCTGAATTGTTTTATATGTTAAATTCCTCACTCCATGAATATTAGTATGTGATGATGTCTGATGTGAGTAATTATACAAAAAATAATGATATAATGTTCATAGATCATTGGGAATTTTTGATTAGGAAGCTAGATTTATATATGGAGGAAAAAATATATTTTAGAAAAAAATTAAATGTTTATAGAAGAGGACATACTTTTAGATAAGAGAGTCACTTGGTGTGTAGAAGAATAATGGCTTACATGGGAGTAGCTCAAGAGATTGCTTTCTAATATGATAGTATTTATTGAGGAAAGGCCACTAAAAAGTATTTAAATGAATAAATGGGTATTATAGAAAGTATAATTGAAATAGATTATCATTTAACCATATATTAATGATAGAATTGGTTTTCATCAAATTACCTCTAGTTCATTAGATGTTATTTTATCGATTCCATATCAATGAAAAGTAGCATGAGTCATTATTGTTATAAATTTTTTGGAAATATACAAATTTCATGCCAAATAGATCCCATTATTATAAGGAAATATAAAATATAATCATGAAAATTAATAAATAGCTGTTAATTTTTATGGATGTTTGGAATATACCTAGGTTAAGGAAAAGAATATTCTCTATGCAAAATGATGATATATGGGGTTTTTACAATATTTTGGGATAGATCATGGAATGATTTTTTTGATCATTTTTTTAAAAAAATAGGCATGGATGATGTTTTATAACTCAATATAACATCTAGAGGAATGTTACATGATTGAAAGTTATATTATGTCAATCATTGAATTAATAGTCTTCGTAATCTTTGTGAGACATAGATTTAAAATCTAACTCATAATAGAATTTTTTAGGGTGGAAACATGGATTATTTAATATTTAGAAAATAAATATTATATAAATAATGGAAGGTTTGTTATTGAATACAAGTGATGGTGAAAAATCAACCTAATTGGGAATTGGTTCACACTATTGTTCCATGAAAAAATCTAGGTTGTTATAATACTATATATATCATTTATCAAACAATCATTTATAATAACACACCAGATTTTTGTATAGGAATTATCAGGGCCAAATATAATAAAATTATAATATTTTACTGATCAGATGCATGGTATATATTGATTATGTAACCTAGTTTATGTGATTCTAGTTGTACAATAATGGGTATAATGAAAGCATAATTTTTTGAAAGACCTTATAATGGTAATGGATTCATTAGGATAATATCATTCAATTAACCCTAAAAAAGTTTATTTATAGAGTGAATGAATTTTGTAAGAGGTATAATTATATATATATAATTATTAATTATTGGTTCCCTATTGTTTTTTGGGTAAATTTAGTGAATTTCCATACATACTTAATCAGAAAAAGCATTTTAATTCAAATTAGACAATAGAATCAGGAGATCTATTAGACAATAATAAATGATAATTCAACATATTAATTATAATCAATGAACTCACCAATTATCATTATGGATCTAGGGAGTATAAATAGATTTAGGACAATTCATGATCATGTTAGTGTACTATATTCAATGATGATGATTTAGTCTTTCATCTCTTAGAAAATTAATCTCAAAAATTCATTACAAGATGAAATGTGTTCTTATGAAAAAAATGAAATAATGGATAAAAACCAATAATATTTTTCATTTGAGAGCCATGTATATCAAAAATTGGCTATATTTTATAATGGAAATTTAATTATAATTATCTATAATATTTAAGAAGTATGAATATTCTGAAATCATGACACCTTTGTAAGGATGTACAGGAAGAATATTATGTTTTAACGATTATCCAATGGCTAGAACTAATTGGAATATTAAATACAATGGAGTGATAAGAATAATAATTTAGCATAAGAACTATGAATTTATAAAACCAAAAGGATCATAGCCACATTTTAATCCATGATTTTTTACCAAAGTTATAATATACTGAGACTTTCTATGAGGTAAAATGTTTTAAACATTAATTTAATGCCTAATTGATTTCCTACCATGATTTCCTAATGAGATCATAAATTATTTTGGGATTTTAGAAGAGTGTTAAGATACTAGAGTCCATTTTTTTTAAAAGTAATATGGGCATCCTAGTTAGTACAAATCTTGTGACCCAGAAAACACAGGTTGAAAAAAATATTGTCAAAATTTTATATGTCAGCATAGAGTGCATGATTATTCTTAGCAATGTGCCCATTGTGTCAGTACCATGCATTAGAAACATAAATTTTTAGTTTATGAAAATGGAAATTTGGTTTATGGTTTTTATTATTGTGCTTTATAGCAATGAATGTGGTGTATTGAATAGTGTCATATCAAACAGTTTTCAAAAAGGTTTCCAAATGATTCACATGAACCATGTGGGTTCCCTTGTAAAAATGTGAGGGGATCACAATTGGTTCTTGTTTTGACCAACCATGAAAACAAACTATCTAAACCTATTAAAAATGGGTGAAATGTAAATTTTCCAGTAAATATTAAAATTATTAAATCTCTTCTCCTTCTTTGATTGCATAACATATCTAGTCACTCTTTCAACCATCAGATGCAATCATCAATCCAAAATATAATATTCTGTTCCAATTCGGCATATAGTGTTTGAATAAAAAAACATTTATCTTTTTGGATCTGCATCAGTAATTTATTCATTCATGTTATTCCATTAATTATTCTACTTCATATTAATAGATTTATTTTGGTGAATCCTAGAATGACCTATTAAAAAGGTATTGAATTTTTCTTCCATTTTCTACTGCTCCAGAATTAATTAGAGGTCCATACATGAAGTATTTTAAAGCACTTATGTACATTACGTGTTTTATACATTTACCATATGGTTTACCATTTTATATTCCTTTATTCTATTGTAACACATGAAAAACATTCCACTGTTTCCCCAAAAATTAAATTAAGGCACTGATTAAATTTATTGGTTCCTTTTTAAGTATCCCACTGATACATTTATATGATATAACATCATTATCCTTGACCTAGAATTATTTTTTTGTCTTGTTTTATCTTTAATTATTTATACCACCTCATTTGGAGTGTTTGAGATCATTAAATCAGTGAGAAACTTATTGAAGTAAGGGAGGAATAAAAATTTCAGATGGATAATCTTAATGCCTCCAAGACTTGAGAAGACATGTTTTGAAATGATTTAAAATTAATAAATGTATGTTATTGAATATTCAAAATAATTTATTTGAACTCATGGTATATGAATGATAATGAAATGGGTTATGAAATTAGATTTTTAATGGAAAATTTTGGTGGATACATTTAGCATTTATAATCCTTAGATCTTAATTCCATTGGAATCCATGGAAATTTCTACAACATGGATCTTCATTATGGAAGTGGATGCCTTATTCATTTCTAGTCCATGTATCCTAATTTAATACAAATACAAGGTTATTTCTACTACATTATCCATCCCATTTAGGATGACATAGACATTTATACTCATTATATATTGATTACATGGGATCATATTGGAAATGTTCCTCTTATAGGCTCCTTTAGATCCCCTTAGTCATTTACTAGGTTTTCATCGAGATGATTCATATACTCGATGAGGATGTATTGATAATTTGTACCTTGGATCATTACCTTTTATTCCATGGAGTGATCCATTCATGTGAAACATAAAAATCATACATGGAATCTTTTTGAAAATTGATTCCCTTGAGATCTTATAAAATAAGCATAAAGACATTTTAAAAATATTTTTATTAGAAAAGACATTGAAAACATGTAAATAATTCTTTAAAACATTTTAAAACCTTTTTACATGGAAATATATGAATTAAAAGGGAAAATTTTAAAACCATCATTTAGATCTAAATATTTGGAAATATTTTAAATATGCATTGAAATTATTTTGAGTTTTTTTTAAAACATTTAAAATATTCATGAAAACATTTTCCAAACCATTTTCCTTGAAAATATAATTTAAAAACATTTTTTTAATATTTATATATTAAACGTGAAAATAATACTTCAAAGGATTGATGGTTGAAAAATCCTTACAAGTCATACAAGGTAAAAAGAACATTCCCTTTTCAGGGTAAAAGGTTTGAATAAATGACTTGTTTGGAAAGAGATTATTATATTTCTTTTAAGATGATTATTTAATAGAAAATGGGTTAATTTTTTTTTAAAATACTATCATATAATGATATAATATTCATGGGAAAACTTTTTATAAAACATCATTTTCATGTAATCTATATTTCTGATCGAAGAGAGGGTAATGTTGGGTTTCATAAAAACACATTATTAACATTATTATGTACCAAATAGAATAAAATTTTCCAATAAATTAATATATAATGAATAAAAATTGGATAATAAAATACATGAATTTCTTGACATATGGGATATAATATATCATAAAATGAATCATAACCATATAAAATAATAAAAAAGAATGATATTGATTCATTAAGCACTTGTCACATTGCAAAATGTAATAATACTCTCCATATAATAAAAGGATGTTAAATGATGATTTCAATATAATTAAAAATATTTATATTAATGAAATATCATGTGTAATAGAAGAATATACAGCATAAAAAATTTAGGCACATAACATAACTTGAGTTCAATGAAGGAAATTTTTGACAAATATGTTTTAACAATTGGGTAACTTTTGATACATTAACCCCATGAAATAATGGTCATATAAGGGAGATGTGAATAAATAATAATATTGATACAATAAAAAATGAGTACATCTATGATAAGTATTCACACCACACAAAATTGGGGGGTGGTTAATAATACATCTATCTCACCGAAATAAATAGTGAGTTGAAACCCCTACCCTCATGTCTTAACTCCCGTCATACTCATTCTAAACCCATGTAAAATAAATATAAAGTTATTATAAATATTTTATAGAACCTTATTTTTATATCTAATATAATCTATGGTTTTACTATTACATTATATTACCCTCTTGTTAACCATGTTATGCCCAGGATTGACTTTGGGTAATTTTTGCTTCGTTTCTTGTGTGTGTCTTAATTTGTAATATTGTTGGTCAATAAATATATTTCATGATTCCAAAAAGTAAAATATGATATTAATATAATATGTATAAAGTAATGGTGTTTTATAATAATCAATTTAATATATAAATATGAAACACAACACAACATTCATAGAGATGATAGATCTTACATACACATGGAAATTATTTCCATTTAATTGTATTATTAAGAGAATGAATGTAAATGAAACATTTGTGAATATATATATATATCATTATTTAAATAGATTTATGATATCAAATATATAATTTATATTCACTAAATCCATCCTTAATAGAATCCAAGTTGAGTATATATGAATCATATCACTTTGTGGGGGGTGGTAATCCACACTTCCTCAAACAAAATAATCATATTTCCATAACACACAAAGAATATAATTATGTTTAAAAAAAATTACATAATATTAAAGAGATTAGTAATATAATATATATAATATATAAATAGTGTGTAAATAATTATGTATACTAGTTAAGGTGGTAAATAAAACTGAATAATCATCATTTTCTGAGGTACTAGTTTGTCTTCCACATAAATTTTATATCAATTATCAATTTGACGGAGGTGTGTGTATGTTTAGGTTAAATGAACAGTATAAAAATCATATAATATTGTAGATACATGTTTTTTATTTAATAATGGGGAAAATATTATGGAGGGGTGGACAAATAAAATAAATGAAAGGTCTTGATAGAAGACGTTACATCGTGATGGAGTAACTATTTTTGGATTTTGCAAAATGGACTCTTTAGATTTCCTTAATCCCATGGGAAAGCTTCTTGGAATAATATAGGGATGTTGGGAATTTGATTAAGCATTTATTGGACAGACATAATATGTTCGATAGGTGTGAGTATGTGGTAGATTTGGTGTCTTTTTTTTGAGATGGAAAATGACACAAATGGAATTATTAAAAAAATTTAGGGGTATACATGTTCTTACCTAAATAAACATACATAAAAATATTACCAATGAATGGAATATTTATGGAATAAATATTTATAGAAAATGTGTGTTAGAAATGTGTCTTGGTCATTTGTGTCTTAATATTATTTTTTAGTCCATAATTAAGCATAATTTGTCTTTAATCGGTGTGATTAATTTTAATCAATTTAACTAATCATTTTGTTCAATAAATAACATGGAATTTTTAGAGTATAAATATTATACATTAAAATGGTGTATTTCAGTGTTTCAAAAATAAATTAACAAATATTTAAAAACAAATTTTAATGTTATCCACACATACATGATGAAATAATGGGGTTTTAAAGTAGAAATTTTTTCAAAAGATTGAAAGTTTTCTTATTCAATTACAAAGTAAAATTGATTATAGTAATTTCAATTTTATAAATAGATTTAATATTTATTAGATGTGACCTTAAAAATGTATTATATAATTGAACATTAATGATAAATTGAACAAAAAGTTAGTTTTTAACTAAAAAGTAGAATATCTCACTACACCTAAAAAATGATGTTACTCAGAAAATTACAAAAAGTTCTCCCTAAGATGATTTTGATGTTTTGAAATCAAAATTGATGTTTATTCTATAATATAAAATTTTAAAACGGGTACAATAGTAATTTTATTTTTTAAATTTAGTTTAATTAATAAAATGGTATTTTAAAACATAAAAAGAGTTTACCAAAAATCATATCATTAATTATCAATGTGTTTTATTTATTTAAAGTACCTTCTAAAAATATTTTAAAAATATTTATTAAAATTTATATTTCTATGTTTAATAGCAAGGTTAAAATTTTCTCATTCAATAATTATATAATTAAAATGATTAATTATAGAATCTCAGTGTTTTGTGTGATGTATTCTAAGTCGGTGATGCATGTAACATTTGCTATGTCGGAATTGCCTGTAACATTTATTGATATGGTTCCATATGAAAATAATTCTTGAAATAATTCATTGAAAGACAAAAATTAATATTTAATTTAGGAGGTTAAAATATATTTTTGACCCAAATAATATTTCCTTTTATAGTCAAATGGTCTTCATATTCATTTATAATTAATTGGTAACCTTTAAATTCAAACAATATATTATAACCCATATTCTTATATAAATTAGTTATTAATATTCATTCGATCTAATTCATAATCAATGTTTTCTCTTAGTATATTAATTAATTATATTTTAATAAAATATTATTATTTTGTAAACATAGGTCTTTTTTGTTATGGATGTTATCAAGTAATGTATTTTTTTTCATATAAAGAAATCGATCTATAGTGATTTATGTAGAAAAATATAAATTTTATATTTCATGTAATTTATGATTAACATGGAGTTGGGTACAATTCAAGCCAAATTTAATGATTTAATATAAAATATGATATCTTCATTGTTGCATGAGATGAAATGTATCAAAAAGGATACATTAATTCAAAAGAAATAATTCACAAAATATAGCGGTGTTACATTCTACCTCCCTTAAAATAAATTTCGTTATAATTATTAATTTGGGTTATCAAAGCTATAATACTATAAAGTTTCATTCATAAAAACCCAAATTGTAAAAATGAAAAATAGATATTCCCGTGAAAATTAAATTTTGAAACCATAACAGTTTACCAAAGTAATATATTCATGTATTTTATCGAAGGAGAACACACATTTCAATGGAATATTTGAAATGTTGGAATAGTGTAAATATTTATATTGAGTGATTATGGTCATCAATCACAAACAATTTAATGATCAATGAAGAGATGAGACAATCAAATTCATAAATATATGATGACTTAAAAGGATAAAATATCTGTGAAATTCAAGGTATTAGGACTACACGATTTTTCCATTTTCTAATAATTGATTAATTCATTTTATTAACCAATAATATATGGAAATATAACGGTGTGATTGCATGTTCATTTCTATCATTTAGTGATGCCTTAATAGATTCTAATTTCATCTTGTACCACATGAAGTGAATGAAAAATTATTATTTTTATGTAATGAAAGATCATGAGATCCAAAATAATTCAACTTATCTATCTACAATTACCATCTACAAAAAAAGGTTATCTAATATACATACTTCCTCATGTGGGGATACAATACATTAATGAAAAAAACATTAATTAAATTTTTACTTAAACATTCCATAAATGGTTAAACATATAACCCTTATGGAAGGTAATCATTTAATGTTTTATAAATAATATTAAGAAACCGTCTTAACATTGATCCCCCATATATCATAAAGTTTTTCTTACATATCACATTGTAATCATGTGAATACCCACATCGTATATTCCCGTGAATCATGGTAATATCCATAATTACCATAAATCCTTTGGATAAACAACAATACATATTTATTCCAACGATGACTGTTTATACACTTTAAATTCCATAAGATGTAAACATCATCCATGATGAAATTTAACACTTTTCCAATATACAGTTACATGGTAATCAGTACCATTTAATTTACATATTCATATCCCATGGATTTTTTCCAAACATCATGATATTGACGTTCAGAATTAATTTTGGGTTTCCTTCAATTAATCAAAATATCAAATTTCAATAAAATCAATTTTTCATGTCATAATATTTATTTAACATAACAATTTCAATAATTGTTAGAGATGTATGTTAAAAATACTAATATAATTCCTAAAATTTTAATTTCAAAACATAGTCTGTATTAAATTATTGTGTAATAACAATTTATAAGAATATGAAATATGAATCATGTATTAAGGTTTGTAAACTTCAATGTAATTTTTGTTCTTTTAATTAATGTGAAAAATACTGGAAGAGCATCACATACCTTTCACATTTTGTTTTTTTCAACTTTATCTTCATAGATATAAAAAATACTCTTACAACCTTCTGGTTTCATATTATGAGATTTAAACATGGAAAATAAATTCTCAAAATTCCTATACATTCTACTTCTAATACATTTGTTTTTTAACATGTTCATTCTGATTTTCACCTTTGACTAAAAAAAAATTAGTGTATTAAACCTTTATCACAATTGGTACAATATATTCCTGGAAAATTGCTTTTAAGATTCCATGATTATGTCTCCAACATCATTAATATATGAAATCTTTGGCTCATTCAATTTAATTCGTAGTTATCCTCTATTCTAATCTTTTGTTATAGTTCATAAATAGTTTGTGAATTATGAAAAAATATTGTCCAAGTTTGTCAAAATAGGTGAGCAGAAAGTCCCATTGATATGTAATCGATTACACTGTGTTTTGTCTGAAACATCTTATCAGTATTGTTACTCATTGGTACATCTATTCATGATCCACATAAACATGTAGTTTCTAGATAGGGATGTATTTCTAGGATAATAATCTCTCAATCTTTTACCAATATTATAGGAAATTTAAAAAACAGATACTGATCTTTATATATTATTTTTAGAGGAATCCATATATATATATACATTAAAAAAACCCTAGGTATATATAGAATATTTTCTCATCCTAGTATCAAGGTTATGACTAAATATTGTGACCTTGGATTAACATACATGGGTATTACATCATTTTAGAAACATATTCTGGTCATTGGAAAAATATATGCCTAAGGACCATAATAGTTTAGTGTATTTGGAAACATAGAAACAAAATCATCTATACTAGTGAAATAAAATCAAAATATTCCATTAAGATCTATAAATTTCATTCTTCAACATAAAACCTATCATAATAATAAGGAGAGTGGAATCATAAGAAAGGGGTGAGATCAGATTCTCAGTATCAGTAAATAAGGTTAATAAGTAAGAATAATTATGAGAATAAGGGTATGAAAACATTATCATGAAAATAAAAGATCATACCCTATATATCAATGATCATATACATGAATTATTGAATAAATCATATTTGGTTCTAAGTCATGAATCATAAAAAAATAATGTACATAAGCCTTGAAATCATAACATAGAAATGAAACATGGAATTGTTGAAGAAACAAAATCATATAATATTTTGAACATGTATATGTAGAAATTGGTTAACTCATTTGGTTAAGGGCATTAGATCATTCCATCATTTAAACTTATAAACATGTAACCATGTACACACATAACGTTGTGAACATGTAATCATGTTTAGACACATTTTTCAAGGAATCTCTTCCATAGACATCTTGGTATTATGGGTTCACTCCCCATACTATCACAGTGGTCATGGATCACTCCCATAACCCTTTTATTATCTAGAGTTCACTCCTCTTGATATCCTAGTTATTGTGGTTCACTCCCATGACCACATTAGTAGCATGAGTTCACTCCTAATACCATCTTGGTATTCATGGTTCTATCACAAGTCCATCATTGTATATCATAACAGATATAAATCATTACCCAATTGATTATACGGAGATATAGGTCCCATCCCTAACACAATTAAATCATATAATCATATTCCATAAAACATTCCCCATTTCATGACTCGTGAAATTATATGGGTTCTAAAACCATCAAATCACAACCCATGAAATGAAATGGGTACTCGTATCATTTAATCACATCATAACCATGGGATGATAGATAGGTTCAAAATCATCCCATCAAAGAATAACAAATAAATAAATTGGGTTTAAAAAGAATATAACACCTAAAAGTGAAATGGATTTCTTAATCATATAACTCGTCGATGTGAATAATTATTCCTAAATACACTAACATTAATAATATCTAATTCATAAAATGTATATTAATGGAACATTTAGATCACATCCTAGACGAACATGAGTAACATTAATAGATTCTATCTTAGATGGAAAATAATTTTTAAATTTATTAATAAAATATTTCATGACGAAATTATCATTAATTATTTGAAATAGGCTTTTTAATATGTAAAACCATTGAAAAATCATTCTCATAGACTATGAATTCAAAACATATAATGAAGACTTAAAATAATTTTGAATAAAATTATCCCTGAAGTAATATTAAATAAGATTCAAAATATTGTAAAAGAACTTTTCATTGAAAACACATTGAAAAATAATAGATAAATCTTGAAAATTCATTGATATACATTTTATATTTAAACATAACAAACATACTTGAATTTTTTTTAAGAAACACTTTTTTGAAAAAAATTTGAAAACTCATAAATAAGGCTTGAAAAAATTTTCAAAATTGTTTTCCAAGAAACCATATATAATTATCTTGATACATTTGTAAACCCATTTTCAATGAAAATAAATTTTTGAAATAATTATCATAATAATTTAAAATTAAACATGAAATGAATGCTTTATATAATTGATTGGTGGCCTCATTACCTTGTCAAATAACTTCCACGTACAATTAGAAACTTCATATTGACAAGGTGCATACTTGAAAATAAAGAAAACACTATTACCTGGAATGATTGCATTAAACCCACTGAAATGGGGGGAAAGGGTATTAATGATCTGAAATGATTCAAAGATGCTCTCATTAGTATGCTCACTTGGAACTTGTTGACATATAATTATGATTCCCATGATTTTCTTGAACAATGATTCATATAAATAATGAGTATTGGGTTCTCAACATATGATTCCTCCTCTATATGGCCATTCATCAAACATTCATATAATTGAATCATGAATTTCTCCTCTTGGATTGTTTCCTACTAATCCAAACTTAATTTCGAGACAACAAAGTGGCTGGACCGGCCCATCATGGAATGCATATGGATCCCTTTTTAGATAAAGGATTTCTCAGTTGTTGAGAATAAAAGAGATAGGGCTCTGCAGAATTGTCTATGAGACCTTATTAAGATTGTTATGTTGTGCTATTACATCATGGAAAATGACACCATGATCTGTACAACAAGCACCTGTGGAAGGTTCACTACAAGGGAGTATTACAGAAACTTCTATGGAAGCAATGAGCCTTCTCCCTTATGGCTGCAGAATTTTGAAAAACCTTTCATTATACCATCCAATTAACTGATGATATAGTGGATTTGGAAAGCCAGTGTACCAATATACTACCTCCTACAGAAAATGGGAATACATTTGACGTCTTACTGATTTTTGTTTACCCAAGCTGAAGAAAAAATTCATCATCTTTTCTTTTCCTGCAACTTCTCTTGCAGATTTTGGGAACATCATTAAGAGGTCTGTTGGAATCCTTTATCAATGAACATTATTGTTGATTTCATGATCTCGGTAACTTTAGCTGGTCACTTTGAGAAGGTCTTAGAACTTCTTCTCACTACTTTTGTGGTGGCCTCTTCTTAGATTTAGTGGGCGTGAAATCGGGTAATTTTTGACAACTGGAAACCCTCTTTAAAGGCTAGTCTAGCTGTTGTTTATAGGGAAGTGATAACTGCTTCCAAGATAAAAACATTATGAATGAATAATAAAATTTCTGATATAATAATTCAGAATATTCTTGGAGTATCTGGCAGGGTCAAGCAACCATTGATGTTGAAATTAAATAGATGGATTCCTCCCATCTCATCTTTGTTGAAAGTGAATGTTGATGGTGGGAAATATGGTACACCAGGACCTTTACGGTGAGGCGAGGTGTTCTGTAACAATCGGGGAATTGTTAAGGGTTTATTATATAATTATATTTGAATTTTATTTGAGCATGATGCTGAATTATGGGCTATAATTAAAGCTGTTAAATATGTTGTCTACAATGGTTGGATGCAGATATGGGTGGAGTCTGACAGAAGTACAACAATTCAAGTTCTGCAGGCAAGGTCCAGGGATGTTCCTTGGAGGATTATTATTTCATGTATTGCATTCCTACATCTCAATTAGCATCTTCAACTTGAATTCAGTTGTTTATAAATGTATGAAAATCGGGTTGCTGAGGCTATGTCCATGTGGGCTGTTTTGGAGGTTTCCTCAAGATGGTCCTTTGTCATCGTGGGAGTTTTCTCATATCATGTTGACCTAGATGCATCTTCTATGCTCTATTATTTCATAATCCCCCTTGTGCTACCACTTTTCAGTTATTTAATCTTTTTGTATAGTGTGGTCTTTTTCTGGATCCTTGAAATGCTTGTATAATAAACATCTTTTAATAGGTATGACACAATTTCAATAAACTCTTATCACTTAGAAACTTTGGATAATACTCTCTATTTAAGAAAAAAAATTAAATTATGATTATAATATCATCAAAATATAGAGATTAATTATATAACATGTATAATGGATGTATATAAACCTCAAAACATATTTAGGCACATTATAAAACATAAGTCTCAAAGAAGGAAAATTGAGAAAAAACAATTTTACAAATTTGGTAATGTTTGAAACATAAAACCTTTGAAATAATGTTCATACAATTGACATGTAAATGAAGATAAATTTAACTACAAGAATCATTGAATAAATATATGTCATGTATTCATTCCATAAAAAAGCAGGGTGTTGTGAATAAAACCATCATCTCACATAAATAAAAAGTGGGATGAAATCTCAATACTGTGTTCCTTAACTCTCATCGTACTCATTCAAAAAACATGTAAAATAAATATAAATTTTTTATAAATATTTTAAAAAACCATATTATTATATTTAGTAGATATATATATTTATTATGACCATATATTGTCTCCTTTTTAACTACCCTATGTTAAGGATTTTCTTTGGGAAATATTCTCTTTGTTTTTCGTATATGCATTAATTTTTATAAATTTTTCGTCCTTACACTTATATGATGTATGCAAAATTTAAACCATGATATAAATATCATTTAAATACATTTTATGTTTATTATAATAATCTGTAGAATATTTAATTATGAAATGGAATAAACTATTCATGGATATCATAAGTCGTACAAATGCATGAACACTATATCCATTAAATTATCATGTTGAGAGAATGAGAGTAAAAGAAATATATATATATATATATATATATTATTTTTACAATATATTTATGATAAAATATATATAATATATATTCACTTAAACCATTCTTTATGCAATTCAAGTATTGTATGAATGAATCATATCGTTTGGGGGGGTAATAGTCCAAAATTCTTCAGACGACATTAATTCATTTACATAAGATGGAAATCATAACATAATTTCCAAAATAAAAATTAACAAATGTTAAATGAATATAAAAATATTATATATCATATATAAACCTTTTTTCAATTATAATGGCCACTATGAAAGGAAATGATGAAAACAAAACCATCATCATTTAGTGTAGATGTAGTTCCTTGTACACATAATGAGTATGATCATTATCCATTAGATGGATGTGTGCATAAGTGTATGTTGAATCATTATAATAAAAATGACTACTATATTTAGGATAATGGGATTTTTATACAGTAATTTGAAAAATAATTATGAGGGGTGGAGAAAGAATAAAAAGGACTTGATAGAAGACATTACCTTTTGATTGGGTAACTCCAATTGGTTTGTGCCAAAATTATTCAATTGATTTTTTTTAACCTTGGGAAGTATTCTAGTATGAATAGAGGACTTTTTGTAAGTTTAATGGTCATTTATTGAATAAAATTATGATGTAAGAGAGGTTTTAGGAATTGGGAGTGGTGGTGGCTTTTTATATTGAAGGAAAAGGACTCATAAGGAGTTTTTTAAAACAATGTAGGTGCACTCATTTTCATATAAAATAAAATTCATATAAAACAAAAAACCTCAATAATGGACGGTTTATAGAATAAATTTGGAAATCAAATGGTTTTTGTTCATGTTTCTTTTTCATTTGACCCATTAATTTTAATGTTTATCAATTAATTATGCTTAATTTGTCCTTCATCGTAATGATAATTTTTTCACTTTTACAAATAAATTTTGTCCAAAATAAATTTCATCTCATTAGAAAATAAATACTATACTAAACATAATGATATATGTTATTATTTTAGAAATTTCAAATCATATAATTGGAAAAATTATGTTTTATTATAATCCCATGAAAGGGCGGAAATAACATATTTTTAATGTAGAAAATGGCCCAAAGTTTAATAAGATTTTTTATTATATTTAATTGTTAAAATTATATATAGAGAATTAAATTTTGTTAATATATGTAATATATTTATAACACAGAATTAAAAATTATAATATATTTTAAATTTAATATTTAACCAAACAAAAATGTAGTTTTTAACAGAAACAGATTATTTTTCACTATTCATAAAAATGGTGTTTCTTGAAATATCTCAAAAAATACCCTATTCTAATTTAAACATAATGAATTAGATAATTATGTTTATTATATAAAAATAAATTTCTAAATTTTTCCAAAATTAATTTTTTAAATTGGTTTATTTTAGAAAATTGTATTGTAAAACCTAAAATGACTTTAACAAATTAAATTATATGTTTCATAATTTATCAGATATTTTATACTAAAATTTATAAAAAATATTTGGAATGTTGTTATCACTATCCGTATTACTATTTTTAACATCAATGTTTTTGTTATCATATTTAATAATGATAAAATTAAAATGATGTATCATAGAAACTCTGTGTGGCATGTGATGTACACTAAGTCGGTGTGGAATGTAACATACACCATGTCAGTGTAACGTGTAACATATGCCGATTTGGGGCCTTATAAAAGGAATTTTTGACATAATTCTATGCAAGACACAATAAGAAAATTTAATTTATTAGGTTCTAAATTCGTTGTAACCATAATAATATTACATTTAATATTAAATCATTTATCAAATTCATTTATAATAAATTGGAAACGAACAAATTCATATTTTATTTTCTAATTAAATCATTTTCTAAAATTAGTTAATAATATTCATAACCTCTAATTTAACTTCGAGGATGCAAATTATTATATCAAACACTCATATTTTAATAAAATTTTATTTATCTTCGAACCTCACTCATATGTGTTATGCTAGTCATTAATGAAAGTAATCATTCCATATTACGCAATATAACCTCAGTTTTTCTTATCGAGAAATACAATGAGTTTGCTGTATGTAGTGCACAATTAACATGGTGTTTCATATAAAGAATTCCAGACATAATTATTTAGTATAAAATATGATGTCTTCAATATTTTATGATTTGGAAAATATAAAAAATGATAGATTATTTCGAAAAAAATTAATTCATAATATCTTTAGGTGTTATAATGGTCGTGTATATCTCCAAGGAATCCATGTTCCATTTATACTGTAATGGTATAGTGGGTCTCCAAGGGGTAGTGAGATTGTTTCATAGTTTTGTGGTCCAGTATAGATATAATATATAAATCATACACTTGTGGTGAATATAATAGGGCAATACATAGTGAGATTTACGATCCTAGTAGCATCTAATATAACCTATGCTCATTTTGATACATGTATATCTCATAATTTCAAATTTGGTTCTATTTTGGTGTTCCACGTGATTCTTTTTTTGGTTCATTGTGGTGTTCTGATTCTTGATACACTGTTTAAAATCATATCAGAGGATATATGCCAATGTAGACATTCCACATTAAGAGAGGTCAATGTCACTTCATATAGAATATTTATATATTGGAGAGGAAAATGTTATAAGTTAAACTGGACAGGGAATGTATAGTTTCTTATCATGCTCATATCGATATCTATTCCCTAATTATGTCCTTCACATCACATGAAGGTAGGTTTTTTATGGTAAAGGGTGAATAGTAAGTACATTTATTCTATTATAGAGAAAAGCATTGCATTCTATGAGGGATGACTGATCATATTAAAAGTTTATATCTGGATGATCTGGGAACACAACAAGAATATTTCCATGAACTGGTTTATCCCTTTAGGGATACCTTCCCAAATGTTTTTTGGGTTTCATCCTGAGTTAGAGGTGTAGTTATCTATTTATTTAGGTCATAGAGTGGAAAATTTATCTATTCCACCATATAGAATGGATACTTATAAGTTGTCGGAGATCATGAAGAAACTAGAGGAATTGGTTAAAAAATTATATGGCCATGTACATCTCTCTGGGGTACACTGTTCCTTTTTATCAATAAGGTGTAAAGGAACCTCAAAATATTTGTAGATTAATGTAAATTGAACTACTTAATTGTTAAGTATCTATATCCTTAATTATTTATATATTATACCTTCAAAATTATCTGAATATCTCATTTTTATTAAAGATATATATAATATTGTTATATCGTCATATTCATTGTTGATCTTTGGACATAACCTGTTATAATTTTCATATTTTATATGGTATATATGATTCTCTAGTTATTCCATTTTGTCTCAAAAACACATCAGTTAGTTTCATGGAACTAATGAACTGTGTTTTCCATCCATATATGGATTAATTTTTTGTGTTATTTTTGGATTATATATTGATGTACTCACACACTCAATACAACCATTCTAACCATGTTGAGAGTTTTCTTGAATCACTGAGAGAAAAATAGTAATATTTATAGTACATAATGTACAAATTCTAGGTGGAGAAGTTTCACTTCGTGTGTTATGTTATCTTAGAGAAAATAATATCAGTGGACCAAGAGAAGGTGAGATATATAGTTTCATATGAGTACCTCAATAACATCTTTGACATTTATATTTTCATGGGGATCTCCTATTACTTCATAAATTTCAAAGAGGACTTATTACACATAGCGAAACCTAGTATAGGCTTCATAAAAAATGGTGTGATGTTTGTATGGTCAGATAAATTCATGATAACTATTCATAAACTAAAAGTTATATTTACTTTAATGATGGTCCCTATTCTTAAAAAAATTGAATAATCTACATTCTGTGTTCTGAAACATAATTCCACATCCCAAGAAATGTTCTGATGAAAGGGGAGAGCACGAAGGAATATGGGTCTCATCAGTTGATACCACGTGAGTGGAATTACCCAATGGACAATATTGAGATGGCATCTATTTTACATGTCTTGCACTATTAGAGGCATTATTTACTGAGATAGAATTTAGTGGTCTACGCAAACCACAAAATCCCAAATTATATATTTACAATACATTAAATTGTATACAATGAGACAATGGTTGGTTGAAAAACATTATTCAATCAATAGGATGGTTTCCTTGCACACCTGTAAATTAAACATTCATTACTGATGCACTAAGTAGGCAGACTTTGATACTATATGTTTAGGAGACCGGTGGAGAGTGGAACATTATGAAATTATTTTCATAGATGGAAATGGTGATTCACGGTAGCCTATGAAGTAATTCAATTTCCTATTTGGATATAAAACAAAATCTTTTGAATATTGTGAAGCTAGTATAGTTATCAGATTCCATGGGCCTGGTCCTATGGGAGATTGTGGAAGGTGACTATCTGCTTCATGTTTTATTCTTACAATGGATGAAATTATACATATTCATGGTCATGTTTGAATTATAGTAAAAATACATGAGGATATGTTTTGAGATTTTCATGCTTCATCAATGGATTTACATTCTAGAATTACCAAGAAGTATCGAGATTTACGATGTGAGTATTGGTGGTCATGTATAAAACGAGAGGTGGGTGATATAATTATGAGGCATTTCACCAATCAAAAAGAGAAGGTAGAGGACCAACAACCAGCTGGGCTTTTGAAATAGTTATGAATTCCCATGTGGAAATGGGTTGATATGATGATAGGAAACATTACAAAGTTTATGTGGTCTACTAAATGTAATGCTGATGTATGTGTTTTTCTACTGGATCACAAAGGCCTCCCATTCCATACCATTCTAGAGGCTGTCACATTATCTAATATTGGGATAAATTGTATCAATGGGATATTTCATGATCATGAGGTTCATAATATCATTTTATCATATAAGGATGCATTGTTCAATTCTCATTTTTGTAATTTCTTAAAAGGATGTTCGGTTTATATATTCCTTTCACAACGAAAAACCAGCCTTATACTGATGGTCAGTTAGAGAATAAAATATATGTTATGGAGGACAAAATTAGAGAATGCGTATTATGATTTCATGGCTATTAGGAGATACAAATAATCTATGGTGAATTCCTCGACAATAATAGCTATTAAGAAATCGTTTTGATGCCACCATATTAAGCTTTGTATGTAATGTAATGTTCATTACCTCTTTACTTTTTAAATATAGCGTATGAAATTGTACTTGAACATTGTATTGTTCTAGAGAATTGATATAAGGTGAAAATAATTTAGGTATATATTTTCACTAAACATTATATTCAAAAAATCATATAATGATAACTGTAGATTAAATTTACAGTTCAGGGTTAGGGACCACAAATTTTTTGTTTCTCAACCCGGCTAGGCCGGGATAGATTATGTGACTGGGTATTTCACCCAGAAATTATGGGCAATTTTAGTTTCCCAAGGGATTTTAGCTATTATTCTATAGGTTATAATTACCTAAGAGGTATTACGCTATGAATAATGCATTCTATGTATTATATTAACACCATTATCACTATGACCCATCTCATATTCTATTAACAAAAGTGGTTGAGTTATATATAGATTATTACTTGGTGGGGAATCCTTCATATATTTTTATTACAAGCATGAAGAATTTCTATGGTCTTTTAGTTACTGTAGTATATGTTCTATTATATCATATATAATTATTGGACGAGACTTTGTAGTGGTAGGATGTTGTACGTGCTCAGTGGATGATGTCATTGTCATTCGATTTTATACCACCCAAGGAAGTTGTATTTGGGGATGAATTTTTTAAAATGGGATATTTTAATATCCTGGGATTATTTATGTGGTAATGATATTTTTAATTTCAATTAAATAACATTTTTTGGACTTAGGTGATTTCTTTATGAGGTCACCATTATTTTTGGTTGTGTGTGAGGATTATTCAGAGACTGGTTGCCTAGTTTTTTGAAAAGTGTGCTAGGATACACTCTTAGAAGAAATAATTTACCCACTATTTTTATGGATTGAACCATGAAAATGTGGAATTTTATGACGCATTAAAGGTAACATATTTATCCTTATCTATAATCCGTGGGAATCATTCCCATTTTTGATCACCTATAATTTTTTGAAGAGGCCAAACACACAGTCATAACATTGTTTCTCTAACCAATAACCATGCTAATTTTGGGAAGTCATGGAAAGTGTCATATAGAATATTTTTCACATATTATTTTTAAATATGAAAATGAACTGTGGTGTTTCCCTATGAAAACAATGATTGGTGCATTGTTTTTGCATGTTTTAGTAAACCGGGAAACCAAACAATATGACCTAGTGAAAAATTGGTGAAATGTATTTTTTCTAAATATGTTTAACTGATTAAATCCCTTATCCTCCTTTTTTCATCATATGTGGAGTTTCCCTTTCTCCCAATGGAAGCCTTATTTATTCTTAATGCTTGCGTTGGGTGCAATTTATTCATATATACTCTGATCCAAACACCATTCATCATGTCATATCTACTCATGTGATTTCTTTATTCATCTTTCACCTTTATCAATTTTCATTCGTATAGATAGAGGTATCTTGGTGAAATATAATATTCCATCTATATAGGCATTTTTTCCATTCATCATTTTCCCCTAAACGAGTCCTTATAATAATTTAATACATGATGAGTGTTCTACAACATGTATATGGAAACTGGATCATAAATTTCCCCTCGATTCTAATATTATATATACATTTTCTCATTGTTCTGCATGATATACATTCCCACATTTCCCATAAAATTAAATAATTTTATTTAATTCAATTTTTTGGGAATTATTTAGTTTTTTTCTACTAGTTCATTTATATGTTTATTGGTTGTTTTCCCAACCCCCGGCCTCTTGTGTGGTGTTTTTTTGTATTTTCTATTATTTAATTACCCTAGTGAGTGGTTGTTATATCACTCATTTTATGGGATACTCAATGAACTAAAGGGAAATTTAGGTTTTTAATAATAGATGGTCAATTTCTCCATGATAGGTGATTTCATGTTACGAAATAATTCAAAATGATTAAATGAATTTAATAGAATATGAGGAATGGGTTATATGAGAATAAGATAAATGAATGATAATGAAATGCATTATGATATGAGATGATAAATTGATAATGTTTGTGGATCGCTTAGAAATTTATAGCAATATGATCCTGATTCAATTAGATTCCATGGAATTTTATACTCAATGGATTTTGATTATGGTATTCGATTCCTTGTACATTTATACTCCATGGATTCTGATTTCATAGGTTTCCATGAACATTATACTCCATGGATCTAGTATATTTTGGATGATATGGTAACTTCTACTTTATCGAGCATGCATACTTGGAATCTCCTTGGAAATGATTCATGAACATGCACCATGGGCTACAAATAAGTAATTGATGAATTTCTATTCATTTTCTAAATGGATGTGATGATGATGAATCATTAATTTATGACTTGGATATGAACATTTTAGGGCTAAAAATGTTTACAAAACAAATGCATTTGTGGATGCTTTATAATGATTTATGGTTCCATGCTTAAGGTTTCCCCTTGTTAATGGGTTCTTAATTATTGTTCACAAGGTTCCATGATTGGATAGATCAGATCAAATATATATTTGACAATTTAATTTTATTATTATTCTACATGTGATATACTACACACGACTACATTGTAAATAAACAAACTAAACATGATATATATTTTATTAGTGGTGGCATATAGAGTGTTATATCATAAATATTTGGGTATCCATTAGGTACCTATAAAAACAACATGGTTGTAGGTTTGGACCAAGGAAAGAAGCCATGTTATGATTTTTTTCTTAGATAAATTCACATAAACATGGGATTATAGGACTCAGATATGCTCATAATGCTAGATGGATATAATGAAGTTTTAGTCTTTTTTGTACTTTTGATACATGTATTATACTGGATTCATATTTCCTTGTATTTACTACCATGTATATATATATATATATATATATTAAATTTCCATCATGTCTTATATAAATTTCATCGATGTTTTATTATTATTATTGATTTTATAATTGTAATATTTTATAATAGGTTAATATTCTTATTTTTTTTGATTTATTACTTTGTATACCACATAATTACTATGATATTGAGGGAATAGTCTCCCAACGGTATCACCTTGGACCCCCACTTCTTGTTAGTAGCCTCTGGAATATGGGTTCTATGCATGATGCCATATAACACACTAACACGGGTTCAAATTAGTGGCTACCAAGTTCAGACATTAAAATATTGAGGCACCTAGTGAAATATTATAAATATAATTTAAAATATACTCTTCAAATAAATGAATATATTTCATTATTAAAAGATGAATCAGGGATTCTAAATCACTAAATGTATAGTGAATTATACATGATCTATGTACATGATTCACATTATCATAAATGATTATGGAAGCTAATAGAGAAGCCAATGGGGAAGAATATATTATAATAATAATTTATATAATATAGAATAGAATAATTATATTGAAATTGATGTCGAATGGATAGGATATTTGTGATTCGATTTCAATAAATGGATGGAGATTATTTATTAAAATCTCCAACGACAAAGCATGTGACTATCTGAACAGTGATGTATGTGGTTTAGGCTAAAGGAAATCATCTTTTGTACATTTATAGGAATGAAACATTTCATAATAATTAACTTGAAGAATAAAATTTCATGCAACTACTAATATATTTCATGGACCTAAATTACATTGACATGTGGGTCAAAAAAAATCCTTCACCATTTCGTAAAAGAATCATGGAATAGTATTGCATTTTTTTATTATTCAATTAACAAGTGGAAGTTAATGTGATGAAATATTGATCATTTTTTACATGAATTTTTTCCATGTGAACATTTTTATCATAATCATCTATAATATAAACATAATTATTAGTGGAATTGTAAAAGAATGAATTATTGAGAGAAAATATGAGAATTATATTTTTATGAAGGACATCAATCTAATAAACCATATTATAGGAATTCTAATATCGAGAGAATTTAGATTCAATAATTTTACCTATACTCTTCATATTATGTTTTCATGGTTGTGAATATTTTTGACATGGGAGAAGTCACATCAGTTACTATAAAAGTTTAGGCACAAATAAATTATAGAAATGATAATTCACAATGAAAGAATATTGTTCTTGATTATATATTGATGGTTTTATATGTATCTAATATCATATAGTTGATATAGTATGATGATTTTATTCACCTATATATTATGAGATCAGTGAGATTTGGGAAAATATTTATGTCAAACAATATAAGATAACATTTTAAGGATTGTATTTGGATTCTATATCTCATGATTTTTTTTCAAATACATGGAAATTTTATTTATAATATAAAATTCATTGCAAGGTTTGAAAAACTCCATAATTTGTGGAAATTCCAAAACATATAATATTATATTTTATTATGAGAAAAAAATGTATATGCTATTGATTTTTATATTCAACCTTCAATATGTAGATTCAAATTCAAAAATGTATTTGGATTACATTTCATTGATGGACTTATTGATGGGTTTGGTCCTTGATTAATTCTTTGTTGGTTGAAATTGAATGTATAAATTTATTTGGGGTGTTATTCAATAAATAAAAGTGTCTCAAAGACATTGATAGAAATGCGTTTTTTCATTTTTTAATAAATGATATTTAAATTATGTTCCACTACATCACAATATAATTATAGTGTTCTGACATAGATTTTATAATGATATATGGAACTAAAAATTCAATGAAATATTTTCCAATGGTCATGTTTTAAGAATTTTAGGTGAAATTTTAGAACTTATTCAATTTGGATGAACCTAAATAATATTTCGTGGGTATCATGCGATGGTTAAATAGATATTCATAGCATATATTGAGGTATGCTAAATAATATAAATAAAATAGTGGATGAATCATAAAAAATAATTTCCACAAGGGTGTTTTTTAGATTTAGTTTAGTGGAAAACATTTTCAAGATAGGGTTTTTGGGAAAATGAATGATAAGTTCTTCATTCTGAAATTTTAATATATTTGATGAAATTATTGGACATGGGTGCAATATAAAAAATAATTAATACATTATTTTAATTTGTGATTTGGGATAAATTTGTATAATTGTACAATTCAAGATATTATTTCCTATAATCCGACAACTAATAATCCAATGGTGAAAAATATATAAGGTATTAGAATGATATTATTATTTATTAATTGGATATTAAATACACTGATGTTTTAACATTGAATAGAGATATCCATTAATATTGTTAATAAAATTTAAAGAAGATGAAAACCTATTTTTGGATGAAATATTGATCCAAAAATTTGTGTTATTCCAAAGACTTTCTTATTATCTTTTGATCATTTCTTTTGAATTCCCTATTTTATTTCTAATATAGTGGTTTTCTAATGTGGTTTGATGGATTTGATGAAATTATATAACATGATTTGATAACTATATCACATTATCACATTCATGATCATTTTTTGGCATTTATTTTTTTAATAGATATACAATCTTGTAGTTTTATATACCAACAGGTGTAGGCCATGTTTTTTGTTTTCTGTGATAAGTACTGATGGATTGTATGTGATGAAAATCATTGAGAAAAATCTAATAGAGTCATTTGATTTAGTGTACTATTTAAAATAAAGGATGGATGATTATTTAGTCAACAAACTAATAATTAATATAACAATGACTCAATTTTTTCATAATTTATGATGGTATAGCATCAATAAATTTTTTATAGAGATAAAAAATCGTGAATTAATTAAAATATATTGCATTTATTATGGTGTTATGGATTGAATAACTTTTTAAGAAAATTCCAAAAATCATAGAGTGAATCATCCTTCTAATAATTTTCTTTTCATGGTATTTTTCAGTGGATATTCCATCTAATATTTATTTGGTAAAAGGATTTAATGGATCTAAAAATTGTACTATATTACATGGTTGGAGTGTCCGTGATATACATGTCTTAGTGAAAGAGTTGTAGGGATTTTTTGACAATAAATATTAATCTCTTTCCCTTATTGAATAATATTTGAATTTAGTTCATAGACGGTAATCTATGTTTTCTAGATTTAGTGTGAATTTAAAATTTATAGTGAAATAAAATCTAATGAGATTAATATTTTGGTAGGAAATTTATATGGATTGGATTTTTTGTCTATAATATAAATGGAGAGCTAATTTATTATTGTTGAATGTACATGAAGTTCATTTGATAGGTTCCATTAATGAAATTAAGAATTTAAATAATGTGAGAGACATAAAAAGAAAGAACTTTGGTTGATTTAGATGTCACTCTCTAAGAACATGGACATCAAAAATCATAGAGGTGGATAAAAGTTATAAACATAGGATTAAAAATAAATAGATGTAGTAAAAACCAATTTAAAGGGATGTGGTATTCATGTAATTGAAAAAATTATACATTTTCAATTGATTCATACATCTGATCATATTAACTATAATAACGTGTTCTAATTGCAGTTGATATTAGTGAAAGTGAACATCAAGTTCAAAAATTCGTACTAATGTTACACTCATCACTATTATAATATTTGAAGGTGATGGGTACTACTATAATTAATCATAGGGGGAATGGATAGTTTAGTGATCCCTTTTTAGTATGACTTAGTCATGAATGTTGAGACTATATATAATGACATAATGGAATGTTGTAATAACACGACCCTTGGAGCCCAAAGCCAGTGCAATATGTTTATAAATTTCCTTCATTATAAAGAATCATGTCCTGAAGGACTAATCGGTTTAGTTGTCTTGGAACATAGATTACATACATGAATGTTATATTACACTTTCTAATATAAAACATATCATAAATATTCCTTTGAGAAAACCATTATTCTCTTTGCTTAATCCTGCATATCAATCATTATACACTTCCTATAATCTGGAAAAAATAAAACATAAGAAAGGGGTGATCTCAAATTCTCTATAAGGTTAAATAATTCATAAGACGCTATAAACTTTTAAGGAAAGATGTATAATAAAAAAAGAATCCTTTTAAACATTAAACATGGACATACTATGGTTTAAATAAGTCAAACATTTCCATAAAAACATTCACCTAGATATTATACAAGTCGAATAATAACATGAAATTACTAATTACATAATGACTGAATTAATAATGTTATACATAACAACTACATCATGGCCTTGTTCCCAGACGGTCAAAAATATTTTGTCAAGGACTTGGGTTAAGATAGTATTTTTCCTTATGAGACCTATAGATGCATTGATTGGTCTCACGAGACAAACTATTGTCTTCAATAAGACATTGAAAAAATATATATTTATAGTTTTCGAATAAGTCCTAGAATTTGTGGAAAATATATCCATAATTATTCAGTCATTCATTATATAAATATCTATGGATATTATATGTTATTATTAGACTATTATAATATCCATGTGAATAAGTAAATGGAATTTTTTTATTTATCTTTTCTATATTTACTAATAATAAATTTTAAATGTCTTGTGTTTTTTGTCTTATACATTGCCTTAAATATTTATGATTATTTATGACAATTTCCACTCTATTTTTGTCTTTAGTAAGAATTTATTCTCTCCCCATTCTATTGTTTTATTCATCCTACGATGCGAAAATGAATATTATGACTGACATGTAGGAATAGGCTAGGGAATATGAGTGTGTTCAAAAAGGACCCAATGTTACTTTTTCACTTCATATTGTAATGGAAATTGTATGTATGTATCTATTACATCTAATTATAATAAACTGATCAGTAATTTGGGACATGATCTCACATTATTTTTTCAAATTTTATTTAATAATTAAACATCTCTGGGTATCTGGGGTTAGGTCATTATAGTTGGTATCATAGGAAGCATAGTACAAAACATGGAAATTCGATATAGACAAACTCTGATTATAGGTCATTAACCAAAGAAATACATTTATGAATAGTATATAAGAACATCCAAAAATCATGGTAATGTAAATATTATTATTTTTTCTATGAAATACATCTCTTTCTGGATTCTACAAGTGAACATCATTCTTGCACAGACACACCTAGGAGTGAAAACACAGACAAGGAGTTTTCAGCTTGACCTATGGTATTCGGGAACACAAAAATAGGCCTTACTACACACATATTTTGAAACACATGGGGATATAATTTTTATAATTCAAATTTTCTTTTAAAAACATTATAAAGGATTTATGAGTTAATATGAAATCAAAGAGACCATTTTTATGAATATGATACTAGATCGGTGAAAATATTCAATTAATGATGAGAATATTTTCTAGTTTTTTAATTATAAATTATGATATTATCTAACCTAGTGTATTTAATCATTTAGAAGTGGCTCCTAGTAGAATGAATTAAAACAATAGAAATATGCATGATATAAGGATTAAGAAGGATAACATCTTTAATGGTCTTAATCCAGCATTTAGAATGGAAACAGTCTCCCATGTACTCTCATTATAGGAAGAAATATTATCATGTGATAATAAGATAAGTAATGATTTCTCTAAGTCCTATGGATTTGAAGTGAAGAAACAGAAGAAGAGAATGGATGAGAAAAAGATCGATAAAGGGAAGAAGGGAAATAAGGATTTTCTTACATGTGGTAATAATGGAATGAATCGCCGTACAAAATGTTTGAATAAAATGGGAGGTTTTTATAAGTGTGGAAAAAAACCATCTATGTGATTGTAAGGTTAAGAAAAATATTTCAAATGTATAATGACTCATCTGATAGGATTTGGGAAACTATACGAATAAATGTCCAAATCATCAGAGTATACCCCAAATGATTCAATTTGATAATAATAAAGATGTGATACTACCGAATATGGAGATGAATGATTAGTGTTCTTATGTTGTTATAAAATAATTGTGTCATTTGAGTATTGTTATAATAATGTATAAATTATAATAATTATAGAGTATATAATGATTGTATTGCAGTTCTATTTCTTTAAGGATTTGAGATTGTTTGGTTCCAAGAAAAGTGCTCAATAACATATTTAACTTTTTGGAAAATATATGGTTGAGAGAAAGATAAACCTTAAAATACTCTTGAGGATGAGGTGATGATTTTGGAATAAGTTATAATTGTTTTGCATAATGTATATTGGATATTATTACCTACCTTGGAACTAATTAATGGTTTGTTTATTCCATTATTATTGAAGAGTACAACATTTTTTGATTTGTGGAGTATATAAAGTATTCTATGTTTTACACAAGGAATAAAGAATTATATACCTATTTAAATAATATTTTATGTTATTTTATTTTGTTAAAATGTTTTAATAATTTACATGATGATGGTGTTCAGATTTTTTATGGTGTAAAGGAGATCTTCATTATGTTTTGTTGACCATCCTTATATATTTTTATACTGTGAGTTTGAAAAATGACTATGAGTTTAGACACATGTATTTTGGATAAGGCTAAGGGATGGAATTAATTTTGTTAGACATTGGATACTATTGTTTATATCTAAAAATATTCTTATGATTATTATTGTATTGTTATAAAAATGACAACATGGATATTGGACGACAACCCATCTCATTAGGCAAGGCCATGAGACTTGAACCCGCAACTGAAGGGCGATAAGGGTGCATCACCTTCCATTGTCCTATGTGATGTCCTATTTCATATAATGATGTTTTTTAATGGTATGACAGATAAATTATAAATTCATTTTTTTGAACCTAAGACAATAAGGGTAAGTAGAATATTTTTTTTTATATTTTCTTTTTGCGTGAATGATGAATTTGTGGAAGAAATTAGTTAAAGGTTGGAACTCTATTTGACTTGTATTTTTTTATTCCCAAAAACTATAGGGAATAGATAATTAATAAATTAGTTATTCTAATACCTTATGTTTTGTTGAATAGATGATATTTTAAATCATCATCATTGAATTATGTCTTCTAGGCCCCCAATTTTACATTTATTGTTCACAAGTTTGTAATTGATGAGCTCAATAACTTGCTATAAATATCTAAATGTTCAATGTAATTATCTCTCTCTGATTTCCACCAATGATCCATTATTTCAAATCCTAATTTTCTGGTGATTTTTTCATTTCTCTTTCCCTCTTATTAAAACTAAATTTTAATAACCCTATTTTTGATGTGGGTTTTCCACCATGGTATTTTCATTTTTTCAACATTTTATTTTCAATGAAAAATTTCAAATTGCGAGGAAACAATTTATAAATGGAGGGGAGAATGTAACACCACATGATTTTATACTATGTTGTCTATTTAAACCAATTTAATAGCTTATATTTCATGCAATGCCAACTTGGCGTGCATTATATGCAATATTATGTTTTTATGAAACAACACATTAGTATTATAATTATTAAAAAGATATATTTATTTATCAGTTAACTATTGTGTCACGACCCGACCTCGGGGCTCGTGCCGTGACTACCCCAAGCCCGCCTTCCATAGGCCAGGGGCTGGCGACTAGCACCAAGGCGTAAAATCCCAGTAAACAGGGAAGGCATTGCCTTTATAAGTAACAACCACACAGAGTCAGCAAGCGGAAAGTAAAGTGCAGAAAAGTAAAGGGGGCCGGAATAGAAGCCCAACTGTAAAGTACAACTGAAAAGTAAAGTACAACAACTGAAGAAAAGACGGCGGCCTCGTGTCGTCCACTGGCAATCCCACCTGAAGGGTGGGTACAGATAGCCTCCAGGCTCCTCGGGTCCCACGTCCGCTCCGAGCACGTCCCGCCCAGTGGTCCACCTCGAGGTACCGTCCTGCTCCACGCCCAACCGTGATCAGCGCTGTCCGTCGTCTGCAACCAACACAACAAGGTGCGGGCATAGCCCGTGCAGGGGTGAGTACAAGCTACTCAGTAAGGACCCCGAGACCCCCGAAGGTCTCCCGAAATCCACAAAGGATATAGCACAAAAGGAAGATGCAATCACGAAGTAACATCTGACTCGACATAGGTATATGCCCATACATATACCTAAGTCCCCATTTCTAGCTCTGCTCACGAGCTCAAGAACAACTCAATCCACAAAGGAAAGCAAGACTCAAATCCACAAGGAGAGTAAATAGTAAATCCACATAGGATAGTTCAACACAATCCACAAAGGAGAGTAACATAAGATTCAGCTCAACCAGGTATACTTTTTCAGATGACGTCAAAGATGATCACTGATCCATCTAAGTCGTCGGACCCACGAAGGATCGATAGGTACTAACCCCCGCAAAAGACCCACACAGGATCGGGCTCACACAGAACCTGTAGGCAATGGCTCACACAGAACCGGTAGGTAGTGGCTCACACAGAACCGGTAGTAGGACCCACACAGGATCGGGCTCACACAGAACCTGTAGCACTGATCCACGTGGGATCGCTGAGTGCAGTAGTCGACGCAGTCCACTGAGGATCTCTGCTCTGCCGTCGTCGCAGTCCACTGAGGATCTCTGCTCTGCCGTCGTCGCAGTCCACGGAGGATCTCTGCTCTGCCGTCGTCGCAGTCCACGGAGGATCTCTGCTCTGTCGTCGAAGTCACAGCCAGCGCTAGGGTTCCCGCACACAGCGATCTCGTTTAGGAGGGTCCGCTCCACGATCCGAGAGGCTGATACATCAACTGACACGTAGTCCGAAGTTGATGTATCCAAAAGTTCCGTACCGACAACAGGATCTCAACGCAACAGACGGCACGTCAATCGGACGCCCGGTCTGAGAGTTATTGGCATTTTCGTCCCAGGGGCCCGGTTGGTTTTCAGGGCAAAACCAACCCGACCGTACTCCGCCTGTATCCGATCCTCGGGCGGAGTATGCCAAAAGTTCCGTCTCACTTAGAGAAAACTACCACAGCTGACGGTACGTCGATCGGACGTCCGTAGCTCAAGTTATGAGCGTTTCCGCTCCGAGGGCCCGGTTGGTTTCGTGTACGAACCAACCCGGCCGAACCCAAAGTCTTCCGAAACCTTGAGTATAATATACCGAAACGACCGTCTCGATCCAAGGATCGCGTAGCCGCTGACGGTTCGTCAATCGGAGGTCCCAGGCCCAAGATATGGGCGAAAGACCGAAGAGGGCCCGAAACGGGGGTTCCGGGCCCGGGGCGACCCGGCCCGAACCCCCCCTGGGGTCGCCCGAACCGGGTCGGCCCGAACCGGGTCGGCCGACCCGGCCCGACCCGGCTAGGCCGGGTCCGGTCCGGCCTGGGCGCGGCCCGGCCGACCGGACCGGCCGGTTCGTGAGCCGCCGCGGGTTTGACCCGCGGCTTTTGGAGAAACGCGGCCCGCGCGGGCCGCGTGCTGAGGTGGCCGGACCGCGGACGCGGTCCGGCGGTTCGCCGCCGCCGCGGCTCGGCCGCGGCGGACTCCTCCGGCGGCGCGCCGGGCGCCGCCGCCTCCGGCCGCCGGCGCCGCCCGACGGCGACCCGCGCCGCCGCCGCCTTCCGCGGGCCGCCGGAGTTGCTCCGGTGGCCCGTTTTGCCTCCCGCCTGCGCTGTTGCTCCTCCCGGGTGCCGACCTTCACTGCGGGATCAACAGATCGCCCCTGCCGCGCGGTTCGTCGTCGTCCGCCATATCCGCACAACAAAAGAGATCGGCGGAGGGTTGCCGGGTCTTGTTCGTTAGACCCGCACCCTCCGCGTTAGTCATAATCCACGGGAGGAAAAGGATTAACCAAATCAACAATTTTAAATAAATTAAAATTGTTCCGATCGGGTTCTTTATTTGAAAAGAATAATCAAGGGAAAAGAAATAAAATATTCCAATCAACCCTTACTTTGTCGTCGTCGTCGGACGAGAGGTTGTCGCGGAATCGCTCGTCACGGAAGAAGGGGGATCGTCGCGTCGTCGCGGTATCCGGCGTCGTGTCGCCAATCTCCGGATCAAGATCAACGGATTTAATTAGTTTAATTCCGTTGATATTGACATTAAAAAGGGAGAAGAAAAGATCCAATTCTCACCTTAGTTGCCGAACGAGGATCGGCCGCGGAAGAAGAGGCGTCGCCGAAGAACGTCGCGGTAGGGCTCGTTGACGTCGCAGATCACGGTGTGCGTCGTCAAAATCCGGTCGCCGACGTTCTTCGCGTTCTTCGCGTTCTTCGCGTTCTTCGCGTTCTTCGCGGGGAGAGTGGAGGTTCAGAGGAATTGCACAACGATAGCAATCCTCCAAAATAGACAAGTTTGTCTATTTTATTAATTTTCCAACAAACGCAAAACGCGTAAGTAACGACCCATTTAATTCGTTGAATTAATTCAACGAATAAAACAGCCCATTTAATTCACGAAATAAACCGCCCAATTAAATGGTCTGTTAAGAAATTAAAGAAAACGCGTCGGTTGACTTTTCAGTTACCTTGACGGGTTTTCGCGGGTGCGTTACTTAGCGAAAGAAACGGCGGGGCTCGTGCGGGCCCTGCCTCACAAATATCCTACCAAGGGGGTAGGATATTTTTGGATAGCATCCTATCCAGTTCAACTCAGCTCAAGCCGGCTTTAAGTGACTTCAAGTGGCTTCCAAGCAGCTTAAGTAAAATAAAATAAAGTTGTCGCACAAACTTTATTTTATTTTTCTGACTTAAAGCCGGAAAATTTAAAAACCACGTCTGAGCAAACGCAACTCCGGAAGAGGCGTTTCTAAGCAAATACCGGCGCTGTGATTTCATCGGTGCCCTCAGAATTCGATTCCGGGCACCAGTTCAAAAGATAGAAAAACCCGCTCGTTCGTTCACTGAACGTACCCGAGCCAAACTTCGGAAAATGATTCCGGGCACACCGGGCCTCGGAATCAGGTGCCGTCTGAAGCTGCGCTCTTGTAAAATTCCAAAGAAAATTAAGAAAAAAAAAATTTCCTTGAAATTTGCGGGTCTTTACATTACTCCCACCTCAGGGCTTTACGTCCCCGTAAAGATACATCAAAAACTAGGGGAACAAATGGGGGTACTGAGCACGCATCTGAGCCTCCCGCTCCCAAGTGCTCTCCTGGAGGTTCCCGTGCTGCCATCTGACGCGCACAAGAGGAATCGACCGCCCACGTAGGACCCGCTCCTGTCGATCCTCGATCTCCACTGGGACCTCCGCAAAAGTCGCCCCATCGTCCACGTCCAACTCCCCAAAGTCGATGATGTGCGTCGGGTCGTGCACGTATCTCCTCAGCTGAGACACGTGGAAGACGTCGTGCACCCGGTGCAACTGAGGTGGTAGAGCCAGGCGATAGGCCACCTCTCCTATCCTGCTGAGGACCTGGAAAGGCCCGATGAAGCGTGGAGACAACTTGCCGCCTCTGCCAAATCTCCGTAAACCACGTCGAGGTGAGACACGCAAAAAGACGTGGTCGCCATCCTCGAACTCTAGTGGCCTCCGCCTCCTGTCAGCATATGACTTCTGCCGGCTCTGAGCTGTCCTCATCCTCTCCTGGATGATCTGGACCTTCTCTGTCGTGGGTCGGACCATCTCTGGTCCCACGAGTGCTGACTTCCCAGGGTCTGTCCAGCACAACGGTGATCTGCAGGGTCTGTCGTACAACGCCTCGTATGGTGCCATCCCGATGGTGGAGTGGTAGCTTTTGTTGTACGCGAACTCCACCAAGGATAGGTGGTCCTCCCAGCTGCGACCAAAGTCGAGAACACATGCACGGAGCATGTCCTCGAGTGTCTGAATGGTCCTCTCCGTCTGACCATCCGTCTGAGGGTGGAAGGCTGTGCTCAGATGGAGCCGCGTCCCGAACGCCTCCTGCAACCCCTTCCAAATCCGGGAAGTGAAACGAGCATCTCGATCGGAGACGATAGACGATGGCACACCGTGAAGCCGTACGATCTCCTGGACGTAAAGACGTCCCAAGCTCTCCGCTGAGCCCTGCTCTCTGATGGGTAAGAAGTGTGCCGACTTGGTGAGTCGGTCGACAATCACCCAAATGGAGTCGTGACCTCTGGAAGTGCGTGGAAGTCCAGTCACGAAGTCCATAGATATGGCATCCCACATCCACTCCGGGACCTCCAAGGGCTGTACCAAGCCTGCTGGTACCTGATGCTCTGCCTTCACCTGCTGGTAGGTGAGGCATCGTGAAACGAACTCCGCCACAGCTTTCTTCATGCCCGGCCACCAGTGCTGTCATCTGAGATCCTGGTACATCTTCGCCACTCCGGGATGCACCGCCAAGGGAGAAGTGTGAAACTCTCTCAGCACCTCCTCTCGTAAAGCGACTGGTACAAAGGTACGTCCTCTGAAAAGGATGTCGTGCTCTGCTCCAAGGGAGAAGCCATCAGGCGCCTGACCTGAGGATATCAGTGCACGCCGGGTCTCACAGTCAGCGTCCCCACGCTGAGCCTCTCTGACCCGCTGTAGAAGTGGAAGAGAGACTGTGAGAGACTGAAGAAAGGCTGCTCCGTCTCTATCCACGAAGGATATCTGCAAGGAGGCTAGCTGCTCCGTCGCCTCCTCAAGTAGCTGAATGCCTGTCCTCCTGCTGAGGGCATCAGCTACCACGTTCCCCTTCCCAGGAGTATAGACTATCTCAAAGTCATAGTCCTGGAGGAACTCAAGCCATCTCCGCTGTCTCAGGTTCAGGTCCTTCTGAGAGAAGATATACCTGAGACTCTGGTGGTCAGAAAAGACTGTGAAGCGCTCGCCCATCAGATAGTGTCGCCAAGTCTTCAGAGCGAAGACCACTGCTGCTAACTCCAGGTCATGAGTGGCGTAGTTCTGCTCATGCGGCCTCAACTGACGTGATCCGTAGGCGATCACGGCCCGCTCCTCCATCAGGACGCACCCGAGTCCAGTCCCTGATGCATCGCAGTAAACTACGTACCCAACTCCCTCCGTAGGCAACCTCAAGATAGGTGCGCTGGTCAATCTCTGTCTCAGCTCCTGGAAGCTCTGCTGACATCTGTCTGACCACACAAAGGGTTTCCCCTTCTTCGTCAACGCTGAGAGTGGTGCCGCAACTCTGGAGAAGTCCGGCACAAATCTCCGATAGTATCCGGCTGAGCCCAAGAAGCTCCGCACCTCTGTCACGCTCCTGGGTGGCTCCCAAGCTAACACTGCCTCGATCTTCGCGGGATCCACTGCAACTCCCGCCTCAGAAATGACGTGCCCCAAGAAATGGACCTCACGTAACCAGAACTGGCATTTTGAGAGCTTTCCATAAAGCTGGTGCTCTCGGAGTGTGTCTAGCACAACTCGCAGGTGGTAGGCATGCTCCTCCTCAGTCGTCGAGTATACCAAAATGTCGTCAATGAAGACCACGACAAATCGGTCGAGGTATGGCTGGAAGATCCTGTTCATGAGGCTCATGAACACTGCTGGAGCATTGGTTACGCCGAACGGCATAACCAAGAACTCATAATGGCCATACCGACACCTGAAGGCCGTCTTCTGCACGTCCTCGTCTCGAACTCTGAGCTGATGATAGCCTGACCGGAGGTCTATCTTCGAGAACCACCGCGCTCCCTTGAGCTGATCAAAGAGGTCATCAATCCGTGGCAGCGGATACTTGTTCCTCACTGTCACCTGGTTTAGGCGACGATAGTCGACACACAGTCGCAAGCTCCCGTCCGCCTTCTTGGCGAACAAAATCGGGGAAGCCCAGGGTGAAACACTGGGTCGGATAAACCCCTTGCTCTGCAAGTCCTCCAACTGTACCCGCAGCTCTCGAAGCTCGGCGGGGGCCATCCGATATGCTGGAGTAGATATCGGGGCTGTCCCGGGGTACAAGTCGATGTAAAAGTCTACCTCTCTACGAGGAGGTAGCCCTGGAACGTCGTCGGGAAAGACGTCCACGTACTGGTCCACCACTGCAGGAAAAGCTGGACTCCGCACGTCCACTGCTCCTAGGATGAGGCTAGCCAACTGATGAGAGATGGGCTGCACTCTCCTCCGCGGAAGTCCATCCTGTGCTGCAAAGGTCCCCTTCTCGCCGGTGAAGGTAAACCTGCTCCCGTCGGTGCGAACACATCGCACCTTGAGCCTAAAACAGTCGATCTAGGCATGAACCGTGGATAGCCAATCCATGTCCAAGATGACGTCGTAAGGCCTCGACGCCGCTACAAGGAGATCCCAGCCGAAGCTCTCGCCTCCTAGAGTAAGCTCACACTGCCGGCACCAGTGCGTAATCGTCGAGTCTGCTCCCGTAGGAGTCTCTAGCCGTAAGGATCGAGCCAACGGCTCAGTCGGAATCTCCGAGCTACGAACAAGGGCAGAGGCTATGAAAGAGTGACTCGCTCCTGTGTCTATAAGTACTGCAGCAAGGGTGGAATAGACACAGATCGTACCTCGAATCATCTCTGGCATGTCGGGGTCGTAGGCCTCCACTGCCTGGAGCTGGGCCTGTCCCTGCCCGCCAGCTCCCTGTGGTCGAGGTGGCCCTCCTGGTGGTGGTGGGGGTAGAGCCTGGAAGCGTCGCCCACCACCCGCTGCTCGGCCAGCTCCTCTGCCTCGTCCGCCTCCTCCCTGCGGACCGCCACGGTCGACCCTCTGCCTCTACCTGGGTGGCCCCTCCACCGTCTGATGCGCCTCTGATCGGCGAGTCGGGCAATCACGAGCCATGTGACCCTGCCCGCCGCAGGAGTAGCACAGCCTGCCTCTCGGAAGGCTGGCACTCCGCTGTGTGCCCCGCACTGCTGAGCCGGTGTCCTGAGGCCGTCTGTGTGGGGGTCTGGTCTGCCTGGACCCGAGAGTCATCCGTCGGCTACCTGCTGCCGAAGTCTCAGCTACCTGCCGCCCTGCGCTAGGTCTCGCTGCTGAAGAAGGCTCTGCCAGGAAGCTCTCGATCAGGAGGGCTCGCTCCAGCACTCCCGCCTGGGTCGGAATACTGAGGGAGATCAGCGACGCCCGAATCTCCTGTCGCAATTCCTGCTCGAAGGTCCGGGCCCGGAAGAAGGGGTCCCGTACCATGTCGGTCGAGTAGCGAGATAGGTCAGTGAACCTCGCCGCGTACTGAGCGACCGTCATGCTGCCCTGGAGCAGCTGGAGAAGCTCCTGGATGCGCACCGCTCGGAGGGTGGCCGGGACGAACTCAGAGCGGAAGAGGCTCTCGAAGTCCGCCCAGAGCAAGGATGCCTCATCGTGAACCTGGAGCATCAAGCTCCACCATCGTCCTGCCGCCGCCTGCAGGAGGCTCGCCGCGAGAATCACCATGAGATCCGCTGGTGTCCTCACTAGCCTAAAGATCCGTACCACCGCCTCTAGCCAGTCCTCGGCGGCCTGGGGGTCCGCCTCACCGCGAAACCTGGGCGGTCGCTGGCTCTGAAACTCATGCAGTGCCCTGAGGCGACGTTCATCGTCAGCGTCTGGTACTGGCAGCATCGGTGGCTCGGTGGGTAAAGCTACCGCCGGTGCCACTGCTGGCAAAGGGCCCTGCACCGAGGCCTCGTCGCTCGGTGTGCTGCCGTCGCGCCCTACACTCGGAACCCTAGCTGGCTGTCGTCGCGGGGCCATCCTGAAAAGGAGAACAAGAGCACCACAGTCAGAACAGTATACCTGGTGAGCTGGCACAAGTAATCACAAGGAAAACTTGAGACTTTCTTAAAGCAGATCAGTATACCCGGTGAGCTGACACAAGTAATCACAAGAAAACTTGAAACACACACGCAGTCAATGTTTTCATGCATTAAGTCGGAAATCAGGAGTCAGGGTCCTGGTGTACGGATACGTCGGCCGCCGCACCAACACTGGGCTCCCTGAACTGATAACCACACTCAATACACTAAACACTATTGCTTCATATAGAAAGAAAAGACGATCAGAGTCTGCGGTAGAACCGACCACCTTTGATACCAATTTGTCACGACCCGACCTCGGGGCCCGTTCCGTGACTACCCCAAGCCCGCCTTCCATAGGCCAGGGGCTGGTGACTAGCACCAAGGCATAAAATCCTAGTAAACAGGGAAGGCATTGCCTTTATAAGTAACAACCACACAGTGTCAGCAAGCGGAAAGTAAAGTGAAGAAAAGTAAAGGGGGCCGGAATACAAGCCCAACTGTAAAGTACAACTGAAAAGTAAAGTACAGCAACTGAAGAAAAGACGGCGGCCTCGTGTCATCCACTGGCAATCCCACCTGAACGGTGGGTACAGATAGCCTCCAGGCTGCTCGGGTCCCACGTCCGCTCCGAGCACGTCCCGCCCAGTGGTCCACCTCCAGGTACCGTCCTGCTCCACGCCCAACCGTGATCAGCGCTGTCCGTCGTCTGCAACCAACACAACAAGGTGCGGGCATAGCCCGTGCAGGGGTGAGTACAAGCTACTCAGTAAGGACCCCGAGACCCCCGAAGGTCTCCCGAAATCCACAAAGGATATAGCACAAAAGAAAGATGCAATCACGAAGTAACATCTGACTCGACTTAGGTATATTCCCATACATATACCTAAGTCCCCATTTCTAGCTCTGCTCAAGAGCTCAACAACAACTCAATCAACAAAGGAAAGGAAGACTCAAATCCACAAGGAGAGTAAATAGTAAATCCACATAGGATAGTTCAACACAATCCACAAAGGAGAGTAACATAAGATTCAGCTCAACCAGGTATACTTTTTCAGATGACGTCAAAGATGATCACTGATCCATCTAAGTCGTCGGACCCACGAAGGATCGATAGGTACTAACCCCCGCAAAAGACCCACACAGGATCGGGCTCACACAGAACCTGTAGGCAATGGCTCACACAGAACCGGTAGGTAGTGGCTCACACAGAACCGGTAGTAGGACCCACACAGGATCGGGCTCACACAGAACCTGTAGCACTGATCCACGTGGGATCGCTGAGTGCAGTAGTCGACGCAGTCCACTGAGGATCTCTGCTCTGCCGTCATCGCAGTCCACTGAGGATCTCTGCTCTTCCGTCGTCGCAGTCCACGGAGGATCTCTGCTCTGCCGTCGTCGCAGTCCACGGAGGATCTCTGCTCTGTCGTCGAAGTCACAGCCAGCGCTAGGGTTCCCGCACACAGCGAGCTCGTTTAGGAGGGTCCGCTCCACGAGCCGAGAGGCTGATACATCAACTGACACGTAGTCCGAAGTTGATGTATCCAAAAGTTCCGTACCGACAACAGGATCTCAACGCAACAGACGGCACGTCAATCGGACGCCCGGTCTGAGAGTTATTGGCATTTTCGTCCCAGGGGCCCGGTTGGTTTTCAGGGAAAAACCAACCCGACCGTACTCCGCCTGTATCCGATCCTCGGGCGGAGTATGCCAAAAGTTCCGTCTCACTTAGAGGAAACTAACACAGCTGACGGTACGTCGATCGGACGTCCGTAGCTCAAGTTATGAGCGTTTCCGCTCCGAGGGCCCGGTTGGTTTCGTGTACGAACCAACCCGGCCGAACCCAAAGTCTTCCGAAACCTTGAGTATAATATACTGAAACGACCGTCTCGATCCAAGGATCGCGTAGCCGCTGACGGTTCGTCAATCGGAGGTCCCAGGCCCAAGATATGGGCGAAAGACCGAAGAGGGCCCGAAACGGGGGTTCCGGGCCCGGGGCGACCCGGCCCGAACCCCCCCTGGGGTCGGCCGAACTGGGTCGGCCCGAACCGGGTCGGCCCGACCCGGCCCGACCCGGCTAGGCCGGGTCCGGTCCGGCCTGGGCGCGGCCCGGCCGACCGGACCGGCCGGTTCGTGAGCCGCCGCGGCTTTGACCCGCGGCTTTTGGAGAAACGCGGCCCGCGCGGGCCGCGTGCTGAGTTGGCCGGACCGCGGACGCGGTCCGGCGGTTCGCCGCATCCGCGGCTCGGCCGCGGCGGACTCCTCCGGCGGCGCGCCGGGCGCCGCCGCCTCCGGCCGCCGGCGCCGCCCGCCGGCGACCCGCGCCGCCGCCGCCTTCCGCGGGCCGCCGGAGTTGCTCCGGTGGCCCGTTTTGCCTCCCGCCTGCGCCGTTGCTCCTCCCGGGGGCCGACCTTCACTGCGGGATCAACAGATCGCCCCTGCCGCGCGGTTCGTCGTCGTCCGCCATATCCGCACAACAAAAGAGATCGGCGGAGGGTTGCCGGGTCTTGTTCGTTAGACCCGCACCCTCCGCGTTAGTCATAATCCACGGGAGGAAAAGGATTAACCAAATCAACAATTTTAAATAAATTAAAATTGTTCCGATCGGGTTCTTTATTTGAAAAGAATAATCAAGGGAAAAGAAATAAAATATTCCAATCAACCCTTACTTTGTCGTCATCGTCGGACGAGAGGTTGTCGCGGAATCGCTCGTCGCGGAAGAAGGGGGATCGTCGCGTCGTCGCGGTATCCGGCGTCGCGTCGCCAATCTCCGGATCAAGATCAACGGATTTAATTAGTTTAATTCCGTTGATATTGAAATTAAAAAAGGAGAAGAAAAGATCCAATTCTCACCTTAGTTGCCGAACGAGGATCGGCCGCGGAAGAAGAGGCGTCGCCGAAGAACGTCGCGGTAGGGCTCGTTGACGTCGCAGATCACGGTGTGCGTCGTCAAAATCCGGTCGCCGGCGTTCTTCGCGTTCTTCGCGTTCTTCGCGTTCTTCGCGTTCTTCGAGTTCTTCGCGGGGAGAGTGGAGGTTCATAGGAATTGCACAACGATAGCAATCCTCCAAAATAGACAAGTTTGTCTATTTTATTAATTTGCCAACAAACGCAAAACGCGTAAGTAACGACCCATTTAATTCGTTGAATTAATTCAACGAATAAAACAGCCCATTTAATTCACGAAATAAACCGCCCAATTAAATGGTCTGTTAAGAAATTAAAGAAAACGCGTCGGTTGACTTTTCAGTTACCTTGACGGGTTTTCGCGGGTGCGTTACTTAGCGAAAGAAACGGCGGGGCTCGTGCGGGCCCTGCCTCACAAATATCCTACCAAGGGGGTAGGATATTTTTGGATAGAATCCTATCCAGTTCAACTCAGCTCAAGCCGGCTTTATGTGACTTCAAGTGGCTTCCAAGCAGCTTAAGTAAAATAAAATAAAGTTGTCGCACAAACTTTATTTTATTTTTCTGACTTAAAGCCGCAAAATTTAAAAACCACGTCTGAGAAAACGCAACTCCGGAAGAGGCGTTTCTAAGCAAATACCAGCGCTGCGATTTCATCGGTGCCCTCAGAATTCGATTCCGGGCACCGGTTCAAATGATAGAAAAACCCGCTCGTCCGTTCACTGAACGTACCCGAGCCAAACTTCGGAAAATGATTCCGGGCACACCGGGCCTCGGAATCATGTGCCGTCTGAAGCTGCGCTCTTGTAAAATTCCAAAGAAAATTAAGAAAAAAAAATTTCCTTGAAATTTGCGGGTCTTTACATATTGTGAAATGAATAGTAAAAAAAATATTATATGTTATTTATAGTGTTTATAATGAAATGTATTAGTTTTGTTAAAATAGTTATGTATTTTGAAAAAAATGTTTTCTTAAAATAACTTCTTTTTATGTCCTTTTATGAACAATAATAAAATTAAATTTAGACACTCGTAAGAATTGAATTTGGTAAAATATACATATTTTTTTAATTCATAATATCAAAAATATATTAGGTTGGATTTTTTGTATTTTTCAAAAAACATTTATATTTTAATAAACAGTGAATAATACTGCATTGTATAAAAAATGGATTTTTTATTTAATTAATAATTTTAAATATAAATTTATTTTAATGTAAAAATAGATAAATAATACCTATATGAGTCCAATTTAATTAAATGGGTTTATTTTATAATAATTTTAGATATGTAATTTTTTTTGAATAGTTTACCATCTTTATCCACCTCCTAAGCACATTTGAAAATTTGCATAAAATATAATTTTTAAACTTTTATGAATTGAATTTAAAAAAATGAGAAACATGGTTTACATCAGTATGTAAAATTTGGTTCAAATTGAAGAAAATATTCTTTTTGTGAATAGTATGTTTTGAATTTTATTAAAAACCATTTAAAGTAAATAAGGTTATTAAATGTAAAAATAATATTATAATAATATAAAATAACCACAACAGAAGTGTTGATTCTATTAGATAAGTTTTTTTCATACAAAATCTACCTTAGGGAAAAATATGTGATCCTTTTTTATTCACATGGGTAAGATTAAGATATTTTTTATATTTTACTTAAAGAAGAGTTATAAGGTTTAATTTTAAATTATAATAACTAAACCATTTTGAATATAGTATTATACTTAAGATAGATTTGACTATAAATAATCATTAGAAAGCTAATGTGATTGACCAAATCATAGTATTTTTTAGAATTTTTAGACATTATATAAATAAACTTACTGATGTCACAAAGATGATGCATTAATTTCTTTATTAACGAATGATTACAATATTTGTTATTATAAATAATAAAATAAATGTACATTGAAACTTATGATGAAATAAAAGATTTTTCTAGTCCAATATGACTTGTTAGGGTTGATTCAAGTTACTTTTTTTTGTAATCATGTTTTCATGACTTTCACAAAAAAATAAAAAATAGTGTCAAAATTGACATAAATGAGTTTTTAAAAAGAAAACTATTTATAAATAATATAATATTATGAAAAATATAAAATTAGGCCAGAGGAATTAAATAATTCTAGACATATCATTAATTAATAACTTGAGATCTAATTGAATTTTATAATATGTTTATAAACCATATATTGTATGAATGCAAGAAGACTTGGTTATGGTTAAACAATTTGACTAAAGGTTAAATCTAAAAGACAAGGTTATTATGGAGACCTAAATTTTTTTTACACATATTGGTTTAGAAGCATTAGACCCATCCCACCTTATCCATGAAATAAATCCAATTGGAACAATTTGAAACAGATTATGATCTTTATCATAAATTTATATTTCATGATTTTCCAAAAATTCCCCACACATCTATTATAAAAGGGAACATCAACTTCATTAAAATTCACACCTCCATAGACATTTGGATCCACAAACAATTCATAAATATCAACCAAAATACCCAATATTTTACTTGGAAGACTTAATTTTTTCAAAAATCCATCTTACAGAGCGCTTTTGTTCAAATAAAAATGATGAACTAAATTAAAAGGTAATTATTTCAACACCTCTTTCAGTGATATTATTTTCTTCCGCTTCATATTTCTTATTTTTTTCTATATAGTAATAATAACTACAACAACATCTAAATACTTATATGTTATTTTAAATATTTTATAACCATATTCATTATTTTATCTATCTTATGGACGACAAAGTCACCATACGTGCGTATGTACTACATTCTGTCACCACATCATGGTAAAGTTTGTTATTCAACAATTCATTATTTGGATGGATATAATAATATGAATAATTTATCTAAATAATAACTATTACATTTTAATGACATTGTATATATAATATACCATCCAATTAAATAATATTTCACCATCAATATAATGATATTATCGCTCGTGAGTACGAACAGCTTACCGTCTCCATGAAGCAATGAAATATCATTCCCCATCGTAAACATTCAAGATTACATTTCATATCATGATAAAAAAAATAATTTTTATGCATATAATATAATTATCTATATTAATCAAATACTTACTATCAAAAAATAACATGTCTTATGTTTCAAAACATATAATGGAAAGCAAATCAGTTAACACCCAAATCAATTATACTATTGAAATATTATTAACAGAGCAATATTATAGTGTCATATATGTTATCATATTTACTTATGTAGTTCTTGTATAATTTAATAACAATTAATTATACATTATACCAGTGACTAAAATTCTCTTTACTAAAGAAAAGTACAAGGCAAGAGGTTTTCATCTCACTTTTTATTTGATTATGATTAATGTTATATTAGCAAAAATGTTCTTTAGTGTAGTGTATGTGAAGAACATGACTGTATTATTTGTGTAATAAAAATAATTTATAGGTATCTATATCTTAATTTCCTGAACCTTCTTTAATGTGGTTTATGTTTTGTATATTACCAAATCTGTAATGGGGTTTCAAGTTTCAACTTCCACTCATTTGGTTTTACAAATACTTCATTGATTTTTTTACTCTATGATTTTGAATGGAATTTCTATTTATTTATTTATGTTGTAATTTCCACACCCTTTTGTCCAGATATACTTTTGATACAGATAATAACTCCACTAATAAATTCTCATGTCATTGATATGAACTTGGTAATGTCAATCTTATGTCAATTTCTATCGATTGAGTTAAACATCCAAGTCATTGGTTTTGTTTTTACAAAAACATGTTTGAATTCCCTCTAATTGATTAACATTGAATAAAAAATCTTATTGAGTGTATTTATATTTTTCACACATAATTATGTAAATAATTTATCCTAAATCTAATGATACAGTATTTATAATGGATTGTGTCTCAATTTACATTCCATTTAGACTACATTGTTGTTATATTCCAATTCACATTTATATGGTGTATATACTGTCTGTTGACATATTATATCAAGAATCCATTTATTCTCATGATATTTTAATGATTTGATTAAATTTAATTATTTAATTATTTGTATTCAAGCATTTCTAATTTGGTTAGGAACCCTTTTACAAAAATATCATTTTAAAGATTTTAATTTTATAATGGTTCTCAATAATATCCATGATTAAAAAATTGTTTTACAGATTTATATATATAGAAATGAATTTTTGGAAATTAATATTCTTTTCAAAATTTTCATTGTGGTATGAGGGAAATTGATTCAAAAATCAATTTTAATGGAATTGTATGATAACTAGTGAAAATTTTAATTGTTTTATGAAAAAAGGGGATATTCCTCTCAAATAGTTTTATGGATTATTTTCATCTATTCCTGTACACTTCATTGAATATTAATCTTTATTTAGGTTGATTTTTTATAATAAAATTTTCTAAATTTTAGTTTTTGAGATATTTTTGATTATGGATGTGCTATTTTTATACAATTCATGGTTTGTGATTGATGTATTACCATTTTGTTTACTAATTTTAATAAAAATATTTACATTATGTTTCACCTTTTTCATATAAAGAATGCATTAGACAAAGTAAGTGATGAGAGGGGCCCGCTATAGACCCTCGATGCATGGTTAGGTCTAATGGGACAAAATATTGTCTTCGCATAAGGCCTTGAAAAAATTTATATTTTGGGTCTTGGAATGTGGCCCTGACATTGTGGTTAAGATGTCTGAAATTATACATTCCGTCATTATGAAATTATCTATGGATATTACATGTGATTATTTGAATTGTAGAATATCCTTGTGAATATTTAAAAGTAATTATTTGATTTATGTTTTCCATATTATAATATAGTTTATGTTTATAAGACATTTTTTTAAGACTTATAAATTGTATTAAATGATTATGACTATTTATGATGGTTTCTGATAAATATTTATCCTTACTGAGCATTTGAGCTCACCCATTTCCTATGTTTTATTCTTCCCGGGATGAAAAAATGTATATTATTACACTCTACAGGAATATTTTAATGGATATGAGTTTTTACAATAAATACACAATGTTAATTTTTCATTTCATAATATACTATAAAACTTATGTATATATCTAGTAAATCAAAGGCTACTAAACTGATCAGTCTTTTGGGAATTCATCTCTTGGGATCAGGCCAATGTTATGTAATAATGCACCATCTCCGGGTTAATAGTGTAGGGGCATTACAAATATTCTATGAAAATATATAATATAGAGTTAATAAGATATAACATTGGATTGATGTATCACCATAAGGGAAAAAGATAGATGATCTTGAGATAGAGATCCACTGCAAATGGTTGTCACTAATTTGGTAATTAAGTTGGAAAATTAAACTAGAAGAAGGATTCTAGTGAAATATGATATAATTATAAAAATAATGACTCTAGAGTTTTATTAGCGAACCCTATTTCATATGGTTGAAGTAGAAATAATATATGTGATATCAGTTCATTGGTAACATGAGTGATATACTCTAGATCATCATTTTTTTCTATATCCAAGAGTATGGAAGAATGAGAAATTAACTTTTGAGATGTCGGTAATGGAACCTTATCTATAAGACTAAACTATTAATAATATGAGGAAATCCAATGTTTTGATATTGAAAATGAAGTAATTGATGTTGGATAATAATATTTAATACACACTATATGAATGAAGTAATATATTGTCACAATGAGACGACATGACTTTCTATATTCAATTATAATTAATATAGATGTTGAAAAGATAATTTTTCATGGCCATACGGTTCCCGTGAAAGGATATAATTAAGAGATGATGTTCAATATAATGGTACGATATAGAGTTTTACATTTTAGAGAGTTATCTTCAGTTTTATATTGACCTAATAATATTGGGATGGTCAGTGATAAAAGTATGACAATCCTTACTCAAAATGGTATATTGATGGTCCACAGAATGTAGCATGGAACATGCATGTATTATTCCCTTGGAATGTATTGTGTGGTGTAATTTAGAATGGAATGGAAGGCGTAAACAAACTGGATATCAGAGATAGTTCACATAAATGTATGGTGTTTATATATTCCTTGTTCTCATTGAGGATTACTCATATATAAGAGTATCATCAATGGTTCCACATAGAACCTATGGGTTTGCATTATTTGGGAAAAAATATTAGTTATTTAGAATCATCATATATTTTACTATAATGGTGGAAAAAGATGATAAATGAAATGTGATGTTCTTATGGTTATACTATAATTTGGAATATGATAGAATATAGTTTTATAGGGTCAATTGGTAGGTGGGAATTTAGTTCCTAAAGTGCACAATAGGGACTCAAGAATGAATCATACTATATTATAGAATGAATTCTATGTTTTTGTATAATGTTAGATGAATTGGGATTTACATAGTGTTTCCCATTTCATTTTGGGTAGAGGGAAAAATTGTGTAACTAAAATAATTAATAAGAATCCATCATACACAATCTATGGGGAACATCACTACTATAAAAAAGCCTTTAATACTATTGTACTTCTTCAATTCTTACCAAAAGTGCAGACAAGGGGAACCTTTAATCAACTATGTCCAAAAGAATTGATTAAAGTACAATTTTATTAGCATATACAAAATAACTAAAAATCGGTACCATTTATCATCACTAAATGAAGAAATGATGAAAGGCACTCTTTATAAATGACTATTTTAGCACTAGTAATGGGAAACATTATTCAGTTCCTTTTTCTAGAATTGATAAAAGTACCAATTATCAATGATTTTTTATAGAGAAAAAGTGACTCCATTATCGGTGTTTTATATTATTCACTAATAATGTTTCTAAATAAAACGAAATAAAAAAATAATTATTACAATTATTAATTTATAAAAATAGTAACAGTTTTATTAATTATAAAATTATTGATAAAAATGTATAAATTCAATATATATATATATATATATAATTCAAAAATATAAATTAGTTGTATATATTAAATATATAGATATTTAAAATCAATATTATTATATAATAAAAAATAGAGTATTTAATAACGAGAAAAATAATAAAATATTAAATTTTATATTAAATAAATAATTATCGATAAAAATAAATAAATTTAATATGCATATATAATGATATTAAATATTAATAAATATTGTCTATAAAATATAGATATATAAAATGAACAATTTTCAACAAATAGAAAAAAACTAAAAATGAATATATTTTTAAAAATAAACAAAAAATTATAAATGAATAAATTAAAACATCATTAAAAATTTTATTATTGAAAAAATTATATAAAAAGTAAACTATTTAAAACTGAAAAATATAAAAATATTAATTAATAAATATATATATATATATTAAAAATAAAAATATAGAAAAGGAATAAAATGTAAAATTTAAAAACAAATTAAAGTTTTATTCATTTTTAATGGGGTTTATACACAGGAATTCATTATTACATTTAATATATTAATATATATATATATTTATTTATTTATTTATATCCAGTTTCCTAAAATATGATTTATATAATATAAAATTTTGATTATTACCTTACTTAAGTCATATATTTACTGAAATGATGGAGAATAATTGAAAATTAATATTACTTAAATATACTGAATAATTTTTTTGAGTAATTAATATATTTAAAATTCATTTTATTTATCTATTTAACAAATACCAAATGTTTTTATAGTCATTTCACATACATATACATAATTAATGCTTTTTTATATGAAACAAACACACACATATATATTTACACAAATAATGTAATCTTATATAGAAACATATTGAACAAATATTTATGTAATTTAATCAAATTTTATAATCTGAATTAGAATTTCATAATAACTTTATTTTTTATTATATTATTTATTTAAAAAGAAGTTTTTTAATTAATTTTTAATATTTTGAATGTTAGGTTTTATTTATTCATTTTAAATATTCTTTCTTTTTATTTTTATTTCTTTTAGAATTTATTCATTTTCTATTTTTTATTTAATATTTTTTTACTTTTTTCAAAATGTATTCATCTCTACATCAACATATATCAATTCTTTTTAATTAATAATATATAATTAACAAAAATTATAATTTTTTCAACATTTGCAATGTGTAATTATTTTTAATTACATAATTTCCCACATTTTTCACATGCATGCATGTATAATTATATATACATTTATAATAATAAAAATATATTTTTAAATACAAAGTATATAAATAAATTTATTAATTATATATTATCTATATATATATAAATTTAATAAATAAATAAATATATAAATATATATATAAATATAACTATATTTGTAATTATAAAGTTATATTAAATATATATAATTATTGATTATATTTACTATATTTATATTTGAATATATAAATAGTTATTATATATATATAATTATATTAATGTAATTATAAATACAAAAATAGAATAAATATATTTAAATAATGAATATATTTTTTATACTGAAAGTTATATATATTTATTAATTATATATACTTATAAAAATATATATATTATGATTTAGATATATTTATAATTACAAATATATTTAAAAATATAAGTATTTTTAAATATATTTATAAATGTATAAATACTATATTTATAAAATTATTTATTTGTAATTACATATATATATATATATATAAGTTTTTAAAAACTAATTTTTCAATTATAAATAATTGATTATAAATTTAAATAATTATAATATCATAATGAAATAATATATAATAATAAAAATATATTTAATATTTTAATTTATAATTATATTTTTAAATGATTTATTAGTCCTGAAATTTTAACGCTGATAAGTATGACTATTAAGAGCATTTCTTAAGTGCTAATAAAGATTCGACATTATCAGCACTGAAAAAGTTATTATAAGATGTATCTTTGTACTCGCAAATCTTGTAGTGCTCCTAAATATTTCTTCTATTAGCACATGTCGATTTAGTAATGATAAAAGGTATCCTTTTGGAATCTTTTATTTGGAATCATAGATCAATTTCCCCCAAATAGTATGTAAAAGAACCCTAACCATGACTGAGTCAGTCAAGATTCTTTAGTTTTCACCGAATTCTAATTCTACCAATGCTTATCCACTATATTCTCACATTTGAATAATTACTACAATCCCAAGTAAGTTATTTTTTCCTCCTCCTAACTCATTAATTTATTTTTTATATTCCATAGATTGTAATATTTAATTGTTCTCACACAGTTTAAACCCTACATATCTTCTCCCATACGTTTAGTCATGATTTTTGTCTATCATTCATCCTCATTGCTTCCATTCAAATAACCACAATCACTCATGGAACCTTCAATTATTAGTGTTATTATTTTCACAACCACCAGTTTCATCATCAACTTCCCATTTTTCTCATTATCTACTACAACTTCTCTATAATAGTTCTCCATGTTATTTAATCACAATTATGATTTCTTCACCCTTCCAAGATCTTTTTTATGGGGTAAATATTTTTTCACTAATGGGTTTCATGTATGATTATTTTATGAATGGGTTTTATAAATAAATTTTATTTAAATATAAATGGTTTTCTATGGGATTATTAGTAGGCAATATATTTTATTGAATGGTTACTGAATTAGTTGTAGGAAAAGTATGGTTTGTGTAATTTTCAGTAATGAATATTTAAATGGTGTTATATTTGAGGAATGATTTTATTATGAATAGGTATCTTGTAAATAATATTTTTTCATAGCCTTTAATTTATGTTTAACATACTCTTTAACAATTTTATAGCATGTATGGTTTGTTTTTTTACCAAATTATTGTTTGGATGAATAATGGATGTTGTTTTATATAAGGCCCCAGCCTTAAACCTTACTTAATCTTGAGTTATTACAAGATTACACATTGAGTATATTTTCAGGTTTAGAGTTTTAGAGAATTAGATCATGAAACTTGCATTACATTCCACATTTAAACAAAGTGGTTACATAAAAGACAATATTCAATCTTCCCATCAACGGAAACCTATTTAAAATAAAACACGGATTCTTTCTTGACACATCCTTGACACTATCATCACATCATGTACCTTTCCCTTGACCTGTGAAAAACATTTCAAAAACTTGGGATGAGCATAAAAAGCTCAGTAAGGGTTATAAAAATATGGAAAGGAAACATGAGTTCATATATACATAAGAATGAAATCATACTTTACCCATAAAACATAGGCATATCAAATCATGAATAAATCATAGAAAACATAAGACATAAAGGTAACTTGAGGCATTCATAACATTCTTACGTAGGGAGTAACCCTCTTGGATACGTTTGGAATACCCATCACAGTATATTTCCTAAATCTCTTCGGAGAAACATTATCGTTTTACTCCTTCGCGTTACCCAATGCATTAGAGAGCTATTACGGGCTCACCCGCCCTTAGTTTATCACGGAACCACCCGTTTTCATAACAATTCCCAAGAACCATAACATAAATGTGTCACATAAAACATGCATAAAGGAAACATAACATTTCCATATTTCAATCACAATATAACATTTTAGTATATTGAAATATTTAATCCATTCAAAAAGAAACCATTTCCAAAACCATTTAAAATAATTAATAAAGAGATTTTTGAATCAAAGTGTCCCATACCACCTTGAAGCATAAAATTTTAAACCATTAATATCCATATAAATAAATCCTTAAAACCATTTTGAAAACATAGATATTAATAAGAACAAATAATTAAAACATTTAAAACGATATTTTGGTTAAAGGGGTTTTACCAAAATCAGAGACACATGAATACAATAATTGAGGAATAAAATTTAGTCAGAATTTTATAATATCATGAGAATAAATGGATTCATGATATAATACTCCAAAGGACAGTATATACACCATATAAGATTGAATTGGTGCATAACAACAATGAACTCTCAATAGAAATGTCAAATGTGATGAAATCCCTTATAAAGAATGTATCCTTATTTAAGGACAAATAAATCTCAAAAAATATGTGTGACAAATATAAATACACCCAATATAAGTGGATATTAATTGTAAAACAATAAAAGGTCATTAAAACATATTCAATGGATGACATATTCAATGAATACATGTTGAACCCAAAGAAATCGAAATTGGGATAAAAAGTTCCTTTGACAGCCTAACGACATCACATCAAAAAGAGTTGATGAGAGATAAAAAGAGTATCTCATCACTTGGACATAAAATTTAGATCAACAAGGATATATGAGAACATATCCCAAAATAAAAATATGTAAATTAAAAGACCCAACAAACGAAGTCTTTTAAAAAGGAGGAGGGTGAAAGGTTCCCTTACCGACTTGGGTATCTTTCAAAACATACACCCCATGAAAGAAGGACAATAGATCATTGATGTAAATACTCATAAACGAAAGCATATTACACAAAGAGTAGAATAATGGGTAGTAAATACACCACTCAATGGAATTTGTGGCAAATGTAGCATAAATCTCACGGGAATAAAAGTGAGATGAAAAATCCCTTACGAAAACTCGGCAGCCTAACAGCGCCACTGTAGAGACCCGAAGCCTGACGTACATAGACTTTACATTACTTTTGCGGAATACTTAGTACATAAAAAAACACACACACAAGGATCGTAATAGTTTAGTGTCTTTGGAAACTCAGAACGTAATCTTCTAATCGTGGTGAAAGATCTTCAATATCTCCCATAAAGATCTTCCCCCTTTTTTACCTAAAAACCTTTCTTTATATCCTGGGGAAAAGAAAACATAAAAGGGTGAGCTCAAATGCTCAGTAAGGGTAAACAAAAGAAATATCAATCACATTATATACATAAGAACATAGCTTTTGGAAATCTTAACCTGCAAAAGAGCTCATAATATCATAACATGGGATAAATCATAGAAGTGAAAATGAGATCCCCATAATCATAACATAAAACGTGAAACTTTGTGGCATGCACACATAATCATGGAAAATCATTTCTTGTTAGTCATGACTCATTGCCAAGACTATCTTAGTGGACAAAGTCCCTTTCTGAACCGATTTCACTCCTCGTTTCAGTCCTGTATCACTGAACCGAAATAACCTTCCGTTCCATCCATGTCTATCTCATGAGATATAAAATCATTACCCAATGAATTGGAGGGAGATATAGGTCCCACCCATCTTATAATGAATCCTTTCTTATCTGTGCCACATAATCATAAAACATACATCATCGCATAACACATGTAACAAAAATGGGATTCTTGAAACATCATGACATCATAAATCAATTCATATAAGATAAAGGAATTCATAAACATAATTCCATCACAACATAGTAAAATCAATGTAAAAATATGGATAGAAACAGAACCCTTTATTATCTTAGATGGAAAATAATTTTGATAAAACACTTGAATTGAATTCTTCAGGAAAATATCCTTTCTTCTTCAAAATCAATTTCTTTTAACAAAACATCAAGCAATTTTAAAAGAAAGCGATTTTATTGAAAATAGCCATGAAATCTTTTAGAGTAAGCTTCATGAATGTAAGGCTTTATAAAACAGTAGAAATCCGTTCGTGCCGTATAAGTTAAAAAAAACATTCTTCGTACTTTTGTCGGAAAAGTCAAAAAAGTACCTCGTACGAAAAACGACAAAAGATTCCTTTCATATCTTTTACTAAAAACTCACCAAAGGGTAAAAATGGATTTAAACAATTTTAGGTGGATGGAAATAATATTACATATTGAGTAAACATGGATGTGGATGATAAAATACACCCCAATAAATACTTACGAATAAACAATCTCGGATAAAAATGAGATTGTGATATTTCCCTTACCTTAGGTCCGATTTGCTTTGTTCGTGTCCGAAGCTCCTGTATAATGGTTTAAATAATGTTATTGACTTATTCCAGAATCATAATTATTGATATGAGATCATATATGGTCATATTATTAGCTTCTTGTTAGTAATATTTCATTGTTACTTGTTACTCGGGTCTTTATAACTTTTTGTTCTTATGCGTGTTTTGTCGAATAAATTCTTATTCTTATATTTAGGTTATAGATAATTCATTTCCAGAATGGTATTAGTGTATTATATACCATATTCATTCATTCAATTCATTTATATAATCATCATGAAATGAAGATCATGTAGAACGAGTCGCATCACATCGTGGAGACGGTATTCCGTACGTACGCACGAGTGATGATATCGTTCCTATGATCGTGGAATTGTATTGGAGTATATATATATTATTTCAGTATCAATATTACTTCATAATAATCATATATAGTTACTCATTACACCATTATAACCATCCTTGTAAGGTGATGGTGGAAAATAGATTACACCACGGCGTGGAGACGGTATTCCTTACGTACGCACACGCGGTGATTTCATTTTTCCGTAGGATGGATAGAAGGTGAATTAGGGTTGTTTCATATTTATAATAACATATAAGTATGTAAGTAATACTGATGTTATTACTTTATCGTGAAACAACTAAAGAAGAAGAAGTTGAAGAAGAAAGAAATTGAAAAGATCGGTAATGGATATTACCTCTTCTTTGGAACGCCTCTTTGAATCCTCCACTTAAGGAACTAAGATTGGTCTTTGGAGAAGACCAGGACCTCTAGGATTATTCTAGGGAAGTGGAGAGGAAAAACTGGCAGGGGTTGGCCGAGCTTGAGTGCTCAAATTGGTGTGAGGAGGAGGGGGAGGAGGTGTCCTTTTATAAGGGAGGAGAGGGGCACCTTAGGAATATCTCAAAATATTATTTTATATTAAAGTCAAAATCGGTTTATAATGGTTCCAAAGGGTCTTATTTCGAAGATAAAGTGGGGAAGGGTCGAAATCCTATCAACCAATAGGATTTAGACAAGTTTAGGGTATTATTTTAACCTTATCAATTAGATTTAACTCTAAGTTAAATAATTTAACTTTTACCATGTCTTTTTGTTTTCTTTCACTATATGGTTAATACACTTACTATAACATGACAAACGAACCCCAAATTGTTTATTATTAATATATATATCCTTATCTAAGTCATTTGGCCGAACTTTAGATTTTTAGGAATAAAATAACAATTAATAATATAATATTTGATTTAAAAACTATTTTGTGTCGATTTTGACACTATTTGATATATGATTTTTTTGAAAGTCATAACAGAATTATATGTTCGAAACAAGTTTATTAAATCAACACTAATATATCATAGTGACCTAGAAAATTAGTTGAATTCATAAAAAGTCTTAAATTACATTTATTTCGGTATTTATATTATCAATTATGTCAATATTTCATTAATAAGATAATTACTGCATCATCTTTGTGTCATAAATAAATTATATTATTTGATGTCTAAAAATTACAAATAAAATACCATCATGTAGGAAATCTTTTTATATTTCTAATGAATATTTACAATCGAATTTATCTTATGTATAACCCCATATTAAAAATTATTTACTTATTAAACTTTGATTTTAACTATTTTAACCCTTCTTAAAATAAATTAATAATAAATGTCCTAATCTAATCCAAGTGGGCCTAAATGATAATATTTTACACTTAAGGTTGTTTTTGGTCGAGATACACTTGTCCAATAGAATTAGGACATTTGTTAGGGTAATATTAATATCATTCTTACCCTTAATTACCCTATTTACTTTTAACCGTGGTAAATAAAAGTAAAAAGTTACTATTCACCAAAAATTATTTTCATCTCATTGAACCACATTTTACTTACTAACATCAACCGTGTCTCTCGGATTTTTGAAATTCCATTCACAGAAGCGGTAAAATTAAGTTTTATGAAAAATTCAATTTTTTAACTACCACTTAGTAGTTTCACTATTCATCAAAAATTGATGTTTTTCAGAACAATGCCAAAATTTCATCCTAAGATATATTTTATATTCCGAATTCAAAAATGAAGTCTATTTTACCAAATTCATAACATAAAAGTTGCAATAATTAATTTTATAATTAAATCCCGCTGTTTAAACAAATAACGTGTTTTTAAGAAACAAAATCTATCAAAAGATTGACACTTGATTATGTCTGGTTTAAATGTGAAATTACATCCAATGACCAACATTGTATTAAATTGTAAAAATATATTCTAAATATAATTTAAAACCACTAAAATTAATGATTTATCACTATTAATTATTTCGATTAAAAAAGTTGTTTTTAATTATAATTTAGTAATTTTCACTATTCATCAGAATATGAAAGTTATCCGAAAAGTACCAAAATTTCACCTTAGGCTAAATTCGATACTCCGAATCCAAAAATGAAGTCCATTTTGAGAGCTAAAATTTCTAAAAGTGGTTATTACTATTCATAACGGCTAGTTTTAATAATATTTTAATAGCATATCATTGTTTCGTGAAACTCAGTATTACGTACTACACACGCTATCGAGGAAGGTTGCGATTGCGTGTAATGCAAGGCAAGTCAAGGATGTGTGTTGTGCAAGCTTCTTTTGGTGTAGCGTACAACACAAGACATTAAAAATAATATTTTTTTTCATAAAATCTCGGGGTGTTACATTCTACCCCCCTTAAAATGAATTTCGTCCTCGAAATTCGTCGGGGTTATAAATGGTTTGCTATTCGAAAGTTTCTTTAATAGAAACCCACATATTAAAAAGGAATACCAAAACTTGGCTTTAAAAACTAAAGTATGAAATGTAATGATTACCCAAATAAACTAATCACAGGGTTTCCACATAGGTGAAAATATGGATATGAAAGAGAAATCTAACTATCATGTTCTGATGGAGAGTGGTAGAGAACATGGCTATGGAAAAGCCAGTAATCACAAATCCATAGATTTGTGATTATATAAGGTACCATTTGATTCATCATGTATAAGATCACTAGGACAACATTTTTGGTTTTCAAGATCATTTCCCTAAAGTTGAAAATTTGAATTAGAATAAATACTTACTTTATTTTGGTAAAATCTCACTGTTGTTCGTGCCTTGAACAATTTCCACTTCATCTCTTAAATAAATGAAGTTGAATTTGTTATTCGTGAAGTGTTAGCAGATCATGTGATAGAATGACTGTTCATTCCATCTGTCTCAAACAAAAGGTTAGCAAAAGTTATTAAATATACATAAGTCACTCTATAGTGAGATTAATCATATATGGTTCCTAAAATGGACTTATACTTCATATATCATACTGCTTAATATAATAAAACTAGTTTCTACTGAACAGGGACTTCCTGTAGGCTAGTGGTAGGCGATAAAGGCCAGTCGCACTTCGGTTGTGGGTTCGATTCCCACAGCCTTGTCCGAAGCGATGGGCTGTCGCCCGTCCTGCAGGTTGTCTTTTTTATAAAACTATATTACTATAACATCCCATCAATAATATCGAAAAAACTTCTATCCTTAAACAATACTAACTTATTTACAACATAATTCATTCCAATCTTTTGGCTTATCCATAATACTGCAGTCCATTCTCATAACATAGTAAAACGATTACCAGAGATTTAATACCATCGTTGATCCCCATATATCATAAGATATATCTTGTTGGTCACATTCCAAACATTCAAAGGCCTTAATCTTGTACTCTCTTGAATACCCATAGAACCGTAGTGAAAACTTGAATGCAGTTAAAAGTTAACACTTTTCACATACCGAAATCCTCAAAATTCTATATACTCAAACCATGATATCACTTAGTCCTTATATTAATCATGAGCTCATGAATACTATCAAACATTTAATTTTCTCCTTATCCCTTCATTATGTGCATATCATCTACATTCCAAAAATATCTGAATAACCTTTCATGGATACTGGTAACATTAATCATACACTTTCAAAACACAAGGAACGACAACAGTGTAACAATCCATAGATGTCTCTTTATTCCAAAATTACACATTATAAACATGTAATCATTCCTCTACATTCTCAAACCATTGACCGAGCTTCAAAAATTCTTTCATCTCACATATCATTTGTAGTCTATTCATCATCATCCACATAAATACTATCCATATGACCATACTGATTCTCTTCATGAGTCTTTCCCTTAGGGCATTTGTTTGCATAATGCCCATACATTCCACATTTAAAACACTTAACCATTTTTGATGTCGTAGCAATACCATTATCCTCATCCATGGTGTTAACCGACCCTTTTCCTTTGCACTTACTTGCTTTGTGTCCTTCTTTTCCACACCCAAAGCATCTTCCAGTTCCCTTGAAACATTCTCCTTGATGCCTCTTCCCACTTGATTTACATAGGGGAAATTGAACTTTCTTTCCTCTATGATCATCATGGAACTCCATCTTTCTCTTATTAGTCGAGTCAGGAAACTTACCAAATTTTACTTTATTGATCATATTGTGAGATTTCTGATTTGGAATAATAATGATGTTTGGACATCCAAATTCCATTTCATTTGGTTGCTCATGAAGAATATCATTCCATTGTCCATCATATCCTCCATTATTGTGAATCATCTTGTTTCCAGCCATTTTCTAAAACCCAAACAGAATAGTGTTAGATGAAAAAATCATAATAAGGGGGGAGTAACTTAAATATCTATCATCTTTGGTTTAATCTAATATCGTTACCATAGTTCTAGGACTATATCCTATACATATACTTATCCTTAGGGGCATCCCTAGACATACCTTAGAAATATCTCTAGGGATCTCACTAACGTTTTCGCATCCTAGTTTCCAAAGGTTGACTAAACCTTTCCTCTGATACCAACTGTAGAGACCCAAAGCCTGACGTACATAGACTTTACATTACTTTTGCGGAATACTTAGTACATAACAAAAACACACACACAAGTATCGTAATAGTTTAGTGTCTTTGGAAACTCGGAACGTAATCTTCTAATCGTGGTGAAAGATCATCAATATCTCCCATAAAGATCTTCCCCTTTTTTTTACCTAAAAACCTTTCTTTATATCCTGGGGAAAAGAAAACATAAAAGGGTGAGCTCAAATGCTCAGTAAGGGTAAACAAAAGAAATATCAATCACATTATATACATAAGAACATAGCTTTTGGAAATCTTAACCTGCAAAAGAGCTCATAATATCATAACATGGGATAAATCATAGAAGTGAAAATGAGATCCCCATAATCATAACATAAAACATAAAACTTTGTGGCATGCACACATAATCATGGAAAATCATTTCTTGTTAGTCATGACTCATTGCCAAGACTATCTTAGTGGACAAAGTCCCTTTCTGAACCGAGTTCACTCCTCGTTTCAGTCTTGTATCACTGAACCGAAATAACCTTCCGTTCCAGCCATGTCTATCTCATGAGATATAAAATCATTACCCAATGCATTGGAGGGAGATATAGGTCCCACCCATCTTATAAGGAATCCTTTCTTATGTGTGCCACATAATCATAAAACATACATCATCGCATAACACATGTAAAAAAAATGGGATTTTTGAAACATCATGACATCATAAATCAATTCATATAAGATAAAGTAATTCATAAACATAATTCCATCACAACATAGTCAAATCAATGTAAAAATATGGATAGAAAAAGAACCCTTTATTATCTTAGATGGAAAATAATTTTGATAAAACACTTGAATTGAATTCTTGAGGAAAATATCCTTTCTTCTTCAAAATCAATTTCTTTTCACAAAACATCAAGCAATTTTAAAAGAAAGAGATTTTATTGAAAATAGTCATGAAATCTTTTAGAGGAAGCTTCATGAAAATAAGGCTTTATAAAACAGTAGAAATCCGTTCATGCCGTATAAGTTAAAAAAAACATTCTTCGTACTTTTTTCGGAAAAGTCAAAAAAGTACCTCGTACGAAAAACGACAAAAGATTCCTTTCATATCTTTTACTAAAAACTCACCGAAGGGAAAAAATGGATTTAAACAATTTTAGGTGGATGGAAATAATATTACATATTGAGTAAACATGGATGTGGATGATAAAATACCCCCCAGTAAATACTTACGAATAAACAATCTCGGATAAAAATGAGATTGTGATATTTCCCTTACCTTAGATCCGATTTGCTTTGTTCGTCTCCGAAGCTCCTGTATAATGGTTTAAATAATGTTATTGACATATTCCAGAATCATACATATTGATATGAGATCATATATTGTAACATCCCAGGTAATTAAAGAATAAATAATTTTCATATTTTTTAATATTTGAGAATTAAATATGAATTTTAATTAAAAGGGGTTGCTATGTTCGATAGCGTACCCGATACGCAACGATGAGTTTCTTTGAATCTTACGTAGCACACTAGTAATATAATAATATTATTTTAAATGTTAGTTAACAAGTAGCCATTGAACTGGCGGGAATGAATATAAATAACTAAAATATGAATAGATATGTTTTTAGATGTTTTTACATTTACCCAATAAAAGATAAAGGCTTAAAATACGGAAAGAGTTCAATTTTAGGCTTTTATACTCTAATTTTCACTAAAGGTTCACTTATCACCTTTTAATGGTGAACCGTCATTAAATATAGTTTTGATCACTCTTATACTTTATTTTGGACCAAATATAACTCTTCTTTATGATTGGGACATCAAAATTTACCTTGTGTGAATTTTTGGTATTTTTCTGACAATGTTCATTTTTAAATGAATAGTGAAAAATATTGCATTTTACATCAAAACTGTTTTTTAATCTAATTTATTTATATGATTATATTATGTTTTGAATTGTTTTTGAAGTGAAATTAGAATATATTTTTACCATTTTATCCAATGGTGGTCATTGGAATCAATTTCGATTTGAAATTAGACTTTAACTGGTGTCAATCTTTTGATACTTATTGTTTCATAAAAACACGCTATTTGCCCTGGCAGCGGGAGTTAATTATTGAATTAATTAATGTGACTTATATGATTTGAATTTTGTAAAATGGACTTCATTTTTTAATTCACAATATCAAATATAGCTTAGGGTGAATTTTTGGTAATTTTGTGAAAAACTTCAATTTTTAATGAATAGTGAAACCACTAAGTGGTAATCAAGCAAACTGATTTTTCAGTTAAATGAAAGTTTACCACTAATGTGTATTGAATTTTGAAAATCCGACATACATGGTTGTCATTAAGAAGTAAAATGTGGTTCAATGAGATTAAAATAATTTTTTGGTGAATAGTAACTTATTAAGTTCTTAATCGTGATTAGTGGTAATTAGTGTAGTTTAAGGTATAAATAATACTTTAATAATATGAAATGACCTAGACACATGTCCCAACCTTATTGGTTGTTTCATGGCCGACCAAGACAAGCCATGGCCTAACTTGGGGACCCCATGGATCCACTTTTGTTGGGAAATAACATAAATTACTTTTTATTTAATGTTAAAGTGAAAATGACACTAACATAAATTGTTTTACTAAAACAATTTTTAAGTGGGGTTATACAAGTCCAAATTTTGATTATAAATAGTCATTGGAAAGCTAAAAAGATTTCCTATATCATAGTAATTTTTTTATAATTTTTAGACATTTATGAAATTAAATTATTTACGACATAATAATGATGCAGTGATGACATCATTATTTAACGATTAAACTAAAATGGAAAGATAATGAAACATCTACAACCTACACATGGCCAAAACCAATTGTATGAGTGGATTTCGAAGCCTTATCACCTTATCCATGAATTATATAAATGTGGGACCTTTTAAAACCGAAACACATTTTCAAATAAAGTAATGTTTCTTTACTTTCCAAAAGTGCCCCTCCTCTCCTCTTATAAAAAGCCCCCACCTCTACCTCATTTCACACACTCTTCAAGCCTTTGGCTCGGCCAACCCCTGCCCATTTGCTCTCTCCACATCCCTCTCCTCATCCTAGAGGATTCCCTTTGGGCATAATCTTTTCAAAGGAAGCCTTTAGGATCAAATCAAAAGGGAGTTACACTTTTAAAGGTAATTCATTCTCTCTTGTTCATTTGTTTTATTTTGCTTCTCCAACCCTCTAAAATCTTTTTATATACTTCTTTTGTAACAACACCAGTATCATAAATATACTAGGATGTTGTTATAAGATTTATTTGATCTAAAATCTCACACAACTACATCAAATGGTTAAAGAACATACGGTTTCCGTGGATAGCGAAATTCTGCCTCCCGAAACGATGATTATTCAATACTCATTTAACACCTTCAAAGGTGGCCATTATGATGTCACTATTTTTATATATTATATATAATATGTTTATGTTTTCCTTAAGCTTCTGGTTTTTTTTCATTTTGGGCATACCTTTATGGTTTCCATTATGGGTAAAACACGATATCTTCATTTTAAGGAAGTGCGGACTACCGCCCCCTCAAAGTGATGTGATTCGTTAATTCCATATGTGGGACGTGTAAAGGATGGATTTAAAGTTATTATATATGATTTTATACTGGAATTATAATATACCTATATATATCATTATCATTTATTTCCATTAATGTATGATATAGAAATGAAAGTAGCGTTCATGCGTACATACGGACTACCGTCTCCATGAACGGTGCATTTCATTTCTTATCCCCAAATGTAATTTATTATTAAAAGTACATGTATATAATGGATATATATATTTAATGATATATATAAATGATGAATATAATTCTGGAATTAAAATATACATACCTCTCATTTAGTTTTAATTCCATTAATATGACAAAGAAATAAAAGTAGCGTTCATGCGTACGTACGGCTTACCGTCTCCATGAACGGTGCATTTCATTTCTTACCTATAAATGATTATGTAATATTTTAAATACATGTATGTACTGGATATATATGACATATATGATATCTACATCATGAATACCATTCTGGATATAATGAAACATTGACCAAATTAACAACATGTTAGTGTAAGAAGTCTATTTTTGACTTAAGAACCAAATACCGACAAAATGAACATTATTAACTTAAATAATTAAATGATGTTCATAACATGGTATAAAAGGAATAATGAACTTGAAAAAGGTTCTTAAGCAAGTATAGATTAACTAAAGTTTATTATTCAGGAGTTTAAAGAACGGTCGGGTCAAGTCAGATACGAGGTATGGGAACTTCTTAACCAAATTTCCATTCTTTGGGTTAATCTTGTACTTTCAAAGTATGTCATTATATTATTATGTCATATCTTGTATTTGTAATTTATTTATGTGTACTTATAGAGAATGCACATAATATATCTATTTTATTTTAAAAATTATCTTTGTATGGGACTTCGTCTCAATCTCCTTTCGTTGAGGCATATTTTATTTTATACACAACTTTCTTTTATACGGTGTATAAATCCCTTTGACTTTTACGTTTATTCAAAAGGAATATTTTTTATACGAAGCGTTTAATAAACGACAAAAGGGAATGTTTTTGTCGTACGTATGCGGCGACAACGACTTCTCCGCCGTCGTAACCGTTATTTGAGTTTCGGCTTCCTCTACAAGCCATACCTTCTTTTTAAAAGAAAAATAAATACCATGTTTACTTTTCTTTTATTTTGGTATTGAAAATGGTTTTCATAATGTTTTTATATCAATTTGTTGTATTGATATCTCGTGATTGAAATGTGGAAATTTTATGTTTCCTTTATGCATGTTTTATGTGATATGATTATGTAATGGTTCTTGGGCATTATTATGAAGACGGGTGGTTCCGTGATAAACTAAGGGCGGGTGAGCCCGTTATAGCTCTCCAATGCATTGGGTAACGCGAAGGAGTGAAACATTAAGGTTTCTCCGAAGAGATTTTCAGGGAATATATTGTGATGGGTATTCAAACGTAACCAAGAGGGTTACTCCCTACGTAAGAATGTTATGAATGCCTCAAGTTACCTTTATGTCTTATGGTTTCTATGATTTATTCATGATTTTATGAGGAGTGTTAAAGTGCCTATGTTTTATGGGTAAAGTATGATTTCATTCTTATGTACATTTGAACTCATGTTTCCTTTCCATGTTTCTTTATAACCCATACTGAGTTTTTATGCTCATCCCAAGTTTTTGAAATGTTTTTCACAAGTCAAGGGAAAGGTACATGATAAGATGATAGGGTCAAGGATGTGTCAAAAATAATCCATGTTTTAATTCACATGTGTTTCCTTTGATGGGAATGAGGAACACTATCTTTATGTAACCACTTTGTTTATATGTGGAATGTAATGCAAGTTTTATGATCTAATTCTCTAAAACTCTAAACCCGAAAAGATCCTCAATGTGAATTATTCATTTAATTCAATATTAAGTAAGGTTTAAGGCTGGGGCCTTATAGTTGGTATCAGAGGTCGGTTTAGACAACTTTAGGAGTTAGAAAAGTGTTAAATTATAATATGATTGAAATGATATAGCATTTACGGATTACCATGTTGCTTCGCCTAAGATATTTCGGTGTTCAGAATGGTTTTCCGCAGAGGAAACAAAGCAGCTATGTTGGGACGACATCGGGAGGAAGACAACCTTCCAAATCAGCAACCTGAGATGGTCGGAATCGGAACTGAACAGTTTTTTGCAGTGATGGCACAGTTGAATCATGCTATAAATGGTGGTGGTATCCATGCACGAGATCTGCCAGATCAACCACAAAGGAACATGTCAGTGGTGGAACATTTCATGAGGCAACATCCCCCATAATTCAGAGGATCATCTGACCATGTGCTAGCTGAAGGGTGGATTAATGCACTAGAGAATATTTTTGATGTCATGGGGTGTTCAGACAATCAAAAGTTTAGTCTTGCTATTTACCGTTTGGAGGGTGAAGCAGATCAGTGGTGGTCTATGATAAAAAATATCAGGGACGCCGATGAGATTGATGCTCTTGACTGGGATGAATTCAAAGGAATGTTTCTTGAGAAGTATTTTCCTAAGGCTGTTCGACTTAGGATGGAAAAGCAATTCTTGGAATTGAGGCAAGAGGAAGACTCAGTGGCTGCCTATGAAGAAAAGTTCACTCGATTGGCAAGGTATGCTCCAAATTTTATCCGAGACCTTGATAGTAAAATCAATCGTTTTTACTCAGGATTAAAGCCAAAATATCGAAGGGCATTAGCTTCTCGTGAGTTTAAAAGTTATGAAAAGCTTGTTCGATGTGCTGAGAAGGTGGAAATGGAGTTTGCCGATGACCAAGTTTTCTATAACAACCAGCAGAAGAAGAGACCGAGGTGGCAGGAGAAAGGTAAGAATTCTTCAAAAAAGTCTGATGGTAAGAAAACTAAGTTTCCAGTTTGTGATAAATGTGGAAAAAGGCATGCTGGGGAATGTCTTCTGAATTCTGGAAAGTGCTACCGATGTGGTAAGATGGGACATAAGGCTCGTGATTGCACTGAAAAGGATCAAGGTGAAGGTAAGAACAAGTTTGATTTACAGTTAGTGAAATGTTATAAGTGCAATGAGATGGGTCACTATGCAAACGAGTGTCCGACAAGGAGCTTGAGTGATGGGAAGCAGTTAGACTACAAGCAGAAAGGAGTGGAAAAATCGTTTGCAACTACTTCAGCAGACGTCGGGCCATCAAATGAAGTTGTATCAGCTCCAGGGAGCTCAGTTTTTTTCAAAGATTGACTTGAGATCAGGGTACCATCAGCTGAAGGTAAAGGAGGCAGATGTTCCGAAGATTGTGTTCCGTACTAGATATGTCCAATATGAATTTGTAGTTATGCCTTTGGGGTTAACCAATGCACCTGTTGTATTCATGGTCCTTATGAATAAAATTTTCCATGAGTTTTTGGATAAGTTTGTGTTTGTGTTTTGAGATTTGGGAAGAGATTGTGTGTTCCTTGTGATTCACAGTTGAAGAGAGAGTTGTTATGTGAAGCTCATAGTTCTCCGTTTTCAGTTCATCCGTGCAGTACTAAGATGTATAGAGATCTGCGGGAGTATTACTGGTGGGATCGAATGAAAAGAGATATTGCTGATTTTACTGTGAAGTGTTTGACTTGTCAGCAGGTTAAAGCAGAGCGGCAGTTACCGAAAGGGATGCTTCAGCCTTTACCAGTGCCAGAGTGGAAATGGGAGAATATATCCATGGACTTTGTTGTTGGATTACCGAAGACATCTCGAGGTAATAATGCAATCTGGGTTATTGTTGATCGCTTGACCAAGTCTGCTCATTTCCTTGCTATACGAGATACTTTCTCTCTTGATCAACTTTCCCGTTTGTATCTTAAGGAGATAGTCAGGTTACATGGAGTTCCTCTCTCCATTGTATCGGATCGTGATCCCAGGTTTACTTCTAACTTTTGGAAAGGCCTTCAGAAGTCGTTGGGTACTAAATTAAATTTTAGTACAGCTTTTCATCCTCAATCAGATGGGCAGTCAGAACGAACAATTCATACATTGGAGGATATGCTACGAGCTTGTTCTATGGATTATCAGGGAAGTTGGGACCAACATCTTTCTTTGGTTGAGTTTTCATATAATAACAGTTTTCATTCTAGTATACAGATGGCACCATTTCAGGCATTATATGGGAAGCGGTGTCGAACTCGAGCTTTCTGGGATGAAGTGGGTAAAAGGAAGTTGATGGGACCAGAAATGGTAGAAGAGATGGCAGAAAAAGTTCAGCTGATTCAGAAGCACATGAGAACAGCTCAGAGCAGGCAGAAGAGTTATGCGGATAACTGGAGGAAGGATCTATCTTTCGAGGTAGGTGATCATGTTTTTCTCAAGGTTTCTCCTTGGAAAAGTGTGATGAGATTTGGTAAGAAAGGAAAGTTGAGTCCAAGGTTTGTTGGACCATACGAAATTCTGGAAAGAGTTGGATCGGTTGCATACCGAGTGGCTTTACCTCCGAGTTTATCTCAGGTACACTATGTTTTTCACGTTTCGATGTTGAGAAAGTATATGCCAGATCCATCTCATGTTTTGAGTCCAGAGGTAGTTCAGCTGGAAGAGAACCTATCTTATGAGGAACAACCGGTCCAGATTCTTGACCACAGGGATCAAGTGTTACGGAATAAGGTGATTCACCAGGTAAAGGTTTTGTGGAAAAACCACATGATTGAAGAGGCAACATGGGAATCTGAAAATGCTATGAGGGATAAATACCCCCACTTATTTTGATAAGTGAATAAAATTGCGAGGACGCAATTCCCAAAAGGGGGGAAGGATGTAACATCCCAGGTAATTAAAGAATAAATAATTTTCATATTTATTAATATTTGAGAATTAAATATGAATTTTAATTAAAAGGGGTTGCTATGTTCGATAGCGTACCCGATACGCAACGATGAGTTTCTTTGAATCTTACGTAGCACACTAGTAATATAATAATATTATTTTAAATGTTAGTTAACAAGTAGCCGTTGAACTGGCGGGAATGAATAGAAATAACTAAAATATGAATAGATATGTTTTTAGATGTTTTTACATTTACCCAATAAAAGATAAAGGCTTAAAATACGGAAAGAGTTCAATTTTAGGCTTTTATACTCTAATTTTCACTAAAGGTTCACTTATCACCTTTTAATGGTGAACCTTCATTAAATATAGTTTTGATCACTCTTATACTTTATTTTGGACCAAATATAACTCTTCTTTATGATTGGGACATCAAAATTTACCTTGTGTGAATTTTTGGTATTTTTCTGACAATATTCATTTTTAAATGAATAGTGAAAAATATTGCATTTTACATCAAAACTGTTTTTTAATATAATTTATTTATATGATTATATTATTTTTTGAATTGTTTTTGAAGTGAAATTAGAATATATTTTTACCATTTTATCCAATGGTGGTCATTGGAATCAATTTTGATTTGAAATTAGACTTTAACTGGTGTCAATCTTTTGATACTTATTGTTTCATAAAAACACGCTATTTGCCCTGGCAGCGGGAATTAATTATTGAATTAATTAATGTGACTTATATGATTTGAATTTTGTAAAATGGACTTCATTTATGAATTCACAATATCAAATATAGCTTAGGGTGAATTTTTGGTAATTTTCTGAAAAACTTCAATTTTTAATGAATAGTGAAACCACTAAGTGGTAATCAAGCAAACTGATTTTTCAGTTAAATGAAAGTTTACCACTAATGTGTATTGAATTTTGAAAATCCGACATACATGGTTGTCATTAAGAAGTAAAATGTGGTTCAATGAGATTAAAATAATTTTTTGGTGAATAGTAACTTATTAAGTTCTTAATCGCGATTAGTGGTAATTAGTGTAGTTTAAGGTATAAATAATACTTTAGTAATATGAAATGACCTAGACACATGTCCCAACCTTATTGGTTGTGTCATGGCCGACCAAGACAAGCCATGGCCTAACTTGGGGACCCCATGGATCCACTTTTGTTGGGAAATAACATAAATTACTTTTTATTTAATGTTAAAGTGAAAATGACACTAACATAAATTGTTTTACTAAAACAATTTTTGTGTGGGGTTATACAAGTCCAAATTTTGATTATAAATAGTCATTGGAAAGCTAAAACGATTTCCTATATCATAGTATTTGTTTTATAAGTTTTAGACATTAAATAAATTAAATTATTTACGACATAATAATGATGCAGTGATGACATCATTATTTAACGATTAAAATAAAATGGAAAGATAATGAAAAATATACAACCTACACATGGCCAAAACCAATTGGATGAGTGTATTTCGAAGCCTTATCACCTTATCCATGAATTATATAAATGTGGGACCTTTTAAAACCGAAACACATTTTCAAATAATGTAATGTTTCTTTACTTTCCAAAAGTGCCCCTCCTCTCCTCTTATAAAAGGCCCCCACCTCTACCTCATTTCACACACTCTTCAAGCCTTTGGCTCGGCCAACCCCTGCCCATTTTCTCTCTCCACATCCCTCTCCTCATCCTAGAGGATTCCCTTTGGGCAGAATCCTTTCAAAGAAAGCCTTTAGGATCAAATTAAAAGGGAGTTACACTTTTAAAGGTAATTCATTCTCTCTTGTTCATTTGTTTTATTTTGCTTCTCCAACCCTCTAAACTCTTTTTATATACTTCTTTTGTAACAACACCAGTATCATCAATATACTAGTATGTTGTTATAAGATTTATTTGAGCTACACTCTCACACAACTACATCAAATGGTTAAAGAACATACGGTTTCCGTGGATGGCGAAATTCTGCCTCCCGAAACGATGATTGTTCAATACTCATTTAACACCTTCAAAGGTGGCCATTATGATGTCACTATTTTTATATATAATATATAATATGTTTATGTTTTCCTTAAGCTTCTGGTTTTTTTCATTTTGGGCATACCTTTATGGTTTCCATTATGGGTAAAACCCGATATCTTCATTTTAAGGAAGTGCGGACTACCGCCCCCTCAAAGTGATGTGATTCGTTAATGCCATATGTGGGACGTGTAAAGGATGGATTTAAAGTTATTATATATGATGTTATACTGGAATTATAATATAACTATATATATCATTATCATTTATTTCCATTAATGTATGATATAGAAATGAAAGTAGCGTTCATGCGTACGTACGGACTACCGTCTCCATGAACGGTGCATTTCATTTCTTATCCCCAAATGTAATTTATTATTAAAAGTACATGTATATAATGGATATATATAATTAATGATATATCTAAATGATGAATATAATTCTGGAATTGAAATATACATACCTCTCATTTAGTTTTAATTCCATTAATATGACAAAGAAATGAAAGTAGCGTTCATGCGTACGTACGGCTTACCGTCTCCATGAACGGTGCATTTCATTTCTTACCTCTAAATGATTATGTAATATTTTAAATACATGTATTTACTGGATATATATGACATATATGATATCTACATCATGAATACCATTCTGGATATAATGAAACATTGACCAAATTAACAACATGTAAGTGTAAGAAGTCTATTTTTGACTTAAGAACCAAATACCGACAAAATGAACATTATTAACTTAAATAATTACATGATGTTCATAACATGGTATAAAAGGAATAATGAACTTGAAAAAGGTTCTTAAGCAAGTATAGATTAACTAAAGTTTATTATTCAGGAGTTTAAAGAACGGTCGGGTCAAGTCAGATACGAGGTATGGGAACTTCTTAACCCAATTTCCATTCTTTGGGATAATCTCGTACATTCAAAGTATGTCATTATATTATTATGTCATATCTTGTATTTGTACTTTATTTATGTGTACTTATAGAGAATGCACATAATATATCTATTTTTTTTTAAAAATTATCTTTGTATGGGACTTCGTCTCAATCTCCTTTCGTTGAGGCATATTTTATTTTATACACAACTTTCTTTTATACGGTGTATAAATCCCTTTGACTTTTACGTTTATTCAAAGGGAATCTTTTTTATACGAAGCGTTTACTAAACGACAAAAGAGAATGTTTTTGTCGTACGTATGCGGCGACCACGACTTCTCCGCCGTCGTAACCGTTATTTGAGTTTCGGCTTCCTCTACAAGCCATACCTTCTTTTTAAAAGAAAAATAAATACCATGTTTACTTTTCTTTTATTTTGGTATTGAAAATGGTTTTCATAATGTTTTTATATCAATGTGTTGTATTGATATCTCGTGATTGAAATGTGGAAATTTTATGTTTCCTTTATGCATGTTTTATGTGATATGATTATGTAATGGTTCTTGGGCATTATTATGAAGACGGGTGGTTCCGTGATAAACTAAGGGCGGGTGAGCCCGTTATAGCTCTCCAATGCATTGGGTAACGCGAAGGAGTGAAACATTAAGGTTTCTCCGAAGAGATTTTCAGGGAATATACTGTGATGGGTATTCCAAACGTAACCAAGAGGGTTACTCCCTACGTAAGAATGTTATGAATGCCTCAAGTTACCTTTATGTCTTATGGTTTCTATGATTTATTCATGATTTTATGAGGCTTGTTAAAGTGCCTATGTTTTCTGGGTAAAGTGTGATTTCATTCTTATGTACATATGAACTCATGTTTCCTTTCCATGTTTTTTTATAACCCATACTGAGTTTTTATGCTCATCCCAAGTTTTTGAAATGTTTTTCACTGGTCAAGGGAAAGGTACATGATAAGATGATAGGGTCAAGGATGTGTCAAAAAGAATCCATGTTTTAATTCACATGTGTTTCCTTTGATGGGAATGAGGAACACTATCTTTATGTAACCACTTTGTTTATATGTGGAATGTAATGCAAGTTTTATGATCTAATTCTCTAAAACTCTAAACCCGAAAAGATCCTCAATGTGAATTATTCATTTAATTCAATATTAAGTAAGGTTTAAGGCTGGGGCCTAATATATATGGTCATATTATTAGCTTCTTGTTAGTAATATTTCATTGTTACTTGTTACTCGGGTCTTTATAACTTTTTGTTCTTATGCGTGTTTTGTCGAATAAATTCTTATTCTTATCTTTAAGTTATAGATAATTCATTTCCAGAATGGTATTAGTGTTGTATATACCATATTAATTCATTCAATTCATTTATATAATCATTATGAAATGAAGATCATGTAGAACGAGTCGCATCACATCGTGGAGACGGTATCCCGTACGTACGCACGAGTGATGATATCGTTCCTATGATCGTGGAATTGTATTGGAGTATATATATATTATTTCAGTATCAATATTACTTCATAATAATCATATATAGTTACTCATTACACCATTATAACCATCCTTGTAAGGTGATGGTGGAAAATAGATTACACCACGGCGTGGAGACGGTATTCCGTACGTACGCACGCGCGGTGATTTCATTTTTTCGTAGGATGGATAGAAGGTGAATTAGGGTTGTTTCATATTTATAATAACATATCAGTATGTATGTAATACTGATGCTATTACTTTATCATGAAACAACTAAAGAAGAAGAAGTTGAAGAAGAAAGAAATTGAAAAGATCGGTAATGGATATTACCTCTTCTTTGGAACGCCTCTTTGAATCCTCCACTTAAGGAACTAAGATTGGTCTTTGGAGAAGACCAGGACCTCTAGGATTATTCTAGGGAAGTGGAGAGGAAAAAATGGCAGGGGTTGGCCGAGCTTGAGTGCTCAAATTGGTGTGAGGAGGAGGGGGAGGAGGTGTCCTTTTATAAGGGAGGAGAGGGGCACCTTAGGAATATCTCAAAATATTATTTTATATTAAAGTCAAAATCGGTTTATAATGGTTCCAAAGGGTATTATTTCGAATATAAAGTGGGGAAGGGTCGCAATCCTATCAACCAATATAATTTAGACAAGTTTAGGGTATTATTTTAACCTTATCAATTAGATTTAACTCTAAGTTAAATAATTTAACTTTTACCATGTCTTTTTGTTTTCTTTCACTATATGGTTAATAAACTTACTATAACATGCCAAACGAACCCCAAATTGTTTATTATTAATTTATATATCATTATCTAAGTCATTTTGCCTAACCTTAGATTTTTAGGAATAAAATAACAATTAATAATATAATATTGGATTTAAAAACTATTTTGTGTCAATTTTGACACTATTTGATATATGATTTTTGTAAAAGTCATAACAGAATTATATGTTCTAAAAAAGTTGATTAAAGCAACACTAATATATCATAGTAACCTAGAAAATTAGTGGAATTCATAAAAAGTCTTAAATTACATTTATTTTGGTATTTATATTATCAATTATGTCAATATTTCATTAATAAGATAATTACTGCATCATCTTTGTGTCATAAATAAATTATATTATTTGATGTCTAAAAATTACAAATAAAATACCATCATGTAGGAAATCTTTTTAGATTTCTAATGAATATTTACAATCGAATTTATCTTATGTATAACCCCATATTAAAAATGATTTACTTATTAAACTTTGATTTTAACTATTTTAACCCTTCTTTAAATAAATTAATAATAAATGTCCTAATCTAATCCAAGTGGGCCTAAATGATAATATTTTACACTTAAGGTTGTTTTTGGTCGAGATAAACTTGTACAATAGAATTAGGACATGTGTTAGGGTAATATTAATATCATTCTTACCCTTAATTACCCTATTTACTTTTACCCGTGGTAAATAAAAGTAAAAAAGTTACTATTCACCAAAAATTATTTTCATCTCATTGAACCACATTTTACATACTAACATCAACCGTGTCTCTCGGATTATTGAAATTCCATTCACAGAATCGGTAAAATTAAGTTTTATTAAAAATTCAATTTTTTAACTACCACTTAGTAGTTTCACTATTCATCAAAAATTGATGTTTTTCAGAACAATGCCAAAATTTCATCCTAAGCTATATTTCATATTCCGAATTCAAAAATGAAGTCTATTTTACCAAATTCATAACATAAAAGTTGCATTAATTAATTTTATAATTAAATCCCGTTGTTAAAACAAATAGCTTGTTTTTAAGAAACAAAATCTATCAAAAGATTGACACTTGATTATGTCTGGTTTAAATGTGAAATTACATCCAATGACCAACATTGTATTAAATTGTAAAAATATATTCTAAATATACATTAAAACCACTCAAATTAATGATTTATCACTATTAATTATTTCGATTAAAAAAGTTGTTTTTAATTATAATGTAGTAATTTTCACTATTCATCAGAATATGAAAGTTATCCGAAAAGTACCAAAATTTCACCTTAGGCTAAATTCGATACTCCGAATCCTAAAATGAAGTCCATTTTGAGAGCTAAAATTTCTAAAAGTGGTTATTACTATTCATAACGGCTAGTTTTAATAATATTTTAATATCATATCATTGTTTCGTGAAACTCAGTATTACGTACTACACACGCTATCGAGGAAGGTTGTGATTGCGTGTAATGCAAGGAAAGTCAAGGATGTGTGTTGTGCAAGCTTCTTTTGGTGTAGCGTACAACACAAGACATTAAAAATAATATTTTTTTTTCATAAAATCTCGGGGTGTTACAGCCACATAAACCTTCCAAATATGGATTGATGAGCTCAAAGAGAGTATCCCATCATATTACCATAGAATTTACAGAAAGTGGAATATAAAAGAAAATCCCCCAACATTTCAAGGAGGAGTTTAAATGAAGTGACATAAAGGAGAGTACTTAAAAAGAAAGAGAGAGGTTAGATCTCTTACGAAAGTTCGGCAGCCTCACGGCGCCACTCAAAACTTCCAATATGGATTGATGAGAGAGAATGGGGTCTCTCATCACATGAACATAAAAATTACAGTAAGTTTAATATAAAATATCATCCCAATAACAAGAAATATGAGCTTTAAAAGGAATGACATAAAAGTGTGTACTTAAAAAGAAAGAGAGTTGTAGGATCCCTTACCTCGGGTCCGACTTGACTCGATCATTCTTTAATCTCCTGAATAATAAACTTGAGTTAATTTCTAATTCCTTAAGAACCTTTTTCAAGTTCATTATTACTTTTATACCACTTATTACCATGTCATAAAAATTATGTAATCATTTCAGTTAATAATATTTGTTTTTCCGATATTTGGTTCTTAAGTCGAAAGTGGACTTCTTACAATTACATGTTGTTCATGTGGCCAAATGTTTATTAAATCCAGAATTGTATTCATTATGTAGATATCATATATGTCATATATATCCAGTACATGCATGCATTTATAACATTACATAATCATTTAGAGGTAAGAAATGAAATGCACCGTTCATGGAGACGGTAAGCCGTACGTACGCATGAACGCTACTTTCATTTCTATTTCGTATTTTATAGAATGGAATAATAATGATATAAAGGTATATTATATTTCCAGTATAATATCATATATAATATCATATTTCCATCCTTTATACATCCCACATACGGTATTTAACGAATCAAATCACTTTGAGGGGGCGGTAGTCCGCACTTCCTTAAATGAAGATATCGCGTATACCCATAATGGAAGCCATAAAGGTAAGACAAAAATGAAAAATACAGAAGAATAAATAAAACATAAACATATTATATATCATATATAAAAATAGTGACATCATAATGGCCACCTTTGAAGGTGTTAAATGAGTATTGAACAATCATCGTTTCGGGAGGCAGAATTTCACCATCCACGGAAACCGTATGTTCTTTAACCATTTGATGTAGTTGTGTGAGAGTGTAGCTCGAAGAAATCTTATAACAACATCCTATTATATTGACGATATTGGTTTTGTTACAAAAGAAGTAAATAAAAAGGGTTTAGGGGGTTGGAGAAGCAAAATAAAACAAATGAACATGAGAGAATGAATTACCTTTAAAAGTGTAACTCCTTTTGATTTGAGCCTAAAGGCCTCCTTTGAAAGGATTCTTCCCAAAGGGAATCCTCTAGGATGAGGAGAGGGATGTGGAGAGAGTAAATGGGTAGGGGTTGGCCGAGCCAAAGGCTTGAAGAGTGTGTTAAATGAGGTAGAGGTGGGGGCCTTTTATAAGAGGAGAGGAGGGGCACTTTTGGAAAGTAAAGAAATATTACTTTATTTGAAAATGTGATTAGGTTTAAAAAGGTCCCACATTGATATAATTAGTGGATAAGGTGATAAGTCTTCGAAATCCACTCATCCAATAAGTTTTGGACATGTGTAGTTCATAGATTTTACATTATCTTTCCATTTTATTTAAATCGTCAAATAATGATGTCATCGCTGCATCATTATTATGTCATAAATAATTTAATTTATTTAATGTCTAAAAATTATAAAAAAAATACTATGATGTAGGAAATCGTTTTATCTTTCCAATGAATATTTATAATCAAAAATATGACTTGTATAACCCCACTTAAAAATTGTTTTAGTAAAACATATCATGTTTGTGTCAATTTTACTTTTACATTAAATAAAATGTTATTTATGTCATTTCCCAACCAAAGTGGATCCATGGGGTCCCCAAGTTGGCCCATGGCTTGTCTTGGTCAGCCATGATACAACCAATGAGGGTAAGACATGTGTCAAGCTCATCTCATTTTATTAAAGCATTAGTTTTACCTTAAACTACACTAATTACCACTAATCGCGATTAAAAACTTAATAAGTTACTATTCACCAAAAAAAAATTTTAATCTCATTGAACCACATTTTAATTCTTAATGACAACCATGTATGTCGGATTTTTGAAAATCAAAACACAATGATGGAAAATTTTCATTTAAACGGAAAATCAGTTTTTATAAGTACCACTTAGTGGTTTAACTATTCATCAAAAATTGATGTTTTTCAGAAAAATCCCAAAAATTCACCCTAAGCTATATTTGATATTCTGAATTCAAAAATGAAGTCTGTTTTACAAAATTCAAAACATATAAGTCACATTAATTAATTTAATAGTTAATTCCCGCAGTCATGACAAATAGCGTGTTTTATGAAACAATAAGTATGAAAAGATTGACACTAGTTTAAGTCTGATTTCAAAGTGAAATTGATTCCAACGACCACTATTGGATTTAATGGTAAAAATATTTTATAATTTCAATTTAAAACCAATTCAAAATATAATCTAATCAAATAAATAAATTAGATTAAAAAGTGGTTTTGAATTAAAATACAACATTTTACACTATTCATTAAAAAAATGAACTTTATCGGAAAGATACCAAAAATTTACACAAATTAAATTTTGATGTCCCGATTCTTAATAAGAGGTTTATTTGGTCCAAAATAATGTTTAAGAGTGAACAAAACTATATTTAATGACGGTTCTCCATCAAAAGGTGATAAGTGAACCTTTAGTGAAAACTAGGGCATATACGCGTAAAATTGAATTCTTTCCGTATTTTAAGCCTTTTTCTTTTATGGTATAAATGAAAAAATATTTAAGAACATATATAATCATATTTTAGTTATTTATATCCATTCCCGCCATTACAACGGCTACATGTTAACTACCATTTAAAATTTATTATTAGAGTGCAACGTAAGATTCCGAAGAAACTCGTTGTTGCGTGTTGGGTACGCCATCGAGCATAGCGTCCCCTCTAAAGTCATATCAATATTTTATTCACAAATATGGATAAATATGAAATGTCATATTCTTTATTTACCTGGGGTGTTACATCCTTCCCCCCTTTTGGGAATTGCGTCCTCGCAATTTTAAAATTGCGCTTTGAAACATCCTTGGAAGTCCCACATCGGAACAAAAGTCGGTAAAACAAACACTTTAAAATAAAGAGAGATAAGTACAAAGGTCACCTGAGTTAACCCATACTTGGATTCCAAGTATGAAAATATGGACATGGAGGAGAAAACATAGGGTCATGTTCCGATGGAGAGTGATAGAAAACATGTTTAGGAGAAAGTTAACAATAAGAAAATCACAAACTTGTGATGGGTTAAACGGTGTTGGGTCCCCCCGTAGGAAAAGTTAATAGACAACATTTTTGTTTTAAGTTACTTTTTATTGAGGAATTTATTCATAAGGAAGCATGATCACTTATCATGTTGACTTTCAACTTTTACTAGATTCCTTAGTCAAAATCATATTTTTTCCAAAAGACGAGTATTTAGGGAGACTTGTTCGCATTAAGAGTACAATAATCAACTTCTAGAGAATCACCTAATCCCCAAAAGAGAACTATATACATCCCATGTATTTAGGCTTTATCCAAAACCAAAACCAAAAAGGTTAGTACAAGATCAGATAATCGAGAAATGGATAACACCCTTATAAAAAGAAAATCTATTCTTAATCTCCAAAATTTGCCCAACAAAACCCAAAGTTCAACGAGGACCATCCGATAAACAATTTGTCCATAAAATTCTTCAAAGTAAACCAATATAAGATTGAAACCCAAATATTTGAAGGATTTAGTCACATAGTCTTCCATGTTAAATCGTAACATTTATCTCCAAACAACATCAGTTGCTCCTAAAGACTCACATTGAAAAGTAATTATCCTAATCACATATCCTCCAAAATCAACTTACTCTTAATTCATAAAATCATATAACTAAAAAGAATCAGTCAAACTAACCAGGGACTTCACGTAGTCCAGTGGTAGGCGATAAATACCAGTTGCACTTTTTTTTTGTGGGTTCGATTCCCGCAGCTTTGTCCGACGCGACGGGTTGTCACACGGTCTGCGTGTTGTCCTTTTTATAAAACTCCAAAAATAACCCCAACATGTTTTAAACTCAATAGTTTCCTTATACCTTTAATTTTCATCCAAATTCATTATAATCTCAACACCTTAATTCTTGAAGTCTTATTTCACCCCCATAAGATAAAATAAAACAATTCCCAAATTGAATAACATCATACCTTGATCATGGCATCCACTCGGTCTCATCGTCATCTTGCTCACGTAGGTAGAAGTCCCATTCATTACAAAAATGATTTAGAGATCCTTAAAAATCATTTGCTTCCTCCATCCAAATACACCTCGTGCAAAATGGGTCATATGGGTGTTCACAGAAAAACATTTTTGGAAAATAATCATGTATGACATGTAATTCCAAAACATCTGATAAAACATGATTTCTAAAAAATAGTCGGACCGAAATTGAGTTGAAACTTTCTATCCTTGGTCCTTTTAAAATACCATAAGTATGTGATGTGGGACTATATTTTAAAATCAAATATAAATAGGTTACGCAAGGCTCTCCTTCCTCAGCACCATTTTGAAAATCATAATATGCTTCAAATTATTATGATAAGGTAAAATATTTGAAAATACCTTGATAATATTTACCTCTCTTGAAAACATGAGAATATTGTGAAAATAGTATTTTTCTATAAACAACCCATGATCCACGATGATAACGAGGTATAGCGGAGGTGTTTGATATCTCAAACAAATTCTTGCAAGTGAGTTGTATGCTAGAAAAAGTTTCACAATCATCCGAAGATGACTTTGCAATAATTATTGCAAGCATGTCATCAGGAAGAGATAGAAATGTTGTTTGAGATCATCCTCCTTCCATTCGTAACCGACTTTACTTGACCTGAAAAAAAAAATTTAAAACAAGGATTTAACTGAAATAATAGTTATAGGGACTGATCATGTGCCTCACAAAAACTCCTAATCCCTAAAGGTGTCTAAACCGACCTTTGATACCAACTATAAGGCCCCAGCCTTAAACCTTACTTAATCTTGAGTTATTACAAGATTACACATTGAGGATCTTTTCAGGTTTAGAGTTTTAGAGAATTAGATCATGAAACTTGCATTACATTCCACATTTAAACAAAGTGGTTACATAAAAGAAAATATTCATTCTTCCCATCAATGGAAACCTATTTAAAATAAAACACGGATTCTTTCTTAACACATACTTGACACTATCATCACATCATGTACCTTTCCCTTGAACTATGAAAAACATTTCAAAAACTTGGGATTAGCATAAAAATCTCAGTAAGGGTTATAAAAATATCGAAAGGAAACATGAGTTCATATATACATAAGAATGAAATCATACTTTACCCATAAAACATAGGCATATCAAATCATGAATAAATCATAGAAAACATAAGACATAAAGGTAACTTGAGGCATTCATAAAATTCTTACGTAGAGAGTAACCCTCTTGGTTACGTTTGGAATACCCATCACAGTATATTCCCTAAATCTCTTCGGAGAAACCTTATCGTTTCACTCCATCGCGTTACCCAATGCATTGGAGAGCTATTACGGGCTCACCCACCCTTAGTTTATCACGGAACCACCCGTTTTCATAAAAATGCCCAAGAACCACAACATAAATGTGTCACATAAAACATGCATAAAGGAAACATAACATTTCCATATTTCAATCACAATATAACATTTTAGTATATTGAAATATTTAATCCATTCAAAAAGAAACCATTTGCAAAACCATTTAAAATAATTAATAAAGAGATTTTTGAATCAAAGTATCCCATACCACCTTGAAGATTAAAATTTTAAACCATTAATATCCATATAAATAAATCCTTAAAACCATTTTGAAAACATGGATATTAATAAGAACAAATAATTAAAACATTTAAAACGATATTTTGGTTAAAGGGGTTTTACCAAAATCAGAGACACTTGAATACAATAATTGAGGAATAACATTTAGTCAGAACTTTATAATATCATGAGAATAAATGTATTCATGATATAATACTCCAAATGACAGTATATACACCTTATTAGAGTGAATTGGTGCATAACAACAATGAACTCTCAATAGAAATGTCAAATGTGATGAAATCCCTTATAAAGAATGTATCCTTAAATTAAGGACAAATCAATCTCAAAAAATATGTGTGACAAATATAAATACACCCAATATAAGTGGATATTAAGTGTAAAACAATAAAAGGTCATTCACACATATTCAATGGATGACATATTCAATGACTACATGTTGAACCCAAAGAAATCGAAATTGGGTTAAAAAGTTCCCTTGACGGCCAAACGACATCACATCAAAAAGAGTTGATGAGAGATAAAAAGAGTATCTCATCACTTGGACATAAAATTTACATCAACAAGGATATATGAGAACATATCCCAAAATAACATTATGTAAATTAAAAGACCCAACAAAAGAAGTGTTTTAAAAAGGAGGAGGGTGAAAGGTTCCCTTACCGACTTGGGTATCTTTCAAAACATACACCCCATGAAAGAAGGACAATAGATCATTGATGTAAGTACTCATAAACGAAAGTATATTACACAAAGAGTATAATAATGGGTAGTACAAACACCACTCAATGGAATTTGTGGCAAATGTAGCATAAATCTCACGGGAATAAAAGTGAGATGAAAAATCCCTTACGAAAACTCGGCAGCCTAACGGCGCCACATAAACCTTACGAATATGGATTGATGAGATCAAATAGAGTATCCCATCATATTACAATATAATTTAAAGCAAGTGTAATATAAAAGAAAATCCCCCAACATTTCAAGGAGGAGTTTAAAAGAAGTGACATAAAGGAGAGTACTTAAAAAGAAAGAGAGAGGTTAGATCTCTTACGAAAGTTCGGCAGCCTCACGGCGCCACTCAAAACTTCCAAAATGGATTGATGAGAGAGAATTGGGTCTCTCATCACCTGAAAATAAAAATTACAGTAAGTTTAATATAAAATATCATCCCAATAACAAGAAATATGAGCTTTAAAAGGAATGACATAAAAGTGTGTACTTAAAAAGAAAGAGAGTTGTAGGATCCCTTACCTCGGGTCCGACTTGACTCGATCATTCTTTAATCTCCTGAATAATAAACTTGAGTTAATTTCTAATTCCTTAATAACCTTTTTCAAGTTCATTATTACTTTTATACCACTTATTACCATGTCATTAACATTATGTAATCATTTAAGTTAATAATATTTGTTTTACCGATGTTTGGTTCTTAAGTCGAAAGTGGACTTCTTACAATTACATGTTGTTCATGTGGCCAAATGTTTATTATATCCAGAATTGTATTCATTATGTAGATATCATATATGTCATATATATCCAGTACATGCATGCATTTATAACATTACATAATCATTTAGAGGTAAGAAATGAAATGCACCGTTCATGGAGACGTTAAGCCATACGTACGCATGAACGCTACTTTCATTTCTATTTCGTATTTTATAGAATGGAATAATAATGATATAAAGGTATATTATATTTCCAGTATAATATCATATATAATATCATATTTCCATCCTTTATACTTCCCACATACGGTATTTAACGAATCAAATCACTTTGAGGGGCCGGTAGTCCGCACTTCCTTAAATGAAGATATCGCGTATACCCATAATGGAAGCCATAAAGGTAAGTAAAAAATGAAAAATACAAAAGAATAAATAAAACATAAACATATTATATATCACATATAAAAATAGTGACATCATAATGGCCACCTTTGAAGGTGTTAAATGAGTATTGAACAATCATCGTTTTGGGAGGCAGAATTTCACCATCCACGGAAACCGTATGTTCTTTAACCATTTGATGTAGTTGTGTGAGAGTTTAGCTAGAATAAATCTTATAACAACATCATAGTATATTTAATATATTGGTGTTGTTACAAAATAAGTAAATAAAAAGAGTTTAGGGGTTTGGAGAAGCAAAATAAAACAAATGAACATGAGAGAATGAATTACCTTTAAAAGTGTAACTCATTTTGATTTGAGTCTAAAGGATTCATTTGAAAGGATTCTTCCCAAAGGGAATCCTCTAGGATGAGGATAGGGATGTGGAGAGAGTAAATTGGTAGGGGTTGGCCGAGCCAAAGTCTTGAGGAGTGTGTTAAATGAGGTAGAGGTGGGGGCCTTTTATAAGAGGAGAGGAGAGGCACTTTTGGAAAGTAAAGAAATATTACTTTATTTGAAAAAAAAATTCGGTTTTAAAAGGTCCCACATTGATATAATTAGTGGATAAGGTGATAAGGCTTCGAAATCCACTCATCCAATAAGTTTTGGACATGTTTAGTTCATAGATTTTACATTATCATTCCATTTTATTTAAATCGTCAAATAATGATGTCATCGCTGCATCATTATTATGTCATAAATAATTTAATTTATTTAATGTCTAAAAATTATAAAAAAACTACTATGATGTAGGAAATCGTTTTATCTTTCCAATGAATATTTATAATCAAAAATATGACTTGTATAACCCCACTTAAAAATTGTTTTAGTAAAACATATCATGTTTGTGTCAATTTTACTTTTACATTAAATAAACTGTTATTTATGTCATTTCCCAACCAAAGTGGATACATGGGGTCCCCAAGTTGGCCCATGGCTTGTCTTGGTCGGCCATGATACAACCAATGGGGGTAAGACATCTTTCAAGCTCATCTTATTTTATTAAAGCATTATTTTTACCTTAAACTACACTAATTACCACTAATCGCGATTAAAAACTTAATAAGTTACTATTCACCAAAAAATTATTTTAATCTCATTGAACCACATTTTAATTCTTAATGACAACCATGTATGTCGGATTTTTGAAAATCAAAACACAATGATGGCAAAATTTCATTTAAACGGAAAATCAGTTTTTATAAGTACCACTTAGTGGTTTCACTATTCATCAAAAATTGAAGTTTTTCAGTAAAATCCCAAAAATTCACCCTAAGATATATTTGATATTCTGAATTCAAAAATGAAGTCCGTTTTACAAAATTCAAAACATATATGTAACATTAATTAATTTAATAATTAATTCCCGCTGTCATGACAAATAGCGTGTTTTATGAAACAATAAGTATCAAAAGATTGACACTAGTTTAAGTCTGATTTCAAAGTGAAATTGATTCCAACGACCACTATTTGATTTAATGGTAAAAATATTTTATAATTTCACTTTAAAACAAATTCAAAATATAATCTAATCATATAAATAAATTAGAATAAAAAGTGGTTTTGAATTAAAATACAACATTTTACACTATTCATTAAAAATGAACTGTATCGGAAAGATACCAAAAATTTACACAAAGTAAATTTTGATGTCCCAATTCTTAATAAGAGTTTTATTTGGTCCAAAAGAATGTTTAAGAGTGAACAAAACTATATTTAATGACGGTTCTCCATCAAAAGGTGATAAGTGAACCTTTAGTGAAAACTAGGGCATATACTCGTAAAATTGAATTCTTTCCGTATTTTAAGCCTTTATCTTTTATTGTACAAATGCAAAAATATTTAAGAACATATATAATCATATTTTAGTTATTTATATCCATTCCCGCCATTACAATGGCTACATGTTAACTACCATTGAAAATTTATTATTAGAGTGCAACGTAAGATTCCGAAGAAACTCGATGCTGCGTGTTGGGTACGCCATCGAGCATAGCATCCCCTTTAAAGTCATATCAATATTTTATTCACAAATATGGATAAATATGAAATGTCATATTCTTTATTTACCTGGGGTGTTACATTTTATTTCTTTTTGAATGGACATTTTGATGGTAGAATGGATTGTGGAGTTTCAGTATGTATAATTTAAAAAATATACAGATATTTGATTATTAATAGTGTATAATATGACTAGATATGAGTATAAAGTCACATTAGGGATGTAATGACGTTTTTTGAAGAAATATTTTAGGTTCCTCATGAGGATTATGTTGAATATTCCCAAAGGACTTGTTTACAAATATTAAATTATCAAACTCTACATAAATGAGTGATAACACTAGAAAAAATAAAATATTATTCTTTCATTATTCAAAATAAATAATAAATTAACATCCCATTTACAAATATTACATAGAAAACACAGTAAAACATTCCTCATATCATCCATAAATTATATATTACAATGACCACACGCTTATATGGTGAAAATGAATAATTATTGTACCTATGTTATTGAAAATTTATGGCTTCCTTAATGAATATACGTATCGAATCCTATATAATTTATTATATTAGGATTTTGGTTCTTAATTAACTCATATCACATTCCCTTGTAAGACCAATAATAGGATTTTCATAAAAGGGACATGATATATCTATGTGATGCGAATTTGATCTCACCAAACCTAATCTTAGGGAAAAACATTATTTCGTCCTCTATTAGAAAACTTTTCATAGAAATGCCTTACATTCCCCAATAAATAGGCTCTCTCTTTTCTCTGTCACAATACCTAAACAACTGAAATTGTATCATAAACTCTGAAACAACCTCAAAAATGTAAAAAATTGTATCTTTTTGTAACTTCATGGTTTGATAGTGTAACGAACCAAAATATTACCAATGGATTTTTTTTCTTATAATTATTTAAGTAGAAACATGCATCACATAGAGAACCCATTAGAATCATTATTCATATAAATGAATAATGAAATAAGTGATATTTAAATAAATTAAAGAACAAATACTGAGGGAATAGTAACCTGACCGTCAGAATAATAATATGAAAATTAGGAATTGTAGTATTTCCCTTAAAAAGAAACATTAACTATATAAGTATAAAAAATACTGATCTATAATATAAATGATTTTATGATATATTTACACGAAGATATTTGTAAAAAAATGTTTTCAAAATGTTAAATTATGTGTCAGTATTTATTTAAAAAATAAAACTTTTTTTACAATTTTAAAATTAATAAAATTATTAAAAATAGATTTTATCATAAAATGGATTTATAAATAATTACTATGATTACTTTTTAATTATAATATAAATTATGGATACCTTAATTAATTTTTCATTGTGACAAAAAATTTGTTAAAATATTAAAATTAGTATTTTTGGATTAAATGTTGATTAAAATTAAAAAAATTTTCTTCATATTTAGAAAATTATTTTCATCTAATAGAGTCCATTTTTATAATATAAAAATGAAAAAAATTATGGTTGATGTTTTTCTGATTTTTGTAATATTTATGACTTTTTTGAAATGAGAGATAAGGTAATTTACGTTATTAATCATCTTAATCAAAAAACATTAATTAAATAATAATGAGTGATGTAAGAAACCATTATATGGAACTCAAAAGAAAATTTTACTATACACAGTCACATGAATTAAGAGTATTTATAGTTCTGAGCTAAATTATTAATATATTGAATAAAATAAAAAAACCACACTCTTCCGCTTATAAACACCAACCCTAACTTATTCTTCTCTTCACACCTTATACTCCATGAATCTTATATAAATACTAACAATAAAATAAACAAGACTCTTACCCACATCCAATTATTCTTCACTTAACAATATAACAAATCCATGTTTCTTATGGAGGGTCTCCAAGAGATAACACTTCAGAGCTAAAATCATCAACCATTCTCTTGTTTATAACATTCCATTTCATATATTCTCATCAAAAACCCTTATACACATCTTAATGATAAATGTATTATCTTATATATATTGGAATGTTATTTTTTAAATGGAATGTATAACTTCAAATCTATTCTATCTTAAAATTATTCTTAGAAATGAAAACGGCATTCGTGATGTGTCATTTCGACAACTTCATGGAAGAAGAGATTTTATTTCCCATTACCACGTTCATGGATGGTAATAATACCCTTATTATGGTTACAATATATTTTCACATGAATATTATATAATTTTTAATATTAAGTAACTAAATTATAAACATAATATTTAATTAAATGAGTTTTTTTAATGGACGTAAAAACTACCGAAATAAACCAAAAAATCGGAATTAATGTATTATAAAATTAATTATACTAAAAAAATAATAATATATGAGACCATTTAATATTCTGAATTTTCATTAATAACACATCATTGTTCTATTGGATAATGTTTCTTAATTTAAAAGAACATCCATAATTATATACCTGTTAAATGACAATGAAACCAAGATAATGAATGCTACTGAAAAGAAGAAATTTTACAGTATAACTCATCATGAAGGCAATATATGAAACTAGTTAAATTAAAATATCCCAAAAATGTGTTGAATATGTTATTAATTATGTAATAAATCAATCTAATCTGATTACCTAGGATATTATGTTCAAGTTCCTATGATGTTTAGATATACGGTAAGGGAATTATTGAACCGAACTACCATTTATTGGGTTATTCATACATCATGAAAAGTTTCAGTGTGGATATTACATTAATGTTCATAAAATTAAATTTTCTTATTCTTAAATGTTATTTTTATTAATACACATGTTTTAAATTATTTTTTATGTAAAATATTATGAATACATAAAATAACAGTTCTTTCTAAAACGCATCTTCAATCCTTTTGAGTTTGTTTCTACTGCACTCAGGAATGGTAATTATTATATCAAGTATGTTTTTATCTTATTGATTTCGTAATTTGTATTTTTCATGTATCTATTATTTATGAAATTTTTATGAATATCATTCCTCTCTATGGGTTATTTCATGACCATGTTTTCAATATGATTTATGCAAGATGCATGATTATGGAAATGTTATGATGTGATGGTTGGGATATGAATTTTACAACCCTCCAACGCGCTAGGTAATGTGATATATATCAGGAGATAGTATTTATCATTCATGAAAATGAGGCTATATTTTTATTACAATGATGATTTATAATCATTAATATTTGTTAAATGTGAACATGATGCCACACTATATCACAACAATATGTGTTATTTGATAACTAATTCATGATTTATGATTTTTATGCATTTCAAAATTCCAAGAAATTATACATATCTTCCCTTATAATATTGATAATGATCTCATTCTAGGGTTACAATAATTATTATTATGATCTCTCATGTTATGTGGTTTCAGGTCCCATATTCATCCTCTTACTAGGATTTTAGATGACCCCTTCTATTGATGTATATTCTTTGGTGATGACATATTCTAAGGTGAACAAAATATTTATATAGATAATGAAAAATATTTTATGTAAATGTTTATGTTTTATTATAAACATGTTAAATATGTGACTAATCTTCATAAGAATCTAAACCATCGTATCATGGTTTTATAATATTAATATAATTTATATTTTTAAAATGTTGTACTTTTGATATATGAAAAAATAGGGTCACAATAATTTATACCATAATAGGGTTCTGTACTTTTGAGAACTCAAAATAAAGAATGTTAGTGAAAACCCTTAGAAAAATACGGAATATATGTACACATATAAATAGATTTGTTTAAAAAAAAAGATAAATATTGGGATCTCATATGATATTCCTTTTGAGATAATTATATAAATAAATAAATTATATATTTATGATTTGTTGATTTACCTTTTTTTTAAGAATTTTCTATTTTAGATAATGGTTGGAACTAATAGACACTAGAACAAAAACTAATGTGATGGGAAATGAAACAATTTCCTAAATGATATCCCCATGGAGGGTGGAGTTAAAAACTACATGGTGGTTATTTTCATTATTTCTCATGCTATAAATAATAATTTGTACCATATAGAAGTTCTTTCTTCTTTGATGAAAGAGAAATTATCAATATAGTCATTAATGTGGCAAAGACCAATGACATTTTGTAGATATTCTAATCCCCCTATTACAGAATAATTGGTTTACTTAATGGTAAAAACAATTCCACTATTATGTGCTGGATAATGTGACTATATTTATTGATCTCTGATAGGATGATAAATTGTGTGTGGTTATAAAGATCCCCAAAATGAATAATGAAATAGAGTAGATGGAGTAGGAAGAGTTTATGTTTATTTTTTAATAAGTATTTCCATCCAATTAATTGAATAAATATAAGGACATAATTCATGGAGATAATGAAAAAGGGAAGGTGAATCAATTGTAACATATAACGAAAACATCACAAGGCATTCAAGATATGCCTCAATATTTGTTATTAATAATGATAGGAAAATATATTGTTTCATTAGTGGTTAGATATCACACCATAAATAGGATCTAGCTATATGAGACATTGATAGGTATGAATACGTGATTGCATGTTCCATAGATGTCAAGATTTAGTCTATATAATGGTATCTTATCTATGGATATAAGCATAAAATAATTTAGTTTCATTCTAGTGGTTCAAATGACAAAGAAGAAAATTGGATATCACCACCCACTTATATAATATTTCTGAATATGAATTATGGTAATTGCCTCATGGGGATTCAGAAATGTGTTATGTAATGGCCTGGACCTCTCCGGTCCATTACATTGTGAAAATATGGTGTTGGAGGTGTTCCGGGTTGTCAAGGTGACTTATCACCAACACTTTTCCAAATTTCTATTTCTACGAACAGTGTTCCCAGTTTTATGAACAGTATCGGTAGGTGAACAGTGTTTCTATTGGTGAGGTTCAGTGAACAGTGTTTCTATCAGTGAGGTTCTATCAGTAGACTTGAACAGCGTTTCTATCAGTGAGGTTCTCTTAATGGACTTCTAACTATGGAATTGAATAGTGTTTCCGGAATGGAAACCTTCTAAAGGTGACATTCTAATGGTAGACTTGAACAGTGTTTCCAGAACGGTAACCTTCTAACGGTATAATTGAACAGTGTTTTCAGAATGGTAACCTTCTAACGATGACCTTCTAAAGGTAGACTTGAACAGTGTTTCCAGAATGGTAACCTTCTAACGGTGACCTTATACCCATAGACTTAAACAGTGTCTCTAGAACAGTAACCTTCCAATGGTGACCTTTTAATGGTAGACTTGAACAGTGTTTCTAGAATGTCAACCTTCTAACGATGACCTTCTAAAGGTGGGCTTGAACAGTGTTTCTAGAATGGTGAGGTCTAACGGTGACCTTTTCTTTCCTTTTCCAAATTTTGAGTATGTGAACAGTGTTTTCAGCTTCCCACAGTTTTGACCCATTTGACATTTCCTTCGATGTAAAATACATTTAAAGCATTAATTTAAGGACTATTAAGGCCGATTCAAATGCCATAAATCCTATATTAATTATTCCTATGGCTTTGATGTTTTTACTTGGTCAAACAACATGGGTTAATGTGATTCATTTTTAATGGAGAATTAACCGGATCTTAAACCGTCACCTCATGAAATCTTCAAAAAGGAACTAGATATCATTCTCCCTTGTTCTTCTTATTTGTTATTTTGTAAGAGACACTATAACCTTTGAATCATTCCTTTAAGAGTTTCACAATCAATCTTTACTCCTAGGATTGGTTCTGATCTGTTTTGATTCAACCGAGCTGTATCGATCAATCTTTGATATAAGGTATGTTGTATCATAATTCTTTTGGGGATCATCTTCTATTGTTTCTCCCTTCCATATTATACCATGTAATTTCCAAGATTCTAATGGGTTTTTCTTGGGAATGGTTGGTAGTGTCATACCGTGGCATCCTCTAGTGGGTGCAACTGTCGTGAGATGAGGATTGTGACCCGTTGTGTGGATAAAGGACGTTATGAACTCTTTGAGGTAGGGGATTCATGGCTTCTCTAATTGTATATGTGAAATCGTAGAATTATCATGATTTATACCTTTGGATCACAATGAAATTGACCTGATTAAATACTTGAACCTGATTAAAAGGATTGGTTTATCACATGTTATTTATTTGTACCGTGATAATGGTTTGTCTCATGTTTTTATAGATAGAGTGATATCTATGTTTTCTTTGATTTGATGTTCGTTCTTGATGGAAATTTATAATGAACATAAAGCTAGAATTAATTGTTAATTAATTGGATAAAGATAAAGAGACATGTAAATGAATCTGGTTGAGGTCATAGTTGTTCTAATTTCATGTTAATCAAGTTAGAGAAGTAAGCATGGTTGTTTAATTGCGATAGCTTACAGATTAGGTCTCCAGTAAATGGAACCTACAAATAACAAATCTGCAAATTCAATATGAATTAAAGATCACATTGTGTAAGAATTTCTAAAAGGGTTCTGAGTTACCCTCTTTTTTGTTAAAGGGTCAGCAGACCATGGTTGTGATTGTTTTTTTCCTACTGCTTGTGTTGTGATGTGACCCTGGAGGGGTGTTGTGATATGTGGAGGCATGAATGTCGTGTGGTTGTGTCATCGGATAACACCTAGAGTGGCGATATGCATTAGTTTATGAATGTGGGTGTTGGGGAGGACACCAAGGGTGATGGAATGGGATGGATGTGGTTGCTGGATGCTTGTGGATTCTTTGAATGTTTATCTTCTTTACTTTTCCCCAATACTCAAGGCAGCTTGTCTTGCTTACCCTTCTTCCAATGGAGGCAAAGATTCGTGGGGTATTCCATGTGCCTCCCGTGTTTATCCCCTCAAGGGAGAATGGGTCTATACTCTTTCAATAGGCGGCAATGACTCAATGGGTAATATATCTACTCACCGTGTTGAGCCTCCTCTATGTTTAGTTGCATAGGATGCTTTTCTAGAATTCCTGGGAATGTGGGAAAGTAATTCCATAATGAATGTTTAATTAAATGGTGATAATCTATGGAAAGGAAGATACTAGAATTTAAAGGTGATGTGAATCTTAAAATGAGCAGTTAATTTTTAATGTGATTCCATTTTAGTTTAATGTAGAATTATTCATGGTAAATTAATTAATTACGCACAGTGCAACTAATAAAATGAGAATGGAGTAATCTAATAAATCTCTTCAAATGATTATGTGCTTATATGATACCTATTCTTAAAGTAGCATCCTGGAGTCTGAGAGACGTTATCTGCTGTTGTATCTAAGACTAGGTAATGCCCATATTTTTAATGTGAGTTATATATATACTCTTTACCTTTTGTGTTTCTATATGCTACTCCACCCTGTCGGTAAGGGAAACTGACACCTCGAGGATTCGGAACCCTGGGGGGGGGGGTGTTTTCCCCAACATTCTGATGGGAGATCGAAAGGCTGACTACCCCCTTTGGCCCTACTATCTTCTCTTGGAAGATACATGCACCAACAGGCACAACAGTTAGTTTCCCCATATATGTGTGTAGAGGACTGTAATGTATTGTGGTTATTTCACACACATATATTCTGGATATAGTATCATATGGACTACTATAGGTGTAACGTGTATAGGCTGTGATGGCTTGAGGATCCCTACTCGGTGTATGGGCTATAATGGCCTGAGGTATAATACCCGATGTATGATAAATGTTATGTGAGCTACAGTGGCTCCCGAAACTTAACTGGTTACTTTTGGTTGTGAGGATGGTGTGGTGCTTCGCTCAGGTGTCTGTGGGCAAGCCTTTGTGGTGTATGTGGTGCATATTGTGAAGCATAGCCCAGGTGTCTGTAAGCAAGGCTTTGGAGAGAGACGCACATGACGTATGTTATTGGGGCAAAGCGGAAAACCATTGGGGACGTAGTAGCAGAGTACACTTGATATTATTTACTATATGCTATATTATTTTATGCATTACTTGGTGAGAGTATCCATGGGGAGGTTGGGAACATAGTATACATGTTTAGGTGATGAGTTAGTTTCACATGTTGTTCCCCTAGCTTTAGCATGATTTATTTACTTTTGCATGGGTGTCTTGGGGAGGATCCTACTAAGTATACTGTTATACTCACCCTATGTATATATAAACTGTTTTTCAGGTCACTTGGAGCAGGTTGGAGAACAAGCTGGTTACTACGAGCTTGTGGTTGGAGGATGAGATGTTCGGGCTTCTGGTCTCTGTCGTTTTACTTTCTTTTGTGTAATTTTATTATCCCGTTTCAGTTGTAGTACTTTTTCATGACATTTCATATATATACTTGGGTTTCTTTTATATTTCAGTTCTAATTTGTAGTTGATTGGTTTCTACCTTATCTCTCTCTTCTGTATGTGTTCTCATAGAGGGTAATGACTCCCATTTGTGTGTCTATTATACACTCGGTGCTAGTCTCGAACTCGGGGCCTACTAGAGGTGGGACTGAGGGGTCATTATCTCTCTTCTCACGTTTCCGGCCTAGGAGGGGTATACTTTGTGGGGAGGGGGTCGTGACAGAGTGGTATAAGAGGTCTGGTTGAGGGATACGATGGAGTTTGGAGTTAGGAACAGGTGGGGATTCATGGGATGGTAGGGAAACGATGTCATTCTTGTTTAGAAAGTGAGGTAAACACTGGAGACTGGATGAGACATAGGCGTTTAGGCCCCCCTATGATCTGACGTACAAACCATTATGTTTATGATGGCTACTAAATAATGTGATACTGGTTTCACGGTAGAGAACTAGGAAAGGATCATGTATCATTCATCTTTGCGCCTGTGTTTGAATGGCTAGACCTAGGGATCGGTTGACCTAAAATTAATAAAAGAAAACAATTAATTTATTGATGTTGAGTCTTCCATATTCCAGTCTTAGGAGCTCTAATAGTTGTTATTTTATAGGTATGGCTCCAAGTCGATGTCCTCGTCAGCGTTGCGCAGAAGATGTCCAGAAAGATATTCCAGCAGATCGCCACAGGTAGAGGTTGATGAAGATGACACTTGGAGGAAGATACTCTGATAGTTTCAGTTCCAGAGTCTATATAATTACGAGGTCTCTGTTTTAGATACATCCCCAAAAGACTAGTTTGGATGAGGTCAATATAGGCTTCAGTTCGATTCATGCTCGGAAGGAACACTGGTTTTCCTTGGTTTTGATGATGCTGTGTGGAGAAGCGAGCTAGTGATGGTTCTTGTTCTTTGGGGATCGTGAGGAGTCAGCGATCTCATGGGAGGAGTTTCAAGACAGGTTTAGAGTCTAGTTTCTTTCTTCGACTGTGAAGGCGTCCAGTCGCCAGGAGCTACTTACCCTTCGATAGGGGAGCTCCAGTGTTCGAGAGTTTGGAATCTGTTTCAGGAACCTTCTACGATATGCTTCAGACCAGTTACTAGTTGATGAGGCCCGGGCAAGGCATTTCGAGGAGGCTTTGCGTCCAGAGATCCAGCGCTAGATCACCCCATTTATGCTGATGAAATACTTGAGGTGCTAGCGAGGGCAGAGGTTTTTGAGAGGACTTTGTCCAGGACCGGATCTTCATGAGAGGGGAATCATCATGATTCCTAAAAAAGTAGAACTATGGTCTGGGGTTCCTGGTTTTCAGGGCAGGCGAGTTTCCGTTCACCTGAGGGTAGGTCCCATCCCTTCCCATCTCGTTTCTCTAGAGGCAGCAACTCTCAGGCCTATGCCAAGGGATCAGGTGCTAGTTTTTTTTGTGGTGGTCATGGTCATCAGTAGTGGGAGTTCCCGACTTTCCAGAGTAGTCATCGTGCACCGAGTGCTCCACTCCAGGCTCCTCTATTGAGGCAGTTCCAGCTGAGGTAGCAGTAGCAGGTTGCACTAGCTTTAGATCACCAGAGGGTAGATGGAGCAGGTAGAGGACATCCCCGTGACACTCCCCGTCCTCAGAGATCACAGAGCGGTCATGGTGGTGGTCATCATCAGTGGCAGAGAGTCCATGGTCAGCTTCATGCTCTTGATTTTCCCGCCCTAGGCAAGCCATATGTCTTTCGAGGTACCCTTTGCTTTTTTTCTACCTTAGTTTATGCCTTGTTTGATTCAGGAGCAACACACTCCTTAATATCTCCTACCCTTGTCCATGCTTTGGGACTTGAGGTAGAGAGGCTTCTAGTGCCCTTGGCAATGACTACTCCAGTTGGATGTGGAGCTGACATGTTTGAAGTATGAAGAGACTGTGAGCTAGTGTTGGGTAAACACCACTATTGGGGAGATTTTTTATGATTACGAATACAACCATTAGATGTCATACTCGACATGGATTGGTTGTATTCAGTGCTGGCTATTGTGGATTTCTATAGGAAGAAGCTCGTTTTCATTGATGTAGATGGAGAGAAATTGGTGTTTGTTGGTGAGCGAGATCCTCAAATGGTTCATAGACGAGTTACATCCTTATCATCCATGATGGCTGAGATGATTCTGAGTTCATCAAAGGTTCAACAGTTAGAGTTTCCTAGGGTCGTAGAGGAGTACCCTGACATCTTTCTAGAAGAGGTTGTAGCCCTACCCCCATGACAAGAGATCGAGTTTGGGATCGAGATATAGGTAGGAGCATCTCCTATCTCTATGTCTTCGTATAGGATGTCCCTTCTGATTTACGAGAGATACATAATTAGCTTGATGGTATGTTTTAGTGTGGTTTTATTCGGCCAAGTGTGTCACCGTGGGGTGCACTAGTTTTGTTTTTGAAAAAGGTTGACGGCAGTTTGCGGTTGTTGGTCGATTATCGTGGATTAAACAAAGTGACAATAAAGAACCGCTATCCTCTCCCACGGATTGATGACTTATTCGATCAAATGAAGGGTGCATGTTTGTTCTCAACGATCGACTTGCAGTCAGGATATCCTCAGATGCATGTAAAGGATGAGGATATCCCGAAGACTGCTTTCCATTGTCTTCATGGGCATTATGAGTTTGTTGTAATGCCATTCGGCATGACCAATGATTGAGTTGATTTCATGGGGTTGATGAATGCTGTGTTCTGTGATTTCCTGGACAAGTTTTTTGTGGTTTTCATCGAAAACATCCTTGTTTACTCCACATCTGAAGAGGAGAATGCAGAGAATCTACAAGCTATTTTGGGAGTTCTTCGCCAATATCAGTTGTTTGGTAAGTTGTCGAAGTGTGAGTTTTGGTCTCGAGAAGTTCGTTTCATGGGGCATGTTGTGTCCTAATAGGGAGTAGATATGGATCTGTCGACCATAGAAGAAGTGGGGTCTTGGGCAGTCGCCAAGACCATGTCATAGGTGCGAAGTTTTCTTTGTCTCGCAGGCTATTATATATGGTTTGTAGCCAATTTCTCTTGAGTTGCTACTCCTCTGATAGCATTGAACAAGAAGGATAAAGCGTTCATATGGACTGATCAATGTCAAGTAGCTTTCGAATATCAAATGGAGAAGTTGGTAAGTGCCCTAGTCCATTGTCTTCCAGTGGATGGAGTCCAATTTGATGTTTTCTATGATGCTTCACATCTGGGGCTAGGTTTTGTTCTCATGCAGCAGAGGTCAGTTGTTTCTTATGGGTCTCAGCAGTTGAGTCCACATGAATGAAACTATGAAATCCATGATCATGAGTTGCAGCCATGATTTTTGCTTTGAAGTTGTGGAGACATTAGCTCATTGGTGAGCACTTTGTGGTTTTCACTGATCATAAGAGTTTGAGGTATGTTTTCTCCCAAAGTGACTTAAACTTGCAGTAGTGTCAGGGGATGGAGTTCTAGCAGGAATACAACTTTGAAATATTGTATACACTAGGAAAAGGTAATGTTGTAGCTGATGAACTGATCCGAAAGTCACGTAAGGATGTTGTGCAAGAATATAGTGATTCCTGGAGAGTGATGGAAGAGCTACCAGCTTTGCATCTTGATATGGGAGAAGTTGGGGGTAGAGATTTTCTTTTCCAGATAATGGTGCAGTCATCCCTAATGAAGAATATGGAAGAGTCTCAGTTGGGTGATCTAGAGGTGGATGTTTGGAGAGCCAAAGTTGTTTGTGATAAGGCCATTGACGGTTGGTCGGAGGATTAACAACACCAAGTGTTGTATCATGGAAGGATTTTTCCCCCTTGGCGATGTGCGAGATAGTTCTCTGAGATTTCCAAAGTTCGCCCTTGGTAGTACATCCTGGTGTGACAAAGATGTACTGATCCTTGAAGAGTCGGTTTTAGTGGCCTGGGCTAAAGTGTGCAGTTGCAGAGTGTGTGTCTCGATGTTTAGTCTGCCAGATGGTGAAGGCCAATCACCGTGTTCATGGTGGTCTTCTCCAGCAATTAGAGATTCCTCAGTGGAAGTGGGAGGATATCTCAATGGACTTTTTTACAGGTTTACCTCGAGCTCTGGGAGGACAATATTCTATATGGTTGGTAGTGGATCGTTTAAAAAAATCGGCCATCTTCATAGCGATCAAGTAGTCGAGCTTAGTGTAAGTTTTGTCGAGGCACTATCTAGAGGAGGTAGTGAGACTTCATGGAGTACCTAAGATGATCATTTCTGATCTAGATCCTCGTTTTACATCCAGGGTGTGGAGAGGCCTCCAGCATGATTTTGGCTTTCAACTGTGCCTGAGCACTACTTTTCATCCTCAAACAGATGGTCAGACAGAGTGAACCATCCAGACTCTTGAAGACATGTTGAGATCTTGTGTTCTTGATTATGGAGGTTCATGGATGAAGCACTTACCCTTGGTAGAGTTCTCTTACAATAATAGTTTTCACTCTACCTTTGGTATGGCACCGTTTGAAGAATTTTATTGACAGCCATTCCGTTCTTCGTTGTGCTGGACTGGGGTCGGAGAGTCAGTAATTCTTGGACCTGAACTAGTGGAGAATACAACAAAGATGATTCATGTGATTCGTGAGAGGATGAAGACAACACAAGATCGTCAGAAATCATATGCTGATCAAAGAAGGAGACCCTTAGAGTTTAATGTTGGGGATCATGTGTTTCTAAAGGTGACTCCCCATCATGGGTAGCGAAGGATTGTTCGTGGAAGTATGAATTCTCCTCGGTTTGTCGGGCCTTTCGAGGTGTTATCTTGTGTTGGAGCTGTGGCATATCGAGTAGCACTTCCCCCTTAGATGAGTCAGATACATGATCTTTTCCATTTATCACAACTATGTCGTTATCTTCATAATGAATGTCATGTTATCGATTGGGGAGATATCAATATTGATGATGATGCAACCTTTGAAGAGCGACCTGTGGATATCCAATACTATAAAGAGAAGGTGTTGCGTGAGCATTCTATCCCCTTATTTTGTGTCTTGTGGTGACACGGTGGCATGGAGGAGAGTACCTTGGAGCGTGAGTCACAGATACGTGCTCAATACCCAGAGTTGTTTAATGTTTAACTTCTTTCATGTAATTATGTTTCCATTGTGGTTAGACATTTCATGATTTATTTTTGTACCTTTGATGTGATGTTATGATTGAGTTGTTTTGATATGGATTTATTGTTCTCATATTATCAGATGTCGTCGTTTTGTTCCAGCTTTCGAACAAATCGTGTTGGTTTTCCCTTGAGAGGTATCTTATGGGGTGGTTATTCAGAACCCTCTTTTCGTCTGGGTTGGTTTTTAATTCTCGGGGATGAGAATGTTTTGATAGGTATCTAATGTAATGGCCCGGACCTCTCCGGTCCATTACATTGTGAAAAAGTGGTTTTCGAGGAGTTCTGGGAGGCCAAGGTGACTTATCCCCAATACTTTGACAAATTTGCAGTTCTATGAATACTGTTTCCAGTTTTATGAATAGTATCGGTAGTTGAACATTGTTTCTATCGGTGAGGTTCAGTGAACAGTGTTTCTATCGGTGAGGTTCTATTGGTGGACTTCTATCGGTATAATAGAACAGTGTTTCTATCGGTGAGGTTCTATCGGTGGACTTCAAACGGTAGACTTGAATAGTGTTTCGAGAATGGTAACCTTCTAACGGTAGACTTGAATAGTGTTTTCAGAACGGTAACCTTCTAATAGTCACCTTCAAACGGTAGACTTGAACAGTGTTTCATGAACGGTAACCTTCTAATGGTGACCTTCTAATGGTAGACTTGAACAATGTTTCCATAATGTTATCCTTCAAACAGTGACCTTGTAACGGTGGACATGAACAGTGTTTCTAGAAAGGTGAGGTCTAATGGTGAACTTTTCTTTCCTTTGCAAAATTTTGAGTATGTGAATAGTGCTTCCAGCTTCCAACAGTTTTGCCCCATTTAACATTTCCGTTGACGTAAAATACATTTGAAGGCTTATTTTAAGGACTCTCAAGGCTGATTCAAATTCCATAAATACTATAATAATTTTTCCTATAGCTGAGGATGTTTTTACTTGGACAAACTGCATGGGATAAAGCGATCTATTTTTAATAGAGAATTAATCGGATCTTAAACTTTCGCCTAGTTAAATCTTCAAAGAGGAACCAGATATCATTATCCCTTGTTCTTCCTCTTTGTTCTCGGCTAAGAGACACTATAACTTTTCAATCATTCTCATAGGAGTTGCAAAATCAATCATTACTCCTACGATTTGTTCTTCTCTGTTTTGATGCAACCGAGCTATATCGATCAATCTTCGATAAAAGGTATGTTGTATCATCATTTGTTTGGGAAACATCTTATCTTGTTTCTCCCTTCCATATTATTCCATGTAATTTCCACGATTCTAATGATTTTTTCTTAGGGTTGGTTGGTATAGTCGTACCGTGGCATCCTCTGGTGGATGCAGTTGTCGTGAGATGAGGATTGTGACCATTTGTGTGGATAAAGGACGTCATGAACTCTTAGAGGTAGGGTATTCAAGGCTTCCCTAATTTTATATGTGCAATCATAGAATTAGCATGATTTAGCCATTTGGATCACAATGAAATTGACCTGATTAAATACTTGAACCGGATTAAAATAATTATTTGATCGCATGTTGTTTCTTTGTACAGTGATGACGGTTTGCCTCATGTTTTTCTAGATAGATTGATATCTATGTTTTATTTGATTTGTTGTTTGTTCTTGATCGAAATTGATAATGAACATAAATCCCGAACTAATTGTGAATTAATTGTCTAAAGATAAAGAGGCATGTAAATGTATCTGGTTGATGTCGTAGTTGTTCTAATTTGATGTTAATCAAGTTAGGGAAGTAAGCATGGTTGTTTAATTGTGATAGCTTACTAATTAGGTCTCCCATAATTAGAACCTACGAATAAAAAATCTACAAATTCAATATGGATTAAATAAGAGATTGTGTGAGAATTTCAAAAAGGGTTCTGAGTTACCCTCTTGTTTGTTAAAGGGTCAAGAGACCATGGTTGTGATTGTTTTTTTCCTACTACTTGTGATGTGATGTGACCCTGGAGGGGTGTTGTGATATGTGGAGGCATAAAGGCCTTGTGTTTGTAGCAGCGGATGACGCCTAGAGTGGTGAGATGCATTAGTTTATGCATGTTGGTGTTGAGGAGGACATCAGGGGTGATGAAATGGGATGGATGTGGTTGCTAGATGCTTGTGGATTCTTTGAATGTTTATCTCCTTTACTTTTCTCCACTGTTCAAGGTAGCTGGTCTTGCTTACCCTTCTTCCGAAGGAGGTGAAGACACAAGGGTATGCCACGTGCTTTCCGTGTTTAGCCTTTCAAGGGAGAATGGGTCTATGCTCTTTCTATATGCGGCAACGACTCAATGGGTAGTTTATCTACTCACCGTGGTTAGCCTCCTATGTGTTTAGTAGCATAGGATGATTTTCTAAAATTCCTGGAAATATGGGAAAGTAGTTATATATTGAATGTTTTATTAAATGGTGATAATCCACGGGGAGGGAGATACTGGAATTTAAAGGTGATGTGAATCTTAACAGGAGCAGTTGATTTTGAATGTGATGCCATTTCAGTTTAATGAGTAATTGTTCGTGGTTAATTAATTAATTACATACAGTGGAACTGATAAAATGAGAATGAAGTAATCTAATAAAGAACATCAATTGATTGTGTGCTTATAAGATACCTAGTCTTAAAAGTAGAAGCCTGGAGTCTGAGAGACATTAGCTGCAGCTGTATCTAAGACTAGGTAATGCCCATAGTGTGGATGTGAGTTATATATATATTCTATAATTTTTGTGATTCTATATGCTACTCCACCCTATCGGCAAGGGCAACTGATACCTCGGGGATTCTGAGCCCTGGGGGTGTTTTCCCCAACATTCTGATGGGAGGTTGAATTTCTGACTACCCCCATTGGCCCCACTCTTTTCTCTTGGTAGATACATGTGCCAACAGGCACAACAGTTAGTTTCTCTATATATGTGTGTAGGGGGCTATAATGGCTTGTTTATATTTCACACACATATATTCTGGATATAGTATCCTATAGACTACTATAGGTGTAACGTGTATAGGCTGTGATGGCTTGAGGATCCCTACTCAGTGTATGGGCTATAATGGATTGAGGTATAAAACCCGATGTATGATACACATTATGCAGGCTGTAGTGGCTCCCAGTACATACCTGATTACTTTTGGTTGTCAGGATGGTGTGGTGCTTTTCCCAGGTGTCCACGGGTAATCTATTATGGTGCACGAGGTGCTAATTGTGGAGTATAGCCTTGGTGTCTGCGGGCAAGCCTTTGGATAGAGATGCACATGACGTATGTCATTGGGGAAAAGAAGCAAACCAGTGGGGAAGTAGTAGTGGGGTACCCATGATATTCTTTACTATACTCTATACTCTTGTATGTGTTACTTGGTTAGAGTATCCATGGTGAGGTTGGGAACATAGTATACCTATTTTGGGGACGAGATAGTTTCACTTGTTGTTCCCTTGGCTTTAGCATGCTTTCTTTACTTTTGCACGAGAGTCATGGGGAGGATCCTACTGAGTATTCTGTTATACTCACCCTATGTATATATAAACTATTTTTCAGGTCACATGGAGTAGGTTGGAGATCAAGCTGGTTACTACTAGCTTGTGGTTGGAGGAGGATCTGTTCAGGATTGTGGTCTCTGCCGTTTTACTTTGTTTTGTGTACTTTTAGTTTCCCCTTTCAGTTTTAGTACTTTTGCATGAAATTTCATATATGTACTTGGGTTTCTTTTATATTTCAGTTCTGAGTTGGAGTTGATTGGTGTCTATCTTATCTCCCTCTTCTACATGTGTTCTTTTAGAGGGTAATGCCTCCCATTTGTGTGTTTATTATACCGTCGATGCTAGTCGCCAACCCCGGGCCTACTGGAGGCGGGACATGGGGGTCATTATCTCTCTTCTCACATTTCCGGCCAAGGAGGGGTACACTTTGTAGGGAGGGGGTTGTGACTTGTTAGCTACAAGATAGAGGTCCATCATGCTTTTTTACTAATGATGATAAATAAATAATCATACGAAAATGGTGTAGGAATGAAGGGAACCTCCTAATATAAAACCCATAGTTTAATGCTTCATCTATAAGGAGAAAGTGAACTATGAAAGGTAATTACCTAAACCCCATTTCCTTGATGGTAGTCATAGTTTTCAGAAAAAAATTACAAAAAAGGAACGAATTTCATAATCCATCCCTTCTAATGAATTGAATCCTGAAAATAATTTCATCAAAGGCACACTTCCAATTTACTCACAAATGAAAAAATCCTTAATGGATTCTGATTCTACACATTTTTTTATATCCTACAAGTTTTCTAGAACAATTTAATTGAATCCCCATTACATTGAGGAGTAGATATCCATAAAAACACATATTGGAAAAATTATTGAAACCCATTTTTGGACTATTCACTTATTGGTTTATGGGGGTATATTCTTTTATATAATCGTGAAATTCTTCTTATTGTAGAATTAAATTCCATACTAGTCATGGATTTTCTCTAATTATATAAAGAAAATATAAAATTCCATGAAATGTAAATATATATTCATAGATTAAACCCTCATATTCTCCTCAAAAAATAAATGGATGATTATAAATCTCATTTGGAAGGTACCTAAATAGTTTGTGTGCCGATTACCTATGAATAATCAGACCACACTAAAATCTTTGAGTCAATGGAAGGTACCAAACATAGGAAATTTCAATTGTGTGTTAATTCAATGATGTGCATCTCAAAGATATATCATGGTGTCCATAAGATCTCTTTTTTAAGAAGAACAATGGGAAAATAAAATAATTTATAGATTATTCAGAGCTCAATATAATACCTATAATGGAAATGTATCCATCTCCATGAATTTATGACATGTTATATGTATATTGAATAGAAAAAAACATCAAAATGATGTATAATCATACTGGGTATCCTAAATATAATGTGGAGAAAGAAGATATTTAGAAAACTATTTTATTTTTTTTAAATGGGCATTATATGTTAATAAAGACCCCCATAAGACTTATTAATGCACTTGAAATTTTAATGAATCTGATTAATAGATTATTTAGAGACTACCTTGAATTTTTTCCTTGTGTTTATTGTCGCTATTATTATATACTCCAAATGAAAGGGGGAACATAAAGATAATCGTCGGATTGTTCTAGAAACATAATAGAATGATAAATTATATTCCACATTTTGGATTTTTAACTTTTAGATACATGGAATCAAATTATTGGTACACATGATTGCATCTGAGGGTATTCTGGCGGAACCATAAAAAGTGAAAGAAATTGAGATATAAACCAGAACCACTAGTGTTATATAAATATATTTTTTGATTATATACCATGGTCCTAATTAAATTTTTTGAGAAATTTATCATGATTATCTGTCCTAAAAACTATGTTAATAGAACAATGGTAATGTATGTTTATAAATAATAACGTAATGAAAACTTTATATAGCTCGAGAAGAGGCTAATCACTATACTTGTAGTCACACAAACATCATGTGTTAATTTTTTTCTGATATATAGTGAATCTTAAAGGACATTCATAGGTTTTTACACATTATGATTTATAAATTAATATCACATGCCTTACATTAGTTGAAGATACATGACCAGAAATAAATAACACATGACCTGAAGATAGAATCTAAGATCACTACCTTTTAAATTCCTCAAAATTTACTATATGGTGAGATGTGTTACTTATATAATGATCAGAGTAGTCTAAATTATATATTTACACCAAAACATATCAACATGAATTAAATAATATGGTTATATCTAATCACAAACTATGATTAATCTATTAATTACCACTAGGGAAAAGGAAATTAAGGTAGTCAATACTCATAGTTGGAAGTGACATGACACTCTATCCATGTATCATTTTGATAAATACCAAATCAAAATGTATATAATATGTATTTATTTCAAAATCACAATGGCAGGTAATACATTCATATTTCGCAATTTATTTCAAAACCACCTATCCATAAAATATCATGGTGGAAAAATGGACTTAACAGATCTACCATAGAAGGTGAAATAAGTAAATGATGGGAATCAACCTGAGATATGTATCGATGATGATTTTTTATTTGGTTTGAAACTATGAATAGGGTGAATTGATCACATATATTGCCCACTTTGAGAAACATGATCCCATATGATCAATGGACTAGAATCTTATAAATCCAACATCCATATCTCATGTACATGATGTATTACATGTTTACCCACTGATGATGTATATTATAGTTCCCTCACATGTACTAAACATATAGTATTTACTAGCAGATGGTGATCTCTCTTGTGAGGAGAATCTGATGCAGAATTTGTACTATAGAGAGAAGGTTATAATTAGAAAGACCACCCACCATGTCAAAGTACTTTGGAAAAACCATAATAATGAAGGATAAATGTGGGGATGCTATTAAGTAATGAATGCGATGTACCTTCACCTATTTTCACCCTATTTTTGAAAAAATATTTGATGGGAAAATTTCAATCTGCTGGAAGAATTTAAAGACCCAAACATTTTTCAATTGAATTTTATACTTAACATTATTCCATAAAATACATGAATCACAAAGACAACCCAATGAAAAATTATTATAAAAAACTATGAATGAAATAAGTGATATTCATTGAAATTAATAAACCTATACTAATGGATAGTAACCAGACCATAGGAATAATATTATGACCATTAATAGTAATTTGACCTTTAGAACAATAACATCACATATGAAATTGTGAATAATATTTAGGTCACCAATAAATGAAAACATGATATATATTTTTAACATATTATATGTAAATAGATATTTTAAAAATGATAATTAAAATGTTTTTATTTTTTTAAAACATAGATATTAATTTATAATTTTAGAATTAATATAGAGAATAAAAATAAAAATAATATTCATAAAATATATTCATAAATAAATATTAGGTTTTTATTAAAATTATATTATTATTTAATGATTCCTTAATTAATTTTTGAATGTGAAATAATGTCAGTTATAATATTAAACATTGTTTTTTTTCCGAATAAATGATGATTTCAATTAAATATAATTTCTTCATATTTAGAAAAATATTTTTATAATATTGATTCCATTTTTGAAATATATATATTAAAAAATGGTTACGGTGAATTTTATAGAATTCTATAAAATATTTGAATCATTGGTGAATAGTGATTTATAGTAATTTATGGTATTTAATATTTTATTCCAATTACAAAAAATATTGAGTCACATATGACATATTATACCATTAGTTTGAACTCCAATGCACTAGTTATTATAATTAGTCAGAATAATCATCCCTATCGATAATAGTTTTCTAAAATATAAAACTAATGAATAATGAAGTCAAACACCCCTCGTTCATTACCTTATAAATACAATCATTCACAAATTATTCTCCTAAAAACTTATAAGACTACTAGATTTTATAAATTATACTGAATACCCATGTCAATGTTTAACCCTAATTCCATTTTTTTGGTATAAAAAAATACCGAATCATTGTTCCATGTGACAGATCTCAATGACCCAACAATCAGGAGATAACATCTTCAATTATTCTCATTTTAATTTATTTTCATTTATTATCCTATCCCCACATCACCTTATACCAAGTATAATGATAAATAAAATATCATATATATTCTGAAATATTAATGTTGTAATTCTATATCCATAATCAAATCTATACTCTCCTCTATTTAATATAAGAATGAAAACATCTTCCATGATGTGTAAATTCACCACCTTTGTGAATGATGTGTTTTCATATTCCATTTTCACCATCAGGATACATAATGAAGCCATTATTACTTTTTAAAAAGATAGAAATATTTATCTTTTATATTTTTTAAAATTTTTCTTAACTAATTTATAAGCATAATATTTAATAAAATGAAATTTTTGAATGATGAAAGTAAAAACTAAAAAAAATAGCCTAAAAATACATTAATAATGTATTATCAAATTAATCCTCCTCATGAAATAAAAAATTGTATATGATTCCATTTCATATTTTTAATATGTTTAATAACACAATACATAAATTTTTTATAATTATTTTCAATTTACAAGAATCTCCATAATTATATACAAGTAAAATGACCATGAAACCAAGAAAATGAACACTACCAAAATTATGAAATTGAACACTTTAAATCATAAAAATTTGAATAAAATAACATAATAAAAATTTATTAAATCCAATCCATGTATAATTAGTTTTTAATTATGTAATAATGTTATCTAATCTTACTATCATGGATATTATGATCAAGTGCTGAATGTATTAAGACATAAGGTATATATATTCTTGTACCCAACATCTTTTATTTGGTTTATTCCCATTTCATGACAAAATAAATTTTGAATATTGCATTAATTTTCCTCAAATATAATTAAAATTTTATCACCATTAAATTCTAGAAAATATATCTTCTAAATTAGTTTTAATTAAAAATATATTTAATTTATAAATAAAATATACTTCTCAGAACACATCATGACTCCTAATGATATTGTCTCAACTTCACTCAATAATGATTATTATAATATCATCATTTACCCTTATTCATTTGGGAACCCAACATTATATTCTAGAATTCTTACTTGATGAAATTCATATGTAACTCATTCTTTTCAATGGGTAACTTCATGACTATGATCATAATACGTTCTATCTGGAAGTCATGATTATGTAAATACGTTGATGTCATGGTTATGCATGGAAATATATATCCCTCTAATGAAATTGTTAAAGTAATATATCTCATACAATAGTGGATATTATACACGAATAAGATAATATATTTTTTCACGATGATGACTTTATTATTATGACATTATATTATACATGAATATGATGCTTGTATTTTTCACGACTATGTGTGATATTTGACCACTGAGACATGATTCTTCATTATTATGAATTTACACATACCATGACTTTATCTAATGATTCAAGTAAGATTTTGATAATGAACACATGCTTATGTTTTGATAATGATGATTTTCTCAATCAACATATATTGTTTAATGTCCCTTATTAATCCTATAACTAGGCATTTATCTCAACCATTACATTGAGGTATATCCTAGGTGACTACTTGTACTAAAGTAACCATGATATTTATAATGATAAAGAAGAGGATATTAAATAAATATTATTTGATTTATTATATACATGTTGTGTATGAAGATAATTTTTCTAAGAAACAAAAATATTTGATCTAGGTTTTGTAACAGAAATATGTTATTAATCACTAAAATGATGTAATCATGATATGAGAAAAAGTCGGATCACTATAGTTTTATTATAATAAAATAGAAAACCAATTTTTATTCACTATTGGAAACTATGGCATTACCAACGGTTTCAAACCATTGGTAAAGGCTGCCAAACCGTTGGTATACTATATACCAACGGTTTGGGAAACCGTAGGCATGTAAGGCATTGGGATATCCCTTTACCAACAGTTTTAGTACAACCGTTGGGAAAAGCAGTGTAATCCTAGAGTTTCCCAATGGTTATTTGAACCATTGGTATATAAAACTACTCCCAACGGTTTGAAAACCGTTGGTAATACTGTGTGAAATTGGGGTACTCCCAACATTTTGAAAACCTTTGACAACACTAGGATGTTAAATAGGAGTATTCCTAATGGTTTGAAAACTGTTGGAAATACTGGCTGATGGAGGTGTGAAATATGAGTATTACCTACGAATTTCAAACCGTTTCCAATACTCATTTTTATGTTTTAGCACTATACCAATGGTTTTATTAAACCATTGGTACAGTTTCATACCAGAATTTACAGACCTGCCACCCAGAATGTGCAGACCAGCCACCCAGAATTTCCAGACCAGCAACCCAGAATTTGCAGACCAGCAAATCATGGAGACTCAACAAATCCATGGAATACAGAACAAACACCACGAAAGAACACTCAAAAAACCATGGAATACCGAACAAACACCTACATACACTAAAAAACCAACTTCTACAGTCAACACAAAAAAAACCACATGTACACTCAACTACAAACACCAACAAAACCACTGCACACTCTACTACATACACCTGAATACACTCTTAATAGCAACAAATACCTGCTATAGCACACAAAAGCTCATAAAAAGAGGATACTCTTATAACCATGGAATGTAAAAAAAAATATAATCATGTATATGAACCCAATTACCCTCTGTAATACAGAAGTGATAATTGAATTTTCATCATCATCATGCAATTTTTTATTGAAAGAGGGGAAAATTACAAAGGAAAAAAAACAGAAGTCAAAGGGGAAAACAAGAAACACAGAAGAGACCCTGGGGGAAGACCCCTCCCCCCCTTACCCAAGACACCCTTGGGTGGTCTGATGTGATGAATACCAAGTGCATCCCCTTTGATACAGTCAATACCCTTGGGTTCTATACTCCATGCAGTGTGAAGAAACACCTCCTCCGTGATGTTCACGTCCATTGCGGCCAACTGATCTGCGACCTTGTTCCCATCTATCTAGGTGTAAAGGATACTCACCACAATATAAATCATACTTATACATTTCTTGATGACATATTTAATCGACCAAGGATACTCGGTGTACCCTTTTAATGAGTTGTACACAACAATAGAGTCTGTTTCGATTTCAGAGATTGTAAGACCCTTTTCCATGCAAAGGTTGAGACCGGTGAGAATTGCCTTCACCTCCGCTTGCAGAGAAGACCCCTGGCCTAGTCTGGCTGAGAAAGTGAGGTAATCTGAACCATTGTGGTCATGTATTCATCCTCAATGCAGGTTCCCTTGGACGCATGATCAATATATATTATGTTTCAAACCCACCGAAGGAGGCTTCCATTGAACCCAATTTCCTTCTCTGCTTCTAGATTCCTTGTCCATATTGGACCTCATTTGGAGTCGATGAAACATTGGGGCTTCCTTCCATGTCCTCACAGCTATGTTCAGATCTAGTAGCATATTTTTCACCAAATCAATAATGGCACGAGCCTAAACCCTCACCCCCTCGTGCTTCGATTTGTTCTGAGCCCACCAAATGGTCCATCACTCCACATGCGGCACTACTGCATGGGCCACCCTCTCCGGACCTCTTCCCTCAGAACCTTGGAACAACATGTCAAGAATGGGAGGGACAGAACCATCCAATGGAAGGAATGCAAAGTCCCCCACGATTTTCCAGACCTCGCATGCCCAATCACAGTCGATGAATAGATGGTCAGTGCTCTCTTCACTATAAAAACTATAGCATATGCACCTGGATGCAAGGGGGATACCAAACCTATGGATATTTTCATCCATCGAGAGGCCTTTGTTTCGAATCCTCCAGGTGAAGAAGTTGATCTTGGTGGGGATGTTTTTCACCCATAAAAACTCATTCTGCTCTTGTCCATTACCAATGCGGTGGAAATCCATCGACGATAATAGGCCTGAGGAGGCGGTTGTGAACACACACTTGTCCCCCTCTCCATTAAGCTCAATGAGTTGAAAACATGGAGGTTGTTCCTTATCCAAAACAAAGTCAGTGAATCTTGGAAAGAGGCTAGCCTCCTTGAGAAAAATATTTGTAGCCGGGCATCGATGGAAACCCATCATTGTGCCACACTAATCTTGTTGCCAGAAGGATATCTCTCATTTCCCCACCACCCATCTTGAAAAGGGACGAAGGATCTCAATAATAGGGCATATCACAGACCAAAGTGAAGAATGATTCCCCTCCCATAGAGTGATATGTCACGTCACGTGTGCATGCATGGTAGTCCCCCATAGGGTATGTTGTAACAAGACACTCCATGCAAGCCTCGCACACATGTAATAAAGGGTATCTGACATGTTGCGCAGCTCAATGCCTCATTCATTCACAGGTTGCACCATTTTCTCCCAGGCTACACAATGATGCATTCTCTCTGATAAAGGATACCTTATAAAATTCACAAGTATCATATCAATCTATTTAAGAACGCCCTTGGAATCTTTGTCGGAAGAAAGACCATGGGTCGGAGAGGCCACTAGAATTTTGTTCAATAGGGAAATGCATCCGCCAAAGGATAAGAATTTATTTTTTCAGTTAAGCACCCTACATGAAACCCTAGTGCAGAGTGCATCGAATCCTGAATTCGAAGTCTCCCAGGTGAGACTGGAATGCCTAGATAGACCATAGGAAACTCGCCCATTTTGATTCCAAGCAGACTACTAACAGTTTGCACTCTCTCGATGGAGCACTTGTGGGAGATAAGGAAATCAATTTTCCCCTTGTTGATGGACAGGCCACTCCAGTGAAAGAATTTCTCCAGCACTCCTTTCAGAATTCGTATTGATCTTCTCTTTCAATTAAGGAATGATATGGTATCATCAACAAACATAAGGTGTTAAGTTGATGGGGACCTTGATAAATGACGATATGAGAGAAATCGTCCAATATTGATACTCCTCTAGATGAGTCGGCTCAAAACATCCTAAATGATGATGAACATTGATGGCGAGATAGGGTCCCCTTGTCTGATGCCTTAGGTAGACTTGAAAAAACCGTTTGACTTTCTCATGAAGTTCACAGAGTGCCAAGAGAAACTGAAGCAGCGAAAGATAATATTGTCAAAGGGGTGCGACAAAATAAGGCACAAATACCATTTGGGGATGCGGCGCGAGGCGTCACATGAGGCACAACTAAGGCGCATGCACACATAATTAATTATATATAGTTTTGAACAATATTTTAAATTTAAAAAAACATAAATTCAATAAAAAAATTCAAATTAATATACGTACAGATATTTTTTAAGAGTTGCTGCTGTGAGTGATGTCACAAAAATGTTTTTATAGTCTTCTATGGTTTTTCTTGCAAAAAAATTAGCGTTCTGTGTTTATTTATTAATATATTAAATTGTCCATTTAATTGAAATTATGACTGCCCCGATTTCCATCATGGTGCACCGTGATTTCCTCCTCCTACCCCAATCTCCGCCTTTCCTGCCTTTCAACCTCCTACCCTGATATATGCTACAACGATTCATCTATCACACACTCAAAACCCCAGCTGTCACTGACATCATCCAGTTCTCTATTTGCCAGCACTATCACCTCCCAACAAGGAAGATGAGAGTGAGGCATTCCTTGATAGTGCATGGCACCCAGGAACCTCAAGGAATGGAGGGTGAGGCGCGTGCCATTGGCGCGCATCAACGAAGTCACCTTGTCTTTTAGGTGGCGAGGCGCTCCGAACTCACCTCGCCGCACCCCTTTCCAGGGCGCGTGCCTCAGCGCGCCTTTGAAATCAATGATTTATAACACATACAAAATGAATTATGTTGCATACATAATTCCGAATACATTTGCTCGGTTTTCCATATACTGGTTGTTTTTACTTAAAGTGATGGCCATTTAAAAAAAAGACATACACTTGGAGCGATACTGGCCACACCATGCCTTGTATTCAGGTGGGGTTGACTTGGACACGTTTTAGATTACTCATGAATTGTTTTCATAAAGTATCAATATAATCTAAATGTATTGGGTCAGTTTTCTGTTTGTGAGTTGTTATTTTCACTTAAAATGTTTTCCATTTCAAATAAAGGTTAGACACTTTGAGTGGTGTCAGCCAAACCGCACCTCAAATTGAGTTGGGATTGACTCGTACATGTCACATATGACCCATGGATCATTGTGTTAAACTATCAACATAATCTGAATAGGTTTCATCAGTTTTCCATATGCCAGATGTTTTTACATAAAATTATGTCCATTATAAACAAAAGAGAGATGGAAAGTGTGATTCCGGCCACACCGTGCCTCATATTGAGGTGGGGTTGACTCGTACATGTCACATATGACCCATGGATCATTGTCCTAATGTTTCAACAGAATACGAATGCATTTGGTTGGTTTTCTGTTTGTTAGTTATTGTTCTCACTTAAAATGTTGTACATTTAAAAAAAAGAGACACTTCGAGTGGTTTCCTCCACACCGTGCCTCAAATTGAGGCGGGGTTGACTCGTACCCATCACATATTACCCATGTATTGTTTTCCTAAATTTTAAATAGAATCCAAATTCATTTGTTCGGTTTTCCGTATGTCATTTGTTGTTTTCAAATAAAATGATGTTCATTTTAAACAAAAGAGAGAAATTTTGAGTGGTGCCGGCCACACCGTACTTTGTATTGAGTCAAGTTTTACTCATAAACATCACATATGACCCATGTATCATTTTCTTAAAGTTTCAACAGAATATGAATGTGTTTAACCGGTTTTCCGTATGTCAGTTTTTGTTTTTACTTAATGTGAGGTCCATTTTATACAAAAGACATACACATGGAGTGATACCAGCCAGACCGTGCCCCAAATTCAGGCGGGGTTGACTCTTACATGTCCCATATGAGTCATGAATCGTTTTCATAACGTATCAATAGAATCTAAATGTGTTTGGTTGGTTTTCCGTATGCCAGTTTTTATGTTCACTTAAAATGTTTTCCATCTCAATGAAAGGTGAGAAACTTTGAGTGGTGTCGGCCACACCGCACATCAAATTGAGGTGGGGTTTACTCGTACACATCATATATTACCCATGGATCATTGTGTTAATGTATCAACATAATACGAATATATTTGTTCCATTTTCCGTATTCTAGTTGTTTTCACATAGAATGATGTCCATTATAAACAAAAAAAGAGACGGTTAGAGTGATACTGTCCACACCACACCTCATATTGAGGTGGGATTTACTTGTACACGTCACATATGACCCATGGATCATTGTTCTAATGATTCAATAGAATCTGAATGCATTTGTTTTGTTTTCCATATGTTAGTTGTTGTTTTAAATTAAAATGTTGTCCATTTTAAACAAAAGAGAGACACATAGAGTGGTGTCGGCCACACCACACCTCGGATTGAGGCGGGGTTGACTCGTACATGTCCCATATGACCCATGGATCTTTTTCATAATTTTTCAACTGAATCTTATTGCATTTGGTCAGTTTTCCGTATGTCATTTGTTGTTTTCACATAAAATGATGTTCATTTTAAACAAAAGAGAGACACTTTCTGTGGTGTCGGCCACACCACACTTTGGATTGAGGTGGGGTTGACTCGTTCACGTCACATATGTCCCATGGATGATTTTCCAAATGTTTCAACATAATCCGAATGTGTTTGGTTAGTTTTCCATATGTCAGTTGTTGTTTCACTTAAAATTATTTCCATTTTAAACAAAAGACAAACACTTGTAGTTATACCAGCCACACTGTGACCTAGATTAAGGTAGGGTTGACTTGTACACATGACAGATGACTCATGAATCATTTTGATAAAGTATTAATAGAATCTGAATTTGTTTGGTCAGTTTTCCATATGTGAGTCTTGTTTTGACATAAAATGTTTACCATTTCAAATAAAGGTGAGACACTTTGATTGGTTTCAGCCATAACACACCTCGGATTGTGGCGATGTTGAAATATACACATCACATACTACCAATGGATCGTTTTTCTAAAGTATCAACACAATACAAATAAATTTGGTCAGTTTTTCATATGAAAGTTGTTTTTACATAAAATGATGTCCATTTTAAACAAAAGAGAGACAGGTAGAGTAATACCAGCAACACCGCGCATGACGGCGGAGTGACCGTGTCTTGACTGTGATGTGACCGCGACATTTTGGCCTAGTCCAACAACATTTGCAGGGCAGCATCTTTCATCTAGGAAGAAAGGCCGAGAGAGGAGGTAGGGGAAAATTCTGGTCTATGCCTCCCTCCCCATTTACTATGGATGGGTAATGTATCTAAAACTCAATCTAGGTATCATACATTGAAATTTGACAAAACATCGAACTTCCATGGGGTTTCGTCCTGGAGCATGGCCAAATCATGGCATTACTATGGTGTGACAGTGGCGTGACAGTGACATGGATTCGGTGAGACCACGACCTGATGGCCCGGTCCAATGACATCTGCGGGGCAGCAACTTCTGGCCAGGAGCGAAGGGAGCTGGAGGAAGTGGGGAAACATTCCAGTCATCGCAACCCTCCCCATTAACTATATATGGGTAATTTATCTAAAACACTATCTAGGTATCATACATCAATTTTAGACAGGACTGTGAACCATGGCAAGGAGTCATCCTGGAGCAGGGAAAAATCATGGAATGACCGCGGCGAGACAGTGGCCTGACTGTGGCGAGACCGCGGGAAGACCACGGAGAGACCGCGACGAGACTACAACGAGACAGTGGTGTGAGAATGGCGTGAACACAACATGACTGTGGCATGACATCAAAAATAACCCGGTGAGACCAGAACATGTTGGCCCAGTCCAACGACATTCGCGGGGCAGCATCTTTTGGCCATGAGTGAAGAGAGCGGGATGAAGCAGGGTACTATCTTCTGGCCAGGAGTGAAGTGAGCAGGAGGAAGCTGGGCATCATTCCAGCCATCACCTCCATACAAATTAACTATTGATGGGTAATGTATCACAAACTCTATCTAGGTATCATAAATTGAATTCTGACAGGACTGCAAACTACCACAAGGTGTCGTCCTGGAGCAGGGCCAAATCACGACATGACCATAGCGCGACTGCGGAGGGACCGTGGTGGGACCACGGCGTGACCACGGCGTGACTGCGGTGTGACCATGGTGTGACCACGCTGTAACCACGGTGAGACCACAGCGAGACCGCAACGTGTTGGCCCAGTCCTACGACATCCGCGAGGCAGCATATTCCGGCCATGAGCGAAGGGAGCGGGAGGAAATGGGGAAAAATTCCGGCTTTAGCCCCCCTCCCCATTAACTATAGATTGGTAAGGTATCTAAATCTCTATCTAGGTATCATACATTGAATTCTGACAGGACTTCAAACCACCTCAGGGTGTTGTCCTGGAGCAGGGCCAAATCACAGCATGACCGCGGTGTGACCACGGTGTCACTGCAGCATCACCGCAGCGTGACCGCGGCATGACCGCAGAATCACTGCGGTATGTTGTCCCAGTCCAGTGACATCCACGAGGCATCATCTTCCGGCCAAGATTCCAAATAAATCATATGTAGTTGTCCTTCACATTATATAAACTGATCTTATGTTATAAAAAATTGACTCTTGAAACACATGAAGGATGAGTCACCCTTGACTTGGCGACTCAAAACCAATGAGTAGGGATCAAATCATTACAAAAAAGATATTAAGAACCATAAAACACATGATGGACGCCACATAAATAGTGAGAAACCAACCAACAGCATTAAAGCCTTACCTAGATTGGAATCAGATAACCAAATCCACCCGTACCAACACAAAACGATCCAACACCCTACCAAAGACATAATATGGAGTCAAAAACACTAAATCCTGAAATACATGAGGTGAAAGACAAGTAGTTACCATAGAATCTTACCTCAACTCAAACTAGGTGGACTGAATGATTCTGAAATCCTTCGGACACCATTCGTAGAATATAACTACCCTCTATCCATAGAAACCATTCAATGATCTATATGACCAATGCGATAAGGAAAATAAAATAAAAACTAAACTAAAACATACCTGTCTCCTGTGACTATACCTATCACTGCCCAACATATAAGTACCACAGTTTTCCATGGGTCAAATCATGTTCCTATAAGCAAAGGGGAAACAGATCAATGTCTCAAAATGATACTATCAAAAAGTACATTCCTATTAATTAACAATTACTCTTCCTATTAATGGTATATAATCAATTTTTCATGAGTTTCAACTTAGTTTGGTTTTGTTCGATACAAGGGATGAGTTCTTATTATTTTAGGTTTTTATGTTTACACTTGAGATATTTATTTAAAAATGATGCCTGCATTTGGCATTATTATTTATGGTTTTAGTTCTTAGTTTGTTATTATGGGGCCTATCCACATTAATAATTCTTGGATTGTAGGGTTCAGTTGACATTTATACACTTTAATGTGATTGATGTCACTAATGATGAGGATTTAGATCAAGTAAAATATTACTAAGAGGATTGGTCCATGTAGTAATAGGTGTGGTAATTGTATATCTAGAGTTTTATGAGGCAATACTTATGAGTATGGATTGGAATCAGGGTAGGTTCTTAGAGTGAGATGGTCTCGATGAGTATATAAAATGTGTTATGGAAGGTTTTACTCCATTTTATAATTCAATGGTTCAACTAAATAAATGAAGGAAGAGATGCAAGTGTGGGTATTTGGTATTGTCAGACAGATTGGCATTATAATGCCAAGAGGCTTGGTGTGATTTAGTTTAGGATAGAACCTGGTTAGTGGGGTTGGGATATAATACATGATTTTGATGATGAGCTTTACTGGATTATTGAGAATATAATTTAGATAAGTTCGACATGGTCTGATTTTGTGACTAGGAAAATCATAAGGTGAATAACTCTCTTTGTCTAGTTGGATGATGAGATGTGCTTCGAGGCATGTGATAATCCTCGAGAGATGAGTCTAGACTATGTGACTGAAAGGATAGAAAATGATATGTTTGATAGGATTGGGTGATTGTCCAACCCATGTGAGGATGATACGATTCATGGAGACACTGGGAGACACTTGTGGTTATTTATTCTATCTCACTGAGACACTTGGGGTTATTTCATGAATCCAACATACTCCAGAAATGTTCTCACACTATGTTCTTGAAAAACAATTCCATCTCATGGAACACCCCAAGGATCCTCTATCTTCCAATGTTTCCTCACACTCACACCTCATGGTATTACAGTATACATGTGATCTACGTCAACTAGCAAGGATAGCATCACTACCCTTCATCTGTAGAAAGAAGTAAAATACCTATGTGGCTAATGCGATAAAGAAAATAAAATAAAAACTAAACAAAAACATACCTATATCCTATGAGTATACATGTCACCACCCAAAATATAAGAACTACACTGCCCCATGTGTCAAATCATGTTCCTATAAGCAAGGGGGATACAGTTCCTTTTAATAATCTCTTCATTTTCCTTAGGTTCTTTATGTATCACGTTGTTGGAAACACCATTCTAGTACACATTGCCATTTAATATGGACCTATGATACATTATTTGAGTTGAAGATTGTGCACATAACCCTTCTAGAACCCCACCTCGTTGCACCATGATCTGAGATTGACTACTATGGTGAATAATAACTAATGCATCATAAAATGAAATTCTGCATAGATTTTCCTTGTGTCTTTAATAGATCTCCTGCTAGAATCCACCATTCCCTGGTCAATTGTGAACTCGGTCTATAATGCATTCAAACAAAATTAATACATATATCAATCCAACACTCACAACACCCCATCTTACTAGCATGTTGAGTGGTTATAATGTAAAATAATTGCAGAGAAAGTGGTTGCAGTGTTCTTGATTGGAAAAACTGTAAAATTGTAATATTTATTTCAGTAAACTTTCTATTTAATGTAACATGAATGTAATAATGCAATATTTAATGCCCAAAAATACACTTGAATGTAAAAGAATAACATAAAAAATTAGTTGTTAAACTCAATAGGGGTGTAAAAATAGCCTGATGCCTGCCCTGGACCTGGACAGTTTGTGAGACATATTTCATACAATGGGACCAACCATAGTTGTTTTTAGGGAAGGACTCAAACTAGTGATGGCCCAACAATGCCAGCCCAAACCCAAGCCCAGAATAAGCCGAGCCCATCCCAATTGATAATTTTGTTCATTATTATTTTTGCTTGATTAATTGTATGTTTACTATATTTATTATTGTTTATTTATGTTATTTTTTACATTTTGAATGTTTTAAAAGTCTTGGACTGGGACCCGGCCCAATCTATTGATATGTACCATGCCTCATTACATTCATATTTATCAATTTTAATAACACCAGTCATCACAACCGACCCCTTTCCATTTATGTCTTGAATTGGTGTGAAGTAATTATCATTTCAACCCCCCCCCCCCTCTCCCACAACACCAAACTGCCTAATTTCATACATAGGCCCTTTAATGAGTGACAATGAATCATTTTCTACGCCTTTGGATTTCTGATCTATAAAATATAACCAACCTACTAAAATTTTAATTTTTTATAACCAATACACTCCTAAAAAAACGAAACTAAGAACTCATTATGTTGATTTTCGAACCGAATTTTTGCACATTTCCAAATGCTTACTGAACTTAAAAAGAAATTTTTTTCCATTTACAGTCCAATAGATTCCCCTACTCATATACCTCTCATCATATGCAGTATCCATGATCAAACTATTTCAATTACAAGCATCATGGGAATAACTAAACCATTAATACACATTTGAACAAACAAGAAAATAACATGGTTGAGCTATACCTGTGAATAATTAATAGATGGAATTTTTTGGCCATCCGAACTGTAAAAAAAATTCAAAAATAAAAAATTGAGATTACACTTAAACCATAATAAAATCATCAACTAAATATCCACAAACACAAAAACTCTAAGATTAGACTTTAGGAGAGGTCAAGTCTACCTCAGACAGGCAGTCCAACATGTTCATTTAGAAATTATTTACCTCTAGCTCTTGGGGGGAAGGGGTCAGCCCCGACAATATTATTTCCTAGGTCGGAGAAAAGGGATCCGAGAGATGGGGATGTCCCGTGGGGTGTTCGTCCATGGGGGTTCACACATGTGACTGGAGAGGGGGCCGAGGGACGTCCGAGGAGGAGATTGAGCCAAGTGGGGTGGGAGATGTCACCAAGATAAGGGGATGATAGGGGAGGGGGAATGTCGCTAGGATCCGAGAGGGTAGGAGGAAATCATCTTCAGAGAAGGAGCCAAGAGGGGATGTGTAATGTCACTGGAGGAGAGGGAGGGGGATGAGAGGCAGAGGCCGGGAGGAGTTCGATGTCGGGGAGGGGGGGAGTGCGCGAGGATGAAATGTCACGAGGGATGGAGCTTTAATTTTGGTATAGTTTTCCCAAAAGATAATCAAAACCATAGGTAATAGTTCTCTTTCCCAATAATTTTCTTAATCCTTTAGGAAAACTCAAAATAAATCATCCTACACCAATGGTTTATTAGAATCATTTGTATAGGTTCTTCTTCCCAATTAGTTTTCTAAACCGTTGAGAACAAAGTGCTGGTATAGGCTCGATTTCTAGTAGTGGGTGGATAACCCTTAAGGTCATATAACCTAGAGTGTAGGGGTGTAATTTTTAAGGTCTTGTAGAAAGGAACAAGGGGATAGATGGAAAATATATAAATAGGGGGAAAATGAACTTAGCAGGTTTTTTATAGCCAAGGGATTATTAAGAACACCTCAGGTATGAGTGTATTGCTTTTACGGTCATGGTGTTTGGACTTGCATATTTATATAAATATCATGATCATGTACATTAGGATGGGAAATGCTACATTGGGAAATAATTATTTATGTGGATTTAGTAAGTCCTTATCACCCAAGAAAAACCAAGTGAACCTCTCACACAAATATAGCTAATACTTGAGGGAAGGGGGATCATCTGAGAATTAGGCTGGGCAGTGGCCCTACATGAGTGTGTCACAATACCTAATATCTATTACAGAATGAAAATTTTGTTGGTCTAGTACATGATTTCTAAGCATCACTATGTATTATGTATTGTGCTAATTAAGCCATACATTTTCCTAGAAGGCAGTGTGGTGGGCATCCAATGTCATGTATGGACTATCCTCTGAGGTGGGGACTAAGGTATCACATAGTTTTAGTAAATTAAATTTGGATAACATTATATAGTTTAAAATATAATGGAAAAGAGGTCGAAAACTTATTTTAAAATACCCATAAAATCATCCTTAAATGGAAATATCCATGATGAGGATTATGAAGTTAAGATATAGAAGGGTTAGACCCATTTTGATGGTTCGATTAAAAATACATGAGACATGTTACTAGAAGGATACATTTATAATAAAGTCAAATCCATGTAATGTCGAGTCGTGTATAATTTTATAGGACCAAAATAATGTGAATGATACAAAAACTAGTCGCTTGCAAAAAAAGTACCCCCACCCCCCATCTGAGGAAGGGAGCATACTTCTAATTGTGGAATGAAATATGATGTGTGAAACAGGTAGAATTATTTCTCATAGACTAGAAATGGTGTGACATAGATATTTTTCCTTCAACAATTGGTCTTGAGAGCTCTTTTGATACTGATAGAACATGGTGCCTGTGTTAGTGTGGTGGTGAGGACTTGTAAACATATGCAGACAGGAAATGTCACATAACACGCACTTTATATATATATATATATATATATATATATTTAAAGGAAAATAATTTTTCAAAATAAATCCATCAGATAGTGTTGTTATTATACAATGTCACTTCCAATGCATCCATGAATCTCAGCTGCACAAAGCCCCAATTGAAAATGACTATTCAATAACTAATAAAATTGATTTTATGCAAAACCCCTTGGAATAATATGAAACTTTGAACACCTCAATGGATCGATATGAAAAACAGGAATGGATGGATAACCCTTCCTAATTATAGAAAAATCTATGAATAACCATTTCTAATCCTAATTATAGAAAACATTGAATATGAAACATTGCTAACCCTAAAACAGAATATGAAACATTGATATTGGGTTACCTTGTTCTTAATTATAGAAAAATATCTATCACAATTTATTTATTTCACCATAATTCAGTGAAATCAATGAATAAGACTAAAACATACACTTCTGAAATTAGAAATGCTACCTCTGTGCACTTCTTGTGGATGAAACGAAGAGAGAAGAGTATGCGGGGGAGGGGCGAGCGACGGCTGCTAGGGCTCGAGATGGGAGGTTGGAAGAGGTGAGTAGAGAGTAACAAGCATCGATCAGCAAGACGCGAGTGTCGAGCGGTGAGTGGTGTTTGTTGAGCGGCGAGTGGTAGTTGGAATGGGAGGAGGGGAGCACAAGGGGGATGAGAGCGGTGGCGAGGGGGATCATGATTGGAGCGGTTGTGAGGGGGATCGAGAAGGGAGCGACGACGCGGGGGATTGGGATGGGAGAGGTGGTGAGGGGGATCAGGATGGGAGCGATGGCGAGGGGGGGGGGGGTCGGGAGGGGTTGTGCCGTAGGGCTGGAGAAGTGGGGCATGAGGGGCAGTGCGGATGGGAGAATAATCCTGATGGCAACCAGTTTTAGGTGTTTCTATTCCAATGGTTCATATGAACCATTGGTATTTGAGGTGGTTTTTTCCGACGGTTTCCTAAAACTGTTGGAAAACCCAGCATATATTACTCTATACCAACACATTACAAATAACCATTGGTATAGATTTATTTATCTAAATGGACTTTTCAAACTGTTGGGAGAAAAGTGTTAGTATAGATGGGATTTCTAATAGTGATTCTATCATACCATTTACTAGAGAACCTATAATTTAACTAAATGTGGGATATATTCAAATAAATTATAATCCCAATATCCAAAATAGGCTCCACGTAACAACTTAAGATTATTTTGGAAAATACTTTTTATTATAATGAATATTTCTAAAACATTCTCTAGGTTGATTCATGAGTAAATTGAATGGAACGTGAAAGTTGACTTTTTTCATATTTTATAAAATTGGGTTTTGGTTAGGGAATAGTCTTACGGGTGAATTTTGAAATAATCATATGGGAACTTCTATATATTGGAATTTATTTCAAGAAAATCATATTAGGATTTAAATTTATAATTTGATACTTTAATCTTCATCAGTATCATCTCCCGAAAATATAATTTTTCATTTTCTTCATTTGACTCATCCCCCATATTTCCTATATTTGTGGAACTACTTAGAGAATTATTCATCCAAAATGATCACTGGTAGCTTGTATGGGATGAATACTACTCGGAGATGTTCAATAAACATAATTACATGTTTAGAAGTGATGGGGGATGTGTTTTGAGAAACAATATTAACTAATAATTATAGAAGGGATGAAGGTCATGGGGATTATAGTTTCCTATAACATTCATCTTTTGAAGAATTTATAATATTAAACCTACTAGAGTCATGTAATTAATTTCAGAAAATCAAATACCAATATCCATAAATGAAATTAGATACTATTTGAATCAATATAATGTATGGTTCACCTAAAGAGATGTATCTATGGCATTCACCTTTGTTAATGGATATCATATGTGTATTAATTTAATTATCTTAAAAAATTATGAACATAATTGGATTGATATAATTTTAAAATGGATGCACATTGTTTTTAAAACTTATTATGAATATTTTGTTAATGAGTTCATAATATTTACAATAAATAATTCATATTACCCTTTTGAAATCTTTTTTTTCATGATTATGTTTTTTTATTCATGAAAATTTTATTTAGAATAGTTGAAAGAACATTTTATTTGACAAAAAATAGATCATAGACATACATTTTGGAATACAGATAGGATTGAGGGTGGATTTAAAATAAATATAACCAAAACATTAAAGGATGGTTCCAATATCAGATTTAAAGGAGTTATATGAAAATATAAATTAAATTGTAGAAAAACTTCAATGGTTAGCTACAGGGAAGAATTAAATTGTTATATGTAATACTAGTATTTCAATCAATGGATTTAAGTTCTACAAAAAAGTACATGATAACTACAGTATGATGAAAAAATGGATTTTCACTTGGGATGAAAGAGATGAACATATCTGGTTCAATGGATTGAAATCCAATTAATGAAAATATTTTCGAAAAATCATCATCAAATATATATTTGAGTTTGATTGAAAACGTAAAATTTTCTGATCAATATTAAAAATATGTTAACCATATGAGTGTATTGAATTGTGATAAAATGGGAATTGTGAAGGAAAATTATACAGTCTATGTGAAAAAGATGAGTTTTTCATAATTCCATCACATTATGTGCATAAATTTTATGATTGAAATCCAGTAAATAATAATAGGTCAATTGTCCTACAGAAGTCAAAAAACTATAGAATCAGATGAAATTTCATTGATGATTCCCATTTCAATGGGTGATAAAATTTAGTTCATACTATTCCCAATGTGGAAAATATATTTTATTTTATAGAGGACCATAAAGAGGGTATTTGGATTATGGATAAAGGTTTCAAATCCCTAAAACCATTTAAAGAAGAAAGATAGACCAATAAGAAAGTTAAATTGGTTATAATATACTATGTTTTTTCCAAAATATTATATGTTCTATAGTATATTAACGTTATTTAAATTCATGGTTTGACTACTCATCCAGATAATATCTTATTCACATGATGTTGTTACCATTCACATGGTTGAACATATTTTTGATATAGAAACTAATAATTATTATAGGATCAACAACATGTTGATGTAAAATAACAATTACATATCATAACAGTGTTGAATAAAATTATAAAGGCAATACGTATGGGTTTAAAATATGAGGTTGGGTGGATCAATATGATAATCCTTTTTACCCCAAAAAGTCATTGTTCATTAATTATGCTTGGGTCATAACCCGAATGAATGTTCCAATTGATACTGTTTCATGGTTTAATGTTTTGTATTTATCAATGGAATCCCATCAGGAATATGTAATGGAAATTTTATGATACACTTTCACTATTTTCATAAAAACCTATATAATGAAACATTTATATTATTTTCATTATTCCCTACAGAGTCTGTTTATTTTAGTTGATTTCAAAATAATGTAAATATATACTAGAATATCACAAAGAGAATTACAAACTCTTCATACCAAGATAAATATTACAGATCTTTAGGGGAATGTAATGCCCCACACACTAGAATTTTATGCAGATAATATAATACATGAAACATAGAATGCGTTCATTTGTTTCCATGTAAAAATGTTTCAGGTTAATTGTAGTCAATAATATATTTTTTGACATTATTTATTTAATAAAATATGAATCAAATTTGTTAATATATGGAATATAAAAATAATTTTACCAATATAGACTGTGCATCACGACCAATGTACCCCTATCCCAAGTAATGAATAGGTATTCCTCAATAGAGAATAATTTATTATGTATTTTAAATCAACATTAATATTATTATGTGATATGAAACAACCTATGTTCTTTTTTGGATATGAAGATTGATTAATCAACATCTAAAGCCATAACAAATCCATATCCTGTGTTATGGAAGGAGATTCATGTAATTAAGAACGTTAAACTGGTTGATTAAAACAAAAAAATAAGTTTGGGAAAATGTGTATTTATTAAATAATAGTAAATAATTTTGATTTATAATATTATTAAATAAAATATCTATTTATTTTTTTAATTTTTTAATATGGATTAGAAAATTGAAAATGCAATGATCATACCCAAAGAAAAACTATTTAAAATAGTTACGAAGCCGTAGGTGAAAATGGTTTCCTTGGATAACTATGTTTTTGAGTATCTCCTTGAATATAATATTAGAAAATAAAGACACCTTAATATAAATACAATAACATAATAGAATTTCATGAAAAAATTGATGATTTTTATTTCATTATTATATAGGATGGTTTGGTAGTCTAATGTATGAGAAATGATCAATCTAAACAGGAGGTGAAACATAGATTGATGCATAAACTAGATGCACCCACTAACATTGAGAGTAGTCATTCCCCTCAACCACATACTTTTGCTGAAATAATTAATTTTTTCATTAATAATTATAATAAATTATGATCAAATAGATTTTGATAAATCTATATTACAAAAATTTTGTAGGATAAAATTGTACGTGCTTTCTATCTTTCAAGGCCCATGCACCACCTTGTTGCGATGAGTTTTGAGTATAATATCCTAAGATACAAGATACACCAAAAAGAACTCTGAAATTATCACATGTGAGTGGGGATTGAAGTATCTCATGAGCTGATTACTGGGTTGCCTCGTCCACATGATTATATAGATATCACAACAGTCAATGATTCTATTGGAACATTCATAACATGGTTGTCTAATATTATAAATATACATGAGTTATATATTTAAAAAAATTATAATATTAAATACCTATAACAATTGATAAAAAATGGTTTCATGAATGGTATGTCATTATAAATATATAAACTGATGTGGAAATAGAAATTCGGATAAAGAAAATATAGTGAAACGACCAAGAAATCAATGTGACCTTCTTGGAGTACCTTCTCAATGCTAATTGTAGAAAAACATTTATTATTATTACAAAAACATATAGACAACACATACTATAAGAAACGAGATCTTCTTATTATGTATGTTTTCATTTTTTGGTGTTTTTGAGAAAAATATTAATTTATGGAAATTTATTATGTACACACTGTGTACCTTATGAGTACACGCCACATACTTGGTTACCACGGGTAGCCGAGTGATGGCCATGTAAAGGCCATGCACACGGCCATGTGTGGTGACCTTGAGACTACCTAATATGAGGGATGGTGAAGGATAGTTCACTTAATTTACTTATTAAGTACACGTCATGTAAATTATGTTTTTTTCATTAAACATACGGGGGTCAAATCTGATAGACAGAACCACCCCTTCTCGGCCTAGTTCATTTGAGAGCATCTGTATGATCGCGATTCTTTCTAGAGACCCCGATCGAGCATCAGTTCACTGAATCGATCACTGTCGATTTCTTTGGGATCGCCTTGGTATGCTCTTCCTTCTTCTAGATCATCATTTCCTGATTTCACATCTTTCTCAAGTTATCTTTGGTTGATTTTTTTTTATAATTTTTTTATATCTATGGTATTCTTGGGAAATTCAACGCTTGAGGGTCACGTATAATGACCCTACTACACTGAGGTTGGTGGCTTTTTCCATTCCATTGAATTTATTTGAGTTATATGTGAAAAAATTTCCAATACTCATGATCGGGGTATTGTGTGGTTACTGTTTTATTCCTATTAATTGCCTACAATGACTGTATGCACGAGTAGAGGTTAATTGAATGTGAATAGCCTTAATTTACATTCTTTCAAAGTGTTTCCACATTCATGTTTTGTTTATGTCTGTTTGGTCTTTCTTAGCCTGTTATTTGACCATGTTTTTCCTATTAAAAATATTATAGGATGGAGTGTTTTTTATCTAGAAATCTGTTGTGTTGAAGACTAGTTAGCCAAGTAGTTCTTGAGGTTTAATTTTTCCGCATTTCACTTCTATGTTTTTTTAATTACACTGGGCAGTGAGAACCTAGTGTAGTGTACCATAGGGAGGATGGACGTAAGGGCTTATCCAAAGTGTCCATTATTTTTGTTATGATGTGAGACCATATGGAGAATTAACGTAAGTGCTTCCTCAGAGTGTCTGTAGTTCCATAACATGGGCCACAGGGGGAATGTTACATTAGTTCTTCCCCATAGTGCCTTTATGTTACATATAAGAGACTATAGGTGAAACTGACAGTGGGTGCTTATCTATAGAGTCTATACTAATGTTGAAAAATAGGGGATATATGTGGGTACTTACCAAAGGGGATTATTCTATGAGAACATCCAAAAGGGTTGCGTTTTTTATATTATCTATTAACTTGATATGTGTTGTTTGAATTCATTGAAACCGATGGAATGCTTACTGTTGAGTACTTCCTTTTTTACTGATTCTTTTTCTTATTTCTTTTCATATATATTCACTAACTATTAGGCACATATCTCATGGTGGTTTCCTTCTGGGATTTAGTCTCAGATCTTGTTTGGTTCTTGCTTTTGGACCTAAATAGATTATATGGTTGCAGGTATAAATAAGGGCTAAATCCATTCTTCTTCTGGTATGTGACTTCTTTGCAGTTAGAGAGCGTGGGACCAAGTTGAGGCTTGCGATACTGAGGAATTGTTTACTTTTTTTCCTTTCATAATTTTGTTTAATTCTATATTTCATCATTATGATGTGTTTGGATACTTTCTTAGACATATGTATCATGCATCATTATATTTATATTCCAGCAACGTATTACTTTCAGACTTTTGCTGTTTCTTTTATATTGTAATATTACTTCTTTTGTTATTGTTACCTATTTCTTTTTGGCAGTGCTACTCTACCAATAAGGGCATGGTTACCCCACTATCACACCAATGGCCCTCGCTGCTAGTCAGCAACCTCTGGCATTCGGGGAAATGTGTTTGAGGCCATCTGACCAACCAGTTTTAGGGCGCCTCTATGTGGCTTCCAGAACCAGGACATTACAAAGTGTTATTATAAGTATTCCTTTCCTCTTGACATAATGTTTAAGGCTTATTTCTTGGGATAAAAATTAATATGTACTTTGCAATAAGTTTTTCCTAGTAGTAGCTAACCTGTGTATAGGGAAAAGAAAATCTAACTTGTTTATTGCAATTTTTTTTTGCAATTTTACACTTGATATGATTTTACCTCTAGGTGATTCACAAGATTTTTGATGTCATTATTGATATTATTAATGTTCTATTTATATTTACGCCTGATGAGATGAGGGTATTCTATCTCATGCATCATATTGGACCTTATTAAAAATCACATGTCATGCATTCCTACCATGCCATTTAGGGTGCATTTGTAATTGAATTTTGTTGTGATAGAGGTTTTGCTAGATATTCATGCTATTATTGTAGATGCATTGATATAATACATTAATTTGATAGGGATTTTAATTGTGTAATGTTTTGTTTGAATGAAAGACAATATTTGGTTCTCGAGGTGTTATTTGCCCTCATGGACCGAAATTTGGTGGACCATTGCACAGTTTTCCTTGTTTATGACATGTAATAGATGCAAAGAATTGAATCGTGGGGAGTATTGGCCCTCATGAATCTGGATTTTGAACTTTAATGTTAATTTGAATGTTTTTCTAGGTTATGGAGATGTTTCTGAGGCACACTGTCCTGAAAAACCCAAAATACATGCTGTGTGGTGATGAATACATGCCATGTATTATTCTTTTTGGGATGAAAGTGGATTCCTTATGTACACACCGTGTATTGTATGTACACATCGGGTAGTCTCTAATGATGCCACTGGTTTTGTTGAAAAAGACACGAAGTTGGGGAATCCCTGGGGGAACAAGTCGTGTTCTAGTTGTATAGGTCGTGTCGTGTAGACCATGTGTCCACCCGTGTGACTAATAACATGGATAGATAAAATCATAAGAAATACACATCATGTTAGTATTAGACATTTTGTGTATTGTAATCTATGGAATCCGGCCATGTCACTAACAACACGGGTTAGTGGAAATCATTTAGGGCACGCCCTATCTATCTGGAACATGCCGTGTAGTGTGAGACGTGTATCCAGCCGTGTCACAAACAACATGGGTCGGTGAAGGTCGTCTAGTAAACGTCGTGTCTAGCATTATCACGCCATGTAGTCTAGTTCTAGGAGTACCATGTAGCAAAGTCATGTAGAAGGACTCAATCAGGGGACGAGGATTCAAGAACAAGTCGTGTGTTAAGAAAACACATTTTGTTTTTGAGGTGTTACATGACCAGTTTTTGAAGAAGTACATGCCCATGTGAAGGCTTAAGGGAACACACCATGTGGTTATGTATATTCTCCGTGTATCGATGTTTTGAATACTTTAATGATTTCTTTCTTCTATTCACTTATTACACTTACATGTTTTGAGTCCCTATTAATCTTGATCTATGGTGTGTGCTTGAACATGTAGAGTTATGCCACTGAGATATCCTCGTGTTGAACACTAGTTACAGGGAAACAATTAGACGTCAGACATGGATGATCATGGACTTCCAGAAGATCCTCTAATTGTGCAAGTCATGGAAGAAGCCGTTATTCATATTATTGGTTTTGAAGCATAGTTTTGATGGGGCTCAACTGGGTTAATGCAGAACTTCGGTAGAGTACCGCATCCTGCCTCATCTATGGTAAAGCTGAGGTGGGTTTTCCAGTAGCAGTATCCTCTCACCTTCATAGAGGGAGGAGGACCATAGGATATAGATTCATTATTAGAAGCCAGTCTTTCTACCTTCGATCACCGGGAGATGCCTCTAGAGAGGAGGGTCATGATTGATACCTATATGCCTCGAGATTCTACCAAGAGATGGTGGGATGTGATCTCACCAGTGGGACAGTATCAGGTTATGGATTGGGAAGAGTTCTAGCATTCTTTCAATGAAGATATATACCCAAAGCCATTGAGGGATGATCAAGCCCGAGTTTTCATGAGTCTGAAGCAGTGTACTCATTCTGTTTAGTAGTATTCTTCTTGATTCACATAGATTCTACACTTTACGCCCATCCCAAGTGGTGATGAGTTATTCCTGGAAATGATGTTTGAGGATGGTCTGAGTCACTTATCCAATATCAGGTGAATATATTCATGTTGACATCTATCACTTATATCATCAACCAAGCACTGATCATAGAGATAAATTTGAGGGATTCTGGAGTTGTGATCCAAGGCGGTTCAACATCTGGAGTTAGTAACACTCCTACTGACAGCAGGAAGATCCATATGGGGTCTTTGTAAAGTGGTCAAAGTAGGAAAGAAACTTCTTCTAGTAGCAACATGGTGTGTTACTAGTGTGGGGAGAGTTGGAATATGAGGCCACATTTCCTGAGAGACCCAGTGGGGTGCCGATATTATGGAAATATGGGACATCTTAAGCAATTTTAACAGATCTTCTCCCCAGTAGTTGGTGACAAGGATTCATCAATGACTCTTCATAAAAAAGCAGCGCTGCTTGTTTCTCATCAATCTAGGAAATAGAGTTCTTCAGGCCATTCAGGCTGAGGTGGAGGTCATGGCCATGGTGGATAGTCGATAGGCCTTCAGTTTCAGTAGGTTGGATCTGCTCAAAGTGGTCAGACAGTGTTGCAGGGCCACGGTATAGGCCATAATTTTATAGTGGAGCAGACCCAGCAAGAGCACGATCCAAAACCCTCTACTGTATGAGGTATTATTCATGTTGCCTCATTTTTAGCTTCTGATCCTTTCTATATAGGGGCTTCACATGTCATAATATCTGTTGTTTTTATGTATATCCTTGGGTTCTATCTCTTTTCTTCTGTTGATATCTTGATGTTGAACACTCTGTTGGGGACCAGAACAGATAGTGTACATTAGTGTAAGAAGTTCCCTGTAGAGGTTGGTGGGTGTCACTTCATATTGGACCATTATGTCCTAGAAATGATAGGCTATGATTTAATTCTCAGATTGGACTGGTTAGTTCCCTTCCAGATAGTTATCGATTGCTGTCTTAATAGGGTGAGTTTCACATCACCAATTGGTGGAATGTTTCATCATAAGGTAGAATGGGATGTCCAAGCAAGAAGAGTGGGACTCGAGAATTGTGTGTTGGGAGGAGTCACATCCCAGATTTCTAGTTAATATTTGGATGATAGGGTACATCAAATATAGGATTTCCTCCAGTGGTGTATCATTTCTAGGATGTCATTCAAGAAGACTTTTTAGCTCTGCCTCCAGAGTTTGAGGGTACAGCTTCTATTGAGAAAGTACCGAGAGAAACATCAATGTCCATTTCTCCTTATAGGATGGCTACACCAGTGTTTCAGGAGCTCAAGAAGATGTAAGAGGACTCCCATGCAAAGGGGTTAATTTGACCTAGTACTTCTCCTTGGGGTTCGCCTGTCCTATTTTTGAAGAAGGAAGATTGTACCCTCAGACATTGTGTGGATTATTGGAAGTTGATATAGTTGACTGTCATGAACCGATACACCCTGCCACAGATTGATGTTCTCAGTGATAAACATTGAGGATCCTAGGTGATCTTGATTATTGAATTGAGATCTGATTACAATCAGTTAGGCATTCGACTATAGGATATACCTCTTACACCCTTTCAAACTATGTATTTTCTATACGAGAATATGGTTATGTCATTTGGTCTCTTGAATTCACCTATAGTCTTCATAGCACGGATAAACCAAGTTTTCCACACGTACTTGGATTCCTTCATGGTGGTCTTCATAGGCGATATCTTGGTGTATTCTCACACTCAACACGACCATGACACCCATATTGAGATCATTTTGAAAACAATGAGAGAGCATCCATTATATGATATGATATCACATTTCAACTTTTGGATGGACCAAATTCACTTCATGGGTTATTTTATCTCAAAAATGGAGTATCAGTAGACATATAGAAAGTGAGAGTATTTGTTTCCAGGTTGCAGCTGAAGAACTTATTTTTGGTAAAAATTTTCCTAGGGCTAGCTGGATACTACACATGTTTCATACAGGTCTTTTAATGCTTATCAGTGCCACTAATGGGCCAAACTAAGAAGGGTGAAATGTTTTATGGTCAGATTCTTGTGGGTTAGCCTTTTAGGAGATGAACAAGGGGTTGACATCATCACCTATACTAGTATTTCCAGATCCAGTAAAGAGGTATACTTTGTATTGTGATGCATCAGGCATCTGTCTGGGAGCTTTTCTTAATGCGGGAGAAGGAGTATTTGTGTACATATCTCGGCAGCTGGGGCCACTTGGGAGGAATTACCCGATGCACGATCTTGAGTTGGAAAAATATGTACATGCATTACTCTATTAGAAACATTATCTTCTTTTAGTTCATTTTGTTTTCTTCACCGACCAAAAATGTCTCATGTATATCTTCACCCTACATGACCTGAGTTTGAGAAAGTGAAGGTGGGTTGAGTACCATTAGTCCTTTGATGATGAGCTTTCCTATATGACAGTGAAAGGCAATGTTGTAGCTGATGCGTTGAGCAGGAGGACATAGAAATAGGCAGTTGAAGAGACCTAAATTGAGTGGTAGAAAATGGCTCTATTCTCTCAGATTCATGTGTAAATGCATGATAGACAAGGGTAAATGTTTCTTTATTTTGTAGATGTTACCTCTACTCTGAATGATCAAGTGAAAACGAGTAGCTATTTGATTCAAAAGGCCTAGTCCTACGGGAAATTGTGTCAGTAAAGGTCCCAATTCTTAGATGAACCATAGGAATGGATGAGATCTCACCATTTCAGGGGCACGTTTAGGTGAAAATAGTAAAACACGAGGAGTTGATGTTGGACATTCAGTCCTTAGTTTGGGAAATTCATCCTGGAGTCACCAAGATGTATTGTGATCTACACCATCATTATTGGTGGCCAGGTATAAAGAAAGATGTTGTTGGGTTCATCATGATGTGTTTCACCTTTCAGTAGGTGAGGGTGGAGAATCAGTGACCCGTGGGGCTTTGGCAGAAGTTACCCCATCCCAAGTGGAAATTGAATGATGTTGTGATGGACATCGTGACAGGTTTACCGAGGTCTCCTCGAGGTAATGATGTAGTTTGGGTTGTCATTGATAGAATCACAAAGGTTACTCACTTCATGCCAATCATGGAATCCTTTAGTGTTGATGAGTTGGGAAGGTTTTAGTTATGAGAGATTATACATTTACATGGAGTTCTACAGTCCAATGTATTCGATAAGGAAGCCTGTTTTACTTCTCTGGACTGGAAGGGGAAACAAAAGGCTCTAGGTACATAGGTAATTTTGAATACAACTTATCATCCATAGACAAATGGATAGTCCGAGCATACGATTCAGTTTCATGAGGACAAGCTTCAAGCATGAATCCATGATTTTGGAGGTTCTTGGGAGAAGAACATTCCACTTGTGGAGTTCTCTTACAATACTAGTATTAAAGTAACTATTTAGATGTCACATTATGAGCCTTTGTATGGTAGTCCATGTCAATCACCCTTAGGTTGACTGGAGGTAGGAGAGATAGCTATGCTAAGACCTCATCTTTTCCAAGAGACCACAGAGAATATAATGTTTATTCGAAAGAGGATGGATACTGAAAAGTCTCGACAAAAGTCTTATGCTGATTATCAGAGAAGATCTCTAGTGTTCATGGTCAGAGATCTAGTTTTCCAATGTGTCACACTGATTATGGGTCATAGGTGTATTAGGACACAGGGTATGCTTTCACCTAGGTATGTCGGGCCGTTTGATGTGTTGGAGATAGTTGGGCCAGTTTCCTTTCAGTTTTAGTTACCTCAGAGGTATCGGGCTATAGCTGATGTATTTCATATTTTGTAGCTTTGACGTTTCTTCTTCGACCAATCTCATTTTTTTCAAACCTAATGAGGTTGAGTTAAAGGTGGACGCCTCATTCAAGGAGCATCCTATCTAGATTTTTGATCGAAGTAAGAATGTTATCTGTGGATGCTCTGTTCCTTTGGGCCAAGTGCTATGGTAGCACGGGCGAGTATAGGACGACACATTGGAGAGGGAGGCTAAAATAATATCCAAATGGCTGGAGCTTTTTAAGGATTCATCATCTACTCCTCCTTACTAGGGATATTCGAAAAGGGGGGATGTTTTTAAGAACCCATATCCTTTTTTCATGTATGTTTTCATTTTTCTGGTGTTTTTGAGAAAAAGAGTAATTTATTGAAATTTCTTAATTACACTGCATATACTTTATGAGTACACACCGTGTACTCATTAACCGCTGTAGTCGGGTGTTGGCGGTGTAACGGCCATAAACAGGGCCGTGTGTGGTGACCTGGAGACTGCCTAATGCGAGGGTCGGTGAAGTCATGTACATTCTATGTACTTATAAATTACATTCCATGTACTTAATTTTTTTCATTATACATTTTGAGGTTTCTTATGATGGAAAAAACTACCTCTTTCTCTAACTAGTTCATCCAAGAGAGTCCATATAGCCACGATTCTTCCCCACACCCCTGAATAAGCATCCATTCTCGGAATCAACTGTCGTTGATTTCATTGGGATCTCCTCGGTAATCTCTTCCTTTATCTAGAGCTTCGTTTCTTTATTTCTCTTCATTCTCATGTTATCTTTAATTGGGCATTTTACACTTTTTGAAGATCTACAGTGTTCTTAGGAAATTCAATGCATGAGGATCACATATAACATTCCTATAACAACTTGGTAGGTGGTTTGTGCCTATCCGTTTAATGTATTTGAGTTATATGTTTAAAATTTCCCAATACATCTGATCGGGGTATTGCGTGTTTATGGTTTTAGCCCTGTGAATTTCCTGATATGGTTTTATACTGAAGTAGAGATTAATTAAATTATAATAGGGTTAATTGCTATGATTTTGTAGTGTTTTCTCATTAATGTGTTATTTATGACTTTTTGGTCAGTCTTAGCATGTTAGGTAGCCTTGATGTTTCCAATGAATAGAATTATAGGATGGAGTGTTTATTATATAACATGTTTTTTTTCTTTAGACTGGTTAGCCAGATATTTCTTGAGGATTACAATGGTCATATTTCATTGTTATGATTTTTTGACTTACACAGGGCTGTGAGAACCTAGTGTATTAGACCATATGAAGAATGAACATAATGGATTCTCCAAAGTGTCTATTATTTTTGTTACGATGCAAGACCATAGGGGTATTTGAAATAAGTTCTTTCTTAGAGTGTCTATACTTCCTCGACACGGTCCACAAAGGGAATGTGACATAAGTGCTTCCCCAGAGAGCCTTTTAGTTACCGATACAAGAATCTTAGGTGAATTGACGTCGAGTACTTCCCTAAAGATTCTATACTAATGTTGAACCAGATGGGTTAGATAGTGTGTACTTCCCAGAGGGTTGCATGTGTTTTCTAGGTAGGAACAGAGGGGATTCTACTATGAGAACATTCCATGGGGTTACCTGTTTATGATTATATGCTTACTTGATATATGGCGTTTGAATGATTTGAAACTATAGGAATGATTACTGTTGATTACTTCCTTGTTTACAAATTCTTCTGCTTATTACCTACCATATATATTGAATGACTATTAGGTGCAGATCTCTTGGTGGTTGCATACTTTAATTTAGTGTCACACCCTATTTGGGTCACGCTTTTTGGCCCAAAAAGATCACATGGTTGTAGGTACAAACAAGGCAATGTTCCCTTCTAATTCAAGTACTTGACTGCTATGGAGATAGAGAGCATGGGACCAAGGTGAGTCTTGTGATGTTGAGGATACGTTTACAATTTCCTTGTATACATTATTTTAGTACTATATTTCAGCATTGTGATGTGTTTAGCTGCTTTCCATTACATATTTATATGCATCATTATACATATGCTCCAGCTTCTTATTACTTTCAGTCTTCCACTGTTTCTTTTGTATGGAAATATTAGTATTTCCAACATTTCTAACTTTTTCTATTTGGCTGTGTTATAATACTAAGTAGTGTATAGTTTCCCACTATCACACCCACGGCCCTCACTGCTAGTTAGAAACCTCTGGCATTTGGGGAAACGCACTGGAGGCCCATGTGACCAACTGGGTATGGGGAACTTCTAGGTGGCTTCTGGAACCGGGACGTTACACATATAATGATTCAAATATATCAAACATTCCATATGATGAATTAATATTTGGATCATTCATATGTTGTTTTAACCAAATATAGATATTATATTCTCATGTTTTAATGCATGGGAGTCTCAATTGTGAATAGATAAATATGGTATATTTCCATAATAAATCTATAAAAATAGAGAGATAATAAATTCATTAAATGTAATAATTACTAAAATTTTCTATAGGAATTTATCTTACAACAATATAAAGGGAATATTTTATGAATATAATTATGGATTAATTAATCCCTATATCATTTCTATGAAAAAAATATATTGAAAAATGAATAAATTTAGAAGATGAATGCTGAGATATAATATGTGTTTAATAAAAGAACATCAATAAAAAAATCAAATTTGATGCCTATAATGTAGATGTAAAAATATTCAATCTAATCACAAAAAATATATAATTTAATTTTTTGAATTATATGTTTTTTTGTTTTTAGGGAGAACTATATTCTGATCATAGTCTAACTAGTTACCCCAAATGTTTATATTATTGATCCAATGCATGGATATCAATCAAACCATCCAAACATAAATTTATAAACAAATTTTTAGTACGCAAAAATCAAATTTTTATTGAAATACATATTATTATCTGTATTAGTATAGGTTTTAACAATAATTTTATTATGATAGAGAGGTCTTTAAATATTATTTAAATCATGGAATTATGCCGGTGATATAACATAATAAACCCATGGATTACATAAAATGGGTACATTATTATATATGTGTAGAAATATTAAACAATAAAAACAAATTTCAAATCAATTTTCATATAATATTTATGTTTCTTCTAAACTTAAATAATGATATATATTTTGGATAAATGTTTTTAAATTTATGATATTGATCATAAAACATAAAAATACCAGCATCCCCAAACAGTTAATTTTCAAACGTAATTATAATCTAATAAAAAATATTTCTTAATCATTTGTTTTTTATTTTCTCTTAGTACTACAAATATTTTCTATGTCCTTCACACACAAAAGAAGAAGTGATTTTTTTACTGATGAGTAGGAATTGAACATTGTGTGAAAATGTTTATATATAAAAAAATTTACGTTATTACATATTATTTTTCAGATCTAGTATATGCTATGATGTAGGAAATATATTTATTTTATGAATAATTAGTTTTTATTTCATATATATAATTTTTATCTTTAACCAATGTGTAGTGTAGTATAAGAAATAATTTTTTTAGAAGTGATGACCTACAAAAAAATTGTTCAGAAAAGATAAATGTTTATGTGGAGTTGGCATTGATGACAAAGGCAAACGTAGTGGTGGAGGTCGAGGTAACTCAAATTTAGAGACTAAGGTAGAGGAGGAGGTAGAAGTGGAGACCAAGGAATTGGAGGAGATGCAGTTTTGGCTTGTAAGTAATAAAATTATTCGAAAATATTAAATAATGGAAAATATACCAGGTTTTTCTTTGAAATAAAATAATGAATATTTAAAGAAAAACATGTAAAATAAGAAAAGATCCATCGTGCATCTATTTCAAGTTTCTTATTCAGTCTTTTTCATCACTTAATTAAGTCATTTTTATAGGAATTAATGTGGGGTGATTTTTTAGAAACAAAACAATCACCATTAATTATTTTTAAACTAATTATCATATAATAAATTTTTTTTATTTAATTCCAAATAATATATAACATTTCAAAATTTTGAATGAATCCCTACACCAAGAACAAACTAAAAAAAATAAAATATGAAATTGAATTTACATGGCTTCTATGCATCACAATGAAGGGGTCATATTAGTGGATCCAAAAGTCTCTTTAGAGTTATAAAACCCTAATATAATAAAAAAATGTATATAATACATCTAAAATATTTGAATAAATATTTTTGTAATCAACAACCTAAGCAGCAAGGTGTATGAGAGAACTATTTGAGAGATTTTTGACACCAAGGAGGGATGGTGTAAATGTAATCATATAATCAAAGGAATATAAAGTATCAAAAGAAGAAATCCATGAAAATTAAAAACCAACATCAAATGAAATCGTGAAGAAATAAAAATTAAAATGAAGAACCATATAAAAAATATTATATTATCTAGATTAAAAAACTCTAAAATCTAATTATATAAAAACTATTATCAACTGAATAATGGATTTTCAAAAAAGAATAATACAATGGTTTCATAATTGTGGGTGGTGAGATTATCTGGACTATTCGATCATGAATTATTTACATGATATAATATCATATATTCTTGTAAAATAAATCAAATTAACCAATCATGTTAATATAACTAAAATGGATTGACTTAAACTAATTATTTGGAATTCACATATTGTGAAAAAAATCATCCCACCATTATTTCACAAAAATATCAAAATTATTACATGAATATAGGTATTTAATTGATATTTATAATGAATATAGATACATGTTCCCCAGGTAACCATAAATAAATGTTCAAATTTCTTTATTACTAATATTCATGTTTTCATTCAATATGAAAAAATGATTTATGTTCACAAGAATGTTAACAAAAAACTCATTTTCATTGTCAATAAAAAATAAAGAATAATTTGTTAATTCCAATTTCTGTGAAATGGATGAAATTATATTATATATAAATTTTTATTCACCCAAGATATTGATAATAATATACTAATATATAGTAAAATTTCTTAATAATTCAAGGATATACTATATTTAAGTGTCATTTGTATGCAATAATAGGATAAGATTATGTATAAAAAATTATAAAAAATGTGTAAATGATTTGTAATGGAGTTTAATATCTTCTAAAAATATATAATGGGATAGAATGAAGAGTTTTCCATCAATTAAAATAATAGGTTTTCAATTGATTTTTTCTATCTGTGAGGGTGAAAGGGAAGGATATATTTTAATATGTTTTATAAAAGCGCATTATCAACTATTTTTAAATTAAATTAATTTTCATTTTTTCCTAATAATTTTTTTTTATTTTTCATAATAATTTTGCGAAGTCATATATGGATTTCAACTATCTGAATGAATCCAAAAAATATAGAATGTGTTCTTTTATGATGGGATAAGAAACCCCATGCTCCCTAAAATATGAAGAGTCTTAGGGAGAAGGGAATTTCTCTTACATCCGAATAAAATATGTTCCCTCTTTTTTGAATTTTTTAGATGTTCAAAAAAAATAAAAATTCTCATACTAAGTCATACAAAACTTAATTTGAAATATATTATCCTTGGTATGACATAAACTGTATATTTATAGTTTATAATTGTCATTTTAGTTTGAGACAAATAATATATAGTCCTAACTGAGAAAATATAATTTGATTATTTTTATACATTTAGAAAATAATGCATAACTCTTTTATGATGTGTAAAAATCATCTTCACCTCAATATGATTCATGTAGTGACCATAATGGCTCAATATATGTCTGTTTATTTAATGTTAATATCAATTTTAGTAATAAACCAAACTGACATACTAAAAATCAATTGAACACACATGGGTTGTCTTGAAAATTTACCAAAACAATTCGTACGTCATTTCTGATATTTTTTAATCAGTCTCACACCGAATTGACACATGTTGTGACTATTATGTCTCAATATGTGTGTTTTTAATATAAAATTGTATTTTAGTAGAAAATTCATGTGACATTCTCAAAACTATGTAAACTCATTAGGATTGTTTAGGTAAATTTGAAGAACAATCAATACATCATATTTAGACATTTAGGAAAAAATACACCTCAATCTGAATCATTGATTTAATTTTATGAACAGGTCTCACAGAAAACTGACACATGATTTGATTAGTATGAATAATAATTCATGTATCCAGTTTAAAAATACATTTTAGTAAGAAACACAAGTGAAGTACACCAAAAAATGACTTTAGATTGTTTTGGTATATATAGAAAAATCTCCATATCTTATTTAGCACATATATGAATCATAATCCAGTAAATATGACATATTTTGTGACCAAACAACTTTAATTATTTCATTTTATTTAAAATTTAAATTAAAATTTTTAAAAAGAAAACTGACATATTCAAAAAAATTAGATTGTTTTGATTCTTTTTTATAATGATTCAAATGTAATATTTTGATGTGTATGTATCCTTTACAAATCAATACAATAAATGTTATTTATTTTATGAATCAAAGTGTATATTAGTAGTAAAAAATTGGTATTTTAGTTTAAAAAGTATCAGTCGCTAAAAAATGAGAAAAATTCTTTTGATTATATGGATAATTTATTATTGTTATATAGAATACATTTTTGACTTTAATAAATTAGTCTCACACAAAACTGACACATTATGTGACTAGTATGACTCAATCTATGTGTTTAGATTTTAATGATAAATGTTATTAAAATACCTAAGTGACATACTCCATAAATGAGATAACAGGTTACTATTAGTTTTATACATTAGAGAAATGTTCCATAATTCATTTGGATGTTTAAAATCAACCTCCCCACAATACGATGCATGATGTGGTCAGTATGACTCCAAATGCATATTTTTATATAAAATTGACATTAAATTAATAAAAGGATAGCTAAAATACTCAAAAATAAATAAAATTCATTTATATTATATTGATTCTTTTGTTTTAGGATCCATAAGCCATATTTGGAATATAGTAATTAAAAAGTCCTCAATTTGATACACGACATTCTTAGTATTACACAAAGTGTCCATTATCAATTTTAATTTTAAATTTTAATCAAAAAAGTATAACTCACTGAAAAATAATGAGACTAATTACATTCTCATGATAATTTTGAAAAATGATTCACATGTCATCTTTGTCATGTATGAATTAGTCGCACATCATGATGACAAATGATTTGACTTGTATCACTCAAGGTGTGTGTTTTAGTTTAAAATGACATTTATCATATTAAAAGCACGTGATATACTCCAAAAATAGAAGTCACATTCAAATGATTATTCATATTTTACATAAATAATCTATATCTGATTTTTGATATGTATTAATTTCCATCACCTCCTTCTGATACAGAATGCGAATTTTATGACTACAAAGTTTATTTTATTTAAAATTAAAAATAATTTTACTAAAAATTATATTTGATGTTATCAATACTGATAAAACATATTTTTATTATTATGAGTTTTTATAAAAAAGATCAATGTGACATTTTTATATATTGTAATCACCTGTGTCTCAATATGATACAATATTTTCCCACTATGACTCAAAGTGTCTATTATAATTTTAATATAGATGTTTTAGTTAAAAAGTTCCCCACACAAATAAATGAAAAAGAGTTATCATATTGTCGTAATAATTTAGGGAAATTATTTATAAGTTATTTTTTAAATGTATGAAAAATTATTACATCCATGAAAACCATTATATAACATGTAAGACACAATGTGTGAGTTTCCAGTTTAAAATAACATTTTTGTAAAAAATAAACATGTTGTACTCAAAAGTACCAAAATCCATTCAGACAGAAATTATACATTAGTAAAATGATCCATATGTCATTTTGGATATTTAGGTGTTTGTACACCACCTTATGATTCATTTAGTGAACTGTATGACTCAACATGTGGGTTTTTAATTAAATTCTCATTAATTTTAATAAAAAAAATAAAATTACATATTCAAAATCAATGAAAGAAGATTAGAATAGATTTTATACAATATTAAAATTATCTATTTTTTATTTTTGATGTGTAGTAATTATATTTAACTCCATCCAATACACAATGTTATTGTTATGACTCAATGTTTTAGTTATCTGTTTAAAATTTACTTGTTACATCAAAAAGTATCATTGTCTAAAAACTATGAAAAAATAAATGGATTGTCTTGATGATTTTAGAAATTGATCGGTAAGTCATTTTTTATGTGTAGGAATATTTCTCATATCAAATAGATACATGTTGTAATTATATGACTCAATATTGATGTTTCTATTTTAAAAAGACATTTTAGTAAAAAAAGTGGAATATTGAAAACCATGAAAACACATTCAAATTTGATTTATACTTTAGGAAAACAATCCATACATCATGTGAGATGTATTGGAGTAATTTTCACCTCTATATGATACAAAACAATATTTTTATTAATCGGACTGAGTCAATTCAATATACAGGTAACATTTTAGTTTAAAGCCTTCATGGAATTTCTAAAACTAGGAAAGATATCCTAGATTATTTTCACATTATTTAATATGACATTACCTGATCAAATTCATTATTATTTTTATCTTATAATTAGTTAATTAATATTCAACTAGATAATGATTGATTACAAACAAGAAATGTTGTGATGAGAATTATGAATAGAAACTAAATATTATACAGAATTTTCTCCGAGTGACTCAATGATTTTTTTACAAATAAAATGTTATATTTAATTTATTTCATTACATTATTAATATAAAAATAACTTCTTAATTATTTATTTACATTAATTTAATTTATTAGAGGTTTGTTGATCAGTAATAACATTAGTTGGTGTCAGTGGGAAAAGAAAATAGAATATTTATTTCATTTAATGTATTAGATAATTGGTAATTAGTCATGTAATTTTATAATATAATTATTAAATAACCATAATTTATATATTTTTTTAATTTTATATGATTTATTTTTCATTTAATATGTTTATGTGTACCGAATATTACTTATTTTTTGTAATATTTATAATGCTATAATGTTATATTATTGCATACTACTATATTGCCCTTTAACAGTGCTACAAAATGAATTGATAAATTTGTCCATTATTAGCACATTTAGTTCTACTGATAAAGGGGCATTTTATTAGAAATAAATAAAACTGACACTCAATGGGGTCTTTTAGCAGCACTTCTCAAATTGTTGACAATTGTAGTTTTTATCGACACCTTTTTACACTTCTAAATGATGTATTTTTTCACATTTATTGTATTGATTAAAGACTATAGATTTTATTCATTCTCCACTAATAAGTGGTTTTTAGCATTATTAATGGCCAATTCGGTATTAGTGCATCTCGATATCTATATGTCTATATTCTTGGTTTCATTCAACCACCTCAAAGACATTAGATTACTATACTATGATCATGATGATTCCAATGAATCATATATGTTGGAATTTAATTTTTGAGCATGTTAAATTTTATTTCATGGAGATGAAGAGTTCCAATTTTTACACTAAAAGAAAGAATCCATTAGAATTAAATTATTATATAGTATTTGATATTAAATGAATTTATCCAATGAAAATATAAGAAAATGGAGAAATATCATTAAATAATTAAATTACCATTTCATATATGAATTTCTAAATGGATTATGATAATGAAAATTTTATAATCACGATTGTCCAAAAAAAACTAGTCAGTCTAGATGATGTACCAAAATATGGTTATGTTATAAATGTATTTTGAAACCTAGATGTTCTAAAAATCACATAGAGTGTGGAGAGATGATAAAAATCAATATAATTAAGAGTTCTATAAGATGTTTTATAGGAGAAAAAACAAAATAATAGATACAACTACATAGAGATGGTAATGTGAGCTTCCCACTATAATGGATTGAAATATGGTTGAAATATTATCTTCTAACAAATGATGGAGAGACAAAAGATCCCAAATAGAAAATTTTATTAAGTTAATCAATGGTTTTGGAGTTATGAATGAGGGAAAAAGGATTTCCACTATGTGTATGATATATAGGATTGGGCGAAGAGGTTTTTTGAGAATAATAAAATACAAAACATATGGGTTCATCATAAAAATGATGAAAATGGGGATAGATTAAGGAATGTATATTGGATATTTTGGAAAGGATTTCAATTAAACGATGTATTGGATTTCCAATACTATTATTCAATAAAAAATATAAAAATTATTATCTAAATGGTGTTAAATATAGTTTCATCCAATAAATTTAATTGGTTGTAGATGGATGTGAATACTAATGGTTATCCCAAATACCGTGATATATAAATTTTCATGGAACAAATAGATATTTTGAAGGATTAATAGAAACATATTCTTAATTTCAAAAAATCATAATCTTTGTAGTTTGAAATAAAAACAATGCAATTTTAACAAAAACATCAATGGATTAATAAATTAGTAGATTTTTAAGGAGAAATATAGATCTTTTCAATTACTAAATTTAGCTTTATGATATTAAAATTATTATCATAACTCCCTACATCAATGGATATATATATATATATTGGGTAAATTAATGGATTGATAAGATGAATGATGGATTCTTTGGATGTTATTAGAAGAAAAATTTATTTAGGAAAAAATAATTATGGATCTCAATACAATGTTACTTAAGATAATATACATTGTATCTTTTTAAAGAAGTATATACCTGAAATAATTTTTATAAAATTATCATAAGTGATGAAATATAGTGAATCAACCCATAGAATTATACATAAATCATGTTAGGAAGAATTATCCTTAAAATTAGTTGTATAATGGTACATTTTGAATGATCAAATAACATCAGCTTTTGGAATATTGATTTACTTCATGGTTTTATCTCTTCTAAATATTACTAAATTAGCGGGAAATGCAAAAAATATTACATAAAATATCAAAATAGGGTGTTTAGTGGTTTTGATAGGGACTTTATATTACATGAAGAGATCCAAGGACACATAACATTACATCAAAATGGAAATTAATTTGTTTGGATTTCTATATAACTATGTCTAGGTTTTCAAAGCTATAACCAATAGTTTCACTCTAAAAATGGAAGCATACTATGTTAAATTGATAGAGGAATTCAAGGAGTGTTTATGTTAGTAATTTCTTCCAGTATATCATTGAAGGGGAAGTAATGTAATTATATTATTATATTATTTATATATTATAATTAAATTATAGACAAATTAGATATTTCATATATTGATTATGCATATTCAGATGATATACAAAATCATCTAGATGTTATTAGAGGAAAAATTCCTATATCTCTAGAAGATATTGGGTACTTGAAAACTAGTGGGCATTTTAAATAGTTCATCAATTGAGAAAAGAGGAGGCATTGAGGGGACACAATCAGTTTATGATGACTAGATTATCATTTTGGTGAAATAATAATAATATGTAATAGGAATTCAATGAATTTTTTTATGTATGGTCAAGATTATAGACGAAACATTTGAATAATGCATGAAAAAAATTTCCATGTAAATGATTTTGTTGTAAAATAGTATTTTTGGAAAATAAATTTAGACAAATTATTTTCAATGTATCTATAAATTAATTATTGAATGTCAATATAATGATTGGTGGGAAATACTACTAAACCTACATATGTCCATATGTTGGATAATAAAAGTATGTATGTGAAAAAGGGTCAAATTTTTTAAACTATAGTGTGAATTTGTGGGTGAAAATGAATTTAACATAGTGTATACTGTTATATTTTTAGATTTGGTAACATTACACAAATAGAGATGGTAGATGGTGTAAGATTATCTGATCATGTAGAGGGTTTATCTATAATGACAGGTTTGGGTGGATTCGATTTTATGAAAATTAAATTATGAATACTAATTGATAATCTACTTGTATCGTACTATTTACTTTTGATATGGCTATTTATTTATTGAATAAACATTAAATTATAATCAATTTATATTTCTTTTAAATACGTGTTAAATTTCATTCCTCCGGCATGGTTCAGGGATCTTTCTGGAAACATTGGTAATGTATTTATTTTTTGGTCTTAAAATTAATATTTGTGATGAAATTTGGGTCGATGTTAAACCTTAGTTGATATATGGTTTCTCTCAACTATGTTTCTAGATGATATAGTGGATCAAATAATTAATACAAATGTATTTTGGAGAATATAAAAAGGAACATAGATAATGAAGTTGTTTAGTTTGACTCTATGATAACCGGTAGTTACGCTCTTATGATTTTATAGTTGAATTTTATATGGTATTCACACTTTTTGAAAAACCATGAAAAATGAACAGGGAGACATGCATGGAGTTTGGAGGTTTTCCTTGGGAGTCATATGGTTTGAACATGGTTTTCCAATACCGTGAGGCAAAAAGTGAACGTCATGGTTATATTGAACAAAGAGGATAGTATTATTAGTTTATGGTTAATCAGAATCTGTATCTAAAAAAATTATATACCTTTAATTGATATTATTAGTTAATGGTTAACAAGAATGGTTTGTTCAAGCATGCATCATTCCCCAAAAAACCATGGAAACCCATTTAAATATGAAAAAAATTAGAATTTAACATTTTTCCTTGGTCATAATAAAACATAATTAATACTTAACCCCAATTAGGATAATAAAAAACCCTTCTATTGTGCATCAAAGGTCTATCCCATGGATTCAAGGTGGATTTTTATCATTATTTGTTTATCACATTGAGTTATGTTTTATTTTTTATTCAATTACTCATTTTCTTTGTAGATATTTGCAAGATAACTTATCCTCCCATATCAAGAAACCCAAATGTGATGTGTATGTATAATATAAGTGGTTTAATTAGGATTTTATGTTTTTCATATGGATCAGGTTATCTTGATCCTCTCTTCCTTGGTAACCATTCTCAGAGGAGAATTGTGTTACCACCATTTTTATGTATGTTTCTATATAATTTTTTTATTTTATTATATTATTGTTCTCATAAAATTATATTATTGTTCCTATTTAAATTAATGTTATTTATTATTTAAATGTGTTTATTAGAATTATACACGTTAAAAATGGTGGTTTTCTTTAAAAATACTAGTTTCCACACCAAATGTTTAGTTAAATTCTTGAATAGTGGTTGTATATTATAAGTTGGTTTTCACACACTAAATAATAATATCTTGGTTTAGTGAATGTTTTAAATTTTGAGTATTGTATATAAATTTAATTTAAATCATGGACCAATGGGGACCTTGGGTAAATCCAAATATAGATATAGGTTATCATAGTGTGTGTGGAACTATAGAGTAATCTTTGTGATAATAATGGACTGTGAAAGGATATGATATTAGTTTGAGGAATATTATACCAATATTGGGATATTTTATTTCTAGTATGAATTCCTAGTGGATAAGGACCAATATGTTGTACATTTTCATTTAATGTTATTTATCACAATGTAGATTTTTCTAGAATTTTTTGCACTTTTTTTGACATGATGTTATATCACAATGATTAGATAGATAGATTATGTCATGGATGTGTGTTTACTTTATTACCATATGTTTTATGTATAGGAATTCTTGTTTAATATCATTTACATTTAATATTCTTATAATTTTTTATATGAAATGTTTTAATGAAAGAAAAGGATTTTGTTTTATAAATTGGTTTGAATTTATGAAAGTGATCTATATAGTTTTTTAATAGTTCTAATAATTTTTCTCTTATTAGTATACCCTGTATAGAATCTATTAATATAGCATACCATAATTTTTTATCAAACTATCTATTTTACATTATATGGTTATAGATGTTATTTTATAAGACTCAGGTATAGGTAATGATATCTTGTTCTATGTTTGTTTCTCGTTCCATCATTTCCTTCATAGCTAGTTGGTTTGGAGGTGATATTTCGTCACATAGATATTTGGTCAATTAAATTAAAAAAATTCTTGTTTATCTTTTTTAGATTTTATTATAGGGATATTTTTTGTCTCCTTTCTCCAATTTTTTACTCTAGTATTATTCCTTTTTATTTTATATGATACTTATTTGAATTATTTATTTCACCTCACTATCATAACAGGCTAACATGGGTTACTTTCCAAGTTAACTTGTGTAGGATCATTATAGAATTATATTAATGGGATTATCATTCTTATGTGTGTTTAAATAGCATATGTTTGGTTTTTATGAATTGGGTATATGGGATTTAGGACCAGTAGAATTATAAAATTAAGTTCGTTAGGAGGCCTAGCCAGCTCACTTATATGTCTGAACTCATGTTACCATGGGTGGAAATAAAATTTCTACAATGATTAAGAAATAGATTTTGTGGTTATTTGAATTAATTGAATGGGGAGATTAATTAAAAGGTTTTGTTCCTCTTAATATTTTTTTGTTTGTATGATTATAAATTACATTAAATTATGGTTGTATTCAAAAATAGATTTGAATTCAGGATTTTTTCCTAATATTATAGAGTATAATTTGAAGTTGATTGGTCACTGTGTTGTGATTAATTATGAATTATACTAAAAAATCATCCACCCCTTAGAGATGGAGTATTTAGATAGGATACATGGGAAAATCATCTAGTCAATCCTTGTTTAGATGAATCTATACTTCAAAAAGTTTAGGCTATAGGTTAAGTGGGTATCTAGAACCTAGAATGTGTGTTATATCTTGGATCTGAGTAAACTATGATATATCCACCCATATTTTATGTTGAAAAGGGTCACCAAGAAATTTTTTATAAGAGTGGATTGACATGATATTTAAATTCATGAATACTATTGAGGACTATAAGTTGGTTTTTTGTAACACACGTTCTTGGGGGACTGGGAAGGAGATGGAAGGACCATAATATGCAAGCCATGTTGCATATGGATTTATTGAAGACATCCTTTAAAAATATATTATTAGTATGTTTTCTTCAAATAATTGTGTGAATTAAAGAACCAATATTTTTTATCCTTGTATCAAGGATAGAAAACTATTCTAGATTATTTATCCAACATTGCAGAGTAGGTTTGCCTAAAGACAAAGTTACATAAAAATGAATACCAGAAGTTTCTGAGGATTGAGAGGTGACTATTGAAAGATATATGATCACTTTTTATTCACATGTTCCTTTTGACCTTGATAGATGTTTAAAATAATAATCTATTGTCGGGGTAGAATTATCAAGAAAAATAGGTATGTATAGAGCATTAATTTGAGTAGTTATTTTGAAGCGCTTGTCTTCTAGGCAGAAATGGTAGAACAAGGCTGGTAAGTTATCTTGATGACTATTTTCAACAATATTGTTTGTAAAAAAATAGTTTTATTATTATCAATGACTAAGGAATGTGCATATAACGACAAATTTAGTGTAGGATATTTTGTCTTCTCATAATTTTGTATTATCGGTCCATCTAAATATTTATTGTGAACAAATATCCTAAGGAAGTAAGTTGTGATCTACTCTAAAAAGGGTTTATAATTATGTACTGATAATTCCATGGGTGGTGGGAATAATCCTCGGACCAAGGGGGTTGTTCATTTTTCTATGATGGTACAACTAAATAAATGGATTATGCACATGACGAATCTAAATAAGGGAAATATAATGCTAGAGGAACAATATTTATTTCATCTATTATGGTGCATGTTTTGTTTGAAACATGTCATCCTAATTATTTTATATTTTCATAAATAGTTTATGTTATGATATTATGATCAAAACATACTCAACATTGTTTTCTTCATTCTATCCCTATGTGAATTTAGATTGAATAAGATTTTAGGCCCATGAATCGTGTGTTGATAGATTACTATGATGTTATATGGAAATTGTTTATTCTTGATGTTTAAATCATTCACCCAATACTTTTCATGGACTGGATGATCAATTTTTAGGATCAAATAGATATATATCATATTCAGGTTATGTTTTTATCATTTTATGGGTCCACTTATGTCTTTTTTGTGTGAGTGGGACTCAATATTGGGATGGATTGGTCTAGTTGATCCTAATGATAGGGTTATATCATTACAATGTTAAAGGATGATTCTTAATCCTTTTCCCCCTTTTTTGGTAGCCCTCATTCGGTGGGGATGTGTACGCACTCTAAATACATTCCAAGTGATATTCACGGTTATGACCATGAATAGATGGTGATTTTATTATTTACCTTCCCCATGATATGATTCCATTTTCTATGGTATAACATAGAAGGTCACATGATGAGTTAGTGGAACATAATTTCTTTATATATGATACATATGATAAGGAATTTATTGATCCTAGCATGTCATAATGGGTTCACATGTGATTTATTCTATGAAATGACACTGGTGTCTATGTATTTTCATTGATTATAGAAATATAAATTAGGTCAACATTATGAAAGTATCATTTTTCTAGTTTTAAATAACTTCTTGACCAGGTTAGAGGGAAATCATAGTTTTTAAATAATAAACATAAATTAGGGTACCACAAGTTGAGTTTCTAAGAAGAGGACACACTAATGAAAACATTTATGTTTTGTTATTTTCATTTATAGTTTCTGGAAACTGCAGTCAGTATTTGTAACACTCTTAATGTATTAATGGAATTGATTAACTGATTCTTTCATCAATTAATGGAATTATATTTATTTGTCTTCATTGATGATCATTTGGTGTACACAAAGATATTGGGGAGCATATGGAAAATTGTGATATCATTCTTTTAACCATGATGGGGCATTGCCAATATATTAATCTATAAAATGCGAGTTTTTTATCTTGGATGTTATATTTCTATGATAAGTGATATCTGAGATGGATGAGTCAATGCTTCATGAAAAGATAGAGTGTTATATCCTTATAGTATCTCAATAATGTTTTTAAGATCTGAAGCTTCTTGGGTTTTTATTCTTACAATAGAGGATTTATTCATAATCTCTTCTTGATCAAATATTCTAAGACAACAATAACCATTATTTGGAAATAAAATAACGGAATGAAAAATATCAGATATATTTTGAGGATTTTATGGTGAGGATAACTTCAAAAATAATTTTCATTCTTCTAAACCCATGTTAATGTTATAATGTTTAATGGTATTCTTCAAAGACTGTGCATTAGATTTGTCTGAATTATGGGGAGTGGATTATAGTGCATAATAATAATTATTGTTTGAAATATATATTTACTTATAGGTAAATGAACATTTGACATTAAATATTTGTTAAGAATCATAAGAATATTTATGTTGATATTTTATACACACCACGATAATGAAATATGTTTGATGAAGTGCTGAGAAGAACATTACAGATATAATTATTGATTAAATCAATCGTAGAGTAGTATCAGATGAGTGATTTTGGTTTTGATGATATTGGGAGTGGACGTGGTAGGTAGAATGTTATACATGGACTAAATGAAAGACAACACTCAGTTTGATGAGTGAGTTTGGATCATGAAGGTGATAAACATCTCGTTCCAGCACATGATAAAAATAGTTTATGGTGGGGAGACATCACATTAATAGTCAGGGTATATTTTTTATTCATTGTAAAACTATAACAGGTTGTTTTATCTAATTTCATTATGTCATGAGTTATCAAAAAGTGAAAACCATTCATTATGGTCATAGTTGATATGAATATAAAGATGTATCATGACATTATATATAATTATTTAGGGATTGGGATGTGGTGTGTGTTTAAATAATTCATTTTGATGTGTTTCACATTTGAAAAAATTAGTGAGGAACATGAATGATCTTTGGGGTTTTGGAACACTTATCCAACTATGGAATGGATGTGGGATGTTTTTTCATGGACTTATTCATTAAAATACCACTGACTCATAGTGGAATAGATTCATTTTGGGTTATCTTTGATCGATAGAAGAAATAATCTCATTTTTTTCTTATTAATGAGACAAAAAAAGGAACAATAACATGTAGACTTTTATGTTCGACATATTATAAGACTTAATTGGGTTCTATCTATAGTTGAATCTGAAAGGGAAATGAATTTAATAACCATGTTTTGGAAATATTTAAAATATGTGATGGGTTTCCAAAAAAATTATGAATTTATTAAAATCTATAGTCTGATGTATATACAGATTGAGTTATCCAGTTTTTTGGGTATATACTTCGAGCATGAGTACATTTCTTTGGAGGATCAATGGAAAATAATTTTTTTTGATAATGTTTTCCAATAAACATTGTTATCATGTTTTTATAAGGATGAAACTATTTTAGGTGTTGTGGGGTTAGAAACATAGAGATCCCATATGCAGGGTAGAGTTAGGATTACAATACTTGATTTGAACAATTCCCATTCATGACACGATAGTAAAAATGGAGTTGATCTTAGAACGTTTGGTCACACAACAGAGCAATCATAATTATTATAAATATCCTCATCATTTTCAACAATATTTTGGTTGTGAAAAATTATTTCTCATTGGTTCACCACAACTGGGAAATCGTATGTTGGGTAATAAGGGAAAGATTTCACTAAGGTTTTATAGACCCTTTGATAACATTGAATGCTTTGGAAAGGTGGATGTTTAGTTCAAATTAAAGTATCTCACCAATTTAATTCATGGCATGTTTTATGATTCCCATAAAATGAGATGTCACATTGATCCTTCCAATATATTTTGGTGGGTCAACATTGATTATGATACAAATACTAAGGTTGTTGAGTTACCAGTTACGATTATGGATTCTAATGATATTGGACATTGATGAAAAAGATTCCCATTGTATGTGTGCTATGTAAATATGTATGGGACACTCATGAGATGTGGGAGAAGGAATGAAGGATAAGGTAGTGGTGACCTTCTAACATTGTGAGTCCAAAATTGTGAAGAAATTTTGGGGACAATAATATTGTATGATGGGGTGGTGGAATGTGATACCATCCAAGTCATTGTTAGGTTTTATTCCACCCTTGGATATTCGTTTGGGGGTTTGGGAAGATTTTGGTGATCACATGTTGAAAAAATGAAATTAGGGAGATAGAATAATTCCTCATAGTTAATGTTTACATTTAGATTTACAGTTTGTTAAATGTGTTGTATGCCATTAGGAGGTTTCATTGGAATTTTTCACTATTTTTCTGGTCAGAATATCCATACGACATGCACAAGGAAATGTGCTGGGTATCTAGAGGTTCCCTCAGGTGTCACACTATTTGAGCATAGTTTACCAAAACTATGTGGCACCAAGTGAAAATTGAGAACCCTTTGGATAGATGGGGTTTCAAGGTTGGTGCAAGGTTAAATTAAAAATGATTCAAAACTATTACCAAACCAATATTGGATAGAATGTGTGTATTAGTCACATGGTCAGATTAACCATATGGATTTCCTGAGAAAACTGTACACCTTCATTCCAAACTATTATAAAATGAAAATATACCCATTTCAACTTGGAATTTTTAAATCATAAACTACCCCTAATATCATTTTACACTACTAAAAATAGTGTTTTTAACAGTGATACAAAAATCACTAATAAGGGGTACCCAATATCAACACTAAAAAAGTGTTTCTAAATGGTACACAATATTAGATCTATTTTTTAAAACAATTAATTGGTAACCATTATCATTTCTTTTTTATAGAACTACTGTATAGATACGCTTTTAGCACTTTATTTTTAGCATTGATGAATGGTTTCCTTTATCAGGTCTTAATAAAAATAATTATTATGGGTTTCCATTGTCACCTCTTTTTTTCACTTCTAAAAGGCATGAATAAAATGAAATAATTAAAAAAATTATAGTTAAAAATGAGTATATTAAAAATATATTAATCATTTTATTAATTAAATAATAATTATATTAATGAATAATTTTAATATAAAAATATAAAATTTATAAATATTAAATAATAATATATATAAAATATATATTTATTTTAATTGATTAAAATGTCAAAATTAAATAGATAAAAATTATAAAGGAGAAAATTTTGTAAAAAATTAAAAATTTTATAAATTAAACAATTATTGATAAAAAAGAATAAATTTAATATCCATATTTGTAGATTATAAATATTAATAAATAGTATATATATATATATATATGAAATGAATGAATTTTAATAATTTGTACAATAAAAAATGAATAAATTATATTAGTTGACTAAAAAGTTAATAAATCAACCAATAAAAAAATAGTAACAAAAATAACTTAATAATTATTATTTAAAAAGAGAATTTTAAATATATATAATTAATAAATAAATTATATTAAATATAAATTTAAGAAATAAAGAAAATGTAATAATTAATATCATATTAATGTCTTGTTCATTAATAATGGGTTTTATATAATATTATTCAAAAATAAATTTAATATAGAAATACACACACACAGATATATATATATATATATATATTAGAGTATAATATTTCAAAAAATATTATTTATATAATAGATAACTTTTATGATTATTTTATAAATTACTTTCATTTTTTTGAATAATTGGTTTTAATTTTGAGAAATTTTATTTAAAAATACTAACTAATTACCTCGAGTATTTGACATAATTAAATTTCAATTTTTTTTCTTAAATTTAGAATATATAAAACACATGTTATATTGACTTCAAAAGAATTTATTTAAATAATAAATTTATATATATGACACACACACTCAAATAATTATTTAATTAATGAATATATTTATATATATCGAAAAAAATAACCCTAATATTTCTGTAATTTATTAATATTTTAATATTCATTTTCAAATTTTACTATGACATTATATATTGAATATATTATGTTTCAAATTTTTATATTTTATTTTTTAATTTTTAATATAACTATATTTATGTAATAAAAAAATTTCACTAAATATTTTTCGAATTTAATTATTTTTTATTATATGGGGTTTTCTAGATTTCTATTGTGTTTCTATTAGACATGTTTTTTTCACAAACCATTTCCATTAAAGGAGTTGAACTATAGGGCTTGGAGCATAGGTACTGTGAATTTGAGACTGGGTATTCTTCGTATTCACTAATGGAGTTTAAAATTTAACTTCAATTAGTTTAGAGACACACACATGCATGTCTTTGAAAAAATATGTGGCCTTAACTGGTTATATTGGTATCTGAAAATACAATATTATATTTCTTCTACAATTGGTAGTCCACTCATGATGGATTCTAGTATTAAACAATTTATTTTTGGAAATAATTCCAGTAACCTATCTGAGGTACATCATAGCTCAACAATTATTGACAAGGTAGTTCTATCAAAGCATTAAGTTGAAATAAAACTCAAAATTGAGTTTGAAATGATTATAATGCATTTTGAATCTTGTCAAATGATATAGAACTCTATGGAAAATTGTCGAGGGATCCTTATTTTTTTACAATGTCATAATAAGGGTCATATAATCCTAAAATGTCGTAGGAGGGAATAAATATGATCTCCCAATTGCACAATAAATCTATATGGGTTGATACTTTACTCAATTTCCCTATAAATTTAATGATTACTCATATTCATATTCTTATGGATATTGTTAGCTCTATTTAAGGGAATAAAGTGTTATATTTACATAGTTTTCTTACTAATTACTTCATAAATTATATTTCGCTGGCAACATCACTATTGGAGAAAATGTCTATTATAGCTTTTATTTTTTATATTTTAAGTCATATTTTGGCCAACGTTATTAGAAGAGACGTTATAAACATTGTTTTTATGTCGTTTATTTTAAAACAGACATAAAAACCACAAATATGTTGCGTTTTTCACTTCAGTAACTCAAAAAATGACATGGAAAACAGATTGGAGGTGTGATTTTTTATATTGGGTTTTAAATAACTAATGTGGTACATACTTTATTACATCAGTTATTATAAAACCTATATAAAAAAAATACCCCAATGAAACGTTTATCAAGTAAGTTATTTTCATATCTAATGTGATAAACTAGTCTACCATGTATTTATCAAGTCAGTTAAATAATATCCAATGTGAAAACATAAATACTACGATTGTTATAACAAAACCAACGTAAAAACCCATTCCCATGCATTTGTTACATCAATATTCAAATAAAATATTTAAAAAAAACCTATTACCATTCCTTTTTTCTGTTGGTTATTTTATAATAAACATTAAATAAATTTTTTTTAATAAAAATGTTCAACCAAAAATATTCCCTGCCATAGAATACATGAAAGAGTCCAAAAACAGGCCGAAAAATGACCCCCACCGTACTGCCCTCCCACACCCTGGAAGCCCCCCACCCCACTGGACACCAACACACATTTGGAAAATCCCCCACCCTCCTGGATAACTCCCACCCATTTGGATAACCCTACAACCATCTTGGACACCCTACCACCCCTATGGACACTCGGGTCACCCCCACCCCCACCCCACTGGACAACCCTTCCACACCCCTAGAACCCCCCCCCCATGCCCCCAAACACCACACCCTCCTCCATAACATCAAATCCCCTAGATATCCCTCTCACCATCCTGGACAACCTCCCACCACAATGGACACCCTAGACACCTTCCACCACACTGAACACCCCCACACCCCTGGATACCACATAGATATCCCCCACCCCTCGAACATCCCCACTATCTTGGGCAACCCCCTATTCCCCTGGACAACCCTCCCACCCACCTATTCACCCTCCTACCCTCATGGACCCCCTAGAAACCCCCACCACATAGGACAACCCGCCCACTCCCTTGGAAACCCACCACCACACTGGACACCCCCCCACACCCCCGGACACCCCCTGGATAACCACCTCTCATGGACAACCCCCACCCCCTGGACAACCCTCTCACCTTCATGGATACCATCTCACCCCATTTAACATCATGGAAACCCCAAACTAACTAGATATCACTCCCATACCCATCAAAAACACCACCCTATTGTACACACCCATACCCTTGGACACCTCATGGACTCCCCCATCCTAGATAGCCCCCACCCCCCTTTGATAACCATCCCACCTTCTAGTACAGTATCCCACCCCCATGGACATCCTGGACACCACCTACCCACTAGAAATAACCCCCACACCCCTGGAAACACCCCCAAACCCCCTAGACAACCCCCACACCTCTGGACACCCACTCGACAACCCCCCGCCCTCCTGGACAACCCCCAAACTCCGGGATATCCCTCCTAACATCATATACTCCCTCCCACCCCCATGATCACCCAGGAAATCCCCACCCCACTAGACATCCCTCCAACACCCCTAGAACCCCCCCCCCCCACCCCACTGGACACCCCACAACACCCATGTACATTCCCTGGATATCCCCCACCTTCCTAGACAGTCCCTACCCCCGGGACAACCCTCCCACCCTCCCGGACACCCACACACCCCCATGAACACCATGTTCATCCCCACCACAATGGATATCCCTCCTAGACCCCTGAAACCCCCACCCCACTGGACACCCCCACACCCCTTGACAACAAATGAACAACCCCCCTCTTGGACAATCCCCTCTCCCCCGGATACCCTCCCAGCCTCCTGGACCCCATTTGTAAGAACTTAGATCGTATTTTTAGGTATTTTTTCCCTTTATGCTTGTTTTTTTAGAAAAATATGAATTTTTGGAAATTTTTGAAATACACTCCTTGTATATTATGACTATACACCATGTAATCTGTTGCCTCATGAAGCACTGTGCGGTCTTTTTAATGGCCGCACACTCCGCCGTGTGGGGTTAAAATGGAGGCCACCTAAAGAGGAATACATGAGAGGCTAGTACATGTCGTGTACTTCTAATGTACACACCATGTATTTATTTTTTTCATTAAACCTAACAAGGTCGCATATAATCTCTAGAAAGGCCTTCATATTGACCTAGTTCATATTAGAGAACCTTTATGACCGTGATATTCCTCTGTGCCCCTAACTGAGCATCCAATCTCTGACTCGACCAAGGTCGATTGCGCGGGGATAGCCTTAGTGATCTATTCCATCTTCCATATCATTGATTCATGATTCATCCTCATTATTATGTTATCCTCGATTGATCATTTTGAGGGTTTTTTATGATATACCATGTTTTTGGGTGATTCACGGCTTGAGGTTCACGTATAGCGATCTCCCAACACCGAGGTAAGTGGTTTGTGCCTTTTCGTAGGATTTCTTTGAGTAATATTTGAAATTATATCCAATAACCTTGAATGGGGAGTTCCATGTTTATAGTTTTAACCCTGTTAATTTCCTATTATGCTAGTAAGAATGTGTAGAGGATAGTTGAATGCGAATATGATTGATTTCTATACATTTGAATTGTTTTCACATGATGTTATGTTTATGACTATTCGTTCCTATTTATCCGGTTAGGCTTCCTTGATGTTATCTCATGCCTAGTATTGTAGGATGGATTGAATATTTCATCTGACATGCTTGTTAGGCTGTAGACTATTTAGCCAAGTATTTCTTGAGATTTACATTAGCTGTATTGCATTGATAAGCTTGTTTGACATAATTTGGGCCGTGAGATCTTGGTGTAGTAGACTATAAGAGGAAATTACCATGTGAGCATTCTTAGAGAGTCTTTATCACTTTTGACTGTAAAAGTAATTGACTATGTGAGCTTCCTCAAATAGTCTTTATCAGTTTTTTTCAATGAGGGGAATTGAATCTGAGTTCTTCCTTAGAGATTCATTATTTACATTATACTATAATGGGAATTGACTGTGAGTGAATCCTCATAGAGTCTTTTTTATATCATTATAATTTGAACCTGAGGGGTATATTGTGCATGATTTCCAAAGGATTTATTTTGCTTCTAGTTAGGACTAGATGGGATAGGCTATTTGTACTTCCCATAGGGCGACCTGTGTGAGTTTTCTAGCTTTATTAGTTGTTTACATGATATATGAAACTATTGGAAATGTTACTATTGAGTACTTCTTTGGTTACTGTCTTCATTTTCTTATTAATAGACATATATTAACTGAATGTTAGTCACATATTGTTTGGAGGTTTCCTACTAGGATTTATTCTCATACCCTATTTGGGCAATGTTTTTGGGACCAAACAAATTATATATATTTAGGAATGGATAAGATCAAGTGCCCTTCTACTTCAGGCACATGAGTGATTTGATGTAGGAGAGCATGGGACTAAGATGAGGATTGCAATGCTGAGGACATGTCATCGGTTATCTTTTTTGTACTTTGGTTTTGTACTATTTGTATTTCATTATTATGTTTTGATTAGATACTTTTCTAGGCATACGTATCATGAATCATACTTTGATATATGTTCTCCAGTTGTTTTTTCATTAGTCTTCTGTTGTTTACTTATTGTATGTTTTACTGCATCAACTATTGTATATATGTTTTAATTCCACTGTGTTAGTCCGCTAATGAGGGCATTGTTTCCGAACTATCACACACAAGGCCCTCGGTGCTAGTCGGTAGCCTCTGAAATTGGGGAAAATGTGCTTGAGGCCATGTGACCAACCGGGTACGGGCACCTCTAGGTGGCTTCTTTAACCGGGATGTTACAAAGTGGTATTTGAGGGATTTTTTTTATTGACTTATTTTTTGGAGACAATAGTCAGGGATAAGACGGAATTGGTACATGGTAATAAGATAGGCCTGGGAGTACCTAACCCACATATAGGGAAAAGCCAATCTACCTTATTAATTACATGTTTTCTAGTTTTTCAATAATTACAGATGACTTGATTTCACCTTGAGTGATTCACATTTTTTTAAAGTTATTATTGATGATATTGAGGTTCTCTATCTATTGCAACATGATGAGATGAGGGTATTCCATCTAATTCATTATATGTGAACTTTCTAGGAATCACATGTCATGTATTATTTCCCTTCCATTTATAATGCATGAAAAATTGAATGTGGTTGTGATAGATGTTCTGATAAATATGCATGATGTTGTGATATATGCATTGATAAAAATACCTGCTATTTGATATGGTATTATTTTTGTATGGTTTTTTTAAATGAATTCCAAACATTGGTTATTGAGGAGTTATGGGACCTCATGTGCAATGCCCCGACCCCAAAAGCCCAGAGTTGGGGCATTTTGATGTATCACTAACATTATTACAGGGAATCAAGTCCTGAAAGACCGATCAATTTAGCAGTTTCAGAAAATAGATTACATACATTAACATTACATTATACTTTCTATCATAAAACACAAAAAATTCCTTTGAGAATACAATTTTTCTCTTAGCATAAAACTGCATCTCAGACAGAAAACACTTCTTGGGATCCTGCGAAAATAAAACATTGAAAGGGGTGAGCTAAAATGCTCAGTAAGGACAACAATATAGTGGAATATATCATAAATAAGCCTAAATATTTAAGGCAATGTATAAAACTAAAAAAAACATTTTTAAACTTGAACTTCAGCATAATATAGCAACGATAAAATAAAAATAATACTATTTAGTTACTCACATGAATATTCAAATAGTCGAATAATCAAATGCAATATCAATAGCCACATTCATAATTATGAAATGCATTATTCCAGACTCTTAAAATCACATATTCAAGGCCTTGTGCCAAGAATAAAAATTATATTTTGTCAATGCCTTGTTCCAAGACACTTGTTTGTCTCACGAGACCTACCTATACATCAAGGAGCTATAACGGGCCCCACCCATCGCTAACTATGCCCAATGCATTCCTCATATGAATAGGTTTAAACATAACATTAACATTTGTATAAAAAATAGAATACAAAATGTCCGTACATTATCCATAAACCATAAATGGTGTAAAAATTAACACATCCATTGTCAATCATTTCACAAAACATTCAATACAATATAGAAGTTTTGTATCATAATAAATCAACTTCAAATTAGCTTAAAATCCATCATAAGATGTAGACATAGATGAAATCATAACCTTCTTTAGATAAAGTTCACATTATATTTGGAAATCATTTATGAAAACATTTATTTTGGAAATATTCTTATAATATTGTATGGGAAGCTTCGACGATGTTATAACAGTGGAAAATATCAGCACCCTCCTTATAAGTAAAAAAAGATATTCATGACTAATTTTCATCGAAAAGGTTATAAAGGACATTTTTTGGAAAACGATAGAATGATTCCTTTATAAACATCTTATAAAAGTCAAACAAGGGTATAAATGACTTTAATCCATCTTCTATAAAATATTGAGAATGTTTTGAAATAAATTTTTAAGAAACATTGATGTGGATAATAAAGTGGTCCTGATAGATAATTACGTATATACAACCTCAGATAAAGAAGAGATTGTAGAATTAACCTTTTCCTTGAAATTTTTTGTGGTCGAGGGTAGGTTAACCTCGTGTATAATGGTGAAAAAATTGTTATAAAATTAAACAAGAATCATATACATTAATATGATATCATATATGATCTTTTAACATTTCTTTGTTAATAATATCTTAGTATTATTATCGTTTCAGGTGTTAAAGGATTCATTTTCCTTTATATTATTTGTTATGTGAGTCATATTTGATATGGATGGGATTTATCATATTTATATCTAGAATGATATCCAGTATTTAAAAATTATTTTTAATTATCAAATGAAAATTAGTCTTGAAGGTATATGATTGGGATTGAATCTTATCGTGTTAATGGAGATGGTAATTCGTATGTATGCATGAGCTACAATATCATTCTTTTGATATTGAAATAATATATAATTGGATGTTATATCATATATACAGAATCATTATCATGTTATATTTATTATTTTCATCAATTACACATCATTATTATATCCATACAAATAATAATGTATTGAATAACAATTACACCACGACATGGAGACGGTAAGCCCTACATACACACATATGGCGATATGTCAATAAAATGAAGGATACAATAATGAATATGGTTGTACCATATTTATAATAACATCAAAATATATATAAGATACTTGACTTATTATTTTAGAATGAAAACAATAGAGAAATAGTAAGTGGAGAAGAAAGGAACCTGAAAGAGGTGATGAAATATTTACCTCATCTTTTGGGATCTTCCTTTTGATTTGATCAAGAGGGATACATAGGTTGTATTTATAACTAAATTAAAGCCTCTATGATGAAGCAATGAGAGTTTAGAGGGTATTTTGGAAGCGTTCGTCCAAGCTAAAAGGTTTTCATGGTGTGAATTTGAGGGAAGGGAGAGAGCCCTTTTATAAGAGGGGTGAGAGGTACCTTTGGAAAATCTTGAAATATTATTTTATATTAACAACATTTTCAGTTTCTAATGGCTCAAAAAATGGATTCATTAGTGGATAAGGTGGGGATCTCTCTAAAACCACTAAACCAATATGTTTTAGACAGGCTTGGGTTACTATTTTATCCTTATCTTTTATATTTAACTCTAAGTTAAATAGTTTGATATTTACCATGTCCCTTTGTATTTTTATATTATATGGTTAATAAACATACTATAAACTTCCATGAGAACCCAATGTGGTTCATTAATGATAAAAATATCATTATATAAGACTTTTGTCCAAGCCATAGATTTTTAGGAATTGAATATCAATTAATATTATAATATTGGTTTTAAAAACCCTTTTCTGTCAATTTTTACACTATTTGGTATTTTGATTTTTCTAAATTCATAACATCATTATTGATTTGAAATAATATTCATATAACCAACCCTAATATGTCATATTAACCTAGAAAATTATTGGAATTCATAAAAACTATCAAATTGCATTTATTAGGATATTTATAATATCAATTATTTTAATATTTAATTAATTAGGTAATTACTGCATCATCATTTTGTCATAAGTAAATTAAATTATTTAATGTCTAAAAAATATAAATAAAATACCATTATGTAGAAAATTTTATTATATTTCTAATAAATATTTATAGCTAAATTTATCCTCTGTGTAACCCTATATGAAAAATGTTTTAGTTACTAAACATTGATTTTTACTATTTTAACTCTTCTTCAAATTAATTAATAAAAAATGTCTTAATCAAATCCAAGTGGACTATAGATGTTCATATATTATTCCTGTCGTTTTTTAGTTGAATTATAGTTATTCAATAGAATTAGTACACGTGTTAGGGTAATTGTAATATCATTTTACCCTTAATTACCCTATTAACTTTTAATCATGGTAAATAAAAGATAAATGTTACTATTCACTCAACATTATTTTCATCTTATTGAACCACATTTTACATACATATATAAACTTTTTGTCTCGGATTTTTGAAATTCAACTCACAAAAGCAGTAAATTTATGTTTTATGTAAATTTGTAATTTCTCCTAGGAGGTGGGTAAAAGATGGTAAAAAGTTTGATAAAATTTTTATATATCTAAAATTATTATAAACTGAATCGAATTAATTACAATGAAATTATATATATATTATGTATCTATTTTGACATTAAATAATTTTAAATAAAATAAATAATTATAAAAAGTTGGTTTTAATCAATAACTCATGGTTTTATCACTATTCATCAAAAATTGAATGTTTTCAGAAAAATACAAAAAAATCACCATAAGTTAGTTTTGATATTCCAAATTCAAAAAAGAATTATATTTTAACAATTTATAAAAATTTATTTTTCTTTATAATATGTAAACTTAATTCCCATTGTCAAAAACAAAAAGCATATTTTTAAGAAATAATAACTATCAAAATATTGACACTTGTTTATGTCCAATTTCAATGTGAAATTACATATAATTACTATCATTGGATAAAATGGTAAAAATATTATCTTATTATAATTCCAAACCATTAAAATGTATAATTAAACTCTATTAATTATTTTGATTAAAAAAATTTGTTTTCAGTTAAAATATAGTATTTTTTACTATTCCCAAAAATATGAAAGTTATCAGAAAAACACCAAAAATTTAGGGAAACTAAATTCATTTGTCTCTATTATAAAAAAATGTTTATGTTTTCTAATTGAATATATAAAACTTTCAAATATTGGATTTAAAAATGGTTGTCCATTAATAGGTGGTAAAATTTAAATTTTTTAAAAAAGCATCATTTTTATGAAAAATTTAATTTGTTCTTACATTATGTCTGAGAAACTCATTATATGGATTTCAGAATTATAAGGATTATATAATGTTCAAAATTCAGTTAATACAATTCATAGCTACTTTTGAACATCTTGTTTTGTTAGTCATGCTTCCCTGGAACTCAGTTTTGTGTGTAGTGGATGTTTTTGAATTACATAGAAGAAATAATGAACTATGAAATCCTGGGTTGTTAAATTCTTCCATCCTTATATAAAATTCATCCTCGCAATTCAAAATTGTTCTTCGATAATAAAAGGATGAAAATAAAAGTTACCATTTTGGGAAAAACCCATATCGGAAATTGGGTTAATAAAATTTCTGTCGTAATAAGAGGAAAATAGAAATGAAAGGGTCACCACCCAATTATGTTCCTGATTAGTAGAAAATTTGTGGAAATTAGAGACACATAATTAGATAAAAAATGTAAATATTTATAGGGAGTGATTTAGGTCATCAGTCACAAACAATTGTATAATCTAGGTGGTCAAAGCCATTAATCTATGATGATTTAAAATATCAGTAGTTCAAAAAATAGAAGGTATTAGGATAAAACAATTTTAGTTTTAATATCACTTACCTAATGTTTATGAATTAATTTCTTCATAGATTAAGAGAAGAAAAAAATATATACATGAAATGTGGATTCCATCCTTTAACTAATTTCTACTACAAACTCATCTTTCACTTTAAAATATAATAGAACATAAAAATATTTTATTTATCTTATTCATATAGGGGTCCAAATAAATTAATTTATAATTGTTCTACCAGCCCTTTTAAAAAAACTGCATTATTCAATCCAAGAAATTGCAATGGCCTGTGGTAGGTGATACATCATTTTCACCCTTCGGTTAATGGTTCATGTCTCACGGCCTTACCGGATGCGATGGGTGGTTGCCCGCCCTCTGGGTTGTCCTGTTTATGGGAATCCAAAAATAATCTCAAACTTGAATTATCCAAAATACTTCTTTCCAAACTCCCAGTACAAAATTTATATGGAATTAAAACACAATAATGATCCCTTTTCCATGTAATAAGATGTGAAAACCTTTATCATGTATTGTTTTAAAATACTGCAACATCCTGAATTACCATAAAACCTTATTGATTATATTCATGCACCCTTATTCCTTATTGAATACTATATATACATTTTCTATCCAAAAAATGTTTTAAACTCCAAATATTAGGGAATATAAAATTAATTAATCAGTATAAAGGTATTCAAGAATATCCAATATAATTTATACAAATCAATCCTATATTAATTCAAAATCACTACCTTGGTATCAGAACCATATTATGGTTTATCATTCTCTCAGCAATATATTTTCCAAAAATTAAACTTATTGTTGAGTCACTTAAACTGGTTCCGCACAATCTCATATCCTTAATGAAATAATACTTCAGTATAATCCTTTTATACTCTATAATTGTTATAACATGTACATCATTAATACAATACTCAAATGACATAGTACTTTAATAAAAACCGATGAACTCTTAATAATTCCTCTTCATCATAGGTAGTATCATAACTAGAATATTATCCAATATCAGAATTTAGGGTATACTCTGATGATTTGGACATTGATTCGCATAGTGTCCCAACTCCATGAAGATGAATCATTTTATATTTGAAACTTTTTTCTTACCCTTGAAATCACGTACTTGGTGTCCTTTTTCAGCCCAATTATAACAAACTCTAATTCACTTCACGTATTTACAATGTAGATTACTTCCACAGTTATCACATATGGGAAAATAATTCTTTTCCCTCATCCATTTATCCATCTTTATCTCTTCCATCCTTATGTTATCTTGCTTCCATTAAAATAAATTGGCCTTAGAAACATCATTACTTATCTTATTAACACATGATACTACTTCTTCATATGTTGAGAATACATGGGAGACCATTATCCTTGTAAATGTTTTCTTAAAACCATGAATGAAATGATCCGTCTAACTCTATGGATCATACATATTGCTGGAGTTAAAATTTATTCTAATGGGTGCCATTTCTATACAATGGCTTACATTATGTCAGTTTATGAATTGTAATGAATAATTACAAACATGTAAAATACTTAATGTAAATTGAACAGTTTATGGATATAATCTATAACCATAAAAATATTTTCATTATGGAGGTATATACATGTAAATCCATCATAATGATTTTTAATGAATATGAGAATTATCTTAAGCATACCCCCCATGAGTTTTGTAACCAAGAGTGTAGTAAGGCCTGTTGTCATGCACTAGTTCCTATTCGAGCCTAGATCAATGCCGTGTTTTTAGGTTTTACCCCTCTATATATCTATGCCAGAGCCTCCTCTACCTGCTCGTATCTAGACATAGATGTATTATCTTGGAAAACTCAAAAAATCTCTACATTACGTATATTATTGGAAGTTATTATATACTACTCCTCAATGTCTATCAATGGGTAATGTTCTCTAATAAGAGTTTATCTAAATCTAGTTTTATTGGTTTGTATTAAACTTCCTATGATACCAACTGTAACGCCCTAACCCCAAAAGCCCAGAGTTAGTGCATTATTACGTATCATTTGCATTATTACAAGGAATAAAGTCCCAAAAGACCGATAAGTTTAGCAGCATTGGAAAATAGAATACATAAAAGAACACTATATTACACTTTCTAACATACAAAACAAATAAATACTTTGATAATTCCATTTTTTCATTAGCTTAAACTTACTTCTCAAACATAAAACAGTTCTTGGGATTCTAGGAAAAAAAAACATAGAAATGGGTGAGCTAAGATGCTCAGTAAGGATAACAATATAGCGGAATCCTTCATAAATAAGTCTAAAAATTTAAGGAAATGAATAAAACTAAAACAAAATCCTTTTTAAACTTTATCTTCAGCATAACATGTCAAAGATAAAACAAAAACAATACCATTGTCATACTCATATGGATATTCTACCTGTCGAATAATCACATGAAATATCAATATCCACATTCATTATGATGTAATGCATAATGGAATACTTTCATAACAATATAGTCAAGGTCTTGTGCCAAGACTACAAATAAGATTTTGTCAAGTCCTTTTTCAAAGACACTAGTTTTTTTCATGAGACATAACTATGCATTGAGGAGCAATAGCAGGCACCAATTGTCACTTACTATGTCCAATGCATTCCTCATATGAAAATGGTTTAACCTAACCTAAACATTCATATTAAAATTAGCATACCAAATGTAAATACAATATCCATTAATCATGAATGGTGTAAAAATAACACATCCGTAGTCAAACATATCAAAAACCTACAATACAATATGTATGTTTTGTATCATAATAAATCAACATCATATAAGCTTAAAATCCATCAAAGGATGTTGACGTAGATGAAATCAAAAACATTTTTTATAGATATATCTCTTTCTATTATGAAATCATCTAAGAAAAAACTTAATTTTGAAATATTATTATAATCTTTTTAGGGCAGTTTCAACGATTTTATAATAGTGGAAAATAGCCATACCCGCCGTATAGGTTAAAAAATTTATTCTTAACTTAATTTTTTCAAAAAGGTTATAAAGGACCTCGTTTGAAAAATGACAGAAATATTCCTTTATAAACATCTTATAAAAGAAAAACAAGGGTATAAATGGATTTAACCCATAGTCAATATAATATTAAGAATGTTTTGAAATACATTTTTATGAAATATGTATGTGGATAATAAAGAGGTCTCAGTAGATAATTACTTAAAAACAACCTTAGATAATGAAGAGATTGTAGAATTAACTCTCACCTTGTACTTTTCCTTGGTCAAGTGTAGGTAACATCCTGTATAATGGTGAAAAAATGTTATTAAATTATACAAGAATCATATACAATAATATGATATCATATATGATCTTTTAACATTGCTTTGTTAATAATATCATAGTATTATCGTCATTTCTGTTGTTACCAGATTCATTTTCCATTATATTCATTGTTATATGAGTCATACATGTTATGGATGGGATGTATCTTATTAATATCTATAATGATACAAAGTTTATAAACATTATTTTTAGTCATCAAATTAATATTTGTCTTGAATGTATATGAATAGGATTGAATTTCATCGCATTCGTGGAGACAGAAATCCGCACATACGCACGAGCGACAATATCATTCCATTGATATTAAAATAATATATAATTGGATAGTATATCATATATAAATAATAATTATCATGTTATATTAATTATTTATATCCATTACAGAAAATATTTATACCCATCCAAATAATAATGTATTGAAAAAAAATTACACCATGACGTGGAGACGATTAGTCGAACGTACACAGATATGGTAGAATGTTAGTCAAAGGATGGATAGAATAATGAAAATGGATATAGCATATTAATAATAACATCACAGTACTTAGAAGATACTAGAGTTCTTATTTTGGAATGGAAACACTAAAGAAAGTGAAAGTGGAAGAAGAAAGGAACTTGAAAGAGGTGGGGAAATATTTACATCATTTTCGTGTTATTCCTTTTCATTTGATAAAATGGCTCCATAGAATGCTTTTATGACTAAAGGAAGGCCTATAGGATGAATGGAGGACAGTTGAGAGGGTATTTATGAAGAGTTTGGCCAAGACAAAAGCCTTTTAAGGAGTTAATTTGAGGGAATGGGGAGTGCCCTTTAATAAGAGCGGCGTGGGGTACCTTATGAATAAATAGAAATATTATTGTATAATAATATAAAATTCGTTTTATAATGGCTATAAAATGGATTATTTAAAGAATAACGTGGGAATGGGTCGAAAACCAACCATCCCATAGGATTTAGATAGATTTGGGTTACTATATTAACCTTATCATTTATATTTAACTCTAAGTTAAATATTTTTACATTTACCATGTCTCTTTATATTTTTATATTATGTGGTTAATAAACATAATATAAACATAAAAGATAATCCCAAGTGTTTAATTAATGATAAAAATATCATTATATATTTCTTTTGTCCAATCATTATAATTTTAGGAATAAAATATCAACTAATAATATAAAATTTGTTTTAAAAACTCTATTATGTCAATTTGGACACTATTTGATATTTTGTTTTTTCTAAATTCATAACAGCAATGTTTCATTGAAAAAAATTCATCTAACCTACACTAATATGTCATATTAACCTATAAAATTAGTTCAATTCATATAAAGTCTGAAATTACATTTATTTAGATATTTATAATATCAATAATTTTAATATTTCATTAATTATGTAATTATGGCATCATCATTGTGTCATAAATAAAATAATTTACTTAATAAGTAAAAAGTATAAATAAAATACCATTATTTAGGAAATATTTTTATATTTCTAATTAATATTTATAGTGGAATTTATCTTCTGTGTAGAAATATAATAAAAATTCTTTTGTTATTAAGCTTTGATTTTAACTCTTTTACTCTTCTTTGAATTAAATAATAATAAATGGCCTAATCTAATCTAAGTGAACCAAAGAGGTTAATATTTTACTTATAAAGTTTTTTTGGTTTAATTATACTTATCTAATAGAATTAAGACATGTGTTAGGGAAATAATAATATCATCTTTACCCTTAGTTACCCTATTTACTTTTAACCGTGGTAAATAAAAGTAAAAAAGATATTATTCACCAAAAAGTATTTTCATCTTATTGAACCAAATTTTACTTACTGATATCAACCTTGTCTCTAATTGTTTTGAAATTCAACTCACAGAAGTGGTAAAATTATGTTTTATGTGAATTAGAAAATGCTCCGAAGAGGTGGGTAAAAGGCGGTAAAAAGTTTGATAACATTTCTATATATCTAAAATTATTATAAACTAACTCCAATTAATTATGTTGAACATATATATGTATTATTTATCTATTTTGACATAAATTATATTTAAAAAAAATTAAATAATTATAAATAGACAGTTTCAAAAAATAACTCAGTGTTTTTCTCAATTCAAAAAAAAATTGAATGTTTTAAGAAAAATACCAGAAATTCACCCTAAGGTAAAATTGATATTCCAAATTGAAAAAAAAAATTCTATTTTACCAATTTCAAAACATAGAAGTTTCTTTAATTAGTTTAAAATTATTTCCCGTTCTAAAAACCAAAATGCGCATTTTTATGAAATAATATCTATCAAAAGATTGAAACTTGTTTATGTCCAATTTCAATGTGAAATTACATACAATGATCATATTTGGATTAAACGGTAAAAATATAATCTAATTATACTTCCTAACCATTAAAATATATAACTCAAAAATATATAATATTTTGATTAAAAAAGTTGATTTCAGTTTAAATATAGTATTTTTCACTATTCACCCATATATTAAAGTTATCCGAAAAATACAAAAATTTATTGAAAATGAATTATTATGTCTTGATTCTAAAGAAGAATTATATTTTTTAAAATTTAATATATAAAAGTTTCAAATATTTGATTTAAAATGGGTTCTCTATTAAAATGTCGTAAAATTTCATTTTTTAAAAAGATTTCTCTTATCTGAAAAAATGAACTTCTTCTTACATTATGTCTAAGAAACTCATAATATGGTTTTTAAAATAATAAGGATTATATAATGTTCAAAATTCAGTTAATACTATTTATAACCTCTTTTTAACAACTAGTTTGGTAAGTTGTGGTGTGCTTGAGCTCAGTGTTGTATGTAGTGCAAGTTATTGAATTACTTTAAAAAATAACGTACTATGAAATCATGGAGTGTAACATCATGGATCAGAAATTGGTGGATCATTTCCTTGTTTTCCTTGTAATAACATATATAAGATGCCAATCATTGATTTTTAGGGAGTATGTCCCCTCAGAGATCGAAATTTGGTACCATATTGTTCGATTAAGTGTTTTTTAGGGTTCCAAAGTAGTTTCTGAGGCATACAATCTAAAAAAACATAGAATACATGTCATGTAATGTTTAATACATTCCATGTGTTCTATTATTCAGGAAGAAAACGTTTTTCTTAAGTACATGTCCATTACATTTTGTACACTCCATGTAGTTCCTAACCGTTTCCCGGACTATGTGGGCAGAGACATGGGGATTGGAATCTATGACAGGACATGCTATGTACAGGATGTACATGTTTTGTTGAAGAAACATATATCCAGCCATGTCACGAACAACACTGGTGGGAAAAAACTCTTTGTACAACCCTTCTGTGACACAAACACGCCGTGTAGAGTCAGTCGTGTAATAGGTCGTGCCACAAACAACACAGGTCGATGAAGCTCGTCTTGTACTCTCTGTGACTAGAAAGAACATGATGTGTAGTCTTGTTCTAGGGTAATCATGTAGCATAGTCATGTAGAAGAAATTGGGAAGGGGAAGAGAAGTAAAGTGAACAATGTGTGTTAGGAAAACATGCCATGTGTATGGGGTGTTACAGGACCTAGGTTGGTAGAAGTACACACCCTTGTGAAAGTCATAAGGGAACACACCGTTTAGGTAATATACCCACTGTGTACCTATGTTTTTAAAAAGGTTAAATGCATTATTTCTCATGTTCATTTCTTAAACTTCTAGGTTTCATTCACTATTAATCATGATCTAAGTTGTGCTCTTGACCTTGTAGATTCATGCCACCGAGACATCCTCTGTTTGTATGTCAGTTACAAGGCAATGATCAGACACTGGATATGGTTTTTCAGGGACTTATGGCAGATCCTCCAGTTGTACAAGTCTTGGCACCATCCATAATTCCATACATAGGAGCTAATACATAGTTCTGAGAGGGAATTATGAAGTTCATACAGACCTTCCAGGGAGCACCGCATCCTCCCCCATCTATGGAAGAGTTGACGTGAGTTATCTAGATGATGCACCCTCCCACCTTAATAATGGAAGGAATAACTCATGCTGTAGAGTCATGGATAGAAGCATCATTGACATTGTTTAATCATCTGGAGACGCCTCCAAAAAGGATGGTCAATCTTGCTACGTACATTCATGAAGTCTCCACCATGAGGTGGTCGGATGTTAACTCAAAGATGGGATGCTCTTAAGTCATGTCTAGGGATGAGTTTCAGCACATTTTTTATAACTACATATACCCAGAGATGTTCAGGGTCGAACAAGCTTGAGAGTATATGAGTTTTGAGAATTGTACTATTTCTCTTTTGGTGTATTTCTCTTGGTTCACTGAGTTGCATCACATTACACCATTTCTAGGGAAAGATGTGTGGTTCCTTCAACATATTTTTGAGGATGGTCTCAGGTAGGATATCTGTTCTATGGTGAACATCATCCGGTTGACATAGATATATTCTATAGCCATCCATGCATTGATCATTAAGAACAATCTGGGAGATTCTAGAGTTGTGAGCTAGGGTGATTCGGCATCCAGAGTTAGTGTTCTGCCATCTGATAGTAGGAAGTGCTATTGGAAGACTGCACATTGAGATCTGAGTAGTCATGATGAATAATTTGGTAGCTAGGTGGTATGATTCCAGTGCAGGAAGAGTGGGCATACGAGGACACATTGCCCACGATACCTAGTGGAGTGTCGATAATTCAACAAGATGGGTCATCTTCGGCATTTCTATTTGTTCTTTTCACCAGAAACTGGTGACATGAGTTCTTCTATTTCTCCACATATAAGAGAAGCACCACTGGTTATTCATCAGTATGGGAACTGTAGTCCTTCCAGCCATTCCGGATGAGTTGTTGGTTGTGACAGTGGTAGTCACTCTCTAGGAATTCAGCAACAACAAGGTGAATCAGCTCTGAGTGGTTAGGAAGGGTCATAGGGCCATGGTACAGGTCATAATTTTGTGGTGGAGTGGACCTATAAGAAGCAGGATCTCAGAAGTTCTACAGTTTGAGGTATAATCTTAGTGTCCTCAGTTTAAGCTTCTGCTCTTTTTGATACATGGGCATCCCATAGATTTATATCTCTTAATATTTTGGAGATCCTTAGGATCTATACCTTTTGTTCTCATAAAATCTTGATGCTAGAAACTCTTTTGGGGATTAGATCATCTAGTCTTCATCAATGAATGGAGTTCCCTCTAGAGGTTGGTTAGTGTCACTTTTTATGGAACCTCTATTTTCTAGAGATGACGGTCTATTTTTTCATTCTCAAAGTGGACTTGTTAGTTCCCTTCTAGGTAGTCGTCGACTATTATATTTTTAGGGTTATACTTACATCCATAGAGGGTGGATTGTTTCTTCTTAAGGGAAAATGGTATGTCCAAGAGAGTAGAGCGGGACCCGAGCATCATGGGTTGGGAGGAGTTACAACCTAGATTGCTAGTCTATATCTGGATGACCAAGGGACTTCACATATAGACTTTCCTCCAGTGGTGGATCATTTCAGGGATGTCTTTCTAGAGGAATTTTTAGGTTTTCCTCCAGAGTGTGAGGAATAATTTTCTTTTGAACTCGTTCTTGGAGTGACAATGGTGTCCATTCCTCCTTATTGGATGGCTACACCAGTGTCACAGGAGGTCAAGAAGAAGTTAGAGGAGTTACAGCCAAAGGGCTTCATCCAACAGAGTACTTATCCATGGGTATTGTCTATATTATTTGCGATGAATGTAGAAGGTACCCTCAGGCTTTGTGTGGATTATCGGAAGCTGAACTAGTTGATGGTCAAGAACCAATATCCATTGTCGAGGATTGATGATCTCTTTAAACAACATAGAGGAACCTAGGTGTTCTCTTAGGTTGACATGATATCCTATTACCATAATTTGTGAATTAGACCATCTGATATACCACTTAAATCTTTCTGGAGTAGATATGTTCTATACGAGTATGTGTTTATGTCGTTTGGTATCACGAACGTGCCTGCAGTCTTCATGGAACTGATGAACTGAGTGTTCTATCTATACATGTATTATTTCAAGGTGGTTTTCATGGATAATATATTTGTGTACTCTCACACTAAACATGATCATTATACCATTCTAGATATCATTCTGAGTACATTGAGAGAGTATTAGTTATATTCTAATCTCTTAAAATGCCACTTTTGGAAGGACGAGATTTATTTCATGGGTCATGTTATCTTAGAATCAATAGTATCAGTCGACCCAGAGATAGTGAGAGTTTTAGTTTCTTAGGAGCATCCAATGAATGTATTTGAGGTATGATGTTATCTAGAGATGGATGGATACTACAGACATTTCATACAGGATATTTCATGCCTAGCAGCACTGTTGACAGGATTGACTAAGTAGGGTGCAAGGTTCTCGTGGTTATATTCTTATGAGTAAGCCTTTCTGGAGATGAAAGGGATACTAGCTTTATCAATGATACTAGTCTTTCCCATGCCAGGAAGGAGCTATACAATTTACTTTGATACTTCAAGTATCGGCCTGGGTGTTTTGGTTATGCTAGGGGAAGGTGTCACTACGTACGTGTCTCAATAGTTGATGCCACATGAGAGAAATTACCTGACACATGATCTAAAGTTAGTGGCAGTTGATCAAGCATTATACATTTTGAAACATCATCTTAGTGGATAAATTTTATTTCAAAAACCACAAAAGCCTTAATTAATTCTTCACTCAGCGTGACCAGAATCTGAGATGACATTGGTGGGTTGAGTACCTTTAGTATTTTAACATCGATCATTCTTATACACGTGGGAAAGGAATGGTCGTGGATGGTTTTTCGAGAAGCAGGACTAATATACTGGCAGTAAATGAGTCCATCTGTGAGTGGTAGCTTATGGATATGTTCTCTGAGATGAATTTGGAGGTGAATGATAGACATGGGAAGATGCTACTTTCTTCTTTAGCTCTTACCTATACTCTTCATAATCTAGCGCGAATGAGGTGGCTATCTGATTCTAAATGTCTAGTCATATGAGAAACGGTGTCATGAGATGACCGAATTACTAGTTGGACCATATGCGAGGATGAGATCTTGGGTTTCCATGGGCTCATATGAGTGCCAGTAGACATACGTGAGGAGCTAATGTGGGACTTTTATTCCTCAATTTGGGCCATTAATCCTGGTGTCACCAAGATGTATCGTGATCTAAAACATCAGAATTGGTGTTTCAGTATGAAAGTTTATGTTGTTGGTTTCCTCATGAATCATTCCACCTATCAGTAGGTGAATGCAATGAATTGTTGAAAAGAATGTCTTTTACACAAGTTACCCAATCTATAGTGAAAGTGGAATGATGTCCTGATAGATTTTGTGACATGGATTCCAAGGTCGCCTCGAGTTAATGATGCAGTATGGATTGTCATTGATAGACTCACAACGGTTTATCACTTATTTCCGATCAAGGAGGACATCAGCGTGGATGAGATAGGACGTTTGTACATCTGGGAGGTTGTGTGATTTCATGAATTTCCACACTCCATTGTTTCAGACAGAGATTCACATTTTTCTTCGCGGGTTTGACAGGGGATTCAGAAGGATTTGGGAACACAATTAATTTTGAGTACATCTTACCATCCTCACATAGATGGTTATTTTTAGCATACTATTCCAGAGCATAAGTTCATGATACAAGAATGAATTCTGGATTTTGGAGGTTCGTAGGAGAATAACATACCTCTTGTGTAGTTTTCCTATAATAATAGTTTTTAAGAAACTATTCTAATGGAACCTTATGTGGATTCGAACAGTAGGTCATGCTGATCACCCTGAGGTTGGCTAGAGGTAGGAGAGGTGGATATGTTGGGACCTCATCTTCTTCAGGAGGCCACAAAGTAGATTGTGTTGATTCAAAAAAGGATGGCTACCTCACAGTCTCAAGAGAAATCTTCTACTGATAAGCGAATACGACCTATGGAGTTCATGGTCGGGGAATAGGTTCTTATGCATGTCACACTGAGGTTAGGGAACAAAAGGATTAGAAGACAGTGTAAGCTTATTTTAAGGTACTATGGGTCATTTGAGGTGTGGGAAATAGTTGGACTTGTTGACTATTGGTTGTAGTTACCTCAGAGGTACTAGTCTATGCACGACTTGTTCCATGTTTCCCAGCTTCAATGTTACTTCTCAAACCCATTTCATGTATTCCAACCCAAGGAGGGTGAGTTGGAAGTGGATGCATCTTTTGAGGAGCATCCTATTTGGATTTTTGTTTTAAGTATGAAGGTTCTCCATGGATAGTCTGTTACTCTGGTACGAGTGCTATGGATGAACATGTGAATATAGGATGAGACATGGGAGAGGGAGGTAGATGTATGATCACAGTTTCCGGAGCTATTCTGCTTTTCTTATTCTATGCTGCCTTTCTAGAGAAATTCGGGGATGAATTTATTTAAGGGGGGAATTTTGTAAGAACCCAAATCTTGTTTTCACGTATTTTTTTCCTTTTTTGGTTTTTTTTTGAAAAAAAGGGGAATTTTTTGGAAATTTATGAAGTACACATTGTGTACATTATGAGTATATTCCATGTACTCGGTTACCGCATGAAGCCATATGCTATCCATGTAATGATGGCACACCCAACCATCTAGGGGTGACCTGGAGGCCGCCTAAAGCGGAGTACAGAAATGCCTAGTACACATCATGTTCTTCCAAATTACACACCATGTATTTTTTTTCATTAAACTAACCGAGGTCATGTATAATCACCAGAAATTACATCTTCTCAACCTAGTTCATCCGAGAGAACTCGTACAACCACGATCTTCCTCCGAGCCCCGACTGATCATGCAATCACTAATTTGACTCCTGTTGATTGCATTGAGATTCCCTTAGTATGATCTTCATTCATCAAGTGATTTGTTTCCTGAATCCTCACACATCCAATGGTATCCTTGGTTGAACATTTTGAGCATTTTTGTAGATCTACAATGTTCTTGAGAGATTCAAGGCTTAAGATTCATGTATAGTGATCTCTAAACACCAAGGTAGGTGATTTATTCCTTTACGATCAATTTCATTGAGTAATATGTGCAATTATATCCAATACACTAGAATGGGGTGTTTCATGTTTACTAATTTAATCCTATTAATTGATTGTTATGATTGTATATGTGCATTGAAGTTGATTTTATATGAATAGGGTTGATTGCAATGATTGGGAAGTGTTTGCACATGCATGTTCTTCTTACAGGCATTTGGTCATGTTTAGAATGTTAGGTTTCCTAAATTTTTTCCCATTAATAGTATTGTCGGATGGAGTGAATAATTTATCTGACATTCTTATTATGCTATTGACTATTTAGCCACATAGTTATTGAGGTTTACTTTGTATGTATTGAATTTCTATGCTCATTTGACAGAAACAGGACCATGAGAAACATGTGTAGTAGACTATAAGGGGAATTGACTGTGTGAGCCTCCTAAGAGAGTCTTTATCACTTTTTAATAGAAGGGTAATTGACCGTTCAAGCTTCCTTAGAGAGTCTTTATCACTTTTGGATATGATGGGAATTGACTGTGAGTCATTCCTTAGAGATTTTTTATTTATATTAGATTATAAGGGAATTGACTATGAGTACTACCTCAGAGAGTCTTTGTTATGTCCTTGTATGTTTACCTAGAGGGGTAGAGTTTGTGTGCTTCATAGAGGGTTGCTTGTGCTTCTAGGTAGGACCAGAAGGGGTGAGCTGTGATTACTTCTCATTGGACCACCTGTTGGTGTTTTCCTGATTGATTAGCTATTTATAGTATATATGAATCTGAATGATTTGAAGCTGTAGGATTGGTTATTGCTGAGCACTTCCTAGTTTACTGCACTCTTTTTCTTATTACAAGTCATATATTAACTGAATGTTACACACAAATCTTATGGTGGTTTTCTACTGGGATTTAGACTCACAACCTGTTTGGGCCATGCTTTTGGGCCTACACATATTATATCACTACAGGTATAGATAAGCGAAAGTTCCCTACTATTTCAGTTACTTGTGTGCTTTAGAGTTAGAGAGCATGGGACCAAGATGAGGCTTGCAATGCTAAGAAGATGACATCTATTTTCATTTATTAATTTATTTTAGTTCATTATGTATTCCAAAATTGTGTTTTGTTTGGATTATTTCATAGACATATGTATCATGCAACATCATTTTATATATGTGCTCTAGTTTTTTCTTCATCAGTCTTGTGCAGTTTACTTATTGTATCTTTTTCAACTTCATCTACTATATATCTATTTTAATTCGGTTGTGTTACTCTACCAATGAGGGAATAGTTTCCCCACTATCATACCCAAGGCCCTCTCTGCTAGTCAAAAGACATTGGTGTTTGAGGAAATGTACTTGAGGCCATGGGACCAACCGGGTACAGGCACCTCTAAGTGGCTTTTGGAACTGGGACGTTACACCCTCCCACCCCCATGGACACCCTGGACACCTCCCACCCGACTAGAAATCCCTCCCACACCCCTAGAAACTCCCCACCACAGTGAACACCCCAAAACTTTGGACAACCCACCCCTAGCCTCTTGTATAGCCCTGAAATCCTTGGTTGCCCTCATAGCCTCCTAGAAACCCTGGATACCCCCACCCCACTAGACATCCCTCCCACACCCCTAGAAACTCCCCCACCCCAATGTACACCCCACACCCCTGGAGACACCTTAGACAGCCCCCACCCTCCTAGATAGCCCAAAAACCTCAAGACAACCCTACCAAACTCTTGGACACCCCTCCCATCCCCATAGACACCATGTACACCCCTAGACAGCCCACCCACACCCTTAGAAACCCCCACCCCACTAGACACCCCCAAATCCCTAGATACCCCTTGGACTACCCCCACCCTCCTAGATAGCCCCCACACCCCTGAGCAGCACTCCCATCCACCTAGATGCCACCAACCCCCATGGAAACCATGGACAACCCATACCCCACTAGACAATCCTCCCACTCCCTAAACCCCAACATCCACCCAACTGGACACCCCCTTCCACCCATAGACACCCCATTGACATCCCCCACCCTCTTGGGCAGCCCCCATCCCACTAAATTTCCCTCCCACCCTCATGGACAACCTCCCACACCGACGGACAACCTTCACCCCACTCAATTGGATAGACCTACCACACTCATAGAAACCCCCACCCCACTGGACACCCCCACACCCCTGAACCCCCCCAGACAAGAATCCATACCAGAAAAACCATTATAACTACACTAAAACATGAATCGGATAAAAATTAATCATCCACATATATAACATTAAAAACATATAATGTCATCTGAAAAACCTAAATCCAACATAAAAGAATTCCAAATGCACAATTATAAGGACACTATTAAAAATTTCATTTTACACTACAAAAAAACAAAAATCCAATCCAACATGTATAATAATTTGACCATTTCACTTGTAAGTGTTTGACCTCTTGCACACTATAGGGTTGAGGGTCATAAAATAGCTAAAACTTTAATGGATAATATTTGAAATATATAATGAATAAATCAAATGAAATATTATGGATATTATTGAAAGGAAATATTACTACGTCAAAGTTCACAATTGTTGTTTTTGTAATTATTTCATACATAAATCTTAACATATAATATTTTCAATCAGAGGTGGTTTGTTATTCATGAAAATTTAGTTTAAATGAGTGTAAATTTGAAATATTTTTCAATGTATATGTCAAAAAGTAAAAATTTTAAATGGATATTTAACATTACTTTTACATATTTGATCTTGGAACTCCTTTTCATTGATTTTTTTCGAAGGTTGACCCATACCCCGTTAGAATATAATACTAATAGGATAAATTTAAAAATAATTATTTTATATAAAACTATGAAAAACTTGAATCTTACATTTCCAACATCTTCTTAAATGATTCCTGCACATTTCTATGGACATAGCATATCTAATAAAGTGTTTTCTCCCATGGAAAAAAACCCTAACATCCAATGATAACTAATAAAAGAAAATATCAGGTTAGGGGTTTTTTATGGTAAAAGATAATGAATTATTTTCCAGAGATATGATTCATAACACTCAAAAAAATGAATTATCCAACACTGTGTGATTATATTCTGTATTTTTCTTTTGCAACATAAAGAAATATTTTTTCATCATCCAATTATTGTGCTTCAGCGGAAATAAAATGCTGGTCCATGAATCAATATAAATCAATCATCTCATTCATCTCATACATGTTATAAAGATACCTAATAATAAACAGACATGAGTATAATTTTTTAATAAATATAACGCCGAGAAATGGTGTTAAGACTTACATGGAAATGTTTTTCACAACATTGATTCCCAACTTATCTCTTGTATGAAGATTCATTAAATCATTTTTCACAACCCCACCATTTGTTACACATCCCCAAACATGATCTTCCAATAGAAAATCTTAATGATCCACCAAAAAATTTGAATATCATGACTATCATTCAAGACTACTAGAATTTGTATATGATGTCATATCCATTTTTCACTGATTTTGTCTATATAGTATTTCTTTATCATTGGATTATTCCTATAAAAATAAATAGAAAAATATATTAGTTTTCAAATGTTAAAACAAATTTTATAAAATAAAATAAAATAGAAGACATAACATATAGACCACTATGGTAATTCGTCGCAGAAATCTAGATGGCCAAATTAAGAAATGGAAAATACTATGTTTAACTATCATCACCTCATCTAAAATTTATGGTACTCCGACGAATCTATATATAATAACCTTTACAGTGACCCTATGTTTCTCTACCTCTAACTTTTGGTGATTAACTGTATCTTCAATGCAATATACTCACCCTTATGAAAATATATGATGTTGATGATCATCAACATACAAATCGCAATAAGTATGAAGTTGTGATGGATAATTTGGAAAAAAACAGGGTTCACAGGCTGAGTTGGGGGAGTGGGAGGTACTGGTAGAGGTGGAGGATAAATAATGGGGTCTGTAGTTGGAGGTGGAGGACTTAGAACTGTTGCCTGAAATTTTCTTTGCATATTTTCCAACATAGAATGTACTTATGCTCTATTATTTTCTTCCTGCATCATATTAATATTATTAACATCTTCCTACATGGATTCTTTTTTATAAACACCCTCAATGGAAGAAGATTAAGAACAAGGAAACACTTTTCTTACCGATACACCCATCAGATATCCACTTACACAACTAGGATGTTTGAGCTTTCCTAATGCTGTAGATAAAATATATTACCTCTTAGTAGCTCTAAATACTCCTTGTGAGCACATCTCTTCAAGAAAATCATGTATTAATTAATTGAACATTTCTGTAATGATGTAAATTATATAAAGTATACAGTTAACATAAATAAATAAAATAAATATCATATAATCCTCTCACTTACGATTCTACATTCTTCCGAAAGATATTAACCCTTTTTCCCATCAGAGCTCTCTTCCATTTTTAATATCATTATGGAGGGGTTAGAGGGTAAACCTCTCCAGATCTTGAAGACTCAACTCTCAATTTTTTAAATTTTACACCATCATTATTTATTCCAATCATGTATTCCCTCCCCGAGATAAACTACGAGGTTATACATATTGAGATTGGAACTCATGATGAAATGTGTTTGTTTGTTGTAAATTACAAATAATAAATCCTTAATAAAACATCAAAAAGATCATTTCTATAAGAAAGATTATAAAACTTTACATTTCATTACCAAAAATGAATCTTTTCTTCTATATTCAACAAACATTCTCCATGTGTCTTCATATATGAAAATATATATAAGACATGGATTGTCAGGACTCCTATGACTAAAAATGAAATTAGATACGTGGGTTTATTTAAAATCTCTCTATATCCTATCATTCATATATAATCATTTCTTCTTGACTCCTCCAGAGTCAATAATATCAAATGTCATCTGATAAATAAGATGTAAAATATATTATACGTGAAACATTTAATGAGTATTCAAAAAATTGAAAAAGATCTTACCAAAATAAACTCCCCTAACTAATATATTATCACTTTTTCCTCACTTCTGCAATCATAAAACCAAATTCTCACTTTTCTCTTACCCAAAGTTGATACATAACTTTCAAAATATTATGCATTTTGACTTATAGGATTATCATTCTCATTAAACTCAATGTGTATCCTCTGGTCCTGTGTATGAGAAAGTGATAAATTTGGTTAATGTGTGCACCCATGTTTACCAACTCATGAACTCATCTTGGTCATTATGGGAGCACATGAGAATGATTGAGGAACATCAAGAAGAGCATGTGATTGTTCCTCCCTAGAGGTATGTTCAATATGCTCATCTCCAGAATCCTGTGGTTGATCAACTGATGGATCTGTCATTTTCATTAATATAAAAAAATAATCATTAGTTCATATATATATATAAATTCAAATATTATAATACTAATGTAAATAGAAAATGGAAAACTGAACTAAGTAATGTAATAATAAATATGGTAAATAAGTAATGCATGTTAAACAATGGTAAAGATGGTAAACATAGTTAAAATGGCAGTGTAATTATCATTCAACAAAATCAATAAATATATATGTTACGTAATGGTAAACTATGTTGAACAATGGAAAACACGGTAAACATGGTAAACATGGCAAAAAAGGTAAATACGGTAGACATGGTAAACATGGTAAACATGCTAGACATGGTAAACCTGGTAAACATGGTAATCAAGGAAACATGGAAATGTAATTTTCATTCCCCAAAAATAATATATTTTTAATTTACTTAATGGTGAAAATAATATACTAAACTAAACTAAATTAAAATAAACATAAAACATCTAATTATTTATTTTAATACGAGTTTTAATAAGGTAAATAAATTGAAATATCAAACAGTTTATGGAAAAAAAATTTACAAGAAATAAACATATGTTACCTGTAATATTTGGAATGTACGGATGGATTTTTTTCCCAAATGCCTTCATCATGATCATTATTTTTGGAAAAAAACATGTCTCGAACATGCAAATCATTATGATATACTAATATTTCAATTCTAGTAGGGTTATCACACAAATAAGCATCTTCATCAAGTTGATCCTCACCAACATATGGTTTTTTCCCTTGTAAAATAACAGACCACTGCATTTCTGATTAATTAACTACATATAAATTTTGTTTTTCTTGTGTTTCCATCATAAAATTATTTATTATGTCTTCCAATATTTTTAGATTATCAACTTCCATTCTAAATTCATCATTTATGACACTATTGTTATCGAAAAAACATTTATAGTTAAAACATGAACATTAATTTTAATTTAATGAACCTCTCATATTTCTTCAATGACTCCATAATATTCACATGGTGTATAAATTAGGTTTTTTTCATTATAGAATGAAAAATTCATTTCTTTTAGAAGCACTAATAGACCACTATTCTAAACTGCACTTTTATGCACTCCGCTGTAGCCACGTAGCTTGTACAAAACTCCGCAACCTCCTCATAAATATAATTTTCAATATTGGAGGCTTTAGGTCAATATAGATTCGTAACATACCCCATCAATAAATTCATATACTGTTCAAAAGGATACATCCAACAAAGTCATATACATCCAAAAATATTTATTTCTCGAACTAGATGAATCATTAAATGCACCATTATATCAAAAAATAATGGAGGAAAATAAATTTCCAATTCAGAAAGTATCGAAATTGAAAATTTTTAAAAAATGTTCAAGTAATTCAGATCAATAAACATATTACAAATTTAATTGAATAAATAACAGAACTTCATTATCATCTTTCTGACATAGATGGGAAATATTCCATGTAGTAAAACTTGTAGAAGTTGTAGCACATTACGTGAAAATCATGAGATTTTATAACTATCAACTCTAAATACTTCAAAGAGAATATTTTTTACATTTGTATAATAAACATGAGGAATGATGATATCATTAAGATAGTGAAAGAATATAATTTTCTCCCGCTTGGATAATGTATGACATGGCGGGGGAAGAAATGTTCATCTTCTATTAGGATTGGGTGCTAACTCCAAAATTTTTCCCATTTATAGTAAGTCTAATCTTATATTCAACCAATATTTTTTTATTTTCTATTAATATCTATCAATGGTCCAATCAAACTATCTTATATATTCTTCTACATGTGCATAACATCGATATAATGTTTCACTTTATGATATATCCAATATGGTAGCTCAAAAAATATTGAACTTTTCTTCCGAATATGTCTATCATTACCATATTTCTGTGTTGTTCCTAATGTCACATCGAGCTTTTCCACACTCTAAAAATAAACATCAGGGAATAATGGTTTTGGAGATATATCAATTTCTTGTGAGCAATTGAATTCCTTTTTAGTCTTCAATATGAGTGATCAATACTCAAAAACATTTGACGACTCAGGTATATTTTTTCCTCACGTAATGAAATTGGCACTATAAAGTCTGTTGTTCAGAAATTGGGCATTCTTTATGCCCCAAAACCCTGTATCCAAACTGATTTCCATATGCTGGTATGTCATTTATAGTGAACATAAGCACTACATGCATTTGAAAATATTCGATTTTATAAGAATCATACACCATAATTTCATCCTCCCATAAATGATTCAAATCGTCAATCAATGGTGACAATAAATCATCAATATCATTTATGGGTTATGTCGAACCAGAGATCATTATAATCGAAATGAAATATTTGTACTTCATACAATATTCCGAATATTGGTTGTAAATTACCAATACAATAGACCATGAACTATGTGTGATACTTAGGATATCGATTCATTCCATCTATGCCCAATCCTATTTTGTTATTTATAATTTTATTTCCATATGTTGGATACTACTCATCAATTTTCTTCCACTATTTATAATTAGCAGGATATGTATTTCTCCATCACATATCCTCTCATTAGCATGAATTCTTATCCTTTTTATATCATGTGGATTAGATAATATTTATTCCAAACAATTAATTATATGAAGATACCAAAATAACTTGGAATGGATCCTTGTAATCTCTACATCAGCCTTTGATTTTTCTTTCAACATATACAATGATGACCTGAATTTAGGACACTCTGAACGAAATTCATATTCCACCCAATATATCATACAAACATTTGGATGGGAATGCATCTTATTGTATCCCAATACAATAGGTTATAATATTTTATTGGCATTAGAATGTGAATCTCAATGATCTAGGACATTTGGAATAATTTCGTTCTACTATTTTAGTTTCTCTATAAAACATTTTTCACTCTATCCATGATTCACCTTCAGGTTAATCAATCATAACACTGCCAAAAAAACTGTAAAATCTATACAACCAGGAAAAAATGGGTTTTTAGCATCACCATATAGACGCACAACTATCCATTCTTCTCAGTTTGTTCTATTATAATATCACGAATCATTTTTTCAATTCCATCGGAGTTACCATATTACAATTAGTCATCATTAGTAGATCTAACATTCAATACAGTTTCACAATGAAATATCCATGGTCTGTATCTTGGACTAAAAAATGACGCTGTAGATGATCATTGATCTCTCTACTTTTCAACTTCTTCATAATCAAACATTTTAGTCATTGGTAGAATAAATATTACTGCTTGTAACATTTCATTTAGAAAATACCAAAAAGGCATTTACACCTTTCTCATACTAATTACTCATTTGAGGTTCCATAATGCTACTTCGGCTCATTACTTCCTATAGAATATATCAAATTTATACATCTTTTTAATATAAGACAAATTTATATTTATATGAAAAATATCTTAATATGAATGTCAAGCACTATTGAAATATAAAACAAATCAATGAGTATTTGAAAAATATATGCATGAAAATGATTTTTTAAAAAAATGTTTTGATATATGAGTTTTAAATTTTTCTTGGATCCTTTCTTCCTAAGGTACACAAAGAATACATCTTGGTGCAACTAGATACCAAATTCACCCTTCTGTAAAAAATAAATAAGAATTATAAATAATTAAATATGTATATATTCACTATTGTAAATAACTCCAATCCCAATGATTTGAATCCATTGGGATATCACCTAAAACCATTGGGAAAGAATACCCTAATGGGTTCACACACTACAGGCATGATGGTCATTGCAATATCCCTATACAAATGATTCTATAGGAACCCTTTGTATAGACTACCTGAAGTTAAAATATGATAATACTTTAAAAGAAATCATTGTGATATATTTATATACCAAGGGGGTGTCCAAGGGGGAGTGTTACAGCTAGGGGTGGTGGGGGGTGTCCAAGGGGGAGTGGTATAGCTAGGGGTGGTGGGGGCTTTCCAAGGGGGTAGGGGATGTCAACGGGTGTAGAGGGTTGTCCAGGGTGTCCAAGGGTGTAGGGGAGTCCATGGGGTGGGGGCCTATCCATGAGAAGGGGTGTCAATTGTGGTGGGTTTTTCCATGGGGTGGGGCGTGGTGTCCAGTGGTGAGGGGTCTTTCTAACCCCTACCCCATTGGACACCACCCCACCCCTTTGGACACCCCATGGACACCACCACAAACCTGGATAGCCCCCCAACCACTAAACAACACCCCCACACCTCTAGAAACCCCACCCTTGGACTCCCCCACCCCCTAGATACCCCTACCCCCCTTGGATAGCCCACTCAACACATGGACACCACCACCACTCCCCTGGTCACCCCCACCCCCCTAGACACTACACCCACCTCTACACCCTTGGACATCCACACCCCCTGGACAGGCCCCCACCCCCTTGACACCACCCCCACCCCCAGGACACCCCTACCACATTTTAATGACCCCTTACCCCTTGGAAACCACCCCTCCCCTACCCCTATGTACTACCCCCAGACACCCAAACACCCCTTGGACACCCCCACCCCTGGATAGCCCTTGACCGCCCTGAACCCAATCCCCACCCCATAGACACCACCAAATCCTTGGAAAGCCTCCTAACACCCATGAACCCCCCCCCACCCACCACCACCACCTTGAACACCCCTTGGAAACCCCCACCCCCTTGTACATCCTTCCACCCCCTGGAATACCCCCTCACCCCTTGACACACCCACACCCTGGATACCACACCCCCTTGGAAAGCCCCATCACCCTTGGACACCACCCATCCCCCTTAGACACCTCCTGGATCCAACCACCCCCTTTGATAGCCTCCACCTCCTGGACAGCCCCCAATCCCTCTAAAAAACCCCACCTCTAAAAAACCCCACCTCCATGGAAACCCCCATTCCCATTTACACCCCATACCCTATTGGACAGCTCACTCACCCCAGGAATCCACCCCACCCCATCGACCCCCACCCCCATTGGACACTACCCTCACCCCCACCCCCTTGGACACCCCCTGGACCCCTGGACCCCTGGACACCCCTAACCCCTTGGAATGCCTACTCACCCCCTTGGTCACCATCCCCACCCACTGGGACCTCCCATGGAAACCACCACCCCCATGGACACCCCCCTATGAACATCCCCCACCCCCTAGATAGCCCAATAACCGTCTAGACAACCCACACCCCTATATGAAGCCCCCACCCCTAGGACAGCCCCCACCCCTCAAGACAACCCCAACCCCCCAGACACCCCACCCCTGTACACCCCTACCCCCTTGGATAACCCACTAACCCCCTAGACACCCCCACCCTTAGACACCCCAACCCCATTGGAAACCCCTTCACCCCCTAGACACCACACCCACTTCCTTGGACACACCCAACCCCCTAGGACAACCCCCAACCCCCTAGATTCCACACCCACCCCCATTTATTCCACATGGAAACCCTCAATCCCCTATATATCTCCCCACACAAAGTACACCCACACCAACTTGGACAGACCCCACCCCCTTGGACACCCCCTGTACGCACCCACATACATGATAGAACAAACAAAAATCACAAACATGCATGATAACACTTCCATGGACTATTGTACCAAAAAATATTTTACCATGGTATAAATAAACACTATGAAACTTATCATGATTCCATGAATAATGATAGAAAAATAAAATCTAATCAATTAGTTTAGGGAATGAAGAAAAATAAAAAAAAACTGATCTATTTGAGGCATACTTGAGTATTGTGAGTCGACCAGATAGATCTGGTGATAATAAAGATGATGAATAATGTTGGAAAATGGGGATAGAAGACACAACATCGATGAATATTTTCTCGGTTTTTCACGTAAGAGAGTCAAGTCATAGGTCACCCGATCAGAGAAAATAGAATGAGTGAATACGAGATGAATTAACTTATTTAAATGATTTAATACATTGGATGTTTTAATAACTGACGTGATAAACAATTTTTTATGTTTATAATTTAAGTTATTTAATAACAAACCTAGAAAATTATTTATAACATTGGTTATTTTATAAACAATTTTATAAATGGGGCTTTATCATGTCGGCTCTTTTATAACTAATGTGACAAATTGCTGAGAATTTATTTATCACATCAGTTATAAAATAACTGATGTGAAAAATTGCTAATATTTTATATATCACATTGGATTTAAAATAAACAACGTGATAAAGCTATCCTTGGTTTTTATAATTCCGGTTATAAAATATCTGAGGTGGTAAATTGATTTTTATATCTTTTCACATCAGTTATATAGAAACGACATGATAAAATGCCAACGTGTTAAACTTTTTTCCATTATTTACTATCTTTTTCTTTTTTATAAGCCCATAGATACATGGGATGACATTGTAGATGGTGAACCTTCAGCTCTTGGTTTTTAAAAACTCCATGATGCACTACTTTCTGATATTTGGGTGGAGTATAAAGTTGTTCTTTTGGAGGACATTCAAGAGGATATGAGAGATAGAGTGAAAACCAATCTGAATATATACTTATTTCAATAGGGGAATATGATTACATCCAATAGATATAATGTAAAGAATAATATTTCTATTCATTTTAAGATAAAAATGTTTTGTACTCTAAAAGGTAAGGCTTCTCATATGTCTATAAATAAGAAATTATATGATACAAATCTATTTTAAAAATCTCGATGTAAGGTTTTGGATTTTGGGAATAATATGGGCTTTGTAGTCTCATTTGAACCAAATTTCCCAAAAAATATTATGTTGGTATTTTCCTGTAGCAGATCGATATCTAATATAGATCCCACCTGTAGAAAGGGAAATACTGAATATGATTCAAATGATTCTTCTATGACAACAAGAGTGCTAAGTGATAGAGAACACACTTTGGTTGTTCAAATAACCTATGAAGCTTACATGGTCTCCCTTTCTATCCAAGACAAGCTAGAAGATGTGTCAATGGTTTTAGATGGGTCTCATACTGAGGATTCCCAAACTCCTAGTGATTAGATTTTTTGTTTATAAAAATAATTTGAATATTAATTTATTTCATTGCATCTTAAGGGAATATTTTCTAGTTCATAAATCCATTTAGAGGTCAAAACAATGTCTACATTTCCTACTCACAACTCTTTTGAGCTTCCTACTTTAGGATGAAGTGAGAAAGATATCCAAATAATAATGGTCCTAATATGTTATGGATGAGAATATATAGTGGGTATTGATGAAGATGGTTCTTTGGATGTTTGGGGTGGTCCATGGTTTTATAAAAAGACATAGTGGAGATGCCAATATCCTCAGTTTTGGGGTTTTCATGTCTCAAAGCATAGTATGAGTACTCATTCTTGAGCAACATAGTTTCTCGTTCCTTTTATTTTCCTAGCATTGTACGTTCCTCTATGTACTTCTTGTTTTATACCATTCAATTAAAGGGCCACTACATCTCACCATTAAAAAAATATTTATATATTTCCTATATCAACTGTATTTATATTTCTTCATATATATAAATATATAAATATAAATAATGATGTAATTATAATAATTATTAGAAATTATAATATTTATATATAAATAATGAAAATATTTATTTTATCTACATTTATATTTATTTATTATATATATATATGTAATTATATATAATTATACAAATATACAAATAATAATAATAAATAATAATATATTTAAATAATCATAAAATTATTTTCAATAAATATAGAATTGTATAAATATATTTACTAATTTATTTAATTATAATTATAATTATTAATCATATATCTCTGAAAAATATGTAACGCTAATAATGTTTGCTTTTATCAGTGGTAATTAACAATGTAATTGTAAAAGATATCATTATCAAACCTTTTTTTTGGAAGTGATGATAAAAGTCTATTGAAGTATTTAATTAACCCTTGACCTGACTTTTTCTTACATGATATCTAAATATTTCAACAGATGGAACCTCTTATTAGCACACCTCCTCCTCTAATCCAGAATAAAATGATGTCTCGAACACATTCGGGGCTCAAATCCAAGGCTCAAAATAATCATGTCTCAAACGAATTCATGTATCAAATGGCTCCAAGATTCCACATATGATATATCTAATTTCTCATATAATAATATAAGTGTCAATCCATGGTATGTTTTTTCTCATCCTCACTCATTATATTCTTAGTTGGGTTCTGTGTGATGTGATTTTGAAATTGGTGGATGTCTTTTTTATGATATCACATGTAATTTTTGTGTGCATTAATGTTTTGATTATTTCACTGAATGTATCTATTTATTTTATATTGGTCATGAAGCATGATTCATCTAATTTGTGAAGTAATGACCACATATGATTCTAACATATATGTTTTAGTGTTTATGTTTTGGAATAAACAAGTTTATTTTAGCTCATAGAGAGATTTTAATCATCTCCAATTATATTTATAAATTGGCTGAAAAACACATCACCGAATGGATTTATGATTGATTTAATCCTTCATCCAATGATAGTGATGATATAAAAAATCCCCTCCCCATGTGAGAGACATATTATTCAATTTTGAGATAATAATATGATGTAATATCCATCTGAATTAAACCGTTCCAATTTGGTAATTGGTGGATTCATTAATTCAACTTAGTGGTTTGAGACTGGAGGCTAGGTGCCCAAGGATCCACCTTAACTATAAATATATGAAAATCCAAGGTTCATATTATTTCACCCAATAATTGGGGGTATATACGTCATGAGTGTATAAATTTCATCCCAATGTATACTGCGATCAATTGTTTATAATAGTTCCTAAACACATTCTTATATAGAAGAATATTTTTTAGCTACCCACTCAATTCTCTAGGTCAGTACCAAATGTATAAATATAATGATAACACAACATCCACTAATCAATCTTTTAACATGAGTTCTATCCTAGATTTTTCATATACTAGGCTATATAAAATTGGCGTGGAATCCACGTTTCATCAGTAGTGCACTTCATTTATTGTATGCATTGATATATTAATACATTATGTGCTATAATGATTAACACAATTGACAATTCCGTAGTATTTTTCCTCTCTAGACGTACTTGACATCATTTTTGCTCATCCGATATATTGAGACCCTTGCAAAATCACAAAATACAAAAATATAATTAATGTTTCACAATTTTTCCTAGAATTTACCAATTGGGAATGTCATGTGTGATGGAGAAAGCATTAATGTTGTTCTATATATCATTTCATCATTCATTGAGGAGTTTTGATGGAATCAATGGATGAGTTGATCATCTATTTGCCTCAACCCCCAGAGAGATTTGAACATGATTTTGGGTGCTTACATGATATGTCCATTATTAAATTCATGATGGTTTGGAGTGGGAGACATATTACCATTATCCCCTATCATTGGTTGATGATATAATAATAGGACACAACCATCGATATTATTCTATAACTCATGGATTCCAAAGAAAACATATCTTGGAAAAATGCAGTGTCATTTTTGGAACAATATACTGATATTTTTATGTGTTTGATTGATTAGGATTATCACATTTAATATAAGGATATATAGGTTTTTAAAATGGTATACACTAATTGTTTATCTCAAATAAAAAATGGTTTTTTTGATAATCAAATTTTGATAAAATTCCTTCAATAAAAAATGATTTATTTTCTAGAGATCTTTTAAATATGATTTGGAATAATGTCATCATTAAAATTGTGTTCCTAATTAAGGGTTATTAATGATAATGGAATATATTCGTCTAATGTGGATTATTTATTGGATTTCCCAAAGGAGATCGTATATAGTATAGATAACAGATAGGTGCCCCTCCATCTTGAATGTGGAATGACCTATAGTTCTTTTCTGGTTTCCTTGAGAGTCTTGGGTATCATTACATGTTCTGATCACATTTTTAATATGTATTCAATGGGCAAGTCATTTATGTTTACAAACAATAGGGAATAGATAATCTACATGTTTTGGGGATTCTACTTGTTCGATTATATATGTTGTTTTGTTCACACTTTCACTTTTATAAAATGATTTGAACATAACAGTTGTATAATTTTAAAGCAAAAATCAACTAATAATATGATTTCTTATTTGGATTTGTTTTATTTATTTATTTTATTTTAGTAACCTTCCGTAATAAATGGTTTTTTTTCACAATTATAGTTCTTAAAAATCAAAAATGAATTTTTAAATGTGTATTTTTCTATAAATAAGGACTGGGACAAGGAAAATTATTTTCATGTGATTTTAAGCATTTAAAGGGTTAAAATAAATAGTTTAATAATGGTTTTATGTTATTGATAGTGGTTTTGTGATGAGGTTTGAAATTTTCAATTGTGAAGTGGTAATTTAATAATATTTAGGGCTAAAAATATAATTTATACTAGCTTTATCTCTTGAATAGTCGTCATTGTATTTTGTTTCATGAGACTCAGAACCCATAAATTCTATGTATCTTGAAATACTCTTATATGTAGTCTTCCAAAATGATCTAAAATACATTATATGGGATGAATAATTCAAATAGTATTTCATGAAACACATGTTCGTGCTTATATATTATGGGCGTTGAGTCTCAAAAAACAAAATAAAATTACAACAATTCGTGAGATGTGGCCAATAAGGATGACCATTATCTATGACATTAACATATTGTTGAATTCAGAGGATAAAACCTACCATATTTTTGTAACATTTTCTAAAATTTAATTACCCATTTCCCTAAACTCATAGTAAATTTATTTGAAATAATCAATTTTTTGGCTCCCCTTATTATTATTATAAATAACATTCTCCATTGATAATAAATATTTATTTATTTATTTTGTATGGTGAATATTTTTTGAACTTAATATAATATACATGAATCAATGATGGTTTCACTGAAATAATATGGCAAAATAGAATGAATATGAGATTATATCATTTATTATTTTTTCTATAGAACGTGAATACAATATTTCCCTAATTCATTTTCATTGATTACATTGAATTTATTCAATACATTTTTTACCATTGGATGAAAATATTATTAATCATGGGATAGATTAGAAAAATAAATATGGGACCAAAATTTTGGAAAACTGAACATGAATATTGATTGAGATGATATGAATGTTTATGGATAATTTGTTATAAAAAAATGTGTAAACCATGATAGAAATCACATGGATGAAATAAAAATGTAAATTTAAAATAAAATTCATGATGTTCATATGTTTTATGAGAATTTTAATAGAAATGATATTATATCATTGTATACCAGCTGAACTAAATGTAGAACATTTTTTGTTGATTTGATTTCATATAATTTAAATTCTACAAACAGATAGAGGAACACCAACATTATAGAACTAATTACTGATGTGAATGATATGATACCAGAAGAAAATTAACTTACATGTCAATCATATGAAAATGAAAACATTAAATTCCAAATAAAAATTATTAATAAAAATACATAACTGTATAAATGATAAAAAATCATTTCATAAGAACCATGATTTACTCATAAAATAACCCATGTTTAGAACAAATTGATATAAGAGAAAAATAATTCCATTTAAAATTTTAATGGTACATTTCAATCATTCCAAAATTTAGACAACATTGTAGATGTTAGAAAACAATGATAAAATTAACACGTAATACATTTGAAAGAATTATATATGGGAACATATATCATTCGGAAAGATTTATTCTATGCAATACAAACTATTAAGATTATACTGAATTTGTAATTTTGTAGAGATACTTACTTCTTCCATTATCTCTAAATGGAATAAATACTTTTTGGAGTACATATTAGTACACATAATACATAGCCTCTAATGTTGGTAGATAATAACTTGCCTCTATGGTTTGGCATTATAAGAAAATAAAATATTTTGTCTCTCTTTATATCATGAAAAATGAAATCGTGTAATGAAATTGATGTCTCTATTGGATCCATTGATTGAAGATATAAAATTAAAATGGGAATCTTGTGTTACAATGGATGGGACTCATATATGTGAAAAATTAACCCTAAGGGTCATATTTTATATGATGATAAATTACATTCTCACATAATAAATAATTTTTAAAATATAACATTAATGAAATGGAGGGGGTTCCAATTTGTAAAGATTAAACACACTGATATTGGTTGAAATAATTTCTGATGAATTTGTATTTGGTAAATTAGAAATTTTTAAATTGACATAAATACTGAACATAAACAAAATCATCGGATGGGAATACCAAAGACGCTAAAACACCATCTACACAAATGATTGATAAACTATTCTTTAAAATAAAATATGTTGACACTATTTTTGGTATGACATTTTCATTCAACCATGATAATTTAAGTAGGATGAAGATATTATCTTTTTATGAATTACTATTTTAGAATTTCATATACATTAGTCATTTTCCGGATTTCATTCATGAAATAATGAATGTTATAAAGTTATTGGATTGTTACTAAATGTTACTGGAAGAATGAACAATAGAATAATGTCAAGTATTGATGCGATTGACATGGGGAGAAGTGAAGAGTTAGCACTAGTGGACAAGTAAGGGGAAAATTTTTTATCCTCTAGCAGCTTACAATAGATCAATATAGGAAAAATTAAAGTTTTTCCCTATAACATAATCGTGTAAATGATCTAGAGGGATATTAATAAAATATCAATAATACCATGTAAATGACTAATTTAAAATATATGGACTAAAATAACATGACGTACACATTTTTATGTAATATTAAATTCTTGTTTCATTCCATATCACTCATCCTAAAAATGTATGGAATACATTAACCAAATTATTGTTCTCTAGTTAATCGTATATGAATATTTTTGAAGGGAATTTCATGAATCAAAGTTGGTGAGAGGTTCATAAGGAAGAATGATATATCATTGAATAATATTTTATTTTTTGTACGGATTTCATATCGTATGTTGACATCATTGGTGTCCCAAATAACCATCATAGTAGATGCCTTATAGGAAGATGCATTTATGGAAGAGATATTGTTAAAATTTAAATCAAAATTCCTAAGCAAGTACACCACTGATTTATACATAATAGTGTATATTTTTATCCATAATCTAAAGACCCCAAATAAATTCATAAAAATTTGAATCTATCAAGGGTGGATGAATGGATATCAAATACACATAATAAATTGATTTCAAAATGGCCAAGAGGTCAAATTATTATGTTTTTATATAAAAATATAAAATCAATTTCCAAACGACTTCATTATATAGATATGGGATAGAATTAAAATGTTATATCTTACTGTGGTTTTGTAACAAATGGGTATATGATTTATTAAAAAAACATGATTCTTAATGTATAATTAAATGAATTGGACATATTATAGTGTCAAATATGATTCACATATTGGGTTACAAGGATAAATATCTAATTTACTCAAATATTTTATATTTTTTCATTATATAACAGATATACAGGTTGGATTATAAAACATTTCAAGTGGGAATTTTCATTTGAAAATTGGTTGACAATAAGAGTGCATTGAAATTTGATGAGGTGGGATTAATGAATTTTAATTTTAGAGTTGATGGGTAGATAAATTAGTTATTAATAATGGAAACACTAGAAACGTAGGAATTTTATGTCTTAGATCAAGAAAATTAGAATTATTCTGTTATCTTGTTGGAAGGTAATAAAACTATATAGTTAGATGAATATCCAATAAACAATTATCCTTTCCTTGTGAGATCAAAAACCTTTCATATTGATCCAAATTTTTTAAATATAGTTTTCATTATAGGGGACCACATTGAGGGGATTGGGATTCTGGATAGAATATTCAAATCCCGGAAACCATTAAAATTTTAAATCGAGTTCAATGAGAATATTGAATTGTGTATTCGTATAAAATATTTTAGTTATAATAATATTTTTGTTCTCTACAACATTAACATTATCAAAATTAAATTATTTATTACTCCTGTAGAATCTATCTTCTTCCCATAACATTGTTACCAATTTCGGGGATGAACCAAAAATTGACGATGAAACAAAAAAAAATGTTAAGAGATATACAAAATTTTGATCAAAATTAATAATAATTATGATAAAGTTGATTTTATGGCCATTTAATAGTGAAATAAATCCATGTATAATTGATTCAAATAATCTATACAGATTTTATTATAGAATAAGTAAATATAAATTTATGAAATATCAGTTTACTTAATTTTAAAATCATTTTATATACATTTTAGCAAAATTTATTTTTATATTTTTCTATTAATCATTTTTCTAAATTTAACATAGATCACGATGAAATGAAATAATCAAAAATGATGAGTCACTATCAAATATAATCATGAAAATGTGAATTCTTTATACATAGTTATTTGTTTCACCATTTTATGTATTATTTTAATTTTAGTTTTCATTTCCTTTATTCAAATAATTATTTATTTTTTTCGTTGATCTATGGGGTAGTCATATGATTCCTTCAACATTCTGTAACAATCTAGATAATAGTGTACATAAAGAATTTGTAAAAGGAATTTGATTAATCACATGGTTTCAAATTCTATACAAATGGAATATTTATTTATTTTCTATCTTGGTGAAGATTATTGAATGAAAAAACATATCACATACTCAATATGACACACAACAATCCAAAATAAAATGTTTTAGATAAAATGAAAATTTTGTTTTTGTAGATCATAACACACATCACATACACAAAACTAAGAAATAAAAGTCCACATGATCTGAAATAAATTCACCTATATCTATATTTTATTAAGGAATTTAATGAGTAAAAATACAATGAGTTTGGTTATATTTTTTATTTAAAAAAAACTTCATCTATATCATATGCGTTCCAATAATGATGAATACATGGAAAAATCATTTTAGAAAGAAGATATGTATTTTTTAATATTTATGTTTTATTAGTTTCCTTTAAATATTACTCACATATGATTTTTTATCACAAATAGGTGGATTATTTTATTCAAGTTGGGGTGGTTTGAAAAATTCTTCTCTTGGTCATGAGATATTAGACATTGAGTCTATAAAAAGTCAATTAAAATAATTTAATGGTTCATGAATGTATACAACTGTCAAGGAAAAGTTTATTCCTACTACTACCGTAATTAATTAATTTTTATTCATTTCCAATCTAATTGTAAAATAATTTAAAGTTACGTTGTTTATAATACATATTTTTTTCATAGATGTTTTAGGAAATAATTTTTTAATTTCATCTATCTCCAAAAATCCATAAAAAGAAAAGATGTTCACTTCTGATGGTAGAGGAAACTCCATGCTTCCTAAAACATGAACTGTTTTACGGAGCATGGAGTATTTCTATGATCAGAATGAAACATATTCCATAATTTTGGGACTTCAATAGAAAGACAAAAAAAAACAAATCTATCACATAATCAACAGTCTTCACCTCAATTTTATGCACACCGTTTAATATATGAATCATACATTATGTCTTTATATTATAATATACATTTTAGTTCAAAATAGGAATCAAATTATGAAAATTGATAAATCACATTATAATTATATCGAAACATTATAAAAAACACATTAGTAATTTGTGATTTTTATTAATTATCCACATCATAATCAAGTACTCAATGTCCCTAGTATGATTAAATATTTTTTTATCAGTTTAAACTTTTATTTTTAGTTAAAAAAGGTGTCACTCATAAAACATTTAGAAGTACTGCGTGGATTTCTTTTCTAAAGTAGAAAAATTGCATCGCATTAATATGAAAAATCATGTTACTGGTATAGCTTAATGTGTGTGTTTCTATTTTAAAATGAAATTCTAGTAAAAATGGTGATGCAATCAAAACCATGAATACAATTTTTTATTGATTTGATTCTTTAGAAAAATGATCTTTATGGAATTTTGGTGGTTCCGAAATAATCCTCACCTCAATCTGAATGATCCTGTGACCGGTACGACACCAACTGGATATTAATTATTTCAAAAATTCCATTCAATTGTTAGTAAAAAACAAAAAATTAAATAATAAATACAAAGAAAATAGTTTTATATTATTTTTATACATTATTAAAATGTTCTATAAGTCATATTTATGTGTTGGAATTAGCAGAATCTCAATCAATACATGATGTGGCTGGTAAGACTCAAATATTCTGTTATCATTTTAAAATAAATATATAAGTTCAAAACATATCACTCACTAAAAAAGATACATATTTCATTTATGGAATGTTTGAATTATTCAGACATTAATCTGTATGTCATTTGTGGAATGTATGAATTATTCACACTTAAATCCAACACATGATGTTCTATGTATGGCCAATGTCTCCATTATCAGTTTAATGTTGATATTTTATATCAAATATATTTACTCACTAAATACCTAGAATATGTATATTGACATTCAATATTATTAGGAAAATGATTAATTAGTCATTTTTGAGATGTTGGAATTAGAATCACATCATAAAGGTACATGATGTGTCCAATATGAATCAGTGTGCCTGTTTGATATTTAAAAAGATTTTTTTTGTAAGAAAAATATATTTAATAAAATGTTTTTATAAAACTAATTAATATTATTATGATACATTATGATACCAATCCATATGACATTTGATAATTTAATGAAACATCCTCAACTAAATATTATCCATATTGTGACATGTATGTCTCTATGAGTGTCTTTTTTTTAAATTAACAGTAAATTTAGTAAAAATCCAACTAAAATAATTAAAAATTGAGATAATTCATTAATAATTCATAAATAAATAATTCAAATTATGCATAAATCATTTATTATGTGTCGGAATCATCCACAACACAATATGGTACGTTTTGATCATGATTTGCATCAAAGTGTCCATTATTTGTTTAAAAATGGGATTTTAGTTCAAAATGTACCACTCACTAAAAAATAAGAAAACACACTCATATTGTGTTAAAAGATTTCTATAATTATTAATAATATATTTTTAAAATTAATGAATTTGTTAATATCTAACCAACCCATGATGTATCTGGATTGACTCAATTTGAGTATTTCATGATTAAAGTGAAATTTTAGTAAAAAATATGATTGATATAATAAAAAATGTGAAAACTCATGAATAGTTTTTTATAATTTATGAAGAAAAAACCATGTTATTTGGTATGGGTTAGAATTTTCCTAACCTCAAACCTATTCATGGTGTGACCAGAACGACTCAAAGTGATTCTTTTCATTTTAAATTCATTGTAGATTTAGAAGAAAAAAATTAACAAACTCATATCAAATTAAACAAATTATGATCATTTGGATACATAATTAAATTTTTCCATATGTAATTTAGGATGTTATGTAATTATACATACCACAATCTGACCAATAATGTTCCCGGTATAACTCAATGTGTCTATTTTCTTTGTAAAATCATAATTTTATTTAAAAACTGTAGAACTCACTAAAATCAATAAAAACCTACATTGTTTGTATTGACACATTTTTGGAAATGATTCACATATTAATTTTTTGTGTGTAAGAATAACTATCACATCAAACTAACACACTAATTTATTAGTATTACTCAATGTGAGTGTTTCCAATTAAAAATGAAATTGTAGTAAAAAGGTGATATACCCATAAAAATACTGTTTTTGTTTTGATACAATAGAATAATTATTTATAAGAAATTTTAGACATTTAGGAATAAAAAAACATAAATATGATTCATTGTTTGGAAAATATGACATCACGTGATTTTTTTGGTTTAAAATTGACATTAATTTTAGATAAATGGTCAAATAACATATAAAAAACTGAGAAAAAGAATTTGGATTATATTGATACATTATGAAAACAATATATAGTTAATTTATGACTTCTATGTATTAGTCAAGCCTCAATCTAATACATGATGTGACTGATTAGACTATGTTTTCATGTTATTAGTGCAAAATTTATTATTTATTTCCCAATGTGCCACTTAATGAAAACAGATTGAACTCATACAGGTTGACTTGATAATGTAAGAAAATCACTATTAAATCAAATTTTAATGCATGAATAATTATAATATCAAACTCACACATGATGTGTCTCATATGAATCAAAATGTTTGATTATAGATTTAAATGTATGTTTAGTAAAAAACAAAAGTGACATACTTAAAACTAAAAAAATACATTTCCATTATTTGTTTACATTATGAAAATTATATAAAATTCATTTTTAACATGTATGAGTATTATGAACCTCAACTTGACCAACTATGTGTTCTATACAACTCTATTTATCTCTTTTATTTAAAAATAAAATTAAATATAGTAAAAAATAAAACTGACATTGTCAGGATAGAGCAAACACTTTTATATTCATTAAATACTTTAGAAAAAATACAAATAAGTCATTTGAAATGCATAGAAATTAGATTTAAGCCAATCAAAAATATAATTTTCCCCAATATGATTCAATGTTTTCTTCATTTTTTTCAAATTGACATTTTAGTTAAAAAAAATCACTCACTGAAAACCAATAATATGCCCTCTGGTTATCTTGATAATTTTTTATTGTAATTAGTATGTTATTTTGGACGTGTAGAAATCAGTCTCACATCAAACACACACATGATGTGAATGATATGACACAAATTCAATGTTATCTGTTAAAAAATATTATTTATTATTACACATATTTGACATACTAAAAAACTAGTATAAAAATTTATATTGCTTATATACATTAAAACAATTATTTGTATGTCATATGAACATTTTGGAATCCTCTACTCGTTAATCAGACGCACGGTTTGAATTCTATGATTCCAAGTTTAACAATTAAATATATAAGTCTTAGTTTTGTTTATATCCCAAATCTCCCGCCTCCAAAATAGAGAAAATGATCCAATAATATTTTCATAAAATCATATATTTAATCTCTTATTTAATTTCTATAAAATTTTTATCGTACACTTATTTAGTTGATCTAAATAGAGATAATATATGAAGAATAATGAGAACTGTTTTGACATATATGAATCCACTACGATCCAATTCGATACACAATGATCCCGGCATAATTCAATGTCTTTTTTGAAGTTAAAATATACTTTTAAAAAATTTTATTTTTTTTACTAACATATGATTTTTTATACATGTTCATTACTTTTCATCAGTTTGGTTTATTTTTTCATTAATAATAGGAGTCGAGGATTTTTTAAAATTCAAATTGAACATTGATGTTTTTAAACGATTTTGATAATTATCACTTACACGTGAAATTATATAATAGAATCTTTTAAATATCTATAATATAGTGTTTGATTCTGATATTTGTGTTGTTAATTTTATTCCATATAAATTATTTATTTGTAGATGTTTTTCCTACCTTTTAGTGCTATTTCCTGTGAAGTGATGTGTTGTCACCACATAAATTATTATCCACCTTAATCAATGCTAGAAATGTGGTGATAAATTCATCCATTAACAGTGATTCTAAAACCAGAGATAAATGATCCATTTTATAGATCTTTTACAAGCTATGATAAATGATTCCTTGATCTGTGATTTTTTATCATTGATAATAGACACATTATTTAATGATAAATTATTCTAGAGATAAATGAGTTTATCTATCAGGGATTTTAAAAAAAATTAAACGTGGAATTTATCATGTACTATAAGAGATGATAAATGTGCCCTTTATTTGTTATTTTCTAGCGCAGCTCAAATCCTCGGACTTATAATCACTCTCTAGTACTCAATGCTTTTAACACTGATAATTTCCAATTATAACACTATAAATGGTATATTTTTATGTAGTTTTAGCTAATCATAACCTTCCCTAATGCAATAGAAGTTTCTCCCCTTTTAAAATATGCGAATTTAATTTTTTTTTATTGATTTATCATATCGAGATATGTTTTGTTTTTAATGTAATTACTCATCCTAATTAAATATCATCATTAGGTCAATTATAATCCCATATTTTGGAAGCAAATGTATATGTGTATTTCATAGATAAGGATTTTTAAGAATCATTGATGTTGTTTCTTATATATATATATATATGATCATGATGACATGACCATCACTTCCTGAGCATCAATTATCGAAGGTGAATTGTTCTATATTTTTTTTGGTATTTGATTCCATATCAAAGATTATTTATATAAATTGTATAATAATATTAGAAATTTACTTTAGGATACTAAATAAAATAAATTTATCATTAATTCTGTGGGATTTCTTGGAAATATTCTTGGTATTAATGAGGTTTTAATTTAAAAATTGATTTTCACACAATATATTTTTGATTAAATGCTTAAATTGTCGTTATGGATTTCAAATGGATTTTGAAACACCAAATCAGTTTTTATTTGATATCAAAAAAAATATATGTTGTGAGCATTGTTTTGAAATCATTTTGAAAAGCATTTCACATTGGGAACATTAGGGGAGTTCGTAATGGGATATTGTTTTCCCTAGTGTTTGTGGCACTAGTAAGTATTTTTTTGTGATGTCTATAGACTCTGTCAGGACTCTATAATGGTTGATTTCTGGTTATTCTTAGATAAATATATTTTACATCTAGTATGTATTACAAGTGGATATGGCCCAATATGTTGTTATTTTCAATTTATGATTTTTTATCAAGAAATTTTTTTTTCATGGATTCTTGCTCCTGTGTTTTCATAAGAAGTAGTTTGACTTGGATTCACATGAATTATTATGTAATGAATGTTTATTTATAATTTAACATATTATATTTTTGGAAATTCATTCATTTAATATCTTATATAGTTGTCATATTCAAGGATTTATGGATTTTAATGTCTTCTATGATAAAAAATGAACATGATTTAGGAATGGATTTCAATTTATGAAAATTAATTTTCATGCAATTTATTTAAAAATGTAATTCCCCAACCCTAGTTACTCATTGTTGGTGCATTATTATGTATCATTGGCATGATCAGAAAAGAACAAGTCTCTAATGACCGATTAGTTTAGTAGCCTTGGAAGTACTAGATACATTCATAAGGTTTACATTACATAAAAAAATGTAAAACTATAACTACATTGTTTCCATAGATAACACTAAGATACCATAGACTATCCCTACATGTGAGTCATAATATACTGCTTTGCATCCTAGGAAAAATAAAACATAGAAATGGGTGAGCTCAGATGATCATTAAGGATAACAATATTGCAAAATCATTTATAAATAAGTATAAGAGTTTAAGAAAATGTATAAAACTAAAACAAAATCATTTTAAACATAATCATCATCATAAAATGGAAAATATAAATCAAAATAATTCCATTTACATACTCACATTGATATTCTACTAGTTGAATAACCACAAGAAATATCAATATCCACTTTCATAATGATGGAATGAATAATGCCAGTCTTCAAAACCACGTAGTCAAGGCCTTATGCCAAGAATACAATTAATATTTTGTCAAGGAATTGTTCCAAGACAGTAGTTTTTCTCATGAGTCCTACCGATGCATAAATGAGCTATAGCGGATTCCACCGACCAGTTACATGGTCCAATGCATTCCTCATATGAAAAAGATTTAACATAACATAAACATTCGTATTAAATCTAGCATATGAAATGTCAATACTTTATCCATAACCCATGAATGGAATAAAAATAGCACATACACTATCAGACATATCACAAACCCTTCAATAAAATATGGAATTTTTTTATCATAATAAATAATCTTCAAATAATCTTACAATCCATCAAAGTATGTTTACATAAATGAAATCAAAACATGTTATGAGAAATATCTATTTCTATTATAAAATAATTTAAAAGTCATAAATTTATAAAAGAATACATTTATATTGAAAATATTCTTATAATATTGTAAGGTAAGCATAAACGATGTTATAATGGCATAAAATAGCCTCACCTGTCATATATGTTAAAAAAACATTCATACCATAAATTTGTCAAAAACATAAAAAAGTACCTTGTTTGGAAAATGACGGAAATATTCGGTTATAAACATCATAAAAAAGTAAAACAATGGTATAAATTCCTTTATCCCATAGTCTATAATATAGTGAGAATTTTTTGAAATACATTTTTAAGAAACATGGATGTGGATGATAAATAGGTCCTAATAGATAATTACTTATTCACAACCTCAGATAACAAAGAGATTGTGAAAATAACTCTTATCTTGTACTTTTCCATATTATATTGTAGTTGAACCTCTTATATTATGGTGAAATAATTTTTATTAAATTATACAAGGATCAAATACATTAATATGATATCATATATGATCTTATAACATGGCTTTGTTAATAATATCGTAGTATTATCGTCGTTTAGGGTGTTAACAGATTCATTTTCTTGTATATTATTTGTTTCGTAAGTAATGTTTGTTATGTATAGGATGTATATTATTAATATTTATAATGATATCAAGCCTTTATACATTATTTTTAATCATAAAATGAAAATTATTCATGAATAGATACGATGGGGAATGAATCTCATCGCGTTCACGGAGACGGTAATATGTATGTACGAACGAGCAACAATATCATTCTATTTATATTAAAATAATATATAATGGGATGGTATATCATATATACAGAATAATTATTATGTTATATTTATTATTTACTTTAATTAAAAATCATTATTATACCCACCCAAATAATAATGTATTGAATAACAATTACACCACAACGTATAGATGGTAAGTTGTACGTACGCATGTATGGTGACATGTCATTAAAAGGATGGATAAAATAATTAATATGGATGTACTATATTTATAATAACATTAAAGTATATATAATATAAATTTTATTAATTTTAAAATGGAAACATCAAAAAAAGATGAAGTGGAAGAAGAAAATAAGTTTAAAGAGGTTATGAAATATTTACCTCTTCTTCAGGTTCTTCCTTTTTATTTGATCAAAATGACTCCTTAGGTTGGAATTATAACTAAAGTAAGGCATCTAAGATGACGGGAGGAAAATTATAGGGTATTTGGGAAGGGTATGGATGATCCAAATGGCTTTGAAGGTGTGAATTAGAGAAAAGGTGGAGTGCCCTTTTATCAGAGGGGTGAGAGGAACCTTAGGAAAACCTTTAAATATTATTTTATAATAAAAATATTTTTCAGTTTATAATGGAAAAAAATGGATTCTTTAATGGATAAGGTGGGGATGGGATGAAAATTACTCATCCAATAGGTTTTATACAGGTTGGGTCACTATATTAACTTTATCTTATAGATTTAACTCTTAGTTAAATTGTTTGACATTTACCATGTCTCTTTATATTTTTATATTATATGGTTAATAATCATTCTATATATTTCATGTGAACCCAAAGAGGTTCATTAATGATGAACCTGTCATTTTATTAGTCTTTTGGATAAACCTTATATTTTTAGAAATATAATATTAATTAATAATATAATATTTATTTTAAAAACTATTTTATGTTAATTTTGACACTATTTTCTATTTTGTTTTTTCTTAATATATAACATCATAATTACATTGAAAAAAATTTATCTAAAAACCTTAATATGCAATATTAATCTATATAAGAAGGTTAATACAAAAAAAGTATCAAATTACATTTATTTGGATATTTATAATATCAATTTTTTTATACTTATTTAATTAGGTAATTACTGTATCATCATTGTGTGATAAATTAATTAAATTATTTATTGTCTATAGAATATAAAAAAAATTACATTATGTAGGATATCCTGTTAGATTTCTAATGATTATTTATAGTGGAATTTATCTTATGTGTAACCCTATATTAAAAATTTTTTATTTATCAAACTTTTATTTAAACTCTTTTAACTCTTCTTTGAATTAAATAATAATAAATGTCATAATCTAATCCAAGTGGACCATAGAGGTTCATATATTATTCCTAAGGTTGGTTTTCGTCAAATTATAGTTATCAAACAAAATTAGGACATGTGTTATGGTAATAATAATATCATTTTACCCTTAATTACGCAGTTTTATTTTTAACCATGGTAAATAGGAGTAAAAAGTTACTATTCATCAAAAATTATTTTCATATTATTGAACCAAATTTTACATAATTATTTCAACAGTGTTGCTTGGATTTTTTAAATTCCACTCACAGAGGTGGTAAAATTATGTTTTCTGTGAATTTGAAAATTTTCCTTGGAGGTGTGTAAAAGACGGTAAAAAGTTCAACCAAATTTTTATATATCTATCTAAAATTATTATAAATTGACTCCTATTAATTAAATTTAACTTATATAGCTATTATGTATCTATTTTGACATAAAATACATTTATATAAAATATATAATTATTTAAATAATAATTCAGTTTTATACTATTACTCATTGTTTTTAACTATTCATTAAAAATTGAAAGTTTTCAGAAAAATTACAAAAATTCACCCTAAGCTAATTCTGATTTTCCTAATCAAAAAATGAATTCCATTTTGAATGATAAAATTTATAAAATTTCAAATAGTTTTTATTACTATTCATAATAGCTAGTTTGATTAGTTGTGGTGTGTTAGAACTCGAAGTTGTTTACAGCACAAACTATTGTATTATTTAAAGAGAAGCGTATCATGGAAGCAAGTGGTGTTACAAAAAATCTAGAAAATTATCATTATTTTTATTAGACCATCTATCAAATCTATAGTGGTTTCCTACTAGGAATTATTAAAATTACATGATTCTGACTTTGGGAAGATATATATGTTAATTTTTAGGACTAGGGTAACATGAAGTGAGTATTATACTGTGATGGCATCTCTTTCATCATTTCCACTATACCATCCCATTATAGAGGTTTTTTGTCACTTTGAAACTTGTTTTTCTTATGTTGACATACATTCTAGTTTAACCTATTTGTTTTTTATTGTATTGATCATTTATGTATCTTTTCATCCACATTAAACTCTAGTTGTGTATATTGTTTTGTTTTATATGAGAATTTTATACATTATACTGTTTCACCACACCACTTTTTAAGCCCTTATTAGGTGTCGTGTCTAGTTGACTTGGGTTTGTTAATTAAAATCATTCACTTATTACTCTACTTGAAATGAATTTTATATCATCCATTGGATTCCCATCATTCAATTGTGTCTCTAATTTTCATTTATAAAAATCACCAGATGAAATAGCATGAGTTTACATTATCGGACATTAACTTCATGTCCTATTATATAGTTTATATAATATCTATGAGTTTTATAAGAATATGATCATAGAACCAGTAGTCACCCCATACCTTTATGATACTTACAATATATCCATCATCAATCAGTTTCGTTATTACAGTTTTGTTCATTAGTGCACTGTTGAGAACATTCGCCTTTAATGAACCTAATGTAGGTGAACCGTGTAAAATTATTATCTCTTGTTTTTTGAACAAATAGGACATTATTATTGTTTGCGAGTGAACCATAATTGAATAATATAATTAATAAGATAATAAATAATTATGTTACAATAATATCGTTATTAAATGATTAACTACAGGGTGACCCTATTAGTAATAAAGGAGATATAATATATAATTGTGAGTTTTTAAGGAGAAAATATTTTATTTAGTAAATGATACATAACCTGATTCACCCTCCTCCCTTAGTATATCTGTCACTTGGATAACATTTATGAAAAATAATAATTCATGTGCCAAGGAATTGTAAGGTATTATTTTTTCAAAAAATGAATATTTCAATTTGATTTTAAAAACAAATCATTATATTTTTTATCCCATTATATACATTGGGTATTGGTTCGTATTAATAGACCAATTTGTAATAAAACCAAACATTACAATGTATCCAGTATAATTTCATCAAGTGCACAATGGTTCTACAAAACTAATAACCAACATTTTTCCTCCCATCTTTTGATTTCAAATTCATTATTCGAAAAAATAAATTTATATATTTTTCTTATAAGATGAATGATAAATAAATGAAAAAAAAATATAATCAAACATTATTTTTGATAGATAAACGATCAATCTAACAATTATTATATTTTTTCATAATAATATACATGTTTCTAAATAATGCTTTGAATCCAATAATGAACAAAAAATATTGATGTCAAATTTTAAATTGGAATCTAATAATATAATTAATTCGCATATCACATGAAGAATATTTATTTTGTATTTAAATAATTTTTGTATTGAAAAATTATATCATATTTTTCCTACTAAAAAAATATTTAGACCTGTTAAATCATGAATTTAACAAAATATATTATATAATCTCATAAAATATCAGTTTTATAACTCTTTCCACCATAATAATTTTTTATTATAAAAATGCTACCTAACCAACTATAGTATAAAATTATCCAAATATTACAACGTCCAATTAATTTCATTATAATAAATCAGAAATTAAAATATATTATGTATTTATAATACATTATCCAAAAGAGTATCTCTTTTTCTAACACTCAATTTTTATCTATCTTTGTTCTATAATAGCCTCATAAAAATTCCATTCAGATATGAATAAATAGATTCTTTTTGACCAATAGTATAATTTTATGCTAAATTCTTATAAAATTTTGAAACATGAACCACATCATTCATTAAAAACTACATATGTGGAAAAATAAATATTATAAAAAATATTTAATTCACTATATGATTCCAATGAGACCCTCATTAATTAATGAAAAATATATTTCATTAATTTTAATTGATATAATTATCACGATACTAACAATTACTATACTCAATCTATAATATCTCAAGATTTTAAAAAAAATACTATGTTCAATTGCATATACGATAAAAAATATATTAATGAATATGAAATATTATTATTTAATACAACAATTAAAAACTTCATGATGACTTAATGAGTATGAATATGAGTATGTAAAATTTGGCATATATGTTTAATAGACATACATGATATTTTTTTATGATTAATTCATAGGTAATAAGCACCCTATTTATTATTAAGTAGTTTATTGTTTAAAAATACAATTTCATCAATATTTATTTGTTTTTTATTTTCCAAGAGAACATTGTAAAAAATATCTATTAATTATGTAAATATTAATTGATTAAAGGATATAATTTATGAAATAAATATAAAAAGGTTATCTTTTTTGTGATCTTTTTTCTTAAAATATTATGTTTTCTCTAAATAGTGAAAAATAATGATTTTATAGGGAATTTTATTTTTGATTCATATGATTAAAAAAATAAATTTAATCATTTATATAATCTAAAATTTCATCAGATTATGTTGAGTAATAAAAATCCATTAGTTTCATTTCAATTTACATTGTTCATAACTTTTCTATACAAACATTTTCATACTGAAAAATGAACATTTCTAGATAATAATTTTACATCACATTTTGAAGGGTTATATTAAAATTATTTTTAACCTAATATATGGAGGCAATTTGATAATATATATTAAATATTTGGAATCATAATGTCAACGATTTGTAAATATTCTAACATATTCTTTTGAAATAATGATTAGTAATTAAGGTAATCATTTAACCACAAAATTAATGGTATGTTACATTAATGAGGTCTAAAACTGACGTTAAAAGGAAATATAATTTCCATAACACTTTAAATTAATATATTTTATTATTTTAATTAGTCCATATAAATCTAATATTTAAAAAAATTGTAGCTTTGGTACATTTTTATTAATAAAGTTCTCTATATAATCTTATGCAAAAAAAATCCAAAATTTCACATCCATTATTTTAGTATAGCAAATATGTTTTCAAAGGGATAAAAATATGTCCTTAATAGTTTTACATTTTAACTATTTATATGCAATATCTTTATCATGATAATTTATTTTTTCATTTTAGAGATGAAATTAAAATTTTCAATGCTTATGAAATGTCAATATCATGCATATGATTGTATTAGAAAAATCTACTCAATTTTTTAAAGAAATTATATATTTTATATTTAACATGAGATATGATGTTTCATAAAATTATTATGTATATTATATTATTAATGTTTAATATATTGATATTTTATGTTTATTATTATCTTTATAGTTTTAGTAATTCAAATATGTGAACTTTATTGAAAATGACATTAATTGAATTTTATGATAAAAAATATATTATTAAAAAATTAAAAACTTTTAAAAAAAGTTTATCAATAGACATTGTAATGGAATATGGTCATTAATAAAATTTATTTTCCATTTATGGGTATTTATTTCCTATTAATATATTTATCCGGACCACTACAGAGTAAAAACCATTTTTCTATTATAATGGTTAAGTGGTTTAATGGGAGGTTAAAACTATTAGATAATAGTTAAAAAGCTGCAAAAAATTATTTAAATATTTCTAGATGAGAGTATTTTGAGTTATATTCAATAAAATAGTTTAAATATATCAATTTATGTCACTCGAAATTAAAAGTTAATTTATTTTAATTTAATACATTATTAAACATTAATGGTGCCACACACTTCTCATATATAATGACACAACCTTTTCAATCTTACAACCAAAGAAAGAGACCCTTATATCAAAATATCTTCTAAAAAAACTTATAATAAAATCACATTATACATTTTAGATGTTTTGTTCAAATAAAAATCATGTCCCTATGGAAATTAAGAACATTTCCATCATAGGTTCATAAAATAAGATGGAATTATCTATACCGTGTTTTTTAATTTTTTATCTTATTATACCATAATAAATTCTATTTAAACCATTATAATAAAATTAATTATTTATCTAACTTATATCATGAAGTTATTATGTTAAAATATAAGACATATTTAATATTATTTCCATTATATGATGAATGAAACTAAGGTTCAGGCATATGTTTAGACTTCCACCTTCATGAAATGATTTATTTCATTATTCATTACCACCTGACAAGGCTTGGTTAAATTTTGGATTTAATAAAAATATATAATATTTTTAATGTAAAAAATGTTTATAAAAATATAACATTTTACATACCCTGTTACCCTTCCTCATGATAAATATTTACAACATATCTCTTGCATACGTGTGGAATACCACCTCCTTGAAGCGATATGATTCATTTTTCATGTCCTAAATTTAATAGATAATTATAAAATCATATTTAATTTTATGAAAATGATAATTATTTCATTAAAATTTATTGAATTTTTGGAACAGTGAGCCATATGATAAGGGACAACCTACCAAATTCATTTTATAGTCATAAACTAGACATCGTCAGAACACCCGACATAGATTTAATAGATTTTGATATTAAATATATGAATAACATAAATGATATAAATAATGCCACAACCCATCCCTCGGGGCCCATGTCGTGACTATAACATGCCCGCATTCCATAGGCCAGGGGCTGGTGACTAGAACCAAAGGCGTAAATCAATAAACAGGGAATGTATTACCTTTAAACCTTGTAAATTCACACAACAGAGAACAAGATGGAATAAAAACACTATGTAAAACTGTATACAAATAGTGATGAATGTAGAGGGGCTGGAATAAAATCCCAACATGAAAATACAAGTACAACTGAAAACAAGTACAACTGAAAAGGGATAAACAACTGAAAGGTGAAGAGCACCTCCTGGACCATCCACCACGGATCCTACCTGATGGGTAGGTATAGATAGCCTCCTCAGTACTCGACGTATATCGGTCTCCACCGTGTACCGACACGTCGTATGGCCCACCTCCAGGTATTGTCTATTCCTAGTACTCTCAGCCTTAGTCGGCTCTATCCGTCATCTGCAACCAACACAACATGGTGCTGGCATAGCCCGTGCAGGCGTGAGTATAATTAGACTGAGTAGGGACCCTGAGACCCTCAAGGTGTTACAAAATCCAATAAGGATAAACCAAAATGTATGAAATCAATAGATAACCCTGCCTAGGTATATTCCCATACATGTACCTATGTTATCAAGTAACCCACCTCAATCAAGAGGTAAACACAAAATTTACTAACTCAGCTTAACCAAGATTTTATTCTTGGGGTATATCAATCTGAACCCTTAGCCATTGGATAAATTATACTCTATCGATTATAGTGGAACTGCTGTGTTACACAGAGGTGCTTCCCACTAACCTTGGACTGCTGTGGTACTCCTCCTATTGAGTCCGATGTGTCTGCCGCGTCACACAGAGGCGCTCCCAACCATTGGTTTGTCGCGTCACATAGAGGCACTCCCCCTCATAACCTATCGAGGTACTATTCCTGTCGAGTACTATGGGTCTGCTAAGTCACCAAGGTGCTCCCCACTATGGGTCTGCTGTGACACCAAGGCGCTCCCCACTAGGCCAGTAGAGTCACACCGAGTCAAAAGGTTAGAAATCATTAGGTCTCAGCCAGCTACTAGGTTCCCACAAAAATGCTCGCTCATCTCTAGTAGATCTGCTCCACAAGATAATTGTTGATGATACATCTTCCATGAAGTCCCATGAAGAAGTATCTAAAAGTATTGCCATGTAATAGGGGTTTCAATGCAACAAATGGCACATCAATCAGACACCTGGTCTTTGAGTTATTAACAATTCAGTCTCGGGGGCCAAGTTGGATTCATGTACGATCCCACCTGACTAAATATCAACTTTACCCTGAACTCTAGTGTGGTATACTCAAACGGACCATATCCCTCCAAGAAAACCTGCACCACTGACGATTCGTCAAATGGTCATCTTGTGCCAATGATATGGCCAATGAAAGTAAATGGTCAGTAGTGGGCACGTGTCTTGTCCGACATGGTCGAACCGACTAGGACCAACAAAGTCTGGGCTGATCCGGTCTGGGTCAACCTGGTCAGACCTATTGGGTCTGGCTCAACCCATTCGGTGGGCCTGCTGGTTAGGTTTGTCCCAGTACACTTGGCTCAGCTCAGCAGACCCCGAGGGCAGTTCGGCCCGAGCTCGTGGCTGGTTTGGCCCAGAGCGTCACGAGGGTGCGGGCAGGCTGGTGTGGCCAGGGCACCACGAGAGGGGCCGCATGCCGGTTTGGGAGGCTAGGCGGCTTGGTGGGGGTCAGTTAGGGCGTGGCCAAGTGAGACATGGATGGGTAAGGCACAAGGCGGGCGGCCAGGTAGGGCACGGTCAGGCCGGGAGGCGGCCGGGCAGGGAGCTAGCTGAGCTGGAGGGCAGCTGGGCAGTGTGCCAATAGGTCCATCGGGTAGCCGGTTACAACGCGGCCAAACCGGCAGGCGACTGGGAGGCCTGGTCGGCACTAATCGAGCCGACACAGTTCGGCACAGCTGGGGTCGGCGTGGGTCAAAGGGGTGCGGTTGGGGCGCGCAGGAGACAAACGACGGTGCGGTCGTGTGCTCGGGAGTCCAGTGGAGGTTCAGACCGTGAAGATGGCTTGTTTAGGGCACCCGAACACCATGGAGGAAAAGCTGTTTGTGAAGGCCGTGGGAGGCACAACCATTGCCTTTGCCACTACCACAAAACTGGGCTTTCCCGGCGCCACCCTTTATCAGCGCTAATGAAAAAACACTGATAAGGGGGGGGGGGGGGGTTCCTTTATCATTGCTAAAAAAAGAACTGAGAAATGTACCCCTTTATCAGTGCTTTTTTTAGCACTGATAATGGTACCCCTTTTAACAGCCCTTTTTTAGTGTTGTTAAAGGGTACCCCTTTATCATCAATTTTTTAGTATCGTTGATAAATGGGGGATTTATCAGCCATTTTTTTAAAAGCTCCGATAATGGGTATGATTCAAAAAAAATCATTATAAAAATATATTAATATTTAAATATATAGATATAGTTATATTGATATAAATATAGTATATATTTTTTAATTATAATTTTAAATATATTTTAGATAAGTGTAAATATACAGTTACACTTAATATATAAGATATTTAGTGAAAATAGTTATAAAAAAATTAAAAATATATTTTTAATAAATATTTTGCTATTTATTATGGAGTAATAGTAATTTAATAACAATTTGAAGACTAAAAAAATTAAAAAAAATAAAAAAGTTCCAAAATATGTTTAAAACACAACTCAAACTTCAAACAGCCATAACTTTTGATCTGGGTGTCCGTTTGAGCTCTACACCATATCAAATTGAATCCTACGACGAGATCTACATGCTGGTGACTGAGGGAAAACCTCTGTCACATTTTTCGATGCCAAAAGGCCCTGAAGGTCTCCAAAAATGAGTTTTTAGTTTGGATATTCCGATTTTTTTGCATTTTGTGGATTTTCAGCCTCGTTTATGGGGGTATTATTGGATTTTTTTTGTAGGGACTGAATTTATACCAAGGTATTACATTCATATTGATATTATGTCTTTAATATTTTATCGTTTTTTTTATAATGCACTGCTATTTATAATCAAATATATTACAATATATAAATTTTTTATATATTCAAATTTAAAAATTAATTTTTATAAATAAATAATTAAACATATTTACATATATGAAATATATTAGATTTATCTAAATAATATATAATATCCATTTTATTTAAAATACCAATATATCAATATTTATATACCTATATATTAATCATACTATATATGTACCTATATAATGTGTGTGTGTCTATTTGTGTGTGTCTATATATTAACAAAGTAATTTATATATTATATATATATATATTCTAACATATGTATATGCATATATATATATTTATAATTTTACTTATAGAAACACACATATATATATATATGTGTGTGTGTGTGTGTGTGTGTGTGTTTTATATATGTATTTATTTATAAACACACAAAAGAAAACATATTTTATAATTGTATTGAAAACTAATCTTATAAATATATATTAATATACAAATAAATATATGGATAAAAATATAACTAAAAATATATGAATAAATAGATATATCTTAATATTAATAAAATAATATACAAATAAATATATAAATATATAAATATAACTATATATATATATATTAATAAAAATATATAAATTTATATTAATACATGAATAAATATAACAATAAATATATAGATATATCACTAATTGGAGAACAAATCAAATTAGAGTAGTGGTAAAGGCTTAGCGCACACAGGGGGGAGGTCTTGAGTTCAAAACCTGGTAGAGGCAGGCAGGGGCGTGTACATGGGTGAATTTGGGGGGGGGGATATAGTGTTGTTAAAGGGGTGTCTAAAAAGCACTGATAAAATGTGGGGCTCGTGGATGGGGCTTGTGGGGGTGGTGATAAATGGGGGGAAGAGCTATTAAAATCCCCCTCTAACATACATCTATTTTTAATTTTTTTAAAATTTTCAAAATTTTATTATTTTTATCAATGCTAAAAAAGCTCTAATAAAAGGGGCCTTTATCAATGATTTCTGAAGCAATGATAAAGGGGACCCCCCTTTATCTTCTTCGGCATTAATAGCACTATTTGAGAGCTGTTATAGTTCTTTTTTAGCACTGATAAAAGTTGTATTTGTAGTAGTGTGCCTTCATCACCTTCAATGCTGCTTCGTCGACATGCCAAAAAACAACACAAACTAGAACAGAGGAGGGTTCATTCCGTGTTGGATTGGCCTGAAGCATCCGCATTTAGGGTGAAAACTATTGGCTCATCGGCGAGTAATAAAGATAAACAAAAATTGCTTTACAACCACATAATGATTCCTTTTCAATCTGAAGAAGAGAAAATGAATAAAAAATTAAACAAAATAAACCCCCTACCTTTGATTTGTGGTCGTCGACATTGATGTCAAATGGAGAAGATGAAGGAGTTCATCCTTTGTCACATTTTCCATGCACTCCCAATATCGAGCTATATCGGCTCGTTGATGATGATGTGGCGGGTTTGTCGGTTGTAGATGCCCCACATTGGTAGCATTCAAGGGAGGAAGTCGAAGAAGGTCATATTTATTCATTATTGTAGACTTCTTCTTTGGGAGCTTTTCAACCTTATCCCAAGTTCCACCAAAGGAGTAGTGCCTACCAAATAATAAGATATAGAGATATCTTATTAATTTGTTGGCACAATATTCAAAAAGGAAGAAACAAATTAATTGGATCCACCTATGTAATGTAGAGTATTGGCATAATAAATTATGCATTGGCTCAAAGAATTAATGGGAAGGTGGTGGAAAGAAAATGGTAGAGGAGGTGTAGGGGCTCACCCTTATTAATGAGTGGGGTTTAAGAGATTTTCCTCTCCTCCCATAAGTAGTGGAGTTTAGTGTTGTGTGGTACCAGCATCATAAACTCTCGCATGCGGTTATGATCGGGTGGACCCCATCACTGTAACCTCTCATCGGAATTTACGGTGTCATGGTTACACCTCGAACTTCTATTAGATTTGTTTTACCAAAAAACACCCACATGGTGGATCCAAATAAATTAATGCTCACATTATTTTACTACCATCCACGAAAACTCAAAAACTAACTTTTATTATCGACTCACTGTCGTTAAAGTGAAAGTATTCATAAGTGAATACTAGTGCTGTAAGTTTAATGATGTCCTCATATTTCAATTCTGAGCACTGGTTCATATGTTATAAAACCCTGCTCATACATTTACTGAACATACCCGAAAAAGACTTCAGAAATTGATTCCCAGCATACCAGACCTCAGAATCCCACGCTGTCAATTTTTGTTGACTCATAAAATTCCCATGTATATAAGAAAAAAATTTCCACAGGATTTCTAGGTCATTACGTTCTCCCCACCACAGGGCTTTAAATCTCAATGAATTTCACCCCATTTTCAATGTCCATCTACCCATGGTCAATGATGTGAGAAGGGTCGTACACGTATCTCCTCAGCTGAGAAACGTGGAAGACGTCGTGCACCCGGTGAAACTGAGTTGGAAGAGATAAGAATTATGCCACCTTGCCAACCTTGATGAGGACCTGGAAGTTATGATGAATCTTGGAGATAACATGTCACCTTGGATAAATCTCCATAAACCTCATCTAGGTTAGACCCAAAAAAATACATGGTTACCATCCTCGAACTACAAAGGTCTCTGTCTCTTATCAACATATGACTTCTATCTCCTCTATGCTATCTTCATCTACTCCTGGATGATCTGTACCATCTCTATGTTGTCCTGTAATATCTCTGGTCCCACTAGTGCATACTACCATGAGTCATTCCAACATAAAGGTGATCTGGAAGGTCACCCATATAATGCCTCAAAAGGTTCTATCCCTATAGTGGAGTGATTTATATTACTGTATAAAACTCCACCAAAGGTTAGTCATCATCCAAGATATGACTGAAGTCGATGACATAAGCACATTGCATGTCCTCGAGGGTCTGAATGGTCCACTCAGTCTGGATATCTGTCTAAGGGTGGAAGGCGGTGCTCAGACAAAGCTGTATCACAAAAGCCTCCTACAACACCTTTCATATCCAGTTTGTTAACCGTGTGTCACATTCATAGACAATAGAAGAAGGTAATCCTTGTATCCACACAATCTCTTTCACATAGATGCATACCAATATCTCTACTGAACCCTGCTCTATGATTGGCAGGAAGTAGCCCAACTTTGTGAGAAGGTCAATGATTACCCAAATCGAGTCACGACACCTTGATGTATATGGAAGACCAATCACGATGTCCATGGATATGCCATCCCACTTCCCCTCTAGGTCCTCTAAAGGCTGAAAAAATCCAGTTGGTATCTGATGCATCACCTTCACTTTCTAAATGTGAGGCATCGAGAGTCAAAATCCACTACAACCATATTTATACCTGGCAACCAGTTCTGTCATCAAAGGTCCTAGTACATATTCACCACTCCGGGATGTACCACTAGAGGGGATGTGTGGAAAATCCACAAAACAACCTCCTAAAGTGACACCGGTATGATAGTACATCTTCTGAAGAGGATGACGTGCTCCCCACCTTTAGAAAATCAATCTGGTGCTTGCCCTATGGATATCTGAGCATGTCATGTCACATAGTCACTGTCACCATGTTTTTCTTCCCTAACTCACTGAAGAAGTGGGGGAGTGACTGTAGGAGACTATAAAAAGACTACACCATCTCTATCTACAAAGGATATCTATAAGGGATGCAGCTACTCTGTCTCCTCGCCTAGTAGCTATATACCAAATCTCTTGCTAAGTTCATCTGCTACAATGTTACCCTTTCTAGGAGTATAGTCTATCTTGATGTTATAGTCCTGGTAGAACTCAAGCCATCGATGTTATCTCAGGGTCAAGTCCTTTTGAGAGAATATATAAATGATATTATTGTGATTAGAGTACATGGTAAAATACTCACCCATCATATAGTGTCGCCATATCTTCAAGGTGATTACTGAGGGATGGCTTGATGAGCTAGTGATAGATTTCGGCTTGATTCAAGCTCTAATAGAGTATTGGGTTCCTCTGGACATCAGCTAGATGTGGGGAGCAGCGCATCAGTGGTGGATACTTTATCTCTGGGAAAGGAAGATGGTTGAGGTTGCATGGGCAGACTTTGAGAAGGAGTTCCATGTAGAATTCCACTCTTCCACAATGAATGCTGAGAAGAGTCAAAGGATACTCTCCCTCTAGTAGGGGAGTATGTCAGTGAGAGAGTTGGGGATCATGTTAAAGGATCTCCTTATCTTTTCTCCATACCTCTTTCCGGATGAGGAGTCTTAGGAAATATATCTTGAGGAGGAACTCTGACCTCCTATTCAGTATGTTGTTGTTACCTTTTCCGTACCGACTTACCTGGAGGTATAGAAGAAGGCTGATATGGTGGATTGGATGCACACACTGGGAGGTGTGTCATGATAAGGGATCCAGTTGGGCTCGTCGAAGGTGTAAACCGTCAGTAGCAGGCCCCAAGCATTCAGACCCTCTAGGTTTCGACCGGAAGGAATCAGGCCTCAGCAGTTTCATTTCTAATCCCCCGGTCATTGGTCCTTTCTTTCAGGCTTGGGACCATGGTGTTTCATCTGTGGAAGCCATGGAAATCATCAGAATCAGTTCCAGGACAGAGTGCAGTACAATGAGGGTGGTCATGTTTACCGCCCACTTTAGCCCTAGCAGTTTCCATCCAGGCCCTTTCATAAACAGCAGGGGTAGTAGGCTCCCTCCCCATTGAGGGTAGACAATGCCGGAGGAGGCCGACCTCTGGGCTCCTCTAAAGGAACTCGACCAGGGCGTGGTTGGGGAGGCGGCCGATGGCTGAGTGGCAATGGGGCTAGGCATGGGAAGTTGCACCCCATAGAGGCAGTATTTCAAGCAGGGAAAGAGGTCGTTCGAGGTACGATCAGTTTGTTTAGCACCCTTGCATATGCCTTGTTCGATAACAGAGCTTCATAGTCCTTTTTTCACTGTGTATATCCCGTGACGTGGGTCTAGATGCCGAGTGAAATCCAATTCCACTGGTTCTAAGCACACCAGTCAGAGGTCAACCAGACTTGTTATATGTTTTTCGAGGATATAAACGGATGACATGGCCACATCAGTTTGTCAGGGCTCTCCTACTATTGTAGATACAGCCATACAATGTCATCCTAAGAATTGAATGGTTGTTATCTGTATGTCCCATCATTGACTACTTCTAAGGAAGAGTCGTGTTATCCGACATAGACTGCCAATGTGTTACTTTCACCAGAATGTCGGGTGTCCAGAAGGGCACCAGGCCAGAGGAACCCCTCGCCACTTTGTTGGTAAGCTATATGTGGAGTCGTTGGATGAAGAGATGGTGGAGGTTCTAGGGATCGGCAGTGAGTTTATGGACGTCTTTCCTGATGAGGTAACGACTCTACCCCATCGACATGATTTCGAGTTTCGGATAGACTTCCAACCTAGTGGACATTTGATTTCGATGGCTCTTTACTAGATGGAACCTTCAGAGCTATTGGAGTTGCGGATTCCGATTGACGATCTAATGAATAAGGGTTTTGGTCACCTGAGTGTGTCACCATGGGGTGCTCCTGTATTGTTCGCAAAGAAGGAAGACAATGGTATCAGGATATGCTTATATTATAAGAGGCTGAATCATGTAACGGTCATGAATCTCTACCCTCTTCTAAGGATAGACGATCTCTTTAACCAGTTGAAGGGGGAATGATGGTTCTCTAAGATTGATCTACGATCGGGATAACACCAGTTTAGGTGGAAGGTGAGAGAAATCTCAATGATGACCTTCAGGTGCAGATACATGCACTTCGAGATTGTTGTCTTGTCATTTTCCATCAGGAACACTCCGGCCGTGTTCATGGGGATCATGAACTCCTTCTTCCGGGAGTACCTGGATCAGTTTGTAGTCATATTTATTGAAAACATCTTGATCTACTCATCATCATAGGTGGATGACGCTGAGAACTTGAGGACAGTTTTAGAGGTCCTCTGAAAGCACTATCTCTATGGGATTTTGTCCAAGTTCATGTTCTAGATATGAGAAGTGCATTTCCTTATGAATGTGGTGTCTGAGAAAGGGATAGCGGTGGTACCATCGATGGTCAAGGAAATTGTTTCCTGGGAAACACCCAAGAATGTGGCGGAGGTTCATTGTTTCCTCGGGCTAGCAGGTTACAAACAAAGGATCGTTCCCAACTTCTCTTGAGATGCGACAACCTTGATAGCCTTGACCCAGAAGGACCCAGATTTTGTATGGGATGAGCAGTGTGAGTTAGAGTTTAGCTATCTGAAGGATATATTGGTTAGTGACCCAGTGTTGTGGTTACCAAAAGAAGGGGCTCACATATGAAGTATTCTGTGATGCTTCAAGGCAGGGCCTCAGATGTGTGTTTTTGCAGCGACAAGGGGTGAACTCCTATGGGACTAGGAAATTATGCCCCATGAGCTTAACTATGACACCAATGATCTAGATCATGTGGCAGTCATGTTCGCACTAAAGTTGTGTGGGCACTACCTCGTTGCAGAGTGCTTCTTGGTCTTCAACAATCACAAGAGCTTGAAGTATATCTTCTCCCAGCAAGATCTGAACTTGTGGAAACGAAGGTGGATGGAGTTCCATCAGGTATACGACATCACGATTTCCTACACCTCAAGAAAAGGAAATGTGTAGGCCGATTCCTTGAGAAAGAAGTCACAGAGGGGTGCAGTTAAAGAGTCGGCAGATACATAGAAGGCTATGGGGGAGTTGGTTTCCCTGCACCTCGAAGCTATGATGAAAGATGGTAGAGGTTTCCTGTATCAGATGACAGTGCATTATTCTCTATTACAGAAAGTGGAGGAGTCTCAGTGGGGAGACCCAGTGTGTGAAATGATGTGTGACCGAGTTGAATAGAGTGATGCTCAGGAATGGTGGATGAAGGATGGTCAGAACCAGATAGTTTTCCAATGAAATCTGTTTGTTCCAGAGGCGATGCATGAGAAGGTTCTTAGTGAGTTCCACAACTCACCCACAGTGGTGATCCCAAGAGTTTCCATGATATAGCATGGTCTGAGGAGATAGTTTTGGTTTCCCAGGATGAAACAGGTAGTTGTAGGGTTCGTGGAAAAGTGCCTCGTGTGTCGGCAGGTGAAAGCCAAACACTGTGTTCCAGGTGGCCTATTGTAGACTCGAGATGTCCCCGAGTTGAAGTGGGAGGACATATCAATGGATTTTGTCATGGGAATACTCAAGGATCATGGGGGATGCAACACTATCAGGGTAGTGGTGGACTGGTTGATAAAATGTTCTCACTTACTGGCGATCAAGGAGTTGAGTGCAATGGATTCTTTAGCACAATGGTACGTGGATGAGATGGTGTGGTTGCATGGTGTTCCAAGATCCATATTTTTGGATAGGTATTCATGGTTTACCTCATGAATATAGAAAGGATTACATCATGCTTTTGGAACCCAACTACATCTTATCACTACTTTCCACCCCTAGACAGATGGGCAGACAGAGCGCACTATCCAGAAGTTGGAGGACATGTTGCAGGCATGTATTCTGGACTTTGGGGAATCATGGGTGCGACAGATACCTCTGGTAGAGTTCACCTACAATAACAACCATCACTCTACCGTTGGCATGGCCCTATTCGAAGCCTTGTACGGGTGGCCATGTCGCTCGCCAGTGTGCTGGACTGAGGCTGGGGAAGCAAGTGTCCTTGGACCTGAGGTGGGGCAGAGCACGACAGAGAAGGTGTAGCTTATACGAGAGAGGATTATGGCGGCTCAGGACTAGCAAAAGTCATATGCTGATAATAGGAGGAGACCCTTGCAGTTTGGGGTCGGGGACCACATGTTCATGAAGGTCTCCCCTCAATGTTGACAACAAAGGTTCGTCAGGGGATATAAACTTTCCCGCAGGTACATTGTACCCTTCGAAGTGTTGAGAAGGGTGGTAGAAGTGTCTTATCAACTAGCATTACCACTGCCTCTACTGAGGATACATGACGCCTTCCATTTGTCCCAACTCCGTATGAATCTTCACGAAGATTCACACATCCTCTACTTGGGGAGTGCTAGACCTCAAGGATGACATGACCTTAGTGGAATGACAAGTGAAGGTCAAGGGTTGTGAAGTGAAGGTGCTTCATGGATGAACCGTTCCCTTTGTTCGTGTGTTATGGAGGCATGGTGGGCTTGAGAAGAGTACCTAGGAACATGAATATCTGATGCGTGCTTAGTAAATAGAGTTGTTTTGAGTTTTGTGCTGTTCATTTTTGTATTGTTGTGATGGAACACTTTACATTCTTAACTCTGTAGTGTGTGGTTTTCCTTTTATATGGATGTGGGTGAAGTATCCTGAGATTTGGGGAGGGGAGGACCTAATCCCTAGTTAAGACACATTAGAGTGCATGCGCCTAAACCCATGTGGGCGAGTCAGAGCCACTCAAAGAAAATAGTATCTTAGCATGGATGAAGGGAAAACCCTCCCCACATTATCGGGCATATTAATCATTGTCTGATGGTGTTTTAAATTATTTGGGTGCACTTCTGAGAGGTATCATTCGAGGTGGTTGTTTGGAACCCCTCTCCTTTCTTCAGGTCTAGTTTTAATATTCCAGGGAGAGAATAGTTTGATAGGTGTCTGATGTAATGGCCCAGACCCCCCTGGACATTACTTTACCAAAAACACGGCTCCACCATGACGGTGGCACCTTGATGGTGGCACCGGTCACGGTGGTGCCGTGAAGGTCGCATTGGTCAAAGCGGCACCGTGATAGTCGCACCGGTCACGGTGGCACAGTGACGGTGGCACCTTGAGGGGGACACTGTGATGGTGGCACTATTTCCCACCGCCAATTTCCAGTACCTGACTTTTCCTCTCCCATAACGTATCTTTTGAGGTAAATTAATCTTATTACCCTTTTTAAATTCCTTTAAATCCCTTAAATGACTCCGAAAAATCCCATGAAACATCCCTGATGGGGGATATTAAATTACTACTTCGTATCGTCATGCATAACCACCTTATCAACATAGGAAACCACGATCCGTATTTCCAGGCAATGAAAATTCCATATCCTGATCTCCTTTTTATATCTCCCGCTAGAGTTCTACTTTTCTTCTCGGTTGAATTTAATACTTCTTCCTGGTGCGCTTAGAGTCCTTCTTTCCATGCCTTGTGGTGCGCCTCTGCTAAAACCTTATGCACATCCTCCATGGATTTCCTCCCCTGCAAGCCACGCATCCACTGTACCTGGTGCATGGAGAAAATCGTCGATCTATGATCAATCAACTAGGGATTTTTTCCTTCTTCTCTCCCTTTTGTGTATCATGAGAGGTTGGTAAGCTATTTGTTCTGTAGGAATGGATGATCCAAACACTAATAAAGATAAAAAATGGACTTTTAAAAGAATGAAGGGGAATGATAGGATCAATGATGCTGCTTTGTCTTCTCTTCTGTCATGATTAATGATTTATGAATTGTGTGGCTTGTGCCTACAAAAAATCATATCCATTGGTGGTCTCTCTCTGTGAACTAATAAACTCTTACCTCACGTGATGTTTAAATGGCTTGTATTTTTGTTGTTGAACTTGATTTGTTTAAAAGAAATTGGTTAATTATGTATATTTAGTCAAATAAATTGAAAAAACCAGAATCAACTCTTTTTCTATAATAACCCCAGTTTAAGCCCAGTGGAATTGAAATCATGGAGTTTGTAAAATCTATTAAATATGAAGATACCTTCTTGGTCCTGCTTTTTGTTGGTAGTAGTGGTTAGTTTTTTTTCTTCAACAAGTCGAGTTCAGGTGAACTTATGGTATTCATAGATGGGGGCTTAGATTGATGGGGCGATGTCGGTGAGGATTGGATCCTCTTCTTGTATCATGAATTGGGGTGAGATCCTCTGCTGTTGAGAAAATGTTGGTTCTGGGGACATGGGGTTGTGTCTTGGGGTTTTCTTTGTGTACATTACTTTGAGGGACCTCACTTATCCCTTTGTTTTTGTAACATCACAAGAGAACCGGGTGTGAATGTTTAAATTGCTGCGTGGATGTAGTTTTCCCCTTGGCTTGTGCTTATGCCTTTTAGTTGACTAGTGTTGCAGAATTTTACTTAAACAGTATAACGTGGCATGGAAATAAGAATGGGTTAAATGGTGAATTGGTTTTGGAAACGAGTTGGTTGTGATTGTTGTGCTTTTATTTTATGAATGGATAGTGACGAGTGTGTTTGTGATTAGTTTGTCTTTGGAAAACCCTAGGTTGGGTGATTTCATATTACCTATACATATATTTGTAGTTCTTATGTTTCTTGTTCGCGCCCTACTCAATTTGAGCACTTAGTGTCGAAAACCACATTTCATGGGGAGGGTGTTTTTTCCAACACTCATATTAGTGGCTGGTTATTACCTCCATTTATACCCCCTTTCCCGAATATCCCAAGACACTTCGGGCATGTTGTGATGTCCTGAGGTCCACTATTAGCCCAAGAATCTTCGGGCAGGGTTGTTGTGGTGGTTGGACTAGGTTTTTGCAGGTATGTTGTTTCCCATGTGTCTTCGGGATGAGGCACATGTGTCTTGGTGCGTTGAAGTAGTTGTTCGGACTGATGTGTTTGCCGGTGTGGTTACGCATGGTGGTTGTGGCCCAGGTGTGTGCGGGCAGGGTTTGGCATTGGGACTATGGTGAGGTTATGGACCAGGTGTGTGAGGACAGGGTTTGGAAATGGGACTATGCTGAGAATGGGGGGATTGGTTCGATGCGTAGGATGTCTTCAATAACCAGTAGGAATGTGGTGCGGGGTACCCAAATATCGATGTGCTATTACTATACTTTACTTGTCATGTGTTATTTGGGGAGTGTTCCTTTGGGAGACTTGGGTGGATAGTTATTTCTTGCTAGGTGCTTCAGTTTTCTTTTCACACAGGGAATTAGAATGCCCCTCCATTTTTGAAGTAGAGTCATTGTTTTTCCCTACGGTGTGGACTTATATGCTCACCCTAAGTGTATAAAACTGTTTTAGGATTCCAGGAGGAAATTAGGGATCATGCGGGACCGTACTACCTTGGACCTTGGGGCAGTTGCTGTTGTTGTTTTATTTTTCATGGTACATTACCATTGGAGTTATTGTGGCTTGTATCCCTTACTTTTGAACATGCACATGTAAATGGTTTACTTTTGTCTTTACCGTTACTTTTAGCTTTGGTGTTGTTGGGCTTGCTATCGTATCTCTCGATCCTATTAAAATAAAAAGGGTAATGTCTTCCATATTTTGTATGATTCTATACCCTTGGTTCAATCGCCACTTCAGGGGCTATTGATGGCGGGTCTCGGGGGTCATTATCTCTCCTTCAACATAATGAAGAAAGGGTATGACAATCTACTGTCCCTTCCCTCCTTTTGGTGAAGGCAGGTCGTGACATTTACCATCCTTCTAGGAACATTTGAGAATTTTCAAAAAACATAAATTTAACCGTCATGTAAATTGAATTTCAAAAATTTGATAGACACATTTGTCATCAGAATGTAAAATTTTCTTCAATAGGATGAAAATAATTTTTGGTGCACAGTTACATTTGAATTTTATTTACCACATTTAAAACTAAAAAATGTAACAAAAGGTAAAAATAACATTGTAGTTAAACTAAAACATGTCCTTATACTATTGGAAAAGTTTATTTTAACCAAAATAAGCCTTAGGAAAAAAATAAGATCCTTTTGATCTATTTGAGTTAGATGAAGATATTTATTTTATTATATATACAGAATAGGTAAAAGTGTTAAATTCAAATATTATTACTTTAACCATTTTTAAAATAGACTTATACATAAGATATTTTTTAAAATAAATATTCATTGGAAGGATAAAATTATTTTTCTATATAATATTTATTTATTTATAATTTTTAGACATTAAACAATTAAATTTATTTTTGACACTGTGAAGATGCATTAATTACATTATTAATGAATGATTTAAATAATTGGTAATATAAATTTTAAAATAAATTTTAATTGAATCCTCTGATTCAATAATCTAGTTTTCTTGGTGAATATTAAATTTTAGGGTTTATTCAATGTATTTTTTCTATATAATCTTGTTTTTATGACTTCCCCAAAAAACAAAATACTAAATAGTATCAAAATTGACAAAATTAGATTTTTAAGACAAATAATATATCATTAAATGATTTAATATTACAAAAAATATTAAATTATACCAAATGACATAAATTATGTTAGATATTTCATTAATGAACCACTTTATGTTCTCATGAAATTTTATATTATGTTTATAAACCATATATTATATGAAAAAAAAATTGTAAGAGGTAAACTATTAAACTAAGGGTTAAATCTAAAAGAAAAGGTCAATATGGTGACATAAACTAGTCTAAAACCTATTTTTTTATAATATTTTGTAAAATACACACCTTATCCTATAAGTAAATACATTTATATCCTCTATAAATAGAAAATGATTTTGTAATAAAATAATATTTCAAGCTCTTTCCAATGTTCCCATCACCTCTCGTATAAAAGGGTATTCACCTTTTCTCACATTCACACTTCCAAATCCATTTGTATCATCCAACCCCATATCTAATATTCTCACAACTACCCAAACAACAACTCATAGGCCTTACATTGATCGGAAATACAATATATGGTTCCCTGTTGTTCAAATCAAAAGGAAGCACCTAAAGAAAAGATAATTATATTATCACCACATTCAATGGTCATTTATTCTTATACTTCCACTTTCTATGTTATTTCCTCGCTAAAATAATAACCCCAATACATTATACATTTTTTTATGATATTATAAATATTGTAAAAAAATATTCATTACTCAATCCATCATATGATTGAAAAAGTCAAAAGACAAGCGTACATACAATTAACTGTCTCCACGTCGTGGTGTAGTCTGTTATTCAACCCTTCACTTTTTAGATGGGTATAATAATGAGTATAATTGATGATAAAAAAACATATTTATAATTTTATATATATAATACTACATCCAATTAAACACTGCTTCACCATCAATATAATGATATTGTTGCTCATGCATATGTACGACTTACCTTTTAAGCGGGTCAATGAGATTTATCTTCAACGATCACCATTCATAAATTTGTATAAAAAAATATATATTGATTAATTATGAGGTATATGAAATAATATTTTTAATTGAATAAAATTTATTTATCACATTTAAATATTTCTATTACTTTCTTCTATACTATAAGATAAGAAAATAGAAACAACGTTCATGCGTACATATGGAATCCTGTTTCCATGAATGGTGTTTCCATTTCATATATCTATATATTATACATATTTATATTGTCAATATATATTATATATAAAAAATGTTTTATGTTGTCGATGTATGTAAATCATGATTTATGTGATACGATCAAGAATGACAAGTTAAAAGACATCTGATAATGAAAGTGATTATAACCCAAAATGTTACATTAACATTGGAATTATTATTAAATGGGTATTATAATGTAATAAATGAATCATATATGATATCATAAATATTAATATGGTTCTGGAATAATTTAATAAAATAATATGGTCATTATATTAGAGGTTAAACATTCCATTGAATAACAAAATGTACAAGCCAAGGGTTAGTTCCTCAATCTCATTATTATCCGAGACTGTTTTATTGATAGAATTTACAGGGACATATTTATCATCCAGTTCCATGTTTCATAAAATTATTCTCAAATGGAATATTTTAATGTTTTATTGAATGAAAACTTTAGCTAGAACATTATTTTAACTGTTTTAATGATTTAATTTCCTAAATCATTTTAATTAATGTCCTTGTTTAGAAAATGATTTTAATGATTTATTTTTATGGACATTATTGTTTTGATATTATAATTTCATTCAAAATATTCAATGTGTTATCGTACACTTTGATTGAATAATATATTTTAAATAAATTCTGTTAAAAATGTGTGACTTTTAAATTATTTCAAAAAAGTTTTATTTCTCTCATAGAGTTTTACATATAAATGTTCACTATGTCAACATCCTTTTATGGATATTATTCCAGATCGTGGATGAATTATTAAAATAAGATATTCATATTATATTGATAGAATTTTAATATGTTTGACCATGGAAGTTATATTTTTGTACCATTCATGGGATATGGTTAAATAATAGTAATTTAGTATGGTAATTTTAATAAGAATGTTTATATTATCGTTCAACATTTTCATACGAGAAATGCATTGGAATTAGTACGTAATCGGTGGGGCCTACAATAGCCCCTCGATACATCGATATGACTCATGAGACCCACTTATGTCTTAGCACAATGTCTTGAAATAATTTATATTTAGGGTCTTAGTATGATGCCTTGACTTTTTGGTTAAGATGTCTGACATTATGCATTCCATCACTATGATATTTGTTATTAAAGATACATGTGATTATACAATTCGTATAATATCTATGAAAATAAGTAAATGGATTTATTTTATTTATGTTTTCCATATTTTGATAATGTTTATGTTTAATGGGATAATGTTTCAATTTTATACCATTCCATAAAAATTAATGATTATTTAGGATAGCTTCCTTTATTTTTTATCCTTACTACACATTTGAGCTTACCCATTTCTTATGATTTATTTTCCTAGGATTCCAAGAAGTGTATTATGATTTATATGCAAGATTAACCATGAAAGATAATGGAGTTATAAAGGGAATATCTATGTTGTATTTTATTTTAGATATTTTAATATAATTTTCATGTTTGTAATCTATTATCCAAGACTTCTAAACTAATCGGTCATTCAAGATATGATTTTTTGTAATCCTGTCAATTTATTAAAATAATGCACTGGCATTGGGCTAACTGGGGTTGGGGCGTTACAATTGGTATCAAAGGCAACTTAGCTACAACTAAATATATAGATTTAGATAAACTATGATTAAGAAACATTACCATAAGATAGATATTGAAGATTAATATAGATGAAAATCCAACGGTTTTTAAAATATAGATATTATGTGAGTTTTCCAAGAAATACTACCATTTCTGGATACTACATGTGGTCATGGTTCCCACCCAGATGTACATAAGAATAAAAACTCTGGAAAGGTGTATCAAGCATGAATCAGGGTTTCATGAAGCGGAGTATCTTGGTACACAACAACGTGGTTTACCTCTCACCTGGTTTGTCAATCCAAGGGTATATGGTTAGGCTAATTCAGATTTTCGTTACAAACAACTATGATGGTTTTTTTAGTAAATATATTAGCAAATAAAACATTTTTTTGATTATTATACATGATGTGTCCAAATCTAAAATTAATATAGATAAATTTTATAGTTTTTGGATTATACTTTATGAATTGATCTAACCTGGTTTATTTAATAATGTAGAAATGGAACTCAGTAGAAGGAATGTGAAGTCAAGCAATATGAATCATCCAAAGAGTAAGAAGGATTATATAATTCATGGTATTAAGACGAAATATGGAAGAGAATTAGTCTCCCATGCATTCTAATCATGTTATGAAGTAATATATTGTGTTAATAAGATATGTAATGAATTATTTGAGTAATATGGCATTGAACAAAAGTGTGAGAAGCATAGGACGGTAAAGAGAAAGATGGATAAATGGAAGAAGGGAAAGAAGGATTTTCCTAAATGTTATAACATTGGAAACACTCACCATTGGAAGTGATTAAAAGGAAGTAGAGTTTGTTATAAGTTTGAAAAAAACTATGTTCGTGATATCAAGGGTAAGAAATAGTTTCAAATGTACAATGCTTCATCTTTATAGATTAGGGACACTACCTGAATCAATGTCCCAATCATTAGTTTGTACCCAAAATTATTTTATTGGATAATAATCAAGTAATGATACTACCACAGATGAAGACTAATGATTAGTGATCTTATGTTATTATTAAAGAATTGCGTCATTTGAGTTTTTATTAAAGATTTCCAAGTTATATGAATTATATAGTATATAAGGATTGTAACTGTAGTACTATTAAATTAAGGATTTGATATTTTATGGTACCATGTAATGTGACACCATTACAAGTGAAATATTTTGAAAAATATATGCTTGAGAGAAATATAAACCATAATTTTTTTTGAAACTTAGATAATGATTTCAGTATATGATTTGAATGACATAGATAAATTATATTGGATATTCGTGACTACATTAAAATATAATAATTTTTTGTTTATTCCATCATTGTTGGAGTTTAATATTTTTTGGATATAAGTAGTATATTTAAAATAATATAAGGAATAAGGGATTATAAATGTAATAAATATGGTTCTTTAGTAATTCATGGTGTTACCTTTTTTAAGGTTAAAACATTTCTTATGATTATTTTTTGATTGTTATAAAAAGGACAACCTAGAGGTCATGTGACAACCCATCACATCTGGTAAGGCCGCAAGACATGAACCCACAACTGAAGCGCGTTATGGGTGTATCACTTACTACTGGCATAGGTGATATCATTGTTTGTATAATGTAGTTTTTAAATTATCAAGTATATTAATTATAAATTCATTTTTTTCAAACCCGGTATAATTAGGATAAATATAATGTTTTTGAGTTCTATTATCTTTTGGAGAGAATGATGAGTTTGTGGTAAAAATTAGTTAAAAGAATGAACTTTATGTGTAATATATTTATTTTTATACTATGAAGAAATTAATTCATATAATTTAGCGAATGTATCTTAAAAATATTATCCTTATAAGTCATGTCTTATTGAATCGATGATATTTTAAATCAAATTGATTTATAGCTTTGAGGCCCTAAATTTTCCATTTATTGTTGACATGGTTGTGATTGATGACCTCAATCACTCCCTACAACTATTGACATTCATTTCCTCTAATTATGTGTCCCTAATTTCCAAAAACATTCTCCTATTTGAAATCATAATTTGGGGGTGACTTTTTCTTTTTTATTTCACTCAAATTATGTCTTAAATTTATTAACCCTATTTCTGATGTGTGTCTCGACAATTATGTTATCTATTTGTAACCTTTTATTTCAACATAATATTTTAAATTTGGAGGATGAAATTTATTAATGATAGGATAATGTAACAACCAATGACTTAATAGGACATTATCTCTTTAATTTAATTTAATATCTTATATAATACGCAACAACGATTTGCTTACATTTTATTCAATAATTTTTTCCTACAAAACAAGACATTATTTTTGTAATTATTTAAATAATATATTTATTTATCAATTAAATATTTTAATATGAATAGAATCAAAAATAAATTCAATTTTATTTATAATTTTTTCACATATCTAAAACATATCTATGATAAAATGTATAAGTTATGTTAAAATAGTTATATACATAGAAAAACTATTTTATTCAAAGCACTACTTTTTATGTACATTTACGAAAAATAATATAAATAATCATAGACCCTATTAAAATTTGAATAGTTAATATGGACTTTATTTTTGAATTCAGTATGTCAAAATTATAATTGGGTAAATTTTTGATATTTTACTGAAAACATTAAATTTTTGATGAATTGTGAAAAATCCCGCATTGTACATAAAAACCGACTATTTAATTTAAATAATTACTTTTATATAAAATTTATCTCAATGTAAAATTAGATACCTAATACAGTTAATTTTACAATTTATTTCAATTGAGTCATTTTATTATAAGATTAGATAAATAATATTTTTAAAACTAGGTTAACATCTTTTCAGCCAACTTCGAGGCCCATTTACCCACCTTCCAGGCTCATTTAAAAATGTGGATAAACATAATTTTACCACATATGTGAATTTAATTATAGAAATTTGATAGGAATGGTTTTTATTATTATGTAAAATGTGGTTTCATAGGGTGATAATAATATTTTTTGAATAATAACTTTTGAATTTTATTTAGTATTGTTAAAAGTAAATAGGGAAATTAAAGGTAAAAAAAATTACCATGACACAAAAAAATGTAATAATTATATAGTATATGTTTAGTTTGAACAAATTCATAGTTTGGAGAAAACTATGATCATTTATATCCATTTTGGTTAGATTAATACATTTAATATATTTTATTTAATGAAGCGTTAAAAGTTGTAAATTCAAATTTTATTAAATACTATATTTTTAATATAATGTAATACATAAGATAAATTCTTCTATAAATATTTATTAGAAAGATAAACGTATTTACTACATAATATTATTTTATTTATATTTTTTATAAATTAAAATATTAAATTTATTTATGACAGAATGATGACGTAGTAATTAAATAATTAATGAATGATTAAAATAATAGACATTATGAATATTAAAATAAATGTAATTTTAAACTTATGATGCCATAAAATAATTTCATAGAAGAATAATACTTTTTATGGTTGATTCAATGTATTTTTTTTCTAATTAATCATGTTTCTATGACTTTCAAAAAAACCAATTACTAAATATTGTCAAAATTGACATAAATGAGTTTTTTTAAAAAAAATACAATTTTATTAAATGATATATTATTATGAAAGATATAAAATTCCGAAAAAAGACATATATAATGTTTTAAAATTATTTAATGATCCACTTGAGGTTATCTTGTAGTTTTATAGTATTTTTATTAAAAATATTATTTATGAATACAAGAAGACATGGTAAGAGTTAATGTATTTAACTCAGGGTAAAATATAAAGGATTTGTTTAATATGGTGAACTAAACTTTTCTAAGACCAATTTTTTGAGAGTATTTAGACCCATCCCTTCCATATACTCTATACATATCCATTTTGAGTGATTATAATCGAAAAATGAATTTTATAATAAAATATTATTTCAACCTCTTCCTAAAGTGCCTCTCACCTCACTTACAAAAGAGTACATTTTATTCTCTAGAATTGACACCTCCAAGGAATGATGGATAAGCCAAAACCATCTCAAATATCCTCTAAACTACCCTCAATTAATCATATTGGCCTTAAATTTTTTAAAAAGCCATCCTAAAGACCCATTTGGTTCCAATTAAAAAGGAGCACTTGAAGAAGAGACAATTGTTTTTTCAACCCCCTTCAAAGTTCTTCTCATAATCTACATATAATTTCTATGTTACTTCCATAATAAAATACTAAAATTAGTTCATTATTCATAATAATAATTTATTATATATATGTGACAATCGTATTCATTATTCTATCAATCCTATGAATGAAAAAGTCATCAAACGTGCATACGTATGGCTTACCATCTCCACGATGTTGTGCAGTTTGTTATTTAATACTTCACTATTTGGATGGGTATAATAAAGAGTATAATTTTTTTAAATAATAAATATGACATGTTAATGATTCTTTATATATATAATATAAAATCCAATTAAATACCTTTATACCATCAATAGAATGATATTTCTGGTCGTGTGTACGTACGGCTTACCGTATCGACAACGCGATGAGATTCATCTTCAACGACAGCTCTTCTTGAATTGTTAACAATATATATATAGATTATTTATGAGTTATATGAAATAATTTTTCTATTATAACAATACATTTTTTATCTAGTTAAATATTTTTTTATTACTTACTTCAATACTATATGATATGAAAATGTAAATAACATTCATGCATACGTATGAACTACTGTCTCCCTAAATAATGTTTCCATTTCATATATCTATCTATTATAGATATTTATATTATGAATATATATGATATAAAAATATTTTATATATTCTGGAAGTATTTAAATCATGATCTTGGTGATAATATTAATAATAACATGTTAAAACACACATGATAAATAAAATTATTATTACTAAAAATGATACATCAACATAGAAATTGTTATTAAATGTGTAGTATAAATTAATAAATGAATCATATAATATTTAATAAATTTAAATATAGTAATGGTATAATGTAATAACATAATATGGTTAGTACACATAAGGTTTAATGTACCCTTTAATAAAGGAATTAACAAGGTAAGTATTAATTCCTCAATCTCATTACAATCTAATATTTTTTTGTGTAAATATTTACTTGGAAATATTTATCATCCATGACCATGATTATTAAAAATGTTTTCAAAAGTAATATTTTATTATTTTTTGGAAGGTTGTCTTTAACAAGAACAACATTAAAAAAAATTAATGATTTATTTTTCTAAATCTTGTTTATTAATGTCTATGTATTAAAAATAATTTTAAAGATTAATTTATATAGACATTACTGTTTTAAAATGATAATTACATTCAAATGTTTTAATGTGGTATGTCAAAATTTTATTCAAAAATATATTTTAAATGACTTCAATTAAAGATGTGTTACTTTTAAATGATTTTTAAAATAGGGATATTTCTCTCAAAGAGTATTACTAATCCTTTTCAACTATATCAAAATCCATTACTATATATATTTTTTTGATTAAGGTTGATTTGTTATAATATAATTTTTTATATTGTATTGAATGAATTATGATATTTTTGACTATAGATGTTCTATTTTAAAATCATTCATGGTTTATAGATAATGTATTGTAATTTTTATGTAAATATTAATACAGATTTTTTTGTTATGTTTCAACATTTTCATATAAGGAATGCATTAGACATAGTAAGTGATGGGCGGGGCCTGCTATAGCCCCTAGATGCATCATAAGGTCTCATAAGACAAACTAGTGTCTTGTCACAAAGCCTTCAAAAAATTTATATTTATAATCTTGGCACGAGAACTTGAAATTGTGGTTATGATGTCTGACATTATGCATTCTATCCTTATGAGATTAGTCATTAATGTTACATTTGATTATTCCACAAGTAGAATATCCATGTGAATATGTAAATTTAATTATTTGAATCAACTTTTCCATATGATTATGATGTTTACGTTTGAAGGTTGTGTGTTTCCATTTTATTCCATTCTATAAATGATTTATATTATTTATGATAGATTCTGTTATATTGATTATCATTATCATGCATTTGAGATCATCATTTTATTATATTTTAATTTCCTAGGATACAATGATGTGTATTATGATTATTATTCTTGTTTAATCTAGGACAATAATGGGGTTGTCAAAGTCTTATCTATGTTTTATTTTCTGTAAGAAATTGTAAAGTAATGTTCAAGTATGTTATCAATTTTCCATGATTGTTTAAATTATTAGTCCTTCAATAATTAATTCTTATAATCAAGCCAATGTATTAATATAATGAACCAGCTCTAGACTAACTAGGGTTGGCGTGTTACAACTAGTCCATACGTACACGTATGACGTTACCATCATTCAATGAGTGAAAATGTAAAAAACCTTATGTATCATCTTTTCATAATTATAAATTATAAATTAATATTATAATTTTTTAATGTTTATTACATAAGTAAATTTACAGTATCCCTACCACCTTCCATTCATGGAGTTAGTAAAAGAGAGATAACATGACATTATAAATCATTTGTTGCCCAAACGCATTTCAGATGTTCTCATATACCATTTGGATAGAAAGTAAAAAAGGATATTATTATTTTATGACTCAATACTTATAATTATGTTATAAATATAATATATAATAATATATATATATATATATATATATATTAGATCTGTCATCATAATAGAAAAAGTGTTTTTGTAGTGAATAAATGAATGAAAATGGTTCACGAGGTGGTAGATTACTCTACCCAATACTGATAATTTCAAAATACATTAAATGTATGTGGGTAAGGTATCATGTAATTTTTTTTACATAATAAAAAAAATGTATATGGAATATAATATTGTTCTTATGTTATCATTTTATTAATAGTAAATGATATATGTGGTGGAGTAAATAATGTCTAAATTTAGGTTGATGATTGTAACTCCTTTTTCAGGTAACCACCGTAGGATCATAACAAATACATTACTTGGTAGGATTTATGCTCAATATAAGTAAAATGTTATTATAGGATAGAATTTGGGAATATATTTAACAATGTCTAGTTTTACCAAAATAGTTTTATGTTTTGATGAAGGTAGGAGATGTGTTGTCCATATATAAGTGATGTGAGTGGCATAATTATATTTCATAAAATAAATGGATTACCCACATTTTTTACATGAAAAAGGTCGAAATAGTGTATTATATAGCCATATAAATTATATGGTATAAATATAGATATACAAAATATTTTTAAAAAAAATTAGATATTTTAATCCTTACCTTTTTAGATTAACCCCATGTTTATAATATCTAACCATAACCATGGAAAATAATTTTTACAGTATTCATTATTCCTCAAGGTATAAATTTTTTTGAAATTATTATTTACAATTATTTTTTTATTACAATCATGGATTTTATTTCACAAAATTATATTCAAAAAAGTAAAAAATATTATTATAAAATTAATACCACAAACGTGATGTGAAAGAGGGTTTTCAATGATAAATTATACAAAAGATTACAGGGTTTTATATTAAAAATCCAAATTAAAATGAACTAAAATGGATTAATAGATATATATTTGAAATAAATTTTCATTAAAACTATTTTAATATATAGTTATTATTTATAAATAATATATCAAGAAGTGTAATTTCAATTAAAATTTTATATTTGTCCCTATTAATAAATTTTTCTTTCTTTTTTTTAAAATATTTATAAACTCTCAACACAATAATTTTAACACGTACATTTTAGAAAATAAATTTATTCTTTGAAATTAATTTTCCAAAACTATTAAAAAATAGTTATAAATTTGTTACAAAAAGAGCTACAAAATATGCTTTTTGAAAAATTTAGTTTTTCATAAAAAATTATTTTTATATGAAATGGTTTTAATTCTATCTCAAATGAAATTATTTATATTTTATTTATTTATCTTTAATTTTTAAACAAAATAATTTTCAAACATATGTTATTATTATTAACACCCAACAATTAAATAGATATTTTATAATGTATATGATTAAATAATACTATTTTAATGTTCTGTCATGTTTTATTCAAACCTATCGTCGATGGAATTGAATGCTCTATTGTAGAATGAATTTGATAAGAGTATTATTATATCTTAATGTTTATATATATTATATTCTATTTTAAGCTTTTTTGTGTGTGTTATATATGCTATTTAATCTGATTTTCATATATTAAAATAATAACATGTTACATTATACCCCTTTTTAATAAATTAAGACAACATAATTTAATATTATTCTATCAAATCAAGTTATTTTGACTGAAAATAAAATTTTCAAAAATCTCACATTATATGAAGAAGTAATGAAACATTTTCTTGATAAGAGTGAATAGTTATATATTCCTCAAATGGAAAACAGGCATTAATATGTTTCTATGTTGGGAAAATTGGATCAATGTGATGATATGGATATCGAAGAAAAGAATAAATAGTTGGGAAGTGTGATTGTGTTAATTTATCCAAAGAATATTCATGATAAATAGAATTTCATGGACCTAGAATCCCAAAATCTGTGTTGATTTAAAATACAATCACATTATAAATAATATGGGTATTAAGATACCATTTTGTTTCAATATCAATTTATTATTTATGAGTAATTCCTTTACCATATAGTATGTGAATAATTAAAATTATGCATAATTGATAAATCTATATTTTCTCAAAAAAGGTTTTAATTATTATTGTTATTTGATTAAATTCTTCTTCATTTGATACATTAATAAATAAATAACCATGATGAATTAATTATGATTTATGATCTAAAATTATATTTAATAGATAAAAAATCAATTAATTGGTGACAATCCCTTCTGTATATTTAGAAATATTTTTCAACCAAATATAATTAAAAAACTTCAAAAAAAATAATACATTACTCTATCATAGTATTTAGTAACACTATAGGTCAACGATTAATTTTTGTTTATGAAGTCATTTTTCTAAAAATAATGAAATATTAACAAGGAAATAATGTGGTCAAGGCTAAACACTAAACCCTTGTCATTCCTTAGTTGGATGTCCAATCAGTATGTCAGTATCAAATGTGATGTGATGTAAACCAACATGAGGGCTTTAATTTTTTTAAAATATATTTCATTAAAATTACTATTATGTTATGATATTTTTATATACTATAATGATATCAAAATTAATTAATTGATATAACATAACAATTATTAAAACATTCATAATTACATTTTAATCTTTATTATCTCAACATCAATCACAATTTAAGTGTTATCCTCACTCCATGATTTTTTCCATGAGGTCCACCATTTCACAGAATCCCAATTTTTTGCATATTATTCTATACAATAACCACTCTCATCATCTTTATGAATTAATAATGATGTATACTACTTATAATTTTATTAATTCTTAAAACAAGAATATATTTCAATAAATTACTTCTATATAATTATTCAAGAATGAAAACAAAATGACATGAATAATTACACATAATTTGTAATATTATGATAATCTTGACCTTCATTTGTTAACACATTTTGTGGTATATTTATATTATTTTTTGGGATTGTTTTTTATATGTTCTATATATCCTTTTAATGGAATAATACCATATTAGAAGATTCATTCTATTAATTTCAAACATAAAAATCGAATCCTATTTCTTATCACATGAATTAAATTTGTGTTCCCTTTAAGAATTTTCCGATGTATTTACTTAAATAGGATTCACATGTTGGAAAATCCTTCACTCTCATATACACTTTATCCTCTCTTTTCACCAACATCTTTTTCATCCCACCATTCCCTTTGAGGAAAGAAAACCTAGATAATTATTTGCATAACTTTGTGGAACATGATACTAAATAATCAAATTACAAGATTTTTTGTAATACTAGTTCTCTTTGAAGATTATTTATAATAAAATGAATAAAATAAACAATAATTCTATTTTAATATTGTATGAATTCCACAAAATTCCTTTCAGACCACATACAACTGTCTTCATAGGTTAAAACATTTTCTTATTCACTTTTTCTAAAACTCAAACCCTATATTTCTATATCATCTCATTTCTTTGGGGGAAATATTTTTTCAAGAAGAGTACTTTGCAAACCTTCAATTATATGTTTTCTATTTCATCAAAATACTACTTGTTAATAATCTTTAAAACCATTTTAATGCATCTCTTAAGAGATGATAAATAACCATGAAATCAATCTATCATTCAATACATAACATAAAAAATAATATATCCTCTTATGAATAATCCATTTTTAAGATAAAAATATATATTTTTATCACATTTAAATATGGATGATATTGATGCATTATGTGCTCTAACACTGTTACACCCCATGGTTGATCTATAGGTTTCTACATATAAGAAAGGTTATTACTCATAACGAGAGTCAACATAAATAATATGGTTATAAATTAATCTGTTCCTATTACTTACCTAACTCAATATTGATTATCAGGATTAAAAGGGTATTCCTTACAAGAAGTATGATCATTGATACAATATTAATTCATCACCTTTGGATATATTACTATATAATATTGTAAAAACTATTAGATCATAACAAAAAATAATAATAACCATGGTTTCTTTGAAGATATCATTATTTCAAAATACTTATTAAATGTTTGTAAAAAAATTTAATTATACAAATAACATCCCCTTAGAGTGTTAATACATGAGAATAATAATTTCTATTACAATGCATGGGGTGATGAACAAATCCAGAGTAATGATCCCTTTTACGAGTTAATACCCTTATATACATCTTTATTATAACCATTTCTACTTGTAGTATTGTAATAGTTATTAATTTTATATGATAAAAATCATAATATCTTACTTGGAAAATTTTCTATTTTTTCACATTTTTATAATATAAAATTAATATCATCTTGACAGACAATATGATTTATTTATTAAAGTAAAAAAGATACATAATTTTAATTCAAATTAATTTATAAAGAATTAAAGAAAAAATAATTTCTTTTTTAAAATTCCATTATCCCCCACAGTTCATCCCTTCATATGAATCATAGAACACATATTTCCATCCTTATGAAAATAAATCCTCAGAATAGAGTGATCTCAGATACACAATTGTAGTAAGTGTACAAAAATATATATTAATTAATAATCCATAATCACACTAAAAAGGTATATAATAGAAATAAGTATTATTTAATTAATATCATGAGAATTATATGAAAAAAATAAATGCTGATAAAATAATTCAATCTAGATAATCTTATAAGTATGAATCATCTCCATGGATATTAAAATTAATTGAGTGATAACATTGGATATTAGTTTAAAATTAAAAATGATTGAATGCCTAATATAAGACATCTAAAACATATCATAGATTACATGTTCCAATATATGTAAGACCATCGAGGCCTTGGGATAAGACATATATATAAATGCGTAAGTCGTCAACCAAGTATAATTCTATTTTTTTATTATGATAAATATTGATACAGCGAGTGGCTATATCATAATTCTCATTTAAATTAATAAGTCCAATTTATTAGTAATATTAATTTTGTAAAAAATAATCAAAATAGATATCCATACTAAAAAAATATCCAATGGTATGTTTATACATTCCCAAATAGATGAAAATAACCATAAACCATCATTAGTAAAATAATGAATGGTAATTAAATTTTACGTCCACCGAAATACTGATCCTAATAAATTTTAGATAAATAATAAAAATGGTATAAATACAAAATATCCTAGAGATTCATATATAAATTTTAAGGTTGGTTTCATTGATTAATAGAAATACCAAGAAAAGATCCCTAAAATTTTTTTTGAGAAAAAAATTACATTTTCATTTTGAAAATAAACTTTGAAAAATCACAAATAAATTTTAAAATACTATTTATTGAAATAAAACACTAAAAACAAGTCAAATAATCATTCAATTATTAATTAGTCATTATAGTATAAAATTACATTAATTATGTACATGTTAATACAATGATTACATTAATAGTTTCGATAAAATCCTAGTAGATGATGTTTTTAAAATGAAAATAAGATTAGTTTAAAAAATTAAAATTCAGAATGGTTAAAATTCTATTATTAAAAAACATTTTCATGATTAGAATCAATTTTGTATGAAAACACAAAAAACATGGGTTTTTATTAACATAGATATATGAAAAAATAGAGGAATAATTGTATTATTAGTGGAAATATATAATTAATTAAAATAGTAGAATAATATTTACTGATTTTATGATTTAAATATCAAATAATACCCCCATAATAGGTTTAAACAAAAATAATCATGATAAATTTTGATATTACTATATAAACCCTAAATATTTTGTTTAAATCGTATCAAAAACTACATGAATGTAATATCATTAAATTAAACCTACAGTATGATTAATATTTATGGGTAAAATTTATTACATATAAAGGGATGATTATACATAGAAAAAAATAAATATGTTATGAATATGACAACTCTCTCATGAAATTAAATTTTAAACTAGAAACCCTATCCTTGAGTCTGACTCATCACATATGTTACTTTTATTCATTTAAAATAATGAATTTGAAATTATTTCGTTCATTTGAATCAGATTCCAATGTTATCATTTCTTTTATTTCACTATTTTAATTTATGAATATGATTTCTTAATAAGTTAATTTTATATCAGTTGTTTCGATTATTTTCATATTATCTATCAGAAATAAATTCAACAAGTTTGAATGTGGCCAATGATATCATTATTTAAACATTTCTATAATATTAATCATGATAAATTATAAAGTTAAAATATAAATTATAATTTTATAACCAATCATAAAATATTGTTATGAGAAATAAGGTAGGATATGATCATATAGACGGGAGATTGTATGGATGCATGATTAATATTACCATTTTCCAATAATATTTATATAAAGGAGGTTAATAATATATTATCTTTAAATTATTAAATTAATATGACAATTCATAAATATTTTTATTAAATATTCTTATATATATCATCCATTTGTTGATGAAAAGTGGGTCACATCACATCATAAAGGAAACAATCAACATATTCACGAATGATGTCAACGTCTATTAGTGAGTGAAAATGTAATTATAAAAAATAATGCATTATACGTTAACAATGATGAATATTATATAATTTATAACACATATGTTTTTTAATTTATCCTTATATCCTTTGCTATAAATAATTACTGAAATATGAATCACTTCACATCATCGTACACATGAGTGATGTTATCATATTGATTTTGGAATGAAAACTAAGCACACATTTATTATATATAAAATAGAGGAGTATAATTATTTTATAAATTCCATATATACACACTATATAAATAAACATATCAATGATTGATATATGGTTATGGAAAAACAAATGGCAGCAGATCGTACGGTGATAGTCCACCATACAAACAAAGGATGATTACAAACCCTATTTTATTTAATTAGGGATAATTGTTGATGATGAAGATAAATTATTAAAATATAATTATATTGAATATAATGAGTTTATTATTTTATAATTTTTTTAAATAATAATTCAGGGTTTTATATGATGAAATTTATTACAAATGATCCTTAAATAACAACACTACTTAATTGGGTAACCTCATTAGGATTAAAAAAGCAATAATAGGATATATTTATTTCCATATAAATGATTATATTATGAGGGATTGATGTATTAAATTTATTTTGGTATGAAATGGATGAAAATCATAGTTTGTGTGTTTGAATAACATAGATTAATGGGTATCCATTTATAAGTGAGGTGAGTTTCACACATGTGATTATAAAAAAGAAAATGTAGTATACATAGTATTTCAGATGAAGAAAAAGTCAAAATTGTATATTACACAGCCTTATATAGGATATTGTTGAAATATCTCCATCCAATAATTGTTTTAATTTGTTTTAGGTCATTTAAAAAATTATAGTTTTTTATAACTCCATAATAAACTAGTTTTTACTTAATTCATGTTAAATAATTTCTATTATATTAATTATTAAATTTGGTGGAAAATTAAGATGATTTTATTTGAAATTACAAATAATTATTATTCTAATTCTGGAAATAATTTATCCAATTTTAATTTAAATAACTGAAATTTTTAAATTAATATTAATTAGACAAACACGACAAGAATGTTGGTTTTCAAAATAAAAATTTTCCCAAGATTATATTTGATTTATATCTAGATTCAATATGAAACTGAATCCAAAAACCAAAATTGGATTAACAGATATATTTTTTATCTAATTATAACTTAAAACTAATATAAAATACAATACAACTTTATATTATATTTAAAAATAATGATTTAAATTTAAATTCCTTTTTTAGTATTTACTAAAAATTTGTACATTTCATAAGAATCCAATATATTAACCCTAAAATAATTGATACATATATATTATTAAATTTTATATTATTATATCAAAATAATATTATGAAACTGGTAAAAAACTTATAAATTATGTTTACAATGCACGACTAAACCCCCTCTTAGAAAAAAATAATTTTCAGAAAACATTTATTTTTATTTAGATTTTTATAATAAATAGATATACGTTTTATTTATTTTTTTTCATATTTATATAATGTATTTTAAAATACATAGTTATTAAAAATCAAACACATTAATTTAACAGTTAGGTTATAATGGTAACCTTCAAATTATAATATTTTACAAGAGTATCATCTTCTTTCAAACAAAATATTGCTTGCATTTACATATATCAAAGAGATTGAATTTATTTTAAAATAAATATATCAAAAGATCATGGGATTCTATACTTCTTTATATATTTAGTGTTCTATTTCATACATGATATAAATTTTATGTTCATAATTTAAAATCTCTAGGTGTTATAGAAAAAATCAATTTAGTGACTAATAATCACCTCAAATGTTATTATCATTGCATAGTTGTATTTGTATGAATCTCATTTTCATGAGAAAATTTTTATCTCATACACCATTAATTAATTTTTAGGGTAATTACATACCCCTTATTGAATATTGACATATGAAATAATTTATTTCAATGGATTTATATAGCTATATCATATTATTTATTTTAATGAGATTAATTTGGGGTTTACCAAAACAATAACACATTTATATTATAATATCATTCAATTTTCTGATTTTGTATATAAAAGGATAAATTAAGGGATATTTTATGATACTAATTTAACTAACCACATCTATATTCCTCAAATATTTTTTTTAAATTTCTCCTCTCACATTCATTCTTCGGTATATAAATGGCCAAGGAAAATTTATTGATGAAAACCAGACATTTTGTCATATTCTGTTGGGTATATATTTTTTACAGAATAATATATTCATTTAAATGTTATCATGAATAATTTTTATGTTATATATGGATATGTTACATAGATTTTAATCCATTTTAAATTTACATAAAAATACATTACATGAATATTATATAAATTTTTTTAAACAGTCTGCTTTTTTAGAATGATTCAAAAAAATAAATATTTTAAACTAAAAAATATTAGATATTACCAGAATCAGTATATTAAATTTAATATATTATTAAATAACATGTTTTCATTATTTCATCCAATGAAGGTAATTATCTCAGTATTTATTTAAATTTTTGTTTTTTAATTGTTCAAAACATGGTTATTTTACAAAACCTTTAATGATTTTATTTAAATATTTTTTTAAATTTATTTCCATATATGTGAATTTTTTTTAATGAATCCCACTATTGATTTGGAATAAAATGTTATGAATAAAACCATATAATTTAACTTAAATTTTTTGAATTACTATTTTATATAGATTATACAGAACCTCATTTAATTTCCATGGGGTTATCAATCTAAAAAAATACATTATGTTTTTAATTGTATTATAATTAATATGGTAGGTTATATTTTATTTTTTCATGTATAGTGATTGATATTTTTTAAGATTATTGGTTATTAGAGAAAACTTTCTGATGATGGGATATCTTGATACAAAACTATGATGCATTGTGTAATTCTCATTGTCTTAAAATTTATGAAAGGGGGAATATTAGGGATGTCTCTACTATGTATGGTACTAGTATCAAATTATTTAAAATACAAATTAATATAGGAGATGATGACAATGATCCGTGGTACCAGAAAATTTTATCTATTCTTTCAAATAGTTCAGTTGTTACTTAGATTATGATTGATACGTGATAGATCATGATTATATAATCTTATGAATCTTGGATTTGATAAAGGCTTATTCTTTGCCACATTTAAAATGATCTTTATTTTATGTTTTTATATTCACTTATATAATATCCCTATAAATTGAATATTTTATTATACCATTGTGGTCACCATGGGATCACCAAATATATTAAATTCTCAAGGCCTGAGTTTACCCTATTAATGATTTCAAGATCGCCCTTTTTTTATTTTCCCAAGGATATAATAAGTATTTGTAAATAAGATATGGATAATATTGTTTTTTGTTGAACACGATTACTACATAATTTAATAAAATAAAAATATCATTGTGGAGGGAAAACTGATCACATAAATGAATCATTATATTTTTTTATGGTATGTCTTAATTCTCTAAAACATTGAATTTAAATGTTCTACTAGTATGTAATTTTTCCAAATTCAATATGATGTTTTATGTTTTTCATTGTTAAAATTGGGTATCATTTATCAATATTAGTTCCCAAATTATATAAATCATATTTTTATCAATGAATATTTATGTGTGTATATACGTATATTATACATTTTTTTATTTATAAATCTAACACTTATATTTCAAAATAGTGTAGATGTTTTTTTATGTCTTAGTTTCCATTATTTTCATCAAATTTTGATAATTATAATCTATAATCACTCATACCAATATAATGACCCATAGAAAATTATATCCCTTTGTATCCCAATTAAATTTTCATTAACATTGTCAAGAATGAAACTCTTAAAAAAATTGATCATAACCAATATATAATAATTATAAAATCATGACTTTTCCTACGTGTGTCCCTCTATGAGTATTTTGATAAACTGATTTTTTTCTTCGTTTTAATTCCTTTAATCCTTATTAGATGACTATCTTTTGGATAAAGAGGGCCTTCATTTGAAAAAAAATGTATTAATGTTTTGGGATGCATATTTTTTTTACTAAGGGAGTTTGGGTATAATATGTTAAATTTGATTATGAGGTATTTCCGTGAGTTTATGTGGCTTCAGATGAGGTTTGGGAACATCAGAAGGATTTGTTGTTGAATAGTATGAATTGAATTTAGACACCGTGTAAATGAAGTATGAATTTAATAAATTTTTTCGGAATATGTTGTGAACATGATTTTGTTCATGGAAAATTTCATGACGTAAATTAGTTAATTGAAATGAATTTACATTATACATGGAGTAATGTTTTAGAAGGGTTAAATTCTGTTAAAGTGACTTGAATTTCAATATGCATCGTAATTAATAATTACAAGTCATGTAACATATTTACAATCCATGTAAGTCACAATATGTGAGATTCTAATACCATGATTTGATTATATGTTTTATTCCATCCCATACAGCTCCCCTCTCTCATAACCTAATTGATTTCTTGGGAATTTTGGAGTTCCTTAATTAATTATGGTCATCTCAATCAAGAAATATATCATAGGAGAGTTATTTATTAGGAATTAATTTCTCTTCCACTGTTTGGCAGTTATGTAATTGGAATCTATTAACATTATTTTGTTTGTGTGTTGAACTTGTCTTGGTTTGATCCAGGTTCTTTTTTATGAAAAACTATATATTTGTTACTATTTTTATTACCCAAAAAATGTGTATCGTTGATCCCCAAATAACGGTATGTGGTAAAAACATATCCATTAGTTGTGATTAAATTATAACAAGTCTGTACAATATATACAATTGCACTAAAATACAATTAACATGATCAAACTAGTTCAATAACCTCCATTGAATTATAGTTGTTCATTTTAGATCATCCATTAGATTAATCTAGATCTATATTCTTATAGAATAAGACTCATTGCCACCAGATTAGTGTTCCATCCATTGAAATTATTAAAGTTGGTAAATTTCAAGTTAGTGCCCTATAATAAATTGTATAATTTGAATGATTTATTTTCATAACCATAAGAAATTGTAAAACATATAGTTTATTTTGTTTCCTATATTATAATAAAATTAGCTAAATTGGGTATACTAGTAAGTTAATGAACATATGGTCAAATAATAAATGAATTTCGTTCGATATAATTATGAGGATAAATAAGAACTGGATTAATGAAATATATGTGGTTAAAAAAATTATTATTTAATAAATTGATTATTGTATCTTAAGATAATATATGTGGAATGTGTGAATTTGTCATTTCAATTTCTTACATAGATTTTGAGATTATGTGGAGCTAATTTGATTGATACTAAGGCTTGGGATTCATTGTCGCATGGTGATTTTCTCAGGATATTAATTTTCATTTAAGTTTATGCATAATGGAATAGTACATGTATGAATATAACAAGAGGTCTATGAGAAAATAATTTTTATTTCTGATTTCCAAGAATATGAAAATATAAAATTTCAGAGGACTTGTATCCTGTTTTCTAGATTCATGAATGTATTATTCATGATTCATGTCGGAGATATTCTCAATCGAATATATAGAGTAGCCATTTTTTAATTTTATATTTATGTAATTTATCTATTAAGGGAGGGTCTTCAACATATTGGGTGATCTAACCTTGTGAAGAAGGATCCTTACTAGGAAATAGATATTTTGAAGCATTCAAAATAATGTTTTTTCTGGCCCATGGTTTCTCCCAGAAATTTTAGGGTCAGTATTGTTATTTCATGTGAAATATTATTTTATTAAATAATTTTACTCTTGTTCAATTTATTTCATGCACTATATTTCTCAGACTATATTTTATTACACATTACGATTTTGAACTACTAATTATACTCAAACCCTGGATGTTCTACCATTTGGCTCCCAAATAGATTTTTTGGATGCATGAGTTTGATATGGTAAAGGGACCCATTTTTAGATTTGTGTCTTACAATATGGGTTTCAACTCAAATATCTGTCCGACATGTGGTTCATGACTAAGGTATTTAGAGTTTTTATTTTAGTCTAACTATTCCTTCAACTATATGACATAAAAATATTCAATTAGTTTTATGAATATTTTTATTACTTTATAATTTTATTATATGTATTTATTCAGTTGGTATTTTTCCCACCATTTGGTTGCCTAATTATTAACTCATATTTTTTGAACTATTTTTATACTATTCTAATATTTTACAATATTATTGAAAGTATTAATCTATTGTTATTTCCTCCCAAAAATGTTATATTTTGCATCACTGTTAGATGGAAGCCTGTAGCATATGGGGAGGCACAACTAAAGACATGTAGCCAAACAACACAGTCACTTTAGTGAGAACCATGGAAGAGATGATAATTATTTGTATTATAGGAGGTTTATTTTAAATTTCATATCTCATTTAGAAAGGTACAAATGATACTACGTTGTGTAAGGATTTTGTAATGAGATTTATCATGAGATTTTATAGCCAATGTATATGGGAACATTTTTTTATCCTAGGATCGAATTGACATTCATGATATTTCCTTATTATGGTTTGATATCATTTCACTTTGGAATATTCATATATTGTGTTGTGTTTTTGTTTCTTCTTATTTAAACTCAGGGCCTAGTATGGAATGAGATATGTATTCATACATTATAATAGGATGATAAAGATATATTTCTATATGAAATTTTATGATAGGGACATGTTTTATTCTGGAGATATATTTGTTGGTTTATACTATGAAATCACAAACCTATTATATCTAATGGAAAATGGAACAAATGAATTATATTGTTATGTCAATTCACATGAAACACCATTATTATTGAAAAATTATGCAACTGTTTATATATTTTAATCGCCTAAATTTCATTATGATTTGAGTACCCAATGTTATAAAATGAGTGTTTTTATTGTAGAGAAAAATACTCTACACCATCTCTGATTTAAGTGTCAGTATAGCTTCATTTAGAATTATTCTATCCATTCATTTGTGGAGATTCTTGTTGTTCCGGAGAATCATATGGATATTCAACATCAAAATAGCTTATTGAGAGCTATTTGATCCCTGGAATGTGATACTATTCGAACATTTCCTTATTTTTCTGAGCGAATGAGAGATTAATAGCTCTAGTATCAACATAATTTAAATGGGGAGGGAAACCCAAATTCTACCAAATTATGGATTGAGTCACACCATGATTTATGATTGTATCTCAAGACACCTGTATATATGGGGGTGAATCTTTCTGCACACATAGTATGTGGACCTACCATGAGATGGTGGGGCTTACCGGAGAATGTCGGGCCATAAGAGGAGTTATCTTTTAAGGAAATTGAGAAACTATTTTTGAACACTGTTATATGAAGATATTGATGATCAAAAATTCCAACATGTTCATGTATTTTGCATAAGAGGGTAGATCATAGATAGACTATTATAATGGTTTCATTGACGTGAAATAATTTTCTCTTCATTTATCAGTTGATGATATAACGCGAAAGATACGTTTTCAGGATGGAATCTTCATTTATTTTTTGTTGTAAATGAACATTTTTTTCTTCAGTATTTATATGGACATGACGAATTGGGGTCTCATCAAAGAAGGGAATCTGATAGAGGACCCGAGGGTTGGAAAACTAATTTCAATTGGGTGATAATAGAACTCTTTATCTAGTGAAAATATGCACTACTAAAAAAGAAATTTCTAGGAATGTGGTAGGAAGATCAGTCAAGCGGGTGGACATTCACCTTCAGAATGTGGTTCGATGTAGTTTATTTAAGGAAGGTTGGGACACAAGTGCCAATAGTGTCCTTTCCCTAAAAATCAGTTTCATCTATATGTTATAATGAGTGATAATTCAATATATTTTTTGGATCATTAAACATTGAAGTAGTAGTATGGGATTATGACATTAACCTAAGTAAGAAAGGGGCCCAGCAACCCCACAACACTCTGGCAGCTAGTGTTCCACATGACTTTCCGAATAAAGAAGGGGAAATGGAACATGAGTACTGGATTACATATACCACAGAGAGGGAATAGAACACTAGATTCAGAATAGATACAATGGGAAAAGGGTGAACCATAGGCATGCAATACAGTTTTGGATGACTAGTTTTGATGAATCACCTTCAACTATCAGTGGAATGATTCTTTGGTCTTATACCATATATTGTTTGTTGTTTGATACAATTTAATCACATTAATTTATACATGATATATTTTAAACTGGTTTGGATTTTGATTTTTAGTGTATAGATAGGGTCAGTATCATTGAAAACCCATTGAGAGTGAGGTTTGAGTTAATCAACCACATCAAGGTGTACTCCCTTAAAATAAGAGGTTATCATTTTCCTTGGGAAACTATTGTGTTGTAAATGTAAGGATTTAATATTATTATTTTTAGGAACATTGAATTTCTTTACCTAGATCATAAAAATAGGTAACATAAGAGAGGGAGGTTTATATATCTCGACATGGGAAGAAATACTCATAATGATGAGTGGCATCTTTGGGCCTGTCATACGTGACTAATTCCAAAAAAATTGGGTTTTTTCAATGATCTTATTTTAGTTGTTGTTCTCAATGATGTAGGAATACAAAAGGATACTTTTTCACTAGTAGACGATCATTATTTTGATGACTTTATGGATGAGTTTGATAACATACCACCAAAATGGGAGATTGTGTTCACACTCATGATGGTTTTGAGAGATAAGGCAGTTTCAATCCCTCCATATAGGTTGTTTCTAGAAGATCATTTATAGTATAATTTTTAGTTAGAATATATATATGTGAGGGGTTTCATATGTCCTAGTAAATCATCATTGAATTATCCATTTCATTTTATTGAGTATTATAATGGTAATTTTATCTTATTTGTCATTATTTGAGACTGAATCATATTACCATTATGAACTGGTATTATTTTACATGTATTGATGGTATCTCTGATAGGGTGGGAGGTGATTTGATTCCATCTATGATCTACATGAGGTTAGGATACCATCAATCTAGTGTGATTCCATCAAAAAATCTCATACTTTATTAAAGACCTTGTGGGACTTGTAAAAGTTCATAGTGAATCTTTTTTTGTATTATAAATGCACATATAGTGTTGATGTCCTTGATAAATCAAATCAATCAACCCTTCTTGGATTTGTTTTTTGTGGTTTTATTTGAAGACATATTAGTTTAATCTGTATCATTTTTCAATGATTAAAAACATATTTACATAATCTTAAATACATTAGGAGGGAATAAAGGTTATTCCAATCTAAAGAAATGTAGTTTTTGGACTGATAGAGTGAACATCCTGGTTCATGATATCATCGTGGATGGAGTGTTAGTGCACAAAAAGAAGTTTGATACCATGTTATCTTTGGAGTGACAAGATAAATTTTTCAAGATTCATAGTTTTATGGGTCTATAAGGTTGTTAATGGAGTTTTAACCTTGGACATATATTCTCTGAAGCATCAATGTCTTGGTTTACTAAGAATGGTGTGATGTTTTTTGGATAGTTGTATGACTGAGTCATTTTAAGGACCAAAAATGATATCTATTCTCAAAACATATACCCTATTTATTATTAATGGTTAAATCATATATAAAATGTAGTGTGACTCATATGTAATTGGAATCCATGAAGCGACGATTCAATATTTTTGATTGATTTCATATTTCTCTTGAATGTTGAAACTACATTACATGAATTTCCACACCCATAATATTGAGTATCTTGTGGAGGAAAATGTCTAGATATTGTAGAAAATATATATTATACAAGATATTTTTGTGGTTTATATAGACCATAAGATCCTTAGATAATTATTTTTTCATCACGACATAAACCTCTGATAGAGGAGGTGGGTTTAGTATCTATAGTCTTTCGGCATTGACCTGGATTTCACCCTAGTAAAGGGAAATGTCATTTTCTCCAACATGAGATGTAAAATGTAGATTGATGAATTGTAAAAATATTACAATAAGTGGAATCTTATGGAACACTATATAGATATGAATCGCGATGTTATGAATTACTGGGGACATATAACTTTGAGTTAGCAGTCATGAATAAGAATGGAATTCAACAAAGTCAATATTGAGTAGATTTCTATTGTGGATAGATTATATCTGATAAAAATTCTATATGGTGTGAAGGCACCAATATGATGATCTCTTATTAGTGTAAATTATCCTCTTTTTGGGGGCTGAGTATAGGTTCTTAAATGTTTTCATAAGGACAATATGAGTGTATTTCATGCTTCTAAATTGGTGGTACTTCCAGGTTTCACAAAGATGTATCATGATCAATATAGAAACATCTAGTTTACATGAATGATAAAGGTAATATGATTTAGTGCAATATGATTCACCAGTCACATGGTGATTTTCAAGAATCACTGGACAACTTATCTATTGTATCCTCTTACCATTATATAGTAGTTGTGGGATGATTTTACTATGGATTATCTGAGAGGATTACCCAGGAAACATCCTAAGAGTTATTTAGTGTTTTTAATTTTGTATCATGTAAAAATTTCATCCCACTTCTTACCGATCATATATTCATTAATATTTTATTATCTCAGTATTTTTTATGTGCAAGGGATAGTGTGGTTACAATGTGTTCTATAGAGATTTATTTTAGCTATAAATCCCATTTTAGCATCCCAGTGTTTTGGGGTCTTCAGAAGATTCTATGATGATTTATAATTTTTAGTATTCGCCATCTTGATCATATTTATTATCAATATGATTAGTCTATGAATATTTTTACGATATATTAGGAGAATATATTTTTAATTTTTATTTTTTGTGTGAGATACAAATGGATCATATGGAGTTTTAATATAATAACTACTTACAAGCATCGATGAAATTATTATCTATTGAGGATTCATACAGAAGGTAATATTTTTTAACTATTTTATGGTTGGATGAAGGTGATTTAGTGGTTGTTGGAACTATTATTTTGTTTGAGATTTCTGAGTAGGTTCAGTATTTCCAGATTTGGTTGGTTACCACACAAATTAGGTAGAATGTTTATGCCTACCATAAAAGATAACCTGTAGATATCGATGTAGGTCATTATTTTTTCATTTTATTCACCTTTTTTTTTGAGAAAACCCATTATAATAAATAGTAAAATATAGATCCAGGTTTATATGACCACCTGTGATAGTGGAAAAGTTCAATTTAGTGCCATACCGATTATCCCCTACACAAAAATACAGTTCCCTAAACAATTAGTTTCATCTGTCACATCTTCATTGATATAATACTAAGAATTATCCTGTGATATATGTCTAAGAAATTGATATTTTGGTATATTATTCCTTTAAGATTAATCTAATGAATATTTTGTAACATAGTAAGAAATATAACTTTGGTAATACTATACCCCTAGTTATAGTGTGGGGGTATAATAGGATTTTTTAAGAGGATATCTAATACAATGTGTTTTTTATGAGAGAATGATGGGAAATCCCGTTCATTAGGTCCTTATAATGATGGTCATATAATCTCAAAGATGATCTATTATATGATTTGGAGGTTTTAATATAACATATTTTTCTATGTATTCCCATATTTGAGTTTTTTATCTTATTTTATTTGGTTTATCTTATCTATAAACCTTGTTGGTTATGACTAATTCACAGTAGGATATCCATTATTTGTGAAGGTAGCATGATTATTAGTGTATTCATGTTATACTGAATTAATGGGGTACATTTATAATCTTGATAAATTGGAGTAAAGGGGGTTTCTCTAATTTCAGATTTCATTTGTGGGGGTTATTTCTCTTTATATGGAGCTAATTTTGAATATAGCTAAAGTTAATTTACATGTTGTGTAAATGAATTCGACAATTTGAAAATATTTAAAGGAAAATTATATAATGGGAATTGGTGACATGAACTATTTCATAGTGTTAACCTAACACATGTCATGAATCAATGTTATGTAATATTTAATGTTTTTATAGATTTAAATTCACCTGATGCAATAAAAATTCTAGAATACTTTATAATTATGAAATATATGATGTATAAGATATTTATATGAAATTTATGTTTATGGATTTGTGGTTTTAAATAAATAATGAATTTAGAATTTTTATTCTATCTATTTTATCTCCATTATATCAAAGAAGTGTGTATTTTTCGTAAATATTGGGAGTACATTACTCTATTATAGACATCCCATTAATGATATTGACATATGGTCAGTTTTTATGTAATGGTTATCCATTATCTCCCCTTATTCTCTGGTTTCAATAGTTTGATCTATTTATGGAAATTTATTTGGAGGATGACATGGATTTTTCTTGATCTAGGTTTCTTCTTGAGATCTTCTGAATCATCATTCTTATTGGTGTTACATTATTAATGTGTAACATTGATCTATAAATAAATAAGTTTTTTCTAAAATGTATCCCTTTTTATGATTTAATTATCCCCATTATGTACAATCTATGAATTATGTTGTTTCTCTATATAAAACCCAAATAAATTTGGTAAACCCTATTAAATTATATATGTTCATTTTAGAAAATCCTTTGGATCCCATTAGATTTATAGGATTGGATACTAAGACATGCGACCACATGATCGATGTGGAATCAATTGACCATGTTATAAATTGATAAATTTAACATTAAATCACTATATAGAAGTTGAAATATTAATTGGTTGTTGTATTAATATTATGAATTATAAAAACATATATATAGTTGTATTTATTATAGTGTAACCACCTCTTCACAATTTCATTAACTGATATGTCTTTGAATTTATGGATATATGATAAATGAATCAATTTTTTCAAAATCTTGATGAAAATTGGGAACTTCACTTATTGAAATATACCTACCTTAACAAATGATAATATTATAAATTGATAATTTCTTATCATGATTATATATCCTAAATATTTATTTTTAATATTGATATTTCATTTATAGCTTCTGTTATTATGTGAAACTGATGTGATGGATTCTAGAAGGAAGGATTATTAACACCATGTTGAGATTGTAAATATTATACTCAGGATTTTTGTTAATGGTTGAGTTAATGCATCATGTTATCAACTTACCAAGGAATTGGAACATAGGTACATTAGGCCTAAGGGTGGATAAAACCCTTATATCAACTGTCTATACCATAGGAAAAGTCACTACATTCCCAATGGATAAAATCCATATCTTGACAATTATATAATAGATATTCTATTTTTATATTCTAGATTCAAATTTGATTTTTGATTCCTTTAAATATAGAGGGTGGATCTACGACCGATTGGGTAATCCATCTTGATTATTGAGGATCCTTACATGAATATAGATATATTGTAGTTCTCCAAATCTGGAATGGGATGGACCTGACTGTCACCCAATAACATTAGTGTCATAATGTTTCCTTCAGTTGATGTATAATTTTACCAAATTAATACATATTAATAACTTTATTAAATGAAATATATTACTTAAACTAGATATGGTTTGAAACATTATTCTCAACCCATTTATTTGTACTCACACCTTATATGGGACATCATTTGTTACCCAAATCATATTTCATGTAATTATGTATCGACAAGGGAAAAAGACCCAATTGTACATTTAGAGCTTGTAAGAAGGGTTTGGTCATGGAGATGGTTCTATGATGGGTTTAGGGAATGGGATCCATGGAGTATTTGTTTTTGTCAACATAATCTTTTATCTATATTAATTTTAGTATTTCATTCCATTTCATTAATATTTTAATTATATTATCCAATTATTATATGAATTTTTTGATTTGATTATATCTTTACTTTTAATTAATGATTAATTACTTATATTATTTATGATATATTTTTTTTCTAAACATATATTATTATTCCCATTCATTGGAATTCACTACTAAAGGCTATAGTCTACCAATTATATTATTTGTACACCACTATTAGTTAGTAGCCTCTAGTATAGATAGAGGAGGTTCTCGGGTGAGATAGCTAACTAAATTTTTCACATAAAGCTACATCGAGATGGGGATGTAAGAATAACTAAATTTAGAGAATAATCTCTCATATGTATTAAAATTGACTGAAGTTATCTGAAAAAATTAAAATCATTAATATTTTTTTTAAAATCAGTATATACATTTTTAGTTTCCCATCTATGATTGGCATATATACTATATCATTCTCAAAATGAGTATCCATTACCTTCTATATTCACAAATAAAAACCTGAAGTATTCAAATATATCATAATTAAGAAAATTTATGAATGAATACCTTATAGTTTTACTACATCCATCATATTGACCTTATTATGGTCTAATAATGATTCTTAAAATAGGTTATATCATGATACAATATTTTTTCACAAGGAAAAATTTATCAATATGTATCAATATATCCATGTTTAACTTTGTAAAAGGAAAAATAGGATCGATATTAATATTATATTATTTCAATATCATTATAGTTAATGTTTTTTTAATTAGTGTAGGTTAAAAATACTCAACCATTACTTATTGATAAATTAATCATTGAGATAAAAATTATTTTTTCACATTCCTTATTTATCCATACTAAAACCACTTTTAATATAATGAAATTTCATTATAAAATTATAGAAACTAAAAAACTATACATTTTAAATTATTTTATAACTTATTCCTTAAAACCCAACAGAACTTATATCTACTTTCAAAAATATATTACTGATTCAATTTCTATAGAAAACTCCTCATTGGTCTATCATAAATTTATGTCTTCATAAATTTTATTATATTTTTTTTTGATTTTTATCCCTTTTTTTACTATTTATAATGAAAAATTTGTTATTACAATCATATATAATATAATATAATTTTATTTCTCATAGGTATCTGGTTTCTTATCATCTATAAATGTCATTAGATTCCATGGTCATCATTATTCCTTAATCAATTTATTAGTTTTACGTGATGAATTTTAACTAAAATTAATAATAACTATTCTATAATATTATCTAATGTAAAAAAATTTATGATATTAATTTAACAAAATTATCTAAAATTTGGATCTATGATGGGAAATATAACCTAATATTTTTATAACATGATTAATCTATAAACCCATTACATAGTTGTAAAACTATTTACAATTCAATTGTTTTCCAATCAAGATAATTTCAAATTTATCTTCATGATACATCCTCTCATGTTTTCTAACTTATATTAACCCATGCAACATGCATTATACTTATATAAGGGAGCACATCATGAACTAGGTTATGATGTATCACATTATACCAAATAAATATTTTTTATTTTTATAGTTATTAATATTAAAGGTAAATTTGGCATTATATTAAGGTTATTAAAAACTATTTTGAACATAAACCACCATTCTTATTCAGTACCATTCTGAGTGAAATTAATCAACTCCTATTGTTTCATCAAAATAACATAAATAAACATTCTATATTATCTATCTATACTATGTTAATTTTAATTCATCAAACATTCATCAGACACTGAAAATTAATCACAACATAATCATTCTAGTGTCAGAAGAAAGATATTTATAAATTATTTCATGAACCTATAACAACACTTATAAAATCAAAGAAATTATTATTGGTATTAATTCATTTAACTAGTAGATTCCCAAAATTTTATGAATAATTCTAAAATTATTTCCATTTCCCCAATTAAATAGATTTATAATATGATATCCTATAAAAATACTTCTATGTAGTCATTACATAATTTTAATGACATATGACTTTTCCTGAATAGAAAAACAAAAAAATAATTTATAAAACAAATTGATATTACTAAAAAAATTATAATTTATATACATTCTACAATACCTCATATTGATAATATCATACTCTTTAACAAAAATTAATAATACCATGATCCCAAAATTATATTCAATATTAACATCTATCAATTTAATAGTATATATATATCATGTAGAAGGAAGATTTTACTTATCCGACATATTAATTTAGTCAAGAATTTTTATTAAATAGACAACCTACATCATAAAAAGCCTTCATAAAAAATATGACCTTTGAATTTCAATGATATCCACATAGTTGGATGAAACCCTTATTATATAAATACTTTGTATGGAACTCTAGATATTATTAAATCAAAATTTTATTTTAATATGAATCCATTGAATGCTGATTTTGTCAATATAAGAAATAAATTAATTAATACATCTATCTATTTATTGGATGTAGAAAATAGTCATTGGAAATGTCTCAAAAATTGATTAGACTGTATTTAATATCAATTGTTAATTAATGGATTCAAGTGATGAAATATTAATATTTCTTGCCATCATATTTATCCTCTAGTATCACAATAAATAGTTCCTCCTAAAAAAGAATAATTATCATTATCTTTCATATAATATTGAACTCTCTTATTATATGAATTAAAAAAAAAATTAATAATAATGAAGATTATATGATTCTTAAACATGGATATGTAATCTATTCAAAATATTATATTATATTAATTTATTTATAGAGGAAAATAATTGGAATATTTCTATTTCAGTAATCATAATTTATTATAAATGACTTCTGGATCTATGCCCAAATTTTATAAAAATATCAATTCCAATATATATGTATATATAATAGGGGACCACTTTTATAGAATCATTCAACTGATATAATCTTTATATATAAATTATTGAATTATATGGCTTAAAATAAAATGTAACTAATATCAAAGTAGAAACAATTGTAGGAAACATTGTAATATAATTTTCCATTGTAATTAATCTTTATCCTGATCAATAGTATACAACTATCCCTTATTCTTATTAATATATCCTAGAAGAGGGTAACCACTTTTCATTACATATGATATATATCAATCTTCATTCAATCTATTATATTAAGTTTTGGATGCTTTTAACTAATTTAATGATACAATATATAATTACTCAATTATATTATTGAAAAGAATTCTCATGATTCATTAATTTTACACTAAAGATCTATCCTAGGATAGTAAAGAAAATATTAATGTATATATTTCATGTACCAAATCATTAATACCAAAATGATAATTTTTCAAAATAAGAACCTGATCTTAAAAAGTTCATATTGGAATTCATTTTTATTACATATGTGTAAGAAAAAAAATGACTGACTCAATTATGAGGAGGAAAAATAAAAATAAAAAACTATGAATATGTCAATATAATTATTCCATAGATACATTAAACACTGAAAATATATATATTGAAAATTATGGAATTTTTATTTAATGAAAATGATTGTAGTTATAAGATGTTAATTATCAAATTTATTAATAGAAGAAGAAATATAACAAATATTTTCTCAGTAAGAATATCATTCCTAATCAAAAATATATTCTAAAGAAAACCATCATTACAATATTACCATCATTATAATTTAACATATCAATGTGATACTCATTAATCACCTTATTAGTGATAAAATGGAATTAGTTTCAATTTTATGTCATTTTCATCAAGAATGTAATGTATCTTGAGATTTTTAAAATAAATGATATGTATAATATCGTAAATGATACACAACAATTAGCATTAACAAACCATAGTATTTTATTATTTATGTATTATTATTTTACCAAACTATAGAATCATAGGGCATAAAGTGTATTAAACACATTATTAAATACATATAATTTTCATAATATATAAAAATTTATTTATGAATTCTTATTAAAATTAACTCACTATTTAGTAAATTTATTTTCTACTAAAAAATATGTATTATTAATGAAATATTATTTATTATTTTTTTGAGTGAATAATATAATTAATTGAGGTAAATTTTAGATGTTATATATCATAAAAATGTTATAATTTTTTTACACTACAATGATGAAATTTTATGAGTATTAAATTTATATAATTTTAAAAAAATATTTTTTTCCAAATGAATATTAAAAAACATTTATTTTTTATGAAAAATTTATTTTCATCCCAAGTATTTATAAATTATAATTATAATAATTATTATTATTAAAATTAAATAATTTTACATTAAGTAAAAATAACAAAAATATAAATTTTGAAGTGATTTTTTATATTAATATAGTATATGGCAATATATATTAAAAATTTAATTTTATAACAATTGTTTTTCATTGCTTTTTTAGGAAAAATGTTTTATTAAATGTCTCTAATTATATTTTTCGAATCGGGAAAAATATATTTTATATTTTTAATTATATGGTGTAAATTTGGAAAATTGGTCCCATTTATTTTTAGTCAATAGAATCATTAGTAAATATTTTTATATTGGTTAAGGAAGATTAGGTTATTAGAGGATAAAAATAACATGATGAAGACTATAAAATGACTATTAAAATTGAATTTATTTTATTAGATGAGTCAAATAATTCTATAACAATCCATGATTATGTTAAATGAATTTTTTTACATTTTTATTTGATTATTAACATGATAATATTTATGAAATATAAATACAAAATTTCACACTATTTTATTTATTGAAAATATTTTTTTTACATTGGGATTATCATAGAATATGTTCAATAATAATTTTTAATTTTAAATATAATAATTTTTTTTAATTTCATTCATTTATTTATACATTTTAGTGAAGAAATAATTTTCACAAATTCCCACACAATGATGATGCAATAATAATGTAATTTATGGAAAATAAAATAAATGATATTAAATATATTTAAAATAAATAATGTGATCCCTGTATTTTTTATGTAAATATATTATGTTAGGATTTATGAAAATTATTAAATAAATTTAATTGTTTTTATTGATCAAATTTTTGTTTAAGTAATGAATTGTTCAAATTTTTGAAATTAATTATATTTTATAATAAATAATTTTTGGAATGATATATAATTTCTAGAAGTCATATATTCTATGAGTTTATTATTATATGGTTTTTTATTTAATATTTGGTCAATTTTGGTTTGTTTCCATATGTGGTAACTATCAAGGTTATCAACTACTAAAAAATTAATTTTTCAAGGTATGTATTAATTAGATTAATTGGAGATCAATACCATATGTTAAGGGAAAAATTTTAAAAAAATATCCAAAATGCATTATATTATAGGATTTTCACATATCCTCACATAATATTTGAATATTACTTCTTTCGATAGAAGTATATGACTATAAACAATATATAAGAGTTTAAATTCATTTGGAATTCACATTCTTACATTCCCAAAAATCATTTTAGTTTAGAATTTTTGATAACTAGAAATATATTCATATATATCAAACCTCATTCATATAAAATATTACTACTAAAACAATATCTATTTTTCCATAAGTAAATTTTTTTAATAAAAAATGAAATCCATTCTTCAAAAATAATTAAATCATTTATAATGGATTACTCTTCTTCTCTTATGTATCCTGAAAAAAGGTGAAAACAATAAGAAAACATTGTATGTGAAAAAAAATCCCATTACAATACATAATATATGAATGAAATTATTAAATCCTGAAAAATTATAAACATATAAAATCATTTCACAATGACATACATCATTCCTACAAAGTATTATATACTAACTTTTTGAAAACAATAGATTTCCATAAAAACATAAATAAAACCATAAATGTATCTTGATGAATTAAATATTTAATATTCTTACCCTTCTATAAAAAAAGTGATTTTCAACCATCATGGATTATTTAAAATGTAACCCTTATGAATAACTTGTGATATAACCATAACGACTACATTATGGTTTGACTATCGTAGCTACACTTGTAATTTTCATTATGGTAATAATCCATCATATATATACCCAATGAATAGAACGAAGATATAAGTCCCACCCTTCATCATAATAAATACTTGTGAACCAGAACATAAACATAAAAAATGAATACATTCATCATAAGAAATTATTTTTTAATTTTGTAAAAATAGAGATATAAGAGATAATTTTAAATGAAAATTTCCATACATCGGGTTTGTGTTAACTAAAATGTGTTCAAAACTATTATATAATTATATAGAGGGTGATAATAATATTATAAAGAACATGTTTAATATTTAAATATCATTTTATAATATTATTATAACATCATTCCATCCATTTATTGATAATATTTAGTTATTTTTATTGATCCATGTGCGTTCTTTACATGGTTCCCTTGTTCGGTTCATTATTGATTTTTATTATAGAATGGAAAAAACACCATACATGGATAGAAATGTAATTAATATGATTCCAAAATTTTTAATGATACCATATATCATTTTTTAGATTTGAGGATGATTCATTAGAAAAATCATTAATGAAAATGCATTAATTAATTTTGGCATTTTTAACGACCAACACAAACATATATAATTTTACTTTATATCATTTTAATATATAATTAAAAAATCATTATATAACATATAATATTTATAATGAAATATTATTTAACCATAATAACAGCTTTCTGACCGGATATTAATGTGGTAAAATAAAATGAAAACCCATAATTAATGATGATTGTAAATTGACACATCACAGAGATTATTTTATTTTTAAGAATAAGAGGATAATAAAAGAGGTTTTACGATAGAAATTACATTAAAATATTAATATTTTATTAAATTTAAGATACTATAATTATCAATTATAATATATGAGGAGTGTTTTGGAGAGAATAAGAAACAAAAATGAAAAAAATAAAAGAAAATAGATATAAAATTTTACTTCAAGAATTCTTATCCATGAGAATATATATAAGACCCTTTTTTGGCATTTTTGTGAGAACATTCGGTCTTTAATGGGGGTAAATGTCGTTGTAAGGTATTTAGGAAGAAATTGAAAAGTCTATAAGGCTTTGGGGTGTTAAAATAATAGGTCGTTAGTGGATGTATTTAATGTGGAGGATTGAAGTGTTCTCCCATTATTATATTATTTAGTATATTATATTGGCTCAAGAATATTGAATAGTTTTATTATTATCACTAAATATATTAAAAAAATGAAAATTATAATGATACTATCATCTATATCATCCTACATCATTTATGACTTAATAATTCATGTAGTTAACTTATATCATAAAATACAGTATTTCAATACTCACCAAAAAATAATCTATTTCATAAAATTATTAAAATATAAAAAAAAATTAATCAATTTTATGAATTAAAAAAATAACTACATTTTATTAAAATAAATTTCTATATATGAAAATTCTAATTTCTAATTAAATTCAGTTTTTATTTAATAAATATTGATTCTAACATTATAATAGATTTTGTAGCACTTATGTGCTTTAATTGATGAATAATAAAATAATATTATTATCATATAATGTAAAAATAATAATTTATGAATATATATTATGGAAATATATTTTCTTTCAATTAAATTCCATAATTTTAAAATTATAATTGAATTTTTACGTTTAACATACATGGAAACACTTAATTTATAAGTTTTAGATAAATTTTCAGTTATACCAGGACATAAATATATAATTTTTTCACTCAAATGATTCCAAAATATTATAATTTATTTCATTGGTGAGGTTTACTTTAATTTATGATATAATTTTTAAATTTTGTAAAGAAATATTATTTAATTATTCATTTATAATCAATTTAACTATTTAATTTCTGAAAAAAAATTATTTAATAGGTACATGGATTATTACGTTCTTCCCTCTTTAACAAAATTGTTTCTACGCGATTTTTTCACACATTAAGCATGTGAAGATATCTTTCTATCATTGAGTTTTCATATTCCAATGTTTCTTCATCAACCATGTTATTTATTCACAAAATCATGAAAAGGGGAATTAACTTATTCCTTAATAAATATTCTTTATGATTAGGAATATGAATAGGATTTTCCTTATAAGAAAGGGTACCTTCTCACTGAACTAATCATGGGTTAAAAAAATGAGATGGATCTATAATATAAATTCATAACATTAAACTAAAAAAAAAATTATGTACCTAAGATATAATATGTTTCCAAAATACTTAGTAGGAAATTGTTCCAATTTTATTTAGAATTTCATATGGACCAATGAACCATGGTGTTATCTATCCTTTACTACTAACAAGAACAATACATTTACATTGAATGATTTTAAGTAAAAACTTATCTCCCACATTGATAGGAACGTATTTCCTCCTTTTATATAAATAATATTCTTCCTTCTCATGGCATTCCTGATATATTTTTAGATCATCTTCACTTTATTAGACACATTCTCTACTAATTCCTACCCAATATACATCCCTTTCAAGAAATCATCCCAAAACGATTGTGTGTGATATAGCGTCCCATATATTGTCTCAAAATGATCCATATGTATACTTTAATAATAAATGTGATTATATAAAAAATAAACTAAATATTGATGTTAATCGAAACATCCATTGTAACCCATTAAAAAATTTCATTACATGTCTTCAAATTCCTGAATTGTTTTTAAGGTCTATCTATCAGATTACAGATAAAAGGTTATGATAAAATTTAATTCAATTATGAATGACATTTGAAGGACTATACCAAATATATAAGTGAACCTAGGATCATGAAAAGATATAATAGGTAGTGGAAATTTATGTAACATGAAAATATCTTTGAGGAAAAGTTGATAAATAAGATCTAGATAGAGTTTTTTTTATTGAATAAGGAGTAAATGTATAGATTTAGGTCATCGATGGACTATAACATAACATGGATTGTTACACTAAGAATTATTTTGGTATTACTACCATGATTTCCATAGATATATATTACAATTTAAACTATTGAACTATATATGTTTGGGTCACCCCCTTTTGTAGTTGTCGAACCTCTTTATCAGATAGAAAAGTAAAACATTTCAACATTAAATCTGTAATCACAATTTTTCTTCCATCCCACCAGTATTTCTCTCAAACGATTCTATACTTCTTAGTTCTTATAAGATAAATTGGAAACAATGAACTATTAGCCTCAATTAATAAATTTTTTTGCAACTGTAAACTTTTTCACCCAAATAATCTAATCTCAAATGTCGAAAAACAAACTTTATCAATATTTAATTCAAGAAACATCCCTTCATTAAAATATTCTACGTTTTTTAACTCATGGTCCTCAATAAATTTTTTCTTTATTTAATATAATAGATATGACTAAAATGACATCTATAACAAAATATTGGAAATTTCTACACGAACAACATGAAAGAGAAAATTCATCAAAATCATTAATCAATGGATTATATTCCAAATGTAACACGGTAAATGTAGTATGATGTTATCCAATCAAAGAATACAACAATTTTTATTAAATTTTATAAGATTGTACTTGATCATGAAATCCAAAGCCTATATCTGTTCTATCAATCTTCTAGGCCTCATGTTCAATTTCTTTTAAGTTAATATGTTGTTTAATGTTTTAGAGTTAGTATACATTTCTCATTTGGATCCATATAAATAATTTGTCAACATTTTTATATAGAAAACCAAAATTGTAAATTCAAAATCATATGTGGGATAATTTAACATAATATGTTTCAGTTGTCATGAAGCCTATGAAATTGCAAGATCTTATGCAGTAGAACAAAACTAGTTCCTCTCAATAAAGAATCTTTATAGATGAAAAACACCCAATTTCTAGAAGCCATATCCAAAACTATATAATTAACCAATGTTGATTTTATTTACTAAAAAAATATCATTTATTTTTACTGAAAAAAAATTTAACCCCTTTTCATGTTAACTATAAGAACATGGTTACTCTTATGTGGTTTGAAATTCTTCTTTTTCTTTTCTGTTGAGTTGTTTTGAGAAAACATGGAATGTGGGAAAATGTTATGTTTTTAGTATAACACACTACATAATCCTATGTACATGATCTGTGGTTTTTCCATGTAGGATGGGGATACACAGTATGTGCTTCTATTGATTGGAATAGAAGTGATATCCACAACACACAGTATACTTCATAGTATATATCATGTAGTCTTTTCAGAAAGATCTGTGCGGGCCGCGTAAAGTAGGTTGGTGAATTGTTGACTAGTAAAATGATATACATGTCATGTATAATAATTTACATGTTGTGTACTATAATATTTTTTCATAAAACATGTAGTTGCCTCATTTTCTCTTCTTTTTTAAAAGAAGAGTTTCAAGGTAAAGATGACGGAGACGTAAAAACATTTCCTTCTCCTTTTTTGTCATCCAGAACCTGATTCAAGTATCATCAGTCTAATTTGTTTCCTATTGGAATGATATTTCTTCTCCTTAGGCAATTTTTGGAGATTTATGTTCTTGATATTGTTTTTCAAGGTATACTTATTTACCTATTTCAATAGATCTATGATTTTCTAGAGCAATTAAAGGACCGATGGTAGATTATATTAGTTATACGATATCGAGGTAGGCGTTCTTTGGCCATTAATTAAAATTTGAGATGATTATATGCAACAAAATAGTTTGAGGCCATTTTTGGGTACTATTTTTCTCCATAATTAAATCATGTTGATACCTAATGATTTTTATATATTTGATTAAATTAAATTGAATCATGTGATTGCAAAATGTTTTATTTAGGTACACACCATTGTTGTGTTACCCATTGTTGGCTATTTGGAAAGAATGAATTTGAGGCATGTTAATGTTTTGCGTTATTGGATTGATTATAATGTTACGTTGTTTTGTGAAATTCCCATATGAGCTATTATTATTAAAACCATATAATAGTTTAATTTTCATTTGATCTCAACAATGTGAATTACACCCATGAGTTGTTAGGTTTTAAGCCAGTTAAAAATTAAATTCACTTTTGTTGTCTTCGAAATAAAATGATAAATGATTAAAAGAGGTAATTATCCATTGGTGAGCCATAGACTCAATTACAAGACTAGGTCGGGGTCATGTTACTAATTACACCATTCACAACATGGGTGAACATGTCTTCATTAAAAGGCACTGGACAAACTCAAGAGGATAATTACCTAATTTTTGTGACTGAGCCACAATTTTGGTGGTCGGGATCACTATGTCTTCTTTGTAAATGATTAGTGAATATTAGATCCATTTATGGATGCATAGAATGTGCTATTTTGGAAACTAAAAAAATGGTGAAATGCTGAAAAGATAATATGATTAAATCTGAAATAGTTATGTCATGAGTCAACGATTACAATGGTATGGGGAGTATATGGTCCTAGCTCGGACATCGAGAACATTTTTCACAAAATGTGGTAAATTAAATTGAATGACTTATGATGCATCTTCCATGAGAAAGCATAATCTTGGATGCAGTCTTCACCTATATATATAAATGATCAATTGTGACAACTATTGTGTATGATACTATATGAGGGATAGTCAAGATAAGGAAAAATATCGATATAGTTTCACTTAAAGGAAATTGAAATCATAAGAACATAAACACAATTAATTGATAGTTACTTGAGTACTTCCTAGTAACTTTTTTCTATTACTGTTGTCACATATATTTTCACTGACTGTTAGGAATTGATCCATGGTGGTTGCCTACTAGGATTTTTCACACAACATGTTTGGGTCATGATTTTTTTCCCAATTATATAATATTATTTTAGGTGTGGATAAGGGAAATCACCCATATATAGTTTCATGATTGTTTCTTTGGAGCAAGAGAGCAAGTTACCTAGCCGAGTCTTCTGATGCATTTGAGTATTTTTTTTCTATTATGTAGTGGCATTGTATTTTCATCTAATTGCAGTGTATCATATTTTGGATACATTATTAGAATATGTAACATAATGTATAATAAATTTTATGGTTTAGGACATGAATATTTATATAGAATACTTGCAATAATTTGTTTCAGTTATATGTTGTTTACTGAATCTGCTATTTTTTAATAATTATTGTATTTTGTTAAACTCTGCCAATAAGGGCATAGTTTCCCCCACTATCACACCCTTTTCTCTTGATACTAGTCAGAACCATCTATAATTTAGGGAAATGCACTTGTGGCCATGTGTCAACCGGTTTGGATGTCAGTTTAGTGTTATTATTGGTTGGTAGATTATAAAGTGGTATCAAAGGGATTTATTTTATGCCCTATCTTACAATTTGGTTCCAATAGACTGTATTGGAAGGAAAAAGGGATTTGGTGATAAATTGCACTCGGGAGTAGGTAACCCTTATATAGGGTAATGATGAATTCCCTCTAATTAATTATGATTTTAATTGGTTATATAGTTGTATATATTTTACAGTTTGGTGACACACTTGATTTATGTAATTACAATTGACTCAATTGTAGTATCTATTTTAATTTCATCCAAATTAGATGAGGGTATTCCATATCATGAATCATATATGAACTTGTTTAAATGACATTCCATTAACTATTTAGTTCCATATATGATTAATTAGTTATCACATGTTGTTGTGACAATTGAAGTGATAGCGATGTCTATTGTTTTAATAGGTGTATTGGTACGTACTATGCTTTGGAAAGAATTGATGCCAAAAATTGGTTCTTAAGGTGTATAGGCCCTCATGGACTACAATTATTCAAATCATGACCCAAATTTTTTATCTATAAATTTACTCTTATATGTTATACTTTGGTGCTAATAATTTATTTATGGAGAGTATGGTCCCCCACATATAAAGATATGGCATCTAGTTAGATGTTTTTTTTTCAAAACATGCTTTTCCTAGGAAATCTAGTGTTTCTATCTTAAAAAACAGAATATACACTGCATGTAGTCTATACTCACATGCATTGTGTTCTAACTATTTGGGGAGGAATTTTTCCATGTTTTTAGGAGAACATGCCATGTACCATATATACAAGCCATGTAATCTTGGACCTTGTGATGTTCCGTCTATGGAGGGAACACCTATTTTCATGATTTGGGTAGAAAACACCATGTAATGCGAGTACACGTCGTGTAGAAGTTGACTATGTATCTAGTAGTGTGAATAATGACATGGGTGGATAAATTTTTTTACATACACATCGTGTCTATGGTGAAAAAACTGTGTAGTTATACATTGGATGAACTATGTAGTTCTATGCATGTAGAAGTATCTAGGCAGGAAAGAAACTCATGTACATGCCGCTTCTCTCGGGCAACACTCCGTGTACATGGGGTGTTACACAACCATGATGTAATGAAGTACACACCCATGTAAAGGCCAATAAGGATACACCATGTGAATGGGTAATGCATTCCATGTACGAATATTTTTTAAACCATGAGTATTTTTACAACTCTGTCCTGTTTTCACTTCTGAGTGGCAGTATTCACTGTGTTAAAAAATTGTGATGAGGTGTGTGTGATGGAATTTACAAATAAATCCTACCACGACGACCCCAAGAAATCTCCTAGGAGAGTGGTAGTGAGTATACACTAGAGGTGGTGGGCCGTATGCTACAGCTAGATCCTCTTATTGTTCCAGCTGCGGAAAAAATCGTTATACCATACACGGGTGCAGATGCAAAATTCCAAGAAGGTTTTGTGAGGATCATGAAGGCCTTTCAAAGAACACCGCAAGCTACCACATATATAGAAGAGGTGAAGCATATATTCTAGCAGCACAATCCACCAACTTTTTCAGGAATGGTGGACCATAGGCTGGAGAATCATAGCTAGAATCTCTGGTGCAATCTTCGTGCATCTTGAGATGCATCTTGAGATGAGGGTCAATGTTGCAACATATATGATATTAGATTCCACCAAGATGTGATGGGATGTTATCATATTGATAGAGTGCCATCAAGAAATGTTATGGAGAGACTTCAATATAGTCTTCCACTAATACATCATTCATGAGTCCCTCCAGACCGATCTAGCTTCGGAGTTCATGAATACATAGTAGGGTACTATGTCAGTGATGCACTATTCTTCCCTCTTTATAGAGCTTCAGAAATTATCAAATGTTATGAAGTGTTATGTGTCATTGAGAGCTATGCTCTTTGAGGACAGTCTTTGATAAAACATCTGAGCTCAGGTTAACGTTTTCAGGTTGCCTTCTATGCATTTCATTGTGAATTAAGAGATGATTACCAAGAAAACAAATGAGAATATAGGGGTCAATTCCATGGATGTTCCTTAACAAGAACTGGTATTTTTTAAACTAGAAGATTTTTTTTCATATGTTGTTTTCTCACTAGATTTCTAGAAGTCATGATATATCTTCTGGTATCCAGATGAGGTGTTATTACTGTGACAGGGTTTTGAATTTGATACACTAGTTCCCGAAGGACCCAGTTGAGTGCCGAGCATGCGGAAAGATATGCCATGTACAACATTCTTGTAAGTCATCTCCATTAGTGGATAATGAGAGAGGATCTATATAGATACCATATACTGAATCATGGTTAATAGATTATTACCTTCCTGGAATTTGGAATACATAGGTGCGTGCAGGCTAAGGTGGTGGGCATGGCCATGGTAGCAAGACCTTATGATCACAGTGATATCAAGGCTCGTCATCTCATGGTATCCAGTATTTTTCACTTGTTCATGGAATAGGTAATACATATGTAGTGGAACAGATCCAACTAGAGTTGGATTCTAGAACATTTCATTTTAGAGGTACTATTCAAGTCATCTCTGTTTTATCTTCTACAATTTTTGAAATGGGTTAAACAAAAAGTTTTGCATTTGTTCCCGTTGAGAATAGAATTGGGGTTTGGGTTCATACTTATAAGAATGTTATGATTATAGAAACTCCCTGGGGATATTAACAGTAGGTGTGGGTTAGTTCAAGGAGGGACGCCTTGAGATTCGAGGGTTTCATTTTCTATAGGGCCTATATGTCTTAGATATAAAGGTTTTTTATGACATCCTTAGAATGTAATGGTTGTTATCCTATCAGTCCTTCATTTATTGTTATCTCCATATGGTGAGTTTTACATCATCATGGGGTGGAGAGTCTCTATATAAAAGATAATAGGATGTCTATGTGAGCTGAGATGGACTCGAGCATCATGGGTTGGGCTGAGTGACGGCCTTGATTGAGACATTAGACCTGGATGATTATGGAACATGATTGGGTGATTTTACTCTAGTGATTGATCATTTATGGGATGTATTCCTAGAAAAATTCTCAATATTAACTCTGGTTATACATGTTTATATTACTATCGATATTGTAGAAAGATCTACACCGATACCCATTCCTCATTACAGGATACCTATGATAGATTCGCAAGAGCTCAAGAGGCAGTTGAAATATATGTAAAATAAGGGTTGTATCCGACCTAGTACATCTCCATGGGGTTCATTGTTCCTTTTTTCAAAAAAATATGCAATTTAACCTAAGGCTTTGTGTGGACTATTGGAAACTAACCAAGTTAATGGATGAAAACTAATGCCCCTTTCTTTTGGATTGATAAATGGTTTGATCCGTATAGAGAAGCTACAGTGATCCCGAATATTGACTTGAGTTCAGGATATCACCAGTTACATGTTTGACCAGTAGAAATAACTCATAAAACCATTTTTAGTAGGTATGTTCTCTATGATTAATTTGTTATTCCTTTTATCCTCATGAAAGTACAAGCAGTTTTCATGTCACTGATGAACTGAGTGTTCCATCCTTACATATATTCTGTTGTGGTAGTTTTTATGGATGATATCTTGGGGTATTCTAAAAATCAACATAACCATGATAAACCCCTTGATATCGATTTAAATACATTGAACGAGAATATTTTATATTCTATGATTGAAGAATTATACTTTTGGATGGGTCAGATTAACTTACTGGGTCACGTGATCCCATAGAATGGAGTATCAGTCATCCTAGAGAAGGTGAGACTAGTAGTTACCTATGAGCATCCCAAGGTCATTTTTTTGGTGCAAATATTCATGGTACAAGATGGTTACTACAAATGTTTTATACAGTACTTCTCATTCTTTTATGTGTCGACGATGGTCATGACAAAGAAAGGGTTAAGACTTATGTGACCTTATTCTCATGAAATAGCCTTTATGGAGATGAAGGGACATTTGACGTCAACATTCATAAATATATTTACATTGGTGGGAAAGAGTTACACTTTACATTCAGATGCATCAAGTATTAGGTTGGGAGCAGTGCTTTTATAGGGAAATTAAGTCATTGGTTATGGGTCTTGAATATTGAGGCCACGTAAGGGGAACTACCTAATTCATGATATTGACTTAGCAGCAGTTGTGCATGAACTGTGCTATTGGTGACTTTGTCCATTGGGAGAGCATTTTGTGGTATCCATAGACCACATATGTCTCAATTACATCCTTACTCAGCGTGATTGAATATGAGACTATGACACTGAGTGGAGTACCTACAATCCTTCAACATTGATCTTGTATACACACATGGTAAAGGAGTGGTTTTGGATGATTCGTTAAGCATGTGGACTCAGATACATGCATTTCAGGAGGCAAAAAGTAAGTGGAAGCTTATGAATCTATTCTCTATGATGCATTTTGACGCTCACAATAGTCAGGTACATACTTATCTTTCGACATTGGCTATTAGATATACCATACTGGACAAGGAAAGGATGAGGAAACTCTCATATTCCAAAGGCCTCATTATTCGATAGAGTGTGGCAGGTGAGGACCCTCCAACTGGATGGATGGTATGCAAGGATGATGTTTTGCGAGTCTATGGAAGTGTGTGGGTTCTATGGGATATATTTGGGGATATAATGAGGGAGTTTCATGCTTCAGCATGGGTCGTTCATTTCAGATTCACAAAGATGTACTGAGACTTGCGTGCACCGGTACTCGTGGTCAGGTATGAAATAAGAAATAACTAGTTTTATTATGAGTTTTTCCACCTTTTAGCATGTTAAGGTGGAACATCAACAACCAACTGGACTATTACATCAGCTACCCATTCATGAGTGGAAGTATAATGATGTCACAATGGATTTTTTGATGGGGATACATAGGTCACGTAGAGGAAACAATGATGCAGGGGTCTTAGTTGACAGGATTACGACAGTTTCTCACTTCTTGCAGATCAATGAGACCTTTCGTGTTTATGAGCTTAGAATGATGTATATTTGATAGGTGGTCAGACATCATGGGGTCCCACATTCTATAGATTCAGATAGATATTCCGCCATTACATCTCGTTTTGGGGAGAGTTTTTAGAGGGAAATGGGTACATTGGTGCTTCTGAGCACAACATTCCACCCTCAAACTGATGGCCAGTCAAAGCGTATGATACATGTTCTAGAGGACATGTTGCGTTCTTGTTTCCTAGACTTTTAGGGATATTTGGAGAAGCGTATACCCCGAGTAGAGTTTGAATATAATGATATCTTTCCAGATACTATTCTAAAGGTTCCATATGAGGCATTGTAATGTATACTAGTTCGATCACTCCATATGTTGTCTAGAAGCATGATAAACACCTATGATGGGACACCATCTTCTATAGGAGACTACTGAGTAGGTTCACTTTATTCAAAGATGGATGGCTATAGTGTAGTTTCATTATTAATATTATGCTGATCATAGTACATGACATCTAGATTTCTTGTCCATAGGTCATGTTTTCCTAAATGTTTCACCGAGGATGGGACAGAAGAGGACTAAGAGACAGGGTAAGCTTTCACAATGAAATAACGAACTATTTGAGAACCTAGATAGAGTCTTCTTAGTTACCTATCTATTAATGTTACCATTATGGTATAGGGATCAGTATGAGGCCATGCATGTATCTTTGATACACCACTATCACTCAGACTCTTCTATCATTTTTTCAGCCAGAGGAGGTTGAGAATTAGGTTGATGCATCCTTTGAGGAGCATCGACTTTTTATTTTGGATCATAGCACGATGATTCTCAATGGACTATTTATTCCTTAGGTGTGGGTGGTATGGCCACACAACCATTTTAAGGATGAGTTTTTTGAGGGAGAGGATGACATACTGGCATTGTGGAATGAGTTATTATCATATATTCCTTCACCAACCTTGGAAGGGAAATTCAGGTATGAATTTTTTAATGGGGTATATTTTTAAGAAAACGGTTTGTCTTATATGGTATGAGTTTCTTCTTTATCTTTTCCATTTTGTTGTTTTTAGAAAACAAGGAAAATAGAAAATTGTCATATTTTTAGTATAACACTCCTTGTAATCCACTTTACATGAAATGTGGGTTTTCTTTGTAGTATAGGGATACATGGTGTGTGTTTCAATTGTCCTGGAAGAGATTGGAAAGACAATACATGCATTGTACATCATAGTACACTACATGTAGTCAGGTTGGCATAGTCGGTGTGGGCCCTGTAAAGTAGGTCAGAAAATTTATGAGCAGTAAAATGATATACATTTCATGTATATGAATTTACATGCCATGTACTAAAAAATTTTGGAATTAAATTATAAGTAGCCTTGTTTTCTATTCTTTTGAAAGAAGAGCCACCAGGTGAAGAAGAATGATCTTCAAGAACATTTCCTTCTCCATTTTCTTCATTCAGAACCTGATTAACGTGTCATCAGTCCTGTTGGATTCCTCTCGGTAAGTTATTAATTCTCCATGAGCCATTATTGATGATTTTTTTTCTTGAGAAATTTATTTAAGGTGGAACGAATTACCTCTTTTCATAGATATACACAATTCTGGGCTTTTTCAAGTGTTGGATTAGGATTATATTATTTATATGACATCGAGGTATGTGGTATTCTGGATTTAGTTAATGGTAGAGTTGATTATATGTTCCAAAATTATATAAAACCATTTTGAGAATTGTTTTTCAAATGAATTGAAACATCTTGATAGATAATGAGGTTTAGTTATTTGATTATAAAAAATTGAAGCATGTTATTTTAGTTTTTATGATTTAAGGATACCCCATGGGTGTTTTCTACATTGTTTGATTTCATGAAGGAATTCCTCTAAGGTGAGTGAATGTTTCCCTTTATGGGAGTTAGTAGAATCATATGTTATTTTGTGAAATTACTACGTGATCTGTTTTGATTAAAACCATGTAATAGTTTAATTTAAATATGGTTGCTGCTATGTGAATTTCCCACATTTTTTTCTAAATCCATGAGATATTTTAATTTACATGTGTTTTTTGAAATGAAATGATATATTATTAAAAAGGGTAATTAACCATGACCAAAACCTTGTCTTGTTTTAAATAAATGGTTGGGATAATTTGACTAATTACTCATTGCATACCACGAGTGAACTGTTGTGTTAGTTAAAAGGTAATAATGGGAATCAATTGAATAATTACATATAGTTTGTGAGTGAGACACAATTTTTGTGGTTGGGATCACTGTGCATTCTCAAAAAACAGTGAGCAAATATTTGATCCATTGCCAGATACCTAGAACAAGCTCTAATAGATACTAAAAAAATGATTAAATGATGAAAAGATGATATGTATTATTTTGAAATAGTTATTTCATGAGTTAATAGTTACTTTGGTATGAGGAGATGACATACATATGTCAGTCTTCGAGACCGTTATTCACAGAAGCTGTTAAATGAAATGGAATGACTTATGACACATCTTCCAATCCAAAGAACAATCTTGGTTTCAGTTGTCACTTATTTATCAAGATTATCTTTTGATACATCTGATGTGTTTGTTTCTATAAGTGGTATTGATAGGAAACGACAGAATATCAAGATAGTTTAAATTAAATGAAATTGAACTACTTAAGAACATAAACATAGTTAATGGATTATTACATGAGTAATTCCTAGTTACTATTTTCTCTTACTTTTTTTCATATATATTCATTGACTATTAGGCATATATTGTTGGTCGATACCTACTGAGATTAGTCTCACACACTATTTGGGTCATGCATTTATGCCCAAATAGATTTTATTATTATACTTATAGTCAAGGGAAGGAGCTCGTATACATTTACTTAATTACTTCTTAGGAGTAGGAGAGCATGGGACAAGGCCATAGATTGCGATGCTTCTGAGTTTTTTTTATGATTTGTACTTTCATTGTATTTGTATTTTATTGTTGTGTTACCTATTTTGGAGTCTTTCTTAGAACATATAACTTGACTTATTATCATTTGTATGGTTTGATACAAGGATAATTATTTAGAAGACTTCCACTAATTTGCTTCAGTTTCATACTGTTTATTACATCCTCTATTTGTTAGTATCTATTCCACTATGTCACACTCTACCAATGAGGGCATAGTTGAACCACTATCTAACCTAAGGATCACACTATTTGTCAGCTGCCTCTATCATTTAGGAAAATGAACTCGAGTCCATGTGGCCAACCAGTTCCACTATTAGTTTAGTGGTAAGCTGTGTCAGGAGGTTACGTTATCATAGTTAATGGATAGATTAATGTGAAAATAGTTTAACAATAATTTGGTAATAATATTATAATATATAAAAATAATGAATCTCTCTATAATATTTTGGTATTGTCCATTCATCACACATTTTTTATTCGCATCATCTATAATAATGTATTCCTTTATAATTTTTTTTAAAAAACTATTGCAACAAAAAAATCACATTTTTTAAATTTTACGTATAATTTTTTTTCATTGTGTATTTAGAAGAGAATCCAAAAATGGTTTTTATGATCTTCATAACTATTTTAAAAAATATAATATGATCAGTAAAAATAACAAAATAAATTCCAAATATAAAGGGAATATTATATTTATAAGATCCATACATAATACAGTGGAAAATTTTCTAACTAAAGGCCATACCAATATACTCATAATGCATATAAATATTATAGGAAGCTATTTGTAGAATATCATTATCCTTAACCATCTTTTGATGGTACCCAAGATCTGAATTAAATCATGGGAAACTTCTATGCTCCCTTGAGTTGATCAAAAAATTCATCAATATGAGGCATTGAATATATATTCGTGATTGTATTGTTATTCAATGAAATATAATCAATGAAAAGCATCTTGGAAAAATCATTATATTTAAAAATAAAAGAGGTTCACATTATGGTAATGTACTAGGATGATTGAAACCATTATCCAGAAACCCATGTAACTACTTTTTCAATTATATATGTTCTACTGAAATCATTTGATAAGGAGGTTTTAATATTGGTTAATCATCAAGAACCATGTTAATAGTAACTTCAACATCTCAATTCGGTATAACACAAGGAATCCCATCCAGAAGAAAATATCAGTATTCATTACTACTAAAGCATCAATAATCTGAATTGTTCCCTTATTTTCAACAATACATAAAGGATTAAATCCATTTCTATATTTTAATACCTTTATATATTCAGGTTATTTAATTAATGGTATGAATTCATTCTGGTATAAATATTGAAACTATTTCTGAAAAACAACTTATTTAGATCTATAATAAATCATATAAATTCATACCCCCAATTACATCAAACTCTATTAAGGGAAAAAAATTGTTTTTCTTGTAATTTCATTCCACATAAAACAATAATATGATTCTTATAATTCTATTTTTCCTTTAATATCTCCCCCAGTGGTTAAATCATAAGTTTATATTTCATTTCTGGAGGTGAAACATTTGATTAAAAAATTTTCCCAAAAATAAATCAATGTGTTGACCTAGTATCAATCATGTAATCATTAAAATAAAAGTTAACAAACAATGTACATGATACTATTTTGTTAGATTATTCAACATATTATAAAGTAGTCAAAAATTATTTTTCCTACACCATTATTCTTATTATATGGACAATTTTCATTATTTGGATTATTCTTCAACAATCAATTTTTATAATTCCCCATGTCACCACATATAAAACACTTTAAATTTTTTATTAGAATTAAATATTGCAACAATAAAATATTTTTCAATTCAATATCCGGGTATTTGTCTAAATGTTCTAAATTTTAAAAACATCCTTAATTTTTTTTTCACATTCATCCAATTAATTTATACCACACATACCATTAAATTGAAACTATACATTCTATCCTTTGGATTTAATTCATTGATTCTTACCCTGTAATTTTTATCTAGATGTTTTCATTTGATAGTAGCTAAATTAAATTTTATCACATGAGTACCCCATTTATACCTATTCAACACATCAAGATATTATCTCATAACATTTAAGTTAATGATAATATAATGACCTTAGATATATTTGATTTAATACCAACTAAAAATTATTAATTTTATTATCATGATATCTAGTATGTTTTAAAGCATAACTTTCAGACATTGTGATGTTCTCAACATTCATGGACAATGAGTATTCTTCTAATTGATTAAATGTAAAGAAATGTATTTATAATATTTCTTTCCATGTTTCAGACGGTCAACGTGATTGTATTCTAATGGATTCTAGTACCAAGATCAAATTGTTCTCTTTTTTCATCTGTTGTGGTGTTTATCTCACAATAGTCGAAATTAATTCTATGAATCTCTTTAACGGAATCCATGGTGTGGGATCCATAGATATGTCATGAAATATATTTTTCTGAACTAGAGGGGATTCGTCAATAGTGATAGTGAGATAACCCATACAAGGAGTGTGGGAAACATGGCTTTTTATTTCATGGAATCCTTGAATACACCATATACCTCGAGTATATTATTTTTTTATGTCTATAACATTCCCCTATAGTGCATTAATATTGATAAGGTTCTTTCCATAGGTAATAACTAATTTAGAAAACGACGATATGTTCAGTCTTTATCACCCTTCAATTGAAATAAAAAATAATAACATTTAATAGATGAATGTAATATATTATTATATTCATCATATTTCCCGGAATCAATCTCATCTATATCCCTTATATTCTTGACCATTGCCTACCACTAGTTTGCATCATCATAAAAATGATAAATAGAAAGAAAAAACATTCAATTATCTGAACACCTGAGGACATGGATCATATTTTCAAGGGATTTAATCCCCCATTCATCCACAAAAATGATATAATATTCATTGAAATCAAGTGTGTTTTTATCATAAAATGATCCACTATCATCATGTTAACTTTTGGTAGATTTAGTTGTTCTCTTTCATGAATTGAACTAGTATATATATCATATATCCCCTTATCAAAAAATTTCACAAGCCTTTTATTATTATTCCCAAAATAACATGTTTTAGATTTGAACAAATATTATCCTCTCAGTTCCTTAACACTATAAATTACATAGTTCTTATATGGAAATCAATTCTGAATATAGATATCATAGATGATGAAGAACAATAATATTTAAATTATAAATCTTTTATACATATCAATTTGGAAAAAAATAAATAATTGTATCTGATTTAAATCATTCTTATCTTTAATATTATCTAAATTGTTCTATGATACCTAATATAATGACCTAGCCTTATGTATTACAAAAATGACTAAATACATTTAGAATTCCAAATATTATATTCTGAAACATGTTTTCTGTTTTTCATTTTAGTAAATTTTTACATAATTAATACATATAATCCTAAAATTTTATGTTGTGGGTAATAATAAAATAATATCCATTTTGTCTATAATAAAAAGGATTTAATAAATCATCCAGTCTTTTCATGAAAAAAATTCACCAAATTTAGCCTAGATTTTTCTTTTCTATTTACCCCCATTAAAATGTAGGAATAACATTTTAAAACATGGGATGGTCACAAAGATACATTAAGAAACATAACATTAAATAAAGGAACCATTAGGTCATCAATAGTTATAAACATATGAAATATTTTTCACAAAGACATACCTCTCACCCAAAAATTATCGTATACGTTCTCTGTGAAAAATAAGATATTTTGTTAAAACATTAATAAAACCATAAACATAACATGAGGAATTGAATATATTATATTATTCCCCTTAAGGAAACTATATGATTTTTAACACTCAAAGGTACATTAAAAATTTACTCAAATGAAATCCTTATGTTTTAACCCTCATTGCTACCATATGGTGTACCCATCATAATTTCACAAAGAATGACCATTACGATCAACTTATAACATAAACATAACCAATTCCATGATAGGAGATATGGGTCCAAGCATTCATTATAAAAAAATACTCATGAACCAAAATATAGTCATAAAACATGATTTTATTCATCATTAAAAAATAAAATTTTTCATTTATGAAATTTAAATTTAAAAGAGTCTTCATAAAAAAAGTCTCTTATATCGGGTGTGTCTTAATTCAAAAAAGTTCAATTCAGATTTATAATGGTTAAAGAATATTATTAATTTATTATATAACCATATTCATATTTATAAATCCTTATGTGAATTTTTAATAACATCATTCAAAAAATTTTGATTATATTTTTATTATTTTCATTTTTGTATGTGTCTTCCTTTTAGTGTCTCCATGTTCAGTTCTTTAGGGATTTTTTTTCGAATGAATGAAATTTTAATAAAGTGTAAATAAATGGAAATATTCTTATTCAACAATTTTAAATGATACCATGTTTTATTATTATATTATATGAGAGTAATATTCATTAAATAAAACATTAATGAAAATTATATATTTTATATTGGCATTTTTATGACCATGTAAAACTTAAATAATTTTGTTTAATATCATGTCTATATATTTCTTCCAGAATAATATATATCATATAATATTTTTTAAAAAATATTTTTTTACAATAAAAATGTTTTAATGAATACCTTTGAAGGTGGTATAAAAATAAAAACACATTATCCATGATGATGGTTAATCAACACATCAAGGACATTGACTTTATTTTTTGAAAAAGCAGAGATGTGGAGAGGTTTGATTATTGATATTCCATTAAAAATTAAAATTATATTATATGTTATATAATAGATTAATATTTTTTACATGGATTAGGTGAGATTATGAGAGAATAATAAAATAAAAAAATTAATATAAAATTAACGAAATATGAAAGACAATTTTACCTCTTCAATTATTCTAATTGAGAAAATCCTTAAAGATCAGGGATTTTTCTTTTAGAGATACTATTATGTATTTCAGGTGGGTAAGAATATTGATATTTTAATCAGGTTTAAATTAAATAATATAAAATTATTTCATGTGTGAGGATAAGAGGGGGGTATGGGATGTATTTATAGTAGAGGATATGAGTGTTTTTCCTTATTATATTAAATCGTTTATTACTTTCTATCAAGACTATAATTAGTATTAGTATTATAAATATATATATAAATAATTTAGAATATTTTGATATTATTGGCTTATAGAATCCATACATCATCTATGAAAAAATAATTCATTTATTTTTTATATATATTAAATTATCGTATATCAATGGTGACAAAAAATTGACTATTTAAAAAAAACAAAAAAACCTAACCAATTTTTGAACTACATAATTAAAAAATGAACACAATTTAAAAAAATTATTAAATATGAGAAATTTATGTTTTAACTAAAATCATCATTTATTAGAAAATATCCAATTTATATATTATAACTGATTTTATAGATAATAGAGAAACAAATTAAGGACCCATAAAATTAACCGAATATTTTTCAAAAAATATACTAATTTTTTAATCTATTTTATGAAAATATTTTTTCTTTTAATATATTATATTAATTATTAAATTTTATTTAAATATTTATCACTAAAAAAATAACAACACATAATTTTTTATTTCCATATAATTTATATTCTTCTACCATGATATAAGTATATCGTATTTTTCTTTAAAAGAATCCTATTTTTTTATAATTTCTTAGCAGAGGTTGTTATTCCTTTATTTTAGACTCACTAATTGTTTTTAAACACCACATATTTGTTTCCCACATTTATAATAAATTTATCAATTTAATTACAAAATAAGAACATAATATATCAAAATCACCAACGTTATTACAATGGACATACATTGAATTGAAAATTAATATACATTAATCTAATAATTTCAAAAATTCAAATAGTGCCCCTCCCCTCATTTATAAAAGTGAATATCTTCTTTTATTTTCATGACACAAAAAAGTAATTTTTTTGCATCCAAAATCTATGGAAATAACATTCTAAAATTCATCATGATTCCCCTAGGGGAGAATTTGATATGTGAACCAATATGTGAATGATTTTGGTGTAATCCTTCAGAGGTTTTCTAATGAAGTGGTAAGGATCATAATCAGGTATTTATATTTCCACATCAATATCCATGTAATATTCATTTAACAATTTTATATAAAAACATCAGAATATCCTATATATTAAGATGTAATTTATTTAATTCAAGAACCTATATAGATATCAATTATCCATCAAATGGGATATGAATCCATCATTCCTGGTCCAATTTAATGTGTTTTCCATCACCACCAATCATTACATGTAATAATAAAGGTAATTATATATATACATATATATAATTTTCATAATATATATTTAATTATCTAAATATAATATATTATATAATTTCTTACTATAACATCCTCTAAAAATTATAACGACATTCATGTGTATGTTCGTGCAACCACATCCAAAAATAAATGTTTTTTATTTTACATCATCATATCACATGGAATATATATATATAAGTATAATTTATGAAATAATGTTAAATTTATGATATTATGATCATTATGTCATGTTAAAATTACACATATCTTCTTTCAATAGTGATTATTGAAAAATTGATATGTTACTCATGTGTAATTATGTATTACTGTATCCATGATTTTAATGTAGTTCACTTATCATAAAAATCATTCATGTATATATTTAGAAGCCTAATTTATTTATTAAAATGATAATTATAACATGATTATTATTACAATAATTGTGTAATAAAGACCCTTTTTAGCACAGTCAACATATTAATGACATAATGGACATACAGTCAAAACATTATCAAAATTCCAAATATAAATATAACTGATAATGTAATGTTATATAACATGTAAATATATAAATTAAATTAAATATTGATATTGAAATAAATCCAAAATAATTTGAATAATTAACATAATATTATTATTCAAAATGATAATGACCATATGTGATGAGGTGGAATCATGGTATGAGACACTTTAATATAATAAGTCATTTATAATGTTATAATGATTTATTTTTAAAATAATTATCGTACATGTCTATGTTTTTTAATTGTGTTAGGATTATATTTTTAAGAACATAAAATAAATATTAACAAATTTTTATGTCATATTCTTTTAATGGAATCAATAATATAATATTTATATTGTAGTTTTTGAGTTTTAATTATAAATAAAAAAGTAGTGTTTTATTTTATCATAAATGATAATGATGAATTTTTCCATCAGCATTACCATAATTTTGTGTTTTCATTGGAATATATGACATTAGGTTTTCTTTAAATAAAATGGTTTTTTTAATTTCAACGTAATTTTTTAATGTGAATGGTTTTATAATAAAAAATGAGATGTTTTTCCCAACGTGTTTTTCAAATGGGTTTAGAGGAATGTTTCAAGGGTTTTATTCATGATATAGTCCTCAGTTAGTGTTTATAAATGGTTTATCCTTATATAATATAACAAGTGAGTATAAAATTAAATATATAATGGTTTTTTTCGAGATATTATTCTAAATCATTATGAAATGATTATGTTATCTAGATAGTTATAATTTAATTCATGATATTGGTTATTCCAATTATAAGTGTTTTTGAATGGTTTCATTATGGGTTATTTTAGGATGATCTCTAAAGTCAGAAACATGTTTTTTCTATTCATAGTATTATTTTTTTGTAAAAATAATTTGAATTAATAATATTATTTTAGTACTATTTTAATGTAAAATTTATTCTTTTTTGAGAAACAAATATATAATTTTTATGAAACTAATTTTTATGGGATTTCATGATCTTTATAGGACTAACATATTTTTTTCTCTTATTTCAATTACTAAAATTTTATTTTCACATAAAATATTATAAAATATTTTTATTATTTTTTTAAGATTTTCATGGGAAAGGTAGAAGTGAAGTTGAATGTTGTGAATATTACCATGAAATGAAATTATGTATTCCTTTAAAAAATATACATGGTGGAAAAAATGGAAATAGATAATAAGTTTCTGAATTATAATATATATGAGTGTTATGTATTGTTTATTATCCAATTAATAGGACCCAAGATGTTTTCACAAAATTTTATGTTATTTGTAAACATATTTATCCAATAATAAAAGACATTATTCATAAAGGGCTAGTGTCTCTTGAAAACTAGGTAGAAATTACATCAATTGGAACTAAAATAGGAAAACCATATTATTTTTTATTTCATTAGTGAGCTCTTAAACTACATGGTATACAATGAGGAATATATTAAAGATGGGGTGAGCTAAAATTTTCTAAAATGGAATAAAAATGATAAAAAACCATTTCATGTGAGTATAAGTTATATCATGATATTATAAAAAATAATTTGGAGATATCTCATGAAATAGTAACATAAAAATCAAAGTATCATAAGATAATATTAGTATATGACATTTAAAAGATACAAAAACATGACAAAATCATCAGTCATGGATAAATTACTACACAAAACAACGTGGCATATAATGTCCCAAACTTTATTAGCTCTGTAATACCATACATGTTTCTAAAGGAGACAAAATATTCAACTAATGCATTGTATTTATATATAGTATTCTCAGTCATAACAAGTTCATTCTATATGTGTTCAAAATTATGAAAATAAATCAAAAGGAATAACATAAGCATTACCAGTGGAATAAAAATTGGTTTCATAATCTATATTATCTTGTAATCAATGAATATTTCATAGTGAATTCTTTTTAGAAGTGATCATAATTCTTGTTTTAAACAATAAATTTCATTTTGAGTATATTATACATACACATGTTATACATATATACCTAATTTAAAACAATATCCAACATATGAAAGGTTATTTTTTGAAGAAAACACATTGAAAAATACTAAAACTATTCATGAAGAATGTAACCATTTGGCACTGAGTAACATCAAATATATTTTATATTAGATATAAATTAATATTTAATTTTCCTATTAAAAATTTAATGGTGAATTAATCCTTTACATTTTGGAAATTTAATTTAAAATATAAAAAATTCAATCATTGATGATTTTTGGAAAATGACATTCAAAAAATGTATACATTAAAACATTGAGTGGTCATGATGAAAAAAATATTTTTGTTCACAATGAATGTGTTATAAATAAAAAGCATCCTTTCACATTGTTTGTATTTAATGTAGAAAAGTATCTCTAAAAGATAATTAGAAGATCAATTTTTTTAATATTTGTGTATAAACATCAATGTAACAGAATGAAGACTTTAAAAATATATTGTAAATTTTTTATAGATATATATATATGAAATATGGATTTGGACTAAAAGTATTTTTAACCTAATATAGAAATGAATATTATAAAAGGAAATTTTACACCATCATTTAAATTAATAATATGGGAAAATTTTTCGAAAAAATACTAATATTATGAATTATTAAGAGAAAATAAAATTATTTTGGTTTAGTAGATAGTGATTAAATAATTTTCATCAATTTAAATTCATGAATCAGTTATACCGATTATAATGGGGTTTGAAGCAAAAATCCATACCGCTTTCATAACTTATAAATAATAACATGCCATGAATGAAGTGAAATAACTCTATCATAAAATATCATTATATACGATGTATGAAAGATATATTATTTAAACGGGTATTGTATATACCATATAAATAATCATTTTCATAAATAAACATGTGTCTTAAAGAAGGATGTTTGAGATAATACCCTTAAAAGATTATTTCATTATACTAAGAGTAAATCGATGTGGTGATTATGTGTAACAAATATATACCCAAAAAATTAATGTTTTTATAATAAATAATGAAATTAAAAGCCATTTCACATGTAATTTTGTTATAATATAATCTAGAGAGTAGACATATAACTCTATAGAAATAAATTGAGTAATGAAATCCACAACCTCATGCTACTTTTTAGTTGATTATTATTTATCCTATTGTATTTTTTTGGTTAACATGTTATAAGATTATAAAAGAATAATATTAATATTAATAATATCACATGTGATCATTTTATATATTTTTATTACACAATCTTAAATAATATTATATTATCATGATTATTTCTAGTGTTAATTATTGTGTCTTCATTTTCATGTTTTTTAAAGAATGATCCAAAAATTGAACATATGATACATTTACATCATAAAAATATTAACATTACTATTATAAATTTCATTTTATTTATTATAGGACTCTTTAAAATCATAAAAGAATGTTTACATGTAGAATGAATCACCTCTCGTCATGGAGATGGAGTGTCATACAAAACCATGGGGGATGTTCCCATTTCCCTAACAAGTGAATGGGTAATGTAATTTTAATGGCCCGGACCTCTCCAGTACATTAATTTGTGAAATGTAGGGTTAGAGTTGGGTGAAGTGGTCAAGGTTCCATGGGGGTGCATTTGGGTGGACTTTAAAGGAGGGATAAGGGCAATAACATTCACACGGTTAGCGCACAGTTTGGATAAACCGTACTACCAAACCGTGAAAGGATGGTTTTGGAGGCAGTGTCTAAAGAACGGTTAGCACAAAGTTTTTCTAACCATGAGTACTAATTGTGTGAGGGGTTGTTGTCGAGACAGAATCTAAAACCCGGTTATCACACGGTTTGTTAAACCGTGCGGACTAACCGTGCGGGCACTTAAAGTTATATCAAAAAATTACGGATTTGAACTCTTTTTCCTATAAATGGTTCATTTATGCCCCTAAGGGTCCATTTCATGGGATTACCCTTGCTTGGAGGTAGAAGAACCTCTCCCAATCATTTTGGAGGTCATTCAGAGTCTTGTCTTTGCAAATCAAAGCTGATTTCTGAAGGTATGTGGTCATTCTTGTTGGGTTCTTAAATATTATTAGATCGACTACATCTCTTCCCACAATTTCTTAAATATACACCTTTTATAGGTATATCTAAGTGTGTGGATGTTGAATATGATTAGTCTTGGTCTTGATATTTCTAAGAGGAGAGATTTATGGCGAGGTTTCATAGAATCATCTCTGGATCCATGAGTGTTCCTTGACTGTTGTGGTTTCCATCAAAATCCTTTGTGGTGGATATTTTATCTTCATCTCTCTAATTTGTGCATCATGTGGGATGGGTGTCCTCTTGATTTCACAAGACATAGTTGAACCAGTTTAAATGACGATAATAACTGTCTTAATGAATGGGGATGGGGAAGTTGTTACGTTTATCTTTGTGTATACTTTTGTTAAGTTGTGAATTGAATAGGATTAAGCTTATTGAAAATCACTGACGTTAGGGGCCTTTTCTTGTGAAATTAAATGTTTCCCTATCATTTTATACCATTTTGTGGATAGAACTTTGAGGAATATGGAAATTGGATAATCAAGAATAGTGGGATGATTAAATGTATATCTGGAACCCTTGTGTGATCCCCCTAGTTGAACAAAACGGAATAATGAACATGTGGGTGTTAGTTTGGTTACATTGTGTGTGAGGGGGGGGGGTGAATCCTGGGTTATAAGGAATAGGGTGGGCATTGGAGCTATGGTAAATGATATTAAAGGGGCAATAATGTGGCACAAGCCTTGTTTTGTGATACGGTTGTGGAGATGTGGTTATAGTGGCAACATGGCTGTAGTAATGACTTGGGATATTAATAGAAATTGGAAAGATGATAAATGAAATTTGGGTAATGGTAATGAATTAATCGTGGGAACAATCAATGGTTATTGATTGATGATAAAAATGTTGGTTTTGTGTTGCTTGTGTTCTATCTAACTTGATTTGCGGTTGTCAGGGTTTTGTTCTACGAAATAGTTGATCTGATTTGATAATTTCCCAGTAGTTAAGGGACTAATAAACTAATACTTTTGAAACATGAAAACCTAAATGAGGTTGGTTTTGTTGTTGTATGCATGCTTTGTAGTAGCAGTGCCGAGGCAAATGCTCAGTTTCTCTGTTTAGAAGACATAGGATGGGTTGTGTGTTTGGTATACCTATATGTATATGTATCTTTGTGTTTTGTCGCACCCCACACATGATGAGAAGTTAGTGCCGAACAATCCCATTTCATGGGAGAGGGTGTTTTCCACTTAGATACTAGCTCATTCGTGCTCCTTATTCCGTAGGCTGTGATGTCTTGAGGCGACTATACACTGAAGACTCTTCGGGTAGGTTTCGATTGGTGCGATATTAGCCCAAGACTCTTCGGCCGGGTTTATTGTTCCCATGAATCATCATGATGAGGCCAAGGTGTGTTCAGGAAGGGATGTGATATGTGGTTTGTGAGGAACTGGTGTGTTCAGGTGGGGATGTGATATGTGGTTTGTGAGGTCCAGGTGTGTGCGGGCGGGATATGTGGTTTCTGAGGCCCAGGTGTGTGTGTGTGGGATGTGTGGTTTTTGAGGCCCCGGTGTGTTTGGGCAGGAAGTGTGTGGTAGCGTCAAGACGTTCGCCATTAGGAAGAGTAGCTAACTAGTAGGGGAAAATGGTGCGGGATACCCAATACTCTTGTTCTTATATACTACTACCTATTGTTTTTTTTGATTTTGTGAGCGTGGATGGTGAGGTTTGGAGGATAGAATTCCTTGCTAGGTTTAGGATCTTCTGTTTTTCTCATGGTACATTAGGATGTCTCCCCACCTATACATGAGATATTTAGGTTTCCTTATTGAGTATACATGTATGCTCACCCTATGCTTACATTCAGGTTTCCAGGAGGACTACCAGGGCCATGCGGGACCCTAATAGTCCGGACAGTTGGAGTTGTTTCGGTTTTTGTACTCTCGTTTCTATTGGTATTTCACTTTTGAGTTTTCATGTGATTTTACATTGATTCAGAATTGTTTTAAAATTCATTTTGGATTGGTTTGGTTTTATTTTCATTTACTTGTTCTTTTTTCATTTTGTTGTTTGACTCATCCTATTTTTCGATCACAAATAACAAAAAGCATAATGCCTCCCATATTTGTGAAAACTCATACCCTTTGTGCTAGTCTCCACTCTAGGGCCTACTAGAGGTGGGACTCGGGGGTCATTATCTCCCTTTCGACACTTCCAGCTTAGAAGTGGCATCTTTAGTAAGAGGGGTTCATGATAGAATTGATGGCATGAGGTGACCATACACCCAAGACACTTCTCATAGGTTTCGATTGGTGTGATTTTATCCCAAGACTCTTTGGGCAGGTTTACTATTCCCAAGAATCATCGGGATGAGGCACAGGTGTATTTGGGAGGGGATGTGATATGTGGTTGGTGAGGCCCAGGTGTGTGCGGGCGGGATATGTGGTTTTTGAGGCCTAGGTGTGTTCGAGCGGGGATATGATATCTGGTTTGTGAGGTCCTGGTGTGTGGAGGAGGGATATGTGGTTTGTGAGTCCCAGGTGTGTGCATGTGGTGTGTCTGGTTTTTGAGGCCTAGGTGTGTGCGGGTAGGAAGAGTGTGGTATCGTCAGAACGTTTTCCATTAGGAAGAGTAGCTATCTAGTGGGGAAAAATGGTGTGGGGTACCAAATACTCTTGTTCTTATATACTAATACCTATTGTTTTGTGTTTTGGTGAGCGTGGCTAGTGAGGTTGGTTGAATATTACTCCTTGCATGGTTTAGTTTCTCTTATTGTTCCCATGGGACATTAGGATGTATCCCCACCTATGTATGAGAGCTTTAGGTTTCCTTACTGATTATACTTGTATACTCACCCTACGTTTACTTTCAGGTTTACGAGAGGACTACCAGGGTTGTGCAGGACGCTAATAGTCGAGACAAATGGAGTTTTTGTAGTTGTTGTACTCTTGTTTCTTTTGGTATGACACTTTTTATTTTTCTTGTGCTTGTACTTTGATTCATAATTGTTTAAACCTGCATGTGGGATTTTTTGGGTTTATTTTCATTTACTTGTTCCTTTTTCCCTTTAGGTGTTTGACTCATCCTATTTCAAGATCATAAATAATAAAAATGGTAATGCCTCTTATATTTGTGAAAACTTATACCCTTGGTGCTTGTCACCACTCCGGGGCCTACTGGAGGCAGAACTCGGGAGTCATTATCTCCCTTTCACCATTGCGAACATAGTTGGGGCATCATTGTTGGGAGGGGTCCTGACAGAATGGTATCAGAGGTGATGGTTGAGAGATATGATGGAGTCTGGAGTTAGGAACAGTGAGGATTGCACATGATGTTAGGGAAATAGTGTTAGGTGTTCATGGTGTGTGACATAGGCTAGGGATGACTGCCTAGGACATGGGATTTTAGGCACCCCTGTGATCCGATGCAAGGACTCTGAGTTATAGAATGACCAAGTGAGACTACATTAATAGTAGGGTAAAGACCCTAGGGAAGGTACATGCATCATCATGTTTGTGTTTTACTTGATATTGGTGTTTTGGGAAATAAATTGAAATAATGCGATAAAATGAAACCTTGAGAAATTTCCTTACTACTTGGGATTAAATGATCATTGTTTATAGTGCAACTATGGAACCTGGATGTCATCCCCAGGTGAATCAGACAGCCGAGGCCCAGCAGACATAGGCAATCGATCAGTTGAGGATTGACTGAGAGGAGGAATATAATCAGTTGAAGAAGACTCTCTGTTCTTTCCAGTGACATACCCTCAATCATTAAGAGGATAGTACTTCAAATATAGAGACGTAGGGGTGGCTTGAAAATCTATCGATCAATTTTACATTGATCTGTGCTCTGATGGTGTACAAGGTTCCCCTCACAGTGAGTCAGTTGTGAGGTTCGACACGTCAATGGTGGACACTCTACCTCGGGGACAAGTCAGAGGTAGAGGTTTCATGGGTTGACTTTGAGAAGGAGTTCCAAGTGGAATTACATTCATCCATGATCAAGGAAGTCAGAAGTAGGCCACCAGTGACATGACCTTCCAGATTCAGGCTAGTAGGGAGCAGGCCCCAGCAATTCTAGTTCAGATCTTCTGGTCCACGTCCCTTTTTCATGAGCCCAGGACTTAAGTGTTTCTGTTGTGGAGTTTTCGGGAACATTAAGAGTTGGTGCATGAACCAATATCAGTATGGTGAAGGTGGGTAGGTTCAGAACCCTCCTAAGCAGCACTAGTTTCTGGCGAGGCCCATCTAGCAGCAGCAGGACCCTGCTCCTCCGATGGAAGACTTTACATGAGGAGGCCGACCTCAGGGTGTTCTTTAGGTACCTCGACCAGAGTGTGGTTGGGAAGTTGGTCGTCATCAGAGAGGCGGAGGAGCTGGGCGTGGGAAGTTGCACGCAATAGAGTTGGAAGCTTCGGTAGGACGAGAGGTGGTGCGAGGTATGATTTTTTTGTTCAGGACTCATATTTCTGCTTTGTTTGATTTGGGAGATTTGCACTCCTTTGTTGGACCTGGTCTATCCTATGCTTGTGGTCTATATGTAGAGAGACTTTCTGTACCCCTGGTGGTGAGTACACTAGATGGAGGTCAGACCAGCAGATCTTGTGTTTGTCGGTGATGTGGGCTGACATTGGGACCACATTTATCTAGTGGGGATCTTTTTTTCTACATATGCAACCATATTATGTCATCCTAGGCATCGAATGGTTGTTTTCTATTAGTTCTGTTATCGACTACATCAAAAGAGGAGTCGTGTTCTCTAACGTGGATGGGCAGAGTGTAACTTTTTTTCGTGAGAGGAGATATCAGGTTGGAAGCCAACATTTGAAGCCTCCCCTTTCCTTGTTAGGAATATTATCAGTGGGTTTAGCAGATACAGATATAATGGATGTTCCAGAGGATGTTGGGGAGTTTCTCTATGTTTTTCCCGAGGAGGATGGGACTCTACCCCCACCCCCCGACATGACATTAAGTTTGGGATTGATTTAAAACCTGGTACACGTATGATTTCTATGTCCCCTTAACGGATGTAACCTTCAGTTTTGTGGGAGTTGTGGATTCAGATTGACGATATGATGGAGAAGGGTTTTTCGATGCAGCATGTCGCCATGGGGTGCTCCAGTTTTGTTCATGAAGAAGGCAGAGGATGGTATTAGGCTATGAATAGACTGTCGAAGTTTGAATCATGTAACGTTCAAGAACCGTTACCCCCTTGCAAGGATAGATGATGTATTCGACCAGGTGAGCGGAGCGGGTTGGTTTTATAAGATTGATCTATGATCTGGATATAACCATCTAGACAATGACATCTCAAAGACAACTTTCAGGTCTAGGTATGGGCACTTCGGGTTCGTAGTGATGCCGTTTGGAGTTACGAATGCACCAGATGTGTTCATGGGACTTATGAACTTTGTCTTCCAAGTTTGTTTGGACCATTTTGTCATTGTTTTTATCGATGAAATCCTGATCTAATGATGATTAGAGGTGGAGCACGTTGAGCATTTTGAGGTAGTCTTCTAATTCCTTCAATACCACCAGATTTATGGGAAATTTTCGACGTGTAAGTTCTTGATGCAAGAAGTACACTTCCTTGGTCACATGGTGTCTCAACATGGAGTGTTAGTGGACCCGTCAAAGCTAAAGGAAGTTGTTTCTTGGGCAGCACCAAAGAGCATGGCTGAATTTTGTAGTTTCCTGGGGCTGGTAGGTTATTATCAGAGGTTCATTTCAAGATTCTATCGAGTTGCTGCTCTATTAACAGCTTTGAATAGGAAGGTCTAAGTCTTTCTATGGAGCAATCAGTGCCAGAAAGCTTTCGACTACATGAAGGATAAGTTGGCCAGTTCCCTAGTACTCAGATTTCTAGAGGAAGTGTTGTTGTATGAGGTGTTTTGTGATGCTTCTGGGCTTGGATTGGAGTTGTGTGCTGATGTAGAAGAAGTGTGTGATCTTTTATGGATCTACGTAGTTGCACCCCCACGGGCATAACTATACCACCCATGACCTATAGCTTGCATCATTAGTGTCCACACTGATGTTGTGGAGAAATTACCTCTTTGGGGAGTGCTTCGTGTTCTTCTCAGATCATAAGAGCTTACATTATATCTTCTCCCAGCGTGACCTGAACTTATGGATGAAGAGATGGGTTATGTTTCTATAATACTGTGACTTCAAGATCTCTTACACTGATGGTAATGGAAAAGTTGTGGCTGATTTCTTGTGCAGGAAGTCACATAACAAAGTGGTTTAGGAATCAACTGATTCTTGGAAAGCAATGGGGTAGTTGGCCACCTTGCACTTGCATGCAAGGGTAGAGGGTGTAAGAGGATGTTTTTTATAGATGAGGTTGAAGTCCTCCTTGTTGCAGTAGGTGGAAGAGTCTTAGTGGGGAGACTCTAGGGTGGAAATAATGCGGGATCATATCGATTAGGGAAATGCTCCATAAGGATGGTTAGAGGAATGCCAACATCAGATGCTTTCTCATGGAATGTTGTTTGTTCAGGAAGTGATACTTGAGGGAGTTCTCTGTGAGTTCCATGGCTTAGCCATGGCGCTTGTCACGACCCCCTCCCCACAAAGTGTACCCCTCCTGGGCCAGAAATGTGAGAAGGGATATAATGACCCCCGAGTCCCGCCTCCAGTAGGCCCTGGGTTGGCGACTAGCACCGAGGGTATAATAAACATACAAATGGGAGGCATTACCCTCTATGAGAACACATGCAGAAGAGAGAGATAGAATAGAATCCAATCAACTCCAACTCAGAACTGAAATATAAAATGAAACCAATTACATATATGAAATTTCATGCAAAAGTACTACAACTGAAAGGGAAAACTAAAAGTACCCAAAAGAAAGTAAAACGACAGCGACCTCAAGCTCGAATAGCTCCTCCTCCAACCGCAAGCTAGTAGTAACCAGATTGATCTCCAACCTGCTCCAAGTGACCTGAAAAACACTTTATATGTACATAGGGTGAGTATAACAGTATACTCAGTAGGATCCTCCCCAAGACTCTCGTGCAAAAGTAAAGAAATCATGCTAAATCCCAGTGAACAACAACTGAAACTAACTCGTCGCCTAAACAGGTATACTATGTTCCCAACCTCACCATGGCTACTCTCACCAAGTAACGCATACAATAATATATCATATAGTAAAGAATATCAGGGGTACCCCACTACTACTTCCCCACTGTTTTACCCCTTTTCCCCAATGACATACGTCCTGTGCATCTCTCTCCAAAGGCTTGCCCGTAAACACCTGGGCTAAGCTCCACAATCTGCACCTTGTGCAACCCAAAGGCTTGCCCGCAGACACCTCGGCGAAGCACCACACCGTCCTCACAACCAAAGTAACCAGGTAGTTTCTGGGAGCCACCATAGCTCGTATAACATGTATCATACGTCGAGTATTATTCCTCAAGCCATCATAGCCCATACACCGAGTAAGGATCCTCAAGACATCACAGCCTATACACGTTACACCTATAGTATTCCATAGGATACTATATCCAGAATATATGTGTGTGAAATAACCACAAGCCATTACAGCCCTCTACACACATATATGGGTAAAACTAACCACTGTGCCTACCAGCACAAGAATCTACCAAGAGAAGAGAGCGGGGCCAAAGGGGGTAGTCAGCCATTCAACCTCCCATCAGAATGTTGGGGAAAACACCCCCCAGGGCACAGAATCCCCGGGGTGTCAGTTTCCCTTACCGACAGGGTGGAGTAGCGTATAGAAACACAAAAAGTATAGAATATATAAGTAACTCACATCCACACTATGGGCATTACCTAGTCTTAGATACTACTGCAGCTAACGTCTCTCAGACTCCAGGCTGCTACTTCTAAGACTAGGTATCCTATAAGAACACAAACAATGAAGAGCTTTATTAGATTACTCCATTCTAATTTATCAGTTCCACTGTACATTAATTAATTCTTTAAACATTAATTAAGAATGAAGAATTCCACATTAAACTGAAATGGCATCACTTTCAAAAACAACTACTCCTTTTTAAGATTCACATCACCTTTAAATTCCAGCATCTCCATCCCCATGGATTTTCACCATTTAATCAAACATTCCTTACAGAATTACTTTTCCACATTCCCAGACATTCTAGAAAAACATCCTATGCTTCTAAACACAAAGGAGGCTCAACACGGTGAGTAGATATACTACCCGTCGAGTCTTTGCCGCCTATAGAAAGAGCATAGACCCATCCTCCATCGAGAGGCTGAACACGAAAAGCACGTGGCATACCCCGCGTGTCTTTGCCTCCTTCAGAAAGAGGGTAAGCAAGACCAGCTGCCTTGAGCAGTGGGGAAATGTAAAGCAGATAAACAACCAAACCAAACCACCAACATCAAACCATCACATTCATCTCATACCATCACCCTTGGTGTCCTCCCCGACACCCATATGCATAAAACGATGCATCTCTCCACACTAGGCGTCATCCGCTGCCACAACCACAGGTCTCCATGCCTCCACATATCACAACAACCATCCAGGATCACATCACAGCACAAGCAGCAGGAAAACAAACATCACAAAATGGGCTCTCAGCCGTTTAACAAACAAGAGGGTAACTCAGAACCCTTTTAGAAATTCCCACATAATCTATTCTCTAATCCATATCGAATTAACAGATTTGTTATTCGTAGGTTCCAATCATGGATACCTAATCAGTAAGCTATCACAATTTAAATAACCATGCTTACATCCCTAATTTGATTATCCTCAAATTATAACTACAACAACGGCAACAACCAGATTAATTTACATGCCTCTTTATCTTTAGCCAATTAATTAAAAATTAATTTCGGCATTATGTTCGTTATCAATTTCTATCATGAACGAACAATGAAACAAACAAAAATATATATCACTATATTTAGGAAAACACGAGGCAAACCGTTATCATGGTATAAAGCAACAACATGCGATCAACCAATTCTTTTAATCCGGTTAAAGTATTTAACTAGGTCAATTTCATTGTGATCAAAAGGAATAAATCGTGCTAATTCTACGATTTCACATATACAATTAGAGAATCCATGAATCCCCTACCTCAAACAGTTCCTCACGTTCTTTATCCACACAACAGGTCACGATCCTCCCGTCGTGACAACTGCATCCACCGGAGGATGCTGCGGTACGACAGTACCAACCAACCCCAAGAAAACCCATTAGAATCATGGAAATTACATGGTATAATTATGGAAAGGAGGATAGGAGAAGATGAACCTCAAAGAACGACGATACAACATAAATTATATCGAAGATTGATCGACATGGCTCGGTTGTATCCAAAACAGAGCAAAACCAATCCTAGGAGTAAAGATTGATTGTGCAACTCCTACGGAAAGGATTGAAAGGTTCAAGCATCTCTTAGCCGAGAACAAAGGAAAAGAACAAGGGATAATGATATCTCGTCCCTTTTTGAAGATTTAACGAGGCGACAGTTTAAGATCTGGTTAATTCTCCATTAAAAACGGATCGCATTACCCCACGCGGTTTGACCAAGTAAAACATTCCAAGCCTTAGGAATAATTAATATAGGATTATGGCATTTGAATCGGCCTTAAGAGCCCTTAAAATGAGGCATTAAATGTATTTTACGTCAAAGGAAACGTAAAAAGGGGAAAAACTGTAGGAGTCCGGAAACATTGTTCACCCACCATTACTGTACATGAAACCGATCTGTGAAACCGATCTGTGAATCTGATCTGTCACACCGATTCGTGAAACCGATCTGTGAAACTAATCTGTGAAACTGATCTGTCACACCGATCTGTGAAACCGATCTGTGAAACCAATCTGTCACACCGATCCGTGAAACTGATCTGTCACACCGATCTGTGAAACCGATCAATGAAACTGATCTGTCACACCGACCTGGGAAACCGATATGTGAAACCGATTTGTGGCACTGATCTGTCACACCGATCTGTGAAACTGATCGGTGAGACCGATCTGTCAGACTGATCGGTGAGACCGATCTGTCAGACCGATCGGTGAGACCGATATGTCAGACCGATCGGTGAGACCGATCCGTCAGACCGATCAGTGAGACCGATCTGTCAGACCGATCTGTGAAACCGATCTGTCATACCGATCTGTGAAACTGATCGGTGAGACCGATCCGTCAGACTGATCGGTGAGACCGATCTGTCAGACCGATCCGTGAGACCGATCTGTCAGACCGATCGGTGAGGTCGATCTGTTACTGTTCATAAAACTGGAAACACTGTTCACAGAACTGGAAAATTGGCAGAGTGTTGGGGATATGTCCCCTTGGCCTCCCAGAACACCTCCAACACCAAAATTCCACAATGTAATGGACCGGAGAGGTCTGGGCCATTACATTAGATACCTCTCAAAACATTCTCGTCCTCGAGAATTAAAAACCAACCTAGAAGAAAAGAGGGGTCCGGACAACCACCCCATAAGATACCTCTCAGGGGAAAACCACCATGAGTTGTTCGAAAGCTGGAACAAACTACGACATTCGGAAGTATGGGAACAAACAATCCATACCCAAACAATTCAAACATAACATCACATCAAAGGTACATAAATAAAACATTAAAGATCTAACCAGAGAGGAAACATCATTACATGAAAGTAGTTAAACATTGAATAACTCTGGGTACTGAGCACGTATCTGTGACTCACGCTCCCAGGTACTCTCCTCCATGCCACCGTGTCGCCACAAGGCACGAACTAAGGGGATAGAACTCCCACGTAACACCTTCTCATTGTGGTCTTGGATCTCCACAGGTCGCTCCTCGAAGTTTGCATCATCATCAATATCGATCTCTCCCCAATCGATAACATGAGATTCATCATGAAGATAACGAAGGAGCTATGATACATGGAAAACATCATGTATCTAACTCATCTTAGGGGGAAGTGCTACTCGATATGCCACAGCCCCAACACGAGCTAACACCTCGAGAGGCCCAACAAAACAGGGAGACAACTTACTTCCGCGACCAAACCTTCGCTGCCCACGACGGGGAGTCACCTTCAGAAACACATGATCCCCAACATTAAACTCTAACGGTCTCCTTCTTTGATCAGCATATGATTTCTGACGATCTTGTGTTGTCTTCATCCTCTCACGAATCACCTGAACCATCTCTGTTGTATTCTGCACTAGTTCTGGTCCGAGATTTGCTGACTCTCCGAACCTAGTCCAGCACAATGGAGAACGGCCTGGCCGGCCATACAAGGCTTCAAACGGCACCATGCCGATGGTAGAGTGAAAACTATTATTGTATGCGAACTCTACCAAAGGTAAGTGCTTCGTCCATGAACCTCCAAAATCAAGAACACAAGAACGCAACATGTCTTCAAGAGTCTGGATTGTTCGCTCTGTCTGACCATCCGTTTGAGGATGAAAAGCAGTGCTAAGGCATAGTTGAGATCCAAAAGCATGTTGGAGACCTCTCCACACCCTAGAGGTAAAACGAGGATCTCGATCAGAAATGATCGTCTTAGGAACTCTGTGAAGCCTCACCACCTCCTCTAGATACTGCCTCGATAAAACCTCCACTGAGCTTGACTCCTTGATTGCTATGAAGTGGGCCGATTTAGTTAAACGATCCACTACCACCCATATAGCATCATGTCCTCCCGGAGATCGAGGTAAACCTGTAACAAATACCATTGAGATGTCCTCCCACTTCCACTGAGGAATCTCTAAGTGCTGGAGAAGACCACCAGGAACACGGTGTTCAGCCTTCACCTTCTACCAGACTAAACATCGAGACACACATTCTGAAACTGTATGCTTCAGCCCAGGCCACCAAAACTGACTCCTTAAGGATCGGTACATCTTCGTCACACCAGGATGTACCTCCAAGGGTGAACTATGGAAATCTCGGAGAACCGTATCGCGCAACGCCAAGGGAACAAAAAGCCTGCCATGATACAACACTCGATGTTGTTCATCCTCCGACCAACCATCAGGGGCCTCCCCACAAACAACTCTGTCTCTCCAAACTTCCACCTCTAAATCACCCAACTGAGACTCTTCCACCTTTTTCATCAGGGATGACTACACCGTCATCTGGAAAAGACATCCTCTTCCCCCAACTTTTCCCATATCAAGATGCAAAGCTGATAGCTCTTCCATCACTCTCCAGGAATCACCAGATTCATGCACAACATCATTACATGATTTTCGGCTTAGTTCATCAACTACAACGTTCCCTTTTCAAGGTGTATATGATATTTCAAAGTTGTATTCTTGCAAGAACTCTATCCACCGACGCTGCCTCAAGTTCAAGTCACGTTGGGAGAAAACATATCTCAAACTCTTATGATCGGTGAAAACCACAAAGTGCTCACCAATGAGGTAATGTCTCCACAACTTCAGAGCAAACACCACGGCTGCCAACTCAAGATCATGGGTGGCATAGTTGCGTTCATGGGGACGCAATTGAAGGGTCCCATAAGAAACAACTGACCTCTGCTGCATGAGAACACAGCCTAACCCCAGATGTGAAGCATCACAGAAAACATCAAACTGGACTCCCTCCGCTGGAAGACAAAGGACTGGAGCACTTACCAACTTCTCCTTTAGATACTCGAAAGCAGTCTGACACTAATCAGTCCATATGAACGCCTGATCCTTCCTAGTCAAAGCTGCCAGAGGAGTCGCAACTCGGGAGAAATTAGCCACAAACCTCCTGTAATAGCCTGCGAGACCAGGGAAACTTCGCACCTCTGACACGGTCTTGGGGGCTGGCCAAGACACCACTGCTTCAATCATAGAAGGATCCACAGCTACTCCCTGTTGGGACACAACATGCCCTAAGAAACGAACTTCTCGAGCCCCGAACTCACAGTTGGACAACTTCCCAAACAACCGATGTTGGCGAAGAACTCCCAAAACGGCTTGTAGATGCTATGAATTCTCTTCTTCAGATGTGGAGTACACAAGGATGTCATCGATGAAGACCACAACAAACTTGTCCATGAATTCACGGAACACAGTATTCATCAACCCCATGAAAACAGCTGGAGCATTCATCACGCCGAATGGCATTACAACAAACTCATAATGCCCATGACGACAACGGAAAGCAGTCTTCGGGATATCCTCATTCTATACATGCATCTGATGATATCCTGACCGCAAGTCGATCTTTGAGAACCAACTTGCACCCTTCAGTTGATCGAATAGGTCATCAATCCGTGGGAGAGGACTGTGGTTCTTTATTGTCACTTTGTTTAACCGACGATAATCGACGCACAGCCACAAACTGTCATCAGCCTTTTTCACAAACAAAACTGGTGCACCCCAAGGTGACACACTTGGCCGAACAAAACCACACTGCAACAGACCATCGAGCTGAATACGTAGCTCTCGTAACTCAGAAGGGGCCATCCTATACGGAGACATAGAGATAGGAGATGCTCCTGGCTGTAGCTCGATCCCAAACTCGATCTCTCGTCGAGGGGGTAAGGATACAACCTCTTCTGGAAAGACATCAGGGTACTCCTCTACGACCCTAGGAAACACCAACTGTTGAACCTCTGAAGAACTCAGTATCATCCCATCCATCATGGATGATAAGGATGAAACTCGTCTATGACTCATCCGAGGATCTCTCTCACCAACAAACACTACTTCCTCTCCATCTTCATCAAAGAAAACAACCTTCTTCCTGTAGCAATCAACAATAGCCTGCATCGAATAAAACCAATCCATGCTGAGGATGACATCATTTGGTTGTATTTGTAAACATAGGAAATCTCCCCAAGAGCGGTGCTGCCCCAAAACTAGCTCACAGTCTCTACATATTTCAAACAAGCTAGCTCGACCTCCAACTAGCGTAGTCAACGCCAGGGGCACTGGAAGCCTCTCTACCTCAAGTCCCAAAGCGTGGAATAGGGTAGGGTATATAAAGGAGTGTGTCGCTCCTGAATCAAACAAGGCATACACCAAGGTAGAAAACAAGAAAAGGGTACCTCGGACGACGTCTGGCTCTCCGGGAGCTGGCAACGCTAGAGCATGAAGCTGACCACGACCACCTCCACGGCCTCTATGACCCTGATGACGACCACCACCCCGGCCACGCTCTGCTCTTTGAGGACGGGGAGCGTCATGGGGCTGTCCTCTGTCTGCTCCATCTACCCTCTGGTGATCTAAAGCTGTTGCCACCTGCTGCTGCTACCTCGGCTGGAACTGCCTCAACGGAGGAACCTGGAGTGGAGCGCTCGGTGCACGATGACTGCTCTGAAAATTCGGGCACTCCCGCTGCTGATGACTATGACCACCATAAGAAAAACAGGCGCCTGAACCCTTGGCATAGGCCTGAGAGTTGCTGCCTCTGGAGAAACGAGATGGGAAGGGCTGGGACCTACCCCCAGGTGAACGGAAACTCTTCTGTCCTGAAAACTGGGAACCCCGGACCACAGCCCTGCTTCGTGAGGAATCATGACGATTCCCCTCTCGTGACGATCCGGTCTTGGCCAAAGTCCTCTCGACAACCTCTTCCCTCACCAGCACCTCTAGATATGTCTTCAGCATAAATGGGGTGACCTGGCGCTGGATCTCTGGACGCAAAGCCTCCTCGAAATGCCTCGCCCTGTCCTCCTCATCTGGTAACAGGTCTGAAGCATATCATAGAAGGTTCCTGAAACGGATTCCAAACTCTCGAACACTGGAGCTCCCCTGTCAAAGGGTAAGAAACTCCTGGCGACTGGACGCCTTCGCAGTCGATGAAAGAAACTCGACTCTAAACCTGTCTCAAAACTCCTCCCATGAGATCGCTGACTCCTCACGATCCCCGAGGAACAAGAACCACCACTGTCTCGCTGATCCACTCAACATCGTCACATCCAAGGACACCAATTGTTCCTTCCGAGCACGAATCGAACTGAATCCTATCTCGACCTCCTCCAACTAGTCTTCTGTTACTGCATCTGAAACGGAGCCCTCGTACTTCTGTAGACTCTGGCGCTGAAACTCTCGGAGTGTCTTCCTCCAAGTGTCATCGTCGTCAACCACTACCCGGCGGCGATCTGCTGGAACAGCCTGCTGGGCACCTTCTGCGCAAACCTGACGAGGACGTCGACCTGGAGCCATACCTGTAAAATAACAACCGTTAGAGCTCCTAATCCTGGAATATGGAAGACTCAAAATTAATTAGTTAATTGTTTTGTTTTATTAATTTTAGGTTACCTATCCCAAGGTCTACCCATTCAAACACAAGCGCAAAGAATAATGATGCATGATCCTTTCCTAGGTCTCTACCCTGCAACCAGTATCACTTTTTTTAGTAGCCATCGTAAACTTAATGGTCCGTGAAACAGATCATAGGGGGCCCTGAACGCGTATGTCTCTGCCGGTCTCCAGTGTTTACCCCACTTGCTAAACATGAATGACACCGTTGCCCTACCATCCTATGCATCCTCAACTGTGCCTAACTCCAAACTCCATCCTATCCCTCAACCAGACCTCTGATACCACTCTGTCACGACCCCCTCCCCACAAAGTGTACCCCTCCTGGGCCGGCAATGTGATAAGGGAGATAATGACCCCCGAGTCCCGCCTCCAGTAGGCCCCGGGTTGGCGACTAGCACCGAGGGTATAATAAACATACAAATGGGAGGCATTACCCTCTAAGAGAACACATGCAGAAGAGAGAGATAGAATAGACTTCAATCAACTCCAACTCAGAACTGAAGTATAAAAGGAAACCAAGTACATATATGAAATTTCATGAAAAAGTACTACAACTGAAAGGGAAAACTAAAAGTACGCAAAATAATGTAAAACGACAGCGACCACAATCCCGAACATCTCCTCCTCCAACCGCAAGCTAGTAGTAACCAGCTTGATCTCCAACCTTCTCCAAGTGACTTGAAAAACAGTTTATATGTACATAGGGTGAGTATAACAGTATACTCAGTAGGATCCTCCCCAAGACTCTCGTGCAAAAGTAAAGAAAGTATGCTAAAGCCCAGTGAACAACAAGTGAAACTAACTCGTCACCTAAACAGGTATACTATGTTCCCAACCTCACCATGGCTACTCTCACCAAGTAATGCATACAAGAATATAGCATATAGTAAAGAATATCAAGGGTACCTCGCTACTACTTCCCCACTGGTTTGCCTCTTTTCCCCAACGACATACGTCCTGTGCATCTCTCTCCAAAGGCTTGCCCGCAGACACCTTGGCTAAGCTCTACAATCTGCACCTCGTGCACCACAAAGGCTTGCCCGCAGACACCTGGGCGAAGCACCACACCATCCTCACAACCAAAATAACCAGGTAGTTTCTGGGAGCCACCATAGCTCGTATAACGTGTATCATACGTCGAGTATTATTCCTCAAGCCATCACAGCCCATACGCCGAGTAAAGATCTTCAAGCCATCACAGCCTATACACGTTACACCTATAATATTCCATAGGATACTATATTCAGAATATATGTGTGTGAAATAACCACAAGCCATTACAGCCCTCTACACACATATATGGGTAAAACTAACCACTGTGCCTACCAGCACAAGGATCTACCAAGAGAAGAGAGCGGGGCCAAAGGGGGTAGTCATCCATTCAACCTCCCATCAGAATGTTGGGGAAAACACCCCCCCCCCCCCCGAGGGCTCAGAATCCCCGGGGTGTCAGTTGCCCTTACCGACAGGGTGGAGTAGAGTATAGAAACACAAAATGTACAGAATATATAAGTAACTCACATCCACACTATGGGAATTACCTAGTCTTAGATACAACTGCAGCTAACATATCTCAGACTCCAGGATGCTACTTCTAAGACTAGGTATCCTATAAGCACACAAACAATGAAGGGCTTTATTAGATTACTCCATTCTCATTTATCAATTCCACTTTACATTAATTAATTCTTTAAACAGTAATTAAGAATGAAGAATTCCACATTAAACTGAAATGGCATCACTTTCAAAAACAACTGGTCCTTTTTAAGATTCACATCACCTTTTAAATTCCAGCATCTCCATCCCCATGTAGTTTCACCATTTAATCAAACATTCCATACAGAATTACTTTTCCACATTCCCAGGCATTCTAGAAAAACATCCTATGCTTCTAAACACAAAGGAGGCTCAACACGGTGAGTAGATATACTAACCGTCGAGTGTTTGCCGCCTATAGAAAGAGCATAGACCCATCCTCCATCGAGAGGCTAAACACGGAAAGCACGTGCCATACCCCGCATGTCTTCGCCTCCTTCGGAAAGAGGGTAAGCAAGACCAGCTGCCTTGAGTAGTGGGGAAAAGTAAAGCAGATAAACAACCAAACCAAACCACCAACATCAAACCATCACATTCATCTCATACCATCACCCTTGGTGTCCTCCCCGACACCCATATGCATAAACCGATGCATCTCGCCACACTAGTCGTCATCCGCTGCCTCAACCACAAGTCTCCATGCCTCCACATATCACAACAGCCATCCAGGCTCACATCACGACACAAGCAGTAGGAAAACAAACATCACAAAATGGGCTTTCGGCCCTTTAACAAACAAGAGGGTAACTCAGAACCCTTTTAGAAATTCCCACATAATCTGTTCTCTAATCCATATCGAATTAACAGATTTGTTATTCGTAGGTTCCAATCATGGATACCTAATCAGTAAGCTATAACAATTTAAATAACCATGCTCACTTCCCTAATTTGATTATCCTCAAATTAGAACTACAACAATGGCAACAACCAGATTAATTTACATGCCTCTTTATCTTTAGCCAATTAATTAACAATTAATTCCGTCTTTACATTCGTTATCAATTTCTATCATGAACGAACAATGAAACAAATAAACATAGATATCACTATTTCTAAGAAAACACGAGGCAAACCGTTATCAGAGTATAAAGCAACAACATGCGATCAACCAATTCTTTTAATCCGGTTCAAGTATTTAATTAGGTCAATTTCATTGTGATCCAAAGGAATAAATCATGCTAATTCTACAATTGCACATATACAATTAGAGAAGCCATGAATCCCCTACCTCAAACAGTTCCTCACGTTCTTTATCCACACAACAGGTCACGATCCTCCCCTCGTGACAACTGCATCCACCGGAGGATGCTGCGGTACGACAGTACAAACCAACCCCATGAAAACCCATTAGAATCTTGGAAATTACATGGTATAATTATGGAAAGGAGGATAGGAGAACATGAACGTCAAATAACGACAATACAACATACCTTATATCGAAGATTGATCGACAGGACTCGGTTGTATCCAAAACAGAGCAAAACCAATCCTAGGAGTAAAGATTGATTGTGCAACTCCTATAGAAAGGATTGAAAGGTTATAGCGTCTCTTAGCCGATAACAAAGGAAAAGAACAAGGGAGAATGATATCTCGTCCCTTTTTGAAGATTTAACGAGGCGACGGTTTAAGATCCGGTTAATTCTCCATTAAAAACGGATCACATTAACCCACGCGGTTTGACCAAGTAAAACATTCCAAGCCTTAGGAATAATTAATATAAGATTATGGCATTTGAATCGGCCTTAAGATCCCTTAAAATAATCCTTTAAAAGTATTTTACGTCATAGGAAACGTAAAAAGGGGCAAAACTGAAAGAGTCTGGAAACACTGTTCACCCGCCGTTACTGTACATGAAACCGATCTGTGAAACCGATCTATGAAACCGATCCGTGAAACTGATTTGTCACACCGATCTGTGAAACCGATCTGTGAAACTGATCTGTCACACCGATCTGTGAAACCGATCTCTGAAACCGATCTGTCACACCGATCCGTGAAACTGATCTGTCACACCGATATGTGAAACCGATCTGTGAAACTGATCTCTCACACCGATCTGTGAAACCGATCTGTGAAACCAATCTGTGAAACCGAACTGTGAAACTGATCTGTCACACCGATCTGTGAAACTGATCGGTGAGACCGATCTGTCAGACCGATCGGTGAGACCGATCTGTGAAACTGATCGGTGAGACCGATCCGTCAGACCGATCGGTGAGACCGATATGTCAGACCGATCTATGAAACCGATCTGTCAGAACGATCTGTGAAACGGATCGGTGAGACAGATCCGTCAGACCGATCAGTGAGACCGATCTCTCAGACCGATCGGTGAGACCGATCTGTCCGACCGATCGGTGTGGCCGATCTGTTACTGTTCATAAAACTGGAAACACTGTTCACAGAACTGGAAAATTGGCAGAGTGTTGGGAATATGTCCCCTTGGCCTCCCGGAACACCTCCAACACCAAAATTCCACAAAGTAATGGACCGGAGAGGTCCGGGCCATTACAGCGCTACATTCGTGTGTTTTGAAAATTAACCGAGGCCTGAGGGAACATTTTTGGTGGCCCAGGGTGAAATGGGTAGTGGCTTAGTTTGTGGATAAGTGGCTATTGTGTCTTTAACTAAAGGTTGAACACCATGTTCTAAGTGGTTTTTTGCATTCTTTAGATGTCCCCTAATGGAAGTGGGATGACATCTCAATGGAAATCATCACAGGACCCCCCAGAGCTCTGGTGGTTATGATTATATCTGGGTAGTGGTTGATCTACTGACGAATTAATCTCACTTCTTAGAAATTATAGAGTTAGGACCAGTGAGTACCATAACATGGAGGTATGTATATGAGGTGGTGCGTTTTCATGGAGTTTTAAAGACTATCATCTCAAACCGGGATTCTCGGTTTACCTCACGAGTCTGGAGGGGGTTACAACATTCCTTTGGCACCCAGTTATGCCATAGCACTGCTTTGTACCCCCGACCGATTAGCAAACAATGTGGACTATCTAGACGTTGGAGGACATTATGCGAGCATGCGTTCTGTATTTCAGAGGATCTTGGGTGAAACACTTTCCTTTAGTAGAGTTTTTCTACAACAACAGCTTCCAATCTACTATTATCATGGCACCGTTTGAGGATTTGTAAGTAAGACCATGTCGTTCACCCATTTTCTAGGCAGATGATGGTGAGACAGGTTCTCTTAGGCTAGCGGTATCATATAGCACAACAGAGAATGTTCATCTTGTGCGTGATATGATGAAAGCGCCTTAGGTCTGACAGAAGTCTTGTACTTATCATCGGACGAGGCCCTTGGAGTTTGATTTGGGAGATCATGTGTTCTTGATGGTTTCCCCACGATGGGGGAAGAAGAGGTTTTGGAAGGGGATTAAGCTATCCCCTAGGTTTATCATACCTTTTGAGGTGCTGAGGCGAGTTGGCAAGGTGGAATATCAGATGGCCCTGCTACCTCAGTTTGAGAAGGTTCATGACGACTTCCACGTCTCCGAGCTTCGTCCGTACATACATGAAGACTATCATGTAATCAATTGGGGAGAGCTATATATCGGAGATGATGTTACCTTTGAGGAACGACTAGTCAGAATCAAGTATCGTGAAGAGAAGGTGCTCTGTGGATGAACCATCGCCTTGGTTCGTTTGTTGTGGAGGCATGGAGGTCTCGAGGAGAGCACTTGGGAGTGAGAGGCTCTGATGCATGCTCAGTACCCTGAGCTATTTTTACTTGTGATTTTATTTGTTCTTCTGATCTTTGTTTTGATTCTATACTCTATAAATTTGATATATGGAAATCTTTTCTTGTCAGATGTGAGATATTTTGTTTCCTTGTTCTCTGGAAGTGTGTAAAATGTACGGATGTGTGTGGAAAGGGAATAACCTGATCCTTAATTGAGACGCATTAATGCAGAAGTGATTGAACCTGTGCGGGTGAGTCAGTACCACCTAAAGGATATAATATCTCGACATGTGAGAAGGAATTCCCCAAGCCATGTGTTCGGGTAATGTGTGGTTGTATGGTATTGGGGCAGTGTAAGTTGGAATAATCATAATATATAGAAGTGGGAAGACCCAATTAATATTCTAGATGCATTTACACAGATGCAATTAAACCCATGCAGGCAAGTTAGTGCCACCTAAAGCGGATAATATCTAGACATAGGAGAAGGAATTCTTAACACCTATGATTTGGGTTTTTGGTTGGGTTCTTGATATAACGAGAGCCCTAAGAGGTATCTTGTTGGGTTCCTATGGGTTGGATTTGAATTCTCGGGGATGAGAATGTTTTAAGAGGAATTTGGTGTAATTTCCTGGACCTCTCCAGTCTATTCCTATGTGAAATGTGGTGTTGGAGGTGTTCGTTGAATTCAAGGTTCCTTGGGGGTGCGTTTAGGTGGTCTTTTAATGAGAGCAATGGGCAATAGGTTTTGCATGGTTAGCGCTTGGTTTGGCTAAACCGTGCAACCAAACTATGCAAAGCTGGTTTAGGAGGCAGTGGCTAATGCACGGTTAGAACACTGTTTGTCTAACCATGTGGAATAACTATGTGAGGAGTTGTTGTTGAAACAGAACCTAATGAATAGTTACTGCACGATTTGTTAAACCGCGCGGACTAACCATGCGAGCAGTTAAAGTTAGATCCTCAAATTTCAGATCTGAATACATTTTCCACTTAATGGATCGTTTAAGCCCCTAAGTGGCCATAACGTGGGATTACCCTTCCTTGGAGGTATAAGAACCTCTCCCAAGAGTTTTATAGGCGATCTGGAGGCTTCTCTTCGCAAATCGAAGCCGGTTTCTCAATGTATGTAATCGTTCTTGTTGGGTTCATATATCTTCTTAGATCTACTCCATGTCTTCCCTCAGTTTCATAAATCTACACCCGTTATGGTTATATATATGTGTGTGGCTATAGAATATGATGAGTCATAGTCTTGATCTTTCAAGGAGGAGATATCTAAGGTGGGGTTTCAGATAATCGACTCAGGATCCTTGAGCGTTCCTTGACCATTGTGGTTTCTGTGAAAAACCATTGAGATAGGGATATTACCATTGTCTCTCTAATTTTTTCATCATGCGGGATGGGTATCCTATTTGTTTCACAAGACATAGTTGAACAAGTTTAAATAAACATAATAACTAGCTTAAATAATAGGGATGGGGGAGTTGTGAATTGAATAGGATAATACCAACTGAAAATCACGGTCATTGGGGGCCTTTTATTGTGCAATTAAATGTTTCCCTATCTTTCTAGACTGTTTTTTGGGTGGAGCATTATGGAATATAGAAATTGGTTAATCACATAAAGCTGCAGATTAAATGAATATCCAGAACCCTTGTGTGATCACCTCGGTTGAAAAAAATGGAATAATGAACTTGTGGGTGTTGGTTTGGTTATTTGGTGTGTGAAAGGGGGGTGAATCTTGGGTTATTATGAATAAGATCAGTAGTGGGGCTACATGAAATTATATTAATGGGGAAATGATGTGTCCCGAGCCTTGTTTTGGGATAATATTGTGGATATGTGGTTATAGTGGTAGCAAGGCTGCAGTAATGAGTTGTGATATTAAAAGAAAGTGGAATGTTGATAAATGAACTATGTGGAACGATAATGAATTAAATTTGTGAACAATTAATGTCAATTGACTGATGATAAAAATGTTGGTTTTGTGTTGATTATGTTCTATATAACTTGATTTGTGTTTGGTAGGGTTTTGTTCTACGAAACGCTTGATCTGATTTGATAATTTTTCAGTACTTAAGGAACTAATAAACCAATACTGTTGAAACATGAAAACCTAACAGGGGTTGGGTTTTTTTATTGTATGCATGATTTGTTGTAGCAGTGATGAGGCACGTGCTCTGTTTCTCTGTTTAGAAGCCATAGGTTGGGTTGTGTGATTGGTATACATATATGTATCTGTATCATTGTGTTTTGTTGTACCCCACCCATGTTGAGAACTTAGTGTCGAACACTCCCATTTCATGTGAGAGGGTGTTTTCCCCTTAGTTACTAGCTCCATCCTACTCCTTCTTCCATAGGCTGTGATGTCTTGAGGTGACCTTACCCCCAAGAATCTTTAGGTAGGTTTTGATTGGTATGATTTTAGCCCAAGTCTCTTTGGGCGGGTTTACTATTCCAAATAATCTTCGGGATGAGGCCCAGGTGTGTTCGGGTGGGGATGCGATATGTGGTTTGTGAGGCCTATGTGTTTGCGGGCGGGACATGTGGTTTTGGAAGCCCAAGTGTGTGCAGGTGGGATATGTGGTTGGTGATGCCTAGGTGTGTGCGGGTGGTATGTGTGGTTTTCGATGCCCAGCTGCATGCAGGCAGGAAGAGTGTGGTAGCTTTAGGACATTCACTATTAGGATGAGCAGATAACTAGTGGGGGAAATGGTTCGGAGTACCCAATACTCTTGATCTTATACACTACTAGATATTGTTTTTTTGGTTTGTGTGGCTGGTGAGGTTTGGTGGATGGAATTTCTTGCAAGTTTTAGGTTCTTCTGTTGTTCTCACAGGACATTTTGATGTCTCCCCACATGTGCACGAGATCTTTAGCTTTCCTAACTGAGTATACTTGTGTTCTCACACTACGTTTACTTCCTGGTTTCCAGGAGGACTGCCAGGTCCATGCGGGGACCTTCTAGTAGGGACAATTGGAGTTGTTTCAGTTAATGTACTCTTGATTATTTTTTTATTTCACTTTTGAGATTTCATCTACTTGTACTTTGTTTCGAAATTGTTTAAACATGCATGTGGGATTTGTTTGGGTTTATTTTCATTTACTTGTTCCATTTTCATTTTTGTGTTTGAATCATCATATTTCATGATATTAATAATAAAAAGGTTAATTCCTCCCCTATTTGTGAAATGTCATGCCCTTGGTGCTAGTCGCCACTCCGGGGCCTATATGAGGTGGGACTCTGGGGTCATTATCTCCCTTTCACCATTGCTAGCTCAGAAGGGGTATCTTTTGTGGGAGGGGGTCACAACAGTAATGAATATAATTTTTATTTTAAAAAATATATAATATGTATAATATATAAGATATATATATATTTAACATTTCTTCTATTACCTTCAATGGAAGGCATATGTGATGAAGAATCAAATCACTTCATTAGGTGGTTGTCTACCATATAGAACAGTTCCGTTATTGTATTCTCTACTGAATTTAATGTAAGATTTTATATGTTAGAATATAATTCAAAGAGTATAATTATATTTAAAAATTAATTTATTGATATTAAATCCATAATTTTATCTATCCTAGAGATGTTTCTATGGAAAATATATTATATCAGTTTTTGTGGTTGTATTATGCCGTATTGAAGATCAATGGTTCATTTCCCATGAGAGGAATAAGGATATAGATGTAGATCCATTAAATAACTAAAAATAATAATAATTTTTTTTAATCTGTTAATTATATATTAATTTTATAATAATATTTGAAATATTTAGAAGATGAAATAAATAATGCTGGATTAATTATGATACCTTTTATTTGAAAAAAATCTTTTGGTTTGCACCAAATACTTCATATTCTAGATCTTTAACAAAAAAATTGGATTGTATGAAGAATTTGAAATTAATGGAGTTATTTTGATAGGTATTGGTTGATATAATAGTTTTTGGATGTGGATAAGGGATAAGAGAGTTTTTGCCTTTTATATGCATAGAGAGGATATAGTTGATATTTTTGAAATGAATGAATTGTACCCAAATTTTTATAAGAAAAATTTATTCAAAATGGATCATGATAGAAAAATTGATTTTATAATATATAAATAATTCCATAAATATTAACTGAAAATGTCTGGGTTTATTTTTAACCATCTTATTTTATGTTTGACCCCTATGTAGACTTGTTTTTACCTTAACTACAACAGATTAATTTTACTTTTTTGACCACTAATTATCGTAATCAATTAATTTGACTAATTAGATTATATAAATTAGAATGTTTACTATTTTTTATCAATTTATCAAAAAATTTCAATAAAAAAATTTAGGAAATTAAAATTAAAATTAGGCTTCCTGTCGTAAAAAAATATTTTCCAAAAGAAAAACATTCACAATATTAAAAAGATTTTTATATCAATATTCAATATTAAAATAAATCAAATGAACTCATTTGGATTAAAAAAAATATTATTTAAATATAATTTGATTTATATCAACATTTATATAAAATAGTGATTTTATATTCATTTAACAAAATTGAGTTTATTAATGAAAATTAGTATTTTTTCCATATTCATTGAAAAATTAAACAAATAAAATTTTTTCCATAATTTAACATAATAAAATAAATTTATTTTTATAAAAAAAATATTATAATTATTTTATAATTATTTTTTATATATTGTAAAAAATAATTGTAAATTATGTTCATAATGCATGACTAAACTATATTTTATAAAAGTATATGTTTTTTTAAAATTATTTCCTATTAAATGATTATTATATTTTATGGAAAATAATTATAAAATAATTGAATTTATTTTATACATGTACAGACCATATAATTTTCAAAATTTATTTTTTATTATTCAATACTTGCAAATCAACATCTTTGTTATTAGGATGCATTTAGATTCTGGGTTACATGATCCATATGATTTTGAAGAGATGAAATGTATTTAAAATGAAACATATCATAATGACTCAGGGTATTACATTATACTGTAATCATGATTTTATTTTCCATATATTCTATCAAACATTTTGTTTCTCTCCTAAAATCACAGGTTGTTTCAATTTTCCCCTATTATAGAAATTGGGTTCATGAAATTTCATCAAGATATCAGAAATATAGTGTATGAACATTTATTTGGGGAAAGTCCTACATCATATTGGGGTTGAAAAAACATTATCATTCATATTGGGAAAAGAAAATATGAAATTTTAAAAAAAATTATGTTTCTATATAAGAAGAAATTAATATATGTGAATAAATTAAATAGTAATAAAAGAATAAATCGTTTTATATAGTTTTTTGTATAATTGATCACATGAAATTTAATGATCAATGGAATTTTAAGGACCTAAATGTAATAAAAATTCATTGACGTAAGCGAATATTAGATTCATTAATGTTGAATTTAATTTGAAATAATATTTCAGTCATTATTATTATCATAATGTTGAGGATTTCATTCACTATCCATGAATATAAGTAAATTTATATATATATTATCATTTAATATCATTAGAAAAATTTCATACTTTGGTTGGTCTTTTATAAATTTCAGATTCATCACATTCTCCTTGAAATTAATATCTAAAAAATGATTTTCATTCATCTATTGTTCTAACAATAACATTAATAAAATTATCAGAATCCTAAAATCATATCATGATATTCATCCTAACATTATTATGAATAATATACGTAGTAAAAATTAATAAATTATAGAATATAAAAATGAATATATTAATAAAAAAAATTGAACAATGAATCTGAATGATTAATGCAGTTCATTACTTAAATAAATGACCATAAAACCAAAATTACTCGACAAACACAACATGAAATAAGGTTTTAACATCAAATGATATATCACAACATTTTAACAAACATATGAAAAAATATAACAACATTCCTAATGAATAATCCATTAAGTTAATCTGAACGATTAAATATACTTCAACACAATAAAACATCTCATGGAACAAAATTATTCCCCAAAAAATTAAATGACATGATACAAAAATATGTTTAAAAAATCCAAATATTATTTATCATTTAGACCATATATGTAAAAATTAATGTTATACAAACCTATATGTCAAGAAAGATAATTATAAGAGAATTAGTTATATCACCCTTCAATTGTTGGTTCAAGATGTGCATCCTTTCCAAATGTGGTGATTTGTCACCAGTATCTTTATTGTTTTTTTCTACAACAATGGAAAATATATTTTATTATTTGACTCATAACTATCAATGATCGTATAATGTTGAAAAATATATGATATTCACCATAAAAAATAATATTTTTAATGGAATACAATTTTAACAACTATGTTTCTCTATAAAAATCAATATTTTCAACAAAAAACCTCTAATTATATCCTCGTCATGCACATCAATATGATTTTTTTTTCATAAATTATGTGTTTTTGAAATATATATTCATTATACAATTTATCACTATTATTTTTCATTAATTCAATTTAATATATTCTTAAAAATAGATATTGAAAAATATATGAAGAACAATACTTATACTAATATTTCTTGTTTCCATTAATTGTTGAATTCTAGTAAATAAATATCTCAATCATTCTAATTTATTATAAAACCATGAATGAGACTTCATCATCTTATATTTTTAACATATCCTTATGTTCAAATTTTATCTATTGTTCCTTGATCGTAAAAAATATTACATTTACTCATAAAAATAAGTTGATCAAATTCATGAGCCTCCTCCTAAGGGCAACAATTTATATAATGTCCATCCATTAAACAATTAAAACATGAAACCATTGATCAATACTTAGGGAAACAGTTATCCAAATCCTCTATATTAACTATATTTTCAATTTTTCAATAAAATTACATAATTTTCCTCTTTATATCTGAACATAAATCATATTCTCATCCCTTTGGGACATTCCCTTTAGTTTTTTATCCAAAATTTCCACAATATTGGAATTGATATATTATATCCTCCATGTTTTTGACAACCTAAATTATTATAAAACACCACCCTTCTATTTTCATCCCATTTTGGTGGATCTATCAGTATCCTTATGGATTTTTGGTGTGGATCGTTGATTTGGATAGATTATTCTACAGATTATTCTTCTCTAATATTGAGTTATGTGGTAAAATGTTTTCCCAAAATAATTTTTTAGTATGTTTATAAAGTGTAGTAATCCTGGTATATAGTATGCATAGTCTCGTTTGTCTAATAATCCAATATATTATTTTCCTATTGCTTAGATATTTTGTGGATCCTGCCAAGTGCATTGGAAGATGAAACCATAGATTTTGGCTACCCACAATGCATAAAATCTATTTCCTTAGGTAGGAAAATTGTTATGAGTGAAATTAATTCCCAGAGAAAAATATTGTGAGACTATAATTTTATCCTTTTATTAAACATCAGAAATAGTATTCACCTAAGGAATTGGATATATTGTAATGATAATGACAGATCTTGTAAGCATAAATTTAATCATAAAATCTCATAAAAACATTAATAAATGGAATAGAAATGGTATATTAAGACTAATGACCTATGGGAATGATTAATTGGAAATTGGAATATGAATTGGTATTTCCCATGAATTGACTTAAAAGGCCTATTGGAAATAAATATATAAAGTTATTGATAATTGATATATATTGTATCTTAATTCATAATTTATTTATTGGAATAATGAATTGTTGTTGAATAAGAAATTAATAATAGAATATGGAATTAACCAATTTTTATGGGAAGTGAAATTTTGTCTATTCATTAATAAATATGAAATTTTTCGAATGTAATGGAGTTATCATTGGGTTAAATCTAATTTTTATACGATATTAAACACTAAAAATGGAATTAATTATGGGTATTTATACATAATCCCATCATGTGTGGTTATTTTAGAATTAGCTGTTCGACCAATTTTTGGTAGTGAACAAACACATCTAAAGTCAAGTTGTAAAAGGTAAAAATGTGAAAATATTTCAACATGGGAAACATGGTTCAATATGTTTATTTTGATTATTATTATCTTCTATATAATTAATTATTTTATTTATCAGACTACTTCATGCCGTAATACTAAAAGTTTTCTTATTAAGTCACATATGGTGTAGATTACTATGTTTTACACACACCTTATTTTAGAAACCATTTGATACCCAAAGATGTTTATGGGTAATGAAGTATACTAGAGAAAGGGGTTATATTCGATGTTGGGTGAATTTTCTAAATGGGAATGGAATGTGGAGATGAATCTTGGTATGGTATTCAAGATTGGTTTTGAAATCACTTATTTTTATTCAGTGATTTAATTATGTTGTTTTATGAAATTACTACTAGATTAAATATTAAATTTCATGAAATTTTTATATATGTTTTTTTAGAAATACAATGATTTAATTTTGGAGATTAGTCTATATAAAATTTATCTTGTTTCCAATGTGATTGGTATTTTATACAAGGGTATATAGTATCCCCACTATATATATATTTAATACTAACTACTATTCAGAATCATCAATAGTATGTAGAGGCATAATTATTATCTCATGGAGACTTGACTATCTCATGTCATAGTAAACTGGGAGGGGGTATAAGAATATTGAATTAAAGGTATAATTATTTTATTTTTCATTAATATTCCAGAAAATTTTATTAGAAAATATGATGTGTCATTGATTTTCATTATGCCAATACAGAGGTGTAGTTAACCTAATTGTGTAGGAAATATATATTTTTCATGGTTTGGATTAATGTAAACAAGAATAAATTATTAAAATTATGATATTATTTCACATTGAAAGTTGTACTTATTGTTTTTTGTTAGTGATATTTGATATTTTAATCATTATTCAGTCTGAAGTGAAGAGTAAATTCAAGGGATATTTTATATAGTAACTAAATAACATTGTTCTACAATGTTAATTCCTACATACAACCATGATTTGGAGTCCCAATTTTTAATGATTATATTTTTACCAATAATTTAACATATAAGTTTTAATATTATATATACCATTTTATATGTAGAATTTGTGGACCCATGTAGGAATTTTTCTCTACAAAGACTTTCGGTTCAACATAATGTTATTTTTAATGATAATAAAACATCACATAGAAGAATTTATTCACCATTTTCCACCTATGAAAAATATTGGTTATCATCTCCCTGAATGTTTCTTAAAAGTCATACAATCGATAGAGAGGGAGACTAAACCCACCAACCCTACTATGTTTTTTTGTCGAGGGAGTTTATCGGTGACACCACCACCTGATCACTAGGGTTATAGGACCTTATGAATCATCTTTTTATATCATCTTCATTAGTAATATCATCTGTAAATAGGATACAACAATGTTGGGGACTATTGATGATTATATCCTTTAATGAAATACATGAACTCATCAGAAATCTGAGTACATATAGAAAAACATGATGGAAAACCTATAAGGACCTCATTGGTAAGATCATATGTAAATTTTACCCAAATATGAATGGTGGTTAAAGGATTCAATAGTCCATACACACCAAATATGTGAGTGTTTATATGTTGGAATATAATCTTCATTTCATTTATTATATTTTTTTATCTATCATAAGAAGAAAATTATTTAGCTTGGATGAGGTAGATCTAGGATTGGATTTGGAATTTATTTAATTTACTTGTGAATGTCTCTACTTCATGAATATCTATTACTTTGTGAGTCTATCTATCATCAGTGAATATCTCACAAATAAACCCTCAGAAGTATTAATATATATGCAGTGGGATTATAGGGGTGTTACAATTGATATAGAATGAATGACCACATTAACAATTTCATTTAATGTATTGGTGAGTAGTGTATATAGGTTATTGGACTTCCATCTCTAGAAGGCATCCATTTTCAGTGCTATTTGTGTGGAAGGGATAAGGAAAAAACTAGTAGTTCCCATTCCCTCTAATGGACTGTTATGGTTTTTATATGATTGTACAACTATATTGAATCTCTAAGGGTTCTAATAATTCTTAATATGGAAGAGGATCCCAGAAGAAACCATTGTATAAGATAAACTCATCTACAACTCTGTAAAAATGAAGATTGATATCCACCTATCACTGAATATGAGTTAGGAGCAGGCTACCACGATACATATGAGGATGTATCCATATGAAGGATCATTTAAGTGGAGTCTATAAAGAGCCTAGATATTTGTGTTGAATTTCATGCAAAATATGAAATGTACTCCCACTAGTATCCATTTTTGGTCATCCACTAGTAGATATATAATTCAGGATGAAGAAACTCATTCTTGTGATTTTTATTCAATATCAACACATTCATTTATATATTCTGATTTCATAAATGTATTGGGTTTGGATATAAAATCAATTATGGGGTTATGTCCATCAATATGAAAGCATGTGAATGATTAGGGATTGTTAGGAACTATATGTTATTTGATATTCATTTTAGACATTATCTGTTTATATCAATTATTATCATATGGGAGTGACCATTCAATATCATGGGGAAACAATTATGTATGTTTTGGTGAATGTAATCATTTGGATATTTGTGAAATATAAATTGAAAATAATAGTATTAGATAATATCCCATGTCAAAAAGAAAAACTCTATATGATGATATGTTGCATAATAATGTCGTTTCTATAATAGTGGATCAGTTTCAAGATGACTATTATATAGAGTTATTCAATTTAACTCTCAGGAATGAAATTGATCTCAATATCACGTTAGTCCCTTAGGATGAATTTATTCCATAAATCCCTATAGTGTGGAACTAGCGGTTCTCTATTTATATAATTATATAATAGAGGATTAGCGATATAAGAGATTCATATATCATTGTACATCACAACGTGGTTTACCTACATTGTTTTCCAAGAATTTATATGTATCCTTTCATTTATGTCTTTATTTATAGAGGATGAACTAGATGACATTCATAAATTTCTATCCCCTTTCGTAAATTAATGATATCATTCATCATATGAGAGGGGGAGAGATTTTATCATAAACCGATTCTTTGTAATTGAATAATATATTGAGGGTATATTCATCAAATATAATCCAAAAATGTATTAGGTATATTATTTCTATTTATTTGACACTAGTAATGTCATATCGTCTGATTATTTAAAACAAATATCCATAAAAATGATGAATCTGATCTCTTATATGTATTTATATCAGTTTTTTTTCATATATTTTTAATCATAGTGTACTCTTTGTATATAGGTAATCATTCCTAACATTTTGAAATCTTAAACTATATACTAATAAATTAATAATTATACTTCAATATTTCTGAGTATATTTTCTATATTGACCAAGTGAACTTCTTAGACAACCCAATCTCAGAGGCTGGATTATCAGGAGACACAAACAGTGTTTTGTTTATAGTGTCCCTATTAAAATCCACTAATTTCATTGATATAGATATTTTATTGTTTTTGATGGATATTATTGGAAATTCATCTAGTTATTTTCCTATATCATAGAACTAATGTCTGATTTGACCATAAAGGAGGTGAGATTTGTTTTCGGTTATATGTGTCTATGTTTGATTTCTAAGTATGAAATATAAATTAAACATCATAACTTATCCTAAACTTACTTGAGATAGGTAGGGTGTATTAATTTTTTAATGCATCTAGAGTTAGAGAGGAGGATATTTTGATGTAGGGGGATTAAGTGGATTCTTAAAACAACAAGTAGTTGATACTTCATGAGTGGAATTATCCAAATTATCACATGGAAGTATCTATAGTGTTAAAAAGTATTAGATTATATAGATATTTTCCATTATGATATATATTCACTATGTACATTGAAACAAATTCATGAAGTAAATATTTTTGTTGTTAGAAATGGACCATGAAAATTTGAGGTGGGAAGTGTACCTATATCTTTTGAAAATTGATTTGGTTTACACTCATAGAAAGGATATTTTCATTATTAATGCATTGACTTGGAGGATATAGATTCAATCATTGATGGAATATTTTATTGGGTGATATAAGAAAATAATTATTACACATATATATATATATATATTGATTTTTATTTTTTTCATGGGAGTGAAAAACAAATATCTATCTATGTTGTCCACTCACTCCTCATTCAGGTCAATAGGAGTTAACTAATAAATCAGAAGTGTGTATCACTAAGGGAAACACATACGGAGGTGAGCTATAATTTAGCTGATTCAAGAATTGGGATAATATTATTTTTTCCATGGTCATATCTAGGACCGTGTGAGCATGTGTGAGGATCTATTAAGGGAATCACATGCATCAAAATGCTACAGAGAAACAATAATGAAAAATGTTTACTCTTTCCTCTATATGTAGCCTTGATGGACATGGATTAAGATGATGATAAATAGATTCATGTTGGGAGGCTAAATATATCAATTCATGAATTCTAAAAATTAGTGGATTGTTAAGAAATTTAATCATTTACCCTTCCAAGAATGTATGTGGAATGATATCACCCCTGATTTCATAATAGGTTTATCCAAGAAATCATAGATGAATAATAAAATGATGGTGATAAGAGATAACATGATGATGGTATCCCATTACATTACTATCATGAAGACCATTTCCAATTATTATCTTTGTAACCTATATATATATATATAGTATTTTTTTCCATGGAATTTCATGGATAATTAATTTTTTTTTAGATCTTTATTTTAATTTCATTTTTTTGAAGGGAGTTTTGAGGGATCTTGGATCATAGGTTCTTCATTGAATTTTCTATGAACCACATACATATGGGTATTATATATCTGGATAATTCAACTTCTAGATTGATTTTTTTAATCCTATATTCTTATCTTAGAAGATATATAAATCTTATGTAGTTTTACTATAATAATTGCTTTATATAATTCATTATTAGGATACGACTTTCCATTTTCTTTTGATGGTTGGGTAATACAATTGTGTGTAGGTTAGAGAACATGAGTATGTAATCACTAGATATATTATTTTTTAGGAGAAATATTAATAGGTTAAGATAATTATGATATAACTATATAATTTAAAAATCTTTAACAAATCCTAAGGAGAAAATTTGAGACGACCATTGGAATTCATGGATGGTCACCTGTACTTGCTTTAGGAATAACATGTATTAGGGAAATTCGTTTTACAAATGTATGGGATGTAAAAATCCATGTAGGTAAGACTGTTATAGATAGTAGAGATGCTGGGTTGTTTTGAATAATTATTGGATCCTCTATAACACTATTGTGACATGAATGACATGTTTTTTCGTACACATTATAGGAGACATCATCCTCATCTATCTTAGGTTATTGATGGTGATAATGTTAATTATATTGTATATGCATCAATTGAGGAAAATTGGAACTATTTTATATATCTTTCAGATAAGATGACTATTACCATGGTGCGATTATATTAGAATCATTTTCATGTTTAATAGGATACCTAGGAGAGAGGGTATGATATGTAGGTTTAGTTGATAAGGTTGTTCACTAATTTGTATTTGTATTTCATGATATTATCACCCATAAATGGGCTATTATATGATGTTTAGTTTTAAAATTGGGGTTTATTATCTGGAAAATTCTCAATTTGAATTTTATGTTTGGAACATTAAATCCTTGGAGTGGGAATCCTACAAGGACTAAAATATATTTCTAGTAGTTAATTGTTTCTCAGTGTATCCAAACATGAAGTATATTTATGTTACATAGAGAAAATTAAATACTACAGTGCTATAGTATAAAAGTTGGGTCGTATAGTAACCATTTTTAGCTAGAAAGAGCCCCAACTAGATTGTACTATAGAACTCACGTGTTAGTTGGGCCAGCCATGATTCTCAACATTGGGAATCCCAATAACTGCTCCCATAGACTAGTTTAGTGTTACTATTCTTCCCCTTTATTCATTATATGAATAACGTGACTTGATTATTTTTCCAGTGCTTCCTCAACTTCAATGATGCCAATTTTCCATCCCATTATAGGTTATTCAATCTAGACTTATAGATTTGTTATGATTTTTCTATGATTGATGAATTTATTCAATTTTCACCATGATTATTATTTTTCTATGCCAAATATACCCGATATATAACTGTATTTATGGAATTTTTGTTGTTTTTAGTTGATCTTGATGCATGATTTTGGGGTTTCTTCTTCTCTAATATTTAGTAAGGTGGTATACGTATTCTCCCATTAGATTAATTTTGGTTTCTAGCATGTAAATCAAGTCCATTTATACCAGTATGCCTTGTGTTTGACAAAATTTATTTAGTGATTCCTTCCATAAATTGTTTCACTAGTTTGAAACATATATGGATATTATCAAGTCTATTGGTAGATATAATCTAAGAATTTTTCCAACCAATGTGTGTAAAAACGATGACCCATTATTCGTATTATGAATTTTTGTTAACAAATTTCCCATGAAACTATATTTAGAATATATATATATATATGTTTATCATTGTGAAAAACTAGGGAATGAGTTATTACATAATGTATTCAAAATATAATCAAGATAATGGACTGTGATGTGATATTGTAAGAAATCTACTTGTATGGTTTAAATTTGAATATCATGAATCACAATTCAATATTTTATTTAATGAAAATAAAAATGATAAAATTATAAATGAAATGTAAAATATTATTTTTCAAAAATTGACTAAAATTAATCCAAGGAATCATAATTGGAATTTTTTATATTGATATGTATTTTCTTTTTTTTAATGATGTATCAGAAACCATATTTGTACTAAGGAATAATATTTATAACTTAACATGTAATTGAACCATGGTATTGGGATTTTCCTTAGGACTGTTTTTTAATATAATATGTATTTTTACTCAAGAGTTAGAATTTTCATTTTGTCCAATTTCAATTGTTTTTTTACATTAATCATGGACATTGGAATTATCAATCGCTATGTTTTGAATTATCATATCATATAAATATATACTGGATTCTGTTGTTAGACCTTATTTGGTATGAAAGGAGATATTTAACAACATTTTGTAAATGTTATGGTTGAATCTAGGTGTCAACCATGATTTTTATGGTAGTTTGGTTTACATAGATGATTTCCCAAAATTAATAAAGAATTCATCTCAATAAGATTCGATTAAAAGTACAATTACATAGATCGAATTGTTTTTGAATGTGTTTATTATGTCTTATTGATTATTAGCCACACCCGATTTGGGTCACCTTTTTTTTCAAAATAAATAATAATGATGTGGTAATGGATAATGCTAAGGGGCCATGTTTTTAATTTATTAATTCTCATAACTAGGAATGAGAGTAGTATATAAGATCTAGAATGGAATTCAACACTATATTTTGGATTCACTCTTCTGAGTATTAATTTTAGTTGGTAGATGTTATATGTTTGGTAAGAACATTAGTAAGACATTAGAATATATTGAAATTATTCATGTGATTGATAAATTTATTATTTTTTATTTGGGATTTATTATTTTTATTTGTTTATCATGTCTCATCTATGTTTTTTATTTTATAATAGAGGGTATATATTATATATTTTATTTATATGAACATAAATACTAGTTGTTATCCTCCAACATTTATGAAGGATCTCTATATAACTTATGGTTACCCATCTTATACATGTGATAGAGAACTGGGATGAATATTTGACAAAAAATATATCCATTGGTTCACATTTAAATATATTAATTTTAATATAAAATTTATTATTTTATGATCTTTTTATATATGACTTTTTTCTATAATTTTAATTCCTTTTTATTTTATACAAGAATTTCTAGTACAAAAATCCTATTCCACTATTAAGATAATTTTCCCTATATTATTTAATTTGAATTATGAATTAGAAAAAACATACCGTTCTTCATGTGGATTCATCAAATTACCTTCCATTATGGATAATTATAGATCCGAAGAAACTCTACATTAGTCTTATTTGAGCACCATTTCTTGAACCTTCCATATCGTACATTTTTATGAAATTTTCCTCACATAAATTTATTAAATATTTTTTAACAATTAAATATCAACACCTATATGTGATTAAATATATGTGATTAATTTCTTAATGTTTACTGAAACTATCTATCCACTATAAAAAATCATTTCATCTTATTCACCAAAATTATATGGATATTCCAAAAAAATTTATCCTTCAAGGAAAAATAAATATATCCCATCTTTGTCTTTGACCAAGTAATTATTCTTTGGATATAAAAATTAATACATGATAAATTTGGAATATAATTTATCCTTATCAATTATGATCATTAAAATATTCGAATGATCATCATTCAATTTAATACTCTAGTAAAATATATGAATATTACCAGTAAATATTACCCAATATCATAAAGAAAATATTCAAATACACCATTCAATGAATCCATGATTTTAGTATAGGAATTAATATGTTCAAATTGAATCACTATAAATCTATATTGACTATACAACATACATAACGTTTTCTTGTGTATATCCTCTCTCTACACCTTCAATTGATGATATCTAGAATGAAGGTCAATACTGGAGAAGTGTTGAGATTTATGTAGGTAACAAGGAAAATCATTATTACATTATAGATAACAATGTTCATGATAGTGATATTTATATATTAATTATAATCAATGAAAAATTGATTTTACCAATATGTATTCATAATAAATATATTTGTTTCACCCCATGGATATGCACTCTGGTGAATAAATATGATTTCAATATAATATTTAAGAATCTTTTTATAATCCATTAACCAAATTAGGGCCATTTTGTATAGAATCATTAAAAATTGTGTATCACGGTGTTGGTTTTTAGTGGAAAATAATTTATTTGATTTCAGTGAAAACTATGAATGTATTTCATTAATTAATAAATATATTCTCAGAGATTATGATTATCTTCAATTTTTTTCTTATCCCCAATAAATTGAGTTATATAACCCTCATAATTAGGGTTTTTAACACATGCACTGCTATTTATTTCAATTATATTTTTAAATTAATCATGATATCAATTGATGATAATAGATTGATTTCGAATATCACATTCGACCTCAATTCCTTGGAAATTCATATTTGATATATATAATAAAATCAAATATAATCCCCCAATAAAATCAAATTCACATAGGGTTATAATAAAAAGATATATATGAATCAAATTATGGTAAAACATATTTCACTGATGAGTAATTAACCATAGATACAATCATTATTATATTATTAGTTATCATTAAGAATTAATTTTGTAATCATTTAGAGTAGGATAAAATAGGATAATAAATTTTGATATATACTAAAGAGTTCATATAAAACAAAAAAATAACTTATATTATATATAATAATTACACATTTCCTATCACCAGTCATTGATCCCATGATAAAAAATGGTATTTTATGAACATTAACTTCGTCGATTATTTTAAAAGTTTAATGATTCTGATATTCATCAATAAACCATTTTATTTGGGTTCTGGTTGACATAATTACTTTTCTCCTAATTGTGGATGAATTAAATTTTTGGGTGTTGTAATATAATGATATTTATTCAAAGTATATTTTTATACTACCTTTTAAATCTCTCTATCATTCACTAACATGATATCCTTACATTCAAAACCTGAAACATATACTAGTCCCATAGAAAAAAAATTCCCACATTCTTTTTTTGATGAAAAATACATAATAAGAAATTCATTTTCATTCTTGTATGGTTTTTATAATTAAAATATATTTGATAAAACATCTTTATCACTTATAAAAAAACCATAATAATGTTGGGATTATTCAATCTATATTTATAAATTATTATCATAAAAACACATATCATAATAGGTACTACATCCAATTACATTTGTCATCTTTCGGAAATTTCATTTTCGGACACTAAAGAACTGATCAATTGTTCCGTCAGTTTTTGTTATTAAACAAGATGCATACAACATATTTCTTATATAGTTTACCTTATATGTAATAATAGATTCATTATCCTTCTACCTTATCTCATATTGACTTAACATATTAACAAAATTTCACATAAACTCATCCAAATCCATTTGGTCTGTTTCATATACGTGACATGTATTCATAACAAGATTCAATTATTTATTTTCATTTCCATAAATATAATAGATAACCCAGATTTCATTTTCATGATCTATGAATTGGAGAGTAAAAAATATATTTAATCAGTATTGTTCCATTTCACAAAAATCTAATATGTCATAGAATAAATTAATAAATGGTGTAAATTTTTAAATGAATAAATTATTTGTTTGTCTTTCCTTCATTTGATCATTAAAATATCAACATAATTCATTATTTTCAAATGTTTTTTGTGTATAAAAATAAAATTTTATACTCTTGATCTCCATGTTTTTGGTTTTCAAAGGGAAAAATCATTACATTAACTACCATCATTTTTGTGGAATAGATTCCTCATGGATATATACATTTAATAAAACTAATAGGAGTAGTGTGGAATTAATACACAATAATTATTATGTGAAATAAAATATTCATGAAAAATTGTATTTGAGATTTCTGGAATTATGGTTTATTCAAACCATGATATGTTACATTGATGTAAACCCAACATCATATTTAATTCATATTATTCTCTCTTATATTATATCCTTTTTATATTTATAACCGAACCTTTAATTATTATGATTCCATCCTATGATACAAACTGATGCGATTGAACCGTATCATACATAAATATTTGATCATTGCTGATGAATATTAAATACCTTATAAAATAATTTGTAACATAATATGGTAATGGTTTAGGGTCTTTATAGATTCAATATATAATAATTTTAATTTGAAAAATATAATCATATTATCTAATAATGTTATATTATTAGATTACCCTAAATTGATGTTCCACAATTCAAGTCTCCCTCATATCTTAGGGAAAATGGACGCATTAAAAAGGGTTCATTCATAAGAATAATTATAAGAGAACAAAGATATAACAATCAATGATAACAACATAGAATAAGATATAAAAAAGTGTATGAGATCATAATAATAACAAAAAAATTTGGTTTAGTATCTGTTATATATCATAAAGCAGTATTCATATTATAATGATTTATTATTTAAAATTACATGATACAAAATATTGATAATCATCAATAACAAATCTTATTCCATTAATGAATTCATATGAATAAGAACATTTCATATGAATTGTGTGCAATATTCAAAATAAAAAAAATCATTTCCATAGAGGGGGATCAATTCAGTGACTATCATAGTGGATAAAAACTTCTATGGGATTATGTAAAATCCCCACTCCATAATATCCATAGTTATAGTTAATGCCTCCGAATAAAATAGTTTATATATTCCTATAATTGAATTAATCCACTCCACGTTACATTCCATATGAGGACTTGGGATTATAATCATTATCCAAATAATTTGTAACTTTTAAGAAAACAAGTATTATATAATAAAAACAACAAATATGTGTACCAAAATGTCATTCAAACATTCAAACATTCATCAAAATATAACCAATGAAAAAATGATATTCATATACACTTCATAATCACATTATCCTTAGAGGCACATAAAAAATAATTATATCATTAGATCATATATTTAATTGTGAATAAAAAAATAAATTTTTGCTGACATAGATGAAACATAAATTTAAAATGAATTTATTTATATTGTTTAAAATATTTGGAAATATACTATTTCATAAATACAATTAAAACAATAATTATACGATGTATAATGAAAAATATTATATTTTAATATTACATTAGTAACATGTAAATAATTCTTTAAAAAAGGGTCCTTATTTCATGGAAATATCTTCGTGTAGAAAATTTTAATATAATGGTTCTTTTCTCACATTCACTAAAATGTATAAAAATACCTCCTTAACAAAACTATTTTAATATTTAAATTAAAAAATTGGAATAATTATTGAATATTTTTAGAAAGTAAATTATAATAATATATTCATCATAGAACATAACCTAATTGAAATAATTTTAAATAATATGTTTATGGATGAATATATTCAGTGACTAAATTTGATAGATGGTTAGTGATTAATAAATTTTTTTCCTCTATCACATTATATTATCAAGGGATCAAAATAAAATGAAAAATACAAAACCTAGGAATTTCCAAATTTGAATAAAATATATTTTCTTTATATTATATTTAAAATATAATTTCCCATTATGGATATTTTATGTATAGAATACAATATGAAATGGTATTATTTCATAAACTCTTAAAATTTTACTGGCATGATTTATATAAATTTTAAATATAATTTATAATAATGTTTTATAAATTTTCAATAGACTATAGATAAATATTAATAATATTAATACAATATAATAATCAATAATATTTTTTAATAAGCCTATTGTAATGTTTTTTAGTAAAAGTTAACATCTAGTTAAAACTGATATGTTTTCCAAACATGTTTTGGTTTTACTATTATCATCCTAGTTGCTTTATTGTAGATTAATCGTCTTAATAGTATAATAAATTAAATTAGTAACAAATTTACCCATTATATTCCCTTTAATAAAAATCATTATATGTTATTAATGGAAAATGAAGTACATTATTTCATGTTGACATTGGTTTATATGTACACATGAGGGACGTTTCATCTTTTTGATAAATAAAATGAAATAATGTTACCTATTAATTAAGAATTAATAAATAATTATTATTTATAAATTTAATATATAATTAATTTAATATATCATTATATACATCCATGTAAAATGGAAATGATAATTTTACAACATTTCTTATTTGAGGTATTTTTCTACACATACGCATAAGAGACTATATAATTTTAAAATATATCATGGGGAGATGGAAAATAATTATAACATTGACATAATAACATTTAATTGTAGAAGTTATACTTATTAAATAATGTTAATAAGGATAAAAATTATTTGGTTGTTCCATAATAAGACAGAAACAAAAATATCATTTCCATTAACATATACCTATTCTTGGCAGACTCTACTTTGAGAAAAACTATATTGCTTCTTGGATGATACTTTTGATATGAACAGAGTATTGATGTAATGGATAATTATTTTGGGAAGATATTTATTTTACTGTTTCTATGATCTAAATTGCCTAAAATTGTTTGAGTAACTGATGATTGGTGGTTCCCTGTTATTATTGTAGTGGTTGTAAAACCTGTAAAAAATGTTTTTGTAATATATACACATTGAAGTGAAATTTAAAAAATTGAAAAAAAATTAGTTTATTTTATAATATAATGTCCAAATATATACAACCAATTAAATTTATACTATTTTAAAGGATATAACAGAACTTCTTATTATGTTTTACACCCTTATTAATCATTTTTTAATATAATTGATTGACATTTCAACTATTATTAAATATAATTATGACCAAAATTGATGTGGCCTCATTAGAAAATTTAGGAATTAAAATTTAAAATAATTAAACAATATTATAAAATTATATTCTAGTTAGTTTCTATAATAATTTAAATATATTCTCAAAAAACACAATGAAAACAATATTGAAATTTATAAATTTTATCACAAAATTGAAAATATTTTCATTTTTTCCCATAATTAAAACTGAATAAATAATAAAAAAATTAGTGAATATATTATCTATAATTTGATTATAATTTTTCATTGATATTTATTTATTTAGTTTATTATGATAAGAAAAATTCATAGAGAAAAATAATATGTCAATTTTTTTTTTGTTTTTATCCAAGTAATTTTTTAAATTATAATAATTTTATAATTAGTGAATTAATTTTATTAAGGTGTAAAAAATAATTGTATATAAATTTATATGTCAAACTCAGACCCTTAAATCCAATTCCTCTTGTAAAACTATCATATTCTACAATAATATTTCAATCAAATGTCATTGTTCTTTTAATATGGCTATTTCATATAGTGATTGATATCAAAATAATAAATGTTATTTAAATAGGTACATATTTAAATTTATTTAGTATTACCCAATTCACTCATAATTATTTGAGAAAATAAGATGAATTGACCAATGCATATAACATGAGACTGTTTAACTAGGTCTCTAGTTATACATCCTTTTCATGCCCATGGTAATGAGTGACCTAATTCCCAGAAACCCTTTTAATTATCCTTTGACCTTGTTACTTATTTCAAAGATCATGTATCAACATATTTTTATTAGAAATGATTTTATATCATATAAAACAAATAAATATTTACAGTGCCATGGATTTCACAGGTCATCATATATACAGAATTATCCATTTCGTCTAAAACTAGAGTAATATTTATTGTTCTCCAAAATCATCTAAAAAATTAAATATGACCTTGTTTAAAAAAATTTGTTTCCCATGATAAATTATAACATTAATACCATTATTTAACCTGAATAATCATTCTATGTCACAAATATATTCACAATCATTATGGATGTTTAATACGTTTCATAGAGGATTATCTTTATAAAAAATGTAGTATATAATATCTGATAAAAATTTTGTATAAGTGAAACATACTAATCTATTTTATAAATATCTCAATGGTAAAACTCATCCTCATAACCAAGTGATTAAAAACACAAGAAATGGGTCAAAATAAATTCATAGTATAGGATGAATAAAAATTTCATCGATGGTGAGTTCATTAGAATAATAAATACCATAAGATTAATAAGACAATGAAATTATCATGGGTGATAATAACAAACATTTTTTGAGATAAAAAAGGTATATAATAAGACAAAAAACATGATGATAACATGAAATCATAATATCAATAAATTTGTTTTGAATAATTTAACAGAATCTTTGAATTATGAGAGTATAATAAAAGAATTCATATTATACATAAACTATGTAAAAGACAACATAATAGGGAGACATTACATTCATGAAAAACATCATATATTCCTAAGATTACGAAAAACTAAATTTTTCATTCAAATAATATTAACCTAATATATAAAATTATAATAAATGAATCAAATGGTTATATAGTACCACACACATGCCGATACATAAATATAAGTGAAACATGAAATTTATTAATATAATACAAAATAAAGTAAAAAATAAATAAAATCATTCTTATAAATAGATTATATAATAATTATTAAATTTTTATAAAAAACCTAGGTAATTGAAAATATGAAACATATAACGTACAAATTTCAATAAATTTTTTTCATAAACTAATGAAATAATTGAAAAAAATGTGTTTCATTACAATTCTTAATAGTATTAAATAAAACTATTAATTATATCAAATAACATGAAAATCATGATCATCCAAAATAATCACATAATAAATAAAATAGTTTATAAATGTAGAAAATTAAATACATTATATATATATATATATATATATTCTAATAAATGTTGGACAATAAAAAAATATAAATAATTCATAGAAAACATATTGTAATCCTTGATGTAAATGTCATAGTTATGATTTAATTTTCAAAATGTATCATTTTTTTTCTTAAAGTATTATTTAAAATAAAAAAAATCAATTTTGTCGATTTTACATAGAAAATATTATTAAATTGATATATAAGAGGTAAAATAATTTAAAATGGATGATGATGTTAATATAGGTATAATAAGTTGATTAGCAAATAATATAACACAATTGAAGATTTTTGAGTTATCTAATAGTATACGAGATTAGAAATTTTTTCATTAAATTCCATTTTCAATTTATTTCGTAAATAATATTAAATTATATGAATAATTTTATGATAGTTCTAAAAAATAAATGGATTACTAGGTTCACCACTTTAATGAAGATATGGTTTATAATAATAAATATGTCCTAAGGGGATAATCACATATACATAAAATCCATACCATTAGTCTTGACTTTCATAGCAGTGCTTTTACCTCCTATATAAAAAATTAATATCAAATTAAACTATTTTAGAAAATTATTAATTTACATAACCCATTAAAATATTAATTTATAATTATTTTATACATTTATATGAATTCATCATTAAACATTTTCAATTTAGGGTGTGAGTAATCTAGAATGTTCTGAACTACATTCAATATATTGTTGTGGTTTTTCACTATTTTAATAAATTTAATATTTGAAAAATTATATAATGTACAAAAATTTATATATTTTAATTTCTTATATTGTTATAATTTCATTATATGTGTGTTTCTGTTATGATACATAAATTTTAAATTAATGATGAGTGTGTATTGTTGTTTCCTAAAATAGGGAAAATGATAACATCAGTAATGAGTGTAATATAAATTTTAAGACCCTATAAAAAAGTTCAAATAATTATTTAAAATATTATATAATATTTTTTTGAAATTAATATTTTGTAGTCAAAATGGATTCTATTTAATAGTGTTTTCCTTATAGGTGTTTCGATTGACCAAGACATGGATATTCCCAAAGGAATTGATGATTATAACTAAAATAGTGATTTCTTTTTCGATAATCAACATAGTTAACACTAATAATGATATTTTAAAAATATTTCTTCCCATTTTAATTTTATTTTAAGTTTGTTTTTTATATTATTGTGAATATATACATCAATATATATATATGTCACATCATGTAGGTAGTAGTCTTGGAATGATATGAATATAGTTTTTATTCCTCAGTGAATGATAAGGAATGATGGTATAAAAAATTTCTATCATAATAATCACAAAGTATAATTATTGATAATATATATTTACCAATATCTATACTATAAATATTTAATTGTTGTAATGTTGAATAAACTGAAGTGGTTTCACTCCAGGTAAGGTAGTCCTCAAAACACAGAAGTTGCATTGTTTTTTTAATTGAAAAGTGAAAATGTTGTTCATAGTAGTTAAATATAATTAATAACATTAATTATCAATAAAAAAATTTCTATAAACTACCTATAAAATTCCATTTCGATGGTAATAATTAAATAAAAAATTCTTCAAAAAATAGGTTCTCATATTAATGACATTTGATTTCCATTGGAAGGCTATTTATAAATGGAGGTCTTGAAAAAATATCATCCAACATGAGGAACATTAAAAATTAAAGGGGTTATATAAGAATAAAAATTGTTTTTATTTCTAGTGGAAACAATATTTTATAATTATCCTTGATTTGGGGGTGAGAATTCGCGTTTAAAAGTCCTGAATATGAAAATTTTAAAAATATAACAATATACAATTTTAGGAGAACATGTTAAAATATTTCGCTCTTCTAAAAAAGGAAAATTATATTTTGGAGATATTTTTTTGTCATGATAAAAATCTATAATTCATTTAGATAATTTTTATAAAATATTTTTTCCATTTATTTTATAGGTGACACTACTAACCACATTGGTTTTCTACAACAATATATGATTTTTTTACAATGAAAACATAACTTTTATAAAATAATAAACTTAATAATTTTAATTAACATGAACCTTATAATTTCATATATGAAATCCTTAGTCATATTATTTTTTATATTGTGAAAAGATTAAATTTTTAAAAAATAAATTTTAATATATAAAAAATATTATATGTAATTATAACTGTAGTATAAAACATTAGATTACATGTTTGTGTATTAAAAATATATATTATTATATAATAAATTCACATCATAATGTTATATATATAATATATAGATTTGTATAAAAAATATCATTTTCATACAAATACAAAAATAATTTTGTAAATTTGTGTTAATTAATTAAATGATATTATTCACTTTTAAACTAAAAATTAATTTCATAGAGAAATCCAAAAAATAAATCATATACTAATTTTATCATGTTTTGTTCAAAATTTATTTTTTTCACATCCATAATATACAAATCCTAAATTATATATTTATATAATATACTAATATACGGAAATTATTGCTTTTATAGGAAATAAACCTTTTAGTATATAAAAAAATCTTATATAATTAGTATTGATAAGTAATGTTATCAGGCAGTTTTCAGATTTGGGAAAAAATACATAGCTAAAAAAATTTAATAAAAAATAGATTGTGTAGCAGATGAAAGGGGGTTTTAATTATGAAAATGAAAACCATGACACACTTCCAAATTATAGATACATGAACTAAAATATTAAGAAAAAAACCATCTAGAGGAATCCTCCACACATTATCCCTCAAAAATATTGACAACAATGGGACTATCCTCCCTATTGGAATTAGTGACACTCGTATGATGATTTTCAATATGATTGAATCATTAAATCCATTAAGGATGAATATCTGTGGGACATTCCTATAATGGGTAGAAAATGTATGGACCACTATAGTAGAGTCAAATTCCTCCCAAATATGTCATAAAAAATGATGGAAATTATCCTTGATTGGTTTATACATCACCTATAATTCAACATCAACGGTAGTTTCAAAACAAATATATTGATAAAAAAACAATTAATGAATCTTTAATGGTTATAGAAGACACCACCACATTCTGAGGGTTCTGGTGCACATGATGCCTCCATATCTGTCATGACATGTCCTTCGAGGCCCGTGGTGTGACTAACCGAATCCCACCTACCTAATTCCTAGGTCGTGAATCTAGCACCGAAGGCTTTATTCCACAAATGGGAGTCATTTTTATGAGTACCTATACACATGCACACAAATCCAATCCAATGGTAATAGAATGTAAAATCTAATGTAACCAATCATGTTATCCACTATGTAAAACACAATAAGTGAGAAATGGTATGTAATGTACATGGTGGCGACCAAGTCTAGTATAAATTTCCCATAATACATAGTACAAAAATAAAACTCCATGTCCTTGAGGCTTTTCTGTAGGAAAGCCTACCTGAATGGTAGGAGAAGGATTGCTGCCTAAAGCTGTAGAAGTGCACCTCATCTGTCTGATCTCACTAAACTTCACCAGGACCTAGTACACATTGGACTCCGTTATAGTTCTAGTCATCGGCAAAAGACATTAAATGTGTGGGAAAACCATATTTAGTGGAAATTAAAACAATACAAACAAGGGGAGACCAAAAAATCAAAGGTAAATCACAAGGAAAAACCCAAAATAGAATGCATAATTAGATCTACTTAGTTATATGCTCATAAAAATACCATAAACTTTTTAAATATAATGGACTCATTCACTAGGAAATCATGTGGTCCCTACCACACAGCAAGTTTCATGATTCTCATCAAAGGATCAAGTAATTATTCACAAACCTAGATATCACAATCAATTAGCTCATCCATTCCTGATGGTACCTATCTAAGAGATGTACCCCATCAGAAAAAATCATACCATAATTATTAGTACATCTGAGAGAATATGATCCATCAGGAACATTCTACTAAGTCCAGCCTTAGATATCGACACTAGTTTATTAGTCATCATAGTCATGCACCACATGCATGACTTGGATACCCATGTGAAGAGGCATGCTTCATGCCATTGTGCTCAGTTTAGAGAGTGCTGCTCCAAACTATCCTATAATACCTTAGTATTTCATATATGAGGTTCCCTATGCGTTAGTATAGTTAGAGCACACTCACTCCCATCTAGGTATCTTTTTCATCAAGTTAATGGGCCTAGTCCTAAATATTGTGTCCGAAAGATGAGGGTACTTCATTTCCAATCGATGAATAGTGCCCTACCCAGTAGGGGAGTACTACTCAATGACTAGAGGACCTCCACCCTGGTATAATAGGGGAGTACTGACTCTATTAGTCTATGTGTGGAGGAATCAGGCCCTTCTATTTTAGGGGAGTAGTGACTCCTGTAATAGAGGACCCACAACTTATTTGGTTGGGGAGTAAAACATAGTTACTATAGGACCCACAACCTAGTAATGTAGGGGAGTACAGAATATGTAAGTATATTTGTTATGGGGAATGCAAACTTGTATGTAATGTGAGAACCAACCCATGAAAAGAGGACATGATCCCTTGCACGACAGGGGAGTACAGACACAATTATTTCTCTACATAAGGAGGACCCCCACCCTAGAACGTTAGAGGAGTACTGAATCCTACAATAGAGGACCTTATACCTACCAGGTAGGGGTGTACCAACAATATATGCATTATATTTGGAGGACCTACACCCAAGTCAAATTGGGAAGTACCAAATCCAAGGATAGAAGAACTACTCCCTAGCACGAAAGGGGTGTACTAACCATTCCTTTACGGACATCACTGAGAACTTGTGACCTAAAACATGGGGAGTCATGTCTATACTAAATCACAATGATATGAAGTACCTGCAACATGATTCATCAAGAGAGTAACTATCTTAAAATCTAATAACACGAATCACCCCAGTTATACCCCAAATCTTCTCGTGTTGAGAGGGAAACCTATTTAAATCAATATAGGGCATCCTCTAAAATTCTAAAAAACACAATTTGAGTATATAAAATCGATATTCTCATCAGGAGAGTACAACTATGTAGAAAAAAAAGTCAAACAGACTCTCTGTTTTTATATTACATGCTTTTTGGTGAAACAACATACAAGGGGGTCCATGTACGGATCGACCCAGTTAGGCTCACTAGGGTCTGCCCACCCCGAGTTTGAAATGGGAAAATTGGTCCATCTTGCACCAGCTAAGCCTAGCCTACCATTTGAGCATGGTGGATTATCCATACCGGTTGTGGCTCTGCCATGTTTTTCCTGCCCCCACAGGGTCGAAATGGCACCATTAGTTGGCACTGCTAACTCATGTAAATTGGTAAACTGATGCAGACAGGTTCATCTAGTAAGAATCTCAACAAGATGTGAGATGAGATGACACTATGGATTCCCCCATGAATCCTTCTTGCAGTAGACGCACAACTATCGTCATCCATCGCCACTGTGGCATGCCGCCCCTCCGTATAGAAGTCAGTCATTGCCACATGTGGCTACCATTAGCATCAATGCTGGAATCCTATTTTTTGGGCCACTGGATACTCTCCCGTGGTCCATTCATTGATCTCGAGGTTGTTCTAGAACACTCAGATCACGTTGTTTATCAGATGGGGTTCAAAACATCACAGTGATCCCTTTTGACAAGAAATTATTGAATGGAGGAATCTCTCACACCACCTCATTCTATTTGTCATACTCTTTTTCACTCCTCGGTCATCGTTTCTCTAATAATGGTTGTGCAACAATAGACTTATTTTCATCTTAGGGGAAACATGAATCAAGGGGGGAGAGGAAAAACAAAAAACTATGTGAGGAATGGACCTCTGCTCTTGTTCGTCATTGCATTAATCCTCTCTAGTTAGAGGGACCAATAGGGAAAATCAAAATTTATTTACGAAATGATTAACTCCCCAAACATAATTTCGATATAAAAATTACTCTAATAGGAATGATTGAACAACGAGTCAACGAGATCTTTGGTTGATCCCAATTCGTCATTTAAAAGCTGGAATTGGGAAAAAAAATTAAAAACCAACCCCTACTTGGGTTGTATCGTTCATTAGTGATGAATAGTGTCGTTGTATTCATCATTCCATGATCCACTGTTTACAACCATTGATCGATCGTTGTTGATGAATATCCTTTCATAGGGGGGTTTACTTTCTTCTGCATCAAAAACCAGAGCATTGGAGCATAACCATGATTGTGGAAACAATCCTACATCGTCCTATAAATTAATGGAGGAAACATGAATCATCATTTTTGATATGATAATCATAAAATGTTGTTACATGGTTTCATTTAATTAAACATCTTATTCGGTTTCATTTCATTACGCATCATTTCATTGAAATGGTTTCAAAAATTGAGAAATAAAATAATTCAACCCCATTATTATTTTTAAAATTTTATTAAGATTTATGTAAACTGTATTTTCTTTTCAAACTGCATAGCTCGATGTTATACTCATTTAAGGTAATATTTTCATTCAAGATACAATAGTACCCTATGATTTTCAATATGGGCAACCATTTATATTATTCCAAACCCACACACCCATGACGTTTTATTTCTCTAAAAAAACTAAAAAAATATCTTTCTCCCTCGACCCGTGCGGATCGAGGTTATACTATGCCTAATGGATATACGTCCTTACAGGCACAAAGGTACCCTCGAATTTCCAATCCATGTTACTGGTTAAGATTTATAAGGATATGAAAATAAAATGATTGTAACATAATTATTCTATTTATGGCCAAAATATAACTTACAATGTAGTCTTATGGTTTTAATCATTATGCCACATCTAGTTGAATCCCTCTATTTTGAGTTTAACGGTGCCCTCATATTTTTTATTGGAGCACTGATTTAAAAGACAGAAAACCCTACTCACACATTTAATTAGTAAAATCAATAAATGATGAAATATCTATTCCAGTTAATCCAAGCCTCTAAATTTCATGACATATCAATGCGTAGCCTCGTAAAAATACAAATTAAATTTGAAAAAAAATTCATGGAATTATGGTACAATACATTTTCCACAACTTAAGGCTTTTTTTCTACAAAATGAAAAAAATAATAATATCAATAGAATAAAAAATCGTTCATCCCGGGTCTCTATGTTGAATACAAGAACGCACCTCAAGTAACCAACAAGGTCAACCACTCTCATGTCCACCTCTTTCTAGGTCAACATCATGAAATGACATGTACAAGTTTCTCAATCCATGAAAAGTGGGAAAAATCACCAAACACTACGATCCATTTTTATTTTGTGGGTCTAGGGGCTCACCTCCACACTATCCTGATGTAGGTACAAACAAAAACCCATTGTTAACATCCACCCATGGATGAACTTTGTTCAATCCCCCACATGAATTATGATTTCAAGGAAGATTACAAATGCACATGGGTATTTAAGAACTTAATAGGGATCCCTAGGAGTGAATGTTGGGTTTTACTTGTCCCTCTTTCAATAACCACTACTTTCCACAATACTTGTCGAAACTAGAGCACTACTACACTCACTAGTGTTATTCCATCTGTGTATGGATGGTTAGTATCCAATACATATATCCAAAAAATGGGGTCTAACTTAGCCACCATAGAACAATCCAAAATAAGACCCTTTATGAGAGTCCTTCATGTACATCACATGTTTCCATTTCACTACAAGGGAAAATAATCCATTACCATCATGGACACACCACATACATTTCATAATACAGTCACTATATATATTAATGGTAGTTTCTCATACATATAATGTAGTCATAAGGCATTGATTCCATGACTCAGAGATCCAAACTGCAATGCTTGTGTTATAGAGTCTGGTCACATTATCAGCGCTTGTGTTTGATAAACAGGTCACCTCATTTTTGAGTCTCTAGGCATGAGGGTCATTTCCATTCTAAAACCAGAGCCTCAAAGTCTCAAAAAATACCGGAAAAGGATAACATGAAGAATGTGTGTCTATATAAAACAACAACTATATTAAAAGACACAGATCCTACCTTAAATCTCACATTGAGCTTCATGATTAAAATATAAGATTGCATGAAGTTGTCCTCACTAAATTCTTCTATCACCCTAAGCCTAGCATGGAACACTTGGGTGTGGTTTTGGAAAAGATTCAAACTTCTTTCCACCTCATTCTACTCATCCAACTCCAATGCCTTGACCTCCATCCTATGGAACTCTTTGCTCCAAGAATTTTCTCTACAAAGGTGTCTCGTCTTCCGGCTCCCTCATAGGTTCATTCTGGGTCAGAAGATCTATAGAGAGATCCCCTTGATTGTTTCAAGTGTAACACCACCTCTCTTGCAGAAGATATAATCCATGGCGATGCTCATGTGAAAAAGACCCACATGTGTATGCTTGGGCATTGTAATTCCACTTTTACCACGATATGGTTGATTTTCATCTTCTAGCTCCATCAGACGCCTCTACATCATGACATCTTCTATAGGTCACAACCATCAGCTCAACATCCTAGTAGATTTATACTACCAGTTCTTGATCCATCACCCCATCATACATTTGAATAATAGGAGTATTAAAAATTCCCTAATCTCCTAGTGTAGTCCCTACTTGATGGTCTGTTCCTAGATGTAAGGGTCCCTCGCCTTATTTTTAGATTAGGGAGAATGATCCACAAATCTCTATTCGTACTATACTACCATCATTATGCCCTATTGTAGGTGAAAAAACTCCCATATACACATCAACCATAATGCAATACTTCTTAGAGTGTTTCTCAATGTGAATCTTGTTGATGGTTGCGTCATCATAGGTTTGAATCACAAAGCTCCACCATCATTTCAAGAATCCTTATAGAAGTCTCATAGATATGATTTCCCTCTGGTTGGGTGGTGTCTTAAATAAGATAAAGACTCATGTAACAGCCTCAAATAAATCCTCAGCTACTAAAGTATCATTATCTCATCGTAACCTTGGAGGTATCTGCCTCTAGAACTCATGTAGTACACTCATCCTACATGTATCCTCCACTAGAAGAACTTGTAGAAACTAATGATCGACCGGTAGTTGCATCACTAATGCACCACCCGATGGTAACACCATAGATTTAGTACCCTACACTGAATTCTCAAGTCGGGGTGGATTATTATCATTATCATGTTGTAGGATATTATCTAGCCATCGTTGTGGGGGAATCTACAAATATATCAAGATGAACATAATTAATGTGTATATAAGGAGAGATGACTCATGAAGGACATGGAAATCACCACCATTCATATATTATTCATGTACCATTTAGTTCCCCACAACCTATGTTTTGATGTACCAAGTCAAAAAATAGGTGTCCATAGTCCTGGTGTCTAGATATGTAAACTGCCACATCAACACTAAAGTACCTAGAATGAAATCTAAACTCGATACACTTAACATTATTTCCAAAACAAAAAAACATCCCCTTGGTCAATGAGGTAGTACCAACAGACTATGATACAAATTTTTCATGACTTTTCCCTTGGGGCCAGTGCTGTGACTACCTAAAGGCCTTCTAAAAATATCCAGGGGTATGAGACTTGATCTGAAGGAATTTTTCTACTAGTGGGAGGCATTTTTTAGTACATATACACACCTACAAAACTCCCAACCAAAGGTTCTAGACTGTATAATACAAATAATCCATGTTTTCTATCCACTAAGTAAAACACAACTTGAGTACAATGGAAAATTATGTACAGTGTGGAAACCCGAGATAGTATACAATCCCACCAAATTAAAAATAGAACAAAAGTGAAATTATGAGTCCCTGATGCTCTTCAATAGGGATGAAAACCTAGAAGGTAGGTAAGTTGTAGTTGTATGAAGGTGTAGAAGTGCACCTCATATGTCTAATATCACTTACACCAACAGGACTTGGTTGTCGTTGGACTCTATAAAATTATCAGTTGTCTACACAAGACAATACATGTGTGCAAAAATATTGTGGAGGGGTGAGTGAAGCAATATTGAGTAGGGGCCATGAAACCACAAAGAATCATTCTACTAGGTCTGACTCCACTTCCCAACACTAGAAGATTTTTCATCATAGTCAGGCACCAAATGAAAGACTAATGATACCAAAGGTAAGAGGCATGCTCCTAGTCACTCTACTTTGTTGAGAGAGTCATATTCCAAACTAAATCGTGATACCTCATTCAATTTTATAATGGGTTTCACATACCTCCGTCAATCGAGGGAGAAATAACTCTTATTTAGTTATCGTTTTCATCAACTGGATGAGCCTGATCATTGCTACTGTGACTGTCAGCTGAGGGAGATCCATCAATAATTGAGGACCAGAACACTACTTGATAAGGGTGTATTACATGATGGTATGATTAGGGTGTACTGACTCTATCAGTTCTTTTGTAGAGGACCCACAACCTGGTATGTTAGTGGAGTTTATTGAATCCTATAATATAGGACCCTCACCCTATCTAGCAGGGGAGTACCACTTAGTTACTAGGGGAACCAAACCCTATTAACATAAGGGAGTAATGACTCCGTCATTCTATTTTCTATGGGGGACCTTCAATTAAATATGTTTTGGGAGTACCAACCATAGGATTCAAGACCCACTCCCTGGAATGGTACAGGAGTACCGACTTTTCTATATCTCTACATTAGGAGGACCTTCACCCTAGAATGGCTTGGGAGTACGGAATCCTACAATATAGTACTTGATCCATTCCTAGTTGGGGAGTACTATCTTCATATGCGTTAGATATGGAGGACCCCCACTATAGTCAAATAGAGGAGTACATACCCCAAGAATAGAGGATACCCTACCTGAAATGACAAAGGAGTATCAACTATTCATTTATGAACTTCTTTGATAAATAAATCCCTAAAATTTTGTGATTCCCGTCTCTAAAAAATTAGAGGGATAAAAAGTACATGTGACTTGAGATATCAATTCAGTAACTGTCTCATCATATAATCACAAAAATCACCGCTATTTAACCTAATGTCTACCCATACCAGGAGGGCCTACATTTCAATTCAAAATAGTTTGTCCTCCAAATTTTTTAAAAAATCACTTAGATTATTCAAAAAGACTGTATCGTTTCAGGGGTTCCAATGCTAAAAATGTCTCATCAAATGGATGCTCCTTTTGGATGTTACATGCATTTTGTGAAATAGGGGTCGGTTGGGTCTAGGCCCTGTATGACCTGGTCGGACCCTCCCACCCTAACCTAGGGAAAACTTACCAAGGGATGTATGACATGTTCCTCACATGACCATGGTCCGACCTAACCTAGGGATAATCCAAATCATGGACAACCCACCACAGGTCTGAACCATACCAATGGGGCTAGACCAACCCAACATCAACAACCTGTCCCACCATTTGAGTGGGACAACTTCTCCAGAGTAGATGTGGCTATGCCACGTCCATCACACCGCAAGAGTTGTTAGCGGGGACCACCACCTCATGTCAACTTGTCTTCTCACATATATCAGTTCATCTAGTAAGACCCACATCTTTCCCTATGTCCTAGTCATGTCGCGTCTTCGGCTGCACTTCCTCTATCTGGCTGCCGCCGTCCAACACCACCGTAGTGTGCCACCCCACTGTTCGGTTGGTGGTCATCACCGTGTGCCACATCCAGCACTAAAATATTTTTCCATGGGCCACCAAACATGCTTCTGTCATGACCCATCCCCTAGGGCCCAAGTCATGACAATATCATACCTGCCTTCAATAGGACATGTGTTGGAAAATAGAACTAGAAAAGTTTTATGCTTAAAATGAGAATACATTACCTTTTATCATGTACAAACACACAGACCCCGAATAAATAAAGATGAAACCATGAAGTAAAACTCAGATTTAAAAGTGTTTACTAAAATTAATGGGGGTCAGAATACATGCACTTCTAAAAAGACACAACTACAACATATAAAAGAAAACAACTCCTTAGATCATCTGACAAGGTTCTAACTTAATGGAATGGATTGAATCATCTACATAGATCTCAACATCAACTAGTCACCCCCATATACCACTTGTTCCTACCTTATATAGTCTCAACTGAGCTGGTCGTTGTCTACAAAAGACACAACATTGTGTGTGCAAATCCCATACATGGTTGAGTGTAACAATATTGAGTAGGGACCCCGAGACTCCGTAATATTTCTGAGAATTTCAAAAACAAATTCCACAAAGCATGATATCAATAAAAATACTCAAACAGAAAAAACTCATCTCAAACTAGGTATAAAAATCAGAGTCTAATAATAAAGATAATTAGTCATTAAAATATAATATTATTCTGTTGGTAAGTTTTCCCAAATGAACCTCATGGTAGTTGTTTCATTTTTTATCCACATAGGGTTGTATATCGCTAATCCACGACTGGCTACAGTAAGGCATGTCCTCGTCGGCCTCACACTGCTGATCCAAACTGGGTCGCAAGAATGATGATCCCCACAGGGTCTCTATAATGATGATCCACGCAATTTCTCTATATAATGATCCACCCAGGGTCTCTATGATTTTGATCGACACAAGATCATTATTTTGATGATCCATATAGGTTTTCTAAGTGTTGATCCACACAGGGTTGCTAGATGCTGATCCACAAATGGTCCCTTGATACTGATCCACACATGGTCTCTATAATGATGATGTACAATGTTCCTTTATGATCATATTCCACACATGGTCGTTAAGGGTTAATTTACACTTGGAGTCTATGAATCTGATCCACACTAGGTCACTGTTAAGATGTTAGCCAACAATAGGATTCCACCCCCCTGTGCACTTGATTTTCATTGAATAATTTCCTATGGATATCGATCATGCATAAAATTTCAAAATTTTCCTCAAAGGAGTATCAAAAAGGACTGGTATGTCAAAGGGATCCTAAGAAACAGACATGGAGTCAATCAGACACATGGTATATGAGTTATAGGTATTTTAGAGCTGAGCCCCTGGTTGAATATGGGTACAATGAAAACCTACCATACTCTAATGTTCTCCAAAATTCAGGTTTAGTATTTCAAGGAAACTGTATCATCCCAATGATTTTAATGCCAAAGATTGTTTGTCAAATAGACATATGGTTTGTATGATACAACCTTTTTAGCATATCTGGACCCGAAAGTGGTACGAATCCAGTCTGATCTACTAGGGCTGACCATGCCCGAGCTGGCCTGGGTTGCCCAACATGTTCCAAACCGGATTGGGCCAGCCTGGTCGGGCTGGGCTATAGCAGGCTCCCCCCAATGGGATGTAGACCAACCTAACCTACCCCGTCTGGGTTGGGCAACGATGGGGTTGACTCGCTGGGTAGTAGGCAGGCTCAGCCCTCCAGCTGGCACAGCTCATGCAAAGGGTTGTGTGGTCCACCTCCCAAACAGACTGCTGGTTCGTTCAGTCATCTGAAATGGTTGTGCCATATGGTGTCGCAAATACTAGGAGGATCCACAGGGTGCAGGTTTCTTTCACCTCCAATATTGTATTGAAGTCGTAGCCATGACACCACTACACATGATTTGCGCCACCTCGCAAAATTGGTCAACCGAGTGATGGATGCCCCTTTAGGTCTACCGCAGTGCCAAGTGTCGCCTCCCAATTCCACAGTGAGAAAGCATTTTTGTTGTGTCATAAAATCTTCATTGGGCCACTGGGTTACCTTTGTTGGTATTTCATACCATCTACTTTAACCTATGGGCCTCCCAGGATGACACTGTTGCAACGCAACAACTAGATTCAAGGTTCTATAAAGTTGTTGAATTTTTCCACAGATGAACGTGAAAAGAATGATGCGGGGAAGGTTTCAAGCATTTTTTGTTTGGCCTATACACTCTTCATTAACATCAAAACAGGTAAAATAAATTTACTTCATAAAAGATTATGATAAATATTAAACCCCCTACATCAATTTTTCTTCGGGACGTCACATTGGTGGATGAAGAAGCCCTCTTTATTGAATCCATCGACATTCATTGATCTCAATTTAATTTATAGGTTCTTATTTGGGAGGGTTATTCATTGGAACTTTTTCTGTGTTCTCTAGTGGGTTTACAAAACCCACTTCCATGATTTAATTTAAAAGGGTGAGTTACGAGGATGATCCCCCCTTCAATAAAAGGATCATTACATGGCGTAGTGAATGAATCACCTTAATTACATGAAATGTGGTTAAACATCAATTTGTAACCATACATTAATGTCCATAATTAAATGTCTGACCATCTTTGTGGGTCCCAAAACCATTTCTCATGTGATAGTAGTAATAATAAAATATCATAACATGTTATTTTATTATTCTTTTAGATGTCTGCAAAACTATATTTTTCACCTGACCTACAGTAGTCGAAGTGATGCCTCCAATATGAAAATATCAATAATTCAGATTCAATGGTATCCACAGATATCAATTCCAAGCATAAGTTCAAATGTTTGAAAACACCGCCTGTGCGTTTACCAAACATAACTTAAATAAAGATCCAAAATTCCATTCCGGGCACACCGGGCCTCGGAATTACGTTCCTTTAATTTGTGTAGACTCATAAAAATACAAAATAATTTATAAACAAATTAATGGAATTTTGGGGTATTTACATTCTCCCCACCATAGTGATTTCTTTCCCTAAAAGCTAAAAAAATTAAGGAATCAAATGGGGATATTGAGGCCCCATATGAGCCTCACACTCCCAAGTGATTTCATGGAGATTTTTGTATGGCCAGCGAACTTCCACCAGAGGAATCAAAAACCTAGGAGGGAACCGCTCTTGTAGATACTCTATCTCCACCGGGAACTCTGCAAATGTAGCCCCATTGTTGATTTCTAGCTCAACATAGTCGATACAGTGTGATGGATCATGAACATACCTCCTCATCTGTGACACATGGAATCCATTATGCACCCTGTGCATTAGTGGGGGAAGAGCTAGATGGTAAACCACCTCACCAACTCTATTGTGGATCTGGAAGGGTTTGATGATCCTCAGATATAGCTTGTCGCCCTGGAAAAACCTGTTTAATCATCGTCTGGGTGAGACCTATCGGAAGACATGGTCTCCCTCCTCAAACTCCAGGGGTCTCCACCTCCTGTCAGCATTATACTTCTTCAGCACTGTGCAGTATTCTTATTCTCCTGAATGATATGCACCTTCTTTGTGGTAGCTAGTAACAACTCTAGACACATATGTGTTGAGTCCTCATGGTCTTTCCAGCAAAGGGATGATATGCATGGTAACCCAAACATGGTATCAGACATATCCATGCTGATTGTGGTGTGGTAACTATTGATGTTTGAGAACTCCACCCGGGGAAAATAGTCCCCCCAACTTCAGCCAAAATCAATGAAACATGCCCAAGCATGTCCTTGAGTGTCTGTATGGTCTGATCTATCTGACGATCTATTTGAGGGTGAACGGTAGTGCTCAAGAATAGCATAGTCCTGAAGGCCTCCTACAAACCCTTCAATAAGATGGTTATAAATTGTTTATAACGATCTAAGACGATTGTCGATGGCACCCTATAAAGTCGTACAATCTTCTGTACGTAGAGACGTCCAATGATCTCAACTGATCCCTTCTCTCGAATGGGTAGGAAGTGGGACAACAAATTGGGATGTTCAATGATCACACATATTGAATCTTGGCATATGGATGTATGTGATATCCTTTTCACAATGTATTTGGAGATTCCATCCCACATCCACTCTGACACCTCAAGTGACTGAGTAAAGACTATTGGTTCCTGATCCTCACCCTTCACTTGAAAACAAGTGAGGCATGAGAGATAAAAACTCTTCAATTGCTTTCTTCATCCTTGGCCACCTATACAGACGTTGGTTTTCCTGGTACATAATTTTCACTCCATGATGTACCACCATAAGGGATTTGTTAAAATCCCACAGGACCTCCTCGCAATGGGTAATAGTTATAATGGTGCATTATCTAAAGATGTTGATGCACTCCCCACCTTCAGAAAATCCTTCATGAACCTGTACTGAGGATATATAATCACATTATGCCTTATAGTAAATATCCCCAATTGTGCCTCTCAAACATGCTGATGAAGTGGGGGAGTGACTATCATATTTTGGTGGAATGCTAATCTATCTCTATCCAAAACGGATATCTTCAATACAGTTAGCATATTTTTCTCCTCACACAACAACTATAGACAAGACCACCTACTGAATGCATCTAGTACAACTTTCCCCTTCCTAATAGTATAGACTATCACGAAATCAGAGTCCTATAAGAACTCCAACAGTCACCTTTGTCTCAAATACAAGCCCTTCTTTGAGAAGATATACAAGAGAATCTTGTGATTAGAGTAATTCGTAAATCGTTCATCAATAAATTAGTGCCACCATATCATCTATGAAAAGACCACTAATGCTGACTCTAAGTCAGGGGTAGTGTATTTCTACTCATTCTATATCAATTTTCGTTAGCCGTTGGAGATCACTACTCACTACTACAATAGGACACAACCTATTCTCGTCCCTGATGCGTCGTAGTAGACTACATACCCAACACCCAATTCTGGTAACCTCATGATGGGGGAACACGTCAGCCTCTGCCTGAGTTCCAAAAAACATTATTTGGAATCTCTTTGTATACATAATGGCCTATCCATTCTTTTTCAATGATGAAACGTGTTATGGAACCCTAGAGAAGTCAAGTATGAATCTCTAGTATTACCCAGCCAATCCCATGAAACCTTGCACCTCAGTCACACTCATAGGTGGCTCTCTAGGAAGCACTAACTTTATCTTCACCGGATCCACTACGAATCCATCCTATCAGATAATGTTCCCCAGGATGTCGACTTCCCCTATCAAGAAATGGAACATTGAGATATTTATATAAATATGATGCTCTATGAGTGTATCCATAACTATATGGTGGTGCATGGTCTGATTGTCCTCTAATGCTGACAATGTCAATATGTCTCCAATGAATACTACCTTGATGCGATCAAGGTAAGTATGGAAGATTCTATTTATGATCCCCATGACCACTGTCAGATTGTTGTTAACATAAAAGGGAATTAATACTAACTCATAATGGAAATACCAACATCTCAAGGCTATCATAGTTACATCCTCATCATATACCCTGAGTTGATGATGGCCTGATCTGAGGTCTATCTTCAAAAACCATCGAGGTTCATTCAGTTGGTCGAAGAAATTATCAATCATCAAGAGTTGACACATGTTATTCACTATCACCTAGTTCAGTCACCGACAGTCCACAAAAATAATTAGACTCTAATATACCTTCTTGGAGAACTAAATTAGGGACACCCAAGGAGAAACACTGGACCTTATGAACTTCTTCCTCTAAAATTTCTACAACTATACCCACAACACACAAAGTTCCACTAGTTTACAATCTGATATGCTGGTGTATATATCAATGTTGTCATGGGGTAATGTTCGTTGTAGAATTGTACCACTCTACTATGAGGTAGTCCTAGGACATCATCATAAAAGACATCAGCATAATGTTCTTCAACTATAGGATAACTCAAACTCCTCACACCAAATTTTTTGAGGGTAAGGCTAACCATGTGATGAGCGATTTGTTCTACCATCCTTCGTGATTTCCCATTATGTGTATTAAATGTTTTCTTCTCGCTGGTGAAGGAAACATGATCCCATTCTTGTCAACACATCACACATTGCGCCTAAAATAGTCGATTTGGGCATGGATTGTGTATAGAAATTCCATACCCTAGATAACATTGTAATTCATCGAAACTACTACTGAGAGATAAAATCCAAAGCTCTAACCTCCTAGAGTGAGATCACGCTACCTACAGTAGTGGGTTATTTTCTAACATTCTCATGTAGGAGTCTCTAATCATAAGGTTGGATCCAACAGATCCAGTGAAATCTCTATGCTCTAAACAAGTGTGGTGGAAATTAAAGAGTGACCAGAACCAGTGTCTATTAGTACTATAGCTTGTGTGGAATAGACACATATCATACCTCTAATCATCATTGGATCAATATTGTCGTAATCCTCTAATGTTTGTAGTTGATCTTGATACTTTCCACCATCTCCCTATGGTTGGGTTGGAAAACCTAGGGGTGGTGGAGGTAGAAACTCAAATAGCCCCCCACTGCCAATTATATGGAATGTTTCGCATCAATGTCTACCACCCTTATAACTTCCTTGGACGAATCTTTTTCTCTACCTCGTAGGCCCCTCTACCTTCTAATGATCATTGGTACAATGGGTTGGGTAGTTGTGAGCCATGTGACCTTTCCTGCCACATGTGAATCATTGTTTTATTCCCAACTGATCCTTATTCCTTGAAGTATTGCACCTCTAATTCTTCATCCTTGGGTCATCCATCAGATTGTTTTTCTACATGGATCTCTACATCATCTGCCTACTGCCTACTACAGATGACCCATCCACCTTCATCCCAGTGGTGGATCTGTCCATCGCTTCATCCTTGGTTAATTAAAACACGATCAATAATGCTCACATGAGAACTCTAGTGTTTTTCCGTATATTCCGTTATATAATCGATGCTTTGATCGCCATCTTCAACCCTTTTCAACGGTATATGCCTTAATGAATGAGTTTTTCACCATGTCAGTGGAGTATAATGAGAAGTTAGTAAATCTCACAAGGTACTCAGATACTGATTGGCTTCAATTTTGTAAGTGAAGCATCTCCTAGATATGCACTCAGTGTATTTTCACTAGAAAAAACTCTCCCTGGAAGTGGGAATCAAAGTCCAACCAGGAGAGTGTAACCTCTTCTTGTCTCTTGAGTGTTAGAATCCACCATATCCTAGTTGTTCTCTAATAATTCTTACCATTTTTTATCAGCATCTTCTCTACTCGAGTCCCAACATGATGGAAAACACTAGACATAGCCTCCTACCAGTCATCAGATTCCGGGTGATTAGTCTTACCTAGAAATCTCAGAGGTCATTGCCAATAAAACTTGTGAAACATGCTCTGTCAGCATGAATTATCTTTTATTGGGTATGGTGGTAACTCCTGTCCTCTAAGTGGTGGTTCTTCTAGTACCACACCTGAAGGTGCCAACACAGTTAAAGGGCCCTGGTTCAAATACTAGTAACTCTATGGGAAATTATAATGAACTCTCTATGAAATAATTGTTTTATATCTATGGGGTGGCATCCTGAAATGATGTAGGTGCTCCAAGATCAATAAGTTATACCATGTGAGCAGAATCAAAAAAGATCAAATGTAAAACATTTCCAAAACACATGAAATCTATGTTTTCAGGTACATAGTCATAAACAAATTAGGGTCCTTTTATATTGATATAATGATGGATGCGCAAACCCTGGACTCCACATACTAAAATACACACTCATAACACTTAACACTGTTGCTCCATTGGAAATATCTGAGTCTTATATCTTCAGTATAACTGACTTCTTCGATACCACTTTGTCCCGACCCACCCCCTGGGGTCCATGTCGTGACTACCTCAATCCCACCTTCCATAGACCAGTGGTTTCCACTAGCACCAAAAAATAGATATACCTACAATGGGGACGAATTTCCTATAAACCTATACAAACACACATCCCATGAACACAACAACAGGCTACCATGAAGTAAAACGACAAGAGTAAAAGTGTATAATTAAAGTGAAACGAACTGGAATACAAGACCCACTGAAAAGATACAACTACAAAAAAAATAATAAATAACACATGGGATCATCCAGCATGCTTTCTACCTGAACGGTAAGTACAACTTATAACTACAGCTCTCCATGTAAACCAGTTACCTCCATATACTTCCTGTTTCTGGCTCCTATAGTCTTAGTTGAGCTGATCATCATCTACAAAAACAAAACAAGTTGTGGACGATGCTCGTTCATGGGTTAGTATAATAATACCCTGTAGGGACCCATTGTACCTCAAAGGACTCACATAATTCCACAAATGAAAACAAAACAACACTATCTAAATCACAAATCCCAATGAAAAAGACTCAGCTCAAACTATATATACAACTCAGAGTATGGGAATAAATAAGATTAGATTGAATCAACATTATTTTATTCCATTAGAATGTTTCCACAATTGAACCATGTGGGATTTGTTCCATTTTCACACCACACATGGTTGTATATCGCTAATCCACAATGGGCTATTCCAAGGCTGGTCCTTGTTGGTCGTGCACTATTGATCTACACTGGGTCACTAGAATGATGATCCACACAGGGTATCTTTGGATTTGATCCACACAGTGTCATTAGATGATGATCCACATAGTGACTTTATTATGATGACCAACATAGGGTTATTATGATGTTGATCCACACAGGGTCGCTAGAGGCTGATCCACATAGGGTCTCTAGATGCTGATCCACACATGGTCTCTAGATAGTGATCTACACTGGGCTGCAAAGATGATGATCCACATTGGTTCACTAAGATACTAACTCACATAGGGTATCTAGACACTGATCGATAGATGATCCCTATTTTTGATCCGCACATGGTCACTATGATGCTGATCCACACAGGGTCGCTACTCAGATGACAGCCGACTACAGGTTTCCCTGCACCCTATACACACGAGTGTCGTAGTACCTGAACATATCAATTTAGGTCATGCCTCAACTTCAAAATTGATCCATGGAGTATCTCAAATTTATATCCATGTGGTAAGTGTTCTTATACAAGAGACGACGTGTCAATCAGACACACAGTCATTGAGTTATAGGCATTTTAGTGCCTGGGGCCTGGTTGGATTTAGGTTCAACCCAACCCGTTCATACTCCAACATTCTCCAAAATCAAATTCGAGTATCTCAAAAGGACTGTATCAGCCCGTGAATTCCAATTCCATAGATGGTTCATCAAATAGACGTCCATTTTTTAAGATACGATCTTTTAAGCGTATTTGGGCCAGAAAGGTGTCCAGGTTAGGCTCGACCCGGTCGGGCCTACCCAGCATGACTGCGGATCCATGGACCTGACTCTGTCCAATTTCAACCCGGTCCAACCCGAACCAGGCTAGAATATTTATGTTGGGAAGGGCCATGGCGGGTGTTTCCCTGTTGGGCTGGGCTGTGGTGGGCTCAACCCCTAGGGCCTTGGATCGGCACAGCACGCCCCAGTAGGACTGTGTTGTGGAGAGCTCAGACCACTAGGCAACAAAAATGGATCTATCAACTGGCATTCATGAAACGCATGACGGGTCCCATGGTCAACCATTGGAATGGACCACTGGTCTATTCAGTCTTCTGAAATGGTTGCGCCACAAGGTGCCCCCTGTCAGCGGGACCCACTGGGCATAGGTCCTCTTGCCTCCACCACTTATTCATAGCCACAACCACAATAGCGCGACTCACAATGGAATTGTACCAAACCAACGTGGCTGACCGAGTCCTAGGAACCCCTTCAGGTCCACTGAAAAACCATAAAGCACTACACCCTTCTGGGCCGTCGTGTGCCGGGCACCGATGCCACACCAGCAGATCTTCAATAGAAAATCGGGTTTGCTCTGGTGCCCTATATTCCCTTCTTCATAGGCCTACAGACCTCCCATGAAGCTTCTGTCACTGCACGGTTCTTGGATTCAATGTTCTATCGAGTCGGAAAAAATTTCCCCCGATGAATGTTACAAGACTTAAGCATTGGAGGGACCATGACTTGTTCATTTTGCACTTTCCCCTCCCATTATCATCCTAAGAAGAAATCTCAATTTAATTCATCAATGATAAAATTAACTTGTAAACTCTATACTACATGATTCGTTGTAGGTGTCACGGTGGTGGATGAATAATCCTTATCTATGGAAGCCACCAACATTGGTCGATCGTGATTCGATTCATCCATTATTCATTGGGAGGTTTTTCATCAGTGAATTGTCAGATTTGTCTCGTGGGTTTCCAAATCTCATTCCCACAATCTATTTTAAATGGGTGAGTTATGAGATTAAACCCCCATTCAATAAAAATATCATTAAATGGTTAAATTAATGACTCACCTTAATTACACGAGACATGGTTAAACATCATTGTGTAACTGAGCATTTAATGTCCCTCATTAAATTCCCGACAATCTCTGTGGGTCACACATCCATTACTCAACTAATGGTAGGAAGAATAAAATAAGAAAACATGTTATTTTATTTTTCTTTTAAAAGTAATCAAAACTAACTTCTTCACCCGGCCTACTACAGTTGACGTGAAGCCTCTCTGATGTGAATCTTGGTGCTTCAGATTCAATGGTGTACAAATATTTTAATTTCAAGTAGATATTCAAATGTTTGAGAATGATTCCTATATGATTACTCAATGTACCTTAAATAAAGCATCAAAATTATTTTTCAGGCACACCGCGGCTCATAATAAAGTGTTGTATATTTTTAAATGCTGGTAAATATCCCAAAAAAATTTAAATAATATCATGGAATTTCAAGGTCTTTAGTCTCTAGTGGTCAGTTCATTGATCCATAGGGAGTTCTAGAACCCTCGAGTCATGTTATTCATCTCCTAAGTTTAAGAAAAACAATGCATTATATTCTGCTGATAATCACATGATTGGTGGCCTCTCTCACACCACCATAATGCGTTCGTCGTCATTCTCATCACATCACCATCATCGTTGTTCATAGAACAATTGCGCGACAACCGACCACTCTTCATCCCGTGAATAACATGATTAAAGGAGTAATAGAAAAACAAACTACTAAGTGATGAACAAACCTCTAACACAATTTTTAATGGAGATGATCTGATCTCTTTAGAAGGATAAATGTTCAAAATAATAATTTATTTATGAAATGATTTTCTCTCCAAAGATAATTCTGATAGAAAAATACTTCATATAAGAATAATCAAACCACGATTCAACATTTTCGTGGTATGATCTATGCTTGTCATTTAAAACCAAGAACATGGAAATTAAAAGAATTTAAATAAGAACCCCTACCAAATTCAGATCATTCATTGGTGCTGAATTTTGTCATTGTGTTCATCATTCTGCGATCCTCTATTTATGGATGTTGGTCTATCATTTTTGTTTATAATCCGTTCGAAGGGGGTTTGGTGTTCGTCGTCATCATCACCGAAGATTCATAGTAGAACTAGGATTGCACAAATAATACTTATTCATCTTTCAGGCCATTATATGACAAAACAATAACCAATTTTTTAGTTATGTTGTAGTTAAGAAGTAATTATGCTATTTCTTTTAATGAAATAGTGTATTAAGTTACATATTGTTACATTTCATTTCTCATTAATTTTTTCAAAAGTTCAATAAAATTAAATTAATTTTATTTTAACATTTTCATAAAAAGTACGAAAACTGTATTTTCCAGTAAACCAATTCTAATCATTGTTATGTCCATTCATAGGTAATATCATCATTCTAGAAATAGAATTTCTGTAATAATTTCAGTATTTGCACCCTTTTAGAAGATAACAAAAATACACAGATGCTATATTGTAATTAACTACCAAAACTCAATAACTAAGAATCGCCCTCATCCCATGTCGGTTGAGGTTTTTCTTCACCTTAGGGAAACAAACCATCATGACATCAGCAATACTCTCATATTTTTAATTTGAGTATCCATTTAGGATTTAAAACTATTTAAAAATAAAATAATTTTTACTTAAATATTTTATTCACTACCAGAAACTAACTAACAATGTTGGCTCACACATGACAATGTTAGGCCCTTTCAAGGTGAATATCGTCATTCAGAATTCAACGGTGCCATCAGATTTTCTATTTGACCACTCGTTTGAAAGAAACCAAAACCATCTCACACATTAAATTAAAAAACATAAAAAATAATTTAATTCCATTACTACTACTTTAGGCCTCGAATTTGTGTTCTATTCTAGAGAATGTTCTCATAAACATCCCATTTAAATTTGAAAAAAAAATCTAATGAATTTTGAGACAATACACTAACCACATTCATATTCATAAATAGTGAGATCATTGGAATCTAACTAATAGTTTTTAGTATCAATATTTTTAGTACCATATTATTAAAACCAATGGTTTTCGGAATAATAAGATCATAAATGTCTTTTTATGCAACCTTTGTGAATTTAGAAAGTTATCATGACCTCATGATAAAAAAATATCCCAAATTATAATGACTCTTTATGATTATCAATAGAACGGATCTTTCAATTCTTTCTAGATATATGTAATTATAAAAACCATTGTTCTAACCAACAGTTGTTGGACACTGTCACTCTATCTAATTTTTTTTAGGGATTTCATCATTTTATCAAAACATTCCACATTCATATTTATTCTGAATACTTCTTATATATAATTCTATAAAATAAATTAATATATATAGGAGATGAATATATTTTTAACTTATTTATCTTCTTGTAGACATGGGTATCAAATAGGAGTAAGATATAATATGACTTTATATACCAAGATATGTATAGTAATCATACACTTCTAGATTCTCCAAAGCTATAGAATGTTTCAAGGGGAGATATACGGTCATATGATTACCAATTTCTATAATGGAGTTATGAATTTTTTTTCCATAGATACATATGATAATAATGTTAATTGATATTCTCAATGGATCATGGATTCTAGATAATAATATCTATGTCAACAAAGGTTTATCTTTGAATCTCCTTCATAGTTTGAGGATAATTCATCAAAAATATGTCATACTATAATATTATCAATTTTATAAAATAAATCTTAATAATAAAGTAACATATGTTACTGATTTTGTAACTATTAGAAAAATTATTAAAAGGGACATTTATGTTATAATGTGTTAAAATATATTTGGGTAGGCTTATTGAATAACTACTTTATATTGGTAAATATGAATATTATTAAACAACTCAGGGTTAGTAATGGCTTGATGTGATGTTTTAAATAAGCTATAGGGACAAATATATATTTATGAATGAATATTTCCCTAAAATAAGAATAATGTCTTTAGGGTAGGTATTATTTGGGATATTGGATGTGTTACATTGGTTATATAAATAGTTAGGATTGTATATGTGGGTAGGTAAGAATGAATTAATGTATTTTCTAATGTATAGCATAGTTTTCAATAGGTTTATGCCACATCCTGTTGGAGATTCCTCCTCTTAGAATATGCTTCTTCTCCTCCTCATTTATTTTTTTATCTTTATTCTACTAATATATAGTTAATTATTATATTTTAAGTCATGTATTATATGTGAATATTCTTTTATCACACTATCCACCTTTTTTATTCATACCAATTTTTTCCAGGGTAGAAATCAATGATTTTGCTTATGATTTAATTGCTACTTAAAATGTTTATGATTGTGAATACTAGAAAATTGTGTTATCTTATTCTAGGATTCAACCATGGGTTTATTTAAAAATAAGCAATTGGTATGTGATATATCCTTATGAGAAACATATTATCTGAGATATGAAAACATTATTTCCACATGGACAGAATTCGAAAATGTTGTTAATAGATCATGAAAAAAATTATTATATCATTATTTTTTTGATGTTTCAATATAATGTATATTTGTGTATTTTTATTCAGAATATATTTTTTCCAAAAACATTGAAATCATATATGTAGCGATAGTTTTATTTGACACTCAGGACATTGTAGAAGTAGATATGGTTAAAACTATTATAGGTTTTTGGTGTCATGAGGGGCTATATTATTTCTATTAATATATTATAAGGTTTCAATATTGATCTAAATATGTTATAGGGATAAAAAAATAATATATTTGAAATCATCCACAATGTATATATAAACCCTATTAAATATGAATGTCCAATGACCCTTTAATCATTTCATCCTAAAAATATTTGATTCCTTCATTGATGAATAATGAAAAATTTCCAAATTATGAATCATGAAAAAATTTATCTCGAAACATACTAACGTGTATTAGATTATATTAAAACCCCAAATCTTATATCCTAGATATGTCATCTACTTCATTACTACGGTATATGATATAATAGATCACATCATCGATAATATATTTGTTTAGTAGTATTGGAAAATTTGATACATAGTTGATTCTCTTATTAGATTTTGTATTTAATAAAATATAATATGAAAAATTGTTATATCCTTGAAATAATTCAAAGAAATTTTTTTCATATAATTCGGTAAAGAAATTGGTATTATTTAATTATCAGTAATAATTGTATTCAATGGACGAAATAATGAGTAAAAAAGAAAAAAGAGATATGGTATAACAGATAAAGAAAAACCATTCCATTTGATCATGAACATGACTAAAACTACATCTATTTCTAATATAAAAAAACCAATCACATTAATAATGGTAATTGGACTATAAGAAATGGAAATACATATTTCTTGAAATTTATGATCACGCCGTCTGGGAAATTTCCGTGATATCTTGAATATTATCATTAACGACGTTAACATGTCCTTGTTAACAAATATATAGTTGAAAACTACGTAAAGAATAAATATTCATATACTAACCATACTTTTTATATTATGATTATTATATAATTTTAATGATTAATAATTTATATAAGATATAAATATATGATCAATTGAGTTAGTGTCTTGGGAAAACTACTCTATTACATAAAACGAACATAATAAAAAATAATGAATTATTTAAATTTTACATCTTTATCACTCTATATGATAATATTTCCCATATTATATATAATCTTATGATAATATACATCAAATAACTAGATGAGATATAATCCTAGTAAGATGATGAACAACGTTTGTTAATCAATATAACATGGGTGAGAATAATGAAATTAATTATATCATAAGAATAGTTTCACAATAAACATCATTATGGAATCATATGATAGTGGCATGAAATGTGACATTCCTTAAAATGAAACAACGTGTAATAGTTTTCAATTACCACACATAGTTGTGATCAAATATTGAATCATGTTTACACAAAACATATGGGTATAATCATAAAAAATTAATTATGAAATAAATTTGATTCATGATCATAAATAATAGAAATTTTATAATAATATACATCAAATTACCCATTCTATTAGAGGGATATACAACTCCAGTCCCACCCATATCATCATAATATTTACATAATCATTACAACAACATAGAACATATAACAATCATATACAAGAAATAACCCATGAAATGGAATGTGATTCATACGTTTTTCAAAAATCATACATTCAATAATAAAAGAATATAATTTGAAATGTAATTGTGGAAATATTATATAGAAACATAACATTATTAATTTTTAGTGGACAAGAGTCTTCCAACTAGAGTAAAATTTGATTTTCTAAAAACTAATCTCTCATTAATAAAGGTTTCTCTTATAAATCATTTTGAAATTTTTATATTGGTTATATTAATGAAATAAAATTTATATTTCATTTAAAATACATAATATGAAAATTCAAACCATGGTTGAGAGGACTACCCTAAGAAAGGAATTGGGTTTTTGATTCTCCTAACTGTTATTCCTTCTTTATATGGTCACTTTTTCACCTCTTGAATGAAAAAATATATTTGTTAACACATTTATCTTGAATTTATTTTTGAAATTTATACCACTATTTATAAATTTTATAAATTTTATTATATTTCTTAATTTTTATGGTTATACGGTAGTCATTTGGATATCATATTATACATGAAATGTTTCCTACTTTTCTTGAATATTACTATTCTAAAAAAATGATTTTTTAATTGGTATAATTAATTAAATAATAATAAAATATATACAATTAATTGTTAATATATTATAAATAAATAAAATATCCAGGAGTTATGATAGTAATATGTGTTTACATTGAAATATCTATGTATGTGGGTAGATGACCTTTTATGGAACATTAACTGGAGAGTAGAAATGACAAGATTGAAATTTATATATATTGTAAATATGATAATTAAAATAGGATAATATCATGAATATAATATTAATGTAGTTCCTAATTAATTCATATATTGTTTTTCCAGAAAGGGGTGATGAAAATAGAAACATTATAAGAACAAAAAATTTTAAAAAATAGAACAGTTGATTAAATCATAATTAAACATGGACATAACTTGTCATGTATAACACTAAAAATCACTTTTTTTGAGAGGATTACTCCAGAACATATCTATTTATCCTAATGGGATTTTTCTGAAGAATTTCACAAGAGAATTTGTTTTAGATGGTGGGGGACGAGTGGGTTTCCAATTGGAGGGAGTTGGGTTATTCATACTTGAGGAGAGGGGTATTTTTAGAATAATATATTAAATAAAATAATATATTAATGTTAAAACATGAAATATTGAGTTTTTGATAATATAAATCATATAAAAATATATATGTATGTTTTTAAAGTCATTAAATATCTTTATAATTCGAAATAATTTTTTTATTAAAAATGAATGGGGTAAGAATAAAACATTGTAATTTTAAGGGATCACATATGTATTTAGGTTATGGAAATTGTTGTGTTGGGTTGTAATTTAAGATTATTCTAAATTAATTAATTATTTATGAAATTAAATATAAAATATATAAATTTCATATTATATAAATTATTCATTCATAATTACATTCTAAATGATTTAATTTTAGATGTACTGGTTATCATAGAAATTTATCAACAAATCACCCCTAGAAAAATTATATGTCATGACACAAAAATTATATTAATATTATCAAAATAAATTTCTAACATAGGTAATATTAAATTTATAAAATGTTTTTTATATTTAAATGATGTAATTGAAAAAATTTCATTTTAAAATATGCTCTAATATTCATTGAAATGATTAATAAATATAATTATTATTTGAATTATAATATTTATATTTACATAAATTAATTTTGATAAATATTATTTGTATCATTATTTATTACTTTGATGTAAAATTACAATTTCAATGTGTTGCTTCTATTCCCCATGGTGAGATTAATATTCTCAATTAAGAGACTAAATTATAAAGGTCGCATTACCTTCTATAAATACTACTGCATTGATTTGCAAAATAATCACTATAATTTTTACCAAGGTTTTGTATGTACATTAACTATGATTTTGATTGGTTTACTATGATTCTTCCTAATATCAATATTATTGAATGCGACACAATTATCTCTGTAGATTGGGGTGATACATATTTCCCCAGCTGATCTTTTTTGTTGTGTGTTTTCTTATCTAGTAGTAATGTATGGAATTTTTATCGGTTGGATAGATAACTATTGTAATGATATATATTAATGAGTAAAATATTTTATTATATGAATAATTAATTTTATGTATTAAATTATTATATAATATAATAAATCATATTTTTTCTAGAAAAAATATTACGATTTTTCACTAGGTTATTACAATCTGAACCCATTATGAAATTCCAACAGTAGATTTTCAACATATATTCTTAGTTGAGAATAAATAAGGGCTCTTCTATTACATTTTTCCACTATTTCCCATTCCATGTTTTCATACTTTTGGTTTTAGAATAAAATATTAATTGGGGATTTTTTAAAGGACGTATTTTTAGGTCTCTATGGGCAAATATCACCACTAGACACCCTTAAAAAGAGAGGTTATTTATCATGGTTACAACCTATTGATTCAGTACCAGGGATGGATAAAGTATGTACATATATAGACGAGAGACACATCAAATCTCACAAACATGAGCCATATTTGGTAAATGTTATAGCAGATATACCACTACTCATATGTAATAAAGGATCTCAAAGGGGTCAATGATTCTTAGGCAAAGATTCCATTTCATTCCAAATTGAATCATTGAAATACATCGTAATATTAAAACAAAAACATCTTCTACAACACCTAACTCAATGTCCCTTTGAGGGTTGTTAGAAGAGATATTTTTAAACTCGATGAATCATTTATATGTTGTAATATGACTTGAACATTTTCTTTCATCAATTTGACTAGGTCAAGTCCATGTAGGTTTCATTCCGCCACTTCATCCTAACATTATGTATTTCGACATCACTTCCAATAAAGTGATTAATCTAATACAAAAACCCAATAGTCGTACATAATGATCCTATCCTCCCTTGAAACACATTAATAAAGATCATAACATAACCATATTTTCCTGAATATACCTCTCAAAATTTCCATCAGTTTGGGGGTGATAGGTCGTTAAAAAATTAAATTTAGTACTCAAATCATATTGAATACTTATCTATAATTTCAATCTGATCCATGAACTACGATCATAAGGGATGAAATGTGAAACACCATGGAGATTATAAACATCCTGGATATATGTCTTTGGGTGTTGTTCTGGTGACAAATCGTTCTAAAGGGAACATAAGTGGTATGTCTTGTTGAGTTGATCCACCGGAGCCTGGGTCACATTTTTTGCAGTATATGTGTTTGGGAGAGAAATACAAATGTCCATATTGTCATCATCTCATTTCCATGTGGGTATATTATATCTGTTCATCATCCTCATGGATTTCATTCTCTAATTTCAATTTCCCACATACCAAACCTTTTTATGTGAACTAAATGATCTCATTCATCATGTTCCCCAACCAAATGTAATCTCAATGAAAATGATATATCTTATTGAATTCATGATGAACGATATTTTCATTTTATAATTGGTATTCTCTATCTTTATTGATTTTAGTGAAAAATTCTTATTCCAAATCGAATGATTCCATCCCAATCGTTGTGTACCTCATGAATCATTCCTTTCAATACTATATGACCATTATATTGTAGATCTACATCATACCATTGTTCCACCTTAATTTTACCTTTTGATATATGTTTATAATATCATAGGGGAATGGTAGGATGTATTCCCTAAAAATATGATTTCCAAATCTATCCCTTATATATAAATGAAACTTGGGTGTTTAACAATCTCAATCATGTATAGAGTAGCTAAATATTTTCTAATAATGTAATAAGGAAACATATTGTTCATTAAATGATGGTAGTGAATATGGAAATCAAAGACCATGATTTTCTCAAACTACATTCTTTAATTCATTTTAAAATCCTTCTACATGAATATATTCTTTAGACTATTCTCATAAGTATATATATCACATTTTTTTACCATATAGTTAGTGTTTCCAAATCATCCATGTGAATATCATAGCGTCTAATTCCAAATAATTCATTGGATAGTTATTCTAATTGATCTTCAAATTGGATTCCAATTTATAATTCATTATAATTATGCAACCCAACACATTATTCTAATAAACATTTTATAACACAAGAATTTATATTTTTTTTTGTGAGTATAGGATAAAAATTTATCATCTTCGTTGAAATCTTAATGATGTTTTCAGATTCATTTAGCGAGAAATACATAAAACTCTTTATATGTTAACTTATTATGTAGCGTAGAAAAGTTTGGGAAATTTCTCAAAAAACCACTATTGTACTCATATATGAAAATAAAACTATAGATTCAAATAAGTCTAATGTGTTTATGACATTCCTATATTTCATTTCTATTGAAAGTGCCCAAATAAATTACCTCATATGTGGCCACATTCCCCTGGAATTAAACTTCATGAATCTAAAATTCACATGTTATAAACTTATGCTAGTTTTTATACATTAAATAATTATCCAACATAGTCCTTAAATTCCCTTAATCTTTCTACATTTTCTTAAATGAAATTATAATATTATGGATAAGGACCAAAAAATAATATACAACATAGTCTCTAATGAATTTATTCATTAGATCTATAAATATTGATTGGTAATTAGTATGTGTAAAGGGAATAACTATTAACTTATAGAGCCTATACCATTTAAAAAATGTATATTTATGAATTTCATTATTAAAATCCATAGGTTGATGATATAAATAATGATGATCCACAAATTTTAATAATTGATATCATTATTTTTGATGAAAGAATTCATTAATCATGGAAAATATAGTTATTTTTTTTGTAATATTGTAGAGATATAGGAAATAGATATACAAGTGTATTTATCAATAATTTTTTATTATAAAGACCACTAGTACACCCCAAGGTGATCCACTAGGAATATAATTACATTTTTAGTTTTAATAGGTCTATCCTATAAGGTAATTGTGAGATAGTAATAACATATTATATGAGCTATATAATGGACTCTACATCACGGTATGGGGGAAGACTAGGTAATTCTTCAAGAAATATGTTAGTGTATTATATAACAATGGGAATTTCTTCTAGGATGGTATTTTCCTTAAACTCCACCATTTGGTAAAAATATACATCATTATGGGGAATGAACACCCACACCATTGATTGATTTTTCCAACGAAATTCACGATCTTCCTTTCAATTGATACAAAGCTTGGGATGGTTTTGATATGAAAAGAGGTTTCAATTTCATGATATTCATTGTGTTTTATATATATTGATATCATATCCATGCCTAGTATAGTGTCAAAAAACACCAATGGATTTATTCTGAGATACACCAGAAGAATCTCTCCACATACACTCATATGATAAGTGTCCAACACATGGTTCACAACGAATGAATGAGAATGTGTTTTTTGTTTATATCTCCAATTATAGGTTTGAGAGAATTGAATAAAATGTTATATAAACATGAATTATTTCAAAGAAGTCTTATAAATATGATCAAATAATATATTCACCATTTTTTAGTGCATATGAGGTGTTCCTTGTATGACTTCATTTATGTGCTCCATTATAGTAATAGTGAGAGAATATGATTTCTCAATATATATAGTATTTAGTATTTTCCAATGATGATTATACTGAAAATTAATTTTTTCTTGTATTTCCAAATAGACACATTAAGGGAGAGTGGTAACTAGCGGGATACAAAATCCAAACATGACCACTAAAAATTTCAAAATTAAAAAAAAAACTCATGAGACCAAAACCCAAGACAGTTTGATCATCACACAAGTCACCAACTAATAATGTTTTAGAACATCATCACCAAGTCATCCGCCGAAATCTCATCACCTGAAACCCATACCATTACAGGCATAGTCGACATATTTATCCTATATCACCATCAAAATCTAAAACAACTGCTGAAGATCGTCTTCGACCATCGAGCCCCCATAAAACATATCACCATTCCGCCATTGATAATACATTAGTGAATCCTAAAAAAACCATTGAAATGATAAATAGAAAATTCGCTAAGATAAACTACACCATTGTTGTCATCTCCAATCGAACATCACTCCAGTCACCGAAGATCAATTTTTTACTCATAACCACTAGAAAAAAATAAACCATAAAATTACATCGCCATAAGTCAAGGATCATGAATCCTGGAAGTCCAAAAATCACTCTAACATAACTATTAATCCTCTTGGGAAAATCACTTCTTCAAACCAACTTGTGGTGGTGATATGATTATTAACATTAAGGATCCATGGTTTAATGCACTGGCTTTCATAGTATCCATGCTTCGTACTGTTTAAGTATTGAATCGAGGAAGTTTAATTTAGAGGATATTTCTTTCCTTCCACTGTGTTGGTGGGATTGATCATGTTTATATTAAATAGATTAGATTGATGTCCCTCTCACCCTCATATGAATAATTTCTCTATCCCATTAAGGTAAATCCAACTTTGTTTCATTCCGGAATTGTTTCATGTAGGAATATGGATCCTCTTTCCTCCATTATCATTTGTCCCACCATCTTCAAACTCAATTCTTCTCTTCTTATCATCATAACCCAAGGAAATTATCTAAAAGACATCTCTACATTGAGAGAACAACAAAAAATATTAATATATTTTCAAATAGTTAAATGGAAATACATGGTATGAAATATTTTATTATATTCACCCAACTCAATAAATTAACTTTAATATTTCAAGATGGTTTCATTTATCAATTACCATAATTATTGTCTTCAACATCTAAATAATATATAGATTTAGTCACCCTATCAATTTCAGAAAAGTATATCACAAAAAATATCTTGCCCATTGAGTTAACCCATTGTATCATGAAAAGTGGATTAGAAGAACCTATAAATGTCAATGGTCATTGCAGAATAAAATGCTTAATAGATTGTTGATCCTTCTTGGGTGACGGAAGACATTACACATATTTTTGGTTATTATTCATATTTAGAGACAATTGGGTAATCATTACTCGGATGTTTATGACACCAGCTCCACTGGAACTGTGGATTTCATTCATGAAACTATTGAATTATCCAATAATTGGTTAGTTGGCATGGTTTCCCATAGTTTCTACTGATTAATGAAATTTAAATGGTTTGAATGAAATATAAACCAACAATGAGTTAATATATAAATTATTATTTAATAAAATTAACATTAAACTAATATCATAGGAGATCCTTATGTTTAACCTTTTTCTGAAATAATTTTTCTCTGTTGTTCAAATATGAATTGTATTATACTATGGTTATTCAATAATAAATTATAATCCTAATTAAAAAATTATCATAACTATGCTCTGATTCCAACTATAGTGACCTGACATTATCTAAATGAATATTAAATCAATTTTAAGATAAAAATATAATAGTGATGTAAATAAACGATCAAAACTATTATTATCTTGAGGAAATTAATCTCATATATTACATGGAAATAATAAAACATAAATATTTATTTATATTATTATATTTTTTCATTACAAAATACAGTGTTCCCCTAGTACCAGTAATCTCCCAATGATTAACATCATTTAACGAAGTGAGCTAAAATCCATGTACGAGGATGAATAATTGACATGAATCATTATAACACGGGTGAGAATATTCACAATTATCATATCTTAATAATAGTATCAACATAAGCATCATAAAGGCAACATATGATAAATCCATGTAATGTTGAAATACATAAAATAAAACATCCATTCATAATATCCAAATATCATACATAGTTGTGAACAAGGTTTTAATCACATTCAGACAAAATATATATGAATAATCAAAATTCCATATTTCTGAAAAAATATAGCATAGTTTTTATTCATAACACACATTATATAATGAGATACATAACATTAAACAATTCATTATATGGATATATAATTCAAGTAACACCCTTCAAGTCATAACAATTACATAATCATGCAAGCCATATTGAACTTTTAACAATTATAAGAATGTAATAAAACATTGAATGGAATGTGGTTCATTAGGAATTCATAAAGAATACTTTTGATAAAAAACATTTTGATTTATAAATTAATAATTAATATCATAATTTAGATCAAAACATCATTATTATGTAGTGGAGATGATGCATTTCATGATGAGAAAAATATGATGCTTTTGAATTTAAACTCCCATTAAATAAAGGAACTTCAAGTAAAATATGTATGACAAGATTTAATCTTTTACATCCTTGAATTAATAGAAAAATGTAATTTGAGGGATATAACAAGGGCAATTATACCATGGAATATATGACAACCCAAAGAAAAGAATTGTTTTTGATAATCCACAAACCATAATTCATTCTTTATTTCATTTCCTTTTTTGCTCATGAATAATAATCTAATATTTATTAAAACGTTTTTTAAAAGTGATTTATTATAATTTCAACCATAAATTATAAATTATAGTAATTTTATTATATTTATTAATATCTATGATTATTGTTTATTCATTTTGATATCATGATTTATAGAGGATATTTACCATTTCCCCCAATTTCTCGTTTTTATTAAATGTGATTTCTAAATAAGTAATATTAATTTTTAAATCTTATAAAACATTAATTCACATTTTTATATAGTCAATATATTTCATAATATCTATCCATGATGTTGGAATAATGATTCAACATGGAAATGATTCTATATTTGGTTAACCGAACTTTGATGGTACATTGTTACGAGTGCTAGAAATGGATGTTTGAAATTTATATACATTGTTATTATTGTACATCTAATATCACAAAATCATTAATAATTAAAAAATAACTTAATTAATTCATTATATGAAATAATTAGTGTAATACAAGAAGCCTTATGTTTTTTGGAAATAATCTAGAATTTTATTTTTATAGGTATTATCTATGACCAGAGGCTCAATGTATGTGAATAATATTGGATAATGGGTTACATTTTATATTTTTTTTAGAAACAGTCATATAAATAATAGAAATAGTATTTATATATTAGATTTATTACAAAATTTATGTTGATCATAATAGTCAAAATATTTAAAATTATAGGTATATGTTCTCATTCTATCCATCAAACTAAATTTAAGGAATATATATTTTAAAACATTTTCATTTTTGTTTAAACCCATTAGAACTAATATTAAACATTATGATAGTAAGATATGTTTTACTCTATTATTTTTCATTATGACCATAAATGAAATTTGCATATTTTTAGAAATTTTAATAGAAAATTAATAATATGGCATTAATTTTAATAATAACATTCCATATATTGTTCAGTTGTTATTTTTAAAATAAAATACTAAAACAAAATGAAATCTATTTCTAGGAAGTAGAATGTTTGAATCATAAGATAAATTTATTCTAAATCTATGTGTATGTACTTATGGTATATTAACTTATCATTGAATATATAATCTATACTTATTGTGAATTTCATTTCTCAATATATATTATTTTAATATTAAAAATATGGGGTACTTCAATAGGTCATGTAAAAAAACTAGTTTTTATATTATTATGAATTTATATTAACGTATAATAATAAATTATCACCATCAATTTTTTTTATGATGGAAAAATTATAATAAAAAATGAATTTTAATAAAAATGAATTTATTATAAAAAAATCCTTTGTAATGCGAAATTTAAAAAATCCATTCTAGTCGTATTTTGGAATTTTATATTTAATGTAGATATTAATTCTATAAGAATAAAAATCCAGGGAAATGAAATATGAGAAATTAAATTTTATTATTATTTCATTATAATGAAAATCTAACATAATTTAATTGATGATCATATGTTTCAATCACCATTCTAATAATAAGTGTATCCTAAATATTTTTCATAGATTTAAATTCTTGATAATATGTGTGTAGTTAATCGTCATATTTTTTTAAGGATACCAAACATCCGTATATATTTTATAAATTATCTGATGTTACTTTAATAATTATGTCATATGACTCCATAACATATTTTATATAGTTTCGTTAATATATATTGGCACTATATAGTATGAAATAAGTTTACAATTTAATTTCTTAAGAGTTAGGAAGACATATTAGGTATAGAAATAAGTTCTTTAATTATGATATATGGAACAAATATTTAACATTATATTGTATATTACTCATTAAAAAATAATAATTCATATACACACATCTTTTCAGAATTTAAAAATTTCTAATGTTATATAGAACTCATATCCATTCCTTCCAAACCATATAACATAATTCTATATATATATTATTAGGAAAGTATGATATCCAATATTTTATAATAAATCCATAATATGGTTATTCACATATATCCATTATCTATATTTTCATTACATGATATGATTATGATATGTCCTAACATTAATCATTAATAATTCAAAATTATCATGGATTACATGTTTCAACTAACCAATCATTTCTAAAAAAGTTGGAGTACGTCAACAATTACAATACAGTTCTCCTTACAATGAAATCATCCTGTTTTAATAGATTCTTTAGGACACCTCCACTAATTTTAAATAAAGACCCCACATTACTCAAATATTATGTAAGAATTACCTCGATTAACTATCTCTTGTATGAATATACCTTTTAGAATTTTAGTAAGATTGAGGATTATAGGTGCTTCTCAAAAGTATATTAGTATTGACATCCATCAAAATATTGTTCAACAATATATATTCAATCCATATATCCCAATGAAAAAAACAAAAGGATAACACCATTATTTCTAACAACATCATAAATATAGACATATATGGTGTTCAAGAGTATGATATTACCATTGAGAATTGAAATGTGAGAACATAGTAATGTGATCTAAATAAATCCTTATGGAATCACAATTTAATGTATTATTAGTAAATATAGTGGATAATTCCATAGAAATATCAGCAAATTATAGAAAATAATATGGAGAGGTTCAATGAACCCCTTAGAATGTTTTCATTGAAATATCATTTATTTACGAACATATAATTTTGTTACATAGTATGAATTTTAAAAATTCTTATCATGAATCAAAAAATGGTCCATCAAATACTAATGCATTTATCAACTATCATGTGGAATGAGGAAAGATCACTAATGATCATTATCAAATAATTCTATATTTTTTCAGTCTAGAATATAACACATATCATATTATAAAATTTAGATATATAATTATATAGATTAATTCTTACAACATCATTTTATTCATGCTTATGATTTTAATGTTATATTATATATCATTAGAAAATGAATTTGTGTAATCATTGTTATAAATTTTTTTGTTAATCATTTATATTAGATATAAAGTTCACCATTCCATAATTATTCACATTCAAAACATTATGAAATTTATGAATATAAAATTATTTTTGTTATAATTTTAATATAAAATCCACGATCCATCATAATGAATATTTCAAACACCTATTTTTCATTCCCATTGAATAAATGTATCGAGAAAACATAAATCATGAATAGTTCCAGAAACAAAAATGTCCTATTGTTGAGTCCTTTTAAGGAGTATTAGTGTTTGAAATTATTCTAATCCATATATATTTTTCTTATTTTTGAAAAATTTTAATGCCTCCATATGTTGAATTCAATTATTAAAACTGTCAACTCATGATTGTGGGTTCAATATTTCTATTCATGTATTTTCTTCTTTATTTATATATATGTCAACTCTATCATTCTTCATAATGATATATCAATGTCCGATATTTTATGCATTACTATATATCGAAAATCCATCACTTCGTATTAGTATTATAATTATCATTCTAGTGACCCATATTCCTCAATAATTCACTAAATTGTTAGTTAAATTATTCTTAAGATATAAAGATAACTTATTTTTTTGAATTTAGTTAATTTGTTAAATAATTAAAAAATAAATTAAATCAACATTTGAAATATATAAATTTAGTAATACTACATAAATATGTCATAATAATTAGCATGAGTATTTACGTCAATTACTTTATTCGGAGAATAAATTCATATTCTAACTATACCTAAAATATTTGAGAGAAAAGAATATTCATATATATAAAAATAAATATTTTGAAATTTCCATAAATTGACATTTCTCTATGTTATTGAATAATGATTCCCAAATGAATATTATATTGTATATATTTTACCGTATACAAAGAAATCATCATTATAAAAAATAATTAAATTATCGAGATGGTTATTTTATATAATATACATCATATTCAAAAAATAGAGGGCGGATTTCTTAATATAAAGGGAATTAAATTTAAATTTTAATGCCCACACCACATTTAATTTTTTATAATTTAAATTCCATTCTTATTTACAATCATTTGATTATACATGGAATGAGGATCAGTATTTAAAAAATAATTGATCCCTGATGTTTATTAAATTTGATATATATTTTAAAAATAATGTTATTACTCATTAATGTGATTATATTTCTTTTACTAAAATTAATATAGAACATCATAGAACATTCAGTCTTTATAAAAAACAACTCCAGATCCCCATAGTGAAACATGTCATATTATTAATCTCTAATCATGAAACCCCTATAATTGTGTTTTTAGTTCCACAAATTTAGTTTGGGAAAACATATTGTGTGTATTATTTTTATATTTTTCTTCCTATATGAGATTCATGGGAAATTTAAATTCATGCTCAAGTGGGTGTACATGAAATTTTTAGGAAAGATATCAATGTATATATACAAAATAAGTTTATCATCTGTTATAAGGAGAACATTCAAGTTAATATGTTTTCGTGTGTTTGTTTCAATAATAATTTAAGATTTAGTGATACTAGAGGTGGATTAAATTATAATTAGGATGATTATCTTTTCTCCAATAATTCTAATAGACTCTATATCTCATTAACGAACTATAATATCAATCCCTTGTAAATAATTTTTTTCTTAAAAACTTTAAATAAAATACATACTGAGGATTATATCTGATTAAAACATACGAATAAAATATTTTTTTTGAATAAAATCAAATATATTCCTCATAATGGGATTCTAGTTACATTTTTTTATTATCCTAAGATTCACACTATATCATTTGATTGAAAATTATATTCTTAGAGTTTTAGATGGTGATGAAATAGTTTCTATAAAAATATAAAATAAATTGAGTTGCATATTTCAGAATCAAATATATAATTTTATATCATTTTGTAAATAATAAAAAAAACATTTACCATATCTTTAAAAACAACCAACTCTACTATATTAATTAAATAGGCTACACAGTCTCTATTTATCCTCTTCTACTAGTGGTTCCCTTGATTATTGGGACATTGGATTGACAAATTTCCTACCTCAGAATTGCTGAATGAGCAGATAGTAGTATTTACCAATATTTCCCTTCATTAAGGACACTAATGTTCTTTTTCTCAAAACAAGAACACTACTCATGACACTATTACGCAATTATCCTGGAGATTTCCTCTCAAATTAAAATATATTTGAAACCCCTTATACATTTATTTTTCAATGATATATTTTTGTTCACATGGTTAATAGTAACCATTTTCTATTCATTACTTATATTTATTATATAAGATATATATAATTATTTTCAAATTTTACATAAAACACTATACTAAGTCATCCAATTATGAAAACATTTTAAAAACTAATTCCATTAAAATTCTCAACTTCTGATCATTAAAAAAACTCTTTATCATTATTGTGAAACTATGTCTATACTCCATAATATTCTAGTATAATAATTTACTGTTAAAATAATAAATTATACTAAATTATTATTTTTCCTATTTATAGTGTGTTAGTTCCAATTTATATGGAAAAATTGTCTAATGGGATTTACTTTTTTGGATAATATCACATCAAAATTATCTATGCATTATGACATGGTTCATCTTCCTATATATTATTGTAGATTATTGACATCCATTTATTAAAATATCTAATCATACCTGACATTAAATTAACATCCATTTACCATTCAATAATTTCAAGGGTCATAAATAACATTTTAATTGAAATTATACATTATATATCTTACAATGTATTATATTTTCTAATAATGTATCATGGTGTTTGTCTCATGTATGGATTGAAAATTGTGGAATCCTATTCTAGAAGCACATGATTCTCAATACGTGAAAGGTTATTCATAAAAAAAATTTAAATTCCATAATATGGTTTTGATCTACTCAAATATAATAGTACATGTAAAGAAATTCTTAGGAACAAAATCTGTATATTAACGACTTATGTTGATTCCCCTCCTTCAAATTAGATCCTTAATTAATGAATGAAAAAAAATATATTATCCCATTATGATTTATAATATTTATCTATAAAATTAATATCATTAATATTGAATGGTTTATTAAATATACAAAGGGATTAACATAATATACATGATATATAAGTTCATTTATAACATATTTCCCTTGTTTATTACTAATATTTTTCCAAAACCAACTATAATGACCCCAAATCTACTAATCTAGAGTTTTTTAGTAAATGTTTAAATTTTTCTAAAATAAAATGGTTCAAACATATATAAATCGACTAGTTTAGTATTCATAGAAACCATTATACATACATGGTTCACATATTACATTATTGATATAAAAATATATCATAAGAATAATTCCATCATAGTTCAAATAATTTTAAGGAATAATTCTTCAATTCCAAGGAAAAATAATTCTAATAAAATGTCTAATTAGATTATTTAAGGGAAATATATATTGTAATTTATCATAATAAAATAATTTGTTATAAATATATAATATTAGATAATAAAAACACATGTTATTTAATAAAAAAATTAATTCATTATATAGCTATGATGAATATCAACATAGAATTAAGTTTAATAATTGTATGAAAAGTATCATTAATAGAAATGAATAATTTATATGATCATGGTCGTCACACAAAGGTTGAATTCATGATATCTAGATTCCAACCACTAATGCATTTTGATTCTATTAAAATAAATGGTTATTTAGAATTTTCATATGTATAGAAAATAGACTGATATTATATTATCATTAGATATTTCAATATATCAAGATCCTATCCATAACTATGACCCTCCAATCACATATAAATTTACTATTATTTTCTCAAAATTTCAGTCAACAACAAAATCCTAACTCTTTATTAATAAATGAATATTTGTATTGATTCAAGAATACAATAAATTAATATTCCCTTAGAAAATGAGATATTGATCCAACTAATCTATCTTCAAATATTATATTATGATGATATGGTATAAAATGTATTGAATATAAATATATTTCTAAATATACATTATATAATAGTGATAAAGTGTTCTGGTTCATAAATGTGAAAAATAATGTAAAATATATAATGGAGTCTGATAGAGAACATGAACACAAGATGGTGAACTATCTTAATGTTAGATATAATATATAAACCAGTAAACGAGAATATAAGGATATAATTTAATCAATAATGGAGGCTGTATATTACAGAATGTCTTATAGAAGTAAGACATAAATGTTGTAGAGAATTATTAGAAATAATATTCCTTATTTCATGTTAATTATTAATTTGAAATTTATATTATAATTTATTTCGAAAATACTTTTAAACATTTAAAAACTATTTTAAATTTTAATGAAAATAAAAACTAAAGATAGAATAAAAAATTAAAAATAAAACATTATTAACAACCCATAAAATTTATAGAGGGTCTTCAATGAGGAATAATGGTAACATATATAAGAAAATATATTCTAATATATATGTTAAATCATGTCTTTCACAATATTCTAAATTAAAATATATTTCCTTCTAAAAACCCATAAAAAGATTCAATATTATAATGTTTTTAATAATGTAAAAGATAGATAAAAATAACATTGAATACTTATTACTATATAGATAAGAGAATTAGTCAAAAAATTAGATGGGTATAGATTTTACATAAAACCATTCAGGAATAAAAGGGAGAGATAATTTAATAGTAAAACCCCAATATTTTTTATAAATGTATAATATTTTTCAATAACATATACATCACACTACACTAAGTCTAAAACCATAATAATTTAAATATTATCCAAATTATCGAGCTATAAAATTGCCTAATATGAATCATGTTATATAAATTAAGAAATATTTGTTCTATTCCCCTCATTGAAATAGAGGTATTCATAAATTTGATGTAAATAAATACTCACTTATTAATAAATACACATTATTATCAAAAAATTTGTCCCATCAAACATTATATCAAGGGAATTTTTAAATAGTTGTGAAAATTTACAATTCTTTAAAAATGATAATTTCTTTTCTTTAAATAAATTTATTTATGTGTTAAATTTTATTTTTGTTTTTATCATAAATTTTCATATGAATCATTTTATTTTCAATATGTTTTTCAATTTCAATTTATTCTTCAATTTTTATGATTATTTTAGAAGTTTATTTTAAATTTAATTTTTTTCAATAAACTATTTTAATAGAGAATATTTTTATTCATTTTAATACATTAAAATTATACCAATTCATGAAAAATATTAAATTAAATTAATATATTTAAAAAAATATTTATATTAATTTCAATTCATCAAATTATGATATTTATTCAAAGTGTTAACTTAACAACAACTATTTATGAATAAAATCATTCCAGGAAAACCCATATTTTTACTTGTTCTTCAAGATTAATTATAAATTTAATTCATCCTCTTATATGTTATTATTTTTAAAAAATAGACTAAATATTTTTATTTATCATAATTAATATTTTTTATGATCAAAAAAATGATGACCATAAGGAATAGTACAGATAAAAAATATAGTTACTATAATGAAAATCTAATTTGGTAATATTGGGTAAAGATTGTGTAAATATAATAAAATATTAACAATTTTTTTAATTTTAGATGTTCTAATGGTCAAATATTCACCCAACTATTGTTTTTTTAAATTTTATAGGCATTTTTCCTAAGAGTGACTTACTATTAATGAATAGTTAGTGATATTTAGAAAGATGGCACTCTATGTAAATTATAAAAATTCACCCACATCCATCATTTTTTAGAACCTAAAAAATAATTTTTTTTAACCATAACCCAATACAATATTTAACCAAAATCCATAGTATTATTCTAGAGATTCTAGAGTTGTCAAAATAAAATTCGTATGGTACATAATATGAGATACACATGAGGTTCTTCCAATTGAAGGTAATCCTCCTCATCGTGCTCCTTATTTTTTCATCAATATTGTCTACATAAAATTACATCGAAAAAATTATATATAATAACACTTTCATAAAATGAATAATGATATTTCATTTTGTTTATAGTAATTTATTTATTAATCTCTTATTCTGTCAATTGGATAACGTAATAATCAATAATGTGTATGGCTGACTATCACCTCACAAACCAATGTAACATATTTTATATCATCAATAGTGAAATGTTATTATAATTATTTTTTAAATTTTTATGTTTTATAATGTTGAAATATTAATTATTATTTAAATTTAAAATATCATATAATGTCTTCCCTTTACATCCATTGAAAAATTATATCATCAATCGTGTGATTGGAAGACTACCACTACAAGATGCGATGTGATTTTTTGAATACTACATTCCAAGAAAGGTATTTTTAAGATTAATTCAAGAAATTTTAATATATTCATAATATAATTATAACTATGTTAATATAAAATAACACATACATTTTTTTCATTAAGATCTTTGACTATTTAAAATAACACTCAAGAGTATATATGTCATACTATCTCCATGATTCTACCATCGATCATTTCTAATCACCATATTTCATTATTTATTTTAAAAGATTATTTTATAAATAATGATTATATTTATTTATTATTATTATTAAAGATAATATCGAATATGTTACCCAATTATTATTGTCAACCATCTGCTGCAACTTTGAAATAATGAACTAAGAATCTCAAAACAGCCGACATTGACATGAATGAATACATAATTACATATTCAATTTATATAAATGAAATAAATGGTTTATATATATGGTATTAAACAAAGATATTTATATTAAGGAAACAAATAATTTATGTAAATTTTTATATAAGAGATAAAGGATATACACAAGAAGTTTACACTAAAAGTAATGGATTTTTAATCTTTCATTATCTTTTAAGAGACACATACAATTTTCACTACATATTACTTTTATGTGATGTATATATATTACATTTGAATGTTATAACCTGAATATATTTGTCATCGTGTTATTTTTATTTTAATATTATGCTACCTCTTCCTTGGGGTTTATGATTCCTAAGTTACCAAGTTGGTAGGAATTTATTACACATTGTCATCATCATTTGCAATTGACTACAATTATTCTTCCCAGGTAATTTTTTTTGATATTTCTTGTCATGACATGTCCTAGTGGGGCCCTAGATGCAACTCCCCATGCCTGCCTCCAATAGGCCAGGGTCTAGTGACTAGAACCGAGTAGGCATGCTAATAACATGGGATGCATTGCCTATAAACATGTACACATGTACACACATCTCCAAGCCCACAAAGTTGAAAATTAAAAACTACTAAAAATGGAAAGGATGCATGCATACACTAAAACCCAACCAATATATTATGATAGGAATGTAAATTACAATAAGTGTAAGACCCTTGCCCAAAAGTACAATTCCACCAAAAAGAAAGTTTGTAACAAAGTCCAACCTCTAAGAATGGTTCTAGGACTGTAGTATGTAGCTCTAGAAACACAGATCATCCTGTCTGATTTCATAGAGTACTGTCCAGTCCTGGTCTGCCTAGAATCCTCTCAAAGGCTCGCTCTTCTGTACAAGACACGACTCATGCGGGAAAAGCCCATGCAGGGGTGAGTATAACAATACCTAGTAGGATACCCTGAAACCAAAAAGGAAATACAACAAGGGATAATACCACAAAGGAAAGATACAGTTTGCTTCACACAGTATATGTCTAAAGAACATAACACAAGAATATCCAGATATAATCATGCATAATTGACTATCACTAATACCACTACAAGGATCCATCATGAAGATTCCACTAAGCATGAAACTGAGAGAACACACTCCTAGGTCTGAAGAGAGAGTTACGAAGTACTCGTTCCGAGAGAACACTATCCACCAGTACCTTGAGAACATGATGCTCAGATGAGGATCACAACCAAGTCATGGGGTGATTCTGACAACTCAGTCTGAGCTAATCCAGTAATGAGAGGATCAGTGCCCGGGTAAAGTTGGTCACGTCGATACAAAGAACACGACCTAGGGTTCCAGGAAAGAATAGAGGATCTGGGTATTAGTCTCCTAGAGGAGATTCCTTCAAATCTATTTAGGGAGTTCTGCTTAAGGGATCATACTCCTATGTAAAGTAAATGATACTGGAACCTTCATGGAAGTGACCAAGTGTACAACCCCTAAGAGAACTATTCCAAGTCACCGAAGACAAGTGGATCAAGTCAACCAGAAAAGGATACAGGGCATTTAGTGTGGTTACATATCTTGTTCCTTGACCCCAAGTATTGCTCATGAAAATGGCCCATGTAATTCGTTCAAGCCATGTAAAACCAAACTACACAGTGTGTAGAAAAGGTACACGCCTTGTTCCTTGACCCCGGGTATTGCCCGTGTAACCGGCCCGTGTCATTCAGCATATTGGATATAAAGGAAGTACACAGTGTGTAGAAGAATCACACACCATGTCCAAGCACCTGGGCTCGCTCCGTGTACGCTGGCCATGTGCCCGTACGCGACCTCTGTCTGTGTCTGTGTCACCTGCCCGTGTACCAGTACACAGGGTATCCCGTGTATCTTGTTGGGTCTGGCCAGGGAGGGGTATACACGGCGTGTCCTTGGTCGTGTACCCTTCCAATGTCTATGTACTCTAGGATTTCATGCGATGCAATCCCGCCGATGAACACACGCCATATAGCCCATTTTACATTGTGTGTAGTTGGGAAAATTCTATAATCATCGTCTTCCTCCACGTGCTTCAGCTAATGATCTGGATCTTCATCCAACTGCCTGATCATCATGAAACTCTTTATTTGGGGTTTTCCCGTCCCTAAGATACTGATTCCTTCAGTTTCGAGCTTCTGATCGGACATGAAAATGTGTCCCGATCAATCTGCATGAAAACACTTAAAGAACATGAACTTCTGAACCGCATCGATTCATCCACCGCCATCGCCTTCACACCTCCATTAGGTCACCATGAAGTTGGATATTTTATCTCATATCATTGCTTCAACAAATGAATGTGAAATGATCTATTTCCTACATGAACGCGTAAAACACAACGAAGAACGTGAGGGGCAATTTTGCAGCAGATTCCCTTGCCTGCTTGGGTAGAAGTGATGACCCTCTCATCCTCTATAACTCTCCCCTCTCTCTCCTACCAGAATGTGCCTCCTTTTTGTTGGGGGATGTGCTCGGGCTTCACCATTTCCGCCCACCTTGAGGGGTCTTGCTTCCTTCCTTTATTTCTTTTTGAATAAAAAATGAACTACTACTACAAGAAGGGCGAACATTGATCGTTTTTCGTGACGATCCTGGTTTGCTGCTGGTAGATTGAAAACCAAAACAATCTCAAGAATCAAATCCTCAAATTCCTGAATGAACTCATCCCACAGGAATGATGGACCCGTGGGATAATATGTTAATGGATTAGTCCGTGTTCATCATGGAAATCAAAAAACGAAGAAGGAGAAATCAAGACAAACATCCTACCTGGATTTTTTGGCGATCGTCAGCGATGATCTGGTCACTACGTCATCATCACCGCGTTGGGAGGTTTCCTCCAGATCCTCCAATGCCACTATGGGTTTCAAGGTAATGGAAAATGTAACCCTGATCCCCCACAAAATCTCCATTTAAAAAGATAATGGATTTCTCTATATCAAAGATTTAAATAAAATATTTTAATAAAATATTTTATTACGGATGCGTCCAAAAACCATATTTTACTACCAACCTGTTCCGACCAATGTTAGGTCGTTACTAAGTTAAAAATTCTGTTTTTAATGCAATGGTGCCCTCATATTTCTTATCCGAGCACCCGTTCATGAGTTATTCCACTTTTTCAGGAAAACCTCACGTGTGCATTTATTTAATTATTAAATTAACTTCAAACATTTGTTTCGGGCTCACCAGGCCTCAGAACTGCATTCCACCTTAGAGCCTGGTCTTGAATTAATTCCCATATATTATTAAAATAATACATGTAAAAATTAGGGACATTACAGCACACCCACCTTTGGAATTTTATATCCCTAAAAATCCAAAACAAAGTCTACACAAAAAGATGTGGGTGATGCACGCATATCTGAGCCTCCTGCTCCCACATGCTCTCATGGAGATTCTTGTCTGGCCACCGGACACACACTAAGGGAATAGCTCACCCACAAAGGATCTTCTCTTTCAATCCTCGATCTCCACTGGGTACTCAACAATGTTCGCTCCAACATCGATGTCCAGCTCACCCCAGTCGATAACGTGCGATGGATCATGCACATACCTCCATAGCTGCGACACATGGAAGACATTGTGTACCCAGTCCATATGAGGAGGTAGATCCAAGTGATACGCCACCTCACCGACTCTACTTAGAATTTGAAAAGTTCCAACAAACCTCGGAGACAGCTTTCCGCCATGGCCAAATCATTGCAATCCCCATCGAGGTGAGACCCGAAAGAACACATGGTCTCCCTCCTCGAACTCCAAGGGCCTCTGACTCCTATTGGCATATGACTTCTTCTTAGTCTATGCATCCTTCATCCATTCCTTGATGTCCAGAACCTTCTATATAGTAGCTCTCACCGTCTTTGGTCCCATGAGTGCTGACTCTCCCGGGTCAGTCCAACAAAGTGGCGACCTATAGGGTCGCCCGTACAGATCCTCAAATGGTACCATACCAATAGTGGAATGATTAATGTTATTATATGCAAATAGCAGTAGTGGTAGGTGATCCTCTTAGCTATGAAAGAAGTCAAATATGCATGCTTGAAGAATATCCTCCAGGATGTGGATGGTCCGCTCTGTCTGACCATCAGTCTGGGGATGAAATGATCTGTTCAAGCGTAACTGAGTACCAAAATCTTCCTTCAATCCCTTCCAAAAATAAGATGTGAAATGAGCATTATGATCTGAGACGATCGCGGATGTCACTCCATGAATTCGTACTATCTCATGTACGTAGAGGCGTCCCAAGATCTCCACTGAACTCTGCTCCCATATGGCTAGAAACTGGGCCGACTTGGTGAGTCGATAAACGATCACCTAGATGGAATCATGTCCCCTTGACATACGTGGTAAACCCGTCACGAAGTCCATGGATATCCTTTCCCACTTTCACTCTGGCACCTGAAGGGACTGAGTCGAACCTACTAGCACTTGGTGCTCAGCCTTTACTTCCTAACAAGTAAGGCACTGAGAAAAAAACTCTTCCACACACTTCTTCATTCATGGCCATTAGAACTAACATTAGAGGACCTGATACATCTTTTCCAAGACTGGATGTACTTCCAAAAGAGATGTATGGAACTCCCTTAGAACTTTCACCCACAACATCACTGGTACTACTGTGCACCCTCTAAAAAGAACAATGTGCTCCCCACCTTCAGAAAATCCATCAGCTGCAACACCTGTGGATATCTGAGCACGTAGAGTCTCACAGCTAGCATCCTCGAGCTGTGCTTCCCTGACTCAATGTAAGAGTGGAGGGTTAACAACCATCAACTGAAGGTAAGCTCCCTCATCCCCATAAACGTAGGATAATTTTAAGGAGCCCAACTACCTCATCACCTCATCCTGTAAAAGTGGAATAGATATTCTACAGAGAGAATCTTCCACCACATTCCCCTTCCCAAGAGTATAAATGATATCGAAGTCAGTATCCTGGAGCAACTCAAGCCATCACCTCTATCTAAAATTCAGATCCTTCTGAGAAAAGATATATCTGAGAATCTTGTGATCAGAGTAGATGGTAAACCACTCGCCCATCATGTTGTGCTGCCACATCTTCAATGTGAAGACTACCACTTCCAACTTAAGATCATTGGGCACGTAGTTCTTCTCGTGTGGCCTCAACTAAATTGAGCCATAAGAAATCACCACTTTCCTCTGCATCGGGACACAACCAAACCCGGTTCCTGATGCGTCACAGAACACTATGTACTCAACACCCTCCTTCGGTAATCTCAAGATCGAGACGCTCGTAAAACACTTTCTCAACAGCTAGAAAGACTATTGGCATCTCTTGGTCCACATGAAAGGCTGCGTCGTTTGGGTCAAAGCTGTAATGAGTGCTACAATCCTATAGAAATGAATAATGAATCCCTGATAGTAGCCTTCCAACCCATGGAAGCTCTACACCTCCTTCATGCTCTGAGGAGGATCCCATGATAGAACTACCTCCACCTTGGCTGGGTCCACTACTACACCATCTACTGAGATAATGTTCCCATAAAGGGGACCTCTTGTAACCATAACTAAGACTTCAAGAGTTTCCAATACAACTGTATCTCTCAGAGTGTGTCCAGAACCATCCTTATGTGTGTCACATGCTCCTCCTCGGACATAGTGTATAGAAGGATATCATCGAGAAAGACCACTACAAGCCAGTATAGATAGGTTTAAAAGATCCGATTCATGAGCCCCATGAACACTGTCGGGGCATTCGTCAAGCCGAAGGGCATCACCAAGTACTCATAGTGACCGTAGCGACATCTTAAAGTCATATTCGGTATATCCTCCTCCCGTACTCCCAACAGGTGATAACCTTATCGTAGATCCTCCTTTGAGAACCATAGTGCCCCTCTCAACTTGTCGAAGAGGTCATCGATCCCTGGTAGGGGATAATGGTTCTTTATAGTCACGTGATTCAACTGCCGGTAATCCACACATAGCCTCAACCTCCCATCTGCCTTTTTGTAAAACAACATTGGGGCCACCCATGGTGAAATGCTGGGTCTATCAAAGCTCTTTTTCTAAATGTCATCCAACTGCACCCTCATCTAACGAAGATCTACTGGAGCCATTAGATATGCTGACTCTTATATTGGTGTCTTCCCGGTTTGAAACTAAATGCAGAAATCTATCTCCCTATGGGGAGGTAGCCTGGGGATAATCTTCGGGAAGATGTTATAGTACTCATCCACTACTGATGGAAATTGGAAACTCGTAACATCTGCTACACCAAGGGCTAGGCTAGCCAAATGATGTGAAATCGGCTGTGCACTCCTATGCATGAGTCCTTCATGTGCTGCCTGGGTCTCTCTTTCATAGAAAAAAGAGAACCTCATTATTTCACTACGGACACACCACATCCTTCACCTAATACAGTCGATTTGTACAAGAACTATGGATAGACAATCCATACCAAGAATGACATCGTACGACCTTGAAACTACCACCAAGAGCTTCAAACCGAAAATCTCGCCACCAAGGGTTAGGTATTACTATCTACAGAGGTGTGTGATCTCTAAATCTTCTCTAATAGGTGTTTCTAAGCACATGGTTCGAGTCAAAGACTCAACAAGAATCTCATGGTCTCGAAAAATATAAACAGCCAGAAAGGAATAACGAGAACCTGTGTCTATCAATACAGCAACCAATGTAGAAAAGACACAGATAGTACCTCTAATCATTCTAGGAGTACCTGGGTTATAACCCTCTATAGCCTGCAGATGTCCCTACCTCTATCCACCAGCTCCCTGGGCCTGGGGTGGACCTCCTGGGGGTGGTAGTGGAAAAGGGTCAAAACACCAACCACATCCAGCTGCTCTACCCGCTCTTTTACCACGTTCAATGCCCTGTGGATCTATCTGTTCCACATGTTTCCTCTGCCTTGGTGGTCGATCCCCTGATCCCATGTCATTAGTATGGAGGGTCGTACAATCCAGAGCGAGATTCCCCCTTCCATCACATGAGTAGCATTGCATCTCTCAAGGCTGGCTGGATCCACCCTACGAACCTTGTAACATAGATCCCATGTCCTGGGATCTCCTCTGAAGATGTCTCCCACACATGGGTCCCTGAGGTCAGCTCCCAGCTGCTGATGTCTCTGCTCCAGCTCGCCCACTACTGACATTATTCGGCTGTCACTGCTCTTCCAAGGAGCTCTCGACCACCAGATCCCACTCGAGGACCCCAGCATAAGTAGGAATTCTCATAGGGATGATGTTTTCCCGGATATCTCTGCACAAGCCCCGATCGACAGTCCGAGCTATGAAGTACTAATCCCTGACTAAATCCATCAAGTACCATAAGAGGTCGGTAAACCATGATGAATAGTCATCCACCATTATGGTTTCCTGTTGAAGTTGGAGAAGCTCTTGTATGCGTACTACTCTGAGGGAAACCAGTGAAAACTACTCTCTAAAAAAATGCTCAATCTCCGACCAAGCGAGTGTCCCCTCGTCGTGAGTTTGGATAACCAAAATCCACCATCGTCCAGCCGAGCCCTATAGAAGTCTCGCTGCTAGGATCAAAATCTAGTCTGCTGGTGTCCTGACCAAATGGAAGACTCCAGCCACCACCTCATGCTAGTCCTCTGCTGCCTGAGGCTCAGGCTCGCCATGAATCTTGAGGGGTCTCTATCTCTGAAACTCATGGAGTGCGCTCAGCCTGCGCTCCTCCTCCACTGGTACAGTTGGCACTAAACACAGCTCCATGGGTGGCAGGATAACTGGAATACCACCTGGTGGTAAAACTGGTGGATTGGGTCCTTGTATAGAAGCTTCAACACTTAGTGGGTCATCCTCGTGATCGAGCTACTGGATCATAGTGGGTGCGCGTCGCTGAGGCATCCTGTAAATAAACATGATGTATCACATTCAGTGAGTATATCTGGAGAGATGACTAAAAAAAAACATGGAAACCACAACCCATTCCTATATGATGCATGAAACATTATTTCCCTCTAACTAGTGTTCTCATGTTCCGAGTCGAAAATCAAGTTATTAGAGTCCTGGTGTATGGATACGTCAGCCGCCCGCACCAACACTGGGGGTACCTAGTCTAAAATATGAACTCGAAACACTTAACACTGTTTCCCCAAACCAACTCACAGACTCTCGGTCCTATGGTAGAAATGACCAGCTCTAATACCACTCTGTTATGACATGTCCCCGTGGGGCCCAAGCCACAAATCCCTAAGCCCACATCCAATAGTCCTGGGGATGTTTACAAGCACCGAGTAGGAATGATACTAACATGGGAGGCATTTCCTATAAACGTGTACACATGAACACACATCTCCAATCCCACAAATCTAAAAAGTAAAAACTATTAAAAATGGAAATGATGCATGCATACACTAAAACCCAACCAATACTATATGACATGAAAGTAATGTTCATCAAGTGTATATCCCTAGGCCAAAAGTACAAGCCCGCCAAAAATAAAGTTTGTAACAAAGTCCAACCTGTAAGAAAGGTGTTGGGACAGTAGTTTGTAGCCGTAGGAACACACCTCGGTCTGTCTGATCTCACGGAGTACCGTCTGGTCCTTGTCTGCCTAGAGACCTGTCAAAGGCTTGCTCATCTGTAAATGACACGACACGTGCGGGCAAAGCCCGTGCAGAGGTGAGTATAACAATACCCAGTAGGACACCCCGAAACCACAAAATAAATACAACAAGGGGAAATACCACAAAGGAAAGATATAGTCAGCTCAACATAGTATATGTCTAAAGAGTATACAATAACAATTTTGAGATATACTCATGCACAATCGACTATCACAAATACCACCTCTAGGATCTAGCTCGACGATTCAACTAAGCATGCAACAAGGAGAACACACTCCTAGGTATGAAGAGTTAGGTATGAAGTACTCGTTCTGGGAGAACACACTCCATATGTACCTTGAAAACATGATGCTCATATGAGGATCAAATCCAAGTCATGGGGTGATTCTGACAATTCAGTCTGAGCAAATCTACTAAGAAAAGGATCAACACCTGGGTAAAGTTGGTTATGTCGATACCAAGAAATCTAACTAGGGATCCAGGAATGAATAGAGGATCTAGATCTTAGTCTCACATAGGGGATTCCAATAACTCTATTTAGGGATTTCTATTGAAGGGATAATACTCTGTTGTAAAGAAAAATGATACCAGAACCTTCAGGGAAACGACCATGGGTATGAACCCTAAGAGAACTAGTTTAAGTCACAGAAGAAAAGTGGCTCAAGTCAACCAGAAAAGGTTACACGGCGTGTATTATGGTTACATACCATATTCCTTGACCCCGGGTACTACCCATGCAAACAACCCATGTCATTCATTCAAGTCGTGTAAAACCAATCTACACGTCGTGTAGAAATGGTACACGATGTGTTCCTTGACTCGGGGTATTGCCAGTGTAACCAGCCCGTGTCATTCGGTTTGTCAGATAGAAAGAAACTACACAACATGTAGACTAATCACACATCATGTCCGTGCACTTGGGCTCACTCCGTGTACGCTGGCCATGTGCCCGTACACAGCCTATGTCCGTGTCCGTGTCACATGCCCGTGTACCAGTACACGTGGTATCCCATGTATCTGGCAGGGTTTGGTCGGAGAGGGGTATACACAATGTGTCCTTGGCCGTGTACCCTGCTCATGTACGTGTACTCTCCTAGTGCACACCATGCAATCCAACCCATGAACACATGCCGTGTAGCCCACAATACACGGCATGTAGTCAGGAAAATTCCAGAATCATCATCTTCCTCTGCGCGCTTTGGCTAATCCTCCAGATCATGATCCAACCATCCGATCATCACGAATCTCCGGATTTGGGGTCGTTCTGCCCCTATGAAACTGATTCTGTCAGTTTCAGGCTTCCGATCGGCCCTAAAAATGAATCCCAATCAATCTGCATGAAAATGATCGAAGAACAGGAACATCTGAACCACATCGATTCATCTGCCGTAGTCACAATCGCACCTCTGTTTGGTCACCTTGACGTTGGATCCTTGATCTCAGATCGTTACATCAACAAACGAATTTACAACGATCGATTTCATCCAAGAACGCGTAGAACGAATAGATGAACACAAGGTGGAAAACAAGAATCAACATGAGGGGAGATAGATGATCGTTGTTCGTGACGACCTGGGTTTGCCACCGTTAGATTGAACACCAAAACAATCTCAAAAATCAAATCCTTAGTTCCCCGAATGAACCCATCCCACAAGAACGATCGACCCAAGGGCCAATTTGTTAATGTATTTGTTCATGTTCATCATGGAAATCAAAAACAAGGAAGAAAAAATGAAGACAAACATCCTACCTGGATTTCGCAGCATTTGTCGGTGATGATCTGGTCACTGCCTCATCGTCGCCGCATTGGGAGGATTCCTTCAGAGCCTCCATAGATGCCAAGGGTTTCAGGGTTATGGAAATTGTGACCCTAATCCCATGTGAAATCTCAATTAAAAAAATAATGGATTTCACTGTAACAAAAATTAAAATAAAATATTTTAATAAAATATTTTAATATGGTTGCGTCCAAAAACCAGATTTTACTACCGACCTTTGCCGGCCGATGTTAGGTATTTCCTAATGTAAAAAACGCGGTTCTGAAGGCAATGGTGTCCTCAAGTTTCTGATCCGAGCACCATTTCATGAGTTATTCCACTATTTCAGGAAAACCACACACACACATTTATTTAATTATTAAATTAAATTAAATAATTTGTTCAGGGCTCACCAGGCCTCAGAACTGCACGCCACCTCATATCCTGGTCTCGAATTAAATCCCATATAATATTAAAATAATACATGGAAAATCCAAGACATTAAATTTCTTTTTTAAAACTAATTTATTTTATTATTTTATATTAATTAGTTAATTTTTTTATAGTTCCTATTTTATTTTATTTTTCAAAATGCTCATGAAAATAATTTTAACATAAGATAAATTTATTTCCCAACTCGACCAAAATTCATATTTTTTATATATCTTTGTTCCATAAAAAAAATTCATGAATTATTTGAAGATTTTCCAAATGATTAATTCAATACATTTTTATTAATTATTTCTTTTTAATTTTATTTGATATTAATCTTCATGCATGTTTCTAAACATGGTACATTTAATCTTTTTAATGATTATGTTTTGGTGAATTTTTTAACATATAATGTATGTATGAAATTAACCCTTATCCCGAACACCCAATTAATTAATGAACCAATTATATTTTTTCTAGTTTATTTTTAAATAATTTTTCTTTCTATAATATTATTTAATAATATGTTTCATGTACATGTGATTTCAGGTTGAAAATGTTATTTTCCTAAATGAATATTCGATGAGACATTTCAATGACATTTTCATCAATGAAGACAACAATTTATGTAAAGTATTTCACAAAAATTTTGTATACATATCTCTTAATTATATACATATCAAAAGTTCCATTAAATTTATTATGGTAATACATTATTTATCTTCGTCTATTGAATAATTTCATCATAAAATTTCCTTTGATTACGATATGAGGAAATATTTTTATACCCATTTTTATTCAATTGAAAATTCCTATCCTTATTCCTTATGATTTATTTTTTATGTGGTACCAATGTGAATTTACATGGTATGATTGTGACTGGTAGACCAATAATTATATATCTCTCAAATTCATTATGTTGTTTTTTTGTTTCATTAAATGTCTGGAAAGGGATTAGGGAGTGGGCTTACCCATTATGGGACATGTGTTCTATATAATATTATATTGGTATATATCCTTGACACATGATTATGTCATGTTTTTATATTACTATCAAATATAATATAATGATGTGGTCTTTTAATAACATGTTTCTTATATTTGGATTCAGTGTGATTTCTCACAACCCTACCCTTTTATGACATCTTATTTTACCTTTGACTCAAAAGTTATATTTTACATTCTAGAATATCCCTTTATTGGTGTTTTTAGATCACCAATTTCATTAGTATGATTCCCACGGTTATCATACTCATTTTTTGGAGCTCAAATGGACATATATGCTCACATATAAGAATTAAATATTGTGTGTAACTATTGAATATAATGTAAAAATTCCTATTTATTTTTTTGGGAATAGAGCTATAATAATTAAATTGGAAACCTAGGGATATGTGATTAGAAAATGGTAAGTATTTAATAATACCATGAAAATTTATGAAATATAGAGTAAGAAAATTACAACTAAACACTACTATGTGTTTATACTATAAATGGAAGTGGCTGTAGAATAGTTGTGCTTAGTGGAATAACATTGAATAGGGTCTGTTAAGCTAGACATTATTATCACTACATGAATGATAAAACACATTACTTCACACCAAGTTTGAAACACTTGTTGGCATTCTATGGAAATTCTCAAAACTATTTACTAACCATTATGAATCACCCTAAAAATGTTATGTTTTAAAATATAATATGAATCATTAAGAAGGATAAGATTGTTTGAAACTTATACACTCATAATTAAGGATAAACATTTCATTTAAATGTAATTAATTTTTGGTTCATTGGTATTCCTTTTTCATGTTAATTATTTCTCATCATGAATATTTTATTAAATTAGTTAAAAAATTTAAAAAAGATAATTAATTCCATCAACCAATTTCATGTAAAATATTATAATGTACTTGTCATGATGATTACTATAATGGTAATAGTAGTTAATTTTATTTATTATTAAAAAATAGAATATAGATGGATTTCCATACACATAAAATATGAGAAAGACACTATCACATTTAATTTCATGTGTTAAATTTTATAAATTAATGAATACTTAATTTCATACATGTTAATAATGAGGTGTGAGACACCATGGAACCTTACTTAATGGAAATGGATAATTATTTATGTATGGAAAAAGAGGTAATGAACTAAGTAATGAATGATTATTAATAATATGTATGGTTAAAAAGGTTTTGGGAAAAGTGTTTATCCTAAGGAGAAATTAGTTGATTTATTCCATAGATTTGTGGAATTTTTTATTGTCCTTTTTTATTCTTATGTCCATTTATTAGATCCTCAAGAAATATGTTATTTAAATCATTTATGTTGAATGATTATTTTTTTAGGAGATGAAATTTGAGTATAATATTGCTGATGTATTTTTTATTGAAAGAGTGATTGTTAGACGAATCATGAAACTTATAATCATGGTTATAAAAGAGGTTTATTTTTTTATTTTCATGTATATATTTTAATGGTACTAATGTCTTTAAATGGTGATTTAATTATAATATTATATATTAGAGAAAACATCTTTATTGAGGAAAATATAATTATTTAGATGTTCTCAATGATGATATAATTATTGAGATTTAATATTATTTTATTTTTCATGAAAAAAATACTCTATATAGAATAAATTAAATGTTAATAATTTATTGTTTGATTAATATTATTTTTATTATTTTTATATCATTTCGGGTAACATTATTGTTTATATATTGATATTGTCTCAGAAAATGGGAAATATTCATGTTGGGTGGAAACTCATCATATCTGGAAAGTCCATTGGGATCGAAACCACAACCAAAGGATGATAAGTGTGCAATTAATATCACTAGAATACACACCAAATTTTTTAGTAAGAAATTATTGTTTACATAAATATACTGACTAAAAACAATTATATATGTTTTGTAAAAAATAATATATAATCCAAAAAAATTAAATATTTATAATTAATGGGTGATTAATGATATTTTTCTGGAAATGTTTCTTTCGATGAATGAATATGTAACCCTTTCTCAATCATGGGATTTAATATAGAATATTAGTTTCAATGAAAAAAATCAAAATTTTAAATACTGATGAAATTTTTGGTAAAGGGTAGTTAAATTTTTGGAATATTATATATTGATCCTTTAGTATAACATTATTTTCATATTTTTTATTAATTAATATGAAGGATTATACATTTTTTTACCTAATTTGAAACACTTCATTTTTAGTTAATATTTATTAAGAAGAGTAATATATTTTTATAATTCGGTGGATTATGAGAACTAATTGAATTTTAAATCAGTACTTTGAGAATAAACAATGTCTTCTTGAATACTTATTGTTTATAAAAACAAATGGAATTTTAAAAATAATATTTTTAATGTATTAAATTTTAAATATTTTTTATGTATATTGACATATATATATAGTCATTATGGTAAATTTATCCACCAACTTTTGAGAAATGAATATGAAATTAAAATATGATTCATTTTAAATAAATTGACTGTTAGTTATACTCAAAGAATAATAATATGATGTTCACATAAGTGGACGTAATTTAAAAATAAATTATTAGAATTTGATCCAACTTTACCCTACTGAAGAAACATAGGTTAGTGTTATTTGACATAACCATTATTATCCCATCTCCAAATTTCAATGAAAAATATTTATTAATAATTTTTATGTTGTATTTTTCCAAAAAATATATTTTTTATGCTCAATCACTTTATTAAAGATAATACGTTCATATTGAGTGGGATAAATTCTGAGAATGGTGAAATATTATACATCCATAATAACATTGTCAAAAAGGAATACTACTTTTTTTATATTTATTACAACACATAACATTGATACTAAATGAATGAATATTTTTAAATATTATAGTAATTATATTTTAATTTAATTCTAAGACACGAATTTGATAAAAAATATTCATAAATATTCATGGAAATAAATTTAAATTAATATATGTATTGATAAATATATGTTAAATCGGTACATGATTTCTAATATAGACAAGTTATTTTTAAAAATAATTTTCAATTAAAATTTATTATTTTTTTGTGATAACATATTTTAATAAAAAAAATTATCTTTTAGAAATTTTTTTGATTATATTAAAAATATTATTGAAATGATAATATCACTATTAATTTAGGGAGAAGTTATTTTATTTACTGAAAAATTTTATTTTTTATTGAATTGTGAATATTACGAATTTTCATTGAAATTATTTTATATAAATTCAATTGGGTAATTTAAATGTAAAAATATATTTTTTATTTGATATTAATGTAACATATAAACCAATTTATTTATAATAATATTTTTTTATTTAATTTTAATATTCAGTTTTTCCGAGTTTTTTAATGTTAATTTTCATGCATAAAAATGTTGGTTAATGAAAACTATAGTTAAATGAATAATATTTGTCCTTCTTAATTAATTAAATTATCTCAAATTAAATAATAATTTATATTGAATTCTTATATTATATATATATTTATTTGAACCTAAATTCATATAATTATTTTTTCTAGTCATAGTGATAATATAAGATCATAGATTTCAGGAAAATTTATTTCTAGCCTTCCAAAAAGACAACTCATGTGGTCCTTAATAAGCGATCCAATTTAGGAACTTCTATGTGAAGTTATCCATCCTCACAATGAATCTAAATTATTATATAATCATTATGAATAATCAAATATGTAATAAAATTAATGTATAAAGATATAATTATATTGTATATTATTAGATTTTGTTTTGATAATGAAATAACATTTAACAATGTAATCCTCTATAAATAGGGATACAAATCCATAATATGTGTGCATCACATTCTATAATAACATGAACATAAGTAATTTTCTTTTCATTATCACCATCAATAAATATTAATGAAGAAATAATTATTATTTTTAAAATAATATAAATAAAGTTTTTTTTACTCTCTAAAATTTACATATCATATAAAATCGAACAATTTTATCTATTCAAAAAAAATTACATCATTCATGTGTATGAAGGACTTATGCCTATCAATACAATGGGATTCATTTTTTTAACAAATCAAAAGGATGGTAAATCTATATTTATTTATAGAAGTAATAGTATATTTATTATATAATTATTACTATTGAAATATAAATTTTTACAAATAGCATATTCTCTTCATGGTTGTACATAGTTCATTCGTCATTACCATATTTAATTATAATTTTTAAAAATATAAATAATTTAAAAAAATTTAATTATTCCCGGAATATATTCCAATATATGATTGAACAATAATATTTTTGACTATGGTAAACACACCAATTCCATTTTGAATTTATGAATAGACCATCCGAAAAACACCAGAAAATTGATATTATTCAAAGTAATTAAATATTTATTTCAAAAAAATAAAGTAATGATTTTATTTATTATGAATTAAATCCCTATGTAGTTTTGATGAAAAAATTATATATTATTATTAAATAGGAGATAATGTATGTACCTGTCATCTCAGGACATAAGGTATGGGATTTCAGGTCTCATTTTTACTTCCATTATAAATATTCCATATTTCCCACTTATTAATTTTGTTTGTGGTATATATTGACAATATGAATGATATTTCATGAATCTCTATATATTTTTGGTGTCCTATTTTTTATCGATGATACTTATTTCATTGTTTTATTGATTGAAAATTTTCCCATGTGATAATGGTTTATTACGCAATTTCTTCAATATTCAAGATTATTTAGGATTAAGTCCCCTTTCGAATGATTTTTTTTCATATTTATAACATAAACAATAAAATTTATCTTATAATATTTTCAACCATTATATTTTTATTTAATGATATGACTTTACTCAATTTTGTAATTAATATAAATAAAAACAAGTTTTTAAGAAAAACATACCCTATTTATCAGTTCAGTCAAAAAAATTACTACCATATCCCGGTTTTATTAATGTATATTCATGTATATTTTTAATGCTATAAAATGATTTATTGACTAATTTTATGACATTTTTATAATTTGTTTAAAAAAATCAATTAAATTCAATATTTTTTTTGAATAAGTTTTTTTATCATTATTATGATTGTATGAATGTATTGTTTTTTATTTTATTCAAAATGAAAAAAGTAACCCACCATAAAGGCCACTCATGTTTTTCAAAATTCCAGTATTTGTTTCCATTTTTATTATTAATGAAAATATTTTATAATTTTTCAAATATTCATGGACCTCAGTGATGTGATTAAAATGTGAATGATTATTGAAATAGATAAATAATGTTCTTACCATTTAATGAAAACAAATTCTATAATAATTACTTATGATGTTATAGATTTCCTATAGATAATTATATATATATATATATATATTATAATACATTTCTTTGAAGGTTTATTTTGTTATATATGTTCATCTATCAAATTTTATTAATATATAATTTCCATTAATTATTATATAATGCAATATTAGAGAACCCATTTATACATGGGAAATTATTTTTATATTCCTATATCTGAGTTCTTTATATAGAACTCATATGGAAGTACATGATATAAATATAATTAGAGGGACCATAATTATATATCCTTCTAATTCATTGGGTATTTTTTTTGTCTCATGAGGAGTAAGGTTTGGGATTAGTTAGTGAACCTAATACATTATGAGACTCTACCCACTAAGTGGTGTTGTTTCAAAAGATAAAATTGATTTATTTTTATGTTGTATCTTTATTTACAATGATTACATGATCTTTTGATAAAATTTTCATTATGTTATGCATATAATTGATTAGTCATGTAACTTCCAAAATATATTGTTTTATATTTGACTCCTAGGATATTTTTTTAATTTAATGTCTCTTTCATGCATGTTGTATAAGTTGAGGATAATAATGTACATGAAAAAAATAACTAAAAAAGAAAACACAAGAAAATGAAAGAGGATCATTACCTCTTGAACTCTTCTCATCGAGATCCTCCTTAAATCCATTGGTTTTGGCATTTTGTTGAGACAAGAAGGATGTGGACGTGGGTAAGGTTATTTGGAAGAGTATTTTGAAGAAAATAGATAAGGATCAAGGCATTAGTGGTGTGAGAGGATGATTGGGTGCATGTGGTATTTATAGTGGAGGAGATGAAGGGTTTTGCATTATTTAAATCATTAGTTAAATAATTTTACTAAAGATAATGAATAATCTTCATTCATGTGAATCCAAATTTTAATAATTCCATGTGATTTCGATCTAATGACTACTTACATCAGCCATGAATTAAAAATAATAAATTAATTTATTTATTTATCAAATTTTGTTAATTAACTTATTTAACTATTCACAAAAAACTCATGAATTTCAGAAAAATCCCTTAAATTGTCCCTTACAAATTTTCAACGTGTAGAATTCAGAAATAAAGACATTTTTTATATAATTTTCTAAATATGAATAACTTAATTTTTAAATAAAATACAAATTTATTTGAAGAATAACAATTATAAAAATATAACTCATCTTACAACACCTTGATAAATTAATCATGTTCCCTAAAAATTGTCTTATAAACATAAGAAAATAAAACAATAATTTATGATAATATTTCATGATAACACATTTTTATTTTAATTATTTAATTTACTCAGTTTTTTATTTAAATATCTACGACTTTCAAAAATACCAACACTTATATAATGATCATATTATCAGTTATATGATAACCAAATTATTATATATTAATGTGTGAGGTTACTAAACATTTGGTTGATTTACTATTAACGATCGTCATATTACTATTCATTAATTTATGCTATTATTCATAAGGGTATTTTAATATTCATTAAGGTATTTTACTATCCAGAAGGGTTTATTACTATTCAAAAAAAATAATGTTGGTACTATCAGACTCTAATGAACATATTAATCGCAACTATGTATGTGCATTTTTTGGAATTCCATACAAAAGTGAAAAAATATGTTAAATTGCTAGTTTATAACTATCACTTTAAAAAATATTGTCATTATATATAGACTCGGTGTTTCATAAATAAATTAATGTTTATTTGTAAAACCTTATAGAGTTACAATCTCCCCTTGCATCCTTGTGATTTTTATTTAATATTAAAAAATATATGGTACCTTTACCACATAGCATTTTCAGATTCCCATTCTTCTTAGTCAACCATGTTGTTTCTTGATAAAACACTTACCTGGAAGATCACCTAATACTACAACACTAATTTTCTATGATTATGAATCTGAATAGGTCTCTCTTCATAAGAATTCTCTACTTCCAAATGATTGGTTTCTGGGATCATGACATGAGATGATTTAGGCCCATACTTTCTCAACATCAAAATATGAAAAACAGTGTGTATCTAAGATTACCATAAAGGAAATTCTATTTGGAAGGAAACATGGACAACTTATCCTAGTATTTCATAAGGTCCAATGTATTGTGGACATATCTATCCTTTTTTACTAAAACTCATGACAGGTTTTCAAGGAATGATTTTAATGAAAAATTAATCACCTACCTCAAAATACTGGACTTTTCACCTATTATCTTCATAACATTTCTTCATGCAATGAGCTATCCTCATGTTTTGATGAATCATATAACCATTTTATTCCACTTTCTCTACTAATTATAGTCCCATCATCATTCTTTCCCTGACTTCATCCCATAATGCTGAAGTTCAAAAACACTTTCATTCAATTCCTCAAGAGGTTTCATATTTATAATTGAATAAAAACTGTCATTATAAGAAAACTCAACTAAATAGAGATAATGATCCTAAATTTCCTATTACTCAATTGAACTTGCTTGACACATATAATCTAATGTTTGAATTATTCCCTCAAACTGTCCATTAAATTGTGGATAAAATTCAGTTCTAAAATTTAATTTTATTCTTGAAACAATTGATGGCCTTTCCAAAGGTTATAAGTGAACCTGGAATTACAGAAATATATATTGGAATGCTGAACTCCATGAAACATTAAAATATTTTTTTGGTACGGTCAAGATAGCTATTCCAAAGGCATAATATATTGGTTAAGAAAGAATTGTCTATATATATTCAGATGATCAACAATAAACTAGATTTATTTGTTACCTAAATTTGTCTTCAGTAGTACCACAATGAAGTGCATGATATATTTTCACCTATCAACTCCAGAACTTGTAGAGGTAGAAGAATCCCCATCAATAACAACTGATATTTTTTGATCTTTTCAGATGTCAACAATTTCATAGTAAAATCATCAATATCACTTTTCATTCCATCCAAATATTTATTACCTCAAATATCATTGTAAATCATTGTGCATCCAATATGAACTGAAAATGGAGAACTACGAGATTCACATAACAATTCTCTCCAATAATAAGAATCACAAGTAACAAAAAATCTCTTCCCAAACCTAAAGACATAATCCTTATCATGTTTATATTTCAGAAACATTCCCATTATAACAAATTCGACCTTTTCTTTTAACTCATCATCAATATTATCTACTTGATTTATATTTTCTGACAGTGATGACAGCACTGAACCCTAAAACAAATAGAAACAGTTCTTTCCCCAAAAACGCCGAATCCTATGATTATTAAATAATTCACCAAAGGGTCACATTCTAAATAAATTATTTTTGATATATCTTTACTTACTGACTCAATGAACTAGCCACTATGTTTTCATTTCTAGGTTTGTAATAAATCGTTTTATAATAATCATTGATTAGTTTCACCCATAATCTCTATCTAATTTTTAATTATTTTTGAGTAAATAAATATTTAAATCATTTATGGTCAATATATATTACATATTATACATTCTACAGAATATGCCTCTACTTTTTTTTGAAAAACAAAGGAAGATAATTAAAAATCATTTGTAGGGTAATTTTTCTCAGGAGGATTCAACATACATGAGGCATAAGAAATTACCTAATCATTCTGCATCACAACACAACCTAGTCCATTCAATAGAGCATTATTGTAGATGAAAAATTTTCCACTTAAAACTTTTGGAACCTACTATACACCCCATCGTGACCAATAAATATTAAACCCCAGCATCAACCCATTATAATTGAGAAATAAATTTATTTCTGATATAGATAAATTAACATGTCAATGTTGGGGGATGATTGGAATTTGTTTTTATAATAGGAATCAACCAAGTCCAAATGGTATTACCAAAATATCCTGAATTCCTTGATTCATGCATACAACTTATCCTCTAGTGTTAGGGTCTTCCACTCCATTTTCCAATTTTACTAAGGCAAAAAACTTTTGATGTGTCATAACCACGTTATGAAAGAACAATGAAATCCCCTCTTAACTCATTAAGTAAAATGAGCCTCTTGGTAAGGGGAAATATCCATTGTAATTAAATGTATATGGAAAACCTCATCCACATACCTCTATACCATGACATCCATAAAATTGAACCCATTGGTCAGCAAAAAGGGCGCTGAATTGTCCTATTGATCAATGTTTACCCAGATTTCATCGCATACTCTCTATGAAAAGGTTAATCCTATGATGATGTATGTCGATATTTCATCCCAATTCTAACCAGGATCACCCATGGGCCACAAAAAACCATTATAGACATGATTTTCAATGTTTACCTTCATGAATACCAGACAAAGAGACCATAAATTTTCCACAACTAATTTCATCTCATGTGACCAAAAAATAACCCTCATCCCAGGAAATATATTAGATACCAAATGGTATATCACTAATGGTGAGATATAAAACTCATGAAGTGATCCATCATGAATTTCTACATGGATGAATGTAATCCAAGGAAATAATACTCATTTATGGAAATCCATTAACCATGCCTCTAGGTAATCCACTTGGGTTACATGAATGTGTATCACATATTCCATTGAGTTTCCCAGTGAGGAACATGAAACTATTTCACATATAAGACTTAAGTATTATATTAATTAAGTAACATTATTTATAATCAAAATTCACTTATATGTGTAGGGATTCCAACCCCTAAATATGTTTCCAAGCATCCCGAGACTCTTAAACGACATCCCATCAGGACATCCTGCCAATCCAATTAGCCATGATATTCCACATTTTTTGTTGAAATAAATAGTAATCTCAATGTTTAAGAGAAACTCAATCAAGATCTATTATTCCAGATTCATGTCATTTTTATTAAATATTCTTCTCAAGCTCTTATGATCATTGAAGGCCCTGATGGTTTCTCAAATGAGGTTATGTCACCACAACAACACTTCAAACATAACAACTTCATGTTATATAATGTGGTGGAATATTTATACTCTTGGGGGAGTATATCTATATAACCATAACATATATTTCACTTTTTATTTATTGATAAGCATACCAAACACAATGAATATGTATCAAATAACACCTAAAAGTTTTCCCCATATACATTGAAATGATGCAGAAGATCATTGATCAATTTATCTTTTAGATAGTCGAATGTTATTTTACATTATTTTTTTCATACAAAAATGTATTCTTTACAATGAAAAGGTATCAATTTGTTAGTAATTAATTATTAGTAAGGAAAGAACCTATAGAAATATCTTTAATGAACAAGGAACATGTGAACCTCCAAATAATTATTTGGTGACTCCATGAAATGATAAACTCGTTTTTTGAAAGGTACATAGAAACACCACATTAAGATGCCACAATTCACATTTAAATTCAGCCATTGATCATAAAACAAACACTTGAAAAATTTTATATACAGTTATTGGTGATGAGGAGCATTAAATTAAACTCTACGATGATTAATATCATCCTCTTTTGAATTCACTATGTTAATGATATAATTGAAGAACATGAATTCAATCTTCTCCAAGAACTCTTGAATCATAGGGCTTTTAAACCCCATGAAAACCTGTAGAATGTTCATGAAACTGAATGTTAATAACACTATAATGAAATTCCTATATAAGAATCAGTAGTTATTATTCATGATATCATGTTTCTATACCACAAAAAATGGATACCCAAACCTCAAATTTATCTTTGAGAACAGACTAGAACATATCCCCATGTTGGGTGGACCACTAATCCCTAGATTGGGATAATAATTCTTTATAGGAATATGATTTATCATCCATCTATATATACACAACTAAATGGTTTCCATGTGTTCAGGATCCATAAAAATACCAAAATATTCCAAATTCTAATCTATATCAAGTGGATATCATGTTATGGGGTAGCATCAAATCACCTATAGGAAACAACTATAGAAAATAGATGATGACATAAAAAACCTCCAATTTCCTACCACTATAAATTCCATAATAACATCATCCACCAATGAATGGAAGTTCTCTAAAAATTTACTTCCAATATGGAAATATTTCATTTAAAAAAATGAATAATGATGGTCCAAAAATATTAACCTGACATTCCTTTGGATGACGTTGATAATCTGATATAAGGAATATAACTACTCGATGTTGAGAATGATATATTCTGGTTTCAACTGTATTAATAAATGATCTCCAAATGATGGAATTTTCCCAATCTATCAGTCTACACCATCGATACACATCAACAACAATATTTTTTCCATATTTTTTTAATTGACTACCAGAGGAATGGGATGACACCCTATATCTAATACCATATATGAGACTATATAAGGTGAAATAATGGAGGGAAAAGATCCCAAAACTTAAAAAGGAATGGTAAATAGTATATAATTATTATTTTATGCCTCAAAAAAACTCTAGAAAATATTGAGAAAACAACTCTATCATATTCTAGTATCTCTAACTAACTCCCCATAATTGGTTTTGAAAACCACCTCCACAAATATGCTAAAGTTGATTTCCATGAATAAAAGTAAAATTCTAAGGCCTAAAACACTCTATCCATTTTCTATAACTGGATAATTAGTTAAATTTACCAAACTATTATATTTTCATCACTAAGGGGTCCTTATATTGCTAAATCCAATCTATACCTCACAAATCGTACTAATATTGAACAACCCTTGGGGTGTAATTATAAATATTTTTTTAGAATCCATGATCAAAATAAAAGTAGCGTAAATACCTTAGGAATATAATGGTATCTAATGGGCCTTTAAGGGTAAATAGGATTCTCCATAGGTGAATTCCGTAGTGGTTGAAACCTCAAAGGACCTATCACCAGAGATATACCATTGAACACACTTATCCTTGATGAACCATATTGGATAAACTATCATGGAGTTATTCCTCATGAGTGCTTTAACTAATAACATAATTCTTCTTCTATAGAACAATTGACATTGGAAACATAAAAAAGGATAATAACATACATGTCAAAATGGCGGACTACCCCGCCCCCCACCATGTCAATTCCTATGGGAATCCCATTTATAAAAAATGTTTATGGTTAAATAAAATAGATCTATGAACTAGATTCCATATTTCTATACAATATTTATCCCCTAATAATGGGACTATTTTAATATCCTCTTAATTTGATTCTTGGTTAATGATAAGAACTCCACACCTAACTCCTTATATATAGTATACCCCAAATAATTCTCCTAATTATGGTTAGAATGAGATTGATACTACCACTGAAACACATATCCATTGATATAACAAATTTCCAATGGGTCTAAGTATTCTTCTCTTCCTTGTGTTAACCTGATGGTAATCATGATATATTATAACCATTGTTTTGTATCCACATTAGACACAATAACATCACACAATGCCAAATCATTCCACGCGAATCATCCAAATATATTCTTCACCTGATCATACTCATCAATTATTTCATCATTATTAAGATAAAAAGGGTTATCCTTTTATACCTCACCTACATGAAACAAACAAATATCACATAATTGATTAATAACTAAATAGAGAAACTAGGAAATCATAAGGCTTGTAGTGTAGAATTTTATTGTGGGTTATTTAATAAATTTAACATTCAATGATCATAAAATAAAAACATGAACTCAATCTATGCTTATTTAGGTAACTCTCCTTGATATCCACATTTAAAATAGAATCACCAATCTTGGTTGTTTTGTAGTCTCAAATTCCATTCATTAGATCATGGGGTCCCCTAAATCCATTATCATAACTTTCTATCTCTATTATATTTATAATAAATAACAAATAACCAAATATCGCTAAAAAATATAGAAATCATCACATTTACTAACATTAATATAATCCATGTATTTTAGATAAAATAATTTGGTATAACTCTCTCACAACCACCTCCCTATAATAGTGACCTTCTTGAGTCATTAATGAATAAAGTGATACAGTCACCCTTTTAATCTTTTGTTTTGGCATCAATAGGGAAAAAATATAAGAGGTTATTATAATATTACATAAATGGAATATTATAATGTTAATAATAGTGTATTAAGAGATTATATAAATCCAATGCAATAAAATCTATGAAATAATATAACTTGTAAACCCCAAACCAGCACATAGTGATTGTATAATTTAAAATATTGTTGTGTCTCTAAATGAAATACTCAATGAATTTCCTATGGTTGAAACACACCAAAAAACATAGTCTACTTCTTAGAAATTTCCAACATAGTTAATGAAATACATTGGAAAACTAAAAAATTGTTTTAATATACATTGTATGAGTATACAAGATTATTTTTTATGATCACACCCAAAGTATCTCTTTAAAATTGAAAAAAAAAATTACAATGAACTAATGTGTAAAAAGCATAACCAATAGATCTTAAAAATTCCAATAGGAAAACCTCATACACACCATGAAAATCTCACCAAAAAAACAAATTCATGTTTAGTAACAAATTAATAATCATATGGAAAAAAATGTACCCCACGCCACATTCCATCTAATTTTTCCCTCACCCCATCATTTTATGCCATCAGGATCCCATATTCTATGTAAAACCATGATGAAAGACACATGTGATATCACATCACATCACACCTAACATAAAAAATCAGGGGATATCACATCACATCACAGCCAAAGTCACATGGTTAATTTCATAAAATATCAACCTTAAAAGTAACAAGAATAATATGCAAATATGAACAGTAAACACATAAAGATCATTAACACTTTAAACCTTTTCATGTAATATACTATAAAACAAATCATAATCTCATAAATCACAATATCATATTTACAATTTACTTATTTTAATCACAACCCATGAATATCAATGTAACATAGATGAGGGGTATGGGATGATCTGATACCCAGCCCAACATCATCACCATCCAGGTGTTGAAAAAAACACCCCCATTACATTTTGTTTGTCAGTATAAAGTTATAAATATGGGAGTGGTTTTTATAGAAATGAAAATAGAAATATAAATTATATATAATATCCTAAACAAACTAAACCAACCAATGGGTTCATAATTTCACTAATATCATGTCCCACAATAACAAAAATCCACACAACCTCCAAGACTTTCATTGAAGCCTATAAATTTCCATAACTATATAAAAAATGCCAAGCAACAAATACCATACCGAACCCCTTTTATAGTTGATCAAAATTCAATATATTTTAAATAACATAATATTTAATTTATCTATCCCATTAATATCATATTTACAGAATTTCCATTTTATAAAAACTCCCCACTTTAATTCAGGAGTAAATTTGACATTTTCATCTCATAACATTTCAGTATAATAAATAATAAATAATTCCATTATTATCATTTAAAATTCAAAACATAGGTAAATAAGACAACACTCAATCATTCTTATTAAAGTAGAACCCCACATTAAACCACTACACATAATAACCACTTTCTCGTAACAATAATCCCTTAAGATAAATTCATTTCACAAAATATTAAATATATATCGACCACAAGTCATGACATTTTTCCCACACATATTAATTAATTTTTAACATTTTAACATATCTTATTTTATATTCACAAATGGGGCTTATCATCAGTTTACATAATTTATTTCATGGTTATTCTCATATAAACCACAATTTCCATAGGTGAACATTTTATTAGTTGGATACAAGTTGTTTTATAATTTTATTCAAAATGATATCAATAAATCACCCAATAATATGTTCCCTAATAATATATGTTAGAGAATTAATTAATCACATGATGAATATTATTTTTAGTAATGGAAAAATAATATATATATATATAACCTCAATATAAAAAAAATAAAATGTGATAAAATATTTATTTATTTTCCTTAAACATCAATTTAAATTAAAATATTTAATGATTATTTTTAATTTGATTAATTCTATATTTCTATAGGATAAAAATAGAATGATCCCCCTCTTTAGTTGTAATTATAAAAAAAATAAAGGGTGTCATTCCTATAAAGATTGTTTTTAAACTAACGTGTTTGTTTGAGATGTTGGGAAGGAAACCGCAACAAACCATAATGATGGAAGACACAATAATAAATATATAACATAAAAATAAATATCATTCCCTCACCAAGGCATGGAATAACTGAAAATATTCCCAAATAACATCATTTTAAAATTTCAGAATAGGGAGAAAAAATGGAATTGGGATGAAAAAAAATCATTTCGGACTCCCACAGATTTATATCTCAATAATGATGATAAAATAAAAATAATATAGTCTAAATGAAGTCACACTAAGTCACTTGGGTTGCTAAAAAATTGATAGTAATTAAAATACAATAGAGCAGTTTGAGGGGGGATGGGACATCGTATGTTTTCTGAAAAAGAAATATCACGGTGTGAAAAATGAAACTATGATATGAAATGTCTAAAAAGGTATATTAATGTGGAACAATGTAAGAGATTACTCTATATTGATTTTGATCAAATTTACACCATTGAATCAATATTAAGTTAATTATACATGTATAAAAAACTATGATATAAACCACAACAAAATGCGAATCTTCCATACTATAGAACTGTTCATCCCAGAAAAAGGATATGTCATAATCATGCTCTATTTTATAGATAACTATATAATTAATGAGCTAGAGAACCCAAAACACTGGGAATCGCACCACATCCTCTCACAATGTTGTTTGTTTGACAATAACTTCCAATCCAGTAAATCTCATATCCCCAGAATCCATATCGTAGCTAGGTGAACACAACATATCCAGACATATATTGGATGAAAAAGTAAAACATCACATGGATATTCTATATATCTATAATACTCTCCAAGAAATATTTAAACCACTTATGGTGCATCCAAACATCAATGATGCAGAATCCCTCATTGATAGATTATTTACTTGAAACTCATTCCTATACTCATTAAAACCCGTAGAATATACCAAGGACATGTTGATCATTATAATTCCAAAATATTAATGGGCCATAAAGTATATAAAACTATATGAACATTACTAAACATTGGGTATGTTCATGGTTGGGTTATATTAACCACCAACATGAATTAAAATATGAATTTATACCACGTATTAATATTGTAACATACTTATTTTAATAATATTATAAAAAATAGTAATAAAAATAAAATATTGAGATTTTTAATATGTATTAAATTCATTAATTAATTAAACACCCTACAATAAGCAAGAATGACTAAAGAAGTTTATCATCAACGTCATAAATAGAGAAAATGAAAAAATATCTAATGAATGGTATTTAAAAAATCAATTTTTATTAACAATCCTTAATAGTAAATTTAATACTTATAGATGAATAACCAATAAATAATATGTAATAAAGATTCTATTATATGAAATTTATTATATATGATCAATACTATAAATAACCAAAGTGTAAAATCAGTATAATTCAAGTAGAAATTAAATTTTATTGAATATCATTAATGGATTATGATGTGTATGGTTTTAATAATGTAATAAATATAACTGTATTTTTGATATAATAGGTTAAAGTATGGTTATGGAAGGTAGGAAATGAGGCAAGGGGTACACATATCTCATTATTATCTATCATTTATGTTTGTTTTTTATTATAATTTAATTTCAATGGTGTATATACTACCTGAGATATGTAGTACAGAATTATATTTTAATCATGGTTTTATTGATTAAATTATATTTAACTCATTGAATGTGCTTGGATTTGAATGAATCTAATATTGTAACATTTTTTGTCTCATTTTTAATTAATAGATACTGAATACATTTTTCATCATGGTTCAATGGGATGTTATATTTAGCTCCCATGGAGGAAATATTTTTCTATTAATTATATTTAAATTTATATAGATCCTAAATCATTCCCAATTATTCAAGTGTCTATTGGTCAAAATATTCCCCTGGTTTACGGATTTTTTGAAACACATCATTTATTCATTGCATTATATTTATTATAATATTAAATTTTGTTTCAATAATTATCCTCTTTGATTTTTTGATGCTATATTATATCAATTTTCTCAATGAATATATATTTATTAGTTGAGAATTTCTACACTACATGGGTTATTTTCTATTCAAACCTTCCAAATTATCCATATTGATGATAAATAATCATATTATTATTATAATGTATTTTTTGTATAGTCAATTATATATTATATATGAACAAAAAAGACTAAACAAATATTTTTTAATTAATTTGAACTTCAAATATTTTTTTCTATTATCATGGTTAAAAATATTTTCGTTATTTATATTTCAATTAAAATATACATAATTGTTGGAAGCATGGATTTGTATTTTCTGGATATCCACTATTATTCTCAATAGTGGTAAATATCATTTCATTCATTTCATTGGTATTTTTAATTTTATTTAAATTAATGAAAATTACTAATTAATAACATAGAGTGATAATGAGTAGAAATGTTTTATTCATTATTATGTTAGGATAGATGTATTCATGCATCCATATGTACACCAGGGAATGATGTAATAGATAATTTGGACTCAAACATTGAATTAACTATACCTAATTTGGTGATGGATCTATGTGAGAAATATTTAATACCTCAATAAATCGAAATTTCACAAAAAGACAATATTTTTCCATATTTGGTTCATGACTTCCAAATTATGCAAGATATAATGACTAGAATATTTGGGACAAAAAAGGTCATATCCCAAGGAATTGAAATTATGTTTTTGATGTCTATCATTAATAATACCATAATTATGTGATTATTATTAATAATAAAGATTCATTTATATTCTATTATGGATATATAGTGCTGCTGGTTTAAAATTAATTGTTGAACTAAATTTTCAACTTCTTTAGGAAAAAATATTTTTTCCATTCTAATGAAGTGATTTTTTTAGTTATATGTTTTCATTACTAGGATTTTGATATCACCCAATCCAATGTTCCAATTTTTTGACTTCAAAATATAATTATAACACATGTTAAGACAAATAATAATTTTTCGGGTACGAATTTGTGGTTAAATTTTATGAATCATTAATAATTATGATTTTTAATATAGCATGGAAAAATTCAATTTCACATAAGTAACATGGTGTTTTTAGAAAAGGTTTTCTCATAAGTATCAATTATTATAATCCTAAAATGATCATAGGAATTTATGAGATGTGATATTTGTTATTTATTTTTTAATAAGGTCGGTAATATATATGTTTTTAATTTTGGTATGAATGTTAGTATGTATCATACATATTTTTTGAACAAATATTAATTGTGTGGGTCTAGGTCATCATAGTTATTGTTAATAAAAATGTTTAGAAAGCATTAGAGTTTATGACATTACATGAGGATATTATAATTATTGAAAAGTTATTTTTGGCCAATATTTCACATATATAGATAACACACTATGATAATATATCATATTAGAGTAAAGAAATATCTAATGTTATATTTGTGGATTAAGATTTCAGAACATATCGAGAAACACTAAGAAAAGGATTCAATATTTTATAACATACTTTTGACTTTGTAAAATTAAGATTATTAGGTTTTTACATCCATTAGGTCCTTATCTGGATATATGAATGTGGGTTTTATATATTTTAGATTTAATATGGATTAATAATCCTCAAATACACTAATTGTGATTTAATCTATCATTAGTCAAATTAAATTGAAATGTTCCTAAGAGTGAACACCATGAAATACACTCATGAGAGATATGTTTTTGACTATAAAAATTGTAAATATTAACTATTTTAAAATATTGAGGAATGTTGAAATCTAATTAGGATAGACTATATATTATAAATGTCATAGTGGATGATTAATTATTGAAAAATATATATTTATTAGAGAATCAGGTTGTAACATTGATTAAAAAACAAATATTCATGGTGGAGAAAATATTCAAAATGATGTTATCATTTTGACTATTATCAAAAAAATTTGTTACTTCATATTTTTTAGAAGTATATTAAGAAATATGAAGTAATTAATTATATGTATCTAGAAACTATAGTGAATTATAACCAAAAATATAAAATAAATAAAATTTTCATTATTTTGAAATATACCCATTATGATGGTAAATGTGGGATTTCTAGTATTTAAAATGTTTTTGTGATCATTGATTAAAAGAAAATTAAATTTTTAATCTCTTAAATATATTTTATTCATGAGTGGTATTTATCTATTCTATTTTATCATATTCTAAAATTTATATGAATTAATTGAATCAATGTGTATTTTAGTTTAGTTGAATGACATTGATTGTTTGGAATTATATAATAAATTGTGTCATTGATATAGAAATTATATTTCAGGAAATAGTTTATTTCATAGACATTAATATTTATGAAAGCATGTTGGAGTTGTGTAAAACTCTTATTCTATATATATATGCATAATACTGAGATAACATTGGTTTTATGGATATTGATGAGGAAACTTATGTAGCATTGGAAAAATGGGACTAAAAATTGATTCATTATTTTTTTGGTGAGGTTCACCACATTTTTGGATTATTATATATATCAAAAAATATATAAACTTCTGAAAAAATGGAAAATATATTATTAGGGATGAAGATAATTTCAAACTATAAGGGAATATATAACACTAATGTTGTTTACTAACTACTAGAGTAAGATGTTTCTAGAATATTAATGATAAAAATCATTACATGATCATGATTCATATATACAAATGTACTTGATTATAGTAATGGATAATGTATTTTGATGAAAGATATGAAACATAATATGTAATAATAGAGTATAATATATTTCATATTAAAGGATATAACACAAGTGATTAGTATGTTAATAATACCCTCAATAACTTTATTCAATGATTAATAACGAAAATTTTGAGGATATATATTATATAAAAGGGTTCAGACTGTAATATCATGAGATCTTAATATATGGTTACCCTAATATAAATAAATACATTTGATATATTTCGTGACATTCATCACCAAACTTAAACAAAACTAATTTTTTTTGAAAACCCACCAAGTAAATATTATTGTGTTTTTGGTAGGTTGTGTTTTTTTGGAAAAGATTGTTTCCATAGAAATTTGGGGAGTTCTAGAGAGATTCTTGACAATCTATATTGGGAAATTTTCATGAGAATGGAATGTACACTATAGAGGTGGTAGACAATGTAAAATAATATGGTTATAAAAATAAATTTTAATGCATGAATCAATGAATCTATACAAAAGGAAACATTATTTTTTTGAGATGGTTATAAATCATCCATTAAACTAAATTTGGCTACTTCTTATGATTTCAATTTTTAAAAACATTCATCTATTGTTATACATAGTATGTTATTTGGGTTCTGATAGAACAAACGTGTTTTTTGGTTAATAGTAGCATACCTAAAAAAACAGTAATATGAAATGTAATATGGACATTAAGGAAAGTAAATCAGATTATTATATTATTCTCTTGCAGTTATATGTTAATGATATCTTTATTAACATCTCATGGTGATTTAAAACTTGTTATAATATTAAAATGATTATTTTTTGAATAAAATATGATTTTACATAAAATAATTAATTTATCATATTTTGATAATTACGTTGGAAAAATTTAGTTCATTTTTTAATTCTACACATCGAAAAACATTTAATGTAAATTTTTGGGATTTTTCTAAAATTCATGAATTAATAATTAATAGTAGAATATAGTAATATACCACACACACACATATATATTATTAGTTAAAAAAACTATTCCTATAATAATGTATGTGTTAAGAACCCTTATATTGAATTCAAATTCTCTGTTTACTTTTTTGGGTAACATAAATCAATATTATTCATAGTAATGAGAATGAATATTAATCTAATGATTAAAATAATGGAAAACCCATCCTCTTCTGAAATATAAATACCACCCTCAATAACCTCTCTCTCTCATACCCCTTAAGAAATGATCATTGTAAAAATTATACCAAATCCTTTTTATAAGGTCCTTCCCATATTCATTACGTTCTTTTGCAACAAAAAGTCTTAAACTAAAGGACTTAATGAGGATCTCAAGGGGATGAGATCAAGAGTTATGAGTCCTCTTTCATTTTCATGTGTTTTCATTTCAATTCATTTTCTTTTTATATACTCCCTTGCAATTCTATTATCAAAGAGGTGTATAATATAATATAATATTGATTTTATCATGTTTATAAAAAAAATTCTTCAACATTACTCCTCTATTCTTTCTCTTATTCAAAAAATAAAAACATCATCTGTGATGTCCCGAATAACCAAAATCAAGGATGATGTGTTTTAAATTTCCATTACATCCTTAAGTAATATTTAGAAAACTATTTAAATGGTTGATATAAATTTTAATGATTCTTATATATCATCTTTTATATTTTAGAATTAAAATATATACATAATATTATGTTATATAATGAATATAGTATGTGATTTTCCAAGAACCACCAAAAAAAATATAAACTGATATAACTAATTATTTATTTAATGAGTCATCCCCATAACATATAACCATAATTATTTATATAATCATTTAATATTTGGGCATCACATTAATACCATTTCAATAAAATTCTTGTGTTTTTCTTCTATTCAACACGGTATTCCTTTAAGTGCTGACCTTGGAAATCATGTAAAGAACACACCTGAAATAATGGAAGGAATAAAATATTATTAATTAATGTGTGTAATGTTATTATAAAATGACCATATAAGGTGTAATAAACATCAATATATTAGTTTAATATATCAATAACACTATTTTAACAATATTACATGAGGTTTAAACAATATTCAAGTAAGACAATCCCAATGTAACAGAATTCTTAACCCAATTTTCTCTCTTTGGGTTATCCTTTGACATCATTGATGATATGGTTCGAATAAATTTTTTGTAATTATTTTTTATTTTATTATGGGTAAATATAGTGTATAAACAAAATATTTCATTCTATTAATTATCTCATCAATTATATGATATTTATAAGGGACTTTCCTTTTAAATTTACACTTTTAAAATTCAATTTTTTTCAAAATTCCAAAGAAATGTATTTATGACTAATTTATTTATTATTATGATATTATATATCATGGAAATTTCTTATGATTAATGTTGTGACCCATATCTACATCTAATGTATTGGTTATGTGTGTTTTGAAGGTCATCTATATGGTTACTCCAAATATAACTATGATAGAGAGACCATAAGGTAGTAGTGGGAGTTAAATAGTATGGTAGCCATGAGGTTATAAAATCATAAGGTAGTAATAAAGGATAACAAATTAAAAATTATGTTCATTTAGATACCCTTATTCACTATTGATGTTTTATATGATTTATGGAAATATCATGTTTCAATATTTATGTATATTATTCATTATGGTTAAGAATTATGTATTTTTAAAATTGATTTCATATATTTTTAAGAAATAATAGGTTAATGGTTTCATTCCTCCTTTTTATATCACTTAATAAGTTTTTTATTCACAAAATATGTTTTTTTTAATTTTATACACAAAGAAAAAACATGATTTCTTTAAAAATTAATCATAATAAATGACTATAATTATATCCTTTAATGATAATTTTATTTTCATACATTGTTTTTATGTACATTTGACATGTAATAAGGATTTGGAATAGAAATAAGGAATTCATGTTAAATTTTATGATGCTTGTCAAAGATATCATGTTATTCTTTTGTGTTTAAATTTTTTTTTTGAAGAAATGGATATTATTTTAATGGTACCCACTTTTTATTCTTATGGTTTGATATGCATGAGTTATGTCATAACATTATAAAACTCTAAACCAAAACGATCTATGAGAATTTAATGAATTGAACTATATTTTATTTAGCAAGAATATGTAATGATTATGGCTGGGACACTATAACTGGTATTAGAGCACTAATTAAATCACATTAATTGTTATGATGATGTTAATAAGATACCATCAACAATTGTTATCTTATTATTATACTAAAGTTAAATGGAATATAATGATTAGCATATTGCTTTATCTAGAAGGAACTTAGAGGATTATATCTTTCCAAATCCATAACTGGGAATGGTAGGAAAAGGAAATGATATTTTGAGATAGTAATATATTAGTTGAAATATGTCAAAAATAGAAGTGGAATCCATTAAAAAGAACAACCAAAGTTTCCACAATGGAACATGATGATTTTGGAACATTTTATGAGACAAAAACCCTTACTTTTAGTGGATCTTTTAATCTATTATTATCAAAAGTATGGATTAATTCCCTTGAAAATATTTTCAATGTAATCAGATGTTGTGATAAGTAAACCGTAAGTCATTACATTTATCAATTTAAGATGATGTTGATCTGTGTTGTTTAATGGTAAAAAATATTAGTGATAGAAAGGATATTGATGCCTTATAGTGGAATTGACAAAAACCTTTTTTATTTGAAAAATATTTTCCAAGAGCGTTTCGACTTCGGATCAAGAAGCAATTCCGAGAATTGAATAAGAATGAGAATGATTCTGTGGATGTGTATGAATCGAAATTCACCAAACTAGAAATGTATGCTCTAAATCACATTCTGTATATTGATAGAAAAATCAACCATTTTTACTTAGGATTGAATCTAATATATCGAAGGAAAATGGGTTCCTATGAGTTCAGAAGATACGAGAAACTGGTTAGATGTATAGACATGGTAGAAATAGTGATTTATAATAACCATATATACCTTGAAAATTAACAAACTAATAGTTCTTCATGGAAATGGATTTTAAGAATCCATTAAATATATACAATGGTAAAAAAGTTCATTTTATAGTTTGTAAAAGGTGTGGTAAAAATCACAATGGGGAATGCCTTTCCAAAATTGGGAACTGTTTTCTCTGTTTTATGATTATAAATATGGTCTGATATTGTAATGAAAATGATCATAAGAATAATCCTAAAAATAATACTATAATGTGTTTTAAAAGTGATAAGATGTGTCATTATAAAACTTCCTACCCAAAGTGATAGAATAATGATGAGAAGAGTCTATACTATTAGAAGAATGGTATATAGAGATCTATTACCTCAATGTTTGTAGATGTTGGGCCATCCCATGATGTTTAATCTTGTACCTTGGGTTTTTAATTAGGGTTTTCTAACGTTTTGGTTGATTTATGGTCTATAAATTATATTATTTCAATGATTCATTTGGAAATCGAAAATATCACCTCAAATAATGAGAAAAAAAATATTATTAAAACACCATGGGGAAATATTACAACAAATAAGATTTACAATAATATTTCCTGTGTGGTATATGGATTGAATTTACATATAGAACATTTTGTTTTTTCCAAGTAGATTATGCTGTCCTTCTGTGTTTAAATTGGATTTCTATTTATCCTGTTATGATTGATTATAAAGATAAAGAAGTATTTATCGAGAAAATGTTTCAGTTTTTATACTAGAATGAACCCACACATTTGATACAGTGTCAAGAAGCTGCAAAATTATTAAAAGCTGTAAAAGAAATTTATATTTCTTATTTTTTGGAAAATATGGTAACTCATTGGATTAATGATGTTCCAGTGGAAAAAAAATACTTTGATATTTTTCCTAATGAGTTACCTAGGTTTATACCTGATCATGAAGTTGAACTCACAATTGACATAGTTCATGATGCTAATCAACTTTTCAAAACCCTTATATTGATTGGACTAAATGAAACATCGTGAATTTAAAAATTAGTTGGATGAGTTACTTGATAATGTCTATATTTTTTCTTGTACTTCACAATGGGTAGTTATGATTTTTTTTCAATAAAAAGAAGGATTATTTAATGGTATTATTCGTTGATTATCAATCCTTGAATGACATCACTATTAATAACATGTATCCCTTGCCTCGTATCAATTATTTAAATTATCAGATATAGGGAGAACATTATTCATAGATGGTTGACCTGAGGTCAGGGTACCATCAAATGATATTAATGGAATCAAACTTCCTAATGACTATGTTCAATAGTAGATATGTGCATTCTGAATTTGGATAAGTTTGGAGTTTTGTTAATTGATTAAATTCGTGTATATTCTAAATTTAATGGGGAGAATAAAAATAATCTAATGGACGTTTTCTAAACTATAAATAAAAAAAATTTGTAAGGAAATTATATAAAATTTATATTTTGGTTTCAACGGATTTATTTTCACGAGAATATTGTAAATAAGGATGGAATAATAGTTCATCCATCCAAAAAAGAGTTTTATGAATGGCCAAGACCTAAAATAGATATATATATATATATTTGGTCTCCTTAGACTAGTATGTTATTACAAATAAATGATTAAAAATATTTCATGGTTCTCTATCCCACTAACCATGTTAACAAAAAAGAGGATATATTTTTTTAATAGAGTAATGTGATGTTTTTTTTCATGAACTATAGAAGAGATTGGTAAATTATCTTGTTTTGTTCATGCCTTCTAGAAATGGTAGGATTGTCATATAATGTGTAATATCATTTCAAATATGTGGTTGTGTTCTGATATAGAATTTTCATGTAATTTCTTATGACTCAAGACAACTAAAACCTCATGAGTTATATTATTTCACACATGATTTGGAATTTTCAACTGTGTTTTTTTAAATGTGGAGGCAACATTTATAAGGATCCAAATGTTTAATATATGCCAACCATTAAATTATGATAATTATATTCACTTAGAAGGAAGTAAACATGAGGCATATAAGATTGTCTAAATTGATAAAGTATTTTTATTTCCTGATCAATTACTATTCGATAAAAATCAGGCAATGTGGTGGATTCCTTGAGTCAAAAAAATCATACATCTTTAACCATGTAATTATTGGAACATGACCCCTTAATTAACTATTTAATGAATTTTTCCTTGTATTTTATTTCTGTAGTAAATTCATATGATTTGTTTTAGGTTTTAGTGTGGTTATATTTGTCAGACAGAATAATGAAACATTAGAAGGAAGAATGAGAGCTACAAAAACATGTTAATATTAGTTAAAATATGTATGCTTCTATAATTTAACATTGATAAATATTTTTTTTGAGACTTGGAAAATGATTGTCTATGCTTAGTGATTATTATCTCATGAAGGATTTGTTTTGTAAAACTCATAGTTCTGTATTTTCAGTTCATTTTGGCCACACAAATATGTTCATAGATCATCAGAAGAATTACTAGAGGGCTGGAATGAAAATATATATATTGTTTATTTTACCATAAATTGAATGCAATGTCAATAGGTTAAAGGATTTATATAGTTACAGAAAGGTATTCCTTAACCATTACTAGTTCTATAGTGGAAATGGGAAAATATAAACATTATCATTATTGGGGGCTACGAAATACTTCTTGAAACTTCCCATACTTCCATGACACGTTTCTCTTTGAATGATACAACAACATGTGATGTACCTAACACCACGTTCAATCCCACCATGACCTATTAAACTAGCCTTTTAAAAATCTATTTTGGATATTAAATACCACATTTTATATTATTTATATATCCTATATAATTTCAAATTCAAATTTTTTGTTTTATAGATATAATAAAAGGAAAAAAATTAAATTTTCATATAAAATAAGCATTTATAAAAAAATACAGGTTTTTCATATTTTGATGGTGAACCATTTATAAATACAATATTTGACACTTTTATATATTCAACATGAGGAAATAAAAATCTTCTTTATAATTGGGACATAAAAAATTAAAGAGGATATATTTTTTTTGTATTTTTTGATGCCTTTCATATTTTGAAGTATATTGAATGATAATAAATTTTATTTTAAAAAAAATAATTAAAATAATTTATAGTGTAAAATTATACATTTTAATGGTTTTGAAGTATAATTATATTATATTTTTATAGTTTAATCCAACATAGGTCACTGGACATAAGTTATCATTAAAATTAGACATAAAACGTATCAAATTTTTTAATGTTTTTACATCTCAAAGACTTAATTTCTGGTTTTGGAAACGAGAAATAAATTTATATTATTTAAAAAAACTAATATTTCTGAGTTTTATAAAATAGACATCATTTTTTAACTTTGATTATAAGAATTAACTTAGGGTGAATTTTTGGTATTTATTTTGAAAACATTTAATTTCTGGTGTATAGTGAAAAACACTATGTTGTATATAAAAAACAGATGTTTTCATTTAAATAATTATTTTTAATTAAATTTTTTCTTAACGTAAAAATATATAAATGATACATATATTAGTGTAATGTATGTCATTTGAGTCATTTTATAATAATATTAGATATAAAAAAATATTATTAATCTTTTTAACATCGTTTACCCACCTTCTAGGTAAATTTGAAAATTTGCATAAAACATTAGTTTATCACTCCTGATAATTGAATTTCAAAAATATCAGAGACATAGTTGAAATCAATAAGTAATGATTTGTTAAATAGGATAAATATTTTTGGTGAATGGTAAAATTAGAATTTTATTTATCACTGTTAAAAGTAAATTGGGAAATTAAAGTTAAAAATGATTATATAATTACCCTAAAATAGGTCCTAATTCTATTTGTGAAGTGTATATCGACCAAATGAAACCTTAGGAAAGAATTTGATAATTTTTGATCTACTTGTATTATATTAGGACCTTTATTATATATACTTTAAAGAAGCGTTAAAAGTATTAAATTCAAATGTTATTAACTAAAATATTTATAATATATAGATGTACATAATATAAATTCAACTATAAATTTTCTTTATAAATATAAAAATATTTCATTCATAATTTTATTTTATTTCTTAATTTTAGACATTAAATAATTAAATTTATTTTTGACCAAACGGTGATACAATAATTACCTTTATTTTGAAAGATTATAATAATTGATATTATAAAAAACCAAATAAATGTAAATTGAGACTTTTGATGAATCACACTAATTTTCTAGGTTATTGTTACATGTGATTATTGATTTAATGTATTTTTTCAATGTATTCATGTATTTATGACTTTCACCAAAACCAAATACTATATAGTGTCAAAATTGAAATAATTTTGTTTTTAAAACAAATACTATATTATTAAATGATATATTATTCAAAAAAATCTATGTTTCAGAGAATGGACTTATATAATTATAGATATGTCATTAATGACCTACTTGAGGTTATTTAGAAATTATATAGTATTTTTATTAAACAAGCAATATAATTTCCAAGAAGACATTGTAAAAGTTAAACTCTTTAACTAAGAGTTAAATATTAATGATAATTTTAATATAGTGAACCAAAAATTTCTAATACATATTCGATGATAGTATTGAGACCCAGAACCACCTTATCTTAGAAATAAATTCATTTGGAGCCATTATAATCATAGTATTATTTTATACAAAAATAATATTTCAAATGTTTCTTAATTTTGACCTCATCTCTCATATAAAAGGGTACATCCCCTTATCTCAAAATCAGACATCCAAATCCATTTGTATTAGCCAAAAACAACTCATATTTCTTAAATATTACCCTCACCTTATCCTAGTGGTCTTAATTTGATCATAATGCAATCCTAGGGAGCACATTTGATCAAATCAAATGGATGAACCCAAAGAATAGGTAATAATTTCATCACCACTTTCAAATTTTTTTCATCTTCCACTGCCTATTTTTTATAAGTTTCTATACCAAAAAAACAACTATAGTTCCTTCTACATATTGTGAGATTATTATAAATATGTTAAAACCATATTCGTTATTATATCCAAACTATGAATTACAATGTTAGCATATGTGCGTATGTATGACTTATTGTCTCCTTGTCATGGTGTTATTTGTTATTCAACACATAATTAATCAAATCAGTATAATAATGAGTATAATTGATTTCAATAAAAAATATATCATGATAATGATTCTTTATATATGATATACCATCATATCAGACACTATTTTACCATAAATATAATGATATAATTTCTCGTACATATGTACGGATTGCAGTCTCCATGAACATGATAATATTAATTCCCCATCGTTCATTTGATGATTTAAAAATAATTTTTAAGAAAAAAATATCATTTTGTATATGAATAAAAGACATCATATCTATAAAAATAACGAATTACTTAACAAACAATATAAAGGAAAACAAATCATTTAACACTTCAAATAACAAAACTAATGAAATATAATTAACAATCAATATTAGATGATCATATATGATATCATATTTATGTATGTGGTTATTTTATAATTTAATAACTATTAGTTATCTATTTTACTAGAGGTTATCATACCATCTACTAAGGTAATGCACATTTTAATGTTTAATTTTACAATATCTTTATTGTTCAAGGTTGTTTATATGTAAGCATGTTCTAGGAATTCATTATCATCATCATTTGTGATTCTTAAAAATGTATTTCAAAACAATATTACTATTTCTTATAATATGAGCTAAATTCCTTTATACTGATTTTTTTCTTTTTATAATTTTTTTTGAATGAAATCTCTTTGTTGTTATCCAACAATGGAACTATATGACCTTTTCAAAAAATTGTAGTTATAATGTTTTTTAACTAATACGGTGGGTGAAATTATTTTCAACCGTTAAAACACCTTCAATGATTCTCTTAAATACTTATAATATTATTTTAAAAATAATTTTTTTCCTTTATAATATGTGACATTTAATTTATTTCAAAATAGAAAGATATATTTTTTTTCAAATAGTATTGTTTTAATAGAGGTCATCAGCCATTGATATATTTTAAAATTGTTTGAATTGGAATTTTTATGATACAATACACCATATTATATTGATGGTTTTGGGATATGATTGACTATATATGTGTTATTTTTATACCATTCATTATCTATGGTTAATGTATTAACATTTCATATGATAGTTTTAATATGAATGTTTATGTTCGGTTTCATCCTTTTCATACGAGGAATGAATTGGACATAGTAAATGATATGTGAAGCCCACTATAGACCAATGATGCATCAAAAAGTCTCATGAGAAAAACTAGTGTCTTGGAATCGCGACTTGATAAAATCTTATTAGTATTCTTGGAACGAGGCTTTGACTATGTGGGTATAATGTCAGACATAATGCATTCCATCATTATAAAATAATCAATTGATATTAAATGTGATAATTTGGCCAGTATAATGTCCATGTGAATAATTAAATAGAATTATTTTATTTATATTTTCTATAATATGATGATGTTTATGTTTAAATGCCTTGTGTTTTAGTCTTATACATTGGCTTAAATGTTTATGATAATTTAAAAATTTTCAGCTATATCGTTATCCTTACTGTGTATCTGAGTTCACCCATTTCAATGTATTTTTTCTCAAAGTATTTGAAGAAAGTATATTTTGAATTATGTAGAGGGATACACCAAAGGATAAGAGTTTTTTCCAAGGGGACACACTGTTGTTTTTTATTTCCTGATGTATTGATAAGCTTATGTATGTATCTTGTACATCAAATTCTAATAATCTAATCGGTCTATCGAGACTTTATCAATTATGATCTTGCCAATGTTATGTAATAATGCATTGACTCATGGTATCTTAGGTCAAGGCATTATAGATGGTATCATATGATGTTTAGTACAAACCTTGGAAAAATGATTTATAAAAACTCGGATCAGAGAGCAGTACCCAATGATATATATTGATGATTAAAATATACTAACTTCCTAGAATTTTTATAGTGTTTAGATTTTATAAATTTTCTAAGAAATATGTCCTTTTCTATATACAAGTAGTTAGGGGCATCTCTGACACATATGTATCTTGGGGTAATCCCTGAAAAAACTGCTTTGGGCTAGACTCAATGGGGAACTGATGCACGACAAAGGGCCTTGCTGCACTCTTGGTTACGAAACTCCCATGGGATAGTCTTAGGATAATTCACATTTTATTTAAAAATAAATATGAAAGATTAATGAGTAAATAATATCTCAAAGAAGACATTTTTTATGATTATAAATAATATTCATAAGCTATTCCATCTATGTAAAGTATTTTACAAGTTTGTAATTATGAATTGGGATTTATAAACTAACCTAGTGTATTCCATTGTTTATAAATGATTATAGGGGATGGAATGTAAACCTTACCAACACACATAATCTATGTATTTATTTCCCTCTAAATAATGATAATAATAATATAGATACTAATGAAACTGATGTTCAACAACATATAACTATTCTAGCACAACTCACCCAGGTTATTAATAACATCCTTGCCTATATGGTGCACCCTGATCCACAACATGAAGGTTCAATGTTAGAAATATTCATAAGGAAAAAATCACCAACATTCAATGGGACTAAAATTCCATTTGTAGCTGACCAATGGATAAGTTCTTTAGAAAAATATTTAATGCTTTGGGTAGTAGTTAATGGGAAAAAGTTGATATTGTATTTTATCACATCATAGGATATATAGATCAATGGCGTTCATTAGTTCAGAACCCAAAGGAGGATTATGAGGTATAAAATATGAAATAGGGTGAGTTTAAAAATCTTTTCATAGAAAAATACATTCCTCATGAACATTGAGCTGATTTGGAAAGGGAATTTCTGTGTCTACGGAAAAAGGATGATAAGAATGTCACAATGTATGAGGCTAACATTACACAGTCATCAAGGCATGATACTAATTATATATGTTACCAATAAGTAATATTTATCAATTCATTGATCGGTGAAAGAAAGTTATTTTTTGAGAATTATTCTCACAATCCGTCTCTTTATACGAAGATATAGTCTCATGTGCTATTATGACATAAAAGATATTCCCCATTTCATTTGACATAAAAATAATGGATGATATGAAATTCTTGGTTAATCTAGATATAGATAATGGTAATAAGGGATAGTTGGATTTTCTCTTATGTGAAAATTGATTAAAGAAAAACCCTACACTTGCTAAAAGGAATGTGAGTTTGTTACAAATGTGGAGAAAAAGGTCACTAGCCTCTTGATTTAATGGGAATGAAAGAAGGAGTAAATGTTGAATTGTAATATTATAGAGAAATTGTACATTATGAAAAGGAATTTTTTAAGTTCCAAGGAAACATTCCTATGAATAGGGCAAGGGAGCAAGTTGAAGCTTATGTTGTTACTACAATTGAAGTGGAATAATTAATGTATTTGTGTTTTTTTCAAGAATTGCATTCTTGTTATATGAAAAATGTGATATATATATATATGTATTATACTGAATTAATTATAGTTTTCACTAATATTTTAATACGCTTAAGGTAATTATATTTTCATTATGTGGAAATAAGAGAAACATTACTCTATTTGGGGAATCTGATGTTACAACTGATTTTTGAATTTGGAGACCATTTATAGAGGGTTTGGATATATTTATATTAGATAACTATAATGGTTTGAGTAGATTATGTTGTACATTTGATAATATAGTTTATGGTTATAATATTTGTTATGATTATTTATATATTTTTATAAAAAAGGAAACCCGAACGTCGGTTGACAACCCGTCACGTCAGGCAAGGTCACAAGACTTGAATATGCATCTTAAGGGTGATAGTGTTTCATTACCTACGACTCTCCTACGTGATGTATTGGTTTGCATAATGTAGTTTTTAAATTTTTTTTGATAGATGAATTATAAATTCATTTTATTGAACCCTATATTATTTGGATAAATATAATATTTTTGTTTTCAATTATATTTTGGATTTAATGATGAGTTACTTGTAGAAATCAGTTAAAATATGGGACTCTACAAGTCAATTATTATTTTTTCTTATTATATGATGAAAATAATTCTTAAACAATATGGAAAGGATCTAAAATCCTAAAATTTGTTATCCTAAAACCTTATGTTTTGTTGAACTGAGGATATTTTAATTCATTATAGATCAATGCCATCAAGACCCTGATGTTTCTATTTACTTGATTGTGATTGATAAACCCAATCTCTACCTATAAATATTTATGTTTTTCTCCCAATTATAATATCTACCAATGTTCTCTTTTAGAATTCATAATTTTGTAGTGACTTTTTCATTTCCCTTTCCTTCTTTTTAAGGATAAATTTTATTAACCCAATATCCTATATGGGTTTTCCACATATGAATTTTCAATTTTTCTATTCTATTTTTATGAACAGTTTCAACTTGTGAGGATTCAATTTATTAAATAAAGGTTGATTGTAATACAACAAGATTCTTTGGTATGTTTCTATTTGAATAATACAATACCATGTGATGTACGCAACACCGAGTTCAAGGACAACACATCCTATAAAACTAGCCATTTAAAAAGAGGTTATGAATATTAATAATAACATTTGGAATTTTTAATATCTACTATAATATATTAACATTAATATTTTTTGTTTTTTAGACATTATATAACAAAAAAATTCAAATTTTCAGACAATAGAATTATTTTTTAAACAATGTAGTTTTCTCGCAATTTAATTTTGAACCCTTTTTAAATAAAATATTTGAAAATATTATATTTTTAATTTGATAATATTAAATTTTTCTTTAAAAACATGTAATAAAAATTAAATTTGGATAATTTTTTTTGTTTTTTCTGATAACAATAATATTTGATGAATAGTGAAAGATAATAAATTATAATCAAAACCCTATTTTTTAATCAAAATAATTTATCAGGATAAATTATACATTTTAATGGGGTTTATGTAAAATTAGATTACATTTTTATCATTTTATCCAATTTTTTTCATTGTAAGTAACTTTCTATTTAAATTATACAAAAACACATATAATTCATTTGATTGGTTTTATTTCTCCCAAACCCACTTTCTTGTTTTGACATCTAGAATTATTATTATATTAATTAATTCAACTTCATTGCTTTAAATTTGGTAAAACATACATAATATTTGAATTTGGAAAATAAAAAAAACATTTTTGTGATTTTTTGATATTTTTCTGAAAACATTCAATGTTTGGATGAATAGTGAAAAAAATTGCATTGTATATAAAATTCGACTTGTTCATTTGAATAATTATTTTGAAATTAAATTTATCATAAATTCAAAATAGTTAAATGATACATATATTAGTAAAATGTATGTCATTTTATTAATTTGATAATATGATTATATATATAAATTTTTTTGAACTTGTTAATTTCTTTTACCCATCTTTTAGGCAAATTTGTATGTTTGCATAAAACCGAATTTTACCTATTTTTTGAAATAAATATTTAGAAACTGAGAAAATAAATTGATAGAAATTATTAAAACATGGGTCAATAGTATTTTAACACCCAATTATTTCATATTATGTTATTACTTCAAAGTAATTCAATAACTTGTGCTACACACAACAACGTGTTCAAGCGCACCACGACTTACTAAACTAGCCCTTAAAAAAGTGGTTATGAATAATATTAACTGAATATTAAAATTTATATCTATCCTATATAATTTTAACCATAATATGTTTTGTTTCTTATACATAATATAAGGACAAATTCATTTTTTCAGATAAAAGAAGTATATTTCAAAAATGCTATTTTTCCACCATTTTGATGGAGAATATTTTTTTTAAAAAAAATATTTTAAACTTTTATATATTCAATTTAAGGAAATTAAATTCCTCTTTATAATTGGGAAAAAAAATTAGTTTAGATAAATTATTTGTACTTTTATGATAACTTTCATATTTTGATTAATACTAAAAAATACTAAATTTTAATAGAATAAAAAAATTTTAATCGATATAATTTATAGTGTTAAATTATACATTTTAATTCTTAAGATTTATAATTAGATTAATTTTTTATCATTTAAAATAATTTAGTAAAATATATGTAATTTGACATTTAAATTTGAAATAAACATATGTCAATCTTTTATTAGTTTTTACTTTTTAAAATCCCTTTTTTGTTGTTTGACAATTTGAATTAATTTTAAATTAGTAAATTAAACTTCAATAGTTTTAATTTTGTATAGTAGACTTAATTCCTGAATTAAGAATAAAAAAATTATTTTAGAATGAAGTTTTGGTATTTTTCTAAAAACATTCTATTTTTGATGAATTATGAAAAACGCTATGTTATTATTAAAAACCATCTTTTTATTTAAATAATTATTTATTTATTTAAATTTATTTTAAGTCAAAATAGAAATATAATACCTATATAAGTTAAATTTAAATCATTGGAGCCATTTTATTATAAAACATGATGTATAAAATTTGGTTGATCATTTTAACATTTTTACTCACCTTCTACGAGCATTTGCAAATTTGTATAAAACATAATTTTACCACTTTTGTGTGTTTAATTTCACAAATCCAAAAGAAATAGTTAATATCAGTATGTAAAATATTGTTCAATAAGATGAAACTAATTTTTGGTGAATAGTAACTTTTGACTTTTATTTACAACAGTTAAAAGTTAATAGGGTAATTAAAGGTAAAAATGACATTATAATTACCCAAACACATGTCCTAATTCTATTAGATATGTGTAATTTGAAAAAAAAACAACCTCATTATTATAATATGATTCTTTAGGTCCTCTTGGATTATATTAGGACCTTTATTATTATTCTATTTAAAGAAGAGTTAAAAGTGTTAAATTCAAAGTTTAATAAGTAAACCCTTTTTAATATATGTATATACATAAGATAAAATTGACTATACATATTCATTATAATTCTAAAAGGATTTTTTACATTAGGATTGTTTATTTATAATTTTTAGACATTAAATTATTGAATATATTTATGACACAAAGATGATGCAGAAATTACCTTATTAAAGAAAGAATCAAATAAATGATATTATAAATATTAATATAATTATAATTTCTATGTTTTTATGACATCCACGAATTTTATAGGAGAATATGACATGTTATTGTTGATTCAATGTACCCTGTTCGAAGTTAACAAGTTGTGATTACTTTCCCAAAAACCAAATTCCTAATAGTGTCAAAATTGATATAAATTAATTTTTAAAACAAATACTATATTATTCGTTGATATAATATTCATAAAAATATAATGATCGGAAAAAAAGCTTAAATAATATTATATATGTCAGTAATGAACCACTTTATTTTCTCTTGGATGTTTAGAGTAAGTTTATTAACCACACTATGTATGAATACAAGAAGTCACAGTAAAAGTTAAACTATTTAATTAAGAGTTAAATCTAAAAGATATGGTTAAAATGGTATCCTAATCATCTCTAAAACCAGTTTTTTGAGAGTATTTTTACCAATAACAACATTATCTTCAGTATAAATCATTTTTGGGCCATATGAAATCGAAAATTATTTTATTATAAAATAATATTTCAAGTTATTCGTAAATTGACACTCACCACTCTTATAAAAAGGCACTTTCCCTTCTTTCAAAATCACACTTCTAAAGACTTTTGGATTGGACAAACCCTACCCAAATAACCTAAAAACTTCTCTCAAATAATCCTATAATCCTTAAATTGATTATAAAGAAAACCTGGGGAGCCAATTTGACCAAATAAAAAGGAATAACAGGAAGAATAGCTAAATATTTCATCACCTCATTGAATTTCATTTCTTATTCAATATTCTATTTCTTTGTTGTATACATTATAAAATAATACCTCTAGAATCATATATATACTGTGATGTTAATATAATATTTTTTTCAAATATATGCATTAATTTATCCATCATATGAATGACGAAGTCACTATACGTGTGTACGCACGACTTAACCTCCCCACGTTGCGATGAAATATTTTATTCAAACACTTCACTATTTTGATGGGTATAAAAATGATTATAATTGACCAAAATAAAAAATATTACATGTTAATGACTATTTAAATATGATATACCATCCAATTACATACGATTTCAACATCAATATTATGATATTGTCACTCTTGCATACGTACGGATTACCGTCTCCATGAGGTGATGAGATTCATTCCCATGACCACCATTCAATGATGATTATTAAACTATATAATATTAATAATTATTTAATATATGAAATAATAATGCTACTATATATATATATATATTTATTTACTTACATTTATCTTATTCACTTACATTCGTTCAATACGATATGAAAACAGAAACAACATTTATATGTATGTACGACCAACAGTCTCCATAAACAATGCCATCCATTTCATACATCTAACTTTTATAAATATTAATATTCTAAATATATATTATATATAAATCATGGTTTATATTATGTATGTATTTAAATCATGATCTAAATGATATGATCATGATTAACAAGATAAAACATGTAAGATAAAGAAAGCGATTATTAACCAAAATGTTAATATTACATTGAAATAATTATTAAATGATTATTATAAAGTAATAAATGAATCATGTATGATATAGTAAATATGAATATGGATCTGTAATAATTTAATAACATAATACGGTCATTATAATGGAGGATAAACTTACCATCGACCAAAGGAAAGTTCAAGGTAAGGGTTAATTCAACACTCTCTTCATTATCCAAGATTATTTTTATGTGAGTATCTACTAGGACCATTTTTCCTATATAACCATATTCTTTAAAAATATTTTCAAAAAGAATATTTTCAATTTTTATGGAAGAGAATATTTAACTAGATAGTAATTTTAAATAGATTAATTATATATTATACAAAATCCTCCTCATTAATGTCCATTTTTTAAAAATGATTTTTAAAGATTTATTTATAAGGAAATTATTTTTTTTAAAATATTAATGCCTTTGAAAAGTTTCAAAATTTTATGATACTCTTTTAATCAAAAATGTCTTTAAATTTCTTCCTTTCTTAATTATATGACTTTTAAATGCCTTTATTAAAAATGGATATTTCTCTCAAAGAGTTTTTCAAACCATTTTCAACTATGCCTTCATCCTTTTATGGATTTTAAACATGTCTAATGTTTATTTATTATGATAAAAATCATCCATATTGTATTGATGGTTTTGTGATATGTCTTACTTTGGATGTGTTGTTTTTATACCATTCATTGTGTAAGGATAATGTATTATCATTTAGTATGCTAGTTTTAATACGAATGCATATGTTATGTTTAAACATTTTCATATGAGGAAATAATGGGGAATAGTATGTGACGAGTTGATCCCACTATAGCTCTTAGATGCATCAGTTGGTCTTATGAGTCAAACTACTGTCATGGCACAAAGACGTGACAAAATCTTATTTGTAGTCTTCGCACAAGCCCTTGACTATATGGTTATGATGTATGGCATTAGGAATTCCATCGTTATGAATGTGCCTATTGATATTGAATTTGATTATTCGACTAGTATAATATCTATGTGAATAAGTAATTGGAATTATTTGATTTATATTGACCTCATTATGCATTATTTTACGTTTAAAAGGCTTATATTTTAGTTTTATACATTGCCTTAAATGTATATGCATATTTACAAATGTTATCTCTCTATTGTTATCCTTAATGATCATTTGAGGTCACCAATTTCATATGTTTTATTTTCCCAGGATTCCCAGAAATGTATTAGGATTGATAAGCATGGTTAAGCTAGGGGATTGATGGCATTCTCAATGGATCATATATGTGGTATTTTATTTTAAAAAGTATAATGTAATGTTCATGTATGTAATCTATTTTCCAATACAGCTAAACTGATCAGTCATTCAGTAAAAGATTCCTTGTAATCATTCCAATGTATTAAAATAATGCACCGACTTTGCGCTTCTAGGGTCTAAGTGTAACAATGATTGAAATAATTTTAGGGTACTAGTAAATTTTGAATTTTATTTACCATGGTTATAATTAAATAAGGTAATTATAGGAAAAAATGATATTATAATTACCCCAAAACATGGCTTAATTCTCTTGGATAAGCTTATATCATCTAAAAATAACCATTGGAAAAAAATATGACCTTTATTTATCCACAAGTATTAGACTAAGACATTTATAATATTTAATATAAAGAAAAGTTAAAAGTGAAAATTCAATGTTTATTAAGTAAACCATTTTAAATATAGAGTTTTAAATAATATAAATTGGACTATAAATATTCACAAGAAATATAAAAATATTTCCTACATAATTATACTTTATTTATTATTTTTATACATTATATAATTAAATTTATTTTTGAAACAATGATGATGTATTAATTACCATAATTAGGAACGATTAAAATAATTGATATGATAAATATCTAATAAATGAAAATTGATACTGTTAACACATTAAAGAAATTTTGAAGACTAATATCACATGTTAGGATTTATGTAATGTATTTTTTTCTAATTAATCATGTTTTTTTACTTTCATAAAAACAAAATACTAAATAGTGTCAGAATTGTCATTAATGGATTTTTACAAAAAATACTATATTATTAATTGATATAATATTTTGAAATATATATTTTTCTTCCAAAATAATTATATAATAATATATATAATTAATGAACTACTTGGGATTTTTTCCCTTTTATAGTACATTTATTAACCATGTAACATAAAAATACAAGAAGACATTGTAAAAGATAAACAATTTAACTAAGATTTAAATATAAATGATAAGATTATTATGATGGCCCAAAATAGTCTAAAACCTATTTGTCGAGAGGATTTAGACCAATCCCCGATTTATACTTGAAAAAAATCCATTTGGATCCATTTTAAACAAAAAATAATTTTGTAATAAAATATTATTTCAAGATTTTCCTAAAGTGACCATCACCTCTCTTATAAAAGGATACATACCCATATCTCAAAATCACACCTGAAAAGCAATTTGGATTATCCAAAACCGGCTCATATATCATCCGAACAACCCTAACTTAAATATAAAGGCCATAATATGATCAGAGAGCCAATCTACGGATCCCTTTTGATCAAATCAAAAAGAAGATCTTGAAAAAGAGGTAATAATTTCATCACGTATTCCAAAGTTCTTTTCATCTTACACTCCCTCTTTCTCTGTTTTTTCCATACCAAAATAAAAAATACAGTACCTTGTACATAATTAGATGTTATTTTAAATATATTACAACCATATTCATTATTCTATCCATCCTATGAATGAAAATGTTACCATATGTGCATACATATGGCTTACCGTCTCTACGTCATGGTGTATAGTGTTATTCAACAATTAATTATTTGGATGGGTATTATAACGATTATAATTGATATAAATAACAAATATAAAAGGTTAATTATTCTGTATTTATGATATAAAATCCAGTTTCATTCAATTTTACCATCAACTAAATGATATTGTTGCCTGTGCGTATGTACAGATTACATTCTCCACAAACGCAATAAGATTCGTTCCCCATCATAAACATCTAAGAATAATTATCATTTGAATATTTAAAAATAATTTTTTAGAGAATAATATCAATACAAATATGAATAAAATACATCCTATCAATAAAATTCAAGACTTATGTAAAAATACATATAACCTAAAATGAATCAATTGACACCCGAAAAAATGATATTATTGACATATTATTCATAATGAAATATTTGAAGATCATATATGATATCAAATTTATATATATGGTTCATGTATAATTTAATAAAAATGATTTAACTATTTTATGAAAAGTTAATGTACCTTCTGTTAGGATTGTATGATTTTTGGTATGATATACTCTGTGATACAAAATGTAGGATTGAAATAAGATTGAGATTCTTAGATACAAGGGGGGGGGGGGGTGAAGTGTACCTTTTAAAAATTCCCCTAAGAAAATTTTAGGGTGGTTATGTTTAATAAGGTTAAACATTATAATTCACAAGACCTTTATGAGTACTAAAGACTTGCTAGATTCCAAAAAAGGGATTCCAGAAATAAAACGTAACAAAAGTTTACACCGGCTGAGATTCAACCAAAAAGCATATAGAATCTATCTAAATTAGGGTAAAAGTAAGGATGTATAAGAATTTTATACTTTCATTAGTAATACAAAATGTTGTGGTAAAACAAGTAGTAAAACTAAATGTAACGAACAACAAATCTATTAACCAAAAGTGAAGGGTATCCAACCACCTTGGATAAAGGTCCCTTGATTTATACTCTCAAGAATGTCTTTCTTACCCACACCAGGGTAATCCCTCAATATGAAGATCAGAGACTATCTTGATATCCCCACAAGCCCCCAACTATCAGGTAGTCAGCACCTCTGTCTTCCTCAGCAAGAATTCCCTCAACTTCGAGGTGTTGAAACCTCTGTCTTCCTATCCACAGAAGCCCTTGATTGTAATCAGCAACAATCAAAGTCACATGAAGCAAGTCTGTACATGGAAATGATTGTACAAGTTGTTCAATGTTTCTACACAAATATTTGATAGTTAATAAGAGTCTCTCTCTCTATAAAACACTTCAATAGCATGTATGCTCATATTTCAAGGTAGTCCATGTTGTCATCGACTTTCAAATGAGCTCCTATTTATAGGCGAAGCTTGAATGGTAAGCTACCTCCTCCAATGGTCATATTTCTCCTTGAATTCTGGAGGGACCTATACATGTGTCACTCAACCAATTTTTAGTCAATAACTAAAATCACAACATCATTTTATAATGAAACGGGTGTATGCATAAGTCAAACTGATGTTTGAAATGAAAGCAAATAATAGTTTAGAGTCTATCCAAAATGGAATTCGGAGTTTATAATAATGAGATATTCAGATTTTGTTTTGTAGGAATTCAGAACCTGAATTCTAAAGTAATCCAAATGCTGAATTTCTAAGGAAATTTGGAGTCTTGTTTCACTAGAATTTAGAATCTGAACTAACAGAGTTCGGAGCCGAACTTTTAAATGTTCAGAGTTGAACTCATCGAAGTTCGGAGTCGAACTAGTAGGAGTTCAGAGTCAAACTCATTAATTTTCTTATCCATAATTCTTAGTTGAAAATTTTGATAGTTTGTATCCAGAATTCAGATTGGAAATTTATGAGAGTTTGTATCCAGGATTCGGTGTGGAACTTCATGAGTGTTCGTACTCAGAATTCTGAATGGAACTTCATTAGAGTTTGTATACAGATTTCAGAATCGAACTTCACTAGAGCTCGTATATAGAATTCAGATCCTAAATTAGAATGCTTCATATCTACGTATTATATGTCTTTGAGGTTTTAGGTATGAACCCAATTTTTATAGTTAAGAAAAATATTGATATGTGCAATGAAAATAAGGTAGGGGTAAATTCTTTTGGAAAGGAAATTTTCCTTATAGAAGTGAAATATTGATTTTCTTATGTATAAGGTGTTTGTGATATTCACAAAAAAATAATGGAAATGTCATATTAAAAAACTTATTTAATAAACACCCTTGAATAATGATAATTACAAGGTAAGGGTAAATTTAACAATCTCTTTATTATATGAGTTTGTTTATATGTATATATATACTGGGAATTCATTATCATCCACATTCATGTTTCATAAAAATTTATTTAAAAACATTTTTTTTATTTCATATTATATGAGTTACATTCATTTATACCCATTTTATAATTTTTTAAGAAACATTAAAATGATATTTCAGTCATTTTCCAATGATTGTACTTTATGGACTTTTTGAAAAATTATGGTATGAATGTTTTTTAACTTATATGGCGAGTGCAGTTCTTTTCCACCATTATAACACCTTTAAATCTACCCTTAAAATCTTATAAGTATAATTTCATATTAAATGTTTTCTTTAATAATTATGTTACTTATAAATGATTTCTAGATAAAAATAGATATTTCCAACAAATAATTTTGTTTTCATCATTGTTAACATACTTTGATTGATTGTACTCGTCATTAAAGTTGATTTACAATTATACTATCCTCCATATTGTATTTAATGTTTTCTGATATGCATGACTATGTATGTGTAACATTTATACCATTCATGGATTATGGTTAACGTATTAACATTTCATATTGTAATTTTAATATGAATGTTTATGTTATGTTTCAACATTTTCCCATGAGGAATACATTGGACTTAGTGAGTGATGGGTGGATCCCTCTATATCTCCTAGATGCTTTGGTATGCCTCATGAGATAAACAAGTGTCTTGGAACATGGCCTTGAAAAAAATAATATTTGGAGTCTTGTCATGATTCCTTGACTATGTAGACTTGATGTCATTCATTATTACTTCATTCGTTATAAAATTAGTTATAGATATTACATGTGATTATAAGACTAGTAGAATATCGATGTGAATTAGTAAATCAAAATATTTGATTTATATTTACATATTATGTTGAAGTTTATTTTTAAAATGATCATGTTTTAGTCATATTCATTTCCTTAAATGATTATGCGCATTTATGATTGTTTCTGTTATATCGTTATCCTTACTATGCATATGATCTCACGCCTTTCAATGTTTTATTTTTCCAAAGATGGGAAGAAGTATATTATGATTAACCTGCAAGAAAAGTACATTGGTAATTAGGGTGTTCAGTAGAGACACAACACTATTTTTTATATCATATTCTAATGTAAAACTTATACATGTATCTAGTACTTCCATGGCTAGTAAACTATTCTGTTTTTGAGACATGTTCTCTTATGATCATAACAATGTTATGTAATAATGCACCAAATCTGGGTAACAAGGGATGGGTTGTTACACTTCTCATGTAAATAATGACATCTAGGTTATAATTGATTGACTGAATAAATCTACTCATATCATTGCAATTCGAGATACTATGTATTTGGCCCAGATTTCCCAACTATACCTCAATGAAATTTCTAAGATTCATGGAATAGCTATTTCCATTGTATCGGACGAATAACCCAAGATAACATATATATATATATATATATATATATATATATATATATATTTGAAAGTCCATCAGAAGTTGTTGGGAATAGAATTATATTTCAGTTTAACTTTTCAACCTCAATCATATGGGAAATCAGAACGGATGATTTTCACATTTGAGGATATGCTATGACCATGTTATGTAGATTACCATGGAATTTGGTATCATCATTTTTATTTGGTTTTATATTCTTGTGATAATAGTTTTCATTCCAATATATAGATGGCACCTTCTAAGGCATTATATGAGATTTGGTGTCAAACTCTAGTATTTTAGGATGATTTAAGGGAAAAGAAGTTGATGGGACCAGAATTAGTAGACATTTTGGTTGATAAATTGATGTGGATACATCATCACATGAGGACAACTCATAATTGGTAAAAAATATTTTCAAATAACATGTGAAATGAATGATCATTAATGATATGTGATAATGTTTTCATTATAATATCACCATCGAATGGTGTTTAGCGTTCTTGGTAAAAAATAAAAGCTAAGTCCATAGTTCATTAGACATAATGAAATACTAACGAATATTGGACCAGTCAACTAATAAGTATATTTATCATTGATTTCTTACCAGTTATACAATCTATTTTATCATGTTTCGATGCTGTGATATTATTTCCCCATATCATCTCACATTTTTAACCTAAATGAATATCAGTAGAAAGAAATCCATTCATATGAAGATAAACCTATTTAGATTTTTGATCAAAGAGAACAAGTATAAAAAAATATTTTAATACAAAAGTTAATTGTTTTGGAAATAAACCACATGTTTGAATATGTTTCATTAGAATCTGTAAATTCTATAAGGGAATGCCACCCACACTTGATTAATATGTAAATAAATAAAATTTCAAGGTTGAAATTTCCAAATGTTGTAAATAATTGAACACACTACGGTTTTAAAAATAATATTAAATTAAAGAAACACATTGTCTCTATATAATTATCTTTTTTATTGATATTGTTATAAAGTATCCATCAAATACGATTTTTCTTCTTCTGTGTTTTAAATTTTGAAAAAACAGACATCTCCAATTCTGATTAGTAAGTTATTTGATGTCTAATAGAAACAATATGATTTTTTAGAGAATAAAAACAAAAACATATGAATTTTAATATGAAAATAATGAACAGTAATTAAAACTATTAATTAATTATCTTATGCTTCTAAGACAATGAGAATCTTGTTAATTTTTCAACTTGATTCAAAATAAGTTATAGTATTAAAATTGTTTACTTTGGAAAAAAATTTGAATTTATTTAAAATTTAAATTAATTATAATAATGAAATTATTTTCAGAAAATATAGTTCCATTTTGAATTCTACATATCAAAAAATTGTTATGTTGAATTTATTGAATATTTCTGAAATTCATGAATTTTTTAATGAATAGTAATATACAGTAGTATCCTATATATATACATTTTTGGTTAAATATAATGTACTAATCATATTGGATTATTTAATCACCCTTGGTTCATACTAACATGATCTAATTACTATTTATGGTTAAATAAATGAATACAATTCATAGTCATCAATAATAATATTAACCTAATTATTAATATAATTGAAAACACCTCCTCTAATTCACTATAAATACCACTCTATACACCCTCTTCCTCTCACAGCTCTCATGTTTCGACAATTATCATTATTCTACCAAATCCCCTTCCATGTCGCTTCCCACGTCTATGATTTTCTGGACTCACCATAAGACCAAAACCAAAAGGCATATGAAGGAACTCAAGGATAAGATATAGAGAGGAAATAATTCACTTTCATATTCATGTGTTTTCATTTTGATTCCTTTCCTTTTCATATAATCACCTCCAATTTCTTATCCAAGATGCATGAAATCTATATATTAATATATATTATTTATGTTATCTTGTTTATGGAAAAAAATCATAATCATTCTTGCTCACCTCTTCTTATTATTTTAATAATAAAAAAAACTATACGTGATGTGCCAATTTACCAATATCATTAATGATGTGTTTTCAATTTTCATTATTTCTTCGAAAAATATTTATAAATTCATTTTAAGTTTTGAAATTTATTTTAATGATTCTATTATATAATCTTCCTTGTTCAAGAGTTATCATATAATAATGATATTATTTTCTATAATGAAATTAGTTCGTTATTATGAAATAGCCACCAAAATGTTCTAAACAGATATCACTAATGATTTATCTAATAATCCATCATCATAAAATAATACCAAAATGATTTATTTTATCATTTAATATTATTGATAGTTAATAATACCGTTTAATTCCACTTATAGTGTTTTTCATCCATTTGATAAAGAAATACATTACAAATATATAATAGAAATCATGTAAAAAATTCAAACAAAACAATTAAAAGAACAAAATATTATTAATTAATGGGGTAAAATGATGTTATAAAATTTTCATATAAGGTTTCATAAAACATATGTTTCTATAAAATAATCAAAAACTCATTTAACTTTTATATATGAGGATTCAACAAGATTCACATAAGAAAAACCTGATATAATAGAATTATTAACCAAATTTCTATAATTCGAGTTATACTTCCACATAATTGATTATATAATACTATGAATTTTTTTGTAACTATTTTATATTATATTATATTAACATACATAGTATACACATAATCCATTCATTATATTAACTTTTACTTCAATTATATGATATTATTAAGGGACTTACCTTTTAAAATCCTTTTATAAAATCCTTTTTTTAAATATTCAAAAGAATTTTTTATGAAATAATTAATGTATTGTGATTATGTTATGGATCATGTAAATTTGTTATGATGAAGGGTGGGATCTATATCTCCTTCAATGCATTGAGTATGTGTTAGTTAGAGGTCCACTACATTTTTACTCTATGTGAAACTATGAGGGTTAAACCATAAGTTAGATATGAGGGTTACATTGTAAGGTTTTCATAAGGGTTAAAAACAATAAGATAGTAATGATGGATACAAAATTAAGTAAGTAATTCCACAATATAACCTTATTAAGTATTTATGATTTCTATGATTTATAGAAATCTCTGGTTTCATAGAGTATGTAGATGAGTATTTATGGGAGAGAAGTATGTGTTTGTGAAAATAATTTCCTATGTATATAAATATTCATGGGACAATGGTTTCAATCATTCTTTTTTTTCTCTTACTAATATAATAATGCTCATCCCATGTTATTAAATTCTTTTCAAAGGTTATAAGTATTTACATGTAAATGATTGATGTACTTTAAAATGTTATGATTATTTTTCAATGTAATCAAGTTATTAATTTTTTTTAATATTATATGATTTAGATGAAATGGATACATTTTTATTTTTATCCAATTTTTAAGAATGTGGGATGAATTTTTCGAGTTAGGTACTAAAATTTTGAAACTCTAAGAGAAAAATATATTTTGTAATTTAATTAAGTAAAATCTTGTCAAAAGTACTAAAATAAGAAAATTTTAAGGCCAAGACCATATATAAAAATATTTTATACATGGTGGAACTATTTCTATATTTTTGGAAAAAGAAGTTGTGCATACAAGTGATGTAATGTTCCAATAATGAATGAATGTGACTATTTTATTTTAATAAACAAAAACATGGAAAAGGTAAGAAGTGCTATAAATTTTTTATTTTACATAAAATATTATCTACTTGCACCCATGAAATACAGTTGAAATTCTATGTGTGAATTCGACTAACATTCCCATGGAAATGTTAAATATTATTTTTTTGAAAGTGGTAAATGTTGCAAAAAATGTGATTAGTAGATGACAATCAAGAATTCTAGGATGGAAGTACCAATAAATAATAGGTGACCCCCCTCATTTAGTAGGATCTCCATTGGAGAAATACCAGGACATGAATCTTGTAAGAGTTTCATGTAAAATGAGTTGCTGATACCGAGTGTTGTTCACAAAAGGACTGTCATAGAATGAGTGTTAGGTACAAAACATAAACGTTGCATGTAACTTTACAAATATGTGTTCAAGATAATAAAATCTTCCATGAAAGATATATGTATACTAAGAATTCTAGGGTAAGTGGTATTCATTATGTGGGTGAAATTTGAACAAAATGAAACAATAAATGAGGTGTAAATCCTATTGATTCCAAAAATCAATAGAGGGTCTTCTTAAGAATCACTGAGAACACTATACCATGTATATTAGTGATATTTTGTATTTTTTATTTATTTAAAAATAAGAGGGAGATTGAGTCTTCTCAAAACATTATAAACAGTTTTGCGGTTTTTATGGATTTGGTGCATCATCACATAACAGTTGTATGCTACTTAGACGTATCCCGTGGAGGGTGAGCCGTGTAATTTTTTTGTGTCTCATTAATGATTTAATATCAGTTAAAACATTTCTACATGAAACAGAGATAAATACTTTAGAACAATGAAAAATATTTAAATGGGAATTTGTTTTAATCTTTCATATAATTATTTATCCCCACCCATCATGGATATTTATCCTAGATGGTTTAATAATTTTTATTATATTTAGTGGTTATTTTAAATGTTTTTCTCATAAAGGATTTCAATCCAAATGGGGCTCCAATCATCGATGAATTATATTTTCAATAAAGGTTAATCTGAAACAATAATATTGTTGATCCTTAGGTATAGACGTCTATAGATTATTAACTCAAGGAATTAGGGAATGTATGGATATCGGTTCATTGTTGGAATCTAAAAAATGGAAATAGATACTAAAGGAAGAGGAACCAATTCATTAGCGGGATACTTATACATTAAAATTGATAAATATGTAATTTAATGTAAGTCTACTCATGATATGTTGGAAATGATGTTGAATATCTATGATGGTCATTCAAATGTTAGATAAAAAATTAAAGCTCAATAAAACAAATTATGACAACATGAGAGTGAACCTCAAAGAACATATCGATGCATTATTTGATAGGGTGAATGATGTCATGGAAGGCATGTATGGTCTTGGATGAATTATTCAAGCTATAAATATTGCTAAGAATTTCCTCAGATGACCTACATTACTCTAATAGCATATGAGATGAGAAATGAGGACATTCATAATATAGAAAAATGAAATTCTAATGATGTTGAATAAATTTCCCAGGTAAAGATCACCAGTTAATACTGTCAGGAATAATTTGATACGAATGAGATGAATTTATTACAATATTTATATCTGCAAATAGAAAAATGAATCTTCCACTTGAATTCATTCAACGTGGATAGTTAGTCATCTTGCAGCACGATGCCCCAAATATGTTTGAATAAGAATATGGGGGATGTTGATGAAAATTCTCATAAAGAGATCCTTTTCCTGTGGGAATGGAATGATAATGGTAAAGATAAATTTCTTCCAAAAGAAGAATAATATTTCATAAGAAAGTGAATATTATGAAGAATATGTGGTTGAAGAGATAAATAACTAAAAAAGGGGAGAAAATGTAAATGTGGCTGTTGAATATAACACATAAAAAATAATAATGAAACATTGACGAAGAAGAGGTACATAAGTGTATAGATTCCTGTTGAATTTAGAGATTATCTTGAAGATATAGATGTTTGGGGAGAAAAAATAATAAAATCCCACAATTTTGTTTGTGATTCCAAACTATATATGTATCAGTATAATGATAATAATTATAATATAATTGAATAAATTGAGAATCTAAAGAAATATATTCATGGGGAATCGTAAATAATTATTTGGTATAAACTCAATTTTTATAGACATATTTGGGGATTGATGTTTTGAATAACACTATAAAATAACAAATCAAATGAAGTAAATTGCATGAAGATGAAGTCATCAGCATACAATAAAATTTAAAATATCTATAAAAAACAATGAATATTAAAAAATAAATTGGAAATAAAATCCTTTAGGGAATAAATTTTATGGATGTGGAGTTTAGAGGTGTATATGAAAAAAAGAAGCATTCAAATCCAAATGATAAAGATGGAACATGGCTTGATAAAAAATAAAAAACTATTAATGATAGAATTTATATCATAAGAACCTACTCCAAGATTAAATATTGATTAGAATGTTAAGTAAACTAATAATATTTATAGAACCTATGGGGCAAAATACTTTTTATAATTGAAACATTTAAATAAACCCCACATCAGATTATATTATTGTAGAATGATTGGACAGTCAATTGTTTTTTGTCCCATATCCCAGAGATACTAAGGGTAATAAGTAAAACATATGTATCCAAATAAAGATTAATAATACAAAGTATATTTTTATGAATACTTTTTTAAGTGTAGAGGATTTATATATATGGCTAGATATTTTACCTAAACAATAACAATGAATGTTTCCATGAATAAGTAAAGGGGTCACAATAAGTAACTCAATGAATCATCAGGTTAACTAAAAATACAAAATCAATTTCCATATCTACAAGATAATTTTAGTCTATCATACTCTAAGGAAGATTAAGGGTATCAATATATAACTATTTTGAATTAAAAAACATGTATCATAATGAAATGTTTTGAGAACTATGTAGTTTAATTAATTTCCATAAAATATCAAATCATTACTGTGTCTGGACTCTTAAATGTATATGAACATCCCACATGACAGAAAATTATGATCTTGTCATTAGCAAAAATTATAACAAGGATTTTTTTTATTATATGGATTTGATGATGTCATGAAGATGATTGGATCATTTAATCCTTGGTTTGAGAGAAATTAGTTATACATGAATATGTCTTAGTAGTAGAATGTCTTAGTAACAACATTTCAGTGTTATTTGACTAAATGAATCATGGCATTCTATGTAATTTACTAAAAATATATATTTTCTAAGTGAGATATGGTGAATTTTCTCTACAAGGAAAAATAATAATGGATTATATCTATCAATTAAGTGGAGAAGAATATATGTTTTTTTGACCATATTTGAAGAAAATTGGTTGTGGCATAAACAACATAGCAATCTATGCCCACCATCCCTAGAATATCTGTTAAAATGTTATACAACTAGATTCCTCCCAATGATATCACATGATTGTAATCATACATGAGATTTTACTAAAAAGTGGAAGACAATAAGAATTCCATACAAGTCAAAGGGGAAATTTCAACTAGAGTACTTGAATTGGTGCATGAAGAGTTATGCAGACCTATCTCACCAATATCCATTTTGGAAGATGTATTACATTATTTTCATTTATTATTTAATCTGTATGGAATATATATTTATCCATTACCATTAGACCGATTTAGGTATATTCATGAAAAAAAATTATATTAAATTAGAAAGGATTATTGGAAAAAACATTCAAAATATTTTACTGATAAGGGTATGAGGTTTACAAATATACAAGTTGATGGTTACCTCAAATAAATGGGATAATTATTCTTTTTTCTGAAGTCATAATTCTTAAAAATAATGTTATGGTTGAGATGAGGAACCAGATTAGAAAATTATTGGATGGAATGATTCTTATTCAAAAATTATAACTTTAAAAATTTTGGAAAGAAGTAGTCATGACAACTATATACATTGCTAATAGGGGCCTACTGGGTCTAATGTATAAAAAGAATCTGTATAATAAGTGGTATGGAATGAATCCGACATTGAAATAATTTTAAATCCTTGGATGTATGATCATTATTCCGAACAAAAATATTCAAGACAAATTTGAGTCATGTGGAGATGAGGTAATATTCCATGGATATCTGTGAAAAAAATAGTATATAAAAGCCTCAATAAGAGGCTGGTAAAAGTCGTTAAAAACAATGATTTAATTATAGTGGAATGTGAATAGAATCTTCCAAAACACAATTAATAGTCCCATTATGAAATTTATGAAGTGGTAAGAAAAAAAATGATATAAATAGTTGAAAATAATGAGTAAAAAGTAGATATTGACATTGTGAAAGAGGATAGAAAATCTATATTTGTGGGGAATCCATGGATTTGATCTTAAATATAATGAGAAGATAAAATTTTTGATTACATAGTGGAAATTAAAACAATAATAATTAAAAAATTATAATAGGAATCATAAATATCACAAGTAGAGCATAATTGTTTTGATGAAGTAGATTGATATGAAAATCGGGTTCAGGATTTGAATAAAGAGCTAGTTTAAATTAAGATGAATCATATGTGGGAGATTGGTATACTACTAGAAGATAAGTATGTCATTTGATCTCAATAGATATTTTTCAATAATTAAAATGAATATGGTGTAGTGATACGAAACATAGTATGTCTAGTGTGGAAGGGTTACACCCATATTGTGGTTATCAATGTGGATGAAACATTTTCACCTATTGAAAGGATAGAGATAATCATGTTATTCATATACACAAGAGCGGAAAGAAAGTTCAATATTTTCTAGATGGATTTCCTGTCACCATTTTAAAATGGGGTTCTCTAGGAAGAATTTTATATTGAGAATCAATATTTTTTTCTCATTCATAATTATGATAATGATGTTTTTTGTTTGTGTATGACTCTATATGGGTTGAATTAATCACTATGAGTTTGATATTCATGAATAGAACAGTTTGTGAAGAAGATTTGTTTGCATCATGTGTATGTTGATTAAAGTTTTTATTTTAACAATTATAGTAACCAAAGGAGTAATGTACTTAAATGCGTCAATGAAATTGTTTTTAATGGATCTAAAAGAGAACAATGTGGACAGTTTAAAAAAATTATTAAAAGTTAATTTTAAATGTCAATGATTGGTGAACTGACATAATTAACTTGTTTATATAAAACAAAATGAAAATATGATTCTTTCATTTCATAACATAAATATTACATGGAGGTTTTTAGAGGATTCATAATAGAAAATTACAAGGATATGATGACAATGGTGGGTACTCAGATTAATGTATCATAGGATTATAAAGGGAATGATGTTAATATTAATATATATATATATTTATTGAAGTCTATACTATATGAAAATGAAAACACTAGATATTGTTTTCCCCACAAGTCAATAGGGATAATATCAAAGTAATCATATGGAAATCCACATTTTCGTAGTGAAAAGGGCTACATTATATCATAGGAATGATTGATTTTGGCTTGCTATAAAATGAAAACTCATAGAAAAAAAATTGGGATATTCAAATATAGATTGTGTTGGATCATCCAATAATATTAAATCTACGTCATGTGGTACATTATATGTTTGTAGATTTTCCATTTCATGTCTAACAATAAATTATATTTCATTTGTTAACCAGTATAGAAGCTGAATATTTTTTTAGGTACTCAAGCATGCACTCAGTTAATTTGGATGAAGAAGTAGTTAGATGATGTTGGAGATTTTGTGAAATCCATGATATGAATCCATTTTTATAATTCTAGTGTTAGAAATTATTTGAAAAATATTATACATCAAATATTTAACAAAGAAAATTGAAATTAAATGTCATTTTTTAAATTAGAATGTATAGGACTGGCTTATGATGTTTTTGTATGTCCCCAAAAAACTATACGTTGTCGATAGTTTTATTGTGCTCATAATGTAATAATATTTTGAATGTCATCGAGTTACATAGGGAGTTTATTCATCCTCATAGACATGATAACATTTGGATGTGGGACTCTCTATCTCAGAGGAATGGTGGGTTTTCACCTAATAATTGGATATGTGTTCATCACACTACTTCATAACACATCAATGTGGCCTTCAGGTTTATTGACAAAAGGGGAGAAATTTTTGGATACTAAAGGGGATAAAATTTCATTATCGTTAATGTGGTGGTGTGATTCTATGCTGTAAGGATAGATACCAGAGCTTATCTTGGACATCATTAAGCATTAAAATAAATAAGAGGCCAAGTTGTACAGTAGGATTTGTTAAATACAATGATGATAAAGCTAATCAATCAAATGAAAATATCAATAATGATAGACATTATGTTGAAATCAGTTGAGTGTTTTTTGGAATTATGTGTATCATTTATGATATTTACATGCAAGATTTGGTATTCAGGTCGAGCATGGATCTTTTGGGATAAGAGAAAGACATTAGTAAATATTTGATCTCTATCAGAATTAGAAGAATTGAATGATGGATGAATATATAAGAAGCTTTAATGATATATAAAACGTGTTGAGGTTTCAAATAACCCCAAGGGGAGATTGGTGGGAATATTCCCTTAATGTAACATTATGCTGTTTTTGGGGTGATTGAGTTTGGTGAAAAAGGAGGTATCCTTGAACTATCATGTAATTTTTGATAGATTTTAGACAAGATCTGTTGAATAATATCAATTATAATGGAATAGATACTATGGGATGTGAACAAAAATATCATATACAAGGTTGTAGTTTTTCTTAGTGTTTGTGAATTTTTTGGGTCAAAAAGCGGGAAAATTGAGAAAGGCAGTTTACGAAAAGCAAGAACTGTGTAAGAGTGAAGGGGTGTCCAAATCATCCATGAAAGTTATGATTCATTATTATTTAATCCAAATATGAAAAATTCAATAAGGTAACACATATTTTTTTATTGTAAAAAATTATATTTATACACACATGTGAAGAGTGTTGTGTAAAAAAATTGTTAAACATAAAGAGAGTTGGGTGAAAAATGTAAAATTTTCATTCAAGTTTATAATGATGCATGCAATACACCCATTGAATGTTTGGAATATAGATTTTTATAATTAATTTTATTATAAAGGTGTATTCATAAATTGAGAAAATGTAGAACATAATGATTCACTAAAATATGTGTAAAACATATTTATTCTTGAAATCAACACAGTATATTCTGATGATTCATTGGACTCACATTATTTGAGAGAGTAGTGAGATTACATATTGGTATTGGTTACAAAAAAGACTTATCATGAGTCCACACCAAATGAAAAGTTAATTTCTCAATTATTCATTGAACTGATTATTCAATTTTACTATATTAGATTGTGAGGCGGTAGTCCTCCGTACATATGAATGAAAAGTTCAATTCCCCTTGCATGAAATTATGTATATCTTAATGTGATTATATTAAAATAATATCATCTAATTATATTGCAGATACTATAATTTTTATTTATTTATGGCTTTGCAGGTATTTGAACTAGTGGAAGGAGGAATAACGTTGAAATACACAGAGAAATATATGTCTCTTATTCAGTCGATCACCGATAAATAACACCTTAACACCCCTATGAAGGGTTTTATGCCTAAAATAAATAATCAAGAATGTGTTAAGGTATTTTAGGAAGGGTATTGGGTAGATATTTCCAAATAGAAATGGATTTTAAGTGTGATAAATAGAGAAGAGTGGGTTCCTTTTATAGGATATATGAGGGTCACCTTAGAAATGATTCAAATATTAATGTAATTTAAATTAATATTTAACCCTAAATTAGTCAAAATTGTGTTATGACTAATATAACAAGTTGATGGTTCGAATTCCACTGTTCAAATATTTTTTATAAATGAATTCATTTTATTTTAAACCATATCTTTTTACATTACCCTTAATTAATCAATTCAAATTATTATTGTAGTAACACAATTTTAAATATGAAGAGGATATACATTCATATTATAAGGCTGAAATTTCATATAATTAGATAATTTGTGAGATTTTATACCTTATAATTGTAACATTATAATATTTAAATACTTTTATCTTTATAGATAATTTTGTAAAATATTATTTTTATAAAAAAATAGTAGTGTAAATTATGGTCCAATTCAATTCATTAAAGTTAAATACATTCCAATAGATAGATAACCTTTAAATAACCATTTAATATTCATATAATTTTTAATATTTTCCTTTATAAATCTTAGATTACCATAATTATTTAAAATTATATTTATTTTAAAATTTTCCCTATTAGTTATTAGATATTTCAATTAATAAAATAATTAGTGTATCATCTTTTTATCAGTATTAATGCTAATTATATAATTTATGGAAATTATAAGTAAATTCCCATCAAGTATATAGTTTAATTATATTCCTATATAATAATTGTATAGAATTTATATCATATTTATTACTATATTAAAATAATTACACTTATAAAAAATAAGATGATGACATTTTGACCCTCTTTTATTTAAATAATATTCATATCATTTTCAGGGAACAATTTTCATTAAATGGGGCATTTTTTATATGTATGTGATAAAAATCAATGTTTAATTTTTCAATAATATTTTTGAATGTGGATGGATAAATTTATTGTCTTTATGATTTTATTTTCTTCCAAAAATTACCTAATATAGAATTACCTGTGTTAAATAAAAATTAAGGTTGTTACAAGTCCTATTAAAAAAACTCAAACCCATTTACAAAATTTAGGACCACTGATTCTGAATATGAATTCCCTTTTTAAATGTTTAAAACCCATAATTTACAATAATTCATTTAAAATTAATCTTTGATGGAAAAATAAGGAAATGGGTTTTTTGAATGAAAATATTATCATAAGATTGGCATGTGCGTATATCGAATTTCAATGTGAAATTATATCTATTGAAAAAATCGAAGAATTAATAAAATGTCATATTATACATTAAAACCAATAAAAATAATAATAAAACAAGTTAAATAAATTATATAGAAAATCATTTTTTGAAGTAAATGTAGTATTTTTTCGTATTTATTAAAATATGATTACTATTAGAAAAATAAAAAAAATTATCCGAAATAATATTTGAAATCCCAGATCAAAAGAAGAAGATTATTTTTAGAAATGTATCTTATAAAATTTTCAAATACTATATTTAAAATTGATTCTCCCCAAAAACATGTTAAAACTACTAATTTAAAATATTCGATCTTTTCTTGCATAAAATCTGGTTTATCCATATTTTTAGCTCATAAAAATTATTTTAAAAATTCCAAAACATTTAATAAAAATGTTGAAAAAATAATTTTTTTAGTTCAGTTCATTCATTTAAATAAAACGGCTTGGCGCTAATAACCACTAAAAATAATATTAACAATACAATATTATTTTCGATATAACTCAAACTTTTATGGAATAAATGATTTTGAAAAAAGTTATTGGTTAATGTCAGGTACATTATCAAACCATGAATCCACTTAATTGTAACATTAATATGAGATTAATAAATATTATCAGATATAGAAATTTCAAATACTATACTTACTTGTACTATTACATATATTTTATGTGGATTTTATTTAATAAATTCTAAATTTAAAAGAGTTTTCTTGGTCACAATTCTAATCATTGATTCATAATAAGTATTATAAACAATGAATCCATTGTAAAGTGAATTTAATACCCATGGGAGAATTTTTTATTATATTACTTGTAATATATTATATATTCTATCCAAATCATATCACTTTATACATGTGTCAATTGATTTATTTTTTTCCTTGGTTGTAATGATTTTTTAGAACTTATCCATCATTATTTGAATTATGATTTATATATTGATTTTTTATGCTTGAAACCTTATTCCAGATGAATTTAATAGTTGATATTATCCAAAAATATTTCAATCGATATTATTAATTTTGAAAACTACATCTTGCATGTTTAGTTATTTTTGTTATGAAACCATCCACAATCTCTCTCTTGTTGGCTTAAAATCATGTTATTCGAATATTAAAATTGAAATATAATAATTGTTCAATATGGTTTTGACATTACTTTTTAATAATAATAATTATTACACAATGATACCCAATATATAATGTTATTTGAATTCAATAGTGAAAATTATTGGTAGTCTATATTTTAATATTTCAAAACATATGATTCTTGGATAGTTGATTATGTATATATTGGGAATTAATGTATTTAATAATGATGGGTTATGATAATGTTTTAAATTTATTCAAATTGGATATATATATATATATATTAGTAATTTATTTTGACTGGTAACACTGTTTGGTAATGTGTGGATATTTCATAATGCTCATTTTTTGTGTAATAGTGTTTTTATTCATCCAAAGATTTTTTGAGTAATGGAATGAAGGTATTGTTGTCTCTATTAGTGAATGGATTTTAATAAATCGTGAGATGGATGGGAAACATAAATATATATCCCCTTGATGCATTGACATGTAACCTATGAAAGAAATGTTTTCATAATTCGTGTTTGACTTTAAAATTATGCAAGATAGATTTACTACTATATCAATGAAAAGTAAATGTCATTTCACAAGTCCTTGAAAACATGTTCTTATTTTTCATAATTATAAAATGTATAAATATGATATCAATATTATTTATATCCATGTTTTCATTTATTTTCAATCATATTTCATGATAATATATTAATGTTGATTTTGAATTCATATTATTTACTTATTCCGATTATAGAATATATACATTGTTTTAAAAATTAATTTTTTAATTATATGGTTCCCCTACTGACTTTTTGTACTCAACCCTACTTAGGTATCCATTTTTACTAGTTATGAATAATTTAATTACACATTATATTTATAACTTGATAGATATCGTTGAATAACTTAAGAGAGTTATTGATAACGAATAAAAAATTAAATAATTATATATATAGGGAAAAATGAATATTTTTTATGATAAACATGGTTTTTTAGTCTTTGGTTTTTCTTTATTCTCAAAATACATAAATATGTAATCATACATTCTATGTAAGAGATGTAATATTCATTATTTAATTTTTTTTGGACAATCATATTCATGCATTTATTGGTTTTGTAAATGTGATTGTATAAAGTTTGACTTTTTTTCTATGTTATCTAAAATTCTGTGTTACTGAAATTAAATTTATAGATATTTAAAGACATGTATATAGGTTCACCAACCATCCCCTTAAATATATTTACCATTAATACTTGAATAATGTTTTAATATTGTAATTTAATTTTCCAACAAAAATATATATGGATTATATTACCTAATATTTATTTGATAACAAAAAATTTGTAATAAATTATACACGTTTCAATTTTTATTGTTGGAAAAATTTATTTTCAAACAATTACTAAAATGAAATTATTTGTAATAGTAAAATTATTTTTATGAAATAAATTAATTATATTGAGTATTGATTTATAAAATTGATTCTCATATAATTAATTTGATTATAAAAAAACCAAAGAGAGTTCTATAAGTTTGAAATGATAGAAACCATTTATTAAACATTTTAATAACTTCATATATGAAATTCATAAAAATTTAATCTACAATAATTAAACATCAGTTTGATTTTAATTTTGAAAAATATATATTTATTCCATCAATTATTAGATTAATTGTATTATCTCAGGATAAAATATTTGAATATTAGTTTTTTTATATTCATAATAAAATTATTATATCATGAATATAATATAAAATAGATAGTTTTTATAAAATATTAATTTTTTCTCAATTAGTTGAATTAATAACCTACTCAAAATATTTAAAAAAAAATCACGATATTATAATTTTTTGACATGATATTTACCAAATTGATGTTCATTTTTTCAAATAATAAATTTGTTTTAATTTTCATTAAAATAAAATTATTATCTATAATGATTAAATTATATTTATAGAAATATCAAATTTTTAATACTCATGTTTTATTATTTTTATTTCATATATAATGGAAATTAATTGATTGATAATATTTTTGTTGACAAATTTAATTATTAAATATTATTTTCTTTTAAATGTCATCAACAAAATTAAATAAGTTACAAAATAGTGTATGAAAATCATATACATTAAAAATATCTCATGTCTACATTAAATAATTTTAATCATACCTCTGTAGTTATTTATTTATCTATAATTATATTTAAGTTCTGAAAAATGTTATAGTATTTATGTTTCATATATTATTACGATATTTGAATTCATTAATTCTTTATTATAATTTTAATTAATAATTTATGTTTTGTGTTATAGGTATTTTAAATATAGAATTATGTATGATTAAAAGGATAAATAAACATTACAATCTTGAGGGGATATATTCATCCCCATTAAATAAATTTCATCTTCAGAAATGTAATTTAATAATACAATAATTTGTATATCCTAACATAGTATGAAAATGGTGTTTTATATTTTTCATAATAATTAATATAAAAATATATTTACAGAATCATTTTATTAATTTCATAAAGTTTATTAAAATTATGTATGTATAACTATAAGACTCATACATTATAATGATTTTCTAAAAGTCAACCTTGATAGATGTTATACACATTTCAAACAATGATTCATATATTTACCTTTCACTGATACTATTTTTTTGGAATCTATTACCATAAAGAAATAGAATATTTTAAAATTTTCATATTTGATATCATTCGATTTTTGATCCACAATTTTTGTAATTGGTTGTTATTTAAGTTCTTTTCACCTCCTTTTCATCTTATATTCCAATTAAAAAATAACCATGTTAAAGTTTTGTAGAATGATGTAATTGAAAAAAAATTTAATGGATCATATGACTTGTAGAATATACATTGATACTCCTCCCACCACAATACATTTACTAATTTAAATATGGTTTATCGAAAATAAGTAATTCACAAATGAAATAAAAATAAATCATTTTATGGTGTCATTGTAAATCCATATTAGTCTAAAAAAAATCCCAATGTTCTACATAAATTACTCCTTGAAAAATTCATACCTAAATCTACATTACCAATTGATTATAAAAGTTTCAAACCCACAATTACAAATAATTTCTCACATATTCTTTCTAAATTCACATATTACATCCTACAAAACAATTGATAATAAATAATAAATTTAAGAACAAATCATCCTCAATATATAATATACCAACAGACAAAAGAAATATATACTCACAAATGTACATTAATCAATCCCCAAAAAACTATAATCACAGTGGGATTGAATTATTAATCAAATCTAAAGTTTATATATTCAACTCAATTTATATTACAATTAAAAAATCTATTTTTCATCATTAGTCAATGTTAACCCAAAATTACGTCTAAAATATTTTATTGAAACCTTTTATAAATTTTTATAGTGGTTATGTGATTTGACAAAACCAATTCCTCTATGAGTTTTAAAGTAGGTGGGATGTTATCTTGACTTATTGTGCAAATAGGGATGATCATGTTAATTCCAAAAATACCTTATCAAGTGTTACTACAATGAGGTGGATTTTTTCAATGGAAAAAATTCTCTTTTTTTGTATATATATAAGGATATTATATTTATGAAACTAAAAACACATTACAAACAAATCATTTCGGTGGTTTTCATTCATCTAGACATATCTCGATGATGTTTAATAATACATTATCAACATAACTAAAATAACCTTAAAAATTATACCACATAACAATATAATTTGTAATATATTCATCATTCATCTAACATAATTACTTTAATAACCACAAACTATAGTCACTTTGGACCTCACAAGGGTGTATATTCAAAGGAACATGTACCATACCAACCCTTATTTCTACTAAGAGTGTGGCCAGAAATATGGGACACATTACCTCAAGCATGCCACCCCGTTAGCCAGGGATTCTGACTAGCTACGATAGTCTATTTGATTGTATGGTCGGGAGAATATACTCTCTATATAAAATTAACACATCATTTTATCAAATAATAAATAATAAACAAATGAAAAAGTTGTAACAAACTATTTACAAATACTTGAAGAATAATATATTATCTAAATTAAAATTGAAAATGAGAATTTACAAAAATAATAATATAATAAATGATGTTTCTAGTGCCAGAATTAAGAATTAATATAGAAATATATTATAATACAATAATATTTTACCATTTACGAGATCCATGACAATCAAGAGATCTATCTTGGTCATATGATCCTAACTCTGAGGTATAAGATCAACAGAAAAAGTAATCAATGAGGGTCATGAAATTTAAAGTCTACTCAGACACATTAGTGAAATGGAGACCCAATTTTGGTGTGAGATAATAATCTCAGTCGGTCAGCACAACTAGTTTCTAGAATAATCCATTACATGACATATAATGTAAATCTGTGAGAAGGAAAATGAAAAAAAAAACAAGTAGTGTTTTATAAATAAAAAACTACCTAACTGTTTCTTAAGGGACACCTAGAGGCTTTACCTTCTTCGACACCCAACAATCTATTATTACTTATGAGTATATCATCGTACATTACAATGGGTCACCAAACATGGTGGTAGATTCTCTATATGAGGATGAATCACTCAAAATATAACAAAATCATACATCATTTACCATTAGGCTAACTAAAATCTCAAACCTAGGTGTGAATGTTGTATCACCTTCATGCATCACGTGACTATGTATCTAGCCATCAACAATCTGATATAATCATATATTCCTCCCATATCCATTCAGTACGAGCACACATTGAAATCAAGAATAAAATAAAATTATTAAATCTTCCAATAGTTATTTTGTGCCAGTTCAACTATCCCTAAGGCGATAAACAATCATGCACCAATTCCTTAAGTGTCAACACCGATCAAGATTCGTATCCAAACATACTCAACATCCAAATCAGCCTCCCACCCCCAGGTGTCAATCATATCAATATCACATAATCTTAAAACCTAAGAATGGATATTCCCTATTTGGGTACATAATTTTCATTATAGTTAAATAAAACTTATTTAATAAATAATTTGAACCTATGATAATTAATATACCAATAATATTGAATTATCAAATTTTATTATTCCAAAATAAATAAAATAAATTTATTTGTATGTCAACATAAATGTCTTAGCCGTTAATCAATTAAATTATTCATTTTATCATTTTATTCTATTTAATGTAGGGATATAAAGATAAATAGACCTGGAAACAATTAAAATCAAGGATAGAACACCAATAAGGTGGTTTCCTGTCACATTCACCATTCCTTTTAACCCATGGTATTAAATGATGGATTACAAAAAATATCATGGTCCTAAATGGATTATCCAATTTATTTGTTCTGTCTCGTGATGTGTCAGGTTAAAAGCTCATATTCCAATTACTATAAATAAATTTATTATATAAAAAGTGATTTAATGTATACCACCCACATCTTGAACCATGAACTAAGAAGAACGCATGACATATATTATAAGAAATAAGTTCATATTAATAATTTAATACAATTGGAAAATGAATCTCATGAACATTATTAGCCAAGGTCAAATCCATTAAGGATTTACATTTAATTATAATCTTTTACTTATCCATAAAAAAGTGCTTGTCCTTATCATTAGTTGGGGTCAAACCATTTAATGCAATTTGATTCATTTTAATAAATCCAACCATATCAATCATTATACATCTCATCTCAAAGAACTGATTAAATTAAACAAAAGATGGTTAAACACCCATCTTAACTAATTCAATTAATTTAAAGAATTCAACCTAGGTGACCCATAGTACTAAGGTGAAATTCCATATCTAGGAAAAAGGAAAATGGGAAATTTGGAATTGCACACCCAATAAATATTGTAAATTCCATAGAGAACACCCTAAATGGGGTTTCCCTATGAGAAGATCAAAAAAACATAGAATGGAATAATAACTAATTTAATATTCTAAAATATGGATTTTCTAAATGGATTAACATGGAAAAATTTCATGCTGCATCCCAGTGATAGTGCACATTTGGGGATTTTTCCAATCACCCAGAATGATTCTAAGGGGAAAAAATAAATATTGGAGTTACTTGTCCAGAATGATGATGCTTGTTTTGATGAAGGAAAGTCAGATCCGTTGATCACTCCATGGGTTGCAGCTGAGCTTTGCAACACCTACAAATCAATTATTTTGGTCTCTCCCATATTGGATTGCGACACATTGATTTATAGTGTTATACTAGACTATAGAGGTGTATGGAAGAAAGATACTTCTAGGATAGATCTATTGTTTTAATTCAAGATGTCTATGTTATATGCTTCTGCACATTGGGGTACTGATCCGTAGCGTAATAAACAGAATGATGTATTGATGCTCAACAAATATAGTGTGAATGTGAAGAACCTAAATTGAATCTCGAAAATGATATAGGGAATTGTTTAGATTTATTCATTTGTATATTCTTTTGACTATTTTTATGGAAGGATCCATCAAAAGGGGTCATCATCCCATGTTGAATCTAATCCTGAAGCACTTTCTGAGATAATTTCTTTTGGTAAAAAATCATTGATTGCACATCTTGTAATACTGAAGGGTGAAACGTCTAAGAGGGTTGAAAATTTAGTTTGTATGATCTCATTATGTTGGATATTGTCTAATTTGATATGTGTGTATCTTGGTCTTGGTTTTTTTCATTACATCCTTCATACGAATGCATCCAAATTTACGGCACAGAGCAATGAATCTCTATCCCTAAAACCTAGAAGGCTTTATCTTCATGAAATATCCCTGGAATTCAATGATTCTATTTCATGGATAGATTTATATAATTTTTGGGTTTGTGTATATGGTATTAACTAGGTCCTCTCATAAAAAAATTATTTTCATGATATTGGCATGTGAATTGGGACTCCTATATGCCTCAATAAGGAAACTGATGTTGTTCGGTTTTGACAAATGTACATAATATTGGTGGAGATCGATCTTAGATCCACAATGATTGAAAAGGTATCCTTTTCCACTCCAACTTATAATAATAAAATTTATGTAGAGTATGAAATAAACCCTCTTTTCTATAATGAATTAATGGTTATTGGTCATTGTTTGGGTTTATGTTGGAGGATGATATCATGTGTGAGATGTGGGATAAAAGGTCATCCAATGATTCTCTGAAGATGGAAGCCAATGTGGAAGAATGAGGCTTTTCCAAAGCATCATGAACATAATGAATATGTTTTAAACAATCCATTATTTACAATTTCAGATTTTTTTCCTCTAACAAATTTGATTCTTGGATGGATAATTTGGAATATAAATGGATGATAGTCGATTGGTCCCCGATTAAAAGAAATAGTTGGCCCTTAAATTCTCAGGATGAGTTTTCTGGGAAGGTTGCCTCAAATTATGTTCATGGAGATTATCCTCTAGGATTATTTTATATTGGAGGTGATATATCTAGTCTCATGATTGATGAGTGTTCTATTTTCACAGAACTGTTGAATACTTATATGAATCATAGTCAAGTGTGGTCCCAAGATGAGATGGGACTATTTCCTTGAATAATATCATGGATGGTAATAATGAGGCTAATCATCATGTAAATTACCATCAACAGATCCCGAATATTTTTAATTACTCTAGGGTATCTGTGAATTGGGCTAAAATCTATGTTGTGGATGGGGTGGATGATTGCACCCCCATAAAGGCAATGAACAATGTTGATCATTCATTCATTAAGGATGTACTGTTAACTGAAAAATGGAATTTGGGTGAAAATAAGGTAATAAATCATTTTCAATCAATCAGAAGGCCACTAAAAGACTATTCAATCACTCCTTGCACGGTTTCTAACTTTACTCTTTTAAGTAAACAAATTAATGGACTTCAATCATGGTATGTCCTAATCTGAGTGGGAAACCGCTGATGATTCAAATTATGGAAATTACATGAAATACAACGATATATAAATGTTTGTTTGGTGAATGAGTTAAAGTCCCTTTGTTTTAACATTGTCACCACTATGTACATTTTGTTTCATTTTTAAAAAATGGTCAAAGGCTTAGAATAAGGATAGAATTAGTGGTATTAATTCAAATTGATAAAGAAATCCATTCAGTTTATAAAATAGTACATATCTTAAAATTTTGAATTGGTTCAATGAAGTAGTTATATTGGAGAAACATTAAAAAATAGTTGAAAAAATGCCACATATCTTGTTAAAACAAGTGTTCATATAAAAGCTCCGGGCTATTTACTTATCATGCTATAAATCATAAATCTTCACTATCAGTTTTTTATGAAAACAGAGCTCCATTGAAATGGGATTTATTTTAAAAACCATTACTTTTCCTTGAAAACACCATATAAATCATAAAAAAATATTTATTTTAAAATAATAATATTATAATTAAATTCAGTAGTGTGTGAAAAGTGAACCATTAAGGCATTATTTTCTTTAATGAAAATGGAAAGGGATCCGACCTCAATGAGGAACCAATCTAATCACTCAGTATTTGAAAATTTTAACACAAAGATTCTCCGCAATTGAATAAAAATACAATGAACTTAGAAACCATAAATACTACAATTATTAATATAGGAATGACAAGGAATAAATGAAAACACAATCATATTGAATTAAAAATGTATCATATTGAACCCATTCACCTCACCTTCAGTGGAGGATGATGGAATACATAGGAAGGGGTCTTGACTGACCCTTCACATAACCTAACATTGCAGGAAAACACTGAAATCAACTAACCCAAAATTATAGGATATTTGATGAATGAGATATGTGATGGGGATACCAAAATACACCTAGGAATGGGAAGGTAAAGGGACAACATACCTTACCTATAAGATCGAGTGAAAATGGTGAGAGATCTATTCAAAAATGTTGAGCCATGGTGGGTGCCATGAATAAGTGGTGTGCACACTATAGGTTGTTCAACCATGGACAGGTAGTGTGCACTAGAAAAACGGGGGTCAAATTTTGAATCTCTAAAAAAATAATTTACTTACAATAATTATAATAATATAATATTAATAGTAATCATTACAATAAAAATATTATAAATAAAATTATTAATATAATATAAAAATATTATTTAATAATTTATTTAATTTTTCGAAATTATATTCAATAAATATTAAATTTTTAAAAAAACAACACATCACGGTGTTCCAACACTTGAATTTGAATTCCAAAACATGGTTTCTAAAATGGTCAATCATGTAAATAATGAAAATCATAAACTCCTTACATGTTCTTCTGACTAAAAAATGGGTTGTTTCAACCACCCTAACTTAGTGAGTATAATAGTTATGAATCCTTCGGGAACAACGAAAACATATCCTGACATACAAGGATTCTTATGATTCATTAAAATGGTCATGTTTCAATTCCAATCACTAAATAAAACATCAATAATTTTTAAGCATATGACAATTAATCTATCAACACCCAAGACAATGCTTGTTTTCTAAAATAAACACAGAGACGTCACTGACCTAATACCATTTATTTAAATACATGATCATGTTTTCATATATTTATTTTTTTAGACAATAATGTTCCCCACCATTGGTCTTAATATGAGTAATGCCCAATTCTATACTTCAAAACCTCCACCATTCAAATTTACTACGAAGAACACCGCCATAAATATAGTGATGCTATGGTATGATTTTGAAATTGTCAGATTATCGATTCCCCAAAAACCCAAGTTATCCATTTTGAGATAGCTCCTCTTGAATTTCCCTATCTGAAACAAGCCGCAATCATCCCACCTAACAACGTACCAGAAACTATCCTTCATTAACTGTTCAATTGAACATTATATAATTATAATCCAGGCACTCTGGCTGACTATTCATGAATATTACAATATTATATAGAAGGTGTATTTAAAACTAAACCACAATGGATTTTCCAAGGTATATCACATTAACCATAAAACACATCCACTGAAGTCTGTACCGATTTTTTGGTGACATTCCTTAATTTGAGCATCACCAATCCTGATAAAAAGTATGAGATAACCCCATATTTGTGTATCTAGAGGGTAATTAGCTAACTGAAGGATGTCCACAAAATATGTATACAAGTTATACAATGGTTTGAATATAAGACATCCACATCAAAACATTTACTGAGACTATAGATCCATCAGTATGACAGTCATGTTAGATGAAACATCTGATATAATAGACATTATACAATGCATTCCTCTAAAATAATTCATGGTACACTCAAGACTAACACATACTTGAAATGAATTACACATTTAGAATGCATGTCTGGGGGAAGAAAAAAACTACCCATCAACATTTAAACTATGTGTTGAATAATACCAAAAATCTTTTAGTGAACCAAGGATGGAGTAATGATGGGAAACATGATTATATATCTATGAATATTACACTAAGAGAATTTAAAACATTACCAGAAGGAGAATGACTAATCATCTATTGTTCAATAACTTAGCAGAATGTCAGATTCACCTGCCAACACAACATCATTAATAGAACAATAAGACTTTACCCCCAATGAATGATTTGATTTACCATGCTTAACTAGTGATGTTTACCCATGACCTATAGAATTATTAAAAGATTTATTACACCACCAATCAAATCAATATAATTTTACTGAGGATGAAATGAATTGATTTAAACTCATCAAGCCACACACATATATGTACGCAAAGACATTCTCATATTTTCATCTTTTAATGAGTTCCACCTAAAATGAAGGCCCTATTTTCTAGAACCGACATATGATTTCACCCATAGGATTGTCCTAGTCATCAGAGGAGGATATAAACCAGAAATTCATAAGCTCTATAGACCAGATTCTGCTTAAACACAATCTTGATTTTTAAAAGATTCATGTGAAATAACATCAAATAACTTTTCATGAAAACCAAAACCAAACCTGGATGACATGTCCAAACATGACAGTCCTCTTGAAAATCCATCGTGTGAATTGGGATGATCCAGTTAATTTAATGCTCATGTCCCCAAACTCTGGAGATGACTCAAGTACAGACACTACTCTTCAAGGCTCAACAATATTATCTAACACAACTAGATTATTACTACATTAAACACTCAATGGGTACCATGTAAACCAATTCATACTACCCCAAATATTTCACAAGAAAATAGAACATCATTAATAATATCTATAGGTTTTATGCCCCATGTGTTGATGAATCTGATGATCCATAAAAGAGATTTAGTGCTATGTCATATTTACCCATATGAAAAATAACCTGAGTATCAACATGTCCAATCATACTTTATTTATTTAGAAGAAAGGTTCAAGTGATGTATTGAGATGCTGAACATGCCCAAGGAATTTACAACCACCTCAAACCGAGCATTACATGATTTTAATTCGCATTACCAGGGTCAAAATAAGACATAACACCAATAGAATTTTTTTTGTCATTTCTAATCATATATTCATAATATGGAAAATGAATCATGAGTGAAACCAAGTGTCATAAATCCCAACATAATTATCTTGTATTTAAACTCATGGATGATACACACAGTATTCTATCCCCATATGAAGAATGAGTTTTAACCTTATCAATATGTCTTTCTAAACACAGCTAATGGGATCAAAATACAACTATCATAGCCATTGATAATAATTAATAAGGCCTACATAAAACACACACATTTTAGTTCTGAGGTAACTCAAATGATAATATCATGCTACCCTTTCATAGATTTTTACACTATGGAAACCACCTAGTGTTTCATTTTAAGACCATTATATTATTTAAATTTTTATCAATATCCATTTCAAATATTTAACAAGAAAACCATGGAAAAATAGTACTGTCTAAATAATAAAACATCTCTAACCATTTTACACTTCATTAAATTTAGTCATAATTAAGAAATTCAACTAAATAATTTACTTTTACAAGATAAGGAACACTGTGAGGGTCCCAAAAAATCCAACCTTGTTCATTATCATGCCACCCAGTAACAGTTGATTAAATAATGAAATTATGGACACCCTATATGAGTTATCTCTTACCAATCATGCCATAGCTAACTTACTTATGTCTAATTGATCATTTAGATGGTTAACTAGTTCATTTCAAATTACTGATCGATTAACTCTACATTTAAAACAATTTCATAATACAACATGATCATGTTGAAAAATATAGTCATATGGGAATACATTTAGAAACCACTAAATATTCCATAAACATTATAGTTTTTTAATTGTATCATGTTTTAATCACATTCAATTACATTAATCCCATTCTATCAAATACATATTAAAAATTTGATTCTTGTCACTACTTGTACCTAATACATAGAAACACGATGAAATCACAGTAACATGACATACTAAATAGGTATATCAGGATAAACAATCATGAATCCTAGAATATAAAAAGATAAGTGTGATACATAATCAAGAATTTAATAACACACATAGAAAACATTCAAAATTGAAAGAATCATACTTATGAAACTACATGGCATGAAATATGCAGGTCATGTGAATTCTCTATGTACCTAATAAGATGCATATAATTCTCCATCCTCGATGTTCCAGGCCTGGGAAAAAATTACATAAATCCATATGTTAACACATATTAAAATATTCACCATTCACATTAGGTGAAATCATATCCATTTTAGCATTTAATAGTTGAAAAAGTAATCCTATCCATGTCCAAATTTACATTTCAGAGTATATTGGTTGATCTATTCCAATCGTGACTATTTACCTTGTCATGACACATTCATAGTCTACTTTATACCATCTCAAAATAATAAGACCAAAGGAAAATAAATATCCTATTATATCACTTTGTAACGTCTCAACCAGGATAACCACTAAAATGGTGGTCAGACTAGTGGGCAACATGTCAACAATCCGGTGTCCTCGTACACTAAAAGAATCAAGAAGGGTGAGGGTCAATTGATGGTATGATGTGGAGAATAGACTCTATAGATCATAGGAGAATAATGATTAATCAGTTAATAAAAAAATTATATAGTATTAATGAAATAATAATATGTAATAGAAGAATAAAATAATATCTGAATAAAAATTGAATAGGGAAATTTACAATAATGAATGAATGATAGATGATGGTACATGTTCTTGAAGTATGAGCTAAAATATAAATATATTTTTTAATGAAAAAATACCCAATGAATTGATCCATGATCATGTGGAGATCTAGATCAATCATATGATCCTAACTTGTAGGTACAATTTAAACAACAAAAACAATTAACCAAGGTCCTACAAAAATAAGGTCTACTTGGGATCCCATATGCAATAGTGGCCTGAGAAGTCTATGAGAAAAAAAAGATCAATCATAAGAAACCCATGGTGTATTTACCAATCAATTAAATGACATATAATGTAAAATAGTGTGCATTAATCTGAGGGAAAATGAAAAAGTAGTGATGAATAAATAAACCAAAAGCATAGGTTCTTAATGGACACCATGAGGATATACCTTATTTGGTACCCTACCAGGTATCTATGTCTATGTGTAGATTCTTCTGCATCATGATGATTAACTAAATCTGTGGAATATTCACTTGTCATGGATGAATCACTCAGAATATAACATAAAAACACATCCTCTATCATCAGGCTAACCAAAATATTTTCCTGAGGAATAACTAGAATGTAACCCTCAGGAATTGTTTGACTCTTCATCATTACCTCAGGTATCAAAAATAATCTTATACTCTAAAATAACAAATTTATTACCTGTGATCCTACCCCTCTAGAATCTAAAATATTTATATACTCTGAAATCAATCATTTAGTACCAGTGCATCTTTCCCATAAGCGGTATGAAGACATGCACCAAGAACTCATGCACCAACACTAACCATGAGTCCAATCCCAAAGAACTCAATAATAAAATTGTCATCATTCCTCTAGGTATCATTCACATATATATCATATAACCTCATAAAATATGAAACCTACATCAAATTTAACGTATCAAAAATTCCAAATTTATCATTATAAGACACAATAATCAGTTTTTAAAAATAAAATCAATCAAACAAAATCATTTCATTAATAATTTTTCTAGATTATCATCATAATTTTACCAATCCTATTTAATTAATCATTTGACACAACATTTCATTATATAACAATAAACCAAAATTGGACAAGGTGATTCTTCAACCTGAATTCAAGAAATTTATTATTATTCTGATTCAAAATTCTAATCATGGAATAGATTGATATGTAAAATTTATTGAAGGCCACTTTATTATTAAAAATACTAGGATTAAATTAAATCCAAAGTTGGATCACAAATCAGATGGCTTCATGTCTCATCATCTTTACCTATGAACACAATCTGTTGAATAGAAGTTTAAAATTAAAGGTTTATTTTTCAAAATTTAATATCAAATTTAGTTTGTCAAGCAGATGACATGCTGGGCTGATTGAACATATTTCCATTGATATAAATAATTTTATTAGAAAAAAGTCACTTTGATTATTCCACCTAATTATAAAAAAAAGTAGTATTCATAATTTATGGAATATTCTATAAGGCACATATTCAAATTCATAATTTGATATATAAGGAAAAGGCCTATCATGAATATCATTTTCCGAATAGAAATAAATTATAGCTTTACATATCATTATATAAATTTACCTAAGAGTAAGAAAATGGTCGTGTCCATTCTATCCCTTTGGATAAATCAATTTAATATAGTTTGATTCAATTTAGGTAAGGAAACCCTATCATGAAATCACCATTTATTTTAAAACAAGTCATTAAATTTTAAAAAATAGGGTCCAACACCGTTATTATCTGATTATATAATTTTAATGTAGTCATCCAATGTGACATACATAAAATATAAAATTACACATCTAGTTAATGAATAAACGATGTCAGATTTGGAATATAACACCCAATATAGATGGGCAAGGCCAAATAGAACACCCAAAAATGGGTTTCCCCTTTATTAAAGGACACAATTGAATTGAAAAGGCCTAAAAATTAATTTAATATGCTAAAATAAGGTGTCACCAGATAGATCTGGTTAGGGACACAATGACATGAGGAAAATATGCAATGAAAGAATAGGAAAAATTATAGGTCCATTACATTTATAATTCCAAAAAATATACAAATATATCCAATTTATTAAATAGTCCTTGTGCCTAAAATGTGAGTTCATTTAAGGAAATATTTATAAATGGAAAACCATGTTTTTAATAATATCAATAGTGGCCACAATGTGGCATAAAGTTAGTTCATACACGAATGCATAAGAAAAAATCCAAGTTATAATACAAGAGTATTTAAAATCATAATTCTTCGTTGGGAGCATTAAATGATACTACATCTCTAATAGAGATCTTTTATTTAAAAAACCATGACATTTCTTAGAAAAAACTCATCTATCATAACTAAAAACTAATTTAAATGTCACCTAGTGCCAATTAAATGAATGGAAGTGTGAATAGTGGGAAAGTTATGAATTCTTATTTTTTTTAAAAAAATTAAGGGATACTACCCCAAATAAGAACCAATATAAACAAATGGAACATAGTAATTTTTAACATAATGATGCTTCACACTTGAAGAAAATTTTATGGAACATAGAAACTCTACAAACAATAATAATTATTGTTTCAAAACAAAACAACAGATGAAAAACATACGTTAAATAATTTGAGGTGATCCAAATAAAAACATCATGCCTTGTCGTCATCGGTGGATGTGAGAATATTCCATAAGGGGTATCAAGAGGCCCATGATGTACACTAACACCAATGTAAAACACTAATATTGTTTAACCCCAAGACCAAGGGTTTTGGCTGAATGAAATAGGTGATAGGGAGACCAAAAATTAGCATAAAATTAGAAGGAATAGGGTCCAACATCCTTACATTCAAGGATCGAGTGGAAAAAATGAGGAGATATAGGATAAATTAGTAAGCCGAGGTTGGAGCCATGTAGAGGGGATTCACACATTGTTTGGGGTTCGACAAGGAGTTGGACACTAGATGAAATAGTAGATTAGTATCGAGTCTCTACAAAAGTCTAACATATTGGGAATAATAAATAATAATAATAATAATAAATTTAGAAAAATTTATTATTATTGAAACTATTAATAATTTTTATTTTCCAAATTATATTAATTAATATTTTTATTTAATCAATTTAATAACATTAAAATACCCATCACTATGTTAATAATACTGAAATTAAGATCTAAAGCATGGTTTGTAAAATAGCCCATCCAGTAAACAAAATATTCTAATTACATTTATTTTTCATTCAGATAAAAAACATGGGTTATTACAGAGGATATGATCAACCATAAACATATTAATGCCGGATGATATCCTAAATTTTAATTAACATAATCTTATAATATCCTAACCTACAATGCTTTCAAAATCATAATCTAATAAGAAATATAAATTTCTAATACCGCAAAATCAGAGCCAATTTAAATAACATAGATTTTTTATAATACCTTCAATACCAAATAATGTGATACCATTTTATCCATCAATAATCAAAAGAATAGTTGAGCCACATGTATACTGAAGATGTTATTTTTTTATCATTAGAGAAATAAAAAACTATTACATGAGAAAACAAATATTTTTTTTTTCAGGAAGATATTTTTCTCTCACTATAAATTATTTTATTATACAATATTACTTTTTTAACATCACTCATAAAATTATCCACCCACAATATATTTTTAGATATATTATATGGATTATTATTCCTCATAACTATGGGAAATTTACAAATAATAAGGGTTAGATAAAACTCTTAATAATGCAATGTGAAAAATGGGAGTTATCAGATAATAAATTGGGTAAGAAATAAATAGATATAATAAACTATAATTTAATTTACTGTAAAACTAAAATCACAAAACAAAAAATAAAACGATGTAATAAGAATATAAATAATAAATTGAATAAAGATTAATGGTTTCAAAATTTAGAGAATTATAATTTCTTACACCATAATCATATCATCAAGGGCTTATGCCAATACATCATATAGAAATATAATTAATATATTCAAAATAAACAGACATATATTTCTCATGAGACCTACTAATGAATGAAGGGGATATTGTATGCCTCACAAATACATTATGTTTTATAATTCATTTACCATCTTATTATAATGGAAAAATTAAATACATAATTGGAATGTATTGGTATTATTTAATCAACTATATTAAATTATGTATACAAATGTTAATATTCAACTATAATAGAAAAATGTACTATATAATATACCATAAAGTAAAAATATATATATAATTATAATAAAATTTTGGAAATATTGACATTATAACTATATCAATGAGACTAATGAACATGGAAATAATAGAGAAGGATAATTCCAAAAATTTATAGAAAGTGATAGAGAGGATATGTAAATATATATAAATATATTCATTATATAAAAATTGAGGTACAAATAAAAAACTAATAAGTGTTGAAAGAAGACCGTAAATACATAAAAATTAATAGTTTTAATTTAATGGAATGAATTTTGTAAATTAGTGAAGAAAATCTATAGGAAACATGATATTTTTTTAATATAATTATTATATATTTATCATAAGACATTTTTATAAACCAATGTGGAAACTCATTAAAAAAATTTAAAATAAAATTTTGATAACATTATTCATAAAAATATTTATAAAAATTCCAATGTATAATAAATTATTATATTTTTTAAAAAAATTATTCTCTATTACGTACTATAGAAAAGATAAATGAAACCAATATTTTTAATATTTACAGAAATTAATTTACATTCCATTAAATTAAAATTTTCATATAAAAATTTCATATATTAATTCAATTAATATTATATATAAATAACTAATTGATGATTTTAAATTTATCTAGATAAACATATAATTTCAGTTACGATTAGAATAGGTGGCTACAAAATAAATTTCATAAATATTTTTTTCATACTTTTATAAAGAGAATGAAAAGTTACAAATATGAAATGTTTTTACAAATATTCATATAATAATAATTATAAAATTGTACATCATTTCAAAACATTAACTCCTAAAACATTTATTATATAGAGAAAAATTATAGAAATTAAATAATTAACATTGAGATGGATGAATAAGATTTATGACATAAATGTATAAATAATGATGGTTTTTCATAAAATAATTTTTATCATATTGATTCAATATTAGTGGAATTGGAAATAAAAGAAATAAACTCAGTAGATATCTAAATTTTAATAAACTAGACGAGGCTTAGGACATTAAAAACATATAATTTGGTTAATAGAAATTGAAACATAAATAATCTTGAGAAATTGCATGATTTTCTAACAAAAAATTATAAAAATATATCATTACAAAAAAAATTAGTCGATAGATTCAAAATTAAGTGGTAGTTAATATACATTTATTATGAAGTGTACTCTAGTGGGGGGATTTTAAAGGGTAAACACAATAACAATATAATGAAAATATAATCATTATTGGAAAAATTTATTAACAATGGATGTTTGAAACTAATAGCTATAACCACAGACTCTATTTTGGATAGATGTTTTCCATCCTCATGTATAATAAATGTACATTTATTATTCTTATATATAATATATATATATCAATATTATTATATATCATTATGGATATAATATTTCATAACCATTTTTCCTATTTAATAATATTTCTTAGTAACAATTAATTTTGTAACTAATATATATTTTGTTTCTCTTGCATGTTTTATTTGAGAAGTATTGATAATAACCACGTGATCATGGTTTCATCATCAAAAAATTAAAATAATGAAATATATATATATATATAATTCATTAAATTTAATTTTAGAATATTTTTTATAAAACTCCATTCCTAGAGGAAGTATTTCTCAATGATGCAATTTTGAAATTTAAATTTTCAATAGTTGGAATAAAAAAATTAAAATTAATTATCAGTACATTATTTTATTTGTTAAATAAATATATTATTTATTAATTACTTAAATATATATATGTATTAATGTGAAGTGGTTATTTAGACTGAATAATATTTCATTGTGGAGGAGATATCATGTATAACGCATAAATGAAATTTCTATTAGAAATAGATTGTATTAATGAAAATTAGAAAATAATATATCATTATAGAATCATAATTATATAATAAATATTACATATATAATAATTAAATCTATTTATAAATCCATATAATGATGGAATTTATTAAAACCATATTATATCTCTACAAGGAGGTAGTAGTCCTCATATACACTTGAGTCACCTTTCTTTTTTACATTTCAGAGAAATATGACATAAATGGTTTTAAAATTAAGATTTATTTTGTAATTATATTTTATATACTACATTAAGGAACATATAATTTTTTTATAATATTTAGGGGTGGTGTAAAAATAAATTATTATAAATTCTTGGAAAGAACATACACGACTTCTTTGGATAATTTATATTGAATAACATCTTACGACTTCATTGGAAGGGTTTTCAAGTGGACCAAAATAACATTGTGGTGGATAAGGTTATTGATAATTTATTTTGGTAGATATGGGTGTATTTTATTTTCTGAATGTGTGTGTATTATTTTAAAGGCTATTTATTCCATTAGAAGTGACAAGAGAGATAATCTAGTAAATAATAAGAAATTTTAAATATAATAACAATCATTATCAAAACAAGTTCTGCATAATTACACATATTTTTATATTTGTATTATAAAATCTATCAAAAAGGTCAATGACACATATTTATTTTTCATTTTTGTCATATGTGACTAGTTAAATATTTTATTTACTAACCCTATTCTCTGAAATCCTTTTAAACCAAACCGTGGTGGTCAATATTTACCATAGAAAACTATTTTTACACCCAAAATAAAGAGACAATATTATATAATATTAAATATTGTAATGAATAATATGTAAAATATTATATGGTATAACATACCTAATTTTGATAATTTTATTCAATATAATTGAAATAAACTCAACAAAAATCTATTCGTATTAATGTTTATTTTTATGAAATAGTTGAATTAATAAAAAATAATTTTTTTTAAATAGAAACCACAACAGTAATAGTGTTATTAATAAAAATATGGGATTTGTGACTTTAAAAAAATATTTTTTAATGTGACATTTTAATATTTTAATTACATAGTAGGATAAGATATTAATTATTTTATTAGAATAAAAAATTACATATATTTTTAAAAATAAAACATATGTTTATATGTTCTACAATGGATTTTAAAATAATTTATATTATTTATTTTATATATTTTTATTAAATAGTTTTAAAAAAATTAACAAAATTTATTATCATGATTATTTTTTAAAGGGGACAATGTTTTTAAATTGTTATAGTTTTCTATTCACCTAAGATATCAACATTTTCAGAAATGTTTTATATATTTATAATTTTATAATTTTAACTTGATAAATAAAAATAATATTTTATTTTCATCAAATTTTTATTTTGAGTTTTTAAATATATAATTGAAATAAAACTATTCAATACTAAAAAAGTATATAACTTACAAAAATGATATTTTTAAAATTTAAGTTTTCTTTGTCATATTTTTTATATTGTTATAATTAATTTTGTGTTAATATATTTGATCATATATTAAAATGTAACATATTATTATATTTTATCTATGATTAATTTGTTTCATTTCAAGAAAAACATCTTTAATATAATTTACTTCAATAATATCACTCTTAAACATGGATCGGTTTTTTCACATCACATTAATTTTTTAGTTTTGAATCATTACTGATCATATGTCAAACAAAAATAATATAATTTCCATAAAATAAATTTTTATTATCATTATATAATTTTATGGTTTATTTTTAAATTTTATGAATATTTTTATTTCATTGTTTCAGGTATAACAAGCTATGAAATATATAAATATTTAATGGGGGATTTGATTATTTAATCAAGAGGTGTTATATCTCCCCATTAATTAAATAATACCCTCAATGTTATAATGTTTTCTTACCAAAAAGATCATATCATTATATAATAATTAATTATAATTAATATTTTATAATTATATTTTATTTCATTTCCCATACTTGGAATATAGAATTACATAATAAAATAATTTTCTTACCATGTAATTTTATTTACACAACAAGTAACTTTTTACATGTTTCCAAATAAAATCCTTTATAACTGGTTGAAAATATAAATATAATAATAACATGTTTATGTTTCCATTTTATTTTATAGTGAATTATTTTTCCCAAATGATATAGAATATGGAAAAAAAAATATTTGATATATACAATTTCATCAATTAGTTGTGTTTCTCATATTTTTCACTATTTATTCATATCATATTCTATATGGTTGATAATAAGACGGAATTTTTTTTATTCATGAAAAAATAAATTTAGCTTTCAATAGATAATAACATCCATAAATGACTCTAAATATATTTCTTGTGAATATATCTATATAATGAAATAAAAAATGGATAATAGAATATAAGATAATACTTATATGAATTATGATTAAATAATCATATGAAAGAAAAAACATTAAGCTTCAAATCATTGATAATAAAAATCCATGTTAATCCATAATCATTAAAAAATTAATAAAACATAATAATATTACTAAAATTATAAACATATTATATTCCCAATCTCAGAAATATAGGATGAAATATTCGTCCAAAAAAATATCTTTCCTCCAAATCAATGGAAATATATTTTTTTGGAAAATATGTCTCTTAATATATTATAGACATTAAATTCATAAAAATAATAATGAAAAAATATATTAATTGCTCCAAATATAACTGAAATCACCTAGACATTTAATATAAATTAAATCCACATTGTCATTGTTACTTTGCAACATATATTAACAATATAAATATTCTGATAGTCCCCTTCTTCGATAAATTCCAAAATATTATACACATAAAAAATGATATCTTTTCTAATGGTTTATCAATATTATGAGAATTAAAAAAAAGTATACCCCCTTGGAGTGTCAGACTAGGTGTGATGATTTCCCAGTTATTGTGCAATGGGTAATGATTGAGTTAATACCAAAAAACAGTTTCTTGTTTCATAACCCCTAACTGTACTTATAACATTTCATGCATCCAATTTTTTAAATCTAAATATAGATATTATTTCTATAAAACAACATAATATTTATAGACCACTGTTTTAAAATGTTCAATTATACATATAATTATCAATAGATTTTTTTTGAAATATTTTCTTTCCTAAATAATTAAAAAATGAAGAATCCTTTATAAATTAAAACCAGAAGCAATATATGGTTATATATAAATAAAAATCTCTTGTAATCTTGTTAATATTCTTTTATCCATTTCATATAATGAACACAGTTTTTAACTTTGAATTTGAAAATGTATTAATAAAAAACCAATATAGCAATACAGGAATCCAATTCTCTTAATTTATCGCAAAATGATATTCCCCAGACATCAAATTATGTCAAAACCCTAATTTCATACCAACTATAATTTTCATTATCCCCACACTATGAACAGAAGAATGAAAATACCTTAATTATAATATATTCAATTCCATCACATGCAATCGTGTTTTAATGATAAATAATTAATATAAATTATTTATCCACTTATATACCCAATATTTTTTTTACTTAGCTGGTGAATTAAAAAACCCATAACTTGAAAAATCTATATTTTCCCGAACTAAGTGAAATTTTCTTATTAAACCATTATTTTATTATTCTTAATTATGTACTCAACGTACCACACAAAAATCAACAGACATGATACCATTATAAATATATATCATATATATTACACTTCATTAAAATTATGTGAAATGAATATATAAGAAGTGTAGGAACAAACACCCAATAAGGGAATTCAAACAATGTGATATATCATAGAATAAATATAGAATGAATAATATTAATTAGATAATCAATAATAAAATATGACAAAAAATAACTCTCAATATAGAGAAATTAATCATGGATAAATTTAAAAACAAAAATGATCACACAGGAAAAATAATTTGTTTCATAATAATTGAACGTATATTTTTAGACATCATACACTTACCATCAAGGCGTCATTAGAAGAAATCATACAAAATAGAAAAGGTGTGTTGAAAATTGAAAAATTGGTTTTCACACAAGACCTACTGATACATTGAGGGGATTTTCATGAACCCACCTATCTCACAATAAGTCCAATTAATTTATAAAATGTGTACAATATTTAAAAATACAATATATATGCACAAAAATTCATATTCATTAATCATATTTACTGAATCTAGGATATATTATTACAATATTTCATATTTTATTAATAGAATTATTTTTAATCATCATTTATGTAATTGAGTATAAGTATTAACACCAACACAAAAAACCCATTATGACATTGGGATTACTACATTGGTACATGGTACGTTATAATTAATCCAATTTACTAAATAGTTTATTATTCGTGGTAATCTTTATACATACTAGACTCTCTTATTACATTTGACAAAAGTATATAAATCATAGAGAATCTAAAAATTATTAATCCTTGAAAAAATAAAAGTATTACTTCTTTATATCCTAGGTGATGGAAAAATTAATATTGTGATATTAAATGATAAATAAGGATTGTGTTCAAATAAATATATAATGACTAAATAAGGGTAAATCAATATTGAAATATAAATAACTGAAAGATATTCAAATTAAGCAATCACTTGAGAATCATGAATAATATGAACGGATAAAATGAAGGTAAAATCTTGTTATATAAATAATCACAAGAGAATGAAACATATCCATGTATATGATATCATATAAAATTATATCAAGTGAAAAAATAAATTATTTCTTAACGTGTTAATGCATATTTTTGTACGTCTAAAATATACCCTGAAGTCTTTTTTCCCAATACAATTTAAGAAATGTGTTGTTATACACTAAAAACCATTTTATAAATGACGGAATTTTTTTTATAATGATATCTACTGATGAATCAATAGGATTTTCAAATATGGGCTCTATAATCAAATAATAATGATAATCCATCCATAAAATGAAAAATAATACAACATAACTGACATTCGTTATTCATTGACTGTCTGTATAGGATGCAATATGATAGATAATTACTTCACATACACTAGTAAAACATATTACAAACCATGATAAATAAAAAATAGGATGGTTTCATTAAATAATATCCCTAATAGATAAACATTTTATCTTGATAATTAATATAAAAACATTATAATATCATTAAAAATAGTGGTGATCAAAATACCCCTTTTATTTTGGTATAAACTATTAAAACAAGAAAAAATTAATAAATAATATGAAAGTAAATTCCTTTGAAAAAATTTAGGGAAACCAATTAATGAGTATTTTATTAAATATTATGGAAATAATTTTTGAAATTCTACATATTCAATGTGTGATAAAATAATGAACGTATTCACATGGTGGTAGAAAATAAAAATGAACAATCACTGAAAAATTAAAAGAGGATTTCTCTTTAACCATTTTTAGTTATTCATTAATGGGTTAAACCATATTTATTAAGTCATTATTATATATTTCGAATATTTTAAATAAAAATCAGAAAAATATTTATATGGAATAAAAGATCACCAACATTGTTGATAAAAGTATATTTTCTATTAAAATATGATTTCAAGATAAAGAATACATATATAGAGGATAATGAAAATAAGAATTTGTTTTTACATAAATAAAAAATTAATTATAAAATATATATTTTTTAATATAGGAATATAAAATAATTACCCCAACATATACATAAACCCAAACAGTCATCAACTACGATATTATTGTAAAATAAACCATTACATTATGTTCGACCACATAATTACATATTCAAATATATTATTTTAATAATTATATATTTATTTATAAATATATTATATAACAATATAACTATATATCATACCATATGTGACATATTTATAATCATTTATCACCCATTTTTTTGACAATTATTTATTAAAAACATTATTCAAGGTAACAAATTCATCTATTTTCATGTACGATTTTCATCGGTATATTCGGCCTAGTTAAGTGATTAATGTTCAATCATATCTAGATTTTTAATCATGATATTAATATTAAAAATACTCATTATACATTTACTAATAGTAACAGTTAAATTATATATATATTAGTTAATTACATTTTTCCTGGAGATGATATGTCACATGTACGCATGAAGACATTCTTTGTTTTTATATATTTAAAATGAAAAGAATAGTAAATGGTAATTCACATTCCAAGATACATTAATAAATAATATGTATTGTATATATTAAAAATATATATACTTATTTCCATTAATGTTAAAATAAAATGTAAAACAAATCACATCGCTTCGTGAAGATGGTCCTCCATAAGTTTTATAACGACTCATACATAACATACATTTTTATTACTTCATAGTTGTAGTTTATTTATTACAACTTATAACAAAACCATGATAGGACCATATAGGTATAGTGTCTTTAGGAACTGGGAAACATACATAACTGGTTCATAAAACATCTATATTGTATCTTATTTATTTCGTCATAACTAGATTCCTTTTTTAAATATAATATTTATTACTCATATTCTTGACCTGGGGAAAAGAAATATTCAAAAGGGAGCTCAAGTTATAATTATGGGTAAACAAAGATAATATCTATCATATCATACTCATAGGGAAAAAATTTAAAATCTTATCATACATAAGAGATCATAATATCATGTCATGGGATAAATAATGGAAGTGTAATTTTATCCCAATAATCATAAAAAATTACATTAAACTTTGTGGAATACACACATAATCCCATAAATTAATTTAATATGTGGTAAGTCTCATTTCTAAGTCCATCACTGCGGATAAAGACTGTAACTAAACCGAGATGAATCCTCGATCCAGCCCTGTATCACTGAACCTCTAGTATGATGATTAAAATACTATTACAGATTTATTCAAAATCATAATCATTTTATTTTAATTTTTATGATCAAATTTTCATCTCTTTTTAGTAACATTTATTTGTTACGCTTTATTCGGGTATTAACTAATTTATGTTCATACGTATGTTTTGGAAGATAAGATCATCTTCCACTTTTTTAGGTTATACTTATATAATTTATAGCAAGGTTTTAGTATAATATATATCAAATTTATTAATAAATTGATTTATATAATTTTTATCAATAAAGATCCCATAGATCGAATCACAATGCATCATGGAGATGATAAGTCTTACAAACACACGAGCAATGATATCATTACAATAATTATTGAACAAAATTTAATTTGTTGGGGTATAGTGTTTCAAAATTATTATAATAATATATTATTAACATATAGGTATTATTTATACCATTATACCCATCCAATTATGTTGTTGGTGAAAAAAATATTACACCATGACATGAAGACAGTAAGTCATACGTTCCCACATGTGGTGATTTCCTTTTTTGTTGGATGGATACAAGGTGAAATAGAGTTGTTTAATATTTATAATAACATATCTGTAAATTAGTGATATTGATGTTATTATTTTTAGTTAAACAACAAAATAATATTATGTATAATAATAAATAAACTTGAATGAATAGGTAGAAGATATTACCACTTCCACGATGTGCCTCATCTGAATTTCTACATAGGGCACCAGAGATCATCTTTTGAGAGGACCAGCACCTAAAGAATATTACAATGGAGGTGGAGAAGAGTATTACTTAGGGTTTGTTAGTGCATGAAGGATCAATAATGGGTGAGTAAAAGTGGGAGGAAGTGCCATTTTATAAGCGATGATATGGAAACTTTAAGAAACTCTTAAAAATATTAAATTATAATAAAATAAAAATGTGCCAAAAAAACGTTCATTATGTACCAAATTAAAATATGACATGGTATTGGGTTTTAATATCATCAAACAATTAATTTTTTACAAACTATTTTTTCAATTTAAACTATATCTTTTTAATTGACCCTGAGTTATTCTATTAAATTTTAATTTTGGTAATAACATTAAAAATATTTAACGGTAATGAATATTTACATCTGTGATGTTAACAGACCATAAGTGGATAATTTATTAAATTTTAGACATCATAATTATGACTATTAAAATTTTAAATATATTTAAATTTTTAAATAATTTTGTAAATTGTTTTGTTTATATAATGTCAATAGTTTTAATTTTGACAGTATTCATTTAATAGAAATTAAATAAAAAGTTAACAAATGATAAATTTGAACTAAATTTTTTAATACACTAATAACATGTCATATTTAAATATAAAATTTGTGGATAACAATAATTATTACATATTATATATCTTTTAATATTTTTAAAAAAAATTATTTGATAACCGTACTAGTAAAATAATTTCTTATCACTATTGTGTCATCATTAATGGTAATTATTTAATCTATAAAAATTATAAATATATTTCTACGATGTAGGTAATAATTTTGGATTTTCATAGACTACATATAGTAGAATTTATATCTAATACACTTTTATAAAAATAGTATGTGACGTTTTGTCTATTTCTTTAGTTTTTATTATATTCTTTTCATTATCATAGGTAAGTAAAAATATTGTGATTCCATTCAAAAAAAATAGATTATAAGGGTCTAATTCTATCCTCCAATTGTATTTTTTAACTTATGTTAAAGTAATTCAATAAAATTATTTTTTTCCTTAATTCTCTAATTAAGATTTAATAATGATAATAAAAATAATTATCAATGTTATTATTCATAATGGCCAAAAATTAAAGTATCCTATTAATATAATTTGTTCCTAATGATTCAAAATATATAATCCATCATTCAAAATTCAAAACAGTTGAGTTTCTGTAATTAATTTAAAATTAATCTCGTTGTCGAGAAAATGGATTTTAAAAGTTCAAACATTTCAAAAGATTGAAATGTTTTTATATATGAATTAAATGTTAAATCAATGATAACATCATACATTATAATGAATGTTTAAAATATATTTTATATATACATTAAAATGATTAAATATTATAATTCATCTAAATAAATTTAATAAATGGAAAAAAAATTAATTAAAATTTAGTGTATTTTTACTATTCATAAAAATTTGAAAGTTATCAGAAAATTTAATAGATTTATCCATAGTGAAATTTTACACCACACATCCAAATAACATGTTTATGATGTAATTTAAAAATTATTAATGTGTTGGGATTGTAATTTAAATATTTTTCTCCATTCAATGGTGTCAAATTAACCATTTCAAAAAATACATGAAACATGGTTTTATTCAAAACCAATGACTAAAATATCCACTGAATGACCACCGAAAATATTTTGATAACTATATAACACATATATTTTTTATTAATTTCATTACCAATATTAATTCACTCTAAAATAAAAATTTCTAATTTATTTATATTTTTCATGTTGAATTTTAATATGTTAGTTATAATTAATCCCGCTAACCTAATGGCTAGGCTATATATGTAAATTTATATTAAAGGATTCTCAATGTTTTTTACACTCAATATTACAAGAAAAGAATGAAAATAAAGAAAAAATTATTTAAATATATGATAATAACATTCGAGCGTTATATTCTACCCCCCTTAAATTTAATTGGTTTTCTTCTTAATTCGTCAATTGGAAACAAAATAATGAGGATACATCTTTATCATCATATCCTCAAGTTCCCATATAGATTCCTAAAATTGGCAGTTCCCCCATAAATCATTAACCAATGAGAGTAGTCCTTTTTCCTAGAAATATTTCCCTACGATCGAGAATCTCTATCGATTGTTCATCGTAAGAAATATCTTTCTCGAGTGGTGTAACTTCTATGCTTAGTACATATGAAGAATCAGTTATGTAAATTCTCAGGAGAGATACATGGAACAAATCATGAACATGAAATTGATTCAGTGGAAGCACCACTAGGTAATCTACCTTCCCAACACGATAAAAAATTTCAAAAGGACCCATATACCATTGGCCCAACATTCACTTCATTCCAAATATCATTATTCTTTTCAAGGGAGATATTTATAAGGACACCTTATAACCCACTCCAAACTCTGGGTTTTTTTTTATTTTCATCATTACTTTTTGGTCAAATTTGAGCTTCTCTTTTGTGTTAAGGAATAGATCTGACCTTTTTAGCCATTTCATCAACAAGATCATGTCCTAATTTCTTTCATTTTCCAACTTCATGTTAGCCAGTTGGAGTTCTGTAATTCTTACTATAGAGGGCTTTATAAAGAGCCATCTGAATACTGGAGTGAAAGCTATTATTTTATGAATATTAAACCAATGATAGTTATTGATCGCAAAAACCATTGAAATAAAAATATAATGATATCAACCTGTCTTCCAAGGTTTTAATTTTCATCACATATTGACTGTCTGTCTGAGAAAAAAAAAGAACTGATGAAACAAAACTCTCCATCTAAAGCATGTTGTGGACTTCTCTAGAACATAATGGTTAATAGTTGATCCTAATAATATATAATGGAAATTGGTACTCTATGAAATCTTTCAAAATTCTCTATATGTATCTTGGAAGGATGATCAATAGATGAATCCTACCGTATAGCAATGAAGTATTCCAACTTTGTAAGAGATCAACTATAACCCAAATATCATTATTGAATTTTTATATTTTGTGATGTTCTATGAAAATGTCTATAGTTTTGTTTTCTAATTTTCGTTATGGTATGATTAATGTTTGTAACAATACCTTAGACTTCAATCTTTCAATCTTAAATTGCTGACAACCCAAGAATCAAGAGGCATATTCAACAACATATCTCTTCATGCAATCCCACTAGAAGTATAATTTCATCCCCCTATACATCTTTGTGATTCCAGGGTGAATAGAGATAAATAAATATGAGACTCATATAATAATTACTTATTTAATTTAGGTATTGGAGGAATAAAAATTCGGTTCCTGAACCATATAATGTCTTCACAATCAATTTTGAATTCTAGAACATTTCTCGCCTTATTTTTAACTTTACATCTTCCTTTCATGCCTCTTTAATCATCACTTGTATAAATGGTTAAACATTCATTTGAGAATTATAATATTTCTCCCATTCCATTAAAAATCAAGTTCTATCCTCTATAAATCCATAAATATTGGATATTTTGGGATCCTCATCATGGATATGCTAGTATGGTCTTTTCTACTCAGGACTCTCCATCCTTATTTCTTTTCAATAGTGATAATGTATTGAGTAGTCATAATAAATAATCTACTCTAACAATATTCTCTATAATATATTCAGTACCATTTATGTGAAAATTTTTATTAAAATTTTATGATCACTATAAATATAAAAACTTTCATCATAATGATAATTCTTCTATATTTTTAAGGTAAATATTACCGCATAAAACTCAAAATCATGAGTTTGTTAATTTTTGTCATGGATTCTAAACTATCATGAGGCATAAGTATTCACCATATTATTTTTCATGATAAAAAACCCTATACGCAACATAGATGCAAGACATTAGATCATTAACCTTTCTCCACTACAAGGAAGTGTGGGGACATGTGCATCATCTAACCTTCTTTTTAGATCTTTGAAATTTTCTTCACATTCCTCCATCCAAATGATCAAAACTACATTTAGAGTCAACATGTTGAGTGTATTAGATAGTCATGAAAAATATTTCAAAAAATATGTATAATATCCATCCTAACGAATAAAAAATTGGATCTCAGTTATTGTTTTCTATCTCGACCATATTTTAATAATATCTATTTTTTATGGATCCATTGATATCCCCTATCTTGAGATTATGTGACCCAAAAAGGATTCATTTTGAATCCAAAATTCATTAATGGTAAATTTGGCATAATGATTACCCTATATTAGGTTCTTTAATACATTTCTCAAGTGATATTCATTTTCATCAATGCTCTATGATTGTACAATAATTTCATCTATACTGACTGCCACGAACTTATCAAGATAGTCTTTAATGTTTCTATTCATTACAACACTGAAGATATTAGGGGCATTAGTAAGACCAAGAAGCATCACTATAAATTCATAGTGTCCATACCTTGTACGGAATGCCTTCTATGGTATATCATCTTTTGTGAACCTTAATTGATGATATCCCAAACAATCATCAATCTTGGAAATGTTCTGAGCTCCACATAGTTAGTCAAATAATACATCAATGCATGGAATAGGATATTTCTTCTTTATAGTGATATCATTAAGATCTCTAAAATAAATGCAGTTTCTCATTGATTTATCTTTCTTCCTGAAAAACAGAACAGGTTATCCCCATGGGGATACACTAGGGTATATGAATCCCATATCAGGATTCTCTATGAGCTTCTTCTTCAATTCATACATATTAATTGGGGACATTCTATAGGGTGTCTTTGAAATAGGTCTATAACCCTGTATGAGTTCTATTGAAAACTAAACATCACATTTTGGTTGAATATCGATAAATTATTTGGGAAAGAAATCATTAAAATCTTGTAAAATTGGTGTATTCTTAATATAGGGTTTTTTTGAAACTATTTGAGATAAATAACCTTCATTTATTGGAATTAAGTACTATAATGTGGAAGAAATTTATACTGGAAGGTAATATTCATCCTTGAAACGATTGATGATCATAGATTGATCTGCAATATGAAATCTGACATCCCTTCATTGGAAATTTATATTAATTCATTATAATGAAATCCAATCCATACCATGAATCACATCAAATTCCACTATATGATGTATCAAAGGATTTGCAGGAGGAACTTTCTCAGAAACTTCAATCCGAGAAGATTTGTAATCTTTTTAGGTGACAGTTATGCCATTAAGATTTTTTTTTCTAACTCAACATCTAATTGTTGAGGTAATATAGCAATACCTTTAGAAAAATATATAGAAATAAAAGATTAGGTATATCGAGTAAAAAAACCTTTTCTACATTATAGTGGAAAGTGTACCTTTCACCTCATTATTATCATACTCCACATCACCGATTGTAATTGAATGTGAATTTCCTTTGTGTTTGTACTTAATATTTTGTTTAAATTTATCATAATCAATAAACCTTGGATTACGGTAGTGATTGGCATAATTCCCCATTTCCTTTCCCTAGTAACATTGAATTTTAGGAGGTGATTTCTATGTGGCCTTTTATTTGTTCACATCGTTTGACTAATTTTTTACATCACATCCGCATTCAATTTCCAGGTGACCTTCTTTTCCACAAATAAATCATTTACATGTCCCTTTAATAAAATTCCCCATGTGTAATTCCAAACTTTGAGAATAACGGAATACTTGTATGTTTCATTTTGGTCATTAGATTTTAATTAGAATTCCATTTTCCTTTTATTATCAAACATATATGACTGATGGGTTACTCAAATCTCCATATAAAACTTGAGAATACATTGAACAACTTTCTCACATCTTTTGATGCCCCTTTTGGCTAATTCTTTTCGGATACATGGTTTTATGCCACCAAAAAATCCATCAATCACACTCTCAGGTTGTGTAATTATTCCAGAAGCATACCATTCAAGTCATGTCAAATTTTCTTATTTGGTACCAATAGATTAATCATCCTTTTTCTTTAGATAAAAAAACACCTTCTATATATATGTTCAAAGAATATGTCCGATGTACTTATTGAAATATTTGTTCTTGAAATTGTCCCATTACATGGAATCAATTTCATCTCTTTGCCTCATATTCTTGATAAGATTTTACCATGGATCAGCTTCACCTTTGAAATGATATAATTCTACGATTAACTTATCATGTTCATAAAATTGTATGAATGAGAATATCTTTTCATTGTAACTGATACATTGTTCAGCCACTAATGATTCAGAAGGCACATTGGATGATGGTGGGTAGTGCCCCATGATTAATTCAACAGAGTGTTGCTCCCTCCTTTGCTTGTTTGGTTGTTCGGAATGATTCATAGCTTGAGAATGCTATGTGAGCATGGCTATAAGTTCTTTCATTCTAGATCCCATAAAATTTGTCTTCTCAAGGGGATAATCATTGCATTACCCACAACATGCATAGTTAACCTGGTTCCTTCGGGTTCCAACCATGGACTAAAACAAATAAGAATAGTGTGAGAGACACAAATTATAATAGGAAACCATTATATTCCAGAATGAAATTTCAAATTAGAACACTATAGGTTTTATCCTTGGTTATTCATGGTCATTTCTAAAACACATGGATTGTATCCTATAATTAGAAATATTTTTAGTGTTATTAGTAGGTCATTCACATTTTAGTTTTCAATGGTTAACTATATCATCAATCTGATAACAACTATAATGACACATAATTTACATACATTCTTATTACTTCATAATTGAAGTATATTTATTACTACATATAAAAAAACCATGACATGACCATATAAGTATAGTGTATTTAGAAACATGGAAATATAAAATACTTGTTCATAAAACAACTACATTGTCTCTAGTTTATTTAATAATAACATCACTCCTTTTTGGAATATCATATTTAATATGCTTCCTCCTGACCAGGGGAAACAAAACATACAAAAATGTGGGATCCAATACCCTTTATGGTTAAATAATGGATATATAAATCATATTATATTAATATAAACATAATATTTTGAAATCGTTTCATGTATAAGAGATTATAATATCATGTCATGGGATAAATCATAGAAGGGAAATATAATCCCAATAATCATAACATAATACATGAATCATTTTGGAATACACACATATGCATAGATAATCTTTTCGTATTAGTCAAGGCTCATTTACAAAACAATCATAGTAGAAAAAGTCCATTACTGAACTAATTTCACTACTCATTCCAACATTGTATCACTGAACCATATTAACTATCTATATCATCCATGTATATCTAATGATATAAAAATAATTAACTAATTCACTGTAGGGAGATATAGGTCCCATCCATCTGATAATGGAACCCCTCTTATGTGTTCCACAAAAAGATAAATCATACATCATAGCTTTACCCATATAATAAAATGGAATTCTTAAACATCAGGTCGTCATGACATAATCCATATCAAATAAAAGGAAATATTAAAAATAATTCCATAATAATGTAATGAAATGAATATAAGGGATATAAACATAACCCAATAAAATATTATATTGAAAATAATTTTGATAATTCACATGAATATAGTTCTTCATGAAAATATCTTTCATTCTACAGAAACCAATTTATTTTATCAATATGTCCATAAATTTTAAAAGAAAATATGCTAATTGAAATAAACATGAAATATTTTAATGTATGATTCATAGAAATAAGTATTTATGAAATCATAAAAATCACTTCATTTCATATAAGTTAAAAAAATCTCCTTGTTCATTTTCTAGAAAAGTTTAATTGTACCTCGAATCGTAAACAAAAAATGATTCTTCCAAAACATATAGTAAATGTCAAAATGTGTAAAATTTAATTTAAAAATACATATACGAATAGAAAAAAAATTATGATTTTTTTAAAAAAATAGCGACATTGATGATAAATATCACCTTAGTAATTACTTGTGAATACAAAATCTGAAATTAAAATGAGATTGGTGAAGTTGTCCCTTACCTTTAGCCCAATATTCTTTTTATGTATCCAAAAAACCTGAATAATGATATAAATAATGTTACAGATATATTCCAAAATCATAACCATTTTTTTGATAAAATTTAGGATCATGTTTTTATCCATTTGAAAGTAACTGTTCTCTATTACTTATTACTCGAGTATTAAAATCTTTATGTTCATAGGTATGTTTTGTTAGATATGTTTTTGTTCCAATTTTTATTTTATATTTATATCATTTACATCATCATATTCGTAATATATATATATATATATAATATTTATTCATTAAATTCATTTATATAATCATATAATAATGAAGAACATGTAGAATGAATGACAACACACTGTGGAGATGGTAAATCATACGTACGAACGAGAGGCGACATCGTTTCTCTAATTATTGAATCATATTGAAGTAGATGGTGTATTGTATCTCATAATTATTATAATTCTATATTATTCATATATATGTATTATTTATACCATTATACCCATCCATATAAGGTGGTGGTGAAAAAATATTACCCCACGGCTTCGGAACGGTAAGCCATATGTATGATAGCACGATGATTTTGTGTTTTTGTAGGATGGATAGATAGTGAAAATGGGGTTTTATGATATATAATAACATATAAGTATATTATTTATAATAATGTTATTATATTATTTTTAAAAAATTAATGAAAAGAATGTTGAAGTAGAAAGAGACTTGAATATATCGATAGAAGTGATTACCTCTTCCTTAGTGTGCCTCCTTTGAATTTACACTTAGGCCACCAGAGTTGGTCTTTTGATAGGTCTAGAACCTACAGAATGTTACTAGGGAAGATGGAAAGAGTAATTGGTATTTTTTTGGATAATGAATTCTCAAAATGGTCATAATAGGAGAGGGGGAGCTTCCCATTTATATGAGAGGAGATGGGCACTTTAGGAAGCTTATAAAAATATTAATTTATAATAAAATAAAACCCTAGCCGAAAACCACTAAAGTGTCCCTAATGTGATGATGAGATGAGGTAGGGTTATAATCTCATCATAAAATAATTATACATCTTAATTATTCAAATTTATCCTTATCTCTTTAATTTACCCTTATTTATTCAATTAAAATTTAATTTTTGTATTAAAATTTAAAATATTAAATGATTATTAATGTTTACTTACCTGGTGTTAATTGATCATATATGGTTTATTTAAGACGTTTTGGACATAATAATTATCACTTTATATTTTATATATATATTTTTAAATATTTTAATAAATTGTTTTGTTTATAAAATTTAAATAGTGTCAATTTTAACAATATTCATTTATTATACATAAAATAAAATTAACATAGTATAGAAATTTAAAACAAAATATGAAATACATTGATATATATTCATATTTACCTATAAAAACTAAGGAGAACATTAATTATTTCATATGATATTACTTTTAAAAATATTCAAACTATTTATTTGATAATTCAATTAATAATATAATCTCTACATCACAATTGGGACATCTTTAATGTTAATTATTTAATCTTAAAAATTATAAATAAATTTATATGATTTAGGAAATTATTTTAGATTTCAGTAGACTATATATATTCAATTTTATCTTTTATTTATTAAAATATTATGATTAATAGACTTACATAAAAATATTTATTGGCATTTTGTCCATTTCATTATTTTTTATTAAATTCATGTTATTTTCAAATTTAAGTGGAACAATGTTATTCCATTTATAAAAATATATGATGATGGTCAAATTAAATCATCGAATAAAATTTTTACAAGTGTTGAGGTAATTATATTAAATTATTTTTACCCTTAATCACCTGATTCACCAAAAACCATTGTAATAAAAGTAATTACCAAAGTAACTATTTATAATGAGAAAAAATAAATGTAGCCTATTAAAATAATTTGGACCTAATGACTCCAAATATGGAATCCATTTTTCAAAATTCAAAACATATAATTTGTATTAATTAAGTTAAATTAATATCGTTGTAGAATAATATGGGGTTTAAACGATAAAACATTACAAAAGATTGAAAATATATACCTATGAATTCAATGTAAAATTGATGATAATGACATACATGTTATTTAATGGTAAAAATATATTATATTTATATATTAAAATCATTCAATATTTTAATTTAACCATATAAATTATCTCAATTATAAAAGATGATTTTAATTAAAATTTTGGGTATTTTTTCTATTCATCCAACAAGAATGTTATAAGAAAAATATCAAAAATTTATCCAAATAAAATATTTATACCTCAAAAAAAAATTAAAATATTCATGTGGTCATATAGAATATTTTATTGTGTCATGATCTTTAATTAAAAGAGGTTTTCCATTCAAAGATGTCAAATTAGCCCTTTTAAAAACAACATATATTGTTTTATTCAAACCCTATTACTAAAATATCCATTGATTGAATATAAAAAATATTTTATAATGTATATAACATATATATATATTATTAATTTCATTACCAAAATTTATTCACTTGAAAATAAAAATATCTATTTGATTTAAAATTTTTAGGATGCAATTTTATAAGTTAGTTATAATTATTCATTCTAACCTAAAAGCTATGATATAACAATAATTTTATGTTATATTGTTATAAATCAATGTTTCGGTCTCCCATTTGATGGGAGAGGATACAAATATATTTTCTTAAATAAATAAAAAAACATATATGTCTATATTAGACAATTATATTGTTATAAAACAATTTGTTCGATTTATTTGATTTTCGTAAAGAAATAATTTAAAAAAGAATGAAATTTGTGACTGAAATCGCATTCACTAAGAGAATCCACCTTTGGATCTCATTAGAAGGTACCTTATATTGGTATTATGGGAATAAAAAATATATAACGTTTATAAGTATTTTTTTGAGTTATTTCTCAAGGTTTTGGTCTGAATAATTTGCATAATTGGTGTTAATAAGTAATGAGAGGAGTTACAATTTTATTATTGAGATTAACGACATAAATTTATTTTTTTGATGGTTTCGAATAATGGAAAGTCAGTGAATTTTAAAATTGGAATAAAAATAGATCATTTATATGGTGATAATGAGAAGGTATAAATACAAACAATCATTGTGGAATTATAGTGTTCTTATTACGTTGTAACCCTTATATTTATTAATTATCCCACTATAATCATGTTTTACCTTTATACATGATAAATTATTATTTTAATTTTATTCATTTTGACCAAAAATGAATTTGAACATATTGCCTACTATTTATTAATATTATTGCAAATTATTAATCAATTTTATCAAATTCTATTCACTAAAATGGGTGAAATTAATCTAAAATTCCATCATAAATGTATAAAATATATATTTTATAGAAATAAAATTACTATTTAATATTTAAATAAAAAATCAATTAGAAATTGATTCTAGTAATATAATTTAGATTAATAATATTATATATGAACTTATTTTAGTTTTAAAAATATGTTCAAATAAAATAGTACTTCATTCATGATTTAATTTCATAGAGTTTGTTTAATAATAATAATATTTTTTCACTAATTATTGAAACAATTAACATTTCCAAAATTTATATAAAATATAATATAATGTAATGTAGAATTTTTGATTAAAAAATTGATTTTTGTTTTATGAAGAAAATTATAATTTGTAAACAATAAATTATTTTATTTACTCACAAAATTTAAAAAATATTTTTAGGTAAATCATATCTTTTGGAAGCATAGAAATATATTATTAAAAGATATATTTACATTAACTAACTATTTAATTTTTTTTTATAAAAGGTGGTTTTTCCAATTATTGCCAAAATATTTATAGCTAGTTTATAACATTATTATATATTCTGATTTATTTAGACTTGGTGTTGATTGTATCCAAATATATTAATTGGGATTAAATTTTTATTAAATAAATAGGTCTTTAAATATCACAGCGTCACATTATAGGCCCTTAAAAATTATTTTACCATTCATATTCCATCACTCTAATAAAAAAGTAGATTATACACCTACTCACCAGATCCACTAGTTGTCGCATTGCTCCATTGATTTTCATATTCCCCTAGTGAACATTTCATAGCTGAGTAGTTTTATTATGTTGTAATTTATATATATTTTCAATTATTTATATTATTATTTTATCATATAAAATATAATTATGTATTGGAATTATATCTTCATTTAGTACATGGGATGTATCATGTGTATACTTCATTAGGATTTTTGGGAGAGTATTGATGGATATAAAAAGTAATAATATACAATCCATAATTGATCACGAATGTTGAAGGGTAAAATAAACATTTGGCCCAAATTTACATTCTTCCCAAATATCATAAACTCATTATGTAGAGAAATTTGCTGGAACACCTTCTCACTGACATCAAACTGGAAATCTTTTCAATGATTATTTTTATTAACATTATGTTAACATTATGATTCCTTGGTGTGTTGTTGAATTATTATAACTATCGCTTCCACTTCCTCAGCTAATTTAGGTGACAAATTAATTAATTATTCATATAAATCACCTAAAAATAGAAATAGAAATATAAATTCATAGTGGGCCTCAGAAAGAGACATTTGAATTCTCAAATGAATCCTTTTTTTATGAATACTATAAAACTAGTTATTTAATTTCTACAAATACCTTTTAAATATATTGAATAAAATGTCAACATATCATGTTGGGTTTGAATATCTCTTTCATACTTACCATCTATCTGTGGATGAAGCTTTGTACTAAAAATAAATCTAAAATTTCTAGGAAAACCAATGATCATGATCAGTTATAATAGAATATGAAAATCCATGTAATGTTAGAGCCTTCGTAATGCATATTCTAGAGAGCCAATAAAAATTTTAATCATTCTGAATTGTAGTGAACTGTGTTGTATATGTGTGGTGAAAAACTGTTAATGAAATAGGAATATATCTTTCAAATGGCATCGGTAGTCTAATTACATATTCTATGGTTATTTTCCCATAATTATTTTCTAGTATGGGTAATTTTTGAATCATACCATTATATTTATATCTATCAACAACATTATGAAGATGTACAAAGCACTGAAATACATACTCAACAATAACTCTCTTCAGATATTCATTCATAAATATTCATTATTATCTATTGAAATAATTATAATTCCAATATGAATAAAGGATGAAAAATTATTGTCACACCCCGACCTCAAAAAAATTGTTATTTTTAATTACTTTAATTTTTACTGTGGGTTTCAGACAATTTTCCACTGTTATATGATCATCCCACGTGGTTAAGAGTAACAGTGTGGTGCTCGCACTGACTCCCGGTTGTGTCAGAGTTATTGCGCATGACTCATGCTCAATTTATAGAACCACGCGGTGAGCATGTGACTTTACCCTGCAAGCGAGTAGTACCAGGTGTCATGGTTCGGGCGTAGTTTGCTCAGGAGTGCGTCAGACTATAGGCGAGCAATGCAACTACCCTGATTATCGAAGTAAATAAATGAGATGATTTAAACAATAAATCGGGAAAATATATATATAAATAAATAAAATAGAGTATGTCAATTTAAATTAAACTGATTTTTTATAATGTGATTAATAATTATAATAATAAAAATATTTTTTTTTATAAAAATATTGTTATTATAATTAAAGTATTACTATTAAATGAAAATAAACCAGCCAAACCCTATACTCATTCTATTCATTGTGTGGTTCCCCCTTCCCCTGCCCGCAGCGCACCTCTCCTATTTACTAACTCCTTGCGCAGCCCTCCGCCTCTCGCCAGTCCGTCATGCCTATCCAGCTATCTGCATCACTGTCTGCATCTCGCGCCCTTACCTCTGGCCATCTGTCTCCTTGCCGCAACCCCACTCAAGCTCCCTCGCCAGGTCACCCTCGACCTCGCCCCCAGCACTGCGCTGCCCTCCCCTCCAGCCTCGCCGTCTCGGGTCACCACACTCTTCCCTCTCCAGTTCTGACAGCCCTTGCCCAACCTCATAATGACCCCGCTCAGGAGCCATGAGCCAACCTTCTACACTCCCCCGCAGCAAACTCCTCCCCGGTTCCCTCGCCAGCTCGTTCACACTCGACCATCCCACCTCTGGCCTCCCGTGCTCCTGCTCTCCCTTGCACTGACCAGTAGCAAACCCCATCATCTAGTCTGGAATCCTTTCTCCCGTGTGGCCTCATCCCTCCTTGTAGGAAAAAATATACTCATTTGGTATATTCAAAAATTTAATAATTCTTTTTTTATTATTTACTAATGAATTAATTTTATTTCATCTGTGGTGTTTTCTATTGTTCTGGTTGAATCATAATACCGCAATATATGTTTTGCAAGTTTTGCTGATTGTCTAGAGTGTGAAAATGGTTCGCTAAGTATCATTTGTCTTTCCCTGGATGTGCCGCTGTATCAGTGATCAACCTTGAAGTAAGAGAATCCACATTTTTTCTTTCCGAGAAAGTACATATAATTCTTGCACATTTTTAATTAATTCAATTCCATGATTCGTGTATCTACAAATTAATTGGTCAATATGCTTTGATGATTTCATGTTTGTTAAAATCCATAATTATGTTCTTCTATTTATTTTTTGGTGCGATAGATGTTTAGAAGTTGTTTGGGTTACTCTTTGGAAAATATTTTTATAAATTTTGAAGTTTTTTAGGAAATAATGTAAATGGTGTGTTTTTCATTTTGGTTTTGTTTGGTTATTTTATCAATGTTTTAATAAATTGTTTATTTGGTGTGAATTATATTTTTTTAAGGCCGTGAATATTTTTATGTTTTGGGAACATATTTTTTTGATGGAAAACAGTGATTTTTGACTGTGAAAACAAGTGTGTTATTTTATAAAATGTTTTTGGGGTTGGTTGTTAGGTTTGAGTCATGTTTTAGTGTGCTGATTTTGTGAGTTTTATTTTAAAGTGTCTTCTTATGTGAAACTAATTATGTTTTTAGGTGAAACATGGTTTCACCATTTTTTATAAATTATTCAAATTGTTTATTTCATTAAACATGTGGTGCGTATGATGTTTATAAAGTGGTTGGTGTGCCTAAAGGTCGTGGTTGGTGTGTCTAAAGGTCATGGTTGGTTTCTAATATAGAGTTTGGTTTCTTTTTGATATATGTTTTGATGTGATGTTTTGAAAGTAGGCCGAGGTGGTTCTTCTTTGTTTTTTGTTCATTTGGATCATTTTAAGTCTGTGTTCATGTATTTGGTTTATCTTTGCGGTTGCAGTGTGTTGGCAGGGTAACATCACATTACTGCGATCTTCGGTTTGTGCATTCTTGTGTGCATGTGCAATGAGTGTCGCATTGTCGCATTCGAGCAATGAGTCGAGGTAGGCCCCTATTGCATTGCATAAGATAATTTAGGTTACATTATTTCTTGTTTTTTTCTTACACTAAATCTTCAAATTAAATATTTTTTTAATTTTTATAAATGTAATATAATATAAGATAATTAATTTTAAATCTAAGACAATATCTTTTTAAATGATCATTTGGTTTAAAAAGTGCCGTTTATTTTATACCAAACACTTGAAACATTTTCTTGACGAGCGAACACCAAATATTGAAAGAATTCCCGTTTGGACATTAAACAAAATTCAATGAATTTCAAATGTAGTTCCGGTTTTAATGATAAATGATTTTTTTCTCAAGCATGAACAAGCGTTTTGGTTCTTTTTAGAGAAGTGATTGTGAAATGTATTTAATGACTATTTAAAAATTTATGGAAAATGATGAAAATAATTTGATAAAAACCCTCCTAGGAAAACTCTCATGCCTTGGTTGAAATTTATTGTTTGGGAGGCCGCGCTTAGAGGCTACTAGGTACTTGAGTAGTTTAAAGGCAAGAGGTTGTTCCATGGATTGACTTAGGGTGATTCCTGTTGTGCCTTATATATATATATAATTGGATGATTGGTTAGCATCAGTTGTCTCACCCCCTTTCCAAACAAATGAGACATGGAATCTGGCATTTTGAGATAATATTCTACGAATTATTGGTGCACTGGTAGGTTATGGTACAGCTAGTGGACCATATTAGTTGGATATAGTGAGTTTATTACTATGGGATTTTCTTTCATCCTGCCCGAGAGAGTATGGTCGAGCTTATTATATGTTTTGATTTCATCATGACATGTCAACAATGATGATTTCACATGTATTGGTTCCTTTTGGTTTATTCTCTATCTCCTAGGTTCACCCATGACTATTCAACTTTTGTCACTTGTAGTAGTGATTATTATGCTCATATGTATACCTACATTTCACTTATTGTGTGTTATAGTTTGTGCATTTCTTGTGTATTTCATTCCTTCGAATGTGGGAAATTTCTTATGATTATGTTTCTAAAAATGTTTTTCAAAAGAAACTGTTTAATCCTCTTTGTGCATATTTGTAATGTAAAAATCACTTTCCCTTTCTAAAAATCCACTGACACTAATGAAATGATCCCATGTTTTGAAATGTTTAAGGGAAATGATTTGCACTTTGTTTTTAAGTAAAATATTTAGAAAAACATACTTATATATAATGTATTTCAAACATTAAATGATGTTTCTTTTATTTTAAAGGTAGTGCATTGGGAATAGATATTGGGGTAGCCTACTGAGTTTTAATACTCATGCCTATAGAGTTTTATTTTTTTAGTTCTATTGTAGGTTCCATCCTGAGTTGTTCACCTCGAGTGACTTTGTTTTTGGTAATGGAGAGTGACCCATGGCGTAACATGGAGTTTTGTTCGTGGTCAGGTTAGTAGCGTTGTTGGTTTCCATTATTTATTTTCTTTGTTCTATTTCTTTTCCGCTGCTTACTTTATATTCTTTTGGGATAAATTTTTCCCTCGTGTTTGGTTTTGATGCCCTTCACTAGTTACCAGCCCGTGGGGATCTAGAACGCCCCCCGGGCCATGTTGCAGGCCGGCTCGGGTGAACGGTTCAGGGTCAACCAAGGATGGTTAATGAAAAAATGGTATAAAAGCGAGGTTCATGTTATTTGGAATGTTTTTTAAATGGATAATAACATTTTTGGGACCTGAGAGGTAGGTACGGGAAGGATATCATGAACCCTCGCAAGTTCCGCACCTCGAGTCTCCAGGGATAGTCTGGGAATTGAGTCTTTGTTTCATTCTGATATGTTCTGGATTGAGGGATGATAACGGAGGTAAACTGATGATACATCATGATCTCACATGGAGTAGTGACCCATGTGGTGTCCGGGTACACAGTTGGAATTCCTCCTAGTTGTTTATGCTACATGGGGCATGGACCACTACCATGTCGCCATGTTATGTGTGACCACTAGTCCCTCTGGTGGTTTTATACAAGTTGAGTTTCATTCTCGTTCTGGTTGGTGTAATTGCGTTTTTTGATGTGAAATAGTGTTTTTTAAAATGACAATGATTTCTTTTAAATGACATTAAATTTATGAAATGGATTTTAAAAATGAAATATTTTGGTTTCGAAAACTGGTGTTTGCTTTGGAATTTGTCGAGAATGGTTTGGGGTGAAGCCTCAGGTACTCCTTATGAACATTTTCACATGTGAGAGGATGCTTGGAAAGTGTATGTAGGTGCGTATGAATGAATGTGTATGAAGACATGTTTAATGGTTCATGGGTTTATCTAGGTCTGTTTGAATGTAAAGGTGTTACCTTGTTTTTTTAAATTGACATTTAAAGAGGAAAATGCTTTTAGAAAGTGATTGTAGATTGAATAGTGGATTTGATATTTGAAAAGGTGTATTGAAAAAAGTGGTTTTGAAATAAAAAAATGAGGTGGTTTTGGAAAAAAATGAAACGGGAATTTTGGACAGGGAATTTTGGGTTGTGAGTGTGGTTGTCGTTTTTTTCTGAGCTGTTTGTTTTTGGATGAGGGTGCTTTCTTGATGTTGCTTCGATTAATATTGGTTTCGGCTTGGCGTTATATAAGTTGTTTAGAAATGTCGCCATGAAAGTTCCCCAATGTATTGATGTTTCATGTCGATTTTTTTTCCTTTCTCAGATGTTTTCTATCCCTCATGGTTGTTGGAGTCTGTTAGACACATTGGAGTGGCTTGAAGTGGTTGAGCGCGTCTTCTGGGTATTGGTAACTCTCGAAATTATTAGAGTGCATGCTGTATTGGGTCTATTCAAAGTTCCAGCTCTGGAAGAGTAGGGGTTGTTAGCCCCACCATTACTACAAGTTGCTATGATTTGGTTTGTCTTTAAAGCCATATTCGTTCAATGGTTTATACTATTGGAGGTGAAGACGAAGAAAATGGAAGAGCTCATGCATGTGAAACATGGCCAGTAGACGGTGAAAGATTATGTTGACCATTTCAAGGAACTTTTGTCTCCTTTTCCGGGGTAGTTTTTTCGGACTGGATGAAGTCTTCTCCCTTCATTAAGGGTCTTCATCCAGAGATCAAGGATCAAGTCTTCCCTTTTTGGGAGCATCACTTTTGAGAATTTGGTGCATGAGGTGTTCTTAGCTGAGTTTCTTCCTAGAGCACAAACGATTAGAAATCCACCGTATCTAGTTGCTCGTGAAAGTCCCCCATCTGACGAGCAGAGTGTGTCAGGTAAATTTTTTTTAAAGAGTTCTCTACAGTGGATATAGCTTCCAGTTTTTTGGAACATATAATGGGGTACCGTCAGTATAGTTTTTTAGGGCATACAAAACATCATGTCACACCCCTCCAAAGACCAGCCATCATTGCTAGTGTCTAGGTCATCTAGATATCTTTTACCGGAAGCGTCATCCAAGTAAGACATTGTGACTGAAAGATTATAGCGCCTAACTGTGAGGCAGGAGATGCTCCAACCATCAGAGCCCTAGACATAGGTCTTGGGGTGAAGCTCTTGCGCAGTTTGGAGTTACCAAGTGTTTGATGCCTCAATTCCAGTTTCGTGTTCTGTGTTAGAAACGATACATTTAATGGGCTTCTGTTCTCGTCCATCCACTGTTAAGGTTTTGGCATTGTTTTAGGTTCATTAAGTCATCATGAGGTTGGGGTGAACGTGTTTTTTTGTAATCCAAACAGTCTCGTTGTTCTGAATATGGTGTTTTGGATAGTTCATTTTTCATAAAAGTATGTTTTGACCTTTTGTTGGTTAATCTTGGTTTAGCAGTGATCATTTAAAGATATATGTGCCTGTGGAGGAGTCCATTTTTGCAGTTATGCTCGGTTTTACCGCTTGTGTTATGTTCTGCTTGGAGATTTTCTCTAATGTTCTAGCTTTCTATGGTCTGATCCAAGAGCAAAAAGTTTGGCGGATGTGTTGTTTCGCACGTGCTATAAAGGTCAGTCTAGATCGGTTGGGAGTTCCCACGTTTCCCCCCCTTCCCGATGTGGTATGTTTGAGTGTTAAAATTTCTACTATAGTTGAGTCCTTGTGGTGGGGAGAACCCTCTCATATTCTCCTATTCTCATATGTTGTGGTTTCTTCTAGTTTTATTTGGACATTTATTCTTGTTTGGTCCATCATTCGGCTGGGTGACTTTCTGGGGGAAGAAAGTGTCTATGGTGGGAATAATTGTCACACCCCGACCTCAAAAAATTGTTATTTTTTACTTTAAATATTACATTGGGTTTTAGAAAATATTACACTGATGCGTGATCATCCCGCGTGGTTAGGGGTAACAGTGTGGTGCCCGAACAGACTCCCGATTGTGTCAGAGTTATGGCGCGCCACTCATGTACAATTTATAGAACCGTGCAGTGAGCATTTGACTTGACCCTACAAGCGGGAAGTACTGGTTGGCATGGTTCGAGCGGAGTTTGCTCAGGAGTGCATCGGACTGCAGGCGAGTAGTGAAACTACACTGATTTTCGAAGTAAATAAATGAGTTGATTTAACTGGTAAATGGGTAATATATATATAAATAAATAAAATAAAGTATGCAAAATTAAATTAAACTGATTTTTTATAAATTGTTTTATAATTATAAAAATAAATATTTCTTTAAATAATAATTTTTTTTATAAATAAAGTATTATTATTAAAAAAATGGGCCAACACCTAGTCCCCTTCTATTCCTCGCCTAGTTCCCCCTTCCCCTACCCATAGCGCACATCCCCTCTGCGCGAACTCCTTGCATAGTCCTGTGCCTCTCTCCTACCCTCACACCGATCTGGCCATCCGCCTCACAATCCGCATCTCACGCCCCTGCCTCCAGCCATCCATCTCCTCGTTGCAACCCCACACCGGTTGATTCGTGTGGTCTCCCTCGACCTCACCCCAAGCACCGTGCAACCCTCCCCTCAGGTCTCCCCGTCTCGGCTTGCCGCACATTTCCCTCGACAGTTTTGGCAGCCCTCGCCCAGCCTCACACTAACCCTGCTCAGCAGCTACGACCCAACCTTCCGCACTCCCCCACGGTGAACTCCACCCAGGTTCTCTCACAACCTCCCCCTTGCCCAACCGTCCTGGCTCCAGCCTCCCACGATGCTGCTCTCCCTTACTCTGGCCAGCGGCGAACCCCATCCTCTTCTCCGACCTCCTTTATCCAGTGTGGCCTCATCCCTCCATGGCAGCAACAATTTTACTCATTTGGTATATTCAACCATTTACTCAATTTTTTATTTATTATTTACTAATTATTTATTTTTATTTCATCTGTGGTGTTTTCTATTAATTTGGTTGAATCATAATGCCACGATATGTGTTTGTCAAGATCTGTTCGTTGTCTAGAGTGTACAAGTGGTTCGCTAAGTGTCGTTTATCTTTCCATGGATGCACGGTTGTATCAGTTCTCAACATTGAGGTCGGTGAATCGACATTTTTTCATTCCTAATAAGTCCATATAATTCTTGCATGTTTTTAATTAATTCATTTTCTTTGATTCGTGCCTCGGCAAATTAATTGGTCAATATGCTTTGATGATTTAAAGTTTGTTAAAATCTATAATTGTGTTCTTTGATTTTATTTTGTGGTGCGTTAGATGTTTTTAATTGGTCTGGGATACTCTTTAGAAAATTGTTTTATAAATTTTAATGTATTTTAGGAAATAATGTAAAAGGTTTGTTTTTCATTTTGATTTTGTTTTGGTTATTTTATGGTAGTGTTAATCAATGGTTTATTGGGTGTGAATTATATTTTTTATGGTAGTAAACATGTTTAAGTGTTGGGAACATTTTTTTTAAATGGAAAGTGGCGATGTTTTCTGTGTGCCAATGAGTGCGTTATTTTATTAAATGTTTTATGGGTTGGTAGTTAGGTGCGAGTCATGTTTTGGTGTGCTGATGTTGTGTGTTTTATTTTAAAGTGTCTTCTCATGTGAAACAGAGTATGTTTTGAGGGAACCTTGGTTTTAACTTTTGTGAATGTCTTATAAATTATTCAAATGGTTTATTTCTTTAAGCATGTGGTGTGTATGATGTTTGTAAAGTGGTTGGTGTGTCTAAATGTCGTTGTTGGTTTCTAATATAGAGTTTTGTTATGTTTTGATATGTATTTTGATGTGATGTTTTGAAAGTAGGTCGAGGTGGTTATTTTGTGGTGTTTGTTCATTTGGGTCATTTTTAGTCAGTGTTCATGTATTATGTTTATATTTGCGGTTGCAGCGTGTTGGCGGGGTAACCTCGTGTTACAATGATCTTCAGTTTGTGCATACTTGTTCACCTATGCGAGGTGTGTTGTGTTGTCACGTTCGATCTGTGAGTCAAGGAAGGTCACCATTGCATTGATTTTAAAATTTTTGTTTACATTATTTCATGATATTTGTGTACAGTAATTGTTCAAATTAAATATTTTATAAATTTTAATAAATGTAAGATAATATAAGATAATTAATTTTTAATCTGAGATAATAAATTTTTAAAAGGACATTTGGTGTAAAAAGATTGGTTTATTTTATACCGAACACTTGAAACATTTTCTTGATGAGCGGACACCCAGTATTGAAAGAATTCCCATTTCTCCTTTAAACATAATTCACAGAATTTAAAATGTAGTTCTGGTTTTAATGATAAATGTTTTTTCTGATGCATGATCAAGTGCTTTTGTTCTTTTTATAGACATTGTGAAATGTATTTAATTCCCATTTGGATCCTTATGGAAAATGATGAAATTTTTTTGAGAAAAACCCTCCTAGAAAAAATCTCATGCCTTGGTTGAAATTGATTTTTTGGGAGGCCACGCTTAGAGTCTCATTGGTACTTGAGTAGTATAATGGACAGAGGTTGTTCCATGGAGTGACTAGGGTTAATGCATGTTGTGCCTTATATATTTATATGATTGGATGCCCGGTTGGCATCGGTTGGCTCACCCCCTTTTCAAACACATGAGACATGGGAATTTGGAATATTGAGAGAATATTCTACAAATGATTGATACATTGGTAGGTTATGGTACTGACCAGTGGCCAATAGTAGGTGGATATATTGGGTTTATTACTATGGGATTTTCCCTCAACCTGCCATAGAGAGGATTGTCGAGGGTATTGTCTGTTTTGATTTTATCGTGACATGTCAACAATGATGATTACACATGTATTGGTGTCTTCTGGTTTATTCTTGTTCTCCTAGGTTTAACCATGTCTATTCAGCTTTTGATACATGCAGTAGTGAGTATGATGATCATATGTATACCTAAATTTCCCTTGCTGTGTGTTTTACTTTTTGCATATCTGGTGTATTTCTTTCCTTGGAATGTGGGATATTTATTTTGATTATGTTTCTAAAAATGGTATTCAAAAGAAATTGTTTAATCCTCTATGTGCATATTTTAATATGTAATCATCACATTCCCTTTCAAAAATGCCATTGACACTAATGAAATGAACCCATGTTTGGAAATGGTTAAGGAAAATGATTTATACGTTGTTTTTAAGAAAAATATTTAGAAAAAAATACCTTTACATATTATAGTTCAAACTTTAAATGATGATTCTTTTATTTTAATGGTAGTTCATTGGGAATAGATATTGGGCTAGCCTAGTGAGTTTTAATACACATTCCTATACTGTTTTCTTGTTTTAAGTTCTATTTCAGGTTCCAGCTTCATTTGATCTCCTCGAGCGATGTTGGTTGTTGTATTGGAGAGTGACCAATGAGGTCACATGGAGTTTTGGTCGTGGTTAGGTTAGTAGCGTTGTTGGTTGTCATTTATTTATTTTCATCATTCTATTTCATTTCCACTGTTTAATTTATTTTCTTTTGGGATAAATAGTTCCCTCTTATTTGGTTTTGATGCTCGACACTAGTTTCCACCCCGTTGGGATTAGGAATGCCCCTCGGGCCATGTCGCAGGCCGGCTGAGGTGACCGGTTTAGGGTCAACCCCGGTTGGTTCATGAAAATTATGATCCCCATCAAATATATCATTCTGTAAATATGTTATGTATATAGTTCATTTATAGTTCCTAATGCAGATAATTCCATTGTAATCAATGTTGAACTGAAGAACATTTTATTTCTTCTATTACAGTTATACAATTTCATTTTGTTCCTCTTTGATTATTACAATGAAATTTTTTTAAAATTAATTTGAGGAAGATAATTTTTCCCACATACATCATGATTTCTGGATCGTTTCTTTGAAAATATTGATATATAGTATATTTTTTGATAATTATCATAGATAAGCTCACTTGATAATTTCTACACAAAGCACTTTACATATTAATATCTTTCCCATTGTGTAAATGTATCACGAATTCATAATCTTTTATCCACTATATCTATATTCTTTGGTGAAAATTCAACCCTTTCTTTGTGAATATATAATTATACCAGTTATAAAGTGATTATATTTCTCACAATTCACCATACAGATAATTCATCCATAACTATAAATTTAAAAATTATTACAAATATAAATAATACATTGTTGGGTAATTTTTCTAATGATTATTCAATTACACTGAGGAAAATCTGTCAATATATATTAATAATTGAGGACACATCACAATACCATATTCTCTAAATCACTATATATTACATAAAGTTATTTAATATAGGGTAGTGTAAATGAGGGATTATTGATTAGAATTCAGTTATGTTTTATCAAATTTTTTTATCAATATTATATCAAAAGAAAAATAGCTCCCCTACGAGTTAGCTTGGTATGTGTTTTCGAATTTCATGATAAAGTTTCCATAATACATTGAAAATATACATCCAAAAAATGAAAAAACATAAAAAATAACTATGATTGGTTCTATTCAATGATAAATAAATAGAATCAATATTGTATGCACTGATATAACATCACATGAGTTTATATGGCCCCTAAATTAAACATTATAAATCCAAAATTATGAATTGGTCATTTTGGCATAAAAATTGTCCAACATTTGCTTCTGCATAATAATTTTCCATTGTCATTCATGTTCATCCTTGTTGTTTGAATATATAAAAATATCATATATATAGACTAGAAATACAAGATAAAAGAAATATATAAAATATAAAATCTTTCAATCCATGAATATTTATAGAGAATTTGTACGTCCAAATGGAGTAACAAAATGTTCTTAAGGTACCTACTTCTTACATAATGATATCTTGTGTCTATCCTCATTCATTATCCTTAGTTGATGATATCCATAATAAAGTTTAATATTGGACAAAAATTGTTCTCCATGTAGTTGATGAAACGAGAAATTGTTTATAGGTAAAAACAAATTTTCATTATATTGATCTTTTTAATTTAATGATATTTAATACAATAAAACATTCACCCATATTTCTTCTTAGATAAAAGAACAATTCCACCCCATTGGAATGAATTTTTTTGAAAAAATATTTATATAGAATCTCCAAGAGTTACATCATCATTCTACTAACTCAATTATGGAGGTTCTATATAGAGTCATAAAAACATGTGTAGCATGTGGATTGAGTTATGTTTGTAACTAAATAATATGAACCCTGGAAAGCGTTGAATATTACTCGAGGAACATGTCTCCATACTATCAAAAAATAGTAACATTTTCAATGTTGAATATATTCCCAACCATTAGTTATAAATAACCCTTATAAAAGGTCATAAAATCCCATATGATTGGTTTAATTTACACTATATGTTTAGGTACATCATCACATTGATAAAATATTAATTGTATTATTAGAATATAAAATATAACATCCAATACACAGAAACTTATATTGGATGTATACTGGGTGAGCCGAACTATAAAAAATGATTTCATATTACAATAGAAATAAAATTTATATTTTCAGGTAGATCCGTCCAAAATATTTATATCAAAAAAAGTCTTATTTTCTTGAGATAGGTTCATTATACAATTTAGATTTTTCCCCACAACTCAATATCTAATATTATAAGTGGTAATGGGGTATTTGTAAAAAAATTAATAAAATATAAAATAGTTGGTAGAACAAGAATCACAATAATAAATTTGAAATTCTTCAGTGGATGATAATTGATCATTTAAAAATGTTTATAAGAACTTCCATATCTTCTATTGTTATAAAATAAATAATAAATTATCTATTGAGATTTATTTTTTGTAACGTAACCTTGAGGTTTGGAGACATATTCAGTATTGTTACTTATATCCTTACAGTTAATGCAATATTCATTAACTTCTTTTCCCTTACCCTTGCATTCATTTTCATGATTTACTTTTTCTATACACATAAAGAAGAATCATTTTCTTTTAAATAACTTACTAGGATGTGTTTTTCTATAAGTATCACATTATATAAAATTACCCCTTGTATTTTACCCAATAAAAATTTCTTTCATTATTTTACTCTTAATATCCAATATTCTATCAACGTTAAAAGTCACGAATAATTATTTATCTCTAATTATAGTATATGAAATTATATCCTCACGTGATTATATTGTTTTATAGAAAATTTACCTTCTAAATATTGGAAAAATTACTTTAATGAAATAGGCACTAATGATGTTAGGATTGTATACATAATATGAAATATGTCATGGTGTCATTTCAATGTCATATTCATAAACTATAGCCTTTTACACTAAATTTTGTCCGAGACTCAGTATTTTACAATCCATATTTTTTCTCTATTCATGAGTAATACAGTATTCCATGTAAATAATGATAAAATTCTGCCATTATGTATTTTATAGTTCCAAATCATTTTTATTATTTTGAATCATTGGGTACCATTTATTAGAATATCCTAAAAGATTAAAAATTACTAGGAATATCTTCCCACATTAAATATTTTACAAAGTGAAAATATTATGTATAGTCATCTTATCTGTTTCTCAATAAAATGTAAATATATAGTCTAATTGAGTGATGGTGGTTTGATGCATTAAGGATTATAACATTCTAACACTATTCTGTAAATCATAATTCTACTCTATAAATCCATGGATGTTAGTTATAACCTTTGCGGACTTCCCCAATATAGTTATAAAATTTTTAATCTCATTTTTAGCTCTATCACCTAATTCATTAACATTATAAATTGTGAAATCAATACATGGAGTAATAGAATTCATAGAGGTTTAATTATTTATCTTGGTACCATTTTTAAATAATTAGATATACTTAATTAGATCACTACCTTGTGTTTTATAATGTATTATTTTCATATTACTGAAACACGTAAAATAATATAGAAAATATCAATTGAGATAATATCAAAATAATAATCAATATTTCTTCGAGAACCTGATACAATTCTAAAAATATTTTATTTTAATTCATATTTTTTAGAAAAATATGAATTTACCAAAGAATATCATAAGGGAGTAGAAAACTAGTTTCTCATTAATGTCACACTCATCATGAACTAGAAATTATGATTGATAAATACATGAAAAACAATTTCATATGGTTATATTACAAAAATAAATCTATTCTAGAACCACATTGACTTATATTATCCAGGTATAATGTATTTATGCAGAAAAACACATAATATCTACATTAATAAAAAATTATTATATTATCCCATTCATAAAAAAATCATCAATGTTATTAATAATGTTATATTCCCTAATATATGTATTTATAAATCTAGTGACTATAGTTTTTATTAACCCTTCTTTGATACAAACTATAAAAACCACAACCCTAGTAACATGGTACACGTAGTCACCTTATTACATTAATAATATATACAATATATACGATCCCAATATACAAAATAGTATATTACCATGGGTTATCAATATTTAAGGTTGAATATGACGTTACACATCAAAAAAATAAAATACAATTCATAGTGAATGTAATTATTCTTCATTTTACTCTCTTTCAAATATTCATTCATTATATCTCAGGAAATGAAGAACATTCTAAGATCTGATGCCCAGTATGAATTATGTATACCAGAATATATTATAATTTAATATGGAACAAACAATTTATAATAGTAACTAACTAAAGCACAAGACATTTATTCATTAATATGAGAATGAAAAATAATAATTTAGTATTAAATAATGATCAAATAATGATGTATAAATAATCATAAGATCTTGAAACATGACCATGTATATCATTACTAATAAAAAAATATGTAAAAAATTTATTTATTTTTAATAATTGAATACATTAATTTAAACAATTGGAGCATATCTTCGAGACCTTGTGAAAATACGGTTTAAACTATGGCTTTGTATGCACAATAAACACAATAAATTAAGGCTACTATTTTATTTTTTCTCATGATATCAACGGATGTGCTAATGGGATATTTATATATAGGAGAAACATAAATATTAGTATGTCTAAATAATTATTCATATGAATAATCAATACAAATTAATAAATATGAATTATTCAAAAACTATATTTATAGAAATATAATACATTTGTAATAGTATATATTTCCCAATTCAAATTAATCAAAAGTAATTAAGAGAAATAATAACTATGGTGTCATTACTATATATCTCCAATGGGAAATAAATGTTTTTGATGGTTGGGGATAGGAATAACCTAAAATATCAATAAAAACGTTTTTTGGAAATCAACCATTCATTTAAGAATCCAAATATAAAAATAAAAAAATATTCATAATAATTTTTAAAAAAATATATGAAAATAATAATGTATGAATGTAATGGAAGAATAAAATCAAAAAATGGTAATGATTTAAAGAATATATGATTATGTTAATAATTTTATGACAATTATATATTTCATTGTTTTGGAAAAATCTCAAATGAACCTTATTTAGAAATCGATAAAAAGATTCAATTTTTTTCTTAAAAACACAGGAATGTTTATAAAATTATTTAACAAATAATTTAAGTATATTAAAAAAAATCATTAAATATAATTTTAAAAAATATGAATATTGATTAAAAAATAATCGATTGAGTAGAAAATGATGTCACTATTACATAAATACTATAATTTTTTGTGTTTTTATATAAATAGAGTAAAATTAAAGGAAAATAATAATGATATTGAAATAAAAACTAAGAGAATAATATATATATTTTTTATTATAAAATAATCATTCAATCCTCCCAATAGGGACAAAATCATAAACAATATAGAAGAATCAGGATTTTCTAAAATAATCTATTACCACATGTATGAGTTACATTATACATGTTTATAAACTGATATTAAAAAATATTGATTTATTATAAATTTATTCCTGAACCATAATAATATATTTCATACGATAAATGATTTAAATATAATATTTTATCCATAATGTTTTTACAAAGTCTCAGTTAAAATCAATGTTTGGGGTAATAATTTCTTCATTTCCCCTGTATGTTTTGGTTTGGTAGTTTCTATAATTGTGCATTATTTTTTTAAAAAAATATACTAAATTTTAATCATAGTATAAATATCATATATATTAACTATAAATGTATTTATTATTTTCTATTAATGTTAGAGATATATAAAATAATTACAAAATTCTAGGTGATGGTAGGTTGTATGTTCCCTTGAACCGAATTAATTTTTTCAAATAAAAAATAATGTTAAATAATAATTAACATTCAGAAAATAATTCCATTATCATATATATCATTTTAATAACTTAGTATATCCTTATTTACACCAATCTCACAAAATATGAAATAAAAACCATATTTCTTTTCAAATATAGTAGTCCACACATACGCCTGAGTGACATTAACTTTTTTCAAAAGATGGTATACTAAATTATAGATGTGATAATATAAAATAATATGTATATTTATCAAATAAATACCATAAAAATATATTTTCATTGTTAATTTTATCATCCATCAATTTTAGTGATTGGAAATATATTGTATCAGTTCATGAGGTTGTAATCTGTCATGCAATTAATTTATGATTTTGTTAATAGTTTGATAAACGATTAGCTATTTACATATTATAAGAATATTGTGATTAAATTTCAGTATATTTTATATATTATTGTTACTATGTTGCAATTATTAATATATATTTTTTTATGGTAATAGAAAATGTAATTAATAATCATTTTAGTGAGAAAAATCACAATCACTTTGAAAAACCAAGATTAGATATCTCATTATGGAAAAATGGGATTGTGTTTTGTTTTGATAATAATATATAAAAAATTTATATTTATTTTAAAGAGATATTTTTCAGTTTTAATTTAGAAAATTATAATTTTTACAGTGAAGAATTGAGGAGAGTATGCCCCCTTTAATAAATATTTTGAGTGGATGAAATGTAATTTTTCAATGTATTCACATAATTTCAAGTCCCCATTTATATAAATTTGGTATTAAATACCTCATATTTTATTTTTAAATGCTTATGGTTGAATGAAATCTGACAAATTGTGTTTTTGAAAAAAAATTCATTTTTTCACATATCGTTATATATTAACTGCCAGTAAACCTGTTTTATCCAAAAATGTGGTAACAAATTTTTACGATATTTACTATACCTTGTGAAAAAATAATTTGATTGTATTAAATAACATTAATTATTATGATTTTATATTTTGAAACAATTCTATCAATTTCAATTCCAAATAATTGAATAATTTAATTGAATATTAATAACACACACATGATGTAAAGAGGTATAAATGGTCTTTATATGAATGTTCATAATGAACATGTTTTAATTGCACTGAATTATATTAATCATAACAAATTTATTTAATATTAATTTAATATTTTTTAAATGGTTCTTTTTATGTGACTTAACATTAAAAATATTTTTAATGAAATTATTTCATTCTTACATTTAATTAAAAACATATTCATTGAAAAAAACTCAAAAATTGACTCTAATATAAAAATTATGTTTTATTTCAGTGGTATAGGGATTTATATACAAATTATTTCTAAATTGGGGTGAAATAATATATATATTATTTTTCTCTCATGAAAAAAATATAAATTTTTTCTTGAAAATATTTTGTGAAACAAATAAATATTTTATAAAAAAATATTTTATTTTACAATAATATTGAAACATTTACATTCATAAAATATGAAAAATATTATTTAATTTCCTACTATTTTACAGTTCATGTACACTATTTTGTTTTTACATCTAAATTTATCAATTATATTAAAATTTCTTAAAAGATAAATATTTCATAAAATTGCAGGGTTCTACTTAATGTAGAAATGGAATATTAATAATTAAATATTAATATGATATATATATATAACAGTGATACTAAATATATATGAAATTAATGTTAATGATAATTCCAAAAGAACAAAAGAGTGTTATATAGAATTCCACTTCTATGAACTAAGAAAATCTCTTGAAAATGAACTATGTTATAAACCACAAACCATAAGGGATGATGTAAAACCCCCAATTCATTAGTAAAATGTATTTGAGGTAAATTCATTTCTATTGAGAGTTGGATAAATCACAAATAATGGATATAATTTAAAATAGCATTCCTTATCCTTTTTTATTATTATCCGAAAAAATCGCCTTAAAGGCCCAACCAATACTCATTTACAAATCATTCAGAGGAAATTATTAAAAAAATATTTTTCATGTAATTTTAAAATATATAATTTTGATAGGGATACATTATTAAATAAACAAATTTACACTAAAAGACAATATAAACATATATAAAATGAAACTAAATTTTTTAATTCTAAAAAAATAATACCCTTCTATTTATGTAGTTATGAACTAAATGAAATGAATAAATTTATTTTAGAATCTATTTTAAAAATTGGGTTTTGTTTATGGAACTTTGATAACTATTAATTGTTATTATTGTGGGAAAATGTGATCAAGGGTTAAAAATAAATTGAAAAATATTTTCTACTTTTCTTTTATTTTTCTCAAATTTTACACATATTAAATAACATTACATGTTTATTTTATTAATGAATGTATATGGGTAAAGTATTTTTACAATTGAACTTCATAAAAACCATTGTTATATATAAGATAAATATTTAAAAAATAATGTACATAGACCTAGATTAAAGAGATTCGAAGCCTAATTTAATAATCATGTTCATATATTCCTAATAACATTTTATCTATCTTTTTTATGTGATGAATTACAAAATATAAATGATATAATGATACCAAATAAAAAATATTGGTTAATAGAATATATTTTCTCTAGATGTGGATGCACGTATATTTCCCAAAAAAATTGATACCTACAAAATCTAAATAAATATTTTGATAGCACAATAAACCTTTATAAATATTTTAATAGTTGAATCAATACAAATTAGTAGATTGAATATAAAATGGAATTTTAATTATAATATTTAAGTAGTTCAGTGTGATATTAATTTTCAACGACATATCATAAACAATATATAGTGAAAATATCTTCCTAATTCATGAAATGTAATAGTGAAGGATATTTGAGACTAACATACATCACCTTGTATACCCTCTTATATGGATTCGTCCAATCCAAATTTATAAAAAACCTATAATAGATATTTTTCTATGTAATATATATATTTTCATTAATAATTTGTTGTATCTTTAGTTATATATTTTTTACCCATTAACTCATAATTCATTGTGAATAACTAATTATTTCTGTGCTACATAGTTTTTTCAAATGAATGTTATGATTTGGTGGCTCTTGTACATCCACGAGGTCGAGTGACTCATCAAATAAAAATGTTTTTTATGTAATATATATCATATTTATACATTATTTATATATTTATAAAAATACATTTAATCATTAATAAAATACAAGGGTGTCATTCCATGAAGAAATAGTCAGTATGTCCACATGTGTGCAGTTTTAATGTTATAAATGATGAACCAAATATAATAGTGATAATTATTTATCATTCAAAATCATTAAAAAGTTGAAAATTTATAAAATTTATTAATTTTACCATATATAAAACAATATACGTGAGTACAAGATGACAACTGAATTATATAGCCTCATGAAGGTAGTAGAATGAAGGTACCCATGACCAAAATTTGCAATTTGAAATGGATTATATGACCAGTAATGAGATAATAGTTCATATTTATAGAATAAAAATTATTTAATAATTATAATAAATTATCATTATATTCATCATATATAACCATATATGATATATTATGGTAAAACTTGATAAATGTTACCTCACATAGGTAGTAGTTCGTACAAAAAAATGATAGTTCATTTTATTTCAGGTTAGATATATAAGAGATAGAAAATGGTTGAACAATTTACCTATAAATAATTCAATATATCCATAAAAATTAATTTAAAATTATTATTATAGAACATTTTTAATAGGTTTTGGAATAGATAATCATTAAAAAATATAACAAATAATACATACCCATCTCCTAAATAATCTCCATTTAAAAATACTATGTGTCTTCCTTTATTGGTATTTTAAAAAAATTACTAATTATGGTTGATAGGATATTGAAAATTAATTTTTTAAAATACAGGCCAATATATGGGTTATATTGTGTTTAGATAATTAAATGAAGGAATTTTCCATCAATAATATAGAGGAATGACATTCATAGAAATATAATGTAATTTTAAATATATTAAATTTCATTCTAAAAAAATGTGGAACCAATTACTCCAATTGTTACGATATAAATACATAAGTCAAAAATCCCCAAAATAATTACATTTTAGATAAGTTTTAGTTTAATTTTATTCTTAATATCATCCAATAGCCTATATTATAAACCTATTATTTCCTTACATAGTGATTAATGTACCCCATTCATGGAGCCTCTATGATACTTCATAGGATTTGTTTTGATTTTTGATATGATGAATCCATTAATAGATACACCTTGGGATTATCTAATAGGGTCTGAAGTGGATACTATCTAGTACATTTTTGGGATCTCTTCAGGTAAAGATACCAATAAACCCTCATTTATAAAAAATACCTCCAAAACATGTAATATTTTTATTAGATAATATTCGAGAGGATATATCACGACCAATATAATTGAAATTAAGTCTTCTTCTTTTGTTATAACCTTTTCAACCTTTCATGATGGAAATATAGATCAAATATTTAAAAAATGGGGTTATGGTCTAGGGATTCAGAAGCAATATATTCTTTAAGAGGGTCATTTTTTTCGTCAGTCTATCATTGTAACATTTGATAACTAAAAGAGGAAAATACATGAAAAATGGATGATATAGTAATTAAATAGCCATTGATATGGGACTATTCTAACTGTAAATATATCCCAAAGGGGAAATTCTTTTATCACATCAACTTTCCATGTACTTATTTGAAAATATTTGTGGGGATTTTATCAGATATCAATAAAACCATAGACTCTTCGAATCAAATGATATCATCCTATATTTATCAAATTTGAGGTATTAAAATAGTTATTCTATGTTTGGTTTGAGATCTTCATTTGAAATGAATCTATTTTAAACTATTGATTTTGTTTCATATTTATAAAACAATTGGAAATCCAATAAAATTTCATAATACAATAGAAGATGATAGCATTGGATAAATTTCCAAAATACAAGCTATGGTTTACATGATTTCAATTTTAATTAATATTGTGTTTTTCTCTACTAATAATTATGATATGAATAATATAATCTTCCTTCATTATTATATGTTGGTAATGAAAATGGAAATTTTGTGATTTCATTTAGAATCTACCAAAATTTATTTGTTACCTCCACAGTAGACAAGAAGCCAAAAATTTTAAGAATGAAATTTCAGATAAATAACCAAGTTTTGATACTATTATACCTAATAATAATATATAATTTTATTAACCTCAATACATTTATAGGAATGATAAAAATCTCAGAGAAGCATTGTCTTCTATTTCATTATAGGTGTTCCTGATTAATTAAAGGTGTGTTCATGTTCCTCGATGACAGGGTATAATGCAGATGACATTATAAATTTAATTTTTGGTGGATTATTTTATTTTTCTTTAGCATTTTTATATCCCAATATGGTCATTAATTCATGTTTTGTGACTATTCTACATCATAATCGAGTGTGTAGGATAGTAGATAAGATATGTATTGGTCGTTTCCTAGAGGGAATACACAGTGGAGTCCACCTTTTACTAATATAGATTATCCATGTGTCCACATGGATATAGATTCTAGAGATGTCGTCTAGACTCTTGTTTTTTCCTACCATGTTGAATGTGTTTAGTTTAGGGAAGTTAAAAAAGAGATTCCAAATCTGGAACCTACTTATATAGATATACATGGGGCATCACCTGAGAATTGTTCCAATTATATAAAGTGGAAGTTATTAAAGAGTTTCATAAAATAAAAAAAATGTTCATGAGGATATAATGTTTGTAATATTATACGACATTTAAACACATCTATTGATTATGTAGAAGGATGAATATAGACAATGGAATCTGATCTCTCTAGAAAGTATCTAAATGATGTTAGTCTCAACCATCATGATTCACACCAATACATTTTTTTCATCATAAAATCCATAATATCATAAATTATTTAACAGTGTATAATAATTATGTTAATAAGTTAGAAAATTGTGTTGGGAATTATAGCACCCCCCGTAAGAATTTTTGATGTGTTATACATGACACACTTAACAAGTCTATCATAAATAGAATGAACAATATGGATGAAAGGGAGGTGTGAAATCCTTCATTTTTGAAGACAATTCCACAAAAGGAATATTGCAAACTACTAAGGACCATTTATACACTATCTTCATTGGTGGTTCCTAAAAATAGTAATATATATATTATTATGATCTTCAATCATGGTGATTATATGTGTGAGTGTATAACTGTTGATGATAATGATCATGAAAATGATTTTTGATAATAAGAACTTTAACAACATTGTTATCTTGATAAGGAAATGTCACTTTGTTTGACCAATTAAAATTTCTTGTTTAACTTTTTTACCCTAAATAAATTGACTTATTAATTATTGTTTAGATGAAAATTCTTTTTGAAATGTCTTTTTATGCATTGAAATATATTTTTAGCAAAATAATATATAGAATTAAATAACAAGAAATTAATTTAATTATAAAAAAAGATATTTTTTTGTCTTTAATTCTCTATTGAAACATACAAAAATTATTAATAAACAAAATAAAATATTAGGATGAAAAACAATTTATTTCCATTAAAAATCATTCCATATATTTTTCAAATCTTAATCGTAGATTTTAAGATAAATATTTTATTTTTAAATTATTTAAATACGGTCATGAAAATAAATTTTCTTTACTAATAATTTTTTTTAAAATTATCCTTTATATTTATATATTTATAATATCCTATCATTTAAAGGATTATTAAAATAATTATTTTTCATTTTTCACAGAAAATCATCCTCTGTAGGAAAATCAAAAATAATTTATATAAATTATTTTTACTTGGTCATTTCAAAAATATTGTTCATTTCAAAAATTTCATATTATAAAATCTGGGATATATTATATAAAATTATATTTTCAATAAAATAAAAATATATATATTTTAAAAAATTTAATATTTTTAAACATCTTGTGCATTTAATAAAATTTTATAACAATTTTTTATTAATTTGTGGTTATTATATTAATTTTTAAATTTTTTTATTATATATTATTATATTTTAATTGTGATCAATTTAATTTTTAAAATACAAAAAAATATTAAAATCAATTATTTTAAATATATTCCATTCTAGCATTGATTGCATTTAATAAAAACACAATAGTTAATTCATTTATAATAATTTAATTTAATATATTTAAAAAAATATTAATATTTATGTAACATTATTGATCATTTTCATTATATTTAATAATGGATAATTTTAATATATAATGACATGTTTTAGTCCACTGCTGAATGTAATTAAGCTATCAAATATAGTATTTGTTAAATGTGATTAATATATTGAAATATATAATTGTAATATTATTTTTCTGTAGAGAACTTTCATCCACCAAATTTTAATATCATTTATAACAAAAATATTCAATTCTAAATTAATAATATAATCTTTCATATTTTTTATGACATTAATTAATTCTTAAAACTATTTAAACACCTCATATGACCAAATGATTATCTTTGAATACCATGACATTGGAAATTTAGGGCCCCTAAATTTGAAAGTGTTTATAAAATCCTACATAGATAACTAAGCCATATTTTTTTGGATATGTATTGATATATTTTAATTCCTTTTAATTATGATAATGAAATATTATACCATGAAGATAGATAATATAAGTTTGTACAGATACATGGGTTTTTTCTGTACAAAAAAAAAACAATTTTATCTGTTAGTTATTTTTTGATATTATTTCCACTACCACTTTATCTCAAATTAAAAATGAAAAAAATTTTTGAAAATTTTTTCTTGTATGAAAAACATAAATTAACATTTATTGGATCCTAATATCCACAATTGAATATCTTGATATCTATCCTACATCTACCAATACGTTTAAGTGACTAATTTCTTTGATAATTAAGGATAATACTTAAATGATGTAAAATAACATCATATTATGAAATTATACATTTATAACCAAACCATAATCAATGAAAAACAATTTCATCTCAAATAATATTTTAAATAAATAAACATGAAAACAATTCAAGATAATATTGATCAATTTAAAAGTGAATAATTATAAAAATATAATCACATATAATCCAAAATTGATTTTTTGTTATTTTTCATAAAATATTATACTAGAATAATAATTTTGATGAAAACTATTCTATACAATATATTAAACAAAAAATTAAATCTATAAACTTTTATATGTTTTAATCATTCAGAAAATAAACTAAATAATCTTAACAATATATTACACATCATCAATCAGTGTTATCTAAATATTACAACATTTATTACCATCATAAAATATCCATTATTTCCTATTTTCCGTAGTTATTCGAAAGTCAAATCTATAGAAAAATATTCAAAACATTTTTTTATTGTTTTCATAGAGTATATAATTTAACCTGAAAATATTTTTTTGGGTATTAAATCCAAATTTGAAATTGTTCACACTTTTTTTCCACTGAGTAAATATCATGTTAACACCCAGACATCATTTATCAATATTACTACCCCATGTTTGTTATTTACAATAACTGTTATAATCATTTTTGTATCTAGGCATGAATATTATTTATATGAAACCAAAAATTCTTTACATTAACAATAATTATGAAATATCATATTATCATAGACATTTACATACTTATTTCATCAATGTTTACTTATCCCCAACCATAAAAACAAATAATACCATATAATGTTAGTAATTGACCAACTCAAATGGTAAAATATACATTAAAAATCTACAATAATCTCAATAATCACCCTTAAATATAGTCACACATAACCTAAAATGACAATGTATATGTTTGTAAATATGTTATAACAAATTATTAGTAACCCAAAAATGTATCCATACCTCTTCAAATATCATCATGTTAAAATAACACAACCTTAATTTTATTTACACGTATCTCTTATATGAATTGTAATTTCCTAGATTGACTAATTACAATACAATTTTAATAACATTAAAATTTCGTATTTTCATTGATAATAATGTTTATAGCCAATTCTAATGATATATAATCAAAAAAAATTATAAAATAAAAGAAATATCCAATTATAATTTAGTTTTATTTTTTAGATAATTTAGTAAAACATTTGTTTACAAAAACCTTATATTTCTCAATAATTCTATATTTCAAGAGTATAGTCATATTAATTATTTCATTATAAAAATTCAATTACTAAATTAAACACCCTCGCACATGATATTATTCTTGTTATATAATATATATTAAACTTGTTTTTATCATTGGGATATGGAAGTAATACAAGGGCGATGTCAAACATTAGCTTTGGAAATCATATAATGGATTAAATAATATAATATATTATGCATGAACATTTTATAAGAGATATAATTAAAAAATTATAATATATAAATAATGACATGAAATTTAAATATATACGTGAAATCCATGATAATATAAACAATCACTGAAAAATGATTATGTTGTCTCATAATGATATTATGTAAAATTAAAAATCCCTTATTCTTCTCCATTTAAAATGATTTAAATACATCCTACAGAAATAGTTAATCAAAAAAGAAAAATAAAAAATGAGTTTTCCCCATTAATCCTAAAAATTAATTTAATATATGTTATAGGATCCCCTATTAAATTAATAATTATAATTTTTTCACCATAAAAAATAAATATGAAAAAATTGAATATATAATCAACATCACTTTGAATTCAATAATTATATACATTAATTCTTGTATATAAATTTTAAACATTTCCCATTTATAAAGATAAAATTCACTATATACTCAATTCAAGTTGTACAATATTAAAAATGGTATATGGTTTAGAAAATAATGACCATATTTATATTTCCATGATACAAAATAAAATGGACATGAAGAATGAAGAGAATGCTAAAATAACTATATAGAGTGATAGAGAATATTTATCTAAAGAACTAGTAAAATTATTCATAAAATAATTATTTTTAAATCATAAATCATATGGGGATTAATGAATACCATTATTTCATAATAAATTATTTTCTTGAAGTAATGGAATAATATTTTATGTTTAGGGAGAAAAATGGAAATTAATCCTTAATATGAAATTTTAATATATTTTTTAACATTATCATATATCTATAAACCGATTTTGAAACTCCTTTCAATTGGTTTCAAATATAAATATTGAAACAAATTTTTTAAAATAATATGACAATTTTTAATCTTGAGAATAATCTATTCAAATGTTTTCATATGTAGAGCATAATATAAAAAATTCATAACTAAAATGAACCTCGTTTTCATTGATCATTCTAAAATTATATTCAATTTACTTTAGGAAAATATGTTTTTTAATTTATAGAAAAAATGATTTGAATTATTTTAAGTAATTTAACATTTCCAATTAATATATATTATGAATAACTTATATGAATATAATAAATTGTAGTCAAAAGAAAAATGTTCAGAAACCATTCATAACTGATATTTGTAAGTAGATTCAAAAGTTAAAAATATGTAAAACTACACAAATATTCTATAATAAAACCATGGTAAAATGTTTTATGACATTTTGAAATAATAATAAAAATTTAATTCTATAAAAGATAAAAAAAATTCTAAAAAAATATCATGATCATGGGTATGGAATAAAAATACTCCACACCTAAAAGAAATTTTTTTATTTCAATAAAATACATTAATTCATTATTAATTTATATAAATCTATGGTAAATGTGATTAATAAATTATTTGAATATAAATAGCGATATTTTATGAAAATTTATGGACGTTATTTTTTATTAACATATAATCCCCTAAAAACATATTAAACATAGACAATCCCATAATGTAGTGTTATTATATAATAAAAACATTGAATATAATATCTATTTAATCCAAAAATCTATAAAATAGATACAATTAAATTGATTAATATTTAAAATATCTTTTTGTGGATCATGGTATAATTATTCACAGAGGTATCATACAGAAAATATTATGGAATTTTGTTCATAATTCAAAACATGTTTCAAATAATGATGTTTTAGATGAGAAACCCAATCATTGGATCCAGTTCTTGTTAGATATGTTTCTACCTCTTCGATTATAAATTTTTATTTACTGTACATATATATATATATTATCTTTAAATATATCTATCTTTTATATATCATTTATTTATGACTTTTTTTAACCATTTTCACATAAATATTTGGTAACATTAACTATTTAGTTATAAATTTTCACCAATCTATTGAATGTTACTATTTTTCATTGTATTAGTTTCACAATATTTATGGTTTTATTAACATTAAAATGAAATCATAGTAATATATATATCATATTTATACATTACCTAAATTTTTTAATCCTCCATATATGTTTTGTAATAAAAATAAAATATGTTTTTCATTGAGGTTCTTGTCCACATATTGGCATTGTTTATGTATAAATATTTTGATGAAAAATAAAAAAAAATTAATATAATTAATTTTATTGCATAAAATTAATTATTTTAACAATCATAAAATTTATTATTTTTATGTCTATCTATTTAATGCACAACATGAGACAATGATATAATTTTTATTATATAACACTATGAAGGTAGTACAATGCTTGAACTCACGATTGACCTTTAAATTTTCTAATAAATTTAAAAGAAGGTATATGCATAAAAATTTATATTTAGAGAGTCATAATATTTTATAAAATATGATACATATAATTAATACAATTTTTTAATAATCCATGTGTGTTGGTGTTGAAAAATTAAATATATCACACAAAGTTGGTGGTCATTCACATGTACACATAGGTGAGGTTTACATTTTTCAAAGGAAGAAAATATGGGCAAAATTTGACAAAACATTAATGAAAAAAATATTAATTATAATAATTTCATTATATTAAAATTTTTAAAGATTATATGGCAGGGGTTGTAGACTACTGAAACTTGAAAAAAATCTGAATGAATATATACTACTACAATTTATAATGTACATTGATTAATACATTGATGAATATTTTATTAATATTTTTGGATGAAAAGAACATACTAATTATGAACATGGGGTTTGGATGCAATTTTTTCTGTCATTAGATGTGTTATGGAGATCAATGTGTATTGAAAACGGACGAGAGTATGTTTCCTTTTATATGTAATAAGAGTGAAACTCTTTTAAATTTTATGATATTTTAAAGATAACTAATATCATTCATTAGGTAATTGGATGCAATATTTTTTAATTTCATTGTTATTAAATGTCATGGTTGAAATAGCCTCATCGAATAAAATATATACATTTTAACAGGATATTTGAATATATATCTCCAAGTTTAATGATGCCTTTGAACCCTTTAAACATTAAATGTCGGGGATAAATTCATGTTTTTATGTTATATTTATGCTGATAAATTATGATTTATATATAAAGGAATATTTAATCCTCTAAAAAAATATTGTAATGCATTTAAAAAAGAATATACATGGTACTAAATAAAACACAACGAATAAGAATTTTTTGGGAAAATAAATTTTATAAATAAAATATAACATCTAAAAAATTGTTTAATAGATTTAATATGAATTAATTTAATTATATAATGAAAAAAATAAATAGTATAAATTATAATTTAAGAATGATTTATAACCAAATGTATCCTTATAATAAAATTATTAGATAATAGGATAAAAAAATTATTTTAATATAATAATGAGTTCCATAGATTATCATAACATAAAATCGATATTTCATTGTTAACAATTTTATATAGATATAATTTAATAAAAGGGAATGAATATCAAAAAACGTTATTTTTAACTATTCAACCCAATAGAAATATTTAATAGAAAAATTTAAAAATCAACTTTATGAATACTATTACATAATGAATTTGATTAAACATTAAAATAACATATTTGTTAATTCTTATTTTTTATGAAATTAATATATATAATTATATATTTGCTTATAATTATTTATCTGTAAACATTATTTGTTACTAATCTTGTTTTATATCAATTAATGATTAATACAGTGTAAGTATCATAGTTTATACAATAAAATATTTAAAATTATCATATTTTAAATGTGATAAATTTAAGTTATTTAAATACAAAACACTTTATAAAATAGTTATTTTAAAATATATCTTTTTAAAGTATAATTTTCTAATCATATCCCATTATTTACATATTTTATAAAAATTAATTTCATCCTTTAATAAAATTTCTCATAATAGAATAACATACAACATTTTTCAAAAAAATAAATAAATGTAATATGATAATACTCATTTTAGAAAGTTTTTTCATGGAACCCACAATATCAAATATAAATTAATTTAATGTAGGATCATATTAGAAATTTGAATGTGTTACAAAAATAGTGTCTAAATTATAAGCTATATTATAATTTGGGATATATAATACTTTTTCTAAAGGGAAAAATATTTAATTATTCATTAATATTTAATGTTTTATGATATCTATTTATCAATTATTTTTTTATAATAATCAATCCTTGGATAAACTCTATGTATCATTATCAGTGGAATAATCTGTTTATATTATGAGTACACTAATATTGGGAAATAAATGTTTTACTATTTTTTGGCAATCTAGTTTTAATAACTCAAAATGATATATGTCGGGATGAAATAAGAGTTATCAGATACATTACGAGATATAGAGTGTATCCTCTAAATGAAATTTTTTTAGAGTGGCCTTAGCATTTTTCTAGAATCATCTTTTTATGGATTTTTTGCCTAAACAATAATAAAACAAATCATTATAAATAATATATTTTTAGGAATATTAATATATCATTTTATGAAATGTATTATTTCATATTCATTAGAGTGACATACATAGTTTCATTTTTAGGTATGTTAATTTAATGATTATGTTAATTTTATATGGTATATTTTTGGGGTGTTTATCAATAGGTAATGGAGAATTTGGGGAGAGTGGGGGTGACTCCTAGTCAGTGCACTACTAAGAAGAATCATGACTAGTCCCTAGAAAAGGAAAATTATTGTACTATGAAACAAGGGTTCCCACATTATTTGAATCATAGTTTCTAAAAGCGGGCATCCCAAAGCACACATCCTCCATTTATTGGATAATGAGGCTCCAACATTGTTCACATAATGTTTTTAATGCTATATTGATAAACCATGTGTAATACCAAGTTTCTAAATTGTTTTTAAAATTTTTCCTTCCCAAATTTCAATTGATATCCCCCACATTCCCCCATTCGACCTTCTCATCCCTAGGGCCACCTCCCCTATTGTCGCACAACTACATAGAACGGTATCATAGGTGATTAATTTTTGGTTACACTAATAATCATTATCTATATATCTCATATCCATGCCTATTAGTATATTTTTTCATATTGATTGATTTCCCTTCAAACTAATGATTATTGTGGCCTATAGTGTAATGTATCAAAATTGTTTGACCATGTTTTTTACATTTGGGTTATTTTCATTATTTTACAGGTTCTCATCTAACAATATTGTTTTTTATTTTAAATAGATTAGTGGTGATTCTAAATTTAATCATTTGTGTTTCTATATTTTACTACTATTTTATGATTTAAATATAGTCTCCACTAATTCTAAATGATTTACAAAATTTTTTATAGATTGTAAATGATATATTTCCTATGTTTTTGTACATGAAATGATTTTAAATTGTTTATCAACAATGAAAATTGATGGATATTCATTACATGGAATGTGATGAGTTGTATTTTGGATAAAAGTTGTTTGAGTAGTTATAAAATGGGATAATGATCTTGTAAACACTGGGTTCCCATATGGGAAGACTATGACTAGTATGATTGTCTATCATGAAGGCCCTAAACCTAGTCTTCCAAGCTATATTATAATGAAATAACAAATAAAATATGGGTATGGACTATTAATATTGGACATTGGGGTTTCCCCTATCAACAACTCAAGTATGATAAGGACTATTTATATATTCACTCAATGAGTGTATGGAGATCCCAAAAACAGAATATACAATATTCATATGGGTTTCACATGGATCATATAAAATATTTTTATTTTCTTCTAGTTTACATCAATTTTTAACTTTTCGTTCAATGATAAATCATATTTCCCATCAAAAATGTAATTTTTTTTAGAAAAATTACTTTTATTTATCATATAATGGATATGCATGGAAAATTTGGTGGGATTAAACTGGGAAATTGATATCCATGTATATATATAACAAATGTATCAATTTTGAAATCGTATAATCTTATTTTGTTAATTGGATTTCCTATGTTTTATGTGGAGGTTACTCTTGTTTGAGTAATTTATTAATCCTAATATTGATAGTGAGGACATGGTGAGTGTTGTCCCTCTTTTCGGATAGTGGCTCATTTGTCTTTCTATTTGTCCCCACTCAATTTTCATAATTTTTGTTTTGGTTATAAATATAATCTAAAATTTAAGGCTTATAATTGACCACAATTTTTCATATTTTTAATGTTTGATAATTATAAATCATTATGGAAATTATGTAGTGTTATTGTATAAGGATATTGATGGTTGTTCTTATGAGAATAACACTCCCAATGGATTATTTGATTTCCAGACACTATTTGACATCCCTTAGGGATTAAGAATGTCCATCTAGCCATTCCATGGTTTGTTTAGATGTCGAGTTATATGTCATCCCCGAATGGTTCCTGAAAAATTGGTATTATAATAGTATTTACATTTTCAAATTGAATTTTACATAGTAAATTATGTATTGATATAATATATTACTATTGTGTCTTGATAATCCAAAAATATGTAGGGTTCTTGAATAATCAACATTCAGATAGGCTATGTGTTACCCACTAATGTTGATAATTTGATTTGATACCTCATTTAGATGTAATTTATAGGATAAATACTAGGCATTAGGCCCACTGATTGGAATCTGGGTTTGAAATTTTGACAAAATTTTTGTAGTTTTATTATGATTTATGTGAGTGATTATTAATTTTTATTTGACTCTCCATGGGTTGATGTATTAATGTACTCTGCATTGTGTTTGGTTTGAATGGTGTAATATCTCCGGAGTCCTTCAGTAGTGCCATAATCAAAATCCTATGATAGATATTTATCATTATTTAATAATATATTGGTAGATAGAGTTGTTATGGATGTATATACCATAGTTAATGGATTGTGATATGGTCCATATTAGGTTTAAAAAGTTTTGGTTTATAAAAGGATTGGGTGGAGGAATTTTTTTAATAATAGGCCCCCTTCCATATAGGGAAGAAAGGGTCCTTATTGACCAGAATAAATTGTATAGATGATTGAGTGCATCTTCCTGATTCTAGGGAAATGAAAATATGTTAAGGTAATGATTCCATCAGTTATAATCGATGTTTGTAGACATAGGTGTTTGGAATTATTATTTTAGGAAGGGTAGCATGAGAAGATGGAATGAATGAAATTCAATAAAATCATCTTGGAGATGTTATTCCTAGAGAATAATTTCATCACAATGTTTATGGAGTTCTATGATTGGATTTAGGAAGATAAATAACTATTGGATTATTCCTATAACTTAATGAAGATAGTTCACTTTACTCTCAAGCTAGCATTCAATTATGTGATGAAATTCCATGACTTCAAAATGGAATTTTTTTGAATGCACAATCCTAGTTCTTATTGTTTTGTTTAATTAATTTTATGATGTCACTTTTTGAGTTTCTATTATGGATAATGACTATACTTGTATATCATGATTGTATTATATACTTCTAGTTTCGAGTCATAGTGTGTTTGGATAATTGAAAATATTATGTGTTGGGAACATGGTAAAAATTTTGTTAGTTTCTTTGTGTATCTTCAAAAACAACATCTGTTGGTATGTGTAGGAGGTGTACCTACATTGTTCAATGAGTATGGGATATCTAGGAATGAATGTTCCACAATCCCTAAAATACCTAGGATGTTATTTCTCTATGGATTTATTGAATAATTGCAAAGGATTCATAAGGATTAGCCACTATATTAGATAATTGAAGGCCCTAAAATCTCAAGGGGTAAACACTTATATGTGATACATCAAGTGATTTGGGACATGGTTATGGTTTACATGGTGGTCGGACAATATTTTTCTATGGGTAGAGACATATGAAGTCCATGATGTAGGTTAGTTGTGGACAATAAAACATAAGATGTTGATGAAGTATTATTTAATGGATATGGAACCTGTGGAACATAGTGTATGCCCTCTAAAATTTATAAGTATGATTCTGATTACCTTTTTTCATAGTAGTTTCACAATTCAATATAGCTACATCTAATTAGATATTATTTTCTCCCCATGTGTATATTTGGAAGCATTAAACCTATATTATTTAGTATTCCATTGAGTTGAATACATCATATAGATGTAAAAACAGCCGGGGTTTAGGTTATCATATTGTATTATCTCTTTTTTAGTGGATACGATGAAATTGAATAATCATTTACTAGATATAAACCTCCATTGAATGATTCTATTATTGGATTTGAAAAAATACATCAATTCCTACATTGATTACTATCATGAATAGGTAATTTTCTTACCAAAATTGGATCCCTTGTGTTTTAATGAGGAAGGGGATTTGGGTTAGTATGAATTGGAACTCCACTTCTAGATCTTAGGAATATAGTCTTTCGGTTTCTCCCCATGTACTTGTGGATGTGGGGAAATGTTTGTATAATGTATTTAATTTCATGGTGATTGACTTCCCCAATTTATTCCTAGTTGGTTTTATAGGTTTTCTATATAGACAAGATATGGAGTTCACTACTGATTCAACACTAGTGGTATTTTCAATATATATAAATTCATATAAGATGGCATCTAAAAATATAATTAATAAAATTAAATTATATATGATTTGGAATAAAATGGTTTCATTCACCTACGAATCTCTCCATTTATCCTTACTGTGTTTTCTTTTATAAAAATTATTGATTGATTTATATTTGTTTTGATCATTAGAGGATTAGTTATATCACAAGAAAAAACTAATACACATGGAACTATAATGATGGTGTCTTTGGCCACCTCAAAGGGGAAATTACTTTTTCAAACATTGACCTTCGATCAACTTACCACTTTGTAAGGGTGAGAGATGTTGATTTTACTATAATATATTTTTTTAAACTAGTACATCCAATTAATGTGTTTTGTTACACCTTTATGTTTGGAAAATATATCATAGTTTTTGTTGATATGATGATCATTGTGTTATCTAGACTTATAGAAACATTTAGAATCATGTTTTAGGAATATATCTTTGATTACTCATGTTTATAAAAGAATAATGAGAATAATTTTTTTTATGTTGGGTTCATTTAGAGATCAATTAATTTGTGTTTAACAATCAAAAAATGTTTTTTATATTAGGGAAGTTATTTCTCTATGACATGTTATCTCAGAACATGGGGTTTCTATTGAACTAAAGAAGGTAATTTCTATGACATCGGGGGATTAATAGAGGAATGAATTATAATTAAATGTCTTCTAGGACTACGTGGGTATCATAGGAAATTCATTAAGGGCTTATTTTGACTTCCTTCACCAATGAAAACCTTAAACATCAAAGGGGGATGTTCTCATGGATTCTCAAATGATATGTATCTTTTATAGATAATATTTAGAGGTTGAAAGACACCCATATCATGATTTTTAATAAGAATATACAATGTTATAAGGTATATTATGGTTCATCATGTATGGTTCTAGGTTACATGTTTTTTTGGGTGATGTTGTGGTGGTATATTTGTTTCACCAACTCTGACCTCATGTGAATATTTAACCAACCCATGACCTCAAACTAAAATCAATGATTCATGAACATAAAATTATGGATCCAAATCACATTGGGGAGAATAATAAGATATGATATGACTGTATAATCCTCTATATCATCTAGAAGAAGTATACAAACCATAGGGAGGATCAATTTATCACATACTATCATTGGTTCAGTATCCATATTTTATTCTACTACAACAAGGAAAATGTTCTTTTTACTGAACTAAGTACGATGATTCAAATCCTTGCTCTAATTTAGTCTAGTATTGTGTAAAATCTGATAAGAATTTTAGATTTAAAGAATCAGGAATTATAGTATGGAGAATTTTTTATGTTTCTATCAAGATTTAATTTTATACCATATATTCTATAAATAATTTGGATAGTGAATCAAATATATTATTTGTTTAATCATTCTACTATGTTTCTAAATGTTGGGTATGTTCTTAATGAATGGTTTTTAATTCTTAATGGTGTTCCTATTTTAGGAGACACTCTCTTGTGTTGTCATATCTGAGGAAGATGGTGTTGGTAGAATATCATTAGTCATTGTGAGTTTTCAAACATAGTGACACAAGATGTGTTCGATTTTTTGATGCAGGTTATTGTGGATTGGTGTGATATTTAATATATTTCACAATTTTTCTGTTTGTTATACTTTTAAAAGGGTCAAAATTTAATCCCAAATGAACTCAGTATTACATTAGCCTATTTTTATACCTATTGGGATATGAGACTATGTAGATATATATTTCCTCATTAAGTAACCCCATACACCACGAATAAGGAACATGATTTTTTTATCAGTAATTGTTTGAAAAATACTCTCTCTCTACCAATATCAAGGAAATAGACAAATTTAATGTGATGGGTAATTGTATTTTAAAGAGAAAATGATAATTCAAGGTTTTTTGTATTCTATGATATCTTATATAAACCCACATTTTCTTCTTAATTATAGTAAGGAATACTGAATTCAATTAGGTCATAGGTAAAAATTAGTATATAATAAGATCCTTAAATGGATGACTAAAAAGGGGGTTGAAAAATATAGAAAAAGATATGTTATTTCATACATTGTACCCTTTTCTTTCTCTTGGGATCACCATCATAGGTTAGTGGAGTTTTAATTAAATATTATTTAACAACATTTGATTCAGATCGATAAATTTTATGTGTTGTATTGTTCTCCATATTAGTCTCATATATAATGAATAAATATGGGTGATACTTTATTATGGGTAATATGAATCATACCCAATATGACTAGAATAATATAGAATATTTGGAGATGTTGGATAAGAATATGACTTTTTACATGTATTCTTTAAATTATAGATTCCATGATTATCCATTAATAATTAATGACCCTGTGTTTTAGAGAATTTCACCTCACTTGGGCCATTTCGTTCATGGAATATAGGGAATGATTTCTTTGATATTCATCAGACCATTCGAGATGACCAAGAGGATTAGTAAGGTGGAAAAAACATTTTAGTTCCTTCTCAATTTATATTGTTTTAGAAATTTTTCAACATATAATATTGAAATAATAATAGAACATTATAGTTCATGTGAATGATGCCAAGGTAAATGCGATTACTGGGAAATCAATTCAATTTTCTAGACATTATAAAACATGGAAATAATAATAACAAGGTGTGGTAATATACATATTACCTATATGAATAGTACACTGACATATATTTTAATCAGGGAATGATATGAATATGAATCAAATAATGTGACATGGTGTGGTGAATTTTTACACCATGAGTAAAAATTTAATGAAATATTAATTTATTTTTCCTTATATTTTCTCCATATATTTTACAGATAGTTTCAAAATGAAAATTTGGATTTCTCAGATAAATAATGTGTAACATGGTTGGAAAATGGTAAAGTGAAAACATACCCTATTATAAGATAATCATTTAGCGTAGACTGTGGCACTTTAATACTCAAACAAATGTGAGTATAGTATTAGAAACCATGTTCCATAAAACATGATTCCTCCAACTATTTATGTTGACGAAAATCCATGATAGATATAATTCCTATTGAAATGTGAAACTAAACAGTACCCCCAATCTAGTTTTGAAAAAAATATTTTCCGAATTTTTTCGCATAGATTTTAACCTATCAACAAGCTCATTTCCCTCAAATGACAATCACAACCCTAGATGAACCTCCAATATTATCCAACTCCCTATTATTTTTATTTATGGGGATATTTAGTAATGGTTCCTATAAGAATATTCAATTATTCTTCTAATATCCCTACCTATTAGTCACTTCTCGCTTCGTTATAGAGTTCCCCTCAATCAAGTAGTTTAATTGGTTTTTGTGGGTTGAATCCAATTTTTTTCAATGTTTTTAATTATTATGTTGTTGTATTATTTACATACGATGCATTTTCATCTGGTATTTAAAATTTATACTATATTGTGGGTATTTAAAATAAAAGTTAAGGTAGTTCTGTGTTGTGATACTATTGGATGACAGAAATTTACTTTGCATTATTATTAATTTTATTTCAAAATTCACTATGTTTTTTTTGTGTTTTAATGTTGATCCATTACATGTATTATGTGTTTTATGGATTTGAAATGTTTTATATCACTTGTAAATAGTTTCATAATGAATTTTTGTCCTTTTTGAGTTTTTAATGTAAAAATGGAATTTTTTGGTTTGAAAACAGACCAATGAAATTGAAAATCGTACGAACCTAGGTAGGTATACTATGAAAATTATGCTGGGTGAGCTAGTACAAACTTAAGCTAGTGTCTATTGATATATTTTTATGAAACACCCACTAAAAGAATTAAACATTTATTATTACCATAATAACATGGTTTTTGTGTCTCCATCATCTCATGCATGTGAAGTGATCTTTATATGTTCAGTTAGTGAGAGAATAAGGGTCCAAATTCACCAATAACCATATTGATTGGGGTTTTCATTAGGTTCTTATGAAATATTTTCAAATTCTTTTACTTTTCCTTCATTTTATAGTTTTATTTAAAATCATCATAATCTTTCAAAACAATTACATTTATTGTCCTATATTTTTTATTTATGAATTACACGGTGGAATCGTACTAGGAATGTGATCCCACACTATTCATATTCCTAGTTTTTATATATAGTCCTTCTTTTTCCAACATATGAATATGTACATTTAAATTTAGGTGGTAGTGGGTAATCTATATATAGGAATATCTTATGGCTGGTGCTAATTGTGTTAACAAGGAATGGTTTATCCCTCACGAAACAAAAACTATTAGGTTTCTTTTCATGGTGCACTCCCCTTTGTGACCATTTTTGATATAGTTATACATATACAATGATAATTAGCACTTTTATATGTCCCATTCAATAAAATTTTATTGGATTTTGGTTATGATTATTTAGGTAAATTTATGAATGATAATGGATGTACATATTGTTGTTTTTTCTTATAGAAAAAATAGCTGATGTTGTTTAGGAAATCCTAGTCACTAGTCAACAGCCCACATGTATTAGGAATTCCATTCATGATATACCATGGGTAGGGTAGGTTTAGATTGTATCCTAAAATATTTCAAGAAAAAATGATTGCTACATAGTAAAAAATAGTGATAATGTCAATTTTCATAATGATATATGATTCAAAATTTAAATATAATAGTTCATTTATGATAACTTTTCGAGTTCTTTTCTATGGAATTCTAATATATTGAAGTGTAATGATATCGATATATTTTCTATCAATATGATCAATGGAATAAAAAAATTAAAAATGTGTCCCAATATATACACATTTCAATAAGTAAAAATCATATCATTCATTGGTATATTATTATTGTGATTGAACTATTCATGATGAATTTAATTGGTTTTATTCAATTTTATTACCTTTTAAAATTGATTGAAATTGAATAATAAATTGTTTTCAGTATTAAAATTATACATTACATTGAGATATATTATGTTAAACATCTATGAAAATGAAAATATTATCTCACTATCATCATCTATATAAAAGTTTATACCAATTATGAATAGATTTTTTTAAAATATAAATATTCTAATCCTTCCAGAATAACTAACATGTTGTGGAAGGACCTAAAAGAGGGTGATTTAATCAGTGACACAAAAAGTACTAATTTGGTCATTTATTATGATAGAGAAAAATAAAAATCTCATACACAAAATCTTGGTTTTGATAAATCCTCTTTCAAATATATTATTATGCATGGAAAGAAAAAATTGCTTGACCGTGATGGCTTCATCTATATTACCCTAATACCAGGCTGAGGAAAGACAACTCCTGGATGGCAAATATTGTTTCTACAATATCCTCCTCAAAAGCATGAATTAGAGTAAATGATTATAGTCTTAAGATCTTCAATCAATGAAATTATCAATCAGATTGGTAAATGAATATGAGTACACATATGTAAATGACTTATCATATTTTGATTTACAACTTTAGTTTTGATAAAAGCAGGTAATTTTTGTCTACCCAGTCTACTCTTAAGTTTTACTTTTTCATTTTCATTCATTTATGACTAGAGTTTATAGTCTCCAATGGGACATTCCATGTATTATTTTAAAATACATGTTATGATAGGAGACACAAAAATAATAACAACTATATAACAAAAATGGATTTGATTATTAAAGGTAAAATTTTTGAAAATAATGCAAATTTTTAGATGATTATATTTTGAGGGTTATGATAGAGATTGTTAGAGGTATTTATAGGATTAAGAGATATTTGATTTAAAATAAAATATTAAAATAAAATACTAATTCCTAATATATTAATAAAACTTATTATTCAATACTTGTTATAATTTTATTTAATAAATAATGGGGATATATATTCATCTTAATTATTGATGATGAGATGTATTTTCGTACTAATTTGTGACAAAACACAAAATTAATATTATATTTTACAAATCACAATTATATTTTTATATTTAATGAAAATACCCAAAACAAAAACCATATCTAATATCGAAATATTTTTTTAAACACAAAATAATATTATTCCAAATCAATATATAGATTTGTGGAATTTAACAACAAATTATCTTATAATAACAAAATTTTTATTAATTATTATAAAACTTGTTTTACTAAAAAAATTAAATGTAAACCTATATTATGTTATATTGACAATATACATATAATATGATATTTTATACTTATTTTAAATTAATTTATTCTCATAAAATATTATTTATATTTTTAATTATTTACCCAATGTTTTATTCAATATTACATTAACAAGATGAGAGTTCTAATTTACTAGTTAAAAATCTTTTCACTAAATCATATTTCAAAATTCATCATTATTTTCCTATAAAAACAAAATATTTAAATCTATTATTAATCCCCTAATATTCAATAATTTTATAAAGTAAATCAATTATAATATTTCATTTATATTATTATCATTTGATTACATATTTATACTATTTTTAATAATTATGTTATTTCTTATTCAATAAAACACTATATATTTCCTAATTATTGTAATGTTTAAAATTATTTTATAATATAATTATATTAAATTTAGTTTCGTAGACATAATTTTATAATAATATTTAATATTATGTATTAATAGAAAATTATATGTCCCTTTTTAATTATGGAGTGCATGTAATATTTTTAAAACATAGATTACATCAAAATATAAAGCACACCCACAATTATATATACATATATATAATAAAAAAATTTTGATATTTATATTTCTATGTCAATACTCTTTTCCCAAGATAGATACTTATCTCCAAAGTTATTCATAGTAATCCACGGTCGTGAATTAATATGATTATTTCTTCTTTATTACAATTTTAGGTTCAATGATTTCAATTTGATACTTATGGTTGAACCAAAATATGTTATCATGGTATGTTCTCTTACTGAATAGAATAATTTCTCTATAATATTTCCATTTTAATATCTTTTAGTCATAATATTGATCATTGTATAATATAACTACCTCTGGATTTAGTATAATTAAGGAATATTGTATTTATATGTTTAAGAGGGGTGTATCAATCACATTAAATAGCTATTACTTGTTTTGTGGATGTTTCATTTGATAGGATATGTATTCCAACTTGATGAATATATAAAAATGGTTCAACATAACCAGTACATAGACATCCCTTCTTCCAAATATTCATAACATTTTATTAATATGATATACACTAACACATTACCACCAACATCAAGATTTTGGTCTCATTATAGATTATATACATAACACTTGTTTCACTTATATAATTCTATAATTTATTTGAAAATGAATTTTATAAAGTCTCAAATTTTTTATATGTGATTATTATATCATTAATATGATCGAGGAAAAATTAAATACACCTAAAATATTTATAGGAGTAGTGTATATGGAAAAGTATTTTCAGAAAACATGAATATATATAAATTATTAAAAATATTTTTATTCTATTATGAGAGTTTTCCTATTTTCCCATGTGATCCGCTTATTATTTATAGTGACCTAAGTATATATATTTATGATTTAATGTTTTTATAATCCCAATTCAGGGAGAGATTTTATTAAATAGGGATGATTTTCAAATAAATATAATATGTTTGTGATCATAAACATTGTCATAATATCATATGTGTATTATAATAATCATAATTAGGATGAATTCAATTTAATGATTCATGGAATATAGGAATTAAAAAAATAAAATTACATAAAATTTAAGAAAATAATCAAAAAATTATGTAAAAAAATCAATTATCTTGATCACCCATTACTCATGTGTAAAAATTATAGTATATATATTATAAAAATGATAAAAATATGTAAACACATTACTAATTTATTGTCATTAGAAATATATATTTACTGAATGCACTACTGATATATAAAATTTTAAGTCTAAAAATAACATTATACATTTTTCATACTCATTCATACCACAAATTATGGATATGAAAATCAATCATAAATAAGGAATGAACCTAAAAATTAAAGGGTTTCATAATTATTACATAAAAATATCTATAATAAACATGTAAATTTACTAAAAATTTATGTAATATATCATTTTAGATGTCCTATTATATGATTGACACCAAAAATATCTTATATTATAGAATGAAAAAAATTATAATAATAAGAATAATTGAGAAAAAAGAAAAAATTATGTTACCAACAAAAACTATAATGACAAATAATAATAAATCTTAATGAATTAGATATTATATTTTCCAAATAAGAATAATATAAAATAAAATAAATTATTTTATAGAAAAAATATTAATAATGGAGGATATGTAGATAAATTCTATATAAAGGATTCGGTTTGAGATAAATATTGTACTAGGTCCCATTTCGGATTATTGGGATAACCCCTCCAATTTTTTGGACATATATTTTTTAGAAATAGAATATAGAAGAGTATAATTTTATTTTATGTCATTCGTTGTCAATTTTTTTACAATATTTTTTTTATTAATTTTTCGGTTAATGATGAAATGGTTGATTCCATGTATCCTTAATATATCATGTTTGTTATCATGTTTATGTTTTTTGTGTTATTTTTACATTAGTAAAATTATTTCCTTTTTAATTAAAAAACACAAATTTAAATATTTATATGTTACATCTAATGTACACTATTCATATATAATTTTATTAAAATATAAATAATTTATAATATTCTTGTTATTGGATAAAATCAACCATTCATATAGAATATCAACAAGGGGAGAGATACATAAAATATAGATATTTTAAATAATACTATAATTGTATCCAAATAACAGTAATATCACATATCTATTATTATTAAATAATTTTTGGTGGCCTGGTTAGAATAGATAAATGAATAGTTGTATAGATAATGAATATAAATTGAATATTTAATTAATATTATAATGTTATTTATTTTATATTTTAATACGACACATTATACATAAATGTATGGATTTTTTTATTAAAATCAAAAATATATTGGGTCTCATGTAGTCTTTATAGAAGTGAGTTTCATATAGTGTGAGAAATGTGACATTTTATAGATGTGATTTTCTAAGGTGGGTGTATTGTATTTATATACTAAGGGGCATATTTTATGTAAAATTAATTAATGATTCCCTTATAAAACATTAAATACTCTAATTCAATGATATTATTATTATTATTTTATTAAAATTAGAAAATTACATTATTTATAAAAAAATTATTTACTTAATTATATTTTATTACCAGAGAGAAGAGGTAAAACTAAAAAACATTAATTTTAGATTTTAAATATAATGATATTTAAAATTAATTTTCTTAAAAAATGTTTTTATATAATTATTCATTTATCTAATTTTTTCAAATATTGAAAAGAAATTTTTTTTAAAAAATAACTTCTTTGTTATTCATGAATTAATAAATCATAAATCCTTCAAATTTTAAAATTCAACAATTTTACTATTCGATTGAAAATTTGATTTTTTAAAATATTTGTAACTCTATAGTGGATAATTTCGATATGATGAGTAAAAAAATGAAATTTTATTTAAATAAACTTTTATTATTTTTTATTACATATTAAAAATTTATATTAAAATTTATATTTTTGGAAAAAACGTGAATACGCCATATATGAAATGTATTTATACGTTCATTGAGTTTTAATGTTTGAAAATTACATTTATAATATTCTATATATTTCTATCAACAAATATTATCCAATGTAAATATAATTTAAAAGTTATATAGTTGTTATAATTTTTATGGTATAGATCTAAATATCTGGTTACTCATTCTAATTGGTATAATCCCAATAAAAAATTTATCCTTCTTCATCATTCTCTTTTAACTATATTAATACAATCTATATTATTTTTATCACTCCATGTTATATTATATATTTTCTAAATTTTTTTTTATGATAATGATTATTATTAGGAAATATGATGTTCAAGAAATTCATATTTTAGTAACATTATAGTATTTCAATTTATAATCCCATTTTATAATATTTAATTTTATATAGTATGTTAAATTTAAATACACAACATTTGGTATTCATGAAATATATTATAGTTGGTATTATTTTTATAGTGAATATTATTCATATTATAACATTAGAATCAATAGAAACCCATTTTTATATTTCAAGGATAATTCTATATATAAAAACATCGGTAATTACGATCAACTCATTCTAAAATTTTGTCCCACAAAATGAAGATCTTATCTAAATGGTTCAAAATATGACTCTATAGTTTTATTTCATTAAATTAGAATATTCCTTAGACAACGTTGTATATATGTGGTTGTTAAAAATTTAGTTAATATGATGATTTTTTCTTACCCATAACATTGTCTCAATATTCTCATATCATCTCTAACAACCCATCCTATGAGAAGTAATCCTCATAATGTAAATCCTCTATATTTTATAAGTTTTAGGAATCATGTATATAAATACATAAGTGACATAAATTAAACCATTTTTTAAAATTATATAATATTTTATGATGTTACAGAGTATACAAAATATGTATTATATGATTAGGAATTTCATAAATTATATTATACTTGGGGATAATCTATCACATCGTCCATTACTCATTGACACTCTTAAATTGTAATATGAAAAGGAAAACATTATCAGTGTTTTATAATTTCATGCCTTGTTATATAGATTTTTATAATATCATTCTGAAACTCTATGTTACATTAATGTGATTCTGTGTTAATTATAAAGATTTAAAATCAAATTTATATGTTTGTGTTCAAGCATAATTTTGTCTCCAAAATCATACTATCATATCTATGTTCTATATATCGTCATCAACATACCTACATATAGTGGAATCTGAAAACCTATATAGAAGATATTTTGGGAAAATAAATTATCTAGGGGAAGATATCAATCCCAACCTATATAGAAGTCAACCAAAAAATATTTTAGTACATCAAAAACTGCGTGAACATTATTCTTATATTGACAACTAGTATAAAGGTGATGGGATTTACTAAAGTACTACTCATCATTTATATAATTATTAATAATTCTACAATAATTATATTTTACCCTTGGATAATAATAAAATTGTAAGTGGTTCCCCATATCATCTCTCTATAGCCTTTACAAATGTCAAGGAGATTTTATAGAGCGTGATGCATTCCGATATAGAAATTTTGTGATAAATCATTGTGAATATATCTATTATAACCAATATTAAATTGTTAACTTATGATGTTAATTTTAATGACTTTGAAAATTTCAATTGGTTCTTCCCTCATCTCAACATTATATGGTTAATTATTGAATTATCCCCTTTAACTTATGAATCATTTCTATTACATACTAACATATATAAACAATTGATCTATACTCGACATTCGTCTGCTTAATGTTTCCCAATCACATTATTTTTTATAGGTCTCATTATACATTTTTACATACAGGATGGATGGATAATATTATTTTATGTCTGTAATCTAATAAATAATTATTTATTTATAATGATGATAAGTTATATTATCAATTATTAAAATAAATTACACAATCCTTATTGATTTTAATTTTATTAATCTTCTCTTTCATTATAGGTATTGAATATTTTTCAATGTTCAAAAAACCTTTTATCAGAATATTAGAAATTTTGAAACCATATCACATGTACTCTATAAATAATACCCAAAACCATAAAATATATAAACATAATAAGATGTATAAATTTACCATACATATTTATCATTTTTAATTGTTCAATAAATATTAATAATAATGAAAAATATTGGTTGAAATTAGAGTCCAATTCCTTGGGGTATTTGGTGGTTCATATGAATAGTATGATGATCAATAAAGACTCCTTTATCACAAAGGGCATGCAAGTTCATCATGAAATTTAATATTCGTAAGAAAAATCTAGAATATCCACACATAAAAAATACTTCATTTTTTTGATAAGAAATCCAATAACATTCCACTATTGTGGTTCCCTTATAAATAAATCTTCGATAATACCAAATTTTCATTTAATTTGATTAAGTGTCACAGTGCGTGAGTAATTGACATTCAATCTTTCAAGAATTAATCAAATTAATTCATCATAAATTAATTTCATCAACAGTTTTTTATTTAAAAATTGAGAGAATAAATGAAAATTATTGATCAAAATATTATAAAAAATAGTTTTGTGAATTAGTAATTACTATGATATGTTTATATATAATAAAATATATTCCATGTCATTACTCTTTGATATCCTAAATACATAATATATGATAATAAAATTCTTGTAATATGAATTTTGATATTGTAAAATTAATCATCCATGAATTATAAAATATATAAGGGGTTATTCATATATTATATAAATATTTTATTAGGATCATATATCTGCTAATCTCCCACAATAAATTATTACTCTTAATTGTATAACACATTCATGAAAATTAAATCATATACCATCACATATAATTAAATTTCATAAAAACGTTTAATAAGACATCTAAAACAGTTTTTGAAATATATGATCCAAATAACCATGAATCCCATGAAAATATACAACATGACACAGACAAATTATAAATTAATTGGAATTAACTATCAAGGACTCATGAAATAGACCATTAATTCAAACACAATCATCAATTAGTTATGAAAAAGTTTAATCCCCAAAAGAATATTTATTATTGGAAAAGATATCGCTAAATATAAATAAAAAAATTAAAATATCTATATTGAATCATAATGGGTACTATTGTTACAAAAGGATATATCACGATATTAATAAAATAGATGCAGATATATTCCCATTTCTACTAGTTAAATTATATCCACATAAGATTTGTTATTGCTTTTACATTTCTAATACATTGATTGGACATTGTACACAACCTCATTAAATATAATATTGAACTAAAATATATTTTGGATTATCGTATTATAAATTATCTATGTATATGAATAAACCACATGGAATTCATTTTTATTGATAACCACATTACATAACCCTCACTCAATATAAATAAAAATCCTAAGTAATATATTTCCATGATTGTATGAATCCTTAATCTAAATTGTTCATGTGTGTTATTTTTATAAATATAATATAGAAGAAAATAATTCCATTATAGTTAATATACATTCCATGATTTGATAGAAAACATACCAAACAACCTTGATTATCTATGACTCAAATCTTACATATGAAAGGTATTAACTTATTATAGTTTTCTTTCAATGTATATTACCAACTGCAACTACAATGAACAATAAATAAAAAACCCTTTTAAATAGAATTCATAGGATATGACATACTATAATGTATATAAATATAATTTAATCTAATGGGAAAAATCATATTTTTTAAGACATAGGTTTATTCTATATCTGGATAAATAATTCATATTAAATATGAAAAATTTATTTACACCAAAAATATAATTTCCTATAATGAAAATTATCTTGTAAAACAAAATGTCATATATTGAGGGAATAATAATCATTTCAATTCATGGTATATATACTTTAAAATATGAATGAAAAATATAGTTGAGACATCCCTATATATAATAGGATACATGTTACATTCCAAAAAAAAAATTTTACAATACAAATCCATTCATAATTTATGGTATAACATGTTATGTGTGACAGACTACTAGATCATCCTTGTTTTTGGTGTATATTGATGGGTATTGTTAGAACCATTAAATATATATGTTGTTTCTACCACATGAATATGTTTCCATCTAATGAGACCCTCACTCTAAATGCATTAGTGAGTAACAAATATGATGGAAGATGGTTTGATTTATAGGGTATCGTTCTAATCATAATGATTATGATCTATTCATTGAAAATAATAAAACTCTATAATATTATGAAATCAAATATTTATATCTAATTACATATTCGTTTAAAATTTAATGCCCTATATTTCTTCACCATTATTCATATAGAACATTGTATACAAATATACATATAAATATAATTTACCTATATACATTATTAATTTTCATAATACCATCGAACATTTAGGATATTTTTTTATCAAAAACTTTTTATAGAACAATAATTCATTTGTTAACATTGATTTTGTCAAAGTCCATATATATACCAGAATGTTTATTAGTTTTATATACAATTATTAATACCTTTTAAAGATAATGAGATATCACTATTTTTAAAAATTAATATTATTTTCATTCAGTGCGGTATTTTAAAAAATATCTATTACCTATATTGTATATGGTAATCAATTTGTTTTGAAAATATCTAAAAAAATAGACTTCATTCACTAAAAAATAAAATTGATAAATCATGGGAACATATCCCAATCATTTAATGAAAAATATAGATAGATATTTTATCATTTTTTATTAATTTTTTTTGCACCCACGACATCAATTAATTTACCCTTTAATTTTTTATTCTGAGTATATATTGTTCTTGGTTTATGTTTAGAGTGTTTTTTGTGGGTTTTAGAAGCGTTTCATGACTTGAAAATTTTGGTAAAATTAATATAAACCACGAAATATCTCTTGGTAACGATGCATGATAATGATCTAAGCCAATAAGATAACACATCATTGGGGAAGTGTTTCGACAATCCATGTATATTTGAAAAAAAACAATTAATGAGTAAATAGTGGAAAACATAAGGGTTAACACTCTATTTAAAAATATTTTTTATCCTACTTTGTGATGGGTTGTCCTTGAAACTATATAAAAAAAAGAGTGCTTCATTGTTATAAAAATACTATGTAATAATTGTGCTAAAACCAGGGATGTCCATTAACTTGATTATTGTGATACATTGTTTTCCAACTATGCCTTTGAACCACACAACATGTATTTAATGACTAAAAAATAAAATTTTAATTCATATTATTGTCCATAAACACTCATTTATATAAATTTATCATTTTCTATCAATATTTACACATCTCATAATCACCCAACTATATTAATATTGATCTATTGGATTCTTTTGGTGAAACACATATTGTCAGAGATCCAAAATCATCAAAAATTCATCATTTCTTTCCCTTTATATTTATATCATATTATCCTATATATCCAATATTAGTATCTCTATTTTTCCATGAAATGATCTATTCTATATGATATGTTTTTTTATACATCATTAAATCTATTTATTAGAATAATAATCAAGTTTTTATATGGATTTTTTCAAGTGTTATTACTCTATATCATTAAAAAATGTTACTTAGGTGGCCTATCCCCCACTATACATGTCCTATAAAATTATGCATATATGTTTAATTTTTATGTTTCATTATTTGTGAAGAAAAATATCTTGTTGTAGAACCAAAATACTTTTATTGAAAGGATTCATATGAGTTGTTTGAAAAAATATATGTATAAAGGTAGTTTTTTGAATGAAATTATATATATTCAATAATTTGATATTATTTATCAGAAAACATGATGTAGATTGTTCTTATGCATTTGGAACAGAATGGGTATTTGATGTACCCCATAAAATTGGATAGAATAAGGGATTGGTGTGTCCCAACTTAATTGGGATGAAGTAGTAGCCTAAATGAACAACAATAAATTTTTTTCTCCATGTAATACATAGTGAATGGATTAATTATAACTTGTTACTATATATAGGTCTATGGTTTCATAAAATAGATGACCATGTGTCAGTGTTAAAATTGAGTAATTTGCATAGAGATAAAAAATTGAGGAAATTTATTTTTAAATTTTTTTTATATGTGGATCTTGTTTATTATTTGGATATAAACTATTATTCCTATTTCGTTATATTTTATTAAAAATATTCTCACATAATTCCATCCAAGATTCATGTATGGGACACATTTAAGAAATTCATACTATCATTACAAATAAAATGTTCTTTAGAGAATTACCCTTTTTGTTGATATGATAAATCAATTTTCCAGAATAATAAAGGTGAAAAATTACACATGTAGTGCATCTAGACGATTTTCCCTTATTTCTATTCAGAGATTAGAGATCAATATTGGTTTCATAAGTGTGATACCACATATATGTTAATATGTTGTATTTCATTTAGTTTATTATTTTTTTTATTATCACTCAAACACAGATATTTATATTTATTTTGTCACCATTTACATGTATTTTTTATTTTTTCATCATATTGGTTTGTTTTAATATTTTATTTTTTCACCTTTTACGTATTAGTTCATCAGGTAAACTAATTCATCACTCGTCTGCTAATCACTTTGAATTGATTGTTAGACATTGGAGTCTTGGGTAAGGAAAAAATGGTTAGTTGAACATCCCCCACTTCCCAAATAAAAATGGGTGATGGGTATTATATTATAATGAAAATCATTCATGGTCATTCCATTAATATTAATAGGATATTATTAAGGTTATATGAATTTTATAACATGATATTTATAGCCTCAAAATTCCTAGCAATCCTTTTTGTTATGAAATTAAATTTAACTAGGTATTTTTGGTAGAATATTCATCTTTCTCCCTTCATATTATGTTTTCATATCCTCATTATGGGTCTATCTGATGAGTGAATCATATATTGAATTTGTTTTTATATTTCCTTCTATTTTTACATTATTTATTTTTGGATTCACGGTTTATAAAAATAATATATTTTTAAAATTATGGTTGTAATTAATTTTTATTATATATTTTTTAATTTATAATATTGTATATGTTGGTGAGTTATGAACCATCGTTATTTTTTTGGTTATAATAAATTCTACATTGTATAAATTTTAGAGATCTTCAATATGCGGGAATAAGGAATAATCTATCATCTGAGCCACATCTAAAAACAACACTTTTCCAAATCAGGGTTTTCTATTATAATCCAATTGATATAGGAAATCATAAGGATAAACTATTACAAGTGTATCACTCTTTATAATATATAAAATAGAATCAACCCATTATTTGGGGGATTTCAAGCATAATATATAAGAAGTGTTGCTAAATTTATTTATTTGATTTATGTATTTGCATAATTACATGAATGAGATATAGTTCATGTTATTATTGTATATAGTGGCTGGAATTACATAAATATTTATTGATTTTTATTATCATGTTATAGTTTACCAATTACTTCTATGGACGTACATTGTAAATTTATTAATTAAAAAATTCTAAACACAAAAATTAAATATTTAATTGATGACTGATTTCATCAGCATGAAAGGATGAAATCCTGTGAAATATATAGTATGAAACTGTTATTAAAAAATTTTATATTTTCCAATAGATGTATCTAATAAAGCATCATAAAATAAATCAATATTTGAATTTGGTATTCATGTAGAAAAGTAGTCTAAAAATATTATTTGAGGTATTATATATTATAGAGATATTTTGAATTGGGTAATAGTGGTGGAAATATATAATTCTTGGAATCATACTAGAGGATGTATGTTTGTGTCAAAGGGAATGAATGGTAACACTAATTATTGGAACTATAAATTCCACTAACCATTAGTACCCTCCCTAAGAAAATGTTATTGGATAGAATCACAAGGATCCAAATGGTTATCTTAAATTGAGTGGAGACCAATGGTTCTATAAAATTTAATTCTTAACATTATATAACCAATATTGAGTTCAGAGTTAAGAAATTAAAAATATGTCCTCCAATATCTATTACGGTTACTTTTAATATGCTCTTATCACATTTGGTATTTTGAATAAAATAGTAGTGTTTTCGAAATCGATGAATCATATATTTGTTACATATCTTTAATACATTGAGGTGTTGTTCATCAAATATATTTAGATATATTATGTTATGATGGTTAATCATGAGGACGACATGGATATATTATTGTGTATCGTGAGATATCAATACTAATATACATTGATTTTATTATATGAAATTTTCTCACAATAGTTGGGTTTCATTAGCCTCATGAACATAGGATGAAAATTATATGTAGATCATGATAATGATGAACATATTATCTCTATGAAACCACCAAATTATATACTTATGATACATATATTCCATGCCTTAAAAATATTTTACAGATGTTTTGATCATGATTTTTCATAACACACCATACAAATGATATGTTTGATTAGGAGTATTTTTCATTTTAAATAATTCAATGGGTAAAAATCATATCTCCAATATAATATAGTTCAACTTATATCAAAACCAATACATATATTTCATGAGTGTGGACAATGATATGTGGCCTATTATTCAACATCTAGTTTTGGGTTCTGATGTATTCTCTTTTCTGGTGAACATGGAACAGAATATTGGTTATTATATTTATGTGTAACTGTGATTAATTATACAATATATGATTTGAAATTTACTACAATATTCTATGAATTGAAACCAACATTTGATTCCCTTATTACTGAAAAATCCAAGTTTTCCTAATATTGTAAGTTCATAAAGAACAATTTTACACAATGATTTATAAATTTAGCTTACAAAGATGTATTTAATATCATAATATATTTACATGAATCTAATTTAATAAATTGATTAATTTAATTAAAAATCTATCACATTGAGTAGGAAATAATATATTCAATTGGATGATAATGCATTAGATAAATGGTGTCTCATGTCAGTCTTTTCTAAAATGAATTTGGATTGTGCTGAGCAAGGGGATGTTTTATTTTTTATTATTTATCTTGTTATATATATGGTTATTTGAGTTTAATATTATCAAACATTCATTCTTTAATGTCTAACCATGGGGTTTAATCAAAATGGTTGGGAGACCAATTTGAGATGGATTTTAGATGGGGATATATTCTATAATTTAGCGATTATATTTTATTTCCTATTAAAAAGTAGTAACAAATTGTTAATGTATACCACCATTTATGAAGTATATATTATCATGGCTTTAAAAATATGTAAATACTTATGATAAAATAGTTTTGGTGTTCTTACAAGATTTATAAAACAATGTATTTTTCGTTGATATGCATCACTTTTCAGTAGGTCATAGAGGATCATGAATGGCTATTATGTATGTTGAATTCCTTATATATTAACATATAAAATTAGGAAAAAATGTGGGTAATTTCATCCCTATTGTTCCAAAATGTTATGGAAACACATTTTAATATGTGTGATTGTAGATAATCTAATAAATTTGGCTCACTTCATCCCTATTCATGAATCCAATAATCTAAATAAATGGTCAAAAAACTGGATTGATGAATTAGTATTGTTGGAAGGTGTAAAGATTGTATTTTTTCCATGTCTTTATCTCGTCATTAAATGTTATAATTTATCTTTATATAGAATACCATTACAAAATAATTTACTGAGATCATAATTTATCATCCTTAAATCGATGGTCAGTCTAAATGGATGCTCTAACCGCTAGAATAAATTAGTATATATATTGTTATGGATTTTAGAGGATAAAGGGATGATAATATTATATTAGTGTAGTTCTCATAGAATATTTGTGACCAAGAATATTTACATAAGTCTCTTTTTGAATCCTTTTATTGAATTAATTGGTGGTCTCCAATTTAATTGATGTATAATGTTGAGGTATCATCTATTAGATATATTTGTGTACATGAGAAATTTGATATGACTCTATAAATTTTATATAATATAGTCACCTCTCATAGATGTTGGAAAACTATTAAAGAACATCATCATTGACAATTATAATATCATGAAAAAAATCAATTTTTTGGTTATCTATTTAATACTAGAGAAATATTATTTAAGTTTGAAAGGAATTTGTTACCATTAAAACATTGGAAATTTTGAGATAAATTATTGATTTTTTGATATTGAATATCTATTGGATTTTCTTCTATAGATCTGTTTTATATACAATGTTTTTTAATATATCCTAATTAACAATATAAAATCATGATACTAACAAGGGGATTTTATAAGGCCATATTGACATAATGTTGTCTTCTATTTTAAGTCATGTAACCACGAAAAATGTGAGTTGGGATGATAAGATATTTAATAGTAATATCAATATTTTTCATGGGATTTATGGTAGTGTGTTCATATTCAAGAAGAGACATGAGTATGTGATAATTTGATTCTATATCAGTGTAGAAAACACCTATAAGGAAAATATATCATTCCCATTTTTGAGGTTGAAAAAAAAATGGTTGGAATAATTTAACGTAAATAGTTTTGGTAATATATTTTTTAAAAAATATAAGATTAAATTTTTCTTGGATTAAAAATATATATAATCATAAGGGGTTATTCGTTGTTTCTACAGGTTAATAGTTATGAATGTTTTGAATATCCATGAAAACATGGATGGTGTTTCTGGGAGTCACTTGGTAGAAAAATAGTTCAAGAAATGCTTGGAAAAACTAAATAGATTCCTAGGAGATACCGTAAAAGTGTATGTAGTTAGATAATATTAGTTTGAAAATTTTTTAAATGTTTTATCCATATTGGTGAGGTGTTTTTATTTTTAATGTTGTAATGTATGGTTGAAACATGGTTTAAAAAATTGAGTAGACTAACTATGAAGCTACCTAGGTAATTTTTATTTGTATGTAGATGGTTTTTTCATGCATTATTTAATTTTAAGGTATAACAGTTATATTATTATTTAATGCTCAAAAAATTTAATCTTTTTCATGATTAGGGAACTATAACTTTTAGTATTCTCAATTTTACAAATTATCTCGAATCCCACTACTCTACCATTTTATAGTGAAAATTTCATTTGATCTGGAGTAATTTTTTATTAAATATAAGTGTGTCAGAACTAATAACAATAATCTATATACATATGAATTAAATCATAATAAATTATTATTCAATATATTTTAAAAATACACGCATGGGGACATTTAATGTTATATTACTATTGAGACAATAATGATATTGTTCTTATTTTTTGATTGATATTCAAAATATCAGAAAATGATATTCCCACAAAGTAATCATCTTAAATATAACCATCTTAAAATCATTATTTTTAACACAAGTAATGGATTTATAAAATGTGTGACCTCATGTGATAAATACAAAATACAAGGCAGATATAAGTGATAACATAAAAAATAGGAGAATAAGGCAATAAAAATGTGAAATTTAAATTTAGTACCATAACCAAAATATACTAGATTATAATAAATAGTAGTGGAATTATTATTATCAGTTCATAAGATATTAATCATAAAAGAATCAATGAAAACGATCCATGGGATCATAACCATGAAATAATGCATAAGTTTATTGAATAAAAATAATCATGTAAAATTATTTGTAGAGTTAAGGTTTACATACAAGAATATCATACAGGATTAGCATTGCTCCCCATTAAATTATATGCTGGGTCTATTTTCACTTCATTGACAATCATAGTGGATAATGTATTTTACTAAAATGGTTTCATTCCCATCTGAATCCTTTTTTCGTAATCAAATATAAATATTTTTCCAATTCATTGTAGGGTTATATAATTGTATATCCATCATGCATAAAATAATAATCCAATCACATGTGATCCAAAAAAATCACAATACATTCATCAAATAACATAACTTGTTGAAATGAAATGATTTCATAAACATTTCAACATATCATCACAACCTAACCTATAAAAAAATAATAAGGTTTAAAAAAATCATACCATATTAATAAAAAAACTATCCATAAAATGAATAAGAATGGTATCCTTTATTCATAACCATAGTAATGAATATGTGAAATTAATTTCTTTCACATAAAATTAAAAAATTATATAAATGGTCATTGGAATACTTCATGTGTAAGATTCACATTTCATTTAGAAATCATGGATATAAAAAATAAATCATTTAAAAATATTGATGAAAAAATATTCTTTGAAAATTAACATAGAAACATCTACAGACATATTTTAATAAATCATGATGGTGTCAAAATATTTTTATTCCATGTATAAAATAACAAATATTCTTTTCAAATTTTCACTAGAAGTCAAAAAGTACCTTTTTCATAAAATAGAAATAATATTCCATTTGAACCATCTTTTAAAACATATTTCATATTAAAAAGGGAAAAAAATAAATCATATAATTTAAATAATTATATTCATGATTTTTTTAATAAATTTAGGTAATTGAATAAAAATAAACCTGACCAAAGTTGAAATAACATATGTTGTCATAAAAACAATTTTCAATATTTTTCTTACCATATAGAGAATAATTTTATATATACATAAAAATTCTATGAATATTTATTTGATAATAATATTCATGAAATTATAGATTGGTAAATAATGAAAATTAATTAATATAAATTATTTAGAAATAATCCTGATAACTAATGAGATTGTGTCATAACACATATACTGGATGTTCAACTAGATCAGAAATCAATCAAACCAAATGAAAAATAAATTTGAAATAGGTATATATATTTATTCTAGATACATGTTAAAGTATAAAATATCAGGTACAATATACTTATAATATTTGATGAGAATATTGATAAAAATTTCCATTTATATAATTATTAATGGTTATTAACTATTTAATTTTTAATGGATATTTTGGTTCAACAATTATAGTCCGTATACCATGACCATAGTTCAAAAATATAAAAACAATAATAATGATAATATGAAGATAATATATATTATTTTTATACATATTTATATTCATCTATAAAATTCATTGTTAAACAAATTATTTAGACCAACCATTGATAGGGTTAACTATACATGCGCATGAACATTGTTTTCATAATTTAATTAAACACTAGAAATAGAGAAAAATATTAATTTACCAATACTGAATCATAATTATATATAATATAACATATATGCAAATATATATATTATTTAACATTGTTATAATCCATGTAATATAGTAATAAAAAATAATATCATATTGTGGGTATGGGTTTCCATAGATACACATGAGCGACATTATCATTTTCTGATGGAATTGATGTTATGATGGTAGACATGATATTATAAATACATAAGAAAATAATGATGCCTTAAATATTATAAATTAAAATTTATTTCATTTTAATAACCACCAATTATGGTTGGATATGGAAAATGACATGAATAATTATATAGAGGTCGTAGTCCACACACATTGTGGAGTGATGATTTCATTTTAATGAATATTAGATTTTTAATTGTTATAAATTATTATAATATCATTTATATATATTGAGGATATTGATAATATTAATTTACAATAATGAATAATAATTTGGGGGAGGTACAAGACGAAATAAATTAAAATAGATGAGTAATATGATGACAAAATCGTCAATAGACATCATTCATATACAAAATTATGGATCATTACAATGGAATTTTGATATAAAAACGAATTGTAAACTGTTTGTTTAATCTATATGACTTAATTATGTGTTCCCAAAACTAGCTTCGGATTCCTTGTATCCAAACAACCGATGTGATCTAAGATTAGTTTAAATGTTATTACTGATCCCCACAGGCATGAAACAAGTTCAAGACAATTTAATAATCCAATGGGAACAATTTATCCCCAAAAGAAAAAATGGGGATGAATAGCCAAATTGAACATACAACAAAACTAACAACAACCAAACATCTATGAATATAAAACAGAACCAAATATAACAACTGATGAATAAAAAATAAACCAAAACCCTTCAAAAAAACAAACCATGATGGCATGATCTCCACCTGACCTATTTGTCACCACCAACCATATAACACCCCAAGATTGCATAGTGTGTTATTTCTTCAAAATAATTAAATAACTTGAACTACACTCAAAACCGAGTTAAATCACACAATGACATACCAAACAGGTCATTAAAAAGAGGTTATGAATAGTATTAACTAAATTTTAAACTTTATATAATCTATATAATTTTAGAATCCATATTTTGAGTATCTTAGACATAATGTAAGAACAAATTCATTTTTAGTATTTCACTTTTACCAACTTTTAATAGTGAACCCTTTTTAAATCAAATATTTTTAACTTTTATATATTCAATTTGACTAAATAAATTTACTTTTTAGAATTGGGACATCAAAAATTTAATATGAATCTTCCCAAGCTTCTACGATATGCTTTCCATTGAATAATACATTAATGTGTGTGTTACGCGACTTCGAGTTCTAACACACACCACAACCAATTAAACTAGCAGTTATGTATAGTAATACCTACTTTTTGAAATTTTATAAATTTTACCTCTCAAAATGGACTTCATTTTTGTATTCGATGTATTGAATTTTTCCAAAGGTGAAATTTTTGAACTTTTCTGATAACATTTTTATTTACATGAATAGTGAAAATTTCTAAATTTTAATTAAAAACAACTTTTTTTAATAGAAATAATTTATATTGATAAATTATGAATTTTAGTTGTTTTAAATTATATTTAGAATAAATTTTTACTATTTAATACAATTTTTGTCATTGTACATAATTTCACATTTAAGCCGGACATAAACATGTGTCAATCTTTTGATAGTTATTTCCTCTTAAAAACACGCAATTTGGTTTGATGATGAGAATTAATTTTTAAATTAATTAATGCAACTAATATGTTTTGAATTTGGTAAAATAGACATCATTTTTGAATTAATAATATCAAATATACCTTAGGCTTAATTTTTTGTATTTTTCTGGAAGCTTTCATTTTTTGATGAATAGTGAAACCACTAAGTGGTAGTTAAAAAACTGAATTTTTCATAGAACATAATTTTACCACTTCTGTGTGGAATTTTGAAAATCCGAGTGAAATAGTAAAAATCAAGGAATAAAATGGGTTCAATGAGATGAAAATAATTTTTTTGTTAATAATAACTTTTTACTTTTATTTACCACGGTTAAAAGTGAATAGGGTAATTAAGGGTAAATATGATATTAATATTACCCTAATATATGTACAGATTCTATTGGAAATTTGTATCTTGACCAAAAACAACAGTAGGAGTAAACTTCCATCATTTAGGTCCAATTGTATTAGATTAGGACATTTATTATTATTTAAATCAAAGAAGAGTTAAAAGAGTTAAAATCAAAGTTTATTTACTAAAACATATTTAATATAGGGTTATACATAAGATAATTTATATTGTAAATATTCATTAGAAAGATAAAATTATTTCCTACATTATGGTAGTTTATTTATAATTCTTAGACATTATATAATTTAATTTATTTATGACACAATGGTGATGTAGTAATTACCTAATTAATTAAAAATTAGAATAAGTTATATTATAAATACCCAAATAAATGTAATTTGAAACTTTTTATAAATACCAATAATTTTATAGATTAATATGATATTATAGGATTGATTTAATTAACTATTTTAGATGTAATAATTCTGTTATGAGTTTTTAAAAAATCAATTATTGAATAGTGTAAAAATTGACATAAAAGTGTTTTTAAAACAAATATTACATTATTAATTGATATTAAATTCCTAAATATCTAATTATCGGCCAAGAAGCTTATATAATGACAGGTATATCATTAATGGACCACATGTGGGTCTCTGGGATGTATATAGTATGGTCATTATCCATATAATATTAAAATACAAAGAGACATTGAAAAAAGTGAAACTAATTAACTAAGAGATAATACTTAAAGACAAAGTTAATATAATAACCCAAACCTATCTAAGTTATATTTTTTGAGTTTTTTTCAACCCATAACCACTTTAATATTTAAATAATCCAATTTGGATCCATTAGAAACTGAATTTGAATTTATTATAAAATAATATTTCTGGCTTTTCCAAAGGTGCCCCTCACCCCTCTTATAAAAGGGCACTACCCCTTCTCATTAATTCACACCTTAAAAGCCTTTTCGTTTGGACCAAACCTGCCCAAATACCCTCTAAACTTCCTTCAATACAAACTTGAGGCATTATATTGACCGGAAAGCCAACCTAAGGATCCCTTTTTATCAAATCAAAAGGAAGAACCCGAAGAAGAGGTAATGTTTTCACCACCCTTTTTCAAATTCATTTCTTCTTCAACTTATTCATTCTTTGTTATTATCATTATAAAATAATTAATCCAGTATATCCTATATAATTTAATATTATTATAAATATGGTACAACCATATTCAGATTCTATCCATCCTTTGAATGACATGTCACCATACGTGCGTACATACGGCTTACCGTCTCCACACCATGGTGTAATTGTTATTCAATATATTATTATTTGGATGGGTATAATAATGATGTTTAATTCATGTAAATAATAAATATAACCTGATAATGATTCTTTATGTAAGATATACCATCCAATTAAATTTTATTTTAATATCAAAAAAATGATATTGCCGCTTGTGTGTACGTACGGACTACCGTCTCCATGAACGCGACAAGATTCATTCTCCATCGTATCCCTTCAAGTATAATATTCATTTTATGATATAAAAATTATGTTTAAGGTCTTGATATCATTCTGGATATGAATAAGATACATCCTATCCATGAAAAACATGGATTATGTAACAAAACATATAAAATAAAATGAGTATGTTAAAACCCGAAACGACGATAATACTAAGATGTTATTAACGAAGCAGTGTTAAAAGATAATATATGATAACATAATAATTTATATGATTCCTGTATAATTTAACAACAATTATTTCACCATTATACAGTTTTTTAACCTAAAACAACCAATTAAAAATAAATGTTAAGGGTTATTTCACAATCTCTTCATTATTCGAGGTTGTCTATACGTAATTATCTACTAGGACCTCTTTATCATCCACATCCATGTTTCTTGATTGTGTATTTCCAAAAAATCATACTATTTTACCGAATATGGGTTATAGTCAGTTATACCCTTGTTTGACTTTTTATAAGATGTTTACAAAGAAATATTGCTATCATTTTTAAAACAAGTTAGTTTTTAACCTTTTCGACAAAATTAAGGTAAGAATGTTTTCTTCACTTATACGGCTGGTGCGGCTGTTTTACGCCGTTATAAAATTTTCAAAGCTTCCCTTACAATATTATAAGGATATTTTCAATGTAAATGTTTTATTTTATAATTATTTTACTTTTAAATGATTTCTAAATTAATATTTTAAGAATTTATGAAAGGTACACTTTATCAAAATCATAATTTTAAATGTTTTAAAGATTAATCTTTCTAAATCGTTTTAATCAATGTCCATATTTTCAAAATGATTTTAAGTATTTATTTATATAGATATGAAGGTTTTGAAACAATATTTATTTTCAAAATTTTCGAAGTGGTATGGGACACTTTGATTAAAAAATCTATTTTAAATTACATCCTTAATAAATGTGCGACTTTTAAATGATTTCAAAAAAGAGATATTTCTCTACAATTGTTTTGATTTCATCTATGTCAACATCCTTTGATTAATTTTAAGTTTATTTATTATGATACAAAACTTCCATATTGTTTTGAAGTTTTTGTGATGTTTTTGACTGTGGATGTGTTGTTATTATACCATTCGTGGTTTATGGATGAATTATTTACATTTTGTATGCAAGTTTTAAAACAAATGTTTATTTTATGTTTTATCCTTTTCATATGGGAATGCATTGGACTTAATATATGACGGGTGGAGCCTGCTATAGCTCCTCGATGCATCGGTAGGTCTCATGAGACAAACTACTATCTTGGCACAAGGCCTTGGAAAAATCTTATTTGTATTCTTGGCACGAGGCCTTGGCTATGTGGTTTTGATAGTCTGGAATTCTACATTCCATCATTATGAAAGTGGTTATTAATATTGCATGTGATTATTCGATTAGTAGAATATCCATGTGAATAAGTATATGGAATTATTTTATTTTATTTTTTCCATACTATGTTGAAGTTAAAATTTAAAAGGAATTTGTTTTAGTTATACATTTCCTTAAATGTTTATTCTTATTTATGAATGTTTTTGCTATATTGTTATCCTTATTGGGCATTTGAGCTCACCCTTGTTTCTCTGTTTTATTTTTCCCTAGATATGAATTAGTATTTTATGAATGACCTGTAGGGATAGTATGAGGGGATATGAAGACAATATATTATTATAGCTTTTTTAATTATTGATGTAATGTAAACTTTATGAATATATCTAGTGTTTCCAAGGCTACTAAACTAATCAGTCTTTCGAGACTTGATCTTTCTTGTGATCATTATGATTTTATGTAATAATGCACCGACTCTGTGTATCTATGGTCGGGGCAATACAGTTGGTATCAGAGGAAGTTTAGTACAATCCTTGGAAGCTAGATTTAGATAAACTCTGATTAGAGCACATAGATCTAAGATGGACATTGATGATTAGTATAGAACAACTTCATATAATTTTGATATTGTAGAAATTTTATGAGTTTTCGGAGCAATACATCCCTGTCTTGATACGAGCAGGTAGCGGCGGCTCTGGAACTGATGTACCTAGGGATAATACTTGAAAACACTACTTTAAGCTAGAATGGAATGAGAAATGGTGCATGAAAATAGGCCTTGCTGCACTCTTGTTTATGACACTCCCAGTGGATATGCTTAGGATAATTCTCATTTCCATTACGAACAATTATGAAGGGTTTATGAGTATATACTTCCTCAAAAGAAATTTTTTTATTATTATGGATTATATACATAAACATGTTAATTTATGTTATGTGTTTTACATGTTTGGGATTAGGTATTGTTATTCATAAACTAATATAGTGTATACCATTGTTTAGAAATGGTGCCCAGTAAAAGGAATGAGAACTCCAGCAATGCAAATGATCCAGAGAGAAAGAAGGATCATATCTATAATGGTATTAAGCCAGAATTTATAATAATAATAGTCTACCCTGTATTATCATCATATAAATAAATAATATCATGGGTTGATAAGATAAGTAAAGAGTTTATAGAGTCTTATGGCTTTGAAGGGAAGCAAGAGAAGAAAAGGATGGAAGAGAGAAAGATGGATAAAGGAAAGAGGGAAAAGAAGAATTTTCCCATATGTGATAACTATGCGAATAATCACCCTGGAACATGCCTGAAAGGAATGGGAGTTTTTTATAAGTGTAGAGGAAAATGGTACAATGTACGTGACTACAAGGGTAAGAAAATGGTTTCCAATGTACAGTGCTTCATTTGCAAGGAGTTTGGACACTACGTGAACCTATGCCCCAATCATCAGACTATGCTGCAAATGATGTTGTTAGATAATAACCATGTTATTATACTACCATAGATGAAAAGAAATGATTAGAGTTCTTATGTTGATTATGTCATTTGAGTGTTGTATCAACAATGTAGTTATTATAATAATTATAGATTATATATGGATTGTACTGTAGTACTATTTCATTAAGGACTTGAGATATTGTGGAATAATGAAATGTGACTCAATAGTAGGTTAAATTTTTATAGAATATATGTTTAAGAGAAAGATAAACCATAATATGGTTCTGATACCGAGGTAGTTATTTTATAATAATACATGATTGATTTGGATAAATAATATTGGATATTCTTGACTAACTTGAAACTGATTAACGATTTGTATATTACATCATTGTTGGGGTTTACAACATTTTTGGATTGAAGGAGTATATCTATTATTCTTTAAGGAATAAGGGATCAGGAACGTAATCAATAAGGTTTTATGGTAATTCAAGATGTTGCAGTGTTTTAAAAGAATACATGATGAAGGTGATTACATGTTATTACGTAGAAAAAAGGATCTTCATTATGTTTACATTACTTATAAATTTTGGACTGAATTATTTTGGATAGTTCTAGATTGGATTATTTTGGATTTCCATAAAAAGAACAACCTGGAGGTCGGGTGACAACCCATCGTGTCCGACAAGGCCGCGAGACATGAACCCACAACCGAAAGGCGACAAGGGTGTATCACCTACCACTGAACCATGTGATGTCCTGTATTGAATAATGTCGTTTTTTAATGGTTCTTCTAGATGAATTATAAATTCATTTTTTAACCCTATACGAATAGGATAAATAGAAAATTATTTTTATGTTCTATTATCTTTTAGAGTGAAATATGAGTTTGTGGTAGACCTTAGTTAAAGGATGAGACTCTACTTGTAAAGTATATATTTATATTCTCTCTTATTCAATGAAGAAATTAATTCTTATACTTTAGTTAAGGGATCCTAAAACAATAAAAATGTGTTATCCTAATACCATATGTTTTGCTGAACCGATTGTATTTTATATCATCATAGATTGATGAATTTAAGGCCCTCAATTTTACACTTTTTTGTGATTGATGACCTCAATCACTACGTATAAATATTTACATTTTACTCCAATTATATGACTCTAATTTTCACCAATGTTCTCTGAATAGAGATCATAATTTGGTGGTGACCCTTTCATTTCCCTTTTCCCCTTATTAAGACTAAATTTTATTAACCCAATTTCCGATGTGGGTTTTCCTACAAAGATATTTTCTACATTCAACCTTTTTTCGAAGAACAATTTCAAATTTCAAGGATGAAATTTATTAAAGGAGAGGAGTATGTAACACCCCAGGATTTCATAGTGTGTTATTACATCAAAATAATTAAATAACTTGCACTACAAGCAACATCGAGTTCAAGGACACCATGACTTACCAAACAAGACATTCAAAAGAGGTTATGAATAGTATTAATTAAATTTTAAAATTTATATAATACTTATAATTTTAGAATCCATATTATGAGTTTCTTTGATATAATATAAGAACAAATTCATTTTCATTATTGCACTTTTACCAACTTTTAATAGTGATCCCTTTTTAAATCCAATATTTTAAAATTTTATATAATCAATTTGACTAAATAAATTTACTTTTTAGAATTGAGACATCAAAAATTTATATTGAAACATCCCAAGCATCCACGGTACGCTTTCCTTTGAATAATACAGTAGTGTGTGTTGTATGAAACTTCGAGTTCTAACACACACCACAACCAATCAAACTAGCCATTATGAATAGTAATACCTACTTTTTGAAATTTTATAAATTTTATCTCTCAAAATGGACTTCATTTTTGTATTCGGAGTATCGAATTTAGCCTAAGGTGAAATTTAGGAACTTTTTGGATAACAATTATATTTTTGATGAATAGTGAAAATTACTAAATTTTAATTAAATACAACTTTTTTTAATCGAAATAATTTATATTGATAAATTATGAATTTGAGGGGTTTTAAATTATATTTAGAATAAATTTTTACCATTTAATACAATGTTGGTCATTTTACATATTTTCACAATTAAACCGAACATAAACATGCGTCAATCTTTTGATAGTTATTATCTCTTAAAAACACACTATTTGTTTTGACAAAGAGAATTAATTTTAACATTAATTAATGAAACTGATATGTTTTGAATTTGGTAAAATAGAAATCATTTTTGAATTAATAATATCAAATATAGCATACCCTAATTTTTGGTATTTTTCTAGAATATTTCATTTTTTGAATAAAAGTGAAACCACGAAGTGGTAGTTAAAAAAATAGAATTTTTCATAAAACATAATTTTACCACTTCTATGAGTGGAATTTAAAAAATCCAAGATACACGGTTAATATAAAGGAGTAAAATTTGGTTCAATGAGAAGAAAATAAATTTTCGTGAATAGTAATGTTTTACTTTCTTTTACCACGGTTAAAAGTGAATAGGGTAATTAAGTGTAAAAATGTTATTAATAATACCCTAACACATGTCCTAATTCTATTGGACAAGTGTATCTCGACCAGAAACAATCTTAGGAGTAAAATATTATCATTTAGGTCCACTTGTATTAGATTGGGACATTTATTATTATTTAATTCAAACCAGATTTAAAAGAGTTAAAATCAAATTTTATTTACTATGACATTTTTAATATAGGGTTATACATAAGATAAATTCGATTTTAAATATTCATTAGAAAGATAAAAATATTTACTACATAATTGTATTTTATTTATAATTTTTAGACATTAAATAATTTAATTTATTTATGACACAATGATGATGCAGTATTTATCTAATTAATGAATAATTAGAATAATTGATATTATAAATACCCAAATTAAAGTAATCTGAGATTTTATATAATTACCAATAAATTTATAGTTTAATATGACATGTTAGGAGTGATTTAATTAACCTTTTTTTAAGTAATCATTCTGTTATGATTTTTAAAAAAATTAATTACTGAATAGTGTCAAATTTGACATAAAAGAGTTTTTATAACAAATATTATATTATTAATAGATATTAAATTCTTAAAAATCTATGGTATGACCATGAGACTTGTATCATTGGGTGTATCATTAATGGACCACTTGGGGGTCTCTTGGATGTATATATTAAGTTTATTAACCATATAATATCAAAATAAAAAGAGACACTGTAAAAGTGAAACTAATTAACTAAGAGATAATACTTAAAGATATGGTTAATATAAAATCCCAAACCTTTCTAAATTCTATTAGTTGAGTGGTTTTAGACCCATACCCACCTTAAACTTTAAATATTCCAAATGGATCCATTAGAAACCGAATATGAATTTATTATAAAATAATATTTCTAGCATTTCCAAAGGTGCCTCTCACCCCTCTTATAAAAGGGAACTCCCCCTTATCATTAATTCACACCTTCAAAGCCTTTTCATTCAGAAAAACTCTGCCCAAATACACTCTAAAATTATTTCACTACAACCTAGAGGCTTAGTTTGATCTGAAAGCCAACCTATGGAGGAGTTTGATCAAATCAAAATGAAGAACCCGACGAAGAGGTAATGTTTTCACCTCCCTTTTTCAAATTCATTTCTTCATTAACTTCTTCTTTATTTATTTTTATCATTCTAAAATAATGAATCCAGTATCTCCAATATATTGTAATATTATTATTAATATGGTACAACCATATTTAATATTCTATCCATCTTTTGAATGACATGTCACCATATGTGCGTACGTACGGCTTACTGTCTCCACGTCATGGTGTAATTGTTATTCAATATATTTTTATTTGGATGGGTATAATAATGATGTCTAATTCATGTAAATAATAAATATAACATGATAATGATTCTGTATATATGATATAACATCCAATTAAATATTATTTTTATATCAAAAGAATGATATTGTCACTCGTGCGTACGTACGGACTACCGTCTCCATGAACACGATGAGATTCATTCTCCGTCGTATCCATTCAAGTATAATTTTCATTTGATGATTTAAAAATAATGTTTAAGGACTTGATATCATTTTGGATATTAATAAGATACATCATATCCATGACAAACATGTCTTACGTAAAAAAACATATAAGAGAAAACGAGTATGTTAACACCCGAAACGACAATAATACTAAGTTATAATTAACAAAGCAATGTTAAAAGATCATATACGATAACATAAAAATGTATGTGATTTCTGTATAATTTAATAAAAACTATTTCGCCATTATATAGGAAAAAGTAAAAGGTAAGGCTTATTTCACAATCTCTTCATTATCCGAGTTTGTTTATACGTAATTATCTGTCCTGACCTCTTTATCATCCACATCCATGTTTCTTGAAAGTCTATTTCAAAACATTCTTAATATTTTTCAGAATATGGGTTAATCTAATTTATACCCTTGTTTGACTTTTTATAATAATTTTATAAAGAAATATTTCCATTGTTTTCCAAACAATGTAATTTTTATCCTTTTCGACAAAATTTAGGTAAGAATGTTTTTTTAACTTATTCGGCGGGTGAAGCTATTTTCTGCCGTTATAAATTTTTGTAAGCTTCCCTTACAAACATATAAAGATATTTTCAATGTAAATGTTTAATTTTATAATTATCTTAATTTTAAATGATTTCAAAATGAATAATTTAAAAATTTATTAAAGGTACTCTTTATCAAAATCATAATTTTAAATGTTTTAACGATTTATCTTTCTAAATCCTTTTAATTAATGCCCATGTTTTCAAAATGATTTTAAGGATTTATTTATATGAACATGAATGTTTTGAAATGATATTTATTTTCAAAAGTTTAAAAGTGGTATGGGGAAATTTGATTCAAAAAACTCTTTTAAATTACTTCCTTAATAACTGTGTGACTTTTAAATGATTAAAAAAAAGAGATATTTCACTCAAATAGTTTTGGTTTCATCTATGTCAACATCCTTTGATGAATTTTAAGTCGATTTATTATTATACAAAACTTATATATTGTTTTGATATTTTTGTGATGTGTTTAACTGTGGATGTGTTATTCATATACCATTTGTGGTTTATGGATGAAGTATTTACATTTCGTATACTAGTTTTAATACGAATGTTTATGTTATGTTTGAACCTAATCGTATGGGAATGCATTGGACTTAATATGTGACAGGTGGAGCCCATTATAGCTTCTCGATGCATCGGTAGGTCTCATGAGACAAACTATTGTCTTGGCACAAGGCTTTGGAAAAATCTTATTTGTAGTCTTGGCACGAGGCCATGGATATGTGGTTATGATAGTCTAACATTATGCATTCAATCATTATGAAAGTGGTTATTGATATTGAATGTGATTATTCGATTAGTATAATATCCATGTGAATAAATAAAAGGAATTATTTCATTTTATTTTTTCCATACTATGTTGAAGTTCATGTTTAAAAGGATTCTGTTTTAGTTATAAATTTCCTTAAAAGTTTATTCTTATTTTTGAATGTTTCTTCTATATTGGTATCCTTACTGAGAATTTGAGCTCACCACTTTTTCAATGTTTTTTTTTACCTGGATGTGAAGAAGTATTTTATGAATGACATGTAGAGATAGTCTAAGGGGATATGAAGACAATATATTATTGTAGTTTTTTTACTTATTGATGTAATGTTAACATTATGATTATATCTAGTGTTTCCAAGGATATTAAACTAATCAGTATTTCAAGAATTGATCTTTCTTGTTATTATGGAAATGTTATTTAATATTGCACTGACTCTAGGTATCTAGGGTTGGGGTGTGACAAACCACAAGACCAACCTACTCTAATAGAAAACCCAACAAGAAATATGAAACTTCAAATCATCCTAGTTATACTAATTCCATGATGTATAATTAGTGAATGATTATGTAACATCTTTGTAGGTAATCACTATAGAGTCCATAAATTTATTTTATACAAATTTTCAAATAATAACACATTGAAATAATGTCATAAAGTATAATTTTACATATTTTATACTACCAAACAAAACTCACCAAAAATTCCAATTTTTACAAAAACAGATATGACATTCCTTTTAAAAATTGGTTCTCACTCCAAAGCCCATATAAAAACCAATGACCAATTAAAAACCATTCCATATGACCAAAAATAAACTCTGATTATAATAAAGGAAATAAAACAAGAATGCATAACTTTCAGGCTAATAACCAACATTATGTAGACGAAAAACATATTTTATATATAGATAATTGTGGGCATCCCATTTACATGTCTATAATAAATACCTAGATGTACACATTTTAGTCTAACCAAGAGACATATAGTGTATCTCCATAGAAAATGACGAACAATACTAACTAAACTAGCTAATTCTGTGGAACATTCCACGTAGCCTCTTAGGGAATCCATGGGGTAAAATCCTAGCTATTTAGATTCTAAAAGAAAACATCACTCGACCCTCTAGATGATAAACATGGATACAAAAATAATAGTATTCAATGAATAATGTTATAACAACTATATCCCACATCCTCTTCATTCACTATCCACTAGATGAGAACACTTCCCAATGACTAGTTCTTTCAAAATGACATTCATAACCAACAACATTCCAATAAACTAGAAACTTTAGTGTAACAAATCACAAGGTTTAGTAGTCACCAATCATATGCTAATCATAAACATCACACAAGTAAAGTTAAATGTTTCACAAGAATTCACATACAATAATTAAATATAACATGGAAAATACAATTTTCATTAATTAAATCCACATTCCCTAACATTTTAAAATACCAACTAGGCCTTCATTATAACCATGATATCAAACAATTTCATAATTAAATATAAATAAACACTTATAGGTGATAGATTATAGATTGGCCATTTTAAAAATTTCATAATTAAATATAAATATCCAATTCCATGTGAGAGATTATAGATTGTCCATTATATTCAAAATCCAAAACCATTTCCAAGACAATGTTATAACATGATAAAAATGATAAATTTCCAAACCATCCATCATTCAAATTATTTCGTAAAACTTATCTTGAAATGCTGAACAAGCATTTATCACAATTACTAAGCAAAATATATATAATAATCACAAATTGTAGAATCTATAGATAAACAATTTGTGCCACATATAAAATTACTCTATAAACCACATCCAATAAGAAACACATTTCACCCCACATGAATAAAAAATAATAAATTTTGGAATCACAATAAAATAATAACACATGAAATCCAAACATTTCCATAGTCAACACCCCTTAAAATCTAAATGCCCACAAATGATATTTTAAGTCATGATACTTATGACATGAAAAATTTAAAAAACAATTTTATGAAATAGAAGAAAAAATCTCACATGATGAAAACATGTTTCTTTAGAATACCAACTTTAATCAAATTTTTTCATCAAAAACTATTTAAAACTTATTTTTCACCATTCCAAAAATTTAGTAAGCACCTTCATATTTCAAAAAAAATAGGTGCACATGAAACACAGCCAATATATTTTTTAAATATCACTTCTATGAATTATTCATATCAACTTACATGAAAGAAATATTATCATAAAAGAACCAATTTAGATGATGTAGAATAAAATGTGAGAGAATATTTAGAAAAATTAGGTTTCATAGAAAAATATTTCATTATGGACACTTTCATTTTTGTTCCCATTCCTATGGGCACCATATGTATATATGTACATTTCCAATTCCAATTACACTATTAATTAATATATGAAACTTCCAAATAACCCAATTTTTAATGAAACATCACCTGCATTTTAATCCAGCTAAATACTCCATGCACACAAACAGTCACCAATTCGCATGTACAGTGCCCAATTAACAAACTAACCACAATAAAAAAATAGAAAAAAGAAACCACCATAAAATAATAAAATTTCACTCTAAAAGACAGACTAGCATTTTATCAAACACCTTGAGTCTATATATACATTGGTTGCTTATGGAAACGCATTGAAACCCATTTCAAACCCACATTACTTCACTAAAACAAAATGAGAAACCAATAAAACATATCAAAATAATAAAAAATTCATAATTTATTTATAAACAAGAATAAATTAAATATAATGTTCATTAAGGGAATTGGGCATAAACAACAACCTTAACAATGTGAGAATGCAATGAAACTTTAGAAGAATGATGAATACACCCAAATAAATAATCCAAAAACCCTATAATAAAATAAATCTAATGACTGAAGGTATCCCTAATCCCATGGATAATCCAAGAGATAACACACTATAGACACACACAAAAACAAAGAGTGAAGGAAAAGGTGATGTATATATGAACAAAAAACTCAAAATGTCCTATTGATGAATCATCAAGGATCTTAAATGGATAATGGGAAATAAAGGAAGAGTGTCACCTTTATACCCTTGGTGTTTCATGGTTGAGAAATGGAAGAGAAATAAAAAATAGTGTTCAGATAGTGGTGGGGTAAAAGTGGAATATCAAACATTTAATATTTTTGGAAACTTGTATGGTTAGGCCATATAGTATGACATATTGGGCACCAATCATGTGAAACCTATTAGTGAGAAGTACCACCAACATGGTTTGAAAATATAGTTTAGGGAATTGTTTTTCAATAGTTTGAAATTCCACAATCCAAACTGTAGAAACCCTTTCATGTCTTTTCAATGGTTTTAAATAATTATGTGCAAGTCGTTCTCTATGAACCATACACCAAACCTCAATTAATATAATTTTTCATAAGACATGAATTTTTTAGGATAATCCAAATTCAAATATTCCATTTCAAAATATCGAATATGAAAACTAATTACACACATCATCTTCCTCAAATATATGCTCTGTTACCCATTAAATTTTGCTTAACAATTGTGGACATGCCAAAAATACACCCCAAAAACATCAAAACTAAAAAATTAAAAATAATATATCAACATGAACATCAACCAAAATATGTAATTCCAATAATGATATATAATAATAGAAAATTGATAGTCAGGGTGTGATAGTTAACCCCTCCAAAAGAAATTTATAACCCCATAAATTTATCATGTCATATCTGGGACAAATCGTATCTTCAAAATGAGACAATATGAAATGAAATAGAAGTCCATTGTATGACCATTCAATACACAAGTCAAACCTGAACATTTCAAGATGAAACTAAAACATTAAGAATAGTGAGAAAAAATTAGAGTGTTATCCCCACCCTTATAATGTTACTAACACCACAATCATTAGAACTCAAAACAATGTGGCACTAACATAGAAAACCAAATATGTATTAGCCCAAACATCCCAACCCTTGTTAAAAATACCATATCCAGAACCTAGAATTATTAAAATCCTAATCTTGGTCCAACAAACATGGAAGGGATATAAAAACCAATGACCTAAAACACAAAACAAGAAACTCATGGAAAATAACAAAACCCAACAGAGAAAAACCACAATTCATCAACTCCATATGACTTAGTAATATCCAAAATGAGCACAACAAAGAACCAAAACAAATCAGTAAGAAGTGATAAGGGAATATATAAGGAACACATGTCAAAGACTCTCATTTAAAAAGGAAACAATTATTAAATCCCAAAGTAATAATACAACCAATCCTCTTTAAATAACAGAGAACTCCCAATAGGAGTAAAAATTATGAAATAGAAGCCTTAATCATCTCCCCCAATAGTAGAGACAAAAATTGGGTGGGATGCCATCCTTCCTGACACCAGACCAGGTCTACAAAATGTCCCATAGGGTGATTTAAATCCCCACAAGATGGAATCTAGATCATGGTATGAAATATATCATGGGGAATGATTTATACCAAAATTAATCTAGCAGGATCAATAATCATATTGAACACATACTATAACTAACAACAAATAAACATAAATGAATATATAACTGATATAAATATATAAATAGTTAAAAAATATAATATTAATAAAAATAGAAAACCAATCCCTGAAACATGATCCTCATATAACTTCGTGGTCACAAATAACCACAAGGAAAACATGCTCCAACAAAAAACAAAACTAGAAACCCAAACCAGCAAAATAGATCAGGTCTACTGATATTGAATGTTATAAGTAGGGGTGATCATATAACATATCAATATGTAATCATTACAATTTCCATGATTTTCCATTTATAAAACATTGAAGAAATTTCATTGAAAAATAAGATAAGAATTTATTATTTTAATCATCTTATACAAAAAAGGAATCTCTCCGGGAATTCTATTTTTAGATCAATACACACATATTTCATTTTAAAAATAAATTCACACTCCCAAACCTTGTTCAAAACAAAAACACAAAATGAAATTCCATACATGATGAAAAAAAAGAAAATTTATGAAATTAATGGAAACAAAAAAGGTAGGAAAAACTAGTAGAGATAATAACACTCATAAATTATAATATAAAAATACAAAAAGATAAGTTATAATGGAACTTTTATAACCATATATTGATGAAATCCCTAGCCATAATCAGTTTAATCTTTCTAGTCAGAATTTGTTGTATGTATGAATTTAATAATCATATGTGCAATCTAAATTAGTTAATCTCGTGGCACGTCCCACCTGGCCTCTCTGCAAGTCAAGTGGGTACTGACCCATCTAATTGAGGTCGATAAGAAACCATCACTCCACCCTCCAGATGATGCCCATGAATACCATGATAATAGTACTTTGTCAATCTTTGTATAGAAACTATAACAAATAAGGTCAATGTGAACGAGCCACTATAGGGTAACACAACCAAAGGAAGAGTGGTTTCCAACCATAATATTAAAACCAATGTTTTCCCACACATGGGACACTAGATAAGAACACATCGAAAGGTCTTGTGGTCTCTCAACAGAATCTAGGAATCATGACCACACAAGAAAATCAACTTCCTTCACCATAATTTTATTGTATAAATAAAATACCATATGTAATCCATAATTACCCATAATCAAACCACTATCCCAATAATTTTTAAATTCCAACCAAGAATTCATTCTACCAGATATTTGAAAGCATTTCCAAAGCAATATGAAACACCTATTACAAATGAGAACCTCACAACATTCATTTACATTTCAAATATAAGAACACTTTCATGCCTTATTGAAAACATGAATGAAAAATAAAAGTTTCAAATTGACCTTCATTCCAATTATTTAAAAAACATATCATGAAATGGCAAATGTAAAATTATACTAATTATTCACCATTACATATCTCAAAATAAAAAATGGTCCTAGATTGAGATAATATATTTTAAAACACTTTTAAACTAACTCAATTCACTAAGGCCATTTGAACACATTTCACACCACATATTCAATTAAAAACCCATTTGGATGTACAATAAGAAAAGAAAAAATTACATCCATTAATTTCCATATGAAAATACCATTTAAAATACACATGGACTCTAAAACCGTTTTAAAACATGTTACCCAACACATGAAAAATTCATAAAAAATAGTTATGAAATACAACAAAGAACCCTCATGAAACAGAAAAGCATGTTACTATTGAAAACCAAATTACATCAAACTTTTACCTCAAACCCTTTCAAAAACAAATTTTTTTTTCTTTCACACAATACATTTAACACATTTATAATGAAAAAATGTGGTCTACATGAAAACAATCTTATTATTTAATTATATCTTAGAATACAATCACACAAAAATTGCATAAAAAATTATATTATATTGAAATAATCATTTGAGTTGAGAATGACTAAAATGGGAGAGAATCCATTGAAAAAATAGGGTTAAAGGAAACATAATTATCAATGTACAATTTCATTTATTTTCCCATCCTTATTCACACACAATGTTTATATTAATGTTTCCACATCTAATAACACAATTAATGTATCCACAATCTCAAAAGTAATATCTATTTTTAATAAAACAATAAAATCTTTTTAAAGTGATCAATAATGAAAATAATAATTGTCACGCCATAATGATCCACAAATTCCCATATAGAACACCATATTCATGATGTTCCCACAATACCACCGCATAAAAAAGGTAAACAACACTAAAATCATAAAATTTTACTTGGAATGATCTATGGACATTTTATCAAACAATATGCATGCCTATATTCATAGGAAAGAATAAGAAACCCCTTTGACAACCATTTCTCACCCACCTTCCAACATTATGCCCCTATTCCAAACCATTAAATCATATCACAATAATTCTATAAAAATATATATATTTTTTATATACACACTAGAATCTAATGGAATGTTATCTACATTAAAATGATAGAAACACCTACCTCAATGATGTGATATTGCAATGAAACTTTTGAAAAATTATGTATTCACACCAAGAGACAATATTCACACCCTTACATCAAATAAATATAACCACAAAAACAATACCTCATATTCAGGTTCAACAATGAGATAACCCACCAAGGGAACGACATTGTACATAAAATGAATGAATATTAGAAGATGTAATTGGACAATAAATCAATGAAACATTCCTATGAACTTTCATCGACCTTTTATAGTGTAAGGGGAGAGAGGGAGGGGTTCTCATAGGGCCAGATGGGGTTACTAGGATGAGAAATGGTGGAGAAAACCAATATAGAGTTAAAATATTTTAGGGTAAAATGATTATATTGACACATTTAATTATCTGGGAAATCATCATGGTTAGGAGACATTATTTGAAAAACAATGAACAAACAGTGCACACCATACATGAGAATAAGAGATCCCTGCACTGATGTTATACATTGATTGGAAAATCTTTTACAATCAAATAAAAATTCCCATATATTGACTGTTGATCTAATTTCATGGTTGCTGCATTAGTTAATCTAAGCAAGCTCATGCCATGCACCCATCCCCACAGACCAACCCTCAAGATACATGGTTCTTATCATTCCCAATTAGGTTTAGAATAATCAATGGTAAAATAACTAATTTCAAACATTGAAATATTAAAATTATCTTCAACTATCCTTGGTGTAAACATGCTACATAGTTAACCATTAAATCATTCTCATAAACCATGCACAGTCCTAAAATCCACCCATGAAATTCATAAACTAAACATTCAGACCAATAACACAACCCAAACATCAAAAAAATCAAAAATCATGAAAATAATTATATATATGATAATACATGGTTCATGTGTCATATGGGGCAAGGAATAAAATATTATGATATTTTTTTTATATGTTTCAGAGAGGACACACTTGATATTTATTAAAAATATTAAAATAGAATAATTTCACATGAAATATAAATAAATCCAAATAGATAAATATAATAATATGTGATTTGATGTGTAAAAAATATTGATAAGAAATTATTTTATAGATTTTTAATTTCAGAAAATTCATATCTCACAGTTTAACACCCCATAAACACTTATAAACTTGGACTATTGTGATAGAATATTACATTATTTATTATTTGAACAAAAATAATTGTCCAATCATTAAATATTTGTCTATGAATATTCAAAATATTGAAAATATCTTATCATATATGTTTCTTGAAATTAGAATATTTATTTTAACGTTCATCCGAAAAAAATATTATAATATGTTGTTTTCCTGAGAAAACCTGCTTTCCTATGTGATTATTTTACTAAAATAATCAATAAAATTGATTCCATTTTTTCTATTTGAGTTTTTTACATTATAATTGAATTATTAACATATTTATCTTTTTTAATAATTTTTTTCCTTTCTAATCTATGCAATGAAAAAACTATTATCAATAAAATTCAGAAATCTTCATAAATCATCAAATACTAAATATTTTTTAAGAAATTGAAAAAAATAAATCAGATATAATTAAAAAATGTTGATTTTAAAAATGATTATAATTATTGAAAATATTTTTTATAAAATTTCATAAAACTAACATCTTTTTTTATTAAAATAAAAATAATAATTATTGAGTATAAATTTATTTTTGGAGCATATAAATGATTTTCTAAATAAAATTACATATTTTATAGTATGCAAGATTTATTTAATGAAATTTTAAATATTTTAAATATTTAATTTATTTACAATCACCCCTCTAATGTAACATATATAATATAATATAACATTAATTTACGGTTCATATAAACCCAGGGTTATTTTTATCCCATGGTATGTAATTGATTAAATTAATTTCAAGTTAAATTTATCATAAAATTATAGGGGGTATCATTTTACCCCAAATAAAGATAATTTAATCCTCATAATTTCATAAGTCAATAAAAATAATATGATATCTAGGTTTTATCACTTACTCATGTAACTAAGTAGCTTCGTTGAATTTCACTTTCCCCTAATGTTCTTTATGCATGTGAGTAGTCTTATTCCAAATAAAATAATATATATGATTCATGATTTCTAGTAGTTTTTTCATAAGATATATAATTTTTATATTTTTATATCCATTTATTTCATTACTGTTTATATATTAGTTAATTAATTCCATACATGAGATACATTGAACACATCATTAACTTGATCAAGGATTGGTGGATTCTCTAAGTGATAAGATTCAATCACTTCTTGTTAATTCATATAGAAGGGGAAACTATACATATATTTATTATATACCTTCTTTTGGAATCTAATAACATTACATGATACATTAAATCAGAGGAATAAATTCTCCCCCATAATGAATTTTATATTTTCGTGATGATATTTTATTTACATTTTCAATCATATATAGTCTACCATGTTGTCCTAATTAATGGATATATTTTTATATTCAATTTACACATCTTCGTAATGTCCCTAAATAATTTTTTCTCTAATTTGATCATATCACTTAAGATATCGATGATTCATTTAATCCAGTAATTCATATGGATTATTGTTAATTATTGAGTGAATAACATTTTTATAAGATAATTCAATGTGAGAGAGGTGTCAATACCAACCACTATTAAAATAAATAAAACCATTTACCAAAATAAACCAATGTTTTTCATTGGCCCTCTTTGATAACTCATCTCTCTATGGATCAAAAGAAATATAGAGACATAACTATCTATCTAGATCTTTCTATATACATTGCATAAATATTGGGGGAAACATGAATCTTGATTAGATACAATAGAATGTGACACTCCCTGAAAAAATTCCACATCCTTAATGTAAATTTAATTATTTAATAATTAGAGAAGTATTATTTAAATTCAATGTTGTTTACATAATTTTTAATGAAATTGAATATATTGATAATAGCATTGTGATATTTAAATATTTTCAGGAGTCTGACTATGAAATTCAAGGACATGTTTTCTAATTTTCAATATTTTTTGAGTAATGATTATAACATGACATTTTACATATTTATATTATAATTATATTTTAGCATACATAGCATTTAGATAGAAAAACTATGGTATTATATTTATGTTTTCCCTCGGCAAAATAATCACTCATATCATTATACATCTTCATACATCCACAATGAATAGAGAATGATGAACTATGAGAAACATAAACCAATTTTGTCTAATGATCTTTTATTTATGTCACACATAATTAGATAATGAACCATATCTGTACATCATAATCAATTATATACTTAGGAATAATTCAATCATTCTTTTTATTGATCCACATCCTACTTCTATGCCTCCCAAACCATTACATGAAATGTTATTTCTTAAATTGTTTTAGAAATATATGATTTTATTAATTCCATCATGATTTCACAAACATCCATTTGAAATTAAAATACTATTGAACTTTTTTAATCATATTCCTCAATAAATATTCATTATATTTTTGACTCATATTTTTTTCCACCATGTCTAATATCACTATATGTTAACGTATTAATATATCAAAAGAAGTAATAAACTCATAGAGGATCTATTGGTGCATATTGTAATATTTATAAATTAATATGTAGTATATTATTCTATGTTCTATATATAAGTCACACATTTCATTCTAGTTATAATAGTCACATCTTAGTAATGAAATAATTACCATAGATAAAATGAAATCATGAGGTAGTGAATGTTTCTCCTAAACATTCAACTGTAATGGGGCTTAAGCTATATTTATAACATTTTTCATTAAGATGAATCCAAGAACATTATTTATAGAATCATTATAGATCACAAACCCATATCCACTATAGAATAATATAATAACAGGTAAACTGAAAAACATTATCATATGTCCCTTAATGTTTTCTCATACTCATATATAAATTGGAAAGTGATGCCCCACCTTGTTTACTAGGATGAGGTATTAGATATACATAAGAAATAATCCATAGTTAATTAATAAGAAAGCCATTAAAAATAATAACCGTATACACCATTTTGGGATTCGTCCAATGATCAATAATATCATTCATTGGTTGATCGACTTAGCATGTTTCAGATTATATTACCAATAAATGAATTATTTTATGAATAAGATTTATATATTGTAAATATCACATAAATATTCACTTGTAAAGGATATTCCTTAAAATATATATTTGATATTCATCACCTCAATTATATTTTAATATATAAGAATAAAATATATATAAACTCCACCACAATATGAATAAGGGATTATGAAAATAATATATTCACTAAATCCATGAAGATATTGTAGGGATTAGTGAGAAAAATGGAATTAATTCATATTCATAGTATATAATCCTAATTTAGAATTACATATTCTATATGTATTTATTTGTTTTGTCAAAATTCATTGTATCCGGATCATAGATAAATATTTTAAAAATATATAACTAATTTTAATTGATCACACAATCATCAATACAATGTATATGATACTTATTCTTTATATTATTAATTTAGATTTCATGATAATCAGTGAAGTTTATCAATGATGAATATTACTTCATTAATATGATAAAATATTTACACTATGTTAATATATTTGTCTTAAAGAATCATTTAAAAATTTATCCATTGTTTTCTTCTTAAATTTCCACACATTAATTTAGCAAATAGTATATTGAGTTTTTAAAGATGATATTTCACCATGTATATGTTCTAATTAAAAAAAATATAATAAAAAGAAAATAATTAATATCTTAAATAAAATTCAAAAAATCTCATATAATAGGCATATAATCACTAATGAGATTTTCACAAATAATCAAATGAAAAACACAAAATTTGAATCAAAATCAATACCAATACAATTAATATTGTTTCCATTTGATTTTCATATTTATCCTCATTCATGTATATTGTCATAGGTTGGATTATAATATCATTTTTGGATTCCCTCCCTTTTATATTATTATTGGGTTTATAAAATAAAATACAATCCATCTGAAAACAAAATAGATTTCAAAATGTCCATACAATTATTATTAGCTCATGTACCTATATTTTATTAAAAAGATAATGTACAACCAATCAGAAATATGATACACTAAATTAACCCAATGAATGAAATGACTAGAGAAACACCCAAAAACATGCATACTCTATAATCCCTAAATCCCTCAAAAACCCAAACTGTACATGAGACGAATCCCAAAAATACACTAACCCCATCGACCAATAATATTAAAAAAATACATGTATGTGTCCACACTATTTCAATTATTTGTATCAATTAAATCCAACATCACTAGACACTAGTCTCAAAACCATGTCACAAACTCTAAATCTATGAGGTACACCAACATCCACAGGACCCAATACAAAGGTATTTTTATGATCCTAATGAATAATAGTCCTCACTATCATGTGATATACCGAATGCTCACCATTCCATCTTCATGGAAGACCACCATTGAAAAGCAACCTATAAAGGTCTTCTGGACAACCTCACTGATGACATCACATCAATCAGACTCGAATCGTGCAGACCTATAATGGAGAACCAGTCTGCGAGGGTCCTAAAAAACCCATGCTGCCCAATGTAGACACCACCCACGCACCAATCTATAAATACCACCATCTTCCATGGCTATCTCTCACCATCAAATTCTAAAATGATCAGATTCTATTTCCAGTGCCTCTCCATCATCTTCAGGTTCAACACATTACATCCATACTCCCCTCAACGACTCTTACCTTCATCATCCCAGAGTATCACTCTACATCCTTTCCCAAATAGACTAAAGTCTTCTAACTCCACACACACATCCCCTGGATTCACTCTTGGTTCACACCAACCTATATTATCATATGTGAATAGATCTAGAAACCATTAAATCATGATCTTCCCCAGATTTATCCTTTATATTGATGCCACAAGATGAAAAAATATAGAAATGACTATCAATTCTAGTTATGTGGGCTACTCATGAAATACCTTTTAAGATAATGAGAGAGAGTCTCCCCATTCTAGACAGATAGGCTCACCATTTCATGTTCATATAATTGAATTCTAAATGATGATAAAAATCCGGATTTTTATAGGAAATATCATATATATCATTCAAAGATGAATCATATGCTTGAGATATTATTAATGTATCATTATTAGATTTCCCTTCTAATTCATCATCCCCTTATTGATGATATGGAATAAAATTCCATGAGGGTTTTCATGAAATGTTTTATTTCGTATAGATAATCCCAAATAGGGTACATTTTTTCTTTAGAAAACCTATTAACCTAGAAACATAATTTTTGAATGTTATAGTTAACAATAAAACATAAATTGATTTCATGATAGAAAAACACCATTAATCAAATTAATCAATCATATAAGAATGAAAATAATAAATATTTGGTCAAAATCAAAACTGATTAATATAAACATATAACACTTTTTGTGTCACCCATGTTACTGATTATTATTATACAATCAAATCATTCATAATGATTCATAATAAAAATATAAAATAACATACAAATATCATTCAGTAGTATCATAGTAGGGGTATACCATGGGAACACTCATCATTCACTAGAGCGATGTTCATGATAATGTCATCCAACTCAATTCATTGTTATTTAAAAAATATAAATCTATTCACGAACCATGTACACCGATAGTATCCTAAAAGGGATATATTCCTAGGAAAACAAAATAATATATTCATTTCCTTAACCATTGAATGTTAACCTTTACATAGAAATATATCAAGGCTTTTTTTAATTTTTTTGTAATCATTGTCACTAAATAATTTCTATACCTACCATCGAAATTAAAAATAGGATTCAATATCAATCATACATTTATATTATATCCATTTAGAAATATTAAATATATATTAAAAATTTCATTCATGATGATAGTAAAGGTTTAGATTCTTTGGAGAGTATATAAACTATTATCATATTTTTGGAAATATGTTGATCATCTCCCCTAATGATCATCCCACATAACTCTTTTCTCATAAATACCATAAATAAAACCATAAATCATATCATGGGGAAATTGAATGTCCTAAATTGTGATCTAATATTTAATATATAGGCAATGAAAAGAGATATCAATAATCACATAATAATTAAATTATAATAAGGGATGAGAACATGATCTTAGAATTTGAAAATCATTACCAACATAACATAAATAATAATCTACAATAATTTATTAATTCTTGGAAATTTATCATACATGATTCATACTAGAATCAATGATCAAGATCTATGATAACACAATGTTGACATGAGACATATTTTTTACCAATATATATTGTAATAGAAAATGGTATCCTTATATAGGGATACATTCATGGACTATCAATAAAAATGGGGTTCACTCCCCACATGTTCATATACATTTCCATATCTCACACCAACTATTATCATAGTGTAAAAAGTCACGTGTTGAAAAGTGTTTGATATCCATTATAATCATTATTATCTCATGATATATAAAAAATCACACTACAAATTTGGTAACTATTTAATTCTAGGCAAAACCTTGAAAAATTCACTATCCCTGAAAACATGCTCCACATTATCACAAAAATTTAATTATATATCATAACCCCTTGAAAATAAACAGATTTAATAGACATTTAAATATTTTATTATCAAATCAAGCATGTAAAATAAATGGATTCCATAAATATAAAATCATACGTATCATAATTCATCAATAGAATGAATATTACTGCTGTCCTTGGATAATATACCAATTAATGATTTTGTAACATAAAAATATATTATATTAAATTAAATCTTTATTTAAAATATATATGGAATATTTTATAATTAAAATAACATTTTTATATTTTTTTAACTTAATGATGATGCAAAATTTTTCTAAAATATTATAAATAACACCTAAATTGAAAAAAAACGTGAAAAAGTATATTGAAATGTTCATATGTTTTAGTACACATGATAGTTGGGAAATTATATTCATGTTGAGTACACAAAATAAATGATTTCATTTATATTTTTTTTAAAAATGTGAACTTTATCGCATATGGAAAATAAAAAAAAGAATAAATTGAAATCAGTTTATTAAAATTAAAACATTTTATAAAATTAGTATAAAAAATATTTGATAAACATAAAAAAATATTTATTATATTGTATTTTAAACATGGAAATGTATGAAAAATATAAATTTCCCAAGAGAAAATAATGCATGTTTTCATAAAGACATTTTTTAATCTATTTCCCATAAAAAGGAGATAAAAATATGACTATTAATAGAAAATTTCGTTTGTAACCATATGACAATAAAATTTATGATAATATTGATATGTAGATCATAAATTTTTTCTTCTTAACTAAATCATAAACAGTCCCTTTAAATAATGAAATTGAAACATTATAACCTTTCATCAAGTTTGAATTGCATTAAAATATCCATAACCCAATATATAATAAATTATTAGTTATTATATATATATATATTAATGAAAAATTTGAATACATATAATATAATATATGAAACACCTATTACATTTCATCAACAAGTGTTTAATAATTCCATTTTAAAATCATTGTTTCTAGGTGTTACTGTATAGTTTTTAATGGATATTATGGTTTAAAAGTTCTGCTAATTTTTATTTTATTATGGTACAATAATATCCATAAAAAAATAATGAAAAAAAATATCATATATTATTATTAAAAAATTATTTATAATCATAAAAAAATATTAGATATTTAAAATTCGTTTATGATATCAATAGAGATGTTAATCCTTACAAACACTTGAATACTAATTTATTTTTCTAATAAAAATGAAAAAAATGGTAAATAGTCATTTATCAATAAATAATTCACAATATATTATTAGTGAAGTAAATATAAATTAAACATATAATTTTTACATTCCAAGTGAAACATAAATTAAAAACAAATATCGTCACATAGTAGTTGTAGTAGTCCGGATATACAGATGAGTGATATTATTTTTTTCTAATGGATTTGAAGTTGAAAAAGTAAAAAAAATATAATTATTCAAAATTAATAAATATTTCATTATGAAAATAATTAAATAGTGAAATAATCATTATAACCATCCATCACCAGTGATGAATAAAAATTATTGGTATAATTATTCAGAGGAGGTAGTCCACACGTATGAATGAGAAATAAATTGACATTACATTTGAAGGAATATTGGCAGGATAAATTATATTAATTAATCATAATAAAAATTATATATATTCATGAAAATTACTTTATTATTTTATAATAAATTACATATATTTTGTTGATGTAAAGTAATATATAAATTAAAATTGGTTTATATGGTGATTAAATCGTCTTTGGTATACCTCCATTAGATCCAATCATAATGATAATTGGAATGGTATTTTGTTAATTAAATCACATCTAATATGATTCAATGGTAGTATTGATGACATTTTTTGGTTTTTAATAATATATATTTCAAAATTTTTTGTAATAAAGTGAATAGATGGGTAACTATTTATAATTGGGGTGAGGAAAAACTTATAATTTCATTAATTGTTAAAATATAATAATAATATACTCAATCATAATTTAATGATATAGTATCATTGGATAATATTAGGACTAAAATTTGGATATTAAATATATTTTATAACTACTTTATTGAAAAATATATCTTTTTTAATTAGTTTAACCCCCACCTCGGTATACCCATTTTATCCTTAACAATTATGACACAATTATAAATTTATTATAATTAATAATGAAAAAAATGTTTTTTCACTTCAAAATTAATAAATTATGAATCAAAAACTATAATAACATTTTTGATATTAATTTCAATGAAGTGGTAGTTATACATATATTATAAAACACAAAAAATATGGAGAATAATAGTTTTAAAAAAATCATAACTGTTAAATGTTTATCACGATAAAATACAACATAAAATTAATTAAAATGATCTCAATTGTATTTCTAGTGAAAAATATGAGATAATATTTGTTAAAAAAATTAAAAGAAAATAAATCGTAGTAAATAATTAATGATAAAATGTTGTTTTCAATATAAAATTAGTAATCTATAATATCCATGGAAAACTAAACAATTTACATACATTGTAAACAATTAATTATAATATTATTATTGAACTTATAATGTTTATAATGAAATTATTTTTCTATAAAAAATGTTTACTATATCGGAAAATATTAGTATATTATTTTCTCATAAGGAGAAATAAAAACCATATTTTGAGGAAAATTTTATGTTTAAATCATATGAAAAATTACTAAATAATTAATACCCATTTATAAATTTATTATATTTTTGTTAAACCATTATACACATTTTAAACAATGTGTTCATTCATATTATTATATCTAATTTAAGGGTTATTTAATAATAGTATACATTATTTCAAATTATTTAGACTAGTGGTTCCATATTTCACAATACATCAAATTGATTAAAATTATTTTAATAGAATTAAATAAAAAACATTAATGTTGTTATAATTATTGATCTAAATTCACTAACATGACCTTATTTTTTTATCTTTATACATATATCGTCTAACCTCCCACCACTAAAAGTGATAGATTTATTAAATTATAAATTGATATTTTTTCATTGTTTTTGGATCTGTCCATGATCTAGATGTATTTACTAAACTATATATGATTCTAAGAAAGATATATTTTTTTGGGTTCCATTCCCTAATTTATTTATCTATGGTGAGGCGCCTGACTATTATCCCATTACACTCATTCTATAAAATATGAGCATTTATGATTAAATTATTTTCACATCTATTTTTTTGTAAAAAATTGTTAGTTTAGTTTATTACTTCTTAGTTTTGTAATAATTTCCATATGGTTTTTGATAAGTGTTATGATAGAAATAAGGTTATGAATTTTTTTTCATTTTGAATAATATTATGTAATATCAGGGAATAAATTGTGATATGTGTACATGTGAATTTGGGGTGGTATAATGTCGTGAAGTAAACCCATAAATTATGATATAATAGGGGTATAAATTACCTTTATCCAAATTGAGTCATTTAATTTAATAAATGTATAAATGCATGTTATTTTTACTATTTTATGTCCTTGTGATAGGATGGAATACTGCCCATGACAATATGGAGTCCTCTGGTTACGTGCATTGGGATTTTGTGTGGGTGTGGAAATAGTGTAATTATGGATCAAAATAAAAAATTGAGGAAAATAGTGATAAATATTATTCATCCAAAAAAATTAATTATGGTTTTGAAAAAATATATTATTATGATTCTCTTATATTTTATTTGAAACATGATAAATGTCTCCTATAACAGCTGCAATTGTCGGAATGTTATTTGGGATTGTCTACTAATATTATACCCAACCATTTCTTGGTCACATTGGATAGTTTACAAATATTAAGTATTATGATTTTAGAAGAATAAAATTTTCCCATTTTTCCAGTAGTTCATATGGATACATTCCTCCTTAGTTGGGTGCTAGATATTAGGGATACCACTTAGTTTCAGTAGTGTGATTCCACATTAGTGTCACCACATTGGATACTTTTTTATCCTATTGATTATTTAATTAATTAAAATTCAATTCTAATATGAAATTTATATTTACTTTATATCAATAGAGCTTTTCTATTTTTACTAATTAATTATATAGTTATTTTTGTTTTTATAATGTTTTTCTAAGGATTTTTCATTTAGATAATAAAAATCCATAACATTCGATTATAAAAATAGAATTTATTTTGTCCAATGGAGGATTATATATTTAACCAATGGTAAGTGTCTCCTCCACCTCTTGAAAATAAAATTTGTGAGGCGATGTGTCTCAAAATTTTTATCATTTCCCACTATTCAAACATGTTATAAAATATGCTAAATCCTAAACTATGCCTATAAAACTCATCATCTCAAATAAATTATTAGTCATTTTTAATCATCATATCACTTATCAAATATGAGTATGTAATTAGAAACACAACATTTACTATAATCATTCCAAGAATAAATTATTCCTTTGTAGTAAAACCATATTTAATTAACACTCAACAACATTATTATATATCTAAGTAGAATATATATCATTTGTTACCTTATATTTAAATTCCTGAACATTTAAAAAAATTATATATTATATATTTGAGTTACAAAACCCTTCAAAATAATTGAATTAAAACAAATAGAATTGGTACAAGACATTCACTATACATGGATTTTCCCATTGTACATTAATTATATGAGATAATATAATCACATGGAATATTTATATCAATTTTTGTTAACTCTTAAATTCAATTACTTTGTATAGATATATTAGGATAAATGTTTCTATAATCCAAGTAACAATTTTGTTAAATATGAACTTTTATAGGTGTTTATTATCAATAAAACATAATAAACTCTTCATCAAATTCATAATTAAAATATTTGAAAGAACTACAAAAATAAGGTAATAACATATTAAAAATATATTAATTACAAAATCTATATTGATAAAAAATTAATAAATACATTGACCATCACAATTCCTAAAAAAAATTTATCTTATTTACTAAATTGCATCGTATTTGTATATAGATCCACTCGTTAAACTACATAAATATTTTTAACTCATAATTTTATTTTCACTGACACATATAAAATTTACATGATAATGAATTTCTTTTTAGTAATTTACTTCTCTATAATGCATCTTAAATTTAGCTCTTCATTTTCTATATTGATCAAAATAATTTTCTGAAATAATTATTTTATTCACTACAAAAATTGATTTCTCAATATGATTGTGACATCAAAAAAATTAATAATGATTTTAAAAAATATCATAAAAATAATATAATTATTATTTCAAAAATATATTAGCTAATTTATTGGTATAATATCCATATATTAATATTATCAAGGTAACACTATCATTTCACTCATAACAGAAGTTTTCTTTTTATCCCTTATTCTAATCTCATTACATATGAATTATTGATAGTTTCATTGGAGAATGTTTATATATTTATTATATAGATAATATAAAATATATTTTTATTATAAACTAATCCTTTTCAAGATTCATTGATAAGTATAACCTAAATAAAATTTAAAGAATAATAACCAAATCATATTAGTGTTACCCATTACTTCCATTCATTATACAGGATATTTCATGAGTACTCAACATCAATGTGACCTACTCAGTTGAATGATAAATTACATGATGAGTATTTTCATAAGCAGAAATGTGAAACATTTTATTTTTATTTTGCATGTTATATAATCATAAATTTTCATCCATTCCATTTATATGTTTTCATTATTCCAATTATATAATTTTAAATCATATCCACCCTCCCAATCAACATTATCCTGCCATTTATGTATAATAGTATACCAAAATCAATTTTTTGTATCATTTTTAAATTAAATTACAGATATATTTATAAATATACAATATAATCAAATGTATATGTTAAATTATATCTTTATTTTAATGGTTTTGAATCTTAGGAACTCAACAGTCCCCACATGAGTAACCTTTAAGTGATAGATATGTAACTCCAACTTATCAAAAAAATTTATATGCAAGTACTCCAGTGAGAAGTGTTTCCAAATTTCACTCTACATGAGTATACATTACCCAATTTATATGTAAATACACACAAAATATTATATATTTTTTTTATAAATAATAATTAATTTCCCAATCCAAACACAAAAACCAGTACACATGCCACTGAAGGATGAAGCTATATCAATTTTTAGACCTAACATATAACTATCAATATATATGTATGATAAATTATATTTATATGGACATTTAATCAAAATAATAAATCTATTATTAGTTTATTTGACTATATTCATCAAAATAAGGGAAAACATTATAAATGATGAACACATAATTGTAAAATTGTGCAATTTTTTCAAAAAATTGAAAAAATTGGGAAATTCTATAAATTTTTTCATTATACAGTATATTATATACGTTTCATATTTAAATAAAAATTATAATTTAAAATTTAGCTTACCAATAAATACATTATATATTTTAAATTATAAATAATTTAATATATATATATATGGTATTCTACTATACACAATCATTTAATATTCTTATTCAATTATGTTTTTATATTACATTGGCGAGTATCCAATATTTAATATTATTTAAAACATGATATTGTCAATTATGGAAACCCTATTGTTATATTTTTAAAATATTTATCAAATATGGAATCAAAAATAAACAATTATAATTATTTAAATATATAATTCATATGTCTAAATATATTCATTTCTATATTTTTAGATTAATTTTATATTCACAATCATTTAAAATATTACACACACAAAATTCACTATAAACTCGATATATATATGTTATATGTCGTTCTATGCAACAACTACAAGGTATTTAATTATAAATTTTATATTGTTCAAAAAAATATTTAATATCTCAAATATAATTCACTAATTAATTATAAACATTTTACAACAATATAATTTATCAAAATATTTAATAATTAATAAACATAAAAAAATTTGAGAAAATTTTATTCAATTCACAATTAAGATATTTAAAAATAAGAATTTTTAATGCATGCCATATATTACAATACATCAATGGCATAAGATGAAACATTTTTAACTACCCATTATAATAAATATTTTTATATGACTAATAATAGTTAAGTGTATTGTAAAAATAACACTAGGAATAAAATAGTAATAATAATATATGCCACCATGGGACATTTGAGAACAATCGAGGAATATAGAATCAATATTGTATAAATATTGCACCCATGAAGTTATAATAATATACGATGAAATAGAATATGAGTAAAATAGATTTAATGAATTATGTGACAATAGTATGGTAATTTGGTGAAGATAGGTAATGAAAGGAGGTGCAGAATATGAAATATTTTCCCCATTTATATGTGAATTGTTTTCAAATAATGAATGTTTTATTAGAAGAATATCTCAATAATAATGTTAATAGTTATTTTAACACTATAGATATTTCCCAAATAAAAACAACTTTTCGATCCAATGAAGTCAAGTAATATACTAGTAATTACATGTAATATTATAAAAATATATTGGGGAATTTATTAGGAATGTGAGTGCACCTAGAATCAGATGTAGAATTTACATTACAATGGCCTTTATTAAATCAAACCCTTCAATTCCAACGTTTTTGTTTTTATGTTTTTTATAATATTTATATACATTATAAAACAATTTTTAATAACATCAGGGTAATTTCATTTATAATTTTATTTCAGAATCATATTTCATGTTGATTATCCTGTACCACTAAAGGCATTACAGGGAGAAATTTATTTCCTTTTAACAAAAAAATATAAATAAAAAATCATGATTCTGCTAATCACTAAACCTAATACCAAAAAACACACTATATATAAAAAAAACTAATAAATTTATACGTCAAAAGTTTATTTAATGTTTTGAATTTTTTTAATCATTGATATTTATTATAGATGTGAAAAAAACATAATTCCCACAACATAATTTTTCCTTGGTTTCCCTGAATCAATTGATGCTCTAATAAGATCTAATTATCACCCAAAACATGTTAGTTCTTCCAAACGTATTTGTGTGTATGATACTGTGAGATTAAAAACATATTGAAAATAATTAGGGATTTTGAATAATTTACCAATAGAAATTCAAATTAATACGATTATAAGAAAATATCAGTTATTATGAACATCTATGGTGCATGAATTTATAAAATAATCATTACAAAAAAATTAAATTAAATTCATCAATTAAAGAATTAATCACATCTATCTTAGCAAAACATAATATAGAAACATCATGGATAACTGTAGACTATGATTAAAAAATCAATCCAACCTTTGTTTATCCATGGGTGGGAAAATCATTTATAGAAAACGTATTTAATAAGTGAGAGGACTTTTGACAGTGTACCTATACATACACATATACCTATGTATAACACAACATTGTAGGATAGTAAGAATATATATAAATAATGGGGAAAAATTATAGTAATCACTAATAAGAACAATTGGAGGGATGTAATATAAACACATCTAATTCATGATGGGATAAATAATATTCATGAAGTAAAATTAAAATTTTCATAACCTAGAAACTACAGAGGAGGTATAACTAGTAAAATTAATACTGAAAAATGGCCAACATTATTAATCACATTCATCAATAATTTTTATTCTCAAAAAAATATTCCCATATCAATATACAACCATATAACCTCCATATTTGACATGAATCATGTAAGAAAATACCATTCACATATCAGTATATACATACCATGTGGAACACCTTGAAAATAAAAATGAACATTTATGAATAAAATAATTTTTCCAACCCATATGTTAAGCGGGTTGAATGAAACCCAATAAAATATCAAGTAATATAAGTATATGATTGAATGATAGAGAGGAATGTTTGGATATTGAAAACTAATAATTGAAAATGAGTTTAGTTACAAATTTAAGAGTTAGTTTTGTCTTGAAGCTAGTTGATCAATGTAACCATGCATGGTATATAGTGGGGGTCTAATTCCATTATGAATGGACACTATAGTTGTGGTGTTACACACCCATAGTGGATGATCTAAATCACCTTAGGTCCCATAGATGAGTTGGTCCAAACACCATCGATTGGTTATCCCACCCATAATTTCATAAAATAGGGGGAAACCGACCCTACATATACCAAATTTTATGGAGACCCATAAATAAACTTATACACATCATCACTGGGATACCATAGTAGATGTTTCTACAAATATGAAACTAAATTATATAGATAAATAACCTTATATTAAATAAAAAATATACTCATACAATATCATTTAACATAAATGATATAAAAAAATAGAAGACGGTATCATCCTGAAAAAAATTTATCTCAAGAAATGACTACCCATAGGTCGAATTTACTTTAATGAGAAGAGATATGGGATGTTGATCACATATGAGAATGTATTTGATATATTTCTTTAGAATCAAAGAATTTACTCCAAATCCATTAACTACCATTCTTATAGTTCTCCAAATGGATAGTTAAAAAATTATATACATTGTGTTTGGGCCAGGGGTTTAGAGTGTACAACCCCTCATGGACTAATGCATGTACTACCCATACATTCCTAATTAGATGTCCATCAACACATGTTGTGTGGTCCCCAAAAAAAAATATGTGGTATTTAACATGACACTAAACCTTATCTATCGTAGCTCTAAGATGTAAAAAAAATTTATTGTGAGAACTAAACATCTTATATTTTGGACATTAGAAGCAATTTAATTGGTCACCTTGAAGCTTCATTGTGTCCCCTTATTCACACATCAGTCTAAATGAGGTCAATTTTTTTTGTAACAAATTTGTTTTAAAATTCATTAATCATCGATTTACAACCTCTTGGGGGATTATATAATGATTTTAATAAATATAAATGAATCCCATCCTAACAACTATCATCAACCATTATTATTATCTTTAATTCATCACCATTGATCATTCGTCACATATAATCACTTTATCTAATAATCATCTATGTTACTTATTTCATATTACACCATGAATATCAAAATTAATAATCTTTCAAACAATAATTGTACTCAAATAAACCACCTAAAACATTATGTCATTGAAAATATAATTATTAAAGGTTTAAATGAAGAAATAAAAAATTATTTTTTATATTTTTATTTTAAAGTCATCCTTCGGTCACCACAACTGAAAAAATAAATACTGAATGTATAAAACAATTTAAATTCAATGGTAAATCTATTCAAAATAATTGAACATGTGAAATAATATTATGACCAAATAATACACAAATAAAATTTCCTTACAATAAATAAAATTGTGTAAAAAAGAAATAATCTATCCATAAAGAATAATAAAATGTAGTTGGATTGATTTTTGGTGATGAATTGATCCACGTCAATGCTCTTGGTGGTCCTCAAAAATTTTATTCATCAATTCATGGATACTCTTGTTATTTTATCACATAAATCTTTAAAACTCTCATGTCTCTATGTTTCTAATTTCTGTAATTTTATATTATATTTTTTTATTCTGAGTTATGTTAGTCTTATGAGGGAATTTTCTGTTTTTGTATGATTTTGGTAGGATCATAGTTAGCCAATATAGCTTGTATTAAATGTGAGGTTTAAATGAAACTAGATAATTCATGAAGAAAGATATATATTTCATGAAATATGTACGTTTTTTTAAACTTTGAATTCCTCCCAAAAAAATATTTCTCCACATTGGCATAGGTTGTTGATGGAACATGTTTAGTGAATGTTTTTCCTAGTTGGGATAATAGACAATGTTGGTCATATGTGTCTAGTATGTTTTCAATAATTGGTTTTACAAAGTCTATCACTTTCCCAAATGTTAAAGCTTTTTTAATTTCTTGTATAGAAAACTATGACTTAAGAAGAGTTTTCCCATCTTCTTAAAATATGGAGCTGAATGACACCACTAAGATAATTGTAGCTCTACGACCTCATTCTCTCTTCATTAAATGATTCTATTTATATATTTTCAAGATGATTTTAGGTATTTCTCATTATAATTCACCATTAATTCTTTGATTCTCTATTTAATTATAAATTCATTTCTCCCATAAACCCTAGATAAATTTTGGATAGTGTTAGGGTTACATGTGGCTCTATTGTTAGATTTTTTGTCCCCATGGTTTATGGAAAATTTTTCTATCCTTTTTATTCAAGTCTCTATTAATGGATATGTGATTCATCTTGGTTTCCGATTCATCAATATATGTGTTTCTATGAAATTATTTCACATTAAAATTCATTATTTTATTTTTCTCTATAAATTATTTTCTAACAAAATATTAAACATATGTGATATGTTTTATGATATTGTAAATTGTTTCATTATGTTTTTAGAAAATTACAAAAGGATTATATTAGAAATTAAATGAATAAATTCATGAAATTCAATGTTTTCATGTGATAACGTTCTTGTAAAAATTTATCTATATTTTGTAATTTTTTAAAATTTAATTTTTTTTTTATTTTGAGACTGTGATAGTTTTGAGGGAGTTAAAACTATGTATCCAATGGAGTTTTGTATTTATGTTATGTGTGGATGACAAAAACATTAATATATGTAGTTTTTTAATATATATTAATTGGTGATTTTATAGGTTTTTATTGTTAAACCCATGTGATTAATTCATTAAATTATATTTTCAAATTAATTTGATGAAAAATGATAGCATTTTGAATTGTTTTAGATTTCATTATTGAAAATCATTGTTAAAAGTTGGATAAAATATATTTTTAAATGTTCTTTGATTTACCATGTAATGCAAAGAGTTTTTGAAAAGGATTTTTATAAAACATGAATGTTATTGGAATAACGAGCTCTGTTTTTGTCTAAATTTCCATTTTGTCACATTGATATTAAAATGGTTGATGTGAATGTAACCCCTTGATTTCCCCCATTTACTTTTTTTCATATTTTGTTGGATTATTTATCTATTAGAGTTCAATGTTTCTATCATTATTCATTAGTGAGTTTTGTTTTTTCATGTTTTTATATGATTTTTAGGACATAAATTTTATGTCTATTAGGGGTGATGAGTTATTGTTTGTTGAATGTTTGTTATACATGGACTTCTTCAATATAAAAATCACATCCTATTTTTTGTAATAGGAACCAAGGTACTAAATGGATGATATATGTAGATTTTGTATGTTATTTTATATTATTATATTTGACTTCCAGTCATATAAATAATAAGGTATATATAGGGCTTTCATCTCAATGATTCTTTTGTGGTATAGACAGATTACATCTAATTCAGACATCACACTATGACTGTTATTAGTTCAAGAGTTAGAATATTATTATATGGATATATTCATCATAAAATATGTATCTCATGTGAATCCAATGAATTTTATTATTTATTCATAATTTTTTTATATATATGGCAGTTCGATATAGTTATTCTTCGTTTTATTTCCCCTGTCATTTTTTTATGTGGTACAAATTCATCTTTCCATTGTTATATTCATTGTGATGTATAGTTCCATATTTTTTGTGTATAACCTGCATGTGTTGGGTCTTTACAATTTAAAATAAGTTTAATATTTTGTTTGAGATCATATTATGAAATTGAAGAGTTTTTAATGTGGTTTTAAGTGGATTTCAAATTTGGTTTTTTTAAAATAGATTCATCTGGTGAAATATTTTAACATGATCATTTGAATTTAAATAAAATTGTTGATTTTTATTAAATTTTAATTTGACTAACAATTTATAATATCATAAGATAGTGGGAAAGTGTTAAAACAATTTATTACCTATTTATTAATAATATACCAATTTCATGAATGATGATTATGAATTTATTTTTTTTCCACATTTTATACTTGAAAATAATATATTACATATTTAAATTCAAAATATGATGTATTAATTTACTTTTGAAAAAATGAATAGTTGTACCTTAGTATTATGACCCACAATGATTTGTGTGTCTCCCTCTCTCTCTCTCTCTCTCTCTATCACACACACACACAAACATATATATATATATATATTACATTTTAGGACATAGTATAATTTCGTTTTTATTATTGAGGATAACATGGGGTGTGTATGGTGGTGGTGAGAAACCATAGATTTCATGGTGTTCGCCCGAGATCAAATTGAGATTGTTTATTGTCATTTTTTTCTAAATGTATTTTCATTATGTATAATTGTAATATTCAATTTATTTATAATTTTTAAATTTATGAGATTTTTGGTTATTAGTGTAGATGGATATAACCACTTTATAAAGATTAATTATTTTGGTCCTTATAATAATTAACATTCCTTTCTAATGTCTCAATTTTTTTTAAAATATTCCCAATGAGAATACTATGAATCCCAATAACTAGTTTTAATCCCATAGGGATTGCGAATTTTTTTGGATTTATCATAGTCTTGGTTGGGTTCCATGTTAGATGGAATACATAGTTGGTTAATTATAAAATAGGATATGTAATTTAATATTTATTGGTTATGAACATAATATTTTTGTGTATCAATTTTAATATAAGGATGTCATGAAAAAAATGAGATTATGGATATAGAATTTTGAGATATAATTGTGGGTATACTCTTGTAACCTCTTTCACTTCTAGAATTTCAAGCATATTATTGATGTTGAGTTTGAAATTTTAAATTATTATTTTTATATAATTTATACTATTGAGTTTTAATTTGTTTTGGTCCCCTATGATAATGTAAGACACAATGGGGTTTTATCCTTTATGAATTGGTGAAAATGGTAGAAAAAATATGTTTTAAGGTTCACTTGGATGACTTGGAAAATCATAGGATGCTTGTGAGGTTTATTCTTCCTCTTTTAAACCATGTGTTTCATGATTGGAACATGGTAATTCCAACCAATGTAAAAAATGTGTGAATAAAACTATATATCCCACATTTATCCTTTTTTGTCCTCCCATAATTATGGATTTATCTTGGAGTGACTCTCACTCTTTGGAGGTGGATTGAATAGTATTTATTCCCATATTGTATGTGGTTCTTGTGGAATATTATATATAATTGATGGGTTCTATGTTTGTGCTTGGTTTTGAATTCATATTTTGGGAAATGCAGTTTTTTGTGAATTACTCTTTTGGAATATTAATTATGTGGATTAGTGAGAACTTATAAATATAATTATGAATTAAGAGTGGTGTTGTTACTTTAAATGAAATTTGATTTTTATTGACAATACCTGAATGTTTAGACTTCCAAAAAAAATTAATTTTGAAAATATTTTTGTTCTCTTTCATTATACAATTATGTTAATTTCACCAAGGCTATATTATTTAATGTATTGGATGATTTAGTTTTCAATCGAATTGTTTTTTAAGGGATATTTCCAAAATTACTTGGTGAAAATAATTATAAAAATAATAAAATTAAATTTTCATGTTGTGATTTATGTGTGTCTATATTGATATCTTGTTGTCATAGTGAGATTCATGGATTATGTGGGAATACGTTTTTTAAAAAAATAAATGTGTTACATGTTTCCTATTATTATTCTCCCCCATAATGTACGAAGATGATTCCTTAGTTGCAGAGCCTGTATCGGAACTAAGTGGCCTGATTGATGTGAAACCATACATGATATGAAACCCCTTTATAGACTCCTTGAATTGGTATTTTCTATCATTCAGTGGTGACCAGTGGTTAGTGAATGTAGGGAGGTGTCTATATTATATTTTGGTGATCCAAAATTCATTTTAAATAATAGACAATTAATGAGTGGGTGATTCTAAGAGTGTGGTCATTAATTTTTTCCAAGACTGTGGGGATTCAATAATACCTTCAAATCTTTGTAATGTATTGAATTGTGATCCCCTTAGGATGCCATTTGTCTAGTGGTTATTTTGAAATTCTAGGAATGTCAAAAAAGGTGTTATGATTTTTATTCAATCATTATTGTTACCAAAACATAAGATTTTATATCAACCACTTCTTAAATATTCTATTATGTGCACTAAATTTGGTCATTATTCATTATAGAATTCTCATTTATTTGTTGAAATTACCGACCCAATTTTTGGTTCAGAATTACATGCATCTAGACTAAAATAATTTCTGTAGGTTTTCAAGGAGGTCATTTGGGTGGAAACTGACTAATATAAGAATCATATCATGGATTAATCCTTAGTTACATCAGGTGGAAATAAGAATAATCCATAAAAAGAGAATATGCACAGTGATATAGAGGATGGGGAAAAGTATGTATTATGGGATGTAGGAATACCAAATGTAATTCATGTTTGGAGATTTATAACATTTTTTCCATACAGTCTTACATCTTCATGATTTTTCCTCTATTATTTCCATTTGTTTCATCGTTAGGTGTTTTGTATTTTGGGATTTTGGAAATGGTATTCGGCTTAATAATTATGTGTATTTTTGGTTTTTGCAAACATTCCTTTGATCACTGTAATCATTGTTTTTATCATCATATATTTTTGATGGAATATTAAGGATGGTTCCTTTTTAGTGTTTTTGTGGATGTTGTTGTATAAAAATTATTGTAATCCTTGATTCATTTGTGGAATATACCCTATGTGGAAAAATGTAATCTATAGATATGGAATACACAATTCATTTCAATCTAAATTTTAGTTCCTAATTAATATGACTCAATTTTTAATGATTTTTCCATGAGAGGTATGGGGAGCATGATTTGGTAAAAAAGGTATGTGACCCTCTAGTAGAGTATGGTAATCTAGTTGTTGTTTTTTTTCATTTATGATTAATTTTTTGTAGTGTTTTGGTTTTAAAATGTAGTATATACAAATTTTTTGGGACCCGAGTTTAGAGATCAAGTCGTTATGTTTCATATCTTTGTGGGTTTTTATCTTTCCTTTGGTGTTTGAATATTTTTTTTGATATTAAATTTTACTTATAGTTACTCGATTATTCTAGTATTAAATTCATAGAGATTCTAAATTTGAGACACCATGTTAGAGGAATTACTAATTATGAGGTTACCTTATCATGTATCCTCTTATTTTTTGGAAATCATCTATGGGTTTTGATTCAATTATTTATAGAGTATTGGGGTACCTTCTGGTTGATCTGTTTGAACAATATTATGATATAGGCTATCAGTTATGATGTTATATCCTATTGAATAGAATATTTAGTTATTAAATATTTAGACATCTTATCTCACATTACAACTATAGACATTTTTGGGGTAGAATGCCTCACTATGGGGAGTTTGGGTATCCCATCATTTTTGGGTGTTATTGAAATTTTATTGTTTTATCTAATATACTATTTTTTGAGTTATATTATTTTATGGATGGAATTTTTAGATTATGGAACATTTTTTGTTGGAACATAATTAACCTTAATGGTTTGTAATAACAGTTTAGTGCCCATATGGATGGGGCCCTCATGGTGATATCACCTCTTTTAATGACTTCTACATGGATTTCCAACTCATGCAGAGATCAAAAGATATTGTGTGTATTATTTTGTGTTCACCAAGACAAAAATATGTGTGAATCATGGTATGGTAAACCGTGTGATGAAATTATTCTAGATCATATTGACGAGGATGTAAGATATGCACAGTTGGTGCATATATTGGAAAACCATATACCCAGACCATATAGTTTAGTAGTGGATAAAATTTTATGAAATTCCAAAAACACACTCTTTGAATTATGGGGGGTGGATTCACTCCATTTCATCCCAGATAACATCTTCAAAACATTGAGAGATCATGGAGGAGATCCAACCCCCTCCAATATTGATTCATAAAATGTTATTGGGGATTTCCACATGGTTTTCAGGTATTTCACCAACTCTTAATATGTGAAATCCTTAACTTTAACTTTTATTTTGAAAATGGATACCCCAATTTACCTAGATTTCATTTGAAAAAAATAGGCTTTCGAGGTCATTTAATTTTAGGATTTTTCATGTTTATAGTTTTTTTACCATTTTCAAATCCCTTTTTATGTAATTTATTTTGAGGGTGAAACATTTCAGATGGCTTTTGACATCTTCAAAGATGTTGTTTCAATGAAATTGTTTCCTTTAAAATATAATGATTTATTTTTCTTCTTAAATTTATTTTTATCGATCTTAAGAATATTTTTAATATCCAAATATATATTTGAAACATTTTAATTTTTTTGTGTGATTTCAATAATGGAGTTCTCTTTGAATGTCATCATTTTCATGTATCACTTATAATGGTTTCATGCTATATGTTTTTTTAAATGATTTATGGATTTTGAAATTGTTTTAAATATAATTATTTTATTTTATTTTAGTTTTCAAGGAGTGAAAAATATTTTATGATTGAAGTATCATATTAATGTAAGGTTTTGACTTCAAAAAGATTTAATTTTTTTAATGTATTTCAAATTGTATGTTAAAATTATTTTTTGGACTACCCCTAGTGAGAAATAACTTATTTCATCATTTGAAATTTATATTATTGAAACATATATAGTTTTTTAATGTTTTGTATTCTAAAAAACAATTTATAATGGTGTCTTTGAATTTTTTTTAAAAGGTGTATTTTTCTATTAGAATTCGAATAGTGTTTAGAATGGTTCCTTAAAAAATGTAAAAGGTATTAGAATCCTAATACTTGTTTTTCTATTTATGGATCAATCTAAATGTTAGTAATAAATGGTTTATTTGATTAATGCCCCTTAATTTAACCTATTACTTGTTTACCCTTTGATTAAGATTTTTTTCCATATAAGATAGTAGTGTCTCATCTTGTGGGGTAAAATTAATTTTTATATCATTAGTGTATGTGATGTCATTGCCATTCATATTTATTCTATCATGGGGTGATTATTAGTTATTATTTTGGTCTTCTATTTTAGACTTGGATATCTTTTACTTTATCCTAATTTACCGTTGTTGGTCTTGGGATAATATTCACAAAGTGGCGGATAAAAGTATATTTTTATAATGTGATCAAACACCACTAGTGCCCATCTTTTTATTTTAGGAACACGTTCTTATTGGGGTTTTCATCATAAACACATATTTGTTTCATAGTTTGATAACATATATTTTTACTTCAACATATAATAGAATTTGGTCCTCAAAATGAATATTCTTATATAAAATGATGTATCTCATGTTAAGGAACCAATTTAGATCCCTTGAGATAATTAATTTATTGTCTATTAATTGAAATACAATAGGTTTCCCTTGTTCTTGTTCATAGGACCCCCAACTATTGGTGTTGTCATAACAATTATTATAACCATTGTTAGATTCTATGTAATGTGTGGAACCAATCATTAGTTTACATGACCTAAATGTTTGTGATCATTCATTTAAAAAATGATTTTTTTTTGTAGGAAAAAATGTTTCAATTTTGAAGATTCTTATATATGTTTCTTAGGTGGATTTCATTATTTTTAATTATCTTTGAATATGGATTATATTGTTGAAATGTTCGTAAAGTGATTGTTTTCATTTAAATAAAACATCTCAGTAGTTTTTGAGAAATTGTATTGGGTGTGTACTTTTTAAATGTAATAGCCAACATGTAATTCATACAACCTGTTATTATATGTTTATTAATTCTTGAGATGTTCATGGAAGTATAATTATGTAATATTTATATTTTCATAAGTTATATATTATAAGATTAATTTCAATATTTATTTTTAATACAGAATTTATGAATTGTCATATAAAGTAAATTGTAAGATTTAGTGATTTTGGTGAACAACTAGGTTTCATTATCTGGATACAAAATATTTTCAGTTATTTTTTTCATTCAAATTATGTTTTGACTCTTGTGGCCGACATGGGTTGAGTTTGGTGGGGTTGAGAAACCAATTATTACATGGAGTTTCTTGAGGAATTACACAAGTAAGTTTTTAATGGTTTTTATGTTTTTAGTATTAAATCTATATTCTGCATTTTATAATTCAGTTTATGGATAATATATATATTTATGTTAATGGGTATGATTATTTTATCTGGTTAATACATATTTACAGTGTTTATTTTGTTGGTCAGAGTGGAAACTCAAGAGGGGGTGTATTGAGTTCCAATAAAAAAATTCTATTTAATAGATTTGAATTAAAACCCCAATTAAAATAACAAGATAAACTGTAGTTAATTTGTAATACAGTAAGGGTTCAGTTAGGTTCTCAAGAGATATGTTAGTTCATAGTTATTCTAATCTATGGACTAGATTAGAATTCGAAACTAACCTACTGGTTTACAATTAATAAAAACACTTTAAAATTTAACTATCAGAGTTACTCTAAAATAGATTTATATTTAGAGCACTTATCAATGGAATATTCAAAATAGTATTAACAAAGGAAATATGGACAATAGTTTTGAATCAATATGATCAGTCTGAAGAAGAGACTTAGACCTATCAAATAGTTTTATTTGAACAATGATTGACACTCTGGTTCGGGGTTTTACAATAGTATTCAGACATATCAGGCCCTCAGTCCTCTACCACAATCCATCAGGTGTAAAATAAAAACAACAGAACACAGGTTTTTAATGTCACACTTGACCTATACCACTATCCACAGTGGGATACATGATTATAATGGTGAAATTTAGTTAGGATTTAGAAATCCTTCAGTTCCGCACAAGAGACAGTGTGTGTCAAAACAGATAAAATCACACACTACTTGCAATGTAATGAAAAATATGATCACAACAAAGAAAGAATTTAGAATATAGTTTAGAATTATCTTGTGTGATGTCAAAGTAGCTTTGGACTCCTTTGGATTGAAGCCGATGAATCTTTGAGTCCTCTTCTGAAAGCTGTCTAGAAAATAAAGTGTCGTGAATTTTGTTTCTTCACTTCCTATGTGGGTGTTCATCTTAGATATGAGAGTATTCCATGTGGCTCTTGAATCTTATTTTTTTAAAAAATTCTTGATGTGTATAATGGTTCTTCTCTTTTTTTATTCGAGTAGTTGTTTTTGTCTTAGTGTGTACACCTCTTATATCCACCATGTTATCTTTTTCGCAAAAAATGATGTCCTTTTAAACTCCACTATCCTATAGACATAACAATCATTGCTCGTGCATGTACCTCGTACCGTTCTACGAATTTTCCTACATACAATATTAAATTAATGTCAGAAACATTAGTTTGTATACATAAGACTTTTAGAAATAAATTTTAATTAATAAAATTGAAGTAGTTATTTATATCAATCGGTGATTAATCTTAGTATTATTGTCTCTAGTTTGAAAATATTGGTACGTCATCTTCATTGTGTTATCTTCGGTGTGTCATACATCAGTTTTGGTCTTCCATATTTTGTTTTTCATCTTCAGTTCATCATAATTCAGTTCGAAATATTTGGTGTGTCTTACTTTGGTTTCAGTATGTTATCTTTGGTTTTAGTCTATTGACATCTGTTTTAGTCTGTCAACATTGTTTTCTGTTTGTCGACATCAGTTTCAGTCTGTCCACATCATTTTTGGCATGTCAACTTCAGTTTCGGTCTATCGACTTTGTATTCTGTTTGTCAACTTTAGTTTATTCTGTCGACATCGGTTTCGGTCTGTCGACTTCTGTCTATCAACCTTCGGCCCATCATACATCAGTCTGTTGTACTTCAGTTTTAGTCTATTGACATTAGTCTGTCATACTTCGATCTTTCGTACTTCGGTTTGTCATACTTCAGTCTATCGTACTTCGGTTTCGGTGTCTCATCTTCGGTGAGCCATACATCAGTCTAAGAAATATTAAAATTAATATTCCTTGAATATACCATTACATGATGAATTGTTAATAAATGTATATGTAGAAAATCATTTTTAAACATATTGATTCATGACATATAAGAAAATTAATTATTAAAGTATATCTTTCTGTTTGAAAAAATTGATTCACATATAAATATTATAATTGTCATTAATGATATGAAGATATATAATAACATAATTTCGGATTATGAAAAATACAATATCATGAAGGGTCCAACAATATCTCTTTTGGGATAATAAAAAATTATTGAATATATGAAAATCTATAGAATAACCACTGCTTCAAATACTTGTACAATATAAATAATTTTTGATATTGATAGAATTTATTTAAAACAGATCGCCCCATCACTAGACAGATTAATTAGAGTATATTCCACCTTGGTTTCTCATCATCATTACTTCATCCCACTTTCTCATATTTCATTCTGAGATTCTTCCCCTTTAGGGATTAACAATAGGTAAAATGTAGAAAGGAATAAGACAGATAAAAGAGGGAGGCCAAAAGGAATTTCATTCAAAATCATAAGATTACAAAATAAACAGAATGAAAAAACTCCCTATTAAAAAGAGACAATACATCCCTATGTTTTGGGGTACATAAGTGATTTTCCTTTGACTGAGGGATCCACAGGAAAAGGTTTGCGAGTGGAAAAGGATGGAGGTGACTAGATGACAACACCAGGCATGGGAACTCTTGTCGGAATAGGGGCTACTAGGGTAAGCCTTCCTTCTGACAACACATGACTTGGAGACAACTTAGTAATTATCAGTCGAATGAATGTAAGAGATTGAGTGACAATCATTAGAGCATGAGGCTGAGAGGTAGTAATAATTGAAGCAGTTAAAGGAACTGCAATAGCCTCAGCCTAAATATACAGATATGGTTTAAGTAGGTTGATGAAATTATTAATGAATTTTCCTCCATATTGCATTCCCTTATCAAAGTCATTTTTTTCTATAAAATTATTAAGTAAAGCTGTAATCACATTAAATTTGAGAACATTATTTTTTAAAGCTTTTATGACTGGGGAAATTTGATGATTTTTTTCTACAAATTTGAAACTATTTATAAGATCATTCTTGTTATATATCTTAGTGAAATACTTATCCACCATTTCCCGAGTTTCCATCTGAGCTACAGAGGCTTCATTGGTGCATTTTCTTACCATATTGTACACTTTATCTATATTTTGATGTACCTTTTCAAGGGTTTACTTATCTGAAGAAATCTAGAGTTTCTGAATCTCCTCTCTCATCATAGTATTGAGACACTATAAATCACCAATTGTGCTTCTCCCAGTCATGATCTACATGGACCAGTTAACATTTTTCCGAGCTCCTCGTTCTACATTTACAAATCAAGACTGAGTAGATAAGTTACCAAGTTCCTACGAACTTTTTGAACACCAATAAAAGAGGGCATGAAGTCAAATTTCAGGGAACTCAACTCATTGCCAATTTTTATTTCTTATTCTCACAGCGATGTATTGTATTTAATAATAGTTTATGTTTTAGTAATAGGATTTTGTTGAATCTCTTGAATCAAACTTTTTTCAATTTTTGTTGCATCACTATTTGAGATACTGAAATAGTTGGAGGAATCATTTAGGTATCCTATTGAAGCTATCACTGAATCACATATCTCATTCTTAAACATTTCAATATCATCTTTAGTCACATAGTCACTAGGAACTGACTGAGAAATTGGGACAACTGCAGAAGATACAATTGTTGGAACATGTGTCATAGGCTCTGGTGAGTATCGACTTGAGCAATAGGAAGAGTAGTTACCATCTGATCATCTGAATCATAATCTAACCTGAAGAGAATATATCCTATACTACTATTCCACTCTCTAGCACTGGTCCAATCTCTTGTCTCAATGATATTAATTCATACCCTTCTTCTACAAGGATCAATAAAAAAATATAGAGAACCAATTTATTCATCTATATCTCTGGAAAAAATTCCTTGTCTTGGGATAGTAAACAACTGAACATCAGGTTCTACCTGAGCTCCTGCTTCTTCAGCTTCGATAGGTACTTCCTCAATTTTGGGCATAGGAACTAAATTTTCTTCTTCCTTTCATGCAACCATAATATCATTCATTTCCAAAATGATTTCTTTATTTTCACCAATGGGATAGAGTGGTCGGTCCTCATGTCCAGCACCTCTATGATCATCGTCCTATTGATCAGGAGGCTGTAATCTATCCCCATATCCATGAACAGAGTCTTCACTAGATCTGTCAACAACCTGTTGTCCCACTTTTAGAGAATCACTCACATGCTCAACAATTCCTACATCATTACCATTATCCCCATCATCATCATCATCACAATTATCATCAATATCATCATCATCAGATTCCTAATCTGATTAGCTAACATAACCTTCATCTCTAGTAACTTTAGTTTCATCCTCTTCTTCATCACCTAGAATAGTTCCTCTTAAAGGAATTTCCTTATGAGGAGTAGAAGGTCCAAAATTCATATTACTTGTACTTTCAGCGATATCAGGATCACTGTTCTCATCAAAAGGAGTTATTTTTTCCCGAGGCACATCAGCCTTAGCATCCTCATCAGAATAGACAGGCACATCTCCATGTTTGTGACCTAGATATACATGATCCTTTGGTCTAGAGGGATGCTCAACTGGATTGAAATCCTTATATATTCATTCTTAATCTCATACCCAACATCACATCCTTGGGTTCCAAAATATCTTCATCCTTTTACAAATGTCTTTTTTAAGATATTAACCACTAAAGGCAGTTATCATTTTATCTCCATCTTCCACACAATCTAATTTCATCAACATAGCAGAAATAATTCTTGGATAATGTAAACATGCTTCTTTCCTAGATGAATTAATCAAATAAAAAATATGTACCATAATATATTTTCACAAATTCTCCTTTATTCCATATTTCAACAAAATTTTCAATAACACATCCTGATATTTCACCAGAGATAAATAGTTCTTCCTAGGGAAGATTTTATGTTGAATGAACATAAACATCAATCTCACTTCTCCTTCAAAATCATTTTCAATAGTTCTCTTGGATTCTTTATTTCTAGTGAGCTCCTTTAGAGAATCATTATATGAAAACAAATTTGATGAAGGTGGAATATTACCAAGATATTCATCCTTGACACCTTTTGGAGGTACCTCTAAGAATTCACCCCATTCCTTGAAAGAGAAAACCACTTCCTTTCCCTTTACTACAGACTTCATCATTAAAACCTCGGGATCATCCAGCGATATTCTTAAATGTTGATAGAATTCATGCACAATTTGGTGATAATAAGGTCTTTCATTGTTGATAAACCAACTTATCCACCCTTGATATTAAAGTACCTTTAGCAAAAATGAGCATCTTGATAGATGACACTCAGGAGACACTACTTTTTTAGCTGTGACAACCCGAAATTCGAAGCATGGTTTCCCAATCCCAGTGGTTTCACCCTTATGATGCATAGCAGGAGGAGATTTTTTAAGCTCTTCCATTGCACAGTTAGTCCTTTCCATGGAAAACTGTGGATTCTAACAGGGTTGAGAGGTCAAGAGTCGATAGAGAGAGAGTGACTAAATGTAGGAGGTTTTAGGGCTATGTCGAAGGTAAAAGGTCTAGATGGATTGGACATAATATATCATTTAAATATTTTAAATCCTAAAACATAAAATTTAAATGCGGAAAATTGATCGAGATAAAACAACGTCATTTTCCATAAAGCACACAGAATTTACACAACAACCCTTAAATGTATCGGTGTCAAAAAATCGGTTTTATGAAGATCAGTTTCACAAAAATCATTTTCATATAAATTAGTTTTACAATGATCAGTTTTAGAAAGATTAGTTTTACAAAGATGTGTTTCAGAAAGATTGTTTTCATAAAAATCAGGTTCTAAAAGATCGGTTTCCGAAAGATCGATTTCAGAAAGATCATTTTTACAAAGATTGGTTTATGAAAGATCTGTTTAAAAAAGATTTGTTTTAGAATGATTGTTTTTACAAAGATCATATTTTATAATTATCGGTTTCAGAAATATCAGTTTTATAATGATCAGTTTCATAAAAATTGGTTTTAGAAAGATTAGTTTCATAAAAATCTGTTTTAGAAAGATCGGTTTCGTAAGAATAATTTTTAGAAAGATCAGTTTTACAAATTTATCATTCCTAGTTCATTTATGATGAAATTAATTATCTCAGAATTTAAGGGTTTAGTAAATATATCAGCAAGCTAATGTTCAGTCCTAATAAACTGAAGACTAATATCACCCTTTTGATAATTATATCTCAAAAAGTGATGTCTTCCATCAATATTCTTTGTTCTAGAATGGTATATTAGATTTTTATAAACGTTAATAGTTCTTGTGTTAAAACAGTTAATGAAGACATATTTGAATTGATATCTATAGTCCAGTAAAGTGTGTTTCATCCACATAATTTTTTCACAACAACTACCAGTAGCAATGTATTCTGCTTCGGTAGTAGATAATGAAGCTGAATTCTGTTTTTTTACTGAACGATGATACTAGTGACTTGACTAACATGTGACATGTCCCAGAGGTGCTTTTTTATATCTATCTTACAACCATCAATGTTAGCATCTAAATAAATTATTAAATCAAACTTTTATCCTCTTGGATAAAAATGTCCTATGTTGGGATTATATTAGAAATATTTGAAAATAATTTTAACAGCGTTTAAATGAGATTTTTTCAGAATATATTGAAAGCTATCACACACGCATACACTGAACATAATAATAGGTTAACTAGCACTAAATTAGATAAGAATCCCTATCATGCCTCTCTAGTTGGTTGGATCAACTGATTCTCTAGATTCATCAGCATCCAACATACATGTGGTACTCATAGGTGTATCACTACCATTACTACATAAATAATATTTAGAAGATCCAAAAATTATATCATATACTTATATTTTCACTATCAAAACATATTTGGAAATCATTTTAATAAAAAATTTAGGATCTGCTATTACTTTTGCAAAACCTTTTGAAATAAGATAGTAGCTACGTCTATCATACCATGCTCTTGGAGATTGCTTTAGACCATATAATGCTTTTGAATGTTTAAATACATGATTTGAAAAGTGGGGATTTGTAAACCTCATGGGTTGTTCCAAAAATTAATCCTCAACAATATACCCATTTACAAAATCACTTTTGACATCCATTTTATAATGTTTGAAATATAGATGAGCTGCATATGAAAGTAGTATCCTAATGGACTCTAACCAAGCTAAAGGTGCAAATCTCTACTCATAGTCTATCCCTTCCTTTTGAATATACCCATGTGAAACTAATCTATCTTTGATTCTAATAATTTTTCTATACTCATCATCTTTGTTTCTAAAAACCCATTTAGTGAATAAGGTCAAAGTGTCTTTTTGTCATTCAACTAGTTCCCAGAATTTGTTTCCTTCAAATTTATTCAATTCTTCTTGCCAATTCATAACCCAAAATTCATCATTTATAGAATCAATAATATTTTTGGGTTCATTCTATGAATGAAATGCTTGATGTTCAACCTGGTTTTTGGGTGAATATCTAGTTTGTGACCCTCGATTTAAATCTCCTACTACAACATCTAATGGATGATACTTGAGAGTTATAATACCTCTAGAATGATTTGAACTAGACTTTTCCTAATTGTATATTTTTTGAGACTCAACAGGTATAGATTCTGGATGGTTCCTTGAACTGGTCACCTTTACTGGGGATTCACTTTCATTATCATTAAGGTTAAGAATTGACATATCTTCCTCAAGATTTTCAATAGAGGATTTTGGCTCCGGTGGATCCATCTCCTCAAACATGACATGAACTGAATCTTTCACACATTTGGTCTTCTTATTGAATACTCTATAGGATTTAATCAAGATTGGGTAACATAGGAAAATTCCATCATCACTCTTGGAGGCAAATTTTTCAAGATTATCTGTAGTGTTAAGGAAAAAACTTTGCAACCATGAACTCTGATGTAATTAATCTTAGGCTTCCTTTTGTTCAAAAGCACATAAGGGGTCTTCATACGAATAGATATAATAAAAACTCCATTAATCATATAAAATTCTATATTTAAAGCTTCATCCCAAAAATAAAGAGGTAATTTATATTCACTAATCATAGTCCTTGAAATTTCATGAAGGGTCTTATTTCTTCTTCCCACGACTCGATTTTGTTGAGGTGTTATAGGAGAAGAGAAATTGTGACTATAACCATTGTCTTAGCAATAATATTCAAACTCCTGATCTTTAAACTCACGGCCATGATACCTTCTTAAGGACTTAATTTGATGTCCACTATGTTTTTCCAAAGACATAGTGTATTTGATAAAGTAAGAGAAAGCTTCACTATTGTGAGATAGAATGTATACCCATGTGTACCTAGATAAATCATTTACAAGAACATAAACATTGTGATTCCCATTTAAACATGAAACTCATGATGTTCGAAAAAAATCCATGTGAACCAACTCGAGAGGTTGAGAGGTAGAAAATTCTATCATTGATTTGAAAGAATCATTTTGTTGGTTTTTCTTTTGACAAGTATTGGACACTTTGATATGTGGGAATTCCAATTTAGGTAAGTCTCTAACTAAACCATTCCTAGTTAGTTTCCTAAGAGAGTGCACATTTCAGTGTCCTAATCTTATATTCCACAAACAAGATTCTTTATCAAAATAATTTAATCAAGAACAATTTTCCTTAGCTAATGAATTTATGTCAACATCATACACATTTTCATTTATGAGAGAAGTAAATATAAAATCGTTTTGGGAATTAAAAACATTGCATGCATCATTTTCAAATTTGACATTGAAACAATCATCACAAAACTGAGAGATGCTATGTAAATTGTACTTTAATCCATAAACAAAAAGTAATTTAGAAATTAATACTATGTTAGGGTTACCGATCTAGCCTAATCTAGTGATTTTTACCTTTCCATTTCACCAAAAGTTATGTGACCACCATAAACCATTATTAGGATCCTAAAGAATGAGTAGTCTTCAATCCTATGTCTGGAGAAGCCACTGTCAATGTACCACAGATCCTTACAAGAACTCTTTAGGGAACATCCCAGCAAAACTGATTAGATATGGGGTAACATTGGTACCCAGATTATCGTGGGTACTGATGGTTAGCATGTAACATTTTGGGAACCCATAATTGTCTCATAGAAATCCTATAATTTGAAGATATATTTTGATAGAAAAATACTTTGTTTGGTCATTTAGAGAATTGTAATTCAATAAATTGTCCATTACATGAACTAGCAGTAAATTTTCCTGATTTTGGAATTAATTTAGTTCTAATCATACTTCTCTTTCGAGGATGATATCCTAGAGCAGTTGTATATTTTGGGGAAATTTTTTTTCCAGGAAACTATGTTAGGGTATCTTTACCAGTAGTATATTTTTCAAGGTCCTTATTTAATTTATCTTTTTATTATTTGTGATTGGTATTTTCTTTTAACAGGTGAGCACATGTTTCTTTATCAACATCAAGACATGACTTGAAATTTTCAGTTAAATCATAGTGTCAATTTAATAATTTGTACTTGTCCTTGAGATCATTAATGGTATTCTGAATAATTTCAAAATATTCAAATAATTCATCCTTAGTAACATATTCATCATTTTTCAACTCACTCTTATTTCCATAATATTAATAATTATGTATATTAGATTTAAGTGTTACCACGGATGTTTCTGTCTTGAAACATAAGTCGGCATGATTGTTCTGTTCACTATCAAAAGCATTATATCCACGTGAGCTGTCTTCTGAAGCACTCCTAGTATCTTTTATAGCCTTTTTATATCCTTTTCAATTGTCTTCATTTTTACTCTTAAATTTAATCTTGGGATAGTCTACCTTTAAATGAACTTTTAATTTAAATTAATACCAGATTATATCATTTGAGTTGTCATTCCATTTTCTGTCTTTCTTCCATTGTCCTTTTCTATCATACTTTCCCTTTTAGTTTGACTTACTGAAGAATTTCATCTTTTGGAAGAACTTTTTGATCCTTCTAGCAATATTATCCATATCCTCATCACTATCTGAATCTGACTCTTCCCTAGTGAAGCTGTATACCAGAACTTGACCTTTTTCTTTGTTTCTTCCCTTTGAGGTAGTAGTCTTGATTGATAGTGATTTCTTCAATGGTTCCTCATCAACTTCTTGATTCACCTAAAGTTCTTTCTCAAATATCATATGTTTTACAATTTTTTCATTCAATGGAAGCTTGCTTATATCACTGGTTTCTCAGATGGAAATAGATGTTCCCCTCCATCTATCAGGTTGGCATCGAAGTAGCCTCATGATCTTGTCCTTATTGTCCACTGGTTTTCCAAGAAGACCCATATAGTTCACTATATCATTAAACCTGTGATACAATTCAATTATTGTTTCATCATTCTTCATTTTACAACTATCATATTTAATAGTGTATGTATTTAGTCTCATTTCTTTAACATTAGTTGTTCCCTCATGAGAAATAGAAAAAGTATCCCAAATTTCTTCTTCAGTTTTACAAGCAGACATTTTATAGAATTCATCATCACCTATACAATAGTACAAGGCATTCATTTCTTTACAATTGTTAGTATAGGTAGCTTTAGTCAACTGAGGCCATGTATCCCGAACAGTAGTAGGTAATGTATGTTTTTCTTTGATTGTGTCCCATATTTCATGTCTCATACTCTCTAGATAAATTTTCATTTTTAATTTCTATTGAGCATAGTTATTACCATAAAAGAAAGGTGACCAGTTAGTAGCAGCACCCTCAACTCTAGTTTCTATATTTACGTAAAAAATTTATTGAACTAAAAATTTAGATATGATAGAAGATTTATAATCTTTATGATACAACTAAAATCATAGTTGAATGTAATTTAAAAAAAATCGACAATAAACAATCCTATCATACAAAATGTTGGTCGGAGTGGGAACTCAAGAGGGGGTGAATTGATTTCCTATTAAAAAAATTTATTTAAATGATTTTTATTAAAAACCCTAAATAAAATAACTAGATAAACTATAAAGAATATTAAATAAACTACGGTTTCAGTTAGATTCTCAAGAGATTGGTTAGTTCCCAGTTAATCTAATCTGAGGATTAGATTAGCTTTGGAAATTAATTTACTGTTTTAAAATTAATAAAAACACTTTCTAGTTTAAATATCTTAGTTAATCTAAAATAGATTTATATTTAAAGCACTTAGTAGCGGAATATTAAAAAAAAAATTAACAATGGAAAAATGCACAGAGTTTTTAGATAAGTGGTCTGGTCTCAAGAAGACACTTGGTCCTCTCAAATATTTTTATATAAACTATGATCCTCACCCTTGATCAGGGTTTTAGAAAAGTACTCATATTGTTCAGTTCCTCTGACCTCTACCACTATTCTTCATGGTTAAAACTAAAACAACAGCTCATAGGCTTTCCAGGTCACACTTGACCTCTACCACTTTCCACAGTGGGATACGAGATTGTAATGGAGAGATTAAGTGAGGATTTAGAAATCCTTTAGTTTCGTACTGGAGATAATGTTTGTCATAACAGACAGAATCCCACACTGCTCGTAATGTAAAGAAAAATAAGATCATAGAAAATAAAGAATATAGAGAAGAGTTTATAATTCTCATGTGTGATGTCAAAGTAGCTCTGGACTCCTTTACATTGATGTAGATGAAGAATTGAGTTCTCTTCAGGAATTTTTCAGGAAAACAGAGTCTTGTGAATTTTGTTTCTTCACTTCTAGTATGGGTGTTCAGCTTGGATGCGAGATTATTATAAGTGTCTCTTGAATCCAATTTATGAACATCAATTCTTGATATGTATAAGTGTTATTCTCTTTTGATTTTTGAGAACTTATGTCTGTCTCAGTGTGTACACCACTTATCTCCACCAAATTACCTTTTTCATAAAAAAGATGAGATCCTTTTATACTCCACGATCCTCTCAACATAAGGATATTTGTACGTACATGTACCTTGTAATTTTCTATGGATTTTCCTACAGACAACATTAAATTAATGTCAGAATCAACAATTTTTCTACATATGAAACTTATAAATAAATTTGAATTATTAAAATGGATTTTGTTATTTATATCTATCAGTGAGTATTATTCAGTCTATTTTATTCAGTTTGATAACATCGGTATGTCATGTATGGTGTGTCATATTTGGTGTGTCGTAAATCAGTTTTGGTCGGTCTTCTTCAGTTTTCCATCTTCAGTGTGTCATACTTCTGTTATTCATCTTTGGTGTGTCGTGATTTGGTTTCGGTCTGTTATCTTCATTTTCATTCTGTCAACTTTGCTTTCAGTCTGTTGACTTCGGTTTCGGTCGGTTGACTTTGGTTTCGGTCTGTCAACATCGATTTCAGTATTTCGACTTCAGTCTATCATACTTCTATCTTTCATATGTTGGTTTGTTGTACTTCGTACTATCTTACTTCAATTTTGGTCTATCGACATCGGTCTGTCAAACTTCGGTCTATCGTACTTCGGTCTATCGAACATCGGTCTGCCATACTTCAGTTTCGGTGGGTCATTACCGATGAGTCATAATTCATACTAAGAATGATTATAAAGAGTCTGTATGGAATATACCATTAAAGGATGAATTGATAATCAATGTATATATAGAAATACATATTTAAACATATTTATTCATGAATTATAAGCAAATGACTTAGTAAATTATATGATGTTGTTTGAAAAAATTTATTCATATATAAATATTAAAATTGTCGTGAAAGATATGAATATGTATATTGACATTAATTATGATTATAAAAAATAAAATATCATGAATGGTCCATCATATTTATTTCGGATCATGTATTTATTAAATAAAGTATATTTAATCACAAATATTTAAATAATAAATCAAAAATATATTCCAATATTTAAAATAATGTTGTTTCTTGCCTCTGGATATCGAAAACATGATTTCAGACCAGTGTCAGGACTGGTTAGATTCTCAATTAGTTGATATCCTAGGATTGTTCACATTATTTCGTGCTACATTGAGTCTTTTTCCACCTCAATTATTAATGTTATTGACTTCACAATGAGACATGAAATATTGTGGTAATGTATAAAATATATTAGGTCATTCATTAAATTAGAAAATTATTCCATTTATTTAATTTAATTTATTTAATTCGTCTAATATTTTCCAATGATTTATCATTATCTTACGGTTCAATGTGATTGAACCTTATGACATACATAGTGTAAAACTCATATGCCTGACTCAAAAGTTTTATCATATTCCCTATAGGAGGATCCATTCAATTAGAAAAACATTATTACTCAAAACATGATCGGACACAATTTAATGTATTTAATCTTTTTATAATATCAATTCTCTATTCGTATTCCCCACAAAATAATACCAATCATTGAATAAAAACAAAATATAATATATAAAAATATTCTAGTGTTACATACACAGAAAATTTTGTCTTAATATTAATTACACCTTCAATTACTTTTATTTCTTAAATTTGAACCTGTTAAAAAGGTAAGGGTAATAAAAAGACATATATCACACAAAGATTGATGTGATATATTAATGGTCCCCATACCTCCAAGGATCTCACACCATTGGAATGATTAATAAATAAACAATCACATTAAAATTATTATTATTTTAACCAAATACATATAAATGAATAATTTCATCTAGAAATGTAATTATCCTAGTTGAAAACATTTAATAGTTCATGAACAAAACACCTATGTTTTGACATCATGATGATGTTATCCACCTGATCTATAAATGATTGAAAATACAATCAGTATGAAACTTTTCCAAACCTATGCAGAATATAGAATTCTAAAATTAACATTTATGATAAAATATGACCCTAACCAAAGATAGAATTAGTGGGACACACTAATGAACCCATTTCGTCTTTACTAGAACTCCATGGTCCTATAATGTCATTTTCCATAATATTTGTTTCACTCCAAGAAGTCAACATATTCTCTATGACCAATAGAATATTCTAAACCATTTCCCACCCGATCTTTAGTCCAATAAGGGACAACTCGCTATTCTTTATCCCATGATTGAGTGATATATATGGTCTCCTATAAAAATTCAAAAATTTATCTCTATGTATTGTGTTGTGATATATATTACATTACAAAAATTCTAACAATGGTTGGTAATACTCTCAACTCTAAATGAAGTTAAACATGAAGAATCTCATTATGTCCACCATAACATGAATGAAACATTTAATATTTCTATCATCCTAGGTTTGAAACAATGTTCTTATCAACAAATGTTCTATAATTCATCATGTATCACTCATTAATACCATGAAAAAACTGATAGTATTGGTTAAAGAAAATCATCAACGACAACCAATTAAGTTGGATGATTTCTCTGAGAAAACAATTCCCCTAAAATGACCACTCTACTATAATCAAAGATGAAAAACAATAAATAAATAACGTTTAGGAAATTCACTAATATAGTGGATTGGCATCTCATTATCTACATATTACCCACAAATAATCCAATGATATGATGTACCTCATAGATTTTGGCATAGTAAGTGGTTGATTCAATCCTATTAGGACATGATTCTCAACATTCAACTAACGATTCTTGTATAATTAAGAATAAAACATGAAAACTCCACCAAAATTTTAATATATTAATACATAATCAGTTTTCCTATTAAATATTGTTTACAGGAAAATATATTTCCAAGGAAGAAGATTGGAACATCCCCATGACCCTCTCACACAATAAAATCATAAATACTTTTTATCATTTGAAAAGGAAGACACACTCCCCACATTAAAAAATAATTTTGTTGAATCCATAGTGGTTTTATAGTATTATGGAAAATAAAAATCAATGTCTCCCAACAACACATATATATAATGATAAATATTTTATGAAATAAGATAAGTTTATTAGAGATATATTTTCACAAAATCTAGTATCAATTTCATCTGGAGTGTGGAAAATATCTCCAATGAATCCTCTACTATGGGAGAATGAGAATTCATGCCTAGGGAATATGATACCATATTTACCTATACTATTTTATAAACCATCAAAATGTATTTTTTCTTTAAGAATTATTATTAATGTATCTATATTATGTTATGGTCTCGATGGGTAATTATGTCCCCAAGAATAATGTTTTTTTAAAATACTGCCGTATACTCACCCAATATGCAGTTTTTAATGATCAACAGGGTGATGGTAAGAACTTCTATAGTAACCCTATCCTTTTACATATATCATTAAATTATATTAGGTATAATTAGACATCAAATTACAAGGAATGTATCGTAATGATTATTTTCATTGACGACTCGGAACATAAAACACAAAACATAAATCATTTCATAATTTAAAATTTATGTGTTATCTTTACATCAGTTTTGCACATGCATCGAAATAGGATAACATGAGGATAATATGATAAAAGGAGGGATATAAATACCCAATAATGGTAACAAAGTAAAGAGTAGAGCTATAGTACATGGGTTACAATTCATGAAAAATGAAAATATTCTCAAAACATATAGAATCATAACAAATTATATTGGGATAATATAACCATGGATTCATAGTAATGTGGAAGAAATATAAAACATTAGACTAGAATGATTAAATGATATTTTCACGTAGAGTACAACAATTAAAGGATAACAACCATGACCATTAAACATGGTAGCATAAATCAAGGCTAACTGCAAAAAAAAAATTCACTTGGTTTCACAAGTCAAGGATAATCACCTTGACCATTTCATATAATGTCTCATGAGACTCATATTTACCCAAGTAATTGTAGTACTATCTGGGTGAACAAGTATTGACATGTTCATGAATATGATTGAACATAATTAACCAAACAAAATCAGTCATACATAAACATAATGGTACTCATGGAAAAAATGGGTATCATAGTCATTTCATAAAGCCTAATGAATGGGTGTACCATAAAAGTTTCAATAAAAGAAATGAAACATATATGGAAATTGTTAATGTAAATTAATCATATACTGTTCTAAATTATTTCAAAAAAATGATGATAGGTTAGAAGAGTATTTAATAGATGTTAACATTAGAAAATTTCATTGAGTTATTAACCAAAATACTAATGATCATTTAAAATAAAAAATTTCATAATATTTTATATTAAACAAGTAGTGTAAATATAAGGATTTGATAATAGTTATTATTATTTTATAAAAACAATGTATTCTTAAAATATATGATAGTTTGTACTTTAAATTGGTTAATAATTTAGGATGTTCCCTTAAAACAGATTGTTTATTGAGAAAAACTGAGGTGGGAATCATTGAAAATCATGTATATACCCAAAAGAGAATGATGAATGGATGTTGATAAATGATTTTTTATAATATACACATAATATAGAAGATGAGAATAATATATTAATTAATTTGGGTAGAATTAAAGACAAAGCATCACGAATGAATAATGAAGGTTTATGTAGAATCCCTTTCATTAAGTATGATGTTGTTCTATACTTGATACTAATGACATGAATATTATAATTAGGTTCATTAATTAATAATAAAATAACCTATTCAATATTTTATATATTTATTATAACCGTATTAGGTTCATTTTGAACTTTTGTATTGGTTATGTGGTTCAATTTTGTTGTTCGGGTCGGTTTGATTCATCAACAGTTTACTTCTATACATGAATAGATATTAATTTGAAATGATGATGACTATATATAATTGTAGTCATATATCATAAATGAAGATAAATAATATTACGTGGTTTTAAATTTCAATAGTTCAGTTATAGTAAAGATGAATCTTTTTGTAAGACATTCATGATAACCTTTTTGGTTAATTGGATGTTTTTTTATCACTGCGAACACATTTTGTTTTATAAATTAAAAACACGAGATAAAAAATATTCCATAACCTTATATGATACATAAACATATATCAATTTCAAGTTAGACCATTATAATGATTTTATGAATAAAATTGAATATGATAATAGAAATTTAAAACCCATTTTCCTTGAATATGGTAAATTAACACTTATCAGATGCTATTTTCACCACTTGTATAAATGAAGGGTGAATGATAGATGATATTTAATTATTCCATTATCAAAAAACTTTATTAAATGTATTTTGTTGATGTTGTCATAACATTTGGTTGAGGAGAATTTAGAACAGAAATCAAAACTAATGAATAAGAAAGGAATTTAAATGAACAGAAAAGAGGAATTTACCTCTTGAATTAATCTTCCATGAGAGACTCTTAATTGGATAGGATTTGGAATTTTAAGGATACCAAGGTTTTTTGGAATTGGGGAAGCCTCCAGGGGAGATATTTAAGTAGAATTATGGGAATACACAAGGCACGAGTGGAGTGAAGTGAATTGGGATGTGTGGTTGGTTTTCATATTTGAGTGGAGGAGGGGTTTCTTAATATTTTAATCATTATTTTAATATGTATTCTAAAGACTCTGAATATTTATGATTCATGTGAGAAAAATATAAATATATTCATGTTATTAAGATCCAACGTCCATTTTCATCATCCATGAGTCATGCATGATGTAGAAATTTAGGTTTTAGCATTGTTCAAAATTTATAGTATTTTACTATTCATAAAAAATTCATGTCTCACAAAAAAATCCCAAACAATAACCGATGATGTTATTTGATGTGTAGAATAAAAAAATAAATATATTTATCAAAAATAATCTTCTAAATATATTTAATTATATTTTTAAATTAAAACATAATTTATTTGAAAAATATAGATTTCAAAACTGTATTTTATTTTATAATGTGTTAAAAATTATATATGTTCTTATAAATTATTCATAAATCTAGAAGAAATAAAATTTAAAAATTATAAACACATTATTGGTAAATACATTTTATTTCAAATTATTTAGTTAATTACATTTAATTATTTATAACATAGACGAATATATATACTTATACTATGGCCATATTATAACATATAAGGTGCCTAAATTTTATTTATATATTCATGGGTGAGGTTAATTTTATTTTCAATGATTTATAATTATATGGTTAATATTATTATTCATAAGGGTATGTTAATATTCACAATAAACATATTTTTTATTCCACCAGAACCAAAAAAATCACCATGAATGCAACCATGTATGTCATATTTTCAAAATTCCAGACCAAAATGTAGAGAAAATATGTTTATTGGTCACATATTTTTTAGTATCATTATCTATCCATGTGTTTCCTATTATGATAATACAATATGGAATAATTTTATGAAGGTAATTTCCATGTATTATACATTGGGTCATAACATTCTCCCCCTTATTAAATTTTTCCCTACAAATTTCGTTATACATTCCACACAATAAATTGGTGAGGGTACATTTACTCCATTTCCACCACTAGTTCCTATGTTTCCTCTTCGTATGTTTGGTTCCAACATAGTATTTGAACCAGGTGGGTGGTCTTGTTACATATAATTTTTATCTCCACAATCCAAGAACAGCACTAGCTACTCCTCCTTAGAAAGATCATTTTCCAACTACACCACCCCTAGATATAGTACATGTGAAGGATCTGGAATGAAATTTCATAAGAGTGTTTCATGGGAGACATCATGTACTTTAGACATGGTAGGTTGATGTTCTATTCGACATGCCACAAATTCAACATAATCAAGAATCTCCAAGTGGATGATGTACCTGGAACATAGTATTCCTTTATTCCCAAACCTGATGGCCTTCATTAAATTAGAAATTTAGAGAAATAAAATATCTATAACATTGAACAAAATATATCATCAACAATTGTCTTCAAAATTTTATTTTGACATTATGCTTCCTTAATAATATAATAAATAGTTTTCACCTTTTCCACCATTTCATCAATAATTTCAGGTCCTAGCTACTTCCACTCACATTTTACATCCCACCATGCATGTGATTTGAATTATTTACTATTAAAAGCTTTCTATAGTTCCATTTAAAATCTCGAGTGGAAACTATTGTTGTATTAGAATTAAATTGGATGATGATTTTGGTCCCACCCTCATTCGAAGTCCATAGAATACACTCTCCAAAAGTATTATAATGTCAGAATAGTTCACTCAGATTAGCAATCTGTTTGAGTATGATAGGTCATACTGAAGCTCAGATCAGGGCATAGAAAATGTTGGAGTGCTTTCAATAACATCGAGTTCAATCTATGATCTCAATCAGATATGGTTTATAGTCATACAACATGCAGCCTTACACCTCTTTGATATATATTATTGAACTTTTATCCAATCAGATGTCCTCTCTAATTAAGATAAAGTGATATTACATAATAAGATGACCCACAATGCCTCATATAGCACTGTTTCCTCTGGTTTTCTAGGGATGTAGAATGAAAAATTCAATGGTGTTGTTCTCCCAAATCCATTTTTCTATGGGTAGTGGTTTAATCACCCCATTCAATTCTATCTTTTATCTATAACTTACATATATACCAGTAATGTTGATGTAAATTCATCAATCTCCTTATTTATGTTCTCCCAGAAAAATTTCTTTTAGAGATCCCAATACATCTTTGTGCCCTAGGGTGAATAGAGAAGGATGAGCAATGAGCGTCATTCAAAAGATCCTCCATTGTATCTGGAAGGAAAGGTATATATAACAGTTTCCCAAATCATTTTAATAATTCCCCATCAATCATAAAATCACAATATTTCCCATTTCCAATGGAAACCACACTTTTCTAAATTTCCATATCTTGTCTTTGGGCATTCTTTATATTCTCCATATGGTATGGTGGAGAAATAATTTGAGAAATGATTGACGATTTTCCGTGCCTATTGATTCCCATGTCCATCAACTAAAAATCTAAAAAGATAGGATCCTTTTCAATAGTCATCATTGATAATGATATATGATCCTTTCTTCTTAGATAATATGACACCATACTTGCCTTAAGAGGATGGTAGTGGATTGAGTATACATATTCCTTGATTTGATATGACCATATTACCTGGTGAATATTAAGCTCATTCTATGTGAATATATATATTAGGCTCTTTATATCGTTATATATCTCACACTTCTCCCCATAGAGATAATGCGACCAAATTTTATTCACAAATATAACTATTGCCAACTCTAGATCATGTGTTGGATTGTTTTCACTTGGATTTTCAATAGTCATGAGGCTTATTCTATAAAATTATCATTTTTTATTACTAAAAATATCAATCCCTTATATGAATCATCAATGCAAAACTTAAGGAGTTATCCACATGTTGATGATTTCAGTACTGGCATAGTTATAAACCACTTTCTAATCTCTTTAAAGCATTGCTCAGATTCTTGATTCTAGGTGAACATCACTTCCATCTATGTAAGTATGGTCATTGGGTTTTTATATCAGGATATTTTATTCACAAGTCATCGAAAATACCTATCTAGGACCAGAAATATGTGGATTTATATTACTGATACTGACTAAGGCCATTATTCAATTGAAATTGTCTTTGAAGTGTCCCCAGATATCAATTTTATGGTGACAACTTTCCCCAAGAAAGATGCATCCTCCATCCAGAACTAAAATTTAATATAAATTTCATAAATTCTCTCTATTTTCAAAGCCATTAACATAGTACTAAAATACTCATCGTGTAATTCCTTTATCTTGGATTATATTTTGATATAATCGAAACAGACTAACAGAAATTTGTTGAGGTAATATCTGAAGTCTCTATTAAATAGATCCTTGGAAATATCTAGAAAATTAGTGAGTCGTAAAGGATCAGTATGAACTCATATTATCTATAAAATATTCAGAGAGAAATTTTGGGAATAAATTTCCTCTTCACCATTAATAGGTGATACTCTAAATGAAGGTCCACTTTAGATAAATAACATTCCCCGTGAAGATGATTGAACAAGTCCTATATCTAAGGTAGGGAATACTTTTTGTTTATCGTGATTTTATTATAATACAGATAATAAACATTGAGGTGAATTGATCCATTATTATTCATTATTAATGTGATTGGAACACCTAATTGTGAAGTACTCGTGGATATGAAACCCTTCTCCAGATTCTCCAGTAACAACTTCTTTGGATATTCCTACTCTACGATTGACATTTTATATGGTGTCATTGATATAGGAAGTGATCCAGATGTATGATTAATTGTTAACTAAATCATTCAATCATAATGAAGGCCACAGAATTCATCAATGATTACATAATCTTAGTTCCTCAAGATGAGCATATTTTCAAAAAGTATCATCTCTGTTTTATTAATCATATGATCTTGGCATACTTTCTCAAAAGAAAATAACATTCGTACTTGAGAAAATGATTCTAAAGATTAATCATCCTCCTTACACTCTTAAATAATTTTTGGATGATTCGAGATGTGAAGAGTGGATTCCCTTTCTCAACAGTTTATGTTGGCTTTCAAAAAAGCTAGCAAATCCATGAAAAAAATAACATTGAAATTTAATTAGGATTTATGGCCCTATTTTATATACGGTTCAGTACACTAACATTTTCCAAGGATGAGTTACAAAACATGGACATAATAATTTCACCATTAGTTATTCTCATAGGTAATTTGTACTCCAAATTTTGATGTGGTATTTAAATAGTTTAATAAAATTTCACGATATGAATGAATTAATAGAAGCAGAATAAAATTGTATGATATATCTTATTCAATAAATAACTAGTTTACCAATCACAATATCATTTTCTATGTCCACATCAATAATAGTTATATAATATTCCCTTTCTATTTTCTTTGGATTTTTTGTTTATTTCCTCCAAAAAGCCCATGCTTAGGAAAATTGTAACATAATGACCATGATCCTTGAAGTTGTAACATATCACTAAAGGATGATAATGTATATAAAAATTCCTTTAATCTTCCACATCATTGGAATTATTCACATCCAGCTGATGTACATTGCTAGATGTCCCATCCTTGCACATTTTATGAAAATCATGGTTCGCTTAAGGTAATTCCCATGATGATTCTTCCAATAATTTTGACATGTGTTATTTTCAATAATCATTCCATAGTGGGATTTATTATATTAACCATCCTTATTAGACTCCATTTTCTACTTTTTTCATTAGGCCCATGATATCATTGTGATTATCTGATCTCCATTTCAACATTAAGGAATCTATTGAAATTCTACTAATATCTACCAAAGACATGAATCCCCAATGATTTTCAATGAAATGAATTTAATATGATAAATAATGTATCCACCTTTATTTTGGTTTTCATGACATATTTTTAGTCTTATCTTGCATGCTCTGTAATGTTTTCTTCATAATCCCTGATGGAATCTTTATCCTTCTGCATGATCCCAAAAAAATACATATCTATCTTGAGATGGAGGGTTCTATAAATATAATTATTGAAAAACATTTTCACAAATTCCACCCAATACATGGATCAATTTAGTCATGGTACATTGTATTATGGATCATTATCCCCCATTTAAGAGTTTCCATATAATAATGATAAACTGATAGCACATCTTTCTCTTCCTCTAAGCATTAGATGACATAGAATGTCATTTTAATGGAGTTAACCAAATGTTCCACACGAATGGGAATATAAGATAAACTAAATATGGGAGGCCTTTTCTGCATAGTGTACTAGACAAAAACATTATCATTCTTTCTAGGAGGAGGTTATTCTAAACTATTTATGTTTTTATTCTTAAATTGTTCCATCTGAGAAAGTATTTTCTTTATGTTTTTAGCAAACATTCCTATATTATTTGTCATATCATTAGGGAAATTTTCACATTACATACCACATTCATTATTGTAAAGTGTTCCTCTATTTCAATACATTATATATGTTATATAATGCACAATTATGGGGATTGGATACTTATATAATAAAAATTAAGTAAACACTAAACATAAAAGGATAAACTTGTAATGGAAGAGTATATAATAACTTATGATTCCTTAGGATTAAATATTGGTAATCATTGATCTATTTCTCATCTAAAATTATTATGGGATAATTATTTATTCCCTTAATAGTGGTTTATATTAATCACATTAATTAGAAAAAAAACATATCCTCTAAGAGTGTCAAACCACGAGTGCAGCAAGCCCCATTATCAAGAACAAGTTGCAGTTTACGTCTTGATCAATGTGTTGTTTTGGGTTTTACCAGTAGATTATTCTATGCTAGAGCCACCTATAATAATTTGTATCAAAAAATATATGTATTTTCTTAATAACCAAAATAAACTATACTTACCAAAATTTATAGTTGTTTTCTTATACTTAATCTCATCCCAACGGTACTTACTAATGTTCTATATTCCTTTTATCAAAAAATAACTATACCATACTCTGATATAAACTATAGTGACCATAGACTATTAAATATATTTTTTCCAGATTTAAATCATAAATAATCATATAATTATTATCTAAGGATCATAAATTCTTGTGTCTTATAATACTAGGTACATAAAAATAAAATCATAAAACATTTCATTATTTAATCTACATATTGATCTTCATAAATTGCATTTCTGATCATACATTGGAAAAGGATAATATGGGGAAATAATGAAAAAATTTGTGATCTTAAAATCATTAAAATGAATATAATCAAAAGTATAGAGATTCATCACAGGGGTTAAAAGGCATTCCAGAATGAAAATAAATGGCATGGAACAAATGGAATCATAACATATAAACAAAGGATCATATAAACATGGATTCATAGAAATTTTTAAGAGATATAGAACATGAGTTTTGAATAATACAATGATAATTTAACTTTAAGGAGTACAAGTAAAACTTAACCACTAATACTGTTTCACCTAGTAGTGCAAGTCAATGTTAACCACCATGACCATTGCACATAGATGCACGAGTTAATGCAAACTGCCAATACCGTTGAACATAAAATCTCATGAAAATCAAAATTACACAATGAATTGGATAAATATCTTGGAGAACCCATCTTAACATTTCCTGGATATTAATTCCACAAAAATAATTATATATAATATATCATACATAAACTTAAGGGTATCCGCTGAATGAAATGGGTATCATTATCATGTCATAAAGAATACTGAATGGGAATATCATACATGATTCCATTAAAGAAATTAATTTAACATATATATGGACATTCATAAGATAATATAGTCATATATCATGTCATGTGATTTCAAACATAATTTACATCATTTATGAATATTTTTTATAAATTTTTAGGATTATAACATTTTGGTGCTATTTATTTGGATGTATTTAATAGAATTTAAAATACAAAAGCACATAATATTTTATATAAAAATATAATTGGACAAAAAAGGTTTTAATAATAATACATATATTTTTATAAAAACATGGGAGGATTAAAATAGATAATATAATGTACTTTTAATTTGGTTATAATTCAAGAGGTTCCCTTAAACTACTTTTTTATCGAGATGAATTGAGGAAGGAATAATTTGAAAACATGTATATCACCAAAAGATAATTAATAATGGATCTTGATTAAATTTTAGAGAATATACAATTTTTTAAGATAATAAAAAAATATAAGATCATTTCGGTGTAATGTATGATAGAGAAACACAATTGAATAATAGAGGTTTAGGTAGAATACCTTAAGATGACTCTAAAAGTATTCTCCACTAGATATTAATGAATTAAATAATCATATTAGATTCATTAATTAATAAATAAGAAACCACTTTTACATGTAATATATTTAATATAACCTTTTTATGTCTAATCATAAACTTTTTGATTTTTTATGTGTTTCAATTTCATTATTCGAGTCTGTTTGATTCAGGATTAGTTTACTTATATACATGAATTAGTAATGAACTTGAATTAGGATGTTTGTATAGATTTGGAGTTATATGTTATTAAAGAACATACAAATATTAAATGTTTTTAAATCTCATTAGTTTAGCTGTAGTAAACGTGAGTCTTTTTATAAAACATTAGTGGTGAAATTTTTTGTTAATTGGTGGGGTTTTTTCTGACTACAGACACATTTTGATTTATAAATCAAAACCACATTTAAAAAAAGATGTATAAACCTTATATGAAACATAGTACATATATGAGAGTCTATTTCAACCATTATAATGTTTTCATGAACATAATTGAATATGATAAAAGAAATTCAAAACCATTAATCCTTGAATATGGTCAATTAACATATCTCATATTGCATTTTTACTACTACTATAAAAAAATGGAAAAGGAGATATGATAACAACATATTCCTTTATCATAACAGAATTCCATTACATGTAGTTAAAAATATATTTCATAACATTATTATGAGGGTAGGTAATTATATAATGGAAAATAATGGAACTTGACAAGAATGTAAAATAATTGAAAAGAATAATTTACCTCTTAAATTTATGTTTTTAAGAGCATCTTAAGGGGAGAGTATTTTGTCTCCTATAGAATAAAATGGATTCTAGATGAGGGAATAGGGGAGTGGGATAATTTGGAGTTATTTGAGCATAATATATTCAAGGAACAATTACTGATAAGATTGAATAGAAGAGTGGGGATGCGTGTGGTTTTTAGGTAGGAGGGGTGTAGGTTTTTTTAATATTTTATAATATTATTATATTATTCCTCAATAATGTGACTATTTTTAATTATTCTAAAATAAATAGTAATATGTGAATGTGAATTTTAACATATGGCCATTTTCATCAACAGTGTCTTAAGAATGTTGCAAAAATTCAATTTTCAGAAATAATTTTAATTTATCATTTTTTACATTTCACCAAAAATTCATGTATTTCCAAATAATTTAAAAAATTCATCCTAAAAATTTACTAACATGTATAATTGAAAAATGAAATCTATATTTCAAATAAAAATAAAATACGATTAATTTAATTTTTATTTAAAATCAGAAATTATTCAAAACAAAGTTATTTCTAAACTATAATTTATTTTATATTGCTTTCAAAAATTATATAACATCCTATAAAGTCATTATAAAACCAGAATAATTTTTTCTTCTAATTTATGAACACCATTTATGAAAATAAAATTAATATTAAATTAAATAATTAATTTTATTACATTATTTATGACTTATAAAAAAATTAATAAATTTATTATGATCACATTATACCTTATAAGATGCCAATTTTTATTTATACATTCATTTGTGAGGTAACTATTATTTCGGAATATTTAATATTCATAAGGGTCATATTAATATTAATAATGGAAGGTTACTATTAACAAAAGTTACATTTCATCCATCAGACCCCAAAAAACACCCTGAACGCAACTGTGTATGTCAACTTCTCAAAATTCAAGAGACATATGTTGAAAAAATACATTTAATGGTCACATAGTATTTTGTGTCATGATCTGTCATTGTGTTTCATAATGTCATTATACTCTAAGGAATAATTTTAATAATGGAATTTCTATTAATTAAGGATATGGTCGTTACAACATCCAATCAAATATCATGGGTCAAATTATTATCCTCATGGGTTCTCAAATATGTAGTCCTTTATGAATTCACCATGCACCCCTGTTTAAACAAAAATCATAGCTGATATTAGTAATAATAATATAAAAATATGTATTGAACACCTTATTATGGAATACTCAAAACGGATTCACTAACCATCTTCTTCCCTAGATCCATAATAGTATTTTGATAATTAACAATCTAGGAAAATGACATCCCATTTCATATCAAGGTAGATATTTGGGATGAATCTATAATAATTTCATCCAAACTCACAAAATAGTTACTAAAAAGACTAATGATACTCTATAACTATGCCACAATGTTTTGAATCTACTTACTAAGGACTGTATCTATCCTTACAGATCCCTAAGGTGCACCATGTCCTGGTTTGATATTCCTTTCGATGTAAACCTCACTAAATCAAAATTTATTCTTCTTGAACATTCAATATAATTGGTTCGTTGGATGAATTCATTATTCTATCTTTTTATGGTTCAGGAGTTTTTAATATGGTAAATTGTAATTGAGAGTGTAATTAAAAATTAAAACCATAAACCAATCATTGATTTTCATAATGGTAGGTTTTATAAGTCACATAAATTCAACTTGGGAAGTCTTCACACCAATGTAATCACAAGGAACACATAATTAAAATATTGATAATGAAAATTCATTATTTTAATTTCCCCCTCCATAATCTATGACTGGTAATAGCTGGGATGGATGTCACCATTCTAGAACTATATTGAGAAAATTATTTGTTCCATGTGGTCACCAAAATAAGGTAATGGTTACTTATTATTGACGTTCACCTATTTCATGAATTGATAATAAATGAATTACCTTAGTATCTTATTAATCATCATATTGAAAGATACCAGAGCCACTTAGGTTGGTAAACAAGCTATGATAATTTCCTTCTCTATATGATCGTCCAACTACACCCTCTACTACTAAAATATAGAAGGGTCTATCGAATATGATATAGAGGATTTTGTAATGATCCAAGTGTAAAATTCAATTCATAAATTCATTTCCCATTATTTATGTAATCCTAAAAAAAATTTGTGTTCAAAAACATGTATTACCCAAAAAACATATGAAACCTAGAATCAATAGGGTGAAATGAATTTGGGAAAAAACACACTAACTCATGTGAGATAGGCTTCCACATCCTATTCATTTAATCACTCCGTAAAATGATAGTGAATTATCTACATTGAATGGGAAAAAATTCCTTAATAATTAAAGAAATCTAATTCTCTAGTCACTATAGCTGAACATCACACATACAATATATATCTACTATATAATTGTAATTATATCACATTGATTTTTTGTATCTATGAATTGTTTAAGCATTGTTCTTTTTCACATGACTTCTAGGTCTCACCATAAATGTATAATGAAAATATTTTAAAATAGGAACATCATTTTTGATTAATTATATGACACACAACACAAATAATAGAATATAATATCATATACAAAAACGCTATAATATATTTCTTTTTAAATAAACTATTTCACTTTGATTGCATTTGAAACATGCAACAAAAAAACTAATTAAATATAATATAAATATTTTAAATTGGTTTGTATGAATAGAAATAAATAATTTATGAAAAATATATTGATTAACCATTTATATAATATATTTAATTATTATTTATTAATATTAAATAATATAACAATCAATTAAAAAATTTCTAAAAAACTAAATCATTTATATAGTGTTTTAGTCGCTCTTTGAGAAAATAATATATAATTAATTTATACATATTTTAGAAAATAATCATAAAAAATTATTTAAATTATTTAATAAAAATATAAAAAATCTCAAATTGTGCTATATATAGAAATTTTTGGAATTATTCAATATTTTATGAATGTTGAAAAATTCATATTTTCATTAAAAACTATTTTCTATTTAGTGTAAATACAAGCGGAATATAATGTTAATGTGTTTTTAAATAAGAAATTAGTGAAATTATAATTTAAGAAATACAATATATTTTTTTCTAATATAATTTATATCTATTTTTTATTTAAAAACATTTACATATTTGTAAATGTTCTATTTTGGAAAACCATTTTTTGACATTACAATGGTTTTAATTTATATTACAATATAAAAAATTGTTGTCCATTTTTATAAATAGGTTCCATATATTCAATTTAAATATTTTATATTATCTGAAAATTTCAACTAAAATTTTCACCATAATATTTATTGAATGTGGTAATAATTGTATTCTACGGTTATTGTAAAAACAATTTTACATGAGGATAAACATAAATGGTAAAGGTTAATATTAAAAAAATCTATAAATACATTTTTCTAGAATGGATTCTTTCTAATAAATTATAATTTCATAGAATGATAATTTTTTTTACTTTTGGCCAGATATAAATGTTCGAGTAATTCTTCTTTTAAAGAATATGAATTGGGTCCTATCATCCCCATATAAATTGACTCACCTTATCCTCTCATTTACACAAATCCAAAGCCTTTTATTTTAGAAAATACCCACATATACATCTTTTATACTTCACATAACTCACCATATATGAAGTTTTATTGATATAAATCATTCCATTGAAGAAGGTTTGTTCAAAAGAAAAGTTATTATGGGAATCCGAATCACCGCCCTTAAAAACATTTTATATTATTTATTCCTAAACCATATAAAAGTATTAAAAACCCATTACAATATATTAATATCTCAATATTATGTATATTAATATTTTTTATGTAATTATAATGACTTATAAACATATCCACCTCCCTTAAATGGGAATCAAAAAAGTTGATCATGTGTATAGGGAATTACAAGCTCCGGAAGCGATGTGATATCTTGTCAATTACTCATTATATGTGTAGTAAAAAGGAATAAATTTATATTTTTGTATTATATTAATTAAATAATAATAATTCTAGTAATGAAATATATTTTATAATATATGACCTTAAAATAAATTGAATGAATTACTTTATCCTAGTTGTGTATGGTAGACTACTGCCTCACGAAGCGATGCGGTTCATTTAAAATAATGATTTACATTGAGCTTAAGAAATAATAAATTCAATGAACATATGATAAATATGAAATTTTATTAACTCTCTAAAATTAATATAATAAACACCTCCTTACCATTTCTCCTGTAACGTAATTGATAATATCACTCGAGTGTATGTATAGCCCGTAGTCTACAAAAATTGATGGAGTTTATTTTACATATTAACAATTATATAATGTTTTTAATGATTAGTATAACTATAAAAAATCAATGTTATAACATTATTTTAAATCTAGATATTATTTAAATATATTCAATTTTTAGGTCCTAGAACATTTATAATAAACCATAAATGAGAAAAAAGTCATTTCAAAATGAAACAATAGTAATAATGAAATATTCTTAACAAACATGAAATAAGAAACTAAACAAGGATTATATATGATATTATAAATACTTATATGGTTCTGGTATGATTCAATATCATTATTAGAACAACTATATATCAGCATAATGGGTGATCACATAAAGTGAAGCAAGAGATAAGTGGTTTTATAACTCAATTTACATTCATTAAGTTATAAAACTACTTAGTTAATAATAATTTTCTATAATTATATTAATAATTAATTTAAATTAATTAATATTCTTTTAATAATATTCATTTTGAATATAAACATATCATCCAATAAATCAACACATTTTTTTACTCTCACCTGAATGATATGATATTTGAAGGGGTTTTGTCTTAATGATCCTTCATTGGAAGTCCATTTTTATGAACGTAATTTCATTTGAATAGTGTATTTTATTATCCTATAAATATTATATTAAAGATAAATCCTTTATCATGATATTTTATATTACATTTCTTCTACTTCATTAATGTGAATTTATGGGTCAACAGCTGCAAAATAGCAAAGTTTTTCTATTTCAATCTCATTAAAATAAGGTATGGTTATGTATGAATTTCATTTGAGTTAATTTTTTAATCATTGTATAAATGTCCCCTTCAGTTTCTTCCCCTCATGTAATTTCGATTTTTTATATTACTGGTACCACATTCCACTTTTGGGCACATAAAATGATGAGATTGTTTTAGTAATATATGGCATAATTCCTCTTTTAATTTTAAAACCCTTTTCATAAAAATTCATTTTTTCTAAAACTATTTTAAATAATGTAATAGTATGACATTTATATGTATTTTTTACCATTAAGGGAGTTTAAAAAATGGAAGATAAATTGAATTCATGTTCTAATCATTTTATATTTTTAATGATTATTAACATATGTGAATTTAATATTTGAATTTTTATTATATTCCACATGAAATAAACTATTCCTACATCAAGTGAACTCCATGATTTAGTTCTTCCATGTAATGAATACAAGAATATATAAGAAAATTCCTTATTTTTTGGATGTTTTACATTTTAAATAACAATTATTCAAAATGAAAGTAAAATGTTTATAAAAAAAAATTTAAAGTGATATTTTAAAACAAATTCGATCTAAGCTTAAATTATTTAATGTCATTAAAAGGGATTTTTTTCACAATAATAATTTAAATTGTTTTAATATTATTTCTATCTACAACAATAACCATTAATGGTATGGTTTTGTTCTAAATTAATCATTTTGTATGTCATATATACACATTGTTTATTATCTCATTGATTATTTAATACATGACTCATGATCATCACTTAATTTCCTTAATGATTAATTTTCCTTTTATTATGACATGAAGAGTGATTATGAAATTTATTTGGTTTCCATTTGTGTGGATTTTGTTATTATTTATTATTGATTTCATTTATTTGGTGCATATGAATCATGGGCATGTTATGACTTGTGAGACTATATAGCACTCAAATTAAAAATTTAAAGAATTATTCTCATGACGCATCATATATGGAGTGGAAAAATAAACTACTAAATTCTGTTACTATTCACATGGTGAAAATTTTTCCATGGTATTTCACTTTGACTCGTAATTAAATCATTTTTTGTGTTACTATCACTTTTCATATAATATAAATATTTTATGATACCATGTACATTATGTTGTGATTACATATGATTAATCAAGATAACTATATTAATGATATCATGTTAATCTTTTGACACCCCACTTTTTGTTTAATAATCATGTTTATTATATTATTGAGATTTTTAGCTCAGTCCTTCTATATACATATTCCCTAGGTTATCCCGTAATGTTTAAGAGATTGAATGGATTTTTTTTTTATGGTGAATGAAATAAAATGTTTTATTTTTATTCTCACTTTGATTAATTATAAATATATTCTCTTAAATATTTGAGTGCTTCAAAATCCTTGTGTTTTATTAATGGATATTTTGAATTGAAAATAATGTTAAATTTTTTGTAATTGTTTTGGGTCATCATAATAGGTATCAGGGTATATTATTATCTAACTTTTGAAAAATTTTATGATTAAACTATAGTTAGAACCATATGGATATTTCTAAAGCTAAGTATAAAAAACTTCTATGTGTAGGAAAATATCCACAAATTTCGGTGAAGTTTATTGTGATTGGTTTCTGATAAATGAAATTCTTATCTATAAAATACCTATGGACAAATTTTTGAGGAATATGTACCCAAGTGAATGATGAAAACAATAAATGTGGAACTTGAATCAAGTATTTTTTTTATATAAAAACTAACATTACAACACACCTAGTTCGGAACTCCTCTGGGATATGATTTTAAACATTTAAAAGACATTATGAGCCAGTATAAAGGATTTGAATTGATACTAACCATCCATGACCTATGCTAATCCAAATGTGTCATTGAATGATAATAACATCAGATGATATAAAAAACATATAATTTATTTTTTATGATAATGTTATTCCCAGCATTTATTATTATTGATCATACTATTCATTTTTGTTTTAATTAATGGAAGTAACTACATGGAACTGGGTTGACATTGAATTTGATACCCAATATGTCACTATAAAATCACACGGGGTAATGAGTTGTATAGAAGGATATTATGGTTATTCCTAATTAGTTATCATTATATATTTTTATCAAATACCACCATATCCAATTATCGGTCTCACTAAATAAGATAAGGATAGTGTTGAGTGAGTGTTCGGGTGGTGGAGACCATTAAATATATAATATTTAGATTCCGATATAATGATAATACATTTAAGAAATCTCAAGTGAATGTATCAATGTAAAGACATGATCTTCTCTACGTGGGAAAAAAATTAAAAAAAATTCATTTCAATGAAAATAATAAAAATTTTAGTTAATGAAGGGACATCGAGTAATAGATTCCCTATAAAATCATCAACGATTGTGTTTTTGTAAATTGGAATGAATGTAAATTAATAATAAATATGTCCTAGTGGTAAATATAAATAATACATTCAATAATATTTTATGATTAGTGGTTTTTTGTGATGATGTGAATACCAATGAAATATAATGGTACGGATATATTACAGAATAAGATGGTGAGGCCTCACTAATTGTTTAAGAATAAAGAGGTATGATTCAAATGTTTATGTACTAAAATAAATGTTTTTTGTGAATATATATATATGAGTGTTTTTATAACACCCCATGCCCGAGCTATCGAACTCATCACATTATAAATGCTTTTTTATTAAATGTTTGTCAAAAAATGCAGAATATTTTTTACATACAAAGTTCCTCTATTGGTCTTGGTTCTATATAATTAGATGAATTACAAATGAATTAACAAAACTATAAAAAATTAAATATAAGTCTTCATGTTCTTACTCTTTACCATATAATATAAATCTATGAACACTACTAACCTTATAGAAACATGATTTTAAACAAGGGTTGAGCATTAAATATGCCCAAAAATGGATTTTAAAAATTAAAAAATAATTTCATTTAAAATATTTAATTAAAATAATAATACATACATTAAAATAGATTCATCAATTAAAATACCATTATCATAAAATGTCATCAATATTTTTCGAGAGTAATCAAATGTAATTTTAAGAGGATATCAAGATATAAATTCGAAACATTATTTAAGAAAGACCAATAAAATGGATTATAAAATATGCACATACATGAAAAAAAAATCAAGGAATATCATTTATAACATGTATAATGACCATACATGATTATGTATGATATTCCAGGGGTGAAGATATAAATTTTCACTTGAAATAATTCTTCTTCATAATTTTCACATAAATTGATATCAATCACCGTTTCATATATAAAAGAAAACCATGAAACTGTTAAAAAATTTCTAACCACTTTTTATAGATTAGAAGAAAAATATTGACTCCTATATAATAATGAATTATTATATATGTATATACATAAATATAAAACATTATAACTTGTATATTTGAAAATAAAAAACCAATTTATTAGAGCCATATAAATTTTTATTAGGGAATAGTCTATATCCATGAATATTCTACTAGTTGATTAATCACATGGAATATCAATTATTCATCGAATAATGGGGGGAATATATAATGATGGATATATGAAACATACCATCGAGGTTGCGTGCTAACAATATTATATTAATATGTTTTTAAGCCAAGAATCTATGACTGCCAAGGAATCATGACAAGAATCTATTACATTCTGGGATTTGTTCAAATAACATATTCATATCAAGGCACTAGGCCAAGAATCTATTTATGTCATGTATTTATGCCAAAAGACATCTATTTTGACGGATTTCTCCCAAAAATATATATTAATTTTGTATAGCCACATCCAATACCATATATAGTCTATGAATGATATGTTTGGATGACGAGAAACAATTTAGCACATTAAAAGATATTTTTCTTAGACATTTCACCTAATATGATAATATTTTTATTTTAAATGGAATGGTTACAATAAATAAAATCTATAAAATAATTGTATAAGAACAAATTCAATCTTTAATTATATATTTTAAAGAAAATCACCCTTTTTAATAAATTAAATGATATATACATATTAAATAAATATTGTGATATAAAAGTAATAAATACTTTTCAAATTTTCTATCATACACTGACAAAAAAAAATTGTACATCTTTTACAATTTATATATGAAATTACATTCACATTGGCCAAATGGTTTTCTAACTAAAAAAATTATTTTCAATGTCAAACATATATAAATACCTATCTATTTAAATAATATATACATATTTATATACATCTTTTTGGAAACAGATCCCCTAATAAAACATAAACCATTATGTTTTTACATCTGATAAATTCATGAAGTATGAATGAAAAAATGAATTTACATTCATGTATATAAATCTGTATATATATACACTTTTATATATATATAAATATGAATAAAATCCATGTATATTAAATTTTATTAAATAATTTAAAACACATGGTTTTAAAAATTTTATTCTGAATCATAACTCTTATTATATATACATATACTAAATCTAGATAATCGTATGTGTTTATATACATATATACTTGTATATAGACATATATATATATATATATGTATTCAAAACTAAAATAATATGATAAATAAAAATATTACCATACATATATTCAATGTATTTAAGGATCATAAGGAATAAACATAAAAGAATATCAATTTCCTATAAATTTAAAAAATTAAAGAAGATTTGTATGTATATATATATTCTCTATATATATACATGTGTTGTGAAATATAATGAACCCTTACATAAAATATTTGAATGTAAAAAATCCATTACAAAATATAATATGGAATATAAAATTTATAACATAACCCTCATCTGAATTTATTACTATTTATAGATAAATAGTAATTCATATATAAATATATATATATATATATATATTAAAAACAACATAACTTGACCAAAATATTTTTATCCTTATACAACTTAAATTAACATTTTAAAATGATTCTTCACAATTAAAATGAGTTATATAAATTATAAAAAAACACTTATTTGAATTTTAGTAAAAAGGATGAGTAACATTAGATTATAGGATTTTTAAAAACAAAACATTTCCCATTAAATATATTGAAATTATATATAATTAAAATATATTGAGAAAAATTATTATTTAAAAAAATCAAAATAATTTTACCCATACTTGATATGAAGAAGACAAAATGCATGATATTTTCATAGATTCAATTACACTAACATACTGGTTTCTACCAAATATTATAAGACACAGATACCATGCATTATTTTCAAAATCACTATTATGTGTACAATCAGTCACATTGATTATTGAGTATGTATAAATTTTAATATATACATTTCCATAGGTTGGGATTGAAATTATTAACATAGTTCGAAAGGAAAATTATTTTATTTACACAAGATCATAAATGTACAATGATCATATTAATATTTGAATTAGATGAATAGAAACCAACCAATCAAAATATGTATCCATTCTGTTTATAGTCATATCAATAACTAATCTAAATATTGGAGGATGAAAAACTTGGTGATGACAATGATCAACAAATAGAACAATATTTAGATCAATAGACGTGACGAACATTAGAGTTAAATAATAGAAGACACCCATAAACTAATTTAGAACCTACAGCATGTAGATCAATGCTCGTAGAAAAAATACATCTAACCATCTCAGAATCTACATATTTGGACTCATATGTGTGAATCAAAAACCCTATTAGAAAATGAATCTTGGAGCACCATGACATCATTCACACTCCCATGTTAGTGATCAGTTTTCAATGGTCGAAACACCAATTGCAGATTGACACCATCATAGCTCATCAGCTCAAAGCCCCCCTTCTCAACTACCTCTACAGCTTGTGGTCAAACCTCTTCATCAGATTCACCTTCGACACAAACTCGATGGAACCCCATGTAACCCTCTATGCAAACCCCCTATCCCATATTAATTATCATTTTTTATTATTATATCATTAATATTATTTGATTAATTTATTTAATATACAATATTTATATAAATATTATCATAATATAAAATTAATAAGATTCACTTCAACATTTAAAAAATAATAATTTATTATTTATGAAAAAAATTATAATATAAACATATTTTATAATTTGATATTAAGAAATATAATATTTCTTTAGAAAGTAATTTTTTAATAATTTGATTTTTTAAAAAGTAATGGTTTTGTAAATAAATTTAATCATGATTCATAATTCAACATAAATGAATATATGTTCTGGTGTGTATATATATAAATATATTTAGAAAATGACAATTTGTAAAAACAAATTAAATAGATTTTCATTTGAATATAATTATTCATTAATTCCAATGAAATAATTATTATCATATGAACATTTATATTGACTATACATAACATAATTTAGTATTTTTTATATTATAATTTTTATTCAAATTCATTTACTATTATTATTAAAAAAATAAAAAAATACATATATTCATATATATAATTTTAATCAAAATACTAATTCCCAAACCAATATTTGTTTTTAGATTGTTAAAAATAAATTTGTAAACTATCTGTAATTAGTAATATTTATTATAAGTATTATAATTTAGTTAATTAAAACACTGGATTTGAAATATTATTCTCCAAAAATATTTTCAAAATAATAATACTATATATTAATTATAAATAATTTTTTTATAAATTATCTATATATAAAATATGTATGGAAATCCTGGAATGTTACATTATTTCCCCATCAGTAGAACTATGACCTCAATGTTTATTCATCAGTAATAAAAATAATTCTGAATTTTCATATTGTGAATTAAGGAACAAAATTGAATGATAAACCGCTAGACTCAACAAATTCTAATATTAGAATTTTTTCTAGATCATTGCCTTGATACCGGGTATAATGCCTTAATCATGAACTCCTAGACTTGGCACATTATAAATACTGGGTATTTATTTTATAAAAGGATACTGACAAAATTCACACTATTTATTACATACCAGCATCTTATAGTAATCTATGTACATGAGAATTTGATAAATGACATATGACATATAAAAACTATAAAAAATTAAATAAATACATCATTCACACACTCTTTATCAGAGTGGATGCAAATGAAAACTCTAAAAAACATGTAGAAAAATGATTTATCTCACGACCCTTCCCCTAGGACCCATGTTGTGACTACCCCAAGCCTCTCTTACATAAGCTAGGGGATGGAACCTAGCACCAATGGCGTAAATCTCTAAACTATGATGGCATTTAAATTATAACATGAAAATGCACATAATAGAGTATGAGCGAGGAAAAAAACACTAAATAAAATTGTATACAAAAGGATTTCTGAAAATTAATAGGGGGATAGAAATACAATCCCAATAGTAAAGTACAAAAAAACATAAATTACAAGTACAAAAAAGGGAAAATGGATCAAGGATCATCAACTGGAAAATCCTACCTGAAGGGTTAGTACAGATAGCCTCCACAACACTCTAGGTTCGTCCTTCTCCTCAATGTACCGTCATCACATGTGGTCCACATCGTGGTACCATCTAGTCCTGGTACACTCAGCCTCAGTCAACACTGTTTTTCATCTGCATCTAACAAAATGAGGTACGAGCATAGTCCGTGCAGGGGTGAGTATAACGATACTCATTAGGGACCTCGAGAATCAAAATGTCTCATAAAAACAACAAGGATAAACCACAATGTAGGAAATAAAAGATAACCCCAATTAGTTATATGCCTATAATTATTCCTAAGTTATCATGTAATCCATCTCAATGACGAGGTAAACAAAAAAGTTACTAAATCAGCTCAAACCATGATTTTATTCTAGTTGTAGTATCAAGTATCGTCCCCAGTCACAGTGTTGAAACCTTGGCTGCTGGGGAACTCCTCCTCTATCGATTATAGTGGGCCTTTCACACCACCAAGGTGCTACCCACTATCTTTGGACTACTGAGGTACTCTTACTTTCGAGTACCTTGTGTATACTGCGTCACCAAGGCACTCCCTACTGTGGGACAGATGCGTAACCAAGGTGCTCCCCCACGTAGGCTGCTGAGGTTCTCCTACTATCAAGTTCTATGGGTATTCCATGACATCAAGGAGCTCTCCACTGTGGGTCTGTCATGAGTCCAAGGTGCTCCCCACTGTGCTATTAGAATCAATACGAGATGAATTGGACAGTTGTCATCAGGTCTCAGCTAGCTACCAGGTCTTCGCACTATGCTCGCTTGTCTCTGGGAGGATCTACTACACGAGCTACAAGTCGATACTCCAACTATAAAAAATACCCATGTAGAAGTATCTCAATGGTCTGCCACATAATTGAGGTATCAACACAACTGATTCCATGTAAATCAGATGCTCGTTCTGTGAGTTATTAGCCTTTTATTATCATGGGCATGGTTGGATTTGTGCATGATCCAACCTGACCATATCTCTACTGTACCCCAAACTCTAATGGTGTATACTCAAAGAGACGGTCAGGGTCAAAGAATACCAGCACCGCTGACAGTTCATCAAATGGCCAATCCATGCCAAAGATATGACCAAAGAATTTAAAGGGGTCGATAGTGGGACCGAGTCCGGTCCGACCCATTCAGATTGACCTGATCTGACCCGATATGGGCTGATCTGGTCTGGGCCGACCCTGTCTGAGTCGACCGAGTCTGGGTCGACCCTGTCTGAGTCAACCAAGTTTGGGTCGACCTTGTCAGACTTGTTTTAACTGGTCTGACCCATTGGATGGGCCAACCTATTAGGATTAGCTCTGCCTGCTTGGCCTAGCCCAGCAGGCTACATGGGCGGTTCGGTCAGGGTTCAGGACTGGTTCGGCCCGGAGCACCGCGAAGGTGCGGCTCAGCCTAGAGTGTGTGGCCATGCTGGTTCAACTAGTGTATCATGAGGGGATACACAAGCCGACTCAAGAGGCCGGTGTGTCCAGGGCGCTAGTTCGGTCTAGTGGCGGCTACGTAGGCCGGGCATCCAGGAGACGAGCGGTAGCCAAGAAAGCCGTTTTCCAGGCCAGCGGACCGCCGCGAGGTGTCTCAGCAGGGCGGCTGGAGGGCCTGTGGGTGGTCAGAAGGAGGACAGTCAGTCCAGGAGGTGTCCAAGCAGGCCGACAGTCATCCAGGGAAGACGGCAGAGGTGGGGGCCAAGGTTTCATGACTAGAGGGTCGCAGTTCGGCCCGGAGTGTGGCCCTATTGGGGTGCGGCGCAGCTCGCAGAGGCAAGAGAAGTGCGACCGTTGCTATTTTCCTCTATCGCCTTCAATGACACTTTCATGTTACGTCACCATGCTGAAGATCATCCCAAACATGAATGGTGGAGGGTTCGAGCCATGATGGTTTGGTCCTCACCCTCCACATTAAGGGTGGTAACATTTTCCTAATCAAGAAGTAAGAAAGATGAACATAAATTTTTTCACAACTTCTACAATGATTTCTTTCCAACCATATACGCGTATATGGAAGATGAAAATACTCAAATTAACCCCCACCCTTATTTGTTTTTCGTCGATGGAGTCACGGAGAATAATACAAAGGAGATCATCATTCATCTCGTCCACCACACACTTTCAATCCCGAGCTCGTGCTTCAGTTTATTAATGATTATGGGGAGGGAAGTCAGTCATCGAAGATGTCACACGTCGTTTTCCTCTGAAGGAGAAGTAAAATACGCAACTTTCCGACATTCTTTGTTGGATGGATGCATTGGTCATTCTTCATTCTTCATTGGAGAGCTTTAATACTCCCAAACACTCCTCTCGCAAATATTCCACCCAAATGCCAACAATGAATAGATCACCCCTCCAAATAATAGATTCTCTATTATTTTAGATTTTTGGGTTTAAAATTCAAGTTATTGAATTTAATTAAAAGAGATGGCTCTATTAATTAATGGGTAGGATTTTCCATAATAAATTATGTGTTGGCTCAAATAATTAAAGAGGAGGTGGTGGAAGACTAAATGGTATAGGATATCAAGGGGCCCCCCTCATTAATGACGGGACTTGAGGGATTTTCCTCTCCTCCTATTAATAGGGGATGGGTGTTACCCACCCCTATTATTCAAATTGGGAGTTTATGTGGTCTCGGGTGGTCTCCACCACATTAACCTTACATGGGAGGTTAGGGGATGGTGGCCCCCACCACCAAAACGTCTCATGGTTGGTTATGTCATGGTGATCCCTTCTTCCAACCTCCACATGGAGTTTATAGATCCACTATGACCCACCTCCAAACTCCCATATGGCAGCATAAATAAAAATAATGTGAAGATACCATTATTTTATTACTTTCCACATTAACTCAAAATCTAACTTTTATTCTCGACCAACAATCATCGAAGTGAAGGTCTCTTTATGTGAATATTGGTGCTGCATGTTCAACTATGCCATCAGATTTAATTTCCGAGCACCAGTTCAAAAGATATAAAAACCCACTCGTACGTTTAATGAACGTACATGAACAAAACATCAGAAATTGAATCTAGGTACACTGGGCATCGAAATCACACGTTGTCAGTTTTCACGGACTCGTAAAATTCCCATGTATTTATAAAAAAACCTTTGAAATTTCGGGTCATTACATTCCCCAAACTGAAATCATTACATCCCAGTAAGCTACAACTTGAACTAAAGAAATAAATGGGGGTACTGAGATTGCATCTGTGCATCCCGCTCCCATGTACACTCCTAGAGGATCTGGTGATGCCAGTGAATTCACACCAAAGGTATTGACCATCCACGTAGGACCGTCCCCTGTAGATTATCAATATCCATTGGATCCTCCATGAATGTTTCCCAATCATTGGCGTCAATCTCCCCATGGTCGACGATGTGATAAGGGTCATGCACGTATCTACTCAGCTGAGATACATGGAAGACGTCATGCAACCGGGGCAACTGAGGTGGAATAACTAAGTGGTAATTCACCTCTCTATCTCTTTTGAGGACCTTGAAAGGTCTAATGATCCTCTATGATAACTTTCCTCCTCGGCCAAATCTCTATAGTCCTTATTGAGGTGAGACTCGTAGAAAGGCGTGGTCGCCATCCTTGAACTCTAGAGGTCTCCATCTCCTATCAGCGTATGACTTCTATATGCTTTGTATATTCTTCATCCAATCCTAGATGATCTACACCTTCTCCATGGTATCTCATACCATCTCTGGTCCCAATAGTGCTGAATCCCAGTGTTAGTCCAAAACAAGGGAGATTTTCAAGGTCACCTGTATAACACCTCAAATAGTGCCATCCAAATGGTGGAGTAATAGCTATTGTTGTATCGAAACTCCACCAAAGGTAAGTGATTCTTCTTATTGAGATCGAATTTTAGGACACAAGCATGCATAATGTCCTCAAGGGTATGAATGGTCTACTCAGTCGGACTATCCAACTGAACATAGAAAGAGGTGCTCAGAAAAAGCTGCATCTCGAAAGCCTCCTACAACCCCTTTTATAGTACGGAAGTAAACCATGCGTTACGATCAGAGAAAATAGATGAAGGTACTCCATGTAGCTTCACAATCTCATGCATGTAGAGGTTTCCCAATCACTCTACAATACCCTGATCTCTAATCGGTAAGAACTGGGCCGACATAGTGAGTCAGTCGATGATCACCCAGATCTAGTCATGTCCACTAGATGTACTTTGAATTCCTATCACGAAGTCCCTTGATATCTCATCTCAAATCCACTAGGGGACCTCTAAAGGATGATCCAAACCTACTGGTAACTGTTGTTCTGCCTTCACTTGCTGACAAGTGTGGCACTGAGAGACAAACACTACAACTACCTTCTTCATCCCTAGTCAACAATGCAGTCTACAGAGATCTCGGTACATCCTTTCAACTCCTAGATGTAATGCTAGTGGTGATGTGTGAAACTCTTTCAACACATCCTCATGAAGTGACACGGGCACCATAGTATGTCCTTTAAAGAGGATGATGTGCTTCCCACCATCAGAAAATCCATCAGGTGCCTGCCCTGTGGATATCTGAACACACCATGTATCGTAGTCAGCATCTCCATGCTTTACCTCCCTAACTCACTGATGAAGTGGAGGAGTGAATTTAAGAGATTGATGGAAAGCTGTTCCATCTCATTCCACAAAGGATATCTATAAATAAGCCAGCTTATTTGTCTCCTCTACTAGTAGCTGTAAACCAAATCTTTTATTTAGTGCATCTGCTACAACGTTCCCCTTCACCTGAGTATAGAATATCTTAAAGTTATAGTCCTAGAGGTACTCAATCCAATGTCACAATCTCAGGTTATGGTCCTTCTAGGAGAAGACATACATGAGATACTTGTTATCCGAGTACACAGTAAAATGCTCGACCATTAGGTATTGTCGCCACATCTTCAAGGTGAAGACCATTGCTACTAACTTCAGGTCATGGGTAGCATAGTTCTGATCATGCTATCTCAAATGTCGAGAACCATACATGATCACCACTCGCTCCTGCATCCAGAAACACCTACTTCTGGTCCATGATGTGTTGTAGTAGACTACGTTGCCTACACCCTCCTTTGGAAGCCTCAAGATTTAGGCACTAGTCAGCCTCTGCCTCGGCTCTTGAAAGCTCTATTAGAATCTCTCTGACCACACAAAGGGTTTCCCCATCTTTTTCAAGGTTGATAGTGTTTTTGTATCTCTAGTGAAGTCTGGTATGAGCCTTTGGTAATATCCATCCAAACCGAGGAAATGTCATACCTCGGTCACTCTCCTGGGTGGCTCCCAAGAACATACAGCCTCAATCTTCGCTAGATCTATTGTAACTCCATCCTCCTAGATGAAATTAACCAGAATTTTAACCTCTTAGAAACAAAACTGGAACTTCAAGAGAATACCATAAAGCAGGTGCTCTCGGAGTTTGTCCAATACTACCTGCAAATGATAGACATGCTCCTCCTAAAAAATTGAGTAGATCAGAATTCCGTTGATGAAAACTATGACAGAGATTGGGGTATGGCTGGAAGATTCTATTAATGAGTCCCATGAATATTGATGGAGTGTTGGTTATGTCGTAACACATAACCAATAACTCATAGTAGTTGTTCCAACATCGGAAGGTCGTCTTCTACACACCCTCATCCCGAACACTGACTTGGTGATATCTTGATCTAAGTTCTATCTTCGATAACCAACATGCTCCCTTCAACTAATAAAAGTGGTAATCAATCCTTGGGCATGGGTACATGTTTTTTCACGGACATATAGTTCAAGTGATAGTAGTCGACACAAAGCCTCAAGCATCCATCCACCTTATTGGCGAACCGAATCGGGGCTGCCTAGGGAGAAACGCTGCGCCAAATGAATCCCTTCCCCTAAAAGTTCTCTAGTTATGTCTGCAACTCGTGAAGCTCCACGAGATCCATCTTAAATGCTGGTGTAGATATCAGTGACATCCTATTGTACATTTCAATGTAGAAGTCCACCTCTCTACAAGGATGTAGAATTGATACATCATCAGGTAAAACTTCCATGTACTAGTCCACAACTAGAGGATAAGTCTAACCCTCCACATTAACTTCTCTGAGGGTAAGGCAAGCCATTTGAAGAGTGAATGGCTGTACTCTTTTTCAGACAAGTCCATCTTGCACTTCAAATGCTCCCTTCTCACTGGTGAAGGTTAACTTCATCCTATATGTGTGGACACACCAGTCATTGTGCCTAATATAGTCGATTTGAAAATGGAATGTAGATAACTAGTCCATTTCAAAGATTAATTCGTAAGGACTTAATGCCACTTTGAGGATATCCCAGCCAATCCTCTCGCCTCCTAGATTATGTTCACACCACTGTCACCAATGTGTAATCATCAAGCCTACTCCCATAAGAGTCTCTATTAGTAAGGATCGAGCCAAAGTCTCCATCGATATCTTTGATCTCTTAATGAGGGTAGTGTCAATGAATTAGTGACTGAGACATCTGTCTATAAGTAATGAAGCTAAGGTAGAGTAGAAACAGATCATACCTCGAATCTTCTCCAGAGCACCATGATCATAAGCCTTAGCTTACTGGAGCTAAGATCTCACCTGTCCACCTACTCCTTGTGGTCAGGGTGGAACTCCTATTCGTGGTGGTGGTAACACCTCGAAAAGTCACCCATTGCCAGCTGCTCGACCAGATCATCTACCACGTCCTCTTGCTCCCTACGGACCACCTCGATTTTATATCTATCCTTAATTGAGTGGTCCTTAGACCGTATGATGATCATCCGAACTGCGGGTCGGACAGTCACGAGCAATGTGACCCTTCCCACCTCATGAAAAACACTACCTTCTCTGGGCATTTATGTCTCTACCTCGGGTTCCCCACACAACCGATCCTAACTCATGCGGTCGTCCACCCATGGGTTTGGTCCACTTGGAACTCTGTGACATCTATCTACTGCCAGCTGTAGAAGACTCCACTACATGTCTACTAGTTGTGGGTCTCACTACTAGAGACTACTCAGAAAGGAAACTCTCCACAAAGATGGCTCGCTCCAACACACCTACCTGCATCAGGATGCTGTGGGAGATCATCGAATCCATAATCACTCACCTATGTTCCATCTCGAAGGTCTGGGCACTGAATAATGGGTCTTGTAACATATAAATGGAGTAGAGAGAGAGGTCGATGAACCTTGTTGAGTATATTCAAACAATCATACTGCCATGTTGCAGGTAAAGCAGCTCATGTATCCGGTATGCACATTGGCTGGCTGGGACAATCTCTGCCTGAAATAGGCACTCGATGTCTACCCAGAGTTGTGTCTCCTCGTCATGAACTTGATGAATCAGGCTCCACCATCTATGTGCTACTGCCTGAAATAGAATCGCGGCAAGGATCACCATCAGGTCAGCTGGTGTCTCTACCAGTCTGAAGACTCTCACCAAATCTTCTAGCCAATCCTCAACTACCTATGGGGTTCATCTCTCCCCTGAACCCAGGTGGCCTCTGGCATTGGAACTCGTGCAACATGCTCAAGCAACATGCATCATCTACTGCTAGGGATGGTTGCATCAATGTTCCAACAGGTAGTGGTTTCACTAGTGCCTCTACTGGAAAAGGGACCTACACTGAGGCCATGTTGGTTGGTGAGATATCTATGCATACAACTCTTGGGACTCTTGATGGTCGTCCGCAGGAAGGCATCCTGAAAAAAACAGTTGCAACATAGTTAAAAGATTATACCTAATGAGATGACCTAGTTGAGATGACATAAACAAACATTTGGAAACACACTGGCAATACTAGTTTTCCTGCACTAAGTTGGAAATCAGTAGTAAGGGTCCTGGTGTATGGATATTTCGGTCGCTTCACCAACACCAGACTCCTAAAACAGAAAACCAGACTTCGTACCCTTAACACTATTGCTTCACAGAAATGAACAGAGTCTTAGGATCTGCAGTAGAACCGACTCCTCTGATACCAATTTGTCATGGCTTGTCCCATAGGACCTGTGCCGTGACTACCCAAATCTTGTCTTCCATAGGCCATGGGATGGCGACTAGCACCAAAGGTGTAAATCCCAAAACTGGGAAGGCCTTTCCTTTATTACTTGAAAAATCACACAAAAGAGTACGAGCTGAAAATAAAACACGAAATATAACTGTATACAAAAGGATTCCTAAAAATTAAAAGGGGGCTAGAAATACATGCCCAACTATAAAGTACGAGGAAAATGAATGTACAAGTACTGGAAAAAGGGAAAATGGATATATGATCATCCACTATGAAATCCTACATTATGGGTAGGTTTAGTTAGCCTCCACAAAACTCCATGTATGTCCATCACCTCTGTGTACTATCACAAAGTGTGGTCGATGCCCGGGTACCATTCTGTCCTAGTACACTCTGCCTCCATCTGTGTTGTTCGTCATCTAAATCCAACATAATGAGGTCAGGGCATATCCTATGTAGGGTTCATTATAAAGATACTTAGTGGGGATCCCGAGATCCTCATTGTTTCACAAAACCCACAAGGATAATCCAAAAAAGTATGAAATAAATAAATAATCCCACAAAGATATATACCCATACATATACCTAAGATATCAAGTAATCAATGTCAATCATGAGGAAAATTCAAAAGTTACTGACTCATCTCAAACCATGATTTTATTATAGGGGTAGTATCATGTAACATATCCAATAAAACTTCTGAATCATTGTCTCTTAGAGAACTCTTCCTCTATCGAGTACAGTAGGCCTGTCACGTCATGAAGGCACTTCCCACATACCTTGGACTGCTAAGATACTCCTCCCATTGAGTTCGGTGTGTCTACGTCGTCACCAATTCACTCCCCACTGTAGTTCTATCGCATCACCTAGGGGCTCCACCTCGTAGCCTGCTGAGGTACTCCTCGTGTCATGTATTTTCAGACTACCACGACACCATGGCGCTCCCCACTGTGGGTCTATCATGACTCCAAGGTGCTCCCACTAGGCTGGTCAAATAACTTTGAGTCGACTCGGCCAGTAGTAGTCAGGTCTCATCATGCTATTGGGTCTCCACACTAAACCCACTCGTCTCCAGGAGGATCCGCTCTACAATCTATAGGCCGATAGTCAATCTATCAAAAAGTCCCAGATAGAAGTATTTCAAATGTCTGTCACATCATCGAGGTCTTAATGCAATATACGGCACGCCAGTCAGATTCCCGGTCTGTGAGTTATTATCCTTTTAGTCTCGAGGGCCCCGTTGGATTCATGCGCGATCAAACCTGGCCATATATCAACTATACAAAGAACTCGTGTGGGGTATACTCAAAGGGATGCTCACACTCAAAGAGTTCTAGTGCTGCTAAAACTTCGTCAAATGGTCGTCTGGTGCCAAAGATATGGCCAAAGAAAGTAAAGGGTCGGTAGTGGGCTCGGGTCTGCTCCGACCCAGTCTGACATGGTCAGGCTGGCCCGGTTTGGGTCGACCCATTCAGACTAGTTGGGTTTGGCCCAACCAATTGGGCGGGCCCGGCATTTAGGTTTGGCACAGCCTGTGGGGCCCAGCCTAGTAGGCCGCGTGGGCAGTTCAGCCTGTAGTGCCACAAATGTGTGTCCTGATGAGGCTTAGAATGGAGGAATCTACTGGGATGGTTCAGCTTGGACATCGTGAGGGGAGCCGCGGGATAGCTCTGGATGCCGGTGTGTCCAGGGAACCAGTTCGGTTGGATGGTGGCTCGGGAGGCCGGAAGGCCGGGAGCCCGGAGGCGGGCCAGCGGGCAGCCAGGAGGCGTGCTGGTAGGTGGCCCAGAGGTGGGTGGGCAGGCCGGCAGGCGGCCGAGGATGTCGGTGAAGGTGCGGATCGGGTTGGATCGGCTGGAGGGTCGTGGTTCGGCCCGGAGGGCAGCGCATCCATGGCACTGCGCTGCTTGTAGAGGCCACAAGAAGTGAAAATATTTCATGTTGCCTCTGTCGTCGTCAACACCACTATGTTATTACATCACAATGCCGAAGATCATCACAAACAAGAATGGCGGTGGGGTCGGGCCATGTTGGTTGGGCCCACACCATCCGCGTTAAGGGGGGTAACATTAGGATCATCAAGAAGTAAGAAAGATGAAATTCAATTGCTTCACAACCACACCGACTATTCATTTCCAATCTAATAAGATAATAAAGAAGGTAACATTACTCAAATTAAACCGCTACCTTGATCACTGGTCATCAATGGAGTCGTGGGAAAGAAGATGGAGGAGATCATCATTCGTCACGTCTGCCGCACACTTTCAATCCCATGCTCGTGCATCGGCTTGACGACGTCGATGAGGAGTAAAGTCAGTCATCGAAGACGTCTCACCTCAGTTTCCTCCAAGGAAGAAGTTGAAGATGCTCCTTTCAGGCGTTCTTTGTTGGAAGAACACATTCTTCATTCTTCATTTTTTCTTGGAGAACTCTATTTCTCCAAAAAACTTTTCTCCCCCATAATCCTCCCAAATACCAAAAGTAAATAGATATCCCCTCCAAATAATAGATTGTATATTATTTTATATTTTTGGGTTTAGAATTCAAATTTTTTCATTTAATTAAAATATATGGATCAATTAATTAATTGGTAGAATATTGCATAAAAAATTGTCCATTGGATAAAATAATTAAAGGGAAGGTGGTGGCACCATAAATTGTAGAGGATATCAAGGGTCTCCCCTAATTAATGAGGGGAGTTAGTGATTTTCATCTCCCTCCACTAATTGTGGTCGGGTGCTCCCCACCCCTATTATTCAAATTGGGAGGTTATGTCATCTCAGGTGGTCTCCACCACATTAACCCCACATGGCAGGTTGAGGCATTGTGGTTCCCACCACCATGACCTCTCATGGGAGGATATAGCCTGGTGGTCCCCACATCCAACCTCCACAAGGATGGTATAGATCTTGTGGGACCCAGCTCCAACCACCCACATGACAGATCAAATAATAATAATGTGAATTTCATGGACCATCTGTTTTCACAGACACGTATAATTTCTTTGTATTTAGGAAAATATTTCCCACGTAAATTAAAGGTAATTAAAATTTAATATAATGTGTGGAAATTAAATATACCCAGCAATGAGTTTTCAAAATAATCAATAAATTATTTAAGACATAAAAATACAATAAAAATACAAACATGAAATATATTTTTTAAAAGGAAATAACTCTCTCACAACATATCATCAATATTTATTGAGAGTAAACAAATTCATATTTTTAAAAATATCATGCTTAAAATTGATATAATTATTTAAGAGATAAAAATAAAATTCATTCTAAAAATTGCATGAACATGATCAAAAATAAATTGAAAAACGTTTATAAATGACATAATTTACATACCTTGTTTTTTATGAAATTCTAGGGGTGCAGATATAAATTTTCAAATGAAATAATACCCATATAGAATTTTCACTTAAAAAAATATCAAATATAATTTAATACAGAAATAAAAAGCATGAAACGATAGAAAAATTTTAACTATTTTTTTCTATTAGAAACAAAATATTGAGCCATCTTTGATAATGAATTGTTATATAAGTATATACATAAGTAAAAAAATTATAAAATGTACAATTGGAAATATAAAATTAATTAGTTAGAGCCATATAAATTTTCATAAGAGAATTATCCTTTAACAAGGATATATTACTAGTCAAATAATATCTTATACTATCAAATATTAATCTCATAATGGTTGAAATGAATAATGTTGTACATATAAACGATACCATCAAGCATGTGTTTCATGAATATTTTACAATCAATACCTCTAGCTAAGAACATATTACAATAAAGGCTTTTTTCCAGGAATCAATTATTATCATGTCCTCATTTCAATAGTTTATTAAATGCATAAGACCCCAGCCAATAGCATATCTAGTTTTTGAATTTTATCTATGGATAAAAAAATACACTTTTTCAAAAGAAATTATAAATTGTTTTGACCAGTGACAGAAAATGATAAAAATTATCACTTTAATGCTTCAGTTACACAAAACCGTAGATATAATATTACAGAATAAGAAAAAAATATATCTTGATATATATATTTTAAAAAAATAACCATTTTTAATAAATAAAATTTTATACTCATACGTAATAATTATTATAATTTCAAAATAATAAATTCTTTTAAAATTTTAATGCAACCAATAACAAAACTGAGTTCTATTATTGTTTTCCAATATAAATCTGAAATTATATTCACATAGGAAAATTTAATTTTTAAATAAAACAATCATCTCAAGGATTAACATGTATACATACATATATATTTAATTTTCCTATATATATATATATAGAAAAAAAATCATTCAACAAATACATAAACAAATATGTTTTTATTTCTAATAAATTTATAATATATATATATATATATATATTTACATTCATGTATATTAATATATATATATAAACTTATATGTGTGTGTGTGTGTATTTATAAAATTATTTAAAAATTATAAAAATTAAATCTGTTAAAACCATATTTTTTAGAAATATTCATCTAAATTAAATCCCTTATCTTATATATATATATATATATATACTAAATTATATAGTTGTACATATTTTTATACACACACACACACACACACTTATATGTATATAAATTTTACTAAATTAAAATAAATTGATAATGTAAAATCATCCACAATATATATATTCATAATATTGAAGGATCATAAGGAATATGTTTAAAAGAAAATCCTTTTCATTAAAATTTATCAAAAAAAATATGATAGCTATATATATAATACTTACATACATACATATATATTTATATATGTCTTGAATAATATAATAAACAATTACCAAATAATTTTGAATGTAACAAATCCCATACAAAATATTTGTTAGAAGATAAAATTTAAAATAAAATACTCAATTGAAATTATTAAGTTGTATATAAAAATATATCTTCATATATACATATATATATATAAATATATATATGAAAAAAATTTAACATGATTAAAATAATTAAACCTTTACACAACAATAATTAAAATTTGAAAATAAATATTCTTAAATAAAATCTTTACAAAAAAATATATATTCCCCCACTATTTGGATTGAAATAGAAAGAAGTAGTAGAACTTGATTATATGTTTTTCAATAATAAACAATTTACCTCCCATTATTTTAGAAATGAAATATTTACATAGATTTGAAAAAAATAGATTTTTTTTAAAAAAGAAATTTCCACATACTTGAAATACAATTTAAAAAATGTAAGATATTTCCTTGGTATCAAACACATTAATAGATTAGTTTTCAAAAAATATATTAACTCATAGATTCCAACCTTTTAATAGCCAAAATCACTGCAATCTATACATTGAGTCACACAAATAGTTGAGAAATCACGGTGAATAATATATTTATTGAAGTTGGCTGGTGTTAAAAAAATTGACATATTTCAAAAGGAAGAAGAATTACTTTAATTAAGATCGAAAATGTACACCAAAATTATGAATATTTAAATTAGTTGAATAGAATGAAACATATAAAAATAAACATTCGTTCTATTCATAGTTTGATCCATAACCGAAATCAAAGTAGGATTAATAAGAAAAGGTGTTGAAAAAGATCAACAAACATAACCAGATTGATACCAGAAAAACTGATAAAAATCATTTTTAATTATAATTGAACACATTCAAACCTAATCAATACCTACATCGCATATGTCAATGATGGTAGATGAGGAACAACTATCCTATTATGATTCCTCAAATTTGAACACTGATGTGTGAATATGAAACCCTAATGTAAAATGAATCTTGGACCACCACGACTTTAGTCAGACTCCCCTGTCCATTCTCAGTTCCCCTTGGTTGAAAACCCCATGGAGGATCAACCCAATAGGGGAACATCAGCTAAAGTCTCTTCTTCTCCACCACCTCTCCAGTTGATGGCCAATCCTATGGATGGGAAACCCTATGCATTGACCCCTAATCCCCTTTTTTATTCTCCTTATTTTTACTATTATATAATTACTATTGTTTTCTTAATATATTTAATACACATCATTTATATAAATATTATATGTTTTACATCAACATTTTAAAAGATTACAATTTCACAGCTATAATACACAATATTTTTATAATCTAATCATAATTTATAATTTGAATCTAATAATTATTCTATATTTTTTTAAATAATTTATTCATAATTTAATGTTTATAAAATAAAGGTTTTATAAAAATAATTTAATCATTATTTATAATTCATAATTAATATATGTAAAATTTTGAATATATATATATTTAAAAATAAAATTTACAGAAGAAAATTAATTATATTTAATATGAATATAATTATTTATTATTTCAAATGAATGATTTATTATCAAATTAATATTTATATTTAATATTCTTATCATAATTTATTATTTTTTATATAATTGTAGTAATTAAAATTCTATTATTATTATTTTTATAAACCTAAACAAATACGTATATTCATATCTATTTTTTGATTTAAAAAAAATCCAAATAAAAATATTTATTCCTAGATTTTTAAATATAAATTTTTAATCTATACGTAATGAGTAAAATCAATTATATTTATTATAATTAAATTAATTAAAACACTTGATTTTAATTATTATTTTAAAATAAAATAGTTTCATAATATTATTAATTTGTTTTACCTATAAGTACATTCCTCAAATAAAATATTTACATAATAAAAATAGGATTCTATGAATAGGGATTAAAATTTATTCCTTATCCAATGAATTGTTTCCACACAATTTTTTCATTGGTTCTAATCAAAATTTTAAATATTCATATTCAAAGTTAAGAAAAATTAGGACTGATAGACTCCTAGAATCTACAACATCTAATATCTAATTTTTTCTAAACCATTTCTATATTACAATGTATAACTATCCAATCCAAATTTAATAGACTCAAAACATTATAAATTTTGTATTTTTTTTGTAAAAATATATTGAAGTAATACAAAACATTTTTTACATTCCATGAACATTTAGCAGTCTAAATTATAGTGAAATAGATACATGATATATGACATGACACTACTATATAGAATTATATAACATATTTCATGTGATACCTCTTTATCAATGACTATGACATTAGAAAATCTACTAAACCTGAAGAAAATTGTATTACAACAATGGTAGAGAATTAAATATTCATGGTAAGGGTTTTTGAAAACAAAAAAAATCATTTCAAACATATCTTTAAAATAAATATACATACATAAATAATTTTTAATAAAATAAAATACCTTTCTCCCAATATGTCGTCATCAATTTTGGGGAGTTACAATATTCATTTTTTGAAGAATCACATGCTCAAATTTCTAAAATTCTTTAAGATAAACATTTAAATTGAATTATAAAATATGCATTAAGTTGAACCAAAATACAAGGAAAACAATTTATAATTTAGATAATGTTTATAATTGATTATGTATGACATGGTAGCTGTGAGGATAAAAATTTCCACGTGAAATAATACCAATTCAAAATAATCTAATAAATTGATATCAGTTATCATTGAAAATATAAATGAAAATCATGAAATTATATATAAATTTCTAACCATTGTTTATAAATTGGGAAAAAAATATTGATCCCTCTTTTATGATTAATTGTTATATAAGTATGTAGATAAATATAGAACATTATACCATGTAAGTTTGAAAATATAAAAAATATTAATTAGAGACAAATTAATGTTTATAATAGAATAATCCTTAACCATGTATATTCTACTAGTCGAATAATAAAATGCACTATCAAATAGTTATCTCATAATGATGGAAGATAATTGTAATGTCCCGAAAATTCCAGATAAATTTACATAAAACTGTATGGGATTTTTCTGATACTATAATCTTATAAGGAACATGATTCCAAGGCCCTCAGAACCTAGAATAATTATTTAAACTTTTTTTATTAATTTTAAATACCTCATATGCCCAATTTTGGAAATATTTAAATGGATTCTCAAAATAAAAATATGAGGGATCTATTGAAATCAAAATGATGACTTTACATGAAGAAGAACCTAACCTTTACCAGTGCAGATCGAAGATAAAATTTAATTTTGGATCATTTTAAAGAAAATTAAAAATTATTAAAAATTTATTTTTCTAAATTTATTTCTAATACACTACATCAATAACACTATTTAATTTCATATTGAAATAGTTTAATGACACTAAAACTAAAGAGTAACAAAAATCTAGCTTTATATTATAAATGAAACAATGTATTAACGTGATGACTCAATATAACATAAATTATAAAATGAATTTATTCAATTAATATCCTAACAATAATTCATTATCATTGCAATGATATTAATGTTTTCCATGTTTTATCTAGATAATTATGGTTGGTGAATGAATAATAACTCATAACAGTAAACACCTTTCTTTATTCTTCATCGACTGGATTTCACCATTGAAAAATAATTTGGATAGAGATTCATTAATGTGCGGTGGAATGACATCATTCCTCACTAGAAATTGGTCTTTTTTCAGGTAGAGGTTTGGTTTCTTTCAGTGTGATTGTCCTTTCCCCCATTCTTCTATTTCTTATTTATTAACATGAATCAACCTAATAATTAGTTGAACTAATGGTCAATAATTATTATGGTACTGGGTTTACCGTAATAATAATAAATAGGGTTTAACCCTCTTTGATTAGCTATTCATTATTTAATGTTTTTTGGGGATTGAATCATTGTGATTTTTAATTTTTTTTCTTCTGGATTATACTGAAAATAATGAATCATTGATGACATGAACAAAGGCCTAGATCATTCTTCAGGTGTTATTTTGTCTTTCCACTTCCCCATTCTTCATGTTTTTTGGCATGTGACATGGTTGATTGAGGATGTGATATCGGCCCAGTGGTGCAGCCAGGAAAACCAAACAACTTTCAGCATAAGATCAGGCAGTAGGAGAAGGACATGACAAAAACAGAAGGTCACAACAAGGCAGGTTTTGCAGTCAGTAGAAGACCATTACTGGGAGAGTCATAGTATCTATTGAAGGCCATGACTAGGAGGGATGTGTTGCTGGTAAGGGACACCGTCTTGAAGGATAGTGGTGGGGTGAACCATGAAAACTTCCACGAGTTGTGAATAAAGGCCACCGATATGTGGCTAGCAGTAGCATCCCTAGATGTGGCTATAGATACACAGACATTGTGTACCATGGAGACTCACGGGGTGGTTCAGAGAGGTGTTTTTTGCCGTATCCAAGGTGGTGCCTAGAGATATCCAATAGTCGAGGCATACTTCTATGACTTCATGAAAAATCCTCTTTCACCTACCCGTCATGTAGGGTTCACCACCGATGGAAATCATGACCTTTTACTTTTCTTTTGTTGGGATTTTATTATGTTCTCAATTAAATCATATTTTTAGAGTTACACTCAGCCATTGTCTTAGAGGAATGAATGGTTAATTTTCAGAATAGTGGTTTGGGGTTTTGTGTTTGGGTGCATATACATACTTTGGAAAATGTCTTCCTCTGGCGGGATATTGCTTTTGGTTATACTGTCCTGCCCTTAGCCATTGGGAGGCAGGCTTGCATAAGAAATTGCACGGGCCCTGGGGGATGGTTCTAGAATGAGTGGAATCATAGGGGGTTTGTTCTAAATTAATATCATAGAGTATGTGACCTTGTTTTGGGGAAACAATATTGAGCGATTAAATTTTGACTTTCAAGATTAAGGAGCCAAGCGTTGGTGTAGTAGCCAATGTATCCATACACCAGGACCCTGAATTCTGTTTTTCAACGCTATACATGAAAATGAATATTTCATGTGTCATATAATAAATGAGAGTGTTCTCATGTTAATCTCTATTAAGATTCATCTCACCATGTATTATATATAAACTAGACTTCATCTTGATCTGTTAAAAGAAGAAACCACAGTGATAGCCATCCAATACCCAATTGTGTGATTTTTAGGACAGTACATCTATCAGTGTAGCATCAGTACAAGGAACAATATTGGAGATACCCACATTGGGTGGTGTACTAGTTTTACCACCACCCGTCATTCAATAGTTTCATCCAACTCTACCAAATTAGGAATCATGCATTCTATGTATATTACAGAAGATATAGAGGCAGAGAACTCCCTAGTGGAGTTGTGAAATAGACCGCTAGGTGGTTGAGTATTAGATTAAGGTAGTTAAATAAGTATTTTTTATATTGAGGACACATATTGATTAGATAGTGGCCTTATTCATGACCTTTATATATGGGTATTCATGGTGATCTTGAAGCATCATTATATAGACCCATGATTAATAAACCCTCACAAGGATAGAAAGTGAGTGACTCTTCCTGGAGGACTTATTTCCAATGAATTTATGCTTTGTGCATTTACAAGAGATATTAAACTTACCGTATAGTATCATGAATGTAGAAGTGTACTATTTGAGATGGACAAATTAGTATCACTACCCCAAAAACACGGTGTGAGACCCATTCTTCTAGGAGAGGTCTTCTAAGTAGGGACTATATTGGGAGATCAGGGAAACAATGGAATCACTTATCATCTCTACATAGGCATGGGTGATGGAGTGGGATATACTTATGGTGAGATTCATAAAATAGTAGGTGCCTTCTCGTAGGAGGTACTAGTAGACACCAGGTGGGAATTTCTTTAGTAGTGGGTAGCAAGAAGTAAACATGGGGACCCAATTTGATCAAGGCATTCATTGGAAGGCCACATGAAATAGTTTTAGAAGTATGAGGATCCCATAGAATATGGATTCAATAGAGGAGCATGCTATTCCACTCATGCAGAAATCATGGACACATGGATCTTGATTTCCTAACTTACTGGTAAAATGACTAGCAAACAATCGAGGGACCGCCAAGGTAGAGATAGGGTGTGGAGCAGTGTGGTCCTTAGTGTGGTGGATATGAAAGCGGAACATGTAGCTTGATATGCAGTGGGTGGATGTGTGAGGTACTACCACCACCTCCCCCAGGAGGTCCACTACCTTCCATGGGATATGGTAGAGAGGAAAGGGCCAAAATTCATGTGAAAGATGATTATGACCCCTATTCTCTATAAATGATTAGTGGTATGATCTGGGTCTTATTTACCATATCTTTAGTTCTTATAGAAAAATGTTCAGTTAATAATTTCTTTCCATAATCCTTGTTTAGATCTTGGAGATTGGGGTTGAGACTTTAGCTAAATCTGTTCTATATGAGACACCTATAAGAGAGGATTCAACAATCAAACAATGTCGCCGTTAGAGTTAGAATAATCTTGTAGGCTATATCATTGTTTGAGATCTCTGTGGAGCGACATCAAGTTCATACGACGTCATTATAGGTATGGACTAGTTTTCCAATGACCTTGGACATATTGAACGTGTTAGGCATATATTGTGGTTTTTCCATAATGATATAACTAGGTTTTAAATTATCAGTAAAAAGGTAACGCTTGTAGAACATGATGAACATTCTCATAGGAGGGTGTATTTGATCACTCACTATACGGATAGCCTTACCCTCAGTACGATGGATGAGAGGAGCCCGGAATATCTTGCAGGGGTGGACATGTATAAGGAAATCATTCCTAAGTATGTTCTGGGTTTACCACCTCACAGAGAGGTTGTCTTCTATATAAACATGCACCCTAGGATGTCACCGATATATGAACCAGCATATCAGATGTCTTCCACTGGGATTTGTCTGTTGTGGGTATTATTTGAGTTTTTTAAGAAAAATGGATTTGTGAGGACCAATGTTTTACATTGGACATCCCTAGTTATGTTTTCCAAGGTTATATAAAAGATAATGAGACTATATGTGGACTATCAGTTCCTAATTTTGGTAACTATGAAGACCAAATTTACACTACTGATAATTGTTGACCTCTTTGGGAATCTTATGGGAGAGAGGTGGTTCTGGATGATAGACCTCAGGTCTAGGAATCATCAGCTTTGTGTGCTGGTTGAAGAAGTACTAAAGGAAAACATTAGATGTCGTTGTAGGTACTATGAGTTATTTTTTTGCTATTCAATGTGGCCAATCTTCTATTCATGTTCATTGGAATCAATAAATTGATCTTCCTACCTTAACATGAGCAGTTCTTTGTGATTGAAATTGATGATATCTTGGTGTACTATGTTTATAATTTGGATAATACAAAAAACTTGTTGATATTCCTTGATGCACTCTGAGTGAACCATCATTATTGGAAGCTCACAAAGTGTCAGTTCTAGTTTAATTCCTGACAATTCTAGGGTACCGTCACACATTTCATCATTGACAAGGAATGGATAACCCTTTATGTGGATAGTTTTGTTCCAGAATAGTTTCCAAGAGTCCAGGTAGAGATTGACGAGTGCCCCCATCATGAAAGTTAATGGGGAGCGTGCTGGTTATTTATTGTTACATAATGAATCAGGGTCCAAAATGGATTTTTTCATGATGAAAATGAAATATTTGATTTCCTACATGTAGAACCCCATGATTCAATAGTATGTTTCCCTTTGAATAATGCAATAGCCTGCACTATACAGAAGTTGGAGTTTTAACACATAATGACCAATCAAACTAGCCATTTTGAATAATAATACCCACTTTTTTGAAATTTTAAAAATTTAATATTTCACAATGTACTTCATTATTGGATTAAAAATATCAAAATTATTATAAGGTGAATTTTTGTTATTTTTATGAAGACATTCATTTTTTGATGAATAGTGAAAAACACTACATTATTGTTTAAAAACTAGTTTTTATTTAAATAATCAGTTATTTTATTTAATTTTATATAAAGTAAAAATAGATAGATAATACCTATATATATTCAATGTAATTCATAGCATTCAATTTATAATAATAATAGATATATAATATTTTATTGAACTTTTACAGTCTTTTACAAAACTTTTAAGCGCATTTGTAAAAGTGCATCAAACATTATTTTACTGCTTCATTCAATTGAATTTTAAAAAACCAATAAATTAAGTTTACATAATTATGTAAAATGTGGTTCAGTAAGATGAAAATAAATTTTGGTGAAAAATAACTTTTTATTTTTATTTTTCACCATTAAAAGTAAATATTGTAATTAAAAGTAAAAATGATATTATAATTACTCTAAAACATGTACTAATTCTGTTGGATAAGTGTATTTCGACCAAAATCAACCATATGAATAAAATATGATCATTTAATTAAACTTGGATTATATTAAAACTTTTTATATTTTTTATTTAAAGAAGTGTTCAAAGTGATAAATGCAATGTTTAATAACTAAATCATTTTTAATATAGTGATATAAAAAATAAAAATTATACGATAAATATACATTAGAAATTTTAAAAATATTCATATATAATAGTATTTTATTTATAATTACTAGACATTATATAATGAAATTTATTTATGACACCAGGATGATGCAGTAATTACCTTATTAAAGAATGATAAAAATAATTGACATTATAAGCATCCAATAAATGTAAATTGATATTATAATGATTTAAACTAATTTTCTAGGTTAATATTACATTTTAGTTTTTATTAAATATTTATTTTTCAATGTGATAAAATGCTTATGACTTTCACAAAAAAATTACAAATAGTGTCAAAATTGAAATAAATGAGTTTTTAAAACTAATATTTTATTATTAATTGAAATTATGTTGAAAAAAATATAAGGTTTGAAAAAAGAACTTATAAAACATTAGATATATCAATATTGAACCACTTGGGTTTCTCTTGTCTATTAATGGTATTTTTATTAAAAATTTCTAGTAATTATACATGAAGACATGGTAAATGATAAATCTTTTTAACTAAGAGTTAAATCTAAAAGACAAGGTTAATATGGTGACCTAACCCAATCTAATACTGATTGGTTAGAGGTTTTCAACCCATCTCTACCTTAGCCTATAAATAAATATTTTTGGAGTCATTATAAACCAAATATTTTGTATAATAAAACAATATTTCAAGCTTTTCCTAAAGTGGCCTTTAGCTCTCCTATAAAAGTGTAATTCCCCTTCTCCCAAATTGACACCTCCAAATTCATTTCTTTCGAAAAACCCCTAATCATATATCCACCCAACTACCCTAAAATTATCCTAGATTCCATACATTGATCATAAATCCATCCTATTTAGCCATTTTGATCAACTCTAAAGGAAGAACCCAAAGATGAGGTAAACATCTCACCACCTCGTTCAATGTTCTTTTTTTACTTTCACTTCCTCATTATTTGTTGTTTCCATACCAACAAATTAAATCCAAAACATTATACATACTTTTATTTTTTATGAATATGTTACAACCATATTAATTATTCAATCCATACTATGAATGAGAAGTTACCAAACGTGTGTTGGTATGGATTACCATCTCCACGTCATGTTGTAGTTTGTTATTCTACACATAATTATTTGGATGGGTAAAAAAATGATTATAAATGATGTATATAATAAAATATAAAATTTTAATTATTCTTTATATAATATATACTCTCCAATTACATTCTATTTCACCATCAATATAATGATATTGTCACTCATTTGTACATATGGATTACATTCTCTACAAACACAGTGAAATATATTCATCATCATAACCATTCAAGAATAATTTAAATTTTATGATTATAAATAATGTTGAAGAACATAATACAATTCTTTATAGTGATAAAATATATCTTATACATATCAAACATGTCTTACGAAACCAATCATATAATTGAAAACCAATCAGTTAACCCTCGAAATAATGATACCACTAAAATATTATTAACAAACAAATATTACAAAATCATATGTGATATAATATTTATATATGTGGCTCTTTTATATTTTAATAACAATGATTTAAATATTATATAGAATGTTAACAACCCCTCAATCAAGGAAAAGTAAAAGTTAAGGTTTAATTCTACAATATCATCATTATTCGAGTTTTTTTAAATGTGAAGATCTTTAAGGACCGCTTTATCATCCAAATCTATGTTTCTTAATAAATTATTTAAAAATAGTTTTTATATTTCCTATACAATGGGTTAAAATCATTTATACCCTTATTTAACTTTTATATTATTTTTATAGAAGAATAATTACATATTTTTCCAAATAATTTCTATTATGACCTTCTCGACAAAATTAAATAAAGTATGTTTTTTTAACTTTTATTGAGTGTGTAGCTATTTTCTACCATTATAACATCTTCAATGATTCCCTAAAAAATTATAAAAGTATTTTAAAAATAAATGACTTATTTTATTGATCTTCAGGTAAAATGATTATATTTTGTGTAATTGGTGTCTATGTTTTTAATGTAGACCCTCATGGTCCTTATACGACACTTATAGGATGACTTGACAATTGTATGGGCTCCCATGGGGTCACCAATACTCTCTGAGTGTACAAGATAGATATATATGTGCAGGATTGTCGTGTAATAATGTAGATTCCTTGATAATCATTTTGAAAAGATGAATGTGAGTGGAAATTAATTTTTTGAATGATTTTATGCTTATTAGTTGTTGAAGGGTTTTTATGTCATTGAACTAAAAATGGGTTAAATTAGTTAAATGAGGGAAGTACCTTGTAGAAAATGAATCATGTTGAAATACCAATGAAGGATTGTGTGAATAAAATGTTGAATACATTGAATGAGTTATAGATTATGAATTGACTAATAAGATTAATGGTGTGGGACTTGGGAAGGAGAACTAGGCTAATGGGTTCTGTATTGTAAAATGGTATTGTGAATGGTCTATGGAATAACATTAAATTCCATTATTAATTTTCATGAAACATGATTGTCATATTTATTGGATGTAAGGGTTTTGATAATGATAAATGTGGTAAGTTAATAAATTAGCATGTTCACATGGAATAATGGTGGGATTAATGATAGATTCAACTTTTGCAGGTAGGGTTGTAATGACATTCTAACCTACCTAAGAATGCATTGGATGGGGATTCAGACTAATTCTCAATACCACCAATGGATGTGTCAAATTAAAATACCCAGATAGAGTATACAAGGTATGTTTGGGGATTACATGATATACTCATACATTCTCAGTTTGGGAATTGACTTTTTCTCTTATGATAAATGATTAATCACATGAATATTGGTAGAATAATGTAAATTTCTAACCCATAGATTACATGTTAATGATGAAATAAATGATGAAATGAAGAATATTATGATCTTGGAATAATATTCTTAGTAGTAATAACAAATTATTGATTCTTAAATTGTATCCCATTATAATCATTAACTTACATTCCATTCATCTTTACATTTAGGAACTATCTATTAGACTGTATGTTTTTTAGTCATCATTAGTAGTGGACAATTGTGCGTACGCACACCCTGTTTAGGCTATGGTGGGGTACCTGAGTAGATTTCATGCTTTAAGTTCATGTTGATGGAAAGGGCCATGTGATAGGGAGATTAGTTGGACATGGGACATGCATGGGTTAGGCTCCCATCTTATATTTATGTATGTTTTGAAGATTTCATTATTTGACACTATTTTGGGGTTTTTATCACAACGAAATGTTACATCACAAGACATATTTATTATTTCATGACATCAATGACCATTTTGGGAGAAGTTTGGATATTCTTATAATTGATTGTTTTATATTGTTTCTTCTATTTATATTGTGACCTACTATGGAATAATATGATAAAGAGGCTACAATATACAAACGTGACTAAGGTATACCCTCACTATTAGTAGGAAAAAACTAGTGTACCTGGATGTGTGTTGGAGGTCATGTGATGACCCGACTCAAGGAACCTATTTAGTGACACTCGGGTCGGGGATGATACAATTACCGTGATTCAGGATAATATATTGTCATGTTATTTTTATTTTATGAATGTAACAAAAAAAGGATTCTTTTTGTTTTATGGGAACCAATGTAAAACTTATTTAGTGTCATTCCATATAATGTTTTGGATTTTCATTATTCAAAAAGGATATATGGTTCTCCAATTATGAGATGGTTATGTGAAACATAATTTAAATTTGGCGAGGATATGGGTCATCTCACTACATGGGGATTTATACATATTAGATAACCATCAGTAATTATTTTTTATTGATGTTCACTAAATTGACATGGAATGACTTATGATAAATAACATAATCTATTAGTGCATTTTGAATGTAAAATTCATGTTTGTTTTGGAGAAATGGGTATTGTAAAAAAAAATTCAACCCATGTCCAAAGGGTGTCATTTTACATTTGAAATGGAATAAAATCAAGTATGTATTACTTCTTATGAAAATTAATAAACCATAGTGAAATGATTTAAAAAACAAAAGGCTATCATACTACCTTATTTTTCAATGAATAAAAAGGTTACTTATATAATAAATGATTTATATATTTTTTATTGTTAACATTCGACTGACCATGTTCTTTATCATTATCAATTAGAACATCATGGTTTGATTTTTCTTCAATGTAAATTTTTTCACTTTCCAAAAATGTTCTATGACGTGGTAACGATGTTATTGGTTATAATATTGATCCATTATGTTTCAAACATTTAATTTAATAAAATTTGTATTTTGTACACATTTTTACAATGTGGAATTATGTGAATGAATTATTGAAATATGGACACTTTGATAACCCACAAGAATTTCTAGGGACATATTAATTTTATGGTTGGTATAATGTGACACTATATTTTTTGTGGAATAATGATTTGTTTAAATAAATTTTTATTGATTTATTTTATTTCACAATGTGAAACCTTCGATTCTCATGAAACCAACATGGCATGTGCTACATGATATCAACTTTCCTTGTGTTACAAAAATCATCGACTGGGTGTCTATCACACTAAAAACTAGGTATAAAATTGCATATAATAACCTAGTACATTACAATATATTTACTAACATAAATAAATATAACAAATTATATGGATTTTAATTCATACTACACATATTTTTCTTGGATTACAAACAATAGTAGCTTTTTTTGATAGATTATAGTACCTCCAGGAATTAATATTACAAGACAAATATATATTATTAAAACATTATTTTTTTAACAATGTAAGATATAAACTTACCATTAATTAATTATTTGTGAATATTATTAAATAAATTACTAAAATTTATGGTTTATATAAATATAAAATGAATTCATTTGTTACTTATTAATTATAAATAAAACTGGTAACCAATACAATATATAAATAATTATTATCATTATTATTATTTTCATTATTACAAAGGGTTTTTGAAATGATAAAATAAATGAATAACAATTTGTGAGTGATTTAAATGAAATATAAAATTTTATATATTAAATAATTTTTTATACTCTTACATTGGTTTTTATAGGAATAAGATACGAACAAACCAAATTTCACACATAAAAACCAATATTTTATAAAGGTAAATTTCTCTATATATAATTGAGAACCCATATTAAATCCTTGTTTTAACTATTTCATAAATTAAATTGGTCAAAATATATATATATTTGAAAAATAAACATAAAAATTACCTTAGTGATAAATTTTTGTATTTTTATATCAATGTTGAATTTTTAATGAATTACGAAAAATACATAATTTTAGTTCAAAACAAATTTTTAATATAAATTAATTATTATGTAAAATTATTCTTTATATTGTTTTTAAAATATTTATAAGATTATATTACTATTAATTAATCCATTTGATTTTATAATAATAAATTTCAACTTCAATGAGACTATAAAAACATAGAAAAATATCAAACATTTTTACATTGAAACCGTGTATTTTCATCCCACCAACAAGTTGAATTTTAAATTAATTACCATCAATTATTTTCCAGATATTTGTAAAAATGAATTATATATTTGTATAAAAATAATTTAAATAGTCTAATGATAAAATATTTTTTTACCATGAATATTAGTGAATGTGATTAAAAACAATTACAATGATTGAGGTTAAATAAAGCATAATGAATGACAAATCTTTAACCTTAATTGCATAAATGACCGATAAAATTCTACAAGAACGATATTTGGTCCACATATTTTACTTGTCCTCTATTTTATTTCATTGTGATCATTATTTTATTCACTATTAATGTGAAAACATCTATATGAAATTCCATTGTCAAAATATTACAACAGTGCCACTCCTCCCCCACTATAAAAGGACAACACTTATCCAACTTCCTCACACCTCTATAAAAAATTGTGTTCTACCACTATCTACCCAAATATATTTCCAGAATTCTTACCCTCTTCCTTGAATCATTACTTTGGGAATAAATAATTTCATGGAATCCATTTTGTATAAATCAAAAGGAGTTACTCGATTCTAAGGAAATGTTTTCCAACAAACAATTTTCTTTAATTTTACTCTCCACACGCTATATATCACAAATTTCATTCTTTGATAACATCATTAATACCATCAATATAAAAATATTTTTATTAAATTATTATTCATACCTTCACATACACATGACTCCATCAAATAACTAATGAACATACAGTTTCTTTGTATGATAACCTACTACCTTACAAAACAACGAATGTTCATTTTTCCATTATCACATATTAGGGTGTATATTATTATGGACCCTATGTTTGTAATGCCCGAGACTACTCTAGTCCATTACATTTCTGAAATAAATTGTTTGAGGTGTTTTGGGAGGCCAAGGTGACTTATTCACAACACTTTTCCAAATTTCTAGTTAATGAACTGTGTTTTGAGAATCGTAGCCTTCTTACAATAGTATCTATTACTTTTACATAATTTCATGTTCTACCGTGATCCCAGACCTATGAGGTTTCTAGACCAGTGATGTTATAATGGCAGATAGATGATAAAAGTTCTAATGGTAGATTGATGTGTTGTTCCAATAGTAGACCAATTTGAACAGTTCCATTGGTAGACCGACATGAATAGTGCCGACAGTACCTCGATGTGAACTGTTCCAATGATAGACTAATGTGAACATTTCCAATGGTAGATAAATGTGAATAGTTTCAATTTTAGAGTAATGTTAATAGTTCCAATGGTAGACCATTGTGAACATTTACAATGGTAGACCTATGTGAACAATATGACAGGTACACCGATGTGAACAGTTCCCAATGGTAGGCTTATGTAAACATTTCTTGTGGTATCCCTATGAATAGTACCAAAAGTAAGAATATGTGAACATTTCCAAAGGTATCCTTATGAATAGTTCAAATGTTATGCTTATGTGAAGAGTTAAAATGGTATCCTTATCAACAGTTCCTATGGTAGGCTTAAGTAAACAGTTCCAACAATAGCCATGTAAACTATTCCAACAGTAGGATTATGTGAATAGTTCCTATGGTAGCCTTGTGTATAGTTACAATGGTAGGATTATGTGAATAGTTCAAAAAGTAGCCTCTATTTCCCTTTCCAAATTTATTGATCATGGTTAGAGTTTCAAAAACCTTGAGGATATAACAATTTCCTTTATTTCATTCACCATATTTTGAGATCATGAATTTTATTTCTAGAGTTGTGAGGTTCTAACAATATCCACAATTTCATTTTCCAAAATTTCAGTTCATGAACACTATTTCTACAATAGAGAGGATCCAATGGTAGCCTCTATTTGTTTATCCCAATTTTAATATAAAGAAAAGTGTTTCCAGAATGGAGAGGTTCCAATGGTAGCCTTTATTTCCTTGTCCAAATTTTGTGTTCATAAACAATGTTTCCATCTTCTAACAGTTTCACCCCTTTGACATTTCCTTTGAATTAAAATTATTTGAAGTCATCGTTTAAAAGAATCTAAGCCAGATTCAATAGCCATAACTCATATATTTATTTTTCTCAGGCTTGGTTTTCTTTTTCTTGATCAAATCACATGGTATAATGTGATATGCTTTTAATGGAAAATCCAACGTATCAAAAAAACGCAGCTCCATTAAATATTCTAAAGGGATGAGATATAATCCTTCCTAGTTCATCATAATTTTCCTCAGGTGTGAGACACTCGAAACATCCATTAATTTTTATAGGAATTGTACAATCAATCATTCCACCATATATTTTATCCCCTCTATTTGGGATGAAACCTAATATTATTGATCAATATTTGATATAACTTATTATCTATTGACATTCTTTTGGTGTCACCTCATTCTGTTTCTCTATGAATTTTTATGGAGTGATATCTCCATGTTAGTAATAACCCAAATTTTTTTATAAAAATTCCTCTTGGTCTATTTAAATGTCTCCTTATGGTTATGTAAAATTTATACACTTATTCAGTTCTATGTTTTAAATTTTTAAAATATGTTATGAATTTTAACAGTTGATAATATAGTTGTTGAACATTGATCACATGCTTAGTATAAATGTAGGGAATTAAAAATTCTAATTTTTTTTACAAAGGAAGTGATGGCCTCATCCAGTACACTTTCCCCACACGAAGTGCATTTGTTGGAGCTCGGAAAAGAGGTGACATCATTGGCCTTCACTCATGACCAAGCCCAATCCAAGATTGAATACGTAAAGCTTGAGGGAAACTGCCTACTAGATAAGTGGATGTTCATAGAGATTACCATTTGGGAAATGTTATCTGATCCATCCCAAGAGTATGTCACCATCGCGCACCTTACCCAAAGGCCATTTGTTGGTGTTTTAAGGTGTTGTGCTAAAATACCATAGTACAATGATTATGTACATTATTCTTGTATTGATAATTTGCATTCTTTTTATTATTTTTACATTGTAAATAGTTTTTAAAGCATAAATAGTATTTTTAGTCAATATTCATTTATAAAATCTATTTTAGGGAATTAATGGATTTTTTAATTAAATATTACTTTGATAAAAAAATAATATTATTATTAAATTACGTTTTTTTAGATATCAATTATCATATAATTTTATTAATGAAAATGTAATTTTTATTAAGGTTTGAAATTAGTTTCTGATATATATCAATTTTTATTTTAAAATAAAAATTCACATATTTAAAAATTTTCTTTGATAAAAAGAATCTTATATTTGTAATTAGGATGTCCAAATTATCCAATGGTGAAATATTCACAATTTTTTGAGATAGTTGATTTTTTGGGTAGAAATTCAATAACATTTAAATATATAATGTGTTTTATGGAATAATAATTACCCAATAGTGATGTAATAAAATACTATCGACATTATGTTTGGCCAATATATGTTTTACAATTAAAAAAATATGATTTTGGTTTTGTTTGATTAATTTTACAAAGCTGTAGTGTACACTCCAAGGTTTATAAAACATTTTTTCTTTTTAAATTTTATTCCATGAGAGTGTGACTAACCTCCAGATAAGAAACCCTATTATTTGAAGATGTTCAGATGTTGGGCTTATAGAATATTATTTTACAATACCATTAAAAAAACATGGACAATAATCATAGTCTAATTTGTGCATTTGATTAGTTTAATGTGAGGTTTCCCAAACCTAAATAATAAATAATTCCATCTGCTTTCCAATATAAACCCACCAAAGCTCCCATATACTCTTCACTGAAATCCATTGGATTTTTACCATCCCCTCCCTTCCTCTCTCTATAATCCTCCCAAGGATTCCCATGATCCCATGAAGCATCTCTCAAGCATCTCCCAATCATTTGGGATCACATTTCAAAGTATGAGATTTTTTCCTTTCTCATTTTTGTCCAATTGTCTTTATGTTTGAATGCCATTTTTTCAATTATAAATGATGGTTCATGATTTTTCACCTCCCCCATACTTCCCTAATTGTTTTAGGATTATGGGAGATCCATTTCTATCTCATTAATTCCTCCCATATACACCTGTTACCATGCCGAAATTCCGTGAGGGATTTCTCTCTTCTCCATAACATCCAAGAAATTATAATTTATTAGGAATATAAATTATGTTATGTTTTTTTGAACATGTATCTATATCACACCCATACTGACCATTTCATGTAAATATTATGAGACACTCTTTTCTCTTTCATCAACCATTTTCATGAATCCTTATGTCATGTCATTATGTAGCCGAAATTGCACTGTGTTTTCCAATCTGATATCATTGTGTAGTGAATACCATACCCATGTCTATATCAAGGGTATTAACCATTATTCGCATATACATATTGAATGGAACTTTCAGTTATTTTTTCTACATTACTTAATCGTGTAATAACTTATGACATATATTGATTCTATGTTATATGATCCATGTGGCGCACTTATGAAAGAAATGAAATTTTGAAGAAGTTTAAGCCCTGATAGCACTCCAATACATTATGTAATGAATAGTATCATGACAGTTCATGTCCAACAGGTGTTATCTCATAATAATTCATGATTAATGAGGTATTACTCATACTTCAGGTTCCATGAGGGATTACTCATGCTCAATGTGTAATGAGCCTTGGATCATGCTAATTCCATGATAAGTGTTGTTGCCACATTTCCAAGTTATGATCATCATGCTTTTTAATGCACTTATGTTCATGTTTATCTTATGCTCCATTGATATTCCTATGGTCTAACATGTATTTTATTCATCATGTTATTCCATATTTATACAATTACTGGGCTTTATAGATCACCATTTTCTTAGGCATCTCCTCAGGTTATCCCATGCAATGATAAGTACGAGGGAATGTAGTGGTTATGTAAAGGATGTTTTCAAAAAGATTATTAAATTCATGTTTGAAGTGGTTATGTAATGATCCTATGCCCCAAAGACATGAGAACTCTCGTTCTTATATGTTCTATCTAGTTATGATTATGTAACAAAACGTGTTTAAGTGTATAATAATAGTTGGGTTGTCATAGACGGTACCAGAGGATAGGTTTAGTTATTTTTGGGATTAGGATAAAAACCCAAGTGAATCTATATAGGAAAGACTTTGTATAATAAAAACACCCTATGTTTTGTTTGGTATTGAATATAAGAATTATCAAGCTAATACATCACTTCTGGATACTTGCAGGTTAATGTGTCTCTGAAAAAGATGTACCTAGGGGTGAAAACCCTGACAAGGAGTTTCGAGCGTTACATAGGGTATCTTGGTACATGAAAACTGGACATACTTCACCCTTAGTTATGAAACTCCTAGGGGATATGCATTGGTAAATTCACCAGCATAGTATTAAAAATTATTAAGATAATTAAAAAATCCCCTAAGAATATATGTTGCATAACATAGATTGAAGCTTATAGATTCATAAGTTAAGGAAATAAAAGCTATTTATAAGTCACCTGTTTTGCCCTTGGATTACCCTTTATGTGTTACCTCTGTCTTTCTTTTTATTCTAGGTAATGTTTGGTAATAGGATACCTCTGGCTAACAACCAATGTAAATAAAAATGTGATGATGGTGATAATGAGATTCCCAATCAAATGAGAAGAGGAATCACAAAAATTTTCATGATACTCTCTTAGATTACTCATGATATGAATAGAAACACGGGTCAAGAAGAACGTCCAACCCCCCCCCCCCCCGATGAAGGAACAAGTCTTCATCAAAAGATTCATGAGACAAAGGACTTCTTCATTTAATGGACCATCATATTCCTATATCACAGAAAAATGGATCAACTCCATTGAAAATATCATCTCCATCCTCCAATGTTTCGAACAAGTGAAGGATCTATTGGATGCTTATCATATGGATGGTAAAGCTGATCAATGGTGGACACTGATAAAAAATACTAAGCTCGAGGAGGATATCAAGGATTTGGAATGTAATGATTTTTTGAATATGTTTTTTGATAAATATTTCCCACGAACCCACTGACATTAGATGGAATGTAACTTACTTTCTCTCAAGTAAAAATAGGATGAATCCATCAGAGCGTATGACGAAAACTTCACAAGGATTTCATGATATGCCTCTGGCTTTGACTTTACCCCAAAATACAATGCTGAACGCCTCTTTCGTGGGCTGAATCCAAGCCTACGGAAAGCCTTGGAGATCCGAGTCATTGACAGCTATGAGAAAATTGTCTTATGTTCCCTTAGTTATTAAATATAGATAGGAAAACCTTAGGGGTATCATAGGGATATGAAGCAGAAGGTGAAATTCAATTTTGGCAGTTTAATGGAAAATCCAATAGTTCTATGAAAATACAGTACCACAATTTCCAATGGTGCAGAATTAAGAACCTTAAAAATTTCCTAAAGGGGACTAGGAAATGATTTAGGTTTGGAAGATAAGGGAACATGGATATTATCTATCTTCAAGAAATCCTCATGGATACGATAGAAGAGAGGAACTCTCCATTCTACTCTCATCACATTTTTTATTACATTAACTCAAAGAACCAGGGAACCATAAAAAGTTGTGCCCTAAGCCAAGGGATTTTAGAGGCTTCCAACATCTTCCATACAAAAAAGGACGTGCTTTTTCCATCACTACTACTATAGTGATCCCCGAAAACGAAGTGGTGAAAGGAATTCTAGTTATTCATTTAAGAATTGTGAATGTAATTTTTGAATCAAGTTCTATGAATGATTTTATTTCATGAATATTTAGTAGAAAAATAAAAAACACCACCATAAATCATGGATTTAAAGATGTTGGTGAGTATACCAAATGGGGAAGTCATTGTATTCCATCAATATAACTCCCCCTCTATCATAATCGATGGAAATAACTTCCCAAGGAAACTAATCATACTCCCTCTGGTGGAATTGTATGCAATTATTCTCATGGATTGAATTTCATATATAGATCCAAAATAAATTTCTCCAAGGGGGAAATCACTCTCCTTGGGGAAAATCAACCCCCAATTCTATTCATGTGCAAGTAGAAAGTTAAATCCTATATAGATACATCATCTCAAGTGTGGATATTACTTCCTTATGAGCATGTGTATTTTCCATAGATGATTGATTTTATGGAGGAAACTATCTATGAATACATGCCTATTGTTTGGGAATTCTTTGAAGTGTTTCTAGTGGAATTTTCTAGTCTTCCTCCTAGAAGAGATTTTAAATTCTTAATGAATGTTATAACTAGGGAGTTTTTAATATAGAAGACTCCATATATAATAGTTGTTATGGATCATAAGGAGAACAATAAACAACTACACAAGAATCTGGATAATGGGTTTATATTCCCAAGTGATTCACTATGGGGTTCACCAGTCCTATTTGTCAAGGAGAAGGTTGGGTCAATGCAACTTTCCAACTATTATCATGAGCTTAACAAAATAATGATAAAGAACAAGTTTCCTATCAAAAAAAAAATGATGACTTGTTTGATTAGCTATGTGGAACAAAATATTTTTCCAATGAGGATTTTTGGTTGGGATATTATCATGTAAGGGTGAAGAAGGAATATATCCCCAAGACTACTTTTCGTACAAGGTACGAGAACTATGAATTCATTGTAATGACTTCTAGACTCTCTAATGCTCTGGAAATCATCTTGGACCTGATTAATAGATTCTTTAGAGATTACCCCAACATATAATTGGTAGTGTTTATATATGAAATTAAAATATTCTCTTAATCCAAGGAGGATCATGAGTAGCATATAAGAACTGTACTCAACCTTGAAAAAGGAAAATGACTAAGAATAGTAGATCAAGGGTGAGTTCTTGCTGATGGAGGTCTCATTCATGGGCCATATCATCACAATCAATGGGATAACTTTGGGTCCTTACATGTGAAGAGTAATAGTGGGATGGACAAGGCCAACATAAATAACAGATATTCATTTCTTCTTGGGGTTAGCTAGATATTATTGACTATTTGTGAGAAATTTATCATCATTTTCAAACCCTCATTCCAAGAAAACTAGAAAGGGACTAATGTTTTCATAGAGTAATGAATTTTATGAATGATTCAAGGATTTGAAAAGGAGTCTTATCACTGTGCCCATGCTCACATTACACAGAAGTGGAGAATTATTTTCGGTATTTATTGATTATTCGAAGAAGGGAATAAGCACTGTGTTGATGTAAAATGATAAAGTCATTATCTATGATTCATTGAAATTGGTTGTTCATGAGAATAATTATCCAGCATATGATTTGGAGTTTTGCTGCAGTGATCTTCACTTTAAAAACCTGGCGGCATTATCACTTTTTGGAGAAGTGTGAAATATACAAAGACCACAAAATTCTTTAGTGTATATTCACATAAAAATAGTTGAACATGCTCCAATGAAGATGGTTAGATCTGATCAAAGAATATGAAAGCTCAATCCATTACCTCCATATGAAAATCGTACATGGTGGAGGATACATGAAGTAGAAAGGACCTAGTGATTTTATAATTGATGAGTATTGAAAAGGATCACATCTTCATTGATTTGGTGATGATGTACATGGGAATCATAAATAAGGGAAATGCATCAATCCATTCACATATTATTGATCAAACACCTCTTTTGAAATAGTTAGAGGATTATCAAAAGTATTATGAGGGAATTTAGATTAAAGTTGGAGCTATATGAAAAGGGAAATTCATGGAGATCAATGTTAATGAAAATAGAACTCTGGGATTTGGAAAAAGATTATGTGTTCCATCATGTCCAGAGCTAAGAATGGAACTTTTGGATGATGTACATAGTTCTAATTTCTATGTTCACCCACAAAATGCAATGATGTATCTAGATCATTGAGAGAATTATTTATGGGATAATATGATGAAGAATATAGTTAAGTATACATCAATGTGCTGGGTGTGTCAGCAAGTGAAGGTAGAGAGGAAAAATTCAAAGGGGATGATGCAACCATTTCACATACCACAATTGAAATGGGAGAACATAACCATGGACTTTGTCACTGGACATCTGAAGACATCCAATGGAAACAATTAAATATGAGTTTTTGGGGATTGTCTTACAATGTATGCACACTTAATTGCAATTCGGGATGATTTCTCATTAGATTAACTGGCACAGATATACTTTATAGAAGTGGCAAGGCTGCATGAAGTACCACTATCTATTGTATCCAATATAGATACAAGATTCAACACTATGTTTTGGAAGATTATTCAGCATTATCTGGATATTGAACTGTTCATCACTATAGGATATCATCCTCTAATTGATGTATAAATTGAGTTAACTATCCAGACAATGGATGATATGATAATATCATTTTTAATGGATTTTAAAGGTGGTTGAGATCAATATATTCGTTAGGTTGAATTCACCTATAATAACAGATTCAACTTGGGCATCCTAACAGCACCTTATTAAGTCATGTATGTGATGAGGTGCAGAATACTAACATGTTTGGATGAAGTCGGTGAGAGTAAGCTAAAAGGAACAGAAATGTTCATAGAAATGGTAGTGAAAGTGAAACCATTTAGCAACATATCAAAGAAGATCATAGTTAAATGATACTATTATGTAGATAAATATTGATGGGCCCTTGAGTTCAATGCTAGAGACAAGATATTTCTACGCATATATCTATGCAAAAAGTTCAATAGATTTGAAATGTATGGGATGTTATGTCATAGGTACGTCGACCCCTTCAATATTGTTGATCATTTCGGGGCGACGACCTTTTGACTAGCACATCCAGCTACCATGGACAATGTATAGGATGTATCTCATGTATCATTATTAAGGACATAAATTCTAGACCCTTCACATGTACTATTTTTAGAGGAAGTACAGTTAGAGGATGATCATTCATATGAGGAGAAACTAGTTAAAATATTAGAGTGTAAAGAAAAAGTTCTATGAAATAGGATAATTCCCCTCATCTGGTGTTGTGGAGATACCTGAAGTTTGTAGAAGAGATGTGAGATTCAGAGGAAGTGATGATGTAAAGTTATGAACATTGGTTTTAGAGTGGGAAACAGAAATTTCAATGATAAAATTTTTTAATGGTGGAAGATTGTAATGACCCAAAAATTTATTAATGAATATTCCTCTTAATCTAATTAAATTTCTATTTATGGTTATATAAAATGAATTCATATTATGGTTATATGTTTTGTTTTTTTAAATACCGTTAATAATTGTGACTGTTGCTAATATAGTCGTTGAACAGTGATCACCTAATTAGTATAAATATAGGGCTTTAACAAATCCACTTTACTTAGAAAAATGAATTGATGACCTCATCTAGTAGAGATTCCAAATACAATGCCCATTTTTGGAGCTCAGAAGAGAGGTGAAATCTTCAGGCCTCACTCTTGACCAAGCCCAAGCTGAGCATGATTATGTAAAGCTCAAGTAGAACCTCCTATGAGAGAAGTGGAAGTTGATAGAGATTAGCACTCAAGCAATGTTATCAGATCCACCCCAAGAGTCGGTCACCAACATGAACCTTACCCTAAGGTCTTATACGGGTGTTTTAAGGGGTTATGTAATAAGAACCTATAACATTGATTTTGTACGTTATTCTTGAATATAGAATATATATTCTTTTTTATTGGTACAATGTAAATAGTTTCTAATGCTCAAATAGTATTCTAATTCAGTATTCAACTATGAAATCCATTTTGTTGAAATAATGGATTTTTGAATTATATAATCATTTAATAAAATATTTTTTTATTATTAAAATACATTTTTAAAATATAAATTTTCGTATAATTTTATAAATTCAAAATTTAATTTTTATTATGGTTGGAAAGCTGTTTTGGATAAATGTGTGTTTATTTATTACAAGTAAAAATTATCATATTTATAAAATTATTTTGATAATATGATTATTATTTAGAAATATTGATTTCATAATTATCGAATGGTAAATTATTTATCATTTTCTAAGACAGTCAAATTTTTGGGTAAAAATTAAATACCAATTAAATATATAATGTGTTTTATGAAATCATTATGATGCAATAGTGAAGTAAAAAATATTATAAATATTATTTTCAACCAATATATGTTTTACCATCATAATAATTTGGTTATGGGTTTTTTTATTTATTTTACATTGCTTTAGTCGACCCTTAAAGGCTTATAAAACATTTTGTCTTTTAAAATAGTTTTCCATGATATTGTGATAGAACTCCACATAAGCATCCCAATTATTTAAATATGTTATGCCATTGGACACATAAAATATTTTTTTCCACTCCAAATTGTCAAAAACCATGGAAAATAACCATGGACTGGTTTGTGGTTTTTATTAGACTAATGTGGGTTGTCCCAAACCTAAATAATAAATAATTCTTTCTCCTTTCATATATAAACTCACTCAAACTCTCACTTCCTATTTACTAAAAGCCATATCAGTTCGGTCAACCCTTACCCTCATCTCTCTATAATCTTCCAAAGGTTCCCCAAGGTCCAATGATGCCTCTCTGAAGCTTCTCCAAAACATTTGGGATCTCACATCCATGTAAAGGATTTCTTCTTTTTTAATTTTTGTCCAAATTTCATTAACATGTAATTACCTTCTGTTTTCAATTAAAAATGTTGGGTTATGATTTTTCACCTCCCCCAAACTACACATTTTATTTTTAAATGATTGGACACCCCTTTATCACTGATTAATGTCTTCCATGTACACCAGTTGAAATACTGAAATTTCATGAGGGATATATCTCCCCTCTTTTACGTCAAAGTAAATATTTAGTATTATGCATCAATTTTTTTATGTTTTTTGGGACATATATCTATATGACCACCTTAGTTTCCATTTAATGTAAATCTTATCGGACACCCATTTCTTTTTCATCATCCATTTTCATGAATCTTTATGATATGTCATTATGCATCCGAAATTGCACCTTTTTTTTTCAATACCTAATCATTGTGTAGTAAATATCATTCCCTTGTCTCTATCTTGGGTATTAACAGATATTTAAAGATACATATTTAATGGTACCTTCATTTATTTATTCCACATTACATAATTGTTGAATAACTTATGAAATTGATTGATTCGATGTTATATAATTAAATTGACACACTTATGCATGAATTTAAATGATTAAAATATGTTCACCCTGATAGCGTTTCAATTCATTTGGTAAAATATAGTATCAGGATACATCATGTGTAATAGGTGTTGACTCATGCAAATTCACGTATAATGATCGATTACTCTAGATTTATGTGCAAGGAGGGTTTACTCATTCTATATGGGCAATGAGCCTTGGCTCATTCTAATTCCTTGTAAAGTGTTGATGGAACATTTCTAGGTTATGATTATCAGGCTTTATCATGCCCTTATGTTCATGTTTCCCTTTTTCTCCCTTGTTATGCCTATTGTATAACTTGTATTGTTTTTTATTATTTTATTCCATTATTATTAAATAGTTGGGCTTTATAGATCAACCATTTCTTATGCATGTCCTTAGGTTTTCCAATGTAATGTTATGTACGAGGGAGTTTAGTGATCAAGTAATGGATGTTTTCAATAAGATGTTATATTTCATGTTGTTATTTTTTATGCCATGATCCTAATTCCCAAAATGAACTAGACCTATCAGTCTTCTATATTGTTTCATGTGATTTTTATGTTATAATTCATGTTTAAGTGTGTAACAAAATAGGGATGTCATAATGTTCCTGATGGGCTTTTTTGTGTATTGTCCGGTGTGGTGGTGTCTTTGATTCCTTGGGTGGATATAATTTTTATAGGGGGTGGAGATCATAACCCAGTTTGTTGGACATTCATGTATAAAGAACGTGATGAACCATTTTATATAGGGGATTCGTTGATTCGCTTTTATATTAGGTGAAACTATAGAGTTAGCAAGATTTATCCCACTGGATCATAATGGATTTGATATATTAAATATTTGAACAAGTTAAATATATTTATATCTATCATTTTTTATTGCATGTTATATTCCTAGATAGTGTGATATCTGTGTTTACTTTTTTTTATTTTAATTATTGATTGAAATTGGAAATGAATGTAAATATGGAATTAATTAATATTTGTATGGATAGAGATAAAGAGGAATGTAAATGAATCTGGTTATTGTAGTTGTTGTAGATTTATATATTAAAAATTAATGCAGTAAACATTTTTTATAAATTTTTGATAGCTATCTATATAGGTTTCCTGAAGTTGGAACCTATGAATAATTAATAGGATAATTGAAAATGAATTAATGAACTGGTTGTTCGATAAAACATAATTCCTTGTAGAGTACTAATGTAGTGTCCCAGATTTTTCCTTGTATTATTTAATTTTATATGTAAATTATTTCGAGACTAGGCTCTGAGAGGATGTGCAGTTCCGAGGTCCGGTGGGCCCGGAACAAATGTTTGAATTTAATTTAATAATTAAATTATGCACGAGTGCAGTTATCTCAAAAAAGAGGAATGAATCCCGAACGAGTGCTCGGAATAGAAATCTGAGTGCACCGTTGCATTCAGAATAGCGATTTTACCATAGGCAGGGCCTAACTTCGGACGTCGTAAGTTGGTGGTGAAATCTGGTTTTTGGACGCAATAGTAATAACATATTTAATAAAAATATTTTATTTCTGTACTAGGATCATTTTAATCTTTTCCCTTTAACCTCTTTAAACAGAGGCTTGCGCCAGGGTCCAGGGTTACAAAACCCATAACTCTGAAAACCCTTGGAGGCTCTAGAAGAATCCCCCAACACGGCGGCAGCGACGTTCTTGATGGATTTCGATGGCGATGACGACGCGGAAAGAAGATCTTTGCTGGAAAATGCAGCGAATCCAGGTAGGGCATTGTTTTGAATTTCCTATTCCCCTTTCTTTATTCCCCACGACGATCGCGGACTAATCCATGAACAGATTAGCCTGCGGATCGATCATTTTTTGGGGGATGGTATTTTTGTGGGGATTTTAAGTATTTGATTCTTGAATTCTATTTGGTTTTGTTTAACCATATAAGTGTAACGGACCAAGATCGACGCGAACATTGATCAGGGTTTGTCCCTCTCGTTTTGCTGTGTGTTCTCCCCCAAATTCTTCACGTTCTTCGTGAGCGTTCTTCGCATTATTTGTGAGGTGATTAACAACACATCGTTTCACATCTATTCTTTGATTCAATGGTCCCAAATTGAAGTAGAAACACTACAGAAGTCTTGCGGAGGTGCGACGACAGTTTCTGCGGACGAATCGAAGCGGATCGGGAGAGTTAGTTCTTCAGACGATTTCTGATCGTGTGGCCGGAATCGGATTTTAGAGTCGATTGAAGACCTAAAACCCACAGAATATGTTTCATGAGGACTAGGTGACCCTACATCTGGAGTTACGTGGAGAACGGATGATAGAATCATGGTCTGTGGATCGGCCGAGGCGCGGGGAGGAAGAACAGCTGTTCTGGAATTTTCCCAACTACACGTCGTGTAGTCAGGATACACCGCATGTGTTCGTCAGCGAACGACCTGGGGTGTACTCCGACAGTCCACCAACACGGGCAAGGTACATGGCCATGGACATGCCGTGTATACCCCTCCCCATCCAGACCCGGCCAGATACACGGGATACCCCGTGTACTGGTACACGGGCAGGCGGCACGGACACGGGCATAGACCTTGTACGGGCACATGGCCAACCTACACGGAGTGAGCCCAGGTGCTCAAACACGCCGTGTGTTTTCTTCTACACGTTGTGTAGTTGCAATCAACAAGCTGAGTGACACAGGCCGTTTACACGGGTAGAACCCGGTGTCAAGGGACACGACGTGTATTTTCTAAATGACGTGTAGTTTGGTTATTAACGGCTTGAAAAAAGGACACATTCCATTTACATGGGATGTACCATGGGTCATGGAACACAGCGTGTAACCATACTACACGCCGTGTAAATCTTCTTAATGGCTTAAGCCACTTGCCTTATGTGACAGGGACTAGTTCTTAAGGTTTGTACCCTTGGTAATCCCCTGAAGGTTCTGGTATCAACTCGTTCATGTAGTATGATCCCTTCAGCAGAATTTCCCGAATAGAGTTGTTGGAATCCCTCTATGAGACTTAAATCTAGATACTCTATTCATTCCTAAAACCCTAGGTAGGGTTCTTGGTATCGACGTGACCAACTTTACCAGGGCGCCGATCCTCTGATTAGCAGATTAGCTCAGACTAAGTTGTCGGAATCACCCCATGACTTGGCTGTGATCCTCACCTGAGCATCTTGTTCTTAAGGTACTTGTGGAGTGTGTTCTCCCAGAACGAGTACCTTGTACCTCTCTCTTCATACCTACGAGTTTTTCCTCCCGATGGTATGCCCTGTGGAATTTTTGAGTTGTATCCTAGTGGCAGTATCGCGATGGTCGATAGTGTATGGGTATATCTGGATATTCTTGTTATATGTTCATTGGTCATATACTATGTAGAGATGATTGTACCATTCTTGGTTGCATTTTACTATGTTATATTTTTCCTTTGTGGTTTCAGGGTGTCATACTGGGTATTGATATACTCACCCCTGCACGGGATTTGCCCGCACGTGTCGTATCTTGTGCAGACGAGCAAGCCTTTGACAGGATTCTAGGAGGACCAGGACCGGACAGTGGTCAGTGAGATCAGGCAGGCCGAGGTGTATGCCTTCAGTGACATGTTGCAGTCCCAGTACCTCTTTCTATAGGTTGGACTTGTTGCAGACTTTCTATTGGCGGGCTTGTACTTTTGGCCCAAGCTTTTACTTTACTGTACTTTACTTTCTTGTCGTACTCTATGGTTGGGTTTTAGAGTATTCATGCATATTTTCCTTTTAGTAGTTTTTACTTTTCAGCTTTGTGGGCTTGGAGAAGTGTGTGTACATGTTTATTGGCAATTCCTCCAATGTTAGTAGCTTGCCTACTCGGTGCTAGTCAACAGCAGCTGGCCTATTGGAGGCAGGCTTGGGGAGTTGCGGCTCGGGACCCACTTGGACGGGTCATGACAAATGAGTAACCCCCATTCAAGTATATGGGCCAAGATAGAAATTGATATGTTGCCTATTTTTCGGCAACAATGATGTGATGTTATCCTAGAAGGCTGTTTTGATATGAGGTAAAAGGGAGGCCTATCAGCAAGGGAAGATGTTAATGCCTAAGTGGCGAGATGCATATTTTATGCTTATGGGCATCGAGGAAGACACCATAGATGGTGGAATGGGTTGTATGTTTATCATTTTATTCTTATAGTTATGTGTTGTTGTTTATCTTCCTTAATTTTCCCAACTCTCAAGGCGGTTTTTTTCATATCATCCGTCCAATAGTGTCAAATACGCATAGTGTATGCCACTAGATTTCTATTTCTATCTTCCTGAGGGAGGATGGGACTATTCTCTTGTTATAGTAAGAAAATATTGGGCAGGTAGTTCATCTACTAACTGTGTTGATCAACCTTATGTTTAATATCTTATAATGATTTGGTAAAATCCATAGGAATATGGGAATGTAATAAATGTTGTTAATAAAAAATAGCATAAATGATGTTAACCAATGTGGTTGGAGCTTGCTGGGACACAATACTGAGGTTACAATTTAAAGGAACAATGGACATTGGGTGTGATGTTAATAAAATATAATGTAGAAATTAGTAATTGTTAATTAATGTTTAAAGAATTAATTAACATAATGTATAAATAAAAAAACAGGAATGAAGTAATGTAATAGTTCTATTTAAATGGTTGTGTGCATATAGGATACCTAATCATTGATGTTGATTCCGAGACTCAGAGATATGTTATATGTTGTTGAGTCTTGGACTAGGTTATTCCTATAATGTAGTTGTGAGATATATTATATTGAGTATATTTTATGTTTTTATACGGTACTCCACCCCATTTGATAGGGTATCTATCTACCCCCTTTGGCCTTGCTCCCTTATCTTGGTAGTTTGTTGGGATGGTAGGCCCAATGGTTAGTTTTCCCCATATACGTGTGTAAAGGGCTGTAATGGATTGTGGTTATTCACACACACATATTCCAGAAATATTTTTAGTCACTAATATAGGTGTAACTTGTATAGACTGTGATGACATAAGGATCCTTACTCGGAATGTGGGATGTAATGGCATGATGTATAATGCCCAACTTATGATACATGTTTTGAGAGCTGTGGTGGCCCTAGGAACCTATCTGGTTACTTTTTTATGTAGACAATGTTGTTTTTTTTCTCGAGGTGCATTTTGTGGTGCTTCACCCTAGTGTCTACAGGAAAGACTTTTTAGAGAGATATGGATTAGGAATTCTGATGTTGGAGAAAAGTGGAAAACCAGTGGGGATATAGTAATGGGGTACCCCTAATATTCTTTATTATATCATATTATCATGTATGTGCTACATGGTGAATGTATCCATGGTGAGTTTGGGTATATTGTACACCTATTTAGCTGACATGTTATTTTTACTTGTTGTTCACTATGATTTTGCATGCTTTAATTAATTTTGTACTTGAGGCTTTGGGGATGGTACTACTAAGTATACTGTTATAGTCACCCTATATATATATAAATTGTTTTTAAGGTCCCATGGAGTAGGTTGGAGATCGAGATGGTTCCTACTAGATTTGGGTTATAGGAATGGTTCAGGATTTTGGTTGCTTTTATTTTTACTTTTATATGGTACTTGTAGTTTTCAAATATAATTTATAGTAGTTTGAAATGACATTAAATATGTGTACATGTAATTTCATTTATATTGTTGTCTGAGTTGGAGTTGGATGGTGTATGTGTTGTCTATATTTTTTGCTTGTGTTCTCTTGAGAGGGTAATTCCTCCCGTTTGTGTGTTTACTATTCTCTATGTTCTAGTCGCTAACCCAAGACATACTAGAGGTGGGAATCGGGATTCATTATATCCCATATCACATTGCCAGAGCAGGATGGGCACACCATGGGGGGAGGGGGTCGTGACAGAGTTCTATCTGTGGTCTGGTTGTGGGATTGTATGAAGATTTATGTTATCCACCCGCAAGGTTGCAAGGTTTGATAGGGAAATGTTGTCATTCATGTTTAGAAGGTGATGTAAACACTAGAGACTAGCATAGACATAGGAATTTAGGCACCCCTGTGATATGATGCATGAAACATTAAATTTATATTGTTTACTAAATGAGGAGATACTAGTTTTAGGGTAGAGACCTAGAAATGTATCATGCATCATTATTCTTTATGATTGTGTCTTAATATGTAGACCTTGTGATAGGATAACCTAAAATGAATAAAATTAATTAATTAATTAATTTTGGCTCTTCGATATTCCAGATTTTTTACCATTAACTATTTGTAATTTTACTAGTATGGATACAGGTTGACATCCTCTTTAGGATTCCATAGAAGATGTCTAGCATTCTATGTCAGCGGATCTTCTCAAGGTAAAGGTTGACAGTGATGAATCATGGAGGATGACACTCTAAGGGTTTCCGTTCCAGAGACTATTGAAGTACTAGGTATCTTTATTATATACAATCACATATGTCTAGTTGGAGGAGTACATGATAGGCTTCAGTCTCATCCATGATCGTATGGAGATCTATGTGTCCTAGGTAGGGACGATGGAGCATGTAGTAGCGGGGAAGTTGTGGTTCATGTTCCTTGTTGTTCATGAGGAGTCAGTGATCTGATGTGATGATTCCTGAGAAAAGTTTAGAGTTGTTTTTCATTCTTCATCCACGAAGGCATCAAGTCTCCAAGATATTATTACCCATCGACAAGGGAGATCCAATGTGTGAGAGTTTGGAATATGTTTCATGATTCTTTTACAACATGTTTTTAACCTTTTACCAGATGAGGAGGCCAGGCCGAGGCATTTCATGTAGGGGTTTCTTCCAGAGATCCAGCACCATGTCACCACCTTTATGCTGAAGACATATCATGAGGTGATGGCGTTGGCATAGGTCATCAATATGAAATTGTATAAGAATAGATAATCGTGAGAGTGGAGTCGTCATGATTCCTCACGAAGAAGAGTTGTGGTCAATGGTTCCAAGTTTTCAAGGCACAAGAGTTTTCATTTAGCCAGGGGTAGGTCATTGCCCTCAGCATCACATTTCTTTGAGCAAGGTGGCTCTTTGGCAAAGGATAAGGGATTAGGAGGATGTTTTTCTGTTATTGGTTGAGGTAATCAACAATGAGAGTGGATGACCTTTCAGAGCTTTCATCATGAACCATGTGTATATCTCAAGGATCCTCTGTTGAGAATGTTCCAGGTGAAGAAATAGAAGGAGGTTCCATCAGCTTGGGATCAGTAGAGGTTAGATGGTGTAGGTAGAGGACAACCCCATGATGTCACCATTTTTAGATAGTAGAGCATATCCATGGTGGTGGTCATCATCACGATTAGAGTGTTCATAGAAGAGAATGTGGTCAAATTCATGCTTTAGTGTTGCCTGTGCAAGGAGAACAACATGTCGTTCGAGATACCCTTTACATGGTTCATAAATTGGTGTACGCCTTTTTTTAATTCAGGACAAACACACTCCTTCATCTCACCTATTGTTTTCCATGATTTGTGACATGAGGTAGAGAGGCTTCTAGTTCCCTTGGAATTCCTATGATGAAAGATACAACCACATGATATCAACCCTATAATGAATTGGTTGTATTAAGTTAATTCTATCAAAGATTCATTTCAGAGGCATGCTATATTCTTCAATGCGGTTGGAGAGCCAGTGGTGTTTGTTGCTGAGCTAGACCCTTACATGGGTTATAGATGTGTACCGTATTTATCATCCATCATGGCTGAGCTGATGCTGAATTCTTAAAAGGTTCAGCAGTTGGAATTTCATAGGGTTGTAAAAGAGTACAGTGATGACTTTCTAGAAGAGGATGTATCATTAACCTCTTAATGAGAGATCGAGTTTGGGATTAAGCTATAACCAGGATAATCTCTTATCTCTTTGTCTTTATATAGGATGGACACTTCTATGTTACAAGAGACACACATATATCATGATGGTCTATTATTGTGATGTTCTGATTGGCCGAGTGTGTCACCGTGGGGTGCCCCAGTTAATTTTTGTGAAAAATGATGAAAACATTTTGGGGTTGTGTATCTATTATCCCCACATAAACCAAGTGTAAATGATGAATCACCATCCTCTTAGACATATTAATGATTTGTTCGATCAACATACTATTTCATGTTGGTTCTAAAAATTGAATTGTGGTCAGGATATCATAAGATGCATTAGATGGATGAGGATATCTCAAAGATGGAATTCCATTGCCTTCGTGAGCATTATGAGTTTGGTGTAGTGCTGCTTAGTGTGAAGAATTCTATAGCTATGCTCATGGGATTGATGAAAGCAGTGTTCTGTGAGTTCTTGGATATGGTCATGGTGGTTTTTGTCAATGAAATCATTGTGTAAATCATGTTTGGGAAGTATCTTATTTAGAATTTACACTCCATTATTGGAGTTCTTCATCAACATCTACTATTTGGGAAGTTTTCAATGTGTGAGATTTGGATTTGAGAAGTCTCTTTCATGGGGTATGTTATTTCCCACCTATGAGTAGATGTGGATCCATAGATTATAGAAGTATTTTTTTCTTGGGTTTCCCCAAAGAAAGTAGAATTCATGCGATGTATTCATGGTCTTACAAGATAATACATTTGGTTCATAGCCAATTTATCATTGGTTGTGATTCCTCTGAGAGAATTGACCAGTACGAATCAGGCATTCCTATAGACTGATCAGTGTCATGATGCTTTCGAGTAACTGAGAGATATGTTAGTATGTTTTTAAGTTCATTGTCTCCCTGTTGATGGAGTTCAATATGATGTTTTATTTGATTCTTCACATATGGGGTTTGGCAGTGTTCTGATGCAGTAGAGATAAATTTTTTTTGGGTCTCGGTAGTTGCGTCCCAATAAATGCAATTATCCCACCCATGATCATGAGTTGGTATCCATGGTGTTTGATATGATGTTGTGGAGACAGTATGTAAATGGCAAGGTCTTTGTTGTTTTCAATGTTCATAACAGCCGGAGTTATATTTTCTCCCTGCAAGACCTAAACATGCGACTACATTGTTGGATGTTGTTCTTATTGGAATACAACATTGAATTATTTTATAATCATGGAAAGGGTAATGTTGTAGGGATGAACTGAGTAGGAATTCACATAGTGACGTAGATTGTGATTCTATGGATACCTAGAGAGTTATGAAGGAACATTGAGAATTAAATATCGATATGGGACTAGTTGGGGGCAGAGGCTGCCTTCTTCAGATGACGGTTTTGTCATCTCTGGTGTAGCAGGTGGAAGAGTCCCAATTGGGGGATCATGAGGTAGAGGTCTGGAGAGACTGAGTTGTTTGTGGCACAATACCTGATGGTTGGTCTGAGGATGAACAACACCGATTTTTGTATCATGGAAGGTTATTTTTTCATTTGGCAATGCGTGATATGGTTCTGAGAGATTCCCATAGTTCACCATTAGTGGTGATCCTAGCAAGAAATTGATGAATCGATCCCTGAGGATTAATTTTTTTCTTGCCTGAGATGATGTATGTAGTTGTGGAGTTTGTGCCTAGATGTTTGGTCTTCTATAAGGTGATAGTTGAAAATCGTGTTCTCGATGATCTACTCTAGCTATTAGATGTTCCTTAGTGGAAGTTGGATGACATCTCAATGGATTATGTTACTAGTTTACATCGATATCAGGGAGGAAATGACTCTATTTAAGTGTTAATGGACTGCATGGACAAATTATCCCACTTTATAGTGATCATGGATTCATAATCAATGTTGGTTTTTTCAAGATAGTATCTTTTGGAGGTGGTTAGAATTCGTAGAGTCCCATTGATGATCATTTTTTATTCAAATCCTTATATTACCTCCAGGGTGTATAGAGTTCTCCAACCCGCTTTTGGTTCTATACTATGCCTTAGCACAACTTTTCATCCACAGATGGGTGGTCCGATAGAGTGATCTATCCAAACTCTAGAAGACAAGTTATTATATTATGTACTATATTTATTTTTTTGTTTCAGGCCCATATCCTTGGTGGAGTTTTCTTACAACAATAGTTTTCACTCCACCATATATATGTTGCCGTTTGAATCCTTCAATGGATGTTCATTATATTCTCCATTATGATGAACTGGGGTTAGAGAGTCGACAATTCTTAGACCGATACTATTTATGAATAAAACAAAGATGGTCCAGGAAATTCATGAGAGGATGAAGATAATGTAAGATTGTCAGAAATCATATACTCCTCGAAGGAGGAGACCTTTGGAGATTGTTGTTGGGGATAACGTTTTTCTAAAGATAAAACCCAACCGTGGGTAGTGATGGATTGGTAGATGTAGTTATCTATATCACATGTTTGTTTGGCCTTTCTAGGAGTTTCATTATGTTGTAGTCAGGCCATATCGAGTAGTACTTCCACCGAAGATGAGATGGATAAATGGTGTTTTCCATGTATCACAGATTCAACATTATATTTATGAAAACACACACATCATCGATTGGTGAGAGATCGCTGTTGATTATGATGCGACCTTTTAGGTGCGGCCTATGGTGATCCATTAATACAATGAGAATGTGTTATATGTGCATTCCACCCCCATAGTTCTTGTATTGTTGAGACATAGTGGTGTTGAGGAAAACACTTTGGAATGTGAGTCATAGATAAGTGCCCATTACCCTGAATTATTTGATGTTTAACTATTTTCATGTACAAAAAGATGTATTCTTAGTGGTGTTATACCATTCATGTTTATGATATAGATTTCATTGTGTTCTTCTTGTGGTTTTTACTCTTTTGAGAGGTATCTCGATGGGTGGTAGTTTGGAACCTGTTTTTATTTCCCATTAGGTGGGTTTTGAGTTCATAAGGCAGATAATGTTTTTTGAGGTATTTGAAGTAATTTCATGGACCTCTATAGTTGATTACATTAATGAAATATGGTGTTTGAGGTATTCTGGGAGGTCATGGTCACTTATTCCCGATAGTTATCCTAATCTCCAGTTCATGAACAACGTTTCCAAAAAGCAACATTCAAACATAATCCTCTATTTCATTTCCAAATTTTACATTCTACAGTGTTTATTGACCAGTGAGGTTTCCAGAGTAGTGAAGATCCAATGGTATAGTGAAGGGAACAGTTCCAATGGTAGAATTATGTGAATAGTTCCAATCGTAGAATAATGTGAACAGTTCCTACAGTAGGCTGATGTGAACAGTGAAAATGGTAGACTAATGTGAACAGTTCCACCGGTAGACCGATGTGATCATTTCCAATGGTAGATGGATGTGAACACTTCAACCAGTAGACTGAGGAAAATATTCCAATGGTATAATTATTTGAACAATTCCAATGGTAGACCGATTTGAATAGTTCAACTGGTAGACCAATGTGAATAGTTCCCAACGGTAGGCTAATGTGAGCAGTTGCAATAGTAGCTTAGTGAGAAATTCCAATGGTAGGGTCATGTGAATAGTTCCACTGGTAGGCTTATATAAATAGTTCTGATGGTGGCCTTGTGAACATTTCAAATAGTAGGATTATGTGAATAGTTCCAACAATATCATTGTGAAGAGTTCCAATGGTAGGATTATGTGAAAATATCCAATGATAGCCTTGTGAACAGTTCCAAAGGTAGGCTTATGTGAACAATTCCAATGGTATCCTTTATTTATTTTACAAGTATCAAGATCATGACCAATGTTACCTGAATTGTGGGGCACTAACAATATCCTCTGTTTACTTTTCCTAATATTGAGTTCAATAACAATGTTTCCGGAATTGTGAGGTTCCAACAATAGCCACCTTTTCCTTTTCCAAATTTCGAGTTCATGAAATGTGTTTCTAGATTGGAGAGCTTCCAATGGTAGCCTCTATTTCCTTTTCCAAATTTTTAGTTCATGACCAGTGATTCCAGAACAGTGAGGTTCTAATGGCAGCCTCTATTTCCTTTGCCAAATTTCATTTTTTTAACAGTGTTACAATCATCCTATAGTTTCTCCCCTTTGACATTTCATTTGATGTAAAATAAATTTATATCCTCCTTTTAAAGAATATAATTCTGATTGAAATTAAATAACTCATATATTAATTTTCCTAGGGCTCTAGATTCTTTAACTTGTATAAACTGTCTGGTTTAATGCGGTCAACTTTTACTAGATAATCTAGCATAGCACAAACTGCTAATTTGTTAAATCTTCTAAAGGTTCTAAATATATTCATCCATAGTTCATCCTTTCTATTATTAGTTGTGGGATGCTCAGTCCTTCTATTCCATCCTGTAAGAGTTTTTTGATCAAACTTTTCTCCTCGGATTGGTTACCCTCTATTTTTTGATCAATCATGAAGTATCTGTCAATAATATATTTAATGTATGCACCATCATCATATTTTCTGTTCATCTCCTTCTATTTCTATTTTCCATTTTATTTAATGCAATAACAATGTTCCTAATGGTATTTTCATTGGTTTGATAGCTGTGGTGGTTTATTTGTATCCTCGGCCTGATACAGTTGTCATAGGGGGAGGAGTCATAAACCTTTTTGTGGCTTGTTCCTATATAATTAACGTCAAGAACAGCTTGAGTTAGGGGATTCATTGCATCTCTTTTCTTCTATGTGGAAAAATAGATTTAACATGATTTAGCCAACTAGATCACAATAGAATTAATAAAATAAATATTTGAGCATGATAAATAAATTGATATTGATCGCATGTTATTGACTCTTGTTCTTCTAGAGAGTGTGATATCTATTAATTCTTTAGTAGCTATTTTTTCTTGATGGAAATTGGTAATTAACGTAAAGATGGAAGTAATTGATAATTAATTGTATAGATATAAAGAGGAATGTAAATAAATATGGTTGTTATTATTGTAAATTTATGTTAACTAATTTGTTGTAGTAATTATGTTTAATCTACTTGTGAAAGATTACTATTTAGTTTTACCAAAGTTGGATCTTACGAAAAATATATCGATTAATTAATGATGGATTAATGAACTAGTCCTTTTATAAAAGATAAATCCTAATAGGGTTGTAGTTTACCTTCTTTCTTGTTTAAGATCCAAAAGACTAATTGATATGTTGTTTGTTTTTTGGCTACTTCTATTATGATGTGATCCTAGAATGTTGTTGTGATATGTGAGGGCAGGGAGGCCAATTGGTTATGGCTACAGTTGATGCATAGATGGGTGAGATGCATCGATTAATACAAGTGGGTTTCAAAGAGGACAACAGAGATGATGTAATTGGATGTTTGTGTCTTCTTGGATGATTTTTTTTTTCTTAGTGTTTGTTTATCATCCATACATTCCCCAATACTCAATGATGGTGGTTTTTTAACCTCCTTCCAAAAGGGGCGAAGATGCAAGGGGTATTACATGTGATTTCTATGTTCGGCTCCCTGAGGGAGGATAGGTCTATGATCTTTTTATAGTTGGAAAAAACTCCAAGTGTAGTTCGTCCACTCGCCATGTTTATCCCCCTTTTTTTAGTAGCATATAATGTTATTCTATAATTCTTGGGAACATGGGAATGTAATAAATGTTGTCAACAAGTGATTGAGTAATGATGTTAAACCATGGGGTAGGAGCTTGTTGGGATATGATGATGAGTTTTCAATTTAAATTAATAGTGGACTTTGGGTGTGATGTTAATGAAATATAATGTGGAAATTGTTATTGGTAAATTAATGTTTAAATAAATAATTAATGTAAAGTGCCACTGAAAAAATGGAAATGAATTAATGTAATAATTCACATTATATGGTTGTGTGATTATATGATACCGGGTATTAGAAGTGGTTTACTGGAGTATAGTGAACCACCATTCTATCAAAAATTCTAAAAAATACGACAATGGGAATCCATTAGAATGAAAAGGGTGGAAAATACATAATGAAAAGTCATGATTTTCAATGGCATAATTTTTTGGCCACCTTAGTGTAGCCAAAACTCTATCGGCGGGCAACCGACATGTGTGCCCCACAATGTCGCCAATCTTATTTGTGTTCCACCCTCAGTCAAGCAGCCTTCTTTTGAACCCAACTCAATTCACCCAAGGTCACTTATTTTTCTATAAATAGACCCTTGTAGACTTCATTTTTACGGAAAATTTTCCCTAAATCCCAATTGTTGCTCTAGTCACCACAGTATTTTTCCCCAGTCATCTGAAACATTCATGTTAGTTATTTAAAACCTTGAGCATATGATTTAAGGGAGGATCATTGGAATTAATTCCATTTAGTGTTTTAAATCCATAATAAATGCGTGCCTAAAGCACCCAACCTCCCCAATTCATAAATACTTGCGTGCCACCCATTCCTCTCACTGGAACTTTAGAGCCCCACCTCTTAGATCACCTCTGAATACTCTTGAAGGCTTGACCAATGTCTCACCCATGTATTACCATAAAATTTGTAAATCACCTAAGTGAACATCAGTTCACCCAATCCTACATGTGTATCCATACTTGCACGCCCTTACCTACTTGCACACCCATACTTGAAATCCCTTCTCTACATGGGTGCCCCTCCTTGATTAGCCAACATTCTTCAATCTATTCAGTCTACAATCCATCAAGACATCGTTAAATCCATTCATGGAAAGGATTTTACTTCATTTGATCACTTATCAGAAAGGAATTCTATTGAAACCACCACCCAAACATCCCGACATATCAAACATTTGGGAAAGGAACTTCATCGTGTCTCTTATTTGGGTTTGTCTACCCACAGTCAGAGGTATCCCACATTTGGTTTCACAATGGTGATATGATTCATAGAGTGTCAATGGGTTTGTATATTCATAGTCACAAGGACCATTCTCCCAGAAACAGTGTTTGGAAGTTCCCAGTTTGGAGGAAGGCTGGGTTATGGCCTCTCTCTTCCGGAAGATATGACCTGTAAACTTAGGTCCCTAATAGAAGAAGATACGGTTGACACATACCTTTCCATTAAAAAATATCGGAGAAGTCTCCCTCAATTACCCATATCAATTTTAGGGCAACCATCCTTGTATAGACCCCTAGAGTTTCTTGCTAGAGGTGGCATAATTACTCCAGCTCTCATATTTGCTTCCAAATACAGTAGGGGAGATGGGAACATGGGCTCTCATTTCCCTTTACTTCTCTTGTTGGGCTTTGTCACAATGTGAAACCATCCTTGTGTTAGTCCCCAACATTTACCATTTATTTCATCATTGGGAACCTTATCCAATGTAAAGAGAACAGAGGGGTGGCTCATCACCTCGCCCACTTCCTGAGTCACCTTGACCTCGATCACCTTGGATACCACATGTGTGCCCTATACCACTAGTAGAGTAGTAAAAATATTAATGTGTGTATTAAATTCTTGAATTTTTGACATCCAATTATTTCTCTCATTGATCATGACTCATGTTGGTTAGAAATTTTTCATGGTCAAATCATTTTCATAATAGAATAAACTACAATAATTAAGATTCTTGTTCAAAACATGATACGTTGGAAGCCTTTTTAGGGCCCGAGCTCACTGAACATACCCTATAGGAATTCAACACTTGTTCCTATAATATGGGCATCCTAATTAAGAGTATGCCCCCAATTAATGCCCAAATAATCAAGGAATCGTTTTCAGAAAATAATCCCAAAATAATCTCCCTCAAAGGACCATACACTACTATGTGACAAGTTGAACTGCATGGGCTTTGATTCCCATCCATATGGGATATGTTGGAAGCCTCATTGATGTTCAAACCAATGACTTAAAATCAACCATGTTCTCCTTGGGCCATATTCACAGTATGATCTAATCTTACATAGAATCCCATATTATTTATAGAGTTCATTGTGTTGCTTCAGTATAAGTCCCACACTATGTTTTGACTAAGAAACGTTTTCTTGGATGTCCATACCACATGACATTAAACTATACATAATGGTCTTTATCACATGGACATAAAGGTTTGATTCATCGCATTCAATTGTACTGATATACAGTGGTTCTAATTACTTTTACAACAATACATAGGTAGCCCATTTTATTGACAGGATCCCAAAATCAAATCAATCCTTGTCTCTATTGGTGACAATAAGTTCCAGATTACACCACTGATTGGCTTAAAAAACTATATCATCAAAACTATGGTTAAAATAATATCTAAAAAGTATATTAGAGGATATAATTTATGTAATACCTCAAATACATACTGATATTTTCCTTAATTAATAACATTGAATAATTTCTGATGATTCTAAATTTTACACATGTGAATAAGTTATTGTAAATTCAAAGGGATTCCTATGTTATGCATGGTGAATAAAAAATGATTCAGGAAAATATCTTAAATTTAAAATGGGATCCCCAGAGTATACAATAATTTCCTCCAAAATCATGTGATGAGTCCATCTTCCCATCCCCTCGACCAATTATAATTATTAATTATTGTAACATTCAATCTTTATGAATTATTGCCTTTGGAATTCATGTACCCTTTGGTTAAATAATTGTTGGAAGTTATCGATTCCATAAATAAATCCAATGTAAACTACCAAGAAATATTAATTCTTATAACTTGAACACATGTTTTGAGGAACTATAAAACTAAAATGTTGAACCCATCATGAATCCTTAACCGTGTAAATAATGTTACTCACCTTTTTGGCCCCAATAAATGGATAAAGGAAGTGTATAAAAACAAATAAATCACACATGTATCCATCTAATAAGATTCTTAATTAATGGATTTTATTGTTTTTTTCAAGTTTTAATTCTCATAATTCCCTTTTTTCAAAAATTGCTATCTCCAAGTCAACATCTGTGAACTTCCCGACTGCGGCTCAAGTAGGATATCCATCCACAAGGAGGACGTTATCATGAATGCGACATATTCAATGCTGGGTCACTAATGTGTTGGTAAAGGAATATTGCCAATGATGATCAATCATGACATTAAATGCAGCTTGATAGGCCCTCCAGGTAAATAACAATCCATAAAAATCTAGCCAACAATGAACAATGATCAAGAAGCGTATCGTGCCAACCACTGCCTTCATCATTTTTGAGTCCTTATCACCAGAATGCAACAATAAATTCCACCCATACTATAGGAAGGTGTATCATGAGTCCACTAGAGGACTCAATTCAAGAATGAACAAGTCATTACCGATGACTCCCATTAGAAATCACCACTAGAATCATGTGGTAGTGTACCCCAAATATGATGAGGGTGTTTCCCCTAGATGTTCGGCCTAGGTATCTCAGGCTCGGGCATAAAAGACACAATTTTGGGGATAATGTCCTGTCACCAGGGAGCGGGTTCACACCTTTGCCTCCTATGGAGAAGTCCATCAACATAACATGATTTCAAATAATTAGAGGGAACATACACCTATCTGACCTAATTTTGATGATCTGTTGGATCATTTGGCAGCAACCCACCAATCCCACAAAAAAAATATAGGGGTGTACCGTGAACATGAAAATGAACCTACTTACAATTTATCTACCTTTCTGCAAGCTCATACGACTGCATTTAATAAATCCTTCAAATATAATGTGGTTGAAACTGGTAAACAATATCATACACCTATATACAATCATCAATTTTGTTAGCTATCTCGTTTAATAGTATTGAAATATGAATGCTAACCATACTTGATTGGAAAAGGAGGACATGGGCAGTAACATCTAACTACTACCAATACAAAATGGATGCATATTCCTGTTCTATCCACTGATTTCAGCAAACATATCTTATCAATTATGAATGGGAAGACAAAAATTCCCTATCAATATTCATTAAAGCATGGTAGGATATTATAAAAACTACTTCAGCATTATTAGGGGAACCAATGCATAAATATGTCCCCACATATGGGATGAAACATCATCATTCTATCCCAATGTATATATAAACATCTATTCCAGTCCAAGAGGGTCATGGGGAATACTCCCCCATATCATATAGACAATAAGATTGGGAACAAACACCCTTTCCAATTAGAGTAAATCGGTCTGTACTGGTTACTAATCCATGGAAATAACTTACACCTACACATGATAACCACTTTTACTAGAATGTGGCAGAAAATAAGTTTAAGAGAACATCCAAGAAGCAATTTTTCCAAGCACTTTGGGAAAATGAAGAGTCAAACTGCGATTTGGCTCCTCTTAATGTCGGTGTTCTTATATCTATAAGATATTCTTCTAGGGAAAATCATGATTCTATCATATAATTACTAAATTATGTGAGTAGTAGTTGTAATTCTAATTTTCCTCATAGGACACATCGTCATGAATTATTGATTCATGTAAATTCAGTCAATCAAGAGTTCTTATCTTTAGTGGAGAGCCATAAAAACCCTTTGTGTGGCCAGAAGACCAAGGGAAAAAAGATTTATCTAATGATATAATCCATAATTGTGATCATGCACATGATTTCATTCATTGAAAATTTCTTCTCCAATGTAGTATTTCGCATTGTCATGACAATTTTATAATTGACAATGTATCGACGAGAATGCCCTCCAATCACGAGGCACATGTAAACACATGACAAATCGTGTGTGATTCCTTCTCAATTACGGGTGAAACACTTTCTCAACCAGAATATATTTGAATGGAATGATCACTCTTCAAACCTCCCATGGTTAATTTTTCTTCTAATACAAAGCATCCACTTTGTTTAGAACAAGTGGAAAAACCCCTGGTGACTGATAATAAATATGTGTTAAACATGAAGAAAAATATATCTAAATAAGAAATTCAAGTCATGTTCTGACCATTGAAAATTTTTCAGTATAACAATTCATAATTAATTACAGAGATAGAATTCATGAATTCCACCTCCAGTTATAGAAAAATAATCATCATTTGAAAACCAAAGTGTTACCATATTGTGAATATCAAATTCATTTAATGGTAATAGAAGGGTTTCAATGACAAAATGACATGGAATATCTCTCACTTTCCCAAAAACCAATGGTTGAAATGTAACATCCAAAGTAAGTAATGAATAATAGATATTTTTATCTATGTCTATTAATGAATTAGATAGTGTTTTAGAGGCATAAAATGAAACTAAATCCAATCTTAAGCATGAAATAAACTAATATTTTTAAAAGATTATTTTACTACCTTTTGATGGAAAACCATTTTTAAATATATATTTTGACAATTTTATAAGCTATTTTTTTCAAAATAAACTTATTATTTTTTATTGGGACATCAAAATTTACTTTGTGTGAATTTTTGGTATTTTTCTGACAATGTTCAATTTTTTTAATGAATAGTGAAAAATACTGCATTTTACATCAAAACTGCTTTTTAATCTAATTTATTTATATGATTAGATTATCTTTTGAATTGGTTTTAAAGCGAAATTATAATATATTTTTACCATTTAGTCCAATAGTGGTCATTTGAAATAATTTCACTTTGAAATCAGACTTAAACTAGTGTCAATCTTTTGATACTTATTGTTTCATAAAAACACACTATTTGTCATGACAGTGGGAATTAATTATTAAATTAATTAATGTGACTTATATGTTTTGAATATTTTAAAATAGACTTAATTCTTGAATTCAGAATTTCATATATAGCTTAGGGTGAAGTTTTGGTATCTTTCTAAAAAACGTCAATTTTTTATGAATAGTGAAACCACTAAGTGGTACTTAAAAAACTGATTTTTCATTTAAATGAAATTTTACCACCTCTGTGTTTTGAATTTAAAAAATCTGACATAAATGGTTGTCATTAATATGTAAAATGTGGTTCAATGGGATTAAAATATTTTTTTGGTGAATAGTAACTTTTATGTTTTTAATCGTGATTAGTGGTAATTAGTGTAGTTTAAGGTAAAAATAATGTTTTAATAATATGAAATGACCTAGACACATGTACTAACCTTATTGGATGTGTCATGGCCGACCAGGAGAATCCATGGGTCAACTTGGGGACCCCATGGAGCCACTTCGGTTGGGAAATGAAATAAATAACTTTTTATTTAATGTAAAAGTAAAAATGACACAAACATAATATGTTTTATGGAAAAAAATTTAAATGGGGTTATACAAGTCAGAGTTTTGACTATAAATATTCATTGGAAATCTCAAAAGCTTTCCTACATCATAATATTTTATTTTTAATTTTTTTACATTAAATAAATAAAAGTATTTATGACATCATAATGATGTAGCGATTACCTCATTAATAAAGGTTTTAAATAAAATGAAAATATAATGTAAAATCTATGACCTACACATGTCCAAAACCTATTTTATGGGTGGATTTCGAACCCTTATAACCTTATCCTAGAGTTATATCAATGTGGGACCATTTAAATCTGAAACTCATTTTCAAATAAAGTAATATTTCTTTACTTTTCAAGAGTGCCCCTCCTCTCCTCTTATAAAAGTCCCCAACCTCTACCTCCTTACCCACACTCCCAAAGCCTTTGGCTCGGCCAACCTCTGCCCATTATGTCTATCCACTTACCTCTATTACTCCTTGAAGCCTCACATTGGGCAGATGTCTTCCCAAGGATGCCTTTGAGCACAAACAAAAGGGAGTTCCCTGATTTTAAGGCAATGTCATCACTTGCGTCCTTTTGTTTTATTTTGCTTCTACAACCCCCTAAACTCTTTTTATTTATTTATTTTGTAACAACTCCAGTATCTTCAATATACTAGGATGTTGTTATAAGATGGATTCAAGCTACACTTACACACACCTACATCTAATGGTTAAATAACATACGGTTTCCGTGGATGGTGAATTTATGCCTCCCGAAACGATGATTGTTCAACATTCTTTTAGAACTTTCAAAGGTGTCCATTAAGATGACACTATATTTATATATGATATATAATATGTTTATGTTTTCCTTAATCTTCTTTATTTTTCATTTTGGGTATACCTTTATGGTTTCCATTATGGGTAAACGCGATATCTTCATTTAAGGAAGTGCGGACTACCGCCCCCTCAAAGTGATTTGATTCGTTAAATACCATATGTGGGACATATAAAGGACGGAAGTATGATATTATATATGATACTATACTGGAATTATAATATAACTTTATATAATTATGATTCCATTATATAAAATACAAAATAGAAATGAAATTAGCGTTCATGCGTACGTACGACTTACCGTCTCCATGAACGGTGCATTTAATTTCTTACCTCTAAATGATTATGTAATATTATAAATGCATGAATTGACTGGATATATATGAAATATATAATATCTATATCATGAATACCATTATGTATATAATTGATACATGAACAACTTGTAATTATAAAGGGCTTATTTTTTACTCAAGTACCAATGATCGTTAAAAAGACCGTTATTAACTTAAATAATTACAAAGTGTTCATGACATGGAAATAAGTGATATAAATGGAATAATGAACTTGAAAAAGGTTCTTAAACAAGAATAAATTAACTCAAGTTTATTATTCCAGAGATTAAAGAATGACCGAGTCAAGTCGGACCTGATGTATTGGACTTCGTCTCAATCTCCATTCGTTGAGGCATATTTTATTTTATACACAAATTTCGTTTATACAGTGTATAAACCCCTTTGACTTTTACGTTTATCCAAAAATAATCTTTTTTATATGAAGCGTTTTAAAAAACGACAAAAGGGAATGTTTTTGTCACACGTATGAGGCGACAACGACTTCTCCGCCGCCGTGACCGTTATTTGAGTTTTGGCTTCCTCTACAAGCCATACATTATTTTTAAATGAAAAATAAATACCATGTTTTACTTTTCTTTTATTTTGGTAATGAAAATAGTTTTCATAATGTTTTTATTTCAATGTGTTGTATTGATATCATGTGATTGAAAGGTGGAAATGTTATGTTTCCTTTATGCATGTTTTATGTGATACAATTATGTTGAGGTTCATGGGCATTATTATGAAGGCGGGTGGTTCCATGATATACTAAGGGAGGGTGAGCCGGATATAGCTCTCCAATGCATTGGGTAATGCGAAGGAGTGAAACATTAAGGTTTATCCTAATAGATTTAGGGAATATACTATGATGGGTATTCCAAACGTAACCAAGAGGGTTACTCCCTACGTAAGAATGTTATGAATGCCTCAAATTACATTTATGTCTTATGATTTCTATGATTTACTCATGATTTGATGAGGTATGTTAAAGTGATTATGATTTATGGTAAAGTATGATCTCATTCTTATGTATATATGTACCCATGTTTCCTTTCCATATTTTTATATCCCTTACTGAGCTTTTTATGCTTATCCCATGTTTTTTTGAAATGTTTTTCACAGGTCAAGGGAAAGGTACATGATATGATGATAGTGTCAAGGAAGTGTCAAGAAAGAAGACATGTTTTATTTTAAATATATTTCCATTGATGTGAATGAAGAATAGTATCTTTATGTAACCACTTTGTTTATATGTGGAATGTAATGCATGGTTTTTGATCTAATTCTCTAAAACTCTAAACCCAAAAAGATCCTCAATTTGTAATCTTGTAATAACTCAATATTAAGTAAGGTCTAAGGCTGGGGACTTATAGTTGGTATCAATGGTCGGTTTAGAAAACATTAGGAGTTAGAATTCTATTAAATTATTGTCCAAAAATATATTTTTTGGGTATGATATAGCATTTGAAGATTACCATGTTGCTTCATCTAAGACATGTTTGTTCAAAATGGTTTTCCACAGTGGAAACAGGGAAGCAGTGCTAGGAGGGCATATAGAAGGAAATAACCTTCTGAATCAGCATCCTGAGATGGTCGGAATTGGAACTGAACAGTTTGTTGCAGTAATGGCGTAGTTGACTCAAGCGATAAATTGCGGTGGTATCCATGCATGAGATAAGCCAGATCAACCGTAGAGGAACATGTCAGTGGTGGAACATTTCATGAGGCAACATCCCCCATCCTTCAGAGGATCATCTGACCCTGTGCTAGCTGAAGGGTGGATTATATCACGAGAGATTATTTTCGATGTCATGGGGTGTTCAGAAAAACAAAAGGTTAGTCTTGCTATTTACCGTTTGGAGGGTGAAGCAGATCAGTGGTGGTCTGTGGTTAAAAATATCAGGGACGCTGATGAGATTGATGCTCTTGACTGGTATGAATTCAAAGGTATGTTTCTTGAGAAGTATTTTACTAAAGTTGTTAGAGTTAGGATGGAAAATCAATTCATGGAATTGAGGCAAGATGAAGACTCAGTGGCTACCTATGAAGAAAGGTTCACTCGATTGGAAAGGTATACTCCAAATTTTATCCGAGACCTTGATAGTAAAATCAATTGTTTTTACTCAGGATTAAAGCCAAAATATCGAAGGGAATTAGCTTCTCGTGAGTTTAAAAGTTATGAAAATCTTGTTCGATATGCTGAGAAGGTGGAAATGGAGTTTACCGATGACCAAGTGTTCTATAACAACCAGCAGAAGAAGAGACCGTGGTGGCAGGAGAAATGTAAAATTCTTCAAAAAAGTCTGATAGTAAGAAACCTAAGTTTCCAGTTTGTGATAAATGTGGCAAAAGGCATGCTGGGGAATGTCTTCTGAATTCTGGAAAGGGCTACAGATGTGGTAAGATGGGACATAAGGCTCAGGATTTTACTGAAAAAGATCAGGGTGATGGTAAGACCAACTTTGATTTTCAGTTAGTGAAATGTTATAAGTGCAATGAGATGGGTCACTATGCAAACGAGTGTCAGACAAAGAGCTTGAGTGATGGGAAGCAGTTAGACTTCAAGCAGAAAGGGGTGGTGAAATACTTTGCAACTACTTCATCAGATGTCGGGCCATCAAATGAAGTTGTATCAGGTACATTTTTTGTTTTTTCAGATTATGCTACTGTGTTGTTTGATTCAGGGTCTACACATTCTTTCATATCTGAAAACTTTTCTAGTAATATGGGAATACCATCCCAAGAAATGACTCCTGAACTTCTGGTAAAAACACCTGGGGGAAATGTTGAGGCAAAAATAATTTATAAGAATCGTCTTATCCTTATATATGGAAAGAACCTACTTTCACACCATGTTGTTCTACCTCTACTAGTGTTTGATGTTATCCTGCGTATGGATTGGATCTCTATTTACCATGCTAAGATTGACTTTAGAGATAAAGAAGTTTATTTTTAGAAAGTCTTTCAGTTTGTGTATAAGAATGAACCCTTACTGTTGATAACTTATCAAGAGGCCAAGAAACTTGTAAAAGATGGAAATGAATGTTACCTTGCACACATCGTTGAAAATAAAGGAACTATTCATATTAATGATGTGCCAGTGGTAAATGAGTATCCTCATGTTTTTCATGATGAGTTGCCTGAAATAATACCAGATCGGGAAGTTGAGTTTATTGTTGACTATGTTCCTGATGCTAAGCCAATTTCAAAACCCCCTTATCGAATGGCTCAAATTGAACTTTTAGTGTCGAAGGATCAATTTCAAGATTTATTAGAGAAAGGTTTCATTCGACCTAGCACATCACCTTGTGGTGCTCCTGTTTTATTTGTTAAAAATAAAGATGGTTCAATGAGACTTTGCATTGATCATAGGGCCTTGAATAATATCACTGTTAAGAACAAATATCCTTTTCCTCATATCGATGATTTGTTTGATCAGCTCCAGGGAGATCGGTTTTTTTCAAAGATTGACCTGAGATCTGGGTACCATCAGGTGTAGGTAAATGAGGTAGATATTACGAAGACCGCGTTCCGTACAAGATATGGCCATTATGAATTTGTAGTAATGCCTTTTGAGCTAACCAATGCACATGCTGTATTCATGGACTTAATGAATAGAATTTTCCATGAGTTCTTGGATAAGTTTCTGGTGGATTTCATTGATGATATTTTGGTGTATTATAAATTTAAAGAAGAGAATGAAAGACATTTAAGAGTTATCTTGCAAACTTTAAATGAAAAGATGCTGTATGGAAAATTCAGAAAGTGTGAGTTTTAGTTGCAACAAATTTCTTTCCTTGGTCATATTGTTTCTAAAGATGGAATAACTGTTGATCCTACAAAAAAAAATGTTGTGGAAGAATGGAAAAGACCCACAAATGTAACCGAGATTCGTAGCTTCCTTGGTTTGGCAGGCTATTACTGAAGGTTTGTCATAAATTTTTCATGATTATCTAGTCCAATGACTAAGATAACTTGGAAGGGTGTTAAGTTTATCTGGACAAAAGAATGTGATGATTGTTTTCCGGAATTGAAAAGAAGATTGGTGAATGCTCCAGTTTTGGCACTACCTTCCAGGAATGGTGATTTTTTTATATACATTGATGCTTCATTGAAAGGACATGGTTGTTTCCTAATGCAGAATGATCAGGTAATTGTTTATGCTTCACGACAGTTGAAATATCATGAGGTAAATTACCCTACACATGATTTGGAATTAGCTGCTATTGTTTTCGCTTTAAAAATATGGAGGCATCATTTGTATGGACTAAAGTGTGAAATATGTACCGATCAAAAAAGATTAAAGTATATATTCACTCATAAAGAATTGAACATGAGATAGAGGAGATGACTATAATTAATCAAGGATTATGATTGTACAATTCATTACCAGCCGGGAAAAGCAAATAAAGTGGCTGATGCTTTGAGTCGAAAAAGTAATGATTCATTAGCAATGATTCAATTGGAACGTGATCCTTTGGTTATGGATTTGATGAACTTAGGAATAGAAGTTGTTGGTGCAGGAAGTTCATCTGTTTTGTTTCAGGAATTAGTGTGATCATCTCTATCAGAAAGAATCAAGCAAGCACAGAAGCAAGACAGTGAGTTGCAGAAAAAGGTAGAGCTAGTTTAGAAAGGTAAGTTACCTGAATTCAACATTGATAATGATTTTGTTTTAAGATTTGGGAAGATATTGTGTGTGCCTCGTGATTCACAATTGAAGAGAGAGTTGTTGTGTGAAGCTCATAGTTCTCCGTTTTCAGTTCATCCAGGCAGTACTAAGATGTATAGAGATCTTCGGGAGCATTACTGGTGGGATGGAATGAAAATAGATATTGCTGATCTTACTATGAAGTGTTTGACTTGTCAGAAGGTTAAAGTAGAGGGGCAGTTACCGAAAGGGATGCTTCATCCTTTACCAGTTCCAGAGTGGAAATGGGAGAATATATCCATGGACTTTGTTGTGGGATTACCAATGACATCTCAAGGTAAAAATGTAATCTGGGTTATTGTTGATCGCTTGACAAAATCTGCTCATTTCCTTGCTATATGAGATCCTTTTTCCCTAGATCAACTTTACCCTTTGTATCTTAAAGAGATATTTAGGTTATATTGGGTTACCCTCTCCATTGTATCTGACCGTGATCCCAGGTTCACTTCTAACTTTTGGAAAGGCCTTCATGAAGTCGTTGGGTACTGAATTAAATTTTAGTACACCTTTTCATCCTCAATCAGATGGATAGTCAGAACGAACAATTCATACCTTGGAGGATATTCTACGAGCTTGTTCGATGGATTATCAGGGAAGTTGGGACCAACATCAGTCTTTGGTTTCATTTTCATATAAAAACAGTTTTCATTCCAGTATACAGATGGCACCATTTGAGGCGTTATATTGGAAGCGGTGTCGAACTCCAACTTTCTGGGATGAAGTGGGTGAATGGAAGTTGATGGGACCAGAATTGGTAGAAGAGATGGCAGAAAAAGTTCAGTTGATTCAGAAACACCTGAGAACAGCTTAGAGTAGGCAGAAGAGTTATGCGGACAACAGGAGGAATGATCTCTCTTTTGAGGTAGGTGATCATGTTTTTCTAAAATTATCACCATGGAAAAGTGTGGTGTTATTTAGTAAGAAAGGAAATATGAGTCCAAGGTTAATTAGACCATATTAAATTCTAGAGTGAGTTGGATCAATTGCTTACCGAGTGGCTTTACCTCCGAGTTTATCTCAGGTACACAATGTTTTTCATGATTCAATGTTAAGGAAGTACATGCCAGATCCATCTCATGTTTTGAGTCCAGATGTAGTTCAGCTGGAAGAGAACCTATCTTATGAGGAACAACCAGTCTAGATTCTTGACCACAAGGAACATGTGTTACAGAATAAGGTGATTCACCAGGTAAAGGTTTTGTTGAAAAACCACATGATTGAAGAGGCAACATGGGAATCTGAAAATGCAATGAGGGATAAGTATCCCCATTTATTCGATAAGTAAATAAATTGTGGGGACACAATTTTATAAAGGGGCGAAGGATTTAACATCCCAAGTAATTAATGAATAATATATATTTTTATCTATGTCTATTAATGAATTAGATAGTGTTTTAGACGCATAAAATCAAAATAAATCCAATCTTAAGCATGGAATACACTAATATTTTTAAAAGATTGTTTTACTGCATTTTGATGACAACCCATTTTTAAATCTATCTATTGACAATTTTATAAGATATGTTTGTCAAAATAAACTTATTCTTTATGACTGGGACATAAAAATTTACTTTGTGTGAATTTTTGGTATTTTTCTGACAATGTTCAATTTTTAATTAATAGTGAAAAATACTGTATTTTACATCAAAACTGCTTTTTAATATAATTTATTTATATGATTATATTATATTTTTAATTGGTTTTAAAGTGAAATTATCATATATTTTTACCATTTAATCCAATAGCGGTCATTGGAATTAATTTCACATTGAAATCGGACTTAAACTAGTGTCAATCTTTTGATACTTATTGTTTCATAAAAACACGCAATTTGTCATAACAGCGGGAATTAATTATTAAATTAATTAATGTGACTTATATGTTTTTAATTTTGTAAAATAGACTTCATTTTCGATTTCAGAATATCAAATATATCTTAGGGTGATGTTTTGGTATCTTTCGGAAAAACTTCAATTTTTGATGAATAGTGAAACCACTAAGTGGTACTTAAAAAACTGATTTTTCATTTAAATGAAATTTTACCACCTCTGTGTTTTGAATTTCAAAAATCTGACATACATGGTTTTCATTAAGATGTAAAAAGTGGTTCAATGTGATTAAAATATTTTTTTGGTGAATAGTAACTTTTATGTTTTTAATCGTGATTAGTGGTAATTAGTGTAGTTTAAGGTAAAAATAATGTTTTAATAATATGAAATGACCTAGAAACATGTCCTAACCTTATTGTATGTGTCATGGTTGACGAAGAAAATCCATGGGTCAACTTGGGGACCCCATGGAGACACATTGGTTGGGAAATGACACAAATAACTTTTTATTTAATGTAAAAGTAATAATGACACAAACATAATATGTTTTACGAAAACAATTTTTAAATGTGGTTATACAAGTCATATTTTTGACTATAAATATTCATTGGAAATCTAAAATGATTTCCTACATCATAGAATTTTTATTATAATTTTTTGACATTAAATATATAATAGTCTTTATGACATCATAATGATTTAGCAATTACCTCATTAATAATGGATTTAAATAAAATGAAATGATAATGTAAAATATATGAACTACACATGTCCAAAACCTATTGTATGGGTGGATTTAGAACCCTTATCACCTTATCCTCGAATTATATCAATATGGGACCATTTAAATCCGAAACACATTTTCAAATAAAGTAATATTTCTTTACGTTCCAAGAGTGCCTCTCCTCTCCTCTTATAAAAGGCCCCCACCTCTACCACCTTACCACACTCCCAAAGCCTTTGGCTTGGCCAACCTCTTCCCATTTTATCTCTCCACTTCCCTCTCTTACTCTTTGAAGCCTCCCTTTAGGCAGAAGTCATCCCAAGGAAGCCTTTGAGCTCAAATAAAAGGGAGTTAACTGATTTTAAGTTAATGTCTTCACTTGAGTCCTTTTGAATTATTTTGCTTCTCCAACCCCCTAAAATATTTTTATATATTTCTTTTGTTACAACTCCAGTATCTTAAATATACTAGGATGTTGTTATAAGAAGGATTCAAGATACACTTACATACACATATATCTAATGGTTAAAGAACATACGGTTTCCGTGGATGGTGAATTTATGCCTCCCGAAACGATGATTGTTCAACATTCTTTCAACACCTTAAAAGGTGGCCATTAAGATGACAATATATTTATATATGATATATAATATGTTTATGTTTTCCTTAAGGTTCTGTATTTTTCATTTTAGGCATACCTTTATAGTTTCCATTATGGGTAAACGCGATATCTTTATTTAAGGAAGTGCGGACTACCGCCCCCTCAAAGTGATTTGATTCGTTAAATACCGTATGTGGGATGTATAAAGGATGGAACTATGATATTATATATGATATTATACTGTAATTATAATATACCTTTATATCATTATGATTCCATTCTATAAAATATGAAATAGAAATGAATGTAGCGTTCATGTGTACATACGGCTTACCGTCTCCATGAACGGTGCATTTCATTTCTTATCTCTAAATTATTATGTAATATTATAAATGCATGCATGTACTGGATATATATGACATATATAATATCTACATCATTAATACCATTATGGATATAATGTAAACATGAACAAATTGTAATTATAAATGGCTTATTTTTGACTCAAGTACCAATGATCATTCAAACAACCGTTATTAACTTAAATAATTACATAGTGTTCAGGACATGGAAATAAGTGATATAAAAGGAATAATGAACTTGAAAAAGGTTCTTAAACAAGTAGAAATTAACTGAAGTTTATTATTCAGGAGATTAATGAATGACCGAGTCAAGTCGGACCCGAGGTATGGGACATCATCTCAATCTCCATTCATTGAAGCATATTTTATTTTATACACAACTTTCTTTTATACGGTGTATAAACCCCTTTGACTTTTACGTTTATCAAAAAGGAATCTTTTTTATACGAAGCATTTTACAAAACAACAAAAGGGAATGTTTTTGTCGTACTTATGTGGCGACAACGACTTCTCCATCGCGGTGACCATTATTTGAGTTTTGGCTTCCTCTACAAGCCATACCTTCTTTTTAAAAGAAAAATAAATACCATGTTTTACTTTTCTTTTATTTTGGTATTGAAAATGGTTTTCATAATGTATTTATATCAATTTTTTGTATTGATATCATGTGATTGAAAGGTGGAAATGTTATGTTTCCTTTATGTTTGTTTTATGTGATACGATTATGTTGAGGTTCTTTGGAGTTATTATGAAGATGGGTGTTTCCGTGATAAACTAAGGGCAGGTGAGCCCGTTATAGCTCTCCAATTCATTGGGTATTGCGAAGGGGTGAAACGTTAAGGTTTCTCCAAAGAGATTTAGGAAATATACTGTGATGGGTATTCCAAACATAACCATGAGTGTTACTCCCTACGTAAGAATGTTATGAATGCCTCAAGTTACCTTTATGTCTTATGATTTCTGTGATTTACTCATGATTTGACGAGGTATGTTAAAGTGCTTATGTTTTATGGGTAAAGTATGATCTCATTCTTATGTATATATGTACCCATTTTTCCTTTCCATATTTTTATATCCATTACTGAGCTTTTTAAGCTCATCCCATGTTTTTTTGAAATGTATTTCACAGGTCATGGGAAAGGTACATGATATGATGATAGTGTCAAGGAAGTGTCATGAAAGAATACATGTTTTATTTTAAATATGTTTCCATTTATGGGAATGAAGAATACTATCTTTATGTAACCACTTTGTTTATATGTGGAATGTAATGAACGTTTTATGATATAATTCTCTAAAACTCTAAACCCAAAAAGATCCTCAATGTGTAATCTTGTAATAACTCAAGATTAAGTATGGTTTAAGGTTGGGGCCTTATATGAAAAATAGCAGAGAACCCTTCACTGTGAATGTCTAAAAGCTCTAAAGCTACTATGCCAGTTAAAATTGAATTCCCCTTCTAGTGTTCATATCAGAGGATGGGTTGTATATGGAGCATTGCATTTCACTACACTACAAAATCAGAATAATCTGTCAAAATTGGTCTAATGCAATGTTATTTCCCATGGTCGACCCTAATCAATTAGTTTTGTATGTAATTAAATGAATGCTCAAGAACATGCCCCAACCAGTCCTTATTAGAATTTTCCCTAAAGAAAAGAACATGTTGAGTGACTTTTACATCAAGCATATGTGTATCTTGGGAAGTCATCCCTTCTAGAGAATGTTAGGAATCATAGAATGAAAATGTCTAAAATTGCACAACGTTCTTCCAAAATAGGTGATTTTTTGTGGTTGTCAGATAATGCACCCAGCTAATGTCTATACAAAAATTTGAAAAATTAAAATATAAGTTGCATGATTTCCAACCATAGTAGTTCAAGAATCACCCCATCTTGAATGGATGGAGTCCCCTTTAATTCAAAACAAAATTCATTCAAAAATGTTCAATGATTTGAAGATGTAGATGAAAATTAAAATCCCAAACTTTTAGAGATGGGGGATTTTTCACATCTGCAATCCACTATTCATCCAAAGTTAGTTTTATCCATATTTGGAAGGAATCCACATGAAGGGTATACAAATGAACTATCCATGGATTCCCTTCAGGTTACTGTATTCCATACAGTTCCAAGGAATTCATCATATAGGAGAAAAAAGTCTCATGGAAGACACAAAAGAGGACAATCTTGCAAAAAAACAATCATAATAATATAAATGCATTATATGTTTGTAAATTAAATCAACACTAGAACAAAAGATTCTCTATAAAATGAGTCATGTTTTGGGGAATGAGATAATGTTGTTCGTGTCCATTATATAGTACACACAAATGTAAATAAGTTAGGTTTAAACACTCGAAATTAGAGGCTAACTCAATATACAGGCTTGCTTTCAAATAACCAACTCCCCCCTCTCAAAAAGTAATCATACAAGTGGATATGCAATAGTCAGATCGCATCTCAATTTTTCCCTATAGAAGGTCAATATCGTTCGCTTGTAGATATATTTTCACAGTAATATTATAAAATAAAAATGATTAAAAGACTCAATATAAAGTTAATTTAAAACATTATTTTTGCTAGATTTACTCCCCAGGAGGGTCCTAAATTGGAAAATCTTATAGGAGCTCCTCAGAAAAGAAGATTTTTAGCAACTATAGATGGGAATAATGAATTTAGTCTATTGGGTTCTATATCATGTAAGGATCAAACACATTCTGATTGGCTAATTCATGTGGGTTATCAAAGGGAGATATCAGCACCAACATCAGTGGTTTATTCATTCATTGCTCCAGATCATGCTCTAGTTGCTATAAATGCACATGTTCCTGCTCATCCAGATGTTCCCCAAATCCATATGAACACAATTGATCCATTAACAATACTATTGGAATATATGTAGGAATGACATGCACCAATTCATCTGGAAAAGAGAGATTATCCTGAATAGGTTGTTGCAATTCCTCCCCAACCAAATTTTGTGACTACCACACTCCCAATAATTAATAGTTTAGGTGATCTAGAACAACACATAACACTTTTTTTTTCTCATTGCGATCCCATGACGGGAACTTCTCAACAACAAGAAGTTGTTAAGCTTAGGTATTTTCTGCAGTCATTACATGGACCAACATTTGTTTGGTATATAAGTTTACAATCTTGATCAGTTAATGGACGAGAAGATCTCTGCGGGAAATTCCATCTTCATAATAGCTCAACACTATCAAAGATGATATATTTTGAACATAAAAACTATATGAAAAGGGATAATGAAGGCTTATTATATTTCATTGCTTGATTGAAGGGAATAACATATTCCGTAAGTCTAGTACTCCCTCAAGAAGAGTTGTATCCAACATGTCTAGAAAATCTAAGCGATGAGTTATACAGAACACTGATCACTATGACATAAACATGAGGGTTTATAGACCTTACATAAATTACTCAATAGATAGGGGACTCTATTATATAAATTATCACTAAAACTCTTGTAATTCCATATACTCTGTGGAGGAGGACAGAAATTAAAGATGCTACTACAGTCAAACTCAAGCAGGAACCTGTACCGTCTTCTACTTCCAGTCCTTGTTCGTAACGAAGGGCTCCACCTATTAGGTAGTTGTAGCAATGACTACCTCAACATGATGATCAAAGAGATCAAAAGCAAAAACTTTTTTTGGAAATAATGAAAATTTTTATTCATTATATGAGGAACAAGTTCTTGGTTACTTCATCTCAACTTTGGAAAATAATTTGGTTTAGTTTTCAATGCCGAAGAAACTAAATAATGAAGGACATGATGATCTTCTGAATTATTTTCCCTTTCACCAGGTGATAGGACATTCCATATGGGATAATTTTGTTTTCAAGGACCTCATGAAAAAAATAGTAGACTCTGGGATATTAAAATTGAATAGTTCATCATCTCTTGTAACATGTGTTACTACTTATGTTCATGTGGAAGAAAGTGAATAGTAAGAGGTCAAAAGTAAAAATTGGTAGAAGCATGACTTTTGTGTGATCCAGAAAATGATCAACTAGACTCATGCCATTTTGTGAACACAGTTGAAGCAACTCATTGTGTCTTCTACCAATACTGCCATAGTAAAACTGTCTTCATCAAAAGGTCATTCCTCAATGAAGCAAAGTGATTATAAAAAAAAATATAAGTCATAATAAGATTAGCTCATGTTAATTAAAAAGTTTTCCTTGACCCTGGATGATTTTATGATATATGTTTCAAAATAATGTGTACTTCCCCTCCATATGACACAACCCGAATTAATTTGTGAATAATAATCTTCATCATATGATGAATTGATCTTTGTTTTTGTTTATTGTATACATTTTATGTATCCTTATGGAAATGTTGATTCTGATTATAATGATCTAGAATTTCTTGTACCAAATTGAAGAACAAGAGGAAGAGGACATTATCGATCATAAATGGGAAGATGTGGGAATCCTAAAAATAACAATTTTAATGGGATCAATGAGTTTCTTCAATGAATGAAAGGTTCAGTTCTAACATGATTATTCTGGAGGACTGATTAGAAGTCTCACTATCTTCTCCTTAGAATGCAAATGGATCTAGTAAGTCTAATTTTACAAATCCAGGTGTACTTCCAGTTTCTGGTCCACCATAGAATACGTCTACATAAGAATCTTTGACTTCTGGAGTAGATACAAAACATCATCTCCATGGTGGAAAACACAAAACTTTAGACCAAAATTTTGATGTCTTGAATTTTTTTTCCAAAGTACCATCCAATATATCAATTCTGAGAGCTTTTAATCTGTCCAAATATATTCAAGAAGCACTCATTGAGGATTTTTCATGTCCTCAATAGTTTGAAACTAATATTGCTGCTGATGAAGTTTACGATATAGAGAATAATACTATAGAATATCATGTAGTCATAACAATTACAGATGATGATGAAGACGATGTGGTGCATGGGAATATCAAACCCTTGTATTCTTCTAGAAAACTCAATGATATATATATTTGATGGGACTTTATTTATAATGGATCCAGAGTCAACCTCATTCATGATCATACGCATTTTTGATTGGGCTTGATTGAATCTGAATTATCTCATTCATCAATAATGTTTCATGCTTTTGATAAGAATGAACAAGAACCTCTAGGTGAGATAACACTCAGAACTCATTTTGGAGATCAGGTGTCTAATTCAGATTTCATGGTTGGTCGTCGTGAAAAAACCTTCAATATTATGCTTGGAAGGCTTTTGCTGAACCAACATGCAACCCTTAATTCTTCATACCACCAATGTATTATGTATTGATTCAATGGTCAAATCGGGACATTGTATGGTGACAAGGATCCATTCAAAATATACGAATCTTAATACATCTATGAAAATTTATTTAATAAACAAGGAATGAAGTCTATGACAAATGAAATAACTAGAGTTAATGCTCCGAATGGATTGGAAAATATCCTCACAAATCCATTCATTCATTTGAGTACATATTGTTTGTTACCAATTAACCATATTTAAAATGTAAAACTATATCTATGAACTCATCCAATAACATCTATAATGTCTATTATGGAAATTGAGACTAACAACATGAGGATATTATTGATCCACCATGTAGTGATGGAAGAATAAATGAAGATGTCTTCATTTCATCCACAGAATTACAACAAGCCTATAATTCATCAACCAGAGTAGAAGAGAGTGTAGAAATGTTAGAGGAAGGAAAATATGTTGATTCACAATCCTTTATTCCCTCTTTATTACAAAAGGAGGAAACATTGTCATCAATAGGGTTAGATACGGTGGCCTCATCTTCTGGATGTTAAAATACTGACTCCTTTACAAACATTGAACTTTTTACGTCATCATATACTAGGGATGTAAAATAAATAGGTAAATCATAATGATGAATTAGAGGAATATATCAGGAATTCTCTTATTTCATTTGAGGAAGGTGTATGTAGCTTTAGGGATGATCTAAGAGAAATAAATCTGGGTATAGAAGAATATCCACACCACACTCTATTTTGTGTGTCCATGGCATCTAAAGTGAAACTGGTGTATACATAATTTCTATATAAACATCAAGATATATTTTCTTGTAATTATAAAAAAATGGCTGGTCTTGATCCTGATGTTCCCACCCATCATATGGGTTTTCCAAAAGAACATCATGGATTTTGGAAGGTAGCAAGAATAACACACCTAACTAATTCCTCTAAAATTGATGCTGAAGTTGATATGATTATAAAGGATAAAATTATAAAGGATTTTCAATATCCCAAATGGATAGCCAACACTATCCTGGTGAAAAGGTTGTATAGAAAAATTTGAGTTTTCATTGATTTCAGAGAACTTAACCCGCATTGTTCAAAAGATGATTTTACTATTCTGATTAAAGAGATTTTAATTGATGGAACAGCTGGCTATAATGCTATTTCTTTCATGGATGGCTACTATAGGTATAATCATATCTATATGGCCCCATAGGATGAAAAATATACCGCCTTAAGATCCCCTGAAGGTGTGTTTTGATCATTGTAATTCATTATGGTTTAAATAATGAAGGTGTGACACACCATCCTGCAATGCATCATATATTTAAACCCTTATTAGTTAAATTAGTTGAATGTTATGTGGATGATTTTGTGGTGAAATCTAGGAAACGTTCCAATATCATGGATAATTTAGAGACTATATTCCATAACCTTCGGTAACATAGTTTATAGATAAACCCCATGAAATGTGCTTTTAAGGTAACCTATGAAAAGTTCTTTGGCATATTGTGGTATCAAATTTGACCTTATGAGAAAAAAATCAATTTTTGGTATGTCACATCCTTGAAATTAGATTTAATTAAGAGTAATCTAATGGAACATGTCCTATATTCGACCCTTTATGTCCAATTTTATAGGCAAGTGTTTTACCTTCACCAAATTAATTTAGAAGGGAGTCACATACCATTGGACTGAATACTATGAAGAAAAATTTTATACACTCCTTAAATATATCTTGAGTACACATGTATTAATTCCACCTGTTTAAGGAATACCACTTGTTATCTATATGACAACATTTGAGCGATCAATAGGTGCCTTCCTTGCCCAAAAGAATGATGCTGGGAATGAAAAAAACCTTTACAATCTCAATAAAACAATATTTGATAAAAAAATTAGTATTAATGTATTGAAAAGTGCTGCATAGCATGAATTTTTTATATTAAAAAATTGAGGCACAACTTGGAACATCATGACGACCAATTGGTGACTCGCAATAATCCTCTTAAATTTATCCTCTTACCTCCTCTATTTACAGGGTGTCTGACTTTGTAGGTTGTTATTTTGTAATAGTTTGATATCTGTTTCATTCCACAAAAGGTAATAAAATTCCAAGCTCAAGCAAACATCATTGATGAGAATACATTTTTAGAAGATACATCATTTAATACTCAACTTCTTATTGAAGAGGTCATTCATATTTAGGATAATTCCAAAAAATGGGCAATTTATTTTGATGGTGCTTCAATAAATCCAATATGGAAAAGAATGGGAATCCCTACACATAACAATGATGGGTTAGAAATTTTCCTTATTTCCCCAAAAAATGTAGTATAGCCTTATTCCTTCCTATTGTAAGAAGGTTGTACAAACAGTGAGGCATAATATCAAGCTCTCATCACATGTTTTGAATTGTCCCTTAAGGTGTAAATGGATCATATAAAGGACACAAGTGATTCAGAATTGTTAATCAAAAAATTTAATGGGGAATTTACTATCATAAAAGAAGATTTAATCATTTTTTATGCTAGAGGATTAATTGCTGAATTTCCCTCAGAGAGGACATTTTCCCATGTCCCGTGATCACAAACAACCTAAGAAGATTCACTAGATAATGCAGCTACAGCTTGGACAGATCCAAATTGTGATGTGACTATCATAAGAATATTCCATCATCCTGTGTTTTTTCCTTTTTTCAATCCAAAATGGATGACATTAATGAAAATATCCCCATTTCTAAACCATATGGTGATACCAGGGGATGGATAACATCTATAATGAAATATATTAAAAATGGGATACATACACCAGATAAGGCTAAAAAAGAAATGATCCGATGATGATCATACAATTTCTCTCGTTATGATAGTCCATAAAACAAATTAATCCTCTACAAGAGAGGCATTTATGTAATATTCTTTAGTTAATTTGATGGAGAAGAGACAATAGCTTTCATTAAATAAGTACATTAAGGAGTTTGTGGTTCCCACAAGTCAGGGAACGAACACTTTGACTATATCCAATGGATTGGATACTTTTGGCTATCCATGATGTAGGATTGAAAATATTTCACTAAAAAAATGTCATCCATGCCATGTGCATGCCAACATCATTCATCAACCCATGGAGTTGATAGATACAACTAAATACACTTAGCCATTTTTTAGATGGGGAATGACTATAGTAGGGCCTTATCTTCGAGCAACATCTAAGCAGTACAAGTATATTCTCACTGTTACTTACTTAGACTCTAAATGGGATGAGGCAACAACTCTTCAGGAAGTCAGAGCCAAGAGAATTGTTAGTTTTTTCGAAACAAATATCATCCCCAGATTTGGTGTCCCTCAATATATTTTGACAGACAATGGCAACATTTTTTGTTCTACTGAGGTAAAAAAGTTATATCAAGAACATAATATCAAATCCAACAATTCATCTCACAATCATGCAATGAACAATGGGTAGTAGAGGCCTTCAATAAGACCCAATAAAATATACTCCGGAATATGGTGGATAAAGATAATAATTAATGGCCTGAAAAACTATGGAATGATATATATTATTTCAGGAAAACTACTCGTACAACTACACAAGGAACTATGTATTCATTGTTATATAAACCGAATCAATCTTTACAATTGAAATAAAATTCCCTTCACATATAATTATAATCTATAATATATTTTCTACCGATGTGTGGTCTCCAAAATGGATCAATGATTTGGAATGATAAGATGAGATGTGATTGAATACTTTACATCATCTATATGTCTATCAGAATAGATTAGCATGGGCTTTTAAAAAGAATGTTCACCTCTGTTTATTTCTTGAAGGATAATTTGTATTGGTCCTTAGTAATCAGTGAAACCAGAAAAGAAACCTCCAAAACAAGAGACAATGTGGGAAGGACCGTATTCCATACAAAAGGTCTATTAAAATAGATATTATTCCTTAATATCAATAGATGGAGTGCTTATTACAACTCCAGCCAATGCGAGATTCTTGATGAAATAATTTGTGTTGTTGTGCATATTATTCCTCACTGCATGTCATTAAACAAAATTGTAACATATACCCACTGTAAGACATTAAATTGTTTCATACCATGTGCTTGCAGCAAGACATAAAACTTCATAGCCCCAATGTCATAGTTGCAAGAGATTAAACAACATAATAACCATATGAGTCCATGCTACATGATGTTAAAATGTGTAGCATCTTCCTTATTGTCACATGACATTAAAATGGATGAGATCATATATACCACAAACATTTTTTATATTTGTCATTAGAAGATTCTATAAGAAACATCATTTACATCGTCGTTAAAACTTAGTAGCATATGATCCTTTCCCTTTCAAATGTATGATTCAGATCTGCATAGAGACGTTATTTCAAGAACTATGTATGACTTGATTCTCATTTTCCAATGAGATACATTGAGATTCCATAATCTATAATTTTTGGCCCAACCACAATCACATTATCTTATTATTATTTTCTCCTATTATATATGGGATATATACATAGTGTTCCTTTAAGACATATGATTTTTCCTTCTTCAATTTATGTCTTATGATTACCGTTCTTTTGCAATGTGTCAAAAGTACTCAATCTTCATGTCGTACAAGATTGGCATGAGGAATGATTGTTTAAAATACTAGGTAAATATTTATTCTACTCCATTTGAGATATATAGAGGAACCTAGATCTCAAATCATGGGCCCATCTATGATAAAAGAACCCTTTATTTCTTGTATAAGAATCAAATCTACATTGGAAATGCTTTATGAACTATGAATGACTTTATTATTTCCCTAGAAAAAACCATAGAGACACTTGTGTTTTATCACATAATCTAGTTTCAATATGTATTTCCTTTCAAATTGGTTCATATTTTTCTTTACCCTATGGCATCAAAATTCATGGGAATATTGCACCCAAATTCTTCAGTTGTGTCACCTATGAACTGTAAAAGAATCCCCTACTTCTCCTGGTTTCTCACACTGAGAATAATTCATATGGGCTTAGAAATTGTGTAAGAAGAATTTATATATAAATAAGGTGTTTCAATTTCATATGGGTATATTAATGTATTCACCACATGAATTAAAATTGCATAGTATAATGTCATCGTTACAAGACATTAAACTGAACATCATAATATTAATTTAGAGGAAATAATTAAAGTCTCCATTTTAGACAAGAATAAAATCTATATAAAAGAAAACAAAATCATGGGCTATATTAGTTCAAATATTTATCACATTATATGGACATAAAACACTTCCATATTTTATAATCACACTCTTTCATATTTCTATATCATCATAATCATTATTACGGTTTCTAGTGACAGGGTTTTTAATATCTGAGAATTTTTTTTCTAACAATACATCATCTTCCCTTTGGAGACCATACATAAGTTGACTCCATAACATGCATGTTATTCAAATGATGACTCTATTTGGTTATGCAGCATATTCCCTTGTTGGCCCTGCCAAATAGAACCCCAATAACATGTTTTTTAGGTAATGGTAACTTTGTAATTTGTTATAGTATCTTTCCCCCTTTAATCTATGATGAAAATATACCATAATTTTTAGTTTAAAACATTCATTCTGTATACTTGTTCCCTTAACATTCTCACAAAATTAAAGTATTCCAAAACTTGGTTTACTCATTTCTCTCACCATGTGTTTAATAGGATATGAAATAACCTTGAAATCACTTATCCACATATTTTATTGTTTGCATTTCTAGTCCTTGTTGTATGACCTAAAACTACATACACCATACCTCTTATGAATGGGTTAGACCTTTATAAAAGTCATATTCCTATGATTTTATGGAAATATTGGGATGAAATACCTCTTCCATATTCAGATACCATTCTCTATAAAAAAAAATTTTCTTTTTGGAAAATCTGAATCTACATAAACATTCTTAAACCTTTAGCAATAGATCAAAAAACATCTAAGAGCACTTTTGTCTTACTATGATGCACGTTCCCTTAGGAGGTCTTACATAAGATTCCTATATAACATGACTATTAGTAAAAATATACTACTACTTGGTTATATAGAATATTCTCCCATTGTCCCAATATAATACAGCCCCCATTACAAGTTTTTCATGTATTGGTATCTCCGTTCCTAGAAAAGACTTATTCTAATGATTTTATCCCTTTTCCCATTTTATTTTTCGATTTAATAAATTCCCAATTCTTTGATTAAAATTTTCCCTTACATACCAAAATATGTTTGTATGTTTCCAAAACAATTATCAAAAAATATGAGAGTTTTGTACCATTGGTCAGAGCTAATGACATTCAATTAAAGAAACCCAATGTCTTCACTACCTGACTTAAAACTGCACAATACAATGTCCTCACTACATGACATAAAACTACATTGTACAATTTCCTCACTGCATGACATAAAACTGCACATAACCAATTTCTTCACTACATGACTTAAAACTACATAATATGATATAAAAATTTCCTCTTTTTGATAAATTTTAACCATTACTCGGACAACAAATTTTAATAGAAATATTTTTCCTATTAATGTCTTATGTCGGTATAAAATAACAATTTTTCATTCTTAAAATTCATTTCCACGACCAAAACACCCATTGTGGTCTTCAGTCACCAAAATATTTTTTTCCCCTATCCATTCATATAGAAATATCAAACATCACATACTCATTTTTCTTTAATATGAAGCACATCCCGTTAGGCAGCCTTTCATATGTTGTCTATGTTGGATCGAATATATAGATTTATTTATATATTAGATGGAATAATACAAGAGGGGGGTTATTTGTAGGTTTAAAAACCTTTGGGTTATAGCACATAAAATATTAGTTTAAAAGGTCTTAAACTAATACAAATGCAAACACCCGCAATTGTATTGAATATAAAAGATATGAAGTAAGGTAATACTAATGAAAAAGTAAACCAATTTTATTTGAGATGAACACAATAATCAGAGTAATATAAAAATGAATGATACTACCTTAAATTGTATAGAATCAATAAATACATTTTGTAATGGAATGATTGTAATTGAAACAATTACAATTGAATATGTAAAGAAGAAAGGAAACAATACAAATTCCTTTCTATTACAAGCAGCATCGGAAAAGTAAAAGTATTACAATTCTTTTGACAAAAATAGAAGGGTTATCCTTTCACCTAGGATAAAAGGTCTGTCTCACCAACACCTTGGTAGGTCCTCGATACGATGATTGGAACGTCTGTCTGCCTATCCCCAGCAGCCCTTGATACGATGATCAGACCGTCCGTCTGCCTATCCCTGGAAGCCCTCGATTTTGTAGGTAATCGGCACCTATGTCTTTCAACCACTTGAAAGCCCTCAATACGATGATCGGACACACAGAGCAGATGAGAGAAGCCACAGTTTTTCTCTCTAGAATCATTATAGATCAAAGTATCACAGTTGTTCCAAAGTCTCTTTGGTGTTCTCTCTTTTAACTTCAAATGACCTCCTATTTATAGGCCTCAGGTTCCAACGATCACATTTTGTCCAACGGTCATATTTCTCCGAAAAACATGGAGGGACTTGGACACCTAGAATCATAACAGTCATATTGAAACAGAAAGCACGAAATCTTTTTGATTAGTTTGTAACTAACTCAATGAAATCTTATTGGTTAAAACAAGATATATGAAGATGATAAACAACAGTACGATTAATATGAAACAACTGTTATTGACAATGTACCAAAACTAGTAATGAATCTATGAAAAGAAAAGTCAGTACGATACAATTGACAGAGTCAGTACGATACGATTGACAAAGTAAGTACATTACGATTAACAAGGTCAGTACGATATGATTGACATGATCAGTATGATACGTTTGACATAGTCAGTATGATACTATTGACATGGTCAGTAAGATACGATTGACAAGGTCAGTATGATATGATTGACAAGGTCAGTATGATAAAAAAGACATTTGTGATTTCCAAAATTAGTTATAGATGTCAAAAGAGAACTTTTGACTCAACAATATCCCTCTTTTTGGAAAGCACAACACACTAATTAAATATAACATGAAATACTTATCTCCCCTTGAGTTATTGGAAACTCTTCTGAATATGAATTTGAATACAACTAACCCCCCCTTAGGTGTATACTTCCCTAAGTATTGTATCGATGGATTTTCCTTGGTTTTGAAAAATTTGATTAAACCAATATCCCTTTGAAAAACATTCTCCCCCTTTATAAAAAATTCTCCCCTTTGTGGTTTACAAAAAGGATAGGGTCACTTTGAGTTTCTTGAAAGGGTTAGAGAGAAGAATTGTTGTACAAAAGAAAAGAATAATAAAAGATATTACAAAACAAATACAGGTTGCAAAGGAATGCAAATACAACAATCATTTGTTTTCACTTTCTTTTTCCTTCTTTAAGATCTCATGAAGAACAACTTTTATCTTATTGATTTATTTATTGTCATTAGAAATTGAATCACCCTGAGTTCTGAGAAGCTCTTGTTGGTCCACAAAAATCTGATCTTGATTATTGATAGTCTCCTCTTGGACTCTGATTACTACCTCAAGGGTATCAATTCTATCTTGCATATTCTTGTTATCTTTGGAAAACACAGAATTTTGTTTCTTCAACTAAACCACTTCATCCTTAAAAGATGAAACCTTCGAGAATTCAGATTGAAGAACACTCATCCACTCTTGCAATTCTTTCACTGAAGGAATATTAGCTCCATGAATTATATGATTCATACATTCAATAGTTTATTTTTCACTCTTATTAAAGGGAATAACAAGATCATTTGACAACCTCCTTATATATTAAATTTCTATCTCATGGTCATTTTGTGAGATTTCTGTTTTATATTACAACTTGGTCATCCTGTTGCAAGCTTTCTTATGAGCACCCGATGTTTCATAAAGAACATTAAAATCGGCTTCAACTGACAAAACTTTCTTTCTCAACTCTCTTACAGAACGAAAAATCATTTTCTGATTGTCAGTAATGAAACCAATTTTACCTTCCATCCTAGGAAAATAAGGAATGGTCTTTTCAACTCTTCATAAAACATGAACAATATAATCACTCTTCTTGAGAGAGATTGTGTTTTCTTAATCAGTATCCTCATCGTACGAAGGCAATTCATTTGATTGGCTTGATTCAACAACTGGTTGTTTACCTTTTGATTTTTCTTTCTCTTTTGTTTCTTCTACATTGTCACTGATGACAATAAAATTTTCAGTATTTGAAGATTGAGCACCTTGATTTACTTGAGGGGGTGTTATATCTGGAGTTTCAAAAGTTTCAAAGGGTGCTTGATCGGCATGATGAATTTGTTGAACACCATCACCCTGCATCTGAACCTATTCCTCCCTACTCTTCTTCAAATTCTAAAGGAATTCTAAAAGAAAATCTCTTTCCACATCTTCCACTTCTTCTATCACTTCCATAATTTGTTTTCCTTTTTCTTTCTCATGAATACTCTGTATGATGGGCTCTTGTTGCACTTCTATAGCAAGCTGAGCACTACCATCCTCAATAGATTTTAAAATATTTGATGCATCAAATTCCTGTGTTTTTCTTTTCAAAAGAACCTTCTTCTTCCTTTTATCCTGAAGGGTATCCTCAACCATTAATCTCTCAGCAAAGGCTTCGGCTGGATCAAGTCCAAACATTGTATCACCTTCCTTTGTCTGTTCCTTATCCTTTCACGATTTGTCTACAACCTCCTTACTATAAATTGGCTTATTCTTTGGCATTGAGCTGGTTTGTAGATCAGACTTTTGAGGAACAACAAGAGAAAAAATGTCTTTGGCTGGCATTGGTGCCGATTGATTTTGAGCCAATTCAGCTTCTACATCTCTTATAAAATGTTATGAATTTGGATCAAAACAAAAATTCATCTTTTTCATCATACTCTTACTAATACAAGATGGATTCAGATCAATCAGGTTTCCTTTCAATGGAATGTTGCAAAACTTAATTCTCTCAAGAATAAAAATTGTAAGGACGGCTGGATACATAATCATTTGTGACTTAATGCCTCCTTTCTTGGAATTCTTAATGGTTTCAAAAACATACACAATGAGATTTACTTTTCTCATATTCACAAGATATAATGCATAAAAATATCAGAAACATTCCGAGTTTCTCTATCCCCTTTCCTTGGGATAAGAAAACCTTGCATCCATAAAGTCACAAACCGATTGTCGGGAGAAAGATGAGCCACTGTTCTCATCTCTTCATTTATAACAAACAAAGACTTCTCATCAGTTTCTCTGTTAAATATAACAACATCTTCTGATTGTTTATGTGATGGCCAAAAATAATCCCCTTTAGTTGGGACATTTAGAAAATTAGCCGCTTGTTTCACGGATATAGAAAACTTTCTATCGTACATAGAAAAATTCATAGTCATGTCTTTGTCAAAAGATAAGGTTTTATAGAATGGACTAACTTCATTAAAGAGAAATGGATCTTGAGAAACTGGTCTTTCAACAAATAAATGTTCCCACCCTTGAAAAAAATGATTTTTTTGATTGTGGAATCGTAAGAATAAAAAAAGTCCTGAGAAACTAACCTTTCTCTGAAAAAGTATTTCTCTGTAAAATTATTTGAAGATATATTGGTGGGAGTATTAGCAGAGGACTGAGACATATAGGTGTTGCCGATGAAAGATCGTACAATGATTTAAAACCAGTGGAGTAGAGCTTCTCATCAAAACCTGAAAAACCAATGTGGGTTTGGGGAGGGGGAAGGTCTATTTATAGGAGATATGAGTTACCTTTGATCTTCTACAGTTTGTATTAGAGGAAAAAAAATAAATGGTTAGGATTAAAACAGAAAATAAAATTTAGAAAAATGGAAAATACCTGTAGGAGAATGTATGGTTATTATTGGTTTTTGTAGAATTCAAAAGAAAACACAAATGTACGACAAAAATTGTCATACCGATGGAAAAACAAAGTCATTACCATGAACTGACATGCTGATGGAAAACAATCTCATTACCATGAACTGACAATATGATGGAAAAAAATCTTGTTACCATCAACTGACAATAAGATGGAAAACAATCTCGTTACCATGAACTGACAATACGATGGAAAACAACCTTGTTACCAAGAACTGACAATACGATGGAAAACAATCATGTTACCATGAACTGACAATACGATGGAAAACAATCTTGTTACCATGAACTGATAATAAGATGGAATATAATCTCGTTACCATGAACTGACAATATGATGGAAAACAATCTTGTAACCTTGAACTGACATACGATGGAAAACAATCTTGTTACCATGAACTGACAATACGATGGAAAACAATCTTGTTACCATGAACTGACAATACGATGGAAAATAATCTCGTTATCATAAACTGAAAATATGATGGAAAAAAATCTTGTTACGAAGAACTGTCAATATGATGGAATAAAATCGTGTTACCATAAACATACAATACGATAGAAAAATATCTCGTTACCATGAACTAACAATATGATGGAAAACAATCTCATTACCATGAACTGACAATACGATGGAAAACAATCTTGTTACCATGAACTGACAATACGATGGAAAAAAATCTTGTTACCATGAACTGTCAATCAGATGGAAGACAATCTCATTACCATGAACTGACAATACAATGGAAAACAATCTCATTACCATAAACTGAAAATACGATGGAAAAGAAATTTCATACCATGATCGGTCGATATGTTGGAAATGAAATTTAATACCATGATTGGTCGATATGATGGAATAAAAATGTAAATGATACGATAAAACTATCAATACAATAAACAGAAAAGACATACCAAGAAAAAGGATAATTAAAGATCATAACATAAAATGAAACAAAGTGAGAGACATAGAAAGAAATGTTCTCCCCCTTTCTACGATGAGTTTCTTAATGATAGGAGATATGTAAAACATGAAGTAGATATGAATGATTATTTTAATGTAATCATTACTAGCTTATGTTTTATAAATTCAAATCTATCAGAAGGTAATGGTTTTGTAAAAATGTCAGCAAGTTGTTCTTGCGTTCCGATGAATTGTAAAATAATATATCCTTTTTCTGTGTGATCCCTAAGAAAGTGATGCCTAATGTTTTTGTGTTTTGCACGTGAACGATGTGATGGATTCTTACTGAGAGATATGGCACCAGTATTATCACATAGAATTTGAGTTTAGGAAAAACTCAATCAATAGTCAGTGAGTTTGTGTTGCATCCACAACACTTGAGCACAACATCTTCCGGCTGCTACATATTAAACTTTAGTAGTGGAAAGTGCTACTGAGTGTTGTTTCATGCATCACCAAGAATCCAAAAAGTCTCCTAAGAAATGACATGTTCCAGATATACTTTTCCTATCCATTCTACAACCACCAAAATCAGCATCTGAAAAACTTTTTAAAATAAAATCATTTCCAAATGAATAAAAGAGACCTAGATCCATAGTGCCTTTTAAATACCAAAAGATTCTATTTACGGCTTTTAAATGAGACTCTTTTGGATTAGATTAATTTCTCTCACATAATCATACATAAAACATTATTTCTGGTCGACTAGCTGTCAAGTATAACAAATATCCTATCATACCTATAAAGATTCTTTGATCTACTGGATTTCCAGTTTGATCAAGATTAGGTGTATTCGAGGTTCCAATAGGAGTGCTTATAATTTTTGTCTTTTCATAACCATACTTTTTGAGTAAATCTTTTATATACTTATATTGAGATATATATGTTCCTTTTGGTTTTTGAGAAATTTGAAAACCTAAAAAGAATGTTAACTCATCCATCATACTCATTTCAAACTCAGATCTCATTAAATTAGCAAAAAATTAGTTAAATATTTCTGAGTTGATCCGAATATGATGTCATCAACATATATTTGAACAATCAAGACATCATTATTTTCCATTTTTATAAAAAGAGTTGGATCGGATGTACATTTCGAATAATTGTTTTGTAAAAGAAATCTTATAAGTCTATCATACCATGCTCTAGGTGATTGTTTTAGGCCACAGAGAGACTTGGTATGTTTGAAAACATGATTAGGATTTTTTGGGTCTAGAAAACCAGTGGGTTGTTCAACAAAAACTTCTTCTTGAACAAAACCATTTAGAAAAGCGTATTTTACATCCATTTGAAAAAGTTTGAAATTAAAGTATGCTGCAAAGGCTAATAGAATATGAACAGATTCAAGTCTAGCTACAAGAGAAAATGTTTCTTGATATTCTATTCCCTCTTGTTGATTATAGACGTTAGCAACAAGTGTTTCTTTATTTCTTACAATGGTTCCATTTTCATCACATTTGTTTCTGAAAACCCATTTTACAGCAATTACAGTTGTTTCTTTGGGTCTATCAACTAATGTCCAGACCTGATTCCTTTTAAATTAGTTTAGTTCATCTTTCATTGCTTTGATCCAATATTCATCACCTAAGGCCTCACTTGGAATTTTAGGTTCAAATTGGGAAAGAAAAGCAAGATGTCATATTTCATTTTCTAGGGAATTTATTGTCTTTATTAGTTGATTTACAACAGCAATGATGTTATCTCTAGGATGACTCCTAAGAAACAATTTATTTGGGGTTTGTAAAACCTGTTCATAAACATATGGTAGAAAATCTTCTATGGTAAATGTATCAGGAATACTTTCATGAACATTTTCCATATCAGAATGATCTTCTAACATTGGTTGGTAAATAGTTTATGAAAACACATCTGAAAATGTAGGTTAGGATGGTTTAAAAACCAATGGATCAGTTTCTTCAAATTTTACATGTACTGTTTCCTCAACAGTACAAGTGTTTCTATTGAAAACTCTATAAGCCTTAGATGTTGTATAATAGCCTAGAAAGATTCCTTCATCAGATTTTGGTGTGAATTTGTGAAGATTATCTTTTGTATTCAGAATGAATACTTTGCACCCAAAAACATTGAAGTATGATTCTTTAGGTTTTCGGTCAGTCCATAACTCATAAGGAGTTTTATTAGGAAATGGTCTGGTTAAAACACGATTTATAGAATAGCAAGCAGTACTTACAGCTTCAACCCAAAAGTGCTTAGAAATTGAGTATTCACTTAACGTGGTTCTAGTTATTTCCGGAAGAATATGATTTATTCTTTCAACAAAACCATTTTTCCGAGGAGTTCCTGGAGCTGAGAAATTGTGAGTAATACCTTTCTTAATACAAATGATTCAAAATATGAATTTTGAAATTCACCACCATGATCACTATGAATAATTATCAATGGTAGGTTTTTCTCATTTAAAACTTGAACTCTAAAAGTTTTGAAATAGGAAATGACTTCAGGATTCTTTGTTAGAAAATAGACCCATATAAATATAATAAAGTCATCAAGTAAAACGAATACATAGTATTTTCCTCCAATACTTGATTTTTGTGTAGGACCAAAAAGATCCATATGCACTAGTTGTAATGCATTAGAAGTTGAAACTTCATTAATTGATTTAAATATAGTCTTATGTTTTTTGCCGAATTGGCAAGGATCACAGACTTTTAAAGAATCATATCTATGACCCGGTAGTCCCTTTACATGTCTATTCTTTGAGAGTTTACTAAGGCTTCTCAGATTATAGTGTCCTAGTAATCTATGCCATAGCCATGATTGGTCTTCTATTGCACTTAATCAAGGTAATATTTGGCTCCTATGGTCTTCTATGTTAATAATGTATACATTATCTGTCCTATGAGAAGATAGAATGAACTCATCCTTGGAATTGTGAACTAGACACTTATCATTCCTAAAAATCACAAGGTAACCTTCATCACATAATTTACTTATTCTGATGAGATGGTGCATAAGACCATTATCAAACAAAACATTTTAAATAATAACCTTTCCAAGAAAAATGATATTACCTATACCAACAATATTTCCTTGAGCATTATCTCTGAAGGTAACTTTTCCACCTTTTATTTTGATAACCTTTTCAATGAAATCATTGTTTCCAGTCATGTGTCGAGAACAACCGCTATCTATGTTCCAAATATTTTTGTTGGTACACTTTTCTTTTTCTTGAAAAAGAAACAATTAGTTTTTCAGAATCCAAAATTGTTTGGATATAGAAGGGTTAGATAAATGTATATTAGGAATCGACATTTGTTTTTCAAAATGATCTTTATGAAATCCTAAATATTGAGTTCTATTTAGAGAACAATCTATTCTCTCGTGTCCACCACATTGGCACTTAAAACAAAAAGAGGTTTTTTTAGGAATAAAATAGTTATTGCTAAAAACCGGTTTGGAATAAGTATAACCAAGTCCAGAACGATTTCTCAAAGGTCTAATTTGAGAATACATCTTGTCAAATTTTTCCTTTCCATGAGTAAAGTTTAAAAAACCCTTTGTTAAATAAAATAGTTCTGACATTAGTTTTAATACTTTGTTTTTGTTTTCCAAAACATTTGAATTTGAGCTAGAGTTAGACTCTAAAACATTTTTCATTGAAATCACATTTTCAAGATCCTTAGAAAGATCATCTTTGTCAGATTTTACTTTCTCAAGTGTTTTTGAAATACTTTCAAAATCAGAAGTTTTCATGTCAAGATCTTTAGAAGGATCTGACACTTCTTTAGTCAAGATCAAAATTCTCGAATTTTCTTTCTCAAGAATCTTCTTGAGTTTCGAATATTCACCGTCTAACAATTTATAAAATCTAGATAAATCCTCAAAAGAAGGTAAAGTATCATCTTCTGATGATGAGTAGTCATCATTTGAAGATTCATAATATATATTATCAGTATAATTTGAATTTAAAGAGACATTTTTAATAGCTTCCGCATTATGTACCTTAGCCATGAGACAATGAATTGCAATTGGTAGTCTGGCTATAAGTCCAATATTTCTCTATCCTGATGACTCATATTCTGAATAATCATCTGAAGAACCACTACCGCTTGCACTCCAAGTATCATTTTCCTTCAAGACATTCTTTGTCTTTGACTTGAAATAGGTTTTCTTGTTTCTTTCAGAGTGTTTATCTTTTATATCTTTTCTCTTCAGCAAAGGACAATCATGCCTTATATGTCCTACTTTCTTACATTCATAATATGATACCTCTGAATCTTTTTGTCCTTCCTATATTTCTTTTTGAATCTGTATTGAAAATCATTCTTTCCCATAATCTTGTTCATCCTCCGAGCAAGATTGGATAACTCATTATCTGAGTGATCACTAGTGCTACATTTTGATAAAACAACTTTCTTGGATTTGGATCCTGTAAGCCTTTCAGGTGTTTTAAATCTACATGTAAAGGACAGACTCCCATTTCCATTCTTCTTCTTGTTGAAATCAGCATCTCTTTTCATTCTTGTACTGTGTTGTAAAATAGTTCCAAAAAGTTCATCAAGAGTAATCTGGGAAACTTTTCTGTTTTCATCAATAGCTGTCCTTTTTGACTCCCATTCATTCGGCATTATATCTATAATTTTATCTACTAGAGCTTCATCATCAAGGCCTTTTTATTCCATAGATTGTAAGCTGTTGACAATTTTCATAAATCATTGTTGAACTTTACATACTGGCTCTCCATACGGAAAAAGAAATCCATGATACTCTGCTTGAAGCGTTGCTCTTCTTGTTTCTATAACCTTGGATGTGCCAAAATGTGTGACTTCTAATTTCTTCCAAATACAATTGGCAGTTTCACATGAAGATATCTGGCTATATATATTCATGGTCATAGAGCATAATAAATTATTGTGTACCTTTTAATTTAGTTGATATTCTTGCTTCTCTTGGTTAGTGAATGTACTGATGTCTTTGTCAAGAATTTTGTAACCTCCAGTAAGTGTGATAAAATTATCTACACCAGTATTGATCAAAAAAGTCTTCATACAATATCTACAATACTCATAGTAATTCCCATCAAAGATTGGTGGTCTAGAAGTATTTACATTGTCTATTGACCCAATATTCATTCCTGTCATCTAACAAAACAAAAAAAACTTTTCCACTTCACAAGTTAGATTAGTAAGAACAAAAATATAACAGGTAATACAAATCAGTGGGATACCTCCTCTGATACCAATTTATGGATTGAATATGTAGTTGTATATATTTATATTAGATAGAATAATACAAAGGTGGGGGTGAATTGTAGGTTTAAAAACCTTTGAGTTATCACACATAAAATATTAGTTTAAAATGTCTTAAAGTAATAAAAATACAAACACCCACAATTGTATATAATATAAAAGATATGAAGTAAGGTAATACCAATGAAAAGTAAAACAATTTTATTTGAGATTAACACAATAATCAGAGTAATATAATGATGAATGATTCAACCTTTAAGCGTATAGAATCAATCAATACAATATGTAATAGAATGATTGTAATTGAAACAATTACAATTGAATATGTAAAGAAGAAAGGAAACAATACAAATTCTTTTCTAATATAAGCAGCATCAAAAAAGTAAACGTATTGCAATTCTTATGACCCAAAGAAAAGGGTTATCCTTTCACCTAGGATAAAAGGTCTGTCTCACCAACACCTTGGTATTCCCTCGATATGATGATCGGAACGTCTGTCTGCCTATCCCCGGCAGCCCTTGATACGATGATCGGACCGTCCATCTTCCTATCCCTGACAGCCGTCGATTTTGTAGGTAATAAGCACCTCTATCTTTCAACCACTTGAAAGCCCTCGATAAGATGATCGGACGCACAAAGCAGATGATAGAAGTCACAGTGTCTCTCTCTAGAATATTTAAAGAGAAAAGAATCATAGTTTTTCCAAAGTCTCTTCATTGTTATCTCTTTCAGCTTCAAATGAACTCTTATTTATTGGCCTCAGTTTCCAAAAGTCACATTTTCTCCAATGTTCATATTTCTCTGAAAAACACAGATGGACATGGACACCTGGCATCATAACGGTCATATTGAAATAGAAAGCACGACATCATTTTGATTAGTTTCTAACTAACTCAACGACATCATATTGGTTAAAACAAGATATATGAAGATGATAAACAATAGTATGATTAATATGAATCAAGTGTTTTTGACAAAGTACCAAAACAAGTAATGAAAGTATAAAAAGAAAAGTCAGTATGATACAATTAACAGAGTCAGTACGATATGATTGACAGAGTTAGTACGATACGATTAACAAGGTCAGTACGATACGATTGACATAATCAGTATGATACGTCTGACATAGTCAGTACGATACTATTGACAAGGTCCGTATGATACGATTGACAAGGTCAGTACGATACGATTGACAAGGTCAGTACGATAAAAAAGACATTTGTGATTTCCAAAACTAGATATAGAAGTCAAAAGGGATCTTATGACTCAACAGTCTACATAATAGGACATTCAGTCAATAGATGTCGCTATATGGATATGTAGCATATTCCATTGTTGTACCTCTAAAATAGATCCCCCATGACGGGGTTTTCAAATAATGGGAACTTCATTCCTAGAAAAGACACCCCTTATGTTTTATAATGGTTTTAAATTTTATAATGATAAAAATGATAGGTCAAGATCCCTCTGGGATATATTTAATGAATATTAATGCATTTATTAGACACATTGTCTTCATTTGGATCTAATTTCAAAAATTATGGTCAAAGATATTAGAACATAAATATCATACTATTATAGTCCAACTTGCATTACTACAAACTACCAATAACAATAGACCTGGTACTCATTTGATTGAGAACACACAAACGACAGTCGGAACAAAAGTTGAGTCCTAGCACACTGTATGTAAATATTTGTGTTATAGGTAATATTGAGAGATAAAAAGTTATGGGATATAAAGTTTGTGGGGACATCCATATAACCCTACTAAAAAATTAAAATATTCATTCTAGGCCCAATGACCTATGTAAAACAAAAGTTGTTACCGAAAGAGAAAACAAAAATGATAGAAAAAAATACTTTCCATTTGTGAAAAATTTTCATAGAGGAGCATCCAAAAATTTAAGTCTCTCTCTTAGAAATTACAAAATACTTTCTACGAAATTATTCATTTATTTGACAGCTCCATGTGCCTTGTCAACTACTTGTTGAAGTTTTTCTATTAGACCAACCTCGATCTATTCTATATGATGAAGTGCTTCTCTAGAATATGTAATGGAATTTTCAAAGTACTTCTCGACTTATCCTAATGAGCTATGAAGCTGGTCATGCTACCATGTAATGATCTATAACTTTTATTGATGGTGTAGTTTCTGAATAGTTTTTCATTAATTTTCTTGCTTCAGTACCTTCAACATTGCATTTTGATTAGACTTTGCCTTGGATAGTGCTGCTTGGTGGTGTTTAATGTGGATTCACAGTTCCGCATTTGTAAATTCATATCGACACTTTTTCTCTTTCTCAATCCTCCGGATAATCACTTTCAACCTAGTATGAATTTCATGGTTTTCAAAACCACCAAATCCTAGTGTGATAAATAGATATAAAAGTCCTAGGATTATTGAAATTAGTTCCTCAAGAGGCTTCTTGTATATTATATTCCAAATGTTTTTCCATGCTTTTCACTGATAAATACAAAGAGACTAATGTAGTTATGGGTCTGATTCAGAGAATCTTTTATACGGATGGGTAAATTCTGGTACTAATGCACTTAAAGAAGTGCTCTGTTTTGTTCCTTCTTGTATATTGGTTACTCCACCTTCCGATGTAGTTTTTTCTGATGTAGAGGCTTCACCTCTAGACATTGACATTGAAATTTATATTTCAATATGATAAATCAGGAATTATAGTTATGATTATATTTAAGAGATAATTATGTTAATGAAATAAAAATATCAATATATATTACCTAACAGTTGGTCTATAGCTTTAGATGAATCCTCCACAACATTCTCAATTTTAGTAATTTTGTTCAATGTATATGGATAAAGAGTGTTATCATTAATATACTTAACATTTTCAGGTTGAATCAATGGAATCACATGATCCATCGGACCCAATGTCTCCACAATGGTGGGGTTGACCTTAATATTAGCACTTCCATCCAGTAATGTTGCTGCATCATTTTCAATAGATGGAACCGAATATTTCAATCAACCATTGTTGGTAGGTTGATTATAAAAAGATAAATACGAAAAATAACGAGAACTCACAACCAGTTGATTATATACAATGAAATCCAAAATCTCATAAATAATTGGATATATTAAAATGTTCTAATAGTTCTTCAAACGAAATTCCATGGTTCATCATTTTATCTAATTATATCTCAGATCTTAAATTATCCTCACTTAAGGGATCACTTGGTGTGATAGATTTAAAACCTTCCACCAGCATCCTTTGACCCTGAGTAGATTCATAAGAATCAATTACAGTGTAAATGACAGTTATTGAAATATGTTCTAGTGCATGTGATAAAATTGAATGTATCACAAAATGGAAGTTAGATATTGTTTCATTTGATTCTTTATGAAGTATTATTGATTTAATATAAGAATCATCTCATCTAAAAGTAGGAATTTGAGTTGTACTAGGAGAAAAAGTTGTTTCCTTTGGCTTTAAAGCCTCTTTAGGAACCACTAGATTTTCATGAATTTTGGTCTGCTCACCAGAACCTTCTACATCTCCAAGAATTTTATCAGTAGTTTCATTCAATGAAGAAATAGAATGGTCCCTTACAATTATTAAATTTCTAGACACATTATCATGAATAAAGAATAAAATTCATGATTACCAGGGAGGCATATAACTATATAGAAAACACTAAACCCTTGTCTTCATTCTTCTATGCTTCTTATTCTTCATCTTTTTGAGAGGGATTGCATCAAAATATTTAATGGTTGGTATCATAGATTCCAGTACCATTTATATTTCCTCTTCCATGGCATGTTTTCCCAGAGATATTTCTCATAATTCACGGGGTGACCCAATAGCTCCAAGAGCTGTACATCGAAGGATATACAGTTGTGAACGAACATAAAATTTTTTACTTACCCAACTGTATGTTAAGATGATTTTTCTCTAAAATTATATTTTTTTTTACAAAATTACATGTTTCAATATGGAAGAAATTTCAGATAAATGAAACTAATATCCTTAGGATGTACAATTTTATTCCACAATTCATCTAATGAAGATTTATCTCTTCTGTGGAACCTTGATTTATCATTTCCTTTACCATATTTGTGGAAGAAATTGATTCATTAGTGGCATATATGATCATTTCCAGCTCTCAAATATAGGTATATACCTCATAGGGATTGTCCGTAAAAATAATTTCAGAAAAAGACTGTAAATCCCCTACTCCTAGAATATACAGTCCTTCTCACAGATCCATCCACATAGTTTCAAATTCACAGTACATATTCTGCCATGTTTTAATGACTGACTGAATGGCCCAAAATCATAATTTTTTATTTAGATTTTGGAAAACCCACCTTTTAAGGGAAAAGGGGAAAATTTCACATTACTTCCACGACATAGAGACATTAACAAAATCACAATATCAAAAAGGTCACAAACATCTCAAAACAAGAATACATAGAAAAACCACTCCACGCATCATCATTATTATGGCATGCCTCCACCTTGAATGACTGCTTAGAAAACTATCCAATTCAGAATTGAATTAGCCTAGTACTGATAGCTAATACATTCCCTTTCAAATATCTTAATCTTAGTTTCCATACATGATAAGACAAACTTCCTTAAATCATCGTCTGATGAAATACTTGTAGAATATTTGGGACAAGAAACACCATACAAAAACAAACCAACTGATAAAAAACTACATTTAAAATTCTGCAGGGACCATACAAGATCCAGAACACCATAACCCCCCTTCACTCCTTCCCCAAATCGCCCGCACCAACACCTCTACCATGTCCAACCCCACCTCCTTTACCATGAAATACTTCACAGGAACCAATGCCAAAAGCCAATCAGTAGATACTCAAATCCAATCAAATAACAAGAAAAGCAGAACACGGACACCAAAAACAAACATCACATGAGCTGCAACAAAAATCAAAAAACAAAAGGGAAGAAACAAAGGTCCAGAATCCATCACCACTATGTCGGACACCCTAATAGGATGTTGGAAGAGACTTCACCACAATGAATCAAGCCAATCACATCACCAACATCACTCAGAGAGACTATAGATCCAACCAAAGCACACAAGCGACATGCATCTGCACCCTTAGACGACATCACACAGGATCCTGACCACATCAAAACACATGGAGAAGTCGAGACAATTGAATATCACGAGTGTTTGATGTGGTAGAAGCCCGATGGTGGCTACCACACATGACACCACTAGAGAACCTTTGAAAGCTCAGAAAACAACCTCTCATAAAGGAAACATGGAAAAATTGAGATCGAATAAGTCGACACAGGAAGGGGAGCATACCCAAAGTCACTGAGAAAGGACAATGAAGCCGTAAACGACCGAGATGAGAAGGTGGAGATGGGGAAACCCTAGCAATTGGAGGAGCTCTATACAAGCCCATCGATCTCAAATAAGTTCTCAAACAGCTTCTATCCCTATATATTCATAACGTATTACCAAGAGTAGTGAGGAGGATCCAACAACCTTGGACTTGATATTCTTCCCTGCACCCATAGTCACAGATGAAAGATTGAAAAACATAACAAGCTACTTTTTAGAATGATGGTGACCAGATCTCCTTGATACGACTTCGGAAGGGATTGATTGAGTTGTTCTCTTAATTCTAATAGTAGCGTTATATATGGAATAATGTCACTTTGATAAAATAGATAATTTTCCCATAAACTGTATGATTCTTCCAAGTCGACCATTATAATGAAGAATTATCATCCAAATAATGGGGTTTCTTCCTATTACTTTTCTTTGTCCACACTCGAGGGAATAAATAATTTAATACCCCTTTATGGTAAGATGCAACCTAGTTTTCTGCATGTTAAATAGTTAATATATTTATTGCATCTACAATGGGTAAATTAAATACTACCCCATCCTTCTCTACAGATGTCAATAACCATTGTGGTCCGGAAACCAATGGGTGTTGCTCTAATCTGACAATCACAAGAGTGGTTACAGTATTCTGTTGTGGAGATTTTCATTGATGAACAAATCTATAAGGAGAATAGGACTCACATAAGATTTCTCTATCGAATCTGGTGTCTAACTTGACATCTCCACAAGCTAGAATATATGCCCTTAAATCCAAATTGGACGTACCATCTTCAATGAAAATCCCTATAAGAGTATTCCCATAAGGAATGAAATTGAATTCCTTATGCATGCTCAAATTACCATTGATGTCACATGTATTCAAAGACAAGGGTAATATACAAGAAAAGTCCAGAACAAATGGTCAGAATGAACTTCCAGAAACCTATACTCCACTTTTTACTACATAAGTTCTAATGTGAGTAGCAATCCATCCCCACAACACCTGGAATGGTCCCACTATTCTAATGAAAACAACACATGAAATAGTGAAAATAATGGAAGAGTTTTCTTATTCAAGTAATATTATGATATGAAATGATGATTTATACAATTATAAACCTAATTTTGGTTATGGTAAAATTTAGAAACATTTTTTAAGTAATATTAAAGAGGGTAAATATAAAAAACCAAAAATAATGCTATGGTAAGGGAATTTCTTCTCACTTTTATTTCTATGAGATACAATCATTATTCACCACACCATTATTAATGGTCTTTGTACTATACATTAGGTAATTATATGTTTTCTATAATTATTTGTATGGGTATTTACATATCAAATTTTTGATAATTATTTCATGGAGTTTATTTTTAAAATAATCAAAAATTTATAAAATCATTTTCTCTCAATTTTCCAACTTTGAGAATAATGTTTTGTTTCACACCTAATATCTTTTGGGAGGTTTATATACATCCAGTTTACAAGTTATGTCATAAATCTCATAATTTTAATTATATTTTATGCTTCATGTAATGTTAATTAATTTTCAATATATTTTGATCCCATGCTTCCGAGTGATAAGAGTTCATTGAAACAATATCATCGCCTTTTTAGATTGTCAATGATTATGCTTCATTTAAAAAAATATTATGATAAACATCCCATGAAAAATAATGATTTTCATTATAATATATTTATGAAATATATATCTAGGTATTAGTATAATTTTCCACTATTTAGTACTTATGATAATTATAAATAGGGTTCTAAGAAAATATGATCATATTTCTATCTACGCTCTGAAATCTGATGTATTCAGAAAACCATATATTCAATAATGGATTAAAAAATGTTTTCAAATGAGTCTTAAAGATAATTTTAATGGAATAGTGGTTTTAAAAATGATTAATTATTTTCAGCCTTTTTTAATATTTTTTCATCATATTATTAATGAATATGTTTTTCAAAAATTATTCATGATCCATTCATAAGTTTTTATGTAAAATGGTTTCAAAATATATTCAAGATAATATATATGATATCAAAATATCTTCAAATTAATAGTTTTAAAAATTTCAATATTTTTTATATGTTTTCATGGAAAATAGTTTTCAAAAGGGTTTATGTAATTAAAAATGGATTTTTATGGGGAAAATATATTTTTCTCAATAAATATTTTTAAATGATATTTCAAAATTATTTTCTATCAAAGAAAACATATGTTTGTGTTACTCATTCCTTTTTGGGGAAATTATTCAATTATCCCATTCATATTCTTTATATAATGGTTAATATATTATTGGGCTGATTATTATAAATCCCATTTATCATTCACATGTTATAATATTTTGATACCTCCTTTTCAGGGGTGGAGATTATGAGACCTACCGCTTATACATAGCTAATGATAGGATTAAATGATCAGGATTCCTATCTAATTTAATGGGTTATGATATGATTATTGTTTATAATATTGTGGCATTAATATATATCAATTTATTATACATTGTGTTGGATATAAATCTCCATCCAATGTATTAGGTTATAAGGGATGAATCATGGGTATATATAGTATGTGTGATCCAGATTTCAGGTTACAAGTGTTACGCGAGAACTATATTACATGTTTATAATGTTATGCCTGGAGCTATTTATGTCCAAAAGTTTATGCGTCAACCATATTACATGTTCCTAATATTATGAGGGAACCCAATTTTGTGTTGAATGTCTTATTAATTTTCCTAGTTATGTTCTATAAGTTTATTCATGAACTTGATAACTTGTTCAAAATGTTATGTGTCCACATGATTACATGTTCACAATGTTATGAATAGACCTGTTTTTCTATCCATAAGGATACGCATGAAAAATATTAACGATTCAAAAAGGTATGCATGGAACTCTTTTCGGGTTTATAAGTAGATGTGGTGGATTATCATGTACACAACTTAATGTGTAGACATGTTTCTAGTTTTACAACTTCAAAACATCATAATTTGTGTCCATGCCACAAATTCAAAGAAATTTTTCTAGGTTATGGTTTCATGAAATATGATATTTATTATCATATAATCCATGAATTATAAAAAACCAATATTTATTATAATCTCAAATATATAGGTTATGATCATCAAATTTTATTCTCTTGTTCAATACCCTTTGTTGATGTTATGATTAGACATTTTTGTTGTTTTCCCTTACTGATCATTAATGATAACCCATTTACCTGGTATCATTTCCCCAATATACGATGAAATGTTTTATGTTAATGTAATAAATTTGGATATATGTTTGTGATATGTTTAGGATCATTCTAATGGATAGAATATTTGGTTTCCATGTTTCAAATGAAAATAAACTGTTGTAGTACTTGGGTATGTATTTTTGGTAATGTGGTGAATATTAATCTAAAATTAAGTAATAACCATGTATATTATGCCAAATTAATAGAAATATTTTTCCCGATTATATTAGATGGAGTATAGGGTCTAAATATGAATATAAAAAGTATTTTTAACAACTTTTAAGGTCATTGAAGACCTTACATTTAATGTTCAGTCGATTGATAAACAAATTTTTTACATAATTACCTCAATTAATTTTAATTAATATCGATAATATTATTTTATAAAAAATAGTGTTAACTATATTTTAATTTAATAAATTATTCTAATTCTAAATTTGGGATAAATTATTACAAATAGTAATGTTAGAATTTGTAGAAATTAATTTAAATTGAATACCAAAGAAGGGATGACCAAGGGGATTTTAAAGAAAAAATTATTAATTTTTTTCTATGTTATTATAAAAAAATAAAAAATGAAACTGATTCCAATGAACTTAATTAGATTTAACGATTTATTATTTAATTAAATACAATTTAAAATTATAAAATATATAATTGAATCATATAATTATTTTAGATGAAAAAATAGTTTTAAATTAATATGTAATATTTTTCACTATTAAAATAAAAGTAAAACTTCTTTGAAAAATAATTAAATATTACCCAAATATAATTTTAAATTCTTATTAAAAAAATTATTTGAATTTTGACTTATCAATTTATAAAATTTCAAAAACTAGACATCAATGATCATGACCATTAAAAGGCGGGAAAACTCTTTTTCAAACAATATAGGGTTTTATGCAAAAAAAAGTATTTATCTATATCTTTTCCCGGTATAATATATTTATTGAATTTCAAAAATATTTTATTGAATATATAACATAGATATGTCATTAATATTATTTACAAAAAATTTATGATTTAATTTATTATGATAAATCACATATCTTAGCATAAAATCAATTTTATATATTCTATTGGATCATATTTTAATTTAAAATTAATTGGTAACCAATTAATTATTTTTTTATTTGAGTAAATTATATAGTTTCATATTTTAATTATTTTTGTTCAATGATTCTGATTTAACAATTAGGATATATATTATTATATTAAATAAAAATATTTTAATAATATATTATTTTTCGATAAACATGATTTCCCTTGTAATTAAAGAAATTGAATAAACATGTTTTTTAATGAGTTGAAAGATATATCATTATTGAATTCATTGCTAGATATATAATATATTAAATTTATTTTAAATATTAAATTTACTATAAATTATCATGAATATATATGATATCAAATTTTATCCCATCATTTTTTATTTTCATGGTGTTGCATTTTCCCCACCTTAAATAAATTCAATCATTGAAATTTAAACTAGACCATTATCAATGATTGTGTGATATTTCCTTTTCTGTAATCACATATCAATAAAAGGGTTTATAGAATAGTATATATATAATTGGTAATGTGACATACAATGTTCACATGGAGAAACACATAATTATGTCTCTAGGTAGGAACATTAGTGGCATGTGGATTTTAATACATGGATGAAAAAAATAAACATTTCAAGGGAATTATTTGAGAATCAATCACAATCAATTGAATGGTCAATGAAATTTTAAGGCAGTAATATTCGTAAATCAATTTTGATTTAAAAGTCCATTGGTTCGTGAAATCAATGTACTTTTAAAACATTATTTTCTGATTATTTTTATAATGTTGATTAATTATTTTATTTACGAATAATATTAGGTAATATAGTTAGTTTTTATATTTATATAAAAAATTTTTCATCATTTGGTTATGTTTCAATCATTTTACTATTCATTATATCATTTAAGGAATTAATATAAAAAAATTTACTTTAATGATGAAGAAATAAAAACAATTTTACTCGATCTTATGGACCACAAAAGATTAAAATGTGTATCTATATTCCTCTAAATATCTTCCAATGTCAGTGTGGCTTATATATTAACTTCTAAACCAAATAGGTAACAATAATTTATTATCATTAATATATATTAATTAATTTTTTTACATGAAACAGTAATGTATTAACCAGGACATTGTGATGAATATTGGTTCACATTAAACCCTTATCATATATCAGACATGGGTTCTAGCCCCACATGATTTATGGATCTCATAGGTTCTCATGCAATATGTGCGATTTATTTTTTCTAAACTATATTTATAGAATTTAAAAAATAAATATGATTCCCATCCTTGAAATAATGTTACTGACAAAACATCATTATAACTAATGTTTTCAATACATCTGCAACACATAAATAATTATTCCATTTTATTTCAACATATATGATTTTTTATTATATGGTTTACCATAGTTCATTATCATTTATTATCTATTCAAATAAATCACAACTATTATTATAGAAAATGTGAATTATTCTAGGAATATCCTCAAAGAGTGTCAAACTAGTTTCATAGTAATCCCTTTATCATGTAAAATGTTACAACTAAGTCAAGCCTAATGAACCTTTTTAGAATTGTTTCTCCTATATAGTATTGTGAAAGAACTATTTCCAATTTATGTATCTATATGTAATGTACCTTTTTATGAACTAAACGAAAATTATTTTCAAATTTGTACTTTTGGGTTTATTAGATGGGCTATTTTTAATAATAGGCACTGGAACATAATTATGAGAGTCAGAATAATTTAATGTGACTTTTTTTTGGTCTTAGGTGAAGGTATAAAATGTTTATTTGTTATCTCAAGGAGTTTCAAGAGAACTAAATCAGGAAAATACAATTTTGAGGGACCAGTAGAGGGAACAATGTCTATCTAAAATCGTCTATCCCATAACAAAAAAAACCATGAACATTTATGCCGGTGGAAAGAAGTTATGTAGCACATCTATGAAAATTTGCTTCAAACCATTTTCCTAGGTCAAAAGGTTTTTTGTATTAGAAAGTACCTCAAAAATATTTAATGCACAGTTGTAGCATGGTTTCCCAATAGTAGATCCTGCCCGTGCACAATGCCTTATGTTCCCTGTAAATAAAGAATGTTATAACACACAATTCATAGAAACATGTAAGAAAAACCATGTGTGATACAATGTTTAAAAAAAATAAATTAAACTGAATAAACTAAATAAATAAGCACCCCCTCTATCCCCGCAATACACATGAGAAACCCCTCCTAGTAGCCCTAAGTGTATTTGACTCCCCACATATACTCCACCTTCACACACCATTATCCTCTAAATTTATACGTGTTTATCTCAAAATTATCCTATGTAATCCCTTATATGAAATTATCATCCATCTTTTTTTATGATTTTTTCCACTACATATTTGAGTGAGGTTCATACGAACCTAGGATTTTGGAAAAACTATTTTTAATTATTTTTCTGTTATGTTCTATAAAAGGATACATAGGATCTTTGGTCATAATCTGAAATCCACTGATGAAGGATAGTTGGTGTGGTTTAGTTTAGTTCACCGCCATCAATTTAAGGTAATGTTTTATATCTTCTATTTGGTTTCACCAAAATTATTTGGGTCATTAAAGTGGTTTTGTTTCTTTATTATTTTTTATGTGGTATGTTCGTCCTTGCCTTGTTGTTTTGAGTCCTTTCATTTAATGGTGAGTCACCCCATATGAATAGCTTTGAATGTTTATTTTAAAGTCCCCCAATAATATGTATATTCTTATATGGTACTTAAAATATATATATATATATATATATATGAGTGTTTCTATGTGTACTTATGAATAATAAAAAAACGAATATGTGTGTAACAGTTATTTGTATATTCATGTAAGAGCATGTATATAAGGATACCATTGTTCATATTTCGGGCCATTCAAATAGGTTAATATGTGATTGTATCATTATATACATGTGAAGGTTCATAATATTGAATTTGGGGTGGAGAATCATTGAGATAAAATTTTTAGATGATGAGTATTCTTCTAGGATTAGTTTACATATTGTGAATTGATCTATTTCCATTCCATTTTTATTTAACAAAGAATTATTTTATTAACTGAATGTTATTATTACCATTATTGAACGATGTTCCATGTATGGTAGTTTTTAAAATAATTAACTTATATGAACGATATTCCCTTCTTATCTAAAAATAATTAATTTTTTTAATTTTTTTTATTTTTATAATAAAACCTCTACAAAAAAGTGCATTGTCATCTAAAATATAATAGGGATATAATTTATATCCTAATTAGATATGGGTTATGTTTTCAATAGCACCCAATTGGTGCTTGTTATTTGGTTACGGTAGCTTTTCCATTTTGAATAATATGAACTGAATTGTCATTCATTATTTTTCCATCAAAATTTCCTGTGTATGTGTATTCCTTGATACCAAGACACTTTCCATTTTACCCTTTTTCCATTAGAAATTAATTTTTTTTGTTAAGTCAATATGATTGAATTGTTTATGGTAAAATTTTTATATTGGGTCACATATAAAAGATAAAATCATCCTTTTTATTGAATTAGTTATAAATTTAATGACCCAATGAGTGGTTTGATCATGACCTAGTGTTATGTTTTTCAATGAATTTGAGCATGGATTATGAAATACCTAATTGGTCAGTACTTATGAATTATTTTATAAAGTTGACAATGGTTATAGTGCATTAAATAAATGAAAATCATGATAGGTACTATCTCATTGATTTCATTATGATTTTAAGGACACCCTATTATGGGTTTTAAAAACTGAATTCATGAGGGGTACTCGCCTCATGAACTGGAATGAAAATATGGCCAAGCCTATAAAAAAAATGTAGTTGAAATTATAAAGATGTTTTTTCATAAGTATAGATGTGTGCATGTATAATTTAATATAAACAGAATGGTATTATTAGATTCTAGATTGGATATTGACTCATGAATAATATCTTATGTATCACTACTATATATAGGAATGTGTAGACAAGAATCCATGAGAGCCCTTGGGGGAGACTATGCGAGCATTAAATATGGTGCCACGATTTTCACTAAAAGAGCTCCCCTAGAGATGGATTTGTAAGAGTTACATCCTAATATTTCCAATAGTTCAAGCCAAGGTATTGAACATGAGATCTCCCCTAGTGACCTATGTCTTTGGGTTATGTCTCTGTCCTAACATCAAATTTATCCTAAGAGAGCAAGAGAGATCTTTGGGATGGGCCTAGGGATATACGGTGAGAGCATCCCTAGTATAGGATATCTGAGATAATGTTATGATCCATCCAAAAATATGTAGTATACAATATATATACATAACCTATTATATATATAGTGACCCGATCATTCCCTTTTCCAACTATGGGTCGAAGAAGTATAGTTCTCTAGTACCTTTAAGAACCTGGAGATGTTTTTGTATATTTATTTAATTTTTTATCATTCCTTATATAAATTAACAATACATAATATATATTTCATTATCTAGATTGGGTTAGAAATATTTGGTTACAACCTAATGATATTTAATTATCACACACTACTTGGGCCACGATACATTGCATTACCCGAGTAGAAATTCTTGTTTTCCAGTCTATAGACTATGATCAATTGCTTATATTGTTCTGCTAATTCCTGAGTAGTTAGGAGCATATGACTGAGCAAGAGGTCGAGATGATCATGGAGATCTTCATTTGGTGTGTTTCTCTAATTTCATTACTTTTTTATTATATTTTAATGAATCTTGGATATTTATTATTTTAACATATGTATCATTATCCATGATGCATGTTTTGTATAAAATGGAATTGGACACTGTTATTCAAATATTATATTATTCTTCTTCTGCACTTTTGTATATTATTTATTACTTCTTGTCTGATTTAATTTTAGTTGTCTGGTATATAGATGTGTGTATCTAATCATGAGAATTTATTTTTCCCACAATCTCCTCCACACACCGTCACTATTAGTCGACATCCTCAATTGATTGAGCAGTCATGCCTGATAACATGTTACTAACTTGTCCAGCCACTATTTCAGTGTTGATTTGGGTCAGGATTTTAAAAATATATCTCACAAATAAATTTTTTCTTTTTGATTATTATGCTGAGTTTTTAGATATAAGATAATGAATGCATTAACATGTGGTAAATACCTTTCATTTAGATTGATTACCCCACATTGAGAATAACCATGTGGAATGGGATGAAAATTGTTTTTCATGTTATTTAATGTCATAGTTGACATGATTTCACATTTAATGATAGGGGTATTTCTGGATGCTTATTTATTTATTATTTTATGGTATAATTACACATAACAATGTTTGGCATGGATGGAGCACTGTATACATAATTATAGGAACATAGGTATTAACATGTCATGAAGGTAACATTAAATGAAGTTTAATTTTTATCATGCCTATTTAAGAAATTCCATACCTTGTATTCATTATCATGTATACTATTATAACACGAAATAGTGTTTATATGCCATACTTCATGACTATTTAACCTGATTTCTTAATATTCCATGATTCTGTAATGTAGAATAATTATGTGTCACTGGTTACGATTACGTTCTAGGTTTTGTGGATGTGAAATGGATTTCTTGGAATGATAATGTTTGTGTTGGGAATTAATATGAAACTATTTTTTATATTTAGGTGTATAGGATCCTTACAACAAAGAAAGGGTAAAACATATATTAAAAAAATATTGAGTATAAAATAAACATACATTTTAAGGTTTTTAATAAAATTTAATTTCTTTTATGTTCAACTGGTAATTTGAATTTGAATTTGATTAAAAAGGATCCAAATAAAAAAATTTGAATTGTATGGTATGCTAACCAATTTTTAGGTGTACACCCATATGATTGGAAAAAGAAAATATTAATGAATTATGAATTAAATTTGTTTTTTATTAATTGAAATAAATTCACATTCAATTAATAGTAAAGGAACATCATAAATTAGTTAATGTAATCCCATGTAATTAAACTTATGTACATGGTGATTTTATATTATGAAATTGATATGGATATAAAAATAAGGTATATTTATCTTTTATTTATAAGTGAAGTGGTTTTATTTGAAAATGAAAATTTTCCAATGTAGTTCAGTTGGGGAATGTTTTTATGTGATGACCCATTTTGGTTTTTGATTGATTAATAATTGAAAAAATTCTCTTCAGATGCATTTTTATGAGCCTAGGTTGGATAAATTGGTTTCCTTATAGGTCACATTTTATGTAAAAAATAAATTTATTTTGATAATATTTATAATTATTACTAAATTTCAAAAAGTTTAAAATGTTATAAATGATGTTTTATAAGAATTTATTATGGAATTAAATTAATTAAGTAACTTGTGTTTTTTTAAAAATGGAATCGATTTTTCAATTAAATATTTAAATTATTAACTATAAAATGTAAATAAATATAAATTGGTAGGAAATTGAAACTCAGGTTGTGACATTCATTTAAACTCTCTTGTAAGGGTAGCTTGGGGTTTTCCTTTTGCGTATCCTAGGAACAGAAGGGTGATCATTATCTGTAGGACATATTTTCAATTGAAATAGATGCAATGATTACATTTTGAGACTAGTGTCATTTATTTGCATTAAATAATTACGGGGTCTATCTTTATTATTTTGTAATGCGATATCCTGAGGTAGGTTTCTCTCTTAGAGTTTATATACATTGCTAATTTGGTGATTTTTCTAACATTCAGTTCCATTCAAGTATGACTATTCCTTGGGGGACTATCATTTTTTAAATGTAACCCTTGTTGGTATGGGTGTAATTATCATTCTTGTCTTTTCATATAGGCATTAGCATTGAATAATTCGTGGTTTCAGTTGTAAATACATTCATTGGGTGTCTTCATCCACTTGAAAGGTCATGTAACCATTTATTTTCTTATGTAATGGATGATTGGGTATGTCATTATCTAGTATTTAGTTTTATGTGACAATGATAATTGATATTTAAACCCTAGTAATGGATATAAAATGGTATAATTTGTTGGGTTGATATGCTTGTGGCTAGTATTTAGGATGTTTCATTTGCTTGAATAACCATGGTGTAGTTTGAGTTGACATATGTGTATCCATAAAGTGTAAAATATTGTAATAAACCAGTTTATTTTAGTGAATTCTTTGGGCATTGTTTGTTGAGTGCACTCTTATTTCATATCTGTTGTAGAGTGAATTAGGTGTTAAACAGATCATGTTTATCCAAATTTATTTCAGGATTTCATTGAGACTCTTGTTTTTTGACATACATGTTTGCCTATTTTTTGTTTTTTTAAATGCTTTGATGTGTTGATCCGGGCATAGAGGAGTGTCACCCATTCAATTTAGGTGTATTCATCTAACATTCGTGAAAATAGATATTTTAATTTCTATATCATATACTATAAAACTCCTATGGTGGGAATAATAATTATATAATTTAATTTTGTGTCTTCCCATGTAACATGATCACTACCTTGGAGTACCGATAGTAAATGGTTGGGTTTGATTGAATGCCTTTGTTTCATGTTAGTGTTAAATCATGTCGTTGTTATCTTGGAAGCATGAGTCATGATCATATAACTTTTAAAGACCTTCATGAAATGACTATGGTATATTATGGTCATTTGTGGGTTAATAATGGGAAATCAAAGGATTCAACTTGTTGTCAAAGATGGGGGTTGGTTAATGATGGTTCGTCGATGAGTGATATAGATCCTCTTTGTTGAAGGTGATTAGATGTTGTGTGATTGTTCCTATTTATATTTTATGTTTTTGATTGAATAATAACCATTTGAATACACATATAATATTCTTTTATTTTATTATCATGTCCTATATCTTAACATCATCCCTGAATCACTATGAGAGTGTCAGACACACATCTTGCTAATTCGACAAATAAATTTGTCTTGTTTTTGTGGTTTTCATGGTGTTTCATGCTAATGTGGGGCATAATTTATATTATAATTAGTTCAATGTGATATGTGTATTCCCTTATAGGAGCTCCTTAAACATTCTATTAATCACTAGCGATTTATTATTATTAAACTCTAGGAAGATTCCTCTCTAGGCTTAGTCGGTGTAGTAATGTGGACACTATGACATTGTGCCAACATATCTTCATTAATATTGGTTATGTAATACCTTGGTTAGTTCATAAGGTTTGGTTTATTTAATTTCAAGGTTACATATAAGAGGTTCTTGGGCCCATTGGTTATATTTTACGAAAGGTGACTAATTCAGAGGTTCTGTATCTGAGTTACCCATATTTTCCCATGATGTGGAGCAATGGATTAATGTCTAGTTGATGTTTGTAAAAAGGAAAATCATTGGAAGACAAATATGAAGTTTTATGAGAAATTTTTTTGTAAATGAGACACATTGTTAGAGGAGGAATATCAATTACATTTCTAAATCATCAGATATATAATCCTAGTGGCTTCTTGAATAGTTGACCACAGTGGCTTGACCATTTTCATTTCTTATTTAGTGTCAATCATTGGTGAAGGACGATCTCTGGAATGTCATCAGGTGGGGATGACAACACTATATGTCTACCAGGGATTTTAAATAATTAAAATCATAACTTGGGATTTGAGGTTAATGTTAGTCGAATGTATTAACCATTTATGGAATCATATAATACGCATCGCTAGAAATCTTACGAGATTATCTTGTATGCAATTTCAATAGTGGGATGTCCCATGGATCATTATTGGATCTCATTAGTATTGAATCCTGAGGTGGGAATTGAATTTCTTTAAAATGATAAATAAAATTATGAAAGGACTTATTCTCTATCTATATCAGTTCAGGTGGGCTCAGATTAGGTGTCTGGGTTGGAAAATGATAAATAGATAGGTTATTAACTGCTTATGTTCTGTTAGCATAAAAGGATGATAGGAGGTCTGTCGGGTGTTTGGATATGAAAGGAGACTAATTTATGATTCCAAAACCTTATAGGTCAAGTTATTTTCATGTTATTCAGAAGGGCTACTCAAGGACAATAATTAATAATCTGGGATGTTTGTAACATCTGATGTTATGAACGAGGTGAAAATTATAAAAGGAATTTCCAATTTTGATTTTTTTGGAGGGGTTAATAATAATAAAGAGCTTAGAAATTAAATTTGGAGAATTGTAACCCATAAATATGTTATTTTTGGAAATTGGTGAAGGAATTTCTGGTATCATATGCGTCTTGATGAGTCTTGGAAGTGTTGAACCAGAAAAATACTATTTTTAAGGACATGCAGAGAGGACACAATTTATCTGAAACTGTGCTGCCCATGATATGAAATTGTGCATCTTTATAGAGTATGAAATATGATTTGTGAATGATCATTATATGGTATTCCAATATGTGAACCTATCCCTCGAGATTAGTGGTATTTGATAGTTCTTAAATTATGATCACCACCTGGTTGTCTTGCACTTTCTAAACCATTTGGTCAGCACATGCTCGGTGCCTCAAGTGCCTAGTCAAGGGTACATTGGTATTGAACTGTTTTCTAAACCATCAAATATAAATATTATATGATACCTTGTTTTAAAAACATAAATTATATTTGAAAATAAAATTATTTAAAACCTATACACTCCCATATCTCTATTTCAATTGAGTGATCAACACATCCCGGGAGCCCTAAGCACACATGAATTACATATTGTACTCCTCCATGGAAAGTTGTTATCCATGTAATTTATTTACATTTATCACTCAAATATCCATGGAAAGGCCTTATCACTCTTATCCCCCCTCCTTGTATCTTTTCCCACTCCTTCACTCATTGAGGTTGGTCTAAACCTAATTCTATGTCTAAAGCAGTATTTGATTTTTTCTTACACTGTAATTTTTGTTTAAGGTCTTATTTAGACTCTTTGGTTGTATTCCTAAAATAACCACCGAGTGAGAAGTGTTATGGTTTGTTTGTTTGACCACCATATATTTGATGTATATTTTATTATATATTATTTAATTTTGACTAATTAATTTGGGGGATTTGAGGTGTTTTAGAGTCCCAAGTATGTTATATCTACTATTTTGGACTCTTTTATATTTTTTTGAGTCACCATATTTAGTGTCCACTCACGAAGCATGCATCTATATGCATATTGATATGTAATTTCCTCCGTTATTTTTAAATTAATACATAATAATAAATATATGTATATGGGGATAGTTGTGTTTTATGTATAATAAGAAAATCGTTACATGCATGGGTTGTAAAAGGTATGTTTATATAAGAGAATGTATGTAAGGATCCTCTGGAATATAATGAGGTCCATGAAAATATGTTTATTGGTTATATCTATCCTTATGTATATGTTATGGTGCATATTCTAGGATTCCACGTGGAGAAGCATTGAGTTAAAAATTTCATGTTCCAAGGTTTATTCTTTCATTTCATTACATCATGAGTTAGGATCCATTTCCAACTATTTTTATTTAATTACTCATTAAATAATCAAATTCACAATCTTCACAATGTTATTTAATTTCCATCTATGTATTTTTGTTTTTTAAAATTATTTGCCTTTAGGAATGATATTTGATTCTTAATTAGTAAAAATAATTGTATTAATAACATTGTAATAATATTAAAATAAAACACCTCCACTAAATGTGTACAATATTCTATACAAAAAACTATAGATTTTCATTTATATGATGTATAGTATCATTTGAGTTTTCTAGAGTCCTTTTTTGGTTCTTTTTTTGGGACATTTTATATTTTTATCCCTTTGAATAATATGAACATAATTATAATTATTGGTTAGTTTAAATGTAATTTCATAAGTAAGATTATGCCTTTTTACAATGGATCGTTCCATTTGACCTTTTGAGGCTTATAAATGGATTTTCTAGGTTTATGCATGTTGAATTAAATGGTTATGGTAAATGGTTTTTATAGGATTTATTAATCTTGATAAAATCATCATTTTTAATGAACTTTTTTAAAATTTAATGTCCTAAGGGATGGATAGATCATTCCCCTCAGGTAATTCTATATATATAATTTGAGCATGGATTATAAAATTCATAGGTTTTCTGGATATTGAAATATATTATAAAATAAATAATGGTAATAGTGGATTATATAAATGAAATGAATTATTGGTACTGAATCATAGATTAAATAATGGTTTTGATGAAAAACTTACATTTTTTCATAAATTAAATTCTTGGGAGGTCCTGGAATCATGATCCAAATTGAAAATGTGCCCGTGCCCATGAAAATGTTTTTATTAGAATTATTAAGAAGTGTTTAATTAAGTATAATTTATAAAATGATTAATTTTATGTAAATGTAATAGGATAATGAGATTAATGATACATTAATGACTATTGTATAATATAATTTAAATGATTTTTCCAAATAGGCTTCTGGAGCCGATCGACTATGTGAGCCTTTTGGGGAGGATTGTGTGTGAGCATACTATCTAGAGTGATGGGCTTGATCATGGGGGATCCTCTAGTGATGGATGTTCGATATTTACACCCCAATACTACAAGAATATGGTGTTTTGGGATTGACCATGACAAAAGCCCTAGTGTTGGACTTCTCTTGTATATGTCTTAGTCCTTCTAGCACATGTATCCTAATAGACCGTTAGAGCTCTTAGTGATGGGAAAGGGGTTAGACTGTCAATGATTCCCCTAGTATTTAATGTTTTAGATATTCATTTTGATCCATCCCATCATATATATTAAACTATATATATATATATCATATTATATATATATGGTGGTATTAGCAAACTCTTATTCTGGATATGGTCTGAAGAATTTATAGAAATCATGTGTCACTTTGGAACCTGGATGGGTTGTTGTATATTTATTTTGTTATATTTATTATTCATACTATACATATAAACTATATAATTTATTTCACGCTATATTTATTGAGATAGAAAACATTGGAGCTGGCCAACTGAGATTTATATCTCACACACTAGTATGGTCACCATTGCTCTGGGGTACCTGAGTAGTCATTCTTTTGCACATGAATCTATACCTTGATCTACTGATTATTTTATACTCTTATTCTATTGGAGTTATGAGAAAATTCTAGAGATAGAGATCATGATTCTCATGGAGATCACCCTTGGATCTATTCTGTCAGTTTATTATTTTTGTAATATATTTTAAATAATGTTTTCTGTTTACTTATTTTACTTATTTATCAATATACATCATGCATGCTTTTTATAAACTAGAATTGGCCACTGTTATTCAAATATGAAATTACACATATGATGCACATTTCATAGTTGTTACTTCTTTCCCTATTATATGACTTTTGTAATATTTTATACTGGATTGCGACTGTGCTAATTGAGGTATATGATTCCCACTATCACCTATTTACTCACCTTCTTCTAGTTATCCACTTCTGTTGTTCGAGGGGGCACACTTGAGGCCATGTGACCCACCGTCCATCCTCCAACATTATGTTTTTTAGGTTGGGATGATAAAAAGTGGTATTTGAGATAAAAAAATTCTCTCTTCATACTATTTTGGATTGGTATAAATGAGAATATGAATGTTCTATTTCTGGGTTAATGGTCATTCTATAGACTGATCACTCCATGTATGGGATATGTCCAAGTGGCCAAGGTAGGGAATTATTATTCATGTAGTCTCGAGTTAGAGTTTATATGATTTATCCTTGTGTGATTGTTGTAATTCCCACTTCTTATTGATTTATGAGTTTATTGAATTTTTAACAATTTCCTGGTTTGGAGAGGTTTAATTATTTTATTCATCTTAATATGAACATAAGTATTAATATCTCATTAATGTGAAAGTTCAAATAATTGAATTTTTATAATTCTTATTATATGTTATTCCATGCCTTGTATTATTTAGCATGTCTCTTCTTATAAGATTATTTAGTATTTAAATTTAATTTTTAATGGTTATCATAATTTGAAGATATTTTATTATTTTGGGTTGTATAATTCATTTTTTTCCTACATACGATATCATGCAATGTTTTGTCGATTTGTAATTGGTTGTATGGGGTGAAAATATACATTTTATAAATGAACAATAACCAATTTTCATTGTTAGATGTAAAGGAACCATACACCCAGTAATGGCTAACATTTATATTCAAACCATCTTTAGCATAATATTTACATACATTTTCTATCATTTTATAAAATTTAATTTATGATAACGTCAAATGTTAAAATTATTTTTATTTTGATAGAAAATTATCCAAATTCCAAACTTCAAAATAGACGGGCTCTTCAGAAATTTTTATGTGGCCACCCAATTTATTGAATAGTAATTTATGGGAATGATAAAATATAAATTAATTTATTTTCAATTAATGGGATAAAATTTTTAATCCATAATGTGAATTTGAAAATCATGAATTTCAGAATGGAAACATTGGTAGTAGAACATTTTCAAACCCCTTTTTTACATTTTAAAATGAATATAAATTAAACTTCTGTTTATATGTTAAATCTGCTGTTACATGTTTTGCATTTAAAATGATAAAGGAACCATGTAGGTCACTTGTGGATTATTTTTATGAGATGTCCTCTATGGGAGATTGAATACTTTATAATTCAACAACAATTCTGGGGCTAAATTTTTATGGGCATTTTATTGTTTAAATGAGACCCTTGTACATCACGTTGTCTATTAAAAATGAATATGTTTTGACATATTTCCTCAATAAGACTAAATTTCATCATGTCTAAAATTTTTATAGGAACGTTTTTGAGATATTCATGTTTTCCCATGGGGTATTAGCTTAATAATTTACCTGGTGTTTTTTTATTTAATATGGTACTAGATGTTTTGATTAAATTACATATTGATTAAAGATTAAATGTAATGAAATGTAATGGGATTTGAAATTGAACCCAAGGTGGTTTCCACCAACTAAACCATTTTGTACGGATATCATGAGCATTTCAATTTTTTTTTCTTTGAATAGAAGAATGATAATTATCCACATGTGTTCTTTTCATTCGAAATTTATTTAATTACCATATGTTTATCAGGGTGTATTTTGTTTAGTTTGACCTTATTATGGGTTGATACTTTTGGCCTTTTTTAATGGGTACCCCATAGTTGGTAGAACCATTAGAGTTTAAATGAATTTATAATTTTGTGATCATTAGGAATTTTTGTGTCAATTGGGATTAATTTTCCCTTTTAGTTCTATCCAATTATAAATGACACCCTTATGTAGCAGGGTTGTCGTGCCATTCGATGCTTTTCATATGGACATGAGCATTCTGTAATGCACATTTTTAGCTAGTTTGACATTCCTTGGGTAGGGTAAACATTTTCATATGTTTTTTTACCCATTCATTTCATTATATAATGATAAATAGTTTTTCATTATCTCAGTTATTAGTCATACAGGGAAATTTGATTCTGGACAAAAACTCTAGTGCAAGTCATTCCATACTAAAATTCTTAGGGTTGATAATCCTATTGGTAGTATTTTAGATTTTATTTTCTCATATACCCTTAGGGTAGTAAATGTATATAATTGTGGAATCCTCAGGTGTTAGATGTGGTAATGAAATTGTCATGTTTTGGGAATTCTATGAGTCTTGTGATTTGAGTATAGTCTTGGGACTTCTCTATAGAATACAGAAAAAAGTGTTATATAAATCAAGTCCATCCTAATTCTCTAATGTAATTTCTCCTGACTCGAATGTTTTAACCCGGAATTCGACCTGTTTTTGAGTTTTTCTAATTTTTATGTCATTCTGATGGTGAATAATTAGATATATACCATATCATTTAAGGATTTTATAGTTAGGTGTTCTTATGAACATCTAGTGTATCTTCACTATCATCAAATATGTCACTCATAAGGTATGAATAATCACATTGATTTGGGTGGTCATGCATCTTTCCAATTAGAGGGAACACAACCTCTAAGGACCATTTGGATATGGTTGGGTTTTCTCAAATACATTGGTTCTTTGTAAGTGTTAAATCATATTGGTGCTAGTGTGGAAATAGAAATCATGTTTGGTTGACCATTTAAAACCTTCATGAAATGTAGATGGTCTTTAAAGGACATTGGTGAGTTAACCATGTAAATTCACTAGATTCCTGAAGTGATAAAGAATTATGGTTGGTTATTGATAGTGCATTGAAAAGTGATGTTGAGCCTCTTCCTTGATGTCGATCAGTTGTGGTTTTATTGTTCTATTTTCTAGTTATTTTTGGAATGAATAACTACATACTTTTTTAATCCTCTTAGTATATTATACTATGTTTTGATCATGATCCCTATCTTGACATCTTCATTGATTCCCAAATAGATTTCTAGTCATACTACAAAATAATGATTTAATGCCATTCAGTTTTTTGGGTGTATTTCCTGGTGTTTCATGCAAATGTGTTGTTTTATTAAAAGTAGGGATAGATCAAATTGGTATTTAGGTTCCCTAGTATGTACACCAGGAATTAACTCTCTAAAGCCATTCATATCTACTGACATGACCACAGGGAAAATTCCACTCTATGCTTAGTCATTGTTTTATCGTGGTTATTGTGGCCTTCTGTCAATGTCACATTTCTAATATTTTGGATGGACTAACATGGCTAGTTCATAAGGATACTATTCGTTTAATTCCATGGTTACCCGAAAACGTTCCTTGAGATTAATGGTTATGTTTTAGGAAGGACGATGATTCCATAGGCTCCAGATCATGAAAATGCCCCTTTACTCAGGTTGTTTCTTGGTGGATTAATGATTAGTTTATGTTTTGATCAAAGAACATCAGTAGATGTCTGTTATGAATGAAAGTGAGCTTGATTCTGGTAAATTAAATTTTATTTGGTTGGAGGAATCATGATTATATATTGAGAACACCAGATGTCTATGCCGAGAATCTTTTTAAGTAGTCAGCTAAAGTGTCATGAAAATTTTTCTACTTTTTTTAATTCCTATGATCTCTTAAGAAACATGTACCAAACCTTTTTAGGATGATACAAGTTATGTTTTTGTCAGCAAGGAATATTCCTATAAAATACAATTGAATTCCAAAATTAGATTGATGGGAATTTACTATTTTAACCATTTAGAGAATTGTATGAGAAGTGTTTCTAGAATGCATAACGACATATCCTTTAGGAAATTTAGAAGGTGGGATGTTTTGGGGCTCAATTTTGGATCTATTTAATGATGAAAATTTACATTGGAACTACCATTTTTTATATTAATAATGAGGTGACTATAAGATCTGGTCTCTAGATAAATGAACTTGGGATGGCTATTTTTAAGTGTTTCAATTAGAAAATGATCATTTGATCGTGTTTTAACGGCTTATGTTTCATGTTCTTAAATAGATACTCGATGGTGCGTTGTGTTTTTGGAATTGTAATGGGACCATTTGAATCTTCACAAAGCTATTATGTCAGTTTATTTTTACATTGATCATGAAGGTTATCTAGGTTGAGAACATTATTTATTTGAAATGGTTAATTTCCTGTGTTATGAACTAGAAGAAAATTCAATGGGAAATTTTAATTTTGAGATTACACGACGGGATATTTTTAATACCATGAAAAATATTCTATGTTTTGGTATACATAAATGTGATGTTTTTGAAATGTGTGAGGACATTTAAAATTTCATAGTTGTCTCAAGGAGTTTAAATATTTCCATTCTCAGAAAATATAGTTTTGAAGGACCAGTAGAGGGTGAATGATCTATCTGAAATTTTGAATCCCACAGTAAGAAATTATGTGGCCTTTTGTAGGTGGAAAGCGTTAGTATGAATGGGTTTCACATAGTTTTCAAATGTATGTGCATATCCCACACAATTAGTGGTATTTAGATGTACATAAAAACTATTCACCATATGTTTGGTTCTTGGTTACCAAAAAGTGCTTCAAACCTATGCATGGCGCCTTAGGTGCCCACTAATGGGTGCATAGTTAGTGAACTATATTTTAAAACATGTAGCCTAAACATAGTGTGATTCTCTAAATAAGAGATATTAAATTAAATATAAAAAAAACATTTAATAAACTAAGAGAACCCTATATTACCTTCACTAACAGAAGGAACACCCCTGGAGCCCTAGGCACACATGGATCTCCTCTTCAATTTATCATTATAATGTTCTTCTCCTAATATCTTCACATTTCATGCTCAAATCACTAAATCATGACCTTATCCTCCCTTCTCCAAAACCGTAGCAGCTAATTTTTACCTCTTCTTCTCTTGGTGAGGTTTTAACGAATATAGTATTTTAGATAAACATTTTTTTTCTCCTATAGTGGGATTCAGTGAATGGATTCTAATGAATATGTTATTGTATTCTAATGACACCATCTAAATGAAAATAATTTTGGTTTTGTTTTGTTAGATACCATAAATTAATGATAAGTGCTTTTATCCAATTTTTTATATTGCCCAAATTATTTGGGTACAATAAGGTGATTTGGAGTCTCTAATAATTTATTTGTAATTAGTTGGACCTTTTTTGTGGTTTTGAGTCACCAGAGATATAGTTGACTCCCTGCATATTCATATCTAAAAATATTTATATGTATGTTCCCCTATTATGTGTAAATCTACCCGTGGTAGTGAATATATATATTTGGGGAATGGTTATGGTATATAAAATATAAAACTTCATATGTCTGTGAGTATTAATGTGTACATGAATTTAATAGTATGTATGAAAGGATCATCTTTCCTATATTCAGGGTCATTCAAATATGTGCATATGGGTCATGTGTCCTTATGATTTTGTGAAAGATATTATTCTATATTGTAGGATGGATAAATTGGATTTGACACTTTATTAAATAAATTAATTGTAGTTAGAAAAATTTTACGATTTTATAATAAAATCCCTTTAGTAATGTTTCCCATTTTTCTAAACTAAAAAGTATAGATAATCATATATATCATTCAATGTTTTGTTTTGAATTTTCCATAGACCTCTGGTTAGTTCATTCATTGTGTTATGTTATCCTTGTCCACCATCGAATAATATAAAATTAATTTTGATTATTAATTATTATAATTGAAATTTCCCGACATGGAATACGAATTAATACCATGAATCCTTCCATTTGACCCTTCGATCCTTATAAATAAATTTCTACACTTAGGTAAGGTGAATGAATTTCTTTTGGTAAATGGTTTGTATAGGGTGGATTATGCTAGATTAAAGAATCCATTTTAATGATATTTTTAAATGGAATGGGCTAAGGGATTGTTAAATCATGCCCCTAATGTAATTCTTTTTATTAAATTTGATCATGGATTCTAAAATTAATAAGTTTTGTTGCATAATAAAAAAAATTTAAAAAGTTAATTCTTTTTATAGTGAGCTACATAAATGAAATGTATGAGAGATAATACCTACTAGTTTTCATTATTAATGTGATGAAACAATTTGAAAGGTTTGATAAATGAAATACATGAGAGGCACTTTTCTTATGAAGTGAATTGAGAATGTTCCAAATCCCATGACAATTTTTTAACTGAAATGTTTAAGATGTGTTTCCTTATTTATAATTGTTATCATGGCTACCATTATACAAATGGATATGTATATTTTTTAAAAAATTGTTTTCAATTCCTTGTGCATTATATATTATAAACTATTAATCCGTATTGTCATATGGTGCCAACTAACTTGGAGATCTCATGGGGGTGGTAGATGGTGAGAGCTTTATAGCTAGAGTCCATTGATTGACCGTGATAGCTATCTGAGTGGTGGGTATATGACAGTTTCATCCCAATACTACCATGAACCGGAGCCAGTGATTAATAGTGTTATCTCCCTTGGTGATGGATGTCTATGGGTCACATCCCGGTACTTCCAGAACATGTATCCCATGAGACCAAGTGAGATCTTACAGTTTTCATTGTGGTTAGACTATGAGTGATTCCTTTTGTATTGGACGGTTGACTTATTTTTCCTAATTATTCATTTATTATATATTATACTTTATATATATAGTGATAAGATCAATATCTTATTTCGGCTTTGGGATGAAGCATGTATGGCCTCCATGTGTCCCTTAGGGACCTGGAATAGTTGTGTTATATGTATATAATTATGTTTATTATTATTATAAGATATGTACATTTTATAATATATATTTCATTGTCTATATTTTGCTAGAAATCGTGGGTTATAGCCTACTGCGAGTTATATATCACACCATGTTGGGGTTACAATTTCATTGGGGTACCTGTTAATACTTTCTTGTTCAAAAGATTGTGGACCTTGATAGATTACTTATGTAGTACTGCTTGTACATATGGTGCTTGGTGACTTGAATGTGATAGATATTGGGATTCTCTTTATGACCACTCATGGGTATTTTCTCTCATTTATTTAAATTTTTATTGTTTTAAAAATCAGTTCTTATGTTTACAGTCTTATGTTATGATTTATTATCCCTAGTTAATGGTTTTTATAAACTAGTATTGTCCACTTTTATTAATTTTTTTATTTTTAATCAACTTATGTTTCCCATTTATTTACTTCTCCAGCTGTTATATGCTATATATTTTATGTGTTACCACTCAAATACTCTGATATGAGAGTTTAGACTCCCCACTAAACCTCATTTACACACTTACTATTATTCAGTATCCCCTATCATACCAGGAGTTGAATCTTAGTCCATCTAACCCACCAGTCTGGCTATGGGTTTAATGGTAGGGAAGGCCTAGATGCTACACTAGATATGGATTTATAGATAGGAATCCAATAAATGTCTATTGAAATGATTCATTAGGATTTTACTATATATTTATCCAAAAATAATACGTTAGGGTTCTCTGATCTAATCTATGCTTTACTATGTATTTCCCCCATTTTTCTTCTAAAATTACATTGATTCCAATTATTGAACTCTTACTACAGAAGGCCCAGATCATGTGTCTTCTACCATTGCAATATCATGATTAATATGAAATGCATCCTAAAGGACAGAGCATTTTAGTATTCATTGTAAACGTAATACATATATGATTATTTTTAAAAAAATTAATACACTAATTGAAAAACATTTTTTCCTTTTGAGGATAACATTAATTCATCTATATTATCAATTCATATATTTCGGAAAACAAATCAATGATTCTTGGGTAATGGAAATTTAAAAATGGTTAGCTCAAATTACTAGAAATGGTAAGTGCACAAGATGTAATAAGGAATCAATGAGAATAAATAAACATAGAAATATAAATAACTGATAAATCATGACAATAAAATAAATAGTAAATTATTAACAAATATGAAAATTAAAATAATAGAAAAGCATACCATTTAATCCATGAACTGAGAATGAAATTCCTCCATTAAAAATTTCATTTAAAAATAACAAATAATAATAATAACTAGTTTTAAATAAAGGGAAATATAAATTATTAGAATCTGTGTTTCCTAGTTACAGGGCACCTTTTCAAAAAATTTGACATTATATATATCTCATTCCATTTTTTGAATATATGGAGATTAATTCAATGATTTATTTCATGGATGACAAATATATTCCATCGTTATGCATTATATTTGTCTATTATCTATGTAAAATGGGTATCAAATATGAATTTTGTTTTAGATGACTACTAAATTGATTGATATTTTTTTAGGTGACACCATATAATGTATTGAAATATAATGTAACAGAGGATGGATCCAGGTGACTAGATTTGGGGTTTTACAATAGGCACTAGAGAAATATTATTAAAAAACATTAGAATAGGATTAAGGAAACTATAGATTAGTGGATATAACCCAATGATATAATTATGGTTTATGTATCGAAGAACATCATAAAAATTTATTAAAGAATAAATTATTCATATTTTCCTAAATATATAATAATATTTATATACATAAAATTGGAGTTGTTACAGAAAATATTTACATATAGGTAATATCTCGGAAAAAGGGTCTGTTATTCTTGACATGAGGAATATTATTACATGAAAATTATCCCTACTATGCACAAGGTTTCAAACACCAAAGTTATATAAATAAAATAATTCAAATTTTGAATATAAACCACTATAAAGGATTTGAAAATGTTTACATCCACATTGACAAAATGATTATGATAATATTATTAAATGATGCATAAATTTTTTATTTATGTTAAGTGATACACCGTTTTAATATTTTTTTCATACAATTTAAAAATCATAAATTATGACTTAATTTATTATATTTCATCTCTAGAAATGTCTCCTCGATGAAATATGGTTGATAGTACTCCTAAAAAATTTATTCATTTCCATATAATCGAAACCAACATAGCTGGTATTGGAACTGAGCAGATCATTGATATATTAGTGTAGACTAATTAGGTTATGAATCAATAATCCATTATTGTAAAAATATTAGTTGCTACAATGTGATTACTTTAATATTGTTCCTTTAAAGAAACATTATCCCTATTCATTTAGTGCTACTTCTTATCTAGTGCTTGAAGAGGAATTGATTAAATCCATTGAAATGATGTTTTATGTATTACCATCCGATGGAGAATAAATGTATATACTAGATAAATGAGGTATCATTGGAGGTATTAATAAATATTGAGTAATTATCATGGATACTACGGAGGAGGAAGAAATATATAAGATATAGTGGATATATTTTAATGTGACAATATAGGAAAAATATTTATTAGGGGGAATTAACCGATATATATAGAATATTCCCTGATTAAATAAAATAAAAATATAAATTGTTGAAGAGTATGATTGTAACATTACAAGACTCTAAATTATTAATATAGATTACATATTCAATAGATAATAACATATATAACATTTCATTTAAGGGATTAAGCCATGTATTTGATGTGAATTGGCCACTGAAACATTTTTCTCATTCGATGATATTTATTTTATGTGCCCAAAAAATAGAGAAGAAATTTTCTATATCCTATATATTGAAAGTAAAACAATAAAATTAAACTTCAACTAAAAAATGAGAAAAATATAATTTTTCAATGTATAAAAAAGAATGATGAAATTTATATGTTGTGAACACAATGGAATGAATCATCCCACGAAATGATTGAAGGGAATTGGATTTTGATACAATTTAATAGATAATGGTTTTCATGCTCATGTATCAAAGTGGAAGAAACAAATTATTTATTTCAATTGATTCAACTGAAAATAAATGGCTTATTTTGTTACCAATATTTCAAGTGTCAATGGTATATTCTCTATGAGAGGCCTTGGGTAGAAGGATATTCGTGCATGATCACTACATATATAGTGGAACTAAAAAATATAGTGGTGGAAGGTATATTAATCATGTATTAAAATTTATCAAATTCATTCTGTGATTCATGTTATTTTGTATATTTTATTTCTTCTTTTTTCATAAAGGAAATTATATATTTCAATAGATCCTTATGAATGGATTAGTTATTCAAATTTCATAATGGAAGACTCAATGTAGTATGGATGTGATAGATAAACTCCATTTTGAAACAAAAATGTTCTCTATTATAAGTCTTATAATCTTACATATTGCCTAATTTGATACAATAATTTGAATGGACACGATGTCCAAATATTGTGAAAATATTAATTTTATGAAGATGAAAATATTTATTAATAATTATGTTGTGTAATTTTATTTCTATATCGTGGAGAAATAATCATCCGAGTCATCTGTAGATCCACCACTGTTAGAATATATAAATGAGATTATTGGGGAAGAAGAAATAATGAAATATTTAGATGGATAAGGTAATTATAAAATTTAGGATGTTCATATTATATAGAATTTTTTGGATGTATTTCTAGATGAATTACAAACACATTCACATAATAATGATGTCGACTTTCACATTTATTTATACCCTGATGCAAGAACAATATTTATTAATCATTATAAGACAAAAACTATGGAATAATTGTATATTAAAAAACTGTTGAAATTATTTGATAAGTGATTCAATCACCCAAGTGGTGCCTGATGTGGATCCCCTTTTCTCTTTGTTTGAAAAATGTATAGATCCGAGAATATTTTAATTAACTATAGGGAAATGAATTCCATTTTGATAATGAATAAGTATCCACTACCTATCATTGATGTCTTATTTTATTATAATCAAAATGATTAATTTTTAAATTTTTGGCCATTATATAGGTATCATTAATAACGATTATATTTATAAGGAATTCTAAAGATAACATTATGAACGAGGTGACTCCATTGTGACATCAAAATAATTTAATTTATATAGATAAAATGCACTACATTCATATAACTAATGATCATGGTATCAATAGAATATATTAATGTTTCTTTGTATTTAGTGATGATATCATGGAGTATTTTGAATGCTATGAGAACATTGATAATCACTTAGGGGTTATTTATTAGTTTTTTATATGAAAATAGTTATATTGAACATTTATAAAATGATATTTCTATATTGAGTAATACTGTTTTCTATTCTATATTGTCTACATAAATGGGATCTTAGTTGATCCTAAAAAGAATAATGCAGTCCGAGAATAACATAGACCAAAAAACCTTACTATGGTTAGAAGATTAATTAGTTTGGTTGGTTATTATCAATATTTCATTCATGAAAAAATCATGCTTGTCAAACATGTTAATAATCAATAAACATAATGGGATTATGTTCATATGAACAATAATATTTTGTTGAATTAATATGGAGATTCATTGATAATATAATTTTCTATATTATACTAGGGATTTTTTTTAAATATAGTAATTCATCAATGAAAATACAAGGTTATGTTGTTATGGTAAATGATACAGTTATTTCATATGATTCATGGAAGGTTAAGACAAATGAATAGAACAATCAAACTCACAATCTTGAGTAAAAATACAAAATAAATACTCTAAAGATATGTAGAAATTATATATATGGTAAAATACCTAATATATACATGGAATACATGATCAAAAAATTCATACTTTCATAAAAATATCTAATCATAATAAAAATATGATTGATTAAGATACTCAAGGATTAATATTTTCCAGCACACAACCATCTAGGGAAGGATATATTCGTTATTTTCGGTGATTCAAAGAGTCCTCACACAATTAGAGATTAAGATTTAAAATATGTTCATGGATAATATAAATATGGATATGCAAATTATTAATTGAACGGATGCACCATAAATCATTCAAAGGTATTTAAAAAAATTATTTGAAATGATAAAATTTTCATAATCCAATTATAATAATTTTACAATGAAAAATTTTGTTTAGAAAAATGGGATGATGGATTTCATTTTTTCCGTTAAATGGTGTTCTCATGTTTGGAAGGAGATTTTTGGATAAATATATACAAAAGGATAATAGTTATATATTTGAATGTAATTATAACACGAATTTATATATACACCACAGTAGTACTATAATATGTAAGGATTTGATGGAAAATATTTAGTGTTGTAACATGTCTCAAAAAATTTGTGATTATTTACTGAGAAGTTTGAATGTTAGCTATTAAATGTTGAGAGACATCATACTAGAGGATTAATGACACCAATTCATATTAATGTCTAGATATGGGTTGGAATTACTATGCACATTGTCATTAGAACACCATGGAATCTTTGAAATAGTGATGTACTATGATTTATTATCGTTTTGTTAATAATATATTATATTTAATTATCTATAAGATATTATTTAGCTACTGATGGCCTCACAAGGATATATATTCATAATTTCAACATTCATCATTAAGCCCCTTTTTCAATTGTGTCTGATCATGATCCAAATTTTATATCAAAATTGTATAATGTTCTTCAGAAGTATCTTGATAAATAGATTCATTAGAGCATCTCCAACCATCCACAAACAAATCGAAAGTCTGTATAGTCTATTTAAAAATTGTAATACATGTCCATGTCATACACTTTTAATGTTAATGGTATGTGGCATCTGTATTTAATATTTTAAATTCATTCCTATAATAATATTATCCTTCAAATTATTCAAATTGAACCTTATAAATAATTTTTTGGAAAGAGATTTTGTACTCCAAATTGATGAGGCAATGTTAGTGAAAGGAAACATATAGGCCCAGATCATGATAAACTAATAAAGAAAAATGTTAATAATATTAATGGCCATAAAATCATCTAAAATTATGCAAATGAGAGATACAAAAAATTCATTGAAGGATTTGTAATTCCATGTAGGATATCTTATTTTACCGAGTGTAAATCTATGGAAGGGTTTCACAATGTCTATTATGAAAGGGAAATATTACCCTATATTGCAGTTTTTCACTTCAATAATAAAAAAAATGATACGATATGTGGAATATAATATGATAATGCTGCTAAATATTTAAAAATTATATGATGTGTTTCATATATAATTAATAAGTACAATCATGACACAACACATTGGTCACAACTAATAATATATAATTAGATCCTAATAGATATTAAGTTTAGGAATCTATCTAGATAAATTACACTAGAATGTAACTATTCAGTAATGAAATGAATCTATTGGTAATCTCACTTTGGTGAAATCCTACATTGGGGAAAAGGGCATCAGATCAAGAGGATCTTATGATGAAGACCCAACCACTTTGGTATTGAATGTAATATCAATGAAAATATCAAATTAAATATTTTATATGTGTTATAATTTGAAACCTCATGTCATGATAATATATTCCATCTAGATTAAATTTTACTTTTTTTAATCAGATTGTGATATATTTAACAAATAGTTTAAATGAATTAAATCCTTTGTTCAACTCTATGATCATTAGCAGATGTTGTTTCCGGGAGCACAATCGTGAATACTAACGATTTCTCAAATGATTTTGTGGTGCCTACCTCATGCATTACCCCAAAACATTTCTATCACCGTGGAAAGCCGAAAATTCCCTTCTCAGCAAAGTAGGTAAATTCTATTGCATTTGATAATTATTTAGTTTTTCTTGGGATGTTTTCTTATCATAGGCCATTACTGAAATACTAAAGATATACACTTGAAACCATAGGATTCTCGAGTTTTCACATAGTGCTCTTGAACTCCTACAATGTTGTATATCTTCTTTCCTCTGAGGGTGATTATTACCAATTATGGGCAAGATGTTAATGGTTCTTTTGGGGTTATTCTATTAATGTCCTTTAATGGACCCTAGAATTTGATCACAATGCTAAATACCCGATCATTATAGTTTGTATTGGACTCCATGGACATCCGCTAAATCTGTTTAAGCAACTTGCACTGTTTTCGATCTCCATGGTCATTGGTAATCCATTGAAGCTAGTTTGACAATGAGGAGTCTCTCAAGGACATTAATTTCTAGGATATCTGTTGAAGTTAATGTTTCTCTGAATTTGGATTCTCACATATGTATAATAAATGGTGTGTTTGGATTATTTAAGAAGGCTGTTTATAGGAGAATACCCAAAGAATGTCATTTATTCTTCAATATAGGGAATTCTTTAAAGGATTCTGGACATAAGACTACACACCCTGAGTCCAAAGATATTTGGGTTGCGATGGGAAAGAAACATGACATTAATTGTAGAAAAATGGTTAATGTTGGCCAACCTATGCTACAACCTAATTAACACACTAAGGTGTGCAAGGTGGTAAATTTGGAATAGCCTTCTAAAGCTAAGGGAAGTTCATATACAATACTAGCTTAATGATCCATCACATACCAGCTTATTTTGATATAGTGGTAGGGAAAATAATTTGAATCAAAAGATGAATTAACCAATGAGCAATGTGAACTCTCAGATTCTTATGATAACTCACATGGAATTGATGATAATCCCAATAAAATTGAGGGAATCTATTAATGTAGCATCTAGGGTTTTGGCCTAATCAGGATTTGGAATATTTCTTTGATTAATTCTACGGCTAGGCAGCAAGACGACGTGTGATTTTGAGGCCCGGTGTGCCCAGAATTAATTTTATAAAAAATTTATGTAATTTTTTAATATACACATGATGGGGGTGTGATATGTACCAATTTTAGATTATAACATAAATCTGAGTGTACAATTACGTCTGGAGTGTGTCGTTTACCCTAGGTGGGGTTTAAACATTGCAGGTGTGGACCTGCTGTGAGAAAAGCCACCAGGGGCATTGCATAAATATGTTTAAATGTTTATTTAAGAGATTTGGCATGAAATACATTTGAATGGAGTCTCGAATTAAAAATATGAATCTACCGTTGGGTTTAGAACATCGTTTTTACCCTATAGGTGACCTTACTTTTGTCTGCATCAAGAATCGGGCGGAGGCGAGTCAGGAGCCGGGGATGGGAGAGAGTTTATTAAAAATTAAATAAATATATCCACCCCATGGACATGTGGTTTCCAGAGGAGGAAATATTTCTCCTTCCTCTTACTCCTCCACTTTCAATGGAGAATAGGGGATCGAATCGCGTGATCAAGGTGCCTTCAAACTCGGATTTCGACAGCGAATGCTTCAGTATTGTGAAGTTGAATATTTGGAGTGAGGATCGAGTCCTGAGGGTCATGCTAGACCCTCGTATAGCAAAGTTGACCACCAAGGTGCCCCCGAAGGTCCGCGGACGGCGTCAGACCCCTATCGGCAGCCTGGTCGGCCGTACCGGATGGTTCAGGCCTGTACGACCACTTTTTGACACACATGGGTTTTATAACCCATGCTTTTTGCAATTTGGTGGTCAGATTCGCATGCTGTCTATGGCGACATGAACCAGAAGATGAGTCAAACTTTTCGGTATGGGTTTGGATGGATTATATTGTGGGATCGTGGCCTGGGAGCATTAAACATCAAATAAAATAATAATATTTTATGATTATTCGACTTTGGGCCGTGGTAACTCCTACCTGAAGCGTCTGATTGAAGTGTTAGTGGTGTTGAGACCCAAATGGTATGAAGGAATTTTCATGATGGATTTAGGGTTTTGGGATCACGTTTGGGGTGTAGGCCCATGTGTTTTTATGAGGGAATCGATGTGGTTTGATCCACTTTATGAGTTTCATGAACATTGTGTGGGCCCCACATGAGCTAGTTATGGTGAACAGTTACTTTTTTAACCGGTTGTCCATTTCGGGAATTTAAAAAGCCTATACCATGTGTATATTCACGTGGATTAGGATGGTATCCTCAATATTAGCGTTGGTGGTGGGTGGGGTGGTGTGGTGGTGGGTCGCTCGGGTTATTGATGCTAGCACCAGTAGTGGTTGAGGGTAATCCCTTGGTTCAATCCTATGAGGTTCCATGTGGAATCAAAACCCTAGTATAAGTTTGTGATCATCTTGATAGGATATTTAATCTATTAGAGTTGTGGCATCCCTCGAGTGATCCCAGATCAGGATCCTCTAGCATTGTTTCCCCTAAATAGAGTTCATGGTATCGTTGTGACTGCTTATCCACGGGAAAAGATCCCCAAACTAGCAGGATAACCTCGTAGGGTTTCGAGAATCATTGGGAAAATGATCCCCTATGTAGTGGTCCTTGCTCAGTAGGGTTGTGGAATCATTGGGTATATGATCCCCTAGTCGTCATGTGAATTATATTAGGGTTGTCTTATCGTTGGTTTTACGATCCCCTACCCAGCACAATGTTTCTGTAGGGTTTCAGCATCATCATTTCGATCCCCTGCATCATGAGTTATACTAGATAGGGTTCCAGTATTTTCCTGACCTACTTTATAGGGGAGACAATCCTCTATCTGAGAGACGTGTTTCTGTCGACTGCCAGATCATGTTTTTGTATCCCCCAGTGGATCCTGGCAGTGATCCCCTATCTGTGAGATCCTTTTATATAGTTGTGGGTTCTGGTATCCCCTAGTGGATCCTAGGATTGACCCCCTATCTGAGGTGTTTGGTTTTTATGTTGTTTCAATGATTTTTCCTCAGTGATGGTATCCGACGAGCATGATCTCTGGGGTGATATTCAGAGATGTTTGTGGTGGACCCGATGGAGTGTATCTCTTGGGCATGTATCATGTGGGGTGATAGTGATTTTGTAGTGTGTTGTCCTAGTTTTGAACTATTTCTAGTGATGAGGTCAGTACCTCATGTGGCTTGTTGTGTGAGATGAGTATGTCTTGATTTACATGGTGTATGTATGGGAATACAACTAGTTTGAGCTGACTATCATGTTTAGTCAAGGATCGTAATTAGTTGGAGTTTCTCTATCATCTAGGTTCCATATTTTTGGGATGAGAAGACTGTTTCACTTTCAGTTTCTCTCTTTTGGGTTGTGTTTTTGGGGTGCTAGCTGATTATTTTTATACTCACCCCTACACGGGATTTTCCAGCACATGTTTATGTCTTGTGCAGACCACGTGCCTTTCAACAGAGTCCCAGGATGACCCATAGTAGGCGGAGCATAGTGAGTGGGTTTTATCAGGTTTCTGACCAGTGTTATGATGAGGATATTATAGGGAGTTGTTTTAGCAATATTTCCATCCTTCTGAACAGGTCGGACACATTACAATTTTCTTTTGGTGGGCACTGTTTTCCCAATTTGTAATTTTGTTTTACTCTGGTTTGGGATAGATGTATGCATGGATTTAATTTTCAGTTTTATATATCTCTGCACCATTTCAAGGTGGTGTATGTGGGTGCATGTGTATATGAACCTTAGGCTAATGCCTTCCAAGTTTATAATAGCCTACTCAGCGCCAGTAGCAAGCCCCTAACCTATTGGAGCTGGGCTTGGGGAGTTTCGGATCGAGCAACATTGAGCCGGGTCATGACTTTTTAAACTCAATGTCTAAGAATGGGGAAAACCTATTGATGATGCAGATGGATTGATTACTCCAAATCCTAGAAAAAATTAGATATTCATAGATTACTCTCACAATAAATGATCAATTGCCATATGTTCTTTGGATTTCTCAAAGATAGAAATAACTAGACCCGCTAAATCCCAAGCTATGATGAATAACTCATCTGGTGAGGAGACATCCCTGTCAAATGAAAATGTGAATTTAGATCTAGAATCTCAAATAGACAAATGATATGAATCATCCTACTAAAGAATCATAAATGGAGAAATTTATAAAAAGTCATACCTTGATATTAGATTCATAATGTTTAATAAGATGTTGGTTGAGGAGCGTAAACAAACTCCTTGATTCAATATGATCTCTATGCTTTTTATTTGTTTAATCTCATAGTTTTTCTTGATTTTATTATCTTTTGGAACTCACACTGATATAAATGGTGACATGCTGAACATTAGTCAAGGCCTTTTACTACTCCTTTCTCAGACATTCTTCTTGCTAATTCATTCTCACAATCCATTTTCATAGTGTTGCATGCAATAATCTTTGACAGATCATTTCCCAAGTTTGTTAATTTTAATTTTATGTTTGTGAATACTAATTGAATATTGTATTCGTGGATTTTTGTCTTTTGGGTTTTTGTATTAACATGGATGTATCTTTTCTGGATTTTTGTACTGCTACATGTGCATCTATTGGAAGATGACACTGTACTATCGGTCGACACCCCCAATAAATTTTTGATCCAACCCTTTTCAGGTTTTCTATTCATAATTCTAGTTTAGTGTCTCATGGACTTGTTAGGAATCATTTTTTCTGTTTTAACAATAGTATAGAAGCATGAGATAAGAGAATCATGTTGATAAAGAAGCAATGTTGCATAACATTTAGGATGTACAGCACCAATAAGACTTTGGGATGAGTATCCATTTCAACTCCTTTCGACCTGTCTGATGTTCATTCGGGCCTGTTTTTATGATCCAATTACCAGTGATGTGGAGGTGTTTCCTTCCATTCAGACAAGATGGATTTGTGGAGTACCCTTTGGAATGAGCTTCTCATGAATTTTCTAGATTTTCCTCAGTGTTTCTTGGTTTGAAATTTAGAAAATCCTGGTTGATGTAAACTTATTTCACCTAGTGTTTATACTGGTACAATTAATTTTTAATAAATTCCCTTGGGGAATGAATTGGGTGACAAATTCATCTCACTCGTTTTATTAAAAAATGAATTTAATTGAAAAAAATTCACAAACAAAATATTATGATTTTAACAACAATATTTTAATATGCCCATCATGAACTAAATAAATTATTAAAATTATATATATTAGAAATATATAATATAAAATCAATTTTTAATTATGGATTAGAAAAAATTATTTATTGGAATTTTTTTTTGAAAAACAACATTTTTTCTAAAATTATATTTAGTCATGTTTTTAAAAAATTATAATTTTTTAATAACTTATCTAAAAATTATTTTACATGATAAATTTGTTTCTAATAATGTTATCATATTATTCATAGGAAAAATTAAGAAATTTTTCTGATGAAAAAAATAATTTTTAATTGAATAGAAAAATAATATTAAAAATTTTAAGACATAGAATTTATTAATCAATTTGAAATACTAATTATGAATTAATTATTTATTAATTTATTAATCAAATTTATTTTATTGGAATATAATTTGTATTTTTTATTGATATAAAATCATTTAAAATATTTGCATTTTTTATTTAGAAAACCCCTTTGTTCAAGGAAACTACGGGATTAATATTAAATTAGATTCTAAAAATTATATATATTCAATTTGGGAAAATGTATTAAATATCTTGAATCATAATAATTTATACTAGATAATAGGATCGACATAATTTCAGTCCACAATGAATAGTGTAAATATTTAAAATTAACAACCACCTTTATTGTGAAAATTGGTCAACCGGCGGATTTAACTAATAAGATAGTGGTTAAAAATGACATAAAATATACACAAAATGAATTACATTTCCATAGTTAAACCATATATCCATTATATTTTGATGATATAAATTTTTAAGCATTGTGTCATTTGGTAAATGCGGATAGAAAATATTGTTTTCAAAAATTTAATGTGTGTCCTATCACCCACTTATAAAATTCCACTCCCTCCAGTTCCATATTCAAAACTCTCAAGACCATTGGATCGATAAAACACTAACAAAATATATTTAAAACATCCTTCTACACATTATGATGATTCTTTTCTTCTGAAAAATCAAAACCTAGTAATCTTAAAATGAGATATAAGGGAGATTTCTTTATCTGAAGGTAAATATCATTACAATGTACATTCAGTTTCTATATTCTATTACCAAATTAGATTATTTATTGAAATATCAAATATAATCACATTATTTTTTCACATAAAATTAGACGTTATATTGTTGATGAAAATATATTTTTGAATCTCCTCCTCTATAAATAGGTAAACATAATTGTCGATCAAGTTTATAGTAAACTACCTCCTAACCAATCGATGTGACTCAATTTATATAGATATATAACTTTATTTTATATTATGATAGATCTAATATATATATATTATTATTATAAAACTATAATTATAATTTTTCAATTACCTTATTACATTACATACCATTTAAAATATTATAAAGTTGATAGTAAATACGATGAACTACTGCCATATAAAGTGATTTGATTCATTAATCAAATATGATTTAAATGTATTGTAATATGGATACATACAATGAATATATGATATATATATATATATATATATATAACATTATAAAGACTATTTAAAAATTAATATATCACATACATCCTTTCCCTTCATGCAAGGAGATGAAATTCAAAAGTATGAAGATTGTATTCTATATCATGTATGACAGATGACACCAAGTGTGTAAGAGAATATTATATCCTATGAATTAATAATATATTTTCAATATTATAAAAAATTATTCTATTACATATCTTACAGTTCATGTGATACTATGTTATCCTACATTTCATGAAAATAATTTCGATGATATCTTGTATTTCATTAATGATCGATATTTATAAAACAAAAAATATATTATTAAAATATTATTTTTTTAAAAATAAAATATAACCTAGACATTAAATTATTATATGTGAATATTAATAAAATATTATCAATATATATATATATATTTTTAAATATTAAAATAAAATCAATTTGTTTCAAATTAAGTAAAAATTAATTTTAGAAAATGTTGAATAAAATGGTAATGTTTTTATTAACAACTATTTCTATTCTTACAATGTTTTTTAAAATAATAAATTATAATAATTAAAAATAGGGTATTAAATTTATATAATATATATATATTATGTTTTAAAAAAATTTATCTTTCATCAAATAGATTTTATAGGTATAACATTAGAATAATCCCCATTTTATTTAGAAAACATATATTTTTCTGAACGTAGTTTGACATATTATTAATATAGAACATAATTTAAATAATTTGTTTTGAACATTTATAAATTTTAGATAATTTAATAATCTTCATTTTTTTAAATTTGTTACATCAATATTATCATATGTTTAGTTTTTTATAAATTTCTATTGACTTTCTATTTTTGACAAAAAATAAAAGATGCTGAATTTAATTTCAAAATGTTGTTATCATAAAATTTAGTTATATGGTTAAATTATTTTTTTGTTTGTTTTTAATATTAAATATATATTATAAATCATTTATTCTTATTTAGTTCATTTAAATACATTTCAAATTGAAATTGTATGTGAAAAATTATTATTATTTTGAATATCATTATTTTTAAAACATTATTTGTGATCATGTTATAGAATTTAATTTTAATTTATTACTGACACTTCTTGGTTAAGATTTTTTAAAAATAGAGTCCATAATTGGAATCATACTAATTTATAAAATGAAATGAGGAAAAATTATTTGTTATCTGAAAATATTAGTCAAGGTAATTAAAATTAGTGTCTGTGATAAAGATATAAATTACACGAACCAATGACTGAACCTTTTACATAAGAACAAAAATAACATAGAAAAATGTCCAAAATACCTTAGATATTCCCATTTTAACAAAATAATATGTTTTATATTATTTGGATAATTATTTTATCCTCTAGAATTTGTAATAACATATGTGGAATTCCCTTTTATAAATTATACAAGAGTTCCACTCCTCATTTAATATAAATCGATGCTGAACCGTCCCACATATTCACACATCTGAAATTTAATTTCCGAAATAAAATAAAATAATCTTACAACATAATTATTCTAAAATAGTAGTCCACACCTTTGTAATAAAAATACCAAATGTATCCTTTTGGAATAAACCATTATGAGTTACTCAAGTAAGAGAGAACCATCTTTATGGACAACAATATTTTTATTTCCTTATCCTCTACAAAAAATTTACATTATTCCATGATAGTATGAAAACATTAGCACCCTAAATATACTTTTATAGTTAAATTTCAAGGATTATACCTACACCTAGACACACATACATAAAATGGGTGACAAACATACCAATTGAGTATAGTGAAATACCGCCTCTGGAAACAATGATTGTTTGTTTTTCCATAACAACCTCTCATGATAAGAATTATGATGGAATATGTTTTTTAACATGACATGTATGATATATATAATTTATTAATGTTTTTGAGATTTATAAAAATAATAATTTTATGTATTCCTTTTGGTGAGAATACGATAACATAGTTTATAGAAGTGTGGACTCCTACCACATCTAAGTGTTGTGATTCATTATTCTATACATGAATGTATAAAGGGTAGTTATAATAAAATTTTGTGGAATTTATGAAATAAATATTACACTATATTTATAATATTCATATATCTTATTTACTTTAAATTATTTTAAATAATAAAATGAAATCGATGCAGTGTTCATGTGTATGAAAGACCCTCCGTCTCTATAAATGGTGCATGTCTTATCATATCTATAAAATTTATCAATTATTAATAATAAATATATAAATAATATATTTTAGATTATAATCATTTTTTCATCCATTTTTTAATAAATCATGATCAAAATAATAATAACAAATATAACAAGTTAAACATTATCATAAAAATAAATTTACAGATTAAATGATGAAAATAATCAAATATTATTAAAAAACATTTAATAATATATTATAATAAGATAACATATGATATTATAAATATTATTGTTTTTATTTTAAAGTAATTAACATTATTTAATGAATTATTCATTTTGATAAAGGACATTAACCTAAAAGGAAACACAATTTTTTGGATTTACATCTTAGTTTGGTCATCTATGAGATTAATGTCATATTAACCTCTTACATTTTTCATTTGTTTTATATATTAAATATTTTGGTAAATTTTATGATGAATAAAATTTTCTTCATGGTGTTTAATTTTTTTTATATTTTTTCTGTTATTTGTTTTGTTTTCTATTCAATGTTTTTTTATTAATTAGATAATTCACCTCAATTCCATTAATTAAGACATTAATTATTATTGTGCAACTTATTTTATATAAATATAGTCTAAATATTACCACATTGAAATATTATATAAAGATTCATTTTTTCTTCATGATATTTTTTGAGTCAATTTTGTATTATTTTATCTAATAAGATTTGAATTATGTATTACAATGTTAAAAATAATTTCATAAAATAATTTGGCCTTTGGGTTATATTATATCCGTATTGTCGATATTATTTTAATATTTTTTGAATAAATTTTTAATATATATTTTTTTATTCCCACTTGTTTTTCTGGATTAAATTTTGAGACATTTACTATATAAATAATTTAATATCACATCTATGTTATGGAATATTCTATGGGTAATTTAAAAAAATTCATTTTATTCCTGATTTTTTACACATGAATTTATAGTGGTATAAATTATTTAATAATATCTTGATAAATGCATTAATTTTATTCTCACATTTTTATTCCTCATCGTTTTCAACAAATAGTACCATATTTGAAATCATTTGAAGTAAAAATGTTTTTGAAGTCTTCAATTTGAAAACCAAACCTAATTTTTCTCTTTAGTCGAAAGACTTGTTTTATTAAAATAAATTTTTTACTAAAAATGTTTTAAAAATTGTTTTTGACCATTTGAAAATAATTAAATAAATACATTTTTTCATTTTCCATTTTACAAATTATTGTAATAGAATCTTGTGTTCATTTTCTAAAAAAATCATTTTTCTATACTTTTTCTCTAGAAAAGGAAATTATTTTTTAGCTTGTATTCCAGTTAGGGATTTACCCACCATTATTTTATTGAATATTACTTTTCTTGGTTAAATTTTTTCATTCATTAAAAAATTATGAATTTAATTTCAATTAAAAGTATTTTATTAATGTTTTTAAAAATTAAAACGATATTTCCACAAGAATTTGTTTTAAATAAATTTTTATAATATTTTATCATCAATGAAAAATCAAATTTATTTTTAATCTACATCAGATATATTGTGTAGATACATTTTTTATTCATTATATTTCTCTTGTTTTATTGATTTAGAAAATCTTTTTCATTAAAAGACACTTCTTTTAATACATATTATGTCGACATGAAATATTCAATTCTATATGATCATTATATATTGAATTTTCCCTAATTATATAGACAATTATTCCTGGAAAATTTTTACTTCCAAAAACCAATATAATTTTTACATCATGTTTATAATTTTATTATTATTGGAAATTTTTTGGGAAATATTGAAAAATATATATACTATATTCAATAAAAATATTTGATAAGGCTTATTGATTTTTATATCTGAGGAATGCACTGGACATGTTGGGACAGGTGGGCCCTATACATTATATTTCCCATCTATACAATTACAGGTTATCATGAGATAAATTAGTTATTAAATTTTTTTTCTACCTATAGATTTAATCATTCATGATGATAGATTTTAATCATAGTGGTTTTTATGTTCCTGGAACATGACATAAACAATGAAGAATTACCTTCCATTTCAATATGTATTTATTATCAATGAGAATTTCAATATGAATAAGTCTACGGTTGCGTTTATTTCTCATTTCATTTAATAAATAACAAGTTTTAACTTATTTTATTTTTCATATTGTTTACATAATTTTGTATTTTTTTCGGATTACATGATATGTCTCTTCAATTATTACATTTACATAATGAATAATTTCATTTATTCGTTATTTCTTTTGATATGCATTACTCCTTCTAATCATTTGAGATCATAATTGTTTTCATTTCATTCTACAAGATTTCATGAATTACACTACGAATTATATGTAAGGAAATATTATATCGAATAATGTTATCCTCAAATGAAAAAAATTGTTTTTTAAGTACTATATTTTTTTATAATACAAGGTCATGTATATATCTCATTTACCAAAACTACTATATTCATTTTTACTTCACGATTTTATTCCTTTTAATCATGAAAATGTAATTATAGTAGAATCAACCAGAAATTTTTTGCTGTTTGGTCAATATAGTTTGTATAAAAGAATTATTAGTATAAACCATGAGAAATATATTTTTCAAAGCATTGAATGAAATACATGATCCGAAGGATTACATTGAGGATACATATTGAAGAAAATATTTAAATTTTGGCATGATTGATAATATTTGTATCTTCCTAGAAATATATCCCTTTCTGTATACTACATGATGATGTGATTATGGAACAGATGTACCTAGGGGAAAAATATCTAAAGAGGTGTGTCAGACTTGAATAAAACATAACCTGTTAGACAACAATGAGCCTCAATATGCACATGGTTTGACATATCAAGGGTGTATGATTAAGATGATAGGAATTTATATTTACAAAAAATTATGAGTGATTTTAATCAAAAATGATAATGAGAAACCTTGGATAAAACCAAATGTGTTATGATTTAGACATCCGAAAAATGATTATATGGTTCTCCCAAGATGATAATGGATACTCACACAATGGTTTTTTTAATTTATAAAATAAAAACATCAAAAGGATAAAATATAGTCCAAGGAAAGTCCTATATTTTAATAAATGGGTGGATTATTTATATATTGAGTTTGTATTCAAAACATTATTTAGAATGATATTTTGTTTTTAACCTTATTTCAAGGATTTCAAAAAAATTACTTTAAAAATATATTAATATGATTTTAGAAAAAGTCAACCTATACTCTAGGATAACATTCATTGTATCCTACAATAAAATAGCCCTTGAACCCATGACATAAGGATGATAAGTATTCTATGCATTCCACTATACTATGCAGTGTCCTAATTAAAATTTTATTGTATTTACATATAAAATTTGATCAATAAATATTATTGATGAATCCATAGTGTTAAATTTTAGTTTCAGTGATTAATCTATTAAATATATTTTCACTCAATAATAGTTAATGAAAAATCGAAATATATGTACTTATTTTATGGTGCTTAAAACATGTTAAATTTGTATTTTAGTGCTTCATACGTGAAAGTAATTTTTTGAATTTTCAATTCATAATTTAGTGGATACATTGGAAATAGGCCAATATAAAAACAAAAAATGAACATTGTTTTTATATAAATATTTTATGTAAGTATATTTAATTTTCTTCTGAGTTGAAAAATAAATTCATCAACATTAGAAAGAGTATCATAAAATAAAATTTTTGTCATAATACATTAATTTTTTAAACTGATGTCCTTTTAAATTATCATGGATTAACAGATTTAAAGCCCCCAATAATTGACTAATCATTATGTTTTTTGGGATTGGTGACCTTAGTCACTCACTATGAATATTTTTGGTTTTCCACTGTGTCCATATTTACACATTCAAATAATGTTATCATACAAAGAGAACTAGTTTTTTATATTAGAATATTTAAAAAATATTATTTTCTTTCTCTTTTATTAAGAGGATATTTTATTAATTCTTCTCATGGTGAGGGATTTCAACAAATTAATTTTCAAAAATTAAAACCAATATTTATTTATAAGGGTTTAAATTGTAAGGACACAATTTAATTCAGTTTTGATAGAATGTAATGCCCCCAAATTTATATATAATATAAATATATATGATAACATATATTGCACATGACACTAAAAGAAAAAGGGAATATCATATCCTAAGAAGATACAATATTATTAATTGTTTAAGTATATTTAATCTATGATGTAATGATAAATGCATGTTCTACTGAATTATGTTTGGTTACATGCAACAAATACATTCATCAATAGCTTTTATTTCACAAAAGACCTAATATTACGAAATAAAAATACATTATTAAAATATTTTTTATATTCTATAATAAGATATTACATATCCATTAACATAGAAGTTATTAATAGTGTTATCAAACATATAAAAATATTTATTTTAAATATATATATATATTGAATTATTTGGTTACCAATTAATTACAAAGTAATATAAGAACCAATGGGATATAAAGGGAATGTTTTTATTAAAAAATAATTTTATGCTCACAAAGACGTTTTAAAAAAATAAATAAAATTAATTAAAATTGCTTAATTATATTAATAATATATATATATATATATATATTAAAATAAAACCAAATAATTTTTACATTCATACAATATATTTTATAGGCATAAGATAATAACAAAACCATCGCTACGTATACATGTTTGTATTTTTCTGATGATTTTTTACAACCTTCTAATGGTGAACAAATTTTAAATTGAGATTTTTAACAATTAATAAATTCCATAAGTCAAAATAAATTATTTTAAAATTTGAACATACAAATTATCATACGATTTATTTTTTATTTTATTCTGAGATGTTTCTTTTTTGATTAATCTTGGAAAATGGGGAATTTTAATTCAAAACTACTCTTTTTATCTAATTTATTTATAAGGAACAATTATATAATTTTTATTTTTAATAATATATTTTTATATTTATATATAAATAAGTGAAATTAAGTAAATTTTAATTAATTTCACATTGAAATTTTATGTAAAATATTTCGAACAAAAGAACAATTTTTCTAAAAAAACCTACTATGTTGCCACATATGTGGGATTCAATTTACATTAACTTATTGAAATTATGAGATTATAATTCTAAAGAATGAATTCCACATTAAGATTCAAAATAATTTATAATTTTAAATATTTTCAAGTTGGTTTTTACCAAAATAATATTGAATTTAATTAAATATATTTACTATGTTTAAGGAAAAAATAATATTCATTAGGGACTAAAACTAAATATTAAGGTTCAAAATGTTCTAGAATATTGTAAAAATTAATATTTATGTTAATTTTAAACTATTGAATCAATTTTACTTAATTTTGTTCATTATTTGATCTAATTTTTATAAAAAAAATATGTGTTCAATTATATTTTTAAAATATTACAATAATAAAACTCCTCATCCAATATAAAAGAAATCAACCATCTCACTTATTAACTCCTCTCAATTACATTATATCACTGAAAATATAAAAAATTAATATCCCAATATCCATTATCTATTCTTATAATCACATCCTAGTGAGGAAATCAATTCAAGGAAGTCTTTGGGTACAAATCGAAAGGATTTACCCTAATACAGGTAAACTTCTTTAATGATTACTTTAGATTGATTTAGTTCCACACTCCTTAATTTATATTTATAAGATTAATATATTAAAAAATGAAAATAATAAATATAATTATATCTTTTAGTTCTAATGGGTCGATATAAAACCACCCACAATTCAATTAAATGGATAACGAGCTTACCGTTTGTGTATATTGAATGACCACATAAAAAATAATGATCATTCATTTTTCACTTTACCTCCTTTCATTGATAGAATTAAAATTAAAAATTATACTTATATGATATATATTATATTTATAGTTACTTAATTTTTTTAAATGTAAATAAACATTCTTTTATGCTTTCTACATTTTGGGAATAATATAACATTGTTTTGTGGAAGTGTGTATTATCACCTCCTCAATGTAATACGAGTCATTCACAGTGTAAATTGAATATGAAGAACTATTTTAATATATATATGTTACATATATTTCATAAACGTGAAACAATAACTATAATATAGATATATATCATTTAATTTTAATACTTTTTAATATGATAATAATATGAAAGTAGCATTTATTCACATGTATTACCTATTATCCCCATGAACAGTCCAATTCATTTTCTTCTTATTACTATTATGATTATAATTAATATCAATATACTAAATATATATCATATTCATATCATTATTTACCTCATGGATATTATCATATAATGAAAATATAAGAAGAACAAATAATAACAATTTACAGCATACTCAAAACACATGAAAATTAACACCTCAAATAATTAGAATAATGATAGATGTTTATCAAATTGGTGATATGATATTATATGAATATAATATATGAAACTATTAAAATGAGAATGTGTTTGATATATTATAATAATATTTTTGAAAACATTATACAAGTGGTTAAGGGATGATCACTGGAATCAAACCTCAAGGTATATGAATTTTAACAGACATTATATTTTTGTGAGAAAAATGTCATATTCACCACTTAATACATTTGGGTGTAGTATCTATTACACATATTTTAAAATTATTTAATTAAATATTTTATTTTCATGTTTTATAACTATTTTATATTGTGAATATTATTTTTTAGGTTTTTGATTCATGAGTTGCAATGGAGTAAGGGAATTCATCCCAATTTCTGTTATCTAAGAAATAATTTATTTTTATGTACCTAATTATATATATATTGTGTACATAATGTAACAATTGAATTAAATTATCATGACTAATTTATTCATTAAGATATATTTAATTTAGTTGAATTATTTCATAAAATTTGTTTTTAATTAGGAGTTTCCAAGTGGTAAAAAATTGTGTAACCTAATTTATTTATATGATTTATTTTATATAGTCATTATATTTAATATTATACTATTATTCATATAATAATTGTTTATTATATATTGTTGGATATCATATTATATTATTATTATTTCAATTTTAAATATATATTATCTTTATTAATTTATTTTCATATCAACATTTTTGGCATTTTCAATGGTTTATTTTAAAATATAATTTTTTTGCGATTCATTAATCATGAGTTTCCATCATAGGACATTAGTGGATAATATTTTAATAAATAGTTTAATTTTATTCTCTTGTGGTTATTCATGAACTTTTTCATGTAATAGTACCACTATTTCTTTATATGGTACTAAGATGTTTTAGAAAAATGTTATTATGAAAACTGATTTGTATTTCTCTTTAATCTGAGAAACTATTTTCTTCAAAAACAATATTTTCTGAATAACTATTTTCAAAATTGTTTTTGACCATCCCAAATGATTTATTAAATAATTATTTACAAATTTGAGTTTTTAAAATTATTTTAAAGTATTATTATTGTTTTATATGAATAAGGATCATTTATAAACATTAATCTCTACAAAAGGAATGATATTTTACCTTGTAGGATGTATACCAATTTACCCGATGTCATTTGTTATAATATTCCTTTGACAGTTTAATGGTATAAATTTTTTTATAAAATGTTTTCAAAAGTTATTTTAAAGTAAAATTATTTTCAATATATTTCTCGAATAAAAAAGATATTTTTCTTAAAAGATTTTTTTTTCTAATCATTGAAGACAACAACAATTTATTTTTACTCAACATGGTATATTTGGTATTCATATTATATAATTTATTTATCTATATTTTTTAAAATATATGTTCATATTGTTATTATTGAAATTCAATTCCATGATTCCATTATTATCCCCATGATATATTCAATTTTCTGTTGTCATTATACAGTGAATTTAATCTAACTATCTATATCGTCTCTCATGTATATTCTAATTACCCAACCTGAATGTCATTTTTAAATACTATGTTTACATTAAAAGTTATTTAATTTATGTTTAAAAATTGATAAATATGAATCCATTACCTTGTACAGATATTATATTTTAAATATTATTTATTTAAAATGAGGAATACTTTGGAAATGCATTGGCGGGTTTGGTGCTTACATTGAATAGCCACTCAATGCATCAACTTGATATCTTGAGAATCATTTGATTCTAAAATTATATCGGTCTTTAGCCTTTCTTTAATCTTTTTGGACGATTTATCTTTACAAAATATGTTTTCATGATTCTAATACTTGAAATCTAATAATTATGAATTTAATATATTTTTATGTGTTCAATTTTTGAAGCAAATATCATTGTCCTGCTATGGTGGGTGACCTCCTTTGATGAATAGCCACTAGATAAGACATTTTGTAGATGTTTTTGGCCACCCATGATGAAAATCCAATAGGAGTTGATTACCACTCAATGAAAATGTGTAGTAACCTTTAATTTCGCCTCTACATCCATTGTTATATATGTTGTGTCCATGTGAAATATTATTGGTATAAGGGTATTTTTATTCTTCTTCTATGTATTTTGTGTTCTAATTATTAACCATTCCCCATTTTTTACACACATACTTCTTAGTTCATTAATTATATAGCATGTGTCATCATTTATTACATTTTAATAATGACTATTTTCATTGATTCATTATTCCTTCTACTATACATTAACATTATTGATAATTTCATCTAAACCTTATTTTTTCATTTCCCCATGATTTCATGGTTTTTAATGAGATATATACAAGTAAATCAAAGATTTAAAATTTTTTCCTTGTAATAAAATAATTATGTTGTAATTTGATTATTTATTTTTGACGTAAGACTCATTTATGTATTTCACTTACTAAGACTACAAATATCTTCCATCATTCGGGATATGATTTCATGATATCATGACAATGTAATGGTTGTAAACAATCGATCTAGGATTATAGTAATGTTACACTACATATAACTCGATTATGAAATGTCATCATCGCTTGTTCATAAGTATGTCATGCATTCTCCATTAAGTGATGTGATTCATTTTATCTGTACAATTTCCATGAATCGTTTTATAAAGAAATATAATGAAAAAATATTATATTTATAACATTATTATTGTTGATGTGATTTATCGTTACCTTTTTATGAATAGTTAGTACATTCCAGACAAAACTGACATGAAAAATCATGGAAATTAACACCTAAAACAATGAAAATAACAAAATAATATAAAAAACTAGGTTGTAAATTTTAATATAAGATAATAGATGATATTTATAAAATAAAAATATTTATGAAATAAATCAATAATAGTATTATAATAATTTAAAATAATTTTAAATAACAATCACCAAAAACATGAGTGAAACAAGGAAGTTTATCCCAATTTACGTTTTATATGGAAATATTTGTTAATATATAAATATGAACATCTATATGGTTTATATATTTCATAATTAATGTATTAAAAATGAATTTTGATTTAGTATGTATTTTATTTTAGAATCCTGTATTACTTATGAATCAATGGACACCTCTCATTCATTGTTTATTTTTGTGAATAATAATATTCTATAGAGATAATCAATTATATAACATATTTTTTAGTTTTATATTACATTTCTATTAAATATACATATTCTTTAAAATTTAGAAATTGTTATTTTAAAAATATTATATATTTCTTGACATAGATATATTAAATTGAATGTTATTAAACTATATGTGGTAATATTAATAAATCCATATTAATTGCATAATATAGATATTTAGAGAAAATGAAAATTTATCATTTATCAAATCGATCATTAGATATATAGTGAATTATTTGGACATATTGTAATGTGTGAGGCTTCATTATAGACAAAACCTCAATATATTGGTATTGTCAAGAGTTGGATTGTTAAGATATTATTATATAGGGTTTACCGATTTTATAAAAAATTCTTGTGAATGGTCATAATAGTAGAAGAATAAATATTTATATGTTAATGAAATCAAATAATTAATAGTTTCCTTCACTGTGAATTCATTTATTATTATAATACATGATATGTTATGTTTTTTTTTATTTTTGGATTCATTTAATTATATATTTTATTGTTAAATGGAATCTATGTTCCTGTATTTACCTTTTGATATTGATTATCCATTATCGATTCATAATATATTCCATTGCACATAACACATACTGATCATTTGAGCTATCTCGTATCCTATTTATTTTCCCTATTAATTGAAGATAAATCAGTTGAAGGATTTCAAGTATGCCGAAATATTTTCATTAATATGATTTTTATTTATTTCACAATGTAAAAAAGTATCATATAGGTATTTTATTATGAAAGACTACTAAATTAATTAGTTATTAGAGATGTGATGTGTTTTACCTTATGATTATGTAATAAAAGAGACACTAGATCCTAGTTTATGAAGTTAATATCATTATTTGGATGCACATGGACAAGTGTACCCTATATTTAAATAGTATTGAAATTACTTATTTATACCCTCCTATTAAATCATGTACATAAATTTTAATATTGTTTAATTAATAAAATGCCTATAATATTTTCCTTTCCAAAAAATGATGAAAAAATGTTACCATGTTTTTCATCAAATGAATTTGAAGGATAATTTAAAATTTTTATTATTTTTTACCATATGTGAAATGTAGATGAAAATATGGGCATTAAAAATATTGTTTGGAAATATTAATGGAAATAAAATAAAGTTATTTTAAAACAAATAATGAATTAATTTTCTGATACAACATGAAAATAGGATTAAAATGCAGCTGGAAAATAAATTTATGAAGAATCCCATTAACTAGTGAAAAACAATTAGAATCAAAATTCAAACATGTATGATATATATCCCAATCTAATGTATCAATATATCCTTCACAAACTCATAGTACACAACTATTTCTACATTGAAGGTATAGTATGTCATTATTAATTCAGATCATCATATAAAGGAACTATGATTAATTAAATAAAAAATAAAAATAGATATGACTGAATTCATTGTGGAATAAATTAAGGAATTTTATAGGAACTTTAAACATTATGAAAAACCTTTTTACACTCATAAAACTGATTAATAATCCATATGAGATAGTAAAATAATTTCATTCTTAAATAAAGTAATCAAATATATATTGATAACTCAATTTTATTGAAAATAAAATTGTTTACACATATTGATAAAAATATTCAAAATTAATGTTTCCATAGTATTATAGTACAAAAGGATACCTTAAGAGTTTATAATAACATGGATAATCATTATATATCTCTCTCCTTTTATACATCATTCTCTTACATAGGTATCACAAGTCTGTCTGACCAATGTAATATAAAAACATATATCTAATGATTTATATTATTCATCTTCTATTTTAGTTCAAATATCTTTATTAATTTACACAATAATAGTAAAATTAAGTAGAAATTGATTACAACCACATAATGAACTTGTAAAATAATCATGAAAGTATAATCGTTCATGATTGTTTTCTAGGGTTGAAAGAAACAATATGTTTTTCCCAAATTTAGGTTCATAATATGTTTTTTCATGGGTTATATTATGACCCCTGAGAGATTCATGTATTTATATTTCTTTATTATAGTAATTTAGATAATAGATTAAAAAAATCACAATACCACTTACAGATGGTTAGAGACAACGAGGAATGGTTAATAAATCATTTTATTTAAAAATAACTATAATGATTTAACTATAAACAAGAAACCTAATACTACTTCTATACATCTCAAAAATTATACTCTAACTCTCTTCTTGTAAAAATAGAATCATAAAATGTAGTGATCTATGTTGGTCAGCAAGGGTAAACATATGTGTTGTTAATTTAATTTCATTAGTGATAATAAGGTGATCATATGTGTATAATCATGAAATTTATGAAAATTATACATTTAAATATATATAATGTAAATAATTTTATATTTATTTTATTAATATAATAGACTAATCAACACAGTGTATAATCATGAGTTATTAAACACAACCTATAAGAGAGTAAGATAGACATGATAATAAATATGGAATAGTGATAAATTTTAAATAATGAACTAAATTAGCAAGAGGAAACATTAAATTCATGAGCAATGGAATTAGTTATCATTATTTTTATCAACTAATCATAACCCTATATTACACATCTCATGCCATATAAACCTTTTTCAAACTAATATCATGGTGATATAAGACACCATCCATTATTCAGAATTACCTAATGTGACACATGAAAACAATCATTCCTCACATCATAAAAAATACATGGAAAAAAAATTAGAATTTATTCCCACATACCATATTACACATGGAATAAAAATGGGTTTTAATATTAAATTGGGATTAACATCTTTTAAAAATAAAATCATCCAAGAAAAATATTCCTAATTAAATAATCTATCATAATATGATATACTAGTAGACAGTAAATGAGTAAAAAGATATATCAAACAACATTATTGTTAAATACAAGTCATTCATGAGACTAATGAATATGTGGTGATTAAAATATAGGTAATAGTTATAAATTTTTAATAATAATATCCCCAAATAATTTTTTAATAGAATCTTGGTGAACGAAAAATATTAATTGACCAAAAAACTATTATATACAATGAAGAATGAAATTGAATTGGAAATCAACATTATATAATGAATTCTATTATGATGGATAAAACCATGAATGAATCATTACTCTTATTGGGAGGGGAATTAAATAATCATTCATGAAAAATATGGTGTTATTTATCGTATTCATGTGGACATAGATCTAGTAGGTGATATTTTAATTATAATTAAAGTAGATAATAAAATAATTAGGACTTTTAGACAAAAAAACATTTCAAAAAATTTATGAATTGATCATATGAAAAAATTAAAAAATGTTACTTAAACATGGATAAGATTAATTATAACACCCCTGAAAAAATGAGACTTCAAAGGATAAATGTTACTACCCATGTAAACCAGTTACACCTTTATTTTTTGGAGCATATCTGATTAGAACTCAACAGTTAAGAATGCTTGTCCTAGAGATGCATGGGGTCAAATGAAACGGTTCATAGACCAGTGAGGTGGTCATGACAGATGGAATCAGAGCCAATACCTAGTTGAGAGTGATTAGGCACTATATGGGGTTGAAAATTGGGGTCCATAATGAGGGCGTTGGTATTTACAGGGGTGGATAATGTAACACCTCATGAAAAGTGAGACTTAAATGGCTAAATATTACTACCCATGTCATCAAGGGGCTTTTTTCTTTTCATAAGTATATCTGATTAGGACTCCATAGTTAATCATGTGTATACTGGAGTAGTATTCCAGATGGGTGACCTTCTGGGATGATTCATAGGGTGTGTCTGAGTCATGGAAAAACACACTGAAAGAACATGTGTTGGCCTATGGGGACAGTCATTAGTCTAATAACTGGACCTAGTGATTAATAGCCCATGGTGTGCTGGGAAGGCAACCAAGGTATTACAAGAGACCCATGGGGTCAGATGACAATGTACATGGCGCGGGGGTCATGATAAATAATTTTTCATGACCTGTCCCACCAGGCCTATGCCATGACTGCCCCAAGCCCACCATCCCTAGGCCAGGGGAAGGATACTAGCACAAAAGGTGTAAATCCCTAAACTGGGAAGGAATTTCCTTCATAACTTGAAGAAACCAACAATAGAGTATGAGCTAGAAACAAAAAACTAAATAAAATTAATACAAAAGGTGTGCTGACAAATAAAAGGAGGGCCATAAATACAATCCCAAATGTAAAGTACAAGTAAACTGAATGTAAAAGTAATGTAAAAAGGTAAAACGGCTCCTCGATTGTCCACTGGGAAATCCTACTTTAAGGGTAGGTATAAATATCCTCCATAGCACTCGACGTCCATCCATTTCCTCCGTGTACAGCCACGTCATGTGTTCCAACTCTAGGTACCGTCCAGTTCTAGTACACTCATCCTCAGTCAGTGTTGTCCATCTTCTGCATCTAACAAAATGAGGTGCAGGCATAGACCGTCCGAGTTGAGTATAATGATACTCAGTACGGACCCCAAGACCCTCAAGGTCACACAAAACCACCAACGATAAACCACAATGAATGAAATAAACAGATAAGCCCACATAGGTATATTCTCATACGTATACATAAGTTATCAAGTAATCTATCTCAATAATGAGGTAAACACAAAATTTTCTAACTCATCTCAAAACCAGGATTTTATTCTAAGGGTAGTATCAAGTAACATCCCCAGTCACACTGCAGATACCTCGGATGTTGGTGAACTCCTCCACTATCAATTACAGTGGTCCTATCGTATCACCATGATACATCCCACTAACCCTGGACTACTGAGGTACTCCTCCCATCAAGTATCGTGGGTCTGCTTCATCACCAAGGCACTCCCCATCGCGGGACTACCGTGTCACCTAGGTGCCCCCCCTCATAGCCTGCTAAGGTACTCCTCATGTCGATTATTGTGGGTCTTCCGTGACACCAAGGTACTCTCCACTGTGGGTCTGCCACAACTCCCAGGAACTCACAACTGGGCTAGTCGAATCACTACGAGTAAAATTAGTCAGAAGTTGTCAGGTCTTAGCCAGAAACTGGGTTCTGAACTAAACTCTCTCTTCTCCAGGAGGATCCACTCCATGAGATATAGGTTGATAATCCAAATCTCATGAAGTCATATGTAGAAGTATCTCAATGGTCCGCTAAGTCATTGAGGTCTCAACACAATAGACATCGCGTCATTCAGATGACTGATATGTGAGTTATTATCCTTTTAGTCTTGAGGGCCCGGTTGGATTCGTGCACTATCAAAAATGATAGTATCTCAACTATACCCTAGAATCTAGTGAGGTATACTCAAATGGACTGTTGCACTCCATGAATACCATAATTGCTGATGGTTCCCCAAACGGTCATCTGGTGCCAAAGATATAGCCAATGAATGTAAAGGGTTTGGTAGTGGGACCAGATCTGGTCCGATTCAGTCAGACCGACCCTCTCCGACCCTGTTAATGACAGCCTGGTCTCGGTCAACCCGGTTAGACTAGTTGGGTTTGGCCCGACCCATTGGGTGTACTTGCCTGTAAGGTTTGGCCCAGCCCGTTGGGCCCAGCCCAGCAGGCCGCGTGGGTGATTCGTCCCGGGCTGGGGGCCAGTTCGTCCCGGAGGGCATGGCCGGGCTGGTTCAGCTACGGTGTCACGCATAGGGCTGCAGACTGGATCGGGTGGTCGGCACTGCTAGGGCGCAAGTTCGGTCAGGTGGCGGCTCAGCCATCGTGGGTCTACCGTGTCACCAAGGTGCTCCCCCTCGTAGTCTGCAAAGGTACTCCTCCTGTCATGTATTGTGGGTCCACCGCCACACCAAGGAGCTCCTCACTGTGGGTCTACTGCAAATCCAAGGCACTCCCTATTGGTCTAGTCGAATTACATTGAGTCGAATCGGTCCGCAGTTGTCAGATCTCAGCAAACTACTTGGTCTTTTCAGAAATCTATCTCTTCTCTAGGATGATCCTCTCCATGAGATAAATGTTGATACTCCAACAGTCATGAAGTCACTTGTAGAAGTATCTCAGTGGTCCTCCACATCATAGAGTAATGAATGAAATATAATGTGTTTTAATCTGACACTCGATATGTGATTTATTAGACTTTTATTCTCGGGGGCCCAATTGGATTCGTGCACGATCCAACCTGACCGTATCTCAACTATACCCTAAACTCCAGTAGGGAATACTCAAAGGGATCGTCGCACTCTAAAAATAAAAGATCCACTGATGGTTCATCAAATGGTCTTCCGATGTGAATGATATGGTCAAAGATAGTAAAGGGCTTAGTAGTGGGACCGGGTCCAGTACGACCCTATCAGACCAACCCAGTATGACCCAGTATTTGCTAACCTGGTCTCGTTTGACACAGTCAGAACAGTTGGGTCTGGCCAGGCCCATTGGGTGGGCCAGCCTGTTAGGTTAGGTCCAGCCCACTAGGCCCAGCCCAGCAGGCTGTGTGGGCGGTTCGGCCCAAGCATGGGGCCGGTTCGGCTCAGATGGCGCGGCCAGGCCGATTTTGGCCATGCTGCCATGAGTGGGGGGGGGGGAACGGACAACCTCGAGAGGTCAGCGCGTCCAGAAAACCGGTTTGGTTGGGTGTCAGCCTGGGAGGCCGAGTGGCTGAGAGCCGAGAGGCAGCTGGTAGGCCGACATGCCGACATCGAGCGGCCTGGCAGGCCGGCAGGTGGGCCGGTGGGAGTCCGATAGTTAGGCCAGTGGGATGCCAGGGAATTCGGTGGCAGTGTGGGACATGGTATTGCAACTGGAGGGTCATGGTTCGGCCTGGAGTGTGGTATGGTCAGGGCACATCGAGGCTCGTTAAAGCTGTGCGAAGTGCAGAATTTTCCTGTTGCCTTTGTCACCTTCATCGCTGCTTCATTGTAAAGTCGTCATGATGAAGATCATCACAGACAAGAATGACGGAGGGGTTAAGAAATTCTGGTTAGTCTCACACCCTCCATATTAAGGGTGGTAACATTTGGCTAATCAATAAGTAATAAAGATCAATTTAAAATGTTTCTCAACCTCTGCATTAATTCTTTTCCAACCTATGTACATAATACCGAAGGTAATATTACTAAAATTAACCCCTTACCGTGATTTTTGGTCATCGACGGAGCCACGTGGAAGAAGACGGAGGAGATCATCCATCATCTGATCCACCATACACATGAAATCCTGACATCATGTGTTAGTTTTTTGAAAATGATGTTTAGGGAATTCGGTCGCCGAAGATATCCCACATCGGTTTCCTCGGAGTAAGAATTTGATGTCACTACATGCCAGCGTTATTCGTTGGAAGAACACGTTCATTGTTCTTCATTGAGAGATGGTTTTATTCGTTGGAGAACTCTAATTCTCCCAAGCTCTCCTCTCCCTAATATTCATCCCAAATTCCAAAAGTAAATAGATAGCACCTCCAAATAATATATTTTCAATTATTTTATTTTGTTTGGTTTAAAATTCAAATTGTAGAATTCAATTAAAATAAATGGCTCAATTAATTAATGGTTAGGATTTGGAATAATAAATTATTCATTTGATCAAATAATTAATGAGGGGGTGGTGTCACCATAAATGGTAGAGGAGATCAAGGGGATCCCCATAATTAATGAAGGGAGTTGAGATATTTTCCTCTCCTCCCATTAATAGGGGTTGGGTGGTCCCCACCCCTATTAGTCAAATTGGGAGGTTATCTGGTCTCAGGTGGTCCCCACCACATTAACCCCACATGGGATGTTGAGGTATGGCAGTCCCCACCACTATAAAATCTCATGGGAGGTTATGGCCTGGTGGTCCCCATATCCAACCTCCATAAGGAGGATATAGATCCGGTGGGACCCACTTACAAACACCCACATGGCGGCTCAAATAAAAAACGTGAAGCTAAATTTATTTTATTATCATCCATGAAAACCTAAACACTAACTTTTATTCTTGACCCACTGCCATCAATATGATGGTATCCTTAAATGAATACCAGCATTGCGTGTTTGACGGAGCCCATTGATTTCAATTTCAAGAATAGGTTCAATGTTTATAAAAACCTGATCGTTCATTTACTGAACGTACCTAAACTAAACTTCAGAAATTGATTCCAAGCACACCAGGCCTCAGAATCACAAGCCGTCATTTTTCACGAACTCGTAAAATTCATATGTATTTACGGCAACAAATTCAACAGAAATTCTAGGTATTTACATTAATTATTTATAAATAACCTGAGATCAAAGTGAGATGAGTTATTGTAAAATCTCAATTACGGGGGAATGATTTGTTCACCTCGGAAAATATAATAAGAGATTACCTTAATAAATTAATGAATATAGCATATGATAAGATGTTAATGTTTTTAATAAATCCTTCTAAAAAAATGAAAAGTTGTATAATATGGAATTAATAATTAATTAAGACAAAAATAAGAATATTTTCGTTATAATCCAATAAATATATACAATGAAAAGGTAATGTTCCTAATAATGAAGTAGTAAAAACATTGATTTCACATTTAATAAACCCTTATAGTGAAATATGAGTGAATGTGAAATGAAAAATAATATGAACAGTTTATCCCCAAAAAATATTAATTGGATATTTTTTTGGTTTTGTCAAATTTTATATATTACCAAATATATTATATTTATAAAGTATTCATGATTTAATAATATGATTTACCACTAATACATTATACTATTTATTAACATTTTCATAAAATACCACTTTCAACATGGTATGTTTCCATTGAAATAAATATAAATAAAAAATTATATATATCTTTAAACCCAAAGGTATATGTTAAAATACATTATGTAGGAAATAATGCAACCAAATTAATTATTACATGTTGTAAAATATCAATCTCATTATAAGAATATATGTTTGAGATGAATAACCCCATACATATTGAATAATTTTTTTATTAAAAATACAATGACATAAAGAACCTGAAATAAATCATTAAAATTAATGAAATATAATAAAATCATGATTCAATATTTTAAAATTTATGGGAAATTGTTTCATTTAAAATATGGTGTAAAATAATATGTTTTCACGAAGAGATTAATAATTAGGACAATAATCAATTAACATAATTCCAAACATCCATTATGTCACTTGAATATCTCATGTAACAAAGTTAACTATATATGTAATTAATTTTATAACATTATTAATTTTGATAAAATTAAGTATTCATTATTCTCTATTTTTATATTAGGCAACTATTATCTATTTTCAATAATAGGTGTGAGTAATCGTGGTTATTCTTAACTAGTTTTTTAAAAAAGTGTCGTTCATAATTGATATCCAGAACCTAGTAATTAAAAGATAATAAAATTTATTTTAGTTGATGTTATATAATTATTTATATTGTTATAATTTTGTTCTTTTAATTTTTTGTTATAAATATTTTATAATATAATGGTAATGAGTGTGTTTATGTGAGTATTAACAATACAAAGATTTTATATTAATTAATGAGTATTAAATTAATTCTACATTTACTAAATGAAAATAAAATATTATTTTTTTATTTATATCTTATATTATCATTACTTATGTTCGCTTAATCACCAATGATATTATGTTATTTCATCTATCAATTTGGTGGTATGATAGAACCTAACATTAAATTATGATAATTAATAGATTATTTTGAATTTGAATATAGTGTTTTGTTCATAAAATCGATATTATGGAAGAATAATGGTATTATATATAATTTCAGGTTGATGAAACATAGTTTAATATATCATTAATTAAAAAAATATTATTTTATAAATATTTTCTACATTATGTCATTGGAAAAGTATCCAAAGCCACAAACATTTAACATTTTCATTCTTCAATAAATGATAGGGTATGAAGACAGTTTTTAGTTTGTACATTAATATTAATAATTATATAAAACACTTCACATTTATTATTAAATTACATTATTATTATTAGATAATAGATTTAGTGGTAAAAATGGAAGTCATCACATTGTGGAGGGGGTATTTTGCACAACACTTGAATGGTGATTTTATTTTTCATTATCAAAAAGTAAAAATGTGATTCAAAATAATTAACTAGTGATAATATTATTTAGTATAGTAATAGTAAAAATCCAATTACATAAGTATTATAATATTATATTACCATAGTAAGAATTTAATGGAATTAATATTTGAAAAATATACTCATGGGGAAAACATAGGCTCTACATTAGAATACTGTATAAAAATTGAAGCATTAAGAATGTATCATATTACTAGAGTATTATGGAAATGTCATTTGGTTATAATAGAAATATAATATTAAAATTTTATTGTGGGAAATTGAATTTTAGATATTTCAAATGAGATGGAGATAGACCCATTTTATTAATAGTGGGATTGACATTTTTTTATAAATATTTATTCTTAATATAAAATGATCACATGTTTTAAATCATGATAACACTCCATAAATTATTATAATAATCTAAGTGATGATTTAAATTGTATAATCCTTCAACCATTCTTTTTTTTCATACACCACTTAAAAAATTTTTTAAACCATTTCCATTTACCAATTTTCCTTGTACAATTTTTATTTTTACTATGTTAAATATTATATAACAAATATATTTAATTATGTCGAACAAATAAAATGAACCTCATTAAATAATTTTTATCTAGTATCATAAAAAATGAGAACTATTTTAAGTTAAATATTTTATTTAAAATAAAACTAAATTTTTATATTAGCAAATCAAATTCATAAAAACATATTCTTTTGAAAATTGGTATTCTTAAGGCTAATATATATATAAGGTAAAATAATAAATATTGTTGAATTTAATGAATTTATTTTTTAATTGTAATTTTTCCATTAAAAAATATCATTAATTTTTTTAAATATTATGTGAATAAATGAATAATCCAAAAAAATATTTTTTGAAAATATTATTTAATTCAGTAAAATAACTATCCTAGGTCTTCCAAATTATTTATAATAATTTTAAAATTGATTTTTTTTCATAAAAACATTTTAAAAAAATTAATATATGTTCTAAATATCTCGATATTACTAATAATGTTTTATATTTACTTTTTTAGTTATTATTAAAATATTAATTACTTAACTAAAATATTATTATCTTTGGAAAATCCTGAAAATTCTTTTTAAAATAATAATCATTATAAAAATATGAAAATTAGCATTATTTTATAATACTTATATTTACTATTTGATAACATATTTAATAACTAAAAAATATAAAATCTATTGATAAGCACTTTTCTGGTAAAAAATTACTTTTTAAAATATTAACAATTATTATAATTGTTTTTTATCCAATACCACTATAATAATATTTATTATATTAAATAATAATCAGATATAAATATTGAAAATATATTTAGCTTTATTAAATAAGTCAAATGAATGTGACATTGTTTTAATAAAAATATGTATATTATGTTCTCGTTAATGTTATAAATGAATTATTAAATAAAATTTAATTTTTCATTAATGTTCCATTTTCAAAATGTGTAAATTACATATGGAAAATAAAATTTTATAAAAAATTACATGATTATATCATAAAAATATCAAATTAAAAAGAATATTACAAAATCTACCATGTATCTAAATATAGGTTATTTAATGGTCATAATCAGGGGTGGTGATTCCACAAGCATGGTTTGAAAATAATATTCTATGAGTTTTAACTTATCATTGATGTGATTCTTCTCATACAATAATTGCTAGAGTTCAGCTTGTGATAATTCTATAGAAAACAATATTAATGATACTTCATTCCCATTCTCAGATAAATATTATTTCTAAGGATGTCTTATGCTATGAAATTGATCATATTTCATTTTTTGATTCAATAATTTTGTAATATTACAACATCCTACAATATTAGCTAATATAACAACTATATAATAAAAGAAAAATTCAATTTTAAAATATCATGGTTTTTTTGGTGATTCATTTAGAAATATGCACTTATAGAATATTTATTTATATTGAAATTTATGGTTGTGAAACTCTACCACATTAAATAATTTTTTCATTTCAATAATTACTATCCAAACTAATGAAATAAATAATTTTGTCATTATGATAATGATTTCTAAATATTTGATTTAAATAGTGGTATTAACCATAATAGCATGGATAATTATAGGAAACTCATATTTTCTTTCATATTATACATATCACTATTTTATGTTTCATGCTAATCTTGTAATAGAAATAATTCATAGTGTAATGGTAAAGGCTTATATAAGGGATTCCTTTTTTGTAGAGTTTTCATCAATTGAAATGTAGTGATTATTTACAATATTTTGTTTTGAAATTTGACATGTTATCTCCCAATTTAATTTTAATTTATTTTAGAAGGATATTTGTAATAATTTGAAAAAACCAGATAAAATAAATCAAAATAAAGAATAATGATATTTTAAATAGTTTATTTCGAAAATCATAACAGTGGGATAAAATATTCTCACCAGTATATGTTATTATCAAAAGAATTTGTATTATGTTTTCTAAGCGACAATTTAATGTTAATAAAAAAATAATATGTAAAAAATATTGAGTTTAATAGGGACTAAATTAAAAACTATATATTGTTGTGTGGATGATCTATGTTCTGTAGTGGACTTAATTTTTTATACACACTCAATTAGGAGTGGTTTCATTGGATTTCATTATTCCCAATATCCTGAAAATTTATGATTCACATATTATGTAATATCTCATTGATTTCGGAATTGATTTGTGTAATTCCAATGTTCACCACATTGAACTAATTTTTTTCTTCATGATTAATATTATTTTTATTCACTATTTGTACTGATCTTTTAAATTTTACATATGTATTAGTATTGACATCACCTCTTTTAATAATGTTTAAAAATATCCTTTTTGATTTAATAAATTCCCTTGGTTGACTGATAAAACATTTTTCAAAAGAAGTAAATTGATTATTTTCTTCTATATTATATTTTTTTTATCAATCATCTTTAATTAAAATTTATTCTTTTATTTAGTATGTATTGACTGTCCACTGTATTAACATTGAAAATCCCAATTCATTATTTATGATTCGGTATAGTCATGAAATTATTCACTACAACTCTTATAAAATTAGATGAAATGTTTAGAAAATATCTTTATTTTACATAGAATCCATTAATTACATGATTCAATTTGGATTCAGTGATTATTAATATATGAAAGAGAAATTATGGATGATAATCAATTATAACAATAATACAATTATTGTACAATAATTAAATGAAATTGTTATCTATGATATTTCATTACTATTATAATTATAAAATTTTCATTCAGGTGAAACTAAATCACAATCATTCTAATCATGGATTCATAGTGTGGGGTATTCTCATATATATTAAAATAATTCCTTAATATAATAAATCCAAAAAAATTTCATGTAACAAGAATGTGATTAGCCAATTAATATACCCCTATTTTTTATATCTAAGCATATCATCTAAATCATACAGTATGTATAAAATAGTGATTATTGAGTTCATACTCAAACATACATTTTACCAGATATTATATTAAGGGGGTTTTGTTCCACAACCATATCAAATTTAGGGTATATAGACAGTGATTCAATTTCTAGGAAAACCATATGATCAATAATTTATAAAAACATCAGGATTTTATCCTACATATAATCATACTGTTATTTTTTTTAACTAAATATACTTATTCATTATCCTTAATAAATCTATTCTAATCCTAAAAAATAATAAAACCTTAATATGATATTAATAAAAGATATTTTTAAAATATAATTTTATTTCACTTAATAATAATAATATAACTATTATATTTTGAGAAATTTAAACATGATTTCATAGAAGAATGTATTATTATATTTCTGTAGTAGTAATATAATAATTTTTTTGACAATAATTGTTAAAATTTATGTACAATTGAGCCATACTAGTCTACATAAAAATTGTTCCTATTATATAATCATCTACACATAATGGGAAAATTTAAACATAATAAAGAAATAATTGTAGATGATAAGTATCGGTAATCATAAATAATAATAATTGAATATAATTTTTTATCATAAAAATTGTATATTGGTATAATCAAGATACATAATAATACTATACCCAATAATTCTTATATCATAAATCACTATATAAGGATTACGAAGACATGGTTCCCTACATCAAAGATTATGGAAGTACACATCAAGAATAATAAGCCATGAGAGTTTATCATATTCATGGGAATAATCATTAAAATATAATTTAAATAAATATGGAATAAGTATAATATAATCAAACATTACAGTCCAAAACATCAGCATTAGAGTTAATTCTTATTAGTGCCACACCAGGAGTTTCGATTCCATTTTTTGTTTCAATCAAACATTGGTTCGTAGCTTTACCTTGGTATCCAGTTTTTTTGGTTTGAAAATTTGCTGCCCATTTTTTTATCGATGAACATACACATGGTGGTATTGGATTGTAATTGGACTCCTCTTTTTTAAAGTGATTGTGTGAGGTTGTAGTGTTTATAAGCTGTATTAGCAACAATCCTAGTGGCACCACTTGTTGGATATGTTGTTGAGGTGGTTTGTAACAATTAGTTGGATGAGTTTTGGGGTGAAAAGGATTTATTCCAATAGAAAAGTTTCTCAAACTATACATGGAATGCCATTCCCCCTTGGTATTTAACATAGACCCCCTTGAAATTGGAAGATAATTTCTTGGTTTTGAATGGCCATAACATGTCGCATGGTTAGGCCAAATGGTTTACTAAACCGTTGAAGAAAACAGTACAAGGGAGTCCATGAAATTGAAAATATTTTATAATTCCCAATTTACCTTTTGGAATAATCATATATCATCCCACTTATTCCCTATTTCGTTCGCTGCCTCCATGGACAGCCTTCAAAATCTCCATCCCTCCCATGGAAGTCAATTCCAAAGGGAGATATTAAGGGGGATTTTTCAAAACCATGCAAGTTAGTAATTATCTCATTGATTTCTTCCTATTAATTGGGGTATCCTACACCGTTTAATTAGTCCTAAAGTGTGAAAATACTAGGGTGTGTGCCTTGGGATTAACGCTGTGTCTTTTTAGTGTAATCATGAGTTTATATGTTGTTTGTCACTACCTTGTGGTGTAGTGGTGGTACAAATAATGTTTAACTCCCGGATAAGAGGGTTTCGAAACGTTTGGTAGCTGATTCTATGTGTAATAATTTTTGGATGAGTAATAGCGATTTATTAAATTTTTTGGATGATTCATAATATATTTTTCATTGGGTGAAAACCATTTTTGATGGATTTTTTTAAGAGATTAATTTTATAGTTTTACTTTTGATTCAAATTGGGTGCTTTCCATGTGTAACACTTGTGGTAATCTTTGGGATTATTTTTTATCATATGCAATTTGTTTATTAAATATTTTTTAGGATTCCAATTTATTGTTGGTGTGGTATTGCTGTTCATTTGGATTTAAAAGATGGTTATTAATGGGTTTTAGGGGGGAAACCATTTCCATCTTCTTCAAAGTGTTCTATGAAAATTTTTATCGGTTTAATGAGTAACAAAAACTATGAAAAGAATTTCAATTTACTATTTTGGTGGGGGTTTTTTCTTTTAATGGGTTTTTAATGATAAAGGGTTGATTATTAATGTCAATAATTTTGAAAATATTATATAGTCATTCGAGATGATTTATTAAATTTTTATATGGGTACAAAACATGTTGGGGGCTATTTCAGTTGAGTATGTTGATTAATTGATCATAAAGTTGAAAAGGGTATTTTGTAACACATTGGTGGGTTTTTATGTGATGTTAATAATCATGGAATGATTTTATTAAATTTATAAAAGATTTTTTGAATTTTAAAATATATAGAAAATGTGTTGGGGGCAATTTTTGTGTGAGTGTGATTTCAAAATTAATTTTAATAAAAAATTGATTTTGTGTCTTGTGTGATCTTCATGCAGGATATTTGGTGAATGTGTGATATAGAATTTTTATTTGAATATGAAAATTATATTTCAATTCTTGATGAAATTGTTTGAGCAAAATAGGGAAACCTGGGTATCAAGGTGAGTGAAGGTTTATTATTATACTAGTGATCCCTTGGGGTTTGGGCTCAGTTTAACATAACATGTTTAAAACTAACAAAACTAACTAAACAATTATTAAGATGATGATTTGGTACCTATAGGTTTTGTGTATTCTCCCAAGTAGTTACTCATGTTCATGAGAATTGATATTGTGATGGTTACATTCACTGAGATTGGAGGTACCTATGATCCACAAAGAGCTAGTACATAGGGGTTATTTTTCTGTTTCTTGTCTTCATTAGATATATTATTCTTACCATCTGCATAGGTATGTTTGGCTGGAAAATTAAGTATCCTTTTAATTTTACTTAAATTTTTTTATTCATTAAAATATCCCACTTGAAAACTATTATTATATAAAGTTTCATCTTCTAGAAATTATCACTAGAATTTCATGTCTTGAATACATGCATGGTTTTCAACATTGAATGTTTATATCATGTAATATCATAGTGGTTGTTTCCTAATAGGCCTTGTCCCACACCGTATATACTACATTGGTTGTATGTAAACTTGGTTAGTTTTGTCATAGGTTTGGGTAAAACTTTTTTTACAATGGTTCAGTTGCTTAACTGTCTATTATGATGCTTTGTTGTGGAGATGGCTTAAGGGTATTTCCTATTTATATTTGGATGTTTTAGGATATCCTTATTGGTTTTTATACTTTGTATATCCCTATGAGATATGATTTAAACTATTTAATTCAGTTCTAATTTTTGGTAAAATAGGGTTTGGTTTTAAAAATGTAGATTTGGTTTACTGGATTTGATTACTATTATATGTTTATAAACTCAAGTAAATAATTACCAAAATTTATTTTATGACACTTGGGAACTTATTATGGACATTGAGGATCGGGAACACCTTTTTTTCCTTGTCACAATCCTATTATAGTGCCAGTTTTGATGAAGACCAAATTCAGTTCGTTGAAAAATGGTTTTAGAGGAGGTTCACTCCCTTGGGTTATGTTACCTAGGGAGGAGACATGATATTATGGGGATTATATTTTTAGGACAAGACATTCCAATTAGGGGTAGTGTTCTTGGACAAGACACAACATGTTGGGATTTGTGTCTCCAGGGGTAGTTGTGATTTTTTATAATTCCTTTGGTTTTCGTGGTTTGATAATGATTAAGATAAATTAAAAAAGGGTTGGGTTAAGGATCTCAGTGAGCTCATAGGGCTTGGAAAGCCATGTGGAGAGATGAATAATTCCATAGAACACTCTCAGTGATGGTGATTTTACTAGATTATGACTTCCAACCATATTTTCATTTCACCCAATGAAAAAAGTTTCCCCTTGCATCATCTTGTATCCTTTTGTTTTGAAATATTGGACGTTCATTTTTAAATCCAAAATGATTTCTTAAAAAAGATTTATGTTTTTTTAACTAATTTTCAATTAAATATAAAATTATTATATTTTTAAAAGGGTGGAACTGAAATTTCATAATTATTTTGAATGGAATATGGTTTGTTTGCAAATCTTTTAAATGCAGGAACTATGTTAATTGTTATTTTTAAGAAGTGTTTCCAACAGATTTCTATAAACTAATTAAATTTGGTTTAATGGGAGAGAATATATTGGAGGCCATGTGTGGAGTTTGGAAATGGATTTTGATTTGGTAACTATAGGTCATTTAAAAATATTTATGACATTTTTGAATCTTGTTTAAAAATGAAAAGAGTAGAATTCTTGATTTAAAAGGTATTTCTAAAATTGTGTTTGACATTAAATTGGATGTGTTTTGAAAGGTTTTCAAATTTTTTTAAATTGATGAAAATTAATTTGAAGTGAGTTTCCATTTGTGTGATTGGGTATCTTCTATATTTTATGTTCACTGTATATTGGGTTTGATTTTGTTGTTAGCTGGTCTAAGAAAAAAAGAACTGTTATTGGAAATTTTTTCTTTCAAAAAGTGGAATTAATTTTGGATTAATCCATTGGTATCTCTATGAGATACCATATTCATGGTTTTTTATGGGATGATGAATGGTCAATGGTATGACTGAATGAATGTCAGGATGGATATGAGTAGGTTGCTCGGTGTGGCATTGAAACATGCATGTGTGAGGCATATGGGGTACCATTGGAGGATACACAAACAGATGAATGATTTATTTTCAAAGAGATTATTTTTAAAAAACATGATGTCTTGATGAATGGTTTGGAATGATATGTATTTTGTGATTTTGTAAATTTCTTTTTTGGTGGATGTTTTGAGCCAATTAACCCCACATGATTGAATGGTGTTTTAGCCTTTTTTTGGTTAGCAACATCAGTTGAAGGGCCAATTAATGGTCTCTTATGAGAAATATTTTGGGATTATTTTATTGAGGTTCCCTTCGTATGTCTGGATAAGGTATTTTGTATGTCTTTACCAATGGACCAACCTTGTTGGACCCTTGGGTTCCCTCATTAAATATGGTATGCCCCTATTTAGGGTTAGTGCTTGACTGAAGTGTAACCTGGATTGTCTATCCATTGGAAGATGCGTCAGTTGATCAATATAAGGAATATTTTTTCAAGATTTTGATATTGAGTCTACACAATTTTTTTATTTGTTTTTTGTATCCTCTTTTATTGAGAGAGTGTTAGTGGATGGTTTAAAGTGACCATTATTTCTAAATTTACCTGAATTATTGAAGGATGAAGTGGTATAGGATTGATATTGTGGATGAGTATATAGATGGGGTTTAAGAGGGCCTTTGGGTCCTTTATTGTCTCATCAAAGATATAGTTCTCAATTAAAAAACAGTGTTGGAAATATGGTATTGAAGTTATATTATGGACACTTTTTGTAATTTTTTGTTGTTTGGGGACTTTCAATAAGGTCCCTTTCCATGTATTGTCCGTATCAGTCGCAATGGTCTTGTTTAGTGATGCTTTTGACATTTTGTGCTCATTTGACTATCATGGTAAAGGTCGTGCAAACCTCCGAGGGTCCCTATTATGTTTGGAGTATGCCTCCTTTGTAAAAACGTGAAAATATTTTGTTTTAGTGGATATTGATAATAGAATTCATTTCCTCTGTTGTTTCTCACCTGAGGAAACAAGGTGTGATGTCGGTTCATCCTCTACGCCCTTGTTTCGGTGATATGTCGTGTTAGGGTAAAGTGAGTTTTAGAGGGTGTAATGTAACAACCCAAACATATATTAATGTCTATTTCATAAATTTTGTGTGTTATTTTATTTTTATAGTCAACAAAAATATATTCTTTAATTAATGAAGTAAGTATACTAAAATGAGACCATTGGGTTTCCACTTTTATATGACTGTTGGTCCATATGTCCGTTGGAAACTAAATGTTACAATTATTTTCTATAAATACAAGTGATCGTGTTTAATAGAGAAAAAGGATACGATGCCCCAATCTAGTAGTCTTGGGCCGATCGAAGCCCATCTGACCGAACATGGGAAGGAGGTAGCACCACTGGGCTTCAATCTAGATCAAACCCAATCCTAACTTCATCATGTAAAGCTGGAACAGAATCACCTTTGTGAAAAGTACATGCTGATAGAAATCTCAACTCGGGAAATGTTGGCCGAGCCGCCCCAAGATTCTATAACATTAGCACACCATACACATAGGTCCTATGTTGGTGTTATAAGGGAATATGTAATGATACCATAGCTTAATTATGAAATTATTTGATATAAATAAAAATTGAATTTTTTTTAGGGTGACGATTGTGAATTATCAAATGTCTGGATAACTATAAGATGTATATTATTGATTAATTTTTGATAAAATAATTTTTATTAATAAATATATATTTAATAATTAAATAAATAATAATGTGTAATTATTTTTAAAAAATTGGTCTTCTACAGTTATGTTCATTAAGAAATTTAGAATCTAATAAGATCAGCATAATTTTTGAGGAATAATAAAATATGAATAATAATTTTATTTTTATGATTAGTAATGTGAACAAATTTATTAAGTAACCTCACTTAAGAAAGTATTAATATAATTTAGGCACCTCGATTGAGTAATGTGATTCAATAAAATAAGTAAATAACTATTTCATAAAATACTAGTTAAGTTTTTGTTTTTTTGAAGTGAATAGTGATTTTTTAATTAAAATTATAATTAAAATTAGTTACAATTTATTTTTATAAAATAGAATTTATTTTTGAAAATCAGAGCATCGATATTAGGTTAAGGTTATTAATGGGGATTTTTCTGAAAAAAATGTATTTTTTGTGAGAAGTGAAAATAAAGTTTATAGTTTTGGGTGTTTAAAGACATCAGTAACGATGTAATAAATATGTACTCATTCTGGTCAGCTTATAAATTGTAATATAATGTATGAGGTGTCTCATGTGGCCAATAACATGGGAAAATACCATCAGCAAGCCCAAGGTTCTACCAATACCATCGATGAGGTGTCCCTTGGCTGTTAATAACTTGTCCCCTCACATATCCTATAAATACCATGTCATTCCCTTATTCAATTCATTTCTTTTTCCTCTTCAATGATGTTCTGGTCTCCGTACCTCCTAATGTGTCCTCCCAAGGTTCCCTCAAGCCTCCCAAGGTCCCGAACATCAATCTTTCGAATTTACTCTTCTAGGTAGGGAATCCTTTCACCCTCCTTTTAAGTCAAGACATTCTTAATGTTATGGGTTATGATTTCCATCTCTTTATGCTGAGGTTATGTTTTTATATGTTCTAATTTTTGTCCATTTCATGTATAATTTTCAAGAGACCTTTTTCTCTCTCATCAATTTTTTTCGGAATTTTTATGTGGCACCATTAGGCTTCCGAATTTCTCATAAAAGAAATCAAATCTTCTATTTTCATTCATGATGCATTTTCATGTGGTATGTCATTAAAATATCTACACCATGATCTTATTCAATAACCATAGTGTATTGTTAATTATTAATGAGTTGTTCACCCTTGTCCCCTCTCTTTTCAATGTTTTCTAAAACCATTTTATATAAAATTATGCTGCAGAAATTTCGTCTCAAAATTTCTATCACATTCTCTCAAGAAATTCATTGGATTATTTATGTGAATACCCATAACTCTTTAATTTTTATGGGTGTTCATAAATATAGAAAAATTATATATTTGATTCGGGAATTAAAATTTATGTAACCCTTACTCCCTTTACATGAGTTATTTATGATATTTTTTATGATTAATTGTGTGGTTCACATGAAAGTAAGGACATATTAAGGGTGAGCGTTGATAGCGATCCAATGCACTGGGTAAATAATTAATCTCTAGAGATGAAACGTTTCATGATACAATGGTGAATAACCTTGGTGATTTTTATGAAACCTTTGAGATGGTCCATAGTGATATTTTAATGATTGTATAATGGAAATGTTGATGTCGCATATTGAAGTTATTTTCCTTGTTCTTTTCATTATGATATGCCTATACTTCCATTTTTCATGTCCTTATGTTTTTATTCAAGTTATATTGATATCACAAGTACTTTGATTCCCTTTTTACCCTTACATGGCCTTCCTCTCACCCATTCCTCTGATGTATGTCTCCAGCATATGAGATGAAGTAGTTGTACGTAGGATGAACCTATGATGAAGAACTTCAAGTGGTTTAGAGGAATGTTGTTTTCATGTATTATGTTCCCGATTTCCAAGACATTGGACTATAAAGATCCTATGTATGTAAAATGTAATAAAAACATATGTATTAAAAAGGCAGGATTCCATTGTTGTTATCAATGGATAGTTTAGTTATTTATGGAAATTTGGATATGGAAACATTAGGAAGAACGCTATAAGAAAGTTTAAATGTAGAAGAACATCATGTTATTTTGGTGAGTATAGAGATAGTGGTTTATCAAAAAAAAAAATACATCCTTTCCTAGATACGAGTAAGTAGAGGTGGCTCTAGAACAAGTGTACATAGGTGTAAATCTAGAAAAAACAGCTTCGTGCTAGACTCGAACAAGAACTAGTGCACGACAACGTGTCTTGCTGCACTCTTTGTTACGACACTCCTGAGGTATATGTTTAGTTAATCGAATAATTTTTATGAATCATTATGAAGGAATTATAGAGAAATTTAATTGTTTGAGAATGATTTTTTAAGACATAGATTCATTTATAGTTAAAAGATTTGTAAATGAAATATGTTTCTCACTAATATTTGATTATTTTTTAAAATGGAAGTCAATAGGAGGAACAGTGAAAATGGTGACCGCAATAGATAATGCACTGACAACCCTCCAATGGAATACGGAATGGAAACATTCATGTGAATGATGATACAACTGACTCAAGTTATGGGAAATTAAATCAATCATGCTGAGAGACCGATCTCACCATGAAGGGAACAACATTATGTTGAGTCCTTTTTGCATCAACAACCACCAACCTTCAGTGGATCGACCGACCAATTGATTGATGAGCATTGATTTAGCTCCATCGAAAAGATCTATTCTGTGCTCCATTGTTCAGAGAAAGAGAAGGTCACCCTAGCTGCCTATCACATAGAAGGAGAAGCTGATCAGTGGTGGGAACTAATCAATACCACAAGGAAAAGAGTGGAAGTTGAAGCTATGGAGTGGGAATAGTTGAGAGGATATTATTCAGTAAGTATTTCCTTCGTTCCATGAGAATAAGAATGGAGAAGGAGTTTCACAAGATTAAGGAGAAGGAGAATGGATCTGTGGGAAACTACAAGATGAACTTCACAAGGCTTTCACAATACACCTCTAGCATTGTCATGGATCCAAATGGAATGTTTGAGATATTATTTGATTAACTGAGACCTCATTTGTAGAATAATCCAGCCAATCGAGACTATGATAGCTATCAAAAGATCATGCAGAGTGCGATGAAGGTCGAGTTAGAGTTGGTGAGATGACATGGTCTCATAAAACAAAGATAATAAGAGATTGTTGGAGCCAAGATTAGGGAGGATATTTGATAGAGGAAGTGGAGGAAAGCAAGTACAACATCGCACGTGTAATAAATGTGGGAAGAAGCATTTAGGGAACTTGATTCATGGGAGTGGGATATGCTACGAGTGTGGCAGAGATTGCAACATTGTGAGGAATTTTCTTGGTCAGGTAAAACCACAAATTCCAAACACAATAGACAAGGGGAATATAGTGTAGTCCCTACCTAATATCCAATGATTCAATTGTGGACAATGTGGGAAATTTTCCAATCACTGTCCAAATTTTAAGGGTGTGGTGGGGAACCACCATCAGCCTCAGCAATGGCCAAGGTATCAATGTCATGCTATTTTTGTCATGAAAACTGATGTTGAAGCTCCGAATGATGTGGTAGAAAGTACTATCGTTTCCCTCTCAAAGATAGAAAATACATTATTTGATTTTGGTTCTATTCATTCCTTTATTTCCTCCAAGTTTGAATAGAATTTAGAATCAACCCCTGATTTTATTAAAGTAGTGTTATTAGTTAAGACTCTTAGGGGGATTATCCAAGAATCATCTGTGTTTATAAACTCTATTATTTACTTTAGTGAGAAAAATATTTTCACAAATATAGTAGTCATTCCAATGCTAGAATTCCACATTATACTATGTATGGACTGGATCTCAATGTATAATACAAAGATCAATTGCAGAAGCATGGAAATATCAGTAGTATTGAATGGAGAACCTAAATATATCTTCCAGGGTGAGATATCTCTACTGATATTTGTCTACAAGAACCCCCTATATCCTTCATTATGGAGTTGATTGGTGATGAAGAAGAATGAGATGTTAGTTTATGGATACAAACTCCCCATAATCCTTGAATATGATGTTTTATTTCCTAAGGAGATGCATGAACCCCCCAGAATGATAGGTAGAGTTCTCAATTGAACTCATACCTGGATCTCATCAAATATCAAAGACCCCGTATTGGATGGAAAACATGGAGCTGGAAGAATTAAAGAAGCAACTCCATGATCATTTGGGGTGGGGGTTTATCGGACCAAGTGTGTCTCCATGGGGAGAACATGTTCTCTTTGTGAAGAAGGATAGATCAATGAAGCTATGCATTGATAATAGAGAACTGAACATGATCACTGTAATGAACAAATACCATCTTCAACGAATTGATGACTTATTTGACCAACTTCATGGGGCTCAATTCTTCCCTAAGATTGATCGTCGATCTGGTTATCATCAATTGAGTGAGAAGAAAGTTGACCTTCAAAGAACTACCTTCTGATCAAGATATGGGCATTATGAGTTTGTTGTTATGCCCTTTAGACTAACTACTGCACCTAAATTTTTATGGATTTGATGAATATATTCCTTGAGGACTACCTTGAAATATTTGTAGTAGTTTTTATGGATGATATTATGATATATTCCAAAGGTCCCAAGGAGCATGAGGATTATCTGAGGGATATTTTGCAAACTCTACGGAAGGAGAGGATTTTTGGGATGTTCAGAAATTGTGTATTTTGTTTACAACAAGTTTCTTCTTGGGGAACATTATAACCAATTATAAAATCATAATTGACCCTATTAAGACTAATGTTCTAAAGGAGTGTACTCAACCTACAAAAATAACTTAGAATCATTTTTTTCATGGATTAGCAGGTTATTGTAGAGGTTTTTGAGAAAAAATTCACAACTTTCTAATCGATTAACTAAGTTAACTTGAGAATGGGTAATGTTTACCTTGATATAAAAGTGTGAGGAAAGTCTCCAAGAGATGATGAAAAGACTGGTTAATGCACCCATGTTAGCTCTGCCCTCATGAGGAGAGGGATTCATTATTTTTAGTGATGCATCTCTAAAAGGACTTGGGTGAGACCTCATGAAAAATAACAAGGTCATTGCTTATGAATCTCGACATTTGATGACTCATGAGAAGAATTATACTATGCATGATCTGGAGATGGATGTAGTCATTTTTTCTTTAAATATATAGAGGCACAATATTTTTGGGGAGAAATGTTATATATACAGAGACCATCAAATTTTAATTATATTTTCTAATAAAAGTAATTGAAAATGAGATAAAGGAAATGGTTGGAACTTATTAAAGTCTATGATTGTTCAATTCATCATCACCTAGGAAGAGTAAACAAAATAACTGATGAATTAAGTAGGAAAGACCCAATATTTATTTCCATCATGTGTATTCAAATAGATCCATTGATCAATGACCTAGTAATGCTAGACACAGGAATTATAAGTGAAGGTACATCATCAACCCTAAGAAAATGATTTCTCATCAATTATTAAGTGAGAAGATCAAGATAGCACTGAAAAAATATCCTTTGTTACTGGAAAATTTTGAGGCTATATTGAATTGGAAGATTATTGAGTTCAATATTTATCAAGAAGGAATACTGAAATTTCATAAAAGACTATGTGTTCCATCTATTCCAGAAATAAATGAGCTGATAGATAAAGCTCATAGCTCTAATTTCACTATACATATTGGAAGCACAAAAATGTATAAAGACCTTCATGATCATTATTGGTGGTATAATATGAAAAGGGATATTTCTGACTACACATCAAGGTGCCTATTCTGCTAGAAAGTGAATGAAAATAGAAATCCTCTTAAATGGGTATTGCAACAACTACCCATACCAGCATGGAAGTGGGACAATATCACTATGGACATTGTCACTAGTCTTCCGAGAACATCCATTTGAAACAATGCGATATGGGTTATTGTGGACCGTCTCACCATGACTGTACATTTTATCTCCATTTGGGATGATTTATCTCTTGATATAATTGCTAGGATTTACGTGAAAGATGGAAATGCTACATGGAGTTCCACTTTCTATTGTATCTGATCGTGATCCATGGTTTACATCAAAATTCAGGTGAACTCTTCAAAATGCTCCAAGCACTGAATTGAATTTATGTAGGTATTATCACCCCCAAACTGATGGACAATCTGAAAGGACTATTCAAACACTTGAGCATAAGGTGAGAACATGATCAAAGAATCTTAAGGGTGGATGAGATCAACATCTCCCTATGGTTGAGCTCCCTTATAACAACAGCTTCCACTCGAGCAATCAAATGGAACCCTATGAAGCTCAATATGGGAAGTGAAGTAGAACTCTTAATTTTTGGGATGAAGCTGGTGATAGAATACTTCTTGGGCCTGATATTGTGCAATAAATGACAGAAAAAGTCCATGCCATCCAACAACACATTATGGTCGCTCAGATTCAACAAAATAGATATACCGAAAACTATCATATGGGACATGGAGATTGATGTCGATGACATGGTATTTCATCGAATATCACCTTGTAAGAGAGTCATGTCGTTTTGGAAGAAGGGGAGTCTCATCCCTAGGTACATTGGCCCTATGAAATCATTGCTTGCATGGGAGAAGAGGCCTATTGGCTTGCACTTCCTCCAATTATAGCATAAGATCATGATGTCTTCCATGTATCCCTCCTGAGGAAGTAAATTATTGACCCTTCACATGTACTAAACCCAGAGGTGGTACAACTGGAACATGACCTCTCTTTTGAGGAGCAGTAGGTGTAGATTTTGGATCATAGAGAAATGGTTCTACACAACATCTCCACCCACAATGTTATGGTGTTATGGAGGAAATGCAAATATAAAGAATCCACGTGGGAACCAGGGGAGTCTTTGAGGCATATATACACACACCTATTCTCCTCAGAGGGTATGAGTTAAAAATTTTGGGGACAAAATTTCTTATGGGGGGAAGAATGTAACGACCCAAACATTTAATAATATTTGTTTCCTAAATTTTTTGTGTTATTTTATTTTTATACTCCATAGAAATATATTCATTAATTAATGAAGTTTTTATAATTACATGAGACTGTTGGGATTCGACTATTATATGATCATTGGTCAATATGACCATTGGAAACTAAATGTTTCAATTATATTCTATAAATACTAGTGATCTTGGTTATTATAGAAAAATAATTTGATGGCCCCATCTAGTAGTGTCGGGATGATCGAAGCCCATATCATGGAACATGTTAGTGAGGTAGCATGGCTAGGCTTTCCTTTGAACCAATCACAAGCCGAAATTCAACATGTGAAGCTGCTACAAAATCGCCAATGCGAAAAGTTCAAGCTAATAGAAATTACCACTCAGGCAATGTTGTCCGAGACACCCCAAGATTCTATCTCCTTAGCACACCTTAAACTTAGGTCATATGCTGGTGTTATAAGTTGATATGTAATGAGACCTTAGATTCTTTATGCAATCCTTTGATATAAATAAAAATTGTGATTTCTTTTTATGGTGAAGTTTATGAATTCTAAAATATCTAGATAAATATACAATGTATATTATTTTTTAATTTGGGAAAAATGATTTTATTTAAAAAATATATTTGTGTAAACCATAAATAATTAATAATGTGTAATGATTTTGTAAAAATGGTCAGCTACAGTTACGTTCAGCTAGAAATTTAAGTTATGATAAGATCAACTTAATTTTTGATAAATAGAAAATTATAAATAGTAATTTGACGTTTATGATTAGTAATGTGACCAAATGGATTAAGTAACCAATGTTATGAAAGTATTAATATAATTTAGGCACCTTTATTAAGTAATGTGATTCATTAAAATAGGTAAATAACTTTTTTATAAATTATTAGTTAATTAACAGTTCTTTTGGGTGAATAGAGTTTTTTAATTAAAAATAAAAATAAAAATATTTATAAAAATATTTATTTAAAATGGAGTTCATCTTTGAATTCAGTGCGTAGATATTAGCTTAAGGTGATATTCGGTGATTTTTTGGGAAAAATGAATTTTCGGTAAATATTGATAATTTAGTTTTTAATTTCGAGTGTTTAATGACATCATTAAGGATGTAAAAATTATGTAACCATTCTAGTCGTCTTATTAATAGTAAAATAATGTATGAGGTGTCCGAAGTGGCTAATAAAACTAGAAAATACCATGGGCAAGCACATGGTTTTGGCAATACCACTGATGAGGTGTCCCTTTTCCATTAATGAATTGTCCCCTCACTTCTCTTATAAATAACAAGACATTACCTCATTCATTTCATTTCAAAATCCTCCTCAACAATTTTATAGTCTCCTTTCCTCCTTAGGTGTCCTCCCAATGTTTCCTCAAGCCTCCCAAGGTCACAAAAATCAATCCTTTGATGTAACTCTTGACGGTATGGGATCCTTTCACCCTTCTTTTATGTCATGAATTCCTTTATGTTGTGCGTTATAATTTCCATCTCTTTATGTTGAAGGTATGTTCATATATGTTATCATTTTTTTTCTATTTCTTGTATAATTTTTGAGAGACACTTTCCCATTTAATCAATTTTTTTTCTAAATTTTTATGTGACACAGTTTGTCTGCTAAATTTCTAATAAAAGAAATCACATATTTTCTTTTCATTCATTATTACTTCTTATGGGGTATAACATTCAAATAACTATACAATGATCTTATTCAGAACCCATAAATTATTATGAATTATATATTAGTGGATGACCGTTTTCCCCTCTCTTTTCAATGTATTCTAAAACCATGGTATACAGCTGTTATGCTAAAACAATTTTGACTCAAAATTTCTATCTCTTTCTTTCAAGAAATTTTATTGTTTTTTAATATGAATAAATAGCACTATTTTGTTTCATGGGTGTTCCAAAATATATAAAATGTTATATTTGATTTTGGAATATACATACAAGTAACCCTCACTCCATTTCCATGGGTTATTTATGAAATGTTTGATTATGATCTATGTGACTCTCATGAAGGTAATGTCATATTAAGGTTGTTACCTGATAGCGCTACAATGCATTGGGTAAATAATTAATCTTCAGAGATGATAAGTTTCTTGATACCTTGGTGAATAACCTTGGTAATTTGTATGACACCTTGGGGATGGGTCTTGGTGATATTTCCTGAATGTCTAAATGAAATATTGTATCCACATATTCAAGTTATGTTCTATGTTCTTTTCATTTTGATAATACTATACATCCATTGATCATGTCTTTATGTATGTATTCATGTTTTTATTGATATGACAAGTACATTGATTCCCTTTTTACCCTTACTGGGACTTATAGTCACCCTTTCCTTTAATGTATGTCTCCATGATATGAGATGCAGTAGTTGTACGTAGGATGATCCTGTGATGAATCCCTACAATTGGTTTAAAAGAATGTGTTTTTCATTTATTTTGTTCCTAATTTCAATGACACTAGACATTAAAAATACTATATTTGTAAAATGTAATGAAAATTTATCTATAAAAAATGTGGGATTCCATATCTAATTCCTTGGTAAAACCATTGGGTTTTGTGGTGTAGTTATTTATAGAACCATTAGAAGAAGTTACATTATGGGGTTTCCAAATCCTAATAGAGAAGATTAAGATGCTTAAATAATTTGATCTCCGGTCATAGGTCCTAGATAGAAGCTGGCACGTAGTCAGGGGAAATCCCAAGTTCATTTAAACCCTTTCACAAATTCCAATCCTCATTATGAATGTTGGGGAATAGTTTGAACCTATAGTGTTGTCATGGTTCTTTTTTTGTTATCGTTCAGTGGAAAGAGGTGTGAGGACATTGTGTCCATGTTATCCCTCAATTTTATTCCATCCCCATATGGTTTAAATTGAGTTTTTACAGAAATGATTTTAAATTGGAATGAATGGATAAGAACATGGTTTTTACATGATTAGTGGTGACCTTGTTCTAGGAATCCATGATGACAAAATTATCCCCATGGTTATCACACAGTTTCCCTAACTGTGCAGACTAACCTTACGACCATCCCAACATTTTAAATTTATTAGTCTTTCTATGCTGGCCTATGTTGGTAAGTTAAGATGGATGGTTCTTATAGTTGGGCAACCCACTATGAGTCTCAGTATGTTCTTTTAGAAATTTCTAATGTATATCTGCCCCTTGTACCAAGTAGTCCATTCAAGCCTCCCTGTGTTAGTGTCTTGATCATCTCTCAGGAAAATTCACATTCTCTCTTGTGGTGAGGATCCCATTTGTGTCTCCCCATACTAGTAACTAAGATGTTTTCTCCAAGGTCATGGCATGATAGTAGATTGTCTCATTCATAGATATCTAGCTACCGACATCTTCCTGGAGAAAACATTGGGATTTAAGAGGGCCCAACAGTTTAGATAAATCTAGGTAAGTGTGACATTGTTCGTTGTTGTTATTTTTATGGTTAAATTCCATGAGTTTTTTTGGATAGTGATTGAAGATTTTTCTTTTTGGAAAACTTCTGAATGTGATTGATCATTTCAGGAATGTGATTTAGTTTTTGGTCTCTGAGTGTATTCTTTACTTAATTGATCAATTCAGGTGTTTTGGCATTTTGTGGTGAAATTCAAAAAATGAGTGCATCATTGAATATGGGATTGGTTTGGTATTGGATTTGGGTCTTGATGTGTATTTTTAGGGGTAGAAAGATTTATGTTGGGGAGAATTATCACACAATGATTTTCGATTCCATGCTTTGTATAAAATCATCTTTTGTTACTTAGATTTATCATAGGTTCTGGGTGACATGGGTTTGAAATTTTGGTTCCCCATGAGTTGTAGATTTGTGAGCATTGTATTAGGGATTGGATGGTAATTGTCCTCCTATTTTTTCAAATTGATTTCATGTGGTTGTGTTTTTTTTGAGATGGATTTGAGACACTCATAGTGTCACAACATGTGTGGTTTATTGTTGAGGTCTTTCTTACTAAAGAGATAGATGAGTAATTGGGTGACACAGATGGTCTATTTTGGGACATTTTCTCCTCTATTGTTGGACTACCTTTCCCACAATATTTCCCCATAGAACCCACTAATATTAGAGGAGAATGTTTTGCTTTTGGGTGGATAGAATAGGCCATAGGTTTTGACCACATGGTTTACTAAATAGTGCAGGAAAACAATGCAAGGGTGTCTAGTACATTAAAAATGTAATGTAATTCTAATTTATCCCTTCTGGAATTAACCCAAATACACCCATTTCTTCCCCATTTCAATCCCTACCTCTACGGAAAACCTCCATGATCTCTCTCCCACCATTGGAACTCAATTGTTTTGGGATTTTTGAGGGGGTGAACATCCAAACCCTGCAAGTAAGTAAACAAAACTTTGATTTTTTCCCTTTCATTAGGGTTTTTTTCACCCATTAATGAGTTCTAAAGTGTACATAAGCTAGGGTTTCTTGCATAGGGTTTACCATTGTTTCTTGTTTGTGTAATAATGTGTATTTAATTTTATTTTCACTTTTTTGAGATGAAACTATTATGTGGACGATGTTTTAGACCAAGATTAGTGGGTTTCGACACTTTGAGTAGATGATTCCAGGTGTAATAATTTTTCTATGTGTTATAAAGCTTGATTTAATTTTTTGGAATGTTCTTCAAATGTTGTGTATTGGGAAAAAGTATTTTCAATGGAGTTTTTTAAGAGGGTTATTTTATTATTTCACTTTTTTTAAATTGGCTGTTTTCTATGAGTAATTCATTTCATAATCGAAGGGGTTATTTTATAATATAAGAAAGTGGATTATTAAATGTTGATTGGGATGAAAATTCTACATTGGTAGGGTATTCTGTTTATATTGGGTGTAAAAGTGTAGTTTTTAATTGTTTTTAAGAGAAAAACCATTTCATGACTCTTGAAATAGTTATATAAAAATTCGAAATTTTTTAATGAGTTTCTAAAAGTGTGATAATGATGTCTATATACTTTTTGTGGGTTTATGTTCATATAATGGGTTTTGGAATGACAGATTTCATATTTTTAATGTCAAACAAATTATGATTTTATATAATTTGTTGAGATGATTTTGTAAATTTTGACATTGGTTTGAAACATGTCGTGGGCTGTTTCATGTTAGTACGAGGATAAAAGGGATTTGAAGGTGAAAATGTTATTATATAACACATGAGTGTGCTGTAATGTGATGTTTAGAATCATGGAGTGATTTTATAATATTATTAATGGTTTTACGGAATTGTGAAAGATATACAATATTTGTTAGGGGATATTTTTTATGAATGTTATATCCAAATGAATTTGAATGAAAAAGTAGATTATGTGACTAGTGTGATATGCATGTGGGATATTTAGATAATGTCTGATGTGGAAGTTGTAATTTTCATGTGAAAATTTTATTTAATGTCTTAATAAACTTGTTTGATCACAAGTGGAGAACCCGGGTGGCATGTTTGTTGCTGGAAACACTAACTAAACTATAACGATGATAATGTTTGGGAACTACTAGGTTATGTTTATTCTCATTACCAATGGATTGTGTCCACGAGAACAGATATTGTAATGGTAACTCTCACCGGGATATTAGGTACTTGGGAAACATATCGAGCTAGTGGAAAGGTGTTATTTTGCCATTGATTGTTCTAACAAGTGACATTTTTCATTCTGTTGGAATACATAATTTTTTGTTGGAAAATTTATTAGCCATGTCATTTTATTTAAAATTATTGATTCATTAAAATATACCATATAGAAACTGGTTTTATTTAACGTGGTATCTTTTTATAAATTTTCACTTTCTTTTCATATTTTGAAAACATGCTTGTTTTTCCTGAATGAATTTTTATCACATGGAATATCTTCGAGATAATATCCTACTTATATTTTTCTCACACCCTTATTATTCTATTCTTTTTTAGTATAATTGGTTATTTTTGTCACTGGTTATGGTATAGATTTTGTTCCAATGGTTCCAGTTTTTAGTGGTCCATCGTGATGCAGTGTTGTGGAGACGACATGAGGGAAATTACTCTTTACATGATGAGGTTCATGGGTTATCCTTTCTGGTTCATTTCCTTTTTTATAGCCTTTTAAAGTAGTTTTTAACTATGTAATTCAGTTCTGATTTTTTGTAAACTGTGGATTGGTTTGAAAATTCCAGATATTTTTTATTGTATTTGTTTGTTGTTGTATGTTTATAAACTCAAGTAAAAAATTCCCAAAATTCATTTTATGATACCCAGTCACTTGTTCCAACCCATGGGGATCTAGAACACCTTTCGTTTCTTTTTCACGGTCCGAGTATGGTACCGGGTTTGATTTAGACCAGATTCGTTTCATGAAATTCAGAAACTGAAATATACTATTGTGTACGTAGTTCACAGGATTTACAAGACTAAATAATGAAATATTTTGAGATATTTAACATCCACCATGATTCATCTATACTAACATCATTTATATAAAATCAATCAGACATCATATCCTAGTGAACCCAAGATTTGATATATGTGTTTAGTTTCCCAAATCACAAAAAAACCACAAATATAATACGAGTCACTCTCATCAGAAAAAGACCAAATGAAAAAATGTGTATCATATCTTCTATTAATTGAGTAATATAATTAAAAAAATACATAATTCCATAAATATTCATAACATGATATACATATATAGAAAAAATAAGGTATCTACAAATATTCAAAAATATTTAATGAAAATACTATTCAATCAAAATAAAAATCTTATAGTATTTCAACCATATAAATAATTTGAATATTATTTCCTAGATAATAAAAAACTTTATTTATTTATTTAATTTAATTGAACACTGATAGAAAAAATTAATTAAAAATAATGTTTTATTCATATTATAAAATGGAAATAAATAATTTTTATATAGTTATGATTAATAGCTCAGACAATGGAAGTGATATAAAATCCCCCAAAATGGGTGGATATTAAAAAATACATCCATAAAATGAATACGGATGAAATAGTTGAGAGAATATCCATTATGAATTATAAAATATGAAAATGAAAAAAATTAATAGATCAAATCCATATTTTCTAAAATTTTTGAAATCATATATTGAAAATAAGAATTATCATTAATCCATTGAAAACATTACCCATGATATATTTTGTAAAACATGAAGAAGAATCAATTATATTAGAAACTGTGTAAATATATATTTAATTATTCATATAAAATAAAAATGGTGGTAGAAATATTTTTTCATATAGAAATAATTTAAATTTGAGTATTTTAATACTTTGATGAAAACCACCCCTGTTGAAAATTTTCTAGTAAACGAATTGTTTTTAAATAAAATAATATAGTAGAAAATAACATTAACTTATTTTAATGAAAAAAAAAAACTAAATAATATCTTATATGCATACAAGGATAATCGGAGGATCCATAGAAAGATAAAGATAAGGAGTCCATTCTAATCCAAAAAACCATTAGTATAAAATTTGTGTCAAGGGGAATGAATTTCTTGGGTTAAATGTAACTACTGATTTATATATAATATAAATGGTGTTAAACGTTTCAATTAATATAAATTCTCCATATGAAATCAAATTATCAAACAAAAATTATTTAATAATTATATATGATATAAATCTTTTATGTTTTGAGTAATATTTTATTCAAAACCCACATTAAACTATGGTTTCTATAAATCCCAATTGATTTATAATAAAAAAATTATATGGAACATTAAAAAATTGAAATTGTTAAAAAATTAATTGGGAAATAATAACACTAAATTCACAATAACACCCCATGATTTCATAGTATGTTTTTATTTTAAATAAATTAAATTGCCTATTATGCATGAAACACTATGTTGGAGCACATTATGAACTATTAATCTAACCTGTTAATTAGAGGTTATGAATAATATTCAACACATTATGAATAATATGTATAATTCATATATTTAATGTGTTTCCATGACAATTATATAAGATTAAATCTTATTTTATGCATATAAATATATTTTTTTATAGGAATGCTATAACCTTTTAAATTGAAGACCAATTTTAAAACAAAATGTTTGAAATTTTATAAATTTTATTTTTAAAAATAGTCTTTTTTTGGAATTTATATCATCATATTTATCCCAGGGTAAATATGTGTAATTTTTATGAGAAGTTACATTTTTATGAATAGTATCAAATATTGCAATATAATAAAAAACATTCTTTTCGTACCAAAGATTATTATAATTTAAAATTATCTAAAAAATTATATTATATTAGTAATATATAAATTAATCTTATTTATGTCATAAGAATTATTTTTTTATTAAAATTATATAATTTTTTTTGAACTTTTGAACATCTCTCTTATTAACATTCTCGCGACATATGCATGATTAATGTTAAACTAAATTTTAGATCCTACATTACTTGAATATTGAAAAAAGAAAAACCAGATAAAAAATAGTATAATATTTACACTCTAATATGATCAATATAATTATTTTTGAATTGTAACTGTAGTGTTATTTTACTTTAGATAAAGATGAATTCATAAATTAAAGGTAAAATTAATATAATAAAATTATAAATTTAAAATAAAACATATAATTATTTACTTATATTAGTGGGTTTCAACTAAAATAAAAATAAGGAATAAATTTTAACGTTTTTAATCTACTTTGATATGAATTAAAATTTTATTATATTTTTTAATGGTTTTTTGAATATTTTATGCTCATATTTTTAATAACTAAATAAAATTTAATATACAGATATAGAGAAGAACAATTGGAGTATAAATATAAATAGGAAATAATATTAATTTATATTCATCATGATATTTTTTTTTATTTTTATAGAATATATAATTTAATTAATTGATTACATAATGATGATGATGTAATTATTTAATTAATGGAGATAATAAAATAATGATATTAAAAGTATGAAAATAATTAAAATTTTCATAATAATTGACATAAAAATAAAATAGAAACATTAAAAATGGTAATTATATATTATTAATTTTGTTTCTAAGATATCATATTGTTATTAATTTTTAAAAACACACATAATTAATTATATTAAAATTCACATAAATGATACTTTAAAATTAATATTACTTTATGATATGATAAAAATTCATTAAAACATTAACATAGACAAATGTAAATATTATAAATTTCAATATGAAATAAATTATCCATTTTGGATTCATTTTCTAAGCTAATATATTGACTCTCATGTAAAAAAACATGTGTTGCCGTTGTAAGATTTAAATAGATTAATTTACGCTTAAATATAAAAGGCACGGATATAGATATATCCTAAAACATTATATAAAATATTTTATTATAGTATTTATACCCATATTAATAATATATTGAAAATAAATCTCATTGGGGATATTTGAAATCAAAAATCAATTTATATTAATTTAATATTTTAAGGGATTCAAGGAGTGCGCCTCCAATCTCTTGTAAAAATCCACATCCTCCCTCACATCCTCACAAAACCTTGTTAATTATTTCAAAATGGCCCACTAAACATTTACCTTATAGGATTCCCTAGATACATACTATTGGATCTATATTTCTAAAAAGGACAACTATAGTGTCCCTAAGTGGAGATCCAAAGGAGGCTCGTCAAAGAATAGGTAATCATTTTTTAAACTCCTTATAAATTATTTCTTCTTCTAAATCATATTCAAATTTTGATTACATTAAAAAAAACCCAGAATATAGTATATATTATGATTTGTAATTTTTAAAATGGGTAATAAATATCCCTTCATTTATCTATCTTATGAAAAACAATCTCACCATGCGTGCATACGTATAACTTACCATCTCCACACAATGGTGTAATTTGTTTTCACCACAAAATTATTTTGATGGGAATATTGAAAAATATAATGGATATAAATACTATTTTTGACATGATATTTATTATTTATAATTAATATACCATACAATTTATTATCACTTTATCATTAATGGGAAATATATTGTCTCTCATGTTTACGTACAAACTACTGTCTCTATGATGGAATGATATTTATTCTCTACGTTAACCTTTAATGATGGATTATAGAAATATATATAATGAGTGAATATAATTTTTATGAACATAATATAATTATTTATATGATGAAATTTTTTTTATGAATAATAAACATGACTTACTTGACATAATAAACACAATAAAATGATGTTGTTAACACCCGAAATAAGGGTGATAATGACATAGTATTAAAAAACTATATAAGTGGATTGCATATGATATAATGAATATGGAGATAATATTTTTATAATTTAACGTCATTTTTATCCATTATACACAAGGAAAATACTACATAACTAATGGAATGTACAAGTTAAAAGTTAATTTTGAAATCAAATTTTTTTCATAATTGTTTACATATAAATCATTACTATAACATATCTATCAAAATCTTCTATGTTTCACAAAATATTATTCCCAAATAATATTATAATTATTTAATAAAATTAAAGTAATTTATACCATGGTTTAATTTGTTAATTTTTTTAATGGAATCATTTTTTTAAATGAGGTACATTATGACTTTATCGATTGTAAGAATGTTTTTTCAAATTATATGTATTTAGTTTAATTTTACAACATCATGACACCTTAACAATTTTAATACCCCCATACAATATAACAAAGTTATTTTCAATGTAAATTCTTCTGTTAATTATTGTGTGTTTTTAAAATTATTTGAATCCAAAATCGGGTTTTCTCTCTAGAAATTTCTACTAATTTTATTAGATTATTTTTATCTTTGTTGACATCATTTGTTGTATTTTATGTTTAAATGAGGTTGATTTCTTATGAAACAATATATCATATTGTATTTAGGGTATGATATTGTTTACTATAGATGTGCTATATTGACACCATTAATGGTTTATGGTTATGTATTATAATATCATATGAATGTTTTAATACAAATGTTTACGTTGGTTATGTTTTACCATTTTCATATGAGGAATGTATTGGAAATTGTATTTGATTTGTGGGGCCTACCATAGTCCATCGATGCATTAGTAAAACTTTTGAGACAATTTAGTTGGGGTTTTTTCTCATTAATGTATGGATTCTTGGAAAACTCCTTGAGGATATGATTATGATGACAGAGATTATTCATTCCCTCATTAAAAATTTGTTATTGATATTACATTTGACTACTAGACTAGTATAATATTAATGTTAATTATTATGTAGAATTATTTGATTAATTTATAAAAAAATAATTCTAATGTTTATGTATAAATTGATTTATATTTAATTTTATATCTCTCTTTAAAAGATTGTAATTATTTATGATAACAGTCATTGTATTATTCATCCTTACCAAGAATCTCATCTCACCACATTATTGTGATTCATTTTTTCCAATATGAAATTATATATATTGTGATGGATATGTAGGGTTAACCAATAATAGATATAAGGTATCAGGGATTTTCTATGTTATAGGTTATATTTTTAATAGTAATGTAAAAAATATGTCTGTAATCTATTTTATAAAATAGCTAAATTTATCAGTCCTTTGGGATATTAAACTTATATATATACAAACATAATATAGTAATGACCAATATATATTCTACTCGGATGAGGGGTGTTACATTAAGATATCATTATGCACATTAAAAATGATTTATGAAGAAGTAATATTTGAGGCCAAGAATCTCATACATATATTTTTTATTTTTTACTCAAATCCAATTATTGAAATAACTAAGTATAGAACATTAAAAATCATAAAATATAAGCGAATCATGATATAAAATATTATATATTAATAGGGAAATAAATTCCCAGACAACATTGTTTATAATATGATGTATGTCTCAGGAGATATATGAATGTGATAAAAAACATTAATAAATTCTAGATGTCTAAAAAGGTGATAGGGTTTCAACTGTAACATGAATAACTATCATTATATTCTATTTCATGAAATTATTTTTATTGATAACCATTTATTAAATGTCTTATTAATTTTGTTATAGATGTTCATTTGTTATGACATATTTAATTTAAATATTGTATTTAAATTATATGGATGATTTTGAAAAATATTCATAATAGAGGTGTTTTTAATCATTTTTATCCAAATGTAAATAATTCCATGACAATATATTGTATAAGAATATTTGTTTTATCATTTTTTATAATGGTGAAATTTCATTGCATGGTATATTATTTTATGATTATTGTGAAAGAAATTTTTGATAAGATGGTTTTTATTTACTTTTAACAAACTAGTAATGGTATAATAATTAATGATTAAAATATTGATTTTATAATTAAATAATAATAATTAAATATATTATGTTATTTTTATCTCATTTAATTAAACTGATTCATTTTCCATTGTCATACATTATATTAATTTATAGTACTGTTCATGTATGTGGTTAGACTGACATAAAAATTAACATACCATGATTAATTGTTAAATTTTATTATGAAATTGTTTTATATTAGAATAATATCATTATTATAGATTTATAATTTTATTATTTAAAAAAACATGGTGAATGAGATTGGTTGAGAGATTAATATACATGAAAGAAACTAGATGAAAAAAAGATACATTATTTTGTGAGGATATTAGTCCACACAATAAAAGGTTAATATTTTAATTTCCAAAAAATTGATATGGAATTAATATGGATTATATAATTTTTATTAATAATCACAAATATATTAAATAACTGAAATTTATTCATCAATTTCCTGATTATAATTAGTAAAGATAGGTGCTTCCAAAAAAAACTAATATTGTCACTCTATGCATGGGGTGGTATAGAAAACATAAGAATAATGATTTGCATTAGGATAATAAAAAATGAATATAGGGGCTAATAATTATTCACTAGGAATACTAAAATTAAGTATAAAAAAAGACTTTTTTCATCATATAGTATTTTGGAAATTATATTTTGATGGCATGAATATAATTTTTTTTAAAAATTCACATTTTTAGAACATAGGATTTCCATATGGTGACTCCATTTAAATAGAGGTATTAAGATAATATAACATGAATTATTTAATAATAAAGATGAATAAAGCTATTAAAAAATTGGGATGGATATCATTTTTGGAGGAAACAAGGTTTTTGGAAGAAGTCCTGAAGGGGGGGTGAGAGGCACTTTTTATAAGCAGTGAGGATGAAATATATTATATTATTAAAACTTAATATAAGAAGACCTCATGTTTTCATAAATTATAAAGACTATAAAATTTATAATAATTATTTTTGTATGAAATAATATTTATAGTTTCCATTTATTATTTTAAAAAAAATAATAAATATGTTTATGTCATCTACCTTGAAAATATTTACCTTTATATTTTTAGTTTATCCATTGTAAATATATTTTTCAAAATAATTTTCATTGAATTCATAAAATTAAAATATAACTTTTTATATAATTTTTACCTACTAATTCGAAATACGATATACATTATATCCAATTAAATTATAATTAGTAATAAAAATCATGTTTAATATTATAAATAGTAATGAACAACACCAGTTTCTTAGGAAAATTATATCCCCAAACATAGAATTTATGGGTATGATAAACTTATCATTGTCATTCAAATTCATGATATAAAATTTTTTAATATAAAAATTTAATTTTTTCTATATTTCAATGAATTCCAAAAGAAAATATAATTCAAATAATATTCGATGAACTAAATTCATAATCATTTTTTCAATGTAATATATTAAAAAGTTATTTTAAATATTAATCATACTATATCTAAATTAAATATATTATAATCAAAATATATAATTTTTATTTATAACATCAAATTATAAACATTAATAATTTTTTTACAACTCTTAAATTTTCTATTATTCTTAAAAATAAATATTTTTTGTTGGAAACATTATTTTCTATTATTAAACTATAAAATCAAAAAATTATTAAAATATAAATAATTTATCATACATCAATAAATAAAAAATAAATAAAATTTATTAATTTTATTTTTAAAATATAAATTTTATAACTATGAATCATTGATTATATAAAAAAACAATTACATTCTATTTTTTAGAGCTAAATGGATTTTAAATTTATTTACCACTTTTTTGTTATTTCTTATAAATTAGTATTAGAATTAGTTATATTATATTGTATATATTATTAATGTTATCCATATATAATTTAATCATTTACATTTATTAATGCATAAAAAATTCATTTATTCATGAATGATATATGTTTTTAATCTAATGATCTCATTATGATAATGCATTTAATAATTGATAATTTTTTTAAATAAAAACATTAAAACATATAGAATAAATGTGAAAATAACCTATTAAATTATTAATTACATATTTATATAATCTTAATATCCAGTTATATAGACGCTCATGATATTCTTGTTAGATCTATGTGTATGTAATTATAATGTTGTGATCAAAGTTGTTGATTCCCCTAGCATGGTTTGTTTGAAATGTTCTATATTTTTGAGATTCTCTTCCTAATAATATTACTTCATCTATAATTGTATATTTTCAGTTAGGATTTTTTAAGAAAAATAAAAAAACCAAGTTCTATCACATACATTGATAAATGAGCATCATAAGTTATATATATTCTACATGCTATGATTATATTGAATTTTCAATAATAGATTTAATTACATGTTTAAATTATATTATACACAAAATTTTGATGGATAAATTATAATGATCAATTATTATTTTAATAGAGTAACTATTTTTTCATATTTGGGTGTTAAATTAATAAAAAACAAATAACACTATATTTTTTAATTGTGAAATTATAAGTTGTAACATGACACCTATAATACTCTTTAAATACAAAGACTAATCATTGTTGTTTCAACCCCAATTTATTGAAGCCTCATGGAAGATTCATGGTGTAAGGTAAAAAACTATAAAACCTTACATATTTTTTAAAAATTAAATTTCAGAAAGGCTTATTTTTGTAACTAATTATCTTTTTAAAACATATTTATAGAAGAAATTCATTTCATAATACTTTTTAAGAAAAATTAAATTTTTTAAATGACAAACATGATGGAATATTCATATAGGTTCAAATTAATCATATAATATATAAAAACTCATATATTATTTTTGTATAAAATCATTACTATATAGTTCAATATAATATTGAATCAATGGATTTCAGAACACATGGTATTGGGCTCGAGAAATAACATAAAATAAATACTGTGTGTCATTAAAAATATGTTGAAATCATAAATTTTTAATGATGAATATATAAAGTGGAAATGTAATAAGGGTACTCTCAATAGTCTTATAAGATTAATTTATGACCATGAATATAATATTTGTTGTACAAGAAACATGGAAAAAGTCATATAAAACTATATGTAAAAACATTAGACATTCTAAAATCAAATATGTTTTCTTTTAAAAAAAGAAAATAAAATATTTCTTCTTAAATAATAACATTAAATTATTAAATACATAAATAACCATAAATTAATAATTATTTCACAACAAAATAAAAAATATCATTATGTAAAAAAATATATGAAAGCACACTCAAAAAGAAAAAATTATGTAGATTTATTCTATGAAATTAAAATTAAAATTAATGAAAATATAAAAGTATTAGCATTCCTATTTTGGATCATTTGTATTTGAATTTCATCGGAAATATTTTCCATTGGAGAATGAAACTCAATATTATGTTTTTAACTTGTAACACATTACTGATTATAGAAATATTTTTCCATTAATTCGCATGATTTAATGGATAATGTTTTCCCTTGTACCAGATATTTATTAAAGATATTATTCTTAATTAGGGATCAACACCCATTGGATTAAATGTATTCATATACGGTATTCAAATTCATTATTATTTTTTATGATATCTGGGAAATATTCATTATATATAATTATATTTCTTTATTATAGGTGTTGATATGAAATCAATATAACGAGAGACATTGTAGGATAAAACGACTTCAAATTTTACCAAGGTACAAATAATGTGAATTAAGTGATGAATCATCAAAAAAACTATAATAACATAATTGTAATATAATTAGCTTTAAATGATTTCATAATAAGGGGGTTTTAATGTTATATATATATTATGGTATCATTGTGAATATTAAAAAAATTGATACTTATTATATATGAAATAATATTTTAATAAAATTTAAAAATAATCATTTTACTCTTCATGATTGAAGATTCTTGTACCTAAATTTCGTTATTATATTGTTTATTTAAATTAGATATTAATCATAATTGTAGTTTGTATAAAGATTATTTGTTTAAATGATTAATAGATTTGAAGAAGCAAGGATATCCCAAGAACTATAATAGGAATATGAAGTTCCAAAGTGTAAATTTATTCATCTGTTTAGAAATTAATAATAATTTTATTAGAACCATGATTCATGTAAGGGGATTTCTTCACACACACACACACACACACATAAAAATAAATTTTATTTTTTAACCAAGGATATATATTTCAACTATTTCTTTAAAAATGACATGAGATTATGAAACCACCATTGTTTTTATTGATAATAATGATGAAGAACTTTAGTTTTAGGTTATAGAATATATGTTACATATTTGTTATTGTAATAATGGTGATTTCATTTTTCATTTTCAATGATCCATTCATATTCATTTGAAATTTATTCAATTCTAATTATTCAAATAATAATTTTATTTAAAGAAAATATATTTATAAAATAAATTTTAAATGTGTCTCTAAATGGGGATTGAGATGAAAAATAATTTAAATAGTTTTTTAAAAAATTAATGGTCACATTGACTGATTACACGACTAGATATTTATTCTCTATAAAGATGTCATAGATATATATTTATGCAGTCATATATTATTTCTTCCATGATTAAGATAAAATTGTCACATTGAGTGTTTATACTACTAGATATTTATTTATTCATTGAGATATTCCCTGTGTTTTAGGATTTTTAACAGTTAACCGATGTGTTGAAAATAGAAAATGATGTATCCTAAAATGTTTTTTTGATTCTTAATAATTGTAATATTTACATAGATTAAGATGGATTAGATTTCATAAATTAGTTTTTTAGTAAAAGAATCAATATAACACCACCATTTTGTACATACAATAAGTTCACAATAAATATAAAAACATATATCATGAAATAAATAATACTCAATAAAAAATATCTTTCTATTCATCATGACCTGAAAAAGATTCCAGGAACCCATGACCGACCAACATTGGCTCATTATTGATAAAATTTTATAAATTCACATACCTCTTTCAATGCAATATACACCACCAAACGCCACAGATGGTCATCTCAAGAACACTACACATTCCACTATATTAATTGATCAACCCACTTTTCATACAGTTCAAAATGGAATGTCTTTGGTTTTTTCAACTCTTTCTCCACACCACATAACCAATTAATCACACATTACCCAAGACCATCTTTATCTATGTACGATGTCTTCTGGAAAGACACTATGCTTTCATACTACAAGGGATTCAATGACTATCATTAAGGACATTGGGATTGCATCTATTTAGGTAACTTTCCAATTTTTAATTTCCTTATATAAGGTTGTACACACACACTTTTAAAGATGATATATTCATATAAATCTCATATTCATGGTTCAAACTAAATATCACAATTTCAACCATCTATCCACTATTTTTTCCCCTCTATATACATATCCATGTCCACATTTATGACAATTTTCTCTATGTCAGGCTCTGTATGCATGTACACCCATCCTCAATGATTTACCTGATGATATTGGTACCTATATTATAATTCCATTTGATATGCCACACATAAAAAATATATTTAATTTTAGTTAATGCTAATCTACACTAAGACAAAATTCAGGATAATCACACATAATAATGTAATCCCACAACTACTCCCAGACCTACATGCGCCTCAAAAAATAATTGTTTAGTAGATTGTATGAATCGTATAATTAAACGTTCATGCCTTCATGACTTAAAAGGTTATGTAACATCCTACCACTATTCCATTAATGTCAATAGAAATGTGTTTAGAAGGTTTCATTAGCTAAAACACATTCTCACACCATCCAAAATATAATATCATACTAATGATTCCTAGAATAATAACCAGTTAATTGTTTTCCAATATAAATAAATATAACATGTGATGATAGTATATATCTATTAATTTTTTTAGTTTTCATTTTAGGATGATGAATGTGTCTACAAAAATTTCCTACATAAATAATTATGAACCCAAAATGTATTATTTGTTAATGTAAAAAATTATACATTGATAATTTTCATAAATTATCCTTTTATAATTATCATATAATTATTAATTATTAATTATCCTTTGATATATGTTGCCATTATCTTTTGAAAATTTCATTAATTTATTTTAATTTTTAAATTTTTTTCACTTACCAATTGGTAAATGATGATAATTTTCATTCATTTATAAACATAATTACACTTTTTTAATTTTGACTCTATTTATTCCCATTATAATTTGTTTATAAATATATTTTCATAATTTTTATAACTATATTTTAATAATATAACCCATTTATAATTTGATAATTAACCATAAATATCACATGATAATTCATATAAATTTATTTTTATATTAAAAATTATAGAATAATAATTATTTAATTAAATGTAAAAATAATACCTCACAACCTTCATAGAAAATAGAAGAATAAAATATCCTCTTATCTAGATGATCCCAATGGTGTTAATTATGAGTTTATATGAATAATGAAACCCAATATATTATAGAAATATAATTGATTAAATAAATAATAAAAAATTAATATGTATTAGAGAGTGTAGTGATAGAGGTAGAGGCATTTGCGGGGAAGGAGAATTTTCCTTTTGCACTCATTGGGCACCTCCAGTTTTCTACTGATTTATTTTATTTAAATTCCATTAATAATTTTTTTTAAATTATTTGTCACATAATATATTACTATTTTTACACTATATCCTCATAACTCATGTTTCACCCAATAAATTTTTATAACTCTTTATATTTTTAAAACCGAATTCTAATTCATTTAAATAATTTTCATAAATAATAATTATATATAAACTCACATATATATATATATATACCTACTTATATAAATATATATTTAAAACATATATATAGACATTATATATATAAAAATATGTACACACATATATGTACCCACACATGTATAATCATTTATGTACCCAATTTACTGAAACTTTTTCTTACATTTTATTTAACATAAAAACTTATTTTTAACCATATTTCTTTTATTTTATGGGTTAAATAATATATTATGTTGATTTTGATAATTTTCTAAATATTTGTTGCAAAAAGAACAACTCCGGGCCTATTAATTTTTTTTTCAAATATACACAACATGTAATTATTTTTACACACCATCGACTACTACCCAGACATGGATCAAGAAGACTGAATACATGCCCATGTTACCAAGTAGGGCATACTTTCCCAGTACTACCCATATGCACACTATGTAGGCCTTATTGAAGCTATTGGTTGCTGAAGAATGATATTATATGTCATGTGGGGCAGTGCTACACATTTTTTACCTTCACCTACCAGGAGACACCGTGTTCAAAGTCAAAGACGATGTCTTTGCTAACATACTAGTGGAAACAATTTCCAAAGTGCCTTTACAAGTTGTACAAGCTGCGTACTACCTAGTACACATCGTGTACTACTAAAACCTAAAAATAGGTGGCTGGCCATCCATGTTCAAGATTCTTTCAGATTTGTTGTGTCCAAGTTATTGTAATTGTTATCAATAAGCTGTCAATGAGTGCTAATTGATGAAGTAGAGCTTGAAGAGTGATAAAGCTTGTGGAATGATGGTTGAAGAAGCTTCATTAAATCATATGATTGCAAAGCTGATCTTAAAGTTCCAAGACCTGTATCAAGAAGATACAATGTCACAACATTGTTAGAATCCCATGCATTGTCTTTATAATGCATGATGAGATAAATAAGTGTCATCCACTATCACTAAGCGGATGAGGAATGAAGAAGTTATCCATCCATAACATCCAAGTGGATGAAGTGAGAAGATGAACCATCCACAACACCTAAGTGGATGAAGTGTTTTGAATAATAACATGCACTATCTCTTAGTTCATGAGTATTTGAAGATGATCAATCTTCATCTACAATTGGATCATTGAAGAACATTTAAGATCAGGTGATTCTTAATTTATGGTTGATGAAAATTGTTGAGAGATCCTTTGCAATTCCATTCTTTAATAGAAGAAGAAGATGAGATGTTGGAGAAGATATATGTAGTTCTTAAGAAGTTCAAGAGTAGAAGAAGTATGGTTTGGCATTTTTGTACTTGGTTACATTGCTTTTATACAAAGTACCAACTATGTACATTTACAAAAAATTAGCAAACCAAGGAGGCTAGCTGAGGTCCCTCACCTCAAGTACTTTCGGGACCTGAGGGTCAACCGCGCTCAAGGGAAGTCCTCATAGCCCAGGCCTCCCTGAGGCATGGTGTGGGCCGTGTGTAAGCCCGCGGGTGCCACACGGTGATGAACCTGTGCAGCGTGGGTGCTAGGTGCGCGCCCGAAAGAGCAGAGTGGGTGCTAGAGAGCACCTATAGGAGAACCGGTGTGGGGCGACACCAGAGGGAGGAGATAGGATTTCTGAGGTGAGGTTGGGAGGCGATGGTTGATAAACCGCAGAAAAACCACAGTGCGTTTCGATGTGGGATGTGTTTTTACAAGGCATATCTAATCCAGGTCACTCATCTGATCGCGCATCTGATCGCTGCCGTCCATTTCATCCATGGTGCTGGGTTCTAATCCTGGCCATCTGTGTTCATTAAACGTTGATCCAATGGCGTTGTAGTCATCTCCTATCTCCTGCTAAGACGAGGACTCCTGGCAACACCTCCTGTGAGATAGAGGCACACGAGCGATGGAGAAGGAGGCCTCGACTGCCTCTGATGAAGTGAAGGCCACTGTTGTGTTCGTCTCCCCTTTATGAAGAAATGCATGCATTAAAAGTTTCATGCATGAAATGAAATGAATAAATTCGATCGAGGCCGAAGAAAACGGAGTTGCGAGTCAGTGTGTTCTTGCATGGATCGGTCTTAATGAAGTTTTTCATGCATTCGTAAACTCATGCACGTGATGTGCACACAAATAATGAAAGATCACGTGGTTGAAAAAGAAAAAGGAAACATCCGGGATTCTAGCATCCAGTGTTTCCAATTTTCAAGCCGAAGATCTTGGGCATTCAAAAGCCCGATATTCATGGATTTGGATTTCCCTCCTTGCCTACAAAAGGAGAATACTAAAAAGAGAAGAGGCTACTGATTGTCTGAGAGAATAAGTCATGTGAAGCTGCTAGCCTAGTGAAGTTCGAAGCTCCGTGCACAACCAGTGCGACAGAGCAGCTCGGAGCCACTCGAGGCTCCGTGGGTTCCTTTTGTGCAATCCCTGCGTGAAAGAAGTAGAGGAGGAGGCCTCCCTGCGCGCTCCCTTGCACGATATGGAGGAATTCATACTTGCATACCCACTACCCGCACACTTGCGTGGTAGCAAGTGGCCGCACCCTCTGTTCCTGCACACTCACGTGGCAGGAGGAAGCCACCACGCTCCCTTTGTGCGGTAGGAATCAACAGAGCCATGCACACTTGCGTGACCTCTTTGTCTGCTAACTTGCGCAGCAGGAGGAAGCCACCATGCCACCTGCGTGGTAGGAGCTGTCGCACCTAGCGCGCTTGAAGGTAGGAGGTGGCCTCATCACTTGTGTTCCCTCCTTTGAAGTGGGTTCAGGTGAAGTGATTCCCATACACCTCTCGGGTGAGTATGTGCATGTGTTGAAGGAGGAAGGTCATGTGAGCATGGGTTGAAGAAGGAAAGAAGTGTTATCAAAGTGGGGAGGAAGGCCACACCATCATTGTGTGTGGGTTTTCAAAGTAAACAAGAATACCTTATGGGTAGTGTCTGTGAGAACTATAGCCTTTTGTGTGCACAAGTGAAGAAGAAGGGAGTTAATGTATGCATATGAAAGCATATTAAAAATATTGGTGAGCTAGACTCAAAAGTTATTCTGGAGTTTTTTGAAGCTGCTTGAAGAATTGAACAACACATTTGAAGAAGAGGAGTAAATCTATGAAGAAGAAGATGTTGTGGAGTTGGAGGGTTTAACCAACTTGTAATTGGTGGGTATAACAAATTACTGTTTAAAAATCTTCTGCCATAGTGATGAATCTGTGTTGGGTAGAGTAACCAACATGGCATGGAGTAGGTGTTTGTACCGAACCTTGTAAATCTATGTGTTCTCTGCCTTCATTACCACTGCACCACCAACAGAGTAGATCTAGGCCTTAACCAGCCACATAGGTTGAATTTATCATTCAAAGGGAACAATTCTTAAGAAGAAAAAGTTATCACTAATTCACCCCTCCCCTCTCAGTGATCAAAACTAATCCAGGAATTTCAAGTGGTATCAAAGGTAGGTTCCCTCTGTTAGGATCTACTTCTTAGAAAATGGACAATCTAAATTCTGTTAATAGTAGGGGTGTTCCTACATTCGACGGAAAGAATTACCATAGCTGGAAGAATCAGATGTTACCCTACCTTCTATCTCTAGGCCATAAAGTTGGAGATGCAACCTTATTTGGATTCACTCCTCTTGCTAATGAAGCTTCTATGACACTGGATGAGAAAATAAATATGGAATTTGATGGTAAAGATCAAAATTCCATTCCTATGTCACTCTCAGAAAAGGTATACACAAAAGTCATGGGACTCAAGAATGCTAAAAAATCTTGGACAAATTAGAAAGCAGTTATGAAGGCAACATGAAAGTCAAGGAATCCAAATTACAAATTTTGAGAAGCAATTTTAAAGATATCAAGATCCGAGAAAATTAAAATATTGATGATTATTTCACAATATTCAATGAAGTTTTCAGTTACATTTGGGGCTTTGGAGAAATGTTGGAGGACTTAACTATCGTTAAAAACTAATGTGAAATTTGCCTGACAAGTTTGACCCCAAAGTCCCAGCATTAGAAGACATGGATGATCTATCTCTTGATGAACTACACTACATTCTCATTTCATTTGAAATGAGGAAGATCCCATTATTCAAGAAGAAGATAAAGGATGAGATGGATTTTGAGGCCATGAGACAACTCAAGATAAGAGATGAAGAAGTCTTAGAATCAAGTGAATCTGAAAATGAAGAAAAGGATGAAGACTTCAACAAAATTATTTCTCTTTTATCAAGATGGTTTGGAAAAGATAAATTCAAGGGAAAAGGGAAATTACCACTGAGGTGTTTCAACTGCAATAGCATTGGACACATAGCTGTTAAATATCCCTAGAAAAAATTAAGTGCTCTATAAGTTGAAGAAGAAAACTCACAAAAGAAGAAATGGAGTTGAAACCCAAGAGAAGGAAGAAAATTTGGTGTAAGAAAGAAAATGTTCATTCTAGGTGAAAGAAGATTCTATGTGAGCAGAGAAGAAGAATCAGACTCCACATCAGCCAGTCAATTAGAAGAAGAAACAAATTTTAAGGCTCATCTGAAAAAAGGGGTTGACACCAGTAGCAGTAAAGATGATGAAATTTAACGAAAAGATCTTGAATACAATTTGAAAGATTAATTAGAGGCTTTCCTTGAGGAAAATCATAATCTCATGAAAGAGAATAAACTGTTGAAAAAGGAATCCAAAAGGATGACTGAGGAGTTGGAAGAGTGTATGAGGAAAGAGACACTGTAAATTGAAGAATTCAAGAGACACAAACTAAATACAACTGAGATAGATAAGATAGAAAAAGATCATGAAGAGAAACTCCACCTCAAAGAAGAAGGGCAATCAGTGACACAGTCCATGTGGATTGAACCATAAAATAGCTCGAAAAAGAAGATAGAAGACTTAAATATGGCTGTTGAGGTCAAGGAAGAATCATCTCATGCTGGTGCTCAGAGACAGGTCAACTGACCACTAAGTAAATCTCAAAATACATCTGTTATCTCTAAAAATTTAGGTTCAAAGATGAAATTGAGTCAAACAGGGAATACATAAAACTATGAAAAATCATCTTCAATGGATGAAATGAAATCCCCAGGAAGGACTACTCAAATCATGGACATAAAATTACAACATGAATCCTATCAGCGGAGATGGTCAATGCTTAGAGGCTATTGATGGTGTTGTGGTGTGTTTGGACACAAGGCCTATACATGATGGTATAACATGTCTCTTCCATGAATGAGACATGATTCAAGGGGAGATATCCTGAAACCCAGAGTATATTACCGAAAGCATCAAAACATTCAATTCAAAACAAATCTGACTCCTTGGTTGAATCATTTGGAAGAGGTGACCAACAAGGTCCTAGAGCTGATAAATGTATAACTATTTCTCTATAACAAAGAGCCAAGACATGAAAAGAAAAAGAATTTAGGATCCAAATGAAGAAATCACATGCTTTTCTGAAGTGGCTCTAAAATCCAGCAGGAAATCCAAGTCATGGATTCTTGATAGTGGATGCTCATCACACATGACTGGTGATACAAAAATTCTAAGCAACATAGAAAGTCATGAGTGAGGAACTGTGATGTTTGGAAATGAATGTTCTCTGAAAATAAAAGGAGTAGGAAAGGCTATTATTAAAATATCAAATCTAAAATCCAATGATGTGTTATTTGTTGAAGTATTAAAGAACTACTTGCTGAGTTTAAATCAATTATGTGATGATAGACATGAGGTGTTGTTCCAGAAGGATTCATGCATCATCAAGAGCTCAATGGATGGAAAAATCATCACTCAAGGAAGAAGAACCACTGGAAACCTTTTCCAAATTGGTGAGTGCATCAATTCTTGATACCTTAATTCTAAGGATGGAAAAAACCTCTTGCATATAAGACTTGGCCATCTAGGTCAAAGAAGTATGATTAAAATTCTGAAGTACAACATTGTACGAGATCTACCCAAATTAAAGGGAGGTAGAGATGAAACTTGTGCCAAATGTCAGAAGGGAAAACTGACCCATAGTTCACAAAAAGGAGTAGATATCATGTCTACTAGGCCTCTTGAACTCATTCATATAGACATGTGTGGACTGATGAGACAGATGTTTACAAGAGGATATCTCTATTTTATAACCATCATTGATGATTACACTCGGATGGCCAATGTCATGTTCATGAAACATGAGTCAGAAGCAATCACAATGTTTAAAACTTTCAGCAGGAAATATGAGAAAAAACTAGGACACTATATAGAGAAAGTGAGATCAGATAATGGAAAAGAATACACTTGTGATGCTTTTGAAAGCTATTTGTTCAAGCATGGAATCAAGCATCAATACAGTACACCATATACTCCACAAAAAAAATTGAGTGGCTGAAAGGAAGAATGGAAGCATAGTCGAAATGGGGAGGACTATGTTAGCTGAGCCAAATATCTCTATGTTTTTCTGGAGAGAAGCAGTATGCACAACTATACACATACAGAATAGATGTCTCCTAAGACTAGAAACACAAACGACAACATATGAAATGTGGTTTAAAATAAAACCAACTGTTAAGTACTTTAGAGTCTTTGGAAGTCCTTGCATCGTCAAGATTAGAAATATTTATCTGGGAAAGTTTGATGAAAAAGCAGAAGAAGGAATCTTCATGTCTTACCTACCTGATGGAAAAGGCTACATATGCTGGAATAAGAGGTTGAACAAAATTATTGACTGCAGTGATGTCTGAATAATTGAAAACAACACCAAAAAATATCCTATGGATAATGATGACCCAAATAATGATACAACCTTAGAAGAGAAGAATGAAGAATTAAATGAGCCAATATCAACTGCTGGTGAGATCAACTCTGAACACACCAGTGATGAATAGGAAGGTAATGAAGATAGAATAAGGAGATACAATAAATTGAAGAAACTTGTCGACACACAAAATGACTTTGGTGACCGACAATCCTTAGTAAAAACAAGAAGAAGATTGGGATTGGAATACCAGACTTCACTGGTTTCTCAAGTTGATCCTCACATAGTGGCTAAAGCAGTTGTACATGAGGAATGGATACAAGCTATGCATGAGGAGATCAATCAAATAGAAATGAACTCCACTTGGGATCTTGTGCCAAGGCCTAAAAATAAAAATGTAATTGGGACAAACTTGGTTTTTAGAAACAAACCCAATGAAAAGGGGGATGTTTCCAGAAATAAGGCCAGACTTGTATGGAAAGGGTATTCACAAATGGAAGGAATTGACGTCGAAGAAACCTTTGCACCAGTAGCAAGACTGGAAACTATCATAATGTTCTTAGCAGTTGCAGAACACAAGTAGTACAAGGTATATCAGATGGATATGAAATCTGCATTCTTTAATAGAGACTTTGAAGAAGAAGTGTATATAGAACAACCAGAGGGATTCGTGCTGGACATAGATGGTAGAATGGTATGCAGATTGAAAAAAGCATTGTATGGATTGTAGCAGGCCCCTAGAGCCTGGTATTCTAAATTGGATGGTTGTCCCAAGAGCATGAAGTTTGTAAAAGGAACAGTTGATAGTAATCTCTATGTCAGAGAAATGGCCACTGGAACTCTCATAATCATTATCTATGTGGATGATATTATTTTTGCTAGTGACAAGGATGGATTATTTGAATAATTTGCTAAGAAGATGAATAGAACCATTGAAATGTCCATGCTTGGTCAAATGACATATTTTCTATGATTTCAAGTGGATAAAAGGAAAAACTCCATATTTAATTCACAAGAGAACTATGCAAGGGAATTAGTGAAAAGGTTCAGAATGGAGAGTAAAAAAGGAAGTCTCAACACCCAAGTCTGTTGGAACCAAGCTATGAAAGGATGAAGAATGCGACAATGTTGATCAGAAAGAGTTTAGGAGAATTATTGGCAGTATCCTTTATCTAACGGCTTCAAGGCCAGATATAACATATGCAGTGACTCTGTGTGCCAGATTTCAAAGTGACCCAAAAGAATCTCACATATTAGCAGCCAAAAGAAACATGAGATATTTGAAAAGAATCCTCAACTATGGACTCTTATACAAGCACAGTATAGACAAAATGTTTTTGGGATTCATAGATGCTGATTGGGTTGGTGATTGTACTGATAGAAGATCCACATTTTGTGGAACCATCTTTCTAGGAGAAGGATGTATTAGTTTGTACAACAAGAAATAGAATTCTGTAACATTGAGCACAGCTGATGTAGAGTATGTGGCAGCTACACATGCATGTACACAAATGATTTGGATGCAGGTGCAACTAGAAGATTTGAGAATTAAAGCTAAAAACCCATTGAGGATCTTATGTGATAATCAAAGTGAAAATGGCTTGTCTAAGAATCCTATAAGACACTCTAGATCCACGCACATTGATATAAAATATCATATCATCAAAGAAAGGGTCGCCAGTGGTGACATCAAGTTAGACTACATTTCTACCCAAGATTAGGGGGCAGATATTTTCACCAAAGCTATTCCTACAGAAAGATTTGTTGAGATAAGGCTGAAACTTCATGTTCATCCTTCTCTTTTCACATGAGGAAGATAAAGGTCCCTCTTTATTCCCTAAATTTATATGATTTTGTACTAAAATGCAGGAAATTGAAGGAGATGAGTACATCCCTTGTGGGGGAGCATTGGTTGGTGAGTCAAGCAGTTATGCATTCTGGGAATGACTTCCCATTTATCCCATTGAATTTGTTGGCCAATAAAGGGGAGAAATCATCAGTACACACATTGTGACATTTTTCAAAGTGTGCTTAGGAGTATTGACAACCAAATACAAAGGGGGAGATTGTTGTGCCCAAGTGATTTCATTTTTTGTCAATAACCTATCAATGAGTGCTAATTGATGAAGTAGAGCATGGAGAGTGATAATGCTTGTGGAATGATGGTTGAAGAAGCTTCATTAAATCAGATGATTACAGAGCTGGTCTTAATGTTCCAAGACTTGTATCAATAAGATACAATGTCACAACATTGTAAGAAGCCCATGCATTGTCTTCACAATGCATGAGGAGATAAAGAAGTTCCATCGACTATCACTAATTGGATGAGAAATGAAGAAGGGATCCATCAACAACTTCCAAGTGGATGAAGTGAAAAGATGAACCAACCACAACTCCGAAGTTGATAAAGTGGTTTGAAGAAGACCATGCACTATCTCTTAGTGCATGAGGATTTGAAGATGATCCAAACTCATCTATAATTTGATCATTGAAGAACATTGCTGATTAGGTGATTCATAATTTATGGCTGATGAAAATAGTTGAGAGATCCTTGGGAATTATATTCTTTAATAGAAGAAGAATAAAATATGTTGGAGAAGATATATGGAGTTCTTAAGAAGATTAATAGAATAAGAAGTATGGTTTGGAATTTTTGTACTTGGTTACTTTGCTTTTATACAAAGTACCAACTATGTACTTTAACAAAAAATTAGCTAACCAAGGAGGCCAGCCAAGGTCCCTCACCTCAAGCACTTGCGGGACCCTAAGGTCAACCACGCTCAAGGGAAGTCCTCAAAGACAAGGCCTCCCTGAGGCATGGTGAGGGTCGTGTGTAGGCTCGTGGGTGCCTCACGGTGATGAACCTGTGCAGCGTGGGAGGTAGGTTTGTGCCCGGAGGAGCAGAGTGGGTGCTAGAGCGCGCCCACATGAGAACTAGTACAGGGTGGCACCAGAGGGGTGAGAGGAGATTTCTAAGCTGAGGTTGGGAGGTGATGGTTGATAAACCACGGAAAAACCGAAGCGCGTTTTGATGTTGGATGAGTTTTTAAAACGCTGATTTAATCATGGCCGCTCATCGGATCACACGTCTGATCACTGTCGTCCATTTCATCCACAGTGCTGGATTCTAATCATGGCCGTCCGCATTCAATAAACGCTGATCCAATGGCGCTGGAGTCGTCTCCTACCTCTCGCTGAGCTGAGGACTCCCCGCGACACCTCCTGCGAACCAGAGGCACCCGAGCGATGGAGAAGGATCTGCCGACCGCCTCTTATTAAGTGAAGGCCTCCGCAGTGTTCATCTCCACTTTACAAACACATACATGCGTTAAATGTCGCATTCATGAAAAGAAATGAAGAAATTCGATCGAGGCTGAAGCAAACGGTGTTGCGAGGCAGTGTGTTCTTGCATGGATCAGTCATAAAGAAGGTTTTCAGGCGTTCGTAAACTCATGCATGTGATGTGAACACCAAGAATGAAAGATCCTGTGGTCGAAAAAGAAAAAGGAAACAACTGGGATTCTAGCAGCCCATGTTTCCAATTTTGAAGCCGAAGATCTTGTGCATTTAAAAGCCCAATATTCATGGATCATGATCGTCCTCCTTGCCTACAAAAGGAGAAGCCTAAACCAAGAAGAGGATTCTAATCGTCTGAGAGAAGAAGTCACGCAATGCACCTAGCCTAGCGATGTTCGATGCTCTGTGCACAACCTGTGTGATAGAGTAGCCCGGAGCCACTTGAGGATCCGTGGGTTCCTTTTTTTCAATCCATGCGTGAAAGAATTAGAGGAGGAGACCTCACGGCACACTCCATTGCACGACAGGGAAGAAGCCGTACTTGCACGCCCGCTGCCTGCACGCTTGCACGGTAGAAAGTGCATGCACCCTCGGTGCCCGCAAACTCACGCGGTAGGAGGAAGCCATCACACTCCCTTTGTGTGGTAGGATGCAAATGATCCACGCACACTTGCACACCCTCTCGCTCCGCTCACTTGCGCGGCAGGAGGAAGCAACCATGACACCTGCGCGGTATGAGCTACCGCGCCCAGCGTGCTTGAAGGAAAGAGGTGGCCGCATCACTTGCACAGCCTCCTTTGAAGTGGGTTTAGGTGATGTGAATCCCACACACCTCTCGCGTGAGTGTGTGCATGGGTTGAAGGAGGAAGGGAGTGTGTGCACGGGTTGAAGAAGGAAGGCTGTGTTTGCAATGTTGGGAGGAAGGCCACACCATCATTGTGTGTGGGTTTGCAAAAGAAACAAGAAGACCCTACGGGTAGTGTGTGTGATAACCATAGACCTGTGTGTGCACACATGAAAAATAATGGAGATAATGTATGCATATGCATGCATATTAAAAATATTTGTGAGCAAGACTGAAAAGTTCTACTGGAGTTTGTTGAAGCTACTTGAAGAATTGAACAATCCATTTGAGGAAGAGGAGTAGAGCTGTGAAGAAGATGATTCTGTGGAGTTGGGGGTTTTAACCAACTTGTAATTGGGGGGTATAACCAATTACCATGTAAATATCATCTGGCATATTGAAGAATTCGTTTCAGGGAGAGTAACCAACATGGAACGGAGTAGGTATTTGTATCCAACCTTGTAAATCTTTGTGTTCTGTGCCTTCATTATCACTGAACCACCAAAAGAGTTGATCTTGGCCATAACCAGCCATAGAGGTTGAATTGATCATTCAAATGAAACAATTCTTAGAAAGAAAAAGTTATCACTCATTCACCACTCCCCTCTCAGTGATCACAACTTATCCAGGCAATTCATGATTCATTCATTCCATGTTATTCTAATTGGGAGCACTCCGAATACATCCATGATGAGAAGAAGAGAGATAAATAAGTGGATAGAATATATGAGATATGATAGAGGGTGAATCCATTCATCATTTTTGAAGACCTTTGCTCTGAATCGTTCAAGAGGATAAATATTGGTATTATGAGTTATTTAGTAACTAGAAACTATATAAATAGTATAATATACTATGTGTTGTGGCTATGGACAATTATGTGTTATAATTTTTCAGTTGAGATGTTGCAATCATGTTATTTATCATTATTTATCAAAATTTATTATTATCTATTTTTATATATCACTAGAAACCTCATAATGGGACAAGAACAGGTTTTATAGGGATCCTTAAGGAATCACAATTGAAAATAACAATGACAATTGTGTTTCTTAATCATCTCAAAAGAGATGAAATTAATAAAACTAAACTTAATCAAATTATAGAGCAAGAAATGTGTTCAAAAATGATTTAAACAAAACTCACATGACCAAGCAGTTTTTTTTATATTCAAGACCAAGAGATTTGAATTATTAGGGTAGAAACATCCCACTATGAATATTTATTTAATAAAAACCATTAAAATCTACATCCTCGTTGCATTTATCTCGAAATATTCATCCAAGTCAAATTATTATATTTTTCTATATCTTTAAAGTAATTTCTTAAAAAATTGTAATTGTAGAACCATTTTTATTAAAACATCAAAATAATAAACTCTTAATTTAATTAAAAACCATTAAATTATAAAAAACTAGATAAAAAAACAAAAAAAACTCCCTTTCCTAGTTTATCGATAACTTAATGCTACTATAATTTTTTGGGTAATTCAATTTGGATTATCATAAATAAAAACTTTGGTAGAAATGATACCAAAATTTGGTGTCATTATAAGGGACTCCATTTTTAAGATTGTTATCATTTTCATCATGTTTTTATCAATTTTAGTGAACATAAAAATACAAAATTATGAAAATTATATTCTTACTCTCATTTATATTTGTAAATAATTTTAGTATTATTCTTGAATACATATTGTGTTATGTATTGTACATGATCATAAGTGTATGAGTGGCTGCCTCCCTCATTCCATGAGTGCTAATTAGTTAGATCTTTTTCACATAAACCCAGAGATCAAATAAAATCACTTGAGGCAGTGACAAGCACTTACAGATGAGCACATCCAAAATGCACACATGGGAAATATAGAAGAGGGAGATCCATTAGTAATCCAAGGACATGGACATACATTTGTTCTAGATGATACCTGGAACCAACAAAGGCCACCATCCCCATTTGGTTCAGAGTATGGATGGCCACCACAACAGCCGATGTACATTCCTCTATAAAGGCTACCATTCAACTAGCAGCCCTACTTTTCTCTGGAGTAGCAGTACATTCATCCTCCTCTTGAAAAAAACCCTCAGTGAACACTTATGGTGTATGGTCTCCCTTTCCACGAAATGGAATACACATGAATTGTTTGACCATTTATGGTGGCCCAACACATCAAAATTAAACCAACCATTATGCATCTGATCCAGAACACAGTGCATTTTGGTGGTTTACCATATAAGGAGATGAACACTCTTCTCTCCAATTTCCTTGAGATCTGTGACTACTTGCATTACTATAGAGTGTTTGAAGATTCCATCTATCATATCCTATTCCCCTTCTAATTATGTGATAAGGAGAAAGTCTAGATAAAGGGACTTATTATTTGGTCCATCATCACCTAGGAGGTGTTATCCCATGCATTATTACCCAAATTCATCTCACCATCGAAGATAGTAACACTGCAGAAGAAGATCCACAACATCCAAAATCATGTATCATAATCCATATACGACTTCTGGGAATATTTTAAAAAGATGCAATGAAAATGTCCTCTCCATGGACTTCTGCTATGTGTGAGATTCTAGACATTCAATGGTGGGCTGACAACAATCACCAAATTTGTTGTGGATGTCGCTGCTAGCAGAATTATAATGTAGCAATATCTAATGGATCCCATTGAACCCTTGGAGGACATGTCGGCCTCAGGATTCCAGTGTAACATAGATCTAGGAACTCAAAAGCGAGGTATGCAAAAAATTGAAGCCATCATGATGCTCATTGGCTAATTGAAAGAGTAATCCATGATTATTGATGTGTTGAAAATGAAGAACACAACCAATGTTCAAGTACCAAACCATCCTACAGGCAGCGACTATAGTAAAAACAACATTTTTGGTGAATTACTATGGTCATCCTTAAGCCCTTTAACAAGATAGTTATGCTATGTTTCTCAGAACATGGGGTAGAATATGTACCCTCAATATCAGAATCTTGCATAAAGAGAATAAATGAACATGGGTTACCAGTAGAAACAACAAAATCCTACATCCTAGAGACCACCAGACTGTGGTTAACAACCGTACAAGAACACAAATCCTCGGAATCAATGATAGGGGACTTACAAACATCAAGGGTTCCAAAACCCTCTCCTACCAAAACCAAGGTAGCCACCACCTCCACTAGTAGCCCAAAAAACTATGGAAGAACCCCCCCCCCCATAATAACATGAAGGAATGATGAAAAAAATTTCACCGCTACTGAAATTCTATTTCAAAATGAAGAGTCCTCCATTCAACACCTGGAAAATCAAATTGGGAAACTATAAAACCATCTCTTCTTAAGGAAATGTGTTACACTACTGGGTAACCCTAGGATGATCCCGCGAGAGGAAACCCATTCAGTCACATTATGAAGTGGGAAGGAGCAATCATATATACCAACTGAAAATGATGACGTGGCTCCAATTCTATTTCAACCATCACCCTATTCATCTAAAAACACCACAATGAAGTACCCCTATGAATCAATTTAACCATAAAATGAAAATGAGACCCCACAATGAATGGGAAAAGAGTTGGACATTCATTTCAATCCCTCCATACCATTTTTCAAGAGGATGAAGCAAAGGAAAATGAATCACAAGTTCAGTAAATTCATAGAGTAATTTTGCAAAATTCACTTCAAAATTCCTTTTGTAGATGATTTAACTATGATGATGAAGTACACAATGTTCATGAAGGATATTCTCTCAAAAAAAGAATGATGGAGGATCTCTAAACCATTTTACTAAGTAAGAAATGCTTAGAAGTGGTACATGGCTCACTTCCTCTAAAACTCTATGATAATGGTAGTTTCATAATCCCATGTATCAACGGATCCTATGAGTTTGGGAGAGCTCTCGATAACATAGTGGTAATTGTTTTCATGCTTCCCTTCAAATTCATCATGAAGACAGGGCTCAATAATCACAAACCCACACAATGATTTCCCATCCACTCACCCATCGCCTCTCTAAAGTTGTCATCTTTGAGTTTGAAGAGGCATGTGCCATAGCATTACACCATATCAATCAAAGACTAGTGAATGATATGGTGACAATTTCTCCCAATTGGGAGGCAAAATTTGAATTCATATGTGATTCTAGTGACTATGCAATTGGTATATTATTGAGGCAATGACTTGATCACATCTTTCTGCCAATTTACATCACTAGAAGGACTCTGAATAAAGTATAGTGATCTACACAACCATGGATAATGAAATGCTTATAGTGGAATTTTCATTCGATAGGTTTCATTATTATATGGTGTTGTCTAATGTTATTGTATATACTGACCATTCAGAATGTAAGTATTTCTTAAACAAGAAGGATGTGAATCCATGAATCATCTGTTGGGTGCTTATCATCCAACATTTTACCTTGGATATCCATGAAAAATAGTACAGTGAGAACGGTATTGCTGACCACCTATCATTCCGATAACTGCCAAATTTGGAGAGGTAGTATGAAAAAGTCATTAATAATGACTTATTATATGATCATATTTTACCAATCGAAGAAACACCTCAATCATGATATGAAAATATTTCAAATTATTTGGTCATAGGAGCAGTTGAACCCAATCTCACATACCAATAGAAGAATAAGTTTTTATATTATAACATGTGGTAAATCTGGGAATACCCTCTCTTATTTTTGTCTTGTAGTGATGGGATGATTCTTCATTGTATCCTGGGGAGTGATGTTCAAGGAGTTTTAGAGTTCTGGCACTCCTCGCGTATTGGAGGCAATCATACCCCACACCTTACGATAGAAAAGATCATGTAGTTTGGAGTTTTTTGGCCAACCATGCACATAGATGCTTGTATGTTCATTTCCATGTGTAACTGATATCAAAGGATAGGTAATATGGGATGACATGCTGAGATTCCAAAACACCACATCTTAGAGGTCAAAATATTTGATGTGTGGGGAATTGACATCAGGGGCCATTTCCCTAATCATAAGGGAACTCATACATAGTATTCTATGGGGACTATGTCACAATGTGGGGGGGAAGCTGTAGATACAACACATGATACAACCAACGACGTTGTTTCCATTTTTATGAAAAGCATCTTCAGCCAATTTTTCATTCATCGATTTTTGATCAGGGATAAGGGATCATATTTTGACAGTTCCATGATGAATATTGTGTTATATAATTATGGTGTGAAGCATCACCTTATAGAACCTTAAAATCCCCAATATAGTGGACATGTGGAATCTTCCAATCATCTGATAAAACAGATCTTAGAGAAAATAGTGGGAGCTTCATTGAACGATTGATCAAAAAAATCTTCATAATCTGTTGTGGGCATAATTGACCACCTTCAAGACACATCTTGGGATGTATCTATTCCACCATTTCTATGAGATGTTATATCACCCTCCAGATGAGATGGAGCATAAATCCTACTAGGCCATAAATGCATTGAATTTGGATTTAAAGGTAGATGACGAGAAGTGCATGCTCCAGCTAGTATAAAAAGATGAGATGCAATTTGTGGAGTATGAGAATGCCAAGTATTACAAAAATACATTACATATCCACTAACAGATGATTACCCAAATACCATCCAACCTGGTGATCATGTTGTTATTTTCATATCTCATCTGGGAATATTTCATTGAATGTTGATGCCCTGTTGTTCAGGGACATTTAATGTGCTAAATATTTTCCACCATGGTGTGGTGGAAATTGTTGGTGAAGATGGAAAATAATTCATGTTAAAAGGAAAACAAATAAATTGACACCATCCCTTAGAGGATATCATGGGTTAAATCACCACCATATATTTCATGTAACATAGGGTAGGTAGGCTGAGCCAACGATAAAAAACAAAGGCGCTTCTCGGGTGGCAACCCAAAGGATACACACAGTTCACCAACAATACACATGATGTGTACTGATATTTTGAGTATATATTCATAATATTATATATATATATATATATTATCTAACATTATAATTCGGGATGACAATGGAGTTTACGGTAAGGTCACATGAGCTTAACTGAGCCATCATGGTTTCGACTCCATCCATACCTACCATTTACATGGGGTTCATCCTTTTTAAACTTGTGTTTCCATACGTGGAATGTGTTGCATTTTTCAAAATAATGTCTATTTTTTATAATAAAAGGAAACCCATGATGGTGATGGACTGGATAGCTAGTGTCATATACCAGTTCCCAATATACACAGGATCGAATCCTGACAACTGGCCCTTTTCCATCATTTTTCATAATAATAATTACCCCATAGTTTTCATTTCGGCATAGGTCTTGTGGGCTATGTTTTTAATGATAATTTAAATAGATTGTGAGATATGAAAATACGTGAAGAAGAAATTGGTAGTTTGGAAGGGTCTTAGACTTGGATCAAAAAATACCCTGGTTCGAACTATGCAAATCTCTCGGCGTTATCCCTTTTATTCAAATTAAAATCCACACGTCGTAACTTTTATTCATACTGTGAAGTATTTCCCTTGTACATTATATATATCATAAAAACGATCATTAGTAAAACCATTTCTCTAGTTGATGAAGAATTGTGTTTGGATTGGCCGATCACTAGTTTGAACATCACCCCAAACATTGGACAAATCGTTGTACTTATCTTTTTCCAATTTTTGAACACATGATTTTAAGTTCCTGACACATTGAGTGTGTAGATTTATATTTATTAATATATATATATATTTATATTAAATTATTAATAGTAATTATTATGTAGTTTAATATTTTAATTATATTATATACTTGTTGTTTATAAATAAAATATATAGTGATTCACATCTTGTCGGTCCTATTACATGAAGTGCACTGTGACTATAAATGACATGGCCTACATAACATAAGCTCGTTTCACGCGATCACCACATTCCTCCCCATTTCATCTCCCACACATTGTCCAATATCCTAGAGTTGAATCCTCCGATTTCATTTGTTTTAGCTTCTGATTTCTATAGAATAGTGACCCTTGTTCTAGGTACACCATTCAACACCCGTTACATCCTAGTTTTACTTTCATTTAGGGAGATTTTCAGATCAGCTGATAGTTTAGCTTCCCATGAATCACATGGGTTCCACGAGGAACACACCTCATGTACATCCTGTACACAGCCACACACTTCATGTTATCCCTATTTGGCTAATACATGGCACGTACATTCAGTACACACAATGTATCATGCCTCCCTTAACCCTCTCGCTCGGTCGTGTACTCTATGACATTACGACACGTATTTTTGGGACATGTCGTGTTCTAAAACCTTTAGGAGGACCCTTTTTGAATGATATACATGCCTCTTACACCATGATCACTTACATAGTGTGTATCTCATCCACACATATTGTATTCCCTTTTTCCTAATGTCCTCGTTGATCCATGTCTTCCTCCTTACACTTGCCTCATACCATGTTACGATACACAACAAGTACACAGTGATACATGTCGTGTGATAATTTTTTCATAACACATTCCCTCATAACATGTCTATACAAGGTACATGGTGTCATTCATATATCATTTTAAACATCATGTATCCTCGATCAACCCTATGTGTTCTGCTGATTTTTTCATTTTTCTCATATTTTCTTCTTTTTTTCATCTTCTATTGTTTTATTTTGTTTTCCTTTATTCGGGGTATGGATTATAGAGATCCTTCATGTGGGAAGCATCCCACTTCCACTACTAAGGATTAGTATCCTCCTTTCTGTTTGATTTGTCTTTGGCATTATGAGTAACACAATTTAGATTTTATAGTTTTCCTACCCCTAGTGTTAGCCACTCTTCACCCTCTTCTAATGTCACCTCCCTCTAATACGTCTAATTATTTGGTCATCACATTATCACCATATACTGGTAATCCTATGAGATCATCTTTAGTTCCACTTACCATGGCTAAGAGAACTTTCAACAATACTCCACCACATCTAAACTACCCTCAACACAATCGGTGGACATGACTGAGCCAGCGCCTCATCCCTCTAATGTATAGCACTCTAAGAACGCTTTGGTATCCACTACTCCATCATTCAATTCAGTGGAGGGACCGTCTACTCAAGCACTAACAGTTCCACTAGCTCTTTTACCAGCTGCTAATCACCCTCTACAACATCCATGCCTAATGTTTCATGAGAACCATCATGTGGTGGAGATATTGTGTCACTTTTCCCGCCTCACTATCTAGCTGAGTGGTCACATCATTGAAATTTCAATGCTAAATCACTATGGAATTTGGGAGAAGCATGACGGTATTATGGGCCATAATCACCAAGTATATACTTTTTATGTTATTAATGTAATGTACCATGATATATTTTTGGACTTCATGGACACCTTCGAGTTCTACGATCCCACATACTAGGAGACACTAACATATACAACTCACCAACTTCATTTTTTTTCTAGGGGACATCATTTCTCACTTATTATGGCTACGTTTCGATGAAGGTGTGGCTTCTATCCACATCATGCCACCACACCTCTTGTCTCCACTTAGACCTTCCATGAGAACTTTGATCTTTTTGTAGTGTGGCTAGATCTTGTAGGGCCTAACCACTGGTAAAACCCCTCCTCAACTAAAAAAATGCTCATCATAGACAATCCTCACCGCTTACTTCCCCAGTGATTTAGCGCCATTATTTTTCCTCGCCATGAGGATATGGTTGCTGTGTCCAGATGGGACATGGATCATCTTACCTGTATTTTTTTATATGAGTACTCATACATCCATTATCACGACTCTCTTTAATATCATTCTTTGATCCATGGACATTTGTGAAACATGAATGGCAGCTGGTATGCCACCTCGTTGGCATTGTTTTTGGGATTTTTTATGTCTTCTCTTCCTCATGATAACATGGGTTATCCTCCACATATACTTATCCTCATGCTTATCCTCATGAGAATGGTCTAGATTTGGGGAGAGCGCTATGTTCTTTTAATGGATGCCCCTTCTCTTGTAGTGGTGCAGGAAAAACGACCTTCTCCTACTTGAGTATCTGCTAAAGATCCACCACATCTATCTATGGGTGTCCCCTCTCCAACTGCCCCACTTTTTCTGTCCTTACTTCTTGTTCATCTATTCCTTCTTTTTTAGTTCCTTCTACCACACACCAACCTCAGCACCATTTGTCAACCTCCCCTTCACCCTCTTCCAAGTCATGGTAGAGCACCAACTAGTTTGTCTTGATCCTCATCTGGACCAGCTTGAGTAGATGTTGGGGATTCTTCTTTAACATCATGGCTTTCCACAACTCCCAACACATGTTCATACCACTCCTCCAGTACCTTCTTCAGCCGCTCCCCCTCCATTTACATCTCTGGGGATGTATTTAGTTCTCCCCTCCAACTCTGGATAATTTATACAACTTTTACTACCATCCCAAGTGCTTCTACCAAGCCACCAACTTCTAGTTCCACTCATAAAGATCCTAACTCTATAACTCCTCTTCCAAGAAAGGATCTTATACTTCCAGCCTCTACTGCAACCACCACACCTTAAATACCTCATCCTCTTGTTATATATGATGCATCATCTGAGGCAACCCATTGACTTGTTTTTTGGAAATTTGTTTTCATTGTATATATATGTTTTGTCCATTGATTGGGATTTGATATTATATATGCTTTCCATTTTTCCTTTTCCATTCCATCGGTAGTCACATGTACACTGGTGTGACATAGGAATTTATATTTTCAAGGGGAGTATTTTTCTGTGCTTATATTTTTCTTTCTACTTTTTGATTTCTTCTTCTTATCCTTCACCTCATATTACAGTCCTTTCATCCCCGTATTCCCTCCTCTTCCTTGGTATTTCACATATGGTACCATGTTCTACATTATTTTTGTGTGAGGGAATTTGATAACACTAGACTTTTCCTTATACATATTAATGAGACATCATTAATAGTTGACATATTTTTAATTTTATAATTTTTTAATAATTGTAATTATAAATATTAATATTATAAAAGGATATTTTTTAAACATGTCACATTATTATTTTAATTTTATAATTTTTTTAAAATGATTACAGATATATTTTTATTTTACATTTTTCGCCTTGAAAATTTAGATTTATTAGATTGATCATTTTGTATTCATGTCATTACCTAATTCACCCATTAATTTTTTCTATTCCTAAGAGGTATTATAAACCCTATTTATATATTTATTTCTATACCCTCTTTCTTGATTGACTCTTGGTTTATACATTACTAATATATTTTTATTTTTTCTCTTCAAAACCTGATGATATTTTAATCATATTAAAATGATATAGGGATTTGATTTTTTTCAGACCTTTGACCTTGAGACCTACCCTAAATCTGATTTTTTTAAACCCTTATAAACCATGAAATATCTTGATTGGAATACAAATTACAAGCATATTTTCCCATTCTATTGTAATTCTTTTATATCATTGTTTAATTATTTACTTGTCCATAAAGAGGGACTTTTTTTTCATGGTAAATTTTAGTGTGAAACTATTAACTTAAAATGGTCCCATATACTGCTATCCATTTTATTCGTGGGGGTCCATCAATATATTCATTAAAAATGATGATAAAATATGAAAAATATGTACTGACTTCTTTGTTACATAATATTAATGGTTTATTGGCCCATATTGTCAATGGAATGTAATGGAAATGTTACCACATTTGAGATCTTGTGTGGTGGAGAAATTCCATTAAATCATTAGCTTGAATATAATGAATTATTGTTTAGGAAATAAGCCTTTCTGTAATCCTCTATGATTAATTTTTATCATTACCTACCAACCCAGAGCCTCAAAAACATTAGAACCCTATTGAAAGTACTCATTATTTTTGTGATTTGATTTCTGAAGTGGATAATTAGAATACTTTCAAGCCTATGGATAGATAGAATGTAATTAGGATTTAGCATATCTCTATTTAAATAATCTTATTTGATGAGTGTTATCCCTTTATATAAGGTATATCATCAAATGCCATGTTTATTTATGAATAGATAAACAAAGAAAACAAAAGTGGATGAACATTTTAAATAAAATTATATATGCGGCGTGATTAGAATGACATTGGAAATGATATATGTTTTTTCCATTTAAAAATTCTTCTATTATCATTTTTTAGTTATAGTTACAATTAAATAATGTGTCCCTTTTATAGAAACAATTCTATTGATTTGATGTTGATATTTTTCTTGAGGAGAAAAAAATTATTATATGTGGCGCAGTTTGATGTATCATTTTTGTGTCAAATTTATCTTACATTTTATTTAGCATAAATAATTTTTTTCACCAAATATATTTTTTATTATGGATAAAATATGTTATCATGGTGATTTAAAAATATTAAATATATTTTCAGAAAAAAGCAGAGCTCAGGAATATCAGAGGAATATTTCAAATATATATGTTGTCTACATGTATATACACCCCTTGTACTACTGCATAGAAATGGATCTGGAATACTGGATACACGCCCATGTTTCCGACCAAGGAATACACATTGTGTACCAACTATATACATGTCGTGCGGTCCTTGAAGAAGTTGTGGGTGGCTAAGGAATAATATTACAAGCTGTGTGGGGAGACAATACACTCCTTGTACGTCCACGTACTAGGCGTCACCGTATTCAAATTCAAAGACAACATTTTAGATCACATACACACAGAGAAAATATGTTAAAAACATGTTAACCAGTTCTAAATTACTTGTACTATTGAGTACATGTTGTGTACAACTAAAACCTATAGATAAGTGGTAGTACCTACAAGTTCCATAGTCATTCAGATTAATTCAATCTAATTTACTCTAAAGGGAGAAATCAGGAGATGTCCAGGAAGAGAATAAGAGAAAGAATGAATATAAGAGAAAGGAGGAGAGAAGGCTCTAACGTTCTACCTTCTTGATGACCTTTTCTCTGAAGATTTCAATAAAATAAATTCAGGTGTTGCAGGTTAATTTTTTTACTAGCTACACCAGGAATATATATATTCCCTATGTGTTGGGGTAGTGCACAATTAGTTGTTTTAATTTGTTAGTACTGATGTTGTAGTAATGTAATTTAACAGTATTTCTCATAATTCCTTATTAACTATTTCTATGCATCAATAAAAACGTTGTATTGGAGCTAGAATGAGATTTATATAGATATTTAAGAAAATAAAATTTAAAAAATCCATGACCATTGGGTGTTTTAATCATCTCAAAAAGTGAGGAAATAAATAAAATTAAAGGAAATAATATTCCCAACCATTTAATTGGATCATATTGATTTAAACAAAACTCACCAACCCATGGGTGTTTTGTTATATTATTGACAAAGAAATGTATATTTTCATGATTAACCTAACATCATAAGAATATTTATTTAATAACAACTCTTAAAATCCATTTCCCTAATCCATTTCTCTCACAAATTTTCATCCAATCCAAATTCTGGTGCTTCTCATCATCTTTCGTGTAATTTGATCTTAAATTGAAATCATTTCACCCAATATATCATAAAACGAAACCAATAGGATCTTAATTTTAGTAAAATTAACTAAATCATATAAAAAATGATAAAAAACAATATTAACTCTATTTCTATATGGATTCATACCTTACTTGTACTATACATGTTAGGGTAATGCAATTTGGATTTCCAAATATAAGAAATTTTGTAGAAAAATACCATATATAAAAATATCATTATTCAATCTACATATATATATATACATTATTTGTGTATACATATGAATATTTGTTTCTATAAAAAATAACAAATATTTTTATTGAATTTGAAAATATCTCCATTATACAAAAATTTTCTTTTTAAATGCAGCATTCATTAAATTCTAGTAATAGTAAATACATTTTTCCTAGTCACACATTTTTAATTATTTAGATATGTTTTTAATAGCCCTATTATTTCCTAATATCCCTATAAATATTAATCAATGGAGATACATATTTCATCAAAAAATATGATTTAAAATTATTTTATTAGACATGAAAATGTTCTTTTTTCATATAAATCCAAAACAATCATAATAATATAATTATTACTACTCATTCAAGTGATATATTCAGACAATAAACACACACCGATCATTTCCCACTATAAGAGTAAAGTTCATATTTCAAACCTAATTGTGGTATCATATTTCTCATATAATACATTGTTTGGGGAATATTCCATTATTTTTGGAAATAATATAAAAATAATATTAAATAATTTATCATAATATTTTATTTGACCAAATTACTGACATACAAAAATGATATGGTTTTCCATAAAAAAAAACTTTATCCTCAACATAAAAGTTGTCTCTAATTTACAATATGTGGCAATATTGGATAAAAACTATCATTTTTATGAATAATATAATCCTTGTGTAATATAGTTTATTTAATATATTTAAATAATTAATATCGAGGTCATATGGGTCTCCTAATTCTATACTAACTCAGCACATGACTCCAAAAATATTCTATAAAATATTCCAAATAGTTTATAAATATTTTAACCACACATAATGCTATTATATATTGGAAAAATCCATTTTTTTATTTTTATTTAATTCATATAAATGATATCTAATTATTTACATAGTGGATTTTTGTAACCATAAATAATATTTGCATGTTCCAAATCCCCCCTCTACTGACCTTTCAACCCAAGATAAATTTTTAGTTGTCTTCTTTAAAAAACCCTCATAAAAATTTTCATCATTCATAATTTTACTGAAACATATTATTAATCGGAGGAACAATAGTAACATTTCAATATCATATCCATTTTAAGGGATCAGACATGTTTCTCCACGAAATATACCCTTAAAAAATTTATATCCATCGTAACCCTAACAGTGTTCTTAATCACAACATGTTAGTCATAGTCATCATAGAAATATTTATATGATGAAACTTTCTGTTGAACTAATCAGCATGAATAAATATATATCAATACATCCTGGAAATTTTTATTTTAATCTAGGGAAAACTATCTTTAACACATAGTTTAAATCATTTAATTTCACTAGGAAGTACAATATTAAACTATATCACATATACAAATTTCATATGATCCTATATTTGTAGTTATGATTCATAAATTCCACTAAATTGAAATCATCACATATAAAATTAATGTGCATTACGTAGCGGTATTTTAATAAATATTAATAGTGAAAAAAAATTCTCTATTTTATAAAAACATAGTGGACCATTGAACAACATGGGTGAGGAACTATCATTGTTCCCCTAATCAAGTCCCATGATTTTTACCTTTCATTTCTGAAGTCCCATAACATTGAAAATAAAATAACAACTTAATTTATATTGCTCCAATAATACTATTTTGAGTAATCTTAAACCTAAACACTAGTATCAAGCTATAATGATACATAACCTCATGCATTAATCTACATACAAAATATTATTATGAATAAAATAAACAATTTAATGTACATCCATGGTAAAATTATGACCATAAAAAAAGTTAACAATAGAAAATAATAACAAAACTATAAAAATAATAGTAAATCTTAAGACTAAATAACATTGGCTTATATAATTATTCCAAAATTTCGATGAATGTGTGGTTGATAATCCATAAATAATAAAATGAAAATAAAGTAAACAAATAAATGTTGAGTCCTATGGTTTCCTCCATATTTTTCTACATATCTATGCTCTACAACTCAACCATCCACCATAGGGCCCTTTATATTCACTAGATCTCTAGTTCTGAAATAATAAATTACACCAAAATTATTGATTAAGGTGTGGGTACAATACTAAGTGTGAAACCAACAATTCTTCCCATTCATTAGTGGAAAATATATATAATATAGTGAATCATGATATAAAAATTTTTAAATAAAAATTGATGTGTCGATTAATCATGTGTTTACCCAGATAACATGATCATTTGACCCACTTAAATCATTTTTTTCTTGTATAGCTATAAAGAATTCTTGTACCTCCATCATGTATATAAACCATACCCCCATATATAGATGTTAATCATAGTAATGCGGTATATTCCTCCTTGAAATGGGATCACCCCACCATTATGGTGGACTATATAAGAACACTGCATGTTCCATTAAGTTGATCACCAACCCACTTGACCATTTAATCAGCCATTACCCATGTATATAGGAAGAAATGTCTATAATCTATCATCAAGACAAATTATTTTCACAACAATAGGGTAGACGCGCCCTCAACTATAGAATTTCGATTTGTATTATATTGGTCAACCAATCACAGATTAATTCCCCAATATTGGGGTTTCAACGCCCACCGTTAAATACATTAAAACTTCATTTCCCCCATCCTCAAGGCTGGAAAAATATATTAATGTATCATACTTATAGCTGCTTTTATTTCCACTATTTAGGAGTAGAAACATCCTACATTAAGGACTGTACAACTTTGTCAAGCTCGGTAACCTTGTACTCCCAATCTCAAGGGTTTTCGTTAGAATCCATGGGGCTATATCACAATTCCCCTTTATTAGAAATGCAAAAAAAAAATATTTCATGGAATTGAATGATATTTTACACTAATATCAATATTAAATTTTTCACATGTATATAATTAAGAACAAGACTAATCAAAAACCAACAGGTGTCTTTGGATAAGAATGGGTTAGTTGAATATAAATTTCATATCATGATAACATCACATATACAAGTCACATAAGTATATAGAACTTCCTACCTCAATGTCATTAATTTCAATGCAATAGTCAGTCAAATGTGTCATCACCCAAACCATGTTTTTTCACAAACCATAATACAACCACAAAATAAGAACTCCAAGAATTAAAACTATCAATTTTATTTATAAATTATATAAAATGTCTCATTTGATGATACATTAAGAGACACCCTGACTATAGAATCTCACAAGCTATGAAATACTACATTACTTTGGCATAATCACAAGTACTATCATCATAATGGAAGAAAACTTTTTATTGTTTTCGTAAACTAGATACATATATGAATTATATATTAAATTTTAAATCATAAAATAAAAAATTTCTTTAATCGATTATCCCTTTATTTCCCCACTATGTTACCCTTAATATCATTCATAATATACCTGATGGAATCATGGGGAAACATTGAATCATATGAAATGGGTGAGCTCAAATTCACAGTATAGTTATTCATACATCTAAAGCTATGAGTAAATATTTCCAACAATATATGGAAATGTAATAAATAAATACACTTAACATTGAAATAATCAAAATAGGTAGGAAACAAATCCATGAATATTATACTAGTTGAATAAATACATGGAAATCAATAACTAATTTGATAATGTTGGAATTCATAATGTTGGTCATATAAAACGCACAATTGATCCCTCTAGAAAGACATTAGAAAATAAATTTCTAAGGCCTCAGTCAAATCTATATATGTAAATAAATAGCTCAGGCCTCAACGAAGTCCACATCTAAAAATAAATGGCTAAGGCCTCAGTCATATATATATATATATATATATGAAAATATAGAGGCCAGGACTCAACAAATTCCATCTCTATTTTCGCTCATGATACCTATGGATAGGACAAATCATAAACAAAAAATACATTCAAAATGAAAACAACATTCCAAATCAATAAATAAAATGACAAAAAACTCTAATTAATATAGTGTATGGTTTCATAATAGAACTACAATAGTCAATAAATATAATAAACCATTCCATGAAATATGGTAAATGCTATAATAATAGTTCAACCATAATTAAGTATAATATTCAGTAGAGGTTGTTGATATAGATGAAAATAATCTAATAAACTCACTGATAATTTATTGATAAATATTCCCCTTTTAATTATAATAACATTTATTTGAAATTTCACAAAATATTGAAAGAAATTTTTTGTTGGAATGAATTATTTAAAAATTTAATGAAATATTAAAAAAAATTGTTTATATGGAAAAAAACAGATCATTATAAATTTTAAAAAAACATTCCTTTTGTTTATATTATCTAAAATGCATCAATGGTACTTGAAATGAAAATATATATATTAATTTTAAATAATTATTCAAAATTAATAAGAGGTTCAAAATGATTTTAAACAATCATTTTAAAATAGTAAAAAAAATTAATTTTTTTTTATAAAACATAATCGTGGATTAATATATGTGATAATTAAATCTTTAAACATTAATGGTCCCACACACATTCTAATATTTAAATAATACTCCCAATTAATGAATAATATTTAATAAATTATTATATATGATGATAATAAATAAATTATTTGCATGATAATCCAATGTTTTATTATATACACCTCATAAAATATGGTGGATGTATAACATCAAACTATGCCTCAATGAAATGAGATTGTGACAAAGTCCCTTACCTTATGCTTACTTTAGTCGAATGGATTTTAACATACAGTATAACAGTTTAATTCATGTTACAAAATTAAAAAATAAACATATCTAAGTATAAACTTTCATATATGCTTTTATTATATTATTTTTTTAAAATAATCCATTATTAACATTATTTTGGGTGTCAAAATATTCATTTTCTTATGAATGTTTTGTCAAAATTTTCTAGATTTTTTTACAGAGAATATTCATCAAATATCAAAAAAATGATATTAATTTTATAAATATCATATTTAATCATTATATGTATTCATAATAACATTGTGGAATGTTTATCATAGTAAATTAATCACATCATGTCTTAGATAGGGTAGGTCATACATATGCACCAGTGACAGTATCATTCGATGAATGGGGAAAGAACAAATAAAATGATGGTATGTTAATTGTAAATAATGAATAAGATGTAATATTTATTATTTATAGTGCTTATTTACATTAATATACTCATCCATGTAAGGTTTAACTATAAAACATTTTACACCATGATGTCGTGACACTATTATTATATAAGCACATGTTGTGTTTTTGTTTTTCATAGGTAGGATTAACCCTGGAATATGGATGTCCCATTATCAAAATAAAATCTATGAATATAGATGATAAGGTATTTATTAATTTACTAGGGAAAACACATTTATTGGAATTAAAAGAATAAATTAACTTGTATATGTTTGTAAAATAATTATCTCTTCATCCGTGGACTCCCCTTGATTAACATATTATCTCCTCATAAGATGGTGTTTTGCCCAAAATATTTCCTCTATAATGTGGGTAAGGTTTCTAAGAATTCAGTTTTGCAGATTTTTTTCTTATCCAAATAGGTTTCAAAGTGCTTTGAATAAGGAATAATTATTTCACTTTTGTAAGAGATAAGAGGGGAATTGATGGAATTCATTAAATTATTTAATTAACATAAATTAATATTATAATTCAATTTGTTCAAAAAATATTTATTTTGACTATATGATTCTCTTTTGTAAAATAACTTCATTAAATAAAATTTAGATATTTTTCTCTATTTTTTTAATATTTATATTATTTCTTCAACCATTATATATCCATTTTACTTCTTACTATGATATCATGTAATTTATATTTTATGGGTTATGCTAATTATTATAAAATAAAAATGACCAATAAATGATCCATTAATGATATTTTAAGACTCATCTAAATCATTTGACAGAAATTGAGCATTTTAAAAATCATATATATTTTAATAAAATAATATTTATCTGAAAATATAAATAATGACAATTCTATAACTATTAATCCCTCAACATTTTAAAAATATCATAAAAGCATGATATCTTTAATAAAACTGTTTTCAAATTAAAATTATTTAATATTAATCCATAAAATTCATATATATCATTAATTGAATCAAATTTTATTTATTTTAACATTTTTAATTTCATTTAATTAAATCTTCCATTAATTAAATAATTACTCCATCAACATTATGTAACTATAAAACGTAATTATTTTTTCACTGAAAATTATAAATTAATTAGTATAATGTATAGATGAATTTTACCTTTTTGGATATATTTTTATTTTCAATCCAACCCTTTATGTCACCATATTTGAAAAATATTTCACTTGTTAATATAATTTCAAAAAATTACCTTTTCATTGAATATAATATTGTAAATGTTATTCTCTAATCCAAGTGGGTTAAAAAGGTTAGAGTTTCATCAAAAATATGATTTATTTAAATACAACTCATCCAATGTAATTCAAACGTGTTCTTGGGAAATTCTATAGTATATATTATATTATTTTTACTAATAATTTATTTATCTACACTTAACCGTGTTAATTAAAATATAATTATATTTAATATTCATAATAAAAATTTAACAAAAACAGTATTTACATTATTTAGAAATAATTATTTGAATTAAGGAAAATATTTTTAATAAAACAAAATAATGATATTTTAGTAATTATTTTAAAATTAATCTCATTAATGGAATGTGAAAATAACTTAAATTGAAAATATAGAAAATATTATAGTGTTTCCTTATTCACATTTAATGTAAAATTAATTCAAATGACTAAAATTTTATTGAATGTAAAAATGTTATTATATTTATAATTTTAAATAAATTAAAAATATAATTAAGAACAAAAAAATGGTAGATGAAAATTTTGTTTTCAATTAAAAGAATATATTTTATCACTATTGATAATGACACGAAATAAATCATAAAAATACCAAATATACATTCGCTGTAAATATTTATATTCATATATAAATGCAGATGTATAATTTTCAAAAATAATATATAATAGTTTCAATTATTGAATTTGTTAGATGTTTTCTATTAAAAGGTAGTTAAACTACCATAAAATAATTATTACATGTTATGCTAAATATTAGTTTTTTATCATATCTTAATCCTATAAAAATTATTGGATAAATATAAAAAAGTGGTAAAATAATAATAAATGTTTATTAAAATATATCACTAATAGTGATGAATTTAATTTATTGAGATACAATTAAATTATGGAAAAACATTGGTTTTTAAAAAAATCATATTCTTTATATTCAAATAATTTTTATTTTAATTAATAAGGAATTATTTTATAAAAATGTGAAAACTATTTTATTATAATTTTTTAATCCTATTAAAAACCCCAAACATGACATCTACTAAATACATAATTATAATTAATTGTATGTAATTATTGGTTTATTTAAGGTGTTGCTTGAAATATATTCAATCGAGGGAATTGAATATATTTAAGAAGTGACATACTGTAAAATCATAGGTAGTTACATTTTCCCCACTAAAAAATCTTTTTTCATTTCTATTAGAAAATTTACTTTTAAAATCGATGTCTGGTTCATTAATATTAATTTATAGGGATCCTACATAAAAGTTGAGTTTAATAAAATATCCTCTTCATATGGTGGAAATACAAATCAAAAGGTCACCAATTAATTGGGAATTCAATTTGGATTAAATTACTTGACTTTGAATACATGGATATGGACAAGAAATATACCTATCTATTTTCTATGTAGAGTGATAGAGAACGTGTTCATCTTAAAGATAACCATCCCAAAATCATTATAAGAAAATTATATGAATAACATTTTTTTAAAATTATATTTATATAGATGAGGGATTAATTTACTTTCAAGATAAAAAAATGAGAAAGTAATCATAATTGATTATTTTTTATATTTGGATCATATTCTCCTCATTTAGTTATTCTTTAATAAAGTTCACATCATTTCATACCCCTACTAAAGTATATTAAAGATGAATTATTTATGCCTAAATTACATTTAACGAAAAAAATCAATAAGTAAGTTCTTTATCCATTATATATGATGGCAACAAACATGGTTATCACATGATATACAATAAAATAAATCAAATTTTAACCTCAAACAATAATTTCCAATTATAAACATAATCCATTACAACCTTAATAATCATTCAAAATACTTCTTTCCAAATACAATGTCCAATATATATATATATATATATATATCCAACGCCAATATTAATTTAGATTCCATAATCCATATAATGTGTCCTTATTTTATCATATCACCTATATGAATTCCTTTATCACCATAAGACCCTTGATTAAACCATTCATTATTCCAGATCCTCAATGAAGAAGTAGTGCATCAATATCTTTATATATCATATGATTTTTATATCTAGGGCATTGTTGATGAAATTATTCATGAATTTAGAAATATAAGAACACTAATCATTATAATTAATTATTAAACCAATAAATAATATTATTCATCTTATTCCATAATACCTTCTTCCATTTATGTGACCTTTTTATTCTCTTCACCATCAAAAGTATAAACACAACATTTATAACATTGCTGAATCTGACCAATGACATTTTCGAAACATCAATTTGTGTAACACTAATCATAATGAATTTATAATAGAGAATAATGTATTGGATATCTAAATAATTGCATATAATTCTCAATTTATGAGTCCATAGTTATAAGATTGGTTTTCCGTTATATTTTCAAGACTATATGATGATATCATATACATATGAGTATCCTAAAATTCATTCACAAGGATGCATTCCCAGATATATGTTATCCAAAATCTAATTCCCAATGATTCTACTAATTTTTATTTGATACATTTTGTAATGACTTGAACCTAAAATCATAGATACAATGATTTTATTTATTAAACTATCATCAGTATAGGTAATAACATCCCAAAGGACAAAAAAATTTAGTATTCATGAAAAACTATACACATACATGAATTGTACATTTAATTTTAAACAAAAAATTAATAAAGAGTTTCCTTGCTTCTTCAATTATTCTACCTTTTCGTAACAATACATATTTGCCATAATATAAATCATTGAAGAAAAAATAATATGTAAAAGAAAATAACTGATACAAATGAATAAGATATTTATTTCCTTAAATGTAAAGACTTTTATTTGAAGGAAGAAAAGAAAAGCACCATATGAGAAGGGAATGTGAAACCATAGAATATCCAAAACAAAAGAAATTATTTTCTTAACTTATTCAGTTGGTGTTCAATAAACTTTTTTTCTTCATCTCTAATAGCATCCTGCTCCACCCTTCCATGCCTGCGTCCCTGACCTGTCATCCTCCATCTGCTTGCACATGCCCTGTTCAAGAGCTCTTAGAGTATTTTATGAATCATTTCTGCATCATTGCTCTCAGAACCTGAGCTATCCTCTGAATCTTAATTGCAATTGTTAAAAGATACATTTTTTTTAAACTAGTGTCATCATTTCTTCTGCAATAGGAAGCTCAACCACCATTGGGGAAACAACCGAGGATGAAGTCTTCTTGTACGAAACAAGTTGGAATCCCTCATTATCCACAATAGGATTTGAAGTAGAATGTCAGGCCTTAGAGAGGACTGGGGAGTCTAAATCAAATATTTCCTTACCTTTTCGAATCACCGAGCCAACTATGCTTTCCTGTAGTTGAGTTTCTTCTTCCTTTCCAGAAGAAGCAATGACATGATGGTTTTCTTCATCCGTACAAATATCAACCCAAGATTTCTTTTTGTTTCCTGGACCAGGAGCATATACCTTCGGTGAGTCTGGGCAGTCTACCTATGTTTCAACATTAGATGCCTCTTCATGAGTGGAATATTACTCCTCTTTCTCAGTAGGATAAGAAAAAGTGCCCAAGTCCTCCACACACCAACACAAGTGTTTACAATCTTCATGTAACAACTGCGGGTCAGGTTTCAAAGTAGTGGCATATTTTCCCTTCTTGAGAAAATTATTCTCATTGTGACCACGCAAAGCACAGAAGATGAAAACTATAGAACGTCAACAAGAAGATATATCATGACAAATTACATTGTAATACTTGAAGAATTTAGGAATTTTTTCATAAACAATCATCAGCTCAATTATATCATCATCAGTCGCAAGCATCACTTTTTCAACAAGAGGTGAACCCAGCTCATCCTCAACGATAAAACTAGCAAAGTGTCCAAAATGAGCAACCTCTATTTCCTTATCAATTTTAACTGGAATACCAATGGATAAAGAAATATCATAAAATATTTTGGGATGCCAAATTAACCATTTTAATCCATAAACTTTAACACAATTTTCAGTAGTAGTGTGATGAACCCCTAAGTGATTGAACTTTTTATCCCATTCATGAAAGTGAATAATTCTTGGTTTGAGGGAAATGCATCCAAAGCCCCATGCTTGAGTTTTCAATTCATTCGTGGGGAAATTCATATGAAGGTATCTTCGACACAGCGAGACACACTTCTAGGAGGAAAATCCCCAAATCAGTGAAAAATAATCATTGAGTTCTTCAATTTCAATAGTTTGTGAACCTTTAGGAAGAAAGGGTCGAGCAATGATTGACAAATCACCCATTTTAAGCCATTCAGAGACCGCAATGTGATCCGATTTTTTGTGTGCAATGTTTCCTTTTCTTCAGATTGGAGAATCAAGCCCTCCTTTGAGGGTGGAAAAGGAGAAAACACCATTTCTTTCCTGGTGTACTTCTCTTAGTAGACTCTGTAACAGGATCAATAGAACATGCTCCAGCAGATAGAAATGCATCCCGCAAAGCAGATACATCCTTCCCAACAATCCCGTTCGAGGACAATCCATTGAAACCCTGAAACAACTTATTTAGTGAAGACACACTTCTCACACCCTCTATTATCACCTTAAAAGTGCCATCATGAATCGCAAGAGCCTCTATAGAGCCACCGATACACATGCCATTAGAAAAATCACATGAGATGGGAAGCTTAGCCAATGAAATTCTACTAGTCTAATAATAACTTCGAAATAAATAAATAGTTTCACCCAGATGGAATGCATAATGACAGACATCTAGAAACTAACTATTGTGTACTAGGACAATAAATTATAAAATTAATGTTTTACAGCTCAAAAAAATCCATATCTAAAAATAAATGTGAGTGGCCTCATCCAAGTCCATATATTATAAGTATCATGATACCTTCTGATACATCAATGGGATATAGTGGGATCCAACCATCACATACTATGTATAATTCATTCCCCATATAAACGGTGTGAATTTTAATCAAGAGGTACATACAAAATGTAAATAAAATTACCCAAACAGTAAACATAATCCAACAACATTCTGAGTAATAGAATGAATAATATCAAAATAGAAAATCCAATGATAAACTAAAAGATAAACCATTCAATTAAATATAACTAATGATATCATAAATGATAAACCTCAATTAGGCATAGGATTTAGCAATGTTTTTTTGACATTTCTTAACATACAATAATAAAATTATTAAAATTTCTATGAGAGAAATGCAACTTTTTTACACTGAAAATGTTCATTTAAAATGGAACATAATTTTAATTGAAAATTGTTTAATTTAAAAGTATTTTTTATACTTTTAAAGTAATCCTAAAAAAATTATGGTTTTAGAAAAGCATATCCAATTAATGATGTTGTATAAATAACATTCCTTTCATAAATTTTAGCAAAAATAATAAAAGGGATTTGTTTAGAAAAAAATATAGATTCTAAAAAAAAGTTAAAAGTCATAATCAGTTATAAAATACATGAAACAATGTTTGAATAATATGTAAAAAAATTCATAATAAATTTAATTAAAATATATTTAAGGATAGAAAGATGTAAAATATTTAATTTTTAAACATTCAAGATATCATGTACCAATTTGAATACATAAATAAAAAGATCAATGAATGAGTAAAATTTAAAAATTCATTAAATATCACCATAAAAAATATATTAATTACATTATATATCAATTAGGTCCATATATACACCTCATAAAATAAGGATGGTGCAAAGAACACAAACTATTCCAAACTGAAAGGAGATTACGACTGTGTCCCTTAACTTAAGATTGCAATAATCTATTGTGTTTTAAAATCATTTATAATGACTTTAATTTTTTTAATAAATTATACCATAAAAATATTCATATTTATGATACCATATATTATATTTTTATATATTTTTTATTAATATTTAATTATTACACTTATTTTGATTGTTTACTTTTTAATTTTCATATGCATATTTTGTCAGAAATAAATGAGTTATTTTCAATATGATATATATAATACATATAATGAATTTTATTAATGTTGAAACTATCATATTTAATAATTTAATACATTTTCATTATCATTATTCAATGGGTAACTTGGGAAATTAATCACATCACTTCACTGAGATGGTATCCCATACGTACACATGATCGATAATATCATTCCCAGAATAGAGAAATAGTAGGTAATTGGATGGTATAATTATTATATTTAATAAATATAATTTAATATGTATTTTTTATATAAATTATATCCATTATTATTCTATTCCAATTAATGTGGTGATGAAAAATAGATTCCACCACAATGTGGAGATGGTATTCCATATAAACAAAAACAAAAACATATTGTTTTCATTTTTCATTGGATGGATTATTCTGGGAATATGGCTGGACCATATTCTTAATTACATATAAAAATATAGAATACATTGAATTTATTAATTAAGTGTGCATATATCACATGCGGGGAAGTAGACTATGAAATGAACTTGAATGCATTTCTAAAATAATTACACCCTCTTCAGGGGAATCCCATTGATTAACACCTTAACATCACAAAAGATGATGTTATGACAAATCCAAGGTCTCTAAAATGTGAGTTGTTTTTCAAGTAATGGGTTTGGATATGTATTTTCTGAAACAAATATGGTTTGAAATTATACAAAATGATAATAATGGGTTCCCTATTGTATGAAAGGGTAGGTACACTCTTAAAATATGGATAAAATATAAATTAATATAAATTAATTTTATAATCCAATGGCCTAAAACATATTAATTTATAATATATAGTTATTTTGGGTCTAAATTACATTATACAATGATATTTAGAATTGTTTGGACTAATTTTTTAACCCTTATCTTCTATCATTAACACATATTTAACATTTTAAAATCTTATTGTAATATTAGTTAATTTACACTTTCATGGATAATATGTTGACTATAAAATTGCAATTGAAAAAATGAATAATTGATGAAATTTTATGTATTTTAACAATATATTTTAAGAAATTGTTGTTTTTTGATATTTTATATCATTTAATAAAATATTTTTTTTGAAAATTCCATTTATGTCAACATTGACATTATTCATCACCTGGCTTTTTATAAATATCATAAAAACATGATATATTTGATAAAAGAACTTTTAACTCAACAAAATTATGTTAAATTAATCAATGAATGTAAGGAATTACATTATTTATATAAAAATATATTTATTATAAATTATTAATATAATTTTATTTTATTCTTCCATTAATTACAATATTACCAGATCGTCATTATGAAGCCACATAATTTAATTATTGTATAACTAAAAATTATAAATAAATTAAAATGATGTTTATATTAATTTTATATTTTGAAATACTATTTATAGTTGAAATGAAACCTTATATAAACCCGTATTAAAAATATTTCACTCGTTCAAAACAATTGTGTGACAAAATAAATTTTTTAATGAATAGAATATTATAAAATTTCATACTATCAACAGTGTGGATTAAAAAGGTTATAATTTCATCACAAGGAATATGTTTGTTGAATAAATGTATCCAATTAAATTATTAATTGTTTTTTTGTAGTTTTATAGTCATTATAATATTATTTTAACCCGTTTTTACTTGATTAATGTTTAATTGTGATAATTAAAATAATAATGAATTTTCAATTCATATACCCTAAAATAAAATAATTATATTTTCATAATCTTGATACATTGATTAAAAATATGGAATCTATTTTTAAAAAATAAATAAACAATTTTTCATATTTAATTTAAAATAAATTCCTATTATAGAATGAGGAAACATGTTAAAGTGAAAATGGTCAAAATATAGAATATTTTTTATATTAATATTTACTATAAATTGTATTCCAATGTCCTAGATTGTATTAAATGAAATAAAATAACAATAAATATAATTTCAATCAAATTCAAAATATTTTTTAACACTTCCGATCATTTAGATATAAAATTTGTTTTCGATTAATTGGTAATATTGTTTTAAAATTATTCAAAATATAACACCTATCAACAAAATAAAAAAAATAAACCAAAATAAATTATTAAATTACTCTAAAAAAATTTAATTTCATGAAATAGAATATTTAAAATTAATAATTTTTGGAAATAGGTTCTCCCTTAAATGGTGATAAAACAACATTTTAAAAAACATTGGATTTTTATGGATTAAATAAGTTTAATTCTTATTTTAAATCAATAAAAATTATTAGATGAATTTAAAAACATATTTTCAAATATAAAACATATATATTAATGTAATTCACTAATATTTATTAACATAATTTATTATAATAATAATTTCATTGTGAGCAAAAAAAATTATTCAATACAAACACATCATTTTATTAAATTGGGGTTTTTTAATTTCAAATCATTTGATTTTATAAAAATGTTAAATCAATGCTATTATAATTTAGTTAACCCTATTTTTAATAGGAAAACAAAATTTCAAATGTTAAAATGATAATATTTATTAGTATAACATGTTTTCATGTCTCGTTTCCGGGCAACGTTTACAATCAAAGAAAATTATTTTTTTTAAGAAGAGACATATCATAAAATCGTGGGTTGTTATAGATAATCTCTCCTATATTATTTTCGAATTATCATTTAATATCAATTATTAGACTGAAAAAATTTCCCTTTGAGAATAATTAAAACCAATATATTTATTTACTATGAAAATAAAAATTTCTGATTTTATAAATTGAATAAAAAATCATTTTAAAATTATCATATTATAATTAATCATAAATTATCCATTGTTAAATGGTTCAATTATCATTTTATGATTTTTATTTAAATATTGGATTTATAATTTTGTGAAATTACATAATGATAATTCTTCATTATTATCATTTGATAATACGCGTAAATATAATTTAATAATTTTTATAATATTTGTCAAATGAAAATTCCTTAATATTTATCGAACCCTTATCTGTATATTAATTTTTTGATAATATCAATCAAAAATTGATTTATAATTATATGTAATTATTACTTGATAATTATTCACAATTATAAATAATATTTAAAATGTGTGAAAACAATGATTAAATTTAATCCCAAAAAACATACCTCACCATATTTAAAAACAAACATTGGATTTAATTTCTTCTCATCAAGTCAAACCACATTATACCATCGAAAAATCAATTTGATATAATTTCTTTAGAAATTGAAGAGAGATGCTTCAAAATATTAAATAACATTAAAACAATATATAAGAGATAGTGGGATAGATAGAGAGAGTAAGGCTTGTGGTGGGGAGGTGAATGCCTCGTTTATGATACTTAGTCAACTAAAAATTTGTCATATTTTATAATTTTTTACAATTTATTTAATTAAATGTTTTATTCATTTAACAGTTAATTTATTATTATATTTACTTTCCATCATCATAACTGATGTTCCACCCCATGTGCCACCACATAATCACTTCGTACGTAAAATATTTTTAAAATCATATATTATGAAAATTATATATATTAAAAAAAAATCATAATTTTAAATATATATATATATTTGCACATACGCACAAAGACATACACAAAGTGAAATATGTATATATATACATACACACATATACATATATAACCTATATATATACAAGTCATATACACACACATAAATTTGTGTACAAATGTGTAAATTTTAACATGTATATATATATCCAATACACATAAACACTTTATATATATATATATATATAAATATTGTTTTTGAAATAATTATTAATCATAAAAACAAATGGTTATTACTATTCTAAAATATACCCAATTTTTCCAACATTATTATTTTAAATAAAACTACAAGAAAATGGTGGTTATATTAAATAATGTTTTATTAAAAACTAAATTTAAATTACATAGATGAAGTAATAATAAATTTTTTTACGTAACAGACTAATAAATATTATCATATTGAGAAGCGTTGAACGTGAAATGAGTGGATTCCAAATTATGTAATTTCACAAATTCAATTGCACATGAAAACATACATTTTTTTATTGAACAAAAATAATTATAATAAAATAATTATTATTTATATTATGTGTGATGTATCCAAACACTCGATAAACATTTTTAATGCATTCATCCATGGCTAAAAATCGTATTATTAACATATTTATTGGGTCATATTTATCTGACGATGCACAATTTTTAAAATATTCCTTTATTTTTTTGAATATATATATATATATTAAATAAAATTTTCTCCTGTGAGATTTGACCAAATGGATGACACATTAATGTTTATTATCCCACTTATGGTATAAACATAGTTTATACCTAACGTTTGTCAAAATGTTATCATACAATAAACTATTCGTGAGATATTCCATTATTATTGGAAAATATCATGCATTGTAACACCATGAAAATTTTAAAAGAATAATAGTTCTTTCCATAGTGTACGTGACATGAAGCACATACCGTCGAATATAATATTAATCAACAATAAATTAAAATGTAATTATTTTAATTTAAATTTAATTTCATAAATATATTTGGTTATATGTAATAACTTGTTTCTTTGATAGGTTTTATTACATGCAATATTGAGGTTTACCAAACAATATTTACTATTAATATTATTATTTAATATGATAGTTGTATAATAGCCATTTGAATGTTGGGTATGAGTTGGATTAACAAAAAATTGAAAATATATATTTTACACACACATATTGGATATATGATGATTATATATAATAATAACAATCATTTAAAATAAAACAAAATGTTTTCAGAAAAAATATATTGTCCTAATATTGGACTTAGTCCTGGAAGGCACAAATTATTTAATAAAAATTTACCAACCTTTATAAAATTTATATTTCTTAATAAATAGTGTTTTTGAAATTAGGATACCAATATTAATAAATGGTGATGTATTTAAATTTTTCGTTGATGTTTCATTTTTTTTTGAATTCTGAAAAATATTTGATTTCTATTGAAAAAATCATTTCATAAAAGATATTCATAATGATAAGATGTATTTGAATTATTTTTTAATGTAAAAATAGTGAAACAATAAATATATAAATCCTATTAATATGATTTTAATCATTTATTTTCTATATTCAGATATAAAAGATTGTATACATTAAAAAATTTTAATTTTAATATCCAACATTCTTATCACATCTATAGTATTAATCTTATGTAAACGTTTTCCAATTGGATGAATTTAATTTTTAAAATTTATTTCATATTTTTAAATAATATTTATTTATATTTTATAATAAGTGTGCATTATTGTTTTTACCAAAATAAAGATTGATCGTGATAAAAAATAATTAATATGGTTATGGTAAAAATGGATTTACTAATGGTTAAACTGAATAGACAATGGATAAATATACATATAAACTAATAAAAACTATATGATAAAAATATATCTACAATTACTACTATAGTGCTTGTAAATGTACTATTTTTACACTTTATAAATATTGAAAAATATGGCCGCACTCAATAATTTTCAAAAATACCATGTCTGTCCTCTATTCTCACATATAAATGGAAAGCCTATATTTGACATTATTAAAACATATAAATCCATTTGGATCTTGATAAATTTAAAAATAAAAAATTCATGACATAATTACTCTAATCCTTGATGCAATTGTTTGGGAATAAATCTATCCTTTGAATGATTTAGTGAGTACCTAAAGAGGATCCTTGAAGGAGAGGTAATGTTTTTCAACCTGTGACTTCATTTTCAATATTTCTACACCAACATCAATTATTTTCAAATGATGATGATATATTAACATAAATATCTTACATATACTAATATTTTTTTAATGTTAATGGGAATACCTAATGACTCAGACACTTTAATCATATATGTTACGAAATCCTATTTTGTATGAATGGTGGTATACCCCCTCATGAACAAATATCATTCCTTTTTTCCATTACCACGTATCATGATTTGATTTGACAATAGATCTAAATTATAAATATGGTATTGATATGATATTAAAGTATTTGGGGTTACTATATCATATATATTCAATTTTCACCTATCATTCTATATGGTATTCTATAACATCACTCGTAAGTATGAACGACCACTGTCTCACTAAGCAATGTGATTCGTCATTCATTAATACTTTACAAGGAATGTGATAAATATATGTTTTAATGATTATATGTTATATAAATGAAATTCTAATCATATTAATGACATATTAATATAACTATAAAGATAATATATATATATATATGGTATCTTTTCCCTCCATTTCAATCATGTAAATGTGATGACATCATTTGTGTACAGGTGGACTATCACCTTAATGATGCAATGAGACTCTATTTTCATAACTACACCAATAGATGATATAAATGTATAATTATATAAATAATAAGATAATTATTTCAGGTTTATTGTTTTGGATATGCATGGACAATCTAATATCGGTATGAACTAGAACATTCATATTAAATAATAAATTAAAAATGATAAAATTAAGATCTGAAAAATCAAAATAATAAAATAATGTTAACCAGTGAAAAAATATTATATAGGTATTATATACATTAATATAAAATATATATGTTAATTGACCCTTTTAATGTTTCAAATGATCGAGGTTCTCAGATGTTTCTTAGAGGTACTCTAGTAAAGATTGGCTATGAAGTTCTAGAAATAGCCATAATTACACATCGTGTATGTAAGGTTAATGGGACCGATATTTTTTGATAAAAAATTTTAAAAATGTGTTGTATTATTCAATGGATAACAAACCCTAAGAATTATACAACATGATAGTAGTTTACTTGTCTTATAAATCCTATGTGGTGTTTTTTAATCATTATATATTAGATGAATTCTGTCAAGCCGTATAGCAACAGCACCAATCTGAAGATTTTAGGGGATTGGGAAACCCCCTCTTTGGTGTTTTAGGGATTTCATTTCAATGGATCAATAACAAGATTCCCTATTTTGATTCATCTTTAATCCATGGTATGTTCTATATTTTTTATTGTGGATTCTCCAAAATATTCCCTCCTTGTTCTTATGTTCTACGTGATGGATCTAGATCTCCATGTTTGTAATGTGTTTTTTGGGGGTGTTTTGTGTTGTTATGGAATGAAATTATCGGGTGTATGTATTTCATATAGTAGAGGAGATAATGATATGAAAAGTTGGTTTATTCTCATGTAGTGAACTTTGACACCATTTTGTGTTAGGGGATTCATTGATTCTCATTTTTTTCTGCAATCATAGATATAGAATGATTACTCTCAATGGATCATAATGAATTTAACCTAATAATTACATGAACGAGATTAATGAATATCTATTTAACAAAGTGAAATGTTTTTATTTCATACCATTATAATAGTTTGCCTTCTACTTTTTTAGATATTATAACATATATTCCTCGCAATATTTGAATGTTGTTCTTGGTGGAAAATGAAAAATAAAATTATACCATAACTACCTGCTAATTATTTTGATTAATGGTAAATGTATCATGTTTTATGAATCTAGTATATTTTATTCTTAATGTATTGGTCATATTTACATGAATTAATAATCCATGAGGGTGAAGGAATTGAATAATGAATTAAATAATATTTATGCTTTTTGATAAAGGACGTAATGGAATTTAGATTAATTTTTTTAATTAATATGTTTCAGATTTTTCTAGATTGAAACATTGTTTTCCATAGATAAATCCTAGAAAATATTTTATATGTTTATTTAAGATGGAAAAAAAATCAGTTGTGTTCTAATAGCTAATTAATTTAAGGGCCTGAGTTGCGTGCTTACATGGCAATTACAGGTTCCTTGTGCTTTAGATCCATGAGGGATAATTATGTGTTAATGTATAATTCTATGATTTAGGACAAGATAATGGTTATTATGTTTGTCTATACTAATTATGATGTGACGAGAGTCTAGGATGGATGATCCTTGAGGGATGTTGTTGTAGGTGGGTAAGGGTAGCCCGATAGTTGTGGGAGTAGTTGATGCTTGTGATGGAGAGATGAATCATGATAAGAATGTGGGTGTTAGTGAAGAAACTATGGATGCAATAACATATTTATTCTATGAATTCCCATTAATATAAAATATGGATTCTTATATTAATTTTTTCGGCTGATGTCCAGGTTTTTATTTATCCGTTTTTATATTCCCCAACACATGAGGAAAACTTGTGGTTGTGTGCCTTTTCTCATGTCATATGATGATTTCCTAGATTTATTAGAAATATATGAAGTAAAAATTTATGTAAATGATTTTTTAACCCATCGTGTTGGAGGTCACATAGAAGAAATGGTGAGGTTATAATTATGAAATGACATGGACTCAATTTTCTTATTCCTAGAGGGCATGAAACATTGTTGTAATGGTAATGAAATTTATTGTGTAAAATCTCAATTTTTTACTAATTGTAAATGATTTAATTATTGTAACATGAAACTAATGAAAAGTAATAATGAAAGTTAATAAATCTCTTTAAATGGCTGTGTGTGTGAAGGATATATGGTCTTAGCTATATTCTCCAGGAGACCAATAGACGTTAGCATTAGAAGAGTATAAGACTAGGTTATTCCCATATTGTGGGTTTGAGAAATAATTATTCATGTAATTTTTGTGTTCTTATATGGTAATATACTCTATTGGTTTGGGTGATAGGATCCGTAGGGATTTTGAGCCACATGGGGGTGTTTAACCCCACATCCTAGTGGGTGAATGGATGTATAACAACCCCCTTTGGAATAGATTTCAACTCTAGGTAGATATTTGTGTTGGTTTGAAGGATGGTTAGTTTTAACCATATAATTTCATAGAGATATATAATTGATTTTTTTTCCACACACATGTATTATTCATATATTTTCTATAATCTAAATTAGTAATAACCAGTATATGTTGTGATGGTTAAAGGATCCTTACTCGATGTATGGTATGTGATTCCAATAGTTATAATACATTATGTCTGATAAATACTATATGAGTAGTGGTAGATCGATGTAACTAGTTGGTTACTTTTTGTATCATGGATGTTGTGTTTTGTATCATGAGGTACATTTTGTCGTACTTCTATCTGGCATCTAGGTTCTATACTTTTAAGAGGGAGATTTAGAAAATGTGGGACATTGTGATTGAGATTAATACCAAAGGGGAAGTTGTACTGGGGTACCCATGATAGTATTTTATAATATTATATGATATTTTATGTGATACATGGTGAGAGTATCCATGGTAAGGCCACCAATATAGAATATATGTTTTTGGTGAGAGATAACTTTACCTTTTTTAACGATTCTTTTTCCTGATTTCATGATATTTTTCTAGAGTGTATCTTAGGAGGATACAACTGAGTATATTTTTATCCTTACCAAACATATATTTTGGAATTTTTAGGCTAGTTGGAGAGGGGTGGAGATCAGGCATGTTACTACTGTCTTGTGGTTTTTTGGAGTTGTTTTCCCATCATGGTCATCAATATATTTACATTTACTTTTGGTACATTTAGTTCCGTTCAGGTGTAGGTTTTTCCCTGATATTACATATGTTCACATTGGATTTTCTATAATAGTAAATTCTGAGAGATTTTTTCTTGATTTTCATCTTATCTCTTCCATTCCCATGTTTTTTATTATAGGCTAATGAATCCCATCGGTATGTTTACTAGAACCTCATTGATAGTCTAACTAATAAAGCCTAATGGATGTGGGAATCAAGTGACAAAATCACTATTCTACCATTCCCAACCCAAAAGGTGTATGGCTTGTAGGGAGGGGGTTATGAAAGATTGGTATTAGAGATTATGTTGAAGAATATTATGGTTTTTGGAGTTAGGCACATTTGAGGATACATGGGCTGGTCAGAAAAATTTTCTTATAAGATTATAAATATTTTTAAGCATGTGATACTGACATAGAAATTGGTATTTAGGGACCCTACTGATCTGATTCAAGAACCATTAGGTATAAATTGGAAAATAATTAAGGGGCTATTATATTTAGGTTAGATAGATAAGAAAGAATCATTTATAATTTTTATTTTTTCCAATGTTTGAAATTGTCGATCATATGATAGGTTAAACTGAAATGAATAACAGAAAATTATTAAATAATGTTCAAGTCATAAATATTATATTTTTGTTAATTTAAATATTTTTTCTTTTGAAGGAATGGCCCTCGATTGACGTACTCATTATGTTCCAACAAGAAAATGATTAGGAGGTTTTGAACATAGACCTCTGTATAATATACATTGATGATGATGAAAATAGAATGAGAAATAATTTAATGACTCAATTCCATTGACTATAGAGGTACAATGGATCAATTTCACGTGTTTTCATGAAATTCTCATTGGAGGAGGTTAGGTAGCCTTTATATCTATTCGTACTCAGAATGAACACTCAGTATCATTTGTTGTGACATTTTCATGTGGTGAAGCGAGGTATTATTGGTTCTTATTCCACATATATCTCATGAAAGTAGAAGTCTCTTGGTATAACTTTTAATACTATTTTAGACTCGAGTTTTTTTCTACGACCATGAAGGCATCCAGTTACTGAGAGCTACTTACCATTCAGTTGGGTAGCTCTAGTGTGAGAGACTTTAGGATCTATTTTAAGAATGATCTATGATATTATTTATAGCTATTTCCAACTAAGGAGTCCATTGAGAGGTATTTCAAGTAATATTTTTGTGAAGATATCCAGTGTGTGGATATCCCAATTATAATGAAAATGTATATCTAGGTATTGGATAAAGAGAGTTCATCAAAAAAACATTATCCAATATAGATTTATTATAATGGTGGAATTTCCAAATTTCACATTAATTAAGTGAGTGGCTTGGGGTTCCCTGTTTTCAGAATAGAAGAGCATCAGACTGGAAAAAAATAGGTCATATTACTTAATGTCTCTCATCATCATGGGAAGTGTATGTCAGGCCTATTCATAGGTAAATGATAGCTATTGATCTTGTGATGGAAAATGTCATCAACAGATAGTGTGTTCGACCTTTCTAAAAAGTTAGTGTGGCCCAGTGATTCTGGTTCGGTATCATCTATTAAGGTAGTTCTAGCCTAGAAATTAGTAGAGGTTCCTCCAGTTTGGGATTAACAGTTTGTTATTTGGGAAATGATATGAAATCCTTGGCTGACTCCCCATCATCTGAGAGTAGAGAGTAACCATGTAAGTGATCATCATTATGGTCAAAGAAGTCTTATAGTAGGCTGTGGTGAACATCATGCTTAATAATATCACATGCTAAGTGATCCATACATTTTTCAATTTACATTTTGATTCTTTTCTACAAGTGTTCAATAAATGTTTTATTTGGGAGAAATAGAAATCTTAATATCCCCTTCCCTTTTCAATTCATTTTTAATTTAGGTAGATATTCAACCACTTCTCTTGGTGTTGACTATTATAGTTAGTGGCCGAGTTAAATTTTATGATTTATATTGAGACTCTGAGCATTCTATGGGGTTTAATCTCTCATAGGTATATTTACTAGGATTGTGAATATAACCATATGAAATCATCTTTAGAATGGATTGGTTTAATTCAGTGTAGTCTATATAATAGTCCTTCAAGATACAAATAGTTCTCTTTGTAGATGATAGTGATCCAATGGTGTGGGTTAGATAGTGAGGACCTTATATTTGATATAGGAGTGTTCCTTCCATGTCATACCTGATGGATTAGTTGATTTTTAATTTTTTTGAGATTCATAAATCAATGTTTACTAGTGCCATAAAATATTAACGTAATCTATTTCTAGAGGAGGATGTTGTGTTACCCCCATGATGAAAAATTTATTTTTGGATCGAACAACCAATAACTAGTTCTTCTAATGTAATATCACTATAGAGAATGTGGCATTCTTAGTTTTTAGAGTTTCTTATTCAATTCAATTGTCTATTAATGTGTGGTTCTGTTTTGTGAGGTGTGTCAATAAGGGTGCACTAGTTGTTTCATGAAGAATGATGACGGAAGTCTGTGGTTGTGAATTGATTATCGCCAAATGAACCAAGTGATAGTGAATAACCAATATCATCTTTCATTGATCAATTATTTATTTTATCAACTCAATAATGAATGTTTTTTACTCCACTATCTATTTTTGGATAGGATATCATTATATGCATGTTAAGGATGGGGATATTATAATGGCTGCATTCCATTTTTTTCACAGGAATTATGAATTTGTTTTTCATTATGGTCAATGTGATGAAATATGTAGCTATGTTAAATAGGTTAATAAAAAACTATTATATGAGTTAATATAATTTTTTGGTAGTTTTTTTCAATGTAATCCTTGTGTACTCCATATCTAAGGGTTAGAATATGGAGAATCTATATGCTTTATTGGTTGTTATTTTTCATGACTAATTTTTTTTATGTTTATAATGTTTTATATTTGAGAGAGTGAAGTATTTTTATTGGTGAATTTTATATCTCATCCCGGATTAGCTATATATCCCTTAAATATAGAATTTTTTTTCATGGAAACCACCAAATAATATAGAAGAGATGTAAATCCTCCGTAGTTTCACAGGAAATTACCGAAGATTTGTAGTTGAATTCACTCATGCTACAAATACTCTAAAAACATAGACTATAAAATAATAGTTGTTATTCTAGAAGGATTAGTTTTAGATAGATTTTTAATATCTAATAGAGGAGTAGGTCAGTTCCCCATTTCATTTTCTTCCAATAGAACGAGTTTACCTAGATGTTTTCAGTGATACTTCACATCGTGGGTTGGGATGTTTTTTAATGAAGTATAGATCAGTCAGTTTTTATAGGTCTTGGAAGTTACATACCAATAATAGTGACTATAAAACACAGGATCACATGTTGGTGGATATAGTGTTTTTCCAGAAGATGAGTTGACCTTACCTCATAAGTGATCATTTTGTGTTCTTCAGTCATCATAAAAGATAGAGGTATGATTTCTCCCCACACAACCAAAACTATTATTCACATTGGCAGATGGTTTACATATAGAATTATGACATTGGTATTTCTTATACCTGTTGAATGTGGAATTATGTTGATGATGAATTTTGTATTAAGTCATGAAATTATATTTTGCATGAATAATGTTACTCTAGTAGTGTGATATAATAACATTCATTATTTCATCTTGATATGGGAAAAGTTAGTGGTAGGGGCTGTGTTTACCAAATGACGGTGATGTTTTACCTGGTGTGGAAATTTGAGTAATCCGAATTGTGGGATGTTGTTGTAGAGGCCTGGAGAGGATGACTTGTCTCTGGAGATGCCTATGATGATTGTTCTATAGATGAATAACATTGAGTATTGTTTCAGGGAAGGTTTTTTATTTCATTCTTGATACATGATATGGTTCACATAGAGTTCATTAGTTAACCTTTTGAGGTACATTTTGTAATAAAAAATTTATACTAAACATTGAGAGTTCAATTTTGGTGGCCTTGGTTGAAGTGAGTTTTTCTCTAGATTATGTCTTGATGTTTTTTTATACCAAATGATATGGGTTGATCACCGTGTTCAAAGTGATTTTCTATAGTAATTATATGTTCACTAGTGTAAGTGGGTGATATCTCGATGCAATATATTAAGTGTATACATTATGATAAGGGTGGTTATGAGGATATATGGGTGTTACTGTATTTTCGGATAATATCATAAAACATTATTAGTATTAAGGATTAAAAATCAATGGTTTTCATTTATGGCAGTATTTGGTGGAGTTAGGTGAGACTACAACGAGTCAATTGTATTTTCATTTAAAATTGAGCTACCCTTTTTACCAATAGTGTTTCAAGAGATCACCAGAATTATTTTGGATCTGAACTATTCCATGACACTTCTTTTCGACCATATATTGAATGTCAGATAGAGGAGACCATCAAGAATCGTGATGATAAGGTTTCTCTCTTGTGTCCAATATTTTGGATATTTTTGGGTGAGATAACTACCCACAATTGAGTTCAATTCCAAAATTATATTTCAATACATAATCGGTATGGTGTTTTTTGTGCCCTTTTGTAGCCGAACATATCATTTTTAGTTTCATTGGACAAGGGATGTAGAGTGAAAATTTCTTAGACCTAATCATGTATCGAATACATCCGAAATGGGTAAGGTGATTTGATAGAGGATAAAAGTTGTACAAGATCATCCTAAATCCTATGCCAATGATAATATGTGACCTATGGTGTCTGGGGTTGGGGATCATGAGATCTTGTAGGTGACTCTCCTCCATGGGAAGAGAAGTTTTGGTTTTGGATGCATGTTTCCTCACCGGTTTTTAGGGCCTTTTGAGGTATTATCTCAGGTTGGATTTGTGGCATACTGGTTAGAACATCCTTCAAATGTGATCAGGATACATGATGTTATTGATGTGTCCTATCAAAATATTTAAGACAACTCTAAAATATTTGGTTAGGTAGAGATCGATCTCAATGATGATGCAACATTTTAGGAGAATCTTGTAGTGTTCTATGACCACCAGGAGATGGTGTTTCACTATTGTGATATCTTTATTGATCATGTCATGTGGTGAAGAGGTAATTTGGGGGATGGTACATATGAATGGGAGTTTCAAATACATTCTTAGTATCCCATGTTTTTTAATGAAAAACGCTTATATTATAACATGATTCGTTTTATGCTTTTTGACCTTTTCTAGTTCACGATTGGGATATGTATTGTTACTGATCATGGATTACTCTCTTTGGAAGGTTATCGCCACCATAATAGTGTTTAGGATCTAATAATGGTTATTTTATGGTTTCATGATGTTCCCTTTAGGATATTTCTAATATCCTTTAGTAGTGAGAACCTTGAATGGTTTCTCATGGGGTGGCCGTTCGGATGACCAGTTTTATTTTTTTCATTTTTTATTTGGATACAAATTCCAAAGGATGATAAATTTTTGAGTGGGATATAATTTAAGGGACCAGATTTATGTGGATCAACCAATTTCATATTTTTAATGAACATGGAGATAAATTTTTTCTAAAATATGTTCTAGAATATATTGCAGAAAAAATTATAGAAATTGGATAAATTGGATGTTATGTAATAATTACACAATGTTTTAGTAATTTTTTTATTATGTATGTTTTTATAGATAAAAAATTTATAAAATCAGCACATTTTTAGTAAAAAAAGACAATAAGGATTAAATGATTTGAAAGGGGATTAGAAATTTTTTAACCCTCTATTTTTTATATTTAAAAAATTTTCATTCACGTAGTTTTGTCAAAACCCTTGGCTGTAGAAAATCTCTCTCAAATACATGTGACCTGAAAACCACCTCTTTGAAATCATTGTGATTAATTTATGATTCAACAACCTCTTTCTTACCTCATTTGACCATTCTTAAATCCATGGCATTGTATAACATTGTTGGTTGTAGTTTTCTAACATGTTCCCTCATATCCCACTTTTCTCTGTGAAGTATCATGATACCCTTATTTTTAATAAGGTAATGTTTGATATTTTTTGGAATAGATGTGTTTGGAATCATCAGCTGGATGCAGTTCTTATGGGAGAGGTGATTGATATCAGCATATTTGTTCACATCTCATGCAATGAGTGTTGACATGTATTTTTAGGTATGGGATTAATTTGTTCAATATTTACATCCTTTCAATCATAGAGATATAATGAAATATCTACTTGGATAAAAATAAAATCAACCAAATTATTATATGAACTATATTAATGAATTTATAACAATCAGATGAGGATTTATTAATTTGTACCATGATAATTATTTTCCTCATTATTTGTAAATTGTGTGATATATATTTCTTTTATCAATTAGTTTTTTATTTATAATGGAATATAATAAGTAACCCAAAACAAAAATTTAGTGATAATTAATTTAATAAAATATTAAAGGGTAATGTTTAATGAATATACAATGTTGTAAACACATTGATCTATGAATGATTAAATTATTGGACCCAATATTTTTTAATAGAATAAAATTATGATGAAATTAATTTTGATTCATGTTGATAAAGGAATTAATGGAACAAAAATCAAATGATTAGTTAATTTGTAATTGAATGCGTTAAATTTCATCTTAGGTTCCTCATAATTGGAAGCTATAAATAATTAATCATATAATTAAATAGTGATAAAATATTTTTTATATGATACAATATAATCCCTATTATGGCCTTAGATTCCCATTTTCTTATTATTTTTGAGTTCCTTGTGCTTTGGATTCATGAGGGAAAATTATGTGTTATAAAAGAATACATTTTATTAAGGACAAAGAGCATGGATGTTATGTTTTCTTTATACAGCTTATGATGTGATATGATATTTGGAGGGGTTATAATAAAGGGATAAAGTAGTATGAGAGGTAGGGAGGCATGGTTATTTTGGAAGTAGTTTATGTGTTTGATGAAGAGATTATTTATGATATGAGTTTTAGTGTCCAAGAGGATACTGGGGTTAAAGTAAATGGTTGAAGCTATGCTTACATGATTATATGAAATATGGATTCTTTTTGGAATATATTGTTGGATGATAGATAAGATATTTTTAATCTTCTTTCATTTCCACATTAATTCAAGAAAATTTATGTTCCTTATTGTATTACTTGTTTGGTTGCATATAATTTGTTCTTGGAGTTCCTAATATTATAGACTGTAATGATGTTAATAAATGAATAAATTCATAAACCATGGGTTTTGAGGAGGATGGGATGATATGTTGAGATTATAATTCATAGAATTCATGGACATCGTTTTCTAATTATTTGAAGGGATTGAACATTATTTATGGTAATGAAATGTAATGTGGATATTTTAATGATTAATTATTTTTCACCTAATTAATAAATGAAATGTTCAACTGATGAAAAGAAGTAACGTAAGTTAATTTATCTATATAATCAGTTGTGTGCTTATAGGGAATTTGGTTTTAGCAGTGGGAGTCAGGAGTTTGAGATATGATAGCTATATTTGAGTTTCTGACAAGGTTATTCCAGTAGTGTAGTGTAGAACTATGTTAAATCATGTATTTTTTTATATATGGAATGACACCATATTTGTTAGAGAGACTAACACACTTGGGAATCTAAGCCCTATGGGTTTATTCCTCAATATCTTGGTTGGAGGACGAATGGATGACTACCACCTTTGGATGTTCTCTATTCTCTTGATAGATACATGTACATATAGGCATGATAGTTATTTTCCACAAATATGTTTGTAGAAAGATGTAATAGAATCTGGTTGTTTCAGAAACATTTATTCTATGTGGAATCCTAAGGACTACTATAGGTATAATGACTATAGGTTTTGATGTCTTGAGGATCCTTACTAGGTGTATGGGTTATGATGACTTGTGGTATTATACCCTATTCTAGATAGATGTTATATTAATTGTGGGGACTCCTAGAAATTACTTAGTTTCATATGGACACATGTACATATTTTTTTATAGCATGAGGCTCATGTTTTGTTGCTTCACATAGGTGTTTGGATGTTATCTTATTAGAGAGAGATGCTTATGACATGTGACATTGAGGTTGAAGAGAAACTAGTTGCGATGTAGTATCATTGTACCCATAATATTCCTTATATTATAAAATTATATTGTATGAGATAGTTTGGTAGATTATATATGGTGAGGATGGGAACATATATTACCTATTTATGTGTTGACTTAGTTTCAATGGTTCCTCACTGTGCTTTTCCATGGTTTATTTATCTTTTACATAATAGGCTTTCAGGAGTATCCTACTAAGTATACTGTTATTATCACTCTATGTATATATAATTTTATTTCACATTATTTTGTGTAGATTTGAGATAACTAATTTTAATACTATATTTTTGTTTATAGGATATTTTTGGGCAACATTTTAATCACCATATTTATGTTTTGTTTTGGTACAAGTAGATTAATTCAGTTTTAGTAGTTTTGGACAGACATCACATCTGTGAACATTTTATTTTGTTTTAAATTAATTTTTTAGAAATATTTGTTTTGTGTCAATATTATCACTCCCATTTTAATTTATTATCATAGATTGTAATTTCTATTATATTCATGTTAGTTTTACCCTCAGTTGAAGTCACCAACCAAGAGCCTAAATGATGCAGGACTTGGGTGTCATTATCTCTCTTCTCTCAATGCCATCCCTGGTGGGGTACTCTTTGAGTGTGGATTGGGGTGTTGATGAAATATATGATTTGATAAAACTTATTATCATTCAATTATTTGTAAATTCCATACATAGAACCAATGTAATATAGGTTAAAGCATATTAAAATAATACAGAGCGTATTGTAGGTGATGTCATCTCAATTTCATTTCACTAAAAAATATTGAAATGCTATATAAAAAATATACATTTATATGGTGTACATACGTACCAATATATATGTTATATTATGAATGAATTATTATTATTTATATTTAATGTTTAAATACATTTTTTCATCTATGGTTAATTTAATTAAGTTATAAAAACTAGTAAGTGACTTCATAACTCAATTTCCACTCATTGGGTTAATATTTTCTTCATTGATTTTATCATTACATAATTATATGAGAATGGAATTTTGATTTTATTATATTTTATTTCTAATTTATTTATTTATAATTATGAATATTAATATAAATTGATTCACAAACTAACTATCACTTCAACATTATGATAATTTTGGGTGTCTATTCAATAATCTCATTCACATTGATATTTTTTTCTTAAATTACAGATGATGGAAATAATTATATAAATTTTCAATAATACCTATAATTATATTATATTCTAGTTTTTAATAAACTATTTTCGGGTAATAGTATAATTTTATGCTCATTTTTACTGGAAATGTTTTAAAATGTTGTTATGAAATTATATCGTGAAATCACTATTCATTCAGAAATTTTTTTCATCCCATACCATATTTTCAATAAAATTTTATGAATATTAAATTTATCCAAGAAAAAATTATTAATAAATGTAGTTTTATCAAATTTTTTCTCTCTAATTTTTTTTCATATAAATGTTATGATATTTTCAAAACTATACATGTTTTTATTTTATTAGAATTACTGAATGAAATAGTTTTATAATTTTTTTAAAAAAGCACTTTCGAGTTATTTACTTTCTTTAATGGGAAAAAATTCATTAAATGGAACTATTTTTTATATTTTTTGATATTTAAATGGTATTTTTCATAAATGTTTGTTAGAATCATTATTTTAAAATTATTTTTTAAAAATTGAAATGAAATTTTCACTATGAGCTCTTTTAAATGTATTTTATATAATTTTATTTCATTCACGTTGTCCTGTTCATCATGATGGTTATTTTTACATTCAAAAAATCAATGATATTTCATAGTATATAACCCTATGGTTACTCCCAATGAAAAATTGTAAAATTCTTAAGTGGTCATGTCAAATTTAATTTTAGAGTTCTTTTTAAACAGATAAAAATCATACAATGTAAAGATTGAAAAATGTTGAAAATATTAATGGGTTCCGGGTTGGATTGAATATGTAAAAATGTGATTCTCAAATACCTGAGGGGTGGGGGTGAAATGTAGAATTTAAAAATCCCTAAGGAAATTTTTACATAACCAAAATTAAAAAGACCTCTAAGCTCTAATAACATGCTTGATTCCAGAAAAGTGATTCCGAAAATTAAACGTAATAAAAGTTTACAACAACTAGGATTCTTCCTTAAAGCATATTGAATCCTATATTATCTGTGTATATGTCTAAGGAAGTATTATATGATTATAATTTCCTAAACAACTTAAAGTATAGCAGAAAACAAAATAGATATACTAAAAGTAACAAGTAGTAACTCTTTAACCCAAAAAGAAGGGTATCCAATAACCATGGATAAATGGTCCCATGATTTATACTTTCAAGAAAGTATGTATTACAAAAACAAAGGTAATCTCTCAATCAGATGATCGGTATCTATCATTATATCCTTACAAGCCCTCGATTTGTACAAAAATTGACACCTGTGACTTTAGAACCCGAAGTTTCTGATTTCAAGGAAATTTCACCTCAACAATAAAAAAAATCTACATGAAGCAATGTTTGAACAAGCCATTCAATTTTTTTACATGAATCTTGAGAGTTTATAAGAGCCTTTCTCTCAAGAAATCACTTCAACAGCATATAAGAACAGTTTTCAATGATCAATTAATCAATGTTTAGTTATGGGCACTTTCAAATGAGCTCCTATTTATATGCACGACTTCAACAGTCGGATCCCTACTCCAACAATCATATTTTCCCTTGAATTTTGGAGGGACCTGTACATATGTCACTCAAACAATGGTTAGTGTGAAACTGAAAGAATGACATCATTTTATTACCAAACAAGTTCAAGAATAACTGGAATCACATATTCAGAATATAAGAATATGAATGTTCAGAGTCTAACCAAAATAGAATTCGGAGCATATAATACAAGGTTATTTGAATCCTTTTTTATAGAAATTTGGAACCTGAACTCAATATAATTTTAGAGTCTAATTTTCAAGAAATTTTGGAATCTGGATTCACAAGTGTTTTGTATAAGAATATACAATGTTCAGAGTCAGTGTTCATGACAATTTGGAGTCAGTGCTCATAGGATTTTAGAGTCTGTATTCCGAGAACTCAGAGTCAGAACATAGAAAAGTTCATAAACAGAATTTGTTTTTTGAATTCAGAGTCAAAACACAGAAAGTTCGTAACCAGAATTCATATTTAGAATTCGTAGTCAGAACTCATAAAGTTTGTAGCTATAATTCTTATTAAGAATTCAGAGTATGAACTCAAAAAGTCTATAATCTGAATTCATATTTAGTATTCGGAGTCTGAACTAAGAATTTTCGTAATTATAATTCATATTCTGAATTCGTATTCAGAATTTCAATGTCTAAAACAGAATTCTTCATATCTAAGTAATTATGGGATTCTTAGGTTGTGCTTTCAATCTGAATTTTACACTTAGAAAAATTTATGATATGAACAATGAAAAAAATGATAAAGATAAAATTCCATTGGGAAGAAAATTTCCTTAAAGCAGTAAAATAAGGAGTAAAAAGGGATTTGCCTTGAGAAAAGGTGTTTGTGATTTAAAAAAAAAGAAGGAATGGTAAAGTCATAAAGAAGCCTTATTTACTTAACAAATCTCCCTTAAGAATGAAGGAAAGGAAAACATGTAAGGAAAACCATATTGACTCAACAATCTCCCCCTATTTGGAAAGCACAAACCTCATTTCAAAAGCGAATATAAGGACATATAAATTTTTCTAGACATTTAAAATAACACATATCTCCCTTTAAATATGAATAGTGTGGAATACGACTAACTCCCCCTTATTATTTGGAACTATAAGGATCATATTATAGATTTCCAAAATGAAATTTTACAGTTTAATAAGGAAATATTCATAATGACAACTCCCCCTTTTATAAACTCTACCTTACAAAGGGATATTTATTATTTTACTTAGAATTATTTTTCCTTTTCCCCCTTTGGGATTTTCAAAAATATTTTGAGGAAATGGAAAAAAATATTTTACCTAAAATATTAGTACAAACATCAATACAAAACAAGTAACCACAATTTCATTTTGTTTTGAAGAATTTGTACAATGAAAAAGAGACATAAAAAAGATATTATTTGGATCTATTTTTATTCTTTTTCCTTGTGTTTCAGCTTCTTCATGATTGTTTTAATCTTCTTTATCTCTTTGTGATCCTCCTATGCTTTCTTCTCTAAGGATTTGATCCTATCATATTTCGCCTTTAGAGCCTATGCCTGAGCCTTTAGAAAGTTATATTACTTCAATATATTTTCATAAATCTCAATCTGGAGATCCATTTCTATTTTCCAAATATTGACAATAAAATTCAACTTCCCATTCAGATATTTGACATCCTGAAGATGAGTATTCTATTCACATTTTAGCTTTTCATAAAAGATATTTTTTAAATCCATGATTTAGCTATCTTGAGTATGAAAATATACCTTAAAATCATCATGAATTTCATCAAGATCTCTCAGATCTTCCACTGTATTCTTTGACCATGTCACCATTTTCATGCATGATTTTATGTGGCTTCATAGTTTATAAAGAAATTCTTGTTTTCACCCTCAATGTCTTGGAAGCTATCCACCAAAATGGATACAGAGTCTATTTTCTAATTCATGCTATGATGGAGCATCTGGCATCTGGAACAATTGTTGGAAAGATCAGAATGGTGTACACATTCTTTTTCAGGGACTGAATGAAAAACCATGTCCTAGAAGTGATAATTTTGAGTCTAACAGTCTACTAGGTTGTAGTTATTCTTCTAGATCAAAAAGCTTCCAGTTACATGATACACAATATTTTTCCTTCCTTAATGAAAGTATGTTTGGTGTGTCAATAAGAACTCGTCTGCCTTTTTCGTTTTTCAGAATCCCTTCTTCATCTGGAGACACATGCTCACTCTCAAACAACTGAAAAATTCAATCTTCATCAATTTTTTCTTTTTCAGCTCCTTCCTCAACATCCTCAGGGTGAATGGAGTGATGATTAATACTCTATACCTCAGACAATTTGATCACTTCCACTTCAGACTTATCATCATATTAAGTGGTATCAAGTTTAGAAGATCCGCCTTGAGAAGTATGTATTGACAATTTTTCAGAAGCACATTCCTTCTCATGATAATATTCAACTTTCATAATAATATCATCAGTGCGAGTACTACTATATTCTTTTTTGTGCACTTCTTCCACTACTTCTATCTATCCAGAAACATTCTCTTTAACTTTTTCTAGAGTCATAAACTTTTCCCAAATGTCTCATGTAATGATTTAACTAAGAAGGATTTCAGTACTAAAATGTTCCCGGATTCTACATCAGTACCCCTCAAAAGAGATTGCACAATCTCCGCCTTTGACATATTCTGCTTAAGCTTCTTCCCTTTGGCTTGATTCTCAAGATCTTCATTAGATTTCTCTTTCAATGCTTTGACTTATGTAGGGTCTACGCCACACTGTGGCTCCCCTTCATTCTAGTTCTTCTTATCCTCCTTCTATTTGTAACAACATCATCTAGATAATATTTCTTCTTCTTTGGATTTAGAGGTGCGGTTTGAGATGTTTTAGCTTTTGGGGTTTCATCGTAAACTACAACTTACTTCAATATAATTTTGTTTCCAACTTTATTAGATGGTTCAATGTCTAGCATAATTCAGAATAACATCTGGTTCTTTCACTGGTAGATCATAAAACTCTCTTGAATCATTAGAAAATCTGACATTCATTCTTTTAAAAGTGTCATCACTCACTAACATCACTTTATAATTACATGGCTATGAACTTCAAGGATTATTGATGGATTCAATACGCCAAACTATCATCTTCGATTGTAGGGCATGATACATGATTATTTGTGCCCTCAGATTCCCATTCTTGATATTAATTATCATAATGAGAATATGCTTCATCAGATTTATGTTCCATAGATTTACCAAAAATCCCATGATATACATATCAATTTCCTTATTAGTGTCCTTGTCAGCCATTCTCTGTATGATAGAGCCTTGAACACATAACTCTAGGATCAGATTATTGGTAGACAATTGAGAAATTTTATGGTTTTGACATCTGTATGTCCAAGACATTGCATAGCCTTAAATTTTACAATACTACCCTGAACATCTAGAAGTTGTGGCAAAAAAATTATGTCTCTCCTTTATAAGATAACCCTACCAAGCTAGAAACCTTGGTGTATTAATGTGCATATGTTTTTCTATAACTGTTGAAGGAAAATTTTTCTCTTCCATCATCCATAAAGAATCAAGCTGACATAAAAAACACAATGAGGAGATCCAGATACGCAAGATCTTGAGCCCTTGTTTCTGAAATGGATACACTCTCCCATCCATTAAGCATGATATTATTGTGGATAATAGAGTCATATTTGTTGATGATATTATGATGAACTAACCTCTCTCTGTATATCTTCCATATCACAATCAGATTGACATTAGATATATCGGGAGAAAGAACATCACCAGAAATTTGGAATTGAGAGATTCTGAAATGTTCAGAATGGGAATTTGTTGTGGGGAAGAGTTTTGACATGCAAAGTATTTGAAAACAGAAGTAGAACAACAATCGTGGGTACAATTTTATAGTGTTGAAGTGATAGTTCATCTTCCCATTTCAATCCAATGGTTGAGAATTATTCGGATCTAATCTGATGGTTGCAATGATAGCCTCAATAAAAATTTGGTAGGATATGATCATTTGAGATTTTTAAAGGAAAATATTTGGGTTTAAGAAAACTATAATTTGATAAATTTTAAAAACAAATGAAACTACCAACAAGGAGATATTGACTACGAAAACTAAAGAATGAAATCATAACTTTTGGATTACTAGGAAGATTATTTGAAATTGGTAACATTACTCTTGAAGAAATTTAGATTACAATTTTTTTAAGAGAACTACATTATGGAAAATTTTATTACAAAAATATCATGTATGAAAATTTTCATTACAAAAATTGTATGTACAAAAATCTTCATTAAGAAAATTTCAAGTACAAGAATTTTCATTATGAAAATTTAATGTATGAAAATATTCATTATGAAAATTTGAAAAACATCATTTTGAAAAACATGAAAATTTTCATTATGAACAATATTGAAAACATCATCACGAAAAAATTTGAAAAACATCATTACAATGAATATAAAAAACTTCATTATGAAAAATATGAAAAAAATTCATTATAAAAAATATGAAAAAAATTATTACAAATAATACAAAAAACTAACAATAAAAGGTACCCCCCCCTATGAAAATGAGTTTGTTATTATAATTTGATTGGTTTAATAGGAAGTTATTGAGGTGGATTTTCTTACATTTATCATTCCTAACTTATGTTTAATGTATTCAAATCTATAAAAGGGTAATTATTTTAGGGAAATTTCACTATGTTGACATTGCATTTCGATAAATTGAAGAATGATATCTCCTTTTTCTATGTGATTCCTAAGAAAGTGGTGCCTAATATCTATTTGTTCAGCGTGAGAGTGATATGAAGGATTTTTAATAAGGTCAATTGAACTTGTATTATCACACAAAATTCGTGTTTTGGTAAAACTCATACCATAGTCTGTGAGTGTGTGCTGTATCTACAACACTTGAGTACAATAACATCTGGCTACTACATATTCAGAATCAGTACTGGAAAGTTATACTATGTTTTTCTTATTTAATGAATATGAAACTAATGAATATAATAAGAAATAAAATGTTTCTAATGTACTATTTCTATCCATTCTACATCCACCAAATTCTACATCTGAAAAAACTTTGTAGAATAAAATTATTTCCAGATGTATAGAAGTGTCCTAAGTCAATAGTTCCCTTTAAGTAGCAAAAATTTATTTTCTATACCATTAAATGAGATTCATTTGGATTGGATTAATATCTTTCACGTAAGTATATTAAAACATTATGTCTGGACAATAATATTTTATGTATAGTAAACATACTATCATACCTCTAAAATTTGTTTGATCTACTGGTTTCACAGCTTCATCAAGGTCAAGATTGTTTGAGGTACCAATGGGAGTACATATACTTTTAGTGTTGTTATATCCGTAATTTCTAAGAAGTTATTTAATATAATAATGTTGTGATATATAGATTCCTTCTAGTTTTTGTGAAATTTGAAAACAAAGGAAAAATGCTAACTCTCCCATAATTCTCATTTCAAACTCATATTTCATTAGATCGGCAATGGAATCAGTTAATGATTGCTGAGTTGAAAAAAATATAATTTCATCAACATAAATTTGAATAATCAAAACATTATTCTTATCTTTCTTTATAAAATGTTTTGGATCTAAATTTCCCTTAACGTAGTTATTTTGAATCATAAATTTTGTAAGTCTATCATACAATGCTCGAGGTGCTTGTTTAAGGCCATACAAAGCTTTAGTATGTCTAAAAATATGATTAGGATGTTCTGTATCTTCAAAAAGTGGAGGTTTTCAAACAAAAACATCCTCTTGAATATAAACATTAAGTAAAGAACTTTTCACATCCATTTGAAAACATTTGAAATTGAAGAATGCTGCAAAGTTATGTAAAATACAAATAGATTCAAGTCTAGCTACTAGAACATTGGTTTCATCATAGTCTATTCCTTCTTGTTTATTATAGCCATTTGAAACTAATATTTCTTTATGTCTTACAATGATTCCATTTTCATCACACTTATTTTTGAAGACCCTGTTTTCTCCAATAATAGAATTTTCCTTTGGTCTTTCAAACATGGTCAGGACGTTATTCCTTTCAAATTCATTTATCTAATCCTGCATATCTTCAATCAAATCATCATCACCTAAATCATCATTAGTGCTTTTTGGTTCTAATTGGGAATAGAATGCTTGATGTTCTACTACATTTCATATGGAACTTCCAGTCATTATAGGTTGATTTAAATCACCAATGATACTATCACCGGGATGATTCTTTAGAGACAACTGATTTGGGTTTTTTAAATCTTGTTCATCAACAAAGGGTAGAAAATATTCTGGGATAAGTGTTTCAGAAGTATCATCATTGACATTTTCTTTATCAGAAGGATTTTCCAACACAATATGATAATATATTTTTGAAAACACATCAGATGATTTAGGTTTGAGTTGTTTAAAAACAAAAGGATCAGTTTCATAAAATTTAAAATGTATTGTCTCTTTAACGATACAAGTGATTTTATTGAAAACCCTATGTTCCTTAGATGTTGTGTAGTAGGATAATAATATTCCTTCATCAGATATTGGTGTGAATTTATGTAAATTATCTTTAGTATTCAGAATGAATACCTTGCAACAAAAAACCTTGATTTATGAATGCCTAGTTTTTTTACTATTTTTTAACTCATAAGGAGTTTTATTATGAAATTGTCTAATAAAAACTCGATTTAGAGTATAACAAGTAGTATTTATAGCTTCAGCCCAAAAAAATTTGGATAATGAATATTCACTCAGCATGGTTCTTGTTATCAATTTAATAATTCTATTTCTTCTTTCAACAACACCATTCTGTTGAGGTGTTCATAGTGCTGAGAAGTTATTTGTAACTAATTTTGTACTACAAAATTATTCAAAATAAGAATTTTGAAATTCTCCTTCATGATCACTATAATTAGTTTTCAATGGAAGGCTTTTTTTCATTTTTAAAATGGGCCCTAAAACGTTTTAAATACGAGAAGGCTTCAGAATTATTTTCTAGAAAATATACCCATCTTAATCTAGTGTAATCATCAACTAGAACAAATACATAGTACTTCCCTCCAATGCTTTCAGTTTGTGTTGGACCAAAAATATCCATATGCCCTACTTGTAATGCATCAATAGTTGAGACATCACCAACTAGTTTAAAACATGATTTATGTTTCTAGCCATAGTGATAAGGGTCTCAAACTTTTGAGGAATCAAATCTATGCTCTGGTAGATCCTTAATTAACATTTTCATAGAGGGTTTGGTGTGTAAACATTCTCCTGTCTATGGGAAGAAATTGTAAACTCTTCCATGGAATTGTGTACTAAGGAATTTTCATTCTTAAAATTCACAAGGTCACCTTCATCACATAATTCGATTATGCTTATAAGGTTGTGCTTAAGACCCTTAATAAATAAAACATTTGAAATTAATGTTTTTCCAAGAAGAATGATGTTACCTATGACAATAATTTAACCCTGAGCATTATCTCTGAAAGTTACTTTTCCTCCTTTCATATTGATAATCTTTTAAAAGTAGTTTTTTATCAGTCCTATGACATAAACATCCACTATTCATGTACCATGTGTTTTAGTTGTTAGATTCTATACTTTCTTGAAAACAATAGAGTTAGACTTTCGGAATCCAAACATTCTTGGATCTAGAAATTTTAAAAATAAAATTTTAGGCACCCACATGTTTTTATAAAAATATTCATTATAAAATTCTATGTAATGTGTTTTTTTTAGAGAAAAATTATTTTCCCAATGTACACTACACTGACTATTAGTAAATAATGAAGAAATTTTAGAAAAAAAGTAATTGTTACAAAAAATTGGTTTAGAACTAGTATAACCAAAACAAGAACTATTCCATAGTGGTCAGATTTGAGAATTCATTTTATCAAAATATTCATTACCTTTGGTAATGTTTGACAAACACTTCCCCAATGAAAATATTTTGGATTTGAGTATGATAACCATGTTCTTGTCTTAAAAACATTTTATTTTTAACTAGTTCTAGATTCAAAAACATTTTTCATAGAAATTATGTTTTCTAGATCTTCAAAATTTAAATTCTACTCATAAAATTCTTCTTCGAGATTTTCTGACATACTTTAAAAATCAACTTATTTCTGATCAAGATCTTTAGAAATATCTGATATGTAATTTGTAAGAATTATATTCCTATAATTTTCCTTATCATGTTTTTTTCATGATTTTTTAATTCTCAATGTCAAGAAGTATGGAAAAAATTGAAACTTCTTAGTAGTAAGGTAATGTATTATCTTCATCAGAAGAAGATTCTTCATCTGAAGAGTTATAATATTTATCATTACTATAATTTTAATTTTAAGAAATATTGGTCCATGATTCATCATTTTGTACCATAGACATTAAAAAATGATTGTTAATAGGTATTCTGGTAATTATATCAATATTCTTTTATCCAGAATATTCATAATCTGAAAATTCATTTGAAGAGTCTCCTCCACTGGAAATCCAGGTGTCATTAGCATTCAATAATTTTTTAGCTTTTTCCTTGTAATACTATTTTCTATTTATCTCTAAATGCCTTTCCTTTTTTCTTTTCTCTTAAGTATATGATAATCAGGTCTTATGTGTCCATCTATCTTTCATTCATAACATGTGACTTATGAATATTTCTTTTCTTTCCTTTCATTTTTCTTATATATATATTTAATGTTCCTCTGTCTAGCTGTCATGTTCATCCTTCATGAAAGATTTTATAATTCATTTTCTGAGGATTGACTTCATCTAAATTCGGACTGGATAAAAACATTCATAGATTTCGATTTGTTAACTCTCTCAGGTTTCATTGATTTCATATGATTTGATGGTGTAGTAAAAGAAAAAAAATACCATTTCCATTCTTCTTCATTATGTTATTATCATCTCTCTTCATTCTAGTCAAATGATGATGAAGAGTTCCAAACAGCTCATCTAAGGAAATCTGATTAACCTTTCTATTCCCATCAATAGATATCCTCTTGGATTCACATTCATTTGACAAGATGTCTATGATCTTATAAAGAAGAGATTAATCATCTAATCCTTTCTCACCCATGGATTGTAAACTATTCAAAATAGTCATGAATATTTGTTTCACCTTACATATTGGTTCACCATAAGGAATGAAGAAACCATGATATTTTTCTCAAATCATGGTTTTTCTTGTTTCAATTACATTGGAGGTTCCAATGTGAGTAACTTCTTGTTTCTTCCAAATTCTATTTTCTGCTTCACAAGATGAAATTTGGATATATACGTTTCTAGATGTGGAATAAGGAAATGTACTGTGTACCTTATAATTCAGTTGATATTAATTCTTTTCTTGATTTGTAAAGGTACTAACTTCTTTGTTAGGGATTTTATTTCCTCCAGTAAGCATAAAAAAATTATCAAATCTAGTATTTATAATGATCGTATTCAGGCGATCTCTCCAATATTCATAATTATTTCCATCAATGATGGGTGGTCTAGTTGTATTGACATTGACTATGGAAGTAACATTAATTCATTCCATCTTAATGAAAATTCAATCCACAAAAACATGTTCATATAAAAAGTTCATAAACAAGGAGAATATTCATAAGGAAGGAAAATATATAACAGGAGTATTTCTAAGCAAAAATGAATTTGAACTATACACTTCGGAAAAACTGATTCAGGAAAATAAGAAGAAGAATAATTCTCTTATGAATCTAATCATGAGATTAATTCATATTGAACAAAAAATTCTAAGGCTAATTGTTGAATTGATTCAGGATTCATGGTGACCTTCTCTGATACCAAATGATGGATTAAATATTAAAAAACGAGATGCTTCAATAAAAGAGGGGGTGAATTGTATACTTTAAATATCACTAAGGAAAAATTTACATAACCAAAATTCACAACACCTCTAAGATCTAAAAACATGCTTGATTCCACAAAATGGATTATGGAAATGAAACTTAAAAATGTTTACAACAACTATGATTCTATCTTAAGTCTTATAGAATCCTGTATAATCAGATTACATGTCTAAGGAAGTATAAGAAGATTATACTTTCCACAAAAACTAAAGGTAAAACGAAAAACAAAATAGAAATACTACATGTAACAAGTATTAACTCTTTTATCCCAAAAAGAGGGATATCCAACAACCCGAGATAATTGGTCCATTGATTTATACTTTCAAGAAAGTCTGTTGTACCCAATCCTAGGCAAGCCATCAATACAGAGATCGGTATCTGTCTTGTTATCCCTTCATTCCCTAGATTTTTAATGAAATCAACACCTATGACATCACAAACCTAAGTCATTGATTTCAAGGAAATAACACCTCCGCACTAAGAAAATCTGCACGAAGCAAGGTTTGAACATGCCAATCAATCTCTCTGCACGAAGCCTGAGAGTTTAAAAGAGCCTATCTCTCTAGAAATCTCATCAACGCCATGTATGCACATTTTTCAAAATATAGTCCATCAATGTTCAGTTATGAACTCTTTCCAATGAGCTCTTATTTATAGGCATGACTTCAACAGTATGCTCCCTCCTCCAATGGTCATATTTTTCCTTGAATTTAGGATAGACCTATACAAGTTTCACTCAAACAATAGTTAGTATGTAACTGAGAGCACTGAATCATTTTATAACAAGACATGTGTATGCATAACTAAAATTTGATATTCAGAATGTAAAAAAATGAAAGATCAGAATCTAAACAAAATTTATATCTAAGTCTCTAATACAAGGATATTCAGATTCTGTTATCTAGGAATTTGGAACCTAAACTCTATAGAATTCCGATGTCATATATTCAAGGAAATTTGGAATCTAGATTGACAATAATTTGGAACCAGAACATACAATGTTTGGAGTCTGAGTTCATGGGAAATCGGAGTCAAAACTCATAGGAGTTCAGAGTCTGTGTTTGAAGAACTCAGAGTCATAACATAGAAAAGTTTGTAAACAGAATTCGTATTCAGAATTCGAATTCAGAATTCAGAAATTTCAAAACCAGAATTCATATTCAGTATTTGGATTCAGAACTCAAGAATTTTTATATCCAAAAACCGTATTCAGAATTATGAGTCAGAACTTAGAATGTTAGTAATCTGAATTCGTATTCAGAATTTGGAGTCAGAACTCAATAAGATCGTAATTAGAATTCATATTCAAAATATTGGAGTCTAAAATAGAATGATTCATATCTACATAATTATGGGATTTCATGGTTTTTGTTTAAATTTTAATATTACAATGAGAAAAAATTTTGATATGAACAATGAAAAACATGACAAAGATAAAATTTCTTGTGGAAGAAAAGTTTCCATAAAGAAGTAAAAAAAAGGGGTAAAATGGGATTTACCTTGAGATAAAGTGCTTGTGGTTTTCAAAACAAGAAGGAAATGTAAAGTCATAAGGAAACCTTATTGATATAACAATATCCCCCAAATACGAAGGAATAGAAAAGTCATAAGGAAATCCTTATTAAATCAACATGTGGATCACAATATGGATTGAGAAATTGAATAAAAAACACATGAATAAAATTAAATGTTAGCCAGACATGACATACAATTAGCAAGAAAAAATCCAAATCCTAGTTACTTAAACCATGACTCTCTATCATATTCCAACATAAAAATTTATCAAAAACATTCAATGTCACTATATTCATTACAAATGACATAGATGACATGCTAACCACATTTAAAATTACACACATGAACATTAAAGTTCTCCATATACTGGATCCTCCATCACTCTTGTAATCTAAACTCACTATTTAATTCATTCTAATAATAAATTCTGTGAAGCCAAAATTATTAAGTTGAGATCATCAAATTGCACATCCTATCTAAATTATTTATTTGAGAATCTAATAGATAAAATGGGTTATATGTGAGATGAGATAGTAGAAAATCAAGATGTATATTGTTTCACTTTTGCTATTAAAATTCAGAGAAACCTTATTCTTAGATAAAGAAAAAGATTAATATCATAATAATGAAGAAAGAATATCTCGATCACATCGAGTTTGATAACCTATATCAGGCTCTACTAGTTTGCTAACCATTTATAGAGATAATATGTAGCAAAACTAAACTATAGGGGATGAAACAAACATCCTAAACATCATAATTCAATCAAAAATTATTTTTGGATGAAACTATAATTACAAATTCAAAATAAAAACCCAATATATATAGGAAATAATAAAGTGAATAATGTGGAGTATGAATGAAGATGGAGGATTGGGGAGATTGGTTTTTCCTATATGTCGAATATAATTCAACTGTTTTGGATGCGTGTTAATGGATTGTAGTGTTGTTTAATGTATCACTACATATAATAGGATGGTGGAGGATCCACTTATTCATATTTGAAACTAAAAATAAATGAAAACATGACATATACAAATCTACTTGGATTTAACAGACGTTGTCATCCCAAGCTCTCGAGTAAACCCCTTGTAAGTGGAAACAATTTCTTTTAAGTTCTTTGTGCCTCATTGACATTTCCCAATGATGCCTCCACCATTAAGACAATATTCACGAATAGGATCGCATGTGCAAAACAATAGATAAAGAGAATATATGTTATTTAATTAGAGTAAAAAATAGCTACTATTATAAATATAAATAACTATATATTAGTATCATTACCTGAAATAATTAATAAATATAAATATAATAATGTATCTATTTAAAATACATAATATTATTATTAATATATGTAAATATATATAATATAACAGTTAAAAATACATATTAATATAATTATTTAATCTTAATATTAAGTACAATAATTATTTTTAATAATATTATATATTATGTGTACTTTATGATTAACTATTAATATAAAATTAAACTAAAATATATATATTCATAAGAATAATTTTTAGAATATATAATTTATTATTATATAAAACATGAATAAAAAATAAAATAATTAGTTGAAGGGGAGGATCATACCACAGTAGCAGGGGAAGGGGAAATTAGGGAGATATCAAGGTGGTCAACCAGATGGAGTGTGGAATCATGGAATTAGTGGCTCTTGGATATAGAGAATCATCAGTGAGGAAGTGAGAAAAATGGTGGGAATGGAGGATTGTGGAAAGGGTTTTTTGAGGATTTAGATAAATAACGGCACCTGGATGATGGTGATGTTTCACCGATTGATATTTGAGAATAATGGAATTAGCAGAGAGGATGAAGAGGTTTGATTTTCCTAGGGTTAGAATTGGGAATTTTAGTATAAATTGATTTCCTTCTTCAGTTTATGTGTTCTTCGTTTCACTATGATATAGATTTTGGATATTTATTTTGGCTCATAATTTATAATTGAATGTTATTCTTTAATAAATAGATAATTGTTTAATTCTATGTTGTTACTGAAATTTATCTATTATTGTTGACGGTTTTGTTTTTACTACGAGGATAGTTAGTTGAGTATAATGGGTTATGGTGTGAGGAATAGTTGAATGAAGATATTAATAAAATGGGATATAGATGAATAGTGACTGTGGAGTGGGGGTAGTGAGATGGGTAGTAGGGGATGTGAATAATGGGTATTTGAGATAGAAATAATTATTGTGAGTCACCGTTGTAGGAGTGGAATATTGTCGGAGGGCCAAAAGGTATTGAAGAGTGTGATGGTTGGAGTTGGGGGGGGGGGTTATCATTGACTTTAGTCACCATTGGGTTGGAAATGTTACTCGAATAGTGTGTGTGAGATAGTATTCTTTGGGGAGATCAAGTGACAATGAGGATTATGGGTCATCATTGTGTGAAAAAATGGAAAAACCATGAAGGAATGATGTTTTCTGGGCCGAAATGGAAATAATGACGGTGACTCGAACAAATTGAAAGGGAAAGTAATGGAGACATGATTCACTGATGGGTTGTGTCAGTGACACATTTTAGTAAATGATATGCAGTTTTGGAAGCTGGAAAAAAAATGAACAATAAAAAAATAAATTAAATATAAAAATTAATTAATTTATTTAAAAACTATTAAAAAGTAAAAAAAGTTTTAAAAAATAAAATTAATTATAAATTATTCTAAATAATTAAATGGATTACATGAGTATGGAAGATATAGTTTTTTTAAAATCCATATAATAAATAGAAAATAAATCAATTGGGAGTCTATTCTGATAGGTTATGTCATGAATGTCTCCCTTAGTAGTAATGTGATCTGTAACATTTTTCACTTCTTGAATGGTATGAATGAAAATATATCTAATATCCAAATTCTAATGTAGAAAGTCCATCCATCGTGAAGTAAACAACCATTAAAGGTGTACTACTCCATTCCAAAGATCTTTTACAATGTTTGTTTATTCTCTTTGGGTCATGATATTGTTCCAGCCATGTTTTTTGGACAAATAAATTGAGTAACTATCCCCCATCCTTTCAACTTCAAGGAAGAAGAGTGTCTAGAACTATAATTGAAACACCCTAGAGTCTGACCATAGTGGTTTATGTCGATTTAATGACTACTCGAGGGACCTAGGTTACCTTTTAAAGCACCAGCAATATTGAATATAATCCCACCTAGGTGTAGAGATTTCTAGAAAACATCGACAATGAATCTAGGATTTGGATAGATACCCCTCACCCCTAGCCAATATAGAATCACATAATCAATAACTGTTATTTTGTAAATACCCATATGAATCGATGCATCTACTAGAATGAAAATTAAGATATAAATTTTACAGAATTAATAACAAATGAGTAGAATCTATGAATATGATAATTTTTATCAAAACATATCACATGGATAATCTCAGTTATGGATGTTCAGATATGATGCTTTATTTTATGAGAGGCCATTATATACACACAACATTTCTATTGAGTGTTGATTGAGTGAAGAAGTAACTATATACACTCCAAAGGATCAAATATATAATTCCAATAAGCAGTCGATGTAGCGTTATATAGAAAAAAGCTGTTAAATGAATCCAAGATATTTATTAAAAAGTATACATTTAGAAAAAAGATGAATCCCAATAAATTAAATAAAAGTGTGAGTGAGAATTATTTTGTGCACAATATTCCATTCAAGTTTGAATCTCAAGGGAATTAATAATAATTTATCAATGTTTTATATCTATATAAAGTTATATTACAAATTACTAAAAATATGTTCATATTATGTTTTGATTAAAGAATGATATTGTGACTACGTTCCCAAAATAAAAAATCACCAGCATTGTCAATGTAACGTTAATAAATTCTCATTTTAATATTATCATTTAAGTTAAAACACTGAGAACATAATATATCCTTAATAATACAATTGGTGTGCATAGGTGGTCAAATGGAAGAAACCCCAGATATAAGAGTAACATCATTCTAGTAGTCAAGACAGAAGTTTAAGGTATATTCTTTATTCACCATCCATTTAAAGTTAGATAGGATGATAGAAAAGTAATTCTAATTATATGACCAAATGGAAGAGCTCAAATAATTTAAGTTTAATTTCATTAATTTATCATGAAAACATGTTTTGAGGAAATAAAGGGAATTATAGTTATTATGTAGATGGTTCATATTGATTTTATCCTATAATACATCATTAATGAGATAGATTGTTTTGATGTTGATACCACTATTATCCTTTAGATTTCAATAGTTATACATGGGAAGAGTCACTATTTTTCACTCAATCCTACTTCCTCTCTACACAAATCTTTAGTTAGAAACATTCATTTTTAGAAGAATGAAAAGGAAATTATAAAATATCATGGAGTAGACTATTTTAGAGACAATAATTTATTTTACAAGATAGATCATAACAACCATAATATGGGATTTAAATTTCAATATGTGAGTTGGTCGATGATTTGGTCAACTGTAGTAGAAAAGTAACTAGACATGGGACTTCCATAATAAATGGGAACACCGAGATACGTTATGTGAAGAGATATATGTAAAATCCCAAAATCATTGATATTATTTGATTTTGTGTTAGAATGATACCTTTTCCAAAAAAAATATTTGATTTTCTCCAATTGATTTTTTTCAAAATGCATTCTCAATGTGAAAAGTTAAGATTTTAGATTATTGATATTTCATTTATCAACATGTTATTTAATTGATTATTTTATCTGAATAAAAGATATTTTGATGAGTATTCAATTTCATGGATTCAAGAATTGGTCTATTATTGTTCTGGTCCATAGGACGAGTGAGTAATCTACTAATGTAATCTCAAATAATTTGGACAAGAATGTAAAATAGGTGGTATCATTATTGAAGGCCATTCATGTATTTAAACTAATAACAAAGAGATCCAATAGCAATTATTGAAATGCAAGCCTAATTTCAATGAGTTTTAATTTTAATGCAAAAAGAGTCATTACACCCAACATCATGTAGAAATTTGATAATAATAATCCAATTCAGGGTCTAAAAAGATTTTAAAATTTCACGTTAAATATAAATATTTTAAACCAAAAAAGAATTATTTAACAGATTAGTTCATTCTTAATCATGTATAATAGAATCATAGATGGATCTCCATTTAACAAATAAAATTTGGTTCCATAAGATATTTATATATTATGAAAAAATGTCTATTGGAAGGAAGCATTGTGATTGTTAAATAGATATTCTTAATTATGGAAATTTATATGATGAGATGAATCTATGGGTATTTATCTATATTAAGGATTATTTAGATGAATTGGGATTATATCCCATAAGGTATCATACCCTAAAAATGTCTTAACTAATATAAAATCTTCATCTTGAATAACATCACAAAATCTATGATATAATCCATTATTAAAACAATCAGGCCTCAGTGCGCTATCATGATTTGACTGAGATAAAGTGTCTCTAATATCATGGTTAATTTAAATAATTTTAAAAAAATTGTTTCTCTATTTATTCACCATCATAGGAATGTCATTAAGTAAAAGGTTATTATTAAATTTATCCCCACTATAAATGTTTTCAAAGTAAGAAACCACATGATTAAAAATATCATTTTCAGTATCAATGATGTTGTCTCCATCTCTAAGGAATCGTAGATGTAAAAAAGCTTTCCCAAAATTTTTATGTTCATTTTGACTAAGTAATGTATTGACATTCACTTATATGATTCATTTTTTTGTCAGTAACATTCACATCATATATTGACATTCATTTTCACTAGATATTTATATTATTTATCATTAATATTTTTACTTAATTAACTATATTCCATTTATACATATGATGTTCTATATTGAAATACATTTTCTTATGTGGGGAAATATTGAAAAATTTGCATTTTATCACAATACATATATCTTATAAGGAATATTTTTTTAGGAAGGAAATCATTTTTTTAATATATGATTAATGAATACGATATGTATGGCATGGGTAGGACCTAGTAATATATATATTCAATAAATTCATGAATATTCCCATGGGAAAAATTGGTTTTCTATCCATAGTTATTAATGTTTTCATCAAGAATATTTTGAACCATCTATGGATGGTCTAGATAGTAATGGAATCATGTATCTAGGAAACATGGAATCCAAGAATAATGAATTTAAATCTCTATTATGAAGTTATTTCTTTCCAAGATATAATCAATATGACATTATATCTAGAATCATATTGTTACATTTTAATGATTATATTTAATATTTTTTCAATTATTTACCATTCTATATTTATTATTATTTATCAAATTTTATAAACAGAATGTTTTCTAAGTCAATTACCATTGAATGATAATATTTTCTTATCTAGATCATTAAATTTATTGTGTTGTTAGTTATTTACCATTCAATATTGATTATTCATTATCCAATGATATAAATTTCATGTGTTTTCAGTTATTTACCATTCCACATTAACCATTATTATTGATTCCTGGATCCTCCCTCCAAACATATCATTTTTTTGGGAAATTGATCTAAATTTTTTTTTCATTCCCCTAAAATTTCTTGAAGTTTATTATGATATATATGTTACATAATACTAGTAGAATAAATTTAATCTTGAAAAAATTATGTTTTATTTTGTGTATTCAAATGTAATTTGAGACATATGAATATGTCATGTTTATCAAAAATACTAACCTGATCAGCCCTTTAGAATATTATTATTTATATTTTTTTCATGTGTAATTATATATAAAATAGGCTCGTTGATGCTGGGGTCATGGTAAATATATTTTTAATTAGATAAATAATATTAAAAACAGTAGAAGTTATAATTAAGGAATCATATATTTTGGAATATAACCCTATGAAAAATCTATTGGATAAGTATTTAATAATATCCTAACATTTTGGTATGGTAGAGATCATATGCTTTTTACAAAAAATGAATCACTAGCTACATACTAAAAGTGGATGTCATTACGGAATATAGGTCACTAAGGATAATAACTCTAAAAAGGTTGCATTGGTCTTGAACGGTTTGACACATGGTGAATTATAACTTGGATAGTTGAGAACCTAGTTCAACACACCAAGGGGATATTATGATTTTAATAAAAAAATTATTTTAATTTTTTTTGAAGGATTGAAATATATAATTTCAATGAATGAAAAATTTTTATCCCTAAATTAAGGAAGGACATTTATGGAAATAAAATTAAATAATTATTTATGTATTTCATTTGATGAATTAAATTTTTGAAGAATTTCTCTAATCGTATTTTGGTTATAAGAATCCTGAAAACTACAAGGATTCTGTATAATTTTGGGAAATTTTTTAAATCATTAACCGAAGTGTTTTATATACTATCATGGGTAAATTATACTAATAATGATCAAATTTTAAAATTAAAAACAAATTACTTTTTTGTTATCATTAGTAAGAATATCACAATATAATCGATTTTTTGGAGAATCCTATAAGAAACAAACCAATTTTTTAGTATATATTTTAGTAAAAATGATATATGGTGAATAGTTCCTTTATATTTTATGGACTATTGTTTGAATGTATTGAAAAATTTTTGGGTTTATTGAATCATTGATGGAAAATTATTATTATATTATTATTATTTTGTTAAAAATCATTTAAAACCATAGTGAAATGTTATTTAGTTAATAATTTTATTTTAAATATACCTATCATATTTTTGGTATATTTATTGGAATTAAATTTTTATGGAAAATGGAAACTTATATATTTGTTGAAAACCTATCTCATTTGGCTTGTAGATGGAAATAAAACCCATGACTAGTTATTGATTATGGTTTCATGTCTACCACTAGACTAACTAATTTTCTTATTAATATGTAACCATTTAAATGATTTGGAAAATAAATTTTTCTGAAGATATCTTTGAATTATCATTTTTTTGGAGATTAATATATTATATTTTAATGTTTTTTGAAGTAATATTTTATTTTTAAAAGTAACTTAGATATTAGAAATCACCTTAAACTCATTTATGGTACTTACGATCCATTAAAAATATATTTTACATTATTAGGCATAAAAATTTTATTTTAGGATATTAATTACATGGATAAATATTTTGAAGCCCAAAAAACTATGAAATTGTGATTAGGATGTATAAATTTACCAAGTTTTAATATATATTTATATACAAGTACAATGTAATAAATTTGAAACATTGGGATAATAATCATGAAAAAAACGTTTTTTGGAATTATATTCATATGAAATGATTTAGGTCATCCGTTAAATCATCAAATATTTATCATTATGAGGCCCTAAAAATTCTATTGATAATTCAATTTCATATGATTAATGATTTCAATTATTTTAGATTATTATTTGATATTTTCTTCTATGTCAATATCTTCACTTTTCACATATATTCTCCAACTCAGATAACTTGTTATGTGTTATTCCATATGATCTTTTCACTTCACTATCTATCATATTATGATTATTTATTAGGAACCTTTTTATGTTGATTATATTTCATGAATATTATTTTTAAATATGAAAAAATTATTTCAAGTATGAAATTCAAAATTGTGAATATACAATTTATTTAATGAGGGAAGAATGTAATACCCCAAAACATCAAAAAAATTAAAATTTTATTCAATAGAATAAGTGAGACCGAAAAACTAGCATAATATGTAATATAAAAAACAATATTTTAAAATATTTTTCATTTATAAAGAACATTATTTAATAAAAATCATGTGTTACATGCAAAAATGAGATTCTTTGATAGCTTACATTACACACAGGACTGTGTTTTAAAATAAAAAATATAAACTTAAGTGTTAAATATGATAGTTATCATCTAGTCAGTGAAATGTAGTTTAAGAATTGAATTAACTAACCTATAAAAAATATATTTTACAAATATTTATTGGTCACCATTTTATTATAAATAATAATTAATGTTTAATAGAAAAATATATGTTTTCATAATTTTTTTTCAAAATGATGGTTTTGCCATGCTTGGCATAGAGAAATAATGTTTAATTTTTCTAAATTTTATAAATGATATATGAGAAAATAAATGGAATTGTTAACCAGTTATTACAAAATTATATTCTGTTCAATTATTCATATTTTTCTATGAAGCTACATTTTTTGATGAGTATATATAACTCATGATTTTAATTGAAAACAATTTTTTCATAAAAATCTTATTTAAATAAAAATTTGGGGTTTGAATACGTTTTAATGTAAAAATAAATAAATGATAAATATAATAATCAATATTATTTCATTTTATTTGAATAAAGAATTTATATATAGAAACATTGTAAAGATCATAGCATTTTTACATTAATATATCATATTCCCATCACATCCGTATGATTAATTTTAAATGTAATTTCCAATTTTTTTAATTTAATTTGAATAAATGGACCCCATATTTTTAATATTATTAATTGATAATGTCTAAAATGGTCAATATATTTTTTTACCAAAATTAATATTGATAAATATAAAAAATTAATTAACGATGTTAATGTAGAAATGGATATATCAAGGTTTAAACTGAAATGATAATGGTTAAATTTACATAGAAACATCCCAAAAAATATTTAATGGGTATATTTATACCATTATAAATCTATATCTAAATAACGGTCCACATATTATCCTTGATCCCTTTTAAAATGTCGACTCATGTAATTATCATTAAAATTACTATGTGTGTTATCTCACCCACTTATAATAACAACCCACTCCTCCCTTCATCATGCCTCTCAAGAAATTTAATTCATCCAAAATAATTCATTATAACCTCAAAACAACCCTCCCCTCATCGATTATGCCATACTTTGGTCATAAATTCATTCTTTGATAAATTTATTTAAAACCAAATAGGATATTTGAAGGCGACATAATATTTATCAACAAGCATCTTAATTTTTTCCCATATACAATAATTCATTTAAAAATATTATATGTAACATCAGTATATTAATTTTTTTATATATTTCAATTTTATTACTTTTTCCTAAAATATCAGACATTCCATAAAATGTATTTTTATATCGTTATTCGTGTATACAGATGACTATGACCACTCAAACAACTATCATACATCTTTATTTACCAAATATAAAGGTAGGGTATGATAAAGAATAAAAATTATATATACATTTTTTAAAACATAATTATACATCTTTATACAATATATCATAGATATATTCTCAGCTGTTATTCCATTGGTGATACACTAAATGACACTCTTTTGTATCGTAGACTACCAACATGTGATGCGATTTGAATAGGTATTCACTAAAATTCACATAGAATGTGATAAAGATAATGTTAATCAATATATGATATATATATTAAAAAATTATGTTATTAATGTAATATTTATATTTCCTGATATATAATACTTATATAATTTTCACCCTTCTTTTTTCACTGATGAAATGGTTATAAAATTTATCACGTACATCTGGAAAATCGCCACCAGGAAGAGATGTGACAATTTGTTCCCTCATTACAAGAAATGGATGGAATATAAATATAATTAAAGAAGAAATATTATACTTAATACATTATAATTATTTTTGATATGTTATAACTACAAAATATGCGTAGGATATGAAACATTTATAAATGATAACTAACTATAACAAAATGAAATAAGAACATGAATCAATGAAAATAATTAAATATTATTAACAAATTGATTATGAGTTGTTATAATAGGATAATATATGACATTATAATTATGAATAATTTTATATTTTAAATTAATGACATTATTATACCCATTATACAGGAATATAATGCACATTCAACCAAAAGGGATCATATGGTTAAATATTTCATATCAATTTCAATTCATTGAGTGATATTATAATGTTATCAAAACTAATTGTTTAATATGTTGTTTATATTTCCATTTTTTCATCTAATATAATTATAAATCCATTATTAATTGTATTTTATGTTTTAATTTGAATTATTTTATCTATTGGTATTTTTATTAAATGTGACCCATTGTTAAGGTATTTCATGATTAAATTTCAATCAACAGGGTTAAACATTTACTTCATTGATTATTATATTATATGATTATATGTAAAATGGATATTTATATTATTATTATTATTATTATTTATTTCTAAGTATTTTAGTGGATTTACTTATAATACATATAATCAATTCATAGAATAATTCTCTACTCAATATTATGATCATTGTAACAGTTATTTTGTAATATTATTCTTATGGAGATTGTTTATTACTAAATTAAAATTAATGGAAATATTATTAAATTTTTTTGTTAATCACTTTTAAATGACTCTACTCTGTTTATTTGTTATATGTTTGGATGTAATTATTCGATTTTTCCACTCTTTCAAACAGAAATGTTTTACGAAAATGTTTTAATGAAAACCTGACATTATTTCTCTATCAAGTTAGAAATATGTTTTCTTAAAAACCATGTCTTATTAAAACTCATTAAATTCTTTTTTACTTTCAAGTATTTATAAAACTCATCTTATAAATTTTTAATATTTTAAAATTATCTTCCAATGAATATTATTTTCATAATAAAATGATTTCCCTTTTTTCATTTACAGAAAATGAAAATGGAATCCTCCAGTCATTCTCCCAACAAGGGATTTCCTACATTTAATAGGGAAAAATGAAGTTTCTTTTATTTAATTCTATACATTATGAGAAATTTCCCTCTATCATAACTATTATTTTATTAAATCATCCTATACAATATTTTGATGTTCTTTTTGTTGATTTTTTTTTAAATTCAATTTTTTGAAAAAATATTTTAATATTGATTTTAAAAATTAAATAAATAATATTCTTCATGGATTATATTAAAGATAAATTTATGTTATTTCCATTCATTGATGATTATATACCATGATACAATATTTATTCGTCATATGGTTGATTTATGACAATTTAGACTATGTAATTTATTGACATTCACTTCCTCGATTCATTATTCTAATCAATAATATTCCATTGAATTGTTAAGATTAATTTTCATAAAATACCCTTATTATTTATGTTGTATATTTTTACTTATAAAAAATAATATGATTTCTAAATACAGTGAAAAACAGTGATTGTGATTTTTTAATATTGGTAAACAACTATAATTATGTTATCATTACTTGATATGTATATCTAATAAGCCACAATGTTTATCAATAAAATCAATTATTCATTATATTTGGAATGATATTGATATATATTACATGGGTGGTGGTGGGTAATAGATATCTTCTTGATGCATCAATAATATTATTGGACGAATCAATTAGCTTGAATTAGTTAAGTTGTTTTTCACCCATTATGCTTTAAACAATATTGTGAAAGTTACTGATGGTAAAGGTATTGTGTACCTATGGAACATGTATTCAAATAATAAATAATTTCAATAACTTTGTATTCATTTATATCTATAAATGTTATTTTCATATTCAAATTATTTCAAGAATCATTTCATTATAATTTATTGATTAAATGGGATTTGTTCGTAGTTATATTCCTTCATATTGATTATTTCTTATCCATTTATTTAAATTGAATGATTTGTAAGTTATATAACTTCACATATCTATTATTCCAAAAAAACTTATTTTAATGTTGTGATGTATAGTTATTTAACGTTTTATGTTTATTATTCCTTATCAGGTTATTTAAATTGAATTTGTTTTCAATAATTTAAACTCCAACATGGATTAATATTATTGATTCATTACTTCCTTTGATATATTCTACCCTTATATTACATTTGAACATGACCATTTGTTAGTTTCCTTTCACCATGATTCCTTGGATATTACAATAATATATATCCAAGAATCTTCTAAAGGGAATAATATTTCCTTGAAATAAAAATTTTGTCTAAATTTTTGTATTCAAATGTAATTCAGGACTCGTGAATGTATATAGTTTACCAAGAATATAAAATTATTTGTTCTTTACTATGTGATTAATTTTATATTCCACAAATTTTATAAAGTATGACACTAAATCCTGGGTAATGGGGCAAGGGTAACGACATGAACAAAAAATATAATATTTTAAATTTTCTTATGAAATCATAATCAAGGATCTATAGGGATTGTAATTGCACTATAATTATTTGACATAAATTTAAAATATTCTATATTATATTATAATTTTTTAAATGAATTTAACCTAACATAAATACACTAATTCTTATATTATATACATTTTTTTGAAAGTATAAATATTTCTAAAAATATAAATAAATTATTTACAATTAAGGATTTATTATAATTAAATTGATTTTATGATTTTACAATACTATTGAAAAAAACTTTATAATTAACATCATAAAATGGACTCTAAATTATCATATGATAATATAAAAATGAAAAAATCAAATCTAGAAACATAACCCTAATAAATAAAATTTTAACAAAAAATTACAATACAAATACATCGTGATATCTATATAAATGTGTTATTATAAAAACATTGGTTTTTTCAAAAGTAATTACATTACAAAATGTTTTCTTCTTATCTTCAATAAAATAATCTTCATAATGGGAGAATATGATTATTAATAATTTTTTAATATTCCATGGTTATAATTTTAATACACTATGTGTTTCAGTATATACATGAATTAGGAATAAGATTATATTTTGATGAATAATATCACTATGATACTTTTGTAACAGATGTGGATTTTTATAAAATGTCATAGATTATTTATATAACTCCAACAAATAATTCAATATTTTTTTTAGATAAGTTTACACTTCAAAATATAAAGAAAGTTTTCCCCATTAAAATACCCAAATATTATAACATGACAATTAATATATAAATAAATTGTTAAATATTTAATGTGAGTTGTTTGATACATAATCCAACTGAATAAACCCATTAGATAAATAAGGATCAGATATAAATAATGTTTCAATTATTGAGAATCAATAAAAAATTCTGAAAAAATTGTCTACATACTACAAACTCCCTTTATTTAATATTTAAAGTAATAACACCACTAATATGATTTGATATATTCACCTAACATGAAGAAGAAGTTTAAGGAATGTTATAAATTTTTATCTATTAATCATCACTCACAATTTTAAATAGGTGAGTTACCTTAACCATGGTATTTTATATTATAATTATTATATATAGTTGATACTCTTTCAAAATTTAAATGAATATGACATATCTTGAGAATTTATTTTCCTGAGGAATCCCTTGTGATTATTATTGTTTGCAGATGAAAATTATATATTCTTTTTCATATAATGATTTGATCATATAATTTTATTATTATTTTTTAATTACACAACAATACACATAATAAGAGATAAATAATATGGTTTTGGAAATATAACTAGTCAACTCTAGGAATGTGAAAAAATAAATATACTGCTGATTGATATTTTTTTACAATTTGAGAGGATATTTTTTTCAGTTAGATAAAAACCATCGTACTTTATGGAAATAATCATAAATATTTATTAGGAATAACATTTGTAAATCATTGGTACCATTATTGATTTATTTTTATTCAACGTGTACAATAATGTGAAATTTATTTTTTGGATTATCATAGTGATATCTATTCACTAATATTTAGTCCTGATAATATAAGAAAGAAATATTTCAATAAATATATAGTTCCTAACACTTAGTCTACCTTGGCTATATTTTTCCAATATCCAATATTTGTAATGACATTTGTTATCAAATAATCATTTTACCCCACTTATGAAATTAATAATAATAATATTTAAGGAGTTTTTCATCCAAAATATATATTTATAATGAATTTTATATATAGTGTTTTTTGTTTACCTTCTATCAATATTTATATCCCTATCATTAATATTGAGAATATAAAAATTATAAAGGTAATAATGATTAATTTGACAATACACATAGTTTAAATTTATAAAAATTCCTTTCCAATATACTTAAATAATGATTATAAATACCTGGAATTAATATAGAATTTATTTTCTATAATAATATTAAATAGAGAATTCAAATAGATGACACCATGTTCCTAATAATTGTTAACTTATGTTGAGGTTGTAATAAATTTTTTAATGTATTATTCCTCCATTTAATAAAGAACATGTGTGAAAACCACATTTATGATATATTATTAGATAAATATTATGATGAAACATATGTATACATATTAAAAATTATATATGGTCTATCCATATATATATATCTTCATTTATTTATTATTTATTTAAATTCCAAATAGAGAGATCCCTAACCATGAGAAATAATAAAATTTATAAAAAATAAAATATTAAATAAGAATTGGAAAATAAAAAATGAATAAAAATACATACCAACATCATTCAGAATAGAATCCATAAAAACAATTCATTATATTTGAGAATTATTTTTTAATATAATTCCATGATTTAAATTAATACATTATAATTATTAAAGAGTGGTTTAATGATTTGGATGTAGAGAAGAATACATGTATTGATCTGAAGTATTTCATATTTAAAATAAATATAGAAAAGTCAATGGATCTTGATGATGAATTGATTGAGAGGAGAAAAATTTTCAATGATATTGATAAAATTATAATAATTGAGTTTGAATAAATTTTAGGAAAATATTATTATAATAGAAATAAATGCAATATGATTTTTTGGGTTGAGAAAAAATCATTGAAAAATATAAGGAGAATAATATAATACTTGAAAAAAATTGTTAGTGATTTTATAATCACATATAAAATTATCTAGGATTACAATTTTGAATTTTCAATTTATTGAAACCAGATCACCAATAGAAAAGCCTTGATGATAATGTACAATAAATATTAAAGAGATAAATATTCATCTTTAATTTGTTTTAATTGAGAATATTTCATTTGAAAATATAAAAAATAGTGAATAATAAATTAATTATATTAAATAAAAATACACCTATATATGGTAGATGTAATTTTAGTGGAAACTATTCACCATGATATTCTAAATCTATAGAGAAATGTGAACATAATTTTTTTATACAATCACAATACACTGAAAAATAGATCATGTTATGTTTGAAACAATATGATTTGAATTATATTTCTACTAATGGAAATGGGTAGATAGTATAAAATTTGAATTAAAAAATCAGACATAAATCATATATAGGGGAAAAAAATTATATTTATGTCATGAAAAATGATGAAAGGATATATCATGTATATATATTCTTCAAATCATAAAAATTAATTAGTGATCATTTAATCAATTTTTTTCCAGAATGTGTAGAATGAATGAAATAATAGAAAAAATTTATGACATATTAACATGATATTAAGATACCATAGGGGTAAGGAAGGTTTTATATAAGAAATAAAAATTATAATTATAATTAATATATTTTTCCTTCAAATATTGAAAAACGTTGGGCCAAAAATTTCTTATATAATGAATAAAAAATATAATATTTAAAAATTCATTATTTATATGAGATATACTTATAAATTAGACTATATATTTATTCCTTTATATATTTGTATGAAAAATCATGGAAACATGTAAATAATTCATGAGTATAAAATTTAAAATAAGTAGACAAAAAATTAATATAAATTAGTTTATGAAGAAATAAAATTATATATCTTTTTAAAATAATTTTGTTAATATAATAGGAAGAAATAAGAATTGTGAGATCAATCCTAATGTATGTATGATCAATTTGTTAGATGAATTTTAGAATGAATCTAATTTATCCAATGGAATTTTGAAATACAAGTAATAAAGGAATTGAAATAAATCGATATATTAATGAAAATAATTTGAAAAAAATGATAATCCAATATTTTTTCATTGATTTTGATGATCATAAATAATTTATTTTTTCCTAAAATGATAGCTTGATTTAATTTTGGGGTAATATATTAAATTAAAAAAATAAATATATTGATATGTCCCTAAGAAAATTTTGTTTAGAAACAATATTCATTTTTCTTATATGATTATTCCACAATGCATTTATTCCTTTAAAAGTAGTCAAAAAATATTTTTGGAAAAAAAATTGAGCAAAAAAACAAGAATCAATCTATAAATTTGAATAGATAAATAAGTGTCATCTATTATATTTTATATCCTCTATTTTTTATGAAAACACGCATTATGGTGCCTAAAATTTAATATATTGCAAACGTAATCAAAAACTCATTTTACATATACTACATGTTATGATCGATATTTTGGTATAAAGCATTAAATTATAAAACTTTATATTTGGATTCATCTATTCTCTAGCTATGAGGAATTATTATGAAACCTCAATCAAAGTGGTCGCTATAATGACTTACTCACTAGTGGAATATGAAATGTAACATATTAGAGATTTGTTTTCTATATCACTGGAATAAAACTCCCATTAACCGATTCTATATCCATTTAAATGGATCCAAAACAATTGATTGATTACACTATATTTATAAAATATGTATTTTACTTGTAATGGCCCGAACCTCTCCGGTCCATTACTTTGTGAAAATGTGGTGTTGAAGGTGTTCTGGGAGGTCAAGGTGACTTATCTCCAACAATTTTCCAAATTTCCAGTTCGGAGAACAGTGTTTCCAGTTTTATGAAAAGTAACAGATCGATTTCACAGATCGGTCTGACGGATCGGTTTCACAGATCAGTTTCACAGATTGGTCTGACAGATCAGTTTCACAGATCGGTCTGATAGATCGGTTTCACGGATCGGTCTGACAGATCGGTTTCACAGATCCGTGTGACAGATCGATTTCACAGATCGGTGTGACATATCGGTTTCACAGATCATTCTGACAGATCAGTTTCACAGATCGGTCTCACAGATCGGTTTCACAGATCGGTCTGATAGATCGGCTTTACTGATCGGTCTGACAGATCGATTTCACAGATCGGTGTGATAGATCAGTTTCACAGATCGGTGTGACAGATCAGTTTCATAGATCGGTCTAACCAATCTGCTTCACAGATCAGTGTGACATATCGGTATCACAGATCAGTGTGGCAGATCGGTTTCACAGATCAGTTTCACAGATCGGTATGACAGATCAGTTTCACAGATCGGTGTGACAAATCGGTTTCACAGATCGGTTTCAAAGATCGGTGTGACAGATGGGTTTTACAGATCGGTGTGACAAATCGGTTTCACAGATCGGTTTCACAGATCGGTTTCACAGATTGGTTTCACAGATCAGTTTTACAGATCAGTTTCATGTACAATAATAGTGGGTGAACAATGTTTCCAGATTCCTACAGTTTTTCCCCTTTTGATGTTTTCTTTGACGTAAAATACATTTAAAGCTATATTTTAACAGCTCTTAAGGCCGTTTCAAATGCCATAAATCTTATATTAATTATTCCTAAGGACAAGATGTATTTATTGGGTCAAACCGTGTGGGATAATGAGATCCATTTTTAATGGATAATTAACCAGATCTTAAACAGTCGCCCCATCAAATCTGTAAAAAGGAACAAGATATCATTCTATATTGTTCTTCCTCTTTGTTCTCTATTATGAGATGCAAGAACCTTTCAAACCTTCTTCCAAGAGTTTCATATTCAAACTTTACTCGGATCATTTCCTCTTTGTTTTGATGCAACCAAGCTCTGTCGATCAATCTTTGATATAAGGTATGTTGTATCATCGTTTTTTTGGGGTTCATCTTCTCCTATCATCCTTTCCATAATTATACCATGTAATATCCAAGATTCTAATGGGTTTTTCTTGGGGTTGGTTAGTACTGACGTACCGTAGCATCCTCTGGTGGATGCAGTTGTCGCGAGAGGAGGATCATGAACTGTTATGTAGATAAAGAACATGATGAATTGTTTGAGGTAGGGGATTCATGGCTTCTCTAATTGTATATGTTCAATCGTAGAATTATCATGATTTAATCCTTTAGATCACAATGAAATTGACATAATTAAATACTTGAACCGGATTAAAAGAATTGGATGATCACATGTTGTTGCTTTATACCGTGATAACAGTTTGCCTCATGTTTTTCTAGATAGAGTGATATCTATGATTTTCTTTGATTAGTTGTTCGTTCATGATAGAAATTTATAATGAAAGTAAAGCCGGAATTAATTGTTAAATAATTTGCTAAAGATAAAGAGGCATGTAAATTAATCTGGTTATTGTCATTGTTGTAGTTGTTCTAATTTGAGGACAATCAAATTAGGGAAGAAAGCATGGTTATTTAATTGTGATAGATTACTGATTTGGTATCCAGTGATTGGAACCTACGAATAACAAATCTTCTAATTCAATATGGATTAAAGAATAGATGATGTGGGAATTTCTAAAAAGGGTTCTGAGTTACCCTCTTTTTTGTTAAAGGGTCAACAGCCCATGGTTGTGATTTTTGTTTTCTTTCTTCTTGTGCTATGATGTGAGCCTGGGTGGTTGTTGTGATATGTGGAGGCATGGAGGAATTATGGTTGTGGCAGCAGATGATTCCTAGAGTGGCGTGATGCATCAGTTTATGCTTGTGGGTGTCAGGGAGGACACCAGGGGTGATGGAATGGGATGGATGGGGTCATTGGATACTTGTGGATTCATTGAATGATTATCTTCTTTGCTTTTCCCCACTGCTCAAGGCAGCCGTTCTTGCTTACCCTTCTTCTGATGGAGGCAGAGATGTGCAGGGTATGCCACATGCTTTTCGTGTTTAGCCTCTCGAGGTAGAATGGGTCTATGCTCATTCAATAGGCGGAAAAGACTCGACGGGTAGTATATTTACTCACCGTGTTGAGCCTCCTTTGTGTTTAGAAGCATATGATGCGTGTCTAGAATGCCTAGGATTATAGAAAAGTAATTCTATAATGAATGTTTGATTAAATGGTGAAAATCCATGTGTATGGAGATACTAGAATTTAAAGGTGATGTGAATCTTGAAAAGAGCAGTTGATTTTTGAATGTGATGCCAAATCAGTTTAATGTGGAATTGTTCATGCTTAATTAAATGTTTAAAGAATTAATTGATGTAGAGTGGAACTGAAAAAAATGAGAATGGAGTAATCTAATAGAGCACATAAAATGTTTGTGTGCTTATAGGATATCTAATCTTAGAAGAAGTAGCCTAGAGTCTGAGAGATGTTAGCTGCAGTTGTATCTTAGACTAGGTAATGTCCATAGTGTGTATGTGAGTTATATATATATTCTGTACTTTTTGTGTTTCTATACGCTACTCCACCCTTTCGGTAAGGGAAACTGACACCCAGGGGATTATGAGCGCAGGGGGGGTGTTTTCCCCAACATTCTAATGGGAGGACGAATGGCTGACTACCCCCTTTGGCCCCGCTCTCTTCTCTTGGTAGATACTTGTGCCATGAGGCAATGCGGTTAGTTACCCCATATATGAGTGTAGAGGGCTGCAATGGCTTATGGTTATTCACACAAATATATTCTAGATATAGTATCCTATGGGATACTATAGGTGTAATGTGTATAGGCTATAATGGCTTGAGGATCCTTACTCGGAGTATGGGCTGTAATGTCTTGAGGTATTATACCCAACGTATGATACACGTTATGCGAGCTGTGGTGTCTTTCGGAAACTACCTAGTTACTTTTGGATGTGAGGACGATGTGGTGCTTCACCCAGGTGTCTGCGGGCAAGCCATTGTGGTGCACGAGGTGCAGATTGTGGGGATTAGCCCAGGTGTCTGTGGGTAAGCCTTTGGAGAGAGATTCACATGACCTATATCATTGGGGAAAAGCGGAAAACTAGTGGGGAAGTAGTAGCGGGGTACCCTTGATATTCTTTACTATATTCTATATTCTTGTATGCGTTACTTGGTGAGAGTAGCCATGGTGAGGTTGGGAACCTAGTATACCTGACGAGTTAGTTTCTCTTGTTGTTCACTGGGCTTTAGCATTCTTTCTTTACTGTTGCACGAGAGGCTTGAGGAGGATCCTACTGAGTATACAGTTATACTCACCCTATGTATATATAAACTATTTTTCAGGTCACTTGGAGCAGGTTGGAGATCAAGCTGGTTACTACTAGCTTCTGGTAGGAGGAGGAGCTGTTCGGGCTCGTGGTCGCTGCCGTTTCACTTTCTTTTGGGTACTTTTAGTTTAGCCTTTCAATTGTAGTACTTTTTCATGAAATTTCATATATGTACTTGGATTTCTATTATATCTCAGTTTTGAGTTGGAGTTGATTGGATTATATTATATCTCTCTATTCTGCATGTGTTCTCTTAGAGGGTAATGCCTCCCATTTTGTATGTTTATTATACCCTCGGTGCTAGTCGCCAACCCAGGGCCTACTGGAGGCGAGACTCGGGGAGTAATTATCTCCCCTCTCACATTGTCGGCCCAGGAGGGGTACACTTTGTGGGGAGGGGTCGTGACATTACTTTAAATATATTTCTTATGATAAAAATAAAATATGAAATGAATTTAATGTCGTCATTTACCATTAATAATTATCAGATTTATCAGTTTGAAATAATTAGGGCCACTAATTTTTTCAAATTTTTCATACTGGAAAATTTTATATAGATGAATGTATATTATTTTTGAGTAAAAACATAGTCTCCTTTAAAATAATTTAATAAAAATTATATTTATGCGATTTTCATGATACCACTTCTGAATGTTTCCCCACTACAGATGATATGTGATTCTCTTATCCCAGATAGTCACATGATTTAATCTATATCATGGATAATTACAAATAATTTTTCTTATATCATGATAATAACAAAATATTTTAGTTATATTTTTTATTCATCAATGAAAAAATAGTGGTGCAACAAGATTTTTTAAATCTATAATAATTTTTTTGAGTTTATAGGAGTATCCATTAGGAACAAACATGTACAATATGTTATTGTGGTTGTTTTTATATTTTATGAAAGAAATATATAACTAGAAAATCATTATATTAATATCTCAAATATAAATTCATCGATTCATTTATTGGGATACAAGTTGGATTATATTTATTATTCTAAGAATCTATTAATCTTTTAAATAAGATATTTTTATCCGTATGATTTAGTAAAGAATTTTTCAAAACAATTAAATCATTTATTTTAATCTAAGAACTCATTTTTTTTTGTTTTAAGTGATCGTGGTAGTTTTATATAAAGTACTTGTAAATGTGGTTGCAATATGTTACAGTTTATAAAATTATGTTGTTGTGATCCATTACAAAATATTCTAACTGTGAAAATCACCGAACTCGTAGAAAATCTATTAGTGTATTTTATAAGGGGATCAATGTTCCCCAAACCATCCAAATATAATATTCTATGTTTTAATTCCACTACATAGAATTTTTAATAAAAAGAGAAAAAATCAACAAAAATTACAGGGGTGTGTCTTAAAAAAATTAATATGTTTTTAAAATGTTACAATTAAACATATAATATTATGTATTAATCATTATTATCAATGAATAAGAATTTTGTGCATGTTTAATTGAAAATTATTATAGAATGGAATCACAAGTTTTCTGATAAAGATGAATACTTTGAGCACAAATATCTTTATATTTATTATATATTCTTCAACCCCAATAATAATTTACAAAATATTTTCAACATGCACAATAAAATAAATATTCATTAAATGATTATAAAAAAATAAAATCTTTAAATTAAATTTATTGGTTGAAGTATAATCCTATAGTACAAAAATTAAATACAGACATGAAAAAACAGAAGATAAATGATTGAGAAAAAAATTCAATGTTAGATAAAATAATAATATATTTTTGACTTGATGAAAATCAAAACCCATATTCACTCAATAAAATGAAATGTGTTTGAAATTTATCACCATAACATTTATAATTTAATTATAATATTTCTATATAGGAACATTATGATGATTCATATTCTATGATTATTTTTTTATGAAAATTAACATGTTTTAAAAAATTAAACTAATGGTAAAAAGAATAGATAATATAATGATCAAATAATAGGTATCTTTAAGTCATTTTATTAAAATGGATCAACAATTTGGAAAATTAGAAAGAAATCATGGCATGTAATTAGATTATGATTTACAAAATTAATAATATCTCAATAAATTTTCTTCTAAATTTTATATGATATTGAGATAATTATAATGTGAATGAATATATAATTTATGATAACTTGTTAATAAATGAGAAACATAGAAAATTATAAATACATTAAATTTTATAATTTATAAAAGGTATTCAAATCATTGATTAAAAGGATTTAGATGTTTAGAAAAAATCATATAATTACATTTAAGATATTTCATCAGAAAGTTGAACCATATTTCTAATTATTTTTGTAATCATTGTAATTTTTGAATAAAAAATGATGATGGTCAAAGGATATTTTATAATATATTTCATTATATTCTAATTTAAATATAGATTGTATTATTTTTTAAATTATTCAAAAAATTTCCTCCAATATGAATCATAGAGACATCGAGTGGAATAATTGATCTAGAATTAGCATATTTTGAATTAAAATCAACAGATCTCTAGAATACTTTATTTATTATATAAGTGGTTGGGTGAAGTCAATAAAATTTGTAAATGGGAATGTGTATATAATAGAGCTTATCTATGAAATGTGATATATTTTTTAATAACATATTGAAATATATATTAAACAATCCATAATGACTCCAATGGAAATGGAGAGATTGTGGAACCAACCTTATATTGTGATATTATTGTTTTTGATGAGATAAAAATAATTAATACAGTGGTTTAAATGTAAATTTTTTTATTTATCTATAATTTAGAATATGTAGTGATTTCATTTTCTGTTTGATGAGAAATTAGATTTCCAAAATATCAATTTAAATATATTTTTACCTATTAATAATAAGTATAACATCACCATGAATATAATAAATATATTAATTCCATTATTTATATGAAAAATTTCATGTTCAATTCTATAACTATTACTAATCTAGACAACTATTATTTTATAATGAGATTCAATGAGAAAATAACCATTGTTTACATTATAATTAATGATCATATTATTTTGATTTTATGATTATAATACATTATACATAATATTTTATAGTAAATAGTATGATGCATTCAAATGTGATTAAATATAAATTTAGATAAATTAAGTAAATATTGGTTTAATAAGAATCGAAAAATTATTTAATTAAATTAATATTAATTTGAAAATAAGGTATTGAAATTGTAATATTTTTTTATTCATATGATTATATAAATAAATTTCCTGTGATTTAAATAATATTTCCCTCCGAGTTTCATAATGGATATAAATTTTTTCTAAACTAATCCATAATGGATAATATATAATGTTTAATGATTATGTTAAATTCAAGATCGGTTAATACTTTTAGATGAATGAGAGAAGTTAGTTCCACTAAAAAAATATAAATTAAATATTTTATGAGGTACCAGTGAATAAAATCTAAGATATCACGTATATTTGTTTATTTTTTATTAACAACTATTTATGTGATGCTATCTAATAATATGTGTTTTGACGGAACAATTTCATAATATAAATATTACAATGATTTCAATTACATTTAGGATAACATAGAATTTATAGGGTTCACATAGGAAAAAAAATTGTAATGTGATGTTAATATCTTAACATCCATAGGCAATATAAAGGGTTTCATTACAAAAGATAAGTTGACTTTAAAGTCACATTGTGAGATCCATTTTTGATATGGTGATATTTTTTGTCCATAATGTGTGTTACTGATTTCATTGGATGATTGTGGTGGAATATAACATGATATATAGATGGTCATAATTTGAATCCATGAAACTATATAATGAAAATTAAGAAAAGATATTTACAACATCACCGTATGATGTGATTACTTCCTCCGAAATGGAACTACCAACAACAAAAAATAGTAGAATTTAGGTTGAATTTTGATTTTTAAAATATGAATATAGTAGTGAACAATTAAAAATTCATGGAAAACTACCTTGTGGAATATATTATGAACATCACAATATGAGGAGGATACATTATTAAATATAAAAAAGTGATTACTAATAAAATTATAAAATATTCTAAACATTTATTATTAAATATTCAATAAACATATCATTGGTTAAATAAACATAATAATGCACTTTTTTAATTTTTAATAGTATGATTACTACTTGACCATGAGTTTAATACTCTATATGGGTTATTGTTAAATTTAATTCTAAAAAGGTTTATTTTATATTGTAGAATAAAGATTAAATATTTCAATAATTCATGTGGGATTTTGTCATTATTTACTACAATGATAAAAAAATGAATATTTAATAAAGATCGAATCATTTTTTGGTGATTTTCACATTATCAGAAATAAAATATTATTTATTTATTAAAATATCTAAATATTATAAAGTTACTTTATATAAAAAATTTATAAAAATAATAAATGAATATATGGGGTAAATACTAAAATTTGTTTTGAAAACCTCAGTAGTTAACGAAGTTAGTGATACTAATCGTGTTATTGAACATGTGTATTGATGAAAAAGATATATAGAGTAGTGATCATACATTAGAAACTATAATGTTTTTTGGAAATGGACCTATATGTATTATAATAAAAAAGAAAAGTACAGAGGGGGAAAATAAGTAGAATATGAACAAATAAAATCCAAAAAAAATCATCCAAAATTTCATGCAGCACAAGACCGGGTGCTCATACTGTGGTGCGGGGAACGCCCAACCCTACCATGAGGAGGCCTCTCTAATTATTGTTTCATTTTAATTTAAAATATTAAAACCACTTTACTTCAGAGGTTCTATATATTTCATAAAAATATATATTGAAAACATATCAAAAAGATCTAAACAAAGTGTTTCATGTCAGTTTAGGGATTTTAATTATTGAATTCAATGAATATTAATGAATAATTGTAACCTTACTTAAGATATTACATTTAATAAGAGTGGTGGTTTGGAGTGTTTTATATAACATGTATTATATATTGGACTTATTAATAAATATTGGAGTTATAATAAATTAGAAAAAATGGTTCTATTTATCCAATTAATATATATCTTTATTTACATGATTGGAAAATGATGACAGAGAATGAGTTAGATTGATCAATTCACATTGAATGTGTATAAATAAATAAATGGAAAAATGTTTTAATTGATAAATATTAATGAATATTGATTTAACCCCTCCCCCCTTGGGTCTATCCCATATTAATATTAATTAATATTAAATTAAACATTTTCCGATTTCATTTTCTTATACAGATCGATGGTGGTAATGGATTATGATTTCATTTGTTCTATTAAAACTAATATATATTGATGTTGATTTACCGAGTGATCATTGGAGAATGGTCCCCATTATCAAAATGGTGATGGTTAAATTGATACATTGGTGTAAGATACATGTGATTTTATACACCAGAGAAAACATTACTTTTCTTAGAAATAGATTAAATTATGAATAATAAATAATTTAAACAATACTATCTATAATAGAATAAAAAATCGGAAGTACGGGGTTGAACCCAATAGGAGTGGAATGTTCAAGGATTATATCTCAAGAATAATATTTATTTCTGTCTAGTTTATAATATATTTTAGTAAAAAAATTGTGAAATTAAAATTAATGAAATCAAATAGATTAATAGAAGAGAGTGGAACCAGTTTCGATGTGATGTTTTCCTAAAAAATATTAACATCATAAGAAAAATAATTATATAAAATAAATGTGAAAGTGAAAATTATGATTAATTTAAGAAATGTTAATTCCCTGTCAAACTACCCAATAATACCAATTCATCAGTGTATGATGCATCAAAAAATAGAAAAAGTAGATTATGTTCAAATTGATAAAATAAGAAGTGTAATTCAATTTAACGGCCATGAGTTAATCATCTCAATCATGGTGGGTTTCCTTCATAAATATTATAATATTTTCAATGTAACAATGATTAAGAAATATATTTCCCTGAACAACATGATAATTTTGAATACAATCATATTTATTAGTGATATCAATTCAAACAATTATGGATCACTGTAATGGCCCGGACCTCTCCGGTCCATTACTTTGTGGAATTTTGTTGTTGGAGGTGTTCCGGGAGGCCAAGGGGACTTATTCCCAACACTTTGCCAATTTTCCAGTTCTATGAATAGTGTTTCCTGTTTTATGAACAGTCACAGATCGGTCTCACCGATCAGTCTGACATATCGGTCTCACTGATCGGTCTGACAGATCGGTCTCACCGATCAGTTTCACAGATCGGTGTGACAGATCTTTTTCACAGATCGGTCTGAAAGATCGGTTTCACAGATCGGTCTGACAGATCGGTCTCACCGATGGGTCTGACAGATCGGTCTCACCGATCAGTTTCACAGATCGGTGTGACAGATCAGTTTCACAGATCGGTCTGACAGATCAGTTTCACAGATCGGTGTGACAGATCGGTTTCACAGATCGGTGTGACAGATCGGTTTCACAGATCGGTGTGATAGATCGGTTTCACAGATCGGTTTCACAGATCGGTTTCACAGATCGGTGTCACAGATCAGTTTCACAGGTCGGTTTCAGAGATCGGTTTCACAGATCGGTTTCAGAGATCGGTTTCACAGATCAGTTTCAGGTACAGTAACGGTGGGTGAACAGTGTTTCCAGACTCCTACAGTTTTTCCCCTTTTGACGTTTCTTTTGACGTAAAATACATTTAAAGACTTATTTTAAGGGCTCTTAAGGCCGTTTAAAATTCCATAAATCATATATTAATTATTCCTAAGGCTTGGAATGTTTTACTTGGTCAAACCGCGTGGGTTAATACGATCCGTTTTTAATGGAGAATTAACCGGATCTTAAACTGTCACCTCCTTAAATCTTAAAAAGGGCCGAGATATCATTCTCCCTTGTTCATTCCCTTTGTTCTCAGCTAAGAGACACTAGAACCTTTCAATCCTTTCTGTCTGATTTGCACAATCAATCTTTACCCCGAGGATTGGTTCTGTTCTATTTTGGATGCAACTGAGCTGTGTCGATCAATCTTCGATATAAGGTATGTTGTATCGTCGTTCATTTGGGGATCATCTTCTCCAATCCTCTTTTCCATAATTATACCATGTATTCTCCAAGATTCTAATGGATTTTCTTGGGGTTGGTTGGTACTGTCGTACCGCAACATCCTTCGGTGGATGCAGTTGTCGCGAGGGGAGGATCGTGACCTGTTGTGTGGATAAAGAACGTGAGGAACTGTTTGAGGTAGGGGATTAATGGCTTCTCTAATTGTATATGTGCAATCGTAGAATTAGCATGATTTATCCCTTTGGATAAAAATGAAATTGACCTAATTATATACTTGAACCGCATTAAAAGAATTGGTTGATCGTATGTTGTTTCTTTATACAGTGATAACGGTTGCCTCATGTTGTGTTAGATAGAATGATATCTATGTTTTCTTTGATTTGTTGTTCTTTCATGATAGAAATTGATAATGAACGTAAAGCCGGAATTAATTGTAAATTAATTGGCTAAAGATAAAGAGGCATGTAAATTTAGCTGGTTATTGTCGTTGTTGTAGTTGTTCTAATTTGAGGATAATCAAATTAGGGAAGTAAGCATGGTTGTTTAATTTTGATAGCTTGATGATTAGGTATCCATGATTGGAACCTACGAATAACAAATCTGTTAATTCAATATGGATTAGAGAACAGATTATGTGGGAATTTTAAAAGGGTTCTGAGTTACACGCTTGCTTGTAAGGCTGAATGCCTAGTGGTTTGGAGCTTGAGTGCTCATTTTTGTATGAAGGGTAAACGCCTTGTTAAAGGGCCGAGAACCCATTTTGTGATCTTTGATTTCCTGATGCTTGTGATTTGATGTGAGCCTGGATGGATGTTGTGATATGTGGAGGTATGGGGACTTGTGGTTGTGGCAGCGGATGACGCCTAGTGTGGCGAGATGCATCAGTTTATGCATGTGGTTGTCGGGGAGGACATCAGGGGTGATGGAATGGGATGGATGTGGTTACTGGTTTCTTGTGGTTTTCTTGAATGTTAATCTTCATTGCTTTTCCCCACTGCTCAAGGCAGCTGGTCTTGCTACCCTTCTTCCGAAGGAGGCGAAGACGCGCGGGGTATGCCGCGTGCTTTCCGTGTTTAGCCTCTCGAGGGAGAATGGGTATATGCTCTTTATATAGGCGGAAATGACTCGACGGGTATTATATCTATTCACCGTTTTGAGCCTCCTTTGTGTTTAGAAGAATAGAATGTTTTTCTAGAATGCCTGGGAATGTGGAAAAGTAATTTTGTAATGAATGTTTGATTAAATGGTGAAAATCCATGGGGATGGAGATGCTGGAATTTAAAGGTAATGTGAATCTTAAAAAGGATCAATTGTTTTTGAATGTGATGCCAATTCAGTTTAATGTTGAATTTTTCATTCTTAATTAATGTTTAAAGAATTATTTAATGTACAGTGGAACTGATAAATGAGAATGGAGTAATCTAATAAATCTCTACAAATGTTTGTGTTCTTAAAGGATACCTAGTCTTAGAAGTAGCAGCCTGGAGTCTAACAGATGTTAGCTGGAGTAATATATAAGACTAGGTAATGCCCATAGTGTGGATGTGAGTTACATATATATTCTTTACTTTTTGTGTTTCTATACGCTACTCCACCCTGTCGGTAAGGGCAACTGACACCCCGAGGATTCTGAGCCCTGGGGGGGGGGGTGTTTTCCCCAACATTCTGATGGGAGGTTGAATGGCTGACTACCCCCTTTGGCCCCGCTCTCTTCTCTTGGTAGATACTTGTGCCATGAGGCACAACAGTTAGTTACACCATATATGTGTGTAGAGGGCTGTAATGGATTGTGTTTATTCACACGCATATATTCTTGATATAGTATCCTATGGACTACTATAGGTGTAACGTGTATAGGCTATGATGGCTTGGGGATCCTTACTGGGCATATGGGTTGTAATGGCTTGAGGTATTATACCCGATGTATGATACACGTTATGCGAGCTGTGGTGGCTCCCGGAAATTACCTGGTTACTTTTGGTTGTGAGGACGGTTTGGTGCTTCGCCCAGGTGTCTGCGGGCAAGCCTATGTGGTGCATGAGGTGCAGATTGTGGAGCTTAGCCCAGGTGTCTGCGGGCAAGCCTTTGGAGAGAGATGCACACGACGTATGTCGTTGGGGAAAAGAGGCAAACAAGTGGGGAAGTAGTAGCGGGGTACCCTTGATATTATTTACTATATGCTATATTCTTGTATGCATTACTTGGTGAGAGTAGCCATGGTGAGGTTGGGAACATAGTATACCTGTTTAGGTGACGAGTTAGTTTCACTTGTTATTCACTGGGCTTTAGCATGCTTTCTTTACCTTTGCACGAGAGGCATGGGGAGGATCCTACTAAGCATACTGTTATACTAACCCTATGTACATATAAACTGTTTTTCAGGTCACTTAGAGCAGGTTGGAGATCAAGCTGGTTACTACTAGCTTGCGATTAGAGGTGGAGTTGTTCGGGCTTGTGGTCGCTGTCGTTTTACTTTCTTTTGGGTACTTTTAGTTTCCCCTTTCAGTTGTAGTACTTTTACATGACTTTTCATAAATGTACTTGGTTTCCTTTTATATTTCAGTTCTGAGTTGGAGTTTATTGGAGTCTATTCTATCAATCTCTTCTGCATGTGTTCTCTTAGAGGGTAATGCCTCCCATTTATATGTTATTATACCCTCGGTGCTAGTCACCAACCCGGGGCCTACTGGAGGCGGGACTCAGGGGTCATTATCTCCCTTTTCACATTGCCGGCCCAGGAGGGGAACACTTTGTGGGGAGGGGGTCGTGACAGAGTGGTATCAAAGGTCTGGTTGAGGGATAGGATGATGTTTGGATTTAGGCACAGGTGAGGATGCATGGGATGGTAGGGCAACAGTGTCATTCATGTTTAGCAAGTGGGGTAAACACTGGAGACCGGCAGAGACATAGGCGTTCAGGGCCCCCTATGATCTATTGCACGGACCTTTACGTTTACGATGGCTACTAGAAAATGTGATACTGGTTGCAGGGTAGAGACCTAGGAAAGGATCATGCATCATTATTCTTTGCACCTGTGTTTGAATGGGTAGACCTTGGGATAGGTAACATAAAATTAATAAAACAAAATAATTAATTAATTAATGTTGAGTCTTCCATATTCCAGGCTTAGGATCTCTAACAGTTGTTGTTTTATAGGAATGGCTCCAGGTCGAAGTCCTCGTCATGTTTGCGCAGAAGGTGCCCAGCAGGCTGTTCCAGCAGATCGCCGCCGGGTAGAGGTTGACGACGATGACACTTGGAGGAAGACACTTCGAGAGTTTCAGCGCCAGAGTCTACAGAAGTACGAGGGCTCTGTTTCAGATGCAATCACAGAAGACTGGTTGGAGGAGGTCGAGATAGGCTTTAGTTCGATTCGTGCTTGGAAGGAACACTGGGTGTCCTTGGTTGTGACGATGTTTCATGGAGCAGCGAGACAATGGTGGTTCTTGTTCCTCGGGGATCGTGAGGAGTCAGCGATCTCATGGGAGGAGTTTCGAGACAGGTTTAGAGTCGAGTTTCTTTCTTCGACTGCGAAGGCGTCCAGTCTCCAGGAGCTTCTTACCCTTCGACAGGGGAGCTCCAGTGTTCAAGAGTTTGGAATTCATTTCAGGAACCTTCTATGATATGCTTCAGACCTGTTACCAGATGAGGAGGCCAGGGCGAGGCATTTTGAGGAGGCTTTGCGTCCAGAGATCGAGCGCCAAGTCACCCCATTTTGCTGAAGTCATATATTGAGGTGCTGGTGAGGGCAGAGGTTGTCGAGAGGACTTTGTCTAGGACCAGATCATCACAAGAGGGGAATCTTCATGATTCCACACGAAGTAGAGCTGTGGTCCGGGGTTCCCGGTTTTCAGGACAGAAGAGTTTCCGTTCACCTGGGGGTAGGTCCCAGCCCTTCCCATCTCGTTTCTCCAGAGGCCGCAACTCTCAGGCCTATGCCAAGGGATCAGGCACTGGTTTTTCTTGTGGTGGTCGTGGTCATCAGCAGTGGGAGTGACCGACTTTTCAGAGTAGTCATCGTGCACTAGGCGCTCCACTCCAGGTTCCTCCATTGAGGCAGTTCCAGCCGAGGCAGCAGCAGCAGGTTGCACCAGCTTTAGATCACCCGAGGGTTGATGGAGCAGGCAGAGGACATCCCCATGAAGCTCCCCGTCCTCAGAGAGTAGAGCGTGGCCATGGTGGTGGTCGTCATCAGGGTCAGAGAGGCCGTAGAGGTGGTCGTGGTCAGCTTCATGCTCTAGCGTTGCCAGCTCCATGCGATCCAGACGTCGTCCGAGGTACCCTTTGCTTGTTTTCTACCTTGGTGTATGTTTTGTTTGATTCAGGAGCAACACACTCCTTTATATCTACTACCCTTGTCCATGCTTTGGGACATGTGGTAGAGAGGCTTCCAGTGCCCTTGGCGTTGACTACGCCTGTTGGAGGTCGAGCTAGCTTGTTTGAAGTATGTAGAGACTGTGAGCTAGTGTTGGGGCAGTACCGCTCTTGGGGAGATTTCCTATGTTTACGAATACAACCATATGATGTCATCCTCGGCATGGATTGGTTGAATTCGGTGCAGGCTATTGTGGATTGCTACAGGAAGAAGGTCGTTTTCTTTGATAAAGATGGAGAGGAAGTGGTGTTTGTTGGTGAGAGAGATCCTCGAATGAATCATAGACGAGTTTCATCCTTATCATCCATGATGGCTGGGATGATGCTGAGTTCTTCATAGGTTCAACAGTTGGCGTTTCCTAGGGTCGTAGAGGAGTACCCTGATGTCTTTCCAAGAGAGGTTGTATCCTTACCCCCTCGACGAGAGACCGAGTTTGTGATCGAGCTACAGCCAGGAGCATCTCCTATCTCTATGTCTCCGTATAGGATGGCCCCTTCTGAGTTACGAGAGCTACATATTCAGCTTGATGGTATGTTGTAGTGTGGTTTTGTTCGTCCAAGCGTGTCACCGTGGGGTGCACCAGTTTTGTTTGTGAAAAGGGCTGACAACATTTTGCAGTTGTGTGTCGATTATCGTCGATTAAACAATGTGACAATAAAGAATCGCTATCCTCTTCCACGGATTGATGACCTATTCGATCAACTGAAGGGTGCAAGTTGGTTATCAAAGATCTATTTGCGGTCAGGATATCATTAGAAGCGTGTAAAGGATGAGGATATCCCGAAGACTGCTTTCCATTGTCGTCATGGGCATTATGAGTTTGTTGTAATGCCATTCGGCGTGACGAATTCTCCAGCTGTTTTCATGGGGTTGATGAATGCTGTGTTCCGTGAATTCCTGGACAAGTTTGTTGTGGTTTTCATCGATGACATCCCGGTGTACTCCACATCTGATGAAGTGCATGCAGAGCATCTACGAGCTGTTTTGGGAGATCTTCACCAACATCGACTGTTTGGGAAGTTGTCCAAGTGTGAGTTCTGGGCTCGAGAAGTTCGTTTCTTAGGGAATGATGTGTCCCAAAAGGGAGTAGTTGTGGATCCTTCGAAGATAGAAGCAGTAGTGTCTTGGGCAGCCCCCAAGACCGTGTCAGAGGTGCGAAGTTTCCTTGGTCTCGAAGGCTATTATAGGAGGTTTGTGGATAATTTTTCCCGATTTTCGACTCCTCTGACAGCTTTGACCAGGAAGGATCAAGCATTCATATGGACCGATTAGTGTCAGGTAGCTTTCGAATATCTAAAGTAGAAGTTGGTAGGTGCTCCAGTCCTTTGTCTTCCAGCGGAGGGAGTCCAGTTTGATATTTTCTGTGATGCTTCACATCTGGGGCTAGGCTGTGTTCTCATGCAGTAGAGGTCAGTTGTTTCTTATGGGTCTCGGCAGTTGATTCCCCATGAATGCAACTATGCCACCCATGATCTTGAGTTGGCAGCCGTGGTGTTTTCTCTGATGTTGTGGAGACATTACCTCATTGGCGAGCGCTTTGTGGTTTTCACCGATCATAAGAGTTTGAGGTATGTTTTCTCCCAACGTGACTTGAACTTGAGGCAGTGTCGGTGGATTTAGTTCTTGCAGGAATACGAATTTGAAATATCGTATACACATGGGAAGGGAAATGTTGTTGCTGATGCGCTGAGCCGAAATTCACAGAGTGATGTTGTGTGTCAATCTGGTGATTCCTGGAGAGTGATGGAAGAGCTATCAGCTTTGCATCTTGATATGGGAGAAGTTGGGGGAAGAGGTTGTCTTTTCCAAATGACGGTGCAGTCATCCCTGATGCAGAAGGTGGAAGAGTCTCAGTTGGGTGATCTAGAGGTGGAAGTTTGGAGAGACAGAGTTGTATGTGGTGAGGCCCCTGATGGTTGGTCGGAGGATGAACAACACCAAGTGTTTTATCATGGCAGGCTTTTTGTTATCTTGGAGATGCGCGAGACGGTTCTCCTAGAGTTCCATAGTTCACCCTTGGCGGTACATCCTTGTGTGACAAAGATGTACCGGTCCTTGAGGAGTCAGTTTTGGTGGCCTGGGCTGAAGCGTGCAGTGGTAGAATGTGTGTCTCGATGTTTAGTCTTCCAGAAGGTGAAGGTCGAACACCGTGTTCCTGGTGGTCTTCTCCAGCACTTAGAGATTCCTCAGTGGAAGTGGGAGGACATCTCAATGGACTTTGTTACAGGTTTACCTCGATCTCCGGGAGGACATGATTCTATATGGGTGGTAGTGGATTGTTTAACTAAATAGGCACACTTCATAGCAATCAAGGAGTCGAGCTCAGTGGAGGTTTTGTCGAGGCAGTATCTGGAGGAGGTGGTGAGGCTTCACGGAGTTCCTAAGACGATCATTTCTGATCGAGATCCTCGTTTTACCTCTAGGGTGTGGAGAGGTCTCCAGCATGCTTTTGGCTCTCAACTATGCCTTAGCACTGCTTTTCATCCTCAAACGGATGGTCAGACAGAGCGAACAATCCAGACTCTTGAAGACATGTTGTGGTCTTGTGTTCTTGATTTTGGAGGTTCATGGAAAAAGCAATTACCTTTAGTAGAGTTCTCTTACAATAATAATTTTCACTCTACCATCGGCATGGCGCCGTTTGATGCCTTGTATGGCCGTCCATGCCGTTCTCCGTTGTGCTGGACTGGGGTCGGAGAGTCCGCAATTCTTGGACCATAACTAGTGCAGAATACGACAGAGATGGTTCATGTGATTTGTCAGAGGATGAAGACAGCACAAGATCGTCAAAAATCTTAGGATGATCAAATAAGTAGACCCTTAGAATTTAATGTTGGGGATCATGTGTTTCTAAAGGTGACTCCCCATCGTGGGCAGAAAAGGTTTGGTCGTGGGAGTAATCTTTCTCCCCGGTTTGTTGGGCCTTTCGAGGTGTTAGCTCGTGTTGGAGCTGTGGCATATCAAGTAGCACTTCCCCCTCAGATGAGTCAGATACATGATGTTTTCCATGAATCACAGCTCCGTCGTTATCATCATGATGAATCTCATGTTATCGATTGGGGAGAGATCGATATTGATGATGATGCAACCTTCGAGGAGCGACCTGTGGAGATCCAAGACCATAATTAGAAGGTGTTGCGTGGGCGTTCTATCCCCTTAGTTCGTGTCTTGTGGAGACACAGTGGCATGGAGGATAGTACCTGGGAGTGTGAGTCACAGATACATGCTCAGTACCCATAGTTGTTCAATGTTTAACTCCTTTCATGTAATGATGTTTCCTCTCTGGTTAGATCTTTCATGTTTTATTTATGTACCTTTGATGTGATGTTATGTTTGAATTGTTTGGGTATGGATTGTTTGTTCCCATACTCCCGGATGTCATAGTTTTGTTCCAGATTTTGAACAACTCATGGTGGTTTTCCCCTGAGAGGTATCTTATGGGGTGGTTGTTCGGACCCCTCTTTTCTTTTGGGTTGGTTTTTAATTCTCGAGAACGAGAATGTTTTGAGAGGTATCTAATGTAATGGCTCGGACCTCTCCGGTCCATTACGTTTTGGAATTTTGGTGTTGGAGATGTTCCTGGAGGCCAAGGGGACTTATTCCCAACACATTGCCAATTTTTCAGTTCTGTGAACAATGTTTCCAGTTTTATGAACAGTAACAGATCGGTCTGACAGATCGGTCTCACCGATCGGTCTGACAGATCGGTCTCACCGATCAGTTTCACAGATCGGTGTGACAGATCGGTTTCACAGATCGGTCTGAGAGATCGGTTTCACAGATCGGTCTCACCGATCAGTTTCATAGATCGGTGTGACAGATCGGTTTCACAGATCGGTGTGACAGATCGGTTTCACAAATCGGTTTCACAGATCGGTGTGACAGATCGGTTTCACAGATCGGTTTCACATATCGGTGTGACAGATCAGTTTCACAGATCGGCTTCACAGATCGGTTTCACTGATCGTTGTGACAGATCAGTTTCACAGATCGGTTTCACAGAACGGTTTCACAGATCGGTTTCAGGTACAGTAATGGTGGGTGAACAGTGTTTCCAGACTCCTACAGTTTTGCCCCTTTTGATGTTTCTTTTGACGTAAAAAACATTTAAAGCATTATTTTAAGGGCTCTTAAGGCCGTTTAAAATTCAATAAATCCTATATTAATTATTCCTAAGGCTTGGAATGTTTTACTTGGTAAAACCACGTGGGTTAATGCGATCCATTTTTAATGGAGAATTAACCAGATCTTAAACTGTCACCTCGTTAAATCTTAAAAAGTGAAGAGTTATCATTATCCCTTGTTCTTTCCCTTTGTTCTCAGCTAAGAGACACTAGAACCTTTCAATACATTCCGTAGGAGTTGCACAATCAATCTTTACCCTGAGGATTGGTTCTGTTCTGTTTTGGATGCACCTGAGCTGTGTCGATCAATCTTCGATATAAGGTATGTTGTATCATCTTTCTTTTTGGGTTCATCTTCTCCTATCCTCTTTTCCATTATTATAACATGTATTCTCCAAGATTCTAATGGGTTTTCATGGGGTTGGTTGGTACTGTCGTACCGCAGCATCCTCCGGTGGATGCAGTTGTCGCGAGGGGAGGATCGTGACCTGTTGTGTGGATAAAGAACGTGAGGAACAGTTTGAGGTAGGGGATTCATGGATTCTCTAATTTTATATGTGCAATCATAGAATTATATTGATTTATCCCTTTGTATCACAATGAAATTGACATAATAAAATACTTGAACCGGATTAAAATAATTGGTTGATGGCATGTTGTTTCTTTATACTGTGATAACGGTTGCCTCATGTTGTGCTTGATAGAATGATATCTATGTTTTATTTGATTTGTTGTTCGTTCATGATAGAAATTTATAATGAACGTAAAACCGGAATTAATTGTTAATTAATTGGCTAAAGATAAAGAGGCATGTAAATTAATCTGGTTATTGTCGTTGTTGTAGTTGTTCTAATTTGAGGATAATCAAATTAGGGATGTAAGAATGGTTGTTTAATTGTGATAGCTTGCTAATTAGGTATCCATGATTAGAACCTACGAATAACAAATCTTTTAATTCAATATGGATTAGAGAACAGATTATGTGGGAATTTCAAAAGGGTTCTGAGTTACCCACTTGCTTGTAAGGCTGAATGCCTAGTGGTTTGGAGCTTGAGTGCTCATTTTTGTATGAAGGCTAAATGCCTTGTTAAAGGGCCGAGAGCCCATTTTGTGATCTTTGATTTCCTGCTACTTGTGATTTTATGTGAGCCTGGATGGCTGTTGTTATATTTGGAGGTATGGGGACTTGTGGTTGTGGCAGCGGATGACGCCTAGTGTGGCGAGATGAATCAGTTTATGCATGTGGGTGTCGGGGAGGACACCAGGGGTGATGGAATGTGATGGATTTGGTTACTGGTTCCCTGTGGTTTTCTTGAATGTTAATCTTCTTTGCTTTTCCCCACTGCTCAAGGCAGCTGGTCTTGCTACCCTTCTTCAGAAGGAGGCGAAGACGCGCGGGGTATGCCACGTGCTTTCCATGTTTAGCCTCTCGAGGGAGAATGGGTATATGCTCTTTCTATAGGGGGAAAAGACGCGACGGGTAGTATATGTATTCACCTTGTTGAGCCTCCTTTGTGTTTAGAAGAATATGATGTTTTTCTAGAATGCCTGGGAATGTGGAAAAGTAATTCTGTAATGAATGTTTGATTAAATGGTGAAAATCCATGGGGATGGAGATGCTGGAATTTAAAGGTAATGTGAATATTAAAAAGGAGCAGTTGTTTTTTAATGTGATGCCAATTCAGTTTAATGCGGAATTTTTCATTCTTAATTAATGTTTAAAGAATTAATTAATGTACAGTGGAACTCATTAAATGAGAACGGAGTAATCTAATAAATCTCTTCAAATGTTTTTGTGCTTATAGGATACCTAGTCTTAGAAGTAGCTGCCTGGAGTCTGAGAGACGTTAGCTGTAGTTGTATCTAAGACTAGTTAATGCCCATAGTGTGGATGTGAGTTACTTATATATTCTGTACTTTTTGTGTTTCTATACTCTACTCCACCCTGTCGGTAAGGGAAACTGACACCCCGGGGATTCTGAGCCCTGGGGGGGTGTTTTCCCCAACATTATGATGGGAGGTTGAATGGATGACTACCCACTTTGGCCACGCTCTCTCTTCTTGGTAGATACATGTTCCATGAGGCACAACGGTTAGTTACCCCATATATGTGTGTAGAGGGCTGTAATGGCGTGTGGTTATTCACACGCATATATTTTGGATATAGTATCCTATGGAATACTATAGGTGTAATGTGTATAGGCTATGATGGATTGAGGATCCTTACTCGGCGTATGGGCTGAAATGGCTTGATGTATTATACCCGACGTATGATACATGTTATGCGAGCTGTGGTTGCTCCCGGAAATTACATGGTTACTTTTGGTTGTGAGGACGGTGTGGTGCATCGCCCAGGTGTCTGCGGGAAAGCCTATGTGGTGCTCGAGGTGCAGATTGTAGAGCTTAGCCTAGGTGTCTGCGGGCAAGACTTTGGAGGGAGATGCATAGGACGTATGTCATTGGGGAAAAGTGGCAAACCTGTAGGGAAGTAGTAGCGGGGTACCCTTGATATTCTTTACTATATGCTATATTCTTGTATGCGTTACTTGGTGAGAGTGGCCATGGTGAGGTTGGGAACATAGTATACCTGTTTAGGTGACGAGTTAGTTTCACTTGTTGTTCACTGGGCTTTATCATGTTTTCTTTACCTTTGCATGAGAGGCGTGGGGGGGATCCTACTAATTATACTGTTATACTCACCCTATGTACATATAAACTGTTTTTCAGGTCACTTGGAGCAGGTTGGAGATCAAGCTGGTTACTACTAGCTTGCGGTTGGAGGAGGAGCTGTTCGGGCTTGTGGTCTTTGTCGTTTTACTTTCTTTTGGGTACTTTTAGTTTCCCCTTTCAGTTGTAGTAATTTTTCATGACTTTTCATATATGTACTAGGTTTACTTTTATATTTCAGTTCTGAGTTGGAGTTTATTGGAGTCTATTCTATCTCTCTCTTCTGCATGTGTTCTCTTAGAGGGTAATACCTCTCATTTGTATATTATTATACCCTCAGTGCTAGTCGCCAACCCGGGGCCTACTGGAGGCGGGACTCGGGGGTCATTATCTCCCTTCTCACATTGCCGGCCCAGGAGGGGTACACTTTGTGGGGAGGGGGTCGTGACAATCACACCCCATGTAAATAGTATGGATCTCCCCTATGGGATTTAGATTACCATCAGTGATTATAGAAGATGATTAAAACAAAAACCATATACATTATTAATGTCTCTAGGTATTGATAAACTTACAAATATGAAGAACCCAAATAATTATATCTTTAATGGTGCAACATAGTGGAAGTATATGGTTGAACCCATAGAGAGCAGTTAACAAAAAAAATGAAAACTCTTCACTAAAGGTTGGGTTTCTACCATTTTGGATTCATTTTATTAAACAAATTGTGAAATTAAAGAATTGATTTCAAATATATAAATAGTTTATAAGAAAATCATATACTAGAGGTGCCTTTGAAAAATAAATTAATTGATTTTCATGTTCAAAAAAATATATCATATTATTGTGCAATAAAAAAATCATTGATTGAAGAAATGTTCATCACCTTTCAAGGTACCAAATTATTTCCAAATTGATTATTATCAGAAGAACCAAAAGAGATAAAGTGTATTAATATTATATTTTCAAATTAATAAGAGTAATTTCATTTATTGGTCATGAATAAATCATCTGAATCATATTGGGGTTCATACATTACTTATGGTATTAGATCAATTGATCAATAATGAATAAAATATAAGAGTATGCTAAAAAATAAATTTTAAAATAAAAATATTAATGAGTTAAAAGAATAAAATATTTATTCTACACATCCCATTTATATGATATTTCTCTCTCCTATGGTTTAGAGTGAACAATCATATGGTGATTTCTGATGATAATTAATCCCAAGTCCCTAAACAGTGAAAATTTATTAGAGTATATATTTAATTATAATTTTATATCATCCTAATTAATATTATATAAAATTGTGAATCTTAGAGTATTTACAAGGTCAACAAAAAATAGATAGGTGAATGAAATAGGGAAATATCTTGGCTAAATGTTTGGTCACTCATATTTAAAATTTATTATATTAAAATAATAATATAATTAAAATAAATGAATATAAATTGAAAATTATAACAGTGGGGAACAATTTTCATGTGGTGTTTTTACAAAATTATTTAATGAAACATCATTTTAAAATCAATTTTATCATATAGCTACATGACCAAGAAATATCATTGAATGATGAAATTATCATAACATTTTAAATTACCATAATATCCAATTTCATCTTTCATAGATGAATCAATATAGGAAATGTATTTATATTTAGATTCCAAAACCAATATCTGTTAATCCATTAAATGGTCTTGAATCAATCATCTCAATAATTTTGGGTTATATTCATTACTGGTGGTAGATTATCAATTGATCCGTGATGAAAAACATTTAAAAAAAGGAAAATTATATTTTTTAATAATATTATTTTTAATATTGAATTAAAATCAGAAAATTATTCTACACACACCATTTAACTAATATAGTTATCTTCTATGGGTTATAGAAAATCATCCATATGTGATTGATGAAAATGATTAAACACAATTACATATAGAAGATATAATATGTGAGTTAATGAGGAGGTGAATGATTAAATAGGTAGATTATTATAAAATGGGAAAGCATCCAACAATTACATCAATGTAATGAAATAAAAAAAATGAAAAACTTATTTTATGATTAAATTTAGTTCAAATCCCAATGTCATCTTCCAAATATTTGATTCTCATGTATGGAATAGAATCTAAATTTTCCTATATAAAAGTGATATAAATAGTCAATGAAAATATCAATATGGTTCCCCCAATTCAATTATAAATTTAATACTCAACTAGTTAAATATATATCAAGAAATACTATCAATGATTCGATGTAAATCATTTTTTAGATATTCTCAAGAAAATTCATGTCTTGTAATGTCTTACACATTATTTAATTTTTGGATATCCTAACATCATAATTTTTTTTCATGGTGTGTATCTTCAAATTCCATCAGTAAAATGTTTTTTTTCATCCAACAAATTCTGGTTTGTGCCTTATAAGTGCTCCATGACATTACCTTAAAATCTGGCCCTATGCTACGAGCAACACTTATAGATAAATTTCATTAATGATCCTCAACTACAACAGTTTTTTTATATGCTCCAAATATCAGTCCTATATAACGATACACAAAACCTAAATATCAGAACATCATGTCATATAAAAAAATTTTATTATTAAAAAAATAACTTACAAAAACCCCATCAATTTAAATTTGTAGAAAAGAGATATAATTATTTCATCCCAATAGACCAAATATTTTAATTATCATTATAAATTAGATACATAATTAAATGAATCATTAAATTAGAAAACATAAAAATATACATAGTGAATGTATGTAAAATACGTCATTCAATTCATTCAATAACTACTTATCCATATTGTGAAGAGTGGAAAAAATATAACATGTGAAATAAAGTAATCACAAATTTTTATTTATAGGAAATATATAATTATTTAAACATAATAACTTTTATAGAAAGGTAAATCACTGAAAATAATTTTCATTTACTATATATAATTTCAATGATGAATAATATAGATTGAATAAATAATGATAAAGTTATTCTATATAAATAATTTTATGAGCATGGACATTAAACACTAATATCATAAATATTAAAATAATCAAATGGACAATAATAGACAATCACATAATAATTGAATACAACATGATTTTCATCATAAACTTATTATTAATGCCTCACACCATGAAATCATACATAAATGGGTCAGGCCTCAGACAAATACCCAAAATAGTCATTTTCATGATACCTATCAGTGAATTAAGAGTATTAGTAATTCTATGCCACACTAATTACATAATAAGTCCAATTAATTCACCATACAAATAAATAATACACCATTATAAACATTCCTTATTCAAGAACAATACTCATAAGAAGAACTAGCTTATAGAATCTAATTACATTCCCCACAAAAACTGATCATAATCCTTTAATGAAAAAATATTTATATAAAATTCTTACTAGATAATATAATGTTTGTTATTTTTTAGGAATAAATTTTTTTTAGTAATATATTATCAAAAATTCATTTAAAAAATTACATTTTAATTTTGTAATCCTTTTTTAAAAATTAAATATTTATCAATTATCTAGAATTAATAAATATTTGATATTAATAATTTAATATTATAATTAAATTAGAAAATCAATTAGTGGTAATGATGGTGGGATTATTATGATCATTCCTAATAAATTAAAAAAATATACCATTCACATAGTTGGTCAAAAGTAAATAAGTGACTTTTTTTGAAAATTATATGAAGATTCAGATAAACCCATTTATTAAAAAATATAAATGTTTTAACATAAATTTAACTAATCATTGTAGAATTTTAAAAATATTTCTTATAATATTTTAATGAATATATTGATATTGAAGAAAGATATTATCGACTGTGTAAAAAATTAATTTTTTATTTCATTAAAGTAAATTAGGAATCGTACAACAAAATGACTAGAAAATTAATGGATGAAAATAATTTCTAGAAACTAACAAAATATAATATAATTAATTGGTTTTAAGAGAGATATTGTATATAGTTCCACAATCTATTGATTAATCATAATTAATTCCAAATAATGAATTGATTCTAAATTAATCCCTTGCATATTTTGTGAATTTTTAATGAAAATCCATAATAAGAAGTATAATAATATGAATCATTAAATACTATGGATAATAGTTGATTAATGAAACAACATATAAAGTGGAATTAGACACACAATCTAAAAAATATATAATTTCATAAATATAGTAACCAATTTAGTGGAAATTGTGAAAAAATATCATTAAAATATATTACCATTGATGGGATAATTAATAAAATAATTTATTATGTGCATCAAATGAAAATCCAAATTAATAATGTTAAATAAATAAAAAATAATAATTAGAATTGCACAAATATAATTAGAATATCAATGAAAATGAAGTAGTAATGTAACCCTATTAAACTAAATTTAGTTGGGAAACTCATTACAACATGGAAATATTCATGTAGAATAAAATAGGATGGAATAACTTAAATTAAGATATAACTACCTATAATTATGAATAATTCATGATATAACATATAAAACATATATTGTGCACATTATCTCTACAAAATTTTTGATATAATGTTATTATATGACATGATAAAGGGAAATGGGGAAAAATCTCTTACCTAAGGCCAAACTCATTAGTTAACAGAGTTAGTGATATTAATCTTGTTATTGAACATGTGTATTGATGAAAAAGATATATGGAATAGTGATCATACATTAGAAACTATAATGATTTTTGGAAAAGTACAGAGGGGGAAAAGGAGTAGCATTTGTACTAATAAAAGACAAACAAAATCAGCCAAAATTTCATGTAGAACAAGACCGGGGGCTCATGCTGTGGTGCGGGGAATGCCCACCCCTACCACGAGGAGGCCTGCATAAATGTTGGTTCATTTTAATTTAAAATAATAAAACAACATTCTTTCATAGGTTCAATAGCTTTCATAAAAATCTATATTGAAAAGATATGATAAAGTTATAAACAATGTGTTGCATGTCAGTGTAAAGATTTTAATTATTGAATTCAATGAATATGCATGAATAATTGTAACCGTAACTAAGATATTACATGTAATAAGAGTGGTGGTATGGAGTGTTTTTTATAATATATATTATTTATTGGTCATATTAATTAACATTGGAGTTAGAATAAATTAGAAAAACATGGGTCTATTTATCCATTTAATATATATCTTTATTTACATGAATGGAAAAAAACGATGGAGAATGATTTAGATTGATCAATTCTCTTTTAATGTGTATAAATAAATAAATGAAAAAATGTTTTAATTTATAAATATTAATGAATATTGATTCACCCCCTACCCGCTTGGGTATATCCCATATTAATCTTAATTAATATTAAATTAAACATTATCCAATTTCATTTTCTTATACAGATCTATGGTGGTAATGGTTTATGATTTCATTTGTTCTATTAAAACTAATATATATTGATGTTGATTTACCGAGTGATCATTAGAGCATGGTCCCCATTATCAAATTAATGATGGTTAAATTCATACATTGGTGTATGATACATGTGATTTTATACACCAAAGACAACATTAAATTTTTTAGATATAGATTAAATTATGAATTCATATTAATTTAAACAATACAAGCTACAATGGAATAAAAAATCTAATGTACGAGGTTGATCCCACCAGGAGTGGGATGTGCATTGATTATATCTCAAGAATAATATTTAGTTCTGTCCAGTTTCTAATATATTTTAGTAAACAAATTGAAAATTGAAAATTAATGAATTCAAATAGATTAATAGAAGATAGGGGAACCCGTTTTGATGTGATGTTTTCCTAAAAAATATTAACATCATAAGAAAAATAATTATATAAAATATATGTGAAACTGAAAAATATCATTAATTTAATAAATGTTAATTCCCTATCAAACTACCCAAGAATACAAATTCATCAGTGTAAGAGGAATCAAAAAATATAAAAAATAGATTATGTTCAAATTGACAAAATAAAAAGTGTAATTCAATTCAATGGCCATGAGTTAATCATCTCAATCATGGTGGGTTTCATTCATAAATATTATAATACTTTCAATGTAACAATGATGAATAAATATATGTCCCTGAACAACATGATAATTTTTAATACAATTAAATTTATTAGTGATATCAATTCAAAAAATTATAGATCACACCCCATATAACTAATATGGATCTCCCCTATAGGTTTTAGATTACCATCAGTGATTATAGAAGATGATTAAAACCAAAACCATATACATTATTAATGTCTCTAAGTATTGATAAACTTACAAATATAAAGAACTCAAATAATTATATCTCCAATGGTGCAACATAGTGGAAGTATATGGTTGAACCCATAGAGGGAAGGTAACAAAACAATGAAAACTCTTCACTAAAGGTTATGATTTTACAGTTTTGGATTCATTTTATTAAAAAAATTGGGAAATTAAATAAATTATTTTAAATAGATAAATAGTTGAGAGGAAAGTAAAATTCTAGAGGTGCCTTTGAAAAATAAATTAATTGATTTTCACTTTCAAAATAAAAATATCATATTATTGTGCAATAAAGAAAATCATTGATTGAAGAAATGTTTATCACCAATCAAGATATCCTATTATTCCTAATTGATTACTATATGAATAACCAAAATAGATAAAGTGTATTAATATTATATTTCAATAGAATAAGTGTAATTTCATTCATTGGTCATGAATAAATCATCTGAATCATGTTGGGGTTCATATATTACTTATGGTATTAGATCAATTGATCAATAATGAATAAAATATAAGAGTATGCTAGAAATATAAATTTTAAAATAGAAATATTAATAAGTGAAAAAAATAAAATATTTATTCTACACACCCCATTTATATGATATTACTCTCCCATATGGTTTTTAGCGGACAATCATATGGTGATTTCTGATGATGAGTAAACCTAAGACCCTAACCATTGTAAATTTTTCAGAGTATATATATAATTATAAATTTATATTATCCCAATTAATACTATATAAAATGGTGAATAATAGAGTATTTACAAGGTCAACAAAAAAGATAGGGGTGAATTAAATAATGAAAACTCTTGGATAAATGTTAGGTCAATCATATTTAAAATTTATTATATTAAATTAATAATATAATTAAAATAAAAGAATATAAATTTAAAAATATAATAGTGGGGAACCATTTTCAAGTGGTGGGTTTACAAAATTATTTAATGAAACCTCATTTTAAAATCAATTTTATCATATATCTACATGACTAAGAAATATCATTGAATGATGAAATTATCATAAACAATTAAACTACCATAATATCCAATTTCATCATTCATAGATGAATCAATATAGAAAAAGTGTCTTATGTTCAGATTCCAAAACTGAGATGTGTTATTCCATTAAATGGTCTTGAATCGATCATCTTAATAACATTGGGTTTTATTCATTACTGGTGGTAGATTATCAATGGATCATTGATGAAGAAAATTTAGAAAAAATAAAATTATCATTTTTAATAATATTATTTTTAATAATGAAGTAAAATCAGAAAATTATTCTACACACCCCATTTAACTAATATAGTTATCTCCTATGGGTTTTAGAAAACCGTCCAAATGTGATTGATGACAACGATTAAACCCAATTAAAAAAATGAATATATAATATGAGAGTTAATTATGAGGTGAATGATTAAATAGGTATATTATTATAAAACGGGAAAGCATCCAACAATTACGTCAATGTAATGAAATAAAAAAAATAAAAAAATTATATTATGATGAAATCTAGTTTAATTCCTAATGACATCTTCCAAATATTTCATTCTCATGTATGGAATAGAATATAAGCTTTCCTATAGATAACAGATATAAATAATCAGTGAAGTTATCAATATGGTTCCCTCAATTCAATTATAAATTTAATACTCAACTACAACAGTTTTTTTATATGCTCCAAATATCAGTCCTATATAATGATACACAAAACCTAAATATCAGATCATCATTTCATATAAAAAATTTTAATATTAAAAAAATCACTTACAAAAAACCCCATCAATTCAAATATGCAGAATAGAGATATAATTATTTCATCCCAATGGACCAAATATTTTAATTGTCATCGTAAATTAGATACATAATTAAATGAATCATTAAATTAGAAAACATAAAAATATAAATAGTTAATGAATGTATAATACATCCTTGACTTCATTAAATAACTACTTCTCCATATCATGAAGAGTGGATTAAATATTACATGTGAGATAATGTAATCAAAATTTTTTATTCATAGTGAAATATATAATTATTTAAATAGAATAACATATACAGAAAGATAAATCAATGAAAATAATGTTCATTTATTATATATGATTACAATGATGAATGATATGGATTAAATAAATAATGATAAAGTTATTCTATATAAATAATTGTATGAACTTGGAAATTATACACTAGTATCATAACTATTAGAATAATCAAATGGACATCAATAGATAATCACATAATAATTGAATACAACATGGTTTTCATCACAATCTTATTATTTATGCCTCACACCATGAAATCATACTTAAAAGGGTCAGGCCTCAGACAAATACCCAAAATAGTAATTTTTATGATACCTATCAGTGAATCAAGAGGATTTTTAATTCTATGCCACACTAATTACATAATAAGTCCAATTAATTAATCATACAAATAAATAATACATCATTATAAACATTACTTATTCAAGAACAGTACTCACTAGAAGAACTAGCTTATGGAATCCAATTACATTCCCCACACAAACATATAATAATACATTAATGATAAAATATTTATATAAAATTCTTACTAGATAATATAAAGTTTTTAGTTGTTTAGGAATAAAAATTTCTTACTAATATATTATCAAAAATTAATTTAAAAAATTACCTTTTAATTTTGAAATCCATTTTTTAAAAATTAAATATTTAACAAATATCTAGAATGAAATTATATTTGATATTAATAATTTAATATTATAATTAAATTATGAAATCAATTAGTTGGAACGATGGTGGGATGATTATGATCATTCCTAATAAATTAAAAAAATATACAATTCACATAGTTGGTCTAAAGTAAATAAGTGACTTGTTTTGAAAATGATATGAAGATTCACATTAATCCATTTTAAAAAAATTATAAATGTATTAACATAAATTTAACTAATTATTGTATAATTTTAAAAATATTCCTTAATATATTTTAATTAATATTTTGATATGGATGAAAAAGATTATCGACTGAGTAAAAAATTAATTTTTTATTTCATTAATATAAATTAGGAATCATACAACAAAAAGAGTAGAAAATTAATGAAAGAAAATAATGTCTATAAACTAAGAAAATATAATATAATTAATTAGTTCTAAGATAGATATTTTATATAATTTTACTATCTATTTATTAATCACAATTAATTCCAAATAAGGATTTGATTCTAAATTAATCCCATACAAATTTTGTGAATTTTTAATCAAAATCTATAATAAGTAGTAAAATAATATGAATCATTAAATACTTTGAATAATAGTTGATTAATTAAACAACATAAAATGTGTAATTAGACACACAGTCTAAAAAATATATAATTTCATAATACAAAATAGTAACCAATTTAGTAGAAATTATGAATAAATATCCTTAAAATATATTACCATTGATTGGATAATCAATAAAAGAATTTATAATGTGTATCAAATAAAAATCCAAATTAATAATGTTAACTGAATAAAAAATAATAATTAAAATTACAGAAATATATTTAGAATATCAATGAAAATGATGTAGTAATATAACCCTATTAAACTAAATTTAGTTGGGAAACTCATTACAACATGGAAACATTCATTTAGAATAAAATAGGATGGAATAACTTAAAAAAGATATAAACTACCTATAATTATGAATAATTCATGATATAACCTATAAAATTTATATTATACACATTATTTCTACAAAATTTTTAATATAACGTTATTATATGTCATGATAAAGGGAAATGGGGAAAAAATATGATACCTAAGGCCAAACTCATCGTTTATATTAATTTTATTCATTAATAAGAAGCATGTGTAAATTATTTACATAAAAAAGAAATTTTTTTCATCATTTTTATTTAATTTTCATAATTTTATATAATGTTGTATTTAATTACATAATAAATTAAGTTCACATAAGTTGTTATGATGATTTGAACATCATTTACTTAAATGTCATTATTATTTTGACTATCGTAAAACTGGCCATTTTTCGATAAAATCCAATTAATATATAATGAAATAATTATAATTTTTATATATTAATTATTCATTTAAAATGATCTTTTATATATGGTTATGAAATATTATTTATATAAATGTCATGGAGACATTTTTCAAACTTATGCATGAGTAACATTATCATTAATCATAGATCCTGAAAAAAGAGGAGAGTGATATATTATCAATAAATAATGATAATTGTATCATAAAAATTATATTATTAAATAAAATATTCTTATATATGCAATCAATGTGGTGAATCAATTAAAAACAAATCACATTGCATCTTGGTGGAGGTAATCCCTTTATACACACGAGTAATGATATCACTATTCAAGGAATTTAAATTGAAGAAAATATATGCAATATTACATTTCATGAATGATAAATAATTAACATATAATATATATATATATAAATTTAAAATTGATATATATAAATAGTTTTGAGAGTCTATTATGGAAAATGAGTTACATGGGTTTGTGAGATAGTACTTTGTTGTACACATGAACAATAGATTCATTTCAAAAAAAATTATATAGGGTGAGGGCTGAATGAAATTACATTAACATTTTAAAAACATATAATATTTAATATATATATTTAGTTTTTTCATATGTATTGATTAATATTAGATGGATTTTGGGTAAAATATAATGAAAGATTTTAAGTTAAGATTAATACATATTGTTTGGAAAACCTACTGACATTTACACCAAAATAATTCCATGATGTGCTTTAAAATCATACCCTGATCTCTATGATATTTGAAAGTAAATAAAGATTCAATTTTTTAGGTATTGTGTAATTAAAAATTGTTTTTAAATTTAATGAAAATGGGAGGGGAGACAGCCATAACAATGTGAGGGGAATATAACTTATTGCATTTCATAAAATATTAAAATATTAAAAATTAATTTTCTTATTAAATAAATAAAAAATGATAAAATTATAATACATTAATATTATATAGTAAAATAATATCAACAAAAAAAAATTTGTAACAAATATTTTTTGTTTTTACCATTATATATTTGGTTTCACCCATGTTAACTATTTTTGAAATTTACCATGGTGAATGATTTTTACTTATTACGGGTAATGATAGATACTATAAATTTAAATAGGGACGTAAATTTAATATAAAATATATATATAAATTTATACCCATCACATTACCATTAATAGGATTTATAGTAATATTTAATCATTTAATAATATATAATTTATTACAAAATAACATTAATGTCGTTTTTGAAACTATAATGTAAATTTAATATTATATAAATAAATATAATGGGGGTTTAAAATCAAGTATTATTAAAATAGATTATATGATATATTCATCTATTTTTTGGAACATTATATATCACTTTAATTATATTACATCAATATTTTGAAGGGTATTTATTATTATTTTTTAATTAGTGAAATATTATGTTTGTATTGGAAAAGCATTTATGTTATTTATATAATCACTAAAATTATAAATAAATTACCACCATGAAAATAGTTTTATATTTATAATACTAATAAATAATATTCATTCATAATATTTTGTATCCCAATGTGAACTCATAAGAGATATTCAATAGCTAAAAAGTGAGGTTTTTTTATTTTTCATTACATAAAATATTATATAGTTAAAATTCAGGATAATTGTCTCATAAAAAAATAAATATCATTTCATAAGTTGACAAGGTATAAAATTATAATATCCAATAATATTTAATAAGAATATTTCATGCCTCATTAGATAGTTTGAATATAGGATAACATGGTTTAACCTTTCACTAGGTGATGAATTTTTACTCTATAAACTTTTAATTATTACCAAAAATTTTGTTGAACATAATAAATAAAATATATTACTTCAATTTTAAATATGGGATCAATTTGACAATGTTCAATAAATAATTTTGGAATAAATTCTTTATATAGGTATCTTGTAAAGCGTGATTAAAAAAATTATTCCGAAAACAATACTTTTTTTCTATAGGTAGTTTTAAAAAAACACATATATTGTAAATTTATATATATTTAATTGGATTTTATTAAAATATAATATAATTTCTTTAATTAATTATCAAATAATAAATATTTTGGGGCATTTAAAATGAAAATAAATTATATTGCTAAAAAATTCTATATTTTCCCATATTCACTAAAAAATCATAATTTTTCAAAAATATTAAAAATTACATACTATCATAATTTAGATTTTCAAATTTTAAAACTAATTACACTTTTAATAGTATAATTTGTAAAATATTTATAATTAAATATTTTATTTTCTAAAATATTTATAAGAAAACAATTTATATGAAAAATATATTTTTTATGCATGGAAATATTTTACAAAAAATTGAATACTAATTTACAGAAAAATTTTCATTATAAGAAATAATTATACATAATTATAAAAAAATAAATACTATTCATATAAATAGTTATTGAATCTTGGATATACTGGTCATATTTTAATATTTTATTATTATATCCTGTTTCATTTATGTGAGTTATTCTATGGAACACTTGCTATCTAAGAAATCTACCTTATTTTAAAATATATACTAAAATATTTTATGAATACCAATTTTATTCATATGTATTCTATAACATAATCTTAAATGATAATTTGTAAATCAATATAGATACATGAGATATCATATATTAATAGTCTTAGATAATTAAAACATTGGTGGGATATTATCGAATATATATATATATATATATATTTGTGTGTGTGGGTGTAATATAAGACTTACATCAAAGGAATAATACATAATGATAGATAATATGGTTGATCATGATAATGATAACTACTAAAAACTATATATCAGTGAGTGGTGATTAGACAATCGATTCCTCTAATGTGTAGGGGACAAAATATAAATTTGTTATTAATATACATTTCTGATGGTTATAGAATTAAAATACCATATAGTCTAAAAAATGAAATTATAATTACTTTAAAAGTATAATTTCATAATTTAATAAAGTTCCAACCAAATTTCATGTTTGTCTCAATGAACTATGTGATATGGATTAATTTATTTTATGCATAAATCCATAAAATCCACTTCTAAAAGATCACATAATCCAATGATGATAAAAATATATACCTTGTATATTTTATCATATAATTTTAAGAACGATGTAAGATAACACCCATAATGAATAATAAGTCATATGTTTAAATAATATATTTATCACTTTAATTGAAATAAGAAACCAAACATTTAATATATATTATTTATTAAATAAATAATTTTTTCTTATATGACCACCATAACCTGAAATTGAAACAATGTTTTAACCACAATGAATATCAAATAGCCTTAATTGTATCTCTATAAATATTTAGTTTCATTACTCCTCAATAATTACTTATGTTAATATTTATGGTTATATAAAACTAAACATAATAAAATGTCTCTTGAAATATCAATTATATTAAATCAAATTTAAAATCATTTGATGTGTAAATTCGTTTCCTAGAATAAAATTATTATTTACCTAGAAAACAACTTATTTAAAAGAAATTCATACTAAAAATGACATCATATATGACACTGGTATGAACAACACCCCTATCACCCTTCCATTTTACAATTAATTCATGTAACCTTTTTAAATGAGACTGTTTATCTTATATCACAAATGATGTCCTTTTATAAATAAATATAAGAATAAATCATATAAAATTTCTATAAATATGGTGACCATCCACAAAAATAATAGTAGTCATAAAATCACAATCCCTACGCAGCGATATCTATAAAATAAAACATATTTTCCCAAATGTTAATAATACATTGTAACATTATCATAATTGATAATATAAACAATAATTGTTGTCAATACCTTTAGACTTATTCCTTTAATATAAAACTCATTGTTAAAAAAAAAATTTCACTTAAATATATTCTAAATAAGTTTTGTTTTTATAAAAAAATGCCCCTTAATATTGCCTAGAGATATGAAAAATCACTACCTTAAATGAATTTTAATATTTTAAACCATACATTATCATCTACCCACAATATATATAAGGGTTATATTACCAAGTATTTCTTATCCAAAATATGCTTCCCATGGTTTCGGTTTATCACACACTAATATCAACTATAATAGCCCGGACCCTAGTTTCCAGATCTAGTGGTTACAATATTCCATTTTTATATGATGTAAGCTATAAAATCCCATAAGAAAGAATAGATTTGTGGTCATTGTAAACTATATATATACTTGAATTAAATATTCAATTTTAAAATATAATAATACAACACAATGAAAGAAAATATTATATATTCATTAAATCCTTCAAATATTTAATCTTCATATCATGGGGAATTTAAAAAAATATGGTGTTATCTCAAATTTATATTGTGGTTTATGTTTAGTGAAATACAACATATATAAATAATGAATAAATAATTTATAAAGGTACAAAACTGATAAATCATCCCATTTAATCAATATATTGATAATAATTAATAATATTTTATTAATAAATGAGGATTAAATAATTCCATATAAATAATAAATTGAAATTGATACATAAAAATAGAAATAAAAAATATTCATATAATCACATTTAAATAATTAAATAATATCATATTCATGTAATTAGTAGTGTTGGACACCATAAATATTCCATAAAGGCCTCATTCAATAATATCTTACATAATCTAGTATGGACTCATCTAAATAGACATTATTTATTTTTAATTATAACATCAAATGGATTATGGGTTTATTTGATTTCAAGACCCACTAGTCATGTGATATTTCTAAGGAATTCATCATATTAATAGACAATACATCATATTCAATAGCCCTTATTCAAAAATTATACATACATGAGGAAGTTACATATATAATTTAAATACATTCTTCAATCACACTGATAAAAAAATCATCCAATGATATCATAGGGATGATATCATCCCAAAATATCTATAGTGGATAATAAAATGGTAGTTGTTATTGATGATGAATAAAAATACCATAAATTTTTCCTTAAACCATTTTTAAGCCAAATACACTTTTCGATTTGAAATACACATTTAAAATGAAAAAACTTACATAATATTAATAGGGAATTTATCTATGAAAATTATTTTGGTGACCTGGAAAATATTATTAATGAAATTATTTTGTTAATATAGAGAGAAATTTATATTCATGTGAATATGATAAAATATTTATTCCATTAAAATTTTCACTAATGATTTATAATGTAACTAGTTCAAAAAATGAAACAAAAAACTATTTTATATAATATTTAATTTTAACAAAATCAATTAAAAATTCATTATTACTTAACATTATGTAATTAAAAATATTATAAAAATAATTTAAATGACAATATTGATAGTAAAAAATGGATTCTCTACCTAGTAGAAAAATGATGTTTGATTACCTCAAAGACATTATTTCAATAATTTGAGTATATAAAGAGTGTAAAATGTAATGAATTTTTTTTAATTTCATGAAATAATTCTATGATATAATAATTTTTTGGTTTTAATATAGGTTGATCATATAATAAAATATTTAGTGACTTAATCCTAAATAGACCAAAACAATGTTTAGATTTTGAAATAAACCCTTACAACTTCAGAAACATTTGATTCATTACACAAATGAAATAAATAAAATAAAATAAAACCCTACATGTCGTGAATAAAAATATATTGATGATATAAATTATCCACAAGGAAGTAGATACACCTCATAAAAATTAATATGATCGTAATTCTTAATATGTCTAAATTGATTAAAATTTGATACCAAATTTTTTACAATGTTAATACCAAGGAAGTGAGTATTAATTAATTAATTATTTATTTATTTCATATTAAAGACCAATAAAACATTTGGAAATAAATTATAAAATAATCAAAATTAGTTATAAAATAAACAAATAATATCATATTCAATGAAAAAGTAATTTATCTTAAGGAATATAAACTGTGTTGTGAAACCCCTTACCACATGGTGACATACATGTCAATTAAACAATGATGAAATAATTTGAATTGAAACATAATAAACAATGAGGTATGTAGGATTAATTATATATAATGAAAAATGTTCCATGTATATATCATGTAACATAAATTAAGTATATAACATTGATTTATTACTCGATAAAGTGAAATTGAAACAAAATAATAGAACTCCGGTCTATCTCATCATATTTTTTAATTATATTCATCAATTAATAAACTATATTAATAATTTAATTTAAGAATAACCATTTTGATGTATATTATTCATCTGAAATTATTTAATATAAATTATATTTAATTACATAATCAATTAATCTCTCTATGGTTGTCATGAAAACATTCAGTTCATATATCCATAATGATTTTGGTTGTTTAACTATTGTAAAATTGCTCAAATTATAATAATATACAGTATTTTAATTATTAAATTACTATAATTATAATAGATGAATTATTATTTAAAAACCAACCATGAAATATTGTTTTTGAAAAATTAATAATATCATAATCATGGAGACGATATGTCTATCATATGAATGAATAACTTTTCCTATTATTAACAATAATTGTAGAAGAAATAGAAGTGTTATTTTATCATTACATAAAAAATCATTAATATAATACTATTACCCTATATATATATATATCAACCATGTTATGTGGTAAAAAACTGATCACATCGCTACATGGAGGGGGTAATCCACATGTACACACGAGCGATGGTATAATCTTTAAATGAGTAGAGTGGTAATAATAAATTTTATATTTTAATTATTAATAATTATAAATTTTTAATTACTAATATAAATATATATACATTTAATATTTCATGATACAGAGCTGTGAAAGTTGATGATGTAAAATAAATTACATTAGTTCGTTAGGATGTAGTTTTTCTTACACATGAAAGATAGTTTCATTTCATGTTTTTTAAAAGATGTAATTAGAGAAGGTTATTACATTTAAATAACAAATTTAGTATATTGGAGATAATTATTTTATTATATCATAATTTTTTAATATTTAGTTTATTTTTGTGGATGAATAAATAAATAAAAATTTGTACGTTAAGATGGACACTCATTTGAGGACAACATCCATAGATTTATACCAAATTCCCTCCGAGAAGTGATTTATAATTAATTATAATAAATACACGATACATTAATAGAATTAGTTAATGGATTTGTGTATGGAATGTCAACACCATATTTTTTTATGTGTAAAGAAATTATGAGAGGAGGTACCATTTTATAATTGAGGGGATGGAAATTTTAGACATTCATAATGTTTTAAATTTCTATAAACAATAGTATTTGTTTATAAAAATATTAAAAGATATAATTGTACTTTATTTTTTTTAAGGCCTCATATCCTATTATCCATTTAAATTATTACTTATTTTAATTTTTTATTTTTACGCTAATATAATTTTTAAACCCACATTAACCATTCTTCCTAGGGTCCCACACCCGATGTTCTCACTGGAGCGGCTTCTAGACTTCCATCGCCTTTCTTTCCTTTTCCTAGATTTTCATTCCACTACCGTTGATGCCTTTTTTGTTTAGGGTTTCATCCCCGACTACTTAATCGGTTTCCCCTTTCACCATTTCTTCCATGGGTTTCAGTTACGTGTTTTTCTAGGGTTTCAATCTTGTTTCCCCCCTTCATCATTCTATAATGATTTTGAGTTGCGTATCTATTATTGGTCCGGTTTTTGGTTGGCGCAGTGCTGGTGAAGGTTTGTTGATGCTTCTTGTTGGTGATTATGTTGGTTATTGCTTGGTCACGATTGGATTTGGAGGTTTCTGATCTCTATTTGGTTGGGTGATGACAGTGATGCTCAAGAATATTTGTTTTCTCCTTTATACTCTTACTCTACTCTAGCTTCGTGTAACATCTCTCCTCCTTAGGTCGATCTGGAAAGGTGGTTTTCAAAGGATCTTTGGGAGGTGCTGTTTGAGTGGATTTTGGAGTTCTAGGAGTCATGATCCTTACTCGACAGTGAAAATAGTGTCTAGTGCTGTTGTTTTCCAGTGGCTACGAACTTTGACGTTCTCCGGTGACTGGTGTTTTTCGGTCGGTGACGACGGTGGCAGAGTTGGTCTTCTCAGTGATAATGATATACGGGGGCTTGATGGTCTACGGCGGTCTCTGACGTTGTTGACGGCGGTGGGGATTGGATGGTGACGATGACTGTGTTGGTGATGATGTTGGTTGCAGGCGATGTGATTTTGAATGATGACATGGTGATGATGTTCTACGGTGCACGTGGTTGGTGACTGCCGTGATGATCTGATAGTGTTGGGTTTTGTGTCCCGTCAGTTTTTTTAATTTTGAATTTCTAATAGCCATGGTTTTATTTTGCATCCCATGGGTTATCACTCTCCCTCAATGCAGCTTCATGGAAAATAATATAAAAAAAGAAATTTTCAATCAGATATTATTTATTATAAATGTACATTAAATGTCAGTTTTTACAAAATGTATTTAATTTGATTTTAAATACATAAATACAAAGTAAGAATATGAAAAAAAATTAAAAAATTAAAAAAATGATATATTTATCTATTAAAATCATGTAATTGTTAAAATAACCCTCAATTTATTAATTTTAATAATTCCAAATCAATTATGATAATTTTCAAATAATTAATGAAATATCATGTTGGCATTACATTATAATTTATTGAAATTATATAATGAATAAAAAAGTTAAAATAAATTATCATCATGAAAATTATTTTGATATATTCAATATTATTTTAAATATTCTTGACAACCTACTTCTCCCTATGTGAACACACAAGACGTGTATAATAGTAATAAAGTGTCATTTTGTAATATTCTTTACTATAAACATTTTAAATGTCATTTTCATGGAAAATTTTCTAATAAAAATAAATAATAATCCTATGGTTATATAGTAAAAATAACATTCGACAACATCAAATATAAATAATGATTTATTTATAACATAGATTTTATCTAGGTTAATTAGAATATCCATTTTATTATGGTGACCCATGTTTATGGTTTTCAGTATTAATAACAACCAAAAATCGATTTAAACTTATTATTTAATAATAATTAGACTTATTATTATTATGTAATCATTTTTAATAAATTAAATCTCTTTATGTAGAATATATTAATTTTATGTATGTCACAAAAAACATGAAAAATAATGGTTTTCAAAAAATATATGTAAATATGTGTAAACATATTTTTAAATAATGATGAAATATAATACAGATTATATTATTGTTTTTTAAATAAATAATTAGTAAATGATAATTATATTAATTTAAAATACAATTCAATATATAATGGATGTTTTTTCATATAATAAAATGAGAGTTTTATAGAAAATATTATTTTTTATTAACCACATAAAAATTGATACTTTCCCAAATATCTAAAAACATCCCAAAATAATTAACACTATATAATGTTTTTAATATTTAAATTCATTTTATTAAATAATTGTATTAAAATTTGATTATAGTTCATTTAATGTTTTCACAAAAATATGAAAAAAATGATGATAACTATGTTTTTGAAGCACGTAAAGACATTAATAAAAATTTGGTACAGATTTAAAAATATATTTTCTTTATATTATATTCTTAAAATCATATTTTAGGAAGTATTCATTCATATTACTACTGAAAATATTAAAATATTTGTTAATACTGCAACATTAATATTTTTATAAAGTATATAGTGATTTGTTCGAAATCATTATTTTATGTAACACAATCGATATATGAAATAGAAATTATTTAATGTAACTAGTGTGGTGTTATGGTTCATTATACTGATGAATTCCAATGATCCTTACATATAAATCAATGATTAAAATTTTGTTCATTTCATGTAAAGACCCAATATTCTCATACTTAAATATTACATATTAATTAATGAATATTTATTAAATAAATAGAGATTGATGCTAGAATACTTTTTTAGTGAATTTAAAAAGTTGGAGACATAAATATCTGGTCAATATATTATCTAATTCATCTCCCATGATGTTGCCCATAACTCGTACTATTCATAAACATATCATACATAATACCATTAATCATTTCATTAGTAAAGGAAAAATAACAATGGGTTATCATAGATGATCAGTAAAGATAAACCTATGGGATATATTAGAGTATCACAATTGTAAGGGTATGGGATCATTATCATAATATTTGAAATACCTACTATTCATATCAATGATCATAATCAGGATTCCTTTACTAATCATTGTCACTTCATAAGACATGAATCGTAAAGAAATTAAAGGACATGAACCATGAGAACCAAAAATTTATATAATACATAAATTTTTATAAAACACCAATGTATAAAGAATAATTTTCTCTAATAGTAAGGCATGATTCCAAAGGTGATCATTGTATGGTATGTTCATTCCCTAAATCATTATAGTTTTTATGTTTTACACCAAATATTATCATAGTGGAAAACATCCCAAACTAAACTACGATCACCCCATATATCATCTATCATTATCTAATGATATACCACTTTATCAACAAATGCATCATTATTATATATAGGTTCCACCTATCAAACATTTAATATCATTCATATCTGTTCAATAATACCATAAAAGTCATCATATCAGAACACCTGAAATTAGAGAGGTGTAATAAATATTTCCTAAAAAATAATCTATTGAAAAAAGAATGTTTCATAAAAGATTTTATAAATTTTATATAAAAAATCTCAAGAAAAAATTAATTGGAATCATAATAATATTATCATTGAATAACCGGTGTAATCTGAAAAATCATCCTAAACATATTTTATCATAAAAGAAAGTATTATTAAAAAAATTACAATGGTTTCCTCAGATCATAGACCAAATAAATAATCATTCACATATAATGATTTCATCATAGATGTAAAATGATTATAAAATATTATAAGGATGAATTTTTAATAAAATATCCATTCTCCTTTGGAAAACAATTTTTACAATCTAAGTCAAAATGAACAAATTTTTCATTCAAAATAACTTCATTAACATATAAAGTATGATTTAATGAAAAATTTAAAACTTTATTGACATAAATTACTTTTCTTAATTATATATAATCACTCATAAAACATTTTTAAAATAGTTTCCTTAAATATAATATAATATACTTATAATAAATCATTCGAAAATATTATAACCTCTTTTGGAAGAAATTATCCTTTACATTGTGAATAATATGAATAATTTATAATATATCTTGGAATAATGTTATTATAAAATAAATATAGATATTAATATATGATTTTTAGAATAAATGATTTTGAAATTATTGTGTAAAATAATACTCATGTTATAATGGTTAAAATAGTGATTTAGTTAACAGTTAATGTAAAATCCCAATTTGCATTGTTTTTTAAAATAACATGATGTATCCTTTTAAAATATTTTTTTTAATTTATGAAATTGTAATTTTACTAATTATATACATTTTATAATATTATAAGCAAATTCAAAACTTTATAAGTAAACTTTTAAATGGAATAAAAATGGATTTTCGGTCAAATGGAGAAATATATGTTGATTACATTTAAAAAATATTTTTGAATATTGAGTAAATAAGTAGAGGAAAATAAATGGAAAATATGTATTCTAATGAAATAACATGAGGAGATTAAAATTAATTATATTATTTATATATATAGTATAATATTTATTCATTGGGAGAACAATAACGAAAAACCATGATATATGATATGATTACTATAGAAATTTATTACAACAATGAAAAAATTTGAATCAAAATATAAAGTAAATGATAAAAAAATTAAACATTCAAATATTAGTAAAAGAAGTATATTGTTCAAAAAAAAAATTCATATGGTTATTATATACACCACATAATATATAGTCGGGGCTTAACAAATTGAAATGTCCAAAATAAAAAATGAGACAAAAATCCCTCACTACATTAGTAAAAATTTGAACAGTAATATACAATAAAGAAGATCGTCAAATGAAAGATTAAAAATAATTAAAATAATGTGTATTTTATATTCAATTTCAATGTGTAAGTATATAAACCTCACAAAAAATAGTAGTTTATTTTTTTATGAGTACTAAAAATATAATATAGACTAGAAATATTTTTTCAGTTTTTTAATAGTGGAATTGTAAATCCCATTAAATAGAGATACTTATATTTTTATATGATTAATCATATAATTTTTACTAATCTTCATAAAAAACATTCCTAGGATGAATATACAGCACCTAAAATAAATAAGTGGTAAATATTGCTTGTGTATCATAAAAGTTAAAGGTGATGTAAAAATCTATTATCATAAGTTCTGATTGCTATTATACACATTCAGTCATAATGTATAATAACAATAAGTTTATTATTAATCTATTAATGAAACATATATACCTATATCATACAATTTATAATTTAATTATAACTTTTCTTACCTGTTAATTATCAATTCCTTTTAAATTTAATGTTTCAAATAATATTGGATATTTTTCATGTATGTGTTGATCAATTTTTTGGTTGTTTTTCTTGGTCATGGTTAAATACTCTACAAAAATTTATACATGATATAAATTTTATATATAATATTTATTTACTTATTTAACTTATTCTAAAAAAATTTAGAAATATAATATGAAATAAACCATTCATTGATATTATTGGACGTACGTATACATTAATGTTGTTACCATATTCTAATTGGAAATAAAGAATAACAATTAAATAGTATAGTATCACATCAATATCATTTTATTATATATATGTAATATTTTTTTATTTTATGTTGTCTTTATTATTATAAATGTGATGCAATCATGAAATATTAGTCACAATTATTTTTGAATCGGTAGTTCACCGAACACAAGAACAACATTATCATATTTCCCTTGGAATGGATAGTAAGATGGTATATGTGATATCATAATTCCATAGTTATAATAATATCATAAATATTATATAAAAATATTTAATCATTCATTGTTTCACTCTATGATATGTGGATATGTAAAATGAATAACATTAGATTGCGAAGTGGTTATCTATCGTATAGACGAATAATGAATTTGAATTATGTTCAATGGAATATGAGAAGGATATTTATTATAATATTAACATAATAACATCATTGTATATTTATGAACTGATTTTTTATACCAAAAGGTGTTGTTATTAAATTAATGTGTAGATGAATAAATACTTTAGAAATCTATGTTAAGAATATTACTTATCATTTGGAACACTTATTATGGTTTACACCAACAGTCTTCTTAGGTCGTTTTTCTAATTAAAAATTGTCATCTAGAATTATAGTATATATTTTATAATGGTATTTGGGTAGTTATTGTTTGAATAAATGGTTTTTATGTATGAATATAATAGTACATGGGATGTCCCTTAAAATGTTATGTGAGTGGAACACATAAAAAACATTTAAAATACAATTTTATAACCAAATTTATAAAATTTGAAATGGATTTATAATGGTAAATTCTTAGTAATTATAGGTTATAAGGTCCCAATATGGAAATAAAATTGGTTTTTTACTTATTTCTACAACATTTTTCTGCTTATATTTTCTATTTGTCACTTTCTTAAACCATATTAACTTCAACAATGGAAAATATTATTTCGAATCCTTACTATTCATTGTAGTCTAAAATTATTTTTGAATTATTAGATAATAAAATTATGCCTATTAGAAATATTTAAAGCATTTTTTTCAAATATAAATCAAATAATTTAAATTAAATAAAAAGAAAATAATCCTGTAAAAGCAATGAGAAAGTTGGATTTCAAAGATAAAATTTTCATTAGTAGGAAAAAATTAATATAAATATAAAATAATAAGTTGATTTGAAATAAGTCAATTTAATTAATAGATAAAGTTTTTCACACATGTCTTATTTGAACACGTATTAACATTATTTGGTTGTTTTGAATGGTTTAATATAAATTAATCTTCATAAAAATATGGTATTTTCATAATTCCAAAAAAATATCTTTTCCATATAATCTATAAAAATAACATAATGAAAATTTAGAAATGATGATTTCTAAAATAATTTATATTAATTTATATATGTTTCTAAAAATATTGAACTTATTATTTTAATATTATCAAACAAAAATCAACATAATTTTGTTTTGAAAATTTAGTTTTTAATTTTATTATTTTATTTATACTTATCCTTTGTCTAGAAATAACAAATATGGATATAAAATATTTTATTTAATTTATGATCTATAAATTTCAATTAAAAATCATGAAATTAAATTTATTTAATTTTTTATGGAAAAATAATTTTTTTATAAAATAGTTATTCATATAAAGATTTCATTTGTATTCAAATAGTTTTTATATTAATTTAAAATTAATTATTCACATATGAATTATTTTTATATAACGGTCTAGAATAAATATTATCATAATTTAGTTAATCCAATACATATCGACCATTTTAAATTATACGATATGTTGATCGTATTATGAAAAATTAATTTTAATGTCGGTCACATTTCTTATAAGCATGGTGTTGTATGTAAAGATAAAAAACTAAGTGTTTCTTGTCAGTCAAGATAAAATCATTATTGGGTTCTACGATTAGTGTCAAAATAAATAAATTTATTTTTTTAAAAATATTTCAAAAAATATCATGCTGTAAAATTTTAACCATGTTAAAGTTGATTACATTCATCAAAACACATCACATCTATTCTAGAAACCTATGAAAATTTTACCTCATTAAATCCTCATGTTTACATTTATCATTATAAATTTTGTTGTTTCAATAATAAAATAACCAATATATTTTTATTTATTAAAAACACATTCTAAGTACGATTCAAAATCAGAACTAATTTTTCATCTTAGTAAATATCATTCCCCATGTTACAACCTCTTATTTCAATATATATAAAAGTTCGGCTATGTAATTCCATGTGAGCGACATGTGGAAAAAATCCTATACATGACATAGGTTTTTTGGATCATTAAATAAATACAAAACCATCCTGATATATTCAATAATTTAAATCGGATAGAAATAATTAGGGATTAGTTTTCCTTTATTTTCAAATAACATAATATTATTCAATTGAAATTTTTTTAAAATCACCTTGTTACTAAATTCAAATTCTAGATCATGCTAGGGACTGTTAACATCAAATTTCTATCAGTATTGAGATTCTAATAAGTGCTCCTAAATTGGTCTAACCATCATTACCATTAAATCAACATAGAAAGGTATAAATATATATTTAATATGACAACATTCTAGTATATTGTTTTTGTAAACAAATATTTATAAAGGTCGTCATATGGATCAATCTCTGTGAAAATGTGAAATATATTTTTGTATAAAATCTAATCAATAGGACTATGTTAATTTCAATCACATTATAAATTTATTATGATATATCCCCATATATCTTTTAGAGTTTTAATTATTTAATCATTCTAACAATCTGTAGTACCCCCGACATGAGGTATTTAGCCTTTATTTATTTTTTTATGTGTTTAAAGTGCATGGGATAATTTGAGAATAGGTCGGTATAGTTTGAAATGGTTTTGAATAAGTTTAGATGATTTTCTAAGAGATCACAATTTGAGCACGGTTGGGGGTAACCGTGTGAGTTTTCAAGTTAACCATGTAGGGGGAAACAATAGGCTTTGCCCGACCTGCGTACGGTTTTCTAAACAGTGCAAGGAAACTGTGTGTACCCTATCTCTAGAGATAGTAGTGAGTGCACGGTTAGCGTATGGTTTTCCAAACTGTTCAGGATAACCGTTCAACCATATAAAAATAGGGTTTCAAAACCTGGGTTCACTCAGTCATTCCTCATTCCACTCCATATCCTCTCCCACTCAATCATCACTCATGATTCTCAGTTATCAATGGTTATAAGGGTACTCCCACTCATTTTGTAAGTAATTAAAAGGGGTTTTTCTGTTTTGAAGGTAATTCATCCTTGGTAAGTCTTCTCTCATGGTTGTTCTTGGTTTTCTCTAGATCAACATCTCCTTATCTCAATGGTTTCTAGATCTATATCTGGTATTTGTAGATCTAGGGTTGTGGTTTCCTTGGATGTTAATTTTAAGGAATGTGGATATTAGGTAAGGGAATATAGAGTGGATTTGATGGTGCATTCACCAGATTTGTGGTGCGATTTCTTGTGGGTCAAATTTGCAGGAACCCAAAAGGTAGATAGCTTCTCTCTCAACTCAGCTTTGTAAGAGATAATGGTTTTGGTTTCAATTTTTTTGGTTGACAAAAAATTTGTAACGAACTAATTTTTTTCAATGGAAATTCCACTCTTATATATATCTCTTAAAACAACATGAAATCATAAAATAATGTACTACTAATTGATAAGTGGCCTTTAAATATAAGTATTTCACTTCTATGTTTGGAATTTTGAAAATCTGACATACACACTAGTGTTCAAGATGATTATTGAAGTCTAATGAAACAAAACTAATTTTTTTTAGGAATAGTAACATACCCTTAAGAATAGTAACAAACCCCTATGAATAGTAATATGACCCTTATGAATAGTATTTCATCCAACATAAGAGTAACATTACCTATGAATAATTAAATAAATTTAAAACATCTTAAAAAGTGACAATTTGACCATAGTAAATGTTTTGGAATTTTGTAAGTCATAAATAATTATTTAGAATTAATTATTTATTTTTAAAAAAATTATATTTCCTTAAAATGTATTTAATCAATTTTTAATAGTTTTTATATAATTTTATAAGACCCTATTTAATTCTTTAAAGAACAATAAAATCAGTTTTAATCTTAAAAACTGTTTTTTATGTAAATTTTGATTTTAATTAAATATTAAGTTTACAATATTTGTAAAATAATTTTTGAAAAATGGACTTCATTTTTGGATTCTACACGTCGAAAAATGTTCGGGGTTAATTTTTTGGTTTTTCCTGATATACATGATTTTTTGAAGAAAAGTAGAATCTGATAATTCACAATAAATGCTAAATAATGTATTTATTGAGTCATTGATGATGTTCTGCTGATGAATGCCCACTTGGTTCAGTATTACATTATAAAATTACTATTATTTTTCATTCAAGACTAAATATTCATTGTCTTGTTGGAAAATAATAAACTAATTAATTTTATATTAAGGAAACCCCTATCCCCTCCATTATAAAAGCCACCCTTCACTCCCTCTTTTCCTCACACCTTTCAACCACCAATCCTTTAATAAAATCTTCACCAACACCTTCCCTAGCCCCTACCCCACGTCCAAAATCTACTGGTCTTTTAAAAATACCAATCCTTGGTTCCTTAAAGAGGATCTCAAGAGGAAGAATTAAGTGGACATTAAAGTGAAGGAAGTATTCAGGTACTAGGTAAGGGGAAATCTCGAACCCAATTTTCTTCCATCGGGTTATCCCTCTTTCACTCCATTTTTGATATGGTTACTCCTCAAATATCATTTTCATCATTTACTTAATTTTCTAGGATATACATGTTTGTCACTAGTTTTTATGTCCTACAAAATGTTTTCCAAAAGAACTCTTCTTTTAAGAACACCCCTTTTACTTCTCACTCAATGTGAATGGGTCTTATAACATGTATGTTATTTCCTCTTTCTTTTGGGAACCCAAAGCTTATAAATATGTTATTATTAGATGAAACCCATTCCTTTTCATTGTTTCATTATGTTAATTTATGTTATATGTTCATTGTCGAAAGCATGATAAATGATAATGTTATGATGTGACGGGTGCACCTAAAATTATATAGCTCAATATGAATGTTTAAATGTGACGGGTGCACCTGGAATTATATAGCACTCCAATGCATTGGGTAATTTGAATAATCTCATTAGTAAGTGTGAAATTATGTGTGAACAATATGCTAGCTTGGTTCACAGGTATGTGTGGTAGTTAACAACTAAGACATGATGTTTCATTTTTATGCATTACCACATTGGAAGTCTTTTATTTATGCACCTCTCATGTTCATGATCTTTTTCCTATGTAGTGATTATGCTCAACCAATGATATATTGTTCTTATCTATCGTCTTACTGGGATTCTAGCTCTCCCATTTTGATGTATATCCTCAGCTGGCAACAAGTACTAAGGAGAGGACAAGTGCCACTAAGAAGATAGTCAAGAAGAAATTAAATAAATGTTTATGATTGATGCTGTATTTGTTATGCATGGTCCTAGTTTTCCCAAGACACAAAACCATTGGATCTTTTATGTGTAATTCAATTATGTTGTTTACCTTTAAAATTAGGTAATAGTAATGTATGAAAAGGTTGGGTCGTTATAGTTGGTATCATAGGATAGGATTAGTTAATTTGATAATTCGGATTAGTGAACCCTAGAGAAAACATCTATTATGAGATTAAGTACAAATACACACACAAGAATATTTACCTAGGGATCCAAGATGTTATGTTTTTTATATAATTATTTAAATTAAGATGTTATTCAAGACTTGTTTGCTTATTTTATGTTCTAACATTTTCTATTTTACAAAATGCCGGGAACTAGGAGAAATCAGGCCAACAACTCATGAGAGGGCCAATGCAATGATTGCCCGAATGACATCCCCAATGATTTGGGAGCAGGAGTTCAAAACATCATGGAAATTCTTACCCAATTATCCTAGGATATGAATAATAACCATAATAATGGGGAACATCCTCCTGCACCAAAGAGGGAGCAACTAGCTATCGAATGTTTTATGTGGCAACAACCACTGATGTTTTGTGGATCTTATGATCCAATATTTGTGAAATAGTGGGTCAACTCCATGGAGAAGATCATTTTTATGCTTCACTGTTCTGAGATGCCGAAGGTGAATCTAGCCATTTATCATCTAGATGGAGAAGCTGATCAATGGTGGGATTTGATTAAGAACACTAAGCCAAGGGGGAAATTGAAGAGATGGATTGGGAAGAATTTAATATAATGATTCATAATTAGAATTTACCACGAACTCTTCGTACAAATATGGAGATTTAATTCATAGAGCTCACGAAAAAAGAATGAGTATATGTCATAACCTATGAAGCGAATATCACAAGGCTTGTAATATATGCTTTGGGATTTGTTATCAACAATGATAGAAAAATTGATAGATTATTTAGTGGATTAAAAAAACACCTTTGAAAGGATCTTACAATCCGAGATTTTGGAAGTTATGAAGAAGTTGTTCTGTGTTCTCTCAAAGTGAAGATAGATTTTGGAGAATGGTCCAATGGATATGGTGATAAGAATAGAAAGATCGAGTTTTATGATGGTGGATCTAATGACAATGGTGGGAAGAAATATCAACAACCCACATGCAAAAAATGTGAGCAGTTGCACCATGGGAACTGCATCAATGGGATGAGGAAATGCATCATGTATGGAAAATAAAGACACAATACTCAAGGGTGTAAAAAAGACACTAATAAAAAGGATAATGTAGTCGATGAAATAAGAGAACCACTCGTGGTTCAATTCTACAACTGTAGGGAGCTAGGGCACTATGTAAACCAGTGCACTAAACCATGAGCTCTCGAAGGTAATCAGTGTTAGCAACCACCAAAGCCAAAGGAACAAGGGAAGGCTTATTCCATCATAACTACAGAGGTGGAGCATTATAAAGAAGTCGTACAAGGTAAACTTATTATTCACCCAAGAAAGGCAAAAGTCTTATTTGATTCTGGTTCTGCACATTCCATTATATCATACAAGTTTTCTAGAACTATAGAATTAAAGCCCTGAAACCATGAAGTAGAGATATCTATAAAAACACCAAGTGGTGCAATCATTGCAACCCAAGTGTTGGAATCTTATCATGTTGGTGTATGTGGGATGATTCTTCCATAAAATCTCATAATACATCCCTTCGTGGAATTCGACGATATAATGGTAATGGATTGGGTATCATTATATAAAGTACATATAAACTGTCTGGAGAAGGAAATATCTTTTCATATTCCGAACCATCCCTCTCTCCTCTACAAATGCAAGGAATATCATGATTCTTCTTTGAAAAATACTTCAATGGTGTGGGTGTTGATTCGCTATGTAGAATCATACCTCACCAAATGGTTGAGTCAAAGGGAAGTTCCAACCTTGAGGAAATTATCATTGTGTGGGAATATGGTAATGTTTTTCTTGAAGAGTTACCCAGAATTCCCCCGGATTGTGAGGTAGTGTTCTCTATTGAACTCATACCCAGAGCTACTCCTATCTCGAAGAGCCCCTATTGGATGGCTCCTATCGAACTGGAGGAGTAATAGAAGTAGCTGCAAGAGAATTTGGACAAAGGGTTCATATGCCCTAGTGCATCACCATGGGGTGAACCAGTGGTTTTTTTAATGAAGAATGATGGAAGAATATAGCTATGTATCGATTATCAGAAACTCAGCAATATCACCATAAAGAACAAGTATCCTCTCCCAAGGATTGATGACTTGTTCGACCAGTTAATAGGAGATTAATACTTCTTCAATGTAGATATTCATTCTGGATATCATCAATTAATGGTGAAGAAGGACGATATTCAGAAGACTGCCTTTCGAACAAGTTATGGGCACTATGAGTTTTTGGTGAGGCCCTTTGGACTTACTAATGCCCAATAAATCATCATGGATTTGATGAATAGAGTCATTATACATTACCTCGAGAAATTTGTGATAGTGTTTAATGATGATATTCTCATCTACTATAATATAAAATAGGAACATGAAGAACATCTAAGACTTGAGTTGGCAAAATTGATAAAGGAGATGTTGTATGCCATGTTCAACAAGTGTTACTTATGGATGAATCAAGTCATGTTCTTGGGACCGATGATCACAAGTGAGGGAATTTCTGTATATCCTTCAAAAACAATGGCTATTGAGGAATGGACCAGGCCCTCTAGGGTCACATAGATCCATAGTTTTCTTGGATTAGCAGAGTACTACTGACATTTTGTGAGAAACTTCTCACGATTTTGAAGACTGCTAACTAAGTTAACATGGAAAGGGGTAAAGTATGTCTGGATGGAAGAATGTGAGGGAAGGTTCAAGGACCTATAGAGGAGGCTGATCACTACACCTATACTCACACTACCAAAAAGTGGAGAATGTATTGTGATATACAGTGATGATTCAAAGAAAGGCTAGGGTTGTGTACTCATGCAAAATTATAATGTGATATTCATTGCCTCACGATAGTTGAAGATCCATAAGCAGAACTACCTGATGCATGATCTATAGCTAGCACCGATGATTTTTTCATTGAAAATCTAGCGACACTACCTTTATGGTGAGAAGTGTGACATATACACCGACCACAAGAGCTTAAAGTATAGTTTCACACAATAGGAGTACAATATGCATCAAAGGAGATGGTTAGAGCTAATCAAGGATTAATATTCCTCTATTCACTGTCGTCATAGAAAGGCGAACAAGGTAGCTGATTCTCTAAGAAATAAAGAACCTACTACTCTATCCATGCTGCCAATTGAGAATGACCCAATATTCTTGGATATGCAATGGATGGATTTGGAAATCAAAAGGGCCGGGTATACATCCTACCTTTCCCAAATTATTGTGCAACCATATTCTAATAGAATATTATGGAAGGACAAAGGGATGATGTAGATATACAAAAGGGGGTGAATTCAATAAATCAAGGGAAGCTGCAAGAGTTCCATATCGATGATGATGGTGTGATTCGGTTTGGATCGTGGATTTGTGTGCCTTCATCACCCGAGATAAAGAAGGATCTATTGGATAATGAACATAGATCAACTTTATCAATCCATCTATGGAGACCAAGATGTATCGTGATCTCCAAGAACACTTCTGGTAGGATAACATGAAGAAGGATATTTCAGAATATATATCAAGGTGCATGGTATGTCAGCAAGTTAATGCTGAGTTGCAAAAGTACAAAGGTATGATGCAACCATTTCCTATAGCCATGTCGAAATGTGAAAATGTTACTATGGAATTTTTCAGGGATCTCATAAATATTTCAAAGGTAAATAATGTGATATGGGTTGTGGTTTACCGACTCACCAAGGCTTCCCTTTTTATTTCTATTCGAGAAGATCTCTCGCTTGATCAAATTGCAATGATATATGTGAAGGAAGTGGTGAGATTGCACGGTGTTCCACTCTCAATTGTCTTTTACCGTGATCCAAGGATCACATCTAAATTCTGTAGGATCCATAAACATGCTTTTTGTACTGAATTAAATTTCAACACGGCCTATCACCACCAAACAGATGGCTAGTCTAAAAGGACAATTCGAACGCCTGATGATATGCTAAGAGCTTGCTCTCTTGAATTCAATTGTTATTGGGATCAACATCTTCCATTGGATGAGTTCTCATAAAACAATAGCTTCCACTCAAGTATTTAGATGGCACCGTATAAAGAACTTTATGGGAAGAGATGTAGAAATCCATCCTGTTTGGATGAAGTTGGAGAAAGAATGCTACTTGGGAAACATTGTGTTCAAGAGATGACAGAGAAGGTTCAAGTCATCCAGAAACACATCAAAGCAGCTCAATGTTGGCAAAATAGCTATGCTTACAACCGTCGAAGGGAATTGGAGTTCAACATTGATGATAAGGTCTTCCTTTGAATATCTCCATGGAAGAGAGTTATGTGATTCGGGAAGAAAGGGAAGCTAATCCAAAGGTATGTTGGCCCCTTGTAGATCCTTAAACACATAGGAGTCGTGTCATATATTCTTTCACTTTCACCAAATATGGCTCAAGATTATGATGTGTTCCATGTATCACTATTGAGGAAGTACATACCAGACCCCTCACATGTACTAAACTCAGAGGTGGTGCAGCTGGAAGATGATATCTCAATGAAGAGCACCCAGTAAAGATTCTGTACCGAAGTGATAAGGCTCTACGTAACAAGACAACCCATCTTGTTAAAGTGTTGTGGAGGAACAAAAAGTTTGAGGAAGAAACTTAGTAACCAGAAGAGGCAATGAAGGAGAAGTACCCTCACCTGTTTGTGTAAAGTGAAATATTGAGGGAGAAATTTCTTAAGGTGGGAAGAATATAACGACCCAATGTTATTCAATAGAAATTACCTTCATATATTTATCTCATAAAACAACATTAAAACAAAAAATAATGAACTAATAAGTTATATGTGACCTTTAAACATATTTTTGTCACTCCTATGATTGGAATTTTGAAAATCTGACATACACAGTAGTGTTCAAGATGATTTTTTGAGTCTAATGAAACAAACATAATTTTTGATGATTAGTAACGTACCCTTAAGATTAGTAACATACCCCTATGATTTGTAATATGACCCTTATGAATATTAAATCATGAAACACAAGAGTAACATTACCTATAAATAATTAAATAAATTTTAGACATCTTAGAAAATTACAATTTGACCTTAGTAAACGTATTGGTATTTTGTAATTCATAAATAATTAATTATAAGTTATTAATTAATTTTTTAAAAATATTTATTTCCATAAAATTTATTTAATCAATGTATAATAGTTTTTAGATAATTTTATATGACCCTACGTAATTTTAGGAAGAACAAAAAAATCAGTTTTATTCATAAAAACTATTTTTGTAGTAAATTGTGATTATAATTAAATATTAAATTAGTAATATATAGAAACTTATTTTTGAATATTTGACATCGTTTTTGGATTCTACACGTCTAAAAATTGTCGGGCTAACTGTTTGGGATTTTTCTGAGATACTTGATTATTTGATGAATAGTAGAATCCGATAATTCACAATAAATGCTAAATAATGTATTAATTGAGTCATTGATGATGTTATAGTGATGTAATCCCACAATATTCGTTATTACATTATAAAATTACTATTAATGGTCGTTCATGACTCATTATTCATTGTCTTGTGGGGAAATAATACACTAATGAATTTTATATTAAGGAAACCCATCCCCACTCCACTATAAAATCCACCCTTCACTACCTCTTTTCCTCACACATCTCAAGCTCCAAGCCTTCTCTAAACCCTACCTTAAAACCATCCCTATCCCCCCCCACCCCACGTCCAAAATATTCTGGTATCATCAAAATACCAATCCAATCTTCCTTAATGAAGATGTCAAGAGGAAGATTTATGAGGACATTAAAATGAAGGAAGCATTCAGGTACAAGGTAAGGGGAAATCTCGAAACCAATTTTCTTCCTTCAGGTTCTCCATATTTCACTCCATTTTTGATGTCGTTACTCCTCAAAGGTCATTTTTTCATCATTTCCATTACTTTTCTTGGATATACATGTTTGTCACTTTTTTTTATGTCTAACAAAATGTTTTCCAAAAGAACTCTTCTTTTAATAACACCCCTTTTACATCTCACTCAATGTGAATGTGTCTTGTAACATGTATGTTATTCCCTCTTTCTTTTGGGAACCCAAAGCTTTTTAATATGTTATTATGGGATTAATTACATTCCTTTTCATGTGTTCATTATCTTAATTTATGTTATATGTTCACTATCGGAAGCATGATAAATGATAAATTTATGATGTGATGGGTTTGCCCGGAATTATATAGCGGAATATGAATTTTTAAATGTGATGGGTGCACCAGGAATTACACAGTGCTCCAATGCATTGGGTAAGGTGATTAATCTCATGAGTAAATGTGAAATGATGGGTTAACAAGATGCTATATTGGTTCACAAGTTTGTTTGGTAGTTAACCACTAAGACATGATGTTTCATTTTAATGCATTGCCACATTTCATGTCTTTTATTTATCCTCCTCTCATGTTCATGATCTTTTGCCTATGTTATGATTATTCTCACCCAATGTATATTGTTCTTAACTATCCTCTTACTGGGCTTCTAGCTCACCCCTTTTGATGTATATCGTCAGGTGGCTACATGTACTAAGGAGAGGAAAAGTGCCACAATGAATCTATTGAAGAAGAAATTAAATAAATGTTTATGGTTGATTTTGTATGTTTTATGCATGGTCCTAGTTTTTCCAAGATACTGCACCTTTGGATCCTCTATTTTTAATGCTATTATGTTTTTTATCTTTAAAATGATGTAATATTAAAGTATGAAAAGGCTAGGCCATTTTAACATTAATTGTGTTTTGAAGTGAAATTTTGGTTACAAATCCCTTGGGTGATGTTTTGGGGATTTTTAGGGAAAAGAGGGTTTTTTGGTGAATTGTTATTGTTGAGGATTTCAAAATGATGATTTTAAATGGGTTCAATGAATTATTTGTGAAAATGTTTGATGAAGATGGTTTTCAATTAAAGTGTATGTTTTATTGAAATGTGATTTGGCATGGAAAATGGAAAAGGGGGAGTTTTCAATAAATGGGTGATTTATTGAAGTGGATTGATGTTTAATGGAAATTGTTGATTTCATGTTTTTGTGGCCTTGTTGGGTTACATGATAGGTTATGTATTATTTGAATGTTGAATGGTATGTGGACAGGAAGAGCCATTCTAATAAGTGGATGAGAATTGGAGGGAACAACCGCCATCAATTGTAAGTGGATGGAAAATGCCACTATACATGGGAAGGAAGAATTAGGATGGATAGGAAGTGCCACCATGGCTTTTTGTGCATTTTGTCGGTCATGTTAGTAAATGAGTTTTGTCAGTGTAACATAAAACATTAATTGGATTTCATGAGTGGCGTGGTTGATTTGGCTTCCATGTGTTGATTGTGTGGCTTATGTCCTGATTGTTTGGATTTCCCTTGGTTGCTTGGTTTGAGTGAGATGGCTTGGTATGTGTAAGTTATCTTATGGCAACAGTTTCAGTTGTTATTATTTTATATAAACTGTTTTATATTAATGTGGTAATAGTTTTATCTTAGTGGTGTGTGTAGAGATGTCATTTGGGGATAACATATGATGTTTTAGTACTCACCCATTTCTTTAGAACATTGGTTTCTTTGAAGATGTTGTGTACCAAGACATTGGAAAAGTTACAGAATCATCCTCCTATTGAGGTGAATTTTAATGTCTTGGTGGAGCTTAGACCATAGAGCTCGGTGTAGAGCTGTGGTGATATCATGGAATGTGGTGAATTGTTTTATGGTTATCCACGTAGTACTCTGATATTGTGTTTTTTTTATTATATTTTTGTTGTATGGGGGAAAATTTTGGTTGTCTTTTGGGAATTCATGTTGGAATGTTTTATTGACATGTATCATATAGTGGCGTTTAGTGGATTGTTTTGTTGGTTTGGTCTTATGGGAAAATCATTCCCCAATTTTATCTTCAATCCCACGGCATTTATTGATAGCCTTTAGAATCTTGGGAACATCTCTTAATGCCATGTAGCCCTCCCAGCCTCCTCAAACGAATGTGGTAATGTTGGGGTGTTCCATGTGGTATCTGCTTGCTTGGTCCTTTGGAGTTGATTCTCAGAAATTGAGTTGACATTTTTTGTGGTATATTCCTATATTCGGGATGGTATTAATGAGTAGGAATGTCGGAACATGGAATATATTCCATAAAAGGTTGTAGCTAAACCATTTATGATTAACATATTATTACCAAGGTGTTTGGTATGTAAGTGTTTTAGAGACACTTATATGCATTGGATTTTCAGTGTCGTGGGTTTAACTAATGCGATGTGCATGGAATATGTGGTAGAAAAGAATTCCCTCTAGGAAGTATATTTCATTGGGGTATAATGAAATATGGGCTGAATTGGGAAATGGTTTTTCAAATGAGTGGAACTATAATGATAAAAAATCTTGTATTTTAAAATTGTATGATTTTAAAAAATGGTGAAACAAGGAAAATATGGAAAGGTGGAAATCCTTGTTGTGATAGTGTTGTTTAATGCAAAGTGAGATGGGAATTCATGAGAAATATGGAAGTGAGACTCATGGTTTTTTGTTATCTGTTTATAGAAATGGCACTGGGTTAGCGCCGTAGAGGCCAACTGGAGGTGGTCGATGATAACGTGGTTGCACCTGATCCCCAGGTGAACCAGCAGTTAGTCCAGATCATGGATTTAGATTTCCAAGCTATGGGATGTGTGAATTATGTGGAAGAGACAAATCATATTGATTATGTTTCTCAGTTTCAAAGGCAGGATCCGCCCTTCATTAGGGGTGATTAAAACCTAGAAAGGGTAGAGGCATGGCAGAACATAATGAACAGAATTTTTTAATTCTTGGGGATGTCGGTGGAGCTGAAAGCAAGCCAGGAAACATATAAGCTAAAGGATATTTATTTTCTGTGGTGGGAATTGGTATCCCATGCGGGGACAAACCATGGTATGATGTGGGAAGGCTTTGGGGAATTTTTTAATAAATAATTCTATCCACCAAAGTTTAGAATTCAGTGCACAACTGATTTCATCAGTCTGATGCAAGAGCATATGTCTGTGACATCTTATGAATATATGTTTTTGAATATAGTGAGATTTTCACCTGAGGTGGCGTGTAATAGATCATTGAAATCTTGTATCTTCAAAGCTTCTTTGATGTTTGTGATCCATTCAATGATAGTAGTGTTGTGTCATGGAAATTACACAGAGATGGTGAATAGAGCCTCAGTGGATGAGCAGGATTTGTTGGGGGATCCAAGAATAGGATGCATGGTGGTACCCATGGGGAATATTGGTAAATCTTAAACTAGGTTCAGGAGAAGGAGGGACACATATTCCTAGGAAAGGAATATGGCATATAATCTGACGGCAAGATCGATAAATCATCCTCCGAAGCCCCAGAGCAAGATGGGTTGTTTTCAGCATGGTTATATGAGCAACATCGTGCGGTATTATATGGAATAACATCGAGCATGTCATAATTGTATGAAAATGGGGCATCAGTAGTGTTATTGTCATAATGCTCCAAGGTCAAGTTTGTGTGACATTCCTTAGGGATCGCAGGCATCACATGCTTCGACAAGATGGGGACAGCCGCAGACCCCTCATCAGCAGAGTAACGTGGGTTATGGTGATTCTTAATAGACCATTAGGCCTCAGCAAAGTAATAAAGAGCAGAGTGAGGCAACAAAAGCATTCTTTATAACTGAGCAGGTTGTGGTGGATGTTCATTCAGGACCATCCACGGTGTGATGTATAATTCTTTTAAATTCTACATTGATGAATGTGTTGTTTCATACGGGTGCTACACAGTCTTTTATTGTTTCTTGTATGGTTGAATTGATAGTTTTAATGGTATAAATTATGCTGTTGGTTTTGAAACTAAAAACTCCTCTAGGTAGAAGTGAGTGACAAGCCTTCTTATTTAGAGCATGTTTTATCATTGTTGTCAATGTTTAGCTAGTGTTTAATTTCTCAGTGCATGACATGGATGGGTATGATGTAATCTTGTGAATGGATTGGCTAGTGGCGCTTAAGTCCCACATCGATTGTAATGAGAAAAATGTGGCTTTTATGTCACACAATGGGGTTAGAAATCTCTATATAGGATATGGGAATGAAATTCAAGGTGCAATGGGCTTGTTGGCACCAGTAGTGGGCACGTTATCGTATCAATTGGTGGTGTTGTCACTGGAATCCGTAGAGCGTGTTGAGTAGACTATTCTTCCAGTAGTGGTGGATCATTTCATGGATGTTTTCCGGAATAATTACTTGGGTTACCTCCCATAAAATAAGTGATGTTTACGATTGATCAACTTCCATGGACTATTCTTATCTCAATTCTTCCATAACAGATGGAAAATACTAAATTGCGCAAATTGAAACAGTTTGACGAGTTTGGAAAAAAGGGTTTATCCAGCCTAGTATGTCTCTGTGGGAAACACCAGTGTTGTTTGAGAAATAGGCAGAAGGAACATTGAGGCTCTTTGATGGTTATCATAAACATGACCATGTTATGATAAAGAACAGATATCCACTTCCACGAATTGATGATTTGTTCGACAAGTTGAGGGGAGCCTAGTGGTTCTCAATGATTGACCAATGATTAGGATATCATCAATTGTGGAGAGGATTGATGATATTCCTAAAATAGTTTTAAGAAGTATATATTCCCCTTAGGAATATGTGGTTATGCACTTTGGTCTAATGAATGCTCCAGTGAAGTTGATAGTATTGATGAATCATACATTTTAGAGATATATGGACTCATTTTTCATGGTGTTTGTAGATGATATTATGGTGTATTCAAAGACAAGGGTAGAGCATGAGTAGTAGTTGGCGCCAATGTTGGGGATCTTGAGGGATCGACATTTGTATTCCATATTTTAAAAGTGTCACTTTGGGATATAGGATGTTTGTTTTATTGGTCATGTAATTTTTGAAAGAGGTGTTTTAGTGAATACGTAAAAGATAGAGGCTATTATCTCATGGAAATCAGCAAAGACTGGGTTTGAGGTACCAAATTTTTTCAGTCAATCTAGGTATTTTTAGTGTTTTGTTCATGATTTTTCATGTTTTCCTTCATCGAGGAGAGATTTTACAATAAATAATTCTCCATTCCAGTTGAATGAATACTGTCATAAGTGTTTTGAAGAGATAAAGGGTCACCTTACATCAGCACCAATCACAGTTTTCCCAGAATAATGGGAAGGGTACGTTGTGTATTACGATGGATCAAGATCAGGTTTGGGGAGCATTATCATGAAAGGGAATCATGTGGTTGCATAAGGCTCATGAAAGTTGGGGGTGCATGAGAAGAACTACCCAACTCATGATTTGGAATTGGTAGTAGTGGAAAATGCATTGATAGTGTGGTATCGTTATCTCATCGGTGAGAAATTCACGGTATATACAGATCATAAGAGCTTAAAGTACATTTTATCACAAATGGATTTGATCTTGAGGCAAAAGAGATGGATGGAATATATTCTAATGTTTGATTTTGATTTGATGTATACACTGGGTAAGGGAAATTCAGTGGCAAATGCATTATGTAGAAAATCATATGATCTGGTGGTGAAACATGAATCATACCATTGGTAGCTTATGTCTGATATTACTGACAAGCATATAGAATGTGAGGGCGATAGATCGATCATGTTTTCGGTTTTGTGGACTCATGACTTCATTGGCCTGGTTAAAGAGGAACAAATATCTGATTCTGAGTTTGTGACCATTAGGTTGAAACTCAATGGTGGGGAGACCATTGAGGGTTGGATATTGAATGAAGATTTACTTTTTGTTTTCAGAATCAGAAGGTTTTTCCAGCTGTTATTTAGGAGGATCTTTTTAGGGTGTATAATCATTCTCGGTGTGTTGTTCATCATGGAATTTCAAAAATTGTATTAAGTGTTGAAAGCATGGTTTGTGTTGGATGGTAGGAAAGCAAGTGTGGCTAAGTTCGTTTCGAGATACTTGACTTTCCAGCAGGTCAAGGCAGAGCATTTGAGGCTAGCGAGAACATTACAGTCTATATCAATCACTGTTTGTATGTGGGAGAAAATAGTGATGGATTTTGTTATAGGACTCCCAATAACGGTCAGAAATCATGATTTCATTTGGGTGATAGTGGATCAGCTAATGAGGTCTTCCTATTTCATTCAAATTCTTGACACTTATAAAGTGGATTATCTATCCAAAATCTATATCCAGGAGATAGTAAAGAGGCATGGGGTTCCTGTATTGATTGTATCAGATACAGATCCATGCATTAAATCTTGTTTCTAGAAATCCATAAAACAATCCCATGGAACTATGCTGACAATGAGAATGGTGTATCACCCTCAAACAGATGGACAATTAGACTGCACAATACAAAAATTATAGGATATGTTGTAGGCTTGTGTAATGGATTTTTGTGGATCGTGGTAGGAGAACTTGTCGTTGTTAGATTTCTCATACAATAATAGTTATCAGGAATCCAAACATGTGGCTCTGTTTCAAGAATTGTATGGTCAGCCATGTCATTATCCATTATACTGGGGTTGAAACGGGTGAGTCCTCGATGGTTGGACTAATCCTTGCCCAAGAGACTACTGAGAAGACCATGTTAATTAGGAAGAGAATGGAGATGACTCAGAGTCATCAGAAATTGTATGTGGATCATCTTCGACGGCAGTTTTCAATCAAGGTTAGTGATCATGTTTTCATAATGATCTCTCCTAGGATTGGACATTTTCTGTTTGGGAAGCATTAAAAGTTATCTCGAAGGTATATTGGACCTTTTAAGATTCTTGAGTGGGTTGGTGAGGTGGATTACCATTTACATTTACCACCTAGGTTTAGTACATTGCAAAATGTGTCTAATGTGTCATAGTTGAAAAAGAATCAACTGGATCTGGGCTGTGTTATTCGATGGTATCATGTTGATCTAGAAGAAGCTGATACTTGGTGCGTGTGAAAGTTCAGGTTGTGGGTAGGAATGATAATGACTTTTAATGTAAAACCATTGGTCTAGTTCAGGTTTTGTGTCTCCATGGCCAAATCCATGAGGAGACTTAGTAGAGAGAAAAATAGATGTTCGAGAAATGGCCCAAATTCTTTTGGCAAAATGTGGTTCACTGCATTCTGAGGATGGAAAACCCAATGGTCGGGAGAATTTAGTACCCACATTTTGAGGTATTTCACATTTTTTTATTTTTTAAGTGTTTAAAGTGCATGGGACAAATTGAGAATAGGTAGGAGAGTTTGGTATGGTTTTGAATAAGTTTGGAGGCTTTTTTAAGGATGCACGATTACAGAATGGTTGGGGGAAACTCTGCGGGTTCCCCAAAAAAACGTGTAGGGGGAGGCAGCTGGCTTCGCATAGCATGCACATGGTTTTCCAAACTATGTGTGGAAACCATGCAAACCATTTCTCCTGAGACAGTATCTTTCACATGGTTAGCCCACGGTTTTCCAAACCATGCCGCCTAACCGTGAGACCACATAAACATTGGTATTTAAAACATGGGTTCACTAGGGGATGCATCATTCCTCTACAAATCTTCTCTCACTCAATCCTCACTGAGGATTCTTGGTTCTCAAGGGTTGTAGGGTCTCTCCTATTCATTTTGGATGCAATTAGATGGGGTTTTGTTGTCGTTTGAAGTATGTTCTTCTCGGTTAATTCTTCTCTCGTGGTTGTATGTGGTTTAATCTAGATCTACATCTCTCAATCTCTCTATTATCTAGATCAACACCATTTGTTTATATATCTATGGTTATGGTTCCCTTGGATGTTAATTTAAAGCCTTTTGGATGATAGGTAAGAGGATCCAGTGAGGTTTTTGTGGTGCGTTCACTAGATATGTGGTGCGATTGCTTGTGGGTCAATTTCTCCAGAACCCTAAAGGTAGGTGGCTTCTATCTTGACTACACATTTTTTGAGCTAATTTTTTTGGTTAAAATTATCATGGTTGGATTGAAATTAATTGTTTTTTGATGTGCGATTTTGGATAGAAATCCTTATGGTGATGTTATGGGGATTTTTTGGAAAAAGTGTGTTTTGTGGTGAGGTGTTCTTTTTATGGATATTAAAATGAAGATTTTAAAATTGGATGATGTGAATGATTTTCCAAAACGGTTGATGAAAATGGGTTGTTTTATTGAACTGTTTTTTGGCATTGAAAATGGAAAATGGAGTGTTTTCAATAAATCGGTGATCTATTGATGTGGATTGACATGTAATTGAATTGGTTGATTGCATGTTGTTGTGGACTTTTGAGTTATATTCTTAGTTATGGATTGTTTTAATGTTGAATGGTATGTGGACGAGAAGTGCCACTACAATAAAGTGATTGTTAGTGGTTAGAAGTGCCACCATCAATTGTTAGTAGATTAGATGTGCCACTATACTTGGGAAGAACAAAATTGGTTGGACGGGAAGTGCTAAAATGGTTTGTTGTGTGTTTTGTTAGTGATGCTAGTAGATGGGGTTTGTCAGTGGAATATGAAATTGGTAATTGGATTCCATGAGGGGAATGGTTTATTTGGCTTCCTTGTGTGGAGTGTTTGTCTTATGGCATAAATGTTTGGCTTTCCCTTTGCTGATTTTTTTGGTTGAGATGGCTTGGTAAGGGCATGCTGTCTTATGGTTATGGTTTCACTTGTGATTATTTTTTATAAATGTAGTAACAGTTTTATCCTAGTGGCATGTGTAAGGAGTTCATTTGGGGAAAACATACTGAAATTTAGTACTCACCCCCTACTTTGGCACTTTGGTGTATTTTCACATATTTTGTATCGGGACGTGGGAAAAGGTAAGGAATCATCCTCCTCTAGGGGTGCATTGTGATGTCCTGGTGGATCTTGGAGCATGGAGCTTTGTGTATAGTTGTGGTGGTATCGAGAAACATAGTGCTTTGTTGTTGGGTCTTCTGCTTAGTACTCAGATGTTGTGTTGTTTGGTTTGGATTTGGGTTGTATGGTGGAATAATTTGGTTGTCTTTTTGTAATTCATGTTGGATTGTTTTATTGACATGCAATATATATTGGTGGTAAATGAATGGTTAGGTTGGCTTTTTCTTAAGGGAAATCATTCCCCATTTTGACCTTAAATCCCTCGGCATTTATTGATAGCCTTTAGCATCATGGGATCATCGCTTAAGGCCAATTTTCCCCCACTGCCTCCTAATTCCAATGAGGTAGGTTCATGGTGTTACAACATCTATATGAGGATGATATGAAGTAATGAAACTAAAAACATTGTTAAAAAAGTTATGAAGGCAATAATATAACATGAATGTAAACATCATTTCCAGATAACATATAATTGAATGTGGGATTAAAAAATTAATAACACTTTATAAATTCATATTTTAGAATTATAATGCAATGAGAAATATCCTCTCATAGCGATGATGTGTGCTAACATAGTTAGTAGATCAACTACCACCTTGATAGAATTGTTCCTTTCTTATGTTTAGGAGAGTCCAAGAAATTTATGGTAATTATTGTATATTTCCATTCATTTATTGATAATGGTTGTAATATCCCATTTGAAAATTATATTCCATCCAAAACATCATGAAATTTTAATTACCAGGTTATATATGCAGTAATACCTATGTTCATCATTAGCGACCATAAATACTATTCTACATAGGCATACAGTAGGTGTTGCAGCCAATTCATCCATTAGTATTGGTTTCAAATCCCCTGTCCTATATAAATATAATCAGACGTCTCCTGACAGGAAGGTTATCATTTCCACAAAACTATATTAACATTGTTTATAATACAATGAAAATCTTAAATTGCTCATAAATAGATAAAAATCAATGAAAAGAAAAAACCTAATGGTTATCAATAACATTAATCACATTTCCACAAAATATAAAGCTTTATTCCTTAATTAAATTATTTTTTCAACATAAACATATGAAAACAAAAGGGGGTTTTTTAATAAATTTATCCCAATTTATCCATAACCATGATAAACAAATCATTAATTAAAAACCAACAATGTAATGTTTACGAAATTTAACTTTTAATACACCATAAACTCTTAATATCATTATGTAATATATAAATATTATGTTAAGATTACATAGAGACATATATTATTCCAAAATTACCTCCAACCATAAATGATTCATGCTTTATAAAACCAAAATAACATTGAAAATAGAAATATTACATTATGATCCATGAATCAAAATAGATAACAAAATAAATAATTCCACTTTTATTTTAAACATGGAATATATTTTCCTCGATTTTGTATTTAATCCATTGAACAGGGAATTGACATCGATAATTCACATGTTCTCCACATATATGAATTTGAACTCCAATACAATTTATCTCTCTGGGACCATATTTTCCGCATAGATAATATCTTACCCTCTATTTGTGATATTCTTCTAAATTCCTCATACAACCGTCTTGAAATGTGGGAAGAAGAATCATCTATCCTTAAATTTCATTTCCCCAAAAAATGACATAAATTATAATATTCATACTATTTAACACTTTTGGAATCTCACAAAAGATAAACTTGTTTATCATATATCATGATGTATTCTTAGACATAATCACAACATCTATATCTCATTTCATCATCCAATTGTTTTCATTATTCTCTTGTTTTCAACCATATTTACTGTTAAAAATATTTTTTCTAATTTATTCCATTGACTAAAACACGAAAACATATTGTGAGAAACAATAATCATAGTGGACACCCACATAATCATGAATAGTAAGTTATATGATGTCTAAATCATGATACCTTCTTTTAAATATTTGATTTATTATGTACAAACTATCCTATTTATTTTCATTATTCAAATAATGTTAGATTGTTCAGAAAGAGTTTGTAAATTAGAAAAACATTATCCATCAGAGTGTAAAACTAGGTGTGGAGAAAGGTATGTTCTCAGACACTAGATAATATTCTTGTACTAATCAATTATCCCATTTAAAATTTACTACCTGATGATAGTACTATTCCCTAGTCACATACACTTTTTTTAAGTAGATAAGTATAATTTTTTTAAAACCACTCAATCTATATTTAACAAAATGCAATGAAATCTTCTTATACATTGACTCATCCATAGAATAATCCTTAGAAATTTCTCTAGATATATCTATAGTCATATCTTAAGGTATCTGATTAATGTTTTCTCACCCTAGATTCATAGGGAAACTAAAATATTAATAGATACCAAAACTAATGACCCAAACATATAATACATAAATCCTACAACATAATATGTTAAAATTAATTACATAACATAGTGATCACTGCAAGAATCATTTTGGTCTAGTTCCTTTAAAAACAAGGATACATAACCAAATGGTCCATAAGTTATCTATGTCATCACCCTCTATGTACCTCAGAAATACAACCCTTCTTAGGCATAATATATAAAATAGCTTTCATAATAACATTTTGAAATAATACATTTCATATAGTGAGCTAAGATTCATAATAATGGTAAATAAAATAGATACATAATCATAACAATAGTTTATGAATATGAGAACATGATAATAACATTTGAAAACAATATCATGCATAAAAAACATCATAATAATGATTTCATAATTAATACTATATGTTTATAAGACATGAATCACAATGATATAAAATTTCATGAACCGGGAGATCATAACATTAGCACATGACATATATCTATGGAATAAAACTAAACATAACAAATCAGTTATATATCAAATAAGGATCATTGTTAAGGCTATAATATTATAATAGCTTCACTAGCTAAACCAACATAGTAATCAAGTTTCACACCAAAATCTATCTTAATCGATAGTGTCCCATACTGAAATGGATTAAATACACTTTATAGTACAATTTATATCATGTGATATCAAGAATTACACAATTAATTGGTTCTTGTTATAGGTCTCACTAATGAATTAAAAAAATAGAACATTTTTTTCCAAAATTTCATAAAATAATAATAATATCAGATCACATCAAATGAAATTTATTTTATAATGATTTTATAATATAACAACCTATTCATATGTAACGGGTCTCCAAATCATTTCATCTTTTCATCAATGTATAAATAATGTAAAAATTCATTGGTTTAATAATCATTTTATTATGGTATAACATATTGATGTGAAATGGGTTTCGTAAACACCTTCTAATACTAATTGTAATCTATCTCGAAAAAGAATAAGAATTGTTTCTTTAGACAAAATCTTCATTAAAAAAATGTTTTATAAAATGATGTTATTTTACATGGAAATTGATTTTTAATTATTTTATGGATCATTTATAAATGAATTATCTTATTTATATTGAAAAACATTTTTTATAAAATATATAAATTTTAAAATCATTATTTAAAATTTAATTTTGAAACTCATAATGGTTTATATATATATAATTAAAAAATAATTATGAAACTAACCTCCACAATTTTATATAAAAATTATAAAACCAAAATCTTTTAAAAATCAATTTCTTTTAAAATAGTATTCGTAACTTTTAAAATAGTATTAGTTGGGGTTTGGCTTAGTGGTATGCACCCCATAATCCTACCAGAAAAATGGGGGTTCAAAACCCATTGGGAAAAGGGTACTGTAGTTTTATTGTAGCAGTACTAAAGAAGCGGTGATACTGTAGATTGGTGGGTACTGTAGTGGCGGAAAGAAACTTTAGCAGTGGAAAAATTTTGCGGGTACTATATTAGTCAGGTTACTATTCATAGAATGACAATTTTGCCAAAACATTGGGCCTATGGGATATGTAATGGGATACAAGCCCACTGGGACTTTGGTCTATGTAATGGGTCTCCATCTACCCAGTTAAAATAGGTCATTGATTTTCTTTAATAATAAAATGGGCCTTCGGCCACAACCTTAAAAAAAATAAATTAAGCATTAGAAATAATTTAAACATTTCATAAAGAAATAACCATTCAATTTTTTAAATCACTAAAATTTTGGAAAATAAGACTGAATTAGATATTTGAAAAAAAATATTATAACATATATTAGATGATTTAATTAATGATTTTTTCATGATCTTTGAAAATTCTATTCATGTCATACCAATTAAAAAAATATTCAATTCTTATTTTTAGTAAGATCAAAATAGGCCATTTTTTAGAAACAACATTAAGAATTCACAACTTGTGTTAAAAATATTTTCAATGAAATGTAATAATTTCATTACCAAATCCTTTAGATATTATAAAATAATACTAATAAATTAGTTTTACAAAATTTTGAAATATAATTAAAAGAGTTTTTCTGACCCAATGAAAAAATATTGATGGTTTAATACTAAAAAAATGTTTTTAAATATTGAGAAAATTAATAGAAAAAAATAAATTATGATTATTATTACAATGAAACAACCATAAGACAATAAACTTAATTAGTTTATTTATTTAAATCTCATAATATTTCATTACTAGAAGCACATGATAAAAAATCTCGATAAATGATGATATTGAAAAATTAAGCCTTACCACATTGGTATCATTGGTATCATAATCTCCATGAATAAATTATATCACATAAAAAGTTTATATATATAAAAATAATTATATTAATGATATAACTGGTCAATGTCATAGAATATAAACCATATAAAGTAAGACATGTTTACAACAAAACTAATGTCCTAAAGAAGTCAAATTCAAAATAAATTCCTTTACTACAATCTGGATCACATGAACCGTAATCCCAACGTAACGACAACATGAAAATAATATTATAAAACCCTAAAATATAAGATATTATAGATTTAAAATTTAAATTTGTCAATATATACACAAAAAATTGTTGTTAATTTTCATTTTTCTCTCAAACATAAATGTGAGACTAGAAACCCCATTCTGCATCAGTATATTTTTAAAAGTAAGAATCATGATTGAAAATTTTTAAAATAGATTTTTAAATACATAAAATATTCATGATAATAATCATAAAATACCTTATTGGGATTTATATACATTATGTAAAATTAATAGGTTATAAATTTGGCTTCTGGATCACTAATGTAAAAAATTAAGAAAAAAATACCTCACATTAAGTCTAGTTTTCTTTCATACATATTCTATAATCCATTATAATAAATATAATATTTTTTTGTTAGTATAAGATCCATATATTTATATAGATTATACCATATATTATTTAATTATGATCATTTATTACATGTTTATTGAGATTGAAAACATCATCTAAATATTTTACAAGGTATATTGAGAATATGTCATTGGCTAGGTAATAGTTCATGTAGTGTCATTATTTATTATTAAAAACCATTTATCATTAAGGGGGTATTTATTATTAATCAATGAAATGGAAGTGAAATGTTGTATAAGATTCAAATCCATTTTTTTTAACTAAAAAATCCCCTTATATATGAATGATTTTAATTTTTATAATGATGGTATTAGAGGAATTTCAATTGAAATACTTCATTATAATAATTATTAGTATGTATATGAATCAATTATTTACTCTTAATACCAGTTATATTTCTTACATGAATGTTGATGAATTCTAGTTAATGTCTCCTTCTATTTTATTGAAATAATTATTTTTAAAATGAAGCATTATTATTTTCTACACAAATAACAGATTAAATTGAATTAGTGATTAATGGTTCATATAATATTTATTAATTTTCCAAGTATTACATATATCATCATATATTATATTAATTATTAATAATTGCAGTTTTTAATTTTAATTATTGATGTATGAAATTGGGGGAGTGGAGGAATAAATGGACGTTGTCTATATTGGAATATCATTGGAAGGTATTTATAAGTTATACAAATGGGTTTATTATCAATCCAATTTTATAGTTAACTAAATTTAATATGTATTCATGTATTTATATATTATATAGAAATATAATATTGATGAATTAGTGGAAGAGTATTGTAGAAGTGTTTTGTTTGATAAAAAACAAAATTATGACGAAAAATCATCAAGAAGTTTTAACCATATTTATTTTTATTAATTTTTGTAACAACATTAATAGAAATTGGTTTTTTATGATACATTTCAATACAAATATGGTTAATTAATAGTTAATTATTTTTTAATTCTTGTTAAATTTTATTACCATATGATAAATAGTGGATTGAATATTTAGATTTTCTTGAAGAATTTATGCCAGGCCTTTTCATTCCACTATAAAAAATGTATTTGATTTCATTCCATATTTGATGGATAAAGGATGAACTAATATTAATATTACATATTAAATATATAGTACAAAATTTAGTAGATTCAATAATGCGATAAGTTTTTTGTTTTTATATATCCAATCATATATTAATATTTGAAGAATTTTATTGTAATTTAATGATATATTCTAATAAAAATATTGAATAAATTCTAGGGAAATATGTATTTTCATTGAGTGTGGATAATTTCAAATAAGTTTTACCTATGTAAAATTTTAGGAATTCATTGATTATGATACAAGTTTTAATTATCATATTTTTTACAAAAGTTTATAATATACAAGGTTAATATAAACTTTATAAAATTTATTGAAATATTTTATTAACTCTCTAGGTGTTAAATTGTGGAATCCATCCAAATGATTATAGGAATCGATGGTCATTTAAATACATAATATGTTATATAAAATGATAGTTTTAATTTTTATTTTATTTCATTTATATGATTATGAGGTAATTATAACCATTCCAACTTAATTTGAAGTACCAGTAACATGTTTAAGATGAAATTTTAAAAAATAAAATGGTATATAATGGAACATTTTGAATTTTGGAAATATGAATTAGTCATCTATAGGTTTTTTAAAGGAAATCAGAATTATATATAATGAAAATAATGACAACCGAAATTATACATTAGAATCATCCATACATGTAGATGTGTTATCCTTTTCTAAAAAAGGGTAAATTATATCTCTTTATGTTTTTTGGAACTCTCTATAATTAAAATAAAATCCTATAAAATTGTCATTTATTATATATATAGTTTAAAATCAAAAAATATTTGATTTTAATTACCACTATAATGTATGAGAACCTAAATGTAATGTGGAAACATATCTACAAAAGTTACGGTGTTTTTCATCCTATTATTAAAATAATTTAGTGGAATATTAAAATTTTGCAGATGATGCATAAAAAATAAGGATTAAATATATGATATTCCCTTATAATTCCATCCATGATCCTGAAATTGGGATAAATATAAGGTGTTTTTTATATTTTGGTACAATTAATAAGTCATTCATGGTATTTGTAGGACTCTATTGATTAACATTTATGTCCTTTAGATTATATTTTTTCATCAATGGTTACACATAATAATTTTTTTCCCTATATATTTGTCAATTTTTTATAAAACATTATGGAATCTATGTCCTTAAATACTTATGAATTTTATGTTATCTTGAATTTTAAATTTTAAAATGTTCTTATAAGATCGGGAAATTTTTTGCAAATTTTTTATTGTGATTTAGTCACTCTAGATCCTATGATATAATGGAGGATAGATTTACGGAGTGTATTGATCCAAAAATGGTAAATCCACACTTATTTTATGATTTTTTTGTCAATATAAGTTTTTTATTTTAAAATATATAGTTTTTAGATGATAATGGAAGGATGTGATGATTTCACATTGTGGAGGAAGTCATTGAGTCATCTTGTCTTAATTTGGAGGTGTTTATAATTTCATGGAAGATAAGGTAAATTGAAACGTCGAATTTATGTGGTATGTATGATTATAGGAGGATATGTGAAGATTAATTTGACAACATTGTTAATTTATAAATATATTTATTGGTTTCCAAAGAACAATATTTTTAGTGAAATGATTAAAATGTTTATTCAAGGAATAAAACAATGATTGAATGATAAATCCATAATCAATTATTACATAAATTATGTGACATTATTGAGGATAAGTAAAACCTATGAAATTGATAAGAAAATAAAAGTGGTGAATGTTGAATGAAGAACTAATTTTACCATTATACATTGAAGGATTAATATGTTGAAGAGGGTATAAAGGAGACTAATTTTATTCAAAACTATTGGCATGGAAAAGAATGTGTCTTCCCTATAGAGAAAGAGATGATGAAAAGAAGAATCTGTTATGAGTATTTATTCAAATTGAGGAATAATTGGTTGTTTCATCCATATTGTTAATTATAGACAATATAGAAAATTTTTGTGTGTGTGTGTGTGTTGTGGAATCAGAATATGCATTTGTACATTCATATTATTATAAAAAATAATAAAATAATATGAATAAGAATCTTCGTGTAGAAAAAAATGATAAGGAATAATCTATATTGGTGAATGATAGTAATTTTGACTGAATCATTATTATGAATTTATCATAAGGTGGTATAATGATATATTAGAGTTATGATGTTATTTTGGGGGTCTAAAGATAATTTCATTTTAAAGGGTATAAATTTATTTTTTTAGGACACAATATAGTTTGTAGTGGTAGCATGATCATGGGTTTCACCATTATCAACATAGATTAGAAACTATTGTATAGTATTACCCTTAAAAAGTTATTTTCCCTTAATGTGTGTGTATTATGTTTGAGAAAAAAAATTTATGGTGAGGATTACTTATTTTAGAATCATAACTTAATAATTATAGTGGTAATAGGAAAAAAATATTAAAATGATTTAATTAAAAATTGACACCAGCATTAATTCACCTCAATCAATTTGTGGAACCCCAATATAACAGGTCCTCTAAATATTCATGTGTAACATATATATTATAACTATGTATCACTATATCATATATATTAGAAATATATAATTTTCATACAATCGATCAGATCATTAAATGAAGAGAAGCATTAATTATACTTTGGAAGGACAATGTACATTATCAATAAACATGATATCAACGTGTTATAATTGAATGGTTATCATAATGATGTGTTAAAAATATAAAAAGGGAAAAATATTTGTTTCAAAATATAATAATTTAATACAAATGTTTTTGTTTCCTTGGAATTGTAACGCTGTAAAATATAATAGAATGTATATAAAAATGAAATAATATTAGTTGAAAAAATGTGAATAATGGATTTAAATAATCATGAGGTATTCTATAAATTCATTTCAATCACATAATGAAATTAATATTCCTTTAATAATAAAATGGAATGAAAATTTTTATAAGTTTACATTACAATTTAGAATAACAACCTAGATTTAATATTATGTTCTAAGATATTCCTATTAGAAATGGTTCTATTCGAGTGTCCACATACATTTTATCATTCATTTCATAATTACTCTTAAACCATTAGTATTTTAAATCTATTTTTAAAATATATGAATATAATGGTATATATAAATATTTTATTACATTCATGATCATCTATTTATAGTTAATTTTCTAAATAATATTTTATTAATGATGAAATGGTTCATATTACATATCATAGATTAAACCATTTTTAATGGATTTGATTATTGGTTGTATAGGTATTTGTATAAGATCCTACATAATCAAAAAAATCTAATAAATAAAATTTTATACATTATAAATAATTAATTTTATCCGTCCAAGAAGGTTTAGATATGTTTGGAATTGAATATATTTTAGTTAATTGATAAAATAACCATTAATAGAAAATATGATGGAGGTAAATTTGTATATAGAATAGATTTTAAATAAAACAATATCAATATAATAATTTAATTAAAACATAGTTTGCAGACATATTAAAAAAAATTGGTTCACCTTATAGTTGAGATTGAGAAAATTAAAATTTAAAATTAAATTTGATATAAAAATTAAGGATTATTACATTTTTATAATTTATCATTAATTTTGACTCTAAATTCATCAATGGATTTGGTGTTTTATAAAAAAATAACTTACCACTATATATAAGATGAAATATTTATAGGTAATTTTTTAGATCATAATAAATGTTATATGTTTGGGTGGTATTCATGATATGATGTTGGAGGTGGAATTAATTCTAGAGTGAAGGGGGATTATAAGTATATCCAATGAATAAAATTTTATATTTAGACTGAATAAAGAAATAATGGTAATTGTTGATATTATTATTTATAATTTTTAATAATTAAAATCATATGTGCCTAATAAAAAATGAGGCCATATATTTTTTTATATTAAACAAAAAAAATAATATGATGTCATAAATTCGTATTCCCATGACATTAATTCTCTTTTATAATGTAAAAATTTATTTTTAGAAATTGAAATTATTTTTAGCATTTAAAAATTAACAGAGTATTATTGAACAAATATATGCATAAAGAAACAAATTAAGTGTTATTCCATAACCCCTATCACACAGAGTAAGTGCACTGCTACAAAACATCTTCATGATCACAAGAGATCAAATCCAAAAAATTCAATCAGGTTAGTATCCTTGGAAGTACTAGATACAAACTTTAGTTTTACATTACCTACTGAAATAAAAAAAAACAACATAATTTTCCCCATCAAAAACATTCTTATCTCCCATCCTATACATGTAGGTTAATCATAAACCAATTCTTTGCATCCTGGGAGAAATAAAACTAAATTTAATGGTGAGATCAGATACTCAAAATGGATAAAAATATAGCGGAAACCAGCATAAATAAGAATAAATATTTAGAGCAATGTATAACACTAAAACACAAGTCTTGTAATCATAAACGTCAGCATTATATGGAAAAGATAAATCATATAATTCTATTTACATATTCAAATGGATATTCCACTAGTTTAATGATTACATGTAATATCAATAGACAATTTCATAATGATGGAATTCAAAATTCTGGACTTCCTAACCACATAGTGAATGCATAATTCCCAGACTACCAAAAATATTTTTTTTCATAACCTTGTGAAATGACACTAGTTTGTCTCATGAGACCTACTGATGCATCGCTGATCTATAGGGAGCTCCAACTGTCACTTACTGTATCCAATGAATTCCCATTATGAAAAGGTTGAGTCATAACATAATCATTTTTATTTTAAATAGTAGACAAACTGTTAACACATTAACCATAAAACATGAATGGTATACATTTAAAAACATACATAGTCAAACATATCCCAAATACTTCAATAAAATATTAATAATTGTGTCATAATAAATCAAAATCAATCAAATGTAAAATCTATCAAAGGATATTGACATTGATGAAATCCAAAAAATTTGAGAGAAATGTCTGTTTTAATTAAGAAATCATTTTAAAGTCAAATAATTTATACAAAACATTTTATTGAAAATAATATTATAATATTTTAAAGGAATCTACAATGATGATATAATGATGAAAAATATCAACACTGGCCGTATAAGTTAAAAATGGATTCGTTTCTTAATATTGTCGAAAAGGTTAGAAAGGAACATGTTTGGAAAATGATGGAATGATTAATTTAAAAAAATTATAAAATTCCAAAAAGGTTATAAATAACTTTAATCCATTGTCTATGAAATAGTAATAATGTTTGGAAATACATATTTATGAAACACATATCTATAGAATAAAGATGTCCTGTTAGATTCTCATATATAAACAACATATGATAATGAAGAGATTGAATAATTAACATTTAACATATAAATTTCCTTTATTGAGGGTATCATAACCTCATTTAAAATAGTTAAATTATTTTTATTAAATTATACAACAACCATGTACATAAATATGATATCATATATGATCTTATAATATTTCTCTGTAAATAATATTTCTATAGTATCATTGTTTCAGGTGTTAACTGATTCATTTTACCTTATAAGAATGGTTACATAAGACATTTTTGTTTTGGATAGGCTGTATATGATTCTTATATAGAATGATATTATATTCTTAAAAATTATTTTTAATCAAGAAATTAAATTTTTCTTGAATGTTTATGACGGGGAATGAATTTAATCGTGTTCATGGAGATGATAATCTGTATGTATGCACAAGTGACAATATCATTTTATTGATGGTGAAATCATATGTAATTGAATGGTATATCATATATATAGAATAATTATGATGTCATATTTATTATTTACATTAGTTATACTAGTTATTATACCCATCCAAATAATGATGTTTTGAATAACAAACAATACCAGAACGTGGAGACGGTAAGCCGTTCGTACACACGTATGGTGACTTGTCATACTTAGGATTAATATGATATTGAATATGGTTGTAACATATTTTTAATAACATCATATTATGTATAATTTACTTGTGTTATTATTTTGTTAAGGAAACACCAATGAATGAAGATTTTTAGGAATAAAAAAACATCGAAAGAGGTGGTGAAATTATTACCACTTCTTTAGGTGATTCATGTTGAGTTTATAAAAAGGGCTTTTTAAGTCGGAATTTTGATCAATGTAAGGCCTATAGTTATATGTAAATGTAGTTAGGATTATTGTTTAGTAGGGTTTGGCTGAGAATAATTTCTATGGAGGTGTAATTTTGAGGAAAGGGGAAATACCCATTTATAAGAGATACGGGGGTTACTTTTAGAAAATCATGAAATATTATTTTATTATATAGTTACATTCAGTTTACAATGGCTCCAAAATGATTTATTTCAAAGCTAAGGTTGGGGAGAGTCGAAAACTACTCATCAAAAAGGTTTTAAATTGGTCTAGTTCACCATAATAACATTCTATTAATGATTTAACTCTTAGTTAAATTGTTTAACTTTTACCATGTATTTTGTATTAATATAATAAATTGAAAATAAAAATATGATAAAAATCAAATTGAACCCTATGTGCAAATTTATTGAAATATCTAACCATATATATGTTCTTTGGCCTATCATTAGATTTTTTTTGAATATTATATCAATTAATAATATAGTATTTGTATTAAAAACTCATTTATGTCAATTTTGACAGTAGATGGTATTTGGTTTTTGTGAAAGTCATTAAAATTTTATACCCTATAATAAAATTTATATAATCAACATATACATGTAATATTAACCGATAAAATTAGTTGAATTCATTATATATCGCAATTTAATGTTATTGGGATATTTATAATATAAATTATTTTAATCATTCATTAATAAGGCAATTATTTTATCATCATTGTGTCAAAAATAAATTTAATTATTTAATTCATATAAATTATAATTAAAATAATATTATGTATAAAATTATTCTGTCTTTCTAATTAACATATAAAGTTGACTTTACCTTATGTATAACCCTATATTAAATAAATTTTAGCTATTAGACATGAAATTTAACACTTTTAACTCTTCTTTAAATAAAATAATAATTATTTTATTAATCAAATACAAGTTGACAAAAAGGATCATATTTTATTCTAAATGTAGATTTTTGTCCAAATATGCTTATCTAACAGAATTTGGACATGAGTTACGGTAATTATCATATTATTTTTACCTCTAATTACCCTATTTACTTTTAACCATTATAAAAAAAGTCAGAAGATACTATTAATAAAAATTATTTTATTATTATTAAACCACATATTACTTAATTATGTAAAAAGTGTCTCATGGACTTGTGAAATTAAATTCATAGAAGACGTAAAATTACGTTTTATGCAAATTTTCAATTGCGCCTATGATGGTGGGTAAAAGATGTTAAAAGTTAAATTAAATTTTATATATCTAATATTATTATAAAATGACACAACTGAATTACATAGAATATATATAAGAATTATGTATCTATTTTTACATAATATAAACATAAATGAAATAAATAATTATTATAAAAAGTTAGTTTTAACGAATAATGAAGTGTTTTCACTATTCATCACAAATTGAATATTTTTATAAAAGTACAAAAAATTCACCCTCTACTAATTTTGATATTAAAAATCTACAAATGAAGTCCTTTTGGATATTTTTTTATAAAATTTCATAAAGTGGGTATTTCTATTCATAACAGCTTGTTTGATTGGACGTGGTGTGCTAAAACTCCATGTAGCAAACAAGCAAGATATTCCATAATACAAAGGGAAATGTTCCGTTGAATATTGGGGGGTTACATTATCTTATGTTTCAAATAATTTTATCCAAAAAACATTCTAAAAAAATACGAAATGAAAAGATTCATGTGGTTCTTCGTCATATGTTTCTCAGATTCCCATGTTGCCTCTTCCATCGTATGGGATCTCCATAGAATTTTAACCTGATGAGTCGTCTATTTTCTTAACACTTGTTCTTTGGTATAAAAAATTCTGATAGGATCTTCGCATTAAGATTGGTCATGTTCCTGTTCAATTTCATCATATGTTAATACATGTGTTGGGCCAGACATGTATTTTCTCAATAGTGATACACAGAACACATCTGGAACTTTAGAGGGACTTGGTGGGATTTCCAAATGATATGCAGACAACTCCAATTCGTTCTAGACTTTATTAAGGTATGATGTTCCTTGAACATAAATTTTCCTTATTAGTGAATCATATAACACCCTTCTATTAAGATAACTTCTATAAAACATGATCTCCTACATGAAATTCCAAATCATTTCATTGTCTATCAGCATAACTCTTTTTCCTACTTTGAGAGTATTTGATGTGGGTTTGGATAACCTTCACCATTTCTAATGTTTCCACAACATGATATAGGCCAAAAAAATTTTTTTACAAAACATCATCCGAACAAGTTGCTATGTGACATCTCTGATCATATAATGCTTCATATTGTGTCTTCTGAATACTTGAATTGAAGCTATTTTTATAGAAAAAATCTACAGAAATTATATAAAAATCCCACCATCCCTGATAGTCAAGAGAGAAAGATCTCTATATGTCCTCTATGGTTTGAATTCTCTATTCTCATTTTTTTCATTAGTTTGATGGTGGTAGGTAATGCTCAAATAAATATCAGTATCCAAGGCCTTTTAAAGACTTTTCTTGAATCAGGATGTAACAAATGAACCATGATTAGAAACAATCAATAGAATTACCTCATGATGTCTTACAACATCCTAAATATATAGTCATTATATACATTCAATTAGTATATCTCATATTATAGCATAAAAATTTAATGACTTGGTAAGATGATCAATAATGACCCACACTGCATCATTCTTTGTAGGAGTCTCTGGTACCCCCATTGAAAATTCTGTTGTAATATCATCCAATTTCCATATATGTATAGGAAGAGGTTGCTTGAATTTTCTAGGATGTTGTCTTCCATCCTTCACATATTGACAAACCATACATCTTGAAACATAATCTGCATTCAGCCTCTTCATGTTGTCCCACCAAAAATAATCCATCAAATCGATATACCTCTTACTACTACGAGGGTGTATATAAAAATTGGAGCTATGAGCATCATCCAACAATTCCTTTTTAGATTAAGTTTGTTAGGAATATAATGTCTCTTGCAAAATTTCAAAATCCTATTTTCACGTATGACGGTGATCAATCTCTCGCCATTCACATCTGTAATTTTCATTTGAAACTCACCATCCTCTATCTGAGAAAATTTTGTCTTTTATATTATATATAGTTTATCAATCATATTAAAAATTATTGATGTTTCACATTCAATGATTATTCCCATATCCATAATTACTATATCCATGATCATATGATCCCTTTCTACTCTAATCTTGTTCAAAACTACATTATCCATCATGCTCAAAACATCTTCCACCTTATTTTCCTTCTGAAGGTGGTAGTGTATAGTGAAATCATAATCATTGAGTAGTTCAATCCATCATCTTTTCCTCCTGATGAGTTATTTATTAGAGTAAATATACATAATACTATTCTTATTGGTATATATCTCACATTTTATACCATAGAGATAGTGTTTCCATATATTCAAATTAATGATTAATGTTTCTAAATCAAGATCATGAGTAGGATAGTTTTGTTCACAAATTTTTAGCTGTCATGTTGCATATGAAATAACTCCATCCTTCGGCAAAAGGACACAACCAATTATATTGTTTGAAGCATCACTATAAAAATCAAAACTATCATTTTTAGATGGTAGATTCAGGATATGATCATTTTCTAGTATTCTCATAAGTTTATCAAAATAAATCACACCCTTTTGTCTAAAAAAAGTAACCTCTTTACATGTGATCTTGGTAAATGGGATATCCAATCGGGAAGTTTCTAGACGAAACACTGATAAAAACATGATAAACTAACAAAATAGTGTACCTAAGTTATACTCATTAGTGCTGGACAATATTGTATTGATCTTGTCTTATAAGGAAAAATATATATTCCATATTTTGAAACAATATTTCCAAGAAATGAAATCTCTTCATGAATATTTTACACTTTCAAAACATCCCATATAAATATTTCTTTCAACGAGTCATTAGAAAAGTGTGCAAGTGATTTTCAAATTAATAATAAATATTGAGGTAAACAATGATATCATATATAAATACCACTATTAATTCATAACGATATTCCGTTAAAAATATATTAATTATTTCCATGAATGTCAAGGGTGTAATAGTCAGTCGAAAAGAATTTACTGTAATCTCTTAATACCCGTTCATTGTACGAAATGCTATTTTTAGAATATCATACTTCATCGCACACAATAGATGATATCCATATCAATGGTCAATCATAGAAAAAATTGAGTTAAATGATTTTGGTCATATAAATCATCAATTCCTGGTAGGGGATACTTGTTCTATATTGTTATATCATTGGTCTCCCTATAGTCAATACAGATCCTCGTAGATGCATAATTTTTCATAACAAAAAGAATAGGGGATTCCCTTAGAAAACAATAGAGTGAATAAATTATTTATTACTCAATTATTTTAGTTTCATCATTACATACACTAATTCCGTGGTGACCATTCTATAAGGGGTCATCGATATGGGCCTTGAACCATAAATTAATCAAATGGAAACCTCAATTTATAATTCTAGAGGATATTCAGGTAAATCTACTGGAATCACATCAACATATACTTCTAAAATTGGTAAGTCATGTATTATAACAATTTTCTCCTCACCCATAATTATTTAATTCTCTTCCTCCCCAATAATTGAATTTATTAGTGCTACTTCGGGTGGATCTAGATAATAATCAGTTTGTGACGTTTCAGCTCTAAAGATAATGTACTCTTTATCATCATCTAAAATTTTAGTCTCTTTATTATTACAATAAATTTTCACATCATGGAACGAAAGCCAATCCATTCCAAGAATTATATAAAATTAATTCATGGGTATGAAGAAGAGTTCAACAGATAAAGAACATTTATATTCCATAATAGAAACTGATTCACAAAATATTATTGCAATGATACTTCACTTAGGAGTTTTGAAGGACACTATTTTTACTAAATAAAAAAGAAAATATATAATTTTCATAGAAAACAAGGAAGATATGAAATAATACGATGATCCAGAGTCAAATAAACCATTGAAAAATCATTAATAAAATAATAAATTACCTTCCACCGTGACAATCAGTGCTTCTACCTCATAACTAGTGATCACATAAGCTTTCCCTTGCTCCCTTGGCCTTTTCTGAGGTGTGTATCATTGTAACTTAAGACATTAATTTTCATAATTTCCCATTTCACATTAATTGTAACATTCAAAATTGAAAACCTCATTCATTACTATGAAATCATGAGCTTGGTGGTATTTTTCACCCCATATATAGGAGACTCATATTCCCTTTAGGAATGTACCACGGTTTTTCTTCCCACATTTATGTAGGATAGAAATTTAATTTTTCCCTTATTATCTTTATTTCCATTTTGAGAGATTTCAATAGATCTCTTATATTCTTTCTTTTTTTTAAAGTCGTATCACATAGGGAATTCCATTTTTGTGTTGATAGCACATTAGAAAATATCCGTGTTCGATGGGAAGGATTGTGAGACTAATACTTGATGGAGAAATGGTTTTAACACATCAATAAATTGATCAATCATAATCCATGGGTTACATATATAATCAAGTGCATGCCTTTTTATCCTTGAAATGTTATCCCCATACATTTTTACATTCTCATCATTTTTTCCTCAGATATAGAAATTCCCTTTTTATATCTTCCCAATGTTCACAAGGAAAATATTTTCTATGAAAAGATCCTTAAACTCCCTCTATTCTATAATTGATAATTCATCGTCTTCCATTTTGTTTTGAATCAATGACCACCATTGATCTGTATCTCTTGTGATGCGATAAACTATTATGACATCTTTTTCCCTTTCGCTACCCCGCGAAGAATGCAATATATTCTCTAAAGAACTTATCCATCTCTTAGATACAAATGGATTTGTACTCGAATTGATTGTTGGGGGTTGTTGCCTCATGAAGGGGTCTGACATTGGTCCTTCGCTTTGTGGATCAGGGTGCTCTATACATGTAAGGTTATTTTTAATAACCTAAGTGAGTTGTCCCAATATTTTTATATCATGATCAATACCAGTTTCATCATGTTCTCCAATGTAATTAAATAGACTAAGAGGGAAATTTCTACATTGATTACATGTGTTGATATTGTTTCCAATCCATTAACTTGGAGCCATTTCTAAACAATATCATACACTAGATTAATTTATGAATCAAAATACATAATTCCAAACATGTAAAACACATTAAATAAATTGAACAGTTTATGGATATAATCCTTAATAATAAAAATGTTTTGTTTGAGGAGGAATATACTATTAAATCATTCATAATGTTTTGTGATGAAAATGTCATTTATCCTTTGCATACCCCCCATGAGTATGTTATACAAGAGTGAAGCAAGGCCTGTTTTCGTGTACCACGATACCCCAGGTCATGTCTAAAACTCCTTGTTAGCGATTTCACTCATTGGTACATCTATGTTAGAGCCGCCTTTACCTTCTCATATCTTGACAGGGATGCATTTCTTGGAAAACTAAAAAAAATTAGAATTATTATAATTATACGATGTTCCACTAATACCAAAAGTAACACCTTGAACCCTGTTACCTAGAGTTGGTGCATTATTATATAATATTGGCATGATCAAAATGGATCTACTCCCGAAATAATGATCGTTTTAGTATATTTTGAATTATAAGATACAAATATATGTTTTACATTACATCATGAAATAATAAAAAACAAAATCATTGATTCCCTATAAAAAACATTTATACATTATCCTATTCCTATAGGTAAATCATAAAATACTTTTCCATATCCAGGTAGAAATAAAACATAAGAAAGGGGTGAGATCAGATGCTTAGTAAGGATAACAATATAGTGACAAATATCATAAATAACCTCAAACATTTAAAAAATGTATAAGTCTAAAATAGATGTCCTTTAAACATAAACTTCTGTATAATATTGCTTTAATAAATCAAATAATTCTATTTAATTATTCACATGGATATTCTACATGTTTAATGATCCAATGTTATATTAATAACAAATTTCATAATGATGGAATTCATAATGCAACGCATCATATCCACATAGTCAAGGACTCATGACAAGACTATATATAATATTTTTTCAAGGACTTGTGCCAAGAAACTTGTTTTTCTCATGAAACCTACCAATTCATCTAGGATCTATAGAAAGTTCCATCAGTCACATATTATGTCCAAAGTATTCCTCATATGAAATGGTTGAAATATAACATAAAAATTCGTTATAAAACTAACATACAAATGTTAACACTTTAAACATAAACCATGAATGGTATAAAAATAACACATCCATAGTCAAAAATACCACAAAGCCTTCTATACAATATAGAAGTTTGCATCATAATAAATCAAATTCAAACAAGTGTAAAATCCATCAATGGATACTGACATAGATGAAATAAAAACTATTTTAGAGAAATATCACTTTATATTTTGAAATAATTTAAAAGGCACATAATTTACAAAAGAAAACATTTATTTTGAAAATATTCTTATCAATGTGTATGGTAATCATTGAAGATGTTATAATGTTGGAAAAAAATTCCACACTATTTGTATATGATAAAATCATTATTTCCATATTTTTTTTGAAAATGTCCTAAAGGACCATGTTTGGAAAATGAAGAAAATATTCCTTTATAAAAGATATATAAAAGTAAAACAAGGGTTAAAAGAAATTTAACCCAAATTCTATGAAATTATAAAGAAATTTAGAAATACATTTTTATGAAACATGGATCTGGAGGATAATGAGGTCCTAGTAGATACTCACAAATAAACAACCTCAAATAATGAACTGATTTTAAAATTAACGATTACCTTGTACTTTTCCATGATAAATTGTATTTTTTTAATAGTTAAATAATTTTTATTAAATTATAAATGAACCACATAAAAAAATATTATATCATACATGATCTTTTTAATATTTCTTTGTTAATAATATTTCAGTACTATCATTATTTCAGGTCTTAAATAATTCATATTTGATTTATATGCTTGGTTACGTAATCCATATGTTTTAAAGATGGGATGTATTTGATTTATATCCATAATGATATTAAGTTATTAAAAATTATTTTTAATCATAAAATGAATGTTTTTCTTGAATTTTTTGGAGGGGGAATAAAATTCATCACGTTCATGGAGAGGATAATCTGGGCGTACACACGAGTGACAATATCATTGTGTTAATGGTGAAAACATTTGTAATTGGATGGTATATCATATATAAAGAATCATTAAAATGTTATATTTATGATTTACATCATTAATTATCATTATTATACCCATACAAATAATGATTTTTTGAATAAAAAACTACACCACGATGTGGACAATGTAATCCGTACGTATGCACTCATGATGACTTGTTATTCATAGGATGGTAAGAATAATGAATTTTGTTGTAACATATTTATAATGAAATCATAATATTTATATTGTACTTGAGTTATTATTTTGTTATAGAAACAAAAAATAATGATAAATTGGATGAAAAAAACATTGAAAGAGGTGGGGAAATTGTTACCTCTTCTTCAGGTCTTTTATTTTTAGTTGATCAAAATGGAACCATAAGTTAGCCTTATGATAAATGTATGTCCTCTAGGTAAAATTTGTGGAATTTGGGAGGATATTTTAGAGGGTTTTTTCAGAGCCAAATGGCATTGGATTTGTGATTTTGAGAGAAGAGGACATACCATTTTATATGAGATATGAGGGTCACTTTTGGAAAACCTTGAAATATTTTTTTATTATAAAATGAAATTCTATTTTTAATGGCTCCAAAAGAATTTATTTCGAGTAAAAGTGTAACACCCTAGGTAAATAATGAATATGAAATTTTCACATTAATCCATATTTGTGAATAAAATATTAATATTAGTTTAAAGGGGACACAATGCTTGATAGCTTACCCAATACGCAACAACGAGTTTCTTGGGAATCATACGTAGCACTATAATAATAAAATAATATTATTTTAAATTGTATTTAATGCCTATCCATTGTAATGTTGGGATTGAATATAACCAATTACAAATTGATTTTATATGTCGGTCAAATATTTTCACTTTTTGCAGTAAATGTTAGTGGATTAAAAATGCTAAATAATTCAATTTTAAGCGTAAAAATTCTAATATTATTTAAAAGGTCGATTAATCGCATTTTGATGGAGAACCTATTTTATATCCACTGATTGAAAATATTATGTGTTATATTTGACTAAATAAAATTCTTCTTTAGATTCGGGGCATCAAAATTTATTTTGTGAAAATTTTTGGTATTTTTCCGATAAAGTTCATTTTTTAATGATTAGTGAAAAATGTTATATTTTAATTCAAATCCTTTTTTTAATATAATTTATTTATATGATTAGATTATCTTTTGAATTGTTTTTAAAGTTAAATTATAATATATTTTTACCATTTAATCGAATAGTGTTCATTGGAATTAATTTCACTTTGAAATTGGACTTAAACATGTATCAATCTTTTAATAGATATTGTTTCTTAAAAACACGCTATTCGTTTGGAAAAAAGGAATTAATTATTTAATTAATTAATTAAACTTATATTATTTGAATTTTGTAAAATAGGCATCATTTTTTAATTGGGAATATCAAATATATCTTAGGGTGAATTTTTGGTATTTTTCTGAACAACATCAATTTTTGATGAATAGTGAAACTACAAAGTAGTAGTTTCAAAACAGTTTTTTCGTTTAAATGAAACATTACCACATCCGTGGTTTGAATTTCTAAAATCCGACAAACATGTTTTTCATTAAGTAAAATTTTGTTCAATGAGATTAAAATAATTTTTGGTGAATAGTACCTTTTAAGTTTTATTAATCGCGATTGAAGGTAATTAGTGTAAATTTAGGTAAAAATTAAGTTTTAATAATATGAAATGACCTGGACACATGTCCTACCCTCATTGGATGTGTCATGGCTGACTAAGAAAATCCATGGGACAACATGGGGACCCCATGGAGCCACATTGGCAGAAAAATGACATAAATAACTTTTTATTTAATGTTAAAATAAAAATGTCACAAACATGAGTTGTTTTACAAAAAACAATTGTTAAATGGGGTTATAGAAGTGATATTTTTGACTATAAATATTAATTAGAAATCTTAAAATATTTCCTACATCATGATATTTTTTTATAATTTTAGACTTTAAATAAATTAAATTATTTATGACACCGTGATGATGAAGTGATTACCTCATAAATGTTTGATTTAAATAAAATGATAAGATATGGTGAAATCTATGTCTTACACTTGTAAAAAACTATTGAATTGGTGGATTTCGAAACCTTATCACATTATCCTAAAAATTTATACTTTTGGGACATTTTAAATATGAAAATAATTTTATAATAAATTAATATTTTATAACGTTCCAAGAGTACCCTTCCTCTCCTCTTATAAAAGGCCCCCACCTCTACCACCTTACCCATACCTCTCAAACCGTTGGCTTGGCCAACCCCTTCCCATTTCATCTCTCCACGTCCCTATCATCATCATTGAAGCCTCACATTGAGCAGAATCCTTTCCAAGGAATCCTTTGAGCTAAAATCAAGGAGAGTTCCCCGATTTAAAGGAGATTAAAGAACGATCGAGTCATGTCGGACACGAGGTAAGGGATCCAACCCCTCTCTTTCTTTTTAAGTATACTCTATTATGTCATTACTTTTAAGCTCATATTACTAATAATTGATATTTTCTTTTATATTACTCTTACTGTACTTTTTTATGTTCATATGACGAGACACCATATTTTCTCTCATCAATCTATTTTGGAAGTTTGGAGTGGCACCGTTAGGCTACTGAATTTTCGTAAGAGATCCAACCTCTCTCTTTCTTTTTAACTACTCTCCTTTATGTCATTATTTTAAGATCCTCTTTGTTATGTTGGGGGATGTTCTTTTATATTCCTCATGATGTACATTTTACGTTAATATGTATAGATACCCTATTTGATCTCATATATACATTTTTGGAAGTTTTAAGTGGTGTTGTTAGGCTGCCGAGTTTCTGTAAGGGAATTTTCATCTCACTTTTATTCCCATGAGATTTATGCTTTGTTGGCCACCATTTCCATTGATTGGTATATATACTACCCATTACTCCACTATTTGTGTAATATAATTTCATTTATTAGTATCTATATCAATGATGTATTGTCCTTCTTTCATGGGGTGTATGTTTTGAAAGATACCCATGTCGGTAAGGGAACCTTTCACCCTCCTCTTTTTAAAAGACCTCTTCTGTTGGGTCTTTTTATTTACATATTGTTATACCGGGATATGTTCTTCTATATCCTTATTGATGTAAATTTTATTTTTCAAGTGATGGGATACCCTTTTTGTCTCTCATCAACTCATTTTCTGAAATTTTAAGTGACACTGTCAGGCTTTCGAATTTTTGCAAAGGAAATTCTTAACCCAATTTTGATTCAATAGAATAAACTTGCACTCCTTGAATATGTCGTTCTATGAATATGTGTGAATATCCTCTAATTTTTTTACACTTAAATTCCACTTAAATTTGGTGTATTATTTTATCACACATAATTATGTAATTGATTTATCCTTAATCCAGGGGTACTGTCTTTGTAAGGGTCTTCGTCTCAGTCTCCATTCATTGAGGCATATTTTGTTTTATACACAAATTTCTTTTATACAGTGTGTAAACACCTTTGAATTTTAATTTATTCTAAAGGAATCTCTTTTATATGAATCGTTTACTAAACGACAAAAGGTAATGTTTTATTTTTGTCGTACGTATCCGGCGACAATGACTTCTTCGCCGCTATAACCATTATTTGAATTTCGGCTTCCTCTACAAGACATTACATTTTTTGAATGAAAAATAAATACCATGTTTTACTTTTCTTTTATTTTTGTATTAAAAATGTTTTTCAGAATGTTTTTATATCAATGTGATGTATTGATATCTCGTGATTGAAAAGTGGAAATGTTATGTTTCCTTTATGCTTGTTTTATGTGATATGATTATGTTATAGTTCTTGGGAATTGTTATGAAGATGGGTGGTTCCGTGATAAACTATGGGCGGGTGAGCCCGATATAGCTCTCCAATGCATAGGGTTAAGCGAAGGAGTTAAACGTTATGGTTTCTCCGAATATATTTAGGTAATATACTATGATGGGTATTCCAAATGTAACCAAGAGGGTTACTCGCTACGTAAGAATGTTATGAATGCCTCATGTTACCTTTATGTCTTATGATTTCTATGAGTTATTCATAAATCTTATTATTTCATGAGGTTTGTAAATGTGATTATGTTTTATGAGTAATGTATGATCTCATTGATTCTTATATATACATGGACTAATGTTTTTTTCCGTATTTTTATAACCCTCACTGAGCTATTTATGCTCATCCCACATTTTTTTGAAATTTTTTTTATAGGACATAAATTTGAATAGGGTCAAAGATGGGATCAAGGAAATTTCAAGCCATATAAAACAAGGAACTAGAAATGACTCTTTTGTTAAAGAGTTTTTATTTTTGTGAAAAAAATGGAAGCTGAGTAGATGTGTCTACTTTGTAATCATTGATATGTAATAATCTTGTCCTAATTCTCTAAAACTCTAAACCTGAAAAGATCCTCAATATGAATTATTCATTTTATTCAATAATAAGTAATGTTTAATGTCGAGGACATATAATAAGGAATGTATTGGTAGAGAAAATATCACCTAATTTGTTTTAGATAGTTCTTGGTAACCATATTAACCTTATCTATTAGATTTAATCCATAGTTAAATTGTTTAGCTTTTACTAAGTATTATACTATTATTATAATAAATGATAAATAAACATACTATAAAAATCCAAGAAAACCCCAATTAATTCATTATTGATATATCTATCCATATATAATTCTTTTGGACAAACGTTATTTTTTTAAGAATTTTATATCATTTAGTAATATAGAACTTTTTTTAAAAACTCATTTACGTCAATTTTGACACTATTTGGTTTTTGGTTTTTGTGGTAGTCATAAAAATTTTATCTCTTAGATAAAAGATAATTTATTCAACCCTAAAAAGTAATTTCATCATATAAAATTAGTTTAATTCATCATAAATATCAATTTACATTTATTTGGATATTTATAATATCATTTATTTTAATCATTCATCAATAATTTAATTAATGTATCATCATTGTTTCTAAAATTATTTTAATTATATAATGTCTAAATTTTTTGAATAAAATATGATTATGTATGAAAGATATTTAGATTTGTAATGAATATTTATAGATGAATTTATCATATTCATAAACTTATATTAAATATGGTTTTGATTTTAAACAATGAATTGAACACTTTTAACTCATCTTTAAATAAAATAATAATAAACGTCCTATTCTAATCCATGTGTAAAAAAATGATCATATTTTATTACTAAGGTTTATTTTGGTGGAAATACCCTTATATAATTGAATGAGTACATGTTTTAGAATAATTAGAATATCATTTTTACCTTTAATTACCTTATTTACTTCTAACGGTGGTAAATAAAGGTCAAAATTTACTATTCATTTAAAAGTATTATCATCATATTAAACCAAATGTTACATAATTATGTAATACATTTGTCTTGGATATTATATATTCAATTCATTGAAGTGTTAAAATTATGTTTCATTCAAATTTGCAAATGCGCCTAGAAGGTGGGTAAAAGACTGTAGAAGTTCAATAATTTTGTATCAATATAACATTATTATAAAATGACTCCAATGAATTACATTGACCATATATTGGTATTATGTATCTATTTTTATCTAATATATATTTAATGAAAATGAATATCTACTTAAATAAAAAGTCATTTTAAAACTATAACACAATGTTTTTCACTATTCATCACAAATTGAATGTTTTTAGAAAAATGCCAATAATTCAACAGAATTTTATTTAGATATTAGGAATCCAAAAATGAAGTCTATTTTGAAATAAATAATTTATAAAATTTCAAAAATTTGGAATTACTATTCATTATGGATAGTTTGATTATTCATGGTTTGTTAAAACACAATGTTAAGTACAACAAAACATTTTACATTATTTAAAGGGAAACTAACCATGTAAGACTAGGGTGTGACATTTTGGATTAATTAAACTATTTTTATATCCAAATATAATAATAAAACATTATTATTTAAAAATTCATTTTTACGATTCATCTAATAATTCACATATATTTAAAAATTGATTAAAATTTAAAACTATTATAATTTTAACATCCAAATTATAAAAAATAAAACTCAATTTTTAGAATAATTTTTAGTAGTAGTAAATTTAATATAATAATATATTAATTAATGTTTTCACAAAATCTGTCACACTCAGCTTATTTACAGGCACAAATAATTTTTGGAGTTTTAAATTTGGATTTTCTAATTTATGGAATTTTAATAAGTATATAAACATATCTAATAAATTTTTATAATTTTATAACTGATTTTATGAATCCATTGGTAAATTTAGAATTTCAAATTTTATATTATTATTCATAAAATTTATATTTATAATGGCCCAATTGATTATATAAATTCTGAAAATTCAATATATTTTGTTTATTCGTCATTCATGTTGTTTTAACTCAACGATGTAAATAATAACTAAAACTTTCACATCACATTTCATGTTATTGTTTTCTCCTTACTATTTTTAAATGTATAATTTAATTATAGGAGAACATAATGTCACATAAATATAGAAACATTTTTTGTATTATTGTGGGGATATTATCAAAATACCTAATATAATTAATAGAGTTGTTTTTCATTAAATAAAAAATATATTATTTTTAAAATAACATAATGATTGTTTTACTTATGTGATTCATGTGTGTAAGAATATTTTGAATTCTAAAATATAAAACACATTTATAATCATATAGACAATTACATATATTAATGTATTTTTTATTACAATTTTGAATTCCTTTTATATGTTATCGATCATTCCTGTTTCCAATATCTTATATTGCCCAACATCATCTATTTATAAGATATTTTTGTATATATAACCAACGAGGGCTTCATAAATATATTTCAATATTATATACATGAAGCTTATCTTTTATGAGAACTCACCCATATATATATATTTATCCCATCATCCTATGATGTCCAATGATTGATCTTTAATCTTACCTTTAACAGATTGAAGGATCCTATAATATTGACAATCATCCCGTTCATGATATCCCATAGAGAAATTCAACATTACATTCAGTTACTCATTATATCTCCTTATATTATTGTAATTTTCCTCATTTCTTCATCATAAGAAAATAATATTTGTATTTAATAAAGCTTCAATATTTCATTGATTTTTACTATATAATATTAAAAAGTGAGATGTATTTCTATGTAGTGATATAGTGAGAAGTAATTGTGAGATATTATCCAATAATCTATAAGATATTAGGAGCTTGAGGTTTATTTGGTTGACCAGTTGCATAATCGTCACTGATGTTCTCCCATTTAGTTGATGGTATATATAATTGTTTCATCATTTCCATGTTAATTATTCAATATTAATGAAATTTTTTGTAAAATCAAGAAATATTATATGAATTCAAGAATATCCTACATCATTGTATCTAAACAGAAGTATTCTTTTATGTTTATATACATAAAAATTCTTCCTAGGTTATAATGAATATTTACCTATGTGAAACAATCAATAAATCGACCTTTATTCTAGGATCTAATGGTACGTATTATCATGTAACAAGTCATAAAACACCATCTTCATCAATATAGGTCTATATGATTTTAACATTAATTTTTCCACCATTTATTTTTTCTAGACATCATCCCATTGAGAATCCATAATATCGTATATAATATATGGGTGAGTAATCATTTGATTATGGTTGGATGTTTCGCCTCTAATTGTGATTCACATACTTATCATTTATATGTCTATGAATATTTGATCCATATTATTATAAATCATAGATAATGATTCATTTTTATTTCAAATTAATTTTTTCAATATTTAATTTTAATTTTTTTGGTTATTAAGGTTTATAGTTTTATAGTATTAGATTATATCCAACTATCTTCACTGGTACATATTTATATCCTTATATGTGAATATATTCATCAATATATTCTGATTAGTATATATGATTGATTTCTATCCTTAGATGTATAGCCTCTTATTCTCAATGATATTATTTTCATATCTATATTAATATTATGTGTTGGAAAACTATTATCATTTAGATTTAAATTTTCGTATTCATAGTGTTTCAATTTATAAATTTGTAAGAGTATAAATCCTACTACCTTCATTGACGTGTAAAAATATATCATAAAATAATCCCTATATGGTAGTTTTGTGAGTAAAAATATACTTTTATGACCCGTACATAACTCCCTAAATATCTATTCTTATTTGTATATAAGTTATGGATTCATCCCTACCCCTGTTATCTTGGATATGGAGTTTTAAAATCATTAAATGTTTCACAACATTATCAATAGTACTTTTCTATTTTCGGGAAACAATTCATCTCTATTATAGATGTAGGTCATTGGAATTTTTTTATCTCGATTAGAATATGGGTAATATAAATATCCCATTTATTTTGTGGCCAACTGTCAATAATGTAGACTTCACTATCAAAAAGTTAAATTTATATTAATTTGTAAGAAACTCCCCCACTAACAGAAATAGTAGAACAGTATTAACATCTCTTCAATTTCATTATTTATTTTTTTAGTATATGTGAATATCATCACGTATGAGAAAAATAAGGCAACCAATATAATCTATAATTACTATATTGTTCATGACTGTGTATATTTATGGTAAAATATTGTATCCAAATAGCATCATAGTGAACTCATAAATTATATGTCTTGAATGAAGGAACTATTTAAAATATCTCCCATTTCCAAATATAATTATGGAAATCTCAATCAAAGAGATACGTCTTATAAGAATTTACCCCCAGACAATAGATCAAATACGTAATTAGTTATTGTTAATTCATGCCTAAAATTATTTACATTATTTCATAAACATGATAATTAATATTGATATTCATTTTCCAATACTTCTGGAATTTTTTTTTACTATGGACCCCCATAAAGAAGAAATTTGTTGAAACCCATCAAGGGGATACATTGATTTATATTCATATAAATTTAATTTCAACTGTGATAATTACATTGATTTGTCTCTATCATGTGAAAAGAATACCATTCATCCTAATGCAAAAATTTGAAAATATAATAAGGAATTATCAAATATATATTCCTTATTTTCATTGAAATTTTATGTGATTATAAAATATACTTGTATATAGGAATTCATTTTCATTTAAATGATTGTAATATTGGTTATTAATTTAGAAATGTACTGAATTACTAGTGTATCATCAAAATATACAAGAGGGAGTAGAAATATATTTTTTGATAAATTATTCCTATAAATTTAATTAGGGGTCTTGTTTTATAATTAAAATGAATTGATTTACTTGAATATTTTATTCATAGATAACATAATAAACATATCATGTTATGGATTTTGAATATTTCTAAAAAACTTGTGTCATATAATGTAATGTATAAATCCTAAATAAAATATGACATTCAATTTTCAGGATTGAGCATATTTTTTCACATAAACTATTTTTTTCAATCCAAATATATTAATAGATATATAATATGGCCATTCCACCAAATTTTATTTGTATTTAATAAAGTAAAACTTGTTTAATTGTAATTGAATGTAGTTTTATCTTATTATCATCAGTGCTCCCTATTGTACCCAAAAATTTTAGTTCGAATTTCCATTTATATTTATCATTTTTCATCATAGAATGTCAAAACAAATATCTGTGAAATAATTAATTAATTATATGATGTAATTGATATAATATTCATAGCTATGAAATTAGGTTTTCATAAATAAATGTATGGTTTTTATTTATATTAAAGATTTTTCTATAAAAATTTAAGTATTTTAATTTAATTAATTATTTATATTTATCTAAATATAAAATATTAATACATTAATGATTATTATATATAATGAAGTCTAAATTGAATTTTTCATTATTTCTAAATAACATAATTTCTAAAAAATCCATAATGCACATATGTTTTAAAATTTAAAATTTAAAAATTTTTATATTTAAATTATCATATACATTTTCATATTTATAATCATTTTTGTCAAATTATATAATAATAATAATTTAATTTCAATGAAAATAATACGTCTATAAGGGTAATTTTTGTTACCTTGGAATACAATGAAATAATAAACATTGATTGAATTATGGTATAATGAAATTAATTTTGAAAAAGTATTACGTCAAATTTCCTCGATGAAAAATTATTCAATCAAAAATTGTGTCACGAACGCCTCCCCCACAATGACTCCACTATTTAAGGAGTGAGATGACGTCTTTCTAATTCATACCTTTTATAGTCCCCACATTGGGTAATAGTACCAATTTTATATTAAAAAATTAGGTGTTAAGAATTACCCAATAAGAAAAACATGAGAAAGAGAGGTAAATCATGAAACAATAACCAACAACTTCTAAAACATGTATAAAAAAGTAATCCCAAAAAAATACAGAAAATTAAAAATTCGACGAAAAAAATTAAAACTACATGTATGATAATGGAAATCATGGAAGTGACAGTAATGCATAAACTTCTCATGCTAAACACCAAGATAGTATCATTCGTCCATATCACCAACATGCACTACAAACCTGAATTTTTTTAGTATATACGTAGTGTGAGAATAATATTATAATCAGTAGGATTTTTCATATATCCTCTCATGAAAAATTTAAATAAATCAATCAAAAATTATTTAACATTAATGAAACCAACTCATAACCCAATATGGGATACAATGTTCCCAGTGTCACCATTGATAACACTCACCATGTACTGAATAAAATAGAGAATATAATATAATAATAGAACATAATTGGTACCCCAATCATGCTTAAACATTGATTATCTTATCTTCCCTACAGTCACATGACAAAAGCATGTCCTTCAAAATGTAATCCATATCTAATTTACTCAGGAAAGCCACCACAAAATTCACTTCATAGATCACATTACTATATCATCCCATATAACATATCTATATATTATAAGCAATTAGTTTTTGGAATCCACCTTAGAATATATGATGTATATAAATAATTTGGTATTGTACCTCTATCCATTATAGCCCAAGCACAGTGTAAGGACCTAAAATCATCATATACTTATACACATCATACCTATCATGATATTTTGGATACCATATCAAGTATAACATTTTTGTGAAATAACCACAAGAAATCACATCCATATACACATATATATTGAAAAATATCCACCATGGAAACAGGTACAAGTACAATTATAATATATAGAATTTATAGTTGCATTCACCCATTCATCATCCCCCAATGATGTTGGGGAAAACACCCTAATAGAGTCTACTCGGTATCAGTTTCCCAAACCTACATTGATGGTGATGTTTATGAATTCATAGAATATAAATTGTATAATATTTTTCAACGCAACACTATAGGGGTAATACTGTCAAATTCTATACTATAGATAATGTCTCATAGACTCTTGGATAAGTAGGTTACTGTTGGATATCCTAAAAAACATAAAATATAACAAGGATACATTTATTACATCATCCATTTTTTATTTACCTTTTTAAATTAATTGAATAACCATTAAAAATTATTTTATACTATTCCCAATTATATTACATTTAAATACATTACATTTAACAATATATTAATTTCAATTTCATTTAAAAATAATAGAATCATAGTGATTTATCAATATTAACATATTTTATGCTTTTTCATTCATTCATGAACAATATATTTGGGTTAGAATTTTTCTTTTTAATTTCATAAATAAAATTCCAAATACTCTATAAAAATATCATACATTACCACCAAAATAGTAAGTGAACAAATCACCTCCAACAACCTCAAACTGTGGGGACTAGAATTTAAAAAAAACGTGAAACTCATCCATCATACCTTAAAGAGATTCCAAATTTATCATACCATATCTCAGAATTTCATTAACAGTTAAGCAATATATAAACATATTATATCACCTATATTGGAATCCCTATCACCCATATGTGTACAATGATCTGTAAGACTATCACATTCATCATGTTTTACCATAAAATCACGGCCTCCCCACCCACATTCCATAATTGCCATCCTAGGATAAGACATAAAAACCTCACATCACAACCATCCATCCAGACCCATATATAAAATTATCCCTCTAGTATAAACCATACTAGGCTCTAGTCAGATTTCTGGAAGAATAAAACATTGAATCACAATAGAATCTACCCTCAAAATAAGTCATTTATCTCTCTCATGAAAATGAGAAACTCCTGCCCTGTAAAATTATTGGTAATAAAAAACATTTTTTATCCCCTCCTAAATTTATGTATTAATTATTATCGGGATCTAACATTAGAAAAACTATGTCATCAAGCTATAACAAGCTATCAATGGAAAACCATACCCATAGAATTTTTTATACTTTAAACATACCTAGAGATGCAACATTATCAATTAACATGCCTTTTCAATTATTATGTTCATGAAAAAACATGAATCAAATTATTTATTAATACCATTAATCATATGAAGATGAATTCAATTTAACATAAGCACTGTATTGATCTGATTGTCATTAAATTACATTAACCAATGAATTAAAAACATTTATATATTTATAATTATTCATTAGCTGGTTAATTATCAAATTACTCCAAATTTACAACCTTTTAAATTTATATAATGGTAAAATAAAAATTACAATATACTAACTACAAAATTCATAAATATCAAACTATCTTGATAAAAAGCTGTAATTCACTGTCACAGTACAAAAAAAGTATCATCAACATATGATCACTTTTAAATTTCATTAATCTATCTTAAGAATTATTAGATCAATTTATTTGACATTAAAAGAATTAAAACATTATAAATTTAGGATTTCACCTAAATAAAAGAGAATAATCAAATCTCCATCAAAGAAATCCAATAATTTTCATTATAAGAGAATGAACCATATTTTAGATCTCATGTAACCTCTCTCTTATGATCTACATCTATACAATGAATCTGTGACACAACTACCCAGATAATCCATGAAAACCGCATTTTATAAATGGGAGAGTAGTCTCTAAAAAATGGATTGAAGAATCTATAGGAAAAAATTTAATCTAGTACTAACCCTAATAAAAGTATAAAGATGTCAACTTATATTTCCAACGATAACTTAAAATTGAAAAGGGAATCCCAGGACTTATCCCCACTGAAGGATTATGTTTTATGCATGGTTGGAGCATGTAATATATTGATAACTATAGGGATATTATAGTTTGATAAACCCCTAAGATACATTAAATTTTATGAACATGTTTCACAAGATATATACATGTCGGTTAAACACTTTTACATGTTTTTTAAATGCCCACCATTCATTTTAGAGAAAAAACGTGTCTCTATTTATTAATTAACAATTATTATTTATGTGTCATACAGAATCCTATGCACGTACCTTAACCATTTTGAACCAAGAATACAAGGTGTTTAATATTAAAATGATATGTATTCACCATGATATAATCATTTAAAAACTGAATTCATCCTGAACACTTCCAAGACTCCTAAGAGCACCATGATTCTCATATACACACAAAGAGTGAGTATACTCAGATCCTGGAAATTATATTATAAAACTCTGAAAACTATTGAAACCATGAGAAATTATACCAATACAATATATGAAATGAGAAGGGGTCATTCGAAAAACGTCCACAAAATATACATCCCAATCTTATTTCAACCACATGAGCAAAACCACATTACTCGAGGGTAATGATCACAAAACAAGGGAAAAACCAAATAAATCTCCTAAACACAATCTTATTAATGATACCTATAAATCTATAGTAAATACATAATATAAAAATAGAGGAACAAATCTAATAACCGATAAAGGTCCATAACCAAAAAACAATAATGTTACAATAGAAGAGATAATCTTAAAATAGCTTGTGTAATTGATGAATATGTGACCCATATTCCATTTTACTATCTTCTACACCATGATCACCTCAAAAGAAATGAACCATGGTAATACTATAGCTGAAAAACACCTTATCTTGGGTCCATGGATTTCACAATGTCACAACTCAATTTTCACATCTTTTAAAAAAATTATTGTGCCCCAATATATGAAATATCGTTCTTTAGTATGATAATTAATATGTTGTTATATGTGAGAAACTCTTGGTATCTATTTCATCTATGGGGGACTTAAATTTTATACACCACCACACCATCACAAGACAAAACCTAAAACATACAAACAATTTATGGAAGATTATTACTCCCTCAACCAAACCTTCACATCCATTGATTGGGAGACACCTTCAACAACAAAAGATCATTAATGTAGACGTATCATGATATAATTCATTGATTTTCAATGAATTTATGATGATCATAGGCGTCCTTAATACTATAAATAATTACATGAACCATATAGGTCATCTTCTGTTCAATTTTATTACACAAATGTATTTCATCTCTGACCCACATCCAGCACAACAGATAACAGAATGATTTGCCGTAAAAAGATTAAAAAAGTGACATACCAGTGGTGGAGTGCAAATTTGTTTTGTAATAAAACGTGATCTAGAGAATGTGACTTATCCACAATCCTCTGAAATCCATAATAAAAGAGAATAAAATCTATTTCATAGTCTAGATGGAGTCTTCTATCTAAACATCCATATCAGGATTAAAAGTAGTGATAAAGGATTAATAAGAACCTATATCATGCTAAAGACCTGTCAATACCCTAAATGTAAAATTTGGATCTTGATTAGAGATGAATGTTATTGGGAATCTATTATTTTACACAACCTACTCTAATACACCCTAATAAACCCACCACAAAGTTCAAGACCATGATCACTGTAATGTGGGATGCTTTCATAAAATGATATACTTTATCCCATATATCATCATATCCTCCCATACCTAGAGAAAATTTATTAATGATGTTCATTGATATTTATCAACACATGCACCGGGGAACACATAATGGATAGATCAAACCACAAGGATCATGGTTCTCATCATTCACCTTATGGAAAAAAACATTGAGAAAAAAATAGTTGAACTACATACTAAAATCCTGGACACAAAAAACTGACCTCTCAATGATCTATAAATCGGGTCACGTCAGGATATACCACCAAAAGTGAACTATGAAACTATGAAAGAAGCATCTCACAAATCATTGAAGGAAACAGAAATATTATCTAGAATAAATACAAGTGATAGCTATCCTCAGACCAACCATCATATGACTCATAAAAAATGGTCTCTCCTAACCTCCACCAAAGAATACCTAGGCTTCGAATCCATGAACCATGACACCAAACATTATTGAGAATTCATATAGACAATACATCCTCTTCACCCCATCCAATTCAATGTCTAGATTCATCATTGAGAGCTCTTCCATCACTCTATATGAATCCCAAAATTCAAAAAAGGAATCACAATGTTCTTTTTTTTCTAAACACATCATTTAAAAAATATCCTATGCTTAGTTAATACAAAAATTCAATGCCATAATCATACATTAATTCTCTATAAGGGAATTTATTCATGATTATTTCTTATATAGAGAACAAAAACCTTAAGATGTTATGATATTTGATAAAAAATATCATCGATGATGTGATTTTTCAATAACATCAATAAAAAAACTACATGTGCTCCAGGGGACATCACATATCAGAATCAAAATAAGCTTCTATTCAATGATACATCAAAATACATTTTAATAAAATAATTTATGTTTCAATGGAAACCTCAAACTGAAATCCCTATACAAGAAAACATATTACTTTATTGTTGACTAACATCCACTCTATGAACTCAAAATATACCTCACACTAGTCATTCCACAAGAACGTATGGTACTTTATGGTCATGTTTTCTAAAGGATTAAATAGTCTATATAATGTAGCTATGAAAATCCATTAATATCCTTCAAAAACTTGGGAAACTATTCACCTATTACACTGTCTTGGTAACTACCAAAGCCACAACCACCTATTTTATCAATGTATCTATAGAAACTCCCTGATGGGACACCACATAACCAAATATATGGTTATCATGAGCCAATAACTAAAACAATGAAAATTTTCCAAATAGAATCTCATGGTGATGGGCACCAAAAATATAAGTCATATTCTCATCATGATCCACCTCAACGTGGAGTACACAAGGACATTTTTGATGTAATTGAGCACCATCTTATCCATGAACTCTCATAACACAACATTCACCAACCCAATTAATAGTGCTGGAGAATTATTAAAAAATTTGTAATAACTTAAAAATTGTTATTACAATGATGAAAATGAATATATTTATTCTAATTATCATCCAACATTACCCTAATATGATGATATATTGATCACAAATCAATCATAGAGACCCAATTTTATACTTTCATCTAATTGAATAAATCATCAACTTTGCGAAGATGATAGTGATTATTCACTGTAACATGGTTCATGTGTTGATAATTGATAACATGCATCAGAATATCATAATATATATTAACGAATAAAACATGTGTACCCCAAGGTGACACACTCGACCATAAAAACAATGCATTAACATATCATCGAGCTATAATAACATATATCACAACTCAAAAGGTCCCATATTATATGGATACATCGTTATTGGGGAAAAAATTGTTATATAATGATCATAAAATTGATATCCCATATAAGGGAAATTATACAACCTCATAAGCAAAGGCATCAAGGTATTCTTCCACAAAAACAAGATAATATGACAACTAAACTACCAATAAACTCATTAACAACTCAACCATCAATGATTGCAGAGACATAATACAACTTTATCCCAGCAAGTGCATCTCCACCTAATTAAAACTACTAGATATTTTTATGAATCATAGAACACAAACTTCTTTCTGAAGCAATACATGTTTTCATGCACCTAAAACAACCAATGTAACTCCCCAACCTAGAAATATCGGTGTGGGTGACTTATTTTACTACATTTGAATGACTACAATAAATAAAATACTGATTTTTTGACAACTTATCTATTCTAGAAAACCATATTACATATAATATACACATTTTACACTAGTAAATTGAGAATGAAACATAATATATAAGAAAATATATGTCTTAGAATCATTGAAAACTCATTCAATTTTCATAGCATTATAAACAAGGGGAAGTGTAACATTCCATGTAATAATAGAATAAGACATTTTAATATAACTTAATATTAATGAATATGATATTAATTTGAGAAAATAGAGGACACTATTTATGATAGCATAATCAACACAGAACAGTGGGTTTATCTAATATCTTTTGTTGCACACATGATAGAGTTATGATGATAAATAATACATTATTGGTATTTGTATTTTAAATGGTCTATATCAACAAGTTGATGTATTATAGTGAATTAACAGAATGAACTATAATATTTCGACATATTTTTATTAATTTATTTTTCTTTCATGTAATAAAATTTAGAGGCTTAGAATGAGAATCAATCTAGATTAGTGCATAAAATAGTATACTATTTTTAAAAGGTAGTTTTACCACCTTTTGTTTGATAACCCTTTTCAATTTAGTTATGGTCACTTTTATAAGTTATTTTAGGAAAAATATACTTCTTCTTTAGAAGAAGTAAATAGAAATTTACTTTCATTGAATTTTGGTATATTTTTTTTATATAATTCATATTTTAATGAATAGTGAAAAATATATCTTTTTAATTTCTAGCTATATTCTCGTCTAATTTATTTGTATTGTTATATAATTATTACTATTTTTTATTGTATTTTTAGATTATTTTAATTCATAGAATCAATTTTTGGTCACTGGAAGTAATTTCATATTTATATTAGATATTAACACATGTCAATATTATGATGGTTATTAAAATAAAAAAAAAATAGTTTATTAATTTTGAAAACATGAGTAAATTCTAAAATAATTATTATAACATCTATGTTTTCAATGTGAATAAACGGTTGACATATTTAGAGTTCAATGGTCTATATTATGTAATTAGGTCTATTTTATTTTTTGACTTGATGAATAATGACTTTAGTAATTTTATTATTTACCATGGTTAAAGGGTAGATGCTATAAATAAGTGTATAATAATATTAAAATAATATAAAACTACTATATAATTTTTCCAAATCTTATTGGATTTGATATGGTCAACCTAGATAACCTGTGGGATGAAACACTAGTTTTAGAATCTGCTTGGGTGTGATAATTACACTAATAAATAGTCATTAATAATTTTAAAAAAAATTTATACTTCATGGTATTTTTATTATATATTTTTAGACATTAAATAAATTTAATTTAATTGTGACACAATGATGTTGTAGTGAATTTTTATTAATGAAGAAATAAAATAAATATTATTATAATGATTAAAATAATTATTAATTGAAATATGTAATGTCATCCAAGATTTTTCAAGGTGCATATGACATCATATAAGACTATTTAATGGATTGGTTAAATGACATCTCTAAGATGAATTGTAGTTAAATTAAATAATTTGAAAAGTTTCATAAATAACATTATTGATATTTTATAAAAATAATAATTTATTAAATTAGTTAAAAATACTATAAATGAAATTAAATATTGTATACGATAAGGATTAAAATATCATAAAGAATCAATTAATGTAAAATTTACAACATATTTTAAAAATTATTAGCCTATAAATAATTAAAATTTTGTTGCAACAATTAAAATTAAAAGATAAAAATTATTTTTGAATAAAAACGAAAATGTCTAGAATAAAATTAATACATGTATAAAAAATATTTTCTAAGAATATTTAAAACTTTTTTTATCTTATATTAAAAATATCTCATATTGGAGCCCGTTGTATTAAAAAAATTATATTAATTTAATTATTAAATTGTTCCTCAGGGAATCCCTCCCATATCTATAAAAATTTACCCTTCATTATCTAATAATCACAATTCCAAACTCTGTTATATATACCAAGATCTACCAAATACAATTCCTTGAATTCCCTTCCCACATTAAATGGGATTTGATTAGGTTGAAAATCTTTCTTTGAGGTGCTAATCTATTCTTCAATGGATATCAACTAAAGAAGAGGTATCATTTTTCAAGAGATTGTATTTTTTTTTATTCATCCACATAATTTATATATTATTCATCCAAGATGAATCAATATCTCAAGTATTATCAGTGTCCTAGTATTATATTATTTTAATATCATCCCCTAAATCAATCTCTTCCTCCGTCAATTGTTAATGGAATTAATCATCTATGTGTACTTGTGAATTATCATCTCCACAAAATGATTAAGTTCATTTTCCATTGTCATCTATTTAGATATATTATAATTATGGAATTAATATTCATATATGTTATTCAGGACATATATATCATTGTAAATGTATAATATTTAAATTATATTTTTTCCTTCCATGAACATGAAAACAATAATGTCGCCCATGCATATGTCAAAACAATCACATATATAAAGTGATGTGAATTATTTGTATTCACCACATAACATCTATGTTATATATAAATATATGTACATTTAAATGATTATTATTGTGATAATAATATTAATATCATTATTGAAATATGAAATTACCATTATTTTATTTCAATAATGATTAATGAAAAATAATAATGTTACTCATGCTTATGTACGTCATACTATATCCATGTATAAATCATCATCCATTTCTCAACACCATAATTAATTTTATTTATAAAAATTTATAATGATTGTATAAAAGTGAAGATTATTCCATGAATATTTTTCATGATATAATGGAGTTATGACCGTATGGACTTGTGACATAAAAAATATGTTCAATATTGAATCAAGTACAAAAAGTCAACAAAACATCTTATATGAAAATAAGTAAATATATAATTTTTATAACATAGTAATATGTGATATGAAATGAATAAAATAATGAAAAATATTATCAATAAAGTATAAAATAACCTAACATTATTATTTAAAAATATAAATATTGTATGTGGTGAGTCAGACTCATGGTAAGGGACTTCGTCTCAATCTCTATTCGTAGAGGAAATTTTTTATCATAAAGACGACCATCTTTTATAAGGTGAAAAATAAACCCATTTTACTAACAATTTAATTCAATATCTTTGAAAATATATCATTATATAGTAAATTTTTTACATTCAAAATGAAAAAAGAAATTTCCTTAATGTATGTTATGATAATTACTTCTTCTCTATCTTAACTGTTATTTGATATTCGACTTACTATATAATATTAAATGTTTTTAAAAAAATTAAATATCATATTCCCTTTTTAGGTATTTTGGTATTTAATATGGTCTTTATAACGGGTAGATTATATCAATATCTTGGATTGGTATCTTATGATTGCAATGTGGAAATGTTATTTATCCATTATACTTGTTAATGTGTTATGATTATGTTGTTGTTATTTGTTATTTGTTATGTATTTGGTGGTTACATGTTAAACCACGGGTGGGTGATCCCATGATAAATTTCCATTGATCATTGTAATAAAAATTAGTAAAAAAATAATGATTTTCTAAATAGATTTATGGAATTTTATGTGATGGGTATTACAAATTTAACCATAATGGTTACTCTCCATCTAGCAAAAGAAGATACAATAAAATAATTATATAGATTCCTTAATATATGGTTATTTGGTTTTATTGCTATATAGTTTATTAGTATTCTTATAATATCATGGGATTATAAATTTTCATAGAATAAAATTGATTTTCCTTATTTTATATCCAATACATCGCTTTATCTTTTAATCAAATGTTTTTAAAATATTTTCACAAGCGATATGGATGTGTCTGACAAAGGAATATTTCATGATTATTTTTATCAAGAAAAAGAAATTAAATTTAATTTTAAAAGTGATATCTTGTAGAATAAATAGATATCCTTGTAATTTTAACTACATTGTATGAATTTGAATTATTGTGTAATTATTATTCCATAATTTTATAAAACTATAAACCCAAAAATATCCTAAATATGAATTCTCCACACACATCAAGATTATGAAATTTTCTATTGTTAGGGTCTCATAGTAGGTATCAGAGGTCAGTTTTGTTAAATTTATGGGTTAGGATATTTTATTAGAATATTCAAAAATTGTTTATAATATATTTTCTAATTGAAATTATATAGAATTTAATAATTATCATTTCTACTCATCAAAGATATATTTTTTCAAACCATATTTCCAAAGAGGAAATAAGGATTTTATGCATAACCAACGTTAAGAGAGAAAAAACCTTCCTAATCAACAATACGAGATAGTAAGAATTTTAATTGAATATATTCTATTAGTGATGGAAAAGTTTACTCAGGATATAAATGGTAGTGGTATCCATGCACGAGATCAGTTAGATTGACAATAGATGGAGATGCCAGTAGTGGGTCATTTCATGAGGGAACATCCTCCATAATTTAAGGAAAATATGACCTCATACAAGCCAAATGGTTTATTAAGGCACTAGAAAATATTTTCTATGTTTTGTGGGTGTTCAGAAAATAAATAGGTTAGTTTGGCTATTTACCAGTTTAAAGATGAATCCATTCAATGGTGTTTGATGATAAAGAATATCAATGATTGCGAGAATCATAATTCTTTATATTGGGATGAATTAGAAGGTATAATTTTGAGAAATATTTTCGTGAGGTGGTTCAACTATGGATGGAAATTATATTCATATAATTGAGGCAATATGAGTACTTAGTGGCTTCTTACGAAGGAAAATTCCCTCGATAATAAAGGTATACTCCAAATTTCATCCAAGATCTTGATAAAAAATAAATGGTTCTAACTCAATAATAATGCCAATGTATCGGAGAGAAATAGAGTCTCATTTGTTCCAAATAAATAAAAAACATGTTTAATATGAGGAGAAGGTGGAAATGGAGTTTTTCGATGATCATATGTTCCTCAAAAAACAATAGATTTATCGATCTAGCTAGTAGGAAAAGGGGAATAATTATTCTAAAAATAGTAACAGTAAGAAAATTTACTTTATAGTTTGTAAAAATTGAGGAAAAAAGAACATTAGATAAGTCTTTTTAAATTTTGGTATGGGCATCAGATGTGATATAATGGGACATAAAGCTCATAATTGCACTGAAAATGATTGGGGTTTTTTTTAAAAAAATCTTATTTAAAGTCAATAAAATTATTTATGTTCAAAGAGATGGGTCATTATGAAAATGAGTGTTTGATAATAAACTAAAATGATTTGAAGAATCTAATCTATATGCAGAATGGTGTGGTGAAATCCATTGAATCTACTTATGTAGATGTTGGCACTTCAAATGATGTTGTGTGAGGTACCTTTTTTATTCAGATTATGCCATTGTGTTTTTCTATTATGTTTCTACAGATTCATTCATTTCTGAGATATTTATTTGTAAATTGGGAATTCAATTTCATGATATAAATGTATAAATTATTGTCATAACACATTGGGGAATTATGATAAAAAAATAAATTATAAGTACTTTCATTTCCTTTTCTATGGGAAAAATCTACCACCAAAACATATTGTTTTTCCTAAAGTATAGTTTGATGTTATTACTAGTATATATTGTATTTATATTTACCATGATGAGATTGATTGTATAGATAAAGTTGTTTCTTTTTAGAATGACTTTCATTTTCAATAAAATAATGAACTCTTAATATTGATAACATATCAGAAAGGTGAGAAACATGTAAAAGATAGAAATTAATGTTACCTTCAACATTTTTTTGTAAAAAATTGAACAATGCAGAATGATTATGATCTAGTAGAAAATGAGCATCTTTATTTGTTCATAATTAGATTATGTGGATTAATCCTAAATGTGATGTCAAATTTGCTGTTGACATATATCTATATACTAAAACAATATAAAAACCACAATATAAAAAGGATCAAATTGAAAATTTAGTGTAAAATAAGAAATTATATGATTTATTAGATAAATTTCACATTTGACCTATCACATCACAGTTGGATACTTATGTCGTTATTGTTAAAAAGAATGATTGTTCAATGAGACATTGCATTGATTATAGAGACATGAAAAACATCACAATTATAAAGAATTATCATCTTCCTCATATTGATGAATTTTTTTATTTTCACCAGGGTTTAAAATATTTATTAATGGTTGACTTTTGGTCAGGGTACCCTCAGTTGAATGTAAAAGAAGAAGAAATTCTACAGACAACATTTCATACTAGATATGGCAGTTATGATTTTTTAGTTATGTTTTTTGGTTTAACTAATGAACCTGTTGTATCATTGATGTTACAAATAGCACAATCCATGAGTTATTGGATGAGTTTTTAGTTGTGTGTATTGAGGATTTTTTAGTATATTCAAAATTTTAAGAGGATAATGAAATTAATTTAACCATTTACTTTCATACCTTGAATAAAATAAATTATATTGGAAATTCTGTAAGTTTTATTTTTGGTTACTACAATTGTTTTCCTAGTTCACATTATTTTTTGAATATGAAACGAATAATTATCCAAAAAAATGTTATTGATGAATTACCAAGACCAATATTATAATCGAGATTCATAGTTTTCATGTTTTAACATGATATTATGAAAACATTGTGGATAATTATTCAATGTTATCTAGCTCACAGACTATGTTAACTTGAAAATGTGTTAATTTCATATAGATGAAAGAATTTGATAATTTTTTTCCGGAATTGAAAATATGATTGGTGAATTTGTTGGTTCTATAATTACCTTCCTAAAAGAATAAATAGATAACTTTATTGATTCTTTATTGATAAAAAATGGATGTGTCAAAACGTACAATGACCAGTTAATTGATTATGCTTCACATCAGTTGAAAACTCATCATTTAAATTACCCTACATCTATTATGGAATTAGATTCCACTATTTTTAAATTAAAAATTTTGGGGAATCATATGATTAGTGTATAATGTTAATTATATAGTAATATAAAATGTTTGAAGTATATTTTAAATTGGGATAATATTAACACGAGACAAAGAACATAGATGGATCTATTTAAAGATTATGATTGCACAATTAATTACCATCCTGTAAAATCAAACATAGTGGCTGATTCTTTGAGTCATAAAATAAATTCTACATTAACCATGACATGATCGAGGTGTGATAATATGGTTAATGATTTTTTGAATTATTGACTAGATGTTACTGGTATAGGTAATTCCTCCATTTTTATAATGTGTAAGTTAAATCATCTATATTATATTGAATTAAGAGTGCACATAAGGTTGAAAATGAGTTTCCGAAAAATGGATTATTGGTTTTAAAGGGTAAGTCACCAAAATCTAACATTGATTAAATTTAGTTTTGAGGTTAGGTAAGGTATTATTTGTGCACAATGATTAGAATTTAATGATATATTTGTTATGTGAAAATCATAGATCGCCATTTTTAGTACATCTGGGTAGCACTATGATTTTTAGATACCTTCGGGAATATCACATGTGTGATTGGATGAAAATAGATATATATAATATTACCACAATATGTTTTATATTTCATTTGGTTAATTAATAGTGGAAGTAATTGGAAGGTATTATTCAACCATTTCCAGTGCTAGAGTGTATATTGGTAAATAAATCCATGAATTCAATTCTGAGATTACAAAAGAATTATCATGTTAACAATGAAATATGGGTTATTGTTGATGTATCGACTAAATATTATCAATTTCTTCCTTATCAATATACACTTCCTCTAGAACATCTTTTCCAATTGTAACTTAAATACATAATTAGGTTACATGGGGTTCATCTATCTATTTTATGAAATTGTTCTCCAAAGTTCATTATAAATTTTTTGTAAATTCCTTTGTAAGTCATTGTGTACTGAATTAGATTTCAGTACAACATTTCATCAAAAATCATATGGGATGTCAGAATAAACAATTCATACCATGGAAGAAATGTTTTGTGCATGTTCAATAGATTACCAAGGATATTTGGACTAACCTATTTATTTGGTAAAATTTTCTAATTATAAATATTTTCATTCTAGTATATAGATGGATCAATTTTAGGAATAATATGGAATAAGATGTCGAACTCCATCATTTTGGGTTTACCTATGAGAAAAAAAGTTGATGGGACCATAATTTGAAGAAGAAATAACAAAATAAGATCTGTTGATTTAGAACACATCAGGACACCATAGAGAAAGTAGAAATTTTATGATGATAATTAGAGGAAGGATATTTATTTAATGGTACCTGATCATATATTTCAAAAATATTCACTATAAAAATTATGAATGTATTTTGTTCAGATGTGGATGATGAGTCCATAGTTCATTTGTCCTTAAGAAAACCCCGATAAAGTTGGATCAGTTTATTACAGAGTCACATTACCTATTCATTTACTCCTGGTAGACAATTTTTTTTTCATTTTTCAATCTTTCAATTTTTTTTCCTGTTCTATATCATGTTTTCAGTCAAAATTTAGTTCAGTTGGAAGAGACAAATTCTTACGATGAATGGCCAGTCTAGATACATGACTGTAGATAAATGTTTTTTATAAATAATATGCTTCATATGATTTTTGATTTTGGGCATAAACCCTATCGTAAAATTGGTTATATGATAATATGATTATTTTATGAAGGATAAGTACCACCACATATTTGATAAGTGAATAAAATTGTGAGGTTTAAATTTCCTAAAGGGGGAAGGACGTAACATCTCTTTTAATTATAGAATAAGAATAAAATTTCACTATTAATATTTATGAAAATTATATTAATTTTCTATAGAAGGGGAAGGTATGTGTGATAGCGTACATGACCACAACATCTGGTTTCTCCAAAATTTCATGTTGTATACAAGATTGTTTTATAACAATAAATTATACATTTTTTGTATTATTATTTTAAATATTAGTTATTACCTAGCCATTGTATTGACAGGAATGAATAGATCTAACTATATTATGTTTACACATGTAAATTTAATTTGTTTAATTTAATATAATAATTTTTTTTTGCTTAAAATGAGGATAAATCTAGTTTTAAGCCTAAAATTCATCAACATTATTAAAATAGAGTTTTTCCTTCTTTGAATGGAGAACCATTTTTAAAAATAGTTATTTTCACTTTTAGAATATATTTTTGAAAAAGATAACTTCTTATTTATAGGGAATATATCAAAATTAACTATGGTTGAATTTTGGTATTTTTCTGATAAAATTCATTTTCAATGAAATTTGGAAAATGTTGAATTTCAATTGAAAACTGAATTTTCATCTAATATATTTTTATACATAGAATATCCTTTAAATTTGATTCAGTGTATATTTAGATTATATTATTATCATTTAATCCCATTTTGGTCATTGGATATAAGTTCTATTTTAAATATGATATAAACATATGTTATCCTTTTGATGTTTTTTACATTTAAAAAACCCACTTTTTCTCGTTTTGACAACAAGAATTAATATTTAATTAATTACTAAAACACACATGTTTTAATTTGGAAAAATCGATTCCATATTTAGTATTAGAAGGTCCAAATTCTATAAATTGGTTCATTTTTTGAGACATTATGAATAATATCATAAGTAATTATTTTTGTTCACCCTATTTAAAGGGTAAATCTTGTAAATAAGGGTAAAAATAATATAATAATAAAATAAATCTACTATATAACTTTTAATAATCATATATAATGAGTTATGGATGACCAAAACAACCCTTGGGATGAATATGTGGCATTTTGAAGCCACATGGGTGTGTCTATGACACATATAAATTTTAATATAATATAAATGAAAATATATTATAAAGATATATCTTCTTAATAAAAAAGTTAATATGGGTTTATATAAGTGATATATTTAATTTTAAATAATCATTATAAATAAAAATAGATTTTCTACATCATGGTAATTGATTAGGATTTTTGGATAATAAATAAATAAATTTAATTATTACATAATAACAAAGCATTGATTGGTTTATTAATAAAGGAATCAATGAAATAATATTACAATTATTAAAATAATATTTATTTGATATAATTAATATAATAGATGATTTTTTTTGGAAAATAGGAAATTTTATAATTTTATTCAGTTGTTTGGTACGATGATAAATCATTATTAGATTTTAGATAAATTCAATTATGAGTATAGTGTCAAAATTGAAATAATTGATATTTTAAAAAAAATAATAATTTATTAAATTAGTTAATAATAATTAATATAATTTAAAATTATTTAATGGATATCATAAGGTATAATGGTACATAATGTATCCATATATGGGAAATTTTCCCCATATGAGTAAAAATTATATCCACTAAATAAGTACTAAATTTAAAATAAATAATGTTTCTAAATTCACAAATTTAATTTTTTTTAGTATAATTATTAATTAAAAAGAATTATTAAAAATAAATAGAAAATCTATTTTTAAACTAAAAATAATGAATTGTCTAAAATTTAGTGGATGATAAAATTTTGAACTATCCTTATTTTAGAATTTAAATATCCAAGGATGGATCAATTTGATTTAAAAAATTAATTTATATTAATTTAATACTATAAGTGTTTAGAATAATTCCCTCCCCTCTTATATAAAAATGTACTCTCCCTTCTCTAATAGACACACTTAAAATGATTGTCTTGGATAAGCTCTATTAAAATATGATCATTTAACCCTCTCCAAAATCTTGAAGAATTATTTTATGCATAATACCAATATTTGTGGTTTTATGGTGTTCTTTATAGGCGATCAACCAAATAAGAAGAATCAGTTTTTTAGAGATTCTATTTTATTTATTTCTCTATTTCCTTTAAATAATTTTATTCGATGATTAAATAATAAATACAATATCAGCAATATTATTATTATGTTAATATCATAAAAAAATCCATCCCTACTTCCATAAAATGGTAACAAAATTAATCATTCATGCGTACATGTGATTTAACACCCGTAAACATGGATTTAGTTATATTTCCATAATTTTCTATCAATATTAGTTTTAATTATGGAACTAATAATAATATGTTATATTAATTAAATATTAATAATATTAAAATAAAAATATTTCTATTATGTTCTTACTATTAATTCACATTAAAACAATATTGTTGTTCATGTGTACGTGTTAATTATCACCTCCATAAATAGATGCGATTTTTTTATTCACCATGTCACTTGAAGGAAATATATATATATGTATATATATTTAAAATATGACTATGATAGAAATAATATTAAAATAATTATGGAATTTAAAAAAATAATTACCTTTTTTCCACAATGATCATTTAAAAATTAAAACATTACTCATGAGTACATTCAACATACCATATCCATGAATATAATTTTGTGTATTATTCAAAACCAAAATTAATTGTCTTATATAAAATTATAGATTAAAGTATAAAACTGATAATTATTTCATAAATACAGTTCTATAGATGATGGACTAATGACCACATGGACTAGTGACATCAAAACCATGTTAATTTTTTAACTTATGTACCGAATATAGGAAAAACACCGGATATAAATATAAATAATTATATAATTGTTATAACATTATAATAAGTTATGTAAAAGGACTAATAAAATTGAAAAATATTCTCAATAAATTATAAACTAGTATAATACATTTATTTAGGAATATTATTATTTTATGTGATAAGTCAGACTCAAGATAAGGTACTTCATCTCAATTTTTTTAATTCAGGTATATTTTAATGTTATAAACCACATTTTTTTCAATGGTGTAAAATAAGAACATTTAATTTTAAATTTTAATAATTTTTTTTTGAATAATACTCATTCTTTATGAATATTATTACTTTGAAATTTTACTGAAGGAATTTTAATAAAATATGTGGTGAAATTGACTTCTACACCTCTATAACCATTATTTGATAGTTGAATTCCTCTAAAATATATAATGTTTTTAAATGAAATATAAATAAAAAATTATATATTTATGTATTTTTTGTAAATGGTTTTGTAAAGGGATGGATTATTTCAATATCTTGGAATGATATCTTATTATTGTAATGTTATAATTTTATTTTTCCACTATGATTTTTAATGATTTATGATTATGTTACAATTTATGGGAATCGATTATATATGTGTGTCATTATGAGGTAATCCAAGGGTTTGTGTGCCCCTGATAGTTCGCCAATTCTTTGGGTAATAAGACTGAGATAAAAAATAAGTTTTCTCTTATGGGATTTAGGGAATATATTGTGATTGTATTAAAAATGTTACGATGATGGATACTCCCTATTTATAAATGTGAAAGCTACAATGTATGTATGATATAAATGTGACAAGTTACATTCTTGATTAATGATTGCTGTGAATTTTTTAAGGATTCTTATGATATCATGGGTTTATAAATATTCATATAGAATTTTTTTCATTCGTTATTTTATATCCCTTACTGATATTTTTTTATCATTCTATGTTTTTAAATTTTTTTGAAAGGGTAAAATGTTGTGTAAGAGAAAGCAAGAAGTTCAAATTTTTTTTATCAAGAAAGAGAAATCATTTGTATATTTAAATGTTTTATATTTTTAAATAAATGGATACTATTAAATATGTATTTACATTATATAAATTAAAGTTATTATTTAATATTTATTCCCTCCTCTAAATTTCTAAAACTAAAATTATCCAAAATGTAAATTATAGACTTTACTCAAGATTATGAAATCATTATGGTTGGGTTTATACAGAAAGGAAACAAAATTAGTGTAAAGACCCAGATAATCAATGTAAGTTTATCAATTATATGGGAATTTTATGAGTCTATGAAAATTTACAACGTCAAATTCTGAGGCCCGGGGTACCCGAAATGAATTAATGACCTTCTCTTCGGGTACATTCAGTAAACGTACGTGTGGGTTTTTATAACTTTTGAGCTGTTGGATGAAATTAATATATGTGGACAATATTGAAATCACAATGACGATATTCTATTATGGATAATTTCATATCTATGGCATTTGGTTAAGGGTGAATGTTAGTTTTCATATTTTTCATTGAATAAAAAAAATTATAAAATAAGTTTTATTTTATTTGTATCCATCAAATTTTATGTTCTATAGTGGGGACCAACTAAGACTAAACTACCCATGGTTATTTCATAAAGGGGGGGGACCACCCAACTCATGAACACCCTCTTTAATGAGGGATGTGACTTTTAGATTATTTTACAATAATTATGCTTCATTGATTAATTAATGATTCTTTATTATTTTGTTCAAACAATTTTAAATTGACAACATAATTTCTTTGGGTTGGGTGCTCATTTTTTACATGGTAGAAATCATTGGTGAAACACAGGAATTGTGAGAACTTTGGAGGAACCCATCATGAAATGAAAAACATCTCCTCCAAATGAAGAATTTTGTCTCCATCAAAGAACATTAATTGGGATACAGAAAGAGGACGAAACACGAGCCTGGCTTTAGATGTTTGTTGTGGAAGATGAATGTTGGCACCCTCTTCGCCTTCACTGATTTCATATAGTGACACATAAAAGAACATTCGAGGTAGGGTTTGATGTTGATTTATGCCCCTTAACCCATTCTAGTTGACTCCCTGTGGTTCAAGAACATAATTTCTGCTTTATATCACTCTAACATGGAGTGTGCTGGCCAAAGAAACATTGCCCATACTCCCTGCAATTTTGGGATTTTTGTTGAATTTTTCATAATGGAGGAGGATGGCATCGAGTGCCTACAGTTAGAACATGTGGAATTCGAGAGTAGTGGTTGGAATCATGGTCGGTCGTGATGTAGGCGGTGGTACGACCGCACCCTCAGAGAAGGGATGCAGCCTTTCTGCCGCGGTAGAGCAAGAGAGGTGGCAGGCGGAGGTGAGCCACACTACGGGGCAGTGGCTCGCATTCGCATCGCCCGGTGAGCAAGGGTTGTGGCTAGTGTCGTGAGAGTGAAGGGAAAGAAATATTGTTTTCATCCGAGTGTAGAGGGGTAGTTCTTGACAAGACACCATTGGAGAGAGGGTCCACAACCCTCTTGGCTACGACGGATGGCGGAGGCGCGGCTGGCTTTTGGCCGGCCGCGGAGCAGCGACGGACGACGCGTTTCTGAAGATAAACCAAGGGACGACCATTTCGAACTGTCGAGATTGACCAAGAGGGACCCTCTAGGGTCCCATGTGTTGGATGGAAATCGAATGACCGAGCCATTCTATGTTAGACAGTGGGGCGTGCGTGACTCCCCTCACATGCTTCCAGATGGGGCCGCCAGACCGGGACTAAATGGGATTGGAATAATGTTGGTGTATGGTTGGGATGGATCATGAATGAATCCAACTGAGCCATCGGGACTAAATGGCTAATAAATTACAGAACGGGCATCCGATTGACCCACCATTTGTTGTGTTGAGACCACTATTATATGTCAGGACTCTGGGATACATCTTCATGGTACATTGTGGTAGTTTGAGTATTTAACAAAAGATTTAGGAGCAGACTCTACCAGAGATGACCAAGCATAGTGAGAGTACCCAATAACTGGCAGTAACATGAAAAAGGGATCCTTCGTGGGTATGGTATCGAGGATCCCAAAGGGAACCACTCTAGGAATCCATGTGGAAATACTCTAGGATCATGTTTGGATCTTCGGTGCAAGGATCTGGTGTGGGTATGGTGATGTGCAAGGATCTTCTGTGGGTCTATTGTACTATGATCTTGTGTGGGTCTAATGATGTACTGTGATCTTGTGTGGGTATGATGACTCAGGATCTGACATGGGTCTGCCTCTTAATAGTGTGATATTATTCAGTAGTTATAACTAATAATCTCTACTACTGTAACTATGACATACCATGTGTGAGCTGAGTACGTAACTATGTGGATCCTTTCCTTTTGGTAATACCTTGGTGGTATTCATCTATATGGAATACCAATGTGGTAATTACCATCATGGAATTCCAGCATTTGTGTAAAAATTGAGTTCTGGGATTTTGGTTGGACCCTATATTTCCTTGTGATCGAGATGGGTGTATATGATAACTTTGGTATATTTATGTGCATATACCTATGTAGGGTTTTCAGTTGATTTCATGCTTTGTGGTTTATCCTTGTGGATTTTGAGAGACCTTGAGGGTCTCAGGGTCACTACTAAGTATTGTTATTCTCACCCCTACATGGGATATGTCTGCATCCAGTTGTGTTTATCGCGTACGAAAGAAAGCGTTGATCAAGGCAGAGGGTACCAGGACTGGACAGTGGCCGGAGGTGGCCCAAATAGTTGTCATTGAATAGAGGATATGGGAAAATGTGGAGAGTTGAGGAGGCAATCTTTACCAACCTTTTTTGTAGGAACCTCATAGGATGACCCACTAGATATCTTTGTCTTTCTTCAGTTGTATTGTATTTCAGTTTTACTTTAACCTTTACTACTGTGCTTGTAATCCGGCCCCTCATACATTCGACACTCTTTTTTCTATAAAGTATTCATGTGAATAATATCTTTCATTGTGATTAGATGCATGTGTTTATAGGTTAGAATTGAAATGCCTTCCCGGATTTATGTATTACACCATTCGGTGCATGTCACCAACCCCTGGCCTATGAAAGGCGGGCATGGGGTAGTTACGACATGGGCTCCGGGGGATGGGCCATGAGAAATTGAAATAATAAGAGTCAGTTATACATTAAAACATACGACTCTAATATTTTTAAAGGAAATAGTGTTATGTTTTTTGATTGTGGTTATTAGTTTAGGTAATCCAGTGTTGGTGTGGTGGTCGATGTATCTATACACCAAGACCCTGAATTTATATTTCCAACTCAGTGTGTGAAAACTATGATTTTGTGTGAGTTTTTCAGGAGTTTTCTTTGTAATCTCTTTGACTCGGATCACTGTGTATAACTTATTGACCATGGAACACCTTTTTGTTTTCAGGATGCCTCCAAAAAGGAAACAAGCATGGGTACTAGGAATTGTACAAACTGATAGCCCATAGAGCAAAGAGGCATCGGTGTAGGGACCTCTTCTAGTAGAGGCACTAGTTGAGGCACCAGCAGTATCATTCCCCATTGTTCCACTGATGTCACCATCCCCAGCGGTAGAGACTGCATGCCACTTTAGCGTCATTCCCGAGTTCTAGCATAAATGGCCTCCCAGGATCAGGGGGAGATGGACCCACAGGCGGCTGAGGAATGGGTGAAGGTCATGGTGATATTATTTCAACTGGTAGGGTCACTAGCTGATCATATGATAATCCATCCCAACAGTCTTCTACAGGCAGCGGTTGGCAGATGGTGGAGCATGATGCTCCAAGTTCATGATGAGTTGATCTTTTTTTGGGAAGACATCGAGAGACTATTTTGGGCAGAGTTTTTCCCAATGACTCTTCAGGTAGTACGCATTCAAGAGTTTCTTCATCTTTAGCAGGGCAGGATGACTGTGGATCATTAATCAGTGAGGTTTACTGACCTCTTATGCTACTCCACTGATATGGTGCAAGACCCATTATTCAGGGACAATACATTCGATCCGGGACTCATGTGAGAGTTTAGGGCTTCGATGATCTAACTCAGCATCCCGACGAAGGTAGGGGTATTAGAGTGAGCCCTCTTAGTGAATAGTTTTCTCACTGAGGATCCCCAAGCAGTGAGACACAAATCTAGTTATAATATAGAGGGATCTTCTGCCGCTGATAGAATATGGATGTTATAGTGGCCCTAGAGGACCGGACCTACAAGAGGACGACCGCTGTATTCAGGTTCAGTTTTTTGGGAGCACCGGAGATAGATCAAGTCATGCAAGGAGCATATGGTGTTTCTCATGCGGCGGGAAGGGTCACATGGCTCGTGACTGCCCAACCCTCCGTACTAATGATCAGTTGATGGTCGAAGGACCTCCCTGGTAGATAGAGAAGTTTGACAGAGGAGTTATGTAGGGAACAGGCGGACGTGGCAGAAGAGCAGGCTTTGTAGCTGGTGGTGGGTAACAATTTGAGATGTTACCGCCACCACCAAAAGGAGGTCCACCCTTACCATGGATAGCAGGTGGATAGGGGTAAACTCATCTCCAGGCAGCTGAGGCCTACGACCAAGGATCTTTAGAGATGATATGAGGTATGTTCTGTGTTTTACCCACCTTAGCAGCAATACTTATAGACATATGTTACAATCATTCTTTTATTTTCACTTCCCTCATTCAGATCTAAGAGAATACGATGGAGCCATTGGCTCAATACTTATGTCTATAGACTCTTATGGGAGAAGATTCGATGATTACACACTAGTGCTGGTAGTGTGAGCATACTCTAGGAGGTGAGAGCTTCGGCTGGGATATCCTAATAGAGGCATCGAGGCCTTAAGATGTCATCACGGGTATGGAATTTTTATATAAAGTCCATGCTCATATTGGCGGTATTAGGCACAATGTACGGTGTGTCTGCATGGATGGGACCCGTTTTACCTTCACTAGTGAGATGGGAGACTTTTCATCGCAAGATGGACATACCCTGAGGAGAGTGTAGTCGACCACTCATCAGTTGGCTAGCCTCACCCTCAGAGCGGTTGATATAGAGAGTCTGAGATATCCTATAGTGGTGGACTAGAACGTGGATTTTTTCCATGATGATTTTTTGGGTCTATATATTCATAGAGTTGTGGAATTTTACATTGAATTGTACCTTCTGATGACATATATATCTACACCATCATATCAGATGGATTCCGTGATGCTTCGTTAGCTGCTGGTATAACTGGAGGACATATAGGGAACGTGATTCATCTGACCAAGTGTTTCTCCTTGGGAAGCACAAATTTTGTTCTCCATGATGGAAGATGGGATCTTGAGGATTTATGTTGACTTTCGGTGCCTGAACCGGGTGACCATGAAGAACAAGTATGCACTATATAGTATTGAAGACCTATTTGATCATCTGAAGGGAGCATAGTGGTTCTACGAGATAGACCTCAGATTAGACTATCACCGTATTAGAGTATGAGATGAGGATGTGCAAAAGACAGATTTCAGATGTCATTATGGCCCCTAAGAGTTCTTTTTTATCTCATTAGGCATGACCAATGCTCCCGCAGTGTTCATGGGTCATATGAACAGGATCTTCCATCAATACCTTAACCGCTATGTGGTGGTCTTCCATGATTTCATTCTAATCTACTTGGATACTAAGGAGTATCATGATTATCACTTCAAGGTAGTTCTCAACACACTCTAAGAGCTCTAACATTATGGTAAGCTCTCAAAGTGCCAGTTCTGGATCCGACATGCTCACTTTCTAAGAGATGTCATCTCGAAGGCTGGAGTTGCAGTTGATCCAGTAAATATTGAGGTTGTACTTTATTGGGATACAATCGGGAGTGTGATAGAGGTACAAAGTTTCTGGGGATTAGTTGAATACAACCAGAGTATTGTTCCAGATTTCCCCAAAGTTACATCAACTTTATTAGTATTGACGAATAATAGGAAACTCTTTGTACGGTTGGAGAGATGGCATCAGCATTTTCAAGAGCTGAGGAAGAGGCAATATAGTGAAAAAATATTGATGTTTCATGAGGATGGCGTTCTGTACATAGTCTACTACGATGCATCAGGGACCAGACTCAGATGTATCTTGATACAGGAGAGAGCAGTTATCACATATGGTTTTTGACAACTGATATAAAATAAGGAGAACTATTCTACCAATGAACTGGAGTTAGAAGCAGTGGTCCATTCCTTGAAGTTGTAGTGACATTACCTGAGGGGAAATCATTTTATAGTCTTCTTGGATCGGTATACTCTCAAGTATATCTTCTTGAATGAGGACGTGTACCTGAGACAATGAAGTTGGCTCTAGTTCCTGCTGAACTATGAATTTTAGATAGTCTATAATCCTTGGAAGGGGAATGTTATAGCAAATGCACTCAGTAGGAGATCTGGTTTACAGCTGCTAGGTGGGGTGATAGAGTACCTTTAGGCTTTGAAAATATAATTTGAAGATCAGGATGTAGCAGTTTTTCATAAGTCTCTCATAGTCACTCCCACACTTCATCAGCGAGTCAGTAAGGCATAGTGCGGGGACGTTGACTATGAGACATGATGTTCTCAGATTTCCATGAGTAGTGAAGATATTCCAGGATCTATTATGATATAACTAGTGTCCAGGAATGAATAAATAAGAAGCAGAGGTTGTCCTTAAATTCCTCATTTTTTAAAAAGTGATGGCAGATCATCCGATTCTAACTGGATTTATTTAGCATTTAAGATCCCAGAGTTGAAGTGGGATGGTATATCCATGGACTTCATGACTAGAATTCCTTATATATCCAGAGGTAATGAATGTATTTGGGTGATCATCGATTGTCTCAACATGTCTTCCCACTTCTTACCGATCAGAGAGCAGGGTTTAGTTGAGATATTTGGACACCTCTCTATGAAAGAGATTGTGCAGCTACCTAGAGTACCCTTGATGATTGGCTCAGATCGGGAGCATGTTTTACATCCCAACTGTGGATGGGGTTCCATGAGGCTTTTAGGACATAGTATAGTTTGAGTAATGCCTTCAATCCTCAGACGGATGTCCAAACTGAGTGTACTATTAAGACCCTCGAGAACATGCTTCATGCTTGTGCCGCAATCTTCGAAGGCAGCTGGGAGGATCACTTTCCATTGGCGGAGTTTTCAAACAAACATAGTTATCACATCAACTTTGGAATGGAACCTTTTGAGGCATTATATGGACGACCTTGTAGATCACCTTTTTGTTGGACTATCCCAGGGGAGTTAGCACTAGTGGGACAAGGGATGGTACAACCTACCACAGAGATGGAGTAGATCATTATGGAGTGGATGAAGACTCCCCTAAGCAGGCAGAAGTCTTATACCAACAAGAGATGTATACCTATGGAGTTCAAGGACGGTGACCATGTTTAATTATGGGTCTCACACCAACTAGGTTTCAGAGATTTGGCTAGGGTGTCAATTTATCTTTGAGATTCATTGGACCATTTTCGGTCTATAGTAGAGTTTGTGAGGTGGCTTACTACTTAGCTCATCCATCTTAGTTGCACCAAGTGCATGATTTTTTCCATGTATCCCAGCTGATTAGATATGTTCCTAACCTTTACCATGTTTCTGACCACATTGATCTAGACATTGACGATTATGAAACATTCTCTGAGGTTCTAGTGGAGATTGAGGATCGACAAGAGGACATCCTTCATGGGTGGTTGAAACCTCTGGTTCGCGTTCGTTGGCACGACGAGAACCTCCAGGAGATCCCATGGGAGCAGGAGGCTCATATTCATGCTCAGTACACCAACTTGTTTTCCATTTTTCTTGTGATATGGATTTCATGGTTGCAAAGCCTTGAGGTGTAGAGAATTTATAGTCTTATAAATTCCATTTATTTTTTTAAATTATATGGGAATTTCACGAGTCTGCAAAAATTGACAGAGCATGAATCCAAGGATCGATGTGCCTAGAGTGAACTTATGATTTTTCCATCTGGTATGTTCATTAAACATGTGAGATAGTTTTTGTAACATTATAAATAGGTGCTCAGAATGGAAATTTGAGGACACCGTTGAACTCACAGTGCCAATATTATCTTAATGAGACTTTAAAATCGATGGTAGTTGGTCGATGGTGAATGTTATTTTTTGTGATTTTTTAGAATAAAAAAATAATAGAATTACATTTATTTTATTTTTATACTCCCAATTGAATGATATAAGGTGGGGAATACACAAGCCTAAATCCCCTGACCAATTGAATTTTTATTGGTGGGTACCACCCTATTCTTGAACTTCCTCTTTATTGAGGTAGGTGACTATGCGATTCATTTGCATTAATTATTCCTGACCAATTGATTAATGATGCCAATATATTTTGTCCCAACTATTTAAAATTGACAATAGAATATATTGGGTTTGGATCCTCATTTTTGGATTTGGTGGAATCGTTGGTGAAAGCATGGAATTGGGAGAACATTGGAGGAACTCATATACTAAAAAAAAACTTCTCCTATAAATAAAGAATTCCATCTCCATCAAAGAATTTTATTTCGGGATCAAAAAAGAGGCTGACACTCGAGCTCAACATCAGAGGCATGTTGCGGCTGCCACAATCATTGGAACCATCTTTTCCATCACTGATTTCATCTCATGACACATCAATGAACCGTTGAGGTAGGGTTGGATGTAGACTTATACCGCTTAATGTATTCTAGTCAACCCCCTTGATTCAAGAACATAATATCCACTTGATAATGATTTAACGTCGAGGGTGAGGGAAAAACATGTTCTAACCAATCTACTATCCTTTCAATTTTTGTTTCATTAATCATTATGGGGGAGGACGACATTCGGTGCCGCCAGTTTGCACTAGTGCAATTTGAGAGCAGCATCTGGCACTATGGCCGACCATGACGAAGGCAGGGGAATGATCATGCCACTAGAGAAGGGTCTTGGCAGAGAAATTGATGTAGATATATTAGGTCGGCTGCAAATGATGTGGCTTTTGTCATGGCAGTGAAGGGGAAAGAGGCCAATGTTCGGTTGGCCACCGAGGGGTGGCGCACGACACACTGCAGTAGGATTGAGGGGCCGCAACCCTCCCCACCACGGAATGGAGAACCATGACATGATGCACGAAGGACTCAAGGGTTGGCCGTTTCTACAAACTAAGCTATACCAAGAGGGACCTGCTTAGGTCCCATGTGATAGTTGGAAAACAAACGGCTGAGTTGTTTGGTGTTAGGGAGTGGGGGGCATGCGACTCCCCCCCCCCTGCATGCCACTAGGCTGGGCCGCCAGACCGGGGCACCCAGCGTGAGGCAGGCTGATCCTTGCACGGTCCAGGACTACCGAAACTGGGTTGAGCCATACCGAGGTGGGGTTGGGCTGGGTCAGCCGACTAGGACAGACTAGACCCAGACCAGTTTCGACCCATATCTCATCTTCTGGCCAAAACATTGGCACCGAGTTTCTGTTGTACAAACCATCTATGGTCCCCGAAACCGTTGAGAGATACAGTCCTTTTATTATACCCCAATTGTTATTTGGATAATGTTGGGGTATGGTTTGGTTGGATCGATCACAATTCCAACCATGACCTCAAGACTAAAGGGATAATAACATATAGACCGGGTGTTCGATTGATGCAAAATCTATTCCATTGAGACCCATATTAAATGGATGGCCTTTTTTTATTCTACTTCATGGGGATTTATTGTATTTGGTTTATTGACTAGTATCTTGAGTTGTGGATTCACTTAGAGACGATTAAGAATAGTGAGAGTACCCTGTGGCTGGATGTAACATTAGAATGGGATCCTCTGTGTGTATGTGCTCGAGAATCTCACATAAATCCTCTCTAAGAATCCATTTGGGAGTCCTCAATGATCTTGTGTGGGTCTGATGATGTACTAGGATCATGTGTGGGTCTAACGATATACTAGGATCCTATGTGTGTGTGATGAATTCAGATACTACATGGGTCTGCCTCTTAATGGAGTAAGATAGAACAAATGTTATATCTAATCATATCTACTACTATAAATAAGATAAACCTAGTGTGAGATGAGCTCATAAATTTGTGTTATATTTCTTTCATGGTAACACCTTGGTGGTAATCATCTATGTCGTGTACATATGTGGTACTTACCATCGTGGTATTCCTACCATTTTTTGAATAGTTGGGATTTGGGATTTGTGGTTGGACCATGTGTTTCCCCATGATTTAGATGGGTATACTTGATAACGTAGGAATATGTATGGGAATATACCTAAGTAGGTTTGTTAGTTAATTTCATGCTTTGTGTTTATCCATGTGGATTTTGATAGACCTTGAGGGTCTCATGATCCCGACAAAGTATCGTTATACTCACCCCTTCATTGGATATGCCCACACCTAGTTGTGATTAGTGAAGACGACAGACTATGCTGATCGAATATGAGGGTACCTAGAATAGACGGTTCCTGGAGGTGGACCAAACCACGTGTTAGTGTGTAGAGGATTCAGGTATACGTGGAGTGTTGAGGAGTCGATTTATACCTTCCTTTTAGGTAATAACCTCAATGGATGAAACATTATTTGTCTTTCTCATTATTCAGTTGTATATTATTTCAGTTGTACTTGTACATTTACTATTGAGCTTGTATTATGGCCTCTTTTACTTTCAGCACTCTTTTTCATATACAATTTCCCTTTGTTTTGTAACTTGCCTTGTGCTTGTTTGGGTGTGTTTAAAAGTGATAAAGGCAATGCCTTCCCGGATTTAGGGAATATTCTTTTCGATGATAGTCGCCAGCCACTGGTATATGGATAGTGGGCATGGGGTAGACATGAAATGGACCAGAGGTTGAAAAAAATGGAGAACTAAAATTCAAGGCAAGGGTTATATATAGGAGAATTAATAATGAATCAATTATCATAATCAATAAGGATATTAGAATGAATAATAACAAATATAATTTGACAAATAAACTAGGAATGAAATGAAACCATACATTTTTTATAGTGAAAATATCAAATACAATAATTAGTAATTAATGAATAACGGGAATGTTTTGTTATTTGATGTCATGCTTCCCTGGAATATGATAAAATATCAACCATGATTTATTCTCATGATTGTTTAAAACATACTGGAAAAAAACCATCAAATTTGGATATCTTATTTATATCATGAGGCAACTAAAGAATCAACGGGCTTGAATTAACCTGTCCAATATAGTGTAATGTATTTATAAATCATTCATTGTATATCAATTAATTGATTTAATTCATAAACAATTATTCATATAAAATATATATTTTGAGTAAATGATATATATTTATCAATATTTCACCAAAAAACTATTATATTTCCAAATAAAAAACATATTTATAAAATGGTATAAAGTGTAGGAAAAAATGAAATCCATCATAAAATAATATCAATGTTGAAAATATAGAATTTCTCATTAAAATTACTATAATAATATGAATAATTTAATATAAATTTTCAAATCACAAAAGAATGATATTTTAGAAAATAATATTTCCTCATTGGTAATATTCATGTTAAAATCATATGTGTGAGATAATTCATCGTAAAACCATATATACCATGAAGATGTAATGATTAATTATATAATAATTTTAAAGTGGAGTAATATAAACAACAATATATTATAAAGTCATGATTATGACATTTATCTCATTGATGTAAAAACAAATATAAAAATCAATTATCTTGAGTATGAATTTTCATATGTGTGTTTAACATCCTGGATTTTATAATTATGTCAACTATATACATGTTTGAGAAATTTTAAGAACATTATAATCAATATAATTTTAGTAATTATGACTTTATAAACAATTACTTGGTAAATTATGTTTAGGTCATATGTTTTGACAAAATTAGGTTTTTGTGTCAACAAAACATCAGTAGCATGACTGTTGACAAAAGGGCCATTATTTAATCAAAACCAAAATAATAATAATGAAATAACTATAATATTTATAAATAAATTATACTTTTTAAACCAATATTTTATGACTATTAATAAAAATGAACTGATGTTTATATCACATAGATACTAGGTCAAACATATATATGAGTGACGTTTTCATTTTTTAATTATCATTATGAAAATATTATATATAACATATAAAATTCATGATAGATTATTATATATTAAATACAATATTATTTTATCATATATTCTTTGACACATAGTATTTTCTGAAATATTAAGGACACATATTAAAAAATGTGGTACTCCACGTCTCCAAGAATTATTTTATAAATTTCTTACTCTATCAAAGGGAAATAAAGAAATATATATATTATATAACCATAAACGAAATAATTTAATTAATATAATCATTTTATTATATATGTGTGAAATATTCCTTTTATATTTATTTATATTAAAACAATATATTTATTTATAAGAAATAGAATGAATTGTTCATATAAATGTCATGACAGTCATATGATTAAATGTTGTTTCAATTTGTTTGTCATATTAAAAGAATGAATTATAAATTAAATATATTTATATTATAAATTTATTATTTATTTAATAAATATAATATAATTTTATTAAAACAATCTTTAATGTATATCATTGAAAGCTTGAGAAAATCGTATAACAATGGAAGGATGTAGTCCAAACATCCAAAAAGGATGTTATTTTATTTTAAATGAATAGAATGTAGGATCGAATGAGTGATATAATAATTATATTACATGAGGAAATTTTGAATATAATACATATAATATATAATATATATTCCATCATTGTTTAAAACCTTGAATTATGGTATTGGATGAACGGACAACATCACGTCATGAGGCTACAGTCCATCAAACACAAATAATGATTTTGTGAATACCAAATGATGAAATTTTGTATAGCTTCATATCGTAATAATAATATAAAAAATATCAGTATATTATGGATTATTAGTTTATTATATAAAATTATATAATAAAAATTTTATGGTTTGAAATAGAAAAAAAACAAAATTCCCCATCGAAAATTATTACCTTTTAATAATGTAAATAATTATTATTTGCATGAAAATACTTATTTGGAGTGATTTATTCCAATATTGAGGCCTTTTTATGAGTTTAATGATGTCTTAAGTCGATTTTGATTGGTTTTGCATAAGGAAAAAGGTCTTGAGATGTGTTTTGAAGTTAACGTTGAGTACCATTTAATTAGTGGGGGAGATGACACATTAGGTAATATTGAATATATTTATGTTCTCTACATGTTTTCGCAAATTAAGATTCATATATGAGATATCTCATTCTATACATGCATGGTTATGGTCAAAATATATCCATCCATTTGTTTTTTTATATGTGTATGATCATTTTACACTATATATTCCATGTTTAGTAATTTTATAAACTTATTTTCCTTAAATTAATGTAATTACTTTTAATTTAGCTCATTAATAATATTTTTAAGTAAAATTGAAAAAATTATTATGAATTATAAAATATTATGATTATAAATATGGAATACATTTTCCTATATTCAAATAATATAATTGGTAGAATATAAATAAAAATTAACGCCACAAATGGGACAACCAAGTGGGTTTTTAATGTGAAATTGTCTAAAATATTACATATATTTTATCCAAAAAACTATACAAATGGGTAAATTGGAACAATATTGAGTAAATGATATAAAATTGAAATAATTTCCCTAGAAAACCAATTTAATATAAATTACAAATATTTTTATTTATATTAAAATGAAATTTTCAATTAATATTTATTAATTTTCACAATTCATGACATTATGAATATTCTAAAAAAAACAAAAAATTAACAAAATATAAATTTTAATACACCACTTCCAAAAATATTTTTTTTATCCTAATTTCATAATGTGTCTAAAATTATATATAAAATAGGTGCATCATTAAAAGGAAGAAAATTTACATTATAAATGTGTAGATTTTATACATATAATTTTAACTGTTCTTATCATATAATAATGAAATCTCTTTAATTAATATATAAAATATTTTATTGATAAATATATATATTGTTAATAATATTCAATATAAATTATTAATTTAAATTATTAATATAAAACACTTATTGGGAATAATAATATATTTTATAAAAAACATTCCCATTATAATAATTTTTTTTCTTATATCATTTTTTAATTATTTAGTAGACAAATTTTTATATAATTATTATATAATAAATATTTTAAAAATTATTATCCACATTTTCAAACATTCTATTATAATTGAAATTTGATAAATATCATATAAGATAATTATAATGGTAATATATTGTCATTCATTAAAATAATGGCTTGTGTGTAAAGAAAGATATTGTTGGAACATGATATTATGCAGAACACAAGACAACATAGTGTTGTGTGTAATAAAATCTATTCATAGTGTTATTTGTATAATAATATTAATGTTTTTTCATAAATATCATGCTAAAAACAAAATTACATTAATTATTACTGAAACATATTATAAAGTTATGGGTGGCATATTCTCCGCACCATAAATATTTATTTTTTCTCGCTGTTCAATCATGATATCAGTGCTCGATGTCAACATATTTGAAAATAATATTTTTGAAAACACAAAATTATGAATGTTTCGATAATATATCATGTTAATTAGAGAGGTAGGGAATTTGTAAAGTCATGTAACGGGGATTCTATATAGGATAACAATATTAGTAAATTGAATATAATAGTTCTAACCACAACTCCATTGACCATTGGTGTAAATATGAACATTTATATCCCCAAAAATGATGATAAAATGTTTATAATTGTTTCCAATACAATTTCATGGAGTCGAATAATTATATCAATCTATTTGACTGTATAGAAATATATCTTTCTGATATGTTTCCATTTCATAAACATAAAATATTACTCTTTTAATACATTGAATTATTTATATATAATATCTTATCATATTATTCTTCATATGTTGATGTATTATAGAATCATCTAAATACTCATCAAATGATCAACTAATACCAGTTTATAAATGGGTAACTTCCCAAAAATATTATGATCAAACACTTCAGAAGTAATGTAAATGAATTTAAAAAATGAATATTCTATTACCCTTTAATAAACATAATGTTCCTATTTAATCTTCACATAAAAAACATGTGAATACCTTCATATTTTCATCTCTTGAAACATTGTAATAACAATAATAAAAATAAAAACATTTTGAAAAAATGCCTGCCTCATTATTCTTAAAATAAAAAATAAATTATTGGATGTATTCATTATATCATAAAAAATTTCAAACTTTATCAATGATAGAGTAACCACATTGTTGAAAAACTATTAATCAGTTCAATGTTATTCAATACTAGTCCAATTTACATTATCCAAATCAATATTTTCTTCTAATATATTTATTTTACAATCAGGAATATATTAATAATTATATTTTACTAAACCATATTTTTTACAATATTATAATGTTTCCAATGATCAACTTTTATTATTCATATGATTCATTCAATAAAAATTCTCAAATTTGTAAAAAACATAATTACAGTATAATCATTATATATTAAAAAATTAATATAATTAATAGATATTCGATAAAATATGTCTAAAAAATAACTCAAGGATCTAAATACCTAGGCAAGTTAATCATTCTACTTCAGTAATGCTTATAACATGGACTCGATGTTGATCCATTAATTTTTTCTAAGTTCAATTCACTTAATGCAGGTGGAATTTATTAGAGTACTACCCAATATTAACTATAGTAGAAACATTGAATATTTTTTGTTCTTTTTCTCCTTTGAATTCCCATTTCTCGTGTATACTTTTTTGGTAAATATAAAAAACTAACATTCCATCAAATAAAATACCAAGGTGTTTCCCTCCATAATAATCACCTATGGGATGTTAATCATTTAACTTCATTCCATTGTCTATCATTTTCCCATATGTAATCTTATTCTCATTCCTCCTACTAAAGTAATAATAATTAGAGAATTATTTCACTATCTCATTATAACATGATAATTTAACCCCATATGATAATAATTTCTAGGACTGTATTTAATTTGGAATGATCCAATGAATACTATAAAAGTAATAATCCTTTTAATTATTTATATCACATTCATTTGTGTGGGTCTCATTACATCTTCTTGGTTCTATTTTAAGATGATTACATACTCTAGATTAGGTATTATTGTTATATAAATTAACTAATAATATCAAAATTAGTTAAATACATCACATAAATTGAATAATTTATGTTTACCTAATATAATAATAATAATCCAAGTATATTTCGTATTTTATTTTATGCATATCCCTATATTCTATGATAGGCTTGGGTTCCATAATTAATGTTTTCATAAATATATATTCTAATTTTTCTTATAATAATAATATTATACCAATTGTAACTCCTTATCTCTATAATGAAAGGCATTGTTTCCTAACATTATTTCATTTATTTGATTGCGTGGTATAAAATCCCAAATGATCAAAATATTTATTAATTTTTAAAACCTAATTATATTTATGATACTGATATTACAATGGAAAATCAAAAATGAATCATATTAAATCTAAAAATAAAATTCATAACATCCTTGGAATCCCATTCAAATATAAAATATTTATAACATTGAAAAATGAAACAAAGTAAGGATATGATCAGATGATCAGAAAAGGTTATATTTTATTAATTTATTGATGAATCAACATCCACAATCATTATGAAAGTTAAAACAACAAAAGGCTAATTTTATTAAATAAAAAACAATAGAAAAAATTATCCATATATTATTTAATAGTAATATTATCATGGATAATAATAATAAAATACTTATGGATGTAAATTATTAAATAATAGATATTATGTTTCCTAGTAACACTATAACTTTACCATCATGATCTATTCTCAAGATAAATTAAAATAGTATGTAGAAACCATCTATATTTTCCCACATGTTCTTCTCATAAGACCACCGATACATCAATGGGATATCAGTAAACAATCCCAAACACATTTCATGAATTTTCAAAATCATTGTCATACATATAATAGTTTATTTAATTTTTATAAATGTTCATTATAAAATATCCAAATTGATGAAAGGATGAAATTTAAAAATATTTCCCCATTAAATGAAATAACATTCATCTTAAAAATCGTATTTAAATTTTTTATGGATTATGAAATTATAAAATACATATTACATAAAAATTGATGTAAAAAATAAATACCATTACTAATTCAAAATTACCATGAGGAAGTGATTGTTTTATTATAAAATTTAACAATCATAGAAATAATGTGATATTGCATAATAACATTTATGTTTTTTTCATAAAAATGTTAAAACCCAATAGATGTGATTTTTAAAATAAAAATAGTCAATAAAAAAATAAAATAAATAAAAATATGATATATGAAATGATTATTATATACACCACAAAAAATAACTATTTTTTGTGTAAGACATTTGTCTCACATTTGTTAAAAGTTAGATGAAAATTAATTCCCTTGAGCAAGACTTGTAATGTATGTCTATAATTTCCAACATTATTTGAATATTTTAATCATTTAATTTTTTTTAAACACTTATAAATTTTATTATTTTATTAATTTCACTTATTAAAATTTTATATAAAATTACATAATTAATTAATTTAATGTCTGATGTTTTGAACATATTCTTTTTTTTGTCAAAATGACGTCCGCTAGTGGACTATGGTCAAAGGGGACATTATTTAAACCTCAAAAGAATGATTACATTAAATAAATATATAATATTTAAATTAATTTATTATTTTAAAAACAATATTGGAATATGGTTATTAAAAATTAACTATCATTTTGATCATAGAGGTGGTAGGTTGTATGCCTGTGCGAGTTACAATTCTATTTTTCCGGGATCATTATCTAAAGAAGGTATGTAAAATTTATCATTCTATAATAATAGATATATCTTAAATTACATACTATTTACTAATATATAACTTTATATATTAATATTTTGTGGGATTATGAATCACATCTCATTGCAGAGTCCGTGGTCCGTAAGTTCAAGAACAACATTATCTCTATTTTAGTATGTTAAAGGGTAATAATGAAAAAGATATATTATATTATTTAAATTTTAAAAAAGTAATTAATATATCAATGATTTAATGTATATCATATATATTAAATTACTACTTATTTAGATTAATCAATAATATTTAATGACAGGAAATGGAATACGCCATTCATAATGATTGTATGTCACACGTACACATGAACACTGATTTGTATTCTTATCATATTGTATAAAAGAAAATATATGATATTTATGTATTTTATAATTAAATAATAATTTACTAATCATATATATCTCATATATTTATTTATACCTTTATGAATAAGTTACATGGAATGTGTGAATGAATCATATTACATTATGAAGAAAATATTCCACTGTCCACAAATGATGTCATCATATTTAAAAAATAAATAGAATGAATAAATCTTTTATATGCTAAATATAAAAGTAAATATATATTATTAATATCATACCTGTCATAAATAAACTAAATATTATTCAGTATTACCAACCATGGAAGGTGGTGATGGAGTAATAAACAACTTTGTTTCAAGATATGACAATCCATTATACACATTAATGAAGAGTGTGTATCACATTTGAAAGAAGTGTCCATAGGTATATGCTATACCATTATGATAAAAATAATCAAATAATATATAGGATATGTATGTTTTTATATAATAAATATACATGATGAATTTAAGGGATGGACAATGAAAATAATTCAATTGAAGAATGGTACCAGTTCATTGGGTAACTTCTTTTGATTTTAACCAATGGACTTCATTGGTTATTATTTGAAAACCATGAATCGTATAGGATGAAATAAGGTATTTTAGGACTCTATTTGGGAAGTTTTTTGATGATCCAAAAGGTCTTTTTATTTTTTAATAATTGGAGGGTGGGTGAGATCCCGTTTATTTGTGGGGGGGAAGAAAAATAGGTTATTCTTGAAAATAGATGTGTACTCATAAAATTTTTACTTACAAAGTGCCCTCCATGACATAACAACTTCGAACCATGAAGGGTTACGGTAAAATAGCGACCATGAAATTGGATTTGGGACATTTGTAAAGACATTTCTAGATCAAATATTCTTAGGTTAGACATGTAAACTAATTTTTACCTTAATTAATATAGTTAATTTTAATTTCTCTTTATTATATTTTATCCCAAAAAATATTGTGGAACTTTATGTAAATTTTATTTATTCTTATTTAAAATATGGATATAATTCTTCAAAATACAAATCCTACAAGTGGAATAAAATAATTTATATATAATCAAAATGTTTTGAAAGCCGAACATGTTTTTAATGTGAAAATATTCAAATGATTATTGAATTTATAATACATAAAACAATATTATAATGATTTTAATTATATAAGTAGGATTAAATGATATATTTTTTTATAATTATACATTAAAAATAATGAAAAACAATTTTAATCTATAAATCATTTAAATAGAAATGAAATTTTCAATTAAAATTTAGTATTATTTAGTTTTCATAAAAATATGAATGTTCTCATAAAAAATAGAAAAATAAAATTTAACATTATAAATAAAAAATTTAAGATTATTTTTTTAATAAAATTTGTAAATTCGACATAAATATTATTTAAAATATGTGATCAATCAAATGGTTTAAAGCAGCCTTTAAAAAATACTTTATTTATATACAAAAAAATTGATTTATTCTTATCTTATTCATAACAAATATATTTTATTTATTCCAAAATTATCTAACGGAACAAAAAATATATATATTTCATTAATATTAATCACTAATATTTATTAATTTAATATAAAAAATGCACCTTTGGTGAATAATATATCTATTATTTATAAAAACAATTCTCCCATTATATTATATTTCCTCATGTCTTCATTTAAATTTAATTGTTATCCAAATAATTTTATAAATATATAATATAATAAAATACAATGTTAGTAAATCATTTTAATAAATTTCATGTCACCAAATATTCGATAAAAATTAGATTATTGATAATATTAATAGCATATTGTTGTTTTTGACTCCTAGAATTTTGAATAATGAGTTATATCAAACAAATAAGGTATTATCTATAAAAGAAGATAATAATGTGTTGCATGTACCAGCAGGTAATCTCACTGTTCATTGAATCATAATCCTAATTTTGTGTTGCATACAATATAAAATGACAAAAAATGATTTTTCTAAAAGGAATATATTATTAAGACTTTGGGTTTCATAACCCATCCATGTTGTTGTTGATATAATATGAATTTATCTATAAACATTGAAAATATCCACAAGTGTGGTGCTTCCCCAACACTATATACATGCCTTTACAAATATCATACTAGTAATCATAACCACAAACATCTGTATTTAATAACAAGGAAATTAGAAGGCTCTCAGCCTCAAAACATAATGCATGAATGAATGTGCTTTCAAAGACCATGTCACTCATCAAAATGTTCATTTACTAGCACATCATGTGAAACATATTCACTATGAACCTAAAAACGATGTACACCTAGATACATGCCTTAAAAAAATGAAATTATGGGATCACCCAAGAATTGAATATAAATTATTTAACATTAAGTAATCAACTAATTTTATTAAATTGAAATGGTTTTAACCTTTACCATGGGCTTCAAATATCAGATGTATGCTCAAAGAACAATGATGTGTTATTCATTCATATTTCTATACCCTTCAACTAATATATATTCATTTAGTATAATATATAAACAAAATGTTTTCTGGATAAGCTAATAGGGGACCTAAATACCATTTTCTCCTTCCATATCATGTGGTTACATCACTTACTATGATCTTATGAAATTATTTATCAACTAATCCCTAAAACCACTCCTTTTCTAAATTCAAAATTCAATCATATACCTCAACCATAACCTTCTATACAAATCGAACATGACCCCTTCAAGATTAATATTATATTATAAGGGGGGATATATGTTGACTACCCAATTCCCACCTCAGGTAGTATCCTGGTTTTTTACTACAAATGAGGGTATATTAATACTGTATATGGGGGATTTTAACTTGAAGAGAAACATAATAATGGGGTATATAAGAATGATACAATAACTAAAACTATATCATAAATACATATAAAATAAATACCATAAGAAAACCTGAATATAGATATATAATTGAAATAACTTAAAGGAACTACATTTTCAAAAAAAAGTGACGATTTCAGTGAACATGATACCTAAAAAACTTTTACTGAGCATTAGGGTAGTAATATCCGCCTTATTCTATATCCTAATTCAGATGACCTAAAAATATTTTATATATCTATAAATTTTCAGAATAAAAGTACATTCAATCTGATCATCCATAATACCTCTCATTAAAAAGATAAATAATTCATTCTAAATCACATTGAATAATATTTAACTAACTCATCACCTAATCATATATACTATTTTCATAATATTACCCTAGATAATAGTCATTATGTTACATGTACAAGAGGGAATATGATATAATAATAGAAAATGAATAGAACCAATCTCCATCATACCCACACTTTTTCCCCTCATCCCCAATGGAACATGCCATTATCTTCACTCTCCAAAATTAAGCCACCCCGAAGACAACTAGGAAATGAATCAAAACATACACCTCATACCTGACATAAACTCACAATCCCACATCTCATATCCAAATATATTATACATGTAGTTTAATTAATCGACCACAACCTGTATGGAATATTTCAAAAATCGGTTATCATACCTCCTGTAATTAATGACTAATCACATAGTAAGTACCTCAATTCATCACAAACTATAAATTTCATACAAATAATATTACATATGATACATTACTAAGTACAACATGTGTGTTAAATAACCTAAAATCCATCACATTCCTCTACACACATATATGGATAACTGACCTCATTATATGCATGCCCAAGTAACTAACAAGCGATGATTGTGGTGCAATAGGGGGTTGTCAGCAATACATGCTTGGATGATGATGTGGTGTAAAAAACACTCCTACTATCCGTGGTTTATCATTTTTTATATGTATCCATCCTTAAAAATTAAATATCCAAGTGTTTTTAATTATAATTATCATTCATCGATATTTCTAGTTTATATTTATATATAAATATAAAGAAAACTAACCATGTAAAGACATACATTACATATATAAACACATACATTTAATCCATTTTACCACAATAGAAAAGTCTTTAAAATAAATAATTATTTCTATGCATAAAAAATATTAAACATTATCCCCTAGATCTCATTATTTTCTCTATTTTCCATTAAACTCTAGGAAATTCATTTGAAAAAATTTAAAATATCACCAAATATCAGTATGGGATATAATGTGAAATCATACTATTAGTTTAGTAAAAACATAAAATATTATATATTGTTTACCTTTATCACAACGTTCTTTTACGAATATGAAATAAAAAAATTTAAATTAAAAAATGCACAATTTTCTCAATGAGAATAATTAAAACGCATAGAAATATATTAAAACATCAATAGGTGAAATAGAGGATAGTATTCATTAAACCCTTTCAAATACCCATTTAATTGGAGAAAACATATTTTCAACATCTAATTTTATCTTTATACAGTTAATATATAATGGGTTTACATGGAAGTATCTGATCAACCCAATGTTAAGAAATCATAGGATTACCTGGAACTAATTGGGCCACCCTATATTAAGGTGTAAGGGGATTTCATTATTTTATAAGGTCCCTCATATGATAAGATATAATAGGATAACATATAACTAACTAGTCCATCCCATTTATATAAAATACCACTCTCAAAATTTTCATATAATTCTAATGTTTTATATAATTAATAAAATTCTTTAACCACAAATCCCATTATGATATTCATTTAATCACATATTAAAAATACTTTTGAATAATAATATCATTTATTTTAATAAATCAATAAAAAAACATGCAATATGGTTTCTAATTTATGACAATATTTATCATTTCAATGAAATTTAGAAATTAAAAGATAATCATGGTTGCAAAAACATCATTTTCATTGTGTATATTAAGAATAAAACAATCCTTTTGTCGTTTGATAAAATATTATATATAAAACGTGAAAATATAATCCTTTTTAAAACCATTGATTGAAATTAATAATGGAAATAAAATTTCATTTATAATCCTTTAAAATTCATTTAAATAAATATTTGAAATAAATATCATGAATATTGAATTGTACAGAATGATTTTAATATTTAGACATTAACCATTGAAAGTGACCTGTACAGATTTAAAATTTTAAATTAATCATTATGGAATAATGAAAAATAAAAACATTAAATAACATGATAATAAATAAATTAATATTGATATTTAAATATTGGCTATATATATACCTCATTAAGGTTTATGTTTTTCTACCATCAAAATTCAACTCAATTAAAGGATATTGATAGGATGTCCCGTACCATAAGTCGGACTCATCATAGAAAATAAATATATTGGTTAAAAATAAATTTAGTGTAGTTATTCACATCATTTAGAAACTATTAACAATTAATTATTCCTTTAATATAAATTATTATATTTTTATATAAATTGAATAATTATTTATGTTCACATTAGACATTTTGATGATATTCTATATATGAGTGGAAAATTATTCTTGAATGATGTATATATTCAAATGTGGTAATCCCTACATCATATAATAAATTATATTAATTAAATAATATCCAAATTTATTATTCAATTATAAATTAAAATCAATTCATTAAATATGGATATTATAAAAGAACTATATTATAATCACAAAGACAGAATGTCGTACGTACACATGACTAACACTTTCAATTTTACCATAATCATTATAGACATAAGTTATGTATTGTATTATATATAAAAAATTATAATAATAACATTAATATCATTTTATTAATTTAAATAAACATATATATATCATCCATGTGATATAGGGATGAAAAAAATCACATTTCATAGTAGAGTTGATAGATCACGCGTACGCACAAACTACATTATCATCATATTGTGCATTGATATTTTAGAATGTAAATGTTGTAATATTATTTCATAATGACAAATATTTCATTAATGACAAATATGTAAATTAATTTTATCATTATAACCACTATATAGAGATGGATATAGAAAATGAATTATGTCGGTTCGTGATGTGATAGTCCACTATACACACAAACAATTCATTCTTTTCCCACATATAGATAATGGGTATTAATTTAGGTGATGATATAAACATATTAAAATCTTAATGTATTTGTTACACGAAATAATTAATATCATAATGTAGAATAATATTTAAAGGAATTGAACGAGTAAATAAAATATAAGTACTTGATTAAAACAGTACCTCTTCTTTGGATGATATCCTTTTCATAACACCATAAACCTACTAAGTATGGTGTTTTGAGGAAAATAATATCTATAGAGTGTGCATAGAGATTATATAATGTAACATTGGTATATTTTGTCTTATCCAATTTAGTTTTTATGTTATTAGATTAGAGAATAAGATGGACCCTTTTATTATATAGTGGAATGAATTCTTAAAATCACAAAATATATTAAATTAATTTTGATTAATTTTATATTATAAATGAATCCAAACAGATTTTTTTCTAATATAATAAAATCATTGGTCAAAATAATTTCATTTAATTAGTATCATATAAGATTTCACTATTTTTTATCCTAATAATTAGTATTTAAGACTTATTTAACCTCGTTTACTCTTACCATGATTACATGTGTCTTCACTCATTAATGGTTAATATAATGACTATAAATAACCAAAGAACCTGAAATAGATCATTGATGAAATATATAATATTATAATAATAATTTTTACGAATGATATATTTCAATGAATTTTATATCATTTAATATAAAAATTTTGATTTTAAAAAAACATGAAGTTATTATAAGAAACTTTTAATAACATGGTTTTTTAAAAATATCATAATAAAATGATAAATAAATGAAAAAAATTATAAAAAAACTAAAAAATTAAATGTAATATATCAATTAGAAGTTGAATTTATTTAATTAAAATTATATCTATTTATAATATTTATAATATAATTTATTATATATTTAATTTAATTGATAAATTACCACACAAACATTTTGTCAGCATTTAAGGTAATTATATTATATTATAAAAATTATTTATAAATTTACATGAATAAGGTAAATTATTAACAACATGTTATAATTGGTGATTCTATATACATGACTATCATTCTTGAGTATCTTGCTACAGAAGTTCTTGAGTTTAGAGGCAACATAGCTCACGGTAAAAAGAAAATAATAGTCAACCTTCTAAATCATCTATTGGATAGTATAAATAATTGGATGCTTGGAAATATTATTGATGGAGTGAAAATATATCATGGATGTGTTCATAGAAAAACATTCTAGTTTTTCTTCCTATGAAAACCAAGGAGGCATTGGATAAGGTGAATTCTCCCATGAAACTGGAAAACCTCATAATAACCCCCAAAAATCCCATTAAGGCTAAAAATTTCATATTTGTTTGTTCTACATCCAAGCATGTATGATATATATTCCTCTAATTTACTATTTATAAAATTTTAAACATTGTAGAATAGTGATTCCTAGTCTATCATATATTTATGGGAAAAAAATACAATAAAGTGTCTATAGTCTTTCTAGAGGCTCCATTGAACCAAAAAATCATCTAAAGGATTTGTTTAGAAATAACTCATATAAGAAAATTAAGATTGGTGTTAGGGTAATTTTACTTTATTGATAATATAATTTTTTTCCCATAATTAATCAATCTACCCTTAGCTATAGAAATAAAAATTAGTGTACCTACTATTTCTATTATACAATAATAAAATGGACCTATTTGATAAATTTGGAATTTATTATTAAAAATATTAAATTAATTTATAAAATTATTAATTTACTGCTGATTTAGAAATAATTAAAATGATAGTATGAAACATCAAATTTTTAAATTGAAAAAGTTCAAAAGATTGAACTGGTTTTATAATCATATGAAAAATAAAATTTATTAAAATGAATATAATTGGTTTATATTGTATAAAATGGATCTAAATAAATATTAAATGAAATAAAAAGTATAATTTAATGCTATAAATTATTTAAATAATAATACTTTTTCTAAAATTTGGTATTTTGTACTATTCATGAAAACATGAAAAACATTATTCCAAAAAATCAACTAATGATAAATATTATATCCCCCCTTGAAAAAAGAATATCATTTAGTAAAATATAATATTTAATGAGAAAAAAAACATGATATAAAATAAGTTAGCCATCAAATGGTGGTAAAATTACCATTCTAGAAAAATACATATTTTATGTGTGAAATTGGATTTTATTTTATGTAAGGTATAGAAAACAAATAAGATGATTGATTAAAATTATATTTAATATAATATATAAAAATTTCCTTTTTATTATCCAATAAGAGTGATTTATTATTTTAAAAACACAATTTTTCCCAGTATTATTGTTATTTAGAAAAAAATACCCTTTACTGTAAAAGCATTATTATATTAATTTTTAATTATTTTATAACCAAATAATTTATTATATGTCTATCTGTAAACCATATTTTCATAATTCAGTTAATAATGTTCTTACACAACACTCAAATTTCATGGTAATAATGGTAACACTTAAAATTAAATATTTAGTTTTTTATTTAAGCTCAATTTTTTGTATCATGTATGATATCAAAAAAATGTCACTTTTTTAAAAAAATAGAATGTTTCATTATAACACCACATTAAATAAATTTCATTCTAAAAATTTGAACTAGGGTTCTAAAAATTGTCTTTGATTAATCAGAATAACAATTTTCAATTCCAACATCTTGAAAAAAATTTAATAGAAAATGAACCTTAATATAACATAAGAGAAATATAAAGCTCACCAAAGATAAAAAATAGTATGGTACCATGTAGTAAAACTATTACATGGAAGTAATAATAGAACATCATGTTTATATGGAGATTGATAGAGAACGTGGTAATAAGAAAGACAACAATCACAAAACTATAAATCAACAGTGGGTTGAATGTTCATTGGTTTCTCAGAAATAATTGTATAGAGATAATTTTTTTGCATAATGCTATTTTTAATATAGTAGTGGAATTAATTTTCATCCTTGGAAAATAAATAATGGAACATACTTATTGAAATGTTGAGTTTCATCATTAAATTAATTTCCACAGAAAATAAGCCTTTTTTCCAAATGAGGAGTATGTAAGATGAATTATTCCTGACTAAAGCCCTATAAAAGAATTTAGATAATAATATAATCTAGATAATATTAAATCTATATTTCTCCAATAATAAAATATTTACCAAATGTTAAATTATTTGGATTTCTTATCTTAATTCTCCAATCGGAATAAGCCTTAATAGGATGAAAAAATACTTCAATCCCCAAAATTTAACATTGGAACTCAATGTTCAATATATATCCTTAAATAAATGATTATCTTTAATATTCAACAAGAATATTCTATAATAATATTTAGACACAAAATTAATATGGATTTGATCATATATTTATCTTATATAGTGTTTTTTCACGAAATGACCTCAATTATTATAAAAGTATCATACTAAGAATATATTTTCTTAAATTACATAATACGAAATAAATTCCAACCATTTTCATAATTATAATTGTTAAACATAAAACCAAAATAAAATAATATAATAATACAAAATAAAATTTTACATTTATTCCTCAAAAAATCACATAGTATTTAGTTTTCCATTATTATGTAGGGTTCCCGAAATAATGATTGTCTCTTGAAGAAATACTAATAACTAAATCCCAAAATACTTTTTTCAATATTCTGTATTTCTCATCCAAAATCCAATATTGATTAAAAATATATTTATTTTAATATTTTAATAAAATTTATTTTATATTTCATTTAATTAATGTTTTACTAAATCAATAGAGTGTCAACATTTAAGATAATTATATTATAATTCAATAAATATAAATTAGTTAACATGATGTGGGTAAATATTTTACCTATCAAAATAATATTAATAGTTATAAAATTCTTATCAATTACCATATATTAAAAAATTATATTTATTAGCGCATTAATATTACATGTTTTAATTTACATTAAATTAAAATACTATTATATGATTAATGTAATTCAACTGGGTGAAAGAGGTCATAAAATTGTACATGGATGATTTTAGACAAAAATCACTCATTCAAGGAAATGATATTGTGTTTTAGGTTTATTTCACCATACTTTTAATAGTCTTTTTTACTTAATTACAATATTTTCCCATTATGGTTGTAATATAAAATTATTGTAGTTTAGGTTTATATTATAAAAAATAAAGGGGTCATATTTCTTTAATTTATTAATTCTTAGGATAAAATGGAATCTTATTTTCAATATTTATTTCACATATTTTTAATAAATTTTTATAAAATTAATCTTGATGATGGGATGAAACGACATGTTTTAAAAGATGAAATGTTTAAATGTTTAAAAAACATTGAAATCCAAATTAATTGTGAAATTTAAAAAATTACCTTAACAAGATTAAATTAAAAACAATTATCTCCATATACATTAAAAATAGTAAATAATTTAATTTAATGCATTAAATTTTTCAGATGAAAAACATGTTTTCAATCAGGAATTAGTATATTTTAATATACATTAAAACATGAAACATATCAGAGAAATACCAAAGATTCAACCAAAGAGATGTTTGTTATTATTATTTCAATTAGGAAGTTAATTTCATATAATATTATTTTAAAATTGTGTATATAACTATATTTAAATCACGTATTCTATCAATATGTAAAAAACCTGCCTTTTTATAAACATTATATATTTAGGTGTAAAATTGGGTTTGTATAATTATATATTATCTTAAAATGACATGTGACTATTTGTAAATATTAAATTATATATATTATATTTAAAATTACTTAATATAATACAAAAGAAGATATTTCATTATTTTATAAACAATTTTTTTTCATTTAAAAAATTCATCAGAAAAACATTGCCTCGTTATTTAAAAAATGGTTTTATTTTCATTTTTATTTAAATGGACACCAAATGATTCATTATACCTTAATGTAGAAACAATAATTTCATAATTAATATAATAATTTTCATATCGTCTGTTATATTGACTAGGATATAATGGTATCATTTAAATAATAATATTATGTTGTTTCTTGAATCCTGATGGGGTTAAATTATAAGCTATCGAATATAGTGCTTCATTAAAAAAATGTTGATGTAATAATTTATGTAACTAAAATGGGAGGGGAAGTGTATAAAATCATAGAATATTGAAAATATAATATATTTCACTACAACTATATGGGAATATCCATGTCATATAGTCAACAACATATACTTTTGGTCAGACATCCATCATCCAATACTAATACTATATATCATTAAACACTAAAACATATAAAAGAGATACATTAATAAATTCTTCCCATTTTATCATTTAATTTCATTAATTTATTCAGTATAAATTAATTAACCACTATATTTTTTTAATAATAAATAACATTGTAAAACATTTTGTCTTACAAAAAGTTAATGTATATCCCATCAATGAATAATCAAACAAATACCATTTTTTATTATGATAAACAACATTTAAGAATTGAGCTCCATCATCATCCAACCATATGTGTTAAGAAATTGTTTATTAATTAAATCATTCAATATCTACTTACTTAACAGAAATAGTCCTATGACACCACAAAGAGTAAACATATAAAAAAACAAATATAGCAACCTTGTATATGGTAGATTCAAATGCAGATAAAACAATCCATTGTGCTATAATTAAATAAATATAATCATATGTGAGTATGCCCACTCTAAACCTCTCTAAAACAGGAATTAATAGATTAAACCCACTCCATCACCTTAAATTTCATCCTCTATAGCTATACCCAAATATTGATTTATATCTCCACAACATGAGTCAACTATTGTCATAATATCCAAGCCACCCAACTGACATACCCTACTAGCTATCCTAGGATCAACTATACAAGGAACAATTCACCTCTGGCCCTCCATGCCCCATATCACACGTCATACCTCCAAGAATAACCATACCATGATCACATAACATCCCAATAGGAATAAAACAAGAAATCAGTCAGGATACTAGGCCCCCAAGATTTGTCACTCAACCTTCTCATGAAAATGTGCTACTCAAGTTCTAGAAAATTCCCTCTATATCACAACTAGTTCTTATTACATCATTAATTAACCTATTAATTTTAAACATGTTCCATCTATTGGAATCATATTTAATTAAGATATAATATTAAATCAAATGAAAACAATGCTCTACGAATATAGTCTACATTCAACAAACATAAATATGTTCCACTATAAATTTACATGATAGATAAATAATTATATACAAGAATAAACAAGAATCATTTGAATTATGAATTCATAAATCATGTCAATTATAAATTTAATTAATCATGATTATTAAATCAATTAGATTATCCTAAAATTAAATTATCCACTATATCAAAATCATACATATTCATTAATTATTCATAACACAACTAATTATAAATAAATCCATGTATGAATCTCATTATCTATTCTATAATTCTACAATAAGAATAACAATATTCTAAAAAATAATGGCATAGATATCAAACTAACTGTAAAAAGGTGGAATATTTCTATCATTTTCCTGATAAAAATATCATCAACATGTGATCTCTAAAAAATTTCCATAACCAAAATCAATGATTATTAGGACAATTTTATATCCATCCAAATAGAAAAAACATGGTTAATTTATGATTTCATTAAAATAGAAGAGAATAAATGAATATCATACCTCAACATCCATCAATTCTATTCGCATGACAATAAACAATGATCAGATCATTAGTGAACTATTCCTCATGAACTATATCCATCTGATTATGTCACAACACAACATCAAAAAAATCAGTAAAAACACCATAATAAACATTGTAGATTAATAACCATAGCATGTATATAATATATGGGAAAACATGATCTAATATAGAGAAACCACCAGAAATAAGGAATAATATCACTATGAATCACCATGGATCACCAAGTAATGATGATAAAAGCCCACAAATTGATCTATATCTAAGGAATCTCTAATACTCATAAATAGAAGTGACTATTCACCAGAAAATTATAGGTATTAGATTGATTAATATACACCCAATCCATTTTATCTTTTATTAAGATTAATCACAATATATTTAAAGTAAATATAAATTTTTTACATAACATGTAAATGTCACATTTTAGTGTTTTAAAAAAAATGAATAACCTTTAATTATTTGCCGCTAAATATTTACTTATCATGTAACATCTCTTGCTGAATATATAAAAATCCATGAACCCAATATACATGTCATGGTCATTATTAATGACATGCATTAATCTCTCATAATGTATTTAATAACCAAAATCTAAAACACATCCATGTATCCTCAGAGCACCACAAACCTTAGATCCTAACATGGTCTACCCTCTATGATTTATTCAATTATAAATTATATTATCCTTAGTAAATGAATGTTTTTATCAATGTCCATTGAAATAGAAATGCATATTAGGTTAATAAAAGAGTTTTTAAAAATCCACATATTTCTCATTTATAAAGGACCTATTCTCCATAAACCCTAACATTAATAATTAATTTAAAATTTATATAAATTCCATCCAAAATTATTTCACAAAATAAACTACTAGTATTATAGAAACTTATCATGATGAAAGATTCTCAATGCTCTAATTTCTCGGATTTAATCCAAGAGAATATTCGTGCTTTCATTGGAATTAAAAATTCATTTCTATGTGGATATATGAGGTATTTTTTTTTTCAAATACCCATTTTAATTTAATTTTATATATGTTTAAACTCATTTATTTTAAAATCGTATATTCTATATCTTTATAAAGAATTATATTTTCTTCTCTAGTTGTAAATAATATTTTTTAGTACTAATTTATTTTTAATTGATATTAAAGGATTTGTATATATTGAAAAATCCTTTTATCAATTATTTGTACAATAATTAATCTATTAAGTAATTTTACTCTATGTATATATATATATATATGAATGCTTCTCATTATAATTCAATGATTTTATAATTTTTTTTATGAAAATATACATCCATTACATATTAGTAAAATGGAAATGATGAAAAGTTTACATAAAGATCATTATTTAATTTCTTTGCATATATGTACATAGAATATAATTTTATGTATTTATAATTGAAGCATTTTCCATATTTTTTCTTGGGTTTTAATATTGAATCTTCCTCTGTATGATTTTAGGGGTTTTATTATAAAATAATCTATATTGTTTTGTGAATTACTCATTTTAATAACAAAATATATCAATTGAAAATTTTTATTACTTCTCATTTAGTTTTGTTAATGATTTCAAGAATATTTAATTCTTATAACCACATTATGCAATCCTAGTTATTGTTAATTGGTTATGTCCTCTAATTAAATAGTCTATATTTTAAATCAATAGTATTTATGATGAATATTTTGGGACATTATAATGAAATAAATTTTTTCCTGTAAAAATAAATATATTATCGAATTGATAAGGTTTCATAGTTTTATTATATTAAATATGAATGTTGGGGAAATTATATGTGTTGTGGTGCATTAATTCCGACTATTGAAATGGAAGTTGTATTTTATCTTATGAGAAAATGGTATAAGACATTGTTTATTATCCCTTTTCCATAAGGTCTTTGATAATATGTTATTATCCACATCTAAATGTGTATGATTAATATATTATTCTGTCATGTCTAAAAGGTTATGTGAAGTGATTTAATAGTAGAATCCTAAAATTACACCAATATTTGGTTAGCATGTTCCATTATTTACTATATGTCTTTATGTTTTTACTTGACATATGTTATGAATTCTATTATCACGTTTTTCTTTAAAATTTATGAATCATTTTATTCCATTTTTATCTTAGGACCCATTTTTCATGCTAATATAATTGTTCAATGCATCATGGCTTGTGGTATTTGTTTTTTTATACAAGTCTCTTAGATTGTGATTATATTTTTATACCCATATACAAATATTGTGGTCACAAATGATCTATGATTGGTAAATGCAATGTTATATTTAGTCAAGGATGATAACACTGAAAGGGTGTCAAGAGTGATGTTTATATTTTTTGTGTGGTTAATATAATTTTATAATGATACTTTTGTAACAAATCCACAAAAAATCATTTAGTTTTGGGGAATGAGTAAATTATGATTCATAATATTAATGATATTAAAGTAATTTACTATATTTGTGTGGGTTCCTTATGTTTTCTCATTTGGTATCAAATATTTAATATAATTTCTGAATTTTATAATCATATTATATTATGGTTTTGGGTAATCATAGTTTATATCATGTAAGGTATTAGTTATTAATATTGATTAGAATATAAATGAAAATATGAAATATCAAAAAAAAATTATGTTGATCCAAAAGTAATATAAGATGAACATAGAAATTTTTGTGTGTAGATAATATTTTTATAATATTTAACATATTATGAAATTTTTTGCATTTAAATTTTATATTACTATATTTTTTTGATATTCACAACTATGTTTAGTCATTGATTGGGATTAGTGGTAGTTGGGTCAACAAAATATTTTATAAAATGAGAATTTTTATCATTATAAAATAAATAAAATAGTTGATGAATAAAAAATAGTTTATATATACTCCTCAAACTAGATAAATCAATTTAAAATAATGAAAAACATGATGAAATTATTAATTTATAACAAAAAAAGACACTATTGAGTAATTCAGGAAGAAAGAGACACCCTATATTAGTGGTACATCCAATCCATTAAAAATTATATATTCAATAAGAAAAATAGATAAAATATTTTACATTGCCCATTTATAAGAACAAGAAAATTAGTGTTTGTTGTTTATCATTTACATGGTAATTTTTTTTCAATGGTAAACCCTCATCAATAATTTTTTGTAAGAGACATAATTTGACACCATAGAATGGGAGGATTTTAAGAATGCATAGTTTAGAAAATAATTTACTTAATGTCTTCATATTAATTTTAGGAATGAATTCCATGAGAAAAAGAAAAATATGGTTGAATTTATTTCAATATATTAATCTATACATATGATTCGATAAATTTAAACTCCATGTTTTATCATTGAACCTAAATGAAAAAACAATTATTATGTTGCTATATTTAAACCATGTATCCCAAAATCAATGAATATAAGCAACTATGGTAACTAAGAAGAAAATAAATATTTTTATCTAAATATAGAAATAGAAATTTGAGACTATAATTATTCCAATTTTTTTTTGAGAAATGAAGATATAAATAGATATTTGAAAAAATAATAACAATAATAACTATAATGGAAAATGAATTTACCTCTTTTGTGTTAAAACAGATTTGATGTTGCATATGGGAAATCATTTAAAATCCAATAATTAATTTTCCAAATATGTGAGAGTACATAATTAAACTGGATGGTGATGTAATATGAGGAATGAAATGAGTGTGTTACAATATGATCGAACCACATTCCAATACTATTTTTTAGTTGTTAGGAAATATGATAATAAGTTCAACAAACTAATTGTTCTTGATCATATGAGAATTTTAAAATCATCAATGTTAAGGGAGAAATTAAACCCTTAAAAACGTGAACTGTCACTACGGGAAAAATGGGTATTTGCGACGGGTTATTTGCGACGGGAATAAATCCCATCGCAAATAGTCCCGTTAAAAATTTATTTGCGACGGGGGTATTTACCCGTCGCAAATAATTAGGCTTTTGCGACGGGATTGCTTTCCCCGTCGCAAATAGTTTTCCCGCGATGCGCGTCAAATCGCGGGAAAACTATTTGCGACGAGAATATTTTCCCGTCGCATATAACCGGCGGCGGTAAAAGGTATTTGCGACGGGAATATTCCCTCGTCGCAAATAGAATGTCGGCAGGTGGTTATTTGCGACGGACCCGTCGCAAATAACTATTTAACCGTTGACCGTAATAAATGTTTGCTAAGATATTTGCGACGGGATTCCCGTCGCAAATGGCCCCGTCGCAAATAATCTAACCTATAAATACCCCCCATCCGTTTTTTTCAAATCATTCTCATTCTCTATCTTCTCCTGCTCAAACTTTTGATTCTAAAGTTGAGTTTTTCTTCAGTTTAATTTTTTTCTCCGGAGCTGATATTAAAGTTTTGAAGAACGATCAGAGCAGATCAATTTTCAAGGTATTTATGTTCATTTTAATTTAATATTTATTTTTAATTTTTTATTAGTTTCAATTATTCTTAATTAGTTGTAATTTAATTATGTTTACATTGTTTTTTTACTTAATAAATTTAAATTATTAGTATTGTTCATAGTTAATGGTAATTAGGAATAATTAGTAATAATTTTTAATAATTAAGAATAAATATTAATAATTAGTAATAAATACCAATAATTAGGAATAATAACATTATTACATTATTAGTATATTTTATTATTAATATTAAAATAATATAATTTTTTATATATATACAATTCTCTTTTCATCTGTGTGTTTACTGTATTCACATGTATTATTTGTATGTGGAGATAGAAAACGCACAGATGGAAGGAGAATTGTATATAAATCAGAAAAATATATTATTTTAATATTAATAATAAAATATACTAATAATGTTATTATTTGTAATTATTGGTAATTATTCCTAATTATTGGTAATTATTCATTTAATTACTAATAATTAGGAACAATTATCAATAATTATTAATAATTAAGAATAATTAGTAATAATTAGTAATAATTACCAATAATTAGTAATAATTAGTAATAATTAGTAATAATTAGTAATAATTATTAATAATTAGTAATAATTAGTAATAATTATCAATAAGTAGTAATAATTACCAATAAGTAGTAATAATTTCCAATAATTTGGAATAATTACCAATAATTAACAATAATTAGTAATAATTAGTAATAATTAGTAATAATTAACAATAATTACCAATAATTACCAATAATTAGTAATAATTACCGATAATTATCAATAATTACCAATAATTGCCAATAATTGCCAATAATTACCACTAATTAGGAATAATTTGAAATAATTTGAAATAATTAGGAATAATTAGGAATAATTAGGAATAATTAGGAATAATTAGGAATAATTAGGAATAATTAGTAATAATTAGTAATAATTAGTAATAATTATTCATAATTAGTAATAATTAGAAATATTTAGGAATAATTTGGAATAATTAGTAATAATTAGGAATAATTAGTAATAATTAGGAATAATTACGAATAATTAGTAATAATTACGAATAATTAGTAATAATTAGGAATAATTAGGAATAATTAGGAATAATTAGTAATAATTAGGAATAAGTAATACTTACCAATAATTTGGAATAATTACCAATAATTAACAATAATTTGTAATAATTTGTAATAATTACCAATAATTACAAATAATTAGTAATAATTAGTAATAATTACCAATAATTACCAATAATTATCAATAATTACCAATAATTAACACTAATTACCAATAATTACCTATAATTACCAATAATTACCAATAATTAGGAATAATTAGGAATAATTAGGAATAATTAGGAATAATTAGAAATAATTAGGAATAATTAGGAATAATTAGGAATAATTAGGAATAATTAGTAATAATTAGGAATAATTAGGAATAATTAGTAATAATTAGGAATAATTAGGAATAATTACCTATAATTAGTAATAATTACCAATAATTAACAATAATTAGTAATAATTAACAACAATTAGTAATAATTAGTAATAATTAACTATAATTAGTAATAATTACCAATAATTATCAATATTTAGTAATAATTAACAATTCTTACAAATAATTACCAATAATTGCCAATAATTACCAATAATTGCCAATACTTACCAATAATTAGTAATAATTACGAATAATTAGTAATAATTACGAATAATTAGTAATAATTACGAATAAATAGTAATAATTACGAATAATTAGTAATAATTACCAATAATTAGTAATAATTACCAATAATAAGTAATAATTACCAATAATTAGTAATAATTACCAATAATTAGTAATAATTACCAATAATTAGTAATAATTACCAATAATTATAAAAAATTACTAATAATTAGCAATAATTAATAATAATTAGCAATAATTAGTAATAATTAGCAATAATTAGTAATAATTAGCAATAATTAGTAATAATTAGCAATAATTACTAATAATTAGCAATATTTAGTAATAATTAGTAATAATTAGTAATAATTAGTAATAATTAGGAATAATTAGGAATAATTAGGAATAATTATGAATAATTAGTAATAATTAGGAATAATTAGTAATAATTAGGAAATATTAGGAATAATTAGTAATAATTAGTAATAATTAGGAATAATTAAGAATAATTAGGAATAATTAGTAATAATTAGTAATAATTAGTAATAATTAGGAATAATTAGGAATAATTAGTAATAATTAAGAATAATTAGGAATAATTAGGAATAATTAGGAATAATTAGGAATAATTAGGAATAATTATTTATAATTATTTATAATTAGTAATAATTAGGAATAATTAGGAATAATTATGAATAATTAGGAATAATTAGGAATAATTAGGAATAATTAGGAATAATTAGGAATAATTACCAATAATTACCAATAATTAGCAATAATTAGTAATAACATCATTACATTATTTGTATATTTTATTATTAATATTAAAGTAATATAATTTTCTATATTATATACAATTCTTTTTTTTTCTGTGTGTTTTCTGTCTCCACATGTAATATTGGCATTCTTTTTCAAAATTATCAACCTACTCGCCAATGGAGAGGTGAAAGTGAATGCCAATATTACATGTGGAGACAGAATGTTAAACACACAGATGAAAGGAGAATTGTATATAATATAAAAAATTATATTATTTTAATATTAATAATCAAATATACTAATAATGTAATGATGTTATTATTATATAATTAATATTTATGAAAAAAATTATATTAGTTTTATTAAAAAAATAAAAAATCAATATAATATTAAAATTATCAATATTTGTAACAGTTTTTGCTTTATTCTCAATATATTCAATCCTTGCTTGAGTGTTTTTTCTAAAAAATTATTCAAAACCAGTAATGCTTTTATATTTTATAGAAAAATATGGAACAACGTGGTCGTCAACAGTCATTATTAGATGACCGCATATGGATAAATCAACGTAGAAATCCAAATGGTTCTAGTTTAAATCCAGTATTTATATACAATCATAATATGTATATATCTATATTTAATAGTAATTATCAATTATTTGCTAACATTAACATTTTCTGTTTCAGATGGACGACGCCACATTTCGTGAGTTGGCGGATGCTGACCTGGCTTTTGATGCGGATGAGTTACTGACAGACGACCCTCAGCCTACAGGCGCTCCAGGGAGAACGCGGAGGGGGCGCGGTCTTGCACGATTGATGATTCCTAACCCTGTCCCCGAGCGAAGTCCACGTCTTGGGTTTGATCCACGCACACGGAGGTGTGATAACCTGTGTGATAACCTGTGGATTTGACTAAGATTTCATTAATCCATTCAAATAATAAATGTTTATTATTTTTTCAGTTTTCCGCATATAGCAGTCGGACAGGGCATCGCTATTTTGCGCAAATATTTCTCTCAGCCGTGGACCACATTGGAGCAGATTCCCATTGATGTGCAGTAGGCCATGTTCGGCCATTGGTTGGTACGTACGTAAATAAATAATTTTTATTTTGAAAATTATTTCATTTCTAACTTGATATTTTGATTTATTTTTAGGGTTTATGGTATCCGATCGAGGATACCATTCACGACGCCATCCACGAGGCATGGGAGGTGGCCATGAGTGATCGCCTTCATCAGTTTTTGCACAATTTAAGAAAAGCTGTGATGAAGAAAGCAGGAGTGTCAGATTTTGAGGAGTCATGTAGAGCACACCGACCAGAGTATATTTCATCCCATGTATGGGATGGATTATGTGCGCACTGGTTGAGTGGTGCCTTTCAGAGGAGATCATCGGTGGGGAGGCAGAATCGGGGGAGACAGGAGGTGACTCATCGAGCTGGGATTCGTTCTTTCAGTTCTCATAGACAGCATCTGGTACGTACATTATTTATAAATATTTTATATAACTATAAATATTAACAGTTTATTTTTTATTCTTATAGGTTGTCGAGCACCCCGATATTACAGAGTACGACGTATATCGGAGGATGTATAGTGGTCCTGCTACTGGGGAGCTCAGAGGTGATCGTCAGCATCACATCGTGGTCAGTATTATTTGTTTTCAAGTTAAAAAATTAACTGCATATAATATATTCACAAATTTAATTTTAAATTGCAACTATAGGAGTAATATGAGGCCGCAGCGGCACATGCCCGACCTTAGAGTCAGGCCGAGTCATCAGATCAGACCACTGCCCGTCAGTTTGATGAGGCGGCATGGATGCAGGCCACCCAGTATGCCTTCGAGAAGGGCCGGGTAGTTGGTATCGGCTCTCGATTGACTCCCGGAGATTATTATGGCAGTGCTGCGATGTCGGCGTCCAGCTCGAGAGGAGCTCGTGCATCTTCTTCTACACAGTATGAGGATCAGTTGCGATCTCAGACTGCACAAATAGAGAGTCTCCGACAGGAGCAGGAGAAGATGTGTCAGCAGCATGAGGAGGAGCGTCGACGCCAGCAGCAGCTGTACGAGGAGTAGGCAAGTCGGTGGCAGCAGCAGCATCAGGAGCAGATGGAGTACATTCGCCGACTCACTCATGATTTAGGGATGGAGTTTCCTCCACCACCATCTGTAGATCCCCCACCTCCCCCCCTCCCCCCCTCCTTCAGATTAGAGTTTGTATTTCTGTTATAAAATTGGTGAAATCAACATATTTTTTTTCAATTCGTAGTTTCTGTCTCATTATAAAATATTAATAATATTATATTTTTAAATAACAATATTAATATGAATAATAATATTATTTATATTTTATAATATTAAATTATATATATATATATTAAAATTTTATATATATATTAAAATTTTATAATATTATAATTTAATTATTTTTTTTTGTAATACATGAATTATTTTAATATTTGAATGTAAAATAATTCTATTAGTTTTATATTAATTAAAATAACTTATTAATATTTTTTTATTTATGAATTATAATTGTAATATTATTATATTAATTAAATCATTTATTAATATTCTATTGTTTTTTATTTTTGAATTATAATTCTACTATTATTATAGTAATTAAAATAATTTATTATTTTCATTTGTAAATTATAATTCTATTATTATATTAATTAAAATAATTTATTAATAATATTTTTTTTTATTTTTTTTATAGTATTTGCGACAGGATACTATGCCCGTCGCAAATACTAGTATTATTAATAGTTTTTTATTTTTTTTTAAAAAATAGTATTTGCGACGTGATACTATTCCCGTCGCAAATACTAGTATTATTAATTTTTTTTATTTTTTTAAAAAAATTGTTTTTGCGACGGAACCGTCGCAAAAGAGATTTGCGACGGGTCCCGTCGCAAATGGAATTTCAGACGGGTCCCTTCACAAAAACTATTTTAAAAGTTTTTTACAAAATTACGGAATACTATTTGCGACAGGGAGAATGTTCGTCTCAAAAAAATGCTTTAGCGACGGGCCCGTCGCAAATAAGTGTAGCTGCGACGACGTTTTCAGCAAAGGGCTATTTGCGACGGGATCCCGTCGCAAATAGCCCGTCGCAAATACCTGTTTTTCTAGTAGTGTGTATAGGAGGGTTAGAAAAAAATTACAGAAATGTGAACATGTATTCCTTTTAATTTTTTTAAATTATTAATTAATTCTGGTTCGAATGATTCATTTATATTTTTTTTCATCATCAATGATCATCAAATCCCAAATAAAATGTCTTGATACAAAATAGTCAATGGCATATCCAATGTTTTATATAATTGAAACCATACTAAATAACACTTATATGATTGAAAATTAATGGAATTTAATTCTAGTAATTATTATTATTATTATTATTATAGTTTAATTTTATGTGATTTTTTTAATTATTTGTACAAAACAATATGAATTTAATATGTATTTGAATGAAATATAAATAATAATTTTATAATTTTAATATCCCATGATCATATATATATTAAATTATTAAATTTAACTCTCATTTTAAGATCCATAAAATGTTTTACAAATATTATATGGATATATATCACAATTATTTTTTGAAAACACAAAAATGATGATATGTAATTCATTAAAGAATATGTAGATGTATTTCAAAATGACGTTTACAATCTTTACAAACACCATGATGTAATATTTTCTCTTGAATATAAAAATAATGTTATTATATTAAAAAAATATAGTATATAATCTTATTCAGAATCAGATATAATAATTGAAAAATTACTTTATAGAGAATAGGGATATGGGTTTTATATTCAAATGATTATCACAATTGGGTAGAACTATTTTAATTTTTAAGAATAATGGAGAATCAATGTGCCAATTTAAATTTTTTTAACATAATATGATTATATTTAAAAAACATTATCTATTAACGTATATTTGTTAATTTTGGGATCTAATTAGAGGGTTTTAAAAGTAATAAATGACAAAATCTTGGACTATATAACATCTATATTGAATGAATGGATTATCATATCCCATAATTTTTTTCATTAAATACCTAGAAACTATGACCTTATAGATCTACTAAACGTATATTAACAACAAAATATATATAGAAATATAATATTAGTAGGGTCTTTGGCTAAAGGGGATTAAATAGAAGAAATGTTTTTGCAATTTTGTGATATTTTCAACCAATATATTCAATATTCATTGAATAATTTCATTATAACTAAAGAGAAAACAAATTTTTCTTAAATAATTATATTTAAATAAACATTCCAAATGATCAAAAAGTAAATCCCCCATTTATTCATAATATATGTGGCCTTGGAATATTTTTTAGGTTATAATGATAAAATACATTTAATACATACATTGAAATTTTTCCGTGGTGCAATGTCAAAATTTGTATTTTTCTCTCAGATAACCATGATTAACAACAACATACATTTTACTACTAGATTATTTTATTCAATAGATTGCAAATTTTTTTTCTAAAAACAATGAGAGGAGTCATGTAGGGAGATCCTACATTCCCCTATTTTATTATTATTATCATGGATGACCTAAGAATGGTCTATTCGTCACTCCTCAATAAAAGAACCCATCGTAATTTTTTCAGTTATAGAAATTTTACCCTATGACTCATCTGGAGTAAACAGATGAAATCCAATCATCTTTAATAGAGATTAATGATCTATTATGGACATCATTTACTTTCATATTAATAATCATAGTGATACGAAATCTACTATCAACAATTCAAAATATAAATTTATAGTGGTAATAAACTAAACATTAAATAATGTAACAATAATAAAAAATCTTCAAATAATTTGAATATCCCACCAAGGCAATATTTATATGGGATACGAAATATCCATTGGAAAATTAAATAATAATAACATCCTCCATATAAATGAAAATTTTATCTAAAAAATATTATAATAAGATGAATAATTCTCTCATAGTGGGAGGAAAACACTAGTTTACTATCTCTTTCTTTTATCCTCTCTTCAACAACTACCTTTATCTTTATCCTTTCCCAAATATATTTCATATATTAATAGTTAATTATTTTTGTATTGATGATTCCCTACCAGAATTTTCTAATTTCCATCACATTAGATATCTCCACTAAAAAAACTATGAAACAATTTATAGTGGTTGGGAGTGGTATTTTTTAAATAGAAAAAATTAACCAATATTGAGTGGTATTAATTACAAAATGTTGCCCCAAATTCGAAATTAATGGTTTAAATTAAACTTATAGTCAATGCCCACCAACACCACACAAAAAAGAAAATTATTTTTAACTTTCTGTATAGTAACTTATATGATTACCCTTTTTTAGGTTTTTCAATGATTCAATAAGGTAATAAATATTTAAATTTGGGAAATTTAATCATTAATAATAATGTAAATATTTATATCATATAAAATATAGAACCACTAAATAAATATATAATATATAATTTAAAAAAAATATCATGTGTTTAAAAAAATTATCTTAATAAATGAAAATGTAACATGAAAAATAGTACCTTAGCCAAGAAATTATAAACATTGTTTTAAATATTTTGGGGTTAATATTTAAACAATAAATGTTATATTTTCCCATAAATTGGCTATATATTATATTTAATAAAATTTCAAAATAAATCATCAGTATATATTGTTCTTGCAAATTTTAAATATTTCAATTAAATGTCATTTATTATAAAATAACCTTAATATTAATTTTATCATTATTTATATACTATATATTAAAAAATATCATAAAAATTATGGGATTTAAAACAATTAATTTCCAAGATGATTCCTAATATATGTCATTCAATGAAATTAATATTTGATTATAGGTATAACAATTTACATCCATTTCAATATTTGTTATTATCATTTATTTTAGAATATTATTAACTAAAAAAATATATCGGTGTTTAATCAACATTTTTATGAAATTGATGAATATAAATACATTATTGATAATATATTATAATGAAAAAGATAATTTATATTTTAAAAGAATATTTATAAGCAATCCTAGGTAGTTTTTGTCCCTATCTCAATCCTTTAATGATATTAAAGGTAGTGGTGGTTCCTTTTTTGATTTTTTATTTGGTTAATATATTAAATGGATAAAATTCATAGAATTTTGTTTCAAAAATACATTAATTTATTTTATATGGTCAAAAGGGTAGGCATATTCCTTGCCAATGGGTAATGTACAAGTCTCTATGTCAATTTTACACTTATATTAATGATTAACAACAAAATAAAATCATTTTGACCTTAATCAGTACAATTAATATAACTGATTTCATTAATTATTTGGAAAAAACATTATGTTATTATTATTTGAATAAAAATATTATTGTAAAACAAACTATTTTTTTTAATTTTTTTAAAATCCAATTCATAGAAGTTGTAAAAAATTATTTAAAGCTAATCCTGAAGATATAGTTAGAATGTGTGGGTTTAAAGATCATCTTTTCAAACATTGACCACATGTTTATATTTAACTCCTTATAAAAATTATTTAAATGAAATATATTTTATTAATATATTTATAATTGATATAATATTTCTTGTAATAAAATTTAAAATATAATTTAATTTTAATAATGTATTTAAATGAAAATGCGGTTTTCAACTCAAATGTATTATTATTCAATATTTATTAAAAAATAATTTTCTTAGAATGGTACCAATATATTTTCATATGTTAATTTTTTCATACAAATTTAAAAATAATGATTACATTTAGAACTAAATTTTATAAAAAAATTATAATGTAGTTTTATAATAGATGCCCCATTATATTGATTCAAAAGTATCATTAGAAAAAAAATTATATTTTTACGCTCAAAACAATATTTTTTCATACCATATGTCTATAAAATTTATTAGATGAAAGTAAAAATGTAATTGAATTTATAATATATAAAAAATATATCATCTGTTGACCTCACCTATTTTGATAATCCCAATCTTGTATTCATATGATTTTGACAATCCCAATTATGTGTTCATATATTATGATATTCACAATTACTATTGATCTACACTTTAATTCTTTCAAATCGATGATCAAGTTAATAATAATGTTAAAATAATTTCTGATTTATGTTAATATTGATTATCCATGTTTATATAAGTTTTGAAATGATTCTAAGTGAATTATATGTTTTTTCCATAAGGCAGTCTACTGTATCACTGACCTGCACCATGCTACCGATAGACAGATAGCTACCGATAGCCAGAGATACCTTTAAACACAGAGCTACCGATGCACAGAGCTACCGACATCCAGAGCTACCGATGCATAGAGCTACTGACAGCCAGAGCTACCGATGCATAGAGCTACTGACAGCCAGAGCTATCGATAGACATAGAGCTACTGATAGACAGATAGCTACCGATGCATAGAGCTACCGATAGTCAAGAGCAACCGATGAAACTAAGTTTATTGAGCTACCGATAAGATCTATTGATAAAAGCTACCGATAAGAGCTACCGATAAAAGCTACCGATAAGAGCCACTGATAAGAGTTTGAAGAGCTACCAGTGGAAGATCCTAGACAGAGTCAACCGTACACGTCTACAAAAAACGACTACCTATAATGAACTGCGGAGTCAAATCCTATATCCTCGACACTATATCATCGACACTATTTGTTTATTACACTAATGGCTACATTTGTTACTTTTGATGAATTTAAGGTTATTAAATGATATCTGTTTCCATTTCAAGAAATCGTACCAAGTACGATTGAAAAATATAATCGTTCCTTCTTCTCAGTAAAAAGGCATAAAGCAATATAGGGGATGAACGTGAAAGAAAAACTAGAGACAAGAATAACCAAGAACATCGTGCTTGTATCAGTGAAGGTGAATCGAGACAAGAGACTTGAAGAGATCGAGCACACCGAACACACTTGTGATCAAGCTAAGAACGTGCCAAGAACAACTGGAGAACTTTCACTCACAAGACTAATACTACCAGACTCCAGAACACAGAGCATACATCGAGCAATCTATGCAAAAGAAGAACGAAACAGAACACTTCATTTTCTGAGCCTATAACCAAGCTGAACCTGGATGCACTGAAAGAAGAAATGATACTCTTTTTTAGTCAAAAACTAGAGAAGGACTCAAAACCATTTCTGATCAAATCCAAAGGAGTCCAGAGCTGCACTATAATCACTAAATCCATTCTAAACTCTATATCTTGCTCTAAGTGATTTAGTATTTGTATTACGAGCAGTGTGTGTAGCCTGTTAATTATTACACACGCACTGTCTCCTAAACCGTAACTGGAGGATTTGTAAATCCTCACTCACAATCTTTACATCCTTTATTTCCCACTGTGGATAGTGGTAGAGTTCGAGTGTGACTTGGACATCTTTGAGATGTTGTTTGTTATCCCACGTATAACTATGGTAGAGGTCTCTTGACCTGAACAGTGTGATCATTGTTGTTAACCCAGATCCAGGGTGTGGATCACATTATATAAATTTTGAGAGGACTAAGTCTCGTCTTGAGAATGAACCTCTTGGTTAACCATTGTGTTTTTAGTTAAAACCTATATCCATACTATTTACATTTATTTCATATTCTACTGCTATTAATTTGAAATATAATTTATCTTCAATTCTACATTGATAGTTAAACTCGCAAGTGTTTATATTTATTATAAACCAGTAAGTTAGTTTCAGAAGTTAATTTAATGATAAGATTAAGTTAACTGAGAATTAATCAATCTTTGAGAAAATAATTGATCCTTTATAATCTGTATAAATTCACAACAGTTTAATTTGTTTTTAAAATTGGGGAATTTTAATAGAAATTGTTTTTAACAGAAATTTTAATTGGAACTCAATTCACCCCCCTCTTGAGTGTCCACTCCTACCAACATTTGGTATCAATGGGTTTTGTGTTTTGCAAAATTGTTATTTACTCTCTGCTTTTCAACTGTGATTTTAGTTGTATTTTAAAGTTCTTAAAATTTCTGTTATTTCTAAATTTTTATCTCTTTAAATTTTGTTTATAATGGATAATAGACTTGAGGGTGCTGCTACTAACCGACCACCTTTATTTAATGGAAATAACTATGCTCAGTGGAAACCTAAAATGAAAATCCATCTTGAAAGCATGAGTTTTGATATTTGGACTGCTATTGAATCTGAATACAAAATTCCCACTACTAATAGATCTACATGGGATGAACCTACAAAGACTGCTTACAATAATAATTGTAAAGCTATTAATGCTCTGTACTGTGCTCTAGGAGATGAAGAATTCAACAGAATTTCTTCATGAAAAACTGATTTTGAAATTTAGGATACCTTGGCTGTTTCTCATGAATGAAAAAATAATGTTAAAGAAATGAGATTGAACACTTATACTATTAAGTATGATAATTTTAAAATGAAGTCCGATGAACCTATTTATGACATGTATCTCAGGTTTAATGAGATAGTCAACACGATGAATTCACTCGGAAAAGTTGTTCCACCAAAGGAACAAATTATGAGAATCTTGAGATGTCTACCAGGCCGATGGAGAGGCACATCTATCTCAATCAGAGAATCATGTGATATCACTGCTCTACCTGTCAAAGATCTTATTGGAAAATTGGTGATTTATGAAAAAGAGATAAAGGTAAACAAAGAGCAAGATGATGAACCGAAAAGAAAACATGTAGCTTTCAAGTCTACTTCATTAAATAGTAAAGAGAAGTAGAAAATACAAATGGAGGATGAGAGTTCAATAAGTGAAAACTCAGAGTATGACAGTGATTCAGAAATGGCTCAGATAGCCAGGATATTCAAGATGTTTTATAGGAAAAATAAATTCTTCAGGAAAACAAATTACAAAGGAAAGTATGATCAACAAGGAAAATGTAAAAAGGATTGGAAGAAAGTTGACAGGACTGATGAAGTTGTCTGCTACAAATGCAAGCGAAAAGGACATATCAAAGTAGACTTTCCAAAGTTAAAATTTAAAAAGAAATATGATTACAAAGTCAAGAATTACAAGAAATCCATGAATGCTACCTGGAGTGCTTCAGAAGATAACAAAAAGTGAAGTCGAATCTTCAGACTCTGAAAGGAATCGAGCCAACATGTGTTTCATGACAAATACTTCTGAGGTAACATCTGACACTCCTGTTTTAAATTCATATTATTCTGGAGATGATTCTGATTTGGAAAACATGTCAAAATATGAACTATTTGAATACTGTTATATGTTAGAAGAAACCTGTAATAAACTTAAAGACAAATACAAAGGGTTAAAGAAACAATATTCTTTTTGTGTTAAGCATAAATCTGATCTTGATATAAAAAAGGAAAATAATTCTCAACTATTAAAGGAAAATACAGAAATGAAACTGTCAAATGAGAAACTTAGAAAGTACTTAGAAAAATTCACAAATGGAAAGGATTCTCTAACTCAAATGCTAGGAAAGAAAGTTTCACCTAGATATGCTACTGGTTTAGGATACCAACCTGGACAGAGACAGTTCACTAGAACCCGATTTATTCCTATGTATGGAAAAAATATTGCTAGTTCCGGTTTTGGAAATTCATATGCTTAAATAGAAAATTCATATGGTTATAGACCAAATAATGTTTATCTTTCAAAATTTATTACATCTGTTAATTATATGAAACCAATAAAACAAATCTGGGTACCTAAAGCCCTGATTGCTAACCTATCTGGACCCAAGAAAATCTGGGTACCAAAGTAACTTCCTGTTTAAATTTGTTTTGTAGGAGACATTCTTGAAGAGCTATCACAAGAAGATATGGTATTTAGACAGTGGGTGCTCAAGACACATGACTGGAGATTATTCTTGCTTCAAGAGCTTAACAAAGGTTGATGGAGGTCATGTCACTTTTGGTGACAACTCTAAAGGAAAAATCATCGGCCTAGGCCAGATTGGTAACACTGACTCAGTATTAATTTCTAAAGCTTTATTCGTTGATGGACGTAAATATAACTTGCATAGTATATCTCAATTATGTGATGATGGTTTCAATTTCAAGTTTGAAAATGATTCCTGTGATGTTTTTAACTCCAAAAATGCTTTAGTATTTTCTGCCCTAAGGAATGAAAATGTTTATGCTGTTGATTTAAATTATTTATCTATAAAAAATATTCATTGTTTGAATGCTTTTCATAAAGAATCTTGGCAATGTCATAGAATATTAGGAAACTGCAACATTCACTCACATATAAAACTGACTAGGAAAAACATAGTTAGAGACTTACCTAAATTAGAATTCCCAAATGGAAAAGTGTGTAATCCATGTCAAAAGGGAAAACAACACAAAGTTTCATTTAAATTAAAGATAAAGTCTCAACTTCTCAACCACTTGAGTTGGTTCACATGGATTTGTTTGGACCATCAAGAGTTTCTAGTTTAAATGGGAAGCACTATGTCTATGTTCTAGTAGATGACTTATCTAGATATACTTGGGTATATTTCCTAGCTCACAAAAGTGAAGCTTATTCATCCTTTGTTAAATACTCCAAGTTTGTAGAGAATCTTAGTGGACTCAAAATTAAGACCCTGAGAAGTGATCATAGCCGTGAGTTTGAAAATCAAGACTTTGAATCTTTTTTCTAACACAATGGCTACACTCATAACTTTTTAGCTCCTAGGACACCTCAACAGAATGGTGTAGTAGAAAGGATAAACTAAACCCTTCATGAAATATCTATAACCATGCTCAATGAATATGAAATGCCTATTTACTTTTGGGCTAAAGCTATAAATACAGCTTGTTATGTTATCAATAGAGTCTTGATCAGACCAGTTCTTAAGAAAACCCCATATGAGTTAAGGAACAATAGGAAGCCTAAGGTTAATTACTTCAGAGTTTTTGGTTGCAAAGTCATTATTCTTAACAGAAAGGATAATCTTGACAAGTTTTCTTCTAAAAGTGATGATGGAATTTTTCTGGGTTACTCTACTTAAGTAAAGCTTATAGAGTGTTCAATAAAAAATCCAAATGTGTGGAAGAATCTGTTCACATAAAATTCGATGAAACCGATCCACATGAGCCTAAAACCACTCTTGAGAATCTTGAAGAAGATTTGTCTGTTCTGGACCTTAATGATTAATCCAAAAACCTGTTATAAAAACATCCATTTCTGGACTTTTTCCAGAATCTGTTTTGGTCGAACCCAAACCTACAGATGAACTTGAAATTTCTAGTCCTACCTTTACTAGATCAACAAGAATTCTAAAGAATCATCCTTTGGACGCTGTTGTTGGTAATCTTCATAGAGGAACACAGATTAGAGCTTCTCTAAGAAATTAGGTTGAACATCAAGCTTTTCTCTCCTAGCTAGAACACAAAAATATTAATGATGCTATCGTTGATGAATTCTTGGTAATGGATATGCAAGAAGAGTTAAATCAATTTGAAAGAAACAATGTGTGGGAATTAGTTGACAGACCTAAGGACACACTAACAATAGGCACTAAATGGGTTTTTAGAAATAAAGTAGATGAATCAGGAAACATAGTTAGAAACAAAGATAGGCTAGTTGCACAAGGATATAGTCAAGAAGAAGGCATAGACTATGAGGAGACCTTTTCACCAGTAGCTAGACTAGAAGACATTAGGATTTTACTTGCGTATGCTGCAAATCTAAATTTCAAGCTATATCAAATGGATTTCAAAAGTGAATTTCTAAATGGTTTTATAATTGAAGATGTTTTTGTAGAACAACCTCCTCAATTTAAAAATCCCTATTTCCCAAATCAAGTTTTTAAACATTCTAAATAAATATATGGATTAAAACAAGGTCTAAATCTTGGTATGATAGACTCAGAAACATTATTATTTAAAAAGGTTTTACTAAAGGGATTGCTGATCCAACTCTTTTTATTAAAAGAATTTCTAAAGATGTTTTAGTTGTACAAATCTATGTTGATGATATTATTTTTGGATCTTCTAAACATTCTTTATTTACTGATTTTTCCAAAAGTATGCAAAATGAATTTGAAATGAGTTTAATGGGATAACTTAAATAATTTATTGGATTTCAAGTATTTCAAAATGAAAATGGTATTATTTTGAATCAAAGTAAATATACAAAGGATCTTTTAAAATGATTTGGTTTGGATAGTATTAAGGAGAGTGAAACTCCTATGAGTACAATCTGTAAATTGGATACAGATGAAACTAGGAAACCAGTGGATCAATCCAATTATAGGGGTATGATTGGTAGTTTACTTTATCATACTACTAGTCGACAGGATATTATGTTTAGTGTATGTATGTGTGCAAGATTTCAAGCTAACCCGAAAGAATCTCATTTTCTTGCTGTTAAAAGAATTTTCATGTATCTCAAACATACTGTTAACCTTGGTTTATTTTATCCAAAAGGAAAATCCTTTGAGTTAAGGAGTTATTCAGATGCTGACGTTTCTGGTTGCAAATTAGACAGAAAAAGCACTTCAGGAACATGTCATTTATTAGGAAAATCCATAGTATCTTGGTGTAGTAAAAAAGCAGAATTCTATAGCTCTATCCACTGCCGAAGCAGAGTATATAGCTGCTGGTAGTTGCTGTGCACAAATTATGTAGATGAAACACACTTTCTTGGACTATGGATATGATTTTAAGCATGTTTCGATTAACTGTAACAATACTAGTGCAATAAACATATCGAAGAATCCTGAATCTCACTCAAGAACCAAACACATTGATGTAAGGAATCATTTTCTGAGATGTCATTATCAAAAGGGTGATATTTCTCTTGAATTTATCAGCAATGAACATCAATTGGCCGACATTTTCACTAAACCCTTAAGTGTGGATAGGTTATGTTACATTAGGCACGAGCTGGGGATGTTTAATCTTCACCGATAGAAATCCTCACAAATGAAAATCTTCATCGATAGAAATCCTCATCGATAGAAATGCTCACCAATAGAAATCCTCACTAATAGAAATCTTCACCGATAGATATATTCACCGATAGAAATCCTCACCGATAGAAATCCTCACGGATAGAAATCCTCACCGATAGAAATCCTCACCGATAGAAATCCTCACGGATAGAAATCCTCACCGATAGAAATCCTCACCGACAAAGCGCTGTTTTAAATCTTTTGTCTACTATCAAGAATCTGAACCGTTTTCTTTCATTTATTTTTATTTATTTATTTAACTTATGATTCCTAAATGATAAAACTAAGTATAAGCCGCTTCTCACTCCACTAAACCCAAAACCTTTTACCTTCGATCCTTAGAACCCGAACCCTCTGCAAACCTGAGATCCCTCGAACAAGCGATGGAAAAAACCAAAATTCCTGTCATCCAAGAAGACTGTATTGAGCCTAAATAAAAAAGGCAGAAGTCTGAGCCAGAAGTGGGTAGTGCTATTAGAACTAGGTCAGGAAGGAGACCAGTAAATCCCAATCTGCAAAATAGAGCTATTGTGATCGAAAAAGAGTTGTGTGTAGACTGGTTGCTTCCCAGCAAGTTGTTGGTGCTCAAAGTTCTAGAAGCTCAGAGATGGGTAGACATATTTTCAAATAACAACAGTGCCTACTACCCAAAGTTGGTAAAACAGTTTTACGAGTTTATAAGCTTCGAGAAGTTATAGGATGAGCACCGAGTATCTTCGGTTTTAAATGGTAAAGTTCTATCATTTTCATCAGTAGAATGGGCTGATTGTTTAATAGTTCCACATGAAGGTGTGTCTGGATATGTATCAAGATCAATGCCACCTACTAGTGACATTTTTGATCATGAGACCACGTTGAAAGAACTTACTGGTGATGGAACTCCAAGGAAAGTGGTTGCTGCAGAAATGGATGGAGAGAACAGATTATTGTTCATGTTTGTTCAACATGTGCTGATACCCAGGAGAGGTGACTTTGCTAATTTGAGATATCAGGATATCTATCTCCTAAATCTTTTGAGACATGATTTCAAAGTCAATTTGTGCAGATTGGTGATGAGTCAAATGGAAGATATGACATGGCCGAAATCAAAGACTAATTCCCTATTCATTGCGAAGCTGATTTCTGTAATGATCAAATTGAAAGGGATAGCTGAGTCTCAAGATGAGACAGTTGTACTGAAGAGAAACTTTTGTATCACTACTATAGTTTTCAAATATATGAAGATTATTTTGAATCCATGGAGAGGAGAATGGATCAATGATGACCAAAAGGTATATGATAAATTTAATCCTGTCGATTATCCTTCGAGGACAAAGGATAAAAGAGATCTGGGTCTAGGACCTGATGATGTGGAACCTGAGTACATTGATGAGTCAAAAGAAGAAGTATAAGAAGAATAGGAAGAAACTCATATGGATGATGGAGAAGATCCTGACTTGCCTCAAATCCCTGTTGCTGAAATTATGCCTTTAGAAAAGGAAGTGCCAGCAGAAGTGGAGACACTTGCTAATGAGGAAGACCAGTCGGTCTCTGAGCATGTAGAGGAAGAATATAATGTCTCTGAATCATATGATTCTACTGAATTGAGTCTGAGTCCAGTAATTGGAAGCTCAGTTGTACCTTCTATTGGTGATGAAAGAGAAAGAGGAGAAGTTGAACCTACTCCAGATAATCATCTTGCTGTTGTAGAGATGGAAGTTGTTGTGGATGATTCTGATGATGAATGACCATCAAAGAATGTAGTTGATATATATGAGAATTCACCCATTGAGGGGGAGCATCACACCAAGTTTGGAAATGTTATAGTGACTTTCGAGTCTGAAGACTGGGTAGAAGACCCAGGTTTTATAGTCTTTGGTTTAGATTATCCTGATTCAGATAATGAAGTATCTTATAATAGACCGAAGATAAGCTATGACATCAATCTTGAGTTATTACCTGCTGATGTGGTCCAAGTACATGATTTAGATGTGCTGAAAGAAAATCTCAAAGTCAGTTTTGTAGAAGAAGTAAAGACAATGAAATCTTTTTTAGTATCCTCGATTCAATCAGTCATGACTGACTCTGTAGACAGTTTAGCTTCTGAAAGAGTATCTACTACAGTTTCTCCTACTGATTTTGTTGCAATGTCTGACCTCGAATCCCTAAATCATGAGCTGAAGGAATCCTTCAGTGCCTCTGTTTCTAAGATGAAGCACTCTTTTGGTGAAGAAATAATGATGTTAGAAAGGTCTTTTGATATTTCTATTGGTTGCAATCTGTCCACTTTTGTGAGTGAGCTAATGGAAGAAGTCAAGGAGGGCCACACTCAAACTTCTAGGCTAGAATCAGATCTTGAAGCTCTAAGGATATCTTTTTTTGCCTTAGACTCTTTCATGAGATCACAATCTCAAGCTTACAAGGATTTAGCTTATGTGAAGAGCGTTGTAAGTCAGTTGGTATCAGTGTTTGAAGCTCTCAAAACATCTGTGATGGATCATATAAAAGAACAGGACTCTCAAATGCAAATTCTTATTAGTGGGTTGACCAAAAGCTTCAAAGAAGCCATATCTTTCTCTGTTGGTCCTCTAGTTCCAAAACATGCAATTGATCTGAATCAATTTAGTTCTCTGATGAAGGAGGATCTTAGTTCTATTTAAACCAGTGGCTCTGTGGACTAATCATATTTAAGTCGAGTTGTGCTGTCTAATAGGGTTTCAGCCAGAGAAATAATGAAAATCATCCAGGACTACATGAGAGAGGCCTCTGCTTCTCAAGAGGCAGTCAAGAATAAGGTGGATTCTTATTTTGAAAAGGTTTATACCAAGAAACAACTGACCAACCATTTCAAACTTCTGCTTGAGAATCTAAAGTTACCTCCAGTGACTCAGGCATTCAGAGAGCAGGTTAGTAAACTCAGGGAGCTTACTCCTACTTTGGAAAAATTCATTGAAAATAGAGATGATTTTGTGTCTTATATGGAGAGAGGAGGAAGCATAATAATGGATTTCATAAACCTGTTTCTGCCCTTCCTGCATGTGGATACCAGACCAGTCATTGTACCTCCTGCTTTTCCTGCCTCTGCCTCTACTGCGTCTCCAGTTCATATGACTCCTGCTCAAGCCATAAGAAGTCTCACACCTATGATCACTCAATGGACTTCCCATTATAGGCCCGACACTGTATTAGTTGCTTAGCCTCCTCTGATCATTTCTGGAATTCCAATGTCCTCCCCAGTATCCTCCCCATCTACATTATCTTCTGATCCCAAGGGAAAATTGCACATTGAAGATGTGGATTGATGAAGTGTCAAGGATGTTTGATAGGAATCATTTTTTTCTTTTTTCTTCTATTTTTGTAATTTTTGTCCGCTATAAAAAAAATGCATTTCTTTCCACTATCTCTGTTTATCAGTTTTCTATGTTTGGTTTCCCACTTTTTGATTATCACAAAGGGGGAGAAATATAAAAGGAGAAATATAAAAGGGGAGAAATATGATCAAATGGGGATCCTTTGATACTATTTCTTACATTTCATTCTTTGGTACTAATTCTTTCAAACCTTATCTCTGATACTATTGTATTTAACTCTACCTATGATGATTTTTGATCTATATCTTTCTATTACTATTTCCTCTTTCCTCTGATACTGTTTTCTTTGTGAGAATTAAATATTAATGTTATATTATATTCTCACTATCTTAAAATGGCCATATCAGAAGTTGTGATTATCAAAAAGGGGGAGATTGTTGACCTCACCTGTTTTGATAATCCCAATCTTGTATTCAAATGATTTTGATAATCCCAATTATGTGTTCATATATTATGATATTCACAATTACTGTTGATCTACACTTTAATTCTTTCAAATCGATGATCAAGTTAATACTAATGTTAAAATAATTTCTGATTTATGTTAATCTCAATTATCCATGTTTATATAAGTTTTGAAATGATTCTAAGTGAATTAGATGTGTTTTGCATAAGACAGTCCAGTGTATCACTGACCTGCACAGAGCTACCGATAGACGGATAGCTACCGATAGCCGAAGCTACTGATAAACACAGAGCTACTGATGCATAGAGCTACCGACATCCAGAGCTACCGATGCATAGAGCTACCGACAGCCAGAGCTACAGATGCATAGAGCTACCGATGGCCAGAGCTAATGATAGACATAGAGATACCGATAGACAGATAGCTATCGATGTATAGAGAAACCGGCAGTCAAGAGAAACCGATGGAACTAAGTTCATCGAGCTACCGATAAGAGCTACCGATTAGAGCTACCGATAAGAGCTACAGATAAAAGCTACCGATAAGAGCCACCGATAAGAGTTTGAAGAGATACCAATGGAAGATCCTAGACAGAGTGAACCGTACATGTCTAAAAATAAACGACTACCTATAATTAACAGCGGAGTCAAATCCTATATCCTCGACACTATATCCTAGACACTATTTGTTTATTACACTAACAGCTACATTTTTTACTTTTGATGCATTTAAGGTTATTAAATGATTTCTGTTTCCATTTCAGGAAACCGTAGCATGTACTATTGAAAAATATAATCGTTCCATCTTCTCATAAAAAAGGCATAAAGTTATAAAGGAGGTGAATTTGAAAGAAAAACTAGAGACAAGAAAAACCAAGAACATCGTGCATATATCAGTGAAAGTGAATCGAGACAAGATACTTGAAGAGATCGAGCACACAAGAACACACTAGCGATCAAGCTACGAACGTGACAAGAACAACTGGAGAACTTGCACTCACAAGACTACTACTACTAGACTCCAGAACACAGAGCATACATCGAGCAATCTATGCAAAAGAATAACTACACAGAACACATCATTTTCTGAGTCGATAACCAAGATGAACCTGGAAGCACTGAAAGAAGAAACGATACTCTATTTTTCAGTCAAAAAACAGAGAAGGACTCAGAACCATTTCTGATCAAATCCAAAGGAGTCCAGAGCTGCACTGCAATCACTAGAGCCATTCTAAACTCTATATCTTGCTCTAAGTGATTTAGTATTTGTATTACGAGCAGTGTGTGTAGCCTGTTAATTATTACACACTCACTGTCTCCTGAACCTTAACTAGAGGATTTGTAAATCCTCCCTCGCTATCTTTACATCCTTTATTTCCCACTGTGGACAGTGGTAGAGGTCAAGTCTGGCCTGGATAGCTTTGATATGTTGTTTGTTATCCCACATATAACTGTGGTAGAGGTCTCTTGACCTGAACAGTGTGATCACTGTTTTTAACCCAGATCCAGGGTGTGGATCACATTATATAAATTTTGAGAGGACTAAGTCTCGACTTGAGACTGAACCTCTTGGTTAACCCTTGTGTTTTTAGATAAAACCTATATCAATACTATTTACATTTATTTCATATTCCGCTGCTATTACTTTGAAATATAAATTATCATCAAAGCTAATTTGATAGTTAAACTAACAAGTGATTATATTTTTTATAAACAAGTAAGTTAGTTTCAAAAGTTAATTTAATGATAAGATTACGTTAACTGATAATTAGGAAATCTTTGAGAAACTAATTGAACCTTTATAATCTGTATAAATTCACTACAGTTTAATTTTTTTTTTAAATTGGGGGATTTTAATAGAAATTTTTTTTAACAGAAATGTTAATTGGAACTCAATTCACCCCCCTCTTGAGTGTCCACTCCGACCAACATCATATATTAATTAAATTTTATATACACTTATATGTATAGTATTTTGTGTCATATACAGTATCAAATATAATATTTTTCCTTCAAAATCTCATGGATTTCCATTCCCTCCACAATAAAAAATTCCATTCTCACACTTATATTATGATTTCGGTAATATAAGGATTGATATTTGAGAATAAGTTTTGTTGAAAATTCAAAATATTTAAAGAGTTAATAAATTTATCCTCTAAAATATATGGAATGAAAAATGAGAAGGGGACAACAAAATTAGGATTTATAATAAGATAAAATTAGTGTAAACATTGACATGGAACAAGAGTATAAGTATAATATTCTAATTGAGAGTGATTGATAACATGTTTAGGATAATCTTCTTGAACATATATCTATAATATTTGTTGTGAATAATTATCATAGATATTATAAAAGAATATAATAATCGGATAATATTTTAGTTATAATACCTTATTTTTATTTTTGAGGAATTCATTCACAATACATGAATATATAAATATATGTTAATATTTAATAAGAACAATCTTATCCTTTAGTTTTTCCTCGAACTATTTATGATTTTTTTTGAAGAATATGTTGCTTCATATGGTGATATAATACATTAAACTATAAAACATTTTCAATAGTTCAACATTAATTATTTTTTAAATAGATATCATTTCCACAGTATTATTGTCAATCAATTTAAAATTAAAAACACTAAAGATCAATAATTTACTTATCATCACTTCCATTAATAACATGAGGTTGTTCATAATCATTAGATATAAACATGTGAATACATTCTTCATGAATTATCATGAAGCATGATATTACCATGAATTACCAAACAAATATAGTGAAAACATGCAAGCATTTTTATTACATTAATTGAACATAATTATTTGATAAATTTTTTAAATTGAATTTCTTTTTCAACTCTTTTAATGATATTATAAACCATGTTGTTGAAAAATCATTAATGAGTTTGAAGTCAGTCAACACATATACAATTTAATTTATCCAAATCAATCATTTTATTTTACAAATATAATCATCTCACCATCATGAATTTAATGATGGTTATATTTTTCTTAGTTAGTTGATTTATAATATGTTCGTCTTGTCACTGAATAATTTTTCCTAGTAAATGGTATCAATCAACACATGAATTTAATTCCTTGATGAAAAATCATTACAATCCTTATAAATTCCATGATAATTATAAAAAAGATATAAACAATAAAATAAAATTTACAAATTATTCAATAATCTAAATATAAAAGAAAATTAATTATTCCACTTTAGCTATATAAATATGATAATCTATATTTTTATCACATAGCTTTATTTGAGGCATATTCTCTTGAAACTTCGGGAATTTGATTTCATTGTGGCCTTTCTTCATGAAAATGTAACACACAATAACATCATTTATATCCTTCATTTTTCATTTATTTTCATAGAAAACATTTTCTACCCACTTATAACAAACTAATATTCATTTCAATAACATCAAAGGGATATTATTTAAAAAACTATCACATGTTAGAAAATCCATTATCCCCTAAATCACTTTACCCAACTTTATTTCATATGTTCTCTATTTTTTGTGATTCCATTCGAATCCATAGTACATAGATAAATAATTATCTATCTCATTAGAACATGATATTATGTCTTAATATGATAAGAATACATGTGAGTGTACTTAAATATGAAATATAATCTTATCAACATAAAATATATGATTTTTTTTTACAAATTAGATCACATGATTTGGGGAGGATAATATTCCATCGGTAAGGAAACAAATATAAAGGAGTAAATAAACTAGATTAGATCAATAATGAGGATGTATAATGAATAATCCCAAAAATAATGGAATAATTGACAATAATTGTGTTATTTATTCATATCTAACCTCATTATGATTAACATGGTGGATTTGAGATGTTCTTCCAGACTTATCGTAAAATTAGATCATATGGTTATGTTCCCAAATTTGTTTTTAGAAAAATCTTGTATCAAATTATTCTATTAAACTTAAATCGATATCAATAATAACTCCACATCCTGAAAAAATTAATATGATACCATAAATTAATAAATTTTCATGATTACAAGGAATTACATCTTGGAAGCCCTAAACAACTACTAGTTTTTTAGAACAAGATTACATGAATGATAACATTTTTATATGGGTAATATCGAATGATATATAATCCATAAAACTCACTAATATAAATTATTCTAGAAATTAATTCCCAAAATTCAATTTAATATCCAGGGGAATGGGAAGAAATAATGGTGACTTCAAATTTTTAGTAAGGGTTATGTTTAATGGATGATCTCATGAATCACTAAGCATAATCTATATATTATGGTAAATAACCAAAACACATTCCATCTTATCTATACATCATAAAGGAAATACATCCATAGATAAGTCTAATGAAATTATAACATCGTTAAATAAAAATAATAATAATTGAGTTATTAATGATGTAAAATAATAAATATTGGAAAACATATATAACGAACATGAAAACTTTTCATTCAAGAAATTCTGTACTATGATTTAGAACTACAGTTTCAAACCCATTTATCTTTTGAAAAATTGAGGTTCATAAAGATAATTTGGAAATGAAATATGTAAATATATAATTTTTGTAGAACTCACTTTTTTGTAAATTCCCAATAATTCCTTATATATCGAGTAGTCAATTAAATAAATAAATAAATGGAATTATAATATATCAGTATTGAGTAAAGAATATTGATTTAGAAATCCTTCCCTAGATAATAAAATAACAATAAAATTAAATACAATAAGTAAAAATATATTATGGTTTATGAAATGATAATATCCATCACCCAATAATGTACATCATTATGTGAAAATTATCATCCAATTAAAAATGATTACAATTAAGTAATATTTTCAATAGAAACTCATGAATCACATTATTAATTGATATTGCAAATGTAACTTTTACAACATAGTAATTTCCATTGGAAATCCATATGTTAGATAATTCATTTTGAAACACAAATTATAATGAATTATGTGTGAATAACGATATTATGTTAGAAATGGGATAAATATACATCATTTTAATATTGATTGGTGTATAACAAAAAATAAGTCTCAATGGAATGCAAATTGAGATGAAACCTCTAACCTTACACTTCTTTTAGTTGAATGTCATTTAACCTCATTTATTATGATTTCATGAAGATTATTATGTTATATAAGAACCATATAAATATTTATGATATCAATTATAATCCTTTAATTAATTATTATATACTTTTCATTAATAAACATTCATTATTTACGTCGTTTCATCGGTTAATTTCTTTTTCCCAAGTATATCTTGAATATTTATTTTTTTCTTCCTTTTAGATAAATCAAGATTTAATAATAGAAAAATTAAACAATGATTTATATTATATATATATATATATATCTAATTTTTAGATAATAAATAAAATACATCGTTCATGGAGACAGTTGGGCGTAAAAATATATGAATAATTGTTCAATTTTCTTATCCTTCTAACAGAATCTACATTAAATGATAAATATTTAAAATATGTTTCTAGTATCATGTTTATTTCATATAAATCACATAAATATATTAAAAAATCATTAATATATACATTTTATCATGTTAATGAATGATATTGCTTTGAGGAGGTGGTAGTTCATATGTCCACAAATGATGTTATCATATTCCCACAAAATAGAAAGTATTATGGTATGACTTCTATACTATTTCTATTATAAAAAATTAATTTTAATGAGAATATATATAAAATATATTCTAGAAATATATCATTATTCACAATAATTAAAGGTGGTAATGTATGAATGAACAACATCAGTTCCTGAGGTTGTAGTCCACTGTACAAACAAACATATATTGCATATCCCATTTGATTGATGTGTGTGAATGTAGAGTTCATAAAAATAACATTAAAAATATAATTATATTTAGGATACATATTTTATTATATAAAAACAATATTAGAAGAATATATGTTGTGGATAATGAAATAAAAAAGTTCTTGTATAAGAATGTTACCTATTTTTGGAGTAATTCCTTTTGGTATATTCCAAAATACTTCGTTTGTATTATTTCCAAAAAAAATCATTTATAACAATGTAAGGGATTTTTTGTTATTATTTGGATAGGTTTTATATGATCCAAGTGGACTGAGAGGTGTGAATATGTGACAGGGTGAGATCCTAATATAGTAGAGGGGGAGTGTAATTCTTGTAAATATTAAAAGGTAAACACTATAAAGTCTTGTCTTATAGATAATGATACTAAAAATTTTAAAAATAAATTGTTATTTTTTATTTATACTCTAGAAACGTATCGAACAAAAAAAAATAAATTAATTTTTCTATTTTGTACCTTAACTTATACATTACATTATTTTTACGTTTTTATTTTTTTGACCATCGTAATAAATTCTATAACCTAGGTTTATTAGCTAGTAAGAATAAATTAAAATTCTATTTACAATAAAATATAATTCCACTAAATTATAAATATTATATTTAAATTAAATAATAAAAAACCTTGTTTATTTCAAATTAATTTAAACAAATGTTCTTGTAATGCGCAAAAACACTACTTTTACTCAAACTGTGCTCACAATGTTTTACTATATGGGGGGTCAATATATTCATTATAAATGATAAATTAATAGTAAAATATAAAATAAATTATATTTATTAATATTTAAAAAATTATTTTAGAATATTGGGTTTTTAATAATTGAAATCATTTAATAAAATTTACTTTTATATATAATAATATAAATGTCAATTCTAACATTATTTAGATAATTTAAATTTAAAAATATCAATAAATTTAATGGAACTAATTATATTAATTTCAAACCAAAATACCATGATATATTCATAAAAAAGTGATATAATTCAATGATTTTATCAATTTACTCTAATTTTAATATTTTTAGTATCATTTATTTTTGTTCTTTTCTAACTTAATAATTTCAATGATGTCCTTAGTTAAACATTTTATGTAAATAATTCTTCTATAAAATTTATTGATAAATTATTATGATAAAAAATATAATTTATCACTCAAAATAATATTTATTACCTAACTTGGGTAGTTTTTTTACTGATCCCATTACCTTATAGATATTAAAAGCAGGGAAGTTTCTGTTATTATATTTTTAATTAAATAACATATTATACAGTTCAATTTTAGGGAATGGAGTACAGAAAGATTTAAAATTCATCCATATGTTTACATGTTCTGAAATTAGTCCAAATAATGGGTATTGTAAAACTATCTACATTTTTTTTGATTAATTCTTAACCACTATGTACACACATTATAACCATAATCACTATAATAAGTTGAGACTAGTTTTAAAAATTATTATGAAAAATCTAATTTTATCATATTCTACTTTAAATATTATAATGAATCCATATACCTATATCAATTTCTCATTTTTCAATTCACATATGATTAAAATTTGAATTAATTTATAAGGTTGTTGACTTTCTATAATTTTGGGTTTTAATGTGAAAATGTTAAATGGTTTACAATGTTTTTATATCTACATTCAATATAAAATGATTTAAATGAAATTAATTTTTTAAATTGACAAGTAATTGATCTATTTTTAATTTAAAGAAAATTATAAAAATAAATCAATATTAATAATTATTTAAATGAGAAGTTATTTATCAACTAAAATGTAGTATTTTCACTATTCATCTAAAAATGAAACGTCCAAAAAATATACCAAAAATTAACCCTAAGATAATATTGAAATTTTAAATTATAAAAATATGTTTATTTTTACAAATAAAATTTATAAATGAGTTAAAATAGAAATTTAAAATAGTTTTTTAATTAATATGTGGAAAATCACCTTTAAATAAATTCATATCCTTATATGTAATATTGGATTAGTTTTTAAAATATGTCTATCAAATATATTGGATGAATTTTAAAACATATAGTTAAATATAACATATAGAAACCTAATTCTATAATCAAGTATTGGGATGTGATATTAACTTATAATTATTTTTATGTTTTTTCATATAGCGTATCAAATACAATATTTTTCTTATAAAATATATTGGCATTACACTACACATAAAATAAATATCGATATGTATAAAGATGAAAAAAATCATTTTTGGTAGGATAACATGAATTTTGAGATCACATTATACACATCTCCTTCCATCGAGTTCTTGTAAAAATATTTTATAATAATAAATGATTAAAATGATAATGAAACCTTACCCTTGAATATATGGAAATGGCAGAATATCACATTGTATTTTATAATAATGATTCCATATACTTCCAATAGAAATAATTCCATATGGTTTTTGGTTGATCTTTTTATAGAATTATATAATTAAATTTATATAGAATTATTATTATCAGTTGAAAATATTTATAAGATATTTTTTATGGATAATAAAATTATAGATATAGTGTCAACTTCTATTTGGTTAGATTGGGATATAAAATTTACCCCATTTTTCTTTAGAATTCCACAATAATAATTGAATATGGAAATACTATTCAATAAATCTTATCATTCATAGAATGATGTTCAGTTAGGATGTATCATTCAAGTCAGAGAAGACATACTAAGATCATATTACATATATATTAGAGGAGGTTGGGATTATTAACATCCATATGTTTACATATATTCATAAAATAGTTTCCATTATAGTGTTATTATTTACTCACCATGGAAGAATTCCGAAATAAGTTTTTAACTACTCCATGTTTGCATGAAGTGAGAAAGATTAAGTTTTTAGATCATTTCAAGTTAATAAAATCTCATAGATGCATAAAACTATCATATTACATATTAATGTTTCGCATTCATGATATAAATTATACACAATAAATTTTTGGAGAGATTAATTTTATAATGTTACTGAAAACAAATTCTAGAAGAAATAATTATGGATGTGTATTGTGAGATAAACTAATATGGTAATGTTGATGTATATAAATCTCTACAATTATCATGAACTAGATCATTTTGGGATGGGATATTATATATATACACCTCAAAAAAACCTCTTATGTAATCATGTGGCTCATGATACCCATTTGGGAAATTAACAACCAGATCCATCATATATAATTAAATCAAAATTAATATTGTTTGGTTGTTATCACTTATATCAGAAATACTTTTTTGGAAGAATAAAATATAAACATAAATTTCAACTTTATATAAACATTAAACTGTTAAAAATTATCTATATGAATTAGATGATTAATGAAGTAATATGAAAACAAATTTTTTAATGAGGAAAAATTAAAACCATTTTATTTATATTTAGTAAAACAATTAAAATAGCTAAATTCATTAAGGGGTGAAATATAGATCCCCTATATTTTTGTATGAGTAGAAAATTATATAATTATATAATTATATGTTTTGAATCACATAACTCTAAACTAAATGTAATATTATTATATTATAAAAATTATTTAAAATCTTACAGTAAATTCAAATAAATCATAAATTCAAAAATTGTTTCCTTTATAGAATGATGATTCAAGTAGAATGACAAATGTACAACTAATTATCGAGTAACGTCATTTTTGAATAATGTGTTTTTTAAATAATAACATTTGAATAATGATATAAATAAAATTATTTGTTAATATTAAAAAATAAAATGATTTTAATTGTTTACATCCAGGAATATATAAATTAACTATACTTTTATTTATTGTAATTAACAAGGATAAAAAAAGTTTTTATTTATGAAATTACTTATTTATTTTATTTAAAAAATAAATTTCTCATATCAAAATAATAGAGTATAATAAAAATATTTATGTATATATATACATTAAAATAGATTATGTTTTAATCTTTAATTATTATTTTGATATAAATACATATTAATCTATTTTTAGCCTTAAGAGGATTTTCTCAAAGAAAAATTAATACTGTGTAATAATTACTTGTATTAAATGAATTATTTATCACCTATATAAAATTTATATGGTAATTTTTATTCATATTTCCAATCGAAATTTTTAAATTATATCATATAGTACATTACTTTTAGTTATATACTAACATTCTTAGTTAAATGTAAGTTACATTGGTAAATGAGAAAATAGTTCAAAAGTGTTACAATATGAAATAATGATTCCAAATATAACAAGACCAAAAAATTTAATTGGTGGGTTAGGTCCTTCATGGTCATAAATTATATAGTCCTCAATATTTTTAAATTTTGGCTAGTGATTCGTTGAATATGACATTCCCTATTACTAATAAATGTGAATTTAAAAATTTTTATGTTAATAATATTAGAACTGACTGCTCATCTACAAAACCCAATGAAGATTATTACAATATAATTTTGTTTGATACATGGAATAATTATTTCCTTCTATTATATATCACTTAGATAGGATCCCTTGAAACCCATATATATTACCAATCTGCTCATTTCCAAGACAAATTTGGATATAAAATTCTGTCTTCAAATGGAGATAAAACACATTCAACCATGAAAATGTTTGAAATTAGAGTTTCGTTGAAATTTTCAATTTTTAATTTTGAAATGATTAATTTTAAATGACTCTTTATGGGAATTATATATTATATATTTAAAATAAAAAATATATTTTCTTCTAGTGTGATTATTTTATCAGATTTACATGTCTACTAATCATTTTCCTTCCCATTGTTTTATATTTAACCGTATAGATTTATGTAAGAGTAAGCATAAGATAATAATAATTTTTTTCGTAAAAATTTCTCTTCCGTTTATATATTTATTAATTTTATTAATATTTTTATGCATATGAATTAATGGTTGAATAATGAAATTTTTTATTGACTCCAACATCATTTAAAAAATTCTAAAATTAAATATTCAATATATTATCCACACCAATAAATAATACTTTAGATTAGAATTTTATAAATAGATTATCATTTTTAATATTTTATTAATGAAATATTATAATGACACAAAAACATAGAATAAAATAGTAATTAATTTAATAGTAAATATTTTAGAAAACTCTGATCCTATTATCATTTAGATTTATTTTTTTTTCTAATTGGGAGAAAATAAATTAATATCATAAAGATTAACATTGTATATTTTAAAAAATATATATAGGTTTAATTTTTACGAAATAATTTTATTAAAGATAATATTCAATAATTTATGACGATTAAAAGTGTATTTTTTGACCTTTATATTCTTTAAAAAATCAATAGATCCTTTGGAAAATATTTGAAATTGTATGTGGGAACAAAAAGTTGACTAAGATTTATAAAATTAACTTAATACTTATAGATCTATGAAAAAATTTAAAACCACCATAAATGCTAAAATTTGAATGAAAAATATTTTGAACACATTAATAAAAAATTTCAAAATGTCAAAATAAATTTCTAAAATTATGTATTCTAAAACCAAGCATCATTAATAAGAAAAACATGGATGCATCAAGAAGAAATAGGACCCCATGATTAAATAAATTTTTTAAAAACAATCATTTAACCTTTAGAGGATCACGACCAATTTATCCCCCAATAAATCATAAAATTTATATATATAATTTTTTATGAATGAAATCATTATGTTGTAGAATAATATTCAAAACCCTTATTCAGACATTTTTAAATGTTTTAAATATTACGAAATCGTAGCTAATTCCAATAAGGAAACCTAAACAGTTATCTCCCTCATATTTACCTATAAATACAAAATATTTACGTAATTAATTTGGGAGATGTATAATGCTCACCCATTATCATGATATATTTCTGGATTATATATAATTATCTAAAATTATAAATTATCATTAGATGAAGAAAAATTTATATTCATTTTCTTTCTTAATGTAAAACACCAGAAAAACGAATTTGAATCTATAATAATAATTAATTTCCTTTTTCACAAAAAAAATCATTGAAATATCCCTTTAATTTGATGGAACATAATGTGATGAAATATCTTGATGAACAAAAAATTCTTATTCATAAATTATGATGATATATTATAAATGAATCATGAAAATAAAAATTATTTTTATGTAGGGATGAGGTGGTCAATAAATATATGTTAATCAGAAATCATTTTTACATTATGATATAGTTGAAAATAACTCATATAGAAAAAATAAATTCGGATTAAATTTAATTATTATATAAATTTATGACAATGATATTAAGAAACACATGAATCATAAATTATTTTTTAAAACATTTGATAAAATATGTAAAAGGATGAGAAATATTTTGAAAAAAGTCATTAAAAATATGTTTTAAAGAAAAAAATATTAATTCAGGTCCTATATAACATTTCACATTTTATAAATCGTGATTAATAAAATATTATCATTAACTACAATCATTAAAAGAAATTATAAATATAATTTCACAATTAATATTCAATATGCCTCCATTTTGAATAGTTTTTTTAATTACTCAATCATTTATTTTTAAAATAGGAATTTTTTAGTAATTCAATCATTGATTTTTAAATTAGTAATTAAAGGTTTAACGTGGTAAATATTTAATGATTATAGAATATTATTAAAGTAATAATTATTATATTTTCACTAAAACTATCTTTTTCAAAAAACCGTGTATGGGATAAAAGAAAAGTGTATCATGGCGTTTTCATGATATTGTTCATCATACATCAAGATGGATTATATTTTAAATTTTCATGAAAATAAAAATAAAATAATATAGAAACAATATTATGATTTTTTAATAATAATCATTTTTATTATATAATATTTAATCCCTAATTAATTCAATATAGTGTTCCATGTGAAAGAGTGATTTAAAAAGTGTGGCATCACATCATTGAGGTGCTAGTCCACATGTATGCATGAGAAATGTTTTCCTTTTCAATATAGTTGGAAGGAGATTGAAAAAAATTATTCCATCAACAAATTTACATTTTATTATATTGAATATAAATATATAATTATTATACAATGATTAGAATATGTTAAATGTAGAAAACCAACTATTAACATTAATGATAATTGTTCTGGATTATAACACCCAATAGATAACCTCAATTGGATTTTACAATAATAAATCATGGATTTGAATTATTAGAGGAAATGTATATATATAGAATATTTCAGTGGTTCAAAGGGTATTTTATTTATATCATGTTTGATATAGACTTTTAATTTTTTTGAAGAAAAATAATGATGAGGTTCCTTTTTATAAGTGTCAGGAGTGGCACTGTTGTAAATATATAATATTTAAAATAATGAAATTTAATATTCAATATCATGTTGGAATGAAGAAACTAAATCTATAAGATAAAATTATTTGTGGAATAAATTCACTGAATATATTTAATGTTTCCATTTAAAGAGGTATTTTAACCTATTTCTATTTAATTTATCCTTTTTAACATATTATAAACATTTGAGAGACGTTATAATAAATAAACTAGATAATATGATTTTATGACAATAAATAAAGGGTGATTCAAAATAATATATTGACATATTGATAGAAAATTTTTTAAATACACTAATATATTAATTTTTTAAATTTGGTGGACATTTCATTATATATATAACAAATATACAAGAAAATGAGTATCTAGAAAAATAATATTTTTATGAATATAAAAGTATTTACATAATACTAAATCCAATTTTTAAATATCAAGGCTAAATTTGGATTTATATTAAACAAATATATTATATATGAAAATTTTATAATGAAAAATGCAAATGGATCTCTCTGAGGTCACTATTACATAAATGGATCTAAACATTATTTATATTGACTGTAAATATAGAATTATTTGGAACCGTATACCATTGGATTACAAATTCAAAATTATGTTTTAAATTTATATATTTTACTCCATTATCTCATATTTTGTAAAACCATGGTTTTAAGATTTATTTCAATATAAATCATGATGATCTCATATGAATTATGTGATTTTTTAAAAATTATATGTTTCACTACTCACTAAAAACTCAACCACTTATATTTAATCTAAAAATAACCCAATTACCCACATTGGAAAGGATGAATCAAAAAATATATTTTTACAAAATTTCTGTTGCAAAACATCTTAACCTATCGTTCATATATAACCCAGTAAAACATGGGAAATTTTTTAACAATAATAAAAAATCTATTTTCACTAGTGAAATAAAATAATATTATTTTTCCAAACTATGATTATTATGAATCCATATATTAATTTAATTGTTAATCATAATACTAGTTTACATTATGGAATATATAGGTTACCATATTCTTTATACCATTTATATATTTATTTAAACAATTAATTCATTATTTTAACAAGTTCTTTTATTCTTCCATTATATATTTCTCTATTTCCTATATTTATTACTCATGAATGTGTTTATTATATGAAACCATAAAGAGGTGAACAAAAATATTAATCCATAATCTCTATCAATGATATTATTATGGAAATTTATTTTCATCATTAGAATGATATTTTTCTGTATCTACAACTTTAAGGAACCAAATATGTGATTTATTATGTTTAAATTTCATTAATAATGATTTGTATGAATTATAATTTACATATGATAAACTCTATAGTATATATGACAATAATTTAATTATTCAAATATTTTAAATAAATTTATATGTACAAATATACAATAAACCTAAATCCATTCCTTAACAATTCTTATAACACTATGCTTTGTAAATTTTTTATAAAATAGATTATATCTTTCATAAAAATAAAATACCTTGATCTTTTAAATTTATTAAATCATATTATTACTTTAATCACACATCATTTATTTTGGTGTCACTATTTTATTGTTAAATATATCATTAGTTAGATCTTCTCCCAAATTCATCATCTTGCTTACTTTTTCCCAAATATATATGAGTTTCAATATAAATTTCAAATAATTCTGTTGAAGGATCCAACTGTATACATCACTGAATATATTTTTTATAATAAATTTAAAATAGAACTATATATTTCACCCAAAATCAATAGTAATATGAAAGGAAATGTTATAGTATATATTCAAAATTATAATTCATTCACTACAACTATAAACTGAATTATGGATAAAATGTTATACTAAATTTTAATATACTTCTCAATTACATTTGATGTCCTTTTAAAAAATAATATTAATATTAGAGACCTTAGACACATGAAATTAAGAGATGTACTATATAAAATATAACAATATCATTAAATCTTTATTTAGAAATAAGATTCAGTGTCATTTTATTTCATATATAAGTAAAAATCATAAATTTTTTCAATCAATAAAACATCACCTAAATGAAATTATTATCTCATTATACACATGTAAGTACTACCATTGAATTCATTGATATATTATATAATTTCAATTCAGTCTAAATAAATAATTAATATATCCACTTACATTTTTTTATTATTATTATAACATAAATAAAATTATACAATTTCAGGAGAAAATAAGAAATGTAATTTTTTCAATCATTCCCACATAAAATATTATTGAATGACTTTGTATATCTTAACCCCACCACCATGAACATTGAAAAAATATACATGAACATAAGAAAATAATTCCCTCTTCAATTATAGATCATAAGCAATACACTACCACTATAAATATATATAATTAAACATTTTTTTGAATGATAAATTTAGAAAAATAAAATTATTAAATAATTTAGGTTTTTATACAAATTCTGACAATTAATATAGTCATTGTCAATTCCAATTGATAATAAAGAATAATCTATCTTCTAAAATAAAATATCATCAGTTACTTATTGACAAAATAATAGAGAAAAATACATTAAATTATCAAAAAATAATGTTGTTTGAAATTTTGATATCTAATGATGTGTTTTATCTTCAAATCAAGGAATAAAATAATTTCATTGTTTTAACATGATGATTTTAAATAATCAAATTATAATCATTTATGAATTTCAAACATCTAACCTAAATAATTATTTATTGTCATTTAGCTAATATATAATTCAATAAATATATGGTCATTATATATTTAAAATTTATAAACAAATAAATGATGAATGTGTATTTCAAATATATAACTAAATAAGCCTAATAAATTCCACAAATAGAATAATTCTGGTCATTTTGTTTAAATTGACATGATACAAACATTATCATATCATCTTATATCATAAAAAAACTTCTAATGCCTTAAATAATGCTTTAATAGTAATTAAAATACCACAATATTTATATGGAAACGTTAACACCCTATAATTAACCAATCATAATTTTAATTTATAAAAACATTAAAAAAATCACAACGTTCATATATAGTTATTTCCTTTTCATGTTAACATAGTTAGAGTGTTATATAATCATTCAATTGATTCATCAATCATATATTGGTAACCCCAAAATCTCTGAATATATTGAATCCTAGCTGTCTTTTTTGTAATAGCACTAACTACATTTTCTAGAATCAAAGAATAATTAGTCATACTTGAACAAGATACAATGAATCTCATCAAAAAGGACCTAATTGTTTAGTTTTCTTTAAAAACTATATATGTGCATGATCCCTATGTTATATTTGAATATACAAATTACATACTAATTTTTTTTATAATATCATTATTACCGATAAAATAATAATGAATATTATTCGTATTACACTTCATGGATTACTAAAAAAAATATTTTTGAATTCAAATACTCATTAATAGTTTGGTAATAGGGAAGATATCCCGAGTAAATAATGAATAATAGGAATGTAATAATTTATATAGCGTGATAAATTTTAGAACACATATTCCATTAAACCAATAACATAAAAACATGACTATATAAAGAATAATAAATATAAAAAATTATCTAAAATAACATACATACCATTTAAATAAGATGACTATCATTAATGGATAAAAATCAAACAGTATAAAAAGGTATCTAATTGACCACACAAAGTATTTAAATAATAAAACATTCATGAATAAATAAATCTTAATCAAACTGTAATGTTAAATATGTTAACACATATTCAATTTTAATAAAAATCACTATAATTACTAGATAATGCATTGTCAATAATTCAAGGTAAATATCTTGAACCCACATTCCGCTAAAATAACTAGACTATAATATTTATATATGGAAAAATTAATATGGAATGGTATATAGATGAATATAAAATCTATTTAAATAAATATTATATCATAAATAAATAATTAATAATAAATAATTAATGGTTACTAATTGAACACACAATCCATTTATATAACATTATTTTCATAAATATACAAAGAAGAATCAATATGGAATATTAAATAACTGAAAATATATTCCATTTAATAAAAAACTAATAATTTATTACATATATATATATAGATTATCATTAAGAAAATATCATGGATAATAATAATTGATCTCTTAATTATGTAAATGCTAAAATTATTGGTTATCATGATCATCAGCTACATGTTACATCTAATTTCATGACCTCTTAGAGGATTGTATAAAATTCTAAATAAAATCCATTTAATTATGGCTTACTAATTCAAATCGGGATATTATTGATTAATTGAGGCTCTATGTAATTTATGGAACCACTCATCACTACATGTCAAAATAATTTCTCATATGGTGAATATTCGATTAAATTAATGAATAGTGTACTTTATACTAAAAAATGAATCAATTAAGTGAAATCCAATAATTTACTTTGTCAAAATGTTGAAAAATGATACATTGTACAAATAATGACAATTTCAATAAAATTTATATTAATTAATGTATAATTAAAATAAATATATCTTATCAATATCCAATAGATATAAAAATATCACTAAAAACAATCTCGAGGAAAATATCATTTTGATCATGAAAATGAGATTTAATTATTGGTTAATTTTTTTTGAAAATATATTTATTTCATTATAAATTTAATAAATAATTTAATTCTTATATTTGTAATTATGGGTATAAATTCTATATATATAACACAAATATAAATAATAAGTTTTATCACCTTGTTGCAAATATAAAAATTAGCCTTTTTTCAAAAAAATGATTAATCATTTTGGAAAACTAATTAATAATAATAAAATTAAATATATTAAATAAATCATTTAAAAATAATTAATACATATTATTAAAACATTACTAGAACTTTTTGATTTTGAATAAATCATATTTTTGACTGAAGTGATAAATGAAGATGGATTTTATGGTAAACATCTATTCAATAATATTAACTATTAAATAGTTAAAAATGGTACTATTATATTAATGATAAAATAATAACTAGTTTATAAAAAATTTAAAACTTTTTATTATAAAATATAAAAATAATTTCCTTTAAATAAGAATCAACTATAATTAATCCGGATTTAAATGAGATATTGAAATTAACTTTTATAATGATCATAACAGTTATGTGAGAATTAATCTATGTATAAAATATTAATATAAATTGTAAATACATAAAATAGACTTTTAAAAGGAATATAATATAGTAAAAATTATTTTCATATATAATAATACAATGTCAAAGATAGTGGATCAGTAATATAACCCAACCAATTGAAATTGAGTAATGATATTCATTACCACTTAAACTTTTCTGGTCAATCCCCCTGAGAAAATAATTCAAAATTGATACATAAATGACTATGTTTTATGGATAAATCAACATGTAACATATTAATGTTTAATTATATACACTATATAAAAAATTGGTGCATAACTTTAGAATATGCTTCAACGAATGGAAATTGAGAGTAAGTCCCTTACAACACATTTCCCTTTAGTTAAACATGATTTAATATAACATACATTAATTTTAAACTTGATAATAATTTTTAAATACTCTATATTCATATTTATATTATCATATATTATACTATTATAAAATCATATCACCCATTGGTTTGTAATATTTCATAGTTTTCATTTTTTCAGGTGTTAATTTTCTTTATTTCACAAAGGTGATATGTCAAGAGATATTTCATTCTTATGAATTATATAGATTTAAAATCTCTATAATTGTATTAATTTTTTTAATTTTTTTTTCAATATATACCATTTTAGAATCATTATAAAAATTTCATCATGGAGAGTGGATCACCCTACATTGAGGATAACATTGGTTGTATGCACGGATGAGCTACATTATAATTTCCTCAAAGTGTGAATGGAAAATAAATCATATGATTTATTATTTTTGATAAATCAATATAATATCATATATATAAAAATTATATTTAAAAAATACATATTTATTATCATCTTTGTAAATACTATGTGAAAAATGAATAACATCACTTCATAAGGTGGCAGTCCGTCGTACACATGAGTGACAAAATCATGATTTATAATGAATTCAATACAGGAAGGTATTTGTGATATTGATATTAGAAATTAATAATAATATATTGAATATTATATACATATGTTATGTCCATTATTATATATATCAATGAATGGTGGTTATGGAAAATGCAGTACATCAGTTCGTGATGAGGTTGTCTAATGTAGCAACGACTGAATATTTTTAATACCATTTAATAGAATAAGAGATGGATATAGGATTTAACATTAACAATATTAAAAATAAGTATATATATCATACATAAGTAATTATATAATTAGTTTTTAATAATACATTATGTAATATGTGGATGAAATGATATATATTAGTTATTTAAAAATATTACATCTTTCTTCAGACGAATTCTTTTGTTTTCCCCCAAAATACTTCACGGTATTAATTTGTAATCAAACCAATAGATAAAATAAGTTCTTATGGTATACAATAACTGATTTTGGAATCCCTTATGTTATTAAATTGGATTTTAATTTTAATATGGGAGCAGTAAGGGTCTCCTTTTATAAGTTAGTGAGATGAAAAAAATTTAATTTCTAAAAATATTTAATTACATTCTCATTATTTTAATGCTAAAAGATTCCAAACTAAGAAATTATGGACCCCTATAAGAGGTAATATGGAAATATGTCCACAAATTTTTTTTTTAATATTTTAATTGTAATTTATAAAATTTTAATTTTACATTAACGCTCATTTAATTTAGTTTTTTCCATAGACTCAATGATTAATTTTTACTTATTTCTATATTTGCAATGGTAAGTCATTAATTTTACATTATTATATTCAATAAATTGATATTTATCAAAATATGGAATCCATTTTTTCAAATTTAGTTCACAGTAGTGCCCTAATCCTATTAAATATTACACAGACATATGTTATATGAAATTGTTTTTTCAATGTGAAACCATTCATAATTATATAATGTATTAATATCTTAATTTTATTTGAAATTGATTCCAATAACCAAAACAAGTTAATGTTAAATATTATTTAGATAATATTACATAGATAAATTTATAATATAATTTCAACAAGTATATTATTTAATTTAAAAACTTTTTTTCAATAAAAATATGTTTTTCCAAAGTTCTCCAAAATTGATATATTTCATAAAAATATATAAAATTTACATTAATAAAATTTTGTTGTGGTAATTTCTAAAATTAATTTGGTTTATGAAATATTTTTTCTAAAATTGGTAGAATTAATTTTAAATTTCATTCGGAAAGAATGATTATATAATCCTCTAAAAGAATCCTATTTAATCGAAAACAATTATTTTACTTTAAATTGATTCATATTTTATTTAAATTAATAAAAAACCATAAAAATTCATAATATAGTCAATAAAATTTATAACCTCTATTATAATAGATATATTATAATAGTATACTATATTATGGGTTATTTAGGCTTGGTGATTCATATTCAATAAGATATCTAAAAATCAAATTTGTATATTAAGTATTATAATGTTTTGAGGTGTTAAAATCTTGTATTTTATTGATTTTAAATGACATATATACTATAAAAAATTATAATACATATTTAAAATATAACAGTAATTAAATTCCACCTACATAAGTAAATTACTTTCTTACTAATAAACATGATCTTTGTAAAAAAGGGATTGGAATTTGGAAATACCAATTTTGAATAGCCAACATCACAATGTGGTAAATAATACATGTCACTGATTATAGAGAAAGGTAACAATAATTTTCTTCAGGAATAACACAAAACATTATTTCCATGTAAGAGAAAACTATATGGCTGTAAAGATAAGGATATAGAAGAAAAGGAAAAATAATAATAGAGATTTTTTAATATCATCAATCAGAAAATTTGAATGATCAATGTAATGTTATAGAAATAATAACCATAAAACCAGATGATTTAAAAGACCATTTGATTTATCATATATGAATTTAATTTCATAAAATTTTTCCTTTTAAGTCAATTTTTCTAAAGTATAGTAATTATTGACTATAAATACTTCGTGCATATAGATTATTGTTGAACAATTTACCCTTTGGTAATGCTTTGATAAGTATCCACATCGTCCCTTACTCTATGAAGTAAATATTGATCCTATATTTTTTACATGAAGTGATAAATATACATCCAAAAATTTATAGGTTCCATTAAATAATGATGATTCCTTCCTTTTGCATCTATATATTTTCCAAAAATAATATTTTTATGAAAATTTATTAATATCTAGATCTCAATAGTAACACCACTAATTCATAAATAATATCTATTCATCTAATTTTTAATGAAATATATTTGTATATCAACAAAAACTTCATATATGCTAGTGTTTTTGGAATCAAACATGTATCACTTCATTTATGTGTTGAAAAACTGAGGAATTTTATAATGTTATGTGTTTTCATCAAGAATGTTGTTTGTATATTTTTAAAACAACATATTAATACAATTCCTAGAACATCCTAATACTGAAATGACAAGTAATTACATAATATTAAAATGTATGAAAACTCATAATTGTTACCTATATATATAAATATATTCCCAACAATAATAGAGGCATTCTTCTAAAAATAATAATATCTTTTTAAATCACTAACTTTATAAATGGTTTTTAGTAAAATAAATGATTTCTTAGAATGTGCATTGTATTTTTATATTAATTCAATAAGTTATTCCATTATTTTTATTGATTTTGAACATATGATCAACCATTGACAAATAGAGCGAAGATGGAATCCAAAACAATTATGTTAATGAAGACATATTTTCTTCCAGAATATAGCTTAATCCGTAGATGGTTAACGATTCCTATAACCAAAATAACATTGGTAAAAACATTTCTACAATATTATTATTTATTATATATAAATAAATACTTCGTAAATTTTAAATCAGCATATAACCATCCTTTTTCTTGGTGTTAACCTTTAAATGGGTGTATAGAATCACATATTTCCATTGTCCCCCATATGTGAGACAAAAATCAATAAATGGATCCCTAAGAAAATATTTATTTCATTGTATCATACACATCAATTTTGGTCTGCTGTTCATTTTATTATTATCATTTTATCCAAAAATAAAAACATTTCCCCTTCTATTGAGAAAATTTCATTTTTGAAACATTCTACATTTCTTACATGAAGGAAATCAAGAATTTTTTCGTCTATGGACTCCTTAACATGAGATGTTAGTGAACTTCATACAGATTTACTATGGTGATTCATGGTGTCTGTTATGGTATATGAATTTAATAATGTTTTTGGATGATCGAATAGGTATAATTATAATATTGGTCAGTTTGATAATTAACACATTTTGTCCCTCATAATCATCACATTTTACTTCTTATTCCATGTAAAAACATGATTCATTTACGATCCAACCATTGAATAAAAATTGAATTTATAATTTGTGAAGGAATAATCATAATTGGAAAATAATATATAACTTTATTAAATGTATAAATCATGAAAAATTCATTTAAATAAATTAATTCTTATATTTAACTATTGTTATTCATTATCATCATCTATTAAAATAATTAATAATTTTTTATATAGAAAATTTGATTTATTTAGATTATTTCACCCTTGAAAATCAAACCAATTGGTCAATAATTTTTATTAATATATTCCATTTATTTCTAATGGAATACTTTACGAATTTTTTTCAATTTTATTTCCCCATGTCATATCTATTCTTCAACCACATTAAGTTGTATTATCCATACATGGAGTTGTTTCGAGGAAATACCATAGAATCCATACTGTTCCATAAGATTAGGATGTTATTTTATATTTATCCACTTTTCCCATAATTGGGATTTGTTCCTAATATAAAATTTACTATATCTAGTTCAAAATGTAATACTGAAATTCATATCATACCAATTGTAGAAACATTGTATCCTCAAATATATATATTTTTTCTGCTTTATTGCATTCGTTAAATATATAAGGAATCATATAATGAATGATCGAATATATTAATCGTATTACTAAACTATACACAAATAATCCAATTTTACATTAGAATATATAAATAAATTAATATTTTTGTTAATATCATTATTCTATATATAATCTTCACTACTACAAAAATGGGATAGGGAAGTGCAACCTTATATCAGCGCTAAGAAAAAATCACTGGTAAAGACACCCATTATCAGTGCTAAAATGTGCTGATAAAATGACCCTTTATAAGCGCTAGAAATGAAATGATAAATAACCCCTTTATCAGTGTTAAAATGTTAGCGCTGATACAAGAAGGAATTATCAGCGCTTTTTTTGTGCTGATAAAGAGGACCATTATCAGTGCTAAAAAAGACCTGATAAAAAACCCTTTATAAGTACTAGAAAACCGATGATAAAGAATCCCTTTATCAGTGCTAAAATGTTAGCAATGATACATGAAGGATTTATCAGCACTTTTTAGCGTTGATACAGGGGACCATTATCAGTTCTAAAAAAGGGCTGATAAAGGATACCTTTATCATCACCAAAATTTTATCACTGATAAAACCTTAGTCCATTTTTTTACAAATTATTTCACATAGTTCCATCATTTTATCGCCACCTAAAGCACTCGCGGTTCTATAACCCTGCGACTCCCCTCCGCTGCCCACTGATTTCACGTTGCTGGACCTCTGCCACCCACTGTGATTTGCGTTTCTGGATCTATTCCACCCTCGAGCTTTGCATTGTCGGACCTCCACTGCCTGCAACACCCTAAAGCTTTGTGTGGCCGGACCTCCGCCTCCTGCTGAGCTTTGCCTTGACGGACCTCCCTTTAAGGCATGTCTTCCAAATAATTTTTTAATATTTTTCTCCTCTCCCGTCACACATTACTGTATGTTGATTTGGGATGATATATTTAATTGATATATGATATTACGTTGGTTGTAGGCTACATGATTCATCCTTTTCTTCTTCATGATTGTCTCTAGGATAATGCCCCTTGTTGGAGGACAAGTTTGGTCCATCTTCTTCTAATAGTTATAGAAATATTACTCTATGAATCATAAAACACAATTAAAACATTGTTAATTGGAGTTATGGGATGTGAGGATTTCCCATCAATGGTGTTCTAGTGGATTTTGTGTTGAATTATTTCATCCCTAGGTTTCATTACCTCTGGTGGTGATGATTCTACTTCACCATAGATTCATGAGTGTTCATCCTACATACTGTGATGGAGTTCTTGGGGGTGATCATCCAATATATTTATATTACTTATAATGTATCACCTTTTTTCTAATGACTACGGTGGGTTTTTAGGTGATTTGGTATTTTTTTATTCTAGATCCTAGAAACCATTCAATTCGATGGTGGTTTGGCTGGATATGTTTTATAAATTCTTCCAACAATTACCTTTCTGTGAAGGTGTGGATTGAATAATAGAATATATGTGCTTTTATTATAATATATTATTAAGTTATTATGCGTTGTAAATGGGTGATGAGGTCCCTAAGGTGATGAATTCTTGTTTGTTATCTTGTTAGGGAAGTTGTTGATGATGATGTTGATCAGGTTCATCACGGTGTTGGTATCAAGGAGCGAGTATCATCATTATTTGATACATGGTTCAATATAATATTTTGGTTTGAAATATGATTTTAAAGGTGTTTTATGGGTTATTTTTTTTATAATTTCACATACTATTTTATCATATGTGCATATGATATATTTATTTTTTATTTTATCATTACTCCATTCTTCTAGGATTTTAAGTTAGTATCTTTTTTTACTGTAAATCAAAATGTTGAATCATTTGGAAATTTTTTACATGGGTTTATTTTCATCAAAAGTGATGGTTTACTCATGTAAAATTTCTCTTGAGAAACCTAGTATTGGTGGAAATATTTATATGCTCATCATCAATGGTGATCAATGCATTTACACTATCAGAGTGAAGTTTATGAAGAATTTAAGGTCATTCCCACATGGATTCCAGTTTCACTAGATTCCTCTTAGGTATCATCGATTCCATTAGATCCAACACCATGTCACTGTAAATTATGGAATGTAGGATAACCATTTCCTTTAAGGACAACACCACCCAGTTCTGATGCATTTCTTTGTCATCCAATGCTTGAACCCAATTTTCTTCGAGGGGTTCCCCCCTTCTTTCCTTCATGCTATCTAAGTGACTTTGTATGGAAGTACACATGTATGGAATGATTCATATACCACCAAACTTTCTGTCCATTCCACCCCAACCTCCATCTATGTCCTTCTCCCTCGATGAGGTTACTGATTACTTTCCTGTAGTGGCTAGGCCCCTTCCTAGCAGTGTTTGTTCTATATTCCTTGGCTCTGAGCCTGTCATCCAGTTCCAAATACTTATTGATCCAGAGATAAATCCATCACCATCCCCCAAGTTTCATGCTCATCCCTCCCCTTCCCCTTTGGATCCTCATCTCCCACTCATATGAAGCTTACTAACCCGATGGTATTACAAACATGTTCAAAATAAAGGGACCTCAATGATATATTATCCTTCCACTTCAATAAGGCTATTATCCCTAGATCCAATGATAGAGCCTTGTCCTACCCATCATTATTATCATCATATGTAATGCTTATGGTCTTAGTGCCCATGTTAAATCGGACTTCCTCACAATAGAAATCAAAAATCATAATGTAATTTTTGTTGTTGTTGTCATATAACACAAAAAACCCTATAATAATCATAGAATTCTCCTAGAAGATTATGTTGCATAGATTTCTACACTATGACCCCTCCAACAGCCAGAAATGGGTATTTTTGAACAACAAATATGTTGTTGAGACTATTAAATATTGAAATCAATTCCTCACTATGAAGGTGTCCAACAGTGACACCTCCTTCCTTATGACTTTTGTTTTTGGAAGCTATGACTCTCTTCATAGGGAATCTGTATAGAGTGAACAAAATAGTTTCGATCCCTGCCATCATCCATTGTTTGTTGGGGGTGACTATAATATTATTTCCAACCCAAAGAGAAGAAAAGGTAGATGACCATTCTAGAGGAATTTCATCATGGAGTTTATTCAGTTCATGGTTGGGAAGGGCCTCATTGATCTCAGCTTCTCAGTTGATAGTTCCACCTGGGGAAACAACTGTAGGGGACATCACTACTTGTGGTATCTATTGGATAGGTGTCCATCCAACATGAAAGCCACTAAGCTATTCTCAAATACCATTATTTTCCATCTTGCTTGATTTATTTTCAAAGACTCCCCCCTCTTGGTTTCCATTTCTTCTTGGCATGATCATCACGAACGATTTCACTTCCACCAGTAGTGGGATAACATCCTAGGGTACCAGGACATGGTTTGTTAAATATGGAATGAACCCTTGTTGGATTAGCAGGCCATGTTCAACATTAGTGACCTAACCTTGAACCCCGATAGGTGCGTGTTCTCCCCTTCCTCAGGAACATTCACCACCCGGGACTACAATCGCATATGGGATCTTTCAGATTATTTTCATAGATGGAATGATACCTTGGGTTTTTTGGATTATTAACACCAGTTTGAGATTTATGAGTGACTATATACTTATTATATTTTCTTATTATTTCTTACACCCCACCACTTGAGTCGAGTAACCTGATTTAAATCCATATTGGTGCTTTGGTGCTGATGTCGATATGGTTTTTTATGTGTTTGTGACATGTGTATGTGTGGATATATAGGTATTTAGGCATGATGAAATTGAATGTTGGAAAAATTCCTAGGAGTGGAAGATGTATCACTCTTGATTATTCTTGTGTTTTGTTTGGTGTGATTTGATGAAACTATAATGAATCTAATAAATTTATATTTTATGATGATGAATAAATACTAATGGTTATGCTATATTAATCTCTTTTTTTATAAAGAAGTGGTTCTCTTCTACTATATTTGAATGTCTTGTTTTGTGTACTTGAACCATAAATACTAATATTTGATATTCAAATATGATTAATATGAATAAATATTTGATGGATGTTAATCATTTGACAATAGAGTACGAGAACAGAGTAAAAGAGTTCAATAATTTTCAAAAGATCATGAAAAGGATCCTTCTGAAATTCATTGTCCATGTTTACATTGTTATTATTCTAGATACTTACTCTAGAAAAGTTGTATGAACATTTGATATGTCACGGAATTGATCAGTGTTATAAATAATGGAATAAACACGGATAAAAAAGAAATAAAGCTACGGGCTAGGATAAAACTGTGTTTTATGGATCATCAGATATGAATACAAATATGGATAATAAAGAAGACTGTCTTGAGGGTGTGATTACATATGTCAATGATGATGAAGATCATATTGAAGAAATGACAAAGACAATTGAATATGAACTCTATGATTGCCAAAAATTGATTGAGAAGTTAAAAAGTTGTGTAAAGACGCCATTGTATGCTGGTTGCACCAAGTATACAACATTTTAAGATATACTGAAGTTATATAAATTGAATGAAGGCAATAGATGGAGTGATTTTAGTTCTACGGAACTACTTTGTCTCTTGAATGACACGCTCCCTGAAGTTAATTATCTTCCAAGATGGACATTAGAAGCTAATCGAATGTTACGCTCGATGGATATAATTTCTGAAAGAATACATGCCAGCCCGAACGACTGTATATTGTTTCACAAGGAGAACAAATCACTTAAAAATTTCCCAATGTGTGGTACATCTCGATACAAGAAAGTTGAATCCAATCCTATGAAAGTTGTATGGTACTTTCCAATAATTCCACGTTTTAGGTGTCTATATGGATGTGAAGAAACTAGAAGACAATTTTCTTGGCATGCAGATAAAAGAAATAAATATGGAAAATTATGTCATTCAGACTACTCTTATCAATGGAAGAAAATTGATCATGAGTATCTTTAATTTAGAAAAGAGTCGAGAAACCTTCATCCTGTGTTTTCTATAGATGGAGTAAATCCTTTTTGTTTTCAAACTAGCAATCATAGTACATGGCCTGTTATGTTGGTAAATTATAACTTTCCACCCTAGTTATGCATGAAGTAGAAATTCAACATGTCATCTATACTTACATCAGTACCAATACAACCAGGTAATGATATTGCTTTTTATTTGGCTCCTTCGATCGAGGATTTTATGTTTTGTGGGATTCATGTGTCATGTCTTATAATGCATATAAAAGTGAATAATTCACGTTGAGAATGATGTTGGATGGGACAATAAATGATTTCCCTACTTATGGAAATTTTTCAAGATATACCATTAAAGGAACTCAAGTGTGTCCCATGTGTAAAAAAGATACAGAATCAATTAGGATGAAACATTCATCAATATCTGTGTTTCTAGGAGGTCGTATATTTCTACCTCATCAGCATTAGAACCAATCTTGGATGACATCATTGAATGGATGTTCACAACAATGCACAACACCGTCTCCACTAACTAGTGATCAGCTGTTTTAGAATGTAAAAGATGTGAACACTGTTTTTGGTAATCCATTTTCGAAAAACCTTACGAAAATCAATTGGAAAAAGTGTTCACTTTATTTTAATTACCATATTAGAATTGTTTATATGTCATACATTTTATTGATGTGATGCATGTAGAAAAAAATGTATGTGACTGTGTTATCTAAACGTTGCTAAATGCGCTTGGAAAAACAAAGGATGTAATTAAGGCAAGGTTGGACATGGTTGTCATGGGAAAACAAGAATATTTGGCTCTTGTGAAGGGTGAAAATCGAATGTTTCTTCTTTCAGCTAATTATACTCATTCTAGGGAGGAGAGATACCAGTTTTGTAACTTCTTCAATGATGTAAAGGGTCCAGAGGTGTATTCATCAAATATCAAGAAAATTGTGTCAATTAATGATTTGAATATAAAAGGTTTGAAATCACATGACTGTCATGTTTTGATGCAAGATCTAATTCATATAGATTTACGTTTCATTTTTCCCATGAATGTTCATCACACGTTAAGCAAACATTGTTTCTTTTTCAAATCTATTTGTAGCAATGTTATAGACAGAACAAAATTGCTAGCTTTTGGAAAAGAAATTTTCATCATATTATGGAAATTAGAAATGTTCTTCCTACCAACATTCTTTGATATGATGGTTCATTTGATGATTCACTTGGTGAGAGAGATTCGACATTGTGGTCTTGTGCACTATAGATAGAGGTATCATGTTGAATGGTATATAAATATTTTGAAAAGGTATGTCAAAAATCAAAGTCGCCCAGATAGTTGTATACTTGAGAGATATATTGTTGAGGAAGCCATTGAATTTTGTACTAAATACCTATCTGATTTGGAAGGTATTGTTCTCCCAAAATCACATCGCACTAGACACATTGAGGGTGATAGAATTTCTTGAAGAGATGTTGTGACAATAATCATTATAGATTGGGACCAGGATCACCATTATGTATTGCATAATAGTTGGGAGGTTGATCCATATATTGAAACTCACAAAGAAATTATTTAGGTGTTGAATCAATCAAGGGCTGAAAAATGGTTATCAAATACACATAATCACTAGTGTATAAGATGATTTCGGGAACATCTTTTTAATCAGTTGGATAAAAATATGAATTTAATCTTAAAACGACATCGATGTCTAGCCGTTGGACCATGTTTGTATATATTATCATTCAGTTCTTATGTAAATAATTGTTATATATTCTATACAAATGAACATAATGAAGATAGTACCATGCAAACTAGTGAAGTTACAGTAGTGGCTGATGCGATGCATGTTTTGGGTAGTAAGGATAGAAATCAAATTTATTCAAATATTTAATACGTTATAATTATCAAACTAAGATGGGAGTTGGATTGTATGACATTCTAATTTTCCAAATTTTCATTGCAAATGTGTTGATAACAACAGTGGCGTTAAAATATATGAATGGGGATTTTTGAAAGCTGATTTTAGTAATGAAGGGTACAAAGACGAAGATTTTATAATGTCATAAAAAGAGTTAAACGTTTTTTATGTTTCAGATCCCACAAACCAAAAGTGGTCTATTGTTCTGTTAGCATCCAAAACTAAGGAAGGTTCTGATGAAAATTCAGTTGAGGACAATCATTTCAGTAGTACGTCGCAATCATTTCGGAGCGGTCCCAATGAAGATGATGTATTGAATGTTATAGGAGGCCACATGAAGGTATTTGGATAATCGATAGAGGATTAAAATCCCTTCTGCCTTAGAAATAAAATGAGTTCAATAAACATGTTATATTTTGTTTGTAATATAGATTTTGTTGTCTCATTTTATTATCTTATCATTACTGAATTTATGTAAGATAAATTAACTTTTCAACCACTTTTTTAGATAATGAATTCTGCACTTTCTGGTGGTCCAATCCTTGAGGCTGAACATGTCTCTCAAGCTGCTGTTGCGGCTGCTACTGCGTCTACTGCTGCTCAAGTTGCTGCTCCTGCTGCTATTCGTGCTGCTCCTGTTGTTGCTCCTGTTAGTCCTAATGCTGCTCATACTGCTCCTGCTTCTGTGGCTCCTACTACTCCTAGTGTTTAGGTTCAACAACCGTCATCACATACTAATGCTACCATTTCAGATAAACATATAGATGATGTTTATATCATTGAAATGCTTGGGAATGATGATTTGGTGTCGCCGATAACACAAGTACCTCTTAGTTTGACGGTGTTAGAAAAATTTCATAAGGCGAAAAGCAAATTCATCACATTTAACGTTGGATGGAATGCACGAGTCCAACATGTGAATCCCAATAAGGCTATGTTTAGTTGTTACATTAGAGTTGTCACTTGGAAACATCTGATGATTGACATAGATTCATGGAACTATGTCGTGATTGTGCTGAATACTGTGATTTGTTAAGAAATTATGGTAACATTATTAATTTATTTCTTTAATTTACTAGAAAATAAAATAATGATACAATGTTTTACTCTACTCAATCTCCTGCAGAATATATTTATTGTTGATGGTTCACACATGGATTATGTACAATGTCTTGTAGGAAGAATTCATCATGGTTTTCACACTATTTTAACAAGATGTCAACTAAAAGATTCCAAATGTAAAATAAACCCACACCCAACCATTTTTTATGCTCACCTGATATCCAAATAAGCATTGGATGCATTTATTGGCCGTCATGGGGATGAGATGTTTCAGGTACATTGTGGGTGATAATACATTTTTTAAGGATACGAGTATTTGTCACTTTTATTGTCAATATTTCATTTATGAAATAGAAACTCAATAAATAATATAAGGAACATGCATCAAAACTACAATACCCTTTTCGTAAAGAAAGGATGTGGTATGCTTCACAAGAAAAGAAAATGGTACGTATTTTAAATTTACTGTAATATTTTTAGGTTCCAACAAATAAGATCATAATTATTTTTCTATGTTTATATGTTTATTGATGAGTCTAAAACCAAATACACATCCATCCCACGACATGTGATTTGGGAGGAGGCAAGTGTGAATAAGGAAGGGAATATAGAAGAAAGGAAAACGCAAAAAGTTTGGAAATTTGTCTAAGTATAACACGACGATAAAAAGATTTGTTTTAAATTTATATTACATAAAAATAATTAGTAATTTTATTATATCTGGTAGTCATAGGAATTAGATAATATTGTAGTGGATGAAAACCAATTATCGATGACTTTGAAGCATCCAGAAAAGACAGTCGTATCAGGTGTGTGGGGTTTGGGGTTACACCTCGAGTATTTTTGAGAAGAAAAAAAAACAAATGACAGAGATGAATAATTGAAACAAATGAGAGAAAAACTATAAAACCTTGAGGAATAATTGAAATGGCTGGGAGATTTGATAGATACTTTTATGGGTGGGAAGAAATGAGAAGACACAACTCCGGAACAACCAGCGCGTGATGATCCCCCCCCCCCACCAGCTTTGAGGCTAGCCATTCCCATCAAAGAGCTATCTTAGTCGTGGTAATAAATATTATAAAAATTGTTCCCATGATATGTAAATTAGAAAAACATTGATACTTTTCCTATACTGATCTTCTACATGGTGATAATGATTGTGATTTATATCTGTCAACACCCACCTAGCACCTTTAAGCGAGGGATACATTGTTCAACATCCTATATGACAAGCTGCATAATATACCACTTTTGAAAGATCATCTGAAAGTGAAGATTACTATAGCTCATCATCCAAATGCATAGCTACCTATTCAACTATATGACGATGATATTCATACGGTCGAAAAGGCTATTGGGACATTCATTGCATGGTCGTCACAACTTGTAAAAGTAAATGTATCCAAAGAGGAATTTATTTCCTTTTTTTCAGGATAAACCTTTAACAATTACTGAAAAAAGGGTCTGAACCAATGAATGTTATTATAGACAGAGAAAGGGAAGTGGGTGACAAATGTCCACTAAAAACCATCAAAAGGATCGACCAATAGATCCCAAGGAGCTACTGAAAGCACAATAACACCACCTGTTCTCTATACATAATTACTAGCATTGAAGACTCATGTAGATACGAAGCTAAGAGGTGGTAGTAGTTATATAGTGGTTTTCGAAGATAATATATACGGTGTGTAAAGTCAAGATTTCATTGCTGCTAATAATGTAAATTAGATCCTTAAAAACATTTGGCTTGGCATCACAGTTGTAAATATATATATGAGGTACGTTTCAGTGAATTGAAATTCTAAAAGATGATCTATTGAGAAAATTATGATAAAATATATTTTATATTGTTTATAGACGTATATATGAAAAATAGTTGAAGGAATTTCCACATGATCCAAGATTTTGACTCATTAGTCTACATACCACATTATCACATATGACGAAAATATATCCATAAAAAAGAATTAAATAGTGAACGGCTAGTCGAAAACATATAAAATCAATATAATAGATGAAATAATCTTCTTAATACCAACCATGCATGGGTAAAACTCAACGATTAAATCATATGAATTAAATTTTGACTTATTTTATTACTTATTATTTTTTGTGTTTTTAGGAAACATTTGATGCTAATTGCGGTGAACTTGGATACTCCAAAGATTTATTTTCCTGATTCAAAGCAAGGAAATCTATCAAACCAACCACACATGATGGAGTTTGTAAATCTGATTGAAACTACATCCTACTTTTTAGGTCTAATGATCAAGTAATATAATTTATATTTTCTTTTAATGAGGAATCGTTTATGATAGAGTAGTGTATAATTGTCATCTAAAAAAGGAATGAAGACAGTGACTACGCATAAGGAGGCGAGCAAGTATTATGTCTTGGAAAATATCAGGGTATATATAATAAAATTTCACTATCCAATCACATCTCAACACAAGTTACTTATTCTCGTAATGATCAATTTTTTTGTAGTTTCCAAAACAAACAAATGATAATGATTGCGGTTATTATGATGGTAAATTTATAAAGGACATCATTTTTTATCATGAAACAAGCATCCCTAAAGAGGTATTTTCAAAAATAACTACTAGTTAGTTTAATTTATTTATTAATTATTAATTTTTATATTTTTCATTACTACTCTGAATGTTGATAAGAATAATTCTCACATGACGATATAGATATGTTCATAAATGAGTGGGCCACATACCTAAGGGCAGATTGTACAGAAATAACATGAAGATCTTACTTGCGGATGTGTACAATAGGTGGTCCTTTTTGAGAGTGGTTTATGGGATCAAAAGATGACACATTGTTGTATGAAAATGTTTGTTGGTATATTGTAATTATTATTTAATAAAACAACTCTATCCTATGAGTCAGTTTCCAATTTTAACAAATGATATACACCCACAACATGCAAGAATGATGAACCACTCAAAGGGCATTTCTTTTGTTTAAAATTGAATGATTTTTAAGTGAAAACATTAAATGACCTATTGAAATCAGATCAAATGCATTAGGATTATCTTGATCATATATGAGAATGATACATAGGTTATTTGTGATGTGCACAACTAATCCCTGCCTCAACTTGAGGCATGGTTTTTCTTGTACCACTGAAAGGGTCTCTCTTCTGTTTAAATTGGACACAATTTTAAGTGAAAATAACAACTGACCAATGGATATCCAACCAAATGAATTCGGATTGTGTTGATCCTTTATGAGAAAAATCCACGTGTCCTTTTTGACATGAATGAGTCATCTCCACCTCAATATGAGGCACAGTGTGCCCGGTACCACTCAAAGGGTCTCTCTTTTGTTTAAAATGGACATATTTATAAGTGAAAAAAACAACTGACCTAAAAAAATTTGAGCAAAAAGATTCATATTTTCTTGATCGTTTAGGAGAATGATCACTGGGTCATTTTTGATATGCATGAGTCATCCCCGCCTCAATCTGAGGCATAGTGTGGCTGGTACCAATCAAAGGGTCTCACGTTTGTTTAAAATCGACAAATTTTTAAGTGAAAACAACAATTGACATAAGAGAATCCGACCAAAAGCATTTGGATTGTCTTGATGCTTTAAGCGAACCATCCCTGGCTTCTTTGTGTTGTTTAAGAGTCAACCTCGCCTCTATCCAAGTCACGGTGTGGCAGGTACCACTCAAAGGGTCTCCATTTTGTTTAAAATGGATAGATTTTTAAGTGAAACCAACAACTAGACTAATAAAATCTGACCAAATGCATTCAGATTGTCTTGATCTTTTAGTATAATGATCTACGAGTCCTTTGTGACGTACACGAGTAATCTCTAACTCAATCTGTGGAACGGTGTGGCCGGTACCACTCAAAGGGTCTCACTTTTGTTTAAATTAGACAAATTGTTTTAGTGAAAACAACATCCGAACTACCGAAAATTGAACAAACACATTCAGATTGTCATTATACGTTATGTGAATAATCCACAAATCCTTTATGATGTGCAAGAGTCATATCTACCTCTATCTGAGGAACGGTGTGGCCGGTACCACTCAAAGGGTCTCTCTTCTGTTTGAATTGGATAGATTTTTATGTAAAAACAACAACTGGCCTACGAAAATACAATCAAAGTCTTTCAAATTGATTTGATCCTTTAATAGAACAATCCACGTCTGTTTTGGGGACATGCATGAGTCATACCCACCTCAATCTAAGGCATGGTGTTGCCGGTACCACCCAAAGGGTCTCTCTTCTTTTTAAATTGGAATGATTTTTAAGTGAAAACAACAATTGACCTATAGAAATCCAACCAAATGAATTTGGATTGTGTTTATACCTTATGATAATTATACATGGGTCCATTGGGGAAGTGTACGAGTCATCCCTCCCTCATTCCATGGCACGATGTGGCCGGTACCACTCAAAGGGTCTCTCTTCTGTTTAAAATGGACATATTTTTAAGTGAAAACAAAAACAGTCCTACAGAAATTCGACCTAACACAATCATATTGTGTTGATATTTTAAGAGAATGATCCACGAGTCCTTTGTGATGTTTACAAGTCATCCCCTCCTTAATCCGAGGCACAATGTGGCCGGTACCACTCAAATGGTCTCTCTTCTGTTTAAATTGGACACAATTTTAAGTGAAAACCACAACTGAACTATAATAATCTGAACAAACGCATACATATTGTGTTTATATTTTTAGAGAATGATACATGGTTGCATTGGGGATTGCAACAGTCATACTCACCTCAATCCAAGGCATGAAGTGGCCGGTACCACTCGAAGGTTCTCTCTTCTGTTTAAAATGGACAGATTTTTATGTTAAAAGAACAAATTACCTATGGAAATTTGACCAAATGAATTTGGATTGTGTTGATAATTTAGGAGAATTATCCATTGGACCTTTTTGATGTTTATGATAATACCCTCCTCAATATAAGGCATGGTGTTGCCGGTAACACTCAAAGGGTCTCTCTTCTATTTAAATTGGACACATTTTTAAGTGGAAAAAACAACTGACCTTCGAAAATTTGACCACACACATTAAGAGTATCTTGATCCTTTATGAAAATGATCCACAAGAAATTTTAGACATGTTAGAGTCAACCCCTCCTCAATTCGAGGCACATTATGGCTGGTACCACTCAAAGGGTCTCTCTTCTGTTTAAAATTGAATGATTTTTAAGTGAAAACAACAACTAACCTATAGAAATTTGACCAAATGAATTCTGATTATCTTTATAATTTTGGAGAATGATCCATCAGTCCATTGTAACATGTAAGAGTCATCCCCACCTCAATCCTAGGCATGGTGTAGCCATTACAACTCAAAGGGTCTCTCTTCTCTTTAAATTGGACATAATTTTAACTGAAAACAAATACTGGCCAATGAAAATTTGACCAAATGCACTCAGATTGTCTTGATCTTTTATGGGAATGATCCACGAGTCCCTTATGACATTTAAGACTCATCCCCGCCTCATTCTGAGGCACGATAGGGCCGGTACCACCCACAGGCTATCACTTTTTTAAAAACGATCAGTTTTTTAAATTAAAACAAAAACTGACCTAATGAAATCTGACCAAATGAATTATTATTGTCCTGATACATTATTATAATGATTCACGGGCAATTTTTAATTTTCAAGTGTCATCGCTTCCTCAATCTAAGGTACAGTGTGGCCGGTACCACTCAAACGATATCTCTTTTGTTTAAAATGAAAAGATTTTTATGTGAAAAAAAATTGACCTACGAAAATCTGAACAAACGCATTGGATTTGTCTTGATACTTTATGATAATGATACACGGGTTCATTTTGAAATGCAAGAGTCATCCCCGCCTCAATCTGATGCTCGGTGTTGCTGGTACCACTCAAAGGATCTCTCTTCTGTTTAAATTGGACAAAATTTTATGTGAAAACTAAAAATGACCTATGAAAATCCAACCAAAAAAATTCAAATTGTGTTGATAAATTAAGATAATGATCCACGGGTGCGTTGCGGATGTTCATGAGTCAACCTTGACTCAATCTGAGGCATAGTGTGGCCGGTACCACTCGAAGGGTCTCTCTTCTATTTAAAATGGACATATTTTTATGTGAAAACAATATCTGACCTATGGAAATTCAACCAAATTAATTCATATTTTATTGATCTTTAAGAAGAATGATTCAAAATTTCTTTTTGATGTGTATGAGTCATCCCTTACTCAATATGAGGAACAGTGTGGCCGGTCCCACTAAAAGGGTCTCTCTTCTGTTTAAATTTGGCACAATTTTAAGTGAAAACAAAAAGTTACTTATGAAAATATGACCAAACACATTTAAGTTATCTTTATCCTTTATTAGAATGATCCATGGGTCCTTTGTAATGTGTAATAGTTAACCTAGCCTCAATCCGAGGCACTGTGTGGCTGGTACCACTCAAAGCGTCTCTCTACTGTTTAAATTGGACACAATTTTAAGTGAAAACAACAACCGACCTATGAAAATCTGAACAAATGCATTCGGATTTTTGGATCCTTTATTATAATGATCCATGAGTCCTTTTTGACATCTAAGATTCATCCCCCCTTCAATCCGAGGAACGGTGTGGCCGGTACCACTCAAAGGTCTCTCTTCTGTTTAAATTGGACAAAATTATAAGTGAAAACAACAATTGACCTACGAAAATCTGTCCAAATGCATTTGGATTTTCTTGATAGTTTATGATAATGATCCAAAGATCCTTTGTGACATGTATGAGTCATACCTGAATCAATTAGAGTCATGGTGTATCCGGTACCACTCAAAGGGTCTCTTTTTGGTTTTAAATGGACAGATTTTTATGTGAAAACAACAACAATCCTATGGAAATCTGACCAAACACATTCGGATTGACTAGATTATTTATGAAAATGATCAACAGATCCTTTGTGATGTGAAAGTGTAATATCTGCCTCAATCTGAGGCACAATATGTCTGGTACCACTCTAAGGGTCTCTCTTTTGTTTATAATAGACAGATTTTTAAGTGAAAACAACAACTGACCTACAGAAATACGACCAAATGAATTCGTATTATTTTGATTCTTTAAGATAACAATCCACGGGTGTGTTGGGGATGTGCATGAGTCATCCCAATCACAATCTAAGGCACGTTGTGGACGATACCACTCAAAGGCGCTCTCTTCTATTTAAATTGGACATATTTTTAAGTGAAAACAACAAATGACCTAAGTAAATCTGACAAAAAGCATTTGGATTTTCTTGATACTTTATGAGAATGATTAAATGGTTCATTATGACGTGCATTAGTCATTTACGCCTGAATCTGAGGTACGGTGTGGCCGGTACCACTCGAAGGGTCTCTCTACTGTTTAAAATGGACATATTTTTAAGTGAAAACAACAACTGGCCTACAAAAATCCAACCAAACACATTAGGATTGTCTTGATCCGTTTTGAGAATTTTCCACGAGTCCATTCTGTCCTGGATGAGTCATCCTCACCTCAATCCGAGACATGGTTTGGCCGGTTCCACTCAAAGGGTTTCTCTTCTATTGAAATTGGACAAAATTTATAAGTGAAAACAATAACTGACCTACGAAATCATACCAAACACATTCAGATTATGATTATACTCTAATAGAATGATACGCAGGTGTGTTGGGGACGTTCAAGAATCATCCCTACCTCAATCTGAGGCACAATGTGGCCGGTACCACCCAAAGTGTCTCTCTTTTCATTAAAATGGACACAATTTTAAGTGAAAACAACAACTGACCTACAGAAATCTGACCAAACGTATTCGGATTGTCTTGATAATTTATGATAATGATCCATGGGTGCATTGGAGATGTCTATGAGTCATCCCCACCTCAATCCATGGCACGATGTGGATGATACCACTCAAAGGGAATCACTTTTGTTTAAAATAGATAAATTTGTAAGTGAAAAAAAAATGGAATAGATAAATTTGTCCAAATTCATTTGGATTATCTTGATCCTTTAGGAGAACGATCCACGGGTCCTTTGTGATGTGTACGAGTCATCCCCGCCTCAATCCGAGGCACGGTGTGGCCGATTCCACTCAAAGGGTCTCACTTTTGATTAAAATGAACAAATTTTTTAGTGAAAACAACAATTGACCTATAGAAATTCGAAGAAACGCATTTAGATTGTCTTGATCTTTTAGGAGAATTATCGAAGAGTCTATTATGATGTGTACGAGTCATTTCCACCTCAATATGAGGCATGGTGTGGCCAGTACCATGATTTTCAATCCCATCTACCATCAGTTATCATCAACACTATGTTATTACAATAGGCAATCCATTTTTTAAAATACTAATTTTTTCATATAATAGATTACTCTCAATAAAATCATCCAAATAATATCTTAATAATTATATTAATAGTTAACATTATAACCGTCCCCAAATAAGAGAATCCATAACAATAGAGGGAAGTTCAAAAAATCATCTTAACACCGGTGCCCCATATATCACAAATTGTATCTTTTTTGTCACATTACAATCATGTGAATAACCTATTCATATATTCTTTTGAAAAATTGAAATAATATAAATTACCAAAAATAATTTTGGAAAACATGCATGATTATGTATTATAATGGATATAAGATATATTAGTTAATTCCGAGAATTTTAAAACATCATATATAGTGAAATAGAACATTTTTCAACAAATAGATAATCAGATCCATTGTAATCATTGCATTCATATTTACTTTATCGACAACAATAATCACATTATCCAGGTTAATCACAATTTTCCCAAAATCTTTAATGGTTTATGCATATACATGGTGTAATAATCTTATGATTTATGTGTTTATATTGTATGTGTATACTTATTGAGATTCTGAATTATTTACAGGTGCTGTTTGGGTGTACTTCTACAGAAAATTTCTTTGCAGCAGACAACACTATTTTAGCACTAATAAAGTATTCCTTTATCAGCACTGAGCTTTACTGTGATTTTTTATCGCTGAGCTTTATAGCTCCTTTTTAGCGCTGATAAAGACCATTTTTGTAGTATTTCTCTTTAAATATAATTTATTATACAATTATTTTATTCCAGGGAATGGAAATAAATAAGGGTGTGCTCAAATGATGCGTAATAATCACATAATGAGGAAATAGTTACGATAAAATGAGAAAAAATCAATATGAAATTATAAATATGGAGATGTAAATATATTCATTGTTATTCAGTTTAATAAATTACTTGTCTATCATGGTTAGATAAGGAAAAATCCACATGTAATGACAAATAACTAAATGGACCTTCCATTTAAATAACATGATAATCATAAATATCCAATTATTAAAAAATATATCATGGTAAATAAATTAAAAATGTTATATTTAAATATGTTTAATATCATAAATATATATTAAATAATCAATATGGGATGGTATGTAACTTTAAACAAATTCCATTTCAAAAATGTGACAATAATCAATTGACACAGAATAATCAATATCTAAAGGAAAATAAATGAAAACAAATTTCATTTAAATAATAATATTTTAATGAATAGATGTGGATTAATCAATGTGGGAATGAAAATAATTTAACATACATTTATTTTCAATAAATTGATTATTAGGAATAGATAAGGTATAATAAATATATAATTTTAAATAATTGAAAAAACATTCCATTTAAGTGTCATTACTATTACGAACAGAAAAAGAAACAATCAATATGATAACGAAAAAATGAAATCAGGAAAAATTTAATAAATAAATAATATTGAAATGCACAAAAAGATAATATCATTTCAAAAATATAATTAATAATAATAAATTTATTATTAATGAAGGATATTCATAATTACTCGGAATCATGATTATATGTATCATGGTCCTTTTATAATGAATACATTTAATAATACAACTTCTCACTATAAATAAAAACATATTTAATTATATCTTCCTAATTCCCCTCATAATACAACTAATTCATTAAGGGATAATAGAAATATTGTCCCAACCCCTCACTGAATTTTAAAATCCTTCATCATATATTGAGTACTCGACACAATTTAGGAAGAATTCACCATATCATCAAATATATGTACTTTTTAATGAATGATGATTTATCTATTTGTATATAAATAAACTAATAAAATTATATATGGAATAAATTATTTATAAATTATATATGGTTTTAGTAATAAACATATCCATCATAAATAATATGGATATTTTGTGGATATATAATTTCGAATGATAATATGAAATTTATTATTTCATGAGAAATTTAATGACTAAAAAATGAATCAATAAAGTCAATATCAATATTTTCCATAGTCAAAATGTTTATAATCCATTAATAAAAAAATTAGTATACTAAAAATACCACATATACTAAGTGTATTTACACTAATAAATCATATTTTTCATTGATAAATAGAAATTTAATAAAAATAACATTAAAAATAATAGATGAAAATATCGTTTTGATTTTGAAAATCTACTATTAAAAATAGTGTGACTCCCTGAAAATATAAAATATGAACATGGTATTCGATAGCATGTTTGACACACCACACCAAGAAAATAAGGTAATATAATTTTATGATACATTATAAAATTGTTACTATTTAAAATATATTCTATATATTTCAATGCAAGTAATAATGATATTCTATGTGTAACACGAAAGAGAAACCTTTCCCAATGGATTTCATTACAGACAAGATAGTGTTTTATCGAAAATAATATAATATTAATATATAATGAGATATAAACTAGTTATTAAGTATGTAGTTATAAATATTAATAAATAAATTATAAAAATATTTTTTTATACAAATATATTATTAATTAACTATTTAAGAAAATTTAAAATTTAATATTAAGAGGTATTGAATATAATTTAAATATTTTTATGAAAAACAATTTTTATACGCATAATGTTGCCTTACGATAATAGATAAATTTAAATAAATACAATGATTGATATTTATGTAATATATATATATATTATAATAAATAAAATATGTTAGATATTCATCCATTAGTTCGAATATACATAACACGAGAACATACTCTTTTATACACATAAAAACCAATATTTTTTAATATACAATTTTACCCTAATTTAAATGAAATTGCTTTTTTAATATGAATTCAGAAATGTTAATTAATTAATCATTTAAAAATAAACATCATAATTTAGTTAAAAACTTAATAATATTGATAGGGTGATTTTTTATATTTATTTTCGAAATATTTCATTTTTTAATAAATTGTTTAAAATACAAAATTTTAGACCAAATTACTTTTTTTATCTAATTAATTTAAAATGATAAATAATATTTCAATTATATTTTAATGAATATATATAAAATATTTTTAACAATTTATAAAATATATTTTATTGGAAACAATTTCACTTTGAAATTAATAATAGAAATGTTGTAATATTTTATGGGTTTTATCTGTAAAACCCAATGTGTCGTCACACATGTTTAATGAATTTGAAACTAATTTATGACAATAATATGTTTCAAATTTTTAAAAAAATAAATTCAATTATCTTAATAATAATAATTTATTAGGGAAACTAAGATGAATATGTTTTTCAACAAGAATACTATTAAAAATAATTAAAACTAATTACAATTATTATCGTAAATTAAGATTAATAAAGGCCTAAGACATTAATTAAAGGGATTAAATGATGTAGCTAGTTTTACAATACCAATTTTATAAATATAAATCATACATTTAACTTATATTATGGATTGTTGGTGATTTTTATGACTTTTTTATGTAATAAATGTGGGTATATTTAACTTCTTTTCAAAAATGCCAAGTCTTTTTCCTCCCTTATAATGTCCACCACCTCTCCCCATCCCTCACACATCTCAATCCACAACAGATTAGAAATAATATTACCATATATATTCACAAAATACCTCCCCTCAACCATTTAGTCTGGGATTCTATATAAATCCTTCTAAATAATCCTTTTGGTATAATCCAAAAGAAGTTACCTGATTAATAGGTATCATCTTCTCTCAATCTCTCATGTTTGACTTCTATTACACACCCCATAAAATATAATAATTCCAAAAAAATATAATAACAATATCCTATATATACGAGGATCTTTGTATGTAATGATGTTGACCTACACATATACACATCTCCATCTAATGGTTAACAAACATACTGCTTTTGGGTATTATGAACTACTACCTCATGAAATGATCATTGTTCATTTTTCTCTTTACCACATCCCATCATGTCAATTATTATTGAAACTCATTTTATATATAATATTTATGATATTTATTATTTCTTTATTCTTAAATAATCCTTTTATTATATATTACTTTAATACTTTCCATTTTTTGTTAATACCATTACATCGATTGAGGAAGTCTGCACTACCACCCCCTCAAAGCGATGTGAATCGTTTACAATATACATGGAACAAAAAGAAAATGGATTCAATAAATAAAATTTCATATAATAAACCATTATATTATATTCATGAAATAATTATAATTATTTAAATATACTATATATATGTCATTTTATTTTATGCCATTCTATAAGCATAAAAAGTGGTAACGTTAACTATGGATATATAGACTACGACCTCCACAAAAATATGTGATTCCTATAAAATAAATATATATATATATATATGTTTATATGATTAAATAAAATTTTATTCATGATACAGTCGTCATTGTACATATATATATAGGGTGACATACATTTTTTCCACAATAATCATTGAATAATGGGAATGTTACTCTTGCGAATGTATAAACCACCATATCTATGCTCACATTGCTGAATCATATTTCATAACCATAATTAATGATTGAATTTTAAATTATAATAAATTTAAAAAAATTATGAATTTCTAATTATTATTATTCTAAAGATGTTATATACTGAGTCCATTTACCATAGTTGACGCAGTAATGTACTTTTTTACACAAAAACTTGATTTTATCATAACACCAGACAAAAAAAATTGTTTTTTAAGAAGTTCTAAAATATATATTTATAATTTAAATAAAATTAATGGTATACAAGAAAAATATTCCCATGAAAGATTAAATTTAACATACCTTTATTATACATGATGTTAAAATACATTCACTAGAATGAAAACACAATGTATGGGATGTTAATCTCATTTTTTCTATTTTCTGAGATAAATGTCACTCTCACAACTTACATATTTATTTGGGGTGTATCTATAGATAAATATTATTTGTTAAAAAAAATATATTTAATGTTTTTATAATTTAAATATTCTATTTAATATTATTCATTCATGAAGTTTCTGTTTTAAAACATTTTTATATGGTATGGGATACTTTGGAAAAATTAAAAATTATTTTCCTCAATAATAACATAAATTATAATTAAATTGTATTTATTTTAGTGAAAATGATATGACCATTGATCATTAAAACCATTAATTTTATCTAATATGGTTGTTAGTAGACATTAACAATTATTAGTATTAATTATGCACTCGTGGGAACTCAAATTCTTGTAGAGATGTTTATTTATGAAAACCTAAATATATTTATCACATTAGTAAGAGGAAAAATTATCTTCTAAAATCCATCTTTTATTATAAATTATTTATGATATTATTTTAAAAATATTTATAAATGGATTTTTACCATTTTAGTCTTTTACTAATGTTTTCAAATGGAATATGTTTGTCAATTCTGAATAACTAATTTTTCAAACCTTTTTATCATGATAATTTAATGTTCTATTTTACCAAGTATATAAAAAACATATTAACACAACATAATTTATTTGAAACATCATTTTCATGGTTCAAAGTATACATTTTAATTATTTTTTTCATAATAGATTTTTAAATAATTATTTTTAAAAGGGTATTCACAATCAATGGAATTTTTCCACAATAATATTTTTAAAATATATATTTGTTGTATCTATATTAATCAACAATAAAAACCCATAATTTTACTCCACTATTGTTTTTTTGAATTGACAAAATCATTAATCTTCCTATGGATTTTCAATTAATCATTTGGCCAAGGATAATATTCATATTCACATCCTTGTATCGTTTTTAATTACTCTTGAAAAACTTATTCACCTATGATCATTAAACATAGAATTTACAATATATTTTTTCCATTCTATATTTTTCAGGTGTTTCAAACACCATTCTTAATTTGAATTTTATTCATTAGAGTCTATGATACATATATTCATTGAACAAAAATCTATTTTGAGAGTTATATTGGCATATATTGTATTGTTGTGTTTATTTTAAGTATTAGAGAGCGCCTTTGATGTTTTGGAATCATTTTGGGTGTGTTATAGGTAATATGGAAAATTTTGGGTCGTACGAAAAAGGAAGAATGGTATAGGTTAAACCATGCAGACCCTTCTAGATAATTGTGCAACCAAGCTTGGTTTTGGGGAATATTTTTTGAAAACTGTGTGTTGGTTCCGAATGATCATACAGGTTTCTCAATATTTTTGATAGTGGGAACCTAAGGGTTTGCAAATGGTTTCATAAAATTTAATAGGTAGTTGTGTGGCTTGGAGATTCATAGAATTGGATACTGTACAAATTCCTCACTCTTTAAAACTCTGTGCAGGTAAACTATGCATCCTACATAGTGGGATTTTTTAAAAATAAATTTTTTTCATTATTTTAATTTTATTTCATTTTCTCTCATTTCTCCTCCTTCTTCTCCCATGTCCCACACAAAAAATGATCCCTCCTCCACTCATTTGGTGAATTTTTTTCCATCTCTTCAATTAGTGATATATTCATCGAGTTGCCTAGGGAATATATGTTGTATTCATAATACTAACCTCATCTACCCTTAATATTTATTTAACATTTAACTCATTATCCTATATTTTTATATGCGATGAATCTATTGTTTTTAATAAGATCTAGGATCTATGATGATCATCATTTAATTTCATATTGATATTTGGAATTCCAATGCCTTTGAGTTTATATAAAGTGGTTAATAACATGATTTGTGATTTACGGTCTTTTAGTTGGTATAGATTATAGTTCATTTTTATTTATTTTATGTGTGACCCAGTTATATCTCATTCTTCCCATCATAATGACTGTATGAACCTATGGGATGTCATTGGGCATGTCTGAACCTACTTTTTATGAGTATGGAAATTATAGAGATCATTGGTCCACAGTGTATTTTTCCAAGGGTTGCCAAAATTGTTTAATGCGATTTTTTTATTTCAAATTATTCTTTTAGATTTTTATAGCTCAGTTAAATGAATTTGAGGCATTCAAGACCTCCATGCTGAATTTTTATAGTTGGTATCTTGGGAAATTCAATCTGTTTAAATTCAATTTCATAACTAATATGATTTAAATTGATTTATATTTATGTAAAATGATTAATTACGTGTGACGAACCCCAAGGAGTTGTGACGAGTATGGTCCAAGTAAATTAGAATGAAATGACCATCGAGAATATGGAAATATTGATCCTCTCGTTGGGTTTTCATTGGATAATAGAGTGGTTTGACCATAGGATTTGTAGTCTTGAATGTCAGTTAAGGAGGAGAGGGAATCGGAATGGTCATAACCAATGATTTTGGGATTTCATTGCCATTATATTCGAGAGGAATGGTTTCAATGGAATAAGGTGTCAGGGATGATGTGGCTTAGCGACTTTGTTGGTGACTACCACTCACATTTGAGAGCGAAATCACTATTCCAATCATGTGAAAATACGACGAATTCATTATGAGGTGGTTTATACCACTATTGTGGGTAAAGGACAATGTTTTTTAGTCTTGGTTTTTTATGGATTTAGGGTTATTTCTGTATAATGACACTCGGAATATCTGGAGACATCTGATTTCATCATTAACACTGATGATTGGGGGATGAGGCTCTCTGTGCATGAGGACATGGGCTTCAAAATTTATTTGAATGAAAATTCAGCTATAACTGCACACTATGTGCCATGAGATTCATCAGAATTTTATGAGAGGGTTTGTAGAACGAGGATATAGTTATCTTTTTCATTCCAATGGAACAAATTTTAAATTTGAGACATGAGTTTTCATGAGGATCTTGGTTCTAGGATAGATGATTTTTAGTAGAACATGAGGGTTCACAAAGACTATTACACATAAATGATACGTTGGGACATGGGCCAAAGAACCTATTTACTTATGATACTCAAGTGTTATCCAAATCATTTGAAACATGATGGTGGCTGCAAAGAACCATAGACACATATAGACATTATTAATTTATATTCAGGTAAATGATCTGCCTCAGGATCTGGATATTAGTAGATGATTTCTTGGATATTGTCACATGATCTTGAGTTCATGGAAAATATTGTTTCAATTTTAATTCTTCACTCCTTCAACATGTTGTATATATATGACTAGTACTAGTTTTCTATTGTGTGAATTTCATTTTTATATTGATATGTATGACCTATTATGGTTCATGTTAGTTTTCATAATGCTACTAGTTTTTTTGGAATGGTGATTTGTTTACTTGCCACTTGTTTTGTATTTATGGCTTCTGTTATTTGTTTATATTACTATGCTTCTACCATTGGTGGTTTTAGTTTGAGTCAACTGAGCTTTCTTTTCAACTGAATGTAATATTATTATATCTTTGACTAGTATATTATCTATCTCTAGCATGTATATTCTACCCAACATATTAAATTACATCATCACCGCAAGTCGTATGCCTTCAGCATTCGGGGACTCATGCCTATCACCAGGGGGCCTAACTCAATTTCACTATGCATGTGGTTATATAGGATAGGGACACATCAAGTGGAATCAGATAAGTTATTTGTGGTGATTCAGTTGTAGTGTTTCATTAGTTACTAATTATATTGAGACTAATATTTTTTTCTATTATTATTACGACTTGGGAAATGGTAGATCAGAGATTAGGATTTTAACGGTACTATATTTCATTATTTTTCATGGGTGCATATTTCCCCAGGTCTAAGAGAAGGACCATTTTTCTATAGGGGGGTTTTATATTCTATTTCTGACATATAATACATTAATTATATCCTCCTCAATGGTTTTTTTAATTTTATCATTATCTATTATGATATGGAAACTTATCTTAGTTCAAAAAGAATGTTAGTGGACCCTTTTCTAGATATTATATATACTATATGATTGTGTTTTTTGGGATATTTATAAGAAAAATTTAGGTTATATCAATTTTATAAATTCATGTTTTCTCTATAATGTGATCATATCATGTGATATATAGAATATTCAACGAAATGAATGATTTTTTTGTTATATAAATTTTCATATTCTATGTTCTATATATGAAGAATTACATGATGAATGAGAAATGAGTATTGTTGTTACAAGAAGAGGATGGTACTATGGTTAGCGTTATTTTTAACACTAGGATTGGGTGACTAGGTCATTACATTGAGGAAATTTTGTTCACAATTATGGTCCTGTCTATGGGTTATTTTGACACATAGCTCAGTTATGTGTGGGTATAAAGACTATGTGTTCATTATGAAGTGGTACATGGTTTACGTAGGGTATATTAAGGGTAGTGCATATGCACATTTTTTTAATTCTTTCCCTATCTATGTTACATATATATTTTTCATATATGGGTTGTACATGCATTTATGGTTTTCAAATAGTTCCTACATGAAATTTCAGAAGGACCATCAGTTGGCTGATGATATAGGGACACATGAGAATGAGTAAGTTCCAACACCTGGATTTCATAAAAATACATGATCCAGAGGTACATGATGAGGTAAATGACTAGGTTTAGGTCCAAGTGCATGAAATACAACTTCCGAACATTATTGCATCTTGAACATGGCTGATTGATTATTTATGATCAATTTTTAATCATGTCTTGCAGGGGATAGATAGAGGTTCAAAGGGTTCATATCCCCTATAACTCACCTTATGAAAGAGTTTCAATCACGGCACCCACCACTATTTTAGTGTGAAGGTGGACCTTCAGGTGCTGAAAATTGGATAAGGAGAATACAAATGATCTTCAAGTAGCTTGAGATTCCTCCAGCGAATAGTTAGATCATGTGTTGTTGAGCCATCAGTTGGGTTTCTTGTCTATCATAGACACTATACATTACATCACTGAATATTCCCACCCTACACCTAGTATGGTATGTTATGACACCATAATTGTGTGGCACAATGAAAATGATTGATGGAATACCATTCGGGTGTAGGTAAACATATTTAGACTGGATTAATTCTTTATGGTGATGAATCATGGAATCATTTCTGAGTGAAACCTAAAAAATAGGTCCTACTAGAGATGGGTAATGACTTCATGTGTTGTTTCTAAATTATGTAAGGGAATTCATGACCAGTGTTTCAGGGTGATTAGTATAGCAAGTCTGGCATACAACTAGAGAGTGTAAGTTATATAGTTTTCTTCTAGTGTGGTATGCAAGGAAATGTCTAGAATCAATGTGAGAGGCCTACAAGGGAATGTATGACATGTCAATAGGATGAGAATCTTGAGAAGATCTATAGGATGTCTTCTAAAATAGCTAGTAAATAGGGATTGTGGTATGTGAATGATTCAATGGTTGTTTTAGGATTTGTACCAAGTTACGGTAGATGAATTTCAGTAATTTACAGAAGTTTTTTTAGAGAAATTGGTACCCAACATCTGGGATATGGGCTAATTTCTGGTGCATCACCATAGTGAGGCCATGCATTAGGTATCCATGTGTCTGGCTAGGTGAACACTATAGTGCATCTAGGTTTTGAGTAGGCTAATGAGCCAAAGAAGTTCATAGATATAACATGGATGTGGTTGTTATTTTTTTGAATATAATGTGATGTATGTCTCTTTTGGGTGCATTAGTTTCATGGTTTGTACATACGGACTGACCAGAGCCTACTTTGTAGGTTGGCACCCGCATGGGTGCATGATTTTGTATCTATTATTCATGGAACTAGGATAATCGTTAGATCTGAGTTTTTAATTGCTTATACATCATGGAATCTGAGGTATATTTTTTACATGAGGTGCCTTGGGCGTCGGGGCATCAAGGATGTAGTTTTTTTTGGAATTGCAATGAACCGAGTCTTGATAGAGAATCCATGAGACTACGGGGACTAATTGTTACATGGATTCCAGGGCACAAGGCCTGAACTATTGTAGTGTGAGATGGGATTTCAGTGACTGGTATGACAAGGGGGAACATGGTGAGGGACTGGAGTGAAGATGCATCAGGTGAGTATGATTGGGTCCCAGAATGGTCACTTGATCATTTTTTAAATTTCAGTTTGTTTTAAAATGTTCTATTTTAGGGAATTCCTATTGCAAGGATCCCTTCTTCTAGATCATGACCAAAACCTTTCATACTAGGGAACACTATGTGATCTTTTACATATATGGGTTTGTTAGGTACAATATATTGGTTTCGTTTGATAGTTCAAGGACAATCTTTGTAATATTGGAAGATTGTAATGTACTATGTTTTGGATTCGGGTCAAACACCACTATAGATTTGAACTTTTCAATTAATGGTAATTCTTATTTATTTAATTTAAACTCAATTCTGATAGTTTCATTATCATTATATTGTTTTTTTGGGTTTTTAAAGACATAGAGAGTGAATTGGTGATTTCATAATTATTTGGGCGTGTTGGATGTTAAATATTTATTTTTGTGTTACAAGCAATGGGTACGATGTTTTGGTTAAACCATGAAACGTGTTCCTTCTAACTGTGTGATCCATTTTTGTTATGAATCATGGTTTGTAAAAAATTTTCATCTTGATGGAATGGTTTTGTATGTTTCTCTATGGTTTTAACAGTGGAAACTACCTAGTTTTCACATGGTACGGAAAACCTTGTGGGGTATCTGTGCTACATGGAGTTTCTGGACTATGGTTTCCCCACAGGTTCTACATGTTTTGAAAAATCATGCAATTTGCACAATGTTTTTTATGATTTTATTTATATTAAATTTCTTTCTTTTTCTTCCATTTTTTCTCATATCATCCCTTTATTCACCATTGTCGCATGAATAGTAGGAGGAAGCTCCCTCCTCCACTCTTTCAGTAGATTTTGGCCACTCTTTTTATCATATAATCTTTTATTTGAGATGCCAGGTGTGTCATAGATGTATCTGTATGCCTAACCATATAAAACCATCCTCTTAATTTATCTTTTACTAAAAACAATGTTATATCCGTATGAGCCGATTTTAGTGTATTTGATGGAATCTAGTATCTACATTGATCGACTTCGAATTGGATATTGTTATCAGATGTTCCTACATATAAAATTGTATGTTTGGTTGTTCATGCCTTTATTTGTGTTATTGTGGAATTTTTATTGATGCGATCTATAGTGATTTTTGGGAATCTTGATAGAGATCCCATTACAAATCATGCATCACATAAAAATAAAGTTGTGACCCTAAAGGATTTCATTAGACATGTAGGAACCTATTTTATATGGGAAAGGCTAGGTTATGGGATGTTTCTCCTTATTTTATTTTATCTAGGGTGCCAAAATTATCAAAATTGATTATTTTTTATTTTAATTTCTTTGTATACACTTCCATTTTTTAATTAATTGAATTTGAGGCATTTAGGAGCTCCATAATGATTTCTTATTGTTTTTATCATGTGCAACTAAATATATATAAATTGAACACCTTGATTAATGGGTACATTATTGAACTATATAATTATGAAATTATAAATTTCATGTGATGGGATTAATTGGGTTGTGAGAGACATGGATAGGATTAATTGTGATTGAATAACCATTTGTATTAAGGGGATGTTGATCATCTGGTTGGGTTTGGTCAAGATATGTGGGTGGGATTACAATAGGATTGGGCATCATGGACATCAGTTGAGGCAGTGAGTCCACATGGTATGGAATTTCCAATGACATTGGGATGGAATGATTATTATATTTTATGTATTAGGATTTAATAAAACAATATTCTAGTGATGATGTGGATCTAGAAATTTATTGGTGATCAACTCTCACTCATGGTGGCAAAACTACCTTTCAGTGTCATGTGAAAACCTAAAGAGTCTGTGCTGAGGTTGTTCTGACCACACATCTGGGTAGTGGCCCTTGACAGTTGTCTCATATGTTTTTATGGTTTAGTGGTGGTTGTCATACAATTCCACAAGGATAGTGAGGAGGCTTTAGTAGATAGAATTGAGGATGGTATTTAGGGGATTTGGCCTTCCATGTTGTATTATGTGGGACTGTAAATTTATTTGTGGGAATATATTTTTTCTCTTTCAGATTGTAGGCTTTGTGATGCCGAAGAATTTAGAGTAGGGGTCCATTGGACTATGTAACTATAATCTTGGTTGTGCCATCGTAATGTCACTGCTATTTGATACATGAGGTGTCCAGATGCATGTTGGGTAAAGTTACATGATTTTATGGTTAACCTAAGGGTTAAACTAGTCTTTGACACTTCAGGGGTACCTTGGGCCATGGTTTATGGACCCTCATTGATCCAGAGACACAAGTTCATACTAAAGATGGTGACACATCGTTGTGGTTGTTGAGCATGATAACTGATTTAGTGTTTTATTAAAATTAATTGAATTTATTATTTAATTTTTATGAATGCATGTTTTAAAATAGTTCTTATTATGAACCATTGGGTGGAATCTTAACTAGAGTCATCTGAAACTCTACAGGGGTGTTTTGTTGCATATGTAGGCTTTTTGAATTTACGTTCAACTTAAGGATCAAAAACATGATCTATATCATAGTAGTTGTTTGTGTGGAGATTGAAATTAGACCATGAGGTCTTGCCAGTAAGGAGTTTATGTTTTAGTTTTTTTCCTATATCATCATCAAATATATGTTAGACGTATACTAGTCTATCATTACATGCCTATCTATTTTATAATTATCAATATTTTATATGATGGTTGCAAGTTTATTTTTTGTAATGTTATGAGTGTTTTGCTAGAAAGATGATCTGTTTAGATCCTGGTACATATGTATTTGTTTCTTCTACGATTTATTTCTAATATTGTTACTTAACAATAAGAAAGTCTAGTTTGAGTCTAATGAGTCGTATTTTTCAATTCCTATTATATTATAATTATTCATTACTGTATTTTTTTTTGACCAGATGGTATATTGAATAACCAAACTGTTAGATTAGACCATCATATCTAGTAAGAATCCTTTGTAATTCTAGGAGGTGTTACGAATGCCAATAGATCCCATCCCGATAGCACTATACCAGTTGTTATTTAGGTTGGGGACACTATATAATTATACATTTAATTTCTCATATATATTATTATTTCTAAAACCGGATAACATTTTACGTAACTTCGACATTGGAAGTTATTTTATTATTTGGTGAAATATTACTAATTCAGTATTCATTATAAAATAATGATATTTGACAGCGGAAATTAAATATTTATATAATTAAATATGAGGTATTATTTGGGTAGAAAATGACACGATGAGCCTGTAATTCAGATATGTCCTTGATTAATTGGATTGTTCTCTTGAGACAAATATGTTTCCCAAAGTAAATGAATTTATGTCCATAGTTTTAAATCATTATTAAGGTCTTCACTACATCAATATTCATATGGCATAGATATGTCGTCCAATAAGAAACCATTAACCTAATATTAGTTTCATTTTTTATTCATCCATGAGAATTGTAATCGATATATCCATATAAACATTTCAATTTCGTTTATTTAGATGGAATGTGTTTTTGTTTCACATATTTCCATATTTATGATTCCTTACATAGTTATTTAAAATGAATTTGAATCAATTTATTAACATTATACTTTGTTTAATCACATTTAATTTTGTTTATTGGTTACATGGATCATGTGTTTAGTAATTGAACATTCCATATTGATGTTTCTAATTGATTCTTTATTTCTAGTGGTATATTTTTCACTTAATAATAACTTGATCCCACCATCATTATGTTTCTCTACCCATGACAATGAAATAAGTTCAATATGAATAAAATATTGGTATTTAATAGATTTATTATAGTTATCGTCAATGTTATTAATTTAAAAATAATGGAAAAAATATGTTTTAATTATTTAACTTATTTGTAATACAATAAGCATGTATATATCAAGTATAAGAAGACAATTATGGTCTTTTATCTTTTGATATTTGATTCCATGTAATCATTACAATGTAATTGATAGTAAAAATTGGTCTTGATTATCTAGGGTTGGGTAATTATAGTCAAAATCATCCGAAATTTAGTAGCAATAGTATGAACTATATTTATAAAAACATAGGATATGGAACAAAACCATAATGTAGGAAAATAATATATGAACCTATTAGAATTTTAATATGTTTAAGATTATGTGGGTATGAATACTAATATATTCTTATCTGGATACTATAATGGATGTGGTTTAGGTACAGATATACCTAGGAGTAATAATACCAAAAATGTGTTTCAGTCCTGACTCAGGATAACCTAGTACATGAAAACATGCCTAACATTGTCCCAGTTTTGAAACTCCCAGGGGATATTTTTAGGAAAAATATTATTTTCATTACAGATAATTATAATTCAATTGAATAGATAATTAAAATGAATTTCATAGGTTAAATATAATGTGTTTTAGATCAATGATATGGTGTTAGGATATAGAAATCATAAAAATGATTTCATAGGTAAACACCTGACCAGTAAAGGAGCTATGGTGAAATAAAACAGATAAAAAAATTATTCGATAGGATGTAATAAAAAACCTTGTTAAAAGGATGTTTAGTTATTATTCTTATTTCAATGATGTCTATTATGTTGATATAGTGAATTATAGTAATACGATATTAGAAAAAAAACACATGTAAACTAGGAGGGAACAAAACTTATATCACAGTGCCTTGATTTAGGAACCCAAGGTTTAAAGATGCGAAGGTGTTCAGTCTAACCACTGATCAATGGAATTTCATTATATTTTTTTGGTTGTTTTTAGTTATATACTTTGACAAAAAAAATTAATGATAAACCAATAGTAACACTTTTGATGTATTGAGATTAATCTATTAACCATATTGTATCATGAAGATTGTTAAAGAACAATCGTCATACTTTTCCCTCTTTTATGGACCATATGATCAATTAGAAATTTATTTTTTCGAATCATGCATCAATATATATTTTTAAAATTGTTTTAAAATAGATAAAATATCTCAAAAATGATGAAATTATGTTTATAAAAATATATAATGTATGTATACATTGGAATTAAAATAATTAAAAAACACTAGGAAAAGCATTCAAAATAATGTGCCTCTCTAATACCTTAATTTCTATTAAACCAGTGGCCTTCTAAATCATCAACAATTTAGGGAATTGAGTCCCTTGTTTTCTATTGACCATTTAGTAGATTTTTATTGATGACATAAATCACTCTATAAAAATATTTATGTGCTTCCTCAAAATATATATAACGACTTTACACTAAAGTTATCATACATAGATACCCAGTTATATGTTATTCCATGTGAAAATCTCACTCCACATTTTCTTATTAACAAATATTTTTTTAAGTACCCTTCATATGATGTGGGATTTCAATGCTGGAAATATAAATAAATATATCACCAAGAACATTTCTAAAATGTGAGGATATAATTTAAATAAGGTGGGTAGAATGTGTTTCCTGGAAAATCTAATGTAAGAACAATGTATTCGGTAGTGTGTGTGGCACATGACACTAAGCGCATAAGGTAAAATAACATATAGATAAATTAAAATATAGTTACAAATTTAAAATTATAATATATTTTTCGTTGCCTGTATCACATATTTAGATTGTTTTAAACTCAAGAGATACCTTCTATGATGGACTGTGTTACACACAATACTGAGTTATGTCGACCAATAACATATTTTTAAAATATAATAACATAAAAATAGCTGTTAAAATAGTTGATTTCAATAAATAGTACTAGTATATAAAAATTATGGTTTACATAAATATATAATGAAATAATTGATTTCAAAATAATTATAAAATAATATAATATGCAATTGAATATGAAGTGAATATTTTAATAGAAAACGATATTTATACTCAAAAACTAATTTTATGAAAATATATAAAATTATTAACAATTATTGAGTGATATTAATGTAATATATATATATATATAATATTCATTAAAATATTTTTGATATTAATCCTTTATAATTGATAGACATAATATGATAACAATTTATATTTCACACATAAAACCCTAATTTTTTAAGGGCAATTTTACAAACATTTTATACAGAACACATTTTAAATATAAATATTAATTAATTAACAGATTTAATATTCCAAAATACACATCATATTTGAAATATATTCATCATAATAGGGTTAGGGGTATTTTTTGATATATGTTTCTAAAATATTTCATTATTAAATTAATAGACAAGAATACTAATTTTTTGTTCCAAACAAGAATTCCATCAAACTTATTAAAATAATAAATTATGATTGTAGATAGTTTTAATGTTTATTTATATATATATTTAATTATTTAAATTTATAACATTTTAATAGAATCGTAATTGAAATCAATTAAATAATTAGAACAATGTTTTGGATGTTATTACTTTATAAACCCTCAAAATTATCCAGCCTGTAGGTTGAATTTTTAAAAAATTTCTTCAACATAAGTGATTTTAAATTGGAAAAATGATTCAATATTTGGAATCATCATATCTTATAACTTTTATTTAAACAAAATTTATTTTTTAACAAAAATAATAGTTAATGACAACAAAATTAATAAAAATTATTAAGGTAAAATTAAACAAAATTCGGGACTAATTAATTTTATTAAATGCCCAAATTATCTAAAATTTTTTCCCATACAATTACTCATTCCATAATTAGTATATTAAACTTAAACATTTTATATTTTTTTATGAACTTTTGTATGTAAAAAAATTGGTACAACTATCTTCATTTTGAAAATAACTATTGTGTCCTTTTCCACACATATAAAAGTCCAAAAAGTCTCCCCATTCCACACACATCTCAAACCCCAAATGTTCATCCAATATCTATATATATATATATCAACCCAAACATCATCCACATGATAGTGAATCATCCGTATGGGAATAAAGCATTTCATGTAAGTGTTTTGGTATAAACCAAATGAAGATACCTGATTATGATTTATCATCTTCAATAAAGCTATGTGGTATTATTTATATTCTCTATCCTATCAATTATCCTTATTTCATGATTATTTAATAAATAAAATATAAAAAATAATTTTTTATTATGTTCTATAATGGTTTAGACCTACACATACACAAACCTCTGTCTAATGTGTGGAAAATATATTGTTTCATTGTATGGCCTTGTACTGCCTTATGAAATAATGATTGTTAATATTTATTTTACCACCTATAATGGGAAAACATAAGATGTAAACTTTATTAATAAATAATATATATGATATTTATAATTTCATTATTCTTATTTAAGGATTTTAGGACACATAATAATAATACATTCACATTTATTTTAATATAGTAACATCATTTGTTGAAAAGTGTACTACCCCCCCCCCCCCCCCCTCAATGCGACGTGATCTGTTGACACTATAAACGGAACATATAAAGGAAATATTCAATTATATATATGTGGGTGTCAAATTAAGCATACAATCTTAATGAAATAATTTAATTTATTGAAATATATTTTATGTATACATATCATATTTTATTACCCTTTCACACTCAAAAAAATGGAGTACATCATTCATGGGAATGTGGACTACAGCCTCCTCAACACGATGGGATTCCTTTTAAAGAAAAATAATTATATAACTAATAATATATCATTAAATAAAAATTTATTTATGATATAATGATAATTGTATAATGATATGATGTTACATACCTTCTTATCATAATGATTATTGAAGAATTAGAATGTTCCTCATGCGTACGTACGACCTACCCTCTCCACGATCATAACAATTATTCATTTTTCATGACCATATTTTATTATGGATTTTAAAATTTTAATTAATGTATAAATATGTTAAATATTTCATGTGTATTATTCTAGTGATGTAATATAAGGACCACTAAGACCATAGTTGATGTAAAAAGTCACTTTTGACCGAGACACTAATTTTGGTCAAGCCAGCTGAAGTAAAAAAAAATAATGTAGCTATACAGAACATAGTACAATGTGAAATAAATATAATGAATAATATTAATATGGTTTAATGAATGTAGAAAAATAATTTAAGTTTATTATATAATATTTTAATGGATGTTTATCCAAAATGAAATTTAAGGTAAGTGATTTTCATCTCCATTTCATTACTTCTATGGGATAAATTTTGATGTTAATTCATTACATATTTTAGAGGTGTATCTTCTGATACTTTTTATATTTTATATCATTAATTAAATTTTCATAATGGTATTTAAAATTTCAATTTTATTTTATTCTTTCTTGTGGATTATGTTTAAAATGATCTGAATTGGTATCAGACACTTTGGAATGTTTAATGATTATTTTCTTCATTAAAACATTACATGTTATTTAATGAAATTCAAATTTTAGGATGTTATATTTTCCATTGTTCAATTTAAACATTAATTTAATCTACTCAAAATATTCATGACCATTATGAAGTAATTGTTACATATCCACTCTTTATTACTCAAAATGTTATAGAATATGTTTTTATGAAATCCGGAATTTATTTATCTATATAGTCTGAGGACATATTTTCTTTTAGAAACCACGTTTTATTAAAAGGATTTAAAAATTTATTTTAAATTCATTTTTATTTAAATTTTTCCCATTTTTAACTTTTTCCAGTTTTTTTCCAAAAGAATATTCTGGTCTGTATTCAAAAATAGAATTATTCTTAAATTTCCCCCATATTAAAGGAATGTTTTTTACCTTATATAGAGAGTAAATTTTTTACTTCCCATCATTTCATTGAAGTTTACTTTTAACATTTGAAAGGATGATTTTTAATTAAATGATTTCAATAGTGATTTTAAACAAATATTACATTCAAAGTGTGTTTTAAAATAAAATGATATTTTTCTCAGGAACATTTTTAAAAGATCATTCTATAGTATTAATATTCAGAAAAACCAAAAACCCTTAATTGTACACTATATAGTGATTGTTGTATTAAGGAAATCAGTATTCATCCTCTAGATGTATTATTATATATTTTTCAAATGATATTATTAACATTAACTACCTTTATTTATTTTTTATTAACATTGAAATACTTAAACTCAAATGATCATTGAAAATTGGATTACCTTAGATGATCAGTCTCATTTTCTATGGATATTACCATTTCCTAAACTATATATGATTTTATATTTGTTGTTTATATTTATAGTTTTTTTAGTATTGGGAAAATATTAATATAACCATATTCTATAATAATTACAGATATTTTAATATGGTATATTTTTTCGACATATTTTTTGATATGAGGAATGATTTGGATAAGAAATGATGGGAGGATTATAGACAGAATGTAGTTTATTAGTGAATTGTTAGGTTCATTGAAGACCAATAAGTTTCACAAATCAAATGGTTTTCTATTCATATTGTTAAACTATCTTTTGAAATGTATTGATGATATATGTTTTTATTTAACTTTTAAATGACGTTCATTAATAAAGAATTACCCTTATATTAGTTTCAGTTTTAATTCATCGTTGAGATTTTAATTCAACATATATTTGGATACATTTTATTATCAATTTTTAAGATTTCATGAATTTTAGTTTCATACATTTCCATATTTATTTTTCCTTATCTAGTTATTTTAATGGAATGTGTTTTAGGTTATTACCATGCAATATTTTTTAGACACTTCCATTTAGTTTATAGACTACATGGCCTCTGTGATCAGTAGTTTTATATTCCATATATACTATTCTCATTGATTACTTATATCTTATTCTATGGGATTCCCTTACTATGAATTTGAGATCTCCCTTATTATGTTTCATTAACCATGAATCCAAGAAGAATTATATGAAATATATGCATATATTTACTAGATGGATTAGATTTTTTAAATGATTTATTTCATTTATAATGACGAAAAAATTATGTTTAATTTAATATAGTATTCTATAACACAAGACTCATGTATGTCTCTGGTTTACCAATACTACTAATCACTTCAGTTTTTTAGAATTCAAATCCTTGAATGTATGTTAATGTAATTAATAGAATACACCATCTCTATGATATCTAGGGCTAGGTCTCTATAACCAATGATTGAAAAAACATGTTTATATTTATGGTCATTGAAAATAAAATTTAAATGATGTAAAATATGATTTAATATATTGATAGGTTAGGCTGTCTAGAAATTATGTTCATTTTGTACAGGTTAAAATTAATATTCCTTCTATATTTAGGTAAAATAAAAATATTTTTTTAAAAAAATAAAATAAAATAAATTTTATAACAACATAATAAAAATTATGAAATTTTTATAAATTTTGTTAAGGAATCATTTGAAAAACATTAAAATCATTTTTAAAACATTTTTTGATAACATTTATTTGATGAAAAATAAATTTCCACAAAAAGGGATAAATTACGTTATGATTTATTAAATACATGTTATCATTAAAATTTTATGAAAAAATGAGTGAAATAACGATAATTTTAATTTGAAAAATTATTAATAACATATATATAATTCAATTAAATCAGTTTTTTGAAAATGACCAAATAATTTTCTTCGATGGAGATTTATCTATAAACAACCCTGAGGAAAATGTTATTTACATTTAAACCTATTTAATGAACATAACTTTGAAGTAAGAATTAATAGTTGGAAAATTCACATAAAACATGCATAAATATTACATTATATTGTCAACTTTATTTAAAAAAAATAATCTATTAATGATGTATACAATAGAGATGTAATATAACACAATTAATCCAAATTTAGTTATGAAATTTGATTCCACATAGTAATATAAATATAAATTCCCATTGAATGAAATAAAAAAAATGAAACTTATAATACCATTATTTATTAATTTATCATGAAATTAATTTTCAATGGTTTATTATACACATAATATAAATGATATTATGTGCATAACATTATGATGTGCCTCACTGTAGGAATATTTAGATAAAGTACCTTAAATCAAAATTTCATTAGGATTAAAATTATTTAAAATAATCTATAATGGTTTGAATAATATTAGGACTTTATATATGATACATATTTAAATTTACAATATCATATATAATTTCCATTATAACAGCTTAACACACATTCATTATTAATATATAATTATTTTCATTATATTTTGTGTTAATTGCATTATTTTACCAAATTTGTTTTATCATGGATGATCTTGTTCACGGTAATTATACAGATCTAACATCACCATAATGATATTAATTATATAAATATCCTCAACAGTCAAAAATGGAGAATGTATCATATCACTTTGTGGAGATGGTAGTTCGTAAGTATGAACAAGCAACGTTATTAATTTTTTAATAGGTGACTATGTAAGGACGTGGTTATTGTTGAGCTAAGTATTATTTTCAACAATACATAATTATGTTATTTAAAGGGGGAGATTATTGAAAATAATACTCTGTCTCTTTATGATAATTTTGATGCCCACAAATACCCTTAATTATTTTATAATTATTTTATTTAGTATTTTTCCGTAATAAATTATTTTAATTTACTCTTGAAATTATGGGAATTTATTGTTAATGTATTCGTATTTACCGTGTTCTGGAATAACTGTTCATGTGCTACTTAGTTAGAATCGGCTATAGCATGTCCTGGAATCACTGTAAATATCGTACGTGGATAAACGTAGTGTAAGGATAAAAAGCATGTATACTTTTGAGATAACAGAAAAGTATGGTTAATCAACCATACGTTATCTGAAATGTATTGAAAAAAACCTTACATTAGGAAGGAACCTTACGTTTGGGTTATCTGAAAATTATGGATGGAGAACCGTACTTAAATATTAAACGTTGTGGTTGTTCACAAAAGTAAGGTTCATGAGAGTACTGCCAAGAAAATGGAATGGAATCTCTACAGTAATCAGACAGTCTATACCTGTCAAGGATTTATCCATGAGATAACTAATAGGAACATTAATGATGTATAAAGCTAAGATGAAAGATGAAGTTAATGAACATAAAGTGCTTATCAAAGGAGAAGATAATGCCCGAAATGCATCATCACAGAGCAGAAGCAGAATGATGAAAAGAAGAAAAGTCAAAGCGAAATCAGAGAGCTCTGACTCATCAAACTCAGATGAAGAACTGGCTCAGGTATCCAGAAAATATAGGAATTTCAATATCAAAAAATAACCTTCAAAAAATACTTTATGATAGATGATAAGTAAGTAAGATGCTATGAATGCAAGAATATGGGGCATATACTACCAGATTTTCCACAATTAAAAGATGCAAAGAATAAGAAATTCTTCAAAAGAAATGACTATGAGCAGAAAGACAAGAATTCTATGAAAGCCACTTGTAGTATATCTGAAGACTCCAGTAGCTCTCTTGAATCAATCTCAGAGAAAGAAGAAGCCAATATAAAAGAAAACATGTGGTTCACGGCAGAAACTGATAAGGTACACTCATATTACTCCTTTGACTCAAATAATGAATCATGTTCTGAATAAGGATACACAAATAACAAACATGAAACCTATTTCAATATGAATGAATAAATATATGACTCACTATTTAAGAAATATATGTCACTAAAAAACATACATAAAGCTATTTCAAATGAAAGAGATACAATTCTGAAACAACATAAGGAATTAATTTATAAATACAATTCTATTAACACTAACTATATTAATTCTAACCAAGAATAATAACATTGCAGGATGCAGTAGAATCTTAAAAATAGGCTGCATTGGTTTTTACAAAAGGAGAGAATTCAATAAATAAAATTCTTGGAAAAAATGTCATTAAAAAGGAGAGATTTGGAATTGGCAGTAAAGGTGAAAAACCTAAGCTGTATAAAAATTATTTTGTTCCTAGCTCTAAAAGGGATAATTATAACTTTTGTGGGACAAAGGGACATATAGATAAAAACTATTTCTTAAGACAACCTCAAATATGTGGTATTACAAATTTCAATGTTTCAAAAGACTTATATGTTTCAGCTAATATTAAAAGAAAAAAGAAATTTTGGATACCCATATCATTGCTAGCTAACACCTCTGGACCCAACAAAATATGGGTACCAAATAAATTTGTTTGAATGTCATTGCAGGTAGCAGGCCACCATATTAGAAAAGATATATGGTACATGGACATTGGCTTCTCAAGACATATGAGGGGAAAATCATTGAATTTTTATTCACTCACTCAAAAGGAAGGAGTACTTGTCACATTTGGTGACAGTGCCAAAGGAAAAATCATTGGAATTAGAACTATTGGAGATCCAAAAATAGTATCAATCAACAATGTACTTTATGTACATGGATTAAAACACAACCTGATAAGTATCTCTCAACATTGTGATGATGGATATACTGTTGATTTTACTAACAATTTTTGTACTATTTCTAAAGGTAAACTGTTTAAATTTAAGGCACCAAGAACTGATAATGTCTATACTTTGTATTTATATTCCTTGTGTAAACAACAAGTAAACTGCTTGATTGCTAATGTAAGTGAATCATGGATCTAGAATTGGAGACTTGGACATTGTAATGTATATGTTTTAGATACATTATCTAAGAAACATCTAGTTTCTGATTTACCTAGTATCAGATTTGAAAGTGACAGACTATGTGATGCATGCCAAATTGTTAAGAAACACAAATCATCATTCAAATCTGTTAATAAATTTTCTACAACTAAACCTCTAGAACATATCCATATATAGTTGTTTTGACCTACATGAGTAGCAAGATTAGCTGTTAAATTATATGTTTAAGTATTACTAAATTATTATTCTATATATACCTGGATATTCTTTTTGAAATTTAAAAATTATGCTTTTACTTTATTTAAATGTTTTTGCAAATCTATGCAAAATGAAAAGATTTTTAATATAATCTCATTAATAAGAGATCATGGTGGAGAATTTTAGAATCAGTAATTTAATTCATTTTGCTCAAACATGGGTATTAAACATACCTTCTCTGTACGAAGAACACCTCAACAGAATGGGATTGTAGAAAGAAGGAATAGAACAATTCATGAAATGGCTAGGACTATGTTAAATGAATACAGCCTACCAATATATTTTTGGGCAGAAGCTGTAAATACATCTTGCAATATAATTAATAGTGTTTTAATTAGAATTATTTTGAAAAAGACACACTATGAACTATGGAATAATAGAAAACCTAATGTAAATTAGTTTAATGTTTTTGGATGGATGGTCTATATCTTGAACACCAAATAAAATCATTGTAAGTTCGATCCAAAATCTGATGAAGGTATTTTTTTAGGATATTCTACTACCTCCAAATCTTATAGAGTCTATAATAAAATGTCAAGGATTTTTGAAGAATCAGTTCTTGTGAAATGTGATGAATCTGATCCCTTTTCGAAAAAGATAGATCAAATGGAAAAACCTGACTCTAATGATAACATGAGAGTTAAGAACGTTAAGAATGTTTTTGAAAATGATATAAAATAAATTCAGTCCAATTAAGAAGAACATGATACAAAAGATCATATAAGTGTATTGCCTAGACAATCTAGAACCCTAAAGAATCAGCCTTTAGAAACTGTGATAGGTGACTTAGATACAAGAATCCAAACTAGAAGAATCATAGAAAACCTAGAGGAATTCTCCACCTTCCTATCTCAACAAGAACCCAAGACTATAGAAGATGATTTAGATGATGAAAGCTGGGTAATATCAATGCAACATGAATTAAACTAATTTAAAAGAAATTACGTTTGGGAATTAGTGAAATGACCTAAGAATTATCCATTAATAGGAACCAAATGGGTCTTTAGAAAAAAAGGATGAAGAAGGAACAATAACAAGAAATAATTCAAGATTAATAGCTAAAGGATATAATCAAGAAGAAGGAATAGATTATGATGAGACTTTTTCACATGTAGCTAGGTTAGAAGCCATTATAATCCTTTTAGCCTATGCATCTTATATGAATTTTAAATTATTCCAGTTGGATATTAAATTTGCCTTTTTAAATTGTAATTTAATGGAGGAAGTTTATGTTGAGCCACCTCCTGGTTTTGAAAACTCCCAAAAAACTGATACTTTTTTAAAACATACTCATGCACTTTATGGCCTTAAAGAAGCATCCAGAGATTGGTATGAAAGATTATGATCATTTCTTTTTAAAAATGGCTTTACTATGGGATTGGCATATCCAACAATCTTTAAAAAAACTATGAAAAATAATGTTCTATTAGTTCAAATTTATGTAGATAATGTAATTTTTCGATCAACTAATAAAACACTTTGTCATGAGTTTTCAACGATAATGAGAAAATAAATAGAAATGAGTATGATGGGAGTATTAAATTTATTTTTAGGACTTAAAATTTATCAAAAATATTTTGGAAAAGTTTTGAATGAAATAAAATATATTACTGATTTATGTAAGAAATTTGGTCTTGAAAACCGCAAGCCATTTACAACTCCTATGTGTATTAATATAATACTTGATTTGGATGAAACTGGGATATCAGTAAACAAAAAGTTATATAGAGGTATTATTGGTAGATTGTTATATCTTACTACTAGCAGGCCAGATATAATGAATTCAGTATGTCTTTGTGATAGATTTCAATCAAATCCCAATGAATCTCATTTAAATACTGTCAAAATTCATTTAGATATTTACAAAGAACTATTTTTCTATCCCTACATTATCCAAAAATTTCTTATTTTAATTTGAATTCATATTTATATGCTTACTTTGGATGATGTAGATTAGATAGAAAAAGCACATCAGGAACATGTCTCTTTTTAGGAAAGTCTGTGGTGTCATGGTCTAGTAAGAAACAAAATTTAGTTTCCCTGTCAACAGCTGAGGTAGAATATGTTTCTGTTGGTAGTTACTGTGCACAAGTGTTGTGGATGAAAAACACTCTTATGGAATTTGGATTGAATTTAAACAATACACCTATTTTATATGATAATAAAAGTAAAATTAATATTTCAAAAAAAATTATTAGTCATTCTAGAACTAAGCACATTGATATAAGGCATCACTTTTTAAGAGATCATGTCATTAAAAATGGTATATTTTTAAAATTTATAAATACATAAATTCAATTAGCATATATTTTTACTAATCCACTTCCCAATGAAAGGTTTGATTTTATTAAGGGGGATATATTTTTATACGATTTTAAATAAAATTTTATTTAACGATGCTAGTTCTTTATTTTAATTCTGCTTAAAATAATTTAAGAAAACAGAATAAGTTTCTTTTATCCACATAATATATTTTATTTATTTTTAATTATATGTTATGATTATTATAAACATTGGAATCAAGGTTGTTATAAATCCTTTCGACTTCTAAACTATTTCATTTCTATCGAAAACTTTTTTAATCTGCAACCTGCACCTATGCTCGTGAACCCTAACCTTCGAAACTCTAAAACACTAACCTCCAAACATTCTGAGGTTCTCGTAGAGATTGTAAGGACTAAATGATCCATTGAATCAGAGGCATGAAATTCCAAGAGACAACACTCTAAAGGAAGAAATATCTTACAGGGAACGTTAATAGATCTTGACTAGTTATTTCAGACAAATATACTATTGAAACAAGCGATGTCATTTCAAAACCTTGAACATACATTCAATAGTGAAAATACGGAATTTCTTTATGAGGTTGAACTTAGATACTTCTTCAAATATTTATAGTTTAGTCTCGAGGATACTAAGGATGGTGTGATGTCTAAAATAGGGGATAGGGATTTCTCAATCTCATCATTAGAAATTGGTCAAATTCTCAACTGCCCTCATGAGGGAGTTATTAATTTTGATTTGAAGTGAAAGATTCTGAGGAAGAAATAAGTCAGGAGGGACTTCAATATCAATGAACAATGACTGTTACTGAGGAAATTACTTCACCTGCATTGGCAACAACAGAAGGAATATTTTCTTATTATTTTGTAAAAGAAGCTGATATTTATAAGACCATGGATGATTTAAGTGAAAGGATAACACCAGTATAGGGATCTGGAGTTCAAGAAGATTCTCAAAGGGAGAATCCAGAACATATCATAGCTGATGTTGATGTTGCACTTCATCAGGAACGAGATAAGAAGGTAGAGCCAGGTGAGAAAGTGGCCAGACCTTAGAAAAATCCTGAAAATATTATTCTCGAAATTCTAGTGGTAGAGAAATATGCTGATGTTTGTGATGATCATGCTTCTGAAGCTCACACAGAAGTACTTCAAGAATAATTTTCCTTGGAGGAGTCTGCAGAGTCTAATTAAAAATCTATGGACCAACCTAGGAAAAAGAGAATGAAATATATGATGTTGAATCATTAAATGTGGTACTACTGCTTCATCCAGAGCCATGGAATGCAAATCTAGCACATGGTGCCTCTGATTCAAGAATGAATGAAGTTGAATAACTATACAAAATGGTGATTCATTAGGAATCTGAGAATACCATTCTGATAAATATCGTAGACTTAGAATAAATGAGATATCAAAATCTAAATTAGAGTACAGTCTCAAGGAAAGAATTTGAAATGTTTAAAGAATATATGATGAATGCAGTTGACAAGTTGAAATATGAAATGGTTATGAAGACAGATTTATCAGATATAAAATTTTTTATGGAGAACTAATTTGCTTCAGTTACAAATAATACTGCTAGTGGATCAGGCACCTCACCTTATTTGATCAAATGATTTCAAGCTATCACAGCTGCGATGAGCAACATGAATGACAGGTTTCAAGATCATCAATGTAATAGTTCTCCATTATCAGAGTTACTGTATAATAATATATTTTTAGTGGAAAACTAATATCTAATGAGCTACTAATCAGAAAAATGTTAAATTTGTTATCAGATAAGTTTTCAATGTTTATAGAAAAAGAGGAAAGGATGCATGAGATCTTCAGAGTCAATTTAATCAAGGATATTCATATGACCCAGGAGAACAGAGATCTTCTAATCAAACATGGTGATGGGATGATGAAGAGAATCAGAGAACCGTTCACAAAAATCATGTCTTCAATCCAGAGGAGATAGAACCTATTACATTCCTCAGCCAAACCGTGATTCCTTTGAATATTATTGTCTTGTAAATAATTTTGTTTTTGAATGAATATTTTCTCCATTTTCTATTTGATTCTATCTATTTGGTTTACTATCTTAATTTTGATAAGCCAGTACTACAGATTTAATTATTGATAAACAGTTAATAATAACATTTACCTATAGTTCAGTGCAACATTAAATATGATCAAATCCATAATTTATCATTCCATTGGATATCACAAAAAGGGGGAGAAATTTGTATAATCAAAAAATTTTATTTTAAAAAAATTTATTTAAATTATTTCTTTTATATTTAATGTTTTGGATTTATACGAAAAACTATTTTAAGTTATTAGGGGAAAAATTTGGATAAAATCAGAAACATTTATGAAGGGGGAGAAATTTATATTTATGATCATGTTAAAATTAAATATTTATTTATCCTCTCAAAATAGTATAACTTTATATAACTAATTTTAAAAGTTAATTTTATTTAATTAGTCTTATTATTTTATTGGTTTTGGGATAATCAAAAAGAGGAGATTGTTGAGCAATATATTGTATTCAATAATACATAATAATGTTATTTAAAGGGAAATATTATTGAAAATAATACTCTCTATCTATATGATAATTTTTATGCTCAGAAATACCCTTAATTATTTTCTAATGATTTTATTTATTATTTTGCATGAATTTAATATTTTATTTTACTCTTGAAATTAAGTTAATTTATTGTTAAATTATTTGTATTAAGCATGTTCTGGAATCACTATTCAAGTTCTACTTAGTCGGAATATGCATTAGGGTGTCTTGGAATAATTTATCATACCCTACGTGGATAAGCATAGCGTAAAGATGAAAAATGTGTATACTTATTGAGATAAGAGAAAAGTATGGTTAATCAACCATACGTTAACAACAAAGTATTGAAGAAGAACCTTAAGTTAGGAAGGAACCTTACATTTGGGTAATCAGAAAATTGTAGAAGGAGAACCAAACATAAATATTAAACTTTGAATTTGTTCCTCAAAAGTATGGTTCATCAAACTTAATTTTGTGAACAAATATATGTTCTTGGAAAAGTACGGATAAAAAAAAGTATGGATCATTTACCGTACGTTTGAAAGTTGAAGAAAAAGTATGGATGATCATCCTTACATTTGAGGCAAGTAACATGAACAGTATGTTTATGTTCATACTTACATTGTGAACCTTACGTTTGAAGACTATGTCATCAAACCTACGTTTGGAGGCCACATCATCAACCTTACCTTTGGCATCAGAATTTTTAAAAGACTATATTTTTTATGCAATGGTCAGTAAGCTGATTGTTAGGTGGATTTCAAGCCAGATTTTATGTTGATTTTAAATATGACTTTTATCCATTCAAAGTCGTTTTATTAATGGATTAATGATCTAATTAAAAGGATATTTTTTTGCCACGTCTTGAGGGAAGTTACGAATACTCTGTCAATTCAAATTTTTGAATATCCCAAATAAAATGGCGACTTTTATGGATATAAATTTGTAGGGAATATGATCTGCTTTATTATATATGTTTTCTATGAAACACCAAGCATGAGTGTGTGGTGATCAATCAATTATTAAAAATCGTGGAAAATAGAGACTGCCAAAAGCACTTCATTCTGCAGATTTAAGAGGAGCGCTAAAACTCTGTTTATTTTAATAAGAAGAAGGAACTCGATAGAATATTCACTTGTTCAACTTAATATATCTACTATACATATATTACTGCTGAATTTGTGATTAATATATATAAAACTACTGCAAAAAGATCGATTCAGAACTGCTTCGACTTGAAAATCAATATTTCTAGAGACAATGATCCATCTACTGTCAATTTCATGATGTTATAATTATGAAGAACATCTGGAAAGTATTTTCAAAATAAGAAAATATTTTCATTCTATTCTTGAGTAACTAGCTTCTCATACTAAGCTGAGTAGGTTCGTGTTTGATCCAGAAGGCTTTGTTTTTTCAAGTATTGTAAAGGTGTATACTACCGGTACTCAATTGTGAACTGGTCTATTGAAACGGGGAACAGATAGTGAAAATCACCAAACTCGTGGACTTGAGCGTTGGTGGAGTATACTAGAGGCCTTCTATTCCCTGAACCATTGTATATATATGTGTCCCTCCTTTTACTTATTCTGCTACATGATCAAATATGATAATGCATATAAGACAAAACTCGTTCAATCGAAGAGTTAATAAAATCTAAAACACACAATTCACCCCCCTCTTGTGTATAATCTGTATATTTATGATCCAACAGTTATATATAAATTTTAGAGACTAAATATAATTTAATGTTTATTAATTATATTTTTGAAAAAATATTTTACTAACTTTAATATAAAGTTTCTTTAAAAAAATCATCACACATCACGAGGAGTTAGTCTCTTATACATGTGAGAAATCATATCATATTATAAATTGAATTATTTTTAAGAATTATATGTGATATATATATTCCCTAGGTATACTAATATCATAAATAAAACATAAATGTATTATATACAACATTATTACTAGACACTAATCTTTTTGATGAAAAAATAATTACATTGATTGGTAAGGTAGTGGTTAATCGTACACACGATCAAGTATTTCGTTTCCCATTTGATAAAAGAGTTTATGTATATAAGTTATGAAATCTACATAATAAAATATCAGTAGATGGAAATAATTTTTTTATTATATATTTATTGTTTAATAATATTTTATGGAGTTTAGAGGGGAAAATATAATAACACTCACTTAAGAATGCAACATCTTGTTTAGAAAACATATTTAGAATAACACCAAAATAATTCTTTTGATGGATTTATGAATAAAAAAATAGATCCATGAATTTTTTAGTTGAAGAAGGATTTTATTTGAGAAATATTTTTTTGATCTAAATCAATTTTAATATGTTCTCAATAGAGGAGAGGGTGTGTCATTTTATAAGTGTGGTATTAATAAAACATGAAATTTTTGAGATGAATAAAATACAATAATGCTTTATCATTCCACATGCCTCCAATATGTGACATTATCAACCATTTTAGATTATATTGTAGATGTATGGAAATAAAATTGGTCGTGCAGTAGTTTATATTTCATTTTAACCATTATCATTTTTGTTTGACCCCATACATAATCAATTTTTATATTAAACAAAATAATTAATTTTTAATTCTTTAACTATTAATTATATTAAAAAATTATGTTTAATTTTTTTATAATATAAATTATTATAATTAAACTATTGAATCCATTTATTTATATTTAATTCCCAAAATTGGTCGAATCCAATTTCAAATTACAGTAATGGACAAAATGGGAAATCATGTTTCCTAAGAGAAAATTCTAAATATAGTGTGTTGTAATATCAAAATTCGATATAAAATTTATTCCCATTAAAAAATTATGTCAAAATTTTCCATTATTATAATAATAATTTAAAAAATCTTATTTATAATATAATTTATACTTGTAAATTCAATTTTATAAAATTTACTCATCATTAAAATTCTGTATTGTTAATTATAGATTGAAATTTGAAACATTTTTTAAAAATAAAAAAAATCAAATAATGACAATGTGGATATTATTATTTAAAAAAATTAAGTTTAATTTATTTAATAAAATTTGAATAATTATTAAATAAATTAGATTATATGTTTAGAGCATGACTAGTTTAACCCTGATAAATCAATGGTTTTTAGAAAAAATTACTTTCGCATTTCAATGATTATAATCTTATTGATAATCAATAAAAAAATCTATTTCTAATTTATTTAATATTATTCATACATTCCCATTTAATTGGTTTTTTATAATTGTATATTATATTACATTTCATTCATATTAAGGAAGTTTTTTTCTACATGTTTTCTAAAAGAAAGATTTTATTTAAAATGAAATATATCATTTAATGTTAGGTTTTTACATTATCCTATAATATCATTATTTTTTGTCAGATATTATATTAATCATTATGTATGTATAATAAAATATCAGGGTGTTACATTTATATGTATTTTCTACACATCCACCATAGTAGTTTTAGTATGAAAAATAGTAATTCCATCTTTAAAACTAAAAAAAATTGATATTTTTTGTAACTAAAATTCATATATGGGATATATTAAAAACAATAGATTTTCATTTAAACAATAATTAAAAGACCATAGTTTAATTTTATGATCAGTATATATTTTATAATTAATAATAATATTATTACTAAAAATTGTGAAAAAATTTTAAATTCTCATGGAAATAATTTTTAATAATATATTTAAATATATTTGGATCATTCATTAAATTTAAAGGAATAATAAAAACTCATAATGGCCAAATATATATATAAATTTAATTTTTAGAATGTAATTCTACATCATTATTATCATATTATACCAAAATCTGGGATCAATCGTTGAACAGTTCTAAGAACCATAGAGTTAATAAAACAAGTCATTTATATAAATCAAGTGATATTTGTTCTTTATAGTTATTAAATTTCATTCCCTATAATAAATGATATTATTTATGTATCAATAAATATTTTAAAGAAAAAATATGGGATCACACCAATGTAAAGTTGCAAGAAGAATGAAACACTTATCAGTAAACACATGTAAAATATTTTTACATGATCAATGTTTTACTAGATTCATTATAAAATGGGGTTTTAAATAGTTTAATAATAATATATTGTGTAAAATTTAAATCTAACCTCATATCATAGGATACACTAAAAAATTAATTATTAAATAATGATTGATATTCATTACTACTATCACATCGGTAAGTTAAACAATCCATGTTTTAAAATATATATACATGATAACATTACCATGAATCAATAATAATTTTACTGAAATATTCAAATTTCTATAATGAAAATAAATAATTATTTTTAAAAAACTAAAACTCATTCGAAAAACTAATTTAGTAACACTATACAATATCCTCACATTGTATACATAAAGCCCCTCTATGAAAAAAAATATTTCAAACTCTAAAATGGGCATGAATATATGATTTTTGGAGAAATATATTCCTCATATTAAAAAAGTTATTATTTTTATTATTTATTTTTACCTTTCTACTACACAAATTGTAACACCCCATGATTTTATAGTAAGTTATTTCTTAATAGTAATTTGATAAGTTACACTACACAAAACACCGAGTTAAAGTGCACCATGACTTACCAAACTAGCTCTTTAAAAGAGGTTATGAATAGTATTAAATTCATATTTAATTTTTATATACTCCATATTATTTTAACATCTCTATAATGGGATTCATAAACATAATATAAGAACAAATTTTATTTTTTAAATAAAGAAAGTATTTTTTATGAAATGCCATATTACCACCTTTTAATTGTGAACCCTTTTTAAATCCAATAATTGACTCTTTTATATATTCAATTTTAAAAAATAATCTTCTTCTTTAGAATCGGGTCATAAAAATGTAGTTTTAATAAAAAAAATTTATTTTTCAAATAACTTTAATATTTTGGTGAAAAGTGAAAAATACTAAATTTTAATTAAAAACATAAATTTAAGAAAAAAAATTTATAGTGTTAAATTATTCATTTTACTAGTTCTGAAGTATAATTAGATTATATTTTCATCATTTAATATTATTTAGGTCATTATAATTAATTTCATTTTGAAATTGGTAATAAACATGTGTCTATCTTTTGATAGATATTGTTACTTAAAATCTTGCTATTTGTTTTGACAACAGAAATTAATTTTAGATTAATTATTTCAACTTATATATTTTTAATTAGGATAAATAGAAGTCATTTTTGAATTCAGAATATCAAATATAGCTTATGCTGATTTTTTCGTATTTTTCTGAGAAACTTCAATTCTCTATGAATAGTGAAAAGTACTGAGTTATTGGTTAAAACCGACTTCTTATTTAAATAATTTTTTAATTTTATAAATTTATTTTATCTTAAAATAGAAACATAATACCTATATATGTTCAAAATGATTCATTGGAGTCATTTTATAATAAGTTTAGATAGAAAAAAAATTATTGAATTTTTTAACGTCATTGACCCAACTACTAGGAGTATTTACAAATTTCTATACAACATAATTTTACCTCTTCTGTCAGTTGAATTTAAAAAATCATAGAGACATGATTAACCTAATTATATAAAATTTGGTTCAATAAGATGAATATTTTTTTTTGTGACTAGTGACATTTGACTTTTATTTAACGATGTTAATTGTAAATAGGGTAATTATAGGTAAAAATGATATTATTATTACTCAAACACATGTCCTCATTTTATTTTGTAAGTATAATTCCACTAGAAAAAACCATAGGACTAAAATTTTAACCTCTTTGGACCACTTTGAGAAGATTATGACTTTAATTAATATTTAATTCAAATAATATTAAAAGTGTTAAATTGTATGTTTAATAACTAAACCATTTTTAATATGGAGATTCACATAAGATAAATTCAACAATAAATATTCCATAGAATGATAATAATTTTTCCTACTTAATTTTATTTTATTTATAATTTTTATACATTAAATAATTTCATTTATTCATGACACAATGATGATGTAATAATTAGATAATTTATGAAATATTAAAATAATTGATATTATATATATCAAAATAAATGTAATTTGACACTTTTTATGAATTCAATTAATTTTATATGTTAATATGACTTTTTAGTGTTAGTTATATGAATTTTTTCAAAGTAATAAGGCTGTTTTGAATTTATAAAAAACAAAATACCAAATAGCATCAAAATTGACTTAATAATAGTTTTTAGAACACAAATTATATTATTAATTGTTTTTATATTCTTAAAAATTTATGCTTCATCAACATGAAATATATAATGATAGGTGTATCATTAATGATCCACTTTTTTTTACATGGATATAGATATTACGTTTAATAACCATATAATTTAAAAATACAACGAGACATTGTAAATTTCAAATTTTTTAACTATGAATTAAATCTAAATGATAAAGATAATATATTAACCCAAACCTATCTAAAACCAATTGTTTGAGTTGTTTTCAACCCATACCCACCATATATGTTAAATAATACATTTTTAAGCTATTATAAACCGAAAATTGTTTTATTATAAAATGATATTTCTACCTTTTCCTAAGGTGCCCATCACCCCTCTTATAAAAGGGCACTCACCCTTCTATATAATTCACAGCATTAAATCCATTTGGTTTGGATATCACCTACCCAAATAGACTCTCAACTATCCCCACATTCATGATAGAGGTCTTCCTTTAGTAATAAATCCACCATAAGGATCACTTTTGATCAAATCAAAAGAAAGAACCCGAAGAAGTTGTAGATAGCTCACCACCACTTTCAAGTTCCTTTTCTTCATCCACATCATTTTTATTTGTTGTTTCCATTATAAAATAATAACCCTAGTATCTTTTATATAATTTGATATTTTTATAAAAATGGTACAGACAAATTCATTATTCTATACATCCTTTTAATGACATGTCACTATACGTGTGTACGTATGGCTTACCGTCTCCATTTCATGGTGTAATTGTTATTCAATACATTCATATTTGGATGGGTGTAATAATGATGTGTAGTTAATGTAAATGATAAATATAAAATGATAATGATTCTGTATATATGATATACAATCCAATTATGTATTATTTTAATTTCAAAAGAAAAATATTGTCGCTCGTCTGTACGTATGGATTACCATCTCCACGAACGTGATGAGATTCAATTCTCATCATATCCATTCAAGACTAATTTTCATTATATGAATAAATATAATGTTTCAATACTTAATATCATTATAAATATGAATAATATATGTCTTATTCCTTTCAAAAATTAATTACATAATAATGACTATAAAGAAAAACAAATCAGTTAACACTTGAAACGTTTATAATACTATGATATTATTAAAAAATAAATGTTAAAAGATCATATATGATGTAATTTTAATGTATATGATTCATGTATAATTTAATATCAATAATTGCACCGTTATATAAGAGTTTATCCTACCCCCGACTAAGGAAATGTACAAGGTAATGGTTAATTCTACAATATCGTCATTATCTGACATTGTTTATACGTAATTATCAACTGGGACCTCTATATCATCCACATCTATGTTTCTTAAAAATGTATTTCCATACATTGTTAATAGTTTATAGAATCCGGGATAAATTAATTTATACCCTTTTTGGACCATTATAATATTTTTCTAAATTAAACATTCTGTCGTTATCCAAACAAGGTAAACTTTGACCTTCTCAACCATATTAAGGTAAGAATATTTTATTAACTTATACAGCAGGTGTGACTATTTTCCACCGTAATAACATTGTCGAAGCTTCCCTTAAAATCGGATAATATTATTTTCAAATATAAATTTTTTCATTCATAATTTTATGACATTAAGATGATTTCAAAATAGAAAGATCTATTTCTCCAAAAATGATATGATTTCATCTATGTCAACATCCTTTTATGGATTTTAAGATTGATTGAAGTTGATTTATTATGATACAAAACATTAATATAGTATTGAAATTTTTGTGATATATTTTACTAGGGATGTGTTATTTCATACCATTCATGCTTTATGGATAATGTACTGACCATTTTTATGCCAGTTTTAATATGAATTTTTATGATATGTTTAATCCTTTTCATATGAGGAATTCATTGTACATAGTAAGTGACAGATGGAGCCCGCTATAGATCCTAAGTACATCAGTAGGTCTCATGAGACAAACTAGTGTCTTAAAATAAGCCCTTGAAAATATCTTTTTCGTAGTCTTGGAAGAAATCCTGGAATATATGGTTATTAAAGTCTGGCATTATGTATTCCATCATTATGAATGTGGCTATTAATATTTCATGTAATTATTCGACTAGTAGAATATCCATGTATGTAAGTAAATGAAATTATTTTGATTTATATTTTCCATATTATGATTGATTGATGTTGAGATGTATTTTGTTTTAGTTTAATAAATTGCCATAAATGTTCATGATTAATTATGAAGGATTATACTATATTGTTAATCTCACTAAGCATTTGAGCTCACCCCTTTCTATGTTTTATTTTTTCCTAGATCCGAAGAGGGATATTATGACTGACCTGCAGGGACAGTCTTTGGGATCTCATTTTTTTCAATGGAAAAAATGTTGTTGTAGTTTTCCACTTTATGATTTTATGAAAACCTTATGAATGGATCTAGAACATCCATGGAAACTAAAAAAATATGTCTTTCAGGACATTATCTTTTGTGATCGTACCAATTTTACATAATAATGTACTAACTCTAGGATTATGGGGCCGAGGCGTCATAGTTGGTATTAGAGAATGTTTAGTACAATCCATGGAATCTTGACTAGATAATCTCTGATTAGACTAGATAACCCTAATATATACTCGAAAGATTCATATATAATAACATCCAAGAATTTTGGTAATTTAGAGATTTTGTGAGTTTTACATTAAAATACATCTCTGTCAAGATACGAGTAGGTAAAAGCGGCTCTGTCACAGATGTACCTAGTGGTAAACTCTAAAAACACCGATTTGAGCTGGACTTGAATGGGATCTGGTGCATGACAACATACCTTTCTACAATCTTGGTTACAACAATCCTGGGGGATATGATTAGGATAATTATCATTTTTTTACAAACTATGATGATGGATGTATGAGTATGTACCTCATTATAGAAAATATTTTTATGATTATGGATTATATCCAAAAACTGTTCGATTTATGTTATGTATTTTACTTGTCTGGAATTATCCATTGTAATTCATGAACTATCCTATTATATGCCAATATATTGAAATGAATCCAAGTAGATGGAATGTGTACTCCAGCAATACATATTATCCAAAGAGTGAGAAGGATCATATCTTTCAGGGTATTAATCCAAAATTTAAAAGAGAAATAATGTCCTTTATATTATCAACATATGATGAAATAATATCATGTATTAATAAGATATGTAAATAATTAATTGAGTCCTATGGATTTAAAGGTAATTAAGAGAAGTAAAGAATATAACAGAGAAAGATAGATAAAGGGAATGGAGAGAAGAAGGATTTTCCCATATGTGATAACTATGGAAAGAATCACCTTCATAAATTCTTGAAGGGAATGGGAGTTTTTCATAAGTGTAGAGATAATGGACACCAAGTACATGATTGCAATGGTAAGAAAAAAGTACCCAATGTACAATGCTTTATCTGTAAGGCGTTGGTACACTACGCAAATCAGGGTCCCAGTCATCAGAGTATACCTTAAATGATGCTATTGGATAATAATCATGTTATGATACTACCTCAGATGAAGAAGAATGACAAGAGTTATTATGTTGTTATTATAGAATTATTTCATTTTATTGTTATATCAGCAATATACTGGTTAAATGAATTATGGAGATAAATAAGTATTGTATTACAGTACTATTTTATTGAGGATTTTATATTATGCGTTTTAAAGAAAAGTGAATTAATAGTAAGCTTCATTTTTTGAAAAAATATATGTTTGAATGAAATGTAATCATTAATATGTTCTTGATAATGAGGTAGGGATTTTGGAATAAGAGATGGTTGGTTTGGATAAATTATATTGGATATTCTTAACATTCATGGATCTTATTAATAGTTTTTTTATTTAATATTTGATGGAATATTCAATATTTTTAGATATAATGAATATATCCGGTATTATATATAGGATAATGGAGAATTAATGTAATTAGTAAGTCTTTATTGTAATTCAAGATATTTCCATGTTTTAAAATGTTACATGATAAAGGTGTTCTCATGTTATTACATGGAAAATGTTTATTCATTGTGTTTAACTTCCTTATAAATTTTGGACTGTGAGTTTGGATATAAGTAATTTGGATAATTATAATGGTTATAATGGATTAAGTGTTAAATTGGAGACTATTGTTAAGGTTATTTTTGGATTTTGATAAAAAGGACAACACACATATTATGTGAAAACCCGTCGTGTTGGACAATGTTGTGGGAATCAATCCCACAACCATGGTGTGATTGGGATTTATCACCTACCACGAGACTATGTGAAGTATATGTATTGTATGAAGTAGTTTGCTTTTTTAAAGGATTTGATTGGTGAATAATAAATTAATTTTATTGGAACCTTATATAAATAGGGTACGTAGAATATTTTTTTATGTTCTATTATCTTTTAGAGTGAAAGATTAGTCTGAGGTAGAAATTAATTAAAGGATGGAACTCTACTTATCAAATATATATATTTTTATTCTCTTATTCTATATAGAAATTAATTCTTAAACATTGGGTATGGGATGATCAACCTAAAAATGAGTTAACTTAATACCTTAAGATTTGTTGAGCTATTGATATTTTAAATCATCATAGATTGATGGCTTTAAGGCCCTCAATTCTATGATTTTTTTTACTGATGACCTCAATCACACCCTATTAATATTTACTTTTTCCTCCAATTATGTGTCTCTAATTTCCACCAATGTTCTCCTAATTGAGATCAATATATGGTGGTGACTTTTTCATTCGCCTATTCCTATTACTAATACTAAATTTTATTAACCCAATTTCTAATGTGGGTTTTCCCACAAAGGTATTTTCTATTTTCAACATTCTATTTTCAAAGTACAATTTCAAATTTAGGGGATGAAATATTTTTATGGAGGGAATAATTTAACACCCCAATATTTCATAGTACGTTATTTCTTTAAAGTAATTCAATATCTTTCACTACATGCATCACCGAGGTCAAGCGTACCACAATTTAACCATGCAGTCGTTAAAAATATGTTCTAAATAGTATTAAATTCATTATTACTTTTATATACTCAATATAATTTTAACATCTATATTATGTATTTCTTAGAAATAATATAAGAACATATTAAATTTTTTAGATAAATATAGTATTTTTCAGAAAATAAAATTTTACCGCATTTTGATGGTGAACCATATTTAATTCCAATACTTGACACTTTTATATATTCAATTCGATAAAATAAACATTTTTTTATAATCGGGACATAAAAATTTAGTTTTGATAATTGTTTAGTATTTTTCTGATCACTTTACTATATTTAATTAATGGAACATATAATTTATTAATTTGGTAAAATAGACATCAATTTTGAATTTAGAATATCAAATATATCTTAGGCTAATTTTTTGTTATTTTTCTATGAAACTTGAATTTTTTTTAATAGTGAAAAACACTGAGTTATTGGTTAAAACCAACTTTTTTTTAAATAATTATCTATTTTATTAATTTTTTTTAGTTCAAAATAGATACTTAATAACAATATAAGTTAAAAGAAAATTCATTAGAGTCATTTTATAATATTTGTAAAAATATAAAAATTTTATTGAACTTTTTACCGTCTTTTACCCACCACCTCAGAGTGTTTACAAATTTGCATAAAATTTAATTTTATTTCTTCTTTGAGCTGAAAATAAAAAATCATACAATCAAGATTGACCATAAGAAGTAAAATTTTGTTCAATAAGATGAAAATAACTTTTGATAAATAGTATCGTTTGACTTTTATTTATAGTGGTTAATGTTAAATAGGGTAATATAGGGTAAAAATAATTTTATTATTACCCTAAAACATGTCCTGATTCTATATGATATTTATATTTCGACCAAAAATAACCATAGGAATAAAATATGGACCTCTTTGGTCCACATGGATTATATTATAAAATTTATTATATTTAATTCAAAGAAGTGTTAAAAGTGTTAAATTCTAAGTTTAATAACTAAACCATTTTTAATATAGTTTTACACATAAGATAAATTCGACTAGAAATAATCATTAGAAAGATAAAATGATTTCCTAGATAATGGTATTTTATTTATAATTTTTAAATATTCAATAATTTAATTTATGTATCACACATTAATGATGCGGTAAATACATAATTAATGAAATATTAAAATAATTGAGATTATAAATATATAAATAAATGTAATTTGTGGATTTTTAGGAATAAAATTAATTTTCTAGGTTTCAAAGACATTCTAGGGTTGGTTAGATGAATTTTTATTGAATTAATAATCCTCTTATGAATTTTGAAAAAACAAAATACCAAATAGTATCAAAATTCACATAAAAGAGTTTTTAAAACAAATATTATATTATTAATTGATAGTATGTAGCTAAAATTATAAGGATTGGAAACAGGACTTATATAATTATATTTGTATCATTAATGAACAAATAGGGGTTCTCTTAGAAGTATATAGTATGTTTAATAACCATATAATATAAAATTACAATGAGACATGGTAAATGTCAAACTACTAAACTAAGAATTTAATATAAATGATAAAGTGAATATAGTTACCCAAACTTGTCAATAGCCTATTGGATGAGTGTTTTTTCCCATACCCACCATATAATTTAAATAAATCATTTTTGAGTGATTATATTCTGAAAATTATTTTATTAGAAAAAAAAGATTTCTAGCTTTTCCTAAGGTGCCCCTCACCCCTCTTATAAAGGGTCATTCCACCTTCTCTCTAATTTACACCCTCCATGCCATTTTGATTGGCCAAAACTAACCAATATACCATCTCAAATATCCTCCCATTATCCTAGATTCCTTTATTTAGTTATAAAACAAACCTACAATTCCCTTTTCATCAAAATGAAAGGAAGAACCCGAAAAAGTGGTAAATATCTCACCACCTCTTTCAAGTACATTTCTTATTCCACTTCCTTTATCATTTTTTTCCATTATAAAATAATAAATCCAGTATCTTACATATAATATGATGTTATTATAAAAATTTTACAACCAAATTCATTATTCTATCCATCCTTTGAATGACATGTCACCATACCTTCGTACGTACAGCTTACCTTCTCCATATCGTTGTGTAATTGTTATTTAATAAATTATTATTTGGATGGGTATAATAATGATGTGTAATTGATGAAAATAATTTATGTAACATGATAAAAATTCTTTATATATATTTTATACCATCCAATTATATATTATTTTAATATCAAAGGAATGATATTTTTTATCGTGCGTACGTAAGGATTACAGTCTCTAGGAACGCGATGAGATTCATTCCTCATCGTATCCATTCAAGACTAATTTTCATTAAATGATTAAAAATAATGTTTAAATACATAATATAATTATGAATATAAATATGATACATCCTATCCATAATAAACATTACTTACTTAACAAAGCATATAAAGTAAAACGAATCACTTAAATCCAGAAATGATGATACTACTAAGATATTATTAATAATGAAATATTAAAAAATCATATATGATATCATATTAATGTATATGATACATGGATAATTTAATTACAATTAATTCACCATTATACAGAGGTTTAACCTACACATGGACAATTAAAAATATAAAATAAGGGTAAATTCTAAAATCACATCGTTATCTGAGGTTGTTTATACGTAATTATCAATAGGGGCCTCTTTATCCTCGACATCTATGGTTCATAAAAATGTATTTCAAAAAATTCTTAATATTTTATAAACTATGGTTTAAATTCATTTATACCCTTGTTTGAATATTATTAGATGTTATTAAAGGAATCTTTCTGTCATTTTTAAAAAAATGTACTTTTGGATCTTTTTGACATATTTAAGGTAAGAATTTTTCTTAACATATACAGCGGCTAAGGCTATTTTCCGCTGTTATTACATTATCGAAGGATCCCTTAAAATATTATAAGAATTTTTCCAAATAAAATTTTTTTTATAATTACATTCCCTTTAAATTATTTCAAAATTGAAAGAGATATTTCTCTAAAATGGTTTTGATTTTATTAATGTCAACATCCTTGGATGGATTTTATTTTTTTAAAAGTTGATTAATTATGATACAAATCATTCATATTGTATTGATGGATTTGTGACATTTTTCACTCTGGATGTTTTTTTTCAAACCATTCATGTTTTTTGGATAAAGTGTTGACATTTCGTACGCCAGTTTTAATATGAATGTTTATGTTATGTTTAATCATTTTCATAAGTGGAATGTATTAGACTTAGTAAGTGAAGGATAGAGCCTAATATAGCTCCTTGATGCATCGGTAGGTCTCATGAGACAATCTACTATCTTGGAACAAGGCCTTGAAAAAATCTTATTTGCAGTCTTGGAACAAGACCTTGACTTTGTGGTTATGAAAGTTTGGTATTATGCATTCCATCATTATGAAAGTGTATATTGATATTTCAAGTTATTATTTGACTAGTATAATATCCATGTGATTATATAATGAAATTATTTTTATTTATATTTTCTATATTATGATGAAGTTATTCTGGAAAGGCTTCGGTTTTATTTTTATACATTGCCTTAAAATATTTTTGATTATTTATGAAAGCTCCTGCTATATTGTTTTCCTTACTGGGAAACTGAGCTCACCCCTTTCTATGTTTTATTTTTCCCAGGTTGTGAAGAAGTATATTACGACTGACCTAAAAGGACATTCTATAAGATCTCAATGTTGTCTAAAGATACAATGTTATCATTGTTTTCAATTTTAGGATGTCATGTAAACATTATCATTGTTTCAATTACTTCCATTGATACTAAACTAATTGGTCATTCCAGACTTGATCATTTATGATCATACCAATGTTACGTAATAATGCATTGAATCTGGGCTTCTAGGGTTGGGGCATTACACCAATAAGTTTTTATCAAAATTTTAACATTATATCAAAATATTATATTTCAAATTAATAAATTTTTTTTCGAGAAATAAACTGAATGTATAAATCTGCAATCAATCATTATATTAGAATTATATGATTAAACAAGTACTTTACATTTAAACAATTCATATGAAATTAAATTTACCATTATAAATAAAATAATAATAATTTCCACACCATTCTTCATTAGGTCTCGATTATTCCGACATAAAGTAACAATTTCAAAAGAACATTAGAATATTGACCTAGCTCATTACAATTTAAACATATCATTGAAGAGAGACTATCTATTTTATCATTAAAAATAAAAATACAAAACTCATTTCCATTAACTCACAAAAAAAATTTACAGTATTTCAATATTTATACATCTTCATTGATCTATTCAAAAATAAATTTAGTTATTTTTAAATCAAAAATAATAATTATTCATATTATGTCAAAATATCCAAGTATACTACTTATCCATTTCATTCTATATAGTATCATTGTTACTCTTATTATCACATGTTTTTTAAGTGTCTGAAATACCAATATCAACTTTCATAGAATATGAAAAATTATTACAAAATTTGAATTCATGAGAGTATATCGATGGTAAAAAACATGGTTATATAACTATAAATAATTGTTTAGTTTTACGGTGAAGTTTTAAAATTAAAATTGTTTCATATAAATTTACTCTGTGAAAAAATACTTATTTGGTACCTTTGAGTCTTATTTATTTTCCATCAAGTCCAAAACATTCATTTCCATTCTATATTGAATATCTATATGTTAAAAATTTCCATAAAAATAAAAATAATTTAGTTATATTCTATAGAATCTATATCATTCTTTTCAACTATATTCTATTTCCATGACCACCATCACATTGATTCAACCTCAAAATGATATATATATGTAAGTTACATTAGATGTTTTTCACTACCAAAACATTATATATCATATCCGATATAATTCTTAATAATATATATTTTATTATGTCCTATTATCAATACAATTTTGGAGATTTATTTTTAGGGTCATCTTATATTACATAAATGTTCCTCTGCGAGGTGTTTAGTTATTCTATATCGTGGATTGTATGGTATTCAAAACCATAAATTCTATTATTTTTATAAAATATCATATTTCATTCTAACACCTTCAGATTGGTGATATTGATATGTTGCGTTTTTGTAGGACTGTACACATGAATACATAATCAATGATTTGAAAAGAAATTTCAATCAATATTACATAACTATATAGTATTCCCTGGGGAAATTATGTTGGGAAATTCAAGAGTTAGAATTCCTATTAAGGAAAATTAATATATAAATAAATTATAACTGGAATGTCAGAAATAATAACATGATATCATAAATTTAATAAACATTATAATGTAATCATGGCCTATGAAGTTCCTGTAAAATGAAAATTTATTAATCCAATATTTGGTAAATCAAATGACATGACATTAATAGCATAAGTCAAAGGTCACTCCAATGACAATCATCAAACATGGAAAAGGTCACTTATTGTTTTGGGATAACTCCATATACACACAATAAATTGTTGGAATAGTTCCATAGTGGATTATTCTAACTCCACATTCTATTTTATTACATCACATGATATTTCAATTCATTCATAATTTATCAAAGGGAAATATTATTTAAACACAACCTGTCACATGGCATAATGTTATTAGGGTAACCACTTATGAATAATATTCAATGGATTAATTTATAATGTATATTAGGATTTCCCTTAAATCGTATACCTAAAATATTTTAATATTTAATTATTTAACAAATATACTATATGAGGATATAGTTATATGACCACCAATAACATTATTAATATCATACATTTTTTTTATGAAATTATGCAATTAAACCATAAATAAATAATAATCATGATGAAACTGATGAGAAGGAAATAGATTTAATATTTCTGATTCATAGACAAACTGATATGTATGGAAGATGGATTCTAAAGATAACAAATATTATAATATATTTTGAAATTTATAATTTTGAAAAATAGTAACAAACATATAATACTTATTTGAAAAATATTAAATTCTTGATAAATATTGATATAGACAGTAATGCTGCCATTAAATCTAGTTTACATAGAATTGTGAATTTTAATGAATATTTAAGACATAAATATAACCATTAATTAAAATTTTATTTAACATTGTATATATTATATATATATATATATATATTTAAGTTATTTTAATGAGCTCAATTTTCCATTAATGTATATAAAAACAAAGATAACATATTAGTCAAACATAATCATGTTGGAACAAATTATAGCCTTTTTATGTTTTTCTCAAGAATGATTGTATATATCATGGAGAATAATGAAATAATATATATTTCAAAGAGGATAAGGTAAAAAGAATTTATGCATTTGAGAATAATTAATTATTTTTTATATTTTAAATATTGAACAATGTTTTAGAAGGAAATTTTAAATAAGTAATGAAATAATTCATTTAAAATGATGAGCATTATTCTTAACATAGTTTCATTTTATGTAATTATGATAAATTTTAAATAATTTACATTATTAATAGAAATAGATATATAATGGTTTAAATATGTTATTACACATTAAATAAAATAAAAACCAAAGGATATAACTAATAACTCATACAATAAAAGATTCTTGTAAAAGACTTATATATTTAGGAAGGCATCAGTGTTATCCCACCATAAAGAAGAGAAATAATTAAAGTAAATTCTATTAACTAAATTAAAATTTGAAAATGGAAAAATCCATTACATAGTATTTACACCAAAAAATTTAATATTCTATTATAATATCAAATAACTCATCATTGGTGGGTGAATGAGATATAAAACTAGACATTTATGGAATATTTATATAATCAAATTGAATGTGTGTGATCTATAAGATGATGAGACAATAAAATTATTGGGTATAATACATGATATTTAAAATATTATTGGTATTATGAATTCCATATAATTCAAATTAACATGATATAATAAAATGTCTCTCAAAAAATAGTAATTAAGAGATTAGAAACTTACTTCTTGTGAGAAAGGGTTTTAAACCACAAGGATAATTCTATTAAAATTAAATAAACATTGTTATAAATATATATCCCTAAATCATTTTCATCAATATTTTTTATGTCCTATTTATAATCATTATTAAATTAGTTGTAATATAGTACTATGTTATGTGGGTTAGTCATGTTTTCGTACATGATTTCATCATGACACTATCGATTTGTTTATTTCTATAAATTGTTTTATAACATAACATGGTGATATTATAAATTTTTCAGTTTTTTGTACATTATTATTCCACCAAGATAATAATTATACATTTAAAAAGTTATCATAAAATATAACCAAATTCTGAAAGGTAAATTAATAACCCAATTAAAGATTGTGAATGATTCAATGTTTATTTTTTTATCACACGTATTGAAACCCCAATACTGTTCAACCAAAATATTAATGATATGAATAATAACAAATTAATTATGTAGGAAAAATTTTATATTGTATGATGTTTTAAAATTTTAACATTTAAAAGTGAAATTAAATTTGAAATGTGTAAATTTTTTATAAAGAAATCGTTTTTTTGAAATCACACACAATTCATTCGTTTTTTTTGGACTGTAATATTTTCAATAAAATTTAAGCGAATGTTATTAATCATAATAAATTATAATATAGACATTTTTAGTTCCTATTATGATTAATATATGTTTTTAATGATAATTTCAACTTGACATAGAAAATGGATTTGATTCCCCTGACTTGTAGGATCATCACCTAGAAGGTAATTTATTAGATATTCAGATAGAGATATCATCAATGTTCATTTGACTCAACCAATCTCATGATGAGATTCAAAAACATGATATTGACTGAAACCATTTATGGGAGATATTAATTCTCATTGACATGGAATCACAAACCATGTTCAGAAATCACTTTATTAAAATATCACCATCGCACAACATTACCATAGGAAATTTATTAGTATAATAAATGATTCTTTATCTATTTCCAAATAATATTAACAACAATATTATATCATAAAAAAATTAAATTTACCCATATTTAATATTTCTATTTAAATGATTAGATAATTTGTTTGAGAATTTTTTATTTTTATACAGTGAAATTTAAATTTTATTTTAAGGAATTATAGAGTTTTAAATTAGACAAGCATTGATAAATTTGATAATATTTTTTAGAAAATGTTTTTTTAGAAAATATTATTTAAAATGATATTATAATTTTATGAAGTCAGATGTAAATTTTATAATGTTTAGAAAATTATTTTTATAAAAATAAAAATTATTCAATACATATGTAATTTTATATAAGATTGATAATTATCATTTTTAAAAAAATTCATTAAAAAATAAATACTTATTTTCGAAAATTGAATTATGAAATGATCTAATGGTGAATTTTCATAATTTATATAGTGTATCAAATTTTATGGTAAAATTTAATATGTTATTAATATATGCTATGTATTATAAAATCATAATTACCCAAACATTAAGTAATATATTCCCTAAAAGGTATTAAAGATCAATTATTTATTCCCCATTTTAATTTTTTTATTATATTTTATTATTTTTGACAAATCCTCTATGAGCCCTCAAAAATATATATCATATAATATTTTTTACAATATTATTATTTCTTATATTGAATCACTTACATGTTATAAAGGGGCATATTTTAATGTGTGAAGTTTTATCCATATATATAATTAAATCTACTCAAGATTGGAAGAATCCACTATAAAATTCCTATGAAAAAATTTGTTTATAATAATTTATCATTTAGAAACTATTACAAATGTTAATGTATTAACAATTAATTGTCCCATACTTTTAGATATAAACCCATTGTACCTATAATTCTTCAACACATAATACTCTTTTAGAAACATTTTACTCTATAATTCACTCTTTAGGGACCTCCCAATATTCATTTATGCTCTTATATATCCCCTCCCATGTTTTATATGTTCACTCTTAAAGATATTGAACCTATACTTCTCATATTTTTCAAGGAACATTTAAAAATTATGGATTTAATTATACAATTATTTTTGTTGGGATACATTTTAACGCATCCATCTTATTGTCTCTATTATTTTTAGGTTATGAGATAACCATTAAACTCTCATTTTATCCTTCCATTAATATTAAAATAACCCTCTATTCATTTTTAAACATCCAATGATTTTACAATCCAAAATATTTTAGAGAATACCCAATCCCAACATCACTAAATAAATGGATATCTATAGATCTATTGAAAAAGAAAATTGAAGGTTGGACCATGAAAACATTTTAGACTGAAATCTATAGTTTCCTTAGATTCACTAGGTACTATTGATATATTTTTTGATAATGCCCCCAACATTCATCCCAAACACCAATTAACTGTTGTTGGAAGATATCTCTTTATGGGATAATGAATGTAAATAGTTAATTGAATAGTTAAATATTAGTTTAATCATTATGCATGTTCTCATATTACCCACCTGTGGTAAACAGTCTTTGCTCTACATAGATGAACCCAAATAGGGCTTGGAATTTATACTCATGAATGATGATAAATTGATATAATATACCTCAGTATAATTAAATATCTACAAGGAGAACGACCAAAAATAGGGTCTTTAGTTAGAAGTAATGTAACATGTGTTAATGATTAGGAATATATATATATATATAAACAAAAATATGATAAATATATGTATTAAATATTCATTATATATGTATTATTATAATATTAGATATATTTTAACCAATAAATGTTGTAAAATCCAAACAAGTATTATGATTTCTCAATCAATTATAATTTATAGATGGAAAACAATGTGGCAAACACTATGAGTTAAAAAGATCTTGAAACATCATCTGTTATTCGAATTGAATGGGATCCAATTTTTATGAAAATGTAAATGATGGACATGGTAAAAAATATATGGAACATTATCATACTGTTATAAAATAACTAATCATCCATATATTACACAGGGGATCATAGAGGACAATAATGATAATGATTTTCGATATAATAATGATATTAATACTTAAAAATCCAACCTTAATGAAGGTGGATTTATATGGTTTTGAACAAAGAAATGTGTATCTTAAAAAATAAATAACTGAAGAGGGATCATAAAGATGATTTTCATAGACTATCCAGGTCTATCCATTTAAGAATCACTAATATGTATATAGATTTTATAAAAAAACATATTTTTTCATATCACGATGAGGGAGATTTAGAAGATTATATCTTGATGATCAGTATACCAGCATATCAATGAATAATAACAGAAGTATTTTGTTATGATTAAATCATTCACCATACTAGTATGGAGATGATAAACCATAATTACATATTTCATCATGGAACTCTTCAATACACCTAAAGGATCTAATTCAATCTGGGAGTTAGTTGATCTCTTAACAAAAATGACACATATCATCTTTTAATGTAATATTTATCTCTTAATTAAATTATAATGATTTATAAAAGGGATGTGGAATGAATACATAGAGTTCAAATCTCTAATATATCTTATCAGTATCCATGGTTTACTCCAAATAGATCGAATGCCTTATTTTTTTTATTGGAGATAATCCCCCTATTAAGGGTTGAAGGGAAACCCGTAGATAACCCATATTCTCAAGGCAAAAGGCCGGAAATGACCTATAATACATGAACCAAAAGACCAATGGCATACCATTCCCATTATATGAGTCATAAGACCAGCCCACAGAACCACCCCTCCCCCGCTTTTGTATCATTGATCGCCTTTATCTCGCCAACTGCATCGCTGATCGGCTAGCATTCCCTCGTGCAATTCTGAACGGTGTCAGGTCCCGATGGAGGTTGTCATACCCTCTCATTCTTCAAATCTAGTTAGCTCTGCATCTAGTGACTGCGACTGTTTCTCTGATCTATTGTGTATTTAATTAGGAATCAATAATACTTATCACCCTTATATGGATGGTAGGAATAAATAAACCAATCAAAATCTATATGATATTCAATGATCACATTCAATAAATTTTTTATGATATTTATTCTATAATTTTCCCCTATATAAGTTCTTATAAAAAAATACATTTTTATTCTAGTATTAAAATGTCAATTGATTAGATAATTTATTATAAGAGGTTTCAAACATTGACATACTAGGCTGATGTTGGAGTGTAGAAGATGATGGGACTTGATATTATCCAAAAATTGATGTCTAATGTTAATTAAATTTACCACCATAAGAAATTTTTAAAAATATCATAGAACATATATATATATATATAATATTATATAAGGGACCTATATTTTTTAGGTCAAAGAAAAATATTTACATCATATATCTCTAGGAGAGAAATTCATATGTTTTGGGAGGAAGGGAAATCAGAGGTATAGATAAATCATCCCTTTTGAGATACTTGATTATATTATAGTGGGGGATTATATTCTATCACATCCTCCTAATCTATCTCATATACGTGATGTGTTCTATATATCACACTTGTAAAAGTACATACCAGAACACTAACATGTACAATATCTATAGGTGGTACCATTGGACAGTAAAATTTATTATGGGGACTGGTCAGTGCTGATCTTATAATGTAGATACAAACTTATATGAAACAATTAATCATAACTTGTAATATATTTTTTAAGAACCAAATTTTTGTTGAACCGATATGTGAAATAGATGTGAACTAGAAAAAAAAGTTATCTCAACTGTTTTAGTTTATGAATTGTAAAATTTAATGGTGAAATTTATAAAGCAGGGAAAATGAAATAACCCTAATATTAATTAATTAATTTTTTTAAATTAGTAATTTATTTATGATATAATGATGAAATATAAAACACATTAACTACTTTAGTTATTTTGGACCTTTTATAAAGTTTATTAAAATTAATAATTCATAAATCCTCATAACCATCTATTATATTTAAATATTATTTTTACTATTAATATTATTATATTAATGGTTTTGTTAAATTCAATTTGAAAATGACAATTGATGTGATTGCAATAACTTGTTGGATCACTCCATGTGAAGCCAACATATCATGGATTTTTAAGGAGATAAAATATATTTTTTTTTATTACCCTTGCCCAAGATGAAAATCGACAACTAATGATTTATAAAAATAATTTATAGTAGAATTGTATGCACATTTATATCATTGAAATAACCTTGTTCATCGTACCACCCTATAAAAAATCACAATTGCACTCCTTAGAATTGGGGAATTTACTGTTGTAATAATGGAAAATGTATAGAGATCATAATAGTATAATTTTTAAGGGTTTATTTTTTTAAAATAATCACAATATTTATTTGTTAAAAAATTAGTTCTTAAACGATAAAATAATTATATAGATAATAATTAGATTATGATACGATGAACCCGTAATTTTATTTACTCGAAATTTATATTTCCAATCAAGAATTTCTTTAACGAATTAATGGATTTATGAAATAAATGATATTTTTTAAAACAATAATATTATATAACAATTCATTATTATTAATTGAAATATAATTTTATAATAAAATATTTAATTGTAATATAGTCCATAAAACAGTTATTGTAAAAAAAAATTACATTTCAATAAATGAGTATTGTAATTTAAATGTGTAAATTCTCACTTCTAGTGAATTAGTTTGATAAAATAAATATTCATAATGAAATAACAAATTTGAGATTATAATTTAGTGATTTCTTTTTAGAATTTTTTTATCTAGTCAAATTTTCAAATAAAAATTATATACTTAAAAATATACTATATGTATTATGAAATAGTAAAAACTCAAAAGTGATAAAATATATTCTATAAAATGTATCCATGGAAAAATAGTTTTTTCAAATTTAATATATTGTTTTTTAGGTTATTTGTTTATATTTATAATGTATTAATGAATCCCCTAAAAGAATATTTTATTATAAGATTTTCAAAAATATTAATCACATAGAAGACTAAAATCAACCTCGCCAAGAGAATTATTTTCATATGTACAATTTTTAGAAATATAAATAAATGAATAAATGCTCTGTGGTTCAATAAAAAATGTTTAAATCCATTGTATTGTTTGTGGTTTTGATTATTTTATCATATAGAGTGCAAAAACTATTTTTGGAAAGTAAAATAGAAATATCCACACATTATCTATATCAACCCACACAACGTAAAATTTATATTCACTCATGATTATTAAATCTAGATTTTAATTTATCATTACATTAGTTATTTTTTCCCATGGATTCTTAATATCTTAATATGATCCACCAAATAATTTTGAAGCACCCTATTATGCTTAAATATTTTCTTCATTTCTTCTCTATTCAGTCTTCTTCTTTTAATTATTACATTTTTTCATATTTTTCATGTTTCTATATGATTTAACACATCCATATTAATATTACAATGATTTACATGTAACTTGATAGACCCAATAAAATTATTTAACACATCCATGAATCATTATAAACCCATGTTATACTCCCTAAATCATCTGGTGATGTTTCTTTCAAATCATTTTGATAGAGAAAACATATTCCAATTTTTACTCAAAGGATTTTGACTAGTCATACATATCTTTTATTAACTCATGATACACATGTATGTAAACTAAATTCATAAATATGGGGTTATATTTGATGAAATTGATCCTTATGATTTGTGATCTATGTTGCACACAAATGTATGTAGATGATAAGAAAGGGACACACAATACTAGAATTATATAACCCAAAATGCATTGGGATATGTTTTTTCACCGAAACGACATGTATGATGAACTATATAATATCATATATGAACTATGTTATTTATTTTTTTATTATACATGAGGAATTTTTATAAATTAATTTTTTAAATTGATTAAATATCCATACGTTTCCTTCATCTTATCATGTTTTATCAAGACACATTGTTCTGGATTATGACTATCACCCCTATAATGTCACATTGATATGCCTCCATGATCATATGTATTTAATTTCTTATTTATATTATTTATTCTCTCTTTTACAATGATTTAAAACTCACCAACTTATCATTAATGTACCCAGGTGATCCTATGTAGTTATAAATGATCCATTGGATAAAAGAACATGTTATAGTGTTTTTAATATTGTTTTTAGTTATTTTACAAGCATTTAATTTATGTACAAAATTAACCAATTAGTCTTGGACTCATGGTATTCTTTTTTAGTAAGGTTTATAATTTTTTAATAATTACATTAATAAATTTCATTAAAATAGAGGTTTTAATAAAATATATTATGGGGAATGAAAATTAAAAATGGTGATCGTGGAGGTGGAAATCCATTCACAAATATGAATACTTTTTACATTTTAATATTAATTTTATAGAAATCAATATAAATTATATTACACTTCTATAAGAAGACTTTAATATATTAAAAATGACGGATATAACATTTGTTAACTAATTTAGTGGATATATTTGGTGTAGAAGATGAAATGTTGTTGAAAAGTTTGGACGATAATGTTATGTCTCACTTGGAATTCATCTAATGGGTAACTCATTGTGAATCTATATAATGGACTATTAGTGGGAAAAAATAATCAAAAACATGTCGAGTTCATTGAATAGAGATTATGGTAGGTTTTTGTTTAATGAAATCATTACAATGGGTGGATAATTGGTGAGGAGATAGTAAAAATTTATAATTGATTGAAATGGAACATTTATAAAAACTATAAATTTTTCAACTATATCACAGCATTATTTGAGATCAAAAGGATTTAAAAAACCAATAATATTGAAGGTAATGATATAAGTCCAATAAATCCTCCACAATTTATTATGAAACAAATTTTTTTATAATTTATTTCATTTTCTTATTTTCATTAACCACTTTTATGCTATAATACCTTTACAACGATAATTCGTATTTTAATAAATAGAAACTAATATAATTTGTGATATTTAAAATAGTAATTATTTACTAAAATTTTAAGCATGATTATATAGATATATATACACATAATTTTTTAAATTAAATTTTATATGAGTAATAAAAAATGATTTTATTACTACCACATAAAACATATATAAAATAATTCAGATATTATTTAAACATTATCCTAAATATTTTGATTTGGGAAATGTTATTATTTTTTTATTTCAAATAAATATGTAAGTTTTATTAATAAATTAAAAATAGAATTTAATTTGAATTTAAAATCTAGAAAATATAGAATTTATGGAAAATAGTATAAAATTAAATGATATGAACAAAAGTAGTTTATAATAAGAATTAAAATATGAAATTTTTTTATCATGATTAAATTATGTTTTATAAATTTAAAATAATATCATTAAAATTTATAATATTATTAATAAAATAATTTTTTTCATTCATAATTTTATAATAATGTATTATATTTTTTCAATTTAATTCGTGTCACAATTTATATAAAAAATATATTATCAATGTTTATCTAAAATTATGTACATTTGAAAAATCTAAAATAATAAATTTTATGTTCATTTTCAATAGATAATAAATTGAAATAAATTTATAAAATTAAAATTATATATGTTTTAGAAGATAAATTTAAAAAATTATACATTATTATTTATTTAATGAAATATATAATTTGATTTCATAAATTCTAAATGTGGATGTATTTGAAGAAACAAAAATTCATACAGTTATAATATAATTTATAAAATTAATATTACTTAATAAAATAATTTTCTATAATTCCCATTTTTTTATTTTTTGAAATATAATTTCTATGAATAAATATTTTATCATTAAAATTGAATTAAAATGAAAAAATAGATGAAACTATACATCAATGTGGAAAACCATATTTTTAAATTTTATTTGTTCTTAATCATAATTTCTATAAAAAATAATAATTCTATAATTAGAAAATAAAAATTACATTTCATTAAAACCATTATTTAAAAATAATATACATAGATATAATTATTTAAAAGGAAACCACGTTAAAAATATGTATTTTTAAGAATTATAACGAATTAATTAAATTTTAATTATATTTATATATAAATTAAAATAATGTGTACATAAATTAAAATTTTCTCATGTATACTAATTCAATGAGTTTGTTTCTATTATATATTCATATAATGATTTTATTTTACTTTCAACTAGCATGTTGAGAACTCTATCAAATGGCTTTTTCATAATTTGAGGAAACCAAATAATAAAATAAATTGATTATGAATTTTCCCCCTTACATAAATTGTGATAATTATATTAATAAATGTATGAATGGATGGATTTATCTAAGGACATCATAATTAGTCATATGGTCTTAGTTTATATCATATTTGTACCAATTTTCAGGTATGCTCTTTCTTTTATCATAATAGTTTATTCTATATTGTTGATCAATAAGGTTTCATAATGATTTAATGATGATTCTATTATGATTGAGACACTAAATGGAATAAATAGTGTATATTAATCCATTTTTAGAGGATAGAATAAGGTCATCAGGTTTATCATGTAAATGTGCATGATCCTCTTGCTAGAATAGCTTTTGGAGGCACATTGACATACTTATAATGGAATATAGGAAACTTATTGGAATTTGGATATTGATTATTCCTACAAGAACCTGGAAAGAAATATGGTGGGACAATAATAGAAAAAGAGTTCATAAATGATGTCCATCATCATGAAAATTGAAGACCATTGTCTAGTCAGTACGGTTTACATGCACACACAAATTCATCTTGGAGCCTATAAAGGGCCTCCAAGACTGAGATGATATCAAACCCCACATATGTTTATGTGAAATCAAATTAAATAATTTAATATTGGTCCATTATATATTTTCTATAGTTCTAATCACATATCTATTAAAATAATTTTTCGCTAACAATTTCGTAGAGACTCTTCTGGTGAATTTATCCTTTCACTCATTATTTTGAAAACAATTAATGTGTCAGTTGATTCATTATATTTCTTCTAGTAAGGGTAATATTAATAGTGTAATGGATTATCCTTCACTACTATGTAAATATTTGGAGTGTATTATATCATTAAATAATTGATGAAAATGGTCTTGATATGATGTATTATGGAACTATGATTATTCCTTGATCGATCAATCCATCGAATCATCATTAGTGTATCCAAATTTTGGAATTTGTTGATCTTGTGATAGATTTAGGAGGTTTTGAAATGTATTTATTATATATTAGAACTATCTATGATCTTCTATTTAAAGAGAAAATTATAAATGAGTTTTGAAATTTTAATTACATCATATATTAAATTTCATTAAATGGAATATTACCGACAAACTATTAATTTATAGATTTCCTAATAAATTGTTCAAATATTGAAAAAAAAATTTAAATGAAATTTATAATTTTATGTGGTATTTTTTGATTATTTTTTTGAAAAAATACGTAACTAAATGATTACTTAATTTTAAATGAAATGAGTATTTTCAAAATGTATCAGTTTTTGATGAAAACCCGTTTGATATTGGTTTTTAAAATTAGAAGAAATAATTTCTAAACAAGAACATGGATGTAATTGAATTCAGTGACTATTTGAAATGATAATATTGTAATCAATGATAGTAAAATATTTTTCTATTTCTTTAAATTAAATTGGAGATATTGTTAAAAGTTAGAAGAAGACATGTTATAAATTAGTTATCACAAATTGGTATCATATTTATGATAAAATAATCACAAAATAATGAAGAGGGATGAGATTTAATTCGTTGGGGTGTTTATCAATCCCACCATGTCTAGTGGATCTATAGAATATTGTGCATGCTAAGAGTCATATTTCTCAGAATTGTATCATATTCCATGTACTAGCCTAACCACGAGACTCTCAACCATGGTTATATGAGAGTATAGGATTTAAAATTACCACTATTTTATTGAATATATCATTCATTTTTATGTATATTTATATAAATTGTAATTCAATAATTTTTTCTGAAGTTTATTATATAATTCTATTTTTAATGAAATTTATTTTTGATTATGTTTTCTTCTAGACATTAATTTTCTTAAAAACAATTCGATATAAAACATGAAATAATATTTATTCCTTGACATAATTAAAAGGTATCACATCCAGTTTAATTAAAATGTATTTTCTGTGAGATATATAGTAAAATAATTATAGTTTTTGTTTTATTCAACTCATTTCATTTGGCCATTTATAGAATTCCTTTTTCAAATTAAATGAAAATAATATGAACCAATTTTAGGTGTTGGATGTACACGGTTAGTGTGACCTTGGTTGTTATTCGTGACTTGTTTTGTTATTGATCATATTATTATATAGAGATATTTTGGTTTCATCTTTAATGGTTTATATGAAAAATTTCGTAAACATACATCTTTCTGGACATGTTTCTATTTAATTATGGTGAATTTTTATTTTGTTATGTCTTTTACACTTATTTTTCACTGATTTAATTATAATTCATTATCATGATGATATATTCCTAGGATGAAACATTTCCATCAGGGCTATTTTATTATCGTGCACTAGCCTTATACCTTGGGGATCAAGAACGCACTTTTGGCCATGTTATATTTGATTAGTACTATTTTTTGTGGGAAATTCAATTCAATTCTGGGAAAATTGTTATTGAAGGACATATTGTGTCCTTCATTGTTGTATAGAAAGAATTTTTTATGTTATGAAGTATAAGATAAAATATTGGTGACACATTAGGTGTCCGTTAAAAGGGATTATCAAGCTATCTCTCATAAAAATGATCCTTTAAAAACTATTTAATATTGGGAAAAAATTGAGTTTCATGAGTTTTAATATGAGAATCAAGATATTTTCAATAGACGTGTTCTTTTATTTTTGTTTCAATGTTGAATTTTTATTAATAGAGTTAATAATCTTGTGTTCATTTACATTAATTTACCTAGTTATATATTAATTTTTTGAACCACCATTCCACCATAACGAAATGTGTACTGACCTCAATATTCTACTTATAATTGACCACAAAAAGTAAACTATCCAACTGATAAGAACCATATTGTGGTTTTATGGGTATTTTGATAGCATATTTCTAATTATCTACACTTATTCCTAGTAATAATTCTAATGTATTTCCTCAAAGGGATGTTAGAAATAATTAATCAGATGTGTTTAGTTTCTTAAATAAAATTTCCATTCATTGATCTTAATGCACTCAAAAGTTAGAGAATTTGTTGAAAATGTTATAGAGTCCTTATGAATTCATGGAGTTAGATAATTCATTTGTTTTCGATCGTTATACATGAATGGGATAACTATAGATGATGGAATTCAACACTTCTGGTTTGAAAAAATGTGTCCAAAGAGTAGAAATATTTAAAGGTTTTATAATCAGTAATTATTTAAGTAACATAAGGTTTTGGATTTGTATATGTATTTCCTTGTCCACCATCATATTGAATATATAATGATTTCATAATAAAATCATTTTTTTGAGCATTCTCATTTATCACATAATTTCATATCAATTGTGTTACTGAAAATAAAATGGTTTGAGATGGGTCATGGTGCTTATATCCAATATTATGTTTTCATGTTGACAATCAAATATTATGTTGATGAACTGGAAATGTAAATAATTGAAAAAATAAGTTGGATGATTATTCATGGATTATAGGAGTTACCTATACTACCAGTAGTTGCGTTAGTGATCACTTTAATTGTAAGAGGACATAGGATGGATGTAATTATGTAAAATATACTGGTGGATCCCTATAATAACTTCAGTTAAATCTTATTTAGATTCTAGTAAAGGAACAATATCATTTTTCTAATGTTGAAATCATGGGAACTCAAAGCATGAATTAATTTTGGTACAATATATATATATATAATGGATTCAAAAATAACATATTAATGGTTTTCCATGATTTTACATCACCATGTAGTGGGGAGGCTTCAGAGATACTGTAAGGACATGTATCATTGTCATATTAATAAATCATAAAGGGTATCATCCATCAACCATAAATAATGAAACTTATTTATACATTGGAAATGTATATTCTTGATGCTGATATCGGATCTATGAGAGAAACAAGTACCATTACAGTTACATGAATCATACACACTGATATATTAGATATTTTATTAATCTCGTTATTTCAATTCCATCTATATAAAAAAATTAAATCCTCAAATAAATCATGTTCCATATGTTAGGGAGATTACTATGCCACATGGGATAAAGGGGTTGTAGGGTTCCATTATTCTTCACATGATTTCACAGTATCAGATAATTTTCCCCAAAAGAAATATATTTTTTTCAATAGAAAATTTGGATATAATTTTAGTGATAACCATTCTACATCTGTGTGAATATTGAATCAATTATTATCTTTTGTGGGTACCGATAATTGCCTCATACTAGGATGACCATTTTGTTCAGGTAAAATGAGACACATGGACGAATTGAGCTATAAATACTCTTTATAATCTTTTTAAGATAAATATTTTTAAATTTTTTTAATAATTTATTAGGAATAATTATATGGAGATATTCATCTATATACAGTTGATATTCCTATTTATTTTCATTTAGATATTCTTAGTTTACCATTATTCATGGATTTTTAGTTTTTTTCGATTTGGATTGAGGTCCTCAGCCATTTTATGCATCCCATTACTATATGGTACATGCATAAATGGCATTGATAAAGAATTAGTTGGAATAATTTATGTTTAACCTCTTCATTTTACGTATTGTGTCACCATGGGAAGTGTTTTTTGCTCTTTTATATGAATGTTGATCGAACGCTTAAACATTGTTTACATCACCAAATGATAAGATGAGTAATAACCAATTATATGTTTCTATAAAGCCATATTATGGATTTTAATGACCATCTAAATTATTTGAATTGGTACTAAATAAATGACATTCGATTAATTTATCACAAGCATAGAATCATTCAATTTGATATCCCAAAAATCACTTTATATAATATGTATGATCATTATGTATACATTTTTTCTTTTATGTTTGGCTGATGATCCTTCTACATCAATGGAATCCATAAACATTATTTCACACCTACACCTCAAATCCATCATTAATGTATTTTAAAATTACATCAGGAATTACCCTAAAATTTTATAGGACAATGTACATTATATTAGAGATGTTATGTACATCTAGATAAATCACCGACATTGTACCGATCAATAAAAATTCCATTTATCTATTCCAGAGGTAATTTTATTTGCGAATATTGTTTTTGATCATAGTATTTCAATTGATGGTAAGAATGTGAATGTGATTTTGTCATGTGAATAACCACGTAACAACTTTTAAATTCCAAGAATCTTGGATTTCAGAATGTATCATAATAAATTTTTTAGATGAATTATCAAGGTATGTATTTATTTGATTTATTTCACTTAGAATAGAGTAACGTCATATGGATTTTGAAATGTAATATATTCTTAAATACTAAAAACCCTCAAATTAATTGTTAACTAATTTTTTTTATTTCAATGGACAACCATATTTATGTGGTCGTTTGTATTGTGGTTGGTTCAAGGCCAAACTATATTTTAATGTAAGGTTATCACGTGGTGGCTAATGGTTCTCATTATCAATATCTTCCTGAGAAAACTATACAACACATTATACGAATATCAAATCTATGATGAATGATATTGTGTATTGGTGACATTTAATCATTAGATAATACATTACCCTCTACTCTGTCGATTTATTCCTGAGTTACACAGACATGTAAAAAAATATGAACCTTCAATAATGGTGATGGGTGGAGAACCTATAGTATATTTTCATTGACATATCCTATATCCCTTATAATGGAAATTTCATGGGTGATTCTACCTGTTAGAAATATATATCATAATCATAGAAATAATATCAGATGAAATTATTATTTGATGCCTCCCTTTACTAGAATACATTTTGGATTTATAGATTGTGAGACTGTGGTTGTTCAAGAATTAATTATATTTAATTCTTATCCCCATGAGATGATACTCTAAGAATAAAATACTGATGAGGATATATGTAATGACCCATACAACTATAACTTGATTTAATTGTCTACTTTATTATATATTAATTAGATAAAAATAATCACTTCCGAAATGAAATAATGTTTTACTAGTCTTTGTAATCTAGTTATATACCTGATTCCCATATTGCATATGAATGTTAAAAAACCATAATTATTTTTAAGAATATAATTATTTACCCTCTAATATCCTCTAATATCATTCATTGTACATTTCAGGGAATCTTTGGAAGGGGATAAAAATATGGTTGAGGTAAAATTCATTAAAATGATTCTTTATAGGGAGTCTTATCCTTAATCAATAGTAATAATTAGCATATAAAAGTTAAATAAATAGACAATCATTAAATTTATATAGTTTGACTACTTTGATTAGATTATAAATAATGATTATTGAATGGTAAATATCAAAACATGAATTTAATTTAGATTACAGGAAATTCAAGAATAGATATATTGTAATCAATATGGAATACTAAATAAATAATCACACATGACATATAAATAACATTAATACCATTAATAGATATGGTATAATCAATATTACATGGTAAATAAATAATCAAAATTACTCTTAATCATTAACATGTCGATAATATCATCTTGGGATTGTGTCATTGAAAAAATATTTTGGATAATAATAAACAAATTCATATTGAAGCAAAATAATTATTTTTGGTTCTCATGAACTCATGAATCGTTAAACCTCTACCATCAATACAATTCACATGATGATTTAATACATTATGATTATTTCAAAGGAATTATAATGAATAAAAAATTAGTGAATAAAGCAAATTTAATTTATTTCCTTTTAAAATGATTTTAATCCATCCATTTAATAAATAATAAGAGTTTTAATAAATAATAACCACAATGGATTATAAGAAATATAATTAATATTTTTCATTGATTAAAATAAATACCATAAATACACCTTTAAAAACTGTGGAGGAAAATACCCTTTTCATATATGAAATGTAAATTTTTTATGAATAAGTTTACAAAATATATTTATAATACTTTTCATTGAATATATAAATTGAAAAATATAATGAAATCATTAAATATATAGGTTCTCATGATATTTAGAATTTTCTAAATTGTTATGTACCTAAAAAGAAATAATTCATTCCTAGTATTGGTAAAATTCAAATCTTCAATGTTAGGAAAATGAAAAAAATATTGCATACAATTAGTTTTTAAAATTTCACAGTGCATCAAAATTTATTTAATAAATCATTTTGATAATTTTGAAAACATTTTTAGCAAATATGGTTTTGAATGAAATATGGTATTCATCCAAACAGAGAACTGAATTCATGTTTTATTATAAAAATTATAAATAATTTTATCTACCAAATAGGGTAAAAATTGTAATATAACAACAAAAATTAATGAAATATCATACGATGAGAAAATTAAATGGTTTTTTTAGCCAATTATCAAATATTTTTTTAATGGGAATTCCTGATAGATAACGATGATAAAAATTATATAGTGAAATAATCATTCATAGTTATTATATCATTAATATGTGAATTAATAATAGAATCTTTTATGTATTTAAAATTTCAATATATATAAAAAAATTTATTTAATGAATAATATAATTAAATTTTACTAAAATATAATCTTATAATATTAATGATAGAGATGTTGTAATATCATCAAATGAAAGTAAATTGAGTTAATTTTTTTTAAAACATGTATATTTTTTATTCAAACACCTAAAAATGACAACATTCTAATTAAAACATAAAATACAATAAATTATTAAGGAAAATGATTATAATTTTTGAAGGGGTATTATATACACCGTATATAGGATATTTGGTTAATAACATTATAGTATGTGTTATTCATGAGAAATTGAGATGCAATCCCTTACATCACACATCCATTTAATTGAACATTAATTAACAATTTAAATAATGGGTTTAATCATATTATTAAATTATTCCAGAAATATGTAAATATTTATAATATAACAAAATATCCCTTAATAGTATGGACATGTCATTAACATTACATAATCATGAGATTTAGGTCATGAATTCATTCTCTTGTAATATTTTATCCTTTTTAAGTATAGAATTCTATAAAATTAGGTCACATATACAACATAAAAACATATAATACCATGTAGAAATTTCCCATAAATATTAATTTTTCCAATAATAAAACACTCCTACAAATTAATCATAATTTTATTTGAATGATATATATTCATGGCATAAAACATGACTTATTATATCTTCTTACAAATCCTAAATAGAAAGAAAAATATTTACAAATTATGGGATTTAAAAAAATTATTTTTTATTGAAAATAAAAGAAATAAAAATGTTATTCTAGTGAAAAAACCAAATAATGCATTAAATTATATTAAAATATGGCGTATAGATATAATTTCATATTTAAAACCAATTATTTAATATTTTTTATAATGTTTAACATTTCAATATAGATCAAATAAACATTTTAGATAATAATGTTTTTGAAAATCATTTGGAATTATTAAAAAACTTCCATAGTCAATAGAATATATAAAAACAGTTATATCAAAATAATAACAACATGAACAATGGAAATTCATTATGTGGTATAATAGTTTCTAGTTATAGGATGTTAACACATCTAATATTAGTGATCATGGAAATATGTGTACACATATATCTTAAAAAAGATGAATTTGACTCATAAACATCCCATTATAATACAATCTACAAAACTATGTACTTTTAGAATTGAAATCATTAATACAATGGTAGGTGATAAACATTATATAATGGTCTACTAAATAACCCAATAACTATCATGTCTCACTTGTTATCAAAAAACAAATAGAGAAATGGAAAATTATTTCATTTCCAATCAATTATCATTAAAAATTTAATTTCAGAATTTTCGTTTTCAAAATGCCAAATCACTTTTAAAACAAAAACATTGGTTTTTAACTAATCAATTGAATGATAAATAAATAAAATAATTAAAATAAGGGATTAATAAAAAGCCTAATATAAAATGTAACTTACTACATTTAATCTTATAATAAAAAAGCACACCACCCATGATATGATTTTTCAATAACGAAAGATCAAAATAGAGTTCAAGAGATAAAATATAGAATTAATATACAGTCCAGTTGAGTTTAGATCTATCAAAAACATGATGTTTTAACACATCCCATGAGGGAGAGTGAAATATAGTGTGCTAGAAAAAATGGGTAAATATAAACATAACTAAGAGGGATCATATCAAATAATATCTCCTCAATTCATCAAATATAGTGTTTTATGGGGACAAGAAAATTTCATTAAAACCTAAAAAGCCTTTAAAATCTATATATACCATGTTAAAATTGATTGGAGATATAAATAGGGGTTTGGGGAGTTTAAACAAATAGTTTGAATAAAAAATTCTCACATATATAGATTTATAGGTATGGATGCATGCTTAGACAAACTTCTCCATCTAATTATGTTCCCCTCTATTAAGGTGCATGGTTTTTTTATGAGGGCTCGCAGTTTTTCAAAAACTGTGCCAACTACGAAATAACCCACATTCCAAGGTTGCATGGTTTCTCTAGGTGGAATTGTAGTTTTGGAAAATTGTGTCCCAATAATGCACAACCCAAATATCCTCTTAAATTTCCCAAATTCCACTTAAAGGACCCCTATCCATGAACCAAACAAGTAATTATAAAAATAGGGTAATTGTTTACATGAAAAACAACTGTGGGATGTAATAATAATTCATTACCATCAAATGAAAACAATGTGGAAGAGGCGACTTATAAAAATGTGTAGTGAAACTCCTTTGTAAAAATATGAATTTATTTCATGGATTGACTCATTATGTATCATACAGTGGATCTACAATAAATTAATGAACTTATTATTCAATGATTCAATCATATATCCTTTTTTGGTAAATTATGTTCCTTTCTTATAAATATATTGATAACATGCATTTTTAAAAGTAATCTTTTCCCAAATAGTTATGTCCAAGAAAAATATCATTATTTTTTCTTCATTTGTATTTTATTTAGAATATTCAATCAAATGGTCACATCATCCTCAAATATGATTGGAGGGAAATTTCAATAATAAAAACAAATACTGAATGTGAGAAACCAAATATTTAAAATGATATTCTTTTGTAAAATGACACAGATAAATTCCTCTTGAGGACTCAAAATATATGACTATAATTGGATAAAGGCGCGTAGATAAACTATTCAAAATAATGAATCATAAAAGAAAACCTTCCATAGTGTTTCCCCTGAACGATATGTTGTAACATATTCCCATTTTATTAATTCACGAAGGTACTCTAATCAAGTAATGGTTATGTAGTGTCTTTGATGAATCATTAATACCATTAGTTAATCAACTTCATTATCATATACCATAATATTATATCAAATTAATTTTTATAATGAATATTATTTAATCATTTAATAGTTTTTTCTCTATGAAATATTTCATCTCTTGTTAACCCCTTTGTGAAGGATCCAAAAAGTTGATATTGGGGGCTTCACAATGGTTTCTCTATCACTTAATTCATATACCTATTTGTTTCGGTGCGGATGTGCGTCGGGTTACACTGTTCCGCCAGGACGCGTTCGCGCGTGCACCCGTCAACCCGAGGGGATGGGCGCGCGGCTTGTGGTCCCGCAGTCCCGCTTTCCAAGGGCGGGCGGCATCCGTCCCTTATTCAGGGGCGTCTGCTCCTTGATCGAAACCGGGATGATGGGATGTCGGCTTCTCCTTCCTTGGACGTCTCCTCGGAACTTGTCGCCTAATCCGGGTCTCCCTCATAGACTTAAGAATGTTCGTGAATCTCGTTCCCGGCGCCATATCTTCATGGACACCGGTTAATTACGCTGCTTCCGCCCGGACGTTCCAAGGAGTCTGGGCGGGGCAGCAACCTGCGGTGAGAAGGCCGGGTGGCTCTGGGTGCTGGGGGCGTGTCGTAACACTGCGGCTCTGCACGTCTGTCTTCCGTCCCTAATAGGGCTTCTCGAAGGCACGATGGCCTGAGGCATCCCGTACTAGGTGCGGGGAACTGTGTCACCTGAGGTTTTCCTCAGCTTCCCGTGTTTAACACGGGGTATGCCGCGAGTTTAACGTCCAGCGGGGACGGCATCAGACCGATCAACACGAAAAGTGGATCAGATGACAGAACCCCTTGCGGGGAACCTCCGACGCTGGGGCCAGCACATGGGCGGCTTCCCAAGTAACGTGGAGTGAAGTGAAGTGGCATGACCCCACCGGGATGTGGCGGCCCGGGTAAGGGTCAGGATGGATGATGGAGTAAAGAGCTTGGACCCCAGAGGGGCTTCCTACGTACCGCGCGTTAACACGGATCAAAGTCAACGTAGTTCGGGCATACAGTTTAACGTCATGCTGGACGTCGGCAAGCCGACTCACGAAGTGGTCGAGGCCGCCGGGCGGAGGATTGAACCGAACCACCTCGCACGGAGGGGGGATGGAACGGCCGGGTGGATCACAGTTTCACGTCATGCTGGACGATAAAAGGGGAAATGGAAAAGGGGGGCTGTGGGGAGGCACCGTGGAGATACACACGGGCAGTCTCCCACAGGGGCGGATTCATAGGTGAATCAACGCAAGCGTGAACCCTGGAGGGGTCCACTGATGGACGAACCGACGTAAATACGACCGGGATGACCAGGTGGTGGGCTTGAACCTCGGGGAGGCTTCCTACGTACCTTGTATAGGAGACAGGGATCAAAGTCCACGTAGTTCATTCTGTCAGGACTTACGCACTTGAGGCAGCCCGGATACTGCAAAACTCAGTTGGAAGGGACTTGGACCGAAAGCAAAAGACACCTCGATCCCAGTCAGACCCTCTACTGGCTTCGGCAGTGGGGAGGTGCAATGGAGATACACATGTGCAGCCTCCCACGAGAAACTAGGGGTTTGTAATACCCTGCCCCCGTAGGGAAAAGCCACTCCCATTAAATCGTCCCAAAAGGGGGACAATCCCGACATCCCTGCAGAGACGAGCGGGTGGGGGCCACGTCCAAACCGGGGGAGACCCTGCGTGCGGAGCACGGGATCAGGTTGCGGACGGTTTAGCGTCTTGCCAGACGAAGTACAGTTTAACGTCATGTGTTGAGGACGAGGCACTTGGCAGTTTAACGTCTTGCAGCACGGACGATGGGGGCTAGGCAGTTTAATGTCGTGCAGCTTGGACGGGTGTGCAGTTTAACGTCATGCTGGGCATAGGTTGCCGGACGAAGCACTTGGCAGTTTAACGTCTTGCAGCGCGGACGATGTACAGTTTAACATCGTGCAGGACGTATATGCAGTTTAACGTCATGCTGGACGAGTATGCAGTTTAACGTCATGCTGGACATAGGTGCGTGTCACTTCGCGCAAGCCTGGAGGGCCGCACGGGAAGACAACGCACGGTGCGGGCACCCGGGATGAGAATAATCGGGTGCCACACAGGCGGGTACCCTTAGGAGGTCAACGGGGACGACCCTGGCAGATTGCGCGCAAAAAGGAAGCTTTGCGCGCAATACTGCGGGCCGGCGCGCAATCGGGGCGGCTGGCGCGCAATTGGGCCAGCGCCTTGCGCGCGGATGCTTGAGATTGCTCACACCGGGCTTCGGATAGCGCGCGGGGGCAACGACTCATTCTTTAACGAATGGCCACTTGAAAGAAGGGGGGGTGCGCGCAATCAGGCCGGATTGCGCGCACCCCGGGGGCAATTGCGCGCAAGCGGGTTCTGTTGCGCGCAAAGGCCTTAGGGTGAGTTTTTATTCAAATGAAAGGAGCCAGCGGGGATTGCGCGCGAAGGCGGACCCCGAGGCTTTCTTGCGCGAAAGAAAGGAGGTTACCTGAAGTTCGTCATTGCGCGCGGAAGGGGTTGAATTGCGCGCACGGGAGACGTTTCGACTTCCAGCAACCTTTGAAACGTTGGGGGTCGCCTTGTATTTATAGGCAACCCCGGGCGCGGAATCCAGGGTGCGAGCGCGAAATTCCCCCCGCGGGCGCGGAATCGGGCGCGGCGCGCAAGGGAGTCGCGCGGACCCGCGGCGCGCAAAATTGCGCGCCGGACCGGCGTATTGCGCGCATCCCGGGGGGTTTGCGCGCGGAACATCACCTTTGCGCGCGGGCCTCTGAAATTCCGCGCAAGGCCTCCGGGCCCTCCGAAACGTTCTTCCGACTCCAAATATCACTTCACTTTCCGCATCCGGAGCTTCGTTTGGGAACAACGGACTTTTCCGGCGTCTACAAAAGCCCCCCCTCGGAATCTGATCGGCGAGAGGTCGCAACGATCGGGTTCCGAGGGAGACGCCGGAATGCCGAAGTCCTGGGCGGCGCGGGACTTAGGCGCGCAAAAAGGGGCGCCGGTCGCGAAATTCGCCGCTGCGGTCGCGCAAAGCGCTTTCCGCGCAGCGCGGGCCCGGCCTCGCCTATAAATAGGGGCGCTGGGTCCCGCGTTCCGTACTCTGGCCTTCCGCGCGATAAGCTCCAAAGCTCTCGTGCGTGAAATTGCCTCTTCCGGTCGCGAAATTCGCCCGATCGGCGCGCAAAACCGTCCGGATTTCGCCTGTTTTTGCGCGAAACCCCGGAACTTTGCGCGACGGTCTTCCCAATTGCGCGCCGTCCACTTGGATTGCGCGCCAACCTTCAAACTTTTCCACCAGCCTCGTCCGATCCCGCACGCTTCATCCCTTAACCCGCACGACTCCCGAATCTTCCGAGATGGCCGCGCACAGAGGAAATGAAGGGGATGCCGCCACCCGCAGAGCCGAGATGGCGACGAACGAGGAGGTTTACGGAGCCAAGGAGATTGTTTCTAACAATCAATCCTTGTTCGACTTACTAACGCCGGCCCAGAAGACATATCCACTGTCGGACAACCTGCCGCTCTGGAACTTCGGCATCCTCGATGAGGTTCCGGTGCCAGGATTCGAGGTTGATGCGCCGCGAACCTGGGTGACTCGGGAGGACGAGCTTCACCGCTATAACATCACCAACAATGGGCATCCTGCCAGGGAAACCAGGCACTTGGATGTCTACGTCCTGAACCCGAGGACGCGAACCATTGATGGGGGTGAGCCTACAGCGGAGAATTCTCCAGCCCTCTACTCGAGCACATACCGTCAGAGTGTCACTGACGACACCAAGGGCTGGCTGAAGGACTGGGACTTGCGATCCGGGGGCAACTTTACCAGTGAATGGGCCTGGGCATTCTGGGTACGCCACACTTGCGATCACTTCGCAGAGGAGCTGCGGTACATCGTCCTGTTCGAGGCGGTGTGGACGTCGCAGTTCCACTTCTACCAGCAGTCTGAGCTCGGGCCGGAGCTGTTCACTCGCTGGTCCCCGGATACCAACACCTTCCATCTTCACCATGGGGAGGTCGGCATCGGTCTCTGGGACATCCACTGCATCGGAGGTATCCCGCTGGAGGGCTACCAGTACGATGAGTTCCTGCCACCGAAGAACATCTGGGAGGACAGGTCACGGACTCCCATTCTGACCTGGCATCTTCTTGACCTGGCTACGCAGCGGCTCGGGATCCAAGACTTCCAGAAGGACATAGCCTACAAGGATTGGTTCGGCCAGTTCCTGGAGCATGACCCGGCGGTCAAGATGCCAGGCAGGGGGAAGCGGTGCCCGACCGCAGCTCAGAGGAGCCGGAACGGGTCGTACTGGCGGGTCCTGGAGACGGGCGATTACCGCTCATGGGGGTACCGCGTCATCGAGGCCCGGGACCCGAACGTCCGGTACGCGGCGTTCCTGGCCGCCTTTCTGAGCGGGTGGCTCCTGCCAGTGCGGGATGCGAGGATGGGCGTCCGTCCGGCGACGCTGGCGATGGCGGGCGCCATGGCTGCCAATAAGAGGTACAACCTCGGGGTCCCAGTACTGGCGAGGCTGTATGCCATTCTGGGACGCATCTCACGAGGGGGGTCGCCACGAAGGATCTGTGGGCCCTTTCAGTTCTTCCACGGCTGGGTGGCTGCTCACCTTGGTGGGTATACGTTCCCAAATGCCATCAGTCCTCCGGGCAACGGCCTGCGACCCTCCCTGCTGAACATTGCGGGGGTCGCTCCGATGACCCTCAGTGAGGAGGGCGTGAGGGTTCGGATTGGCAATCATGCCAATTTCAACTTCAGCCCGTTCCCCACTCCCGTCGGCCAGATGATCGACAACGGACAGGGCCCGCTGGAGCAGCATGAATATTTCCTGAACATGCGGGGCGGGGTGCTCGTGGCTCGGATCGACGGGAAGGTGATCTGCGAGCCTTACGTGCCGACCCGGTTCGCCAGGCAGTTCGGGTGCCTTCAGCGGATGACGAAGAGGGTATTCACTGCTGTCCGGGAGGAGACGAACCCTGGCGTCCTTCGCCAGATGTGGCTGATGTTCGTCGCCTTCGGCTCTGGCGACGTCATCACCATCCCTCCTACCGGAGTTAACGCAGGCTTGGCAACCGAGTACGCCGAACACTGGGCCATCGCGTACCCTGAGGGGCTCTTGCGGAAGCTAGTTCGGCGGCTCGAGGCTACCCGTGCGGAGACCGGGCGTCAAGGAAGGAGGCGAGGCGCCGCCACACGGGGGAGAACGGAGGCGCGCCAAGCAGCGGAGCCGGCGCGGGCAGGGACTTCGGCGGCGGGCGCATCGCAGGCCGCCGCCACGACCTCGGCGCCCAGAGAGGGGGCGCATGCGTCGGTCGAGGAGCGGCCCGGGAAGCAGGTGAGGCGTCTGCTCGAACCCTCCCACGATGCAGTCTTCCCGGCGCTGTGGTCGGCCTGGATGACCCTGCGGCAGTCACTGGGGACCGACGTTATCTGGCGAAAGATACTCAGAGAAGGAATCTATCAGCCAGAGGTCGGGCGCCTCCAGATCACCGACAGGGTGGACTTCAACCGGCAATATGCATATCTGACGGCCATGGACGAGTACGCGCGCCAACGTGGTCAGCGTGCGGAGCCATCCCTTCTGTTGAAGGTGATGCTCGGTCTCGAGCCCGCTCCGGAACAGATGCCGCCGGAAGAAGATGACAGTAACGACTCCGAGGAGGAGGAGGAGACGGGGGAGGATGAAGGCTCCGAGGGAAGGTCCCATCGGGGGAGCCCACGGGAGAGCGGCGAGGTGGCCGGCTCTGACAACGTTGATGTCACTGAGCTCCTCGAGGTCCGCTTCTATCCCTACTCAACTTGCTTCATCCATTCTCTTATGCAGCTTCTAACCCGTTTCTCCATCCTTCTCAGGAGCACACGGACGTCGGTCAGGCGTCCTCAACAGGAGTAGGAGAGGCGCCAGCAGGACAAGGCGGGGGCCAGGCACCCATTATCGATTTGACAAGCGCTAAGGGGTCCCCTGCTGCAACTGTTCCTGCGGCGACCGGGGTAGCGGAAGATGACGCTCCGAACTCCCGTAAGTCTCCCTACTTTACTGCTGGTGCTTGCCATTGACGATCCGTGACTAACCATGGCATGCCCTGCGCAGTGATCTCAACATCGGAGGCTCGTCGGGTTGCCGAACCCGGGCCATCTACGAGTGGACCAGTGGTGGACATGCCGCTTGCTCCGGAACAGGCTTCCCAAACCGAGCCGGCCCCACCAACTGCTGATCAAGGGGCTGCGGACATCGGCGGTGCTGACATCGGAGAGAGGTTGGGGGCTGACGAGGGTGTCAGCGCCGCTGGGGAGAGAGAAGAAGGTTGCCCGGATGTTGGGGAACCTATCCCTCGTGAGGACCTCCCAGGGGCGGACCCTGCAGCAGACCTGCTGGCTGCCTTCCCTGCCTACCGGCCTGCCGACCCAGAGGAGATGGATGACTCGGACGCGGAGGCGGTCGAGGATAGCCGGGTAACGCGACGCAGGGGGTGGAAGTGCATCCAGCGCTTCCTCAAGCGAGACCCATCGGAATGGCTGGGGCGCATGGGATCACTTCAGACCTGGCTGCGCTTCCTGTGTGCCGGGGGAGCTGATGCTCAACGCCTCCATCTGACGGTCCGTGATTTCATGGCCGAGAAGATGCGCGAGAGCCGCCGGCGTGCCGACGTCGCACAAAGTCGGGACATGTCGGAGAGCACGCAGGCGCTCATCGCGGCAGAGCAGGAAGTCCGGCGCCTCGAAGGGCAGGCGGCAGAGAAGGAGGCCTTCGTCGCAGCATGTACCGAGCTTGTGGAGCAACTATCGGCACAACTGATCGACGCTCAGGTACAGCTGACGGAGGCGGGCCAACAGATGGTCACACTCCAAGTCGAGCGGGAGCGTGCACAGGCCAGGATTGACGAACTGCGTGCTGCAACCGCCGACGAGGAGAGGGCACGCAGAGAACGAGAAGCAGCCCTGGAGGCCGCCAGCCAAAGGGTAGCGGCATTAGAAAGACTCATTCAGCACGCTAATCCCTAAGGGCTGTTTTTTGCCATTCCCAGAACATTTTCTTCCGCTACTTAATATTTTGATCCACTTGTATGAATCGCCATATTTATCTGCGTCTTTTGGTTTAACATGCTCAACCACAATTCGTTGTCTTGCGGGAGTGTTAACCAAGCATCAGGCATCCATAATTGGGCCTGGGTTTCTGGAGAAAAGAGGGAGGTCATTTCTAGGAAAGGAGACCTCAGACCTAACCAATGTATCATCCCCCAACTTGTTCCAACACACGAGCGGGACAACGCTAGGGGCGTTGAGATTTTATCCGAACATAGGGAAATGAGAAAAGGTGAATCGCGTGTCCCGAATCCAGACATCCACAACGATCGGCCTTCCAGGAAATGCCCAAGACGGTAGGCGGACAGTGGATCGACCATAACAACTGCAATAGACGGACCGAAAAAGGCCATCATTCATATTGCAGGAGGCGGACCACATGTCATCATGAATACCGCTTTGGGGTTCCTTCAGACACAAGGGTGGAAAATCCAGATCAACAGGGCATGCGAAGCGTGGGGCGAAGTGACGATTTGTTCGGACAGAATCCAACGCTCTCAAAATTGCGCCACCGTGGGGAAAGCGTATTGGGCGGATGCACTAATCTGGCCGTGAGTCACCTCAATTCTCAGACAGCACCTCTCTGACGAGGAAACTGTCGCTTCCCATCATTGCGATGGGGCATCCCGAGCTGAATCGGGGAGAATATCACAACTGCACCACTCTACCCGAAGTCAGGCCAGACGGCCGGCGACGAGGAGGGGCGGGACTTATCGATCCCTGAGGCTGGACCCGAGTCGAAATGCCCGGGCGTTCCTACGTACTCCATCAGGCTGGAGATCAAGCCACACATAGTTCTGTGAGTGCAGTTTAACGTCATGCAGGACGTAGGACGGGCGTGCACCCGTCAACCCGAGGGGATGGGCGCGCGGCTTGTGGTCCCGCAGTCCCGCTTTCCAAGGGCGGGCGGCATCCGTCCCTTATTCAGGGGCGTCTGCTCCTTGATCTAAACCGGGATGATGGGATGTCGGCTTCTCCTTCCTTGGACGTCTCCTCGGAACTTGTCGCCTAATCCGGGTCTCCCTCATAGACTTAAGAATGTTCGTGAATCTCGTTCCCGGCGCCATATCTTCATGGACACCGGTTAATTACGCTGCTTCCGCCCGGACGTTCCAAGGAGTCTGGGCGGGGCAGCAACCTGCGGTGAGAAGGCCGGGTGGCTCTGGGTGCTGGGGGCGTGTCGTAACACTGCGGCTCTGCACGTCTGTCTTCCGTCCCTAATAGGGCTTCTCGAAGGCACGATGGCCTGAGGCATCCCGTACTAGGTGCGGGGAACTGTGTCACCTGAGGTTTTCCTCAGCTTCCCGTGTTTAACACGGGGTATGCCGCGAGTTTAACGTCCATCGGGGACGGCATCGGACCGATCAACACGAAAAGTGGATCAGATGACAGAACCCCTTGCGGGGAACCTCCGACGCTGGGGCCAGCACATGGGCGGCTTCCCAAGTAACGTTGAGTGAAGTGAAGTGGCATGACCCCACCGGGATGTGGCGGCCCGGGTAAGGGTCAGGATGGATGATGGAGTAAAGAGCTTGGACCCCAGAGGGGCTTCCTACGTACCGCGCGTTAACACGGATCAAAGTCAACGTAGTTCGGGCATACAGTTTAACGTCATGCTGGACGTCGGCAAGCCGACTCACGAAGAGGTCGAGGCCGCCGGGCGGAGGATTGAACCGAACCACCTCGCACGGAGGGGGGATGGAACGGCCGGGTGGATCACAGTTTCACGTCATGCTGGACGATAAAAGGGGAAATGGAAAAGGGGGGCTGTGGGGAGGCACCGTGGAGATACACACGGGCAGTCTCCCACAGGGGCGGATTCATAGGTGAATCAACGCAAGCGTGAACCCTGGAGGGGTCCACTGATGGACGAACCGACGTAAATACGACCGGGACGACCAGGTGGTGGGCTTGAACCTCGGGGAGGCTTCCTACGTACCCTGTATAGGAGACAGGGATCAAAGTCCACGTAGTTCATTCTGTCAGGACTTACGCACTTGAGGCAGCCTGGATACTGCAAAACTCAGTTGGAAGGGACTTGGACCGAAAGCAAAAGACACCTCGATCCCAGTCAGACCCTCTACTGGCTTCGGCAGTGGGGAGGTGCAATGGAGATACACATGTGCAGCCTCCCACGAGAAACTAGGGGTTTGTAATACCCTGCCCCCGTAGGGAAAAGCCACTCCCATTAAATCGTCCCAAAAGGGGGACAATCCCGACATCCCTGCAGAGACGAGCGGGTGGGGGCCACGTCCAAACCGGGGGAGACCCTGCGTGCGGAGCACGGGATCAGGTTGCGGACGGTTTAGCGTCTTGCCAGACGAAGTACAGTTTAACGTCATGTGTTGAGGACGAGGCACTTGGCAGTTTAACGTCTTGCAGCACGGACGATGGGGGCTAGGCAGTTTAATGTCGTGCAGCTTGGACGGGTGTGCAGTTTAACGTCATGCTGGGCATAGGTTGCCGGACGAAGCACTTGGCAGTTTAACGTCTTGCAGCGCGGACGATGTACAGTTTGACGTCGTGCAGGACGTATATGCAGTTTAACGTCATGCTGGACGAGTATGCAGTTTAACGTCATGCTGGACATAGGTGCGTGTCACTTCGCGCAAGCCTGGAGGGCCGCACGGGAAGACAACGCACGGTGCGGGCACCCGGGATGAGAATCATCGGGTGCCACACAGGCGGGTACCCTTAGGAGGTCAACGGGGACGACCCTGGCAGATTGCGCGCAAAAAGGAAGCTTTGCGCGCAATACTGCGGGCCGGCGCGCAATCGGGGCGGCTGGCGCGCAATTGGGCCAGCGCCTTGCGCGCGGATGCTTGAGATTGCTCACACCGGGCTTCGGATAGCGCGCGGGGGCAACGGCTCATTCTTTAACGAATGGCCACTTGAAAGAAGGGGGGGTGCGCGCAATCAGGCCGGATTGCGCGCACCCCGGGGGCAATTGCGCGCAAGCGGGTTCTTTTGCGCGCAAAGGCCTTAGGGTGAGTTTTTATTCAAATGAAAGGAGCCAGCGGGGATTGCGCGCGAAGGCGGACCCCGAGGCTTTCTTGCGCGAAAGAAAGGAGGTTACCTGAAGTTCGTCATTGCGCGCGGAAGGGGTTGAATTGCGCGCACGGGAGACGTTTCGACTTCCAGCAACCTTTGAAACGTTGGGGGTCGCCTTGTATTTATAGGCAACCCCGGGCGCGGAATCCGGGTGCGAGCGCGAAATTCCCCCCGCGGGCGCGGAATTGGGCGTGGCGCGCAAGGGAGTCGCGCGGACCCGCGGCGCGCAAAATTGCGCGCCGGACCGGCGCATTGCGCGCTTCCCGGGGGGTTTGCGCGCGGAACATCACCTTTGCGCGCGGGCCTCTGAAATTCCGCGCAAGGCCTCTGGGCCCTCCGAAACGTTTTTCCGACTCCAAATATCACTTCACTTTCCGCATCCGGAGCTTCGTTTGGGAACAACGGACTTTTCCGGCGTCTACAAAAGCCCCCCCTCGGAATCTGATCGGCGAGAGGTCGCAACGATCGGGTTCCGAGGGAGACGCCGGAATGCCGAAGTCCTGGGCGGCGCGGGACTTAGGCGCGCAAAAAGGGGCGCCGGTCGCGAAATTCGCCGCTGCGGTCGCGCAAAGCGCTTTCCGCGCAGCGCGGGCCCGGCCTCGCCTATAAATAGGGGCGCTGGGTCCCGCGTTCCGTACTCTGGCCTTCCGCGCGATAAGCTCCAAAGCTCTCGTGCGCGAAATTGCCTCTTCCGGTCGCGAAATTCGCCCGATCGGCGCGCAAAACCGTCCGGATTTCGCCTGTTTTTGCGCGAAACCCCGGAACTTTGCGCGACGGTCTTCCCAATTGCGCGCCGTCCACTTGGATTGCGCGCCAACCTTCAAACTTTTCCACCAGCCTCGTCCGATCCCGCACGCTTCATCCCTTAACCCGCACGACTCCCGAATCTTCCGAGATGGCCGCGCACAGAGGAAATGAAGGGGATGCCGCCACCCGCAGAGCCGAGATGGCGACGAACGAGGAGGTTTACGGATCCAAGGAGATTGTTTATAACAATCAATCCTTGTTCGACTTACTAACGCCGGCCCAGAAGACATATCCACTGTCGGACAACCTGCCGCTCTGGAACTTCGGCATCCTCGATGAGGTTCCAGTGCCAGGATTCGAGGTTGATGCGCCGCGAACCTGGGTGACTCGGGAGGACGAGCTTCACCGCTATAACATCACCAACAATGGGCATCCTGCCAGGGAAACCAGGCACTTGGATGTCTACGTCCTGAACCCGAGGACGCGAACCATTGATGGGGGTGAGCCTACAGCGGAGAATTCTCCAGCCCTCTACTCGAGCACATACCGTCAGAGTGTCACTGACGACACCAAGGGCTGGCTGAAGGACTGGGACTTGCGATCCGGGGGCAACTTTACCAGTGAATGGGCCTGGGCGTTCTGGGTACGCCACACTTGCGATCACTTCGCAGAGGAGTTGCGGTACATCGGCCTGTTCGAGGCGGTGTGGACGTCGCAGTTCCACTTCTACCAGCAGTCTGAGCTCGGGCCGGAGCTGTTCACTCGCTGGTCCCCGGATACCAACACCTTCCATCTTCACCATGGGGAGGTCGGCATCGGTCTCTGGGACATCCACTGCATCGGAGGTATCCCGCTGGAGGGCTACCAGTACGATGAGTTCCTGCCACCGAAGAACATCTGGGAGGACAGGTCACAGACTCCCATTCTGACCTGGCATCTTCTTGACCTGGCTACGCAGCGGCTCGGGATCCAAGACTTCCAGAAGGACATAGCCTACAAGGATTGGTTCGACCAGTTCCTGGAGCATGACCCGGCGGTCAAGATGCCAGGCAGGGGGAAGCGGTGCCCGACCGCAGCTCAGAGGAGCCGGAACGGGTCGTACTGGCGGGTCCTGGAGACGGGCGATTACCGCTCATGGGGGTACCGCGTCATCGAGGCCCGGGACCCGAACGTCCGGTACGCGGCGTTCCTGGCCGCCTTTCTGAGCGGGTGGCTCCTGCCAGTGCGGGATGCGAGGATGGGCGTCCGCCCGGCGACGCTGGCGATGGCGGGCGCCATGGCTGCCAATAAGAGGTACAACCTCGGGGTCCCAGTACTGGCGAGGCTGTATGCCATTCTGGGACGCATCTCACGAGGGGGGTCGCCACGAAGGATCTGTGGGCCCTTTCAGTTCTTCCACGGATGGGTGGCTGCTCACCTCGGTGGGTATACGTTCCCAAATGCCATCAGTCCTCCGGGCAACGGCCTGCGACCCTCCCTGCTGAACATTGCGGGGGTCGCTCCGATGACCCTCAGTGAGGAGGGCGTGAGGGTTCGGATTGGCAATCATGCCAATTTCAACTTCAGCCCGTTCCCCACTCCCGTCGGCCAGATGATCGACAACGGACAGGGCCCGCTGGAGCAGCATGAATATTTCCTGAACATGCGGGGCGGGGTGCTCGTGGCTCGGATCGACGGGAAGGTGATCTGCGAGCCTTACGTGCCGACCCGGTTCGCCAGGCAGTTCGGGTGCCTTCAGCGGATGCCGAAGAGGGTATTCACTGCTGTCCGGGAGGAGACGAACCCTGGCGTCCTTCGCCAGATGTGGCTGATGTTCGTCGCCTTCGGCTCTGGCGACGTCATCACCCTCCCTCCTACCGGAGTTAACGCAGGCTTGGCAACCGAGTACGCCGAACACTGGGCCATCGCGTACCCTGAGGGGCTCTTGCGGAAGCTAGTTCGGCGGCTCGAGGCTACCCGTGCGGAGACCGGGCGTCAAGGAAGGAGGCGAGGCGCCGCCACACGGGGGAGAACGGAGGCGCGCCAAGCAGCGGAGCCGGCACGGGCAGGGACTTCGGCGGCGGGCGCATCGCAGGCCGCCGCCACGACCTCGGCGCCCAGAGAGGGGACGCATGCGTCGGTCGAGGAGCGGCCCGGGAAGCAGGTGAGGCGTCTGCTCGAACCCTCCCACGATGCAGTCTTCCCGGCGCTGTGGTCGGCCTGGATGACCCTGCGGCAGTCACTGGGGACCGACGTTATCTGGCGAAAGATACTCAGAGAAGGAATCTATCTGCCAGAGGTCGGGCGCCTCCAGATCACCGACAGGGTGGACTTCAACCGGCAATATGCATATCTGACGGCCATGGACGAGTACGCGCGCCAACGTGGTCAGCGTGCGGAGCCATCCCTTCTGTTGAAGGTGATGCTCGGTCTCGAGCCCGCTCCGGAACAGATGCCGCCGGAAGAAGATGACAGTAACGACTCCGAGGAGGAGGAGGAGACGGGGGAGGATGAAGGCTCCGAGGGAAGGTCCCATCGGGGGAGCCCACGGGAGAGCGGCGAGGTGGCCGGCTCTGACAACGTTGATGTCACTGAGCTCCTCGAGGTCCGCTTCTATCCCTACTCAACTTGCTTCATCCATTCTCTTATGCAGCTTCTAACCCGTTTCTCCATCCTTCTCAGGAGCACACGGACGTCGGTCAGGCGTCCTCAACAGGAGTAGGAGAGGCGCCAGCAGGACAAGGCGGGGGCCAGGCACCCATTATCGATTTGACAAGCGCTAAGGGGTCCCCTGCTGCAACTGTTCCTGCGGCGACCGGGGTAGCGGAAGATGACGCTCCGAACTCCCGTAAGTCTCCCTACTTTACTGCTGGTGCTTGCCATTGACGATCCGTGACTAACCATGGCATGCCCTGCGCAGTGATCTCAACATCGGAGGCTCGTCGGGTTGCCGAACCCGGGCCATCTACGAGTGGACCAGTGGTGGACATGCCGCTTGCTCCGGAACAGGCTTCCCAAACCGAGCCGGCCCCACCAACTGCTGATCAAGGGGCTGCGGACATCGGCGGTGCTGACATCGGAGAGAGGTTGGGGGCTGACGAGGGTGTCAGCGCCGCTGGGGAGAGAGAAGAAGGTTGCCCGGATGTTGGGGAACCTATCCCTCGTGAGGACCTCCCAGGGGCGGACCCTGCAGCAGACCTGCTGGCTGCCTTCCCTGCCTACCGGCCTGCCGACCCAGAGGAGATGGATGACTCGGACGCGGAGGCGGTCGAGGATAGCCGGGTAACGCGACGCAGGGGGTGGAAGTGCATCCAGCGCTTCCTCAAGCGAGACCCATCGGAATGGCTGGGGCGCATGGGATCACTTCAGACCTGGCTGCGCTTCCTGTGTGTCGGGGGAGCTGATGCTCAACGCCTCCATCTGACGGTCCGTGATTTCATGGCCGAGAAGATGCGCGAGAGCCGCCGGCGTGCCGACGTCGCACAAAGTCGGGACATGTCGGAGAGCACGCAGGCGCTCATCGCGGCAGAGCAGGAAGTCCGGCGCCTCGAAGGGCAGGCGGCAGAGAAGGAGGCCTTCGTCGCAGCATGTACCGAGCTTGTGGAGCAACTATCGGCACAACTGATCGACGCTCAGGTACAGCTGACGGAGGCGGGCCAACAGATGGTCACACTCCAAGTCGAGCGGGAGCGTGCACAGGCCAGGATTGACGAACTGCGTGCTGCGACCGCCGACGAGGAGAGGGCACGCAGAGAACGAGAAGCAGCCCTGGAGGCCGCCAGCCAAAGGGTAGCGGCATTAGAAAGACTCATTCAGCACGCTAATCCCTAAGGGCTGTTTTTTGCCATTCCCAGAACAGTTGCTTCCGCTACTTAATATTTTGATTCACTTGTATGAATCGCCATATTTATCTGCGTCTTTTGGTTTAACATGCTCAACCACAATTCGTTGTCTTGCGGGAGTGTTAACCAAGCATCAGGCATCCATAATTGGGCCTGGGTTTCTGGAGAAAAGAGGGAGGTCATTCCTAGGAAAGGAGACCTCAGACCTAACCAATGTATCATCCCCCAACTTGTTCCAACACACGAGCGGGACAACGCTAGGGGCGTTGAGATTTTATCCGAACATAGGGAAATGAGAAAAGGTGAATCGCGTGTCCCGAATCCAGACATCCACAACGATCGGCCTTCCAGGAAATGCCCAAGACGGTAGGCGGACAGTGGATCGACCATAACAACTGCAATAGACGGACCGAAAAAGGCCATCATTCATATTGCAGGAGGCGGACCACATGTCATCATGAATACCGCTTTGGGGTTCCTTCAGACACAAGGGTGGAAAATCCAGATCAACAGGGCATGCGAAGCGTGGGGCGAAGTGACGATTTGTTCGGACAGAATCCAACGCTCTCAAAATTGCGCCACCGTGGGGAAAGCGTATTGGGCGGATGCACTAATCTGGCCGTGAGTCACCTCAATTCTCAGACAGCACCTCTCTGACGAGGAAACTGTCGCTTCCCATCATTGCGATGGGGCATCCCGAGCTGAATCGGGGAGAATATCACAACTGCACCACTCTACCCGAAGTCAGGCCAGACGGCCGGCGACGAGGAGGGGCGGGACTTATCGATCCCTGAGGCTGGACCCGGGTCGAAATGCCCGGGCGTTCCTACGTACTCCATCAGGCTGGAGATCAAGCCACACGTAGTTCTGTGAGTGCAGTTTAACGTCATGCAGGACGTAGGACCCCATTTGGGGTAGATCTTAGTTTAGGGTCTTAGAGCTCGGACCATAAGGGCTGGATCTTAGTTTAAGGTCTTAGAGCTCGGACCATAAAGGTGGAGGATCTTAGTTTAAGGTCTTAGAGCTCGGACCATAGGGCTAGAGGATCTTAGTTTAAGGTCTTAGAGCTCGGACCATAAGGGCTAGAGGATCTTAGTTTAAGGTCTTAGAGCTCGGACCATAAGGGCTAGATCTTAGTTTAAGGTCTTAGAGCTCGGACCAGAAGGGGAGATCTTAGTTTAAGGTCTTAGAGCTCGGACCATAAAGGGGGGATCTTAGTTTAAGGTCTTAGAGCTCGGACCATAAGGAGAGATCTTAGTTTAAGGTCTTAGAGCTCGGACCATAAAGGGGGGATCTTAGTTTAAGGTCTTAGAGCTCGGACCATAAGGGCTCAAAGCACGCCACATCGTGGTCATATCCCCTGGATATGCGAAGATGCACTGAGGGATAGTGTCAAGAGTGTCGAGGTTTCGCCTGGTCAGAATGGGAGGTGGAAAATGTGAATCATGCGGCCATTCACTCGAGGACCGGGAGCACCGGCGTGACGATATGAGAATACTGCCGACCGTGGCGGAAAAGCAGCATCAACATCGCACCACCCGTTGGTGGAATGAGGCAGCAAACGAGCATCGACCGCTCAATCGCAGGATTTATATCGATTTGCTGCCCGAGGCCATTGGGGGTACCGGCCCGAGTCGGTGGGAGAGCACTGAGGCATTGTGTCTGAACCGTTCACGGGGGCTCCACCCAGGGCGTAGACGATGGGTCCGAATGAAAGGGAGCACGAAGCCTGAAAAGTGGAGGAAACCTGACCAAGCGGATCCTGACCCTCCTGGCAATAAACCAGAGTACTCTTGACACCGGTGGACCACGGCAAGGGGTCGGGGAACACGCCTTGAGGGTGACCTGAAGGCGGCGGATTCCCCAGAGAAGGGGGAATCTCTAAGAGGTGGGGGGCTGGACCCGAAGTTTCAAACATCCGGGCGTTCCTACGTATCCCATAAGAATGGGAATCAAGCCGCACGTAGTTCTTGAAGCGCGGTGCAACACAATCGGGCACCAGCGCGGGGAAGAGTGTGGGTCTGACCCTCGCACACAAAAGGAGCGGCATTTGATATTTCTTGTTTGTCCTTAAAGATGAATGGTTTTTCTTTGTGCGGCGACATGCCCGTGATTGAGAAATCTCTGGCGTCGCCACAATAATCAAGCCATGGAAGGCATTGATGAATGGCGTGGTCATTAACCAGCGCCCAACATGAGTGTCCCCTGAGGAGGACATCACGATGCAGTGCCGTTTCTCGTCGGGCGGCCAAGACGATCACAGTTTACGGTCGTGTGGTAGGACCAGACAACACAGTTTAAGGTCGTGTGGTTCGGACCATGGAGCAACCCGCTTATCGCGGTACGGCGGACACGGCGAAGGTGGGAACATACCCAGCCCTGCGGTCACGCACGATTCCAGGAAAAGAGTCTTGGGATAGGGGTCTGCGTATGTCCATCACCCGAGGGGCAGAGATGCTAGCCTCCAGATATACTGGGCCCAGAACGCAATTGTTCGGGCGACTCCCTCCTCCTTATGGGGACGAGGGTCCAGCTACGCATGGCCCTTAGGGAGGATATCTGCATATGTCCTTGGTGCTCAGATCATGGGAGCCTCGAACGACATCATTACCCTGGTTGGTCTGCCTAACGTGTAGAGGCGTACCGGAGGTCGGTATGAAGAGAGTGTCAAGATCCCACTACAACGCGCAAAGGCGGAGTGTGATGAGGACTGCGCAACCAATGTTCAGAGCCCGAGAGAGCTGACATGGCGATCAAGGACGTTGCTGACGCATTCGCAACACAACATCTGATCGCGTCAGCCTAAGACGGGGCAAGCAAACGAGCATCAACCGCTCAATCGCAGGATTCATATCGATTTGCGGCCCAAGACCCACCGGTAAATCGACCCGGAGCGGTGGGAGAGCACTGAGGCATCGTACCCAAACCGCTAACGAGGATCCCTTTGAGTGCAGGCTCGAACAAGAGGAAGCGCGAGGCCTGACAAGCAACACAGGACTTGTCGGGATTGAATCTGACACTACGAGTCATAGACCGAAGCACCCCAAAACATGTTAACAGATCTCCGGAAAGGGTCGGAGGACTCACCCCGAGAGCAACCGAAGGGGGGCAGATCCCCGCGATCAACCAAGAGACGGGGCTGGACCTGAGACACAAGCGTCCAAGCGGTCCTACGTATCCCATAAGGATGGGAATCAAGCCATACGTAGTTCTGGAAAGGCAGGTTAACGTCATGCAGGACGATGAGGGGTGTGAGGTAGTCCCACACACGGGGGAGGCGTACGGCGCGGCCAGTAGACCGACGTGAATGAGGACATAATCCCTTGCTCACGCGATACGCCTCGCACAAAAAGGAGGGGAACTGGGGCCAGAGGCCCAACGCGGGATAGGGATTCCCGGGAAATGGGGCTGGGCCTGAAACATGAATGTCCAGGCGGTCCTACGTATCCCACAAGGATGGGAATCAAGCCATACGTAGTTCTTGAAGTGCAGTTTAACGTCATGCAGGACGATGAGGAAAAAAGAAGGGGGGAGCAGAAGGCATCCCCAAACGTGGAGGGGGGCGTACAGCGTGACGAACAAACCGACGTGAATGAGGGCATAGCCCCGCACTCACACCATACGCCGCACACCCCGGGGCAACTGGGCCAAGGGCCCGAGATGGGATGGAAATTCCCGAAGGATGGGGCTGGGCCTGAAACACGAGGGTTCAGGCGGTCCTACGTATCCCATAAGGATGGGAATCAAGCCGCACGTAGTTCTCGAGTGGCAGTTTTACGTCATGCAGGACGAATGCTGAACAGTTTAACGTCGTGTAGCTCGGACGTAGTGCAGTTTAGCGTCATGCGGGACGAAGCACTTGGCAGTTTAACGTCTTGCAGCGCGGACGAATGCTGAACAGTTTAATGTCTTGTAGCCTGGACGAATGCAGTTTAACGTCGTGCAGGACGTGGTGACACTCAGGCAAAGTATTGCTTGAGGAACCTAGCGTTGGTGGGAGGAGTGACACGCTCACCATCCATAGTCGCTAGGGAGTACGCGCCATTGGGATAGACCTTGTGGACAACAAAAGGTCCCTCCCACTTGGGCTCCAACTTGGGCGGCTTCCTGCCGGGGATCATCGGGGCTCTTAGGGCTAGCACTAGATTACCCTGCAGGAAGGAGCGGAGGTGAACCATCTTATTGAAAGCTCGAGCCATCCTGCTTTGATGCCTCTCCAAGTTGTGCAAAGCGCGAAGTCTATTCTCATCCAGTGCTTCCAACTCGACTAGACGGGCTTCAGCAACTCTGTCCGGCGCTTGCTGGTCGTAGACCGCAGTGCGCAAGGACGGTAACTGGATCTCGATGGGCAGGACGGCCTCAGCTCCATACACCAGGGAATAAGGGGTCATCTAGGTGGAATTGCGAGTCGTCGTCCGATAAGCCCAGAGGGCGTTGGGGAGCTTGTCCGGCCAACTCTTCTTGTTCTGACCAACCATCTTTTGCAGAATGTTAGAGAGGGTTTTGTTAAACGCCTCGATCTGTCCATTCGCCTGCGCATGATAGCGAGATGTATGGTTCGAGCGGATGTTATACTTGGCGTACAACTTCTTCAACTCGGCTGCTCGGAAATTGGTTCCGTTATCCGTGAGGATAGCGTGAGGCACTCCAAATCGATAGATGATGTTGGAGGTCACGAAGTCAGCGATCGAACAGGATTTGACCTCTCTGAGCGGAATCGCTTCTGCCCATTTGGAGAAGAAGTCCGTGGCGGTCAGAATGAACCGGCACTGGCGAGTTGTCGCCGGCGGGTAAGGTCCCACAACGTCCAGTCCCCAGACTGCAAAGGGCCAGGAATACCTTGTGGTATGGAGAGGCTCCGGCGGCCGATGCACAAAGTTCGCATGAACCTGGCACGCATGGCACCTTCTGGCGTACTCGATGCAGTCATGGATCATAGAGGGCCAGAAGTATCCCAACCTCCGAATCTGGTGGGACAGCTTCGGCCCAGTTTGGTGGGCGCCGCATGAACCAGCATGAACCTCTTGCATGACTCGTGGGATCTCAACTCCCTGAAGGCAACGGAGGAGAACACCATCAAATCCGCGTTTGTAGAGGATCTGCTCCAGGCCGGGACTGCTCTGGAGGACGAACTGCGATGCGCGGCGTCGAACTCGCTCGCGCTCGGCCCGATCTGACGGAAGAATTCCATGTTGGAGGTACTCAACCAAAGGCGCCCTCCAATCACGGGCTGATTCGACTGCTATATCCGGGGTACTCGGGGCTCCGGGCATAGGGGCAACCGTGGTGAGATTACTTACCAACGGGCCGCGATCTTCTTCCGGGATAACGGGAGCGATGAGCCTGCGGCGCGTCACGCGGACGATCAGGTTGTCCTGTTCAGGTTCCGCAAGTGACGCAGCCAGGCTGGCCAAAGCATCTGCTCGACCGTTCTGCGACCGGGGAATATGGACAATTTCTGGCCGAGAAGGGAACCGGGCCATCAGAAGGAGGGTGCACTCCAACAATGGCACAAGTTCCGGCTTCCTGACAACGTAGTCGCCATTGATCTGCTTAACGACCAGCTCGGAGTCCCCTTTCACGCACAGACGGGGCACGTCGATCTCGAGAGCTAACTCGAGGCCGGTGATGAGGGCATGGTATTCCGCCTCATTGTTGGTACAGCCCTCTGACAACAGGAAAGAGTATGGCAGCACGGCTCGCTCCGGGGTAATGAAGACGATGCCCAAGCCCACTCTATTGAGCTTAGGATTATCGAGTCTTCTACCGGTGGGGCTCCGGGAGGCACCGTCAAAGTGCATCTGCCAGCATGGATCGGCTCGATCAACCGAGAGAATGGTCTCATCAGGAAAGCCTAGATCCAGCGGCTGATCCGCGGAGGTCGGGTGAGCGGCCAGAAAGTCTGCCAACGCTTGCCCTTTGATGGCCTTCTGAGACACATACCTGATGTCGAACTGCTGGAGAATCACAGCCCACCGCGCTAGACGGCCAGTCAACATAGGTCGGCTCAGGATATATTTCAACGGGTCTACCCGAGAAACCAACTGTACCTCATGGTGCTGCAAGTAGTGCCGTAATTTCTGTACGGCAAATACGAGCGCCAGGCAGCTCTTCTCGATGGGGGAATACCTAACCTCCGCATCGAGGAGCATGCGACTGAGGTAATAGAGGCTATTCTCTGTTCCCTCGTTGTTCTTCTGGGCGAGAAGGACACCCAGGGACCGTTCCAGGGCGGTCACATAAAGGACCAGCGGCTTTCCGGATACGGGCGGCATCAGGACCGGAGGTTGAAGCAGGTACTGCTTTATTTCCTCGAAAGCGGTCTGACACTCTTTATCCCATACATAGGTGGCACCCTTCTTCATAAGCCGAGAAAAGGGCTTACACTTGCCGGCCAGATTCGCGATGAATCGGCGTATATAGGCTAAGTGGCCTTGGAACCCTTGCAGTTACCGGACGGTACCCGGGGGAGGCATCTGGCTAATCGCCCTGATTTTCTCTGGGTCGATCTCAATACCCCGGTATCTTACCACAAATCCAAGGAACTTTCCGGAGGTGACCCCAAAGGCACACTTCAACGGGTTCATCTTCAGGCAGCGAGACCGGAGGAAGCTGAACACTTTCTCAAGATCTTTGAGATGGTCCTGACGCTGGCGCGATTTGACAACCAAGTCGTCGACGTAGCATTCCACCAGTGTGCCGAGGATTGGCATGAATATGCGGTGCATCGCCCGTTGGTAGGTGGCACCTGCATTCTTCAGGCCGAAGGGCATGACCCGGTAGAAAAAGGTACCTTGGGGGGCCCTGAAGGCAGTGAACTCCTCATCCTCAGGGGCCATCCGAATTTGGTTGTATCCGGAGTATCCATCCATGAAGGAGAGGGCTTGGAACCCTGCTGTGGCATCAATCAACAGCTCTGTCACTGGAAGGGGAAAGTCATCCTTCGGACAGTGGCGGTTGAGATCGCGGAAGTCGATGCAGACTCTAATCTGCCCGTTCTTCTTCCTGACCGGCACAATGTTGGCCAGCCATTTGGGGTACTGAACTTCCCTCACGAAGTTGGCTTTGATAAGCTTGTCAACTTCGGCCTCAACCATGGCACCATGGGATGGGTGCATCTTCCTGGGAGGCTGCTTGAACCCGCGATGGTTCGCCGGGAGACCAAGGCGGTGGACGGCTACCTGAGGATCTAGCCCCGGCATCTCGTCATAGCCCCAAGCGAACACATCACGGTGCTGCCTGAGAAAGTCCACGTACTGCTGCCGCTCCTCAGAGGGCATGGCGGCACTAACCAACGTGGGTCTTGGATCGGCCTCGGTTCCAAGGTTCACCTGTATTAACTCATCGACCGTGGCGGGGACGCCCTCCTCAAAGGCTGGGGGTGCGTCTTCCATACCCTCTCCACTCGGGGAGGGATCATCCACGGGAGAGACTGCGTTGGAAACTGCATTGGGGCTACCAGATCCTGCTGGGCCACTGGTGCTGGCGCGGGCGGTCGCGACCGTCTCATCAGGAGACTCGCGGACCGTCAAGACCATGGCGACGTCCAACCGGTGAATCGGGAGGACGTAAGCGTCATCCAGACTTGCCCAGGGATCGCTTGCAACAGCGACAGGCTCAACCTCACCTGCCAGGATCTGCTTATCCTTGCTCTTGTAATAGTCCGCGTCCAGATAGCGGGCTTCACATGAGGCAAAAGGAGAGGCATCTCCTTGAAGCACGCCTACTCGACCATTAAGGGAGTATTTGAGGCATTGGTGGTATGACGAGGGAACCGCCGCATGAAGGTGATGCCATGGCCTGCCCATCAATGCGTTATACGCAGTGTCCTGAGAGACTACCATGAATTCGGTGTTGGCAACCAAGTCACCGAACTGGGTCTTCAAACGTATCTTGCCGACCGGGGTTTGCTCGGTGCGGTCGTACCCCTGGATCCTGAGGTCGGAGGGAATCAAGTCATCCTCAGACAACCCCAATCTCCGGAGCGTCCGAGTTGGAATCAGATTAATCCCAGACCCCGTGTCGACAAGACAACGCCGGACTTCAAGGCCATTGAACTGGCCAGTGACATACAGCGGACGGATGTGTCCCTGTATAGGAGGGTCCTCATCCTTACCAGAGAACGAGATAACTGCCTGACATTCGGCGTCCTCGATCGTTTCGGCGTGGAAGGCCTCTGCAGCCGCCACCTCTGTCTCGAACTGGAGGGGGCTCTTCAGGGCTTCAGCGAGTGCCTCGCGCATCTCAGATGACATGCGCAGAGCCTCAAGGATGGAGAGCCTTGCTGGGATGTCAGCCAAGTGCTTCAGGACATCATACTTTTTGGCCAAGCGCGAGCTCCTGGTTGCAGGAGATTGCTCTGCGGTTGGTGGCATGACGGGCCTTACCGGTTGGATCGGCGGCCGACTGGTACTTGGCGCATCTCGCTGTTCACTGGTCGCAGTCCGGGAAATGGTCACCGTACTGGAGTCAGGAGGCCGGGATGGACTTGTGGCAGGGCGGAGCTGGTCGCGACGCGGCTGAGGCGGTTCTGCCCGGTCCCATACCACAAACAGTGGCGGAGGCGAATCCGTCATCCCCGGATGGGGAGCCTGCGCACGTTGAGCTCGATCTTGAGCCTGCCGCCTAGTCTCAGTGGCGTGCACGGCCTGGCCGGAGGTACCGACGGCTGTGCCCCGGCGACTCCTGCTGCTGCGGTTCTTCCGACGGTGGCGACGACCGGGGACACTAGGGAGGTCCACCTGGTGTTCTTCAACGTCGGGAACCGAAAAGGGATTTACCAGCTCGACGGTGTTAACCGAAGCGTACCCAATACCGTCGTCGGACGAATCATCCATCACCGGGCGGATCCGAGGAGGGACCCCCATCTCCGGGGGCATGAAATCGCCGAGAGTACGGGATAGTGGCGGAACTGGCGGGGCGCGCTCTTCCTTCTTGCGCTGCCGCCGTTTGCTCCTCTTGGAGGAGGCAGACTGGGACGACGATGCCGAAGCAGCACCCGCAGGTTCTGGGGGCTCAGGCTGATTCAAGCGCGCACGGATGATTCCCTGGGCGCGAATGGTCGTCTTGCGGGCCATCCAGTTATTATACTTCTGGGACCCGCGGTCGGAGACCAGCTGCCATTCGTCCTCGTTGCCACTATCGTCATCTGATCCCACGAACACGCCCGCTACCTGTGCTGGAGCTGGGCCCAACCTGATTACATTGTTGTTAATCTGGTCTTGGAGCCAGTCCTTAAACACATAGCACCGCTGGATGGTGTGCCCCAGGGCCCGATGGTAGGGGCAGTAGCGGGGGTTATCCGTGAGATGTGCCTCCTCTGGCCTCCAGCACTCAGGCAATCGCACAATCCTCTGCTCCAGGGCGCTCCGGAAATAACCGGGGACCTGATCCTCATGGAATGAGTACGTCAGGTGTCGCGGGCCCCTGGGAGCGCGGTCTTGACGAGGGGCTGGAGGGGCCTGCCGAGGAGGTGGACCCTGATTATCTCGCCTGGGTTGTGGCGGTACATTACGCGGAGGGGCCGGCCGGTTCTGAGGCTGCCGTTGCTGGGCCGGGAACTGAGCCCGTGGAGGCGGATTCCTGTGAGGCTGCGGAGCTGGCCTCACCGGCAGCAGCTCCAACGGCCTGGGAGCCTCTATCTGGGCCACAGCAGCGGGCTCAGCCCTGCTGGCTCTCCTTGCAGGAATCATAGGAGGCAGCGGGTGTGCCTGGCTGGCCTGTTGCAGGGCTTCCTCAAGACGTTGAGCTTTGTCTGAGAAGTCCCTGAACCCTCCGGGGTAATTCTGAGTGATCAGGGAAGGGACCAGCTCGGTCTTGACGTTCCCGACGCACATTGTCAGCAACTGCTCCTGAGTCAATGGCATGTCAAGGGAATACGTGAGACCCTTCCATCGGGCGACGAAGTCCGCGACTCGCTCATCAGGCCTCTGCTTGCACTTGAAGAGGTCTGCGATACTCGTCTTCCGGGTCGTGGAACTGAACTGGTAGAGGAACTGTCTACGGAGGTCCTCCCAGCTGGTTACCGACCCGACGGGGAGCTGGCTGTACCAGACAAATGCTGGCCCTTCCAGTGTCTGGACAAAGCAGCGAAGCTTAGCGGCCTCTTGCTGCGCCGGAGTCCCCAACATAGGCCCGCACCTCGAGTTGAAATGGGCCAAATGTTGTGGCGGATCTTCGGTCCCGTTGAAGGGGGCGAAAGTGGTATTCCCGAATCCCGGAGGCGCCGGCATGTCATCCACCCATGCTGGGTATGGCTTGCCGTCCGGTGGGATCGCCACCTGCCGAGTCTCCAAGGCTTCCAAGCGGGCAATGAGTGCCGCCATCGGATCGTCCGGACATGGGTTCCAGTCCTGGCGAGGATCTCTAACCACGAGCGCATTGCATGGCCCTTCAATCGGGTCGTCGACCGGATCGTCGAACTCGGTAGCTCGTGGGATGGCTGGCGGAGCGGCCCTTGGGGCAGCGGGAGGAATCCGAGCGGGATCTCTCGGGTAGTCGCGCCGCTCGGGAGGGTGTGGCGAAACATACCGCGCCCTCTTGCCGTAGGCAATGGCCTCTCTCCTGTCGGCGAACACGGCGTAATCACGGTTGCCCGGGAGAGTCTCATCGAGGGGTGGTTGTTCCGGTCCCTGCTGCCCTGGCCTGGGATCACCGTAGTCAGGCCGCCATTCTGCAGCGCGCTCGGCGAGGAGCTGGTCAACCAGCCTCTTCTGTTCGGCGAGCTGCTGACGTAGCGTAGCCTTCTCGGGATCCTCCTCTGCCTTCCGCATGGAGGCAGATGGGTCGGCGGGCCTTATAGCCTCGCTGTGCTCTTTTCCTTTGCTGACGTTTCGGCTCAACGTCAGTGCTTCAGTGGGTGCGGGGAGCCCCAGGAGGTTCCTCTGATGACGAGTAACTCTCACTGATGGGTCTGACGACGGCTTGTCTTCGGGGGGGGGAAGCCCCCGTCGAGAAGTTCCAAGTCGTTCCCCTCTCCCGACAGGTCAGCAATATTGACTGTTCCTGTCCCTGGGGATATACCCTCAGGGCCACCCAACGAATCGGGCTGTCGGCGAATCACACTGAAGCGTAGGGCAGCGTACTGCCCCCATCCACGGATATACACGTGGGGAGTGGCTTCCTCGATAACTTTGCGGAGTACTTGAAAGCACTCAACGCATCGTTGTTGGAGGGCCTCGTGGTGCCCAAATGACCCGGGGTGCCGAACCGCGGGGAGCATGGCCAGGTCAATTTGACGGCACTGCTCACCAATATCCTCCAGGTGTAGTTGACTCCTGGGGTATGGCATTTGTAGGCAGTGAAGACGGGAGTGAGTCTCCCGGAGAGTTCGGCGGAAGCACTCGAACTCATCCGGGGTGAGCGATTCGGGTGCATCAAAGCCCGGTCCTGCGACTGGCCAAAACTTCTCAGGGAAGTGGCCCTCTGCAAGGACGGTCCAGAAGCTCCACGACTCAAACTCGGGACCCAGATCTCCTCGGTCCTCTTCCATGGCTGGGAACGGACGGGGAACTGGTAGTGGTGCCGAGGCGGGCCGTCGGGCCGACGGGCTGGCCGGCGGTGAATACGGCGAGCAGGCAGATTGGCCTCCATATCCCGGGCCTCCCCCTGAGGGTGGCGGTGCCCCAGCTACCACATCACGATAGGACGGGCCGGCGAGCGAACATCCTGCCGTAGCATCGGTGCTCGCCGAGGGCGCACCAGATCGTGGTTCGACCGTCGGTCCCCAGAAAAAGTCTCCGGCTTCTCTGATCGAGACGGAAGGCACTTCCGGAGGGGCCGGTACCAACCGCAAGTTTGATCCTTGGGGGTCTACCAGGCCCTCGTTACTCCGGATATACCTTCGGAGAGACGCGGGGATCACATCGATCTCGCTCTCGGGGAGCACGAGGCTGACGTGCCGCATTCCTACCCCTGCCCTTGACTGGCGGGATTGGGGAAGGGGCTCTGTCGCCGAATCGTACTCTGCCTCTGAGTCAGAGAAGCAAACCGGTCGGATCTCTGTCCGGAACTCCGCAACATTCTTCCCTCGGCGTCGACGCCTTGCCTTCCTGCCCCTGGGTGGTTCTTCGGGGCAGGGCTGATCTCTGTCCTGGCGTCCTCCGGCCGCACTGGTGCTGGGGCCGAGAGGACTGGGAACCAAGGTGCGAGGGGCACCGGGACAGATATCAAAGGGGACGCGGGGAGAGATGATTCCGGGCAGGCCTCCGGGCCGGGATCGGAAGGTGGGATGACCCACGCCTCCTGGATCGGCCACACAGAGTAGATCCTGCCGGTGAATAGCGCTACCGCGAGGTGGTCCGCGGTGGCTACTGCCAGTGCCAGCAACCGGGAGAGTCGACCCAACCTGCCTTTGGGGCGGTCGGGGCCTCGATCCGGGTCGGGCATAGAAGTTCCCCTTCTCAGGATGCACAGAGGCCTGGCGACTGGAGCCAGCAGTGGTTTGGGCCAATGCGGCCGCTGTTGCTAGAGCCCCAAGGTGGGCATCCTCTTCCGCTCGTGCCCGACGTTGGCGTCGAGGCAGACGAGCCGGGATGAGCGGCGCGGGCAGGTGGAGAGCCTGTTCCTCGATTGGAGAGGCCTGGCGGCGGTGTCGCCGTGGCCTGGCGGGAGCCCTTATCATGGATCCCTGGAGCGGACCTCGGATAGGGTAGTCCCGGGCATCTTCCACTTCATCCGCATAGGGAAGGGAACTGTCAGAGCGCTCCGGGGATAAACTCCCGAAGCGATTGGACGTTGAGGTAGGCAGTGGTGCCTCCCTGCGCGGCCCTCGGGGGCGGCGGTGGTGGCGAGGCGCAGCCTCCTCAAGGTCTAGGCGAGCCATGTCCCTAGTGGGGATGACTCCCTCTTCCTCGTATCTCCGCACCAGGGTGTTGATCACCCTTCTCTGGATGACCTCCGCGGGGGAGAGAGGGCGTGGTCGTCCCGCAATTGCGGCTGCTGGGACGGCTGCGGAACGGGCGGGACCGCGCGGAGCAGCCGCGTCGGTGTTTCCCCTGTCCCTGCGCCAGTGGGCGGGTGGCGTTCGGGCACTAGATCGGGCGACCTGATTTCTGAAAGCAGGGAGAATGACCCATTAATACTGACAGGAAAAAGGAATCGACAACCAACCATTAGCGCCACGACGCCTTCCGTGGGGGGAACCCAGGCCCTCGACGTTGCGAGACGGAGTGCCCGATGTCCCTTCCCCAGCCCCTGGCGGGTAAGACTGAATGCTTGGCCGGGCAACACGCCGGTCTTCCAACACCTCTGAAAGCCATCGGTCTTCGTATCGAGGAGAAGAGATTCACGTCGGGTTCACCATTTTTCTGTTTCGGTGCGGATGTGCGTCGGGTTACGCTGTTCCGCCAGGACGCGTCCGCGCGTGCACCCGTCAACCCGAGGGGATGGGCGCGCGGCTTGTGGTCCCGCAGTCCCGCTTTCCAAGGGCGGGCGGCATCCGTCCCTTATTCAGGGGCGTCTGCTCCTTGATCGAAACCGGGATGATGGGATGTCGGCTTCTCCTTCCTTGGACGTCTCCTCGGAACTTGTCGCCTAATCCGGGTCTCCCTCATAGACTTAAGAATGTTCGTGAATCTCGTTCCCGGCGCCATATCTTCATGGACACCGGTTAATTACGCTGCTTCCGCCCGGACGTTCCAAGGAGTCTGGGCGGGGCAGCAACCTGCGGTGAGAAGGCCGGGTGGCTCTGGGTGCTGGGGGCGTGTCGTAACACTGCGGCTCTACACGTCTGTCTTCCGTCCCTAATAGGGCTTCTCGAAGGCACGATGGCCTGAGGCATCCCGTACTAGGTGCGGGGAACTGTGTCACCTGAGGTTTTCCTCAGCTTCCCGTGTTTAACACGGGGTATGCCGCGAGTTTAACGTCCAGCGGGGACGGCATCGGACCGATCAACACGAAAAGTGGATCAGATGACAGAACCCCTTGCGGGGAACCTCCGACGCTGGGGCCAGCACATGGGCGGCTTCCCAAGTAACGTGGAGTGAAGTGAAGTGGCATGACCCCACCGGGATGTGGCGGCCCGGGTAAGGGTCAGGATGGATGATGGAGTAAAGAGCTTGGACCCCAGAGGGGCTTCCTACGTACCGCGCGTTAACACGGATCAAAGTCAACGTAGTTCGGGCATACAGTTTAACGTCATGCTGGACGTCGGCAAGCCGACTCACGAAGAGGTCGAGGCCGCCGGGCGGAGGATTGAACCGAACCACCTCGCACGGAGGGGGGATGGAACGGCCGGGTGGATCACAGTTTCACGTCATGCTGGACGATAAAAGGGGAAATGGAAAAGGGGGGCTGTGGGGAGGCACCGTGGAGATACACACGGGCAGTCTCCCACAGGGGCGGATTCATAGGTGAATCAACGCAAGCGTGAACCCTGGAGGGGTCCACTGATGGACGAACCGACGTAAATACGACCGGGACGACCAGGTGGTGGGCTTGAACCTCGGGGAGGCTTCCTACGTACCCTGTATAGGAGACAGGGATCAAAGTCCACGTAGTTCATTCTGTCAGGACTTACGCACTTGAGGCAGCCCGGATACTGCAAAACTCAGTTGGAAGGGACTTGGACCGAAAGCAAAAGACACCTCGATCCCAGTCAGACCCTCTACTGGCTTCGGCAGTGGGGAGGTGCAATGGAGATACACATGTGCAGCCTCCCACGAGAAACTAGGGGTTTGTAATACCCTGCCCCCGTAGGGAAAAGCCACTCCCATTAAATCGTCCCAAAAGGGGGACAATCCCGACATCCCTGCAGAGACGAGCGGGTGGGGGCCACGTCCAAACCGGGGGAGACCCTGCGTGCGGAGCACGGGATCAGGTTGCGGACGGTTTAGCGTCTTGCCAGACGAAGTACAGTTTAACGTCATGTGTTGAGGACGAGGCACTTGGCAGTTTAACGTCTTGCAGCACGGACGATGGGGGCTAGGCAGTTTAATGTCGTGCAGCTTGGACGGGTGTGCAGTTTAACGTCATGCTGGGCATAGGTTGCCGGACGAAGCACTTGGCAGTTTAACGTCTTGCAGCGCGGACGATGTACAGTTTAACGTCGTGCAGGACGTATATGCAGTTTAACGTCATGCTGGACGAGTATGCAGTTTAACGTCATGCTGGACATAGGTGCGTGTCACTTCGCGCAAGCCTGGAGGGCCGCACGGGAAGACAACGCACGGTGCGGGCACCCGGGATGAGAATCATCGGGTGCCACACAGGCGGGTACCCTTAGGAGGTCAACGGGGACGACCCTGGCAGATTGCGCGCAAAAAGGAAGCTTTGCACGCAATACTGCGGGCCGGCGCGCAATCGGGGCGGCTGGCGCGCAATTGGGCCAGCGCCTTGCGCGCGGATGCTTGAGATTGCTCACACCGGGCTTCGGATAGCGCGCGGGGGCAACGGCTCATTCTTTAACGAATGGCCACTTGAAAGAAGGGGGGGTGCGCGCAATCAGGCCGGATTGCGCGCACCCCGGGGGCAATTGCGCGCAAGCGGGTTCTTTTGCGCGCAAAGGCCTTAGGGTGAGTTTTTATTCAAATGAAAGGAGCCAGCGGGGATTGCGCGCGAAGGCGGACCCCGAGGCTTTCTTGCGCGAAAGAAAGGAGGTTACCTGAAGTTCGTCATTGCGCGCGGAAGGGGTTGAATTGCGCGCACGGGAGACGTTTCGACTTCCAGCAACCTTTGAAACGTTGGGGGTCGCCTTGTATTTATAGGCAACCCCGGGCGCGGAATCCGGGTGCGAGCGCGAAATTCCCCCCGCGGGCGCGGAATCGGGCGCGGCGCGCAAGGGAGTCGCGCGGACCCGCGGCGCGCAAAATTGCGCGCCGGACCGGCGCATTGCGCGCATCCCGGGGGGTTTGCGCGCGGAACATCACCTTTGCGCGCGGGCCTCTGAAATTCCGCGCAAGGCCTCCGGGCCCTCCGAAACGTTCTTCCGACTCCAAATATCACTTCACTTTCCGCATCCGGAGCTTCGTTTGGGAACAACGGACTTTTCCGGCGTCTACACTATTAAAAACAGATAACCCGTATAAAATTATTAGCATCAATTAACCTATTTTAAATCATATAAAATCTAATCCCATCCCAAACCCTCCATAGTTGTTAGATATAGATGGATAGTTTTGTTTAATTGTGTACATTACATTATACGATCATGTATTCCTTTGATAATAGTACTCATCAATAGTAACAGATTTCACATAATATTTCTCCTTATATAATAATTTGATCGGGTCAACAAGAATCATGTATTCCCTTAACAAATTTTACTCTCTTTTGGTGGATTATTTGAAGCCCCTTAAGATAAATCTTCTTAAATCACAAGAATTATTTTAATTAAATCTTCTCTATATACATAATGAGACTGGTTAATCTTTTGGTCAACCTCCCTTAAAAAACAATCCTATGATATGATCATTATTCAATTCAAGTACAAGTACCTAATATTCCACATTAGGATTTATCACTTATGATTCCAACCATTTTTTCCTCTCCAGTTATCAGTAAACCTTAGGTGACTATGTATATAGTAGTTCCTCTATAAGATGCAATACCCAACGATATTATTTTTTGTCAAGAAACCATCAAATAGAAAGATATGGAATGATGTACTCATTTTTAATTATAATATCAACACTTCTAAAGTCAAAAATTTATAGTAGTAAATTCAGTATGAATTTGAATTGTATTGGATTGGTCTTAGTCATATAAATCTAAACAACATGATTTCATGGTCCCAACTAAACAAACATAAAATTCTCATTAAAAATTTATATAGAATTACTCTATATAGAAAATCATATATCTTAAATGCATAGAATTAAATATTCAGTTCATATTTCATATATAAATGATTTAAAATGTACTACATTGTTCCTCATAACATTACCATGAAAAGAACATTGTATCATACTATATGATGTTGAATTCTATGAGTTTTTTCAACCTTTTTGTGTATATATAGAAATCCCATCGTTGGTGAATGAGTCCAACATAATGAAACCAGCCACCAACATGGATAATGATAAGTTCCTGTGTTATATATTTTATAGATTAAAATCCTTATGTATTAAAAACAATTGAAATACATAACTAATTTTATAAAAATAGTATTCGAAAATACTCTTGGTTTCATCACACTACCTTCATAATGAATATGAAATTTATTTTTTCTGATAATAACCTCATTAATATGTCTTATCACTAAATGAGATATAGAAAATAGGAAATAATATGCTCCATAGTATGATTCATACTCTCATTATCTTAAAAAATACTAAAGTTTAGTTTTATCACTATAACTAACGATGAAATTTGAAAAGAAAATTTTAATCAATATGAAACTACAATCATGATTTCAGGATAGAATATATATATATATATAGCGAACCCATAATGAAATAATTTATTTATAAATGAGGTCAATTAACAATTCAAATTTTTAGTGTTTCTCTGATTTGTTGATTTCTTGTAATTTTTCCCATTAGGATATACCATCAATCCATGCAGAACAATTTTTAGCATAAAAACGAATAAACAATTACCTTACAAAACTTTGTTAAATGGTATATAAATTTATATGACAACACATTCCCATTATTAAAATTATACATGATCATAATCATTGACCATAATGAATACACTAGACCTATAGTCCCAATGCACAATATCTCAAAAAAATGCCTCCAATAACATGTTTTATTGAACTTATAGTAATATATAACCTTAATATTTCCTTCCAAAACTGTGGGGTAATCCTATGAGAACATCTAATATATGTATCCATATATGTTTCCTTACGACTGGATGTTCAATGTGAATCATTAATATGGCATTTCCATTTCCTACCATTTCTATATAATTTACCCATATTAAATAAAAACATATGCCCCCTATCTCAATTAGTTAAATGATGAATTTATATACAACCCTCAAACTACATTATATATTGATATGGGACCACTCATTAACCATTGATATCTCTATCACCACACAACACTAACTATATAAGGTAACATAAAGGATTATACTATAGAAGTCCCATCATTTACTATTATGGAAATAAAAATTAGAACAATGACAATTTAGGGAATGTTGATCTTGGAATCTCAATAATTTGTTTTCATCCATATCCCCATCATCAGTCATAAATCCCCTTTGAAGATCATGAAATCAATTGAGGAGTCTATTAGGAGGGATCCAATTAACTATGGATGATTAACACATTACATTAATTTAAATATAGTTGACTATCCAATATCATTCCATCGAATATAAATATACTGAATAGTTTTTTAAAGGAAAAATCCATGAAGGAAATCTAAAACATTGTTTGCAAATTATAAATTCTGATATAACATTGGATCATCGACATACTGTGTTTCGATACCATGGACATTAACAATTCAACCATTTTATATTCAAAAAATGGTGAACCAAATAGTAGTAACTACATTAAGAAACTCCACACAAATAGGTAAATAAAATCATCAATATAAATTTCCTCTATATATAACTATAAAAAATGAGAATGGATGTCCTCCCCTTATAAATAGTCTTAAATATCCATATTCTGGTTCTAGAATCACAAACAATTAATATAATTATCATATTAGAAAATAATAAATTTTAATCCCCATTTTTCCTCAACATTTTCAAATAGAATTGCGTAGATCTATAAATCCTCCATATATCCTTCAATGTGGATCTCCTCCATGCATAAATATAAATATAGTTCAATGATGTTCCACATAATATTCAACATATTCTGAATATGAAATTACACATTCTTCACTAGTTTGGGTGTTCATCCCTGAAAAATATATTTAGAACAATGCATAGGTCTGACTATGAGGTATCCATTGTATATTAGTTCCAATGTATGCACTCTTTGTGGCTATAAAATAACATACATTAAACATTGCGGTCTTACACATGATAGAGAAAATAACACTATACATCATAATATCCCTTTCGATGATAACTATATTAATAACAATAGGATCCATACAAAAATAATATTTTGTATAAGGAATCCTTATGATAATGAATTAGACACATGTGGAGGTTCTCCTTGTTATAGTAATTTGGGAATCAACATCCATAGAGTTACTCACCATGTTTCCCTCTATTATGTTATGCCCCACTAGATTTCATATCATATCCTCAAAAAGGTAATTATTTTAATATATTTACATTTATTCATTTATATAAATATGAACATTAGAAGATAACATCAGTCACATTAGTAACACCATAATCAATCATTAATATTTCACTACAATAAATTGGGAAATAATGGAAAACATAAGTGTACTTCACTATCAAATAATTCAAACAATTAGATATAATTTATCATACAAAGATGGTTTTTTAATTTCTCCATAAAATAAAAGGTTATTGAAATTTATTTTCAATGAAGGGTTTTTTTATCATTCTAGTAATTTGATAAATCTTTTATTTTTATGGGTAATAAACTATTGGAAATTAAATATGAGTAATTCATTTGACTATGGACTCTCCTCTAGATAAAATTCTTTGTACAATGAATAAGGAATGAATACCATATCTTTTTTAAAACATATAGTCTACATTCAATCATCTTATGTACTTAGATATTCCTCACAAGAAGTAAAATAACCATCTCAATGAAAAAGATTAATGGAATCACAATGTAAAAATGGATTACATATTAGTAGCCCAAAAAGAAATATCATAAAATCATTATGAGTTTTTCAAATTTAAATATATTTCTAGTTTAGAGATTATTATCAAAAAAAATCAACTATTATTTTCACAACATTATTATTATTGGGTTGGGAGAATTTGGAGGTTTACATTTCACTATATTCATTAGAAAATAAGACTTATCAGAAAAGGAATCCTATAATATCATCATCATTAGTTAGTAATTCATTCATGGATCTATTTTTATATTTCCATTACAATTAACTATTATCATTACTAATGGAAAAAATGAAATATACATAGGGGTAATAATTTGTTTATATCTTTATACCCCTAATTTTGATAAAGGAAGAATAAGAATCCACCTAGGCGAAAAAAAATCTATTTGGGTAAAATTATTTATAGAAAAAATTACCTATCAAACATAGAATACAATGAATCATACACATGTAATAAAGAATAGAAATAAAGGACACAATTTAGTGTTAATGACATTATGGAAAATAAAGAATCAATTCCATACCATATTGTTTTTGGAATTTTTATGACCACAACATCCCTGAGAACAATCAATTTTATAGAGATTTGTAATAATGGTTGATAAAATATTATGTTCACCCAATAACCTTGGTATGGGGTAATTTTAAACTCCACTTATCCCTAAAAATTTAGACATTTAAATATTTGGGTTGATTAAAAATATTCCCATCATTGTTTCTAACATTAATCTCTCATGTTTTATCTCTATCATCAACAGACCATTAACTATATTTTTTGAGATTCAACCTCTTGATAATCCAAAAAAAATCCGAATTTCATCATTAAAGAGAGTGGCCGAATATTTTTCTTGGTTATATATCAAAATAATCCACCATGAAATAAAATTTGGAATAAGTTTATATTATATGCTTAAAACTGTACGTTGGAATTGATGTGGATCTATAATATTCAAATTATAATAAATATTTGATTTTAATAAATAAAAAATTTCTAAAAAATATAATAATTTAAACCACATTCTAAGTGTGATTAATGATAATATTTTTTACAAACATAATCAATATAAATTATTTAGAAACAATGTTTACAACGAGATATGATAAGAGGGTGTCTGCACCCAAAAAAAATTAAGAATCATGGCATGACTGTTAGTATGAATATACATAAAAAATATTCTTTTACTGACCATATATAAAATTAAAATAAAAATAAATTTGTACATTAAAATCCCACTCACAAACCCAAAGAAGCAGATCCCCTTTTCCAAATTTAGGACAATTTTCATTTATGATGATGTGTTATAGGATCTGATGAAACATAATACAAAATTACACAGTTGAAATATTATTACTTAAATAAACTCTCAAGACAAGGGTACTATCTATACTCAATTGGAATATTTTTTATATTAAATAATTCCTTGACCAAAAATATTATATTATATTGATCTATGAAATTTAGCTCCTAGACAACATGTCTATCAAACCTCAATGACAATGGATGATTAAGAATTACCTCCACTAAGGAACAAACCTCTACTGGTCAAGGAATGTTATCATATGAAAACACATGTATTTTATTATTCAACAATTCATATTATTTATCATTTATAGTATCATATTATTATATCCACTCAAGCATCATCTTGGGTGATGAAACCAATATAAATTTTTCAATAAATTGATTGCATTACTATATGGATTGTACTTGTGGAAGAATTATTGACCCCATTATAACTATAATGTAAAAAATTTTGTTTGTGGGATGACATTACTTGTTATGATTTATAATATTAAAAATATTTCCTTTCAAAAACTCTATTGTAAGAGTTACTTGGAGTAGTGTCATTTTCACATTCCAACTTCATATAGACCTATAATGATAACACTTGAATTATAAATCACAAATGATTCATGTTAACACATGATAAAAATATATATACCTTGTTCAGAATATATAAATAAATTAAATTATTAATTGGAATTGTTTTCATTAGAGATTATATTCCCAGTATGGAAAAATTGTTTGGAAAAAATCATCCATAAAAATTCAAAGTGAATATTTTTGGAACATTTTAAAGATATATATGTCATCACCATGTTGAAATTTTAACTAAATACTTGTACATATATCGTACACAAGAGTAACAATTTCTTATATATATATATATAATATTGTTGAAGAACATCATGTGCATCCTAATATTGTGATGTAACTTCTTAGGTTTTGAGATTTTATTGTTCTATTGTAATTTCTATATGTTTCAATTTTCAATTCTTATAAAAATTAATTGCAAACATCATTGACATGGTTTATGAAATATGGAAAGGAATAAATATAAACAAAATGATTATAATATAAAAACTAATAAATCTAACACATGAGACTTCTATCTACCCAATGGTAAATACTCATAAAATTAAAAAATTGATTTAATCCCCTAAAATATTAATATATAGTACAGATCCACAAAATCATAATAATAAAATAGTAGAATGTGAATTTATTTTTAAATGAATATGACAATGGATTTTCCATCACATCATTGAAGAAAATATTTTTCACTCAACTAGAAATAAAAATACATTAATAAGTGGGATTAAAATAATTCCATAGTTTCTACACCTTCTAAATGATGTTTCGAAACAACATGCAAAAAATTTTCAACCCCATAGGCTTTTTCTATAGGATTATTTCTTACAATGAAAAAATTATGCGAACACCCTAATATTAGAAAATTGTGTCCCTATAATGTAATTCCCCAACCCCGGTAAACTATAGTCGGTGCATTATTACATAACATTGGCATGACCACAAAAGAGAAAGTCTTGAAAGAGTGATTAGTTTAGTTTCCTTGGATGTACTAGAAACATTCATAAGGTTTATACTACATCATAGAATAAAAAACTAAAAAAACATCATTTCCATAGAAAACACTAAGATCGCATAGACTATCCCTATAGAACAGCCATAATATACTTTTTCGCATCCAGGGAAATATAAAACATAGAATGGGGTGAGCTCAGATTCATAGTAAGTCTATCAATATAGAAGAATCTTTCATAAATAAGAATAAACCTTTAAGGTAATGTATAAAACTATAAAAAAAATTTTTAAACATAACCTTCATCATAATATTGAAAATATAAATAAAAAATATGTCATTTACATACTGACATGGATATTCTACTATTCAAGTAATCACATGCAATATCAATATCCACATTCATAATGATGGAATGCATAATTCCAGGCTTCATAAAAACACAGTTAAGGCCTTGTGCCAAGACTAAAAATAAAATTTTTTAATGGCCTTGTGGCAAGACACTAAATTGTCTCATGATTCCTACCGATGCATTGAGGAGCTATAATGGTCTCCACCCGTCACATACTATGACCAATGCATTCCTAATATAAAAAGTTTTAAACATAAAAAACATTCATCTTAAAACTAGCATACAAAATGTCAATACATTACCCAAAAACTATGAATTTTATGAAATAAAACATCCACAAAAAACATATCACAAAACATTCAATACAATATGGATGTTTGTATCATAATAAATCAACTTCAAACAAACTTTAAATCCATCAAAGGATGTTGACATAGAATAAATCAAAACCTTTTTAGAGAAATATCACTTTCTATTTTGAAATAATTTAAAGTTGTCATAATTATAAAAGAAATCATTTATATTTTAAAATATTCATATAACCTTGTATGGGAAGCTTTAACATTGTTTTAAAGACGTATTATAGATTCACCCGACGTATAAGTTAAATAAACATTTTTACCTTATTTTTGTCAAAAAGGACATAAAGTACATTGATTGGAAAATGATGGAATGATTCCCTTTAAAATATATTATTAAATTTAAAACAAGGCTATAAATTAATTTAATCCATAGTCTAGTAAACATTAAAAATGTTTTTGAACACATTTTTATGAAACATGGATGTGGATGATAAAAATGTCCCAATAGATAAATACTTAAAAACAATCATAGATAATAAAGAGATTGTGAAATTAACCCTTACCTTATACATTTCCTTATCCGAGGGTAGGATAAACTCCTATATAATGGTAAAATAATTGTTATTAAATTATAAAAAAGTCATATACATTACTATGATATCATATATGATCCTCTAACATTACCCTGATAATAATATCTTAGAATTATCATTGTTTTGGGTGTTAACAGATTTATTTTACTTTATATTCTTTGTTATGTGAGTCATATTTTTTATGGATGGGATGTATCACATTCATATCCATAATTATATCAAGTATTTAAACATTATTTTTAATAGTATAATGAAAATTAGTGTTGAAAGGATACGATGGGAAATGAATCTCACCGCGTTCGTGGAGAAGGTAATACATACGTACGCAAGAGCGACAATACCATTATTTTTATATTAAAATAATATATATTTCGAAGTTATTTCAAATATACAGAATCATTACAATCTTATATTTATTATTTATGTCAATTACACATCATTAATATTACCATCCAAATAATAATATATTGAATAACAATTACATCACAACGTGTGGACGGTAATCCATATGTACGCACGTATGGTGACATGTATTTTAAAAGATGGATAGATTAATTAATATGGTCGTACCATATTTATAATAACATCATAGTATATAGAAGATACTAGAATTATTATTTTATATTGGAAGGAACAAAAAAAGTTGATGTGGAAGAAGAAGGTAACTTGAAAGCGGTGGTGAGATATTTACCTCTCCTTCTGGTTCTTCCTTTTGATTTGATCAAAAGTGCTCTTTATGATTGATTTATTAATAAAAGATTCCCTATATGATGAAGGGAGTAAATTTTAGATGGTATTTGGGCTTGGTATGGTAGAGATAAGGGGTGTCACCTTTTATAATAGGGGTGAGGGACACTATAGGAAAAGCTGGAAATATTATTTTATAATAAAATAATTTTTGGTTTCTAATAGATCCAAAATTAATTATTTAATGTCTAATGTGGGGAAGGTTCAATAACCACTCATCCAATAGGTTTTTTATAGGTTTTGTTAACTATATTAACTTTATCATCTAGATATAATTCTTAGTAAAATAGTTTGACATATACCATGTCTCGTTGTATTTTTATATTATATAGTTAATAAACATAATATATACTTACAAGGGAACCTAAAGTGGTTAACTAATGATACACCTATCATTATATTAGTCCGTTGTCTGATCCATTGATTTTTAGGAATATAATATCAATTAATAATGTAATATTTTTTTTAAAAACACTTTTATGTCAATTTTAACACTATTTGGTATTTTTTCTTCTAAATTCATAAAATCCATATTACATCAAATTTTTTTTACCAACGCTACAATTTCATATTATCCAATAAAATTATTTTCTATCATAAAAATTCTAAAATTAAATTTATTTCTATATTTATAATATCAATTACTTTAATATTTCATTAATTAGATAATTACTGCATCTTCATTGTTTCAGAAATAAATTAAATTATATAATGTTCAAAAAATATTTATACAATACCATTATGTGAAAAATATTTTTATATTTCAAATGAATTTTTATAGTCGAATTAATCTTCAGTGTAACCCAATATTAAAAAATGTTTAGTTATTAAATTTAGATTTTAACTCTTTTATCTCTTCTTTAAATAAAATAATAATATGTGTCCCAATCTAATCCAAGTGGACCAAATAGGTCTATATTTTATTCCAATGGTTGTTTTTGGTTAAATTATACTTATCCAATAAATTAAGACAAGTTTTATGCTAATAATAATACAATTTTTACTCTTAAATACCCAATTTAATTTTAACCATGGTATATAAAAGTAAAAAGATACTATTCACCAAAAAATTACTTTCATCTTATTGAACCACATTTTTCTTACTGATGTCAGCATTTTCTGTCGGATTATTTTAAATTCCACTCACAAAAGAGGTAAAATTATGTTTAATGTTTATTTGCAAATTCTCCTAGGAGGAGGGTAAAAAAGGGTAAAAGGTTCAATAAAATTTTTATATATCAAAAATTATTATAAAATGACTCCAATGAATTATGTGGAACCTATATAGGTATTATGAAAATATTTTGACATAAAATAAATTTATATGAAATATATATTTATTTAAATAAAAATTCGGTTTTAAACTATAACTCATTTTCTGACTATTCATCAAAAAAATGAATGTTTTCAGAAAAATATCAAAAATTCACCCAAAGATAATTTCGATATTACGAATCCAAAAATGATGTCCATTTTGAAAGATAAAATTTATAAAATTTCATAACGTGGGTTTAACTATTTAGAACATCTAGTTTGAGTGGTAGTGGTGTGTTAGAACATGATGTTGCATACAACACACACTATTGTATTATTCAAAGAGAAGTGTACCATGGAAGCTTGGGGTGTTACAATTTCCCCTCCTTTAAATAATTTCATCCTTGAAATTTCTATGATATTACTTCATAAAAAGTCTTAGGTGGTTATTCATCATATGTTCCTCAGGTTCCCACATTGCCTCTTTTATCTTATGGTTTCTCCATAGATTTTTTACCAGATCAGTCTTCTGGTTTCTCAACACTTGTTCTCTTGTATCAAGAATCATGAAAGGCACTTTGCAATAAGACATATCACATTCCAATTCTAACTTTTCATAGTTGAGTACATGAATTGGGTCAATCTTGTATTTTCTCAACAACGATATGTGGAATACATTGTAAACATTGGAGGGACTCAGAGGCATTCACAAATGGAAAGTTACAACACCAATTTATTCTAGAATATCGAAAGACCTGATGTAAAATGAACTCAATTTACCCTTCATACCAAAACGTATAACAACTTTACATGGAGATACCTTCTAGAAAATATGATCTCCTACCTGATATTTTAAATCCATCCTTCAGTTACCAACATAGCACTTATACACACGTTGATATACTTTTATGTGGTTTTGTATTACCTATAACTTTTCCATTTCTTCCTTCATAAGTTCTGGGCCTATGAGTTTTCTTTAAACAACATTATCCCAACATGTTTGTGTGCGACATCACATTCTATATAACACTTCATATGGTGCCATTTTAATACTTGAATGGAAGCTATTGTTATATGTAAATTCTACATGAGGTAAATATTGATCCAACATACCTTGAAAGTCAAGTGAAAAAGATCTCAACATTTATTCTAAGGTTTGAATAGTCTGTTCTATTTGTCCATCTGTTTGGCGGTGGTAGGAAGTGCTCAAATGAAGTTAAGTATGCAGGGATTTTTTAAAACATTTACAAAATCTTGATGTAAAACGTTGATCACGATCAGAAACAATAGATTGGGGTACTCCATGAAGACTCACAACATCATTAATATATATTTATGCTAGATATTCAAGTGGAAAATCTTCTCCTATTGAAAGAAAATGTTCTGACATGGTAAGATGATCAACAATGATGCATATTGCATCGTTCCTTCTAGGAGTCTTTGGTAGTCCCATGATAATTTATAATGTGATATTATCCCATTTCATATCAGGTATTGGAAGAGTTAGAAAGACTCCTCTAGACTGTTACAATATAGATTTCACTTGTTGACAAACCATACATATTTGCACAAAATCAACAACCTCTCTCTTCATGTAGTCATGCCCAAAATGTTGTTTCAAAACTCTACACATTTTTTTGCTACTATGATGTATAGAGAAATTGGAGCTTTGGGAATCATCTAACAATTCCCTTTTCATATAATGTATATTTTCAACACAACCCTCTTCCTAAATTTCAAAATCCCATCTTCATATACAAATTCAATCAATCTCCCATCATTCACTGATTTAATCCACTTTTGTAACTCGTTATTACCTGTCTGAGAACACTTTATCCTTTCTAATAATGATGGTTTGGAATAAATTTGAGACATTATTGATGTTTCAAATTCCATGGTTATTCCCATATCAATATTTACTAGATCAATATATATAAGACCATTTTCAACTCTCATATTTTTCAAAACTCTATGATCATTTCTACACAAATCATCTTCCACCTTATTTGTCTTCCTCGGGTGGTCGTGTATGGTAGAATCATAATGCTTTAGTATTTAAAGCCATCTCATTTACCTCATGTTTATTTGTTTTTGGGAGAAAATATACCTTAAACTCTTGTGATAAATATAAATCTCAGATTGTTACATAGAGATAATGTATCCATATATTCAACGAAAATATTATAGTTGCTGACTCAAGATCATGCCTAGGATATTTTTTCTCATGATTTCATAGATATCGTGATGCGTAGTCAATAACCTTATCATTTTTCATAAGGGCACTACCGAATCTGTTCTTCTGATGAATCACTATTAATAACCAACCCATCATTCCCTGATGGTGGAGTCGATATAGGATCATTGACTAATCATTTCTTCAGTTCTTCAAAACATTCTTCACAATCATTTGTCCAAAAAAAATTAACCCCTTTTCTTGTGAGCTTTGTTAATGGGTTAGCCAACTGGAAAAAATTCTAGAAGAAACATTAATAATAAATAGCTAAACCAATAAAACTATTTACCTTAATTATACTCATCGGTTCTTTCCATTCTTTGATTTCCTTAGTCTTTGAAGGATCAATAGAGATTCCATCCATAGAGACAATATTTCCATGAAAATAAATCTCCTTATGCTAGAATTATTAAGTGCTAAACATCCCATATAATTCATGTCTTCTTATAGATTTCAGGATAATGCACAAGTGATTTTCATAATATTAGTGGTTTTGGAGTATAACAAGATAACTTCAATAAATACCACTACAGAGTCATCATGATATACCATGAAAACACTATTCGTTAGATACATGAAGACCGAGGGTGTGTTAGTCAATCCAAAAGGAATTATTGTAAACTCATAATGTCTGTACATGGTTCAAATTTTGTTTTTGGAATGTATTATTTCATTACATAGAACTGATGATATGCAGATTGAAGGACAATCATTGAAAAGTATTGATATCTATGAAGTTGGTCAAATAAATTATCAATTTTAGGTAGGGGATACTTGTTATTTATTATTATATAATTGATCTACCTGTAGTCAATGCATAACCACATAGATCCATCATTCTTCTTAACAAAAAGGAAAAGGGATCCCCATCGACAAACAATAGGGTGAATACATCCATTATAACCCAATTCCTCTAGTTGTTTCTTTTGTTCCACTAATTCCATAGTGTCCATTCTATAAGGGGTCTTTGAAATGATCTTTGATCCAGGAATTATGTAAATGGAAAACTAAATTTCTCATTCTAGAGAATGTCTAGGTAAACCTTCTGGAAACACATCAACATATTCTTTCACAATAAGTAGATCCTCTATTTGAAAATTCATTTCTTCAACCATAGTTATTTCATTATCTTCATCTCTAATAAATAAATTTTAGTTGAGCTATTGAGGGTGGAAATAGATAAGAATAAAGTGGTTAATATTCCGCTCTAAAGATAAGGTGTTCTCTATCATCATCATCAAAAATAGTAACATCCTTTTTCTTACAATAAATTTTTTCTTCATGGTCTGAAATCCAATCCATACTAAAGATTATATCAAATCAAATCATGGGTATGATGATGAGATAAGCAGATAAAGAACATCTATATGCCCTAAATGGGATTGATTTACAAAACATTATTACAATGATACTTTCCTTAGGAGTTTTGGATGATATCTCCATTGTTAAATCTAATTGGAAATATCTAATTTTTGTAGCAAACTATGACGTTATGTAACAATGCGATGATCCAGAATCAAATAATGAATTTGTTAAACTATAGGAAACCATTAAATTACATTCCACCACATATATTGGAGCTGCAACCTCAATAGTTGTGACAACATGATCTTGGCCTTGATCCCTCAGCCTTTTCTGAGGTAAGTTCCCCGGATGCTTAGGACAATCATTCACAAAATTCCCCCTTTCTCTACAATTGTAGAATTCAACATCAACAGCCTCATTCTTTAGCTTTCAATAACGAGATTGGTGGCCTTTTTCACTACACTAGTAATAGACACCCATTCTCATCAGGAACGTACCAGGGTGATTCTTCCCACATTTACTAGAGGGTGGATATTGAACATTTCTCTTCTTCCCCTTTTTTCCATTTCTAGAGTGTTTAGCATATCTCTTTTTCTCTTAATTTTTTTAAGTCGTAAGACTTAGAGAATTATTTTTCTATCTTGATTATACATGAGAAAATATCTTCGTACAACTAGAAGGATTGTGAAAATAAATCTCATTGGAGAAATTTTTTTAACCCATCGATGAAACCATTAATCATACTTATTCAGTTATGTATATAATCTACAGCATGCCTCACTAACCTTGTAAAGTTATCTTCATACATTGCGACATTCTCTTTCTCCTTTTTCCTCAGACTCAGAATTTGTCTTTCCATATCAGCTCTATGGTCATGAGGAATGTATTTTTTTAGAAATGATCCTTAAAATCCATCAATTCCATATTTGATACTTTATCCTCTTCCATTGTGTTTTTAATCATTGCCTACCATTTATCATCATCTCCAGTGAGGTGGTAAACTTCCATGAAAACTTTTTCCCATTCACTACTCTCCATGGCATCGAATATTTTCTATAATGATTTTATCCATTGCTCAGCTACTAATAGATTTTTACCCCCAATTAATGATGGTGGTTTTTTCCTCTTGAAGTGATCTAACATTGATCCTTGATTCTATGGGTCAGGGTGCTCCATACTGGTAAGGTTATTATTCATAACATTAGTGATTTATCCCAGTATGGTGATTTTTTATCTCCCCCAGTTGCATCACTAGCTCCAGTGTAATTATCTTGAGTAAGAGGGAAATCTATACATGGGGTGCATTCATTGATATAGTTTCCATTCCTTCCACTAGATGCCATTTCTAAACAATTGCATGAAGTAGATTAGTTTATGAATCACAATATAAAAATCCGAATTTGTGAAACACTTCACATAAATTGAATAGTGTATGGATATAATCCATTATCATAAATATTTTTACATTGGGGAAGTATATACTCATAAACCCATCATAATGGTTGGTAATGAAAACTAAAATTATCCTATGAATATCCCTTGAGAGTGTCGAATACAAGAGTACAGCAAGGCCCATTGTCGTGCATCTGTTCCTGTTGGATTCCAGATCAAAGTGGTGTTTTCTGGTTTTACCCCTAGGTACATATGTGCTATATCCACCTCCACCTGCTCAATTGCAGACATGGATGTATTTCATATAAAACTCAAAAAAATTGTACAATACCCAAATTATAAGATGTTCTCTATAGTAATATTCAAAGTCTATCTTAGGGTTGTGTGCTCTAATTAGAGATTATATAAATCTAGTTTCCATGGTTTGAAAGAAACTTCCTATGATACCAACTGTAAAACACCATCCCCAATTACCCATAGTTGTTTCATTATCACATAACAATGGCATGATCCCAGAATATCATGTCTCAAAAGACCTATTAGTTAAGTTGCCTTAGAAGTACTAGAAACATTCATAAGGCTTATATTACATCATAAAATATAAAAGTATGACAACATTGTTTCCCTAGAAAACACTAAGATCCCCTGTAATATCCCTATATGTCAGTCATAATATAAGTATTTTCATCCTTGGAAATATTAGTCATAAAAAGGTTGATCTCAGATGCTCAGTAAGGATTACAATACAGTGGAAACTTTCGTAAATAACCATAAACATTTAAGGCAATGAATAAAACTAAAACTCAACCCTATTAAACATAAACTTCATCATAATATGGAAAATATAAATATAAATAATTACATTTACTTACCCACTTGAATAATCTACTAGTTGAATAATCACATGCAATTTCGATAGCCACTTTCTTAATTATGGAATGAATAATGTCAAACTTAATTACCTCATAGTCAAGGCCTTCTGCCAAGACTACAAGAAAGATTTTGTCAATGCATTGTGCCAGAACACTATATTGTCTCATGAGATCCACTGATTCATCGAGAAGTTATAGCGGGCCCCTCTCATCACTTACTAAGACCAATGCATTCCTCATATGAATCGGTTTAAACGTTACATGAACATTCATATTAAAAATGGAATATGAAATGTCAATACTATATCCATAAACCATGAATGGTATAAAATAACACATCCATAGTAAAACATATCACAAAACCTTCAATACATTATGCAATTTTTTTATCATAATATATCAACTTCAAACAAACTTAAAATCCATCAAAGGATGTTGACATAGATGAAATCAAAACCATTTTAGAGAAACATATCTTTCTATTTTGAAATCATTTAATGGTCACATAGTCATAAAAAACAATTATATTTGAAAATATTCTTATAAGCATGTACATGAACCTTTGACGTTGTTATAACATTGTAATATAGCCACACCATTCGTATAACTTAAAAAACATTCTTACCTTAATTTTTTCAAAAAGGACATAAATACCTTTTTTGGAAAATTTTTGAATGATTCCCATCAAACTATTTTATCAAAATTCAAACAGGGGTATAAATGACTTTATTCCATAGTCTAGTAAATAGTGAAAATTTTTTGTAATACATTTTTATGAAACATGGATGTGGATGATAAAGAGGTCCTAGTATATATTCACTCAAAAACAACCTCAGATAATAAAGTGATTTTGAAATTAACCCTTAACTTGTGCATTTCCTCGGTTGAGTGTTGGATTACATTCTGTATATGTTTAAATAATTGTTATTAAATTATAGAACAATCGTATACGTTAATATTATATCATATATGATCTCTTGATATTTCTTTTTTTATAATATCATAGTATTATATTTGTTTTGAGTGTTATCGTATTCATTTTCCTTTATATTTTTTGTTATGTGCGTCGTATTTTTTATGTATGGGATTTATCATATTTATATCCAGAATGATATAAGAATTAATATTTAAGGCAATTTATAATACTATAACAAATTCCTTTTAAACATAACCATTATCATAATATAGAAAACTTAAATAAAAAATATTCCATTTACTTACTCACATGGATATTCTACTAGTCGAATAATCACAGGCAATATCAATATCCACTTTCATAATGATGGAATGCATAATGCCAGAATTCTTAAGAAATCAGTCAAGGCCTTGTTCCAATATTAGAAATAACATTTCTCCAAGGACTTGTGCAAAGACACTACTTTGTCTCATGATACCTATTGATGCATTGAGGAGCTATAGTGGTCTCAACCCGTAACTTACTAAGTCCAATGCATTCATCATATGAAAATATTTAAACATTAAAAAACATTCATATTGAAACTAGTGTAAAAAAAGTCAATACATTATCCATAAACTATGAATTTTATGAAATAACACATCCACTGTAAAACATATCACAAAACATTCAATACAATATGGAAGTTTTGTATCATAATAAATCAACTTCAAACAAACAAAAAATCCATCAAAGGATGTCGACATAGATACAATTGAAACCTTTTTAGAGAAATATGTCTTTCTATTTTGAAATAATTTTAAGGTCACATTAATATAATAAAATATTTATATATTAAAATATTTTTATAATCTTATATGGGAAGCTTTAACGTTGTTATAATGACATAATAAAGCTGCACCCGCTGTATAAGTTAAAAATATAATCTTACCTTAATTTTGTCAAAAGGTCATAAAGTACCTTGATTGGAAAATGACGAAATGATTCCCTTTTAAATATTTTATAAAATTCCAAGCAAGGCTATAAATGAATTTAACCCATAGTCTAGTAAACATTAAATAAAATTTGAATAAAGTTTTATGAAACATGGTTGTGGATGATAAAGAGGTCACAGTAGATAAATACTTAAGAACAACCTCAGATAATAATGAGATTGTGAAATTAAGCGTTACCTTATACATTTCCTCAATCGAGGGTAGGATAACCTCATGTATAATGGTGAAATAATTGTTATTAAATTATAAAATAATCATATACATTAACATGATATCATATATGATTTTTAACATTGCATTTTTAATAATATCTTAGAATTATCGTTGTTTCCGGTGTTAATGGATTCATTTTCCTTTATATTCTTTGTTATGTGAGTCATATTTTTTATGGATGGGATGTATCATATTCATATCCAGAATTATATAATGTTTTTAAAAATTATTTTCAATAAACTAATGAAAATTAGTCTTTAAAGGATATGTTAGTGAATGAAGCTCATTGCATTCATGGAGTCGGTAATCCATACATACGCAAGAGCGACAATATCATTATTTTGATATTAAAATACTATATAATTGGATAGTATATCATATATAGAATATAATTATCATGTTATATTGATTATTTACTTCAATTACACATCATTATTATACCCATCCAAATAATAATGAATTCAATAACAATTAAACCACGTCGTGGGGATGGTAAGACGTACGTACACACATATGGTGACATGTCATTCCAAGGATAGATAGATTAATGAATATGGATGTACCATATTTATAATAACATCACAATATATAGAAGATTCTTGATATTTTATTTTAGAATGTAAACAACAATGATGGAGGAAGTGGAAGGGGAAAGGAACTTGAAAGAGGTTGTGATATATTTACCTCTTCTCAAGGTTCTTCCTTTTGATTTGATCAAAAGGGATCCATAGGTTGGGTTTTTGAATAAATGAAGGCACCTAAGATGAAGGTAAGACAATTGAGAGGGTATTTTGGCTGGGGTCGTCCGAGCCAAATGGATTTTATGGTGTGAATTATAAATAAAGGGGGGTTTCCTTTTATTAGAGGGGTGAGGGGACCTTAGGAAAAGATAGAAATATTATTTTAAAATAAAATAATTTTCAGTTTGTAATTGATCTAAAAAATTATTTAATGTCTATGGTGGGGATGGTTCAAACACCACTAAACCAATATTTTTTAGGCAATTTTGGGTCAATATATTAACATTATCTTTTAGATTTAATTCTTAGCTAAATAGTTTGACACATACCACGTGTCACTGTATTTTTATATTATATATTGAATAAACATACTATATACTACCAAGAGAACCCCAAATGTTTCATTAATGACACAACTTTCATTATATATGTCCTTTGGATAAACCATAGATTTTTAAGAATAGAATATCAATTAATAATATAATATTTGTTATAAAAATTAATTTTTGCCAATTTTGACACTATTTGGTATTTTTTTACAATATTCATAAAATAATTATTAGTTCAAAAAAATTAATCTAAACAACCCTAACATGTCATATTAACCAATAAAATTAGTGTAATTCATAAATAGTGTCAAATTAAATTTATTTCGATATTTATATTATCATTTATATTAATATTTCATTAATTAGGTAATTACTGCATTATTATTGTGTTATAAATAAATTAAATTATTTAATTTATACAAATATAAATAAAATACCATTATTTATGAAATTTTTGTACCTTTATATGAAATATTTAAAGTCTAATTTATCTTATGTTTAACCCTATATTAAAATTTTTTTAGTTATAAAAAATTGATTATAAGTCTTTTTTATCTTCTTTAAATAAAAAAATAATAAGTGTCATAAACTCATCCATGTTGACCAAAGTGGTTCATATTTTATTCCTAAGGTTGTTTTTGGTCGAATTATACTTTTCCAATAGAATTAGGACCTGTGTTTGGTCGGTTACAACTTGATGTTTGCGTACAACACACGCTATTGTATTATTCAAAGAGAAGCATACCATGGAAGCATGGGGTGTTACATAGAACCATATCATTAAAAGAAAAAAAATCACTAGATCTCCTAAACATGAATATATAGAGATTTTATTATTTGGTAACAATGAAATCATTAATCCTGACAAATGATATCAGTATATAAGTACTAAATCATCTAGCAACCATCCCAATTAAATTTTCCCCTATTATAGATGCATCATCCACATAATTGTAATAAAATAATTTATTGAATCATTTTTTGTATATAAATGATCCATAGGAGAAGAAGAATTGGGTAGACGCACTGTTCATAGAGCTTATAGATTTTCTTATACTATCATTGGGTGGCTAGGAATCAGAATAATATATAGAATTTATATTTAATTTAGATTAAAATTTGAATCAATCAATGTCATTAATTTTATGGATCACTTAATTGATGAGGATAAATCATATAAACTTGATTTCCACATTAATATAAAAGGATGAGATTATATTGATGGAGAAATAAGAGTTTATGGCAGATCCTAGGGTTAATTCACTATCCCCACAATGGTTTTCCATTCATATCGGGCATAAAAAATGTGCATCAAAAAGATCTACTGGAATAAAATTGTAATTAAACCCTGTATGTCATTCTATAATAGAATCACCTAAATTAAAAAATTAACATTTTAAGAGTTTTATTTTAAACATTGAGAGATAGTGTGGGTTGAGAATAATGAATATTATATATCAAAAACCCCATAAAATATTACTAGATAAATAATTTTTTGACATAGTTAGATATATTTCCTATGACCCTGTCATTGATAAGTCACACTGTAGTAAGTACAAACATTTAGTTCAATAGTATTAAATTTTGAAGAATATAAAAACATTAATTACTAATTTTAAATTTTTTTATGTTTCATCTCTCCAATAATAATTGGAAATATATCATAAATTCTATTTATAGTATTAAACAATTCATTAATGAGGTTTCATTGACTGGAACGTATTATATAGAAGATGATTCAATAGAATGTAACATTGTTGTTTTATATATGAAATTTAACCTGGAAACTACCATAAAATGAAAATTACATCCTTATATATAAATATATAAATGATAATAAAATCTTCTATTATCTAATTGATAATGGTTATAGAATCCAAGTCATACTAGCCTTGATCCTTTATGGCATAGGCTACAATACAAATGACATGTATCCCTCTAGCAATAAATATTGAGAAATGAATAGTGTAACCAAATTCAAATCATGTGGATTTTCGTGAATTCCTAACTCATAAACAATTATTAAAAAACTAAATTAATTTTATTATATAAGGTAATGTATTGTAATAACTTTTTGATAAGTGTGTATCTTTACATGCATTAATTAGGTACCTTGATATTTAATAAATATCATAATTACTATATTAATAAGAAATCTAGTGTGGTCTGTGGTGCATGTTTCACTTTTTATTCTTGTGATTTATAATATATAAATTAGTTTTAATAAAATTTGTATGTAAAATTTAGTTATAAAAACCAATCCAAACATTTCAGTAACCCAAATGGGTTTGATGATACACCAATCAATTATGGTGGAGGATAAGTGTATATTTGAGATTTTATATCAACTGAATCAGACAAATTACTCTAGAAAAATGATTCCACTAGGTCATATTTTCTAAATAAACAGGTCCTCCATCTAAATTCACTCATATTTTCATCAATTGGATATTTCAATAAATAATTATCCCCCAGTAATGGTAAAAACCCATCTATAATCAACTTAAATTAATAATTATTATGAGATACATTACCTGAATAATGATTTTGGTAATATTAGTTTATAAATTCCATGCCTCTTGGATTTTATTTATATCATTCATTTAAGGAAAAGGGTTTTATGAAAATTCATTTCAATTCACATTGAGTCTAAAACATACAAAAAATCATTACATTCCCTTGTAGGATATGATTATAGTCTTGTACTAATATAAATTCATAATACAATAATATTATGTTAACTTATTTCTCATACGAATAATGAAGAATATCGAGAAGGAAAATATCCTATTTATTATCCACTAAAATTTGTCGATGGTTTTCTTAATTTTATAATTTAATTAATATTGATATCTTAATATAAGAAAATGTATTGATCATATTAATTACTACATTAGTAACACATAAACAATAAGAGAAATAAATATCTATCTTGAATCGCAATTGAGATGTGATTTCATAAACTAACATATAAATTCATAGTTTGCATACCTCGGTGTCCACTCATCACAAGGGGTTCTAAGAAAATTTTTGTGGGTATACGAAGGTTGAATGATTAAATAGTGTGACCCATGCATCCAATGTGGATACTATAGTTGAAAAGATTCCCAAATACATCTTAATTTAGTAGATATGGTAAAAAATGAATTCAAAAAATTTTCCACATCAAGAAAAATAATGGATATCTTAGGGTCTATAAAGAAATTTTTTATCCTGATAAGAGTTATCTCAATGATATTTTTTAAGTGTCAATTCTGAATTTCATGAAAAATTAAATGGTTATCTTCTAATGCATTTCATTGAGGTTCTAGTGTTTTGGATTCTAATATATATGAATCGCCTATGTGGGTGAAGAGTTCATCATATTCATTGAACCCCAAGAGTTATTCTACAAAAAATTTATATCCATTGAGAAGAACAATGTTGATTCAATATACCAACTTATTATACATCACACTATCATATCCTCTCTGAGATAAAAAGTAAAATTCAATGGGGGTGGATCTGTTGATCACCACCTATTATTTTTTTGATCCTCATATGGATTTAGATATTTTTTTTCAATAAATTAACTCATCAAAACATTAATATAATCATGATAAATATAAATTTGTATTTACAATAGAAGAATTTATTGGGATCTTGGCACATTAGAATGAAATTACGATTTATTCTATTATGACTATGGTGATAATTGAAATGGATCCTTCTCATATCATCATGTAATTAATCAGAAAACAAGGTTTCCTCTACTATATAAAACTCATCATTCCAAATTTCATCAAATAATATTTACCATAATGATGGAAAAAATTGGGAATCCAGTGATAAAAATGTTCAAAAAAATATAACAATAAAACTAATTAACATTTTAACCCCTCCTAGTTACGATGCTCTATGTAAATTGAAAACCATAAGTATCATAACGAAAACATGAATTGATCACATTATGAATGTATTGTTCATTAAGTTGACATATGAAATGTAAATAGCATCATCTATCTTAATGTGAAAATGTTAGAGGTTGATACCCAATATTACTATATTGAAAATATATATCATTTTCTAGTATTCTATGTAGGGAAACATAAATCATAACTATATCGTAATGATTTCCATTTGGCCTTAGATATCAATATGCTTAAACTTATCATTACTCACCCAATTAAATTTTTATTAAGTGATCACGAAGAATATAGTGAAAGATTTATTTATCGTGCAACCTATCATAAAAGTGTTACCATTAGATATATATCTCTATTAGGAGGATATATTCACCATCCCAAAATCCTCCCAAACATAATAAATTTATATTAATGAAGAATATAATTTTTCAAAATGTATCAGTTTGATGAACCCTATGTTCAATATTTTATACATGGGGATATTCTCTGCCTCACTAATTGAGGTAGTTCTTCATTTATATTTCATAAAATTAAATGAAAAAAAATAATCTGGTCCTATAATAGTCTCCCATTAGGCTATTTGAATAAGATATTTAAATATGAATTTCAAAATTAATCATATAATTAGGATGTATATCTATTAATCAATAAAATGAATTTAGAATATTCCATTGGGTTGAATATTTGAGATCCTTGATAAATTATATGTTGTTTTTTATAAATAATTTTAAACACATCCAACATTGTCTATCATATCATGTTATGAAATTTTTATTTAGAACCAATGATTGGTATCTCTAGTGTAGTGTCCCAGTTCCGGAAGCCGCCTAGAGGTATCCTATACATATTTGTTCACATGGACTCAAGGAAATTTCCCAAAATTCTAAAGGCTATTGACTAGAAGAGATGGTCTTGGTTTTGATAGTGAAGAAACTATTCCCTCAATGGCAGAGTAACACAGCAGAAATAAACATGTAACAATAGAAAAAGTAGTAATAATAACATACAATAATTAATGGCAGAATACTGAATAAATAAACAATCTGATACACATATATGAATGATGCAATATATGTATGTCTAGGAACGTAGACAAACAAGTCTTAATGATGGAATACAGTACTATAACAAATAAAAAAAATAGATATACTCTTGATGAATTGTAAACCTCATCCTGGTCTCATGCTCTCCAGCTTCCTCACCAATCATGTACTTGAAATATAAGGGAGCTTTCCCTTATCTAGACCTGCAATAATATTATCACTCCGGGCTCCAATGCATGACCTAAATAGGGTGTGAGACTAATCCTAGTGGGGAACCCCTAATGGTATGTTCCTAATAATCAGTGATTGTATATAGTAGGAAATATGTAAAAGATGAGATAGATAAGGATGTAATAAAAAGTAAATAATCCTACAGTTAAAAATTTATTGAGATCTCAAATATAAAGTAATAATCTAATCACAAAGTAGTATCCTTCTGGGATGTACTCACAACCTTACCACTCTAGTTCAACCAAATCATAAAACATTCAACCCTCTAGAAATTACTAACATTCTAACCCCTCTAGTTCAGCTTTAGCAAAGACACACTGAGGAAGAACTCACCTTCAATTCCTCATATAGCCTTTTATATGAACTCTAAAAACGCTTGTAAATAACTCAATGTCCAATTCCCCTTGTGGTTTCACAATATAGAACTACAGACACTCTGAGGGAGTACTTACATCCATCCCCCTATGGTTTTTCAATGTAAATGATTACATACAATTTGGATATTCCCTAGAAGTCCATTCTTCCCATGGTCTACTACAGAATGTTCCCACAACATTGTTTAATTTAATTTAGCACAAATGATATTTGGAAGCCAATATAAACTACAATAACTACATGGATAAATAATCTACATCATATTTGAAAAAATCAGTCAATCATACAGTACTAGGCATGGAATGAAAAGTAGCTCCCTAACAAAAAACGCTATACCAAACAATAAAAACAAGATACCGTGGAAAAAAATCCATAGCATGGGAATGATAACACTATTAATAATAAATTTACCCCTATCCAAAAAAACAAGGCATATCACCCAATACAATAGATAAAAATTGTTAACACGCAGTACCCTGGACAAGGGTATTGGGAGCTTTGGAACATATAACTCATGTAATAACTACGGAAAGGCACAAACCATCTACCTCGGCCCTGTATAAATGATATTTGTGAACCTCAAGCCATGAATTTCCCTAGAATGTCATATATTTAAAAAACGTTAAAGATGTTCATGTGATGATAACTAGTGAAAGAGGATAAATAATTATATAATCATCAAGGGGAAGGAAGAACTCACTGATGTGATTCCATCCCAACCAATAGAGTTTGAATCATAGAAAAGACGATGAGTGAGGGGCTCGGTGGAGATTCATTTCATATAGTTTCTCTTAATAGAGTTAGGTTGAGAAGAAGATGGTTATGTTCCTCATATGTGACACTATTTGATTTTATAAAATAAAAAATGTAATTGACATGTTCATTAAAATTACACAATTTGTACTTGCATTTACTGAGATCCACTTTAGCTAGTCTCTTGGTCACCCCACACGGCCCTGTGCTCGGCTGTTACACAGCCTGCAAACAGCTACTTATGGCAACTAAGTACATGGTGTTTACATAATAGAACCCGACGTGTACTCTTGAAATTTCAAGAATCTCTTATTTTCCTCATTATATAACCATAAATGAAAGACGTAATTTAATAGTGGATCTTGTTTCAAAAATGAAATTTTTTCCGGATATTCTTAGAAAGGTTGTGTAGATAAATAATCCTCAAACAAATCAAGCCATTGTGATTGTACATTATCATCCCTCCCCTAGGACTTGTCAGGGACTCATCGGTGTTTCCATAGAACTTGTACTAGAGGAAAAGACCGACCATAGAGAATCTTCACACATCGATAAAAAATCATGAATGGATGCCTCTCAAACAAGGCGTAAACCTATAACTCAACTTCCTCAGGTTGGAAAACATTAGATTTGTCTGAGAAGTAACATTGGAGAAGAGAAAAATGGATGAAATCTTGTATAGCCCAGTGCCAATGAGGTAACTACAACTGTTATGCAACTGGACCAACCCTCTACAACACCTCTAAAGGACCGATGTACCTCGGTGGAAGCTTACCCTATCTCTTAATCTTCTTGGGTCCCTAACATGGTGCTACACATAGGAAAACCTCGTCTCTTATAATGATGGGGTAGATCACGATATATCTTGCTGACACCCAGATTATCTTCCCAAACTGAGGAATGAAAATCCCACATCAGCTCCTCATGTATTTCTACTCACACCCACACGTGCCCAGTAAAACTCAAGAAGTCATCCTTGCCTATGGTTCATCCAAGAGTATGAAATTATCCTGACACTCTCCCACATGACTAGAACATCATATTCATATTACTACCTCATTCAAACCAGATCATGTATAATAGATATAATTGCCACAGGAGAACAAAATGTCTTCACGTGTCTTACAGGAATCTACAAATGAATCATAATGAACAGAGCCATAATCTAACACTCAATATTGGACTCATGAACCATTTTTAACAGCGTTCTCTATCTCAATGCATCATCCACAACATTTCCATTCCCTGGTGTGTAGGTTTGCTCTATATCAAAAGAATAAAGGTATTAAACCCACCATCACAGTCTCAAATTCAGATTGCAATGAGAGAATATATACTTGAGACTTTTTTGATTAGTGGTAACCACAAAATGCTCTTCTAATAGATAATGACTCCAACAGCATAATACATGAAAAACTATAGCAAACCCGACATCATGTGTTGGGTAATTTCTCTCTTATTGCCTCAACTACAGAGACCCATATGCAATGACTACTTATGCCTGCATAAGCACTTCTCCCATCCTGATTCCAGATGCATCATAGTTCATAGTATACCTCATTCACACCTCTAAAAATACTAGTATCTGTGCTGATGTCAACATCCCATTTAGCTGCTGAAAGGATGACATGCAAGAATCTGACCACAAGTACCTCACACCATTTTTCGTTAGACCCGTAAGTGGTGCTACTTTGGGTGAAAATTCATGTATTAAACGTCTGTAGTAACCAGTCATACCTTGAAAACGTCTCACCTCAATGATGTTCTTCAGCATATCTATGGAAATTACTGCTCTAACTTTATCCTAGATCTAATAATACTTTATTCTCTGAGATAACCTGACACATGATGTGAATCTGGTCCATCCAAAAGTGGATTTTCTATTTCATATAATTTAATTTTTTCTCTCTCAGTGTACACAAAATGACCACAAGATGCGCGGCATGGTCATATCATGTGTGAGATTACACCAAGATAATGTCCTCAAAGACTAAAACGAATGAATCCAAGTATGGATGGAACACTCAGTTAATCAGTTCCATGAAAACTACATGCGTGTTCATGAGACCAAATTACATAACCACATACTCGTATGGACTATACCTATTCAGAAAGGTTGTAAGATGTATATTGGATGGTCTAACCCGCCAATGATGGTAACCAATCCACAAGTCATTCTTCAAGAACACCCATGATCCTCAAATATAATAAAATATATCAGTAATACATGGAAAGGGATATCATTTCATGACCATCAACTGGTTCAACATCCCATAATCCACACATTGTGTGAGTGTACTATCATCCATTGATTCTAAAAGGACAGGCGAACTGCAATAAAAAGTATTGGTTCGGTAGAACCCCTTTTCCTGCAACTCCTCAAAATGCTTCTTGATTTACTAAATATCTAGAGTATCCATCCTATAAGGAGGTTTTATCCCAGGTTCCACTCTTAGAAAAAGCACAATATAAAATTTTTCCAGTCACTTCAGAGGAAACCTTGAAATTTCTTCAGGAAAGACATCCCTAAAATGACTGGCCACAGGATGAAAGTCCAACTGTGAAGTCCCCTTTTCATCCTAATATTGACTATAAATTTGGGATATAACTCTGCCAACACATGATGATCGGGTACTGCTCTTCTCACCTATACATCTCATTCTCCCTTCTGATTAAACAATCCTCCATATGGTGATGTGAAACTCACCCTATGGCGATCACAATAGGTGATTTCCTTGAAGGTAACAAACCAATAAATTCTGAAATTTACATCATATGATGTCATATCTAGGACATAGAGGTCCCAAAATATGTGGCACCCACTAACCTCAAGAGGGAACTCCTTGCTCTAACATTCACTAGGTGTTCTTGTACCCAAAAAAGTGTCTAGTGTCAAGACATCAGAAAATGTAATAATACAGAGCCCAAGGATCTCCAAAATAGAAACAAATATGAAGCTATGTGATGCATATCTATCTTAAAGGGAAGAAGCTAAAATAGAAACAACTATTATAGTACATAGAACTATTGAGGGTCTAGGATCCTACTTCATCTGGGACTACTCAACATCAAAAATATGTCTTACAATGTGGCGATGTGACACTTCCTGACCACCCTGAGCCAATACACCCTATTTTTTCTGAATTCCCAATGACTGGATACCCCGAACACGACTTCCACATCATTCTAAATTGCTGGAAGAACTCAAGTTCCCTGACTGATGACAAATTGGTGGTGCTGCTTTTGAATGCGAAGTTATAGGAGAACCCATGTCACTAGCTGCTGGTGAGAAAAAATAACTTAAAAGCATAAGGTGTCCCATATTGGTATAATATCGTCACACCATTGGGTATCTTGGGAACTGTGGCCTCATATTCCTTATCTCCCTGAACCAGTATCCCACCACCTGGCTAACAGAAGATGTATCTCATCCCCTTGGATCTCTACACATCGACTCTATGGTTCCCTTTGTCAGTAAGAGGGATATAAACTATGGATGTCAAGCAGCCATGGCTACCAACTCTAGAATCACTCATATTTAGCTCTGTGATTAGCATCAGGTTGACTGTAGATTTGATGGAAGTAAAACTGGGGATGTTCACCTGAGATCATATTTAATTCCTTAGACCATCCTAAAACATTCTCACCAATAATAACTCAACATCTCCTAGGATGGGCATGAAGCGATGCTGCACTATGATGAAATAAGATCAATCCATAACTGAAAGTGTACCCTTATCCAGACTAATGTACCCTCTAACTCGATTGGAACCTAATGTATTTGGGTAAAATTAGTCATAGAAGGCATACTGTAACTCATCCAAAGCCATAACCTAATAGAATCTAGTATGTGAGATCACATCCCAACATCTCATCATAGATTCATGAACCATATACATTGCAAGCTTGACCCACATCTCAAGAGGAATCTCTAGATTCTTGAAGATATATTTAATGTCTTATAACCATGAATCTACAGCCTGGGGTCCTCCTTCACCTGTAAAGGATAGATGAATCTGCTGCTGAAAGACCCTCATAAATATTTTCATTAACAGGGCTAAAGGCAGAACACCTCAGATAGTTTTCATAATCCTCATAAAGTCCTCTTAGAACTGTATGCCATTACATATGTCTGGAATGATGGCTGGTGCCATGAATGTTAGAACTAGAGGATCTAATAGTAGTCCCTGATCTGCCATATCCAGTTTCTGATCACTGAACTAAAACTCGTGCATAACTAGAGGAAATATCGACGACATGACTCTATAGGGTTAGTAATACCCTTTAGATCAATATTATCATGGATTTAATTTTAGAAGTGTATGGTGGAAATAAGAGAAATAATTCATTCAAGATTTCCAAAACATGGATTCACGTTTTGTATAATGCCAACACGGCGTGTTCCCTTACGCCTTCACATGGGCGTGTACATTTTCCAACACAAGTCATGTAACACCCCAAACACATAGAGTGTTGTCCAAAAAGACACCGTATACATGAATCCTCTTCCCCTTCAAATGTTCTTCGATATGGAAATGACACACAATATCCATAGAACAAGACTACACGACATGATAGTGACAGGCAATGTGTTTACTAGATGAACATCACCGACCCATGTTGTTCTCAAACAAAAGGTTACAAAGTTCACTTTACACTATGTTTTGTAGATAAAAAAGTGTGTACAAGCATTATTTCTACTTCCTAGGGCTGTTTTTTACACAGCTGAATACATGGGTCATACTACAAGATGTGTTCACGATTGACCCGGCTTGTTTAACCTATGGTTTATCCATCAATTTCGTTAGTCACATGGGGTGACACTTTGTTTTCCCAACATGGCGTGTCTCACCATGGATTTTCCAAGCCTGTGTATCTACCACACATCCAATGAAATGATTTTAGTCAACATGATGTGTAAAAATAGTACACGGTGTGTATTTAAGATAAATAGTTCATTACCGATATGAAGGATCATTGGAATGTATTCATCATTAGCTTCTATCTAATTAGGGTTTTTCCGAATGGTAAGCCTGATAAACTACTCCATAACCCATAAAACACTAAGACGAACATTAATGTGCCAAATTCATATGTGTTGGGGCCCATACTCCCCGCGAATCAAATCCTTGTACCTTATACATGTTATACCTAAATATAATAGGGCAATGATCCACCATATTTGGGTCCATGAGGAACCATACCACCTCTAGAACCAATGCATGGCATCCATTCAAACTAAAATAATCATATAATCAATACACTATAAAATATAATGTATTTTATCAAGGAATTTATCACAATATAAATCATATCAAGCACAACATCTATCAAAACATCATTCATTGAATAATACACACTAAATGGCTTGGAAAGAATGCATGACATGAGATCTCTAGAAAGTGCATCTATGATTCATGAGAAGGTATACCCTCATCTCCCTAGGTTGAAACAGAAAATAAAACCTCTATAATATCAATGATAACATCACAAGACATGTGAATCACCCATCTTTGAAATCAATTCAACTATAAAATTGCAAAACCCTAAAAATTGAAATAAATGAGGTAAATTGGAAGTTTCATGTACATAAGTTAGCTAATACCAGGCACAGATTATTACTGACTTCATATTCCTTCCAATCCCTTGCTATATGCTTGAAACAGTAATTCATGAATAAAAGAATACCTATAATACCACATTGTAATATCCCGGTTCTGGACATCACCTAGAGGTGCCCCGTACACGGTTTGTAACATGGACTCTAGCACATTTTCCCAAATTCCAGAGGCTACTGACTAGCAGTGAGGGAATTGGGTGTGATTTTGGAGAAGCCATTCCATCATTTTCAGATTAACACAGTGAAAATAAACCAATAACAATATAAGAACCAGAAATAATACTGTAGAACAATAAACAACATAAGAATGATGAAATAAAAAATCTGAAACAAATATAAAAATAATTCATGATACGTATGTTGAGAAAAGAATCCAAACAAGTTACAATACTTGAATAATGATCTAAAACAATGTAAAAAAAAGAAATAGCATCACATGCCACATCTTCACCCCATTCTCTCCATCTCCTCAGCAATCATGTACCTGAGTTAGAAGTGCACTATTCCTTATTTAGACCTGGAACAATTAAATCTATTTGGACCCAAAATTATGACCCAAACATGTTGTGAGAGTAATCCTAGTATGCAGCCACCCAATGATTTATTCCAAACTGTCAGTGGATATATGTGGCTGGAAATAATAAAAACAAGCAGTAAACAACGAAGTAGTCCAAATAAAGTAGTCGTACAGTTTCAAATGATTTCAACAATCACATATAAAGTATGCATCTAATAAAAAATATGTACCTCTCAGATATGTACTCATAGCTTAATCCCTCTAATTCAACCAAATAAAACACAAGGAACCCTCTAGGAAGAACACACAGTCTAACCCCTCTATTTCAGTATTAGAAAAGACACTATGAGGAGTCACTCAATGTCAATTCCCCAAGTAGTGTCTTATCTGTAACTGTAGAAACCATATAAAGGCGCACCACATCCAATTCCACCAGTAGTCTCACAACAAGGAACAATAGAAACTCTCTGGGGAAATGTACATCTACCGCCATGTTGTTTCACAATGTAAAAGTAAACAGACACTCTGGAGAAGCCCTCAATGTACATTCTCCCTAAGGTCTATTATACAATGTTCCCATAGCTTTGTGTTAGTCGATCGTGCCCAAACAATATATGGCATCTCAAAAACCTTAATAAATACCTGCATAAGTAGTCTATAACATATCATATAATTTCCATCCATCCAAAAAAACTCATTAAGGAAAGAAAAAAATCATCATAACATGTAAATCTAGACAAAACGGTCAAAATATGAAATCATGGTAACCACATCGATAGCATGGAAAAGATAAACCTATTCCCAAACAATTAATCCCTATCCAAATAAACAATCCCTACAAAGAAATACAAGGGATAAAAACCATAAATCCACAATTCCTTGAACAAGGGTATTGTCAATTAAGCACATACAACCAAAGGAATAACTACAAAAATGCACATACCACTTACCTTGGCATTGTAAAGATGATATTCATGATCCTCTGGCCTTGAATTATATTAGAACGCCATTGATATACAAAAATTAAAAAAAATCTACCAAGGATATATTGTGAAAGAGGATAAATCAATAGATGGAGTTCAAGGAGAAGGATGAACTCCCTAATGCGATTCAAACACAACTGATAGAGTTCATATCATAGAACGAAAGACGAGTCGGCGGCTCTGTGAAATTTCCAATCGTATGTTCATTGCAGGATGAGTTAGGTCTAGAATAAGATGGGTATATCCATCCGATGTGATCCTAGTCTATTTATTGAAATTAATAGAAATTATATGGTGTGTTCATTAAAAGTAAATGACATGTACTTTCCATTAACAAGTTTCGCTTTAGGTGATCTCCAGTTCACCCCACACGACCATGTGCTCGGTCATTACCTGGCTAGAACATGGATACTCATAGAAACCCATTACATGGAGTGTACTTATAAGTATAGGGCATGTACTCATAAAATATCTAGAAACGCTTCTTTTCTCAAAAGAAACCATTTATAGAAAACATACCTAAAAATTAGACATGGTTTCTTACATCTATATCCATAGATGACCAAGTCTAAGATGAAATTATTATTCATATTATTCATCTATGATGGCCTTTCCATTAATCATAAATGGCAAGGAAGATATAACTAACACACAAGATAAACCTGATCCTTTAACCTCTTGAATTTCTTACATAATAGGTTTGATGTATACTATAATAGGCTATCAGTAATATATAGTTCTCTTCGAAAATCATGTTAATAAGTAACATATTTATCAATGGGAAATATTCATACATTATGATGGAATAATTTCTAAAAATTTACATTAAATATTAGTATTTATTGGATTATTCTTTAGGTTCAGTAACGGAGAAGAGTCCCTCAATGATATATATTATATATATGCCATTTCATACTGTTTTGAACAATCTATTAAATTTGATTTCTTACAAATTATTATTCGTATATATATAAACCTCAATGATCCATTATTTCAGTGAATTATAAAATAAATTTTATCCTTTTTAAATAAATGTTATCTCAATCCTTCAACTATCAAGGTTATTCAATACCAAATTTTTTAATGTATAATTAATTTCTATTATGGGTCTATAAACATTTTTCAAAACTACTATGTTAATGATAAATATTAATACTACTTATTTCCTATCTAAATGTTAATAATATGTGCCACTCATTGATTTCATGAACAAAAGTGTCATATAAATTATGAAATTAAATATATTTACCAAAATAAATGTCACTCATCTATTATTGATATAAAAAATCCAATTATTATTCCTCTGAGTCAAATGATTTATATTTGTATTAGAACATCATGTCCTACAACTACAATAAAAAAAAGAGAACCCCAATAAACTCTCTCCAACATTATTGGTATTATGGTTTATAGGGAAAACATATCTTTTAGGGTAAAAAATAAATCATTTATTATGATATTATCACACCATAAGATTTAATCGCTATGGTGTGACATTGTATTCATATTCATGTAGGATAGAAGATCCCTTTCATATTGATACCCCATAATATTAATAATATAGGAGATTAAAAATTTGGATATTTTAAAAATATTATCAAGATATATAGGTTGTAATAAATCAATTTTAAGAGGATAAATGCACAAGAAAAATATAAATACCATCAGAATTAAATTTCTTATGAATTCAATAAACCTATCTATCATCAGAAACTTTTCAGTGAAATTGGTTATGAACATAATAACAATCATGATTCATAGTATAATTAATCTAAATATCATTAGTATATTTGAGGTACCCTACATTAAATATAATTCATAGTGCATTGGATCATTTGATTTGATTGAAATGGATGGGGATAATACCACACCAACAACAAATGTAAGGTTTTTTGTGAAATAATTTTAATTGTGTTACATACTAGTCCATTTTGATTGAATTTAAACTAAAAGAAATTGGTCCCCATCATATAATTCATAATATCATGTAAAAGACACTTTCACCAAATAAATTAGACTATAATACATATGTTTTACCTAGCATTACCAACATACTGATTGATGTGACCCACTTATATAAACTTACTCCATCATTGAGGGATATATCAGTGAAATGTTTCTTTTCTTGTGATACTACATACCATTTAACTACATGTGGATTAAATAGAATTTTTTCCAAAAACATATATATTAAAAAAATATCTTGTTTCATTTTTATATAAATTAGAAGAAAAATTAATACATATTCTCAGAATCTTACTCATACTTGTTCGGTCAAACACACTTGTGTATAATAAAATTGAGAAACATTATTTTAACCTGTGTATGATATAGATCAATATAGATATATATTATGTACAATATTTGTAAATTTGTTCATGACCACAATGTAAAAATTTTGATATCTTTTTCACCTTTCAAAAACCAATATACAAATTTCATCTTCATCAAATATCCCCAAATGTATATTATTTAACTTTTCATTTGGATTTATACATTAGTAATACATTGGGACACCCAATTATATGGAACACATCTCTTATACCAGGGAAATATATTGAACATACTTTTTGACATAATATAATGAAAAAGATGAACCAACACCATTTACAAACTACTCATTAATTAAATCCTTTAATTAAACAATGTATATTTATGTCTATATTAATAATCATGGACTCAACAATAAAATACATTACTATTAATCTCTCTATTTATCTTAGTGAATGATAATTAAAAAAATTTATATAAGGTTTTCCATTAATGGCATGATAATAGTATGAAACTAATCCATTTTCCATTACTCATGAACCAAATCCATGCAGATACCTTTTCTCTATTGTCTTGATATAATTAAGTTAATCTAAATAGTATATTGTCCATTTACAATGATGTAAAATGACATGAATGTGCCAAATAACTTTTATAATTTTTTAATGGTGTTATTTATTTGAAATAACCACATACATGAGGGTTCAGTCCATCATATATCCTTATGATTTCATTCTACGAAACTATAAGCCAACACTATTTTATCAATTTCTCCACAATTATTCATTTACATTTGGATTGATTCATTAAGATGTAGAACAGTTCTTGATTCCGGAACTATTAAATTTGGGTTTATCTATATAGACCATAATCATAATTACTATTTTATGGGGCCCCACTCATTGATATTGAGTTGTCCAACAGTCCTACATTAAAGATGAACCATTCCACCTTTTTTGGTATTGAGACCTTATTCACTTAAGGATCCCTCCCTCCCCTCACCTGGACACCCATCAATCTCATTACTATTTTTACTACACATATGATTGATTTTAAAAAATATATTCCAAGTACTTCATATTTCCTGTTTCAGGTAATTATAGGATATTTAGTGATGTATGTATCACATATTTAGGATATAATATAATATTACACCTTCATCCAATTTTCCAGACTATCATAGAACACGGTCTTTTTAATTTCTATCATATTTCTGTATTCTTATACTTCTCTAGGATAAAATTTTCTATATCAATACAAGATTTGTATAAATATATCCATTTATATTACATTAGGAAACATATTTATATCTAAAACATCTATCTTGGACTCAATCACATGGTCAATTCTCACTAAAACAATTTACCAAGAACATAATATCTTGTATTCCCATCTGGAGTTTTTATAAATATCTCCACAATAGGATTGTATATATTCTCATATTATAATAATATGTTGATAAACACCCTTTTTATAAAAAAAATGTTTTGAAACATGATCCTTTCTTCCAAGACTTATGAACATGTCATTATCTAATTATGTTCTCTTTTATTTTGCCCTAATAATGAAACCATGAAAAGTTTTAAAATAAAATATACGAATAACATTATAATATATCATTCCCAAATACCATAAATTTATTATTAGGTATTTGGATGACAATAACCTTTCTATGGGTTTTGGAAATGATTGTATATTTTTTTAAAAATGACCCCTCTACATAGTAACTACATTTTCCATAGTATATGTCCCACTATGGACCAAAAAGAGTATTTATAGATCAATATTATAAGATAAGCCAAAAAATGTCCATGGAACATTATTATAGTGTATCTCAAAAATCAAATTTGGTTATTTGTCAATCATAATATTCTTTTTTTTCATTAAATTATTTCTTTATTTAGATATCACGTGTAATGTTTACATTAATCCCTCCCCCTATCCAATTTTATGTGAAAATTATATAACTATAGTACACAGAATTTTGGATTACATACTCACATTGTTATATATATTTTTAATGACATGTATTTTAAAATTATAATTTATTTTACAATACAGGACATTACTTTTAAACAAATCATGTCAACATTTTAAAAGATTATAATTAAATCATGACTGATAAAACCTATCTCTTAAATTGATGTATATTAATATTTTTAAGAAAATAATGAAGTTTAAATTTGGTAATAATTAATATAAATGTTCTGATACATTATTAATGAATAGGAACTAAATGTGTAATGAATTATTTTAAATATTAAAAAAATCTTCCCTTCAAAATGTTTTTTAAATATTTTTTTAAAAAAAATTATTATAATTAAATATTTATGATTTTTTGAATATTCTTTTTTAAATTACCATCATTTTTGAATTAATAATAGAAAATATTATCTTATGATTCAATTTTTGGATTTTTTTAAAGAAACATTTTTCTCGGAAGAGTGATAATTACTAATTCATCAACACATTCATTTCATTTCATTAAATCAAGAAAATATAATGTTGAATAATATATTTTTTATTGATGATAATAAGAACCGTTTTATTTATAATAATATATAGTAATTATTTTAAATCATTTTTTCCATGACTTTTATTTGAGTTTAAAGATATGCTAAAAATATTATTTTCTTCAAACAATATTTAAGTTAATAATGTTTTCCCAATTGAAATATATAAATTGAAACCAATTAACGAATGATTTAAATTAAATAAATATAATAAAAATAAATTAATATGAAATAATATTTATATAACATTATTTTCTAGTCAAATAGACAATATAAAGTCAAATATTTTTTATGACTTACATTTGTTGAAAACCAAATTATGACTCATTTTTTGTCATTAATTTTGAATAAAATTATTCCATTATCTGATTTATATTTGATCAAATGTATTCCATATATGTATGAGAATTATTAATATTAGAAATAAATTTCAATGTAAATTTTTGACATAATTATTAATAAAAAGAGTAAACTGAAATAGTTACCATATTGAAAAACATTTATAATGAGTAACCTTAGATGTAAATAAAAAATCATGTATAAAAATATTTTTTTAATTTTTTTTTGAATTTTTGGACCTACCATATAATGCCTAAAATATTCAATTTATCAATTATAGATGAGTATTTCTTGATATTTACATCCGCTAGTTGAGTTGTTTTGGTATTTACCAAAACGTAACTCCCTGTCACTTATAAAATGTGAACACCATCTCATCTAATTTCTACACAAGAAAACCCATATTGTTTAGAAAATACTATCCGAAATCCCTTTTTTAATTTCCACCCAATGTACTAGACTATGTTGTTTTATTATAAACTAATTATATGAAGGATTTATGTATAATCTTATATAGGTTGCCCATATTAGATGTATCTTTCATAACCAATCATTTTTGTTTTGTTTCTTCATCAACTTACTTTAAAAAATTTACCCCATAATTATATAATAGAAAAATTATCTAAAATATACAATGATTTTTTATTTTAATTTCAATTCCTATTTCTATATAGTCATCAATCATAAGGAAAATAAATCCTTCGTTCATGATTATAGAGGACTACATCCACAAGAACTAGTGTAATTCATTTTACCAAACCACCACTCAGATATTTTCATGATTATGTATTTACTTGTTTCATATGTTATTCATGAAATATTGATAATGATTTTAATATTTTATATTTTTTTAACATACCCACTATTATGGAACTCATAATTTCGGTCATGTATACATATGGACTATCGACCATTAAAAGTGATGTGATTCACTCTATATGTTAAAATTTAAGTAATTATTATAAAAAAAATACAATTTATAAATATGATATTTATAACATTAATTAATATTTTTCAATTATGGAATAGTTTTATAAGAAAAATATGTGGAATGAAAGTGAAAAATCATGTGTGATAAAACAAAGATGATAATTACATAAAATTGTATTTATAAAATATTATCAATTAACAGGTGAATAGATGACATAATAATATAATATATGATTTTATAAATCATAATTTGGTTATTTTTTAAATTAATAACTTGTTTATAATAATTTTACAGTCTGATAAATAACATTAATATAATGTCAAATACGAGGTAAGAGTTTTCATCTCAAACATGCTTTTTTCGAGACAAATGTTCATTTAGGCATCTAATTTCATTTTAATGTTTAAATACTACTAAATGAATATATTAAATCATTTATATTAATTATTTTTTTATTTCAATGAAAACCTAGTGTGATTTAACATTTCGGTGGTTTTTAATAAGACAATTCTTTAATCATAAGGGTCATTATCTCTATTTCATTTCTTTGAGGAATATTATTATATTATACATAAATTTATTTTAGTATTATTATTTAATTCCTCGTTGATATGGTTTATAATGAATAAATTTATATTCATGGTATTTTTTTAGTTGATTTTATTTACATTAGTGGGATTATGACCCAAAATTGACTTATGTGGTAAGGTTTTATGCTTCAATTTCATTCTAATTGAGGTTATTTATTTATGAATTTAAGTTGATGAAAATTATATTAAAATTTATAATAAAACCATTATTTATATTCCTTTATATTTTTGTATGAAATTATCAATTAATTATCCCAGTTGAACTCTTTTTTGATTAAATTTATTAAGAATGAGTTTTCAGAAAATAAAACAATACTTTACCATTAGATAGAAATTTTCTTCTTCCACATCCATATTTTATAAAAAAAGACATAAAATAATTTTTTTAATATTTTTAAATTAATAATTAAATTAGTTCTTACTCATTTTATGTAATGACACGTAAATTTCAAGGAAATTTTTTTCGTAAATTATTTTGGATTTTACGATTATGTACTTTCTGACGGCACATGATTCTATGGACCGGTGTTCCCGAAATCAATTTAGGAAGTTTAGCTCAAGTACATTCAGTAAACAAACGAGCAGGTTTTTCTATCTTTTGAACCGGTTCTTGGAATTGAAATCTAAGGGCACCGATGAAACTGTAGCGTCGGTAATTACTTAGGAGAAGTTTTACCTATGATTTTTTTTCTTGGGAGGAGTTGTTAAAAAAAGTGGTTTAATTAACTAGTGAATTAAATTGTGGTACAATTTTATTTCTTACTAAAGTGGATTTATCCTACTTTATGGAGTAAGGGTGGGACCCACTAGCATCCTAACTACCCATGTGAGGATAAATTTGAGGTGGGACTTTATGAGCCCCAACCATTCACATTCCCTAAAACCTCCTAAAACCCCCATTAAACTCCTTGTGTTTAATGTTGGCAAACCCTTGAACTTAATTAAGTAACTCCTCATCTCCCACATTAATTCATGCCAACACATGCTAAATTAATTAATTAAATTTCTTTAATTAATATAAATAAGTGTTTTAACTTTATGTTTTTGAAATGCATGGAAAAGGAAAATTAAATACAGAGTAGATTATTTTATTTTTGGGTTAGAATTGTTGTGTGTGGAGTATTTGAGGAGAACTCTAGTTTATTTTTGAGGAACTTCATCTTCCCCTGAATAACGTCTCATTTTCGACGAAGAACGCCATCACCAAAATGGGATACAACGTGGATTTCCTTCTTATATCTACAACTAGTGTGGAGACTCCATTTCCTCTTTATAAGCATGCCAAAACCATCTTCGAAACCTCACCCAATGATGCTACCTTCTGCGATGCCCGACGAACGACATAAATTGTCGAGGTAGGGGTAAATTCTTTTTTTCATGTTTAATCATCATCCTTCATTGTCCAAAAATTGGCCAAATGTTATCATCGTAATAGGAGGAGATCAGATCACACAAACACGGCCGATTCTCCACCCATTCTTCTTGTTGGTATTCGTTGATGGTTAAGGGGAAGGTGGAAGAGTGTCGTTGCACCGCTCGGGGATGAAGAGGAATGAGGCTGGAGTGGGCCATGGTTGTGGTGCGTGGCAATGTCGTGCCATGCTGGTGAGGCCGAAGGAGGTCGCGGCCAGGTGCGAGTCTCCTGTAGGTGGTAGCAGGTAGATGGTGGAGTCGGATGCTCCAGGTGCACGATGAGGCATCTCTTATTTGGATAGACTTCGATATCCTCTTCCACTGATATTTCATTCTATCCACCCTCTGTGTTGTGCACATCCAGGAGTTAATACAACTGCAGCATGGAAGAATGATAGTATCCTAGTACTCGGAGAGATTTACCGACCTCTCCCGTTATTCTACGGACATGGTACGAGACCCATTATTTCAGGCCTGGACCTTCGAGTAGGGACTGAGGCATGAGATCAGGGCTTCGATTATCCCCCTCAGCATTCCGACATAGGCAGGAGTACTGGAGCAAGCCTAACATGTAGAGAGCTTCCTTGCTGAGCCTACGCCAGCAGCGAGGCCCACCATAGGGTGACAGGTTGCGGAGTCTTCTGCAGCCAGTTGTAGGCATATGTCGCTGAGGTCCAAGCATCCCACACCATTAGGTGGGCAACCTCGAGATACTTGTTCGGAGGTGCGGGGCACATGCAGCAGAACCAGTCATACGAGAGACAGGAAGTGCTATGCATGTGGCAGGTAGGGCCACATGGCTCATGAATGCTCGACCCACCTTGCAAAAGAGTTGCATACGGTTGAGGGACCACCCAGGCATAGGCATAGGTTCGACCATGGTGTTCCTCATGGAGTAGGAGGACGAGGCAGAGGAGATGGCCGAGAAGTGTGTGTTGGGCGACACTTTGAGGCTCTACCACCACCACCACCAGGAGGTCCACCCCGACCACAAGGAGCTGGAAGACAAAGGTAGGCTCAGCTTCAAGCAGTGGAGACTTACGACCACAATGAACTTGAGATGATTCAATGTAATATTTGTGTCTACTCTAACCTTTCTGCAATTCTTATAAACACAAGAGTGAGTCATTCAATCTTTTCCACTGCCCTTGTTCAAAACTCAGAGATTCTGACAGAGCCATTGGCTCGATCCTTACATCTAGAGACTCCTACCAGAGAATACTCGACTACTACACACTGGTGCCGGTAGGGTGAACATACTCTAGGAAGTGAGATCTTCTGCTGGTATCTACTTGTATTGGTGTTGAGGTCTTACGACCTAATCTTCGGAATGGGTTGGTTATCTACAATCCATGCTCAGATTGACAATATTAGGTGCAATGTGCGGTGTGTGTGCACATATGGGAGTAGGTTCATCTTCACCCAAAAGAAGGGTACCTTTGCAGTGTAGGATGGAATTACACAGAGGAGAGGGCATCCGATCACAAATTAGTTGGCAAGTCTCATCCTAGGAGCAGTTGATTTGCAGAGTCCAAGTTTTTCTATTGTGGTGGATCTGTATGCGGACGTTTTTCCTGATGACGTTCTAGGACTAACTCCTCATAAAGAGGTAGACTTATATATTGACATGTACCCTAAGACAGCCCTAATACCTTCTCCGGTATGTTAGATGGCTCCCGCTGAGCTTCATGAGCTACGAGTATAGCTGGAGGACTTACAGGGAAATAGATTCATCCGACCTAGTGTTTCACCCCGGGCTTCTCTTATTTTATTCACCAAGTAGGTGGATGGGATCTTAAAACTATGTGTCGACTACCGTTGCTTGAATCAGGTTACCTTAATGAATAAGTATGCACTTCCAAGGATTGACGACCTCTTGGATCAGCTCATGGGAGTATGCTGGTTCTCGAAGATAGACCTCAGATCAGTCTATCATCAACTCAGAGTTTGAGACGAGGATGTGCAGAAGACAGACTTTAGTTATTGTTATGACCAGTATGAGTTATTTGTTATTCTTTTCGACGTAGCCAATGCTCTAGTAGTGTTCAAAAGTCTCATGAACAAGATCTTTAAGCTTTACCTCGATCGTTTTCACATAGTCTTCATCCATGACATATTGATTTACTCGACTATTATGGAGGAGCATACCGACCACTTGTGGGTTGTACTGGATACACTCCAATAACACCATATTTATGGAAAGCTCTCGAACTGCCAGTTCTGGATTCAGGAGGTCTACTTCTTGGTGCACGTCATCTATAAGGCAAGAGTTGATGTGGATCCTGCATAAATGAAGGCAGTACTTGTTTGGGAGCCACCCAGGAGCGTGACGGAGGTGCGGAGTATCCTAGGTCTGGCTGGGTAATATCAGATATTTGTTCTAGACTTATTTAGACTTGCATCACCACATTAATCTTTGAGGATGATTGGAAAACCCTTCATGTGATCAAATAAGTGTTAGCAGAGCTTCCAGGAGCTGAGACCGAGATTGACCATTGCACCCATATTGAGGCTACCAGAGGAGGGCTTAGGGTATGTAGTTTACTACGATGCATCAGGGACTAGACTTGAGTGTGCCGTGATGCAGGAGTGGGTAGTGATCACTTAGGGTTCATGACAGTTGAGGCAACACAATCAGAATTATGCTATCCATGACCTATAGTTAGCAGTAGTGGTTTTCTCCTTGAAGATGTGGCATCCCTATCTGATGGGAGAGTGCATTATAGTTTACTATGACCACCAGAGTCTCAGGTAAATCATCTCACAGAAGTACTTTAACCTGAGATAGTTTTGATGGCTCAAGTTCCTCTAGGACTGTGACATTGAGATATTCTATACTCTGGGGAAGGGGAACGTAGTAGCTGATGCTCTCAGCAAGAGGTCGGGCATTCAGCTACTTGGAGTACCGACAGAGCAGTTACCGGCATTGTATATATCTGTCGTGGATAGAGAAAGGGAAACCTTTCTATAGTCGTTCATAGTCACTTTTTCACTACATCAGTTGGTCAAGGAGGCACAATGTGGGGACGTTGACTGTGAGGTGCGACGTGCTCAAATATCCTCCGGGCTGTCACCCGATGGATTTTATGAAGGTGAGGAGCACATCATCCTCTTCATGGGACATACCATGGTACAAGTTGCAATATAGGATGAGGTTCTAATGGTGTTTCAAACATACCTTTGGCGGTACAACCTGGAGTAGCGAAGATGTACCAGGATCTCAGACGACAGCACTGGTGGCCGGGTATAAAGAAGGTTGTGGTAGAGTTCGTTTCACGATGCCTCAACTACTAGTAGGTGAAGGCGGAGCACCAGGTACCAGAAGGTCGGGTACAACCCATAGAGGTCCCGGAGTGGAAGTGGTATGGGATATTTATGTATTTTGAGAAGAGACTTCCACGTACTACCAGAGGACATGACTCCATATGGGTGATCGTCGACTGAATCACCATGTAGTCCCACTTTTTACCAAACTGATAGCAAGGCTCAGTAGAGGGCTCGTGACGCCTCTACATTCAGGAGACCGTACGGCTTCATGGTGAGACATCTTCTATCATCTCTGATCGAGACACTCTCATTACTTCGCGGTTTTAGAATGGGTTGCAGGAAGCTTTTGGGACACAGTTATGCCTGAGAACTGAATTTCATCCTCAAACGGATGGCCTGACGGAGAGGACCGTTTAGACTCTTGAGGACATGATCCGTGGATGTTTCCTTGAATTTGGTCGCAGTTGGGAGGATCACCTACCTTTGGTGGAGTTTGCGTACAAAAAAAGCTACAACTCCACCATTGGGATGGCACCATATGAGGCATTGTACAACCGACCTTTCAGATCACCTTTGTTCTAGACTGACCTTGGGGAGTCTACACTTGTAGGACTAGTGAGGGTCCACGCAATGACAGAGAATGTGCAGATCATCCAGAAGAGGATGAGGACCGCACAGAGCTGACCAAATTCTTTTACTGATAGGATACAGAGACCGTATGAGTTTGAGTAGGGTGACAACATTTTCTTAGGTGTCTCGCCTTGATGTGGATTAAAGAGATTTGGTTGGGGCGGCATGTTATCTCTGCGCTTCTTCGGACCATTACAGGTTCTTAGCAAGATAGGTGAGGTTTCTTATCTCAAAGCTCTTCCACATAAGTTGCACTGGGAGCATGATGTCTTCCACATATCTTAGCTGAGGATATACGTGCATGACTCGATGAATATCATTGACCATAGAGAGCTGGACATCGATGATGGGGAAAAATATTCAGAGGTCTCGGTGGAGATTAAGGATCAACAGGAGTGGGTCGTACATGGACAGTCGATTCCTCTGGTGTGCATTTGTTGGTAGCACGGGAACCTCCAGGAGAGGACATGGGAGCGTGAGGCTCAGATGCGTGCATAATACCCCCATTTGTTTCCCTAGTTTATGATGTAGCTTTATGGGGACGTAAATCCATGAGGTGTGAGTAATGTAATGACCCGTAAATTTCAGGGTAAATTTTTTATTAAATTCATTGGGATTTTACGAGGACTCAGTTTCTGATGGCACCAGATTCTGAAGCCCGGTGTGCCCAGAATCAGTTTCTGATGATTACCTCAGGTACTTTTAGTAGACGATTGAGTTGGTTTTTCTATAATTTTAACCGTTTCTCGGAATTGAAATATGAGGGCACTGATGAAACCGCATCACCAGTAATTGCTTAGGATGACCATTACAGAAGATGTGTTTTCTTGGGAGGAGTTGTAAAAAAAAAGTGGTATAATTAAAACGTGAAACAAATTGTGGTACAATTTTATTTATAACTAAAGTGGTTTTATCCTACATGGGGGAGTTAGGGTGGGACCCACTAGCATCCGAACTACCCATGTGAGTATAAATGTGAGGTGGGGCTGCACGATCCCCAATCCTTCACATTCCCTAAAACCTCTTAAACCCCACCATTAAACTTCATGTGTTTAATGTCAGAAAAACGTTGAACATAATTAAGTAACTCCCCCTCTCCGAATTTAATTCATGCCATCACATGATAAATTAATTGATTAAACCACTTAAATTAATTTAACTATGCGTTTGAATTTTAATTTTTTGAAATTCATGGCAATGATAAATAAATTAAGTAGTAGATTATTTTATTTTTGGTTTAGAATTGTTGTGTGTGGAGGATTTGGGGAGAACGATGGATTATTTTTTGAAGAACTTAATCTTCTATGATAGAATGTCTCCTTTTCGGTGATGAACGCCTTCACTGCAAAGAGAGATGACATGGCTTTCCTTCTTCTCTCCACAACTAGTGTGGAGACTCTGTTTCCTCCATGGACACAAGCCAACACTGTCTTCAAAAACTCACCCCACGAATCCGTCTTCCCCGACGACCGGCGAACGACATCAATTGTCGAGGTAAGTTTTAATTCATTTTTTCAAGTATAATACACATCCATCGTTTTTCAAAAATTTTCCGAATGATCTCATCATAATAAGAGGATACCGGACCACACAAACTTGTCCAATTATCCTCCTCTTCCTCATGTTGGTCTTCATTGATGGTTGAGGTGAAGGCAGTCAGGTGTTGTTGCACCGCGCGAGGAGGAAGAAGACTACCGCCGAAGCAGGTCACGATGGTGGTGCATAGCGCCATCACACTATGCCAGTGAGACAAGCTGCGGCCTTAGGCCACGACGGACTATGCAAGGGTGGAGAGACAATCGGTCGTTGGCGACTCCAGGAGGCGGGACACTGAAGGGTCCTGTGGCGGCTCAACCAGCTGACCATAATGGTCGGCCGTTTCCAGGAACCTAGGGGGGTGTAACCCCCCTGATCCACCCTTATGGAGGACCCCACAAGGTCCTCTGTTTCCATAAACAAGGGGAGGTTCCCCCTTTGTGCCCTCCTCGGCAAGCGCCGAGCCGGGCCGCAGGCCTCCCGGGATGGGCTGGCCACGGGCTAGGCCGCGTCGGCCGCGTGCCGGGCCCTGCCAGCCATGCTGGGCCATACCATCCTAAAATGACCTGGACCCGGGTCGAGTCGACCTGGTTCGGGCCGACCCATGGTGTATTGGGTCGGGTCGGACCAGGCCCAGACTCCCTATTTTCTAGACCAGGTTTATTCAAATGGCCATATCATGGGCTACATATATCTGATCGATGCACTGTTGGTTGAGTAGGGATCCTCGAATTGAGAAGGTTGTTTCAGTATATTAAACCCAAGTTTCATGTGCAGTTTGGGTATGGACGGTTTGGTTTGAACACGAAACGAACTGGGCCCTTGGTGCGGAAACACTTATAACTTATGGACCAGATGTATGAATGATGTGCTGTCAAATATGATGAATTCCTCATGGTGAGACATTTTTTTTGGCTTACTACACTTGTGGTTTGGATGAATAAGGATATAGGTTGGGATATAAATGATATTTTTTTAACCGGGACCCTAGGACGGAAAATCCAATATCGTTCATATCGGGCTTCCGATTGACGCGTCGTCTGTCGCATTGGGTTCTTATTGACAAGACAGAACTTTGAGATACATAAACTTTTGACATCGTGACAGTTGATGTATCAAAACCCTAGGATCTTGGAGTGGACCCTTCACAAATCGAGCATGCTGTGTGCGGGAACCCTAGAGCTGTCTTCATCTGCGACGACGATGACGACTGTACTTGGATCCAACATGGGTTCGGCAACGAGGACGAATGCACATGGATCATCCATTGGTTCAACAGTGATGAAAACTGTACATGGAACCTACGTGGGTTCAGCAGTGGTTTTTACTGTACTTGGATCCTACATGGGTTCGGCATCAATGACTTTTGTACTTGGATCCTATGTGGGTTCGGTAGGGGAGATGATTCAGAGGCTACATCTATCATCTCCACCCCTCTTCATGAGTAGTATACCAGTGTGAGTTGAGTCTTGACTTTCAGTATATACCATCGATAAGATTTACTTGCATTACTAGGTGGATTGGGTTGTGCATTCCTCTATGGACTGGGTTTTACTTGGGCTCGGGAGCTGGATCCGAATTGGAATTGATAACTTAGGTATATGTATGGGCATAAACCTAAGTATTGTTGGTTGATACTTCATGTTTGATTCTTTCCTTTGTAGTTTGTCCTTTGTGGATTCGGGGTGACCTACTGGAGTCTCGGGGTCCTTATTGAGTATCGTATACTCACCCCTACAAGGGCTATGACCACACAATGTGGTGTTGGTTGCAGACGATGCACAACGTTGATCGTGGTTGAGGCTTGAAAAGAGGTACAGTATCCGGAGGTGGACTATCAGGGGGGATGTACACGGAGCGAACAACCAGACCCGAGGAGCTGAGGAGACCGTCTGTACTCACCCTTCACGTGGGATAGACAGAGGACGACTCGGTGGTTGCTGATTTACTTTATTGCTCTAGTAATTTCTTTTCAGTAATACTGTAATTTCAGTTGGGTTTGTAGTATGCCCCATTTACTTTTCATCACTTACTTTTGTACTCAGTTTACATAGTGTTAAATGAGCTTGTGTTCTATGTTTTGTTTTTTACTTATATAAAGGAAATGCATTCCCTTTTTTTTGAGATTTATGCCTTTATTTCTAGTCAACAGGCCCTGGCCTATGGGAGGTGGGCTTGGGGTAGTTACAGAACATGCCCCTAGGACGGGTCATGACATTTTATACCTTTTCTAAAATGATTCAATTTAATATTTATTTTTTATAAAAACAATTTCAATTTGATTTTTGAAAATAATTTAAAATGGAATGTTTTATTTTAAAATATACACCATTAACACAATTTCCCTATGTCATGAATAACATAATATCATGATTGTTTTAAAAAAATTTATTTATATTTTTAACTGAAATGATTTCAGTAATAGTTTGAAAAAAAAATATTTTACCATACAAATTTCAAATTGAAATGTGAAGTTTTTTTAAGAAATATTCCTTATAATATATTAAATAAATTTTTATCAACAAGGATGAACTTATATTTTGTGGATTACATCTAAATTCTACATATATTTCTCAAACATCTATTACATCTTTATAAATATCAATTTATTATTATATGCGGTATGATTATCAACACAATTTTTACCATGTTGAATTATAATGTATGTGACATATGAGTATATTTTTATGCCTCACATAATTTTGAACTTTTTATAACGAGTCATCCAAAATAGTTCTCCAATGTATTTGGTAAATCTTTATTCTCTTTAGACACTATGTATGAAATCATATAGAACACCAAATCCCTTTTGGTACTTTTCCCAGTATGTGATATGGTCTTTGCAGATTTCCTTAACTAATTATAAATTCATGTGTTGTATTGCTACTTAATTTTTATTGATGACATGATCTAATGATTACATGTTATTTATATTTATCATCTAGTTGTTTACTCAAATTCATCCTGAATTATGATATTATATAATACATTTTACAAAAATATTATGTTTCCTTGTAATTATTTCACACTTATTTGGATTTTTCATCACCCATTTATTTTAAATATTCACTTGTATATACTATGTTTATTTAATAGATCTTATCGATTTATAAACTACATATAAAGAAAAAATTTGTTTTTATATTCTTTCTTTTGAAGATTTATTTATCAAGTATTACAAATACATAAGGTATGATGATCCTTGCATTATAACTAATCAATATTTTTGTTAAGAAACACATAATAATATGTTTAAAATAATGGATCACTATATTTTATATCAGATTTATTTTATTTTATTTGATGGGATTTGGTTAAGAAAACACTAGAGAAGTCCTTATGAATAATGATAAATATCAAAAAACAACAATTTTTTTTTAATTATAGAGTAATCGGTTTTCAAAAAAAAATACAATTTTGTCTTGATATTAGAAGATTATTAGATTCTATAATTTTTTTACCTAGGGGTAATAAAATAATAATGGTGCATTTATCTAGACTCTATCATCACCCGGTGAATGACAAATAGCCTTTTTGCACACATGGTTAGACACTCTTGGTTTATATGATTTATGATTTAATTAAAAACATTACAAAACATTATGAAGGGCTTAAAACAAGTTAATTTTAAAAAAACTAATTACAATTATTTCCATGGAAACCCGAGATTTAATTCTATACACACTTGAGTTGAGATATATGTTTAGAATATATGTTACTGCTCTAAATTTTATGTGATTCCATTTTTATTTTAATATATTCTCATTTTTTTTCTTTAGTAAATGGATGGAAATACGTGAAAGCATAGAAAAATCTATTATGATGGGAAATGTAATGATTTCCCTAATAAGAAGTCTTATATAATGGGAATATAAGCCAGAAATCATGTTATCAGAAAAAATTGTCTCTTCTAAATTATGATTAACTACATGATGATTTTTGAATTTCCAAAACAAATCAATAAAAAAGGATCTTTTATTGTAGAATCTCAATTGTAAAATATGTTAAGGAAAATATAATCATTTATATAAGATGTCAAAATTATGGGAGGACACACCAGGGAAAATTATTTTAAAGGACATGAAGAATCATTATGTTTGGAAAATTAATGTATAAAACTTATTATCTAAGAAAAACTATAATCTTAATTAACATGACATCAATAAATATTATTCATCCATTTGTTGTACTACTGTTTTAATTCCATAGATGTGGGAAACATGACCATTATTCTAGTAAATTTCCATGTTAATTGATTAATTATAAACTTATTGTGTTATAAAAATCACTTTTGTCTAATTAATATTTTATTTATGTAGTGGAACTAAATTTTTTTGTTTTTGATGAATTTTTTGTAATGGAATTTATAGTATGTGAATTATAAATTATCTGCTTATTATTTTTTCATGGTTTTAGTTTAATTATTATCATGAACATGTTTATTTGTATTTATAGCCTAAAATTTGGATTTAATGGTATGTTGTAATTTTTGGGGAAGACAAAATATTGAAGAAATTAAAATATCAAATATGTTATTAAGGATGTGGTAATTATAGACAATAAAAATTAACTATTTTTTTAATGAATGTATTGGATAGAAAACAATTGAAGTTCTAATGATATTATTTTAATACTAATGTTAACATTCCTCAGGTTCATTATTTTATTTAGAGTGATATAAGATCGATGTTAATTAATAATATTATTACGAATATTTATTTTTTAATGTTTTATGAAAAAATTCACCACACATCACAGGTGAAAACCCATCCTATACTTAATGGTTTTAGGGCTTCAACCCATGAACGAAGGGTTGTAAGGCCGTCATTCCTACCACTATCATAAATGATGGTCTAGATAGTATTATTTTGTTATTATTTAAATTATTTTGTGGATAAATATTAATTTTATATTTTGAAAAATATTTTTGTATCAAATAGTTTCTATTTTTTTGGACTTTTTGGTGTTTAATGTTATATTTAGAAATGTTCCATCAAATTGAATAATTTCAATATCTTATAGATATTAAGTTGTATAATAGTTAATATTGCTTTGAAATAGAAATAGAGCAATTAATTTTCTAATATTGGGTTTATTTAGGATTTAGAATAATTTACTTATGGAATGATTTATGTTGAAATTAGGTTTCTTTATTAAAATGAGGGTTTATATATTGTTGTTGTTATCATATGACTCTTTTACCATTTCAGTTTTGGTAAATAGTAAATGTTTTTAGGAATATAATTTTAATCATTTGAATAATTTTTTATCCCATATATGTTTTTTGTACATAATTCATAAATAAAATCCATCTTGATTACTCATTCTTTAGATATTTATCTGAGATTGATGGAACAATGAATGATTGATGTTATTATACATATTTTGTATGTAAATTCCAATATGTTCATATTCTATATAGTAATAGGATTTATTATATTTTAAAAAAAATCCTAAAGTGAATAAGTTTCTAATTATTATAAAATAGATGGTGTATTTTCCATAAAAAATTAATAATTTTATCTACAGAATGACTCATAATTTCACATCCATGTTTCAATTCTCAAAAATTCTCTCAATATGTGGAACCCTTTCAGTGTGTTATTTATGTTGACTATTTTTTTCATCCACTCTTTTAGGATATAGTTTTATTTATCATGCATATGTTAAATTTCAACACATTGATTATTCAGAACAAATTTAATTTTATAGGAATAAATTTAATTAATGTGGTCAGAATGTAAAATCCATATATTTTATAATAACACTATATTTGATAGAATACAACACTATTTTAAATAAAACTACTATATACTATGTAAATATTAATTTTTAAATAATATAATTATAAATATTAAATAATAGTGAAATGTATGACTAGAATTGACAAAATAATGATATTTCTATTATATTATTAATTAGTTAAATTTATTTATTAATTGTTGTGGAATAAGAACTCAAATTTTAAGAATTGCATTTTAAATAAAAATAAGTTTCCTTGAAACACTATCATTATAAAAATTTATGAAAGATAATATAATGAAATTTTAAAAAACATAGAAATTTATTTTTTAAGAATAAATTAATTTTTTAAACAATCATGTAAAAATTAATAGTGGATTAAATTTATATATTTTCTCATAATGGTTTTTTTAGTGAATAGTTTAAATTACCAATTTTTAATGTATTGTTATTTTATTTTAGTTAAAAAATTAATTTAAATGTTCAATTATATATTTTTGGTTTATTGATTGAAATAAAAATAATTTTATTTATTTAAATATGAATATTATTTTTAATTCATCGATTTTAATAATTTTGGTATCAGTTTATTTTTATACTTAAAATAAGAAATTTTATATAATATTTTAGGTATATAATGTATATGTATTTAAAATACTTTAAAACCCTTATTAAAGTCATATTAAAATGAAATTATAACATTATTAATATATTTTTTAACTAATATTCATATAATGATGATTTATATTTATATATTTAATATGATATCACTAATTTCTTGAAGATGCACTTCTTGAAAACCCTGTTGTAGACACATTTTTTTCGTTTATTTTAAAATTGAATTCAAAAACAATATGTGATTTAAATTTAATAAAATAGATTAAATTATTTTAATATGAATAAATAGTATTATTAAATATGTTTACATTGACATTTGGTCGTTATTAAAAGTAAAAACAATATAAAAACAATTTTACATTGTGATTAACTATATATGTAAAAGTGACTGACTATAAATAGGAATGGAATAAAATGTATAAAAAATATTAATTTATTAATGGGTGATGTTTACATCTAATATATCACCCCCTAAATCCATTATTTTTCAATTTTGGAGTATGTTTTCATGAAATTTACATCAAATTATTGAATAGTATTTCATATTTAAAAAAATTCCACTACCTCTCACTAATAATGGGTACCACCTATCATCACATTTACTCAAATAAAAAGACTTTTATTTGAAAAAACACTTTTCAAACCATTAGTTTCTTCCCTAAACATATCCTATAGGCCTTTATTTTATAATAAATATAATTTATAGAGGTTTATTTGGTATTTTAAAATATGTGGACTGAAGAAGTGGTATCATTGTAAACCTAACATTTTATTTATTCTTCCACCTCCTTAAAATATTATTAATGCATTATGAGTTAACAAAATTACAATCTAATATATATTGATATTTTTTAATGTCAACTGCATAAACTAAATTCAAATCTATATCCATCAAATAGAAAATGAAAACATCATTTGTCTATACGGTTGATTACAGCTTTGTGAACTGATGTAATTTTCTTTCAAACATTACCTACCATGAAATTTAATAATGAAGGCTTTAATGATTATATATGAATTTATTAACATAATAATGAATCTAGAAATATAATATAATATATTAATTGAATCCTTTTATCCATTAATGAAATGAAAACACCACTCGTACAATGATGTAACCTCACATCTCCAAGAATCAATGTTATTCACATCACATGTTCAAATTTAAATAATGATAATAATAATGATTATAATTAATATATATCTTAATTTTTTTACCATAATATAATTTTAAAATTTTATTATCTATATAATTTTCTAAGGAACTTGTACCTCTATGGTAAAAAATTTCTTGTGAAATAATAGCAGCTAACACACGAAATAATGGTAATAATGAAAAATATTTAACGAACCAGTGATATGATTTTATAAGATGATTATAAAGGATATTATAAATAATAAAATGGTTCAATTGTAATTTTTTATTTAACACTCAAATATTGTAATATATCATCATTTGTTTTATTGGGTTAGTGACCCACCACACTGAACTAAAAAATTGTATAAATATATTTGTTAATATTAAATCACTTTGATAACCTTTGAAAGTGAGAGCAGAAAGTATAAATGGTATTTAATATATTATAAAATTATAAATAAGATGTTAAATTCTTGGGAAATAATAATTATTTTATAAATTATAAAAAATATCATTAATTATTTATTATTAATTAAATTATAGTCATTTAAATGAAATAGATATGTTTTTTTTGATATTATATATTTTCACTAAAAGTCAGTTGAGGATTACTTTTCGCACATATTTTTAAATAAAATTTTTGAGTTATCCGAAAATAATATTATAAAATATAATTAATATTTTAAATATAAATATAAAAATTATCTTACTATGTTTTTTTAAATTTGTATAAAATATTTCATTTTTAAAAAAATAATGAAAAATAGAGAATTTTAATTGAATAAGGAATTTTTGTTTAAATAACTTATAATGAAAAATAATATTTTTAAATTTTTTTTACGAAAATGACTTTTTTTGTATAATATGATATAATTTAGATTGTTGAATTTATTTTTATATTGAAATTCAATATGTAAACATAAAAAACTTTTAATCATTTTCTATTTTAAAATATTTTTTCTTTTCACATATTTGAGATTATTTTTATATTAAAATTTTCAATTTATATTAATTTAATTTAAAAAAATGGAATCCATATTTTTAATCATCTTATGATATTTTATCTAACAAGTGAATAATAGTTTTTGACCTAAAATTAGTAGTAAAAACATTAACAATTGATTAATGTGGTTAAGGTAAACAAGATTTGACCCATGGTTTAACTATGAATAGAAGGTTTTAAATGAAAAATATATTTGTATAAAATATAATATATGACCATATATTGACTATCTCATTTCCATGCCTGATTAGAAATTCATTTGGTTAATTTAGTTCATGTGAATAATATGGGATTATAATTTCATTCAAAAACATACAATTTTTCAACTCACTGCACTTATAAAAGGCCACCCCTTTGTACTGTTATTTTAAAATTCAATCCGTTTTGGATAGGAAATACCAACTAGAAACACTTCCAAATATCCATAATTGAGTTTTAAAATCCATATTTTTTATAAATCAAAATGAGAAATGGGATTGTGTAATCTTGGATAATATACCTAATATATATGTAACATTCATCAATGAGAATTATTATTTTAGTTTATAATCCACCCCATTAATTATTATTAAATCATTCTTATATAATAAAATCTATACAATAAATAAAATAGGTTATATTACATAATGTTTAAATTCACAACCCCACCCAACATCCAAAAAATTTGTTATAAAATCCTTATTCTTATGTTTAACAAACTACTAGCTAGAAACACAATCTCATTAATTATTCTATTATCATCACTCACGATTGGGTATTATGATGAATATAAAAGACTATATAATATATTTAATAAATAATTATATCTCTGTATTGTTATATTTTATATATACCATTTTAATTTTTAATCTCTATGAGATACAATAACATCTCTCTTGTGTACAGTAGACTATCGAATCATGAAGTGATGTGATTTTAATTTCACTAACGCTTTACATGAAAGGTCTTAAGGGTTACATTATTTTTTATATGATATATAAATTAAACAAATATATTATTAGTGAAATATTTATCATTTTAAATAGAAAATATAGTTCATTTTATTTATTACCATTTCACTCAAAGAAATATGATAACATCAATCATGTACGTGTAGACTACAACCATCAGGAAATGATGTGACTATCATTTCATAAAAACACCATATAGATGATATATGTAACCATATTTTGGGATATAATATGGTATATATATATATTATAGTAATTATTTAATGATAACATATTAATTAAATAATTTTCATAGACGTAAATGAAAAAAGGAAATGTTACTCATGTGTATGTATGACCTACCATATCCAGGATCATAAATACATCGTTAATCGAAATCATCATTCATAGTTGTTCTTAAAAAATTTATTTTTAAATAAAATTTTTAGTTATTTAATTATTATTATTATGGATATTATTAAACATTATAATTTATCCAACACCCAAAAAATCATAACAAAAGATGAAAGATAAAATAAAGCAATTAATACCCTAAAGAATAAAAATAATGAATGATTATTAATGAACTAGTGATCAAATGTTAAAAAAGAATAATACATGAAATTATAAACATTAATAGGGTTATTTAATTATTTAATAACTTATTTAATAACAAAAATAAATTATTTTAATCTTCATTATTCCAAAAGGATAAATGATTTAAGGAAGTTCATCTTATTTTCCGATCAATGATCTATAGTGTAATGTTATACACTAAATTAAATTTATACACTGTACATACTGAATTATTCTTTTGTAATATCAAGATTCTGTGAAAATTATTTTTTTCTAAATTTACATTACATTATGTTATATAAGGTTATTTGACATAATAGTTCCAATGTGTTAAAGAATTTAATAATACAATATATTTTCATGGGTTTATATTACATATTCATCATCTTTTATATTTTGAAATTATGTGTGAAATTATTATTTATTTTCTTATGTGTTATTTGTAATAATTTATGAGTATTTACATTTTATACACATAATTTATAAGTTGACTAATTATAAATTTAATATTATGATCATTGGTAGGGTTTATTTCATTATCTCAATCTCCCCAAGAATGTTAACTCATGAATTTTTTTATTTAAATAATTTAATTGAATAAAAAACCTATACCATCTCCTACACCACTATTTATGCATGATATTTTCATGTAGTATTTCTATTTTTCTACTATGGTACCTAAATTATCTGAAAAAATTCTATTAATAAAATATGATTGTGTTAATATATTCCATAAAACTTCCTATTATTTAAAATTAATTATTTCTAAAAATGATTTCAATTTTTACGCATTTTACTAATGATTTCATAAAGGAATATTTTCGAATTTTTATCTTATTAAAAATACTTGAACGCAATATTAATGTTTTTTTCATAATAATACCCATTAATATTTTACTGAAAATGTTGGTTGAATATTTTTTTAATCATGTACGGAATGAACATAATTTCAAACCATAATTAAAAAAATATTTATAATTAATATACTATATATTTAAATATTTATTTGAAACCAATTTTTTATCAATTTTCTGAACGTTTATGTATAAATATAATTTCAAACTGAAAAATATGTTTTATTCAATAAATTTTTAATGGTCTTTTTATGTTATTTATATTTATTATAAAAATAACTCCAAATTTTTACTCCAATGGATATATTTTGGGTGACACTATCATAATTATTTATATGGATATATTATAGTAATTTTGAAGAAGTAAAAATTATCTACATTGATTTCCTTGATTAAAATTTTTTATTCATCCAATTTAATTATTCACTTTTCGTGGATCATTGTACATAAAATAACCCCTAAATATCCTATTATAGACCATGGAAAAGTTTTATTTATTATATTATATCTCATCTCTTCATATAGTGTTCTACTTTGTGCCTTATTTTATTGAATGTGGAAATACTGTTAAATCTGTATTCATTGCACAATATTGATATTTGATAATACAGAACATTGTTCATGTATTAACGTGTTTATCTGATATAATTGGAATTATTTTTACTATAAGATAAGGGTGGATAATGATTAATAATATCCCCTAGATGCATTTATTGGTCTCAATATATGAGACAATTGGATATCAGTAGTTAAATGGGTTTCTACCAATCAATTTCAAATGGTCATGAAGATTGATCATGATAGTAGTGGTATCATGTAATTGAAACATGATATCCAAAAATGTATAAAATAAAAATTATTCAGAGTGAAATTATTATTAATATATAAGATATTTTAACAATGATATTGTCTGTGGATTCTATTTATTTTATAAGTTTGATTAATGGAATGTTTGTTAATTTACTCATAATGCCATATTGAGTATTATAATCTATTCATGTTGTTTGGCTATTTAAATGTACGGTGTGATCGGTTATATATTATTTTTTATTGAGTATTCATAATTTATTCATGATATATTCAAATGTATATAACCCTGTTGGAACATTTGTGATCACCCATATATTTATTTCGTTCAGTATGAGATGAACTATATATATAAGATTGAACTTCCAGTGAAGGAGTTTATTTTATTGATTATGTATTATGAGTTAATTTTTTACCAATATAAAATGGATATCATTTATGTATCTTTTTATGAAAAACGTCCGAAAATAATGGTCATTTAGGATTTGAATATTTGAATATTTTCTATTTTAATAAAATAGGAAACAACACAAGCGTAATGAGATTGAGTTCATTATAGTTGGTATCAGATAAATTTTAGATAAAACATTGGTAATATGATTAAGGAAATAATATATTTTATTAAATGAACATTTTATAAACCTTTAGGATACGTATAGAAGAAATTTCAACCATTTTATAAGGAATATGTTATTTGGTGTTTTCAATCATTACATCCCATTTTAGCTACTACAAGTGGATTTGGTTTTGGTACATAGGTACCTATGGTTAATAACTCAAAAAAAGAGAATATAACTACATATAATCACTAACATGTGAATTAAAAAAATCCTTACTATGATTCTTGTTTTACAATTACAAGGGATATGATTAAAGGAATTCACATTTTCATTATAATAAGTTATGTAGGATTTGAAAATAAAGATATCCACAATGAAGCCATGTTTATGATGTATATTTTTTTTTAAATTTTTAAACATTGTGTAACACTATAATTTAAATTATACACAATGTTTTGAAATAAATAATATAATGTGCTTATGTAGTATTTTATTTTTTATAAGTGGATCTATGAATGTTGAAGGGTATAAAAACTTATGGGAAATGTATAGATACTACTTCTTAGGAATCCAATATATCTAGTATTGGAAATGGTGAAATTATAATAATATTAATGAAAAAAAATCTTGTTATGAAAAATATCCATTCCTAGAAGGATCAATAAAAATCACTATTAGATTCTTTTATGATGGGACAATTTATTTGATAAAATCCATAATAATTTGGTTTCAATACAAACACAATATAAGATAAATAATGGTTTATGTTTTCAGATATGATATTTATGGTTTGGTGACATGGGGAAAATGAAAAAATTACACATGCAGTTTATTATCTCAAATGTGATTCTAATCAATGGTGTTTGTTGATCAATAATACATGGTAAGAAGTGGAAATATAACATAATAAATCGATCGCTTTTAATGATATAATCTTCCAAAAATATTTCTCTCTTTATAAAAAAGGTCAAATAAAGAACAAGTTAATTAGATAATGTTAAAAAGGAATAATAATTTTTTTAGTATGGTGATACCTTTACAAGTATAACTACTTATTCTACTTATTAAAACCACTTCTTAGAGTTCAATATTGACCATTTCTTTAAGTGATTAATCCAATTCCATGAAGGATATTTGTCTCTCAATATTTTTATTTATATGATTAAATAATTTTATGATATTTAATGATATCGAAATTATTATCCACATCATATAGATTATAAGGGATGAAATAAAACTATAGTATTGAAAAGAAGAAAACAAATAAAGTTAATATAGTTGATAAGGTTCTTCCCACATGTAATAATTTTTGGAAAGAACACATTAATACATTCATGAATGATATGTGTGTATTATTAAAGTTCAGAGAGAAATGAAATAGTTATATTTTTTCAGTTGAAATAAACAAAATTTACAATGTAAAATTATACCAATGTATGTATATAGGGACCATAAAAAATTAATTCCCAATGAATTCAGTGAATATACCTTTGAAGTAGCTATGAGATCATGTTCATTATTTTTCTATTGATAGAAATGTTATAAAATGATTAATTTTCATGATAATTTTTATATAATAAATATTTTTTATGATTATTTAATTAATGAGATACTGTTTAAAATAATCAATAATCATATAAGGACAATATGGTAGTGTTATTTAATATTGGATTCGAAATCATATGTTGAGTAGTACCAAGAAACGTGATTAACTAGAAGGATTAATTTTTTTGAGACACCATGATTTAGGGAATGATAAAATTTAATAGGTTCTTGATGTCGAGATAATGATTTTAGAATAAAGAATTTATAGATTGGGATAATGTAAATAGATGTGTACTTACTACCTTAGTATTGATTATATATTTGTTTCAAAAGAGTATTATAATATCAGTGATGTAGTTTACATATTTTTTTATTTATTGATTATATCAAATAATCTATGTTTGATATATGTAATTATGAATCATGCATTATTTAAATAAAATTATTTTATAATTCAATTTATCATAGTTTTTCATATGAATTTATGATGATATTATTCACATGTTCGGTATGTTATGATTGATACATATCCCATACTGTTTCATGGATTAGTGATGAGTCTATTTTGTAAATTTGGTAAAATTATTAATAATATTAGTGATTTTAGAATATTAGAATGATCAGTAGGATAACAATGCCAGAAATAGTTTACATTTTATGTTTGATGATATTTAATATATTAACATATTGCATCAACATATGATGATTTATTTCAATAGGATAACCTATGAAAACATTTTTTATATAATAAATGAAGATTTAAGGAATGTTATGTCATTTTAGTATAGATTTAATAGTATGTTTAAATGGAATTTTAGTCCTTAAAGCAAAAAAATTCATTTTTTGATACTCCTTTCTTGGATTAAGTAATGAATTTGATATTGATGTATGCACAACCAAGTGATAATCTTTTTAGTCGGAAATAAACATATATCTTGTATATTTATTTATATTTTTAGATAGTAAAAAATCCAATAACTCTAATTAAATTTTCATTAAAAAAATTTATATTATTATCATCAATTTTTTGTATAAATTAATTTTTTCACATCTATTTGGATATTAGTGTTGTTGTTTTTAACATCCTCATAACTCTATTTTTTATTGATGTCCATTAACATTTGAGTATTATATTTTTTTGTATAGTGTCCATGATTTCTCTTACCCCATATGTTATACTATTTTTTAAATTAGTATTTTTTATCCCATATAACCTTTACACTTCACTTTATATCTTACTAAGATGATGTTTGATGAACCCATTTTATGATCTTGGTTTTCAACAACTATATTTATAAATGGAAACCCATAATTACTATTATCAAAATTAAATATCGAGGATAATGAATTTTTTGTTTGGAGAATATAAAACCCCCAAATATTTTAATAGAAGAAAATTAGTTATTATAGAAAATGCGACATGAAACCCCATGTTTTTGTAACTCATGGAATTTAATTTTTTATATTTATCCTCATTAAGTGCTTGTAGAACATGAAATATCTATTCTAAAGAAACTGAAATTTAGTATTTCATTACAATCTAGTCATTAAATTGGATGGTATGATTATTAAAAAATAATTATTGATAAATATGTTTATCAATTTATACTATATAATATTAAAATCATTGAAAATAAAAATAATTTTTTTCTTGAAAACAATTACTTTATTCTAAATAATGGTTTAGTCACACATTACTAATATAAATTAAAATTATTTTTCCTTATATTTATAAAAATTATTTTAAATAACTGAAATAATTTTTAAAATAAAAAACTGAAAATTATCATTGGCTATCAATTGATAATTTTATGGAATGATTTATTTTTTATTAATAGTAAAAAAAATATTTTGATTAAAAAACATTTTTTTAGTGAAGTTATAATGTTAAATTATATTTTTCATTATTTTCTAAATAAAATTTAATATATTTTATGCAAAATTTACAAAATTATGGAAATTTAAATTATTTTAATATATAATTTTGATGTAAAATTATAGCCATCTTTTGAAATTCTCTTATTTCAAATAACACTTTCTCATTGCATCCATGGAATTTATTTTATATTAAATTTTTTCACATCTATGAATTAAATTAATAAAATGCACAAAATATTTTTAATTATAAATAATTTATATTATCTAATAATTTAAACTTATTTTTTGAGGAAAATTTGTTTGGAATTAATTAAAACAAGTTTTTAAGGTAAAAATGGATTTACTAGGGGTAAAATGAGAGAATAAGTTTTAAAATTACATAAATACTTATGAAAAATCTTTTTAATGGCCATAAGTCAATCTAATAATTTATAATATTGATAATATTTAATTTATGACCCGTTTGTAAATTAATAAAAATGTGGTTATGCATTTTTCATTCCAAAAATTACATGGGCTTCACTCACCTTACTTATAAATGGCCACCCCCTATCCACTCATATTCACACCATGATACCAATTTTTGACCCCTATCTAATTTAAATCACTTCAGAAAATCAATTATATCATTATATGATCATTATTAATGCCATAAACCTATCCCAAAAAGTATTTTGTGAAAACTAAAGGAGGATATTGGAATATAAGGTAATGTTCGTAAACATGCATTGTTATTTTATTTCTTACTCTATAAAAATTAACTATTATTTATTAATCATGATATAATAACCCCACAATATAATATATAATTAAAATTTTTTTTATTTTCATCTCTTATAACCAACCTGCCAACAATTAAATGGTTCGTGAAGTCATTATTCATTTGTTCGAAAGACTAATATCTTGTAAAATTTTGTCCACAATTTTCCCATTACCACCTATCATTGTTGCATATGATGATGGATATTAAGTAAATATATGAAATTTATAAAAAAATATTCATTTTCCCATATATAATTTTTTCTTTTTTTACCTTACATTTCATTGAGATATAATAATGTCACATGTGTGTACGGTGGACTACCACCTCTCGAAGAAATGTGACAAGACTTTCTATAATAGATTAAATAATAGGTGATAGTTTTAAAGTTATTGATATTATTTTATATAAATTGACACATAATGATATTAATTTGATATATATAATTATTAATATATATTATACATTATTTACATTTATACCTTTTCAATCAAGGAAATAAGATAATGTTGTCAGTGTAAGTGTGGACTACTGTCTTCATAAAATGATACAACCCTTTTTTCATCCCCACAACACATGGATGATATATATATATATATAATGATCTAATATGGTATATATAATAGTGTCATTATTCTTGAATGATAAAATAGTACATATATTCTTTGCATATTGATCTTTTGAAAAAGGCAACATTACTCATGCATATGTATGGCCAACTATCTCTATGATCGTATTGTACATCATTTATCAATACCATATTTCATTACTTCTATTGATAGTATAATTGATATAAAATTATAAAAATTATTTCATGATTACAATTAATAACATTATTAAATTATAAAAAATATATAAGAACCGGATCTTTCAAGAAAAAATGAATAAGTAAACAATGAAAATTACATCCAATATAAAGAAAATTACGAAATATGATTGAGGAATTATTGATAAAATGTTATAAAATTATAATATATGATATTAAAAATAATTATATAGTTATTTTTTTCAAATAAATTGTTTAATTCCACTATAAATAATGCTAAAAATGATCAACCCTAAGGAAATTTGATCTAAGGTACTTCATATGCATTTTTATTTATCATGATATTTTAGAATGTTATAAACTGAATTTTCATTCTATGGTTTATAAACGACAACTTTTACTTTTAATATCATGATTAATTTATATTTCATGTAATTTTATGATTCAATTTTATTTATCAAATTAGTATCATATTGGCTAAATTGTTAATATGTGGTAAATATTTTCATAAATCAACTTATTTTCATTAGGTTATATTACTTATTTATCATATATGATATTTAAAAATTATGTGTCAAATTTTTTTTAATTTTATTATATTTTATTTCTATATTATTTGTATTTACTTACAGTTTATTCCCAATGATGATTCATTGAATAATTCCCAAATCAACGTTATGATCGATGTATTTGTCTATTTCACAATCACATCCTCATTATGATTTTTTATCCTGAATTTTTATTAATGGAAATTTAAATACATTTTTAATAAGACCATATCATTTTCTCTTAATCTATTTAGTAATGAGAATTTCATATAGTATTTCAATTCAATACTCTTCGGTAACTAATATATTTACGAAAATTATTTATGATAATTTTAATTCATTAATTTATTTTGTGGGAAATAATTTTTCATCCAAGATATTTATCCTTGAATATGGTTATTACCATTTTCAAATAATTTATTAATGTAATATATTTAATATTTTACTATACAAAATTGAAATGAAACTTTTTTTCATTTTCAAAATAATTTTTTTAAGTTTTAACTGAAAAAGTGAAGGGAGTCATTATTTTAGTGTGTATGAAATTTTGTGAGTAAATAACTATCATGTATATTCAATAATTTTAATATATATTAGAAATTATTATAATGTAATTTTAATAGAAAATTATTTTCAATTTTAATTCATCTTTTATTTTTAATATTGTGATTTTTAAAATGAGAATGATATTTTATTGAACAAAGATTTTAGATTTATTTTTATGGAATTTTTATTATTCAATGAAATAAACCATTTAATATAAAATTAATTTTTAAATGTTATATTGATACAATAATTATTATTTCTATTGATAATTTTAAAATATTTTGACTTATAAAATAATTGACATTCACTTCTGTGATTAATATTTTTAGATAGTATGTTCGCGTTGAATTACTGTCCATCCATTGATTATTGGATATAAAATTTCCAATATGTATCCATATTATTTAACATTTATATTTATATTGATTAAATCTTATCTGATTTATGTATATTTCATTCTACTTTTGTCACGACCCATCCTCGGGGGTCGTGTAATGACTACACCAATCCCACCTTCCCTAGGAAAGGGGCTGCCAACTACAACCAAATGCATAATCCCAAAAAAGGAAGTCATTATCCCATAACCTCTAACACACACACTCAGTCTGAACACAAGATGAAGTGGAAAAAACTGAAAGGATAAATATGTAAAACTTAATACAAATGTAAGTACTAAAAGGAAAGGGGACAGAAATACTAGCCCAATAGTAAATTACAATTTTAGAAAAGTAAACAGCAACTACTGAGTCATCCTCCGAGAATCCCACCTGAAGGGTGGGTATAGATGGCCTCCACAGCACCTCAGATATGACTGTCTGCTCTAGGTACTTCTCACCAAGTGGTCCACCACCGAGTATCATCCATCTCCACAACACTCTGACTCGATATGTGTTGTTCGTCATCTGTAACCAACATAATGAAGTGTGGGCGTTACCCGTGCAGGGGTGAGTATAACGATACTCAGTAAGGACCCCAAGACCCCCGAAGGTCTCCCACAATCCACGAAAGATAAACCACAAAATAAATATTCAATCACAAAGTATCATCCTACTCTACGTAGGTATATGCCCACACATATACCTATGTTACGAGTCACCGTTTAGCTCCAACCCTCGAGCCAAAGCACAACCTAGAACACAAAAGAATGTAACGTCAATCACATCGATGATAATGATTGAATGTTAAAAATCAGCTCACCCAAGTATAAATATTTCATATAACGATAGAGATGATCAGTTTTAGTCACTGATTCATCTATGCTATCGAAACCACGTAGGATCCATGTACAGAATTCGTCATTGTTGAACCCACATAGGATCCCATTATAGTAGTCCTCGCTACCGAACCCAAGTAGGATTCATGTATAGTAGTTGTCGCTGCCGAACCCACGAAGGATCCAAGTACAATAGTCGCCACTGCCGAACCCACAGAATATTCCAGTAAAGTAGTCATCTTTGTCGAACCCACTACGGATCCCAGTACAGTAGTCGTCATAGCTACATCAATCTTTTGGTTCCCGCACACAACACGCTTGATTCCATGAGTTTTTGAACATCAAGAAAAGGTGTCGATACATCAACAAACATGAATTATAGAGCTGATGTATCCCAAAATTCCATCTCATCATAAAGAACCCATTGCAAAAGACTGCACATCAATCAGATGCTCGGTCTAAGAGTTATAAGGGTTTCCTCTCTGAGGCCCCGGTTGGTTTCAGAATCAAAACAACCCGGTCAAACACATACATCACCAATACATTGAGTGTGATATACCAGAACTACTGTCTCAATACAAGGAATCAAACCCAACTGATGGTGCATCGATCCGAGGTCTGTAGCTCATGTTATGATCGAAAACCCAAAAGTAGCCAGTAGAAGGGGGTCTCGGTCCGGTCCGACCCATCCCCACCAGCCCTAGGTCGGACTGAATCGGGCGACCTGACCTGATTCTGGGTCTGTCCCAGTTGGGCACGGCCTGGCACGAAAGTTGTGGCCTGGCCCACACAGCTGGCGGCCAGACACACGTGCAGGCGGCCCGACCAGAACGGCTGGCGTCCCGACCCCGGCGGCTGGCGGCACGACCCACATGCTGGAAGCCCTTGCCAAGTGCAGAGTGGAGGGGGTGGGGGCATCACCCGGTTCTTCAAAATTGCGGCGCTATCTGGCACCACCCTTGCCTCCTAAAACCCAAAGACACAGGTTCCGCACAACCGTCGCGTTCGGTCCCACGGTGGGCCTCCGCTGGTAGCATACGAGGGGCGCTGCTGCACCCGGGAAGCTTGTCGGTGCTGACCCTCGCATCTAGTTGTCAGCGCCGTCGTGCTGGTGAACCCCACTGTCGCGCTTCTCTACGGGCCACTGGAGTAGTTCTGGTGGTCCGTTTTTCCTTCTGTCTGCACCAACAGCCTTTTCGGGTCCATCCCTTTACTACGATGACCTCAAAAAGTTTTTCCCCTTCTGTTCACCACAACCAAAATAACCGCAATCCAATATTGGCTAATCAGGCCATGTTCATTTGTCCCGAAGCCTTCGCATTAGGCGATAACAAAATACTGATGGCAATCCAAAGCATTCAATAAATAATGGGGGACAATTTTATTCAATTAAAATTGATCATAACCCCCAAACTCATTTCTCATTCATAGATTAAGATTCATGGAGGCAATGTCAATTCGTTGATGTAAGGAAAAAATGAGTCGAGGATGGTGCATCATCGGCGTTCCTTGCAGGCGGCTCATTCTCTTTTGGCTTGGCCAAAAATCGAAGTACAAGTTCGTCGTTCTTCGACGGTTCTTCATTGGAAGGATGAAGCTCTCCTATCTCCAGCCTTTCCAAAGGATTATACCAAAAATAAAAGAAAATAGAGGTGTTCTCTGTTAATCCTTTCACAAAGAAACACATTCATTTGATTAATTAAACGAGGTGACACATTTAATTAATTATAAGGAAAGGTTCAAATTAAAGTCGTAGTGGAGGTGGAGAGTCCCAATTAATGAGGGGAGGTGTCAAATTTACTAAGGATAGTTAATTGGGAGTTTAAGCGGAAGTTGAGGGGTTTGATCTCGTGTGGGACCCACCACACATTATCCTCTCATGGGAGGTTATGTGGGGTGTCAGCCCCACCTCCAACAACCCTTTAGAGGAAATAACCACCACTTAAAATATAAATTTTTAACACAACAATATTATTTAATTTGTTATGAATCACTAACTATAACATCTAATCTCGACCAAACGCAACTACGGTAAAGGTTTCCTTAAGAGAATACTAGCGTTGTGAGTTCATAGGTGTCCTTGGATTTAAATTCTAAGAACTAGTTCGAAATATAGAAAAACTCACACATATGATTACTAAACGTACCTAACAAAACTCAAGAAATTGATTTTGGGCACACCGGGCCTCAGAATCAGGCGCTGTCAGAAACTGCAGACTCATAAAATTCCAAAGAATTTATGAAAAAAAAATTCCTTGAAATTTCTGGGTATTTACATTACCACCACCTCTGGGCTTTATGTCCCCATAAATCTACAACACACACTAGGGAAAACAAATGGGGATACTGATAATGCATCTGAGCCTCCCGCTCTCATGTGCTCTCCTAGAGGTTCTCGTGCTGCCAGCGGATGCATGTCAGATGAATTAGCCGTCCACATAAGACCAGGTCTTATGGATCCGCTATCTCCACTGGGACCTATGTGAATGTGACCCCATCTTCAATGTCTATCTCCCTGTGGTCGATGATGTGGGATGGGTCGTGCACGTATCTCCTCAGTTGAGACACGTGGAATACGTCAGGCACCCGATGTAACTAAGGAGGAAGGGCTATGCGGTAATCCACCTCGCCTACTTTACTGAGGACATAGAACAACCCAATGAAATACATGGATAAATTTCCGCCCTGACCAATTCATTGTAGACCGCATCAAGATGAGACCCGTAGGAAGACGTGGTCGCCATCCTCGAACTCCAGTGGCCTCGAACTCCAGTGGCCTCCGCCTCCCCCTTCATCGAGATATGAAGACATGGCCATTGATTGTTTTTTAATAATTTAGTTACATTATATATTATATATTATGAATTATTTTTTATTTCTAATGAATAGTTTCTTTTATGTATGTATTTTGTTATCCAATCTACTAAACTGGTTAGCCCAATGATATTTTATTTTTTTCGTTATGTCAATTTCATTAATTAAGAACTCTATCATGGAAACATAGGTTGGTGTATTTACATAAAAAATGATTACAACCATTATACATGAGTTTAAATTATATTCCACTAAACTAATGTTTTAGGTAATAGTTTTCATAAAAAAACCTAATTTGATAAAAATAATCATTTATGTTTCTATTTTATTTTAAAGGGTTTTTATACAAATAATTGAATATGAAGTATCAATTATTATTATTTCTCTTTAAACATTAACTTCAACTTCAATATCTATCATTTCCATAATATTTTTAAAATTAGTAACCAATTTCATTTATGTGGAGTATCTACTTCCCCAAAGTTATATTATATCAAGAATAAATTTATATTAATAATCGTTAATGAATCAAAAGTATTTATTTCCTTAATTTGGCGTATTAATTAAAATGTACCAAATTAGTAAGGGTTAAGGAATGGTTCTCATTTTAATGGGTATTGATTATTATTTAATCCCTATTGAAGTAAAATATTAACTATTTTATAAAAACCTATTTTATTTCAAACTCATATATTTATAGATTAAATTATCATTTAATTTTACCATTTTCTTCTTTTGGGTACTTGATTTGATTTGAAAATATGTTTAAGAGAACCTAGATTTATATTCTATTACGATGGATAATTATCTTTCTTCCATATCCATAGTTTCCAAAAAATTATTTATAGGATATTTTTAAATTTTATTAATGATTAATTAAATAAACTTTTATCAATATATAAATGTTTATCAAATTTTTTAAAAATATTATTTATTCCATTTTCGAAATATGGAACATTCTATAATTTTTATAAAAATGAGAAAGTAATGATTTATTTTACTATATACGACATGAAATAAATTTCATACCATCATTTCCTATAAATTATTTTAATCTTAATTTATAATTTTCTGCGTTTCATATCTTTTATAATGCTTTCAATAATATTTTTTTTAACTTATTATATTCCAACGTTTTAATTTAAAATTAAAAATCATATTTCCACTAAAAATACTAAATGCCTTCTTTTAGTAACATTTTCATCCATCAAGATAACATTTAATGTTATAGATTGATTATGAATTATATATATATATACATATATTACATATGTTTATTTTTCATTCTCCCATATATTTATAGGTTAATACTTATGATATTTTTATTCCAAAAATTCCATATATATTAAGTATTCGTTGATTATGATTTCTATCCGGATTATATAACCCATTCCTATCCATGGGTAATGGTTATGTATATTCTATTTAATTGATTTTTTTGTGGAACAAAAATCCATGGCATTGTTATCATGAGTTCCCCTAAATAGTAAATCAATAAATTGAATAAAGGTTTAATATCATTATATTTTATATATGTAATTAGGCCATAATCATTTTCTACTATGAGATGTTTTCCACCATGTGATATTTTCTTCATAGTTGTCACTCTCTACTATTTACAGCATATTTTTTAAAATAAATTTCATATGATCGTAGGATAAAATGAGACTATACTCAATATGATATTAATATATGTGGTTACTCATGCTTCTTCTCTCTTATGAAATCATGTTATACATTTGAATCACACATTATGTTTCTATATCATGTATACTCCCATATTGCTATTATTATCCCACCTAGTAATTTATTTACTACCTAGTTTATTCAATGTAGTTTTTGGAGCTAAAATGGATTAATGTGGTAAAAAATTAGAAAATAAATAATATGTTATGTTTTATTATTTTTTATGTTGTTTGTATATATTTTTCCAAATTCAGTTTGAGTCATGACCATTAGGTAGAAATTATGGATTTTAACTATAAATATCATGAAAAAATATTTGTTTATAGAATGGGTCACTATATTTAATATGAAATTTGACTACATCAACATTATTATAGGGTTATTTTATGTCAGTGTAAGACCGTTCTCAATTATTGATGTTTATCACATTGACATTATATTTATATAGATATCATTATCCTTTTTAGAGTTTTTTAAGCACAAACAATTCATTTAATTATTTTGGGAAATATTACCATAAAAATAATAAATACTCCAAATATAATATTTTCATGTATGATAATTATTTGAATGAATTCTAGGATGTTATATTTTTCTTCTATATAAGTCATGTATCGTCACCCCTAATTTAGTCAATTATATATGTTATTCAACCTCCAACATCATTTGGTTATTTCTATTTTACATTATATATCAATCATCATTTTACGGAATAAAATACAATAAACTAATGATGGAAATTTACATCATACATATGAAGATGAAAAATAGAAAAGGGTATGATTTAAAATATTATATCAATAATCATCAAGAAAAATATAATTATATCATAGAAACAAAATAGAGTTTTTGAAAAAGAAAATATGAAAAAATATATTTTTAAAAACCTATGATTTATGTCTTATGAAAATTCTAATTGTGTTCCTACTAATACATTCTCTCACATTTATTTTGTGAATTTTTGGGAATAAATATAAATAATAAAATCTTTTATGAACAACCATTAATCCCCTATATTTGTTTTCTGGATCTCTAGGATTATAGATCATCAAAAATTTCAGAGCGATTTTTTACTCAGAAATACATATTGATTCTGATAATCTATGTAGAGTCATCAAAGATATAATTACATGATGGATTATATGACTATGGTTATATAATTTGATCTTTTATTCAACTAATAATAAATATGCTTGGTTTGTAGAAAATAATGAATTCTATAATGAATCCATATGGCCTATATAACAATTATTCCATACCTTCATAATGGATCAAAAACTTTGTTAATCCATATGCATACAAAATGTATCACCACATTGGTTTGAGATACATATCTTACTAGAAATCACATGAATACTACATTCATGAATCGAATGATATTTATGTATTGAAACAAAAAAATTAAAATTACCTCACAATCAAATTATTTTTTTCTTTAATGAATCTATATCTGAAGGGAAATTTTGATGGAACCTAGAAATTTATGCCATACAGTTTTCAATGAAATTATTTATGTGGTCCCAATATAGATATAAATAGACATATTGAGTAAAAATTTATATTAATATATATATATGATGAAAATTATATCTCTTTATATAGTATGTTTCTCACTCACTAAGGGGTGTAGATTCTTAAAAAACATTAGTTTGTCTCAAGACTTGGGGATGAATATCTATTTCAATGAGTATACTATTTATTTTCATAATTACTAATGAAACTAGCACTGAAACCTTGAATCCCAATCACTGGGGTCTTTTATACATTTTCCATCCTTAAAGCATACCTATTTTATATTAAAGGCATAAATTAGGTCATAATTCGATTCAATTTATTTTATTATACCTCTGAAGAATCCAAAACATGTGCTATGACCAATGGATATAGACATTAAATTTAGAAATTAATTTTAATATAATGGATATGGGGATTCAAAAAAAGACTAAGTGGATTTAATAAAAAATACACTAATGGATCACCATTTGTGTAGGTGCCACATAATTACATTGTGAAATTGTAAAATTTTTATAGGGAACCAATATGATTCAACTGTAGGTATTAATGTAGTATTTTTATCAACAATATGAAGTTTGGAAACGTTTTAAATTTTTTATTGTTTAGATTAATGTACAAAAGAATGTAGAAATTCATAGTTTCATGAGAATATTAAATTTGGATATGATAATATATCATATATCTGTACATGAATGTAACTATTATGATTAATGAATGTAAAGAGGAAAATACATAGTAGTCAATATGAGGTGGTTAACAAGTAAATTTAACTAGACAATAGTTAATTTATAAATGTTATTTTTTAATGGAAACCATATAATCGTGTATATATCAATAAAGTTCATAATGGTCACTATGATATAATATATCAGCATTGGCTAAAATGAAATGGATATTTAGAAACATTTTTTTGGTAAACAACTTTGAGATAAATAAGAATAATTTTGATCATAAATATGGTACACTTGTCTATATTTCCAATTTTATACCACATAATCAACATTCCATTATTAATAATTGAATATGATTGGTAATCCCACCATCTATGTATTATTATATACATTAATAATCATATATTACTACTAAAATACTGATTTTCATGAATATTCTCTCACTATACTATAGTTATCATTACATGATAAAATTACATATATATTTATAAAGATATTGTAAAATCTATTACTCTAGAAACTAAAATAAAATCGTTATATTATATTCATGGAATAAAATAAAAGTGCTTATAAAAGGTCAAAAATCATAGTAATCTCAGAGTTTTATAAACATATAGACATCAAATTTCAATACATAATATAGAACATAAAAAATCTGAGATAATTATTACAAATTTTTTCATATCACAAAATATTACATTCGATTTAACTATAGGATTTCAAGGGAAAGATAAAAAGTGGTATATTAGATGCTCAATAAGCTGTATCATATTGTAGAAACTCGCAGAAGATAAATAATAAAAATGTGATATAACAGGAATAAATTAACAAAATGGATCCTTAATCAACTAGGAACTAAGGTAATGTGATATCGATGATAATAAACGAATACATGGATAAACAAATAATTGATATTATAACGGGTGATTGAATAACGAATTTTATAAATATATCTTCTCAAGGATCTATTTCATTGCATGATACTTATATTGGATAGGTACACACTAAATCCCATTTTTATATTTCTCATGAGAACTATTGATTCATAAATGGTTATATAATTTAGGGACCCAAATATATACTAATTATGCCTATTGCATTTACCATAATGGAAAATAGTAATTTTCACCATTTATTTAGAAGCCTATGGAAAAATAAAAACATATCTATATATATTAAACAATATGGGGAAAATACTTAAGTATTCTATGGAATAATGTCAGGTCTCAAAGGAAATTCCTTAAAAAAACATAAATGATGTGTGGTATCATTATTGTAATAGGGAGCACCATTATCAATAAAATATAATGGTGCTAGTAATTTCAAGGTGATTAGTAATACATGGAAGTTAGTAGTTTCATTAAATTGTTTTTATTGTTAGGTGTCAAATCTAATTAAAGTAAAATTCATTCATCATGTTTTACAAAGAGAATACGAATAATAAAATGCATATCCCCATGGGGTGTCTGTCTGGGTCCACAGTCTTAGGCCTAGTCATCATGCAACCTGGTGATGGTTGATTAAATTATACATCCAACCCTTCTATAGTAGATTACATCTATGTTAATCTTCTACATATTTCCATCCACATGCTAGTTTCTTGATAATTATATTATTTATTGGAAAACCGTAGCCTCTTTAATATAAAAAAAATAGAATTTTTAGAAATTATTATATCTTAAGAATGTTATTTAATGAGAGGAAATATCTATTTCAATATATAATTTTTTTTTATAATTTCATATAATTAAATGAATTATGTAATTATAAAAATGAATTGTTATTAGATATGGATGTAGTTGAATGAGAACCCTTATTTAATTATATTAACGTCATGTTAAAATCATATTAGACATCAAGTGGATAATAATATAAATAAAAATATATGAATGAGATAAATTTTAATTAAATTAATATATATATAATTATTGTAAATGATACTATAGAAAAATAATATTAAAATATATATGAAAAGATATGATAGGAAGCTGTAACCCTTACATGTATATTTTTAAATAATATAGTTCTCCTTAGAAGAATATTGAATCTTTTTAATGGAGTTTGAGATATATATGGAAGGAAACATCTTGATTAATTCTATTGTTATGGAATCATATGATATAATGGCTGGGAGTGATCCACATTTTTGGGTGAAATTATTGTCTTTTCATGGAAACTAAATTTTTATGATAGATTCTAATGGAATAAAATGAGTTTTTTGACTAAACTATAAGAATGTAGTATTTAATTTCAATTACATTTTAATTGAGTAATAATAATTTATTAAAATAAATATTTGGAAGTATGGATTGCTGAGAAGATGATTCTCGGTGACGTACCCAAGCTTATTAAACTATAGAAAATTTTCCCCATATGAAGCTTCAATAAAATGGATTATTTGATAAAAACCCATTATTAAATCGACATGTAAATTTTTTAATTTAGTTTTCTGGATTTACTATATATATTGAAGGAAAAAATGAATTAATTTTATCTATTTCAATATAGATAATGTAAATATATATATGATTAAGGAGTTCTCAAGGTATTTATCCATGGATCCTTTAGTTGATGTTTTAAATTAGTCAAGTCCATGTGAGACATAATTAATAGATATTAATCATGATATTTTAATATAATTAAAATATATTATGAAATTTTAAAAAAATTTCTAGTTTATAGAAGCTTTCATTTTTTTATAGATGTCTAGGAATGGAAGTGAAAATAGTGGAATTGAAATACTAACTATAGTGGTCATTTTATTGGTGTTACAGTGATGAGAATTCAAAACATGTACTAAATGATATTTATGATTTCACACCAGAACTCATTCTGAATTGGTGGAGTGGATGAGTAAAAAAGATAGGGTTATAATGGATAATGTGATATCTATTTTCAAAGTGGGATACAAAATTAAGGATATACATTACAAGAATACCAAAACATGTAGTAAAATGGATTTAAAAGCTTGTATAGATAACATGGTGTCTGTTGGGTCTACCTATGAGAAATGGTAAAGATTAATTTTACTATGGTGGTTTCTAAAGGTTGTAGTTGTTTAAAATTTGATGTTGGAAACTAAAACAAGTTGATGAAATAGACCAATCACATGTTAATCAAATATATTTTAAAAATGTAAAGTATAAATCCAAAATATCTAGCTAAAGAAGTACTATATAGATGTTTTAGTGTTTTTGATGTCGATATACTTATGTTTTTTCTATAGGTCTATGGGAATTTCATGATTGGATGATCATTTTATGTTTTAGTGGTTTTGATTTTTTTTGGCTACATGGAAAACTCATGGGCTCTCTAACATTATCCTTAAGAACATTTTTATCAGCATAAACGACATATACTTTCTAAATATTATCTAATTTACCCATTTAATAAATAATGGCTTTTAATTGAAGGGGATAAAAATTCGGGTCAATCCATATAGGATATAGAAAATAATACTACCATAATTGGATCAAATGATACCAATTTTTTATTAACCATCCTCTAGGTCCGTGCCATGACTACCCCATGCCCGCCTTCCATAGGCAAGGGGCTGGCGACTAGCACCAAAGAAGAAAATCCCTATGCTGGGAAGGAATTACCTTTAAGAAAGTAAACAAAGACAATAGATTACACAAATGAAGTATGCACTATGTAATACTGTATTCAAAAATAAGTGTTGAAAGGAAAAGGGACTGGAAATACAATCCCAACAGTAAGTACAGTTCAACTGGAAAAATAGTACCACTGAAAAGCTATATCAACTGCAGTAAAGGAAAACAGCAACTACTGAGTCATCCATTAGGAACCCCACCTGATGGGTGGGTACAGATGGCCTCCTTTGCACATTAGTTCCGTCCGTCTGCTCCATGTATGTATCCCTATGTGGTCCACCTTCAGTTATAATCCAACTCTAAAAGTCTCTACCTCGATCAGTGTTGTCCATCGTCTGCATCCAACTCAACGTAGTACGGGCATAACCCGTTCATGGATGAGTATACGATACTCAGTAGGGACACCGAGACCCCTAATGTCTCCCAAAATCCACGAAGGATAAACCACAGAAGAAAGATACAACCATGAACAATCAATGAACCCGACTTTGGCATATGCCCATACATATAACAAAGATATCAATCTCAGTTCGGATCCAGCTCTCGAGCCCAAGCACAACTCAGTCCACATAGGAATGAAGTCAATCAAATCGATGATAATGATTTAATTTCAAGACTCATCTCACATAGGTATACATCCTTCATATATGGATAGAGATGATCATATATAATCACCAATTCATTTCAGTTGTCGGACCTACAAAAAATACATAAACAACTATGTTGTCAGACCAACACAGGATACATGACCAACTACTATGTCGGACCCACACAGGATACAAATACAAAGTTCAATACTACTGGACCCACACAAGATACAAGAATAGTAGTCATCTTTGTCGAACCCACAGAGTATTTCAGTACAGTAGTCATTGTTGTCGCAACCATCTCTAGGGTTTCCGCACACAACATGTTCGATTCAGGGAGGGTCTGCTCCTCAAGAAAAGTGGGTCAATATATCAACTGTCACGAAGTCCAGTGTAGATGTATCCCGAAGATCCGTCTCATCAAAAGGAACCCAACGCAACAGAAGACACATCAATCAGACGACTGATCTGAAAGTTATTGGCTTTTTCATTCGAGGGGCCCAGTTGGAATTACGCTCATTCCAAACCCAACCATTTTCCAAAGTTATAACACCCCATTATTTCATTGTACATTATTTTTTCACAGTAATTCAATAACTTGAAATACACGCAAAACCGAGTTCAAGCACACCACGACTTACCAAACTAATAGTTCAAAAGAGGTTATGAATAGTTTTAAAGGAATTTTAAACATTATATAATCATTATAATTTTAGAATCTATATTATGTGTTTATTAGACACAATGTAAGAACAAATTCAATTTTCTAGATAAATGATGTATTTTTCAGAAAATGCAATTTGACCACCTTTTAAGGGAGAAATTTTTTTAAATCTAACATTTGACACGTTTATATATTCCATGTGACTAAATAAATTTATTCTTTAGAATGGGGACATCAAAATTTACTTTGTTTAATTTTTTGGAATTTTTACAAAAAAGTTCATTTTTAATGAATAGTGAAAATGATGTATTTTAATTCAAAAGTGCCTTTTAAAATAATTCATTTATTTGGTTAGATTATTTTTATAATTGGTTTTAATGTGTAATTAGAATATATTTTTACCATTTAATCTAATGATGATTATTGAAATTAATTTCACTTTGGAATTTGACATGAACAAGTATCAATCTTTTGATAGTTATTGTTTCTTAAAAACACCCTATTTGTTTTAACGATGAGAATTAATTTTTAAATAGATAATTCCACTTTTTTATTTTGAATTTGGTAAAATAGACTTCATTTTTGAATTCGGTGTATCAAATTTAGCTTAGGGTGAATTTATTATATTTTTCTGAAAACGTTCAATTTTTGATGAAAAGTGAAAAACAATGAGTTATTATTTAAAACCAAATGTTTTATTTAAATAATTATTTATCTTATTTAAATTTATTTTAGTTCTGAATATATAAATAATACTTATATGTGTTCAATTTAATTCATTGGTTTCATTTTGTAATAACATTAAATATATAAAATTTTTTTTAATTATTCACCGTCTTTTACCAACTCCTAGGAGAATTTGTAAATTCACATAAATCATAATTTTACAACATCTGTGAGTTGAATTTCAAAAATCTAAGAGACATAGTTAATATCAAGTATTAATATGTTGTTCAATAAGATAAAAATAATTTTTCGTGAATAGTAACTTTATACTTTTATTTACTGATGTTAAAGGTAAATAGGGCATTTCAAGGTAAAAAGAATATTTTCTTAATTCAAAATTACCTTAACACATGTTATAACCTTATTTTAAGAGTAATGGGAGACCATTAAAATCTCTAGTTCTATTTTGAGACCCCATGGAGCAAATTATGATTGATATGACACTTTAGATTAATTAATTTAATGTAAAGTCAAAATTGATATAAACAATAACCATTGAGTAATTAATTTTTATATAGTGATATATAAGTAATATTTTCGACTATAAATATTCATTGGAAAGATTAATCTATTTCCTACATAATGGTATTTGTTTATAATTTTTAGACATCGAATAAAATAATTTATTTAGTACAATATAATGATGTCGTACTTACCTCATTAATAAATGATTTAAATACATTAGATTATAAATAATAAAATAATATCCAAAAGATGTCCAATTCAAATTGGTTAATTTTATTTTGACCATCAGTCATCGTATATTTGACTCTAATGATTTTTGGACCTTTAGAAACCAAATATCATTATATAATAAAATAATATTTTCACACTTTCTAAAGGCGCCCCTCCTCCGCCTTATAAAAGAAAACCACCTCTATCCAATTCCTCACACCTCCAAAGCCTTTAGTCTCCTCTAAACAGTATCGAATTCATCTCCTACATACCTCTACTCCACCTAGAAGCCTTACCTTAGGCATAAGGTACTTCAAGAAGTCCTTTTTGTTCAAACCAAAGGAAGTTACCCAAATTAAAGGTAACAATTTCTCTTATCTTCTTTTCCTTTATTTTAATCCTCCATCCCCTAAAATCCTTTTATTCATTTATTTAATAACAACATCAGTATACTCAATATACTAGGATGTTTTTATGAGAATTATTTGAATTACACTTACTCACACCTCCATCTAATGGGTGAAGAACATAATGTTTCTGTGGATGGAGAACTAACACCTCACAAAACAATCATTGTTCAGTTAACTCCTACCGCCTCTCATGGTGTCCATTATGATGGAACTGTAATTATATATGATATATATTATGTTTATGTTTTTTTATGTTTTTTTATTTTTCTTTTATAAAATACCTTAATGGATTCTATTATAGGTAAACACGATAATTTCATTTGAGGATGTCCGGACTACCACCCCCTCCATGTGATATGACCCGTTAATAACATATGTTGGGAGAATAAAGATATATTTAATGATATTATATATGATATTATATAGTAATTATAATATAATTATGTATCATTATATTTTAAGTCCATTAAAATATGAAATAGAAATGAATGTAGTGTTCATGTGTACAAACGGGTTACCATACCCATGAACGGTGCATTTAATTCGTACCTAGAAATGATATGATATATTATAAATACATGTATATACTGGATATATATGATATATATGATATCTAAATCATGAGTAACATTATAGATTTTATGATCTTTTGACCATGGGTACAACTTGTAACTATAAGGTGTTCATTTTTGACTCAAGTGCCAAATATCGACAGAACGAACATTATTAACTTAAATGATTACATAATGTTTATAAATTATAATAAGTGATATCAAAAGAATAATAAACCTGAATATGGTTCTTAAGAAAGTTAAAATAAACGTTAGTTTATTATTCAGGATATTAATCAAATAATGAATGAAGTCGGACATGAGGTAAGGGGTCTCTTATCTCACTTTTAATTCTGTGAGATTTCCATTGTTCACCACTTATGGAATGTGGTGTATTGTGTACTGCCATTTGGAATATATTAACATGATTTTATTTATATTCAATATATTTTGTGATTCATTTTTTGATTATTTACTATTTTTCACACGACTCGACTGATTACAATGAGGTAAGGGTTTATTTCACAATATATTAATTTTCTGAGGTTGTTTATACATTATTATCTACTGGGAAATATTTATCATCGACATTTATGTTTCTTAAAAATGAATTTAAAATAATTCTTACTATTTTACAGACTATGGGTTAAAGACATTTATACACTGTTTGACATTTTATATGTTGTTAATAAATGATTTTTTCCATCGCTTTCCAAACAAGGTCCTTTTTAACCTATTCTACAGAATTAATGTATGAATTTCTCTTTTTAACATATACGGCTGGTATGGCTATTTTCCACCATCATAAAATCATTTAATCCTACCTTACAATCTAATAATAATATATTCAATGTAAATGTATTATTTTATAATTATTTGACTTTTATAGGATTTCAAAAAAGATATATTTCTCCCAAATAGTTCTGATTTCAACTATGTCAACATCTTTTGATGGATTTTAAGCTTATTTGATGTTGATTTTCTTATGATACAAAACATACATATTATATTGATGGTTTTGTGATATGTTTGACTGTCGATGTGTTATTTTTATACAATTAATTTTTTATATAGAATGTATTGACATTTCATATGCTTTATTTTAATACTAATGTTTATGTTATGTTTAAAACTATTCATATGAGGAATGTATTGGACTTAGTAAGTGATGGGTGGAGCTCGATATAGCTCCTTGATGCATCGTTGGGTCTCACGAGACAAACTAGTGTCTTGGCACAAGGCCTTGATAATATCATAGTTATAGTCATGGCATAAGGCCTTTACTATGTGGTTATTATAGTCTGGCATTATGAATTCCATCATTCTGAAAGTGGCTATTGATATTTCATGTGATTATTCGAATAGTAGAATATCCATGTGAGTATATAAATAGAATTATTTGATTATATCTTTGCTATATTTTTTTGAATTTGATGTTTAAAAGGCTTTTTTTAGTGTTATACATTTAGTTAAATGTTTAAGATTATTTATGAAAGATTCTGCTATATTGTTACCCTTACTGGGTGTTTGAGCTCACCCCTTTCTATGTATTAATTTTCCCAGGATTAAAAGAAGTGTATTGTGATTGAAATGTAGGGTTATGCGAAGGAAATAATGGAATTCATAAAGGATTTTTTATGTTCTTATGTATGCTATAAAGTGTAATGTAACATTATTCTATGTAATCTATTTTCCAAGACTTCTAAACAGATCGGTCCACCGGGACTTGGTTCCTTGTAATCATGCCAATGTTATGTAATACTTCACCGACTCTCTGTAACTGGGGTCAGCACGTTACAGTTGGTATCAGATAAATATTAACAAAAAACATGGAATCTAGTTTTAGATAATCTCTGATTATATCACATAAACAAAAGATAATCATTTAGGATTAGTATAGAAGAACTTCATATATTTTGGTACTGTGGAGATTTTGTGATATTTTCAAGAAATACATCCCAATATAAATACGAGCAGGTAGAGGCAGCTCTAGCATAGATGTACCTAGGGGTAAAACCTGAACACACCTCTTTGAACTAGACTCGAATGAGAGCTGGTGCACAACAACGGGCTTTGCTGCACTCTTGGTTATGACACTCCCAGTATATACGCTTGCGATAATTCTCATTTTCTTTACAAACCATTATTAATGATTTATGAGTATATACATTCTCAATGAAAACATTTTAATGATTTTGGATTATATCCATAAACTGTTCAATTTACTTTAGGTATTTTACATGTTTTGATATATATATTGCGATTTATAAACTAATCTATTATTGAAATGGTACCCCGTAGAAGGAATGAGAACTCCAACAATATGCCTGATCCAAAGAGTAATAAGGGTCATATCATTCATGGAATTAAGACAACATTTGGATAGATAATTGTCTCCCACGTATTATCATCATATGAATAAATAGTATCATGTGATAATAAGATCAGCAAATAATTCTCTGAATCCTATGGAATTGATGGGAAGCCAGAGAAGAAAAGGATGGAAGAAAGAATGATGTATAAAGGGAATAAGGGAAAGAAGGATTTTCCAATATGTGTTAAATGTGGAATGAATAACCTTGGTAAATTCTATAAGGTAATGGGTGTTTGTTATAATTTTGGTTAAAAAGGACACCATGTATGTGATTTCAAGGGTAAGAAAAAGTTTTCAAATTTAAAATGCCTCATCATCAAGGAATTGAGACAATACATGAATCAATATCCCATTTATAAGTGTATACTGCAAATGATGTTATTAGATAATAATAATGTTATGATTCTACCTGAGATGAAGATGAAAGACTAGTGTTCTTATGTTGTTATTATATACATATTTCATTTGAGTGTTGTATGTACAATATACTGGATATATGAATTATGGAGATAAATTGGGATTGTACTTTAGTACTATTTTATTTATGATTTGAGGTTATATTATTCTAAGAAATGTGACTTAATAGTAAGTTACAATTTTTTGGAAAATAAATAATTAAAGGAAAGGTAATCCTTAATATGGTCCTCATAATGATGTGGTGATTTTTGAAGAAGATATGGTGGACTTTGGTAATTCAGGATGTTGCGGTGTTGTAAAAGAATACACGATGAAGGAGTTCAAATTTTATTACTAGGAAAAAAGGATCCTCATTATGTTTAAATTCCTTATAAACATTGGACTGACTATTTGGATATAAGTGTATTAGATATTTCTAAAGGTTGTTATGGATTACATTTGAAATGAGATACTATTGTTATGGTTATTTTTGGGTTTTGATAAAAAGTATAACACACAAACCTTGTGACAACCCGTCACGTCAGACAATGCTGAGGGAATCGAACCCACAACCATAGTGCGATTGGGATTTATCACCTACCAAAGGACTATGTGAAGTCCCTAGATTAGATATAATTTAGTTTTTTAAAAGGTTCTGATAGGTGAATTATAAATTCATTTTTTGGAACCTTCTAAAAATAGGATAAATAGAATATATTATTTAGTTCTATTATCATTTAGAGTGAAATATAAATTTTGGGTTGGAATTAGTTGAAGGATGAAACAATACTTGTCAATTATATATATATATATATGTTCTCTTATTCTATAAATAAATAAATTATTAATCATTAGGTAAGGAATATTAAAACTAAATATGTGTTATCCTAATACCTTATGATTTTATGAACTGATGATATTTTAAATCAACATAAATTGATGGCTTTGAGGCCCTCAATTCTATAATTGATTATGACTGATGACCTCAATCAGTCTCTATAAAAATTTACATTTTTACTCCAATTATGTGTTTTAATATCCACCAATTTTCTCCTAATCCATATCATAATTTTGTGGTGACTTTTTCATTCCCCTTTACATATTATTAAGACTGAATTTTATTAAATAGATTTCCGATGTGGGTTTTCCAACAAAGGGATTTTATATTTTCAAACTTTCATATTCTAAGAACAATTTCAAATTGTGAGGATGCAATTTATTGAAAAATGGAAGAATGTAACACCCCAAGATTTCTAAGTACATTATTTCTTCAAAGTAATTCAATAACATTCACTACACGCAACCCCGAGATCAAACAAACCATGATTAACCAATCTAGTTGTTTTAAAGTGGTTATGTATAGTATTAACTAAATATTAAAAATTATTAAAAACTTATAATTTTAGAATCTATATTATGAATTTCTTCCACATAATTTAAGAACAAATTCAATTTTTTTAGATACAGAAGTATTTTTTAGAAAATGCGATTTTATAGACATTTGAGGGAGATACTTCTTTAAATCAAATATTTGACACATTTATATATTAAATATGACTAATTAAATTTATTCTTTATAATTGAGATAAAAAAAATTACTTTGTGTATATTTTTGGAATTTTTACGATAATGTTCATTTTTAATGAATAGTGAAAATATTGCATTTTAATTCAAAAGTGACATTTAATAATATTTATTTATATGGTTAGATTACCATTTTAATGAGTATTAATGTGTAATTTGAATATATTTTTACCATTTGATCCAATTTTTTTATTGGAATTAATTTCACTTTCAAATTTGACTTAAACAAGTATCAATCTTTTGATAGTTAATGTTTCGTAAAAACATGCTATTTGTCTTAACAACGGTAATTAATTTTAAATTAATTAATTTCACTTATATGTTTTGAATTTTGTAAAATAGACTTCATTTATGAAATCAGAGTATCAAAATTACCTCAGGGTGAATTTTACATATTTTTCTGAACACATTCAATTTTTTATGTACAGTGAAAAACAATAAGTTATTGTTTAAAACCGATTTTTTTTAAAATAATTATTTATTTTATTTAAATTTGTTTTAGATCAGAATAGATAAATAATACTTATATATGTTCAATTTAATTCATTGGAGACATTTTGTAATAATATTAGTTATATAAATTTTTATTTAACTATTCACCGTCTTTTACCCACCTCCTAGAAGAGTTTTCAAAATCACATAAAACATAATTTTACCACTTCTGTGATTTGAATTTCAAAAATCCAAGAAACATAGTTAATATCAAATAGTAAAATGTGTTTCAGTAAGATAAAAATAATTTTTGGTGAATAATAACTTTTTTCATTTATTTACAACTGTTAAAATTAAATAGGGTTATTCAAGGTAAACGGAATATCGTAATAATTTAAAATTACATTAACACATGTCATAACTATATTGGATGAGTAATGGTCGACCGTAGATATTTTTGGGTCGAGTTTTGAGACCCCATGGAGACACTTATGAATGATAATAAAACATTAGATTAATTAATTTAATGTAGAGGCAAAATTGACAAAAACAAAAACTTTTTAGTAATTAATTTTTATATAGAGTTATATAAGTAATATTTTTGAATATAAATATTCATTTGAAAGATAAAAATATTTCATACTTCATGGTATTTTTTTTATAATTTTTAGACATCGAATAAATTAAATTATTTAGGAATATATAATGATGCAATATTTACCTCATTAATAAATGATTTAAATAAATTCGATTATAAATATTAAAATATTATAAAAAACGTGTCCAATTCTTATTGGATTGTTTTATTTCGACCATTAGTATTCTTTTATTTTACTGTAATGATTTTTGGAACTTATAAATCGAATATCATTATATAATAAAATAATATTTTCAAACTTTCTTAAAGAGCCCCTCCCACACCTTATAAAAAGTGACCACTTCAATCCAATTTCTCAAACATATAAAGCTTTTACGCTCGTCCAAACTCTGCCAAATTAAGATCCAGGCATTCCTCTACTCCTCCTAGAAGCCTTACATTAGGCAGAAGGCACTTCAAGGAGTCCTTTTGTATCAAACCATGGGAAGTTACCCAAACTAAAGGTAACAATTTATCTTAACTACTTTTCTTTTATTTTACTCCTCCAACCCCTAAACTCATTTTATTACTTTATTTTATAACAAAAATAGTATCCTCAATATAATATGATGTTTTTATGAGAATTATTTGAATTACACTTACACACACCTCCATCTAATTGCTGAAGAACATAATGTTTTTGTGGATGGTAATCTAACACCTCACAAAATGATGATTGATCACTAACATTTTACCACCTCTCATGGTGGCCATTATGATGGCACTATAATTATATATTATATATATTATGTTTATGTTTTCATCATGCTTCTGTATTTTTATTTTATAGCATAATTTAATAGTTTCCACTATAGGTAAACCCGATAATATCATTTGAGGAAGTGTGGACTACCGCCCCCTCAAATTTATATGACTCATTAATACCATATGTGGGATGATTAAAGGATGGAGTTAATTATATTATATTTGATATTATACTTGAATTATAATATAACTTTTTATAATTATGTTTTAGGTCCATTAAAATATGAAATAAAAATGAATGTAGCTTTCATGCGTATGTACAACTTACCGTCTCCTTGAACGGTGCATTTCTTTCTTACACCAAAATGATATGAACTATTATAAATACATGTATATACTAGATATATATGATATATAGGATATCTGAATCATGAGTATCATTCTGGATATAATGATCATTATACCATGTGATCAACTTGTAACTATAAGGTGTTTATTTTTGACTCAAGTGCTAAATATTGACAAAACAAACGTTATTAAAATAAATGATTACATAATGTTTATAACATGGTAATAAGAGATATAAAAGGAATAATAAACTTGAAAAAGGTTCTTAAGCAATAATAAATTTACTTTAGTTTATTATTTAGGATATTAAAGAACAAACGTGTCATGTCAGACATGAGTTAAGGAGTTTCCTATCTCACTTTTAATTCCGCGACATTTCCATTATTCACCACTTATTGCATGTGGTGTATTGGGTAGTGGCATTTGATATATATTATCATGATACTATTTATATTCATGATATTTTGTGATTCATTTTTTTATTTTTTTCTATTTTTCATGCGACTCAATTGATTACAACAAGGTAAGGGTTTATTTCATAATCTCTTCGTTATCTGATATTGTTTATATATAATTATCTAATGGGACCTCTTTATCATCCACATCCATGTTTCATAAAAATGTATTTCAAATCATTATTACTATTTTACAGACTATGGTTTAAAGTCATTTAAAACCTTATTTGACTTTTTATAACATGTTTATAAAGGAATATTTCTGGTTTTTTTTTCAAACAAGGGCCTTTTTAATCTTTTTGAATGAATTAAGGTAAGAATGTCATTTTTTAACTTATACGGAAGGTGTAGATATTTTCAACCATTATAAAATCATTGAATCTTACCTTATAAGCTAAAAAAATATTTTCAATGTAAATGTATTATTTTATAATTATGTGACTTTTAAAGGATTTCAAAAAAGATATATTTCTCTCAAACAGTTTTGATTTCATCTATGTCAACATCCTTGAATGGATTTTAATCTTATTTGAATTTTATTTTTTTATGATACAAAATATCCATATTATATTGAATGTTTTGTGATATGTTTGTCTAGGGATGTGTTATTTTTATACCATTCATGGTTATTGGATAAAGTAATGAAATTTCATATGAATGTTTTATTTTGTATGTTTATGTTATGTTTACACCTTTTTATATGAGAAATTAATTGGACTTAGTAAGTGATGGGTGGAGCCTGATATAGATCCTCGATGCATCAGTAGGTCTCATGAGATACAATAGTGTCCTAGAATAAGGCCTTGACAAAAATTTATTTCTAGTTTTGGCGTAAGGCCTTGACTATGTGGTTATGATAGTCTGAAATTATGCATTCCATCATTATGAAAGTGGCTATTGATATTGCATATGATTATTTTACTAGAAGAATATCCATGTGAGTATGTAAATGGCATTATTTGATTTTATCTTTTCCATATTATGATGAATTTGATGTTTAAAATTATTTTTTTAGTATTATATATTTCATTAAATTTTTTTTCTTATTTATGAATGATTCCGCTATATTTTTATCTCTACTGAGAATTTGAGCTCACCCCTATCAATGTTTTACTTTTCCCATGATTCCAAGATGTGTATTATGATTGATATTCATGGTTAAGAAATAGGAATAATGTCAATAATAAAGGATTCTTGGTGTTGTTTTGTATGCTATAAAGGGTAATGTAACATTCATGTATGTAATCAATTTTCAAAGACTGCTAGACAGATAAGTCTTTCAGGACTTGGTTCCTTATAATCATGCCAATGTTATGTAATAATGCACCAACTCTAGGTAACTGGGGATGTGGGGTTAAAAAATTTGTCCAGAACTCACTTATAGTATCAAAAAGATACCTCCTTGTCGTAAGGATCCCATTTCCATATATGGTGCATCAATCATACACACGGTCAAGAATATATTCTCATTTATGAAAAATGGGCTCGACCCGTCAAGCCCAGTGGGATGGCGGGTCGGACCGTCCTGCCTCGGTATGACCAACCTGGCTAAGGGTTAGGCCCAGCCCTGTGGGGCGCGACCCGACCCTGTGGGGGGGCAGCGCGGCCCGGTAAGGTGCGGCCCAACCCAGCTGGTGCATCCCGGCCGGGCTCAACTGGGCGTGCCACGACCCAGCTTGTGCGGATCGGCCCAGATGGCGCATCCTGGCCTGGTCGACATGGCCCAGCTCATCGGGGCATGTCTCGGCCCGCGTCTAGATCCGGATCGACCCACTAGCTAAGCGGATCAGGGGGTATGACCCCCGGTTTTCTAAAAAGGAAGCACTAAGCGACGGCGCCCCTCCTGTCTAGCTGGCCGAAGCCAGCCGATCTTATTCTGTGTGAGCGGCCCACGCAGGCAGGCTGCTGACCTCCCACATGGAACCGTCAGGTGCCGCAACCTTCCTCAACCTGGTCAGCCGCTTGTCGGCCAGTTCTCCCACTGATGCAGCCCGCTGAAGCAGTCGGTCGTTCTCCACAGTGGAGCACCCTCTTGGGGTCGTGGTTCCTTCAGCCCAGCCGACATTAGCCGGTTGGTTCTTCTTCGGCCAAGAGGCCATGTTGCGGGCCATGGTCTTCTAACGGGTCGGTGTATGGCCGCTGTTTCTGTTTCTGCCTTGGTTGTCACTGAATTTTATATCTCCACCTATATCACGAATAAGTACAAGGATAAATAGAGGGTTTTCGGGCAGTTTTTGTTCGACCTGCACCCTCTACGTTTGGCAGTAACGAATGCCCAAAGATAATCACATTCATTCAACAAGAATGAAGGTATAATTTATTCAAATAAAAATAATACTAAACCCCTAACTCGATTTCAAGAACTGTGTAAGTCAACGATTCATGGAAGACAAGTGTCGCAGAGGTCAGGGATCACAGAATACAGATGTCAATTCCATTGACGTCATGGTGCGTCCGAAGAGGAAGAGTCATTTTAGAATTCCCTCATGTTCTTCATCAGATAGTATGTCATTATTTATGGAAGAAAAGTGTTCTTCGTCGAGAGAGGAACACTATTCTTCTAATTCTCTAGAGCCTCCCCAACACCAAAAGTCCAACCAAAATAATATCATAGGCTATTATTTTATTCTCCCATGATTTTTCAAAATTCAAACACTTAATTAATTTATTTAATTATAGATTTAAATTAATTAATTATAGGTTTTTTCATATTAATGACAACAAGTGGAAGGCGGAGAGTTCACATTAAAAGAGGGTAGATAATGGGGAGTTGTAGGGTTAGGGATCGTGTGGGCCCCACACAGATTATCCTCTCATGGGAGGTTATGTTGGATGTGAGTCCCACCTCCAACTCCTCTTTGGAGGAAATAACCACCCTTAACAATAAACTTGTGTACAAAATAATTTTATTTAAATTAGAATGAATCCTCAGAAATTAACTTCTCCTCTTGTACAAACGCAGCTACCGTGAAGGTCCCCTTAAGCAAATACTGGTGTTGTGAGTTCATCGGTACACTCAAAGTTTGATTCCGATCACCAGTTCAAAAGATAGAAAAACCCGCACAGACGTTTACTGAATGTACCGAAACTAAATTTCATAAAATGATTCTGGGCACACCGGGCCTCAGAATCAGGTGCCATCAGAAACTGCGCTCTTGTAAAATTTGAAACAATTTAAAAAAATTCATTGAAATTTACAGGATACGTACATAATTGATCGTATGGAATATTTTAATTATATTTATATTTTTCAAAAAAATCATGATTTTATGGTATTTATCATATTTAGGATAAAATATTAGTTTATGATATGAGATATGGGTTATAAAATTTCCCCAAATAATTAATATTGTTATATTTTGGGATATTTCAAATTTATCAAGATGAGATAATGTGACAAGATACTGAGATAAATAACCTAGATAATGAATTTAGATATAATCCCTATCATTCGAAAATAACTATAAAACTTTTATTATCAATGAAGGATGGTTTTAGGAGATCATTAGTTGATTTAAAAAATTTAATAGGTGTGTCTTAATAAAATTATATACTAGGATGAAGACACAACATTTCTGTAGAATATGATCCATGTATTGAATGTCAGTATGAATAATTTCATTGACTTCATGAATATGTAAATGAGTATTAAACATATATGGATTAAAAAGCATGAAAATATTGTATAAGAAACTATTAATATTAAATATGTAGTTATTGGGAGAATGAAAATTGATTTTCTATATAAATTAGTGGTGGTGGAGAATGAAAATAATTCTCTCAGTATAAAAAATCATAATCTTTAATGTTGATGAAAAAATATAGAAAACATTATTCGCAATCATCACAAATTAATTGTTTAATTTTAAATTAAGATATTTATAATTCTTTTTTGTATTTAGAAGTTAATAATCAGTCACTATTTGGTATTGATGTTAGTCCAACCTCTAATGAACCTTCTCAAGTAGTTACAATCAAAATTGTACCATTGATATCATTATTTTATTATTTTTTAAACTATTTTCATGAAGTGTGTCATGTTTGAATCCTATAATATACATGTATGGATTAAATGAGTTGATGACAATGATACCAATACATAAATGGTATATTAAAACTTGATTATTGATGATAAGTATAGTTTATGATCACAAAAATGTAGTGAAACACCAAAAATAGTATGATGACATGTATGTACATATTTTGATATCAATCATTAGAAAATAAATGATCATGGTATGTGGGATATTTTTTGTATGGAAACCAATTTTGTAATTTCCTAGTAGAGATGTAGTATAGTATTTTTAATACAGATGCAAAAAAGTGGTAAATTTATGTGGGGTTCTAGTTTTAGAATATTTATTACAAAAAAACACAAAAAATCAAGAAATATATAATATATTTGAAAATAATGGATATATATCGGGTGTTTAATGTATTGGTGGTCACGAAAATGATTCATGTCTGACATAATGTGTACCGAATTGAAATTTAAATTTAAGGCCAAAGAATTTTATGATAATGATAGAAGAGTTATAATTGTGATGAAATATGAAGAATTTTGAAAAATATATGACACTATTGATGATTTATAATAAGTAAATATTCATCAAAAAAGGAAAAGATGATTCAAAATTGGTCAGAAAATATTTTTAGGATGAATAATATTTCATAGAAAAAAATTGTAAAGAATGAAACCCCTGATAATCTATATGGAGACACAAAGAACATATGTGGTGTAGAATAATTCATTCTTGTTATTGTGAGATGACCCTATAGAGCTTGTATCCAGTGTCTACTTCCATTTCATTGGCAAAAATAAATAAAATAAAATCCCAATGGACTGAATATTTTAGTAGAATTTTAAACTAGGTAAATACATGATTCTTTTATTACAACTGAATTCAAATATAAAAATATGGTTTTATTTATTCAAGGATAACATTATTCTATCTAGTATAACCATGTATATAATTTATCATATAATTCATGGATTCAAGGGGAAAGGAATAAAAATAAGAGTGGGCTCAAATTCTTAGTATGTGTAATTTATAGAGGATGAAATAATTAATAAAATATATTAATAATTATTGAATGATAAATAACTAAATGACCCCAAAATGATATAAACAAGCTAATATTCCATTTCATAGATAAACATTATAATATTAAAAATATCAAGGACTATAAATATTAAATTAAAATAAAGGTAATTAATAATTATTGGACATTTTGTCTAATATCTACACATGATGCTTCCACTAGACATTTTTAAACTAGAGGGATAAAAATGTTTAATTGTTTCAAAAAATTTGTCTCATGAGAAACTATCAATGCATCCAGGGGATATATAATGTTTCAGCACCACCCATCACTTCATGTCTAAATCATTCGACATATCGAGTAATCGTGCTTATTATTAAACAAAATACATTATCAAAATTCCATATTTGATAAGGGATAAGAATTTATCAATATATCCCCAATGTGCGAAATAAAATTCAAATTAAACATAATATGAAAAAAAATTGTCTTTCAGATAATAATCCTATTCAAAAAAATTTATATACATATTTTAAATTACATTTCAAATGATCACATTCGATTAAATATTTTAAGGGGACTAAAATGAATCACATATCAAAATGTGATTGATATCGTTCAAAAATTGAAATATGAACCATCCAGATGTATAATAAGTATGGTATCAAAACAAAATATACAATTTTTAGTAAGGATAAAGGGTGGTTGTCATTGATTAAATAGATTAATAATATAAAATGCATTTTTCTATAAAATTTCCATTTTATTTTGGAAAACATTTAGAAAAATAATTTCTTTGAAAATAACTATTGAAAGAATATTCATTAAAAACTAACCATTTAAAATTGAAATAAAAACTATAATTATAATATGGTGTTTAAATACATACATTCCTTATTAGGTAAAAATAAAATTATTTTTTCAAGTTGAAATGGTGAGAAATATTATTTTTTGGAAAGCGGCATGAAGATTACTATGAAAATGATACCAAAATAAAAAAATTATCGTTAATAAAAATTTTTTGATGGGAAAAAATTACTTTATAAAAAAATTATAATATTTGTTTTTCGGATTAAAATAGGCCCATCTACTAAATTCTGAAATGAAGTTGGATTTTCCTAAAAACATTTTATTAATAATTTTATGTAGAAAAGCGTTAAAAAATTGTACTATGATATAATAATGGTCATGAATAGCCTGATAATAATAAAATTAAAGTGTTTAGTAGACAAGGATAAAATAATTTCTTCTGATGAAATTTCACGTTTAAACAATCCTAATCAAAATTGTAATGTAATATAAACTGTAGAAAATATATAAATGTTAAAGTTAGAATCATTAATTGATTAGATTATCAATATCAAATATAAATCAACATTAAAAATATTATATAAATCTATAGATAGTCAAATTAATTGTACATATAATATTTGAATATTTACAATTGGGAGGCATTAGTGCATCCCAATTAAAATAAATTGGGTTATGACATTTTTTTCTAAATGGTAACTCTTATTTCAAATCCCCTTAGATAAAATAGTTAAAATTGAAACCAGAAGAATCTTGTATAATTAATTAATGAATATATTATTTGAAATAGTGGATTTATATATATTATATATAATGTATTTTGATAAAAAAATATTTTCATTACTTCAATAGAATTTTAAAAATCATAGAAGAAAAGTATATTTTGATGATAATCATTAAAAATGTTATTGAGGAGAATAATGTATAACCATTAAAATGTTTCTCATGCCCATTTGAATCATTTAAATTATAATATCCATGATGTAATAACATTATATGAAACAAAAATATCATAAGAATAAAAATATTAAAGATATAAATTGTATATGGGAATTATATACACCATATATAAGAAACAGTGTGCATAACTTCAAATAAAAATCAATGTAATGTAAATTTAGATGAAATCCCATACCTTTCATTTCATTTTTTGGCGAACATAATTTAATGTATTGTATAATAGTTTTGATAAGATCACTAACAATCACGAAGATCGTAAAAATATATATAATTTCATATATTATCTTCTCATAATATCTTCATGCCCATTTTTATCAATATTTTATTCTTTCCACTATTTTATATGTGATTTCCCAAGTCCTTCATGTTTATTTTAATTTGGATATAGATGTTCTTCTTATGTAGATAATTTTCTCATCATATCCAGAATTTAAAACATGATTTTATGGTAATATATATTAATTATATATGAATTTAATATAATCTATAATTTTAGGGAATAAAAAATGAAATTTACTTTTCTAGAGATAGTAGGCTGTACATATGCATAAACACTATATTAGTTTGTTTGTGGTGTTAAAATAATTAATATATATATGTGTGTGTGTGTGTGTATGTGTACATTATAATTACAGTATCATATATATCTCATAAAAGATACGTAATAGTTTTAAAGTCATCCTTTATACATTCAATGTATAGTGTTAATGACTCAAATCACTTTATGGGGGTGGTAGTCTACACATCCATAAATAATGATATCGTATTTACCCAAAATTAATTGAATAAATCTATTTATTATAGAATAGTTAAAATATTATAAATAAATTATAAATATCAAATAAATAATATATAAATACATCTTCCATCATAATTTTAAAGCATTATAAGATGTAATGGAAAAATTAATAACATTAGTTTGTGAGGTAGTAGTTTTCTGTGCACAAAAATAGTGTTTTTATTAACCGTTGGATGAAGTATGTGTACATGTAGGTAGGAATAATAAAATAAAAACTTCCTAGAATATTTAAGATACCATTTTATATATATTAATGGAATAAAAAGATTTAAAATACAGTATAATGAAATAAATATAATGATAATGATGAAAGTAATTGTCTCTTATTTTGGTAACACCTTTTGGTTCTCTCCAGATGGATTCGATGGATGGATTTCATTCAAAAGAGAATATTTTAGGATAATTGTATAATTTTTTGTAGATATATTGATTATTATTGGATGTAATCATGTGCCCTGAGTGGCATAAGTAATTGGGAGGGTTGAGTTACATTTTATAGTGGAGGACCAGTGACACTCCTGTAAATTTTTTGAAAGAGAATTCCACCCACGTTTTCTCATGTCATGTGGATAAAATTATAGTATAAATTAAGTAAATGGGAGGATTGGGTCACAATATGACTAACCAGTTGATTTTGGACAAGTTTCAAGGTCATTTTGAACCATAAGAATATGATTTACAGTTTTGTTAATATTAATTTCATTATAAACATTAAATTTAATTTAATTTTTTCCCTAATATATTTTTTCAAATAAAAAGTCAAGATTATTATCAATTATATTGTATGCTGATTACAAATATAGAATCCATTTTTCCCACTTCCAATCATATATGTGGAATAACATAATTTTAATTTAATCCTATATATGAGATGAAAATATGGGTTTTAATGTAAAAATGATTAAAAGGATGCAATATTTTAATATCCAAGTTTAATTTGAAATTAATTCCAATATCCTACATTTTATTAAATGATATATAATTTATCTAATTAAGCTATTATACCATTTAAAAAAAAAATTAAAATACATACATTATGTTAAAATGAATTTCAGAACTAATATTTAGTACTTTCAATATTAATTAATAGATGAAACCTCATTGAAAAAAAAATCATTATAACAATATTTTCATGTTTTAGAGATAAAGATTATATTAATTCTAAAATACATGATTTATAAATGTTATAAAATTTGGATTTAAAATTGGATCTCTATTAATCGGTGGAAAACTGTCTTTAAAAAATATTTATTTTATGAGAAATATTCAGTTTCTTCTTAACTTATTCCTATCAAATCAATTATATGAATGCCCAAATTATTTAATTGAATATATAAAATTTATATTTCATTTATATAGTTCAAAAATTTTATCTAATTTATTTCATTAGATTGAAACATCTTTTTGTGGATAAGAGTATTTTTATATAAAAATAATAACATTATATTCAATTAGATCATATTTACATTTATAATTAATTTGTAACAAATGAATTCATTTTATATTTTAATAAAACATATATTTTTGTAAGATAGTTAATAATATTAAAAACCACTTATGTTATGGTTGTATTATTATCCAATTACGTTAAATAATGATAATTTAACAACATATTGTTTTCTAGTAAGACTCAATCATTCCTGTAATGTGAGAATTAGAAGAATGTAATTATTTTGTGAGATTCAAGATAACTTGATGTTATTTCTATTGTTATCTATCAAATAATTTAAATATATTAAATAATGTAAATATATTTTATATATTCATGGAATATTATATTTCTTTATATGATTAGTATTTCATGTCAAGAAAATTATCTAATATAATGACCCTAATATTGATTTTTGTTGTGTTAAATTTCTCTGACCTTGATTAAATTGCATCATAGATATTTAAACTTGATCATTGTGATATATTGATCGACATATCCTCTGTTTGGAAACACAAATCGTGATAAGGGTTCCTAGTAAATCCTCCAAAAAAGAGATATTTGTAAGTACATGGATCACTTGGAATATCATATTTCTAGTTCTCTAAGAAACATACCACTAGAAATAAAAATATATACATACATGGATAAAATAATAAATAATTTTATAGAATAATTGAGGTCATTGATCACAATCAAGTGAATATGTAATGAACTCTTTATGGTATTTACTATATAAATATGTGATGATTTTAAAGACAACCACTTTAACAAAAATGAAGGTATTAAGAAATAATTTTTTTATCATTTTCATCATATTGAGAAATTCGTTTTCTATATTAGAATATATTTAATTTAACAGACATGATACATTTTAATATCAAAAGATCAATTCCATATTTTTGGTTATCTTTGAATAACTTCCAATTCATCAATTACTTCATGAAATGTGTATCCTAGAATAATATTCCTCTTTGAGGCACAATGTTTTTCATTTAATAGTTCATAATATCCGTGAAATAAGCCATTATATGTGTCTCCAATGTTTTACAAAAAATGATATTGTTAATACATTAATGTCAATCCCGAAAAACAATAAAAGTTCATCCTTAATATTTATTCATCAAATTGACTAACTAAAGACAATAAAATATTAACCATGGAAATGCATAGGTTAGTGGTCGTCCTGAAACCCTTATCAACATTCCGTCATAGGTTCATGACCCATAGGCATTCTATACATTGATGGTTTTCACTTTTCATACATGTCGTCATTTTCTAAAACAGAATTAAAATTATTTCCAAAATAAATATAATGTGCATCCTTGAAATAAGGTTAATCACTGAATAACCTTTTAATTAATTTTTTCAACACAAACCCAATATATAACTACTGCATCCACAAATTACCACACAGATAACAACTTAGTCTAGAGTTTATCCTCTAAAAGGGAAAATTTCATAAAACCAAAAACCATAGTTTGTGAATCAATTCTCATTAGAAAATACATATAATCATATTTAGGATGCCAAAATAATGAAAAATTATTTTCAATCAAAGTCACTTCATAGTTATCCATGTTTATCTTTTACCAATATCTACAAAAATCTATTATAATGGTCAATAATGAAAATTTTCTTTATCCTATGTGTATCACCCAAGTTGTGTAAAACTAGGTGTGCAGTAAGCCCCATTGACCTGTACCAGGTTACATAGTGTTAAACCTGATAAACCATGTTGTAGTTCTTACCCCTATATAAATTTGTTCTGGAATCATGTCCTATTCATGTATCATGAAATTAATTAATTACTATAAGTTCCCACATAATATCATCAATAAAATAATTCTATGATTTCTTTCAATACTTATCCTCATATTGTAACATTATGTTATGTTCTATATTTTATGTTTTCTAAAATCTTGTTCCTAGGGATTGTACTAAAATTTATATAATACCATGTGTTGTGATTAGACCCTTGATATCCTGGAGATAATGTCTACCACCATTTCATTGACATGACTACAAAAAATCATATGCATAATGACCAAAGTGTTTTGTAGCTTGGTAAACCAGAAGTATACAATAGTCTTTTATTGCAAATTTTACAGAAATTAAGACTTTTTTTGTTAAAGGAAAACATTATTCCATCTAGTATATCACTACATATCACTCATATAATAATTTAGAGATTCATGGGTATCTAAACAAAATAATGGTGCAATCAAATTTTAAATAGCGGTAATTTATAACAGATGAAATTAAGAATCAATGAGAATCATAGTAATGAAATGATAAATAATGGAACACCCGTACCATGAAATCAATAAATTAAAAATGGAATTCATTCAAATTATTTTTCATAGTGAAAATTCCATGATAAAATGTACTGAATAAAATTGAAGGAAATTCTTAATAATTAGACATTATTTCTCCGGCACATAAAAATTATACAACCAAGATCCTTCCTCCAAAATGATTAAAACTAAAGGTAAAAACCTATCTAATTTGGGAAACTAATTTTTACAAATAATAACCTATCGATGTATGGAAGGGATATATAATGTTCTTTCCCTATGATGAAATTAATTTCAAAATAATTAACCATATCCAAAATTGAAATTAATTAATAAAAAATATACCTTATAAAATAATCACTTTCAATAAGGGATATTGATTTTTCAATATTTTCTCAAATAATAAAATAAATATTATGGTAAAATCGTATTTTAAAATTGTATATGGCTCATTAATTAATCATATCCATGATCAATGATATGTATATCTTGGGAAAATTTAATTTCAAATGATCATAATAAATTTATTATTTTAATGCGGCTAAAAGAAATCAATGAAGTAAATGTAAATAATCACCATTTTCATATTCACCATAAACCATATAGAGGATGAATAACTATATAATTGATAAAAAATATCTTAATTTGAATAGGAATAAAGTGTTTTGTTCATTTATGAAATATAAAAAAAATTAAATTGTTCATGCGGAAAAGAACATTTTTATTTTGGAAAAACATTTTGAAATTGATTTTCCTTGAAAATATATTTTGAAAAAAAATTGAATAAAATTTAACATTTTATAAAATAAAATGAATCTTTGAAAATTTAACATCATGTAAATTCATAAATTTTGTATGAGGAAAAAATAAAAAAAATTACGTGGTCAAAATTTTATAAATATTTATTCATTGGAATGAAATAATAACATTCTGTTGAAAAAATTAACAAAAGACAAAAAAGTGTAAAATTTTAATTAAATATTTTTTTATAATGGATAAAAAAAAATTTTAAAAACATTTTCAAATATGTGGTCTCTATAAGAAAATAAGTTCTCTAACGAAATAGAGTAATGAATATATATTTTATTAAAATCATTTACTAATACATTTTATTAACCAATGAGTCAGAAAATGATACAATTATTTGATAAGGGTTATGAGTAACCGTAGAAGAATAAAAATAAATTGAATATTAAGAAAAGATAAAATAATTTCCACTTATGTAAATATAGGTGTAAATAATCCTGATCAAAATGGTATTGTTAACTAAACCATTAAAAAGTTATTTACATTAAAGAATGAATGAATCAATCAGAATATCATATATATCAACTATAAATCCACAGAAAGAAGATGAAATACATTAATATATTGTAAAATTCACTATATGCATAGTCATATTATATTAATTAAAATGAGTTAGTAGTATAACCAAATGAAAATAAATTTGGTTATGAAATTATTCTCCAGTTGGAAACATTTGATTCAAATTCCCTATGAAGAAATATTTCCAATTGAAACTCAAAATCTCATCATTAATGAAGGAATCATGATATTATATGATAGTGTTGAATTATTTACATCTTTTATAATATATTTGGGTCACAAAAATAAACTGACAGTTTCATGGAAAAGTAATCAATCATAAAATCAAGATAGATTACAAAGATAATCAGTGCTAATTTTCTCGTGGAGAATAATCATTAAACATTCTAATGTATCTCAAACTACATGGAAACATCGAAATAGTAATTACAATGGTGGAATAATATTTAATGCAACATATAATATCATTAGAATAATGTTTTTGTGTTAAAACATGTCAAATATAATTATATATACCATACTAAAGAAAATAAGTTTATAACAAATAATATGTCCCAAGTGCTGGTAAATTTAGAATAAATATCTAATCTTCTATTTCCATTTTGGGAGAACATACATCCAAATCATATATAATTATTTTAGACATGTAATTAAATCATACCAGAACCATAATAATATTTATAATATCATATTTTTTCTTCTTTTAATATATTATTACCCATATGTTAATAATCATTCATTATTTTAACTATTTCAGGTGTTACCTGCCTAGTCTTTAGAGTATTATTTTATATGTTACATATTTTTAATGTTTTATAGATCATGGTTTTATTATATCAATATAATAATGTCGAATTCAATTATAATATATACGTAGAATATATATATATATATATATGTATAATAATATATAACAATTAGATATATGAAATGTAATGTGTCTTTTATATAGTTGGTAGTTCATACATATGCATGAACACTACTTTCATTTCACTTTCATATTAAACAAAATGAAAATAATGATAAATATATTTAAAGTATAATCCATATAATATATATTTTATATATGTTACATTTGTTTTTCAAAACCATATTTTATACGTTATGTGTATGGTGTGAATGGATGGTACCACATTGAGAGGGTCGTAGTCTACTGTTCCACAAACAATGTTATTGTATTTACAAAAAAAAGAGTAAATAAAGTTGTTTATAATAAATTAATTATAGAAATACAGATTTATTATATAAATCATGTTTCAAATATATAAACATAATTTACATCATAATTCCCAACCATGATAATTTTTAAAAGAAAAAATGAACTACATAATTTTTTTAGGTGGTAGTTTATCGTACTTATAAATGGTAAGTTAATTTCAAATTATATGGAAGTGTATGTAAGTGTAGGTTAGCACCTTAACATATATACATATCAATATATTATTGATAATAGTTTTTTTTATAGGAATGGAATGTGGAGAATATAATGTCTGGAGAATGAAATAATATAGAAGTCCTCGAGGAGGGATGTTACCTTTTATTCATATAACTCCTTTGGATTTTCACGAAAGGGCTTCCATGGTTGAAATTATAAATAATTTTAGGCATGAAAGATATTGGTTTTGATTTTGAGGAGATATATTATAATTTATTGGTCGATATAAATTTTTTTTATAGGTGTGGGAAAGTGCAGGGGTCGAGTTCATTTTTATAGTGGAGGTTGAGTGACACTTTTTTAAATGTTAGTAATGGAAATTCCATCCATGTTTCCCATGTCAATTAGAAAAAATAGTAATAAATATTATATTCAAGTTTTTATAGGGTAAAAATATTACCAACATATGTATTTTTGAAATTTTTTATGTTTTTTCCCATATTATTAACATTTAGTTCCTTATTAAACTTAATTTCACCATAGTGGTTTTAAATAATTTTAATTATTTTCCATAACGTTTTTGGGTAAAAAACTTTTTTTACAAAATAAAAAATTATTAATTATGATGATTTATAATATTGAATCATTTTTTCATATTCTAATAAAAAATTTGGTAGAGAATAAATTAAATTTAATCCAGTAGAAGGGTTGAAACTGTGGGGTTTTAATGTAAAATTATTCAAAAGCTTAACCAATTTTAATATTCAATTTTATAGTGAAATTTATTCTAATGTCCTAAATTGTTTTAAATTTTATAAAATTGAAATATGAATTATTTAAAACTAATAATAAATATAATTTACCTTGTAAATAAATTATATAAAAATTATGTGTTTAATTAAAATTCAATATTTTTCATTAATCAACAAAAAAATGAAATATCATAGAAAACTTAATAAAACTCACAATAAGCTATTTTTTAGTAATAATTAAAACTTTTTAATTTAATTTTATGTATAATAGTAATTAATGTGATTATAATTTTATTTAAACTATCATTTCCATAAAAACTCTAAAAAGTACCTTTATAAAAATATATATTTTTATAAGAAATATTGTGTTTGTTCTTATGTTGATATTTTAAAATCAATTGGATGAAATTGTAGAATATATTATTGATTATATACTATATATATTTCAATAATATATTTTACTAGTTGAAACTAATTAAATTTCCTAGGATAAAACTTCCATCTGTGTATAAAAATAGTTATCCAAAAAAAATATTACAATAATATTAAATTAGTTCTTATATTAAATTCTAATTAATTGTTCTCCAATGAATTCATTTTATATTTGGATAGACTAAATATTATTGAAAGTTAAATAATATTTTACATAATAGAAAATTTAATCACAATGTTATATACTAATATATTATATAGTTATATTTTATTTATATATTGTAGTTTTGTAAAACTTGGTTTTTCATGTACCGTAATATTTTAAAGAAAGTCATTGTTTCATGTGACACAAGCTAACTCAATATTGTGTTCAATGAAATATATTGAATTTTTTTAATAGATTTAAAATATTAAATATATGATATAGTATTAAGAAATTATATTCCCTTACATGTTTGTAATTGCATGTCATCAACCCTATCAAATACCATGTTCCTTCTTTAGATATTAGAGGTGTTACACTTGTTATGTTTACAGTACATTAAGTGATATAAACAATGTTAATAGAAATATAATAAATGTATAGTGAATTCACAAAAGGAGAATATTAGACGTGAATAAGAATAATATTAAGACATGTTTTTATTAAATGAAATATAATATATTAGATATTTTTTGGTATGATATTTATTAAAACATGACCTATATCCAATACATTGTAAAACCCCAAAATTCTAAAGAAAACACATTGTATTGGTTAACGTGTATCACATACATCACTAATTTCATAAGAAAATATAATATTCTAATAAATTACAATATATTTACATTTTTAAATAAATTAAATCAATGATATATCATAAAATGAATGTGATTATATGTTATCATATATCGCATTCAATAACGTGTTTCCTCAAATGGAATTTATTACAAACAAGATCATGTTTTCCCAAATAAAAGTATATTATTAAAAAATTATTTATTATAAAAAGATATAATCGTTTAATAAAATTATTCATCATAAAAGGGTTAAATAAAATATGAAAATATATGGTTCTTAAAAATATAAACAAAATTCATAGGATTCATGTTCATTAAAATATAAAAATGAAAAATGATTTAATATAAAGTAATATATTAATATTGTTAGGCCCAAAAAGTTGTTTTACCCAAATAAATTCAATTACATAAATTAGTGAGTAATATTAACGTTATATATATATATATATATTACCAAACAACAAACATTGTCAGTCATCCAATATATCTGATCGGAATATTATTATAAAAAACTAAATATTACACATAAAATACTATAATTTAATGAAGGTTATTTTGACACATTTTAATGGAAAAATAAAATTAAAACAAAATTTAAAAAATATTATATAATAAATATATTAAAACAATCATCATCATTTAAATATAAATATTAAAAATTTATTTTGGGGTTTTTTGGTATTTTAAATTGAATTATAATTTTTTAATGAAAATATAACAATACTGAATTTTAGTTGAAAACTGATTTTTAATCTAATTTATTTATATGGTTAATAAAATTTATTTTGGATTAAATGTTTAATTGGATCATATATTTTTAAATTAACCCTATGTATGTCATTGTAAAAAATATCATTTTGAGATTGACTATAAAAACATAGAAATCATTCGAAAGTTTTTATATTATAAACCGACATTGTCATCCAATCTATGGGATTATATGTAATTAATTTATGCCACTTATATGATTTAAATGTTTGAATATGTATTACATATTTTTAAACAGATTAATTTTTAATTTCAAATAAGTATCATTTAACAAAATGCCTAAAAAAGTGATAATTCTTTTTTTAAAATTATTAAGACAAAATTAAAATGAATGAAGGAATTGTCCCTTATAATAAGTGAAAAAACACTCAATAAAAGGGTCAAAACCCCAATTTATGGACACAATATTTCCATTATAACTACAATAGTGAGTTTTTTTTGTTTTTTGACTTTTTTAGCCAAAAAATGTGTACACCTATATTATTTTAAAAATAAAAAGTTTTTCAATATCATCCCTTTTAAATGGAAACCAACACTTCCTATTCTCCAAAACTCAAAATACAATTATGTTTAGAAAATAATTTCCCAATAAACATTATAAAATACCTCCTTTACTAATGAAACCATCCATTTGGATAGGAAGAAATCCTTGGATGCCTTTTTGTACAAACATAAAGTAGTTTCCCTATTAAGAGGAAACGTCTTCTTTAAATATCATGGGGTTTGTTCTTTTCTATAATCCATAAATACTATTTATTCCATACTAATAATGCATAATAGTATCTTAAATATAATGATATTTTTTTATTATATGTTTTTGACATACTCTTAAAACCCCATTATATAATGTGTAATGAATATATTTTTTAAGTGCATGATGTACTACCACCTCATGAAATGATCATTATTCCAATTTTACATTATCACTATAAAAGGATGAGAAATAAGATAGAAAAATTATTTATATATGATATATATGATATATATTATGTATTTATTTTTCAATAATTTTTTTTTAAAAAATATACCCATATACTTTTCAATTAGTGTAAATATGATTACATCATTGGTTAAAGTGTGGACTACCACCCCCTCAAAGTGATATGATTGGTTTACACTATACATTTAACACCTAAAGGATGGATTTAATTAAATAATGTGACATAAAAAACCCATATATATTAATTATTAGATAATTAAATTTTAGGGAATAGATTATTTATAACTTTCATTATTTCAGTCTCACACACTTAAAAAATGATAAAATCATTCACAGAATTGTAGACTACATCTTCCTCGACACAATTTGGTTCATTTTAAATCAAAAACATTTAATATATAATTATTTATTATTTAATGATAATTAGGGAAATATATAGTGTTAGTTGTGCATACATACAAACTACTATCTCCACAATTTTAATGTAGGTTAATTTTTCAAAACAATATTAATTGAATGCTTTTAAAAGAATAATTGATTCCAAAATATGATATTTATTTTAATGATAATTATTTTGTATATTTTTATATAAGGAATATTTTATCAATAGTCTACCTAAAAAAATTATTTTAACAACCTGACCTTAATTTTTTAGAAACACCCAACCAAAACATTATTGTTTAAATAGTTGTATAAATATTATAAAAATTGAAGTGAATGTAATGAAAAATATGAAAATGATCTGAAGTATAATTATAATTAACATATTAATATTATTCAAATATAATAATACACACATGAATAGCCAAACACTAGGTATGGTAAATTAGTTTCAATTTAAATTATTTTGAGTCTTATTTTTCATTAAGCACACAGTAACTTTTGTCTGGTGTATATACTACCTTTAAACATGTTATATCAAAATCTCTTTAATCACATGATATTATATGTTTAATTTAATGTCATTATTTCATTGGGATTATGATTTAAATGCTTCAAGGTGGAATGATTCACTTTAGAATGTTGAAATTTCATTTCCCACCAATAATTTTTTAATGAACATTCATTGTGTTTTCCATTCATTAACAAAAATACATTATTGGTACTTATCCTCAACAGGAGAAAAATTAATAAATCTAAATCCTTTATTAAAAATAGATATTTGATAGGGCATGTGGACTATTATGTGAATATATTATTAAATATGAAGAATATTTTTGATAAGTTTGACAAGGGTGGGGCTCGATTATAGATATCCCATCGATTCATCAGTAGTATCATGATATAAAATCTTCAATAAAATTTTTATAGTTGTTACATGATATGAAAAAATTTATTATGAAAGGCATTTAAGTTAGTTGTCCATGTTACAAATACATGATGCCCAATAATTATGTATTTCCCTCACGCAAAATATTTTATTTTCTGTCGATGATATTTTGCATAGAAATTTCTATTGATGTAGCTCATTATGAATTTATTTACTATATTTCATGTGTTTCAATTTCACACTTTTGAAGAATTCTTTCCATATATATTTATTCTAATTCCATTTGTTGTCATTTATTTATCTTTCCATGGCAATTTATTCTTATTTATGAATTATGTTTTCTGATCTACTATCCCTCACTGAGCATTTAAGCTCACTATTACTATTTTAATTTCCCAAAATTATGAAAAATAAATATTTTAATTGTCATTAATGTATTATTTTTTATTTAATTTTGTTATATATCATATTTTATATTACTATTTCAAATTGTACTATCAGTTTCATGTATGTAATCATGTATTCTATGACTGAAAAAATGATCTTTCCTCCCTAAATTGATTCCATATAATCATTCCAAAGATACAAAATAATACACAAGATAATTCTTCTAGGGTTGGATTGTTACAGTTGGTATTGATGATATTTATAATAAACCTTATAAACTATATTATGAAAACTTATAATATGGACCACAACATTAATATAGATGATTTTGTAATGTTATTAAAGAAAATCCTTTAATTTTGATGTGGTTTAAGCATAGATGAACTTATGAGTAACTATATGGATAGAGTGTCATGGGTGTCGCGTAGTGTAACCTAGTACATGGTAACATGCCTTACTATGCACCTAGTTTTACACTCTTGAGGGAAAAAATTTGGACAGTTCACATTTTAATTTCAAGTAATTATTGTTATTTTAAGATTAATCATTCCACAATGAAAAAAATGTTTAAAATTCTATGATTTACAATGCATATATCTATTTTAAGTGATATACCAAATTTCTAACTATACATTATTTCATTATGAGAATATATTTTATATTCCATTGTTTATAAATTGTACATAGAAGAAATAATCGTATCAATACCCATAGATAATATAGATATTTCCTGGATATGGAATTCAATGTAGATGGTATTAGAATTTTTCATGTTTTGGATATATTAGTGTAGATTATTCAGGTTTTGATACATAAACATCCCCAAATAGAGAAACCTATTCCATATGATTAATCTCCAATATTAAATGACATTATGTTATAGAGGTCCCCATCATTTAGTGGGACTAGTGATCCAATAGTGTCAAATAAATGTGTTACATCATTAGAGAATTAATTCGTCAAATTGAGATGTGGGGAACGAAAAAAGATTACACTTTCAGTATAATGTATCCATGGTGATGGCGATGAATGGTTGTCTTTGATCCAGAGTACCCAGGATACAGAAGAAGTTGAAATAAAAAAATATAGAACATTTAAGTTTATATTCTTCGATAAGTACATCCTTTATGATAAAAAAATTGAGATGAAGTGAATTATCATTATCATAAATAAAATTAAAGAAGATAGTTTTGTGGAATATGAATCCACCATTAAAAGGATATCATGGTATTCTAATGACTACATATGTAAAAAAGAGTGTAATATTGAAAACTTCTATGAATGACATTATACAAATATCCATATTGGATAGTTAGTAAGACTATTCCATCATACAAAGAGATAGTTTTATATGCCATCAAAATGGGAACGAATTATCAAGACCATAAATATTCAAAGGGAACCAAGATAAGAATATCTATTCTGAGAACCAAGTTATAGGAAATGCATGAAATAAGAGAAATATGTTTGATCAATTTCAATTATGATGGAATGAAGGATAGTCTCACACAAAGACATGTTAAAATTGATTGAGAGTTTATTATTAGTGCAGATTTAAGGTTTAGAAGTAAAAAATAGTGAAAATAGTAGAATAAAAATTAAACTATACACTTTTATAAGAGTATGGTAATGGGTAAATTCACAGAAAATTTCTAAAACATTAAGAAAATATACCTAACGTGAATCTAATGTATCAAGGTCAAGAATATGTTATTAACAAAACTGAAGAGGTAATTAAAGTTCTTCAGTATTTGGATCTAAGAAATATGTTAAATAATTAGGTTACTTATAATTTTTCCATCGTAATATTTGTGAAATATATTAGTATTTTACTAAATTAGATTTTTGTAAGGTATTTGAGATCATATGTTTAATAGTACCAAGAAAATATATTGTATATAATGTTAAACAATTCTGGAAAAATGTGATTGAATAAAATAATAACTTTAATAAGTACCTAATGCTGATATAATGGTGTAGAAATTATTTGATAGAAAAATGATGACTATATTGGAATTGATTAATTACTTTCTGATTTGTGGTCTATTCTATCATTGATGGATGAATGACTGAATGGCCCGGAGGCCTCAATTTTTATATATTTTTGGATAAACCCCCTTTTAAGGAGAAATGGGAAAACCTCACATGACTTCAAAGAAATGGTACCATAACATATCCTAGAACCAAAAAAAGAAACCTACATTGACACCTCATATGATGAATTTACTTTTAGATTGTCTGGACCACACCAACATCTAAAAATACATACCATAAAATTCTAATATGCTTAAAATGTCCCAACTTTAATACCATACTCCAAACAAAAAAATAGAGAACCAGAGAACCTCCATCTACAAGAAATATCACAATTGCCTTCAACATTCATTCCCATCATCAAACACTAGAAAAACTAACCGCAATCCAAATACATCATCCAGATCATTAGGAAAATAGCAACCAGGCTGAAGAAAACCATGAGAAAATCTACACAGCACACCTCAACCCTCCACTTCCTGGACTATGAATTCCATTTCCTGGAACCACCTCCACTGAGCCAAAAACAACACCACAACACCAAATTGTCAACCAAAAGCCGTTGAAGCCACTTCCCTAACCACGAATCAAGAGAACCATCCTCAAAACTTTTTCACACCATTCCCATCACCCGAATACACACAAAAACCACCACCAGAAAACCAAACACAACCTTGCACAATAGCTAACTCTAACAAAAATCATCCTCAAATCGAAACAAAACAACATCCAAAAAAATCTTAAGACTGGTCACTATGCAGACAAAGAAAATACGTACATTTACTTAGTTATAGTCAAATAATTCATCAATTATATCGAAAAATACACATGAGACCAAAAAAAATTTCCACTATCATCATTTTTAATGATATCAATGGTCTTTACACAGTTCTCGGGATTATGGTTCTATAGTCTACATATTTAAGATAAACATGATCTCTAGAACCCTTCATCAACACAATATTGGCATATTTCTCAATTGTATCCAGGTTTTAATTTCCCATCTATGTTCTCCTCTTATGGAACGTAGTTGAGTATCCATTTTACTCTCCATTATATCCCTTTAAAAAGATGTTTTATTACCCATACTAATGATTTGGGGTTTTCACCAATATTATATTTTTAAATATGAATATCTTGATTATAGAGATGAAGTTTAAATTTTAAGTATGATATATAATTAAGGTGTTAAAATGTAACACCAAAAAATTGCAATGTATGAACATTATATTTGATAGCGAATATCACACACCCAAACAAGTTGTTATGGGAATATAATACATTTGGAATTTAAAATATATGTACAATTTTAAATAAATTAGATTTATGATTTTTTATGAAATGAATATGATACTGAGTTATCACACATCAAGTGAAACAAAGAGTTTCTCCACTTGTCTTGTGTTATACACGAGAATGAGTTTTTAGGAATGACATTATATTAATAAAATATAATTTAATAAAATAATAAATATCCTAGCCATTAAATTATTAATTATTAAAATTTCATAATTATATATGAAAATATATGGTTTACCTAAATTTAAAATCAATTCACTGGTTACATTTTAATTAAAAATGAAAATGAAATATTATTGAATACAAATGAAATTATTATTATTTTTGTGATCAGAAAGAGGATTTACCATAATAAATTAAATCAATTATTATTAGTGAATGATGATAATATGATATATAAATTATATATCAAACAAAATATTTTAGAAGTCATCCAAAATATTTTATTAGAATAATATAAGAGCATAATCAATATTACACATAAAATACATTAATTTTATTACGGATGTTTTATCGACTAATACTAGAAAACATATTTTAAATCTAATTTTTACACTTTTATAAATTAAATATTTAAAATTAAAATTAATATTTTAATGTGAAATTAAAAAACTAGAATATGGTGTAATTTTTTTTATGAATGTTTATTTTTTAATGAATTTTGAATAATCTAGAATATTTGATTAACACTGAATTTTATTCTAATTTATTTATATTTTTAAATTAAATTTTAGTTTCATTTTAATGTTTAATTACATATTATTTTTTATCAAATAATCCAATATAAGTTATTGGAATGAATTTCACTTAGAGATTGAAAATATAAACAAAGAAAACATTTCAACATATTATCTCTAAGAACCCACATAATCATTCCTTATGTGGGGTTGAATTTAAATTATCTTATGCCACTACTATGATTTGAAATAGGAAAAATGGATTCCATAATTTTATTCATGATAATTTATAATGTCTATTAATTACATCATATTTTTTGACAAAAATATTACTAAATAAAATTAATATTAATTACAATTTTAAAAATTTCATTAAGATTAATTATGGAATGAAACGTTAACTTAACTGCTCAAATGACCTTTCCAATTGTCCAGAACCCATTTTCTAGATATAATTTGGACATGATCCTTACATTATATAGTTTTTATTGTTTTTTATGACTTTCATTTTCTAAAAACGTAGGTATATCAATATTCTTCTCTAAAGTAACAAGTGAGTCCATTTCCTCACTTATAAAATGATCCCACCTCTCCCCCATCATCACTAATATCAAGACACATAGATTCTATCATGACCCCTCCCTTGGGTAACATGATTTAACTACCCCAAGCCATCCTCCAATTGGCTAGGGAATATAGAGTAACACCGAGTAGTAATATCCCACAAATAGAAGGAATTTATCAACCTACATGTATACACACACCCAACTCCCAGACCACATTTATTGAAAATTAAATGAAAAGTAAAAAATCATAAAAAAACTTCTAGATACCAACAATATATTATAACGATACAAAATTGAAATTAAAAATGGGTCTAGTATACATGGTCAACTAAATGGGAAAGTAAAACATCATATATCTTGTCTGTAGAAAACCCTTCATGAAGGGTAGGTACAAAAACTTATGTCTGATGTTGTGGAAGAAGACATCATCTATCATTCACCTGTCTATGTACATACTCACTTTTTTCCACCAAGTACTCTATCAATTTGTCGATTTTCTACAAAACACATGACATGTGATGGCACAACACATGCAGGGTAAAGAAAAACAATACTCAGTTAGACCAAAAAAACCTAATGGTACACCACTAAGAATTAAATTATGTACACCACAAAGGAAACACATGAATTACAGCATAGAAAAAAAAACACTATGGTATGTCAGTATGATCAGCTTATACTAGTATAAGTATAATGAATGAACAGAAGGATTTCATGTTTCAGTTCACATTTCTCTTATTATCTATGACACTGTAAGAACCGATATTTTCACTCTTTTATGGATCCTATTAATTTAAATAAATATATTTAAATTGGACATAATATGTATGCCTAAGGGGTTCGTAAATATCACATGGGTATTCCAGGAAATTTCAATACATGGAAACCACAATATTAGAGAAACAAGCCATGTCTGATCGTTGGTGCACGAAACACCATAACGTGTGGGTTGGGTTTTTCGGGATAGATCCACCTTGCATGGTTGGTTCTTATACACACATCCAATAAATTAATGTTTCATTTATAAATTGGTAACTACCCATGGTGGTCGTATGGTTTTGAAAACTATGTGTGAAAACCCTACACAAGAAAATTTTTTGGGTAATTTTATAGTTTCCCCCTTCATGATCTATAAACCCTCCCTCTTCATCCTAATATGAGAACTAGTCAGATTAACCCATTTTCAATAAATTTGGTGTTTTGAAAGGCAACATATATGGATTCAATTATCGCTTTCATCTAGGATCCAATTGAGCATCTGTTTTTCATGTAGGATGCTCAATCAGTATGTACTCTGGTCAATGTAGTCGTTCTCCTTTTCTCTTTCTCTTGACAGAGATATCAGGGTATGATTTTACTAAATTTTTCTTATAAATAATTCAATATAAGAAAAATAAATTTCCAATACCATATTAGGAGAGTTATACATTCCTAAGGTGGGTGATCTGTAAATTATCCCTCATGTTCGTTGAATTTAGAATTATTTTTTTAGGTCCGAATGATTTCATCTGGTGTCGTTTATATAATTAATTTTCCTTTTTTGTAATCATTATAATAATTTGGTTATGTTCATTACTAATATGTGATAAGTTCTATTTGTTACACCCATAATTCAATACATTACATTTCTTAGGTAATTCCATAATTGTTGTTTAGAGTTTTGACTTCTTTAAGACACTATTCAGGCGTGACTTCACGTTAACATCTATGGAATGATTTTCTATATTAAATTGATTGGTTTATATATTAATAATGGGAAGTACCATATATTAAAACTACTTTATCCTCCTATGTTCAGTGCAACAATTGATAAAGAAAAGTGAAATTGAAATTTCCATGAATTTTGATAAAATGACATGACTGGATTAAATGTTAATGGTAGATAGGTTGCACATCCAAGAACCCCTCACCGTATTAATGGATGAAAATACAAAGAACTATATATATTTAATATTTCTAAAATGGTATTAATAAAGGATTCAATTAAATTTTACATTTTAAACTATTGAATGGAAAGGCACCGCCCAAATGGATGTATTGATTAATTATGACTTTATTAAAAGGTATCATGACACATACCTTATCATACTAATGGAAGGTATAGAATGAACCAATTGTTCTATTCTACTTGAACATATCACAATAATTAATGTAAATTTTTGAACAAAATGAAATATTAAAAGATATTATAAACTGGAATGGCCAGACTCGATCTCGTATTGGATCTTTATCATGGAATTCCATGAACACATTATAACCCCACCCTGATTCAAGGATATATCTTACATAGGGTGAGATCCACATAGATCCCAATCCTTGTCTACTCTTTATATTCTCGTTCTAACCCTGTAGGATCCCTTCAATATCATTATAGTATGCCTTGGATACACTCCATGGATCCAGCATTGACATGTAGGATCCCAAGTTTTATTCCATATGGACCTATCTCTGTATTGCATTGTTTAACCTTATACAATCACCTAGGATTTGGTAGTCACATCATTGTAGAATACGTTGGAATATTCTCAATGTATTACTCTCGTTCCCCACGCTAGCCTATAGTTATTTAAGAGTTGGAAACCATTGACTTCTACATCTCTGTATTTAATACCATAGGAATTCACTATTAATGATCATTGTAGGTTTCTTTATTACATCTTAGAACCTTCTATTAAATTATAATTTATTTGTTTTCAATATTTTAATATTAAAAAATTTAATTTTTGACATGTTCTAGAACATGTCAATGGATGAAGCAGGTACATGGGTGTTTAGTTACATTTCCATGTTTTACATTATATATGCATGATTTCACATTATTACATTTATATTACATGTCCCATATGATATAGAAATTATTTGTTGTGGCCCACATATATTTATATGACACCCTATTATGGTACCATTTGGGAAGTGGGGAAGATAATATTGTTGCATCTCCTCCTGGATATCATTCCAAATTGAACTGGAGAAAAAGGATTCTCCATATTAGCCCCTTAAAATATTTCTCTAGACTAGCCCCTTCCAATGGCGTAGAACCAGGCGACACCTGCAGAAGAACCACAACTGTATGGTCATCCTGCATCATATAAATCTTCCCAAGAGCAGTACCTCCTAACTGAGAGTCAGTGACAGTAGAAACCATGCTTGGATCAACAACATCCAGATGATATGTATGCAAAAAATAAGTGAAAGAGTCTAGGAAAACCTCAACAGAGCCACATTCCTTCTGTCCACCAAGAGACTCGCCTAAGGCATGTATATCTTGGCCTGACATGAAGGTCTTCAGCTTCTGTCCAGCAAAGGATGCAGGATGTACTTGCAAATCTGAAACAACTTCCCTAGAGCCACATTTATCAGTTCTGAATTTCTCCTGCTACCCACTAGAGGCCTGAATTAATTCTTGAAAACCCTATCCTAAGTTTCATATTTCCTCATTTTTTTCCAGACTAAAAGCGGTACCTACATCAGCATGAGTTATACCATAATCCAAATGGACCTTGTAAACCTTTGCAGTGACCATAATGTGCTGATGTGGTTTAGCAAACCTAGATGACACCAGAATGACCTCAGGCACACACTTTAGATTCAACGAATCATAGTCCTGCATTTGGGTTAGTGGGTTCTCATGCTGTGAACCAATGTAGACATCTAGCATGTCAATCATTAGGAATGGATAAAGAGCATTCTAAAGTAGGATATCTATAATAGACACCTCCAACTAAACAATGTCAACAAGTGGAACCAAATCAGGATCCAGTCTAGGTGAATCCATATTTAGTTCCTCATCAGTTTGTCCAACATTACGAGAGATGGGGAAAGCACCAGAGTGTTTAACAAAGGGATCATGAGCCTTCCCCTTTGCATTGTCTAGGACTCTTTTTCATATAGCCTCAACATGACCCTTCACATTGCATTTTACATAGACCTCGGAGCGATTTCATTAATATGAAAGGTGTCCAAATAAGATGAAACCATCAATAAATTAAGGCTTCCTTTCATACACAATGTCTTAGTTAAATCTATCATACCTCGTGGTAAGTACAACATCCTCTCCCAATGTACTGGCCATATCAACTTCCACAAGGACTCTTGGAAAAGGACCATACCTTGGGATTTCAGTTTTCTTATCAATTATGATGGTATTATCAAATGAGGATGCAATATCCCATAGAAACATTGGGTGCTGTTACTACTAGTTGAGTTTAATGATCTGGATCCATACCTTGGTATGTTTGTTTTTGACACTAAATGGATCAGAATTCTGGCCCCATTCTTGAATTCTTAGAGTTCCTATCTTCAAGGATTTGGAACCAAAACACCATGCCCTTCTTTTGTGCTCATCCGAAGGAATCATAATGTGAAAATATCCATTCCCTATTGATGTCATTCTCCAATGGAAAAACCCCCACACAACAGCAATTTTGTCAATCTGATCAGCAAAGCGCCACATTCGCTCACCCCTCGGGGTCAAAACGCGAGCTATAATCGAAAATTTACTAATCTTAAGCATTTCCTTAATGGAATCCTGATTCTCGGAGACATGTGTCATTTTCCATTTCTTTATGATTCATCTCAGTGAGGGAATACCAAAATCAGAGAATCTCGATGCATCTCTCACAAAATCAGAAAATTTCTACTTCACACATAGTGAGTCCAAATTATTCAAACGATCCAGAATACTCTACATGTGAGACACACAGAGGGAAAACAATTCCTTATGCCCAGGTATCTCATTGACATTCAGGTCTGGATCCACCTGAATTCAATCACAAGCAATCAATTACTTGGGCATTATGTTTACATATATTTATTCTACTTTTTTACCTATGTTTACTTTCCTCAACTTCTCTACACCATAGTAAATAGGGATTTGTCACCCAAAAAAAACACCCTAGTCCATCACTACTAGTTGGAAGACTCTTTAGTTCAGAGAGATTTATTTGAGGTTATATGGCACACCACGCAAAAGGAACCTGTTAAGTTTCGTTTGTGTCCAGGATGACACAAAGTGGTATCATAGGAGGTTTCCTTTATTTCAATAAAATCTGGTGACAATATATTTGATATTATATATTCTTGGTACATTTTCATAAGTCATTCTTGAGTGTCATAAACACACATTTGTGGTAAATAAAATAATTCCTAAATTATAATTGTTGTTATGATTTTTCTTGTTATAGCTGATATTATTTCCCATTGGGTGATACAAATGATGTGTGGAGTTGTTGATTATTAATCACTTTGAGTATTTTGTTTCATCCTGGGTATTTTTATATATGTGAGGGGGCTCTTCTTACATGAATCATTATAGGAACCAAGAATTCACATGTCATGCATATTTTCATGACATATATGTGAATTTCACTACATTGGATTACATTATAAGTCTGTAACAATTGAATGATGATTTTACAGTTATTTTATTATTGTATTACTCTTGGGAAATATTGAGTGGTGATCAATCAAAAATAATGTGGTGTATGGACCGTCATGGGTTGGGATGAGTAATGTACTGAGTCAATCTATTCTATTATAAGTAAATGGGTTTTGTTTCTTGTGATAGGTGTTTGGGCACTGATTCACCAGAAATTAGTACCATTATAATGTAAATAATGACATATATAATGAAATGGTTTAAGTTCTTTATCTTGAATTTTCTTATTTATTAATGGTATATGAGTGAACCTAGAAAATAAATATCAAATTAAATGAGACTTATAATTGACCACTTATCGACACCTAGTTATCTAAGCAGGTAGTTTGGGTTGTATTCCTAGGGTTGTGTGTTTTTCTACGTTCATCTTCCATTAGTAATGCTATATTTATACTACAAAACACGTTTTTAGGCATTTTGTTTTCAATTGTAGTCAAATTATACCATAATATATTATTATCATATGCCAGGACGGTGTCAATGACCATTATCCATAATTGGTTTCCATATACTGTATGTCTTTCGTCTAGGGGTTTCACTTGAAGAACCTTCTACTATACCTGACCTTGGAACTAATTCCCAACATCATGATAGTTTCGTACATTTGATGCAACCCATGAATGGCACCTGATGCCTTTCACCTATGATAGATGATCTAACTCAGGAGATCCAGTAGAAGAACCACCCAACTCTCTCAAGGGATGGAAGTTTGTAGGCTAGAGAGTCATGAAAAGAAGCCACACTGTCAGTCATTGAGAATCTAGAAATATATACATAGATGATAGTGAGTCTTTTAAATACATTATCTTTGATTATACAAAGAATTAGGGGGATGATATTATTCGGTCCAGTCATCATCAGTGCATGTTAATGTTTGGTTTTTTGACTTCCTTCTCTTATTAGTTAAGTCGATAAATACTGAAAGATGACAGATCCATGGAGTTCGTGTATCATGAACAATGATCTATGTCATTTATGAAATATTCAGTGTGTTTCCCATAGTTGAAGAACTTTTCACTGCTTCTAGTCGGTGAGGATAATTCATTTGATATAAATTTAGAGGATAGGCTATAGATTTCGATCAGTATATATGTGAATGCCTTCCACCCACCTACCTACATTACTAAAGCCAATAATCTCTTATCACCAAGCAGAACCTGCTAGACAATACTAGTATCTGGTAGAGAGTACCAAAACTACATGAGGCTAGAAGTTATTCTGGTGGTAGGAAACATTCTATCTAGGTTTATTATCAAAGAAACGACAAATAGAGTACCTATTTTGATTTCCCCTTGGTGTGTCATTAGTATGTAATATGGGGGGACACAATGTTAAATGTGATAGATACCCAATGGAGTGTTGGTACTATGGAAGTAAATATAATCCAAGGAATTTATATAGGACCATTTTACTAGCTTCGAGTGGAAAATTATCTACACAAGCTCCACTAATAAGATTCTATTCTTTTATTGCTATATTTGGCATGGATTTGAAATAGTAATGTTTGATCTGGCTGAGGAGGACGTTGTGTCCTTGGTTACTAGACCCTTCATCACCAGCAGCACCAATTGATTATTTTTTATCGTGGTAGTCCATATGTTGCACAAGGACATTGGTCGGGCCAGTTGAATGAAAAACAACATATACCTTAGGATTAGGCTATATGAACATTTATATTATGTGGTACTATTCTAGTATAGTATACAATTGTGTCAAATTTATTCATACAAGTGCATCCCACAGCATTATCTCTATATGTATCTGGTTGAGTCTTAGACAAGATATACAATATCCTTATAGTTTATTGTCCCTAGATACGTAGTTAGGGTTATGAACAATGTCCCGACTCCTATGTAATGATTATTCTATGTCCATAATGCATATTTTACTTCACTAGATAGAATTCGTTATCTAGATAAGGGTGAGTGGGATATCAATTCTTGTAGAGTAGGACAATATAATCATGGGCTAGATGGAGTGACCACCCAAATTTCAAATATCTTCATAGATGATCAATATTTAAATAAGGATTATTTCTATCCACTAGTAGATCATTTCAAGGATTTCATTCCCAATGATTTATATGAAATACCAATTGAGAGATAGGTAGTGTTTACAATTGATATAATTCCAAGAGCAACCCAAGAGTCCATTCCACCTTACATGATGGAACCTACAATGATTCAGGATCTCAAGTTGATATATGAGAATTTAACGTCCATAGGTTTTATACTATGTAGTTCATCCTCCTAGGGTTCACTAGTGCGCCTCCCTATGAAGGGGGTTGGTACCTTATGTCTAGTAATGGATTACCGAACCTCGATCCAACTTATGATCAGAAACCGGTTTCTGCAGCCTCAAATAGATTATCTCTTAAACTATCTCGGGGGAGCAATGGTGTCCTCCATGATTGATCTATGATCGGGTTATCATCAGGTGTGTGTCAGGCCATCAGACATACCTCATAAAACATTTGGTAGAAAGTATGGTCTTTATGAGTATCTTGTAATGTAATTCACTCATAAAAAAACGCATACTATTTTAATAGATTTTTTGAATTTGGATTTTCCACCTCTCTTGGGACTCTTTTTCATTAGACTTTTTTGGATGAAATTTTTATGTATTCTCATAGTCGTAAAGACCATGTAAAAAATCAAGAGTTAATTTTGAGTACACTAAGAGACCATTATCTTAAAACCAAGATTACTACGTGCCACATCTATGTCAACAAATTCCACTTTTGGGGTAATATAATAATGAATAAAGAGTATTTTTAGACCAAAAAAGGATAGTGTTGTAGTTTATTGGGAGAAGAACATGAATGTGTTTGATATATGGATTTTCTTATGGCTGGATGAATATTATCTGTGTTTCATACAAGACTTATCACAAATTTCATCTCCTCATACTTGTTTTATAATGAAGGGTTTTTTGTATTGATGGTATGAAGTATGTGATAGATCCATTCATGATCAGAAATGGAGTCTTGTATCTGGAGCTATTTTGACTCCTTCGGAGCTAGGTATAGGTTATACCCTTTATCGGATGCATCAAGAATTTTACTAGGAGTTGTGATGTTAAATGATGATCAAGTCATTTTATATGGATCTTGGTAGTTGATACCTCTTGATACAAAAAACATGATTCAAGCCCTTGATGTAGCATCATTTTTCCATGACTTACATTGATAGAGACATAATATGATGGGTGAACACTTTATGGTTCACACAATCCAAAATATCCTCAAAAATATATTTCTTCCTGGTGAATTGAAACTTATATATTGGAGATGGATATAATATCTATTATCCATTGATTTTGAGCTTTCCAACAGGACTGGTAATGGAAATGTGGTTTGAGATGCATTGAGTCTGAAGACTCATGAACATTCCATATTGGAAGCCAGTGATGAATCCATGTTAACAACCCACTTTTCTGAGCTGCATCTAGAGTTACATGATATTCATGAAAATTTTTATCACTGGTATTTAAAAGATACATGATACAACCCAAAGAAGGTGATGAGAAGAAAGTTAATAGATACAAAAGGAATATTTCTCCATGACAGTATATTAAGATATAACCCACCTCCAGTTTGATCTATAAACAGAGATGACTACCTGCATCAATGTGGACAAATATGGGTTTCTACATATATGAGAAAGGGGTTGATAAAATTGTATCATGCATCTTAGTGGTTAGTTCATCCACGAATATCCAAGATGTATCGATATTTACGACATGAGTTTAGGTGGAATTGGATGTGACTTCATATAGTATGTTTTGTCACTAGGTGTCCCACCTGTCAAGAGGTGAAGGTGGAGCACCCGAGATTTAATGTATTTCTAAATATGCTTCTAGTCCTGGAATGTAAATGGGATGATTTTTATATGGATTTTGTAGTTTTATTACCTTGGATTCCAAGGGTTAGTAATTCTATATAGGTATTCATTGTTAGACTAATGAAATCATCACACTTCATTCATATTGAGGATACATTCTAATTTGTTGAGCTGGGAAAGATATATTTCTATTAGAGCAAACAACACCACTGAGTCTATCTTACAATCATTTCTAATATAGATTATTGTTTAACATCATGGTTATAGAAGAGTTTACAGAAGCCTAAGGAAACACATGGATTTTATGCATAGCCATTCTCTATCAGAATGATAGACATACAAAATGAACAATTATTGTTCTATAAGATATGCACCAAGCATGGATCCTTGATTTCTGTTGTTCATGTGAGAAGCATTGTAAAGACCAATAAATTTCAAGGAAATGTTTTTCTGAAATACATTGGAATTTTACAAGTTTGCGGTTTATGACGGTGCTTTATTCTGAGACACAGGGTTCCTGGAATAAATTTCTGAAGTTTTTTTTGGGTACGTTCAGAAAACATACGTGCGAGTTTTTCTATCTTTTGAAATGGTGCTCAGAATTGAAATCTAAGGGCACCGATGAACTCGCAGCGCCCGAATTTGGTTAAGGGGACCTTTACCATAGTTGTATTTTATAGGGAGGAGAAAATAATTTTTGGGGATTTAAAAAAAGTTAAATAAAATTGTTGTACACAAATTTATTTATCTTTGGTGGTTATTTCCTACAAGGATATGTAAGAGGTGGGGCCTACACCCACATAAACTTCCTGGATAGGATAATTTGAGATGGGTCCCACACAAGACCCTAACCTTTTAAAATCCCTTAAACTCTCCATTAACTCTCCTTTATAAAATTTTGAACTCTTCACCCCCCCCCCCTTTTGAAACTCTTGGAAATCACATGAATTAATGGGGCCACCTCTTCTCTCATAAATTGGGCCAACCCCAATAATTAATTCCTACATTAATTAACATGGTGTCAAAAATTCTCTTTTAATTATTTTGATTTTCATGGAAATTGTAATATAATGGGAAGATTGATTAAAATATCTTCATTGGAAATTATTTAGGTGGGGTAAATCTATGGAAAATTAGAAGAAGGTGTTCCTCTATCGATGAAGAACATCGTTATTAAATGAAAAATGTGAATGACTTATCCAACAAAACATCCCCTCAGACACACCCCAACATCAATGGAATCAAAGTCCATATTCCATGATGCCCGACCTCTGTGACACTCATCATCTGCGGCTCGTTGACGTGCACTGCTCAGGAAATCGAGGTAGGGGTAGATATAATTTGATGTGAATGAAATTATATTTTGTCCTTGGTGAATGTTTGACTGGCCTTTGACCAAATGATATTTTCTAACACAGAGGGCGCAGTCCGAATAAACATGACCCGATGACCCTCCGACAATTCTTGTCTATTTTAGCGGCGGCAATGGGAGGTGGTGGAAAACGGAGGAGGCAGAGATTGAAGGCAGCGGCCACGCGCCAGCCAAGTGTGGATGAACTGGGGCCCGCAACCGCGGGCCACTCGACCAAAGAAGAATAGTCCAGACATAGTCGGCTGTCCTAGTGGAACCACAACAGCCCACGGTGCCACGCTTCAGAGGACCACAGCCCAAGATCCATGGGCCGCTTCAGCGGGAGAAGTGGCCGGCGCGTCATCCGTGTGGGTAGTAGAAGTCCGAGGAACCCTGAGGTGTTTTGCGGGAGGTCAGATTCCCACCCATGTGGGCCACTTGCACTAGGAAGACTGGATTGCTTCATCTGGCCAGACAGGAGGGTGGTGCCGCGAGGCAACTCCAGTTTGGGAAGTATGGGGACCACCCCCCCCCCCACACGAGCTCCACCATCTGGTCGAGCTGCACCCCGCCGGGCCGGGCCGCCTGCCACAGGCCGGGCCACTTGCCATGGTTGGGCTGGGCCCCACCGGTCCTGGCCATGCATTACCAGACTGGCCCAAACCCTTATCTGGGTCGGACCCACCGATCCAGAATGTGCCGACTTTCCAGCCCACCGGGCTTGACGAACTGAGCCCGTTTCGCTTAAATGTGAATAACTTCACGATTGTGCATTCGAACGACGCGTCATCTATGTCTCTAGAACCCTCGTGACGAAGCTGTCTTTTTGATATGCTGTAATTGAGTTTTGAATGACTTTGGAAAATGGCTGGGTTTTGAACCAGCGTAATTCTAACCGGGCCCCTGGAACGAAAAGTGAAATATATTTTAGACAGGGCCTCCGATTGATGCGCCCTCTCTCATGTTGGGTTGCTTTTTATGAGACGACACTTCAGGAAACATCAAATCTGTACTTCGTGATAGTTTATGTATTGACCCCTTGGCTTGAGGAGTGGACCCTCTCGAAATCGAGCATGCTATGTGAGGGAACCCTAGAGCTAGCTACGACTGTGATGACTACATTACTGGAATCGTTTGTGGGTTCGACGACGATGACAAATGTACTAGAATCCACCATGTTTTCGATTGTTTGACTTCGGTACTTGTATCCTGAGTGGTCCTGACATAGTAGCTGGTCTAGTATCTTATGTTGGTCCAACAGCTTAGCTGGTCTAGTATCATACATGGGTCTGACAGATTAGATGAATCAGTGACTAAATTATATCATCTCTTACAATATATGAAATATGTATACCTGTGTGAGATGAGTCTTAACTATAATCATTATAATCAATGTGATTGAATTGATTTCCTATGTGGACTGGGTTGTTCTTGGGCTATAGTGTTCGAGTCGAACTGTGATTGAAAACATAGGTATATGTATGGTCATATACCTAAGTAGAGTTAGTTGATAATTTGGGATTGTATCTATCTTCTGTGGTTCATCATTCGTGGATTCTGGGAGACCTTCAGGTGTCTTGGGGTCCCTATTGAGTATCATATACTCACTCCAACACGTGATATGACTGCACTACATTGTGTTGAATGCAGATGAAAGACGTCACTGATCGTAGAGGAGACTTGTGGAGCTGAATGGTACCAAGAGGTGGACCACATGGCAAGACTTACATAGAGCTGACAGACGAACCTGGGGTGCTCAGGAGGCCATCTGTACCCACACATCCGGTGGGATACTTGAAGTAGGAATCAATGGTTCATGTTTTAATTTACAATATTTGTACTAGATTTTATGTTGTACAGTACTTACTATTGAGAATGTATTTCTGCCCCCTTTCAATTAAGAACATACTTATGTATTTAGTATTTCACTGTTCTTACTTCTTTTCTGTACTCTGCTGTGTTTTTTTTACTTTTTTGAAAGGAAATTACTTTCCTCTCTACCAGGATTTCTGTCTTGGTTCTAGTTGCCAGCCCCTGGCCTATGGATAGCGGGCTTGGGTTAGTCATGGCGCAAGCCCTAAGGATGGGTCGTTACAAGCATATCCCTCTCAGTGGGTTATAATATAATAATATCTTCCACGGGATAATTCACATGGCCCCATATAAGGCCTTGTGTGGTAGGAAATTGTTATACCCCTATGCATGCTAGATGTTGGTGAGGCAGCCCAACTAGGTCCCCATCCTTTTTTAGGATACATCAGAGCTCATTCAGCTAATTAGAAATTGTTTAACTATGCTCAGTCCACATAGAAATATTATGTTATTTTTTGTCTTTGACCTCATGATTTTAGGGACAAGTATCCTAATTTCCTTCTGTTGTCACATAGTCTTGGGCGTATATGGTTATTAATGAATGGATAGTTGTCACCTAATTTTTTCATTCCTTTTCAAATACTATAGTTACTCACAATAGTAACCTATTATTTAATTTACCTTAGAGGTACCATGTCATCCATGATTTCATTCATGTTGATTTTATTCTCTAATATCATGAAGAAACCCTCATACTTTTTATCATATGAATGTTGATTGTGATGACAATACTACCTTTGAGAAGTATCCAGTATGCATCATCGACTATAGAATGAAGGCTCCCTAAGGATGGTCTATCCATCTAGTATGGGTTTTATGGAATCTCAACCGATTACTTGATGAGACTTTGGAGAGGGAATCTGATGTACGATCCCAATGGCCAGAGTTGTCCCAGAAAATGTTTCACCAACTTTAGAAGTTGAACTTTGGGATGAGATATTTTAAGGGGGGTATACTGTAAAAACCAATTTTTCAATAAGTTATTAATCCTATAAATTTTTTTCCAAAAGAATAATATGGAACTAATATGGATTATTAATGGGGTTATAAAGGTATTAGGAGTGTTATAGTAATGTTCGAAGCCTGAAACCCGTCTTTTTGGGGGAAACTAACCACATTGCACAGTTGGTGCATTGTTGAAAAAAAAATTTCATAATCATGCATAATACGGTTTTCTAGATAAATCCACCTCACACAGTTGTATCATGGTCTTGAAGACTAAATTTGAATGTTCCTCTTCTACTCAATTAACTAAGCATAGTTTGAGCATGGTTTGTGAATTATTTTTAAAACAATGGTGAAAAACTGTGCACATGATTATTTTCTTTTTAGTCTTCCAATTTTTTGCTTAACGATCTATTACCCCTCTTTCTTTCTATTAAATTAATAACCATTGGGATAAACCCTTTCTCACTTAATTTTGAGTTTACTAAAGGAAAAATGTAGGGATACAAATATATCCTTTATCTAGGATCTGATTGAGCTTGTGTTCATCATGTTGGATGCACAATAGTAAGTACTCAAGTATTTATGATCCATTATCCTTATCTATTTCTCTCGACCAAGTTATCAGGGTACAATTATTTAAATATTTTTCATATTTCTAATCCGATTTAGCCAAGTCAAGGGCCAATACAAGAGGATGGGGGTCGTACAAGCCTAAGGTGGGTTTTCTATAACTGATACCTTATGTTCAGTGATTTCGTATTTGTCGTGTGGTGACCACCGATTTCATTGTATGATGATTAATGAATTTATAATACATTATTACAATCATTAAAACCATATATCTATTCAATTTCAATATATTTGATAATTTTTTAGTGTTTACACCGATGACCCAATCCTTTCCTTGTCAAATAATATTCTAAAATTGATGCCTTTTTTTGGAAAATTTCATCCACCGTTTAGGTGTGACATTTCTTAGACATTATTAGTGTTATCTTTCTATATTAAATGGCTTGATTTATATTTGAATAATGTAAGGTATGAATTATAATCACAACTAGAACCACATATGGTAAATTCTTCAATTCATAATTAAATTTGAAATTGAAAATGGGACTATATATTGAGATTTTGACTAGACCAGATTAAATATGAATGATAGATTGGTTGCAGGTTCATAACACTACATTACACATTAATATAAGGTAGCTGAATAAACCATAATAATTTAATATTCCATATATTTAATTAATATAAATTTCATGATACATGGTCTTAAAACAATTTTTAAAGGAAGAGATTGATCCAAATTGAATTATTGATTAATTATGACATGATTTAATTGTTTCATGCAACTGGACTTATCACATGAATGAAAGGATATACATAAACCATCAGTTACATGATACTAGACTATTTCACACTAATGAATGAAATGGTTTGAACCAAATGAAATATTATAAAAATTACTTAAAATGAATGTCATGACTCAATCTCACATTGGATTCTTATTGGGAATGCCATGAACACTCTGAAAAACCATTTTGATTCAAGGATACAACTTTATATGGATGAGATCCTCCATGATCTTGATCCTTGTATACTCTTTGGATGCTCAGTATGACCCTGTAGGATCCCATCAATGTCATTATAGGATGCCTTGGATACACTACATGGTTCTAGCATTGAGATGTAAGTTCAATGGTAACAGACCATAGGGACCTGTCACTATTTAGCCTTGTTTTACCTTGGATGATCACCTAGGATTCGTTAGGCACCTTTTTATTGAATTCCATAGACTATTAACCTTGTATAACACTCTTTCCCCATTCTAGGATACTATTTTTACTGAGTTGGTGACCCTTGAGGTCTATGTTGCCTTGGTTATTACATTACGACTTCACTATTAATGATCATTAATGGTTTCCTTTTTACATATCAGAACCCTTATTATTATTATCAAAATTTGACTTTTTTCAAACTAGTAATATTCAAATAATTAATTTTTGTCATTTTTATCCACCATTTGATTGGAAAAGTAGGTACATGGGTATTTATTTCTATTATACTATTTCACATTATATTTTCAAACTATTACATTTCCATTACATGTGATAGATGTTGTAGAAAACATTGGTGCTGGCCCACTTATATTATTCTCACATCATCTCCAACCGCTATTTGGAACCTGAGGTAGATTCATGGTTGAAAGTGTTGACAAAGGTAAGAATACAGAATCGAACACATGATGAGTTTATTTTTAGTATCGAGCATGATAACAGATGGCCGAGTTAGAGCTCTGGATGCTTGGGATAGTCTTTGATTTTCATTATACTTTTTGGAACATATTATGACTACTCTCTTATCCACGTCTTCCATATTTCTATAAGATGACATATCATTATCAATTATTGAATGTAATTATAGTTTTTTCACTTATTATTATTGTTTTCTCTATTTTTTATTGTTCATTCTAATTACATATATCAGTTCCATGATTTATCTATGTTTACTATCATCCACTATGCTATAATTTTTGAATTAGAGAATAGTCTCCCCACTGACAATCTATAGGCCCTCATTACTATTCAGTAGCCTCTGGTGTTCGAGGAGATGTGCTTGAGGCAATATGGCCCACTGGGTTTGGAATTCCATAGACATTAGATGTGTTAGAGATGAACGGAGCATCGATGTAACGGGGAGAATTGGATGGATCATGGAGCATAGATGGTTCATGGAGTTTTAATGGTCCACTAAGAATTAAAGGCACACAGAACGTCGATGGTAGCCTGTGTTGTGATAGTGTCTCTGCTGTCAATGGTGCACGAAGCATCAATGACATAAGGATTGTAAATGGTGTATGGAGATTCAATGGATCATATGGTGGAAATGGATAATGGAGTTTTGATGAATCATGTATAATTGATGTTTCATTGAGTATTTATGGGTCTAGTAGTCCCCCACGTAACATAGTCACAATCATCTATAAGATTTCTCTCGTACCGCCCTTGTTTTGGGAGAACCTTCTCAAGATTTTTAGTCCAAAAACAAAATTCCTGAAAACCCTCTTTAATTATATGGAAATTACCACCTCATCAAAAGGTACCCAATGTCGCAAACATATCGTCAAACAGACGCATGGTTTGAATGATATGGATAATTTAGTAGAAATAGTATGGTTCAGTCCAACTCTAACCAGAACTGGTCTGACCGTCTCAGTTATCCTAACCTATCCCAATACAATTGGATAGTGGCATCATGAACTGGACTAACCTGATGAGCTGCTAGAGCATCCTTTTTCTCCCCAATCCACCCTTCATATGCAGCCCAACTCCATCAACCCTTGGATCAGTTGTGCTATGACAACCCTGCTTTTTATTACAACTTAAACATGCTTTATTACATAATACTTCACTTGATCCAACAAAGAAGATCGAGAGGTTTAGTGTCTTTGGGGCTTAGGATCATTACATAAAAAATTTAAACTTGAAATACAACATCTTTATTGAAAACTTCCTTTACATGACCACTACATTCCTTCGTACTTAGCATTGCATGGGATAACCTGAGGACATGCATAAGAAAAGGGTGAGCTATAAAGCCCAGTAAGGGAGTAAAAAATGAATAACATGAGGAGTGAAATACATGTTAGGCAATAGGCATATCATTATATAATAATAGAAACATGAACATAAAGGCATGATAAAGCATGATAATCATAACATGGAAATGAGGCAACAACACTTAACATTGAATTAGCATGAGCCAAGGCTTATTGCACATGGAGCATGAGTAAACCCTCATTGCACTTGAAGTAGGAGTAAACCCTCGTTGCACTTTAATTAGCATGAGTCAACACTCATTGCACATGACGTATCATGATACTATACTTTACCCAATGCATTGGAGCGCTATAAAGGGCGCACCCTTCTTAAACATTTCATTTCATGCATAAGTGTGCCACATGGATCATAAAACATGGATTCATAAAACATAATCATTTCTTCCACGATAAAGGAATGTGGAATTCATACATGATGCTTTATAATAAATCTGTAAATGTGCATAAGTTGAATAAAATTGATGGAGAAATGGGCATGGTATTCACTACACAAAGACATTGGCTTAGAAAATCGGTGCGATTTCGGCAGCGTAACGGCGTGACATAAGAATTCATAAAAAAGGTTGATGAGAGAGAAAGGGGTTCCTAATCATATTTACATGTAATGGACAGTAATGAGATCATATATATACATGTCCCAACAATAGAAATGGAATTTAGATTCATGATACAAAAGTATTGCTTGAATGTAAAAGAAGAGATAGAAGTTCCTTTCGGAATTTCGGCATAGTAACGGGTGTACATGGGAGGCATTTAATGAGAGTTGAAGGGTTCTCCCATCATTCAAACAATAAGAGGACAGTATGGGTAAGGTGAGGAACCATACCCCAACATTCATAATTGAAATAAAAAGGGAAATACAACTTAAAGAAAATTGACAAAAAAAGAGAAAGGAAGAAAACCCCTTACATGGAAGTGTGCTTCCAAAGGCTTCAGAGAGGCTTGTGAGAGGATTATTGGGAGCTTGGGGCACCATGGGAGGATTCTAGAGAGAGTAGGGCAGAGGTTGGACGAACACCAAGGGATTTTAGAGAGGAGGAAGTGGGAGCTTGGGTGGGTTTATATAGGAAAGGTGAGAGAATTCTTTATTATTTAGGTTTGAGACCCCTTATATTAAAATAATCCAAACCACAAACCACCCCATGGTATTTTCCCATGGTTTCTGGAAAAGGAAAGAGGAAGACAATATTTTACAAGGCCAAGGTCCGAACTTATTAAAAAAAATAGGGTTGCTTATGTGGAGGTGAGTCACACTCCCATGGAAATTAATTTAAAAAGGCAAAGTGTTGAATAAGTCTTGAGGGCTCCATTAATGCTTTGAAAAGTTAGTCAAACAAACCCAAAACCTCATTATTTTAATGAAAAAACACATATTGGCAGAACATAAGGATTATGGTATTTTATTACATCACCATTGGGTCATTATGATTTCATAAAACACATTATATATTTAAATGGTATTTAATTTTTACCCAAAAATTTGATTGTATCAGAAAATTATGAAAAATTCACCGTTGGATAATTTCGACGTCCTGATTCCAAAAATAATATTTATTTTATCTAAATAATTTTCTAAATATGTGAATTTTCACTTTTAAAATACAAACCGACATTTATAAAAAATTTACGGGTTTTGACAGAAACGGCTTTCAAACCTTAATAAAAATTTTAATTACATTCATAAAATTATAAGATCATTTATATTTAATAGAAATTAATTTAATATTAATATTCATATTTTATTAAAATATTATTTTATTCAAAAATACTTTAATTTAATAAAATATAATTCTAAAAACATCATTTGTACTTTAAAAACTAATTACAATGTATCAAAAATGACTAGAAATTATATTCATTATTATATACAAAAAAACAAAATAATGTACATGAACATGGTGCTACTTATTTGTTACATAACCCCTTAAAATAGCCGCATAAGACCTAAGGGTAAGGTGTGCGATGGTGACAGACTCTTGGGGTTGCTCTGATAACATCGCTCGAGTGGTAATCTCTATCAACTTCCATTTTTCTCGTAGACGATCACGTTCGAGCTTGACTTGATGAAGCTCAGCTTGGGCTTGGTCAAGGGCAAAGCCCAAAGACGCCACCTCTTTTCCGAGCTCTGACAATTGGGCTTCATAAGGGGCAATTCTACTGGATAAGGCCATCGCTTCCTTTGTCTGAGTAGAAATGGTTTCGTTAAAGCCTTATATTTATACTACTCAGATGATCACTGTTCAACAACTATAAAAGTAAAGGTCACAAATCTTAACATAAAACTAAAGAAGTTGACATCTTATAAAAACATTTTTTTCATAAATAAACATTTAACTGGATCAAGAGGGATTTTCCATTAATGAAACTTTGGGTCGTTACAACATTCCCCCCTTATGAAATTTCGCCCTCGAAATTTTCCTTTTCCCACACTAAAACAAATATGGGTAAGTTAGCTTCATCATATCCTCTGACCCCCAAGTTGCTTCTTCAAACTTGTGGTTTCTCCACAACACCTTGACGAGGGGAATTGTCTTATTTCGTAGAACCTTTTCTCTACGATCTAAGATCTTCACTGGTTGCTCCTCATAAGAAAGATCGTCTTCTAATTGTACCACCTCGGAAGAGAGTACATGTGAAGGGTCTGGTATGTACTTCCTTAAGAGGTATACATGGAAGACATCATGCACCTTGGCCATAGTAGGTGGAAGTGCTAGTCGATAGGCCACAGCCCCAACACGATCAAGAATCTCGAAGGGGCCGATGTACCTTGGATATAACTTTCCTTTCTTTCCAAACCTCATGACCTTCTTCCACGGAGATATGCGTAAAAACATCATGTCTCCGACTTTAAACTCAAGGTCTCGTCGATGATTATCTGCATAACTCTTCTGTCGACTTTGGGCTGCCTTGATATGCTGCTGAATGGTTTTTACCTTCTCCACCATTTCTTCGACCATTTCTAGTCCAAGCAGCTTACGTTCACTGACCTCATCCCAACATGTCGGTGTTCTACACCTTTTCACATAGAGGGCTTCATATCGTTCCATTTAGATGCTCGAGTAGAAACTATTTTTATAAGAGAACTCAACCAGAGGAAGATGTTGATCCCATCCTCCTTTAATGTCCATTGTGCACGCTCTCAACATATCCTCAAGTGTTTGGATTGTCCGCTCGGATTGGCCATCAGTTTAAGGATGATAGGCCGTACTGAAGTTCAGTTCAGTATTCAGTGCATGTTGAAGCCTCTTCCAAAACATAGAGATAAATCTTGGATCTTGATCAGATACAATAGATAGTGGTACTCCATGCAACCGTACCACTTCCCTGATATATATCTATGCCATTTGATCCAAAGAGAAATCTTCTTGAATAGCAATGAAGTGTGCCGTCTTTGTATGACGATCCACAACAACCCAGATTTCATTGTTGCCTTTGTATGTCCTTGGAAGTCCAGTGACGATGTCCATGGTGATGTTATCCCATTTCCATTCTGGTATGGGCAATGGTTGCATCATCCCCTTAGACTTCTGCCCCTCTGCCTTCATTTGCTGACACACCAGGCACTTTGATGTATATTCAACGATCTCCTTCTTCATATTATCCCACCAAAAGATTTCTCGGAGATCTCGATACATCTTTGTGCTCCCTGGGTGAATAGAGAAATTTGAACTATGTGCATCATCCAAAAGTTCCTTCTTCAGCTCCGAACTTGATGGAACACATAGTCTTTTCCCAAACCGCACAATTCCTTCTTCATTAACATTAAACTCTAATGATTTTCCCTTTTTGATAGCTTCCACTTTTTCTTGGATTCCTGCATCATCCTTTTGAGCATCCTTTAACCTTTCCAAAAGAGATGGTTGAGCAATAATTTGTGAAAAGATTGATGATGTTCCATTCTTTATGATTCCCACGTCCATCTTCATCAAGTCTAAGAATATTGGATCCTTCTCAATTCTCATCATTGATAGAATTGCTGGATCCTTTCTACTTAGGGCATCCGCCACCTTGTTCGCCTTTCCAGGGTGGTAATGTATTGAACAATCATAATCCTTGATGAGCTCTATCCATCTTCTCTAGCGCATATTAAGCTCTTTTTGTGTGAATATATATTTAAGACTCTTGTGGTCAGTATATATCTCACATTTATCTCATAGAGATAATGCCGCCAGATTTTCAAGGCAAAGATCACCGCCGCCAACTCCGGATTATGCGTTGGATAGTTTCGATCATGTATTTTCAACTACCTTGAGGCCTAGGATATCACTTTATCTTTCTGCATCATCACACATCCTAATCCCTTCTTCGAAGCATCACTGAATACCACAAAAATCTCCCCACTTGTGGGTAAAGTGAGCACAGGTGCAGTGATAAGCCTCCTTTTCAACTCCTTGATGATTTCTTCGCATTCATCACACCAAGCAAACTTTACTCCCTTTCGAGTTAGCTTAGTAAGAGGGTTGGATAATCGTGAGAAATTTCTCACAAATCGTCGATAATATCCAGCTAACCCCAAGATGCTACGGATATCAGTTACCGATGTTGGCCTCGGCCATCCCTCAATTGCATCTGTTTTGGAGGGGTCTACAGATATCCCATTGCTTGCGATTATATGACCCAAGAATGAGACTTCCTTCAACCAAAACTCACACTTGTTGTACTTTGCATAGAGATTCTCCTTGCACAAAGTCTCTAGTACAGTTTTTTAATGCTCCTCATGGTCCTCCTTGGTTTTGGAGTATATTAGAATGTCATCTCTAAATACTACCAAAAATTTGTCTAGGTAATATCTAAAGACTCTATTCATCAAGTCCTTGAATATTGCTGGTGCATTGGTGAGTCCGAAAGGCATTACTATGAATTCATAGTGCCCGTACCTTGTACAAAAAGCAGTCTTGGGGACATCTTCCTTCTTCACCCTTACTTGATAATATCCCGACCGCAAGTCGACCTTGGAGAAGTATTGTGCTCCACGCAGCTGATCAAACAAGTCATCGATTATTGGGAGAGGATACTTGTTCTTTATCGTGATTTTGTTAAGTTCACGATAATCGATGCAAAGCCGCATTGACCCATCCTTCTTCTTGACGAAGAGGACTGGTGCACCCCATGGTGATGCACTTGGGCGTATAAACCCTTTATCCAGATTCTCCTGTAGTTGTTTCTTCAGCTCTTCAAGCTCAACAACAGCTATTCTATATGGATTCTTGGATTTTGGTAGCGCCCCAGGTATAAGTTCAATTGAGAACTCAACATCTCTTCTTGGAGGAAGACCAGGAAGTTCCTCGGGAAATACTTCAGCGAATTTCCTCACAATAGGCATTTCTTCAAGGGTGGTTTCTTCCTTGGACTTAATCATCTGGGCCAGATATGCGTGCTCATAAGGCAGTAATATCCATGCATGAGATGATGGAGCTAAAGGAGCTTCATCTTCCTCCTGACACTTGTAAAGAATCGGGGGTCGATTCTCCATATGGAGTGTGATTTCCCTCTCCCGACAATTTATGTTGGCTCTATATAAGGAAAGCCAATCCATGCCAAGAATTGCATCAAATTCCACCAAAGGGAGTATGACAAGGTTCTCTGGGAAATTTAATCCACATATTATAACATGGGAGGACTTATACTCATGGGATGCAATGATTGCCCCATTTTCCGTACTCACCGACATCTTTACTTCCATGATTTGTGGTGGTGCAGGGATTGTTCTACTAAACTTTTGAGATATAAAAGAATGCGTAGAACCTGAATCAAAATGTAAGTTCACTATTCTTGAATGAATAACTAGCGTACCTGTCACCACTTTGTTGTTGGGGTTCACTTCAGCAGAAGTGATGGCAAAAGCTCTTCCATGCTTTCATGGAGGTTGTTGATTGCCTCCGATAACCCTTGGATTAGGGCACTGATTCTCAAAATGACCCGGTTCTTTGCATTTGAAGCATTGAACAACGCGTTGAGGTTCGAACAGAGCGTTCCTTTCCTCTGTCGCAGCTGCGGGTCCTTCTTGCTGACAGTTAACAGCTAGGTGCCCTTCTCTTCCACACTTGAAGCATTTTCTTGTCCCCCTAAGGCAATTTCCAGGGTGCTTCTTTCCACACTTTTGGCAAGTGGGGTGCTGTAATGTCTTAGAGCCGTTGGATTTATCCATCGGACCACCAGCATTGAAGTCCACCTTACGCTTCTTGTCCCCATGATACCCCTGTGATTCTCCGATCTCCATTTCAACCTTGAGGGCACATCGGACAATTTCCTTATAGCTGTCGAAGTCACAGATCGCTAATGCTTTCCGCAAGCTAGGCTTCAGCCCACCAAAGAAGCGGTCAACCTTGCATTCGGGGGTAACGACAAAGCCGGAAGCGTATCGTGCAAGCCTTGTGAAGTTTGCCTCGTACGCTCCCACAGATTCTTCATCTTTCTGTTTGAGGGAAAGTAAGTCCCTTTCCATCTTTAGACGGAGGGTGTGTGGAAAATATTTATCGAAAAACATCTTCCGGAATTCCTTCCATTCCAAAGCCTCGATCTCCTCCTCAGGCTTCGTATTTTTGATCAACGTCCACTATTGATCAGCTTCACCCTCCATACGATAAGCCGCCAGGAGAACCTTCTCTTTTTCATAGCATTGGAGGATGGAGAATATCTTTTCAATGGAGTTGATCCATTGTTCAGTAATCGTGGGATCAGATGATCCACTAAAAGTAGGAGGCCTTTGTCTCATGAAGCTTTCAATAGCGACTTGTTCTTTCTTAGGGTGGTTGAACATTCCTCTTGACCAGTGTTTCTATTCAAATCATGAGTTAGATGAGAGAGAAGCATGACAAAGTTTGTGATTCCCACTCCCATCGTATTTGGCATCTCATTAGTACAATCATCACACTGATCTTCACAATGGTTGTTAGCCCGAGTTCTCCTATTACCGGCCATTGGCTAGAATAAAAGGAAAGTTAGGGGTAACACATAAAGGGTAATCCAAAGACAAAGTTTTATGACTTATAAATAAACTTTAATCTCTTTAACTCATGAGAATATAGGATTCAATCCAGGCTTTTCATGATCTTCCTTCTAACATATATTTTTAGGGGCATTTTTCCCTTAATAAGGGTTCATACTAAGATTGTGAATTTATCAAAACATATCCCCCGAGAGTGTCGTAACAAAGAGTGCAGCAAGGCCCGTTGTCGTGCACCAGTTCCCGTTCGAGTCTAGCTCAAAGCGGTGTTTTCGGGTTTTACCCCTAGGATACATCTGTTCCAGAGCCGCCTCTACCTGCTCGTATCCGGACAGGGATGTATTTGTTTGATAAACCACTTACTTAGTATTTCACAAAACTTAGGGATGTTTTTATTATTCTTAGTCTTGTATCTAAGGCTTTACTAGGGTTTCCTAATCCCAAAAATAACTAAACCTATCCTCTGATACCAACTATGACAACCCTGCTTTTTATTACAACTTAAACATGCTTTATTACATAAAACTTCACTTGATCCAACAAAGAAGATTGAGAGGTTTAGTGTCTTTGGGGCTTATTATCATTACATAAAAACTTTAAAATTGAAATACAACATCTTTTTTGAAAACTTCCTTTACATGACCACTACATTCCTTCGTACTTAGCATTGAATAGGATAACCTGAGGACAAGCATAAGAAAAGGGTGACCTATGAAGCCCAGTAAGGGAGTAAACAATGAATAACATGAGGAGTGAAATACATGTTAGGCAATAGAAATATCATTAGATCATAATAGAAACATGAACATAAAGGCATGATAAAGCATGATAATCATAACATGGAAATGTGGCAACAACACATAACATTGAATTAGCATGAGCCAAGGCTCATTGCACATGGAGCATGAGTAAACCCTCATTGCACTTGAAGCACGAGTAAACCCTCGTTGCACTTGAATTAGAATGAGTCAACACTCATTGCACATGACGTATCATGATACTATACTTACCCAATGCATTGGAGCGCTATAAAGGGCGCACCCTTCTTAAACATTTCATTTCATGCATAAGTGTGCCACATGGATCATAAAACATGGATTCATAAAACATAATCATTTCTTCCACGATAAAGGAATGTGGTATTCATACATGAAACTTTATAATCAATATGTAAATGTTCATAAAGGTGAATACCATTGATGGAGAAATAGGCATGGTATTCACTACACAAAGACATTGGCTTAGAAAATCGGTGCGATTTCGGCAGCGTAACGGCGTGACATCAGAATTCATAAAAATGGTTGATGAGAGAGAAAGGGGTTCCTCATAATATTTACATGTAATGGACAGTAAGGAGGTCATATATATACATGTCCCAACAATAGAAATGGAATTTAGATTGATGATACAAAATTATTGCTTGAATGTAAAAGAAGAGAGAGAAGTTCCTTTCGGAATTTCGGCATAGTAACGGGTGTATATGGGAGGCATTTAATGAGAGGGAAAGGGTTCTCCAATCATTAAAACAATAAGAGGACAGTATGGGTAAGGTGTGAAACCATACCCCAACATTCATAATTGAAATAAAAAGGGCAATACAACCTAAAGAAAATTGACAAAAAAAAGAGAAAGGAAGAAAACCCCTTACTTGGAAGTGTGCTTCCAAAGGCTAGAGAGAGGCTTCTGAGAGGCTTCTTGGGAGCTTGGGGCACCTTGGGAGGATTCTAGAGAGAGTAGGGCAGAGGTTGGACGAACTCCAAGGGATTTTAGTGAGGAGGAAGTGGGAGCTTGGGTGGGTTTATATAGGAAAGGAGAGAGAATTCTTTATTATTTAGGTTTGGGACCCCTTATATTAAAATAATCCAAACCACAAACCATCCCATGGTATTTGCCCATGGTTTCTGGAAAAGGAAAGAGGAAAACAATATTTTACAAGGACAAGGTCCGAACTTATTAAAAAAAATAGGGTTGCTTATGTGGAGGTGAGTCACACTCCCATGGAAATTAATTTAAAAAGGCAAAGTGTTGAATAAGTCTTGAGGGCTCCATTAATGATTTGAAAAGTAAGTCAAACAAACCCAAAACCTCACTATTTTAATTATAAAACACATATTTTCCGAAAATAAGGATTATGGTATTTTATTACATCACCATTGGGTCATTATGATGTCATAAAACACATTATATATTTAAATGGTATTTAATTTTTACCCAAAAATTTGACTGTCTCAGAAAATTATGAAAAATTCACCGTTGGATAATTTCTATGTCCTGATTCCAAAAATAATATTTATTTTATCTAAATAATTTTCTAAATATGTGAATTTTCACTTTTAAAATAAAAACCGACATTTATAAAAAATTCACGGGTTTTGACAGAAATGGCTTTCAAACCTTAATAAAAATTCTAATTGCATTCATAAAATTATAAGATCATTTATATTTAATAAAAAATAATTTAATATTAATAATAAAATTTTATTAAAATATTATTTTATTCAAAAATCCTTTAATTTAATAAAATATAATTCTAAAAACACCATTTGTACTTTAAAAACTAATTACAATGTATCAAAAATGACTAGAAATTATATTCATTATTATATACAAAAAAAAAATAATGTACATGAACATGGTGCTACTTATTTGTTACATAACCCCTTAAAATAGCCGCATAAGACCTAAGGGTAAGGTGTGCGATGGTGACAGACTCTTGGAGTTGCTCGGATAACATCACTCGAGTGGTAATCTCTATCAACTTCCATTTTTCTCATAGACGATCACGTTCGAGCTTGACTTGATGAAGCTCAGCTTGGGCTTGGTCAAGGGAAAATCCCAAAGACGCCACCTATTTTCTGAGCTCCGACAAATGGGCTTCGTAAGGGGTAATTCTGCTGGAGGAGGCCATCGCTTCCATTGTCTGAGTAGAAATGGTTTCGTTAAAGACTTATATTTATACTACTCAGATGATCACTATTCAACGGCTATAAGAGTAACTGTCACAAATCTTAACATAAAACTAAAGAAGTTGACATCTTATAAAAACATTTTTTTCATAAAGAAACATTTAACTGGATCAAGAGGGATTTTCCATTAATGAAAATTTGGGTCGTTACATGTGCACTCCTTGAAAACATGACAGACATCTTCAATGTGGATGAAATCGTGTCTCAGAACCTTAGTCATGTGGTCCTACTATCACGGGGTACTCCTCCAACATCGCCCAAATTCCATATCCCATCATAGCCTCCACTGTGGGCTCCTCCTATTATGTGGTCCACAATACCGTAGTTGTGCGCCCCGCTAGAACCCAAACTTCGGTCGGGCCGTGTGCTGCCCTCATTATCGACCATCTTGATAGAAAATAAAGTTCATAGAGCCCTCTACTATGATACACTTACTGCTTACTTTTCTCCAATCACACTTCCTCAATGACTTACTTGATAAAATTCTTCAGTCATAGATCATTGCACCATGGATCGTGGGTGTGACGATTGATCGTCATTGTATGGTTTCAAAATGTGATGAAAGTACTAATAACAGACTAGATTTAAGGGGGGGATTATGAACATGAGAACACAATGAATAGATTGTTTCCTTATTTTTTTATCCTTGATCCAATCATGTTAGTTGGGCCTGAAGAATACAGCAACACATGAATCACCCTGATCTATTCCCCTTAATCCAACAATAATTATCCACCCCATAAAAGGACTGAAACTCAGATCAAACTATTCATGGATTTGTCCGCTTTCGTAGATTAATTATATGTAGGGGGGATAAATTCAAGAATATATAGATAGTGTACCATGATGATTGGATCTATAGTTGATGAATAATTGAGATCGGTGTCGTCATCAATCCTCAATCCACTGTCATTTGTTTTTTGGTGATAGATTCCATCTCATTGCCTCATGGAAATTCCAGTGGTATGGAGATTACCCTAAATTTTTGTTACATGGATTATTTAAAAGGAAAACCACTTCTACATCAACACGTAAATTTCAACAAAATATAATTATCTGGTATTCTATGGATGTCTTCATCCAAAATCTGACATTGACCCATTACCTGTGTTGGTCGAGGTTAGGCCCCACCTATGAAAAACGCCCTTAAAAACACATTGGTGGACTCTGATTTCCAATCCATGTTTAGATTTATATGTTATTAAGATTTCAATATATAATAATTCTTATATAATCATTTTATTTATAGTTATTCCCTTGGTGAATTTTTCTATATATGACTCGTGACAACTAATGTTAGGTCGCTCCTAGGGAAAGGCCACTCCTCCAAGATCAACGGTGAAAATTAATTAATAATCTAGGCAGTCGTTTACGATTTATTTCACTTTTATTATAATTTCTCATGCACATAGTCTTTAGAATGAATATTTTTGTAAACAATATTTTTTCAAACCCATTTCCTTGGAATTGTATTTCATCTTATCCCCAGGCCTCAGTGTTTTTCATAATTATTTTGAAATATAAAATAATAAATATCCAAGCCGTTACAATCTCCCCACATTTTGGATTTACATCACAAAATTCCAAAACAAGGGCTTCTAAAATATAGGTGAGGTTAATGAGCATATATCTGAGCCTCGCACTCCCATGTTCCCTATTGTAAATTCTCGTGCTACAACTGAATGTGCACCTGTGTAATCAACCATCCACGAAAGATTATCTTATATCATTTCTTGATCTCTATCATGTGATATGAAAAATTCCCCCCACCATAAATTTATAACTCTCCACAGTTGATGTCATGTGATGGATCATGCAAATAACTTCTTCAATATTACATGCGGAAGAAATCATGCACTCAGTAAAAATGTGGGCTTAGAGAAAGGTGGTATGCCACCTCTCCAACTCTAATAAAATCTAAAAATGTATGATATATAATAGAGAAAAATTTACACCCTAGAAATATATCTATAATATCCATCGAGGTAAGACCAGAAGAAACAAATTGTATCCCTTTTTAGAGCCCATAGGTGTCCACCTCTTCTCAGAGTATAGATCTTGGTAGCTATGTATAGTCCACATCCAATCTTGGATGATATGAACCTTCACAGTAGTATCCGATACATACTCTGGACCCATGAGTGGTGAGTCTTCTAGATCAATCAACAATAGACTGTACATGCATGTTAATCCAAAGAAGCACTCGGAAAGTGCCATACCAATGGCGGAGTGGTATCTGTTGTAATATGAAAACATAACTTGAGGTAGGTGGCCTCCAAAATAAAAAAAAGAGTACCATTCAATCTCATAGAATGCCCTCTAGAACCTAGATGGTCCTCTCTATATGGTCAACCATCTATAGATGAAACACCATGCCCAAACACAACTAAGTCCCACATGAATCTTCGAATTCCTTCAATAGTTGTTACTTAATTTTTGAATCATGATCTGATATGATTGTTGATGGAAATATGTGAGGCTGAAAATTATCCTACATATAGAGGCATGTGGTGATCTATGTTAGGCTCTGCCAAATGATTGGTAAGAATTGGGCTGACATGGTGACTCATTCGATGATCCCGCAGTTGGTATTGAGTCCCCAAGATTTAAATCCTAAATGTGTAATGATGTCCATCAAATATAATCCCACTTCAAATATCCCACCTCAATGTGTTTATTCAATCCCCTTATACCTAGTTATCATCCCTCGCATTTTGAAAAATGAGGCATCAAGAAACAAACTCTTCCACCACCTTCTTCATCCCCAACCACTAGAACTAATGTTAGAGGTCCTAATACATCTTTTCCACTCTTGGATATATTACAAAATGTGAAGTATAGAACTCGAAAAATGAATCCTCTAACAACTCCACTAGAATTACTATTCAACCTAAAATGTTAAAAATATTCCCCCATCCTTTCAAATATATATTAGTGGAATGCCCCGGGGACATTTGAGAACCTTCAGTCTCACAGTCAGTATCTCTGAGCTATGCCTCCCTAACTCGCTGTAATAGGGGAGGGGCAACCAATATCGAATATAAATAAGATGCACCATATATATCCAAAATAGGTAACTCAAATAACGATAACTACTCTAATTCTTCATTCAAAAACATTGAACTAGATCTTTGGATGAGATAATTGTCCACCATGTTCCCCTTTGCAGGAGTACAGACTATCTCAAATTCATATTCCAAGATGAACTCTAGATAATAACTCTGTCTCAAGATCAAATAATTTTGATAGAATATATACATTAGAATCTTATTTTCATAGTATATAATAAACCATCCACTCATTATGAAATGTAGCCACATATTTAATGTGAGTATTTCTACTGGAAACTACAAATAATAGATTGTGTAGTTATGCTCATGCTGCCTCAAATGGTGAAAACCATTGGAAATCATCCCGATAACTTGCATCAGAACAATACCATGTCTATTCCATAATGAATTAAAAAAGAAAATGTTATCAAAACCCTCTTATATTAGTCTCAAAATGGGAGTCATAATTAATTCCGAAAATTTCTCTTGAATTCACTGATGACACGTCTTTGTCCATAGGAAAGGCTACCCCTTTCATGTCATGGATTTAATGGTTGCTTCTACATTTGAAAAGTCAGGTACAAACTACAAATAGTTCCTAGGATATTACTAGAGACACCACTCCTCAGTAACACTACTTAGTTTCTCCCAAGTAAGAACCACATCATTTTATGTCAGATCATCTGCAACTTCAACCTCTAAAATGATGTGTCCTAGAAAGTGGACCTCTTAAATACAGAACTGAAACTCTTATATCTTCCTATGCATCTAGTTCTATTTTAGTGCGTCTAGGACCATTGTCAAGTGTATTTCACCATCTAACACATATGTTGATTATAGAAGGACATCATCAGTGAAGTGCTTGAAAAACTATTCTATGTAAGGGTGGAAGATACAATTCATGAACCCAATGAACCCTACAAGAGTGTTCACTATTCCAAACGAAATAACTGAGTATTCATTGTGGGTGAATCAATTTATGAAGGATTAATTGGGGATTTACTTATCCTATACTCAAAGTTGTTGATAGAGATATCTAATGTCTATGTTTTAGAACCACCTCTCTCCCTTCATCTAATTGAGGTGGTCATCAATACTCAGTAGTGGATACTTCTTCTCCATAGTCACATAGTTAATCTATCAGAATACTACACATAATATCATGATCCAGTTTTAAACTTGGCAAGAAAAACAGGGGCCTCCCATGGTAAATCACATCATCTCATGAATCCCTTTCTATGTATGTACTCTAGGTGTGGCCTTTACTCACAAAGATCTGATTGATCCATCCAGTATGTAGCTATAGATATTTGTTCCATATCAGAGAACATGTCATTGTATAAATCCACAATCCCATGAAGAGGTAATCATGGAAACTCATATAAAACAAAACCTCATACTCATCCACTACTATAGGAAATTATGGAATCATATTATCCTTGACATTGGGGGTCATGCTAGCCAACAGGTGCATGATTGATTTCACCCTCCAACAAGTGATTCCATCCCACACTTTTTCGGTTTCAATTTTACTAAAAAAGAAAACATTGTCCCATATCTGTGAACACAAGTAACTATGTGCCTAAAATTTTAAATTTCGGATTGGACTATGGATATTCAATCCAAAACAAGGATGATGTCGTAAGTCCTTGACACATCTACCAAGAGATCCCAAATAAAATTCTCACCCCCAATAGAAAGGAAACATTGTCTTCTCCGGTTTATGACCATCGAATCATCCACTATAGTAGTCTTTAGGTGTAGGGATTGATTCAACCATCCCACTAGATTCTCTATGCCTGAAACAAGATTCATGGTGTGAAATGAGTTATTGGAACTTCATTCTATCAAAACTATAGCATGGGTGGAAAAAACATAGATCATACATATATTAATATCTTCAGAACCGTGGTTATAAGACTCCATCACATGAAGCAAGAATTAGAGGACCCTCTATCATTTATTATTCATATATACATAGAGTTGATAAATACCAAGCCATGTGTCCCCAACCAACACATGAGTAGCATAGAATGTCGCCTGGATTCCTTTATCTTACTTGGGCGCCTCTCCTAACTGACCCTCTATCTTTGGGATATCCTCTAAACTACTTGATCTCCTTAGATCTTTGGGTCAGCTATCGGATACCTACTACTAATGATTCTTTTACCTAATTCTCATTGGTATCTACTATTACCAATGTCTTCTCTGTTAAAAATCATGGTACTAGAAGAGATCTATCCAGTACACCATCATATTTCAGAACACTAATTGATATCATAGATTCTATGATCTATTATCATAGAACATACTCGAAGGTCTGGGCCCTATTGAACGCTTTTCATACCATATATTTGGAGTAGTGATAATAATTCATAAATCCCACATTGTACTCTACTACTGTAGGGATTACCTTATAAAGATGTAGATGATCCTATATATGCATAGAGTGCAACGTCTCTGGGAAGAAATCTTCCCTAAATGGACAGTAGAATTATTTTCCTAGTGATTGTGATCTCATCATCCGTCTGGATCACTATGATCAACCATATTTATTTTGAGCCATATAGAAGACTCATGAATAGTACTACCATATGTTTTAGAGGCGTCTTCACTATGTGGAAGACACATGTTACCACCTCCATCCAATCCTTATCATCTTTGGGGTATGGATCTCACTTGAACATTGATGTTAACTACCTCTAGAACTCTTGAAACCCACTCAGCTTGCATGAATCCTCTTCTAGTTAAGTTGGAAGTAACTACGACTCTCCGAGTGGAGGTATCACTTGTAAACCACCTGATGTGCTACCATCAGTAATGGTCCATGTAACATTGTCTCATCACTAAGGGGATCATACTCAACATCAAACAGAAGAATCATGGATAATTGTATCTGTGGAGGAATCTTGAAATAGATCAATATGTACCACATTCAACAGAGTATACTAGGTGAGATGGAACTTACTCAAGAAGTGCATTAGAACCCACTCAATCCTATATGATGAATATACCATTTTATTTTTCCTAAAACAATTGATTCCTTGTACCAAGTAAATGAAAAATATAATTCTGAGTCCTAGTGTATGGATATGTTGGCCGCTGCACCAACACAGGAATAACAATTCGGAATTTTGAACTCAAAAAACATAACATTGTTTCTGCAAACAAATATCAATGACTCATGGTTATTTAGGTATGAATAACATTCCTGTATTAACAATATTTCATGATCCATCACTGGGGCCTATGACGGGACTAACCAAGGCTTCCAGCATTAGGTCAATTGATGGATACTAGAACCGAGTATCCATATCCCACATATGTGAGACATTTCTCTATCTATCTGAATACATTCTCCCACCTCCAAGACCTAATGTTGTGAACTAAAAACAATATGTGAAAAATCATGCATATATATAATATATAGACAAAAATTTATGACATAAAAAAATATAAACTAAACGTCTCTAGAATACATGACTATCCAAAATGGTTGGTATATGCTCCTGAATCACAACTAATGAAAACTGTACATGAAGAGTAAGTATAAAAATTACTGCAGGATGTCGTTGAATCACACCTAGTCTGTTAGGCCACTATCTAAGCACCACCTGACCCAGTTCCATTAAATACATAATCAAATGTTTGATCAATTATACAAGTCCTAACACATACAGACATAGCTCATGTATGGATGAGTAAAAACATAATCAATAGAGAACCCAAAACCACTAAGGTACACCACTAAAATTTGAAAAATGTATACTACAAAAGTAAAAAAACTGAATTACATAAAAATGGAAAGATAAGAATTATAGTCAGTATTGTTAGATAAAATAGGTATAGTTCTAAATATTAGAAAGGATGACTTCAATTTACAGTAAAAATATCTCTATGTATCTATGTCAGTAGAAATGATAGCATCACATTGAGTTTTGATGGTGCATGGAGTGTTTACGGAGGAAGAAAAATCTAGGGAACACAAAGAATCAGGGAAATTGAGTTTCATTGGATCCTAGAGTTGTGGTTTCATTCGAGACATCTATGGAACATGATGCATCAATACCAAATGGAGAATCAATGACACACAAATCATCCATGTTGCATGGAACGTCCATGGCACATGAATCGGGGATGGAACACAGTTCATAAATGTCACATTTAGAAGTAATATGCCAAGTAGTCCCTCGTGTCTCATAGTCATAGCTAGCAGCAGGATTATGATCATACCGCACTTTTCTTGTATAACATAATCCTCAAGTCGTTAGGCCATAATCCAAATTCCTTAAAAACTCACTTAGATTATATCTAACAGATAGAATCTTTTCAAGGGTCCCATTAGTGCAAAAATTTATTTAATGGACAACGTTTTAGAATGATATGAACAATTTTTTTAAATAGGACCGGTCCTATTCAAATCAGACATGACCCAGCCCGACTACCCCAACTTGGCTAGACTCACCCTGCATGTCCCGACCTGCTCAGTCGGGGCTAGCCTGAACTAGCCTGTCATGAAACAGTACTGGCCCACATCCCAGTTTGGTCGTCCCGGCCCATCGCATGCGCACATGATCAATCATGAGATACTTCTTTACTCGACCACCATGTTCAACACAGACGAGACCACTTCCCAACCCCCTGGTCTCAGAGCCCAACAACTACATGGCCCTCCTTTAATATGGCATCAATGCTAGGTCTCGCCACATCGAACACAATGGCCTCTAGCCACAGTGCATGTCCACTGCTTACAGAAAGCACCGCTGCAAGATCCTCCTCTGATGTGGTTCCACTGGTAAGTGATTTTTTCCCTTCCCAAACCATGCCTCCCGCTAGGCCACACACTGCCATCATCTCCAGCACCATGACTAGTAGTATACAATTATTTTTTCCCTCCTCCATGATCTTATACCTTCTTGTTCCACTCACATCAAAATTATTCAATGTGGTCATAGATTATAATATTCCATCTTCGATCATTGTTCCATGGATCTTGGGTGAGACGATTGATTATCCTCCTAATGTTTCAGAGGTAAACTAATGCAATAAGAACACAATAGATTTAGGTGGGAGGGATTAATCACATGAACATGAAAATAATGAATCTTTTTCTTGATTATTTGTCCTTGATCCATTCAATTAGGGGATCACGAAGAAACAATCAATAGAATAATCACAATGATCAATTCCCTATAATCCTAGAATAATTATTCTCCCTACAATAATGGTAGAACCTTATATCAATGTTTTTTGTTGGTTTTCATTATTCATTTTATTCGATGTAGGGGGTTATAAATCACAAAGAAACCAACACCCTAATTTAATGATTGGATCATTCTTTGACGAATAATGGAGGTTTCTGTCGTCGTTGATCAGGGATCTGCTGACATTTGTCATGGGGAGATATCTTTTTTCACCTTACATTAGGGGTATTAGATGGTTATGGAGATCACCCTGAATACATATAACATGGATTATTAAAAAAATAAAAAACTGATGTGTCAACACAAAAGTTTCAAGGAAATATTTTTATTGGATATTTTAATGATATCATTTGCCAAAATCTAACTTTCACCCTCGACCCATGTCGGTCTAAGATTGGCACCTACTAAAAAAACACCCTCTTAAAAACTCATCATCAGTCAAAGATTTCCATTCTAAGTTACATTTTAATATATATTATGATTTTAAAATTAAATAATTTTTATTTAATAATTTTATTTATTGTTAAACCCCTTGGTACTATTTCAATAGATGACCTACACCGTCTAATGTTATGTCACTTGTAGAGAAAATCCACAACTCAAAACTCAATGGCCCCCTCATATTTGTGATATAGGAACTCGTTTAAGAGTTATTTCACTGTTTTGGAAAATTTATGCAAGTTCTCTATTAAAAATATATCATTTTTTAAATAATAATTCCTGGCTCTCTAGGCATTACAATCACATGCTATCTCATTATATGGTATCATAAATTTCTAAAAAAAAATTAAAAAATTCAAAAAAATCAAATTCATTATAGTTCAATCGACGATCTACCAATTTTGTTTTCCAAAATACATCCCTTCCCAATAAAATACACCCATTTTTATGAAAGTAGTATAATTAATACATTTGGAACAACAAAAAGATGTTACCTAATTAAGATGTAAGATCTTCTCTAAAGTAGTTGTTTTTAATTTCATTCACCCCTTCGTCTATTATCCTTATTTTGGGATCATGTAAAAAACCAATTTACACATAACACATAAGTATTTTAATTTTTATTTATAATCCTAAACATACACACACCTCCATCTAATGGGTAACGAACATTAAATTTATCTATATGATGAACCATTACCTAAAAAATAATTATTATTCATTTTTCTGTTACAATCATTTATGGTTTATAATTATAATTGAAAGTATATTTATGTATTTTATATATTATATTTATTTTTTATTTATTATTTATTAGTTATTTTAAATCACATACCTGAACACATTCAAATGTATGTAAGTACAATATCATTATTTGTGGATGTTCGACTACCGCTCCTCAATGTGATGTGATTCATTCACACAATAAATAGAACATAAATACTATGGGTTTAAATAAAAAATATGTGACATTAAAAACCTCTATATTATATTAATGATAGAATTACCATTCTGTAAATATAATTTATATCATTTTTTACCCTTTCACAAATGTAAAATTTGATAATGTTGTTCTTGGATGTGTGGAATACCACATCCATAACATGATGTGATTACTTATAAAAAATTTTATTATATATATATATAAGATTAAATAAAAAAATATTTATAATTAATGATAATTCAATCAAGATGTAGTGTAACTAACCCTATTTCAAAACCGATCATTGAAATGGGAATATTACTCATACGTACGTACAACCTATCATCCTCATGATTGTAATTATAAGGCCACAAACTTAAACATTATATAATAAATAATTAAGATAATAATTCTCATTGAGAATAATTTTAGGTTTATAGATTTTAATAATTAGGTCATAACATAAACAAAACAACTTGAATATAAATTTTAGACACTTCTACTCTGTATCCATTTTTTTATAAAACAAAAACTCTTTGAAAAAAGAGACATGGGTAATTCCATGTTTTAGACAACATAAAATTTCATTTATTCCATCCTTGATATTATTACTCTTTATATCTAGTGACAAACATTTCAAAAACATTGGAGGAGAATAAAATGCTCATAAAGGGACACACAATGAAGGAAAACTATTATTTTTTTAAAACATCATGTAAACCATGAATACCTTATCCTATGTAATAATTTTCACTTTTATGAAATAGTATATACTCTTCACTAAATAAAAGATAATCACATACCTTTTTGTAATCAATATATCACCATAAAACCCATAGAATTAACACATAACTTATAATGGTAACTTGGGACTTAAATAAACTTAAATAGAATAACTATATGGTTGACTTCCTCACATATCACTAAATGGAATAACCATACTGCTGACTTCAAAACCCAATTCATTGATGGTTATAATGTAACCACATGTCCTAGTTTATCACAACACCACCTTTCATTTGAATTATCACGTAACCACCCAAAAATTGTCCATGTACCATTATAAGATCATAACTCAAATACATTTAACTAATAAAATTTAATTTGTAACCACAAGAAATCATTTAAAGATACTGAGACAATCAATCCATTTCAAAAACAATTTTTACTTCCATGTCCCCCAAAAATATATTATGAGATTTCTTATAAGTTGAAGGCATTAAGGCTTATAGGGGAATCCAAATAATGAAGACGACAATGGAGAGGTCATTGTCACCACAAACATAAAATAACATTTATTTTTTAGTTTAGTAAAACAAATAATAGAAAAACATATTTTATTTGAATGAAATTAAGTGTAAAAGGTTTTTATACACCATATAAAATAATTTCATTTATAAAGATAAATATTATTCAATTAATGGATATTGAAATGATGTCCCTTACCTTTTTTCTGACATGACCCGTTCATTAATTAATTTCATGAATAATAAACTATCATTAATTTATACATGCATACGAACGTTTTTAATTTATATTATTCATTTTATTTCACTTAATACAATGTTATTAACATTAAAAATTATTTATGTTAATAATGGTCATTTTGTCGATATTTTGAACTTGAGTCAATATGAACATCTTATAATTACATGATATCCTTATTCTAAAAATTCCATTATCTAAAAAGTGATATTAATGATTTAGATATCATATATATTATACATATTTAGTAGATATATGTATTTATAATAGTACATTACCTTTGGAGATAAGAAATGAAATGCACCATTCATGGAGATGGTAAGTCGTACGTACGCCTAAACGCTCCTTTCTTATCTATTTTATATAATATATATAAATTTCATTAACTCCATCCTTTATACATGCTATGTATTGCATGAATAAGTCATGTCACTTTGAGGGAACTGTAGTCTAAACTTCCTTAACTGAAATTATCATGTTTACCCGTAATGGAAACCATAAGGCATTGATATAAATGAAAAATAAAGAAGCATCAAGACAATTTAAATATAATATATATCACATATTAATATATTTCCATCATAATGCCCACCATGAGAGAAGTTGGAGATAATTGAACAATGATCATTTCATGATGCAGTAGTTCGCCGTCCACCGAAACAGTATGTTTTTACCTATTAAGTTAAGGAATGTGTATGTATAGTTCAAATAAATCTCCTAAAAACAACATAATATATTATGGATACTTTTATCCTATCAAATAAAGAATAAAAATAGTTTATGGGGTTGGATAAAGAAAATAAAACAAAAGAATTTAAAAGAATACATTACCTTTAAATCAGGTATCTCCCTTTGGATTGAATCAAAAGGATTTTTTGAAGTTCCTTCTTCCTAAGGTAATTCTTTTAAATGGAAGAGAGGGATGTGGGGAGTTTAATTGGTAAAAGGATGGCTGATACAAGGGTTTTTAGAGGTTTGATTAATGGGTTATAGGTGCAGGATTTTTATAAGGGTGTATGGACTCTTTAGAAATGATGGAATATATTATTTCATTATATACTAATTTTCTATTTACAAAGGTCCAAAAATAAATACTATCTAAGATATAATGATTCATGTTTGAAATAAAATTATCCAATAAGGATTGTATAGGATTTGGATATTTATTTTATCTTTATGATGTTATTTATATAAATCATTCATTAATGAGGTAAACACTGCATCATTATTATGTCATAAACAATTTTATTTATATGATGTGTCAAAATTAGAAAAAAAATTCAAAGACGTAGGAAGTATTTTTATATTTTTATTGAATAATCATAGTTTATGGGATAACTTATATAACCCCATGTAAATATTTATATACTAAATGATATATGTTTTCATTATTTTTGTCATTAATTTAAATTAAATAATATAAACTGTCATTATTACTATTAAGAATCACTATGAGGTCCCAAAATTAACCCAATGATGTACATGTTAGGAAATTTATCCTCCAATAGGATTACGACACACATTATGGTAAATTAATATTATTAAAATATTATTTTTTTACCCTGTATTACTCAATTTACCTTTATTTGTGAAAATACTCAATAGTAACTATTCAGAAAAATTATTTTCATTTTATTGAACCACATTTAACTTTCTAATATCAACCATGTATTTTGGATTTTTAAAATTCAATTCACAGAATCAGAAAAATTTCATTTAAACAAAAATGATTGTTTTTAACTACTACTCCGTGTTTTCCCTATTCATCAAAAAATTCATGGTTTTAAAAAAATACAAAAAATTCCACCAAATCTATATTTGATATTATGAATTCAAAAATGATGTCTATTTTAAAAAATTATAAAGATAAATGTTTCATTAATTAATTTAAAATTAATTTCAATTGCCAAAAGAAAAAGCGTATTTTTAAAAAATATTAACTATCAAAATTTTCACACTTTTTTTATCCAATTTCAATGTAAAATTAAAACCAAGGACTAAAAATGGATTAAATCGTAAAAATATAATCTAATTAAAAAATTAAAAACAATTCAAAAATATAATCTAACTATATAAATAAAGTATATTAAAAGGTAGTTTTGTATTAAAATATAGTATTTATCACTATTCATTAAAAACTAAATTTTATTAGATAAAAACTAAAAATTTACCCAAAGTGAATTTGGTGGTCCCAATACTAGAGATGAATTATATTTTTCCAAATAAATCATATAATTATGACCAAAAAAATATTTAAAAAATGGTCAAATCTCAAAAGGCCTTAAATTGACTCTTTAAATTTATATACCTGGGTTGTTACATCCTTCTCCCATTTTGGGAAATTGAATCTTCACAATTTTATTCACGTCATAAATAAATGGGTGTATTTATCCCTCATAACACTTTCAGATTCCCATGATCCATCTTCAACCATATAGATTGTTCCATAAAACCATAACCTAATGAATTACCTTATTCCCCAAAACCTCTTATCTTCAGTTAAGAATTTGTACTAGTTGTTCCCCATAAGAGATATTATCTAACAAATGAAATAACTCTGTGCTCAAAACAAGAGATGAATCCGGCATATAGTTTCTCAAAATTGAAACATGAAAATCATTTTGTACCTAGGATATACTTGGATATAATGCCACTCTTTAGGAAATTGATCAAACTTTCTCCAAGATTTCATATGGTCCAATGATCCTCAGACTCTTCTTTCCTTTCTAACCAAAATGCATCAAACTTGTCCATGGAGAAACATTGAGAAAGACATGATTAGCATCTTCAAATGAAATATCCTTCCTCCAGTTATCTGTATAAATTTTCTTCCTTCCCTGAGATATTCTCATGATCTTCTGAATCAAATAATATTTTTATGCATCTCTTCTACCAATTCCGGTCCCCTCATCATCCTTTCACATACTTAATCAAATAATACAGAGTTCGACGTCGCTTCCCATATAATTCTTCAAATGGATCCATTTGTATACTAGAATGAAAACAGTTATTATAAAAATAAACAACCAAATAAAGATGTTGGTCTTAGATTCCTTGATAATCCATTGAGATAATAGGTTCCATATCCTCAAACATCTAAATTATTAATTTTGGCTACCCATAAGATTAAGGATGAAAAGTTGTACTAAAATTTAATTTAGTACCCAATAAATTTTGAAGGCCATTCCAAAAGATAGAAGTGAAACTCGAATCATAATCAGATTTAATTATGAGGGAAACTCCATGCCCCTGACTATCCCATTAACATACAAGGAGAATGTTGATTTTGATAAAAATTGTATAGAATAAGAAGGAAATGAGAAGATTTATCGAATCAATTAATCATAACCTAGATTGCATTATTTACTGGAGATGTATTTGGTAATCCAACAATGTAGTCTATTGATATATTTTCCTATTTTAACAATGTAACCAGTATATATTTAAACATCCCTTTCAGTAACTACTGATCTGCATTAACATATTTATAGGTCAGTCACATAAAATTAAATTTATAAATATATTTTTTCATTCCAACCCATCAGTAATAATCTTGAATATATCTATAAATCTTAATTCTGCTAGGAAGAACTAAAAATGGAGAACTATGATATTCATATAATAACAATTAATGAAACTATGAATCACTAGTCACACATAATCTCTTGCCAAACCTCAAATAATAATCTTTATCAATGTTAATATCATGTAACATACCATTCTGAACCAACTCTACCTTTTTCTGAACTCATTGTCTCCATTCTGTGATTGCATAATAATATCTAAAAAGGATGAGTCCACTAACACCTAAAACAAAACTCTAGGAATTTCTTGCCCCAACAACTACTATGCCAAAGTTCATCTAATAAAAACCCAAAGGATATTGTTACAAATATAACATGTTTAATGAAGCATTAATTTTTAGACTCAAAGAAACATCCACTTTATTTTATTTTCTTAGATGGTAATGAATTGTGAAATAATAATCCTTGATTAATTCAAGCCATCTCTCATATCTCATTTTAAATTCTTTTTGAGTGAATATATACTTAAATCATTTTTTGTCAGTATATATTTTATATTTTACTCCAGATATATGATGCCTAAAATTTTTTAAATAAAAAATAACAATAGATAATTTCATATCATGTGTAGAGTAATTTAACTCATGAGGGTTCAACTGATGTGAAGCATAAGAAATTAACAGATCATTCTTCATTAGGACACAACTGTGTCCCTTCAATGAAGAATCACTTTAGATAACAAACTCACTATTTCTGGAAGGCAGTTCTAAAACATGAGCATTCACCAATATTATTTTCAATTCATGAAAACAATCATTAAATTATTTTGTCCAAATGAAATTTACACCTTTTTCAATTAACTTATTCATTAGGTTAGATAACCATGAAAAATATTCAATAGAACACTTTTAATAGCCTGCTAAACGATGAAAACTATGGATCTTGGTTATATTTTTGGGTCTTAGATATTATTCAACATCTTTTTCTTCAACAGGATCAATAAATATGGCATTTTTTAAACAATGTTACCAATGAAAGAAATTTTTTATAACCAAAACTCACACAGGATGAATTTTCCAAATAGTTTCTTTCCTTTTATGGTTTTCAAGACAACCCTTACATTATTTTCATGTTCCTATTTACTTTTATAAAAATATAGAATATTAAAAATGATAATAGCCAGAAACATGTCAATGTACACATGGATAATTCTATTCATATGATCTATGAATACAACAGGTGCTCACATGGTAATAAAAAATGTATAACTAAAAGTTCATAATTTCCATATCTTGTATGAAACACAGTCTTTGAATGTATTCATCCTTTAGTTTCAACTAATTGTACCCTGACATCATGTTAATATTTGAAAAATATTGATCTCTCTGAAGCTGATCAAACAGATAGTTGATATGAGGAAAAGGATACTAGTACTTAATACTGATGTTGTTCAATACTCTATAATAAATGAAATGTCTCATTGATACATCTTTATGTTTAACCAACAAGACAGGTTCACCTTTGGGTGATGTGCTAGGTTGAATGAATCATTTATCTAATAACTCATGCAATTGTTTTTTGAACACATAATGTTTAATTTTTTTCAATTGATAAGGGGGTATTGAAATTGGATTATTATTACTAACTAAGTCAACAGTAAATTCAACTTTTTCACCAGATATAATATAAGGAAACTAATCAAGAAAAATATCATGGTACTCATTTACCACTGCTAAATCATTAATCAGAATAGTTCCATTATTTTCTACAATATAGACGTGGTAAAATTCATTTCCATATTTTAATAGTTTCTCATCTTCCTAATATGTTATCAAAATTAAGGGTTCATTCTTATAAACAAACTGAAATTCATTTTGAAAAAATAAAGTTTTTAGCTCTACAGTCAGTAATAGCCTAATAAACAGAAATCCAATACATGTCCAATATTGCATAAATATCTTCAAGAGGAAAATCAATATATATTTTAGGTAAATACTTTCCACAAACAAGGATAAGAAGGTTCTTATAATTTCAATTTTTTTTTCTCAGCATTCATTATAGGTGTTTTTACTATATGTTCATGATTAATATCTTGAGATGGAATTCCCAATTTTCTAGAAATATTCTCCGAAATGAAATAACGTGTAGACACTAAATAAAATAACATGTTGTCATAATCTTAACAAACAAACAGTGTACCTAAAACTAATTCATTAAAAATCCCAACATATATTAAAGTAGTTTAAAAGGATATCACTACCCCTTTCTCCATGTTGCTCAACATATTTCCCTCTGTTGAATTCTTCATTAGACACTCATTTGAAAATGACATATTTCATTGGACTTTAAACATCTTAATGTTTTTTATTTCCTGCTTGATCATCTTCTTTACTATTATGAGTTATATGACCAGACCTACCACACCATAAGCACGTTGTAGAAATTGACAAACATTCACTCAAATTCATATTAAGACACTTCTCACAATTTTAATATTTAATTTTCTTACGTTAGGGATTATTCGATTAAATATTTTTCATTTTCTTCCAACTGGACATCTTATTTTATTTACTCTCTTAGAATAACTGATCATCAGAAAACACCACATATACGATTACAACACATTGAAAAATTTTCCAGAGATTTTGAATTCACTAGAGGATAATTCTCTTTTATATCCCAGATTATTTCCCAAGTAAAATAGATTTATCTTACTATCATTATCTCTGATAAAATTTGTATCATACCTTGGATGTCAAGTGAATTTTTTTTCATAATCAACCATTGAGTTGTCCTCCTACCTCAATTCAATGAATTATTTTTTCAAATTATGACAACCCACATTAGGAAAATATTTCTCAATAAACATTCCTTTGAATTCATCCCAATCATGAGCATTAATATCCACACTATCCATGATATTTTTCACTATCAGCAACCACTGATCTTCTTCAACTTCAAAATTTGAAACAGCGAGACAATCCGTTTGATGTTATGAACAACCAATGACATCAAAAATCTTCGCTAGTTGTATATTTCAAAATTTATCAAGCATCGGGTCATATGATTCTCTGAATGTTGGGGATATTGCCTCAATAAATTCTCTACTATGGACAAGTTGTAGAGTCCTGAAGCCTGACGTACATAGACTTTACATTACTTTTGCGGAATACTTAGTACAAAACAAAAACACACACACAAGGTTCGTAATAGTTTAGTGTCTTTGGAAACTCGGAACGTAATCTTCTAATCATGGTGAAAGATCTTCAATATCTCCCATAAAGATCTTCCCCCTTTTTTTTACCTAAAAACCTTTCTTTATATCCTGGGGAAAAGAAAACATAAAAGGGTGAGCTCAAATTCTCAGTAAGGGTAAACAAAAGAAATATCAATCACATTATATACATATGAACATAGCTTTTGGAAATCTTAACCTGCAAAAGAGCTCATAATATCATAACATGGGATAAATCATAGAAGTGAAAATGAGATCCCCATAATCTTAACATAAAACCTGAAACTTTGTGGCATGCACACATAATCATGGAAAATCATTTCTTGTTAGTCATGACTCATTGCCAAGGCTATCTTAGTGGACAAAGTCCCTTTCTGAACCGAGTTCACTCCTCGTTTCAGTCCTGTATCACTGAACCGAAATAACCTTCCGTTCCAGCCATGTCTATCTCATGAGATATAATATCATTACCCAATTCATTGGAGGGAGATATAGGTCCCACCCATCTTATAATGAATCCTTTCTTATGTGTGCCACATAATCATAAAACATACATCATCACATAACACATGTAACAAAAATGGGATTCTTGAAACATCATGACATCATAAATCAATTCATATAAGATAAAGGAATTCATAAACATAATTCCATCACAACATAGTCAAATCAATGTAAAAATATGCATATAAACAGAACCCTTTATTATCTTAGATGGAAAATAATTTTGATAAAACACTTGAATTGAATTCTTGAGGAAAATATCCTTTCTTCTTCAAAATCAATTTTTTTTCACAAAACATCATGCAATTTTAAAAGAAAGAGATTTTATTGAAAATATTTATGAAATCTTTTAGAGGAAGCTTCATGAAAATAAGGCTTTATAAAATAGTAGAAATCCGTTCGTGCCGTATAAGTTAAAAAAACATTCTTCGTACTTTTGTCGGAAAAGTCAAAAAGTACCTCGTACGAAAAACGACAAAAGATTCCTTTCATACATATTACTAAAAACTCACCGAAGGGTAAAAATGGATTTAAACAATTATACGTGTAAGGAAATAATATTTCATATTGAGGAAACATGGATGTGGATGATAAAATACACCCCAGTAAATACCAAAGTATAAACAATCTCGGATAAAATGAGATTGTGATATATTCCCTTACCTTAGGTCCGATTTGCTTTGTTCGTGTCCGAAGCTCCTGTATAATGGTTTAAATAATGTTATTGAATTATTACAGAATCATACATATTGATATGATATCATATATGGTCATATTATTAGCTTCTTGTTAGTAATATTTCATTGTTACTTGTTACTCGGGTCTTTATAACTTTTTGTTCTTATGCGTGTTTTGTCGAATAAATTCTTATTCTTATCTTTAGGTTATAGATAATTCATTTACAGAATGGTATTAGTGTAGTATATACCATATTAATTCATTCAATTCATTTATATAATCATTATGAAATGAAGATCATGTAGAACGAGTCGCATCACATCGTGGAGACGGTATTCCGTACGTACGCACGAGTGATGATATCGTTCCTATGATCGTGGAATTGTATTGGAGTATATATATATATTATTTCAGTATCAATATTACTTAATAATAATCATATATAGTTACTCATTACATCATTATACCCATCCTTTTAAGGTGATGGTGGAAAATAGATTACACCACGGCGTGGAGACGGTATTCCGTACGTACGCACGCACGGTGATTTCTTTTTCCGTAGGATAGATAGATGGTTAAATAGGGTTGTTTCATACTTATAATAACATATCAGTGTATGAGTGATACTGATGTTATTACTTCATAATGAAACAACCTAATAAGAAGAAGTGGAAGAAGAAATAAAGATGAAAGAATTGGTAACGGTAATTACCTCTTCTTTGAAGCGCCTTTTGGAGACCTCCTCTTAGGGAACTAAAATTGGTCTTTGAGGAAGACCAGAACCTCTAGGATGTTTCTAGGGAAGTGGAGAAGAGATTTTGGCAGGTTTTTACCGATCTTGAGTGCTCAAATTGGTGTGAGGAGGAGGGGGGAGGAGGTGCACTTTTATAAGGGAGGAGAGGGGCACCTTAGGAATATCTCAAAATATTATTTTATATTAAAGTCAAAATCGGTTTATAATGGTTCCAAAGGGTCCTATTTCGAAGCTAAAGTGGGGATGGGTCGAAATCCTATCAACCAATAGGATTTAGACAATTTTAGGGTATTATTTTAACCTTATCAATTAGATTTAACTCTAAATTAAATAATTTAACTTTTACCATGTCTTTTTGTTTTCTTTCACTATATGGTTAATACACTTACTATAACATGCCAAACGAACCCCAAATTGTTTATTATTAATATATATATCCTAATCTAAGTCATTTAGCCGAACCTTAGATTTTTAGGAATAAAATAACAATTAATAATATAATATTTGATTTAAAAACTATTTTGTGTCAATTTTGACACTATTTTATATATGATTTTTGTGAAAGTCATAAAGAATTATATGTTCGTACCAAGTTGATTACATCAACACTAATATATCATAGTAACCTAGAAAATTAGTGGAATTCATAAAAAGTCTAAAATTACATTTATTTTGGTATTTATATTATCAATTATGTCAATATTTCATTAATAAGATAATAACTGCATCATCTTTGTGTCATAAATAAATTATATTATTTGATGTCTAAAAATTACAAATAAAATACCATCATGTAGGAAATAGTTTTAGATTTCTAATGAATATTTACAATCGAATTTATCTTATGTATAACCCCATATTAAAAATGATTTACTTATTAAACATTGATTTTAACTATTTTAACCCTTCTTTAAATAAATTAATAATAAATGTCCTAATCTAATCCAAGTGGGCCTAAATGATAATATTTTACACTTAAGGTTGTTTTTGGTCGAGATAAACTTGTCAAATAGAATTAGGACATGTGTTAGGGTAATATTAATATCATTCTTACCCTTAATTACCCTATTTACTTTTAACCGTGGTAAATAAAAGTAAAAAGTTACTATTCACCAAAAATTATTTTCATCTCATTGAACCACATTTTACTTACTAACATCAACCGTGTCTCTCGGATTTTTGAAATTCCATTCACAGAAGCGGTAAAATTAAGTTTTATGAAAAATTCAATTTTTTAACTAACACTTAGTAGTTTCACTATTCATCAAAAATTGATGTTTTTCAGAACAATGCCAAAATTTCCTCCTAAGCTATATTTCATATTCCGAATTCAAAAATGAAGTCTATTTTACCAAATTCATAACATAAAAGTTGCATTAATTAATTTTATAATTAAATCCCGCTGTTAAAACAAATAGCGTGTTTTTAAGAAACAAAATCTATCAAAAGATTGACACTTGATTATGTCTGGTTTAAATGTGAAATTACATACAATGACCAACATTGTATTAAATTGTAAAAATATATTCTAAATATACTTTAAAACCACTCAAATTAATGATTTATCACTATTAATTATTTCGATTAAAAAAGTTGTTTTTAATTATAATTTAGTAATTTTCACTATTCATCAGAATATGAAAGTTATCCGAAAAGTACCAAAATTTCACCTTAGGCTAAATTCGATACTCCGAATCCAAAAATGAAGTCCATTTTGAGAGATAAAATTTCTAAAAGTGGTTATTACTATTCATAACGGCTAGTTTTAATAATATTTTAATAGCATATCATTGTTTCGTGAAACTCAGTATTACGTACTACACACGCTATCGAGGAAGGTTGCGATTGCGTGTAATGCAAGGCAAGTCAAGGATGTGTGTTGTGCAAGCTTATTTTGGTGTAGCGTACAACACAAGACATTAAAAATAATATTTTTTTTCATAAAATCTCGGGGTGTTACATTCTACCCCCCTTAAAATGAATTTCGCCCTCGAAATTCGTCGGGGTTATAAATGGTTTACTATTCGAAAGTTTCTTTAATAGAAACCCACATCGTAAAAAGGAATACCAAAACATGGCTTTAAAAACTAAAGTATGAAATGTAATGATTACCCAAATAAACTAATCACTGGGTTTCCACATAGGTGAAAATATGGATATGAAAGTGAAATCTAACTATCATGTTCTGATGGAGAGTGGTAGAGAACATGGCTATGGAAAAGCCAGTAATCACAAATCCATAGATTTGTGATGATATAAGGTACCATTTGATTCATCAGGTATAAGATCACTAGGACAACATTTTTGGTTTTCAAGATCATTTCCCTAAAGTTGAAAATTTGAATTAGAATAAATACTTACTTTATTTTGGTACAATCTCACTGTTGTTCGTGCCTTGAACAATTTCCACTTCATCTCTTAAATAAATGAAGTTGAATTTGTTATTCGTGAAGTGTTAGCAGATCATGTGATAGAATGACTGTTCATTCCATCTGTCTCAAACAAAAGGTTAGCAAAAGTTATTAAATATACATAAGTCATTCTATAGTGAGATTAATCATATATGTTTCTTAAAATGGACTTATACTTCATATATCATACTTCTTAATATAATAAAACTAGTTTCTACTAAACAGGGTCTTCCTGTAGGCCAGTGGTAGGCGATAAAGGCCAGTCGCACTTCGGTTGTGGGTTCGATTCCCACAGCCTTGTCCGAAGCGATGGGCTGTCGCCCATCCTGCAGGTTGTCCTTTTTATAAAACTATATTACTATAACATCCCATCAATAATATCGAAAAAACTTCTTTCCTTAAACAATACTAACTTATGTCCAACATAATCCATTCCAATCTTTTGGCTTATCCATAATACTGCAGTCTATTCTCATAACATAGTGAAAACGATTACCAGAGATTTAATACCATCGTTGATCCCCATATATCATAAGATATATCTTGTTGGTCACATTCCAAACATTCAAAGGCCTTAATCTTGTACTCTCTTGAATACCCATTGAACCTTAGTGAAAACTTGAATGCAGTTAAAAGTTAACACTTTTCACATACCGAAATCCTAAAAATTCTATATACTCAAACCATGATATCACTTAGTCCTTATATCAATCATGAGCTCATGAATACTATCAAACATTTAATGTTCTCCTTATCCCTTCATTATGCGCATATCATCTACATTCCAAAAATATCTGAATAACCTTTCATGGATACTGGTAACATTAATCATACACTTTCAAAACACAAGGAAAGACAACAGTGTAATAATCCATAGATGTCTCTTTATTCCAAAATTACACATGATAAACATGTAATCATTCCACTACATTCTCAAACCATTGACCGAGCTTCAAAAATTCTTTCATCTCAAATATCATTTGTAGTCTCTTCATCATCATCCACATAAATACTATCTATATGACCATACTGATTCTCTTCATGAGTCTTTCCCTTAGGGCATTTGTTTGCATAATGCCCATACATTCCACATTTAAAACACTTAACCATTTTTGATGTCGTAGCAATACCATTATCCTCATCCATGGTGTTAACCGACCCTTTTCCTTTGCACTTACTTGCTTTGTGTCCTTCTTTTCCACACCCAAAGCATCTTCCAGTTCCCTTGAAACATTCTCCTTGATTCCTCTTCCAACATGATTTACATAGGGGAAATTGAACTTTCTTTCCTCTATGATCATCATGGAACTCCATCGTTCTCTTATTAGTCGAGTCAGGAAACTTACCAAATTTTACTTTATTGATCATATTGTGAGATTGCTGATTTGGAATAATAATGATGTTTGGACATCCAAATCCCATTTCATTTGGTTGCTCATGAAGAATATCATTCCATTGTCCATCATATCCTCCATTATTGTGAATCATCTTGTTTCCAGCCATTTTCTAAAACCCAAACAGAATAGTGTTAGATGCAAAAATCATAATAAAGGGGGAGTAACTTAAATATCTATCATCTTTGGTTTAATCTAATATCGTTACCATAGTTCTAGGACTATATCCTATACGTATACTTATCCTTAGGGGCATCCCTAGACATACCTTAGAAATATCTCTAGGGATCTCACTAACGTTTTCGCATCCTAGTTTCCAAAGGTTGACTAAACCTTTCCTCTGATACCAACTGTAGAGACTCAAAGCCTGACGTACATAGACTTTACATTACTTTTGCGGAATATTTAGTACATAACAAAAACACACACACAAGGATCGTAATAGTTTAGTGTCTTTGGAAACTTGTAACGTAATCATCTAATCGTGGTGAAATATATTCAATATCTCCCATAAAGATCTTCCCCTTTTTTTACCTAAAAACCTTTCTTTATATCCTGGGGAAAAGAAAACATAAAAGGGTGAGCTCAAATGCTCAGTAAGGGTAAACAAAAGAAATATCAATCACATTATATACATAAGAACATAGCTTTTGGAAATCTTAACCTGCAAAAGAGCTCATAATATCATAACATGGGATAAATCATAGAAGTGAAAATGAGATCCCCATAATCATAACATAAAACTTGAAACTTTGTGACATGCACACATAATCATGGAAAATCATTTCTTGTTAGTCATGACTCATTGCCAAGACTATCTTAGTGGACAATGTTCCTTTCTGAACCGAGTTCACTCCTCGTTTCAGTCCTGTATCACTGAACCGAAATAACCTTCCGTTACAGCCATGTCTATCTCATGAGATATAAAATCATTACCCAATGCATTGGAGGGAGATATCGGTCCCACCCATCTTATAATGAATCCTTTCTTATGTGTGCCACATAATCATAAAACATACATCATCGCATAACACATGTAACAAAAATGGGATTCTTGAAACATCGTGACATCATAAATCAATTCATATAAGATAAAGGAATTCATAAACATAATTCCATCACAACATAGTCAAATCAATGTAAAAATATGGATAGAAACAGAACCCTTTATTATCTTAGATGGAAAATAATTTTGATAAAACACTTGAATTGAATTCTTGAGGAAAATATCCTTTCTTCTTAAAAATCAATTTATTTTCACAAAACATCATGCAATTTTAAAAGAAAGAGATTTTATTGAAAATAGTCATGAAATCTTTTAGAGGAAGATTTGTTTCCGACGCTTTCGCCGGGGCGCGCGCATCCGTCTGTGAGGACGCGCGGCTGTGGCCCCGCATTCCCGCTTTCCAAAGGCGGGCGGCATTCGTTCCTTGTTCAGGTACGTCTGCTCCTTGATCGAAACGGGATGATGGGATGTCGGTTCTTCCTCCTGTGGATTCCTCCTCAGAACTCGTCACCTAGTCCGGGTCTCCCTTATAGATTTAATACGTTGTTCGTGAATCTCATTCCCGGTACCATATTGTCATGGACGCCGGTTAATTACACTACTTCGGTCAAGACTTTCCATAGGGTCTTGACATGGTAGCGACCTTCGGTCGGAGTAGACGGCAACATCAGGAACGTCGGGGCATCTATGGGTGCGTGGACATTGGGGAACCTGTATTCTTCCTCATAAGAGGGCATCTCAAGGGTGCAGAGCCCGAGGCGTACATCTGAGGTTTTCCTCAGCTTCCTGTGTTTAACACAGGGTATGTTGCAAGATTAACGTCTAGCAGAGACGGTTACACCAAAGGCGTTCCATCCGAGGTTTTCCTCAGGCATCTCATGTTTATCACGAGGTAGGCCGCGAGTTTAACGTCTTGCGGAGACGAAATAAGGGTGATCAGAACGTCCCACAAAGACGGATCAGATTGGTGTACCGCATGGAGACGGCTGTGGTCCCATAGAGACGGATCAGAACGCCCAATGAGGATGGATCCGGGGTTGTACACTCCCTATAGGAGAAAAGAGTTATGAATCGGGGTGTACACAGAGGACATCGACCCGGAGATATGATGGGGCTTACACATGGAAAGTGGCCCAAGCGCCGCTAGGAGCAGCGAGGAAGTGGATGGCATGACTCCCTCGGGATGTGGTGGCCCGGGTGAGAATCAGGATGGGTGATGGATGGATGAACGAAGTGGATGGGGATGAAATGGGACCATCGCAGGGGCAACGGTGAAGTTGGGCTTGAGCCTTGAGGAGGCTTCCTACGTATCCCTGTGGCAGGGAATCAAAGTCCGCGTAGTTCGGGATGGTGTCGATAAACCGACGTGGAGCTGGACCTTGGCCCGATGGGAGTTGGGCTTGAACCTCTGGGAGGATTCCTACGTACCATGCCTTGACATGGATCAAAGTCCTCGTAGTTCAAATGATACAGTTTAACGTCATGTGGGACGAAGATAGAACACGACGTGAATTGGGTAATGGGTGGGCTTGAACCTCGTGGAGGCTTCCTACGTACCATGCCTTGACATGGATCAAAGACCTCGTAGTTCAAAATGGAATGGGTCGCAGCGGCTTACCACTGGACCAGGATGGGACCCGATGTGAAATGACGGGTGGGTTGCGTCGGTAAACCAACGCGAAAGCGGACCTTGGTCCACTGTTGGTGGGCTTGAACCTCGTGGAGGCTTCCTACGTACCATGCCTTGACACAGATCAAAGTCCTCGTAGTTCGGATGGGATGGGTCACAATGGCTTACCACTGGACCGGGGTGCGGTTTAATGTCATGCCGGACAGGAGTGTGCAGTTTAACGTCATGTTGGACGCGGGTGTGACACGACGTGAAAGTGGACCTGGGTCCATTGTTGGTGGGAGTAGACCTTAGTCCACTATTGGTGGGAGTAGACCTTAGTCCACTATTGGTGGGAGTAGACCTTAGTCCACTATTGGTGGGAGTAGACCTTAGTCCAATATTGGTGGGAGTAGACCTTAGTCCACTATTGGTGGGAGTAGACCTTAGTCCACTATTGGTGGGAGTAGACCTTAGTCCACTATTGGTGGGAGTAGACCTTAGTCCATTATTGGTGGGAGTAGACCTTAGTCCACTATTGGTGGGAGTAGACCTTAGTCCACTATTGGTGGGAGTAGACCTTAGTCCACTATTGGTGGGAGTAGACCTTAGTCCACTATTGGTGGGAGTAGACCTTAGTCCACTATTGGTGGGAGTAGACCTTAGTCCACTATTGGTGGGAGTAGACCTTAGTCCACTATTGGTGGGAGTAGACCTTAGTCCACTATTGGTGGGAGTAGACCTTAGTCCACTATTGGTGGGATTGAACCTCGTGGAGGCTTCCTACGTACCATGCCTTGACACGGATCAAAGTCCTCGTAGTTCGGATGGTGGGTCGCAATGGCTTACCACTGGACCGGGGTGCAGTTTAACGTCGTGTTGGACGCAGGTGTGACCCGACGTGAAAGTAGACTCGTGAGTCCACTGATGGTGGGCTTGAACCTCGTGGAGGCTTCCTACGTACCATGCCTTGACACGGATCAAAGACCTCGTAGTTCAGGTTGTGCAGTTTAACGTCTTTGCTGGACGGGGCATACAGTTTAACGTCGTGCTGGACGTGGGAGAAACTCGACGTGAATGAACGACCGAGCAACATGGCTTGTACCTCATGGAGGCTTCCTACGTACCATGCCTTGACACGGATCAAAGTCCTCGTAGTTCGGATTGTTTTGTCAGGGTCGGTGCTCACTCTAAGCCCACGTGAGTCATGCTCGGTGTGAGAAACAAGAGGTTGCAAGGACCTGGCGATCACGTCGCGAAGGGTGCGTCCGTGAGAAGCGAAATGGGGCTTACGCGTTGGGCGGCCCATGGTGTTGGGTCTTACTCCAGGATGGAGGCCCAGAACGGCTTACCGCTGGATTGGGTCACAACGGCTTACCGCTGGACGAGGATGTCAACGGCTTACCGCTGAAAAGGATCACAACGGCTTACCGCTGGATTGGGTCACAACGGCTTACCGCTGGACGAGGAAGTCAACGGCTTACCGCTGAAAAGGATCACAATGGCTTACCGCTGGATTGGGTCACAACGGCTTACCGCTGGACGAGGATGTCAACGGCTTACCGCTGAAAAGGATCACAACGGCTTACCGCTGGATTGGGTCACAACGGCTTACCGCTGGACGAGGATGTCAACGGCTTACCGCTGAAAAGGATCACAACGGCTTATCGCTGGATTGGGTCACAACGGCTTACCGCTGGACGAGGATGTCAACGGCTTACCGCTGAAAAGGATCACAACGGCTTACCGCTGGATTGGGTCACAACGGCTTACCGCTGGACGAGGATGTCAACGACTTACCGCTGAAAAGGATCACAACGGCTTACCGCTGGATTGGGTCACAACGGCTTACCGCTGGACGAGGATGTCAACGGCTTACCGCTGAAAAGGATCACAATGGCTTACCGCTGGATTGGGTCACAACGGCTTACCGCTGGACGAGGATGTCAACGGCTTACCGCTGAAAAGGATCACAACGGCTTACCGCTGGATTGGGTCACAACGGCTTACCGCTGCATAGGATCACAACGGCTTACCGCTGGATAGGATCACAACGGCTTACCGCTGGACGAGGATGTCAACGGCTTACCGCTGAAAAGGATCACAACGGCTTACCGCTGGATTGGGTCACAACGGCTTACCGCTGGACGAGGATGTCAACGGCTTACCGCTGAAAAGGATCACAACGGCTTACCGCTGGATTGGGTCACAACGGCTTACCGCTGCATAGGATCACAACGGCTTACCGCTGGATAAGGATCACAACGGCTTACCGCTGGATGGGGGTCGCAACAGTGGATGGGGCTTACGCGTTGGAAGCTGCCCGGGTGCCACTAAGGAGCGACACTGGTGAATGGGGCTTACGCAAGAAGCTGCCCGGGTGCCACTAAGGAGTGGCACTGGTGAATGGGGCTTACGCTAGGAAGCTGCCCGGGTGCCGCTAAGGAACGGCACTGGTGAATGGGGCTTACGCTAGGAAGCTGCCCGGGTGCCGCTAAGGAACGGCACTGGTGAATGGGGCTTACGCTAGGAAGCTTCCCGGGTGTCTTCCTCATGTCAGGCCATGAGGGCGTCCCAACTCACTGATGAATTGAGGCCTTCACCTATGTGCGAGCGCACAAGTGGGATAGCGCCAAGGGGCATTGGAATCATGCCACTATAGTAATGGCGTTAGGCGTCTTATTCTTGGAGCATAAGGCATCTCTTGTTTAATGGATGAGGCATCCTATGCTTGGAACACAGGGATTACTACAGTTTAGAGTCATGTAGGTAGGACTGTTGGCTTCTTATACTAGGAGCATAAGGTGTCTCTTGTATAGGGCAATAGGCATCCTATGTTTGGAACATAGGGGGAATACTACAGTTTATAGTCTTGTAGGTAGGACTATTAGCATCTCATGCTAGGAGCATGAGGCATCTCTCGTTTAGGGAAAGAGGCATCCTATGTTTGGAACATAGGGAGAATACTACAGTTTAGAGTCATGTAAGTGGGACTATTGGCATCTCACGCTAGGAGCATGAGGCATCTCTCGTTAGAAGCGAGAGGCATCCTATCATTTGTTAGATAGGGAGTACTACAGTTTATAGTCATGTAGAGAGGACTATTAGGCAGAAGGTGCCTAGAAATGGTTGGTGTTGGGACTTACGCAAAGCAGCCCGTTCTGGTTCAACCTGGCATAGGAGCCAAGTGATGGGGTTTGGAGGAGTTGCCTGAGGGATGGTTCGACTCGAGGTACTCGGGGAATTGATGATGAGAATCTCGAATCACGACGTGGAATGAAACCCAGAGGAATATGTCGACTCTAGGTGTTCCACGGTGTGCGGAGGAGTGTATCAAATCATGGTATTCCATAGGTGGAAGGTGGGAGCGCATAAGGGCGCAATGGAAAATCCCGGCATCCCGGCCCGAGAAGTTCGCGGTGCGACTCTCCAATTTTCAAGGGGGTCTGCGACGGTAGCGAAGGGACCGGCCCGGAGGCCCGGGACCGCAGCCCGGCACTGACCCCGAGCAGGGGTGCGGGGGCGCAGCCCCCTTGGTATGGACCGGTGGGCGCGAAGGTAGGATCCTCGCGAAGGATGGGTCTTCGCGAAGTAGCTTCGCGAAGCATGGCCTCGCGGAGCAATGGTCCCTCGCGGAGCAAAGGGGTCTCGCGGAGCTTGGTCTCGCGGAGCAGCATCGCGGAGCTTGGTCTCGCGGAGCAGCATCGCGGAGCAAGGGCTCACGGAGCAAAGGGCTCTCGCGGAGCTTGGTCTTGCGGAGCAGCATCGCGGAGCATAGGCTCGCGGAGCATGGACTCCTGGAGTCTCAGCTCGCGGAGCAGCAACGCGAAGGAAGATGCTCGCGGAGCATGGCTTCGCGGAGCCGCAATGCGGAGCTCCGCTCGGCCGCCCAAGGGGCGAAGTGGCCGTGGCCGTCCTCGGCCGTCCTCCTGAGAAGGGGGGTGAGCTGGGTATTTATAGGCAGGGGCGCCGCGAAGCAGACCTTCCGCGCCGCCTCAGGAGCTTCGCGGCGCGCTCGCGAACGTCAAATGCGTTCGCGGAGCATCACCGCCTCTAGAGCTTCGCGGCGGCTCGCGAACGTCAAATGCGTTCGCGGAGCATCACCGCCTCGGGAGCTTCGCGAGGCCACGATGGTCGGGGCTCTTCGCGGCGGGGCTTCGCGGGACCGCGCTGCACGGGTGCATCGCATCGGTGCTTTGCATTAGTGCTTCGCGAGGGGTCTTCGCGGCGCATCGCAAACGTCAAACGTGTTCGCGGAGCCTCTCGCCTCATTGCTTCACGGCGGTGCTCCGCGATCACGGAGGGGGCTTCGCGAACCAGATTTCCGGCCCAACTTCAAACGTCCATAACTCCTAATCCGTAGCTCCGTTCGGGCCCTGCGACCTACCAAATCGAAGCTTGCGAAATGGACTACGATCTTGGATCATGTATGGAAGCATTTGGAAAATTTTGGGGACGCGTTTTCCGGGGTCAACAAGCTTCATGAAAATAAGGCTTTATAAAACAGTAGAAATCCGTTCGTGCCGTATAAGTTAAAAAAAACATTCTTCGTACTTTTTTCGGAAAAGTCAAAAAGTACCTCGTACGAAAAACGACAAAAGATTCCTTTCATACGTATTACTAAAAACTCACTGAAGGGTAAAAATGGATTTAAACAATTATACGTGGAAGGGAATAATATTTCATATTGAGGAAACATGGATGTGGATGATAAAATACACCCTAGTAAATACCAAAGTATAAACAATCTCGGATAAAATGAGATTGTGATATATTCCCTTACCTTAGGTCCGATTTGCTTTGTTCGTGTCCGAAGCTCCTGTATAATGGTTTAAATAATGTTATTGACTTATTCCAGAATCATACATATTGATATGATATCATATATGGTCATATTATTAGCTTCTTGTTAGTAATATTTCATTGTTACTTGTTACTCGGGTCTTTATAACTTTTTGTTCTTATGCGTGTTTTGTCGAATAAATTCTTATTCTTATCTTTAGGTTATAGATAATTCATTTAAAGAATGGTATTAGTGTATTATATACCATATTCATTCATTAAATTCATTTATATAATCATTATTAAATGAAGATCATGTAGAACGAGTCGCATCACATCGTGGAGACAGTATTCCGTACGTACGCACGAGTGATGATATCGTTCCTATGATCGTGGAATTGTATTGGAGTATATATATATATATTATTTCAGTATCAATATTACTTAATAATATTCATATATAGTTACTCATTACACCATTATACCCATCCTTGTAAGGTGATGGTGGAAAATAGATTACACCACGGCGTGGAGACGGTATTCCGTGCATACGCACGCGCGGTGATTTCTTTTTCCGTAGGATAGATAGATGGTGAAATAGGGTTGTTTCATACTTATAATAACATATCAGTATATGAGTGATACTGATGTTATTACTTCATAATGAAACAACCTAAGAAGAAGAAGTGGAAGAAGAAATAAAGATGAAAGAATTGGTAACGGTAATTACCTCTTCTTTGAAGCGCCTTTTGGAGACCTCCTCATAGGGAACTAAAATTGGTCTTTGAGGAAGACAAGAACCTCTAGGATGTTGCTAGGGAAGTGGAGAAGATATTTTGGCAGGGGTTGGCCGAGCTTGAGTGCTCAAATTGGTGTGAGGAGGAGGGGGGAGGAGGTGCCCTTTTATAAGGGAGGAGAGGGGCACCTTAGGAATATCTCAAAATATTATTTTATATTAAAGTCAAAATCGGTTTATAATGGTTCCAAAGGGTCTTATTTCGAAGCTAAAGTGGGGATGGGTCGAAATCCTATCAACTAAAAGGATTTAGACAAGTTTAGGGTATTATTTTAACCATATCAATTAGATTTAACTCTAAGTTAAATAATTTAACTTTTACCATGTCTTTTTGTTTTCTTTCACTATATGGTTAATAAACTTACTATAACATGCCAAACGAACCCCAAATTGTTTATTATTAATATATATATCCTTATCTAAGTCATTTGGCCGAACCTTAGATTTTTAGGAATAAAATAACAATTTATAATATAATATTTTATTTAAAAACTATTTTGTGTCAATTTCGACACTATTTGATATATGATTTTTGTGAAATTCATAACAGAATCCTATGTTCGAACCAAGTTGATTAAAGCAACAAGAATATTTCATAGTAACCTAGAAAATTAGTGGAATTCATAAAAAGTCTAAAATTACATTTATTTTGGTATTTATATTATCAATTATTTCAATATTTCATTAATAAGATAATTACTGCATCATCTTTGTGTCATAAATAAATTATATTATGTGATGTCTAAAAATTACAAATAAAATACCATCATGTAGGAAATCTTTTTAGCTTTCTAATGAATATTTACAATCTAATTTATCTTATGTATATCCCCATATTAAAAATGATTTACTTATTAAACTTTGATTTTAACTATTTTAACCCTTTTTTAAATAAATTAATAATAAATGTCCTAATCTAATCCAAGTGGGCCTAAATGATAATATTTTACACTTAAGGTTGTTTTTGGTCGAGATACACTTTTCCAATAGAATTAGGACATGTTTTAGGGTAATATTAATATCATTCTTACCCTTAATTATACTATTTACTTTTAACCGTGGTAAATAAAAGTAAAAAGTTACTATTCACCAAAAATTATTTTCATCTCATTGAACCACATTTTACTTACTAAAATCAACCGTGTCTCTCGGATTTTTGAAATTCCATTCACAGAAGAGGTGAAATTAAGTTTTATGAAAAATTAAAATTTTTAACTACCACTTAGTAGTTTCACTATTAATCAAAAATTGATGTTTTTCAGAACAATGCCAAAATTTCATCCTAAGCTATATTTCATATTCCGAATTCAAAAATGAAGTCTATTTTACCAAATTCATAACATAAAAGTTGCATTAATTAATTTTATAAATAAATCCCGCTGTTAAAACAAATACCATGTTTTTAAGAAACAAAATCTATTAAAAGATTGACACTTGATTATGTCTAGTTTAAATGTGAAATTACATCCAATGACCAACATTGTATTAAATTGTAAAAATATATTCTAAATATACTTTAAAACCGCTCAAATTAATGATTTATCACTATTAATTATTTCGATTACAAAATTTGTTTTTAATTATAATTTAGTAATTTTCACTATTCATCAGAATATGAAAGTTATCCGAAAAGTACCAAAATTTCTCCTTAGGCTAAATTCGATACTCCGAATCCAAAAATGAAGTCCATTTTGAGAGCTAAAATTTCTAAAAGTGGTTATTACTATTCATAATGGCTAGTTTTAATAATATTTTAATAGCATATCATTGTTTCGTGAAACTCAGTATTACGTACTACACACGCTATCGAGGAAGGTTGCGATTGCGTGTAATGCAAGGCAAGTCAAGGATGTGTGTTGTGCAAGCTTCTTTTGGTGTAGCGTACAACACAAGACATTAAAAATAATATTTTTTTTCATAAAATCTCGGGGTGTTACACAAGTTCCTCTGTATTTTATCTAGCTGATCTTGTTTAGGTATACCACCACCATTTATAGACTGAGTCAACTATTTTATCATTACAACAAACTATTCAGTTCTTATTTTGACTATCTTGGGTTTCTGATTTGGATGGTTATGTTCCTCCTGGGGTCGTCCCATCCTACCTGCCCTATTTCTTCTATGGAAAACAATTCTGAACATAGAAATATCATAGGCGAAGAAACATGTTTATCTGTAATTGCTATATAATTTCAATCATAGCATAAATTAATTTATGGACATCTATTTAATAATATCATAACTCCAAATGTTATCTAAACAGGCCAATGATACCAACTTCATGTCCATAACCATAAATATTACATAATCTTGAATTATGTTAATAATACACATTGATGATATTTTTAGGTTTAGAGATTTAGAGAATTAGGTCATAACATAAACAAAACAACTTGAATATTACATGTTGACAATTATACTCAGTATACATTTTTTAACAAATTAAAAACTCATTGAATAAAAAGAGTCATGTCTGGATAAATATTTTAGATCAAATGACTTTTCCATGTTACCATCCATTATAGTATACCACTTTATGTCCTACGAAAAAGATTTCAAAAACATGGGATGAGTATAAAAATCTTAGTAAGGGATACAATATGAAGGAAAATTGTTAGTTTTTCAAGACAACATATAAACCATGAATACATTATCATAAGTAACACTTTTCACCTTTATGATATAGTTAATACTCTTCACTAAATAAAAATCATTTCTTAAACTTTTGAAACCAAAATATTTATATAAAACCCATATAAAGAACACATAACATATAATGGAATCTTGGGACAAAGACATACATAAATGGAGTAACCATACGGTCGATTTTCACACCTATCACTAAATGGAATAGCCATACGACTGATTTCCATATGAAATGCATTGGTTGTTATAATGTAAACACCCTTTATGAATTATCATGACACCACCCAGCTTTTTTTATCACGTAACCAATCATTAAATGTCCAAGATCCATTAAAAATTCATAACACATTAATATTTCAATATGAAACATTTTATTTGTAATCATGAGAAATAATTTCATGATATTGAAATAATCACTCCATTTCAAAAACCATTTTCAAAACCAAAACACTCAAAAACAGAATATGGTAATTCTTTTTTACTTTTAAAAACATTAAGTCTCATATAGGAATCCAAATAATGATTATAGAATTAGAGAGTTCATTATCACCACAAAATATAAAAACATAGCATTTTTCAATTAGTAAAATTCTTGGTAAAAAATATTCCAATTTAATGAAATGAAAATTCAATGGTGTTTATACACTATATAAAAGAATGTAGTTCATAAATCAAAATATGCCTCAATGAAAGGAGATTGAGATGAAATCTCATACCTCGTGTCTGACATGCCCCGTCTGATATTTAATTTCATGAATATTAAACTAATATAAATATATAATTTTTTCAGAAACATTTTCATGTTCATTATTCCAATTATATCAGATATAACAACGTTACAAACATTTCCAAATAATTTATGTTAATAATGGGCATTTTGACTATATTTGGTTCTTTTTCCAAAAATGGACTTGTTATAATTAAATGTTGTGCATGTGGTAAAAACTCCATTATATCCAAAATGATATTAATGATTTAGATATCAAAATTATAATTAATATCAAGTATATATATATATATATTTATAATAGTGCAAAAAATATGGAGATAAGAAATGATATGCACTGTTCATGGAGACGGTAACCATATGTATGCATTAATGCTACTTTCATATCAATTTCATATTTAATAGAATGTAATATAAATAATACCTAGGTATATTATAATATCTTTATAATTTCATATATATAATTTCATTAAATCCAACCTTTATACATCTCATTTATGGCATGAACGAGTCATATCACTTTGAGGAGGTGGTAGTATGTACTACCTCGAATGAAAATTTCACGTTTACTCATAATGGGAACCATCAAAGTGTTATATAAATGAAAAATAATGAAAAATATAAACAATATAAATATAATATATATCATTTAAATATATCTTATTCATAATTTCCCCCATGATAGGCGGTTAGAGATAATTGAATAATAATCAATTCGTGAGGCAGTTGTTCGTCGTCCACAAAAATATTAATATCATTACTCATTAGAAGAAGGTGGGTGTTAGTGTAGATCAAATAAATCTCATAAAAAAAACCAAGTATATTGATGATACTATTTTTCCATATAATAATGTAATACAAAATTTTTAGTGTGTGGGATATGGAAATAAAACAAAAGAACATAAGAGAAGATGTTACCTTTAAATCGGGTAACTCTCGTTGGTTTGAACCAAAAGGATATCATGATGTGCATTATGATTAAGGTAAGGATTCTAAGAGGTATAGAGTGATATATGGAGAATAATGAGGTTTATTTTGGATGATCTAATGGTCTTGAGAGGTGTGTGTAATGGGTTTGAAGTGATAGATTTTTATATGTGGGAGTATGGTCCCTTTAAAAAATATTGAAATTATTATTCTATTATAAATTGATATTCGGTTTATAAAGGTACAAAACTCAATAATGTAAAAGATACAATGACTCATGTTTGAAAAAAAAGAAGAATTAGTCATTTTTTAGAGATTTTTTTAATATTTATAATTTAATTTATTTAAATCATTCATTAATGAGGTTAACACTGCATCATTATTGTGTCATTAATATTTTATTATTTAATTTATAAAAATTATAAAAAAATATTATGATCTATGAAATATTTTTTATCTATATACTGAATACTTATAGTTAGTGAGATAAATTATATAACTCCATGTAGAAAATTGATTTACTAAAAGATATAGGTATATGTCACTTTTGTCATTACTCTAATTTAATTAATATAAAGAGTCATTTTCACTGATAAGTGGATCTATGGGATCCCAAAATCGACCCAAGTATTCTCATGGTCGAATATGTATCAACTAATAGTATTAAGACACACATTAAGGTAAATTAATATTATTATAATATTATTTTTACCTTGAATTACGCTATTTACCTTTAACCGTGATAAATAATAGTCAAAAGTTAAAATTCATAGAAAATTATTTTCAACTTATTGAACCAAATTTTTCATAATAATTTCAACCATATATTTTGGATTTGAAAAATTTAGTTCAGAAAAGTTGTAAAATTTCTTTTAATTGAAAAAGTCTATTATTAACTACTACATAGTGCTTTCACAATTCATCAAAAATCGACGGATTTCAAAAAAAAACCAAAAAAATCATCCTATGATATATTTGATATTCAGAATTAATAAATGATGTATATTTTACAAAATTAAATACATTAATGTTTCATTAATTAATAAAAATTTATTTCTCACTGTCAAAACAGAAGAGTGTGTTTTTAAAAAATATTATCTATCAAAAGAATGACACTTGTTTTTGTCCAATTTCAAATTGAAATTAAATAGAATGACAAAAATTGGAATAAATGGTAAAATCATTATCTAATTACACTTTTAATCCAATTAAAAAGATAATATATCTTCATAAATAAATTAAATTAAATGGAATTTTTTGATTAAAATACATTATTTTTAACTATTCATTAAAAAATGAATTTTATCTGAAGAGTTCAAAAAATTTCACAATGTAAATTTATTTTCCCAATTCTAAAGAAGAATTTTATTTTTTCAAATTAAACATATAAAAATTATAAAATCAAGATTTAAAAAATGGTTTTTCATTAAAATGTGGTAAATTGACCCTTCAAAGAATATTAGATTTTTTATGCTGAATATTAGATTCTTTTTTATTTTAGGCCTCTAAAGAATATTATAGTAATTATGCTGAATATTAGTTCCTTGATTACAATGTAAAATAATTAAAAATCATTTAAAATAATAAAATTGTATTATTAATGCTCAATGTATGATTTCAAGGAAACATGTTGTTTTATATCAGGTACGCAATCAATCATAGATTCCCTTTTAATATAAAATAAATGTTTAATTCACAAACATGAAAATAAATATGAAAAGGTCTTATTCATTATTTCCCTCTGATTTTACATTAATGTTGCTTTATTTTTCATTACCATAATTTATGATTGATTTTAAAGGTATAATTAATATTAAAATATAATAATTATGTCATGATAATTATTTAGGATATGTTTATATAATGAACCTATTGATTGTAGTGTACCTACAAAGGTCGTTTTAACACATGAACCGAATTTGGTTAAGACACACAATGTAAAAATTATTGTTTATGTGTTTGTATACCCAATTTTAATAAGTTATTTAAATGTAATTATAAAATTTAAATGTTCTAAATCATGTTGATAATTAATATATTGTTATTATTCAAGTAGATAAAAAAAATTGACATGTTGAACACAATGTAATGGAATTTCATCTCATTTTACATTCCATTTGTACTTATTTGTTATTACTTACTAATTAAAATTTATTTTGTGTATATATGAACATTTAATATGTAATACCATTAATATCATTATAGTTATGATATTTTATGTTAATTTTAATATAATTAATTCATGAATATTATGATTTAAAATCATCAAGGTGGTATAGGATACTTTGTTCATATTAAATTTTATTTCTCTCAATAAATTTTAATGGTATTTCATTGTTTTTTCAATTCAATAATATCAACAACTATTATTTTAAATTATCCTCTACTGTGGAACAATTAATAAATATGTATCCTTTATTAAATATTTTTATTTGATATTATAATATGAATAAATTATTTAAAATGAGGAAAGCATTGGAAAAGTATGATATTGGTGGGGCCCGATTATCTATATCCCCTCATTGCATTAGTTGTATAATGAGAAGAAATTCTAGTCCAAATTTGATGGGTTTTTACCTGATATCTAAACAATCTGGTGAATTGTCTTAATGGTAGTAGTTCATGGGCCAGAAGAATGGAGTTAAATAACTTTTCATTTCCCTCATACATATTCAGTTATAATCTATCCATGTAATTTTTCATCGACATTTATATGGATATAGTTCATTCTTAGTTTATTTTCTAGATGGAATTTGTCTATGTTCTATACCATGCCATATTGTTTTTACTTTATCTAGTTATGTTATTGGCATATGTTATCAGTTATTTTCCATGCCATGTTAACTTATTCATATTGATTCATTATTTATTCTCCTTAACATAACAATAATGAGAATTTTATCTCTTCCTTATAATATTTACCCATTTTATAATGAATAAATCATTTAATAAGATTTTAAGCGTTCTATTTATTTTATTTTTGTTTGCATGATGTCTGATTTGTCTATTTCTGATTGTACTATGGGTATAATATATGTAATATGGATTTCAAATATTGTTAAACCAATTGGTCCTTTATGATTTATTTATATGTAATTGGTTGATTTTAATGAAATAATGAACTGGTTCTGGGGTTCTGGGGTTGGGCTGTTGCACACATGTTTATCCAAATTTATTACAAAATAAGAAAACATTGGAGGAAATAAGATTATAACATGAGTTTTATATTATTCGAGGGATAAATTTAGAGAATTTATTTAACACAATGAAATGGAATAATTGATGAGTTCAATAATAAAAAATGATACATTATATTTGAAAATCATATACATATGCATTAAATGTGGAAAAAATTGTTGAGAAAAACATCTCAATAATGTTGGTTATTTTAAAGGGGAAATGAGATCAACATTATCCCCTGAACAATTTATTAATTTATTTTCACTTATAGTGTAGGGAATTGAATGTAATTCACAATCTGTAGGAATGAACCATAGAAAGAGGATATGTTTCCATAATTATATATAATTAAGGTAAGAATTCTATTTTATTGAAATCTATCCATTCTTAATAAATGATATTTATGAAGATACTACTAAATAAATATTATAAGGCCCCAGCCTTAAACATTACTTAATCATGAGTTACTTCAAGAATACACGTTGAGGATCTTTTCAGGTTTAGAGTTTTAGAGAATTAGATCATAAAACACGCATTACATTACACAATTAAAGAAAGTGTTTACATAAAAGATAGTATTCATTTTTCCCATCAATGGAAAAATATTTAAAATAAAACATGGATTCATTCTTGACACTTCCTTTACACTATCATCATATCATGTACCTTTCCTTTGACCTATGAAAAACATTTCAAAAACTTAGGATGAGTATAAAAACTCAGTATGGTATATAAAAGTACAAAATGAAAACATTAGACCATGTATGATATCATACATTACCCATAAAACAAAATCATTTTAACGTGCCTCATCAAATCATGAATAAATCATAGGAATCATAAGACATAAACGTAACTTGAGGTATTGATAACATTCTTACGTAGGGAGTAACCCTCATGGTTACATTTGGAATACCCATAACAGTATATTCCGTAAATCCATTCAGATAAACCATAATGTTTCACTCTTTCGCATTACCCAATGCATTGGAGAGCTATATCAGGCTCACATGCACTTTTTTTATCACGGAACCACCCGTCATCACAAACAATGCCCAAGAACCAAAACATAAATCATATCACATAAAACATTCATTACGGAAACATAACATTCCCACTTTTCAATCACAAGATATCAGTAACACATTGATATAATAAAAAACTTATCAAAACCATTTTCAATACCAAAACAAAAGAAAAGTAAAACATGGTATTTATTTATATTAAAAAAAAAGTTAAGTTATCGCTTGTAATGGAATCTAAAACTCAAATAATGGTCACAGCAGCGGAGAAGTCATTTTCGCCGCATACATACGACAAAAAAACATTCCTTTTATCATTTTGTAAAACGCTTCGTATAAAAAAACTTCCTTTTGATTAAGCATAAAATTCAAATGGGTTTATACAACGTATAAAAGAATGTTGTGTATAAAACAAAATATGCCTCAATGAATGGAGATTGGGACGAAGTCCCATACCTCGGGTCTGACTTGACTCGATCGTTATTTAATGTCCCGAATAATAAACTTGAGTTAATTTCTACTTACCTATGAACCTTTTTCAAGTTAAATATTCCTATTATATCACTTATTACCATGTTATGAACATTATGTAGTCATTTAAGTTAATAATGGTCGTTTTGTCGATATTTGGTACTTGAGTCAAAAGTGAACTTCTTATATTTACAAGTTGTTCACGTAGTCAAATATCCATTATCTCAAGAATGATATTCATGATGTAGAAGCCATATAATTCATATATATCCAGTATATACATGCATTTATAATATTACATAATCATTTAGAGGTAAGAAATGAAATGCACCATTCATGGAGACGGTAAGCCGTACGTACGCATAAAGACTACATTAATTTCTAATTCGTATTTTATGGAATTAAATCATAATGATATAAAGGTATATCATAATTCCATTATAATATCATATGTAATATCAAAACCTGATCCTTTATATGTCCCACATATGGTATTAACGAATCAAATCACTTTGAGGGGGTGGTAGTCCGCACTTTCTAAAATGAAAATATCGCGTTTAACCATAATGGAAACCATAAAGGTATGCCAAAAATGAAAAATAAAAAATCTTAAGGAAAACATAAACATATTATATATCATATATAAATATAGTGTCATTTTAATGGCCACCTTTTAAGGTGTTAGAATAATGTTGAACAATCATCGTTTCGTGAGACAAAAATTTACCATCCACGGAAACAGTATGTTCTTTAACCATTAAATGTAGGTGTGTGTAAGTGTAGCTCAAATACTTATTATAAAAACATCCTATTATATTTAAGATACTGGAGTTTTTACAAAATAAATTAATAAAAAGAGTTTAGGGGGTTGGAGAAGAAAAATAAATCAAAAAAGCATTAGAGAAGACTTTACCTTTTAATCGGGTAACTCCCTTTGGTTTGAACCAAAAGGGATTCTTGAAGAACTTCCTGACTAAGGTAAGGATTCAACGAGAGGGATGTTGAGATACAAAATGAGTAGGGATTGGCCGATCCAAAGGCTGGAGAATTGTGGGTAAGGAGGTAGAGGTGGGGGCCTTTTATAAGAGGAGAGTAGGGGCACTCTTGGAAAGTTACAAAATGTTACATTATTTTCAAATGTGTTTCGGATTTTAAAGTTCTCAAATTGATTTATTTCGAGGATAAGGTGATAAGGGTTCGAAATATACTCATACAATAGGTCTTTCAAAATTTTAGGTCTTATATTTTACATTATCTATTTATTTAATTTAAATCGTTAAATAATGAGGTAATAACTGCATCATAATGATGTCATAAATAATTTAATTTATATAATGTATAAAATTTTTAAAAAAATACTATGATTTAGTAAATATTTTTATCATTACAATGACTATTTATAGTCCAAGATATCATTTATTTAAGTAAAACTAAAAATGTTATACTCAGGTGATACATTTTTTTTATATTTAACTTTCTTTAAAAATAAAAAGATAAAAAGTCACTTCCACACAAAAGTGATTCCATGGGGACCCCAAGTTTTTCACAAGGAATCCCATGGTCGGCCATGAGAAAAATAGTATCATTAGTACACATGTTGGGGTCATTTTTTATTATTATGAGAATATTTTATTATCCTTAACTACACGATTACTCATTAATCAAGATAAATAATGATAATTACCGTCGTTACTATTCATAATGTCCAAAAACAACACAGTCTTAATTAAATATTTTGGACCTTCTAATTCCATATATGGAATCCATTTTACCAAATTAAAAACATATAAATTGCAATAATTAATTTAAAAATAATTCTCGTTGTCAATACAAATAACGGGTTTTTTTGAAATAATATCTATGAAAAGATTGGCATTAGTTTATGCCCAATTACAAGGTGAAATTAATAAAAATGACCACCATTGGATTACATGGTAAAAATATATTCTATTTGAACTATAAAACAAATTACATAGATAATCTATCCATATAATTAAATTAGATGAAAAATCATTTTTTATGTATAATGCAGCATTTTTCACTATTCATTAAAAAATGAACATTGTCAGAACAATACAAAAAATTTATCCAATGTAAATTTCAATGTACCAATCATAAATAATATGTTTATTTTGACAAATACAGCTTATAAAATTGTCAACATTTTTATTTAAAAATGGTTTTACATCAAAGAGCGGTAAAACAATCTTTTAAAAATATTAGTGTATTCCATGCTTCAGATTGGATTTATTCACATTTTAAGCCTATAAAACACTATCTAATTCATAAATAGACATAGATAAGAATATCAATTATTCATTACATACATGGGATGTTACATCCTTCCCCCCTTTAGAAAATTGCGTCCCCAAAATTTATTTACTTACCAAATAAGTGGGGGTATTTATCCATCATTGCATTTTCAGATTCTCATATTGCCTCTTAAATCATGTGGTTTTTTCAAAAAACCTTTACCTGATGAATCACCTTATTCCGTAACAATTTCTCCCTATGGTCAACAATTTGGACCGGTTTTCCTCCTAAGATAGGTTCTTTTCCAGTTGAACTGTCTCTGGACTCAAAACATGAGATCGATCTTGCATTTACTTCCTTAACATTGAAACATGAAAAACATTGTGTACCTAAGATAAACTCAGAGGTAAATCCACTCGATAAGAAACTGATCAATCTCTCTCCATAATTGTATATGGTCCAATGAACCTTGGACTCAGCTTTCCTTTCTTAACAAATTGCATCACACTTTTCCATGGTGAGACTTTGAGAAAAACAAGATCACCTACCTCAAAAGAGAGATCTTTCCTCTTGTTGTCTGCATAACTATTCTGCCTGCTCTGAGCTATTCTCATGTGTTTCTGTATCACCTTAACTTTTTCCACCAACTCTTCTACCAATTCCGATCCCATCAACTTACTTTCACCCACTTCATCCCAGAAAGCTAGAGTTCGACACCGCTTCCCATATAATGCCTCAAATGGTTCCATCTGTATACTAGAATAAAAACTATTATTATATGAAAATTCAACCAAAGAACGATGTTGATCCCAAATTCCCTGATAATCCATCGAACAAGCACGTAGCATATCCTCCAAAGTCTGAATCGTTCTTTCTGACAGCCCATCTGATTGGAGATGAAAAGCTGTACTAAAATTTAATTCAGTAGCCAATGACTTTTGAAGGCCATTCCAAAAGTTAGAAGTCAACCTGGAATCACGATCAGATACAAAGGATAGGGAAACTCCATACAACATGACTATCTCTTTAAGATACAATCGAGAAAGTTGATCAAGGGAAAATATATCCCACATAGCAAGGAAATGAGCAGATTTAGTCAAATGATCAACAATAACATAGATTTCATTATTACATCTAGGTGTCTTTGGCAATCCCACAGTGAAGTCCATGGATATATTTTCCCATTTCCACTTTGGAAGTGGAAAAGGATGAAGCATCCCTTTCATTAACAGTCCCTCTGCTTTAACCAGCTGACAAGTCAAACACTTCACAGTAAAATCAGCAATATCTCTTTTCATTCCATCCCACTAGTAATACTCCTGAAGATCTCTATACATCTTTGTATTGACAGGATGAACTGAAAACGGAGAACAATGAGCTTCACATAACAAATATCTCTTCAAATATGAATCACACGGAACACACAATATCTTACCAAATCTCAGAACACAATCATTATCAATATTGAATTCAGGAAACTTACCCTTCTTAACCAGCTGTACCTTTTTCTGCAACTCACTGTCTTGCTTATGTGTTTGCTTGATTCTATCTGACAGAGAAGATTTCACTGATACCTGAAACAAAACAGAAGGACATCTAGAACCAACAACATATATTACAAATTTCACCAAATCCTTAACCAAAGGATCACGTTCCAAATGCAACATTGTTAATGAAACATTACTTTTTCGACTCAAAGTAACAACCACATTTTTTGCTTTTCCCAGATGGTAGTGAATTGTACAATCATAATCCTTGATTAATTCTTTCTATCTCCTATATCTCATGTTCAATTATTTTTGAGTGAATATATACTTTAATCTTTTGTGATCGGTATATATTTCACACTTTACTCCATATAAATGATGCCTCCTAATTTTAGAGCAAAAACAAGAGCAGCTAATTCCAAATCATGTGTATGGTAATTTACCTCATTAGTTTTCAACTGTCGTGAAGCATATGCAATTACCTTATCGTTTTTCATTAGGACGCAACCAAGTCCTTTAAATGAAGAATCACTGTAATAACAAACTCTCCATTCCTGGAAGGAAGTTCCAAAACTGGAGCATTCACCAATCTTCTTTTCAACTCCTGAAAACAATCATCACATTCTTTTGTCTAGATAAACTTAACACCCTTCCGAGTTATCTTAGTCATTGGACTAGATAACTGTGAAAAATTTCTAACAAAACATCGGTAATAGCCTGCCAAACCAAGGAATCTTCAAATATCAGTTACATTTGTGGGTCTTGGCCATTCTTCAACATCCGTTGTTTTTGCAGGATCAAAAGTTATCCCATCTTTAGAAACAATGTGACCAAGGATAGAAATTTATTACAACCAAAACTCACACTTTCTGAATTTCCCATACAATTTCTTTTATTTTAAGGTTTGTAAAATATCCCTTAAATGCCTTTCATGCTCCTATTTACTTTTAGAAAACACCAAAATATCATCAATGAAAACAAGCACAAACTTATCCAAGAACTCATCGAAAATTCAATTCATTAAGTCTATGAATACAGTAGGTAAATTGATTAGCCCAAAAGACATTACTATAAATTCATAATGGCCATATCTTATACAAAATGCGGTCTTCGGAACATCTGCTTCCATTACCTTCAACTTATGGTACCATGATCTCAGGTCAATCTTTGAAAAAAACTGAGCTCCAAAGAGTTGATCAAACAAATCATTGATACGAGGAAAAGGATATTTTTTCTTCATAGTGATGTTATTCAAGGCTCTATAATCAATGAAAAGTCTCATAGAACCATATTTATTTTTAAAAAATAAAATAGTCGCAGCCCATGGTGATTATCTAGGTCGAATGAAACCTTTATCTAATAAATCTTGCAATTTCTCCTTCATCTCTAAAAGTTCAATTTGAGCCATTCGATAACGGGGTTTTGAAATTGGCTTAGAATCAGATACTAAGTCAACAGTAAACTCAACTTCCCAATCTGGTATTATTCCAGGCAACTCATCAAGAAAAAAATCAGGATACTTATTTACAACTAACACATCATTAATCTGAACAGTTCCCTTGTTCTAAACAATATGTTCAAGGTAAAATTCATTTCAACATTTTACAAGTTTCTCGGCCTCATGGTATGTTATGAACAGTAATGGTTCATTATTGTACACAAACTCGAAGTATTTTTGAAAAGAAACTTCTATAGCTCTACATTCAATCTTAGCATGTTAAACAGAGAGCCAATCCATACCCAGGATAACATCAAACTCTACTAGAGTTAGAACAATTAGGTTTGCAAGTAGGTTCTTTCAACGTATAAGGATAGAAATATTCTTATAAATTCTTTTTGACTCAACATTTCCCCCATGTGTTTTTACCATAAGTTCAATAGTCATTTCTTGAGATGGTATTCTCATTTTACTAGAAATTGTTTTAGAGATGTAAGAATGTGTAGACCTCGAATCAAACAACATACTGTCATAATCTGAAAAAACAAACAATGTACCTGATACAACATCATTTGATGGCCCAACATCAACTGAAGTAGTTGCAGAGGATTTCATCGCCCCTTTCTGCTTGTATTATAACTATTTCCCATCACTCAAGATCTTTTTTGGACACTCGTTTGCATAGTGACCCATCTCATTGCACTTAAAATATTTCAATAACTGTAAATCAAATTTTGACTTACAATCACCTTGATCCTTTTCAGTGCAATAACAAGACTTATGTCTCATCTAACCACATCCGTATCTCTTTCTAGAATTCATAAGACATTCCCCACCATGCCCTTTTCCATATTTACCACAAATTAGAAACTTACTTTTCTTACAATCAGACCTTTTTGAAGAATATTTCCCTTTCTCCTACCACCTTGGTCTCTTCTTCTTGTTGTTCTTATAGAAAACTTGGTGATCAGAAAACTCCATTTCCACCTTTTCAGTAGATCGAACAAGATTTTAATAACTCATGAACTCGTGAGAAGCTAATGCCCTTCGATATTTTGGCTTTAATCCTTAGTAAAAACGATTGATTTTACTAACAAGGTATCAGATAAAATTTGGAGCAAACCTTGCCAACCGAGTGAACCTTTTTTCATAGGCATCCACTGAGTCTTCATGTTGCCTCAATTCGAAGAATTTCTTTTCTATCCAAATTCGAAAAACCTTAAGAAAATACTTCTCAAGAAAAATACCTTTGAATTCATCCCAGTCGAGAGAATAAATCTCATCAACGTCCCTGATATTTTTAACCATCGACCACCACTGATCTTCTTCACCCTCCAAACTGTAAATAGCTAGACTAACCATTTGACTGTCTGAAAACCCCATTACATCGAATATCTTCTCTGGTGATTTAATACACCATTCAGATAGAACAGGGTCATATGATCCTCTAAATGATGGGGGATTTTGCATTATGAAATGTTCCACCACTAACATGTTCCTCTGCGGTTGATCTGGTTGATTTCGTGCATGGATACCACCACTATTTATCTCTTGAGTCAACTATGCCATTACTGCCAAAAACAGTTCAGTTCCAATTCTGACCATCTCAGGATGCTGATTCAGAAGCTTATTTCCTTCTCCATGCCTTCGAAGCACTGCTTCACTGTTTCCTCTGCGGAAAACAATTCTGAACAAACATGTCTTAGATGAAGCATCATGGTAATCTTCAAAAGACATATCATTTCTATTTGACCATAAAAAAATATTTTTGGATAATTATTTAATTGAATTATTACTTATAAAGTTATCTAAACAGACATTTGATACCTACTATAAGGCCCCATCCTTAAACATTACTTAATCTTGAGTTACTTCAAGAATACACATTGAGGATCTTTTCAAGTTTAGAGTTTTAGGGAATTAGATCATAAAACATGCATTACAATCCACATTTAAACAATGTGGTTACATAAAAGATCGTATTCATTTTTTCCCATCATCGAAAACATAATTAATATAAAAAATGTATTCTTTCATAACACTTCCATGACACTATCATCATATCATGTACCTTTCCTTTGACCAGTGAAAAATATTTTGAAAACATGGGATGAGCATAAAAACATAGTATGGGATATAAAAGTACGAAATGAAATCATTAGTCCATGTATGATATCATACTTTACCCATAAAACATAGGCATTTTAACGTGCCTCATCAAATCATGAATAAATCATAGGAATCATAAGACATAAAAGTAACATGAGGCATTCATGACATTCTTACGTAGGGAGTAACCCTCATGGTTGCGTTTGGAATAACCATCACAGTATATTCCCTAAATTTCTTCAGAGAAACCTTAACGTTTCACTCCTTCACGTTACCCAATGCATTGGAGAGCTATATCGGGACCACCTGCCCTTATTTTATAAGGGAACCACCCGTCTTCATAAACAATGCCCAAGAACCATAACATAAATTGTATCACATAAAACATGCATAAAGGAAACATAACATTTCCACATTTCAATAACAAGATATCAATAACACATTGATATAATAAAAACATTATCAAAATTATTTTTAATACCAATAGAAAAGAAAAGTAGAACATGGAATTTATTTTTCATTTAAAACAAAGTTAGGTTATGGCTTGTAGAGGAAGCCGAAACTCAAATAATGGTTATGGTGGCGGAGAAGTCGTTGTCGCCACATACAAAGGACAAAAAAACATTCCTTTTGTCATTTAGTAAAATGATTTGTATAAAAAAACATTACTTTTGAATAAGTGTAAAATTCAAAGGGTTTTATACACCGTGTAAAAGAAAGTTGTGTTTAAAACAAAATATGCCTCAGTGAATGGAGATTGGGACAAAGTCCCATACCTCGGGTCCGACTTGACTCGATCATTCTTTAATGTCCTGAATAATAAACTTGAGTTAATTTCTACTTGCTTAAGAACCTTTTTCAATTTCATTACTCCACTTATATCACTTATTACCATGTTATGAACATTATGTAGTCATTTAAGTTAATAACGGTCGTTTTGTCGATATTTGGTACTTGAGTCAAAAGTGACCTTCTTATATTTACAAGTTGTTCATGTAGTAAAATATCCATTATATCAAGAATTATATTCCAGATATAGATTTCATATATTTAATATATATCCAGTATATACATTCATTTATAATATTACATAATCATTTAGAGTTAATAAATGAAATGCACGGTTCAAGGAGACGGTAAGCCGTACGTACACATAAACGCTACTTTCATTTCTATTTCATATTTTATGGAATAGAATCATAATTTTATAAAGGTATATTAAATTATTGTATAATATCATATATAATATCATAACTCCATCCTTTATATTTCCCACATATTGTATTAACGAATCAAATCACATTGAGGAGGCAGTAGTCCGCACTTCCTAAAATAAATATATCGCATTTAACCATAATGGAAACCATAAAGGTATGCCAAAAATTAAAAATACAGAATATTAAGGAAATTATAAAAATATTATATATCATATATAAATATAGTTTCATCTTAATGGCCACCTTTGAAGGTGTTAGAATAATGTTGAACAATCATCGTTTCATGAGGCAAAAATTCACCATCCACCGAAAGAATATGTTCATTAACCATTAGATATAGGAGTGTGTAAGTGTAGCTCTAATACTTATTATAAAAACATACTAGTATATTTACGATACCGTATTTGTTACAAAAGTAATTAATAAAAATATTTTAGTGGGTTGGAGAAGCAAAATAAATCAAAAGAGCCTTAGATAGTACTTTTCCTTTTAATCGGGTAACTCCCTTTGGTTTGAACCAAAAGGGTTTCTTGAAGAGCTTCCTGCCTATGGTAAGGATTATAGGGTGAGTAGAGGGATTTTGAGAGACAAAATGATAAGGTCTTGGCCGAACCAAAGGCTGGATAAGTGTGGGTAAGGAGATAGTGGTGGGGGCCTTTTATAAGAGGAGAGGAGGGGCACTCTTGAAAAGTTACAAAATGATACATTATTTTCAAATGCGTTTCGGATTTTAAAGGACCCAAAATGATGTATTTCGAGGATAAGGTGATAAGGGTTAGAAATATAGTCATTCCATAGGTCATTGACAAGTTTAGGTCATAGATTTTACATTATATTTTTATTTTATTTAAATCGTTAAATAATGAGGTAATCGATGCATCATCATGATGTCATAAATAATTTAATTTATATAATGCACAAAAATTATAAAAAAATAATATGACATAGGAAATATATTTAGATTTCCAATGAATATTTATAGTCCAAGAGATAATTTATGTAGAAAAAACTAAAAATGTTTTACTCAGGTGATACATTCTTTCTTATATTTAACTTTCTTTAAAAATAAAAAGATAAAAAGTCACTTTCACAAAAAAGTGATTCCATGGGGTCCCCAAGATTTTCAAAATGCATCCCATGGTCGAAAATGAGACAACATGTATCATTAGGACACATTTTGGGGTCATTTTTTATTATTATGATATAATTTTATTATCCTTAACTACCATATTACTCATTTATCAAGATAATTAAATATAATTACCGTCGTTACTATTCATAATTTCCGAAAACAACAGAGTCTTAATTACATATTTTGGACCTTATAATTCCAAATATGGAATCAATTTTACAAATTTATAAACATTTAAAATGAAATAATAAATTTAAAAATAATTTCCTTTGTCAAAACAAATAGCGGGATTTTTTGAAACAAAATCATTGAAAAGTTTGGCAATAGTTTATGCCCAATTTCAAAGTGAAATTAATCTCAATGAATACCATTGGATTACATGGTAAAAATATATTATATTTTCACATTAAAACCAATTAAAAAGATAATCTAACCATATAATTAAATTAGATGAAAAATCAATTTTAATGTAAAATGCAGTATTTTTCACTATTCATTAAAAAATAAACATTGTCAGAAAAATACAAAAAAGTTACCCAATGTAAATTTCAATGTACCAGTCATAAATAATAAGTTTATTTTGAAAAATAAAGATTATAAAATAGTCAAATGTTCTATTTAAAAATGGTTTTCCATCAAAAGGCAGTAAAACAATCTTTTAAAAATATTAGTGTATTCCATGCTTCAAATTGGATTTAATCTCATTTTAAGCCTATAAAACACTATATAATTCATAAATAGACATAGATAAGAATATATATTATTCATTACTTACTTGGGATGTTACAAATATGTTTATTATTTTTAATTTATAAGATATTATATATAAATATATTATTAATTATTATAAGTAATGAAAAATATTTTTAAATCTGTTATTGTATAAATTTTATGTTATCATGATGTTTAAGGGTGTTTCCATTGAGTTTGAGAAAACTGAATAATGACTAAGAATCATCTAAATTATATTTTCTCTGATTAATTTGAATATTGTCGAATTTGATGGATGGTTTTAGGTTTTAAATGGTATGTTATGATGATCTATTATTCTATATAATCAATTTATTATTCACACATAAATATATATAATATAAATAAATAATGAACACTAAAATATAGAGATATGTTTATGTTGTTTATCATTTCATTTAAATATGAAAATATTTATCTTGTGTGTCCCAGTAAATACAAAAAAATTGAAGTAGAAAAACATATTGATATATGTGTATCATAATTTTTTTTTCAAGAGGCACAATTACTTTCTTAATCCTTGAAATAGTGGATGGCTCAAGAATATAGATTGGAAAATGATTTACATTAGAAGGGTATTATGTTCATTTAATTCTGGAAATAATTATTGTTTAAATCAAAACATTTTTTTCTACACCCATCATTGATCATTTTGACATAGAGTCAGATGATTGATGGAACAATATATAGTTATTCAACGATATCATACATATATAGACTTTTTACTTCTTTTTAAATTGTTATAGTGAATGAAAAATTAAATGATTGAAATGAAATGGATATTGAAATTAAAAATGAATTCTTGGAGAAATGTGAATGTGATTTCAAGTGAAAACATTAACAGATCATGATTTTGGGTATTGAAAAGAAAAAAAATGGTAATATTTTGGATCACATATTTTATGTGTTTTATGTTTTTGAAAATATATTTTTTTAAATATGTATAATTCTTTGAATTCGATGTGACAAATTAGATATTGAATATGGGGACAATTACGATGATTTTAATGTATTGATTATTATTTGATGTATCCAAGACTCCTGATGTTGTGAATATAATCCCATGTATGAGTTAGTATATCTAGGAATATAAGTGGAAAACCCTTTGGAAGATTGGTTTTGATGTTATTGGACGTTATTACAATGGTTGTACTTGATATAGTAGAGGAAAAATGTAATTTAATTGTTTCCGGTTTGATGGAGATTATCAAATTAACTCTATGATGTAGTTGTTCTCAAAAGGTTCATCCATGGACCATTTGGATAAATTACTAAATATGTGGATTTAATTTATGAAATTACTAATTGACCTAAATTAGTGATTTTTTATCATGATATAATACTTTTATAAAGATGGATGTATTATTCGTAGTCGAACAAAGATTCATGAATAATAAAAATTGATAGAGAATGAATGGGAATGATATCTATGTTCATATTAATTTCAGATCCCTTTTTACTAGGTTTATAATGAAAATTGACCAAACCTACATGAAAAACATATTTATGAATCGATGTCAGATATTGTAGTGCCTTGGCAGAGTGAATGTCTGAAACAGCCAATAAAATAATTTTCATGGGTAAGTCCATTTACAATATAGAATAATATACTATAGAGATTCATTATAAGAGTAATTATATTGGATGTAAAATATCTTATGAATCAATGTTAGTAGTAATGGATCTCATTGTGAATATTTGTGATAAATAACAATCCCTACAATGTTTTTGGGGGTGTTATCCACTTATCATGGTTGATAGGTGGTGGTGTAATAAAAAACAGAACAATGATGAAGACTACATCCATGGTATGATAAGATATGGATGATAGGTAAAGCTGCATTCCAAAAATTCCAACTATATAAGTACATGTCATTATGATCTATGTTTTGGGGGGGAAATATTGTTGTTTAACATCTGGTTGTGTTGTAATCCATGTAAGGATGTTCCATTCAGTTTTTAGTGGTTCTGATATTGACGGATAATGGATGACTCAATGGATCTCTAACATGATATATATGGTCATTTTTAGAATCATAAATTCGATCTATAAAATAAAAAAGTTTTATATTCTCGAATTTAATAAGAATAAGTTATAAAATTTATTTATTTAATATTGAACATTTGAATTTAAAATTCAAATTCAATTATAAGTTTGTTTTTTGTGAAATTTATTTTATATTCAAATAGTTGAGTGGAAATTTTAATGGAATTAATAATGTGTTCTCAATACTAGAATACATAGGATATAATTTTTATTTTCATTAAATAAGGTAGTTTAGCATATCCATTTTATAGAGAGGAATCATTATCTGTGTTAACAGAAAAAATGTGATATAATAGAATATCCAATGTGAATATTTGAGATTTTTTAATGCAGGAATAACAATTCCCTTGAAATTGGTTAATAGATGAAATTTTGTGAATAATATAGAAGAGATTATTTAGTGGGAAAATTACATACATAAAAATTACAAGGAAAAATAAGAAGAAATATTCCTTGATTATTTAATGAATGGTAAACCATAGATCATGACATAATGATGAAAAAAACTATGTGAAAATATTGATTTCCTAAAAAATAATTGATGGTCTATACTAGATGTTATAGTTCTGAAATAAGAGAAAAAACAATACAATATGTCTATAATAAGACAAGATCCTCAATTATTATCTTATATTCATGTTGTTATTCAACATTATAGAAAACTATCAGGATAATTGAAAATGATTTAATAGGATTATGTCGACTACATGATTCACCAAACATGGTCACTAGGAAAAACCCTTCCAAATTTAATTCCATAGTTAATACTAGTGGATAGTATAATCTCAATGGAATCTAGATCATTCCAATGATAAACCATTTTGTTAATAAATTGTTTTTTATACATTTTCATCTCTCTTGATTGTGTATGTGTTCAATATGGTTGCATCAATTAAAATAATATGATACACTGATATATAACATGAGAATCAATATCCTAAATATGAAATATTTAAAATAGTGATGGTATATAAAAGTGATACATTATGTAGAAACACTAATGAACTCCTCCCTCTTTTCAGTGTATAACATATTTGTACTAATCCACCTCGAGGTGTTAGTTGGGTATATTGAGTTAGGTGAGTTGGTTGATAAAAACATAAGCGATACATGTCGGTATGATTTTTTTACGCAAAAAGGATTTATAAATGATGTAAGTGACATATTAATTATTTTAAAATATATATAATTCATTTACACATTTTAAACCTTATTAATATATATTATAAATAATCCATGGTAATATTTTTTATTTTATAAATTACATGATGACAACACATTCAAAATTTTGACATCCTGAATCATATTATGTGTTAAATTTAATCCAACTAAATTTTGAAATGTTATAAATAAAATTTCTGTTAATACATATGATATAGAGATATGGTTTTTATAGAAAATTTATATTTATATTTTCTAGGATTATTATTCTTAATTACTACTATTGATTATTTTAATTACTAATTATATAAATTTTTACATGTTTAAACCTCACAAAAGAGTGGTTGTATAAAATATTTTATTTTATTTTATTTATAATGAATATATATATATATTATAAAATAAATTATTTGGAAACAACCATTTCACATGTACTGTGGTGATTAATTACAATTATAAATTATTAACTATTCATTGATAAATGAATCATTTCATTATAAAATAATTATTTAATAATATTTTCTAACTTAAATACGAATTGTATCCGAGTAACATAATACATGTATGGATAATTTCTTTTAAAAATAGTTTATGTAAAACCTTTTATTTATAAAAAAATGTTATTTATTGAATTATAATTATATAGAGATAGAAAATTATTATTTAAATGGGAAAAATTAGTGTATTATAAAACTAAAAAAATTATGGGGATTCTAATTCAATCCAATTTTATATTTAGAAAAAAAATATTTCATTAAAATAAAAGACCAAAAACATGTTATTTTAATGAAAAACTATACTTATATTTATAATGTTTCAAGCATTGATTGTATTATTTTTGAATTGTATTTCTAAACTATATTTTTTCACTTGAAAAACAAAATTTCCATTTATATTTTTACATACATAAAGGCCATTTTTTAGTTATAATGTTAAAAGTTTAACAAATATTTGAAAAACAAATTTCACACAATTATCTTAAGATAAATTACATTAAAAAATACATAGAAAATAAGCATATGATAATATCATTATAAAAAATATAAAATCATGGTGAGATTTTTCATTATTACACTCTAATATTTATAATTTTAATATTAATTTTTTATCATAATTATTGGCAATAATGAATGTGAATTTTGTTATAGTTCATGATATTATTTTTATCTATTTCCATTGTGTCTATAGTATTACATTTCAACCATTAAAAAATTCATCCTCATAATTGGGTTATATCAAATATATTGAAAAAATATCCATATTCTTCCCACATGCCATATTATATCTCTATAGTATCCCCATCTATTTTTTATTACTCCAAATTATTTTCACCAATGGGGTTATCCAATTCAACAAAACAAACTCACTATTGTTAAAGATCTAAATAGACTCTACATTTTAAAAATAAGTCAATATCCAAATATATTCCACCATATGTGTGAACATGTTTTCAAATTGGAATTTATTTTTACATTAATGAAACCTGGAATAATTTATGTACTTTTGAAATGTTAGTTGGCATATCTATTCACTACACTACAACTGCAATTCATTATAATATTTCAAATGACCCAATATACATAGGTCTTGAAATTCAATATTTATCAATTCTATCAAATCCATAGAATTTTGAAACAATATAACATACATGATACGACACATAAAACGTTATTTTAATGATTAAATTATCATGACAGATCTTTTATGTGATTTTGGATTCTTATATATAGTTTTGAAAAGTTCATAATTTAGTAGTCATTTCCACTATGAGCTATGGGTTAACAATATTTCATTCTCTATATTTTTTCTAATATATTTGAGGTTGAAGCCTATTCCTAAACAATTCCTAATATGGATCCAAATTGATTCTATGATAATATTAGAAATTATATAACTATTCCACTAAAGGATGATACTAATCCAAAATAGTTTTGAAGTGAATAGAATATAATCATTGAATGAAATTAAATGAATTGATAATACATTTAGACTACCATGTATGTTATGGATGATATGTGGAGAATAAGTTTATCTCGGTGTCAAGATCAAATTTTATATTATTCTATTTTTTCAATGTGGACAGAGGGTCGTGATCAAATATAATTGATAGTTGTTTCTAGGAATCCCTTTGATTTCATTGATATATAACTAGGAAAGTCTCTCAATGGGTATATCTTTTCTTATTTCTATCTAATGAGTTTATATAATAGGATAATAAATGATGGAACATATATCATTGTTATCTCATGGATTCATTATGAGTCCAGTGATTAAGTCCATCTTAATATTGTCCCACTTCTAGATAGTTATCGGAATAGGTTGCAAGAATCCCTTACGATGATGTCATACAATATATACATACTGAAATTGTATGATTTGAGGGAAATAGACTATAATTCCCCAATTATATCATGCCATTTGAAACATTATTTTAAATCCAAATACATCTCTATTAGACAATGGTGTATAGGGTAATTTGAGATATGTTCCTAATCAAGAATATCCCTCTTCAACTCTAGTACGGAGATAACACATATCCTATTTCAAGATATCCAAAGTCTATATGTATAGATAATGGATATAAATTTCCAATCATTGACTACTTCTATTATCCTTCATAACTAATCATCATCCTGATATAACTTTATTATCATTTCATGTAAGAATGGGTTAGAAATTTCATAGAAAATGAAAGATGGATCCATTTTCAAGAAAATATCCTCATCACTCTTTACTAGTTCCCTAAATATAGATTTAGTATTATTCCTCATCATTTTAATAAATCCTTGTTTCATCATAATAAATTTTTAAAGAATAATTTATTCCTTTCAATGGTGGTTGTTTATCAGGAAATTATAGTGCTAGAGTAGTTCTAGCTATATAATTTTCTGCATATTGAGCTCTTTTTTAGATAAATAATACATTAAACTCTTTTGGTTTTTATATATATTTACCATTTCAACATAGAGTATGAGTCTCTATATTTTCAATCAAAATATTATTACTTATATTATAAAGTCAGAATTTGACTATTTAGTTAGTGGATTTTATGCTAATTTGTGAATCTATAATCCGCCTTTCAATCATCATAATTACAAAACCAAGTCATTTATTTGGTGAATCACTATATATGAAATATCCTTCCATACAATATGGTTATGTTAATAATTATTCATTAAACAATTTCATATTCTATAATTGCAAAATACATCACAATACATTGAATTTTTTAATTTTTCCCCTTTTCATCATATTGTGGTTAATGGGTGGGCTTACTTGGTGAAATCATGAACAACCCCTTGATTGTAACTTTCTTAACCTAGGAATAATCTTATTGAAGTTATGTTTTTCTATGTATAGCAATGATTGAAGATCTCCATATTTTAATTTGTCAATAGATATATGATCATCAGATACTATTTCGCCATGAAAAGAATCTTCAATGATCCAATGATCACACTTAGAATATTATTTTAAATAATTATTTAAATAGGGTCCCTAGAATTATTTGTAGATAACTCTCATGATCTTTATATTTATTATCACATATACAAATATCATTAATGAATACAATAATAATGTGAAACTAAATAATCCTAGAAGAAACTATTCAAAATAACCTAAACGATAGGGGGTGAATTAGTAAATATAAAAAATACAACAAACTCATAATCCCCATGGTTTATTCAAAACATTATGTTCAATATGTCATCCTTATTCACCTTTAAGGAATGATAACTATATAAAAGACCAATCATTAAAAATTATTAGCCTTCTTGATGTTTGTCAAATAATCATAAATATATTGTAAATTCTATTTAATATTTATAGCAATGGAATTTATCTCAATCTAATTGATGCATAATTTGATTGACCTATCTTTATTTATCATGAAAAAATTGATTATCCTCACATTAAGGAAATATGTTTTATTAATTCCATATAACACAAATCCTATAATTATGTCTTGAACTCAAAAAACTCCATTAATTTAATTACATATGGATTTTAATATATTGTTATTTCATCATGACTGTGTTCAATTTATAATATATCTTCAAAAACTTTTCGATGACTATGTAGTTATTTTGAAAAAATATAATTAATTTTTTAAATCATATTTATATCCTATATTCATAGGATATCCTCCATCTTCATTGATCTATCATGATATTTCTCTATAGTGTGTGGAATCTTCCATAACCATTACACATCATCTTAATTCCAAATATTGACAGAAATGATGACCCTCCCCACTAACAAATTCAAAATATTATAATAAGTTTCTTCAAGATCTTGATCAAATTTTTCATATACCAATGGATTATGTTTTCACACGAATGTTTGATTATTTTCATATATTTGTTTAGAAAATAAAATACACCAATATGTAGAAATTAAAAATATCTCTATATGAGAGATATTATATATTATAAAATATCTCAATTTCTGAAATATAGTTAGGAACCCCTTATTCTAAACTTCACAAACATTGATATTCTTGAGGGGGGAATCCCAATATTTATTGCACGTGTTGACATGGTGCACATTCAATCCAATAGTCCCCATATATTATAAATATAATAATAATAATAATATCATGATATTTAATTGTAATACATGATTAATATTATTTTTACATGATTATCCCCTTTAAATATTGAGGGGTATTCATATTATTTATCCTATATAACTAGGTTTCTCTATATCTATCCATCATGGATCCTACTAAATTTCATTATAAACCTATTTTAACATCTGAAGCTCCAAAACCATGATCCAACATTGATATTATATTATTTTTATAAACAAAAATAGTTCTGAATTTTTTACATAGATTAATAATCTGGGAATAATAAATAAATACATATATTGATTTCGAAAACATATTATACAACATGAACAAAATTTTACAATATCTATTTGGCCATTAATGATACCCAATTAAATTCTATATAGTTCACCTCTAGGTTTTTTGGGGAATGTAAATCAAATTAGTGTGATCTCATATACTCAATAAGGTGTTGAATTCAAAAAAATATGTTATATCATTATCATTTCACAAGTGATATGGAAGGGATAAATAAAAAATACGAATCCAGGATAATCTAAAATTTCTGTGAATAATATACCAATGAAAATAAATTTAATCATGGTTATCAATGATAATATATATCATAATGATGGAAATAACAATGCAAGCCTTTAATAATTTTGTTAAGGACATTCTCATTGCTATATATTGTTATTTTAGGAGGTTATCCCTAAAACCCATATTGTTTTGTCTCATGATATCTATCGATTCCTAAATGGTCTATATAATTATGGGCCCCACTCATTACAATGTTATGTAAAAAACAATCACTATAATTCATAACAATTTATTTCCAACAAATCCATAATAATACTTTTTTGGAATAAAATATGGATTATATATATAATTAAAATTATTGATAAAAAGTATGTCCCTATTAATATAATAATAATAACACCTATGTCAAATTACCTGAATAAATACATAGGTGTTGAGGTATCACCAATGTTTCCAGAATTACCCAAATAAAATAAATAATGTAGAGAGGAAACATTTAAGGTAATTGTTTATCCATGGAAGATAATTATTGGTTTTAATATATTTCATTGGTAGGATTCCAATGATGTTATAGGAAAAATCCTTTATTGTGGTTTGTAATGATATTTTGAATATTACCTACAATATCACATAATACTTTATAGCGAGGTTTGCAATATTATTTATACTCATCCTGCATCTAGGTTATCGTTAGTCCAATGCATCAAATATAACTTTTGAATGTTATTACCCATTGTTGAATATGTGGAATAGTCATATAATGTAACTAATATCCAGATAATTATTTCATTTATGGGAAATAAAATTCTCCTTATATGAAAAATTATAATTTTTTTTAATCATTATGACCTCATCAAAAAAAGGATTAATTATGAATAATTGTTATATTTTTCATATATCAATTTCATGATAATTCAATAAAATTAATATTATGTTGACAATATAAGAATGTTTCATAATTAAAAATAGAATGGGTGGAATGAGTAACCATATATCTTCATAATAACAACATAAAAAAAGGTGTATATTGGGAGGGGAGATGTAGAATATCATTATAAAAATTATTGTATATGATATGATATTAGGAATAAATTAATGGAAATATGTGCAAATGGTTTTTCCATTAAATAATTGTAAATAATAATGAAACAGAAGGATTGGAAAACAATACATTTATGTATATTTATTAAATTTTGAGTAGAATCCTTAAAACCATATGACCTATCTAACATCAATATCTGAATCTTTGAGTCTATGATTTAATGAACAATGACCTAAAAAATGACTCCTTTTTTAATAGAGTCATCTTGCTATTAGATAGAGTTTAAATATTATCATGTTGAGAATATAACCTTGATCAGAGTGGATAATAACTTTTAATTAACCACACAAGTAACAATATAAAATCAATGGATGTGGAAAACAATAAAAATTTCATATTTAAAATATGGAATAAAATGGCTAAAACACAATACCTGGTGCTCATCTCCAACTAGGACAATCACATACACATGATAAAAATGAATTCAAGTAGAAAATACTTTTTAACCAACATCAATCATCAATTCATCCAATTTTTCAAATTCATTGTTAGATATCCTACTCAACAATCATACCATTTCTTAAAAAAATATGTATTTTCATTATGGTAATGCTAATCAAGTACCAAAGATCATTGGACACTCAAGAAAGGTGTTAGTACAACTCAATAGGGAACCACCAACATAGTCATGTACCAATACAGTAAATGTTGTACACATGCATTTAATTTGATAATTATAATGTAATTTAGAAATAAATGAACTATGAAATAATAACATATAATTACAATAAAATGGTATATAATAACACACATATGTTGATACAATTCTTCTCAACCAAGACTCCAAGAATTATCATTTGTACTTTCTTCAACGTTATATCGGGAGAATATCATATGTAGTATCACATAACATATATATTTCTATGTATTTATTTGCACATTAAACAAATTGTGTTCCATTTTTAACTAAAAACCCCTAACAAAACCAATAATGTTTTATCCATGCCCTATCGTTAAGGATTCATGTTTCCATCTTGAAATAGGATCTCCATCATACAACAATAATATAATTCCCTCTCTTAAGAAGATGGATTCAACTTTGTTAGTAGTTCCCATATTTTAGATAAAGAAATAGAAAACATCATCCAATAAAGATGTATGATTATCCATTGGGAATTAATTCCAAAATTTCAGTGACTAAATAGAAAAAGTCATCCTATTAGAATGTTAAATACCTCATTGTGTAGCAGATATCATATTTTAGAGAATGCAAAGTATATCAATTTTTATATCGTTTCCCTTTGAAAAGAATCAAGAATGTTTTTTCCTAGAGATTGGTTCACGTCCTTGGACTAGTCTTGGTCCCGTAGAGTCCCATTACTCCTACATTCACACATTTTCAATGATGTGTGACCTTTTCCTCCATGGTTGATTAATTTTGTGTTTTTTCCAAAGAATATATTTCAATACAATGTAAAATTCATTAAAAATCACAATAGTGATCCGTTAAAATGATTACAATTTTTATTGATCTATTTCTATTATTCTTTTAATTAAATGAAATTTTTTTCAAGTAGCTAAATTAAAATATTTCAATTTAATTTCATTTACATATTCATTCCATCATTCATGTTATTGAAAATCAATCTGAAGATTACAAATTTTATCTGAATAATATTTATAGATGTAAAAAGGTCAAAGTGTAAAGATTTCAAAAATATTTTTTTATATCATTATTATTGGATAAATTTTAATAGATATATTAAGGAATGTTCTCTGGAAGAATATTAATTAAATCAATCAGATAGAGAATGATCATTTTATCAAATAAAAATTTCTAAACCAACTAGAAGAATTAAAAATAAAAATTAATATTATGAATATATATAAGGATCATATGAAAATTCAGATCAAGAATTATTCAAGAAATATGTCAGATTGATTTAGGTCATTTCAGCCACCTTAGATATTTATGAATTAGATAAATATGATTTTTCATATAAATATAATATTAATATTTTAAAGATTATTCTTTTGAATCATAGACTGTCTAATGTTGTTATGATGATATTGTAACACCAGTTTACATTGAGATCATATTATAATAATCCTTTTGGGAGACATTTTCTAGATGCATCAGTGATGGGATATTATTTAAAAGAATTAAAAAATTTAGTGTCTTGAATTGTCTGTCTGATTTTACTAATCGTAGGATTATGGAAACATGGAGATGAATTTAAATATGATATTTATAACAGAGGACTTCTTGGGATAGGAAGACATATGTGTGTCTAATATACAAATCATGTGATTTTTGTTCATGGACAGAAAGAAAATATACTTTAGTGAAACCCATTGATAACTAAATTCCAGGATTGAGACTTCGATTATAGACAATGTTATATTAAGGAATTGTTTTGTAAATATTATTAATTCATTTAATCATTTCTTATATTATTTTTATATGTTGAATTATTTTTTTATTTCATTATTCATTACCGAAGGAATGTTTTCTTTTGTAAAAAAAAATTCATAATATGAATATATAATATATACGAACAATGTCTTTTTTATATCATTTCATTAATATATAAAAAAATAATCCAATAACCTAATTTAATATCATAAAAAAATTATTTTTTTATATATATTTACATTAACCCACAATATGATGTTAGAAACATTTTGGATCATACATATGGTGTTATAGATTAGTTATAATACTTTTTGATTATTATATTTTTTATAAACAGAGTAATTTTATATCATTAATTCATTATTAAAAACTATTTATAATTATGTGATATTATAATATATTATTTCTTATTTTTAAGAAGACAGTATGTCTAAACAAGGGGACTATATAAAATATCAAACCATGGAGCCCACAAATCTTAAATATTGGTAATTATGTGTTTTTTAGTGGTCATATGAAATAATTAGATTTCAACATAAGTGTTGATTATTTTATTATGTTAATCTGTTACTATAAAATATTGTAAAAAGTGTTCCATACAGTTACCAATCATAAATAAAACAAAATATCAACATATTAGATGAGATAAAAACACTTCATGGTCCTCCATGGTGAGAAACATTCATTGAAAAGCTATTATATTGATGATATGATCTTTATTTTAAAGAAGATTAAATTTACTCCCATTGGGAAAAAATCCATTAAATTGAGAATAGAGTTGCACAAAAGTTGTTTATCATAAATTTTACATTCTAAATGATAACTAGTTTCCGGGGAACATCATAGATTTATGATAATTAAATACAACTTAATATATATTGTCTATAAATATTTTGATTATGATGGTTTGTTAAAGAATGTTATTGTGTATTTACTTAGTTAATGTGAACCAAAAATATAATCTATTAATGATAACAATTAAACAACAATGTTCCACCTAGATAATCTAATTTCCACTCCAATTCAATGTTAATAAAGGTTGAAAAGTCATGTTGATAAAGAGTAATAGATAAATGTGTGTAATTTAATTATAATTTAAATATTTATAAGAAAAATGGATATGTCTAGAGTTTTTCTATATATTATAAAATGAATTTATTTATTGCTGGTACATAAATAATTTTATTTTAAATAATTAAAAATCAAATAAATAATAAAAAAAATATAATGAATAAAATAAATTGAATGAATGATTCCATTTATAGATATAAGAAAAATATCGAGGAAATTACTGATATCAAATATTCTTCTATGATAATTTTTTCATAATTCTCGAAGCATGGAAAACATTGAGCTATTTATGCAAGACATAAGATTAAATAAAAGAAATAATTATGTACAAGAAATTTATAATTGTATAATGGATAAAAAATATTAAAAGATACTACTACATATAGTGATAGTTGGGGAAATAATTCTTTCCGTAGTTTTTCAAATATCAATAATAATAGATACAATTTTATGTGATTTTATACTATTAATCCAATGAATAATGAATGATACATTGGTATGGTGTCTATAAAATCAAATACCAATCACAATTTAAATGAAAATATTCTCTATTCTAAAGATGAAAATTATTCAAATTATTTTAATGATTAAAAATTCATTTCTTCTGATGTTGATGACACATAACATATTTTTGGATATGATTCAGGGTTCTATAAATTAAAATGAAAGAATAGAATTTTTTTAGAAAATATGAATTCGATAAGAATGACCAATCTTTATAAAATTATAAAATTTTAAAAAAATCCTCAGAAGTTAATAATCATACAAAATAACTAGATAATTATCCAAGATGATCTTTTGTTAAGGAAATAATTATTATTTGTAAATAGTATATATTTTAATTGAAACTGATTATTTTAATGATATTTGTTAAGTCTTAATCCCACTAACTCTAGTCTAATAAAATTATATATTGATGGATACCTACTGTAGTTTTGGAATGTTATGTGCAAGGTTTATTTTTCAAATGGTAAATTCATTATTTTATAAGATATACATGTCAATTTTAACACCCATAAAATTGATGTCCTTAAGTTTCATTCTATATATTTCAATAATGCAATAGAAGAACAATCATTTTTTTCCCTAGAATGTTAGGAAACTGTAATCTTACAACATTGGTCAATTTTTTTATGAAATAATTATATGTATATATATTTGTGATATTATTTATTCATCTAATTTTTTGGATCCCTATCAATTTATAGAGCTTGTTTTATTAATGTTTCAAATCTATTTGTGATGTTAAAACTTCTAATGAGTTAAAATTACTACACAAATACTTATATTTTAATTCATATAAAGGATGTATTGGAGGAATATACGATTTATTGGTTTTAGATGATGACTAAACTTGATTTACATCAGATTATTTTCCACCTAAAAATTGTTAATATTTTTTCCATTTTAAATCCTTTTCCCCATGTTGAAAATGAGATAAATCTTATTATGGTAACTATTCCTAGATATCATACTATAGAATTTTTAAATTATTAGTTTATAAATTTTATGGTATAAAACATATAACACATAATATCTACACAACATGAAGAGACCATAAAATTTTTTTGATGATAGAAATAGTTGTGTTCATATTGAGATTGTTAGAATAATGAAGAGAGATTAATTAAAGGATTATTCAATCTGATATAATGTTTTTAGTACTACATAAAACTATATAAATAAATTTTTACATATAACATTTATAAATAAATATTTTTTTAGTTTTGTATTGGATGAAATAAAAACATTTTTATTTTAATATTATTCAATGGAATGTATTACTAATAAATACTGAGAGTAATTTACATTAATTATCACCATCATCTAATGAAATAATTATTTTTTATATTTATTAAAAGTAAGTCTATTAGTGTTTTTTTAAATACAACTATTATTGATGAAATAATTCATATGAAATTTAATGAAATTGAAATTATCATTTTCAAACAACCTCAACACACATCTTAAGATTTTATTTTAGAAAATATTTTTTAACCGATGATAAAAAAAGTATTATTATCGGGAAATATTGTAGAAATTATTCATGAATTTATTCATCAAGTTAAAATTAAATATTTTGTTAAAATAAATTATTTTACCAACCCAACATATATTAAAAGGCATAAAAATTATCCTAGTGATAATATCATTTGTAATGTAGGTTATCCATTTAAAACTATAATTTCCCAATGTAATGAATATTATAATTTAGCATTATTATGACTATTTAAACAAAAGAATCTCAAAAAAGATTTATGTTACTATTTTTCTATATAATAAATTTTTGTTGAACTAAATGATTTTCATTGGAATAATGTAGAGGCTTTGGTTAAACATCCTAGTGATATATCGATAAATGAGAAATTATTCTAAAAAAATGCCTCAAAAATGGATTAATAGTTATAATAAAATCTATAATTCCTTAAAAAGGTATTAAATAACAAGAAGGTATATATAATGACCACACCTATGATCCAGTATCTCTATATTAAACATTTTATGTACTACGAAAATATTCATTATTTCTAAATTTTAAACTTTTTTAAATTTTATGATGTTAAATTTCATTAATGGATATGTATACGAATCTTTTTTTTATAAAACCCACATTTTAAAAAAAACTCTAGAACATGTTTTTATAGTGAATAATGATATTAATGGACTAAAATAATCCCTATGATCCTAGTATGATATATTCAAAAAAAAATTGTTATGAAACCAATTTATTTAGGGAGATGTGGATTCAAGTATTTTTATTAAAAATTATTATCTTGATACCTTTTATGACATGAGACATCTAGGACAACCAATTTTATGATAAGACATGTGTTACATCCCAATGACCACCTCCCCTAAGATAGGGGTTGGTGAACTGCACTGTGTAGTCCTATCAGAGGCCTGTGAATCATTAACCAAATGTACCAGTATGAAAACACACATATCCAAGCCCTTGTAATACAAAAATGTAAATTAAATAACTAACTGAAATTCATGGATAATATCTATCTGAAAATCAGAGTATAAAAATGTACTAAAATTCAAAATTGGATCAAAATACAAGGACTACCAAATATAAAAATGTGTCGAACCTACTCAGAAGTGGCATAACACTATTAAATGTGACTCCTTGTTTGAACCACAATCTTTCTAACCTATTCTATGCTAAAAATTCTCCAAGTCCACCAATATCCTCATCGAATGACAAATATTTTTCATAAGTCGGGACATTTATGGGTAGATCCCAAGTAGGGTATTTGCAATGATACCTAGTAAGACACCCAAAAATAACTAAGAATATTAAATAAATATAAAAGACTACTCATCATAGGTGCATTTAAAATAAAAATATCATATATAAAGAAATACAAATCAAGATATACTCTTTGTATACATGAGCCTCAAGGGATGCTCCAACCAAATTTCATTCTTAAATGTCACTTCTAGGCTTCATAGTAATACTCTTCTGACATAACTCAATCTAAACATTGTATAGTATTAATGGTGTACATATGAATTTCATTTTTGTTGTGTCGCTTTATACGAAATTACATGATAGATGTAAGAAGAGAATGTTACACACATATTAAATCACAACCAAGTCCATTGGGTATACAAACAGTCTGGAGAAGAATAACCTAATTAGTATGTTATCAATGTACATGTTTGTTGGTAATGATAATTCATTGGTCCCTACTTAAAGTTGAATATGATAAGGATTTCCACCCTAGCCTCATTGATTAATTTTTTGATATATATTTAAAAATATTACATTATATATTTTAATATTTACTTTCCATTATGTACTATAATTATATAGCCTCAAAGAGATATTATGAGGGATAAAATAGTATGGAAACTATTCTAGGCTGAATATGACAGGGTGCTAAAGCCACTCTATAGAATGTACACAATTTTTTCTTATAGTAAATAAAATTTCACTCATTCCCCATGTCTTATAGATTATTCTAACCCTAGAATGTGTAATCAAATCCATGCTCTGGTAGACATGGTCAATCATGTGTACTTCTATCCAATCTAGTGTCCATGGATCAGTCGATGTATCATGCCATTCCAATTTACAACACCGATCACTACATGATTTTCCATGACTTTCTGATTGGTCATTCATGATACTCACCAAGATTCCATGGATGGGTCACACAATGTGTGACACATTTCTAGAAACATGTGATATTTAATTTTCAGGGAAATCCTGGAGATGTAGCTAGGTTTCCCACATAGTGTACATTTCCATATTAAACTCTTTATAAACTGATATTTGTATGAAACCATTGTTATTAACTATGAATTTTCACATCATTCCAACCATATAATTCTTCCTATAAATCACCCAGATTCATATATTTAAGATCTAAGGGGGCCATTAATTATTATTGACGGTATTCCAGTATTTAATTGGACGCGAAACCATTACCCTTCATCTAGAATATAGGGATGGGAAAACCCATATGTCGAGACCATCAAATAGGAACAATAATGTTCAATCATTAACACACACAACAAATAGACCTCCAATCATTATATTGAACCCGTGGTGATGAGGCATTGGTCCAAATATCATTTTTGAGACCAACATTGACAAAGTATTTTTCATGCCATCATCCAAATTGAATGATGATGAAGAAGTCATATTGAAATAGAGATAAAAAAAATTGGTCATTCATCCTCAGATATTTTTCATTTTTTCCATGATCTAAAATTGTATAATTGAAAAATTAAGAGTAATTAGAAACATAGTATCAAAAAATTAACCTAAATATTAACCATTAATCCAGGAATTGATTTAGGTTTTTTTGGAATTGACCAGAATTCAACATGGATTGAATATATGTGACAAATCCAATAAATAAAACATCCTTCGTTAGATAAATTGACCACTAATTAATAATGGTTAGACATTGATGTCATTAACATGATCCACAACTTTTTTATATGAATTCATACTCAACAATTATTTCTATCTATTAGTTTTTATCATGTTCTCCTATAATGTATAATCTCACAAAATCATGGTTATGTGGCTTTCCGAATGATTTTTATACAATTGTGTATTTAAATAATGTTTCTAATTATCCACATCAAAATATAAAAAACTAAATATATTTTTTATTTATTAGTTACCCTGAGATCATTTTCAAAAACCCTCAACACCAAAAATAATTATACTCATCCTAGGGGAAAAAACCTTGTTCAAGTCTCACATATGATCTGAAACATAGGATATGTGACTCCAATAAAGATTTATTCCACTATGTCGGGAAAACTATGCATGTGTTAAATTAATGTATTTATTAACTTCAATATAAAATTTCTAGTCTCATCAGACCTCAAGAATAAAACAATGTTATAGAATGTAGAACGAAATATATAAGTAGATATATTTCAATGAAATATAAGGAATAATAGAAGTTACATTCTCCAAACATTAGTTATTTTCATTAAATAAGTCAAAATGACTGCTAAAAAATATCTGGTTGGTTAGTGTGCATTGGGATCGTCCACTCCAACATTCTCTCTAAAGGGATCATGTTATATCACAAGAAATACAACAAAGGATTTAATCACCCATGTGGGTCCTTCTCTTTTCGATACTCGATCTACCTCGAGAACTCTAAAAAGGTATCCTAATCCATCATGTATCACATTCCCTATTCAAAACCATTTGATGGGTTAGACATGTACCTCCTATGCTACACCATAAGAAAACATTCATTTATAGAGTTTACCATTGGTGGTTGATTCATGTGGTACACCCACTCAATGAGTCTATGTATTATTTTTAATGGGTTGATGATGTTTAGAGAAATAATTTAACCTCTGATGAATATCTATAATCCAAATTCATTTGAGACCATTGGGAATATATGGTATCCCTCCTTGAACTCTAAATACCTCCCTCATCAATTAACACGAGGCTTATGAGGTCAATTTTTAGTCTTCATAATCACCTATATTATCTTCACCTTCTCTATCAAACCACTTATAGAACATTGGCACAAAGAAATTTCAGTATACATGATTCTAATGGAATAATGGTGATTTGTAGGGTCTCCCATACAAGGACTCTAATGGTTCCTTATTTAAAGAGAAATGGTTTCTATTTTTTGATCAAAATATAAACCAATGGTATATGATCATACAACTATATCCAATTTCTAACATTCTAGCTGACATCATGTCTTCAGAACATGAATGGGCTTCCCAATATGGACGTTATTCAGGGGGTGAAACTCCATTTTCAAACATAATGGAGTCCCAACATCCTCATAAAATATTCTCCCTAATTAGGATGTGAACTAATATTCATAATCTAATTTTTTTTACTAGGAAACCATATAGAGAATGTCTATCACTTTTATTTAGTGTTTCCCTGAAAATATTACTAAATTGTGTTCTAGAATATCTAGGAAGTTGGATGGTTATGTGAGTTAGTATATGATCACCTAAATTAGATCATGTCTTATATAAATTCATGTAAGATAAATAATAAATTCCATATATATATCATCCCAAAATCAATATGTCACATCATATTAATGAGATAAACATGATGGAACCTGCTGTCGAGCCCTCACCTACTAAATGTGATGCATCGAGATACAACATTGCTAAAGACTTCATCTTGATCAGACACAAAAATTTATAATCATGGTACTATTCCACCTTTTCCACAGAATGATGTACTACAAAATGGGTGATTTAAAATTCCCTCATTATTTTAACCCACATAATCACATGTACCACATCTCATCCTCTTGAAAAGATGATATGCTCACTACTTTAGAAAAACTCATCATGTGAACATCTAGTTGATATCCTACTACGTATAGTCCCACAATCAGTATCTCAATTTTGAAACTCCCTCACTGTTGTAGGAGTGGTCAGGAAAAAACCATTGAATTCTAATATTATGAACAATTCTGGTCTATTTAGGTAAACATCAATGAGGCTAACTTCATTGAAAGAAAATTAAATAATATAGAGAAATACCTAATTCAAATAGAATATTCCACTATGTTTTCCATTCTGATTGAATAATCTATAATGAATTTATAGTTATGAATGTACTATCTTCATAGCCTCTATCTCATGGTAATTTACTTCTAGTAGATGATATAAGTGAGAATTGTTTTTTAGATTATATAAAAAAACTCACCCATATGGTATTGTCACAACAGATTTTAGGTGAATATAGCTCGTACCAACTCAATATCATGGGTTTCATTGTTCTTCTAATATCATCTCAAACATCGCGACCCAAGTAAATCATAGATATCTTCTACATAAATACAAAACCATTTAAAATTCCTAAGGCATCATACAACATTATAAACATAACACCCTACACTAAAAATATCTAGATGGTGGATCTCAACAACCTTTTCCTCAGATCACGAATATCCCATAGGCACTTATCCACTAAAATGAAAATTTTCCCCTTCTATTTCAATGTTAAAAAAATATTTATTATCCAAGAGAAATAAAAACATAATCTCCAATAAAATCCATCTAACCTAAGGATGATTCTTACCACCATTATTTGTAGATGTAGCTCCCAGGATAACACGACCTCATTTTTCTCTTGGTCTAATACAACACCATCATCCAAGATAAAATTTCAAAGATAGTGGATCTATTGAATCTACAACTTTCACATTTCGAAATTACTATAAATCTATTTATCTCTATGTATGACAAGGACCATCCTCTAATGTCTCATGCACACATCTGTAGACACTTATTTATCTATGATATAATAGATGAAAAACCCAACGAACACGTCTATTAAAGTATAAAATATTTATTTAATGTGGACCATGAACATTGATGGGGGTTTCCTAACATGGAAAGGCATCATAAATTACTCATAGTGACCACAAATACATATTAATTTCATATTTGTTATACACCAATACCATAATCATATAATTTGATAGTCAAATCTAAAGAAAATCCTTAGGAACCATTTCCCCCCTCACAACTAATCAAAGAGGCCACCAATCCTAAGTAATGGATAATTACTCTTCATTGGAAACTATATTAGGGATTGATAATCCACAAAAAACTTCTTTCTCATATATATGTTCTTAGAGAACAAAATAGGTTATTCCTGTTGGAATCATTGGGTCACATTAGTCTCGTATTCTTTGAGTCCTCAAACTACACCTTCATCTAACAACGATCTACAAGTTCCATATGATATGATTCAAAGTGATTGGGTTCATCACTAGATGTATGTTTTTTATGAATGAAATTTCTTAGTTGGGAGGTAAGACTAAAAAATCCTTAAGAAACACATCTTCATCCTCTGTCACCCCAATAATAAACTAGTATCCCATAGCTTCTACTACTCCAAGATTAATTAATTCCTATTGGTAAATAATCACTGACACCCTTCTATTACTGATACCATAGATATCTATGTGTGTTCTCATCTTACATTAAATGTAAAACAGTTATTTTTATACAAAAAAACATTTCACTATCTACCTAAAACATTTATTTTTTGAGTGAAATGTGTATAGTTAGTCCATTTGTATGATGACATCATAAAGCCCCCTGATTGGTATTAAGAGATCCCATGTGAAACTATACCCCAAAACAGACATATCACAATATTTGAAAAGGTTTTTGATCACTTATTCATATCAGGTTGGAGTCTCCAAATATAATTTTCATGATAGGGGCAGAATCCAATTCTCCATATCTCAAAATAGGGTTGTTGAAAAAAAATAATGGAACTATATTATGTATATCAAAACTGTAACTAATTTATAATTTTTCAAATAATTCTCTTAATAGTCTATTGGTAATCTAGACATATTCTTACATGGCCTACAATAGTCCCCTTCCCTATACACCAAATCCATGAGCCAAGTACAGACCTACTAGGGGTAGTGGTGCCAATAAATAACACAACCTTAACCATCATGAAGATCTTCCTACTCACCTAATATGTCAATCATCCTAAATAACTACCTATTCATACATATTCCACTACCTTATTGTCCCATCAACTATTACTCATTTATTTATAACGTGGGCGAATAAACCAATCCCATGATGCCATTATCCATCATAAGAGTAGAATATTTTCTTCTAATGATGACATGATCTATCCTCAGATCCATAATCCATAAAACATATAACCTAATATTACACATAAAACAAATAAAACATCTAGATCCTTATATATGTCCCCATCTACCTACTTAGGAAGTATAATCTCATGTGTTCCCACCAATAGAATCCATTGAAAGTGTCTGATTGTACAAAATTTTACCTTCTACTTGATAATACTCTTACTTGCTAGAATTGGTAGATATGAATAGTTGTAGCATAGTATATCTAATATATCTATCTAGTCGTCTCTCAAGTATTCAACCAAAAATAATTTATCCCTACCAATATCTATAGTGAATCATAATAGGTTTTTAAACCTTAATGAATAATGATATATTGTCTTTCTTCACTACTAATGTTGTAAAAGATCCATGTGCTCTCATATCATTATGTATATAGATAAAAAATCACCCAAATAGGTACTTAAAATCATTATATGAAATAGTAATCTCATTATAATCCATGGACACTATTCTCCATTATCACACTATGGTGAAATAAATGGTATTTCATTTTAGGACCACCATTTAATATATAAGTGTATTGATAAGATTAAAGACTTTTATAGATGGATAATGAAATCCTTAGCTTCATATGCTTTGGAACACCCCAAAATTTGTCTACTCACTGACACTAAAACTCATAATGTGAACTCATCAAACATACTTCGTATTCTAATACACTAGTGTCCATATTCTACCTGATGGGATGAGATATCTCTACAAAACCACTCATAGGTTCCTCATTATGAATAGGTCTTTATATTTATGCCTATCTACTATGAGGACCATACTCGAGATCCCACGACTAAATACTACCTTAAATAATCAATGGGGTTTCCTTAAAAAGACTGAATTTAACATGGTCAATGATTATACTTTTAATCTGTATTCGGTAATGAATTGAAATAGAATTCTAATTCAATAAGATGAATGTAGAAATGTTTTTATCAAAAACCAATGTCTATATGAAATTATACTCTAAAAAATGAGAAACGCCATTTTAATAAATACAAAACCAATTTTATATCTAAATAGAACACCAAAATCCAATCCAACGATGAAAACCCCACAATGATACCATTATATAATGACCCAAACTACTATGTCCCACATAGATACTTATATCATGAGTTTGAATACCCCACTATTTCATCCTGATGGATAGGGTATGGTGACTATTGTCATGTGTAAATATTACATACATGGGAGGAATTTTCCTAACGTATTTGTATGCACACTCACAAATCCAATCCCATTAAATAATGATATATAACTTAATTCTTCTAATACAAATTAATTAAGGCCATGTTTCCCAAAAAGAGAGTATGATAAAATGTAATGAATGTGATAAAGGATCCCATATACATGCCCATCCAGAACTACAGAAGAGTTCAAATTCTCATGATGAGGGGACTAATACGAAATGTTACTCTTTATATGAACTGTAGTCTTGCATACCCATTATAATCTGTATGTACTTCTATTCTACTAATACCTCATAGAATGTTCATTCAGGTACATAAGACATTATATGTGTAGGATGATACCATGCATGAGTATGTATAGAATATACCTATAGGACACCACTAAATCACATATAATTATTAATTGTGACAATATCCATATCGTTATAGGGGGTTTCCAATATATATTTGATGTATAATGAAATAAAAATATAGATATAGTGATGGAAGGTAATGATTATCATGATATAGAGACAACCACATTACCATATTATGGATCTTCTCAATCACTCATAGTGACTCTCTACTGTGACAACCCACATTTGTGAGTATAATATTATTGATTGATTTTATCAGATATGTCACAACTATTTGGTCTCTAAAAAAGGAAATAAAAGTTTTTTATTTGAAACGATTGACAGATAGATATGGAATATCACCTTTGGCCTTGGGGTATACTGAAAACCCAATATGGAATTACCTACTAATTCAAAAATTTATGCTCATGTATGATGATCATGGAAATTCATGGAACCCCACATATGGTCGATGAAAATATTGGATTCTACCTTATATTCATGTAATAATTCTAAAAACTCTATCTAAAAATAATACCATTGATAAAATCATAATCTTAGGACGTGGATGTCATTGTAATCTATACACTCATATGAATGGTTCAAAGGAACACATGCTAACAAATATATCCCACACTGAAGTTGATAAGGGTCTCAAGACACCCTATAAAATGTAAATTTCTTATATTTGTAGTACATGATTTTTATTTCCAACTTAATGTCTTCCAATGTCATCATGTCCATGCCCATGTGCGGCTTTCATTGCTCGTTTACCATTGGTAAGGCTTGTGTACTTGGTCATGTATGGCTACTAGTTCAGGCTCATCTACTCTACCCATGCACATATTTATGGAATTTTCTGTGCTAATGTAATTTACATGAGACATGTTTAGTCACCATGGAATGAAATCAAAACTTGAGACTTGTGTCACATAATGTACCAAATTATATTTTTACAAAAAAATATAGTATTGCCGCACGAGGTCCTATATGACATGTATATCTATATTTCACATCAAGAAATGATTTATTTTAAAAAAAACCCATGGTTCCTCTTTTCATACGCTTCTATCACTAACTCATAAGATTTAACCACAAAATAAACCATTTGATGATGATTTATGGTTGAAGAAGTCCTATAATCACTGGTTACCCGATTTTGGTGTCTAATTAAAAAAGAAATAATCACCAGTTACCTACTGTATCAAGATGTCGACACACTTAGATCAGGATAAAAAAATTGGAACAATAATATGATACATTTTTTGAACAATGCAATAGTGTCCCCAATCACCTGCCTAATTTTGAGGTGATGAAATGATGTGTGAAATATGTTTTGCGCAGTGATCATCTATAGATTATTCTCTATCATACGTCCAAGTATAATTTTAATGATAAATTAATAAATAATATGGAGTGAAATTCATAAAACATTTTTTTAAATAATGATCTTTCTCTGTTGTATATTTCATTGTGTATCTATAGTTGAATAATTGTAATATTAAGAGGAATTAATAAACAATAATAAAAAATATATCATAAATATAATCCATTTATCCTTGAATCAATACAAGTTCATTTTATTAAAAAAAATTACATCGAATAAATAGTAGGGTATAAATCCTAATAAATCGATCATCCTATCTCAGGTTGGATAAATGACTCATCCATGTTGTAGTGTGTGTAAAAATCAATATTTATTTCTATAAAATAGCCCACAGGTAGACCTGAGTCATTTCACATGACAATCACAAATGTCTAAATATAAACTCTATATAATTCACCTAAACTAATTGTTTTTTGAATTTATTATTTTACAAAATTAATAGTTTTTTTATTGGAAAATATTAAATTAATTTAATTGATTATTGAATTTAAATTACCTCACATATTAGTGCAGGGAAAATGAATTTTGTAATAATTCCAAAGTTTATATTGTTGGATAAATTATTAATTTTCATTATTGACTTGAATTTGACAATACAATACATTCCATAAATGGATTGATATTCCCTAACCTGAAAGGGATTTTGATTATTCCATGGAATCCTTATCTGTAATTAACACTCCCAATCCTTGATAGAAAATATAAATGAATTTGAGATTCAAGACATGGTGTTCAAACACTGTACCTATAAAATTTTGTCCCATACACAACAATATGATTTGAAAAATTATGAAATTTATATACATTAATTATTTACAGTAGGTATCCTTGCCCAGGTCCAAGCTTCGAGTTAGACACATTCCCTTAAAATGTGAAAATATGTAACAATAGAATATGGAAGAGAAAAATAAATTAGGTTTGGAAAAGATATTTGAATTTAAATATGAATGATATTAAGAATGTGAATAACATGATTTAAAAATATTTCTTAAAACATTCATGATAATAGTAATTGAAAATAAATGGAAATGAAATAAAAATAAATATTAATGTATTTGTATTGTAGTGCAGTGGTAGATACATTTTTTAAGATCCTTTTCCTCCTAGAAATGTCCCCTTATTTATAGTATTTTATCAATCCTCAAGGCATCATAAATGATCTGTTAAATTTTATTGGGTTATAACAGGATTCAATGGGTTTTTAATTTTTTTCATGAAAAACACCCAATATAAATTAGTGTTTCTTCAATCTGATCCAGAATTTATATGACGTGTAATTAGTGTACATGATGTGATAAGTGTGGGGTAGTGAATTATCATCATGTAATTATATTACTCATGTCTTGCAAATCTCATCCCATGAATGTCATGTAAATGGCATACATGATGTGTGATAAGATTATTCCACGCATATATTTGTGATTTTTATATTGTACTAATTTGTGTATATAATTTATTAATCATTAGAAGTTGTCAGAATATTTACTTTTTAAATGTTTTATGGAAGGAATCATTGATTATTTGATAAAGGAATGAAAAGAGGTAAAAATTAGATCTAAAAGACTATGCATGCCAATTCCCTTCTCTTATGGGGTGAAATCGTATTTTTGAGGGAGAAGGATGCTAGAAATTTTATAGTGAAACTGGTACACAATATGTATTGAGAGTACACACCATCTATTTTCTATTCATACAATTTCATTGGATCGGTGGTGACATGTACACATGTTATGAATGATAAGTACAGAACATGTACATTTTTTACACGATGTGACAGTAGTCAAACTCAAATTTATGAATGAGATTTACAAAATATTTTCACATATGCAGAGGCAACATAAATAAGGAGTACTTGATGTGTAACCCAAGTACACCTCATGTAAGGGATCAAAATTATATAATCTCAACCATGATACACACACAAATCACACTAACTCAGATGTATATGATCAATATTACAATATATTTATTTGAAGTACATGTCATGACTAAGGTTTGGAAAACCCCACTTGAAGCCTATAAATTAAGGTGTTGGAAAAAAATTCGAGACATAAAGATTTTGATAGTGATTATGGATTTGAGTAAAGCTGATACACCATTATCAAGCCTTTTTTTCTTTTATTCATTTCATTTTTCTCCCATTCACTCTTAATATATATCACAGGGACGAGGGGGTAAACTTTCTAGTACTACAGTAACATATACGAAGAGGGAATGTTTTATTGGATTTAATTATTATTATAACTCATTTATTTTTTTATTAATTTCATTCCTCAACTTCCAATCAATTAATTTTTCTTTTAACATTACAAATCATATTAGAATAAAAAAGTATCATTTAAATTGTGGAACAGAATAACCTAAATATGGCATTACTGTTATCAATTTTAGAGTAAATTAGTTTTAATCATGGTATCACAATAAAATTGATTTCTTAACAGCCATGTAACAGCCCGAGATTTTATGAAAAATATTCTTTCTTATTTTACTAATGTCTTGTGTTATACGCTACACCAAAAGGAGCTTGCACAACACGCATCCTTGACTTGCCTTGCATTACACGCAATCGCAACCTTCCTCGATAGCGTGTGTGGTACGTAATCCTGAGTTTCACGAAACAATGATATGCTATTAAAAATATTATTAAAACTAGCAGTTATGAATAGTAATAACCACTTTTTAAATTTTAGAAATTTTAACTCTCAAAATGGACTTCATTTTTGGATTCGGAGTATCGAATTTAGCCTAAGGTGAAATTTTGCTACTTTTCGGATAACTTTCATATTCTGATGAATAGTGAAAATTACTAAATTATAATTAAAAACAACTTTTTTAATCGAAATAATTAATAGTGATAAATCATTAATTTGAGTGGTTTTAAAGTATATTTAGAATATATTTTTACAATTTAATACAATGTTGGTCATTGGATGTAGTTTCACATTTAAACTAGACATAAACAAGTGTCAATCTTTTGATAGATATTGTTTCTTAAAAACACGCTATTTGTTTTAACAGCGGGATTTAATTATAAAATTAATTAATGCAACTTTTATGTTATGAATTTGGTAAAATAGACTTCATTTTTGAATTCTGAATATGAAATATAGCTTGGGATGGAATTTTGGCATTGTTCTGAAAAACATCAATTTTTGATGAATAGTGAAACTACTAAGTGGTAGGTTAAAAACTGAATTTTGCATAAAACTTAATTTTACCGTTTCTGTGAATGGAATTTCGAAAATCCGAGAGACACGGTTAATATCAAGGACTAAAATGTGGTTCAATGAGATGAAAATAATTTTTTGGTGAATAGTAACTTTTACTTTTTTTACCGCGGTTAATAGTAAATAGGGTAACTAAGGGTAAATATGATATCACTATTACCCTAACACATGTCCTAATTCTATTGGACAAGTGTAATTCGACCAAAAACAAACTTAGGAATAAAATATGACCATTTAGGCCCACTTGGATTAGATTAGGACATTTATTATTAATTTATTTAAAGAAGGGTTAAAATAGAAAAAATCAAAGTTTAATAAGTAAATCATTTTTAATATGGGGTTATACATAAGATAAATTCGACTATAAATATTCATTAAAAAGCTAAAAAGATTTCCTACATAATGGTATTTTATTTGTAAATTTTAGACATCAAATAATTTAATTAATTTATGACACAAAGATGATGCAGTAATTATCTTATTTATGAAATATTGACATAATTGATGTTATAAACACCAAAATAAATGTAATTTGAGAATTTTTATGAATTCCACTAATTTTATAGGTTACTATGATATATTAATGTTGATTTAATCAACTTGGTTAGAACATTTAATTCTGTTATGACTTTCACAAAAATCATATATCAAATAGTGTCAAAATTGACACAAAATAGTTTTTAAATAAAATATTATATTATTAATTGTTATTTTATTCCTAAAAATCTAAGGTTCGGCCAAATGACTTAGATAAGGATATATATATATTAATAATAAACAATTTGGGGTTCGTTTGGCATGTTATAGTAAGTGTATTAACCATATAGTGAAAGAAAACAAAAAAGACACGGTAAAAGTCAAATTATTTAACTTAGAGTTAAATCTAATTGATAAGGTTTAAAATAAGATCCAAAAATGTCTAAATTTGATTGGTTGATGAGATTACAACCCTATCTCATCTAAGCTTCGAATATGAGTCATTTTTGGAGGTTTTTAAGTGGGGTTAGATTTATTATAAATTAATATTTTTAAGAATTCCTAAGGTGCCCCTCTCCTCCCCTATAAAAGGACACCTCCTCCCCCTCCTCCTCACACCAATTTGAGCTCTCAAGCTCGGCCAACCCCTGCCAAAATCTCTTCTCCACTTCCCTAGCAACATCCTAGAGGTTCTGGTCTTCCTCAAAGACCAATTTTAGTGCCCTAAGAGGAGGTCTCAAAGAGGCACTTCAAAGAAGAGGTAATTACTGTTACCAATTCTTTCATCTTTATTTCTTCTTCCACTTCTTCTTCTTAGGTTGTTGCATTATGAAGTAATAACATCAGTATCACTCATATACTGATATGTTATTATAAGTATGAAACAACCCTATTTCACCATCTATCCATCCTACGGAAAAAGAAATCACCGCGCGTGCGTACGTACGGAATACCGTCTCCACGCCGTGGTGTAATCTATTTTCCACCACCACCTTACATGGATGGGTATAATGGTGTAAAGAATAACTATAAATAGTTATTACAACATCATATTGATTCTGATATATTGTATAATCCACTCCAATTCAATTCAATATTTATAGAAATGATATCATCGCTCGTGCGTACGTACGGACTACCGTCTCCACGACGCGATGAGATTCATTCTCCATGTTAACCATTTAAGAATGATTATAATTTATATATAAGAAATAATAATGAAATATATGACATTATAAAGCTACTGGATTTATATATATATATACATATGTATGTCATCTACTTACTTCCATTTCAAGACAATAAGGAAAGAAAAACAGCGTTCATGCGTACGTACGGACTACCGTCTCCATTAACGGTGTTTTTCATTTTATTTATCTATCTATTATATATATATATATATACTAAATATATATGATATATAAATCATATTTTATATTCTGGAAGTAAGTAAATCATGATATAAGTAATAATGATGTCAAGAACAACAAGTCAAAACACCTACGATAAATGAAACGATTTTACCCAAAACGCTTCTTTAACATGGAATTTACAAAAGAACGGGTAATATAATGTCATAAGTGAACCATATATGATATCATAACAATGAATATGATTCTGTAATAAGTCAATAACATGATTTAAATCATTATACAGGAGGTTCGGACACTTACAAAGCAAGTCGGACCTAAGGTAAGGGAAATATCACAATCTCATTTTTATCTGAGATTGTTTATTCGTAAGTATTTACTGGGGCGTATTTTATCATCCACATCCATGTTTCATCAAAATGTAATATTATTTCCATCCACCTACAATTGTTTAAATCCATTTTTACCCTTCGGTGAGTTTTTAGTAATATGTATGAAAGGAATCTTTTGTCGTACGAGGTACTTTTTGACTTTTCCGACAAAAGTACGAAGAATGTTTTTTTTAACTTATACGGCACGAACGGATTTCTACTGTTTTATAAAGCCTTATTTTCATGAAGCTTCCTCTAAAATATTTCATGACTATTTTCAATAAAATCTCTTTCTTTTAAAGTTGCATGATGTTTTGTGAAAAGAAATTGATTTTGAAGAAGAAAGGATATTTTCCTCAAGAATTCAATTCAAGTGTTTATCAAAATTATTTTCCATCTAAGATAATAAAGAGTTCTGTTTCTATCCATATTTTTACATTGATTTGACTATGTTGTGATGGAATTATGTTTATGAATTCCTTTATCTTATATGAATGGTTTTATGATGTCATGTTGTTTAAGAATCCCATTTTTATTACATGGGTTATGAAATGATGTATGATTTATGATTTTGTGGCACACATAAGAAAGGATTCATTAAGAGATGGGTGGGACCTATATCTCCCTCCAATGCATTGGGTAAAGATTTCATATCTCATGAGATAGACATGGCTGGAATGGTAGGTTATACCGGTTCAGTGAAACAGGACTGAAACGAGGATTACTCGATTCAGAAAGGGACTTTGTCCACTAAGATAGTCTTGGCAATGAGTCATGACTAACAAGAAATGATTTCCATGATTATGTGTGCATGCCACAAAGTTTCAAGTTTCATGTTATGATTATGGTGATCTCATTTTCACTTCTATGATTTGTTCCATGTTAAGATATTATGATCTCTTTTGCAGGTTATGATTTTCAAAAAGATATGATATGATTTTTATTTCTTTTGTATACCCTTACTGAGCATTTGAGCTCACCCTTTTATGTTTTCTTTTCCCCAGGATATAAATAAAGGTTTTAGGTAAAAAAAGGGAAGATCTTTATGGGAGATATTGAAGATCTTTCACCAGGATTAGAAGATTATGTTCCGAGTTTCCAAAGACACTAAACTATTACGATCCTTTAGTGTGTGTTTTTGTTATGTACTAAGTATTCCGCAAATGTAATGTAATGTCCGTGTACGTCAGGATACGGGTCTCTACAGTTGGTATCAGAGCAAAGGTTTAGTCAACCTTTGGAAACTAGGACGCGAAAACATTAGTGAGATCCCTAGAGATATTTCTAAGGTATGTCTAGGGATGCCCCTAAGGATAAGTATACGTATAGGATATAGTCCTAGAATTATGGTAACGATATTAGATTAAACCAAAGATGTTAGATATTTAAGTTACTCCCCCTTTATTATGATTTTTGCCTCTCACACTATTCTTTTTTGGGTTTTAGAATATGGCTGGAAACAAGATGATTCACGATAATGGAGGATATGATGGACAATGGAATGATATTCTTCATGAGCAACCAAATGAAATGGGATTTGGATGCCCAAACATCATTATTATGCCGAATCAGCAATCTCACAACATGATCAATAAAGTAAAATTTGGTACGTTTCCTGACTCGACTAATTAGAGAAAGATGGAGTTCCATGATGATCATAGAGGAAAGAAAGTTAAATTTCCCCTATGTAAATCATGTGGGAAGAGGCATCAAGGAGAATGTTTCAAGGGAACTGGAAGATGCTTTGGGTGTGGAAAAGAAGGACACAAAGCAAGTAAGTGCAAAGGAAAAGGGTCGGTTAACACCATGGATGAGGATAATGGTATTGCTACGACATCAAAAATGGTTAAGTGTTTTAAATGTGGAATGTATGGGCATTATGCAAACAAATGCCCTAAGGGAAAGACTCATGAAGAGAATCAGTATGGTCATATGGGTAGTATTTATGTGGATGATGATGATGAGACTACAAATGATATGTGAGATGAAAGAATTGTTGATGCTCGGTCAATGGTTTAAGAATGTAGTAGAATGATTACATGTTTATCATGTGTAATTTTGGAATAAAGAGACATCTATGGATTGTTACACTGTTGTCTTTCCTTGTGTTTTGAAAGTATATGATTAATGTTACCAGTATCCATGAAGGTTATTCAGATATTTTTGGAATGTAGATGATATGCGCATAATGAAGGGATAAGGAGAAAATTAAATGTTTGATAGTATTCATGAGCTCATGATTGATATAAGGACTAAGTGATATCATGGTTTGAGTATATAGAATTTTGAGGATTTTGGTATGTGGAAAGTGTTAACTTTTAACTGCACTCATGTTTTCACTAAGGTATTCAAGAGAATACACGATTAAGGACTTTGAATGTTTGGAATGTGACCAACAAGACATATCTTATGATATGTGGGGATCAACGACAGTATTAAATCTCTAGTAATCGATATCACTATATTATGAGAGTGGACTGCAGTATTATGTATAAGCCTAAAGATTAGACTGGATTATGTTGGACATAAGTTAGTATTGTTTAAGGATAGAAGATTTTCGATATTATTGATGGGATGTTATAGTAACGTAGTTTTAGAAAAAGGGACAACCTGCAGGACGGGCGACAGCCCATCGCTTCGGAAAAGGCTGTAGGAATCGAACCCACAACCGAAGTGCGACTGGCCTTTATCGCCTACCACTGGCCTACAGGAAGTCCCTGTTTAGTAGAAACTAGTTTTATTATATTAATCAGCATGATATATGAAGTATATGTCCATTTTAGGAATCATATATGATTAATCTCACTATAGAATGACTTATGTATATTTAATAACTTTTGCTAACCTTTTGTTTGAGACAGACGGAATGAACAGTCATTCTATCACATGATCTGCTAACACTTCACGAATAACAAATTCAACTTCATTTATTTAAGAAATGAAGTGTAAATTTTTCAAGGCACGAACAACAGTGAGATTGTACCAAAATAAAGTAAGTATTTATTCTAATTTTCAACTTTAGGGAGATGATCTTGAAAACCAAAAATGTTGTCCTAGTGATCTTATACCTGATGAATCAGATGGTACCTTAGATCATCACAAATTTATGGATTTGTGATTACTGGCTTTTCCATAGCCATGTTCTCTACCACTCTCCATCAGAACATGATGGTTAGATTTCTCTTCCCTATCCATATTTTCACCTATGTGGAAACCCAGTGATTAGTTTATTTGGGTAATCGTTACATTTCATACTTTAGTTTTTAAAGACAAGTTTTGGTATTCCCTTTTACGATGTGGGTTTATATTAAAGAAACTTTCGAATAGTAAACCATTTATAACCCCGACGAATTTCGAGGGCGAAATTCATTTTAAGGGGGGTAGAATGTAACAGCCCGAGATTTTATGAAAAATATTCTTTCTTATTTTACTAATGTCTTGTGTTATACGCTACACCAAAAGGAGCTTGCACAACACGCATCCTTGACTTGCCTTGCATTACACGCAATCGCAACCTTCCTCGATAGCGTGTGTGGTACGTAATCCTGAGTTTCACGAAACAATGTTATGCTATTAAAAATATTATTAAAACTAGCAGTTATGAATAGTAATAACCACTTTTTAAATTTTAGAAATTTTAACTCTCAAAATGGACTTCATTTTTGGATTCGGAGTATCGAATTTGGCCTAAGGTGAAATTTTGGTACTTTTCGGATAACTTTCATATTATGATGAATAGTGAAAATTACTAAATTATAATTAAAAACAACTTTTTTAATCGAAATAATTAATAGTGATAAATCATTAATTTGAGTGGTTTTAAAGTATATTTAGAATATATTTTTACAATTTAATACAATGTTGGTCATTGGATGTAGTTTCACATTTAAACTAGACATAAACAAGTGTCAATCTTTTGATAGATATTGTTTCTTAAAAACACGCTATTTGTTTTAACAGCGGGATTTAATTATAAAATTAATTAATGCAACTTTTATGTTATGAATTTGGTAAAATAGACTTCATTTTTGAATTCTGAATATGAAATATAGCTTGGGATGGAATTTTGGCATTGTTCTGAAAAACATCAATTTTTGATGAATAGTGAAACTACTAAGTGGTAGGTTAAAAACTGAATTTTGCATAAAACTTAATTTTACCGCTTCTGTGAATGGAATTTCGAAAATCCGAGAGACACGGTTAATATCAAGGACTAAAATGTGGTTCAATGAGATGAAAATAATTTTTTGCTGAATAGTAACTTTTACTTTTTTTACCGCGGTTAATAGTAAATAGGGTAACTAAGGGTAAATATGATATCACTATTACCCTAACACATGTCCTAATTCTATTGGACAAGTGTAATTCGACCAAAAACAAACTTAGGAATAAAATATGACCATTTAGGCCCACTTGGATTAGATTAGGACATTTATTATTAATTTATTTAAAGAAGGGTTAAAATAGCAAAAATCAAAGTTTAATAAGTAAATAATTTTTAATATGGGGTTATACATAAGATAAATTCGACTATAAATATTCATTAAAAAGCTAAAAAGATTTCCTACATAATGGTATTTTATTTGTAAATTTTAGACATCAAATAATTTAATTAATTTATGACACAAAGATGATGCAGTAATTATCTTATTTATGAAATATTGACATAATTGATGTTATAAACACCAAAATAAATGTAATTTGAGAATTTTTATGAATTCCAATAATTTTATAGGTTACTATGATATATTAATGTTGATTTAATCAACTTGGTTAGAACATTTAATTCTGTTATGACTTTCACAAAAATCATATATCAAATAGTGTCAAAATTGACACAAAATAGTTTTTAAATAAAATATTATATTATTAATTGTTATTTTATTCCTCAAAATCTAAGGTTCGGCCAAATGACTTAGATAAGGATATATATATTAATAATAAACAATTTGGGGTTCGTTTGGCATGTTATAGTAAGTGTATTAACCATATAGTGAAAGAAAACAAAAAAGACACGGTAAAAGTCAAATTATTTAACTTAGAGTTAAATCTAATTGATAAGGTTTAAAATAAGATCCAAACATGTCTAAAATTGATTGGTTGATGAGATTACAACCCTATCTCATCTAAGCTTCGAATATGAGTCATTTTTGGAGGTTTTTAAGTGGGGTTAGATTTATTATAAATTAATATTTTTAAGAATTCCTAAGGTGCCCCTCTCCTCCCCTATAAAAGGACACCTCCTCCCCCTCCTCCTCACACCAATTTGAGCTCTCAAGCTCGGCCAACCCCTGCCAAAATCTCTTCTCCACTTCCCTAGCAACATCCTAGAGGTTCTGGTCTTCCTCAAAGACCAATTTTAGTGCCCTAAGAGGAGGTCTCAAAGAGGCACTTCAAAGAAGAGGTAATTACCGTTACCAATTCTTTCATCTTTATTTCTTCTTCCACTTCTTCTTCTTAGGTTGTTGCATTATGAAGTAATAACATCAGTATCACTCATATACTGATATGTTATTATAAGTATGAAACAACCCTATTTCACCATCTATCCATCCTACGGAAAAAGAAATCACCGCACGTGCGTACGTACGGAATACCGTCTCCACGCCGTGGTGTAATCTATTTTCCACCACCACCTTACATGGATGGGTATAATGGTGTAAAGAATAACTATAAATAGTTATTACAACATCATATTGATTCTGATATATTGTATAATCCACTCCAATTCAATTCAATATTTATAGAAATGATATCATCGCTCGTGCGTACGTACGGACTACCGTCTCCACGACGCGATGAGATTCATTCTCCATGTTAACCATTTAAGAATGATTATAATGTATATATAAGAAATAATAATGAAATATATGACATTATAAAGCTACTGGATTTATATATATATATACATATGTATTTCATCTACTTACTTCCATTTCAAGACAATAAGGAAAGAAAAACAGCGTTCATGCGTACGTACGGACTACCGTCTCCATTAACAGTGTTTTTCATTTTATTTATCTATCTATTATATATATATATATACTAAATATATATGATATTTAAATCATATTTTATATTCTGGAAGTAAGTAAATCATGATATAAGTAATAATGATGTCAAGAACAACAAGTCAAAACACCTACGATAAATGAAACGATTTTACCCAAAACGCTTCTTTAACATGGAATTTACAAAAGAACGGGTAATATAATGTCATAAGTGAACCATATATGATATCATAACAATGAATATGATTCTGTAATAAATCAATAACATGATTTAAATCATTATACAGGAGGTTCGGACACTTACAAAGCAAGTCGGACCTAAGGTAAGGGAAATATCACAATCTCATTTTTATCTGAGATTGTTTATTCGTAAGTATTTACTGGGGCGTATTTTATCATCCACATCCATGTTTCATCAAAATGTAATATTATTTCCATCCACCTACAATTGTTTAAATCCATTTTTACCCTTCGGTGAGTTTTTAGTAATATGTATGAAAGGAATCTTTTGTCGTACGAGGTACTTTTTGACTTTTCCGACAAAAGTACGAAGAATGTTTTTTTTAACTTATACGGCACGAACGGATTTCTACTGTTTTATAAAGCCTTATTTTCATGAAGCTTCCTCTAAAATATTTCATGACTATTTTCAATAAAATCTCTTTCTTTTAAAGTTGCATGATGTTTTGTGAAAAGAAATTGATTTTGAAGAAGAAAGGATATTTTCCTCAAGAATTCAATTCAAGTGTTTATCAAAATTATTTTCCATCTAAGATAATAAAGAGTTCTGTTTCTATCCATATTTTTACATTGATTTGACTATGTTGTGATGGAATTATGTTTATGAATTCCTTTATCTTATATGAATGGTTTTATGATGTCATGTTGTTTAAGAATCCCATTTTTATTACATGGGTTATGAAATGATGTATGATTTATGATTTTGTGGCACACATAAGAAAGGATTCATTAAGAGATGGGTGGGACCTATATCTCCCTCCAATGCATTGGGTAAAGATTTCATATCTCATGAGATAGACATGGCTGGAATGGTAGGTTATACCGGTTCAGTGAAACAGGACTGAAATGAGGATTACTCGATTCAGAAAGGGACTTTGTCCACTAAGATAGTCTTGGCAATGAGTCATGACTAACAAGAAATGATTTCCATGATTATGTGTGCATGCCACAAAGTTTCAAGTTTCATGTTATGATTATGGTGATCTCATTTTCACTTCTATGATTTGTTCTATGTTAAGATATTATGATCTCTTTTGCAGGTTATGATTTTCAAAAAGATATGATATGATTTTTATTTCTTTTGTATACCCTTACTGAGCATTTGAGCTCACCCTTTTATGTTTTCTTTTCCCCAGGATATAAATAAAGGTTTTAGGTAAAAAAAAGGGAAGATCTTTATGGGAGATATTGAAGATCTTTCACCAGGATTAGAAGATTATGTTCCGAGTTTCCAAAGACACTAAACTATTACGATCCTTTAGTGTGTGTTTTTGTTATGTACTAAGTATTCCGCAAATGTAATGTAATGTCCATGTACGTCAGGATACGGGTCTCTACAAGCCATAATTATCAAAATAAGGGAAATAGTGTATTTCCATATAAAGGAGCAGTTACCCAGATCATTTGACATTATACATGTCGTCTTCAACACCAACCATTAATTAATTAATCTATTAAATTAAATCAAATTTCACTGGAACCTAGAAATTAACAAACCTATGCTTGCATCAGAAAATCTATTTTCTTAATCCATTAAATCTACTAATTTAGTTTTACATGTCATTCATGAAATTAATTAAACAAGTCTTTTATCATATATTTATATATGATGATACATTTAAATCATTTTAAAATATAAATAAACTAAATTCACTATCTCTATAGGATTTTTCTCATACATGCCTAATACTACATTTCAATTACTCTTGTAGAATATATTAGTTTTCATAATTTATTTTTAAATTATTATAGGGAATTAATGATTAAATATGGTGATATCATCATGTAATTTCAATTTCCAAAAGGGTTTTCCTAGTTTGGTCTGGATCAACAATTCCATGATCATGATTTAGTACAAGACTATTAGTTGACCTGATAAAACATGAATCTACATTCACATATCTAGTGTATCCCCACAATTCCTTAAGACATGGCTGTAAGACATTTTCCAACCCATTATTCAACTCTTCTTTTTTCATTTTTCACCAAACTCTAAATACTTCTTTGGAAAATTAATGTATTTACACACCAGAAATATTATTAATTTAAGGTGCCAAAATATTGAGTTTTATATAATAAAATACATGAAAAATATCACTATATCAACCAATAAATGATGAAACATAGTCTTATGTTAACGTCAATGGTGATATCCACAATATCCATTCTCAAAAAGACCCCTCATCATGATCTAGAACCATTTTTTATCCCCATGTACTCCCCAAGTGAATCCTTTCACAATTTCACATTTTTGTCACTTACCCATTGATTTTATTATAACCGGGTATTTATAGTCGTTTTCTTAGACTTTAATTCAACAAATGAAAAAATAAACCTATATATATATATATATTATTTTATCCTCTAAAAAAATATTGAAAAAATACACAAATCCAAAATTTATTATATTTGGCGTAGCATAACCACACTTTATAGACATAATGGTGGTCTTGAATTTCATATAACGTGATATATTTTCGATTTATTCAACATTTAGAGAAAATATGCGTGTGAGTGATACTAATATAATAAATATTTTTAAAATGTCAACTATGTTCTCAAAGATCCTCAGAATCTCACATTATCTCAATAACTTTCTCTAAAAATATTATTAAATATATTGAAAATATTTACATAAAAAACTAGTGACATCATATTACAATTATTAATAAATTTTTTTAGAACCATATATATTCCTCTAATCTACAAAATTTTAATGATCACTTTAAGAATGTTGGGAAATATTAGTATGAAATTTGTATAATGGGGGAATTATCCATTTTCAATGGGTTTAAATGTTCTAAAAAACAAGAAAAACATTCATATATCAATTTTTTTACAAAATATCTTCTTAAATAGTTTGTATATAAAAATACAAAAAGTATTAGTACTCCTATTGGAAATAAAAAACTATTGATATTGATGTGTCTTGTAAGCTAGTTGATCAAAATCATTTTAGACGAATGATTGGTAGTTAATGATATATTATAACTAGTAATCCCAACATAACGAATATTGTATGGTTATGTGTAGTATATCAGTAAAATCCATAATATATCCCTCATAAAAGATTAATAAATTATTTTTAAGAAAATATATATCTTGGATAACAATATCATTCTAGATATTATTTTTGTATAAATAATTTTCATATGTTTGAATATGATGGTTGTTAAATGGATAGAAAAACTACAACTGGATATTTTCAATTCATATGAAAAAATATAATGTATTTAAAATTGATTAATCAAAATTCAATATCAATTTTCACTACTAATGTATAATATGTAGGAGAAAGATATTTATTTTCTCAAGTGCATTGGAATGAAACACAAAATATATAATTATTTCATAAGTTTTAACAAAATAAACAAAAATTAAAAGACAAGTGAAAATAATTAATTAAAAACCCACAACATCACTCTTGATCTAAGAACATATATATAAGACATAATTTTTTTAGATCTCACACAAAAATGAGATATAATTTTTTAATTTATCAAAACATAATAACAACATGATAATATTTGAACAAAACACACAAATTTTTATATATTAGAATACAATATATTTAACATAATTGTTGTAAATATAAAATGATCATTCATATATACTACACAATTTAATAATATCTTTATAAAACAGTATTCCTTAAAAATAGGGGACATTTATTTTTAAAACAAAATTATAACCAATCTCTTATATTTTGTAGAAAATTAATTTTTATACATTATCTTGAATTTTTTTATTGAAATTTCTTTGATTAAATATATGTTACAAAATTTTATGGACAATGGTTTTTGTTATAATATATTCAAAATAAATTTATTTTCCGAATAATTTCTTTAAATAATTTTTTTTAAAAAAACACATAATATCCATATTTCGAAATATTTATTCAAAAGAATGATTATGAATTAATCTCAAAAAGTAAATTATGTATTTCATGACTACATATATCTTTTATAATATTTAATTTTGGATTTACTACTATTTATACACATTTTTAAAAAAATAGAAGTGTCATCAGAACTAATTTCTAACCAATGAAACATTTCTAAAATTGATTATATATTACATAGTACAAATTTTTATCATTGTTTATTGTTTTTCGTGATCTGTTTATATAATAAAAAATTTTAGTCCAAAAATTTTGATATACATATTATAAAGAACCACTCTCGAAACTATATATATGGTATTAGTGGGAAATTGTTTTTCTCTTCGTTATTCTATTGAAAAGAGATACCCACCCTTTTATTTTTTATCAGTCTAATATTTTATAGTTTTTATAATATAATCCATCTATAAATTTTAATATGCCCTCATGTATTTAAAATCTAATATACAATAAAAGAATAAAAGTATTCCAAATAATATTTTCCTTCGTTAGTAAGAGATATAAATTTCAATAATTTAGAAATAATTATGTCATTAAGGTTATTTATCAACAATTTTTTTCAAAAAATATTACTAATTTTTATTTAATTAACATTATTTATTAATTTAAATTCCTTTGGAAGGATATGAAAATAAAGAAACATATAAATTTTAAATTAATTTTGGATCATTTTAAAATAAAAATGAAATATCATACCTATTTACATTGAATTTAAACTTCTAGATACCAATTCACTTTGGTCATAAAATTATAATTGTGGAAATCTAGATATTAAATTTTCACATTTTTATAAATGGAGAAAATGACACAGTGAATGTTAGATATGTCCTTCCTTTCATTTTTTATAAAACATGGGAAGTTTTAATTTTTCGAAGTATATGATTGTTTTTATTGAAGTTATGTATTATGGTTTTACCAATGCTAATATTATTTTACTAATTTTTCGTCAAAACATTGTTGGTAATTATAATATCTAATGAAAAAAATCAATAATTTAACAATGGATATTAGATAGATAGATATATATATATATATATATATATTCATTAATGGGAGAATAAATTATGATAAAGAGAAATTTTTATTATTATTATACTAAAAATTTGGTATTGAAAAAATTATATAATTTTATGTCTGAAGAAAGTATTAAAATTTCAAAGGAAAAATTATCGAAATTATTACATGCTTATAAATCACAGCCTTCCTTGAGATGGAATCATAATAAAATATCAGTTGAATCATTTCCTTATTTTATGAAGTTGATGGAAGATAAATATAAAAATAATCATTAATTTGTGTAGTATAAGTTAGATTCTTTATCAATTAATTAATATTTTTATCAAGATATACAAGAAGAATAGAAAATTAAGATGAAATATAAAAAAGAAATGAATCAATAAAAATTTCAAATACATAAATAGAAAGAAGTGAATAAATCAAGATTTGTTGCAGTAGAAAAAGAAAATGTTTTGGATTTTTTAATCTAGATTAATCTATTTTATAGTGTATTCCATAATGGTGGGTGTATCATTTAATTATTATTACCAAAAGAACCAAATTCTTTTCACACAAGGTATGGATAGTGCCTTAAATTATGTTTTGAATCCTTTTTTGTGTAGTTTAACATCAAACAACAAAGTTGTTGTGCTATTAATTTTAATGTTATCCTATAAAGAAGTCATTATAGATCATGAATGTAGATTTTCATTAACAGATATGATAAGAGGAGAGAATGATATATTATTTTGTGAATAATATTTATTATTCCATCATCTTCTCATTAAAGAGAAAGGCTTCTTATATGCCTTTATTATTCAACTATTTGGGATTTCTTGTCACTATATAGATTCAACTTAATGGAAATTGATGTGGACACTACCCATACTAGGAATTATGATTGGGTAACTTTGTTAGGATGAAAAATATATAATATAATAGTTTAAGGATTTTTTCAATGATGTAATTGGATAAAATTTATTTGGAATTACATTTATGATATCGGTCAAGAAAGATGTTACAAAAAAATTAAGCTATATTGATTTATTATATGGAACCTGAGTTGTCAAATGTCCTGAAACAATGGTTTATGTTTGGATGTATCTAGTAATGGCACATGTGGTTGAGTCATAACAAATTATATTTATGTACACATTTTATGTTTCATAATCAATGAGATATTGAAAATTTATAGATATTTTATGATCAAGAAAAAATTTAACACATCTTCTACTATTGTGTATAGCTTAGAGATGAAGGGAGAAAAATATGCATGCATAAAATGATTGGGGATCAATATAATTTTTCTCAATTTATCTCCACAATATTCTAATGTTATCTTGGTCTTATGTTGTGAATTTGGTGTATGTTCTCTACATATATGAATCAAAAAGATACTATATAGTTATTTTTGTCCATAAAGGATATTTTTTCATGTATTATATATCGATGCTACAAATTGAGGATGTAAATCCAAAAAGGTATTGATATTATATTTAATGAAAATGAAATTTCCATGAAATAGTTCATGATGAAAAACTCTGATCAAGATACTTGCTTCAGGGTTGTGGAAATATGGGCACCATGAATATTATTCTATTTCCATATAGGATGATCATATACCATTGTGAATTAATATTTAATTTATCATTTAACTATCTCTTTCAGGAAGATTCACACTTAGTGGTAGATTTTTATGTAGATATTTCCCATTTTTATTAAATAATCCCTGTTATCAATGGAACATGAGTAATATTAAATTTACTTTTTTCATGAAACTGACTTGTATACCCAAATTAAATATTTCACCAAAATAAAATGTTTCTCACACTAGTCCCCTTATCTTAAAAATATACCATATGGAATATTTTTTTCTATTGTGAGGGAATATCATGTGTTTGGTAGTCAAATAAGAATTTAAAAATCCATAAATCCCACCTATAATTGGACATTATGATGTTTTAAGGGTTGAATTCAAATGAACACACATAAATTTGTATGATTCTTCACTTTTTTCTAAAACGAAATAGCAGGGTAAAAAAATTATTTCACATTCTCGAAACCTAGGAGGTCATATTCATTCAAATTGATTAATGAATTCCTTTTTATGTTCACCTAATATTTTCATCTGAGAACTCTTCTATCAAGTGTGAAAATAAATTGAATTTTGTAAACTTTTGAGTGTTAACATCATGAAATTTTCCAAAACATTATTTTACACTACATCATATGAATTAAATAGAGTTTCATATATCATCCATTAACAATATTTGAACAATGTTCTTGTTTTTATATGTATAGTAACATTCTTTAACCTAGATTTAGTTGTGTGATCCAACCATCGAAAACTATAAAAATCAATAGAAATGTCCAACCATGTGGCTGTGATTCATTTTACCACCATTGATAGTTCTTAGTGGGGGGTAACATTATATATACCATAAAATCCTTCAGTTCAGGAGGATATTATCTAAAAATGTTTATTTCATAATCATATTGATGTATTTATTTTGAGAATATATTCTCATTATGGGGTTACCCCTCAATATAGTGCATATGGTTTGGGTTATATACCCTTACTTGTTGCACTATAATGGTCAATGGGACATAGCCAACATATGGGGTGTTTCCTCTAATGATAAAAAAGTTTTCCATTATAGTATTTTGAACAACCAAATGGGGAGGTATGAGGATTCTGAAAAAAATAAGTTGAAATTATGGATTTTTGGTCATGCAGATATAGTTTAAGCCACACATATGATGTGTGTGGGGATGAGATGCACTGTATTAGACTATATGAAGTACATTGGATGTATCAATTTTATGTCTACCACTATTCAAAATGTCTACCATTTCTTCGTAGCATGTGGTATCTATAAAAAAATTCCTTCAACCTCTATTATGGGGAGGTAGGAATCAACATATGGGATATATACCATATATGTGGGATACCATATAAAAGATTATAGTGTTATGAGTTCCTCTCAACACCATGTACATCTATGGATGTAGACCAGAGAATAGTGGAATAAAAAATCATAATAAAAAACTGATGATGATTTTGAAGCATCAATAACCCTTCAATTATGTAAATCCATTCATGATGTGGAAGATCGTAATATTGAACACGTTGATGGACATGTTGTCATGATATCCATATAAATTCTATAATGTATAATACAAGGGGCAGATTGTGTCATAATGGATAATGCTGGATGAAGGATGAGTAGAGGAAATTAATAGATCATTTTGGATTGGCCACTACATTTAAAATATATTATGTTATAAGAAACCTCTTTGAATGGTTAGTTACAGTTGGATAGGAACCTGTGCATTAAACTATGGTCGTGGATCTTGGTGATGCTGGTATTATTGGATTCGATGAACCATGCAAATATGGGTATCCATGTCTGTTCCAAGATATAAATTTAATTGGGTAATGTTTCAAGGGGGCATGCATGTCCACCTTAGCAGCCTATTATAATTCAGAATAGGTCTATCGTGATGCACTTTTATGGGTATGAATTTATGAGTTCCATCACCCCTGTGAATATTAGACTCAATCATTCTCTCTTAAAAATTATTGTAGCATGATAGATGATACATTGTGAACATGGATTTTTGGATAGTATAAAAAATATTGAAATTCCTATTTGTTGTCCTTTGTGACCCAAAATAGTGATATCATTGAATTCCTATTGGGGACACAAGAGTTGAGGTAGTTCATTCCAGCATCCTTTGGTGGGTTATTGGTCACGAGGAATTATAGAAACAAATATTGAAAACTATATTCCCAACTAGGATTTACACTAATTATTGTAGCCTATATTATTCTATAATGAACGTTTATATGGGGACAGACTCATAATGATAACATCACACAATTCTGAAAGAGTGGTATTGTTATTTTATTCAATGATTTTGGGAGGTGACTATGTTTTTAAATACATATTCCAAAACTAGACTCCCATAAAAACTCTAGTATATATGTGGAAACAAATCATGATAGAGTGTTTTTAATATGGGTTATAATGGTAAATCACTGACATGAACTACATGAATAACATAGAAGAATGATGGATTCCTTCTAGGTATTATTCCATGAATAATGGGGAGTTCTTGTTGGGGAAGTAACTATTGAGGGATATCATAGGCCTATCAGGCCTCTATATTCTACTAGAGATATAGTAGTAAGAACATCTATTTATAATAATCTTCCTCCAAAATAGCCACATAATAAGGCTATAAATCCTATGATGGAGCTAAAAAGACTCAGGTGGAACATGGGAAGATTTTGTGCTACCTGGTGATACAAGACTATGATGCCATATTTACCAAGATCTAAGAGGGAAGATATATATCCTATTAATATCATACATAGTAAACAATATATCAGAGGACGTGCCAAAAATGGGATTTAGATACCAGATCTCAATTATTAATGGATCATAACCCATGTGTAATTTTGGAAGAGGAATCTATATCTAGAAGACATGTTGTCTCTACCATGCTTTCATGGTCAGGGTAATCCTTTTACTTACGACTTGTAGTTCATACTTAGGGGGCATCCTAATATGTTGACCACCATCAATGAGTTTTCCTTGGACGTTTCATCTCATGATATTGTCTCTCAATACTATTTCACTAGGATATCAAGGGGTAATTACAGGGGAATGTATTTATTTTGTTTTGAAATGAAGTTACTCTATTTGGTAATGATCCAACTTATGTCCTATTTTATAAGTAATGCTCACAAATTGTGTGTTTTATGTGAAAATTTATAAATTGTTACTATTATAAGATTAAATCCTTTATTCCCAAACATGATGAAATTCATAAGAGAGGTCCATGAGGCCTCTATTATTGGTGGGGAAGGTTCTTAAACATGAAAAATTAGACAACATCATAATATACACACTAATATTTGATGATATAATCATTTACATAGTACACTATAGAGGATGATCTAGGATCTCCTACCCTATCACTCATCAATATATGGGCCCATCCTGGTGAATTTGTTGTGCCTACTTCTAATAGTGGAAGCAAAATTGTATGAATTATATCCATAAATAATATATGGAATACTTGAGGTATGTATATAATTATTTTAAATAATTTCATCTACTTTAAGATTGATTAATTTTTTTGTACTCGATAATTCCCATTTTTCCAACTCTCAATCGTAAGATTCATGAATAAATTATAGCTATCATAGGGGTACCAACCTAAATAAAGGGGGATCCAGTGTATACCTCTCAATAATTACCACAATCTAGTAAATTTTTTGGATAGGGAATTGAAGTCTGTGATATGGCTGATTATGGGGTTATAAAAATGTATTGCATTCATGTAATACCAATATTTAAGTATCTCATCTTATGGGTCTTGATCATTTTATTCATTATAGCATATTAATATAATAATAATTCATTAAACTGATATAATGTTTTAGGATGTTCCCCCATAGTAGTAGAGTATGGATGAGAGGTCTCAATTCCTAAATCTTACTCTGGTAGTAAATATAATCCTTGATGATCCATTTATTAAGGAGGTGAAAACACCCATATATGGTATGTTGTAATTCACATATATGGATGCGTCAAATAGATTATTATTACCATGTGATGATTTGTAAAATGATATTGATGTTGTTTCTGGTGAGAATAATATTCCACATGACCTAAATCCATTCCAATATGAGAGTATTATTCATAATGATATTGCTTTTGAAATTGTAATAGTGTTACCCAAGTACCTATTAATTCCTTCTAAAGACATGAATGATTATCAGTCTAAATTCACTAAGTAGAAATTGGTAATTCATTATAGGTAATAGGGTAGAATTCATAAAATAGTCATCAACACTATGTGTGATGATATTTTAGGACTTTGGGATACCTGCACAACTAATTTGGGAACATAGAGACAGATGTTGTGAAATCCCACTCCATCCTTACAGTCTCTAGAGATATAAATTCAAATAATTGGAAAATTTAATGGAGAGAAATTGATTTATCCTATAATAATGAACAATAACAAGGAACAAAGGTTCTTTACACTACTGATAAATAACTTTCTTTATTTGATTAGTAGACATATTATCACAATGTCATTTTCATTAATATAGGATAAATAATTAGCCTAATAAAGGTACATTTTTTCATGGTTGAGGTCGAGATAGGGGCATAATCCATGGTGTCTAAATTCATGGTCGATGAAGGTTGGGTGAGAATACATTTTGAAGATGTTTTTCATATATCTGATGTTGAGAAAATAGTGATATATTTTAAGATGCTTATTCTAAAGGAAACTCCTAATATTTTAATTGAGTTATATTAGTAACTTTATTTGTTTTTTCAAAGGAGGATTTTTTGTTAACAAGTTATAGGATCCACTAGCTATATGACCCTTAATTTCATAGTATTCAATAAAGAAATAAATCTTGTGTTTTACTCAACTACTATTGTATAATTTTTTGAAACTCCATCATACAAAAATGACAACAAATGATAACTATTTAAGAATATGTGATTTGTTCTTCGTCTGTCAAACAAGAGGCAAATAAACAGGTTTTTATTAATATGATATTTCTTGAAAGGAGATTATGATTTTGGGTCAGAGAGATCCATCAGACATTCATAGCATCCTTATATGAGGGATGTTAGTTAGAGAGGGACCATTATGAGTTGACATGCTTTCCGAACATGCTATATTTAATGAGTGGGTAATGTTAGTGAGATTCAATTATACATAAGTTAAAGTGGAAATTTATGAAATGAATCATGAAATATATGATGTGGAATACAAATTGAATGATATCATTTTTAAAGAAAAGAAATATTGATGTATGAAACATAGTTTCCAAAATATATTACCAAGTGATTTTTACTTTTAAAAGAGGCTCAATCACAAGAAATATTTTTGAAAACATATGTGTAGTAAAACATAATTTATATTTTCATTGATGAATGTTACGCAAATAGGTGGTGATGTAGTTTTTCTTGGTAACAACACTATTAGGGGTGCGTATTATAATAAGAATGGTAGTTTTGATTTAATTCATGTAATAAGAGAAATAATTTGATGAACAGAGTAAATTTTCATGTGTAGTTCAATGGATTAGTCATATTTCGTAGTGGGGGATCTCAGACAAATGAATATGAATATCAGCCTAAGTGACTAAAAAATAAACCCTGTTAGTGTAGAATTATCTTGATTGTCACGTTATGGTCAACGAAATTGAATGGGGTGGAAGGTGATCATAATTAGAGGGTGGTAAAGGTCCTCGCTATTTAGAATGATTTTTTTTGTTTTACATCACGTAATGAGAATGAGGAGAGGGAAAATAATTAATATATTTGATTTACCTTTTCTTGAACTTATTTATTAAATGAGAATGAAATTGTTTTTCAATACCTTGGGGTGAGACATTCATTTTATTCTATTTCCATTTTATTCATTACTTATATCCAAAACCAATATGTGAAGTTTCAAGTAAAAGTCATCATTTTTATCAGGTTTTTTCATATATGTATTTAATCAAAAATGCATTTTTTTTCTTATTTCCTTTTGATGTTTATAGTCATTCTATTCAAAAATAATATTTCCTTAGTGAGTTAGTGTAGTATCAAAGGGATTTTGAAATTTATTTGAATGGAGGTCCTTGTTCAGTCTTGATACCATACATGATTTCCATTAGAAGGGGGAATGTATTTTGATGTCATAATTCACTGACCACCCCTATCTAAGTATCAAACCACCTTGGTGTGAAAGGAGCTACAAAGGTACAATATAAAAAAGAGGATTTTGGAATCAAAGCTGGATAAATGGAGTGATTTATATATATTCCTAATATAAAAGATCTATAAATATCTATATATCCCAAAAAACTGGGAAACAAGGCTTGCATATTTCTAATATGTGGTGTGTTAGGTGACTGACAAAAAATGGGATGACATATCTTGTGGGAATTCTACAAAATAGGGGAAATTGTTTTATGGATCCCTCTTTGTGATATAACTTAGATTGGGTTTGAAGGTCACTTGGGGCCTGATGTGCATAGTTTAGGGTCATGGGGTTTAAACCTAATGACTGGTACTAGCTTATGTTCATAAATATTATACTAATTTTTGTGAGAAAACATATCCATATTGTGTGCATTCGACATGGACTGAATGAATGGTCCCATATAAGGCCTAGTGAGATCATGGTTAGAATAAGAGTCCTCACATATAGTTGTATGAATGATTTAGTTTATATGTTTGGGCCATTAAATGCAGTATTACATCATGATGATTAGATGAGGTATACTAATATAATATCATGGATCTTGTACCAATGTAACAATATTCATCAAACAAGTATGCATGGAATTAAAGAGGGCATGAACCCATCGTGAATAGGGTGAGAATTATTCATTTCACTAAACATTCATCTTGAAAAAAGTATTTGATCATTTCACAGTCATGATGATTTGAAAATGGTCATTATTGGTAGGAATATATGATACAAAATGTAATTCCAAAAAGAAATCAATGCAAGTCACATCCCATGATAATTTGTAAGAATTTTATTGTTATGAAACACATAAAAAGATCTTGTTTGTCCAGACCATGTGGGAACAGACCCTAGGTTGATAAATAAAACAACATCATCCATGATTATTGTAAGAATAAATGAGTGGTGTGGTAATTCCCCTATCACAGGGAAGAGATCTGTAGGGGAAATGAGATGCTGGTATGAGAAGTTCCCAACAAAAAAAATTAATCGACACACGTGAATGCAAAAATGATAAAAACAAAATAATTTTATAATGCTCCCTAGAAAAAAGGATTTATTAATGAAGTAAATTAAAACATCTGGGAATTCAACCACAACATGGGGTGACATCGGTTTTTATATGAAGAATTACCATGTTCAATACCCATGTTCCATTAACACATCGGTAATTTATGAGTAAAAAAGATACTTGATTGACCATTGAAAATGTATTCTACAAGGGAACCATCGTCATTAATAAGAGAACCTGTAATACATATACCATGGATTGGAGGTGATCTAGTTTAGCAAGACACCATTTTTTGGGGGGACCATTTGGATTCAGAAGATAAACAATATAACAAATCATGGAAGACGAAATGTTTAAATTAAAACAAGGGGAGATGTTGGTGGGGATCCCAATGCTTTGATAGACAAACCATTCTGCACCTGAACTCACATAATTGGAATATCAATGGGAATAATTCAAAATAATTATCAATGATATGGATCCAGAATAGATTAATTGATTGGCTAGACCTAGATTACAATATCTGCATGACTCTATATGTTGCATAAAATAGGAATACTGGAATATTTAATTCCAAAAATTAGTGTGGAAAGAGGTAGGGCCTAGAGGGTTGTCCTTCCATGTGAGGGATAAGGGGAAACATAGTTTTATATCATGAAATGTGTATTTAGAATATATATATTATTATCATTTTGTAGGGATGATGGACATGTTGTTTGTGAAAATTCATTAATGAGTATGTGTCACATAGTTTTATTTCCAACGAGGTTGATGTTTTCATGTAGTTTAACCCCATGATACCTGGATGTCTTGTAGAATCCTCATCTATAAAAAAACAATGCTAACCCAAACCTGATATAGATATAAGAAGTCATGAATTGGTAATGTAAAAAAATTGAATCATAGAAAGGGTGTTTCATGAATTGTTGGGGAATAGGGCTTGTGTTTCTTGTTGATTAACGTCATATAGATCGGTCCAATATTAGTTTCAAATAGGTTATAGATTTTGGAAAAAAATGTGAATATTCAGAAATTTTTTTAAAATATTAAAAGAGTTTATGAAATATTCATTAATGATATAAAAATGGGTTTTTTTCACCACATAATCATTATTGAAACTAGTTACACACATTTTATTGTGATCATGATTAGACCAGACGAGGGACATAGTGTGTCTCAAAGTTTGGGGGGTTACCAATATACATAAGACCACCAGAGAAAAGCTTGTTATATGAAATACTGAATTCATAGGATCCTACCTTGTCACATGGGAGTGAATGATAAAGGAAAGTGTATGTCGAGTTGAGTGCACCTCAATAATTTCATCTTTCTTTTACAACATGTGCATGTGCACAAGTGAGGTATCATTGAGGTTGTTGGGTTTTAGTCGAACAGTATGAAAGTGTATTATGTAAATCGAGACACAAATGACTTAGATAAGAAATGGAGATGGCATGTGGGATAATAATTCATATAGACACTGTTTAAATATAGTATCCAATATCACTCTACCAAGGATTAGAATAAATAATTGAGGGTCAACCAATGAGTATATTTTCAAAACACTGGAATCATCACCTATTTTAAAAAATCCTTAGAGTATTATAAAAAATATTTATCGTGAGTATGTATAAAAAGGTACCATCTGTTCTAGGGAATCCTATTCATATGTGGTTGTTTTATGGGATCAATGTTGAAGAAGGCCAAAAGTGTGATGGTTAATTAGGAAATATTTGAGTGATCTTTGACACTCTACGAATTACACAACATTGCATTTGAGGAGATTTTGGGGTCATATCATCCTAATAGTGAGCAAAACCCATTCATGTGTATAATGGTATTGAAATATATCAGTGACTTGGTAGAACATAGAATATAGGATCTAGGGGTCTCATTATACCCTAAGGAATAGGTTATTAAGCCCCATTTATATCATAATCATAGTGTAGTTGAAGACTGAAACTAATGTATAATGTCCTCTTATCCATGTTCAAAAGTGTCACATAGTTGTACATCATGTTATTGGTACACAATCCATTATATTTAATTTTTCATGGAAGGATGTTCTTCTATCCTTTTAAATCATAATACATTGGTAGAAAACAATAATGAAAGGCAGTCAAAAATATTTTTAAATGAATTAATAAGAATCTATTTTTGGGGATGTAAACCCAAAAATATTTCAATTCATTTAAAAAAGTGTGTAATATTTTTCACTAAAACATTATCTACTGAATATAGTATTCATCAAGGGTTTTTTTCGAGGAATATAGATGATCTTATAGTTAAAATAATGAGATAGTTATATAATAATTATTACATAAGTACATACATTGGTGAGATTCATGGAAAATACAATGAACGTAAGAGGTGTTTAATAGAATAAAAATGTAATAATATACCAAACCTACATGAACAATAATATCAAAGGGTCTAATATTCCTAGGGATTTACATTCTCTTCTGGTGGATTCTTATAACCATCTTCTATATAAAATTTCATCAAATTTCAATCTCACTAACTTTAAATTTAATATTTCAATGATTATTTTCAATATAAAATTTCATTTCACTTTGGTATACCGTGGATATTTTATTGAATAGTCAAGACCTTCAATTTCATTTTCAAAGATAACTATACTTTGAATATATTTCAATTTGAATTTCATCCCAACATTTTAGAGTTATATACTTATTTATACATAATTAATTACAATGCGAAACATGAATGCTCAAGTAAATGATATTGTTTTATGAATAAGAGATGAGATGATTTTAGTAGTACCAACCATCTATGAAAATACATAGAATAAGAGTTAATAATATCTTATTTGGTTTGAATATTTCTTTTATACATTCCATCAATGTGAGGATGACATGATGTAGTAAAATAGAAGTTAGAATCATAATCATAATAAATATATATCCATTGAGGTAAACCATAGATCTTAATTAGATAAAATGAAATGTGGCATTACATAAAACTTTACCACTTATTTAATTTATATTTTTTAATTTTTTTTGAGATTTTAATATTATATTATAGTAATAATGTATAATAATTTTGTAAGTTGATCAACTACAACCGAAATTTCATTATATACTGTTCTCTATTTTGGGATTCCATTGATAAAACCCATTTTGATGTTTTCTAATTGACATTCTAGTTTGGTTAAATTCTTGTAACATCCCCTTAGACATTATTATTCACCCATAACATCCAAAAATAGCATGTACCCCAAAACATACATTTAAATATGTCTCTACATTTTCTCCCACAATAAATATTCATTACTATATATACACATATACATACGTAGAATATGAATATATAAGGTTGAACTATGAGATTTATACAACATCTAGTTCATAATATATGTTATAGACAAGACACATACATGTTAATTTAGCCATATCAATCACAGAAAACCATGTTATAACTCAAGAATATTTCATATATTCAGTTACCTTCCCAAATTAATATTCTACACCACATTAATAATCACATGAAGGGATAGTTAGAAAATCATTTCTGAAATATAATATTTTACATAATCTATAAATATATCTATATAAAACCATTAACAAAAGTTGAATCCTTTCTGATCCTCATCATAGATAACCTAACATTACATTTTTGAATAAAACCATCTACCAAATTACTTTTTTCCCTTGGGTGGTAAGGAATTCTTCATTCATAATCTTTAATCCAACTCAACTATGTTCTGATGTTAATATTCTTCTCTTTATGAATGATTTTATGCAATAATATTTTATGACTAGTATTTATAAATCCCCTTTCTCTATAATGATTATTATTTCAGATATTTTACTAAAATGTTACAGAATCAAACTACATATCATATGTTGGAAAATTTTTCTCATGGTCCATCAAATTTCATGTCCCAAAATATGTCACCAAATATTTATACAGGACAATTTTTCCCATCAATTCATATGTTCATAACTATAGATCACAAACCTCTCTCCATTATTGTGTAGTGTACGAATAGGTGCGATGATAAATATTTGGTTCAGTTTCTTCATATTTCCCATAGATTTATCTATCAAATGAAACTAGGATCCTATTCTATTTAATGTGGCGATTAGATTTGGAATTAATGATAAACTATACATAAATTACATGTTATATCTATCCAATCTATGAAAACTATGTACCTCAGAAAAATTGGATGGTATATTCCTCTATTTAAGAACATATTCCTATTATGGATTGACAAATACACCCTCTCTTGCGATTATATATCCCAATAATTAAACAATATACTAAAAATAATTTCACATTGTTAATTTTTCATTTAGTTTCTCCTTCCATATGGTATTTACTATATTCATCAAGTGATATTAAACTTTTTAATTTATCTTACAATATACAATAATATCACTTACATGACTACCACAAACTGATCATTGTAATCTTCAATTTGTCTATTCATTAAATCCATACTGATAAAAGAAAATATAATAAGACTAAATGGAATCCTTATGAGTTCAAGGTTTATATAATGAATTTTTATGGATGAATTTTGTATATCTTTACTTTTATCCATAAACTAATTTTATCCAGGTAAATGATAAATCTTAAAATAATATTCATAACAACAATATTGCTAAACTAAATCATAAATATGGGGGATATGATACATATTATTGTATTTGTTCTATTATTATATCGATATTTAGTACAGAGTCCCATTTATTTATAATTATTCTTAACAAAAATATAGGGTGCACCCCGTGTTCATTTAAATGTATGAATTAATCATGTATTAGTTATTTTAATATTTAATTCTAATATATCAATTGACCCCATTCTGTAAGTATTTTTTGAAATTGATTATGCACTATGAATGAGATATATTAAAACTCAACATCAGGCTTCATTGAAAGGATTGGACGCACTTTTGGAAGAAAATCAAAAATATCTCATACAAAAACATTAAATTCAATGTTATTTTTCTCCCAAACCATATGAGATAATCACGCATTTTAAATTGAAATCAATAATCATATATTTATATAATTTTTATTAATATTTCTTATTTATCATTACACTAATTGAAAATTAATTTTTTCTTTTTAATATCATATATCACTTCCATTCCAGGGTAATTCATTTGGAAAATATGCAATTAAATCCAATCCATGAATAAGATGACATCATATTAAACTGAATGCTGATTAATGATATTTTAATTGGTCGCATTTTCACATACCTAAATTGGATAAGACTAAAATACATTAGATGAAATCATTATTCCGTTATATGTTTTCCCTACAAATTAAACATATAATAGTTGATGACATGAGTAAACATCCCATGACACATTTTTTAATATATAATAATTCAAATAACTAAGATCAAATATCATACAAAAATATTTGGGCACACCTATTACAATATAAACATATTTGTTTTATCATAAATCCATTATTAATCATAAAAATTAATGCATTATCATCAATCATAGTTATGCATATTAATCCATTATATAATCATGAAAATCATTCATTGGATATTTTAATCCTGTTGTTTTTTCAATATAAGATTCCTTTGGATTATCCTAGGATATACAAGGTCATTATCATTTCAAATACATCATAATGTTTCATTAATAACTTTTAATTTAACCCAATTATATCATCTGGGATTCTCAATCTGGGTGTACTGCAAGGAACACTTACAATTCAGTAAAACGAGTTTTTAGATATAAAACTCCAACTCTCTTAATGGTTATAACACATTTATGTATATTTTCTAAATCTAGGTCCACTTATCTTATGTATACAAAGAAATATTACTAGGAAACCTATTTAATCATACCATATATAATAATTATGATGTTACCTGATAAATAGGATAATCCACAGTATTTTCACCATGGTTCTATGATCCTTATTTCTAATAATTGACTAAACATTTCCTCTAATACAAACTATATTGATCAGTAGATTTCATACATAGATATTATATTTGGGTTGATAAATATTCATTAAATATAAAAAATTCAAACCTAAGATATATATATATATATATGTATTCTATCATTGGAGACAACATATGGAATAATCATATTTCATGAATAATCATAAGGATTACATAAAAAATCATCCAAAATATAACTATTTTTAGATACCCACAACTTAAAATCTTTCATTATAACCATTGAAAGGGGAAATAATAAATATTGATCTTATATTCCAATGGGTGTTAAATAAGGTACATATTGATGATCACATAAGAATAACATGATTTTAATTGTTTGATAAAATAAGTAGACCATTTGAAAACCACTTGCAATATATAATTTATCTAAATATTGAGTCATGGAATGAGTCTTCAGAGTTAAGAATAAATTAATAATAATGGATTTTTAAAACATGATCCATGTTACTTGGTTTATACAATTAGATTGATGTTTTTGTAATAAAAATAACCATAAATAACAATTCCTTTGTAGTTAAGGATTAATTACCAGAAAATCATAGTGGGATTTCTTCCCTCCCTAATCTATCATATCATTAGCTGAGCTTAATACATATAACATTTATATTAAATAGCATCAATTACAAAAGAGGGCTCACTCGATATTATAGTCCTTATTATCTCATGAGATATCCATCATTTTACAATAAGATAAAGGGATATATTATTCATGGTATACCCATCACACAATAATAATTCATATTCCTTTGTTCCACGAGATCAAAAACCTATAACAATATATCATAACCTCTAAAATTGTAATGGTTTTTATAAATATTTCCACATTTAAAAATATCATATCTCATTTTAAATTATTATATTTCATAAACATCACAATACAATAGCCATAAACTATCTAGATATTGAATAAAGATTGTATTACAAGATCATATCCCTAAAACACATATATAACATCAGAGGATTTCATTGTAGATGAAAATTAATTTTAAATTTATGTATAATATTTATCGAGAAATATATCTTTTTTATTTTGTAATTCCTTATTAAATATTTAAAAATTTCTCCACTATTAATGAAATAAATTATTTTAAAGGAACCATGGAATCATGTTTTAGATTCATCAAAACACTGATCGATTATGAAGGTGGGAAATTCATTTCATTTATTATAGGTTAAAATAATGCTTCCTTTTTTTTCGTTAAAAAATTATAAGCACCTCATTTACAAAATTAAATGAGGAATCCTCTTAAATAATATTTTTAATAGTTACAAAATGATAAAAACACATTAAAATAGTAAGAGAGTATTAAAAATTTTATTGATATTATTTTAATGATAACATGTACATCAAGAAAAAATAAACCTAAACAAATATCATATAATGTTTTTTTCATCAAAACATTTTCTTAATCATCTACATTAACAATAAGGGAAATAGTAGAATTTTTGTAAAAGTTCCATGAAAAACCATATCATAAGACAATTTATTATATTATTGAGAGGTAGAAAATTAATTTTTATAATAATAAACATAATTATAAACAATCATGAAATCAATAATATCGTAACATATAACTCTTTTCTAATTTTTTTCTTTCATAAAATGAAACATGACCTTTGATTCCTCATTTGGTGTCCCTTAGAATGATTATTTTATATAAATGGAATAGTATTTAAAAAAATACCCACCACATCATGGATAGGTTTTTTATAATTGAATTTTTTATTTAATGGTTGAGATTGGTGGATGATATTATATTAATGATGTTAATAGAGGGGTGTCCATTTTTTACCGGGGGAGAGGAAACACATATAATTTCATGAAATATGAAAATTTTATTAATTATTTTTCATATTAAATGATTAAATTTTTTTATTTTTTTAATGTGTTATATGATGAGGATGAAATATGACCAGACAAAATCAATTATACTAGTTTAATTTTAAAACCAACCCTGATCTCATTCCCCCAACTACCCTCTTTCTTGGTATACTCATTTTAACTTAAACATTGGTGTTTTTATTTTTTTCATTTTTAATGCGCAATAATGAAATATAATTTATAAAAAAATTTAATATTGATATCAAAAATTGAATATGTTTTTTAAAATAAAATTAAAATAAAATAGTAGAATTAAATTAAAAATTAAATTTTCATGTTACTAAGAAATTTAGTTTCCAATGAAATTATATTCTTACCTATAAATATTTTTACACCAAAATATAACATTGAATCAATTATAATGACCAATATTCTTTTAGTAATATTTTTAATGAATTAATTTCACTTTCAAGTCATTTGAAAACAAAATGGAACTCTTTATGTTATTTAAATTAAACCATAGTATTAAATTAAAATCATTGATTCTTATTATTTAAGGAAAAATGAATATGTTTATAAAATTCTCAAAAAAAAAACTCAATGATATTTATTATGTTATTTTTAAAAAAATGAAGATCATATTTTCAAATACATTGTATAGTTTTTACATATATTATATATATTATTTTCCCACAATGGGTAACTATATCTATTTTAGAGAAATGATTTATTTTTTTGTAACATATTTACATTGTAATAAAATGAGTACATGCTTATAAATATTCATGAATTATAAAAAATATATACATATTTTTAATAGTTGTGATTTTACTTACAATTCTATCATAATGGTTAGGTAGAAACATTGTACTTTTTATTGTAAATCTTGACTCATTATTGTGTGTATAAAAATATTTGGAAGAAATTATATTTACTTGAAAAGAATTATATCAAAAAATAACAGAGTATCTTACCCACCTCATACAAATTGATTTAATATCTCGTTATTCATTCTTGTTAATCATAAATATCATTACGAATTAACTAATTTTTACCCTTTATTGGTGGTATTTCCATTGTCCCATACATTATGGAGTATTTAGTCTCATTAGTGGAATTATGGGGCATCATCCAACTAGAGTAGATGTAATATTAGAGCATAGTTTTCCAAATGTTCTCGTTTTTACCTATAATATTCTACATTATGTTTTAGGAGGTATTTTAACGCATAAATTTATTAATTTGACTATAATTGATTGAATATTGTGTGATTTTACTGGGTGTTATACATAGCATACAAACCATTCTTCTTGTAAACTCTAAAATTTGTGTTTTGTTGAATAATAATGATGTGGGGATAAGAAAATTCACTGTCAATCTATTTTGGATGTTCAGGGGATTAAAAAGCCTTCCAAACCATTACCATCATCTAAAGAGTTAGTAGTAGTGTCCTAACACATCCCAGTGGGGCCTGCGATGTGAGTCCCCATGCCCACCTCTAATAGGCCAGGGGTAGGTGACTTGCACCGAGTTTGCATATTACTAAAATGTGAGACATTTCCTGAGAACCTGTACAAAAGCACACATCTCCAAATTCCAAAATTACTGAAATTTCAAAACATCTATGTAACAAAAATAAACTCAAAAAACTAATCCTATAAAACAGAGTACGACAGAATGTAATGTACTATTGGTAAACTGGGCTAAAATACAATCACAAAAAAAAACTAGAGTCTGAAATCTGCTAAGTCCAACCAGTAAACATAAATAAGAACTCAGACTGCTCCTTACCTCCCAAGGAACACCTCGGCCTGTATGGAATGTAGAAAGATTCGTCTCGCCTCAGTCCACCTGGACTCTATCTAAAGGAAGCTCATTTGCACAAGACATGATACGTTCGGGCAGAGCGCGTGTAGGGGTGTGTATAAAAATACTAAGTAGAGGAACCAGAAATTCTCAAAGAAATACACAATGGAAAGTAATAGTAAAATCTATACATTATATGTATAAATAATATATAATTGTAGAATAAAAACCATATATATACAAACCTTAGACCTGTTGTCAAGAAACAAGTCACACAGCCACACACCCCCACTACGGATTTAGCTCGAAGATTACAGGAAGCAATTGTTCCGAGAAAGATCACTCCATGAGTCTTAGGGATGTTTTGATGTCAATCATAGAAGTACTATCCATCATTAAATGTCATTATAGGTAGATACACTCATTAAGGAAGACACACTCTTCAGTGGGAAGATTATGATAGATAGATACACTCATTATGGGAGACACACTCTTGAGTGGGAAAGATCATCATACACAAATGAGGATCACTACCAGGGCTATGGTGGATACCACATCTTATCTGTATTCACCATCTATGTAGATGATCAACACCAGATAGAGTTGGTCTCATTGATTCTTGAATCTACATAGGTTCATTAAAGGATATAGGATCTCAGTTTTGGCCTTTCGGAGGGATGCCGACTCTATCGTATAAAATCCTAAAAAAGGGATCATACTCCAATAGAAGGAAATGATGTAAGACATTAATGAGAATGAGAATATGGGGACTAACTCAAATGAATCTTTTCTGAGGTATGGTGGAAAAGAGGACCATTACATTTTCCAAAAAGTACATGGTGTGTTGAAAAAATACATGCCTTGTCGTCTGGCCCCGTGTACTTCTCGTGTACAACAACCCATGTCGTAAGGCCGTTCATGTAGAGAAAGTGAGTACATAGTGTGTAGTATGGTGTAAATGTCATTTCTGAGGGACTGGGGTCAGATCTGTGTACACTGGCCACATGCCCGTACATGGCCTCAACCCATGTGTGCCAACCCATGTATTCAGTACATGGGGTGACCTGCGATTTTGGCCTCACTTGGCCGTTTGGTGGAGTAGAAAATTGTGTACTACATCCCATGTTCGTGAATCCCCTGGACACAGGCTGAGTCCCACATAGCTTCTTTTTCCATCCTTCTAAGGGTCCACACGTCATGTTCTGAAGCCATATAGTCCATCTTGATTCTATGTATTTCCAAGAATACATGCCGATCATCCGGGAAGGTCCAACAGGCCGTGTGAACAGGGTGACACGCTATGTGATAGCTGTATGACTACCAAAACCCTTTCTTTCACTTATGTTGACCACATTGTGTTTTATTCAAGAGTAAACTCCATGTATTCTGGAAATTTCCAGAATCACAGACATCCCCCATCGTGCCTTTCGAGATGCCATGTTCATCTATCTGGTCGTCCAATTTCCAAGAAACTCATGGGTTTTGGTCACCCCAACACCAAGAATCAGATTACATTTTTTGGGACTCTGATCAGTTCTAAAAACATGTAATGATCCACCCTCTTGAAGAATGCTTGATGAACGAACATTCTTGATCGGATCTGATTCACCATCCACTATTGTCATTGAACCTCTTCTAGGTCGTTGTGATTTTTGATATTCAATTAGGGATCATTTCACCACAAAATAAAATGGCAACAGTCCATTATTTCACACCGTGCAAAGAACGTGAAGAACGCATGAGGAAATGAAAGGGGGAAGAAATCCAGTAAGAAAAATCAAGGAACGAACCTCCTTTGTCATTTCTCACGGCACAAATCTGATCCTGTTAGTACGATTGAATGAAGTAGAAATCAAAAACTACAACATAAAATGGATTAATTCCCCAAAATCAACCCAGTAAAACCCTCCCGCAAGAACGTACGAATATGTGGATCAACCTGTATGTGGTTTATCCAAGTTAGTCGATTAAATTCATAAAAAAAGAGATTCGAAATAACAACCCCAACCACAAAAGTGATCGATCACATATGATGGGGTCGTGCTGTCATCATCTTCATGATTCTTCAACCCGTTGGTGCAGAGATTTTCGACATTGATTTGTCATCATTTGTGACCGAGTGTTTTCTTCTAGGCTCTATGGATTCTATTGAGTTTTCACATAATTTCTCATCAATGACCATCATTCAATTAACCCATTAAAATGTTAAATCACATTTTGGAATTCCATCAAGCTGTGGCATTAATGAGTCAAGCTATCATTTATGAGTCATTATGAGATGGAATTAATTATTAAAAAGCTACCCCATAATTGTGCCGCAAAAAATGTTTCCAAATAAAAATAAAATAATCTATACCATTTATTTTACTTTATTTACTAAAAATGTAAAAAATTTACTTTTTCCCTCAACCCACACTGGTTGAGGTTTGACCTGTTCATAGGTAACATCGTCTTCCTCGATGCAATGGTGTCCTCGGATTTTTAATTCAGGCATCTGATTGGAGACGTCCACAACCATGCAATATATCCTACTTATAAAACATAAAAATTGTTTGAACCTTCATTCTGGGATCATTGGGCCTCTGCACGATTCATCGTCTCTGCGACAGGTCTCATAATAATTCCATATAATATTTAAAAAAAATATACATGAAAAATCAAACACATTATATTCTACCTACCTTGGGGCTTGGCGTCCTTGAAAATCCAAAACAAGAATACTCAAAAGGATGTGGGTACTAGGAATATATTTGAGTCACCCTATCCCACGTGCTCTCTTGATGATTCTTGTGCTTCCACCGAACACGCACCAAGGGAATCGATCACCCACTATGGATCATCTCATGCCGATCCTTGATCACCAATGGGTACTCAGCAATGGTCACTCCATCCTTCATGTCCAGCTCGCCCCAGATGATGACATGCGATGGGAAATGCACATAACTCCTTAGTTACTTCACATGTAAGACATCATGTACCCAATTCAACTGTGGAGGTAGTTCCAGGAGGTACGCCACCTCGCCAACTCTTGATAGTATCTAGAATGGTCTGACGAACCTCAGTGATAACTTTCTGCCTTGGCCAAATCATCATAACCCTCATCGAGGTGAGACCTGATGAAATATGTGGTCTCCCTCCTCAAACTCCAGATGTCTCCCTCAACTATCAGCATAAGACTTCTACTGGATCGGTGCAGTCTTCATCCACTCCCGGATGATCTGCACTATCTCGGTGTTAGCTCAATCCAACTCTGGACCCATTAGTGCCGACACTCTGGGGTCGGTACAGTATAGTGGTGACCCGTAGGGTACCCCATATAAAGCCTCAAAATGTTCCATGACAATGGTGGAGTTGTTTCTATTGTTTTATGAAAACTCTAACAGTGGTAGGTGGTTCTCCCAACTGTGAAAAATTCCAAGATACAGGCCTGCAACATATCCTCTAGAACCTGAATGTTCATCTTCATCTGACCATCTGTCTGGGGATGAAATGTTGTGCTCAATCGTAGCTCAGCCCCAATGGACTCCTACAATACCATCCCCAACTGGGATTTGAAGAGGGCATCTCAGTCTGAGACTATTGTATAAGGTATACCATGAAGACGAATTATATGCTACACGTAGAGGCGTCCCAAGAACTCAATAGAACTCTTCTCCCAGATAGTTAGGATGTGGGGTGACATGTTGAGTCGGTCAATGATCACCTAGATTGATTCATGAACATTGGAAGTTCATCGAATTCATGTCATAATGTTCATCGACATTCCATCCCACATCCACTTTGGGAATTCCAGGGGTGAGAAAATCCCACAGGAACCTAGAGCTCTACCTTCACCTGATGGCTTGTGAGGCATCGTGAAATGAACTCTGCTATTGTCTTCTTCATGATTGACCACCAAAACTATCACTAAAGATCCTGGTAAATCTTTTACACTCCAGGATGAACTGCCAACGGGGATGTATGAAACTCCCTTAGGACCTCTTCCTGAAATTCTATTGGTAGAATAGTGCATCCTATGAAAATAAGTATGTGCTCTCCACCTTGTTAAATCCATCTGGGGCATGTGTTTTGGACAACATAGTAGGTAATTCCTCACAGTTAAAATCCACAAGGTATGCTTACCTAACATGTTGGAAGAGAGTATGGGTGAAATCCATCGACTGCAAGTATGTTGCATCCTCCACATCCATAAAGGATAACTGTAACGTGGAGAACATCTCTCTTGCCTCACTCAACAGCTGCGGGAACATCATTCTGCTAATAGAATCTACCAAATTTTTCCCCTTCCTAGGATTATTGATGATATCTAAATCATTATACTAGAGGAACTCTAGCTAACACCTCTTCCTTTTATTCAGATCCTTCAGCGGGAAGATGTACTTGAGGCTCTTGTAGTCCGAGTAGATGATGAATCGCTCGCCCATAAGGTAGGGTCGCCACATAATCAATCCAAAGAAATCCATAGTCAACTCAAGTTCATGTTTTGAATGTTTTTTCTCAAGTGGACTAAGCTATCAAGAACCATAACCAATATCTTTCTACCTCTACATCAAGACATAGCCATGTCCGGTCCCTGATTCTTCTAAGAAAACTATGTACTTGACACCATCCTATGGCAATCTCAAGATTGCGGCACTCGTCAAACTCTTTCTCAACTTCTCGAAATCCTATTAGACCTTCTCCGTCCACATGATGGGTTTCCCCTTCTTAGTCATGGATATCATCGGTGCAGATATTCGAGAGAAATCAGGAATGAATATCTGCTAATATCCTCAATACCGAAGGAAGCTTCGAACCTCCGTCACACTCTGAGGTGGCCCCCATGCTAACGCAGCCTCCACCTTGGCTTGGTCCATTAATACACCATCTTCTGAGATGACATGTCCAAAAAAGTGTACCCCCTAAATCCATAAAAGAAACTTCAAGATCTTCCCATAAATATGCTGCTCCCGGAGTACATCTAGATCAATCAACATGTGTATCGTGTGCTCCTCCTCTACCACTGAGTACATGGGGATGATATTGATGAAGAAATCTATGAACCGACCCATGTATGGCATAAAGATTTGGTTCATCAGTCCCATGAACATAGAAGGGGAATTTTCAATGCCGAAAGGCATCACCAAGTACTCATAGTGACAGTAGCATTATATAAAAGTTGTCTTTTGTATATCCTTATCTCGTACTCGTAACTGGTGATAATCTGATCAATGTTCAACCTTCATGAACCCTTGTGACCCTCTTAGCTGATCGAATTGGTCGTAAATTTCTCAGTACCAGCTACCTTTTCTTCTCTGTTACTCGATTCAAGGGCCAGTAATCCACACATGACATCAAACTCCCATCTGCATTATTGGAAATCAAGACTGGGGCTGCCCAGGATGAAATGATGGGTCTCATGAATCCCTTTCTTTACAAATCATCTAATTGTACCCTCATATCATGAATTTCTATGGGATCCATCCGATATGCTGAAGAGGGAATCAGTGTCATCCCTATGTGTAAGTCGATGAAAAAGTGGATTTCCCAGAGGGGAGGTAATCCTGGAACATCATCATTAAAGACTCCCTCATACTCCGCCAATACTGCTTAGAACTTAGAGCTCACAACTTCTACTACTCTGAGGGTAAGGCTATACATCCCATGAGTTCTCATCTACAGCCTTATATACATGATAACATTATGTGTGGCCTGTGACTTCTTTTCTATGACAATGGATAACCTTGTCCCATCAAATTGGACACAATGCACTTTTCACCTAAAATAGTCGATCTCGTAATGGACTGAGGTTAACCAATCCATACTGAGAATGAAGTTATATATCCTCGACACTTACACCAAGAGTTTTTAACCAAAAAACTCTCCTACAAGGTCATGATCACAGTATCAGCAAATGTGTGTGATCATTGAGTCTCCTCCCGCAGGTGTCTCCAAGTGTAAGGATCGAGTCAACCGTTCTTCCAGAATCTAATGATTTTGCACGAGAAGTGAGGTAATGATGGAATTATAGGAACCTATGTCTATAATTACAATATCTAATGTAGAGAAGACATAGACCATTCCTCTTATCATCCTTGGAGAACATGCGTCATACACCACAACCACAAACAGTTGTCCCGGCCCTTGTCCCCTAGCTCCCTGAACCTGGTGCAGACCTCATGGGGGTGATAGAGGAAGTAAGTCGAAGCGTATCTCACCACACGCTTCTCTAGTTGCTGCTATGCCATGTCCGCCACCTAGAGGGTCTGTCTTCTCAACTCTCTACCGCTTCCTTAGTTTCCCAACCACATCTCCCCTGTCAGCATCTTGATGGGTCGAAAAGTCTTTATCATGATGTCCCTTACAAACGCATGCATAACACCACTTATCCCTTGGATGACTGGATCCAGACTGAAAGCACTGGACAGTTAATCCTTTTCCAAGGATCCTCCTATAACGTCTCCCACATCATGATCCATATGTCTGACATTGTCTCCCTACTGTCGAGGTCACCAGACCTGTCTACTTGGTGTTCACTGTTGTCAGTTGTATATACTCCACCAATAAGCTCTCGATCACCAAGGCCTTCTTGAGAACTCCATCATATGTTGAAATGAATAGAGGAATGACATTATCTATATGTCTTCTATTAATAATCGCTCAACGGTCTGTGTACTAATTTAGTAATCCCTGACCATATCCATCAAGTACTAGGCGAGGTTGGTGAACCTCGATGTATAGTCAGCAACCACCAAACTGCCCTGCTGGAGCTGAAGAAGCTCCTAGATGTTCAAAACTCTTAGGGTAAATGGATCGAAATCTTCAATGAATATTCACTCGAACTCCATCCATGATAGAGTCTACTCATTGTGAGTCTGTGTGGTCAGAATCCACCATCGTCCGATCAAACCCTGAAGAAGGCTCAATCCTAGGAACTCCATTTGGTCTACTTGTGTCCTCACGAGATGGAAAAATCTAGACACCACCTTAAGCCAGTCCTCATACACCTGAGGGTCATGATCTCCTTGGAACCCGAGGGGTCTCTATTTATAGAACTCCTGTAGTGCACTTGTCTTATGCTCCTCGTCAGTTGGTACTGCGGGTACCACATGCTTCTCCACTGGTGGTGGCATAGCAAATGCAGCACCTAGTGGAAAGGCCTGGGGAACTGGTCCCAGTATCAAAGCATCATCACTGAGGGGGTCATCCCTATGATCGTGTAGCGCATTCCTAGCAGGTATGTGTCACGTAGGCATCAAATAAAGAAACAAGATACACTAGGAGTATATCTAGACAGTTGACTAAAAGGACATGGAAAACACCACCCATTCCTATATGATCTATGTACCTTTCATTTATTTCCCATAAAACAGTGTTTTCAAGTATCGAGTCGAAAATCTAGTTATCAAAGTCCTGTTTTTTGGATATGTTGGCCGCCACAGAAACATTGGTGTATCTGGCCATAAAGACGGGCTCAAAACACTAAACATTGATTCCCTAAACCAATCTCACACACTTTTGGTCCTAAGTTAGAATAGACCACCACTGATACCACTTTGTCACGTCCTGTCCCAGTGGGGCCCATGCCGTGACTCCCCATGACTACCTCCAATAGGAAATGGGCTGTTGACTATCATTGAGTTGGTATATTACTAACATGGAAGTCATTTCCTAAAAACCTATTCACACACACACATCTCCAAGACTAGAATTGATAAAATATAAAATCCACTAATGTTTAATAATACATGATTAAAACTAAACCCAATCAATAGAGTATGACAGAAATTAATGTACTATATGTAAACTAGGAAACAATACAAGCCCACAGAAAAAAAGAGTCTAATAACTGAAAGTCCAACCTATAAACACAAAGATGTAATAGGACTGATACTTGTAGATGAAGGAATGCCTCAGCCTGTGAGGATCTCAGAAAGCTCGGTCCTGTCACGGTCCGCCATAGAATCTATTAAAAGGTTTCTCATCTACTCAAGACATGACATGTGCTGGAAGATCTCGTGAAAGGGTAAGTATAACAATACTAAGTATAGGGCGCTGAAAAACAAAATTAAATACACAATGGAAAGGCAATTTCAGCTCTACACAATATATGTCTACTGATCATATAAAAGGAGAACACAATCTAGATATAACCATACCTCAGACCCATGGTCTGGAATTAAGTCACACAACTGCTCACCCCTGCTAGGGATTCGACTCGAAGATTCCACAAAGCACTCGTTCTAAGTCAACACACTCCACGAGTATGATGGCTCTAATGATTTTTGTCAGAGATGTAATGTTTGTTATGAAATGTCCCGAGAGGTAGATACACTCATTATGGGAAACACACTATTGATTGGAAAGATCACGATAGATAGATACACTCATTAAAGGAGAAACACTCATGAGTGGGAAAGATCATGATACAAATATGAAGATCCCTACCGGGGCAATGGAGGATACCATAACTCATCTTCATTCACCATATAGGTAGAGGATCAATGCCTGGTAGAGTTTTACATGTCGATGTATATCTCTAACTAGGGTTAGGAAAGGATAGAGGGTCTCACTCCGGGCCTCTCGAAGGGATACCGACTCTATCATAGAAATTCTAATAGAATGGATCATACTCATGTAGAAGGATATAATGCATGTCCTTCATGAGAATTAGAAGAACTGGCATTAGCCCAAACGAATCATTTCCGAGTTATGGCGGACAAGAGGACCATGCCATTTTCCAAAAATTACATGGTGTGTTGAAAAGTTACACAACATGTCATCTAACCCCATGTACTGTCCTTGTACCACAGCCCATGTGGTAAGGCTGGTCATGTAGAAAAAGTGATTACACAGTGTTTAGTACGGTTTACACGCAGTGTCCAAGTGACTAGGGTCCACACCATGTACACTGGTCGTGTGCCCCTACAACATCTCAACCCATGTGTGCCAACATGTGTATTCGGTAGATGGGGTGACCTATGTTACCAGCCTCGCCTGGTCATGTAATGGAGTACACAATTGTGTACTCAATCCTGGGGTCGTGTATCCCCAAAACAAACACCGAGTCCGGCGTAGTTTCTTATGTATTCCCTCTAGGGTCTACAGGCCATGTTCTAATGTCCTATATTTAATCCCATGACAATGTATTTCCTAGAATACAAGTTAAGGTTCAGGGAAGGTTCAACACTACGTGTGACAAGGGTTACACGCCCTGTGATACCCATCTGACTCCCGAAAACCTATCCCCACTGAACCGGTCCACACAACGTGTTCTTCGTATGTACACACCATGTATTCTAGAAATTTCCAAAATCATGGACTTCCACTATCACACATTTCAAGTAGCCACGTTCATTCATTTGGCCATCTGATCACCCTAAAAAACAATGGTTTTGGTCACCCCAACACCATGATGTAGATTCCATTATTTTTTAGCCTTTGATCAGCCCAAAAAACATTTAATGATCTACCCGTGCGAAGAATTCTCGAACAATGGACTTTCCCGATATGGTTCGATTAATCATCTCCCATCGTTGTTTCACATTTACAAGGTCATTGTGACATCAGATCTTAAATTTGGGATCATTACATCACAAAATGATTTCTTAATGATCCATTGTTCTTCTCGCATGAAGAACATGACGAACACACTAGGAAAGAAAGGGGGAAGAAATATAATAAAGAAAATTGAGGAACGAACCTCCGCCATCATTCATCATGACATTGATCAACTCTCATAAGTAGGTTCAAATGGGGAAGAAATCAATAAAATTTTTTAACATGGATTAATTCCCTAAAAACAACACAATAAAACCCTTCCATAAGAACATATGAATTCAAAGATCAAGAGGTTTGTTGTTGATCCGTGTTCGACCTTTAAATTCAAAAAATGGAAGGGAGTATCAAAATAATAACCCCTAACTGAAAATGGATCTATTGCTGATTATGGGGGCATGTTACCATCATCATCAAGATCCTTAAACCCGTTGGTGCAATAATTCTCAGCTTTGATTCATCGTTATTCATCACTGAGTGTTTTCTCCAAGGCTCTACGGATTCTCCAGAGTTTTCTCTACATTTTCTATTGATGACCATTATTTTATCAAACCATTAAAAATGTTAAGTGCATTTTGGAATTCCATCACTCTATGACATTAATGAGTCAATATGTTGTTTTTGAGTCATTATGACATGGAATTAATTATTAATAATATTCCCCATCATTGTGTTGTAGTGAATGTTTACATATAAAAGTAAAATAAACATTTCTATTTATATTATTTTATATTGCTGAAAACATCTGAAAATTATCTTTTTTCTTCGACCCACGCCGGTCGAGGTAAGACCCATAAATTGGTAAAGTCATCTTCTCAAAAGCAATGATGCCCTCTGATTTTTAATCTGGGAATTCGTTTGGAGATTGACACAACCACACACAAGTGCCGACTCACATAACTTAAAAAAAGTTTGGACCACCATTCTGAGATCACCAGGACTCGTAATGATGTGTCGTCTCTATACCTAGTCTAATAATAATTCAATATAAAATATAAAAAAATACACGGAAAATCTAAGACAGTACAAATAGTGGATGGAGTTGACTCACCATGAAATTTTGATCCTTGAGTGGTACTACCATAAAATTTTTACATGATGGGATTTACAATGCTAGATTATTTTTCTTCAGATAACTTTTTGAAAAAAGATGACTAGATAATCCCAAGTTGTTTTCAATGGTGAGATCCAACATTGAGGTCATATATTTGTTTATGGGTAGACTTACATTTGGATATCCCTACTCTATAATTGATTTGGTGATGGTATGGGTTGTTGTCCAATTTATGGATCTCTTAGTACACAATATGATTAGGCTATTATTTTTTCAACTGTGTCTATCCTATTCTTGAAATTAAGGTAATTTTTTATATTTCCTTCTTCTTGAGAAATATTAAATAATTCCCATCATTTGATGTTTCTTTATCTAACTAGTAAATCAGTATGATGAAAATGTATTTTAATTATCCACAAGGATATATTATTGTGGATATCAAATCATTAGTTTCATTGATGTGTCCAAACCCATTAATTTGTATCATCTTTCCTATACCTTTATAGTTTCGAATATCCTTGTAGTTGGATTCACATGAATTGAATGTATAATAATCAATATTGAGTACCCATACATGACCATTGAGAATATAATTATGTTACTAATGAAATGATGGGGGTATTAATTTTCGATAATTGAGTTATGGAATCCCCAAAATGGATTTGATGGTTATTTTCTTTGAGACAAGAAATATATCATAGGCTTTAATAATATCACTAAATTGGGTCCATGAGAAAATGTTTTTGCAGAGATTCTAATAAATGTTTTAATAACCATGAATTTTTAGATTATAGGGTGTCATGTCTTCTTATATTAACACCATGTTTTTGAATATCTAGTTTGGGAGATAATTTATCATAGATACAATGTTTATTAGAAAATGATTTATTTTATTCCTTTGATCAAGATTTTGACATATAGTAAGAATATGTGTCTATGAATATTGACACCCTCATCTTCTATATATAAATAGACTACTGATTCACATTCGATTCATTTGATTACATCTATGGGATGGGGATCATTAGAATATTCCACAATCTTAGACAAGATATGACAATTTTAGCTATTAATGGAATCCACATGCCACAAATTTGACTAGAAAAGTGCATCATTGATTGGTTCATTCATATAAAATAGAAGGATAATTAATTAGATAATTAATCTAATTGAAGGGGTTATTTCATCCCTCAATGGTACAATCATTAATAGGGAGAGCAGTAGTTCTATAATGTATAGTTGATGGGGCATGAATGATGCTTATTATTCTTTAATGTTGATTCAAACACATCATGAGAGTACTAGATGGACGGGTATATGTCCTATACGACTGTAGATGTTTTTTGGGATATTAGGGTAGGTTTATATGATCAACTAATATGGATTGTAATACAGTTTATCCCACTGATACAACTTGTGGGTATTGTTCCATCTATCCCCTAAGCGAGTATAATGTTTAGTTTCATTGACATGATTTTTTATTTTTTTAAGAACTGACTTTGATATCTTTCCCTATGGCGTGGATCATTCCCATACATTGATGGAATTAGATACTATATTATTAAGGATCATGGTGCCATAACTAATCTTTAGGTGTTTTATGATGATCCACCATCCTTATAAAATTAAACATCTATTACACATATTTTTTTTCAGGGTAATATTCTTCGATGGGGTGAATTCTTTGGTCATCTCCAAATTTAGGGGGAATAATCTCAATATGAATGCATATTGGTTATTAGAACTAGAAGGGGGAAATTATTTCTTGGTTTTCAAAATTATTTTCAAAAAATGGATGTTTATGATTTGAATGGGGTGGTAGTAGAGGATGTAGAAACTATAGGAGTTACCAGTACGATCAAATGGAATAGAATATTATCATGGCTGCAAGAAAGAATATTATGAGTCAATAGGTCAATAAAATAATTTTTACCTCGTTTTGGAACCAAATTTATTTTATATGAGTATTTTAAATCCTCACCACAGGTCACATAGGCATTGACCACCTGTGTTTGGACATCTACTATATTGACAAGGCTATAGACTACCAGTCTCCTGAGAAAATATTTTAATAAAAACTAGAATTTGATGTTCGGTTCAGGGAACCTATTTTATGGGAAAAAAGTAGATATATTTTTAACCTATCTGAAAAGAGACTCATGGAATCAGGATACATCAATATTCTTATTTCTAATTTACAGAAGAAATAACCTAGAACTTGAAAAATATTAATGGAGTAGACCATGATTCTCCATTATGTGAAGGAAACCATAGACACATATAATATATAGGGGATTTTTTATTTGTATCAGGGTGAAGTTATTATTTTCTATCATATCCATTAGCAGTTCCTGGAGGAGAAGTAATTTTTAGGACAGATTCGTTATTGAATGAGATTCGTCTTCATTAAAAATCATCTATAATTGAGATATAAGAGGTCATAGAAATGACCAACATTTGGTATACATTAAGGATTCTTCAAAACTCTATTATCTTTTATATTATTCCTACTCATTTATAGAATATCTCAGGTATATTATTATAATAACAAAATATTTTCATACATAGATGTTAAATGATTTTTTAATATACATTAATTAAATTACACAGATAGAAAGTTGAGGATTGTAAGTGTTTAGTGGATTTGGAAACATGGAAACATAAAAAAGAGGATTATTTGTTGAACTAAATAATATCAAATATTGTTATTCCAAACTATTTAAATTTATATAAATATTATCAATCTTACATTTATTTATAACCTATGAAAAATGAACAAATGAATGGGTGAAATTAAATTCAATGTAAAGCAAAAAAAGGGTATATGTAAACATTACTTGAGAATAAATTTATCATATTTTGTTCCTAACATTGGAAAAAACTACCCATCATATCTATGTTAATAATCGTAGGTCATGGAATAATTATTTGTAGTTATAAATTTTGGAGTCATAAGGGAATCAAATGACATGATCCATTATAGTAGAACTATTGAATAATACATGAAATTATATCATTCATGTAATCATTTAGAGTAATTTCCTAAGCAGTTCAAGGATCATTTCCAATAGAATCATAGTGAAATGAGTTATCTTCTCAAACCATAATATTAGCCATGTTTAACTCCCAATAATATCATAATGAAATGATTCCCTTACTGAAATAGGTTTACTCAACCATCTAGGATGGTTTATCATATGAGATATAAGTCTTTACCCAATGTATTGGAGGGATATATAAGACGATCAATCAAATAATGAAAACCATATTTATGTCTTCTATGATATCATAAAACATTTATCATATCAAAACCCATGAAACAATATTTGTTTCATATTTTCCCCCAAAATATAAAAATTGTTAAATAAATAGGATTCCATATAATTTCATTATGTCATCATATCATATCTTGTTATTATAGTAATTGGTTTCATAAGTTTTTTTGTCATGGAATAAATCATGGATGACAAATTGGAATCCTAAAAATATTTTAATTATAAAAATAAGTCTTCTAGATAAATATAAAAAAATGATATCATTTTATTAAATTCTGATAAATAATTATATAACATTAATGGATTTCATCATTGATAGAGAATTATTTTGGAAGAAATATAACATGGAATTTTTCTTTGGGAAATCATTGTTTCTTATAAAATGAAAATATTAAAATTAAATATTCTTAAAATATTATAAAAGTACACTTATTTGAAAAAAATGGGATTTTTCAATGTAAAATTAAATGAAAATTATGTTCATGACATTGGGAAACTCTTTTCATTTCGTATATGTTAAAATAAATATTCCTTGAACATTTTTTGGTCTACATAAAAGAAGAATTATTTTGAAAAAAATAATGGATTTTCATTTAAAATATTTTTTAAAAATAACAAATGGATATAAATATAGATGATAAATTATTGGAATAATTTTAAATTTAGTTTTTAATTTATTTATTTAAAACTGGGTTTTGGGGGTAAAATGATTTCTGAAGGACTGTAGATTTAAAAATGAATTTATTTAATTCCAATTTTTTTGTCTCATGAGTGCATAAGATAGTAAAATGAATTTAAATCATGTATTCTAAATACATAACAATAATAGAAGAAAATTAATGTGTATCTTCAGATATAGATAATATTATTTCATCATCAGAATCAAAATCATAAACAATATCTACAATTGATGTTATTTTACCATAATATATTTAATACATTGGAATCCTTTGAATATAATTAAATTCAAATATTAAGATAAAATTAAGCATTTAATATCAATAAAATAAGGATAATTATGATATATATTGTAAATGGTTATGTATATATACCATATCAAAATAACATTAGATCACAACATAACATATGACTCAAAAAACAAATTCAGATAAAATACATTACCTTAAGTCTCTCCTCTCCTTGTACAGATTAAAAAATATTGTAAATAAATATAATTTATATATATATAATAAATGACAATAAATATTTATATCATACCATATATGACTTACTTGTGACATCTTATCAATAGTTTATTAACAATTCCATGTTAATTTAATAATTTTGTGAATAATTTCTTTGTTGTTTGTGTATGTTTTTATTTGTTATTTTATTTATCTTACAATTAGCATGGAAAAATCACCTCTTTAATATTAAAAATTATATAATTATATATATATAGTATATATTTGTTCAAATAATTACATAAAATTTATAGATTGTAAAATTATTACACCATTGAAAGAGACAGCAAGTCGTATGTACACAAGATTGTTGATTCAATTTTCTTGAGGGTTAAAGAAAAATTTTAAATAATATAGTAATATTAGATAATACAATATATATAATATATATACAATATATTAATAAAATGTATCCCTTATAACATTCCATTTATGTGCATGTGAATGAAAGATCACATCCCTTCGTAGGGTAGTAGTCCACCATACACTTGAGTGACATTATCATTTCCCAATTGTGGTATGATGTGAAGAAATTAGGTCATTAAAATTAAAAAAAATGATTAAGACACTGAGGATTTTATATAATAATTTATTAACATGAATTTTTGGAGGAGGTGAGATTAATAAAATAATGAATTTATTTCATTAACATTACATCTTACTAATTTAACCTCCTTTTGTTTTCATAAAAAACATTTCTAAGAAATATATATGAAAAAATTATGGATTTTCATATCACATTATGGATTAAATTATGTCATTTCGGCATGGATTTTTTGAATTATATTACTTTGTATGTTTCAATAAGAGATGAGATGGGGTGGAATTTTAATTTTTTGTTGAGTGGAATATTTTAAATTATTGAAAATAAAAAGGCTTACCATTGTTTTTCTCATAATAAAAGATTCAATAATTGTTCATAATCAATAAAATAATATATATGTTATAAATATGGATACAAATTGATTTTTTATTTTTTAAACCAATTTTTACCCATATATTTTATGATTAACCACTCGATACCCTAATATTTACATTAACCACAGCAACACATTTTTAATATTCTACAAATCAATACATTTAAAATAATCCTGAAAATATTATATAATAAAATATATTATGGATAAAAACATCTAATAAATTATTCCAAGTAATATTCACATAGGTAGTAAAAAATATTTTGAAAATAATCACATAATCATGATAAGAATGAAGGTTTCCAAAGAGAAAGTATTGAATAGTTTTAATAGTTTATATATCAAAATTCATTATTAAAATGATTCAAAAGACATAAACTAGATTATTTTTTATATAATTAATCAAATTTTAGTTTTTAAAAGAATTTAAAAACAAAAAGAACCTAATAAATTCTTTAAATGAAACTATTATTTTCAAAAAAATATATTTTTTCCCTACTAATAAAAAATTTATATAATCATAAAAATCAAAAAAAATCACCCAAGTATAATATTTATAGGATGAGACAAAAAATGAATTAAAATTTTATAAATTTATTTTCTTAATATTTAAATTAATAATTTTTCTTCTTTTACAAAACATTAAAAGAATTATTTTAATACAAATAGTATATTGAAAACACATAAATACATTAATAAAAATTATGTTCTATTTATAAATATGATTTTATTATAAAAAAATTATAATTAATATTTAAAATTTGAAAATTATGATTCATTAAAAAAAGGTCAATATTAAGGAAATAATGGTCATTTTTAAAAAATTATATTATCTATTTTTTGTGGTTCATTAAAACTCGATGTTGTGTGTAACATAAGATATCGAAGAAAATTCATTTTATCAAAAAATATATGTAATGATAAAAAATAATGGTATTAGATTTTTTACCCCATAAAATTAATTTTCATTATGTATTGCTTCACTTTGGTAGAAAAATTAGGATACTTCTACCTCATTAAATCAATATATTCCCACGTACCATCCTCAAACTAGTGGTTTCTCCACAGAAGTGTAACAATGTGACTGGTCTTGTATTGAGTGACATTCTATGTATGATCTATAATTACGAAAGATTGTCCCTCAAAAAAAATAATGTTATATCGATATGATGTATGATTTGAGTATATCATAATGGTAAGTTGTGTAATTTTTCAAGAGAGATTCATGGAACACACTGGTGACCTGAGAGAGATTTCGTGATGAAACAAACTGATAGGCAACCATGTTGAAATGATCTAGTATTATAATGGGACTGATATACCAAGTGATTAGTTTCTATAACTTCCTAAATATAATAACCTTAATTCATAGAGAATGTATTATATAAAACATTTCGCCAACATAAAATTATATATCACACCTGTGGTTATCGGTATAACATATTTCATAAATTGTTTCATAAATTATATGTTGCCTAATGGATCTAACATTTTCTTTCATTTTTCATCCATATTAGATCCAAATATCTTTATGTATAAACTATAAAATTAAATCAATATTATAATTTTCATATATTTATTTATAAATATCAATATAAATACAAGTTACATTGATATTGTTGTATAAAATATCAAATTGGGGAAGGTATATATCTTATCCATATTTCAATTCTATAAAATAAGATATAAAAAGATCATATAGGTCTATTATAATTCTCATAAATAAACCATTTCTATATGGATTATACGATGTGATGAAAGTAAACTATATATAAATAGCTTGAAAAATACATCTATTAAAAATTGATGGTAAACTTATATTTATGTCTGATAGAATTGAATGTGGTACTCTAAATAACCATACCACTTCCTTTGTATATATATAGGAAATGTAATCCATATAAAAATATTTTCCTATCATAATGAATTGTAATAATATTGTAAGTATATAGACTAAAATCCACAGTTCATTATTCAATTTATATGTTCTGTGGTGTTTGATGAAGAAATCCATTGTGTTTTTTTCCTATTTCAATTCTAGAGTGGGTAGGGGGAAAAATATCCACTTATAATTTTATCTATTAGAAATAACTTGATGATATAGAAAAAATTACGATTTAAAATCTTCGATATATCCCTCCATTCCATCCCACAACAATTAATAATTCATCTATCATTACAACTTCATGTTTCTCGAAAAAATAGAGAATGGTGAACTATGTGATTCCTCTAACAAATCCTTCTTCCAATGAAGTATAGATAGAACACATACATATTTTATGAACATTATCATTGCATCATGATAATGGTTTAACAATAATCATTTCTAGCCCTCTTTTAAACCTCTACATTTTCCTCATGCACCTATTTAATAATCACATGTATAGATGAATAAACATTCAGTACAATACAATAGGATTCACCCATTATTTTAGGTTCTCTAAATCCATTATTTTTAAATTCGTAAATATTGGATATTTTTAATTCATAATCATATATAATTTTGATTGAACCGTTTTAATCAAATCATAATCCCCCTTGTTCTCTTTCCCATGTAGGTTATCATATAGTGTAGTGATAACCGTTAATTATCTCTAACCATCTTCTACAGTGTATATTCAAATCCTTATATGTTAATATATACATTAATTTTTTTTGATCATAATATATATCACACTTTTCCTTATAATGATAATTCCTCCATATCGTTAATACCAAAATACTACAGAAAACTCCAAATAAGGAGTTGTGTCATATTTCTCATGGACTGTTACTTCTCATGAGTCATTAGTTATAAAAATGTTATTTTTCATAGTGACACATCCCAAAACATTAATTGATTCATTAATATATATTATGTTACCTTATCCATATAATGGAAATATAAGCACAGTTGTGCTGACTAATATTCTCATTGTCTCCTAGAGAATTTCTTCCCATTTATATTTCTAGATATTTTTTGGATCTTTCCTGAGTTAACATGGTATGTTTATTAGATAGTAATGATGAATATCCATAAACTATCCATAATATGTATGGAAACCAATGAAACATTTGGATCATAGTCACTAGAGTTAGTCTATGACAATTCTCAATAATTTTTTCCTTTGATGGATCTATAGATTTCCCGTCTATTGATATTAGATGTTCCAAAAATTAAATTTTCTTATTACAAATTCGTAATTTGAAAATACATCATTCAACTACAATTTTAATATATTCTTATGTACAATCCTAAATTTATCATACTTTTATTCACTTATCATTGAATATGTATGAGTATAATCTATATTGGATAATAAAAATTGATCAAGGTAATCTATAAAAAATCTATTAATAATAAAAATAAATATACTAGGTTAATTAGTAAGACTGAATGGAATCACTAAAAATTCATAGTTTCTATATGTTGTATTGATTATTTTCATGGGTATATCCTCTTTCATGTCCCTCAATTTATGATATCTAGAATGAATGATTATTTTATAGAGGAATTTATATTTTTAAATTTGGCGACAAAATTAATCAATATATTATAGAGGATACATTTTCTCAACTGTTACCATATTAAAATACCTAAAATTAAAAAAAATTTAATTAATTCATGATTATTTTTGAGAAATGAAAATGGTGAAAAGAATGGTGAATCAAATTTCTAAATTATTCCACTTTTAAAAATTCCCCATGAGATTCTACTTTACTTCCTAAATATCAATCACGGATAATAGTCGGATTCATTCAGATAAGAATGGAATGAGGTAGGATTTCAATTTATAACTCCACATAAAATTATACTAGAATAATACGAAAATATTCCTAAAAGGCCTCAACAAATTCCCATACAATATATATCTAATCAATTATTTACATCCTCCCCATCCATCTGAGATATATTCCCATTTAAATAGGAATGATGAATAATATAATTGATATATTTCTATAATATGTTTATATATGTGGATTAATTTATAAATGACCATAGGATGGTTCAAAATATTAATGTTTACTTCCCTTTTGTTGAATTAATGTAGTATTTATGTTTAGAAATCCCATCCATTTTGAGGTTTACCTTAAATAAATCTGGAGGAAGAATGAAATGATTTATAGAAAGAACATTCCAAAAAAAAAATAGAGTAGAATTATATACTCAATATGTGATCATTATACCATTATAAGGGTTTAACTACTAATTCTACATCTAATAATTTTATAGGAATATTAATACCCTTATAAAAGTATCTTGATATGGTAGAATTGGTAAATCAAGATTTAAATAAAATATTAGTATTTTTTAAGTGTATGGTAAGTGTACCTCCCATCTCTATTCTATCACACCCCTCATCATATAACCTTTATTTCGTGAAATTTCACCTTTTCCCTCTTCCTAAAAGAGTACTAATGTAACACCCCAAGGTTTAAAAAAAATTGAAAAATTGAAATATAGTTTTATATAGATATTTATAACTATCCTTAAAAAATAATTTTGATGCTTCTATGTTTTGAATTTCGAAAAACCAACATCTAAAATTGTGTTTGGTAAGTTATTTGGAGTCACATGGAACCAACTTGTTTATTGGTGAATAGTAACATACACTAATGAATAGTAATATTACCCTGATGTATAGAGAATTATTTTAATATTTTTTTTATTAATGATTTATGATAATGACACAATGGTTAGTTTTACAATGTGATATAAAAGTAGTTATAGTTTTTAAAATGATTATTTTTTAATTTAGAATGATTTTATTTAAAAATTAAATTAATAATATTTTGAAGAATATTTTCAAAAAATGAATTTCATTTATAAATTCTAGATGTCAAAAAATGGTATGGTAATATTTTTGGGATTTTTCTAATACAGTTGATTTTTGATGAATAATAAAAATGCTCTTTTATGTTTCGATATATTTATGACATCATTAATGATGCAATAATGATGTAATGAGTATGTTAAAATTGTGTACAATACAATAATATAATATGTTTCTCAATTTTCTAATACCTAGGGAAAATACTAGGGGATAGCCTAGGGTTTTTCATATACAACTAATGAGGTGTCCTTAGGATGTTATTAAAATATTCCATCACTTTTCCTATAAATATCAACCCATTACTTCATAAAATTCATTCCAAATTCATCTTCAATGAAGATATGAAATCCTTCAATCCACGATGGTCCTCCTGATGTTTTCTCAAGAACCTAAAGTCCCAACCTTCATTTCCTAGGTGTTACACTACAACGTAAGAAAATTCTAAATATCATTCTTTTTTCCATTCATGTTCACTTCTATGTGGTTTAACATTCATGATTCCATACCTTGTCCTTATTAACTTCTTTTTCATGATATATTTTGTATTATGAATCATTTCTAGATGGGAGACCCTTGTCCTCTATATTTTTAATAAATTTTAAATCAATGAGGCATAACCATTTGGCTGCCAAATTTTTGTACGGGATTTCTCAATTATTCATTTATTTTAATTTTCTTTGTTTTATTATTCTTTCCTCATCTCCACTTACCCATGGGGTATGACAGATCCATAAAGTTTTTATATTATGGATGTTCTCATGTTCCTGAAAAATCCAACATCATTCTTCTCTCCTCTCCCTCTTATTCAAGGAATGAAAACTTTGTTTGTGATGTGTCGAATTACCGACATCATGGACAATGTTATTCCATTTTTCATTAATTCGTTGAATTCATGTCATGAAACCATTTTTAATGTAGAACCATGTTATAATATATGTATTATGTCTCATCCATAGTTCTTAAATTCATTTATAGTCATTATTTTAATTTATAAAACAAAATGAGGTTTTTATTACCAATGAACTGCAAAAATGATTTAAATGTATGTCATTAATATTTTAAATATCAATTTATCCTCATATTAAAAATCAAAATGATAAATGGTATAAATTATGATACTTTAAAGATTCGAAAACCATAATATTCCAATTCTATAGTTTCAATTCCAATCGACAATAATATCCATCATGATCCAGTCCTGGAAATCATATAACGGAAAAACCGACAAACAATGTAACAAACAGAATACTAATATATAAAGGGTAAAATGATATAATTAACTGATCATTTAAGAAATTATAAATATTTATTTGTTTATATATGATATTAATAACCGTTTTTAAACATTATACTAGATGTTTGAACACATTTTAAGTAAGAAAAACCCAAGGTAATGGAATTTTTATCCATTCCTTGGGTTAACCTTATACTTCATCCATTATGTTTTATTAAGATTGTTGTTGTAATAATTTTTTAAATATATCATGTATTATTTTTTTTATATACTGGTTATACACTTTTACATTCAATTCAATTAATTATCACTTCAATTATATAATTAAGGGACTTTCCTTTAAAAATCATTTTAAAAGACTCTCTAATAATTTTCAATGGGATTTCATTTTTATTTGTATATTTAATGAGTGATTTATACTTATTTCAAGATAATTCATTACAATGATATGTTATTTGTACATTATTTTTGTATTTTTGAGCCCATTAAAACTCATGATATGTTGGTTTGAGCCCATTATAGCTCAAGATATACTCGTTTGAGCCAATTATCGTTCCAGATATGATAGGTGTGCCACATTAGTGCTCTCCAATCCATTGCGAACATCAGAGATGGAATTTGACTAAAATTTTATTCAATATATAATTAATAATGTAAGAGTTATATTGTAAATATTTCCCACGGAAACAAAAGTAGTATATAACGAAGGACCCCGGGACTCCCTAAGAGGGTAGGGGTGAATCAGGGTGAAAAATTATTCTTTTAATGTGATGGATCTTGTTCCCATGTTGGTAGGAACATGTTGAACCTATATGATGGATATGAAAATAAATAAAACAATCACATTCATACAGAAGAAATTGCACTTTGTAATTGTTTCACCACTAAGGGCTACATCCAAAAATCATACACCGACATGTTGTCGGTCGTACCTAATTCCAATAATCTTCACTAGCTGTTGATTACAAAGGTTCGCGAACAGTCACTCTATCCCAGGCTCACTGTAACATCCAAAGTAAGAAATTAATAATAAATATTCATATCTAGGTATATTTATGAATTAGATAGGGTTTTAGAGGCTTAAAATGAGAATAAATCCAATATTAAGAATGAAATACAGTAATATTTTTAAAATATTATTTTACTACCTCTTGATGTCAAACCAATTTTAAATAAAATATTTGAAAATTTTATAATCTGTATTTGTCAAAATAAACATATTATTTATGATTTGGACATTGATATTTACATTGGATATTTTTTGGTATTTTTCTGACAATGTTAATTTTTTAATGAATAGTGAAAAATACTGCATTTTACATCAAAACTGCTTTTTCGTCTAAATTAATTATACTGATAGATTATCTTTTTAATTGATTTTAAAGTTTAAATAGAATATATTTTTACCATTTAATCCAATTGTGGCCATTGAGATTAATTTCACTTTGGATTTGGGCATAAACAGCTGCCAAACGTTTCATAGATATTATTTAAAAAAAACATCTATTTGTTTTGACAACGAGAATTATATTTAAATAAATTATTGAAATTTTTTATGTTTCAAGTTTGGTAAAATGGATTCCATATTTTTAATCATAATTGCAAAATTATTTAATTAAGTCTCTTTTGCCTTTTGACATTATGAATAGTAACGACGGTAATTATCTTTAATTACCTTGATTAATGAGTAATCGAGTAGTTAAGGATAATAATATAATATCATAATAATAACAAATTACCAAAAAATGTGTTCTAATGCTGCTTTTTGTCTTATGGTTGACCATGGTATGCCTTGTGAAAAACTTGGCGACCCCATGGATTCACTTTTGTGTGAATGTGACTTTTTATCTTTATATTTTTTAAAGAATGTTTAATATAACAAAGAATGTATCACCTGAGTAAAACATTTTTAGTTTTTTCTACATAAATGATATATTGGTATATAAATAGTCATTAGAAATCTAAAACTATTTCCTACATCATAGTATTTTTTTATAATTTTTAGACATTAAAAAAATTAAATTATTTATGACATAATGATGAGGCAACGATTACCTTATTAATGAATGATTTAAATAAAATGAAAAGATAATGTTAAATTGAAGACATACACTTGTCATAGACCTATTGGATGAGTATATTTAGAAATCTTATCATCTTATACTTGAAATACATCAATGTGTGACCTATAAAATATGAAAATCATTTGAAAATAATGTAATATTTTATACATTTCCAATAGTGCCCCTCCTCTCCTCTTATAAAAGGACCCACCTCTACCACCTTAACCACACCTCTCAAACCTTTGGCTCAGACAAAACCTGCCCATTTTGTCTCTACCCATCCCTCTATTACTTCTAGAAGCCTCAATTTGGGAAGAGTCTTCCCAAGGAATCCTTTGAGCTCAAATAAAAAATAGTTACCTGATTTTAAGGTAATGTCTTCACTTGTGTTCTTTTGTTTTATTTTGCCTATAAAACCCCCTAAAATCTTTTTATTCATTTCAATTGTGAAAAAAATAGTATCTTCAATATACTAGTATGTTTTTATAAGAATAATTGGGGCTACACTTACAGAAAACTCTATCTAATGTTTAAAGAACATATTGTTTCTGTGAATGGTGAATTTCGGCATCACGAAACGATGATTGTTCAACACTCTTATAACACCTTAAAAGGTGGCCATTAAGATGTAACTATATTTATATATGATATATAATATGTTTATGTTTTACTTAAGCTTCTGTATTTTTCATTTATGGAATACCTTTAAGGTTTCTCTTATGGGTAAACGTGATATCTTCATTTTAGGAAGTGTGGACTACCGACCCCGCAAAGTGATTTGATTTGTTAATACCATATGTGGTATGTATAAAGGATAGATTTAATAATATTATATATGATATCATAATGGAATTATAATACTATTATGTATAATTATGTTTTAATTCCATTAATAAGACATAGAAATGAATGTAGCGTTCAAGCGTACATACAGCTTACCATCTCCATGAACGGTGCATTTCATTTCTTAACTATAAATGATTATCTAATATTATAAATTCATGTATATAATGGATATATATGATATATATGGAATCTAAATCTTGAATATCATTCTTTAGATAATGGATATTTGACTACATGAACAACTTGCAAATATAAGATGTTCACTTTTGACTCAAGTACCAAATATCGAAAAAACGACCATTATTAACTTAAATGATTACATAATGTTCATAACATGGTAATAAGTCATATAAAAGGAATAATTAACCTGAAAAATGTTCATATGCATATAGAAATTAACTCATGTTTATTATTAATGACATTAAAGAACGATCGAGTCAAGTCGGACCCGAGGTATGGAACTTCATCTCAATCTCTTTTAATTGAGGCATATTTTGTTTTATACACAACCTTCATCTAAACGATTCATATACCCCTTTTCATTTACGTTTATCCAAATGGAATCTTTTTATATGAATAGTTTTACTAAATTACAAAAGCGGAATATTGTTTTCGTACGTATGCGGCGACAATAACTTCTCCGCTGCCGTGACCATTATTTTAGTTTCAGATTCCTCTACAAGCCATAACTTTTTTTAAATGAAAAATAATTGCCATGTATTACTTTTAATTTATTTTTGTATTGAAAATGTTTTTCATAATGTTTTTATTATATCAATGTGTTGTATTGATATCTTGTGATTTAAATGTGGAAATGTTATGTTTCCTTTATGCATGTTATATGTGATATGATTATGTTATGGTTCCTGGGAACTGTTATGAAGACGGGTGGTTCCGTGATAAAATAAGGGCGGGTGAGCCCGATATAGCTCTCCAATTCCTTGGGTAAAGCGAAGGGTTTATAATTTAAGGTTTCTCCGAAAAGATTTATGGAATATACTGTGATGGGTATTACAAACATAACCAAGAGGGTTACTCCCTATGTAAGAATGTTATGAATGCCTCATGTTACCTTTATGTCTTATGATTTCTATGTTTTATTCGTGATTTGATGAGGTATGTTAGAGTGCTTATGTTATATGAGTAAATTTTGATTTAATTGATTCTTACGCATACATGTACTCATGTTTCATTTCCATATTTTTATATCCCTCACTGAGCTATTTATGCTCATCCCGTGTTTTTGAAATGTTTTTCACATGTCAAGGGAATGGTAAATGATATGATGATAGTGTCAAGGAAGTGTCAGGAAATAATCCATGTTTTATTTTAAATATTTATTCATTGATGGGAAAAAATTAATACTATGTTTCATGTAACCACTTTGTTTAAATGCGGAATATAATGCTTGTTTTATGATATAATTCTCTAAAACTCTAAACCCGAAAAGATCATCAATGTGAATTCTTGAAGAAACTCAAGATTAATTAATGTTTAAGGATGGGGCCTTATATTTGGTATCATAGGTCGGTTTAGACAACATTACGAGTCACAAAATTATTATATTATAAATTAATTTATGGTATGATTGATATGATATAGCATTTAAAGATTACCATGTTGATTCACCTATGATATTTTTGTGTTAAGAATGGTTTTCATATAGTAAACAGAACAACATTTCTAGGAAGGAATACAGTGGGATATGAACTTTATAATCAGTATCCTGAGATGGTCAAAATCAGAACTAAATAGTTTGTTGTAGTGATGGCTCAGTTGACTCAGGTGAAAAATGTTGTTTGTTTTTATTAATGATATTTTGTTGAGCCATTGCTCAGATAATGAAAGACCGTTTCTTGTCTCTTTTGAAGACCTGTGTGCTTTCCCTTTTGTGGGCCTATAATCGCGAGTGAATTATTTGTGCCCAGAAACTACTACTTCCCCTGATTGGCAACCCTTGTATTCCTAGGGAAAACTACAACTTCATATCGATCAAAGGTGGGATCCTTGAAGCTCCCTATTCCCCTTTCGGGGGGTTTTCTAAAAGTAAAGAGGTGCATGAAAGTAATTTCATGGTTTTCTTTCAAACCTTAAAAGAAAAGAAACTATATGGGAAATTCATCAAGTGTGAGTTTTGGTTGCAACAAATTTGTTTCCTTGGTCACATTGTTTCTAAAGAATATTGGTGAATGCTCCAATTTTGGCACTACCTTTCAGGAATGGAGAGTTTGTTATCTATAGTGATGCTTTATTAAAGGGACTTGTTGCATCCTAATGAAGAATGATCAGGTAATTTCATATGCTTCACGTTAGTTGAAAACTCATGAGATAAATTACCCCACTCATGATTTGGAATTAGCTGCTATTGTTTTCGCTTTGAAAACTTAGAGGCATCATTCGTATGGAGTAAAGTGTGAAATATATACAGATCACAAATGTTTAAAGTATATATTAACTCAGAAATAATTGAACATGAGACATAAGAGATGGCTATAATTAATCACGAATTATGATTATACAATTCGTTACCATCCGGGAAAAACAAATAAAGGAGCTGATGCTTTGAGTAGAAAAATTAATGCATCATTAACAATGTTTCCTTTGGAACATGATCCTTTGGTTAAGGATTTTATGAACATTGGAATTGATGTTGTTGGTGTAGGATGTCCCTCAGTTTTGTTTCAGGTATCAGTGAAATCTTCTCTATCATACAGAATCAAGCAAGCACATAAGCAAGACAGTGAGTTGCAAAAAAAAGGAAGAGCTGGTTCGGAAGTGTAAGTTGCCTGAATTCAACATTTATAATGATTATGTTTTGAGATTTTTGGAAGATAATATGTGTGCCTTGTGATTCAAAATTGAAGATATAGTTGTTATGTGAATCTCATAGTTCTCTATTTTCAGTACATCCCGGAAGTACTAAGATGTATAGAGATCTTTGGGAGTATTACTGGTGGGACGGAATCAAAAGGGATATTGCTGATTTTATTGTGAAGTGTTTGACTTTTCTGTATGTTAAAGCAGAGTGGAAGTTACCAAAATGGATTTGTCATACTTTACCAGTTCCAAAGTGGAAATGGTAAAATATATCCATAGACTTTGTTTTGGGATTACCGAAGACATTTCTAGGTAATAATACAATCTGGGTTATTATTGATCGCTTGACTAAATCTGCTCATTTCCTTCCTATTCGAGATAATTTTTTCCAAGATCAACTTTCTCGTTTGTGTCTAAATATGATAGAATGGTTACATGGAGTTATTATCTCCATTGTATCTGACCGCGATCTGAGGTTCACTTCCAACTTTTGGAAAGGCCTTTAGAAGTCGTTGGGTACTGAATTAAATTTTAGTACAACTTTTCATCCTCAGTCATATGGGCAGTTAGAACGAACAATCCAGACATTGGAAGATATGCTACGTGCTTTTTTGATGGATTATCAGGGATGTGGGGACCAACATCTTTCTTTGGTTGAAATTTCATATAATAACAATTTTCATTCCAGTATACAGATGTCACCATTTGAGACGTTATATGGGAAGCAGTGTCGAACTCCAAATTTCTAGGATAAAGTGGGTGAAAGGAACTTTATGGGACCAGAACTGGTAGAAGAGTTGGCAGATAATGTTTAGCTGATACAGAGACACATGAGAATAGCTCAGATCAGGCAGAAGAGTTATGTAGACAACAGGAGGAAGGATCTCTCTTTTGAGGTAGGTGATCATGTCTTCCTCAAAGTCTCACCATGGAAAAGTGTGATGCGATTTGGTATGAAAGGAAATTTGAGTCCAAGGATCATTGGAACGTATGAAATTTTGGAGAGAGTTGGATCAGTTGCATACCGAGTGGCTTTACCTCCACGTTTATCGCAGGTACACAAAGTTTTTCATGTTTAAATGTTAAGTACGTGCCATATCCATCTCATGTTTTGAGTCCAGAGGTAGTTCAGCTAGAAGAGAATGTATATTATGAGGAATAGCCAGTACAGATTCTTGACCACAAGGAGATAGTGTTACGGAATAAGGTGATTCATCAGGTAATGGTTTTGTGGAAAAACCACATGATTTAAGAGGCCACATGGTAATCTGAAAATGCAATGAGGGATAAATAACCCCACCAATTCGATAAGTAAATAAATTATGGGGACACAATTTTCTAAAGCGGGGAATGATGTAACATCCCAAGTAAGTAATGAATAATATATATTCTTATCGATGTTTATTTATGAATTAGATAGTGTCTTAGAGGCTTAAAATGAGAATAAATCCAATATTAAGCCTGGAAAACACTAATATTTTTAAAAGATTGTTTTACTGCCTCTTCATGGAAAACCATTTTCAAATCAAACTATGGACAATTTTATAACCTAGATTTGTCAAAATGAACTTATTATTTATGATTGGGACATTGAAATTTACATTGGATAATTTTTTGGTATTTTTCTGACAATGTTCATTTTTTAATGAATAGTGAAAAATACTGTATTTTACATCAAAAATGATTATTCAACTATTTTAATTTAATTGATAGATTATATTTTTAATTATTTTAAATTTTAAATATAATATATTGTTACCATGTAATCCAATGGTGATCATTGGGATTAATTTCACTTTGTAATTGGGCATAAATAGCTTCCAAACATTTCATAAATATTGTTTTAAAAAACCCCACTATTTGTTTTTACAAAGGGAATTGTATTTAAATTAATTGTTGATATTTCTATGTTTGTAATTTGGTAAAATGGATTCCATATTTTTAATCATAAGATCCAAATTATTTAATTAAGTCTCTTTTGTTTTTGAACATTATGAATAGTAATCACCGTAATTATCTTTAATTATCTTGATTAATGAGTAATCGGGTAGTTAAGGATAATAAAATAATATCATAATAATAACAAATGACCAAAAAATGTGTCCTATTTCTACTTTTTGTCTAATGTCTGACCATGGGATGCCTTGTGCCAAACGTGGGGACCCCATGGAATCACTTTTGAGTGAAAGTGGCTTTTTATCTTTTTATTTTTTAAAGAATGTTAAATATAACAAAGAATGTATCACCTGAGTAAAATATTTTTTGTTTTGTCGACATAAATGATATATTGGACTATAAAAAGTCATTGGGAAGAAAAATATATTTCCTACATCATAGTATTTGTTTTATAATTTTTAGACATTAAGTAAATTAAATTATTTATGACATCATGATGATGCAACAATTACCTCATTAATGAACAATTTAAATAAAATGAAAGGGTAATGTAAAATCTAAGACATAAAATTGTCATAGAACTATTGTATGAGTATATTTCGAACCCTTATCACATTATCCTCTAAATAAATCAATGTGGGACCTTTAAAATCCGAAACACATTTGAAAATAAAGTAATATTTTGTACATTTCCAAGAGTGCCCCTCCTCTCCTCTTATAAAAGGCCCCCACATCAACCCCCATACCCACACCTCTAAAGCCTTTTGCTCATCCAAACCCTACCCATTTTGTCTCTATAAATCCCACTCTTACTCCTAGAAGCCTCAATTTAGGAAGAAGTCTTTCCAAGGAATCCTTTGAGCTCAAATCAAAAAGAGTTACCCGATTTTAAGGTAATGTCTTCACTTGTGTTCTTTTTTTTATTTTGCTTCTACAACCCCCTAAAATAATTTTATTAATTTCCATCGTTACAAATCCAGTATCTTAAATATACTAGGATGTTTTTATAAGAATAATTCGGGGTACACTTACAAACAACTACATCTAATGGTTAAAGAACATTTTGTTTCTGCGGATGGATAATTTTTGGCTCATGAAACGATGATTGTCAAACAACCATATAACACCTTAAAAAGAGGAAATTAATATGTCACTATATTTACATATGATATATAAAATGTGTATGTTTTAATTAAGCTTCTGTATTTTTCATTTATGTAATATCTTTATGGTTTCCATTTTGGGTAAACACGATATCTTCATTTTAGGAATTGTGGACTACCGCCCCCTCAAAGTGATTTGATTCATTAATACAAAATGTGGTATGTATAAAGGATAGATTTAATGAGATTATATATGATACCATACTGTAATTATAATACTATTATGTATCATTATATTTTAATTCCATTAATATGACATAGAAATGAAAGTAGCGTTCATGTGTACGTACGTCTTACCTTCTCTATGAATGGTGCATTTAATTTTTACCTCTAAATGATTATGTAATATTATAAATGCATGTATATAATGGATATATATGATATATATATGGAATCTACATCATGAATATCATTTTTGAGATAATCAATATTTGACTATGGGAACAACTTGTAAATATAAGAAGTTCACTTTTGAGTCAAGTACCAAATATCGACAAAACGACCGTTATTAACTTAAATGATTACATAATGTTCATTACATGGTAATAAGTGATATAAAAGGAATAATAAATTTGAAAAATGTTCTTAAGCAAGTATAAATTAACTCATGTTTATTATTCAAGACATTAAAGAACGATCGAGTCAAATCTGACCTGAGGTATGGGACTTCGTCTCAATCTCCTTTCATTGAGGCATATTTTTTTTATACACAACATTCTTTTATATGGTGTATAAATCCCTTTTAACATTAAATATATCCAAAATGAATTATTTTATATGAAGCATTTTACTAAATTCCAAAATGGAAACATTTTTGTCGTACGTATGCGGCGACAACGACTTCTCCACTGTCATGACCATTATTTGAGTTTCAGCTTCCTTTATAAGCCATTACATTTTTCTAAAATGAAAAATAAAAACCATGTATTAATTTTATTTTATTTTGGTATTGAAAATGGTTTTCAAAATGTTTTTATTATATCAATGTGTTGTATTGATATCTTGTGATTGAAATGTGGAAATGTTAAGTTTTTTTTGTGAATGTTTTATGTGATACGATTATGTTATGGTTCTTGGGCATTGTTATGAAGACGGGTGGTTATGTGATAAACTATGGGTGGGTGAGCCTGATATAGCTCTCCAATGCATTGGGTAATTTTATGGGATTAAACCTTATGGTTTCCTTGAAGAGATTTAGGGAATATACTATAATGGGAATTCCAAACATAACCAAGAGGGTTACTCCCTACATAAGAATGTTATGAATGCCTCAAGTTACCTTTATGTATTATGATTTCTTTGTTTTATTCATGATTTGATGAGGTATGTTAAAGTTATTATGTTTTATGAGGAAAGTATTATTTCATTGATTCTTACGTATACATGTACTCATGTTTCCTTTCTATATTTTTATATCCCCTACTAAGCTTTTTATGCTCATCCCAGTTTTTGAAATGTTTTTCACAGGTCAAGGGAATGGTACATGATATGATGATATTGTCAAGGAAGTGTCAAGAAAGAATCCATTTTTGATTTTATATATTTTTCTGTTGATGGGAAAAATCAATACAATCTTTTATGTAACCACTTTGTTTAAATGTGGAATGTAATGCAAGTTTTATGATCTAATTCTATAAAATTGTAAACCTGAAAAGATTCTCAACATGTATTCTTGAAGTAACTCATGATTAAGTAATGTTTGAGGTTGTGGCCTTTTACTCATTGCCTTTACAAAGGTTCAAGTATAGCTCACTACTTCCCTTGGGTCACTCCCATTGACTACCCCTAGCACACTGCCCTTGGTGAAGTCACACTAAATTTATAGACGTGAAGGACTCTTCATCATTGAATAAGACACATCCTCTATTGTTTGTGGATAATCTGTTGAAGTCTAACTCTCACTAGAAGATGAATCCTACTTTGAGATTAGGGAACCAGGTGATCACCTAGATTTCGTGCAGCTTCAAAAGGACAGATGTACTTTAACTACCCTGGTGTGCTTCTCCAAACTCGGTGCGCAAGTTTCAGTACCAGAGAGCAAGTCACTTGCACAATAAAAAATCGGCGTGTAGGTGAAACCAAAATACTTGTTTGACACTACCTCCTTCAACACCAAACTGTTGTGATGTTGCGCCCTTAACTCCCCAACTGCCTCGATTATGAAGTCAACTATCGGCGTGTAGCCTCTAATTGCAAGACCCAATAACCACTTGCGCGACTCATGCACTTTCACAACGAGAGATCGAAAAATAAATAAGTCATTAACTTCATTAGAAATGAGGAGGGGTCCTCTATTTATTGGAAAACTAGACCCCCTGAGCGGTGGTGTGCAAGTGTCCTTGTGGCACGCAAGTCATGGTGTGCAGCTCCAATCGCCTTGCCTCTGTCACGCAACTCACTTGTGTGAACAGAACAATACTTGCGCGACCTACTTTCCTTTGCCATATTTTGGATTTCTGATCATGATGAACAACCGGGGCACAAGTTCCCAATCCTCCTACGCATTGTAGGGAAAGACTCCTCATGGCGCACAGGTCACTTGCACGACCAACTGAAAACTTGCATGAACCTTATCCCTTTGCCATTTTTTCATGTTCTGATCTTGAAAAACATTGGAGTGCACATTTACACCCCTTTAAGTACATGAAACAAAAGTCTCTTTGTAAAAAACACTTTTCTCCATTTTTCAATTTTCAGGCCCAAAAATTTGGTAAACACTGGAAAACTGCGCCACCTTGAATACTGTTGTCTTCTTGAACTGTATGATCTCCTTACTGGTACATATTCTAAACATACACTAAGGGTTGAAAAAAACACAAACCATACTCCAAATCATTCATAGAAGACCATAGTTCCAACATATAATGCATAAGAGTTTTTATGATATGGGTTTTTTGGTTTTTATATTCTCACATGACTAACACTTTCTATATTTATATCCATAATTGATTTTTATACTAATCCCATTTTTTAAATTGTTTTTTAGATGATATATAATGTGTTTTAGAAACAAGGGAATCATTATTTTTTATATGGATTGTGGTCAAAGAAATCATGATATATGTCTTAATGTCTTATATTTTGAAAAAAATGTAAACTATTTTTAATTGAATCCAGTTTGTATGAATGTTAAATGTTATGTAAGTATGTTATAATAATTATTTAAAACTCTAAAATAAAAAAGATCTTCAATGTGTAATAATGTATGTTCTTGTTTAAAATTCAAATTAAGTAACGATATATGGTTGTTTCCTTATAGTTCGTATTAGAGGATGGTTTAGATAAGTTTAGGGGTTGGAAAGGTATTTAAAATATACCATATCTAATTATTATTCTATAATTATATGGAAATCTTATATTATTTAAGGAATATTATGTTTGTTCATCTACATTATTTTTTATTAGAATAGTTGTCTATATAATAAATAGAGAATCTAAAGTACGAAGTAACCAAGAGGCTGATTTTTTTCCAAACTACAACTTGAAATAGTGGGAATCAGAACTGAGAAGTTTGTGATAGAAATAGCTGATTTGAATCAAGAAATGAATGGGGGTGGTATCCAATTTAGATAGGAAAATGATAAACCATGTAGAAACATATATTTTGTGGAGCACTTTATGAGGAAGCATCCACCTGCATTCATTGGAACCACATATCCAGTGTTAGCCGAAGGATGGATCAATGCTCTAGAATATATATTTGATGTCATGGGACGTTCAGAACATCAGAAGGTAGTACATGAAATTTATAATTAGGAAGGTTATGCTGATCAGTGGTCATCTCTGGTTAATAATTTGAGTAAAATAGATGATCTAGACAGTCTAGAATGGGATAATTTCAAGGGTCAATTTCTAGAAAAATATTTTCAAAAAACTGATTGACACAAAATATAGAAACAATTCATTGAACTCAAGGAGAAAAATGATGATTGTGTGGAATCATATGAAGCAAATTTTACAAGACTAGCTAGGTATGTACCGAATTTTACTTGGAATTTTGAAAGTAAAATCAATAGATTTTACTCTAGTTTGAAATAATTTTTTAGAATAGATTTGGCCACACGATAGTTTAAGTGCTATGAGAAACTTGTTTGTTGTGCTAAAAAAAGGTAGATGGAGTTTTATTAAACATATGTTCATCATGGTGACAAGAATGAAAAGTTATCAGGTTGTCAATAAATTGGGAAGTACTAATCAAGGATTTCTGGTGGTAGGAAAAAGAATTTCCCTTATTATGATAAGTGTGGTAAAAGGCATTCTGGTGAATGTCATGTAAATTATAGAAAATGGTACTAGTGTGGGATGTTTGGACACAAGAATCATATGTGCATGGAATATGATCTGAAAAAAATGATAAATCGATGGTGAGATGCTTTGAATGTAATGAATTGGTACATTTTTCTAATGTTTATCTGAAGCTAGTTATTCAAGAAATGAATCAACAAGATTTGATGTAGAGTTTTTTTCAAAATCATTTGAAGAAACATCATTAGATGATGTTCCATCAAATGAGGTGGTATTTTGTACATTTATTGTTTATTCATATTTTGCAGAAGTGATGCATGATTTTGGGACTACACATTGCTTCATTTCTGAGAAATTTTCAAAAATATTGATAATTGATCCCCAAGTAATGAATATTGTTATTGTGGTAAAAAAAGATGTAGAAAATGATGTGGAAAATAGAAATTATAAATATCATATTATCCTTTTATGTGTAAAGAATATACTTGACAAACATTTTTTCTTCCTCTAGTAGAGTTTGATGTTATTCTGCATATGGACTTGGTTTCTTTATCATGAAAATATAGATTACCGAGAAAAAGAATCTTTTTTCAGAATGAATTTCTATTTTTGTACACGAATGATCCTATACCATTAATATCATATCAGAAAGCTATGAAACTGATGAGGGATGGAAATGACTGATTTCTTGCTTATATTTTTTAATATGAGGGAACTATACAGATTAATTATATACTAGTAGTAAATGAACAAATTGAAGTTTTTTCAAATGTTTTTCCTAGGGTTATTCTTAATAGAGGGGCTGAGTATAATATGAACATATATCCTAATTTGAATCCAATTTCTAAACCTTTTTATTAAATGGACCAAGTGAAACATCTGTAATTAAAAAATTAGTTGAAAGAATTATTAGATAAATGCTTCAACCGACCGAGCACTTCACCTTTGGGTGCACCTGTCTTGTTTGTTATAAAAAAATATGGTTTAATGAGACTTTGAATAGATTATAGGTCCTTGAATAACATTAATGTAAAAAATATATCCTTTGACTCATATCGATGACTTGTTTGATCTGATCCAAGGAGTGCAGTATTTTTTGAAGGTTGACCAGATGTTTGGGTGCCATCAGTTGAATGTAAAGGATGAAGACATCCAAAATACTGTGTTCTGTACTAGTTATGGTAATTATGAATTTGTATTTATCCCTTTTTGGTTAACAAATCAAACATCTGTATTCATACATTTATTTAATAGAATATTTCATGAGTTCTTGGAAAAGTTTTTGGTTGTGTTTATTCATGACATTCAGGTATATTCTAGAAGTAAAGAGGAGCATGAAAAAAATATGGGTTATTTTGAAAACCATAAAAAAGAAATAGTTTGTAAAATTCAGCATGTGGGATTTTTGGATTCAACAGATTTCTTTTCAGGGGAACATTTTTAATAAGGATGGAATAATAGTTGATCCTTCTAAAACACAAGTGGTTCAAGAATGGTTAATACCAAAAAATATTAAAAATATTCATTGATTCTATGGTTTAGCGGGTAGTTAAGGATGGGTTGATAAAACATCTTCACGGTTATCAAGCCCACTTATTAAACTAACACAAAAGGGGTTGTATTTGTTTGGACAGAAAAATGTGATGTTTGTTTTCATAAACTAAAGAATGGATTGGTGAATGCTTTAATTTCGTCATTGCCTTCCTAGATTGGTGAGTTTGTTATCTACATTGGTTCTTGATTGAATGGACATGCTATTTTTCTGATGCATTATGATCAGGTAGTTGCATATTCTTCAAGGTATCTAATACATCATGAGTTAAATTATCCCAAACATGATTTAGAAGGTGCAGTAGTGGTTTTTTCATTGATAAATTGGAGGCACCATTTATATGGATCCAAATGTTAAATTTTTAATGACTTTAAATTCCTTAAGTATATATTCAATTAGATGAAATTAAACATGAGTCATGGAAGATGGCTTGAACTGGTAAAAAAATTTATTGCAAAATTAATTAACATCCTGAAAAATAAAACAATGTCTCAGATTCCTTGAGGCGAAATCATCATGCATCATTATCCATTTACGTTTGGAACATGATCCCTTGGTTAATAATTTTATGATTTTTTTCTTAGATGTTTCCATTGTAGGGAATACATCTATTTTGTTTTATATATTAGTGCAGTTATTATTATCAAACAAAATTATGAAAGAATATAAAGAATACCATGATCTATATAAAAATTTAGAATTGGTTAAAATGGGTAAGTTCCCAAAATTAAATCTTCTTAAATATTATGTTTTATTATTTAGAAAAAGGTTGTGTGTGCCTTTTGATTCCCATTTAAAGAAAGACATGTTGTGTGAAGCTCATAGCTCTTGATTTTTATTTCATCTTACATGTACTATGATGTACATAGTCTTTCGAGAGTATTATTGATGGGATGGAATGAAAATATATATTTCAGATTATTCTGTGAAATGAAAGAAAATCCAATAGGTTAATGCATATTTGTAGTTATCAATGGGGATGTTTCAGCCATTTTCAGTGCCATAGTAGAAATGTGAGAATTTATCCATGGAATTTGTTGTGGTACTGCCATTTAATTATCATCGTAATAATGGGATTGGGGTTATTATTGATCGACTAATTTTTTTTTTATCATTTTCATTCTATTCAAGATACAATTTATTTGGAACAGATTTCTAAATTTCACCTTAAAGTGATTTTCTTGATATATAGAGATATAATTTCAATTATTTTTTACCAGGATCCCATGAACACTTCTCACTTTTGGTAGGGTATTCAGTAGTCATTGGGAACAGAATTAAATTTCAGTACAATATTTCATCCACAATAAAATGGTAAGTGAGAATGAATTATTCATATATTGGAGGATATACTTAAATCTTGTTCAATAGACTATCAGGGATGATGGGACCAACATCTTTTTGTAGTTATGTTTTCTTATAATTACATTTTCATTCCAATATACAGATGGAAAATTTTTACGCATTGTATGGGAAGGATTCTTGAACTCTATATTTTTGGGATGAAGTTAGAGAAAGAATGTTTATAGGACTAAAATTAGTAGAATAAGTGGTTGAAACGTGAAGATAATCCAGCAGAACATGGGGACAACTCAAAGCAGGTAGAAACATTATGTAGATAACATAAGTAATGACTTATCATTCTAGGTAGGTGACCATGATTTCCTTAAAATCTCGTTATGGAAATGTGTTATACATTTTGGTAGGAAATGGAAGCTATGTACATGGTTCATTGGTCCTTTTGAAATCCAAGACTATGTTTAAACATTTTCATATTGAGTAGCCTTTCCTCTAAGTTTGTCTTAGGTACCCAATGTTTTTCATGATTCAATGTTTTGGAAGTATTTTCTTGATTCATCATATGTCATGAGCACAGAAGTTGTTCAGATATAATAGAAACATAATTATGAGGAGAAAATAGTTCAGATTAATGAAAAATGGGAACAGGTATTTCAGAATAAGGAAATACACCAGGTCATGATTTTTTGGAGAAACCACTTTGTTGTAGGAGCAACATGGGATTCTGAAAATTTTGTCATGGAAAGGTACCCTCACTTGTTTAATGAGTAAATAAAATTATGAGGTTCCATTTTCTAGATGGTGTGGATAATGTAACACCCAGAGTAATTAAAAATAAATTTAATTCATTAAGATTAATTTTATGTAGATATTTATAACTATCCATTAATAATAATTTTTATTCTTCAATGTTTTGAATTTAAAAAAAAATTAGCTAAAATTGTGTTCAGTATGTTATTTGGAGGCTAATGGAACATAATTCTTTTTTGGTGAATAATTACATTACCTTATGAATAGTAATAGGAATAGTAATATGACCCTAATTAATAGTAAATTGTATTAAAATAATATTTCCATAAGGCTTTAATATAATAACATCTTGGATAATTTTTCAATGTGATATAAAAGCAGTTATAGTTTTAAAATTTTTTATTTTATAATTTAGTTTGATTTTATTTAATAATAAAATTAATAAAATTAATATAATTATTTTCAAAAAATGGAGATAATTTTTGAATTCTACATGTTGAAAATGGTAAGGGAATTTTTTTGGGATTTTTCTGATGCAGTTTATTTTTCAGTGAACTGTTAGAATACAGTTTTGAGTATCAGTGTATTAATGAAATCATTGATGATGTAAGAATGATGTAATTAATTGTTATGACTTGGTTATAATAAAATATTATATTTGGTGTCCCATGTGGATAATACCATGGGAAATCCCACAGTTTTGCAAATACCACTAATGATTTATCCATTATAAATTATTAAAATATTCCCTCACATTTAGTATAAATACCAACCCATTACTTCTTTAAATTAAATCCCAATTACTTATCAACAAATATCTGTCGTTCATACATCCCTATTATTCCCCCCATGGATTCCTCAATCCCCTATGGTTCAAACAATCATGTTCTAGGAGTTACACGACAAGGTACGAAAATTCTAAATTTCATTCTATATTCCATTCAAGTTCTATTCTATGGGGGTATAACATTCATATTTCCATACCATGTTCTTGTTATCATATTATGAAGGATATGTTCATTATTTTGAGTATTTTTTGGATGGGTTACCCATGTTCCCCTTCATTTTAATATATTCTAAAAAAATGATTCATAGCCATTTGGTTGTCGAATTTTTGTATGGGATTTCTCATTTATTCTTTAATTTTGTGATTATTTCTTTTCTTATTAATTCCTCATAACCTTTTAACCCATAGTGGTTAAAGCACTATAAATTATGTATATAATGGATGACCTCATTTTCTTAGAAAATCCATCAACATTATTCTATCCTCTCCCACTTATTCAATGAATAAAAACATTGTTTGTGATGTGTCGAATTACAAACATCATGGATGATGTGGTTTCAATTTGCATTAATTCTTTTATGTATAGTCTTGAATCCATTTTAATGTTTAAACCAGGTTATAATATATGTATTATGTCTTATCCATAGTTTTCGTTTATTTTTTACTCATGGTTTTAATTTATAAGTGAAAATGAGGTCGTTATTTCTAATAAACAACTAAAATGATTTAAATGAACATCATTAATATTTTAACTGATGAATCATCCTCATATAAATAATCAAAATGAAATTTTTTAAAAATCATGATACTGGGAATATTTAAATACCATCCCATTCTAATTATGGTGATTCACTTCAATCGACAATAATATCCATTAAGAACCTATCATGGAAAACATGTAATGAAAAAACCCAAAAACAATGAAAGGAACAAAATAATTACAAATAAAGTGTGAAATGATATAATGAAATGATCATATAATATATAATTAAGATTTATATGTTTCTGTATTATATATATAACACACTTTTAACCATTATACAGGAAGTTTAAACACATTTTATCTAAGAAGAAACCTATGTAAGGGAATTACTATCCCAATTTCCATTCGTTCGGTTAACCTTCTATTGTATCCATTATATTGTATTGAGATTATTTTTGTGATAAATTTTAGTTTATATAATGTATTATTTTTTTATTTACAATTTATAAACATGTACATTCCATTCTATTAATTTAATCATCAATTATATTTTTAAGGTACTTTTCATTGATAATCCTTTTAAAAGTATATTTAATAATTATCAAAGGGAATGTACTTTTATATGTATATAAAATGAGAACATTATCTTGAAGTCAAGAAACGTTATTACCATGATATGTTCCTTGGAAATTATGTATCTTGGTTTCAGCACATTATAGCTTAGGATATGTTGGTTTGAGCCCATTATAGCTCATGATACGTTTAGTTAAACCTATTATAACACAAGATATGACGGGTGAGACCCATTATAGATCTCTAATGCATTGGGAACTCAATAGATGAAAGGTGAAGAAAAGGTTATAACATATATAAGGGTTAATATAAGAGTGAAAAGGTAAATATGTCTCAAGGAAACAACAAGAGTATATAATGCATTGTAGATTTTATGATATAGATTTTATTGGATTTTATGTTATCACATGAATAACGTTTTATATCATTATATCCCTTATTGTGTTTTATAATCATCCAATGTTTTTAAAATGTTTTTTGTAGGATATAAGGATGGGTAAGAGAAAAAAATAATTCATATGTTTTGATATAGATTTTTATAAAACATATCATGCTTTATGTTTTAATGTCTTTTATTTTGAAAAAATGGAGTAGTTTTGTAAAACATTCCTCTTTGTATGAATGTGGTATGTTATGTATGTAGGTTATCCTAATTATTTAAATATATAATCTCTAAATGATCTTAAAGGTGTAATAATGTATTCAATTATTTAAAATTCAATATAATTTATCGTTATAAGGTCAGGTCCTTATAAATAACAACCATCATAATCAATAACCATTGGATATGTGCTCTAGTTAACGTAGTTCACATGATCCATTATATTGAAACACATTAGATTGGGTGGAGAACTCTGTTGATATTTCTCCTTATTCACATCATTAAAAAACTATTTCCAATAATTACGATAGTCTATTTCTGGATGACCATCCCTCAACACATAAAAAACGTATATCCTCCAATGGACAATGTCCTATATGATTTCTCCCATGAATTGAGAATAATGGAAATATCATCGCCCGCTATATATGGTTTTTATATATTCTATTGAATTTATTATTTCTCATCCTATCAAAACCATTAGATTGATATATAACTCTATCCTCATTTTTCACCTTGATATAACATAAAAAAATCTCTTCATAGGTAATAAATTAATCTATGGATAACTACACATAGATACATAGTTTTGATCCACTAAATTTCAAATTTACCTTACTATTAGTATCAATGATAATACTAGAATCATAACTCAAAAGCCTTGTAAACATTTCTTCCTAGGTTCCAACAGATTAATTATCCATTTACCTTATCTCAAGGAAGTCAATCTCAATCCTCATTCGAATAATATAAGGATTGTAATTATTGAAAAATAATTCTGTAAACCTACCCCAATAAATTGATTAATGTTCATTAGGGTTACCCATATTAATCATTAGATTCCACCATATATCTTCTTTACCTTTTAAATGGTAGATATCCAAAATGATATTATCATGCCTTGAACATTTGATGAAGGCAAATATCTTTCTAGTGTAACTAATTAATTTCTAGCTACAAAAGGATCAGATGGCCAACATAATGATGGAAGGCATTGTCTTATGAAGAACTCAATAAATGTTGTTCCATCACTTATTATTTGTATTTCCAAGATGATTCATAACATGATAGATATTTATAAGAATAATAATGAATAATTTTGTTCCATATCCCAAATCCCTCAGTTTTTCAAGAGAAAAATCATTGTGTTGTCCCTCATATTCAGCATTAACAGAATTTACTCTAGATAAATACAAAAAATAAAAAAAAATTAATAGTGTGAGAAACACTAATGATAGTGAAATATCACATTGACAAGAAAAAATCATTTTTTATTTATATACTAAGACAATTTATTTTTAATCCATGAAACGATAGTCTTATTCCAGGATATCCATGATCATCATCTCTTAAAATCTCTCATGATGGTATTATATAAAAAATTATTTTAACCATACCTTATACACATTGAGTGTTAAACCAAGGGCACAGTAAGGCAAGAAATTGTGTACTGTATTACTCTAGAGTCAAGCACAGCATTCTTTATCACGATTTTTCCCCAATAATATTTGTTCAAGAACTATATCCACCAAAAGCATCCACGTATGAATCTATTTCTAGGAAATAAACATAATGAATTCCTCATAGAATGATTATGATTTCTCCCTACACATCGGATTATCATAGTGGTAATCACAAAACATTTCTCATCATTTCTTACAATGGATACCTTATCATATTATCTAATTCCAACGTTAACAATAGATGCTTATCATACATATATATTACATAATTTTTTTACTGAACATTCATTTAATTACTAAAGAACATTCTTGATGGTCATAATGTTATTATTCTTTAATAACATAGAGAAAAAATAAAATTCAAAGGAGATTTAAATCCACATCCACTAATTTACTCATAAATATAACCCTTTTAGACCAATTATACATCATATATTTTTTCAAAATTATACGAAAAGTTATACAAGAAAGAGAGGGAATATGTTCTTATTAATGGGTTAACAAAAGAGATATGTAAAAACATTAAAAAAGGTTATGGGAACATAGTAAATCATACTCTCTATATCATAGATTATAATATTATTTAATGGAATAAAAGGTCAATGTTTGTTAAAAATGAATCATTAGGGAATCAAATATTAGGATAGATGAAGTCATAACAATTTTCAAATATATGTAATTATGTTATACACAAACACATAGAAAAACAATCTCATTATACTTCATATCTCATTGTTAAGAGTATCAATATGGAACATGTTCCCTCCCCAAACCCTCATTAAAATCAATTTCAATTCAAAAACAATCATAGTGGATAATGTACTATACAAAACTAGGTTAAATACCATTTTAATCATGTATATATCTAATGATATCAATCATTATCAACTTCATTTTTTGTAGATATAGGTCCCACCCATAATCTAATGAAAATCATATATATGTGTGACAAAATATCATAAAATGATTATCATATCATTACACATGAAAAGAAATTTATTTTAATAAAACATCATCCTGACAGAAATTGTGGAAAATAAATAATATATTTAATCATTTAATCATTTCATTAAATAGTAACCCATATAAATAAAAGTGCATTTCATAAAAATTTTACCATACTATAACATATTGATGATAAATTACTTTCAAAAATATATGTTCATAATAAACATAATCCGTTTTAAGAAATAATAATGATGTTATCATTTGATCATATCCATAGTAATTATTATCTAACATTAGTGGATATTATCATTGATGGATAATGATTTTCAATTAAAAATAACATGGAATTTTTTTGAGGAAAATTTACATTATTTTAAAATAACCCTTTTTTAAATAAAAAAATTCATAACTTTTACTGGAAATATATTTCCCAGAGAATAACTTTTAAACATATAATTTAATTTTCAATGAAAAAATGATCATGACATTCCGAAATTACATTATGTAGTACACAATTATAAAATACATCCTTTACATTTTTTATAAAAAGGAAAAAAATTCTTGTATTATAATTATAATAATAGATTCCATTCAAAATAATATTTTAAAAATAAAACAAATCTCAAAAATTTTAAACTAAATCTTGTCAATAATTATAAAAACATTATTGGAAATATATTTAGAAAACATGGTTTTGGGAGAAAATGTATTTCATCCAATGGATGAAATAAAGACTATTTGTATTAAACCCAATATTATTGACTCATGAAAACATAACTTATAAAACATAATGAAAAACTATATCATTATAAAATAATAATAAGAAATGTAAATAAATGAGTTTCATGAGATATATATAATAATATTTCATCATCAGAATAATAATCATATACAATACTTTATTCAATTAGATTTTAACATAAAATCTCTACCACTTTTTTATATTTCTAATTGTATGTACAATTAATGATTAACACAAAATGAGATATTAAATATCATGAAATGAATAATCTTTTGAACATGTCATCCCTAACGACCATCTTCGATCTAGAATTCTACATAACCTAAAGCATGACTCCCAAATTACCAGAGGTATCCAGAATGTAATGATGGTCTCATGTTGAACAATATGGATATTATGCCCTCAATATCATGACATATCACAGTAATAAATACACAATAGTGAATATAAAAATTCATGGTAATCATTTTGAATAGTGAACTAAATGTTTAATATAATTAAATACCTTCAAATGGGGAATGCCTGTGTCGAATGTATGTTGTAGATTCAAAAATAAATAATGAAAAAAATAAAAAATTGTGAGCCATTTAGTGTCCACCCCTATCCAAAACTTTCTTATATTCCACTACCCAAATATCCACCATATATCCCATTCCATTTACGAAATCCCATTTAAATTTATTTACAAGTGAACTGAAATGCTCTAGTTGGGTTTGGGTACAAAGAAGACACCAATAATTAACCAAATATGGGACCTCACATACCTAATACTATATAACCTAATAATAAATATGTTCTCTCGCATGATGATGTCATGTGGAATGTTGGTGTGATAACTAATATAAAACAAACCATAGTTATAAAAACATTGGTTCCATGCTGAAAATTAATATTAGATTCATCAAAATGTCTCAATTTTAGAGACATGCTAATGTTACCAATATATATAAACTCATTATGAATCTAGGTCAAACTACACTATGTAACCGTACCCAAATTCTATCTCTAGTTCCAGAAACATAAACCATCCTACCTTATTTTTCCACAATTTTCTAATCACTCATGATCCATATTACTTATTTTCAACAAAATAGGTCTAATCACTCATGAATGACATTCCCCGAGTATATCCACATTATACCATCATGCCCTACTGTATATTTGTGTTACATCATCATGTTATGTGAAAAATTTAAACACACTCCCCCTCTTGGGAAACCATGCTATGTTGGGAATACATAACACATTATTACTATTCATAACACAACTAAATAAAATACACCTTGAATATCACGTAGATGTAATGTATTCAAACATAACATGTAATTATTATGAAATTCTACATATATACAAACATGTAAAAAACTCAACAAGGTCCAAGGGACATCGTCATGCATAATCATAATATATCAAACAAAAAATATATCCTGGCTATTGATACACCCACATTTATCAAATAACAAGAATGGGTTATTACATGAAAAATCACGTATAATGATAACATTATATACATTTCTCCATATAATAATTGACTTCCTAACTAAATGTCATCGACATCAATGGTAGGTCCACTGATTGATTTTATACTCAAATCATCTTCACACAATAACCATCAAAACATAATTGCACACCAACTACTAATAAGATCAATTAACAGTATTTTATTTCTAGAATAAATAAAATTTGACATGTGATAGTACATTATATCATTGGTATAATTTATAAATTATAATTTTTGGAAAATTGATGCTTTAAAAATTCTACCTTCAATATTTATTCTATAATGATAATTCCTTATTAATTATGATTTTATAATTATCTCATAAAAATTTATTATCAATTAATATTTTCTATTTAACTATTTTTAATTTATTTTATAGGATCCATTTAAAAATTTTGAAAATTTGGATTTCAATCCCCTTGATACCTTAAAAAATAGATATATTACCTAGTCATAGAGATGAACAGAATGTCACTGATAGTTTTTCATCTAATTATTATTATAAAAGATATCAATGATTGATGTTGGAAAAAATAAAATAAAACAAAACTAATAATGTATAGGGAGGTAAAAAGAGGTTTGAGGGAGAGGATTTACCATCCATGTGCTCTGAAACTGACATTATTTTTGTATTTTAAAATTTTTCTCTTGTTCTTTCTATAAATTTATAATTAATATATTACACATTTTTTTGATATGTTACCTTATTATTTAAATCTATTATCCACTGAATAAATTTACATATTTTCTTCTTCAATATACAATGTTAAAATATTTTATTCATCTTTATTTTAATTGTATATTTCAATCCATCAATATGTGTTTATAAATTCATCTTATATGTATATATAAACCATCACACACATATACATATATATAAGGAACACTAATATATATAAAACAAACATATAAACATTATATATATATATAACAATACATCCACGTTTACACGAGCACATGTATACATATACATATATTTTTATCTAATATATATACGATAATTTTTAATTTCCACCCCACAAATATTATTTCTCTCATTTTGATAAAAATTATAACAAAAAATTATTATTATTTAAAAAATACCATAGTTTTCTACATATTAATTTTAAAAATGACTACAATTAAATTTATATAATTTTTAATAAATTAATACTAATGACAGTTTTTATATAGTTAGAAATTGATAATAATATCACCATTATTACCTAACCTCCCAATAAAAACACACTCACTCCAAATGTCACACATAAATTATGTAAATTTAAATACACATGTAATTTGTATTCAATTATAATTAAATATTAATAATAATATTATTTTAATTACCCTTATGTAAAATATTACCAAACTCCTGGAACAAATAGATCTTATAACATTCCCTGTTTAAAACCCATATTCCATAGCTATTTTGATTTTTTTCATTCTCATACATGATAATGTTTGGGAGATACCATATTATTTTCATAAAATATATAACCAAATACTAAATAAATTATATTCATGTGTGGTTTGACCAAATAAATAACATGCACAAATGTTATGTCTTACCTAATGTAATCCTCATATCCTAGACCTAATGGTGGTATCATAACTATCATTTAATACAACATTCATGGAGTTATTTTATTTTTATATAAAGAAATTGTTCACATAATATAATGCATATCTTAATATATTTGAAATCAATAAAGTGTCCTTACGTGTGATGAAATTTAATGTTAAATCAGTGTCTGACTCTAAATATATTTTAAATAATGCTTTGAGATTTCAATAGAACATTTATCCTCGAATAAGGCCTTAAAATTATTTATGATGTTTTTATGGAAAATATAAATATTAACATTAAAATATACTTAAATTTTTTACAAAGAGGGTTTTCATATCACTAAAATTGTGAGGATGTTACAATTATCCACCTCTATCGGCATCTCATCCCATAGAAGTATCTATATCCATCTTATTCAAACAATGCATTCAACTTTAATTAACAATAAATCTCCCACTCTAACTTGTATGTATAAAGAGGAACACTATGATCATAAACAATTAATATCCAGTCTTTGGGATCACACATAGTTCTCCCATGAATATACACTTCTCCTGATCTATACTTTTATTACCACTTACCTAGGATTCCATCGTTTAATTCTAGTCACAATCATCACATATAGAATAACATTAAAACATATTCATTTAAACTAATCAGTGCCAATAATTATGTACAATAATTTCATGAAAAAATAGATGTATCACATAGTAGACAATCTACCCAAATAGATTTATATTTTTTTACTTTTATTTGAAGAAATCACATCAAGCGCAATGTAAAAATATATATATTGAAAGGGACACTACGTACCTAGAAATGATGTATCAGTGAATTTTAAATCTCATAAATTACATATAATTTGTTTTCAAATATGTTAGGATAATTTAATTTATAAAATAGTATAAAAAACATTGTTTAAATTATAGTAACTTAGAGGTACAATATATAGTGATGGCCATGCACTATTATAGTTAACCTATATGTGTAAAAACAATCCTAAATCCCTTATACCATTTCCCAAATCAAGGACAAGATATTAGAAAAATTTAATGAGTCATAGTCCACTAACACCATTTATTAACATCCTTTCATGAACTATTGGTTTCGTTCTTTGATTACCCATGACCTCATTCATGCCTCCCATTTGAAAGAGTTTACATACAAGAAGTGATGTTCTCATTTGGAACCATGGGGAGACTATATCCTCCATATACAATCATAGTACAAGAATCAATATTAATAATAATAAATAATTTGATTAATAATTAGGAATATATAATTAAAAATTTTATATAAATAATTCTCCCCCAATGTGAAAATTGTGTCCAGTCAGTATGATTTATATACAAAAAAATGAAAATAACCATATGTAGTTCTAATTCTATCTTGATTTACTCTAACTCCTTTCTTCACTACTCAATTATCCACTATAGGTCTGATGCACTTTTCCTGATCTCGAGTCATGAAATCTAGATGATTGTTGAAATAAATGATTATGGTGTGAGTAAAAAGACTCCATAAAACCCCCTAATGCATCCTTCAAAATTTTTCACATTCACATGATTTTATAAATTTAAAATATATTTATAAATAAAAAATAAAAAAAACCATCCAATCATTCATGCAGAAAAGAAGCCGCTACAAACTGAGGCTGTACAGATATTGGATTCCTGATAAAAACAACAGAAAAAACATGGAAATGTCTTAATATTAGAGTTGTACTCAAGATTATGAGTTTTCCTACAAGACCAAGCTCTATTTATAAAACCAAACTATGTCATCATGTCTTGAACCAATCTCCATATCGGGTCACATAGAATATCCTTCCCTCACTATTTCCATTGATGTCTCACCATTCATGATCATCATGCACCATTGTCATCACATAAGGGTATTATCACTAATTATCATCTAAGCCAATGGTCGTGCCAAAAAAGGCCATCATGACTCGTTATCCATCTATGTCTCCTCGTCAAGTAACATGTGTTATTTTAAAATTATCTCCCTTTAGTGGTTCTGAGATGTTACTAGCCCTCTTGTCATAATGAAACCATTTATAACACCAAAGTATATAATATAATAAAAATATCCCAATGAAAAATGGAATCATACATTACATATTATGAGTGTTAATACATACACACATGAAAATAACTCATTATAGTCTAAATATCATAATTCATTATAATCATATTATTTCAATCAATAAGGTGTAATAGCTATACACGCACCCACATGCTTCATATGAATTTATTTTGATAGTATGGAATAAATCATAAATAATTCTAGAAGAACATAAATGGCCCTGATTTGTAATGTACATTCCAAATCAATGTCATCGATGTAATTGTATATAATGTCAAACATGACATCACTCAAACCATGTTCACACACAAACTAGAAAATTTCATTTCATGAAATGAAATCATAATACCAAAACCATCTAATTTATGTCAATAATTAATAAAATATTACATGTGATAATAATTTATCTATCTTGGATAATATTTTAATTATCATTTTTGGACAAAAAATACATTATTAGTTTTACACAAAATTATAATTACATTTTGATATTTTTATAGAAATTATCATTTTATAATTTTCTTCCCATAATTTCATATAAATTTCAATTTTATAAATATCTTTTTATAATTTATTATGAATTATCTATTTAAAAATTTTATGCATCAGATTCAAAATACATTATTTAAATGTTAAAAAATAGAATTTTAATTCTTCTCAATGAGATGAACCCAATGGTGGTGATTACATGTTAATCTAAAGACTATTAGTTACGATATAAAATAAAAAATATTAAAAAATAAGAAGAATAATGTAGAGGGAGAGAAAAAAAGCATAAGGGAATCTATTACACACAATGTGCTCCTAAAATGACCATATTTTCCCTTTCTATATTTGTTTTCTCTTTCCTTCATTAAATTCAAAATTCATTAATTACCCATTAATTTATATTATCTCTGTTCCATTCTCAACACATGTCAGGATCCACCAAATACCGTTACATGTTTTCTTCTTTAAAAATTCCTCTTTTAAAATATTTTAATCACTAATAGTTAAAATTTTATAATTAAAAAAAATATTTTTACATATAATCTTCACACACATACACAGATATATTTTAATATATATAAACAGTGACACACACATATATATATTTATACCACACACTAATATATATATATATATGTCTATGTATATATATATAACCTATGTATACATGTTATATATACACACACACATCAGTATATACACTCGCACATGTATATATAGAAATATTTAGTTATCTCATATATATACACATAACAGTCACACATTTTTTATGTTACACAAATAAATAATATTTTTCTCAATTTAGAAATAATAATAATAATAATAACTATTATTTTAATTAAACATCCCAGAATATATTCAACAATATCATTTTAGATATTTCATCCATTAAATTCCAAAAATAGTTTATAAATTAGCATTAACCTAAAATATTAATTTATTTATTACAAGGTAATAATATCACCATTTTTACGTTACTACTGATTAAATATTTACTTGTGGTTAAATGTCTCTCATCAATTATGATAATTTGATTACACAAGTTAATTCCTTTTTACAATAATAATATAAATAAAAATATAATTATTAATACCCATATCATTGAAAACAACCAACTCCCAACATGCACAATTATTATATCTCCCTTATTGTAACATTTATATGTTAATGTTATTAGAAGTCTTGGTTTTCTCATACGAAGCATCATTTTGTATATATTCCATTATTTTCAAAATATTATATAATTAAAATATTAAATAAATTACCCTCACATTTTATTGGAAAAAATAATATATTAACACATATCATATTTCATGCCTATTGTAAGTCTCACATCTTGGAAGTAATGGTAGTCTTGTAATTCTAATATTATACTCTGTTTTTAATATATTTCAAATATTTGGAAAAATTATTCCTATTTAATATTAATTTTTTTATTTCTATTAGATCACTAATGATGTTCTATGGTCTATATAATTTCATATTTAATTATAACATATCTGTGAAAAAATTATTTAGAATAATACAAATTTCAAAAAAAATCCATTTTTTTCATGAATAATGCCAATAAAACAATTATTAAGTTACATATATTGAAATTTTTAATATTAAACATGAAAAACTCATATAGTTTATTCAAAGGGGGTTTTATTATTTTTATTTATTTTATAATATTACAAAATTTTATTATACAATAGTTAATATGGGTTTTATATAGATATTATAAATGACTATATGGGAATAACAAAACATATGCCTAAAAGAAGGATAATTAAGATAAAAGTTCATTACCATAACTCTCGACTAATTTATGCATATTATGACCTCCTATATAATAAATATTATTTTTATAGACATATTATGATTCCATAATTATATATATCATACCATATGTTTTTTAATTATTACATTTTGTTTTCCCTTTATTAAATATTCCTTGTTAATGTCACATGTCTGGTAATTATCCCTTTTTTCACTTATGGTTTCATTAATTATTTTAACTAATTACTTTTATCAAGGTTACATAATGAAAAAAAAATTAAACATGATATAAATTTTATGTATATATCTATATTGTATATTTTTATTATCATTAGTTCATAAAATATAGATATTGAAAACTAATTACACTGTTTGTGGGGAGGGTAAGTCATATGAATGGTTGAATATTGTATCAATTTCGTTAAAGGATAATGAAAATGATTGAAAAATAATATTTTCCAACTATATAATATTTAATATGATATATAAATATATCACATATATTTATTAAATTTATCCTTTATTACATTCTTATTAAAACATGAGTTAAAATGGAACAGATCCCTTTACTGAGGTGGTTGTCCATTGTACACACGAATGATGTTTTCATATTCACTTTGGAATAGAATGTAAAATAATGTAAATATGATAATATATTTTAGAAGATATATTTATGATACAAATATCATATATATATATATATATATATATATATATATATTCTATCATCATACTCAACTGTGTCTAGTATTGATGGAAATAATTTCACATCGATTTGTGCGAAGGTAGTGCAGAGTACACATAAGAGACATTATCAACTCCCATTTGTGGGATGAGGTGATATAACATATCCCTGAAATTTATATAAAAGCATATTAGTAAATTTATTTTAGTTAGGATATTATTTTAGAATGGTTTAATAATAATCAATTGATATGGAGGAAAAAATAAAAAACTTAACATTGAATAATGTTACACCCTTTTTTGGTAACCACACGGGGTTTTCACCAAAGTTCTTTTATACGGTGTATTTATGAAAGAATAAGTATTATATAAATATAGGATGGAATTATGTGTGGAATTTGGTTAGGTATTAGAATATAATAAGGGTATTTGATTTGTGAAGTGGATTGGATAATGGTGGCCTTTCATAAGTGAGGTGAGTTGGACCCTGATACTTTTTTTATTAGAAAACGTTATAGTGATCTTTTTATGATGCAAAAGGGATTCAAAGTGTACCACTATCGTCAGAAATGGAGTTATGTTTAAATTATGTCAATAAAGTGGGTGGATTAAATGTTTTGGGTCATTTATGAAAATTATTTTTTTTAGTTTTACCCACAGATAATCCCATTTTTTACCTTTTCCAAGGGAAATTTTTTTTCAATTTTTTCAATTATTTATGGTGAAAAATTAAGCTGAAAATATTTGATAATATATATTATTATGAATCCAAATATTTAATCCATTTTCTAAAATTTTATTCCCATTATTAAAAAATTGTAATTTAAAATAAATCATATTGCACGATGAGAAAGTAGTTTTTCTAAGAGAATATTTTCGAATATTGGATACTTTTTTAGAAAATCCAAAGATAAAATTGATATGATTCAAAAAAAAGGGATTAATATAATTATAATTTCACATATATATCATTTTAAACCACTTTTAGATAAAAACAATCAATATAAATTCATCAATGGAAAATTAATTTTTCAATAAAAATCAATACATCTCTATATTCATTAAAAAAATTATCATTTAAAAAATTAAAAAAACACACCCTTTTATTATTATTAAATTATTAAAAAAAAATTCAAAGTAATATTACCAATATTTAATATTTAATTTATTACTGTTCACAAAATTAAATAAAAAACATTTCTTACGAAAATTAAATTTTTCAAATATGTATAGACATTAACAAATATTAAGTAATTTTAAAAAATAATATTTTTTGTAATAACATTTCAATTTACATTTAAAATGTGTTTATTATTGTTACATCCACCATAATTAATGGATGTATAATAAATTTCATGTTTAGATAATAATTTTAATCATTTGTGGTGGATAATTACAAAAAAGCGTTCAGTGTCATCCAAGTTATCAATGAAATTAAATTTACTAAAAAATAAATAAATTATAAATGATATGGATGTAAAATGTATACTATATACCATCTATACTCATTCATTATCTATTAATATCCAAAAAATTATCATATATCGGTGTGCAATACGGGAGCACATTTCACCAATCATTCTTGAAATAAAAACTGAAACTATGTCATCAAAACTGTAAATTCATTTGGTATATGGGAAGTGTTTGTTTTGAAAATGGTGGGAAAAATTTTAAATGAAAATAAATAAATATATGTTTCTAGTCAGTAATATATAATAGTTTTTGCAGGCTAGAGGATATGGGAAAATGTCTTTTTGTGGATAAGATTAAAAACTAAAGCATGGACGATTCATTATCCTCTAGGTTCCCCAACATTAGGACACATCAAGGGAAAGGTTTTCCAAATGATATTGTGGTTCAATTTTTTTTTTGAATGTTCTAAATCATGGATTCCTTATTTATGAGGGAGGAATAACGTGATTCATCAATAATAGATATGACTCCCCTTCATGTGGGATAGAATCTCGTGGTTTCTATAATTTCACAAGACATGATATGGGGATAAGTATTTTTCCATATTTGTGCAGGTTGGTTTTCGCGAGTGATGTTAATAGTATGATTTCCTTGAAGGATAAGCATTCATTATCCAATGGTGTGAAGTTGCACAACTCAAAAGCGGAAGGGAGGTCGTTACCTGGTAATTTTATGGAGACACCAGCCTTTTACCTCAATGGGAATAAAGTAACTCCCTCCATAACCATGATAATATAGAAAAAATGGAATTAATGTTATGTTGAATGAGGTCTAGTGTCCCTCAATCAAATTTCTTATTTTCAAATATTCATGATGAGTATTTTGTTTATGTTCATTAAATAACCCATAGGGTTGTGTAGAAAATTAGTTATTTAGTAATATATTTTGGTTTTAGTTGTTTTAGATTGAATTTCATTAAATATGATTACATTTTCCTTTTTGATATATCAATGAGTAGGTGAAACAATCACATTGGGGCTTCTCAAGACCAATATTGGTCTCTATTGATGAGTACTAGAACCTAAATGGGGATCCAACAATTGTTTCATCACCACATATGGTGAATTTATTAAATATGGACCATTTCATCAGACTAGTTCCTATGATCCTTATATCGATTGATTGTGATTGTATTCATAATTTTTTTCTTTATACTAGAGCTTTCACCATATGTGGGTGGGTTAATCTGGATTTCCTATTATCATTTAGAAAGGGGATATGTTTGGGGTTGTTTATATCCACAATCCTTTTATTATCACAAAAGGGTACATATCCTGAATTATTTATAAAATAATAATGTGTACCATAATGTAGTTACACTTGAAATAGTGATTGTACCCATTCAAATTAGTCCATTGATCTAGTGAATGTTCTATAATATCCATAATGTCACGAACCAGGCCGGGTCACCATCCGACCCGGCGACTGTCCTGGTCTACGACATGGCCTGAAAGGTATTCATAATCCCCATAGGCTGTCACAAGTGCCAGGGTATAAAAAATGAATCTTGGGAATGATTTACCCGAGTAGATATAAATAAAACAATCGACTAGTTGAAAATTTAAAACTAAAAACATACGACAAAATACGACCTCAATCTACAGTCAAAATTGATGTTTACAAAATGATCCAAAATCCCAAAAGGAACGGTATTAAAAAAAATAACTAAAAACACTAACTCAAACCTTCATGTACCATGAAGTGCTACGACCTCAATATACATTCACCAAACCCACCTGGGGATGCTGCGGACAACACGAAACACCAATGTTGTGCACGATTCATCAACCTGAAATGCAGAAGAAACAGAATCTACATACACCCAAGGGTGTTTGTAGGGTGTGAACTAGAAGCCCAGTAGGATGTCACTGAGAAACGTTTCCACACATAATTGTTAAATGACAAATAACTTTTCAATTTACTGAAATAAAAATAAATATGTGCTTAAGGAATTTTAATGAAAACATTTCTTCAGGGAAAACTTCTCTAAATGGAAAACAACTTAAATTAACAGACACACACACACACACATACACATTCTTAGTAACCCCATCATCACACAGTGTGTTGATGGTGAGTGTAGAGCTAAAGAGGATCACAATACATGGGAGAGGCCATAAAGATACTATCGAAAAGTGGGAACCTTGAACCTCGTGTCTCGGTGAACAATGGTACAGAAACACAACAATATATGTTCTTGTGTACGGGCCACTAGATAGGGGAAGACATCCATAACCTAATGGTCATCGATCATACAAAAGTTTAGTTAGTGTTGTAGTTGTCAAATCCAGCTAAGTGAAACCGAGCTGATGCGACTTCCATATCACCAGCAAACTAGTCTTGGTCCACCCACATAGTACCCAGGCATCCCATTTGTGCTTAAGTAGTTCAGAGTTCATGTCAAATGTCATAGTAACATAATCAAACCAAACAAGACATTATGCAAGCCAAAACCACCATTTTCACACACAAAAGGCATTTGAAACAAGAAGGACACTAAAAATATCTCAAAGATAAACCTGCATCAGTTACACAACCAATTGAAACAACTATACAATAAAATAAATCACTTTCATTATAAACATTCCACTAACAGAATTTATTAAACATATTTCACACACGATTCATGACTTTAAGCACCAAAAATATTCCCATGATTTAACCAAAACAATTTTTACCCTTAATATTTATTTAATAAAACAATTCAAATTTTCATAAATAATGTTAAAGACCAAAAAACCACTTTACACACAAGACTAACCCAAACCCAACTCACGTAGCCACATGCACTCAACACCACCTCAGGAACCGAAACTGAATCACAAACACAATTAAAGAACCCACCAGAAAAACTGGCCAACACATTTGAAAATACTCTGCATGACTAAAACAACAAAAATCCACTCAAAATCTAATTTATGATAGAACACATACTGATGATACCCCAAAACATCATTTTCATAGCACAATAATCTAACTACATAGTTTAAAAATTACTAACCATTGGATATGAATTTTTAGCAGAAAATACATACATGATATAAACATGCTACCAAAGAATTAAAATGAAAATAAAACATTGAGGATCATCATCGCACAACACATACTAATTAAATAATGTGCTAAATAAATTAGACATCCAAATTGATTAATTAGACAATAATTAGAAGTAGAACCTCCTACCTCGACGTCAGAAAACCCCAAATAACAATGCAATGCTCCAATCATGCAACAAATTCTATGCAATATACTCAAATAAACTACTGTCAAAAAAATATATAATTACAAAATAATAGAACCAATAAAAAATCAGATATAATAGAAAAATCATCAAAAATTAATGAACAACGAGTTCGAGGAAAACACACCTACTACGAGGGGTTTGAGAGGCTGTCCAACACGCAAAGAATGCTACTGGTGGTGCGAGGTGCTGGAAAAGGGGTCGCCGGAACATCAGCCGAACCAAAATGGTATACGACTAAAGGAGGGGGGGCTAGAAGGTCCGGTCTGGTTCTTCGAAGGAGGCCGATCGGGCAGCAGCAGTGGGCTATCACGATGGGGAGATCCGCTGGGTGGTTCGGCCGAGAGGGAGGTAGCAGCTTGGGTGGTAGCCATTCTGGAAAATATGGCCGAAGGGGATGTCCACGCTGGAGGGGGGTCGTGTCGGGGTAGGTTGTGCCGGAGGAGGCCGCACCGCTGGAGGTTGTCCACTGGACGCTGTGCCTGAGGAAGCCACGCCGCATGAGGTTGCGCCATAGGAAGTCACATGATGGGTAGGGTGTGCGAACAAGGAGCGGACTAGAGAGAGTGTGGGAAAAAAGGGGGCGGTGAGTTAGGGTTACAGGGGGAGCGGGTTCCGTGTGGGGAGAGTGTGTGGGGGGTATCAAGTGGGAAAAAGATAAAAAATAATATGTAAAAATAAATAGAAATCAAATAATGAAAATAAAATAGAATAAAAGAAAAAAAAAGATAGAAGAATGAAAATAAAAACCTAATAAAAACAAATGACAAATTTTTATACTAATAATAATATAACTCAAAATAAATAACCAACCACATTAGAATATTAATGAAATTAATAATAACAGTCATCATATTAGTATTATGTGATGATAAATTTATAAGCCTTATTATAATTTAACACTATCCAACTAATTTTAATATTAAATGAAATAATAAAATAATATAAATAATCCCAATATAACAACCATTGTTTTTATTAAACAATTCTTGAATTTATTAATCATTTTTCATATTTTATTTTATTCATAAATTATTATTAAACTATTTAATAAATTGATTACTCGCGCACCGGGTTGGTCACACGAACATATGACGAAGCCATGTGGCTTCAACCATTCCTTGCCCGCGTGCCGGACACTTCCAAGCCAAAACAGTCATGTACCATCAAAACGCAAAAACTCAAGTCGGGTCTGGAAATGTGCACAGTCATGAACAAGGTCACTCTCCCAAATAATAACACATTAAAAAAAATTTCCAAAATATAATTTGGCGCAATGCATGGTCATGCATATGGGAGCACACCTGTATAAGATCCCAAATCCCTTTTTAAATTAGAATTGATTCGAACTGCAACTCAAAGAAATACCCAAAATAATTAAATTAAGATAAAGTGTCTGCTGAGGTGTGACAATTCTCCCCACCCTGACACTTTCTGCCCCTAGAAAGTCCCAAAAGACTAGACCAACCAGGGGATCCATGTGAGACAAAGAAGTCCCATAAAACAAAACTGCAATCACCCGATGATCGTGCATTCAAAACACTCATAATCTGAAGCATCAATGAACTCAAAGCCCAAATCACTAGGAGAAATTACCAACAGCAAGGAAATCACCTCCCAACACAACTACAACATGGAACACCCCGACCCCTAACATAGGGATCACCAGTGATGCTCGAGATATCCAAGAAAAAACGTCCATCAAACCACTATCTAAGCTAACCAATTAGCATGGTCGAGGTCGAGAGTAGTAGAATAATTATTTTATCCTCCAACCGCACTTTGAAAATAGAGTCTTCCACAAGCTCATCCTATAGTGGTCTCTCCACCATATTAGGGTTCTTGTCAAACACTGGTTCTGCAAACCGAGGCGACTCAAAAACCCAGACAAACCCTTGACACTGGCTTGACCATCCAAGCTCCCCAGGTTTATCCAACCAACATAAGAGGGGACATCGGAGAGACCCACACAAGCTATCCACACCATTTTAAAATTTCCTGACACCACGAAACCCGCCAACACATGCCAAACTGCTTGGATTATTTCTACATTGGCCACTATTCTTTCAAATGGGATGGTTTTCATAGCGAAAAATCCTAACCTAGCGGAAAACTGGACATGCACTCGTTAATCGCACAAGACATGAGCATCTCTGAAATGAGTATGATTTAGATCCATAACATACCACAAGAAGGTTCATGGAGCACACCCTCTATCTAGCTTTACAATCATATTGATTCTTCAAACCCCTTTAAGACCCAAGAGGAACTCCCACAAACTAATACTGCAACAAGGATAAACGATCTTCATACCCATCAATACATAAATGAAGACTTCAGAGAGGATAATGCGATATGAAAATTTAAAATTTCACCATCCCGTCAATGTGAACTTAAGTCAGATGAAGTCCACCCCACGTCTGACAAGTTTTGACTACGCACAAGCTTCACCCTGAGACCTATGGTTTGTGCTCTGATTTCTGAAGCATCTACAGCCTTGCAGTCATAGGCTGGCCACATCTGACTGGAACTTCCTCCATTTAAAAGGCAACCCGCATACCTCTCCTCGTGTCTCAAATATACATTCCGCAAAACATACCAACTAATAATTGCAGTGAACAACATAAGAGTGTCTAACTAACAACAATAGAGGTAGGATATTGAGTGGTCTGTCAAACACGTACACAAAATGACGAGAGGGGCACTACAAGAACATGTCTCTCGGCTTCATTATCTTCATCGGATGAGGAATCTACACCTACCACAATATTGATGAGACCAACAACTATCACGGGCATTAAGCGGATTGTTCCGCACATCCTCTGGAGAACATGAAACCAGATCAACAAAAAGCCAACGCACCCTCCGCCGTTTGTTGACTGGTTGAGCACCTACGGGATCAACCATATTACTTCGCCATCACTTAGGTACAACCGTGGAATGAGACTAATCTTGAGGGTTGTAGAGACCCGAAGCTTGACATACATGGACATTACATTACGTTTGCGGAATACATAGTACATAACAAAAACACACACACAAGGACGGTAATAGTTTAGTGTCTTTGTAAACACGGAATAAAATCTTCTAATCATGGTGAAAGATCTTCAACATCTCCCAATAAAGATCTTCCCTTTTTTTCTTACCTAAAATATTTCTTTATATCATGGGGAAAATAAAACATAAAAGGGGTGAGCTCAAATTCCCATCAAGGGTAAACATAGAGAACATAAAACAATCCATAAACATTTGAATGCAAAAACATGAACATAAAATCTAAACATCAAAATCTTGAGGAAAGACATAAATCATTGAAATACATAAAGCATAGATCATAAAAGAACATTAATCATGATAAAATAGCTTGGAAGTAAACCTTGTAATTGTGGAAACTATTAAGCTCATGATATGATTTCCATAGTAGCCAATACATTTCTTCCAAGACCAACATAGTGGAAAAAGTCTCTTTCTGAATCGAGTTCACTCCTCGTTTCAGTACTGTAACACTGAACCGGATTAACTTACCATTCCAGCCAGGTCTATATCATGAGATATAAAATATTTACCCAATGCATTGGAGAGAGATATAGGTCCCACCCATCTCATAATGAAATCATCCTTACTTGTGCCACAAAATAAACATACATCATTCATAATAACCCAACGTATAAAATGGATTTCATAAACATCATCCCATAATAACATAATCCATATAAAATAAATGGATATATTTTCATAATAAGAAAAGTGAAAACATGTAAATAAAAGAGACATTATACTTAAAACATCCACATATGAAATAATTCCAATTTATATGGAAAATGGTTTTGATAAAACACTTGAAATAAATTCTTGAGGAAAATATCCTTTCTTCTATAAAATCATTTTCTTTTCATAAAATGTCATGAATTTTTTAAAGAAAAGTATTTACTTAAAAATAGTCATGATATATTTTTGAGTAAGCTTCATTAAAATATGGATTTATAAAACTATAAAAATCCTTTCATGTTGTATAAGTTAAAAAAAATTCTTCTCGTACTTTTGCCGGAAAAGTCAAAAAGTACCTCGTAATGTAAAAAAAAGAAATATTCCATACATACCATGTAGTAAAAGTATAAAATGGGTAAAAAGGGTTTTAATAATACATGAATTTTTTTTATAAAACATGGACATTGATGATAAATATAACCCCAATAAATACTTATGGATAAGCATTCTCGGATAAAAATGAGATTTGCAAAATTATCCCTTACCTTAGGTCTGATATGATTCGTACATATCTGAACCTACTGTATAATGATTTAAATAATGTCATTGATTTATTACAGAATCATATTCATTGTTATGATATCATATATGGTTCCCTTATGACTTTATATTACCTGTTCTTTTGTAAATTCCATGTTAAAGAGCGTTTGGGTAAAATAATTTTATTTATCGTATATGTTTTGACTTTTTGTTCTTTATATTATTATTTATAACCTGATTTTCTTAATTAAAGAATGTAAAACATGATTTATATGTAATATATTCTCAGAATATACATATATAATATAGATCGATAAAAGGAAATAAATACACCGTTCATGGAGACGGTAGGTCGTACGTACGCAAGAACGTTGTTTTCGTTTCCTTATTGAGTTGAATGGAATTAAGTAGATGACATACATTTATATATACATACATTCAGTAGATTTATAATGTCCTATATTTCATTTTTATTACTTATATATACTTTATAATCATTCTTTAATGGTTAACATGGAGAATGAATCTCATCGCGTCGTGGAGACGGTAGTCCGTACGTACACACGAGCGATGATATTGTTTCCATAATTATTGAATTGAATTGGAGTGGATGATACAATATATCATAATCAGTATGACTTTATAATAACTATGTATAGTTATTCTTTACACCATTTTACCCATCCACGTAAGGTGGTATTGGAAAAACATATTACACCACGGCGTGGAGACGATATTCCGTACGTACGCACGCGCGGTGATTTTGTTTTCTGTAGGATGGATAGATGGTGAAATAGGGTTGTTTCATACTTATAATAATATATCAGTATATTAGTGATACTGATGTTATTACTTCATAATTAAACAACCTAATATGAATAAGTGGAAGAAGAAATAAAGATGAAAGATACGGTAATTGAAATTAACTCTTTGTTGAAGTGTCTCTTTGAGTCCTCCACTTAGGGCACTAAAATTGGTTTTCGAAGAAGACCAGGACCTCTAGAATGTTTCTAGGGAAGTGGAGAAGAGAATTTTTCAGGGGTTTTCCGAGATTGAAGGCCCAATGTGGTGTGAGGAAGAGAGGGAGGAGGTGCCCTTTTATAATGGAGGGGAGGGGCACCTTTGGAATAACCAAAAATATTTTTTTATTATTAAAGTCAATTCAGTTTTAAATAGCTCCAAATTGATTTATTTAGAAGCTAATGTGGGTTTGGGTCGAAATCCTCTAATACAATAGAATTTAGACAAGTTTAGGTTCCTATTTTAACCTTATCATTTAGATTTAACATTAAGTTAAATAATTTTACTTTTAACGTGTCTTCTTGTGTTCTTATATTATAAGGTTAATAAACATACTATAAAAATCCAAATGAACCCCACGTTTATTATAATTAATATATATAACCTTATCCAAGTCATTTGACCGAGCCTTAGATTTTTAGGAATAAAATAACAATTACTAATATAATATTTGTTTTAAAAACTATTTTCTGTCAATTTTGACACTATTTAGTAATTGATTTTTTTTGAAAATCATAACAGAATGATTAGTTCAAAAAAAGTAAATTAAATCAATACTAACATGTCATAGTGACCTAGAAAATTATTTTAATTCATAAAAAGTCTCAAATTATATTTATTTGGGTATTTATAACATCAATTATGTCAATATTTCATTAATAAGATAATTATTGTATCATCATTGTGTCATAACTAAATTAAATTATTTAATGTCTAAAATTTACAAATAAAATATTATTATATAGGAAATAATTTTATATTTATAATTAATATTTACAATCGAATATATCTTATGTATAACCCTATATTAAAAATGTTTTAGTAAATAAACATTGATTTTTACTATTTTAAAACTTCTTTAAATAAATTAATATTAAATGTTCTAATCGAATCCAAGTGGGCCTAAATGGTCATATTTTATTCCCAGTGTTGTTTTTGGTCTAATTAGACTTATCCAATAGAATTAGGACATGTGTTATGGTTATAATAATATTATTTTTACTCTTAATTACTCAATTGACTTTTAACCGTGGTAAAAAAAAGTAAAAATTTACTCTCCAGCAAAAAATATTTTCATCTCATTGAACCACATTTTTCTTACTGACATCAACCATGTCTCTCGGATTTTTTAAATTCCACTCACAGAAGCGGTAAATTTATATTTTATGAAAAAATCAGTTTTTTAACAGCCACATAGTAGTTTCACTATTTATCAAAAACTGAATGTTTTTAGAAAAATACCAAAATTTCACCCAAGGATACTTTCGATATTCCGAATCCAAAAATGAAGTCAATTTTGAATAATAAAATTTAAAAAATTTCAAAAAGGGGTTATTACTATTCAGAACGACTAGTTTTAATTATCGAAAATCGTTGTTTAGTGAAACTTGGTATTGCATACTACACACGTTAACAAGGAAGGTCGTGATTGCATGTAATACAAGGCAAGTCAAGGATACGTGTTGTGCAAGCTCTTTTCGGTGTAGCATACAACACAGGACATTAATGAAATTAAAAATAATATTTTTCATAAAATATCAGGGTGTTACATTCTACCCCCCTTAAAATGAATATCTCCCTCGAAATTCGTCGGGGATATAAATGGAATAGAAACCCACATCGTAAAAAGGAATACAGAAACCAATATTTAAAAACAAAAGTATGAAACGTAATGGTTACCCAAATAAACTAATCACTGGGTTTCCGCATTGATTAAAATATGGATATGGAAGAGAAATATAACCATTATGTTCTGATGGAGAGTGGTAGAGAACATGGCTTTAGAAAAGACAACAATCACAAATCCATAGATTTGTGATGATCTAAGGTACCATCTGATTAATCGGATATAAGGGCACTAGGAAAACATTTTTGGTTTTCAAGATCATTTCCATAAAGTTAATGAAATTGTAATTAGAAGAAATACTTTCGTGATTTTGGTGTAGTCTCATCGTTAGTCATTCTTTGGACAATTTCCACTTCATATCTTAAAGAAATAAAGTTTAATTTTTCATTTGTGATGTGTTAGCAAATCATGTAATAGAATGAGGGGTCATTCCATCTGTCTCAAACAAAAGGTTAGAAAAGTTATCAAAATATACGTAAGTCCATCTATAGTGAGATTAATTATTTATGGTTCCTAAAATGGACTTCTACTTCTTATGTTATACTGCTTAATATAATAAAACTAGTTTCTACTAAACAAGGACTTCATGTAGGCCAGTGGTAGGCGATAAAGGCCAGTCACACATTGGTTGTGGGTTCGATTCCCACAGACTTGTTCGAAGCGATGGGATGTCTCCCGTCCTGCAGGTTTTCCTTTTTCTAAAACTAAATTACTATATCATCCCATCAATAATATCGAAAAAATTTCTATCATTAAACAATACTAACTTATGTCCAACATATTCCATTTTAAATCTTTAGGCTTATCCATAATATTGCAGTCCATTGTCAAATTATAGTGAAAACAATTACCAGATATTTCATATAACAAGCATGTTAATACCATCGTTGATCCCCATATATCATAATATATTTCTTGTTGGTCACATTCCAAACGTTATAAGGCCTTAATAATGTATTCTCTTGTAAAATGAATACCCATTGTACCTTAGTGAAAACATGAGTGATATCAAAAGATAACTCTTTCCACATACAAAAACCCAAAAATTCTATATACTCAAACCATGATATAACTATTCTCTTTTATCACTCATGAGATCATGAATACTATCAAACATTTCATTTTCTCCTTATCCCATCATTATGCACATATCATCTACTTTGCAAAAATATCTGAATAAAATTTCGTGGTTACTAATAACATTAATCATACACTTTCAGAACATAGGAAAGACAACAGTGTAACAATCCTTAGATGTATCATTATTTCATTGTACCATGAGATTACTTAGAAAACATTACACTTGATAAACATATAATCATTCCACTACCTTCTTAAACCATTGACCGAGCATCAACAATTCATTCATCTCACATATCATTTGTAGTCTCTTCATCATCATCAACATAAATACTACCCATACGACCGTACTGATTCTCTTCATGAGACTTTACCTTGGGGCATTGGTTTTCATAATTCCCGTACATTCCACATTTAAAACATTTAACCATTTTTGATGTCATAGCAATACCATTGTCTTCATCCCTAGTGTTAACTGAACCTCTTCCTTTGCACTTACTGGCTTTGTGTCGTTCTTTTCCACACCCAAAGCATCATCAAGTTCCTTTGAAACATTCTACTAGTTTCCTCTTCCCACATGATTTACATAGGGGTAATTGAACTTTCATTCCTCTACGATCATCATGAAACTCCATCTTTCTCTTATTATATGAGTCACGAAAAATACCAAATTTGAGTTTATTGATAATATTATGAGATTGCTGATTCAGAATAATAATGATGTTTGGGCTTCAAAATCCCATTTCATTTGGTTACTCATGAATAATATCATTCCATTGTCCATCATATCCTCCATTATCGTGAATCATCTTGTTTCCAACCAATTTCTAAAACCCAAAATGAAAAGTGTGAGAGGAAAAAATCATGATAGGGAAAGAAATACAATAAATGGGGAGTACCTTCAACATCTAACATCTTAGGTTAAATTCTAAGATCATTACCATAGTTCTAGGACCTTATCCTATACGTATACTTATCCTTAGGTACATCCCTATACATACCTTAGAAATATATCTAGGGATCTCTCTAATGTTCTCGCATCCTAATTTACAAAGGATGACTTAACCTCCCTCTGATACCAACTGTAGAGACATGAAGATTGACGTACATGGACATTACATTACATTTGCGGAATACTTAGTACATATACAAAACCACACACACAAGGACCGTAATAGTTTAGTGTCTTTGGAAACTTGGAACAAAATCTTTTAATTGTGGTGAAAGATCTTCAACATCTCCCAATAATGATCTTCCCTTTTTTTCTTACCTAAAATCTTTCTTTATATCCTGGGAAAAATAAAACATAAAAGGGGTGAGCTCAAATGCCTAGAATGGGTAAACATAGAGAACATAAAACAATCCATAAACATTTGAATGCAGAAACATGAACATAAAATCTAAACATCAAAAGTTTGAGCAAAGACATAAACCATGGAAGTACATAAAGCATAAAACATAAAAGGATGTTAATCATGATAAAATAGATTGGAAGTAAAACTTGTAATTGTGGAAACTATTAAGCACATTATATGATTTCCATAGTAGAAAATGCATTTTTGCCAAGACCTTCATAGTGGACAAAGTCCCTTTCTGAATCGAGTTCACTCCTCGTTTCAGTCCTGTAACACTGAACCGGATTAACTAACAGTTCCTGCCATGTCTATCTCATGAGATATAAAATCATTACCCAATGCATTGTAGGGAGAAATAGGTCCCACCCATCTAATAATGAAATCATTCTTACTTGTGCCAGAAAATAAACATACATCATTCATAATGACCCAACGAATAAAATGGGTTTCATAAACATCATCCCATCATTACATACTCCATATAAAAGAAATGAATATAATTTCATAATAATAAAAGTGAAAACATGTAAATAAAAAAAATTATACTTAAAACATACACATATGAAATAATTTCATTTTAGATGGAAAATGGTTTTGATAAAACACATGAAATGAATTCTTGAGGAAAATATCCTTTCTTCTATAAAAATCATTTTCTTTTCACAAAATGTCATGAATTTTTAAAAGAAAAGGATTTTCTTGAAATTAGTCATGAAATATTTTTGAGTAAGCTTCATGAATATATGGCTTTATAAAACCGTAAAAATCCTTTCATACCGTATAAGTTAAAAAATACATTCTTCTCGTACTTTTTCCGGAACAGTCAAAAAGCACCTCGTAACGTAATCAAAAGAAAGATTACTTACATAACATGTAGTAAAAGTCAAAAATGGGTAAAAAGGGTTTTAATCATACATGAAAACATTTTTATAAAACTTGGACATGGATGATAAATATAACCCCGGTAAGTACTTACAGATAAGTAATCTCGGATAAAGATGAGATTTGAAAAATTATCCCTTACCATAGGTCCGATATGCTTCGTACGTATCCGAAACTCCTGTATAATGATTTAAATAATGTCATTGACTTATTACAGAATTATATTCATTGGTATGATATCATATATGGTTCACTTATGACTTTATATTACCCGTTTATTTGTAAATTCCATGTTGAAGAGCGTTTTGTGTAAAATCGTTTTCTTTATCGTATATGTTTGGACTTGTTGTTCTTGATATTATTATCTATAACCTGATTTACTCAATTTAAGAATGTAAAACATGATTTATATGTAATATATATTCATAATATACTTATATATTATAGATCGATAAAATGAATGAAATACACCGTTCATGGAGACGGTAGGCCGTAGGTACGCTTGAACGCTGTTTTCATTTCCTTATTGAGTAGAGTGGAATTAATTAGATGACATACAATTATATATACATAAATAAATTAGCTTTATAATTTCATATATTTCATTGTTATTACTTATATATACTTTATAATCATTCTTTAATGGTTAACAAGGAGAAAGAATCTCATCACGTCGTGGAGACGGTAGTCTGTACGTACGCACGAGTAATGATATTGTTTCCATAATTATTTAATTGAATTGGAGTGGATGATACAATATATCAGAATTATTATGATGTTATAATAACTATGTATAGTTATTCATTACACCATTTTACCCATCCAAGTAAGGTGGTATTGGAAAAACAGATTACAGCACGATGTGGAGACGGTATTCCATACGTACGCACGCGCGGTGATTTCATTTTCCATAGGTTGGATAGAAGTGAAATAGGGATGTTTCATACTTATAATAACATATCAGTATATCAGTTATACTAATGTTATTACTTCATAATGATACAACCTAAGAATAAGAAGTGTAAGATTAAATAAAGATGAAAGATTCAGTAACAGAAATTACCTCTTCTTTGAAGCGTCTCTTTGAGTCCTCCTATTAGGGCATTAAAATTGGTCTTTGAAGAAGACCAGGACCTCTTGGATGTTTCTAGGGAAGTGGAGAAGATAATTTGGCAGGTTTTGGCCGAGCATGAAGGCTCAAAGTGGTGTGAGGAAGAGAGGGAGGAGGTGCCATTTTATAAGTGATGAGAGGGGCACCTTTGGAATAGCTAAAAATATTATTTTATTATAAAGTCATGTTCGGTTTTAAATAGCTCCAAATTAATTTATTTAGAATTTAAGGTGGTGATGGGTCGAAATCATCTCATCCAATATAATTTAGACATTTTTAGGTTCCTATTTTAACCTTATCATTTACATTTAACATTAAGTTAAATAATTTTACTTTTACCGTGTCTTCTTTTGTTCTTATAATATAAGGTTAATAAACTTACTATAACAAGCCAAAAAACCCAAAGTAGTTTATTATTAATATATATAACCTTATCTATGTCATTTTGCCGAGGCTTAGATTTTTAGGAATAAAATAACAATTACTAATATAATATTTGTTTTAAAAACTATTTTTTGTCAATTTTGACTATATTTAGTAATTGATTTTTGTGAAAATTATAACAGAATGATTAGTTCGAAAAAAGTTAATTAAATCAATACTAACATGCCATATTAACCTATAAAATTAGTTTAATTCATAAAAAGTCTCAAATTATATTTATTTCAGTATTTATAACATCAATTATGTCAATATTTCATTAATAAGATAATTAGTGCATCATCATTGTGTCATAAATAAATTAAATTATATAAAGTCCAAAAGTTACAAATAAAATATACTTACGTATTAAATCCGTTTATCTTTCTAATTAATACTTAAAATAGAATTTATCTTATGTATAACCCTATATTAAAAATGTTTTAGTAAATAAACATTGATTTTAACTATTTTAACCCTTCTTTATATAAATTAATATTAAATGTCCTAATCTAATCCAAGTAGGCCTAAATGGTCATATTTTATTCCTAGGGTTGTTTTAGGTTGATGTAAACTTATAAAATAGAATTAGGACATGTGTTAGGGTAATCATAATATCATTTTCACCCTTAATTAACCTATTTACATTTAACCGTGGTAAAAAAAATTAAAAAGTGACTATTCACCAAATATTATTTTCATCTCATTGAACCACATTTTACTTACTGACATCAACCGTGTCTCTTGGATTTTTGAAATTCCACTCACAAAAGCGGTAAATTTAAGTTTTATGAAAAATTCAGTTTTTTAACAGCCACTTAGTAGTTTCACTATTCATCAAAAATTGAAGGTTTTCATAAAAATACCAAAATTTCACCCTAGACTAATTTTGATATTCCGAATCCAAAAATGAAGTAAATTTTGAAAAATAAAATTTAAAAAATTTCAAAAAGTGGTTATTACTATTCATAACGGCTAGTTTTATTTATATCATATCGTTGTTTAGTGAAACTCGGTATTGCGTACTACACACGTTATCAAGGAAGGTCGCGATTGCATGTAATGCAGGGAAAGTCAACGATGCGTGTTGTGCAATCCCTTTTTGGTGTAGCGTACAAGACAAGACATTAATGAAATTTAAAAATTATTTTTCATAAAATCTCAGGGTGTTACAAGGGTTCCTCACGACGTTGCTATTCAGAATAAAAACAGAACTATCACCATTTTCCAGTTAAGCCATGCTCCTCCAAACATACTTGAAACAACATACGCATACATAGCATATGGAGTTCCTCAAAAAAACCAGAGACACTTCCCTCATTCCCAAAGCACTCAATGAAATCCAACTGACATCAATGTTTACGAACAGTCAGCACCACCAAGCAGAACCTAACTTTGCCACTCCACTGAGAGTCTGAGCCAGGCCCTGAAATGACAGACTTTCTGGAACTCATGGGACTTATTTAGGGGCATATCCCAAACAATAAACACAAAACAACCTTCCACAAATCCAAAAACATCACAAATCAAACATCCATATATTGGACAAAAATCAAACAATTTAAATTTATAACATCAATTCATCCTTAAATAAAAACACATGCTTGAAAAACCAAGAACAATACAATAAATCCCAATAACTCTTTTGGACCCACCACTTTCACTTCGGAATCAAACACATTTATCAATTCCAAAACCATTTAAGCACAAAAACGCTTTTTTGATAAAAACCCACTTTTCCAGAAACATGAGGAATCTTTTAAAATCAGTCACTCGCCACTAATATTCCTGGATGCATCAGGGATTATCATTTTCATTTCACCCAGGAACCCATCCACACAATCTACCAACTATACATTAATCCCTTCCACATGCTCATGCGAGAACCCATGGGAATACCACCGGAAAAGAAAAAAGGCTCTTTTTATTTCTAAACAACACATTTCCAATTTTCGTAAAATACATTTTTACAAAACTATTACAAAAATCAAGAAAAATTTCCAAATTGCATTTTATTTATTAATCAACCCACTTATATTTCAAATGACCCATGTCATCCTTTTAGAAATTCGACTTCGAAAAATCAAATACCAAATTTCCAAAATAAGGTCCAAGAAAATAACACCCCAAAAATCATGTCAAACACACACCAAAATAAAATAATAGTATCACCAATGTTTGATTCCATTTTTAAAGTAAAAAACTTTCACCCCAACCCCAAAACTGAAGAAAGACATCACAAATATTAATGCACATGGGTGGAGGACTAGGGGTTGTGTCTAACCCCGATACATGGCTTAGAAGACCATGCCCTAGGAAAGCATCAACCACTAGGAGTGTCGAACCGTACTCTCGGGCATCACATGGGTCACTACTCCATGTGGGACTGCGCATAGTACCGGTTTACTCCTATTGTCATCCCCCATCCACACAAGGAAAAACCAAAAACATAAATCCCAAACTACCCCTGGTTACTCGAGGATCAGAATGAGTAAAAGTTCAGGACTCTCTTCTCTCACCTATCCCTCGATTATCGACAGTCCTATCTTCAATCTACCTAACATCCCGAATAACAAGAGCAAAAACCTCCTCTGATACCATTTTTTCACGAACCATGCCAGGTCACCATCTGACCCGACACCCAACCCAGTCCGCGACGTCGACCGAAGGGCATTCCCGATCCCCACGGGATGGCACAAGTTCCCGGGTATCAAAAATGAATCTTCGGAATGATTTAACCAAATAGATAGACATAAAAAAAATGACCAGACGAAAATTTATAACTAAACACATAAAACCAAACAAGACCTCGATCTACAGTAAAAATTTAGGTTTAAAACTTGAACAAAAAACCCAACAGGAACGGTAATAAAGGAAGGAACTAAAAACACTAACTCAAACCATCACGTACCTTGAAGTGGAACAACCTCAAGGTACATTCACCAAACCCACCCAGGGATGCCACAAACAACACGAAACACCAATGTTGGGCATGATTCCTTGACCTGAAATGTAGAAAAACAGAATCTACATACACTCAAGGGTGTATGTAGGGTGTGAGATAGAAGCCCAGTAGGATGCCACTGAGAAAAGGTTCCATGCATAATTATTAAATGAAAAATACCTTTGCAATGTAATGAAAAAATCAGTTCTTAAAGAATTTTAATGATAACATTTTTAAGGGAAAACTACTCTAAATGGAAAACAACATAAATTAACACACACACACACACACATACACACAGTTTCTTAGTAACCCCAACATCAAACTATGTGCCGATGATGAGCACAGAGCTAAAGATGATGATAATACATGGGAGATACCCTAATGATACTATCAAGAAGTGGGACCCTAGAACCATGCATCTCTGTGCACAATGGTACAGAAACACAATAATATATGTTCTCGTGCACAATCCACAGAACAAGGAAACACATCCATAACCTTGTGGTCTCCGATCATCCAAAAGTTTAGTTAGTGTTATAGTCGTGAAATCCAGCTAAGTGAAACTGGGTTGATGCCACTTCTATATCACTAACACACTAGTCCTAGTCTGCCCACCTAGTACCCAAGCTTCCTGTTTGTGATCAAGTAGTTCAGAGTTCATTTCACATGTTATAATTACAAACTCAAACCAAACAAGACATTATTCATTCAAAAACCACCATTTTCACACACAAAATCCATTTGAAACAAGAAGCACATTAAAAATATCACAAAGATAAACCTGCATCAGTTACATAACAAATTAAAACTACTACACAATCAAGGAAATCGCTTTCATTATCAAACAAGCCACAAACCATATTTATTAAACAAATTTCACACACGACACATGTATTTATGCACCAAAAATATTCCCATAATTTAACCAAAACAATTTCCACCCTTAATAATTATTTAATAAAACAATTAAAATTGTCATAAATAATTTTAAATTGAAGAACACCGCATTACACACTAGACTGACCCAAACCCCCTCACATAACCACACGCACACAACACCACCTTAGAAACCAAAACTGCATCACATACATGATTAATGAAACCACGAAGAAAAACATTCTAACGCATTTAAAAATACGCCGCACGACTAAAACAAAGAAAATCCACTCAAATTCTCATTTATGACATAATGCATACCGAAACTACCCCAAAACACAAATTTCACAGCACAATAAGAAAACCATATAGTTTAATATTTACTAACCACTAGATATGTGTTTTTTACAGAGAACACATACATGATATAAACATGATACCAAAGAATTAAAATGAAAACCAAACATCAAAAATCAACTTTGCACAACACATACTAATTAAAAACATTCTAAATTAATTAAACTTTAAAATAGGTTAATAGGATAATAATTTGGAGCAGAACCACCTACCTCAGCATTGGGAAACCCCAAATAACAAATCAAAGCTCCAATCGCCCACCGAATTAGCCGAAATCAACTCAAATAAACTAATGTCAAAACAACAGTACAATTACACCAAAATTGAACCAATCACAACTCAGACATAAAAAAACATCATAAAAAATTAAATAACAACGAGTCTGAGGAAAACCCTCCTATGGAGAGGGGTTCGAGTGGCTATCCAACATGCAATGTGAGCTACCAGAGGAGTGTAGAGCTGGAAAAGGGGTCGCCATAACATCGGCCAAACCAAAATGGTATGCTGCTAAAGGCAGTGGGGTTGTCGGGTCCTGCCTGGTGCACCGTAGGAGGCCGGTCGGGCAGTAGCGGAGGTCTAATGTGATATGGAGATACATTGGGTGGTCCGGCTAAGAGGGAGGTGGAAACTCGGGTGGTAGCTGGTCCAGAAAGGAGGGGTGAAGGGGAGGTCTGTACCAAAGGGTGGTCACACCGGAGTAGGATGCGATGGAGGAGGCAGCGCCGCTAGAGGTCGCGCTGGTGGATACTTTCCCAGAGGAGGCCACTCCGATAGAGCATGCACCGGAGGAGGCCGCGCCGCTGGAGGCTGTGCCAGAGGAATCCACATAGCTAGAGGCTGTGTCAGAGGATGTCTTGCAATGTGCAGGGTGTACGGCCAAGGATCAGATCGAAGGGAGCGTGGGGAAAAAAGAAAGGGGCAGTGAGTTAGGGTTGCATGGTGGGCGGGTTCCGTGTGGGGAGAGTGTATGAGGGGTATCAAGTGGGAAAAAAATAAAAATAAATAAGTAAAAATAAAAAGAAATCAAATAATGAAAATAAAATAGAAAAAAAGAAAAAAAAGATTGAAGAATGAAAATAAAAACCTAATAAAAACTAATAACAAATTTTTTATTCTAATAATAATAAAACCCAAAATAAATAAGCAACCACATTAGAATCTTAATGAAATTAATAATAATAGTTATCATGTTAGTATAACGTGATAATAAATTTATAATCATTATAATAATTAAACACTATCTAACTAATTTAAATATTAACTGAAAAAAAATTAAATAATCCCAATATAACAACCATTGTTTTTATTAAAAAAATCTTTAATTAATTAATCATTTTTCATATTTTATTTTTTGATTAATGTATTATTCAACTCGTTAATAAATTGATTACTCATGCACCAGGTAAGTTGCACGAACATCTAATGAAGCCATGTGGCTTCGCCCGTTCCTTGCCCACATGTCGGACACTACCAATCCAAAACAGTCATGTACCATTAAAATGAAAAATCTCAAGTTGGGTATGGAAATGTGCATGGTCATGTGCAAGGACATGAACCCAAATAATAACACATTTAAAAATAAAAAATCATCTAAAATACAATTTTGCTCTATACACAGTTGCACGTACGGGCGCACACCTGTATAAGATCCCAAATCCCTTTTCAAATTAGAATTGATTCAAACAAAAACTCAAATAAATAACAAAAATAATTAAATTACGATAAAGAATCAGTCGGGGTGTGACACACAATCCAGAACATCAGATTGATGACCTCAAGATGTTTTTTGTTTCATGGGTAGATTATTTTCCACTCGTAGAGGTGGTTGGTAATCGTCAAGTTTCCCGGGATGTGGAACACAACATGGTCATCCATGAGGAACTCTGGGATATTGAGTTCAGAATGGTGGGTGGGGGGAACATGAATGATAGGTGGTTTGTGGATTGTATCTCTCAAAATCCTTACTACTCATACTTTAAATTTTGGTTAATCTTGTTCATTGTCACTATATGATCCAATCATAATTCTTAGGATGTTATTGGTAATATCTACACAAACCATTCAGTTGTTTAATTTCTACTAGAATAGGAATCACTCAATCCCACAGACCCTAAAATGATGGAGTGTCATTTACAGGTGGGTCCATGATCATAACCATACACACGTAGGATGGGGTATCCCATGCCTCTTAATGATTGAGAATATATTCATGACAATGTTTCCCTAAAAGATACTCACCATTGTCTGAGGACCAGAAAATGACTCATACATCTACACTACATACATGGTGGAGGTAGAGAGAAGGGATGATGATTTCAGTCATGATGGTTTCCAAAATTTTCCATTAAATGAAGCTAATAAATCCTCCACATAATTGTACTTGAACGTGGTTCTTTAGAATATATGGATCTCAGACATAGGGATGGTCAATCATAAATGAATCTCCCCTACCCATATCTCTCGTGGTGATGGTGGAGGCATCTACATATAGTAATTAGTCATCTTAGACACTAATAGGTTGATGGTGATGCACAGTTTTGTTGGTTATTGTATTTTATGTCATAATATTTCCTCGTAAATTTTCTTCTTGGGTCGTCAGAAGTTCATTCATGTGTCCTATAGTAGATATTCTGGGGATGTCCCACAAAACACTTGGATATCATACAACCATAAGATGGATCATCAGGGTAATGAAATTCTTTTAAAAATTGTGCACCATAATATAAATTAATAGTGTTTAAAGGATGAATTTTGCAGTGAAATTATTCTCATTTTAGTGGCCCATGATGCTTATCAGTAGTGCCAATGACATGGGGAGTCCACCTAGACTATCTGATGTATAAATGGGGTTTAATTACAAATCAACCGAGATCAATACCTTGAGATGTAATTGGGTTTGGAAGAGGTGAATCGATTGTGAAATGGGACACTAAAGATATCGAAGGCACCTCCCATAATTCATGGTTTGTAGTCGATCATCGACATTGGAATCATATATTCTGGACAGTGAGTGATGGAGAAAAGATATGTTTTGGTTGTTCATAGTAATATGGGGCTTCCCAAAATTTTAGGAAATTATAAATGCTGCGGATACTTCTAGGATACCATCATGTTGTGATTATAGTAGGTGAGACCAATATTTGACCCACCAAATTGATATATTTGAGGGATTTGTAAGATACTTATAAATAAATACATGGGAAATATTATAAAATGAAAACCAAGGGGTGTTCCCTAGGAATATTCCATATTGGATGGGATTTCAGAATGTCACCAAAACAACATAGTCTTAAGGTATATTTACATGGATATGATGACCCCTTCCTATTTTTATAACCCCAAAAGGGAATAAATGTCCCAATATTTGAATATGGAATAGGGAGATATGGGACATTGGCCCCAAAAAACTGTTAGAGTAGTGGTCTTCAAATAGATTGTGTAGTTGTGAATGATGTTTACACTATCATAGTCCTCCCCCATGATTGTTGGTGGTTGGACATAATGAATTATATGAATCATGTTCCTTGTGGGATACACGAGGGAAATCATTAGTACATCTCTAATAAATATAGGACCAATAATCCCAGTGTTATCAATCCATTCCATTGTGGATAGGGGATTCACATAAAAAATTCATTAGATCAATGAAACCCATAGTTAAACATATTCACCTACGTATAGGAGAATATATTCACACAATGTTATATTTTTCTATTTTTGTAGACCAATTTTGCAGATTTATGGATTGGGGGATATCCAAATTGTTTTATGTATAATGTTAATCAACTTATTGTGGGTGTATGATAGGAAATTTATGTTAGATTTATAATTTTTTTCAAACACTTATATGTGGGTTCACATATGGTTCACTTTTCCCTTTTTGTGGTGTTTCAATCAATGGACTAATCATGACCCTTACAATGTGTTTTCAATTTAATCACTTTTTCAAAAGATGTAAAGCCACTAAAACATTTTCAATGATGCAATCTCCATGATATTAAAAATAAGATGGGATATTGGGTATTCCATAAATTTATTCTTCCATGGACTTAATTTCTTAATTAATTAATACATCATTATTGTAAAAAAACTTAAATATCATTATTAGTTCCATTTATATGATGAAATATGATAATTATGATTCTATTATCCTGATGGAACATCTACAAATAGACAATGGTATGGAAAATACCAGTCATATAGGGCATGTGGGTAATATGTAAATATATTCACTATTAGATGTTGAGGTAATATATTTATTTAGTTGTCATAGGCATAGGATCTATTGTTTCACATTTACATGATGGGGAAATGTACACAAGGGTGTAATGAATCGATGGATAATTACCATTGGTGTAATATAATTCTCAGGTTGGGAGACTTTCATTTCTAATGTGTAATATGTATAATTTATCACACATCAGACCATTAAACTTATGGTTTTTAGATATGGATTCTAGGGCTCCTCATCCTAGACCAATCATGAATATCAAATGAGGTATAGATTATAATTTCTAAGGAGGGTTCATATGTTTAAATCATAGTGAGGGACTTTTAAATATTGAGAGTCCAGTATAGAACATCCTTCATATTATTATCACATAATGGTTGATCATAGTATTAAATTATTAGGGTGACATTTCCCATATATAGTCATCAAATTTTATTCTGAATATAGGAGAAAATTGGTTGTTCATGCTTATGTCTAGTGGGGATCTCATATTTCAATGTGGACATGTTTGGTAATGTTCATAAATGGTAAATATTTTATTTCTATCGAGGTAAGGTGGATGTGTGGTGATTTTGAAAAATAAGTATTCAAACATATGCACGTTTTCAATTTATCTTATTAGGATACGCGAATCAGCACTCACATAGATAGACTAAATTATTATGGTGATCTAACTGTATCAGACTATTCATTTGAACAATATGTGTTTAGGACACATGTGATGAAAATGGAGTTACATCAAGGGATGGTGTGGGGTTTATGAATAGATTCTACATGGATTGTTTATATTTCATTTCATTCCTATTACATGTGGTATCATATTCCATTCACATATGATAAGGATACATATTAACCATATGTCTTGTGAATGTTTTCAAGGAGTTTATTATCATTATACTAGGATACTTTGATATGGAGTTCAAGCTCATGGATCATGGATTTAATAGGTATTTATTTATGATTAAACTTATTCCCAATTAGGATTATAGGATATATGGATAATGTTATATGAGAGGAAGATCAACTGTCCCTCATTATTTCACAAATGGACCTCGTTGGGGTTTATAATTCCACTATGAAAGTGTTTTTTGACTTATAATGTGTAAAAACAAACCATTCTAAGTAGTATGTATGGTTTATATGGTTGGGTGGATTGATTACAATAAAAAGAACAACGTAACCCTTCACATTCATGTATAAAAGGATTCATGAATTAGGATTAATGAAAACCACCATACATGTATGTTTCAAAAATGATCCTGGTTTGAATTGGTACATGGCTCATGAAAAATCAACTTGCATGTTACTATTTCCAGTAGAAGGAGGAATCCATTTATGGTAACCTATGTTTATGTCATGAATATTTGTAGTTATGTGTTTTGTTGATTTTTTTCAATGGCATGGGCGTCATCATAATGATGGAGAATGAATAACAAATAAAATGGTGAATGAAGCATTTGGTTTTACATGAAACCTATATTTTCATGAATATAAGTATGCATGAATGAACTCGGTGGGGTAGGTAATAAGGGTTGATTATAGAATTCATCTTTCCAATAATAGAAAAAATATGTATTCCCTTTGTGATGTTCTTCATGAATTTCACCAACCATTAGGTATCCTTGTTCTATTTTATATTAGCATGGGTGCATGATATAGAGGATTGTCTGAATGAAAGATAGGAAATTCAACATATAAAGATGATTTTTAAAAATTGGGTGGGGGTATCCTATATTTATAGAATAAGAACATACTTAGAACGTAGTTGTGAAACTTCATCGGTTTCAAACAAATTTTTGTTGGGTTACATGACTTTGTGGTCTTCCACTCACATGCCTTTTATGCTAGATGATTATTGCATAAGGCCATGGATTTAACATTAGCTTTCCTATAAAATATGCAATCTTATGGAGTTCCATGTTAATTGGGATATATTCGTTCGATTTTTTAACATTTATTTTTAGTTCTGATCCCACATTTATTAGAATGATATATTTTATAGTGTATTTCTTGTGAAACTGAATTCTACTCCAAAACGAAGAGTTTCATGAAAATTAACATGGTTTAATGAACATGATCCCTATTCTCTAGAATGGATCCACATGGTTAAATTTTACTCTTTGTTTATGATGACCATTTTTATATGTTATGAGATGAATTGTTTCTTCCTAAAATATTACAATATGTATTCATCATGTTGGGAAATATTTTTATAAAATAATAATCAAGAGACAAAGGAACAATATGGAATATCAAAACACCATGTAAGTCCAATGTATTAATAGGCACAAGATAAAATACATGTTATTAGTATTAAAAAAAATTCATAGGACACACACACATAGGATAAAAATCAATCATGTGCTTCATGGGCTAAAAATTCATACACTTTTGATTGATAATAAATATCGATGGTGTGGGATAAACAAGAACTCCCATGTGATCAATAGAAAACATAGAGGCTCTTATGGTAAAACTACACACGGGTTTGATTAATAACATAGACGGGTCTTATGTGATACTCTTGTGCGAACATGTTATCAAAACCAAGACCATCCATAGAGAATATCAATAATGTGATCAAGGGTATTTCTAGCACCTTGAAAGATATATTTGATATGTTAAACTTGTTTCTATATTTCATTAGACATATATATCATTTAAAATTTAACAATTATTTGATGATCATAAAAAAATATAGTTAGGATAGATTTAATAGTGTTACAAACTTCATATCACACTCAAATAAAAACAAATAGAACCATATGGTGTAAGAAATTGAAAAACTACCAACAATTCGCGTCAACTTCCATCCATGTAACACCGAATGGCTTTGTCCAATTCCATCAAAGTCTATTTAGAAACCATAAATCTAAATGAGTTACAAACTCTTGATATAGAATAGAAGAATCATTAACTATAAAACCGTAATTAAAGAAATTATTAAAATAAAATTATTATCCAATGCTAAATGGAATTCATATTGAAACTCTCATCAGGTATAATTTTCCAGACATCGACATAATTGACCACACATGGATGGTCTGCAACACACCTCACACTTTATCTAGTGACAAATCCCTATCACAATATTAAAAGTCAATGGATTATTTAATATAGTTATATTAGAATGTCATGGTGAAATTTGTCGAGATATTAACATTAAATGGATCACCCATAAAAAATGCATTCATCCACTTGGGGAACCCTCATTCCATTCCAATAAAAAGATCAATCATTGTTAAAAATTCCCCAAGATTAGTTATAAATACCATATACTTCTCTAATAAGAAAAAATCCAACAAAACATATATGAAGGGGGGATTCAGAGATAATCAGAATAAAAAAGTAAACACACAGGATTATAAGTTAGAAAATAAATCCGATGCAATAGACAATGATTCTATTGATGAGGAGGCATTGGTAGATGAAATATGATAGGATAAATCCCTTCGTTCTCATCCAATATTCTTTAAGTGATTGAGGGGAATAAAATAAGGGGTTTTTTGACTAAACCCTTTTACTAAAAACACTTAAAACACTGGTCAATAGTATTTTATGGTATGAATCATCATTTGACATTATATATTTGTGGGATAGAACTAGTTTGGGGAATGGCCCATATTATTCATGGTGTGACTTAATGTTCCAATACATGAATCATTCCTAAACAACCAACCAGAATACTAAAACCATTCAAATAAACCTGATATTTCTCCTACAAAATCTGAAATACCTAAATACATATTCATTTTATAAAAATGACCATTAATAAAATTGAAATATTAATCTTTAAAATTTATCCTCTATATCTAAAAACCCCACTAATTGGATTGTCTAAATTTCCTTGGGAATTCCCACCACATAATTATGTTGTTAATTATAATGTCATGAACATATAACTTCCATCCGCAATATTTTTTTGATTCAAATGAATAAAGAGTATTGATTTAACTCAACCATATTATATATAGAGTTCTCTACATTTCAGACATAAATTCAAACTCAGTTCCCTAAGTACATTCCCACCACAGAATTTCCAAGATGTTCTTCCATCACAACTTGAAGTTTATAAATTCAATGAAACTACAAAATCATTTATCCAACATGAACACCAAAACAGAACTCATCAAACCCAACTCTTTTAGTTATTTATGTAATCTAAAAAAATCATTTCCTAAAACATATGGTTTAAATACCATAATTATTACATTATGAGCCAGGTTCCACTCACAGCTTCCCCATTATATTCTATAACATGACCTCAGGTGCACCACTACATATGTTAGAGGATACCCACAAGAAGTGAGGGTTAAATATTAAATTCATGGGGACACTATAAACTATTTGATTAGAGAAATACAATAGATGAAATATAATGAATAATCTAAGAATCATATAAAACCATAAACAATTACATTATCTCAATATAAATCATGAAGAATATATAATATCTAACTAAAGAATAAATTTTTTTTGCTAATGTATGTTCCATGTGTCAAAAATTGAAACTAAATATTAAATTAACAATGACTCTCAATTGGGTACCGAACCACTTTCGGTTCCCTTATCCGAGATCCATATCCAAATTAGCCTTAAATCCCAGGTCCTTTTCCATTAACGTTTCAGGAAATAATAATGTATATTTGGTTACCGATCAAGTATCCTTGGTTGGTTTTTAGTAATATTATGTAGGCCTCCACCAAATGTGTGTCAATATATATCATGTCCCATAAGATATTAATCTTTTTTTAATGAAATAATTACAATTAATAAGATAAAATATATGATATTATCATTTATTCATTACATACTCACATTATCTTCTGGGTTCTCAAGGACATTTATACATCAATGCTAGATCAAAATAATGTCATTGAACAACGTGTTCCTAGGTTATATCATATTTTAATACATACTTAAAATAATGTAAAATCCCAATGTATTGAAATTTGATACTGTATCTCTAATCATTCTCATGTCATGCTAGAGCCCAATTTATTCCCAAGTGAGGTCAAATCTCATAATACAATTACAACCGTTCATTAATTAATACATGAATAAACAAGTAACCATATATAAATCACACCCTATAATTCACATGTTCTCATGATATAATTCATACTATAATGACCATGTTATCATTCATAAATACTCATTATAATGATCTTGTTTGCATTCATAAACACTAATAAGAATGATTATGTTCCCATTAATTACTTCATACATAAATGACCATGTTCCCATTCATATACAAATAATTAATTAAGAAATTAATTGATCACAAAAATCCCATTAAAAATTAAACAATTAATTAATCACATAATCACCATTAATTAATTTATCAATTACATAATTCAAAAAAACCCATTAATTAATTTAAAAAATAATTAATAAATATTCATAAATTCAATTACCATAATTGATCCCACCATTAATTACCTCATTATCAATACCAATTATTGAAAATCAATTCCTCTTTTAACTATCTAAATATCTAATTTAAATATCACATAATTAATCCAAATAATAAATATCTGAATCACCATCATCAATATCACATAAATAATATCACGATTAATTATATCAATCAAAATAATTCAATATCTCATTATTATTCCCCAAATTAAATATTTAGACCAATATCACTAAATGTAATAATTAATCCCTTAATTAATTATCTAATTAGATAGACCCTAAATCACATAATTAATTCTACAATTAATTATCATTTTCCAAAACACATATATTAATCAATTGGCCACATTAATTAACCCATTTTAGGAAATAAATTTTATAATGAATGATATAAACTATAACATTTTCATACAATTATCAAAATTATGACTTTTGGAATTCATGACTTGACCACTAAACTCAGTACTCCAATTGATAATTATCCACCATAAATTCCAAAATATTGAGTGGATGATGGATGTATATATATATCAGAATGAAAAAACCATCAATCAATATTAAAGAAATATTGATTATACAAATATATATCTTCATCTAAAATATTAGATCTAGATCCACCAAAAAGGATATATATAAATGTGTAACAAGAAATTATATTGCTAATAGGAGGATTGATGAATGGGGAAAAAATGTTAGAAGAGAGAAGAGATGATTACATAACTAGAAGAGGAGTTGAACATCAATCAAGGCTTTGATTTCTGAGGAATGTTGATCATAAGTGCCTGTAATTCATCTATAGAGAACCAAAAGCATCAAAGTGGTATTATGTTCAAATGAGGGATAAAATAGGTTATTTATATGGGTTTGATCAATTTCAAAATTTTATTTCAGGATTAAATTACTCCCTTGCATTATTAGTGGATGTGGGGTGCATGGTTTTCCATAACCATGAACCAAACATGCACGTATTATTATAGGGGCTCATGGTTACTCCTAATATTTCTCATGAGTTGGAAAATTGAGCACCAACCATGTAATTACCCACTCACCAGTGTTTCATGGAATGCTAGTTTGGGGTGTACAGTTTTCCATAACCATTAACCAATCGTGTACAAATGATTTTTCATTCTTTGTTCTCAGTATTCCTCCCAAAACACCTCATGTTATAACTATAAAAAATAACTAAAATAAGGAAAATTATATTCATTAAAATTTTCCCAAGTAAAAATGACAAATTATTTTGGTCTAATAATATCCCTACATCATAATAGTTTTTCATCGAGGGGAACCCCGAAGATTATCTATCATTATGATCGAAAAAGATAGGACCAATGAGCCACCATTTTTACTTCCCTTTCCAATTTCTCTTTTAGTATACACCCATTTTCCCACAATACAAGAACTATAAACATGGTCTTTCTCTGTAACTCTATATAATTGAAATCCAACAAATGTATTTGATGCTCATCAAATGTTGAATCTATCTCATGATTATCATTATTTCAAAAAATCACATTATAATTGATGGGTTTATACCACGATAGTGGTGACATGTATAAAACCTCTTTCATATCAGCATATTACTGTCAAAGATCTAATAATTATTCCATCAAACTTATTCTCTCCACTACCTCATATGATCCATAAATCTTGGGTGACATCATACCCTAATTTCATATGATGTGGTGACACAACCTAGGATCCACCTAAAGTATATCATGATAACCCTTTTTAATCTCTATGGCACATCTCTACCTATCAACAAATGACTCCATCCAACTCCGAGCAATAGACATATGATTTTGAATAGTATAAACCTGATCTGACAACTATTATACAAGAATATACCCCAATAACTATGACTCACTAGTTTTATCCAACATATCGATGTTGTACATGGCCTATAATAAATATCCTCTTATGATTTCATATGTATAGTTCCCTGATAAATATTTTTATAGGATAACTGCACAAATTCCTTTTGATTTTCACAAGACCAACAAAAGTCAAAAATACACAACCTCTACATATCCTCAATAACCAATATAGTAAGCTCTAACTATCCATCTATCTATTATTGAAAACCCATAATAAAAAATATGTGCATACTGAGCACCTTCTAGAAACCCTTCCAGAAGCATGAAGTGAAACATGAGTCATGATCAAAACCTATAGCATATGTAATCACTTGATGATAGAGTATCTATTGACTATAAATGTCTCCCAATTTTTCCACTAAGGATGTTTCTCAATATAAGAATTAAATGTTCTAATTTCATCTCAAAATCCATAATAACTGTGATAAAATCATTCTTCGTTAGAATCATTAGCAGACCCATAGAAAATTAAATTTTTCATTCTATTCCACATCAAATATAATTTTTTAATGAATATATTAAACCCCCAGGTTGTTTAGTTTCTTCCATAATTATATGATAGGTGTAATATCATGTCATGAACCTTGATGCATCCTTTTTTAGGTTTTCCCTTCACAACATTAATCATAGTTTGCATTACATTTTATTCATACCTAGATGTATTACCTAAATCAAAGCATGAAATTATTATATCACCTCCTCTAGAATTTTTATAGGCACAAAAACCCAATTCCAAGCATTTCTAACCTCATAATCATCTACGATATAATATAATTGTGACGTACCACATTCAAGTATTTCTGTCATGGAAAAACACTCTAGATCATCATACTCCATATTCGGGATTCCTCTCAAAAGTAAGGAATCTAGTGAAACTGACACTAGATTCATTTATTTATGGTCCTCTTAAACTATTATATTCAACTCAGCCAGCAAATTCATCATATTCTACTTATTACTAGACTTCTGATCTATTTGAGAATGAGTTATCATACTCAAATAGTAACGAACATGGTTTTCATTCCTTGGAGTATAAGATTTCTCAAAATAATGTATATTCATATACTCAACCAATCTCTAATTCTAGGCATTCCAATAACAACGTAAGAATATATTCTAAAATTTATTTTGATCCATATACACAGTGATCTTCTCACCTAACAAATAGTGTAGTGAACACTTTAGAGCATAAACCACTATCACTATATCAATATCATGTGAATCGTATCTCCATACATGTAGAGTCATCTTATGAAACCCATATTCCACAACATAGTCATAGTTATTCAACACAACTCCAAGACTAATTCAAAACTTTTCATAATAAACCATGTAATTTTCACCTATATCAAGTAGGATCAAAATTTTTTATGATGAAAAATTATTATTTAACTCACATTAGGCCTTCACACAAGCTTCCGACCAATCAATAATTATGTCGATATTGGTTATCTTAGAATATAGCAATACTAAATTGGAAATTTCCTAGATGAGTCTCTGGTAATATCTTTTTGACCCCAAAATTCTATGGATATCTAATACATTCTTGGGTTCCTCCCCAGAAACAACTATTTGATGCATATCTTGGTCGACTGACACACCTTACTCCAAGATGATGTGTTCTATGAAGTGAACCCGATCAATCGAAAATTTAATCATGGAAAAATTGGAATATATTTTATCATCACAAAGTATTCTCAAGATGATGTCTTGATGTTGGAATTGATCATCATTAATCATTGAGAAAACCAGGATGTCATTTAAAAACACTACCACAAACTAATATGTTTACTGATGGGATATTTTGTTCATTGAGACCATAAAAATGTTGCTATATTTTTCAAGAAAAAAAGACATAACGAAGAACTCGTATATATGTTATACCATCAGTTGAAAATAGTCATTGTTATATCAAAATCCCATACACTCAAATGATGATACCATGATCTCATGTCTACCATGAAGAACACAAAACCACCTCAAAACTAGAAAATATGTTGTCGATATGAGTAGTAGGATTCCAATTCATTATATTCATCATGTTTAACATTAGGTAGTTGACACATAAGTTAAAAATCCTATAATCCTTATTTGAAACTAATGTAGGTGATCCCCATTTTGATATTATCAGACTTATAAATCCATTATACACAAAATAATATATATGAGTTTTGAGTTCTTGAGACTCAATTTGTTATATTCTTTATTGTGGAGTAGATAAAGGATCAGTACTCGACATGATCTCAATAATGAATTACACATCCCTCTAAGGTGAAATCCTTGAGAAGGCATCACAAAAGAAATTATAATATTTTTTATCCACTTTTGGAATTATTTCATACTTTACACCTCCATCATCCAAAAATAAACTATAAACCTAGGCTGTGAGCTCTCCCAATTTGCTGAGCAATTGGCCTAGCTCGTCCTACATGGTTTTCCCATTACCTAGAGTGAATATAATTAAATCCCTAAGGAGACTTAAAAGATAAACTCCTATATTAAAAAATATATATAGGGATTTGTTTTTGACTAGATAGTTCAAACCATTAATTATTTAAAAGCATTATATTTCTATTATATTTATATATCCCAAAAAACCATAAACACAAACTTCAATAATACATTACTTATATATTAAAATTTCTCCAGACTATACTCCATAAAACATATCTAGAATCATATCCTCTCTCACTATATCCATCGCCATTCTAAAACCATTATTATGTTTTGAAGATATTAAGGAATTAGAATAACATGTATTAATTAAGTTACTAGCTAATTTATATTGTTCAAGAATAGTACCTCTCAATTTTGATAGTCTATCCCATCTATAAACAAGTGTAGGTTTCATTTTAAGTATTATTTATTTCCCTCCTTCCTATTATGTTGTCATAATTACTTATGTTTCACTAGACCGAAGATAGTGGTGATCTAGACTAGAAGTACTACACACACCTCCTCTACCACCTCGAAGAGTATAACTACAAATGCCAGTCTGATAAGGTGTAGAATATACAAATCCCATAATATACCTCTATCTATCATCACCCTATCTAACCGTCTATCTCCCTGTCCAATATAAGTTCTATAAATTCTCTATATTTCCAAAGGACAATTATTCTATGAGTTTTTGGTGGTCTTTTCTATGATAATGTCCCATCCTATATCATTGATGACAAATTACTCTGATAAGGTCCTATAAAAAAAATTTCCACCTAGACACTCGTTTTTATACTAAATTAGATAATATTATCATTAAAAAACATCCTTCTATCTAATGTTTCAATTTATAATAATCTAATGTGAACTATTTTTCTTTCATAGTATGATTTATTTAGGTTCCACTCACCTATGAGATCTTGATCTACCACCTCATCAAACTTCATTTACTGATAGTGGTAATCATGGTACTTAATCACACACATAGGTCTTTATGAATGTTTCTCTTTGTAGATATGTCATCTCCATCAAATATTTTATAAAAGTACCATATTTATATAAATAATATATCATAATCAATCAAATACATGCTCCCTTGATTTAGATGCATGAACTATTCTACTACCACTTGCCTCAGAATCTCCATATAGATGTTATCCAAGAACTATTACAAGAATTTTATCAATATCATAATGTTAGTCGAACAAATACATTCATGATGTACCCCAACCAATTATTTTATTCCTAATAGAATAAAAGTAGGATACATGTCCCTCCACTTAGAATGTTTCTCCAAATGGGGATGTATTGTCTCAATGTACTCAACCTAGAACTCATATCACTTAGGCCCACCCTCTTCAGTAAAAGTTGATGGGTGTTGTAACATAAAATATTTCATCATGTCAAAAATAATATTCTCAAACCTCCCTTGATCACTTCATATGAATTTTATGAAGTGGGAAAAGTCTTCTCCAATATAATCCCCTTCTACCTCACCGAGCAGTATCAGTGCCTTGAGTTCCACTACTGATAGTGCATTATCACTCATATTATATTTTCAATATATCAACTGTAATTTTCCCATAGATATATCTCGAGAATTTAAAAACACAAATATTTGGACTAATTACACAACATTTAAAGATTAAAAAAAGTGAAAAATCATAAAAAACTAGAATATGTATTTCACCTAATATCACCATGCTGTCATAACTGAGGTGCCAGCACTACCCTTATCCTTACATCACCTTGGTATTAGTTTTGAAATTATATTATCATTATCATTATTTAAATTTTATTATAAACACATTTATTCAAAATTTCCATAATTTTACAATTTACAATCAAAATTAGATACCATTTTTCACTTTAATTTAATAGGCAAGGAAAACAAATCGTTATTCCATAACTTACCCAATGTCCATTTTCCAATGTGTGTAAAATGATTCTTTCTAAAAAATAATCCGGATTTCCTCTAATTATTCATGTACTCAAAACTCTCATTCTATTTTAGGATTCTAGTCAATTCTCATAAAATAAAAAAAATTCACAACACACACCATGGGTGTCACTCAAGGAGAAATAACATGAAAATAATACAGTAAAGAGAAATAACAAAAATTACTCCATGTGTACTAGGTTTTTCCCAAATACATGGTTTTGAAACTCCCATGAACAAGCTCATTTTCATTACCAAATGCTTTCAAAACAAATTTATACCATTCCCAAAAATGTGTTATAAAATAAAAATATAATAAAACTCATCTGATACAACATTGTAATGTCCCGACCTGGGTACCACAAACTAGACCCCAAAAACAGTTGGTCACATGACCACAGACTCCCCCTATATGATAAAGGCTATTGAAAAACATTGATGGTTTGATAATCCATTCACAAGGAGACAATAACATCTTTGATCATAATTAAACACCATTTGAAATATGGGAAACACTCATGGAATCAAATAAAGACACAAAAAATTCAAATACTTTATGATAAATCAACCATTAAATACTACATCCAACTAAAGAAAAAAACATTCAATGTCATGTTATGTTTTATGTGTCTAAAATTAAACATAATATTAAATAAACTGACTACCTCCAAGCAGGTCTAAAACCACATATGGTTAACTCATCCTTGCTCCAGTTTCCAAACTAGTTATTTAACCTAATACATATACCTTTAACCTATCCTATAATACTAAATTCTATTATGGAATTGAGCAGACAAGCAGAGTGGTGTCTGAGAACAACTCAATAGTCCCCTAGAAATAGTGACTAAAATAATATCCAATTATATATTGGTTTATGATTTTGTACAGATAAATATGTTCAATGAATATGTATATAGTTATCACATTATCATCTATTCATTACATAGTGAAATTAACTCATGGGTTCTTGAGGAATTTCGTATCCTATAGCTAGATTTGGCACATTCCTGAGCCATATGTATTCAAATGTGATATCATATCACAATACTTGATTTGACTTATGGGGGAACCCCATGTATTCCCAAATGGGGTCATATTTTAGCATACTATTGGTATCATACATAAATTGATACCTGACATGTAAACATCCATACATCACACATTAGAATGAAAATGTACCCATTATCACATTCACACATGATTGAACTTGTTCTCATTCATATACAAAATTTATAATGACCACGTTCTAATTCATTACATCATACTTGAATGGCTATGTTCCCATTCAAAAGCATAAATTATAACGACAATGTAACTATTATATATTTCATACTCAAAGGAACACGTTCCTAGTCATTAACACACAATTAATTCATAAACTAACTATTCACATAAATTACATTAGAAATTAAACATTTATTTTATAACATAAATATATTTCATTAAATCATTAATGATTTAAATCATCAAACAAAATAATTAATTTAAAAGAAATTAATAATTAATCAATAAATCAATTTCTATATTTAACCAAACAATTAATTAACTCATTATCAATATCAATTCATAATATTTAATTCTACAATTATTTATCTCAATATCTAATATCATTTGGAAATAATTAATATGAAGAATAATCATATCAATCTCAAACATCAATACCACATTTTAAACCACATAGTTAGTTTTATCAATTAAACTAATTTGGTATCTCATAATTAATTCCACATTTAATTTTATAAATCATGGTACCTAATTCTCAAAATTAATCCCCCATTTAATTATCTATTTATATATACCAAAATCTCATAATTTTTTTTAATTAATTATATGTTTCTTTAACACTTCATATTCGTCAACTAACCACATTAGTAAAAAAAAATTACAAATTAAATGGTCAAAATAATGTTAAAAATTATACACATTTCATACACATTTCAAAATCATGACTATGGAAATTTAATATTATACCTCATAGCTCAATTTTATAATTAATAATCATCCAATGATAATTAAAAAATAATTGATCTACACCACGATGTTGATTTAGATATATATCACAAACCCCTAAATAAAGAATATAAAAAACAATGATCTTGTAATTCTTGACAATCATTTTGGATAACAGATCTAGATATCACCAAATTGAACTAATTCTGTCCATAATAGCATATTACATCACCAAACTGTAGTGGTTATAATGGGGGAACCACAAGAGTTGAACTGAGAGATTACTCAATGACCAGGAGAAGAGAAGAAATTCGATTTGGGATTCTATTCACAATGAAGAGTGGCAAAGACTGATTTGAATTAATCCAAAGAGCTCAAAAAGGATAAAATATGTCCTAAGGTCGACCATGTGTCAAAATAGGTTGGTTTTTGGGGTTTGGATAAAATTCAAACTATTTTTTATTCCTAATTAGTTTTGGATCAAATTTAGTAGGTCTAGGGTGTGTGATATCCCCTAAATGTTCACAAACCATGCACTAATTATTTTAATGGAGTGTGGTTACTCCTATGTGGGTGCATAGTTTTGAAAACCATGAACCAACTAAAAAATTCCCCACTCTACAAGGATGAGTGGTCTGATGGGTTGAGGAACATGGTGTACCCAAACTATTCCTATCCCCAAAGTAATTCATTATTCTCAAAATTCCACACAAATACAACCTTATTATAAACACACAAAAATTACTCAAATAAGGACAAAATATATCATTAAAAAGTCTGAAGTCAACTTTAGAAATGGTCTAGATCCTAAAATAGTATTCCACATTACCATGATGACTTCCATATCCATGATTCCTCCTACCATGGAAATTGCCTCCAAAAAAACACCACAACATCAGTCTATGATCCCACTAATCATGACCAACGTGATTCTATAAACATGTTTCCCCTCTTACCATGTCTATCCTAATGCTTTAATTCTTGTCAAAAATACACTATCCAATTTCATAAATTATTCTGTTTCACACACATAGATGCATCCACAAAAATATCCATGCCTCCAAACCGTAATTTCCTCCAATGATCCATACACATTTGGTTTCAATTAATTCATAACCCATAAAACAAACTTCCAACGAAACCAAATAAATTACATCATAAAGAATAACATTTCAACATTTATTCTCATGGTTCATCCCCTATATTTTAACTCCGCGATATTTTCTAAATATAAATAGAAATTCATTGAAATTTATTCTATGTAGATATTTTTAATTATCCTTTAAAACATAACTTTTTTACTTCTCTATTTTGAATTTCATGAAACTGTCATCTATATCTGTGTTCAGTATGTTATTTCGAGTCTATTGGAACCAACTTGTTTTTTGTTGAATAGTAACATATCATTATGAATAGTAATATGAATAGTGATATCACCATAATTAATAGTAAATTTTATTATTATTTTATTTTATTAAGGAATTAAGATAATGGCATCTAGGTTAGTTTTTCATTGTGATATAGAAGTGGTTACATAATTAGAATTGTTAATTTTTGAATTAAGTATGATTTTATTTAAATATTAAATTAATAATATATAGAAAATTATTTTCAAAAAATATACATCATTTTTATATCTACACGTTGATAAATGGTTATGGTGAATATTGGGAATTTTTCTGAAACAGTTGATTTTTCGGTGAATAGTAAAAAATATAGTTTTTAGTTTATATGTATTAATGACATCATTAATGATATAATAAAGATTTAATAAATATGGTATAATTGTGTATAGTTAAATATTATATGAGGTTCCCCATGTGGCCTATAACATTGGAAAATACCATGGGAATTCCCATGGATTTTCCAATACCACTCATGAGGTGCCCCTTGAAAATTATTAAAATAATCACTCACATTTCCTATAAATACCAACTCTTACCTTCATTGAATTCATCCCCAATTCTCTGTAAAAGAATATCTAGTCTCCTTACCTTCATAGTAGTCCTCCCATGTTTTCATCAGGCCCCATGTTCCCATTATTCATGTTCTAAGAGTTACTCTACAAGGTATGAAAATTCTAAATTTCTGTCTTTTTCCTTTCAAGTTCACTTTTATGTGGTATAACATTCATGTTTCCATAACATGTTCTTATTTTCTTATTATTATTGATCTAATATATATTATGATTCATTTCTGGATGGTTGACCCGTTACCCCTCTATTTTTAATATTTTTTTGACAATGTTGCGCAGCCGTTAGGCTGCAGAATTTTTGTAAGTGACTTCACAATTATTCTTTTATTTTGAGTTTTTTCCTTATTCATTCTTCATATCACCTTACCCAAGAGGGATGAAATATCCATAAATCATGTATATTCTATATTTTATCATTTTTATGGAAAATTACTCATCATTATTCTTCTCTTATCCCTCTCCTCTCCCACTTATTTAAGGAATAGAAACATTGTGCTTTTGTGTCTTATTATCGACACCATGGATGATGTGATTTCAATTTCCATTAATTCATTCACGAATGGTAATTAAACCATTTATATGGTGGAACAAGGTTATTATTTATGTTTTATGACTCACCCTTGGTTCTATAATTCTTTTGTACTCATGGTTCTAATTTATAAGACAAAACGGGGTTGTTATTATCAAATAACCACTAAAATGATCTAAACAAGCATCATTAATGTTCTAACATATAAATCATCCTCATGTAAGAATTAAAAATTATAAATGGAATAATTTATGTTACTGGTTATATTAAAATACTACTCTATTCCAATAATGTTTTTTCACTTCCAATCGACATCATTGTCCACTGTTAACCAATCATAGAAATCATGTAATGAATTCATCAAAAAACAGTGCAAGGGGGAATATACTAACAATTAATTGTGAAATGATGTTAAGAAATGATCATATGATCTGATATAAACATGAAAATGTTTCTTTATAATATTAATAACACTCTTTTATCCATTATACAGGAGGTTTAAACAAGTTGTAAGTATGAAAAACCTGAGGTAAGGGATTTCAAAACCTGATTTCCATTCTATGGTTTAACCATCTAATTCATTATTTATGTGATTTTAAAATTTTTTTTGTGATGGGTTTTGTTTATATTATGTTTTATTATGAGTATTTATAGTTTATATACATACTCCACCCACTCTGTAAAGTATCTCTTCAATTGTATGATATTTATGAGGGGCATTTCGTTAAAAATCCTATTTTTAAAATTGGATTTATGAAATTCCAATGTAATGTTTTTATGGAATTATTCATGTTTTATGATAATGTTTTGGTTCTTGAGAATTATTTATGATGATTTTTGGGACCTATATTTCCCTCCAATTAATTGGTTATGAGTATGTTGAAGGTTGACAGTATGGTTACTCCAACTGTAACTGTGATGGATACACAAAGTAAGGTAGTTGTGACGGTTAAAAATTATAAGGTAGCCAAGAATGGTTAAAAGATTATGTAAGTAATTCCCCATGATACCTTTATGATTATATTTATTCTCTCATGTTTTGTGTGGATCTTGTGTAATCCTCATGTTACACAAGGTATGTATATATCAGTGATAATAATTTCTTTTCAAATGATTTCTTATGGTATGAGTACACATGTACTAATGTGATTTTTTCCTTTTTTTCCATACATTACTGAGCTTTTTTGCTCATCCAAATTTTTTAAATAATTTTTTACAGGTTTATGGATGTGTAATATAATGAAGTAAGGCACGTTAAATGGTGAAGAATTGTCAATGAGTCTTGTTTTATGTTTTAATGATTAATATTTTGAAAAACAATAGAAACATTTTTTATGGTATCCACTATCCAATAATGTGTAATGTCATGAATGTATTGTACTAATTCTCTAAAGCTCTAAATTTGAAAAGATATTCAATATAAAAGTATATTTTTTCTTGAATAAATTCATGATTATGTATTTAATAGGGTAAGGTCTTTATAGTTGGTATCAGTGGATGGTTTTGATAACTTTAGGGGTTAGGGTGATGTTAATAGAATAGCATAAATGATTTTCTCTCTATGATCAAATTGTTATAGATTTTAGAGATTACCATGTTGTGTTATCTAAGAAATTTTTGTTCAGAATGGTTGTCCACTGAAGGATCAGGGATGCTGAAGAGGAGAGGCACCAACAAAATGACATACTTTCAGAACAATATCCCAAAATGGTAGGGATTGGAACAGAGCAGTTTGTGATAGTAATGGATCAAATAAGGCATGAAATAAATGGTTGTGGTATCCATGCAGGAGGACCAATAGTGGTACCACAATAGAACATGAAAGTAGTGGAACATTTTATGCGACAACATCCTTCTACATTCAATGGATCATCTGAACCAGTAGTAGTTGAATGATGTATCAAAGCCCTTGAAAGGATTTTCTATGATATGGGATGTTCAACCAATAAAAAGGTAAGTCTTTCCATTTATCATTTCGAATGGGAATGTTATTACTGGTGGTCAATGGAACAGAATATCTTGGGTAGAGAGGATTTTGATTCCATAGAGTGGGATGAATTTAAATCCCTTTTTGTTGAAAAATATTTTCCTAAGGTGGTGTTTCTAAGATTGGAGAAGCAATTCCTTGAATTGAAATAGAAGGAGGAAGATTAAATAGCTATGTATGAAGGTAACATCACCCGACTGACGAGGTATGCTCCAAATACTTTCTAGATCTAGATAAAATGTTATGAGAAACCTGTTCGATGTGCTGAGAGGGTAGAGATGGAGATTTATAATGATCGCATGCACATTGGAAACAAAGAGAAGAAGATGTCCAGTTGGCAAGAAATGGGTAAGAATGAACCAAAGAAATATAATATTAAGAAAATAAAATTTCAAGTTTGTGAAAAGTGTGGCAAGAGACACCCTGTGGAATGTCTTAGCAGAACTGGGAAGTGTTATAAATGTGGTTATTTTGGACATATAGCCCGAGATTGTAATGAAAATTATCCAAAGGATAATCATGATTAGAAGACTGTGAAGTGTTTTAAATGTGGTGAAATGGGTCATTATAAAAATGCCTACCCAAATAGAGATGTGAATGATGAAAAGAAGCTAGACTACAAGAACAAATCTGTAGTGAGATCCTCTGTGACTACATCAACAGATGTCAGGCCATCCAATGAACTTGTATCAGGAACTTTGTTTGTTCAAGCAGATTTTTCTATAGTTTTTTTTGATACGGGGTCTACACATTCCTTCATCTCTAAAAAATTTTATGGTAAATTTGAAATATCACCTCAAAAAATGAGACCCGAACGTGATGTTAAAACACCAGGGGAAAATTTTATAGAAAATAGGAAATAATAAGAATATTTATATTTTGTCTTGTAGAAAGACTCTACCTACAAACCTTATTGTTTACCCTTAGTCAAGTTTGATGTTATTCTGGGGATAGAATGGCTATCTAATTATCATGCTAGGATTGACTGTAGAGCTAAAGAAGATGTTTTTCAGAAAGAGATTCAGTTTGTATACAAGAATCAACGCATACAATTGATAACATATCAGGAAGATGAGACACTATTGAATGATGGAAATGAATGTTATCATTCTCATATTGTTAAAAACAAGAGAACAAGTTAAATTAATGATGTTCCAGTGGTAAATGTGTACCTTGATTTTTTTCCTGATGAGTTACACAGTGTCATACCTGATCGAGAAGTCGAATTCACAATTGAATTTGTACCTAATGCTAATCTAATTTCAAAACACCCTTATCGTATGGCTCCAATAGAACTTCTTTAATTTTTAAAAAAAGTTGTGGGATTTTCTTGACAAAGGCTTCATTCATCCTACTACTTCAATATGGGGAGCCCCTATTTTTTTTTGTAAAAAAGAAAGACAGTTCCATGAGACTTTTCATTGATTATAGATCTTTTAATAACATCACTATTAAAAACAATTATCCTTTGCCTCATATTGATGACTTGTTTGATCAGCTCCAGAGAGCTCAATACATTTCCAAGATTGACTTGAGATCTGGATATCATCAACTGAAGGTGAAGGAGGATGAAATCCCGAAAACAACCTTTCATACTAGATATGGGTATAAAAAAAAACTTTTATGCCATTTGTAATGACTAATGCACCTGTTGTATTCATTAATCATATGAATAGAGTATTTCATGAGTTTTTGGATAAGTTTGTGTTTTTATTTATTGATGACATTTTGGTATTTCCTAAAAATAAATAGGAGAATGAAAACACCTAAGGGTTGTTTTACAAACATTAAATGAAAAGAAACAATATGGAAATTTTATAAAGTGTGATTTTTGGTTGCAATAGATTTATTTTCTTGGTAACATTGTAAATAAGGTTGGAATAACATTTTATCCTACCAAAAAAAGGAGATCATGAATGGCCAAGACCCACAAATGTTATAAAGATTCGTAATTTTCTAGGCATAACAAGTTATTACCATAATTTTTTTATGAACATTGCATGGTTATCTATCCCAAAAACTATGTTAACATGGAAAGGGGTTAAATTTGTTTGGATAGAGTAATGTGTTGTTTGTTTTCAAGAACTAAAGAAGAGATTTTTGAATGCTCCAGTTTTGACCTTACCTTCGCGAAATGGTGAGTTTGTTATCTACAATGATGCTTCTTTGAAGGGACTTGGTTGTGTTTTGATGCAGAATGATCAGGTATATGCCTATGCTTCGAGACAACTTAAACCTCATTTGATAAATTATCACACACATGATTTGGTATTGGTAGCTGTGGTTTTTTTATTTGAAAATATGGAGGCATCATCTATAAGGAACCAATTACCAAATATATACTAACAATAAAAGACTGAAGTATATATTCACTCAGAAGAAATTAAACATGAGGCAGAGAAGATGGATAGAAATGATAACGGATTATAACTTGACGATCAATTACCATACTGTAAAAGAAAACAATTTAGTGGATTCATTAATTCAGAAAAATCATGCATCATTAACCATGATACATTTGGAACATGATCCCTTTATAAATTATTTGATGAATTTTGGTATAGAATTTGTTGGTGCAGGGAATAAATCTATTTTGTTTCATGTTTTAGTGCAATCTCCGTTGTCATACAGAATTAAGCAAGCACATAATGAAGTCCATGAGCTAACGAAAAATGTAGAATTGGTTTAAATGGGTAAACATCCAGAATTTAATCATGATAATGATTGTGTTTTATGGTTTTGAAAAAGGTTGTCTGTGCCTTGTGATTCCCATTTGAATAAATAATTGTTGTGTGAAGCTCATAGTTCTCCATTTTTTGTTTATCCTGCCAGTACAATGATGTACATAGACCATCGAGAGTATTGTTGGTGGGATAGAATGAAAAGAGATATTATTGATTTTACTATGAGATGTTTGACATGTTAACAGGTTAAAGCAGAGTGACAATTACAGAAGGGGATGCTTCAGCCTTTGCCAGTGACAAAGTGGAAATGGGAGAATCTATCCGTGGACTTCGTGGTGGGACTACCAATGAAATCTCAAGGTAACAATGCGATTTGGGTTATTGATGATCGGCTGACAAAATATGTACATTTTCTTTCTATTCAAGATAAAATGTCTTTGGATCAGATTTATTTATTATACCTCAAGGATATTGTCAGGTAACATGGAGTTCCTCTTTCCGTTGTGTCTGACTGAGATCCCAGGTTCACTTCTAACTTTTAGAAGGGACTTCCGAAGTTGTTGGGCTAAGAGATTAATTTTAGTACAATATTTCATCCTCAATCAGATGGGAAGTATGAAAAAACGATTCAAACTTTAGAGGACATAATTTTATCTTGTTCAATTGACTATCAGGGATGTTGGGATCAACATCTTTCATTAGTTGAATTATCTTATAATAATAGTCTTTATTCCAGTATTCAGATGGCAACTCTTGAGGCCCTATATGGATAGCGGTGTTAGACTCTAGCATTTTGGGATGATGTCGTTGAAAGAAATATGATGGGGCTAGAATTAGTTGAAGAAGTGGCTGAGAAAGTGAGGATTATACAGCATCACATGAGGATAGATTAGAGGAAGCAGAAAAGTTATGCAGATAATAGAAGGAAAGACACATCTTTAAAGGTTGGTGACCATGTTTTCCTTAAATTCACTCCTTGGAAAAGTGTGATGTGTTTTGTTAAGACTGGTAAGCTAAGAACATGGTTCATTGGTCCTTTTGAAATCTAGGAGAAAGTTAGAACAGTTTCATACCAGGTAGCTTTGCCTCTAAGTTTGTTTCAGGTACAAAATGTTTTTCATGTTCTGATTTTGAGAATGTATGTTTGAGATTCATCCCATGTATTGAGCCCAGAAGTAGTTTAGCTGGAGGAGAACATTTATTATGAAGAGAAACCTGTTTACATTCATGATTTAAGGGAAAAAGTATTGCAGAATAAGATAATCCACCATGTAAAGGTTTTTTAGAGAAACCACATTGTTGATGAAGCAACATGGGAGACTGAACAATGCTATGAGGGAAAAATACCGTCAGTTTTTTAATTATTAAATAAAATTGCAAGGATATAATTTCAACAAGGTGGGGATAATATAACACCCAATGTTTTTTTGAAAATAAATAGAAATTCATGGAACATTGTTTTAAGTATATATTATAAATTAGCCTTTAAAACACAACTTGTATACTTCTATATTCTGAATTTCAAGAAATTGTCACCTACATTAGTGTTCAGTATGTTATTTGGAGTCTATTGGAACCATCATGTTTTTTGGTGAATTGTAACATACACTTATGAATAGTAATATGAATTGTGATATGACCCTAATGAATTGTAAATTTTATTATTATATTGTTTTATTAAGGAATTAAAATAATAGCATCTAGGTTACTTTTTCATTGTGATATAGAAGTAGTTACATAACTATAATTGTTCATTTTTTAATTATATATACAATTATTTAAATACTTAATTAAAAATATTTAGAAAATTATTTTCAAAAAATGGACTTCATTTTTGAAATCTACATATTGATAAATAGTTAAGGTGAATTTTGAGATTTTTTTTGAAATAGTTGATTTTTCAATGAATAATAAAAAATAGAGTTTTTAGTTTTGGTGTATTAATGACAACATAAATGATATAATAATGATGTCATAAATATGGTAGACCTGTGCATAGTGAAATAAGATGTGTGGTTTCCCAATTGGATTATACCTTGGGAAAATACCATGGGCATGCCCATGGTTTTTCCAATACCACTCATGAGGTGTCCCTTGAAAATTATAAAAATAATCCTTCACTTTTCCTATAAATACCAACTCTTCCCTTCATTGAATTCATTTCAAATTCACTCTCAAAGAAGGTCTGGTCTCCATGCACTCATAGTAGTCCTCCCAATGCTTCCGCAAGCCCCAATGCCCCAGCCTTTAAGTTCTAAGGGTTACTCTACGAGGTAATAAAATTCCCAATTTATTTCTTTTTCCTTTCATGTTCTCTTTTATGTGGTATAACATTCATGTATCCATACCATGTGCTTATTTTATTTATATTCATAATCTAATCTATATTATTATTCATTTATGGATGGGTTACCATGCCCCCTTTATTTTTAATATTTTTTAACCATTATTCATAGTCGTTAGGTAGCTGGATTTTTTTAAGAGATCTCACAATTATTCTTTTATTTTGAGTTCTTTCATTATTCATTTTTTATATCTCCTTACCCAAGAAATATGAAATCTACATAAATGATATATATTCTATATTTTATCATTTTCATGTAAAATTAATCATCATTATTCTTCTTTTATCCCTCTCCTCAACCACTTATTTAAATAATAGAAACATTGTCCGTTTGTGTCGAATTATCGACATCATTGAAGATATGATTTCAATTTCCATTAATTTTTTCAAGTCGGGTCATGAAACGATTTATATGGTTGAAACATGTTATAATATATTTTTTATGACTCACCAATGGTTCTGTAATTATTATTTACTCATGGTTCTAATTTATATGACAAAATGAGGTTGTTATTATCAAATAACAACTAAAATGATCTAACCAAACATCATTAATGTTCTAAGTTATAATTCATCCTCATGTGATAATTAAAAATTAAAAATTGAATAATTTATGTTACTGGTTATGTGAAAACACTACTCCATTCAAATTATGGGGTTTCACTTCTAATCGACAGGAATTTCAACAATGATCCAATCAGAGAAATTGTGTAAATAATTCAACCTAATTAGTGCAAGGGGAAAATTACTAACAATTAAGAGTGAAATGATTTTATGAAATGATCATATAAGATGTTATAAACATGAACATGTTTCTGTTAATTATTAATAACAATATTGTAACCATTATATAGGAGGATAAAACAAGTTGGAAGTAAGACAAACCCGAGGTATGAGAATTCTTAACCTGATTTTAATTCATTGGGTTAACCTTAAAATTCATTATTTATGTGCTATTTACATTGTTTTTGCATTGGGTTCTATTTATATTATGTTTAATTATGTTTATTTATAGTATATATACATACTACATCCAACTTATTATGTCTCTCTTAAATTTAATGATATTTATGAGTGGATTTTTATTAAATATCCTCTTTTTAAAATTTGTATTAAGAAATTCCAAAGCTATGTTTTTATGGAATTATTCATGTTTTATGATTATGTTTTGGTTCATGAGGATTATTAATTATGAATTGTGGGACCTATATTTCCCTCCAATGCATTGGGTATCAGTATTTTGGAGGTCTGCCGTATGGTTACTCCGACTGTAACTGCGATGGTTACACAAAGTAAGGTAGCTGTGAGTGTTACAAATTATAACGTAGCCAAGAATGTCTATAAGATTATGTAAGTAATTCCCCAAGATACCTTTATGATTATATTTATGTTATCATTTATTGTTTAGATCTTGTGTATACCTCATGTTACACATGTTTTTTATATATCAGGGACAAGAATGTCTTCTGAAATGCTTTAATATGTTATGAGTATTCATGGACTAATGTGATTTTTCCTTATTTTCCATCCCTTACCGATCTTTTTTTATCATCCCATTTTTTTAAATAATTTTTCACAGGTTAATGGATGTGTAATTCAATGAATTAAGACATGTTAAATGTCAAATAGTTGTCAAGGAGTCTTGTTTTAAGTCTAAGTGTTTTATATATTGAAAAAAATGGAAACTATTTTTATGGTATCCACTTAGTAATAATTTGTAATGTCATGAATGTATTGCCCTAATTCTCTAAATCTCTAAAAATGAAAATATCATCAATATAAAAGGAAGTGATTTCTTGATTAAATTAATGATAATGTATGTAATAGGTTTGGGACCTTATATATATCATGTGGTGAAATTGGGTTTCACCCTCTGAATTGTGTCTTGAACTTTTTTTTCACTCCTTAAATCATGTCAACCAAAACACGGGATAAAATATGATATGAAATACTTGTTCCTGATTCCAATGTAAACCAATGATACTATACTAACCCAAATCCACCCAATAAAACGTTCCATTCTTATATGCCCCCTACCTACCCTTAACCACCACTATCGTATCCAGTACAATAATCATGATGCAGGTCCAACCATTGACATTCTGTTTCACATGGACACAATAGTCAACACTTTTCAAACTGAATAGTTGAAATAGTACATGTACTATATAACTAATTAACCAGGAATATATTGATAAAGATTCATAAATATTTAAAAAAATCATTAAATTGACCACACATCCATAACAAAATCAAAATGTATTGACTTTTTTTTACATGTCTCTTGAACAACCTCTCACACCGTCTATATGGATTTGTATCATGAACTATCTCATCACTAATATATATCACTCTTGAATCATAATAACTACGTATTGAGTATGATTCCAACATTATGTGTCCATATAGTTTCACCTGATATTCAAATATTTTTCATTCATTATTAAACCAAATATTCTGGGGTCCATTACACATCAGTCTTCAAGAGTTCCTATTACCAGTTAGACATCAGTATTAAAAAACCAAAACCATTGCAATAATATTGTCATTCAAATACCACTAGATTGATTGTCCTATCCATAACATATTAATTTTCATTTTATTGTAATTATTAAACAAAACTACCAATCCTAATTCTCATTTATCACTAAATGTGATAACTAAACATGTCCATATGTTCATACTCGGTTTTTGTTCCATTAAAAACATCATTTATGCCTATGTTACATCATAAGAATAGTTATCTTGAATATATTACACCATTTAATCACTGTTATATAGTTTCTATTTTCCTCCTGCATATCATTTAATTCCATAAAATTCATACAAGGCATGATCGCTAATTAACAACGAACATGGGCACTGAGTTTACTAGGAATGCCACCAAGAACATGATCATTGTCCTAATAACTATTTTCATTTGGTCACATTGAACTTAAGGGGTTTTACTATCATATAACATAATAATTAACACTTTAATTATACATAATTGTGTTGCATATCAATTAATTAGGATTGCACATGAAAATAATGACCATTCTCCCACACAAGTCTGTTTCATCACACCATGAGTATCCTCAATGATTCCAATTACAATTAATAGTACTTCATTTCCTAGATTCATTACACACCAAAAAACAAAGATGATTCAATTTAAAACTATAAATTACATTAATAGATACAATCTCTTCTATTTATGAATAATTATCATATTCACTCACAATCCAATGAGAAATAGGCCATGATTTAAAAATATTTTCATCCCATAGTCATATCATCAATTCCACAAGTGTCTTAGAAATCCATAACACATCATTTTATTAGACCCCTTTCATAAAGAAATATAGAAAGACACTATCAAATATCTGATCCTGAATCTATCACACTTACCACCACATGAGATAGTCATACATCATATATTTCATAGCAATTTGTATTTAAAAATAATGTAGACAACAATAATTGGGGATGATAGAGAACAATTGATACTTATGGATTTTTACACCCAATCCTATTTTCAATATATCACTATGATAATTAGGATAAATGAAATTTAATTAGATAAGTATTTTATGAATATATCTTATATCTATAAGGGATTCCAAATCTTAAAAATCATCATCATCATGGTAGTTACTAACCACCCATCCTTTTGACCTCGATACACATTTTAATATGATGTTTTTCACTTTAACGGATTTCGTCCATTGGAATGATGTTTCCCTACGAACAAACCATGTGTGTAAAATCATGGGGTGTAACCCTAACTAAAATCCCCATAATATCATCGTAAATTGATGTCCAAAATATCTCATCCACAACTACCTATGTAATATAGACTACTTACTAGATATAATAATTTATAGGTAATGTGGTGAGTTTATACACATTATAATAGAATATAAAAAATAACAAATAAGGAAGTAATCATATCTAACATAGGAGAAAATGAATGAAATTATATCTATTACCAAACAATGGAAATAGAAAACAAAACATTCTATAATAATAACAATACATTTAAATAATACATTCATATAATAAGGATATCTCACTAAAACAATCAATATAAATATTATATATAGGATAAAATATTATAAATACATAAAATTAAAAATCATGTTCTTCATTTGGTTCATCTCATATTCTAAATCAGGTATCCCCATCACGATCTCTTAAATAACCATTCACCAAAAATCTAATGATATAGTTTTAAATGTATTAAGGTTTATTTGTAGGGGAGTTAATGAAACATAGACGTGATCCACCAAAAAACCCTATATATAAACCATTACATATAGTTTATTCATCAGATGGAAATGAAAAACTAAATAATATGCAAAATAGATGTAATCATTCCGGGTAATCATGTTTTAACTAGACAACTAAGACATTTGGACCTTCTTAATACAACTAATGCTAAAAATATGAACCTTGTATTCATATATCATTGTACTCACATCATGGAAATGAGATATATATCAAGACCAGGGTTCAATGAAATCATGTTAGGTGAAATGATAAATATTAATAGACTTGGGTGAACATGATACTGGAGATCCTCTCACACAGTGATGATCTACCTAGTACTCATGAATGTTGAACGCATAGAATTTATAATAATAAATCCATGTTTTTTTATTCTCATTCAAATCTCCATCCATAAATAAATCAAATTAATTAATGAACATATAGGATATATATAATGAATATAATAATAATATATCCATACTCCCACTTGATTTTAACAACCAACACTATTTAGGTGATTTTAATAAAATTAATATAGGCCTATGAGGGGATAAAATAGAGCCAACCACCTACATGAGCCAAAAAAACTAATACATGATAGTTAAAATAGAAACATTAATATAACAAATCTATATATTTTATTTAGAACTAAAAGATTTTTCCTCTTATTATATATATTTCCAACCCTTGAAGAGTAAATTCTTATAGAAACGTCTCATTTATCCCATGTTTTAAATCTCTATACTGACTCTATGAACATAGATATAATGTTCAATTATGTGTTTATGTTACACTAAATTTCTGAGGTCACTAGTTAATTACACAATAATATGTAACAATATAGGTTGTTCGATTTATCCCTTAATAATCCCAAAAAATTACACATATTTATCAACTCTCTCATAGAGATACAAAACAACCATTCTCTAAATGAGAAGATAGAAAATACATATCATCATAATAAATCCTTAAAAAATCATTGTATATGAAATAAAAACCTATAATAATATTATGTCATGCTAATTTTAATCTAGAACCTTTAGTTTATACATTAAAACATTACTAACCAAATAAGTTATTCTTTTTTCCTTATTAACAACTATTCTAGAAAGGCCATGCTCGATCACACATGTTTGCATAAAATACGAAACATTTACCACTCTCATCATTGTAACTTCATAAAAAATTTATTCTTAAAATTGGTATACAAATATGAAAGATATTCCCTAGAATACCCATGAACCTCTTTTATTCCAAGTAATATCCTATTAATGAACTTATAGGTACTTTTTAATCATTTTCACTATCTTACTTTTCATTTTCTAGGTAATGGTTAATTTTTTATTGAGAGAATGCCTATAACGATAATGTTTTCCAATTATTGGAATTTGAATCTATTTATAGAATTTTTTTAAGATTCTAGAATTTTATAGACCATGTTACTAGGATACCCATTATATAACTTCTACCTACTACATGTTCTGAAATGTGGTTCGCAATGCAAGGACTACCAACCATAATTTCCTTTTTCATGACATGAAGTACATTTGAGGTTTGATTTTAATGGGTAACAATGGGGGTTTTAAAATTTAGAAATATCATGAGTTTCAAAATGTCAAAAGGGGTTACATTATATGTAATACCGTAAATTTAATGGGGATTTTTAATTTGGCACATCTTCGCCATTATTAAAATGGAATCATTCACAACTTGTAACTCAATTACATGTCATGTTGTCCCATGAAAAAAAAATATAAAAATGGAGATTTTTCATGTTTTTTTTCATCTACTCTTTTCTAATAACACTAAATTCAACTCAAGACCTTCCATAGTTATACATGAATCCTTACAACCCTTCCTCATCCTCTCCATTGGGGTTTTATCAACATTTTCTTTGTGGGTAATATCCGAGAAAGTGTTATTCATCATTTTTCATATATATCTCTTTATCATATTTTTAAATTTGTATGGATTATCGAAAATATGATGGATCATTTCTCTATACTATTATATCACACATCTAGTTTGAGGTTCAAGATTATCTACACTTTTTTTCTCATTTATGGGTGTTATAATTATCATGTTTCGAAAAAAGTAATTTGTTCCATCATGAATTTCAAAATTGATTATTGCTCAATTTCATGATATATTTCTATTATTCATTTATTTTAAATTTTAAAATACCATATGTATATTAAATTGAAAAAAACTCAATTCTAGTGAATTTAGATATTTTAAATTGTTTTTGAATGGAACATTGGAATCCCCATAACTCAATTTAATTCGTGTGTGTTTATGGAAATTTGTTGATTTAAATTGTTGAATTTAAATTGTGGAAGTAATAGATTTTTTTAATTAAATTTTTTTATTTATTTGTGGAAATGAATTTTGAAATTGAAAGAAATTATTTTTAATTTATACTAAACATGTAAAATTGATTAAAATGATTTTATAGAAACCCAGTGGTTTTATCTTGTAAATTATACATGTTTTTAATTAAAACCACTTTTTGGATTTAAATGGAAAGAAAATGGATTTTTTTTAAATGGAATAATTTTATTTTATTGTATTTTATGTATTCTTAACATATTATTCTAATAATATAAGAGAAAATTCAATACATACATAGTTGGTGAGTTATTGGGATACACTCTAAGCTATTGTAACATTCAAAAACATACATTTGGCTAGTCACATTCATGATGGGTGACTGATGACTCACCTCTAGACAGTGTCGGGGGGATGTGAGTGTACTAATTTTTATATGATCACTTTGACTGTGCGATGTCTTATAGGTGGATAATACTATTGTACTTTCATGGATGATGACCATGTTTTTCTCTTGATTATTTTTATATGATATATAAATGGATGAAAATTTTCTAAAAATACATTACATGACATAAATATATTTGCATAAACTATTTTATGTAACTATTTTTTAAACCATTGTTTTAGAAACAATCAGTCACTGTGAAAAGATGTCCTATTCTTTAAAAGTATTTTTGGGCATTTTGAAACTTTATAGCATTTTTTTTAATATAAATTTAAATTTCTAAAAAAAATGAAAATTGAAATAATTTCATTGGATAATCTATATTTGGAATATATTCTAGAATTTAGGGTTTTATCCTATATTGATTAGGCTCACACCTTAATTATAACTTCAAATGTTTGTATATATTCCTAATTCAGGATAAATAAATGGGATGTGAATTATTTGAGGTGGATTCTAAAGTAGGTCACGGTACATGGTGAGTTTTTTTGTTAGTATCCACAGGGCAGTTTTCCATAAATATGATACTTGGGTTGGATTACTTTGTTGTTTTTATGTCTTCTTGTATTCTGGTACATTACTATCAAGGTAGCTTCCTTGTTATGTATATTTTGTGGTTTCATTTGTGTTTGAAATGTTTTGTGGAAAATTCATTCCCGTGTACATGTTGTACGATAAGAGGTGGTCGTTTCCAACATATATTGATCCAGAATTCCCTTCGGTATTTTCTATATCTGGTTCATTAATTGATTTACTTAGGTTCTCAGGCTGGTTCATGAAAAATATGTATTAGGGGGAGGTTTTTGAGATTTTTTATTTATATTAGTATCGTTTTTTGGTGATCATGTCTAGACTTTGGAGGTAGTTATGATTGAGTTCCTATCCAGCACTCAACATAATGAACCTTATGTTTCTAGAGGTGGTTTGGAGAAGACTTCTTATGGGTTTTTATAGTCTTTATCCTATACTGATTTGGATTTAGAAGAACATAAATCTAGTTATTATATCTGTTGGAAATAAATTCCATTGATGCTCATTTTGTGTGTGAATATAATTTCTTCAATGTTTTCTGCAGATGTTGGTATTTTATTCATCCCTCTGACAAGATCTTTAAATCAGATCTCGGAGGAAGCTATTAAGAACCCATAGTGTGTGACTCCTTGAGTGGACCTAAATAAAGTTGTGTTATTTTTCGCAATATCAAAGCACTGGGACATGCACCACCTCTAGAAACCATTCAGGATCCAATTATGGATTCTGAGGTGATATTCTTTGAAACCATTCTTTATTGTTCCTTCACAAGATGCCACTAGTTATTATGGTGACCATTATTCCATAACATGATGAGGAATTATTAAGAAGGATAGAATAGATATTCGATTTCATGGTGACCCTATATATGATCAAGGTGATATATTCAACATTTGTGCATAAGGGACAATATAGGAGATATTTAGACATGACGGTGACTTCAATGAAACATGACAGCTCAGAGTGAAAAGTCTTCAGTGTTCTTTTCACAGAAAAGTTCTATCTATATTCAATGGTGTTGTCTAATGATGATGATTTTTTCATTCTTGATACAGCTAACAGAAACATGATTGGGTATTCAAATTCATTTTCATATGTTGGTGTAGATTTTGCAAGAGATTTTATCTAGTGAGATAACGAAGGATTAATGGTTCGAGCTGCAATTTCAATCAGATATCTATTCTCAGTTTTATTACTAATGCTTCCCACTTATTTTTACATGTTGGATAGGGTGATGGTGGTTGAAATGATCCTATACATCTAGTTAGGGTTATTAGGTGTTTCTTTTCCTCATAGTTACAGATTTTATTTCTTTACTGAAAAATTGAAGCATGATGATTCTCATCGCAGTTCTTGTAGACAGTGTCAATCTAGATATTATGAAGCACCGGGAGTAGTTCATTGATTTTATACTAGTGTTTAATGCCAGGAAATTCTACTAGGGTTTTCACTGAGGAACCCAAGAATAGTTTCCCCTGTGTAAATTTTGGTCACTTATATAGATATGTCTTCTAAATTCAGTGTTTCATTAGATTTTACCAATACTTCCATATTTTATGTATTAGATCAGGATGTTGGATTAACTAATGAAATCTATTTATTAAATTGGTGTGACGTTTGCATGGATTGATAATTGTTATAATTCCTTTGCTGAGTTGGAATATTTTTTTGCTACATCACTAATGTTGACTATTCTAGAGGCTGAAAAATGATATGTGGTTTTTTGTGATGCATCAGGTTCATGATTTGGATGAGTTCTAATGTATGGTGAACATGTTGTTTCTTACGTATATCTTATGATTAGGCCACATAAAAAGAATTATCATACCCATTATCTTGAATATTCAAATATAATGCACATTCTTGAAATTTTGGGGTATTAACTTTTGGTAGAAAGGTTACGATGATTTAAAAAAAATGTTTGGCATAAACCTTCTATCAAAATGATTAGCAAGTTCTCTAGAGGTGCTGGTTGGAGTACCTGTAGTCATCATATTTTTACATCACGTATACTCTGGGGAAGTGCAATGTCATTAAAGATGCATTGATCAAGAAAATTATAACCTAACTAGTGAAAGAATGTTATGAAGGGTTTTATTTGAGTGCTCTCTTGGAACATTTTCATATTTATATTCTGGAGAAATGGGATGAATTTTCTTTATCTAATTTTTAGTTGTAATATTCTATTCTCAAGATGATTCTTCATGATTATGATCATGATGTTGTGTTCTATAGGATTAGAGACTCTTTTTATGGTAGTGATAAAGTTTCCATTTAGTTTTTCTCTAAAGGGGGTGTTTTGTGATATCAAAGTCCCTTTTTTCTGTTGATAGTAGAAAAAATGTTGTAATGGGGGGTTTCTATAATTCCTAGTGGAATTTGAACCCATAAACCACTATGATTTTATATAAAATGTAGAAGTAGTTTGGGTGGACTGTTTTTGAATAGGTAATTTATGAGTTTTTTTCCAATTGGTATACATGACCATAGTTGAAATCCGATCACCAAAAACCATCAGGATTACATCAACCAATTCATTTCCCTATTTGGAAGGGGTTTCTAATCTCAATTTAGTATTTGTTTGGGCTACCTCATACCCAAAAGAATAATATTATGATATGGGTTTTAATCTACATGGTGACCATGTCCTCTACCATTATACCAATTCAAGATACAAAAAATATTATTGAGTTGGGAAATAAATCTATTAATTAGATTGTTTGTTTTCATGGACTTACATGTTCTATAGACTTAGATATGTATCTAAATTTTTCTTCTAATTTGTTTAGAGGCTTTTCGGAGGAACTAGGATCTTAGGTCTATTTTAGAATGGTCTACCATCCACAATCAGATGGTCAGCTAGAAAGAATTATACATAATCTTGAGGATATGATTCGGACATATGTTCTTGAAATATGTGAGGATAGGGATGGTCACATTGTACTAGTTATGTTCCCTTATAACAATAGTTACCCTAAATCAATTAGAATGTAACATTTTTAGGCCTTTTGTGGTCTCACTTTAATATATCCATTATGTTGGATTGAAATTGGTAAATGTTCCATGGTTGGAATATGTTTGGTGAATGATATAGCATCAAATATTCATATTTTTCATCATAGGAAGTTTACATCACATAGCCTATATTAGTCTTATAAATATCATAACCATATCCCATCCACATTTTTTGTTTGTAACCAGGTGTTCTTGAATGTTTCACCCCTGTTGGGTCATCTATTACATGAGATGCATTAAAAGCAATATCATTTTTATGTTGGACTATTTGATATTGTTGGGGATGTTTGTAAAGTATCATACCATATATAACAACCATAAAAATTGAAATCAATACATAACGTATTACATGTAACATAATTGATAAAGTTTATTTCTGATCGATATCTTATTTTTAGCTGGAGTGATCTCGAAGTTAAACATGATTTATCCTTGACATGATGGCTAGTTTTATTTGTTGATTATGATACCAATGTACATATTGGGAGGATAATACCTTTGCCTTATGGGCTATGAAAATACAGTTCTACTAATCATGAGATGTGGGAATGTGAGGAACTAATGAGAGAGCAGTGGACCCATCGTAATGGAATGGACACTTCTTCATAGGCTTTCTGGGGAAATATTATTTTTTGGTAGGGAGGTTTTAACATCTAGTTGTCAAACTGAACAGTACTTTTAAAAACATGTTGTGGTTTTCATTTTCCTTATTTGGGTAAGAGTTAAGTTTGGATTTGGATGATCCCATAATTGAAAAGTCATATAGTGGTTGGATTTTCATCTTTAAAAGTGTTTTTTTGTTAAAATATAGAATATGACCTGTTGTATGATAAATTTAGGAATCGTTTCACTTCTACCAGGTTCATTCCATGAAATGTGGTTCACAACATGATGGACACACACCCTACATGCCCTTAACATGAAATGTTGTATTTCTTTGGCCGATGAATAATGAATATTTATTAGAGTTCTAAAAGGTAGGAATATATAGATATTCCAAATGTAAATAAGAGATATACACCATGTAATACCTCTTAATTAAAGGGGTTTTACAATTCTATGTGACTTTTCCATTATAAAAATAAAATATTTTACTATTTTTAAATAGATTACACTCCATGTGATCCCATGAAATTAGCCTTTAACTGGGGTATTTTTGGTTGTTTTTTGTCATTCACTCCTCACTTATTCCCCATCCTTCGACCCAAATACTTACCCTATTATTTAATAAGCCTTCCAACCCATTCAGATGCATTCCTATAGTGTTCCATCATCATTTAGTTGGAATGTGATATATTAGTGAGCATTCTTCATCATTCTTCATCAATCGCTCATTCACCCTATTCGATATTTATGTTGATCAACCAAATGTTGATGGATAAATTATCCATAATATTATAAAATTCATCTAGGAGTAGTTTCAATATTTGCGATTTGATCTTTCACATTTATTAGTTTTATTGAGAGTTTTGGGTTCCAGAAAAAGATGTGTATCCATCCCAAATTGAAAAATTAATTATTCATAAAAATGAATATTTATTAAAGTATATGGTTTAAGTTAAATTGCTCAAACATTCATTCAATTATATAGAAGAAACCCATACTCCAATGAATTGGAATATTTAAAAAAACTAGCATTAATATTTTAATAAACCCCAACTATATTGTATTGTAGTTTGTTTATAGAATTTGGATGATTTAAATTTTTTAATTTAAAATATGGATTTTATGGAAATGTTTTCAATTAATTTTTTTAACTATGGAAATCAATATTGAAAATTATATATTTTGTTTTTAATAGATTTCAAACGTTTGAAAATGTATTAGAAATTATTTTATAGAATCCAGGTGGTTATATATTGTTAAAAGGTTGTTATTTAAAAAAAACCATTTTTGGTTTTAAATGGAATGATATTGAAAATTTTGAACAGATGAATGTTATTTAATTTTATTTTTATAACTATTAAAATATATTTCCCATAATGTAAGATCTCATGAAATATGTAGGTATTTGGTGAGTTTTTTGGATACAATCTATGATATTACAACATTCTAAAATATAATAATGGTGGGTTACCGCCTCAATATGAGTGTGATGACTCACCTTTGGAGAGTTTCATAAGGACATGAGTATAATCATTATTCAATGAACACGTAGAGAGTAAAGAATCCTATAACTAGTTAGTACTATCGTACCAAATTTATAAAGGACCATTTTTACCAACTTGTTTATATATATGGGAAATATAAATTTATTTCAATGATTTTAGAAATCATTACATGACTTTAAAAAAATTACATTGATTGTTTTAGGTAACTATTTTATTTAATACATTGTTTTATAATTATTCTAACTCATTTAAATTAAATCATATGTGTTAAAAGTATTTTAAATCATTTTGAAATTCAATAAAATTTTTGGCGAAAATATGATAAAAAATTTAGAACCCACATAATTTTTATTGATTTATTTTATTTTGATAATCAATATTTTTTTATCTATTATGGAATCCATGATGGTACCCTACCGGTCATAGACTTCCACCAAACAATTTTCTTTAGATATTTATAGACATTATTCTTATAGGTTCATGTAATGGGAAGGCATCTCATGGAGGTTTCTCCAAATGTTGACCATGAAACATGGTGAGTAAGGTCATTAGGTAACTCTGGGGGGTTTACCCAACATTAAGTTCTTTTGTTTTTGTACTAGGAAATTTTTATTCATACTTATTCTTTGGTAATTTACTCCAAATAGATCTTAATTATTAAGAATGTTATCTTTTTTCTTTTTCATCCAAAATATTTTTTTGGAAATTTATTTCCGACATACATGTTTTTAGATTCCAGGTACTAGTTATCATCAATGTTTGAAATATTTTATTCCTGGAACCACACAACAAAAATAGAAGACATTAAAAACATGGACTATGAAGTTCTGAAATGATGGAGCCCAAGACCATTGCCTCGGATGACGTTCTCCCCCTATGGAAAAATTAACTCAATATCTGGAGAGCATAGCGTGTTCCTTATATTTTTTGACAACAAGGCAAGAAGTTTATCAATCTTGTTCCCCTCACACCATGTTCTAGTCACCGACCCATAGGGATCGTCGACTCCCGTCAGGCTATGTCAGATATGGTTTGGTTATTAGGTTACCAAGTTACCTATGATAGTTCATGACATTGTCATTATACTTCCTTATAACATCCAAGATCAGTTGAAACATAGAAACCCTCTAATCTTGGAATCACAATCCCCTGCATTTTTGTAACCTATTTCCACGAGACACACTCATAGAGAGTAACCACTCTCTTCCACAATACAATATCCTTATTATATCATTCCCATGTATATTCCATGTTCACAAGTTATTTTCAAAAAATCATACACCACTCTATAATGCAGCATATTGGTTATATGGAGATTCCCATCTAATTTCAAACATAATTCAAAAGACTCGATAGTAGTTATATAGGTTCAAAATATCCACTAACAAAAAAATTTGTTAAGTAGCTCACTATGTCTCATTCTACAAAAAGTTTTATTTAATTACAATATCTAGTCCCCCTTCATTATCCCTTATGAAATTATATTTGTCACACCCCTGGTCAATATATCTTTTTAGTATCTCCAAAACTCTACCCATGATTGATAAACGACAAAATAACCACAATAAAGAGTTTTAATACATTGAACCTAAACACCAATGAATGAACATATAACACACATTTTTATTTATATGATGTACTATATTTTAGGGACTAATAGTATTGATATCAAATTTATCATTACCCATCCATCCATGTATTTTTATTATATCTATGAATGAACTAGCCCTTTTTATTCACTTTATCACCAATATCACCACTGAAGGCAAAAATAAATATTTATAACCATTTATAATTTTCTAACCAAAATAAATCAATAGGGGCTAAAATAACCATTTCCATCATTTAGTTTACCTTATATGAAACCTTGAAAAATTCCCTTTTAATATTTACTGTCATACCTATCACAATTCAATTAAAAAAATTAACATAATACATTAATCAATTAGTATCAAATGAAAAACTAATTCAATGAAATACATTCATAATATCAACATTATTACAAATATATATAATGAAACCTATGATATATATATATATATATATATATATTATTTTATATGTATATTAAATATATTAAATATTGAATTGATATAAATTGATAACTAATGTAATAATCGGTCGGTAAATGGAAATTAGATAATAATCGTAACCAAATATTTCATGTTTCATAACATTTCAACATTTTTATGTATTTTAAATTATTTAATAAATATCGGTAATGGAATTTTTTATATAATTCATTAAATTTGTCATTCAAATGATACAAAAAATAAGTAACATGAATATAATCATTTAAATTAACTATAATATATTGTATTAATATGTAAAATTTATTGAGAAACATAACTAAATAATTATAACATTACTTTTTATATTTTTAACATTATTTATTAAATTTTCCTATTAATTGACGAGATACAATTTCGTCATTTTGTATAATTTAAAGTAGTTATATATTAAGTAAATATTGATAAAAAACAACCATCATGAAAATAATTTAATTATTCCTATTATAACAATTAATATTCTTTTAAAATATTCTTTGTGCCTATGTGAAAACAAAAGAAATAATTAAACGTAACAGAGGGATTTTTGAATTTAACTTTTCTGTAAAAATTATATTAAGAGAACTTATAGGAAATTTACCATTTAAAAATTATATTTGGAGAAATGTTTTATAATATTATATTTCCCAACATCTAATAATAATTTAAATGAAAAATATACCCTTAGCACTTAGTTATAACACATATTATCCTTATTTACCCTTAACCGAGGTGATAAATTCGAACATGATTATTATTCATAATGCCTGAAAAAGGGAACTATTTTTTTATTTTCAACCTCGTAATTATATATATATAATATATTTTAAAAAATTCAAATTTCTAAATTGTATGAATGAATTTCATTATATGTTCACAATAGTCATTCAAAAAATAATTAAAAAATTCACATATAAAATTGGATTTATTGCAGTCCCTTAATAAAATATTACAATAATGTTATTACATTTTAGTTGATAAAAAATAAATATATATATACAATTATAATGATTCACAAACAATGATTAATTTAATATTTTATAATAGAAACATATTAAATCAATAAAAACATGTTTTCAAGGTAACATATTCATCTTTTATAAATGATTTTTATTTTCATTTCTAATAAATTAAATCCAACTTACTAATATTATAGACGTGTAAACCATTAATGAAACACCCCAATAATCCACAGTATGATTCTTTTGTAATAATACAGTCGCTTGTTGTGTACGCAACATCGAGTTCTAACACACAAGGGCCAAAAAAATTTGCCTTTAGGAATATTAGTATAAACTTTTTGAAATTTTTAAAATTTTATATATCAAAATGGACTTCATATTTTGACATAAAATTTAAAAATTATCTTATGATAAATTTTTTCTATTTTTCTGAAAACATTCAATTATTGATGAATTTTTAAAAACACTAGTTTATTTTTTAAAACATAATTTTTATAAATATTTATTTAATTTAATTTTTTCACTCAAAATAGAAACATAATAACTATATTAGTTCAATTTAATTCATCGAAGTCATTTTCTAATAAAATTATATTTATAAAATTATATTGAATATTTTAATATCTTTACCCACCTTCAAGGCGCATTTTCAAATTTGCATAAAACATAATTTCTCCACTTCTAAAATATTAATTTTAAAAATCCATGAGACATGGTTTATATAATTAAGAAATATGTGGTTCAATAATATTAAAATATTATTGTTTTAATAGAATCTTTTGACTTCTATTTACCATGGTTAAAAGTAAATAGAGTAATTAATGGTTAAAAAATGATATTATAATTACCCTAACGCATGTCAGAATTCTATTGGATTAGTTTATTTAGAAAAAAATAAATATTAGTAAGATTATATGATCCTTTTTCAGTAATATTATATGATTAGGACATTTATTATTATTTTATTTAAAGAAGAGTTAAAAGTGTTAAATTCATTGTTTAATAACTAAACTATTTCTAATATAGTGTTATACATAAGATAAATTCTACTATATTAAATAATAAGAAATATAAAATGATTTACTACATAATTTTATATTATTTGTATTGGTTTGATATAATATATTTAAATTTATTGATGACACAATGATTATGCAGTAATTACCATATTAATGATTGAATAAAATAAATGATATCATAAATATCCAAATAAATGTAATATGAGAAGTTTGATGAATGAAAACAAATTTACAGTTTAATATTACATGTTATGGATTATTAATTAAATATGTATCAATGTGATAATGTTTATATGACATTCACAAAAACAAAATATCAAATTATGTCAAAATTGACATAAATGAGTTTTTAAAACAAATACTATATTATTAATTGACATAATATTCCTAAAAATATAAATTTTGAACAAAGGTCATAGATAATGTTATATATATAAATAATTAACCACTTGGGGTTATATTGTATTTTTTTAATATTCTTATTAACCATTTAATATAATAATAGAAGAATACATGGTAAAAATTAAACAATTTAACTATGAGTTAAATAAACAATATATGGATATTATAGTGACATAACCTATCTAAAACCTATTTTTCAAGAATTTTTTGACCCATCTCCACCATATCCTAGAAGTGAATCATTTTGGAGCCACTATAAACCGAATAATATTTTACAATAAAATAATTTTTCATGCTTTTTTTAATGTGACCATAACCTCTCTTATAAAAGGGTATATCTCCTTCTCTCAAAATCACCCCTCCAAATCCATGTGGAACTCCCAAACCATGATCAAATATATTTCCAATTACGCTCAACTCTACTTAGAGTCCATACTTTTATCGTAAGGTCATCTTAAAAAACACTTTTGATCGAATCAAAATGAAACACCCGAAGAAGAGTTAATAATTTCACCACCAATTTCAATGCTCTTTTCATCTTCTACTTCTTATTTATTTTCTATTAAATACCAAAATAATAAATTTAGTACCTTATTCAAATTTTTCTGTAATTATATATATGGTACAACCATATTCATTATTCTATCCAACACATGAATAATATGTCATCATATGTGAGAACGTACGACTTACGGTCTCCACATCGTGGTGTTGTTTTTTAATCAACACTTCTTTATTTAGATGGGAATAATAATTAGTATAATTTGTGTTAATAGTAAATATAATTTTTTTTGAATCTATATATATGATATACCATCCAATTATGTACATTTTACCATAAAAAATGATATTGACGCTTGTTGGTACGTAAGGATTACCATCTCCTCAAACGCGATAGGATTCATTTCCCCAACGTAACTATTCGTGAATAATTTACATTTTATTATTAATTTTTTTAAGAAATTAATATCTTTCTCGATATGAATCAAATACATCCAATACATGACAAACATTACTTATTTAAATAAACATATAAAGGAAAATGAATCCGTCAATAACTAAAACCATGATACTACTGAAATAATATAAACAATGCAACCTTAGAATATCATATATGATATCTTATTTATGTATGTGGTTCATGTATAATTTAATAACAATTATTTAACTATTATATTGTAGGTTAAAATACCATTCATCATAGAAAATTAGAAGGTAATGGTTAATTCAACAATCTTTTCATTATCTGAGGTTGTTTATTCGTGACTATCTACTAAGATCTCTTTATCATCCACATTCGTGTTTCATAAAAATGCATTTCAAAATATTCTTACTATTTCTTATACTATGTGTTAATCCAATTTATAACCTTTTAGGTCTTTTTATAAAATTTATATAAAGTAAAATTTCTATCATTTTCCAAACATGGTCATTTACATCCTTTATGAAAAAATTATGGAAAGAATGTTTTTTAACTTATATGGAGAGTGTGACTATTTTCCACCATTATAACACCTTCGAAGCATCCCTTAAAATATTATAAAAATTTAATCAAAATAAATTTTTTCGATTAAAATTAGTTTACTTTTAAGTAATTTGAAAATAGAAAGAGATATTTCTCTTAAATAGTTTTGATATCATCTATGTAAACATCCTTTGATGGATTTTACATCTATTTGGAGTTAATTTATTATGATAAAATATACACATTGTATTGAAGGTTTTGATATATGTATGAATATGGATGTGTTATTTTTATGCAATTCAGGGATTATGATTAATGTATGAACATTTATTATGGTAGTTTGAATACAAATGTTTATGTTAAGTTTCAACCTTTTCATACGACGAATGCATTAGACTTAGTATGTGATAGGTGGAGCCTTCTATAGCTACTCTATGCATCGGTAGGTCTCATTAGACAAACTATTGTCTTGGAATAAGGCCTTTACCAAATCTTATTTGTAGTCATGGAACAAGTCCTTACATATTTTGATGTAATGTATGGAATTATAAATTCCATCATTATGAAATTGGATATTGATATTACATGAGATTATTATACAAGTAAAATATATGTATGAATAATAAATGGAATTATTTTATTTATATTTTCAATATTATGTATATTATTATGTTTAAAAGGCTTGTATTTTTGTCTTAAACATTTCCTTAAATATTTATGCTTAATTATTAATTTGTTACTTATATTGTTATCTTTACTGAGCATCCGTGCTCTGCCCTTTATTATGTTTTATTTTTCCCAATATGCAAAGAAGTATTTATTTATTTACATACAAGAATAGGCTTTAGGATAAGAGTGTGTTCAAAGGAGACACAATGATGTTTTTATCAATATTTCATGATGTAATGTAAGACTTATCTATGTATCTAGTACCTACAAGACTACTAAACTAATCGGTCTTTCGGGATATGATTCAATATGATCATGAAAATGTTATGTAATAATTTACTTACTCTAGGTACCTATGGTAAGGGTGTTAGAATTGTTACTAGAGGATGTTTAGTAAAAACCCTAGAACGTAGATTTATGAAAAACAATGATTAGAGAATATTACCCTAAAATAGAATTAGAAGATTAGTATAGAAGAAGATCCTAGAATATTGGTAATGTAGAGATTTTCTGTATTTTCAAAAAATAAATCATAGTCTGGATACCAGTAGGGAGAGGAAGCTCTGGAATAGATGTACTATGTAGTGAAAAAACTGATAAGGGGTTTTGGGCTTGACCAGGGGTATCTTGGTACACAAAAATGGCCCATACTGCACTCTTAGTTACGACAGTCCAAGAGGATATTCTTAGGATAATTCACATTTTGTATACAAACCATCATGAAAGATTTATGAGTATATAACTACTTCAGGAAAACATTTTTATGATTATGGATTATATCCATAAACTGTTCAATTTATGTTAAGTGTTTTACATGTTTGTAATTACGTATTGCGATTTATTAACTAATCTAGGGTATGCAATTTTTTATAAAGGACACCTAGTGGATGGAATGGAAACTGTATCAATGAATGTAATCCATGTAGTGATTTCCCTTCTACTCAAGATAATTATACCGGATCTGGTGATGCAACTAGTGCTAATCAGCTTATCACCATACTAGGATAACACAATAAGGTTATGAATAATATACTTACCTGTATGGAGCACCATGATCCATAACATGGAGGATCAATGTTAGACCGCTTCATGAGGAAACACTCAAAAACATTAAATTGGTCTACAAATCCATTTGTAGATATGAAATTCATACATTCCATAGGGAATATAGATCATTCTTTGGGATGTAGTGAAAGTGAAAACGTTGACATGGCAGTTTATCGCTTCACCAGTGATGCTGATCAATGGTGTTTATTAATTCAAAACACAAATGAATGTTATGAAGTATCAAATATGGAATGGAGGGAGTTTAAATAGCTTTCCCTAGAAAAATTCCTTCTATTTAACCATCAAGCGGATAGGGAATAAAAATTTCAGAGTCTGAGACAAAAAGAGGTTGAGAATGTCACAGAGTTAGAGGATACAGTTAAAATGATTAAAAGGAAAGCAGGTGATTATATATGTTACTGAAATAGTATTATTGATCTATTATTTGATGGGAAAAAACCCTTACTCTAACTTGAATTAGTCTCACAATCATTCTCATTGTATGAATATATCGACTCATGTGCTATCAAGAAAGAAAATTAATTCTCTATGTCATATGACATTAAATAAAAGAATGAGGAGAAAAGATATACTAAAAGCTCTAGAAATGCAAATAAAGGGAAGAACGAAAATGATGAATTTCTGCCATACATTAAATATGGGAATAAACGCCCCAGTACTTCCCTAAATGGAATGAGATTCTATTAGAAGTGTGGTGAAAAAGGCCAAAAAGCTCGTGATTTCAAGGGAATAAAGGAGGTTATCAATGTTTAATTTTACACTTGTAGAGAAAGGGGAATTGTGACATTGAATTTCTTACGAAACAAGGAAACATAGCTCAGAAAAGTCCAAGGGAGGAAGACTAAGCTTATGTGATCACTACTATTGAGGATGAATCTCTGAATGATGTGGTGGAAGGTAATTTAATGGTTTCCTCTAGTTTTTCCAATGTCTTATTTGATTCTGGATCATTTCATGGTTTTATATCTTCCATGTTTTCTATGAAAATTATATATTTCCAATTTTGTTTTAGAATGAGGTTTCCATTAAAAATTTCTAAGGGAAGTACCATTACAACAAAATATAGTGAAATAGTTCCTAGTAAGGAATATAAAGGTTCTTTATCTACAAATCTCATCATCATACAAAAGATTTAATTTGATATAATTCTTGTTGTGGATTGGATTTCTGAACATGATGCTAAAATTTATTGTAAGAATAAGGAGGATATGATTTTTGATGATGATAAAGAGTATCGTATCTTTAGACTAGAATGGTCACCATCTTGTTCTTATCTAGATCCACCCTCAATAGCTATACAATATTATATTATTGGGGTGAAAGTGATTGAAATAACTATGGGTGGAGAAAAGAATTTTCAAATAGATAATGTACCTATTGAAAAAGAATTTTTTGAAGTGTTTCCAAAGGATTTACCTGGAAATCCTCCAGAACAAATAGTTGAGTTTTCTAGTGATTTAAATCATGGTTCAAAGCCCATATCGAAGAACCCTTGTATAATAGCCACTGTGTAACTAGTGGAACTAAATAATCAACTAGAGGAATGGAGTTATAAGGATTTATTTTCCCTAATTTATCTCCATGGGGAGCCCCTGTTGTTTTTGTTAATAAGCAAGATGTAGGATCGAAATAGTAATGAGATGCTCAATATACAAGAGGGAGGGGGGTGAATTGTATACTTTAAAAATTCCTTTGGAACCTTTAAATTTAGTTAAGAATAACTAAGTTTTCCTTAAGCTAAGGAAAAGACTAAGTTTAACAAAGTTAAACTTAAGCAAATTCACAATACCTCTAACACCGAATACGAACAAGGAAAGAGATTCCGAATGTAGGTTCCGGAAATATAGTTCCAGAGATTGAAACTTAACAAAAAATTACAATATGAGATTCTACCTTAAAGCGTATAGAATCTAAATGAATCAGAGTAAGTAAGGAAGTATAATAAAGTTATACTTTCCTTATATTACAAAATGCAGCGGAATAGAAACAAGTAGTAGAACTACTAGTAACAAAATGTAAGTCTTTTAACCCAAAGAGAAGGGTATCCAACAACCTTGGATAAAGGTCCCTTGATTTATACTTTCAAGCAAGTCTGTCTTACCCACACCAGGGTAAGCCCTCGATACGAAGATCGGAGTCTCTTTCTTGCTATCCCCGCATGCCCTCAACTTCAAGGTAGTTGGAAACCTCTATCTTTTTCATCAAGAAAGCCCTCGAACATTAAGGTAGTCGGCACCCCTGTCTTCCTATCCCTTGAAGCCCTCGAATGTAATCACCAACATTCGGAGTCGCACGAAGCTTTGAGAGTTAATAAGATCCTCTCTCTCTAGAAATCACATCAACAGCATGTATGCACAAAACCAAGTTGTTCACCTGCCATCAGTTTCGAGCTCTTTCAAATGAGCTCCTATTTATAGGTAAGGTCGGCTCCTTCTCCAACGGTCATATTTTCCTTAAAGATCGGAGGGACCTGTACACATGTCACTTAGACAACTGTTAGTTTATAACAAAACAGACGACATCGTTTCATAACAAAACAAGTGTAACAGAATGTACGACATCGTTTTAAACTCTTACATAAATGTTCGGAATGAAAACTTTGGAGTGAAGGTTCGGAGTCAAACAAAGATATTTTTCGGAGTCTGAATTAATTCAGAGAGTATAAAACAAAGATACTCAAATTATGTTTAATAGGTGAATTCGGAACGGGAATTCGGAATAGGAATTCGTCATCAGAAATCATAATGAGAATTATTCATCAGAATTCGTAATGGGAATTCGGAATGAGATTTCTTCATTAGAATTCGTAATGATAATTTGTCATTAGAATTCGTAAGGATAATTCTTCATCAGAATGCGTAATGGGAATTATTAATCAGAATTTGTAATGAGAATTCGTAATGAGAATTCTTCATTAAGATTCGTAATGTGGTTTCATCATTATAATTCGTAATGAGAATTCTTCATTAAGATTCGTAACCTGAATCTGGAATAGAAGACAGAGTTCATATCCGGAATTCGGAATGAAACTTCCTTATATTTCTTATCCAGAATCCGAATCCTAAAATAGGATGCTTTATATCAAAGTTTCAACGATTCCAAGAAAATGAATCCGAATCTTATACTTAAGAAAAATATGGATGAAAATATGATAAGGATAATTTTTCTTATAAAAGCGATTTTCCTTAAGAAAGCAATTTTCCTTATAAAAGCAATTTTCCTTATAAAAGAAATTTTTCATAAAGATAAGGTGTTTGTGATTTTCAAAACAATAAGGAATGGAAAAGTCATAAGGAAAACATTATTGACTCAACAATCTCCCCCTTTTTGGAAAGCACAAACATCCTTACGAAAAAAATCTAAGAAGAAAGAAACATATTAATGCTTATCTCCCCTTTTAAGGATATAGATGAATACGACTAACTCCCCCTTAGGCTTTGAAACTCTAAGGATCGTATTCATATTTCCGGAGTGATATTTCATAAGAAGGTCTTCTTTATGAAAAACTCCCCCTTAAACAAACTATTATTAGAGTTCTTTTTTCCTTGGGTATTTTTTCTTTCTCCCCCTTAGATAAACTCTTATTAGAGTTCATATTTTTCTTAAGGATCATTTCCTTCTCTCCATTTGTGATTTTCAAAAAGAATTGGAGGGAATGGAAAAAAAATAACAAAGTACCTGAAAGATTAGAAATGACATCAATAGAAACGACAAGCACAACTTTCATTAATTTTGAAATCTCAGCAACAAAAGGAATACAACAAAAAGATCGGATTATATTATTTCGGATCTTTTTCCTTTGACATGAGCCCCTTTAGAATAGTCTTGATCTTCTTTAAGTCTTTATGATCATCTTCAGCTTTCTTCTCTAAGACCACTATTCTTGCGGATTGAGCTTCCATTTTTTCTTCATGGGCTTTGAGCTTTTCTTCCTGAGCTTTGATTTTATCTTCCTGAACCTTCATCCTTTCTTCAAAATCGATCCGATGATCCCTTTCAAATTTCTAATTCTGAGAAACAGAATTCAACTTCCCATTCAGATCCCTGACTTCTTGGATCCGAAAGTTCTTTTCGTCTGTCAACTTCTCTTCAAAGGATGTAGTTAACTCATTAATATTCTTGTCCTCTGTCTCAAAGGCATCTTTAACATTTTCTTGAAACTCATCAAGCAACCTCATTTCTTCCACAATCTTCTTAGACCAGCTTTTCATCCTCTTGCAAGATCTTTTATGAGCTTTGTAACCAACAAAGAATGTTTTGAACTGAGCTTCAATCTCAACACACTTATCCATAACCATAGATACAGAGTCGGCTTTCTGATTCAACGCATGTTGGAGCATTTGGCATCTTGAGTCGATACTAGAGATGGTCGGAATGGTTCCCACCAACTTCTTTAAAGACTGGACAACAAAATAATTCCCCAACGAGGATGACTCCGAATCTGAAATCTTGCTTGGAGAGTTTTCTTCCTCAATAAGCTCCAACTTTCTCTTTGAAGAACTACCAGCCTCCTTTCTCATCCTCTTTTCTGAACTCAGAGTATCAGCAAGAATTTGTTTCCCCTTATCTTTCTTCAGAATTGATTCTTGATCATGAGTTTTTTTCTCCCCAGTAGATACTTGAATGATCTCATCAACATCTTTCTAAACAACATCTTCCTCATCCTTATCCTTCTCTTGAGTTACTAACTTAGAGGATTCAGCCTCTGAAGTTCAGAGTGATAGATGTTCCGAAGGTGATCCTTTATAGTCATCCACTTATTTTAAAAGATCTCCTGTTTCACCACTTCCTTCAGCAACTTCTTCTTCCTCTCCCACTTGCTGAATTTTCTCAATTTGCTCAGCTTTAGTTACTTCCGGAAAATCAAGGTTTCTTCCTGGAGTCTCAGGTAGAGATTCCAGGGAGAAAGATCTCGGAACTGGGATGCTTCCGGATACTATTTCATTAAACTTTAACAATGCTTGGACTGCCTCGGATTCTGTCATCTTTTTCTTGAGATTCTTCTCCTTTGCTTGTTTTTCATGCTCATCAGTAGTTTTCTCCTTTAACGCCTTAGCTTCCGCAGGGTCCAATCCGAACTGCGGATCCCCTTCTTTCCTTTTCTCTTTGTCTGCTCTCCACTTCGCAACAACCTCATCAGGATAGGTCTTCTTCTTCTTTGGTTTGGGCGGTGCGGTTTGATCTTCCTTAGACTTTGGAGCTTCGACTACAGCTGCAACTACCTTCAACTTCCTTTTCTTCACTGGTTTGGATGATTCCGGTTCAGCAACCTTCGGAATCGTTTCTTCTTGATTAGTCAAGTCAACGAACTCTCCAATATCCTTGTTGAAAGCCACATCCATCCTCTTAAGAGTGTCAACACTAACCAACAAGATTTTACAAACCCTTGGCTTAGATCTGCAAGCTTCCTTGAAAGATTCTAGTCACCTAACTATGAGCTTTGATAATATTGTTGGGTACATTACGATCTGAGCTCTGAGATAAATTATGCTTCTCCTTCGTAAGACAATCCTACCAAGCATGCAGCCTTGGTGTAAGAAAGTTTCTAGGTCTTTCCATACGACTTGAAAGAAAACTTCTCCCTATCATCTTCCTTAAAGAAGAAAACTGATTCATAAAACTCGACAAGTAAATCTGAATATAATTCGTCTTGATTCCCGGTTTTTGAGACCGCAACATCTTCCCAGCCATTCAACTTAATATTCTTTGAAATAAGGGAATCATAGTTGCTGAAGAAATCCGGATGAAGCAATCTTTCTCTGTAAACTAACCACTGAGAAATAGGCTTGGTTGAAGACATTTCTTGAGACGCTAACTCCGCAGACATTCGGATCTGAATCCTCTAGAAAGTACGGAACGGAGAAGTCTGATGTTCGGAACGGCCTTAAAACAGAGGGTCAGAGCTTCAGGACGCAAGAGCTTGAAACCGATGTGGGACAAGTGAATTGGGTCCCCTTTATATAGGCAACGAGATGACGGTTCACCTTCCATAATTGATTTAACGGTTGGAATGAGTTGTGATCAGATCTGACGGTTGAAAACTTGAATCCGATCTTTTTGAGGTTTTTATTAAAACAAAGAATTAAGAAAACTATAAACAGAAAACTTAGTACAAGAAAATTCCAGCAAGTAAAATATGACTACGAAAACATGAGGAAGGAGATCATACCTTTCGGATTGGCTTAGGAGAATTATTCGTAATGGCATATTTCGCAAAAATTTTACTATAAAAAATAAACTTAGTACGAAAAACTCATTACAGAAAACTCAGTACGAAAAACAAACCTAAGAAAAAAAATAGTATGAAGAACTTAGTACGAAAAATACATTACGAAAAATACATTATGAGTAAAAACATCGATAAAAAAACCTGGATATGAAACTGCCAGTACGTAAATTTTCATTCCGGAAATTTTCGTTCCGAAAAGTTTGAAAACAAAAATTTTGAAAAACTTTGTTAAACAAACAATCAAATGTACTCCCCCTATAAGAAGGAGTTTATTACTGTAAGGAGAATTTTGAAACAGAAAGTTACTTAAGGAGGATTACCTTATAGTTATCATCCCTAACTTCTGTTTAATATATTCAAATCTATCAGAAGGCAAAGATTTTGTGAAAATATCAGCAGGTTGATCTTGCATTCCGATAAATTGAAGAATAATATCTCCTTTAAGTGTGTGATCCCTAATAAAGTGATGCCTAATATATACGTGTTTTGAACGAGAGTGATGTGCAGGGTTTTTACTTAGGGCAATGGTACTGGTGTTATCACACAAAATTTGAGTTTTAGTAAAACTCAAGCCATAGTCTGTGAGTGTGTGTTGCATCCACAACACTTGTGCACATCGACTTCCAGCTTCTACATATTCAGCTTCAGCAGTGGAGAGTGCTACAAAATGTTTCTTCTTGCAAGACCAAGAAACTAGTGAATCTCCTAAGAAATGAAAAGTTCTGGATGTACTTTTTCTATCCATTCTACATCCACCAAAGTCAGCATCAGAAAATCTTTTTAGAACAAAATCATTTCCAGAAGTATAAAATAATCCTAGATCCATGGTTCCCTTAAGGTAGTGAAAAATTATTTTTACTACCTTTAAGTGAGATTCCTTAGGATTGGATTGATATCTTGCACATAATAATACTGAAAACATTAAGTCTGGTCGACTAGCTGTTAAGTAAAGTAGACTTCCAATCATACCTTTAAAAGATGGTCGATCTACTGGTTTCTCGGCTTCGTCAAGATCTAAAGAGTTTGAGGTACCAATGGGAGTACTTATACTCTTAGTGTTGTCAAAACCATACTTTTTAAGAAGATCTTTAATATACTTATGTTGAGATATGTAGTTTCCTTCTGGTTTTTTTGAAATTTTAAAACCAAGGAAAAATGTTAACTCACCCATCATACTCATTTCAAACACAGATTTCATTAGACTAGCAAAAGAGTCAATCAGAGATTGCTGAGTTGAACCAAATATAATGTCATCAACATAATTTTGAACAATAAAAACATTTTTCTTATCTTTCTTTATAAAAAGGGTTGGATCTGAATTTCCCTTAACATAGTTATTTTGAAACAAAAATCCAGTGAGTCTATCATACCATGCTCGTGGGGATTGTTTAAGGCCATACAAAGCTTTGGTAAGTCTAAAAACATGATCCGGATGTTTTGTGTCTTCAAATCAAGGAGGTTGTTCAAAAAAAACTTCTTCTTGAACATAACCATTAAGAAAAGAACATTTCACATCCATTTGGAAAGGTTTGAAATTAAATAAAGCTGCAAAAGCAAGTAGAATACGGATAGATTCAAGTCTAGCTACTGGAGCATAGGGTTCTTCATAGTCTATTCCTTCTTGCTGATTATAGCCTTTAGCAACAAGTCTAGCTTTATTTCTAACAATGACTCCATTTTCATCACATTTATTTCTGAAAACCCATTTTACTCCAATAACAGAAGTTTCCTTAGGTCATTCAACCAAGGTCCAGACTTTATTCTTTTCGAATACATTTAGTTCATCGTGCATTGCTTTGATCCAATCATCATCACCTAAAGCTTCATCTATTCTTTTAGGTTATAATTGGGAAAGAAATGCTAGATGTTCTACTTCATTTCTTAAGGAACTTCTAGTCCTTACAGGTTGGTTTACATCACTAATGATACTATCACTGGGATGATTCTTAAGAAACATCTGATTTGGGTTTTGTAAAACCTGTTCATCAACATAGGGTAGAAAGTATTCTGGGGTAAATGTTTCAGAAGTATCTTCTAGAACAATTTCCTTATCAGAAGGTTCTTCTATCAAAGGTTGATAATCAGTTTTTGAAAACACATCCGAAGATGTAAGTTGAGATGGTTTAAAAACAAAAGGATCAGACTCATCAAATTTCACATGCACTGTTTCCTCAACAGTACAAGTATTTTTATTAAAAACTCTATAAGCCTTAGAGGTTGTGGAATAACCTAACAAAATTCCTTCATCATACTTTGGTGCGAATTTATGTAGGTTATCTTTAGTATTCAAAATGAATACTTTGCAACCAAAAACCATGATGTAGGAAAGTCTTGGTTTTCTACCATTCCATAACTCATAAGGATTTTTATTAAGAAAAGGTCTAATCAAAACACGATTTATAGTATAACAAGCACAACTTACAGCTTCAGCCCAGAAATTTCTAGTAATAGAATATTCACTCAACATGGTTCTAGTTATTTATTGAAGAATTCTATTTCTTATTTCAACTACACCATTCTGTTGAGGAGTTCTAGGTGCTGAAAAATTGTGAGTAATACCTTTCTTACTACAAAAAGTTTCAAAATCAGAATTTTGAAATTCTCCTCCATGATCACTATGAATAGTTTTCAATGGAATGTTTTCCTCATTTTTAACTTGAGCTCTAAAACTTTTGAAATAAGAAAAATCTTCAGATTTCTTTGCTAGAAAATAGACTCAGGTAAATCTAGTGTAATCATCAACTAGAACAAACACATAGTATTTGCCTCCAATACTTCCAGTTTGTGTTGGACCAAAAAGATCCATGTGCACTAACTGTAATGCATCGGTTGTTAAGACTTCACCGATTGACTTAAAACTAGATTTATGTTGCTTGCCATATTGACAAGGATCACAAACTTTAGAAGAATCAAATCTATGCTCCGGTAGATCCTTAACTAATTTCTTCTTAGAGAGTTTACATAGGTTTCTTATATTACAGTGTCCTAATCTTCTATGCCATAACCAAGAATGTTCTTCCATTGCACTTAGGCAAGGTAAATCTTGGATCCTGAGGTCTTCTATATTCAAAGTGTAGACATTCTCTTGCCTATTGGCTGAGAGAATAAATTCTTCCTTGGAATTGTGAACTAAACACTTATCATTCCTAAAATTCACAAGGTAACCTTCATCACATAATTGACTTATGCTAATGAGGTTGTGCATAAGACCTTTAACAAAAAGAACATTTGAAATCAAGGTTTTACCTAAAAGAACAATATTACCAATACCAACAATCTCTCCCTTAGCATTGTCTCCAAAAGTTACATTTCCTCCTTTTGTTTTGATAATCTTTTCAAAAAAGCTTTTGTTACCAGTCATGTGTCGGGAACATCCACTATCCATGTACCATGTATTATTTCTTGTACACTCTTTATTATCCTGAAATCAAGGATAGAATTAGACTTTCGGAATCCAAACGTGTTTGGATCTGAAATTTCAAGAAAATAAAATTTTAGGTATCCACAATTTCTTAGAAAAATAAGCTTTGTGAAAGCCTAGAGATTGGGTTTTGTTTAAGGAACAATTTTTTGCCCAGTGACCACCACATTGACACTTGGTACAAAATAGGGCATTTTGAGGAACAAAATAATTGTTACTGAAAAGAGGATTTTCATGGGTATAACCAAAATCCGGATTTATTTCTTAATGGTCATATTTGAGAATACATCTTATCAAAATTTTCCTTACCATGGGTAAAGTTTGATAAACACTTATTTAAGGAAAAAATTTCGAACTTGAGTTTTACAACCAAGTTTTTATCCTCAAAATCATTAGTTTTAGAACTAGAGTTAGGCTCGAAAACATTTTTATTATAAATTACTTTTTCTAACTCTCTAGAAAGTTTGTTCTTCTCAGAACTTACTTCCTCAAGATTTTTTGAAATATTTTCAAAATCAGCATTTTTCTTATCAAGATCTTTAGAAAGATCTGATATCTCTTTAGTAAGAATAGAATTCCTAGAGTTTTCCTTATCAAGTTTCTTGTTGAGTTTGGAATTCTCAATCTCATGAAGTTCAGCAAACCTAGAGACTTCTTCATAAGTAGGTAAAGTATTTTCTTCATCAGAAGATGATTCTTCATCAGAAGAGTTATAATACTTACTCTCATTAGAATTTAAAGAAACATTGGTCAACGATTCAACATTTCATACCTTAGCCATAAGACAATGATTATCAATAGGTAATCTGGCTATAAGACCAAGATTCTTCTGTCCTGAAGATTCATAATCAGAAGATTCATCTGAAGAGTCACCACCACTGGCACTCCAGGTATCATTAGCTTTCAGAACTTTCTTAGCTTTAGATTTATAATAATTCTTTCTGTTCCTGTCTGAATGTCTTTCCATCCTTTCTTTCTTTTTGAGCATAGGGCAATCTGGTCTAATATGTCCAGCTCTCTTACATTCATAAAAAGTAACTTCTCCAACTTTCTTATCTTTCCTTTCCTTTTTCTTATACTTACATTGAAAATTTCTCTGTCCAGCTATCTTGTTCATCCTTCGAGCAAGATTGGCTAATTCATTTTCTAAGACTTCACTCTCACTAGATTCGGATTGGAAAATGACTTTCTTAGACTTGGATCTAGTTACTCTCTCAGGAGTCTTAGCTTTCATCTGATTTGAAGTTGTAGTAAGAGCAACAGTACCATTTCAATTTTTCTTCTTGATGTTGTCAGTATCTCTCTTCATTCTAGTTTCATGTTGTAGAAGACTTCCAAATAATTCATCAAGAGTAATTTGAGTTACCTTCCTGTTCTCATCTATAGCTTTTCTCTTGGATTCCCACTCATTGGGCATAATATCAATTATCTTGTCTACAAGAGCTTCATCATCTAAACCTTTCTCTCCCATGGATTGTAGACTGTTGACAATAGTCATAAATCTTTGTTGAACTTTACAGATAGGTTCTCCATAAGGAAAATTGAAGCCATTATATTCAGCTCTAAGCATAGATCTTCTAGTCTCAATCACTTTAGAAGTTCCAAAGTGTGTAACCTCTAACTTCTTCCATATACAGTTGGCTGCTTCACTAGAAGAAATTTGGCTATATATATTTCTATTCATTGAACATAGTAAAGTATTGCGTACCTTATAGTTGAGTTGATATTCTTGCTTTTCATGGTTAGTAAAAGTTCTGACTTCCTTGTCAGAAATTTATGATCACCAGTAAGCATCACAAAGTTGTCTACTCCAGTATTAATAACAAAGGTCTTCATACGATCTCTACAGTACTCATAGTCATTACCATCAAATATAGGTGGTCTTGTAGGATTCAGATTCTAAATAGATCCACCATTAATTCCTGCCATACTTGAAATAACTTTTCACACAAAATTGTTAGTAGAAAAGAATCGTAATAACAAAGTTCGGAATGGGAAAAGTTCGGAATGGACAAATTCGGAAGGACAAAGTTCGGAAGGATAAAGTGAGCAAGAAAAACTTGTATGTGAGTACAAGTATTTCAGTAACCTGGCTCTGATACCAATTGTCAGATTGGTATAGAGTAAGTGGTTTCCAACCTTTGATACCAATTGTAGGATCGAAATAGTAATGAGATGCTCAATATACAAGAGGGGGGGTGAATTGTATACTTTAAAAATTCCTTTGGAACCTTTAAAGTTAGTTAAGAATAACTATGTTTTACTTAATCTAAGGAAAAGACTAAGTTTAACAAAGTTAAACTTAAGAAAATTCACAATACCTCTAACACTGAATACGAACAAGGAAAGAGATTCCGAAAGTAGGTTCCGGAAATATGGTTCCGGAGATTGAAACTTAACAAACAATTACAATATGAGATTCTACCTTAAAGCGTATAGAATCTAAATGAATCAGAGTAAGTAAAGAAGTATAAGAATGTTATACCTTCCTTATATTACAAAATGCAGCGGAATAGAAACAAGCAGTAGAACTACTAGTAACAAAATATAAGTCTTTTAACCCAAAGAGAAGGGTATCCAACAACCTTGGATAAAGGTCCCTTGATTTATACTTTCAAGCAAGTCTGTCTTACCCACACCAGGGTAAGCCCTCGATACGAAGATTTAAGTCTCTGCCTTGCTATCCCCGCAAGCCCTCAACTTCAAGGTAGTTGGCAACCTCTGTCTTTCTCAGCAAGAAAGCCCTCAAACTTTAAGGTAGTCGGCACCCCTATCTTCCTATCCCCAGAAGCCCTCGAATGTAATCACCAACATTCGGAGTCGCGCGAAGCTTTGTGATTTAATAAGAGCCCCTCTCTCTATAAATCACTTCAACAACATGTATGCACAAAACCAAGTTGTTCATCTGTCATCAACTCCGAGCTGTTTCAAATGAGCTCCTATTTATATGTAAGGTCGTCTCCTTCTGCAACGGTCATATTTTCCTTAAATATCGGAGGGACCTGTACACGTGTCACTTAGAAAATGGTTAGTTTATAACAAAACAGATGACATCGTTTCATAACAAAACAAGTGTAACAGAATGTACGACATCGTTTTAAACTCTAACATAAAAGTTCGGAATGAAAACTTCGGAGTGAATGTTCGGAGTCAAACAAAGATATTTTTCGGAGTCTGAATTAATTCAGAGAGTATAAAACAAAGATACTCAAATTCTGTTTAATAGGTGAATTCGGAATGGGAATTCGGAATAGGAATTCGTCATCAGAAATCGTAATGAGAATTATTCATCAGAATTCGTAATGGGAATTCGGAATGAGATTTCTTCATTAGAATTCGTAATGAGAATTTGTCATCAGAATTCATAATGAGAATTCTTCATCAGAATTCGTAATGGGAATTATTCATCATAATTCATAATGAGAATTCGTAATGAGAATTCTTCATTAAGATTCGTAATGTGGTTTCATCATTAGAATTTGTAATGAGAATTCTTCATTATGATTCGTAACCTGAATCTGGAATAGAACTTAGTCAGAGTTCATATCCGGAATTCGGAATGAAACATCCTTATATTTCTTATCCAGAACCCGAATCCTAAAATAGAATGCTTTATATCAAAGTTTCAATGATTCCGAGAAAATGAATCTGAATCTTATACTTAAGAAAAATATGGATGAAAATATGATAAGGATAATTTTTCTTATAAAAGCGATTTTCCTTAAGAAAGCAATTTTCCTTATTAATGCAATTTTCCTTATAAAAGCAATTTTTCTTAATGATAATGTGTTTGTGATTTTCAAAACAAGAAGGAATGGAAAAGTCATAAGGAAAAACTTATTGACTCAACAAAAGATAGATGTATGAAGATGTGCATTGATTAAAGGTAGATCAATACTATCGTAATAAATTACAAGTATCCCTACCTCGAATTTATGATTTAGTCAATCAACTTCAGAGAGCACAATATTTTTCAATGATTGACCATTGATCTAGATATCATCAGCTTCATGTGAAGAAGGAAAAAATTATGGAGACAACATTTCATACTAGTATGGGAATTATGATTTTACAGTAATGCCTTTAGAAATGACTAATTCACCCTCTGTCTTCATAGATCTAATGAATATAGTTTTCATGTAATATCTTGATGAATTTTTAGTATTATTTATTGATGATATCATTGTATACTCAAAAATAAATGAAGTTCATGAAAATCAATTGTTTCCTATTATGATATCACTTAGAAGAAATGAATTATATGGGAATTTTAGAAAATGTTAATTCTAGTTTTAAAAAATTTATCTTCATGGCTGTATTGTATCTAAGGATAGATTCAATGTTGAACCTTCTAAGAAAATATCAATATAATAATTGACTGCACTGACATATTTAACTGAGGTACGTAGTTTTATTGGATTAGGTTGTTATTATCAGTGATTCAACACGAATTTAACATGATAAGCTAACCCATTATTAAAGATCACACGTAAAGTGGTGAAATTCATTTGAAAAAATTATTTTCATGGCTGTTTTTCAATAACTGAAGAGATGATTAGCTGATGCTCATATCTTGACACAACAATATGGAAAGGATGGGTTTTTTATTTATAGTATTTCTTTAATGAAAGGACTTGGTTGTGTTCAAAGGCATTATGATAATGTTTTTTTCCAATTCATTAAAACAGATAAAAATTAATGAATAAAACTATCCTACTAATGGTCTTGAGTTACTAGTTGTAATCATTTCTTTGATTATATGCAGACACTATCTCTATGGTGAAAAATGTGAGATATATACTGATCACAAGAGTTTGAAATATATTTTCTCACAAAAAGAACTCAACATGAGGAAACGGAGATGTCTGGAACTCCTCATGAACTATGTTTTCATTATACACTACTGCATGGGGAAGGAAAATAAGATGGTAGATGCTTTGAGCAGAAAGGATCATGGAGTTTTGAATAAGATTCAAATTGAAAGGGGTCCTTTTTTTGGATCTAGTAATGATGGATATGGGAATAATCATGGATGGTGAAACATTAATACGTTATCCAGTGGTTGCATGACCATATTCAGTATAAAGTATAAAATGTTCCTAGAGTGATGATGAGGAGTTTAAAAATAAAATAGAAGCTGTGAATGATGAAAGATTGATTGAATTCGTATTTGAAGAGAGAATTTTAAAATTTCAGAAAATACTTTGTGTTCCAGATATACCTGATCTAAAAATGTAATTATGGGATGATTCATATAGCTCCAAATTATCTAAACACCTTGGTATCACTATGATGTATAAATATTTTATGGATCATTTTTTGTGGGAAAACATAAATCTGGAATTTTCTAATTATGTGTTATAATGTATTGTTGGTCAACATTTGATGTTTGGAGGACAACATTAAAGAGGATTCAGGAAACCTCTTCTCATTATTAATTTAAAATGGGATTATTTTAAAATGTAATATGACATGGGGATACCAAAGACACCATGAAGGAATGATGCAATATGGGTCATTGTTGATCTTCTTACGAGTTCTATATATTTTTTAGGTATAAGAAAAGATTTACTACTTGAACATTTATCAAGACTATATATTATTGAAGTTTTAATTCTTCTTTGGTTACCCCTATTGATTGTTTCTGATTGTGATCCTCATTTACATAATGATTTTGGGAAAGTATTTAGAAGGCTGTTGTTACTAATCTTCTTTTGATAATTTCCTACTGCCGTCAAACTGAAGGACAGTTAGAACAGACTATTCAAACATTAGGAGACATTTTTTGATCTTTATCACATGACATTAAAGGTATGTGGGAACAATATTTACCCTTTGTTGAATTTAACTATAACAATAGCTTTCATTCATGTATTCAGATGTCACCATATAAAGAGTTATATTGAAAGAGATGTCACACACCAACCTATTAGGATGATGATTATGAATGAAAACTCATAGGCCAAGAACTTGTTGAGGAAACAATGGAAACAATTATGGTTATCCAAACACAGATCGAAGCATCTCAAAGTAGGAAAAAGATAAATACTGATAACTGAAGTAATGAATTGGAATTTCAATTTTGAGATCATGTTTTTGTGAAGGTATCTCCATAGAATGGTGTTAAAAAGTCTACTAAGAAGGGAAAATTATGTCAGAGGTACATCAGACATTTCCAAATTCTAAAATGAATTAGATTTGTATCTAATTATTTTTCAATGCTGCCAAGTCTCACCAAGGAAAATGATGTGTTCCATGAATCACTGTTATTAAAAAATACGTCTGACCCAATATATGTACTAACCTATGAATAAATAGAACTGGAACCAAATATGCCATATTGTGAAAATCCTATCATGATTTCTGATATGATAGAACATGTTCTGTGAACATAGATGAATCGTCTAGTGAATGTTCTATAGAAAAACCATAAGATAGAAGAGGCTATGAGGGAACATGAGGAATTTATGATGAAAACCCACTCGAATATTTTTCTAATGTAATATTAAAGATATTTCAAGGACAAAAATATTTTAAGGAGGGAATAATGTAACACCCCAAGATTTCATGATACACTTCCTTTTGAATGATACAGTAGCTTGTAATGTACGCAAATTTGAGTTCTAACACACAGGGACCAACCAAACGAGTTGTTATGAATAGTTATACCCACTTTTTGAAATTTTATAAATTTTATTTATCAAAATGGACTTCATTTTTGGATTCTGAATATCAAAATTATCTCTGGAATAATTTTTGGTGTTTTTTATAAAACTTCTAATTTTTTATGAATATTGAAAACATTTCGATATTATTTGAAACATACTCTTTATTTTAGTAATTATATATTTTATTTAATATTTTTTATGTTATAATAGATATATAATACCAAAATTATTTTAATGTAATTCATTGATGTCCTTTTATAATAAAATTAGTTTTATGATATTTTATTGAATGTTTTTAGGCCTTTTACCCACATTCTAGGAGCATTCCGAAATTTGCATAAAATTTAATTTCATCGCTTCTATGAATTGAAATTCAAAAATTAGAGTGTCACGGTTGATATTATTATATTTAATTTGGTTTAAAAAGATGGTAATATTTTTTGTTAAATAGTAACTTTTAACTTTTATTTAACATAATTATTTGTAAATATGGTAATTAAATGTAAAAATGATATTATAATAACACTAACTCGTGTCCAAATTTTATTGGATAAGTGTATTTCGACCAAAATAAAATTCAGGAATAAAATACTAGCATTTTTTTCCTCTAGGATTAGATTATGATATTTATTAATATATTATTTAAAGAAGTGTTAAAAGTGTTATGTTCAATGCTTTGTAACTAAAGAATTTTTAATATTGGATTATAAATTAGATAAATTAGACGATAAATATACATTATAAATATTAATATATTTCCAATATAATAGTATTTTATTTGTAATTTTTGGACCTTAAATAATTTCATTTATTTATGATACAATAATGATGTTTTTATTACCTTATTAATGGTATATTAAAATAATTGTAATTTTAAATTTAAAAATGAATGTATATTGCGACTTTTGAAGAATTCTGCTAATATTCTAGGATAATAATACATATTATGGATTTTTAATTAGGTTTTGTTTTCTGATTTTAGATTTTGTTATGAAATTCACAATAACAAAATACAAAATAGTCTCAAATTTGATATAAATGAATTATAAAAACAAACAATATATTATTAATTAATATAATATTCTAAAAAATCTATGTGTCAGACATAAGACTTTGATAAGGATATACATATCAATAATGAACCTATTGGTGTTCTCTTTGATTTTCATATTATTTTTATTAACTCAATCTAATAGTAATACAAAAATATGTGGTAAAAGTTAAACTATAAACCTATGAGTTAAATCTAAAAGATAAGATTATTATGGTGACCTAACAAATTCTAAAACCTATTGGAAGAGTGTTTTTCGACCCAAAACCACTGTAGACTATAAAAAATCCTTTTGGAGAAAATATAAAACAAATATATTTGTATAATTAAATACTATTTCATGCTTTTTGTAATGTGACTCTCACCTCTCCTATAAAAGGGTACTTCCCCTACTCTAAAAATCACACCTCCAATGCCATTTGTTTCAGCCAAACCTTGCTCAAATATCTCCAAAATACCATCACTTCATCCTATATTACTTAATTTCATCAGAAAGTCAACCTAATGATCCATTTTGATATACTCGAAAAGAAACACCCCAAAAAGATATAACAATTTCACCACATCTTTCAAAGTTCTTTTCACCTACCACATCCTCTTTCATTGTTGCTTCCACACCAAATTAACAAATTTAATACCATATACATACAATGATGTTATTATAAATATGGTACATCCATATTCATTATTATATCCATCAAGTGAATAACAAGTCACCAAACGTGTGTGCGTACGACTTACCGTCTCCACATCGTGGTGTAGTTTGTTATTCAACACTTCATTATATGGATGTGTATAATAATGAGTAAAATTTATATTAATAATAAATATGACATTTTAATGATTATTTATACAAGATATACCATCTAATTAAATATGATTTTACCATCAAAATAATGATATTGTCACTCGTGCGTACATACGGATTGTTATCTCCCTAAGCGCAATAATATTCATTTCCCCATCGTAACCGTTCAAGAATAATTTTCTTATTAGGATGAATAAAAAGTTTTTATTACTTAATTTATTTCTGGATATTAATCAAGTAAATCCTATCCAAAAGAAACATTACTTACACAAATAAACATACAGAGGAAAATGAATCAGTTAACACATGAAACGATTATATTACTGAAATAATATAAAAAAATAAATATTAGAAAATCATTTATAATATAATATTTATGTATGTGAATCATGTATAATTTTATAAAAATTATTTAACAATTAAAATGAAGTTTAACGTTCAATAAATCATGAAAAAGTAACAGGTAATTTTTAATTCTAAAATATATTCATTATCTGAGGCTGTATATACATGAGTATCTACAAGGTCAATTTTATTATCCACACATATGTTTCTTAAAAAATCTCTTTCAAAAAAATTAAAATATTTCTTAGAATATGTGTTAATGTAATTTATAGCATTTTTTAACAATCTATATAATTCCTATACATGAATCTTTAATTCATTTTTAAAAAATTGACATTTATCACCTTTTCGACCAAATTATGGACTAAATATTTTTTTAATTTATATGGTGATTGTGGCTATTTTCTAACATTATAAACCCTTAAAAGATTCACATACAATCTAATATGAATATTTTTAAAATAAATGTGTTCCATTATAATTCTGTGACTTATAATTGATTTCCAAATAGAATGAGATATTTATCTCAAATTGTTTTGATTTCCTCTATGTCAACATCCATTGATTGATTTTCCACTTGTTTGAAGATGATTTATTATGATAAAATAGTCAATATTGTATTGAAGGTTTTGTGATATGTTTTATCATGGATGTGTTGTTTTTATACCATTCATGGTTTATAGTTAATGTATTACCATTATGTGTGCCAGTTTTAATATGAGCTTTTATGTTATGTTTCAGTTTCTAATAAGATAATTGTATTGAACATTATGAGTAATGTGTGAAGTCTGTTATAGCTCCTCAAGGTATCGGTAGGCCTCATGATACAAACTAGCATCTTAGTATAATGTCATGACAAAATATTATTAGTCTTTTCATGAGTCCAAGAGTATGTGGTTATGATGCCCGATATTAGACATTCCATCATTATGAAATTGGATATTGATATTACATCTGGTTATTCGACTAGTAGAATATCAATGTGAATAAATAAATGGAATTATTTTATTTATATTTTCTATACTATACTAAATTTTATGTTTAAAATGATTTTGTTTTAGTTTTATACATTACAATGAATTTTTATCCATATTTATGAGCGTTTCTGCAATATTGTAATCTTTATTGGGAATATCAGCTCACCCCACTATTATGATTTATTATTCCCAAGAAAAAAAAAATTATTTTATGATTAACCTATAGGAATAGGAAAAGGTATATTAGTGTGTTTGAAGTGGAAAACATTATGTTTTTTTATTACATTATATAATCTAAAACTTGTGTTTGTATCTCATACTACCTATGCTACTAGGATGATCGTTCTTTCCAGATATTATACCTTATGATCATAAAAATGTTATTTAATAATGCACTGACTCTTAGTAACTAAGTTCGGGGAATTAGAAAAAAATTTATAATTTATCTATTCCTAGTCATAACGTTGTATATAATATCTAGGAGATAATATTCACATTAAATAAATATATTTTAGTAGTATATCATGGTTTTTTTAAACTCATCATTTCATGTAAATATATATATCAATGAAAACAAATTTATTATAGATACAAATATCAAAAAAAAATCTAGGTTTTAGAAAAATCTATTAATTATTTGGAGGAATCTATCTTTTTTTGACATCCTCATTCTATTTCTCTAGTAGGTCCCATCATTAGAGATGATTTTACCATGATCTGGTGGAATCAACCTTATAACTCTTTATGGGGACACAAAAAATCAGATGACTAATACGGGTATGTAAGGGGTTTTATTAATGACATATGGCCTTATTCACAATGATTAATAAACCCAAAACCCCTTCAATAAAGGAGTAAACCTAGGGTAAATGGGTGTCATTGAGGCCACCCCCAAGAATTATTGGCAGTTAGTGGAAAATTCGCACTTAAGGGGTGATAAAAATGATCTAAAAGAACCTCATTACTATCTATTTAAAGGACAACCAAAATAAGATCAACTAGTTTCTTAGTTCACCATCACAGACTACCTAATAGTTCTTTTAAAAGGGTAATATCACATTCCACCATAATTGGTACATTGTACCCCTACATCATGTGCTAATCGTATCAACATTTTAATTTTAGTTCCATGAACTAGAACAAGTTAACTTCATCCTGTCAACATGGTAATCAATAGCCACAAAAAAATTTACCTTTATCATTCATCCAACTAACATGAACTGAATCATTTGTGACCCCCACAAACATTCAAAAAACCCACCCAAATCATTTAAAAGTTTCATATTTATTTTATTACCCCTAGATATCATATTCTATCACAAACTCATTAATCACCTTTATTCTGAAACCATAAATTCATATTTCTCCCAAAATTATAGACCCATAATGGGATGGACTACTATAATTGTATTTATTCCCCTACTTTTTTACATTCACATTGGTCATCATTTTATCCTGTAAAAAAAATAATGAGGATAATGGATTCTCATTGAGGATACATATGAAAAGTTGGTATAGTATTTATTGGCAGGTGGATTTCTTGTAGAGGTAACTATTATGTTATCAGTATTTGAGAAATCATATATTAATAATATATTATTATAAAATATCATTCATTTGTTATTTTATATTATATAAATAACATTGATATATATATATATAAGTTTTTTTTAATATATCTAGGTTGTTTTCCCATTTAGGTCAAGGTGGATGATGTTTCTTGGAAACATGTTGCATGTTACATATAGATGTAATTCATTTATTACAGTTATGAGAATACCTTAGATGTGTTAACTATCCCCATGAGTTGTTGAGGTAGTAAGGATGTCTTTAAATACTATTCGTATGATATATGATATATTGGTGTCTATGAATTTTGGTGGATTTTAATGTTAAAGGCATGGGATGATCAGAATTATAGTGTTTATTAAATCTAACAATGGAATTTTACTTCTTTTGTTTACAATGTAGTTCTCATGAAGGTTACAGGTGGATTATGTACACTATAGAATGATAGTTATTCATTAAACATGACTAATACCTTGCTATATAGAACAAGATTATAAATGTGGATACAAAACCCATATAGACCGATGTCATGAAATTTGTATTTTATTAATTATTTAATTAATCTCATTAATTGTTATGTAGATTTTACTAAAATATTTTCTGTCCATATCAGAAAAATATTTATGAACATGATCTTTAGATTATTTCATAGAATGCAGTGGCCATTGTCAGTGTGAAATTGTATATTGTTTTTTTATCAATTAATCTATATACAAGAATTGTTAGTGAAATAAATTAATATGTGGGGTCATAATTATTGATAATGAATTTTAGGAGAGACTAGTAGACTGTAATTCAACTATATTTTAGTTTACTGTCTTTTTAGGATTATAAAGGCATTTTTTAATAGATAATCTATTTCACTGCCTTATCTATTAAGATGATTGAAATTTTGATCTCATTTTTTGTTATATATGATACTTTAGGAAGACATTTTTTAATTTGAGAGTTACAATTAAAAATGTTAACCTGTTATAGTTCCATTAGTTTGTTTTTTTGACATGTTTAGTTTTTTTAATAAGAGTAACACAAAATAATCTTAGTGGAATGTAGAATTTTCTTGTATTAATGTGTATGAATCGAAGGATCATTTATATAATGTTATTTTCCATTGTTAAAATACATTGATAATTTGTTTAGATGGAAAAATATTTTTCATATGTTTTTAGTTTCTTGAAATGGTCAATGAATAAGTGTATATAATATAATGGTTTTCACTTTAGGTAAGACATCATGTTATCTTTGTTATTGTGCAATTATTTGGAATTTACTACCAGGATTAGTGTAAATATAATTATTTTATTATTATTGAGTAAATAAATTTTCTTTTAAAAGTATTGTATATATTTTATGGTGTTATAATATAGTCAGTAGTAGAATATTTATTGTCATTTATATGGGGACAATATCATCGATATTAGTTGTGTAGTATTAGTTTTGGTAAACTATCCAATTTTGAAATAACTAGTTATAATAAATATGGAGATGGAATGATATCTAATTTGTAGGGGAAACCATGATAATGTAATAATGATTTTAAGAATTCATTCTATGGGTAATGTGGGATAAAAAATAATCACATATAGTAATTTACTCTAGTAAGGAATTCTTTTTTATTTTAGGATCATCTTATATATTTTGATAAATAAATTTACATTGAATATAATCATTCTATTTGTGAAAAAAATTTGTTGAACAAGATTTATATAGTGTATTTAATTTCATGGATACCCTTATATAAGTTTTCATATATGTAATTATATGGGTTTTCACATGGGAATGACTGTTCCAGTCATTATAATTTTATGTCGAATTCATATTCATTGAATTTTTATTCACTCATTGTAATTAAATGATGTTCATTAGATTATTAATTAATCACAATAATATATATGGAATTAAATTATTAATTTATTTTGATAAATATTATAATATTAAATATCATTGAAATTAAATAACTGATTAATAAATGGACATCACTACTGACTACAACATGGGTTGATTCCAATATGGTGATATATTGGTATGATTGGAATAATTTATATTATTATTTTATGTAATATAATGGATTTTTAATTATAAAAAATGTTTTAAAAAATTTTCATCTGTACTAGAAGCCCCATTTATATTATTATATTAGAGGAAACAGTATAGTAGATTGTTTTAGGTTGGATTATTGTACCCTTGGGAATACATATATTGAAGGGTTCTTCAAAAAATATCTCTATATCATTTTTTCAAAGGCTTGTTTCTTTTATTTTTTCCCATCATTTTTAATTAACCAATTTTAATACTATTCCTTTGAATCATTCCATGAAATTAAGGAATGTTATTAGCCATCCATTGAAATTTATAATGGAACAATGATTTCATATATCTAATGAGAGTATTTCATGATATCATCGATTGATGATTCTTCATCTATAACATATCTCATTGTTTTAATTGAATTATTTATTGAATTATGATATACTATTAAATGTCTTATTTCTAGGTGATGAACCAAATACAATAGATCATTACTTATTTAAAATCTAGAGCATGTCTTTTTTGATAACATATAGTGACTTTTTATTTAAAACATTATGGATCTAGTGATTACATTTTCAAAATCATGTGTCAATAAATGTATAATATATCATTTGAAATATCTTAATATGATCAATCCAAATAATTTTCAATATCCTTGATTGGAATTATTTTTATTTGAATATATAGACTAACATTTCCATATTTATATACTCTCTCCTAATTTAGATGATCATATTATTCAAATTAGATAAAATTAAGGTCATATCTATTTTTCACAAAGTTAAGATTGAACATTACATGTAAAATACTAATATTTAGAAATTGTTTCTATATTGGGTTTCCACATGGATGGTGGTAGGTTCCTTCTGAATCTGATGATGTCATTCTTGTGATATCAGACAATTTGATCAGATGGTTATGTGATATTGAAGTGATCATCATGTGAGAACCATCTGATGTAGGTTGTAGTAGGAGGATCAAAATAATGGAAATATTCAATTGTGTTAATAAAATATAAACTAATGGTACATCTGTATGTAGAGTCACTGAATGCTTCCTACAATCTACTTATGATTACATATGTCTAATTTATATATCATACTGGTTCTATTAAAAGGAATGATAATACTATATTGTGTGATTATTCCCAGTTGATGATATTTGATCTGTATATTTATTTGTCCAGGACGATAAATGTCCAATGTAAAACCTTTAAAGCATAGTTAAATGTGGGGATTCCATGTTAAACACATGTTTTAAAGTGAATTAATTTGTTTTGTTAGAGTATATGGGAAAACATTTTATTCTAATATTTTAAAAATACTGCATCAAACATACAACGTCTTATGAAATAAAACTTAAGATATTTTGGGGATGATTAATATATTATTTATAATAATAGATATAGATTAATTATGATATATATTATCAATAAATAATAATAATTGATCTTTATAAAATAAACAAGTTTAATAATTTATTATTTATAGCCAAAACATTTAACTTGATGAAGCAGGTAGGCTAAATGTGTTGTTTTTTTGAAAAGAATAATTTGATATATTTATTCCTTTAATTATATATGTTATTTTTATTAAAAACTAATAAATGTAATCATTTGATACAGAATAAATTGAAATATTAGTTTTATAAATTATAATGAATAGATAAATAATCCGAGAAATTATGAATTAATCTATATTGAATATCTGTTTATTCTAATAAAATATGAACCCTACTAAAAGAATAAACCCCTTAGCCAATATAATGGCATATCCCAAGGAATGTCAGCTATCCCAAATTAATTTTAATGATTTTGTAAAATTATGGGGATATTATATGAGGATCATATTTAAGTGCAATGGATAATAATATTTCAATAATGAACGTAATTTTGTTTTAATATAATGTGGATGAAATATGAATATTATTAGACTTGTCATAATTGTGAATAACATAAGGCAATATTTTGTGGATTATGTGACCATGTAATAATTTTTATGATTACAATTGATTACATAAAATGAATTTTCATGAAAGAAAATCATTGAAGATCACTATATAATAAAAATTATTTTTTTGATATCAAGTACAATAATTTATTGAATCCATTAAATATGGAAAAATAGGTGAATTATAAATGATGGAGATAATATAAAATGATGCAATTTATTAATGGAAGTAAAATAATAGTATATAACTTATAATGAATTTTTAATCTAATGATGAAATACCATTACAAGTGGATTAAAAATACCCATTTAATGTTCCATAATCATTTCAAACAATAATAGTATTTCTGGAAAATGAGTTATAGATTAATGTTGCAGAATCATTTTTATTATTAATTAGATAATAAATGGTAATGAATAGGATGATTAGTGGAATTATTTAGATTCACTGAAAAACACAAGAACATAACTTTTATTGTGAGATACGACATGAACTTTGTTATAATTTGGATAGAGGAGTAATTTATTAAATATAATTTATCATTTATTGAATGATCACAATATTTATAGGGGTTTTGAAAGTGGTAATCAATTAATGATGTTGTTGTATCAATGTAATTCCCTAAGAGATGTTATGTTTTATTGATAATAGGGACCTTATTTTTAATTTTATGATTGTTTGGTATTCTTATATATGATTTGATTTCATATATCATATGAATAAGGGATATCGAACGTTATAGGGTAAAATGGTTATTTCTTATATGATATACCTATAATTGGGGATACATTGAGAGGTTAAAGATTGTAGCATATGAACAACTAATATTTGTATAAATTTGATATATTATCTATGTACCATTCCATACTCAAACTGAAAATTGTGATAGGTATTACAAAATAATAGAAAGGAAATTTCTGGAGATGGATTATGAATCTAACATATGTACTATATGATAAGTAGACAATGGTATTTTCTCTCGTATATTAGACCTCAGAATGTGAAATATGATAATTCACTATATTCTTCACACACATTCTATCCAAAATCTCCCGAATTTGGGTGAATAATGATTCACCAATTATTTTCCCTTCTTCTACCCACAAAATATGAATTTATGATGACATGATATATTGGTATATCCTCAGAAATATTTATTTCCTCATATAACAATGCATATAACTCCTGGCCTAGAGATGTATATTTCCTCCAAATTAAAGATATGTATACAATTCAAGATCTACGTATATGTATTTCCCGTAGTACATCAGTGAAAGTAGGTGACAAGTATTTTATATATTTTGTAATTTATATATAAATAATTAACAAGGGGGAATTATTAGTTATCATATGTATGAAGAGATGTGAGATGAGATTATTATTTCAAAATTAGTACATATATGAGCAGTGTGATTTTCTGAGAATGGGAAATGTGAGTAGTGGGTATCATGGTTATGAGAGATAATGAATATTGATATATTATATTTTGATTTAGGATGATGTTAGTGAAAAACATGTCAATATTTTTTAATTCACATTGACACTAGAAGTTCATGGATTAAACTCACAGCTTTAGATGACCATAAAGTGTATTATTTCTCACCACTAAATATAATATTGTTCCATTTTACCCTTGTATAAAATAATATTATAATATGCATATAAAGGATGATAATGGAGTCCACATATAGATGATTAATATGATAGTAATTGCTTGGAGTTATCTCATGATTGTGACTATCATGTCTTTAGTATTTAGGACTGGATCCATTTGAGTTGTATTATTGAACACGATGGTTCATTTGGCTGTTTACATTTTATTATATTTATATATATATATATATTCTTCTATGACATTTTTTAGTTGTTTAATCATTTATATCTATGTTCATAATGTCAAGGAAGACGAGGTGATTAATATTATATAGATGTAATGACTCTATCTATTTTTCTAGATGTCTCACCTCTGGTTCGTTTCCCATCTAATAAATAATATAATTTTAAATATAATTTCTCTTTTGATTCATTGAAATATATTACTATATATTAAGTTTATTAATAACACATTAACTTCATTGGTTTCATTATACACTCTTATATTTCAATGATCATTAAGCATCCTTACCATTGATAAAATAATAATTAAATAATGATAACATGGTTAGAATAAATATTGTGATTTAACAAATCCAGTTGGAAAAGAAAAAATGTTATGGTATCAACCATTAGGGTTTTATAATATGAAACCTATTTATTAATGTTTATGTGGGAGATAACATCACTCGTTTATTCCGTTGACCTATCCCAACCCAAGATCTAATGACATCATCATGAGTGAATCTATTTATGGTTGAAGTTCAAACTCATGGATATCGTGGAACAAAAAATTTACACTAAAACACCCCCATGAATGTCTCACCATTACGCATTGTACTCCTAGGGAGTTTTTTGTTCAATTAACAATGTTAGTATCGAGACACTTGAAATACGAGTGTGGTAATTTTTTATATAACGATATATATTATTTTATACTTTTTTACATTATATATAATTTTTTATAAAATAAAAAAATGGTATTTTATATAATATTAAATTATGGAATTCATTTTATGGAATTAAAGGATTTATAAAAAAATTAATATTTTAATAGAATTTTATTAATAAATAATTATTATTAGGTATAATTTTTCATATAAATGTTATGAAGTCTAACCTAATTTTAATAAGTGATCTGAAACATATATTGTAAAAAAACCCATCATTATCAATGAATTTTAATTATTACATTAAAAGTGAAAAATAACATATTTAGAAATTTATTTAGATAAAATGAATACTATTTTTGGATTCATAATATAAAAATTATCTACTAGTTAATTTTTCAAAATTTTCATAGATATTAGAATCAGCATAATAATAATTAAATACAATATATATATACTTTGTGTATTGTGACAAAATAATTACTAAAAAATATTTACAAAATATTATAGTTGGTATGCATGTCCAAATATTTTTTTTTTCAAAAATAATTTTTTTCTATTTTTATTTTGTAAATTTGTAAAATTGATTATAAATCCTATAAAACTATATATATATATATATTTAACCATTTTAAAATCATTTCATTAAGAGTATGAATCTTTTATATATAAGCAAGGGTATTATTTTATAATCCATAGAACATAAACTTACAAATATATTAAAACAACTCCCATTTGGTTTAAAACACTGTAAAATCCAGGGTATTATTTTGGGTTATTTAAATTTTATTATATATATTCTTAAACCCTATTTTTGAAATAATAAATAAACCACACTCATTTCCCATGTGAACCCACCAAGGTTTAAAATTATTTCTCTCAAAATCCATGGTTCAAATCCTTACTCTTCACTTAACTTTTCAGTTTCCTCCGACGTTCTTCAAATATCTCATTAAGCACATATTATGCATTATGAATCACACACTTAAGTAAGAGTTCCACACCTTTTTTCCTTTGTTAATGATTATTTATATCTTCTTCCTTCTATATATTATTAATAGTTTTCGTATATGTATTCACATGACCATATTACTACATGTTTTATGTAAAAATTATGAGATGCTCGATTGTGTCTAATAAACCTATTTTATAAAATTTTAAGTGACAATATTCACAAGGTTGAAATTCACTATGATTTTGCATACCAAAATAACAATGTAGTAAAATCCATAACAATTTACTATAAATGGTTTTCATATTTACACACTTATACACAATTTACATGTGTATTACATGTATTTATTACACACTCCATGATTATGGAATAAAATATGATGATTAATGAATCAATGTTAACTGATCTATGAGGAAAACTTAATCATGAGAAAGAAAGAAAAGTTATAGATGTGCCCAAAATTATATAGTTGTCAAATTTATTGGGTAATGTTTAGTCATATGGAACATAACATTGTGATCAGTACAGAATCAGATTCCTTTATTGTTTTTATTTCATTACGAGGTCTTGGAATTTAGCATTGAATTATATTTATGATGTACAGTTTTATATTGTTCAAGAATCCGTCATATTTTGGTTATAATTCTATATAATAATTTATAATTCATGTCTATTATTATCACAACATTTATTCCCCATTTATATTACCATTTTATAACTTGAATAACTTTATTCCAAGTTTATTTCCTTACTAAGCTTTATATATAACCCATTTCTTATATATGTCCCCATGTTATCCTAATCAATTTTAAAATCCGGGGAATTTTAAAGGCATATTAAGGATTTTTTTCAATAATTTTGATCAATCATAATTTCAGGATGTTATTCATTGTATCCAAATCCCATTAAAACTATATTTCATAGTCTTATTGGTTTTTATAGTTTGCATCAATAGAAACGATGACAGATATTTTAAATTTGGATTTCAAAACACTATTAAAAAAATTTGAAATAAAATTATTTATAAGAAATATTCCATATTTTGTTACATATATATTAACTTGATTATCTTGAAAATAAATCCCTGTATGAATTAAAAAGTGGATATGGTTATGTAGTTTTTGAACATAGGGGTATAAACCATAAACAATTTGTTGAGCTAGATTGTCCTGGGAACTAGTGCATGAAAATGGTCCTTGATTCAAACTAGGTTAAACACTACCAAGAAATATTATTTGGGAAATTTATAATATCATTATGAACCATTATTAAGGTAATAAATACCCATAATAATATCTCTTCAGAACAAAATCATGGGTAAAAATATTTATGCCTACAAATTAATATTTCAATAAAATATAGGCTATTTATAAGTTCTATATTTAATTATTATGGATTCTATTTTATGAGATTAATAGTTTAAAAAAACCATCCCTATTTTTCCCATTATTTTATCCAATTGACAAATTGATGAGGGATCATGAAAACCATTAATGTGGATGGTAATGTGATGAATACTCAGATGTGATTCCAAAACATATGGGAAACCAAATTGCAATCTCTATGATTATACTCTCTCAACTGACTGATGTTTTGAATATATAAATATATTAAGAGGAGCACCCAACTCCCCCTAAGAAAGAAAAATCATCAATTGAGTCTATTGTGAGATAAAGGATTATGAATTTCAATTTATCATATGATCCATTAATCACAGAACAATAAATCTAAATTATTGATAAGATCTCACACATATTTCAATGTATCAAACAAGTGGATACTCTATAAAATGTTTATTATGATAAGGTAGTAGTAGGTTAGTTGTAGAAATTAATGATGAATATAAATCCTAAAGAAGGTATTGAAGAGATTGGGTGCAAAGAATTTCATAGAATATTTTTCAATATATATTTTACTTGCACTCTCTCATATAAAATTGAAATGGATATCCTTTCCCTAATGAAAAAATTAGATAAATATATCATCAATATAAGTAAAACATTATGGTACATTCTTTTTACACCGTTACCTTTATATTTATCTCTTAATTAAATGATTTCTACATTTCTTGAGGGATAAAACCATGTTGAAAAAACCATTTGTTATATGTAACATTGATAGAAATGATATATTGTCCAATGTTCGATGAATATTTTAATGGAAATTTAATAATATGAAGGTTATCATAGGGATAAAATTATGTATGTTGATAATAATGCTGGTGGTGTGAGGTAAAAATATAACGGTGCCAATAAATATTAAAATCCCACATGTCAATGGTGTGGAAATACAACCATTAAAAATTTTATAAGACTGATAAAAAATGATTTAGGTGTATGAATGAAGGGAACATAGATATATATTTCTGATAGGAGAAATACACTGATGTGATGGAGGAACGAAATACTCCAGTCAACCCACCATGAATTTGTTTTTCTTCAACTATAGTAAACATTTGAACATTTCAAATCAATGAACAAATCCATGTCTTTTTTGAGAAAACCAGTAACCTCAAATGCAGCATGGTTGATCCTCTCCCATCTTCACTATTGAAGTTAATCATGAAAATTTTTTCAAGATGGTTATAGTTCTTACTATTTAATGGATAATGATTTTACTTTTGTTTCTAGTTCATTGTTTTCCTTAACATCTTGAATTATTAATTGAACTATTTGAAAAAAAACAAATCATTGGAGTGGATTTATTAGTGAAAATTGAAAATAGGTAAATTAATTCATTTCATGTATTTTAATCCTCCATGGTAAAAATGTGTGGGATAGACATATTTAAGAATGTCATCATACTCCCTTCAGTTAAATTTAATGAATATTTGTGTATTGAATGGATTTCCCTACATAGATCCAACCTAAATTTCAAGGTGATGAAAATAAATATTTGAATAAAAAATAATCCCCTGATTCTATTCAATTTCAAGGAAGAGGGTGAAAAATCTATAGAACCAACATCGCAATCATGGATATTATTTTCATATAAGATTGTGTACCAGGATCAAGTTACTGAGTTTATGGAATGAATAATCCTAGATGACAAGCCGAATGTGAAAGAATACACTAATGTGTTTCCTTAAGAATTTCATTGATTTAAATCTAGAAGAGTGGTGGAATTTTTAGTCAATAATACACATGGTGCATTACTATTATCCTAAAATCGGTATAAAATGGTAGTTGTGGAAGATGAGGAGATTAAAAAATGACAACAATAGAATTTGGGTAAACAGCCCATAAACCCATGTTCTTCACCATGGGGTGCACCAGTACTCTTTCTCATTAATAATTATGGGTCAATATAAATTTGAAGTGATAATTTTGATTTCAAAAAGATTAGAATAACGAACGTGTTTGATATTCCATAGATTGATGACTTTTTCAATCATCTACCTGGAGAACAATTATTCTCAAATGTGGATCCATGGAAACAATATTACAATTTTAGGTTGAAGTTGGAGGTTATTCCCAAGACTATTTTTCTTAAATGTATGGCCACTATGAGTTCATATAAATTTTATTCAGAATCAATAATTGTCTATAAGTCTTCTTACATATGATAAAAAATTTCTTTAGTTGATTCCTTGAGAAATTTGATGTACTATTTATTGATGATATTCTAATATTTACCAAATAATATGAGGAGTATGAGGAGAATATCAACACTATACTAAAGACCTTGTGAAGGAATAATCATTATCGCAAGTACAAAAACTATGTCTTCAAGTTGAATGAATTCTCATACAAAGGAAACATCATCCTACGCAATGTTGTATCTATGGAACCTTTAAAAAAAGGAATCAATTAAAGGAAGGATGGGGACAACATTTGTGATATATATCCATTTTTCCATAGATTAGGTGATTTATATCATCGATTTAAGAGAAATTTATAGCGATTGTAAAACCCTCTAACCATGCTAAATTTGATGGGAGTCAATTATTCATGGATGCTTAATGTGAAGAGAAATTTAAGGAGTTGAAAAAAATCATATCGCATAATAAGTTCTCATGATACCCACTATTAGAGATATTTTTATAGTGTTTTGGTATGCTTCAAACATGGGATTTGAATGAGTGTTAATACGAAATGACAATGTGGTGTCCTATAATTCCAGAAAGATGAATGTTTTTATCTAAACAACCCATCACATGATATCAAGTTGGCAGTAGTAATATATTATTTGAAAATATTATTAAAATAAATCATTGGTGAGAAGTTTTAAATTTAAATCTATGAGAAAATTATCAAATATATATTCACATAGAATTTTCATAAAAAGCACATCTGAAATGATTAGAGTTGATCAAGGACTGTGACTGCTCAATACACTAAAAATATTGTAAAAAACTAATGTGGAAGAATATCAATGAAGAATTGATCCGGATATACAATCATTGATGTTAATTGAGAGGGATCAAATCTTCATCTAATTAAAAATGTTGGGCATAGAACCATTAAGGAGGTAAAATCATTTATCCTTTCAGAAATGTTTTCTCAACCATCCCTTGTAAAAAATATAGATGATACATTGATAAAGGCTGTTAGAATTTATAATAAAGTGGAGACTATATGAACAGTTAAATCCCTCATGTTCGATATTAAATAATAATGTGTTGTGAGATTTGGTTCATGGGCATTTTCAACAACAAATCTTGAGTTAAAGAAGGTGTTATAGGAATATTCACAAAGGAAAACCTTCTCCATATACCCGAGAAGTAAAAATATGTTCTGAGGAATCTATGAACACTATTTAAGGGTGAATATGAAGAAAAGGATTTTTAAATATACATAATGATGTTTTTTATGTAATGAAGTGAAATAATAAAGGTAATACTCTAAGGGAATGATTTAAAAAATACACATACCATTATGGAAATAGAAATAATCCCCATAGAAATTATCACTGGTCTTTCAAATACACCAAGATGGAATAATTCTATATGTAATGTGGTGGATTGTCTTTAAATGTTATTCAATTAATAGTGATTATATATAATTTCTCACATAATATTATTGTAAGGATATATATTAGGGAGGTGGTGATTCTATATGGAACAACACATTCAATTGTAACTGATCACGATCCATGATTCACCTCTATGCTCTAAAAAAATATCCAACATGATATGAATACTATTTCCATCTTAAAGAATACTTATCACCATCAATAAGATGGAAAAAAAACTACAGACTATCTATACCATTGAGTACAAGGTGAGGGAATTCTAAATTGACATCAATGGACGATATTGCCAACATATTCCTCTTTTTGAGGTCCTTTATAATAATAGATTCCACCTGAGCATCCAAATAGATCCCTATGAGGTGTGTAATGGGAATAAATGTAGAAATACTTCTTTTTGGAATGACATTTGGGAAAAACATATTAATTCATTAAATGTTGTATGAAATGGTGGAAAATTTTAAAACCATTCATTAGAATTTTGGTGCATATCAGAGATGCTAAAAGAGTTATGTATAAAATTATTGATGAGACCTAGTGATTGATGTTAGTGACAATGTATTATTCCATATACCTCCATGGAAGAAACATATATGTGTTGGGATGAAGGGAAATTTTCTTCAAGATACATCATCCCCATTGAGATCCCTGATCACATTAGAGAACTAGTTTATTGACTAACACTTCCACCTAACCAATATCAAGTAGATGATATATTCTATGTATCCCTCTAGAGAAAATACATTCTAGACCAATAACATTTACTCAATACATTGGTGATAAAATTGGATAATGATCTCTTATATGCACAACAATGATTGATGAACTTAAATCATAGAGATGGTGTTCTAAAAAATAAGACAATACACCTCATCAATGTGATTTGGAGAAACCAATCGTTTGAAGAAGAGATGGGAAAATAGGGGAAGTGATCAAATAGGGTTACTATAATATGTTTTAGTGTGGGAAATTAAAATTTATTTGATGGAATTTCTATATGATAAAAAATTTTGAAACCCAAATGATTATAAGAAAATTTAAATGTGATTTATTAAATGTATTATAGAAAAAATTTGGTTTTAGAAAAATGAAATTGTTATGTTTTATTATATACTATTGGTTTTAAATGTCCATTAATAATATTTACCATTGATAAATTTGTATTCAATATTTATTACTGGTCAGTTTAAAATTAATGTTGTTAAAAATCCATTTTAAATAGAAAAATGATGTGGAGGCCAAAACCAGTATGATTTTATTATATGAAACCTATTTATCGATTCATCAATGAGGTATAGAATCACTAGAATTTTCATCCGGCTAAGCCCAATCTGATATACAATATCATTAGCATGATCAAAATTATTAACGGTAAATGTTCATGACCATCGATTAAATTCCCAAACAAAGTACGTTAAACTACCCCATAGACTTCTCACCACTGTGCACCTTACTCATGGAGAATCTTCTAGTGTATTAAATGGATATGTTCCAAGTCCCACGAAAAATGAGTATTCAAATTATTTTTTATAGAATAATTAATATTATTTCATCCTATTATTGTTACTTTAATATGGATATTTATTTTGATACTATAAAACCAAAATAGTATTTTTGGGTAATATTAATATTTAATTAAAGAATTTGTTTTGATTAAATAACATACATTTATAAAAAATAATAAAATAAAAATATGTTATTATTAATTAATTTTTTCTAAATGTAATTGAACATATCATATCTATTAAGTCAAATGTAATTATTATAAGTGATCAAAGATGGTTATATTATAAAAACAAGAAATTTTAATAAATTATGATTATTATATTAAAATTAATAATACACATATTTAGAAAATTATATTGACAAATGGAATATATTTTTTGGATTCATAATGTAAAATTTTTTAATAGTTCTTTTTTCACAGTTTTTTGAGATAATAAAATTTTGAAGGAAAAAAATTAAATACAGTATAAATATACAATTTTTATTAATACATCAAAATGATAAAAAAGAATATTAATCCATAATTAAAATGGTAATAATGAAAAAATATATCTTTTCCCTTAAAAATAATTTTTTTAATTTATATTTTATTATTTTTACAAATCCTTTATTAATCCACTTAATCCATTAATATATTTTAATTTTTTAAAATATGTTCTTTAAGAGTATGACTCACATCCACATATGAAATATAATTATTTTATTATGTTTCGATAATATCATTATTAAATAAGGAAATCCATTCCCATATTTCATAAACAATCAAAAAAATTCATGGGTTGTTTTGTGGTTTTGGTTGTTTTATTATATAGTGTCCAAAACTAATGTTTGAGAAAAGATAAGGATTTCACTAATCATTTCATGTATATACCCACCCACACACCCTATAATATTCATGTAAAATTATTTTAGAACATACTTAATATTCACTTCCTTCCGTAGATTTTTCCCTAGTATCTCCCAATCCTTCATGAAGCATCTCCTGAGTATATGGAGTCACACAATCAAATAAGAGATCCTCACAACTTCTTCTTTATTCAACATTCTATATTATCTTATGCCATTTATTTCCAACTAATCTAGTATTTATATTTCTTCCTATTATTATATTACCTCCCATTATATTTCCAAATGAGGATAGACCCATTTATCTTCCATTACCTGAATTTATAAATTTGGAAGTTGCATCATTATGAGGCCAAAATAAAACAACAAATTTCCATAAAAAACAATTGTGTTGTGAATACCATACCCATTTCCTATATTGGTTTTTCACCATTATACAAATAACCTTATTTTACATGTTAAATGGATATATTTTTTACATGCTCCATGATCATAGAATAAATTACAACATTGAACGAATCCATGTTTTATTATTTAATATGGAAAACATAAGTATGTGGATGAAATGAAAGTGATGGGTACACCCTGAATTATATAATTCTTGCATTCACTAGGTAATGTTTTGTCTCAATATATTTTATGATGAGATAGGGAGTTAACCATATTCATTAATAAAATATTTCCCAACATTACGTATTCACAGTTAGACATGGACTATTTTTATGATAGAGTGTTTTATATTGTTTCTAAATTTCCCATGTTATGATTATCTTGTAGTATTATGTAATATTATTCATTTTTAAGACTCTCATACAATTTATTCCCCAATTATATGCCTATTATCTAATATATATCACCATAATCCATTTTTATTACCTTAATAGTATTTATAGATCACCCTTTTGATGAATATATCTTGGTTATACCGTTTGTTTTAAAATCCATGGAATTTTAGAAGCAAGTTAATGAATTTTTCAAAAATGTAATTGTATCTCATGTTCAATACATTATTCTTTTAAATAATTTTTTAAGACAATTGTCTTATCTGTACTCTAAGTAGTTATATCCCATGGCCTACTGGTGGTAGTCTTTTGATGTTCACATAACAGCAAGTCAATACGTCAAAAATATAAGGAAACAAACATAAACACATATTTTTATGTATGAATTCATGTATGTATATATGTTTTTATGTATGTATGAAGGCATGCATGTATGTGTATATATTTATATTTATATTACAAAAATATGTATACATAATGTAATATATATATATATACAATAACATTAATTTATCAACCAGTTTACATAAATATATATTACATATATATTTAAACAATATAAATTTTAAATATTAATTGGGATATAAAATAAATAAAAATTATAAATTTTAATTTTAATTCACATTAATTTTTTAATTAACTTATAAATATTATTATTTAAATTTAATTATCATAAATAATGTATTTAACTATTTTTGTATAAGAATCATATAATATTGATTTATTGATTAATATACATACCAAAATAAAAATTATATATTATAAAAAAATTAAATAATTTTACATATAATTTTTTTTAATATAAGTTTTTTTTTGAATTTTAAAATATAAATATTTATATCCTTAATTAATTTTAAAATCAATATATTATGATCATATTATTTTATATATCAATAGTATAATTCTATATGTTAGAACCCAATTGTCTTGTGAATAAGTATAACTACACCACATTAGAATCAATATATTTTTGGGATAGGCCTGAGTGATGTCATGGATGGGATTGGTGATTCGGGTCTGGAAGGTATTGGTGGTTGACTCCAGAGTTGATCAGGTCAACCATGATAGATATATTGTTTTTTATATTTAAAATTAGATCATGAATGGATTAATAGATCCCATATATCAAAATACCATTAGAATATGATTAATCCATCCATGAAAAAAAATCAAGACTTTGATGAAATATATCTATGAAAAATTAATGTGTCATTGATTATAATGTATTTTCGGTTATCCAATTCATTCCACATGAAAATTATTTGTGGAAGGATTTATCCAACCCAGTGAAATGGGATTAGAAATGTATTACCATCCAAAATAATTATATTATATACATTTCTAGGGGTTGGATTAACATATACTAAATACAAAAAATTATTTTTAAAAAATATTTTAATATATTTTATGTATCCATATTGATTATATTAACAAATAGAAAAAATATATCTCAAATAATAATATTGGTGATACAATTTTCTAAGAAAACATTTCTAGGACAATATTTCTAGTACATAAACTTTTATCCAATTTTAATTTAATAATATTGGATGGAAAATTACTTTACTGGATATATGACATTCCTTTCATGAATGTAAATATAGTCATTTTGAATTTAAAATATCATTTTTGGATCATGAATGTGAGATAATAAACTTATTTTAGTTGGCCATGTATTGGTTTCCCTATTGTAATGATGGGTGTAACATGTCTAGTGTAGACATAAGGTTGTTGAGAAAAATAATGGTATGTGGATAGTAGATACAAAAGAAATTAGGTATCTAATAGGATAATAAAATATACTTATTGCTGAAAATAAATTGTATGTTTCATTTTGTAATACCATAAGTGGCCAAGTAGTTATCTCTAGATACATAATGGGACACTTGGTATCATGGGATAGGTATCCATGTAAACTGAAGAGCCTAATCATTTTCCTCCTAAACAATTATATTTTTTGGTTTATATGTTTTTAATAAATAATTAAGAGTTCATTAAAGAATGGTTTTTTAATATATAGAATATTATCCCAAGTATATTAAAATTTACCTCAATCATTCCCACATAATCAATATTGGTTAATGATGTTTTACTTTTCGTGTTGAGGTATGATCATAGTTCTTATCCTCAAATCCCCATCATCCTAAACCTCTTATTTGATTTGAATTTTATTATATAAATAATATTTAACTAGATAATTGTATTATTGATATGATATTGAATTCATTTATGAATACTAGATAAAGTTTGTGAGTTAAAATCATAAGTTATTATTATCTATTTCAATATATTAAGATTTTTTGACTAATTTTTACATGATTTTCATTAATATTTTTTGTAAATTTGTCCAATATATTTAACTAGTATAATCATGATCATCAATGGAAATCCAAGATTGACAATTATGGGAAATTTATTTCATAATAACTAGTAATATAACCACTTAGTTATCAGTTATCAGAAGAATTATAAGATGGAATGGTTTTCTTATGTTCATTATAGCTAAGTCATTGAGTGGGTCTACATAGTTAGTTGGAAATGCACGAGTTCAATTAACAACTAATGATTGGATATGGTTCTAATATATGAAACAATAAATTTAGAGTATTGTATGTTACATCCATGATTGGTCTATCATGATACCATGTTCATAGAAATTATATGGTATTGATTAGGGTATGTAACATTGGAATAACGCTTTTATAAGACAATTGGATGATCCTGGTATTTTTGGTCATGATGTGTGTCTTCATGTCCTGATTCATAAATAAAATCATTGATGATAGTAGAGGGTAATTAATACAGATGGTTGTATATGTAATGATCAACGTGTGATGGTTTTTTATATTGGTGGTAGTGATTAGGCATGCATTTTCAGGATTAAAATAACTATCCAGAATTTTATTTTGGGATTCGACACCCCATTAAAATCATTGTGATGAGGCATTTTATTCGACCTCTATTACGTCACTATTTCAAAATGGTAAGGGGAAATGTATAATATTATTAATTTTGAACATGGGGAGGATGAATTGAAGATAATATTTTCCAAGACATAAGACAATGTTTTACACATTATTCAATAGTAATTGATGTATAATAATAAACCATATAAAATTATTACTGATATTTTTTTCACTATAATAATGTTATGATATTCCTATTTATTTTTTATTGATTATATTTTTTAAACCATTGCATATTATTATTCTCCAACATTTATCAAAATAGTGATATTTCATACACCATTGAGGTTATTATTTTTAAATATCATTATTTTTAATTGATTATACTTCATTCAACATTGAGATGGTATTTATTATATATATTTCATATTAACACGGGATAGGTTTTTCACTAACACCATACACGGGTATATATGTGGATGAATATATATCATTTCCTATGATAGAGACACTATTATTGAATGAATTATTTTTATTATGAACACCCACATCACATGATCTTCAATGAATGTGTTTCATTATTATTTGGATTTTAGATAAAGGAATGATACCTAGAACAGGTGAGAGAAGTAGAGAATCATAGTGTGGATATTGAGATAGCTATAAGGTATTACCCATGTCTTGTAATGATGCTTCTATTTTTTTAATATTATGAAAATGATATTAAATGATCCAAAAGTGAAACAACCTCCTATAATATAAATTATTTTTTAATTGATCGATTAATAAATAACATATTATGGAAATTTTTATTATAAAATATATAACCATTCAATATAATATAATTTAATTTATATTTTATAAAATTATTTTCTTAAGTGTATAGTAATTTTCAATACAAAATCCACAACCAATTCAAATATACAACTATCATACCACACCAAATATGTATCAAAATTTCAAATGAAAAAATTTTGTGTGAGCTAATAAGAAAATGTATAATTTTTTCGTGATTTTGGGATGACATCATCCACATTGTTCCTTATGCGGACCTATGCTAAAATTATCCACATGATTCATAATAACCTTGAGACTAGGTCTCTACATCCAAATCTTTACTCAATCACACTTATCATCGACATATAATATAGTGTATCCATTAATATTTAACCTTATAGAGAACACTAGTCAACAAAATCCATCACTAAACAACAAAAAACATCACAATTAGTTACCTCCCATGGTCAATGATATATTATCTACCTAAAATGAATCATATAACATCAATATTTAGCTTTATTTAACACCACCGCTAAACAATAATGAGCTAAAAAACTCACACTGAGATACCAAAATCATGAATCTATTAATAAGGAAGTTACATTGAAATTTTCAAAATTACACCATCATAGTTTTTTGACCAATGAATTATTTTCAAAATGTATGGACATCCACTTTCTCCGACCTGAAAATTTGATTAATCATCTTAAGATGATAACTTCATAATCAATCAGAGAGAAAAAGCAAGAAATAAAATTATGAAATGATAAATATTAAATAGATAATTCAACACCATATATTCAAGAGAATGTAAGGAAATTTTATATCTATAAGATTGATGATGGTAAAAAAATCAATAAAAAAGAATAAAAATACCAATATCACTAATAAAAAAACTAAAATGGCTAGCGTTTCGAATCTCAGCGGTGAGTTTATTTTCTAAACTACATTTCATACACATATAAAACGTACCTAAAACCTGTTGTGACTAATCAAATTAGTCAAATAAGTTATAAAATTAGATAAAAATGTTGATGTAATTTAATTTTTAATTCTACCTAACCGGGGAAACCAAAGTAAAAATAAATATCATGAAAATGTCCATATCACTAAAGTATGAGTTTCTAAAACACATCCCATACATTCTGAACCCACTACTAAAATTTTCCACTAGAACAATACCAACCCACATTAAACTCTTTCACACCATTCAATGATGGAGTTAATTTATTTCGATAACTTCGAATGTTTTTTAGATGTATGCACCCCTTAGTAGTAGAGAATGTTGTAAAAATATAAATGAAACTAATGTGGGGAAACAAAACCATGAATAAAATAAATTTAAACCTAAACATGAAGACAATTAATTTCAAAAAAGAGTCAATTCTTGTAACAATGATATATATTAATATGAAATGATGGGGTGAATCCACTAATAGAATAACATAGGTGAAAAAAACAACCAAAATAAGGGTACGCTATTGATGATAGAAAAGTGGTATAGGGGTTATCCATTGTGGATGATTCCATTAATACTATGCTATATTGATCAGTGTATGACTGAGAGAATATGGTTATTAAAAACATAGAGTTTGATATAGATATTTTATGGAAAATCACATAACAACCATATTATTTAGACTAAAACTCTTTATATAATGGTTTTTCATAATATTATTCAGTGTTTGAGAAGAATGTATATTGTATATTTAATTCTACTTATGTATGGATAATAAATTATACAATTGGAATGGATGTTTTGTATCGTGTTATACGAGGTCATGTTGAAGCTACATATGGAAATAAAATTTTGTAATGTGTAAGGTCAAATCCTATAAAATTGTTTATTATATTACATTTTTCTAATTGTATGCCAACATATTTTATGTCATATGGTTAATTATCACAGAATATATTCTGAAAATTTTATCAAAAAATGGTGATGGAGTTAAATTATGAGTAATTTATAAGTAATTGATAAAAATGGGTCCAGATATATTCTGGGTGTATATAAGGGGCTTTTATTTATAGATTTTATCTTAACAAATCTAAACTATTAAGAGCGTCATAAATGATTCTTGTATGATATGATTTAATCATTTATATAAGGGTATAATATTGAATATTTTAAATATCATTTTTGAATTAATACACATATGGATTGTAGTGGTGGTTATTCTTATGTTTAATGTTTCAATTATATTCAAGGTTAAGGATATGGATATGTGTTGGAGTAATTATTTTGATATTCGGATAGAGTCTAATACTAAGTAATAATGAGTTGTTCTTTCCATTAATTACTAGGGGTATACTAAATTTATTATTATTATTATTATTTTGAATTATTTACTTATCTTATTTGGAGGTAAAAAAAGTTCAATTTGAGTAATTTACAATGGTACATAATTTTTAATTTATGATAAAACATCTATGTTTTATTAATAGTATTATGAAATTAATTTTAGGTAGAAGTAATCAATGATCTAGTTCATTGTCCATTTTTTATCAAAATGAAATTCATGTTCGTTATGAATGGTTCTTCTATGTATGGTTTTGGAGTTGAGATTTTGTGTAATTACCAATGGATTCCTTATGAAATCAACAATTATTACAAAAAAATTTATTTCTATCTACAAGAAGTTCAATATATTAAAGTGTAGATACTATGATATTTATAACATTTTTAGGATATAAATTTTGTAAAAATTAAGTGTTTATTTTATTTGAGTTGTCACACATACTCATTAACCACTGCATTACCTTTCTTAATGATATAATGTCCAGACACATAGAAATCAAAATTGATCTATAGGTTATGAGATAATGTGAAATTCAATATATATTTTTTCTTCACCCATGATTAAATTCAGTTTTTTACGATATAAAGGATGATGTATAACCCAAAATAAAATTACTATTCAGAGTTAGTATAGGGGATGAATCCATTGATTAGTTTTATTCCCATTTCAAAATATATATTCCATTTTTTTAATTAAAGAAACAATTTATAATCATTACCTCATAAATAATTAGATGATATTTTGTTTTTTTATTTCACATAATGATTGATATATAGCATTTGTTGTAATATTTCTTCCACTACATTCTTCCTTATGGGAATGTTCAAATTTCTATCATTATCATGATTTTTAGTATATTCAAATCATTATGGGATTAAAATTGTATTGTTGATTATAGTTTTTTCATTACAAAGAGTGAACCACTAAATTATCATTAACTAATTCCAGTAGTCCTAATCATACCATCATTTCTATTTATTAATTGAATTTTAGAACATTCAGTGTTTCCTTGAAAACAAAATTTGAGTCATAATAAGGTTTGTCCATTATTGGACAATATAAGAGAGTGTATATTTATGAAGGATTTTGGTGTTGTAAATTGAATATTTTTTTGATTAATATAAAGTGAAAAACATTTTGATCTTCGGTTGATTAAATAATTTTAAATTCAGCATTGAATATTGGATGTAGATATATTCAAATGTAATGAACTAGATAATCAATTGAATATAATAGTATGGTGGTATATAATCTAGAACGTCTAGTAACAGGATTAGACATCACTAATGTAGTTTTATGTCAGAATGATTTTATTTTTCATTGATAATAGAGTGGAAATCATATGGAATACCAAGTAATAATTTCATTTCATGTACGTATATATATATATATATATATTTGTGTGTATTTATAAGATTTTATGATAATAGAATTATCTTCCATTGTAAATATTGTTAATATATAATAACATAATTATCACGATGATCATGATGACTTTAAATATATATTATTTATCTGATATTTATTTAATTATCCTTATGATTTTATGATAAAATTTTTAAAAAATAAACTATTACAATTGTTTTCAAATTCATCTTTTCATGTGTAACCCTACCCATATCATAAAAAGGAGGATTTATAATTTTCTTTTATGTATTCTCCACATGTGTAAGCAATAAATCATTTTGGGACCATATTGTATTATATAGCTATGAAAATGTTGATTCATTAAATCTGTCGTATTGACGGAAAACAACTTAATTTTGGATTTTGAGAAATATAGTTTTTTCTCCCATATAATATATAGGGCAATGTATCATTATACAACAACTATTTTGATAATGTGGATTTAGTACTTGTATATCTCTTCAATGTTAGAAATTATATGTTAAAAAATATTCTTAATGTGTTTTTTTTGGTTTGTATACATGATTTATGTTACTCAACAAAGATACTAGAGCAATAAATGATGGTGTTTGTACTATAAATAAATTTTCAAAGGAAGAATCAACATCCTTATGATCCAATACATCATAAGAAATAATAGGATTTGATTCACTTATATTAAAGATAGATTCACATATAGTTTATAATTGTGTAATTCCATGAATATAGATACCACATAATTTTTAATGAATTAAAATATTAAAGAAATAGGGTTTCTAAGGATGATGTTTGGTAAAAAATGCGTCATATTATTGAGGTAGAAGAGTTTCTGGGACATTAAGTAGTTAAAGGTATAATAATAATTTTTTTCCACCACATATATTTTATTTGATATTAGATAATTATAGTATGTGATTTCCCATTCTCTCATATAATGATTTAAGATTGTAAATGTTGAGTTTGATTTAATAGAATAACATTGTTTAAAGAATTATATTTACCTAGGTATCTTTATTATTGTGATGGAATAATATATAATAGCACTAGAAGAATTTTATTATAAGTGGATTAATATTAATTTTATGTTATATAATGGATTTATATATCCTATGTAGTTCCATAGGTTGGTCCAATATTATATCTTCTGAATGCATATGGAATTTTGAAAATAAATGTTTATTATTAACTTTTGAATGTGGTAATTCTAAAGAACTATTATCCACTAAAACAGAATGATTATCTCCTCAGTCAGCTGAAAGGTCATATTTGGGTCATATAGATCAATTTTTGACTTGGATTCTATAAGATGAGGGTTAAAAATTATAATATTAAAATATATATGTTTATCATTGTTGTGAATTCTTCAAAATTTTCATATTCATATTTGGGTTATAAATACACAAGAAGTATATATGGGATTTATGTATTTGGTTTCTCAGTAAAATAAGGGCTTTTTTATTTTATAATTAATTGGTAGCACTATTTTTTATTAAATAAAATGTGTTTCCATGTCTCGAAACCTAAGGCAATTCAAATGTCGTTGATTACTACCCAATGCTATGGAAAAGTGTCAATTTTTCATTTTCAGACACGTTATTAAATTTTATGTTGTATGGTTTATAAAAGAATTAAATTTAATTGATAGAATCTTGGTATTAACATACATTCATATTACATCATTTCATATGAATTTTCAACACATTACAAAAATACATGACCAGGTACCGTAATAGTTTAGCATCTTCGAAAACATTGAAACATTATATAATATCTTGGTTAAAGTTCATCAAAATATCCATTAAAGGTCATTTAAAAGAGTACTATTACATAAAACATTTCATCACATTCTTGGAAATAGATGCATAATAAAAGGGGTGATCTGAAATGGTTAATAATGAAAAACAAGAGAGATATGTAATCATTACATGATAATAAGTGTATGAGAACATGATCATAACATTATAATATCATAACCCTCATATCAAATATCGTAATCAAGAGTTTTAGAATAAATATGGGTAATTTATAAGTTGTGAATCATAAAGAAATTAGATGAAAAATCCATATATTCGTAATATAAGAAAAAAGCATTTTATTTTGGTATACACATAAAAAAATAATGATTTCCATATTTTTCATGGATTAATTTTGAGATCATTTTAGTGAAATAGGATAACTCCCAAAACCATCATAGTTGTCATGGATCACACCCAATAGCATATTTTTTAAAATATTACATTAATGAACCAGTTTCACTCCTTGTTGTGGCCCTTTAATAATTAACTAGGCTCCCTTCCTATTCCGACCATGTATTACAAAACCATGTTCACACCCCATTCCATCCATTTATTAATAAAATGAGTAAACTACTCAATCCAAACCTATATTAATAATCTTTCTTCACATGGTATTCTATACCCGTACTAAGGAAGTGGGTTCACTACATGTTCCAGCAATTTCATACTCGTGAGATATAAATATTTACCCAGTGCATTGATGGAGATGTAGGTCAAAACATTCACATAATAAAATCATACGTACATGTTACCCAAGATAAAAATATCCATCATATCATGTCCTATGAAATGAATTTGTTATAATTAATGTTTCATCACATCATAACCGATGGAAAATATATAGATTTCATAACGATTTCATCAATGAATAACATGTGAAAATAAGTAGGTTTCAAATGCATATAAATGATGAAATATATATGTGTGTCATAAACTTCATTCCATAAAAACATGAACCATTCATGATAGAATACGAATGGTAATCTGGGATAATATCTCCATCAAAGACTAAACTATAGCAATCTAATTCATCTTAGATAGAGACAAATTTTGAATGATTAAATAGAATATATCTTATGGAAAATAGTTATACTTTGAAAATATTTTTCGTAAAAAATTTTAAAAAAAAATTTATTATAAAACAATATTTAGAATTAAATTAAAAAAAATTAATATGAAAATATATTTTACCCGTCAAAAAATATAATTTAATATATAAATCATTTTGAAAAAAATTCAAATACATTGTGAAAATTAATAGAAGTCATGAAATAATTTTAATATTTTTTTAAAAAATGGAATTGAAAAAATATAAATAAATCATAAGATCAAATAAAAAATTTATTTCAAAATAACATTTTGAAAACATATAATCGATGTATTAAAAATTATTTAAAATACTATTTAAACATAAAAACATTTATAAAACATTTTTTCTAAATAAATGGCATTGAATACATTTACATAATATTAAGAAATAATTTTATTTCTACATATCCTTGTAAATGTACAATTTATTATTCAAGTATATTATGGTAATGATTTTTGGAATTTCAATACATTCCAATGATATCTTTTACACATTAATTATTTTTAAAAGTGCCTTCATTGGAAATTAAAAGGTGGAATCATTTGAAAATTATTATGAAAAAAGGGAATATATTGCTAAAAATTTACATTAAACATAATATAATTATTTAATGGCGTTTTGGAAAAAAAATTATAAAAATAATTTTTTGAAGAACATATATTTCGGACCAATGATGTAGGGAAAGACAAATTTTCCTAAAAACACATTATTAATTATCTAAAGTACCAATGAGTTGGAAAATATTACAAAAATATAATTATATCATTAATATCCATAGTATAAAAACATTAAGTACTTTTCCTTAGACATGGATGATAATAATTCCTTAATATATGCATAATCATAAACAATATTGATAAATTATGATATTGCATTAATGAACTATTACCAATTTTGTACGGTTAAATCATGATCCCTTTAGTATAATAATATTACATAAAGAATATAATATAAATAAAATAATATAATTCATGATATATAATTTATATCAAATAATATACACTACATAAAACTATTTAGCTGCATAACACATTATATGTCTAAATAAGATAAATAGAGACCAAACTACATTACTGATTTAATAAGTATTTATATATAATACCCATGAAAGATAGATAATAAAATGGATAGGTTAATAACTGAAAATTTATTTAAAATTATAATATAATAAATTCATGGTTAGTAAATAACCACAAAAAATATGTGAGGGGTGAATGTGGCATGAATCTCACAGATAATAAAACATTAGATAAGAAAACCCTTACTATAAGTCTTACATATCATCACACACATGGGGTACTCTTGTATAAAAAAATTATGCTTAATATATATCCATTAAAAATTAATATTATTATATATAACACCATTTATTATTTATATAAATTTATATTAACTATTTATTAACAATTCTATGTATAGGCATTGTTTTGGATGATATTTCCTTTCTCGTACATGATTTGACTTTTTTTTGTAATTTTACTTGGATACAGATTTTGTATAAATTAAAAATATAAAAAACGTTATAAATATCATTTATATTTATTATATATGAATTTATAATTATCTATCAATTAGATAAATAATAAATTTGAAACATTGTTCATGGAGAGAATAGGTCATACGTATGCCAGAACTTTATTTCCATTTTATTATTCCACTAATAGAAAGTAAGTAAATGAAATATATGTATATATATTAATATAATTTAATTAAAGTGGATTTATTAATTCATATATATCATATACATTTACTAATATCATCCTTAATACATTACATGTAATATGTGAATGAATCATGCCTCTTTGAGGAGGCAGTACTCCACACATCTATAAATAATGTAATCGTACTTCCAAAAATTAGAATGTATGAAGGTTTGTTTAATATAATAGTTGATAATGAATATATAATTCATAATTATCTTATATAAAATATAAAAATATTTTTTCCAATTTAATACTCACCCCAAAGAGGTGATAAGTGAAAGACGAACAACATCATTTCATGTGGATGTAGTCTTTCAAACACAAGAATGGTATGTTTGATACAAATATGATGAATGATTATCTAAGTTTATTTTGATCCCTTAGAAAAAACTAATTATATTTTTTTAAAATAAAGTTATTATTTAATAATTATATAATATTATTTTTGATATTGTGTAACTTAAATAAATCAACAGTTCATGAGAAAGGATGCAACATCTTCACTGTGTAACTCCTCATGTTTTAAATCAGTACGATTACATGGTTGCATTTATTAACAAATGGAGGATTCTATGATGTAATTTCGGACATTGGAAAATTATTTTACATATATTGAGTGATCAAAAGTTGTTGTTATATGTAAAAATTTGGGAGGGGTGAGAGCCTTTTATAGTACAGGGGTAGTGAGATTCTAGTAAATTTTTGATAATTGAAATCGACCCACATTTTTTCAATATCACGTGGCTTCAATAATTGTCCTGACAAGATACAAGGGAGTGTGGGTTCAAAATATTATTATAAAACAGACTATTGAAAATAGTATTGGTCATTATAATATTTTTTTTATAGATTAGTCCTTTATTAAGATAATTTTTCTCATAATAATTTTAAATAATATTTATCACATTATGTAATTTATTGAGTAAAAAACTAATTTTATAATATTAAAAATTATATACTTCATTGATTACATAGATTTAATTCAATATTTCTAATTTAAAATCACAAATATTGAATAAATTAATTTAATATTAATCTTATAGATGGGACAGCAATGTGGTGTTTTTCAAGTGAAAAGGAGGAATGTTTTGATATGTTTCATATCAAATTTTATTTAAAAATTGGAATAAATAGCCTATAATGAATTGAGTTATTTATATTTTATTTAATTATAATTTTAAACCCAATTAAAAGATAATTAAAATAAATAAATAAATTATTGGAAAATGATTTTTCATATTACAATTCAGTGGGTTTTCACTATTCGTCAAAAAATGATACTTCATAGAAAACATCACCCAAATTAAATTTTTAAACTATGATTTCAAAAGTTTAGTTTCTTATGTCAAATAAAAATTATAAAAGTTTCAAAATTGATATTTAAAATGTGTTCACCATTAAAAGTCAGTAAAATACCCTTTTAGAAAAATTAATTTTTATGTCGTAATATTTTATTTTTTCCCTCTATACTAAATAAATAAATTGAATGAATATCAAAAATATTTATTTAATATATAATATATAAATTTTTTTGATTAAATTAATAAAATGGATTTTTTTAATTTATTATGATAAGTGTTTTTACATATAAAAAAATTCTTCATAAAAAAAATTCATTATATTAATATTTTTATTTAATTAACTATACCAATTGATAAACAGATAATTTTTTTATATACATGTGAACATTATATATTCATAATTTAATTAAAGTTATTCATAACATCAATTTTAATGTCTAAGTGGTTAAAATAATAAATTTTCAATAACCATATTAATGTATATTCAAATTTGGTAATTTATCGGCCTCTCATGGAAGGAATGCTATCAAAGGGAATTGGAATTCTGTGTAAAAAAATCTAAACATAGTTTTGTGTGTACTGCCACATACTCTATGTGTTGTGTGTCATGCAATATCAACTTGGTGTAGAGTAAAAATATATAAAAAATTATCCCTTTAATATAATATAATTAAAATTAAGTATTGTGTGAAATGAGAAATATTAAGATGATTAAATTAATTATCGAACAAGTATTTCAAAAAATCTCATGGTGTTCCATTTTAGCCCACTTAAATTAATTTTCCATCCAAAATATTAGCAGTAATTAAATTATTATTACATTAAAGAACCTTTCATAGAGACCCACATCATAAAATAGATTACCAAAACAACTTTAAAAAATAGATTGATCTAAACATGATGGTTACACAAACTAAATAATAAATAGGTTCAGAATTAAAGAACATAGTTGGAACGTTATCTAATTGAAATAGAATAGAAATATCACTATTATTTTTTGATTTAGTGTGATATACAACTTTCTTAAAATAATGTTAACAATTAAAAATCCATATCATTAGGAGGCGCAATAAGGTGAATGATATTGTAAAAAATTATGATTACTTGAAAACATTTAATTTCAATACATTTTTTTTCAAAATATGATGAATTTTACTTAGAAGATATAACAACATCAGTTTAGGATAACCATACCCTTTTTTCCTTGAAACACATCATCTTTTCTTATTATTCTATGAAATTAATGTAAATTTTGTCATTCCTAAATACTTGATATGTCATGATATCAATAAATTGAATGATTCATCATTCCATCTATCATTATCACAAAGAAAGTAATCAGATTTTATCATATGTGTATAAATGCATATAAGGATTGATAATACATTAATCTCTAAAACCACTTTCCATATTTAATATAAACCATTAAATAAATGGTAAAACTAATTACCCTTCTGAATGATGGAATTCCAAAAATATATAAATATAGTCACTCATTTTATAAAAAATATATTAAATTATATTCGTTGAATATCATAAAGTATCTATTGATTATCACTTACCCAAAATGTGAATACATTTATCAAATATTCTCTTAAAACATGGTAATAACCTAAATTAATAAAATTGTTTTTAAACATCAATATATCGTTTTTCCATGTATTGTTGAAAATATTTCTTAAATTTAAATAATATTTAAGCTCAATACATGATAAAATAAACTACATAGTCATAAAATCCATTATCAATTTTAATTTCATAAATACTATCAAAAATTCATTATCTATATATTAATCTATTTAATAGTAATAATATAATTTCATCATCCTCTAGATAATGTCCCAGGGTTCCAAATATTATTGCAACCTGTCAATTAAATTACATTGCTAGTTCATCAATACCGCTTCAAAATTTCATGAAAATCCTTGATGAAGAATTCCTAAAAAGTGACCTTATATACCTAATTATTCATATTAAATAATAAATTATTTCAAATAAATTAATTTTCCAATCATTCCACATATTCCTTATGTCATTAAATAAGTGTTGTTATATTATTCCATTATAATATTTTTCTAAAACATGAATTTTTTTTCCTGGATTACGGTTCTTAAACCTCAATGAAATCATGATTCATATCGGTAGTGTATAAAATAGTGTTATAACATCTCATACTATTAAAATGTAATTTATGGCCCATTTATCAATATCAGAATAACCAATACCCATACAACCTTTCATGGATATCATTATAAGATTTATGTTTAAGAATTTTTTTTTCAAAATGATGATAAATTCCATAGATACATCATTAAATGTTTTCCATATTTCATTTAGTTCCCTCCATTGTCTAAAACCAAAAAACATATTTTGAGAATCACATATCATCAATGAAAACCACATAATTTTGGAAAAAAAATTGGATTCCAAAATCATAAGACTATACATTAAATATATTAAATCATTGACCAATTATATGAGTCATCCCATGAGACATCCTTTTAAATATCCAAAGGGAATTAAATAAATATTTCTCATCCTTGTTTAAAAATATTGTCTTATACTTTCCTTCAATACTAACTAAATCCATCCAAGATTGACATAAAATAATATTACATAATGTGGGATGAATATTCAGAACATTACAAAAGAACAAGACTATGGACTATAATATTTTCGTGTATTTTAAATCATGGAAATATATTCTTCAAACTTGGAGAATAATCATCAAGATCTCCCTTAATGATCATCCACTTTATTATGCATATATAATAAGATTAATCAAACCCTACGAAATAGAATCATAATAAAGGTATGATCTCAACTGCTCTACAAGGAAAAACATGGGATGTATTCATCTATAACATGATCATATGTGTGAGGTAATATGATATTATCAAAACAATATCACACCATTCATATTAATGATCAATATTCAAACTCATGGCATAAATATTTTTATTTAGTAATATAGGAATAATAATGAAATGGTAGTATATTCTATGAGATCATAACATAATCATAAGACATGTGATTGTGTAATACACATAAACAAATAAAATTATTTCCATAGTAGTAAAATATATAATTATAGTACGATATTAGTAGAATTCTTTCACACCGAAAACCTCCATAGAAGTCCAGAATCACTGAAAAAACTCATTTAGTAGAAAAATTACAATTACTGAATCTGGTTCAATCCACATTACATCTAGGTATTATAAAAAATGGTTCACTTACCAATATGGTCTTATATTACTAAATCCAGTTCACTCCTCATTCTACCATAGTATTAATAAACTTGATTAAACTCCATGTTCCATCTTTATGTTACTGAACCAAATTCACTTCCATCCCTATCCATATATTGAAGAAATCGATTTCACATCCCATTCCATCCCTTTTATACTCATGAGATACAAATCTTTTCCCAATGAATTGGTTTTTTATATAAGTCCCACTAGTCAACTAATGAAATCATACTTTCATGTTTCACAAGAAAAAAAAATACATTCATATTATAATGACCAATAAGATAAAATGGGTGTCGCTAATATTTCATCAAATCATATCATATGTAAAATAGATTGGTTTAAAAATAATTTCATCAAATCATAACCGATTAAATGATAATATAATTTCATATATGAAAATATATTTTTTATATATAAATCATTTTGAAAATATTTGTCTTTTATAAAATATTTTCAAATAAATAAAGAAATCATTAAAACATATTTAAAGGAATTTTCATTGATAATACATTGAAATTTTAAAAAGTATGATAGAAATAATATTGAAATACATTTTCAATATTATATATTTGAAAATTAATATTGAAACCTTGAAATCATTCAAATCAATTAATTTGAAAATTACCTTTTGAAAATATAAAAATATGGCATCAAAAATATTTTAAAATAATTTTTAAATGTAATATATTTTTGAAAACATATTTCATTGAAAATGACATTAAAATAATAATATTTCATGACTAGTAGGAAAAATTTTCTTCGAAAATAACCATGAAAACATACAAAAGAAAATTCAAGGATATGATTGTGGGGAATTCCATACATACCAAACATTCCTTTTTCACTGTAAATTGTTTAGAACTATTCCATGATAAAAAAATTACAAGGGGATTCCATTTGAAATCATTTTTTAATAATGTAAAACATGGGTAAAAATTCCTTTAAAAAAATGTATAATATTAAGAAATGTTTTAATTTTTTTAACATGGTTTGATGGAACACCGATTTCCATCCAAATAAATAGATAACATCAAATATTACAAACAAAATAATTGTCTTAGGTAAAAAAATAGTTGAAACATGTACAAAAAAACGTTAAATAATGAATTATTGAAGGAAAATAAAATCCTTGATTTTTCATGAGGTTTTGATTATAATATTTCCTCAATGTATAAATAATTATATGCAATCACGAAAAATAATGAGTTTGTATCAATAAACTGTTACCTCATTGGAAACATTAAATATTTAACCCCATAGGGAAAAAAATTAAAATAAGCTTATAATATCAAGAAAAGATGATAATTCCTGATATAAAATATAAATGTAATTATATAGACATCATATAAAAATTTAGGTGCATAATTGATTACATGTGTCAATGAAAGAAAATGGGGACAATCTAATTTACTGATTTGGTACCTCATGAATCATTACCTAATTAAAGATAAATCATAAAACAGATTAAAAAATAATAATAATTAATTATGATGATTAGTGAATAAATTCAATGTATTAAACACCCAAAAAAAGAAACGAGTGGTGAACATGGCATGTACCTCACAGATAATAAATAGTGATATGAGAAATCTATCACTATAAGTCTAGACATTCTTCGTACATATTCAAAACTATTAAATAATTAATATATTTTTATTAGTAATCTATGATAAAACTGTATTATTATATTTAATATCATATATACATTATTACTGACTAATATTTAATATTTGTTAACAATTAGATTTTCAGGTTGTATTTCAGATAATAACCCATTTTTTTTTGTACATTATTTGAATTCTTATTATCTTTTCCATTTAATTAGATCATGATTTATTTATTTCTACAATGTAAACCATCATATAAATATTATATATATTCAATATATAATTCTATATAATAATCAATAAAATATATAAAAAATTTAAATATATCATTCATTGAGATGGTAGGTCAAACGTGTGCATGAACGATGATTTTCTCTTATTATTGCATTTAATGTAAGAAAAAAATGAGGTATATTTATGTGTATTATAATTATAGAAGAATCATTATTTCACATTTACCATTTAATTTTTATAATCCCATCCATTATACATTCAATTTAATGTTTGAATGAATCACATTGATATGAGTCGGATGTACTCAACTAGTCATCATATGAAGTTATAACCTTCCCAAAAAATGCAAAGTAAGAGGTAATGTTTTATATAATTAAAAAAAATTATAAATACATCATAAATATTATATATATCTTATATGTAAAAATTAAATCATAATTACCACACATGATTGGTGGAAAAAGATAAAATGAATGACATTTTTTCCTGAGGCATTTATCCACTATACACACTTACATTAAGATTATAAGGCACCAGCCTTAAACCTTACTTAATCTTGAGTTATTACAAGATTACACATTGAGGATCTTTTCAGGTTTAGAGTTTTTGAGAATTAGATCATAAAACATGCATTACATTCCACATTTAAAGAAAGTGGTTTCATAAAGATAATATTCTTCATTCCCATCAATGGAAGCATATTTAAAATAAAACATGGCTTCATTCTTGACACTTCCTTGAAACTATCATCATATCATGTACCTTTCCCTTGACCTGTGAAAAACATTTCAAAAAAACATGGGATGAGCATAAAAAGCTCAGTATGGGTTATAAAAACATGGAAAGGAAACATGGGTACATATATACATAAGAGTGAAATCATACATTACCCATAATACATAAGCACATTAACATACCTCATCAAATCATGAGTAAATCATTGATATCATAAGACATAAAGGTAACTTTAGGCATTGATAACATTCTTACGTAGGGAGTAACCCTCTTGGTTACGCGTGGAATACCCATCACAGTATATTCCCTAAATCTCTTTGGAGAAACCTTAATGTTTCACTCCTTCACGTTACCCAATGCATTGAAGAGCTATATCGGGCTCACCCGCCCTTAGTTTATCACGGAACCACCCGTCTTCATAATAATGCCCAAGAACCATAACATAATCGTATCATATAAAACATGCATAAAGGAAACATAACCTTTCTACATTTCAATCACAATATATCAATACAACAAAAAAAAAACATTATGAAAACCATTTTCAATACCAAAATAAAAGAAAAGTAAAACATGGTATTTATTTTTCTTTTAAAAAGAAGGTATGACTTGTAGAGGAAGCCGAAACTCAAATAACGGTCACGACGGTGGAGAAGTCGTTGTCACCACATACGTACGACAAAAACATTCCCTTTTGTCGTTCAGTAAATGCTTCGTATAAAAAAGATTTCTTTTGAATAAACATAAAAGTCAAAGGGGTTTATACACCGTATAAAAGATAGTTGTGTATATAATAAAATATGCCTCAATGAAAGGAGATTGAGACGAAGTCCCATACCTCGTATCCGACTTGACCCGACCGTTCTATAATGTCCTGAATAATAAACTTGAGTTAATTTCTTCTTTCTTAAGAACCTTTTTCAAGGTCATTATTCCTTTTATATCACTTATTACCATGTCATGAACACTATGTATTTATTTAAGTTAATAACAGCCATTTTAACGATCATTAGTACTTGAGTAAAAAATAAGCCCTTTATAATTACATGTTGTTCATGTATTCATTATATCCAGAATGATATTAATTATTTGGATAACATATATATCATATATATTCGTCATATACATGTATTTATAACATTACATCACATTTGGAGGTAAGAAATGAAATGCACCGTTCATGGAGACGGTAAGCCTTACGTACGCATGAACGCTACTTGCATTTCTATTTCAAATTTTCTGGAATGGAATCATAATGATATAAGAGTATATTATAATTCCAGTATAATAAAATATATAATATCATTAACTTTATCCTTTACACATCCCACATATGGTATTAACGAATCAAATCACTTTCAGGGGGCGGTAGTCCGCACTTCCTAAAATGAAGATATCGTGTTTACCCATAATGGAAACCATAAAGGTATGCCCAAAATGAAAAAAAAAACAGAAGCTTAAGGAAAACATAAACATATTATATATCATATATAAAAATAGTGACATCATAATGGCAACCTTTGAAGGTGTTAAATGAGTATTGAACAATCATCGTTTCGGGAGGCAGAATTTCGCCATCCACAAAAACCGTATGTTCTTTAACCATTTGATGTAGTTGTGTGAGAGTGTAGCTCAAATAAATCTTATAACAACATCCTAGTATTTTGAAGATACTGTTTTTTTTACAAAAGAAGTAAATAAAAAGAGTTTAGGAGATTAGAGAAGCAAAATAAAACAAATGAACATGAGAGAATGAATTACCTTTAAAAGTGTAACTCCTTTTGATTTGAGGCTAAAGGCTTCCTTTTAAAGGATTCTGCCAAATGGAAATCCTCTAGGATGAGGATAGGGATGTGGAGAGAGTAAATGGGCAGGGGTTGGCCGAGCCAAAGGCTTGAGGAGTGTGTGAAATGAGGTAGAGGTGGGGGCCTTTTATAAGAGGAGAGGAGGGGCACTTTTGGAAAGTAAAGAAATATTACTTTATTTGAAAATGTGTTTTGGTTTTAAAAGGTCCCACTTTTAAATAATTTTTGGATAAGATGATACGGGTTCGAAATCCACTCATCCAATTGGGTTTGTCCATGTGTAGGTTTTAGATTTTTCATTATCTTTCCATTTAATTTAAATCGTTAGATAATGAGGTCATCGCTGCATCATCATGATGTCATAATTAATTTAATTTATTTAAAGTCTAAAAATTATAAAAAAATACTATGATGTAGGAAATCGTTTTATCTTTCCAATGGCTATTTATAATCAAAAATCTGATATTTATAACCCCATGTAAAAATTTTTTTCTCAAAACATATTATGTTTGTGTCATTTTTACTTTTACATTAAATAAAAAGTTATTTATGTCATTTCCCAACCAATGTGGATCAATGGGGTCCCCAAGTTGACCCATGTCTTTTCTTGGTCGTCCATGACACAACCAATGAGGGTAGGACATTTTTCAAGCTCATCTTATTTTATTAAAGCATTATTTTTTACCTTAAACTATACTAATTACCACTAATCCCGATTAAAAACTTAATAAGTTACTATTCAATAAAAATTTATTTTAATCCCATTGAACCAAATTTTACTTCTTAATGACAACCATGTATGTCGGATTTTTGAAATTAAAAACACAATGATGGAAAAATTTCATTTAAATGGAAAATCAGTTTTTATAAGTACCACTTAGTGGTTTCATTATTCATCAAAAATTGCAGTTTTTTCAGAAAATTACCAAAAATCCCCCTAATCTATATTTGATATTCCGAATTCAAAAATGAAGTCTATTTTACAAAATTCAAAACATAAAAGTCAAATTAATTAATTTAATAATTAATTCCCGCTGTCAGAGCAAATAGCGTGTTTTTATAAAACAATAAGTATCAAAAGATTGACTCTAGTTTAAGTCTAATTTTAAAGTGAAATTAATTCCAATGACCACCATTGGATTAAATGAAAAAAATATATTCTAATTTCACTTCAAAACCAATTCAAAACATACTCTAATTATATAAATAAATTATAGTAAAAAGTAGCTTTGAATTAAAATGCAGTATTTTTCACTATTCATTAAAAAATGAACATTGTCAAAAAAATACCAAATATTCACACAAAGTAAATTTTGATGTCCCAATAATAAAGAATAAGTTTATTTTGACAAACATATTTTATAAAATTGTCAAAAGATAGATTTAAAAAGGGTTTTCCATCATAAGGCAGTAAAACAATCTTTTAAGAATATTAGTGTATTCCATGCTTAAGATTGGATTTATTTTCATTTTAAGCCTCTAAAACACTATATTTATCATTAATAGACATAGATAAAAATATCTATTATTCATTACTTACTTGGGATGTTACATCCTTCCCCCCTTTAGAAAATTGTGTACCCGCAATTTATTTACTTATCGAATAAATGGGGGTACTTATCCCCCATTACATTTTCAGATTCCCATGTTGCCTCTTCAATAGTGTAGTTTTTCCACAAAACCTTTACATGGTGAATCAACTTATTCCGTAACACTTGCTCCATGTGGTCAAGAATCTGGACCAGTTGTTCCTGATAAGATAGGTTCTCTTCCAACTGAACTACCTCTGGAATCAAAACATGAGATTGATCTGGCATATACATTCTCAACATCGAAACGTGAAAAACATTGTGTACCTGAGATAAACTCGGAGGTAAAGCCACTCGGTATGGAACTGATCCATCTCTATCCAGAATTTTGTATGGTCCAACGAACCTTGGACTCAACTTTCCATTCTTACCAAATCTCATCACACTTTTCCAAGGAGAAACCTTGAGAAAAACATGATCACCTACCTCGAAAGATAGATCCTTCCTCCGGTTATCCGCATAACTCTTCTGCCTGCTCTAAGCTATTCTCATGTGCTTCTGAATCAGCTGAACTTTTTTTGCCATCTCTTCTACCAATTCTGGTCCCATCATCTTCCTTTCACCCACTTCATCCCAGAAAGCTGGAGTTCGACACCGCTTCCCATATAATGCCTCAAATGGATCCATCTATATACTGGAATGAAAACTGTTATTATATGAAAATTCAACCAAAGAATGATGTTGGTCCCAACTTCCCTGATAATCCATAGAACAAGCTCGTAGCATATCCTCCAATGTCTGGATTGATCGTTCTGACTGCCCATCTGATTGAGGATGAAATGTTGTACTAAAATTTAATTCAGTACCCAACGACTTCTGAAGGCCTTTCCAAAAGTTAGAAGTAAACCTTGGATCACAATCCGATACAATGGAGAGAGGAACTCCATGTAACCTGACTATCTCTTTAAGATACAAACGGGATAGTTGATCAAGAGAGAAAGTATCTCGTATAGCATGGAAATGAGCAGATTTGGTCAAGCGATTAACAATATCCCAGATTGCATTATTACCTCGAGATTTCTTCGGTAATCCAACAACAAAGTCTATGGATATATTCTCCCATTTCCACTCTGGCGCTGGTAAAGGCTGAAGCATCCCTTTCGGTAACTGTCGCTCTGCTTTAACCTGTTGACATGTCAAACACTTCATAGTAAAATCACCAATGTCTCTTTTCATTCCATCCCACCAGTAATACTCCCACAGATCTCTATACATCTTAGTACTGCCACGATGAACTGAAAACGGAGAACTATGAGCTTCACATAACAACTCTCTCTTCAACTGTGAATAACAAGGCACACATAATCTCTTCCCAAATCTCAAAACACAATCATTATCAATGTTGAATTTAGGAAACTTACCTTTATGAACCGGCTCTACCTTTTTCTGCAACTCACTGTCTTGCTTCTGTGCTTGCTTGATTCTATCTGATAGAGAAGATCTCACTGATACCTGAAACAAAACAGAAGGACTTCCTGCACCAACAACTTCTATTCCAAAGTTCATAAAATCCTTAACCAAAGGATCACGTTCCACATGCAACATTGTTAATGAAGCATTACTTTTTCGACTCAAAGCATCAGCCACTTTATTTGCTTTTCCCAAATGGTAATAAATTGTACAATCGTAATCCTTGATCAATTCCATCCATCTCCTCTGTCTCATGTTCAATTCTTTCTGAGTGAATATATACTTTAAACTTTTGTGATCAGTATATATTTCACACTTTAATCCATACAAATGATGCCTCCAAATTTTTAAAGCAAAAAAACAGCAGCTAATTCCAAATCATGTGTAGGGTAATTTACCTCATGAGTTTTCAACTGTCGTGAAACATAAGCAATTACCTGATCATTCTGCATTAGGACGCAACCAAGTCCTTTCAATGAAGCATCGATGTATATGACAAACTCACCATTTCTGGAAGGTTGTGCCAAAACTGGATCATTCACCAATCTTCTCTTCAACTCCTGAAAACAATCATCACATTCTTTTGTCCAGATAAACTTAACACCCTTCCGACTTAGCTTAGTCATTGGACTAGATAACCATGAAAAATTTCTAAAAAACCTTCGGTAATAGCCCGCCAAACCAAGGAAGCTACGAATCTCGGTTACATTTGTGGGTCTTGGCCATTCTTCCAAAACTTTTTTTTGCAGGATCAACAGTTATTCCATCTTTAGAAACAATGTGACCAAGGAAAGAAATTTGTTGCAACCAAAACTCACACTTGCTGAATTTCCCATACAATTTATTTTCTTTTAAGGTTTGCAAGATAACCCTTAAATGTGTTTCATGATCCTCTTTACTTTTAGAAAACACCAAAATATCATCAATGAAAACCACCACAAACTGATCCAAGAACTCATGGAAAATTCTATTCATTAAGTCCCTGAATACAGTAGGTGCATTGGTTAGCCCAAAAGGCATTACTACAAATTCATAATGGCCATATCTCATACGGAACGCGGTCTTCGGAATATCTGCCTCCTTTACCTTCAGCTGATGGTACCCCGATCTCAGGTCAATCTTTGAAAAAAACTGAGCTCCCAAGAGCTGATCAAACAAATCATCGATAAGAGGCAAAGGATATTTTTTCTTAATAGTGATGTTATTCAAGGCTCTATAATCAATGCAAAGTCTCATAGAACCCTCTTTCTTTTTAACAAACAAAACAGGAGCACCCCATGGTGATGTGCTAGGTCTAATGAAACCTTTCTCTAATAAATCTTCCAATTTATCCTTCAACTCTAAAAGTTCAATTTGTTCCATTCGATAAGGGGGTTTTGAAATTGACTTAGCATCAGGAACTATGTCAACAATAAACTCAACTTCTCGATCTGGTATTATTCCAAGAAACTCATCAGGAAAACCATCAGGATACTCATTTACCACAGGTACATCATTAATCTGAACAGTTCCTTTATTTCCAATGACGTGTGCTAGGTAACATTCATTTCCATCTTTTACAAGTTTCTCGGCCTCTTGATATGTTATCAAAAGTTAGAGTTCATTCTTGTAAACAAACTAAAAGACTTTCTGAAAAGAAACTTCTTTAGCTCTACAGTCAATCTTAGCATGGTAAATAGAGAGCCAATCCATACCCAGGATAACATCAAACTCTACTAGAGGTAGAACAATGACGTTTGCAAGTAGGTTCTTTCCACAGATAAGGATAGGAAGATTCTTATAAATTCTTTTTGCCTCAACATTTCCCCCAAGTGTTTTCACCAAAAGTTCAGGAGTCATTTCTTGAGATGGTATTCCCATTTTACTAGAAAAGGTTTCAGAGATGAAAGAATGTGTAGACCCCGAATCAAACAACACACTGGCATAATCTGAAAAAACAAAAAAAGTACATGATACAACTTCATTTGATGACCCGAAATCTGCTGAAGTAGTTGCAAAGGATTTCACCACCCCTTTCTGCTTGTAGTCTAACTGCTTCCCATCAATCAAGCTCTTTGTTGGACACTCGTTTGCATCGTGACCCATCTCATTGCACTTATAACACTTCACTAACTGTAAATAAAACTTGTTCTTACCTTCACCTTGATCCCTTTCAGTGCAATCACGAGCCTTATGTACCATCTTCCAACATCGGTAGCACTTTCAAGAATTCAGAAGACATTCCCCAGCATGCCTTTTTCCACATTTATCACAAACTGGAAACTTAGTTCTCTTACCATCAGACAATTTTGAAAAATTCTTACCTTTCTCCTGCCACCTCGGTCTCTTCTTCTGCTGGTTGTTATAGAACACTTGGTCATCGTAAATCTCCATTTCCACCTTCTCAGCACATCGAAAAAGCTTTTCATAACTTTTAAACTCACGAGAAGCTAATGCCCTTTGATATTTTGGCTTTAATCCTGAGTAAAAATGATTGATTTTACTATCAAGGTCTCGGATAAAATTTGGAGCATACCTTTCCAATCGAGTGAACCTTTCTTCATAGGCAGCCACTGAGTCTTCCTCTTTCCTCAATTCCAAGAATTTCTTTTCCATCATAAGTTGAACAGCCTTAGGAAAATACTTCTCAAGAAACATACCTTTGAATTCATCCCAGTCAAGAGCATCAATCTCATCAGCGTCCCTGATATTTTTAACCATAGACCACCACTGATCTGCTTCACCCTCCAAACGGTAAATAGCAAGACTAACCTTTTGATTGTATGAACACCCCATGAAATCAAAAATCTTCTCTAGTTCTTTAATCAACCCTTCAGCTAGCACAACGTCAGATGATCCTATGAATGATGGTGGATGTTGCCTCATGAAATGTTCCACCACTAACATGTTCCTATGTGGTTGGTCTGGCTAATCTCGTGTATGGATACCACCACCATTTATCGCTTGAGTCAACTGCGCCATTACTGCAACAACCTGTTCAGTTGCAATTCCGACCATTTCTGGATGTTGATTCGGAAGATTATTTCCTTCTGTTTGCCTTCCTAGCACTGCTTCCCTGTTTCCTCTGCGGAATACCATTCTGAACAAACATGTCTTAGATGAAGCAACATGGTAATATTTAAATTCTATATCAATTCAAAAAAAATGTTTTTGGATAATCATTTAATAGAATTCTAACTCCTAAATTTATCTAAACCGAACTCTGATACCAACTATAATGCCCCAACCTTAAACCTTACTTAATCTTGAGTTATTACAAGATTACACATTGAGGATCTTTTCAGATCTTTTCGGGTTTAGAGTTTTAGAGAATTAGATCATAAAACATGCATTACATTCCACATATAAACAAAGTGGTTACATAAAGATAGTATTCTTCATTCCCATCAATGGAAACACATTTAAAATAAAACATGGATTGTTTCTTGACACATCCTTGACTCTATCATCTTATCATGTACCTTTACCTTGACCTGTGAAAACATTTCAAAAACTTTGGATGAGCATAAAAACTCAGTATGGGTTATATAAAAAAAACATGGAAAGGAAACATGAGTTCATATATACATAAGAATGAAATCATACTTTACCCATAAAACATAGGCACTTTAACATACTTCATAAAATCATGAAAAAATCATAGAAATCATAAGACATAAAGGTAACTTGAGGCATTCATAACATTCTTACGTAAGGAGTAACCCTCTTGGTTACGTTTGGAATACCCATCACAGTATATTCCATAAATCTCATCGGAGGAACCATAATGTTTCACTCCTTCGCGTTACCCAATGCATTGGAGAGCTATATCGGGCTCACCCACCCTTAGTTTATCACAGAACCACCCGTCTTCATAATAATGCCCATGAACCATAACATAATCGTATCACATAAAACATGCATAAAGGAAACATAACATTTCCACATTTCAATCACAATATTTCAATCACAATATTTCAATACTACACAATAAAACATTGTGAAAACCATTTTCAATACCAAAAAAAAAGAAAAGTGAAACATGGTATTTATTTTTCTTTTAAAAAGAAGGTATGGCTTGTAGAGGAAGCAGGAACTCAAATAACGATCACAACGGTGGAGAAGTCGTTGTCGCCGCATACGTACGACAAAAACATTCCCTTTCGTCGTTCAGTAAATGCTTCCTATAAAAAAGATTCCTTTTGAATAAACGTAAAAGTCAAAGGGGTTTATACACCGTATAAAAAAAAGTTGGGTATATAATAAAATAAGCCCCAATGAAAGGAGATTGAGACGAAGTCCCATACCTCGTATCAGACTTGACCCGACCGTTCTTTAATGTCCTGAATAATAAACTTGAGTTAATTTCTACTTTCTTAAGAAACTTTTTCATGTTCATTATTCCTTTTATATCACTTATTACCATGTCATGAACACTATGTAATTATTTAAGTTAATAACGGTCGTTTTAACGATCATTAGTACTTGAGTAAAAAATAAGCCCTTTATAATTACATGTTGTTCATGTATTCATTATATCCAGAATGATATTAATGATTTGGATAACATATATATCATATATATTCATCATATACATGTATTTATAACATTACATCACATTTAGAGGTAAGAAATGAAATGCACCGTTCATGGAGGCGGTAAGCCGTACGTACGCATGAACGCTACATCCATTTCTATTTTGTATTTTCTGGAATGGAATCATAATGATATAAGAGTATATTTTAATTCCAGTATAATAACATATATATTATCATTAACTTTATCCTTTACACATCCCACATATGGTATTAACGAATTAAATCACTTTCAGGGGGCGGTAGTCCGCACTTCCTAAAATGAAGATATCGTGTTTACCAATAATGGAAACCATAAAGGTATGCCCAAAATGAAAAAAAAACAGAAACTTAAGGAAAAAATAAACATATTATATATCATATATAAAAATATTGACATCATAATGGCCACCTTTCATGGTGTTAAATGATTATTGAACAATCATCGTTTCGGGAGGCAGAATTTCTCTATCCACGGAAACCGTATGTTCTTTAACCATTTGATGTAGTTGTGTGAGAGTGTAGCTAAAATAAATCTTATGAAAACATCGTAGTATTTTTAAGATACTGTTGTTGTTACAAAAGAAGTAAATAAAAAGAGTTTAGTGGGTTGGAGAAGCAAAATAAAACAAATGAACATGAGAGAATGAATTACCTTTAAAAGTGTAACTCCTTTTGATTTGAGCCTAAAGGATTCATTTGAAAAGATTATTCCTAAAGGGAATCATCTAGGATGAGGAGAGGGATGTGAATAGAGTAAATGGGCAGGGGTTGGCCTAGCCAAAGGCTTGATGAGTGTGTGAAATGAGGTAGAGGTGGGGGCCTTTTATAAGAGGAGAGGAGGGGCACCTTTGGAAAGTAAAGAAATATTACTTTATTTGAAAATGTGTTTCGGTTTTAAAAGGTCCCACATTGATATAATTCGTGGATAAGGTGATAAGGGTTCGAAATCCACTCATCCAATTGGTTTTGGACATGTTTAGGTTTTAGATGTTTCATTATCTTTCCATTTTATTTAAATCGTTAAATAATGAGGTCATCGCTGCATCATCATGATGTCATAAATAATTTAATTTATTTAAAGTCTAAAAATTATAAAAAAAATACTATGATTTAGGAAATCTTTTTATATTTCCAATGGCTATTTATAATAAAAAATCTGATATTTATAACCCCATGTAAAAATTGTTTTCGTAAAACATATTATGTTTGTGTCATTTTTACTTTTACATTAAATAAAACGTTATTTATGTCATTTCCCAACCAAAGTGGATCCATTGGGTCCCCAAGTTGACCCATGGATTTTCTTGGTCGGCCATGACACAAAAAATGAGGGTAGGACATGTGTCAAGATCATCTTAGTTTATTAAAGCATTATTTTTTACCTTAAACTACACTAATTACCACTAATTGCGATTAAAAACTAAATAAGTCACTATTCACCAAAAAATTATTTTAATCCCATTGAACCACATTTTACTTCTTATTGACAACCATTTATTTCGGATTTTTGAAATTCAAAACACAATTATGGCAAAATTTCATTTAAATGGAAAATCAGTTTTTATAAGTACCACTTAGTATTTTCACTATTCATCAAAAATTGAAGTTTTTCAGAAAATTACCAAAAATCCACCCTAAGCTATATTTGATATTCCAAATTCAAAAATGAAGTCTATTTTACAAAATTCAAAACATATAAGTCACATTAATTAATTTAATAATTAATTCCCGCTGTCAGAGCAAATAGCGTGTTTTTTATAAAACAATAAGTATCAAAATATTGACTCCAGTTTAAGTCTATTTTTAAAGTGAAATTGATTCCAATGACCACCATTGGATTAAATGGTAATAATATATTCTAATTTCACTTCAAAACCAATTCAAAACATAATATAATTATATAAATTAATTAGATTAGAAATCGGTTTTGAATTAAAATGCAGTATTTTTCACTATTCATTAAAAAATGAACATTTTCAGAAAAATATCAAAAATTCACACAACATAAATTTTGATGTCCCAATCATAAAGAATAAGTTTATTTTGACAAAAAAAATTTATAAAATTGTCAAAAGATAGATTTAAAAAGGGTTTTCCATTATAAGGCAGTAAAACAATCTTTTAAGAAAATTGGTGTATTCCATGCTTAAGATTGGATTTATTTTCATTTTAAGCCTCTGAAACACTATCTTAATCATTAATAGACATAGATAAAAATATCTATTATTCATTACTTACTTGGGATGTTACAAAGATCATTACGCATTAGAAGAGAGGTTTCTGTAAGTGTGTGTGGAGAACAAATAATAAAAACCAATTAGTATATTTAGGATATTATGGTTATTATTTATTGATGGAATGTTAATAATATAGTTATTGGATAATAAAAATAAAACATGGGATCTTATAGAATAATGATACCTCTTCTTTAGGAAACAACTCTTTTTTTGCTACAAAGGACTTCCTTGGATGGATTTTGGAATAATGTGAGGACTATATAATGAATAGAGGGTTTTGGGAGATTATTGATTGATTGTTTTGGGTAATATAAAATGGGTGATAGTTTCAAATAAGTAGTAAGAGTGAGTACCTTTATATAGTGGACGAGGGTTCGGGTTGTGTAATTTTTTAAAAGGGAATTTCACCCATGTTTTTCAAATTTTCATTGGATCCAATAGTGTTCAAAATTTAATAAAATGGAATATATAGTCAAATATTATAAATATGGATTTTTGACCAGTTCCTATATCATTTTAGGCATTATGTTGATGACTTAGACATTTTTAATGATATGTTTTATCTTAATCTCGGAAATTAATTTTAATCACATTCACAAAATATTTTGGAAAAATATAATTTTCACATATTAAACAATATATATTGTGAATATTTATAAAATTGAACCATATTTGAAATTTAAAATCATTTATTTTCAAGAAAATAATTTAAAATTAGTCCAATAATAATATAGAAAATGCACGTTTTTAAAATAAAAATGTCAAAAGGATTGAAATAGTTCCCTTCATAAATTCAGTTAGAAAATTGATCCAATAAACTAAATTGGATTAATTGATTTTTTATCTTTCAGATTATATTATATGAAAAAATAAAAGAAAATTCACTAGATAGACAAATGAGATGAAAAATAATTTTTACATTAAATTTCATTTATATATCACTATTTATTAACAAATTAAACTTCATTAAAAAAACCATCCAAAGTAAAATTTTATTTTCGTCCTTAAAAAGTAAAGTTTATTTTATCAAGTAAAAAAATTTAATATGTTAATAATAATATATAAAAATTCTTATCCATTAAAAGTTGGGAATGTTACCCATTAGAAATTCATTATTTTTGTTTTCAAAAAATCATATTTGTTATTATCTTATAACATTAAAATATGAAGGAAAATTATCAAAAATATAGATTGAATATTAATTTATTAATATTATTTAAAATATTAATCATATGGTTGTATTTTTAATTTATTTAGAAAAACTAGTGTTTTTGTATAGAAGATCGTTTTAAATAAAAATGAAATTTATTTATTTTCAAATAGTTTATCCATTCACTTATTATAATTTATCAACGAAGGATTAATTATATATAAATTATTAAATGATATTTTCACAATTTAATTAATCGTATTTGTAATATAAATATAAATTACTCAGTTATAGCTATAGGAATATTTCCAAAATCAATTTAATAGTATATTGAACATCAGTAAAACCCCATCCTTACGTGTAACACAAGCTATCGAGGGGTCTAGAATATTTTGTATAACAAAAAAAATATTTTGTATAACAAAAAAACATAGTGTTCGTTGTACCTCAAGCTACACTATGTGTTTTTCATTGTGAAAAATTGACTTTTTGTTGTGTATGTTGAATATATAAATTGTTCCTTTCATAAAAAAGAAGATAAATTCAATGTTGTGTGAAATGAAATATATCAAAAATATTAAATTAATATAAAATATATATTTTAAAAAATCATGTTGTCATATGTAATTTTAAATAAATAATATTATAGTTTTTGATTCATATAATTAAAAAAATAATTTTTCTATGGTGAAGTTATTTATAGGGATTATATAATATTATAGGAGGTTGGAACTTTCATTTTCTCCTAAAAAAATCCTTTTATGAGATTGACTAATAAAAAGAATTAATTTGATTACATGAATTCATTCCAAATTGTGTTTTAGATTAATATTAATGTTTGTATGATCTCTTAATAACCCAAATTCCATGAGTAATTAATTTTTAATGGTACATATTTTGATTCAAATAATCAATGATTTGTTGTTTTATTAAAAACATTTATTTATCAAATTTGGATGAAGAAAATAATATTATCGTGATAATAATTATAATAAAAAAAATAAGATATGATGGTAGTAGTTTCCTCTTATATGATTATTTTGCAATCACCATCTTATATATTTTTTTGGTTTTCATGGATAGAACATTGTTGTATTATAACTTTTCCAAGAAATATTCATACCTGGGGTGATGACTATGGGATAATTTTTATTGGGAAATAATTTCTAGATAATCTGATTGAATAATCAATGGGGGTGAGATTATTTAAATTACTTCATCTTTATTTGACTGAAATTGATGGTGAACCATGTCCTTATTAAATTAATATTTATTTATTTATATAAAATTACTTCTGAAACAATTTACTAGGGATTATGAAATTGATGATTCGTGAGATTTTATTATTCATGATGATGCTCTACATGCCTGTTTAAAATGTGGGGAGAAAATTTTCATGTTTTAAAACTATTCAATTATTCAACAGAACCTCTATGAGGTGGTATTGTGTGATTTAAATTGATCATGTATTGTGTTTAATCGTAGTATTGATAAAATGTATTTCACGATGAATATTTTTTGTGTAAACAAATATAATGTGATCAAATGTTTATTTAATAGAAATATAACATTTCTAATTGTGGAGTGTGGATAAAAATTGATCATATTATATTTTCTTATAACAATTGAGTATTCTAGAATGGAAATAAAAGGGTATTCATGTGGACATTGTGACTAGTTTAACGGATGTCCCTATATGATATGATATTATTTTTTCTATAGATGGTAATATGTATAATTCATAAATTTTTTAAATTGTGGAATATAATTAGTTTATATTTTATAAAATATTTATGTTGTGTAAAGGTTTTGTTTGATGATTATTGTTAGATGGTAATTCTAACTAAAATACTCAATTTTCATCTATTCTTTAGAGATGGTTACAATGTGTCATGATACATAATTGTCTATTAACACAATATTATAATCTTATGGATATGGTCAGGCTATATAAATGATACCTATAATAGATTCTTTGTTCTGGGCTTATGTTTGGATATTTTTTGGATCTTAGTATATCAATTTTTATTGGTATACTTCTCATCTAATAAGTGTTATAAATTTTTTAATAGTTAGGAATTTGGGGAGAAACAAGGTGGTTAGACTTATAAATCTCTATTATATTAGGATAACATTTTTGGGTAAGAGAGTATTATATCAAAATATTTCAGAATATAGTGTTTTAGGATAAGATCATTCATAATAATTTGAGAATTAATTATCTTATATCAAATTTTTATGAATGTGATTAACTACCATTGAAATTTACTTTTTGTGACCAATAGTTTGTGACTATATACCCCCATCATGGGTATTATTATTATAGAATAGTATGTAAACAATAATCATTGTTTATTTTCCCTATGTTAATTAATTAATGTATTATTAATTATTATCATTGTGTTCTACTTCATCAAAAAGGATAATTGGATTATTACATATTCCATGTTTCCCATAATATTATGTATGTTCATGATATACCTTGTGTGGATTATTGGGGATATATTATTATAAATAAGATTTTATATTATTGTATGAAATAATAATTTTTTTAAATATAGTGTGAATATTTATTTTTGATATATTATTCAATCAGTGAAGGTTTGAATAAGGAAGATATTAATGAATGAAGATACATATAAGGATGAATCCTAATATAAAATGTAATATATTGAATTAGTTTCAATTTCTCTATATTTATAATGAAAAAATTTATTGTGATGTAGTTTATTTGACGTTGTTTACATATTTTCTTTAATAAATTAATATTTTTCTAGATGAAATTTTTTTATGTGTTAAAAATATATTAATTTGGAACATAAATTATTATGAGTTTTTGAAAATTTTGGAATTCATCATTTTGAATGTTACAAAATGATTTTGAGGATATATATAATTATTGGAGTTTTTTTTTGTTACATTATGTGATATAAACAATTGGGATAAATTTTTGTTATTTTATTTTGTATCTTGGAACTTTTGTAAATATAGAGTGTTGGAGGAATTTATTATAAATTTTTTTAATTTCAATATTTTATATATTTTTTATAAATAATCAGTTTAATAGTTAGTTGATATTTTATATATTATCAAGGAAATGGAATTTTAGAGTGACATGGATAGATATTTTATTTATGGACATCATATTAATTTTCTTTGAGTTTAGTGGGGTTATTAATTGGGAAGTTGATATGATAGATAAGGAAAAATAATTGTATGATTTATTTGTGTTATATAATTGAATTAATTTTAATATTAGTAAATTAATTATCCTTTGAATTAATCATCACTATAAAAAAATGTTGTTAAAGACTCTATATATCTTCCCTATTAATTATTTATTAAATAAAGAAATCATTTGTTACTAGTGTGTTATAGCATATCAAAGTGATATGAGTGAAGAATGATTCTAGATAACTGATTAGTGATAATCGTTGTAATATTAATGGATTACATCGTTTATCAAATTGAGGTAGGTAAATTTATACCCTTACTTATTTCTACATTTTATTTATATAAAGAATGTTTTTTAAAATATCCTTTGATGAATTTTATATAAAAACATGGAAAATCGGTCTCGGTAAAAAAATACCTTCTCAGAATCGAAATTTATAAATGGGTGAATATTGTCCAATTAAAATGATAATTATAAAAACAATGGATGGGATAACAGGTAAACTAAAAAATTATATATTTATAGGATTTTGAATGTGATTTATAAACACTATAAATGATATTATCAAAGTGATGTGATTATTTTTAAATTATTTTCCATGAATTATATTGATTATTTATCTAAAACTATCACTACTGGAATTTGCTATTTTCCCAATGGTAGTATACCAACGGTTTACTTAAACAGTTGGTATAGTGAGCCTTTGCCAACGGTTTAAGGAAACCATTGGCAAAGGGAATTTCGGTGGACCCTTTCCCAACGGTTCACTGGAACCATTGGGAAATGTGTTCTTTTGCCAACGGTTTTTATAAACCATTGGCAAAGGTTTCCCCCAAATTCCAGATCGTGATCTCCCCTCCCCATTCGGATAGAGCCCTAATCTATTCGCTCTGCTGCTCTAGCGAACCCCATCCGACTCCACTGCTCTCGCGAATCCGAACACCAGCACCCCCCATCCCAACAGGTACACCCCCATACCAATAGGTAAAATTTGATCTCAACCATATTGTTGTAGTTGTTTTAATGAATAGATTTTTTCCAGGTGTTGGTGGTTTAATTGATTATTGAAATTAATATCTAAATAGGATATTGTTTGTGTTTGTGAAGAATTCTTTAATGTTTTTGTATTCTATGTTTAGAAGGAGAGTGTTCAAAACATGTAAATCAGAGTTGGGGGAGGCTATCGTGAACGTTTACATGTTTTGGTTAATGGATTTTGGGAATTATGGATTGTGTTCAAACCAATTTGATATGTTTTGGATAATGGATTGTGGGGGTAGGGGGTGTCCACGGGGGTGGGTGGGGTGTCCACGGGGGTGGGCGGGGGTGTCCATGGGGGTGGGAAAGGTTGTCCACGGGGGTGGGTGGGGCTGTCTAGGGGGTGTGGGCTGTCCTAGGGGTCTGGGTGGGGTGTCCTGGTGGGGGAGGGGTGTGTGGGGTGTCCATGGGAGGTGGTATGTCTAGGTGGTGGTGGTGGGGTTGCAGGGGAGGGGGGTGTGGGCTGTTTGGGAGGGTGGGTGGGGCTATCCATGGGGTACGGGGTGTCCAGGGGGGTACGGGGGGGGGGGGGGGGGGGGGTTGTCGACAAGGGTGGACGGGCTGTCCACGGGGGTGGTCGGGCTGTCAAGGAGGGGTGGACGGGCTGTCCGAGGGGGGTGGGTGGGCTGGCCACGGGGGGGTAGGGGTGTCCAGGGGGGTGGGCGGGCTATTCAAGGGGGTGGGGGGCTGTCCATAGGGAGAAGGGGTGTCGATGGGGGGTGGGTGGGCTATCCACGGGGGTGGTTGGGCAGTCTAGGGGGTAGGGGGTGTCCATGGGGGTGAGCGGGGCTGTCCAGGGGGTGTGGGCTTTCCTAGGGGTCTGGGTGGGGTGTCCTGGTGGGGGAGGGGTGTGTGGGGTGTCCAGGTGGGGTGGTATGTCTAGGTGGTGGTGGTGGGGTTGCAGGGAAGGGGGTGTGGGCTATTTGGGAGGGTGGGAGGGGCAATCCAGGGGGTAAGGGGTGTCCAGGGGGGTACGGGGGTGGGCCGGCTGTCCACAAGGGTGGACGGGCTGTCCACGGGGGTGGTCGGGCTGTCAAGGAGGGGTGGGCGGGCTGGCCAGGGGGGTGGGTGGGCTGGCCACATGGTGTAGGGGTGTCCAGGGTGGTGGGCGGGGTATCCAAGGGGTGGGGGGCTGTCCAGAGGGAGAAGGGGTGTCGAGGGGGGTGGGTGGGCTGTCCACGGGGGTGGGCAGGGCTGTCCACGGGGGTGGGAAATGCTGTCCACGGGGGTGGGCGGGGCTATCCAGGGGGTGTGGGCTGTCATGGGGGTCTGGGTGGGGTGTCCTGGTGGGGGAGGGGTGAGTGGGGTGTCCAGGGGGGTTGGTATGTCTAGGTGGTGGTGGTTGGGTTGCAGGGGAGGGGGTGTGGTCTGTTTGGGAGGGTGGGCGGGGCTATCCCGGTGGGGGGGGGGGGGGGTACGGGGTGTCCAGGGGGGTACGAGGGTGGGCGGGCTGTCCACAATGTTGGACGGGCTGTCCACGGGGGTGGCTAGGCTGTCAAGGAGGGGTGGGCGGGCTGTCCAGGGGGGGTGGGTGGGCTGGTCACAGGGGGTAGGGGTGTCCAGGGGGGTGGGCGGGCTATCCAAGGGGGTGGGGGGTTGTCCATAGGGAGAAGGGGTGTAGAGGGGGGTGGGTGGGCAGTCCACGTGGGTGGTTGGGCTGTCTAGGGGGTAGGGGGGTGTCCACGGGGGTGGGTGGGTTGTCCACCGGGGTGGGCGGGGCTGTCCACGAGGGTACCCTACTAATATGGTTATGGGATGAGGCATGCTCTGATGTGATAACACATTATGTTCTTGTTGGTTTTGCATTTTTTAAATAACACATTAGTATGTTTTTTTCACATGTGTAGTTGATACCATGATTATTTTCTTCCTTTATCGTTTACTTAAATGTATTTTCTATTAAATTTCAATCCTATTAGTGGTTGTGTGTTTGAGAACTCCCCGGACAACCCCCGTCATTCTTGGACCATGGACAACCCCCCATCCCCCTTGGACCCCGAACACCCCCCAAACACCCCCCAGACAGCCCCGCGGATAGCCCCCTGGACAACCCCCCATACAGCCCCCAACCCTCCACCCTGGACCCCGGATAGCCCCCCGGGCAGCCCCCCAGACAACCCCCCCCCCCACCCTCCCCCTTGGACCCCTGACAACCCCCCAAACACCCCCCAGACAGCCCCCTTAACAACCCTAGACAACCCCCTGAACAACCCCTGAACAACGCCCTAAACAACCCCCAGACATCCCCTTGAACAACCCCGGACAACCCCCTGAACAACCCCCAAACACCCCCCGGACAGACCCCGCACAGCCCCCCGACCCTCCTCCTTGGTCCCCGGACAGCCCCCCAGACACCCACCGGACAATCCCCCCGGACAGCCCCAGCTGACAGCCCCCTGGACAGCCCCCCGTACAGCCCCCAACCCTCCACCCTGGACCCCGGATAGCCCCCCGGACAGCCCCCCCCCCCACCCTCCCCCTTCGACCCCGGACAACCCCCCAAACACCCCCCGGACACCAGAACTGCGTTGTCGGTCGCCGCAGGCACATGGCACGACCAATTGGAGTTCCGTCTGCTCGACCAATTCAAAAATCACTCACCCGCATTTTTCGTCTGATTTCAGGCCATTCCGACTTCGTTCGGCCCATTTGGACCCCCCCTCACGTGCGTTTACGAAGCGCGCACATCACTTAAAATACGAATATAGAGTCGTACCGTGCAAACCGCACGTCCGATTGACGTGCCGTCTGCGCGTACACGTCACGAATAATAATTAGAATGTTGCATGGTGTTTCAGATCAATCCGAGGTCGTCCTCTATGAATTTGACCGTTGGACGCCTGTTTTGGCCGTTTATGACACCAGAACTGCGTTGTCGGTCACCGCGGGCACACGGCATGTCCGATTGACGTTACGTCTTCTCGAACACATCATAAATCACTCTCCCGTATTTTTCGTCTGATTTCAGGCCATTCCGACTTCGTTCGGCCTGTTTGGACCCCCCTCACGCGCGTTTACGAAGCGCGCGCATCCCTTAAAACACGAATATTGAGACCTACCGCGCAAACCGCATGCCCGATTGACGTTCCCTCTACGCGTACACATGACGAATAATAATTATAATGTTTCACGGTGGTTTCAGGTCAATCCGAGGTCATCGGCTATGAATTTGACCTTTGGACGCCCGTTTTGGCCGTTTATGACACCAGAACTGCGTTGTCGGTCACCGCGGGCACACAGCACGTCCGATTGACGTGCCCTCTGCTCTCCCACTTCATAAATCACTCACCCGTATTTGTCGTCTGATTTCAGGCCATTCCGAAATCGTTCGGCCCGTTTGGACCACCCTCACGCGCGTTTACGAAGCACGCGTATCACTTAAAACATGAATATTGAACCGTACCGCGCAAACCGCACATCCGATTGACGTTCTGTCTGCACGTACACGTCACGAATAATAATTAGAATGTTTCACGGTGGTTTCAGCTCAATCCGAGGTCGTCCGCTATGAATTTGACCGTTTGACGCCAGTTTTGGCCGTTTATGACACCAGAACTGCGTTGTCGGTCACCGCAGGCACATGGAACATCCAATTGACGTGCCCTCTACTTGAACACTTCAGAAATCACTCACCCGTATTTGTCGTCTGATTTCAGGCCATTCCGACTTCATTCGGCCCGTTTGGACCCCCCATGCTCGTTTACGAAGCGCGCGCATCACTTAAAATACGAATATTGAGCCGTATCGCGCAAACCGCACGTCAGATTGACGTGCCGTCTGCGCGTAAATGTCACTAATAATAATTAGAATGTTGAACGGTGGTTTTAACTCAATCTGAGGTCGTTCTCTATGAATTTGACCTTTGGACGCCCGTTTTGGCCGTTTATGACACCAGAACTGCGTTGTCAGTCACCACGGGCACACAGCATGTCCAATTGACGTTTCGTCTGCTCGACCACATCATAGATCACTCTCCGGTGTTTTTCGTCTGATTTCAGGCCATTCTGACATCGTTCAGCCCGTTTGGACCCCCCCTCACGCGCATTTACGAAGCGCGCACATCACTTAAAACACGAATTTTGAGTCGTACCGCGCAAACCACACGTCCAATTGACGTGCCGTCTACGCATACATGTCACAAATAATAATTAGAATGTCGCACGGTGGTTTCAGCTCAATTTGGAGATGTGGTGTGGCTGGCACCACTCAAAGTGGCCGTCTTTTGTTTCAAAAGGACATCATTTTAAGTGAAAAGCATCTACTGACATACGGAAAACCGACCAAACACATTCCGAATCTATTGATAATTTATCCCCACAATCCAAGGGTCATATGTGACGCGTACGAGCCAACCCGTGATGAATCTGAGTCACAGTGTGTCCAAGATAATTCTAAGTGACTCTCTTTTGTTTAAAATGGACACTATTTTAAGTACATACGGAAAAACGACCAAACGGATTCAGATTATGTTGAAACTTTAGGAGAATGATCCGTGGGTAATATGTGACGTGTATGAATCATCCCCGCCTCAATACGACATGCAGTGCGGCTGACACCACTCAAAGTGTCCGTCTTTTGTTTCAAAAGGACGTCATTTTAAGTGAAATGCATCAACTGAAATACGGAAGAACAACCAAACGCATTCGGATTCTATCGATACTTTAGCACAATGATCCATGAGTCATATGTGACGTGTAAAAGTCAACCCTGTCTTAATCCGAGATGCGATGTGGCCGACACCGCTCTAACTCTGTCTCTTTTGTTTAAAATGGACATGATTATAAATGAAAAGAACAACTGGCATACGCAAAACCGACCATACGCATTCGTAATATTTTGATAATTTATCACAACGATCCATGGGACATATGTGACATGTATGAGCCAAACCGGGATGAATCTGAGTCGCGGTGTGGTCAGGATTAGTCTAAGTGTCACTCTTTGGTTTAAAATGGGCAACATTTTAAGTACATACGGAAAACTGACCAAACACATTCGTTTTCCATTTAAACTTTAGGATAGCGATCCATGGGTCATATGTGACGTGTACGAATCAACCTCGCCTCAATTGGAGATGCGATGTGGTCGGCACCACTCATAGTGTCCGTCTTTTGTTTCAAAAGGACGTCATTTTAAGTGAAAAACATCAACTGGCATACGGAAAACCGACCAAACGCATTCAGATTGTGTCGATACATTAGCACAATGATCCATGGGTCAAATGTGACATGTACGAGTCAACCCTGCCTCAATCTGAGGTGCGGTGTGGCCGGTATCACTTCACGTGTATTTATTTTGTTTAAAATGGACATCATTTGAGGTAAAAATATATGGTATAGAAAAAACTGATCAAATTATGAATTGAATTTCGGAATCCACATATAATTGTCATCTAAATTTTAAATTTAATTTTATATGAATTATGTAAGTTTATAATTACGTTATGAATTCTAATTTAATTGTCATCTAAGTGTGGTCGGGACCACTCTAAGTGACTTTCTGTTATTTAAAATGGACAACATTTTAAGTACATACGGAAAACTGACCAAACGCATTCGGTTTCCATTGAAACATTAGTAGAAAGATACATGGGTTATATGTGATCTGTACGAGTCAACACCACCTCAATCCGAGGCGTGGTGTGGCCGGCACAACTCAAAGTGTATGTCTTTTGTTTCAAAAGGACATCATTTTAAGTGAAAAACATCAACTGACATACGGAAAACCGGCCAAACACATTCGGATTGTGTTGATACTTTAGGAAAATGATCCATGGGTCATTTGAGATGTGTAAGAGTCAACCTCGTCTAAATCCGAGACGCGGTGTTGCCGGGACCACTCTGACTGTTTCTCTTTTGTTTAAAATGGACAAGATTATAAGTGAAATAAACAACTGACATATGAAAATCTGACCAAATGAATTCGGAATCTGTTGAAACATTAGGAAAACGATTCATGGGTCATATGTTACGTGTACGAGTCAACCATGCCTCAATCCGAGTCGCGGTTTGGCCGAGACCACTCTAAGTGTATCTCTATTCTTTAAAATGTACTACATTTTAAATTCATACGGAAAACCAACCAAACGAATTCTGATTGTGTTTATATTTTAGCACAACAATCCATGGGTCATTTGTGATGTGTACGAGTTAACCCCGCCTAAATACGAGGCGCGGTGTGGCTGATACCATTCAAAGTGTCTCTCTTTTATTTAAAAAACACATCATTTTATGTGAAAACAACAACTGACATACTGAAAACCGACCAAACGATTTCGTAATTTGTTGATACTTTAGGACAATGATCAATGAGTCATTTTTGACGTGTACGAGTTAACCTCGTCTCAATCCGAGGCACGGTGTGACCGGTATCATTCTAGATGTATGTATTTTGTTTAAAATGGATATCATTTCTATTAAAAATATATGGTATATGAAAAACCAATAAAATTATGAATTGAATTCCGGATTCCACATATGATTGTCATCTAAATTTTAAAATGAATTCTAAATGAATTATGTATGTTTATAATTATATTATGAATTCTACTTTAATTATGGATGTGTATATTTTCAGGATGCATTATATGTGTTGGTTGGTTGGTTTGCATTATTTTTATGTGTTGGTTTGTTCTCTATATGTATGCATTATATGTGTTACAGGTACAATAATTGGATTGAAAAATGAATTGAAAACGAGGGCATAATTGGATTTAAAATTGAATTGAAACCGAGGGTGAATGCCCAAAAAATAGACCTGCTGTGAAATTTGTAGGCTGTTGTGCAGTTTGCGCAGCAAAGCCTATGCCAACGGTTTGAAAACCGTTGGCATAGGCTCTATGTAGCTGTTTTTACCAACAATTCAAGGAACCGTTGGTAAAAACACCCTATCCCAACGGTTTGAAATCGTTGGGATATCCTGTTGAATGGTTGTTTTTACCAACGGTTCATAGAACCATTGGGAAAGAAAATTATCTGTTGACTTCCCAACGGGCCAAACCGTTGGGAAAGGCCTTTCCCAATAGTTTGGCAGAAGTGTTGGGATAGGTTGATTTTCTCTAACATTTCCCAATGGTTCTTTGTAAACCGTTGGGAAAAGCCTTTCCCAATGGCTTACTTCCCCGAGGTTTGCAGAACCGTTGGTATAACATATACCAACGGTTCTGCAGCCTTTCCCAACGGTTCTAAACCATTGGGAAATGCTATATTTTCAGTAGTGAATGGTAAGATAAAGAAAACAGTTTTCAGAAGAGAGGTGATGATTTATTAACATTTTCTCGAGACAAGTTATATGTATATTGGGTTATAGAAATTTATATAAAGGAATTTAAATTATTTTATTATAGTTTAGAAATAACTATTAATTAGTTAAATGATGTCAATTTCATATAGAAATATGGTTTAACCTATAATAAGAAAATTGGAATTCAAGTATTCTAAAACATTTGGTGGTGTAAAAACATAAAATGTCAAAGAAATTTTTGAATGGGGGACACCAAATCCAAAAAATGGGTCTTGATGATTACTATTTATGTATATATTTCTACAATATTTTTATGGGGTTGGGTATGTTATCTCAAATGATGTAGCTAATATTACTTGGAAGATATGCATGGATTTAAATTTTTGGATATTACTTTTGTGAGAATATTGATTTTCCATATTAAATTTATGTTATTTTTAAGTGTTTCATCCATTCAAAAAGTACATTCATTATAGATATTACAGAAAATTATTACAGATAGATATTTTGGAAGATGATAGAATGATAAAATGTGATTTATGTAATGTAGAATCAAATACAGATATAGGATGTGATTCAAATATGGGGTGTGGTGGTGGTAATACTTATATTCAACGATACTATTCTAAGTATATATGTATATTATGATATATGATGAGGTATTCAAATGTATATTGTAATGATTTTTAGTATTAGATAATTTACAAAATTTCATTCGATTATTCACAAACCATGTTCATGTTAATTTAATTACAGTGTTTTGGATTATATTATACTGGGTTTTCTCAATATTTTAGTATAGGTCATACCACATAATTTCCAAATGTACATACATAGTGATTACAGAAAATAATTAAGGGTAAATATTGATGTTTACTTATGGTTAATTCTAGGTAATAAAAATGATGCTTCTCGGTGATATATGTGATTCTTGATGGTTATATATCTTATAGTTAAAAAACATTTGTCCTATATTTTCATGAATTTAGATTGGTAATAATATTTTGGGTACGTAAAATGATTCCTTTAGGTGATTATTAATAATTTATTATCTGTGTTGATATAAATTACAATAGTTCATAATGAGAGGGACTAGATATTTATATTTCAACAATATATTTATGTTTGTAATTATTTGCACAAATTGTATATTTATATTATTTAAGTTGTGATGTGACCACATTATCTTTTATTCTAGAACAAATAAATATTCATGGGTAAAAATTCCCAAAATCATATAGGATATATAGGTCCTTTGATGTTAAGAAAATTTATTTTCTATATCTTTTTTACTTATGACTATATTTCGAATTTACATTTATGGGCTTTGATGTTGGAAGCTATAATGAGACAACTAATTGGAGTTTCTTAAATTGGAAACCAAATTGTTTTTTCATAATAATCATGTTATATGATATATAAATAATTAAATAATAACATTCATGGTGAGGTTTTTTGTGAGGTGATTTTAGTTTGACAATTGATATTTATTAGTGGTAATTTTGTTTATCTCATCACCACACAACTCCATTTAGTTTTTTTAATAAAATTTACAGGTGTTTTACTATGAGGGGAACCTACATAATACTTTGAAAAGGATATCTTGTTTATCTTCATAGTTGGAATATTCTATTGTGTAAAAATCTCAAGAATATAATAATATAATTTTATTTTAAGTAAAATATTTATATATAACCTTATATTTTTTAATTTACTGTGGTGAAATAGTTCCCATATTATATATAATTGATACAAATTTTTTTATTGGCCAATCACAATCTAAATTGAGTTATGTTTTTAGGTAAAACTCAGTCTCATTTCGAATGCTAACGGAGTCCCAACATAGTGGGTTCTTATTTTAATATCATCATATTAAATTTCTACATTCATGGATTATCCAAAAATATATATTTGATATTTATTTCCATACATTTACATTATTTCATGGTGAATCCATGATATGGGAGTGTCTATTCCAATATATTTTTTAAATGTACCTATATTATAACATTCATAAAAAATTACATGATATAGTTATTTCCCATTTTATAAATTTTTTATCTTAAACATAATAAAATAGTTAAACCATTTCTAATATAAATATTTGAATAGAACTCCTATGTAAAATGATGGATGTTTATTTTGTGACTATGCACATTTTTTGTCTTGAAATGTTAGATCCCACATTGTCACAAATTTTTTATATAAATATTTTAACTGATTATAAATCATTACATGATTCAATATAGATAATTATTATTTATATTTAATTAAATAACAAATAATAAAAACATTATACATGGTTCTACCAATACCCTTTAGTTACTGGTAATGATTAATATAGATTACATTAATAATTTTGTTCAAAATAAACCTATGTAATATAATAAAATTATTAAGTTAATATGATTATATTAAAATTATTTATTAATTATTATTATTATTATTATTATCATAATAATGATTATTTTGAAAATATTTTCTTCATATCAACCATCTAGAACCCCACTCGGGTTGGTGGTATGCCACAAGCGATGCTACATGACTGAAACCAATAGGCCACGATCTAGTAACTAGGACTAATTAGGTATAACACACGTATGGGAGGCCTTATCCAATTGCAGTTGTATACCCACAATAACTAATAAATATCCATAAATAATAATGAAATATTGATAGTAAACAAGTGGAATAATAATCACATGAACAACAGCAAGAACCCCCCCCCCGTCAAATATGTCATAATGTAGCCAATGTATAGGGTGTAAAATACATTCCAGTTAATCGACTAAAGTTCTAACCTAATATTAAGAGTGAAAATACTCATAGAATTAAAGCACCATCCAATCCATGAATCCTAATATAATATCCACTATGTGATAATAATAACCACCTTCACCAGTTCCGATTAGAGCTCTTATGTATATCCAATCTTGTGGATAAGACACAAAATATGTCAAAAAATCCAATGTATGGGTGATTATATACATACTCAACAGGAAACCCTAAATTAATCGAGTATAGTGTCAATGATAAAGTAATACAAAAATAAAAACCAAGGAGGAAATAATTTTATAACACCGGGATATTCTAATATAAGGATTCTTGTAGTAGTTTAGAATCTCATGATGTCTAACATACATAAAACACAATACCCTGAACATCTGATATAGAAATATATATGAAATAAATTTTAGTATTTTATGGATGATAAATAATCCATACCACATTTTTCTGGATGAAATATAAATTATATATGATTACCTCTATCCTATATGAAAACATTGGTTAAACAAAATTTCAACTCTATAAATAGATGATCCTTGTCCCATATATTTGGATGAAATACCTAACTCTATCAGATTAAAGTAGTAATGGATAATAACCTCCAACTAACATTGGTGAAATACCACTCCCTAGGAATATCCAAATCAAAATTAGTGAGATACCAACTCCCACAGGTAATGAATATGGGAATATCCATGTTTGACTTAGGTATCTCTGTTAAAGTGGATGTACACAACTTCACAAAGTGGTATATGGTGTTTCGCCTCATCCATATGGAAATATTGTTTTATCCCAAAAGTAATATATTATCCTCTATGTATGGTATATAGATGACTCACATTACACTTCATGTCTGTAATGGCACTCGATATACACCCAGTCTACTATATTTTGGTCTTTATAGGGTTATGTTGTGTGTTTCCAAGAATAGACGACATATAGAGCCACACAACACCTTAGACATGTAAAATCGATACACACCAACATAAATATATATGGTTCTATGTCATGTGACTATATGTCATTTCATTGTGATATTAAACACCCCTAAAAAACCTAGTAGCCACATTAGTGAGATACAAGTTACAATCTTCAAAAAAATATTCATTGTATTCAAACATTATCTAAAAAAACAACATAATGATGTTTCTTCAATTTCCAACACAACATTTATCGATTCAATATGAATCATGCAGGTAAATCCAAAAAATATTTGTACCATTATTAATTGAAATCAATAAGTGATATTCTATCCATTCTTCATTAGCTAATTCAACTTCCAATAATCCAATAATTTCAGTCACAATAGTTAGAAATTCCATCATCATCGATTAATCCATTGATATTTTTTAATTTTGATTGATCCACCATAATTCCATAGTAAATTATAAAAAAACAAGAACATAAATATCTAGAACCCTTGATTGACAGTGAAATGACATGGGTTCCTCAAGAATATTAGAAACATCATTCAACCTTGTTGGTGATGAACGTATGAAGAAATTAGGGAGAAAACTAGAAAACATAAAATAAAGAAATATTTCTAGGTTGTGTTTTGTTTGAATCCATTAATTTATATAAATTAAATATATCTTGGATGAATCAATTTTTTACTGTTATAATGTTGATAAATATAATATACATAATAAAATGTAAAATAATAAATAAAAGGCTTGTAGATCACCAATAGTAGATTATATTGTATAGTAATAATCCATAATCCTATATATGTCAAATGCATAGGTGTTATAATATAAAAATTCCTTACATTACGAATGTATTGATCATTGATAACATGAATATCATAGTGTTTGAAAAAATACAATATCTATATTCTTTCTTAGTGAATAAAAATACCTAATTTGGGTCATATATGTTGAATATATTCTCGCTTTATTTTCATAAATTATATTATTCACCAATTAAAAACATTTTTTTCAAAAAATGTTAAATTTGTGTTTTGATTAATATCAATATCAATGAAATTCCATAAAATTCTAAATTACGATAACAATCTATAAAAATGAATTTATAAAGATGAACATGATCTTTGGATTGCTTTTTTATTCTATCATTATTCTAAATTATTATTTTAATTTTAATTTGATAATTAATCTTTGAAATATCATTCATTAATTAATATAAATTTTAGTGGTTTGAATTCTTATGTTCCTTATGAAATATTAATTTCACCACACCCTAAAAAGGTTGATGGAATACCTTAGTCAAGAGTGTGGCATATTCCAAGACCGGTCATTATCATATGAATGTTCATCCATTGATTGAATTAGAATTATTGGAAGAATATATAATAAAGAGAAGAGAGGAAAATTAAATAAAATAAAAGTATACAAATATATTTGATTGGAATATAATGGGGGAAAATTGAAACACCAATTAATTCCACTCTCATATATCATAAATATAAAAGAAAATATAATAAATTACCTATGAACACCTTTACTCCCTTAAGACAAGAGTCATGACAACCCCACATTATCATGAGTAAGAGATCACTTGGTTGAATGGGAAAAAAGAAAAAGGAATCAAGATAATCCCAATAACAAAAATGTGGAAGATTGAGGAAGATGAAGACATATAATTGATATATAAATGAATATAAATTAAGGTATAAGTGAGATAGATAGAAATAAAATGAATATAAAATATACTAAAAATGAAATGAAAATAAAATTGGATAACAAGATTAAATTATAATAATAATTAAAATAATAATTAGAAGAAGAAAATAATAATAATAATAATATTAAGTATAAGAAAAAGAAATGTGGGTGATAATACATTAAAAACATTATTAATATTTTTAAAAGATTTTAAATTTAAATGAAATAAATTAAAAATAAAATCAAAAAATAAAGTTAAAAACAAAAAAGAGCATCTTCATCAACAATAAAATCTCACTTGTGTTCCCACCACTAGTAAAATTGGTTGAGGCCTATATTAATAAGAAAGGACAATCTCAACCTCTTGATTAATTGATTAATGTAAAATATTTAAAAATATAATATAAAAATTTCATATCAGATATTCATGTTGGATTGATTGCCTTCAAAACTGGAGAACGAACCCTAGGTAATGGGGATTTTATAAATTTAGTCTCGACCAATGGTTGATGAGTATATCTTCAAAGATACATGAGCCTGGATTGGAAATTACATGGAATTGAAGGTAATTATGGCCTGTCTAAGTGGTGTTTCAGTGTGGTATATGACAATGATTCCTTCTCAACCCCTCTAGACTTTTTAGTGGCTGGAGTGAGCTTAAAATGGCATTGTTGGGGTCAGTAGAGGTGTAACAGGTGAGCAAAGGTGTACCCAGTCCTCAACATGGAGGTAGGGACCTTGTCAGAGATCAAATGTGATTAGCCATAGAGCATCTCCGTAGTTACCCATTTTGATAACTGATATTTGGTGGCAGAGGATGGTAGAGCCATGTGTCCAAGAGGAGCTAAGGTGTGGTTAAGTTTGAGTGATTTTTGTATAGGTAATTTGAATTGTAACAAAGATAACATGCTTCCAAAATCAGAAATAAATATAGAATAAGTGAGTGTTTAAATTATATCATGTCGACTACCCAACTGATATTCATACTCTAGGTATAGGCTCCCGTTACACATTTTGACACATGGTCTGATCCACACCTCTTGGACTCTATGGTTTTTCACCCACCTATACCTATATGATTATAATATAGTCCCTCTTCTACACCGTCTAGATTGTGATGTCCTTCCCCTACATTATTCTTGGATAGTAGGACCTACAAATGAATGGTTCATTTTCCACTTGTCGGGTTGTTGGATTGACAACTATATATTTCTGTTAATCTCAATGCATTTTTTATAAACTTAAAAATGTTATATTACTAATAATATAATTATAAATAAAATTAATAAAAAAAATAAATACTTTTTTATTTAAATAACTCTATTTTAATTAATTGTTTATAAATACCCAATTCTGAATAACAAATTCTATTATATATTAATTTTAATTTATAAAAATGGATAATAATTAGAATATTACAAAAAAGTGCATAAAATTTGATTTTGTAAAATAAACCTACACATAATCTATGTATGTTCTCATGAATAACATATAAATGTTGAATTTAATGGATACAAATGTTACTATTATTGAATTTATAAATCAATTAAATAAAACAATTATCAATTTCAAATAAAATTTTATAATACCATTGAAAATACGAATTCAATTTCACATTTTCTACAGAATAAATCTACTCATATATTTTAATTTTTCTATTTTCTAAATTTGTGGAACTCTTCCTTTAATCCATTTAATTTCATTGATTTAGTATTATTAAACATGCCAATTCATGACTTAACACTACATTGTAACATCTCACAAAACACCCAAGATACAATCCTAGTGGATTTTTTATCATATCATGAGAATAAGATCCTCATAAATATGCTTGTTAAGGAACAATATTCTAAAAATTGAAATTCAAAAATACACATAATGCCATAAGAAATTTTCAACCATGGATATAATGAACATGATGCTTAAGGAGTGTAGGAATTGATGATTAAAAATTAAGGATCATAGGGATATGATTGTCTCTTAATGTATAAATAATGATATCAAAAGAAAATTAACAATTAAATTATCCCTATAACAAAATATCATATTTCCTAAGATAAAATTGATTTTATCAATATTGAAATAATATAGAATTATGTTCACCTTAATGAATTTTATTCCACATTTAAAACATTATTGAAATTATTTTTCAATATTTTCTTTAATATTTAATCATTAAATAAAAAACACGTTTACCACCTAATTCCATATAATAAATGTTATTAGTCTAGGGGTGGTGACTGTTGATACTCCTACATCGCAACTTATATTATATTATTTTTTTTTTATTTTTTGAATAAGAAGTTACTATAAAAAGATGTTAATAAGTCACACACCATTGTAAATACCGATTATTTGAACCCCCAAAATGTTTACTTACAATTTTTTATCATATCAACAATTATCTTTTTCACCACACATGAAAACATTAGAATATCATAAATATAATATGAGAATATTTGGATGGGAAAAAAATTACATGAAACATGGGAAATTCATATAATGGTCATTCATATTCTCTATGAGTTTAATAGAGATTAATGTAAATGTGGTCTCAAGGATAAAGGATTTGTAATATATTCATTAATCGTTTTAAATATATATTTTCACATTCATTGTCTTTGAATGTTTCAATTCATGTTTATATATGTGTAAAATCCCATGATCACTCAGTAGGTATATTTATGAATAAATAAAAAGTAGTTGGTCTATAAATAATCTTTGATATGATACATTTTCATTGGATAATTCACTCATGTTATGAATAATAATAATAATAATGAATTCACATAAAATTCGTACATTTTATGATTGAAAATGATTGTGGAATATTATTTAATAAATCATAAAATTCCCTCAAACACTGATTCCTTATATTAATATCAAGGATTTAATTTAATAATTTAATTTTCATGTTTAATCTTTCAAATTGATTAAAATTAAAATATAAAATATGACATCACATTAAATTATTCTTGATAAACTCATGTCTCAATTATAATTCAAGAAAATAATACATTCAAATGTTTGCATGAAATATTTAGTTTAGATATATAAAAAATATATAAAAATATATGGAGTTTGAAAAATATTCATTAAAATTTTACACCATTTTAAAATGAATATTTTGAACCTCCTATTTAAAAATATTCTTACAGGATTCATTATGGTATCTTAAACCAAAAAAACAATATAAATCATTTATTCACATTGATCATTTTACTTATTCTAAAAATGAACTAGGGGAGTGGATTGCATGCAAAAAGAAATAGAAAAATAGAATAGAAAATAATATAATGCATATTAATATAATTATTTTTCTGGTCCCCCATGTTTTCCTTGGCATATTAATACATCCTTATTAATGTACCCTCTATTATCCATAATTTCATTGTCGGTGGATATTCTTAGATTTTAACCACCACATGTAGAATTTGACAGCATTTACTTATTCATCCTAGGTAAGGAATGATCCATGGATTGAGTATACTTTATACATCCACTTCACAATTAGGTATAGATTACATGTAAATGTTTTGATGAATTATTGGTCAACCACCTTCTTAGTATATTATTTTTCGACCTTATCTTGTTTTTCTAGTATAAGCTCAATGTGGGATACATGAATTGAATTATCATAGGGAACGTAATCTTGTATATTTTCTTCAAAATAATTTACATATGAATTTTCAGTTGTAAAATTATCCTCTATAATGTTAAAATATTGTATCATGGTTTCCTTAGGTCCGTAAACATAGACATCCCCATGGGATTCAAGAAATTATTATTTATTAATATTAGGGAGCTTTATGTGTTCCTAAGAAGGTGCATGTGATATTTATTTATCTTCCAATATAAAAAAATAATTTTGGAGACATTAAATTAAATGAATTCAGAATTAATATTCCATTTTTATTGAATAAAATAGAATGAAATAGAGTGATATGTAAGATTAACTCCTAGAGTTGTTTATTCTTAACATCTTTTTTTGTTTCAAGTGCCTCTTGATGATGGTTCATAGTGCATGGAAAAAGGTAGATTTGCTCTGCCATAATTTTTAGAAATTCCATCACCTGGGTGTTGTATTCATCAATAGATATAGTGATATTCAATGGTGATGTCTCTTATACTTTTTAAGTAATGGGGTTATTAATTTGTTCCTTTCACTCACTCTAGAAGTTATCCAGATACTGTAGATCTCCACACATATCTCAAATTACTATTCTTCACGTGGTTGGGTTGTTTATATTCCTTTAATTTGGAATGAAAATATTCGATGATCTTACAAATATTCCAAAATACTAGTTGTACTCTCCTAGATTTTTTTCAGGTACATTGATAAAGGCATTGAAATACTCTATTATCTAATCCATTTTTCCTTGTGAATATTATACCTTATCTTCCTTATTTTTAATATAGTATTTCATTTTTTTTGTTAGACACTTGTTCCTAGAATCTGGGCTGGTGTATCTCTTCAATTATTTTTGGTGAAAGAAAGGAGGTATCCTCTTGTGGATTGGACCATACATGATATGTATTAATGAAATATTCTAAGATTTTAGTTAAATAACTTGACAATACATTATCCAAAAATTATTCAAGGGTATATTTATGCACTTGGATGAGGTACTTGAATTACTACTCTTTGAAGAATTTTATTTTGGATTCTCTGATCAGTCTAGAAAATGATCAACACCATATTCTATAGACTATGGTGATTCAGATGCTAAATCTTAAACCTATTATTTTTCTATCAATGTATAGTAATAATAATTTGAAATCATCATAGAAAATTATATTTTATGTTTCTTATTCAATAAAAACTATATAAACATTGTAAAAGTGTGAAAATAAGAAAAATAATATTAGGTCACCAAAAAAATAGGTTTCTACAGTATGTATATCATGGAGAGTTTCAATTGAATATTTCAGAAAAATTTTGTAGGGAAGAATAGTGGATGACAATATTCATCTAAACTAAAGATAATATTTTTTTACTATTATATAATATATTTCACAAAAGAAATAATATTTTAATTTATAACAAAGATAATTTTGGGTTCTGATTAATTTTAAAAAATGAAATGTAATGAAATTCCAAATTACCATGTAATGTTAAACATAATGAGATTAGAATGAATAAACTGGGTCTATAGATCAATTTTGACTTTTGTCATCATTCTCTATTGTTTTTGTAATTTTAGTTTGATATTTGAGAAATGAAACCCCATCCATAAATTAATATCATTTTTTATATTTCATATTACATATAGAATATAAATTACACAATCCCTAGTAATAAGGGCCAATTTTGAACAATAGTCAAGATTGTGACATCTTCGAGGACATAGATACATAATATATTTATTCATTAATTGATCTAATCAATATTAATATGTGAATAGAATATCAATTGATTGGAGGGAAAAAATAAAATAAAATAAAATAAATTGATTTTATTTTCTTTTCATGGGGGAAATACCCACACCCTTTAATTCCACTCACTTATATAAAATCATTTACAAAAATTTAATAACTCAACATTAGAACAGATAACATTTTCCAATCCAATCCCTTTTTTAAGCCCCCATTATCTAGGGTAAGTGGTCAAATCATTGAAAGAGAGAAAAAATAAATACAGAGATTAAAAATTAAAAATAATGAGGATTAGAGAAGATGAAGAAAACATACACCTGAAATAATAGAAAATAGAATAATAAGTGAGCGTGAGATAAATATTCATAACATTAAATAAGAAAATAAACTGAAAATGAATAAAATAAATAAAATATACATATAATAAGTAGATTAAAATAATAATAATAATAATAATAATAATAATAATAATAATAATTGAGATAATGGTGTATGATTACACGTTGAAAAAAATTCAAGAATTGATATTTCAAAAAAATTTAATTGAAATTACACTATTTGAAAAATATAGAAAATATTTATTAAAATGAAGATAGAAAATATATAAGATCTTATTGAATCACTATAAAATCTTCTATGAGTTCCCTGTCATACATGAAGTTGTCAAGGAATCCTTTAGTAGGAAATTAGTGCCTCTCCCACTTCCTTCTTCGAATATGGTCAAGTATTATCAAATATATCATCATACATTTTGAATATCAGATCAGTATGATTGAATGTGTATTTTTAAAACCCAAGAACCTCTCACAGATAATAGAGATTTATTGAATTCATTGTGGACTAGTGGAAGATGTATCTATCATGAGTGATGTGTGATTTTTGATTGGGGATTTCATAGTCATTATGGATATTGCAGAATGTGGAACTAGTTTTTTATTAGGACACTTGTGCTCAATTACTTCTCAAAACCCCCCAATCATTTATGTAGAAAAAGGGATCTTGAAATGAAGTTATTTGTTTCATTAATGGTGTATGAATTGGCCCAGCATTTTCAATGGATTTAGCATGGATAATGGGATCAGTTTTGAGCTCACAAGTGATCAACCAAGGTGGTTAATAATATTTTCAGATAGAGGCCACTGATCTCGAGTAGTGGAAGATGCCAAATAAGTTTTTTAGAGTGTACATGAGTTTCATAAGAGGAGGGATAATTCCATATTTGTAAGATTAACATTAATATGGAAAATAATAATCCCATATTTTAATTGGTGATGGATGATGGATGTTTTCTAAAATTGCATGACACATTGTCAGATCTGATTCCTGCAACAGGGATGGCCTCTCAGTAGAAACACATGATTCAAAATAACTTACTTGTCCCATGTGTGATTTGATTCACCTCTACTATCATGATTATATATTAGTCCATCATGCAAGAATTTCAGCTTGTGAAAGAATTATCCAATGCAATTCAAGGCTGAAAACATCTACGTGGGCCTAGATAAGTTGGTTCTATGCAATATTTAGGGGTGGTAAACCTTATCATTCTTTTTGATACTCAATTGAAATTTTTCATAAACATTGGAAACGTCAAATTAGTAATAAAAATTCTTCACGAAAATAAAAATCCACAATTTAACATTCTTTTATTCAAGTAAGACATCAAAAAAAATTTCAAACCCAATTTTGAATAAAACATTTAATTACAGATGTTTTTTTTTGAATTAAACTAATAATCAATAGAATTATCCAAAACAATGTTCCTGAAATCTGACTGTTTGAATCATTTAAGAAGAATGATGATCTTATTTTTTAATTTTAATAATTGATTTAATTCTAATGCATTTGTGAAGGATCCCAAAATCTATGGGTGTCTCCCCGGATCTATATCATAACCGACCTCTAAATAACCCTTCATGTTTATGTGGATAACTTTGGAATATTTTCTAATGAAATTTTTTAAAGTGAATATTATTATTACACATTCAATGAAATGAACTACATTAATTAATATGTTTATTTTATTATTTTATATCAATCAAATTCACATTGTCCTGAGGACATATGTGAATGAATCTTAGGTCATGCTTAAGTTAAATCCCACATTCTAGATTCTTTCATGACATTAGTTTATCCATGTGACACATTATTGAAAATATATAGTGTAACACACAGGTGATAGAATATGTATTCAAATAAAATAAAATTCACCGTTCCAAAAATCAAATGTTCCTTGATAATTATTCGATTATGGGAAAAATATAAAAGAATTTATAAAAACATACAGGGTCCAAATTTGAGATCAATGGTTAATTAATATCCCCCAACATCAATGATTTTAGATCATAAAGCAAAGCTCACACAAAAATGTTGATGTATATAGATCGTTTCTAGTTCCCATCCTCCATAGAAATCTCTTAATGATTCTTGTACTACCATAAGACAAAAAAATGTAATGTATCTAACTAAGAGGATCCTGTTTTATTGATCCATGATAACTACTAGGTGCTTCACGACGTGTCCTTCGTATTTAATGGTTATCCCAACCTTTTCCATGACATGAATAAGATCACATACGTATCTCCTGATATATGAAACTAGTTAAAAATCAGGAATTCTATCTAATTTTTGGTGTAAATTCAAGTGGTATATTTCATTTTTTTGTCCTGTGTTGAATTAGTAATTTGATAATTTATCAAGTATATTTCATTACTCCTGAGAATTAAATATTTAATACCTTTTAATATGAAGAATTGTCACGACCCCCTCCCCACAAAGTGTACCCCTCCTGGGCCGGCAATGTGAGAAGGGAGATAATGACCCCCGAGTCCCGCCTCTAGTAGGCCCCGGGTTGGCGACTAGCACCGAGGGTATAATACACAAAAAAATGGGAGGCATTACCCTCTAAGAGAACACATGCATAAGAGAGAGATAGAATAGACTCCAATCAACTCCAACTAAGAACTGAAATGTAAAAGGAAATCAAGTACATATATGAAATGTCATGCAAAAGTACTACAACTGAAAGGGAGAACTAAAAGTACCCAAAAGAAAGTAAAACGACAGCGACCACAAGCCCAAACAGCTCCACCTCCAACCGCAAGCTATTAGTAACTAGCTTGATCTCCAACCTGCTCCAAGTGACCTGAAAAACAGTTTATATGTACATAGGGTGAGTATAACAGTATACTCAGTAGGATCCTCCCCAAGACTCTCGTGCAAAAGTAAAGAAATCATGCTAAATCCCAGTGAACAACAAGTGAAACTGACTCGTCACCTAAACATGTATACTATGTTCACAAACTCACCATGGCTACTCTCACCAAGTAACGCAGACAAGAATATAGCATATAGTAAAGAATATCAAGGGTACCCTGCTACTACTTACCCACTGGTTTGCCGCTTTGCCCCAACGACATACGTCCTATGCATCTCTCTCCAAAGTCTTGCCCGTAGACACCTGGGCTAAGCTCCACAATCTGCACCTCGTTAAGCACAAAGGCTTGCCCGCAGACACCTGGGCGAAGCACCACACCCTCCTCACAACCAAAGTAACCAGGTAGTTTCCAGGAGCCACCATAGCTCGTATAACGTGTATCATACGTCGAGTATTATTCCTCAAGCCATCACAGCCCATACGCCGAGTAAGGATCCTCAAGCCATCATAGCCTATACACGTTACACCTATAGTAGTCTGTAGGATACTATATCCAGAATATATGTGTGTGAATAACCACAAGCCATTACAACCCTCTACACACATATATGGGGTAACTAACCACTGTGCCTCATGGCACGAGTATCTACCAAGATAAGAGAGCGGGGCCAAAGGGGGTAGTCAACCATTCATCCTCCCATCATAATGTTGGGGAAAACACCCCCCCAAAGGGCTCAGAATCCCCGGGGTGTCAGTTTCCCTTACCGACAGGGTGGAGTAGCGTATAGAAACACAAAAAGTACAGAATATATAAGTAACTCACATCCACACTATGGGCATTACCTAGCCTTAGATACAACTGCAGCTAACGTCTCTCAGACTCCAGGCTTCTACTTCAAAGACTAGGTATCCTATAAGCACACAACCAATTTAAGAGCTTCATTAGATTACTCCATTTTCATTTATCAATTCCACTGTACGTTAATTAATTCTTTAAACATTAATTAAGAATGAACAATTCCACATTAAACTGAATTGGCATCACTTTCAAAAACAACTTCTCCTTTTTAAGATTCACATCACCTTTAAATTCCAGCATCTCCATCCCCGTGGATTTTCACCATTTAATCAAATATTCCTTACCGAAGTACTTTTCCACATTCCCAGGAATTCTAGAAAAACATCATATTCTTCTAAACCCAAAGGAGGATCAACACGGTGAATAGATATACTATCCGTCGAGTCTTTGCCACCTATATAAAGAGAATATACCCATTCTCCCTCGAGAGGCTAAACACGGAAAGCACGTGGCATACCCCGCGCGTCTTCGCCTCCTTCGGAAGAAGGGTAGCAAGACCAGCTGCCTTGAGCAGTGGGGAAAAGCAAAGGAGATTAACATTCAAGAAAACCGTAGGTAACCAGCAACCACATCCATCCCATTCCATCACCCCTGGTGTCCTCCCCGACACCCACATGCATAAACTGATGCATCTCGCCACTCTAGGCGTCATCTGCTGACATAACCACAAGGCATCCATGCCTCTACATATCACAACAGCCATCCAGGCTCACATCAAATCACAAGCAGCATGAAAACAAACATCACATCATGGGATCTTGACCCTTTAACGAACAAGAGGGTAACTCAGAACCCTTTTAGAAATTCCCACATAATCTGTTCTCTAATCCATATTGAATTAGAAGATTTGTTATTCGTAGGATCCAATCATGGATACCTAATCAGTAAGCTATCACAATTAAATGACCATGCATACTTCCCTAATTTGATTATCCTCAAATTAGAACAACTACAACAATAGCAATAACCAGATTAATTTACATGCCTCTTTATCTTTAGCCAATTAATTAACAACTAATTCCGGCTTTACGTTCATTATCAATTTCTATCATGAACGAACAACAAAGTAAAAGAAAACATAGATATCACTATATCTAGGAAAACATGAGGCAAACCGTTATCACGGTATAAGTCAACAACATACGATCAACAAATTCTTTTAATCCGGTTCAAGTATTTAATTAGATCAATTTCATTGTGATCCAATGGAATAAATCATTCTAATTCTACGATTGCACATATACAATTAGAGAAGCCATTAATCCCCTACCTCGAAGAGTTCTTGACGTCCTTTATCCACACAACAGGTCACGATCCTCCCCTCGTGAAAACTGCATCCACCGGAGGATGCTTATATCGAAGATTGATCGACACGGCTCGGTTGCATCCAACAGAGCAGAACTGATCCTAGGAGTAAATGTTGATTGTGAAACTCCTACGGAAAGGATTGAAAGGTTCTAGCACCTCTTATTTGAGAACAAAGGAAAAGAACAAGGGAGAATGATATCTCGTCCCTTTTTAAGATTTAATGAGGTGACAGTTTAATATCCGGTTAATTCTCCATTAAAAACGGATCGCATTAACCCACGCGGTTTGACTAAGTAAAACATTCCAAGCCTTGGGAAAAAAATTAATATAGGATTTATGTCATTTGAAACGGCCTTAAGAGCCCTTAAAATAAGGCTTTAAATGTATTTTACGTCAAAGGAAACGTAAAAAGGGTTAAAACTGTAGGAGTCTGGAAACATTGTTCACCCACCGTTACTGTACATGAAACTGATCTTTGAAAATGATCTATGAAACTGATCTGTCACACCGATCTGTGAAACTGATCTGTGAAACGGATCTGTCACACCGATCTGTGAAACTGATCTGTGAAACCGATCTGTCACACCGATCTGTGAAACCGATCTGTGAAACTGATCTGTCACACCAATCTGTGAAAATGATCTGTGAAACCGATCTGTGAAACTGATCTGTCACACCGATCTATGAAACTGATCTTTCACACCGATCTGTGAAACCGATCTGTCACACCGATCTGTGAAACTGATCTGTGAAACCGATCTGTCACACTGATCTGTGAAACTGATCTGTGAAACCGATCTGTCACACCGATCTGTGAAACTGATCTGTGAAACTGATCTGTCACACCGATCTGTGAAACTGATCTGTGAAACCGATCTGTGAAATTGATCTGTCACACCGATCTATGAAACTGATCTGTGAAACTGATCTGTCACACCGATCTGTGAAACTGATCTGTGAAACTGATCTGTCACACCGATCTGTGAAACTGATCTGTCACACCGATCTGTGAAACTGATCTGTGAAATTGATCTGTCACACCGATCTGTGAAACTGATCTGTGAAACCGATCTGTCACACCGATCTGTGAAACTGATCTGTGAAACCGATCTGTCACACCGATCTGTGAAACTGATCTGTCACACCAATCTGTGAAACTGATCGGTGAGACCGATCTGTCACACCGATCTGTGAAACTGATCGGTGAGACCGATCTGTCACACCGATCTGTGAAACTGATCTGTGAAACCGATCTGTCACACCGATCTGTGAAACTAATCTGTCACACCGATCTGTGAAACTGATCGGTGAGACTGATCTGTCAGACAGATCTGTTACTGTTCATAAAACTGGAAACACTGTTCACAGAACTAGAAAATTGGCAAAGTGTTGGGGATAAGTCCCCTTGGCCTCCATGAACACCTCCAACACCAAAATTCCACAAAGTAATGGACCGGAGAGGTCCGGGCCATTACATTAGACACCACTCAAAACATTCTCGTCCTCGAGAATTAAAAACCAACCCAGAAGAAAAGAGGGGTCCGAACAACCACCCCATAAGATACCTCTCAGGGAAAAACCACCATGAGTTGTTCGAAAGCTAGAAAAATTATCACATCCAGGAACAAACAATCCATACCCAAACAATTCATTCACAACATCACATCAAAGGTACATAAATAAAACATGAAAGATCTAACCAGAGAGGAAACATCATTACATGAAAGGAGTTAAACATTGAACAACTCTGGGTACTGAGCACGTATCTGTGACTCACGCTCCCAGGTACTCTCTTCCATGCCACCGTGTCGCCACAAGACACGAACTAAAGGGATAGAATGCCCATGCAACACCTTCTCCTTATGGTCTTGGATCTCCACAGGTCGCTCCTCGAAGGTTGCATCATCATCAATATCGATCTCTCCCCAATCGAAAACATGAGATTCATCATGAAGATAACGACGGAGCTGTGATACATGGAAAAAATCATGTATCTGACTCATCTGAGGGGGAAGTGCTCCTCAATATGCCACAGCTCCAACACGATCTAACACCTCGAAAGGCCCAACAAAACGGGGAGAAAGCTTACCTCCGCGACCAAACCATCGCTGCCCACGATGGGGAGTCACCTTCAGAAACACATGACCCCCAACATTAAACTCTAATGGTCTCCTTCTTTGATCAGCATATGATTTCTGACGATCCTGTGCTGTCTTCATCCTCTCACGAATCACCTGAACCATCTCTGTTGTATTCTTCACTAGTTCTGGTCCGAGAATTGCTGACTCTCCGACCCCAGTCCAGCACAACGGAGAATGGCATGGCCGGCCATACAAGGCTTCAAACGGCGCCATGCCGATGGTAGAGTGAAAACTATTATTGTAAGCGAACTCTACCAAGGGTAAGTGCTTCACCCATGAACCTCCAAAATCAAGAACACAAGAGCGCAACATGTCTTCAAGAGTATGGATGGTTCGCTCTGTCTGACCATCCGTTTGAGGATTAAAAGGAGTGCTAAGGCATAATTGAGAACCAAAAGCCTGTTGGAGTCCTCTCCACACCCTGGAGGTAAAATGAGGATCTCGATCAGAAACGATCGTCTTAGGAACTCCGTGAAGCCTCACCACCTCCTCCAGATACTGCCTCGACAAAACTTCCACTGAGCTCGACTCATTGATCGCTATGAAGTGGGATGATTTTGTTAAACGATCCACTACCACCCATATAGCATCATGTCCTCTCGGAGCTCGAGGTAAACCTATAACAAAGTCCATTGAGATGTCCTCCCACTTCCACTGAGGAATCTCTAAGTGCTGGAGAAGACCACCAGGAACACGGTGTTCGGCCTTCACCTTCTGGCAGACTAAACATCGAGACACACATTATGCAACTGTACGCTTCAGCCTAGGCCACCAAAACTGACTCCTCAAGGATCGGTAAATCTTTGTCACACCAGGATGTACCGCCAAGGGTAAACTATGGAACTCTTGGAGAACCGTCTCGCGCATCGCCAAGGGAACAAAAAGCCTGCCATTATACAACACTCGGTGTTGTTCATCCTCCGACCAACCATCAGGGGCCTCACCACATACAACTCTCTCTCTCCAAACTTCCACCTCTAGATCACCCAACTGAGACTCTTCCACCTTCTGCATCAGGGATGACTACACCGTCATCTGGAAAAGACAACCTCTTCCCCCAACTTCTCCCATATCAAGATGCAAAGCTGATAGATCTTCCATCACTCTCCAGGAATCACCAGATTCACGCACAACATCATTACGTGACTCTCGGCTTAGTGCATCAGCTACAACGTTCCCTTTTCCAGGTGTATAGGATATTTCGAAGTCATATTCATGCAAGAACTCCATCCACCGACGCTGCATCAAGTTCAAGTCACGTTGGGAGAAAACATACCTCAAACTCTTATGATCGGTGAAAACCACAAAGCGCTCGCCAATGAGGTAATGTCTCCACAACTTCAGCGCAAACACCACGGCTGCCAACTCAAGATCATGGGTGGTGTAGTTGCGTTCATGGGGATGCAATTGCCGAGACCCATAACAAACAACGGACCTCTGCTGCATAAGCATACAGCCTAGCCCCAAATGTGAAGCATCACAGAAAACATCAAACTGGACTCCCTCCACTGGAAGACAAAGGACTGGAGCACTTACCAACTTCTCCATTAGATACTCGAAAGCTGTCTGACACTGATCAGTCCATATGAATGCTTGATCCTTCCTTGTCAAAGCTGTCATAGGAGTCGCAACTCGGGAGAAATTAGCCACAAACCTCCTGTAATAGCCTGCGAGACCAAGGAAACTTCGCACCTATGACACGTTCTTGGGGGCAGGCCAAGACACCACTGCTTCTATCATAGAAGGATGCACAACTACTCCCTGTTGGGACACAACATGTCCCAAGAAACGAACTTCTCGAGCCCAGAACTCACACTTGGACAACTTCCCAAACAACCGATGTTGGCAAAGAACACCCAAAACGGCTCGTAGATGCTCTGCATGCTCCTCTTCAGATGTGGAGTATACAAGGATGTCGTCGATGAAAACCACAACAAAATTGTCCAGGAAATAATGGAACACAACATTCATCAACCCCATGAAAACAGCTGGAGCATTTGTCATGCCGAATGGCATTACAACAAACTCAAAATGCCCATGACGACAGCGGAAAGCAGTCTTCGGGATATCCTCATCCTTTACACGCATCTGATGATATCCTGACCGCAAGTCTATCTTTGAGAACCAACTTGCACCCTTCAGTTGATCGAATAGATCATCAATCCGCGGGAGAGGATAGCGGTTCTTTATTGTCACTTTGTTTAACCGATGATAATCGACGCACAACCGCAAACTGCCATCATCCTTTTTCACAAACAAAACTGGTGCACCCCAAGGTGACACACTTGGCCGAACAAAACCACACTGCAACAGACCATCGAGCTGAATACGTAGCTCTCGTAACATAGAAGGGGCCATCATATACGGAGACATAGAGATAGGGGACGCTCTCGGCTGTAGCTCGATCCCAAACTTGATCTCTCGTCGAGGGGGTAAGGATACAACCTCTTCTAGGAAGACGTCAGGGTACTCCTCTATGACCCTAGGAAACACCAACTGTTAAACCTCTGAAGAACTCAGCATCATCCCAGCCATCATGGATGATAAGGATGAAACTCGTCTAGGACTCATCCAAGGATCTCTCTCACCAACAAACACTACTTCCTCTCTATCTTCATCAAAGAAAACGACCTTCTTCCTGTAGCAATCCACAATATCCCGCACCGAATACAACCAATCCATGCCGAGGATGACATCATATGGTTGTATTCGTAAACATAGGAAATCTCCCAAAGAGTGGTGATACCCCAATACTAGCTCACAGTCTCTACATACTTCAATCAAGCTAGCTCGACCTCCAACTGGCGTAGTCAACGCCAAGGGCACTGGAAGCCTCTCTACCTCAAGTCCCAAAGCATGGACAAGGGTAGGGGATATAAAGGAGTGTGTCGCTCTTGAATCAAACAAGGCATACACCAAGGTAGAAAACAAGCAAATGGTACCTCGGACGACGTCTGGCTCACCTGGAGCTGGCAACTCTAGAGAATGAAGCTGACCACGACCACCTCCATGGCCTCTCTGACCCTGATGACGACCACCACCAAGGCCTCGCTCTGCTCTCTGAGGATGGAGAGCGTCATGGGGCTGTCCTATGCCTGCTCCATCTACCCTATGGTGATCTAAAGCTGTTGCCACCTGCTGCTGCTTCCTCTGCTGGAACTGCCTCAATGGAGGAACCTAGAGTGGAGCGCCTGGTGTACGATGACTGCTCTGAAAGGTCGGGCACTCCCGCTGCTGATGACCACGACCACCAAAAGAAAAACAAGCGCCTGATCCCTTGGCATAGGCCTGAGAGTTGCTGCCTCTGGAAAAACGAGATGGGAAGGGCTGGGACCTACCCCCAGGTGAACGGAAACTATTCTGTCCTGAAAACCGGGAACCCCGAACCATAGCCATGCTTCGTGAGGAATCATGACGATTCCCCTCTCATGACGATCCGGTCCTGGCCAAAGTCCTCCCAACAACCTCTGCCCTCGCCAGCACCTCTAGATATGTCTTCAGCATAAATGGGGTGACCTGGCGCTGGATCTCTGGATGCAAAGCCTCCTCGAAATACCTCACCCTGGCCTCATCATCTGGTAACAGGTCGGAAGCATATCGTAGAAGGTTCCTGAAACAAATTCCGAAATCCCGAACACTGGAGCTCCCCTGTCGAAGGGTGAGTAGCTCCTGGCAACTGGACGCTTTCACAGTCGATGAAAGAAACTCGACTGTAAACCTGTCTCGAAACTCCTCCCATGAGATCGCTGACTCCTCACGATCCCCGAGGAAAAAGAACCACCACTGTCTCACTGCTCCACGCAACATCGTCACAACCAAGGACACCCAGTGTTCCTTCCGAGCACGAATCGAACTGAATCCTATCTCGAACTCCTCCAACCAGTCTTCTGTGACTGCATCTGAAACGGATCCCTCATACTTTTGTAGACTCTGGCACTGAAACTCTCGGAGTGTCTTCCTCCAAGTGTCATCGTCGTCAACCTCTACCCGGTGGTGATCTGCTGGAACAGCCTGCTGGGCACCTTCTGCGCAAACCTGACGAGGACGTCGACCTAGAGCCATACCTGTAAAATAACAACCATTAGAGCTCCTAAGACTGGAATATGGAAGACTCAACATTAATTAATTAATTATTTTGTTTTATTAATTTTGGGATACCTATCCCAAGGTCTACCAATTCAAACACAGGCGCAAAGAATAATGATGCATGATCCTTTCCTAGGTCTCTACCCTGCAACCAGTATCACTTTGTTTAGTAGCCATCGTAAACTTAAAGGTCCATGCAACAGATCATAGGGGGCTCTGAACGCCTATGTCTCTGCCGGTCTCCAGTGTTTACCCCACTTTCTAAACATGAATGACACAGTTGCCCTACCATCCCATGCATCCTCACCTGTGCCTAACTCCAAACTCCATCTTATCCCTCAACCAGACCTCTGATACCACTCTGTCACGACCCCCTCCCCACAAAGTGTACCCCTCCTGGGCCGGCAATGTGAGAAGGGAGATAATGACCCCCGAGTCCCGCCTCCAGTAGGCCCCAGGTTGGCGACTAGCACCGACGGTATAATACAAACACAAATGGGAGGCATTACCCTCTAAGAGAACACATGCAGAAGAGAGAGATAGAATAGACTCCAATCAACTCCAACTCAGAACTGAAATGTAAAAGGAAATCAAGTACAAATATGAAATGTCATGCAAAAGTACTACAACTGAAAGGGACAACTAAAAGTACCCAAAAGAAAGTAAAACGACAGCGACCACAAGCCCGAACAGCTCCTCCTCCAACCGCAAGCTAGTAGTAACCATCTTGATCTCCAACCTGCTCCAAGTGACCTGAAAAACAGTTTATATGTACATAGGGTGAGTATAACAGTATACTCAGTAGGATCCTCCCCAAGACTCTCGTGCAAAATTAAAGAAAGCATGCTAAAGCCCAGTGAACAACAAGTGAAACTAACTCGTCACCTAAACAGGTATACTATGTTCCCAACCTCACCATGGATACTCTCACCAAGTAACGCATACAAGAATATATCATATAGTAAAGAATATCAAGGGTACCCCGCTACTACTTCCCCACTGGTTTGCCGCTTTGCCCCAACGACATACGTCCTGTGCATCTCTCTCCAAAGGCTTGCCCGCAGACACCTGGGCTAAGCTCCACAATCTGCACCTCGTGCACCACAAAGGCTTGCCCGTAGACACCTGGGTGAAGCACCACACCATCCTCACAACCGAAGTAACCAGGTAGTTTCCGGGAGCCACCATAGCTCGTATAACGTGTATCATACGTCGAGTATTATTCCTCAATCCATCACAGCCCATACGCCGAGTAAGGATCCTCAAGCCATCATAGCCTATACACGTTACACCTATAGTAGTCCATAGGATACTATATCCAGAATATATGTGTGTGAATAACCACAAGCCATTACATCCCTCTACACACATATATGGGGTAACTAACCACTGTGCCTCATGGCAGGAGTATCTACCAGGAGAAGAGAGCGGGGCCAAAGGGGGTAGTCAGCCATTCAACCTCCCATCAGAATGTTGGGGAAAACACACCCCCCCAGGGCTCAGAATCCCCGGGGTGTCAGTTGCCCTTACCGACGGGGTGGAGTAGCGTATAAAAACACAAAAAGTACAGAATATATAAGTAACTCACATCCACACTATGGGAATTACCTAGTCTTAGATACAACTGCAGCTAACGTCTCTCAGACTCCAGGCTGTTACTTCAAAGACTAGGTATCCTATAAGCACACAACCAATTGAAGAGCTTCATTAGATTACTCCATTCTCATTTATCAATTCCACTGTACGTTAATTAATTCTTTAAACATTAATTAAGAATGAACAATTCCACATTAAACTGAATTGGCATCACTTTCAAAAACAACTGCTCCTTTTTAAGATTCACATCACCTTTAAATTCCAGCATCTCCATCCCCGTGGATTTTCACCATTTAATCAAATATTCCATACCGAATTACTTTTCCACATTCTCAGGCATTCTAGAAAAACATCCTATGCTTCTAAACACAATGGAGGCTCAACACGGTGAATAGATATACTATCCGTCGAGTCTTTGCCACCTATAGAAAGAGCATATACCCATTCTCCCTCGAGAGGCTAAACACGGAAAGCACGTGGCATACCCCGCGCGTCTTCGCCTCCTTCGGAAGAAGGGTAGCAAGACCAGCTGCCTTGAGCAGTGGGGAAAAGCAAAGAAGATTAACATTCAAGAAAACCGTAGGTAACCAGCAACCACATCCATCCCATTCCATCACCCCTGATGTCCTCCCCGACACCCACATGCATAAACTGATGCATCTCGCCACTCAAGGCGTCATCTGCTACCATCACCACAAGGCCTCCATGCCTCCACATATCACAACAGCCATCCAGGATCACATCAAATCACAAGCAGCAGGAAAACAAACATCACATCATGGGATCATGACCCTTTAATAAACAAGAGGGTAACTCAGAACCCTTTTAGAAATTCCCACATAATCTGTTCTCTAATCCATATTGAATTAGCAGATTTGTTATTCATAGGTTCCAATCATGGATACCTAATCAGTAAGCTATCATAATTAAATAACCATGCTTACTTCCCTAATTTGATTATCCTTAAATTAGAACAACTACAACAACAACAATAACCAGATTAATTTACATGCCTCTTTATATTTAGCCAATTAATTAACAACTAATTCCGGCTTTACGTTTATTATCAATTTCTAACATGAACGAACAACAAAGTCAAAGAAAACATAGATATCACTATATCTAGGAAAACATGAGGCAAACCGTTATCACGGTATAAAGCAACAACATGCGATCAACCAATTCTTTTAATCCGGTTCACGTATTTAATTAGGTCAATTTCATTGTGATCCAAAGGAATAAATCATGCTAATTCTACGATTGAACATATACAATTAGAGAAGCCATGAATCCCCTACCTCGAAGAGTTCTTAACATCCTTTATCCACACAACAGGTCACGATCCTCCCCTCGTGACAATTGCATCCACCGGAGGATGCTTATATCGAAGATTGATCGACACGTCTCGGTTGCATCCAACAGAGCAGAACTGATCCTAGGAGTAAAGGTTGATTGTGCAACTCCTACGGAAAGGATTGAAAGGTTCTAGCAACTCTTATTTGAGAACAAAGGAAAAGAACAAGGGAGAATGATATCTCATCCCTTTTTAAGATTTAATGAGGTGACGGTTTAAGATCCGGTTAATTCTCCATTAAAAACGGATCGCATTAACCCAGGCAGTTTGACCATGTAAAACATTCCAAGCCTTGGGAAAAAAAATTAATATAGTATTTATGGCATTTGAAACGGCCTTAAGAGCCCTTAAAATAAGGCTTTAAATGTATTTTACGTCAAAGGAAACGTAAAAAGGGGAAAAATTGTAGGAGTCTGGAAACACTGTTCACCCACCGTTACTGTACATGAAACTGATCTGTGAAACTGATCTGTGAAACTGATCTGTCACACTGATCTGTGAAACTGATCTGTGAAACCGATCTGTCACACCGATCTGTGAAACTGATCTGTGAAACTGATCTGTCACACCGATCAGTGAAACTGATCTGTGAAACCGATCAGTGAAACTGATCTGTGAAACCGATCTGTGAAACTGATCTGTCACACCGATCTGGGAAACTGATCTGTCACACCGATCTGTGAAACTGATCTGTGAAACTGATCTGTCACACCGATCTGTGAAACTGATCTGTCACACTGATCTGTGAAACTGATCTGTGAAACCGATCTGTCACACCGATCTGTGAAACTGATCTCTGAAACCGATCTGTCACACCGATCTGTGAAACTGATCTGTGAAACTGATCTGTCACACCGATCTGTGAAACTGATCTGTGAAACCGATCTGCGAAACTGATCTGTCACACCGATCTGTGAAACTCATCTGTGAAACTGATCTGTCACACCGATCTGTGAAACTGATCTGTCACACCGATCTGTGAAACTGATCTGTCACACCGATCTGTGAAACTGATCTGTCACACCGATCTGTGAAACTGATCTGTCACACCGATCTGTGAAACTAATCTGTGAAACCGATCTATCACACCGATCTGTGACACTGATCTGTGAAACCGATCTATCACATCGATATGTGAAACTGATCTGTCACACCGATCTGTGAAACTGATCGGTGAGACCGATCTGTCACACCGATCTGTGAAACTGATCTGTGAAACCGATCTGTCACACCGATCTGTGAAACTGATCGGTGAGACCGATCTTTCAGACCAATCTGTTACTGTTCATAAAACTGGAAACACTGTTCACAGAACTGGAAAATTGGCAAAGTATTGGGGATAAGTCCCTTTGGCCTCCCGGAACACCTCCAACACCAAAATTCCGCAAAGTAATGGACCGGAGAGGTCCGGGACACTACAGGAATACTAGAACATATGATCATCCTCTTTATAAAATTGTAACATCAATTCAACGTATTCATATTATATAGGACAACTGTAGGTTTTCCCCACACATTCACTAATAATCAAAACCCTCTAAAATGGTATATGTAGCTACTCAAGCCCCATTATTATAAACTCCCCTAACAAAAAATGGAATGAGGTGTCCATAGGGTCTCAAATTAAGTTCCTCAAATTGGATCTATACCATTTGTGGAGTGATAAAAATTTTATTTGAAAAAAACCCCAGGGGAAATGAAATTTCTAACTATAGAAGAATTATGAAATAAAATATTCCATTATATCATCCATAACATTAATTTTTAGCTTTGTCTATCCATCATTCTATTGGGTAATGACTTTCTCAACTTGAATTATGTTATGAACGAATCCTAAAACTCCCCTACAAATAGATATAAATAAACAATCATAGTTAAAGATAATCATTGAGGTTACTTTGTGATGTTGGATAATATGCATTAGGTAAAAGTTTCACAATATATTCATAAAAAAATACTCATTGATGGACTAAATATGAGCTGACAATATGGGTCGATGAACAATAACCCATGTATTGTAATTTATATTCATTGTATGTGGACTTTACAACTCCAAATCCTTATATTTGTTTTACTATTTTAGGTTTTTAACATCAATTTGTTTTATCAATCCTTATAGATCCTGATACTTATACATAAACTATTTATAGGTATTTCATAAATAGAAGAACTACACCTCAATCATCTTCAAATATAATAACCAAAATTTCCATCAAATAACCTAAAATATATTTTATACACAATAATATTGATCTATGTTAGTTATATGGAACTCTAATATATTACACTCCTAATGTCTCATTGGCAGCACACATTAGTATTTAGAAATGATGTAATTATCACCACATTCATAGAATCCATTAGTATCATGTCTTTTGGATACCAAATTAAGAATAGACCCTCCATATTTATCTCCTCGATATGATGTCATCAAGTGTTTGTGAATTTCAGCAGTTGGAAAAATAAATAAGAGGTATAGTTAATCCTGAAATATTCATTGGGGCACATCACATCATGTGAGAAACTTTGTTCCCCCACATCCCCACATTCCAATGGTCAGCATCTTACATAACATTAATTTCTGATGAATGCATATTGATTGAAATAGGCTGATGGGATTTTAGTTCCTCTACCCATGGATTCCATCATTGTTCTCTTCTCATAGTTTGGGTCTCCATCATAGATTAATTCATCTTTTTTAAACTAATTGAATCTGAAATATTTGGGGTGACACTTGTTAATAATGTGACATCTATCATGAAAAGTTAGTATACATCATTTATGAGAGTAGCTACATTGAGAACAACAGGCCATGTCTTGACATTGGGTATATTGGGAACCTATAAATTCTTCCTCGTTTATAGGGAATCCCATGTGAGAGGAATATTAGGTAGAAAACATAAGGTATATTTTATCAATCATGATGTAATAGATTCTATGTGACCTATGAAATTTATGGAATTTTACATTTGGGATTCCATGTTCACTGCATTTGGTAGAGACTCTAGATCTAGGAATAATATTAACATCTTGAGGAGAAGAGTGGATGTTTAGCATCATTAGGGGATAGTTAGCATAGTTTTTTCCTAGGATGGATATTACACTTGAATTATTTTAGTATTTACCCTCAAAGAGGGTTCATACCTAAACTATTTAATATAAAATGATCAAATCCCATGTAGAAAAATGATTCAGTTTAATGTCATTTGGTATGACCAGTCAATGTTGTTTAAAGTTTTTTAGTTTCGAAACTCAGGTATTGGAAATACCGTCATCGAGATATGGTGTGGGGCATATACATGGATGTTTTCCAAAGCCATAGTATCAATATATTAGGCATGATGTGGGTCTAACACATGGGGGATTCCAATAGTAGGGATTTCATCCACTAGGTTGTGAGTTTCATCCTATTTGTGGGAAGGATAGTGTAGGGAATATACCTGGAAGCAGCTGAGGGGTTGAATTTTTTCCAATTCTAGGTGGAATATATGAATAACATTATTATTGTATATATAAAATACTATGATTTTTCACATAGGAAAAGATGTGTGATGTCACACTTTTTGAGACATAATTGGGGAATCCATTATTTATTTAAAAAATAAGGTATATAATTTTATGTCAAATGATGAGGTTGTTGTTTTGAATTTGGACATCATACATATTGGAATTGGAGATATGATGTTTTATAATAAATTTATTGAATGTGAACAATGATAAATCCATGAGGTGGACTATTTCAATGTGAAAAAAAGATTCAAAATAATTATTCTCCACTAAAAAAGTATGGAGATTCCCTTTTTGATCCCATGCATCAGACCTATGTATCTGAAAATCATGAAACAGTATATAGGGAATGGTAATCTAACAGGCATGGAGGAGTTGAAATCATGAGGCTTGATGTTTGGGATCATATGAATAGATTCTATAGATATTAGTTTACATAATCTTAGGAGAAACATGTAATGTGGTGATTACACAATCAGAGTAAGGAATATCGAATATATGAGAGTTGATTTACTACATGAAACATTTCTATCATGGAAAAAAGTGTTTTGTGAGAAAGAAGATCTAACACAAGAAAAACCAATGTACTTGAGATTCATATTATCATTCAAGATTATGAGTATCATGATGATAGGTACCTAAAAAATATTTTTTCTCTTTGTGTGAATGAAACAACCATTTTGAGGCATTTCAATAGGGTCACCCAACCATAGACCAAGTCATGTTAGGGCCTAACAGAGGTTTTCCACACTAATTATTTATCATTGAGGATCAATTATCTCTGATGTTTCATGCTATAATGGATAGGAAGTATTTTAAGACATAATATTTTTATATTCCCTTTCGAAGAACCTCTCCCATGAGGGGGGTTGGGTGAGGTTCTAATTGAAGATGAAATCCATGGATAGTGGTGCACATCATCATAGGGAGTAGAGCAGAGTTTTTAACCTCTCATTTATTTGATTCTTGGTCTCTCATACACAACAACCTTAGGATGATGTCACCATTGGTACAAAAAATAGATGGTTTCATGCGGGGTTTGTGTGTCAAAACAATTTCTCACATAGTCTTACCTCAGGTGATATTGACATTCACACACAATCCCTTGGAGATTGTGTTGAATTTTATGTGAAAATTTTCTTTCACACAAATATTTATCTTCAATAGAAGTGTACTTTCTTTTGCAGAAGGACCTTCGGAATTATTTTGGAATTAGTTGAATCCCCAAATCCCAAAATCACCTTTGTTTTTAAATGTTAATTGTCATGAAACCACATATTTTTTACAAACCTGTGATATTTGTTCAAATAATTCTCAATGGACCCATACTGTTTCTTTTAGTATGGGTGGAATAGCCATTTTATCCAAAACAGGACTCTCAGGGTTCATGTATTGTTTTCAGCACAAAATAATACACCAAACCCTTTGGAATCAGAGATTAAAAGGGATATTAATGGCATGTTATGGGGGAAATTATCAATAGACTTATCGATTTCTAGGTGGTTGTGAAAATCGTGCCATTGGTCATGGAACATTGTTGCCCAAAACATGAAAGCTAGTACCCTAAGCCTACAAATTGAATTAGGGGGACCACTGTATGGTACATTGAACATGTCATGTGATTACCGATATCTCATTCATGAGAATAAACCATTTTAACAAAATCGTGAGCATTGTTCGTGAATATTTTACAAATTATAGTTATGAGAAACAATTTCCATGAAACATATGGATTTATGCCTGAATATTTAGAATTATTGTTGATGTGGAACACATTGTACGCCAGATGCTTGATATTTACTCTTCATCCTTAGATCCCAAGAATCATTGGTAATTAATCAGTAGTTAAAACCAATATAATATAGAAATAGATAATTCCACATGGAGGGATATAATAGAATGGTGTGGTAAATACCTCCATATATAATGTTCATTTATGAAAACAAGGAGCTCATTATCTTGGTTACTGGATCTCAAAGAGGTTACCTGCTAAGAAATAGCCCCCCCTACAATACTATGGGATTATTTATGTTTTTTCAATCACATTCATTGAAGTTAGAATTTTGTACTTCATATTTAGCTTTCATTATGAGTTTCCCCACTAGAATATCACTATTATTGGTCACCCTACTTGTGATCATGAGGACACTACCATCTATAGACTATGTGGACAGATGAGGATAGTAAAGCAGGAGTATCCCTAGAATGAAAAACTATAATCTCATGAGGCCAATATATATGATAACAATATACATGACAATCGAAATGTCAGGTACATGTAATGGGATATATGGGATGGGGGAAACATTACTAATGAGTGGGTATGGGTGAATAATGTACGCATCACCTATCACAAGTACCTGTATAAATTTTTCCAGATTGTGTTATATGAGGAAGTGTTGAAATCCAATTTTCAAATTTTTCTCTAACATGATATACTTATAGAGGTCCTTAGCCACTATTCTCATACACTAACACCTTCCAACTCCATCAGGGGAATTTGGGAATCATCCAATGGGATATATACTACACTAATGGTGTCCCACAAATGTGAATCTAGTATTATTAGTTTCTTCTTGTGTTGTATTCGTGGGGATATATGGATCATACCCCCATTCTTGAACAACACCTTATGGGTACATTAACTAAATTGGTTATCCATCATCCCCCTATCCACCAGGTCATCATATTCAATACATGGTTGTGTATGTTCAATAAGAAGGATCCAACTGTGATGATTCTAGAGTCATCAATGTACTGTTTAGTGGCACGGTAGAGGATTAATGTGGGATCAAACATGATGACCTTGGACAATGTTCATTATTAGTGGTGGGGATATAGATTATTATCCTGTTAGAATATATTAGTTTATTGCATTTCATTTCAGGACACTTTTTATAAGGGATGGATGTATTCAATGAAATTCAAACAAATGGGACTCTATTTGCAGATTCTCATGATAGTGGTGATCAAACCATATAAACTATTTTTATCATATGTGTACCTCAACTGGACCATCCCTATATCATGTTATTCTATGTGGTGAGGGGTAGCCATCATAGGTGGATCAATAGTGGGAATTCTATAGAGATATAATAGAGGCTCCAATTTCTGGATGACCCTAACAAAGTACATAATTTTATTCTTATTAACATATTTTATGAAATTAAATGTTTCTTTTGTTTCACTATTACTATATCACATCAATCACACTCATGAAGAAACCAATATAAAATCCCCAATCACATTAAAGTCATACATTATTAGATAAAAATGCACCACCATGTGACCACTAATTTATAAGAGAGTGTTAGATAATAATAGAACAATCAGGGTATTATTTTTTTTGATTTCCACTTGGCGTGTCTGGTTTTAGAATGGATATTATGAAATCATGGGGTTCTCTAAAAATTGGAATTTCATATCTAATGTGTTATAGTATATGAATGGGGTTATAGTAGAGGGATTGGATTCAACCAAAAAAAATTCTAACGAATAGTGTGAATCATGAAGGAAACGGTTTCTAATACAATGTGGGGTTGTCTTCTGATGGAGGGTAGATACTAACAATGTTCGAAACACAACACATATTATCATTTTATGGGGATGGATAAAAAAAAGGTGGGTTGAATAATAAACATGTTCAAAATATATAAACTATCTAAATATGTAATCAAAATCCTTTCAGGGTATGTGCCTAGGGTTAATAGTGAGATTGTGTGGCATTAGACTAGTTCAGCGAGGGTGGCTCTTTCAAACATGGTGGGTGATGGGGATCCAAAAAAAGAGTGATTTGATATGTAGTGTTGAAGTGGTGGAATTTTTTTAATGGAGTAAAAATCTATTTTAATTGTTCAATTGTGTCTTTCCTCACATTGAGTATGCATATTTGTCTGAACATATGTTAAACTCATTTTCGATGTGATTTGTTTTCTCGAATACAACAATATTATAGGTGAACATGAATGGTGAAGTAGGTGGCCAACAAATAAGGATTTAAGGGGTATATAGGAAAATGGGATATGTATTTCAATAGTTTAACATCATCGAGTGAGGATGATGGACCCATAGATTAACATCATATGGAATGGGAGATCACCATGCAATTGGATGTCATATGGTGATGATGATGGACATTCAATTAAATGTAATATGGTTAATATGTTAGAGTCGTAGTTTAAAGTCATTCCTTATGGATAATGGGCATTAAAATTAATGTCATATAGTGATCATGATACTTCACATAGCTTACCACTCTGTGATTGTGATTTCAGGTCATACATTTTAATGTCTTGTGAAAAATATATTGGTATATTAGTTTATGTTAATGTTGATCAAAACAATTGAAATCATTTTTAGGACATAATCATTGGATGAATTGGGATTAGTTCTTAAATTGATCAGGAATGAAACTAAGGGGTAGTTAGTCGATGTTAATTGTGGGAAATGGAGGTTGAAAACCACATGGAACATTACAAGGATGGTTAGCATATGTTTTCAGGTTAAATTTCATAAACATGGTCTCTATGATTGAGGGGATATGGTTCATACAATATACAAATAGTCACAATAATAACTTTTTATTATAGGGTAAAAATCCCAAAAGGGGACATGTATAGTTTGTAAGAGTGATAAAAATGTTGATGTTTTAGTGTTAAAGAAGGCTCTATATTTTGTCATTCATTTATTGGGTGACATTAACAGATTTTAGAGTTTTGATTATTAGATTCCATGGAATAGTCATCAGTTGTAGAATTGGAAAATGGAATCGTACATTATTGTCATCGATTTCAATTAAATGGGATCACTAGAGTTATTATTGTGGCATGAAAGAGTGATAGCCCAGATTGAATGTTTGGGAAAGTGATGCCTCAAATGCAAAAAAACATAAGGGGAAAGTTACAGGAAGCTTTAGGGACCTGATGAAATAGAAAAATAACTTATATAATTAGACATAGAGTTTGTATTAATCAAAAATAGTTTAAACCAAAAATGCTTATACAATATAGAATTCATGCATCTCAAACATTCTTGGGACACTTTACAAACTCTAATTCTTGTGAGAAACATGCGAGGTTCGAGAAACAAGAAGATGTATGGAGTTCCCATTACATGGAAGGGAGAACACAATGAAAGGTCAAATTGACTGAAAAACACTATTAGGGAGATTAAAATGTTAATGACTTTTATAGTAAATGGTTAATGGTTAATGAGAAGGGAATTAATTTTTACGATGTTTGAAATAAATGTTATATAACCACATTGGTCCAGGATGTGGTGAAAATTGAGAATCAACCTATATTTTTTTTCAAAACATGTGAGGCACTATTTATTACTGAATATCATTCAAATCCAATGAACATTATTTTTGGAGTGCCAATATGTCATAGGAACATTCCCTTAGGGTGGTTGTTGATCGGGAGGGTTATGATTTTCCAAAAAATTTGGGATGCATGGATGTTGATCTAGGGAATGTTACAATTGGATTTTTGAGTTCTCTATGATCTATTCTACCATTTTCACATATGAATTGGATTAAAATCTAGGTAGGTGAATTTCTATCCTATATCAAAGGGGAATGAATCCAAAATGAGTCACTAGTGGGATTGGACCCATGGAGAGATATACAATAATCACTAAAAATACCCTAAGGATATGAATCAAGTCCCATGTAGTTCAAAACAAATGTGTGGTAGGTAACTGATAATAAAGGGGTGAAATCCTTTCTATCTAAAATATCACACCATGTCTAATTTTGATGCATATCGGTTTTTAGATACATTGTAATCTTTTTTATCATCATTTACTCATACTATAGGAAATCATATTTTTATACTGGGAAGTGTCACAGTTTAATGTCATGTGATGAGGATGTTGGTTTGGTTCATCTCATTCCATATGAGGAATCACAATTACATGTAGTGTAAGGATGATATTTTACATTTTGTGATGAGGATGGTTGGATTTGTATTTTAAGGTCTTACTACCAGAACAATGGTTCCAACTTATTTATACCCATATAGCGTAGACTATTGTGGTCATTTCTAGTTTATGATAATGAAGAATTGACCATTGGGGGGAACCTGTTTCCTGAAGATTTTGTTGTGGAAATAGAGATAGATATACCAATGTGGAAGGAGAGAAAAATTGATCCTCTTCAACAGGAGTCATAAAACAATCCCTAGGTAGAAATCATGTGTTTGGGGAATGAAAGACCTTGTAATGAGTTGGTGTAAAGTGTTATATTTGGGATGATATTTTCAATCATAACTATATATTCCAGGAGTATGTGAGTCACATAGAATATTGTTAAGGAAGGAGGTGAGGGAATAGGCTTTCAGAAACATTGAGAATGAAACAAATCATCTATTTGAAGGTCCATGGAAGATATATTCCCAATGTTTAATGATTTAATGCTTAAATTGTGCCTCCTAGTTTATTGTTATGGACTTCGGACCATGAAATCATAGTTTTTAGTCATATTTTTTATACCATGGGCTTGATATTAAAGGATGTATGTGTTGTGTAAAAAGGCTAAAACAATATTGAATGGAGGGTATGTAGTAATCTTCTATTATAAGCGGTCCTGAAGCTACATAGATTGAAGTCATAATCCTTGGAAAAAGGAAACGTATAAAATATTATAATGTAATGATGATTTTAATAAGGGGGTGGTCATTTCATGTTTATATTTGTGGTGCATAAGAGGTAAATCACAATGTGAATTTTGGGAATGAAATCCATCAACACATAAAATACCTTGAGATAAATTCCACTTAGTATAAGGTAGTAATGTTTGGACAAAAAATGGGGCCTATGGGATAAGTGATCTGTAAATTTTCAGATGGTCCTGATGAAATATGTTCATATCATCACTATTTTTCTCATGAGTATCTCAGTCAACTCACATGTTGTTTTAGAAATCATTTTGGTTGAAGAAAATCACTAGAATTAAATGAAATCCTCATTAAATAGAGAATTATTTAATCACATGGTTTAAATTGGGAATATTATTCTTACAAAATTGGGTAAGTCTGTATTTTAAGAATATATGTTGAGGATTTTTTTTTCATTTTTATTCATTTCAAACATTTCATATTAGTCATTATATGTTCATGAAATTGGGTGACATTATGTATAGAGGATGATGGATTGGTTCATCTCGTATCGTATGGGGAATTGAAATTTTAAATGGGGAAGTTTTTTATCTTTTGGTCTTCTCATATTCATCATTTTGGGAATCCAGGTTTTATATGGGGTATGATCATAGTTTAATTTCATGCACATTTTACCTTATGTTTTTTTTAATGTTGTACAACTAAAACTATGGTTGGAATAGATTAATGGTAATAGAGATTTTGAAAAAGGGGATCCAAATAGATTACAGTCATAATTCATGGACCACAACTCCTATTATATGTTTTTTGATACTATATCATGGTTTAAAATAGTATATATAGATAATTTCAAGCACATAGGGATGTTATTAGTTTATGTCCTAAATGGTCATAATCTTGAAAATAATTTATGGTCATGTTTCTTAGACCACGGGTATGCTATTTGTTTCTAGTCATTGGGATCAGACCCTATAAAATATATTAATTACATGTTGCATTAGTAGTTAGTTAATGTTCATAAGAATCAGACCCTCGAATAATTTTTAATGTCATTTTTCATGGGCCATGTTTTTATGTTCACATGTAGTGCTTCTAGAGAAACTTTTTATTGGTGGGAGGTGCAATACACTTCACATCCATGGGGATCTATGAGTTTGATCTATTAAATAGAAGTTATATAAAATGTAATTTCCGTCTCAAATTTCCCCAAAATTTGTTGTATTTTTACTAGGTATCATCTTCACTATAAGATGCATTTACATGTAACCCTAGAGGAAGGATCAGAGGAGAAACTTCTTGTTGAAGAAAATACTATACTATTTTGGTTCCACTAAATGTTATGAATTGATTGAATGATATTTTAATTGAGGTAATACAACTAATATAGATATATCTCAACATAATAATGGATTATATATTGTATCATGAAAATGTCACATACTGTGTTTTGATTTCCATATGGGGAACCACTTCATACTATTTGAAAATGAATTCAGTTTTGTTCAAGATGAAGTTGCTTTGGAAATATGACACATGTAGGCATGGTCCTATTATTTTGACTCCCCTTATTTCAAGTCTCCACAAATATTTCATGGTGTAGATAAGATATAGTAGTGAATACCATTTCGTTCCATGGATCAAACATGTTGGACACCTCTTGGTGAAATCAATTGAGTCTGATAACATGTTGGCAAGAAGAATCACAATCTACATATTTCATGGGAGATAATCAATCACCATTTATGGGCATAATGGAATCATATTTTGACATCATTATCTAGTTTGGATGTCTTATATGATTCATTGAAATTGTGGAAAATTCCCTAAAACCTTCATCTATAGATGGTTTTTTCAATGTTTGGCTTACACTTGTGATGATATTGTGCATCCCACTGGTGTATTAATCATTATCACCAAAATCTGGGGGGAGAATTCTATTCTATGGATATTAAAATATGGACATTTCCTATTGGGTAATATCCATGTTGTGGGAGGACCTGATGGACCTAGGGTAGAAGCATTATAATCCATATAATATAACAATTGGTTACAATGCAATTATGTAGAGGGGGAGATTATGCTTTAGTGAGCTACATGAATATATAGGTAATCTGATGGACCATGAAACAATGTTAGAGGGGTAGGGTGAATCCAAGTGTCACATGATTCATTTTAATTTTCTGGATATTATTCCCATGTTGGTTGGAAATTGTTAAATCTGTCATTAAAATTAAATTAACAAGATGAGACATCACTTTAACATGGTTGAAAATAATGAGCTATGTTAAAAGAGGATACACCAACAATGTGTCGTTTGTACCAAAATTAACTATCCTTACTAGTTTATGGATTTCAAGGTTTGTTTATAGTCACTCTATTTCACGAACACTACCTTTCTAGTGGTTTAGTGATATACCACTACATCCCTCGGATCACTTATGTCAACTCCGCCGAGCTCGCATTCTTGAGAGAAGTATATATCATTTTATCGACATGAAGGTCACATCAATATGTTTTGATTGAAGTATTTTCCTTTATTCAGCACGAGACACATCTTTAATCGAATTCTTGAATTGATTCACTTGAAGAAATTGATCACATAAATCATATATTCAAAAGAATTTTATAATCATAACACAAAAATTGTGTCAAATTCTACAACTTGTGTGCCAGATTTGGTAGTTGTCGTGAAAGATGACTTTTGTGCAACCCATACTTTCCTTGCAACCCAAAAGTTTGTGCAACTACATGAAAGGGTTCACTTGGTCTTGAAAAACTAAATGACCACCTTATGTGAAAGATTAAATTTCTTTAATTTTTTCACATGCATATATTTCGCACAGTGCCAGATTAAAACCATATATGGCCATATTTTGTTTTCCAACCCACATTTCAACATTAGCATTAATGAAACCGATAGGTTTTTCAATGTATACTTCTTCGTCCAAGACACCAATTAAGAAAGTTATCTTGACATCCAATTGGTAAACTTCATATTCTCTTTGGATTTCCATAGCACAGAACAATCGAATTCACTCTTGTATTTATACTCGACAAAATGCTTCCTCAATATCAAGGCATTAAATTATTTAATATCCTTTACAGAATAGTGTTCCATTTTTCTAATCACAAATCCATGGTCGTCAAATTTGTTCCAAAATATCCACTTCATAGAAATCACATTGTGACCTTAAGATCTCTTGGAAGGATCCCAAGTCTGATTTTTGTCAATCCGATCTAACTCTTCATTCACTTCTTTAACCCAAGACTCATCCAATGTAGCTTCCTCAATTGATGATGGTTCCACAAAATATTGAAATGAATATTGGTGATTATTACTCATTATACTTGTCTATGTAGATACATTGTTATTCCCAATAATGTTGGACTGATGAATCTCTTCAATTTGATTTCTCCATTGAGATTCAACTGAATTCTCTACAACCATGGTATCCTCTTCAAATTATACTTCCAAGACAACATCATGTTGGGGATCCTAATAATTTTTTACACCTTACACTATTTTTTAATTTTCATTTTCTCCATATTAAATTTCTTCTTAATCTTATATAATTGAATCTTATGAATTCTTTGATGAATTTTTGGTTTTCTCTTTAATGATCATAACATTGTTGCGTTCAAAAATCTTTCCCATGTGCTTGTTGGATCACTTGTAGGCACTGTTTTTCATTAAGTATCTAATCATTGTTCACATACTTCCCCTGATTTCATTCTTTGTTTATGATGTATACTTTAATTCCAAAAACAAGAAATTATTTCAAAGAGTTATACCTTCCCTACAAAAATTCATATGGCCTCTTCATCTCACCTAAATAAAACCCTTTACGATTTTGAATATACACTTCTAAAGGAATAGACTCTATCTGATAATGTCGAGGATGAAGACTCTAGATCACCATAGTTCTTTCTATGATGTTCAACTGAATATTCTTGCACTCAACATAATCATTTTTTATGTGGTGTTCTCAAAATAGCTACCTAATGTTTTATTACATTCTTCTACAGGTAACTTTCAAATTCAATGTATGTGAGTTCCCCTACATTTCCAGATCCCTACATTTTGATTGTTTTTCTAGAATCATTCTTGGAAATTTGATCATATGTTTCCATACATTCAATAACAATACATTTCATGTGTATAACAATTACACATTATTTTATACTGTAATCATCTATAAAAATGATGAAGTTTTTTTTTCATGAGTTTCAGTAACATTTATCTGGCCACCTTTGTCTTTATTAATATTATAATGAAGATGAGATAATATTTTCTTTTATGGATGATATGAACTATAGACCTTCTTCCAATAAATGCATTTATCACAACACTTTTCATGTTCATATATCAGGGTGGGAATAAATATTAAATATTCACATATGATATCTTATCCATGTATTGTTGATTGATGTTCCCCAATATCTAATTCCACTGGTTATTTTCTTCTTCATTATAGATGTATCAAATGTATTCATTAAAATCAACCTGATACTTGTTTCCTTTTGTTCTACATCCATAAATAAGTGAATTTCTTGTCTTTCCCTTGATAGTGCATCATTTTATATTAAATGAAACCATATGTCCTAAGTCACAAAGTTTACTCAAGCTGATAAGATTATGATATAGGTCATCAACATAAAGGACTTGAGTTTTATTTATCTCTCCATTAGCTAGTCCAGAACATCCATTTTTCATTGATTTTTTGAGCTCCATTATTACCAGACTGTACTGTTCCATTAACCCTCCTCTAGAAATTCATTAATAAGTCTGCAATACTTGTCATTTGAGATGAAATACTACTATCCAGAATCTAGGTTCTATTTCTTTTTGTAACATTGAAGGCTACCTATGCGAGGTTAGATTTCCCAATTTTATTCTTTTAATTACATAAGAAATATGATTTTAGGGTCGGGAATTGATGGAATTCAAATTATATCTATATTTACATGTGTTATTCATAGTCGAAATATTCTTTCGGATGAGCAAAAATATTTAAAATTCCAACAATATATTGTGAATGATATTTTTCTTGTCCTGGACATCTATTTGAGGTGTCTAAGTTACTCTTTTGCCTATAATAAATGGAATTCTGGACCAAGTTAAAACAATGAAAAAAATATACATAGAATTTGCTTCTTTGGTATATAGTAGGATATGAATTTGTTCACCCCTGTTGAACACCGAGATGTCCCTTATTTAGAACGCTTTTTTCCACTTCGCAATATGAGATTGTATTGCACAAGTATCCACAAAACTGACACTTCATGAGAGGTTATGTGTTCTCACTTAATTTTTCCTTCCTTATTTCTTCCATGGGAAAAATGTTTGACATCTTGTTATTTATAGAAGATGGAGGATAATATTTTGTTTTTCTTTCAGTTTTATTTATGGGTCCCTTTTTCAGCACATATGGTGATTTTACAACATGATCAACATTCAACATGCCTTTATTCTTCCCCACATTATTTTCAATATAATTTGTTTAATCATCACAATTAATTCCATTGTTTCCCATGTGTTTAGGTCTCTGATCACTCAAAATATTTTCTCCTCCATCATACCCTCATTTTTCTCTCTCCAACAGTTGAGTATCTGAGAACCTAGTAATTGGTATTTTCCTCTTTTGTTCTATTGAACATGACTCACTTTTGAGTATACTCTTAAGAGTAACTACTTATTCATTGAGTTCCCCAATTTTTTTGGTGTACTCTTCCAATATAATGGTAAGGTCATTGATGAACTTTTCATGTTCTTTGATTTTGAGATTTATATACACTACATTATATTTCCTTTCATGGATTGATAACTGTACTTTAACCAGTTCTTCCAGTAATTCAATTTCAGATTCAAGCTGATAATCATATTCTGAAAATTTTTCCACCATTTCATTCCAATTATTGCATCTATTTCACATATTTTGAGGCATACCTAATTCTTCCTTATGATTTAACATGGGATCATCGTTAGTTTCCAACTGGTTATCTATAGCTTTATCTATTGATGGTTCTAACTTTTCACATGTAGCCATCAGGGAGGCATTGTTTCTAGTTTTAAATTATGGTTCTTATTATTCACAAAATTCATTATCATCATCTTCATAATAAAAAAAAAAACTATTTTTTTGTGCATTTATTATATATTTGAAGTATCCTTTTTAAAAAAAAAACTTATATGTGTACTATCAATGTGTTCAACATCTCTTTCTTCTTCTTCAAGCTATATTGAGCACTGAGAGGAAATGTTCCCAACATTTCCACAATGAATAAAAGCTAGAGGTAACAACCCATTAAATTTATATTTTCCCTAATGGAAATTTGTGTAAATTAGTGAAATAATTTCTTTTTCTTCATCAACTTCACCACTAAAATCTTTTATGATTTTCATTTTGTCCATAGATTTGAATTTGATTTCCATGCTCACTCATGTCATATCATCTTGTGATTTTACTCGAATTTCTTATGCCACGAGGCTACATAGAAAATAAACCATAGAAATATTTGAATGATCTATTTCCTTAAGGAATGAAACCATTGTATTGTACTGGGGTGGAATAATTATCAATATTTTCTTGACAATATCAATGTTTATGATTTCTCCTCCTGGACATCGAATTACTCTAACAACATTAATAAATTGATTGAATAAGGAGTATACAATCTCATCAAGATGCATCTTCAGATCATCAAACTTATTGTGTCATACCTGTATTTTTTCCACAATTAAAATTGTATCTCATTTATAAATATTTTCATGTCCAACGCACATGGACATTTCTAAGGTGAAACTCATTACCTTTAGATTGATTTGATAAGAAAGGGATACGGTTAGATCATTCTGGGCATTAACATCTACCTCAAGTAACTTCCTATTAGTATGAGTCATAGCCAGACCATTTGGATCGGGGAAATGTATTCCTTGCACAGAAGAAAACAGGACTTCTATTTATAGAGATCTTAGATGTGATATCATTTTCTTCTAGATCTAAAAATAACTACCATCAATGAGGGAGAATCTCCTTACATTATCTGAATTTTCCATGACAGTATAATATAGATCAAACACCAGTAACCTCTCTCTAATATAACTAAATGGACCCAGAACACCCTGATAGAAGAGGGGTGAATCTATGTGTCTATATTTTTTTTCTAAAGTTATGTATCTTATTCCCACATTGGTAGAAACATGTTAAATATGTTAGTCAAATAAAAGTTTGGAGATAACACAACTGTATTAAAAGGTTCACCATAAAGGTTTACATCTAAGGAGCATACATAGAAAGTGTGTCAGTCATACCTAAATCCACTAATATTCACTAGTTTATCTGTTACATGGTTTGGTCGTAGTCACTATTTTCTAGGAACACTGCCTATAAAATGGATCATGGATAACTCACTGTGTCCCTTGAATCACATTGATCGACTACCCCTAGATCACAACCTTGGGAGAATTATAAGTAAATTTATTGATATGAAGGTCACTTCAATAGATTTGAATTTAATACCTGGTCTCTATTCAACACAAAACACTACTTTATCGATGTCTTTAATTTATACACATGGAGGCATCGATCACACAAACCTGATATTCAAAATCCTCTCAAAATCATAACACCACCCATGTATGTAATACAACAACTTTCACAAAAGATTTTTTAATTTTCTCAAAAGATAAATTTCAAGCAAACCCAATATTCCACAAAATACTTTTCATTTATGAAACAACACTGAATGGATCATGTGGACTTTTTAGACTAAAGGAACACCTTGTGAACAAGAATAACATTCTATAATTCTATCACAAGCGAATCATTTTCATATTAGAGCAACATGATTTTCATAGAAAAATCTTAATCATTTGGTGGAGTAGACACCTATTTATAGTCCTCGATGACCCTAAATGCATGATTCTGACATGTCTTTGTCAGTGCATCCAAGATCCTACCTGAGTGCACATAACCATTTTTAAATTCACATTGGGAGCAAATGATTCTTCTATAAAACCTCATCTTTTTGTACATTTTAGACTTTCACATTCTTTTTTCCTTTTCCATATTTTGATGCACTGATACAAAATTTATCTGGGTATGCATGTTTCTAAAAACCCATCAATCTTGTGCACATGCCCCTATTCCAAATTTTTTTTTTGAATATTCCAATTTTTAGACACAGAAATTGGGAAAACACTTGTAAATGATGTCACCTTCAATATTGTTTCATGCATGAAATATATAATCCATTTCCTAGAAATCATCCTGAACTTATAATGAGGATAAACCAAAAACAGAAACCATATTCCATTTACAGTACAAAATGATGATGTTTCCAACATAATCATGTTATTGTTCTGTGAGGGACACATCTAGACCTTATAATTCATTATCTTGACCATCATATATCTAAGGAACACAAGTCATCTTTAGATGAGACGTAAAATATTCCATTAGATAATTGATATATTCTATAAGGGGAAAGATATCTTTCTATTCTGTCATGTAGTAATCATTAATCAAGTTTATGACTCATTTTGTGTCTCCCTTGACATATAAACTAGGTAAATCAATCTGATGATCGAGGTCAAGACTATCAATGGGAAGTAGATAATATTCCATGTTTATGGTTCTACCTTAAATCAATAGGAATGAGTATTGACATGAATTATCTAATGTGGTGATGAAAAGGATACCCAAACATACCTTATTTATCTTATTGTTCTTTAACAATAAACTAGTAGGTAATATGAAAGGGACCAACACAATTCATCTTCTAACATGTTACAATATTATTTTTGGAATGAATACATTCATCTAAGAAATTAATATCTTAGGGAAGCTATTTATGGGTTGGATGTGTGGCCTTTAATTCAACCAGTTCCTTTCCTTTGATTCTAATAGAGTGGTAAAACATAATTTCAAACTACTAGAGGATCATTATCTAGCATGATAATCATCATGTCTACATGGGGAGATTAATTATATAATTTACTTGTTCTACATGGGACACTGAATTTTTATCATGATGCTGCAAATAATTTCTCACCAACTACAAAACAAATACATGTGTAAGGAAATTCTTCTTCATTGGAGAGTATCTAATTTCTGTGACAAGGAGCATGTAGATGAGTTGTAATAAGATATTTTCTCTACCCATATTGTTTTTTGGGATAGAGGGGTGCTGAGGGACCATTCTAGGGAATCACATATAGGACTGATGGATTTCTAGAAACTTGTTGCATTAGATTCAAATGATGTAGCAGGTTCAACTTTATATCTTCAAAGGTATTATACCACTCTATATCCCATGGTTAAATAGTACCATTTCTCATGATCCTCAAAAAGGGAATGCACATATTGATCATATTTTCAATTTTTCTGTTTTTTTGTTCTATATAGATTTGGTGACCCCATAACTCCCAGAGGCATCTGAATATATGAATTTGGTTGTTGACCATGATCATCTTAGTGTCAATATTTATTCCTCTTTAACTAATTATGAAAAAGAGTTACATCCTAGAGGTAACCTCATATTCACACATCATGGTGTTCTCGTTCAAGTGATTTGTGTTAAGGATGATGAAATATTTGTCCTGATCATTGAAATGGTCCTAGAAAATGAAGGATATGACCACCAAATACTGTATATATCATTCCAAAAATATCACTAATATTGTTGTGAAGATGTCATACATTGATCACTGGTAATTGGATAATGCATTTTTTCGCCAGAAGGAATCACTTGATAGAAGAATTCACATTGGGGAACCGATGAGTATGTTAAATCAATTTCATACTAGGATATATAGAACATATTATATAAAGATTGTTCATCTATAACAGTTATGTATTAAAAAATTAATGTTGAATCAATAAATAACTCTATCAGTGGAAGGGAAAATTAAACCTTTATAAATTTGTAGTTGAGTTCCCAGAAGTCGATATAGACTCTGATCTTCCCAATACTTATTCTTGACTATGAATAAATTGGATACCATCTGGGGTATTATATTTCAATATTTATGTTATCATTGATTATCATATCAACATCATCCTCTAACATGTTACTATTAGAATGGTGAGAATTTTTGGTATATGGTATGAATGTGGAATGTCCCATTTGGAGGTGACGAATGTGAAAAACATAATTGACTGTCTTACCTTGGAATTTTTTCATAGCTCATAGTTTACTCAACATAGAGCTATTTTGACAAGGCCACATTTATTTATTATCCTCTATGAACACGGATACAATCACCAAAGTAATCCTCAGTTCTCCCTCTAAACCAAGGTTCAAATGTGTGAAGTCATTAGTAGTGTGGGATAAAAACTCATTAAAATTCATGAGGGTAATTCTATAAATACTCATTATCATCTAAGATGTGATAATATAAGGGATGAATTTGCTCTTTTTGGCCGTTTATTCATGGGAGGAACAATACATGTTCATTAATAACCAATGGGGTGTTCCTGCTCTACTGAGACTTTGGAGTCTAAAGATGTTGAGCTGATTCACTATGTTCATCGATCACAATTACCATTCATGATGTAACGTAAATAGTGGGGATTCAATCTTCGTTGAGTCATCCATCTTTTTCAGAACATGTTGAAATGTCATGGATTGGAAGAAATGGGGTTACTAGATCATTACTTCAAGGACTTATGAACTTATAGTATATTGTGTTCAAAGAATATCTATGATTTTTACGTAATAGACATGTATAACTATATCATTTATACACTAAATCCATTTTTCATGGAGATAATGAATCGTATCCCTTTCTGATGAAGTGGGATCAAATTAATTAATTGGGATAATCAAGTTGTCATTCATGTCAAATCAAGGACTATTTTAGTATCCATAAAATAATTTGTGGTATTGATACTCTAAATCCATCAGTCTAAACCAACTTCCCTTCCCTTTTTGATATCCATCATCTAGATAATGGGATTTATAAGATTCAATAGGGGTTGGATTACCCTAGAGTACCCCTAATTGACTATTCAGGGAGTATATAAAGAAATTGTGGTATGGATAGGTGACCACTACATTAAAATGAATCCATGTTCATCCTAGTAGTTTATTTTCTAATGTTTCCTATGATACTTTTTGGAATTTAGTACAATACTATTGATCATAAAACTGAGACATTGTCTAAATCATTTCACAGGGTTTCAGGTTCCTCTTATTATACCATTGAATTGTGTGGTTTTATGGGATCAGGTATCATTTTTTTATTCCTATATAATGGACCATTAGGGACTATTTGAGGTTAATCCTATATCCAAAATCTACTATTATGTGGAAGATCATCATATCATTACGGTAGTCAATGATATTCAATGACAATATTATCCCCTACATGATGACACCTTCATATTCTCTAAATAAATTATGGTGGCACGACATTCCTCTTGATTGGCCTCTTCTGCAGTATAAGTGTCAATTAAAGCTACATAAACATCAAATTGGAGTTGGGTTTTCCAAACGTAAATAAGTTTCACATACATATACATTGATTATTATATAGCCTTACGGGCCCAAATATCTCATAGTTATGACTCTAATGTTCTTTATTAAATCATACAGACATGATAGGGGAATATTCATGAATGTTAGAGGTCACTCATTGGAATGTGTGAAATAGATGAAACATTCTAAATTAATAGGGCATAGATAGTACCAGAAATGTACTACTTATAACTAGTGGGATTGCATTGAGTGACTGGTTTGATGAGGTATGGATCTTGGTGTACATGGATGATCACGAAGCGATCACAACTGAGTTGTATGGTGAAATTATATAGTCAATTGTGGAGGAATAATTGAAAGATAATTCTTGGAGGGTGATGATTTATATTATTCTTGAGATCATTGCAAGACCACCTATATTGGATTAGTAGCAAGAAAAAAACACATTGAAGCATTATCCATAGCATTATACATTCATGTGTGATCTATATCTCTCATTTGAGGGTTTCATCTGGAGGAAATTAATGGGATTTAATATTATTCATCACCATTGGAGGTTGTTAGAGGGTATACTAACACAAAAAAAATCATATATTCACACTCATCATCATCATCATTGTATTGGTATTAGATTGGGTGGCCATGGGTGAATATCATAACTCCGGAGGAATGAAATTTCCTAGATTTCAATATAGACTTGGCTCTAGTGGGGGACTCTAATATCCCTTGTTCTTTCAGAATATGCTCATCTGATATATTATAGAATATAATATATATGTGGAGGCCATTGTTGATGAAGGTGTGGAAAACATATAAAATTTCGGCATTCATATCCATGCATAAATAATACAATGAAATATAGAAATTGGTTTTCAAGCCAAATAGTAATAATACATCTCTGTCAAATGACCTGAAGAAAATTTCAACTACATAGAGCCTTCACTATAACTTCCATTGTATGTTTAGACATAAATCACATATGGTGGAACATCTCCCAGCTTACATAAACAACAATCCAATTAGTCCAACAAGAAATCAATGATCATCAATCACTTCATGATAGTGTATCCATGGAAAATGTGGTAATGGAAATGATCACGATGGATGATGAACTAGGCCTCTGGGATTTTATTACTATCTAGAAATTTCGTAATTATCCAATAAATGGAACAGATAAAATACCATAGGGCCTTTATGTCCATGATAGATTAGGAACTATTATATCTATCAACAGAATGATCCCTTTGATCCTTTCTATGATGGGGGATATATCCACATTTTAATATAATGATGTCTATGTTTGTAAATTATACAATGGTCTAGGAATTTCTAGTAGAGTATGCATGTTTTAGGGATTCACATTGTGAGGCACATCCAATTAAGGGGCTAATAGGTTACCAATATAATGAAACACTTCTTTCACATTAGTGGTTTCCCAAACACTCATAGGCCTTATCATGAGTGTAGAATGGGGAAATGGGTATGAGTATTTTTTATTCTACTGCATGGCCTCTCCCTAGAATAGATATTATTCATAAAATTCCAAAAATAAACTATTTATTTTAATAAAAATAGTTTAACTATTAGTTCATTAATGGAATTTTACATGTTGGTATAGGGTATTTATTCTTGTGTCCATGGTATATGAAGTTAGATCATGAGTCTGTTCCACTAGGGAATAGATTTTTTGACGCACTCAACGGGCCACTACTTGAACATGAAGAAGATCAAAATTCGTATTTTCATGTGTAGGAGCTAAACTATTAGAGGAAATATCATAGAATATTATATAAAATAGTGTTGTACCATATGGTTTAATAGATATACCGAATTAATCTGGTCCATTCTAATGTCATATTTTTGCATTAGAGTTGGGAAGAAACATTATACTCAAGAGTACCCAACATTGGGCCACATAGTTGTGGAAAATTTGTCCAGGTACTACAGTGGGTCATCCTTCCCACTGAATATAGTGATTATGGGATTAAAAAAATCTCGATGTCCTTGTATACCACCGACCAATGCGATGTACAGTTTCCATCATGATGGATTTAAACATTTTGTGTTTCTAGGGCCTCGGGTGGATAAGTAAGAGCAGTTATCACATCAGCATAGAGATTGTACATCAACACCAATTTAGAAGCATGTTCATCAAATTGAGTAATGGCATGATCTTGATCCTAATGTGGACAATTTCAATGCTTGGATGGGGTTTCTGACTCATATCTCATTCGCTTGATGAATCCTATTTATTCTACCCTAACTAGAAGAATGAAACCACCTGGTTTACACTAGAGAGTCTTGGAGAGGAGAACAACATAGCATATTTCAAGATATATGGGGTCCCTTGTGTTGTGTCTCTACACATAGAGTAACCTATGATGGATCTAAAGTATTGACATGTCATTTACCATTGTACACATATAGATGGTTATTTAGACACATTTTGGTATGGGGATTCTAATGCTTAGTGCACGTCTTTGTTATCATGTGATGAATCCTTCAAGAAATCCTACCTGGTAATGTGTTTCCGCTTGTGGTGGTCATACCTTTCAAAACCTTGTGCATTGAGCCTTATTTATATAATCCTATTGTGGTTCATTGATGACCATATTCACTTCATAGGAAGAAATATGGTAACCTTCGTCGTCATTAGAGAGGCCCAACATGTGGTACTATTATTTCCCTTGTATATTGATAAAGTGTAGGGTTTTATAGTGCCATTGGTCACGAATTTTTACATGTGGAGACTACCCTTCTATAACTCAGTGGTTCACAATGATGATCATAATGAAGGTATACTAGAGTGTCTAGAATTATGCATATGTTTTAGGTAAATGATATTCTTGGACCATTATGATCTCAAACATTCCACATGGTTAGTTAATGGCATTGGGGTGCATGGGTATCATGGTATAGGTCAACTACGGGTCATGGAGTTACTTATATGTCAAAAAATGATATGGGTGCAATAAATTTACGTTTCCACTATGAGGGACTATAGGTTGGATAATTTTATTGCTTCTGTAATCTATAAATCCAATAATATATTTTTTGTGCCTAGAACCTCCCATAGATCCACTTTCTGAAAGGATGGGTCTAGCTATTAATTAGTCGATGACCATATTTGAGTAGGCCAAAATATAGTTTATAGAAACACATTATACCATCATTAAGGTTTCTCAATCAAGAGAGATGGTGCCTCATGGGTCAAATATGTACTACGTTATGGGAAATTACTTGGATTCTTATCCAACATCAAGATCTTGTACATATTGTATGTTTTATTAACAAATATGTCATGCACTATGATGGCCTAATCCATATTTAGAATATATTAGTGTTCACAATATTTAGATGGAGTTTACTCTAATGATTAAATCTCCCTAAATTCATGTGTGCAGGTAGAGGGGAGTGAGAATGGTGGTGACTGAAAACTTTTCACAATGAGTCCCTATAAGGGAGCCCGAATAACCTCCATATGTAGGTATCTTCAAATATACTTGGGGATACTATAAAAATTGACTTGTGTAACAGTAAACCAAAATTTCTAGGATACATCCCTCGACACTGGTAACATTGGATTAGATTCCTTCATTTATTTTGTTAGTTTATTCCAAATATGAGTGGTCAGTGTTAACAAGAAACTTCTCGGTATTCCTAAAAAATGGATGGAATTCTCCATCCTTCCCTAGGAACATTCATTAGAGAAGGTTATTTATTCACCATGGGTTGGACCATCCTGATGTATGGATAATAGGGATGTACATATGCATTTATTGTTTCTAAATAAGGGAGGAACATCTATTCTTTTATTATGGAGAGGGTAAGACCTCTAGTTTTTTGGATGACAATATGGGGAGGACCTTCGTGTTGAATGGTGATTGTAGATGAAGAGGACCTTTATAATAATTGTTGATGGAGTGGGGTGGACCTCTTATTTATTTAAATATGCATTTGGTAGTACCTCTCTTTAGTTTTTGGGTAATCATAGATACCGAATGACCAGATTAATTTCAGTTTATAGAGGACCTTTTCATTGAATATCCAAGTCATGAGATGGCCCGTAATGGAACTCAATGGAATAGGTGACTAAGATAATTTACCCATTCTTCTTTTTCGGGAGATGGGGTTTTCAACTCATGTGGGAAAAGAAGAATTCATGTTCACTGATGGGGTAAAATAGTGTAATATATTGTGGGTGGGAGGGGCCACATGGGCTATAGAATATTCTATTTCTTTATAAATTTCCTGGAAATTCGCCCTACATTAGAATTAGGTATTTTAGAATAGGTCTAGTAAAGACATAATGATATCAATATTTTCATCACCATGTGATACCATTTAATAGTTATCTTAACAAAACTCATAGGTATACCTCGTAGAAGGAACCTAAATGGGAGTCATTAAATGAAAGATTCAAACATCCTCTACCTCCTCATTATAGTGACCGGTTTTATCTGAGAACTCTAATATGAGATTCCTAAAGTGTATAATTATTGAAATGAGTGGTGTTTACCCCAGTATGGCCCTTTGTGGAGACAATTCAAGTGAATATATATTTCCATGTGGTCCTTGTGACCTATATATATAGTGATAATGAGTCTCTATTTCTCATATCATAACACAAGGTTCTTGATCAAACTCATTTTGATGATCTCAAGGGGTCAGAAAAATATTAGGCATCAAAAATATGAAGAAAATGTGGAAAAAGTGGTGTGGGATATTCATCTAAGGTTAGTTTATTAATTTTCACACTACATTGATGTTGGATTGCATAATCTCATCAATATCTGGTTTCTTTAGTCATATGAGGAACATGTATTCATCCTTATGTACATGTATTGTAAACATAATGTGTAATATACCATCTTACCCAATTCGACATGAAGTAGAGAATGATCCCCTTCTATCATTGGGTCAGACTATGAATTCACAATGTTAACGGCCACATTCTACAGGTGAGATTCAATATTGGCCCACTATATAGCTGGTCACACCTAGTACTGAATACTTGGATATGGTGACATGAAAATCGATTCATTCCCCAAAATTCTATAAGACCCCATCTTAAGGATATTTGATTTATAGAGGTATAACAACTTCGGTTTCTAATTATTTCACCAAATCCTTGCACATTACACACATCACTAAATTTATATACATTCCCACATCCTAATGTTTGGTGGATTCAATCACATTGTCAGTGATGTATTCCCCATGATCAATTATGGATAATGGGATGTTGTTTATTCATTCATTGCATTCCCCTATGGAGCATGTCACGTAGTCTGAGTCTCATATATAGAATAAACCATGCTCAGAAAACCCACTCAAGGCCCCATCTCTTGATGTAACCCCGTTAATTATTCTATATCTATATCGACCGGATAGAAAAATTTGATCAAGAGTGTATCCATATATCAAATATGAAGGAATACCTAAAAATTATGTATATTTGGAATATATATATATATTATTCATGTTTGGAGGGATTGATATCTAAGAGGCATCATAGGAATGAAAACAATGTTATCTCCTATCGACCATAATGTAATTTATGCCATTGTGGGTATAATTATTTTGAGGATTTTTACCTCTAGTATACTATTTTCATTTTATATAGTGGTGAATCTGGATTATATAATGATTTTATCTTATTATGGAATCAGGGAAATATTTGATATTTTATAGGGATTGTTGGGGGAGTATGTCACTAGAAAGTAACATTTAACTATTCATTGTTATTGGTATTTAAACATAGGGAGATTTTATATGTGCATTTTTTAACTGTTAGGGATCAAACCCCATTTAGTTTGATAACATAGTTTTAGGACATGTGACCAGACATTTCCATGTAGTTTAACTTTTTTCATTAAGGATTCTCATTTCATGGAATTGGAGTTAATGGGGGTTTCTGTGGGGCATACATATGGAATCTTCCCAATAGAAAAGGATCACATTTCATTATAGTTTTTTGGTATTACATATGGAAGATTCATGAAGATGTAGTTTCTTCTCCTAGGGATGGAGCATCATCCTAGATAGGGGGAAGGATAGTGTGGGACTTATGCATATATGAAACCCAGGTGTGGAGTTCCATCCCATGGTGGGGGGAATGGTGGAATCCCATAAAAGTCATAAATGAATCATATGATATTTAATATATTTGGTAAGAAATGTGGAGTCATCCCATGTAAGGAATGCATGGGTCATCTTGGGGTAGAGGTGGTGGCCTTTTATTTAGGGGGGAGGGTGAATTTCATAGTTGGTATTTTTGAAGAAAAGTTAGGTACATGCACATATTTACCATGAAATTCATTCTAACCAAATTAGAATCTATATAATGGATTGTTGATGTATGATTCATGTCCATCTAATGGGTTTTGAAAAGTTGGACTTATCATTTTGGCCCGTACTTTTATGGTTTATTCAAATGTTAATCATAATTTTACTATAACCATTGTAATTAATTCTAATTAAATTCACAAATAATTTTTTTCAAATTTTTTTATACATATTAGAAATTATAAATTATCATAATTCAAAATATGGAATCCATTTTTACATTAACTCAAAAGTTGATGAAATTAATTAAAAATTAATCTTATAGATTCAACGACATTGTGGATTTTTAATTTAAAAACATCCAATTATATTGTATGTTTTATTTCCAATATCAGATTAAATGAAATGAAAATTAATCTAATTGATCATTTAAATAATTATAAAATAAAAATTATCCTTATAAATAAGATATATGAAACAAATTTTTAATTTAAATTCTTTATTTTTAATTATTAATTCAAAATTTTTGTTTCTTAAAAAAATCCTAAAAAATCAATCTAAGATAATTATAAAATTATAAAATAAAAAAATTATGTTTTTAATTACATTTTTAAATGTGTCTAAAATGTATTTATTATATTTCATAGAGGGACATGAACAATATATCTTTTGGAATATATAATTTTTAAACATAGAAATACATTTCCAAAGTCCCTGTCATTAGTTATAAATATGATTTATTTTTACAAAAACGTGAAAAAACATTTGAATGTGGTTACTACTATTAATATTAGTATGTTTAGTGGCTATGATATATATTTCTCATATAAATAATTATAACATAAAATATTATTCATTGGTTGTCAGTGTTGTGTGCAGTTTAATGGTTGGTGGTGGATTCGAATTTTGAGGTTTTGGTTTTTGATTGTGTAATGTGGTGTTAAATGGGCGATGTTTGAAACCCTGGTTCCCACCTACTTAAAGTGGCTTTTAGTAAATTCAAAAAATGGTTTTCAGGTTATTCAATTGAAAAAAACCCATAAAAACTACAGGTGTTACATTATACCATTGAAAAATTGAATTTCTCTGTTGAAATTCATAAATCCATTTTAAAAAATGAGGATACTTCTATTTCAATATATTTTAATTTTCCCACAGATCTTTCTCTAACAAGTGATTAATCCAAAAAACGTTGACAAGTTGAGTGGTCTTGTTTCGTAGAAAAATCTCTGTATAATCCACAATATTGAACTGGTTATTCTTCATAAGAATGATCTTACTCCTAGGGTATTACTTCATAGTTTTGTACATGTGACTTGTCAGGTATATACTTCCTAAAAATAGATAATTAAAGACATCATAGAATTTAGAGAGATTTAGAGCAACTGAAAAGTGATAGGCCATTATCACGATATGATAAAAAATCTAAAATGGTCTAATATACATAGGGATTAGTTTCTATTTCTTCCAGAATATCGTAACTCTCTTACATGGAGATATTCCAATAAAAATCTCTTCAACAACATTGAATTCTAGATAACATCGATTATTTTCAATATAACATTTCTACTATCTTGAAATTCCAGTCATGTGATACTGAATGATTTTATCGTTTCTAAAATCTATTCAACGATCTTGGTTCCCTATATATTTCTTTAAATAACTTTGTAACACCCTATGATTTTATGAGAAATATATTTTTTATTTCATATATTATACGCAACGCCAAATGAATCTATCAGTATACACAACACTATCTTGGATTACGTTGCATGCAATCACGACCTTCCTTGATAGCGTGTGTAATACGCAATATCGGGTTTCACTAAACAATGATATATTAATATTATTATGGATTAGCCATTATTAATAGTATTAACTACATTTTGAACACTATTATTCATATTAAATATTATCTGAAACATGGTATGTAAACAAAATATTTTTTTTGGGTAAAATAAGTATTTTTTAAAAAATGTTGTTTTTTCACCTTTTGATGGATCTCCCACTTTAAATCTAGTTTTTGAGAGGTTTATACATTAAATTTGACAAAATAAAATTCTTCTCTAGAATAAGGATATAAAAATTTACTTTCGATAAAATTTTCATATTCTTCTGATAAATTTCATATTTTAATGAATAGTAAATACATGCTATATTTTACTTAAAAACAATTTATTTCATCAAAATAATTTATATTGTTAAATTATAATATTTAAAGGTTTTAAAGTATAAATATAATAATTTATTACCATTTAATTGAATTTATGTCATTACCGTTAATTTTACATTGAATTTATAGGTAAAAACATTTCAATCTTTGGCAATGTTTTAACTTTTAAAAATCATTTTTTAACAAGGGGATTAATATTAAATTAATTATTGTAACTTCTATGTTTTAAATTTTGAAAGATTTATTCCATATTGGAATTAATTGGGTCTATATTAAGTTAATAGGTTACTTTTAATTTTTTTATATTATGAATAGTAACTACAGTAATTTTTATTTACTACTGTTAATGGTAAATCAGGAAATTAAGGGTCAAAATAAGATTATAAAATTAACTTATCACGATACAAAATTATATTGGATGACTAAAAGTCGACCCATATCACCTAAGAGTTGTAATAGATTAATTTTATGAACTTTTAACAATGACAGAATTTAATTATTATTAAAACCAAAGAAAGTGACCACATCTCACTCTCTTAAATCTTATAAGTATAATAATTTTAATTTATTGATAAACTTCAGGAATTTTTAAACATTATTTGTATCCTGAAAGCTAGTGAAATTATATACATCATGTGAATTTATTTAGTATTTTTAGGGATTAAATAATTATCATTAATGGTCACACAATAGTGATGTTCAAAATATTTTTATAAGTGCAATATCAAATAAATGGTTTTAAAAATATTAAAATAAATATTATATTAACTATTAAATGTGATCCACTAATTGTATTGATACATATGACATGTTATGAATCTATGAATGTTTTTAGTTTGAATAAATCCTCTATGTAGAATTTATTAAAATTTAAATAAATGAATAGTGTAAAAATTGACACTATTGTTATTTTATAAAAATAATATATTATAAAATTGTTAAAAAATCACAAAAATATTTAAAAATTACAAATATAAATTTATATGGTCTAATATTTATTAAATTATCTAATTATAGATAATTCACAGCACATAAGTAATTATTTTTATCAATTTAAAATTTAGAATATTACCACAAATAAAATGAAATAGATTAAATAAAGATAAATCAATTTGATAAGGTTTAAAATAAATTCACAACATGTCTAAATTTTATTGGTTGATGATATTACTACCCTACAACATCTCATATTTTAATATAGTCATTTTTTTTGTTTTTATGCGTGGATAGAATTTATTATAAATTAATATTTCTTATAATTCCAAAGGTTCCCCTCATCTCCCTTATAAAAGGGAAGCACCTCCCTCTCCACCTCAAACCACATTGAGCCTTAAATCTCATCCACCCTCAAAAAATTTCTCTTCTCCACATCCTTATAAACATACTAGATGTCCTGGTCTTCTTCAATGAAAAAATTTAGTTCCCTATGAGGAGGTTAAGAAGAGGCGCGTCAAAGAAGAGGTAATATCATTTACCAATTCATTCCAATTTATTTTTTCTTCTACTTCTTATTCATTATTTGTATCATCATAAATTAATAACATATATATCACTAATATACTGTTATGTTGTTATAAATATTAAAAAACTTAATTTCACCTTCTATCCATCCTACGAAAAATGAAATCACTGCACATGCGTACGTACAAAATACCATCTCCATGTCGTGGTGTACTCTGTTTTCCACCACCACCTTAAATGGATGGCTATTATGGTGTAAAGAATAACTATATATGATTATTATAAAATTATACTAAATCTGAGACATTCCATCTTCAACTACAATACCATTCAATAGTTATGGGAGCTATATCCTCGCTCATCCGTATGTACGACCTACCGTCTCCATGATGTGATGTGACTCGTTCTATATGTTCTTAATTGAATAATGATTATATAAATTAATTGAATAAGGTATATATATCCTAAAAAGAGGAATTAGAATTTATTCGGCAAGAAATTCATAATAACATAAAGAAATGAACTCCAGAATAACCAGTTGCAATGAAATATTACTAATAAGAAGATAATACTATGACCATGTATGATATTATAACAATTAATATGATTCTTTAATATGTCAATGACATTATTTAAATCATTATGCAGGAGGTTTGGATACGTATGAAGCATATCAGGCATAAGGTAAGGGAAAATCTCACAATCTCATTTTTATCAGAGATTGTTTATACATCAAAATTTATTGGGGAATATTTATCATCCACAACCATGTTTACTCAATATGTAATATTATTTCTATCCTCCTACAAATTTTTAAATACAATTTTACATATTGGTAAATTTTAAGAAACGATATGAAATGAAACTTTTGTCGTTTTCAGTACAATATTCTTCTTTACTTTTCTGGCCTAAGTACGAGCAAAATGTTTTTTAACTTATATGGGAAGAATGGTTTTTATGATTTCATAGAAAATTATTTCCCTGAAGCATCAATTAAAAATTTTCAAGTTTTTTTTAATTAACTTATTTTAGTTTAAAATTGTATGACATGTTAAGAAAGGAATAATATTTTTGAAGTAGAAAGGATAGATTCCTCAAGAATGGAGTTCAAGTGTTTTATCAAAAATATTTTCCATCTATGATAATATAGGGTTCTGTTTCTATCTCTATTATCACATTTATTTGATTATGTTTTGATGGAATTATTTTAATTAACTTCGTTTATCTTATATGGATTATGTTACGATGACATGATTTTTAAAAATCCAATCTTTTTTACATGGGTTGTGATATGATGTATGATTTATGATTTTGTGGCACACATAAGAATGATATAATTATGAGATTGGTGAGACCTGTATATCCCTCCAATGCATTTTATAAATATTTATATCTCATGATACAGACGTGGATGAAATGACTAGTTAATCCAGTTCAGTCATACAGGACATAAACAAGGAGTGAACTCGATTCCGAAATGGATTTTTCCCACTAAGATAGTCTTGTAAATAAGTCATGACTAATAAAAAATGATCTTATATGACAATGTGTGTATTCCCCAAAGTTTCATGTTATATGTCATGATCATTGAGATTACATTTCAATAATATTATTTCTACCATGCAATGATACTATGATCTCTTTTGCAGTTTAATATTTTCAAAATGTTATGTCCTTACGAATATGATATGAGGATATTTCATATTTTACCCTTACTATGAATTTGAGCTCACCATTTTTTGTATGTTTTCTTTTCCCCGGGTCAGGAAGAAGGTTATTAAATAGGATATGCCAAAAGGGACTCTAGATATAATGAAAAAAATGTGAGATAATGTATATTCTTTATGAACTGGTTGTTTAGGTTTCCCAGTTTCTAAAGACACTATACCCATATATTCCTATCAGGGTTTTATTATATGTTGTAATAAGTATTCTTCAATTCTGATGTAATAATAATGTATGTAAAGTATGGGTCATTGTGGTTGGTATCAGTGGAATGGAATAGTAAACCTTATGAAACCAGGATGTGAGAGCCTTAGTAAGAACCCTAAGGATATGTCTAAACATAGAACAAAATATTAGTGTTTTATAAATGTCCATGAATAACCTATGATAAGAACATAAGTGTAAAATTATATTCTTGATTATGTTGTTTTCCTATTATGATTATTGTCTCTCACACTATGCTTATTGGTTTTATTCAACGGCTGGATCCCAATGGAACCGTGTTAATGCTCAATGAGATGTGAAATGCAATGATTGTCCACTTGGGAAACAAAACAATATGGGAGTCAGAAGGAAAAATCGTGTAGCCATGTTCACACAACATTCTAAACCTATGAATCATGCAAGACTTCCAAACGATCAATGGAAGGAGAAACATTCTGTTGAATCCTTCATGAGGCAGAACCCACCTTTATTCAGTGGGTCTTCTGATCCATTATTGGCTGAACAATGGATTAGTACCACTAAAAAGATATTTTAAGTCCTTAAATGTTCTGAACATGATAGAGTCATCTTAGCAGCATATCATTTTGAAGGTGAAGTAGCAACATGGTGGAATCTTATCTAGAATATGAGGCAAAGAGACAAAATTGGGTCCATGGAATGGGAGGAGTTCAAGAAAATATTTTTTAATAGGTAATTCCCTCGTATTCTTCGAACAAAGATGGAGAAGGAGATTCTTGAACTGAAGCAAAAGGATGATGAATCAGATGGTACCTACAAAGATAATTTTACAAGACTTTCAAGGTACACTTCTGGAATTATTATCCAACCTAAGAGTAAGATCGATCAATTATTTAGTGGCATAAAACAATGTCTTCAAAGGGAATTATACATAATGAACTTCAATAACTATGAGAAAATTGTTGTATGTGCTCTCATGGTTGAGATGGAGATTGGAGTAATCCATCAGTCATATGGGTTTGATAAGAAGAGTAAAATGGAATTCAAAGGGAAATCTAAAGACCACATTGAAAAGGAGATGAGTTTTCCCTTATGCTCAAAATATAGAAAGAAACATGGAGGGAATTTTCTTAATGGGACAAGTAAAAGGTGCTCATTGGGAATTTGAATGCTGCAATGATGGGAAAAAGATGTCTAGTGATGTGAACAAATAAAATGCTACACAGAATGCACCTCCTACACTTCAATGATACATGTTCCAGGAAATGGGTCATTATGATAATCAATTCCCTAATCCAAGGGTTTTTGATGATGATCGACGTCAACATACTCTTACGGAAAATCAAAAAGTAAAGTCACATGCAATTTCTATCGGCGACGTGGAGTACGATACCAAAGTGGTGAAAGTTACACTTACCATCCAGAATAAAGTAGAAAATGTTTTATTTGATTCTAGTTCCACCCAGTCTTTTATATATGAATAATTTTCTAAGGGTATTTCCATATTACCTCAATAATTAGATGTTGAGTTACCTGTTACAACCCCTAATGGCACAACAATTGCATAAAAAGATTACAATTCTTCTCCGATTAATGTTTGTGGGAAGTGTTTCCTGTAAATATTTCGATCCTTCCTATAGTGGAATTTGATGTGACTCTTGTCCTGGATTGTCTTTATTTATATATATCTCATATCAATTTCCAAATAAGGGAAGTCACATTTCATAATCCAGATCAATCTATGATCGTCTATCGATGCAAGGATGAACATAATCTTCCTGTGTAAATTTCTTCCCTCTTATGGGTCTTTATTACACTAAATGAAGGTTATTTATATCAAATGGTTTGGTAGAAACTCATTATTAAGAATATTCCCATTGAAAAAGAGTTTGATGATGTCTTTCCATAGGTATTGACAGATCTTCCACCCGATCATGAAGATGACTTTTACATAGAACTCATAACGGGTGTTATGTCCTTTTCAAAGACACCTTATAGAATGGATGAAATTTATTTGAAGAAATTAAAGAAGAAACACCAAGATAACCATGATAAGGGATTCATACGCCCTAGTGCATCACCTTTGGGAGTACCTGTTCTGTTTGTTAATAAGAATAATGTATCAATGAGACTCTGCATTAATTTTCAAGAATCTAACAAGATCACTATCAAGAAAAAATATCCTATCCCGCTCTTTGATGACTTATTTGACCAACTACACAGAGATCAATACATTTCCAAGATTGATATTTGTTCAGGGTATCATCAATTAAGTGTCAAAAAGAAGGATATACCAAAGACAATGTTCTGTACAAGGTATGGATACTATGAATTTATAGTATTTCCATTTGGCCTTACTAATGCCCCTGCTATCTTTATGGATCTGATGAATAGAGTCTTTAGTGACTCTCTTGAAAAGTTTTTGGTAGTCATTATAGATGATATTATTTTCTATTGAATGATAAAGGATGAACATGAAGATCACTTTTGAATTGTATTAAAGACCCTGAGAAAGGATAAGCCTTATGCCAAATTTAAAAAATGTGAATTTTGTCTTCAAAAAGTTTCATTTTTGGTTCACATAATCTCAAAAGTTGTGATATATGTGGATCTAGCAAAAATATAGTTTATCGAAAGATGGTCAAGACCCAAACGTTAAATTAGATCTGAAGTTTTCGTGGTTTGACGGGATATTATCGACATTTTGTCAAATGTTTTTCACGATTATCTAATCCACTAACCAGGTTGACTCGAAAGGGAGTTATGTTTGTGTGGATGGAGGAGTGTGAATAGAATTTCAAGGATTTGAAAAAAAAGGTTATCCAGTGCACCTATGATCACACTACCTTGTAGTGGAGAAAGGTTTGGGATCTATATTGATGCATCCAAGAAGGTATTGGGGTGTTTTATCATGCAAAACGATATGGTGATAGCATGTGCATCACGAATGTTGAAAATCCATGAGAAAATTACCAAACTCATGATTTGGAGTTAGCTGCGGTAATCTTTGCATTAATGATTTGGATGCATTATCATTATGGTGAAAGGTGTGATATTTATACTGATCATAAAAGTTTAAAGTATATTTTCACACAAAAGGAGTTGAATATGAGCCAAAGAAGATTGTTGGAGCTGATTAATGATTACGACTGATCAACTAATAACCACCCTAGGAAAGAAAAAAAGCTGGCAGACACATGAAGTCGACAAGACCATGCTAGCTTAACCATTATTATGATCACAAAAGATATAATATTTATGGATTTACAATGGATGGATCTTGGAATTTTAATGGAAGGGTAAAAATCTTATATTTTTCAAATTAATGTTCAACCATCTATAAATAGTAGGATTAAAGAGGCACAGAAAGTAGATGTAGAGTTACAAAATAAGTTGAGAAGTGTTCCTGAATTTCACATTGATTGTGATGAAATAATAAGGTTCAGGAATCCGGTTTGTGTTCCTCCCATCCATGAATTAACGATTGAAATATTGGATGGGGCTCATAGTTATTCTTTCTCTATTCTCCTTGGTAGCACGTTGATGTATAGGGACCTGAAGGAGTACTTCTGGTGGGATGTCATGAAAAAAGATGTTGCTGAATATGTCTCTAGATGCTGGGTTTGTCAGCACGTTAAATCTGAGAGACATAAGTCTAAGGGGATGTTAAAATCATTACCCATACCAGAATTGAAATGGGAAAACATAAATACGGACTTTGTCACTGGACATCCTAAAACATCCAAAGGAAATAATGCTATTTGGATTATAGTTGATCGTCTTACAAAGTTGTCACATTTCAATGTTATTAAAGAATATTTCTCTCTGGATCATCCTGAAAGGATATATGTGAAGGAAGTGGTAAGTTTGCATGGAGTACCACTTTACATTATATCTGATCGGGATCTGAGGTTTCCTCGATGTTTTGGAGAAGTCTTCATCATAGTCTAGATAATGAGTTGAGTTTTAGCATTGATTATGACCCTCAGACAGATAGTAAGTCTAAGAGGAAAATTCATACTCTAGAAGACATGTTGAGTGCTTTATGTACGGATTTCAAAGGTGGTTGGGATTAACAACTACCTTTGGTGGAATTTTCTTATAATAATAGCATTCAATCCAGTATTCAGATGGATCCTTATGAATCTCTCTTTGGAAAGAAATGTAGAACTCCAACTTGCTGGGATAATGTTGGGGAAATAAATCTATTAGGACCTGATCTTGTTGATTAGATGACAGAAAAGATCTGATCTATTCCACAACACATATGGTCAGCTCATATTTGACAAAAAATTTATGCCTATAACCTATGAAAATACCTATTGTATAGAGTGGGTGGTAAAGTCTTTTTATGAATATCTCCTTGGAAGAGAGTAATGAGGTTTGGAATGAAGGGAATGTTGAGCCCTAGGTATATTAGTACTTTCGAGATACTGGATCATGTTGGGAAGGTAGTTTACTGATTGGCACTTCCACAAAATCTCTCTCATGTTCATGATGTATTCTATGTATCCCTCCTAAGAAAGTACATACCTGATCCTTCACATTTACTAATCTCATAAGTTGTACCGCTAGAGCAAGATCATTCTTATGAAGAAAAGCTGAAAGAGATTCTGGATCCTAGAGAAAAAAATTTATGCGAATCAAGACCACTAGCTTGGTTAATGTTTTATGGAGGATCCACTAATTAGAAGAAGCTACATGGGAACATAAAGATATGATGAGGGAGAGGTATCCTCATCTCTTTGTTAGGAAGTGACAAATTTCGAGGGAGAATTATTTTTTAAGGGGGTAGAATGTAACACCCTGAGATTTTATGAGAAATATATATATATATATATATATATATGTCTTATGTTATATGCAACACCAAACAAATCTTCCACTACACCCAACACATTCTTGGCTTTTGTTACGCGCAATCGCGACCTTCCTCGATATCGTGTGTAGTACACAATACCGGGTTTCAATAAACAACGATATATTAATATTTTTATGGACTTGCCATTGTGATTAGTATTAACTACATTTTGAACATTATTATCCATCTTATATAATTTCTAAAAAATGGTATGTGAATAAAATAAATGTTTCGTGTAAAATATGTATTTTTCAAAAAATGCAGTTTTTCCGCCTTTTGATGGTGCACCCACCTTAAATCTCATTTTTGATAGGTTTATAATTTCAATTTGACAAAATAAAATTCTTATTTGGAATCAGGATATAAAAATATACTCTGGATAAATTTTTCATATTATTCTAATAACTTTCATATTATAATGAATTGTAAAAACAAGCTATATTTTAATTAAAAACAATTTTTTTCATTGTAATAATTTATATAGATAAACTTTAATATTTAATGGTTTTAAAGTATAAATAGATATATTTTTACCATTTAATATAATTTATGTCATTATCATTAATTTTACATTGAATTCATAGGTAAAAACATTTCAATCTTTGGCAATGTTTTAACTTTTAAAACCAATTTTCAACAATGGGATTAATTTTAAATTAATTACTGCAACAAATGTGTTTTGAATTTTGAAAAATGAATTTAATATTTAAAATCAGTGGGTCCAAATTATGTTAATGGGTTACATTTAATTTTTTTATTAAGAATAGTAACTAGGGTAATTATTATTTACTGGAGTTAAAGGTAAATCGGGTAATTGAGGGTTAAAATAAGATTATAAAATTACCCTAACACCTACCAAAATTCTATTGGATGACTAAAAGTATACCCATAACAATTAAGGATCCAAATAGAATAATTTTATGAACTTTTTACCATGAAAATAATTTAATTATTATTAAAACCAAAGAAAGTGACAACATGTCACTCTCTTAAATCTTATAAATATAATAATTTAAATTTTGTTATAAACTTCATGAAACTTAGAACATGAATAGTCTCCAGAAATATAGTAAAATTATCTACATCATTTGAATTTATTTAGAATTTTTATGTTTTATATAGTTATCATTAGTGGTGACACAATATTGATGTTGAAATTATTTTATTAATTGAAATATCAAATAAATGGTATTAAAAATAGTAAAATAAATATTATATGAACTATTTATTGTTAACCATTAATTTTATAGATAAATATCACATTTTATGAATCTATTAATGCTTTTATTTCGAATATATTCTCTATGTAGATTTTATGTAAATTCTAATAATTGAATATTGTCAAAATTGACACTCTTGTTATTTTATAAAAATAATATATTATAAAATTGTTTAAAAATAAAAAATAAATTCAAATTTATAAATATAAATTAATATGGTCTAAAATTTCATAATGTATCTAATTATGGATAATTCACTGCACATAACTAATTATTTATATCAATTTAAAATTTATAATATTACCACAAATAAAATTAAATAGATTAAATAAGGATAAATCAATTTGATAAGTTTTAAAATAAATTCACAACATGTATAAATTTTATTGGTTGATGAGATTACAACCCTATCTCATATAATATTCGAATAGAGTCATTTTTTGTGGTTTCTATGTGGGGTGGGAATTTATTATAAAATAATATTTCTTATAATTCCACTGGTTCCCCTCTCCACCCTTATAAAAGGGAACCTCCTCCATATCATCCTCACACCACTTTGATAATTCAATCATGGCCATCCCCTGCCAATTTAGCTTTTCAACTTACCTAGAAACATACTAGAGGTCCTGGTTCTCTTCAAATCATGACTTTACTGCCCTAAGAGGATGTTAAAAAGAGGTGCATCAAAGAAGAGGTAATATCCTTTACCGATTCCTTCCAATTTATTTCTACTTTAACTTATTCTTATATATTTGTTTTATCATAAATTAATAACATCAGTAGTACTCATATATTTATATATTATTATAAATATGAAACAACTCTATTTAAACCTTATATCTATCCTACAAAAGATGAAATCACTGTGTGTGCGTACGTATAGAATACTGTCTCCATGTCGTGGTGTAATATGTTTTCCATAACCACCTTACATGGATAGGTATAATGGTGTAAACAATAAATATATATGTTTAGTATAACAAGATACTAATTCAAAGACATTCCATCTTCCATTCCAAAAGCATTCAATAGTTATGGTAATGATATCATTGCTCGTGCGTACGTACGACCTACCAACCCCATGATGTGATGCGACTCATTCTACATGATCATCATTGAATAATGATTATATAAATGAATTAAATGAAAAAATATGATATATATTACACTAATACCATTCAGTAAATAATGTATATATAACCTAAAAATAGGAATACAAATTTATTCGATAATACATGCATAAGAATATAAAGCAATGAACCCCCGAATAACAAGTAGCAATGAAATATTACTATTTAGAAGATAAGAATATGAAAATGTTTGATATAATAACAATGAATATTATTCTTTAATAAGTAAATGAAATTATTTAAATAATTATATTGGAGGTTTGGATATGTATGAAGCATATCAGACCTAAGATAATGTAAAATCTCACAATCAAATTTTTATCAAAGATTTTTTATACTTCAGAATTTATGGGGGCATATTTATCATCCACATCCATGTTTCCTCAATGTGTAATATTATTTCTATCATCCTAAAATTTTTTAAATCCAATATTACATATTGGTTCTATTTATTAAATGATATGAAAGGAATCTTTTGTTCTTTTCAGTAAGACATACTTTTTGACTTTTCCGGCCAAAGTAGGAGAAGAATTTTTTTTAACTCATACGACGTGAATGGATTTTTATGAATTTATAAAACATTATTTCCCTGAATATTCCATTACATGTTTTCATGTTTATATTTAATTAAATTCTTTTCATTTAAAATTGTATGAAGAGTTAGGAAAGGAAAAATGTTTTTGAAGTAGAAATAATATTTTCTTCCAGAATGGATTTCAAGTGTTTCATCAAAATTATTTTCCATCAAAGAAAATATTGGGTTTTGTTTATATCCATATTATTATATTTATTTTATTATGTTATGATGGAATTGTTTTTATGAAGTCCTTTTATCTTATATGTATTATGTTATGATGACATGATGTTTAAGAATCTCACCTTTATTACATGGGTTATGTTATGATGTATGATTTATGATTTTATGGCACACATAAGAATGGAATCATTATGAGAGGGGTGGGAACTATATCTCCCTCCAATGCATTGGGTACAGATTTATATCTCATGAGATAAACATGGATATAACGGAAAGTTAATCCGGTTCAGTGATACAGGATTGAAACGAGGAGTGAAATCGGGTAAAAAATAGACTTTGTTCACTAAGATAGTCTTGGCAATGAGTCTTGACTAATAAGAAATGATATTATATGATTATGTGTGTATGACAGAAATTTTCATGTTATATGATATGATCATTGGGATTACATTTAATTAATATGATTTATCCCATGTTATGATATTATGATCTCTATTGCAGGTTAAGATTTTCAAAATGTTATGTTCTTATGAATATGATATGATTTATATTTCCTTTGTTTAACATTACTAAGCATTTGAGATCACCCTTTTTTGTATGTTTTCTTTTCTCCAGGTCAGGAAGAAGGGTATTAAATAAGATTTTCCAAAAGGGACTCTAGATTTGTTGTAATAAACGTGAGACAATGTAGATTCTTTATGAACCAATTGTTTATGTTACCCAGTTTCTAAAGACACTATACCCATATGGTCATATCCTGGTTTTGTTATATGTTTTAATAATTATGCTTCAATTATGAAGTAATACCAATGTATGTAAAGTTTGGGTCATTATAAATATCCTCAAAACATTTAAGAGATCAAAATTTCTTCCCATAGAAGTACTCATAAGATAACAAGTGAATTTTTGAGTGATACAAATTATTATAAGTAAAATTTAATGGAGGAATGTCTTGATCCCTAAAACCTCTGAAATCTAGAGAATACGAAATCAATATATCCTCTAGGATATGAATTTCTTATTTAGAAAGACCATATGTCTGATGATGATAAGAATTTCTAAAACTCAATTACTTATCATGTTCGTACAGAATATAATGGAAGAAAATAGAGGTAAAACATTGATCCCAATACGATATAATGGAATGTTGTTCACAATAAAACCCTAAAACATATTTAATTTATATCTTAGAATATTGATCTAGAAATAATTCTTCTATGATATTGATGAAGTGTGCCAATATAGTAATGTTATCGACTATGACCAAAATATAATTAAGACCTTTAGTGGTTTTGGGTAGTCCAATGAAAAAATAAATATTGATTTTCTTCCATTTCCATTTTGGTATGGATAATGGATGTAACATACCTCTAGACTTTATTCCTATATACATAACTTGCTAGCATGCTATGAACTAAGAAACAAACATTGTGATATTTCACTTTATTCAATCCCACTAGAAGTATTATTTCATATACGTATACATATTCATACTTCATGGATTTAAAAATAATTAATAACTATAAGCTTCCTCAAATAGATACCACATAAAATATATTATAAAAGAAATATATATGTTATACCAGAACATTATCATTCCATCACGATCAATGTTAAAATAAATGACACTTTCAACCTTCTTTTACATCACGACATTTTCATTCTGTTCCTCCTTAATATTCACAAGGATACATGGTCTGTCATTCATTTGAGAAATATATTATTTTACCCCTTCCATGGGTATTTATAGGTCCATGAATTAATAAAATAAATAATGTATCTTGTTTTTCACCATCACATATAAGATTACAACATACTATCAACTCAAATCATCGGCGATCACTGTCGCTTTATCATGAATGTAATGAAATTAGCGTCCATTATCATTTATCAGCATTAACCATATTAACTGGTTCTTAATCTAATCATTGTGTGTGAATATATATATTATAATTTTGTGATCTATATATATATCACACATTTTTCTATTTAAGATAATTAATCCATATAAATTATGCCAAAAATACCATGGCTAACTCTGAATCATGAGTTGGATAATTATTTTCATTAATATTCAACTTTTGTCAGGAATAATTGATAAAATTGTTTTTTTGAATAAGAAAATATTACAATTAATTATTTGATGAATCACTACAGGTTATGAATCCTTATCCACCACATGTTAATATAAGAATAGATGAACATGATAACCTTTACTTTAGTTCCTTGAAATTTTCCCCACCGTCATATGTCTAGGGAAACATGACACCATTCTGAGTTAACATGGTCATAAGATTAAATATTCTGGATAAATTCTCCAAAACTCTTCGATAATATCCACCTAAACCACAAAAAAGTTAGATCTTAGTCATTATGGTTTTTTAGGAAAACCTTAAATAGCCTATGTCTTTGATTGATCTACAACTATTCTATATAATGTGATTATGTGACCAAAAAAGAAAACCATTTGGAGCCAATGATCACAAATTTCAAATTTTCCATATAATTTATTATTCCATAATGTTTTTCCAACAATTATCATTTTGTTTTCATGATAATCATTTATTATTGACAAGATAATATTATCATCTATAGATACCACCACAAAGGTTTTGAGGTATTATATGAATACTATGTTCATTAAATCAATGAATATGGAATAACAATTAGTAAGACTAAATGGAATCAATATATATTCATAGTATCATAACGTTTTATAGATTTTTATCTTGGGTATATCATCATTCATGAACCAATATAGATTTTATCTTTAAGGAAGGTCAATCCAGGAATTGTTTTTAGCTCCACATTGTTGATCGAAACATCCATCAAAATGGGGAAGATGATACATGACCATGATTATGAATTTATTCAACTACTATTTATTAATGAATAGTTTCATTTAACCATCCTTATATTTCACAAAAACAACTTCTGTACCCCAAGGAAAAACACTTTACTGAACGTATCCCTTATCTTGTTTTTCTTGGATTTTTTCCTTCAATTCCAACCAATAAATTGTTGATACTATATAGGGATTCTTTGAAATTGGTGGGGAACAAGATATGAGCTATATTGAGAAATCAAAGTTATGTTTTGGTGGATGTATAAGAAACTATTCCATAAATACATCCACAATTTCCCAATCAATAGGAATATCATCGATTTCGATCTCCCACCCAACCATTTGTGATAATTATCCCTTCTAAATGGAATGTAATACCCATACTCTAGATGTAATATCCACATGATTTTATTAATTATCAAAAAATTGATGGACTATCATATGATAATTTTATATATGTAACATAACATCCCTTAGTAGGAAATTAATGTTGGATTATAAATATAAACAGAAGCAATACATAATATGAAATCAAATTCAATGAAACGATGATTTAAAATATTCTTAAGATATACATTCCCACAAACATCAATAATAGAGAAATCATAGACATGGGAAATAATCATCATACAATTTCTAGATTTCACTACTAATAACAAATATAATTTTTTAGGAGGGATCCAAACAAACATGTATGATTCATTAGGTATGAATGAGTGGGTATATCTAGAATCTGGGAAAACATTAATAGTTCTATAGTGGATGGTATGTCTACCTTCCCCCATGTCGTTATCACACCACTCATCATAAATAGTGATTTGATGATATTTAAACTTGTCCTTGGATTAATAGGTTACTAATATCTATCATCATCACCCACCATTGGGTTTTGGAACTGGTAAATATAATTAACATTATCCTTACACTTGTAGCCCTTTTGTGGAGTGGGAACATTTTGTAATGATTTTTCTCCATTTCGAACGTTATCTTACTTATTATCATCTATTCGGTAATAAAATTCCAATTAGTGTAACACCTCAATCTTCTATGGTAAGTTTCACTTTGAATAATATAGTAGGGTGTGTTGTTCGCAACATCGAGTTCTAACAAACAACACAACCAATCAAACTAGTTTCTATACATAGTAATACCCAATTTTAGAAATTTTAGAAATTTTATCTTACAAAATAGACTTAATCTTTGGATAAGGAATATCGAAATTATCCTAGGGTGAAATTTTGGTATTTTTATAAAAACATTCAATTTTTGGTGAATAGTGAAAAAACTGAGTTATAATTTAAAACAGAATTTTTATTTATATAATTATTTAATTTATTTATATTTAATTAAGGTAAAAATAGATACATAATACCAATATAAGTTTAATTAATTCAATGGAGTTACTTTAGAATAATTTTAAATATATAAAAATTTTATTGAACTTTTCACCGTCTTTTACCCATCTCCTAGGAGAATTTGAAAATTCACATAAAACATAATTTTACCGCTTCTTTGAGTGGAATTTAGAAAATACAAGAGACATGGTTAATATCAAGGACTAAAATGTGGCTCAATAAGATAAAAATAATTTTTGATGAATAGTTACTTTTTACTTTTATTTACCACAGTTAAAAGTAAATAGGCTAATTAATGGTAAAAATGATATTAATGTTATCATAACACAGGTCCTAATTTTATTGGACAAGTTTATCTCAAATAATAACAACCTATGGAATAAAATATTATCATTTAGGTCATCTTGGATGAGATTAGGACATTTATTATTATTTAATTCAAAGAAGAGTGAAAAGAGTTAAAATCAATGTTTAATAACTAATACATTTTTAATATAGGGTTATACATAAGATAAATTCGATTCCAAATATTCATTAGAAATACAAAAATATTTCATACATAATGGTATTTTATTTATAATTTTTAGAGGAAAAATAATTTAATTTATTCGTGACACAATGGTGATGTAGTAATTAACTAATTAATGAAATATTAAAATAATTTATATTATAAATATCATAATAAATGTAATTTGAGACTTTTTATGAATTAAGATTATTCTCTAGGATTATATGACATTTTGGGACTGATTATATAAATTATTTTCTATGTAATAATGCTTTTATGAAATTATCAAAAACAAAATACCCAATAGTGTCAAAATTGACATAAAAGAGTTTTTAAAACAAATATTATATTATTAATTTATATTCAATTCCTAAAAATCTTATGATCTACCAAGAGGCATATATAGTGATAGTTTTATCATTAATGTACAACTTGCGGCACTCATAGAAGTTTATTGTAAGTTTATTGAATGTAAAATATAAAAATACAAAGAGACATGGTAAGTGTCAAACTAATTAACTAAGAGTTAAAACAAAAAGATAAAGTTAATAAAGTGACCCAAACCTATCTAAAACGTATTGGTTGAGTGGTTTTTGACCTATCCCCACCAAAATATTTAACTAAAATACATTTTAGAATTTAGAATTTGAATATAAATTGATTATAAAAACATATTTCTAGATATTCCAAGGCGCCCCTCACCCCTCTTATAAAAGGGAACTCCCCCTTCGTTCAATTTCACACAATCAAAGCCTTTTGGAACAACCAAACCCTAATAAAAAATTCTCTAAAAGTCCCTCAATTCATCCTATAGGCCTTATTTTGATCATAAATCCAACCTATGGAGCCCTTTTTCTCAAATCAAAAGGAAGAACCCGAAGAAGAGGTAATGCTTTCACCTCCCTCTTTCAAGTTCCTTTCTTCTTAAACTTCTTATTTCTTTGTTATTACCATTATAAAATATAAACTACATAACTTCTATATATTTTGATGTTATTATAATTATGGTACAACCATATTAGGTATTCTACCCATCCTTTAAATGTCATGTCATTATACCTGCGTTGGTACGGCTTACCGTCTACACATCATGGTGTAATTGTTAATCAAAAAAATATTAATTGGATGGGTATGATAATGATATGTAATTTATGAAAATAAAAAATATAACATGATAATTATTCTTTATATAGGATATAACATCGAATTATATTTTATTTTATTATCAAAAGAATTATATTGTCGCTCGTGCATACGTACGGACTATAGTCTCTACGAACACGATGAGACTCATTCCCCATCGTATCCATCCAATTATAATTCACATTTTATGATTAAAAATAATATTTAAGGACATGATATCATTCTAGATATTTATAATATACAACCTATCCATAAAAAACATGGCTTATGTAACAAAACATATAAATGAAAACAAGTAAGTTAACTCCCGAAACAACGATAATACTAAGATATTATTAACAAAGATATGTTAAAAGATCATATATGATATCATATTAATATATATGATTCTTGTATAATTTAGTAAAATTTATTTCACAATCATACAAGAGGTTAACCTACCCTTGTCCAAGGAAAACAACAAGGTAAGGGTTTATTTCACAATCTATTCATTATTTGAGGTTGTTTATACGTAATTATCTGTTGGGACCTCTTTATCATCCACATCCATGTTTCTTAAAAATAAATTTCAAATCGTTATTACTATGGGTTAAAGTCTTTTATACCCTTGTTTAATTTTTATAAGATGTTTATAAAGGAATCATTCCGTCATTTTCCAAACAAGGTCCTTTTTAAACGTTTCGACAAAATTAAGGTAAAAAATGTTTTTTTAACTTATACGGTGGGTGGGGCTATTTTTTACTGTTATAAAATCCTTGAAACTTACCTTACAAGATTATAAGGATATTCTTGAAGTAAATGTATTATTTTATAATTATTTTACTTTCAAATGATTATAAAAAATAAATATTTCTCTCAAATAGTTTTGATTTCATATATGTCAACATCCTTTTATGGATTTTAAGATTATATGAAGTTCAATTATTATGATACAAAACTTCCATATTGTATTGAAGTTTCTGGGATATGTTTGATTTTGGATGTGTTATTTTTATACCATTCATGGTTTATGGGGAAATTATTGACATTTTGTATGCTATTTTTAATACGAATGTTTATGGTATGTTTAAACCTGCTCATATGAGGAATGCATTGGACATAATAAGTGACGAGTGGAGCCTGCTATAGCTCCTCGATGCATTGGTAGGTCTCATGAGAAAATCTAGTGTCTTGGAACAGGGCCTTGACAAAATCATATTTGTAGTCTTGTCATAAGGCCTTGACTATGTGGTTAAGATAGTCTGGCATTATGCATCCATCATTATGAAAGTGGTTATTGATATTGCATGTGATTATTCAATTAGTAGAATATCCATGTGAATATGTAAATTGCATTATTTAATTTTATTTCTTCAATATTATACGGATGTTCAAGTTAAAAGGCTTTTGTTTTAGTTTTACATTTCCTTAAATGCTTATTATTATTTATGAAAGTTCCCGCTATATTATTATCCTCACTGGGCATCTGAGCTCACCCCTTTCAATGTTTTATTTTTCCATGGATGTGAAGAAGTATTTTATAAATGAATTCCAGGGATAGTATGAGGAGATATGGGTGTGCACTATGGATACTACGTTGTTGTAGTTTTCATTTTATGATGTAATGTAAAATTTATGAATGTATCTAGTGATTCCAAGGGTACTAAACTAATCAGTCTTTCAAGACATTATATTTTGTGATCAAGCCAATGTTATGTAATAACGCACCAACTCTGGGTGACTAGGGTCAGGGCTTTACACTTGGTATCAGATTAATTTTAGTACATATCTTGGAAGCTATATTTAGATAAACTCTGATTAGAGCACATAGCCCTAAGATATACTTTGAGGATGAGTATAAAAGAACTTTCTAGAATTTTGGTATTGAAGAGATTTTGTGAGTTTTCCGAGAAATACATCCCTATCTATATACGAGTAGGTAGAGGCGGCTCTGGCACAGATGTACCTTGGGGTAAAACCCAAAAACACCTCTTTGATCTAGAATCGAATGGGAATTGGTGCATGACAATGGGGCTTGCTGCACTCTTGGTTACGACACTCCTGGGGGATATGTTTTGGATAACTGTCATTTTAATTACAAACCATTATGAAGGGTTTATGAGTATATACTTACTCAAAGAAAACATTTTTATGATTATATATTTTATCCATAAATATTTCAATTTATGTTAAGTGTTTTATACGTATGGAATTATGCATTTTGATTCATAAACTGATCTAGATTATGACATTGTTTAGAAATGGCACCTAGGGGAATAAATGGAAACCATATCAATGCACACACTCCATGTAGGGATTTCCCTCATGCTTAAGATAATTATAGTTGAGCTAGTTAAACAACTAGTACTAATCAACTTATCACCATACTAGGACAACTCACCCAGGTTATGAATAATAACATTACCTATATGGAGCACACTGATCCGAAGTGTGTAGGATCAATGTTAGATCACTTCATGAGGCAACAACCACCAACATTCAATGGGATTAAAAATACCTTAGTAGCTGAGAAATGGATAGGTTCACTAGAGAATATATTTCAGTCTTTGGGGAGTAGTGAAAGGGAAAAGGATATCATGATAGTTTATAGCTTTAATGGAGTTACTGATTAATGGTGGTAATTGATTCAAAACACAAAGGAAGACGATGAAGTATCAAATATGGAATGGAGGGTGTTCAAAGATCTTTTCATATAAAAATTATTTCCTCGTGACCGTTGAGCAGATATGGAAATTCAGTTTCTAATTCTGAGGCAAATGGAGAATGAGAATGTCACAAAGTATGAGGCTAACATTAAAAGGTTAGAATGGTATGTTGGAGATTATATATGTAACATAAGAAGTAATATTGATCATTTCTTTGTTGGGTTAAAACCATTTCTTCATCATGCATTAGTCTCATAATCATTCTTGTCATATGAAGATATTGTCTCATGTGCTATCAAGACAGAAAAATAATTCTCTAAGTCTTATGACTTTAAAGCCAAGAAATAGAAGAAGAGATCTTCTGATCAATCTAGAAATGAAAATAATGGATGATGGGAAATTCTGAATATCCATCCTGTAGTAAATGTGGGACGAAATTCTCTGATACTTTCTTAAAATGAATGGGAGTCTATTACAAGTGTGGTGAAAATGGCCACCAAGATCGTGATTGCAAGGGGAAGAAGGAAGTTACTGATTTCCAATGCTACAACTGCATGGTGATGGGACATTATTAAAATGAATGACCTAAGAGTTAGGGGAAAATACCTTAGAAAAGGCCATGGGACCAAGGCCAAGCTTATTCTCTCACTATTGCTGAGGTAGAAGTTCTGAAAGACGCGTTGCCATGTAATTTAATGGTTTCCTTAAGTTTATCAAATGCATTACTTGATTCTGGATCATATCATTGTATCATATCATCCCTGTTTCCTAAGAAAATTAGATATTTCTAATTTGATTTAACAAGGGAGATGTCATTTAAAACTCCTAAGGGAATTATAATTGTAGTAATGTTTTTTGAATCACTACCCATTAGAGCACATAAATGTTCTTTATCCACTGATCTCATCGTCATACCTATGATTGAGTTTGATATAATCCTCAGTATGTATTGGATTTCAGACCATGATGCAAATATTTATTATAAGAATAAAGAGGATAAGATTTGTGATGATGTTGATAAGGAACACCTTACCTTTATAGTGGAATCATCACCACATAATTCTTACCCAGATCCACCCCTAGTAGCCCAACTATATTCAATTATTAGGGAGGAAGAGAATGAAATGACTATGGGTGAGGAAAGAAATTTTCAAATAGAGGATGTACCTATTTTGAAAGAATGTGTATATTTGTTTCCAGAAGATTTACCTGGACATCCACCAAAATGATATGTAGAGTTTCTCATTGATTTAATTCTCGGATCATGACATATATCGAAGACCCCTTATAGAATGGAAACTGTGGAATTAGATGAACTAAAGAAAAAACTAGAGGAATTGAGTAATAAGGGATTTATTTTCCATAGTGTTTCTCCATGGGGATCCCTTATTCATTTTGTTAAAAAGAAAGATGGATCCCTGAGGTTATGTATCGACTATAGGGAAATCAATGCTATAAAAATAAAGAACAAGTATCGCCTACCTCACATTGATGATTTCCTAGACCAAAATCATGGATCTCAATACTTTTCAATGATTGAACTTCGATCTGTATACAATTAATTGTTTGTTAAGAAGGAATAAATTCTGAAGACAACATTTCAAGCAAGGTACGTGCATTACGATTTTACAGTATTGCCTTTTAGATTGACTAATTCATCCTCTATATTAATGGATCTAATGAATAGTGTTTTCAAGGAATATCTCAATGACTTTGTGGTGGTATTTTTTCATGATATCTTGGTATATTATAAAAGCTATGAATATCATGAATATCAATTTTTCATTATCCTGAAGGCTCTTAGAAGACATGAATTATATGGGATGTTTAGCAAGTGTGAATTATGGCTTCAAGAGACTTATTTCTTTGTCCATGTTGTCTCCAAAGATGGAATCTCTATTGATCCTTCTATGTACAAGGAAATCCAGGACTGGCTAGCCCCAAAAACTATAACTGAGGTACGGAGTTTTATTAGTATAGCAGGTTATTATTGGTGTTTCGTTGAGAATTTTTCCCGATTGGCTAACTGATTAAAGAAGCTCACACGTAAAGGGGTTAAAATTGTTTAGACAAAAGAGTTTAAATAATTTTTTTTAGAAATGAAGAGAAGATTATTCTATTCTCATATATTGAGTCTACCATCAAGGAATGATGGGTTCATTATTAATAGTGACGCTTCGAAAAAATGACTTTGTTGTGTCCTTAGGATGAATGATAGGGTTATTGCCTATGTACCATGACAGCTAAAAATTTATGAGCAAAACTATGATGCTCATGATCTTGAGTTAGCTACTATAATCTTGGCTTTGAGGATATGGAGACATTATCTATATGGTGAAAAATTTGAGATATATACTGATCACAAGAGTTTAAAGTACATTTTCTCATAGAAATAACTCAACATGCGGCAATGGCGATGGATTGAACAACTCAAGGATTATTATTGCACGATACAATACCACCCGGGAAAGGAAAATAAAATGACAGATGCTTTGAGCAGAAATGATCATGTAGTTTTGAACAAGCTGAGAGTTTAATGGGATCCTATTTTCATTGTTTTAGTAATGATGGAAATGGGAATCACCATTGAAAGTTATACATCAATGATTTTTCAAATGGTTGAGAAACAATATTTACGAGAAATGATAAACAATTCTCAGACTGATGATGAAGAGTTTCAAAATAATAATAAAGTTGTGAATGATGGGGGAATGGGTGAATTTGTGTATGAAGATGGAATTTTGAAATTTGGGTAGAGACATTGTCTTACTAATATACCTGATCTAAAAAAGTATTTTTTGGATGATTCTCGTAGTTCCAATTTCTCTATACACCCTAGGAGAACCAAAATGTATAGATATTTGAAGGAACATTTTTGGTGGGACAACATGAAGAGGGAGATTTATGATTTTCTGTTACGATGTATGGTTTTTCAAGAAATGAATGATGGAAGGAAACAGCCTAAAGGAATCATGAAACCTCTTCCCATACCTGAGTGGAAATGGGATAATATCACGATGGACTTTGTCATGGGACTACCAAAGACACCTAGAAGGAATGATGAAATATGGGTCATTTTTGATCGTTTTACCATGTCAACACACTTTCTTGCTATAAGATAATATTTACGACTAGAAAGTCTAGAATGACTATATATTAATGATGTTGTGAGACTTCATGGAGTAACTCTATTGATTGGTTCTGATCATGATCCATGTTTTACTTCAATAATATGAAAGGGTATTTAGATGGAATTGGATACTGAAATTATTTTAAGAAATAATACCACCCTCAAATATATGGACAATCAGAACAAACAATTCAAACATTATAAGAAATGTTGAGATCATAATAACATGACATTCAGGGTAGGTGGGATCAATATTTACCTATGGTGGAATTTTCCTATTACAATTTTTTCCATTCAAGTATTAGGATGGCACCATATGAAGCGTTGTAAAGAAAGAGATGTCACACAACAACCTGTTGGGATGAAGTTGGTGAAAGAAAACTCTTAAGCCCCGATCTGGGTGAAGAAATGATGGAAAAGGTGAAGGTAGTCAAAAACCACATCAAAGCAGCTCAATGTAGGAAGAAGAGCTATGCTGATAACCGAAGGAAGGACATGGAATTTCAGTTAGGAGATCATGTTTTCTTGAAGGTATCTCCATCAAAGGGAGTTATATGTTTTGTTAAGAAGGGTAAATTGAGTCCTAGGTACATCAGACCATTCAAAATTCTAGAACTAATTGGGGATGTAGCTTACCGTTTGACAATTCTGCTAAGTCTCTCCAATGTTCATGACGTGTTCCACGTATCACTGTTGAGAAAATACATGCCTGACCCAACGGATGTACTAACCCATGAGGAATTAGAACTAAAACCTGATATGGCTTATTGTGAAGAGCCCATCAGGATTCTCGGTACGAGAGAACATGTACTGAGAAAACGAGAAACTCGTCTGGTAAATGTTTTGTGGAGAAACCAGAAGATAGAAGAAGAAACATGGGAACCCGAGGAACTTATGATGAAGAACCACTCGAGTCTATTCATGTGGTAGTATTAAAGAAGTTTTGAGGTCTAAATTATTTGAAGGAGGGGAGAATGTAACACCACAAGCATCTACGGTATGCTTCTCTTTGAATAATATTGTTGCATGTGTTGTAGGCAACTTCGAGTTCTAACATACACCACAACCAATTAAACTAGCCGTTATGAATAATAATACCCACTTTTTTAAATTTTATAAATTTTATCTTTTAAAATGGACTTTATTTTTGGATTATGAATATCGATATTAGCCTAGGTTGAAATTTCTGTATTTTTCTGAACACATTCAATTTTTTATGAATAGTGAAAAAACACTGAATTATAATTTAAAACGGAATTTTTATTTAAATAATTATTTATTTTATTTAAAATTAATGTTGGTAAAAATAAATACATAATACCAATATAAGATCAATTTAATTCATTGGAGTTACATTAGAATAATTTTAAGTATATAAAAATTTTATTGAACTTTTCACCGTCTTTTACCTATCTCCTAGGAGAATTTGCAAATTCACATAAAAAATATTTTTACCACTTCTGTGAGTGGAATTTTGAAAATCCGAGAGACATGATAAATATAAAGGACTAAATTTGGGTTCAATAAGATTAAAATAATTTTTGGTGAATATTAACTTTTTACTTTTATTTACCACTGTTAAAAGTAAATAGGGTAATTAAGGGTAAAAATGAGTTACATTAGAATAATACTTATTTGTATTTTATTTTTAATTTTTTTACACTAAATAATTTAATTTATTTATGACACAATGGTGATGCAATAATTACCTAATAAATGAAATATTAAAATAATTGATATTATATATATCAAAATATTTGTAATTTTGACTTTTTATGAATTAAACTAATTTTATAGTTTACAATGACATATTAGGTATGATTATATAAATTTTTTTAGATGTAATAATGCTGTTGTAAAATTATCAATAACAAAATACCCAATAGTGTCAAAATTGACATAAAAGAGTTTAAAAAAAATATTATACAATTAATTTATATTCTATTAATAAAAATCTAATTTTCTGACAAGAGACTTATATAATGATATATGTATCAATAATGGACCACATGGGGGTTTCTATGATGTTTATAGTATTTTTATTGACTATATAATATAAAAATACAAAGAGACGTGGTATGTGTCAGACTAATTAACTAAGAGTTAATACTAAAAAATAAGGTTAATAAAGTGTCCCAAAATATTATAAAACCTATTGTATGGGTGGTTTTAGACCTATCTCAACATTAACCATTACATAATCCACTTTGGAGCCATTATAAACTAAATATGAATTTATTATAAAATAATATTTCTAGCATTTCCAAAGGTGCCCCTCACCCTTCTTATAAAAGGGGACTCCCCCTTTTCTCAATTTCACACCTTAAAAGCATTTTGGATCGGCCAAAACCTGCCCAAATATTATCTCAAAGTCCCTAACTTTATCCTAGAGGCATTAGTTTGATCATAAAGCCAAACTATTGAGCCCGTTTGATCAAATCAAAAAGAAGAACCTGAAGAAGAGGTAATGTTTTCAGCACCCTCTTCCAAGTTCCTTTCTTCCTCAACTTCTTCATTCATTGTTATTTCCTTTATAAAATAATAAATCTAGTATATTATATATAAATTGATGTTATTATAATTATATTACAACTATATTCAGCAATCTATGCATCCTTTTAATGACATGTCAGTATACGTGGGTACGTGCGCCTTACCGTCTCCACGTCGTGGTGTAATTGTTATTCAAATACATGATTATTTGGATGGGTATCATAATGATATATAATTGATGTAAATAATATATATAACATGGTAATTATTCTTTAAATATTATATACCATCCAATTATATATTATTTAAATATCAAAAGAATGATATTGTCGCTCGGGCGTATGTACGGACTACCATCTCCACGAATGCAATGAGATTCATTCCCCATCATATCCCGGCATTTATAATTATTATTTGATGATGAAAAATAATTTTTAAAGAATTGATATCATTATATATGTGAATAAGATAAAACCTATCAATTAAAAATGTGGCTTATGTAACAAATCATAAAAATGAAAACAATTAAGGTAACACATGAAACAACGATAATACTAAGATATTATTAACAAAGCATTATTAAAAGATCATATATGATATCATATTAATTTAAATTATTATTGTATAATTTAATAACATTTATTTTACCATTATACAGGATGTTAACCTACCCTCATCTAAGTATAAGTACAAGATATGGGTTTATTTCACAATCTTTTCATTATATGAGGTTGTTTATATGTAATTATCTATTGGGACCTCTTTATCATCCACATCCATGTTTCGTAAAAATGTATTTCAAATAATTATTACTATTGGTTAAAGTCATTCATACCTTTGTTGACTTTTTATAATATTTTTATAATGTAATATTTCGGTCATTTTCCAAAAAAATAACTTTTTAACCTTTTTGAAAAAACTAAGGTAAGAATGTTTTTTAACTAATACGACGGGAGCAGATATTTTCTGCCGTTAAAAAATATTTGAAGCTACCCTTAAAAATATTATAAGGATATTTTCAAAGTAAATGTTTTATTTTATAATTATGTGACTTTTAAATGTTTAATAAAAGTGATATTTCTCTCAAATAGATTTGATTTCATCTATGTCAACATCTTTTGAATGATTTTAAGCTTATTTAAAGTTGATCTATTATGATACAAAACATCCATATTTTATTGAAGGTTTTGTGATATTTTTGACAATGGATGTGTTATTTTTATACCATTCATGGTTTATGGAGAAAGTATTGACATTTCGTATGATACTTTTAATATGAATGTTAATTTTATTTTTAAACATGTTCAAATGAGGAATGCATTGGACTTAATAAGAGACGGGTGGAGCACTCTATAGCTCCTCGATGCATCAATAGGTCTCATGAGACAAACTATTGTCTTGGAACATGTCCTTGAAATAATCTTATTATTAGTCTTGGAACAAGGACTTGACTATGTGGTTTTGATAGTCCGTCATTATGAATTCCATCATTATGAAAGTGGTTATTGATGTTGCATGTGATTATTAGATTAGTAGAATATCCATATGAATAAGTAAATGGAATTATTTCATTTTGTTTTTTCCATATTATGTTTAAGTTCAAGTTTAAAAGGATATTTTTTAGTTATACACTACCTTGAATGTTTATGATTATTTATGAATGTTTCTGCTATATTTTTATCTTTACTGGGCATCTGAGCTCACCCCTTTCTATGTTTAATTTTTTCCATGATGCAAAGAAGTATTTTATAAATGACCTACATGGATAGTATGAGGGGATATGAGTGTGTAATATGGAGACTATGTTGTTGTAGTTTTCATTTTATAATGTAATGTAAACTTTATGAATGTATCTATTGATTCCAAGGCTACTAAACTAATCGGTTTTTTGAGACATGATCTTTTGTGATCATGCCAATGTAATCTAATAATGTACCGACAATGGGTAACTAGAGTTGGGGTTTTATAATTAGCCTCCTTTTCAACAGATAAAAAATTATTTTACCACATAAAATAATTTAATATATGCATTATACCACACTTATAGCATAATGGAAAGATCATCATGCACTATTCATGGTTTTTAGATTTTTCTTTAAACTCTATCTAACTTTTATTTTGAAAACCATGACATTGTTACACGAAGACAACATCCATTTCCACCTTTATTTCACAAAGAGAAATCTCTTCATATCAACCAATGATTTTTATGTAAATTACCCTTTCGATTCTTGGAATTATACCAATGACGAACCAATAAATACTACATTCATGTTGGATGATGATTCAGAAATAATACATCAAATGTCCTATGAAATTACCCTCTTATGTTCTAAAAGATTCATCATCCATTTTCTTCATCTCAATAAACACATTATCCAACATGTTATGAAGAATCCCATGAAATTACTTATTGAAAATATGTTCTTAAACTCATCCAAATCCATGGATTCAATTTCATCTTATAGCCTCATATTTATAATTATATTACATTATTGGTCTTCTTCACCATATAACGTATAACATTTAGAATAGATTTATAATTCTCCAAACACATGAGATTTTATAAAATTATTTTCATTATAATAATACATTATTTGAAAACCAGTGTATCAGAAGACCCACTAAATGAATTTTGATGTTGAATCATGAATGACTCAACAAATAAGTATTCTATACTTTTCATATTTGGAAGACCAAAATGGTTAATAGTTAAGATATTTCGGTGATGATAGATGAAATATATTTCATTCTAGATCCCATTAAAATAAGTTACATCGGAAGAAGATCATTTCATTATCTATTTTAATCACCATTAACATGGTTCCATCATGATCCATCCATTTCATAATATGAAAATCGTCGAGAGAAAACATTTATCAAAATAAGTAGCCACATTATCATGAAATGTTAATTATAGAATTTCCAAATTATAAAACCTTCTCTAATATATGACACCTTATTTTTATAATATTTTATTCACAGGAAAAATCCTTCATGATTGTTCATATTGTGTTTATGAATTCCCAAATCATATACACAAAGTGTGTCAGACCAAGTGTGCATCAAGTCTCATTGACATATACTCTATTATGTCGAGTTAGTCCTGACACACCTTGTCAGATTTGTTACTCTTAGTATATATGTTCCAGATATATATCCTAATTTAGTAAGAAGGCATGGATGTATTTTTAGGAAACCACAAAATCTATACTTTACCAAAATTTAATTAAATTTCCCTATAATTTTCTTTATCATTAGACTTTTCATTAGGTATGTCCGTATGGTTCCCACAAATTGTTTTCCATACATGATTCCAAACGCTAACTACACCATTTCTATTTTTACAACAATAGCGACCATCCCTTTTCCTACAATAATATTGAATACCTTTTTTTAATACATAAATAATTATAAAAAAACACAAAGGATAAATTACTCTAGTGATATTGGAAAAAGAGAAACATAAACACTGATACATAATTGAGATACATTATCACCAACTAGGCTCTTCATGACTAGAACCATTCATAAACACATCAACCATAACACATATAATTATAACACGGGGGAAATGAAACATATAATGGTTTATATCATATTCACAATAAAGTTAAATAATGGATATATGTAAATGATAAAATTAGAATACAAGTTTGAGGATAAGATCATGAAGATAAAAGATCATTGCCAGCATATCAAGGTTCAAAAACAAGAGACATGGAATAATTATCGGTAGTTCATAACACACGAATCATATGGATATAATTTACATAAACCATGGAAGCATTATATTGGACCAAAACATTTTATTTTTTCAAACACATAATCCGAAAATATTATTTCCATATTATTCAAGCCATCGCTACCAATAAAATCTTGGAATTATGGGTTCACTCCCCACACAATCATGCTAGTTATTGTTCACTCCCATTGGAATCATAGTAGAATGAGTTAACTCCTCATACCATCTAGGTAGTAATAGTTCACAAACATTACCTTTTTAGTAGTCATGGCTCACTCATAATACTATCTTACTCGATATCATGTCATATATATATATATTTCTAATTCATTGGAGGGACATATAAGTACCACACTATATTAATAAAATAGTATATACATGTTCCAGAAAATCAGAAATAATTATATGATAAACATGTATTCAAATTGGTATTTTAATCATATAACAAAATAATAATATATTGATAAATATATAGGTTTTATAATCATTTCATTAAAAAAAATAACCTATAAAAAAGTGGGTGTCAAAATCACATAACTCGTGAAAGAGAAATGAATTTCATAAAAATCATGTTATAAAAACCTAAATAATTCATTGATATAATATTAATGGAAATATTTAATAATTTCCCTATAAATTCATGAGTTTGACCAATGGATGTAATATAATATTGGGAATAATTTTGAAATATCCATTAAAAAAATTTCATGAGGAAAATATAAATTCAACATTACAAACTACTTTTTATAACTTAAAACATTATTGAATTTTTTTCATTAAAATATATTTGAAAAAATTAAATAGATGTATTGAAAATAATAAGAGAATTAAAAAAACATCCTAGAAAATGAGTTTCACTTTTCATTTGAAAACTTTTTTTTTCAAAGAATTGTGTTTTAAAATAAAAAAATATTTCTGACCGAAGAGAGAAATATAATCTGATTTTTCTAATTTTATTAAAAATTATGTTATGTGCTGAATAGTGTAAAATTTTAATAACAAATTTAGATATCATTAATATTCATATTATAAAAAAACTCATGATTTTTTTTGAGAGATGGATCATAGTATTTCATGAACATAAGTATAAACATTAATAATATATAAAAGTGATGAGATTGTTTTATGATTCACTTACAAAAATGTAATTTGGGATCATAATCTCTAGGTAATAAAGAAATTATGTAAAGATTAAAAAATATTGTAAATAAAAATATTCATGATATAACAGGAAAAATTCCTCTCAAAAAAATATTTTTGGCGCATATCAAATTTTTTTTCTTTATAAATGAAAATTGAGATAGTATTATCTTAACAATTTAAGAAATATTGAAATATAAACCCCATAAAATAATTTCAATAGAATGTATATGTAAGTGACAAAAAAATTAAAAATAATAATAGAAGAATTCATTAATTGGATATACATACCCCATGAATAATATTACAGTGGTGAAAAAGGATTGTATCTCATTGATATAAAAAGTCAGATAAAATGCTCATACCATATGTATTAAATCTCTTCATACATGAACAAGGTTCATGTACAATATCTTTATGTTTATTATTAAAATTTTATAGAAGTACATACTATTATCTAATATAATATATTTTGTTTTATTATTAATTTATAATATTTTATAGTTAATAATTATAGGTCATGGTTTCACATCCGATAATATCAGCTTTGTTATTCTCATGTGTCTTAATTTGTTATATCATTATTACTTATATTAATATCATAATTTCCCGAATTTGAACCACTCTATATATATATATATATCTCTTTTGTTTTAATTATATTTTTATTATAATAATACATGTTATAATGATGTATGAAATTGAATACATCGTTCATGTAGAAGGTTAGTTGTATGTATGCAATAACACTGCATCTATTTTTATTATCATTTGGATAAATAAAATAAAATGACATATATATGTGTATATAATATCCTTAATGGTTTATAATAATTATATATATATCATATGTTCTAATTAAAAATATAATTAACTCTTTCCTTGTAGTGTGTGAATGAATCAAATCACTTAGAGGGGGGTTGTCCAAACTTCTTCAAAATAAATTATTTTATATATAAAAATATGAATGAATAATGATATTTTTTGTAATAGAATTATAGAAGGGATAATGCATAATATTTATCATATATATCCTATCTAATAATATTTTCTATCATAATTCCCACTATGAGATGTGGTAAATGAGAAATGAACAATCGACATTTCATAAGGTGGTAGTCCTCTATACATGTAACTAGTTTGTCCATTACGCAATGTATGGTTGTTTATATAATTTTAGGTTGAACCATTAATTTAAAAACATCTCTGTATATTTAAGATACTAGTATAGTTTTATAATAATGGAGTAAATATTGTTGTGTTGGTGGATAAAAAATAAAATAAATGTGCTTGAGAGGGAATGCTATAACTTCTTTGGTTAACACTTTTTTATTTTCACCAAAAGGAATCATTAGATTGATTTCGTACCAAAAGGTAGATTCAAATAGGAATATAGTGGCTTTGGGATTTTTATTGTGTATATAGTTTTTGATCCTAGGTGTTTCGAGGTGGTTGGGGAAGGGGGAGAGGTGGTGGCCTCTTATAGAAGAGAAAAAGGACTCACGTTATATTTTTGAAATCAAGTAAGGTGGATCAACGTTTTAATCTTAGAAAAATCATCAAACAAATTAAATATTAGAATGTTTTTGGATGAATAGATGCCATAAAATTGGTGTTCGACAAGTATATTGGTCATTTGGGCCAAAACCTTTGTGGTTAATTTCCTTATTAAGATTAAATTTATAGTTATCATTATAATTAATATTTATTATATTTTATAATTTTTTATTAAAAAGTATGTAGAAATTATTATATATTATAAATTATGATAATACAAAATATGGAATCTATTGTTTCAAATTAAAATCACATAATTAAAAGAAATTAATTTACATTTAATATAGAAAACATGATGATAGAATAAGATTATAATGGTAAAACATTATGATGTTTGCTAATTTTTATATCCTATATCAATATGAATTTTTTACCAATAACCTAAATTATATTAATTTATAAGAAATAAATCTAAAAAAATTAATATAATATCATAACATTATTTATCGTTATAAATATATTGTATGCAAAATCATTTTTTTTAAAATTTAGTATTTTTCACTATTCATCTGAAAATGATGTTTCTCAGAAAAATCCCAAATATTCACCATATTTTAAATTATGAATTTCAAATTAAAATAAGATTTTTATATTTAAAATGTAAATCTAAATTTTTTTCTAAAATTAATAATATTATTTTTCCTAAAAATAAAAAAAATAGACCATTTGAGAAAATAGTATATTTATGAATATAAGGAATTTATAAAAAAAATATTATTCATTATCCATATGATTTATATAAATAAAAAAATGATAAATAATATTTTATAATTATTTTTTACAATTCATATTAGCATGTTTAATTTCTATATCTTAAATATCCTAATTAAAAAATTATAACAAAAAAGTTTGTTTCATATATACACATTTTTGTGTGTAACGTATACCAAGTCAGTGCCATGGGAATTGAATGCTTGAAATAGTGCAATGAAATACATAAATGATAATAAATTAATTAAAAAAGGTCCATGATAAATTGGGATGTTATAAGAATAATTCCATTAATTCCACACCAATATATTCTCTATTCATTGTTAGGACCACTCTATAATGAGAACTATACTACAAAATATTGTACTACACTCTATAGGGAGAAATATACTACAAAATATTGTACTCATTAACACAAATATTGGACTACTAGGAAAATATCATGCTCAATATAATCAATTATTTGATTCATCCAATCAATCATTTCATCGCATATTGGGTAATTTTATTGAACATGATTTTAAGTAATACTGAAAAACATATATACGATTTTTTTTCCAATAAATGGATTAGATAGGGAAGCATTTCTCAAATGTGCCCTATGACATACCATGTAATAATACTCATTTTCTCCAAGGGATACACCCCATGATCCCAAAGAACTATATCCAAAATTCTAATACATATGATCATGGGTCACTTTTAGCATGGAAGGGAACCAGTCTATTTGATGATGATTCAATTCCATTAAAGGAAAAAGGTCCTGATTTTAAAAATTTCATTCTTGATATGCTTTATGGCCAACACAGAGTCTCCTTTCTCATGTAAACAATGAAAATCAATAATCATTACAATCTCGAGATCATCTATACGATCCATAAAATATGCCTATTCTTAGAGAAGGATTCTTTAGTTAGGAATGAGTATGACTAGAGGGCCTATATTATAGTTATGAGGTCATTCCCCTAAAAAAATATATTAAGATAATAGTTTATAAGTATTCAATGGTCAGAATCGAGGAGTAACCCTAAAATTGTATATCCCAACATTATAAACCAGATATACTATGAGAATGGATTCATTATGAAAATAAAAATCTAATGAAGTTACTTTAGGATCGGATTCATGACCAGGATTTCTTTCTGCACTTCGAATTTGACGAAATTATGTAGGACTAACATGATGTCTCATAACTAGAGGATTTCCTCCCAGTGCTCCAATCACCTTGTCATCATTGGGTGGTTGAGAATGCACATATGTGTTCCAAACTAGGTCACCAACAATACATAACTGTACTAAATGTATTTTCACATATGTTACACTATAATTACAAGTGAAATGGAACTCTTCTTGATTGTGGAGTACCATATATCATTAATGTGCATAATGATGACATAACATAGCCTTGTGTCCCTATCATACGAAATATTTGTGATAGATGAAATCCCATTGACTATTAATGGGTGTTCATGTCATGAACCATGGGATTTCTTGAGACTGATGGAATATGAAACATATTCTATAATAGATATTTTATGATATCATTATGGGTTGTTTGGTAATCCTCATCCCACATGTAATTAGATCCATTATCCATTAACCTTGAGAAAATAATACAATTTGTAGCTAGATTCCCAACAAATGACTGAATATGAGCTATGTGGCCTTGGAATCCCAACAACTCACATATTATTATTAGAGAATGAAATTTTTTAATATCCTTAAATCCCTCAAGAACAATATTTATTCCACTATATCATGAAGTGAAGCCTAAAATATTCTAGATGAATCCATTAATTCACACATCAAATTGTTCATTTTTATTTGGGGGGAATGGAGGAAGATGAATAGTTTCTCATAAACATTGACATGGGATTTCTATTGGAGAGATTTAAAAACTAGATCATCTATGTAACTCCCCACTAATGTCCCATGGAGTGGATTGAAGATACCATGTATTTAATTATGGTAAGTGGATCACACATTCTTGAAAACCAAATATATTACCTGGTAGAAAATATTTCATTTTCGTTCCCTAAAAGAATTGTATGTCTCATCATTAGTGGTCTATATATATCTAATTTTATATATTGTTGGTTGGAGTGGATACCCAAGAGGGGGGTGAATTTTGTTCCAATTATAATTTCTGTTAAAAGGATTTCTATTAAATTCTCCCAAATTAAAACAACAAGCTAAATTGAAGTGAACTTATAAAGATTGTAAGATTTCAATTAGTTTATCAAGAGATTGATTATTTCTCAGTTAACTCAATCTGAAGATTAGTTACCTTTTGAAACTAACTTTATAGCCAATAAAAGTAATAAAAACCAGCTAGTTTAACTATCAGAGTAACATTAAAATATATTTGTATTTCAAAGTACTTAGCAGCGGAATATAACATATACTTTAGAACAAAATAAATAAGCACATTAGTTTAAAAACCAGAGGTTCAGTCTCAAGCTGAGACTTAGTCCTCTCAAACAATTTATGTAAACTATGATCCACACCCTACATCGAGGTTTCACAACAGTACTTAGATTATCTAGGTCCTTAGACCTCTACCACAATTCTACGTGGAAAAAATAATAGCAACCACTCTCAGGCTGTCCAAGTCACACTAGAGCTTTTCCACAACTCACAGTGGGATACAAGAAGGTGTAGAAAGTTTTGTGTTAGGATTTAGTATCCTCCAGTTTCGCTCAGGTGTCAGTGTGTATCTAAAATAGACAGATGCACACGCACTGATCAGAATGTTGAGAAAAAAGATACAACAGAGGAAATAAAAGAGTTTAGAGTGTACTGTGTAATAGCAGATGATCTATGGACTCGTTTTGTTGTTGTATATGGAAGTCAATTCTTTTCTAGTGAGGATGTCACAAAACAAAGCATCGTTGTTCTTCTCAGCTACAGGTATTCATACTTATACATGTGAAGTTCAGTAAGTCTCAACCACTCCTAGAGTATATGTTCCAGGTTAATGATCAGCTTGAATCTCTCTGGTTTTTCACAGTTGTTCTTAATGTTCATCCTCTTCTCTGAGTCTTCACACTCATGCACTTTTTTTCATTCTTTTCTTTTTTATAGAGATATCTTCTCTTTTTCACTACAGATCTTCCTTTTTATTCCTTGAGATCTGGAAAAAGTATTGATTACATTTTTACAGGTACGAAGTATGGTTTCCTGACATCGAACAATCAATATTAATTAAGGGTAGGTGCATTAAACATAGAAAATATGACCATTGGAATTAAATAATTGTTAATATAAATTCAAATACTTTTCATGACTAACGGTGAGTCATGATATCGGCATGTCATGTACCAAGTATTGGCATCGGTATCTCATTTTTTCAGCATCAGCATTGATAGATTATTTGATCAGCATCGGATTTGGTAGCTCATTTGACCAGCATTGGCATTGGTAGCTTATTTGATCAGCATTGTCTTTGATAGATCATTTGATCAGCATCGGCTTCAGTAGCTTATTTGATCAGTAGTGGCTTCGGTAGCTCATTCGATGAGCATTGACTTCGTTAGATCATTTGATCAGCATCAGCTTTGGTATGACCATTCTCAATGATTCTCATCGGTGCAATCGTCTTTATCAGTGCCACCGTTATCATCTGTGTGACCATTCTTCATTGGTGCGACCGTTATTCATCAGTGCGACCGTTCTTCATCGGTGTGACCATTCATCATCAGTGTGACTTTTCTTCATTTGTGTGACTTTTCTTCATCAGTGCGACCATTCTTCATTGGTGTGACCGTTCTATATCAGTTCAACCATTCTCATCGGTGACATAAGAAAATAACTTATGGTGAGTCAAAAACATGAAATTCACACAAAGTGTATGTTCAATCCAAAACATGCATAGGTCAATAGGTAACCATAAATAATAATATATAAACATATGTAATGTTGATTTCATATATATAAAAAAATTTATAACAGAATTAATAATTGACTAAATGGACTTTTTAAACAAGATAACAATGATTTATGATTATTAAAATAACAATCTCACAGAGGGTTCAACAATCTCCCCCTTTTTGATAATAAAAAATCTGTGTTATAAAATAAGAGGGAGGAGAGGATATAACATTCAGTATGCTCCCCCTATGTAATCAAAATATATAACCAAAGATAAATAGGTCATCAGATAATGAATCAGATCATAAAAAATGTGAGAGTATATCAAGAGAGCATCAGATTACATAGATCTCCCCTTTATATATAATGTATTTTATATATGTATGCATTTATATAAATATGAATTTCTCCCCCTTGATAAATATATTCGGTTCTTCCCTTTACTTATGTATTTATGTAGATAAGGAGTCATCATTTATTTCTCCACCTTTGGTATTATCAAAAAGGGTAGAAAAATTAGAGCAGACAGAGAAAGAAGAATAAAATTCTATTGAAATAACCACTGAAGAAGGTACAATTAGGAGAAACACATAAAGGAAAACCTACAAAAAATGACAGGCACAACCACTTCTTGGGATTCAGTGGAGCTTTTACTTTTGAAGATAGAGGAATGGATGGGCCAGAGGGTGGTTTGGTGGAAGGTTGATCTGGCCGGATGGAGAGAGGAGGTAGCACAGCTCTGGCTGGTAGCATAGAGGGTTATTAGGTAACTTGTAGTTGAGTAGAAGATATTCGATAAGGTGGTTGTTGGATGACTAGCCGAATATTAGAGAGATCCTGAGAAACTAAAAACTAACTAGGAGTGGAACTGGATGGACTCATAGGCTCAATAGTTGGAAAAACAATTGCCTTAGTGTGCACATGAAGATATGGTTTGAGCAGATTGATAAAATCCTAAAAAACTTCACCAAAATATTTCATGGACTTCTCAAAATCATCATTATTCTGCATGAAGCTCTCTAGAGTAAGAGTAAAATCTTTAAAATTCCGGACCTGATCCTTAAAGGCTTCAGTTACTGGAGGAAGCATCAAATTCTCATCCAAGACTTTAAGCTGATGGTTCAACTCATGCTTGGTATATATTTTAAAGAAATAGTGATCCGCTATTTAAATGATCGCTTTTTGAGCCTGATTAGCATTAGCCAAATAAAGATTCACCATTTTATGAATATGATCACTACTTTCTTTCATCTTTTTCAAAGTTTCCAAGTACAGAATCTGTTCAAGGGATGATTACTCTTATTTTATAACATATTTCAAGGCATTGACCTCATGTCCATTAATCTTAGTCACTTTGGAGGAGCTAGATTGAGTAACAACCTGAGTTATCTCAACCTTCAAATTTCTCAAATCCAACTTCTTCAGATGTTCTATCAAATTCTTCAACACTTCCATCATAATAGTGATGGTTCATCTAAACTCACCTGACATATGAACTATGTCATTGACTCAATCCTTGAGTGCTTGATTTATAGAGGTAATTTTCCTTCCCATCATCTTACTATTATTGCACAGTTCTAGCTTGATGATACATACCACTCTTTGAGTTATATCATCCACAACAGCCTCTAATAAAATCATAGGGGCAGGAGCAGGAGCATGAGATAATTCCTCTTTAATTGTATCTCTAACTTCGTGGAGTAACTCATCTTTACGTCTGTCCAAATTGTATCAATAAATTGGAGGACCATTTATTTCTGCTACCATTCGCACAGATTCAGCAGCTAGTCTGGCCTTAACAGAAAGTCTTGCCCTTGATTTCTGCACTTATTCTTCCTCTTCCTCTGAATAATGCAGACATAGAACTGCAAGAACTAGATTATATTCCCATTCATCTTTCTAGAAGGTGTAGTAAGGCTTTTCAAAATAAGCTTTTCCAGAAATTTCATGAGAACCTTTATCATCTACATCAAACACTGACAATACTGTTTTCAGCCTCAGGAATAGTTTCTTCTTCATCTAGTGGGGGTTGTGGATCAGCTTGAATCACATCTTTACCATCTACTAGTTGTGCATCAACATCATCATCATCACCACCATCATCATCATTTCCATTATTACCTACTAAAGCCTCATTGTAAATGACTTTGTTACTGATTTCATACTGATCAAAATTTGATACATTAATATCATCTTTTTCTACATCACCTAGAAGAGGTTCTTTCTCAGGAAACTCAAGAGGTGGTCTTGATGGTCCAAAATCCATTATCTTCTTTGGACATATTATATCAGTATCACTCCTCTAATTATAAGGTTACCCCAATTCCTTTTTATTATCCACATCATTATCAGCCTCAACTTCCCTTCTTCCCTTCTTACTGGACTCTCTAGTATCCTTATGAACTTCTGTTTGTTCTTCTTAATCAGAGTACAAAACTTCTTCATCAGTCTTTAAACCAGGATCTTTAATCCCCTTTGGTCACATAGAGTGTTCCGATGGATTAATGGAGTCATACAACACATCTTCATTAGCAATCCATGCCTTCTTCCATGGATTCCAGTTTATTTATATTCTTTTGCAGATGTCCTTATTGATAACAAATCTATCAATTGATTATATGAACTCATCAACATCTTCAACAGAACCCCTAAATTTTATCATGGAAGATATTTTCATAAAATAGATGAATTTTATAGACTTATTGGATGAATTTATCATCTTAGCTATATAGATAGTAATATATCTACACAAGTTAATATTTTCATCATTTAGCATCAAAAACAACAATAGAACATCATGAGACTTAATAGCAGTAAAATCACCATTTTGGGATAGATTTTGTGCTGAATAAACATAAAAAAAATCCTTCTTTCACCATCCAACTCAGCAGCTGTCATTATTTTGCATTCAGAATTGCCAGTCAGCATCTCCAAAGCAGGTTCATATGAAAAATATTTAGTGGTTGGAGGAATAATACCAGAATAATCTTCATATCTACCTTTATGAGGTACTCCCAAACACTCAGCCCACTACTTTGAAGAAAAAGATATCTTTTTCCCTTTGTCTATTGACTATAATCTTGAAACTTCTACTCAATCTAAGATAATGCTCAAATTCAAATAAAACTCTTGGACTAGATATGGGTAGTATACTCGACTATTATCACAGAACCAATCTTTCCATCCATGCATCTCTAAGACTTTTAAAATGGCAGACTTAATGGATAACACCCATTCATAACTTACTTCTTTTTCAGCAGTGACTATCGTAGTATCCAGTTTCAAGTTCATAGCCCATAGAGTCGTGCTACTCGATTCTCCTCGAGTGCGTTTCACCGGAGAGGAACCTTTGGATTCCTTGTCTTGTCACTTCTGTTTTTCCATTTGGAGGTTTGATAGGTTTGAATGGTTAAAAAAATTTCAATAGGTTCAAGAGTTTCAAGACAGTCAAGTATAAGAAATATTGATGTTCGACGAGAGATGAAGGGTCACAGTACATGGAAATGAAATAGTCATGGGTCGTTAATTTTATAATTTAGCATTAAAAAAGTAAATATAAGATCAATTACGTAAAACAACGTCATTCTGATAAACACTAATGGTTTCAAAAAATATAAAACCCAAATGGCAACAAATAAATCTGTTTTACAGATCAGTTTTATAAATAGGTTTCACAGATCGATTACACAAATCAGTTTCACAGATCAGTTTCACATATTTGTTTCGCAGATTGGTTTCATAGATTAGTTTCGCACATTGGATTCATAGATCGGTTTCACAGATCGGTTTTACAAATCAGTTTCATAGATTGGTTTCACATATCAGTTTCACGGATCAATTTCGAAGATCTGTTTCACAGATCAATTTCACAGATCGGTCTCATAGATCAGTTTCATAGATCGGTTTCATAGATCGGTTTCACAGATCTATCATACCTAAATCTTGTTTAATAAAATTTAACTATTCAATTATTATGTGGTTGGTGAAAATTTTATCCAACTGATGTTAATAGTCAATAAATTCTATGTAAATATAACCCTTTTGATAGTGATCTCTCAAAAATTGATGTATGGCATCAATGTGATTAGTCATAGAGTGAGACATAGGATTCTAAGAGATGTTAATTTCACTAGATTTATCATAATTTATTGACACATTCTTAAATTCCTATCCATAGTCCAAAAAATTGTGTTTCATCTACAAAATTTGTGGACAACAACTACCAGCAGCAATGTATTCTGCTTCAGCAGTAGACAATAAAATAGAGTTTTGTTTCTTACTACACCAAGATACTAGGGACATTCCAAAAATATGACATGTTCTAGATGTGCTCTTTGTATATAATATTCAACCAGAAAAGTCAACATCTGAGTAACTCATTTATTCAAAGGATTGTCCTTTGGGATAAAACAAACCTAAATTGGTAGTGTGTTTAAGTTATTTCAAAATCCTTTTAACAGAAAGTAAATGAGATTCATTAGGATTTTCATGAAATCTCACACACATGCATACACTAAATATGATATATGGTCGACTAGTAGTAAGGTAAAGTAAGCTTCCAATAATACCTCTATAATTGGATTGATAAACAGATTCACCAGTTTCATAATCATTAAACTTACATGTTGTACTCATTGGTGTATCACTTCCCTTATTACTATGCAAACCAAAATGTTTTAAAAGATCCTTTGTATATTTATTTTGATTTAAAATAATACCATATTTCATTTGAAAATTTTGAAATCCATGAAAATATTTGAGTTCTCCAATTAAACTTATTTAAAATTTATTTTTCATAAACAGTGAAAACTCAGTACATAAAGAGTTTTTAGAAGATCCAAAGATAATATCATCAAAAAAGATTTGTACAGTCAAAATATATTTAGAAATTATTTTAATAAAAATAGTGGGACCTACAATTCCTTTAGTAAAACATTTAGAAATAAGAAAATTTGTATGTCTATCATACCAAGATATTGGATTTTATTTTAAACCATACAAATCTTTAGAAAGTTTAAAAACATGATTTTGAAAATGGGGGTTTGTAAATCCAGGTGGTTGTTCATCAAAAACATCTTCAATTATAAAAACTCTTTATAAATTAACTTTTGACATCCATTTGATATAACGTGAAATTCAGATGAGATGCATAAGCAAGTAAGATCCCAAAGGATTCTAATATAGCTACAGGTGCCAAGATTTCTTCATAGAATATTCCTTATTCATGATTGTAACCATGTGAAACTAATCTAGCATTGTCTATAATGATGTTTCTATAATCATCAAATTTAATTCTGAATACTCATTTAGTGCCTATGGTTAATTTGTCATCACGTCTTTCTAATAATTCCCAGATTTTGTTTCTTTTTAATTGAATTAAATCCTCTGGCATAACCATTACCCAAAATTCATCATTAATTGCATAATTGATATTTTTCAGTTCTAACTATGAATGAAAGACTTGATGTTCAACCTGATTTCTTAGAGAAGCTCTAGTATGTTAACATTTATATAGGTTTCATACAACTGCAACGAAATGATTATTCTTTAGAGTCCTAGCTGATCTGGTTAAGGTAGGACTAGAAAATTTTGTTTCTTATCTAGGTTTGTGTTCACCAGAACCAAATTCTGGAATCTGTTTAGAACTTCTTGTCTTTAAAATGGGTTTATTATTTGTGTCACTAAGATTTGGAATTGACAGATCTTCTTCAAGATTTTCAAGAGAATACTTTAGTTCATTTGGATTAGTTTCATCAAATTTGATGTGAACAGATTCTTCCACACATGTTTATCTCATATTAAAAACTATTTAGTCATTACTAGTAATTTAATATCCTAAAATGATTCCTTCATCACTCATGGATACAAATTTATCTATATTATTCATAGTATTGAGAATAATGATTTTGCAACCAAAAACTCTGAAGTAACTAACTTTAGGATTCTTATTATTCCATAATTCATTAGGGGACTTCTTCAGAATAGGTCTAATCAAGGCACTATTTATAATTTAACAAGATATATTCATAGCTTCAGCTATGAAATAGACTGGTAGGTCATACGCATTAAGAATATTTCATGTAATTTCATGAAGAGTTCAATTTATTCTTTCTACAACACCATTCTGTTGAGGTGTCCTAGGGGCAAAAAAGTTGTTACTATAACCATTATGTGAGCAGTAATATTCAAACTCATGATTTTCAAACACACATCCATGACCACATATCAGGGTCTTAATCTTAATTCCACTAAGGTTCTCTACAGACTTGGAGTATTTAATGAAGTAAGAATAAGATTCACTTTTGTGAGCTAGAAAGTATACCCAAATGTATCTTTAAAATTCATCTACTAAGACATAATCATAGTGAACCCCATTTAAACTAGAAATTCTAGATGGTCCAAACTAGCCCATGTGAACCAACTCGAGAGGTTGAGAAGTTGAAACGTCATTCTCTAATTTAAAATAAATTTATGTTGCTTTCCCTTTTGTAAGGGATTACAGAAATTGTTAGTTGGGAATTTTAGTTGAGTTAGTTATCTAACTATGTTTTTCCTTGTATGTTTTCTAATTAAATGAACATTGCAGTGTCCTAACCATCTATTCCACAACCTAATCAATCAATGTTTTGTTTAGCTAAATAATTCAAATCAACAGCATAAATATTTTCCTTTCTCAAAGCAGTAAATACAAATGCATTTTTAGATTCAAATACATAGAATTTTTTTTTAAATTTAACATTGAATCAATTATCATACAATATATAAATGAATAAGAAGTTGTATTTTAATCCATCAACAAATAATACTTTAGAAATTAAAATTGAATCAGTGTTATGAATATGACCTAGGACAATGATCTTTCTTTTTTAATTATCACCAAAGGTGACATGTCCTCCATCAACCATGATTAAACATTTGAATCATGAAAAGTCTTCTATCATGTGCCTTGAACATCTATTGTCCAAATAACATGTATCCTTATAGGAACTCTTCAATCAAGTCTCCTACAAAATAGGTTTAAATAGAAAATGATTTTTGTACCATATTTTCTTGGGTCTAGATATGTTATCAAGAAAAACTTTTGGTACCCAGATTTGTCTAGTGGGATTCATATAATAAATAGATTCATAAGATTTTGAAATATAAAATTTATTTCTTATATAACCATGTGAATAGTTAGTTGAATAATAGGAATTTACAAAACTGGAACTACCAGCACACTGTCCAGATTTTGGAATGAATATATTCTTAACAAGATGTCTCTGTCCAGATTAGAATCCCAACCTAGTAGTATACTTTGGTGCCACCTATTTACCAAACAACTGTGTAAGTGTATTTTTTCCATTAGTGAACTCCTCTATGTCTTTCATTAATTTCTCATTGGAAAATTTCAGTTCAGAATTTTCCATAAGTAATTGAGAATTATTTTCTTTTTCTATATAAAGTGCATATTTAAAAGAGCTAGTTAAATCATGTTGTTTCTTCAAGGTTTTATACTTATCTTTCAGAAAATTAAAAGGTTCCTCTAGCAAATTTCAGTATTCAAAAAAATCTTCTCTTAATATTTTTTTATATTCAGAATCAGAGTCATCTTCAGAATAATTATAATTTATGGCAGGAGTATCCAATGATACCACAGATGTGTTTGTGATGGAACACATATTATCTTTTTGAGATTCTTCATCCTTAGTAGAATCAGAATCATTTGAACTATCTTTTAAAGCACTCCAGGTTGCTTTCATAGCTTCCTTATATTTATTGACTTTGTAGATGTATATGTTTCTGAATTTTAAATTTGGACAATATTCTTTTACATGTAATTTCCTTATGCATTCATTGCACACAATATCATCACTCCTATCAGACTTTTCCCAATCCTTCTTCCAATGACCATTGTTGTCATATTTTCCTTTGTAGTTTGATTTTATGAAGAATTTATTCTTCCTATAGAATTTCATGAATCTCTGAGCTATTTGAGCCATGTATTTATCACTATCAAATGAACTCACATCACAACTCGAGATTTCTATAGGTATGTGAGATTTCTCCTTGTTCTTGCTCATTGAGGCTGTAGACTTGAATGCCACTAACTTCCTCTTTGGTTCATTATATTCCTCCTTTTTAACCTTCAGTTCTTCTTCATACATCATTAAATTACCAATTATCACTTTAACAAGTAGTGAGCTAATTTCAAACGATTCTCTTATGGAGACTGATGTGCCTCTCCATAATTTGGGAAGACATCTTAATATCACCATGATTTTCTCTTTTGCAGGATCAACATTTCCCATTGTGCTCATTGTATTTACAATTCTGTTGAACCTTAGAAATAAGTCAGAAATAGGTTCATCAAGCTTCATTTTAAAATTATCATATTTAATAGTGTAGGTGTTCAATCTCATTTCTTAAACATTGGTTGTTCCTTCATGAGAAATAGACAAAGCATCCCATATTTCATAAGCACATTTACAAGCAGATATACGATTAAATTCCTCATCTCCTAAAGCACAGTACGTGGAATTCATAGCTCTACAATTATTTTTGAATGATATTTTTGTAGGTTCATCCCAAGTAGTTATTTTAGTTTCTGTAATCTTATACTAAGTATTAATGGAAATCTAGATGTCAAATCCCTTACTTTCTAAATGAATTTTCATTTTTAGTTTCCATTGGAAATAATTAACACCATTCAAGAAAGGTGGTATATTAGTAAAAGAACCTTATAGTATATTATCCATAGTTATATTTTAGCAAATATATTTACTGATATAAAATTTATAACTAATAGAAATTTAATATCACTAAGATTCAACTAAAATCAAAGTTGAAAAATAGAGTATTTTGAAATCCTTTATAAAAAACCCTAGATACCAAATGTTGTTCAGAGTGGATACTCAAGAGGGGGGGTGAATTGAGTTCCAATTAAAATTTCCGTTAAAATGTTTTCTACTAAAATCCCCCAAATTAAAACACCAAAGTAAACTATAGTGAAATTATAAAGAATGTATGTTTTCAATTAGTTTATCAAGAGATTGATTATTTCTCAGTTATCTTAATCTAAAGATTAGTTACCTTTTGAAACTAACTTATTGGAAAATAAAAATTATAAACACTTTCTTGTTTAACTGGCAGGGTTACATTAAAATAGATTATTATGTCAATGTACATATAAATGGAATATAAGATATAGTTTAAAACCAAATAAATAACCACAAAAATTTTAAAACAAGAGGTTCGGTCTCAATTTGAGACTCAGTCCTCTAAAATAATTTATATAAACATTGATCCATAACCTGGATCAAGGTTTCACAATAGTACTTAGATTACCCATGTCCTAGGACCTCTATCACAGTTCTATGTTGGAAAAAAAATAAAAATATCTCTCAGGCTATCCAGGTCATACTATACCTCCACCACAAATCACATTGGGATTGAACAAAGTTTAAAATGTTTGGTGTGAGGATTTAGTATCCTCCAGTTAATCTCAATAGTCAGTGTGTATCTAAAATAAGAATATGGGCACACACTAATCAGAATTTTGAGCAATACAGAGGAAATATAAGAGTTTAGAGTGCTCTGTGTAATTGCAGATGAGCTCTGGACTCGTTTTGATGTTGCAGATGGAAGTCATGTCCATTCTAGTGAGAATTTCAGAAAATAGAATATTGTTTTTCTTCTCAGCTATAGGTATTTAGACTTGTGCATATGATTTTTTGTAAGGCTCATCAACTTCTAGAGTATATGTTCTAGGTTAATGATTATCTTGAAGCTCTCTAGTTTTTCACATGTTTTCTTGAAGTTCTTACTCTTGTGCGAGTCTTCACACTCTTTCACTTTTTTTTGTTCTTTTCTTTTCTATAGAGCTCTATTCTGTTTTACATTGCAGATCTTCCTTTTTATTTCTTCAGATCTAGCCAAAAGAATATTTACCTTTTTACATGTACAAAGTATGGTTTCCTGACATCCAACAATCAACATTAATTAATAGAAGGAGCATTAAACTAAGAAAATATGACCATTGGAATTATATAAGTGTTAATATAAATTCAAAAAAAATTCATGACTTTCAGTGATTCATGAGATCAGTTGGTCATATGATCGGCATCGACGTCGATAGTTTATTTTATCAGCATTAGCTTCGATAGCTTATTTGTTCATCATCAGCTTTTGTAGCTCATTTGGTCAGCATCATTTGTTGTAGCTTATTTGATCCACATTTTCATCGGTAGCTCATTTGATCAGAATCATATTCGGCAGATCATTTGATCAGCATCGGTTTCGGTATGAATATTCTCAATGATTCTAATCGGTGCGACTGTTTCCATTGGTGTGACCGTTCTCATTGGTGTGACCATTCATCATTGGTGATACTATTCTTCATCAATGCATTTGTTCTTCCTCAGTGTGAACGTTCTTCATCGGTTCGACTATTCTTCATCAGTGTATCCATTCTTCATCAGTGTGAATATTCTTCATTGTTTTGACCATTCTTTATCAGTGCGGTTTTTCTCATTAGTGACTTAAGATAATAACTAACGATGAGTCAAAAACCTGAAATTATCACAAAGTGCCTGCTCAATCCAGAACACTTACACGTCCAAAGTAAACAATAAATAATCATAGATAAACATATGAAACATGAATAAATATATATAAACACATTTAGAACATAATTAATAATTAACTAAATTGACTTATAACCCATGTTAACAAAGATTTGTCATTATTTAAATAACCAACTCACAGAGGGTTCAACACATAGAATATTCAAACATGAAAGGGAATTATTACATCACTACAATGGAATCAGTCGATAGATAGATCATTGTATGGGGAAATTCTTCCTTCATAAAATGGTGATTGTATTCTCAAAAGTCAATAAATACATAGATCCATGCAATCTTCTTTCTGACTAGTACAATTTGTTAATTACTTTGGGAAAACTAGATTACCGTCATGTTTTTATCCTTCATAATATTATCAACATCATCCTCAAACATCTCTCTATTAGATGGGTACATGTTTTTGGGAGTTTTATATCCCCATAATAAATCACTATGATTCTATGGTGATTAAGAATAACCAAGAGATTGAGGCCTATAATTTCATTATTTCACTATGAAAACACATTTTTGGGGTACTCGAGGATGGAAGTATACTACATTTGTTCCTTTGGATTCATTTATGTTCTAGTTAGTGACAACCAAAGATCAATCATTGTTCCATGGGTTAATTATGTCAACATATAAAAAGTGAGATAGAAACCATCTACATATGTAACAGGGGAATCTTGTATATATTATTAATTTAATGAGATATTGTAATCAGATGGAGAAATTAATTCTCTTGAGACCTGATATTTGTGTATATAATTTGATCTTGATATTACAAGTGTCAAATATTCATCACTGATCACTTTCTCTATAGAGACTCCAATGAAAAAAGATGATGAACCAATCAAATATATTTTCATTGAACATTGTCTCAAACAAATATAGATAAAATAAAGATGGATTTTCTTCTATAAATCCATCCTAACAGTTTGAATAAACCTAAGTAATGTTGTGAATTATTGGTCATGGGTTGAGTTAATTAATAAATTATAAGGGAAGGTTCTCCTAACACTTTTTAGTTCTGTCTTTTTTAGGAGTATGTTGAAATATATTTGTTTTTGGGGACTATGATAATACAACCCAAGTAATTTTTCATGTGTTTATTTAATGCATTGGGATTAAAAAAATATTTAATGTCTTTAAAAGGATTTGTTTAAGTGGATGTATGTTCGTTGTGTTATTTGATTATCTTGCACCCATCAATCAATGGATATTTTCATTCCCTTTTTCACATGGCATGCCATGAATGGAAATAACGATATTTTATGGGATTAGTACCACCCTAGATACCCCTACTTATCTTCTAAGTGAGTATTTGATGAATTGGTAGAATGAAGAAGGGACAAGTACATGAAAATGAATCTAGGTCCCTTATTGTAAGGAATGTTAGGTTTTATCCTATAAGAACAACATAAATTTAACTCATTCTACCAGGACATTGAATTGGGTGTTTTGATGAATAATTATATGTTTATTCTACATACAATTTTTTAACCGTAAATTGTAATGTTAGAGGGGACCATATTTTCTACCTTGTTATCCATATCATGGATCACTCAAGCAAGGATTAAATTGATCTTATTTCCATTATCTACTAGGAAGTAGTGTATTTCCATTCCATTTATCAAACTTATGATATTCAATAGGTTTATGTGAACCAGTTATATAACACCCTCATATTCTTTAGAAATCAAAATGGTGGCCAAGTTTTTTTTATTCTAAACAACTTTTGTTTAATTGGATAGATTCATCAATGAAATACTACTAGGGGTGTTATGGATGACATAAGGTACTCACACATCTCTCTCAATAGGTGGGGTTCATCAATAATCAAGAGCCACTCTAATATTCAAGAATGGAACTTAACCACATCACAATTACATGCCAGATGAATATTTTGTAATTTTAGATGTTCATTATATAATAGAGAGTATAATAGTTTCTATTGTATGAGGAAATAGTGATCAGCTAGATATAAATATGTTATTATAATGGTTAGATGGTTTAATTTTATCAAATGATAGTTGGGAGGTAGAATAATGAGGTCATACCCTGTTAGGGTGAAACTGATCACTATATGAATGACATTCAGTCATGTGGTCATCTAATATATCCAACTGTAGAGGCATGTTCAACTTGGTAGATTATTAGGATTTTTCATGCTGAGAGATGTGTGACGCCTTTTTTCAAATCCATGTTGAATGAACATCATGAATTGTGGCTCTATAATATAAATTATTCTTGTTGTTGTGTCTAATTCCACTCCTTCATCGATATAGTTCAGAGGATACTCATAGGTTCACATGTATTTCCTCAGAACTGATAAAACATATTATTATCCAAAATATCAACTACATTTATATAGGTTTAAAATTTATCAATGTCGGTTGAATGATCCGTCACCAGACCAACTCTGGATACATCTCCCAATTCATGAAGAATAAATTTTCTATGGGTATGGACTAGTTTTGGTTCTGGTGGAGGACTCTAATCCCAATTACATTATTGACACAAACATTTCTTAGACATGGAATTCTATGAAATATAAGATGAGGTATAATCTAGGGGATATGTGATATCATTATGTGGTTCGGGTCTACTCAACATGGTATCAATTATAACATAAGCATGAGAGTACATTATTCTAGATAATCATGTGTTTTACTTTTATTTTTCCTATGTGATAGACTTTTTCCACAAACTAAAATATTTGTTGTCTCTATCATTGATAGAAGAAGAAAGCACAACCTAGTCCAACACATCATCCAATTTAACTAAACCATGATCTACATGGCCCTAAGGCCTATCAGTAACGATAATGAATTATTTGATGGTTTATGTACGGATCAAATGGTATGATATTTCTTTGGATTTATCATCATATTCATCCAATTGAAGTCACATGTATTCTAGACACTTTAAAATCAATTTATATATGTAAGAGGTGAAATAATAATGGGTTTTTTCATCATTAATAAAGAAAGTTTCAATCAATCATTTTGTGAATGAAAACATGAGTTTAGGGACATGAAGAGTGGTCTGGGAAACATTCTTTTGGAGAGGTAATTATGGATGATGTTTTTTGTGCAGTGGATAATCTTAAGAAATATACACACTGTGATTTTATTCTAGTAAAGGGTAATATAGGTAAACTAGATCAAAAGAATATTGAATAATGGAAGTGGAAATTTCATATTTCACTTGTTTTATCAAAGGAGATGAAAGGGGTAATGGGATAAATAGTAAATTATTCAACTAAAAATTTTCTTTGAAACATTGGTCCATCATTGTGATCATTAAAAAACTACCTAGTTAATTTTTGGAGATAATGGTACAGACCTAGTCTTCTTTTAAATCCTTCACACACTTCATTAGTACCTTCCCCTAGGGAATATGTATATCAAGAGGGTGTCCTATCCACATCCATTAAAAAATTATAGTAGTGACTCACTCACGATGACTATTCATACACATAGAGTGTTTTGTGACAATGGATATTGACATGATGTTGCTAAATTCATAGATAAACATCCTATGGTGATGATCTAAATCAACTACATATCATTGGGTAAATAGGTTGAACCAATAAATAATTAATTACCTTCCAATTTTGTTAAAAATAATTGGATCTTGGGGAATTATTATATTTTAAAAGAACCCAAAATTTGAAAGAATGTATAAATGAAGTGAGCCAGATGTTGTAACAGATCCTGCATACCATTAAACAATTATCATATTATTATTTACAACTATGGAATTTTTATAATGTGTCTACCCATGTCAGATGCTTCAGTAGTTTAGGAATAATTTACACCTGCCTCATTTTTAGAGCCTCATAGAGGGTAGTGAGGTAAGATATCACATTCTCCTAGTGATTGTTGATTTTCACCAAACTCCTTCTTATCACATCAGTTCAGGAGGTAGTTTGGCCTTTATCGAGAGGTAGATTGGTGTGCTACTCATATGAGTGACTAATATATTTGTCATTTTCCAAATCCACTAGATTTTTCTTGGATTTAATGTGTACAATCACCTCGTTAAAATATTTTTTCCAATCCATGAAGTACTGGGATCCAAACTACATGAGAGATAGGGTACCTTTTTACATTATCATGGATATGGTGATTCTATAAATTAATCACAGAAGTATGCCACTTGTATACCTATATATCTTCCTAAAATATATCTATCCTATTTTTGGACTCTATTATTTCAGTGATATATGATGGATAGGTAAGCATAGTAGGCCCCATTAATTTTTTTTAATATCCGAGTGTATGTGGAAATGTTTTATTTAGGGGATCCCAAGGCCCACTGCCTGTAGTCTGATTGATATATAGTGACTCAAATCGTCATTGTGTTCAACCTCTGATGGTTTTGAAGTTCCATAACTGCCAATTTGTGGTAGTCTCTTAGGTTTTTTCTATGATAATTATGGCATGAATCATATTCATTTCTTCATTGTGGTTTCTTTTCATCCTGACCCATGAAGTGTTGTCAGAGTAAGGTAAGATAAAAATATTGGAGGACCTCTATTCTTGTTGGAAGTAATGTGTGGATGACCAATGTAGCGAAATTATTTTTCATGGGATGACACATGATAGTTTATGGCAGTGCCAATTATTGAGTGAATCAACATAACCTTTTTATGAATCGATCAAGGTATCTATCTAATGAGGATTTAGATTAGAACCATAAGGTGGTTGAGGTGTAAATGTGAGATGTTAGAAATATGTTAGGGTACACTAGGGTTATGGAATATTCCTCATGATGGGAAGGGTTTTTAACAAACCCTAAGAAATGGCACTGGGGGTTCTAGACTATTGTCGATAGATATACAGTATGGAATTCTTACTATTTGTCCTATCTTGATAGATGATATTGTCAGCATGGCCGATGTGTAGACATCCTGTGTAGCTTACATGTGATGGTCAATGTGGGTGTGACCCGTAGTTCTCCTGAAATATTGGTGTTAAGGTGAAAGATATCAAAATATTTTGAGGATAGGATTTTGAAATGATTATTCTTCATGATTTTATGGGATTCCCCCAACATTCCAATCATGTTATGTGGTGTTGTCATGGTTCTTGGAAAGAGAGTACTTTTTTGGACATACCCCAATTTGGGATGACCCTTTTTTATTTGAATTGCTGAATGATGGTTTTGATTAGGCTTCCCTGGATGTGCTCAGAACGGGAGATAGAGTGAGGGATACAAAGAGTAAGGGATTAATTCAACATCATTATGTGAGGATAATGGCATGGGATTTGAACATTATTGTCCCACCTTCCCCTACACCTTTTGGTGGTGGGTCATCCTGCATTTGGGATGGTCTATGTCTTGTATTAATATATGGATCATGTAGTAAATAAATGTACCATGATAGATATTCTAAATAACCCTAATGATATCCATCCCCTAGAATGAGGGGAGGATCCACTGTGAATATTTATAATATCATGTATTCCAAACAACCTTCACATGACCTAGTTATTAGAGAAGAGTTATCTACTAGACAAACCAAATATTTGTTAGGTTCATGGATCTAGTTACTTAGAAACGTTCATGATCAAATGTAATGGGGGAAATTATTATTGATCTAATAAATATTATATGGGAATAATGTTACTTTGGGGTAACCAAATTTTTTGTCCAATACATTCTCATTGTGGTAACTAACCACACTATTTTTCTCTTTCATTCCAGCATTACAATGTCATGTGGCCTTTTCCACCATGGTTGGTGATGTCATCTACTTAATCGATGCAGGATTATGGAATGTTGGTTCCTCCCTCCATGTATTCCTCCTTAGATCTAATCTCATGTTACATGTCTTCATTAATGAATTGTGTCATGTTAATTATACTCCATCCACGTGTCATATTTATGTGGATACTGGTTAATTACACTACTTTGGTATCAATAGGGTAGAATCTTGAGGTATAAAAAATGATAATATTGGTCATGTTTTAGGATTTATGGATGTTAAAGGTGTTTTTTCTCCATAATAGATTACCTTTTAATCTTTGTGGAATCCATTCAAGTGGTTTCATTGGTGAATCACTCATGGAATCTAATATCAATCAAGAGTTATCATAATTGTGGGGTGTACAACATCTTATTATTTTTAATCTGATAATCACATGTTTATTCAATGAATTATTAGTGTTTACTGAGACACATTTTTAACAACATATAAAGATAGATACATTATAATATTAATGTTTTAAGAGGATTGAAAGGTCATGGGATTATTGTCTTATGAGGATAGGTGTTGAATGTTTTACCATGAGTAAGATGATCACACCATGGGATTTTGGGATGGTGAGAACGATTGTGTACCCCCACGCCGCTAGTCGATCACAATGAGGTTTTTAGGGTGTTCTAATTTTTAATATTACCATACAGTGGGACTAGATTTTAATGAGATAGAGTGTGTGCGTACTCCATGAGGGATATGATCACACCATAATTTTATATGTGTTTTTAAGGGGAATATGATACTACTTTTGGATTTGATATCAATCGGAGAGGTATGAACCCATGGGGGTGGTAAGATGATAACATGTTGGAATACCATCCTTACAAATATAATACATCTATATTTAGTGGTATTATTTGGTTACTATGATTGAACCACGAGAAGAGATCCTAACTTTTTTGAGATGTCACAATTGAACTTCATTGTCGTTTCCTATATACCATGTTATTATAAATTTATCTAAAACCACATAGTTTTATTTCATAGTCTATTGTCATGTGACAGGACTAGTCCATGCCGATTAATGCCATGCAGTGAGGAATTTTTTTATATAAGTATTATAGATGATAGATTGTGTGTGTCTTATACATGATGTTTTCTAAGATGATTTAGGGTTTCAGTCCACGAGATGAGATTCATTGCCAATGTGGTTGGTATTTGGCGTAGGGGATGCCCTTATATTGGCGTATAATAATTTCTATTGGAGGACAGTTTGAGGATTGTGCCTGGAATTTACGGGTCTCATCCAATGAGAAGAGATTCATCCCATGGCCGAGGAATATTTTAATATATCATTAATATAATACCAAGAGCATGATGTTTTTATCTAGGGAATGATAGTTTTAGGATGGTATTTATTAATATATTAGGTTAGAAGAGAATGTTTTTTGTTTTTGTGATTCTAATGACATGATGAATCATAAAATTTTCATGGAGGGTAATCCAAGAGATTCTCTAAGTTGCGGCCATGATGTTTCTATAGGGGATAAACGTTTTATCTTCATTGGGAATCAAAAATCTTTCCTAGGATAGATTTTTCCATGTTAGTTTTTGGAAGAGATGTCATGGAACATTTAAATCCATCTTAGGACCATGTCCCATTGTTGTACTATTAGTGTCGAATGTTTAGCCATATGAACTGACAATGTCTTTAACTCGTAGTTGGGTATCACTACTATAGAATACTAGGGAATATTTAAATGATTTTGTGGGACCATTCTATTATCGACTAGTGGAAGGCAATTGGTAAAAGAATATGATTCTGTAAAGGGATCAGCTACCCCATAACCGGCATGTAGATGGAGTCATATTGATCCTTCATTCTAAGGAAGGGGAGTTTGTACCCCTATATTTTATTCGAAGTACCACTAAGACGAAATTGCATTGCTGAGTCATACCGGGGCCTTGTACAGAGGGGAAAGCCAGTTTCTTGTTATACAATATTCTCTGATCGGTTCGGTGATATGATCATCTACCGTCAAATATAGTGTTTTGTATCATCAACCATATCTTGTATCCTGTTTTCAATAGGTGCATCAAATTCATTTTTGAACACATCATTTCAAAAAAAAATTTATTTTTTTGGAATGATTTAATGGTTTATTAAATATTGATACAAAATTGGGTGTTCAGTCAATGAATATATAACATTGCAAGATGTGTTATTAGGGATAGGTGGTTGTTATTTGTTTTGGGAACTACATATATTATAAATGGAAATAAATTTTTTTTATTTCTATTATAGACTGGATAATTATATAAAAATATAGTATCTCCTATTACCAAAGGAGAGTTACATTTTTATCTCATGAAGGTGGTAGATATTCTCACCATTGGGGTTGGGATATTTACACAGTTCATAGACAACCAAATCAATGCATATTATATATTTTCATGACTCAAATAGCCCAAATTAACCATGATTATGGTAGAATGTCATAGAATTTTTTCCTTCTAGTGCTAAATCATTTTCCTTATGTTTTCCTAATGTTTTTTTCCATTCCACCCAAGAAATACATTGGTTTATCTATCGATTTGGTGGTTAGAGTATAGCTATATTTTATTCCTCCTTAATGAATACAAACAAAAAATTTTGGGAGTTTAAATGAAAATTGTAAGATATTTAATAATGATGATTCATATAGCCTAGAATATATATTTTTTAGTTCAACAGTTCTCTTCACTAAATAAATCTTATAGTACCTTATACTTATGTGTAGATTATAAAATATTGAACGGGTTGATTGTCATAAACTGGTATCCCCTTCCATGTATTGATGATCTCATTGATAAGTTTTGTGGTTCTAGGATCATATATAATAATGATTTAAAATATGGATTCAACTATTTGCGGGTTAACCATGTGAAACACCATATGTTTCATTTTAGAGAAGGTATAGATAGTATGGGTTAATTGTGATTCCTTTTGTTTTGACTAATTTCCCCCTGGTATTTAAGTTCATGATGAAAAAAATAATTATTCCTTTCATAGAATAGTTTTTTGTTTTTTAATGATATATTAGAGTTATCATTGTTTGTTAATAAGAAAGGGCAATATATTGAATTTTCCTTGAGTAAAATGAGAGGGAATAAACCTTATTATAATATAAATATGTTTAGTTTCACTTTTGATAATGTGTACTTATTTTTGCATGTCATCATAGAGGGAGGGGTGTTAGTAGACCCTAATATAATTATTTTCATGGTATCATGGGAGAAGCCCCAGAATACCATTGAGATTCCTTGGTTTCTAAAGTTTTCATTTTATTTTCAACATTTTATAATTGATTTATTCCATCTTGATGTACTGTATTTTAGAATGATGAACAATTGAGTGATGATTTTTTAAACAAAAATTCTTTTGATAGATATTTTCATTAGCTCAAGGGAAGGATTACCTAAAGACCTATACTCACCTAACCTGTGACAAGAACATTATATATTATTTATAGGGACAAATATAGAGTTGTAATACGATCAATTTTGATTCATGAATATTAATTGGTTTCTTTTAGATCTTTGAAGATGATATCGCATGAGAATAATTACCCTACTCACAATTTGTAGTTATGGGTGGTGGTTCATGCACTGAAATTATGGAAACAATATCTTATGTATGAGAGGTTTGTGGTATACAAAACTACAACAGGACATGTAACATATTTTATTATCATGACCTTAACCTTAGGAAGAGGAGGTGGGTCATGTTTATTTAGACATCATCATTGATCTGGCTTATAAACTAGAATAGGGAAATTAATTTAAGGATGAATTGAGATGAAGGATTTGGATAATTAAATGAGGGAGTCTTGAGATGATGGCAGCATTATGGCCCTCTTTGCAGACATTCATCAAGATGTTTTGGACTGCTAGGGTTGAGTATCTCTGAATTATATATCTATTATACATTTGGTTTTGGAAAACATCAGGTTTGATCAATTTTTTGACCTAGAGAGAATAAATCTAAAATTTCACTTATATAGTGGGGATACCACATTAGGATAGTCTATTGGTTGTGGTGATTATATTATTTAATGGGGATGATAATTGGATATTATAGGCTTTTGTGAGGGTTTGATGAGGGAGTTCTATGCTTATAGATTGGTGGTGCATTCTAGTTTTCTAAATATTTATCATGTTACCTATAGATAGTACTACTGTTCAGGAATAAAGAATGGAATAATAAGATTTTTGGAGGTATTTTTCACTAGTTAAAAGATTAATATCAAATATTAAGGGCCATGTGGGATTATGAAACCTCTTCCCATTTTTATTTGTAAATGAAATTATTTCACAATGTATTATGTTAAAATTACCTATTAAAATTAGTAATTTTTTTATAATATTAGAGATTTTGTATGGATTTATAATGGTATCACACTGATTTCATATCAAGTAAACACTTACAGTTGATGATCTGGGTATTCTTTATCAATATGAGGTAGTTTTGTTTCATGGTGTTCTAAATATTTTAATTATTAATATTGATCATCATTTAATGTTTTAGTTCGAAAATAGTCTTCAAAAGTCATTAAAATCCAAGATCTTTAATAGCACGACATATCATCCTCGAACTGATGATCAATTTGGTAAACTATTCTGGTTCTATAAGTTATTTTAAAACCTTGGGTTTTCGATATCAGTGGTTCATAGGATCTATATAGATAACTCATGGAGTACACATATAGAAACAGTTTCATGGTAATGATCTAGATGGAACCTTGTGAGGACATTCATGGTAGGAAATTCAGTTAACCTCTTTGTTGGTTGGAGTTAAGTGAGTTAGTACTTGTAAAGAATAATTTTGTATATGAGATAGCTGATAAGGTCCTAATGATTAGACAAAATATTGTTATTGTTCATAGAAGGTAGAAATATTACAATGTACATCACAAAAATCCATTATAGTTTAAGGGTAGTAATCATTTTTTTCATTTTGGTGTCACCTGGATTGAGAAAATTCAATATCATGAAAAAATGAGCGCTAAAACTCATGTTTTTCCAGTAATTTGATATATTTACATGGGTTGATAAAATTGTGTATTTTTTATCCCTTCCCCATTTCTAATGTCTTATTCACTATATGCTTCACATGTCCCAATATTAGAAATTCCCTCCAGACTCTTGTAATATGGTAGACGAAGTATATAACTATTTGGATATAGACTCATCCTTTGAGGAGAGTTAGATAAGGAATATGGACCATAGTGATACATACCTATTTGGTAGGACTATGCCATTAGTCAATCTGTAGTGGAATGATGAGTGAGTGTAAGAGGACATATGGTAGAGGGGGATTGATAGGTGATCATAGTGTCCAGACTAGTTCACCAAGTCCCCATAATGACAGTTTGAGCAGCTATGGGATGAGCTTTTATATGGCAGGGAGGTTGTAAAATACCTTATTTTTTAGGAATGCCTTCATATGTGTTTTTGATTAAATTTTTTTGGGATTATGTTTTTTCACATATTTGAATCGTTGTTTTTATGTTTCATCATGGATTTTTTTTTATTTGAATAAACACTAACTTGGATGGAGAGGAAACTATAAAAAACCAGAGCAGGTCAATATAGGGAGTAGTTCAGTGATTCTATTTGAATTAATGGACTATATTTACAAATGGTCTATGTGTTACCAAGGGTTCATGGAATGTTTGGTAGCCTTGAATGAGGGTTAGGTTTTTATTAGTGGTCCATCATTTTTTTCCAATCTCTTTTTAATTCTATAACCATTGAGGTGTAATATCTTAATTCTAGTTACTGTGGGTTTTGATATTTACTGGTTTTGATATAAGTTCTATGTGCAATCTTATCCACCTTAATCCTTTTTGGTGTTTTCCATTGGAAACATTATGTTCTTCACCAACTGAAGTTATGGGGTATAAATGATAACCCTATATTTTGATTTTCAATAGAATTATATATGAAAAATTATTATGCTAAAACATGCGCTTAATAATAAATTAATTTAATATAATAATGTTAATTATATGATGGTTTCTTCCTTATATCGATTTAGATTCAATTTTTAACATGACCAGGAATATGGATGTCAATTATTTTAGGGAAATTTTAAAAATTTTGAATTGGAAATGTGTTACATATGATTTTACCAAGAAATGTAATTCAACAGATTTATAATATAGATTTTGCATCGAAAGTAGCTTAATTTATTAATTTAAATAATGGGTATGTATAATGAAAAATGGTAATTATTAGAATAAACCATTTTGATATATGTGGTAATTATTTGATATGATTTTTGTGGTGATATAAACTAGTATCAAATATGGATATTCTTATATACCTGATATTCCAAGAAACGTAATGATATATTTATAAGATAGGATATTACATCGCAAATGATGTGATGATTATATACTTTGTTATTCACTAACACATCATGACATGATTATATATTGATCTATCACTTGAAAAATGCACAATTGATTATATATTGGAATATTCCCAAACACGTGTTGTTAATCTTATATATTGGGATATTCCCGAGCACATTTTAGGATTCTTATATAGTGGTAAAGGCCCTAACACATTCAACAATGATTATATTGTAGGAATCAACTATAATTTTTTAAACAATGTTATTATGGTTGTGGTTGGTATGGTATTGAGTCAAGCTCAATTCCATTCATGAAAGGCACCGCGGAATGATATGTTTTACCATATTTCTATAGTTATGTTTGGATGGTGGTGACTCATGATGAGAGATATTAAGGCATTGTGCCAAAGAAGTTTGTTGTTGAAATTTTGTAATTGTTCATTTAATTATTACAAATTATAATCAAATTATTGTATGAGAATATTATTATAATTGTTTGTTTAGACAGAGTAGTTTTGACCTACTGCAATTTACTGAAATCCTATTTAGGCCATCAATTTGTACCAGTGTCGATCTCATGGATTCAAATTTAGAAAATTTCATCGGACCATGTTTCTTGTTAGTGAGAATAAATTATGATATCTATATAACATGTGGTTTAGTTCTAATGAATTTTTGGATTATCATTAGTTACATGAATTCTTTATTTTCGTGGATTTTAGTTTTACATTTTGATACATATAGTCCTATCATTGCATGATATACATTCCAAGTATATTTGTTTCTGCCTTATTTTCCATCTTCTATTATTTGGTTTCCTCTTTGTATATTACTCTGATTTCTTTGGATTATATGGATTATTTTAACTACTATGAAACTTCATAATAGGGGGCATCGTCTCTCTATTATACATACCGTACTCTCTCTGCTAGTTGTAAGCCACTAAAATATGGGGAGGCTTTCTTGAGGTCATATCTCCTCACATTATTGGCCGTGTGAGAGATTGTTAGATTATGGGAAGTTATATCATTGATTATTTTTTAATCATATGTTATGTTACTTATTTTTTAATAAAAAATTATTTTCAATATATTTTACAATATAGGAAGATCTGTAATGCATAAACTGGCATATAGTTTGTTATTTTTTAAATGGAGATTACCATCATTTTTGTTCACTCAAACACAATGTTCATTATCGTTTACTCACACATGTAGTTCTTTATTGTATACATGGGAATGTTGTCCATTATTAGTTATATGTAATTAATGTACATGGAATCCCATGTTGATTGGTCAAGACTATTGTACATTATTTTTTGTAGTGATTTATAAATGAAATTATTTTGAGAAATTTTAAATTACAGTATTGATAGTCGTACCATATGGATATCCCATGGGGAACCCAACACGACATTGGATGTATTTTTTTCACGATTTTGTTAATATTACCTAAACAATACATCATTTTATTTAGGTAAATTGTTTACATATAGACATGTTTTCTGGTTCCTAATGAGTTTTTCATGCATCCTATTAAGGAGACCGATTTGTACTCAAATAGACTTCATTGATATAGGTTAATACAAGGGGAAGTACCTTGATATGGATTTGTGATTACATGATCGATGATAGAGTATTCTTTTTGAGTAAAAATATAGTACTTCTGATTCTATTGGAGATAGATAATGGTATTTAATTATTTTCTTATATCTTGTGATATTTTAGTCCTTCCTCCATATTTCAACATGTTACCCATTTTTTATATAATCACGATATAAGAATTTTTTATATGACAAAGGGTATTGATTATGTTTTATTAAATATAATTATTTAGATGATCTAACATTTTTGTTCATTATTATAATTTATCCATTTTTTAACATTTATATCATATTTTTATCCACTCTGTTAAATAATGTATTGTCTCCCAAATTACTATTATATACAGTTTGTAGCCTCAAACAATTAGGTAAATGCACATGAGTACATGTGTCCAGCCAGTTTAAATTACATATATGTGAACACATCCCAAGAAATAACAAAGAAAAATTAGAGATACTTATCTTGGTATAATTATGTTGTGTTGGTAGATAGCATATTATAAAGTGTATAAAAAATAAATGATCTTTTTCCTAGTAGTATTATACATTTTTTTGGGGGAAATCCTTTTTTTGTGGTTGAGACTATTTTTTTATGTTTTTCCCATTATCGTTATTTTTATATCACCATTTGGTGGTCAACATGTATTGTGGAATTTATTATCATTATGGAATACATTTTAACCTTGTCCTAATATAGATATAAATAATTTCTCATTAATCATTATGTTGAACTGATGAATTATATGACAAGCACTTTATTTCACATATTTATTTACTGCCTGATTCTATATATGGTTGTCCCTTGATTGATATGCTGATTAGTGTACATACATTTCTTATTTGATAAAGGGAAGAATAATTGGTTATTTAGAGATTATAAATTAGTCTAATTTATTTATACATATTTATGGTAGAAACTAGACTAGTTAATTATCACATATTGGATCTATGTAACATTGGACACTCTATCTAAAATTTTAGTTGGTTGAAATTAAATGGGTGAAAATTACAATTTATGTTTTTTTGACTTTATATGATTAGTAATTGTAATCCATATAATCAAATCATTGTTTATGTCTTGTTACATTAAGAGACTGGATGTAAATATTGGGTTATAATTCCATGTCATTCTAGTTGTAACTTATAATGGACAAGTCTTTATAACATGGGACTGGTGACTCATCTAACAATACATTCATGTTTAAATATTATTATATAATTCTAAATATAGATTCACAAATGATATGGTAAACATTAAATTAGGATTCCAATTTTATCTTAAATAGTTTTTTCTATATATCTTTTTAGAACATCATAATCAAAAACACAATTATAATACATGATTTTTTTGACCCAGAGCAGAAGTTATTTGTCAATGGAGGGATTGAATATCATGTTCCATCATAATCATTAACATTACCTAGACTTGGATTAATGAGTAGGAAGATCTGTACTGACTCTGGAATAGGAAATCTTTTCCTATCCTGTCATTTACATAATATTATATATATATATATATAGACACTATTTTAAGGTGTGCATTTGGAACGGTAGATATACACCTTAATGGAAGGATAAATTCAAATTCCTAGAAGGTGGTGATAACTCAGATCCTAAAATTTTGGTACCTAAGCTACAAGTAGTTCAAAAATCTATGCATACAGATAAACTCACGTTAATACCTGCTATAAGAACCGATACTCAGTTTTGATAGGGATTTCAAATATACATCAAGTCCTCGAACATGGCCCTATGAAATTCTCATACTATGGTACATATAATATTAATATTTTGGATACAATTCCCACCAAATTCCTTGGTCTGTGGCCCATATACTTCATATTCATGGATATAAGGCACTTTTATGTATCCTTAAGCTTCTAAAGATGACTCCTGTGAGGGTTGTTATGATTAACAATTATATGATTCATTGAATTTACATGATATGGTGGGATGTCATAAATTAGCCAAAATGGAATCTAGCCATGGTCTTGATATATTTATAACAAATTTATATTATTATATCTTTCTAGAAACAATAAAAACTATAAGAGATAGGGATTTTATCACTTTCTTCTCTTTATTATTCCCTTCATGGACTATTGTTGTTGCTTTACAGATATTATGTACATCACACCTCCTCTTAGTATAAATGATTTTACAAGGAACAGGAGATTTTAGGATGTAATTTGGATGCAAATCCATTCTAATGGGAATGATTTAGAATATTCTACCATTTTTAAAATAATGAAGCATCGATTTATATTCATGAATACCATTAAGAAAACTGAATGTGGAGTGTGTAGAGTTTCTATTCCAAGTAATAAAGGTAGCTTTTTATTACAAAGAATCAATTTTATCATTCCCATGGGTGAATAAATAGTTAAAGTCTGAACCCATGTTCCCAGTTTATATGTCAACAATGTGGGAAGCCATGTCACATGAAACATCACTGTGATTAGACCCCATTGAAGGGAGAGATATTTGTAAAATGTGGAATGTTATGTAGTTTTGTTGAACCATTCCTCCAATTTCATGTGAGAAAATATCTCTAGTAAATCTATGTTTAGATGTAGTGAGAGCAGAACCTCCCCAAGTGAGAAGAAGGAGTACTAACTTATATTTCTGCTAAGGATTTGGTTGGGGATGAGGAGGATATATAAAGAACATTTAATTCCAATAGGGAGATTATTCTTAGGGTAGAATGGTTTTACCTTAATATGGTTAATATGGTTAGTTATTTATAATAAAACATACACTAGAGGAGTTGAGTATCAACCTGTCAATAGTTTTAGGTAGGTATTTAAATGTTTCTACCATGTTGAATATTTTATTTTCCATGAGTGATAGAAATTAATTTATATAAATGAAAATAATGGAGTGTTTTAGTCTTGAAATCCAATAATTATGTAGCGCGATGACTCTTAATAATCAGTTCGTGTAGTGATCAATATGTGTATTTCAATTATGGTAATTTTCTTTTGAGATTGGTGGTTACTATTTCTTATAGAACATTTCCACCTCAAGGTGATATGTTTTCACATCATTCATTAAATGTAATATTAGGTTACTTATCATGAACATGTTGAATATTATCAAAAAATGGAGTCATTTTCATTACCGTATTTCAGTAGCTACTATTATAATGATCCATCGGTTGTCCAAAAATGTTGATCTAGACATAGGCAACATGAATTGTTCCCGGTTTAATCTATGGCATCTAACTATTTTTTGAGATAATTAGGGAATATTTCATATAGATTTACCTCCAATAGTGGACTATTTTAGGCTCATAATCCATGAATATTTATTTGGATTAACTAAAGGGACATAGATATATTATATTATTTATCTTATTCTAGGTTTAAAAATAATTCTTATCCATCCATACAAGATGGATATTTATGATATTTAGGAATTCAAATCGATGATAGAGGACCTAGAAGTTAAATTTATTATTTGACCCATATATAACCATGAGATGCACCTATCCTTTTCCCCATAAGGATGGATATGACTGTTATGTAGTTTTTAGATACCCTCTATGTAAATCATCTCATTTTAATAAATCATTATCCATTAAATTAATAGATGATATCTTTGATCAGTTCCAAGTATCTTGAATTTCCCCGAATATTGATTTTAGATTTGGAAATCATCAGGTTTCACTTAGGCGTTTGTTTATAGCATTTATAAATTTCCATAGTATATATGTCTTGAATCATTATTTTAAATGTCTTTTGGTCTCACAAACCTGAAAATAGTTTTTATATCCTTGAATAATATTGTTTTCCACCAATACATGGATTATTTTTCTACTGTTTTATGGATTGTGTGTTGGTTTATTTTTAGATTCAACAATGTCATTGTCATGTCAAACACATTGATATATTATCTTATAAACAGAAAGATAAGATGCCTAATTTTGAGAGAACATAATTAAAAATAACGATTTAAAATTTTGACATACAATGTTTCATTATGTTAGAGGTTGCGGTGTCTGTGGATCCAAAGAATATAAGTTTCATGGAAACCTAGGAGAATTCTATGAATATATTATATATTACCATGTTTTTTTATAATTCATGTTAATATAGGCATTTCATTGAAGATTTATCATACCTTGTAGAACCTTTTATGGGATTGACAATGAAGGGTGTATAATTATTGTGGTTGGAAGCCTATGGGAAGTATTTTAGTAATTGAAGTGAAGATATACCTCAACACAAATCCATTTTCTACCTACTCCAGGAATAGTTTATACCATTTATTATGATGCATCAGGATGTGATTATTTTTTATGCATTTAGAATTATTCATGCCATATGCATCTCGTATGCAATGTCCACATGGGTTAAATTACCTAAGACATGACCATGCATTATTAATAGTGGTCCATGACTTTTTTCTTAGATACATTACCTACTAGGAGAATTATTCATAGTATAAACAACCACAAAACTATTAACTACATATTTTACCAATGTGACATAAATCTAATACTATTAATGTATTTTGAATTCCTTCAATCCCTATATTCTGATCTTGATGATATGCTTGGTATGGGATATGTTGTGGATGATGCTCTGGCCTAGAAGAATCTTTCCTGAGCTATTCAGGACAGTTGTAGTGAGTGGATGTTAATGGACTTATTTTGAGATATTCATATGGAGATTCTAGAGTATAATGGATATCTAATTAGTATATCTATATAATTTATCACATCACTTATAGATTCAGTGAATATTAATAATATTTCAAATCCTGATGTCTTGGTCCAGATGGAATGTGTTTCAAGTGATGGTCCACCTCCTATTTGGGTCATTACTGATGATGGGGTATTTAAAATTCATGGGGATGTATTCATATATGGATAAATGTGAAAGGATAATATGAATGAATTTCATGATTCTGAATGGGTTGTAAATTATAAGGTTATTAAAATGTATTGTTGTTTAACCCTAGTGTTTATGAACTTTTACAAAGAGGAACATAGTAGTTTATGTTAATTTGTGTTATAATTATCAGCAGGTGAACATAGGAGCTTGTATATTTAATAATCCATATTTATTCATGGTCATTCATATTCCATTCTATCATGTTGTCATTCAATCTTTATATTGATATTCTAATATGAGTTTCTATATTTTTTGGGTTCATATGTTCTTTTGTGCACAGACTACAACCCATTGACTGATGGTAAGTCTGAGTATATTATAAATGGATTGGAGGACATAATTTGAGGATCTGTCATAGATTATGGAGGTTCTAAAGGCAAATAATTAACTCTAGTTGAATTCCATTATAGTAATATTATTCAAGAAGCTATATAGATTAATCTATATGAGGCCCTAGGTTTTAGGTCATGTCAATCACCTCTATGCTTGTTAGAGGCAAGGGATATGTCCTTATGGGGACTACATGTTATTAATGAGACATCATAGTAGAGATATATTATCAGAAATAATATGGATACATATCAATATTCATTATGTATTATGTTTCATTCCTCTATAAAACACAAGAGTTGGAGTTTGGGGACCTGTTCATCATTTGGGTTTCACCTAGATTTTGTCATCGATGGATTCAGAGAAGAAGGAAGTTGGTACCGAGGTTTATTAGTAACTTTTAGATATGGAAGGGTGTCAAAACAATTTCCTATTAGGTATCACATTCTCAGAGGTACCAAGACATTCATGATTTATTCTTTATATCTCATTTTTTCAATTACCATTATAATTCATCTCATGATTTGGGTTAGATGGAAGAATATCTAGTAGTTTTTGAGTCTTTTGATATGTATTTGATACATATTGTTGATCATAGAATAAAGGCAATTCGAGGTAGGTATGATTATATAATCTAGGGGTTGTGGAAGCCTCAAATTCTATTGTATGAGACCTATGAGAGATAGGTTGATATAAATTCTCAATAAATCGATTTATTGTCAGATAACTATCAACCACCTATAGCCTAACTCAAGGATGAGTTATTTTATAGAGGGGATTCTGTAAGATCCTTATTTTTTGATGAGGCACATATCACCAAAATTTATTTTAATTCACATATTGGATCATTATAGTAGTTCCTAACAGATATAGAAAGGGTTCATGACAATTTGGGGCTTTTTTGGATCCTTGTGTGAATGTTTATTATGGCCCACTGTGAGGCACATGACTATCACAATTTATTTGTAACCATATACCTCAACTATATAGCCAAAAAATTATATGAATGGGGTTTTAGGCATTTAAAGAGTTCATCTATGCTATGAAATCAAATATTCTATTGAGTGTTTATTCAGCATGGTGGGAACATGGTTTCTCCTAACCATAAAAATGACTATTCTAGGTGGTGTAACCTCACGTAGTAGGTTTACACATTTAGTTATTGTGTAGAAAAACCATGTGAAACATTATTAAAGGTGAAATAAACATTTTCAATCCTTTTTGTTAATCATTTTCTAACCCTTCCTCTTCAACATATCTCATAGTGTCCCACCTAATGAGGCTCTCTCCCCTTTCATAATGAATGAATTTGAAGATAATCTATGTTGTATCATTGAATCAAATTATGTTCATCATGTTGGATCCCCCTTGATTAGATTGTCATTCCAATTAATTTTTTTAAGGGATTATATTTCCCTATCAGTTTTTCCCATGTGATCAAATATACCCTATTTTTAGGCATATTTTAAATTTATTCACTTTTTCCTTTTCTATAATCTATTAATGTCCGATTATAGATGATGATCCTACTGTTGGTATATGGTTTTTGGTCTACTACTTTTGCACGTTGACTAAAAAATGTGAAATTAATTACATAATTTTTTATGAATTAAATAGACTAATGTTAATTTAGTAATTTGTTTCACTATATGTTTTATGCCTCAACGAGAACCACCCCATTATGGTTTCTTATTTATTAGCCCATTAACCCTTTTTTTATTTAGCATCAATTAAATATTCCCATCAGATTTATTGACTATTTCGTTAATATCAGTTTAATTGAAGGGAATTAAGGAGATGTACCTAGAATGTATATAACTTGGGCAATGGGATCTCTTATAAATGAATTAAATATATGGGTGAATGGTAATACCTTATCCCATGACAATTCTAAAATTATGTCATCGAATGTAGAATTCAATTAGTCACCTATTAATTTCTTTTCAGTCAAATGACTTCAATGATGAAATAAATTGATTAATTGGAATATATTATACACAACAAACAACATATCACTACATACTACATATGTTAAATCCATTTATGAGTATAATTAAAAATTAAATAGGTGGAATTCATTATAATTTATTCTACTATGGCACGACTGTTGTTGGATCATTTTTTATTTTTAACGGACATGATGTTTCATATTGTTTACTTGGACAAGGAGTTCACTATTATTTACATAGATAAAAAATTCCTTATATTTTATATAGATATGATATTTTATGTTGTTAAATTGACAATATGTACCTTATGTTTTAGTCGGACACAGAATTATAAAATATTTACTCAGAGTAGATGTTCTATATTAATCACTCAGACACGATGTCTTTTATTGATTACTCAAAACTAATGTTCCATATTATTTACATGGAAATTATATCCCTTATTGATTATATTAAATTTAAGGTTATTCTATTCTAGATTTTATATTTGGGAGTAATGGAAACGATGATATTTGTTGATTGGAAAATAATTATGGCAAAAAATTCCAAGAGCTAGGCAGAGACATGCTCCCAAAAAGTTATATACAAAAAATGTAAATAGTAAAAAGTACAAAGCATCTCACAAAGTGGTGAAATTATACAACATTGAGTACACAGCTCCACTTCAATCCTTTATTACATGATCACTGCAATATTCATGTAGCACAAAGGACCAGATTGAACTCGTCTCCATGATTTCTCTTTTAGAGATAACATCCGCCACTTGATTTCCTTCTCTGTACACATGATACACCTCCAGGGATAAAGATTAAGATACTTTTAGAGCACATATCCATGCAAGTATCATCTTCCAAGGAACATTCCTAGATTCCACCTTAAGAATTTTCACAGCAACAGAAGAGTCTAACTCTACCCAATGCTTTCTCCAACCATAACGATAAGCGTACCTTACCGCCTTTACCATTACACATAGCACAACCTCAATTACGTATCCATTTCCAATTTAGTAGAAGAATCACCCTTTGAAAAAGACTCTATAGGTTCTAAACACCCCTACACATCCAGCTGATCCTGGCGCACCAGAGGCCGACCAATCAACATTGTCCTTGTGCCAGTAAATTATTGGTAGAATCCATCTAATATACTTCATCATCTTAGGATATATTTCCCTATCACTTACACAAAGAGTTCTTAACAAAATAGAATCAAAGATATCATTATTCATTGAACCGATTTGAGTCACCGATGCAAGTTTAATGCTTCAGTGAATTTCTAGAATACCCTCCTTGTAAGATGACCTGCCCTTATTGAAAAAAATGTTGCTCTAAGATTTCCATAAAAACGAGATAACAGAAATGACAGCCACAGTAATCAAGGATTTTACCTTCTCACTGCATTCTACCAGAGTCACAGAGTTTAAGAGACTACCAACTAAGCAATGATTTAAATTAGCATGGAATATTCCTTCTAGGAAATTCCAGAAACGTGCAGCAAAGGAACATTGTATAAAGATGTGTTCAGCAGTTTCATCAGCCACTAAAGAGAAGTAACATTAAGGAACGATACTCAAACATGTCTACTGGAGTGGAGACTGCAAAGGTAGCCTCTATTTCCATATGTTCCAGATTAAGAGAGCATCGGCTTGTGGAAGGAAGGTTTTCCTTTCACCCATCACCCAAGCAGGAGCTCTGATTGTCACCCCACATTGTAGTAAGTATGAATCACGACTGGCAAATGTTCCAGTTATGGATGGGTTCAATATTATTGTATCATGATCATCATACTTGTACGAATCAATCTCACTCTGAATATGGGCTGGAATAATTACAGAAACCTATGCATTACCCTGGATGCTAGAAATAGCAGTGTTCTTCAATGATAACAGAACAGTTGTAAAATGTTCAATTTGAGTAGTGAGCCAGTTTGTACTCCAGCAATTCATCTATGATTTAACAAAAAACAATACATTTAGCATGTGACATAATAAATGAATATGATTTTCTCATTGATGTCCAGACATATGATTTTAGGTGTACCATTTTCCTCCTATACAGCCTGTAAAAAAATATATCAATGAGAAAGAGGTAGTGAACAACGTATAATGGATGTTTTTGTAGGGACCAATAAAGCTTCATCCTATAGATGTAGGTTATATTTCCAAATCATGTTGATATCATTTAATTTTTCACCCTATAATGCATATCATTTTCAATTTTATCGTTGTTCACCATGATCTTTCTAAAAGTAGTTGTAAACCTCTTTAAATCACTCACATACAACATGAATTTCTCTATCACTGGTAGAATATTTATGTTTTCATCCATGTACATAATGTTATTTTTCAGGACATTCATGGTATAGATTTTTGAGAAATACTTTTCAACTATGTTTGTAATCTCCTTCTAAGAAGCAGATGCCTCAATTGTACATTGTCTCACCATGTTATTAATAAGGTTAGAGTTTATGTATGATTTAAAAAGAGTTAAATTTTATAATCACTCTAAATTACATTGAGCTCTTCTCTTGCCACATTCATGAGGGACTCCATATTTGCAGCAACAATAAGCCAGGTACCTATATAATGGGATGTACCAGATATCATTTTTCTATTATCCTCCTTGAACATCTTCAAATATGTACTCATTAGTTGTGTGTACAGCTTCCTAATAACCTCCATAACACCACCACATGTGGTCTTGAAATTAGTGGTCATGAATTATAATTCATTTCTCATTATCTTCACATATTCTCTATGCATTCTATTATTTCTTATAATAATATTTGTTATAGTGATTATGTTAGGCTGGATATCCTAAATCACTATTCTAGCAATATTAGTAGAATCATCCTCTCAAATACTCATTGATGTATGGGATTCATGTCTGACACAAAAGAAGCTCTCACAGAATCACATATATTTGATTTTACCTTCATAATATTTTCCGTGGTGACATATTCACGGGTCAATGTAGGAACAAAAACAGGTAAAATAGGTGAAGGGAAAGTAATCGGTTCCACTTTAACTAGTGGAGATGGAAGAGGAGGATCTACCATCTCTCTTTTTGAGTCATAATCCGTCTAAAATATGATATAACATTGATTCCAATTACAATCACCAAAACAGATCCAATCCCTAGGCTCCATAGTTTCAATCCTTACTCTTCTTTATTGAGGATCATCCTCTACTTGTGCTTCATCATCTTCTTCTTCCTCAGCTCTAGAAAACACAATATTTCAAGGAACTGGAACTAACCGAACATTAACTTATTGTTTAACATTGTCCACGCCAACTACTTGAGTCACTTGAGTCACTTCCACAATCTGAGGAAAAAGTGAATTTTGAGCTTCATTATATTCTTCTTGTCTTCCCTCCATAATTTCATTATAATATCGAATTATACCCTAAGAATCATCATAAGGGTGTTCATGTTTATCTTCATTGTCGTCATCATATCCAATAGGCTTAGAATCATCTTGCCTATTATCATCATCTTCTCCTCCATGCATTGACTCCTCAATTGAAATAACAACTTCTTGACTTTCATTTTTTGATTCACTCACATGCTCACTGCTGTCATCCTCATCATTATCATCATCATCATTATATTTTCTTGCATATCATTCAGTTATAGAGACCACAGTCTCTTCCTCATCATAATCACCCAAAAACGGTTATCAAGAGGGTCATTCTAAGGGTTGAATGACAAGGACATTTTTCATGTACATTGGTATTTAAAATCTGTATAAGTATCACTCCTCTCATCTATAGGAGACACCACTTCTCTAGGAATCCCATCCTCAACATTATCCTCATCATAATAAACCACCTTCTCACCAGGTTACATACCAGGATGAGCTAGATCCCTTCATCTGGTAGGATGATCTATGGTATTTTAATCCATATATAGTTTATCCTCATCATCTATCCATATCCTCTACATTGGGTTCCAAAAGATCATCATCATTTTTCAAATATTCTTGTGTAGGAATAAGCCACCATAGGTAGTGATCACTTCATCTCCATCATCCACATATCCCACATTCATTATAATTGTAGAGGCTATCCTTCTGTAGTATAAACATGTTTCTTTCAAGGATGGTCTGATCATCTCAAAGATATATACCGTAAGTTTCCTATTTTAATTCACCTCCATACCATTCTTCAACAAATAAATAAAAATAACATCATGCTAATTCACATCAAAAAAATTCTACCTTAATTGAAAAAAATATGGTGTTGAATTAACCTGAGAAGAATTATAGATTCTCCATCTAATTTTGTGTCTATGGATCTCCTTGATTTCTCATTAACAGACAATTCCATTAAATTTTTTTCATAGGAGATAAAATCTGATGTTAGAGGAATGTTACCATGGTAATATGTAAAAATCCAATCATGTGTTATCTATAAGCATTGAGCCCAATCATTTGAAGAAAAATAAATTTCCTTACCCTTTTCTGTTATCTTCATTTGTGCCTCCACAGCTCATTCCATTGATATTTTCATGTTATGATAGAACTGATGTACTAGCTGGGGATAGTACGTAATCTCATAGTTGGAAAAAGTAGCTGATCTACCCTTCTTATTCAAATACTATCAGCAAGAGTGATGATCCCAATAGTACCCACTCAAAATAAAACTCATTCATAGTATTTACCATATGGATTCCCAACCCTATCTTAACAGAACATGTGGAACTACTAGATTAACCTTTCTAATTATTATCACATGATTATTCCATTTTTCCTTCTACTACTTTCTTTTCTTGTTCCATTCGAAGTGTTTGGAGTTGAATAAGGGGGTAAAAAGTTCGATGGTTTGAGTGGTAGAGTGAGGTTAGTGAAAGGTTGAAATGAGGATCAAATTAATTTAATCATTTAGGGATAGTACTGTGTAAAAATATAATTGTAGAATAATCGAATGATTTTGTTTTCTTATTTAAAATAAAAGAGAGAAACATATTTATTAAAAAAATATCCCAAAATGAATTGGTTTCATACTAATGTTATCTATCTAACCTGATTGAAATAAAAAATTGGCTTTATGCAAATGGTCTCACTTAAATAGTTTCACATGATAGTTTTCAGTAATCTGTTTCACATGATTGGTTTCACTTATCGGTTTCACCTGATTGGTTTTACTAATTATTTTTACTTAATTGATTTGAAATAAATAGAGATATAAACATATATATATATATATAAACATATAAGTTTGGATTGTCATTATAAATTTATCATTCATAGTTCATGTCTGATATAGCTCATTCTAATAGTGTATAAGGGTTTGGTAAAGATATTAGTATGTTGATTATTAGTCCCAATAAACTAAATAGTTATATAACCTTTTTGATAATGGTCTCTCCAAAAGTGATTCCTTACATCAATATGATTTCTTATAGATGCAGAAATTGGATTCATATAAATTTCAATATCACATGGGTAGTCACAATTTATCGGGATATGTAGGAATTAAAATCAATATTCTAATAAAGTTTTGTTCATCCACAAAAATTTTGCATAGGAACTACCAGTAACATTGTACTCTACTTCAGCAGTTGATAATGCAACTGAATTTTTCATTTTACTACACCATGAAATTAGGTACTTTCCAAAAATGTGACAGGTTCTAGATGTACTCTTTCTATCAATCTTACATCCACTAAAGGAAGCATCCTTATAACTCAACAAATCAAAAGGTTGTCCACATGGGTTGAACAATCATAAATTAATTGTATATTTGTGGTATTTTAAACCCCTTTTAACATAATATAAATTAGACTCCTTTTAGACTAAATTAAATCTTTCACACATACACACTCTAAACATGATGTATAGCCTAGAAGTATTTATGTATAGAAAAACTACAGTCATTGCTCTGTAAGAAGTTTGATAAATTTATTTCCAATTTTCATCAAGATCAAAATTACATGTATATCTCATAAGTGTTTTACTACAGTCAATGACATCTATGACCTATATTTTAAAAAATATAATGAATATATTTACTTTGATTAATAATAATACCTTATTCTTTTGAAATATTTTAATCCTAGATAATATTTATGATCACCAATCAAACTCCATTAAAACTCACGTTGGATCATATTTAAAAATTCATTCCCTAAATAATTTTTAGAAGATCTAATTATAATATCATGTACATATATTTTGGCTAGGAAAAAATCTTTATAAATTCATTTTATAAACAATATAGGATCTACAAATCCTTTGGTACAATCATTAGAAATACTAATGTTACATTACATATTATACTTATCACATAGAGGTAGTTTCAAACACTGTAAGGTTTTAGATAAATTGAAAAATTGATGTGGTAAATATGAAATTGTAAAACCTGGTTTATTTTCAAAAAAACCATCTCAATTATATGACCAATTAAGATTTCACTTTTGAAATCCATTTCATAGAGTTTGAAAATTTTGTGTGTTGTTTAGGCATGTAGAATTCTAATGGCTTCATGACAACCTACTAGTGAAAATGTATCCTAATAATCAATTCCCTCTTCTTGATTATAGACATGTGAAAACAATCTAGCATTGATTCTAATTATATTTCTTTTGACATCTATTTTAATCCAAAACCCCCATTTTGTGCCTATGTTCATGATTTAATTTGGTCTATCAAAAAGCTTCCTTACATTATTTTTATCAAACTAATTAATCTATTATTTCATTTCAATCTCCCAAAATTTATCATTTATTGAATCATGGATATTTTTATGTTCATGTTTTGACAACAATGCATGTTGGTCAACCTAATTTCTCAAGGAATTTCTATTTTTGTTCTTTTGACTAAATATCTAACTACATCATCTAATGGATGGTTTTTAAAGGTCCCATTTGGTCTTGTAAAATTTGGGCTAGTTATTTCAGTTCCACCACTTGGTTCAGGTTTAGTATTTCTTGATTTTGGAAAATTTACAAAACTAAATGTTTTAATAGATTCCATTATAGAGTGGTCAGGAGGTTTAGCATTAATTTCCATATTTGACAAAACATCATCAAGATTCCCTAGTGAGGTCATTGTTTCATGAGGGATTGTTTTATAAGACACTACACGTATAGAATACTCTACACATTTGATTCTTTTATTTAAATAACTATAAGAATTTCGTGATGTTAAATATCCAAGTATTATTCTGTTATTTCATTCTGTGGAAAATTTATCTCTATTGTCATTACTGTTAAGAATATAAACATTGTATCCAATGAATTTAAAGTAATTTTCTGTAGGTTATATATTATTCCTCAACTCTTAAAGATTTCTCATAAGGATGGGTCTGATTAAGACTCTTTTTATTTTATAACAAGATGTATTTATAGCTTCGTCCCAAAAATATATTGGTATGTCGTATTCATTAAGCATAGTTTGGAAAATTTCCTATAATGTTATATTTCTTCTTTTTACTACACCATTATATAAGGATGTTCTCGTGGATGTGAAGTTATGCATATAGCCATTTTCTAAGAAAAAACATACGATTCATGTTTTTCAAATGCACAACCATGGTCACTTCATAAGGATTTAATTTTGATTCCACTATGATTTTGTAAATTCCAAGCATAATTGGTAAAATGACCACAAGCTTCACTTTTGGGAGCTAGGAAAAGGTTCTACGTATACCATGATAATCATATACATGAACATAAACATAGTTCTTGTAGAGACCCGAAGCCTGACGTACATGGACATTACTTTTGTGGAATACTTAGTACATAACAAAAACACACACACAAGGACCGTAATAGTTTAGTGTCTTTGGAAACTCAGAATATAATCTTCTAATCATGGTGATAGATCATCAACATCTCTCATAAAGATATTCCTTTTTTTACCTAAAACCATTATTTATCTCCTGGGGAAAATAAAATATAAAAGGGTGAGCTCAAATGCTCAGTAAGGGTAAACAAAAGAAATATCAATCACATCTTTTTCATAAGAACATAACATTTTGGAAATCTTAACCTGCAAAAGAGAGCATAATTTCATAACATGGGATAAATAATAGTAGTGAAATGAAATCCCAATAATCATTACATAAAACATGAAACTTTGTGGAATACACACATAATCATAGAGAATCATATCTTATTAGTCAAGACTATTTTCCAAGACTATTTTAGTGGACAAAGTCCATTTCTGAACCGAGTCACCCTCGTTTCAGTCCTATTTCACTGATACGGTATAACCTACCATTCCAGCCATGTCTATCTCGTGAGATATAAAATCTTTACCCAATGCATTGGAGGGAGATATAGGTCCCACCCATCTCATAATTATACCATTGTTATGTGTGCCACAAAATCGTAAATCAAACATCATTCCATAACCCATGTAATAAAAATGGGAATCTTAAACATCATGACATCATAAAACAATTCATATAAGATAAAGGAATTCATAAAAATAATTCCATCACAACGTAATCAAATCAATGTAATAATAGGGATAAAAATATAACCCTTTTATTATCTTAGATGGAAAATAATTTTGATAAAACACTTGAACTCCATTCTTGTGGAAAATATCCTTTCTTATTCAAAAACACTTTTCCTTTCTTAATATTTCATACAATTCTAAACTAAAAGTAGTTGATTAAAAATAAACATGAAAACTTGTAAATTAAGCTTCTTGGAAATAATGTTTTAAAAATTCATTCAATCCGTATAAGTTAAAAAAACATTCTTCTAATATTTTTGTCGGAAAAATCTAAAAGTACCTCATACAAAAAACGACAAATGATTCCTTTCATATCCTTTACTAAAACCTCACAGAAGGGTAAAATTGGATTTAAACATTTGTAGGTGGATGAAAATAATATTACATATTGAGGACACATGGATTTGGATGATAAAATACACCACAGAAAATAATAATGTATAAACAATCTCAGATAAAAATCAGATTGTGATATTTCCCTTACCTTTGGTCCGATTTGCTTCATAAGTGTCTGAACCTCATGTATAATGATTTAAATAATGTCATTGACTTATTCCAGAATCATAATCATTGTTATGATACCATATATGGTTCACTTATAACTTTATATTACCTGTTCTTTTGTAAATTCAATGTTAAAGAGTTTTTTGGGTAAAATCGTTTCATTTGTCGTCCGTGTTTTGACTTGTAATTATTCATATGATTACTTAGATCACGATTACATAATTCCAGAATATAAAACATGATTTATATATGATATATATATTCAGAATATACATATATATATAATAGATCGATAAATGGAAAGAAATACACCGTTCATGGAGACGGTAGACCGTACGTACGCATGAACGTTGTTTTCTTTTCCTTATTGAGTTAATGGAATTAAGTAGATGATATACATAATTCCAGTTGATTTATAATGTCATATATTTCATTATTATTGCTTATATATATTTTATAATCATTCTTATATAGTTAACATGTCGAATGAATCTCATCGCGTTGTGGAGACGGTAGTCCGTACGTACGCACGAGCGATGATACCGTTCTCATGATTATTGAATTGAATTGGAGTGGATGATACAGTATATCAGAATCAGTATGATGTTATAATAACTATGTATAGTTATTCTTTACACCATTATACCCATCCATGTAAGGTGTTGGTGGAAAAACAGATTACACCATGGTGTGGAGACGGTATTCCGTACGTACGCACGCGGGGTGATTTCGTTTTCCGTAGGATGGATAGATGGTGAAATAGGGTTGTTTCATACTTATAATAACATATCAGTATATGAGTGATACTGATGTTATTTCTTCATAATGAAAAAACCTAAGAACAAGAAGTGGAAGAAGAAATAAAGATAAAAGAATTGGTAATGGATATTACCTCTTCTTTGAAGTGCCTCTTTGAGATCTCCCTTTATGGCACTAAAATTGGTCTTTTAGGAAGACCAGAACCTCTAGGATATTTCTAGGGAAGTGGAGAAGAGAATTGGCCGGGGTTGGCAGATCTTGAATGCTCAAAGTTGTGTGAGGAAGAGAGGGAAGAGGTGCCCTTTTATAAGGGAGGATAGGGGTACCTTTGGAATAACCAAAACTATTATTTTATTATAAAGTCATGTTCATTTTTAAATAGCTCCAAATTGATTTATATAGAATCTAATGTGGTTATGTGTCGAAATAATTTCATCCAATAGAATTTAGACATGTTTAGGTTCCTAGTTTAACCTTATCATTTAGATTTATCATTAAGTTAAATAATTTTACTTTTACCGTGTCTTCTTGTGTTCATATAATATAAGGTTAATAAACATTCTATATCAAGTAAAACGAACCCCAAGTTGTTTATTATTAATATATATAACCTAATTTATGTCATTTGGCCGAACCTTTGATTTTTAGGAATAAAATAACAATTAATAATATAATATGTTTTTTAAAAACTATTTTATGTCAATTTTGACACTATTTACTAATTGATTTTTGTGAAAATCATAACAGAATGATAAGTTCGAACAATGGTAATACATCAATACTAACATGTCATAGTAACCTAGAAAATTAGTGTAATTCTTAAAAATTCTCAAATTATATTTATTTGGATATTTATAACATCAATTATGTTAATATATCATTAATAAGATAATTTCTGCATCATCTTTGTGTTATAAATAAATTAAATTATTTAATGTATAAAAATTACAAATAATATACGATTATGTATGAAATCATTTTATCTTTCTAATTAATATTTATAGTCGAATTTATCTTATGTATAACCCCATATTAAAAATGATTTAGTTATTAAACTTTGATTTTATCTATTTTATCCCTTCTTTAAATAAATTAATAATAAATGTCTTAATCTAATCCAAGTGGGCCTAAATGGTCATATTTTATTCCTAAGTTTGTTTTTTGGTCGAATTAAACTTGTCCAATAGAATTAGGACATGTGTTAGGGTAATAATAATATCATTTGTACCCTTAATAACCCTATTTACTTTTAACCATGGTAAAAAAAAGTAAAAAGTTACTATTCACAAAAAAAATATTTTCATCTCATTGAACAACATTATACTTACTGACATCAACCGTGTCTCTCAGATTTTTGAAATTCCACTCACAGAAGCGGTATAATTATGTTTTATGAAAAATTCAGTTTTTTATCTACCACTTAGTGGTTTCACTATTTATCAAAAAAATGAAAGTTTCCAGAAAAATAAAAAAAATTAGATCTAAGATATATTTGATATTATGAATTCAAAAATGATATCTATTTTATCAAATTCAGAACATATCAACTTCATTAACTAATTTAAAAATTAATTCCCGTCGTCAAAACAAATATCGTGTTCTTAAGAGATAATAACTATCAAAGGATTGACAGTTGTTTATGTCTGGTTTAAATGTGAAATTACATCCAATATCCAACATTGTATTAAAATGTAAAAATATATTATAAATATATTTTAAAACCAATAAAATTAATAATTTATCTCTATTAATTATTTCTATTAAAAAAGTTGTTTTTAATTAAAATTTAGTAATTTTCACTATTCATCAGAAAATGAAAGTTATCCGAAAAGTACCAAAATTTCACCCTAAGCTAATTTCGATATCCCGAATCCAAAAATGAAGTCCATTTTGATAAATATAAATTACAAAATTTAAAAAAGTGGTTATTACTATTCATAACTGCTAGTTTTAAAAATATTTTAATAGTATATCGTTGCTTAGTGAAACTCGGTATTGCGTACTACACACGCTATCGTGGAAGGTCGTGATTGCGTGTAATGCAAGGCAAGTCAAGGATGCGTGTTGTGCAAGCTCCTTTTAGTGTAGCGTAAAACACAAGACATTAATGAAATTAAAAAGAATATTTTTCATAAAATCTCAATCTGTTACATTCTACCCCCTTAAAATGAATTTCGCCCTCGAAATTCTTCAGGGTTATAAATGGTTTACTATTCTAAAGTTTCTTTAATAGAAACCCACATAATAAAAAGGTATACCAAAACCAATCTTTAAAAACAAAAGTATGAAATGTAACGGTTACCCAAATAAACTAATAACTAGGTTTCCACATAGGTGAAAATATGGATATGGAAGAGAAATCTAACCATAATGTTCTGATAGAGAGTGGTAGAGAACATGGCTATGGAAAAGCCAGCAATCACAAGGCATTAAATTTTTGATGATCTAAGGTACCATCTGATTCATCAGATATAAGAGCACTAGGACAACATTTTTGGTTTTCAAGATCATTTCCCTAAAGATGATGAAATTGTTATTAGAAGAAATACTTTCGTGATTTTGGTATAGTTTCACTGTTTGTCGTACATTTGACAATTTCCACTTCATCTCTTAAAGATATGAAGTTGAATTTGTTATTCGTGATGTGTTAGCAGATCATGTGATAGAATGATGGGTCATTCCATTTGTCTCAAACAAAAGGTTAGAAATGTTATCAAAAAAATACATAAGTCTGTCTATAGTGATATTAATCATATATGGTTCCTAAAATGGACTTATACTTCATATATCATACTTATTAATATAATAAAACTAGATTATACAAAACAGGGACTTCCTGTAGGCCAGTGGTAGGTGATAAAGGCCAGTCGCACTTCAGTTGTGGGTTCGATTCCTATGACATTGTCTGACGCGATGGGTTGTCGCCCATCCTGCAGGTTGTCCTTTTTCTATAGCTACATTACTATAACATCACATAAATAATATCAAAAAAAAAGTTCTATCCTTAAACAATACTGACATATGGTTAAAATAATCCATTCCAATCTGTAGGCTTATCTAAAATACTTTGGTCCAACCTCATAGTATAATGAAAACGATAACTTGAAATGTAGTCAACCAAGAATGTGAATACCATCATTTATCCCCCATAAATCTTGTTGGTCACATTCCAATCATGTGAATACCATAATGATGTATTCTCTTGAAAAATGAATACCCATTAAACCTTAGTGAAAACATAAATGCGGTCAAAAGTTAACTCATTCCACATACTAAAATCCAAAAATTCGACATACTCAAACCATGATATAACATTCTCCTTATATTAGTCATGAGCTCATGAATACTATCAAACATTTAATTTTCTCCTTATCCCTTCATTATGCGCATATCATCTACATTCCAAAAATATCTGAATAACCATTCATGGATACTGGTAACATTAATCATACACTTTCAAAACTCAAGGAAAGACAACAGTGTAACAATCCTTAGATGTCTCTTTATTCCGTAGTAACATGAGATTACTTATACAACATTACACAAGACAAACAGGTAATCATTCCACTACATTCTTAAACCATTGACCGAGCATCAATAATTATTTCATCTCACATATCATTTGTAGTCTCTTCATCATCATCAACATAAATACTACCCATACGACCATACTGATTCTCTTCATGAGACTTTCCCTTAGGGAATTGGTTTGCATAATTCTCGTACATTCCACATTTAAAACATTTAACTATTGTTGATGTCGTAGAAATACCATTATCCTCATCCATGGGGTTAACTGAACCTTTTCCTTTGCACTTACTTGCTTTGTCTCCTTCTTTTCCACACCCAAAGCATCTTCCAGTTCCTTTGAAACATTCTCCTTGATGCCTCTTCCCACATGATTTACATAAGGGAAATTGAACTTTCTTTCCTTTATGATCATCATGAAACTCCATCTTTATCTTATTAGACAAGTGAGGAAACTTACCAAATTTCACTTTATTGATCATATCATGACATTGCTGATTCGGCATAAAAATGAATATTGGACTTCCAAATCCCATTTCATTTGGTTTCTCATGAAAAATATTAATCCATTGTCCATCATATCCTCCATTATCGTGAATCCTCTTGTTTCCAGCCATTTTCTAAAACCCAAAAAGAATAGTGTGAGAGGAAAAAATCATGCTAGGGAAAACAACATAATAAAGGGCGAGTACCTTCAATATATAACATCTTAGGTTTAATTCTATGATTGTTAGCATAATTCTAGTACTATAACCTATACGTATACCTAACCTTAGGGCCATCCCTAGACATACCAGAAAAATATATCTGGGGATCTCACTAACGTTTTCGCATCCTAGTTTCTAAAGGTTCATTAAACCTTTCCTCTGATACCAACTGTAGAGACCCAAATCCTCACGTACATGGACATTACATTACTTTTGCAGAATACTTAGTACATAACAAAAACACACACACAAGGACCGTAATAGTTTAGTGTCTTTGGAAACTCGGAATATAATATTCTAATCGTGGTGAAAGATCTTCAACATCTCCCATAAATATGTTACCTTTTTATTACTTAAAACCTTCCTTTATATCCTGGGGAATAGAAAACATAAAAGGGTGAGCTCAAATTCTCAGTAAGTGTAAACAAAAGAAATATCAATCACATCATTTTCATAAGAACATAACATTTTGGAAATCTTAACCTGCAAAAGAGAGCACATTTTTATAACATTGGATAAATCATATTAGTGAAATGAAATCCCAATAATCATAACATAAAACATGAAACTATTTGGAATACACACATAATCATAGATGATCATATCTTATTAGTCAAGACTCTTTTCCAAGACTATCTTAGTGGACAATGTCCATTTCTGAACCGAGTCACCCTAGTTTCAGTCCTGTTTCACTGAACCGGTATAACCTACCATTCCAGCCATGTCTATCTCATGAGATATAAAATCTTTACCCAATTCATTTAAGGGAGATATAGGTCCCACCCATCTCATAATGAAACCATTTTTATGTGGGCCAAAAATCTTAAATCATACATCATTGCATAACCCATGTAATAAAAATGGGAATCTTAAACATCATGACTTCATAAACCAATTCATATAAGCTAAAGGAATTCATAAAAATAATTCCATCACAACATAATCAAACCAATGTAATCATATGGATAAAAACATAACCCTTTTATTATATTAGATGGAAAATAATTTAGATAAAACTCTTGAACTCCATTATTGAGGAAAATATCCTTTCTTCTTCAAAAACACTTTTCCTTTCTTAATATGTCAGAAAATTCTAAACTAAAAGAAGTTGATTAAAAATAAACTTGAAAACTTGTAAAGGAAGCTTCTTGGAAATAATGTTTTTAAAATCCATTCATTCCGTACAAGTTAAAAAACATTCTTCTCGTACTTTTGTCGGAAAAGTCAAAAAGTACCGCCTATGAAAAACGACAAATGATTCCTTTCATATACTTTACTAAAAACTCACTGAAGGGTAAAATTGGATTTAAAACATTGTAGGTGGATGGAAATAACATTACATATTGAAGGCACATGGATGTGGATGATAAAATACACCTCAGTAAATAATAAATTATAAACAATCTCAGATAAAAATGAGAATGTGATATTTCCCTTACCATAGGTCCGATTTTCTTTGTAAGTGTCTGAACCTCATGTATAATGATTTAAATAATTTCATTGACTTATTCATGAATCATACTCATTGTTATGATATCATATATGGTTCAATTATAACTTTATATTAACCGTTCTTTTGTAAATTCCATGTTAAAGAGCATTTTGGGTAAAATCGTTTCATCTGTCATCCGTGTTTTGACTTGTAATTATTCATATGATTACATAGATCACGATTACATAAATCCAGAATATAAAAAATTATTTTTATATAATATATATTCAGAATATACAAATATATATATGATCAATAAATGGAAAGAAATACATCGTTCATGTAGACGGTAGACCGTACGTATGCATGAATGCTGTTTTCTTTTCCTTATTGAGTTAATGGATTTAAGTAGATGATATAAATAAATCCAGTAGCTTTATAATGTCATATATTTCATTATTATTGCTTATATATACTTTATAATCATTCTTAAATAGGTAACATGGAGAATGAATCTCATCGCGTCATGGAGACGGCAGTCCACACGTAAGCACGAGCGATGATATCATTCTCATGATTATTGAATTGAATTGGGGTGGATGATACAATATATCAGAACCAGTATGATGTTATTATTACTATGTATTTTTATTCTTTACACCATTATACCCATCCATGTAAGGTGTTGGTGGAAAAACAGATTACACCACGACGTGGAGCCGGTATTCCGTACGTACGCACGCGCGGTGATTTCATTTTCTATAGGATGGATAGATGGTGAAATAGGGTTGCTTCATACTTATAATAAAATATCAGTATATGAGTGATACTGATGTTATTACTTCATAATGAAACATTCTAAGAAAAATATGTGGAAGATGAAATAAAGATAAAAGAATCGGTAATGGACATTACCTCTTCTTTGAAGTGCCTCTTTGAGATCTCCCTTTAGGGTATATTTCTAGGGATGTTTAGAAGAGAATTTGTCAGGGTTTGGCTGAGCTTGAAGGCTCAAAGTTGTGTGAGGAAGAGAGGGAGGAGGTGCCCTTTTATAAGGGAGGAGAGGGGTACCTTTGGAATAACTAAAACTATTATTTTATTATAAAGTCTTGTTCGGTTTTAAATAGATACAAATTGATTTATATATAAGACAAGGTGAGGATGGGTCGAAATAATCTCATCCAATAGAATTTATACATGTTTAGGTTCCTATTTTAACCTTATCATTAAGAATTAACATTAAGTTAAATAAATTTACTCTTACCGTGTCTTCTTGTGTTCTTATACTATAAGGTTAATAAACATACTATATCAAGCCAAACAAACCCCAAGTTGTTTATTATTAATATATATAACATTATCTAAGTCATTTGGCCGATCCTTAGATTTTTAGGAATAAAATAACAATTAATAATATAATATTTGTTTTAAAAACTATTTTATGTCAATTTTGATACTATTTAGTAATTGATTTTTTTGAAACTCATAACAGAATGATAAGTTCAATCAAAGTAAATTAAATCAATACTAACATGTCATATTAACCTATAAAATTATTTTAATACATAAAAAGTCTCAAATTATATTTATTTGGGTATTTATACATCAATTATGTCAATATATCATTAATAAGATAATTTCTTCATCATCATTGTGTTATAAATACATTAAATTATATAATGTCTAAAAATTACAAATAAAATACCATTATGTAGGAAATCGTATTAGCTTTCTAATGAATATTTATAGTCGAATTTATCTTCTGTATAACCCCATATTAAAAATTACTTAGTTATTAAACTTTGATTTTAACTATTTTAACCCTTCTTTAAATAAATTATTAATAAATGTCCTAATCTAATCCAAGTTGGACTAAATGGTCATATATTATTACTAAGTATGTTTTTTGTCGAATTACACTTGTCCAATAGAATTAGGTCATGTGTTAGGGTAATAATAATATCATTTGTACCCTTAATTACCCTATTTACTTTTAAACGTGGTAAAAAAATGTAAAAAGTTACTATTCAACAAAAAATTATTTTCATCTCATTGAACCAAATTTTACTTACTGACATCAACCGTGTCTCTCAGATTTTCGAAATTCCACTCACAGAAGCTGTAAAATTAAGTTTTATAAAATATTCAGTTTTTTAACTACCACTTAGTGGTTTCACTATTCATCAAAAAATGAATGTTTCCAGAAAAATAACAAAAATTAGATCTAAGATATATTTGATATTATGAATTCAAAATTGATGTCTATTTTATCAAATTCAAAACATATCATCTAAATTAACTAATTTAAAAATTAATTCCAGTCGTCAAAACAAATAGCGTGTTCTTAAGAGATAATAACTATCAAAAGATTGACAGATGTTTATGTCTGGTTTAAATGTGAAATTAATCCAATAACCAAAATTGTATTAAATTGTGAAAATATATTCTAAATATACTTTAAATCCAATCATATTAATAATTTATCACTATTAATTATTTATATTAAAAAGGTTGTTTTTAATTAAAATTTAGCAATTTTCACTATTCATCAGAAAATGAAAGTTATCCGAAAAGTACAAAAATTTTACCCTAAGCTAATTTCGATATTACGAATCCAGAAATGAAGTCCATTTTGAAAAATAAAAATTACAAATTTTCAAAAAGTGGTTATTACTATTCATAATGGCTAGTTTTAATAATATATTAATAGAAAATCGTTGTTTAGTGAAACTCGGTATTGCGTACTACACATGCTATCGAGGAAGGTCACGATTGTGTGTAATGCAAGGCATGTCAAGGATGTGTGTTGTGAAAGATCCTTTTGGTGTAGCGTCCAACACAAGACATTAATGAAATTAAAAAGATTATTTTTCATAAAACCTCGGGTTTTTACAGTTCTTTCCATTAAGGTTTGAATCTCTATATGATACAAACAAGTCCCTGTGAACCAACTCGAGAGGTTGAGAATTTGTATCTTCTTTCTTTGGGTTGAAAGATATTTTTTTGGCATTTTCATTTGACAAGTATTGCACACACTATTGTCTTGAAACACTAGTATGGGTAGGTCTTTACATAAACCTCTTGAGGTCCATTTCTTATGGTAATGTACATTTCAATGTCGTAGTCTTATATTCCATATCCAAGACTCTTTGTGAATGAAATTTCGGAAAGAAACATTCGGGTATGATTGTATACTTACGTTTACAACATAAAAATTTTAATTTCTAAGAGAAGTAAATACTAAGTTATATTTGAAATAAAAAACCTAGAATGCATCATTTCTTAATATAACGTTGAATACATTACCACACAGTTGATATAAAATATGAAATTTATAATTTAATCCATCAATATAAATTACTTTGGGAATTGAAATAGAGTTAGTATTACTAATTTAGTCAAAGATGATGATGTTTCCATTACAAATGTCACCAAATGATACATGTCCCCTATCAATCATGATGAGATTCTTTTATCATGAGTAGTTTTATATTATGTATCTTGGACAGACATAGTCCAATTACCAATGTTTTTTACAAGAACTCTTTATGAAATTTAAGTAAGAAATAATTCATTCAAAAAACAAATTTGGTACCCATATTTAAAGGGGCCAAGTAACATTAGTAATAAAAGCATAAAAACCCAAAGTTGTCTAATGGGTTTCTTATATGAATAATATAAGGTAATTGATAAATAATTATTATTTGGTTTATAAAAACATTATGTATCAAAATAATTTCTAAAAATATAACTTGCAGTAAAACGTAATTTTTGGGTAGTGAAGCAAATTTTCTAGATTTGGTCATATAATTATTTTGACATATTTATTTTTCTAGGATGATATCCAATAATTGAAGTTACCTTATGAGTTATATTCACACCATGTATTTGAGTAAGAGTATATTTTCAATTGGTAAACATATTTACATCCTTATTTAATTTATATTAGACATTTTTAATTCATTATTTTCCTTGATCAGTTGAGAATTTCATTTTATTTTTATTAGTATATTTAGAAATAATAGTTACAGTATAGGCATGTTGTTTCATGATCATTTTTAAGATATCATTTATTAAATTACATGTGTCTACTAGCATGTTATAGCATTCAAATAATTCATTATTTTTCATATTATCAACCACACATTCATTTTTTGAATAATGATAATAGGGTACAGGTTCATCTTAGGGTACCTAAAATGTGTTTATATTAAAACACATATTTTAAAAATCATATTTCACATTTTGATGTGATTTTTTTCAATTGATCTGTCCACATATGGAATCCAGGTCTCCTTCGTAGCATTCATATACTTCTTCCATTTTTTCATACTTTTTTTGTATTTTTTACATTTAACAGTCATACTTTGACATGTCCTATCCTCTTGAATTCATAGTTGACAATCTCCTCTAGTTTTCCATTTCTTTTCATTTCCATTTTCGAGTTTCCCTTTTTATCATATCTTCCCTTATAATTGGGCATTCAAAAAAACATCTTCTTAGTATATAATTTTGTGAATCTTATGCCAACTGATCAATCTCTTCATCCCTATATTATATTGAGTCATAATTACAAGATATTTAAATAGAGGCTAGGAACTTATCTTTTTCCTTATTCGTAGAGTTATTAGTATTTAAGGCTATAAAATTTCTAATTGGTTCATCGTCTTGTGCTTTATTGATATTCAGATTTTCTTTATACATCAAGAGTTTTCCAATATGTTCCTACATGGGAATTTATTATTGTCACATAATTCTATTATGGATTCTAATTTCCCTCACCATCGATTCGGTATGAATCATATAATCTTTAGGATCGGTTCCTCTTCATTTATATCTCTTCCTAAAGAAATCATGGTATTTAGAATTTCATTATACCTGAGATTCATATTAGAAATAGATTCACCATGCTTCATTCTAATATTTTCATATTTAAATGTATATGTATTTTGTCTCCTATATTTCACATTAGATGTTCCCTCAAGGGAATTTGATAGTGTCCAATATCTCATGAGAAGTTTTACAAGAAAAAATGCGATTAAACTCTTCATATCGTAGTGAATAGTATATAAAATTCATTGATTTATATTTTTTCTTATAGGCAGTATTGGTAGCATCATCCCAAGTGTTTATTGAAATTTTGGGGATTTCATATATGCTTTCAATAGCATACCAGATTTCAATTCCAATTCTCATTAAATGTGTTTTCATTTTAATCTTCCACTGAGCATAATTTGTTCCATTAAAAAAAGGTTGTCCATTTAGAGTTGTTCCTTTTAATATATTATCCATAATTCAATATTCAAAAGAGAAAAAAATTTAGTATTAATATCAATTATGAGATCATGTAAATACAACTAAATTCACATTTGAAGAATATTGAGAAAGTAATGAAAACTATAAAAAATCTTATGCCTCTAATATAAAATTTTCGTCAGATTAGAGTACTCAAGAGGGTGGTGAAATGATTATCTAAAGAATTATGTTAAAAAGGATTTTTAGACATTAAAAAATTTAAAATATAATCAAATTCAGTTTTTAGTGAATTTATAAGTGTCTTGAATATTCAATTAATTTCTCAAAATATATATTAGTTCTTAAATACCGTATTATAATGATTAATTCATCTTTTGAAATTACCCAACTGATTCAAAATAGTATAAAAACTTAATAAACTATCTATTAGATTATGAATTTTTTGAATGAAATTATTTACGGAACATTAATTGAAAATAGAAATTCACATAGTAAAAATTTATACAATCTGATCAGAATCTAGTGGAGACATAGTCCTCTCTACATAGGGATCACCTTCCATAAAGAAGATCATATTAATAAAAAAAAAATTTGATCTCCACTAGATATCGGTGTTCACAACAGCCCACAAGGCTATCCAGGTCACACTTGACCTTTACCATAGTTCTTCATTGGAAAAAAACAAAGAGGTCACACATGACCACTTCCATAGTTTTATGTGGGTTACCAAAGATTACTATAGTGAGAGTGTGATTATATCAAGTATCCTCCAATTATTAACTTGAGTGAGTGTGTGTGTAACAAACAAATACACACACTAATAATTAATATAAATAAAAGAAAATAATTGAGCTAATGATTTGGATTAAGGTTAAGAACTGTCTGTTTGTTATATAGTGCATCTCTAGAATTTTTTCATGTAGTGGAATTGAGTTTTGAGTGTTTCTCTAGAGGATGGATCCAAATTGAGTGTTGTAGTCTCTATGCTCTAGATTCCAGGAAAATGAGATGCTGATATTATTTTTTAGAATGATTTTCATGTTAGATCTATAGGTTTTTCTTCCTCTCATGATCTCCCAATATGTTCTTCCTTTTAGTTCATTAAATTTTGGATGTGTACTCCAGATTTTCATGACATAGAAGGTTTTTCACAGCTTGCTACATTTCACTACTTTCAAATGATCTAGCTTGTAATAATTTTATACATTGAGGTCCAGTAGACACGGAGATCTCCCCACATGCATGTACCTCATAATGTCTCTTGTATATCCTACAAAAAACATTATATAATGTTTGAAAAAATATGTTTTCTAAATATGGATATTAGCTACAAATTTTAACTAATAAATTAAAAATAATTTTTATGGTTTTTAGTGAGTTATAAGTATTGGTGGTTCCTTGGAATTTTTTTATCATCATCAGTCTATCAGAATCATTTTGTCGACCTTGGTGATGCTCTGTATCAGTGAGTCCTTCAAATAGGTATCTGTGACTTATTTCAATCAGTGTTAGTGACTTGGGGCATTATTGAGTCTTTTTGTACTGTGATATGGTCTGGGAGTCATATATTCGTCATCGTTGACTAATTTTGAACTATATGTGTTTCGCATATCAATGAATAATCCATCACTAAGTCGTTTTTTCCATTGGTGATTCATGCATTAGTGTTTTATTTTATTGGTTACATCTTTTATTAGTGAGTACCCATTCATGAGTCATCCAATGGTGAACCTATTGAAATATTATTTTCATGGACATTGAAAAACATTAATTGTGTATGTCTTATACAGAATAGTACCAAATTAAGGGAAAATCATAATTACTTGTTAATATACACTTTTAAGTATAATGAAACATGAATATCCATTATTTATTGACTTATTAAAATGTATTATAAAATTTAAATTATGAAATTCATTTATAAATATTCATTAAAGTGATAAATAGAAGTCTAAATTATAATTTATGAGTTATCATGATCTGAAAAATGACATGAGTTGTGGTTATTAAAAAACTATCTCAAAAATGGTACAACATGATCTAAGATAATTTATTGATAATTGATGTTGAATAATGGGTGAAGATGATTTATGGCATGTGTTTCTTTTTTTGAATAATTAAATTTAATTCTTTTTTATGTGATAAAAATCTATGTGAAATGATATTCATTTATATCTATCATCATAGTTTTTTAATGATTTTGGATATTCATAAAGATGAAATGAGACTTTATTATAGATCAAATGTTTATGAATATGAGGTAATCATGATTATAGATTGGTAAATCAACGAAAGGGAAAAACCCATATCAGATTGTTTTTAAGGGTGTATTTGGTGAAAAAAATAGGGAAAATGTATCTTGATGAATCAATTCTACATGGTGTAGTGAATTAGATGATGGAATATTCAAAAAACATGAATAAATAGTTTTTCTGGGCCACCATTTTTATCTTCTAGTGTGCCTACATGAAACAACTGAGTCTAAAATAGTCATACATAAGTCCATGGCGTTCATTGAATCCACTATTATTAAATTATAATACTAAAATTTTAACAATTTAATTTTACTTTTGGTGGTTTATATATGAAATTTCATGCCAAAAAGGGATAAGGTTGGTGGACTTGCCTATTGTTGAAAATATCATGGTTGATAGGTTGAATTAGTAGATAAAACTACAAGGATTATTATTTCAATTTCATGGTGTTCTATATTTTTAGAGAAAACCACCATATCATTTTTCACAAGACCATGGTGAACGTCCTGTTAGGTTTTTTTGTTTCATTTACAAGTTATTTTTTATGGCATGGCTTAATGAATAAATAATATTTCCTCTAATCCAATCATTGATGTGGTTTTTATATGAATCAATGGTGTATATATGATCAAATATGATATAATGGATCAGAATAAAGTTGATTTATTTGAGTTTTTTAAACGAAGTTATCAGTTTGAATTCTGCTATCAAAATTTAAATTAAAACTTACTCTGTTATGCAGTAGTAATGAAATTTATGGACTGTTAGTAAGATATTAAATAGATAGAGTAATAAAAAAATTAATGGGGGAAGATAATTTTACAACTGGAATATGATATAAAGGGGAAGAATATTATTAGTGTAAGAAGAAGTAGGTGTTGGGAAAAGTGTAATTGATTGATGAGATATTTTATGATTTTCTAAATATTTAAGAAGTATAGAAATGGTTTCAATACATGAATACTGAATTCTATGTTTATATAGATTAATTTATCTAGATTTTATTTTCTTTATCATTGTAATATTGTGGGAAGAAATGAAAAATTGATGAGAATTATTAAAATTAAATGTCATCTAACCCCTTCAAATTGTACCTACATGTTGGATCTAGTTTTTTTTATATTAAATTTGAAATCTAGATCATTCCATAGGATAGACTTCTCATTTTGTGATGTGAATAATGTAAATTTTCATTCCCTCCACATGTTGTGTTAGACAATAATCAATATTCATTGTAGTTGAGGAAGAGGGTTTCTTAACCTAGTAATAATTAAAATGTTTATATAATATTTACCACCTTCCCATATTATTGATTATTTAGTGAAAATAGAGGTTTTATTATTATTATTATATTCAGTTTTCCCTCATTAGTGATTTATTATTTTGTGTATGAAGAAAGATAATTTTTATTAAACTTTCCTATTATTGGAATTCATATTTACATCATATACAATCAAATTATTTGAATTGAAATGGTATTCACATATATTATTGGAAATATATAACATAAGGAAGTACAAGATGATTCCATAATAATAATAATAAAAATAGTATATGATGTACTAGAAGTCAAAACAGATGGGTTTTTTCTCCAATATGAAGGTGTTTCTATGATAGCAGAAGATGAATGAAAATTATAGAATGACTGTCATGTTTGGAATGTTATTTTGGAATCCCTCTTAGAAAGTGTGCCATAAAAACTCAAATGACTCAATGCCATTAAAGAAAAATTGGATAAAATTTATATTTTATATAATATAACTACTAATGTAGAGATAGATAAATTAAATTTGTGGAAAAATATGTTTGGGTATCTCTATATATAATATAACGTCACTATTTATAGTTTCCTCATAATGGTCAATTAACTTGTGATCAAAATCAAATTCTACAGTGATAAGTTTGAACATTCTAATATTTGGAATATAATTTTGTGAATTTTAATATATAATCCTTATTTTCAAGTATTTTCATGGAATATACTATCTCAGTGATATTTGTATTTATGATATTAAAAGTATTTTTGAATCATCTGAAATATTGAAATATAATTATATAAATGAGAAGGTGGAGGATAAAAATAAAATCACAATTAATTAAAAAATGTATGGAAATTTGAATATGAATTTTTTTAGTGCTGAATAATCATATTTTTCAAATTTTGATTCTAATTTGAATTGATGTTTGATAATATCATTTCTATTGTCTCAATTTATATGAGAAGAGGTAGGGTAATTTTAGTAGTAATCTTCCTCTAAAATTCGTTCTTCTTCTCATACAATTTATCTTCATGATTATGTTAAGTGATTGAATAAATTTCATGATGATGAAGAAAAATATTGCATAATGTTATAAGATTAATTGTAGGGTAAGGTAGAATATTTTGATTATTTACATCATTGCATCATAAAAATAGAATATGATTTAATGAAATACAAATCCAATGGTCATATTTCCATTTTATATATTTTTTAATGATCAAAGTAGTGTGAATATTTATAATAATTTAAATTAATAAATTCATAATGATTAAAAAATATGAAAATATTGGAAATAACATGATGAAGAAGAATAAAATAAATAATACCATGTTCGTTGCAAAATTAGGTGACTTTACAGATATTGAAAATCCCGAGTTCATCTACAATAATTAAAACTGATTAACAGATGAAGAAAAATCACATAATAGAAGTTCTATATAATGTAGAAACATTCATCATTTAGTCATAATTATGTTTTTAAAAAATATATGATGTTTATAATGGGAAAATATCTGAAATATATGTCTATACGTAAATATATATAGATATTTTTAATAAAAAATATCCTTTATATAATTATGATTTTTACTATGGATGTTTTGGTAACACAACAATTCTGTGATACAATAATTTCCAATGTAATAATGCTTCTATAAAATATAGTTAATTTATATATATGGGAAGTCACTACATTCAAAGAATAATAATTCCATGAATATCGGAGAAATTTGGGTTGGAAATTTAAAATATATTTCCATCATTGGTAGAATTTTTTAAGGATGTAAAAAGATGAGTCATCATGAATAATAGTCTCTAGTTGTTCTATTATCCCAAATATTCTCAAAATATAGTCATTAGTTTTCCCAATAATGAATTATTAAGGTAATGATCTAGTTATTGTGTGTGTATTTTACTAAAATGAATCTAAAGTTAAATTCCTTTAAATTTCGGAAATAATTTTTTCTTTATATATTACATTTGATATGAATCTCCTCAAGGATGTGGAAAAATATTGTTAAGGATTATTGAAATTTTTAAATAAGGCGTCTCTAAAAATCAAAGGTCTTGGTTAAAAAATGATTGTTAATGATTGATTAAAATACTAGATTAAATTGTATATTGATTAAGTAAAAAAATCATATTAATGATACTCTTTCATGTGATAAATTAAATGATTTTTCTTATTATATTGATTGGTTTGTTTCGATTATATTGAATCATAGATTTATCATGATATTTATAAAATGAAAAAAAATTACAATTTTCTTCCAATTTTCAATAATGTAAATTCATGTAATTTGAGTATGAAAAAAATAAACTATGTAATAGATTAAATTGTCATTTCCGAAAAAACAATATCTAAAAAATTATACATGGATAATATGTTTTTGATTAACCTATGATAAAATAGAAATTAATCAGATCTATTCCACTTTTCAAAGGCGACTTATTATGAATACTTTGCATAAGAAGTTTGAAATTTAATCTACTCTTCCATTTAAGTCAATTCACATTATCATTTTTAGACAGAAAATGATGTAATAAAAAATTATAACAAGTATTTTATTTCTTTTATTTATTACTTAACTCTGTTTACATGTATTATTTTGAAAAACCAAAAATAAAAGTCTCTAAAACTTTTACATCACTCATGACATGATCATTTAATGTGTGTGGAATCTATTTGAATATGGGTTGTAAATATAATTTTGTGGAGTCTCATATTGGATTATATGAATCATAGCATTAAAAAAAATGTATCTTTTAGTAACTATGTTCACCATACACAATACAAAACTTTGTGTCGCTAATCATATGAATATATGTATTATGGTGACGGATTAAACAATATTGTTAGATCCATACACAATTTTATATTTTTGGAGACATCCCATATGAGTGGAGTTTAATATTTTAAATATTTTAAATTATAAGAAAAATTATAATATGTCATAATAAAAAATATAGAATAATAAATTTCCAATATTATTGTATCTTTGAGTTTTTGGTAGCACATGAATAACCAATGATATTGGTTAAGATCATAGAAAAAATAATAGAACATGTGATGTTGGTATCCTACTAGTTTATTCCCTAAATAAAAAATGATATGATTTTTTAAAATACTTAGACATGGGATATTATATATTATTTTAAATTTAAATTTTTTGAACATAACAATAATATGATATCACATATAGCATGATCTTCCAAAAGTGATGATGTTATACAATATTTCATTATATTTAAAAGTGATATTTTATAAGATGGTAAGAATTATTAATAAGATAAACTTGAATATTTTGATTAAAAAAATTATGTGATGCGGGAAAAAATAGTTCACATCATCCACTATTAATAAGGAATTTTTTTGTTCAAAATATTATTGGAAAATCTGGAGATAACATTCAAAATCGAAGATGTTTGAGGAGAACCACTCATATATATTTATTCTTACTAGTTGAGGAAGGTAATTTTCATTAAGGAATGAGACATAAAAAGTTGATTGATTAAATAAATAAAGAGTTGGAAACTATGGAAAATATGGAGACATATGAGTTAGTACCCACACCAAAAGGGAGTAACAGTATCAGAACCATGTAGGATTTATAAAACATGAATAATTAAACACATTATTTTTTGATAAATACCATTAAAATGTATTTTGGGTCATATGTAACTAATGATGAATTTTAGTAGGATGTTTATATTAAAAAAATTTTGTTTTTTATTGGTGAAGAAGACAATTGTGTTTTTAGGATAATGAAATATTTATAAGGGTTAAATATAACTACATGATCTTTGTATTTTATTATTGATACCATAAAGAAGAAATTAAATTTAATGAAATTAATTATTGATGAAAATTTCGACATTAAGGTCTATAATATTGTATTTATCATTGTTGTTGTTTTTGAAGAAGGTTTTAATTTTTCCTGAAATGATAATGTAGTTTATTTATATGGAATATGAAATAAATTATCTAGTAAAAATTTCTATTATTTGTGAGATAAGATATATTCATGGATTAATAATAACTAAATTAAAATAATATATATTTTATATCTCAATATAATTATCATAATAAAATATTTAATTAGTTTATAGTTGTGTATTTAGAGCATGTTTATACACTTTAATCAGTAGGGTTTAAATCATGCAAAAAAGAACCAGAAAAAGATTTGGTTTCAAGGAATGTTTTTAATTATAATTGGCTATATAATATAACATAAAACATATATGAAACATGTAATGGGTGTCGTTATACATTATTCTCAATAAAAAAGTTCCTTAAAAAATATCATTTCATTTATGTAATGAGAATGATTAGATAGATTAAAGGAATATCTCTCAATGGATTGAAATATAGAATAAAATTATATAATAATATGTTTTATTTTTAATGTTTATAATGGTAAATATTTTTTCTTATACAAAAAATGCATCTAGTGTATATAAACTTCAAGGAGAAATATTTGTTTACTTTCATTCAAATAAGGACAATTCATTCACCTTTGGCACTAATAAGGATCAATATGTGGTTACCACCCATGCCAAAAAATGAATAATATGAATGAAGAATCAATTAGATTTTTTTCTAATAAGAAGTTATTTTGAAACTACTATTTGTATTTAATAATCAACGATATAATAATATATTATATAATATAGTTTATCATAATTCACATTGATATAAAATGTCACTTTATTAATGTTCATGTGGAGAAGATTGAATTAAAATTGGAATTTTTTAAACTGAGGAGAATATAACATAAGTGTTCCCTTATAATATATCAAAAGAATAATTCAAGTAATTATGATGTTGTTACGTGTTCAACATCATTCTTCATATGGATAATTTATGTTATTTTGCCACTTATTACATCTTATATTTAGACCGTATTATCGAATTTGCAAAAAATATAACAATATTATTATTCCCTTAAAAATAATTAATATTTTTTTGGGGGTCTATATTATAGCTTGAGTATCCATTTATATGTGTTACCATTAGGGATATTGTCTCTTGAAATAGAGAATATATATATAGTTATTAAAATGGGTATGTTATTATTTCACTATGTGTGAAATGTTTTAGCAGTTTATTATGAGTGGTTGTAAGAATTATTATTACATGAAATAATTATTTTTCTGATGATTAATACTTGATTAAAAATTATGAGGTTTCTATTAATAATTTTTTTTATAGATTACTATCTTCCTGAAAACATAGAAATAATTATTCTTTGTTTTTTTAAAGCACAATGTCCTCTAAATTTGGATTATATATATTGGTTGGTAATCCATTTATAAGTTTTAAAATATTTGAATTTATATGTTTAAATGATATTAGGGCAAGTGTATGAAATCCATGAATGGATACACCATTTTCACGGGATGTTTCATGGTTTATCTAGTTGAAATGATCAAAATGGTGTAGAATACGGATTGATGAGGATGTTCAAGATGTAATGGTTCATTGGGGGAGTGACTTTGAAAAAGAAACATGTTTAAAATTCTTATAATCTTTACCACATTTATCATTCAAGGTGAATGTTAATAATTTACAAGGCCAATATGTCTATGAAATATGTCTAAAAAGTCATTGATTGTAGTTGTGTGAATGTATTAAAATTCATTGTTGATAGTGATATTTTGATACAATACATGATAATGAAGGATATAAAGAATGTGGTTAATCATTTTTTTGTGGATATGTATAATTATAGGACATTGTTTCTAGTATAAATAATCCCACATCCTGATTTTCACAAATTTTGTGGCAAACCTGGTTAACATTTTTTAACATGTTATTGTTCATTCTTTTCTATGGTTATTATTTTAGTAATGTGTTGTTTTTCCTGACCTAGCTATATAGATGTATCATTGGACATCTATCCCATTCTATAATGTTTTCATGGATTAATTAATTTGATATAGAAAATATGATATGATGTAAATACTCTTAACAGAGAATGTTTTGTTGATATGGTTGAATGAATTTCTCAGTTTGAATTTTAATTTAAAATATAGAAGTTTATTTTTGGATTTTATTTTTTTAATGTGTAAATTATAGAGTGTGTTTATGATGAAGATAAAATGATATATGAATAAAATGAGATGATGGGGAAAAGGTAGGTGTGAAATAAGAGTGAAAAATAATTCTATAAGAGGATAAAGAAAATAATAGAGAAGAAGAAGATTATAAAATGAAGAATAAGGAAATATGTAAATAGGATATGACTGAATTGTTCATACCTGAGTTTCAATTGGTTGAAGAATACGAGGACTATTAATTAGTATACTAACATGTGGAGGATTTGTTTGAATGAATTTATAATTTTTGGTTATAAGAGATTAATCACTATAATAGTATAGAAAGCATTGTCATAGTCCCGAGACTTGTTGTAACATGACTACCAGAATATACCCAGATCATTGTACCCACATTTTGAAACTAGTGGAAAATTTTTCATGGTGAAATACGTATCATTACAATGTAGCGACTTACCATTTTGATAAGTGATCCTTGTATTTTTTATCCCTTCATGTGATTATATCTGTTGGATAGTGATCAAGATTCAATCATGCTGGTGATGTGTGTTGTTTCACTAATGAAATTTTGAAAAATTGGATCCCTTATTCACCTTTAATGATTATTCACTAATCTTAGATTTTCATTTTAGGATATTTATGTATATATCCCTAATAATATTATTTCATTATTCTCCTACTTCGATATCCAATCATCCCCACCTGAATCAGAGTCCCTCAGGGTGATCTCTTGGTCTCATATTCCCTGTTGTAAGACACCAAGATTTTATGAGATAGGTTATTTTTAATGACATTAATTTCATGTGTCATAAGCTACACCAATACTAACATGTGCTATATGCAACACCGCATTATCTTGAAGTATACACAACACTATTCATTTCTTTTGTAACACACAGGAGCGACCTTCCTCAATATCTTCTGTTCTAAACAATATCAAGTTTCTCTAAACAATGATATATTACTAAAATAAAATATTATTTAATGTGATATAAACTACTAATTATAAATAGTATTATCCACATTTTTTAATTTTAGATAATTTTAAAATTCATCTTATGTATTTCCTTGGCATGATGTAAGAACAAATTCAATTTCTTGAGTAGAAGAAGTTTTTTTTCAATTAAATCTTTTTCTCTCACTTGTTGATGGAACACCTATTTTAAATATCATTTTTAACACTTTTATATATTCTATATTAATAAATAATTTCATTATTTTTGTTTTTAATAAAAAAAATTTACTTTGATTTAATTTTTGGTAATATTTTAATAAGTTAATTTTTTTGGCTAAATAGTAAAAATACTGATAAATTTATTATAATTTTATTAAATATTAAAACTATGTTTTGTATAAGTTTTAAATTTTAATTATTTTATTTATATCCAATTATGGCTTCTAAAATTGATTTTAACAGAAATTTATTATATATAATCCATTTAAAAGGTGAATCTTCCAAAAACTATTTTTCGTGACATTTTAACAGTATTATTTTATATTTAATTCTGCAACTTCTATGCATTAAATATTAAAAATTGATGTTAAATTTGGATTCATATGGTCCAAATTTGATAATAATGTTTCTTTTTATTTTGACAAATATGAATAGTAACCATGGAAAAATTCATTGGCATGATAAAGGTTAAATTAGGTAATTCGGATTAAAAAATTATAACGACTATAAAATGACCAAAAAATGAAAATACTTATTTAATGAATGGTATTATACCCTGAAAACTTAAGGAGCTAAATTATTTCATTTATGGAAACTTTTCCATGAAAATGACTTCAATGATATTTGAATAAAAAAATCACAGTGTCATTCTCTTCGACTTTAATATCTATTATGTCTCCAAAAATGGATAAATGGGTGGTATAAACAAATAATAATTGTACTTTTTAACTTTATTTATTTATTTACTTTATATACATTTATTTTTGACGTTTTCGGGCCATTTGGGAGATAAAATTTTAGTTGTAATGGATTATTTAAAGAAAATTAATGATGTAAAATCATTGTTTTAAATAATATATCATTGTTAAAATAATGATGCCCATAATATAAAATATAATTTAAATACATATTTGAAATATAAGGTATTTAATTTAATCATGTTAATTTATTTTCTATTTTTAAGAAATAAATAATTACCTTAATGTTTTATATATAGATTATGAAAAAAAATTATTGTTGAAAAATCAATAGACTAATTTTAATTAAAATGATAATAACCATTAAAGTGAAAACCCACTTTACTAAATATTATTTTTCCAATATATATAGAATATAATTATCCATTTGTCTAATTATAGGCCATTTGGTGCCATAGGAAATTTATTTGAAAAAATTCTATTAAATTATTTTTGTAATGTTAAATTTCACCAATCATACTTTAATAAGTATAAAATCATTAAGGTTGAATGTTAAAAAAGATAAATTGAAATAAATATATAATTCAAAAGTATAGATAATTTATCTTTATAGTAGTATTTTATTTTTAATTTTTCATTATCAAATATTTATATTAAATAATTACAAAATAATGTTTTAGTAATAATTTTATTATATAAAATATCAAATAAATGATATTAAAAATATTTAAATAAATATAATTTGTCCACATTATTTTTGTAATAAATCTTATAGATTCATTTTACCACATATAGATAAAATAAAATATTTTATTGTGTATAACACATTATCATGAAATTTCTAAAAATCCATGAAATGAATAGTTTCAAAATTGAAACAATTGATATTTTGTTAAATTATGTTTTCTAAAAGTATTTAAAAATCATAACATAAACTTTTAAAAAAATATATTAATTATGATATGGTCTAAAATTTTATAAATTATTCCTTTCGAGTATAATTAAAATAAAATAAGTAAAATTTTCACCCTTTTAAAATTTAAACATTTGTTTTCATAGTTATTATTAAATAGAGTAACTAATTGTTAATTCAAATGATAATGATTAAATTGACATAAAACATGTATAAATTCAAATGTATGAGGATATTTCAATATTATCATATCTTATCTTATAATATATCTAATTTGAGATGTATTTGGATTGATTTTGAAATTATTATAAATTAATAGATTCCGAAATTCCAAAAGTTCCCCCCAAATGAATTATAAAAGGAAACATCCTTGCTCATTTCTATAAAACTCATTAAGACTTCAATATCATCAAATAATCTACCCATTTATATTTTAAAATTTTAATTAAATAGTCTAGAGGTCCTGGTCTTCTTCATATACCAATTATAGTGCCCTATAAAGAGATTTAGAGGAGGCACATCAATGAAGAGGTAATATAATTTTTTGATTATTTCAAACATATTTCTTCTTATAATTTAACATCATGGGTTTTTTCTTTATAATGTAATAAAAACAGTTGAACGTATGTATTGAGTGGTTTTTATTATTACGAATCAACCATATTATGCCTTTTACCCATCCAATGAAAAATGAAATCAACTCACGTGCATAATTATGTCTCACCATCTCTACACCATGGTGTACATTGTTTTTTCACAAACACCTTACATAGATGGGTATAATATTTGTTGTAATAACTATATATGATTATTTTAAAATTAGATTTGTTTTGAAAATTTATACACCATCCACTTCAAAACCATTCAACAATTATTTGAATGATATTATTGATCCTCTATGTGTACGACCTACTCTCCCACAATGTGATTTTAATAATTATATATGATCATCATTAAAGCACGGTTATATAAATTTATACAATGAATAAACATTGTTTTTTATTATTTTAATATCATTTTATAATTATATATCTATGACCTAATAATGAGAACCTTATCTTATATGATAAAACATCCATAAGAACATAAAGCAGTTAAAACTTGAATAACGAGTAACAATGATATGTAACTAAAAAACATTGATAATATGATAATAAAATATATCAAATAAATTACTATAGTTCTAGAAGAAGTCATAATATTATTTATATCATTATTCCAATGTTTTGGATACATTGGAATCATATCATACCTAAGGTAGGGGATTATTTTCTATCACTTTTATTTATATGGGACATATGCCTTATAATGTGTTGTGTGGTGTTTCTATTACCCATATATGTTTTTATTATTTTTATTATGAAATTTATGATATTTACATAATCTTATAATTTTCCCTATTTTATGTGGAATATAATTTGATAAATTATAAATTGGTAATGTATATCATTGAAAATGACTTTTTATATGATATTTTTTATTCATAATTATTTACAAGGGTATATTTATCATCCATCCATGTTTTATTAATATTAATTTCAAAATAAGTTTTATATCCTTATATAATTTCTTAATGTTAATTTTACCCATTGGTGATTTCTTTATTAAAGGGTAATAATGAATTCTTTATACATATTTAAAATGAGGTATTTCATGACATTTTTGACAATGTACAAGAAGAATATTTTTTTAATCTTATACAACATGAATATATTTTTTCACATTAATGATTCATATTTTCCATGAATCTTATTTTTAATAATTTCACATTTATTTTTAATTTAATTCTATTATTTTAAATTTTCATGATATTTTGAGAAAGAAAAAAAATTGATGAAGAAATGATATTTCCCCCAGAATATTGTTTAAGTGTTTTATCAAAATTATCTTCCATCTATATTGATACTCTTTAAGTAGGGTTATGTTTCAATCTTTATTATTTCTATTATTTTATTGTGTTAATGATGGAACGATATATTATATGGTTACATTTTGATGGAATGATGTTTATGTTTCCCATTTAATTTCATGGGTTATGTTATAATGAATGAATTGTATTTTTGTGGAACATGTAATAATGATTTAATTATGAGATGGGTGGGACCTATATCTCCCCACAATTTATTGGGTAGGGATTTATATCTCATGATATAAATATGGATCGAACTGAAAAGGGGAATTTCATTATGGGAGATGTTGAAGATATTTCACAATGTTATAAGATTATATTCCATGTTCCCAATGAAACTAACTAGTACAATTTATTGATTGTATGATTGGGTTATGTATTAAGTATTCATCAAATGTAATGTAATTTCCATATACCACAATCGTGGGTCATTAGAGTTGGTATTAGATCAAATTTTTAGTTATCCTTTGGAAACTCGGATTCCAAATCGATTGTGAGATCCCGAGATATATTTACAATGTATGTATAGGGATTACCCTAAGGTTAAGACTAACTATATGTTACAGTTTTAGAATTATGGTATTGATCATGAATAACAATTGATTAAACCTGATCTGTTATAGATTGAATGTACACCACCTTGAATATATTGTTTTCCTAGTATGCTTTTCACCTCTAATAATATTCTCTTTTGGTTTTTGAAGATGGATGGAAACATGAGGATTCAAGTCAATGATGAATATGCTGGACAATGTAATGATATTATTCATAAGAGAATGAATAATATGAGAGTTGAAAAGAAAAAATGTTGTTATGACTAATTAGTAATATCATAATATGTTCAATAATCTCAACTCTGGGGAGTTTACTAACCTATATATTAAGAGAATTATGGTGTTTTATAGTTATTATAGTGGAAATAATGTTCTATTTTACTCATGTAAATCATGTTGTAGGAGACATCAGTGATAATGTTTCAAAGGAACTGAAAAATCCTTTGGGTGTGTAATAAAGGACACAAATCCAGTAATTGAAAATGAAAATGTTATGTTAACATAGTAGGAAAATATAATGGTATTAATAAGTCATAAATGAAGGATAAATGTTTTAAATGTGCAATATACATGCCTTGTGATTAAAGATTCTTTAATTGAAAATATCATGAATAGAATCATCATTGTCTTATGGGTACTATTTATGTTACTGAAGATGAATAGACAACAAATGATATATGAGATTAAAGATGTGTTAAGGAATAAAATGGTGATGCTCAGTCAATGGTTTATGAAGCTGTGGAATTATTTAATTTTTATACAGAATAATATTGTATATTTAATTTTGTGGTACTATGGAATAAAGAAACATCTATGTATTATTACACTATTGTTTTTCCTTAAGTATTTGAAATTATATGTTGAAGGGTATCTATGATGATGGAAATTAATTTATATACATTTGAAAAAAACATTATATGTGGATAACAATGGGATAAAGAGATCACAAGATAATTGATAGTATTAATGACCACATAACTGATATAAGGGAAATTTGATATCATGGTTTGAGTACATATATTTATTTATTTTTATTGTGCTGAAAGAGATAATCTTGACAGAATGAATGTTTTCACTAAGGTAATATGCTAATTCATATTATTATAATGTATCATAAGAAAACATGATTAACCTATTCACATGTTTGGAATGTGACATCCGAGAACTACCTTATTAGTTATGGGAGATAAATGTTATGTCGATTTAGTTCACCATATTATAAACATTTATAATTATTATTTTGGATAGATAGTAATGTAATCCATTTATGGATAATACATGTTATATTTCAGAAGGATTTTTTTATATTAATGTATTACCTCACTATAAGTGACCTTTTGAATATTTATTACTTTTACTACCTTTTTGTTTATTCAAATAAAATGAACTACCATGTCATCACATTATCTAGTAATAATGAAATAATGACAAATTCAACTTCATTTTTTTTTAAAAAAGTGACGAACTAGAAATTGATCATGGTATGGACAGTGGTGAGATTGTATCAAAATCAACTATTTATTTATTTTCATTAAAATGATTTCAACAGTAGGGAATAAATTTTTTAAACAAAAAATTTTATCCTAGTATCTTCTAATCTGATGAATCAGATGGTTTACATTCTGTAACCACTATATTGATAAAATTAATTTTTCTAAAATGATTAATTAAAATTATTTATTATGAAGTGGGATCCTAATAAAGATACTTTCATGTAGGAGACCTTTTATAACACTGATGAATTTTGAGGGAGAAATTCATTTAAATGGTGGTAGAATGTAACACCCCTAGATTTCATGAGACATATTATTTTTAATTACATTTATGTATTATGTTGTACACCACACCAACATTATTTTTTGATATAGACAGGAATGTATTAGATTTCAATATATACAACACTATTCATGGATTACATTACATGCAATATCGCCCTTCCGCAATATCTTGTGTTATATGCAATACTGAGTTTCACTAAACGATGACATATTATTAAAATAAAATTTATTTAATGGTATATAAACTATAAATTATTATTTTTATTGACCAAAGATATGAATTTTATTAAATTTTAACATTCATCTTATGTATTTTCTATATGTGATATAAGAAAAAATTCAATTTTTTGGATAAAAGATGTAGTTTTTTTCAAAAAATACAATTTCACAACATTTTGACGGTGAACCCATTTTAAATAATGTTTTTTACAATTTTATATATTCTATTTGAAAAAATAAACATAATATTTTAGTAAAGAATATACATATTTATTTCTATTGAATATTTTTATTTTTATGATAAGATTCATTTTTTGATAAATAGTCAAAATACAGATTTCATTATTTAAAATATATTAAATTGTAAAATAATTTTTCGAATTAGTTTTAAATTTTAATTAGATTTTATTTCCAATTGTTTTTCGCTAATTTTTTCATAAATTTATTTATTAAAAAAAGTTATCTATTTTAAAAGGGTTATTTTTTCAAAAACTGTTTTTCCTGACTTTTATTGCGGTTTTATTTTAAATTCAATTCTGAAAAATATTTGTGTGGAATTTTAAAAAATAAAAGTCAATTTAGGATTTATGAGGTCCAAATTTGGTAAGTAAGACTCTTTTAGTTTTTAGCTTTATGAATAATAACCATGGTAAATTCTATTACCATAGTAAAGGGTAAAATAGGTAATTAAGGTTAAAAATACAATTATAATTTCAATAAAATGAAAAAAAATAAAACTATTTTTTTATAAATTTATTTTGACCCATAACTTTTGAGTATCGATGTTAGGTAATTTAATGGACACTTGTCCACAAATACGACTTAATTGAGATTAAAATTAAAGAAAGACGCAATGTGTCAGATTTTTTGTCATTAATATCTATTAGGTATCCATATATAAAAAAATTGGTGGTATAAAAAAATAAAAATTGTAATTTTAAATGTAATAAATATATTTCCATGATAAAACTTTCCATAAATTTTTAGAGCCATATTGTTGATATTGTGGTTTTATAATATTATATTTAATGAGAGTTTAAAGATGTCACATCAATGTTTTAAATAATATAGCATTTTTAAAATAAGGTTATATAGAATATAAAATTAACTATAATTACTTATTTTAAATATATGATTATTATTTTTATCAATTTAATTTATTTGTAATTATTAGGAATGAAATATTCACATTAAGGTTTTATAAATGGATTATGAAAAGAAAATATTTAACTTTATAAAAAATCAATAAACATTTTTTTATTATATGGATAATAACTATAAAAGGGCCAAAAAAACATTACAAAATTTAATTGTTTGATTATATTTCGACGATAATCATCTAATTTATATATTATGGTCCTTTTAGAGTAATATGGAATTTAATAGGACAATTATATTATTTTAAATAATGTAATATTATTATTGTCGCACTCAATGTTTATTAATTATTAAATTTTTAATGCTAGATTTTCATACAGATAAATTATACAGCATATATTATTCTATAAGATAGAAATCTTATATTCATAATAGGATTTTAACATTAATTTTTATTCATCATATATTATATTAAATAATTACAACATATTGAGGTAGTAATTATTTTATTAAGAGAAATATCAAATAAATGTTTTTAAAAATATTAATATAAATACAATTTGGGATAATTAATTTTTCCAATAAATTGTCAATATTCATTTTACCACATATTGAAATAATAAAATATTTTTTTGATAAAAACACTTAATCTTGAAATTTATAAAAATACTTGAAATGAATAGTGTCAAAATTAACAGAATTGATAATTTGATAAAATTATGTATTGTAAAATTATTGAAAAATAATAAAATTATTTTATAAAAATATATAATAATTACGAAATTGATTAAAATGTTCTAAATTATTTATTTATGGTATAATTAAATTCAAATAAGTAAATATATCACCGTTTTAATATTGAAACATTCTTTATCTTAATCAAAAATAAATAGAATTACTAATTTTTAATTAAAATGATCGTGAATAAATTGATGACCAAAAAATGTATAAATTATTTTGGATGAATATATTTCAATTTTATCATATCTTAGATTTTAATGTTTCCCATTTTTGAGGTATTTTTTTTATTTCCAAAAAATAATAAATTAATAGATTTAGAAATTCCAAATGTGTCCCTCACCCAATTTATAAAAGTTCACATCCTCCCTCATTTTTAGACAACTCATTAATCCTTGAATCTCATCAGTACCCTTCCCATTTCTCTTATAAACATGTTTAGGAATATTCAAGAGGTTCTGGCTCTCTTCAAAGACAAACTCTAGTGCTCTAAGATGTGATTTGGAGGAGGCATGTTAGAGAAGACGTAATACAATTTACCGATTCATTCAATCATGTTTCTTATTACTCTTACATATCATGAGTTGTTTCATTATAATGTATTTTATTTAGTTTTAAAAATAAAACAATAGTTTATTTTTGTTATGAAACAATGATATTATACTTTTAATTCATCCTATGAAAAATTAAATCACCACACATGCGTACGTACGACTTACCACCTCCAAACAGCGGTGCACTCAATTTTTTCACCACAATTATACATGGATATGTATAATTTGGGAAATAATAATTATAAATGATTATTATAACTTTATATTGATTCTGATATTTTATACACCATCCACATCAAAAACAATCAACAACTATTTGAATTATATCGTCGCTCGTGTGTTCATACAGCCTACTGCCTCCATGATGCGATGAAATTCAATCTACATTATCATTGTTAAATCATGACTATATAAATTTACAGAATGAATATGCAAGGTATCTATTATGTTAATATCATTTTATAATGACATAACTAAGTCTTATTAAGAATATATGGAACTTAATTGACAACACAAGCATAAGAACAAATTCATTTAACACCTGATTAACGAGTAACATTGAAATGTTACTAAAAATGATGATAACATAATTATATATGATATCCTAAAAATTAATATTCTTTTAGAAGAAGTTAATAAATTTATTCAAATCATTATATATGATGTTTGGAATCATATGAATCATATCATACATAAGGTAAGGGAATATTTTGTCTCACTTTTATTTTCCATGGGACATAAGCCTTATAAATTTTTTGTGTGGTCATTATGTTATCCATGAATGTTTTCATTTTTCTTATTATCAAGGATTTGATATATAAATATTCATGTAATTTTTTTTATTTAATAAGGAATAACATTTTATGTATTATAAATTGTTAAGGGGTAACTTTTCATGTCTATTTTTATACGATATTGTTTATTCATAAGTATTTACTAGGGTATACTTATCATCCACATCCATTTATCCAAAATATGTATTTAAAAATAGTATTTATATTGTTATATGATTTTTAATGTTAATTTTATACATTTGTTAATTTTCACAAAATGGTAATAAGGGAATATTTTATAATTTTCAGTAAGAGGTACTTTTTGTCTTTTCAATCAAAATTACAAGAAGACTATTTTAAACTTATATGGAATGAATATATTACTAAAATTTTACAACATCATTTTAACATGAATATTACATTAAAATATTGCAATTTTATATGTAGTTAAATTGTTTTATTTTAAAATTGCAGGACATTTTTAGAAAAAGAAATGTATTTGAATAAGAAAGGATATTTTCCTCAATAATTAATTTTATGTGTTTTATCAAAATTATTTCCCATATATGTTGATGATATTTAAATAGTTTTATGTTCATTTCCATATTATTACAATGATTTTATTGTGTTATTTATCAAATTATGTTTTATATGGGTTATGTTATGATATAATGATGTTTAAGAAGACTATTTTATTTCATGGGTTATGAAAAAATGATTGATTAATGTTTTTGTGGAATATGTAAGAATGATTTAATTAAGATATGGGTGAGGACTATATCTCCTACCAATGCATCAGATACATATTTTTATCTCATGAGATAGAAATGGATGAAACGATATGTAAATCCAGTTAACTTATACAATCCTAAAACGGAAAGTAAACTTGGATCAGTAATGGAGTTTTTTCACTGTGATGGTCTTGGCAGCAATGCCTTGGCTACTCTAAAAATAATATTGTGTCCTTATTTGTTTTCCACAATTCCATGTTTTATGCGAATTCTATTTTATAAGGGATAATTTTCCATTGTTATATTTTCCTTACGTACTGTCAATATTTATTTCGTAAATCAAGATTTTCATATTCAAAAGTTAAGATCATGTTTTTACATTATAATGATTGTGTTATGTATAATGTTTTAAATTCATATCATTACTGAAAATATAAGATGACCCTTTTCATATTTTTTCATTTCTATATGATATAAGGAATGGTTTTAGGTATGAAAACAAAATTGAAATATCATTATGGGAGATGTTGAAAATCTTTCACCATGTTAGAAGATTATGTTCCCTGTTTCCAAAGACACTGAACTAATTCTATGTTTGGACGTCTATTTGTGTCTTGTATTATGTATTCCACAAAAATAAATTTAATTTCCATATACGTCAAGATTTTTTATTTAGAGTTGGTATCATAGAAAATCTTTAGGTAACCATTCAAAATGAGGATTTGAAATCATTAGTGAGATCCATAGAGATATTTCTAAGGTTTATATAGTGATGTCCCTATGATAATTCTAACTATATGTTTCAGTCCTAGAATTATGGAAATGATAATTAATAACATATAATTAAACCTTAGATGTTAGAGATTGAAATTACTCACCCTTGATTTTACTATTTTCCTAATATGATTTTTTAATCTCATATTATTCTTTTTTGGTTTCAGAAAATGGATGGAAATAGGAGGATTCATGTTAATGAAGAATATGATGGACAATGTAATGATATTTCTCATAAGAAACACAATGAAATGGAATTTGGAATTTGAAACAACGTTATTATTTCAAATTAGAAATAACATAATTTGATCAATAATATAAAAATTTCTTTCTTTCTTAACTGAGAGAATAAGATAATGATAGAGTTTCATGGGGATCATATAAGAAATAATAATCAATTTTCATCGTTAAAATCATGTTGATAGAGTCATCAAAGATAATTTTCCAATGGAACTAGAAGATTCATTATGTGTGGAGAATATGGACACAAAGACAGTGATTTCAAAGCAAAAGGTTCAGTTAACCCAATGGACTGGGATTTTATTATTACTAAGTCATCAACAGTAGTGAAATGTTTTAAATGTGGAATGTATGGACATTATGAAAATCAGTGTCCTATGGTAAAATCTCATAAATAGAATCAGCATGGCCTTATGGGTAGAATTTATGTTTATATCTATGAAGTCATTATAAATGATAAATGATATGAAAGGTGTGTTATGGAATAAAATGATGATGCTCGGTCTATTGTTTAAGAAGAGAGGGTAATTATTGCAATATTATCCTGAATAATTTTGTATAAGTTATTTTATTGTACTTTGGAATAAAGAATCATATAAATATTTTTACAATATTGTTTTAATTTAAGTATTTGAATGTATATGTTGAATAATAGCAGTGAACATAAAATATTATTCAGGTATTTTTGGAAAACACATGATATGTGAATAATAAAGGTATAAAGAGATAACGAGTTGTTTGATAGTATTAATGACCTCAAGACTGAAATATGTAAAATGTGATATCACATATTCTATAAAAATTATTTCTTTCCACACACCACATATATTGAATTTGATTGTAATATGACCACCAATAACTACATGATAAGATATTGGAGATAAAAGTTATATCTATTTAGTTCAGCTCTTTCTAATGTTTTATAATTTTAGTTTTCTGATGTATTTTAATTTAACCATTTAAGGATAGTATAAGTTATATTATGGTTGAAACCTGTTAGATTAATGTATTATCTCACTTTTGGTGGACTTTTTCATATTTTATTATATATGATAACCTTTTTATAGAGACATATGGAATAACATATCATTCTATCACATGATCTATTTACACTCCAATAATGACAAATAAAATTTCATTTCCTTAAATATGTGATGATGTAGAAATTATCCAATATAAAAACAATGGAGATATAGTACCAAATTTATTTATGAATTTTTTCTCATCAAAATTTCTTCAACATCATGAAAACTAATTTGAAAACCAAAAAAATTATCCTAGAACCTTGTTATTCGATCAATAAAATTTCCCTTTAAATCATCTCAGTTTTATGGATTTCTCCTAGTTAACTCTCTCCAAACCATGTTCTCTATCACTATCCATTCAAACATTATGGTTATATTTCTCTTTCATATACATGTTTTCACTTACCACCTATGTTCCCCTATGTGAAAAACCAATGATGAGTTACTTTGGAAACCCACTATGTTGATAAAATTCGTTTTTAAAATGATGTTTTAGTAGTACTTCTTATGATGTTGTTTTTTATGAAAAAAATCATGTAGTAAACCTTTTATAACCCTAAAAAGTTTTGGGTTCTAAATTCATTTTAAGGAGGGTAGAATATAACTCCTTGATATTTAATGAGATAGATTCCTTTTAATTTCATTGATGTATTGTGTTGTACACTAAATCAATATTATCTTGCACTATATCCAACACTGTATTTGATTGAATATTACATAACAATATTCATTTCTTGTTTTAAACACAAAAGAGACCACCCCCAATAGGTTGAATTTTACATAGTACTCATTTTCACTAAAATAATATATTATCAAAATAAAATTTATTTAATAGGATAAAAACTAGCTATTATGAATAGTGTTAAACAATTTTTTTTAAAAATTTAATATAATTTTAAGATTCATCTTATGTATTTCCTATAAATTTTATATGTATAGACTCAAAACATGACGTACATGGAAAATACATTACTTTTGAGGAATACTTCATATGTAAGAAAAATAGACACACAAGGACCGTAATAGTTTAGTGTCATTGGAAACTCGGAATATAATATTCTAATTGTGGTGAAAGATATTCATCCTCTCCCATAAAGATATTCCCCTTTAGTTTTCGTACCTAAAACCATTCTATAAATCATTGGAAAAATAAAACATATAAAGGGTGAGCTCAAATGCTCAGTAAGCATAATCATGGAGAAAATAGAAAAAATCATATTCATTTGAAAATAAAAAACATCGATATAATGTTTAAACATCAAAATCATGTTAAATGACATAAAACATGGAAGTATGTAAGGAATAGATAATAATGAAACATTAATCATGATAAAATACCATGGAAATGAAAAATGTAATTGTGGAAACCATTAAGCACATGTTAGGATTTCTATAGTTTCCAAGGCATTGCTGCCAATACCATCTTTGTGGACAAGCCCCTTTCTGAATCGAGTTAACTCATCATTCTTGTCATGTACCACTGAACTGGATTAACTTTCAATTCTATTCATGTCTATCTCAAGAGATATAAATCTTTACCCAATTCATTGGTGGGAGATATAGTTCCCACCCATCTCATAATGAAATCATTCTTACTTGTGCCATAAAATAATCATAAATCATTCATCATAACCCAATGAATAAAATGGGTTTCATAAACATCATCCCATCATAACATAATCCATATAAAACAAATAAATATCATTTCATCATAATAAAATTGAAAAAAATTAAATCATAGAGATATTATAATTGTAACATACACATATAAAATAATGTCATCTTAATTTGAAAATGGTTTTCATAAAACACTTGAAATGAATTCATGGGGAAAACATCCTTTCTTTTTCAAAATAATTTTCTTTTCACAAAATTCCATGAAATTTTGAAATAAAATTATTTTTTTGAAAATATTCATGAAATATTGTAGAGTAATCTTCATGAAAATAAGGTGTTATAAAACAGTAAAAATCCATTCATGTCGTATATGTTAAAAAACATTCTTCTCGTACTTTTTCTGGAGAATTCAAAAAGTACCTCATATGGTAATCAAAAGATTGATTCCATACATACCATGTAGTAAAAGTAAAAATGGGTAAAAAATACTTTAAAAATTCATGAAACTATTTTTATAAAACAAGGACATGGATGATAAATAGAACCCCATTAAATACATACAAATAAACAATCTCAGATAAAAACAAGATTAGAAAAGTTATCCCCTACCTTATGTCATATATGATTCATAAGTATCTGAAACTCATATATAATGATTTAAATAATGTCATTGAATTATTACAGAATCATATTCATTGTTATGATATCATATACGGTTCACTAATGACATTATATTACCCGTTCTATTGTAAATTCATTGTTAAAGCAGCGTTTTCAGTAAAATTGTTTCATTTATCGTACGTGTTTAGAGTTGTTGTTCTTGATATTATTACATATATTCTTATTTACTTAATTCCAGATTGTAAAACATTATTTATATATAATATATATTATGAATATAAATATATATGATAGATTGATAAATGAAATGAAATACACTATTCATGGAGAAGGTAGGTCGTACGTACGCATGAACGTTGTTTTCATTTCCTTATTGAATTGAATGGATTTACGTAAATGACACATATATTTACATAAATATAGTATCATTATTATTTAATATATTTCATGATTATTTATTATATAAAATTTATAATAGTACTATAATGGTTAATCATGGAAAATGAATCTCATCATGTTAGTGGAGACGGTAGTTCATACGTACGCACGAGTGATAATATCGCTCCCATAATTATTGAATAGTATTGGAGTGGATGATATAATATTTAATAATCATTATGATTTAATAATAACAATATATAGTTATTATTTACACCAATATACAAATCCAAGTAAGGTGGTGGTGGAAAAACAAATTACACCATGGCATGGAGGCGGTATTCCGTACGTACGCACAAACGGTGATTTTGTTTTTCGTAGGATGGATAGAAGATGAAATGGGTTTGTTTCAAATTTATAATAACATATAATTATATTATTGATATTTTTGTTATTACTTTATAATGAAACAACTAATGAAGATGAATTTGAAGAAGAAAGAAACTTGTATGAATCGGTAGAAGAGATTACCTCTTCTTTGATGCACATTCTTTGAGCTTCCTCTTAAGGGAATAGATTTGGTCTTTTGAGAAGAACAGAACCACCAAAAGTTTTTGAGGGAAGTGGAGAAGATAAATGGGTAGGGGTTGGCGGATCTGGAAGGCTCAATAAGTTGTGAAGAGAAGAGGGAAGAGGTTCCCTTTTATAATGGAGGAGAGGGGCACCTTTGGAAACATAAGAAATATTGATTTAATATAAATTCCAGCCCACATAAATACCTCCAAAAATTACTCAATTCAACGTTGAGATTATATAAGGTTGTAATCTCTTCATCCATTAAAATTTAGACATGTTTTGAATTTATTTTAAAACTAATCAAATTGATTTATCCTTATTGAATTTATTTAATCTTATTTGTGGTAATAATATTCTAGATTTTAAATTGTTATAAATAATTACATATGTGTTCCAAATGATCCATAATTGGGTAATTTATAATATTTTAGACCATATAAATTTAAATTTATAATTTTTAAATATTCATGTAATTTTTAATCAATTTAATAATATGTTATTTTTATAAAATAACAATAATGTTCATTTTGACACTATCAATTTATATGAATTTAAATAAAATTCAAAAAGAAGATATATTCGAACCAAAATATTTAATAGATTACTAATATGTCATATTCATCTATAAAATTTGTGTAGAATATTAAATATTTCATATAATGTTTATTGTAATATTTATAAACACATTTTTTTGATATTTCTCTTAATAAATCAATTACTAAATTTTGTTTATAATCATTTAATATTCTTATTAGTTGCATGAAATTAAAAATAAAATCCTATGATGAATATAAATAAAATATCTTTGTTAAGAATATTTTAAATCGAATTTATAATCTTAATATAACATCATTTAAATTATTATATTTATTAAATTATAAAGGTGACATCTTTGACATCATTTAAAATAAAATAAGATAAATATCTTAATCTGTTTTATGAGGCTCCAAATGGTTCCTAAATCGACACCTGGATGATTTGGGTATATATATACTCTACAAATAAGGTTTTTTCAAGTTTATGATTTTTTATAGGTATTATTATTTTAATAAAAACTATATTATTGATTTTTCACTAAATAAATAATTTCTACCTCATTAATGTATATGCTATTAAAGTAATAAAATATTTCATAAAAATTACAAATATATTAAAATTATAAAGAAAAAAATTTCATATTTCAAATGTGTTTTCATAATAGAAATAATATTCTATATAGCCTTATATTAAAAATAATCTATTTATTAAAGATTGAGTGAGACATATTTCACTTTCTTTAAAATAAATTAAAGGTCTTAATCACATCAAAGTGGGTTCCAATGGATTCCATTTCGACCCAAATATGCCTTAAGATGAAATATAATCATCCAATTATATTAATACAAGTGTTAGGGTAATTTTATAAAATTATATTTACCCTTAATTACCTGATTTACCTTTAACTATGGTAAAATAAAATTTATCGTAGTTACTATTCATAGTGACCAAAAATAGAAAGTAGCTTATTAACATAATTTGGACCTAATAATACCAAATATAGAATTAATTTCTCCAAATATAAATCACATATGTTCCAGAAATTAATTTAAATTAATCATGTTGTTAAGAAAAAGAGTTTTAAAAGTTAAAACATTACAAAAGATTGAAATTATTTTACCCATGAATTCAATGTAAAATCATTTCTAATGTCATACATTATATTAAATGGTATAAATATATTCTATTTATACTTTAAAAAAAATTAATATTATAATTTAACCCTATAGATTATTACTAAGAAAAAAGTTGTTTTTAATTAAAATATATTGTGTTTTTACTATTCATTAAGTTATAAAAGTTATCAGAATAATATGAAAAATTTATCCAAAGTAAATTTTTATATCCTGATTCCAATGAAGAATTTTATTTTGTCATATTGAACTTATAAACATTTCAAAAAATATATTTAATGTGGGTTCACCATCAAAAGGCGGCAAAATTGCATTTTTTAAAAAATACTTATTTTACTCAAAACATTTATTTTGTTCTCACACGTTGTTCTAGAAATTATGTAAGATGAATAATTATGTTATAACATTCAAAATTTATTTAATACTATTCATAACGGCTAGTTAATAATAATATTATAACAATATATCGTTGTTTAGTAAAACCTGGTATTGCGTAATACACACATTATCAAGGAAGGTCACGATTGAGTGTAATGCAATCCAAGTCAAACATGTGTGTAGTGAAACCTCCCATTGTTGATGCGTATGACATAATCAAAACATATTTCATTTATACATTAAAAAAATCTATACTTAATGTTGCATAGAATAATTTCTACAAAACGACCTTGAAATTGTGTGTAATACGAGCCAAGAATACTGTTGTGTATACTATAAGCTAATGTGGTGTTTCTTATAGAACAAGATAATTTTGGTGTATTATACAACAAAATAAATCAATGAAATAAAATAGAATAATTATCATAAAATATCAGGTTGTTACATTCTACCCCCCTTAAAAAAATTCACCCTCAAAATTCATCAGGGTTATAAATAGTTTATTACTTGATAGTTTCTTTCATAGAAACCCACATCGTAAAATGGATCACTAAAACATAATTTTAAAAAAGTTAATTATGAAACATAATGGTTACCCAAATTAACTCATCACTAGGTTTCCTCATTAGATATCATAGGTGAAAATATTGATATGGAATAGAAATCTTACCATCATGTTATGGTGGAGAGTGGTAGAGAACATGGCTATGAAAAAGCCAACAATCACAAAGCCATAAATTTGTGATGGTCTAAGGTACCATCTGATTCATCATATATAAGAGCATGAGGAAAATGTTTTGGTTTTCAAGATCATTTCTTTAAAGTTGAAGAATTTGAATTAGAAGAAACACTTACTTTATTTCGGTATAATCTCACCATTGTTTGTGCCGTGAACAATTTCCACTAAATCTCTTAATGAAATGTAGTTGAATTTGTCAAACCTGATGTGTTAGCCGATCATGTGATAGAATGATGGGTCATTCAATCTATATCAAATAGAAGGTGTGCAAAATTTATCAAATATACATAAGTCCATCTATGGTGAGGTTAATCGTGTATGATTCCAAAAATGGACTTATAATTCATCTATCAGACCGCTTAATAAAATAAAACTAGTTTCTACTAACCAGGGACTTCCTGTAGGTCAGTGGTAGGTGATAAAGAGATGTCACACTTTAGTTGTGGGTTCCATTCCCATAGCCTTGTCCGATGTGACAGGTTGTTGCCCATCCTGCAGGTTGTCCTTTTTCTAAAACCACACTATGATAACATTACAGAAAATATATCAAAATAAATTTCTAGCCTTAAATAATACTAACTTAAGACCAACATAATCCATTTCAAATATTTAGGCTTATCCAATATACTTTTGTCCCACCTCATTGTATAAAGAAAACAATTAATATAAATTTCATCTACTGAGCATGTGAATACCATCATTTATCCCTGATATATCTTGTTGGTCACGTTCCAATCATGTGATTACCTTAATCATTTATTTTCTTGAAAAATGTTTACACATTGAACCTTAGTGAAAACATGAATGTTGTGAAAAGTTAACTCTTTCTACATACCAAAAATAAAAAATTTCTATATACTTAAACCATAATATAAATTTGTCCTTATATCAGTAATGATCTCATTAATACTATCGAACAATTCATTATCTCTTTATACATTCTTTATCCACATATTATGTTGCTTTTGAAAAATATCTGAATAACCTTTCATGGTTACCGGTAGCATTAAACATATACTTTCAAAAACATAAGGAAAAACAATAGTGTAACAATCCATAGAAGTCTCTTTATTCCATAGTACCATGAGATTACTTATGAAACATTACTCTTAATAAACATGTAATCATTACACAACCATCATAAACCATTGACCAGTCTTGAACAATTATTTCATCTCACATATAATCTGTAGTCTCTTCATCATCATCAATATAAATACTACCCATATGACCATGAAGACTCTCTTCATGAGATTTTCCCTTAGGTCATTGGTTTTCATAAAGCCTGTATATTCCACATTTAGAACATTTAACCATTGTTGATGTATTAACAATACCATTATCATTTTACATGGTGTTAACTGAACATTTTCCTTTACAATTACTGGATTTGTGTCCTTATTTTCCACACCCAAACCATCTTCTATATCCTTTGAAAATTTTTCCCTGGTGCCTCCTCCAACATGATTTACATAAGGGAAATTGAAGTTTCATTCCACTATGATCCACATGAAACTCCATCTTTCTCTTATTAGATCACTCAGGAAACTTACCAAAGTTGAAATTATTGATCATATTATGAGATTGATGATTAGGAATAATAACAATATGTGGACTTCCCGATATAATTTCATTTTGTTCCTCATGATTAATATCATTCCATTGTCATTCATATCCTCCATTATCGTGAATCTTCCTATTTCCACCCATTTTCTAAAACCCAAAAAGAATAGTGTGAGAGGAAAAAATCATACTACGAAAACAACATAATTAAGGGGAGTACATTAAATCTCTAACATCTTAGGTTTAATCCTAGGTTATTCATGATCATTATCATAATTCTTGGACTGTAACCTATAATTATACATAAACTTAGGAACATCCCTAGACATACCTTATAAATATCTCTAGGGATTTCAATAAAGTTTTCATAACCTATTTTCCAAAGGTTAAGTAAACCTTTACTCTGATACCAAATGTATAGACACGAAGCTTTAAGTTCATGGATATTACATTACTTTTGAGGAATACTTAATACCAAACAAAAACAGACATACAAGGACCGTAATAGTTTAGTGTGTTTGGAAACTCGGATTATACTCTTCTAATCATGGTGAAAGATGTTCAACATCTCCCATAAATATCTTCTCCTTTTTTTCAAACCTAAAACCTTTCATTATATCCTGGGGAAGGTAAAACATATAATGGGTGATATCAAATGCTTGGTAAGGGTAACAATGGAGAAAATAGAAAAAATCATATATATTTCAACTTTAAAAAACATGAACTTAATGTTTAAACATCACAATCGTGATCAATGACATAAAACATGGAAGTATGTAAGGAATATATCATAAAGAAACATTAATCATGATAAAATAGCATTAAAATAAAAAATTTAATTGTGGAAAGTATTAAGAACATGTTATGATTTCTATATTATCAAATGAATTTATTCCAAGACCATCATGGTGGACAAAGTCCCTTTCGGAATTGAGTTCACACCATGTTTCAATCTTGTACCACAGAACCAGATTAACTTACCATTCCATCCATGTCTATCTCAGGATACATAAATCTTTACCCAATGAATTGGATGGAGATATAGGTCCCACCCATCTCATATTGAAATCATTCTTACTTGTGCCACAAAATAATCATAAATCATTCATTATAACCTTGAGAATAAAATGGTTTTCATAAACATCAACCCATCATAATGTAATCCATGTAAAAAAAATTTATATCATTTCATCATAAGAAATGTGAAACCATGTAAATCATAGAGACATTATACTTGAAACATACACATATAAAATTATGTTATCTTAGATGGAAAATGGTTTTGATAAAAAACTTGAAATGGATTCTTCAGGAAAATATCCCTTATTCTTCGAAATCATTTTCTATTCAAAAAATTACATGAAATTTATGAAAAAAGTATTTTGATGAAAATAGTCATGAAATCATGTATAATAAGATTCAAGAAAATAAGGCATTATAAAACTGTAAAAATCCGTTCATGCCGTTTATGTTTAAAATCATTCTTCTCGTACTTTTGTCAGAAAATTCAAAAAGTACCTCGTATGGTAAACAAAAGAAAGATTCCATATATAAAATGTTGTAAACATACAAATGTGTAAAAGGAATTTAAACATACACAACAATATTTTTAGAAAACAGGGACAAGGATGATAAATAAAACCTCAGTAAATACTTAGGAATAAACAATTTCAGATAAAAATGAGATTAGAAAAGTTATCCCTTACCTTATGTCTGATATGCTTCGTATGTATCTGAAAATACAATATAATGATTTAAATAATTTAATTGACTTATTAAAAAATCATATTCATTGTTTTGATATCATATATGGTTCATTTATGACACTATATTACATGTTCTTTTGTAAATTCCATGTTAAAGCATCATTTTCGGTAAAATTGTATCATTTATCGTACTTGTTTGGACTTGTTGTTCTTGATATTATTACATATATCCAAATATACATAATTCCAGAATGTAAAACCTTATTTATATATAATATATATTCAGAATATAAATATATATGATAAATCGATAAATGGAATGAAATACACTGTTCATGGAGACGGTAGGCCATACGTACGCACGAACGCTGTTTTCGTTTCCATGTGGAATTGAATGGAATTAAGTAAATGAAAAATATAATTACATAAATCTAATATCATTATTATTTAATATCTATCATGATTATTTATTATATATACTTTATAATCATACTTGAATGTATAATCATGGAAAATGAATCTCATCGCATTTGTGGAGACGGTAGTCTGTACGTACACATGAGCGATGATATCATTCCCATATATAATGAATAGAATTGGAGTGGATGATATTATATATCAGAATCAGTATGATGTAATAATAACCATATATAGTTATTATTTACACCATTATACCCATCCAAGTAAGGTGGTGGGGGAAAAAAATATTACACCATGGCGCGGAGATGGTATTCAGTACGTACGCACGCGCGGTGATTTGTTTTTCTGTAAGATGGATAAAATGTGAAATGAGTTTGTTTCATATTTATAATAACATTTCAGTATATTAGTGATACATATTTTATTACATTATAATGAAACATCTAAATAATATGATGTTGGAGAAGAAAGAAACTTGTAAGAATCCGTAGAAACGATTACCGGTTCTTTGACACACCTCCTTTGAGCTTCCTCTTAAGGGGCTAGAGTTTTTCTTTTGAGAATACATGAACCGCCAGAATGCTTCTAGAGAAGTGGATAAGAGAAATGGGTAGGATTTGGCCAAGCATGAAGGCTCAATGTGTTGTAAAGAGGAGAGGGAGGAGGTGCCCTTTTGTATGGGAGGAGAGGGGCACCTTTAGAAACATAAGAAATATTAATTTATAATAAATTCCAACCTGACATAAAAACCTCCAAAAATGACTCAATTAGAATATTAGATGAGATAAGGTTTTAATATCATCATAAAATAAAATATATACATGTTGGGAATTTATTTTAAACTATATTAATTTGATTTATCCTTAATTAATTTATTAAATCTTATTTGTGGTAACAATATTCTAGATTTTAGATTGTTATAAATAATTACTTATGTGTTGTGAATTATGTGTAATTGGGTACATTATTATATTTTAGACCAGATAAATTTCAATTTATAATTTTTAAATATTTATGTGATTTTTAATCATTTTAATAATATGAAATTTTAATAAAATAACAACATTGTTCAGTTTGACACAATCAATTTATTTGAATTTAAATAAAATTCACAAAGAGGATATATTCAAAAATAATTAATAGATTCCTAACAGGTCATATTCATATAGAGAATTTGTTCAGAACATTAATTAGTTCATATAATGTTTATTTTAATATTTATAAAACCATTTATTTGATATTTATATTAATGAACAATTATTACATTAATTTTGTATAATCATTTTATATACTTATTAGTGGTATTATATTAAAAATAAAATCCTATGATGAAGATAAATATAATTCCTTTCATCCGAATATTTTTACTCGAATTTATTATCTAGAAATCACAAAATTTAAATTTTCATATTTATTAAATTATGAAGGTGACATCATTGACATCATTTCAAATAAAATAATATAAATGTCATAATATGTTTTATAAGGCAAAAATGGTCCACAAATGGACCCTTGTAAGATTATTCTATATATATACTCGACCAATAATGTTTGGTCATGTTTCTGGTCCTTTTGATAGGTATTATTATTTTAATAAAAACTATATTATTGATATTTCACTAAATAAATAATTTCTACCTCATTAATGTATAAGCTATTAATGTAATTAAATATTTCTTAAAAATTACAAATAAATTACCATGATAAAGAAAAACATCTAATCTTACAAATTAGTATTTATAATCGAAATTATATTTTGTATAACCTTATATTAAAAATAATCTATTTATTAAAGTATGAGTGAGATATATTTCACTTTCTTTAAAATAAATTAAAGGTTTTAATCACATCCAAGTGGGTTCCAATGAATTTTATTTCGACCCAAATGTTCCTTAGGACTAAATATTATCATCCAATTATATTAATACAAGTGTTAGGGTAATTTTATAGTATTATATTTACCCTTAATTTCCCGATTTACCCTTAACTACGGTAAATAAATTTTATCGTAGTTACTATTTATAGTGACCAAAAATAAAAATAACCCTATTAACATAATTTTGACCTACTGATTCCAAATATGGAATCCTTTTTTACAAATTCAAATCATAGATGTTTCCGAAATTATTTTAAAATTAATCCCTTTTATAAGAAAAAGTGTTTTAAAAGTTAAAAAATTACTAAAGATTGAAATTATTTTACCTATGAATTCAATGTAAAATCAATGCTAATGACATAAATTATATTAAATGTAAAAAAAATATATTCTCTTTATATTTTAAAACAAATTTATTTTATAATTTACCATATAAAATATTAAAATGAAAAAAGTTGTTTTTAATTAAAATTTAGCGTGTTTTTAATATTCATTGAAATGTGAAACTTATCAGAATAATATGAAAAAAAATTTGAAAGTAAATTTTTATATACTGATTCTAAAAAAGAATTTTATTTTGATGTATTGAACTTATAAACCTGTCAAAAACTAGATTTAATGTGGGTGCACCATCAAAAGTTGGTAAAACATCATTTTTTGAAATATACTTATTTTACTTGAAAATATTATTTTGATCTCACACGATGTTCTAGAAAATGTGTAAGATGAATAATAATGTTATAACATTCAAAATTTATTTAAAATAGATCATAATGTTTAGGTCATAATAATATTATAACAATATATCATTGTTTAGTAAAACCCGATATTACGTACTACAAACGCTATCAAGGAATGTCGTGATTGCGTGTAATGCAAGCCAAGTCAAGGCTGTGTGTAGTGCAAGCTGCATTTGTTGTTGCATATAAAATAATCAAAACTTATTTCATTTATACATTAAAAAAAATCAACACTTAATATTTCGTAGAATAATTTCTACCAAACGAACTTGAAATTGTGTGTAATATGATCCAAGAATAGTGTTTTGTATATTGTAAGATAATACGGTGTTGCATATATCAAAAGATAGTTTCTATGTAGCATTCACTACAAGGAATCAATGAAATTAAAAAGAATAACTCTAATAAAATCTTGAGTTGTTACAATTTAAGAACATGTTCAACTTTTCAGATAAAAGGTGTATTTGTTTTTCAAATAATGTGTTTTTGCTGCCATTTGATAGCACAATCAATTTAAATCTAGTTATTAACACTTTTATATATTCTATATTACAATGCATAATATAAAAATTTACATTGGTTGTATTTATTGAATTTTTCTAATAAGATTTACTTTTTTGATAAATAGTGAAAATGCCGATTTTTAAATTTTAAAGACATTATATTTTAAAATTATGTTATGGATATGTTTTAAATTTTAATTTGATTATTTTTATCCAATTATGGATTTGTCAAATGATTTTATAGATGAATATATTATAAAAAATTCCATTTAAAATGGGGAATTTTTCCAAAAACTGTTTTTTGTGAAATTTTAACTATTTTATTTTAAACATAATTCTGAAACATATGAGTGTTGAATTTTTAAAAATCAATGTCAAATTTGGATTTAGGAGGTCCAAATTGGGTTTGTAGTTACCTTTTACTTTTGACCAATATGAATAGTAACCATTATAAATTTTATATCCATAATAAAGTGTAAATCAAGTAATTGTGGTTAAAAATAAAATTATAATGAATATAAAATGACTAGATAATGTGAATCTATTTTATTCGATTATTTTAACTGGTTCGTTAAAAGTTAAGGATCAAAATTATGTCATTTAATGGACTCTTCTACATGAGTATTACTTAAATGATATTTTAATGAGAGAAAGACACAAAGTGTCATATTCATTATCTATAATATTTATTATGTGTCCATATATGAGATCATGGGTGGTATAATGAAATAATTTTTTTTAATTTTTAACATAATAAATATTTTTCACTAATATATATTTATTTCTAGAACTTTTGAGGCCATTTGAGAGACATATGTTATATAAAATGTTTTATTTAATGAGTATTTAACTTTTTCAAATCAATATTTTAAATATTATATCATTTTTAAAATATGATTATGAAAAATTTATTATAAAATATTCTATTATGATTAACATTATCAAGGCAATTAATTTTTAATTTTTATGAAAAAAATTATTTCATAAATGTTTTATATATGGATGATGAATAAAATATTTAATTGATGAAAATAAATAATCTAATTTTTATTAAAATTATAATAACCATTAAATGGTCAGAACTCTTTACTAAATTTTATTGGTCGAGTTTATATCAACTATATTAATCCAATGGCCGAATAATCAAAAATTTGGAGCCATATGGAATTGACATTGATACATTAATATTTATATGAATTTTGATGTTGAATTTTAAAGTAGATAAATTCCAGTACATATATATTTAAAAAATATACTAAATTGATAATTATAATAGTTTTTCATTTATAATTTTTTTCTTTTAATAAGTTTATTATGTAAATAATACATATTGATGTTGTAATTATTTTTTTAGGCAAATTTCAAATAAATATTATTAAAATATAAAAATAAATAAAATTTGGGATAATTAAATTTTCCAACAAATTTTTAGTTTTTTTTGAATTCTAAGATATACAATAAATTGTTTTTTAGAATAAATACTTATCTTGATATTCCTAAAAATCAATGAAATTAATAGTTCAAAAATTGAAAAAATTGATATTTTTTAAAAATAATGTTTTATAAAATTATTTAAAAATAATAAAACAATTTATAGAAATATATAATAATTTTTATATGGTATATAATTTTAAAAATAATTCCGTAAGGGTATAATTGAAATCAAATATTTAAATATTTCAATCTTTTAATATTTCATCATTTGTTATCTTAATTAAGATTAAATTTGACGACTAATAGAAAATTAAAATGATAATGGTTTAATTAAAATAAAATATTATCTAAATTCTAATAGATTATTATATTTAAATATTATCATATGTTATCTGTGAATATATCTCATTTTGGATGTATTTTTATTGATTTAAAAAATATTATAAATTAATAGTTTCGGAAATTCCAAAAGCTTCCCTCGCCCCTATTATAAAATGACACCTCCTCCCTCATTTCTAAAAAACTAGGTAAGCCTTAAATATCATCTGTAACCTACCTATTTCTCTTCTATTCTTTCTTAGAAAAATTATAGAGATCTTGGTCTTCTTCAATTACCATATCTATTGCTCTATGAGGATATTTAGAAGAGGCACATCGAAGAGGAGGTGATATTATTTAAAGATTCTTTCAAACATAGTTATTCTTCTACCTCCACCTCATGATTATTTTCCTGATAATGTAATTGCTATAGTTTTACATATATACCGCGAGGATATTATTATTATTAATAAATCATTGCTCACCTTAATCCCTTCGTATGAAAAATCAAATCACATCACATGCGTACGTACGGCTTACCGACTCACACCATGGGGTTCTATTTTTCTTACCACCCATTAATTGGATGGGTATAATGATGGATGTAATAAAATTATATGACTATAATAACAAGATATTTACTATGAAATTTTATACACCATCCACATAAAAACCATTCCACAAATATTCGAATGATATCGCCATTCGTCTATACGTACAACCTACTATATCCACAATGCAATGTGATTTATTCTACTTGATCATCATTAAATATTGATTATATATATTTATAAAATGAATAAACATGTTATCAATTATTTTAATATCATTTTATGATGATATCACTATTACCTATAATGGGGTACCAGAACTCATTAGACAAAACATGCCTAAGAACATAAAGCAGTTACCACCTAAATAATGAGTAACAATAATATATTAGTAAAAAATGATGATAATATGATCATATATGATATATTAAATTGGATATTCTTTTGGAATAATTGAATAAAATTATTTCAATCATCATCCAAGAGTTTTAGTTACTAATGTATCATATCAAACCCAAGGAAAGGGATTGTTTGGTCTCACTATTAATTTTGTGGGACATAAGAATTATAATTATTTTGTGTGGTGATTATGTTAACCATGAATTTTTTTATTATTCATATTATTGAGTTTATTATAATTATATATGTATATTTATTTTATTAGGCATGTGATTCGATAGATTTTAAATTTAAATGTGATAACTATGATTTTTTTATGAGATTGTTTATCCATAAGTATTTTTTGGGGTAATTTTTTATCCATATACATGTTTAATAAATATTCATTTAAAAATATTATTTACATCCTTATATAATTGTTTAAATTAAACATTACCCATTTCTTAATTTTTACTAAATTGTATGAATAGAATATTTGTTAATTTTCAAAATGAGGTACTTTTTGAATTTTTCAACAAAAGTACATGAAGAATATTTTTTAACTTATATAGAAATAAGAGATTTCTACACTTTCTTAATGACTTATTTCCATGAATCTCACATTAATGTATTTAAATTATATTTTTAATTAAATTATTTTGTATTAAAATTGCACAATATGTTCAGAATATAAATTGTTTTGAAGAAAAAAGGATATTTTCATCAAGAATTATGTTCAATTGTTTTATCAAATTTATTTTCCATCTATGTTGATTCTCATTAAATATTGTTTTGTTTATATAAATATTTTTACTATTATTTAATTGTTTTAATAATTTAATTATATTTTATTTTTTTATGTTATAATGAAATGGTTATTAAGAAACCCATTTTATTACATTGGATTTTCTATAAGGAATGTGTTTTGTTTTTACGGAACATATAAGAATGATTACATTTTGAGATGGATGGGACATATATATCCCCCTATTGTATTGGTTAAAGATTTATATCTCATGAGATAGACATGGATGGAATGGAAAGTAAATATGGTTCAGTAATACAAGTCTAGAATGGAAAATTATCTGGGTTCAGTAATAGAAATTGTCAACGATGATGGTCTTGGAAGAAAAGCCTTGTATAATATGTAAATTATATTATGTGCTTATTTTTCATCAAAAAGTCAATTTTTTATGCCAATGATATTTTATTATGCATCAATTTCTTTTATTATTTGTTAATTATGTTCTACCAATATTTATTTCATAAATCAGGATTTTGATATTCAAAATTTTTGTGAATGTTTTTACATTCTTACGATTATGTTATGTGTGATGTGTTCTATTGTTATCCTTATTGACAATTTGAGCCCACCATTTTCATATTTTTTTATTTACCAAGGATATATATAAATGTTTTAGTTGAAAAAACAAAATAGGATGATACTTATGGATGATTTTGATGATCTTTCACCATGATATAATAGTACGTTCCATGTTTCCAAATATAATAAACTAATGCAGTCTTTGGGGGTCTATTTGTGTCATGTATTATGTAATATGAAAAATTAATGTAATGTTCATATATGTAAAGCTAGGTTCATTATATTTGGAATTAGATAGAAGTTTTAGTTATCCTTTGGAGATAGGGATGTGAAAACTTTAGTCTCATCCCTAAACATATTTCTATTGTATGTATAGGTATGTCCATAAAGAAAAGTTTTGTTATAGGTTATAGTCCTAGAATTATAGTAATGGTCATAAAAACCTAATATTTAACATGAGGTGTTAGAGATTTTATGTACTCACCCTTGATTATATAGTTTTCCAAGTTGGACTTTCAACTCTCATATTATTCTTTTTCAGTTTTAGAAAATGGATAGAAAAAGGTGGATTCCATTTATTGATGAATATGATTTAAAATTGAATGATATTTATAATGATAAACCAAATGAAATGGTAGATGGATGGAAAACATCTTTACTATTCATGATCATTAATCTCATAATATGATCAATAATCTCAACATTGGAGAGTTTCCTAACCCATCTAATAAGTGAAAGATGGAGTTTCATGGTGATCATAGAGGACATAATGTTAAATTATCATAATATAAATCATATGGGAAGAATAATCATGGAGAATGTTTCAATGTAACTAGAATATTCTTTTGGTGTAGAATATAAACACACAAATCTATTAATTTCAAATGAAAAGGTTCAATTAGCATAGTGGATAAGGGTAATGGTATTTTTAATGCATCAATGATTGTTAAATGTTTTAAATGTGTAATTTACAGGCATTATGTAAATCGATAAACTAAGGGGAAATCACATGAAGAGAATCAGAATAATGTTATGGGTAATATTAATGTTGTAGATAATGAAGAGACTACAAATGATATATGAGATAAAAGATATGTTAAGGAATAAAATGATAATTCTCGGTGAATGGTTTAAGAAGACGGTGGAATGATTGCATGTTTATCCCAAATATTGTTACATATGTACATTTATGGTACTCTGGAATAAGATAACATCTATGGATTGTTACACTACGATTTTTCTTGTGTATTTGAAATTATATGTTTAATGGTACCAATAACCATGAAGATTTATTTAGATATTTTTAGAAAACACATGATATGTGAATAAAAATGGGATAAAATAGATTAAAATTTATTTAATAGTATAAATGACCTCCATAGTGATATAAGGACAATTTGACATCATTGTACTTGTATATAGATCTTTTATGGAATTTCGTGTGTGTGGAAAGAGTTAATTTTGAGAGAATGCATGTTTTAACTAAAGTTCTATGGTAATTCATATTATTACATTATTTCAAGGGAATACATGATTAAGGTATTAACATGTTTGGAATGTGACTACCGAGAACAACCAGATGAGATATGGGAGATAAGTGTTTGGTAGATTTAGTTCACCTCTTTCTAATGTTTTATATATTTTTTGGGATGGATTCTAATTCTATCAATTTATGGATAGTAAAAGTTATGTTTTACTTGAATTTTCTTACATTAATGTGTAATCTCAATATAGGTGACCTTATGAATATTTGATTTCTTGTGATATCCTTTTTACCGAGACAAATGGAATGACCTATTATTCTATCTCATGATCTACTAACAATTAAATAATGAAATACTCACCTTAATTTCATTAAGTAAGAGATTAAGTGGAAATTGTTCTAGGAACAAACAATGGTGAAATGGTACAAAAAACAAGAATGTGTTTATTCTCATGTGAAATTTTTCATCATTCGGATAATGATCCTAAAAACCAAAAACTTTATCCTAGTACCTTAATATATGATTAGTCATATTGTCCTTTAAATACTATAATATTTATGGATTTAGAGAATTTATATTTCTCCAAACCTCATTCTCTATCACTATCCATCAAAAAATGATGATAATATTTCTCTATCATATCCATGTTCTCACTTCCCACCTATGTTCTCCTATGTAGAAACCTAGTGATGAATTACATTGGATAACCACTTTGTTGATTATTATCCTTTAAAAAATGATTCTTTTGTATTTCTTTTTTATGATGTGGGTTTATATGAAAGAAACATTCAAATGGTAAACTTTATATAACCCAGTATAATTTCTAGGGAGAAATTCATTTTATGGAGTGCAGAATGTAACACCCTGATATTTTATAAGTTAGAATATTTTTAATTTCATTGATATCTTGTGTTTTATGCTACACCAATATTATCATGTTATATATTCTATATTGTATTATCTTTTAGTAAATATAAAACTAATCTTGGCTTACATTACATTCAAGAGTGACCTTCAGTAAAATCTTGTATTGTACGCAATACCGAGTTTTACAAAACAATGAACTGTTATTAAAATAAATATTATTTCATGGGATATAAACAAGAAATTATGAATATTATTAACATCATTTTTTAATTTAATATAATGTTAACACTCATCTTATGTATTTTTTTGAAGTGATATAATACCAAATTCAATTTTTCAGGTAAAAGAATTACTTTCTTCAAAAAATACATATTTTTCCACATTTTATTGTGTAACAATTTTAAATATAGTTTTTAACACTTTTATTTATTTTATTGGACAAATAAAAACGTATTTATTTAGTTTGGAATATAAAAAATTACTTTTGTAGAATTTTTGGTCTTTTTCTGATAAGTTTCATTTTTTAATAAATAGTGAAAATACTGATTTTTAATATTTTAAATCATTATCTAATAAAATTTTGTTTTGGATTAGTTTTAAATTTTTATTTTGTTTGTTTTTATGCAATTAAGGTTTTATAATATGATTTTATAGATGATAAATTACAAAAAAATCCAATTAAGCAGGCATATTTTAAAAAAAACCATTTTTGAGAAATTTTAATGGCTTAATTTAAATTTTAATTCAGCATCTTATGTTTGTTGAATTTTGATAAATTAATGTAAAAAATTTGAATCATGAGGTCTAAATTTGGTATGTATGTCCCTTTTTGTTTTGTCCAAAATAAATAGTAACTACGGTATATTTTAATTCCACTATAAAGGGTAAATTAGGTAAATTAGGCTAAAAATTAAATCATAATGACTATAAAATGACCAAAATAAATGAATATATTTTTTTTATGAATGAAATTATAATAATAATATATAAGGATATAAATTATGTCATTTAATGGAGAATGTTACGTGAAAACAACATAAATGATATTTAAATCAACGAAAAACACACTGTGTCATTTTATTTGTCATTAATAACAATTATATGTCCACGTATAGAAAAATTTGTGGTATAAAAAATATATTTAAATTTTTAACTTAATAAATAAATTTCTATGATATAAAATTTTAGGATGTTTTGATGCCATTTGATAGATATTATGGTATTTATAATTTTTTAAGTAATCATAATTTAAAGATGTCACATCAATGTTATAAATCAAATATCATATTTAAAATTAGGTTATACAGAATCTAAAATATACTATAAATAAATATTTGAAATCTATGATGTTTATCTTTACCATGAATATTTTCTTTTACCTCTAAGGAAATAAAAAATTACCTTAATTTTTTATAAATTGACGATGGATAACAATATTTAGTTGATTAAAAATCAATAAAATAATTTTAATTATAATTATAATGACCAATAAAGGGCCAAAACACCTTACCAAATTACATTGGTCGAGTATATATCGACAATAAGAATCCAATGGTAGAATTATAGTCAATTTGAAGCCATATGAAATTTAGTAGCATTATTAAATTATATTATTAAAATAATGTTAATATTGTCACATTCATACATTGATAAGTATAAAATTGTAATTTTTTAGTTTTTCAAGAAGCTAAATTACACTAAATATATTATGATAAATTATTATAAATTTATATTTATAATTGAATATTTATTTTTATTTTTTCTTCATCAAATAAATAAATTAAATAATTACAACATATTGATGTAGTAATTATTTTATTAATGGAAATATCAAATATAAAATTATTTAAAATATTAAAATAAATAATTGTTGGGATATTTAATTTTACCAAATAATTTTTGTAGAATTCTTTGACCCCATAGATATATAATAAGATAATTTTTTGTAGGATAACACATTATCGTGATATTTCTAAAAATCCATGAAATTAAAAGGGTCTAAATTATATGGGATGATGATATTTAAATATTAACATATCTTATCTGTAAATGTATTTCATTTTCTTGGTATTTATATTGATTTTAAAATTTTTATAAATTTATAGAATTAGAAATTCCCAAAGTGTCTCTCACCTCAATTATAAAATAAAACCTTCTCATCATTTATCCATAACTCATAATGCCTTCATGTCCATCTATACCATACTTATTTCAGTTATAAACGTTTTTATAAACATTCTAGGGGTCTTGGTCCTCTTTAATTACTAACTCTAGTGCTCTATGGGAAGATTTAGAGGAGGCACGTCAAAGAAGATGTAATCAAATTTACTGATTCTTTCAAAATTCATTCTTCCGCTACTTGCACGTATTGAGCTATTATATTATAAATTAATAACTAAATTGGTAATTATATGTGATATGATTTTTTATTATGATACAACTATTTTCCACCCTCTACCCTTCCTTTGAAAAATTAAATCCCCAAGCATGCGCACGTACGACTAACCTTCTCAACACCCTAGTGTACTCTATTTTTCACCACCACCTTAAATGGATTTTATTAATGATATAAGTAAAAAATATAAAGTATTATTATAAAATGATATTGAATAATAAAATTTATAAACCATCAACTTGAAAACAATCCCATAACTTTTTGAATGATATCGCCGCTCGTGTGTACACACTGACTACCATATCCTTGATTTGATGGGATGCATTCTACATGATCTACATTAATACAGGATTATATAAATGTAAAGAGTGAATAAACATGGTATCTATTCTGTTAATATCATTTTATAATAATATAATTATGACCTAAATACAAGCTTAGAAACATACTTGTTAAAACATGCATAAGAACATAAAGAAGGTAACACCTTAATAATGAGTAACAAGGAATTATTTCTAAATACGATGATAATATTTTCATATATATATCATAAAAATTAATATGATTCTTTAAGAATTTAATAAAATTATTTATATCATTATACATGAGTTTCAAATATATATGATGTATATCGGACCTATGGTAAGTGAACATTTTTTCTTACTTCAGTTTCTATGGGACATATGAGTTACAATTATTTTGAGTGGTGTTAGTGTCATCCATAAATTTTGTATTATTACTATTCTGAAGTTTAGGATATTTAAATATGAATATAATTTTCTTCATTTTTTTAGTCATACGATTTGAAAAATTATTAATTAGTATGGGATTACATCACAAATCTCTTTTCTTTTTACATGATAGTTTATTCATAAGTATTTACTTGGGTATATTTATCATCCACATCCATGCTTCATTAATATTTATTTCAAAATAATATTTATATATTTCTATAATTTTTTAATGTTATTTTTAAACATTTCTCAATTTTTTATAAATTATAATAATGTAATCTATAGTTGTTTTCAGTATAAGGTACTTTTTGACTTTTTCCAGAAAATTTAGAGAAGATTTTTTTAAAATTATATAGAGTAAACAAATTTTTATGATTTCAAAACACATTATATCCCTGAAAATTAATTTACAATATTTTAGTTTTATATTCAATTTATTACTTTTATTTTAAAATATCATGACATGTTTGAAAAAATACTTTTTTTTAAGATGAAAGGATATTTTTCTCCGGAATTATGTTCAAGTGTTTTATCAAATTTATTTTCCATATAAGATAATTCTATTTAAATATGATTATATTTATATTTATATTATTACTATTATTTTATGTTATTAATTATAGAATGATATTTTATATGGTTTATTTTATAATGGAATGATGTTTATGAAGCCCATTTTATTTCCTGAGTTCTATTATAATAAATGATTTTTGTTTTTTTAGCACATGTAAGAATGATTTCATTATGAGAAGGGTAAGTCATCTATATCCCACCAATTCTTTTGGGAATGATTTATATCCCACAGGATAGTAACTGATGTAATGTAATGAAAATATGGTTTAGTAATACCAGGTTTGAACGGCAAGTAAACTCGGTTTAGTTAGGGTCATTGTCATGTATGATGACCTTGTAAGAAATTCCTTGGATACAACTGAAATAATATAATTTACTTACTTGTTTCCAACTATTCAATTTTTTTATGGATATGATATCTTATAATTGATAATCTTCCTTTTTTATATGATCCAAATATACAGAAAGAATTTATTTCCAAACCCTATATTTTAATATTCAAAAGTCATAATCTGGTTATTATATTTATATGGTTTTGTTATGTGTGATGTTTTACATGCTTATCCTTACTAAGGATTTTATCTCACCCTTTTCATATGTTTTCTTTTCCTGAGGTTATAATGAATGGTTTTAGGATAACAAACAAATTGGCTGATATTTTTAGGATATGATGATGATCTTTAACTATGTTATTAGATTATGATCCAAGATTCCAAATAAAAAAATCTAATATTGTATTTGGTCATCTGTTGGGTATATGTTTTATGTATTACTCAAAAGTAATGTAATTTCCATATACATCGACCTTGAGTAATTAATCCCTTATATATTTTCCTTAATTTAAGGTCATTCTATGGTTTATTTTCATGTTAATTAAAAAATAGATATTTTAAATTACATCCTAAATTTCTTCTTACATTTCCTTTTTTTGGGATTGTAATAAACATCTTGTTCTACTAATGATTATGTGAGTGTTAATAAAGTTTATTTAATATAGTTCCGTCTCGTAAAATGATTTTTCTACAATGATAATTATAAACCATTCTTATTTTAGAAAAATATAATGAATTCACCTAAGAAAATCATATAAATGGATGTAAAAATGTTACCTACTAATAAATTATGTCTATGACTATTGATAACTATAAATAAAAAAATCATACAAAGTTAGTTACATCACTAATATATCGTAACGACCCAAAGTTTTTCAATGGAAATTCACTTATTATATTTATTTCATAAAATTACATGAAAACACAACATAATGAACTACTAAGTGATAAGTGAAATTTAAAAATATGTTTGTCACTTATGTGTTTGGAATTTCGAAAATCCGACACACACGGTTGTGTTCAAGATATTTCATGGAGTCTGATAAGAAATACTAATATACACTTATGAATAGTGATATAACCTAATTAATAGTAACCTCACCAATGATAGTATACAAATAATATTAAAGTTGGAATTACAATATACCTATGTTTTAGAATTAGTTAATTTATGTATTTAATCTTGTTTTTGATAATAAAATATGATTTTAATTAATATTTAAAATAATCATATTTAGAAAAATATTTTGATAAATGGACTTCATTTTTTGGATTCTACATATTAAAAAATGGTTAGGGTGAGTTTTTGATATTTTTCTGAAATACTGGAATTTTTTATGAATAGTAAAATACTGCAATTTACCATATATATACATTAAAAGCTAAATAAACTATTCCTAGCATCATGGATGATGTCACCACCCATGATTCTAATTCACATGATCCATGTACTATTCTTGGTCATGGAATAAATTCTATTCTTTTTCTTGGGAAGAAATAATAAATTAATTGTTATTATATTCTGAAATCCCTCCTCTCCTCCACAATAAAAACCCATGTGTCTCCCTATCCTCTCCACTCCTCTCAATCTCCAATATTTCTATAAATTATACCCAAATATCTCACCAAGGTCCTCCCCCATGTCCAAAATCTCTCAGAATCATCAAAATACCAAAACATATACCTTTAATAGGGTCTCAAAGGAGGAAGTCAAAAGAGGTAAATTCATGTTCCCAAATTTATTCTTTCATTTAAGTTATTCTCTATTTTATTTTTTTCCCTGACCTCCCTTAACCATAATTTTATGATAAATACAGTAACATAAAATTAATGGAATGTCTTCATTCAACTGTTATATTTCATTATCATGTCTCCCCCCCCTTTTATTTGAATTAAATGAAAGCACCGTTTGAGATGTGCTAATTTAGCACATTCAAGGAGAACAATTTGTTAATTTCTATTATTATCTTTAATTATTATCATGAAACCCTTTGGGTTATGGTTGAACCATATTATTATATATGTAATATATCCTATTTTATATTCTCTAATCTTTTGGTACAAATGGAATTAAGTTATAAATTAAAACACATTATTTGTAATCAAACACACCAAATAACGAAAACAGTTATCACTAAGGTTATATATGTAATAATTCAACATCACTCTAAGTAAACTAATTAAAATTAAAACAATGTAATATTATGGATATGAACTAATGAATATAACTTCAATTCATGAAAACCACTTTCATCTAGCATGTAATCCAAACATGAATATAAGTGAACCGATCTTTAAAGCCAAGTAAACAAATGAGCTCGAATAACGAAATTGAACCGTATAACTAATCAAAAAGGAATTTAATGAACTAAAAATGGTTATAGAAAATTAATAAAATATACAATAGGTTCTTTACTTATAAATTAATAATCCTAACTTGTTTATTCTGCTCCTTAAAAACAAGTGGAGAACACCACCACATTTAAGGTAAGGGATCCTCCCCATTTCTCTCTTAATCAAGGTTGTCCTCTATACTTTTCCTTTTTATGTGTACTAGAAAATGATGGGGTATGTTTGAGAACATACCCAATACCTCCTTATTGATTTATATGTGATTAGAAATCCCATTTCTCTCTCACCAATCCCTCTTGGTCACTCCCGACACCCTGCCGATAAAATCATAACAAATTCTACCTGAACATTCTTTTTTCTTTTGGGCTACCTTATCTGTCTTTCAAAATGTTATTGTATTATCTATCTATGTGAGTATTATGAATTATTTTTATTTGTACAATATTCTTATATCAATACCCTTTCATCGCATTCTTTTTGGTATATACATTATTTTTAAATATTCCCTCCTTATAACATTACGATAAGCTAACCTGTTTTAAGGGGACATCCCAAAATGTTTACCCAAGTTTCAAGTGCACTCTATCCTATGTTTTAAAACAACATTGTATTTATTAAATAATTATTTTTATTATGAAAAAAATCTTGGTTCAATTCTGGTTTTATATAAAATAATTTCCTCTTTTCTATTTGAAAATCTCTAGAGTGTTTTCCATAAGACCGCACAAAATTGTTTTAATACTAATTTTTCTAAAATACCTTTTCTGTATGTCTTCACTTATATTTGACACCACTTACCATGTTATAAGCCTATATTACCCTATTAATTACCATGTATGTTCTAATCTTTTCCAATCATTGAAACTTTCGTGATACTCACATTGGATATGTTTGGTGTCATGATTGTGGTACCCAATTCTTTCCATGGGTACCATTATGTTTAAGTATGTTTGATTATGTTTGATTATTTTTTTGGCATGAATATACATGAATATTCATGAATATGTTGAGATGGGTACACCTAGATAGAACTCCAATGCATTGGGTAAGGTTAAGACTCATGAGATACAATGTGAAATGGGATTGGCGGTTAGCCTTGACCCTACTAAAATGGGAAATGGGATTGGCAGTTAGCCTTGAGCCGTACTAAAGTTATGATATACGATTCTACTACATTTATATGATTCCATGTTTATATTATCCCATGTTTATATTAAATGATTTCATAAGTTTCATTATTTGGATATCATTGTGTGACACCTCTTAATTCATGTGCTTGAGGTGTATCCTTATGTTCATTCCCTTACTAGCCATTTTTAGCTCATCCCTTTGTTCATGTGTTCCCTAGTGTACCCTGTATAGATGTAAGGGCTCAAATTATGTTATGAGCTCATTATAGAGATTAAATAATGATGTGATTATTTAGCCCCATGTTTTATGTTATTTGTACCTAGTCATCCAAGACACTAGACATAACAATCCTTGGCTTGTACTCTGATGGTTATCTATGCTTGATATAATGAAATGTTTTATGTAAAAGTCTTGGGTCGCTATATTTGGTATCAGAGGATGGTCTAGTTATTTTTGGATATTAGGAATAGAGCACATTAGTGATAACCTTATGGATGAGACCAAGTATAAGAAAATAGTCCTAAATTTTGGTGAGTATAGAGTAAGTGGTTTATCAAGAAAATACATCCATGTCTGGATATGAGTAGGTAGAGGCGGCTCTGGCACAGATGTATCCTGCAGTAAAACCCAAAAACACTACTTTGAGCTAGACTCGAACGTGAACTAGTGCACGACAATAGACCTTGATGCTCTCTTGGTTGCGACACTCCCAAGAGATATCCTTTGGTAGATTCACAAGCTTAGTAAAAACCAGTATTAAGGGACAAAAATAATTTCATGAGAATGTAAATTATGAAATAGATCGAGGATAACAACGATATAATCCTAAGGAATCACAAGTGAGGATATACTTTATCATTATATGTTCATACTTTTATGTTCAATGTTTCTTTTTATGCTTAATAGCTAAGTATTCGATACATCTAATTATATGTTAATTTTATTAATTAATGGCGGGAAATATAAGAACATGTTTCAACAACCAATGTGAGAGGAAATGTAATGGTTTCCTTAATGAAATGCCTGATGCGATGGAAGTGGGTGCTCAAAACATCATGGCAGTACTTTCTCAGCTGGCTTGAGTTATGAATAATTACTTGAATCAGGTGGGAGGTCCCCCTCCTCCAAGGAAAGAACAAGTTTTCAAAGAAAACTTCATGCAGCAAAGGCCTCCCATGTTTTCGGGTCTTCTAATCCCCACCTCACAGAACAAAGGATTAACTCCATCAAAACGATTTTTATTGTCCTCCAGTTCTTATAAGAAGAGAAAGTTGTACTGGCAGTCTATCATTTTGATGGGGAAGTTGATCAGTGGTAGAAAATGATCATTAATACAACGTCCCAAGAGTAAATTGATTCCATTGAATAGGAGGATTTCAAAATCATTTTTTTCAACAAATATTTTCCTCGAACCCTCCATCTCATGATGGAAAGAGAGTTCTTTGGACTCTAGCAGAAGGAATATGAGTCCATCGGGGCATATGAGGTGAACTTTACAAGGCTTGAAATGTACGCCTCTAGCTTTGTCATGAACACCGAAACAAAGGTGGGTCTCTTCTTTAGTTGACTAAAGCTGTGTCTACTTAATGTGTTGGAACATTGAGACTTTGAAAGCTATTACAAGATTGTATGTTGTTCCCTCAAGGATGAAATGGAGATTGGAGACTCTCAGTGGTCTCCAGGGCATAGTGACAAGAAGCAGAAAATGGTGAACCACATGGGTGGTTCATCGAAAAAATCCCATAATAGAAAGAATCCTCACTTTACCCTATGCAATAATTATGGGAAGAAGCATCTTGGTGACTATTTCAAGGGAACCAGGAATTGATTCAAATGTGGAATGTTTGGTCATCTTGCCACGAACTAATTAAGGGATATGAAAAATCACACTAATATTGTTGAAGAATGGAAGGTTCTGATCAACACACAGCCAACAAAGTAGTGTTTTAACTACAAGGAGCTTGGGAATTATGCGAACAATTGACCTAAGCTGAGGGTTGTCAGAGGTAATCAGCAACAACCTCAAAGGAAACAAGGAAGGGATAATGCTATCACTACTGTTGAGGTGGAGTCGGAAAACGATGTGGTGAGAGGAATGCTTGTTATTCAATCAATAATATTGAACATACTATTTGATTCTGGTTCTACGCATTATTTCATATCATGAAAGTTTAGTAGAACTATTCAAACACCACCTCAAAATTTGGAGAAACATTTATCTGTGAGAACAGAGAATGGGGAAATTATCACATCCATGGTTCATAACTCCTCCCTAGTTAATGTTTGTTGATTGAACCTCCCTTCCAATCATTTCATTCTTTATTCAGTGGAGTTTGATGATATCATGGGCATGGATTGGCTATCATTGTACAAGGACAACATCAATTGTCGGTAAAAGGATATTACTCTTCACATCCTGAAGCATCCTCCTATTCTTTACAAGTGCAAGGTGGAAGATGCATATCCTTTAGAATCTTTATCTCAAGTTTGGATATTTCTTCCTTATGAGCATGCATAACTAGGTAAATTGATTATGACAAATGGGATAATCATTCTTGGAGACATGCCCATCGTGAGGTATTGCATGAATGTATTCCCCGAAGAGTTTTCAGGTCTTCCCCCGAACCGAGTGGTTGAGTTCTCAATTGAACTCATCCATGGATCTCTGCCAATCACAAATACACCTTACAGAATCTCCACTATAGAGCTAGAATAGCTGAAATATCAATTATAGGAGAATATGGAGAAGGGTTTTATATACCTGAGTTCTTCACCATGGGGTTCTCTAGTCCTCTTCATCACGATGAAGGATGGATCAAGGCGCCTATGCATTTATTATCATGAGCTCAATAAAATCACTGTAAAGAACAAGTATTCCCTTCCACTGATAGATAACATGTTCTATTATCTTTGCGGGGATAGTTATTTCTCTAAGGTGGACCTTCGGTCGGTATATCACCAAATAAAGGTAAGGAAGGAATATATTCCCAAGACTACCTTTTTAACAAGGTATGGACACTATTAGTTCATAGTGATGCCCTTCTAACTCATTAATGCTCCAGAAATTTTTAGTGATTTAATGACTATATTCTTTACAGATTACCTCGAAAATTTTTTGGTGGTCTTTATTGATAATATTCTGATATACTCTAAGAGGAAGGAGGAACATGAGGAGCATTTGGAAACTGTGTTAATGACATTGCGAAGGGAGAAGATGTATACAAAGTATAGTAAATGTGAGTTCTATTTGGGGGAAGTAACATTCTTAGGCATGTTATCACAGGGAAAGGGATATCTATGGACCCTTCCTAGATGAAGGCAATTGATGAGTGGTGGAGGAAATATTCTGTAATGGAGATTCATAGATTTTTAGGTCTAGCTGGTTATTATCAACAATTCGTGAAGAAAATTTCATGATTGTCAAACCCAATGACCAAAATTAAATGGAAGGGAGTAATGGTTTTTGTGACTGAGGAATGTGAATACTCTTTCAAGGAGTTAGAAAAGAGGAATATCACTGCGCCGGTACTCACACTCCCTTATATTGGAGAACAATTTGAGGTGTATAGTGATGCTTCTAAGAAAGGCTTAGGCAGTGTGATAATGAAAAATGATAAATTGATAGCATATGCCTCAAGGAATCTGAATATACATGAGCAAAACTATCCCACACATGATATGGAGTTGGTCGCTGTGATCTGTGCATTGAAAATCTGGTGGCATTATCTCTATGGGAAAAATGTGGTATATATACTGACCACAAGAGTCTAAAATATATATTCACATAGAAAGAGCATAATATTCCCCAATGAATATGGATAGAGATCATAAAGGATTATATCTACTAAATCCACTACCATCTTGGTAAGGCAAACAAGGTGGCAGATGCTCTAAGTATAAAGGAACCTAGATCATTATCAATGATAATAATTAAAAAGGATCCATTCTTCTTGGATTTTCAAAGTATGGACATGGGAACCATTAAGGGAGGAAAATAATAAATCTTTTCCCAAATGATGGCTCAACTATCCCTCTTAGGGAAAATAAAGGTTTCTTAAAGAATGAATCTGGAAATTCAGAAAAGGGCAGAAGTTGTTAAAAATGAGAAATCCTCCAATTTCAAAATTGATGAGGAAGGAGTTGTATGACTTGGGACATGATTATGTGTACAATCTGATCTAGACATAAAGAAGGAGCTATTGAATAATGCACATAGATCGACCTTTTTATCCATCCTGGGAGTACCAAAATGTACCATGATCTATGAGAACACATCTGGTGGGATAACATGAAGAAAGAGATTGCAGAATATATATCAAGGTGTTTGGTATGTCAGCAAGTTAAATCTTAGTGACAAAAGTCCAAAGGTATGATGTAGGCATTGCCTATACCCATGTGGAAATGGGAAAATTTTATTATGGACTTTGTCACGGGTCTCCTAAAGAAGTTGAAGGAAGATAATTCGATATGGGTTGTGGTTGACAGACTCACCAATACTTACCATTTCATCGCTATTCGGGAAGAAATCTTGCCTGAACTTCTTACAAAGTTATATTTGAAGGAAGTGGTGAGACTGCACGGTGTTCCACTCTCAATTGACTCTGACCATGATCCAAGGTGTATATCTAAATTCTGGAGGAGTATTCATCATGCTTTGGGTACTGAATTGAGTTTTATCAAGGCCAATCACCCCCCAAACAGATGGCCAATCTTAATGGACTATTCAGACGCTTGGAAATATGCTAAGATCATTCTATATATAATTCAAAGTTGTTTGGGACCAGCATCTCCCATTATTTGAGTTCTCATACAACAATAGATTCCAATCAAGTATTCAGATGGATCCATATAAAGTTCTGTATGGAAACCGATTTTGAACTCCAACCTGTTGGGATGAAGTTAGAGAAAGAGAGCTACATGGACCCGATATTGTTCAAGAGATGAAAGAGAAGGTTCAAGTCATCCAGAAACATATAAAAGCTGCTCAAAGTCCGTAAAAGTGCCATAATGACAACCATCGAAAGTACTTGGATTTTGACGTTGGAGATAAATTCTTCCTTCAAATATCTCCATGGAAGAGAGTCATGCGATTTAGTAATAAATGGAATCTAAGCCCATGGTATATTGGCTCCTTTGAGATCCCTAAATTCATATGAGTTATGGACTATCATCTTGAACTTCAACCAAATATGGATCGATTCTAATGATGTTTTCCACGTATCACTCTTGAGGAAGTACATACCCGATCTCTCACATGTACTAAATTCAGAGGTGGTGCAGCTAGAAGATGATCTCTCCTATGAGGAGTTGCGAGTAAAGATTCTCTATCATAGAGGTAAGGTTCTACGCAAAAATACAACCCATCATGTCAATGTGTTGGGGAGGAACCATATGTTTGAGGACGAAACATGGGAATTGGAGGATGCAATTAAGGAAAGGAACTTGCAATTTTTTTTGTCATAGTAAGTGAAACGAAATTTCGAGGGCAAAATTTCATAAGGGGGGAAGAATGTAACGACCAAAAATATTTCAATGGAAATTACCTTCCAATATTTATGTCATAAAATCACATAAAAACAAAAAATAACGAACTAACAAGTGATAAGTGACCTTTAAACATATATTTATCACTTACGTGTTCGGAATTTTGGAAATTTTGTATACACAGCTGTGTTCAGATGTTTTTTGGAGTCTGATAAGAAAAACATAATTTTTTTATTGAATAGTAACCTACCCTAATGAATTGTTACATACCCTTATGAATATTTATATACCCTAATGAATATTAACAAAACCTATAATTGTATAAAAATAATATTCATGATGGAACTACAATATACCTATGTTTTTGAATGAGTTAATTCATGTTTTAAATCTGGTTTTTTATAATAAAATATGATTTCAATTAAATATTAAAATAATAACATTATTAAATTATTTTTGAAAAATTGACTTCATTTATGGATTCTTCATGTCAAAAAATGGTTACGGTGAATTTGTTAGATTTTTTTGAAATACTAAATTTTTTTATAAATAGTAAAATACAGTAATTTACCATATATATACATTATAAGCTAAATAAACTATTCCTAGCACCAGGGATGATGTCACCACCCATGGTTCAAATTTAAATGAAAAATGTAATATTATTGGTCATGTAATACTTTCTATTCTTTATCATGGGATGATATAATAAATTAATTACTATTATATTATTAAATCCCTCCTCTCCTCCACTATAAAAACCCCCTTCACTCCCTTATCTTTCCACTCCTCTCAAGCTCCAAGAATTCTGTAAATTATTCCCAAATATCACCCAAATGTCCTCCTCCATGTCCAATAGCTCTCATCCTCCTCAAAATACCAAAACATCTCCCATTAATAGGCTCTCAAAGGAGGAAGTCTCAAGAGGTAAATTCCTCTTCCCAAATTTCCTCATTTCTTTTAAGTTCTTTTCTTTTTTATTTTCATTCCTCACCTCCCATCACCATAATAGAATGATAAATCCAGTAACATACATGTACTGGAATGTCTTCATTCTAGTGGTATATTTCATTATCTTCTCCACTTTCCCCATCCTTTTATTTGAAGGAAATAAAATCACCATTGAGATGTGCTAATTTAGTACATTCAAGGACAACAGTTTATCAATTTCTATTATTATCTTTAATTCGTGTCTTGATTCCATTTGTGTTATGGTTGAACTAGATTATTAAATATTGAATATATCCTATTTATGGTTTTGTAATTTTTTGGTACAAATGGAATTGAGTTATAAATTAAAACACATTCTTTGTGATCAAACCCACCAAATAACAAAAACGATTATCACTAAGGTTATTTATGTAATAATTCAATATCACTCTAAGTAAACTAATTAAAAATAAAACCTTGTAATCTCCTGTATATGAACTAAATAATATAACTTCAATTCTGGACAACCACTTTCATCTAGCATATTATCAAAACAAGAATATTAGTGAACCAATCATTATATCCAAGTAAACAAATGAGATCAAATAACCTAATTGAACATTATAACTAATCAAAAAGGCTTTGTATAAACTAAAAAATGTTATTAAAAATTAATTAAAATTAGAAGAGGTTTTTGACATAGGAATTAATAATCCTAATTTTTTAATTCCGGTCATTAATAACAAGTGGATAACACCACCAGATTTAAGGTAAGGGATCCTCCCCTTTTCTCTCTTAATCATGATTCTCTTCTATACTTTTCCATTTTATGTGTACAAGAAAGGGATATGGTATGTTTAATAACATCCCACATACTTCATTCTAGATTTATATGTGATTATAAACCCCCATTTCTCTTCCATAAACCCCTTTTGGTCACTCCTGACACCATGCCGACAAAATCATTACAAATTCTACCCGAACCTTCTTTGTTCTTTCGGGTTGCCTTATCTTTATTTAAAAATGGTGTTATCTTATCTATATATGTGAGTCTTATGAATTATGGTTAGTTGTAAAATATTTTTATATCATGACCCACTAATCACATTCTTTTGGGGATATACATAAATTTGAAATATTCCCTCCTTAGAACATTCCAATAAGCAAACCTGTTTTAAGGGGACTTCCCAAATTTTTTACACAAATTTAAAGTGCATTCAATCCTATATTTTAAAACACCATTTATCTATAAAATAATTATTTTTATTATGAAAACATTCTTGGTTAAATTCTGGTTTGATATAAAATATTTTCCTCTTTTTTATTTGAAAATCTCTATGGTGTTTTCCTTAGAACCGCACATAATTGTTTAAATGATAATGTTTTTAAAATACATTTTTTGTATGTTGTCACTTATATTTTACACCACTTACCATTTTATAATCCTATATTACCCTAGTAATATCCATTTATGTTCTAATCCATTCCTTTCATGGACACTTTCGTGATACTCCCATTGGATATGTTTGGTGTCCTGATTGTGGTACCCAATTCTTTTCATGTGTAACCTTATGTTTATGTTTAGTTGATTATGTATGATTATTTATGTGGCAAGATTATTTATGTGGAATGAATAATCATGAATATTTAGAGATGTTTGATCCCATATAGAACTCTACTGCATTGGTTAAGGATAAGTCTCATGAGATGTGATGTGAAACGGGGATGGCGGTTAGCCTTGACCTGTACAAAAATGGGAAATGGATTGGCAATTAACAGTGAACTGTACTAAAGATATGATTTAGGATTATACAATATTTATATGACTCCATGTTTATATGATACCATTCTTATATTAAATGATTTCATAAGTTTCATGCTTTGGATATCATTCTGTCATGCCTCTTGATTCATGTGCTTGAGGTGTATCCTTATGATCTTTCCCTTACTGGGTATTTTTAGCTCATCCCTTTGTTTATGTGTTCCTCAGGGTACCCTATGAAGATGTAAGTGATCAAAGGAAGTTAGGATCTCATTATTGATATTATGTAAAGATGTGTTTGTTATCCCCATGTTTTATGTTATTTGTACCTAGTCTTCCAAGACACTAGACTTAACGATCCTTGGCTTGTACTCTAATGGTTATTTATACTTGAAATAATGAAATGTATTATGTAAAAGTCTTGTGTTACTAGATCTATAAATACTATACTATGGAATTATGTCTCCAAAGATAGAACACTTATGTTACAGATAAATACAATTCCTCTGTGTTTGACTTCTCATTTTGATTTTTTATGTGGGTCATATAGTTTCTAATTGATTGAATATTTAAATATAGAATATATTTTTTTCAAAATTTATATGTTTTATTTTGATCCTATATGATAGAATTTTATTAATATTAGTAATTGTTTCTTTGAAACATGAATTTTTTATGAATATATAGGGATATGAACTACATAAATTTTCATACTATATTAAAATAAGAGATCTAGGTTAAGATTATTTTTCATTTAATTACTTTTAGTATATGTATAATTATGTTATTTTCTATTGAATACATAAATGATTATTATTTCATTTTGCATGTATTAATTCTTTTGATAGAGAAGGTTTCCATTTATAGAACCAATGTATAAATTCATATAGATAATTGATCATCCTTCCACTTATGAATAAATGTACTGTTGTTTTGGAGATATGAACTTAGTAATATCATTTGATAATATTATTTAGTGGTATATGTATTATTATGAATAACATAATAGAATTGTTAGATTCATACTATTCTTATAATAATTTTTATATTATATTGCATTATTTAGTAAATTATAATATTACAAATAGTTTATAACTCACTATATGTAAATGTTCTTACTATGACAGTTAAAAACATAAAACATAAAAAATAACCATTTCATAGAATTGGAAAACCTGTTAAAAATGAATAGCATTATTTTTCCACTTTATGAAGCTACCATAAGAGGTTAACTTGTTTTATCAAACCATTTATCTTTTTTACATATACTAATGTATGAAATTAATATTTAATTTTGTTAAATGAATAAGTATCAATACATTGGAAAACATTAATCACCATATTCCACCATTTTTTTACGGTGATGATTATTTATATTGAAAAGGTATAATGAAGACTTTTAGGATTCATAATATTTTAGATAATAACTTGATAATAAAAAAAGAATAATATTCTATATTGGGAAATTTCTAATTTATATAGCTAATAAAATGATCTGTATAATGTAAATTATAAATAAAACAATACACTTTTTTATGAATCATATAAATTATAGTTATATATTTTATATTTAGATATTGAAAATTATTTAGGAGAACGTTAATATCACAAATTTTAGAATATTAAAAGTGTTGTAAACTATAATATGTATGTTAAGTATATATTATGAAGGATTATATTCACTTTTGAGAGAATTAATTACACAAATGTATAAATGGTTTATGATAATTATGAATGGAAAAAAATATCATTTTTGGAATAATATTATGAATTATCAATTATTAGAGAAGATTGTCAACATACATATAATATAGTATGAGTCAATGTTTAAATCTATCATTGACACAAATAATCATATAAATATAAGACATGATGATCTCATTATAATGATAATTTAACCGAAGAAATATTTTACATGAGATTCTAAAATGGTAAAATAGGCATTGGGTTTGTTGTTTTTAATAAATTATTCAATGATAATACACCATTGGTTCTTAAATTAATTCATTCCAAGAATCATTCTGATGATTGAAATACATATATTTATAAATAGGTGTTCTACCAATTTTCAAAATGTATAGGTATAATATTCACGTTGAATTTTAAAAATGAATACTACATTAATAGTTATGAAATTGAATATGTTAAGTATAAAATAAAATAACATAATAATGATTCCACAATTTTTATCATTTTTCATTGTATAATCGTGTGGTAATATCATGGATGATTGTTTAGGAGGTAAATGGACTGTGGAGTCTAGAATATCCTCAATAAATCAAGTGGATAAATATTTTAATTTTTTGGATACCTAGAGTACTAGTGAAGATCCATATTCTTTATGTGATTCAAATAGTGATGATAGATTGAATATCACAAGTTTTTATGTTATAATTTCTATGAAAATAACTTTTTTTATGAATAAATTGACACTTAAATATATAATATGAATTTTATTCATATTATAACTTTCCATATTATAATAATTTATATGAAGAAAATTATTCTATATTAGTTGAGGAAGTATATGGATTTTTAATGGTAGCATGATGAAATTTTAAATGATTAATATCTGATCAAGCTATGGAATAAATTTATAATGATAGTGGGAATATTTCTAAAATATCATCTATATTGAGAGATAAATCTATATATATAACATTATATTTTCATAATATGGATGATGTAAAAAATAAAGTTGAATATTTAATGAGTTTGGATTATAATATTTTTTCAACAAGGTATAGGAATGATAAAAATATACTATTTATGAATCTATATAAAGAAAATTCAATAGAATAATTTCCCTCCCATTATTTATCCTTTTTGATCTAAATGATTGTGGGGAGGTCATAAGAAGAAAAAATGTGGTTTGAAAAATTGTCCATCATTCAAAACATATTTTGTTCATAAATTTTAAGAGATTGAAGAAGTTCCAAATGATGTTTTTAGATAGGTGTGTGATCAAATGATTTTGTTTTATAATACAATTGATATGTGTCAAGATTGTATAGAAAAATAATAATTTATTTTCATGGAAGAAGGTTCAGAACTAGTAGTCAAAACCCATGGTACATGGCTATGTGTGGTTCACATTGAAATACAATATAAGTATAGTTTCCTAATTTTAATAACACCATAAAAATAGTGGTTTTTACGAAATCAAATAAGCACTAATAATATATTTTATGATTTTATTTAAATTAAATATTAAGAGTATTCAATGTATCTTCCCCAAACATATTCATCTTCAAAATATCATCAATTTTTATATATTTAAAGACAAAATATAAAATGGAATTTCTTTTATTATTATATATTTCAATGAATAAAATTATATAACATTTTTTCATTGTGTATTTATCATAGAATATTTATTTTTTATAGCAATTGACTTCAATTCCAATAAATTGGAATTGGATTCATAATTTCTCTTTAAAACCTTATTTCTAGTACAAGGAAAATATAACCATAAATACAAATTTTGACGAATGATTATGGGTCACCAGAATTGTATATATAAATTGAAGTGGACCATTTTACATTGTTTTCAATCATTTAAAATAGATCCATTTTTTTGGACCATCGAAATTTTTATGTCTTTTGATTCATTATGGAATGGTTTTGATATATTTCTTCAAGAGATATTATTCAATGAATATTTTAAATGTTAATCTTAATATTATGAATTTTTGAAGGAAGAATAAATTAATTAAATTTCATATATTTTAGTTTTTCCACAACTATTTAATATGATTTATTTTTCTATTTAATAATAGTTCAATAATTTTACTCTAATAAATATTTTATTTAATTTTTTGGAGATATTAATGTTATGTATCATTCTAAAGGTCGAATAATCATAATTTCAGATATGTAAATAATAAAGACCAGTGGTCTACCTCCTGATAGAAAGTCTTTTTTTGATTTTTTGTAACCCTACTGATGTTTTTGGAACCTATATTAAGAAAAAAAATTAGATAGCATATTTCATGAAAATAATAAATTTTAAATAACGGGACACCACGATAAAAAATGAATATATATATTTTGTAGGTCCAAGGATCCTCAATTAATATAATAGTGGATAAGGACCCAATAAAAATTGAATACGTTTGTATTGAATATTTTCATTATGGAATGATAGTGATTAATTCTATCTTATTTACCATACAATAAATTTAGTGTATCTCTACATGTATGGTAATGTTGAAGTTTCTTCTATATTTAATAATTTTTTATAGTATTTTTATGGTAAAATTATAATACAAGGTGATGAATGACATTAGAACTCCTAAGGGTATAAAAATTCCATTAAATAATGAAGCAATTTGAAGAATGAGTTAGACTATAATTACATTATAATTTTTTTATTTAGGATGAAATTTATTTTTTGATCAATCAAAAAAACCTGAATAATAATATTTCTAAAGGAGATGTCTATATTTATGTTTCAAACAAAACAAGAAATTAAGGAAATTTTTATGTTGTCACGGATATTGAAGAGTATAATCTTTTTAGATACTTGTGATGAATATTCTATGGGGTAGATAATTTCAAATGGATTTGAAATGAAAATTTTTTATTTTAAAAAAAATATTTTATAAAGGAATTGAAGATAATATTCTATTGGTCTAACAAGTATTGAATTCAATTATATCATATAATAATTAGAAGAACTAAAATCATGATAATAAAATAATGATCATCTCATTGAAATTAAATTAATCAATATTAGTTCATTTTTCAATGAAGATAAAATAATATAGTCATAGATACTTCAAAATTGTAATAAGATAGTATTTTTCCCTAAAATAATAACTTAAAATTAGAAATTAATGATAATGATGATGATTTACTACAATCCCCTAAATCCATTTTACGGTCATCTTTTTGAAAAATTAGATATGTTATTAGAATTATAACAACCTTTTTTTATAGGATGTTAGTATTTATTTAAAAATATGTTAAGATAACTTCATGTCAGACATATACATTATCCATAGTCTCATCCATTAAAGGAACCGAAAATATGTTCCCTATTCATTATGATTCTGATAAGTTGAATTTGAAGAATTCATTGGAATATATCTAATAGTTTAGTTCAAAAGACATACATGAACCCAGAAATAAATAATTTGTCAATTTATTAAGATCTATAGGAAGATAAATTGGATAAATAGGTAGAATATATGTATTCTTTTAATCATGTATGTATTATGAATTTCACTCTATAAAATAATTCACATTAGGAAGGTAGGATGCAAGATGAAAATTCAATATTATAATCCAATAAATATTCAAATGAATATTATGGCGATGAAGATAGTATGAGGTAATATCATTTTGAAGATTATTTGTCTCCTTTAATTGAAAAAATATATAATTTTTCATAAGTTATGTTCATATATCCTGAAATTAATTCAATATTAGTTATTTCGTAATATTAGATAATGAATGAATAGGTAACCTGGTTGTAGTAGTTGATTATTGATTAGTATGTATAGATTTAGATAGATCTGGTAAAATTTGATAGAATGGTGAAATCCAAAATTAAAAACATTAGGTGAAAAAAATTATGTTAAATAGAATAATTATCTCATCATAAAAAAAATTAGAATGAATCTATTAAAATAAAAGTACACATTCTCCTAAAAAATCTAATGGTAATATGTTTAGGTTATAGATGCATGAAGAGTATAATTAAAAACCATACGAAAAAGATTAATTTCTCAATATCATTATACGTTAATTGATATTTAATTAATGTTATCTATTTCATTATATATTCAATTAAAAAATTATTTACTTATACTTACACTTATAATTTTGAAAAAACATAAAATGGGATAAATTTTGTGAAGTGTGATTATTTTATAGTTTAGGAAATAAGTTTTTTCTTATATAATACTTTAAGAGGATTAATTTCAAATTATTACATTTGTTTTATTTTTCCATAAAATCTTCCATGTGTTTATTATGATATTCAAAACTTCTGTGATTTCCAAGAAATTTCAATATTAGATCATTTCATTTCCTTATTTAAAAAATCACATTTAATTTATATACTATTAATGATTAAATGAGTTTTATAATAAATCTATTAATGAAGACCAAACATCAGAAACACATGTTAAAACTAGCTAATTTCAATGTATTCATATACTTGAAGAATTTGATGAATTCTTTATAAACCTCGTGAAAATATAAGTTTTACAAAAATCATTAAAAAAATGATTTTTAGTGATAGTGGGAAATTAAATAATCCTAGGGAGTTTTATATAATATTAATATATAATTAATATACTATATAATCAAGGTTATAATGATTAGATAACTATATTGTGTATTTGTACACTACAACTATTTTTATGTTCATACATTTTCCTTTTTTAATGTCTTCTTATAGCTTCTTATTTTTTAGGAATTTCTTTGCTAAACCCTTATGTTTCTAATTGTTTATATTTGATTACGATAATTTGTGACCGATATGAATAACGCATAATAACTACTATTCATGAACTTTTTAATGAATAATGCATTGGGATAAGTACATGGATGATTTCAGACACGAAATCTATTATGATATCCTTGGTAAAAGATTTTTATGTTTATATTTTCTGAACAAATACCAATATTGGACTTGATATTGACTCCATAAAAGAAGATCTAGGGAAGGATATTGATCTTTCAGTCAGTTAAATTGGGAGGATTATTCTTATAAAATTATTATATCATTTGTATCAATGTGTTGAGCATCCTAGCTATTATTTTTTTATGATGATTTTGGGATAAGAACTTAGTAAGTATTTAACAATAACATTTAGTTGTATAACTAGTGGAAAATTTGACTAAATACACATTCCATTATCATAGTTACAAGCCATTTGATAATGGATATAGTGATAAACACAGTCCGTTGACCAATTCTTGTTATATTGATTGTTATATCCTATAGGATATAGCCTTTGAAGATAGATATATATTTTTTCCATATGGATTCTTGTCTTTATGACCCTATCACCATGGTTATGTCTTGAGAGAATAGGGAAATTGACACAGAGCTACATATTTCCATGATCACTATAAAAATTATTATTGGATAGAAAAACAAAAACTAGTAATATTTTAACATTTATCTCCACTATCTGAATGTGAATACTATTCTATTATAATAATACAATGATTAAAAATATATATCCACCACAAACACATATATATGTATATATATTAATGTTTGTCTAAAATAGTTAATAAATTTATTTTATTATAATTATAAATGTATTCCATCATATACCCAATTTCCATTATTTTGAATGACCATGGATATATGATATCTTATCAATATTTTTGGGGTTAGGCCATGGATATAGGGGATTTATCCTATACTAATATACATGGCCGCCCCCTTCCCCCTTGTTATAAGGGATTTCATGTTCCTCTCACTATGGAATCACTTATCCCATATTGGTGTGGGAAGATCTAAGGCCACGGGTGGGGCTTCATGTTAGTTATAGGTTCATTCCCTCATACCAATACCCGTGACCCTGAATCACTTATGCCTATTGTGAATTTTCCATTCCCCTTCCATGAGAAGAGATTATCTTATTCTATCACTGAAAAACCTATAACAGTGGGTGGGCCTAACCATGAATATAAAGGAATTGCACCACATATATATCCTTTGTTGGGACCCTGTGATATATTTATGTTTCATATACTCATTTACCCATGCCAAATCCATTAGGTGGTTTTAGCTCCATGGATACAGCCAAAAATTTCTATTAGTATATATTGATTATCATATTGATCATCATCACATTGTTACATTTTGTTTCATTATTTCATTTCTTATTCAACTACATTATTTTATTTAGTTAATTTATATCATATAAATATTTTAGATTCAATTACTTTTATAATTATTTTCAATAGTAATATATAAGTAGTTACATTTTAATTATCAACATCTTATAGTGGTATAATTTATAATTTTTTAGAAACATCTACTCCCCCATAAAGTGTAACGACCCATTATTCATAATAATATTTTGTTCCCTTAATATGTTTATTATTTTAATATTTTCCATCAATACTATATAATTTAATTAATGAAGTGATTATAATTGAAATGAGACCTTTGGGATTTCTTCATTATATAATCATTGGTTTATTATGATTGTTGTTCTGTTTGAATATTTGAAATTATACCCTTAATATTATGATTATTGTTTATAAATATAAATTTTCATCTTTAATAAATACATAAACAGGAGTCAACGTCCTCATCCCCCAGACTTGGGCCATATGAATCTCATTTGTCAGAGCTTTGGAAGGAGGCAACATCACTATGATTTTCTCTGGACCAGGCCGAAGTTGTGCTTCAACATATTAATCATTAACAGAATCTCCTACAAGATAATTTCAAAATGATAGAAATCACAACTCGATGAATGTTGTCTGAGACACCCAAATACTCTATCACAATAGACCAACATACTTTTATTTCTTATGCAGGTGTTATAAGGGACTATGTAATGAGGCCATAGATTCATTGTGTAATCATTTTGTATAAATAAATTTTTTTATTATTATGTTATTTTCATTGAATATTATTTGTCAAATACATATAGGATGAATTTTTAAATGTTTTATATTATTGATGAATATTTATGAAAAAAAGTGTTTTAAATTTATTTTATACATTAAATAATTAATAATTTGAAATTATTTTCAAAAAATATACATATACAATTGTGATGATTAAAAAATTTGGTGTCTAATAAGATCAACATAATTCTTTGTAAATAATGAGTTATAAATAGTATTATTATCCTTATGAATATCAATATGACTAATTAAATAGTTATATAAAATTATTAAGTTTAAATATAATTTAGTAATTTTGAATGTTAGTATGATATAATAGCATAATTAAATAACTCTTCCAAATATTATTAGATATGTATTACTATTTATTCAGTTAAATTTTGATTTTAAATAAAAACTAAATATCTAATACTTTTAAAATTACTTTCATAAAATGGGAAAAATTTTAGAAGTCATAAAATTAATATTGGGTTAGGGTGACTTTATGATATTTTCATAAATTGTTTTGTATTTATGGGAATAATAAAAATAAGGTTTTTGAGTTTTCAGTGTGTTTTATGATATTATAATTGCGTATTATGTAATTTAAAATGTTCTCCAACTTATTTTCTTTAAAATATTAAATGAGGTGTCCCATGATTCAACTACCATAAGAAACTACGCTGGGAATGTCCATGGGTTTTCAAATACCAATAATGATGTGTCCCTTGGAAACTAATAAAATATTCCCTCACTTTTTCTATTAATACCAACCCATTACATCCTTACATTCATTTAAAATTCCTCCTCAACAATTATATAGTCTCTTTACCTCCCAATTAGTCCTCAAAAGGTTCCCTCATGCCCCCATTGTCCCATCCTTCATGTTTTTATGTTACATTTCATGGAAAGGGAACATTTCACCCTCATCTTTTAGTTGAGAATTATTTTATATTATGCCTTTTAATTTTCCATTTTATTATCCTAGGAGATGATATTATACACCATTATTGTTGTCCATATTATGTCAATGTTATGATAGAACCTTTTTATCTTGTTAACTAATTTTATTAATTTTTATGTGAAGTCGTTAGGCAGTTGAAGTTTAGTAAGGGAGTTATGAAACCTCTATTTTCATTTCAAGTTCTCTTTTATTTATTATGTCATTCAAGTTTCCATACCATGTACATATTTAAATTTTATTTTTTCTCTATAATGTATTATGATTCACTTAAAAATGGGCTAACCTAGTCCCCTCTCTTTTTAATTTCTTCTAAAACCATATTGAATAGTCATTATGCTGTACAGTTTTTATCTCATAATGACACTCTTTTCCAAAACAAATTATCTTATTTTAATAATGTTAATTCCCAAACCAATTTAATTTCTAGGTTTACTCATAAATACATAAACATGATACATTTAATTCGAAAATTTACATATCTAAAACCTTCATTACCTTTTCCTTGGTTATAATGATATGATGATCATGTTTTTAAGAACTTTTTAAACTATCACGATTTTGAAATAAATCACTTTTCTTTTATACTATAGGTGTTAATTAAGAAATAATTTATTATGATATATGTGTTTCATATATAAATAAGTGCATATTAATGGTTCTCCATAATATCTTTCCAATGCATTAGGCAATGAAATTGATCTCTAGAGATGACAAGTTTTATGAAACCTTGATGAATAACCCAGCTAATTTTCATGACACATTGGGGATGGACCGTGGTGATATTTTTCGTAATGTCTAAATTAAATTTTGTAGCAACATTTTCATGTTATGATACATGTGGTTTTATTTTTATATTCCACTATTTCCATTTATTGTGTCTTTATGTATTTCATCGTGTTATTTTTGATATCCAAAGAAAATAGCTTCCCTTATATACACTTACAAGGCCTTATGATCACCCTTTACATTGATGTATGTCCTTAGGTTATGATATTATGTCATTGTACAAAGGATGAACAAATTAACAAGCCTTTCAAGTGAATTATGATAATGTTTTATGTTTTCATAAATTATGTACCTTATTTCCATGACACTAAACTTGAAGATCCTCAATTTGTAAAATGTTATGCCATGTTTTGTAACAACGATATGGGATTATATAGTTGGTATCATAGGATAGTTTTGTTATTTGTGGAAATAAGGATATGAAAACATTATTAATAACCATATACAAATTTTTAAATGTAGGAAAACTTCTTTATATTTTGATGAAATATTATGTAAGTGGTTTTAAAATAAATAAATCCCTATCTAGATAGGAACATGTCGATGTGTCTCTAGAACAGATGTATCTTGGGGTAAAACTGATAAACACTTGTTTGAGCTAGACTCTAATAGAAACTGGTGGATAAAAATATGCCTTACTGAACTCTTGGTTAGACACTACTAGGGGATATGTCTGGTTAATCATATGATTTTTATGAATCATTAGAAATGATTTATAGAAAAATTTAATTGTTTTTAAAGAATAATATTTTTAATCAAGATGTTTTAAGACATAAAAATCATTTCTAGTTAAAATATTTGTAAATGAAATAATATTATCACTATGGTTTTATTCTTTTAGAACATGGTGGGAAATAGTAGGAATTGTAGCAATGCTGACTGCAATGGACCGGGTGTTGACAACCTTCTGATGGAATCCATAATCAAAACATTCATGATAACAATAAAGTAATTGATACAAGTTATTGGGAATAACATCCATCATGATGGGAGATATATTTCACCACCAAGGGGACAAAATAATTATTATTTCATTATGCGTTAATGACCGCCACCCTTTAGTGGATCAACGAACCCATTTATTTATAAATAGTGGATCAGCTCTATCGAGAAGATATTTTCTATGCTTTGATATTCAGAACAAGAGAAGGTCACCCTCCCTATTTACAGCTTATATAGAAAAGATAATTAGTGGTGATAACTAATTAGAAACCCTATGCCAAGAGTGGATGTTGAATCTATGGAGTTGGAAGAGTTTATAGGGATCTTCTTCAATAATTATTTCCATCATTCTCTGAGAACAGAAATGGATAATGAGTTCCTCAAGCTAAAGCTGATGGAGAATGATTTTGTTGGTATCTATAAGATGCACATCAATGAAAACCCCATTGCACCTCATCCTTTTTCATGGATCCTAATAGGAAGTTTGATAGATTATTTTGTAGACTAAGACTTTATCTACAGAAGAATCTTGCCAATTGAGACTATGCTAGCTATGAAACGATCATGCAGAGTGGTATGAAAGTAAAAGAAGAGTTCAGTGAGATGCAGTGTTCTCATAAATACAATTATATGAAATGATCAATGGATCAAATCATAGGGAAGAGTTTGATCAGGTAATATGAGTCATGAAATTACAATTTCCCTCATGTAATAAATGCGAGAAGAAACATTCATGGAACTGCCTGCTTGGAAGAGGTAATTGCATCAAATGTGGAAGTGATTTCCATATCACACGGAATTGTCATAGTTATTTGAAGCCTGAACTTCCCAACACAAATGTAAAATGGATGATGTTGGATGACTTACAAAATTTCCAAACATTCAAGTGTGGAAATCTTGGGAACTTTTCTATTCACTTTACAAATCTGAGGGTAGTGGAGGGGAATCACCATAATTCTCAAAAAACCCAGGGGATCAAGTCCATTATTTTACTATCACAATAGTTGATATTGAATCTCCAAATGATGTGGTGGAAGGTACTATTGTTTTACACTTAAAACTATCTTGTATTTTGTTTTATTTTAGTTCTGTGCAGTCCATTATTTCATCTATGTTTGAAATGAATAACGAATCAACCATTGGATTGCTAAAATTAGAGTTATCAGTCAATAATCCGGGTGGTATTATCCAAGCATCAATATTATTTCAAAACACTACTGTTTAATTTTGTGAGAATAATATTATCTAAAATATTTCATCAATTCCAATGTTATAATTTAAAATTATACTAGGGGTGGAATGGCTCTCACGTTATAATGCTAAGTTTAAATTTCAAAGAAAGGGAATCCCAATAGGACTAAATGGGAATCCTACAGTTCTCTTCCATGTATATATTCCTCAACACGATCTTACTTTAGAAGAACCTCTAATATCCTAATATATGTAGTTTATTGGTGAAGAAGAATAATTAAATTAGATTATAAGGATATAAAATTCCCCCATCATCAAGGAATTCATTGATGTATTTCCTAAGGATTAACTAAAGCCTCCCCATAATGAGGGGTGGTGTTCTCTATTGAAATCATAAAAGTAACTCTTTTGATATCAATGACCCCATATTGGATGGAAAATGTGGATCTGGAAGAATTAAAGAAACCACTCCCAGATCTTTTGCAGAAGGAGTGTATCTGATCAAGTGTGTCTTCTTGATGAGCACATGTTCTCTTTGTGAAGATGAATGATGGATCAATGATGCTATAAAATTATTATAGATAACTAAACGAGATCATAGTGAAGAACAAATACTATCTTCCTGAATTTATAACTTATTTGACCAACATCTTGGGGCTCAATTCTTGTCTAATATTTTCTTTCGAATTAGTTATCCTCAATTGAGGGTGTAGAAAAAATATATTCCAATAAATGCCTTTCCGATCAAGATATGGTCATTATAAGTTAGTTTTTATGGATTTTTTATTGACTAATGATCCTACTATTTAAATTGATTAGATAAATAATTGATTTTTGGAAAGGATTGTCAAAGGGTTATTTTGAGAACTCTATTAATGGAGAAATTTTTTTGAATATTCATCAAATGTGATTTTGGGTTGCAATAACTTTATTTTTGGGGAACATAGAAACTAATGAAGGAATCAGAGTTGACCCTACAAAAGAATAAGTGGTATATGAGTGGCCTCATCCTACAATAATAACTATTATTCATGGTTTCCTTGGATTATCAGGATATTATATGAATATTGTGAAATAATTCCAAGAATTTGAAATCCATTATCCATGTTAACTCGAAGAGAGGAAAAATTCATCTAGAAAATGGTGTTTGGGGAATGTTTCGAATAGCTGAATAGCATATTTGTTACTGCACCCGTCTAAAATCTGCCCTCATTAAGAGAATTATTTTTTATTTTTAATGATGCATCTCTGAAAGGGAGTGAGTGTGTCCTCATGAAAAATGACAAGGTGATTGCTTATGAATCTCGACAGTTGAAGACTTAGGAACTGAACTATCATACAAATGATATAGAGATTGTTGTGGTTATTTTTTCTCCATACATATGTAGGCATTATCATTATGGGGATAAGTGTGATATAAAAATATGCCATCGATGTTTGAAGTAAATTTTCTTACAAAAGGAATAAAACATGATAGAGAAGAGATGGTTGTAATTTCATAAAGACTATTATTGTTAAATTCATTATCATCCCTAAAGAGAAATCTAAGGAACTAATGCATTATGTATTAAACACCATGTAGTGCTATCCATGACTAGGATTACAAGAGTTCCCATGATCCAAGAACTAGTGAAACTATACATGGGAATTATATGGGAATGGAATTTTTCAATCCCAACCCAAATGGTTTCTTAATCATCATTACTAGAGATGATAAATAAGGATAAAAAGTATATCCTTTATTGTAGTAGAATTTTGAGGCTGTGAAGGATGGGAAGTTTCATGTGATCAATATTGATCAAGAAGGTGTATTGAAATATTTTACAAGACTATATATTCTAGCTATTTTTTAAAATATAATTAATCAAAAAATAAAGCTCATTGATAGAAATTCTCTATAACTCATTGAATAAAAAAACATTTATGGACCATCGGGTCAAAATTTGTGGGATAATATGAAAATGGAGATTTTTAAATATACTACAAGATGCATGGTATGCAAGTATGTTATGGTAGAGTGACAACATCATGTAGGGGTATTACAAACACTATCTATACAAGCATAAAACTGGGATAACGTCACTATGGACATTGTCACTAGTCTACTAAAAAATTTCATTGAAAATAATGAGATATTGGATATGGTAGAACATCTCACCAATCCTACCAATTTTATCTCTATTTAGGAAGATCTATCTCTTGATCAATACACAATGATTTACGTGAAACATGTGTTAAGGATGCATAGATTTCCATTTTCTATCGTATATGATCATTTTTTGAGGTTCACATAAAAATTATGGAGAAGTATTCAACATGCTCTATGTACAAAATTGAATTTCTGTATGGCATATCACTCCCAAACTGATGTACAATATGAAATTACTATTCAAACACTCAAGGACATGCAGAGAAATTTCTCAATGGAATTTATGGGATGATGGGATCAACATCTCCCATTAGTTGTTTTCTCTTACAATAATAGTTTCCACCTGTGCATTAAAATGGCTCCCTATAATGATCTATATGGGAAGTGATGTAGAACTCCTACATGTGGGGATGAAGCTATTGGGGGGATGTATATTGGGCCTGATATTGTGAAATAGATAAAATAAAAGGATCATGCCATTTAGAAAACAATTAAGTCTTCTCAATGTACTCAATAGAGATATATCAACAAAAAATGAAAGGACACACATTTTGATGTTGGTGAAAAATTATTTATTTTATATTTCACCTTGGAAGATATGCATTTGGTTTGGGAATAATGGGAAGATTATCCCTATGGACATTGGCCCAATTGAAATCCTTGTTGTGTAGTGTGACATCCCAAACTGAGTGCCACAAACTTGTTTCTAGATCCAGAAGGCCACATGCCCTCATGCGTGCCTCCCCGTTTTAAGGAGGGTTCCAACGAGTACTGAGGGTATGGTATGTCAGTCTTGGTTAGATTATGACCTTTTTTATCAGAATAAAACACCAACAGAAGAAAAAAACATATTCAGGTGAGGAATAATATAATTAACTATAATAATACCATGTCATATGATATTCCAAACAAGATAATACAATACTCAACTGAAAGTTAAAAAATTATATGACAATTCTATTGTATATTTTCAACAATAAATATAAATTTAAAGACAAAACAACTCCCAATATGGTCTAGAAGACCGTCTGGTTACCTCTCCCATACTCCAATCCCAAACAACAACCTATCCTAGGGCCTTTCCCTAATCATGTCCTGTAACAACAATGTCTACTCAAGTGCCAATCAGGTAGTCTGAATAGGGTGTGAGAACAACTCAATATGCCACCACTAATGGTGTCTAAAAAATGTTCATTCAAAACATAATGTAAGTTGTTTTATGAAGCAATAAATACAAAGCATAATTATAGAGTTTTCAAATTGCCATTTAATCTTTCTCATCACATCTGGAACAATTTCAATTATGGTTTTCCATTGAGTCATTATTCATTATTATCATTCATTTGGTGTTGAACTTCATGTCATGAACCTGAAATCAAATTTTTTATTTGTCTCCGTTCTTAACACTCCATGTCTCATTAGGTGTTGTTCATTATTCCAAACACCCAAAAATCATAAACTTGGATAACAATGGGAGCGAATTCCATGCCAATGTCTCAACATATAATCATTCTAGAATTCCATGTAAATATCCAAAAAATTCATCCTTTTAATCATTCATTAATTAAAAATAATTAGCCACATCATTCCATTACTAATCCAAATATTAGTTAAACATTTCAAAGGCCATTAGATAACTCAAAAATAAACTAATAACATATCCCAAAAATTAATTCATCAATTAAATAATAATTAAACAAAATTCTATTTCCAAGAATTAATCTTCACAACAAATTACCCATATCAAACTTCAACGTGTTATTATTAATTCTCATTATTAATTTTTCATTATCAACATCATGCACATAATTATTTCTCACAATTAATTATATTTATAGCCAAATATCATTTTAAAATTAATTTCCCCCAATTAATAATCTTAACACAATCCATTAAATATCTCAATTTCAATATCTCAATCCATTACCAATATGCATATCAAATTTTTATTTTCTCAACCTCCCTTTCCTTGTTCCATGATTTAATTTTCAATTAAACATCAAGGCAATCACAAGTCAATTCCCCATTCCTAATTTCTCAATTTTATGAAATCAATTGTCATGGGAAGCTATAAAACCCATAAACTCAAATTCACATATCAAATCAAAAACTATAGGAGTTCTATTTAGAAAAACTACCTCTGTTTACTGATGGATGATTGAAAAACGGATTTCCCCAAAATTTGAGTTGCACAACTTCGTCGATAAAGATCGGGATCTAAATCCTGGGAAATGATCGGGTCATTAATCCGGGCATTCAGTCTCAAAAACGAATTTATAATCTCAATTTAATCCCTTAAGAAGGCTCTGATGTCAACTATATTTTTAAATCCCTGTCCAAGGTCAAAATAAAAGAGTCTCAGGGGTTAGGTTGGTTTTAAAAATAAAATTTTGGAAAATTATTCCAGTGCACATAGTTTCCTAAGAAGAGGTGCATGATTAGGTAAAACCATAGAAAACCCATGATGTCCTCTCTTTCCATGTTTAAACAATTCGAACTATTTAGGTTCATAAGTTTTCAAACTATGTGAAAACCATATAGACTTCTCTATCCAGGTTTTTATTGTTTTCAAGTATTAGTAGCTCGGTTTTTCAAACCATACGCAAATTGTGCACAACTGATTATCCATTAGTTTATCATACAAACACACCCAAACACAACCCAATCAATCAATCTAACACAAGGAAACATACAATTTCCAAATTCACATGAAAACATTTCCATGATGACTCAATAAATGGCTGGTGACTTATAATCTCCACACCATATAAAAGCTCATCCTCAAGCTGCACTCTCAAACATCTCTGACATTTAGGACCAAAAAGATTGGTCCATTGGGCCCACATTTTTTCGTCACATTCCCATGATTTATATTGAACCCTTCTATGTTTCCATCACACATGAACGAACCAAAAAGTCTTTCCCTACAACACATTCTCATTGTGATCCATCACACCAATCAGACGCTCCTCAAAGGACGCATCAATCACAACGTCAACCTCTTCTTCATAGATAATATGAGATGGATCAGGGTGATATATCCATATTATTTACACAAGGAAAACATCATTCATATCAATGAATTTATGTAGAATGGATAATCGGTACGCTATTCTCCTGATTCTCTTCAGCAACTCAAACGGTCCTTCAATCCTAGGTGCCAACTTGTCATGCCTCAATATCCTATGGTGACCAAACCAAGGTGACACCCAAAGGAATACATGATCAGCCTATGTAATCTCTAGGGTTTGTCTCCATCTATCAGAATACGTCTTATTCCTCATTGAGCCATATCCATAAGTTTCCAATTCAACTTCACTTGCTCTAATTTATACTAAACAAGACTTATCCCCAAGACATCTGACTAACCCTCTTATAAAAAAAATAGGTGTGATATATAAGGTATACCATATTTTTCTTCCTATGATTCCATTTATATAGTTTATAGATAAATTTTATTTTAGGGTAACTCAAATAGATCCTTGTGATTCTCCCATGAAGCACAAATGTCAAGAACAAATGCCCACATCATATCCTCTAACACTTGTATTTCATGCTCCGACTGCCCATTTGACTATGGGTGGAAGGCCATACCTAACAAGACCAGTGTACCGAGTACCTTATATAATCCCTTTCAAAAGTGTGAATTAATGAGAGAATCACAATATGAAACTATAGTCTCTTGTACCTAATGTAAATGAACTATCTCTCATACATATGGTTCTCAAAACTATTAAACTATAAAGGTCTCCCTGATAGGAATGAAATGTGCTACCTTCCTTAGTTAATCCACGACAACCCAAATTATCATGAACTTCCTTCACCAAGATGAGGGAATGTACAAATAACTGCCAGACCCTTCTTTATTCATGTTAAATGAGAGATAATGACCCTTGAGTCCTACCATCAATTGGCACCAGAGTGAAAACTATCACCAAGGGTATAAAATCACATGTAACATGGAAAGAATTACACTATTAAAGAAAAATATCAGGAGATAAGATGGTAAATCTCAAATAACACAAATAAAAAATGTAAAAGTGATGCCAAACCCCATATTTTTTACATGGATAGTCTAAATAATGTGCTTTAAAGTATAAGTAATCTCTGATGAAAGTACCAAAACAACGAAAAATAGCAACGGAAACAATCACAATGCCTGAGCTAGTAATGTCTGGCATGGTACCCAAATTCCTCTTGGAAACATGGATGTAGTTTTATATACATAGGGTGAGTATACTGGTATACACAGTAGGGAAAGCAAAAGCTCATATACACCAGTGAGGATGCATTCTAATGTCCCATTAGAAATAGAGATAAAACATGTACCTATCAAGGAATCTATCTACCTAGAATAACCAAGGCACACTCCCCGAATAACTGAGGGCTGGTAAAGTAAATGTAATAACACATAGAAGTTTGGGTACCCTGCATTACTATCACACTAGTTATTTAAGACATCAAACAAATCATAACTCCCTTATAAGATCACATGTAGTCCTATAACTCCCCAACACCACCCTTATGGGATTTCACAACCACGCATCCCGCCCAAAGACACCTGGGCCACCACAACCACAAACATCCCCTTCGATATAAACCTAGGCCACAATAACCATTTCCACACCCAATGACACATGGAACTCTTCCTGAAGATAGTGGGTAAATAATCCTGCCTCCACACACCTGGGACAACAACTACTACACGCATAGCTAGAAGATTCTTGGGTCATAATGAACTTTATTCCACTACATCATGCCCAAAAATTCCTGGGATACTTGGGGTAAGGGTAAAAAAGACATAATAACTAGCCACTCATATGAATGTACAGACACCCCCCCCCGTATAAAAAGGGAGTGATTGGAATGAATTTCTCAACATGGTTGGGGTGTGAATAAAAAAACTAAATTTATACCTATATTTGAAAATGAATTAATACCAACCTAAGGGTTTAGAAACTAGTCAATACCGAAACACCGTCATTAATATTCATAAATGCACAAAATCACAACAACCACATCTAGAGAACCACCCATTTTGGTTAATAGTTCTCCACAGAACCCAATCCTGTAATCATGATCAAGTGATTTTTTTGGAAACAATTCTTCTCTGCACGGAAACTAACATGCACATACAAAAGTCAAAACATCTATAGACTCATGAATAAAACAACCAAACATCAATTTAAGAATTAAAACATGGTTCTCTTGTAAATTCACAACAAAAAAGGGATCCATGAGATCCCTCAAAGTAATAGAACCAAACCAAATCCCAACATAAGTATTTCACGACCTCATATACACAAACAAAAAACTGAAAAATAGGGGATCCCATCCCCATCCACGTCACCCAAAAGCATCAAGTAGAACAACTGTTCATATTATCTTAACAGAGAAAGGGAGTTTTCAGATATAACCACACCATTTATAATGTTATTTCTTTCTGTTTGGTTAACAGTGGTGATCAATCATGGAATCTTATTCATTCAGAATCCATTTAATCATCGATGATTACATGAATAACCAGTGTACATGTTACATCCATCTAATCACAATATTATAAAGAAAAAAAGGTTCATTATTGTGCTATAAAGTTCCAAAAATGTCCATGATCTTTAGTGGGAATAATCCCATACTATTCAAAACATATAAATAATGATAAGTATATATAGGATCATCGTCATCAAACAAACACGTTTATTCATTAAATCCCATTATTATCATTGTTTTGCTTTGGTTTCATCCAATCCCCAGGGAAAGATTTTCATACCAACCCCATGTGATACACAGTAAATAGAGATGAAAGAAATATCTACTTTTATGATCAATGATCGATATTTTCTACAATCCCTTTGAACTAGGGTTGCACAACATTGATAGTAAGAAATCTATGGTATCCAATGTTGAGTGGTAAGGGCTCTAACATGGGTTCATGATTCATCTGCAAAAAATGGATTCCATGCCCACTAAGGAAAAGAAGGTGCCAATGAAGATGGAAAATTTGTGTGTAATAAAAGGCAAAATCCTAGAGTTATGGGATATGAAATCTCAAACTACTTAAAAGGCGGATCATGGTTTCACCATGGGGTTGGGCGGTTACAAACAATAGAATTAATTGTAATTTAATGATTTTCTGTAGAGATGGTGAAGATAATGGCTGTGAGTTGATAGATATTATCTAAACAGAGAATAAACCCATGTAAGTGGAGAGAAGATGGAATGAATGGGGAAGGGTGTGACAATAAGGAAAATTGCCACACGTTTTGGTAATTAAAGCGTCATCTGACTCATTGGGGTTAAAAGAAAATTTACTAGATTTAGAAGGATTTAAAAAGGTTATTAAATTTTTTTATGTAAAATGATGCATTAAGAGAGATGAACTGGAAAAAAACACGATAAACTGGAAAAAAAGGCAAAGGGTGGGACACCGTTTGGTGAGACACGGTAACAGAGCAACCGTAATAGTTCGACTATAGTAGAGACACCATTAGTGGTTCCACTGTTTTGAATTGAGACCTTGAACAGTGGAACCATCATGGTACCCCCATTACAACTCCACCATCACGACACTATCATGACCGATGCCACCATTTTAGTGGAACTGTTTGTTGGAACTGAGATATTTGAAAACAACATAATGAGACACTAATGGTCTCAACGATACCTAAAACACCCGAAATTTGATAAAATAATGGACCATGAGGGTTTGGGACATTAAATCAACTACCTATAACAAAATTAACTTTTTCATGAATCCCAGAGTAATCCCAAAGAAAATAGAGGAGTCCAAACAACCACTTCATAAGATACCTATCAGGGGAAAACCACCCTAGAGTTATTAAAAGGCCGAAACAAAACTCAATATCCAGAAACACCACTCCCTCATCTAGCTTCTGATCAATCACGGATACCCCACCACTCATCTCCCCCATGTAACCACACACAAAAATAAAGGTCACACCATCTAGAAATATGAATTTGGGAGTCCCTTCACCCATGTCAAGATATAAAACTCTTTGGGCATCACTTCTCACCCACACAGATTTAATCACCTCCACTATAATGTGTCTCGATTAGGGATCAGGCCCTCCTCTCTCCATGGTGAGGAAATTTCACACAAAATTAGAGAAAAATAACAAAAACCCATCTCATAGTTAACAAGGTCATGAACTACATCACTATCATGTACAAAACAACACCTAAAAAAGATCAAAATAACTACGGGTAATGGGAACCCATTTCCGCCTACCGTTCCCAAGTACTCTCCTAGTGGACACCATGCCTCCATAACATATGAACCAAGGGAATGGTTCATCCAAGAATAACCTTCTCCTCATGATCCTCAATTCTCACTGGTCACTCAATGAATGTCATATCCTACTTGATTCCATCATTCCCAAGTCGAGGATGTGCGAATCATCATATAGATATCAAAAGAGTTGAGGCACATGGGAGACGTTGTGCACCCTCAATAGATTCAGTGGCAGTGACAACTTATATTCTACATTTCAGACTCGATGAAACTCCTCTAATGGTCCAATAATCAAAGGAGAAATATTACACCCCCTGCCAAGCCTCTATTGCCAGCACAGAGGGGAGACCATTAAGAACCTGTGGTCCCCAACCTCAAACTCAAACGGTCTCCTCCCATGATATACATACAAAATCTTCTTATCCTGATCATCCTTCATCATCTCTCATATAATCTAAACCTTCTTTTCATTCTATGCATCACCTCTAGGCCAAAAACAACAATTTTAGCAACCATTGTACAAATCACAGGTGGACAATACTTTCTTTTGTACAAGGTTTATAATGCAGACATTCCTATGATTGAGTGATACCTATTGTTGTTGGGAAACACTAAAATAGAAGAGTTTCATACCCATGATCACGGGATGTTTGAGACACATACATGTAGCTTATCTTCCAATGTCTGGATGGTATGCTCTGCCTACCCATCTATCTAGGGGTGGAAAGATGTTCTGAGTTATAGATTTGCTCCCAAAGCATGTTGCAATCCTTTATATAATCGTGAGTTAAAACATTTATCCCAATTCAAGACTATAGACCATGGAACTCCATGAAAAAACACCATCTCATCCACGTATATTTGTGATAAGGAATCCACCACACATGACCCATTGATATCTAGGAATTGAGATGATTTCTTCACATAGTCCACTAATACCAAGATAACATCACAACCTCATTGAACCTTGGGTAGTCCTATGACAAAATCTATCGAGATGTCATCCTAATTCCACATAGGGATATCTAAAGGTTGTAACAGACCTCTTGGCAATATGTGTTCAACCTTCACCTGCTGAAAAATTAGGAATGTTTACAGAAACATTGCCACTACCCACTTCACCCGAGGCCACCAATACTAACACCTCAAGCCCTGGTAAATATTGGAAACATCAGGGTGTACCTCCAAGGGTTTTCATGTGGAACTCACAGAGAACAGTCTCACCTATATCCATCAGGAAAAATATTTTTCCATGAAATTTCATCAGATTCTGACCTTCTTCTGGCCATCCTTCCAGATAATTTCCCTATCTAACATGATCATGAATCACATCAGCCTCAATGTCTTCCCACTAAGACTCATCCACATACAGCTCCAAGGAAGACTACACTGTCATTTGAAACAGACATCCCCTACCATCATCCACTCCTACATCAATGTGTATGGATACCAACTCCTCCATAAAAGCATTAGCCATCACATTGCCTTTCCTAAGGTGAAGAATATCTGGAAGATGTAGTACAAAATAAAATTCATCCAACTTCATTTCGACATGTTCTTATCTTGATTGGAGAATACATAACTCGTTCTCTTGTGATTTTTGGAGACACAAAGCATTCTCTTATGAGGTAATCCCAGCACAAATTCAGCACGATCACAACCATTTCATGCTTAGTATCGTGGGTGGCATATTTACAACATTGGGATGTAACTACCTGGACCCTTAAGAGATCACTCCCTATTTTTTCATCATCACACACACCAAGCCATGTCCAGAGGCATCATAGAACACTTCAAATGTTTTCCCTTCATCTAGAAACAATATCATTGGGGCACTGACCAGCATCACCTATATGTAACTGAAGGCTGCCAAACACTACTCTATCTATACAAAATCATGGTTTTTCTTGGTCAAGGCTATCAATGGTGTTGCAACGCGAGATAATTTGGACATGAACCTCCTATAGTAACATTCTAGACCTAGAAAACTATAAACCTCTACCACATTATTGGGTGATTCCCAATAATTTACCACTTTTACCATAGATGGGTCTTTTGTTATTCCCTGTCGGGATACCACATGCCACACGAAGTGAATCTCTTGTGTACAATACTTTCACTTGGACAACATCCCATAGATATGGTGGTGTCAGAAGACCTCTAAAACCATCCTCAGATACTCAGTGTGATCCCACATTGATATTCATTTGATAAGGATGTTGTCAATAAAAATGACTTTGAACTAGTCCAGATATTCTTGAAAGACGGAGTTCCTTATCCCTATGAAGATAGCTGCAGCGTTCGCAGTGTTTAATGGCATGATCCCAATGTCGATGTGCCCATATATTCACCTAAAAACATTATTCGAGGTGTCACCCACTTTCATAGTCAACTTATGATATCCTGAACATAGTTCTATCCTCAAGAAATATGGTGTTCCCTTTTACTTGTAAAAAAGGTTGTCAATCCATATGAGGGGGTAATGGTTCGGGATTGTCACCTGATTCTATCTCCATAATTCTACACATGTACTGAGACCACTATCTACCTTCTTTGTGAACCGAATTGGATCACCCCATTGGGATGTTCTTGGAAAAATAAATCCCTTCTTCATCAGTTCATCAACATGGATCCGTAACTCCTGCAACTCTGAAAGTGTAATCTGATAGGGAGCCATCAAAATCAGACAAGCACTAGGTTTCTAGTCTATTCCGATCTCAACATCACGTCGAGGGGTTAGAGACACCACCTCTCCAGGGTAGATGTCCAATAAATAACTAATTATTCCTAATACATCCAAAATCTCTATATCTTCATACACCAGGGAATTCTCAACTGACAAGGAAAAAAGGAGCTCCACTCACCGACTGCCCTCCCGGAAACCTTTCATGCCAGAGAAAGTTGCACATTTGACTTCCACATCTCAAAGAAATCATTATCTAGAAGTAGTAAATAATGTAATACATAGGGAAATTCTATTCTATATCTAAAATGACCTCATATGTATGAATCTACTGAAAAAACGTTCCCCACCAGACTGATGTTTCCCCAACATCCATCTACATCCCTGTCAAAGATTAGACAAGCAGGTATGACCCACTAACTAGCATAACTAATACCACAAGCACATGAATCCTCTCTGTATCCAGACCTAGTGCATATACTAGACTGGGTGAATCAATGGATTGTGAAGCTCTTAGATCAAACTAAGAATAATCAAGGGTACTAAACATGATGATCATACCTCGAATGACCTCTATCTATTGTAGAACTACCACCTCTAGAACATAATAATGCCCACGACTAACTCCTATGTCCCTTGGATATAATTTTCCTCCCCGATCATGCCCTGGTGAAGATCATTGAGGTGCGGCCTGAGGTAGGCCTCCTCTTACATCGTCTACTCTCTGAGGAGCGAGATCTATTTTCCCTCCAACTGCTTCTGAATGGGGACGACTAGACGCTACTACTTATGAGGAGAAAACTAAACCTAACTACCCCGATTGTACTGTACTCAGTCCGAAAATGATTCTGAAAGATCCCAAGACTACCCATGATAATGAATCTCAGTCCTAGGCTTGTTGAAAATGTAGAGGATGATAAGATTTATACTGAAAATACTGGGGTGTGATCCCCTTCAGTGGAATCCTAGAAAGCCCTGAGGATGGAAGGATGCTACTAACGATCTTCCCCTTAAATAAGATCTACTAGATCCCCTCTCGTGGAACACCTCCCAGTGTGTGCATCCTCTCCACCACATCATCCTTCTTCTGATCATCTAATTACATATGTATAGTGAAGGTATTAACAATGTATTTCATCGAGGGTCGGAGTACTATCTCTAAGGACCCAACATGCGACTCCTTATCTAAAAATTCACCCAGATAAAAAAAATGAGATCCATGAACATGATTCCCAACTCCCATAATAACATACTACCCTACTAGTGGTACAATAACTCCTAACTCTTATCATCCTTCACTGTGGAAGAGTGCAATTCTGTCTGTAACTCCCTCTCAAAGTCAGTCCATGATACCTCAGCCTCCCAATTCTCCCATAGATTGAACATTCACCATTGGAGCATTGCTCCCCACATCAAGATTATGGCTAGAAGATCCCAGTACTTAATCAAAACCCAGTTCAAGATGAAAGATATCACCAACACCTCAAGCACGCCCTCTGTCTCTATGTCCGATATGCTACCCTCGAAATTCCTAAGGGTCTACTGGTAAAAGGAATAAAGTTCCTTCTTCCATGGTCATCATCCTCCTATTTATCTTTTCTCTACTGATCATCCAAATCTTCTTCCAGATCCTCGATCACCCACGCTACTCATGATTTTTGTCTTAGTGCCATAATTGTAAGGTAATCAATGAAATGCCTAAGGCTGAGTAGTGTAAAAGATTTATTTTAAATTTTTCATAAACTTGTTATTCATTTTAAACTCCCCAAACACCCACAACACACAAGAAAGCAGGTGATTATGATGCATGTTCATTTCAAAGGTTCTGTACACTATAATCAATATAGCCTCAATTGGTCGCTTTAAATGTCCAAAGTCCTTACATCAGACCATGGGGGGACTTAAAATTCTATTTCCTCACCGGTATTCCTTGGTCTATTTCATGCACAATGATTACCTAAAACTATCTGCCTGCCATCACTTGTAATCATCACTATTCCTAAGTCTGAACTCCATCCTATCTCTCAACCATCACCTCTAATACTATTCTGTCATGACCCACATTCACCAAGATAAGGGAAGAGACCGAAAACTACCAGACCCATCCTTATTCATGTTGAAGTAGAGGTAATTACCCCCAATTCCCACCTTCAATAGGCCCAGGAGTGACGACTAGAACCATGGTTTTAAAATCAATCCTAATATGGAAGTCATTACCCATTTTATAGAAAAATATTAGGAAAAAGATGGTAAATATTAAACTCCAAATACAAAAAGTAAATTTAAATCCAAAACCTCATATTCAACATTCGTGTTTAAAATAGTGTGCTACAATATATAATAAAACTATGATGAAAAGTACAAAAAGAAAGAAAACGGTAATGATAACTATCCCAACGTCCATGCTAGTAATCTCTGAAATGGTCCTCAAAGTCTTCTTGGAAACCTGAATGATGTTTTATATACTTAGGGTGAGTATACGGGTATAGTCATTAGGTAAAATGAAACAATATTTTCAAAAAAATTGGAGGCATTCTAATTTCCTGTGAGAAATAGAGATAACCCAAGAACCTAGAAAGGAAATTATAAACCTAGCAACACAAAGGTGCACTCCCCAAATAACACATTTTTGGTAAAGTAATAGTAATAACACAATGATGTTTGGGTGCCCTGCACCGCTTTACAACTGGTCATTTATGACATCCTACACATCTGACCTCCCCCATAATCCACTAAAATCTTACTGCCACCCCAACAACAACATTATGGGATATCCTAATCATGCATCATGCCCGATGCCACTTGGGCTACCACAACAACACATATCCCCCCATAGACACCTTGGCCAAAACAACAACATACATCCCTATTCACAGACACCTATGGAACAACAAAAACTTCCACACCAAAGACACCTCAGCCTCATCCCGAAGAAACATGGGAAACAATACTACCCATACACAACTGGGGTCAACATCCAAAACAAACATTTCCTGATAATTCTTGGGCCATAATGAAACTTAGTAAATCATAGTCTTCCTGAATGATCTTGGGATACTAGGGAGGGGGATAAAAAAGGAACTAACATCCATCTATTCATAATAATGCTATGAAAAACACCCCCCCCCCCCATGAAATGGTGGTGTTCATTATGAAGTGATCATCATTGTTGGGGTGTTAATAAGAAAAATAAGAAATAAATATATATGTATAGTTGAAAAAATCACTCATCCCAACCTAATGGTTCTGAAACCTACCCATGCAAAAACACTATCCTTAATAATCATACATGAAAACATGTACATCAACCACAACCATAACAAAAAAAATATCTAGAGAACAATTCATTATTAAACCCATTATTGTTATCATGATTAATCCGTTTGATATTTAATAATCCTCCACAACTGGGAAAAAAACAGGCTCATCCAAAATTCAAATCAACTTTGGACTAATGAAGGACATAGCCAAACAACTATTTAAGCATTCACACCCAGTTCTCATGTAATGTGAAAAAAACAAACGGGATATATGAGATCCATCAAACTACTAGAACCAATCAAGCCCCAACATATGGCCCCACACAGACATAGATCCAAAAAACCAATTAAGCAACAGGTGATCTCTTTCACATCCATGTCACCCCACAAGAATCATGTAGAAAAACCATGCTTATTAAAAGAATATAGCAAGGTTGTTTTCATATATAACCACAACATTTATAAAGTTCTTTCATTATGTTTGGTTAACCAAGGTGATCACATAAGGATTCATATTGATTTGGCATCCATTTAATCAAAAAATACTATTTGATTAACCAGTTTCCATGTTATATCAATTAAATCATAAGATTATATAGAAAATAGAGGTGCATTAGTGCATAATAATGGAACACCAACAACCATGATATTCCATATAAATATTCCTACATAATTCACAACATATAAATGATGATAAAATTTTACAACAACATCATCATCAAACAAAAAACTTCATTAATTAAAAAATTATAATATTATTTTAGGGTTGGTTTCATCCACACCCCAAGGAATCATTATCATACCCACCCCTCATGATACATAGTAAATTTAGATGATGTAAAACACTAATTGGATGATCAATGATCAAATTTTTCTTCTCTCTCCAATAACTAGTGTTGCACGACTTGAAGAATAATAACTCCTACGTATCCAAGGTTTTGTGGGAAGGGATCTTAGAAGGGTGAATGATTTGTATCCAATAGAGTAATAACAAGTGCACCAAATAAAATAAGGGACTACTGATGAAAGAAAATATCTATGTGATAAAAGGACAGATCATGGAGTTATAGGATATGAAATATCGACCTGGTTAAAAGGTAGATCGTGGTTTCACTACGTGGTTGGGTGGTTACACATGATGTAATTAATTTTTATTTAATAATAATCCTCGGAGATTATGGAGATAACAACTTTGAGTTAATAGATATCTTCAAAATAGAGAAAACCCCACATTATATGGGTGAATATGGAAAGCACATGGAAGGGTGTGACACTAATGAAAAAGGCCACACGTTTTGGTAACTGAAGGGTCTCCCAATACATGGGGTATTAAAACATCTATTACAAGATTTAAATGGAATTAAAAAGGATATTATAGCCATTTTACATCAGAAGATATGTTATGGGAGAGGAACTCTAAAAAAACTCAAGAAACTAGAAAACATGCCAATGTTGTTCCACCGTTTGGTGGGCTACGTAATGGTGCCACCATAAGTAGTGTCACCATTTCAGTGCGTGACAATGGTAGTGCGAGTGTGACTTCTTACACCATTTCAGTGGAACAATTTGGTGGAAACATGATTTTGAAAAACTCCGTTATGATCCACTAATGGTCTCTAGGATACCTCAAACACTATAAATTTGGAAAAGTAATGGACTAGGTGGGTCTAGACCATTAACCAAATAGAATCATTCCTCCTAAGTGTCTTTGGAAGTCCTACCATAAAATAAAGAGTCGTGTCATCCCACTTCTATTCTAGAATAGGCAATGACTGCAATATTCCTCAAGGTCATTGATGCGCTGCCTTCACTTACTGATGAGTGAAACTTCTTATTACAAACCTTGCTACCTCTTTTTTCAGAACTAGCTACCAGAATGGTAGTCATAATTCACTATAAATATTTTCACCCTAGTATGTACCACACTTTTTGAGGCATGAAAATATCACATGAGTTCCTCTCACATACATGTAGGCACAAAAACCCAATATTCCACATAGATGATCTCATCAACATATATCATCCAATTTTACGGTGTCTCTCAACCTTCAATGCATTACATTTAGGAGAAACTCTCATGATCCTCATACATCAAGTCCTTATTCTGTATCAAGAGTGTGGACACCACTACTACAGAAACCAGAGTCATCATCTCTTGACTCTCTTAAACAACCACATGAATTTCCACTATAAAAGTCATCATCTTGCACTCTGCACCTAACTCATATACCAACTGAGTCTGACCTTTTCTGCTCATGTCATCAACCAAAAATATCACCTTTCTAAGTGTATATTCCTATTCAAAATAAATGGACTGTATATACTCTTACCATCTTCGCTACCATAGATTCAAGTTGTGCTCTGAAAATATAAACTTCAAGATTTTGTGATCTGTAAAAACAATAAACATTTCACCCAAAAGATTGTGTCTCCCACACTTAATAGCATAAACGACTACATCCAACTCGATTTCATGCTTAGTTTAATTCTTTTCATGTGGCCTTAATTGGAAAGACCCATATTTAACATATCAATCTCCTTTCATCAACATGGATCAGATTTTGGTTGTAGAAACATCTCAATACGCCATGTCATCTTCACCCTACTCCAGTAAGATCAAAATAGGTGTCAATTACAAGTGCATCTTCAACTCCTAGAAAGCATTCTTCAATTATTATATCCAATAAAACATATAAATTTCATTTCCGAAAATAAAAGTGGTGTTTAAAATCTGTAAAATTCATGTATGAAACTCATGTAATAACTAACTAAACCCAAAAAATGTCAAATATTTAAAAAGAATTTGGGAATCTCTATATAAATAACTTCCTACACATTTTCTGGGTCCAATGTAACACCTTATTCTAATATTATATTGCCCAATAATTGTATATTTTTAATCCAAAATAGAAATTTAGATAGCTTTGCATATAATCGATTCTTCTTCAGAATACCCATTATGATGTCAATATGTTGAGTATGATTTACATGAGTCTTAATTCACAACAAGATGCCATCCACAAACAGACCCACAAACTGATCTATGTACAAATGAAAGATACTAATTATCATAGCCATAAATACTGTTGGAGCATTTTTCAACACAAGGGGCATTACATAAAAACTCATAAAGTACATACTTACTTATGAAAGACGTTCTTGGTATATTAATGGTATGAAATTTCACCTAATGATACCCTGATATTAGATCGATCATTATGAACACATAATCCCCCTTCAATGAGTAAAATAGATCAAAGATACATATAATAAGATATCAGTTCTTCACTTCCATTTTATTCTACTTCTAGTAATCGATATTCAACATTAAACTCTTGTCTTCCTTTTTTTCAAACAAGAGAGGTGATACCCATGGTAACATATTTGGACAGATAAACCCAATATATAATAAATCCTCCAACTTGGTTTTGAGCTCCTGAAGCTATGTTTATGTCATTTTATGGGGAATAATCAATACCGGATCATCCATAGACATGATATCAATAGTGAATTCTATATCTATGTTAGCTGGAAACTATGAAATGTATTTAGTAATTACATCCTAAAAAAGTTCTACAACTGGTGTAAGGAAGTCTTGCCTACCACTACCAGCATCGAGAAAAATTCCAGCAAAATATAGTTGTGAGCATTCCAAGTTGATGAGTAATTAGCCCAACTGACCCAACATGGATATCCCATTTTCCACAATGAACAATATAGTCACCATTAGGAGATACAAAGGTCACTCTCCACACAGTAACAATCTATATGGGCTTGGTCTGCGACAATCCAGTCCATACCCTCGAATATTTTTATATCATGGACATAGATATCCTAAATAAAATGATACACTCCGATCTCTGGAAAACATTCATCCCTTAAAGAGTTATCCATAGCCCATGATCCTAATGGATTATTTATATTCATCACCCTGCTTATGGACTCCACCTCCATGCTTAGACCTGAAAAAAAATTATGATATAAAAAAATTATAGGAATATATATCAAACATGGAGTAACTAATTTAGAAACAACTAGAAAAGTACCACTCATTGTAGATTTACCCGTCTCTCTCTCCACAAGTATATTCTTCACTCCATGTTACTCTCCTACTATTATTAAATGTGGTGTATACTGACTCAATTGAGTAGCACCACTCTGATGACACGTGTGATCATACACTGAAGCATCACATCCACTACCCTTGATGCCTCTTCCAGTAGAGTTCTAGCTTCAATACCAATATGGTGTAGATGACCCCCTTCCCACACTCTGACTCTAAGTAGTTTCTCCCTCAGCAACAACTTTCCACTACTTCCTAAAGAACTTATATAGTGTCCCTTCCTTCTGCACTGGTTTCAAAGAATATGAGTCTGATCTACTGAATCTGTTCCTCCTGGTTTTCGACCTTAATTTCCAATGTTAAGACTCAGGTTCTCGTAATGACCCTTCTTACTCTCAGAAGTCGTACTCACTGATCATCCAATTTCATCTAATTTTCCAATACTATAATCCTTTTATAGGTTCCCCTATGAAATGAGGGGTCGATAAAACCCATTTAAAAATATCTTCAGCCTAAATATATTTTCTTAGGACATAATTTCACACCTAATTACATCCTAAAATCTTTTTACCAAAGAAGTCAAATTTTCCACCAATTCAAGAGAAAAACCATTAAAATCTATGAAATATTCAGCATAAACCATTAGGGACACACTTATATATGTAATATGCATTAACTATGAATCCTTATCATGTCTAAGAATCTCTAGAAAAATATTTTCTAATGAATTATCTATAATGTCCTCCCATGAAAAATCATTAGTCTATCTAGATCACACCTGAATGTACCACTAGTGCTTTGTGAACCATTGTATCATATAAGTAGCCAACATGGCCCTTCTCCATGATGGAGTCTCTAAACGGTCATGTATCATATTTATGGATTAAATCTAAAATTCATCCTTATCAAGTCTACCATCTCTCGTAAAAGTAGAAAAGTGATTTAGATATATCTCCCTTTTCAATGTATAAATTATTTTTATAACCCTCCTTTGGACTCTCTCAATGAATTGAATGAATCATGAAAAGATATATCAGAACCTTTCTCCTTCCTCATCTTTCACCAATGGTTCCTCATGTTCCCTATCTAGAAGTTCATTCTAGTCTATACCCCTTGGTCTCTCCCTTAACTAGTGTCATAGAGGCATATCACTACAAATACAAGAACAAATCTTATGTCTCGTAACACAACCTTAAGAAATTTATATAAGTTTAGAAACTAATAGAACAATTTTAAACATGTATTTTACCCCTTTTTTTCCCCACACATTCAACACTGAGGTCTTACCACTACCCTTAACCATCCTAATCATAGGTCTTTCTTAATATGGGTACATAACTTCTTGTCAATTAATAAATTAATTAATTAATCTCATAATCTCATAATAATTAATTCAGTAATTAATTAATTAGTCATACTAATTTTATCAATCATGGTTCTCATTATAAACCCATTTATTCCCATTTTTTATCATTATTTTAATCTCAAAACATGTATAAATAACTATTCAAGTTCAAAAACATACCAATAACCTATTTTTCCAACAGTTTCTAGGATGATGAATGTCACAACAACCCCGAGTGCCTAGAATGATGGATGTAGAATCAAGTATCACACCTGTTTAGGAAATAGCGAAAAAATCAACTATTTTCAAAATAATTTCACATCACATCATAAGTGCATCACCCAAAGTGAAATAATATCTAGTTGTAATAACAAACTGCAATCATTACAATCCAACCCTGAGTACTTATATTTCCACCCAGACATGGTTTTACAACTCCCATGCATAGGATCCTTACAAATACTTGACATTTTTTAGTCACTTGACTAAAATTCCAAAAAAAATAAGATAAAATAAGAAGAATGGAAATAAAATAGTTATTGATACGTTGTGATGTACGAACAGGAGTTCCAATAAACGGTGCCCCGAACTAGTTATCCACATGCCCTCATACATAACTCCTCTTATGACTAAGGGTTATGAATAGTAGTGAGGGTCTAGAAAATCAATCCTAGGGAGGATATACCATCATTTATCAGAATGAAACAACAACAGATGTGAATAACAATAACTATGTCCGGATGAATATAAATAACCATAACAATTCCATGACAATTAATATTCAAAACAAGAAAATACATTACCCAACTAAACATTAATACATTAAATGATAATTTTAATTTCATGTGTTAATAAAGTAACTAAAAGTAAAGACACAACAACTCCCAATCTGGTCACGGACCACGTCAGGTTCCCTCTTCCATGCTCCAATCCCAATCATCATCCTTTCACAGGTCATTTACCTTATCATATCATGCAACAAAAAAGTCTAATCAGGGGTCGATAAGGCAACCCAAATAGGAAGTGAGAACAACTTAGTAGGCCACCACCAATGGTGTCTAAAAATAGTCTAGTCCAAAGATAGTGTATGCTATTTTTTGATTCAAAGAATACAATTCATAATTAAAAAGTTTTGACATTGTCATTAAATCTTTACTCATGACATTAGGCCAAGTTTCAATTTCGATTTTTCATTGAATCATCATTCATTATTATCATTTATTTGGCATTAAATTTCATTTCAAGCACCCCAATTCTCATTTTGTGTAGGTCTCCATTTTTAACACTCCACATCTCATTTAGTGTTGGTCATCATGCCTGGTACCCCAAAATATAATGGTTGGATAACTATTTCAGAGGAATGCCATGTCCATGTCCCAACTTCTAATCAGTCTAGAACACCATGTATAACATCACAATAATCTAATCCATTTCTGAATTATTTAATTCACAATAATTAGGCACATAATTTCAATAATTATCTGAAAATCAGTTAAACAATTCAAATACCATTAGTTAACACAACAATTAACTAAGAACATAACGTATTAATTAATTAATCAATTAATTAATAAAACAAGACAATTATAATTCCATAATTAATTCTTCCAATCTAATTATCTTTATAATATCTCAAAATTTAAAAACTAATTCTCACAATAAATTATCTTGGATCAATATCATGGTAGGTAAATAATTATCAAAATTAATAATCATACAAATCCAAACATCATTTCATAATTACATACCACTAATTAATTATCACAACACAATCAATTATATATCTCAAATATAATATCTCAAAAAATAACCAATCTCCAAAATAAAAAAATATTTGGTCAACTTCACATTCGTTAGTACTGTGATTCAATTATCAACTAAAAAATAATGAAATCACAAGCCATTTCCACATTCATAATTAATCATATTTAAGAAATAAATTATTATATGATTCTAGAAAATCCATAAACTCGCATTTACAAATCAAATCCATGTCTATGGATTTTCAATTTATACCTACTTCATCTCTTTATTTATGGATGTTAGCCAAAGAAAAATCCAAAAAATTTGAGCGGCACAACGTCATCGATCTTTCTCTAGATGTAAAACCCAAAAAGAGAGTGAATATTCTATCTCAGATTTTGATCTCAACGAATTTTGTTCAAAAAACCTTGGAATACCTCAACAAGGCTCTAGGATGACATAGAATTTTTCTAGCCAACTCCATGTTCATAATAAGGGTTATTGGGTTTTCATGTGGTTATAAAGTAAAATTTCATAAAATTAAACTCACGTGCTCTATTTCCAAGGGAGTGGTGTAGAATTAGGGAAAAATGACTACTAACCATGTATAAATCTCTGTCCTAGGTTTCATAGTTGTCACAGTTTAAGCACATGATTTTTCAAACATTGGAAAAACCATACAGACCTCTTTGTTAAGGTTTTCACGGTAGACACGGTTTAGGAAAAAGATTTTTCAAAATACATTCCAAACATACATAACCATTGTCCCTTAATTTTTCATCGAAACTCCCCCAAATGCACCAAAAACCACAACTCCAAAACAAAGATACAAAAAAACCCAAAATGTTCTGAAAAACGCATATGAGATAACTCTTGAAAGGGATGGGATGTTACACGTTAAAGAAGGGGTATATCAGATGGAACTTCCTCCAAATATAGAAATTGTTAATGATGTCTTCCATATATCCATCTTGAGTAATTACATACATGAACATTCACATGTACTAAATCCATAGGTGGTACAACTTGAACATGAACTCTCTTATGAGGGGAATCTGATGGAGATCATTGATCGTAGATACATCCTTCAACACAACAAGACTACCAAAATTTTTAATGTGTTGTGGAGGAACCACAAATATGAAGAAGAGAGGTGTGAACTAGTGGAGTCTATAACGCATATGTACCCATGCCTTTTCACTATTGATGGATCGAGAACAAATTATGAGGATGAAATTTCTTATGGGAGGATGTTTGTAATGACCCGATCAATAGAATAATATTTTGTTTCCTAAATTTGTGTGTTATTTAATTTATCACTCATCAAAACTATATCCATTTATTATTGAAGTGATTATAATTGAAATGCGACCTTTGGGGTTCGACATTTATATAACCATTGGTTGATTATGATTGTTGGTCCCTATGAACATTGGAAACTATAATATTTAAATTATTATTATATTTTATAAATTGAACATTTCAGGGTTAATTAATATAGAAAGGGGGTTCTATGGCCTCATCTAGTAGATATAGTTCATACGAAGTTCATCTGTCAGAGCAAGGGAAAGAGGTATAATCACATGGATTTCTCTGGACAATGCACAAGTTGAACTTTAACATGTTAATCTTGAATGGAATCCCTTATGAGAGAAGTTCATAATGATAAAAATCACCACTCAGGAAATGATTTATGATCCACCCCATCATTTTATCATTATATCACACTATACACTTTGGACCTATGCAGGTGTTATATGGGGGTATGTAATTGGGCCTTTGTTTCTTTTTGTAATACATTTGTATAAATATAATTGTTATTTTTTGTTATCAAAATATTTTAGAATTTTAAATTTTAGATAAATATCAGATTAATTTATTGATGTTTCATATTATTGATTAATATTAAAGAAAAAGGTTATTATAAATAATATTTTTATACATTAAATATTTAATTATGTGAAATGATTTTCAAAAAAATTGACATATTCAGTTGTGATCAGTATGAAATGTAGAGCCTGCTATGTTCAACCAAATTTTTGGTGAAGAGTAAACTATGAATAGTAATACTAACCTAATGAATTATAATACATCCAATGGAATAGTATCTGCACATAATGAAGTATAAATATAATTCAAGCATATTGAATAGTAATGTGATATAACATTATAAGTAAAAAAACTATTTCAGAAATTATTTGTTATGTATCCATATTTTTTTGGGTAAATCGTTATTTTACATAAAAATTAAATATCTCATGTATATGATTATTTTCATAAAAAAGAGTTCATTTTACAATTCATAACAAAAATATTTGGTTAGGAAAAATTTATGAGTTTTTTTAAATTTTTTTTTGTTTTTCATTGAATAGTAAATATACAGTTTTTTGCATTTTCAGTGAGCATTTTGACATCATAATGATGTATTATATTATTTAAATAGTTGGTCGACTCGTTTTTATTAGAATATTATATTAGGGGTACCATGTGGCCAAAAACATGGTAACATACCATGGTAAAATGCATTTTTTCATATACCACCAACGAGGTATCCTTTCATAAATTTCATTTCTTTATGTTACTCTTCATGGTAAGGGAAGATTTCACCCCCCACCCTCATTTAGTAAGGACAACTTTTATGTTATGTATTTTAAATTTATAATTTCATATGATTGTGTATCTTATTATAAATAATTATTGTTTTCCTTTTTATTTACATTGTATTATAGGCCATTTTCACTCTCATAAACTAGTTTTATCAATTTGTATGTGACACCATTAGGCAGTCAAATTTTAATATTGAAATTCTCAGACATCTCTTTTTCATTAAAGTTTTCTTTTATGTGGTATGTATTTCAAGATTCCATACAATGTTCATATATACATTTTATTCTATAACATTTCTATATTATCATTCTTTTATTAATGGGTATCCCATGTCCACTTTCTATGTAATTTTTTTTAAAACCATGTTGTATAGTCATTATGCTGCATATTTTTCATCTCAAAATCTCTCTATTTTTTTTATGAATTTATATAATTTTAATTATATGAATTATCAATCCTATATCATATTCAAGGGTATTAACCATGACATAAAATTGTTATATTTTATTTTTGAATTCACATACATCAAACCCTTATTCACGTTTCATGGGTTATAAATGATATAATGATCATGTCTTGTAAGAACATATTGAAACATCATGATAATGATATGAAATCCATTTATTTTATTCATTTTGGGTTTATTATTAAATGTTTTATTATGATCTATGTTCCTCAAATTAAAATAAATTCATATTAAATTTGTGTCCTGATATCACTCCAATGTATTGGGTAATGAAATTAATCTCTAGAGATAACATGTTTTATTATACCTTAGTGAATAAACTTGGAGATTTTTATGACACATTGTGGATGGAACTTGGTGATACACTTATGAATTTATAAATTAAATGTTGTTGCCACATTTTCTTGTTCTGATTCACTTTATTTTATTTTTATATGCCTGTATTTCCATTTCCCATGTCTTTATGTATTTTATCATGTTCTTTTTGATATCACGTGTAAAATGATTCTGTTATTTACCCTTACTAGGCCTTCATATCAACCTTTCCCTTGATTTATTCCTTGGGTTATGAGTTATAATAAATGTTCATAGTATAAAACAATGAAGCATACATTCATGTGGATTTAAATAATGTTATCAATTTTCAAAAGTTATGTACCTTATTTACATGACACTATTCCAAATGATCTTTGTCTAGAAAATGTGATTCAATGTTATATAATAGATTGGTGGGATGCCATATAAAGCATCAATACATGGAAAAACTATCCCTCTTTACCCTTCTATTATCAATTCTTTATTTTTTTACAAATTCATCTTTTTGTATTATGTATTTTTTAATTCACTCTCTTAGATAATGGTGGAATGAATCTATAACTGTGGGGCTCCATCTTCTCCTATAAAAAAGATCCTTATGGGTTTGATTTTGAACTGATTATTTTTTTTAAAAATAAGATAAATTATGTATTTCCATATAAATTTAGGATTTTGGATAAAATATGTGGATGATTTGTTAGATGTTTATTTTATTTTATGTTGTTCTATTTTTCAGTGTAATTATTACATTGATTGCATTGGAATTCTATTGGATATATTTTTTCATTGATTGGTGATATTGTGTTATTGATTTCTTATAGATATAATATTCATTATAAATATTAATATGTTATACTAAGTGATCTATAGATTGATAATTCTCACTCATGCTATTAGTATGATTTATTGATCCTATGAGTAATAATTGAGCTATACATGTGATATTACTGCCTCCTATTTTTCAAAATTAATTAATGAAAATATGAATATATTTTGTTAATATATTTGAATTAACTAAAAAAAATTATTGATCAACATGTAATATTTTTCATTTAATTTATATATTTTTCTTATTATGGTTATTTATACCTTTTTTTCATGGTCATTAATATTCCAACCAATTTATGGTTATTTTCCTACCAACCTTTCATTTATTTTGTGTCTATACATTTAAATTTTAATTTATTAACACAGGTTGTTTTATTCCACATAACATCATTTATACAAAATTACATTAACATTTTTTGATGTTTTAAGAAGAAGAAATAGAAACCATATGAATTTCATTTTTTCCAAACCACCATGACAGTTGACTCTAACCATGGAATGGTTTTATGGATCAATCCTACATTGTTTTATTTAATATGGGATATATGTATCCTCATGGGTCTAGGTAGTGTTATAGAAAGGTTAAATCTCCTATTACCAAATTATCATGAATGAACTATATTTTTACGAACCATAGTTCCCCTATGGTTCAAAAAGTGGTTCTATAAAAATGTAGTTCTTAGGATTATTGTGTTTTATGTGCTAATTTTACATAAAAATAAGAATGGTTTATGTTTTAACATATTGTTTTGGTATATAATAATAATTATGGGTTTTATATGTTTAATGGTGAGTCAAATTACATTAAAACCTATGTTTTCCTTGTGAATATTTCGAAATAAACATTCTTAATTAAACACAATAATTGTTTAAATTATTTTATCAATTTATGTTCAAAAAGGCGCCGACCTATTTCATTTTTCACAAGAACCATATCCCTATTTATTTAATATTTTTATTATTATTTTTATTTAATGGGAAATTAGTAGGCTAGTGCAAAAAAAAATTTCATGGGTTTTTTTGTAAAAATTAATTTGTTTTTCAATCAAATTATAAAGGATTTTTTCATTAAATATAAATTTTCATGTAAATTTTATTTTTTCATCCTCTAGAGTTCAATGTTTTTATTTTATATAACATTTTTTATCTACAATTTTTTATGGATGCCTTCCTGATTTTACATCCTATTAATTTGTCATAATATTTATATGTTTCAAAATAGATGTGATTCTTGTGGATATAAAGTTTCATCCATGACTACTAAATTATTATATTTTACATATGTTTACCACATTATTTTTTATTTGATTATATATATATATATATTTTTTATAATAGTATGGTAAGAAGATAGAATTATTGACAATGTACATTATTATTTCTCAAACATCTTATTATTTTCATGTAATGAATAATATTTTCATACTCTATATGGTTGAAATTTATTTCATTAATATTTACCATGTTTGAGGTTATAGTGTGTATATAAATATATAATTTCCATTATCATGGGTAATATTATGTTTATTGATTGGGGATGTATCATTTTTGATTCCTTCAAATAGAATATTATTGTTCTAAAATGATTGAGTATGTCTACTAGATAGTGACATATATGTTAGTCTCATTGGATGGGTAATTATACCTTAACTATTTATACAAGTACATGACATGTGATGGATTATTATACCCAAATAGAGTACATAGGTAATACAGATGGGATGGGTTTTTATACGATGGAAAATATATATTTACATCACATCATATCTGTAGTTATCCTCTTACATATTATACAAGTTGATATCATGAGATAGATTGTTATACTTTGATTGAGTATATATTGTCCTCATATGGGATGGGTTTAAATTCCTTCACTGAGTTACATTCATAGAATAACATTTGTAAAATTGTGTATATAGAGTTATACATGGTTTTTTCCTATATTTTATATATTGTTTTCTAATGTGGATGGCATTGGGTCTTCACCGAAATTTTCACCCAAGGGTCAATTATGGTAGTATAGTTATGGAACCTGTATATATAATGGGATAAAATTATAGTTGATAATTATTGATGATTTTCTTTATATGTGGTCTATTATTACTCTCTAATTCCTAAATACCAAAATTATTTTCCATTATATGTCTATAAATGTGTATAGATAATTTTGTTTTCAGCTATTAAGTCACTAAATAAATTGAGACATCAATAGTGGAGACCGAATATATATTTATTCTCAAACTCTATGTGGAAATAATATTAGGTATTGAATTAAATTATTTAATATTAGGTATATATGGGTACGATGATTGTTCTAAGATTCCCTTGGATCACCACACATGTATGTCGTTAATTTGATATTGGATCCAACATTATATTTAGAGTTTTTGGTGTGGTGATTTGAGGTTTTGATTTAATCATAGCCCTTATTTTTTGTTTTAACTTTTTATTATGCTCCTCCTAGCCTTGAATTTGTTTATCCTTTTTATATAATGGGTTATATATGGTTTTGTATTATTTTTAATAATTTGGGGATTTATATTTTTTTTAAATTCATGTCACTATTGAATTACCTATTTTTTATTATACAATATTTTCAAAACATCTATCATATGGATGGTTCATGTCATATTTCTGGTAGATTCTAACCTTCACATTGTTTTATTACTCAGTAGGTAAAATTATTCCATGTAAATATATTAAGACCTATAGTTCTAGTAATTATCACCTAATGGTCAAGGACCAATCCTATGGTTAGTGGAACCAAGGAACATGTAATGTCTGATAATATTTTTTAGTTTCACTACATGAGAGTCTTTGTTTGAAAATATTTATGAATTATTGTGGTTTATTTTCGAACATTGTATCCCATTTAATGATTATTTTATTGGTATTTGTATGTTTTATCAGAGTGAAATAGTTATTTAGTTACCATTAATATTATATTATTATGTTTGTTTTCTAATTATAATAATTTTTGAAGTCCAATTATGGAGGATTTTGGGTCTTAATTTGAAATCATGTGAGTTGAAAGTTCTATCCATCTAGAACGATAATGACCATTTGTTTCTGTATGGTTGATTTTTAACTCTAATTATGAGAGTTTAATGATTTAGTATGGAATACATATATTTATGGGCATATAAGAGAATAAAATAGTTTTTGAAATATTTTATAATGGTTTTTAATCCATGTAACCCATTAGATATTTTTTTAATAGATTTAAAATTTTCTGTGATCAAGTTTTTATATATTGTTGGATAATTTTATGGATAAAATTTATTTGGTATATTACACATTAGATTGGAATCTTTTATATCATGTATTGGATATACTTTATGTTCTTTTTAGGTCATTAATATATGTTTTCATGTCAATTGTATAGATTGAAGAACATAAAGTAGGTTATACTCGTGGAACACCTCATGTATATTTTTAGTATTTTGATGTTTTCATAGTAGATTATGATGAAACCTTTCAAAAGCCAATGTTAATAAAGGATATAAAATCAACATATAATTAATTGGATAGTAGTATTTAAATTTTAATGAATCATATATATATATATATATCTAAAAAATTATAGTTGAAGGTAGTATTAAATGAATTTTTTTTGAGAATGCTTATTTTTTAAATATTTGTATTAACATGGTGTTGAGTATTTGTAGTGACGCCCATAATTAATGGCGGCCTCATGACGCGATTCGTCCCTGGCACTATGATGATGACTGCTCCTACGCTGGTCCCTCTCCAACTGGTGGGGGAGGGTCCCTCATCGTCCTTCAATGGTGAGGCTTCTACCTTCTCACCCTTATCAAACCCTGTTCTTTCCCTACATTCCCACAGTTCTCAATGTCTCTGACGGTTCCTGATATTTAAAAAGGATTCCCTAACATTCCTCTTTTTATTGGTGAGTTCAACGAAGCTTCTTCGCTTCTCAATCGAACATTGATCACTCGTTTTTCTCAATGGAGGCCTTTAGTCGACAACTTCGATAGGTTTGTTTTCAGATTATGGGATTTACAGGAAAGGGATATATTTGGGTTACAGGATAACAGAATGATAAAGATTCGATTCGCGTCGGAGGAATATTTTATTCAAGCTTGGTCATTCATGCCGTACAACTACACAGGTTCACGTTTTTCTCTGCATAGAAGGTCTTACGATGTCCATATGAAGTAGGACTCTCCCTCAGTTTCCCTTTGGGTGAGCTTTCCTAATTTCCATCTTCCATTTAAAAATCCATCATTAATTAGGATTATGGGGAACATGGTAGGTAGATATTTGTGTTTTGATAACAGAACCAAAGCCATTTTTCACCCAGTGAATCTGCGCGTGTGTGTGGAAGATGATGTTTCAAAAGAGCCATCTGATTTTGTCTATATCATTATTGGAGAGGAATATCACTGCAAGGAACAAGTTATTTATGAATCGTGGGTTGATTTCTATCCAAATTGCAAGAGGTTGTCCACGAGTTGGAAAACTGTAGACGTGGGTCTAGAAAGGTTGGCAAGCTCGAGGATGTTGGTACTGGTAACAACTTCGTGCCTCATCCAATAAACGGACCTGCTGGGAAGGGGAAAGAGAGTGAAGAGACTAAGTCAAAGAATTATTTCACAACAGAGAAAACTCCAAGTGAATCGTAGTAGAATACTCTTGTAGATGATGTTTTCCATCAGCTGAGGAAGGATTTTGGCTCGGCTGTGGAGGTATCCTTGGAGAAAAGGAGGCCGAAAAGTGTTCATGAACCTATGGTAACTGAGCGTACACTAGGAAGTAGTGGGCCTGTGGAGGGGTGCTACAAAAAGGGTGGATCTTATGATGAATTGGTGAGTGTTGGGAGGCGTAACAATGATAAAGAATAAGAAGACTAGAATCCAAGGGATACATATATAGGCAGTACTACATTGAGAAATTGTTCATATGGTGAGCCTATGCTAAGGTTAATTCCATGGAGGCAGGAAGACACTATTGTGCTCAGCAACCGTTTTGCTCAACTGTCAAATGAGGTACCAGAGGTTGGCTTAGCTAGTGCTGCCATGAATGGGACAAAGGATCCTAGAAATGTGCCCAATGATGACAACATTTCTATAGGTGACATGGAGGTGGAGCAACCTGATGACTAGCACCCTAGTCCAACGAGAAGCAAGAGAAAGAGGGGAAGTCAGAAAGTGTGGAAGGAGTATTCTCACCAACCTCTACCAATGGGGACCCGATCAGCAAAGAAGATGATGGAAAAGAAATTAGTCAATGATTCTCAGTAAATATCCAAAGCAACATATCATATGAAAGAGTAAGTGTCTGATCATATACCTGCACCATTTATGGAACTGCTCATGAGTTCAGAAGATGCAATTGACAAAACTATTCTGATAATTAATTCTCCGGATGACAAAAATGAAATAATTATGACAAGGCCCCTAATGGGGTGACTGTCATTGAGGAACATAGCACATGGATTGATAATTAGGATCTCATATTAATAAGGGGTTTCAAAAAATGTTAAATCAACATTTAGGAGTACATTCAATCAAGGGACAAGCTGGTGATGAGGTTTGAATATTTTCTGATGGTGGAGCCTGAAACTCTAGTAAGCTCTCTTTTGTGGAAACTTTTTAGGGATATTGATAAGAAAAATTTTCATTTTAATTGATTGGTTATCTCCTTTTGAGTGTGATATTTGGTTACTCACTTTCTCCTTAAAAGTTTTGGGAAATAATAGAAATTTAATTTTGAGTTAGTAGTGTTGAGTATTTGTGAATACAATTCATTTAGACTGTTATTACAGGATAGTGAGAAATCTATGTTTGTAATGAATTCGTATTGAGTTAACATGTAATAATACATTTGATTAAGTAGGTAAATGTTAATACGTTATTATTTAGGTGATGTAAACAAATATAAATTATTTTTATATTATTTAGAGGGTCAAAAGATATTTTTTTTAATGTGGCATTATTATTGTGATGACATTCGTAACATAAAATTTCACAATTTTGTTTTTCACTGTGATCTTATAGGTTTTGGGAGTTATTGAATTTTTTTATATTAATGTTGTGGAGGGGGTCCATTTTTTTATATATTCAGAATACACATAAGTGAGAATTATTTGTTACTCTCTTCTATATGGATCTAATTAATGAAATTTTACTTTTTTGGGGTTTTGATATTTTCATTAATTAAAATATAGGTTTTATCATAATATTTTTATATATTCATAATATAATCAATTTTAATGAACCTAAATTAAATTATATTAGTGTTATTTTATTTATATTTTTTTTCTTTTTTTACAATCATTATATTATTTTTCCATGATGGTCTATGAAATTTGGATTTTAGATTTTTTAATAAAATAATTTGTAATGTTTTCGAGAGGATATTACATATTCTAATTTTATCAAATGGGATTTAACTATTAGAGTATTAATAAATTATAAAATATTATCATATAATTTTATAACCTTTATGATTTTAAAATGATTTTATATGTTAAGTCACAACAAAAGTCATTAAATATTGATTTTCAATAAAGAGTATAATTGAATGGAAATTTTTTTTTATTGAAATTATTGTTTAAAATATGATTTTTAATATATTTTCATTTATTATTGATTCAAATTTTTAAATCTATATATTTACATTCACCATCAACTATGAGAGATAGGGCTAAAAAATCATTTAGTGTTATTGATCAAGGGAATTGAAATTTAGAATATTTATTTATCTTTTTATGGAATTTTATGACTCTTTATTTTATAATGGTTAAATCAGAGGTGATTTTGATGGCATGAAAATTATCTAATTATGTCTATAAATTTACCATATTTTTTTAGATGCAGATAATTTTTTTCCTATAGTATATGATTCTAGACTATTAATATTTAAGGTATTTTTTAGATAATTCATGAATGTTTCATGTTAAAATAAAAATTTATTTATGTATGGTTGTTTTCAATTAAAACTATTTCTGGAGTTATATATCACATCATTCACTTTTTAGGGGTCCAAGAAGTTAATATCTATTATATTAGGAAAATTCACTATGATTTAGTGGATGTAACATTTTTTACAACTTTTCATAGGAAAAAAATATACGGGTTTTATAATTGCTATACATAGTGTTCCAATTTATGAGAAATCAACTGTTTTGTTGTGAAATATAATGTTGGGGTGGATTTATTAGTTTATTATGATCAATGTGAGTTTGACTGAATGTATATAGGGTGTTTGTGGGTATGAAGTTTTGTTTATGTTATATATTGGGTATAATATTTTTTATGATACAAATTCAGTGGAATGATTACGAAGAATTACTATAGTGTGGTTGGGTTATATGTTCATACATATCCATAGAATTATTTTTATATTATAAAAGTTTTTTTTTTCATATTTTTGGAGTCATGTCATTGATAAATATGTAGTGGTGGAAAATTTAGGCTCTCCTATAATTTCTTACAGACCAGGTGTAGATAGTATTTATTGTTGATATGATGCTATGATAAATATTTTTTTTCATTGCCAATAGAAAAAAATATATTTGGATTAATGTATTTAATTATGTTTCTTAGAATCATTTTTTTGACATCAATAACCTTACTTACACACCCCATTTGGTTTCCAGTGCAATTTTGGTAATCCACGAATGATACATGGTGTATTTTCCTACATTAATCCAATCACGAAGAAAATATATTATATAATTGGTTGTTAAATCCTCATATTTATGGTCAACTCATTTTTTATTACACCTCTATTTCCACAAATATTTTTTGGAAACATATTCTTGTGTTTACTAAAATATAAAGATATGTGGTTGAGAAATTTGGTTCCTATATTTAGGTTTTATTTAATAGTTGAATAAGGACAGGTCATCATTGGGAATTTTTTAATTACATTAAAAATCAAAATATGGGAAGGTGAATTCTTTTTATCATAATAGAATGAAAAAATGAAAATATTTTGCATATTTTTTTTGAGAAAATAATTGAAAATATAAAATAATGTATAAAATATTGTTGTGTAATTATGATACCTTATTTCAGTGTGTGTTGAATTTATTTAAATTATATTAGATTTTTTGGGTGAGTGAGTATTTTACTGAATACAAGAATATAAAAAATTAAAAATTTCTATTAGTTTTTTATTATATTTTTTTAAAAAATTATTATATTTTTTATTGATATTATGGATCTAATGTTGGAGTTCATGTTATTGGATGCGAATAAAAAAAGGCATGAGGATCTCCATTATGTTAAATATAAGGGAATTAATTTGGGTTATAATGTTTTGAACAACCAATTGATTGTGTCGACCTTTTAGTATGCTTAATATATACATGGGTTGGAGTTACTCTAGGTTTAATGCTTGATATTATTGTTTCCTTCAAATTAAGGTCATAAAGTAAGTCAATTTTTGCCCATATAAATTATATTGTTATAGATTTCAGGGGAAACGATTAATATAAATGTATTTATATTGATTTTTTAATATATATTATTTCATATATATCTAATATCTTATGATGGATATATATTTAAAAAATTATTATATGTTATATGATTTTCTTGTGAGTGGTGTCATGGGAATTTCATATTGTCATACATATATGTTATAATAGAAAACCTACATATACATCTAAAATCACATATATATGATAATAAGATTGATATTAGGTGGAAGGGAACTTTAATATTTTTGATTTTATGTATATTAATAGCTCTACTAGTGGTGGCTATAGAAGGATATTTAATTACATGTATATTGGGTTGCTAGAATGATTATTCTATTTTAACTATGAATTTAATTCGTATCATTATTGAATATATTTTTTAATTTATTTTTCATTAATGTATCTTATATATATCATTTCACATGGATGAATTGAGTATGTTTTTGGTTTATTTACGCTCTCATGTGAAGGTTATTTTATAAATATTACAAAAGCATCATCAATTACTGGATGAAATCAATGGGTGGGTTGCCCCAAAATTCATCCTAGGGCTAGTTGTTGTGGTTATGTTAGCATAGATTGTTATAGTATAACTAATATATTGATCTTATACCTGTTATTTTTTGGTTACTTTGACAACATTTATGGATTAAATATAATATTATTACTGTTCATTAAGTATGAAAATCACACTTACTTTGTAAGGTTGTTAAATATATTATTTTTAAATCATTATATTTATGTTTTTCATTATTCAATATATTTTTTTCATTTTATTATAATTTTTTTTGATATGTTGAATTTTTTAATGAATTTTTTTTCGAATTTTTATATAGGGAAGCTATGAGTCGATTATTGGAAGTACGATGTGATGTGTAATTGTAAAAAATGTGGTTTTTCTTATTTTAATGAATTTAATAGTTTTATCGTACACATTCATTCTTAGATAAAACATTAAAACATATATTCCCATTCGATTCAAAATTTGGATTTTAAATTCGATATAAATGGATTTTTTTCACATCAACATTTTATCATTGGTGATACAATATTTGGGGTGATATTTTTTAATATCTTCACTCATTACACTGGGGGTTGTAATCTACTATGAAAAATGGGTATGGTTTTATATCATGGTAAAAGTGGTGGTCACCATTATCTATAATGTAAAATTAATTTTTATTTAAAATGGTTAATCTCTTTAAACTATTATATGGTCAACATATATAGTGATTAGGGACATTATATTATTATATTCCTGTGATATTTTCGGACATCATGGATCACACATCTCTCAAATTACTAGAGGAGGATCATCAGTGTCCATGTTCTAGGAAAAACATTAGTTTATTCATATAATTTTACACATTATGATTTTTTTAAATTATATCTATAAAAGTCATATGAGGAATTACGATTAATTTTATTATTCATATTTTTGTGATTAGAATTATTTTGATAACATTTTCCAGAGGTTTCTTAGTAATGTGAATATATAGAAGTAAATTTTGTTATCAATTTTCAACCCTAATTTGTTAATTATAAATATAATTTATAGTTTATTATTTTTTCATGACATATGTTAGGATTAAGTTTAAATTCCCATTAATTCCAGAATATATAATGAATAAACATTTTTCAGGTTTTTTTCATTTTTAGCATTGAATGTTTATTCATAATAAATCCTCATTCCTGGATCGTGTTTTAGAAGTGAGAGATTACATTAGTATACTTTTGGTATTTTAGTAGTGACACATGTTAAAGGATTATGGAATATTATTATGAGAATTATTATTATGTATTGGGTTAGATAATTAATTAATTTTAAAAGGTTAATTTGAGTTATAATGGAAAAAATATTGTCTTTGATATTACAATATTTATGTTTAAATTTTTATAATCACTTTTAAATAGTAGTGAGTTTTTTTTTGTTGTTATTTCAAACCTTAAAAATTGTACTTTCATTGAGTTTAAGTGTGAAATAGAATTTCTAATTTCTAGAAATTAATATTTATCCAAAATATTGGAATGTATTTTTTTATTAGTGAAGTAATAATAATTTTTCATAAAATAATTTCAATTAATGTATATTAAAATAATTTTTTATTAACATATTGATACTACATGTAAACATATAAATATTTTAGATGAGTTTTTATAATATTTTACTAGAATAGAATATTTCATGTATTTATTTGTTAATGTCCATTACTCTAATTTATTATAATTATTTTTGTAATAATATGATGCATTTGTGGTTATTGACAATTATTGTTTTCATTTCCAAGGAAATCAGGGTAAATGTAATGTTTTTAGTTTTAATAAAGAATTATTTAGAGGTATTTGGATTAGGATATATATTTTTGGATGGAAAGAAATGAATCCCAGAATTAATGGTTAGAATTAATGAGTATAATTATGAATAGTTAACATGAGTGATGAATATTTTGGTATTTTAGAATACATTCTCATTCATATATTTCATGATATTTTCATTCGTGAATTCTATTTTATTGTTTATTAAAAATTATTATAGGTTTTTAAAATAAAATTGAACTGGTAATATAGTTTAATTGTATTGATTTCTTGGAAAATTAATATGAAGTTGATTGTGACCAACTCTTAAATAGATATTCACTTATCCAATTTTGAGGAGAAATTTTGAATCTACAAAAATTTAATTTTTTTTAGAAAAAAAATCTAAGAATAATCATTATATATATTTTTATGTATGAGTATTTATGAAATTATTTTCCCGAAATTTTGGTTGTGGATGTACATTTTAATGTAATGTTTTACATTTATTCACTTTTTTGAGGTCAAATTACTATTACTTATTCAATAAAATTTGAAAATGAATAAAAAAATTTCACTTATTGAATTCATTATAAATGTATTGAAATTAATGTATTTAGGCCCCCAATATTTCAACAATTAAAAAATCCTTCCTCAAATTCACAAAATAATAAATAATAAAACATTAATTATAATATGCATAATGAATCAGCGTTATACATCCAATTATCAACTAATAATAATTAGAATTGTTCAATCCCTAATAATTTCAAAAACATAACATGGCCATTTAAAAATATATCTAATATATTTCAATATTCATTGAGTTACATCTAATAAATATTATATAATAAATTTCATGGAAACAGATAATGAAAAAATTACATAATATGAAATAAAAATGTTTCAAAAAAATAAATTACATGTGTTTTTAATGAAATTTAATTAAAATTGATATGATTAGAAAATAATATATATATATATATATATTATTTTTAAATGTTTTAAAATATTGATTTATTACAATAATTTTCAATATAGGTTATTAGTGAACGTTTTGGGAATATTGTGAAAATATAGGTGATAAATATTTCATATTTCATAATTTAATCTTTTAGAAAATTATGGAATAGTTATTATCATGTCCATGTATAGAATATTTGGAATAAAAAGAAAAATAGCTTTAGAATTCATTATTTTGATATATATTTTCTCATTCATTTAAATTTTAAATTTTATTATCATTCCTTTTTACTCTGAACTTGAGTAACTAATATTTGAGTAACGATGTTGGTTGAAATTAATAGATATTTATGATTATTTAAAAGAATGGGTCACATGATTATTAATTTTTAAATTTTAAATTTTGTCAAATTATTTATTTCATGATCATATATTTTCTCTTATGTATCTAGTGAAGAGCTTTAAAGTCATGTTGAATTAATTAACTAGAATGTTGAATGCCTTTGAAATATGAAAATGGTACTAGATAAAATTATGACAATATAAGATCACATATTTTATAAACATATCAGTTATAGTGTATAGATTCTTTAATGAAATTAGATAATATAACATAATAAATGATCATGGGGGAATGATATATTATATAAAAAATGAAATTGTTATTATTTTACCACATTCTTTAATTTAATATAATTTTTAAATTAGTCAATTGAACCACAAATATTTCCCCCAAATTATTTATTGAAAATACCTCTTGTTGTTTTAAATTTTTTTTACCATGATAATGTAATCTATTTTTAAAATTCATGGTTTTTATTTCATTATATTGAAACCTTTGTATATTATATGTTATTTTTTTATAAAAAACAATTTTTATATAATGTATATAACGTAAGAATACATTATATCAAATTTTTTCGTAATTATGAACATGATCATACATCAGTTAAAATATTATCCAGAGTATATAAAATGAAACCTAAGACTATGTAACACCAAATACTTCTTATTTATGGTGAATGAAACTACCAAATCTCTATGGTAGATTATTATTTAGCTATATTATGGTAGAAAAGGATTAAAATTGATTGGTGAATTTATTTATGCGTTAAATTAATTCTCTAGGGTTATTTAAGAATCGTGTTGCATGAGATTGAACATTATGCATTACCTATAAGAGATTCTATTAATTAAATGAGAAAATTCAGGATAGATATATAACGGTATGTGATCCCTATTATAGTGTAGAATGTGTTGAATAAAATCATACCAATTATTTATATTCTTCATGGAACTATATTTATTATTTATTATAACGGAATTAGAAACCCAAGAAGTTTGTGATTGTATTAATGATGTGTTTTTAGATTCAAAATCCAGTTATTTTCACATATAGGTAGGAATTTATAATTTACTATTTCCTTGATCATTATGTAACATAATCTATCAATGTGGATACAATTTCATGAGAATTTTTGATAAGACATATTCTTTAAATTTTGTTTCACATTATATTCCTTGAATATAGATTAGTCAACATATGGGTTTCTTTTACTAATAACGATTACAAAATGATCCCAAAAAAACCATCTGTTGTTTAAATTATTTATTCTTCTAGGGTTAAATGGTTATTTAGGAGTAAAATTTCATCATCACCCCAACATTTTGAAAAACATGGCGCTACAATGTTTGAAATTTTCTACTCACCACAACATGCACTATGATGTAGAATAACTACAGTGATTTGAGTGGTAAACCCTCATGGGGAACTCACTGTGGCATGTTCATCACCAAAACATATTATAAAAAATAACATGGTTAATGCTTTTGTTTCAATCATGGACAGAGATTTTCACCATATACCATGGTTTTCTCCAAACTATGGAAGCCCAAATGATCTATTCAAAATAAGAACCGTATCAGATCTGTGATATAAATATACTCTTTTTTAGTTCCCATTCCTTTTAAAATTAATTTTTGATAAATTTTATTAAAATTTATATTTTTAAATAAATTATATGTATTAATAATAATAAAATTTTATTTTTGATGACTAATTTTAATTATAACAGTTCATACTAAAATATCAATTTTTTCAATCTAAATAAATAAATTTATTTTTTGGTTAATGTCTATTATTATATTCATGATTACATATTTTTTAGGAATTAAGGATATTTTTTTCTTTATTTATGTGGTAAGAATTTTTATATGATAAAGGCATATATGAAAGGTTATGCGCAACTCTATAAGATTTAGCTTTCATCAACCTTGAGAACATTTCATTGACTTATGATTTTATGACTACTTATTAAATATACTTTTTCTATTAAGAATTAATTATATCTCAAATTTAATTATCTCTTGTGTTATATATTCTTGGAAAGAGGTATTTTGGGTCAAAATACCCAGAAAACAGTATTCTTTTTCATTTTTCTTAAATGCTGAACGGTTAGATATATGTTTGTTCAAACCTAATAATTTTAAGAATTTAAAATACATACGACTATATTTTTTATAAGCAATACATCTGGTAGCTTATTCATAAGATTCATTTATATATTTAATAATATTCAAGTCTTCTATTTTTGGGAAACTAATAAAAACATGTGTTTTGCGTAAAGGGTTACAATATCACAATATTTATTGGGGTGGAATAATATTCCAAAAAAAATTGTTAAAATCATTCATCCCCATGGGAGAAAAATAATATAATTATTTAATTATATATAATGGGTTTAATATATTATATTTGTAACAACCAAAAATTTTATACAGAAAATTTCCCTTCTTGTAATTATTTCATGTATTGTAAAGAACATACTTCAAATAGAGAACCCAATAATAATATTATCCTCATAAATGAATAATGATACATTATTTAACAAAAACACCAACAAAATTTGAAATATTATAGCTCGATATTAATAATATTTAAGATAATTAGAATATGAATATTTTGAAATTCTCGTCCCACTTGAATAACTGCACTCATGATAAAGGTTGTCAAAATAAAACAGTGATAATAATATAAGACTAATTTTTAGGTTAAAAATATAAATATTATCTTTATATAAAGAAAATTTAGTTTAATAATCATTGAAATAAGTGGTATTTATTAAAATACAGTAACTTATATCGTTGGAATAGTAACCTGGTTGTTGTAATATTATTTTGACCATTAGAAATATAATCATAAAAATTTAATAGTAACCACACATATGAAATTATTAATAAAATTTAAGTATTATAAATGTAAAAACTGTATTATTATTTCATGGTATAACTAAATAAATATTTAAAAAATGATAAACTAAGTATTGTTAATTTTATAATACGTAAATGATTATTTAATTTATTATTATTATTATATTGATTTAAAAGATAATTTATATTCATAAAATATAATCATTTATTAATATTTTTTGGTATTATAATTATAATATAATTTAATGAATCCTTAATTATTTTATCATTTTGTCATAAAATTTGTTATAATATGAAAATCGATATTTTTATACTAAAAAATCAATTTGATTTCCCATATATAGGAAATTATTATACAAAATTGGAGTCCATTTTTTATATAAAAACATTAATAAATGACCAATGTTATTTTTTTATATTTTCGAAAATAGTTTTTTTAATATTGAAATACTGTAAATTACAGTATTTGATATTATTGGTAAAAATTAAAATTTTGAGAAATGTTAGAGTCATTTATGATGTAAGTTCCCATTATGTCAAACTCACTTGCTATAATTATTGTATTTAATAATTATAATAAACACTAATGATAGTATATAGCCAAAATAAGAAACAAATGAATAGAATAATCCAGAACACCCCTCCATACCTTTATAAATTACACCCCTCACCACCCATTTTCATCACACATCCCATGCTTTGTATATTATTTATATTATATAAAATTATAATACCAATCATATTCACCATTATAAGGAACATATGTAATCCATTATATACCAAAAAAAGTTTCCTTGATGAGGTTCTCAATGAACATATATTCCAGAGGTAAAATAATCATTCGTTCTCTATTAAATTATTAAATTTTTTAAATTATCATACCCTACCATAACCGAAACTACCTGATTTCTAAATAACTTATATATACTATAGTTGTATTATATTATGGGTATATCCATCATAGAATTTCTTCTCTTCAACTATTATCTTAATAATGAACACATCGTTTGTGAAATGCATTTTAACAACCTTCATGGATAATTATTTTTGTTTTTCTCATTACAACATTCATTGATTTTCATTAAAGCATTATAATTGTTAAATAATATAATAAAATTTATATTATAACATTTTTCATGTACTTTATCTATTATATATATATATATATAATAAAATTATGAAATCAAACTAGTTTTTGTTGATCAATAAATGAAAAATAATTTAAACATTTATAATTAACATTTTATCAAGTGAATCATCTTCATATCAGATTAAAATTTTATGTCATGGAGTATTAAGAAATATTATACTGATACTATTTAACTCAACATATAGTATTTTTGTTCTAATATAAATTATCTTCCATTAATTATAAATAAGTAAACCAGCCATAAAAATGATTGCTCTTATAATGATGAAAATGAACCTTATAACTAATTGAAACGAATATGATGAACATAAAAAATTTATAATAAATTATATTATATATATAATTGGATCTAAATTAATTAATAACACAATATAATTTGATTATCCCTGATATGATGTGCAATTATAGAACACATTTTGGCATAAGGTTAGGGATCCCTACAAAACTTGAAATTACCTTAGGGTTAATATTTCTCTCTCTTTACCCCAATATATATCATCCTAATTATAAATACATTTATAAATTAGTTTTTATATATTTCAATCTTATGTATACATATCAATTCACCCTTTATTAATGGTGAAAAACTTGTTTAACCATTGTAATATGGCTCTTTTCAAATGATTCTTAAACACTCTATTTACATGTTTTCACTACAACAATGTGTAATATATCATGATATATGACTATTTTCACTTATAAATGTCCTTGAATGATTTATATAAACAATTTCATGGAAAACTGTTATGATATTCCCTTTGGTTATGCCTAATGACGTGATTATGATACCCATTTAATTCCATGGGTAACCCTTATGTGTATTCATTATATTTTTTAATTTATCTATCACACATATAAATGAACATGTTTTGATGGGTTCATCTAGATAGTGAACTAATTAATTGGGTTATTTTTTTATTAGTATATGTCATGTTTGTAATTAGGGAGTAACCCTAATCCATTATGATACTTTTTCACCATGTGATATAGTCTTGGTAGTTTGTCCCAACTCATGTTTATGTCATGTTATTTGTTTCTACCACATTCCTATGTTTCTAAGATCAACGAATCTCATTTTCTATATGTTATGATTTTATATTTTTATTCATATGCTATGTATTTTTATTAGATCATGTTTTCCTTCTAGCCAATGTCATATCATTTTATACTATTTTTATTATATTACCATGATTTTTATCTCAATAATATTATATATGTTTTACCTAGGTTATTCTATATATATGTAGGATCTCAAAGGAGTTAACAAGTTCATTATGGAAGATAAATATACTGATGTTTCATTATATTTCCTAGTATTCAATTTTATGTGCATAGTCTTCTAATGACGGTTGACATTAAGATCATTGGATTGTATTTGTTAGATAAATTTTCTCAAAATCATGTAATAATATTAGTAAAAGTCTATGGTAGATATATTTGTTATTAGATAATAATTTATTTTTTTGAGATATTCGGACTAGAAATGTTTATTAATAACTCTAGGGATAATTCTATACCCATGGATATACTGGAATGAAACATATTGAATCACATGTTAGAATATTCTTTTAATTATAAATTTTATCCATCGATATTCAATTTTTAATTTTTTATATTATTTTTATATAAGAATTCAAGAACCCCATATTTTACTTTATTTTTGATATTTAATGGATTTAAATATGAGAATATGTGCCAACATTCTACATTATGGGAAATGTGCCCACTTCCATAATAAGATTAACTATAGGATGGGAATAATAGATAAAAAAATCATGTATGTATTTGAAAACTAGGTTGAGTTATGAATAATAAAATATATCATGTGGAAAACCATCCTTCTCCTATGAAACCGAATTTTGTGGTATAATACATTACATAACAAAGGCCTCCTATCATTAGTGGATCTTCTATTCATATTCTCTTGGAAAAATGGTTTACTACATTAAGTAGTTATTATATATCAACCAAGTTATATATTAAGAGGACTTCATGTTTTTTGTGAAATTTCATTTCTTAAAATGATACACTATGTTCTATAGCATAACTGATATGCCACATAGAGCTTAAATTAATATCAAAATATTACTATTAAAATTCTATTATTTAAACCTATTAACTGCAATAGAGCATATGAATAAGATTAAATAAATTATAAAATTATTTTTACACATTTATATATAAATGATTAATTTATCAATTAATTATGAATAAAAATAAAATAATTTTAAAAATAAAACAAAATGTTTATTTGAATAAATATTTAAATGTAATCTACTGTGTTTTACTGTAATATATAATCTGATAAACCTTTTCTAATTTTGATAATGAAATTTATATATAATATGTTAAATATAATGATTAAAATTAAAATTATATGTTTTATATACATGACATTATATCAATACCAATTTTAAATAAAATGATTTATATATCTAAAAATTTGGATTTTCTGCCATTTAATGTCGCACTCGTTCCGAATAGAAATCTATAGACCTATAAATTCAATTTGAATAAATATAATTCATCCTTTAAATCATAATATAAAAACATTATTTGATGAAATTTTTTATTTCTCTTATATGATTCATGTATTCTTAAATAGTGAAAATGTATTGAATTCTAAATAAATACAGTTTTTCAACTAAATAAGTCGTACTGATAAAAATATATGTGTGACTGATTATGAAGTATAATTAGATTACTATTTTAAATATTAATCCAATTATGGTCATTTGAATAAATTTTATATTTAATTGGTATATAACAACATGTCAATATATTAGAAATATTTACTATTAATTTTTTTTCTTGATTCTTTAAAAGGATTAATTGATAATTATTTCTAACAAAATTTGTGAATTAAATTGGGAAAAATTGAATCAATTTTTTAAGTCTATGGGTAATTTTTTTTTAAATATACAATATTTATTTTTTCATTTTATAAATATTAATTTTTTATTTTTTATTTTATCACATTAAAAGGTAAATTGGGTAATTAATGGTAAATATAATATTATAAATAGTTGATAAGTACCCTAAAACATTTCACAACTATATTGGATGTGGGATTGTCAACTAAAATTATAATCATCCAAATTTTTTCAGCTCATGGAGACACTTAAATTATTTAATACATTTTTAATACTTTACTCAATGAAGAGTTAATTTTTTCGTACATTTTTTTACAAGTGACGTGTTTTAATAATGCTTTATATAATTGATATGATTGAATATAAAATGTTTTCAAAGATAAAATGTTATTATTCATCATTATAATTTATTATTAATTCTTATATAAGAATTACTAATATTAAATATTTTCAATATAACTATGTAGTAATTGTTTAAAATATAAAAATATCAAATAAATAATATTAAAAATATTATATTAATATAATTTGAGAAAATTAAATTCTTACAATTTTTTTGAATACATTGAAATGGTAGTGATGTGTTATTTTTTGATGATATCATGTAGTTAGGATATTTTTTAAAATTAAATAGGGTAATAGAGTTATAATTGTAATTATTGATATTTTCATTAAAATAGTAATTTATTAAATGATATTAAATATATAAAAAAATAATATTCTAAAAAATTATTTATAAAAGTATTAAAATGTAAAAAATGACTTATTTTATTTTTTTCATTTATAATAATTATATTAACCATCAAAGACTAAATTACATGATATCTTGGTATGAGATGACGAGGTTACATTAGGTTTAAAATAAAACGATAAGGATTAAAAAATAGTAATAAAATGTCTATTTTTCATTGAATGAATTTATTTAAATCCATAATCACCCTTTCCATTAAATAAAACACTCTTGATTCATTTGGAAAAGAAAATTAATTTATATTAATTTTTTATTTTGAATAAATCCTAGAGTGGCCCCATACTTTCTTATAAAAGGGAACCTCTTTTCCTTTTTTCATGACACATAAAACGTAATGTATCAGAATTTCGGTGTAATTGTTTCATATTATAGAGAATTATTTTGAGACTACACACATTGACAGCACATATTTTCGTGATCCGATGAGCCCAGAATTGAATTTTAAACTTTTTATATTCACATAAATAAACCGGTGAGGATATTTTTCAAACATTTGAATTGGTGCTCAGATTAGAAATCTGAGGTTACCATTGAACTCAAAATGATGGGTATCATCTCGGAAGTAAATAACATTGACTGGAAAGGGTTGAATGGAATTGTTAATTTTCAGACCTTTCCAGCAAAAAAATACATCAAAAAGATATTTTATTTCTTTTCCTCCACCGACGAGTGGAGACACGATGACATTGCGATGTGACGATGAGTTGATGAAGAGTCACATTAATGGAACTCATTAATTGCTCGCAAACCAAAAACTAAATGATGCATTAAATGATTTGTAATAGCTAAGCTATTCTATATGTGAAATAGTGTAACTACGCAGCGTTGCAGCGCAACTAAAACCTGGCATCACTTTGTAACTAAAACACTAGAGCGTTTTTTTTTTGTTTATTTCCATATTAGAGAAACAAGAATTAATCATTTGTAATTTTTCTTATCAACCACAACTGTATTTCTTCTCAAATGAAGAATTATGAACGCCATCAATGAACGATGACGAACGCAGTCAAAGAATAAAGATGAATGCTAACAGATCGATGATCTACAATGGGTTGGAGCTTTGACCCTCATTAGTGACATATCATTAATCAATGTAGTGTTTGTGTTTTTGTATTTATTCCACATTTTTAAATTCAATGAAGGACACAGATAAACACACAAACCGGTTGATCCGCAGACCGTGCGTTCTTACAGGAGGGTGGCTTTTTAGGATTTCTTTATCTAGGTTTAAACTATCAGTTGTTTAATTGAACTAAAATCCCCTGAGCATCCCCTTGTTTAATCCTATAATGAAGAGGGCATGGGACAACATGAATAATTCCCAAGCACCTCTGCCTTTTTCGTTCTTTGGGGCCACATCCTCAAATCAGTTGAAAAAATAATAACGGTTCATGACAAGGATGATGATAACCTGAGAGCCCTAAAGGCCCATACATAACAGAGATTAGACAACAAGAGCAGGTCTAGTGGACACGGATGGTCCCCCAATGGTGAAATATGGCCCTCAAATGCAATTTGGAAGAGGCGGAGCCACCCCGACATCCACGTTCTGGAAGAGGCAGCTGGCACTAACTAGCCGCGTGAGATGATGTGGTGCAGTCATACACGCCGCGTAGGAGGAGGCTGCAGCACATCGAATGCAGCAGAGGCGGTGCATGCTTGATGCAATATTGAGGTGGAGGCTCATAGTCAGGTGACACTACAGAGCCAGGATCACTAGACCATGGCAAAAAGAGTCCCCAGATATGAACTGTGGGGTAGGGAGGGGATGCAACAGCACCTACCGCATCCTGAGCGCACAGTGTCGGCCCTCTCTAAGCAGACCTAGCCTCATCTGGATGGTTTTTCCCCAATCTAGTGGGTTGGACTCATACCCAGCGGTCTATAATCATGCCTTCATGCCTAACCTATTCCCTTTGGGTTGGGCTAGATGAGATCTGGTCGCTAATTGACCCAGTGAGATGGACCCTTGGCCAAAGTGGGCCGAGTCCAGCGAAGCCCGTGAGGACTTTCCCACTGGGCAGGCTGAACCGGACCGACCGAAACGTGAACAGGTTTAGGTCGAGTTTGTGGAATTAAATTAGGGTATGTGTGACCCCCTGTCCAGATTGGTTGTGTAGTTCTAGTCAGGTCGGACCTGGCGCAAATGCTACAGGCCCATGTTTACTAAAACCCTATGACTTTGCTAACCGACCATAGAGTTGATAGCCTATTTGCGACATTGGGACCCTCTAAATGAGTCTTATCTTTTGGTATTCTCTAAGGATACATTCACTTATGTCAAGATGTAATTAATGGTTTAAGGAGGTGTTCAACCAAGTGTGATACATACGGAATGCTACAGTTGGAAGAGACATGAAGACCGATAGCAAGAGACTATGTGTGACTTGACTATGCCGTAGTGGGAATCACCTCAGTGTGAAATTGTAGGCCCACGGTGGGAGAGAGTCTTTGTTACTTGGTAAAACCATAGTACGTGATTGGGATGGGTACCTCAGTTGTCCATGTTTGGAATCTCCTCTAAGTGAATTTGCTGGAGTACCTCAGTTCCCCCTCTGTGCCGCTTGCCCATGTTTGGGAGCAGGATTGAGTGACTCAGTATAAACATGGTACTCACCAGGGATGAGTACCACAAAAACCCATGGATATGGGGAAGAATGTTTTGTGTGACCCAGTAGGCCCACTATACTCATACTAGAGGAGTTCTCCATGTGAGTTGTTTGATGAAGTGACTGATGATTCTTCAATCACAACGCTATAATATACCTATCCTAAGATGTATTGTGCATCATGCTTGTGCTTCATGCTTATGCTTTTTTGTTTTTCTTTGAGGGATTATTTTTGTTCATTTGTGTTTTGGGGCACCTACTGAGTATTTGTTTACTCACCCCTACATGGGAGTTTCCCACACGACTTGTGACTGTTGTAGACAATCGGAGATTCTAAGGAGGACATGGTGGCCTAGGAATAGATGGGGCCATGTAGGAACATGTAGATAGGATGTACTACCTCAGATTCATGTAGAAACACTACTCTTACCATTAGGTGGGGTTTTTAATGTATGAATACCTGAGTCCCTTTGTACTTTCTTGTTTGTAGTTTTTTGTTGGGTTTGCATTCTGGACAAATTATTACCAGTTGTACTTTTACTTAGTACTTGTTTCAATATACATGTTTTCCCCTTTCAGTTCTTGAGAAGTGGTTGGATGTGTGTGACCATATTGGTGCTCAGGGAAATGACTCCAACATGTATGTTGACACCTTCAGCGCTAGTCACCAGCCCCTGGCCTTCAGGATGTGGGCTTGGGGTAGTTACAAAATTGGCCTCGGGGGTTGGGTCCAAAAAATGTGGAAACAGAGAGAGGTTGGTTCTACCTTAGAGATCAGGAGTCTATTTAATTTATTTTGGTGTAAATGTGTTACATGTTTCATATTTGACTTTTAGACTAGGGGAGTCAAATATTTGTGTGGAAGCTAATGTATCCATACACTATGACCCTGAATTCTTCTATTCATCTTTATACATGAAAGAATTAGTTTCATAAGTGTCTCATTATGTTATTGGTTGAATAAAAGTAAGGTCACTAGGTATATCCTTCTTATTGTGGTACATCTTGATCTATTTCAGGATGCCTCCAAGTGGATGACCAAGTAGGATCCAGATACATGATCTTGTTGGCATCATGCCTTGTGATGAGGCAATAGTTTTGTGACCAGTGATAGAGATGGTCCCATTATGTGGGGAACCAGTGTTGCCACTACCCAAAGAATTGTACTAAATAACAATAGTTCTAGTATAAGATGCGCGCAAGGTGAGTCCCTTGCATGATTTTTTGAGAGAGTTAACTCCCAGGTTTATGTTAGCTTTAGATCCTCAGGTTTATACGAACTAGCTGGAGACAATGTCACATGTTTTTTGTTTAGTGAGGAAACCTCTTGAACAAATGTTGATATTATCTGAGAGCCTTCTTAAGGGAATGATAAGAATATGTTTGTTCATTACTATTCATACTCATGATTAGGATACCCTCACCTTGACATACATTATGATTATTTTTTGGGAGGAGTTTTTTCCCGTGACCTTGCACTCTATGTGTATACCTAATATGATTCACCTTTAGTGGGGTATCATGATTTTATCTGAGTACACATCTATGTTCATGGAGTATTCGGGATACTCCACACTCATGGTTAGATAAACTTTATCATGGATCGAGCCTTTGATCGGGGACTCAGGTTGGAGATAAGGGCATTGATGGTGCCTTTCAGTATCCCTACACTGGCCGGGATGCTTGAGTGACCCTTTCATATTCATAGATTCATGACAAAGTAGGTACCGAAAACCAGAGCTACCAGAATATCCCAAGAGGTAGAGTCTTTAGCAGGAAACAGATAGCTGGCACGAAGGACCATGCATGCCAGGTATTTCAGTGGCTGACCCAAGGAATCAAGGTTGGCATTGATTGGATCCCAAACCAAAGGGATTCATCTGGGAGCTAGGAATTTCATTGTGTGTGGAGGGCATGGAAACATGGAACATGATTAGCTAATCCTCCATCCATATAAACAACAGAAGTTCGAGGGACCACTAAGAGAGAGTATTAGGTTCAAGTGAGAAGGTCCACAGGGTGACGGATGTGGCAAGGGAGTAGGCCCAACAATAGGAAATGGGTGACTATTAGAGGAACTACCCCCACCACCCCTAGTAGTTCCACCCCAACCATAGGGAGCAGGCAGAAAAGGTAATTTTCATCTCCTGGCAGTAGTGACTTTTGAACACGACACTCTAGATATGATCTGAGGTACAATCTATGCCTTCCCCACCGTAGTTTCAGTTCATATTGATATAGTTGATACTACCTCTTACATTACCATGCCTTTCATTCTGAGATCAAATATGATGGAAGATCTATTAGCTCAATCCATACTGATAGAGACCCTTATAAGTGGGGATTCGATGATTACACACTAGTACTGATGGTGTGAACAAACTATTGAAGGAATGTGTTTCGACTATGATCTCCTTGAATTGGTGTCACGACTGTACAATGTCCTCATGGGTATGGACTGGTTATCCACAGTCCACACACATATTGATTGTTTTAGCCATGCAGGGTAGTTTGTGTGTCGATATTGGACCAGGTTTTCTGTCACTGATGAGAAGGAAATCCATACATTGTGGGACATAATTTCTCAGATGATGGTATATCTAATCACACACCAATTTTCTAGCCTCATCCTTAGAACAATTGATGATATTATTTCATGATTTTCTATAGATGTGTATGAGTATGTGGATGTTTTTACTAAAAATTTTTCGGTACTACCTCCTCACATAGAGGGAAACTTTTTCATCGACATGTACACTGGGACAACAATGTTATAAAACCTATCATATTGGATGTCTCAGATAGTGCTTCACATGATGAGGGTATAGCAGGAGGAATTGCATAAGAAGGGGTAGGTAAGGCCAAGTGGTTAACCATGGGTAACCCCAATGATTTTTTCCAAGAAATAAGATGATAGTTTGAGGTTGTGCGTAGACTTCCGAATCCTGAACTAGAAGACCGTGAAAAACATGTATCCACTATCGAGAATTGATGGCCTCTTTGATCTTTTGAAGGGGGAAAGGTGGATCTCCTAGATAGTCCTCAGATTAGGCTATCACCTGCTTCATGTACGGGGTGAGGTACTACCAAATACAAACTTCGAGTGCTGATATGACCACTATGATTTCTTGGTGATGCCTTTTAGCATGACCAGCTCCCCATCAAGGATCATGGGAGTCATGAAAAAGATATTCTAGCCTTACATTGATTGGGTTGTCATTGTATTCATTTGAAACATGTTGGTTTACTCAACATCAGAGGTGGATCGTGATACACAAATGATGGTAGAATCGAATACTCTCTGAGAGAACCGGCTATATGGTAGTCTCATGAAGTGGATGTTATGTATACGAGAGTTCCACTTTCTGGTACATGTCATATCTAAGGCGGTAGTTGCACTGTATCGATGAAAATAGAGGCAGTGATCACTTAGGAGACACCCATGTGGGTGACTTCGGTGCAGAGCTATATGTAGTTGGTTGGTTTCTATAAAAATGTCTGTGAATGACATTTCTAGAGTGGAAGAACCGTTATTATAATTGAAATGGAATTAAAACTGCTTTTATGGAATGAGAAGTGCCATTATAGTTTTCAGGATCTTAGGCAGAGACTAACTAGTGCCACCATATAATAGAGGAAGGTGTTGATGACATAGTCTTATGTGACACGTCAATGACTGCGCTGGGTTGTCTCTTGATATAGGAGTGAGTAGTGATCACCTACGACTCATGCAAATTGTTGAAAAGTTGGAAGAACCATGTGACCAATGACCTAGCGTTAGTTGTAGTGGTCTATTTCTTGATGATGTGGCAACACCGATTGATAGCTAATCGGTTAATTGTTTACTCCATCCACAAGAGTACTTGGATTATTATCTCATATAAGAATCTAATACGGAGACATCAGCGATGGATAGAGTTCCTCCATGACTATGACATTGATATAGTCTATACTCTTTGGAAGGGGAATGTGGTAGCTGACACGCATAGCAGGAGGACTGGGTTGTACCTTCTAAGTGAGGCAACAGAGTAGCTAGAAGCAATGAAGATATCCTATGTGGATGCATATGGAAAAGCATACCTTTAGTTGATGACTATTACCCCATACTCATACAGTAATTCGAGGAGGCACAGTTGTTGGGTGATGATTGCATGCCCCTACATGCTCCGTTATCCCCAAAGCATACTCTTAATGGAATTTTGATAGGTGGGGAGCACATCGTCGTTTTCAGAGGGCCAACCATAGTACCAATGGAATTGGAAGAGAGGTGTTTAGGGAGTTCTATACATCCCATTTGTAGGTACATATAGTATAGATGAAGATATACTAGGACATATAATGTTAGTAGTGGGGGTTATTAATGAAGAAAGAAGTGGCCATGTTTGTCTAACGATGCCTCTCCTGTTAGCAAGTGATGGTTGAGCATCATCTTCTAATAGGATTGGCCCATCCACATAAGGTACTAGAGTGGTAATTGGATGCTATTTCAATGTAAATCATGACAGGGTTACCACATACATCTCTAATACATTATTTTATCTGGGTGATCATTGATTGACTCACCATGTCTGATATTTTTCTACCCATCTGAGAACAGGGACGGATATAGGGCTTTGGATTCCTCTAATCCAAGATATTTTTATGATTCATGGAAGATCGTCTTAGAAAATGATGCATGCCTTACTTCCCAGTTGTGTAAGGGATTATAGGAGGCATTTGGGACAAAGCTTTGATTGAGCACAAATTTTCATCCCCAGAAAGATGGTCAGACATAGAAGATAATAAAGACCCTTTAGAACATGCTCCATGATTGCATCATTGATTTTCGTCATAGTTGGTAGGGCCACCTACCAATGGTGGAGTTTTCATTCGATAACTTCTATCACTCCACCATTAGAATGATAACACATCGGGCCTGGTACATGCGGACTTACATATCACCCGTATGATGGATAGGACTAGGAGAGTCAACAATCATGGGTCTAGAGTTGGTACGAGACACCATTAAGAATTTGTAGATAATATAGGAGTAGATGAGGGCTTCATGGATTAAGAACATGCATTATTCTATTATAATATGAATACACTTAGTTTGAGGTGGGAAACCATGTTCTCTTTAGGGTCTCTCCATAACAAGGATTTTGGAGATTATATTGGGGTGACTAGATATATCTTAGGTTCATTGGATCTTCTCAGATCCTAAGATTAGTTGTATAGGTGGAGTAATGCCTAGATATCCCACCACAGATGCACCATAGGCACGAGGACTTCCATGTGTCACGTTTGATTAGATACATGCATCATCTATTGCATGTCATTGACAGGGGTGAGATGGACATTATGATGGGTTAACATTTGAGGAATTCTCAATGGATATAGTTAATTGATATGAGTGGGTGATACATGGAATTTGATACCTATGGTGCACATTTTTTGGTAGCAGTTGAATCTTAAGGAGAATACTTGGGAGCGGGTGGCTCAGATTCGTGCTAAGTACCCTCAGTAGTTTAACAATCCATTATTTTGGATTTTAGGGATGCAATTCAAAATAGTGGGGATAATGTAATGTAATATAATTTATGTATATTTTTAAAAACTTCATGGAATTATTTTGAGACAATATAATCTAAGGTCATGTTATTTGAAGGCCCGATGAGCCTAAAATAGAATTCTGATATTTTTTAAGTTCAATTCATTAAACATGAAATCAGGTTTTCATATCATTTGAACCAGTGATTGGATCGTTAATTTTAGGGCACCATTGAGATTATAACATCAGGACTCACCTAGGAAGGACATAACTTCAACTAAAAAAGTATGGATGAGAAAGACTATTTTTAGACCATTCAGAATAAACTAAAATAAATTTAAATTGATACTTTATTTCTTTTTCTCCACCGACGAGTGGGGACAAGGTGACACGGTAATGCTGTGACTAGGTGATGATATGTCAAATTAATAGAATTAATTAAAGGGTCATAAACTTGTAGCATATTAATTCATTATATGAGGAATAACTACTACACTAATTCCTAAATGAAACAACGTAACGGCGTGGTGTTACAGTGTAACAAAAACATTGCGATGTGTTTTCTTTTTATTTGTTTTATTTCGTTGGAGGATGGATAATTAAAATTTATAAATTTTTTTATGTACCCAAAGTGGTTATTCTCTCCCACGAAGAACAATGAACATCTTTGATGAACAATGAAAAACACCATCGATGAACAACAATGAATGCTGATTGATCGATGATAGATGTTGGATTGGAGATTCACCCCTTCTTAGCAATAGATCTTCAATATAGGTAGGGGTTGTGTTTATTATTTTCCCCATTATTAAATTAAACAAATAATGTCTATAAAACCATGAATGGGTTGATCTACAGATCATGTGTTATTTTGGAATTGTGGCATTTTGGGATATCTTTATACAGGTTTAAACTATCACTTGTTTGATTGAACTATAATTCATAGACCATCCACTACTTTGAACCACTAATGCAGAGGGTGTGGGCTAGCAATAACAAATTTTGAGCACCACCACCTTGTGAATTCATTGTGTCCAGAACCTCAAATCAGTGGAAATATGAATCTAGTACCAAGGAAGGGATGCCAGCAAACCATAAGACCCTAAGCAAAAGACAGATCGAAGATTTGTCCACTATTGAAAATATGGTGTCCCATGAAAGGTACCACAAATGTGGCACCCCCATCTCGGTGGCAGCGACCGGCCATCACTGGCTGTGCGAAGTAAGTCGCACCACCTTGGGCACCATGTGCTAGAGGAGGTGGACTGCCCTCGTTGGACACACAGGTGGAGGCAGTGCACCTCTGTGCGCTGCACTGGTGTAGGCCATGGCCTGTTAGACACGGTTGTGGTGGTGCCAAACTAGGGATGCGTAGAGGTAGTAACCCATGTTTAGGCCACCTTAACGAGACTTGGTTACTCGACCACGGTATACCAAGGTCCCACAGATGAACCGCAGTGCATGGAGGTGATGCCACAAAGATATCACTATCCTGGGCACCCAACAATGGACCGCCCATGGCGTACCGTGACTTAGCTGGCAGACTGCACCCCCAGCTAGTGGTTCTAGATGGACCCATGTCCTAGAGATCTTGATCTGCTCCCTTTGGACTGAACCCACACCCTTCAATCTAGGACGGAGGAGATTGGGTTTCTAGGAAACCCTGTGTTCTGGACCGTCATCGAAAATGGGTTGGGTCAGGTGAAGCATGTATGTTCCTAGCCTCTAGGATATGTCACACCAGACTAACCAGAACCCAAACCGTTTCTGGTATAGTTATTGGAATTTAATCTGTGTATGTGGGCCCCCTGTCCATGTTGTATGGGTCTTTCCGACTGGTACTCACTGGCCCTAAATGCAAACGGCCCATGTTTAATAAAATGCTAATATCATGAAAATCGAGCTCTCAGTTGACAAGTAGTTTGTGTAATTGACACCCGATCGACGAGGAGGATATTTGGTATGCTCTAAGGAGAATTTCATGGAATGTTTTAGCCGAAAAATGGAATGTGGAGTGGTTCTCCTATGTTTTCTAATTATGGAACCCTACAGTTGGATAAGACCTGAAGACTGCAGTCAAACGATTATGTGTGAATACATTATGGCCTAATGGGAAGCCCCTCTATGTGACTCTGCAATACCGTAGTGGGAGTGAGATTATGTAACTCGGTAGACCCATGTTAGATGATGGGGGTGTACCCCAGTCGTCCAATGTCAGAAGAACCTCTATGTGAATTTGCATGCCCATAGTGGGAGATAGACAATGTGACATGGCATACCCATGGTACTCATCAGGGATGAGTAACACAACATTCCATGGTTAATTGGAAGTTTCTTCTATGTGACCTAATAGCCCCCCTATACTCATAGTCGAGGAGTTCTCCAATAGCGGTGGTTCTCGATGATGTGACTGTTGATTCTTCTATCACTACCCTTGAATATACCTACTGTGAGATGTCTTGTTCTTCATACATGTTCTTCATGTTTAGGAATTTAATTTTTATTGATGATTTCTTTGAGGCCATTCAATTGTGTTTCAGGTTCCCTTACTGAGTATTTTATTACTCACTTTTCCTTGGTCTTCGCCCACACGTGTTGTTTATGGTGCGGATGATCGATTATTCAACGGAGAAATTATTTCCCTAGGACCAGGTAGGGCCTAGTAGAATCAGGTGGAAGGGATGTAATACATTTTATTCTCGTAGGTACACTACTCATACCATCTGGAGGGGTTTTCAATAGATGGTTACCCAAGTCCCTTTGGTACATTCTTGTTTTTACTTATTTTGTTGTGATTGTATTCTAGCCCCCTTATTTTTAGCTGTACATGTTCTCAACACTTGTTTCACTATACTTGTTTTCAACATTCCGTTTGTGGTATGTGGTTGGGAATGTGTGTTTGTATACATGTACTTAGGAAAATAACTCCTACTTACAGGTTGATGCCTTCTGCGGTAGTCACCAGCCTCTGGACTTCGGGAGGCGGGCTTGGGGTAGTCTAGGCATGGGCCCTTAGGGATAGGTTGTGACATAAAATCCTATTTGGTTCTACCACTATCTTCCCCAATACATTATTTGGACCCCACACCATGTTATATAGATCATTTTTTGGGAATATCACTACCCATAGTGGTCTTACGTTGTCAATAGAAAGAGATCTTCTGAAAGAGAGGTATTATATTTAATTATGTGTTTCTATTTTTTTTATTCATCTTATCTAAAATATTCTTCAACCACGGTAAATTGATAAATCCAGTATAATACATATAATAATTTTTAGTTTTATTAATATCATAATATATATAAATTTCCTCTTCCAACAAATAAGAAAATAACTAATCATTCTGCATTACGACGTACTACAACCACAAGAACATACATGATTCATTTTTCATCACAGTCTCTCAAGACTAGTTATAATGATGGAATTAATGTTAATATGTGATATTACAAAAGTATTTAAAATTATTAATGTATGAAATATCTTTATTTTAACCATTACTTGCAAAGAAAAATAATAATGTTGTTCATGTGTAAGTATGATCTATCACCTCCCCAAAGGGATGCGATTTGTTTTTCATCACTAAATAAATTAAATTATATATATATATAAGTATATATACATTATTAACGTAATAATAACAATATTATTCTCATTTTTTATTGATAACATTGTAATTAACATCTTTTAAAAGAGATCATTGAAAAATGAAAATGTTACTCCTGGGAACGTATGAATTACCGTCTCAATGATTGAAACATTGTTCATTTTTCAGAACAATATTTAAGTAATGAATTAAAAAGTATGATTGATATATAATAATTATTATTTAATGAATATTATAATTTAAATTCTTGACTAATTCCCACTTTTTACTATAAGCACATATCAAGGAAATTTTTGTTTCATGTACTAAATATCATCAAAACATACAATGTGGACATAAATAATGAAGTAATTGTTATAACATGGTTTTATGTGAAATAATGTGAATAATAAAAGTGAAAAATATTCACAAAAAAGTAAATTGTTACCATATATGTATTATTCATGATGATAAAAGAAATATGTGATCATTCGGACTCGTGTTAAGGGATGTCACCTCAATTTTCATTTGATGAGGAATATTGTGATATTATACACCTATATCCTTTTTGAGGCATAAATAACATTTCATTAACATGTTATATGATGAATTAATTTATTATCAATGTATTTAATGTTTACTAAATTTTAATCATTAATTTGGAAAATTATATTACATATTACAAATTAATAAGAAAATTCTTAACCTTATTTCCATTCATTGGATTAATCATCTACTTATTATGCCAGGCTAATAATATGTGTGAATTTAATGTTTACTATTTTTTTAACAATTTATTATTTGGATTTATACCAAATACAAAAAATAAAATTCATTTTATTAATTATCACTTCCTTGATATGATGTTTATAAGGCGCATTTTAAATAAAAAAACTTTTAAATTTTTAAAATATGTATTCTTCTAAATCCCACTCTTTCATATCCATGTTTTAAAAATTGTTTTTATACATGTATTTATATGGAAATGAATGTTTTTAAATGATAATTTTCGAATCTCTCTCAATTGTTTTCAATTGGTATAGGATACATTGATTTAATAAAATCATTTTAAATTATTTCAATGGGTTTTAAAAAAGAATTTTTCATTTAAATATCTTGAAATATTTTATTATTTTTAAAATTGAAATTTTATATTAGAAATGAATAAAATTTAATTATATTTTCTGTAATGACAATATAATGGTACATGGACCGTTAATGGGTGGTTACGATATAAACCAATGATGGGTGATTCCATGATATCCCAATAAATGGTGGTAACTTGACAACCTCTAATGAAATTAGTATGGTTATCCGTCATATTGATATTCCATTCATAAGAGTGACATGTATCGAATTCAACCACATGGTTTTTCAATTTATAAGAGTGATAATTATAATTATGTCCAAATATGCCTTTATGTACTTATTATTCTTTCTCTAGGTTTTATAGTAATCTTATGATTACAAAATAAGTATAAAATCAGATTATATTTTATTGGAAGTATTTAATACTTATTAAGGTAAAATTATTACATTAGGATAAATCATTATTTGGTATTAATGTTTATCAAAGGACTAATGGTTTCCATTTATTTATATACCTTACAAAGATTTTTATTCTCATCCCACATTTTCTAATGTTTTTCACTAGATTTAAGAATGATGAATTGATTGGAATAATTCATTTTGAACCTTATGAAGAGTTTCATAAAAGATATCCTAATTTATATTACATGTTTAATATTATTTAAATAATTAATATTGTGGTTTAATGTCCACATTTAATGTATGTATTTTCATTGTAAGAGTCATTACAAAATCATTAATAAACTAAACTGAAAATACCATTAGTTGTGAATTCTAGTTTGAAAACTCTAGAATATGTAATATTAAATTGAATAACCTTACAGTTGGTATTAAAGGATGGTATAGAAAAATTTGGTTATTATGATGAATTATTAGGATTTATATATATCATCCTATATTCATTATTTTATATTTGATAAAAGGATCAATTCCTTTTAAACCCTATTGATGCTTTAGTTTGGAATATTTTAATACATGAAGTGTTATTTTTGAATACATTTATTTTTAAGGTAATTAAGGGTTTCTACTTTTTGCTATGAAAGTTGATAGGTATAAGATAAATTTTTGAATTATTACATATTATTGTTATTTATATGTATTTTATCATTTTTTGGGATTTTAATAAGAATTTCATAATTATAAAAATGATAAACATACAAGATGGGTGGCAACCCATAGTGTTTGGAAGGGCTGCTAGAATCGAACCCACAACCAAATGGTGACAAGGGTGCAACCCCTACCACATACTTATATGATTTACAAATTAGTATTTATTTTTTTAGTTAAATTTAATTATTTATGAATAATTATTTTATTTTGTGGAGAAATATTCTCTCATATCATCATCCATGGGAATGAAAAATTATTTGTTGATAATGTTTTTAATGTTATTTCAGAAGATGATAACTATTTTTGTTGCATTATATGATTAAAGTAAATAGAAATATATGGACTTTTAATTGAGTACTAATGGATGAATTATGTTTTGGAATCCTATATTATTTTATTATGGATTTTGATGGTTCTTGTTATTTATGTTAATCCGTATTATATCTTAAAGATTAATTGTGGGATGACTATGTGATAAAATACATCAAGATTTTAGATTTTAATATTAGTTTGGATTATTTTGAGAATGTTTAAGGATATTTACTTATAAATATTTATATGTTGAAATTTGGATATTTATATTGAATTTTAGATATTAATGTAATTAATTAATCATATAATGATTTATTGTTTTTACAAAATTGTGTTATATTTTCCTAACCATTTTGTTTTCTGATCATGATTCACAAAAGGTGAAATAAATTGTCTATATCTATAGATTATGTGATTCTATAGATGATTATTTTAGTGCTTCAATCATGGAAAAAATAATCCTCAATTATCATTTTTGGGCTAAAATGTTGATTCTACGGTATAAATTGATTAAAAAAATGAAAATATAAATTTCCATTAAGTCTATATCATTACTTTCATCGTTTAATTGGTGAATGAATTACTTGACACTGTGAAAATGATCTTAAAAATTTCTTTTTCGTTCAATTTTCTTACCAATCAATCAATAAACCTTTATCCCATCCCAAATTTCAGGTTTTGGATTTGTTTAATTTATCATAACCAAGTTTTATATAACTATCAATAGAACTAGATTGTTATTTTTCTATTACATGTTTTAGTTTTTCTACATGTATCCCTAATATATATAATCTCATATGACTTTTTTAAATCCCAAACATTCTTCTATAGTTGAAGTTTTATTAAGACATTCTTCGATGTGGAATTTCAATATTTGTACTTTGAATTGTTAAATGTTGTTTATCAACCCAGAGTTAAAATTGAGATGACTAAATTTAAAATAGGTGGGATAATGTAACATTATGTGTTTTAAAAAGGAAACACCATGTCCTATAGCATACAAGATACACCAAATCTTGATTAAATGGTCAAATAAATATTATTATTTAAAAGTTACCATTATAACCATGCAATTATAATGGATTGTATGAGTATGATTAATTGAATTATGAAAATAATTTCTGCAAATATATATATATATTTAATATGTTTTTAATCAATTAATTTTGAACAAAAATATATCAATTTTTTGATGAAAATGATTTTTTTCTCAAAACAATTTAAATGTTAACTATTGTTTATTATACCGATAAATAAAAAATAATATTTTTATATTTAATAAATGATGTTTATATAATATATATTCAATATAATATTTAAAATTCATCTTTATTTTATTTATAGATAGGATACGAGGTCTAATGAAATTTTAATGATAAATTAATTGTTTTTCATAAAAGATAGATTTACAGCCTTTTGATGGCACATTTAGTTTGTATTTATTTTTTGATACTTTTATAAATAAAATACTAAAAAAAATTCTTTTCTGTTATGAGAATATCAATAATTTATTTATATTAATTTTTGGTATTTAATAGATGTATTAATTTATCTAATCCTATGGTCCAAATTTAGTCAATATATCTTTTTTAATTATGGTCATTATGAATAATAATTTTCGTAATGTTTTTTTACATAGTTGAATGTAAACCTCGTAATTAAGGATAAAAATAATATTATAAATATTAGTAAATCACTGTAAAAAAATTTCCTAATTTTATTGGATGTGTTATTTTCATAGTAAATAATCTTTATTATGATATTTTTAGCTCTTTGCATCACGATGATGGCTTTATTCCATGTATAGTATTTTTTCAATGAAAGTGGATTTTTTCAATCTTTTGTTTGAAACAAGTGAAATTTATTAACATGGGGTTATATAATGTATATGTTAAACATTAAATATACAGTTTCAATATGAATTTTTTATATTAATCATTATAATATATTTGTAACATTTAGATAAGAAATACTTAATATAATGGCTTAAATAATGATGTTGTATTAATTGTTTAATTAATGAAAAAATCAAATAAATGATAATGAAAATATTAAAAAAAATTTAAATTAAATAAATATTTTCATCATATAAATTTATGAATAAATTTTACATGTTTTTAGGTTTTAAAACAATTTTTCTAATATATCCCGATTTTATGATAATTTTATAATTTCAAGTAATGAATAGTGTCAAAATTGACATTAATTTATTTTAAATTATCTTTTTTCTTAAATTATATAAAATCCATAAAAATCCGAAATTTTCCCAAATGAATGATATTGGGCTTATTATATCCTAAATTACTCATTATTTGGTAGTTTTTCCTTTTTATTGTAATTATATTAACCCTAAAAATGTAAATTACATGATATCATGATATGAGCTAATGGGATAAATAAAGGTTAAAACAAAAATATAAGGATTAAAAAATAGTAAAAGATTTATATGTTTTAGTGTATGAATGTATTTATACCAATAATAAACATATATTATATAATAAAAACTTTTGATTTATTTTAAATAGAAAATTAATTTATATTATGTTAATATTTTGATGAATTCCAATACAGTCCCTCTCCACTCTAATTAAAGGTAACCTCTTACTCATTATTCATTAAACATAAAAACCAAATTTTTTCATCCAATATCTACAAAAAATTCCATCCTATAACCCGTAAATACATTATAAGGAATATATTAAAAAAATAACACTGTAATTTTGAGACTTAATGAGTCTATTAATGTTCATCATCAATAGAAGGGGTATCATTTGTAATTAGGTGTATATGTTTTATTTATTATTTTACATAATAGAAATATTACTCAAACATGTTGAAATAATAAATCCACTATACTATATAAACCTAAATTGTATTATGTTAATATCATCACCTATATTGTTCTCTTCTACCATCAAATGAGAAAATAATGAATTGTTCATGTGTAAGGTGAACTAAAACCTCATGAACCGAAGAAATTCATTTTTCATCCCCTCATCTAAATATTTCTAATAATGATGGAATTAATTATTATATATTATATTCATTAAATATTAATAATTTTTAAATAATAATATATCATTTTTGTTTTTTACCCTTCCATGATAATATAATTCAAAACATTGTTCGTACGCAAGTGTAAACCATCACCTCCATGAAGCCATGTGATTCATTTTTATCACCACATCACATGAATGATATATATAATTATATTTAAATGAGTAATATTATAATAATTATATTATTATAATTATTTAAAAATAAAATTATACTTTCCATATTTCCATAATGATCATTGAATATTGAAAATTTTACTCATATGTATGTACATCTTATCCCCTCCATGATGGTCATGTTGAATATTTTTCATGATCATATTTAATGAATGAATTGATAAGTATTATTAATGTATAATAATTATTATTTAAAGAATATTGTTATGTATAATATGGACTACTAAAAACAGTTACAATATACAATATACAAAAGTCATTTTTTATTCATGTATAGAATATCATCAACACATCTAACGTGAACACAAATCATCATATAATAGTTATGACATGGTAATATGTCATATAAATTGAATTTTATAATTGAAAAATATTCTCAGCAATATAAATAATTTACTAATGTTTATTATTTATGAGGATAAATGACCTATATTATGATTCAGACTCTGGGTATTGGACTTCATCTAAATTTTCATTTGTTAAGACACATTGAGATGTTATGCACCAGTATTATTTTTTGAGGTGTAAAAAATTGTACATTTTAATTTTGTATCTCTAATATCTTAATAATAATAATATTTAAGGGTTTTAAATTTTACTCATTCATGAAAGATACTATTCTACTACTAACAATGCACTAAGGGTATTTTTACCCAATTTCCATTTATTAGGTTAAAATTATCCTTCATGATAATGTGAAGTTATGCATATGTGTGAAATTAATTTTGAGTATATTATATTGTATATATTTTTTTAGGTAGATTTATAGTTTATAAACACAACTAATTCATTTTATTAACGATCACAATTATTATATAATATCTATAAGGGACTCTTTTTGTAAAACATTATTTTATAAAAAAGTTTAAACGCAGACATTTTGTGATGATTCCATCGAACATAAAATGATAGTACATGAAATGGTTTATAAAATGGTATAAAATATGAATACCATTAAATAGAACATCTGGGATGCATATATTTTATGATAATATCTTTCTAGATAACCATCTATGGAACATATAGTTTATGGTTATTTATAAGGTATTCTTCTATATATATCCATTGAATAGAATTGTGATATTTGGGATGAGTGTAATGGTATGTCCTAGTTACATCAATGCCATTGATGTTCTCAATCGTGTCAGAATTGTGTCTAATCAAACAAAATTTACATTAACAATGAATCAAATACATGATGTATTCCATGTATCCCTATTAAGTAATAAATTACCAGATTCCTAAAATTTGTAAATTCATATGTGTTTTGACTATAAAATTATCTCTCTTAGTAGGACCATCTAATGATGATCTTTGATTATTGAGATAATTTGCTATAAAACAAGACTACTCACCAGGTCAAAGTATTATATAGGAAGCATAAATATGTAAAGGCAACATGGGAATAGGAGGAAGGTATTTAGATGAAGTATTGTCACATATTTTCAACTTAGTAGGTAAAATGAAATTTGGAGGATGAAATTTCACATGGGGGTATTAAAGTAATGACCCAAAATTTTATCAAGGAAATTCCACTTCTTATAAATATATATTTTTTTTATAAGGAACATACATTACATAGAAAACTGAATAAAAAAATTGTCCTTATATATGAATAATGATACTTTGTTTTAGTAAACAACCCAATAAGACTTCCAAAAATTACTATGGGATAATTAGTATAAGATATAGTTATAATAATAATAAAATTTGGGTCTTCCTGACCAACATGAATAATCGTACTAAAAAACATTGTAATAGAAATAAATCCTAATGATAAAAATATAATATTTATTGGATGGATAAAGGTATAAATATAACTGTATTGTAAAGTAGAATAAAATAAAAAATTAGTAAAGGTAGTGGTATTTATAAAAATTGAGGAACCTATATCATTGGAATCATAAAATAACCATTGAAATGGTAGCCTATCTTTTAGAATAGTAATATGACTATTTGGAATATTAATGAGGTTATTTCAATAGTAACCTGCCTATGAAAGTATAGAAAAAAATTAGGTATCTTATAAATTAAAATAAATATAATCATATATTGTAATAAGTAAATAAATGTTTTAAAATAGGTAAATTATGTGTTTTTATTTTTATAAAACTGGAAATTTTTATTTAAGATTTATTAATTGTTGTAATGATTTAAATGAAAATTAATTTTCATAAAATAGAATCATTAATTAGTAACACATTGTATTAAAATTAAAAAATAATTTTTTGAGACCTTAAAAAAATATTCAATGTGTCAAAATATAGGATATAATATTAAAATCATTATTTTTCAAAACAAAGGATATTTAACTTAAAATTTTAATTTTTCATATTTATGAAATTATTTTCACAAAATTGTATCCATATTTTAAATATAAAAATATGAAATTGGTTATTGTGAGTTTTTTGGATGTTTTCTAAAATAGTAGAATTTTATGTAAATAATTAAATTGATTAATATACTATATTTAATAAAATAAGTAAATAAATGAAATTTTGATTCATTCTTGAGTCATGTATTATTTAATTTTAAATTATATATAAATCACATTCTATAGTTACTATAACTAGACCTTGGAATTTACACTATTGATTGTTATGAGATAATATTTAAAACAAATTAATAAAATAATAAAAAACACCCCCTTCTCCCGTAATAAATACCACACCTTCTCCTCAACCACCATAAGAATTGTATATTTTATAAATACTTCCCAATTCCCCTCCCAAGAAACTTTTCCAAGTCAATGAGATCCATTCCTCAATAAAATACCATACCCACGTTTCCTAAAGAGGTTCTCAAAGAGATGATATTCCAGGGGAAAATCATCTTTTTTTCATTTTAACTCATTATTTATTCTACCTTATCCTTTTCTAACCTATTAAATATACCATGATAAATAAACTATCACATTTGAACTATATCTTTTTTAAATTAATATCCCTAATATACCCCTTATATATCACTTGTATCATAAAAACCATTGCATCATCTGTGTTATATCAAGTCAACAACATCATGGATGATGATTTCTCAATTTCCTCTACCACCTTCAAGGATGATTATAAAACTATTATAAGGGTTAAAATATATCTTTTTTATTTTTTATTATATTATTTTTCATTTTCTTTAACTAACATATAATTATAATATTATATAATAAATCCAAAAAAATCATGATGATCAAAATATTGTACAAGAACTATAATTTTATCATTAACATTTTATCAAGTTAATCATCCTAAAATATGAAAAAAAGATATGTTTTACCATTTAAAATAATTTATGTATATTAATAACATTTCATTAAACTTATTTTTATTCTATTTATCAAGAACTTCCATAATTATACAGAATTAAACCAATCATGGAACAATGAAAACAAACGCTCTCAAAATAATGAAATTGAACAATATAAATAGTCAAAACAACCATAATGATGTTAATAAAATTTTGATAAGACATGTAAATATAGAATAGGTTCTGAATTTATTAATTAATGTTTCTAATTTCATTACCTATGAAATTGTTTCCTAGTGAAGAATACATTCATACATAAGGTAAGGGTTCACTCTGAACATCCAAATTAGGTTTGGGTTACACTCCCCCTCTATTTACAATAATTTATTTCTTTATTATTCTTAATAATTTACTATATAATATTTTTTTATGTTCCAAAATTATTTACCCATATCCATACATACTTTTTTATGGATAAATAATTTTTTTAAAAGTTCCCTTCTAATCTCCTCCCGATAAAAAAGCAAGATTGATGGGCAATTCTGAATATGTTGCCCTTTTCATGTAATTTTAATAAACAATTTTAACCATCAATTTTTTTCTAAGATAAATTATTTTTCATGAAAAACTATCATCATTAATTACTTATTTTCTACATATTATAATTCATTATTAAATTATAAAGACTCGTTAATATTCTCTCTTAAACCACACTATTGAGGAACATTTCTAATGTTTGTCAATCACTGTTTTTACACGTTCTCAATTAATTTGGGAAAAATTAAATTTGATATATGACTATTTAAATTTATTATTGTCCAATTATAATAAAAATCCATTCTTTATTGGAAACCAATTATGATATTCTCTTTAGTTATGTCGTATGACATGACAATGACACCAATTTCATTCCACCACCAAAAATACGATTTTTTATTAATCTCAAGCAACCCCATACATAACACCAAAAATAGAAAAACAAAAACAAAAACAAATGCGGACCCCCCCCCCCCCTACGGAGGGAGAAAATAATGTAGTCCTAGTGCATCTCCCCTAATCAGATTGACCCCCTAATGTCTAATTGGCAACGTCTTATCCACCCAAACTAAAATATCCCCCAAAATTGCAATTGAAGAAAAGTAGTCCGCAACCTTGTTCCCTTCCCCCCAGGTATGAGTAACCCTTATGTCGTTCCCCATAATTGCCCTGCACTGTCTGATAGTATAAGAAATCCTCCACGGCATCGTACCCTGTCCATGTAATGCATCATGTATAATTTTCGAGTCAGTCTCTATTTGCTCCGCCATCAGGCCTTTGTCCACACACACAGATATCCCTAAAAGGACAGCTAGGGTCTCTTCCTGCACCAAGCTCCCCCTCCTATAGTGCACAGTGAAAGCCGTCATCACACTTCCACTGCCGTCTCGAAGCACCCCACCACCACGCATATTCCCTCCCGCGCGTTCCCCATCGATGTTCAGCTTGAGACCTCCCACTGGAGGAATCCATCGAACCCACGACCCCCGCCTCCTGAAAGTCTCCTCCCCACCTCCCATCCCCTGGGATACCAATCCCCGTAACGAAGGAACGCTCTCCCCAAACCTCGTTGTTTTCACAATATCAATCAGAAAACACCTTACCCTTTCCACCACCGCCCTCCCAGTGGATGCGCGCCCCTCATACCTGGCTCGGTTCCGTGCATCCCACAGAACCCAGCACCCAGCATTGTAAAACACTGATCGAACCTCTTTATCCTCCATGTTTCCACCACCCCCCTGCAACCACAAGCCCGAGAACTTCTCCCAGGTCTCAACATGCCCAGAGTTCCCTATGAGGTTTCCCAAAAAATTCCAGACCACTTTGGCCCATTCTCCTGTAAGAAAAATATGCTCCATACTCTCCTCCTTCCTCCGTTTGCATCACTGACATCCAGATTCTAGACTAACACCCAGGCATTTGATGTTCTCATCTGAAGGGATGGCGTTTTGCATGATCCTCCACATTAAAAATTTCATTTTCAAGGGGACCTTTATGCTCCACTCCACCCCGCTTCCCGCCTCCTGCGTCTGCTGGACATTGGATCTCTAGCGGAAATCTTTTAGATTGAACTTAACCGAAACCGAGGGCGTGAAGACACATTTTTCCCTCTCATTGCTAATCACCACCAACTCAAAGATTCTCCGTGACTCCGCATCCAATACTGCACTGAAAAACAGAGGGTGACGCTTTGCCTCCCTAAACGAGATCATCGGGGCCGGGCACCCCGGGAACGCATGCACCCTCCCTGACTAGTTTCAATCCCGGAATCTGACCCTCCCCTCCCCGATGATCCACTGAGCATGATCCCTCAACTCTGGGACAATATTATACACCTCTTCCCACATGGAAAACCCTCTCACTGGGATGTCAGCGGAACTATCCTCGTACCTGCCCCGCATACACCTGCCCCACAGCGTCTCTCCCTCTGTAATTTCCCAGTCGAGCTTCGCACGTACTCCATGCACTGTATCCGCCATGCAACGAACCCCGATCCCTCCTTCTATGACCGGTCTCGCCATCTTCCTCCAAGAGACCCACTGTCTTTTCCCCTCCCGCGAGGCATCCCAAATAAAATGTCTGAGCACCCAATCTATGGACTTAATGACCCCCTTGGGGATGTTAACCGCCACATGTGCATGCACCGGTATTGATGCCAGTACACTGTTTACTAAGGAGATCCGACCCCCGAAGGATTGGAAGTGATTTTTCCAATATGTAATCCGGGCCAACAACCTGGCCACAACCCTGTCAAAATACCTGTTCCGCAACAGACCAGTAGACACCGGCGCTCCCAGATACTCCATCTGTAAGGACCCTCTCCCCATGCCCAACTCTGTTCTCACCACATCCAACCTTTCGTCTCCACACGAAGCCGCCAGATAGAAACAGCTCTTCTCTCGATTCACCAGCTGTCCGCTCCACTTACAGTAATCCTTCAAGAAATCATTAAACTTACTTACAGACCTCATTCCAGCATTCAAAAACACAATAGTATCATCCGCATACATGAGGTGGGATACCGAGAGACGCCCCTGTTTCCTGCGTAATGGAATTATCTCCCCCCTACCAATTTCCTTGTTGATAAGTTTACTAAATGAATCCAGCATTAGTATAAACAAACTATGGGATAGAGGGTCCCCTTATCGCAGGCCACGAACGGATTTGAAAAATCCATGCGATCTCCCCAGTAAGGATACAGACATCCATGGAAAGCTAACACATCTGAAGAAAATATCACAAGCCCCGGCCGAGAACCCCATCCTTCGCAGGACTCCATTCATGAAACCCCACTCCATTCTATCTTATGCTTTACTCATATCCAGCTTTACCACCATATTGGCACCTCAGACCTTCATGTTTAAATCCCTCATCGGCTCTTGAGCCAGCGCCATAGCACCCTGTATCGACCTCCCTTTGACAAAACCATGTTGCTCCGACGACACCCACCTCGGTAGAAAATTAGACAGCCTGCTATTGATCATCGCCCCTAAGACTTTGTACGGGAAATTCCACATACTAACCGGCCTGTAGTGACTGAGTGAGGTCGGATCTTTGCACTTAGGTATTAGGACCAAGGTAGTCACCGCCCCAGCCGAGGAAGAAAGCCCCCTCGGAAAAAATCCTTGATGGCCAGCACCAGATCATTCTTCACACAGGCCCAGCACCCTCTTTAAAAACACCCCGGAAAGCCATCCGGCCCCGTAGCACTATCCGGGTTCAATTGCCACATTGCCGCCTGCACCTCCCTTTCATCGGGAATGGCCTCAAATTGTTCGTTCTCCATCCTTGACACCACCTCCGGTATCGCTTCCCATAACATAGAATCGCCAGATGGAAACCCCTCACACCCATCACCTCTCGGACCAGCCAGCAGATTCTTGAAATACTCCATCGCTCTACCCTTGACCACCTCCCTGTCATCCGAGAACGAGCCGTCCTCCAACTCCAAGTTAGGATTAACCTCCCGCCTTTTCTCCCTTAAGCATGCATGGATTTAGGCTATGTTCCTATCACCCTCCCTGAGCCATCTCACCCTCGACCGATCCCTAGCCCTGCATTCCTGGGAGAGCAGGCTCATTCCATGTGTAATCATTATGTTTATTATTTATGATTCATACTTTATGTGGGACAAAAATAAATGAAAATGTAATTATGTATTTTCTTATATAGTTTTTAAACTCATTAAGTAGTGTTTAGTCTCTAGAGCCATCATGTGTAGGGTTATGGAGTAAACTTATTCCATTTTGGGACATTCACTACCATGAGATATAGTCACGATAGTTAGCCTCATCATGTATTTATGTCATATTATATATTTTATTGAAATTAAATTGTTTTCATGATCAAATGATCCAATTATAAATATTGTATTCTTCCATATGATTTATCACATCAAATTACTTTTTGTGGTATTTTTATTCCCTCTAACCCATGTGTTTTACTTTATTCAAATTTTTATTGGCTTAATTAGATTTTTAGCTCATCTGTTTTATATATGTTTTATACAGGTTATACTATGAAACTTTATGAGCTCAATGAATTTAGTATTTCATTAGTAATTATTTATATAGTTAATTTTCATTATATTTTTAGGATATCAATTTTATATACCCTCTCTTGCATCGACATAATACATTATGATTATTGGTTTGTATTTAATATAAAATTACGCATAAATCATATTATAATATATGTAAATTGTATGGCCTATATATTATATGTTTTTTAAACTAGAGGGACGTTTTCAAAACCCTATTAAAACCCTATTGTTTATATTCTTTCCAAAGAAGAACTTGTCAAGACCACATTCATTCAATGAATGTGGCCCTAAAAATATACTTCTACTAATTATATTATATAGTAAAAGAAAATATTAAGATGAAACTAAATATTAGATGCCTTATTTTTTGATTTTTTATTTAGGTTACATTAATTATATAGCCCTAATAGATATGATTCCAGTTCAATACAGTTGAGTGAATCCATTCGAGCGATTTGTATAAGAAATAATATATATTTATTTCTAGGAATATGATATAACATGATTGGATGGCTTTTTTAATGAGATATAGACATAAGATTTTTATTTTATCAAACTACTGAATCTCAAGATAAAATATAGGTATTCTCTTAGAAATTTTTTAACATGAATGGGATTATCATTTTTGGTGTGAGTATTTCATTAAAATCCCATAATGATATAATAAAACAGTTGACACTCTCGTTTAAACATGACATTGTTTTAGGTTATATATTACTTCATGATAATAATATTGAGATACCATATACGTATAACATATTGATTAATTCAATATTGATATCTATGGACCATATGTTCTTTCAATGAAAATAATATTTTATAATTTTTTAAAGTTAACATTATAGAGTTAAATGTTAACAACAATGATTCATGGGTTTTTGATATCGAGTGTGAATAACATATTTATAATGAAAAACAATGACTCAATTATATATTAAAAAATAGAACATGGTAAATTACATATTTATTTCGACAGTACAATAAGAGTTTCCATATTTTTGTTTGGAGCACATTATCTAATTTTTTCAAGAGTAATATAAATCAAATTGGAGTACTATTATTATATTCCCACCATAATTAGGAATTTAAATTCTGTATCTTACATAGACAAAAAGTGATTTTAATTCATTATTATGAAGGACATTAGTAATATATATTTCATGTTTTTTTTTTGAATTGGGAATATGATAAATACTTTTCAAATTCTAGATATGGATAATAATTTTAAAAAAATTCATATTAAATTGATCTGGGATGATTCTAATCCCATAAACCATTGAAATTATAAAATAAAAAATATAAATGATAAGTTAAATAAATTTTCTATACACATTTATTATTATGCTATTTGTATTATTAATCATTTTTTAATTGATAATCTATTTTATGAGATTACATTTCAAAAGAAAATTTTAGTAGAAAGGTGAATGGGATAGTGGATTATTGTATCTCATACAAAATGATTTATGTGGAACAATGAGAACCAAATAAAGATGTTGTTTAAGAATGATGCTTCTATTAATAATAAATTTAGTTTTTATTGATACGAGTTTATAATTAAATACATGTTTGAATCAATTAAAACATTTTATGAGTTTCTCATTAAATACATATGAAAAACTTGTTGTTAAAAATTATTAAGATCATGTGATTGAATCGTGGTAGTGAATTATTCATCCAGGAATTCATTGATCATTAGTGGAATTATAGAATTATATTACAAATCACTCATCCTAGGACAATATAGTGGAATTCTGTATCTATGAAGTGGAATAATATCATGTATGAAATGGATTTATTGATAATGGGATAGTGCAACCATCTAGTTTTGTTATGGTTTTATGTTCTAGAGGTTGTCTAATATCAACTAAACCATGTTTTATGATAATAAATAATAATGACACCTTATGATATAAAAACTATAAAATGTTTAATTATAAAATTAATAATGATTTTGGAATTTTAATCTTTCATATAATGATTTATTTCTAAAAATATTGAATTGTAATATACAAATTTTCCATTTTGTTATTATTAAAGATGTGATTTAATATTTTTGTTATCCTGTTGAACACCATGATATTATAGTGATACATTGTGTATTTTTTGAGAGAGAACACATATATTAACGAGTTTGTGGGTTGATAGTCAAACATAAAAATGTTCACGAACAACAAACATTAAGGGTTCCTATAGTGGAGGATGATTTAGTCCAAAAAACCATTAGATGAATAATTGACTCATGTTCCCAAAAAACAATAAATATGTTGTAGTATATATCAAGATATTATGATATATTAAATTATAAAGGCTAATAATTATGAAAATAAAATTGTATGAGACAAACATCCTTTAAGACCAGAGCCTTAATAATCACATAATCATGGGTTATAGACCCCAATATTAAATTATTTTACTTATAGAATCTTCAAAAGTAATTAATTTTAGAGAATTAGGCAATAACTACTTCATAAATAATCAAATAAATTTGACACTTATACTCACTATCATATTTTTTCATGAAATAAAACATTTTATAAATATAAAAGAATTTTTTTTGTTGAAAAAAATCATCATAACATTCAATGCGACTTCCGCTTTTATCTTACCCATCTTAATACCCTGTGAAAAAAATAAAAAACATTGGATTGGAAAGTAGATAAATAAGGGACATAAGATAATGAAAGAAATATTTTGTCATGGAATACATTAAATCCAAGAACACATTTTCACAAATATATACTTTTCACCCACAAAAAATAAGATATTTACCATAAGTCAGGATATAATAAGAATCATCTAAAACTCCAAATAGGACATAAATAAATAATATTACAAGGGGAATCAATTCCATATCACTATTATAGTAGCATTAATGGCAATATAGAGACTAGAAATAATGGCTACATTTGGAATTCCCATCATATAATATTCCCTTAATTTATTATGAGAAACACTACTGATAAACATCTTCTCATTTCTAAATACATTGAAGAGCTATATCTAGTTCAACAACCCTTGGTTTATCATGGACCCACTAATGTACATAATATATTTCCATGAACCATAATATATTCACAATAAATAAATAAATAAATAACATTAACAATTAACATTAGGTTTCATATTTACAAAGACACGAAATTAAAAATAAAAAGGCGTTCTAGAAATATAAAAGTGAAAACATGTAATTAATAAAAAAATTAAAGTGATATAAAAATGATAAATGGAATTTTGGATGTATATGGTATAACAATTCTTTTGAATTTTCCAAAAAATCGTTTAAAGAGTAACATTAAAATTAGTTTTAAAACAAAGTCCATTACCTTTACTTTGACTTGTAATGTACAATATTTATCATAACAAATAATAAACCTAAGTAAATTATTTAATTTCATGAGGGAAATTTTAATATTTATTATTCCTCTTATATTACTTATAATCATGTTATAACAATTAATTAATTTTAAATCATCATGTCTATCATTTTGATGATATTTAGTACTTGAGTAAAAAATGAAATTGGTAAGTAAAATATGGTCATAGAGATCATTAGCACCTATTATATTGAATAATATTTTGAAAATTACCAAAACATTTATATATCAATTATAATTTAAATCCATTAATTAAATAAGGACGTGAAAAATGAACATTGTTACATTCACAGAGAAAATATGTTGTATATACCCATGTGTAACATTTTTGTTTTTCAATGATCATTTTAGAAAGAAATAAAAATATTATTTTATCGTCAAAAAAATTTCATAATATCAGTTGGTCAGAGTATAGTACTTAAGAGGGGGTGAATTATGTATCTATATAAATTTCTATTTTAGAAGTATTATTAAAATGTTACCCAAATAAATACAACCCAGTTAATCAAAGTGATACAGTTGTAAAAGTTAAAAAATTTAATTAACTTCTTAAAAGAGTGATTAATTATAATAAATCATAATATGGGTTATTTATATTACTTTGAAGCTGTTCAAATATAGAAAATCAATTATAACTTTTTCCAATATTAAATATCAAAGTAAGTTTAGTGATTTATAAATTATATATTAAAAAAGAAAAATCAAAAGTAAATAACATAATAGATATAATACTAGTGGTTCAGTCTCAATCCAAGACCTAATCATCTCTACATGGTGATCACCAGTCACCAAGTAGTTTATATTAATAAACATGATCCACACCCAAGATTGGGGTAAACAACAGTACAAAGGACATTCTAGCTCACACAACCACTTCTATAGTTCTTTGTGGGTATAATCTATCTGGTCACTCATGGACCTGTTACACACATATTCATGGTAATAAACAAATGTAAAAATATTTGAGTGGAATGATATATTGTATCCTTCAATTTAATGTTGGAGACAGTGTGTGTTTCTATACAGACACAGACACACTACTCGAAAGCAAAAAATTATTCACAAGAGAGAAAGGATAATGAGATAAGGTTTCAAGTGCTCTGTGTGTTAGTCAATATAGCACTGGACTTTTAGATTGAAGTAGTTGTCGGATTCGATTCCTCTTACAAGAAACAGGGTATCGCAAGTCTGCTGCTCTGGTTCCAATCTAGCTTGTGTTCTTTATAGAGTCGGTATTGCAATGATGTTCTTGACTCAAATAAATTGCATCATATCCTTTTTAGATTCAATATTTATTTATTTATTCATCATAAGAATTGAGTTGCATGTATTTGGTTTTCTCATGAATTGATGTGCTTCTTCATTATCACACACTTTTTTTCTCTATCATAATTTTTTTATGGAAACATTTTTAGTTTTATTCTTGGAGTGCATGTGTTAGAGGTGATAGACTGAATGTATTCTTCACCTCGTACCCCATACTGTTAGGTGGCATGTCTATAATGAAAAATTAATTATGTTAGTGCATTTAAAGGATTCAAATATTACCATTAGAGATTAAATTGAAAAAAGAGGAAACTTATTAAGAAACGATGTCATAGTCTATCTGGGAATGGTGTCTCCATGAAATGGTGCATCCATGAAATGGTGTCTCCATTTAATAGTGTCCCCTTGAAATGGTTTCTCCTTGAAACTGTGAATTTTTATTTGACATTGAGAGATAAGACAGTCATGATGGTGTATTTATATAGAGATCGGGAATTGGTAGCACATATGTGGTGTCTAATCACATTGTCTTTTCATGGTGTCTGGATAGTCACGTTGTCTTGATGGTAATGGTGTTAGGTAACGGTGTCTAGGTCCTTTCTAGAAAATCATAACTGCTGGCAGACTCATGGTTTCTCAGACATAGCCACGTATCTATACACGGACATAAATAGTGACATTCATATAATGGATTAGGCTCAATCATTAATAATGGAAATCCATTATAATACATTCTAAAAATAGGTTACAATAATTATCTTATATATAAAAAAGCAGTCATCATTACAGATTATTCGAGACCGATTACACACGATTAACATGTTTTATTGATTGTAGATGATTTTTGACCATTAAAACTTGATTAACACATAAGTAATCCAACAATATCCCCCTTTTTATTAAACACAAATCATGTGAGTGAGAGATATATTATTAGTGAATGTGTCTTGTCCCTCTCTATAGTGTTCATATCTCTCCATGATTTTTTATTATAAAAAATAAAAAGGAAATAAAATAATATATAAGAATATCACACAATGCATTAGATAGTTAATAAGTGTCATTACCAATAAGAATCCCCAAAAATAAAAAAACACCCTTATCCAAAGATAGTGTTTATTTTCCTTCAGCACTGACTGACTTCTCTTTTCTAATGGCAGCAAGAGCACTATAATCTATAGGAGCAGAGGTAGAAGTGGAAGAAAGAAGGGATGCAATTGAAATGGATGTTAGAGGTAGACCATAAATGAAAAATGGGTCGATGGTAGGTGTAGTGGATGATCCGGGAAACTTTTGGTCGAGGATAACTGGTATGATCTGAATCAGAGCTTGGGAGACATAAATTGAGGATAAGGCAAAGGTAGTGTCTTAGAAGCTAGGAAAACCAGGTATCAATGGTGTAGCTACAAGATCCACATTAATAGTACTCTATACATGAAGATAAGTCTTCAAAAGCTAGATTAAGTCAGCAATAATCCCACCACCATACTGTATGGCTCAATTAAAGTCATCCTTGTTCTCTATAATATTTTCCAACAAAGGAGAGAATTCATTGAGATTTTGGTCTTGATTTTTGAAAGATTTAGTGACAGGAGTGATTCTTAAAATTTTGACAAGGTGGTTGTAATGGTTGGTTAGGACATGTTTTAAGAAGATCCTATTGATGTAGAATTCCACCGTCTTAGTAATATATTATCAAGCTTCATTTGATAGTTTGTAATTAATTCTCACCAAATAATTTACTTTGTCACTGTTTTTGACATCCTCATATAGAGACACTTTGTCAAAGCCATTGTGCACAGATTGTATTTCATCTATAACAATTTTTCTGAGGAGATCCCTGTCAAAAGAGGGTTGATATGACCGTCCAGAAGTATTAGAAGTTGTAACATTTTATTTAATGGAATTTAATTGATTTAAAACATTCTAGATACATTTCATATACTCATCAGTCAACTTGTTAAGATCAATATCAAGCTCACACATCTCCTGAGCAATTTTCTTATTTCTTTCAGCTACCTTTTCATCCAATGAGGTTTGATTATCTGGAATACAAAAGGCTACTTCATGTGGAATCTGACTACCAATATCCTCAACATGATGAAAAACACATTCTTGTTAGGATTTCAACACTCTCTTCATACCTTCAACTATACCTCAGTGAGACACGACTTCACCAGTTAACATTTTGTTATCAACTCTAAATTATTTAATTAAATGATGCATCTTGAACTGAATTTGCCAAATAATATTCTCTAAAAATAGTACAACATCCCTTTCACTCATGTTTTTCATAGGAGGAGGTTGATTATTCATGATATTTTCATCCCCAGCTAATAGGGTAACTTCAAATGTTTTTAAATCATCCTTACTCAACAAGTTTGAAGGTTCCTATGATGGTTTGGAAATAAGAGCTGAGAAAGGTCCATGTTCCTTTTCAACTATAACCTCATGTGAAGATACTGGTTTCAATTGATTAATAGTATAAAGCTCTATAAATTTAATTTTGGATTCCTAGGATTCATTCAAATAAATATAACTAGTTAATTTATTACATGTAACCATTAAGCATGGATAAACTAGATTAGGCAAGTCGACACCTTTTAGAATGGGTGGATTATCCACCTTAATAGGTGGATCTTTCATAGAACTGATATATAAAGATCATTGATCTATTTCCAATATTTCATCCCAAATAGCCACAACTATTTCCATTCTGGCTATATAAATGTCTTTCTTTGTTATATCTTCAGTAGATGAGATAATTTCTGGAACAAAATTTTCCTCCACATGTTCCTCATAAGAAGCTTCTTGAACAAGAGAAATATCTTCTTTTACATGCTCTTCTACTAAATATTTTTCACTTACATTATCCATATATTCTTTATTAGATGTAGGTTGTTCTTACTGATCAACAACTACTTTCAGAAAATGCATTCCCTACTCAATTAAGTCATGGAGGACAAGTTCATTGTCGTTCTCATTCATTATAGATTACCCTACAGGTACAATAACCTATTCCTTTTCCTCCTTAATATAATACTCAAAAATTTAATCTTGTTCCAAACCAAGATCAAAAATGTATTTAGGTCTTGAAGAGTGCTCCAATGGATTTAACATTTCATAAACCCTGTCATTATCCTCCACCCATTCTTTTTTCCATGTATTCCAACTGATTTTAATTCACATTATAGTATCATTTGAATGAAAAATTTCTTAGTTTTTAATGACTTCTTCAATGAGTCCGACCAACCCATTAGAATGATGTATAACAGAAATTAATCAGGAGTAGAACATGAAGATTTACTTGGAGGTCTCCTTGATAAACTCAAAGATATAAAGTATAAAATATTTTTATAGGTTCATATTATTTCTATTTTTCATGAGATATATCAAGAATACATCATGATACTTGAGTGTAGAAAAATAACATTTTTTGGGGCTGATCAGATTCTGAAAAAATTGGAACAGATGTCTAGTTTCATCATCTACCTCAGAAACTATGGATCTTTGTTTTGTTTCATATCTAGTTAATCATCAAAATGATTCTTCAATAACAAATAACTCACATGGATTAGGATGACCTCACTAGTAGTCATCCGAAATAACCTCAAGAGGAATCCTTAGGAATGAAAACCATAGCCTCAAAGAAAATGTATATCTGTATCCATCTATCTAGCATCTTACAAAAAAATCATATGCCTTATCATGATAAAATTAAAATAACTGATAAAGTTGTGAAAATGGAATTGGGTAATCATTCTACCCTCCTTTTAGAACCAGTACAACCACCCTTGTTCTTTTATAACATTCAATAATAAATACTTACTTGATAAATTCCACTTGGTGAAAATTTCCTTTTCTGGTACCACTATTCTGTTCAACATATTCAGAATCAGAGGAGCTTCAGGGGTTAACATCAGTAGTATTTTTATCTCCTTCTTTGATCTTCACATATCAGGATTTTATGAGGATATATGTTTTATCTTGGCCATTCAATGATGGTTCGAGGGAGAGAAGGTTTGAAAGAGGGGTTACAGTTTTAGAGAAGATAGCTCGGGTGGAGGAGTGGAGCTTCTTTAATTTTAATCATTTAGGGATACCAAGAATAGATAAAACAAAATGGAGAGAAAATAAAATAAAATAATTAATTATCATGATACGTTTTATAGTGTAAAACAATAAAGCATCTTTAGGGTGATACTGTAACTCACTTTCATGGTGAGACCGTAATAGGATTTCATGGGGAGACCGTAATATGATTTCTTAGTGAGTCTGTAATTGTGTAATTTCTAAACTGTACAACCATATTGTTTGAGATAGTATGTGTGAGATAGTAAAATAGAGATAGTAATAGTGAGATCATTAACATGAAACAACTACTTTTAAGACTATAAAACTATATAAATGTTATAGTGAGATAGTAATCTTAACACATTGAACTATGAAACTGTAAAATGTGAAATAGTACATTGTGAAACAGTAAGCTTACTACTTAAGATTTATCATTCCCAAATCATGTATGATGTAATCTATTATTTCAGAATTTAATTGTTTATTGAATATATTAGCGAGATGATATTCAATTCCAATTAATTCCAAAGTGATATCACCTATTTGATAATTATCTCTCAAAAATTTGTGTCTTACTTCAATATATTTTGTCCTATAATGTAAAAAATATTTTCTATGATGTTAATATCACTTTTATAGTAAAAATTTAGAGGTAAATTCCTTAATTGATATCCATAATAATGTAATGTGATTTTCATCCACAAAATTTGTGCACAAAAACTAACTACAACTATGTATTCAATTTATGCAGCTGATAATGCATTAGAGATTTGTTTCTTTCTACACCATGATACTAATGACTTGCAATAAAAATGACAAGTTCTAGAGTTTCTTTTTATATCCAACTCACAACCATTTATGTTAGAAATAGAATAAGTAACTATCTCAAATGATTTTCCTATAGAATAGAATAGTACTTGATTGGGTGTATTCTTGAGGTATTTGAAAATTATCTTTTCATTATTTGAACGAGATTCCATAGGGTATTCTTGAGAACTAGCACACATTTACACATTAAACATAATGTCAACTCAGCTAAAAGTTAAGTAGAGTAATCATCTAATTATCCCTATATAAGTGGATTGATCAACATAATTTAAATTTTCATCAATATCCAACTTACAAGTAGTATTCATTACAGTGTCACTACTTTTAGTGTTATCTAATCCTAAACGTTTTATATGATATATAGTATATTTTCTTTGATTTAAAATAATACCATCTTTAATTTTTCATATTTGAAATCCAATAAATTATTTTAGTCCTCCCATTAAACTCATTTCAATTTTTTGGCATTTTTTTTAAAACGTAAATACTTGAATTGTTTTTAAAGATCCCAATATAATGGCATATACCTAAACATTAACTAATAAAACTTCATTAAAAGTATATTTTATAAAAATTGTAGGATTAGCTACTTATTTTGTAAGACCTATGGAAATAAGAAAAGTATATAGTTTATCATACAAAGCCCTTGGAGAATTTTTTAAACCATATAAAGTCTTTGATAATTTAAAAATATAATTTGGAAAAAGAGGATTTATATGATCGGGGGTTTCTCCACATATACATCCTCAGTATATACCAATTTAGGAATTCAATTTTAACATATATTTGAAGTATTTTTAAATTCATATGTGCAGTATAATCTAGATGAATTCTGACGGATTAAAGTATAGATACAGGTGAAAATGTCTCTTCATACTCCATTACTTTTTTTTACTAGAGCCTTGTGTAGCCAATATTTTCTTGTTTCTAAATACATAACTATCTTCATCTACCTTATATCTAAACACCGATTAAGTTTATCTGGTGAATGTTTCTTTAGGTTTGTCAACATGTTTCTAAACATTGTTCCTTTCAAACTGATTAATATATTTATGCATATCTGTCACCCAAAATTACTCATTGATGATATCTTTAATGTTTTTTGGTTCATGTTGTGACAAGAAGATTTGATGTTCAACCAGATTTCTAAAACAGTCTCAATTTTGAGATCCTTTAACTAAGTATCCTTCAATAGCAACTAACAGATTGTTCATAGGAGTTCTTACATCTCTAGAAAAAGAAGGCCTAGTGATTTAGGGTTCCACAATAGGTTCGGGTTCATTTTAACATGAATCTAAATAATTTACAGAACTAGATGATTTCCCATATTCCTTCACAAGATGGGTAGAGGATTTTGAAAAGATTTTTCATATTTGATGCACCATGCTCTAGGTTTTTAGAGTGGTTTTATGCTCATGTGGATATGTTTCATAAAATTTAACATGGATATATTCTTCCACACATTTAGTTCTTTTATTAAACACTCTATAAGATTTACTAGATATGTAATATCTTAAAAATATTACATTATCACTCATGGATGTGAATTATTCAATATCTTATTTATTATTAAAGATATATACTTTGCATACAAAAACTTTGAAATATCATACATTGGGATTTCTATAGTTCTATAACTTATATAGAGTTCTTTGAAGAATAGATCTAATGAACACTCTATTAATTATATAGAATGCTATATTTATAGCTTCATAAAAAAATTAAATAGGTATGACATATTCACTAAGAATTTTTCTATCAATCTCTTACAATGTTTAAATTTTTTTTATAACTCCATTATGTTGAGGACTTATGGGGCCTGGGAAATTTTAAATATATCCATTTTTTGAAAAAAGATTTAATCTCTGGATTTTCAACCTCTAACCATGATCACATCTTAAGGATTCGGTTCAATGTCCAGTAAGATTCTCTATAGTTTTCGTGTATTTGGTGAAATTATAGTAGGCTTCACTTTTGTGATCCACAAATAAAATCATAGTATTTCTAGAAAATTCATCTATAAGGACCTAAACATAGTGCATCCCATTTAAACTAGAAACACTAGATGTTCCAAACAAAACTATGTGAAAAAATTTGAAATGTTGACAATTTGATACTTATTTCTCTAGTTTGAAGAATTTTTTTAATTGTTTTCTCTTTTGACAAGGATTCCACACTTTATCATTCGGAAACTCATGTTTGCATTAGTATTTGACTAAAATTATCCTTGTTTACATTATGAATGATTTAATATTACAGTGTCCTAGTCTCCTATTCCAAATCCAATACTCTTTGTGAAATACACATAAACATGAATCATTTTGAGAGACTACAGTATATATGTAAATAGAATATATATTTTCATTTCTTATTGAAGAAAATACTAATTATTTTTTATAATTGGAAACATTAGAAGCATCATTTTAAAATTTAATATAAAATATGTCATCAAAAAGTTGTGAAATAATAAGAAAACAACTTTGCAATCCTTCAACTAACATTACATTGGAAATTAAAACTGAGTTAGTGTTACAAATTTTTCCATGGCCAATGATCTTTCCATTAGCATTGCCATCGAAGGCAACATGTCCACCTTCAATTTTAGTTAAATTCATGAAGAATTAATAGTCTCTTATCATGTGTCATGAAGACCCACTTTCCAAGTACCACAATCTTTTACAGGCTCTCTATAAGTATCTTTATTAAAAAATAGTCAAATAAACGTTGATATTTGTACCCATGCCTATTTGGGTCTATTAATATAACTGTATAATACATTAAGAACACATATTGGCCTCACAGGTTTCTTATAAGCGTTATGTGATGTACTTGAAAAATAAAATCATTTTAGTTTATAAAATTATGTAATAGTAAATAGATTATCAGTATTTGAATTAGATAAATGTATTCTTGAACTAGGAGTAAATCTATACATCCTAGATTCAGAGACAAAATTAGTTCTTCCAAAATTTCTTTTACTAGGTTTATATCCAATACCAGTAGTATATTAATGATAAATAAATTTACCTAGAATTTGTTCTAGAGTAACTTTTACATTAGTAAACCATTAAAGATCCTTTTTCAATTTCTCATTAGAGAGCAATAGTTTAATTCTTTATATAATTAATTGATCATTATTTCTCCCAATCTATAGTATATTCTGATTGTACTATTGAAGTAGGAGCATGATGATTCTTTAATGATTTGTATTTATCTTTTAGTTCATCACACGTCTCATAAAGAATATTATAGTACATGAACATTTCTTCATTAGGAATATTTTTAGATTCAAATTTATCTCCAAAATAATAATTGTTGAGTACTAGATATTCTAGTGTTACAGAAGATGTGTTTGTTATGAAACATAAATTGGCTCGGTTAGCCTGTTCATCATGTGGAGATTCTGAGTCAATTGAATTGTCCTCAGAAGAACTCTAGTTTCTGTTCATTGCCTTTTAAGACTTTATATCGTTTTCCTCATAATTATTTTTGTACTTTAGATTAGGGCAATCATCCTTTATATATCCCTTTCATTTACACTCACAGCCAACTACCTCATTATACTTTTATCTTCTTTTCTAGTCTTTCATCCAGCTTCCATATTGATCATATCATCCCATGAAGATAGGCTTTTTGAAAAATTTCATCTTCTTATAAAATATCTAAAACCATCTTCCAAATTGAGTCATCTTCTCATCAATTTTAGGCGATGATTGTTCACTGTTGTAAAATTCTATAGAGGCTTCCAATTTCCATTTCTCTTTGTGTTTAGATCTGGGGGTTTTGAATGCAACATATTTTCTTTTTGGATCATCCAACTTTTCTGTGTTGACTTTTATCTCCTCTTCATTCATCATTAGTTTCACAATTACTTCTTTTACAATTTACATGCTGATGTCACATGATTCTCTAATAGGGACAAAGGTTCCTCTCCATATGTAATGTAGGCATCTGAGAATCCTTATAATTTTTTCATTGCCAGTAACTTCTCTTCCAAGAGAAACTATTTTGTTGATACTTTCCTTGAACCTAAAAAACATATCATAAATTCTCTCATGAGTTTTTATTTTAAAGTTATCATGTTTAATATAATAAGTATTATGTCTCATTTATTTCATAGAAGAAGTTCCTTATTCTGAAAAAGAAAAAGTATACCAAATTTCATGGCCAGTTTTACATGCATAAATTTTATTTAATTACTTATCTCTTAAGGAGAAATAGAAATCATTTTTTATTTTGTAAATGATATTATAGGAAATCTTGGTTGGATAATTCTAAGTGATTCTATTAGTTGTAGTAATATTATACACATCTATAAATGATGAAAAAATTTCAAACCAATACTTTATAAATGGATTTTTATTTTAATCATCTATTGAGTCTAATTTTTTCCATTACAGAATGATATTTTGTGTGATGCATCACCCTCTAAAATATTATCCATATTAATAAATACTTTGAAAGATCTAGAAATTTAGAATTAATATAAATTTACAAATCACTAAAGTACAACTAAAATTACAGTTCAATAGGGTAAAAAATAGAGACTTAATAGAAAAATAAAATACCATTTTAAACCTAATGTTTCTCGGAGTAGAGTACTCAAGATGGGGGTGAATTTAGTACCTATTAATTTTTTTTTGAAATTTATTCTTAAAAATTTCCCCAAATAAAGACAGTCAAGTTAATCAAAGTAATATCGTGATGAATGTTTGAGTGTTTAAATAAATTATCAGAAGATTGATTAATTCTCAATAATCGTACTATCAGTAATTAATATTACTTTTTAAGCTATTATTAAAAGGAAAAAAATTATAACATCTTTCCAAGACTAACTATCAAATAAAGTTTAGTGATTTTTGAATTATAAAATTAAATAGAGAAAACTAAATTAAATAACACAGTGGATTTAAAATAAGTGGTTCAGACTCAAGGCGATACCTAATACACTTCACTTTGTGATCACCATCACCAATAAGATTATATTAATAAACTTGATCCACACGTAGGATTGGGTAATAAAATAGTACACAACACTGTCCAGGTCGCACGACCTCTTCCATAGTTTTTTTGTGGGTATGAACTATTAGGTCAAACAGGGTCCTCTGACACACTTATCTGTGGGATAATCAAGTGTAAAAATATGTGAGAGGATGGATATCTCATATATTTTATTTTAAATATGGATAAAATGTGTGTTTTTAAACCAAAACACTAACACACTTCTAGAAAGATAAAAATTATAAGAAATGGAGCAAAGATTATGAGATAAGGATAGAAGTTCTCTATGTGTTATTCTATACAGCTCTATACTTTTAGGATGAAACAGATGTAGGAATCGAGTCCCCTTGCATGAAACAGAGTATCGCAAGTCTGGGGCTCTAGTTCAGATTTGGCTCGTGTTCATCCTAGAGTCCATATTGCAAAGATGTTCTTGACTCTAACCAATGGTATTACAGCCTTTTTAGATTCAAGAGTGCTTTGCATGTTCTTCATATGTATTGAGTTGCATGTGTCATGTATTCTCAATAATTCTCGTGGTTATTCATTATAACACTCTTTTGTTTTTATATCCTTCGTTTTTGTTTCTGGCCATGGTTTTCATTTTATGATATGGGTGCATGTGTTGGAGCTAACAAGATGCAAGTATTATTCACATTATACCTCATACAATCAAGTTACATTTATACAAAAAAAAAATTAGTTATTTTAGTGCATTAAAAAGCTTCAAATATGATGGTTTGAGATTTAATTGAAAAATGAAAATACAGATAAATAGATGGTGTCACAATTTATTTGGAAATGGTGACTCCATGAAATGGGGTCTCCTTGAAATGGTGTCTCCTTGAAACGGTGTCTCCTTAAACCGGTGTCCCCTTGAAATGGTGTCTCCCCAAAATGGTGTATCCTTCTATGACATTGAGCGATGCTATAGTTAGGATGACATAGTTAAATAGAGATCAAGAGCCGGTAGCACATATGCGGTGTCTGATCATGGTGTCTGGTCACAGTTTCTGGATGTTCACGGTGTCTGGCCACGATTTTTAGATGGCCATGGTGTTTGGTCATGAAGTTTGGATCCTTTTACATAAAAACATAACCAGTGGCAGACACTTGGTTTCTCAGACTTAGTCATGTATCTATACACAAAATTAAATAGTGATATTAAAATAATGGATTAGACATAATCATTAATAAATAAAATCCATTATAACACAATATGAAAATATTTTACAACAATTATTTAAGGCATAAAGAATCCAATCATCTATACACATGATTTGAGAGAGATTACACAGGATTAAGAAGTTTTACAGAATGTAGAGGATTTTTTATCATTAAAACATGATTACTACATGAGGAGTCCTACATTATCATAAATATCAAATTAATAATATAAACACAATTATATATATTATCCATTTGATGTGGTGATTAAAAATGAATAGAATAGCTTTGTGGAGTTTATAGTTCACACAAACTCACAAACGATGTTATCATTATTTTGTGAAAGTAATGTAAGAGGATAATTGATATATTATTATATCATAATGATTAAAATATAATTAAAATAATATATACACATTAATTATATTTTTATAATAATTTTTGTGAGATGGTGACATAAAATGATTTATATCCGTGTGGGGAGGTGATACGTGACATGTACACATGAACAATTTATTCCATACCATTTGATGGAAGTGGAGATGGATTTAGGTGATGATAAAAACATAATAAAATATAATTATATTTGTGATACATTAGTTATAATTTCATTATGAAGGAATAATATTTTATTGAAGTGGAAAATTAAATAAAATAGAAACACTTAATTTAAAACGGTTCATCTTCTTCGGCTTGCCTACTTTCATTATCAACTTGACTTATATAAGGATAGCCTTATGAGTAAAATAAGGCCTCTAAAATATATTTTGGGCTTCAAGGAGGGTATATGGGAATATATTAGACTATCCAAAAAGTCCTTGAGTTGGGAATAATATAGAATAATGGGTTCTCTTTTAGAGGACAGGGGACAAAAACTCTTAGAATTCATCAAATTATTATAATTAATATAAATTCGGATTATAATATATATGGTCCCGAACAAATTTATTTCCAATATATTATTATTATGGTTATAAATAAATTCATTCAAGGAATGTTAAATATTATTTAATATTTTTTATTCTTTATTGTTTTGTTTTAATCCTTATTATGTCTTACTATGATATCATGTAGTTTACAATTATAGGCTTAATATAATTACTATAAAATAAAAAACACCACTAAATGAGTCATTTATGATATTTTATGACCTATCCCTATTATTTATAATAAATTTTGAATTATATAAATTTTATATCATTTAATGAAATATTATTTATTTTAAAATATTAATGATGTCAATTTGGATACTATTCATTACCTGACATTTTTAAAATATAGTATCAGTATGCTATCTTCAAAAAAACACAATTAACACATCAATAATTTTTTTAATTAATCTAAAAACTATTCTATTATATTAATTCATTTAAATTATATATATTTTATATTTTTCATATAATTTATTTTATTCTTTCACTAATAAGTCAATTACTGCAACAACATTATGTCACCATTTTATTTAATTATTTATTTCATAAAAATAATAAATGAATTAAAATTATGTAAATAATTATTCTATATTTCAATTGAAAATTTATAGTCTAACATGTCACATAAATAACTCCAATTTAAAATTTTCATAGTTATAAGAAACATGAGTATGACGTCCATAAAATTAATTTAAATAAAATGTAATAAATGTCATACTAAAAACCATGTTGCATAAATTTGGTATAATATATAAAAAATGATAATTATGGTGTAACCACCATCACCCAATGATTTTAGTAAAGTTAGGGTAATTTTATAATCATTACAATTTAATTTTACCTTAATTACACGATATATCTTTAACTATGGTAATAAAATTATTTCTATTGTTACTTTTCTTAATGCCAAATAATATAAGGCAACAATTTAATAAATTGTCACCACAAGATTAAAAATATGGAATCCATTTTTCAAATTTCAAAATAATGAATAGGAATAAATTAATTGAAAACTAATCTCATTTTCAAAATGTGAAAATGAGTTTTCACAGTAAAAGAACTCAAAAGATCATAAATATTTTACATACAAGTTTAGTGTAAATTTAATTACAAAGATCAAAATTAGATTAATTGATATAAAATTGATTTAATTATAATTTTTACCAATTTAAATATATAATATTTCAACATAAATAATTATTTTGAATAAATTGTTTTCAATTATAATGAAATATTTTTTTTCATTATTCAGCAAACCATGAAACTTATCAAATAAATACAAAAAATTACACCAAACTAAATTTTAATAAATTTATTCTAAATACGTATTTCATGATCATAGAAAATTTTATAATAGAAGGAAATACTAGATTTAAAACAGTTTCTCTATCATAATCTTGTAAAATGACTTTTTTGAAAAATATTCACTAATGATTAATATGGAATTTTTTCATATATCATGTCATGTTAAAATTTAAAAAGAATTTTAATCACAATATATATATATATATATATATATCATTAATAGAATCCAATAAGAGTAAAATAACTTTTTTATTAAACACATTTGTAAACATTTAAAAATGTTTTCAGAAAAACAAAATATTCCTTTTATTTTGAAAAAGGTTTAATTTAAATTAATAATTAATTTCTCAATATATAATTAAATAAATATCCATGAATAAACCATATTTTCATAATTAATTCAATGTTTTCCATTTTCTCCATTCTAAAAACTGGTTCATTATGATAACATTTAATTAATAATATCTAGTTGTTCATATATTCTTAATGTGGTGTATCATTATTGTTATTGAATATTGTGTTTTCTATTAAAAACATGGGATATTAATATATCCCCACCATTTAATACGTTTTTTTCCTAGAAATTTTAACTTTTATATGAATATTATGAGTTTTTACTAAATACCTTTGTTGAAATCTCATATTGGAAGAGGGGTATATAAAGCCTCCCTATTTAAAAAATGTAAGAGAAGTATAAAGGTCCCCTATGATAAAACGTTAATGGGTTCCAAATTGGAAGACATGGATATGTAAGTGATAAATATCTATAGTGTTCTAATAAATAAGGGTAGAATATATTATCAGGGTAATGTTAACAATGGTAAAAAAATATTTCAGTGATGGGTAAAAAGTTCATAGATTTCGTAATAAGAAATATAAACTGAAAAGTTTATATTTTAAGATAATTTCGTAGAATTGGGGAATTATATTACTATCAAGACTTAGAATATAAATAAATGTACAAACATGACAATTAGAGTATCATATTTTAATCAATTATAATGTCGAACTAATATTTTTCTATAAACGATGTGTATTCATGTTCATTTTTTAACACTTAAAGAACAATAATAATCTTATAAAGAATTACATGATAAAAGAATTATTGACCATAAATTTCTCTTGTCATTACACATTAACCATGAAATTGGTTAATAAATAAAATGGTAGTTCCCAAAAAAATAAACCCTAAATTTTGAAAAACTAATTTATTCTCCAAAATTCAATAGTGATTCCCAATATTCAAAAAACACTAGTCAATAAATAATTTTTCTTAAAATTTCTCCAAAATAATACAATCTAATATTAAAACCCCAAAATCAAATGTATTTAATCACAGATTCTTTCTGGTTAAATTTAATCATTTATCTCCAAATAACATAAATTACACATGAAGACTCATACCAAAAGGTAGAATCCCTAGTTAACATCATGATACACTGACCATTTCCATAAATAACCATAAGTTCAGAAAAATAAATATCATAGGTTATTGAAAAATATAATTCAACCTTTATTCCTAAAAAAATTATATAATATTTTATTTACCATGACTACATAGGATTAAAAATATATTGAACGTCTCTCTAAATAAACTTATTTATTTAATCATTAAATCATTTTTGAATCCAATGCTTATTTATTCAATTAAACTGATATTCCCAAAATCAACATATTTTTCATTTGTCTAATCATTTAACCAAAAAGATAAATTCATACTAATTTCTGCTTCATATAGGCTAGTGTTAGGTTAATCACCCTTATCTCACTTCAGTTATGGGTTTCATTACCCCAACCTGGCTGACACGACATGTTGTCACCCATCCTACAAGGTGCCCATTTTTTTAGAACAATATAATTTTTATCACATTTCAAAAATATGATTAAATCTTAAAAAATAACCATATCATATTTTAATATTAATTATTACCATAAACCATTCATTTTGTATCCCAAAACATCATCAGTCACAATTATCTGATGAGTAATTTTAATATAAACACTAATCATTATACAAACCTTTATAATTATTTCAGAAAAAGAAAACATATTTATTCCTAGAATAATTTTTCACATTAAAACCTAATGGTTAAAAATAATGAAAATTTAAAAAATTTCATCAAAATTTCCATCATCATCAAGATTGTATTAATTCTATTAAAATTTTCATCATCCAAAAATCAAATCATAATCCTAAATCCCGAATATGTAGGCTTCTTAATAATTAACCATTCTTCATGACCCCCTATTCATAATTTTCTATATTATTCCATTATATAGGTTACTTAAAAAATTGAATCATGTCCTATTATTCAATAAGGTCAAAAAATGAGCCAATAAATATTCCATAACGTTCATATGTCATTATTATTTGCTTCATCATAAATTGTATTAGCATTAGGTTTTACTAAATAGATATTTTTTGGTCATTCATATCCCATTCATGGACATTCTTTGTTGGATATCTATTTTCATAATGACCATACTACCCAAATTTAAATCATTTAGTTGATAACTCCAGAAGAAGTTCATTTTATTTCATGTATTCAACTAAATGCTTCAATTTTCTTTGTAATATTATTTCTTTATAACCTTTATTTACAAAATAAAAACATATACCCATCCCTTTATGAAATATTCTTAGGTGATTTTTATACATCCATGACACATAAGGTGTTGAATAAATTGAAATTTATAATCATTGATACATGAACTTCTAAAGGGATTCATTTCTCTCAAATATTATTTATAAAAAACTAAACATGGTTGTAGTGTTTAATCATGACTCATGATATTTTATTTAGAATAACTATAATTGTTATAATTCAATCTCTGATTTCAATATGTCTCTTATTCATTGAAATACCAAATTTTCCATGACATCTATTATTTCTTTGATATCTATTGGATCCATCAATTTAGTAAAACTAAAAATGATAGGGTGAGTATATTAATAAAATCATATTATTTTTTATTATGAGGAATATAAGCACTAAGATATCCATATTATAATTGTCTCAAAGGCATTAAATTTAACTTAAACATCTACGAATCTTCCTACCATTATTTCCATTATGTATATATATACTTCTTGTTACTTATGATTAAATAAAATATTAACCTCTAATGTTATCTAATACTCCCATTGATATTAACTATAAGACCCAAGCCATTTCCAATACTAAAATTTGAGTTTTATACACGAATATTACATTCATTAACATTAATTATATTTTCAAATTTAGATTTTTAGACTATTATTCCATATATATTAAATAAAAACTAGAATATTTTAAATTATTATCATCTACTCAATATAATATTTTCTCAAAAAAAACTTTTTAGACTAAATAATAATTTATTTTATATAATAATAATATTCATAACATTTGATCTCACTTCATACTATGTCTTTAACAACCATATACCATTTTCTAAAAATCTAATAAACTTTGGATGAGAACATAAAAACCTAGTAATATGCATAAACAAAAGAATGAAAATATTTTTCTATGAATACATTAAATCTCTTAAAAATAATCCATAAACATAAACATTTAATCCATTAAACATGTTATCTTTAATTTATCTAATGAAATAATCTAATTCCTATAAGACTCTATAGAAAACATAAACAGTAAGGGTAGTTTGCAGAATTAATTCCATAACACCCTTACTGTATCAGTCCTGGCTACATAGGCAGTAACATTCATGGTTGTATTTGGAACATGCACGGTAGAATATTCCAATAATATCTTCAGAGAATTCCTAGTGATTAACTCCATCTCATTACCCAATGAATTGAAGAGCTATCATTGGATCACCCACCCTAATTTTATCAAGGAACCAGTAATATTAAAAAAATATTCCAATAAAATATAAAATATTATTTTAATATAAATCATGCATAAAAGATCAATAACATTTGACATCACTTTTTATTTTTAAAATTCCACGCACTTAAAAATGAAAACACTTTATTTGAAAATAAAATTTAAAATATTAAATGAAGAAAAACAAAACTAAAGTAACATTAATGTGATAAATTCTATTCATTAAATTTATGTTTCAAAACATTCCTTTTGGATTTTAAAAATATATATTGTTGAATAAAAAAAGTTAAATGATGTTTTCAAAAGATAATCCATTTCTTTGAGTTAGACTCATCACATGCAACCATTATATTCCTTAATAATAAACATTGGTTAATTATTTAATTCATTTAGAACCATTTTAATGACTATTATTTCTTTTATATGACTTATTATATTGTTATAAAAATTATATAATTATTCTTGTTTGTAACAGATTTTTTGATGATATTATGTACTTGAGTCTAAATTGACTTTTGAAAAAAAAAATACAATCATGGAACTCATTAGTTCATGATATAGATAATAATAAAAATTAAATAATAATCACTATTATATATCAATTAAAATTTTAAATACATTAATTAAATACGGATATGAAAAATGAGCATTGTTACAATCAGTGATACCATAATTTTTACATAGGCAAGAGTAACATTTCCTATTCTCAATAATCATTATAGAAAAAATATAAATATTATTTTATCCTTAAAATTTTCATAATATCATAAATATAATATTAATAATTGAAATATTATTATTTATATTTTCCATGTTTTGTGGTGACTAAAAATAAATCACATCACTTTGTGGAGGGGATAGTTAACACGTTCGCACAAAAGAAATTATCATTTCATTTGCATGGAATGTATAAAATGAAATAATATATTATTATATTATAATGATGAATAGATAATTAAAATCATATATAAACATTAATTCTATAATTATAACCACTCTTGAGAGATGGTGATCCATGAAAATTATATCAATTCATGGAGGTGATATTTCACATATATGCACGAATGATTAATTCATTCTGAATTGAATAGAGTATTGATGGATATAATTGATGATATTAACATAATAAAATTTAATAATATTGATAGTACTATATTTATTATTTAATTATGTATTAAAAATATTTGAAGGACGTGGAAGATGAAATAAAAGGGAAAGACTTACTTTAAAATGATATGTATTCTTCAGATGATCTCCTTTGATTATCACTTTAACACCATTATGATGAGTTTTCTACCCAAAAAAATAACTATATATTTTTGGGGAGACATTCAATAAAGGTATTTTGATAGATTTTTTTAAATAAAATAGCTTTTTAGGTGTTATGAATATACAAGAATGGGTACCCTTTTATAGGAGAGGGGAGGGGAACTGTTGGAATTATTCAAATTATTCTATTAATATAAATTAATTTTCTAATCCAAATATTCCCAAACAGATGTATTTATATTATATTTATATTCATATTTATATATAAATTCATTTAATTAATATTATATATGTTTTAATATATTTTTAGTCCTTATATTTTTGATTTAAACCATATTAATTCTATTCATAATATATCGTAATTTACAATTTGATGGATAATATATCTACTATAACATATTAAAAGTCCACTAAAAATGTCCTTCATAAAATATTATGACTTGTAAAAGTTATTTGGTAGATATTTATTTTTTTATAAATTTTTTGTCAATCAAAAACATATTATTTACCTTAAAATATCAATAATGTTGTATTGGCCCAAGTTTTGTGGGCATCCTTTACTTTGTGAAAATTTCGTGTTGGGTTTTCTGGTCTTGGAATCACAGTGGTGTAGGCCTATCGGTAGCCTTTGCCTACTGGTAGCTGGCCTACCGGTAGCCTTGGCCTAACGGTGGCCTTGGGCTACCGGTGGCCTTGGCCTACCCGTAGCTTCAGCCTACCGGTAGCTGTCACCCACTGGTAGCCCTCAGCCACCGGTGGCTCTGGGCAACCCTCACGTGTTCTTTCTAGTGGCGTTCCTTCTTACACAATTAGGGTTTTAAACCCTATTTTACCTGTTTTAGCGTGTTTAAAAGACCCATAACGCCCATAAGTGTTTTAATAAAATGCTTAATGAATTAATGAGTTGGTTTAAACCACCCGACCCCCTTTAATGACGTGTGAAACGCATAGTCAATCCAAAACCCATGCTCCTTACTTCGTTTCACATTCTTATCTCAACTGTCAATGGGCCTTATAAACCAGTGGGTTAGGCATGGTTTCTTCTTTCCTTGATAGCGGCTTTTCACGAATAGCTTTTGGTGCATCGGGCAAGCCGCATCGTTATTCGTAATGTTTCGCATCCGACCTAAGCGTCAGTTTTCGATCAACATGTAGGGAATTTATCCTTCATTTCTCTCTTTTGAGTGTATCATGCGAGTTGGGCGTGCTTCTATTTCCATAGAATTGGATAAACCAGACCTAAATAAAGATAATGAACTGGGTTCTATAATGAAAGAAGGGGGGCTGTGATTGTTAATTCTGTTATATTGTGATTATCTTTTTGAGTTGTGTTGGCTTAGTCCTTATGAAAATCATCTCCATTGGTGGCCTTTCTCTGTGCACTAATGAACCCCTTGTGATGTTTTGAATGGCTTGTTTGCAATTGTGAACTCCTGCTGTGAAAAGTAAATTGGTTAAACATGTATACCTGGCTGAATAAATTTAAAGCACCAAGATCAACCTTTCTATGATAACTACTGGTCTAAGAACAAGGAAATTGATGTTATGGAGTGTGTTAAGTCATTTAAATCTGAAATTACCGATATGGCCCTGCATTGTGTCGGTGGTAGTGGCTTGGTTGTTCCCTTTTTCGGGCCGATTGCTGGAGATGTGGGAGGGAATGGGATCCCCTATTTTTATACTCTTAGTGGTTATGGAATCAAGGATGGGATTCCCTATTGTTATGGATTTAGTGGTTGTTTGTTTTAAGACCGGGTGGTTACCTTGTTTAAATCACGAATTGGGGTGGGATCATCTATTGTTAAGAACCGGTGTGGGTGTTATGGTCGATGCTTGACTGGATACTTTCCTGGATGTGTGCCTATGTTTAACAGTTGCTCATGTAGGTGCAGAACTTAATTAAATATTGCTACTGAACATGAAACAAGAATGGGACAAACAGGTTTTGTTGGCGAGAGTGGTGTCTCAGACTTGAGCATTGTTGTGATCTGTAGTCTATCTCAATAAAAACATAAACTTTGGTGAGTTCTTGTTACCTATATATATATACACACATTTTTAGTTTTGTGTTTCTTATTATCACCCCACCTAAGTTGATTACTTAGTGCCGAAGACCCCCATTTCATGGGGGAGGGTATTTTTCCCAACACTATTATTAGTGGCTGGTTATTAGCTCCTTTTCTACTCCCTTTCCTGAATAGCCCAAGTATCATCGGGAAGGATGTGATGGCCTGAGGTCCATTATTATCCCAAGAACCTTCCGGAGGGGTAGTGTGGTGGTTGGCCAGGTGTGTGTGGCAGGTGGTTCCCAAATGTTTTCGGGATGAGGCCTAGGTGTCATAGGGAATGGCAGTGTATCTTTTAGCCCAGGTATCTTCAGGTGCGGTGGTGGTTGTTCTGGACTAGGTGTTTACCGGAGGGTTTCGACATTGGGACTGCATGCAGCTATGACCCATGTGTTTGCGGGTGGGTTTCGGCAGTGGGACTGCGTGTGGTTGTGGACCAGGTGTGCGCGGGCGGGTGTGGCAGTGGGACTGCGGTGAGAATGGAAGGATTGGTTTGATGCATAGGATGTCTCAATAATGAGTGGGAAAGTGGCGCTGTGTACCCCAACACCGATGTGCTCTTATTATTTATATTACATGACTTGCATTATTTGTGGAGTGTGCCCTGGTGAGGATAGGGTGGATAATTTACCTTGATAGGCATTTGGTTTACTTATTTTCTCATTGGACTTTAGTGTGTTCCCACACTTGTGCACGAGAGTCTTTCGTTTTTCCTTCTGAGTGTAATTGTATGATAACCCTACGTATATAAATCTTCTTTCAGTTTACCAGGAGGACTTCAGGGATCACACGGGACCATACTAGCTTGGACCCTTGGGGCAGTTGTAGTTTCTGTTTTTCTTTCATTTGTACTTACCTTTGTATTAACATTTCGTACTTTGTGGCTTTTACTTTTGGAACATGCTTGTGGGAATGGTTTACTTTTTTATTTACTTTTCTTTTACTTTGGTGTTGTTTAGTTTCATCATCTTATCTCCCGATCCAATAAAATAAAAAGGGGTTATGCCTTCCATTTGTGAGAAATCTTTATACCCTTGGTGCTATTTTCCACTCAGGGACCTATTGAAGGTGGGTCTCGGGGGTCATTATCTTTCCTTCAACTTAAAGAAGAAGGGCCTGGAAATCTGCTGAAACTTCACTCCTTTTGGTGAAGGCGGGTCGTGACAGAATGGTATCAGAGAAATGGTTGAGAGATAGGATGGAGTTTAGAGTTAGGAACAGTGAGGATTTCATGGGATGGTAGGGAAACAGTGTTGGGTGACTGTGGTGCGTGAATTAGGCCAGGGAAGTCCGGCTAGCACATGGGATTTTAGGGCCCCCTGTGATCCGACGCCAGGACTCTTGACCTACCGAACGACCAAGCGATGCCGCACCGATTGCATGGTAGAGACCCTAGGAAAGGTACATGCATCATAATGAATTGGGTTCTCATGTTTCTGGGGTGTTTTGGGAATTAAAAATAAATGAAAAGTTTAAAAGGTTTGAAAGAAAATAATCTGCACTACATGGGCTTAGGCATTCCTTGTTTCCCTTACAGCTATGTCACCTAGAAGGAAACCGCGAGTGGTATAGACGATCGAGGCCCTGCAGACTACCTTGGCCGATCGGCAGCGGGCTAACCGAGAAGAGGAGGATGACTAGTGGTAGAGGACTCTCCGGGCCTTCCAGCGATTGACCCTAGAGAAGTATGATGGAAGCACCTCCGACATGAAGACAGAAGGCTGGATAGAGGATCTAGTTATAGATTTTGTCATTATTCGGGCCCCGACCGATTACTTGGTTCCTCTGGCCATCATCCAGATGCGGGGAGCGGCGCGTCAGTGGTGGATGCTTTACATTGGGGAGAGGAGGGAGGCTGAGGTGGCTTGGGCAGATTTTAAGAGGGCGTTCCGGGCGGAATTCTTCTCTTCGACGATGAAGGCAGAAAAGAGACTGGAGCAACTATCCCTCTAATAGGGGAGTATGCCTGTGAGGGAGCTAGGGATCAAGTTCAAGGACCTACTATGTTTTTCTCCAGACATCTTTCCTGATGATGTGTCTCAGGAATGTTGTTTGGAGGAGGCGCTTTGGCCCTCCCTCCAGTATGTTATCACCCCCTTTACCCTGCTGACGTACATGGAGGTCCAGAAGAAGGCTGAAGTGGTGGAAATAATGCATGCTCTTGGATTTTTGTCACAAGAGGGGATCCAGATGGGGCCATCTAAGGGGAAGGTTGTCAGCACCAGGCCTCCAGCATCAGGACCCTCCAGGTTCTAACCTGCAGGGAGTAGGTCACAACAGTTTCAATTTCGATCCCCTGGTCCTCGCCCCTTTTCATCGGGCCTAGGGTTGTGGTGCTTCGTCTGTGGGTGACCTGGACAAATATGGAGTCAGTGCCTGGACCGGGTGCAGTACGGCAGTGGCAGACATCCCCAACACCCGCCCCAGCAGCAGCTTCCAGCCAGGCCTTTCCAGCAGCAGAAACAGCAGGGAAAAGGAGCTCCCACTTCTCCGAGGGTAGACATAGGATGAGGAGGCCAACCCCAGGGCGCTCTATAGGGACCTCGACCAGGGCGTGTTCGAGGGGGGGGGGGGGTGGCCGATAGCCGAGGTGTAGAGGATCCGGGCGTGGACATCTACACACCGTAGAGGCAACAATTCCAGCAGAGCCGTAGGTTGTTCGAGGTATGATCAGTTTGTTTAGCACTCTTTATTATGCCTTGTTTGATACTAGAGCATCGCACTCCTTTTTTCCCCATTCTATCCTGTGCCTTGGGTCTAGATGTCGATAGACATCCAATGCCACTAGTGTTGAGAACACCATTTAGAGGTCAGAATGACTTGTTGTTTGTTTGATGAGGATGTAGACTGATGATAGGGCCACATCAGTCGGTTAGGGATCTCCTTCTGCTATAGATACAACCATAAGATATCATCCTAGGCATCGACTGGCTATTCTCTGTATGTGCCATTATCGACTGTTTCCGAGGAAGGGTCGTGTTCTCATACTTGGACGGCTGGCGTGTTGTTTTCACAGGAAATCGGATCAGTCAGAAGGGCAACATGTGAGAGGATCCCCTCCTATCCTTGCTAGCTGAGCTGTTAGTAGGGTCAGTAGATGCTGAAATGTTGGAAGTTCCAGAGATCGTTCATGGGTTAATGGACGTCTTCCCTGAGGAGGTGATTTCTCTACCCCCTCGATGTGATATCGAGTTCGGGATAGACCTACAACCCGACGCCCATCCGATCTTGACGGCTCCTTACCGGATGTCACCTTCAGAGCTACGAGAGTTGCGGATTCAGATTAACGATTTGATGAAGTGGTTCGGCAAAGGGAGTAAGCTTTCTCCCAGGTTCATCAGAGCCTTCTTAGTGTTGCGGCGGGTCAGCGAAGTGGCTTATCAGCTAGCGTTACCACCGCTGCTACTAAGGATACATGATGTCATTCATGTTTCCCAGCTCTGTCGGTATCTTCATGACAATTCTCATGTCCTTGATTGGGATGATCTGGACATCGAGGACAACATAACCTTTGTGGAGAGACCAGTGATGGACGAGGATCGCAAAGAGAAGGTGCTTTGTGGGAGAACCATTCCCATGGTTCCTGTGTTGTGGAGACATGGTGGGATTGAGGAGAGTACGTGGGAGAGGGATGCACATATGCGTACCCAGTGGCAATATTTTTTTTGAGCATTGTTTCTTGTTGTACCTGTTGCAAAAGAACGTTTTTTCCTTTTGACTATGGAATGTACTGGTTTTCTTTCCTCTGAATGTGTGTAAAAGAAACCCTGGCTATGGGGGATGAGAGAACTCGACCCCTAATCAATACGAATTAAGGTGGATGCGATTAAACATGTGCGGGCGAGTCAGTGCCGCCCAAAGCGGATAATATCTTGGCATGAGGGAGGAGACTCGCTGACCCACATGCCTAGGCAGTTTTCCATGTTATGTTGCTTGGTTCATGATAGGGAAATGTTTTAGTTAGAATGGGTTCACTCCTATGAGGTATCTTTCGAGGTGGTTGTTCAGACCCTATCTTTCCTTCTGGTATGTTTTGATTATCAGGGATGAGAATCGTTTAAGAGGTAACTGATGTAACGACCCAGGTTTTGTGGGGATCCTTTACATTGTGAAAATATCGTGTTGGGTTTTCTTGTCTGGGAATCAAAGTGGTGTAGGCCTATCGGTAGCCTTAGCCTACCGGTAGCCTTGTTCTACCGGTATCCATGGCCTACCGGTTGCCATGGCCTACCGGTAGCATTGACTTACCAATAGCCTTGGCCTACTATTAGCATTGGCCTACCAGTAGCCTTGTCCAACCAGTAGCATTGTCCGACCTATAGCCTTGCCCTACCGGTATCCTTGGGCTATCGGTAGCCTTGGCCTACCAGTAGACATGGCCTACCAATAGCCTTAGCCTACAAGTAGCCTTAGCCTACTGGAAGCTTTGGCCTACCGGTAGCTGCAGCCTACCGGTAGCTCGGCCACTGGTATCCGTCACCCACCAGTAGCCCTCAGCCATTGGTGGCTCTAGCCAACCCTCACGGGTTCTTTCCAGTGGCATTCCTTCATGAGCAATAAGGGTTTTAAACCCTATTTTGACTTGTTTGAGCATGTTTTAAAGACCCGTAATGCCCATAAGGGTTTTAATTAAATGCTTAATGAATTAATGAGTCAGTTTAAACCACCTGACCCCCTTTAATGACATGTGAAACGCATGGTCAACCCATGAACCCCGCTCCTTATGCCGTTTTGCGTTCTTATCTCAACCGTCTGCGGGCCTTATAAACTAGAAGATTATCCATGGTTTCTTCTTTCCTCGTTCGTGGATTTTCACGATCAGCTTTTGGTGCATCGGGTGAGCCACCTCGATATCCGTAAAGTTCCGCGCCTGGAATAAGCGTCGATCGTCGATCAAAAAGTTAGGAATTTATCCTTCATCTCTCTCTTTTGAGTGTATCATGCAGGGTGGGTATGCTTATTTTTTCGTAGAATTGGATAAACCAGACCTAAATAAATATAATGAACTAGGTTCTATAAAGAATGTAGGGGGGAAGTGATTGTTTATGTTGTTATATTGTGATTATCTTTCTGAGTTGTGCTAGCCTAGGCCTTCTAAAAATCATGGCCATTGGTGGTCTTTCTCTGTCCCCTAATGAACCCCTCGTGATGTTTTAAATGGCTTGTTTGTAATTGTGAACTCCTAATATGAAAAGTAAATCGGTTAAACACATATACGCAGCTGAATAAATTTGAAGCACCAGGATCAACCCTTCTATGATAACTCCCAGTTAAAGAAAAAGTAAATTGAAGTCATGGAGTGTGTAAAGTCGTTTAAATCTGATATTACCGGTATGACCCTACATTGTGTTGGTGGTAGTGGCTTGGTTTTTCCCTTATTTAGGCAGATTGCTGGAGATGTGGGAGGGGATGGGATCCCCTATTTTTATACTCTAGGTGGTTGTGGAATCAGGGATGGGATTCCCTATTGTTATAGATTTATGGGTTGTGAGTTTCACGACCGTGTGGTTACCTTATTTATATCACGAATTGGGGTGGGAACCTCTGCAGTTAAGAATCGGGTGTGGGTGTTATGGTTGATTCTTGACTGGATACATTCTTGGACGTGTGCCTATGATTACCAGTTTCCCAAGTAGGTGCATAACTTAATTAAATATTTCTACTGAACATGAAACAACTATGGGAAAAACAAGTTTTGTTGGCGAGAGCGGTGTCTCGGACTTGAGCGTTGTTGTGATCTGTACACTATCTGAAGAAAAACCTAACCTTGGGCGAGTTCTTGTTACCTATATATATATATATACATTTGTAGTTTTATGTTTCTTATTCGTGCCCCACCCAAGTTGAGCAGTTAGTGTCGAACACCGCCATTTCATGGGGGAGGGTGTTTTTCCCAACACTATTCTAAGTGGCTGGCTATTAGCTCCTTTTCTACTCCCTTTCCCGAATATCCCAAGTATCTTCGGGTAGGCTCTGATGGCCTGAGGTCCATTATTGGACCATGAACCTTCATGAGGGGTAGTGTTGTTGTTGGCCAGGTGTGTGCGGCCGGTGGTTCCCAAGTGTCTTTGGGATGACGCATAGGTGTCTTCGGGTGTGGAAGTGGATCTTCTAGCCCAGGTGTCGTCAGGCATGGTGGTGGTTGTTCTGGACCAGGTGTTTGTAGGCGGGTTTCGGCAGTGGGACTGCGTGCAGTTGTGACCCAGGTGATTGCAGGTGGGTTTCGACAGTTGGACTGCGTGTGGTTGTGGCCCAGCTGTGTGCTGGAGGGTGTGGCAGTGGGACTGTGGTGAGAATTGTAGGATTGGTTCGATGCATAGGATGTCTCAATAACCAGTGGGAAAGTGGCATGGGGTGCCCAAAAATCGATGTGATCTTATTATATATATTACTTGACTTGCTTTATTTGGGGAGTGTGCCCTGGTGAGGATTGGGTGGATAATTAAACATGATAGGCATTTGGTTTACTCCTTTTCTCACGGGACTTTAGTACGTTCCCCCACTTGTGTAGGAGAGTTTTTGTTTTTCCCTTCTGAGTGTACTTGTTTGCTCATCTTACGTATATAAAACTGCTTTCAGTTTACCAGGAGGACTTCAGGGATCACACAAGACCATACTAGCTCGGAACCTTGGGGAAATTGTTGTTGCTGTTTTTCTATCTTTGGTACTTACCATTGTAGTCACCTTTTGTACTTTGTGGATTTTACTTTTGGAACATGCTTGTGGGAATTGTTTACTTTTGGGTTTAATTTTCTTTTACTTTGGTGTTGTTTAGTTTCATCATCTTATCTCCCGATCCTATAAAATAAAAAGCCGTAATTCCTTCCATTTGTGTGAAATTTCTATACTCTTGGTGCTAGTCGCCACTCCGGGACCTATTAAAGGCGGTTCTCGGGGGTCATTATTTGTCCTTCATCTTAAAGAAGGAAGGGCATGTCAATCTGCTGACCCTTCCCTCCTTTTGGTGAAGGTAGGTCGTGACAAATGTCAATTTTTTATAATATTCATTACATGACATTTTAAAAATAACATAACAAGATGATATATTATATCCAACTAAATTAACTCATTCGTAACATTTCAAAGTAAAAATAAAAATTCAAAATGAAATTAAAATTTTAATGATATGTTAATTTTAATATTTTTAATATCATTTTATTTGATTTATTCAATAATGAGGAAATTACAACATCATCATTTTGTCACCATTTAATTTAATGTTTTTCCAATTACTTATAGATAAATTAAAATGATGTATATAATTATTTTATAATTGAAATTAAAAATTTATAGTTGAACATATCAAATATATAACTCCATTTTAAAATATTTATAGTTCAGAGAAACTTGAGTATGATCTCCTTGGGTTTACATTAAATAAATTATTATTGATTCCATATTCACCAAAAAGTTGAATAAAAAGGATATAAATTCATTACAATGATAATTATGGCTGAATAATACTCATACAACAAATATAGGACAAGTGTTAGTGTAATTCTATAATCCTTATAATATTTTTTTTTACATTTAATTACTCTATTTACGATTAATAGTGGTAATAAAAAAATTATTAAAATAACTATTCATAATGTCCAAAAAAAACTAGAACCTTTTTCATAAGATTTTACCCTATGAATACAAATATTTGTATCATTTTTCAAAATTATATAATTTTAATTGGAATAAATTAATTATATATTAATCTCATTCTTTGAATGATGAATCAGGTTTTCAAAGAAAAAACATTAAAAAGTTCAAAGAGATTTGATATCCAATGGTAATGTTAAATTTATACAAATAACAAAATTAGATTAAATAAAAAATATTTTATCTAATTATTCTTTAAATTCAATAAAATAAAAAATTATTCTTTAAATGTGTTTTTTGTTATTCACCAAAACCTAAAAATTATCATAAAAATTCCTAAAAAATCAACTATAGTAATGTTTATTTCTAATCTTTTAAATAAGAAGTTTATTTAATAAAATATAATTTATAAAAGGTGAATAGAACTAGATTTAAAATTTTTCCTATATATAAAACATTATGAATGCTATTTTAAATTCAATTTTTTGTATATATTAGGATTTGTTCTTATATCATGAATAGAATCGTATACGAATATTTTTAAAAATTAAATTGAAATATATTTATATATTTCATTCATATAATCCAAGAAAACTTATTTATTTTGGTATAAAACACATGTGTTCTAATTTAAATTTTTATCTGAAAAAAATTTCATTTTATTTTAAAAAATAATCTATTTTCATTTATGATTAATTGGTCCCAAAATAAGTAATAATATATATTTGATTAAATAATATATTCATATTTTAGTTAATATTGTACATTCCTATCATTCTAACTGATAAATTATAATTATAACATTTAAATAATAATATTTGGTTTTTTAAGAATAATGTGGAGTATCATATATGTTATAGAACATATCTTTCCATTTCAAAAACTCAGGATGTAAATGTTTCCATGTATTTGACATCTATAGATGTTTTTGATTCTATGAATTTTTTTAAATTAATAGAATCTGAAATATAATCCATATATACTAACTGAGTTTTTGACATAGTGGAAACACATGAAGGGTTGTGACCTATAGACTATATGATGTATTTTTGAAATAAAACTAACATGGATGGTTTTTTTACTATTATATAATTTTATGTTTCATAAGGATATAAAAAATCCATTGTATTCATTGTGAAAAATCATTTTCTCCTATATTGAATAAAAAATCCATTAGGGTATTTCTCACTAAGAAAAATTACTATTATTTTGAAATATATCAAATATATGTCAAAAATACTTTCCTAAATGGGAATTTCATCAAAGCTGTGTATATGTTATAGACCAAATGTTTTTAAATTGGAAATAATATTTCTATGGTATGAAAATGTAATGGTCCATTTGTGGATCCATTGAATCCTCTGAGAGTTGGAATATAGAATTTGATGATAAAATCAATAACTCAAGATTTAATAATATCATGAATTATTCTTATGTATATAATATTAATTGTATGACTGTTTATTCTTTCTAATATTGTATTTAGGTAAATTACACTTGATCATAAATAATATCCCGACCCATTACTCTATTAGTATATACTGATGTATATGCTTCCCAATAAAATACAAGGGTGAAGTGTCCTATACATTAGGTGTTATGATCTATAGTGATTGATCTAATAGAATTCTAAAACTCATTTAGAAAACATACAGTTGTTTACTAATAAATTGTTTTATTTTGGAGGATTCTGGGAATGGATATTTATTATTATTGTATTTCATGAATCATTTAAATATACATGATTATTATTAGGAGTTAAAATTTACTGGTAAAATCCCTCATAAGTCAGTAAAAGGATCTATATGTTTTTCATTATTCTGTAATAAAATGAAGGTCTCATGTACTCTTATAATAACTTCATGATAACAATTCAGTCCTTGTGGTAGTTATATGATTACTATAATGATCATTCTTGTATACATGATAATGAGTTATGAAATGTTTAGGATATTTAGTGGAATGGAAGGTCACTATATAAAGGGTTATATATATTCGAGTTTTTGATCAGATAGAGATTATATGAAATCTAAATATGATTTCATATTTATTTTAAATAGTGTAGATTTCAATTTTAAGAGTTCCAAACTAGAAATCATAGTGGAATTGGCAATAGAGGTTTACAACATATTTTCATATGATGTAGTGAAAGTATCTATTTTGATCACAAAGTCCATTATAAAAGATGAGTTGGTTCCTATAATTGAGGTGGAAATTATGATTTAATGTGATGATAATAGTTATATTTTTCATTTCAATTAACCATTGTCTCAAAAAAAAATAAACTCATCCTTTACAAATATCAACTCATACGAGAGATCATTGAGTGTGTTGATAGAGAGATGTATTTAGTGGTAGAAATTTGTATTGTAACATATTTATTGATGAAACCATCACCTAAAAAATGATTTTATATTAAATCTCTAGGAATTGAATACATAAGATATTTATGTAATGGTCATAAATGTTCCATGTTATTTATTGATATCAATTATCTAAATTTATTAATCATTCAAATGTGATGGGATTGTATTTAAATGAATTTTTGAATTATAATATCCCCTAAAAATTTAACCATTGAGTTTCCCCAATATAATGAACATCATATATTATAATGGTTTCATATTATTATACTTTTAAATGAGATATAAACAATAATTCATGAGGTAATAATTATAGGATTATTTTCTATGATGATCCACCAAAGTCCATATACTGAAATGTCATAAAATCATTAATATACATAGTGGTGGAATATTATTTTCAATAATCATTACCTGAGTCTGATGAGATACATATAATGATAACCTTCATTCTATCATAAATTATTTTACTATGTCATTTGGACATTGATAATCAACGATGGTTGGGAATGCTATTGATCATGTCATCGATTATTGTAAAACTATGATTTATTTTTTCACATGTATGATGAGTAAATCCACCATTCCCTTTATTAATTTAGACATATATAATGTATGTACGTGTTTATTTGATTTTAATATAAAGTCTTCAAATATATCGATAAATGATTAGTGATATACTAAAATGATATATTAATTTCATGAGATTCATTAATTGACTAGGTTTGCCTTTTTCAGGAAGCGAGAAACGAAGAGAAGTATAATTCTAGATTAAAAATTTTCCCTGTATATTGGTAACATTATGTCACATAAAATGGATTAAAAAGGTATAAATATTTTTTTTAAGTTAAATATTATGGTGAAAAATTTTATATGAGACATGGTTATGTTTTTAGTAAATCACATAAAACCCTCTATTATCTTGAGTAAAATAGAGGATATGCTATATGTCTCTTTTTCGTGGATCAATTAAATAGTGATTACTAAATGTTTCATAATACTAATGTCTAAATGGTCCCATAGTTATAAATTTGGATAAGGATTATGTTTTGGATAAATTTTATGTTTGATAATGAATTGTTCTTGATTAACAATATCCCAAAGAGAATGTGATGAATATCAAGGGGTTGATATATTTATCATAATGAACATACAGATTTTAGTGAATATGCGGGAAATTTACATGCACACTAAAATGATATGGACAAGATTCATATTCTATATGGTTATGTTGGGTAAAACCTATACATGTGATAGATCTCAAGATTGTGTTGGTGCCAATGTAACCTTGAATGCATGTAATGCAGCCTAATTTTTTGTTGTTCACAACTTAGTATAGGATTAGTTTATATAACTTCAACATACCTATCATGTATTTTTTAGTGATAATATATTATGAATTTATTAAGAAATTTTTCACTTTCCATAAATTAGATTAATAAATTCTATAATTGTATATAATCCATTGGTTCCAACAAAGAAACCATGATGCTTTTGAGATAGATAATTCACTACATTAAATATAAATCATCCAAGATGACTATATAAACATATGTGATACCTATTGTTGGTTAAATGTATGGTTTACATGTCTACTAAATCCCTCTCCCATCTCATTAATCTATTTATCACTTAACAAGAAATTTTTAGAACCCCTTTAAGAGTATGTGGATTCTAAAGAATAATATAAGGATCCCATGATTGTTGGATTACAAAATGAGGTATAAATATATTATTTACATTGGTGACCTTTTCTTAGATTAATTGTCCAATATTATATATGTAACATAATAATTTTAGGTACTCCTTATTATATACATTTCATTACCCATTTTTTATCATTATGATATATGATGAAAATTTTGGTTTCATTTTTCAAGTAAGGATCATTATATGATAACCTAAAACCCGTAATGATTATCACACAAATTTGTTTTTTAATTCATTATGAATGTATAATTTAACAAAATTTAATTACGCTATGTAATATAAACTATAACTACAATATTTTTCCTATAATTAAATGTATAGAACTATGAGAGTATTAAAAAAACATTTTGAAAAATGTTAAGGATAAAATGATACTTGTTATTCATTATTCCCATTATTCATTAAAGAACTCATTCATAAATAAAATTTAATCCAAAATTAGAAAACACCTAATTATTCAATGAGTTAAAATTTTATAAATATGGATTTAATGTTTTATCCTTTTTATTATAGATTCATTTTATTATTATAAAATGATAACATAACATATATCTATAACATTAAAATTATAAAATTGAGAAATATTATAATATTAGACTTCATAAAAAAGAAAATAAAAAAACAACAATATAATTTTATATATAATTAGATCATGGTTCAATATTTACAAAAAAATGTCCTCATTTTATTCATTTTAATATGTAAAATATATACAGAAGTTACCCTTTTTTATAGAAATCTAAATAACCGAGATTTTAGTTTATTTATCATACATATGGTTAATCCCTAATTGATAATAAAATGTGTTGAATCATTATAATCATCAAATACTAGTAAAATTTTATGAGGTTTATTCAAAATATTATTTCATTTTTACCAATGATTTTATGGTTAAGATTCAAGATGCTTCGTTACATGGATTCGGTGAATCTGAGTTATGAGTATGATTCTTCACTTATTAAATATGTAAAAATCTAAAAATTATTTATTACCAAAGGAGTAGATTTTTTATTCATATTTAGAAATTTACAATATATTCAATATGAAATTTAACCCCACTTAATGAACCATCAATTTAATATTTATTATTAAATAATTTCATTATGAAAACATATTTTATTTTCAGGAATCAAATGAATGATTCCATAAGTATTTCAAAAACATTATTTATATTCTAATTCTATTGTTCTTACTCTTTCATTATTTATTATATAGTTTAACTACCATGATAAAAAGTCTTGTGGATATGAAAATAGGTGGACATTATGTTGAAAATGTAATTAATGTATTGAGAAATATATAGATGAAGTTTCAATTGAATTGTTATCAATAATTTATATTGTGAATATGAGATATTTTTTAATGAATTAATAATATAATATGGTATCAAATCTAAATTCTAAATAATTCATAGTTGGAATAATGTAATATATTATAATAGATAATAAAATAATGAGTAATATTAATAGTAATATTATTCCATAAATTATTTAATTATATGTTTTTAAAATAATAAAAACATATCAATGAAGATTTAATGAAATTTTATAAATTTCAAATAATAATTACTTTAATTATAACTAATATAGAAAAAATAGATTAGGAAGGGAATGAATTCATATAAAAGTTATTAAATCAAATTTTTATTGAAGTTTTATGAAAATTATAGAGAAAATAATCACAAAAAATGGCCAAATAACTTCGAAAAACCATTTCAACATATAAAACATCAATTAATATATAAAATAAATAAATAAAACTAATTATTCTCCATATGAAAACCAAACAAAGAAAAAAATTATTTCAATAATTAATCAAAAAATAATGTTTCAATACATCATCTATAAAAATAAATATATATATATATATATTACCATAGGCTAAATAAAAACTATATATTTGCCATCCCAAACCTAGATTTTATTAATGATACAATATTCTGTGGCCAATTAACATGATCAATGCATCATGATACACAAGAGTTTACTGAATACTAGCAACGTCCTAAGTGGTAATAGTGTGGAATCAATACCCTCAAAAAATAAATAATAAATAATAAAAAAAGTGGATCTAGATCAAAAAATAGATAACATAATATTAAATAATATACACATGATAATAAAATTAATGTCCAAAAAATCATGTAACTATTATAAATAAAATTATTTCTTGAATCCCTATTATAGATGAAAAATAAATTTAAAAGGACAAAAAAGTAGACCAATAAGGAATATAGGATCCACCTAGTCTATCTCCAAAAATTGATATCATACCCATGTATCCAAAACATTTCCTACTACTACACTCAAGATGTTGGTTCCTTTCTCTTATATACACCAGGAACCATAATGTTTGTATACATCCTATACAGATCATGGATTTTTTAGAGATAAAATCTGTATCCCACCAATAATGGTGTCCGTAGATAATATTCATACATATATAAATACATGAAAAACAAATATTAATATAATAATTCAAGTCACACAACTTACACCACCCACACTCAATAATCCATTAGTGGATCTTCACCAAATTCTGTTAAAGAAAAATTGAGATGTCATACCTATGATCTCTAATGTTTGATGAGCCCTTAGAATCCCCATATATTTATAACCTAGATTTCTATTATAGGAATATACAATGAAACCATTACAAACATTTCCAAACCACTCATGGAACATCTTCTTGTCATAACAGAAGCTCTAGAGTCATCAAACCACTATTACTGACAACCAGATCAATAGTATGATGAATAACAAGTAACAATGAATATACATAATTCACCAAACCCATTCCATTATCCAAAACATATACCAGAAGAAAAAATATATCACTCTAACCTAGTTATCCCAATCACCCCTAGAACCAATTACCACAATTTTTTTATCCCATCTCTAAAATATTGGTCAATAAAATCACCCTAATCCACTTAATCAAATATTTTAGGGGATAAATTATTATTGGAATAAATATAATCAACTTATCCTTTTACCTCTTTGTATTATATTCAAATGTCTATGAATGTATGGTATTATTAATTTATATCTTATTTTTACATTTTGAATGCTTATATAAACATGAATGTATACAAATATTAACCCCATGGTTTGATGACAAGGTTCTCCTCCTTTCAAGATTACTATATCCCTAGTGTGACATAGTTATTATCCCACACACATAGATTACTATTTTAAAAAAAAGTAGTTATGTCAAGGGGATATCATTTAATATTTTACCATATTATTAACTGGGTAAAATGAAAAAAAGTTTTCATGTTCTGTAATCTAAAATGAATGTATATTTCTACCCAATCCTTAAAATTTCAGTGAAGAATGGAACATTGGTGTTTCTATTAGATAATATGGATGAATCAATCCCATTCATTAATAATTAATTTTATATCCTAAAATATATAGAATATGGTGCTCTTAGGATAGTTCAAATATCAATGTTTGCACGAATAATTGAGATATGAGTAGGAGGTTCACCACTCTCACCACTTCCTCTTGGGTCTGATGGTGTAGCCTATAGTCACATCATCACTACCCCTATCAGATCCTCTGATACGGGGAAAGATTTTTCTCATTGGATAATAAAACCTCGTCTTTGGTCCTATTCCACCATCACTAACCCATCCATCTTACCTCGATTTCTATATATTGATGTCGCTACAAATGTTCTATCTCTGGTTAATAGAGTTCTTTCAATATTGATATCTTATCTAAAGTTCAAGAGGGGCTCATCACATTTGGATATCATCTTAGTTGGTCTATATTTGAAAAATTGGCCATATAAAGATGCATTTTACATGTATGTCTTCCCAAAATGGAACCCTCAATAGATAGTGTTTATATGGTTGTTGGACTCAGAACACTTCTTGATACGTTTTACGAACAAAGAATACATCATTTATTCCTGGCTCTTCATTCCATTGAATTTCATCGGGATTATATTTTTCTATGTAATCTAGTGTTCCATTTGTAGTATGACTCTCTAACCATGGTGTTATGGATTAATCTCCATGGTCTTCCATTACCATTCCAAAACCTAGCTATTCTATGTTTAATTGTCAATATGGTTTGTCATTTTCATTCCTTGGATCCCCGTACCCTTTCTATTTCACTTCCCATAGGTTTGGGAATTAATGTGTAAGTATATGTTTCAAATGATCCATTATAATCCATATGAATTAGGGAATATGGATAAATTTAGTTTCACCTTAGATCTACTCTGATATGTGGTGTTTGTTCTGATTGAGGTGCAGTAATTTAGGTCATGACACTAGCTGATGCCTCTGATATGTCTCGGTGCACTCTCGGCGTGTCCCACCTCTTATTCCTCATGAAGAGGGGGAATAAATTATCACCATAGATTCTGGGTTTTCATAAAATATTAAGAAATACTTGAATCCAAGTCACATTGTTCCCAAGGATCTAGAGGTTTTCAAAAGATTGAGACTCAGTCTGGTTATCAGAAATTAATTACTAGAAGATGGACAAGAGTATGATGTTTCGAGCTGTTCCTGGGCTCCCTCCACCTTTGTAGAGATTGTGAAATCGATTTGTAGTTTTCCACAATTTAATTCTACTATGAATTAGAGAGATGGGCTGGGTTCTGTGATTTATGTGAATTCTTGAAAGGTCGGAAAGGCCTCTAAACTACCTACAATAGATAATGTACAAATAATTTGTTGTAATTATAAAAAATATTTTTTCAATGTTGGGAAATGAATATTGTCATGCTTTTTAGGGAAGAATTTTTTTTATTTTTACTATGATGAGAACCCCCTATGATCTTAGAGGTTTCTTGAGAAGAAATGCATTCTAATATGGACACCCCTTCTGATTCCAAGATGTGAACATTGTAGAAGACTATCTTAGATTCTATTCAGGGTATGAAATGAATTCTATCATTAATGTAGTTGGATTTATTAAACAAACACATATTCCAAAAAGAATAAAATACAATTCTAATTTTCCTAGACCTCCTGATACATGATCCTAAAGTAAAGGTAAATCCCCCCCAAAGGTTTCCAATATTACAGACATTAACACCACCAGCATGTATAAAAGCTTTATCATGCATATGGAGGATGGTTAAATATAATATATAGAAACATAATAAAGGGAATCACCATTCAATTATTTTGTGAATAATAAAAATGTGGTTTTTGAATCAGATATCCCTCTGAGTGGAAATGAAATAATTATTTGTGATGACTAGGATCCCATAAACAATTTTGATGAAGAATTCCTTTAGAAGGAACTACTGGTATGTACAATGCAATATGACATTGATATGATTGGTGGGAGTTATAATCAAGTAAAATTTTAAAATAATTAGGTTTACTAGATTGGAAAACAACATGGCGTATTAGAATGTGGATACTATGAATAGAATGTTATTATGGGTGAGTTCATCCAAACATGGGACAAGATGAAATAGAATATTAAAGACCTTCTCTAGGATAATCCAGATAAAAGGGATACCTCTATATAATGGAATCTCCAGAAAAGGTATGGTTCCAAAATGATTTATATTTCAATTAAATTATTTGGCTATTACATATGGTGTTTTTTGATTTTATAATTGTCTACTTGAATTTTTTCCAACTTTTTCCTTAAATTTTATTTTCCAAATTAAAAATATTTTTTTGAAGTTATCTTGAAATTAACTAGTAGTTCTGTGGATTAAAAATTCCTCTCTTCTTCACTATTATACAAATAATAGAAAATGGTATATTTATCTTTAATTTAAACTTCATTTCATAAATTAGAATAGTTTTAGTTCTTATATATTTACTTTTAATTTCAGGGTATTCTATAAAGTATTACTTTCAATTCACCCTTGTTCTTATCATTTTAATTTTTTTTTATTTCTACAGTGTACACATAATCGATTATATTACCAATGTATTTTCATCTTCTCATATGTTATAGTCAATTCACCCTGAAAATATGTAATCATTTATTTCCTAAATATTTAGGATTCATGTTCCTAAAATCATTGGTATTTAATTTTATTCTTTCTAGTCTTCCTTTCAAATATGATTCCCTTTCTTCATTAGGGTCCTTTATGAATAAACCTCTCTTTACTAACACCTGATATGTGAATATTGTGCTATTATTCTTCTTTAAAAAATATATATGTCGTGAATCTTCCCAGTGGGGATCATGATGTGACTTCCCATGCCTGCGTCAAATAGGTCAGGGGATTCTAAGTAGAACATAGTTGGCATATCACTAAAATGGGAGGCATTTCTTATATACCTATACACATGTAAATATCTCCAAGTCAAAAAATGATGAAATATAGAAACCTATAATGAAAAAAATGAATTCATACTATGAATTCCAACAAACCGAGTACACTAGACTGTTATGTGTGGAATGTAAACTGGGACAGAATACAACCCCACCAAAATAATGAGTCTGAAAACTACAAAGTCCAACGTGTATGAAATGAAATGATAATGGGTCTACTGATCATAGTTTTAGTATCTCCTTAGTCTATAGGAAAGCACACAAATCTCGTTTTGTCCCACATCATCCTTGGACTCCAACAAAAGGTTGCTTGTCTGCATAAGACATGACATTTGTGGAAAAATCCAGTGTAGGGGTGAGTCTAAAAACACTCTACCATGGTCCCCAAAAACCATAAATATAATCAAAAATTATATGTATAGTCATATCTACACAGCATATTTCTACATAACATATATCACGAGAAATATTAAATGATATACTCAAAACCCATACATGTCACTAGTGCAAAAAACGTTTTTTACGTCGGTTATTTTTAATTTTATACGTCGGTTTCTAGCCGACGTTAATACGTGCGACGTTATAAATAAGGTTTTTGACGTCGGTTATTTAAAAACCGACGTCAAAAAGCATAAAATCGCGATGTTTATCACGTCGGTTATTTTAGAACCAACGTGATAATGGGCCTGGAGAATGGTTTATCACGGCGGTTATTTTAGAACCGACGTGATAAAAGGCCTAGAGAATGGTTTATCACGTCGGTTATCTAAGAACCGACGTGATAAATGGCCTGGACAATGGTTTATCACGCCCGTTCTTAAACAACCGACGTGATAAACAGGGGTGGGGGGGTTTATCACGTCGGTTCATATAGAACCGACGTGATAAACCGGGGTGAGGGTGGTTTATCACGTCCGTTCTATAAGAACTAACGTGATAAACCGGGCTGATCATGGTTTATCACATCGGTTCATATAAAACCGACGTCAAAAACCAGGGGAGGGGGGTTTATCATGTCGTTTAGTATATAACTGCTGTGATAAACCAGAGGGAGGCTGTTTATCAGGTCGGTTATTCAATAACCGACGTGATAAACCATTGTCCAGGCCGTTTAGCACGTCGGTTATTCAATAACTGACGTGATAAACCATTCTCCAGGCCTTTTATCACGTCGGTTATTAAATAACCGACGTGATAAACCATTCTCCAGGACTTTTATCACGTCGGTTATTAAATAACCGACGTGATAAACCATTATCCAGGCCTTTTATCATGTCGGTTATTAAATAACCGACCTGATAAACCCAATTTTTTTTAAACAGAAAGCAGTGATCTTCTCTCCACCAGAATCAACCAAAAAACAAATCAAGAAATCGTTCCACATAAACAGAAGTACATCAAAATTAAGCATGTACATAGATAACATATAAAACTTACCCACTAGACAACATCCACCCTCATTTATACCCCATGGACAGCCCTCCCCCACCCAGTTGGAGCCCTCACCCTCATGTATACCCCCTGGACAGCCCTCCCCCACCCCGTTGGAGCTCCCACCCTCATGTATTCCCCTTGGACAACCCTCTCCCACCCCATTAGAGCCCCCACTACACTCTTGAACTGCCCCCAACCCCCGGACACCCACAAACACCCCTCGACAACCCCCCACCCGCCTGAACAACACCTCCTCAACCCCTCACCCCACTTGACAGCCCCCACCACACCCCTGGACATCCCCAAACACCCCTGGACAACCCCCCACCCCTAGACAGCACTCCCACACCCCTGGACCGGCTTCCCACACCCCTGGACATCCCTGCCACCCACCAGGACTGTCCCCCCACCCCATCAGACAGCCCTCCTGGACCACTGGACACCCCCAACCCCACTGAACACAACCCCACACCCTTGGAACCCCTCCCCCACAGACCCAAATCCATACCAGAAGAACCATCAAAAGTAGACCAAAACAAGAAGTCGAGCAAAATTAAACATTCACTTATATAACATTCAAAACTTACATTTTCAACTTCAAAAAAAAACTAAATCAAACCTAAAAAACTACCAAATACACAATTAAAATGACAATATTCAAAATTACATTTTACATTACAAACAAATAAAATTCAATCAAACCTGTAAAATAATTTGAACACCCCACTTGTACGTGTTTGATGTCTTCAGTAGTATAGGGTTGAGGGTCATCAAAAAGCAACAAATGAAAAAGAAGATAGTTAATGTGTATAATGAATAAATCAAATTGAAATATGATGGCAAAGTTTAAGAGGAAATCGTACCAGGTCAAAATTCACAACTGTCCTAGTTGTTATTATTTCATACATAATTATTAAAATATAATATTCGTATTCGACGAGGCCTTGTTGTTCATGACAATTCTGTTTTGAATGAGTGTAAATTCAATATTTTATTTTTATGTAATAAATCAAAAAGTACAAATTATAAATGGAAATATACCTTCGCATTTACATATTTAATCTTTTCATTTCTTTTCTTTGTGTTTTTTAGAAAGTAGACCCATGCACTGTTAGAAAATAATATGAATGGGGTAAATTTAAAATTCATTATAATATATAAAACTATTGAGAAATTGAAAATTACTTTTCCAATATATTCTTAAAACTTTCCCGCACATCACCATGAACAGAGCATATCCAATAAAGAGCATTCTCCCTTGGGAAAAAAATCCCTAACATCCAATGATCACTGATAAAGGGAAATTTAATGTTAGTGGCTTTTTATTTTAAAAGATAATTAACTATTTGAGAGAAATGTGTTTCATACCTCTCACAAAAAGTCATCATCCAACATTGTTGGATTATATTCTTTTCAAATCTTTCAGCAATATAAACCATTCATTGTTCCTCAGTCAATGCACATGCTTCAGGGGAAATCAATTGCGGGTTCATGAATCCATATACTTCTGTCAGTTCATTCCTCTCACAAATTTTATAAAGAAACCTAATACAAAACATATATAAGTATACATTTTTAATAAATATAACACAGGGAAAAGGTGTTAAGACTTACATGGAAAAAATTTGCACCACGTTGATGCCCAACTTATCTCCAGTAACAAGCTCCGTGATATCAGATTTTGTAATCCCCACACTTATTTCACGTCCAAAAAAATGAGATTCCATTGTAAACTCATAAAAACCCAACAACAAATGTGAATATCTTGACAATCTGTCAAGACCACTGGAATCTGTATCTGATGTCATAGCATGTTGTCTTTGTTGTTGTCTATACTGTATTTCTTTTCCTTTGAAGTATTCCTGTGAAAAAAAATTGAGAATTATAGTATTTTTCAAATGATAAAACAACTTTAATAAAAAAATAAAATAAAAGATAAAACATTCATACCTCTATGGTAATGAGTCAAAGAAGTATGGATGGCCAAACTAAAAAATGGCCGATACTCTGTCCAACTGTCGCCACCTCATCTGTTGGTATTGGTACCCTAGCTGATCTATCTATAATATCCTGTATAGTGACCCTCTGATTCTCTACCTCTAATTGTTGATGATGAACTGTATCTCCTATACAATATACCAACCCGTATGCTACTATATGATGTTGAGAATCATCAACATACAACTCGCAATATGTAGGAAACTGCAACGGAGGCGTAGGATAAAAAATGGGGTCCGCAGGCTGAGGTGGGGGAGTGGGAGCTACTGGCGGAGGTGGAGGATAAATAATGGGGTCTGCAGGGGGAGGTGGAGGAGTGGGAGCTGCAGTCTGAAATTGTCTTTGCATTTCGGCAATCATAGACTGCACCGAATCTCTAATATTTTTTCCATCGTCGCATTAATATTTTGAACTTCAGCCTCCAAGGATTCTATTTTTTTTATAAACCCCCTCAATGTTAGAAGTTGAAGAACGTGGAAACACTTTTCTTACTGATAGACCTGTCGGATATCCTCTTACACGACCAGGATGTTCGGGCCTTCCCAATGCTACAAATAAAATATCTTCCCTCCCAGTAGTTGTAAATGTCCACTCTGAACATTGCTCCTCAAGAGAGTCCTGTATTAATTAATTGAACATTACTGTAATGATTGAAACTTATATGAAGAAAAAAGTTAACTTAAATAAATTAAATAGATATCTTACAATCCTCTCAGCTACGATTCTCGATTCTTCCGAAAGATATTTCCCTTTTTTCCCTTCCGAGATCTCTTCCATTTTTCATGTCTAGATGGAGGGGATGGAGGGGCCACCTCTCTAGAGCTTGAAGACTCAGCTCTTAGTTGTTGAAATTTTTCCGCTGTTATTTTTTCTTCCAATAATGTATACCCTCCCCGAGATAAACTATGAGTGTATACATTTTTAGATTGGATCTCCTGATGAGCTTTCCTTGTTTTCTGTAATTTAAGAATAAGAAATCATTAACAAAACATTAATAAAATCATTTATATAAGAAAATATATAAATGTTTACATTGCCATTACCAGAAATGACTCTTTTTTTCTACTTTCAAAAAACGGTCTCCATGTGTCTTCATCTATATAAGGATATATACGACATGGATTGTCATGACTCCTATGACCATAAATGAAATAAGATGTGAGGGTTGATTTGAAATCCCTCCATCTCCTGGAAGCCAACGATAAGCATTTCTTCCTGACTTCTCCAGTGTCAGGAATATCAAATGTCATCAGATAAAGAAGAGGTTAAACATATTATATATACCAGAAACATTAAATTAATGGTCAAACAATGACAAAAGATCTTACCAAAATCATCTCCCACAACTGAGAGATAATCGCTTTATCCACACCTCTCCATTCATCATATAGAATGCTTACTTTCGTCTTAGCCTGAGTTGCAACAAAACTCTTAAAATCTTTGGCATTCAGACCTCTAGGAATATCATCATCATCAAACTCAACTACTATCCTCTGATCCTGCGTACGGGCAAGTGATAATTTTGGTAAATGTGTGCAACCACGTTTACCAACCTTTGAACTCTTTGTCGTAATAGGAGAATGTGAATGTTCATCCCCAGAGGTATGACCAGCAATATGCTCCTCCCCAGAATCATGTGGTTGATCATCGGAATGATCTGTCATTATCCTTCAAATCAAAAAAACAAACGTCAGTTCACAAATATACAAATTCAAATATTTTAATACTACTATAATCAGAAAATAGAAAAGTGTACTAGGTTACATAATAGTAAACATTGGTAATATGGTAAGCATGTTAAACAATGGTAAAGATGGAAAAGATGGTCAAGATGGTCAAGATGGTCAATATGGTAAAAAATGGAAAAAATGGTAAACCTGGTAAACATTGTAAACATGGTAAAGTAATTGTCAGTGAACAAATATACAAATTCAAATATTTTAATACTACTGTAATCAGAAAAATAGAAAAGTGTACTAAGTTACATAATAGTAAACATTGGTAATATGGTAAGCATGCTAAACAATGGTAAATATGGCAAACATGGTCAAGATGGTCAAGATGGTAAAAATGGTAAAAATGGTAAACCTAGTAAACATTGTAAACATGGTAAAGTAATTGTCAGTGAACAAAAATAAGCATTTTAAAATTCATGTAATGGTTATAAACTGTTGGGTCATAGAGGATGGCAAGAGGGGGGGGTGAATTTCCTTTTCAAAAAATAATTAACAATTTAAAACAATTATCAAAGCCCAACGACTAGTTTGAATGGGCACACCGGCGGGCCGGTGGTGACTCACCAGCTGGCTGGTGGTCCACCGGCTGGTCGGTGCTGAGCTCCCGGCTGGCCGGTGGTCCAGACAGCAGGCTTTCTGTCTGGGTTCCACCGGCTGACCGGTGGTCATCCACCGGTTGGCCGGTGTCACCAGGCAGTGGGCAAGCCTAATGCCTGGGTCCTCCGGCGGGCCGGTGGGCAAGAACCGGTTGGTCGGTGCCCATACCGGATGGTCGGTGCGCTAACATCGGCTGGCCGGTGTCACCAGGTAGTGGGCAAGCCTACTGCCTGGGTCCTCCGGCTGGCCGGTGGGAAAGAACCGGTTGGCCGGTGCCCATACTGGCTGGCCGGTGCGCTAACACCGGCTGACCGGTGGCTCTGGCAGAAAGCAATGCTTCTGCCAAAGATCACCGGCGGGCCGGTGGGAATCCACCGGTTGGCCGGTGGACTCAGAGAGTCCACTATCAGCCTTCTTGGGGCAACTCCTTGGCAACCTTTTTCCTAGCATCAAAACACTTGAAAACAAGTTAGAACACGATGAGAGTGATTGTGATCATTAAAATCCAAGAGAGAGGGGTACACAATAAACATGATAAAGTAAACTAGACAAACTTAAAACAAACAATAACATATACTTATTTTATTTTAAAACATGTTTTAATAAATAAAAAACATAAAATATATAACATTTATGGAAAAAATAAATGTAAACAAGAAATAAACATATGTTACCTCTAATTTTAGGAATGTACAGAAAGATTGTTTTCCCAAATTCCTTCGTCGTGATCGTTCCTTATGGCACAAACTATGACTTCAACATGATCGTCATTATGTTCTGTTAATATTACCATTGAAGTAGGGATCTCACATAAATCAGCATATTCATCAAGTTCATCCTCACCAACATATTGTTTTTCCCTTGTAAAACAACAGCCCACTGCATATCTGATTGATCTACTACATAAAAAATTTGTTTTGCATGTGTTTCCATTATAAAAGAATCATCTGTGTCTTCCAATCTATTCAGATTAACAAGTGTCATTCCAAATTCATCGTGTCTGACACTGTTGTTACCGTTAAACCATTTACAGTTAAAAATGGGAACATTAATTTTAAAGTAATCAACCACTCATATGTCTTCAATCACTCCATAATATGCATTTGATGCAGAAATTGGGTTTTTGTCCTTAGCACTCGAAAAATGCATTGCTTCTGCAAACACCAATACACCACTATTCTGAACTGCACTTCTGTTGTCCTGAGCTTTTGTATGAAATGTATAACCATTAATGCCATATCCATACCATGTTATCACATTTAAAAAAGGACCACCCACTATCCATTTTAATGTCTCTGATACATTTGATCTACCAAGAAAACTCTTTTTAATCCATGACAAAAAAGTTTTGTTGTGCCCATTCAAAATCCACATTTCTTTCTTCTTTGGATGACATTGTTTCAACTCATTAATATGCAATGTGATATATGGTTTAGCATCAGATATGTTCTTCAAGATGTATGATTCTAACTTCTTAATCTGTTCAACTGACAATGATTTGAATTTCAAGTCGCGAATCCCCTTTCCCTCATTATTAACTCGTTCATGGCGAGATGGAGGCAAACCTATGTGTTGCGCCGCAGCCAAGTAGCTCGTACAAAACTCTGCTACCTCCTCAGAAATATACTTTTCAATAATGGAGGATTCAGGTCGATATATATTTTTAACGTACCCCTTTAATATTTTCATATACCTTTCAAAAGGATACATCCAACGAAGATATACAGGTCCACAAAGCTTTATTTCTCAAACCAGATGAATCATTAAATGCACCATTATATCAGAAAAGTTGGAGGAAAATACATTTCCAATTTACAAAGTATTAAAATTTCATCCTTTTCCTAAATGTTCAAAGCATTCACATCAATCGCCTTGTGACAAATTGAATTGAAAAAATAACACAACTTCATTATAGTCTTTCTGACACGAATGTGCAATATTCCACGAAATGCAACTGGTAGAATTTGTTGCATCATGACGTGACAAACATGTGATTTCATACCTATCAACTTGAAGTCCTTCAATGAGACAAAATTTTTTACATTAGAAGAATAACCTTGAGGAAATTTGGTATCATGAAGACACTGATAGAAGCTAATTTTCTCCCTCTTCGATAATGTATGAAAAGTCGGGGGAAGAAATGTCCGTCTTCCTTTAGGAGTGGGAGCTAACTCCAAACGTATTCCCATTGATAGTAAGTCTAATCTTGCATTCAACCCATCTTTAGTCTTTCCTTTAATATCTAACAATGTTCCAATCAAAGAATCACATATATTCTTCTCCACATGCATGACATCAATATTATGTTTAACATCATGATACCTCCAATATGGTAGCTCAAAAAATATTGTCCTTTTCTTCCAAATATGTCTATCATTACCAGATTTCTATGTCTTTCCCAATGTCACGTCACAGTTTTTCACCCTCTCAAAATACAGATCATGGGATAAAGGTTTTGGAGCAGTATCAAATTCTTGTGAGCCATTAAATGCCTTTTTTAGTCTTCTATAAGGGAGTTCCATAGGAAAAAACTTTCGATGACCCATGTACACTGTTTTCCTCCCATGATGCAACTGACAATAGGACGTCTGTTGTTCGCAAATTGGACATACTTTATGCCCTTTAACACTGTATCTAGACAAATTTCCATACACTGGGAAGTCATTTATAGTGAACAGAAGCACATCATGCAGTTGAAAATATTCCATTTTATAAGAATCATACACCCTAATACCATCAGCCCATAACAGTTTCAAATCATCAATCAACGGTGAAAAGTAAACATCAATATCATTACCGGGTTGCTTGGGACCATAGATAATTGTACTCAACATGACATATTTGCACTTCATACAAACTTCAGGAGAGAGGTTGTAAATTACCAATAAAACAGGCCATGAACTATGTGTGCTACTGAGTGTTCGGTATGGATTCATTCCATCTGTGCACAACCCTAGTCTGAGATTTCTTATTTCATTTCCAGATGTAGAATACTGCGCATCAATTTTCATCTATTGTGGACCATCAGATGGATGACATATTTTTCCATCACATACCCGCTCTTCAGCATGCCATCTTAACCTTTTTGCATCATGTAAATTAGAAAATAAACGTTTGAAACGATTAATTATAGGAAGATACCAAAATACCTTTGAAGGGACCTTTGTAATCTCTACATCACCCTGTGATTTTTCTTTCACCTTATACCATGATGTCCCAAATTTTGGAAACTCTGATAGAAATTCATATTCCTTCCTATATATAATGCAGTCATTCGGACAGGCATGTATTTTCTTGTATCCCAATCCCCTCGGGCATAATATTTTCTTGGCATTGTAATGTGAATCTGGAAGATCGTTATCTTCTGGAAGAATGTCTTTCATCAATTGTAGCAGCTCTGTAAAACATCTGTCACTCCATAAATGCTTCTCCTTTAGGTTAATCAATCTTAACACCGCCGACAGAACCGTAAAATCTGTACAATCGGGATATAATGGTTTTTCAGCATCACCATATAGACGTGCAACTATCGGTTATATCTCAATTTGTTCTGCTACAATATCGCGAATCATTTCGTCAATTCCATCGGAGTTACCATCTTGCGAATCATCATCATCAGTGACATTTCATCCAGTTTCACCATGACAAATCCAAGGGCTATGACTCGGATTAAAACCATGACATATCAGATGATCTTTTATCTCTCTACTTTTCAACTTCTTCATATTCAATCATTTCAGGCATGGACAGAAAAAAATGTCACTACTTGGAACATTTCATTTTTCAAATTCCAAAAAGGCATCAATACCTTGCTCTAATTCATTGCTCATTCGATGTGCCGTAATCCAACATCAACTCATTATTACCTATAACAAATATCAACAAAAAATATATATTTTTAAGATAAGAAAAAACATGTTTATATGAAAAAAATCATAATTTGAATGTAAAAAATTTAAAATATAAAACAAATCTTGAAAGTAGTAGTAGTTTTCATAAGTACCCAACACCAAATAGCTATACATCATATGTGTCATGTTAAAAATATGAATATAGGCCATTTGTTTTATGTTTAATAATATTGTCATATTATCTGATCATTCTAATTATATATTAGAATTACTATATCCTTTTGATCCGATATATAATCTAAGGAAATTAATATTTCTTTAGAAAAAGTAATGTTAATATCATGGTAATGTAAAAAAAAGTATATGTATAACTATATATATATAATACCAATAAAAAAATACATATGTGTTTGGACTGGGTTTCACACATAAAACAACTCATCTCACAGAATAAATTTTTGAATCATCCTACATAATACTTATTTTTATAACTTAGGGAATGAAAATAATAAAAGTTTTGATTTATGATACTCATTATGGGTAATCATGATATATATAAATATAATATCTAATCTCATAAAAAGATATCCATGGGGGTATAAGAGCATACACAAAGCACATGATCAAAAATATTAGTGAAACAGTTCTATATAATCATAGATCATAAAACCTGAGTCCAAGTATAACAATTTTAGCATAACATAAGACATAATTTATATGATAGTGGGAACATGATTTAAAAAACCTTATTCACAAGATCACAACATTGGTATGTGTAATAACATAAGAGTGTGTCACAAACATAATCATATAAGTCATAACATATGTCGAGGGAAAACATAGTTTCATTCACCTCATATTGGGATATGTTAATCAGCTTTCCTAGAATTTATTATAATATTTCTTACCAGGAACATCACATAACACATTGGACATGGTATAACCATCTGTATCCCATATTGATCTATGATATATAATGCATTGTCGAATGCATTAGAAGGATATTATGTACCCAAATGTCACATAATGACTAACCATATATATGGGTGAATCGTGATCATCAAATCATTTATAACACTTTTGTAGATCAATTAACTAAAAAAATGAAATGGGGGTCATAATTGTTTTTACAAAACATAATAATTATTAATACAAAAAAATGTGTTTGGATGGTAAGATAACATAGTATACCTAATTCAATCTAATTATCATTAAATTATTTCTACCTAGATAGAAAATAACTTTATAAAAAATATAATTTAACTTGAGAATGAAAAAAAAGTACCCTTTACCTTTTTTATAATGAAAAATCACAAAAGGATGATAATAATATTTAGGTATTATAATTTTTTTATGAATTATTAATAATAAAAGAAATCACCTCACTTGGTTTTGTTGAAAATCGGACATACCATCGTATTCAAGAAATCAGATACACTTTGCATGAAAAGGTCCATCATTTTTAGGAGATGACTGAAAGAAGAAATGTATTATCAGACTCACCATGAGTCCAGAATGAAATATTTGATTGTAATTGGTATGAATTGATATTTTCATGAATGCAGATGAAAACAGATGATGGTTTTCTGATATAGGAGTTCTAAAAATCATAATTTTTTGATAAAATATTATGATGTAAGAATGTTGAATGAAATTTTAAGGATAGGTATTACCGATTGTACCTGGTCCAATTTCATTCATGAAAATAATTTTCTGGACAATCATATTGAAAATATGATTTTAAGAAAATAAGTACTACCAATCTTCATCCCGAAAGACACATTCCAGCTATGTAGGAAATAATAATGTTGCTGGAAGAATGGAACGTTACAGTACCACCCATTATTTTTCAGATTTTGCTGAAGCTAATCCACAATGTTTTAATAACCATTTGCGAGTTGAATGTTGCGAGTTGAATGAACATAATAACCATTTGCAATAAAAAAAATTCCACGAGATTCAAAAACGAACGAAAAGCACATCAAGAATCGAAACAAAAACGAACGAAATAAATTCGTGGAAGGCTTACTTGAATGTTGTGAGTTGAGATGATAGATCCGAGAGCGGTGAATAAGATAAAAAATGAAACAAAAATGAGTGTAATGGAGGTGATCGACGAGCTGATTAGAGTTTACCGCGAGAGAGAGAGACGAGCCGGCGACTGTCAATCGAAAAAATCGTAAATAACAGAACATGGGATTTAATTTTTTTAAAATTCTTTATAACGTCGGTTATTATATAACCGACGTTATAAACTATTTTTTAGCTTTTTTACTTCGGTTATCTTAAAACTGACATAAAAAGGCTCCCGCGCTTTGGTTTTTTACGTCAGTTATCAAATAACCGACGTAAAAAACCACAGCCCCCGGGGTTTTTTACGTCGGTTATAAAATAACTGACGTAAAACAAACCGCGCTTTGGTTTTTACGTCGGTTATTTGATAACAGACGTAAAAAATGCGTCGATATCGGGTTTTTTACGTCGGTTACAAAATAACCGACGTAAAAAACCCCCCGCGCATTGGTATTTTACATCGGTTATTTGATAACCGACATAAAAACCCAACAGGCGCGATTTGTAACGTCGGTTATTAAAATAACGGACGTGAAAAATCTACTCGCCGCATTGTTATGCCGGTTATATATAACCGACATAAAAAATGGTGACGTAAAAAACGATTTCTGCAGTAGTGTGTAGTCTAGTGGTATGTCACAACAACAATATAAACCTTCTATGCATTCAGTCTAAAGATTCAAAGAAGCGCTCATCCAAGAGAACTCACTCAATGAGTCTAATAGATCTGATAAAGCCAATTTGAGAAGCAAGTTTGTCATGACATGTCATGAGATAGATAGATAGAATGATAGATCCAAAGAGATAACAAATACAGTCATTCCAGTAGAACACACTCTTGAGTGGGAAAATATTATGATACATAGATGAGGATCACTAAGAGTGCCTTGAAGTATACCAAGAGTCATATGAATTCACCTACCATGTAGAGGATCAGCATCCAATAGGTTAGGTCACATTGATACTTGACTCTACCTAGGGCCATGAATGGGTCGATGATCTCACTCCTAACTTCTCAAAGTTATTCTGACACTACGCATAATGTCCTGCTGATGAGATCATACACTAGTTGGTGGAAATTATACCTGACCATTATGGAAACTAGAAAAGGGGAAATAACCCAAAAGAATCTTTTCCATGGAATGGTAGACACGAATATCAATCCATCTACATAAAAGTACATGGCAAGTAGAACTGTCACACGGTGTGTTCTATGACCCCGAGTACTAGATGTGTGCAATTGGACAATGTCTATGATCTTGTTGTTTAGAAGTAAGTATACATGGAAGTTAATAACATGACACGCTGGATCCCACTAACCAAGGGCCTCTTCTTATATTCTATTCATGTGCATGTACATGGCTTAAACCCATTTCTTTCTACTATTGTACTTGTATAAGAGATAACCCATGTAACCCCCCTGGTATGATTGTGTGGTGGAGTAAATTTCATGTACTCAACTATATGTACAATTATCATCCATGATACATTTTGAGTCATGCATAAGATCCCACAAGCCATGTGACATTTTTCACATTCCTTGTTATCAGTTCATCTTTAAATAATACCCGACTAAAGAAAATTAGGCCCCATGTTCTGTGTTCTTCAATGGAAACTCCATGTTATTCGCGATATTCTAAACCCTAAATTCATATTCTAGAGTTTTTTTTCAATCTTCTATCTATAAATATATCCATCCGAATGCCATGAAACATAGGATTCGAGTTCTTCTCGACACCTCATAGATAATTCCATTGGTTTCGGAACTCCTATAATCCTGGAAAACATGTATCTATCCACCTGAATGAAGAACTATTGAAGAATGATTTCTATCAAAGAGAGTCAATTTTTCCACCACCATCATTGTCACACCTCTTATTGGTTGTCAGGATTTTTGATCTCAAATTTTGGATCGATGTTTTGTGAAATAGAAGCTCAATGATCCATTGCTCATAACACCACGAAGATCAGAAAGAACACACAACAAAAAGGGGAAAATGATCGACCCAAGGAATGGAGGAATTATCCTCTTCCATAATGTTATATATTGATGATCTACTCCCATTTGAAGGATAAAAAGAGGAAAATTGAATTAAATCATATCATGTAGCGATTAATTCCTCAAAATATACACGGTGAAGGACCCCACTGCAAAAATGAATGATATGTGGTTGAACCTGTTAGTGTGTTGATCCCCCTTTATCATTTGAATCCATAAACATGGAAAATAATTTAAATAGAAAACCCAACCTCGTTCATTGATGAAGAGGGGGAGAGTTCATCAGTCATGAATCATTTAGGCCACACAATGATCCACACATTGTCATTCATCGTCGTTTGTCAAGAATTATCTTGGGTGTATCCTCTCTAATGTTCCATAGTATTCTACGTATAGTTTCCAAGGATATGAACCTTACCTCAGATTCCTGGTTATTTAGAACCACATAACTCATCACCTAATTATGGACATGTTATAACAAATCAAACTATTAACTTTATTTTAATTCCATCAAAACATCCAAAAATTAACTTTTACAGTCGACCCACATCGATCGATGATAGACCAACATAATGCATTGTATATGCACTAAAGTCAATGGTTCCCTAAATTTTTTGATTTTAGGACCCATTTAAATGTTATTCAACTTTTTAGGAAAACCACTCATTCACTTTATTTAAAATATTAATGTATATCAAACATTTATGCTGTGAAATCTGGGAATCGGAACAACGTACCATCATAATGCATAGCCTCTAAATTATTCCATATAATATTTGAAAAAAATACATTGAAAATCTGACTCATTATATTCTCCCCCTCCCATAGGGATTTATATCCTAAAAAATACAAAACCCATGTCTACTTATACAGATGTGGGCACTACGTATGAATCTGAGTCTCCCACTACCACATACACTCATAAAGATTCAAAGGCTACCATCACACATGCACAAGGGGAATCACTAAACCATGAAGCATCCTCTATTGTTGACCATCAATCTCTACTAGGTACTCCGTGAAGGTCACCCAATCATTTATTTCTAGCTCACCCCAGTCGATAAAATGTGATGGGTTATTTACATACCTCCCCAACTGTGCTATGTGAAGGAAATCCTATACACATTGAAACTATGACAGTAGATCTAGGTGGTACGCCAACTCGCATACTCTGTGTATTATCTAAAAAGGGTAAATGATCCTCAGAGACAACTTACCATCACAGAGGTGAGTTTCGAAAGAAGACATGGTTCCCCTACTTTTAAAAAATAGGATTTTTTTGTCTGTCAGAATGATACAACAGAAAGATCTGTGCAGTATTAAATCACACATAGATTATCTACACCATATCAATGGTAGCTTACATCTACTCTGGATCCATGGGTGCAGATTCTCAAATGTCGGTCTAGTAAAGCGGTGACTGGTATAGTCACCCATATAAAGCCTCAAATTGTTCTTTTCCAATGATGATGTGGTAGTTTTGGTTTTATGCAATCCCCAATAGTGGTATGTGGTCCTCCCAACTGTGAACAAAGTCAAGGATAAATGCCTACAACATATGATATAGAACCAAAATGGTTCTCTCTATATGACCATCAATTTTGGGATGGAACGATGTGCCTATGTGCCATAGAGTCCCAAATGCCTCCTACAATCACTTCCATATTAGGGATTTCAAATGTTAATCAAGATCTGAGACTATCCTAAAAGTAAAACCATTAAGACGAACAATCACCTAGACATAGAGGATTCCCAAGCTCACTACAAATGTATTCTCCCTCATATTAAGGAAGTGGGCAAACACGGTGAGTAGGTCAATGATTACCGAAATAAAATCGTGTACCTTAGACTTTAATGGTCATCCTATCATGAAGTGCATTGATATTCTATCCCAATTTCACTCTAGCACATACAAGTGTGAGATAAACTAGATGTAACCTTGTGGTAAGCCTTCACCTTATAGAATGAAAGGCATCAAGAAAATAACTCTACTACATCCTTCTTTATCACTATCCACCAGAAATAAACTTGGACTTTATATTACATTGTTTCCACTCTTAGATGTAATACCAAGGGTGAATATGAAACTATTTAATAACCCCCTCCTATAATTCCACTATCCCAACTTTAAATCCTCTAAAAAAGACAAGATGATCCCCACATATATAATTTCTATCAATAGAAAGTCATGTGGAAAACTGATCATGTAATGTCTCACAGTTGACATCCTCTAGTGGTTCCTCTAAAATAGGCCATACTAGTGGAGTTGTGAAAACAATAAATTACAAATAATATGCATCATATCCATCTAAAAATGATAATAGTATTTTATGAATCCATTCTCTATAGCTATGAACATGATCATTGATTGAGAGAGGTAGCTACAATGTTCCCCTTCTTAGGAATATCAACAATCAAAATTTTATTATCCATAAGGAACTTTAGCCATCGCCTCTACCTCAGATTCTAATCCTTATATGAGAACATGTACTTGAGGCTCTTGTTATTAGATTTAATGATAAATCATTCTCATATTTGGTAGTGTCTGCAAATCCTCAACATGAAGACTACCATTTCCAACTCAAGATCAAGGGTTCTGTAGTTCTACTCATATGACCATACCAAGATTGAACTATAATAAATCACTCAATGTCTTTAAATCAGTAAACAACCAAGCCTGATCCCTGATGCATTGTAAAAAACAATGAACTCGACACACTCTTCAAGAATTTTAATGATCAGTGCACTCATCAAAAATTTACTCATCTACAGGAAATCCTATTGGAACATCCTCTTACATATGAGAGGATTCCCTTTTTTGGGTCATGGTTTTCATCAGTGTTGATATCTATGATAAATCTGTGATAAATATGTGGTGGTATCCTATGAACACATGGATGATCCACACATATGTCAGAGTCTGTGGTGGCTGCCATGCTAACACCTCCTCAACCTTGGCAGGGTCCACTGCTCCTCAATCTAATGGGATAACATGTCCTAGAAAGTGTACCTCATGTATCCAAAACTAGCACTTTGAGAGTGTCCCATATAGATGATTTTATTTGAGTGTTTCTATAACCATGACCCTAAGCACAAATGGATATAGTCATTGAAGTTCACTACAAAATGGTCTATGTAAAGATTAAATATCCACTTCATAATTCTCATGAACAATTTGGGGGAATTTGTCCCACTGAAAGGAATCACGAAGTACTCGTATTGACTATAGTGACATCGTAATGTCTCCATCGATATATCTTCATCTCGGACTCATAACTGGTGGAATCCCAATCGAAGTATGACCATCAAGAACTGCCTTTCACCTCTTAACTGATTGAGGAGGTCTTCAATCATTGGTAGTGGATAAATGTTCTTCACTATTACCTGGTTCAGGCACTGGTAATCCATACACTATCTCAAAATCATGTTTTCCTACATGGAAATGAAAACTATGGTCACCTAGGGTGACATGATTGGTCTTATGAATCCCTTCCCCTACAGATCCTCTAGAAGCAAGCACATATTGCAATGCTCTATGGGATCCATGTGATACAATGATGAGAATATCAATGTTGTATTGGGGTGTATGCCAATGGAGAAGGAAATCTCACGGTAGGGAGGTAATCCATGAAAATATTCTGGAAAGAAATCCTCTTACTCTACCACAACCTATGGGATCTAAAAGCTCAGAAAATCTACTACTCTAATGGTAAGTCTAGCCAAACGGATGAGTGATAGGTGAAAAACTCCAATGTATGTGCCTTATCTATTCTACCTGGGTTTCCTTTTCACGAACATTGGAAAATATCATTCCCTCACTGCCGACACACATTACTATTCACATAAAGCTATCTGTATGGACATGGATAGAAGATAACCAATCCATGCCGATAATGATTTTTATAAGGACTTGACGCTGCCACCAAGATGTTCCAAATGAAACTATTGCCTCCAAGGGTATGATCACACCATCGAAAATAATGTGGTATGACCTGGCCTCCGCTTGTAGGTATCTCCATTTATATGTTTCAATTTAATATCTCTACCTGAATTTCATGGTTTTAAACAATACAAGTGATGAGGAAAGAATAACTATAACCTATTTCTATAAGTATGATAGCAATGGTAGAAAAGACACAGATCTTACCTAATATCATCCATGTAATCCTTATGTCTTCTACCTAGACTACATGTAGCTACCTATTCCCCTATCCCCCAGCTCCCTAAGCCTAGTGTGAACCTCCATGGGTGGTGTTAGATTTTGATCAAAAAAATTTCCACCTCCTACAGCTCTCCCTACACCTCATCCACATCTACTTCCTGGCTGGTATTCCTACTTCACTCTCTACCTCTACCACTATGGTCCATCTAATTCCTCTATGATGGTAGTTTTATAGCTTAGGAAATATCTAACAAGATGCCCCCTATCATCTCAGCGGTAACATATTCTATCCTTAGGTTGACTAGATTCATCCTGAGAGCCCTCGACCACATATACCATATCATCAGTCCCCCTTTGATGTCTCTCATGTCTAGATACTTGTACATTATGTTGTCCCCCTGCCGCGAAGGTCACTACTCTTGAATTCCTTCTTCTAACTCCCACTAGATGTCTCTACTCAGCCAAAAAACTTTCGACAACTAATGATCACTCAATAACTGTTACATATGTTGAAATTAATAGAAGTACATCATTATCTTGGACGTCCCTTCTGAGCCCGTGCTCAAAGGTTTGAGATCCAAAGTATTGATCCCTGACCATAACCATCAAGAACATGTCAGGGTTGGTGAAGCTCAATGAATATTTATCCCCATTAAATTGCACTGATGTAGTTAAAGAAGCACTTATAAACGCACACCTCTCTGTGTAACTGGAGAGAACTCCACCCAAATGATTTTCTCAAACTCCATCCAACCAAGAGCCTCCTCCTCGGAAGTGTATGTGATCAAACTCCACCATCGTCCTGCCGAAACAAAAACAACGCTCAGTCCTAAAATCACCATCTAGTCCACTAGTATCCTTTCTATATGAAAAATTATAGTCCCTACCTCAATCAATTCCTTAGTTGCTTGAGGGCCAGGCTTTCCTTCATACCTGAGGGATCATTTCTCTAAAACTCATGGAGTTCACTTAGCCTACAGCCCTCATCTTCTGGTACTATAGGTACCATGGGCTTATCCAATGGTGGCATTATAGAATTTACACCACTATGAGGTAAAGCTTGGGGAACTGGTCCCTGGTTTGAAGCATCGTTACTAAGGGTGTCATCCTCGTGATAATGTTACTCAATCCTAGTAGGTATGCATCGTTGATGTATCCTGAATTAAACTAGACATACCATAGAAAAAGAGTATATGTGGATAAAGGACACAAATGTACATCGAAAACACCACCCATTATGATAGGATGAATTGCCATTTTTTTATTCCATGCAACTAGTGTTCTAATGTACCGAGTCGAAAAGTAGGTGGTCATAGTTCTGGTGTATGGATACATCAATCGAACACACCAACTATTGAGTCCCTGGCCTGAAATGTGTGATCAAAACATTTAACACTATTACCCCATACCATTCTCATAGACTCTTGGTCCTTAGTTAGAATTTACCACCTCTGATACCACTCGTTCATGACCCATCCTAGTAGGTCCCATGCTGTGATTCCACTATCCCACCTTTAGAAGGCCAATGGAAAGTGACTATATCCATATATAAATATCACTAACATGGGAGGAATTTCATATGTACATGTACAAATGCACGCATCTCTACGAAAACAAATTATGAAATTTAAATACATTAAAAAATAAAATTCATTCATATTACTACACCCAACCAACAGATTACAACTGAAAGTAAAGTGTGGAATGTAAAATGGGCCAGCATAAAGGCCCACAAAAATAAAGATCCATAGATGTAGAACATACATCCTATAAGATAGAAATAGGTACTAGGTATCCTACTCATAGTTGTAAGAACACCTTATTCTGTAGGGATGCTAATGAATCTCGACCATCTATTAGTCTACTCTTGAATTCATAAAAAGGACTCTCATTTTTACAGGACAATGCACAGGTGGGGAAATCCTACGTAGGGGTTAATATAAAAATACTCAGTAGTGGACCCCAAAAACCACAAATAAAAACACCATGTAATGTTATAGTCAGGTCAATAAAGTATATTTCTACAAAACATAAAGAATGAGAATCATCTCAAGATATAGTCCAAACCTAGTCCCCTGGTCTAGAGGAATGTTACAATAACTACATGCCCACACTATTTATTAAATCCTATGATTCCACAAAGCACTCATCTGGGATAACTCACTCCACGAGTTTGACAGATCTATTGAAATTATTTCGAGATGTGCCTATATGGGGAAGTTTCATGAGAGTGATGGATGCAATGATATATCTGATGAGAGAACATATACAGTTATTCCTATTGATCTCACTCCAGAGTGGGGAATGATCACGATAATTTGATGAGGATTACTTATTAGTACTTATTGTATACAACGACTCTTCCCTATTCACAATTAAAGTATATTTTATACATCCTGTTTGATTGGTCAATTCGCTAACTAACACTACCTAGCGCCCAGAATGTATAGAGGATCTCCCTTTGGTTTTATTGGTGGGATTCAGACTCTATCTAGAAAGTCATGCTGAAGTAATCATACTCATGTGGGTGGAAATGATACATGAACTTTTGGGGAATGATAAAATAGGGAACTAAACGAAACTAAACTTTTCCAATGAAGTATGGACAAGAAGACCAGTCCATGTACTAAAATTTACACGGTGTGTATAATGGTCGCACAACATTTTATATGATCTCAGGTAATACCCATGTACAGAATCCCATATCTAATAGCATGTTATGATAAAATATAAATACATGGTGTGTAAGAACATGACATAAAGTGTTCTGTTGTCTGGAAACTACTCCATGTACACTGGTTTTATGCCCGTCCATGGAATCAACCTGTGTCTGCCAAACGGAGTACCGATACATGAGGTTACCTACATAACAGACCTGGTCTAGCCATGTGGGGAGTACATTCCATGTAATAAACCCCATGTTCATGTGTCTATTTATATACAATACATGTCCCATACAAGGATTCACATGTTGGGGGATAGTTTTCATACACTATTTCATCGCTTCCAGTACTGAAAAACCCTGTCCACCACTGAGCCAGCCCCACACACTGTGTTCTTTGTGATTTTATAGAGACTATAATTATCTATCTAGAACATCATGAAATCTTCTAGTCTCTCGATCTATACATCTGATCTCCATGAAAATCAACATTAGAGGTCACCCTGAAATTGAAATGTCGATTCCATTGGTCTCAGACCTCTGATTGGCCCTGAAAACATATTTTCATCCACCAGAATAAAGAACCATTAATGGAGGGTTTCCTTCAACCAGACTCAATTAATCCACCACCATCATCATCCCTCCACCACTGTGTCATCACGATTTTGGATCTCTAATTTCATATCTTTTCATTGTGAAAAAGACATCCAATAATCTATTGTGCATAACCCCACGAATAATGTGAAGAATTCAGGGTAAAAAGAAGAAAAATAAATCCACAATAGGAATTCAGGAACTAACCACGTCTATACTCCTTTATAAAATTTATCCCCTACCATTAAAAGAATCAAATATATGGAATTAAATTAAATCAAATCAATAATGGATTAATTCCCCAAAATTAACTCGATAGAGGACCCTCCGTCAAGAACAAATGATCTGGAGGTCAACTAGTTCATGGATTTATCTATGATCAACATTTGAATCCATGAATGAGGAAAGTAATTGAATTAAAAACCTATAGATCAATCTTTGATAAATAGGGATAGTTTTCATCAGTCGGGAATCAATCTCACTACATAGCGATCCATGTATCGTAGTTCATCATCGTTAGTCGGGAATTCATCAAGGTGGATCCTCTCCAATGTTCCGGATGATTCCATGGAAGGTGTATAGGGTTATGAGAGTAACCCTAGGCTCTCAGTTATTTATATCTAAATAATTCATGTCTTTTTTATAGAAATGGTAAAATATAAAAACCATTAAATTTATTTTATTTTTATTAAAACATCAAAACTTTATCTCTTCTAGTCGACCTGTGACGGTCTATAATAGGCCTCACCTAAGGTAAATTCTCTACTCCGAATGAAATGGTTCCCTCATATTTATGATTCATGAATCCATTTAAATGATATTCCACTATTTAATGAATACTTATCACACTTTATATTTATAGTTTTAGTTTATTTCATACATTTATTCTTCACACTCCGGGTCTCGAAATCACACACAATCACCTAGTCTGGAATAAAAATAATTCTATATAATATTTAAAAATAATACATATAAAATACAAGTCATTAAAACATATGAATTGAATTATTACATATTTATAAGAATCATGTAGCATGACTACATGTACTATAGTGTGAAAATCCCCAAGTCAGATTACGGGAATATTCTGGTGTTATTTAATTTTCAAAATATGCTTCAAGAATAGAGAACGTCATGGGGCTCCCCATTTAAATTCTCTTCCATCATCCATCATTTGGAATTATATTATCATCATTAAATCATGTAAAACTCATCAGTTCTCATAGATAACAATTTTCCTGAAACACTCATCATTATATCATTGATATCATCAACATTTCATTTTTCCAATATCATTAAATATGTAATAGTTTTCCACGGATTGGAAACCAACCATGGTGACCTATATGTTATATTATTTACTAGTCTCTATTCATAATACATGCTAACTTAGAATATTCCATGTATATCCTTGTCTCTCTATTTGACCATCATAAAGTTTATACTGGGCTACAATGATGGATTCCATTCATTTATACTCATTCCTTAGCTAGGTCTCCTTTCATCTCAATTGGAATCTTGAACCACATGTGATCAATATATTTAATTCATTAAATAATGGAAAATAAAATAAGGTAACCCATGATAAAAACAAATAAGTTATATCTTTATTCAATGTTTTAAATTAAACATATAATGATTAATTAAACAACCTATAGATCAAAAGGACTAGTTTCTTTTGGGATTAACTACAAAAGAAAGTTATTTTTCAATACTTTTAAAATTTCCCCCACATTTGAACCATACTATATCCACTTATATAAAAATATTTGGTTATACTATAATTTTTATCCCAGGTGAAGAAATCATTAGAGAGGGTTAAGCTCAACTGATTGATATGTAAAGAATTATCAAAATAAAATCAAGGTTTAGATCACATTAATGTGAGAATAACTAATAATTGTAGAAATATAATAGTATAATAAAATTGAACAATAATATTTTACCACAATCCAAGATAAAAAAACTCGTAATCTCAAAAAATATAGCATATACCATGTCATAAGAGTATAGAAAGATATGAACGTAAAAATGAACCAAGGATAATAATCATAGTCATATGTTATGTAAATGAAATATTCCATAACAACACAACATAACAATGTAATTTTTCACAAACATAAGAATAGGGAAATTATAGAATTATGAAAAAACACAATTTCCAGGCTAAATATTGTGAACAAAAATCCATGAAATATTTTTTTAAATGACATATTGTGAAATATCTATATTTTTACAGAGAAAATATACCATAATTTATTTAATAAAATAAAAATAACATAAATTATGTTAAAAATAAAAAATTCCAAAGATTAAATTGTGGAAAAAATCACATGATATGTAACATCCCAGGTAAATAAATAAGATAAAATTTTAATGTTTATCAATATTTGTGAATAAAATGTTAATATTACATTAGAGGGAATTATATGCTTGATGGCGTACCCAATACGCAACAAGGAGTTTCTTTGAAATCTTACGTTGCACACGAATAATATAATAATATTGTAATATTTAACGCCTTGTCATTGTAATGGATGGAATGAATAGAAATAACTAAAAAATCATTACATATGTTTGTAAAATATTTTTTACATTTATCCAATAAATGTTAGAGGCTTAAAAATCCTAATGAATCTAATTTTAAGAATTAATACTCTAATATTTTTAAAAGATTGTTTTACCGCCTTTTGATGGTGATTTTATTTAAATCCAACTTTTGAAAAGTTTATAAGCACTATTTGTCAAAATGAACTTATTTTTTATGATTGGGATATTGAAATTTACTTTGGTTAAATTTTTGGTATGTTTCTGACGATGTTCGTATTTTTTAATGAATAGTGAAAAATATTGCATTTTACATCAAAAATGCTCTTTCATCTAATTTAAATATATCGTTAGATTATATTTTTAATTGTTTTTAAAGTTTAATTATAATATATTTTTACAATTTAATTCAACGGTGGTCATTATAATTTTTTTCACTTCGAAAATGGACATAAACAAGTTCCAAACTTTTCATAGATATTGCTTCCAAAAAACCAGTAATTTATTTTGACATCGTGAATTAACTATATCATTTATTAATGAAACATATATGGTTTGAATTTGCTAAAATGGAAAAAATTTCATAATTTGAAATATAAAATATAGCTTAAGTTTAATTTTTTATATTTTTCTAATAATGCTTTTAATGAATATTGAAAATTATAGTTTTCAATTCAAAACTGCCTTTTCATCCAATTTATTTATATATATTGATTTTCATTTTAATTGTTTTTAAAGTATAATTTAATTATGTTCTTATCACTTAATACAATTTTTTTATTGGAAGTAATTTCACTTTTCAAATGGATGTAAAAAGAACTCAATCATTTGATAAATTTTACTTCTTAAAAACTCGTCTTTTGTTTTGACAACGAAATTTACTTTTAAATTACTTAATACAATTTATGTGTTTTGAATTAGATAAAATTAATTACATATTTTGAATCAGAGTGTATAAATTATGTAATTAGGACTCTTTTCCTTTTTGACATTATGAATAGTAATGACGATAATTATCTTTAATTATTGTGTTTAATTAGTAATTGGTTAATTAAGGGTAATAAAATAATATCATAAAAATATAAAACGTCCACAAAATGTGTCCTAATTATATTTTTGGTGTCATGAGAAACCATGGGATGCCTTGTGCCCACCTTGGGACACCATGGATTCACTTTAGTGTGATAGTGACCTATTATCATATTTTTTATAAAAGAAAGGAAAATGTAATCAAAGTATGTAACACCTAAGTAAAATAATTTTAATTCTTTCAACATAAACGATCTCTTAGAATATAAATAATCATTGGAATGATAAAAATATTTCCTACATCATAGATGAATTTTTATTATTTTTAGACATTATATAAATTAAATTATTTTTGACATCATGATGATGCATCGATTACCTCATTAATGAACGATTTAAAAAAATTGCAAAGATAATGTACAATATAAGTCATACACTTGTCACAAACCTATTGTAATGGTGGATTTAGAAGCCTTATCACCTTATCCTCGAGATATATTATTTTGGGACCTTTAAAATCCGAAAATCTTTTTATAATAAAGTAATATTTTATAACTTTCCAAGAGTGCCCCTCCCCTACTATTATAAAAGGCCCCAACCTCTACAACCTTACCGACACCTCCCAAACCTTTGTCTTGGCCAACAAATGCCCATTTTATCCCTCCAAATTCCTCTCCTCATCCTATAATCCTTACTATTTTCAGAAACCTCTTCAAGAAACCCTTTTGGTTCAAACCAAGAAGAGTTACCCAATTTAAAGGTAATGTCTTCCCTTGTGTTCTTTTGTTTTATTTTGATTCTCCAACCCCCTAAACTCTTTTTATACCCCTATTTTGTAACAAAAAAAGGATATTAAATATACTAGGATGTTTTTATGTGATGTATTTGAGCTACACTTACACACACCTTCGTCTAATGGTTAAAGAACATACTGTTTCTGTGGATGGTGAATTTCGGCCTCACGAAACAATGATTGTTCAATATTCTCTTAACACCGTTCATGGTGGCCATTATTATGTCACTATATTTTATATATAATATATATGGTATTTATGTTTCCAATACGCTTCTGTATTTTATATTTAAAACATGCCTTTATGCTTTGAATGTTGTGAAAATGTGATAATTTCATACGACGAAGTGTGGACTACCGCCCCTTCAAGTGATGTGACTCGTTCATGAAATACATGGAATGTATAAAGAATGAAATTAATGAACATATGTGACCTATAAAACATAAATATTATACTGGAATTATAATATATATATATATATATCTCAATTATTTTTAATTCCATTAATATGTAAAAGAAATGAAAGAAGCGTTCATGCATACGTACGGACTACCGTCTCCATGAACGGTGCATTTCATTTCATTTTATCTCAAAATGTTTTGGAATAGTATAAAATGAATATGTACTGGATATATATGATATTTAAATCATTAATACTATTCTAGAGATGATTTACTTATAAATACATGGACAATCATTTTCAAACATGTTCATTTTTGACTCATGTAGCAAACATCGACAAAAATATCTGATATGAACACACATTATTAACCAATTATTATAACATTATAATATGTTATATGAACTGAATAATAATATTTAACGGAGTACCTTAAGAAATTATAAATTGACCAATGTTTATTATTTTGTAATATAAAGAAACGAACAAGACACGTCAGATATGAGGTAAGGGATCCGACCTCTATCTTTCTTTTCAAGTACCATCTTTTATGTCATTTCATTTATGATCCACGTTCTTATATTGGAGGATTTTCTTATATATTCACCATACTATAATTTTTATTTTTATATTATGATTTACCCCCTCTTACTCTCATCAATTCATTTTAAGAATTTTTATGTGGCGCCGTAAGGATGCCGAATTTTCATAAGGGATTCTACCCCCTCTCTTTCTTTTTAAGAACACTCTTTTATGTCATTCCTTTTAATCTCATATTTATTATTGGGATGTTATTTTATATTACTCTTACTGTAATTTTTATGTTTATATGATTATAGACCCTATTTTCTCTCTTCAATCCATTTTGAATGTTTTGAGTGGCGCCGTTAGGCAGCTGAATTTTCGTAAGGGGTCCTACCTCTATCTTTCCTTTCAAGTACTCTCTTTTATGTCATTTATCTTAATTTCTTCTTTAATATGCTTTGGAATGTTCTATTATATTCCTCATTCTATAAATTTTATGTTTATATAATGAGAGACCCTATTTTAACTCATCAATCCATTTTTGGAAGTTTTATGTGGCGTCGTTAGGCTGCCGAATTTTCATAAGGGGATTTTCATCTCATTTTTTATTCCCGTGACATTCATGCTAAATTGGGCACTATTTCCTTTTAGTGGAGTATTTAGAACCCATTATTTTAATATTTTTATAATATACTCTCATTTATGTGTATTTACATCTCTATTTTATGACACTTCTTTCATGGGGTGTACGTTTCGAAAGTTGCCCAAATCGGTAAGGGAACATTTCACCCTCCTCTTTTTAAAAGAATTATTTTTTGCATGGACTTTTAATTTACATATTATTATTTTGGGATATGTTATTATATTTCTTTATTGATTTAAAATATATTTCTAAGTGATGAGATACCCTTTTTGTTTCATCAACTCATTTTCTGAATTTTAATGTGACGCCTTTAGGATGTCGAATTTTTACAAGGGAACTTTTTAACAAAATTTCGATTTCTTTGGGATCAACTTGTAGTTATTGAATATGTCATCATTTTAATATGTGTGAATGACCTTTGATTTTTTTACACTTTATATCCACTTATATTGGTTGTATTTATATTTTTCACACATAATTATGAGATTGGATTATCCTTAATATAAGGATACCTTCTTTATAAGGGATTTCATCTCATTTTAAATTTCTATTGAGACTTACATGTTGTTATGCACCAATTCACTCTTTTTTATGGTGTATATACTGTCCTTTGGAATATTATATCATGAATCCATTTATTCTCATGTCATTATAAAGTTCAGATTAAATTTTATTCCTCAATTATTATATTCAAGTGTCTCTAATTTTGGTAAAAACCCTTTAACTAAAATATCATTTTAAATGTTTTATTCTTATAAATATTTCTCTTTAATATAAATGTTTTCAAAAGGTTTTTAAGGATTTATTTATATGGATATTAATGGTTTAAAATGTTAAACTCTTCAAAGTGGTATGGGACACTTTGATTCAAAAATCACATTATTAAATGTTTTAACTGGTTTTGAAAATGGCATTTAGAATGGATTCATTTTTTCAATATATTAATATGTTATATTGTTATTACAATGTGGGAATGTTATTTTTCCTTTATGAAAGTTTTAGGTCATACGATTATGTTATGGTTCTTGGGCATTGTTTTTGAAGACAGGTGGTTCCGTGATAAACTTAGGGTCGTTGAGCCTGATATAGCTCTCTAATGAATTGGGTAAAGTGAAGGAGTTAAACATTAAGGGTTCTCCAAAAGTATTTAGAGAATATACGGTTATTGGTATTCCAAATGTAATCGTGAGGGTTACTCCCTACGTAAGAATGTTATGAATGCCTCAAGTTACCTTTATGTCTTATGATTTCTATGATTTATTCATAAATCTTATAATTTCATGAGGTATATTAATGTGATTATGTTTTATGATTAAATTATGATTTAATTGATTCTTATGTATACATGGACTAATGTTTTCTTTTCGTACTGTTATGACCCTTACTGATCTTTTTATTATCATACCATGTTTTTTTGAAATGTTTTTCACCAGACATAATGTTTAATAGGGTCAAATACGGGATCAAGGAAATGTCAGGCTGTCAAATACATGGAACTAGACATGAATCTTTTGTTCAAGAGTTTTTATTTTTGTGAAAAAAAGGAAGCTGAGTAAATGTGTCTACTTTGTAACCTTTGATATGTAATAGTTATGTCATAATTCTCTAAAACTCTAAACCAGAAAAGATCCTAAATGTGAATTATTCATTTAATTCAATAATAAGTAATGATTAAGGTTGGGGCCTTATAGTTAGTATCAAAGGTTGGTTTAGATACCATTAGAGGTTAGGGTATTCTCTAAGAAAAAGTGATTTTACCATAATGGTTAGGATTTCAGAAATAGTCATAGTTTTTAAATATAGTGAATGAGTAAGTATATCTTAGTGTTTATCTTCCTCATCAGTACATGATGATTTTGTTGATATACTCACACTGACATTTTTGTTTTTAGTAAATGGATGGATCTAGTAGGTGCCAAAGTGACAATGGATTTGAAGGAATCTATGGTAGTTCTCTGATTAAGAGACTGGATGAAATGGGGGATTCAATGTGAAATCTCATGGTTATTCTAAACCAACTATCAGGAGTCATGATCAACCAATTGAACCTTGTTGGGTTCTCAATGCATCATGTATGAGATGACCAAATCGATGTGGATGTTTAGGTAATAATTATAAAGGTAACCATTAGGTTTTATATGGTCTATACTTTTGAGGTAATTATGGGTTATTATATGTTATAATGGAAAATGGAAGGCATGAGATAAAAAATGAGGTTAAATTATGTTATGGTTATTTTTGAATATTTTATTGATTTTGGGGAATGTTATAAGAATCATGTAGTTTTGGAAAAAGGACAATACATAGACCGCATGACAACCTGTCTTGTCGGACGAAGCTGCGGGGATCAAACCCACAACCAATGTGCGACTGTTATTTATCACCTACCACTGGAATATGATAATTCCCTGGTTAGTTTGACTAATTCTTTTTTAGATGTTTTTATGAATTAAGAGTATGTTGATTTTGGGTTATCAATCGAAATGATTATCCTATCATAGAGGATATGTGATTAGGTTAATTACTTTTTATAATGAGACTGTAATAGTAACTGATGTTATTTTGATGAAAAATGTTAAGATTTATCTTAGGAGACTATGTGATTAAATCCTTCATAGATTTGGGTTTCAATCATAGTTCGGTTTACATTGATGAATTTTATGTATAGATGTTTATTGAATGATCTTTATGGAAATTTGGGCATTGTTTGAAAAATTTTGGAGATTAAGAATAGATTTGATTATTTTAAAAAGGATTATACTTTTTGGGTATTATCTGATCTTGTACTAACCTTTTTGGTTTTGGTTTTGGATAATGTCTAAAGAAATGGGAAGTATATAGTTATATTTTTTGTATTAGGTGATTATTGATAAGTTGATTATATTACTATTAATGTGAACAAGTCTTCCTAAATACTCATCATTTGGAGAAAGTATGATTTTGTGTAAGAAATCTAGTAAATGTTCAAAGTCAACGTGACAAGTAAGTATGTTTCCATATGATTTAGATAATCTCAAAAATAAATTCCTCAATGAAAAGTAAGATAAAACAAAAATTATGTATGTTAAATTATCATACTGGGGAATCAAATACCGTATAACCCATCACCAGTTTGTGATTTTATGGTGGTTGACTTTCTCATAAACATGTTTTCTATCACTCTCCCTCAGAACATTACCCTTTGTTTTTTCTTCCATATCCATATTTTCCTACTTGGAATCCTAGTATGGGTTTACATGGGTGACCATTTTACTTCTCTACCTTTCTTTTAATGTGATAGTTTTACTGACTCATTTTCTGATGTGGGACTTTCAATGATGTTTCTAAGCCAAATTTTGAAATTGCAACGACAAAATTCCCAAAAGGGGGGAATTATGTAACATACCATGTAAATAAATAAGATTATATTATAATGTATATCAATATTTTTGAGTAAAATGTTAATACTACTTTAAAAGGAATGCTATTCTCGATGTCGTACCCAATACGCAACAACGAGTTTCATTGAAATCTTACATAGCACACTACTAATATAAAAATATTTAAATATTTAAATACTATCCACTTTAATGGAGGTAATGAATATAAATAACTAAAAAATGATTAAATATGTTTGCTAAATATTTATTACATTTATCCAATAAATGTTAGAGGCTTAAAAATCCAAATGAATCCAATTTTAAGTATAAATACTCTAATATTTTTAAAAGATTGTTTTAATATCTTTTGATAGAGATTATTGTTTAAATATAACTTTTGAAAATTTTATAAGCTCTATTTTTCAAAATAAACTTTTTCTTTATGATTGGGATGTTGAAATTTACTTTGGTTAAATTTTTGGTATGTTTCTGATGATGTTCATATTTTTTAATGAATAGTGAAAAATATTGCATTTTACATCAAAACTTCCTTTTCATATAATTTAAATATATGGTTATACTATATTTTTAATTTGTTTTAAAGTTTAATTAGAAGATATTTTTACAATTTAATTCAATGGTGTTCATTAAAATTAATTTCACATTGAAAATGGACATAAACACGTGCCAAACTTTTCATAGATATTGCTTCCAAGAAACCCACTTTTTGTTTTAACAGCGTGAATTAACTATATGAATTATTAATGAAACTTATATGGTTTTAATTTGGTAAAATGGACATCATTTAGTAATTTGAAATATCAAATATTGCTTTGGGTTATTTTTCTAATAATACTTTTTTAATGAACTGTGAAAAATAATGTTTTTAATTCAAAACTGTATTTTCATCCAATTTATTTATATATTTAGATTGTAATTTTAATTATTTTTAAAGTATAATTGAATTATATTTTTATCAATTAATACAATTTAGTTCATTTTAAGTAATTTCACTATTCAACTGGATGTAAATATAAGTCCATCTTGTGATAAATTTTACTTCTTAAAAATCCATCTTTTGTTTTGACAATGAGATTTACTTTTCAATTAATTAATACAATTTATGTGTTTTTAATTTGAAAAAATTTATTCCATATTTTTAATTAGAATTACCAAATTATTTAATTAAGACTCTTTTTTTTGACATTATGAATAGTAACGAAGGTAATTATCTTTTATTATCATGTTTAATTAGTAATCGGGTAATTAAGGGTAAGAAAATAATATCATAAAAATAAAAAAAGACCCCAACATGGGTCCTAATTATATTTTTGGTGTCATGTAAGACAATGGGATGCCTTGTTCCATCCTTGGGACCTCATGGAATCACTTTAGTGTGATAATGACCATTTATCATATTTTTTTTAAAGAAAGGAAAATGTAACCAATGTATGTAACACCTAAGTAAAATAATTTTAATTTTTTTAACATCAAAAATATCTTAGAATATAAATATTTATTGTAAATATAAAAATATTTCATACTTCATAGTATTTTTTATAATTTTTAGACATTATATAAATTCAATTATTTTTGACATCATGATGATGCATCGATTACCTCATTAATGAACGATTTAAATAAAATGAAAAGATAATGTACAATATAAGTCTTAAACATATCACAAACCTATTGTAAGGGTGGATTTCTAAAACTTATCACCTTATCCTCGAAATATATCTTTTTGGGACCTTTAAAATCTGAAAATATTTTTATAATAAAGTAATATTTTATAACTTTCCAAGAGTGACCCTCCCCTTCTCTTATAGAAGGCCCCAACCACTACCACCTTACCCACACCTCCCAAGCCTTTGGCTCAGCCAACCCCTACACATTCTATCCCTCCAAATCCCTCTCCTAATTCTAGAAGCATTAACTTTGGCAGAAATCACTTCAAAAAACCCTTTAGGTTCAAACCAAGAGGAGTTACCCGATTTAAAGGTAATGTCTTCACTTGTGTTCTTTTGTTTTATTTTGCTTCTCCAACCCCCTAAACTCTATTAATTCCTTTATTTTGTAAAAAACAGTATCATAAATATACTAGGATATTTTTATGTGAAGTATTTGAGCTACACTTACACACACCGTCGTTTAATGGTTAAATAACATACTGTTTCTGTGGATGGTGAATTTCTACCTCACGAAACGATGATTGTTCAATCTTCTCTTAACACCTTTCATGGTGGAAATTATGATGTAACTGTATTTTATATTTAATATATATTTTATTTATGTTTCCTATATTCTTCTGTATTTTATATTTAAATAATACCTTTATGCTTTTCATGTTGTTTAAATGCGATAATTTCATACGAGAAAGTGTGGACTACCGCCCCCTCAAGTGATGTGACTCGTTCATGCAATACATGGAATGTATAAAGAATGAAATTAATGAACTTATGTGACCTATAAAACATATATATTATACTGGAATTATAATATATATAAATATGTCTCTCAATTATTTTTAATTCCATTAATATGTCCATGAAATGAAAGTAGCGTTCTTGCGTATGTACGGCCTACCATCTCCATAAACGGTGCATTTCATTTAATTTTATCTCCAAATGTTATGTAACAGTATAAAATGAATATTTACTGGATATATATGATATATGAATCATTAATACTATTCTAGAGATGATTTACTTATAACTGCATGGACAATCATTTTAAAACAAGTTCATTTTTGACTCTTGAACCAAACATCGATAAAAACGTCTGATAAGAACTCACATTATTAACCAATTATTATAACATTATAATATGTTATATGAACTGAATAATAATATTTAAGGGAGGACCTTATTCAATTATAAATTGACCAAAGTTTATTATTCTGGAATATAAAGGATTGTACAAGACAAGTCAGACATGAGGTAAGGATCTGACCTCTCTCTTTCTTTTCAAGTACCCTCTTTTATGTCATTTCATTTATGCTACATGTTCTTATGTTGGAGGATGTTCCATAATATTCAACATACTGTAATTTGTATTTTCATATGATGATTTACCCCTATTAATCTCATCAATTCAATTTAATAATTTTTATGTGGCAATGTTAGGCTGCCGAATATTCGTAAGGGATCCTACCCCCTCTCTTTATTTTTAAGTACACTCTTTTATGTCATTAATTTTAAGCTAATATTTATTATTGGGATGTTATTTTATAATAATATTACTGTAATTTTTATGTTCATATGATTAGAGACCCTTTTTCTCTCATGAATCTATTTTGGAAGTTTTGAGTGGCGCCATTAGGCTGCCGAATTTTCATAAGGGATGCTACCTCTCTCTTTCTTTTTAATTACACTCTTTTATGTCATTTCTTTTAAGATCATCATTCATATGTTTGGGGATGTTATTTTATATTCCTAATTCTGTAAATTTTACATTCATATTATGAGATAGTTTATTTTATATCATCAATCCATTTTTGGATGTTTTATGTGGCGCCGTTAGGCTGCTGAATTTTCATAAGGGGATTTTCATCTTACTTTTTATTCCCATGAGATTCATGCTACATTGGCCACTATTTACATTTTTGTGGTGTATTTACTGCCCATTATTTTATTATTTATATAATATACTCTCATTTATGGGTATTTACATCTTCATTTTATGACCCTTCTTTCATGGGGTGTACGTTTCAAATGTTTCTCAAATCGGTAAGGGAACCTTTCACCCTCATCTTTTTAAAAGACTTCGTTTTATTTGGTATTTTAATTTACATCTTATTATGTTCAGATATATTCTTCTATATCCTTATTTATGAAAAATATATTTCCAAGTGATGAGATAACATTTTTTTCATCAACTCATTTTCTGAATTCTAAAGTGACGTTGTTAGGCTGTCAAATTTTTACAAGGGAAGTTTTAAACCCAATTTCGATTTCTTTGGGTACAACTTGTAGTTATTGAATATGTCATCCTTTGAATATGTGTGAATGGCATTGGATTTTTTTACACTTAATATCCACTCATATTGGGTGTATTTATATTTTTCACACATAAATATGAGATTGGTTTATCCTTAATATATGGATACCTTCTTTATAAATGATTTCATCTCATTTTACATTTCTATTGAGACATCACTGTTGTTATGCACCAATGCACTCTTATATGGTGTATATACTGTCCTTTGCAATATTATATCATGATTCCATTTATTCTCATCATATTATAAAGTTCGTATTAAATGTTATTCCTCAAATATTGTATTCAAGTGTCACTAATTTTGGTAAAAACCCTTTAACTAAAATATCATTTTAAATGTTTTAATCTATTATTCTTATAAATATTTCTCATTAATATCCATGTTTTCGTAATTTTTTTAAGGATTATTTTATATGGATATTAATGGTTTAAATGTTAAATGCTTCAAAGTGGTATGAGACACTTTGATTCTATAATCTCGTTATTAAATGTTTTAAATGGTTTTTAGAATGGATTCATTGTTTCAATATCTTAAAATGTTATATTGTTATCTCAATGTGTGAATTTTATATTTCCTTTATGCATGTTTTATGTCATATGATGATGTTATGGTTCTTGGGCATTATTAATGAAGATGGTTGGTTCTGTTATAAACATAGGGCGGGTGAGCCCGGTATAGCTCTTCAATGCATTGGTTAACGCGAAGGAGTTAAACGTTAAGGTTTCTCCAAAGAGATTTAGGGAATATACTGTGATGGGTATTCCAAATGTAACCATGAGGTTTACTCCCTACATAATAATGTTATTATTGTGTCAAGTAACCTTTATGTCTTATGATTTCTATGATTTATTCATAAATATTATAATTTCATGATGTATGTTTACGTGATTATGTTTTATGATTAATGTATGATTTCATTGCTTCTTATGTATACATGGACTAATGTTTTCTTTATATATTGTTATAACCTTTACTAAGCTTTTTATGCTCATCCCATGTTTTTGTTGAAATGTTATTGACAGGACATAAAGTTAAATAGGGTCAAAGATATGATCAGGGAAATGTCAGGCAGTCTAAAACAAGGAACTAGAGATGACTATTTTGTTCGAGAGTTTTTATTCTTGTGAAGAAAATTGAAGCTCATTAGATGTGTCTACTTTGTAACCTTTGAGATGTAATAGTTATGTCATATTCTCTAAAACACTAAAACTGAAAAGATCCACAATTTTAATTATTCATTTAATTCAATAATAAGTAATGTTTAATGCTGGGGCCTTATATGATATATATTTTGAATATTCCAAATGATTATTCTTTATACGATGAAAAAAATGTTCATTATTTTTGTTTTTAGAATAAAAAATCACTTATATCATCTCAGAATCATGATATATAAATCATTAACCAATTCATTATAACGATATATGGTACCAAAACCATTATAATCCAAACATATGAGTGATATAAGAAATAAATCATACCAAATATCATGAAAAACATGGTGAAATTAATGGGTTTCATCAATCACAATATAAAAAATCTATGTAATCAAAATTGGGTTTCATAATATATCCATATATTATGTACAATGTTTACCATCATCATGTAAATGGTTAATACTAAAAATAAATCATATCAAAAAGGAATTCCATAATAATATTTAGTGGGTGATTTGTGTAAAATAAATTCAAAGCATGTTAAAATTTTTGAGATAAATTGGAAAATTTTGGTGAAATAATAAAATTGTTTTCAATCATTTCATTTTTCATTTATGTAAAAGAATATATTAAAAACACATTGAAAACCCATTTTTGATTGGGAGAAGATAAATTTTATGGAAAACTTTTACATTTAAAAATATTCATTAGTAATCATTAGCTACAAATAAATAATGGATATAAAAAATTAATGTGGACTAGAAGATAGATCACATAAATTATTTAATGGATGGAAAAAATTTTGAAACATCTTAAATACTATTTTTGAATACCCAAATTGGAAAAGTGTTGCCAAAAAATACATTTGTTTCAAAAATAATAAAGTATATAATGAGTTAAATTGGAGATAAAAACCATTGGATTATACAATATATAAATGTGAACATTAGTGGGAAGTAAAAAACATCGATATGGATAATATATCCATTAAAGGATATGGGAATTATTTTAAACAAAATACTATATTCATTATGTATAAATACTTTAATGTGGTACATTATTTTGAAATAAAATTGTATGGAAATAATACACATCATTATCATGGTGCAGGATAATTCAACCATGAATGATTATTATCTACATGTAGTGATTGTGACACAAGAAACAAATTTGATTTCCAAAAACTACATATTACTCCAAGAGCATCTAAATAAAATCATCATAATATAATTAGTTTAAAATTGAATATCAATTATTATGAATAATATATAAGAAAATATTTATTATCCAAAATATTAATTATATATAGTACATATATGTAATTAGGATAATAATACAGAACAAGCATAAAATATAAGAATTTGAGATGAAAATGTATACAACATTTGTAATTTTTGCAGAAACCCCTCATGGGAGAATGGACAAAGAATAAAACATTAAATATATTGATAAAGTAGTGAATAAAGATAAATTTATGAAATGAAACCCTTACCTCGATGTCGATTCATTCTTTACTTACACCTAATGTCATCAAGGATGTGAAATAGTAATGAATAATAATTTGAAATGAATTCTTTATTCCTTATAATGGTAGATAAAATATTTTTATCTTGATATTGTGTCCAAGGTGGAGTAATTTCTTACAGTTTTAAGAATAAATTTATATGATTATCTGAGTCTTGATGTGGTGTAATTGTTACCCTATTATTAGTGAAAGGAATGGTAGTTTTGGATGAAAAATTCGATTATTATCAGTAATTTAATGATATTATTCAACAGTAAATGACCACATAATGAAAAAATTGAATGTTAAGTGTTTTTTGTTTGATATTATACATGTAATAATGTTAATGAAACAACTCAGATTGTTTTATGAATTTTATTTTAGCTTTTTAAATTTTACCTAAATTTTCATTTCTAATCAGAATTAGTTTCTAACAATAGTAATTAATGAATGTTATCAATCCCCTAGTGATGAAAATAAGGTAACATTATATATTAATGATGTATTGGTAGTAAAATAATATTTGGTTGTTTTTTCTGATAAGCTTCTAAGTTTTAAACCAGTTCATGAAGTAAAATTTACTAAAACTTTATTTAATAATTCTACGAAAATTTTAATCCCACGTTATCAATGGGATCTTGTAGAACATCTGTAATAGAATAAACATGTTATAATATTTTTATTTTAAAGGTTACATTCATATTAGCACTTCACTAAGGGTGATCCTATATTAATTGTTAAATAAAAATATGGTTTCATGTGGAATTTCATTTATTATTGGTCCTTTCATAAAAATAAAATTCATAATAAGTATGTCTTATAACATATTGATGAAGTGTATGATCAGATACATAGAGCATAATATTTTTCTGAGTTTGACCATAGATATGAGTACAATCAAATGAAGGTGAAGGAGGATGAAATTTTAAAATTGTCTTGCAGACTAGATACATGAATTATATGTTTTTGGTTATTCCCTTGGGAGTAAAAAAATGACCCAACTTTATTTATAGATATAAGTAATAGATTTGTAAACTAAAATTTCTATAAAATTTTTGTTTTTTATTAATGATAATTTGATTTACTAAAATTTTTATGAGAATCATGAAAAAAATAAAATGATTGTTCTACAAACCTTGAAAAGAAAAAAAATTTATATAAATTTATTGAAATTTTATTTTTGGTAAAATAAATATTTTGTTCCTTGGATAGATCATAAGTAAATATGTCATAATATTTTATTCTACTTAAACCAAATATGTTAATGAATAGACAAGAAATAAATATGGTACTAAGATTCATAGTTTTCTAAGATTATCCTGATATTATAGATACATTATTGAATATAATGAATTTTTTATATCCATCTAGAAATGTCAAAAAAAGGTAATTACATTCTTCTGGACAAAGAATGTGATGAATTTATCCATGAATTGAAAATAATATTACTAAATTATCTAGTTTTGGACCTAATATCCATAAATGGGGACTTTCTTATTTTTATTGATGCCTATTTGAGTCGAATAGATATGATTTCAATAAATAAATATTATTTAATTACTTATGCACATAATTAAATAAATCCATATTAGAAGCATTATCCAACACATGGACTTAACCTAGAAAATGTATTTTTTATATATAAATATTGCCACATCAATTTTGTGGATCCATCCATGAACTATAAATTGATAAAAAATGAATAATGTATATATTCACTAAGAAATAGTATAACATAATACGTTGAAGATGGTTGGAACAGATAAAGGATAATCATTTAAAAATTAATTACTATCTAATTAAAGTAAAAAATGTATTTGATTCAATAATTCAAAAAAATTAGGCTACACTAACCAAGTTACATTTGAAATAGGAAACATTGTTTTGTGATTTGATATTTTTTACTAGAAATTACACAATATGAAACATATTTAATTTTGTTTTAGGTGTCAGTCTGAAAGGAAAAATATATCTATAACACATGATCATGTTCAAAATGAAACTTTTACATTGTTTAATGTTCATAAATAATGTTTTATCATATTTTGAAAATGATAATTTCTTCCTTTTCATTCCATTCTAAAGAGATAATTTATTTAGTAATGATAATATTTCCTCACATTCTAATCACCTTGGTGGAATAATTATATACCTGGACCTCATAGTATTTTACTGGAGGGATGGAATGAAAATAGATATTTTTGACCATACCATAAAATTATTTACATTTTAGTAGGTTAAAGAACAATGGAAATTAATAAAGTATATTATTGAACCTTTTATAGTTCTAAAATGGAATTGTGAAAATATTCACTTTATTTTTTTGTGGGATTTCCAATGAAAATACAAAATAATAATGTGATTTCGGTATTTTTTATGAACTATGTTTTTATATTTCTTTACAATCTGAGATTAATTTTATTTAAGTCATATTATATACTATAATTAAATTATATGTTGATGTTATAAGGACTTTCACTCATAATTTCATCTAATAATGATTCGAATGAAACTAAAAATGTTTTTTAAAAGACTTCAGATGTTTTTGTGTAGTAAAAAATTTACATATAGTTTATCATCCTCAATCTAATGGATAGTTGGAGTAAAAAACTAAATCCTTGGAATACTTTACATATTATTGTTCAAATGATTTATTTGTAATTTTAAATAAACATATTGTATTTTTTATGTTTTCTTATAATAATAGAATTAATTATAGTATATAGATGGCACCTTTTAGTGAATTATTTATAAATTAGTGTCATATCACCTTTTTTCTTGAAATAGGTTAATTAATGTTGATATAGAATTAGTAGTTAGTGGAAATGATTAAGAAGACCAAGGTTATTGGGAAATATATGAGGATGTCTCTGAGTGGGAAGAAAATTTATGTAGATAACCAGAGGAATGGTTTTTCTTTTCTCATAGGTGATCATACTTTCCTTAGTGTATCAGCAATGAAAAGTTATATTTATTTTTCAAAAAAAGTAAATCAAATTAAATATTTTTTGGACCATATATAATCGTGGAAATGTTGGATCAATTTCCAACCAAGTGGCCATGCCTCCGATTTAATCCCAGTATGTAGTTTATTTCATTTTTCAATGTTGACAAAATTTGAGCCAAATTAACATAATGTTTGATCCTTTTGGTAGATATATTAGAACATAACCATTATTAAGAGTAATAACATTTTTATATTTCTTAACATATTGAAAAATTGTTGTGGAATAGGATTTTTTCAGGTAAAGGATTTTAGAAATGATAATATGGATAAAAAAGGGACATGGGAATATAAAAAATCTATAAGACAATATATCTTCTCTTACATAATAAGTCAGTAAAATCAAGTTGTTATAATTTTCACGGGTGATGGGGATTTAAACAGATAGGTAATGAGAGAATTACTCATTTTCATGTTTATTAGTATTCATAATATTGATAGTTAAATTAATTTTACTAATACAATGTAATTCATAAATCCAAAAATAAAGTGTATTATTAACACTTTTTTATAAATTATTATTTAAAAATTAAATTTTAAAACAATAGTTTTTTAATTTGTAAAAAATAATTTTGGATAATTTTCTCAAATGTTTTAATATTTTATGAATATTGAAAATATATATTTTTATTAAAATAAACTTTTTTTTTCATTTAAAATACATTTTTTTTAAAATGGATTTAAAAGTAAATTTATTTCAATTATGTTTTTATTAATCCAATTTAGGTCTTTAGAGTATCTTTTTTGTACCACCAAAAAATTGGTATCCATTGAATTGGTGCACCGAGCTGGGTTTTCACATTACCTCAGGAACACCTCCCTATATGCTAGAGGGTACCAAATAACTACATGGATCTATAGATATATTTTGGGATGATGAAACCCTCTTATAATTGTAATATTATAGTATAAGTAATATCAAATATAAATGAACCAATATGAACCATAAATGGATAACATATCGAAAAAACCAAAATGTAACCACGTAGTACATGTTATAAGAATACGAAGATTACAGTAAATTTAAAGCATTCATGAAATAAATTTATACTAACAAATCCCTAATATTATAGACCATTTTCCTAAGTCCTAACTCGGTCCACACATCCCATGCTTCAACCCAACAATCAATCAATAGACTAAACACTAGGTATATGTATTCAGCTAGTAATAGACTCATGTAACTTTTTCTCGGGTACCCAATTGTTATGGAAGCCCAATCATGTCAGGAGTACAACTTTTTAGGCCCCCAAAAATGGTGTTTAAAGCAATAACATGTCTATACCATATTGTATTCTTAGCGAAAAAGTGAAATAAATAAACATGGAAATAAAAGTAACATGATTCACATTTTTATGATCAACCATTTAATAAAAATATATCATCAAACATGTTTCCCATTTAGTGAAATACCAATTAACCATTTTATCATTTATGTTATCTTACAGTAACCAAACAAGTAGCATAAATCATTTTATACCAGGGTCACAAACCATAGAATAATGGATACATAATTTTATTCACAAGGTGTGTTAACCATAATTAACTATTAATCAACCAACATATGATTTTTATTCTAGTATTAATTTCATGAACTTTTATTTAGGAAGAATTGATACACATTCCAACATCCAAAACCAATCCAATTTAATATGATTGGGAGAATTATATTGGGAAAAATCCCTCCATGCTACATTGAAGAATTTTTTGGTTGATTTTTTTGCTGACGAAATGATTTTTCATTGTTAGTTATAGAGTTATTGATTAATTTTTGAATATCAATGTTTACAAAGAACCAAAAACTGAATTGATGCTCTAGAGGTGGTACAAAATAAAGTTAAAACATGGAAGTTTTTTCCTATGTTTGCCATTTTATTTGAGCCTTAAAATTGGGAAATTAATGATGTGTGTTTTTGGAAAAGTTAGTTTGTCACAAGAATAAATATGGTATGAAAACATGCACATAATTAATGTTTGAGTATCATACTGTGAAAATATGGAAATGAAAAGAAGTGTGAGAATGATTTGGAAATGTGAACAAAAGCTTAAGGTTTCATGAAAGTGACTTGTGTTCCCAATGCGACATCAGGTGGGGGTTGCATGCTCAAAGAGTATCTTGTACGACACATTAGATATTCGCATAGGGGTTCATGATGCCTACAAATAAAAGGATCCCCACCCCATTTTGAAGGATCTGAACACATAGAATGGTTCTATGCATCAAATCATGTAATAATTTCATTAAAAGGGAGTTTCTAAAAATAATATTACTTTCATGAAAGATGAGATAGTTTTATGTGTAATTTGAGTTGTGCATAAGATTTCAATTTCACACATGGGGTGTCTCATGACCAAAGTGTAATCTTGCGCGTAATACATAGTGTGAGTTGAAAGAATTATATTAGGTTTCTTAGTAATACTGTGATTATTTTTCCTGCACCAATGTTTGAAATTGTGACATAAATAGAAAAGATATATATAATGGAGGATTAATTCAATAAAGTTAATTAATGGAACTAAAAGTCTTTATACATTGGGAAGATCTTATGAATAAGTATTGATCACAATTCAGTTGATAAAGCAGTGAGCATTCTAATTGTGATTTGTTGTAAACTAGGAATGTCAATGATTCCACTCTAAATATTGTAAACAGTGGTGCACTTGTAGGGGATTTGGTACATCTACACTTCATGGATTTATTCTCATTTTACATAGCCTATTGAGGGTGAACCAAGTAAAATCATTGATTCATGTGAATTCTTTAACTTATATTCATATCTTGATATGGGAATAAGAGAGTAGAGATATTTTTAACAACGAAACGAGATCAAAAGGTGATGTTTTTTAATCTACCACTATCTAATTCACCCCCAACCCTCAGGTAATTTGACCTAGTGGACCAAAAATTTGGAATCAAAGGGATTTTTAATATCAATGTTTCTCTACCAATGGTTGTTATAAATCAACATTCGATTACAATCATCATTGGGAATAATTTTCAGTTATGGATGAATCAAATGAAAAACTACTTTATTTCCTTAGGAATGGATGTCTACACAATATTGATGCATGGTATTTCAGCTAATATCAATAGTGGTGCTATATCAGAAGCTCAAATAAAGGGAATTAGATGATGTATCCAAAGGAGTCAATTCTTTAGTGGGAGCCATATCTAATGAAATATATACAAAGGTGATTTCATTTAAAACATCACATGACATGTGGGAAATGATTTTGAATATATATGAATGTGATTCAATGGTCATATTGGTAATTTATTAGGTTCTGTGAAACATATTTTAATATCAGATAATGAACCCAAATGAGTCTACTGATGCATTCTTTGACAGGTTAAATGTTGTAGTGGAAGATATGTGAGGTCTTGGAGATGTTATTAAAGGTATAATGATTGAAAATCATATAATGATAGAACATCCACATTTGTTAAATATAATTGTTATAGTATTGGAATATATATATCCAAAATTACTGACATTGGATAACATTCCTAGTACCCTTGTAGCATATGAAATGAGAAATTGTGATAAAAATACTATGGAAAAAAGAAAATATAAAGATGTGGAATTCATGCTTATGATGAAAAATACTATTGTAGATTCACAGTATAAAGATGATATAGATGAGTTAATTTCTTTACTTTCTATAAATATTCATAGAGGAACTGGGATAGTTCAAGGGAAAACATCCACTTTATTACATTATATGAGGAAATGTTGTTTAGCATGAAAAATGGTGCACCAAAAAATGTCAATAAGATGATGATAAAGAGGTTGAAATATCTATGATGAAGTCTTATACAAATGTTAAAGGAAATAAATATTTTATGAAAAATTACTTTAGGAAAAGGAATCTTACTTCAGAAGAATTTGACAGTTCATATAAATCAGAGGTTGAAAAGAATGAAGAGATAGAGAACTACAATTATTATGGAGAAAAGGATATGGTGGAAGTTATTAGTAGTACTCAGAAAAAGGATGATACTGAGACTAATATGGAATAAATTGTCAAATGAATTGATATGGATGTTAAACTAGAAGCATCTCTTTAGAAAATAGGTGTTTGGAGAGCCAAACTGAAGAAGGAAAATAATGTTGTTTGGGATGCCAAACTCTTCATGAAGCAATAGGATGGAGAGATATCTGAGTTAGTGGAAGAAATTTATAATCTCAATTAATCATTTATTGTGGGCTAAATGATAGTTATAGAGAAAATAATAAAAGTTGAAAAAAATATAAAGGATATTGGTGGTTTTAATAACACAACAAATAATCAAATAAAATGTATTGATGAACATGAAGAAGAAGTCATTTGTCTGTAATGAAAAGTTGAGGATCAAAATAACTATTCACCCCAATGTTAAATCGGGAAATAATATCATTAAAAAGATATAAAATTTATATATTGAGCATATAGGTCCAGAAGAATAAAAGAAACTATCATATTTATATGATAAGGCATGTATGGGGATTGAACAAAAAAAGAAAGTAGTAATAGTTGAATCCAAATAGAAAACACCATCTCTGAGACTTAAAGTTGATTTTGGTATATATAAGAATAAAAATATTCAAACAACCCAAAAGTCAACTATAAATTCCGAATTAACATATAGGAATACACCTTAAATTAGGTGTTGATTCTATGGAAATATTCGACATTCACAAAATGTGTATTCTATTACCCGAAGATATTAAAGGAAACAATAACAAAATTAGATAACCAATAGATCTCAATAAACTATAATATCTATCAACACACATTGTTTTATTGTTAACAATTTAGGAATCTTGATTGATATTATACATCAACCAATCATAGGAATGTTCCAAAGGAGAATTAAAGTAGTCACATGTTGGAAAACAAAAAACCAATAAGTGAGTTGATAATGAAAAATAGTTTTGTAGGTTTTTTTTGATGAAGTTAGTCAATCATATTCAAAATAAGATCGCATTTTTCAATCTATACTGTGTATGAATTCAAAAAAATGGATTAAGAATAAGAGATATGAGAAGGCAGTAGTTGCAGAATTCGACATTGAAGCATCATACTGTTTTGGTGTATGGATCCATAAAATTGATTGCACATATCATATGATAATAAATAAGAATATTGTTACGGGTATAAAATTTGACATAGAAACATTTTTTATGTTTGAAAAGATTATGTCCAATTTATTTTTGACTCGATAAAGGAATGATTTGGGGGAAATGAAATGAGACATGATGATGTATTATCAGTAGAAAGCCATAGTTACAACTTTTTTATCATCAGTCAACTATGTGGAATATGTTATTCTATATGATTTAAAAATATTTTTTTAGCATTAAAGGATGAAATTATTTATTTGTTCTACAGGTAAAATGTACAAAGGAAATTATTTACCTTTTGTGTGGGGATGAATATATGTTCCCTTTTTCTAATGTAGAAGAAAATAAGTTGTGTCATAAATTAATTGGTCATCTATGACAATCGTCCCTAGATGATCTGGAAAAGTGTGATTAGTTAGAGACCTCCTTAATCATTCACGTGATCATACTCATATGTGTTATGCATTTCATTATGGGAATATTATCATAAAAATATTGAGGAAAAGGAACAAGAGGCAACAAGAGTTCTTTATTTTGGGAATGTTGATGTATGTGGAGCTATATCACCAATAGATATTGAAAAAAATAGTTATTATGTTCTTTTAATTGATTATTATAGCATAATTGCATGTTTTTTTGTCATTTCTCATAAGTATGATGTATTCATTTTCATAAAACACCACCATAGGAAATGTAATAGGCCAATAGGATAGATATGTGTAATGTTTTTTTCAAACAGTGGTACAAAATTCACAAAAAAACATGTGTGGTACTATCTCAAGAAACATGGGATAAGGAATCATGTTTATTCATTTATAAATTCTCATCATAATTTAGTTGTTAAGAGGGGAAATCGGATCATCAAAAACATGGCCTATGAAATTCAAATAGAAAATGTAATACTAGAGAAATTTTGGAAGGAAATATTCCTGACATTGGTATACATTATTAACAGGGCATTGTTGTGTTTAAAGAAAGTAATGACTCTTTATGAGACTTGGTATTAAAAGAAACCAATCTTAAAATGCTATAGAAACATTATATGTACGTGTTTTATAATTAATAAGGAAAACCAAATGAAATTTGAGTCACATGGAGATGAGGGAATATTTCTCAGCTACTTATGAAAAATAAAATAATTCAAATGCATCGATATAAGGTTGGGAAATTTAGTTTAAATAAATTTTTTCACAATAGTGAAAATTCTAGAGAATATTAAAAAACAACGTGAAAAATTTATCGATTAATGTGAAAAATATGATATAGTCATTTGGGGAGAAGAAGTGAAAGATGCTGAAGCATAATAAGAAATTGTTTATGAACAAGAACAATTCATGTTTGTATCTGTGATGAAGACAATGATTCAAGATGGAATTTAATGTTATAATATCATTGGTCATTAGAAAGTAACACTTCATACTATAAGTATGAAGTTACTATAGAAAAAAATTCCTATATCAATAAGATCCTAACTATTGTCTTCATATATCTGGTGATATAAACCAGGTTTATGAATTGAATGATGAGCTAGACCAGATTGTGAATAATCAGATGTGGGATTTTTTTGGGTCTAATAAATATGAATGTAATCATGATTAAATTGGTCTTTCATAACAATATTAATAAATTTGGACCTGTTATTCGAAACAAATCAAGACTGGTGTAAAAATATTACTACTAGATACAAGGTATCAATGTCGATGAAATATTATCAGTTGTTTCAAGGATAGAGACAATCAGATTTTTCATGGACTTTTTAGTGCAATGGATGTTCAATGTTTTCCAGATTGATTTTAGGCATGAAATTTTTTTAATGGGGTTCTAGAAGAACAAGATTATGTTGAGAATACTGATTTTTTTCTCATTCATAATGTTTATTAAATAGTTTTTCACTTGAATAATTCATTATATGGTTTGAAGTTACCACTAATATCATAGTATTCAATGCAGGATCAGTTTTTGATAAATCCTGGTTTTCAACATGGATATGTTTATTGAAATTTATATGTGGATAATATTATTAATAAAAACATGATAGTGCTGGTATATGTCGATGTCATACTCTTATGTGGATCTGATAAAGCAAAGTGGAGAATGTTTTCTAATCTCATGAAAAATGAATTCGAAATGTCAATGATTAGTGAGGTGACATTTTTCCTACGTTGATAAGTGACACATGGATCGAATGAAACATTTTTTATAAATCTGAATATGGAAGGGTGGATTTTAAATGGTTTGGAACAGACAAATCTAGGGTGATGAAGACTCCAATGACTACCTATATGAAACTATCCCAGGATAATGATTTCAAGGTAGTTAATATCACAGAGTACATAAAAATAATTGGAATGATATTGTACATTATAGTGATAAGTACTGGTATTGTTGTTTCCACATTCCATGAATTGAAATATAATATTAATCTCATGTAAATACACATACTTCTAGTGAAAATAATAATTTGGAATGTAGAAAGAACTGTGAATTTTGGTTTGATGTAAATTTAAGGATCACAATCAGATCTTTTAATATACAAAATGTATGATTCAGTTTTCTTAGAATATGATATGAAATCAACACTATGAGGTTCTTCTATCTTGGGGGATTGTGAATTTCTTGGTTAAACAATATACATGATTTCATTTCATTGAGCCCTATATAATCTATGTATATTTCGGCCACTCAAGAATGCACACAAATATTATGGATGAATAAAATTCTTGATGATATGGATGTTGAAGTGAATTATCTGATCGTAATTAATTGTTACAATTCATGTACTGTAAATATTATAAATAATCATATCCATCCACCAAGGACAAAGCACATTGAAATCAAATGTCATATTTTCAAGGATAAGGACGAGCAAATTCTGGAGAATATGGAGTATGTGCCTACAAAACAATAGGTTGCAAACATCCTGAAAAAGGACTTACCCGAAGAATCCTTTTAAAGGCATCAGGTGGCATTGGGATATCAGTCGACTCTGGGAAATTGAAAAGGTGTGGATGTGGGCCCTCCTCCTCCTGAGTTATGGTGTGTTTTTCACTAATATACTAATTAGTGTTCCTTACTCTATTGTAGACCCCAAAGGAGATACCATTGCGTTCTTTGAAAAATGGAGAGAAAGAATTAATATACAAGGGGAGAAAATTAGTGGTAAAAAAGTGATATTATGTCATGACATAGGGAGTATCTGATATGTGGAGTAGTGAGATACGAGGTGTATTAAATCTGATAATGCTAATAGTGATCGATCAATGACGATATGTCATGAAAGATGAGGTTAATGATAAATTTAGTTTATTGAATGAAATAATTATTATTAGTAATAAAGTATTTCATTGTTGAACATTTAGTTATACTATTGTTTCCCATGTTGAGCATTACTTATATATGCTAAGAGAATGTGTTCAGAAAACATGGATCACGTTCAAAATCGCATGAAGTGAATGGAGGTTGAATACGGATGAAACTATAATGAGGTATCTTTTTATGATTAAGTTTTCAACAAACCCATAGGGGGAGATTGATGGGGGGAAATACCATGAGGCAACATTGAATAATTTTTGGGATGATTGTGTTAATTGAAAAATAAGGTTACCATTATCATTTATTGATTTCAAGATTGATTTTTGAAATTCCATGTTGACTAAGAACCATCAAAAAGGAGTGGTCGGTAATAAGGAGGTACAAAAATAATTGAAACAGAGTGGTTCTATTATCTAGAGATTTCCAAAATTTTAGGACTCAAAATTAAGAAAATGATGATTTTTGTTTTTAGAAAAGTAATTTTCATGAATTATTGAATATGGTATGGAAATATTATAAAAATTCAGGTTTCAGGATCATAACCTAGAAATTTTGAAAAGGCATGAAGTGAACGAAAAATTTGTAAATGTGCATGAAATTTGATGTTGTACGAAAGAAACCTTGGCACCCAATGGGACATAATATGGTGTTTTCTATAATAGAAAATTATATTTCACGGCATGTCAAATATTCTGCAGTAGGGTCTGCAAATGCAAATAAATAAGAGCTGACCACCTCATTTGATTTATCTCAACACCTAGGACAATTTTTTCTTCGGATCACATAATAATTTTATACTATGGTATTTACGGGAAATAAATGATGTTTCACACAATCTATGAATGTTGTGCATTATATTTGAGTTGTGAATAAGATTATAGACTTTCACAAGGGGTGTTTTGTGAAACAAAATTGTAATCATGTGTGAATGAAATTAATGCTATGTTTATGATGCATTATGTATTGCATGAATGGCTAGATGTTGACCAGTAATATTGTGGTAAAGTTACATTCATTAGTGGATGAAGGTGGGACATTAATAGGGAATATAAATATAGTGAAGGATTCAATAATTAGATATAATGAAGGAACCTCGATATCTATAAACTTTTAGTGGATATTATGAAGAATTAGTTAACAAAGTTCAGTTAAGAGTGTAGTGAAATATCAAATTGTTAATGGTTGAAATGTATGATGGATAATGAGTCCACTCCAATCATTGTAAATAAAAATGAAATTTTATTGGATTGGGTACATCGGAACATCGGCATTTTATGCTCCATAGATGTTTCCAACTGATGGTAAACCAAGAAAAAACATTATTTCGTATACATGATTTAATTTATATTCATATATTATTATGGGAAAGAGATGGAAGAGTGTTTTGTTTAACAACATAACATGATAAAAAAATGGAAGTTGTTTTAATCTTTCATACCCTGATTCAACCCCCCCCCCCCAGGGTTTTTGACATAGTGGATCGAACACATAGATCCCCAATCAAATAACCCAAACTAAGAAACACATAGATAGGCCATGATAATCAATTTATCCTAACCCAATAGGGAACCATAGTCCATATGTTTTGATCATACAGCCTCAGTCTGACAACAATACTCATACATTACATCATTGGGATCTGAGGCATCTGTCTAACAGAACATGAACAAGGAACCTCAAGAAAATTTATAGGAGAAAAGTTTCATAGTCCAACAGCCTAACTCAACATCTTACCACTATTCCATTTTCACATTCTTCTTTAACAATTTATCATAATTGCAATTTACATGCCTTGCCTCCTTTCAACACATATACCTTTTTAAAACCCCAAATTATTAAATATACAAGTCATTATAACAAATTCACCCATATTTCATATAAAAAACTAAAAAAATTAACATCAATTTCATTTTCCAATATAGGGTAACACATATATCAACATACTCATTAGAAATAATATCAAATATTCCCATTAAAACCCGTTATTCCTCTTCAGAAAACAAAAAAACAACATGATTTATTTTCCATTAACAAAAATCATTAAGAATTTTTAAGAAGAAAGTTCCCACACCCATGTTCAAATCATATTCTCTATTCCATAATGAAGAACATATCTTAATTTGATTTTTCTTTCAAACCCTCGTTTCTAAACATTTCTGAATTTCAAAACATCAGTTCCTTATGTGAAAACCAAGAATAGGTCAAAACTAAAAAAATTAAATTTAATCCATTTCAAAAACGACTTTGTATCTTATGAAACAGACATATAAACATCGTGATTATCCTATTAACTAATCCCACATACACCAAATATAATTATAAACACATTAACATATATAATTACCGTATATCGACATTTAACAACTCATTTCACCATTTTCAAAGCCTCTTCATACCCATTGGGTTTCCATAGGATATGTATCACATAATAATAGAACCCATTAGAGTAGGTAAAAGGTATTACAATTTGATATATTTCAAAAATAATTGTTTGTATTAGGATACACTTAAATTAAACAATTCAATACATTTACTTAATAATATACACATATATTATGAAATGACTGTGGGAAAAGGCTTTAACACAACCTAACTTGTGTCAATTGAATAACACTTGACTAACAACCACCCTTACCTAAAAATAAAACAACCATTACATAAAAAACATTGAATATTTGGAAATGTGGGAGTTTTAGTGTTTCAGAATGATAGGAAACCACAAATGTTTTTACAAAAATTGAAGGAAATAGAATTGATCACAAACCATGAGCATCGATTCAAACTAAATGGAAATATAAATTCCTATGAATCATAGTAAAATAACCAATGGAATAGATGGGGAGGATGGTTCATCACCAAAGCTGGAGGGGTAAATAGGAGTAAAAATAAGGGATGAATCATTCATTAAAGAAAATAAAAAATGGGAAATTCAAAATTCTTAAGGGCCACTCGGTTTTACCTTACATATGGACAAACCATACGGCTACCACTATCAGGAAGGGAAATTCTACACAGCCTCCTATAATCATCGAAATGGTTTGGAAAATAGCATTGTACACATGTTCCAACCTCGGTCTGAGAGGAGGTCTAGCCAAAAGATTTCCCTCTCCAGGCACATGGTTAGTACTATCCATGAGCCAATAATGTGATGCACTCTATTTGGACAATTTTATTTTTTCCATTCATGTCCTAAACCCCTAAAAAATCAATAAAAATCCTATTACACAAAAGAAAAACTTTACTATAAAATAAAATGTAAACTATACAAAATATAAATTAGTATGCAGCTCTAGTAGAATTTAGGATCATATAACCTCCCCACCTTAAAACATCTCGTCCTTAGGCCACACTTCATATCCTTATATTAAACCTTCATGACCAACATATCAAGCCATGATCCCACATACAAACCATAATTTCTAAATCTTCTTCATGATCAACGACATGTCATCAAAACACTCATAAAAATATATATTCTTACCCTGAAACATTTCCCCCATCGTGATCCATAATCACAAACCTATTCATCATCAAGGATGCCTTAACCATAACATCGTCACCACAAAAATTAAAAATAATATAAATTTATTTGAAATATCACTGAACCCACAAACACAAGGGTAACAATAATGTATTCATCTATCCAATCACATTCAATCAGCTACCTTGAGTTTGATATGCTCCACAATTTGTGGTTGTAAATCTCTTGGTGACATCTCACCCAACATCCCAAATTCTAATGGTAACCCCTGCATGATGTAATCTATAGGAACACATTGATTTTCAAACTATATTTCCCGAAATATGGTGGTCTAGAACTCGAGTCTTGTAACCTCATTCCGTATAACAACATCCAAATGACAATACAATGATAACCTTCATCTCAAAGAAACTCAATGGGTAAAATCCTGAGCCAATCCTCATTACCAAAATCGAAAACCCATGAAAACGCATACCTGAGCCCATCAATCCAATACCACTGATCACATCATAAACCAAAAGCATTACCTCTATGGTGTTTTACACCATACACTTTAACATTCCACTAAAATTTATCATTGTTAGGCACCCCAACCATGGGAAAAATGACCTACATAACATCAATCTCAAGCTTCATAACATACCCAAACTATTTCTCCAGTCACTGTACCTAAGTATCGGTGTGAACTCCAACCATCATTGGAATCTTCAATTTTAATTGAAACCACATGGAATGAGTATATATATTTCATATATTTATAGATATGAACAACCTGGCCTCGTTCATGTTCAAATCCACTTATGAAACACACTCTCTATCAAAAATTCAATTCGGAGGTGTCACATTCTTACTAATCCGTTTTTAACTTATTAAATAACACCATCAAGTGACACACATATAGGATTCATTCACCAACATAAGATGAATGCCTACCATAATTGTTTCCCCTAATCTTCAAACTGTATTTACTCAATTTAATCTATCGACAATCCAAATTTAAGAACCTCCATCATCCCTACATCGACTAAGGTTGATCAAGTTCCTACTCAAACAATAATTTTAACACAGAAAACATTCCAAAAAATCCAACGTAATTCAATTAAAAAATATAAACCCAACATTTGATGAGGTTCTATCACAAAAAATCAATTACCAAAAACCATTGTTATGTATTATCACACCCAACAATTAATCTAACACATACATATCAAAATTTTTTAATCCCATCCATTTCCAAAATCCAATTCATGGATTCATAAACTGCCACATCCAAGGCCCACTTGGCCAATACAATTGAATATTAACAACATCCTCATAGGGTTATTATTGGAATTTTTATTTGATCCCATCTACTATGCTTCTTGATACACACATCCATAAATCATATAACACTACCCACCTTAGTATTTTCGTTGTCACATCTTTCCTAATGAAATTTATACCATGAAATCTCACTCTTAGATCAAAAATAAACCCCAAAACATGGACTTGGGCATTTAGATTTTCCCAAAAAAAAACTATTCACCAATAAATACCTATTCATGGCTTATGAGAAGCACACTCGTAAATATTATAAATATCAAGTATATCTCAAGGACCTCAACAATAGCACTCGATAGTGTATTTTCAACCATCCATCTCAGCATATACCACACAATTTGTGTATCCTTCAAGAGGCCCAATATTCAACCAAAAAAAGTTTAGGTAGATTTGAATAAATCCATAGCCCACATAGAGTACCTATGATGATGTAATGGTATTGATAATAATCTTCACCAGATAAATATAAACAAAGAATTCATTGATGAAACCCTCCACATACAAGTCATTGATGTCACCTCTCAAAATGAAAACATCATGAACTAAAAAACATAATGGGATTCCATACCTCCCAACATATCATTGAGATCCAGATACTACAACCCAAGTGAGATTAAAAACTGAACACACCACCAATTTAAGACTCATTACCAAGTATTCACAATCCAAAGATTCATGTGGCATAACCATCGCCAAAACTATCGATTAATTCCATCACAGCCTTGGTGATTCAAAAGAGGGATAACTGATCCATTACGTCAATAAAAACAAACAATTCTCATGAATAATAATGCTTCCCACTTTGGTTTCCACAGAAAAAAACTGTCCCTAATAATATGCCACTTGGTCCACAATCCACTGATATTAATCCCTCCCAACATGTGCCCTTATATAGACAACATTAGAGCCCTCAAGTTTTATGACATTCTTGCGACCACACATTGAAACAGACATTAGATCACATTAGTTTTATATTTTAATAGATATATCCAAATTCCAACATACTAATCTAACCATACCTCTGAGTCTACTAGCCGCATTGGACATGAGGTATTCTCAATGTTCACATCCAACAATCCAACCATGTCACCACCCCTCACCTACGGTGTCAAATAAATAAATAAATCATCCACACATTTTTTGTATCTCATTCCAATTATATATAAAAATAAATTAAAATCGCCATTAATAATAATCAAAATAGTCTTTTCATACACCCAATGGTCTACTTTTTCATAACCAACTATACAACAAACTGCAAGAACCCAGATGCATCACTTATAAAGAAACAAGTCATAAAAATAAGATTTTACCCAAAATATAGTAGAACCTAAAATTCATAAAATTAAAATCTAATTAAACCACTTGTTAATCACATTCTAAGTCACCTGCAACATTTGAATAACCTCCCCTAAGGAAACCCTAAATTTCCACTATATATTCAACTCATACCAATGACTTGAGATGCATCTATAAAACCACTAACATTTTTTTCTTAGCAATCTATGATAAAGCCATAGTAAGAAAATACTTCTATGTTCCACTACCAACGTCCATAATGTCATCCTATTACAAACAATATCAAAAGAACTAGAAACCCTAGATGAATTCTCTCATAGTTCACCTTAAAAATCAAATGATACCAACTCCCTAAATTGTAGTCATGTCAAGAAAAGACCACCAACTCTCTCTCTCTCTCTCTAATTTATACACGTGAGACCTCAAAAAATAAATGATCATGGGTTTCACTTCTTCCACGTGTTCTAAAAAAATTCATATAATTCACTTAAGAAACCATTTACTCAAGATTTAGCCCCAATGATACTCATATGCATACATTATCACTACAAGACAAACACCCACTATAGGGTCTAAAACACACAAACAAGGCCACAACCCCCAATGGTTACCAGACCCAAATTACTGGAAAAAATATCATTACCAAAGGACATATCCATATCAAGGGAACAACATAGAAATTTTTTTACATTAAACCATAACTCAAGAAATCCTCAAAAATCAAAACTAATGTCTCAAACTAGGGAGTCCCACTACCCAAACCACCCATACACAGTTTCTGATCTCTACAATAGGGATTCTAATTCATAATGTGCCGTTAGGTTAAATAATTATCCATTTACTTTATTAATAAAACATTTCCATTTAAATCCCATGGTTTCTCCTTTCAAAATTTTCCATTTTCAGAACCCTGTAATTTACAATTTCAAAAAATGTTGTATTAACCCAAAATTTAAAAAATCCAGCATTTGTTAAAATTGAAATTTCAAAAAAAATTCCAATATCTTAATTTAGTTATTTATGTCTCTAAGAAACAATTCCCTCCCTTTAACTTCCAAATTTTTATTCAATTTCACATTTTATACCCATTTGGTTTAACGTCATGTTATTCACTAGTCAATAACATACAACATACAAATGAACAAATCCATCCTTTCATCCGAGCATGTTTCATTAACCTACACACCCTATATTTCCACACTAAGAAAAGAGATAAAACATTATAAATAAAAAAACACATCCAAGTCTTCCATTCGAGGTATAAGTATCAATTTGTTGTAAAAGAAAACAATAGAACATCAATTATCAGCAATGACGACATGGGTTTTCCCTCCTGTGTGAATCTACTATCACACAAAAACAATCCAATTATCATACCCCCAACAACATATTATTCTCCTATCAATCATGCCCAAATATTAAGTCAAGAGAAACAAACTCTAATACCCCTTTTTAATTTTCCTGTCCTGATAGGCACTAAAGTGGTTCACTAATCCTGGTCATCATATGAACTCACACGCACCTCCTTGTATGTCTTTTTCATATGAATAGTAGTTTGGGTATATAGAGTGTTGTTGGGAAGTCAATACCTATTTACTGAAGAAATATCATAGCATAAATAATTCCAACTGAAAAAATAACCTATTGAAACCATAATTGGACAATGTGTAGAAAAATACAATAAGTTACCAAATATCACAAGCTATAACAATATAATGAATAATAAAAAATTCATGAAGTTAGTCCAATATAAATATTGTAACAAACACATAAAAGAACTCGAACATAGTCTTGAGTCCTATCCTGGTCCTGAAATCCCATGATCTAACCCAGCAGACAAGGCATATACCAAACACTAGGTCCTCAACCAGAACCTGTAACAAAAACATGTAAAATATACTCATGTAAAAGAGTTATATTTTTTCATGATCATTGTATAAGTACAAATTAGTATACCAACATAAAAACTTCAAAAAGAAATTATCATTATGTAAAACAGTGTATGTTTCGAAACTAGGGCAATGAATAAGCATGTATATAAAGGAAACATTAATCACATTTCATAATTACCAATTATAACTTACATTTATCAATAATGTAGCTTCACCTAAAATAATTATCAGTTATCCATTTTATATTTTGGGTTTCATATCTTTTACCAAACAGCTGGACTAACTATGTTCATATTATGCTCCCAAAGAATAGAAAAATGTATAATTATTATTAATAATAAGTGATTTTCACCAAAAAATTAAATAAGAAAATTAACTTAAATACTAATTCTAATATTCAATACGTCACCATATGTTTGAGAAGTATACAGCCTCAGTCTATTATCCCAAACCATGCCATGCCTAGATGGTTGGGATCATTATGCCTTAGTCCAACAAACCAAAAAAAATAAATACATCGATGGGCCAAAAGAATTGGTTTACCCCAAACCAATAGGAATCTAAAAACCCTAAGATAGGAGAATATATCTTATTCTTGAAAACCCAACTCATATGATACGTCATTGGGATCTATAGAACCTGTCAGACCCAACACAAAAATGGAACCCGATTCTGAGATTTAGAAGCATATAGATTCAGTATGAGAATCTAAATGAAAAACATAAAAACAATCCATGTTCACATTATAGTTTAAAAATTTAACATATTTGAAATTATGTTCCATATCATAGTTCAACACATATACCATTATATAACAATGTCTAAAAAACACAAATCATTATATCAAATGCCCACTTATACCATATTCATAAATACAAAGAAATTAACATCAATTTCATTACTAAATATATGATAAAAAACATAAACATAATCATTTAAAATCATCATGAATACACCTTTTAAAACGAGGGCTTCCCCTTCGAAAAACCAAAACATGCCCTATGGATTTCATTTGCATTACCAATCACTGATTAAGTATTTTTCACATGAAATTGGCCACACCCACATAATAGTTCATCATTTTAAAACCTTTATTAAGAACTCATTTTATAATCATTTGAGTTTGAAACCTCCTTTAAAAAAATTAATCACTTTAAAAAAATAAATTCCTTTATTGAAAACTATGGTCGAGTCATAACCCAAAACACATCATTTAAACAATTTAAAAAACCCCATGTGCACTTATTAAACAATCATATATACTTATTTTATACACTATTAACGATGACTACATACCCAAAATACAACTCAGAACAAACTAATTTCCATAATTTCCTAATATCAACATTTACCAAATCAATTCACTATTTCAAATGGGTTGGAATACTCTATGGGTTTCCCAAGGTTCGATCTCACATCATTAATGAACCCAATATGATATGTGAAGGGTATCACACCACATTATAATACCCAAATATAATTTCACAGATAATGATATTAAAATATTATTAGGAAGTTAATTGGAAAAATACAGTTCCCATATATAACAATACGACTAGGGGGAAAAGCATTAAGACCAACAACCATCAGATCTATTGACGAAAAAATAATTAATGTTGACCATTTATTAGAACTATAATAACCATTAAATAAACAACGTAAAATATTTTTAAAATGTTAGGTTTTTTGGTTTAGAATGAGAGTAAAACATAAACCAATCATCTTCTAGAAATTGGATGGAAATAGAGTTGAATAAATACATGGATCTTCGATTTACACCAAACAATACTCCAAATCCCTACGAATCAAAGTAGTATCACCTAAGGAAGAAAAGTTTGCTACTGGTTCAGCACCCAATATAAAGGGGGACAAATGAGTTGAAAAATTAGTGAAGAAACATTTAATCTTGAGATTTGAAATGGAAAATTTTATATTTTTAAGGCTATATTGTTTGGTTGTACAGTTGTCCAAACCATGAACCAATCATGAATCTCTCTATATTACTGGAGGACTAATCCACATAATATCATAGATGCATTCAAATGGTGTGGAATAACGTGAAGTGCCTGTTATCTAGACACTATAAAAGAGTAATTTGGGACACATGGTGTCCTTCTCTATGTGCATGGTTATATCTAATTAAGCATCAACCATGCGCGACATGAGATTTTTCCTTCTATACTTATAATTTTGAGTCGTGAACCTCTAAAGCACAACAAAAACTCCTTATACACACAAGAACCTCATAATTAGACAAAAACATAATTTTTACAACACTTTAAATAAAGATGTACCTCCAGGAATGGTAGATATCTTAAAATTATTGTTGGATTATGATTTTAAAATTTGTAATAAATAAGAAAACATTTTACATAGAAAATTGTGTTTCAACATGTGTATGGGTTTCTTTTTAAATTAAATTCTTATAGTTTATTGAAATGAATTTTTTAAAATTCAATACCTATTTTGAATAAAAATAATAATATTTTATAATAAGACCAGTATACTTTTTAAACATAATTAATAGTTAAATATGAAAAATATTTTTCTATCATATTCGTAAAATTTGGTAATTTGGGGTAAAGATGTGATTTTTAATAAAATATTACTCCAAAAAATGAATAATTTTTAATTTAGAAGTATATTTTGTCCATGATCATAAAAAACTCATATATAAACATTTTTTCTGTATTTCAATTTTTTACCTATCCAATAATTTTTATAGAGAATGAGTTCAAATATAAGCCCTTTGATTTTATATATCTTTGATGTCCCCATAAAAGGAAAGAGAAAAGTGTTTGAACAAATCATAATTGTTATATTTTGAATAAAGAAATTATATTTATTATTTTAATTTATTTTTAATTTTTATTATTTATAAAATTACCCAAAATGATTATGAATTATTGACAATGTAATTATGGAATAAAATTGGACTTGAAATAAATGATTTTAACAAAATTAAATGTAATATAATTTTAATGAATTCTTGCATTCAAAAATATTTAAATACAATTATCACTTTATTTGAATGTGTTAAAAATTTATATTTTAATTCTATATTTCTCATGTTGTTTTTAAAATTATATTATATGATTTGTATTAAAATGTTCATTAATTATATTTTTTTTATAAAAATTGTTTTATTAAATGATTTAATATTCTTAATAGTATTTTATTTTTTAGGTAAATGGAAATTTTTTTAATATACCACCAATTTTTAAGTTTTGAAACTTTTTTTCCTTTTATAGTAGAAATATGGACATTTAAAGAGTATAATCATTAATACAATAAAAATATTCAAATAGAGATAAAATGTATTAACATGAATATATAAGCATAAAAACATCACTTAAACATGCCCAATTATATTTGTTTGAGATGATTTCTTTATAAATAATTTTTATCCTCATATATTTTACATTTGGTTCTATTTGTATATGAAAATAAACTTATATTAATTTAATACATAAATAAATTCAATTTGTGCACTTCCCCTCAATTATAAAAAGGAATCTATTATTATCATTTAATCACTCTTAAAAAAACTTCTGATTTAAAAATCACTAAAAATTTATATTTATTACATCCCTCCAAAAATTAAAGTGGTATTTTATTATCATAAAATAATCATTAGAAGGATTTATTTGTAATCCTTAAAAGGTTTTCCACGAAAGTGGTATAGTTCATAACCAACTACTTTAATACTATTCATTTTTCTAACATCATAAAATTTTCATTACTCATAGTGAAATTACAAAACCAATATCTCTTATATTATGATATGTTATTATGTTATAAAAATAACATATATTCTTCTCCACTTCTTTCAAATGGGATCAAATCATTTTTTGTGGGTACGATGGATTACCGCATCGCAAACCAATGAAATTCAATTTCCATCACCTCTACTTATTGATAGTTTTAAGGATATATATAATTTATATAAATATATAATAATTATTAATTTTTATATCTCCTAAATAAATTATATCATTTAATTTCTTACCTTTCCATTCATAGGAAAATTATAATGACATCAGTGCGTACATATGGACTACCACCACAATGAAAAAATGTAATGAATATTTCATAACCACATCACTTAGATTATATTTGTAATTATATGTAAAGAAATTATATACTATAGATTATATTCAGATTATTTTTTAAGATATAATAATAAATACATTCCTTTCATACTAGTCTTATAAAAACTGAAATAATACTCATGAATCCATATATACTATTGTATTAATGATTGTAATGTTGTTATTTTTTCATAATGATATATAATAGTTTGATTTAAAATTATAACTGATGTATACAGATTCTAATTAATACATAATTTTTTTTCTTTAAATTATGTGATAATGACATCATTTATCATATTCCTTCTACTGAATTCATTTTGGACATATAAGATGAATATCATCAAAAGGTATGATGTCAACATAACGATTCTAGTAATTGAATATAAAATATTTAATATAATATTAAACATAAATCGATCTTATAAAATTATGTAATTAAAAAAATTATGTTATTGAGTACGATTAATAACATACTTGATGATTTTGACTCTAGGTGAGAGACTTTCTTTTTTATAAAAAATTATCTTTTAAAGTCTCCCTTCAAAGTATTTTACATACACAACCATATTTTTTAAAATAATTATATTGATTTATTTCAATGAATATAAATTAATTATAAATTAAAATATAATTCAATATCTCGTTTTTTCGGAATAAAACTATATATTGTTTTTAATTTGGAAAATTTTGAATACTCATTATAAGAGAAAAAAGAAATTTTCTATTTCAATTTAGTTGGTGATAAAAACCTTAAATGATACAATAAATATTTTTATATATTTTAACCCTTTACAATATTCCATGTTTTCTTCATAGATAAGATATCCTTACCTTTATTTTATTAATTTTCAAAAATGTTATCAAAATCAAATGTATATTTCACTATATAGAAATGTTTTCATATTGCTGGAATTAATATTTTGAAAACTATAAACTTTTATGTGTTATTATTTTTATATATATCTTAGGAATTGTTTATTTAGAATTGTGTTTCAATTATAATCCATGTAAGTGTGGGTACACACTTTCCCTCCAATGTATTTGGTAATATTTATTTTTTTAAGTTGACTGTGAGATTAGTCTATGTGCAATTATGATCGATATTCTATGTGTAACCTTAAAAGTAACTCCATGTGTATTTGTAATAGTTATTCAACATATATAAATGAATGTTATTATATTAATAACCATTAATTTTATTCCCTATGTAAGACATATATGAAAATGATGCGTTAATTTTTCTATATGATCAATCTATGGTTTCTATTGGTTTTTATGTAAATCATATTATTTCAAAAAAGTAAGAAACAAGAATATTTTATAAAAGCAGGAACTAAAAGTAGTTTTTTATGGTCAACATTATATCCTAGTGAATTTTTTTCATTATATTTTAATGAATGATGATAACCATTTATAGATTTTATTTTCTCTTTTAATATCCCATATGAAGTGTTTTATAAAAACATTTTGTAGTGAATATGATTTCATTAATAAGAAAATATTAATTTTCAACCTAATTTTTATTTCGAAAAGGGAAAATATTTATATCTACCCATGAATTAAATTTATTCAATATTTAGTTTTATATAAATTAATATTCTTTTTTTAATATCGTTCTTTAAAATGTTTTCATAAGATTTAATGTATTATTAAGATCAAAAATATTGTCTAGATAAAAATTATAAAGTTATTTCATAAAAATAAAACATGTTATATCTTAAAAACATTGTTATGTAATAAAATATATATTAAGTATAAGTGTACACATTGTGATGTAGCATTAATTTATTATGTTTGGTGGCCTAATTATCTAAAACTCTAAAGCTAAAAAATAATATTGAATATAATATAATTAATCCTTGAAAAAGAAACTGAAGATTAGGTAATATTAATGTATATTTCTTATAACATAATATATGAGGTAATTACCATTATAATATATATAATTCAACCGTAAAATGTATTTTTTTATTTTCATTATCATATTCTCCTATAGATCCTTTTTTAAATATATAATAATCATAGTATAAAAATTATCATAAATATGTTGGATTTTCATATATTTTTTCAAATTTTACATCAATTTAACAATATAAAAATCATTTATATTTTCTCAAAATGAAAATTTGATCAACGAAAGAATATCACCAAGTATTGTTTAGTATACTGTGTAGTCTTAGGCTCACACATCGTGAATCAATGTGATGATTGATTAAATGTTAAAAAAACACATTTTTGGGTGATTAACCATAGGTGATTATGTTATATAGGTTATTTCATTTTATATTATTTAGAATGGGATTAAATTTCTAGAAAAACAACATACAAAAACCTGTTTCAAAATTTCATGATTTTATCCTATAATTAGACTTATCAATTGGAAATATTCCTATGGTTTTCAATAATGTTCAACAATAATTACCCACGATATTACTAGGCAAGTAATAATAAATAATTAAAACCTAATTTGATACCATATATTGTATTCCATGATATACATACATAAATAAAACATTTTTTCCTTGTTATAGACAATATATTTTATAAACAGTCACAAACCCTCTGGACTAAAAGGCTCTGTGTCTTTTAGGATCACTAACATAAGAAACATATTTCATGAGACTTGTTAACATAACCCCATATTTTATCTTCACTATATCCACATCCAGACACATCTCATGTAATACTCAAACTAATTACATGGGGAAAGAAATCATCATAATGGATTGATAATGAATACTTTATAAGGGAAGGGTTATAAAAATATTATCAATCATAATATTGTACAAATATTTAAGAACATTATCATGGAAGATATTTATTATAAAAAAGACATGGAAAATAAGTGTTTTTTATAAGACATGATAGTAATACATATTATCTCAAAATAGAAAACATATACCATGGGATACGAATGAGGAAATACGAGATAATAATAATTACTATTATAGCATAATCATTGGATTATGGCATGAAAATGTAATATTCCATTGAAAATTTGGATAAAAAATAACATTTTCTCAAATTTCATCACAAATAAAAATATAAAAACATTCAAAAAAAATTCTCATGGATCATGCTTCGAAATCTAAAATTTCTGAACAACATATTGTGAAAAAAAATTCCCCTTATTTATGGTGAGAAAAAAAATAACTCTCATGTTTTTGTTATGAACAAAAAAACATCCCCTATATTATATTTTTAACAACCCAAATCCTCACACTTTATGTTTTGATCAAATAAAAACCTCCATACTATATAAATTTAATAAAAAAATTCACACATTTTTTAGTGAATGAAAAATATTTTCATGATTCATGTTGTATATAAAGAAACTATCCATAAGTTTCGTACATGTATCACTTGATATAAATTAAAAACAAATTAATTTGGGTGATATAGTAAAAAATCATAAGTATCCAAACATATAGTTTACATAATAAAAAATAATAGAAAATATCATTAAAAATCATGGGATATAAAATTGGTCTCAATCATTATATCATAAAACCCCATAAAATGAAAATTAAATTCTGTAAAACATCAATTTTGTTTCATAAAAATTGACCACACAAATGTAAACAGATTATAATGAAAAATCAATAACCTTAAGATAAATTTTCATAAGAACATTTTTAGGGTGATTCATGAACAAATAGATTCCACTAATGTAAATAATTGACTTATGAATAATAAAATTATTTTCAAAACCTTAAATAGGTTTAAAAATAACATTAATAATTACCATAAATGAAGATTTTAATTTTACATTAAAAATTATATTTTTAATATGAGATATAAAAATATTTTTGAATAAATTTACATTGGGAAGAATTGTAAATATTAGAACATTTAAAATTAATTATTATTATAAAAAAGTAATATGGATTGGATGATAAAACATTTCATTTGAAAGGATGGAAATCCTTTTCGACACATTGAAATACGTTTGTCAAAACGCCCATTCAAAAAAGTTTAAATAAAAAATATGTTGTTCTAAAATTAATAAATTGTATTATAACGATAATTAAATAGAAAAACAATTTTTGTTTCTAATACATAAATGATTTCATTTTAACATTATAAAAACAAGTATATAGAGAAAAATAAAATAGAATATATGGGAATTATACAAAACAAAATAATTTATTTAGTAAGTCAGAGGTATTTAGTGGGAAATATAATTTCAGAAGAAATAAAAATTGAAATAAAAAACAAAATCCACATAAGGTAATTTATTTATGTATTAAAATACTTTAATATATATGTTTTGTTTATGAGTCAAAAACATTTGGTCAATAAACCCTCATACAAAATGAGGATCATTTTAATCAATTCCTCCTAAACGGTAGGGTTCTAATTGAACTTTAATAAACATTAATAAAGGGGTAATATATGATATAATATCTGAAATATAATTTATATAAAAGAATAATTTTTAATTGGTTGATAATAACAAAGATTCCATAATGAATAGTATTTTAGGAAAAACCCTCTATAGATTTTGTAATTTTTGAGCTAAAACTCCATGAGAAAAATAAAATATAATAGATCATTGAATGCCAAGAATCCTGATAGAAATATAAAAAGTGAAGTAGTTGAACATTTAAATAAAATATTGTTAATAACATTGGATATGTCTCCTGAAATTAAATATGAGACATCAAACTCTTTCCTAGGTCCTAATTCATTCTTCATGTGCACCAAATCTCATCAACACCATTAGTTTTTCTTGGAATTATCCTTGTAAATGAAATAGTTTTTATAAATACTGGTTTATAGAATATTTTTTATTTTATATAAGGTTATGGGAGGAGTAATGTTGTATATATTTGAGAAGATAATTTTAAGGAGAGGTGAGTATGGAAGTGGTTCAGTGTTACCCTCTATTTGTGAAGGGAATGACTTTTTTAAATTAACCATTAAATTTTGAATAATTTAAATTTACTATTAAATGTTAAATAAATATAGGAAAGATAACAGGGGTGGGGAAGTGTGTTTAGGTCTAGATTCTCGTAATTCACTAATTTTTTAGACAACCATGACTATTTTTAGGGTATTTGTTAAGGGTGGAAAAAGATCCCCCAAAATGTTTTAAATTTTTTAAAAAATTATCAAATATTGAATCCCATTTCATATGATTTTATTTGATAGGTCATACAGCCCAAATGAACTTATAGATTAAGAGTTATGGACATTTGATGTTGGGAAGGAAAACTGATTTGCAGAGCCCACTCACGAAGTTCCCTCTACTGCAGAGCAAGAAGGTGTGATGCTCTACAAACCCCTTTGACGTTTGTGAACCCTCTGCGAAGCGATGGGGCATGATGCTCTGTGAACCCCTTTTGACATTCGCGAACAGGCTGTAGAGCTAAGAGGCGAGATGCTATATGAACCCGTTTGATGATCAAGAACCCACCACGGAGAAAGAATTGCCTTATGCTGAGTAAGATCTACTTCACGGTACCTCCCCTATAAATACCCAGCTCACCCCCCTTCATAAATAAGGTTACTCCACCCGTTGGGCGGCCGATCGCTCCCATTTCACAGATCTCCTAAGCTCCAGAAGTCCATGCTCTGCGAGCATCTTACTTCATAAAGATGCTCTTCATGTCCATGCTCGCTGAGCAGCTTTCTTTGTGAAGATGCTCCATGAGTCCATGCTCTGTGAGCAGCTTCCTTCGAGCTGAGACGTCGTCAATATCCATTGCGCCCTTATGTGCAGCTGCCTTCCACCCATGGGATACCATGATTTGAGATACTTTTCTACACACCATGAAACACCTTGAGTCTGTATATTCCTCTTGGTATATTTCATATCTTGTGAGTTGAAATTCTTGTCATAAATCCCCCCCCATATACCTAGAGTTGAACCATTACTCAAGAAACTCATCTGAACCCCATGACCTGACTCCTATTCTAGGTTGAACCAGAAAGGGCCTCCCTTGCGTAAGTCCCAATACTTTTCATTGCTAGGTACCTTCTACCTAATAGTCATATCTTCATGGCATTAAACTGTAGTAATCACTATTTGACAAACATAGGATGCCACTTACTCTATATAGAAAATGCCTTGTGCACCATGCATAAGATGTCAATAGTCCTATCTACATGACATTAAACTGTAGCAATACCTATATGACAAACATAGGATGCCTATTACTCAATATAATAGAGGCCTTGTGCGCCAAGCATAAGATGCCAATAGTCCTATCTACATGACTATAAACTATTGTATTCCCTACATTCCAAATATATGATGCCACTTGATCTAAACAAGATATTCCTTATGCTCCACGCATAAGATGCCAACAATTTTCTCTACATGACTATAAAATTTAATACTCCCTATGTTAAAACCATAAGATACCTATTTCCCGAATTGAGAGATACCTTATGATCCAAGGGTAAGATTCCAATAGTCCTCTCTACATGACAACAAACTATAGCATGCCCTATCATTCAATAATAGGATGATTAATTTTCAAAATAAGATATCCATTATATGACTATCATAATATTCCTCATGCCATGATTATAGTGGCATAATTTTAAGAGCATTGGAATCTGTTCAAACATTACATCACTCCACCTAAAACTTTGTGTGTCCTTCATTCGAATCAGCATCCACTTCCATGTCTGAAGGGACCCCCTAATGTTTGGTCCCATGATGCATCGACTCACCTAACATCTTGGGCCAGCACCCCAAAAGGCTTTGGATGACACTACGAGTCAGGTCCTATGTTTCGAACATGGTCAACAGTCGACCATCATTATTTTGTCCCCATTTTAGGCTAACACGATATAGATGTTGTGTTTCAAACACAGTCAACAGTTATCTTCTATCGTCACACCACCCTCACCACATTTGGAATGTCGAGCATGTGATTCACAGTTTTCATCTCTCTTTGTTCAAAAAAATTCCAATTCCCATGGAATTATACCTCTTGTGAACTAGTGCAAAGTTGAAGGCCTCAACCACCAGTGGGTTGGGATTCCATCATGGCCAGACATGAGGAAGGAACTCATGAAACATTCATGCGTAAGCCCCATTCATCATTACCACTTCATAGCGCCACACGGGAAGCTACCATGTGTAATCCCCATTCACCAATACCACTTCATTGTGGCATGCCAACGGATTCCTTGCATAATCCACATTCACCATTGCTGCTCCAAAGAGGAAAGCGATCGAATTCCTTGAAAAATACACATTCATCAATGTATCTCCCTAGTGGCATGTGAGCATCTTCCTTGTGTAAGCCACATTCACCATTACCACTACATAACAACACCCAGACAGCTTCATTGCATAATCCCCTTTCACCATTGTCTCTCTATAGTTGCACACATGCAACTTACTTGTGTAATCCCCATTCAACTTTCTAGCTCCATAGTAGCACCCGGGCAACTTCCTTGTGTAATCCCCATACACCATTATCGCTCCATAGCAGCACCCATGATGATTCCTTGCATATGCCCCATTCACAAATTTTCCGCACCGGGAATGAGATTCACAAAAAATGACTTAATATATTTGGGAGACGTAGACTAGGTGATGAGTTCTGAAGAGGAATCCATATACGGAACATTTTACATCCCATAAAGATGCCATGTGGGGGTCATCCTCCCACCAAACCCAAAAGATCCTCACCAACTCCACCGCATGAAGAGGTCGTGTAGGTCGTATCTGCCACCCGACTCAATCGTCTCCACTCCGGCGCCACTACTGGAAGAGGCCACACAGGTGGTATCTTCCACCAGACTCAATCAGCTCCTCTTTGACTCTGCTACCTCAAGATAATGCACAGGTGGCATCCGCCACACAACTCCATTAGCTCCTGGCTGACCCCTATACCTTTAGATGCCGCACTGGAGGCATCCGCCTCCAACACATACAGCTTCTCACCAATGACACCACCTAAAGTGGATACACATGGGGAATCCCCCAGACTGATTCAGCTCCTCTCCAACCCCACCGCCTTTAGAATCCGTGTAGGTGCATCAATCCCTGACTCCATCGGCTCCTCACCGACTCTGCCGCATTAAGAGGTCGTGCATGTGGAATGATCTACCAGACTCAATCAGCTCCTCGCTGACCTTACTGCCTTATGATGCTGCAAAGGGGGAATCTTCCCCTGACTACATTGGCTCTTCACCGACCCCAACACCTTAAGAGTCCATACAGGGAGCATCCGCCTCCAACTCTATCAGCTCTTTGTCAACCCTGTCGCCACCAGCTGCCCATACGAAGGTCCTCCTACACCTCTATCACCAGTAACTATAGAGTTTATCCATGTACCTCTAATTTTCTCTCCAGGATTCCACACTTTTTGGGCTCTTTTTCCCCCACCGTACCCATTCTCTAGGCTTCCAAGCCATTTAGGATCCTTCTCCCCCATTATATAGACATTCAAGCTTCCTTGACTTCTAGGCTCCATCGCTACATCACACCGACGTTCCCAGATTCCATGCCATTCGAGATCCATTTCCTCATCGTAAAAATGATACCGACTTCATCACCCCTCCAGACTAAGTGATTTTTTTCATCCCTACCACCCTCATGACACTCTTTGTCATCCCCAACTACCACATTGCATCAACCACAGAGATCCTTCCTAAGACCTCGACACTAGCTTATGGAATGTCCACTTTTAGGTAGACTAGCTCACAAATTAAGAGAATTCATGCATATACTTGAGTAATTTTAGGGATATACCATCATTTAGATTCCCCCTCATCCCAAACCTCCAAAATGGGGTTGGGTTGAACATCCCTCTACCGATACAATCTGTGTGCTTTCACATCCTAGTTGCATGAAATAGACTTACATCTTCGTCTCATATGACGTTAAACCACATCATTATCATGCATGAATTTAAAATTCTCATATTCATCCTGCATGACGTTAAACTGCATCATCTTCCTGCAAGAATTTAAACTATGTATCTTCATCCTGTATGATGCTAAATTGCATCACTATCCTACTTGATGTTAAACTGTTCATTATCATAATACATGAGTTTAAACTTCATTATCATCTTTCATGATGTTAAACTTTTCATTATCATCCTACATGATTTTAAAATTCATTATCGTCCTACATGACGTGAAATTGTTCATCTTCATCCGTCATGACGTTAAACTTCTTTTTATCATCCTACAAGAAATTAAACTCTATCATCATCCTGCAAGCCATTAAATTGTTCATATTCATCTTGTATGACATTAAAATGTGCATTATCATCATTCATGACATTAAACAACATCATCGTCCTACAAAACATTAAAATATTCATCTTCGTCCGGCATGAAATTAAATTGCCTCATCGTTCTGCGTGACGTTAAACTGCATTATCTTCCTTCTTGATGATAAACTACTCATCTTCGTCCCACATGAAATAAAACTACAACATCATCTATCATGATGTTAAACATATAATTATCATCCTGCATGATATTAAACTGCATCATTGTTCTGTATGATGTTAAATAGCACATAATCGTCCTACATGACTTTAAACTGCTCATCTTCATCCCGCATGATGTCCAACTTCTTCATCATCCTACAAGATGTTAAAGTTTTCAGCTTCCTCTATCATGATTTTTAATAGATCATTATCATCTTGTATGAATTTAAACATCATCATAATTCTTCATGACATTAAACTACTTATAATTGTTCCACACAACAATAAACTATAAAAAGGTCCAAGCTCTATGACCTTAAACTAATATCACAACTTTCAAGCTCTATGACCTTAAACTATAAAAAGGTCCAAACTCTAGGACCTTACCACTTCATTTACATATATTCTGGCTAGGTAATCAATAGAATATTCTTCTCTAATAACAATGAAGTGTGTAAAATTCATTTGAAGATAAGATATAACCCAGATAGAATTATCGCCTTTGGATGTTTTATGTTGTTTGGTGACAAAGTCCATAGGGATGTTTTCCCATTTCAATTATGGTATGGATAATGTTTGTAACATCCCCTTATAATCTTTTCTCTTAGCATTAACTGGCTGATAAACCAAGCATTGAGAGAAATATTTAGAAACATCTATTTTCATGCCATCCAACAAGAAGTACTCCTTCAGGTCCCTATATGTCTTCATTCTTCTAGTGTGAATAGAGAATGAAGAACTATGAGCTTCATCCTATATTTCCTTCTTTAATTCTAGGATGGGAGGAACAAAAAACAGATTCCTGAACCTTATTATTTCATCACAATCAATGTTGAATTCAGGAAAATTTCTCACCATTTTCTTGTATACATCTTCTTTCTGTGGCTCTTTATTCTTCACATGCATAGATAGTTGAACATTCATTTGAGAAAGATAAGATTTTTCCCCTTCCATTATAAATATAAGATCCATACTTTTTAAATCCATAAATATTGGATATTTTTTTATCCTTATCATGGATAAGCTAACCTGGTATTGTCGACTAAATGCATCTTCAACCTTGTTTTCATTCCAAGGGTGGTAATGAATTTAGAAGTCGTAATCATTAATCAGCTCCAACCATCTTCTTTGGCTCATATTCATCTCCTTTTGTGTGAAAATATATTTTAAACATTTATGATATGTATAAATATCACACCTTTCACCGTAAATATAATGCCTCCAAATATTAAATGCAAAGATTACCGTCGCTAACTCCAAATCATGAGTTGGGTAATTTTTCTCATTGATTTTCAGCTATTGTGAGGAAAAATCTATCACCATTTCATTTTTCTTGAGAACAAACCCAATCCCTTCTTGGATGAATGACTATACATCACAAACCTTTCTCCACTACAAGGCATTGTGAGCATAGGAGCACTGGATAACCTTCTTTTTAACTCCTTGAAATTCTATTCACACTCCTTTGTCCAGATGAACTTAACTCTTTTTCGAGACAACCTGGTGAGTGGATTAGATAATAGTGAAAAATATTTCACAAAATGTCGATAATATCCATCTAAACCATGAAATAATAGGATCTTAGTTACTTTTGTTGGTCTCGACTATCTTTTGATAACCTCTATTTTTCCTAGATCCACAGATATCCTCTCTTTTGAGATTATGTGTCCCAAAAATTAATCTTTTTTAAGCCAAAATTCACACTTTGTAAATTTGGCATAAAGCTTCTCCTTTAATATGGACATTAATACAATTCTCAAGTGATCTTCATGTTCTTCTTTACTCTTTGAATAGACAAGAATATCATCTATAAAGACTACAAGAAACTGATCAAGATAGTCTCTAAAGACTCTATTCATAGGATCCATAAAGATAGTTGGGGAAATAATAAGAACAAATGGAATCACTATAAATTCATAGTGTCCATACATTCTATGGAAAGACGTCATTGGTAAATCCTCCCTAATAACCCTTAATTGATGATACCCTGAACGGGGATCAATCGTGGAAATGTACTAATCTCGGCATAGTTGGTCAAATAATTCATCAATGCATGGGAGATGATATTTGTTCTTGATAGACATCTTGTTATGTTCTCGATAATCAATGCAATGTTTCATTGATCCATCCTTCTTCTTAAAAGTCAAAACAGGTGCTCCCCAAGGTGATGCACTAGGGAATATGAATTCCTTATCAAGATTCTCTTGGAGTTTCTTCTTCAAATCCTGCAACTCAATTGGGCCCATTCTATACGGTGTCTTTGAAATGTTCATAGTACATGTTATGAGTTATATTGAAAACTAAACTTCACAATTTGGTGGAAGACCTGGAAATTCCTCTAGAAAGACATTATAAAACTCCTGTACAATGGGTGTATTAATAATAGTGAGTTTATCTCCAACCATTTGAGATAATTAACCTACATTTATTAAAATCTAGACCCACAAGACAGAGAAATTTCCACATGAAGGTTATATTAATCCTTTCATCGATAGATGATTCTTGATTGATGTAGAATATGAAATGTGACTTCCCTTCTTTGGAAATTGATACGATCTCCAAATAATGAAATCCAATCCATTCCAAGAATCAAAAAAATCCACTATAGGAAGGATCAGAAGATTTGTAGGAAGTAAATTCCCATAAACTTCAATCAGAGAGGAATGGTAAACTTTTGATGTAAATGTTGTTCCATTAGGGGTTGTCACAACTAACTCAACATCTAATAATTGATGTAATACGGAGATACCCCTATAAAATTTTTCATAAATAAAATATTGGGTGGATCATGAATCAAATAAAATATTTGCTACATTAGAGTGGATGGTATGTATACCTTTCACCACATCATTATCGTACTCCACTTCTCCGATAGAAATTGCATGTGACATTCCTTTTTATTTGTCCTTTTGAGTTTATTGATGTCTATAATCATAAAAAACCCTTGGATTAGGGCATTGATTAGCATAATGATCCATCGCCTTACACATGTAACATTGAAGTGTATGAGGCGCATTCTGTGTAGCCTTTTCTTTGTTCGCATCAATAGACATATTTTCCCATCTAATGGGAATTCAAATGCACGATGACCTTATTTTACATATTTGAAACATTTACTTGTCCCTTTAAGACAATTCCATCTATGTTTATTTTCACACATTGAGAATAAGGTAAAAACCATATTCCTTTTAGTGTGGTATTTTGATTTTCTTTTGTATTCAATTTTCCTCTTTTATCAAACCCATGTGACTGATGGGTTACTCCAATATCCATCTAAACCATGATATCACATCGAAACATTTCCTCATAGGTAATGAAGTCCCTTTTGGCTAACTCCCTTCGAAGACTTGGTTTTATTCCACTAAAGAATCAATCTATCTTACTCTCGGGTTGGATAATATTTTTGGAATCATAACTTGCATGTTTTGTAAAATTTGCATCATAGGTACCAACAGACTCATCATCCTTTTACATTAGATCAAGAAACTCTTTCTCTATCTTTTTTTGAATAATATGAGGGAAGTACATATTGAAAAATAAGACCATTAATTCATCCCATTCCATGGACTCAATTTCATCTCTTTGCCTTGTATTCTTGATAAGATACCACCATTGATCAGCTTCACCTTCCAAACAATATTCTGCTAAGATGACTTTTTCATGTTCAGAACATTGAAAAATTGAAAATATATTTTCAGTTGTACTAATCTATTATTCAGCCAATAATGGATTAGTATACCCGCTGAATGAGGGTAGACACTGCCTCATGGAGGAATCAACAGAATGTTTCTCCTTCCTTTGCTCGTTTGGAAGTCTTGCCTGATTCATAGATTGAGAAAGTTGTGTGAGCATAGAGACAAGATTTTACATTCCATCTCCCATAACGTTTTGTTTCTCAATGGTACAATCATTGCATTTCCTATCGCATTCAGCATTAACACGGTTCCTTCGTGTTCCAGCCATTGACTAAAACTAGTAAGCATTGTGTGAGAAACACTAATCATAATAGGAAAAACACATAATCAAGAATAAAATTTCACACTTTATGTCCTTCCATAGGTTATTCATGGCCATTTCTAAAATAATAATATTGTGTTCTATGTTTATACATATCCTTAGGGTTTTTACTTAGTCTTTCACATCTTAGTTTCCAAAGGTTGACTATACATTTCCTCTGATACCAACTATAATGACCCATACATTACATATATTTTTATTACTTCAGAATTGAAGAATACTTATTACAAAATATAAAAAATCCATGATAGGACTTTATAGGTATAGTTTCTTTAGAAATTGTGAAACATATACAATTGGTTCATAAAGCATCTACATTTTCTCCCTTTTATTTCATCATATTTAGAGTCCCTTTTGGAATATCATAATTAATACCCTTCTTCATAACTTAGGGAAAAGAAAACATACAAAAGGGTGAGTTAAAATTCTCAGTAAGGGTAAACAAAAGAAATATCAATCATATCATATTCATAAGAACATAATATTTAGAAAATCTTAACCAGCAAAAGAGATCATAATATCATAACGTGGGATAAATCATAGTAGTGAAATTTAATCACAATAATCATAACGTATAACATGAAACATTGTGACATACACACATAATCATAGAAAATCATTTCTTATTAGTCAAGACTCATTTCCAAGACTATCATAGTGAAAAACGTACATTTCTGAACCGAGTTCCCTCCTTATTCTAGTTCTATATCACCGAATCAGATTAACTTGTCATTCCAGCCATGTCTATCTCATGAGATATAAATCTTTACAAAATACATTATAGGGAGGTATAGGCCCCACCTATCTCATAATTATACCATTCTTATATGTTCCACAAAATCATAAATCATACCTCATAGCATAACCCATGTAAAAAAATGTATTCTTAAACAACATGTCATCATAACATAATTCATATAATATAAAAGGAATTCATAAAAATAATTCCAACATAACATAATCAAATAAATGTAATAATAGGGATAGAAATAGAACCCTATATTATCTTAGATGAAAAATAATTTTGAAAAAACACTTGAACTCTATTCTTGAGGAATATATAATTCCCACTTCAAAAACATTTTTTCCTTTGTTAAAATGTCATAAAATTATTAAAATAAAATATTTTAATTAAAAATAAACTCGAAATTTTTTAAATAAATATTAATTGAAATAATTTTATATGAAATCATAAAAATCCATTAATGTCGTTTATGTTAAAAAACATTCATCTCATACTTTGGCTGAAAAAGTCAAAAAGTATCTCATACTGAAAATGAAAAAATATTCTCTTCATAAATTTTAATAAAATTTCACCAATAGGTAAAATTGGATTTAAACAATTGTAGAAGGGTATAAATAATATTACATATTGTGGAAACAAGTATGTGGATGATAATTATTCCCTAGTAAATTCTGATGTATAAATAATCTCGGATCAAAACGAGGTTGTGATATTTTCTTTTACCATAGGTATGATTTGATTTGTACAAGTCCGAAACTCCTATATAATAATTTAGATAATGTCATTGCCTTATTCCATAATCAAACTAATCGTTATGATATCATATATGGTCATATTCATAGCTTCTTATTTGTAATATTTCATTGCTACATGTTATTCGGGTGTTCATTGCTTTATGTTCGTATGTGTATTTTTTCTAATAAATTTTTATTCCTCTTTTTATGATATAGCTAAATCATTTAAATAATGGTATTAGTATAATATATTTCAGATTTATCCATTCAATTTGTTTATATAATCATGGTTTAATGAAGATCATGTAGAACAAATCACATCACATCGTGGAGACGGTAATCCGTACGTACGCATTAGTGACGATATCATTCCCATAATTATTGAATGGTCATGGAGTGAAAGATAAAATATCTCATAATAGGTATCATGTTATAATAATCATATTTATTTATTCTTTACACCATCATACCCATCCAATTATGGTGGTGGTGGAAAACAGATTACACCAGGACGTGGAGATGGTATTCCGTATGTACGCACGCGTGGGGATTTCACTTACCATAGGATGGATAGAAGGTGAAATAGGATTCATTCATATTCATAATAACATATATGTATATTAGTGATACTTATGTTACTACATTAGAATAAAACCAACAATGAAGAGGATGTACAAGAATAAAGAAACTTCAAAGATTCGGTAGAAGAGATTAACTGTTCCTCAGTGTGCCTGCTTTAAACTTCCACTTAGGGCACTAGAGTTCATATTTTGAGATGACCAGAACCTCTATGATATAACTATAGATGTTGATAAGAGAAATGGGCAGGGTTTGGTAGAGCATGAAGTCTCAAAATTGTGTCAAAAAGAGAGGGAGGTGGTGCCCTTTTATAAGAGGGGTAAGGGGCACCTTAAGAAAAAATTAAAATATTATTTCATAATAAATTTATATTCAGTTTATAATGGCTCAAAAGTGACTTATTTCGAGAATAGGGTATGGATATGTCCAAATCCTCTCAAACAATAGGTTTTAGACCAGTTTAGGTTACCATTTTAACCTTATCATTTAGATTTAACTCTAAGTTAAATAATATATCTTTTGTTGTGTCTTCTGGTATTCTTACACTATATGGTTAATAAACTTACTATAAACCACCAATAGAACCCCAATTGGTCCATTAATGTCATATATATTATTATATAGGTCTTTTGGCCGAACATTATATTTTTAAGAATATAATATTAATTAATAATTTAATATTTGTTTTAAAAACTCTTTTATGTCAATTTTGACACTATTTTTGTATTTTGTTTTTTCTAAATTCTTAACAGCATTATTATATCAAAAAAATTCCTCAAACCAGCCATAATATGTTATATTAACCTATAAAATTAGTTTAATTTGTCATGACCCATCCTCGGGGCCCGTGCCGTGACTGCCCCAAGCCCGCCTTCCATAGGCCAGGGGCTGGCGACAAACACCAAAGGTGTAGATCCCAATAACTGGGAAGACATTGCCTTTATTAAAGTAAACAGTACACCACAGAGTACAAGTGGAAGAAAAACAGTAAGTACAAAAGAAAGTTCTGAAAAGTAAAAAGGTCCAGAATACAAACCCAACTGAAAAGTACAGCTACAAGTGAAAGGAAGTACAATAGAAAAGACAAACTGCTGGAAGAATAGAAGCAGCTCATGGGTCGTCCACCTCGGATCCTACCAGAAGGGTAAGTATAGATAGTGCAGCTCCTGGATCATCCACCATGGATCCAACCTAAAGGGTATGTATAGATAGCCTCCACAATGCTCTCTCCCATCAACCTCCTCTGAGTATCGTCTCGTCGTGAAGTCCACCACGGGGTATCGTCCAATCATTGAACAATCGGCCTCCGTCAGTACTGCACATCATCTGCAACCAACAAAACGAGGTGCGGGCAGTGCCCGTGCAGGGGTGAGTATACGATACTCAGTAGGGACCCAGAGACCCACAAGTTCTCACTAAATCCAACAAGGATAACTAGAAATAAGGATCTCAACAAATAACCATTACCTAGATAAAAGCCCATACTTATACATAAGTTATCAAGTAACCCATATCAATCATGAGGACACAAAGGTTATGAAATCAACAGATAACCACTACCTTGGTGTATTACCATACATATACCTAAGTTATCAAGTGACCCATCTTAATCATGAGGTAAACACAATGGTCATAGACTCATCTTAATCCAGGATTTTCATTATCAAAATTGTAACTGCTGAAGAGCTCCATCTCTAGAGAGTACAGTGATCTTTTCACGACTCTAAGGTACTACTAACTTAATACTGCAGAGGTACTCCTCTTATTGAGTACCATGGGTCTGCCACCTCACAATGTAGTGCTCCTCCGCCATGGGTCTGCCACCTCACACAGTAGTGCTCCGCCTCAGAGCCTACAGAGGTACTCCTCCTGTTGAGTACAACTGGTCTGCCACCACATAAAGTAGTGCTCCTCCGCCATGGGTATGCCACCTCACAATGTAGTGCGCCCCACTGGGCTATGCAAGTCACTCCAAATGGAATCAGACAAGCAGTCATCAGGTCTCATCCAGATACATGGTCTTTGTACTCTGTACACTCATCTCCGAGATGGTCTGCTTCATGAGATATAGGTCGATACTCAAAGTATCACAAATTACCATGAATATGTACCTCAATGGACAGCTTCGTCATAGGGGTCTCAATGCAACAGACGACGCGTCAATCGGACGCCCGGTCTGTGAGTTATTAGCATTTTCTTCCCAGGGGCCCGGTTGGTTTCCTGTGCGAACCAACCCTGACATATCTCAATTATACCCTGAACTCTAATAGGGTATACTCATACAGACCGTTTGTCAACGTGATCACCAATGCCACTGACGGTTCGTCAAACGGACGTCCGGTCTGAAAGTTATCAGCTTTTCCGTTCTAGGGGCCTGGTTGGATTTTGGGTACAAACCAACCTAGACACAATCCAATAGCATCCAAATCTTAGGAGAAGCATGGAAAAAGTTTTGCCTCATCAAGAGGAATCCAACAAAGTTGACGGCATGTCAATCAGACGTCCGGAGCTCATGTTATAATCGTTTCCGCTCCGAGGGCCTGGTTCCTTTCGGGTTCGAACCAACCCGGACATACAGAAAGTACTTAGAAACCTTATGTGTAATATACAGGAATGATCGTCTCGATCCAAGGATCGCATCGCAACTAACGATACGTCGATGGGAGGTCTGTAGCCCATGTTATGGGTAAATGATCGAAAGTGATCCAAAATTGGGGGGTCTGGGCCCGGTCCGACCATGCCCAACCCCCCATGGGTTGGCCCGAACCGGGTTGAACAGACTTAGGTATGTGTCCAAACCGGCTGGGCGCGGCCCGGTCCGGCCGGTGCGGCCCGGCGCGGCCTAGGCGGCCTGGCCCGGTGCGGCCCGTCCGGCCTGGGGCAGCTCGGTGTTCGCCGAGCGGGGTCGGCTCGGTGGTGGATGAGCGGATGCGCAAGGGGGCATTACCCCCTTGATTGGAGTCACGGACCCCACGTGGGGGCCTATCCTTGCCAGTGGATGCAGCCCGGTGCCGTGTCGCCCTCGGTCCCTCATGGCCGCCAGACCAGCCGCCTACCGCCGCGGCTGAAGCCATGACAGTCCTTCCCGACGGCACGCCAGGCGCCGCCTCCTCTTGGCGGCCAGTCAGTACCAGCCGCCACCTCCGGCCACCGGTGCCACCGTGACGGTGTGGTGCACCGACAGGGTCTTCCGTGGACCACCAGACGCACTCAGGTTGTCCGTTTTGACTGCCGTCTTCGCCAGCATTACTCCCGGGACCAACTTGTTACTACGAAGTCCTCATAACGCCTTTGCGACTCCGTTTGTCATCACCCATAATTCCGTGCACAATGATCAACCATCGGAGTCTTAGAATTTTCTCCACGACCCTGAATCTGGATGTGGTTTCATTCGGCCTCAACGGTGCCGCGCGACAGCGCCACACTTCTTCGTCACATTCCTTATTGTTTCCTCACGGTGCTATTGCACTGCGCTGCATTTGTTCGAGCCGCAATGAGCAAAACATCAATGGGTGGAGGAGGGTCGGCCGTATTTGTGTGGTCCGTCCTCATCCTGTTATAATGATAGCAAGAGGAAAATAATTATCAACAATGTTTGTTATATAAAACTTGAACGAATATTAAACCCCTATCTCAAGCATTTGTTGAACGAAGGTTCGTCGTGGGGAAGGGATGTAGCGGAAGACAACGTCACGGAAGGAGGATCACCGGCGTCACAGAGAAGAGAATCGTCGGTTTCGCGGAACATGGCGCTGCATTGTTGATCTCATATGATTCTGCGTTCTTTGTCGTCCTTCATCGGTGGTCGGCGTTCTTCGTTAGTGACGGGGTGTTCTTCGCGTTCTTCAAGGAGAAAGAATGTTCTTCAAGACTTGAGCAAACCCTCTCCAATCATTCTCACAAAACCCAAACACCCTTTATGAAATATGAATTGACTTTTTTAATTAAATCACACGAGCCACCAATCAATTCGAAATTCAAAATTGAATTCTCAAATTAATAACATTGAACAACTTAAACAGTTAATTGACATTGAGAGTTGACTTTTCATTAAAAAGGGGGTTGCGGGTGTGTTACGAAATTAATAGGGGGTTTATGGATGTTTAGAGAATTTGAATAAGAGGGGACTGTTTTGGGCCCCACCTCACTAATATACTACAGAGAGTTAGGATTTTAGTGGGTCTCACCCCTACTCCCTCACATGGAAGTTAAACCCCAAAGATATATAAATAAAATTGGTTGCACGAATTTTATTATTATTCATTACTTACCCAATTTTTTTAAAAACCACACCCGAGCAAACACAACTCCAGAAAGGGTCATCCTAAGCAATTATTGGCGTTGTGAGTTAATTGGTTCCCTCGGATTTCTATTTCGAGCACCAGTTCAAAAGTTAGAAAAGCCCACTCATTCGTTCACTGAACGTACCCGAGCTAAACATCAGAAAATGATTCCGGGCACACCAGGCCTCAGAATCAAGCACCGTCAGAAACTGCGTACTCGTAAAATCCCAAAGAAAAATAAGAAAAAAAATTCAATGAAATTTGAGGGTCTTTACATTACTCCCACCTCAGTGCTTTACGTCCACGTAATGCTTTAACACAAACTAGGTATACAAAAGTGGTAAAGAGCATGCATCTGAGCCTTCTGCCCCCACGTGCTCTCTTGGTGGTTCCCGTGCTACCAATAAATGTGCACAAGAGGAATTGATCATCCTCGTAGGATCTACTCCTATTGATTCTCAACATCTACTGGAACCCTGCAGAAGTCACCCCATCTTCAAAGTCCAGCTTCCCATGGTCAATTATATGTGTCAGGTCAAGCATGAATATCCTCATCTAAGATACGTGGAAGTAGTAATGCACATGGTGAAACTGAGGTGGATGGGTCAAGCGGTAAACCACACCGCCTACCTTGCTGAGGTCCAAGAAAGGTTCGATGAAGTGCGGAGATAACTTGTTGTCTCAGCGAAATCTTCATAATTCCATGTCGAGGTGAGACCTGTAAGAAAACGTGTTCGCCATCCTGGAACTCTAGTGGTATTTGCCTCTTGTTAAAATAAGGCCTCTTGTCGGCTATGAGTTATCCTCATCTACTCCGGGATGACCTTGGCCTTCACTGTCGCGGCATGGACCATCTCTGGTCCCACAAGAACTACTATGGTTTCTTCTTTGCTGATAATAGAAATCTAGTCTCATCCCCTGGATGAATCACATTATTTACCTAATACAGTCAACCCCAACATGGATGATACTAATCCATACCAAGGATGACATCTTAAAGCCTTGATGCTACTACCAAGAGATCCAACCGTTACTCTCGCCTACAAGGGTTGAGTCACACTATCGGCATCGGTGTGTGGTCACTAGGTCTCCTCCAATAGGAATCTCGATAGTGCGGGTCAAGTCAGCAGTTTAAACCAGAACCTCTTAGTATACAAAAATAAAGGAAGCAAATTTCACAAAGTTATGTTTCTTTTTATTATTTCAGCTCATAGTACAAAGACACAAATGTAACAAAAACTTCGAACTAGAAGTACGAAGAAGAAAAGGAAACCACTAGTTCCGCTCCTGCCCACATGCTTCCAGAGCTCCGTAGTCGTATGCTTCCGCTGCCTGAAGATGATCTCTCCCATGTCCACATGTTCCCTGCAGTCGGGGTGGACCTCCTGGTGGTGGTGGTGACAACACCTCAAAGCGTCGTCCACCTCCAGCTGCACGGATAGCTCCCTTCCCTCTTCCTTATACTCCTTACGGTCTGCCTCAATCGAACCTCAACCTCTACATGGGAGGTTATTCATTTATTTGTTGGTCATCTACATGGCGGGCCGGATAGTCATGTGCCATGTGACTAATCCCGCCACAGGAGTAAAATTGCATGGCAGGTCTGGCTTTGTCATTCCCCTTGGTGCCTCGCACTACCGACCCTGATTCATGCAGTTGAACACCTGTAGGTCTGGTACTCTTGGACCTTTGCATCATCTGTCTAATGCCCGCTGTAGATGACTCTGAAGCATGCTGGCTAGTGGTGGGTCCTGCTGATAGAGACTACTCAGCAAGGAAACTCTCCACTAATATGGATAGATCCAACACCCCTCTCTACGTTATCATGCTGTGAGAAACAACAGAAGCTCTAATCTCTCGCCTGAGCCCCTGCTCAAAGGTTCGGGCCCTGAAGAACAGGTCTCGTACCATATCTGTGGAGTAGCACGAGGGGTCTGTGAACCTCGCTGAGTACTGCACTACCATCATGATACCCTACTCTAGATGCAGCAACTCCTGTATATGCACCGCTCTAAGGGTGGCTGGTACAAACTCTTCCTGAAACAGGCTCTCGAAGTCTACCCACAGAAGTGTTCCCTCGTCATGCATATGGAGCATCAGGCTCCACCATCTACATGCTGCTGCCTGAAGAAGGCTGGCAGTAAAGATCTCCATGAAGTCTGATGGAATCCCCATTAGCCTGAAGACTCTCACCACAGCCTCCATCCAGTCCTCAGCCTCCTGCAAGTCTGTCTCTCACCTGAACCTGGGTGGCCTCTTGTGCTGGAACTCGTGCAGTGCGGACAAGTGACGTGCACCCTCTGCTGCTGGGGCTGGTGGAATATTTGGCCCAAAGGGTGGTAGTAGCACTGGTGCCTCTGCTGGTGGATCAACTGGGATAAGGTCATGTACCGAGGCCACGTCCCTCGGTGGGCTGTCAATATATACAACTCTCGGGGCTCTAGCTGGTCATCCACGGGGAGGCATCCTGAATGAAACAAACATGACATGGTCAATAACTTTATACTTGGTGAGGGAACCTGGTTTGTGCTGACTATTAAAACTTTTGGAAACACACACACAATCAGTGTTTTCATGCACAAAGTCAGAAATTAGTTGTCGGGGTCCTGGTGTATGGATACGTCGGCCGCCCGCACCAACAGTCGACTCCCTGAACTTAAAACAACACTTGGTACCCTTAAAAATATTGCTTCGTAGAAAGAAAAATATCAGAGTCCAATTAAATTGACTCCAATGAATTGAATTAAATATTGCTTCATAGGAAGAGGGTATAAGTCAGTAACAAGTTCAATTAAATTTTTATATATCAAAAATTATTATAAATTGACTCCAATGAATTGAATTGAACTTATATAGGTATTATGAATCTATTTTTACCTAAAATAAATTAAAATAAATAATTATTTAAATAAAAATTCGTTTTTAAACTATAAATCTATGTTATTCACTATTCATAAAAAATTGTTGGTTTTCAGAAAAATACCAAAAAATCACCCTAGGGTAATTTTGATATTCCAAATCCAAAAATGATTTCCATTTTGAAAGATAAAATTTATAAATTTTCATAAAGTGGGTATTACTATTCATAACGGCTATATTATATAATATTTTAATAACATGTCATTGTTTATTGAAACTCGATATTGCATACAGTGCATGCTATCAAGGAAGGTTTTGACTGCGTTTAATACAAGCCAAGACAGTATTGTGTGTAGTGAAATATTCTTTTGGAGTTGCGTATAACATAATACATAAAAACAAAATATTTCTAAAAAAATCTCTGGGTGTTACACCCTGGACAGTCCCCCACAACCCTGGACAACCCCCCCTCCTTCTGGACCACCCCCTCCCTCTGGATTGCACTCCCACACTCCTGGACAACCCTCCCACAACCATAGAAACCCCCAACTCACTAGACAGCCCACCCACACCCCTAGAAACCCCTCCCACACCCCACTGGATTCCCCCCCACCCACACCCCTGGACACACCCTAGTCATCCCCCCACTCACCTGGACATCACTACCACCCTCTTGGACACCCTACCACCTTCCCACACCACTAGATAGCCCCCCCCCCAACTCACTGGACACCCCAGATCGAAACTCGACTGAAACCAGACCAGAACCCCCCCCCCCCCCAATTAGACAGCCCCCGCCAAACACCTGGACACCCCCCACCCCTGGACTGCCCCCCCCCCACTCCTTGGAAAAACCCCCAGACCCATTGACAACCCCACCCTTCTGGACACCCCCACCCCATGGACATCACTCCCACACCGTTGGAAAACCCTCTCACACCACTAGAAACCCACCTCCACCTCCACTGTAGCGACTCGGGTTTTTTGCCCTGTCAGACTCCGGAATATTTCTACGAATAATTCCAGAGCTAGGCGCGAAGACGGCGTGCGATTCCGAGGCCCGGTGTGCCCGGAATTAATTTTATAAAAATATTAAGTTTTTTTAACTATGCACGTGGCGAGGGTGTGATATCTCCTAAACGGTAGCTCAGAACGGGAATCTGAGGGCACGGTTGCGTCCGGAACGTGCCCTTTACCCTAGGCGGGGTGTAAACTTTGCGGGCGCGGGCCTGCGGTGAGAAACGCCACCAGGGGCGTTTCCGTAAATAAGTGGCAAGTTTGTGTGCGAGCGTCGGCTCGAATAACTTTTGAACGGAGTCTCGGATGAAAAATCTGAGACCGCCGTTGCGTTCAGAACGGCGCGTTTACCCTAGGGGTGACCTTACTTTTGTTCGCATCGGGCGTCGGGTCTGAGGCTGGTTTGGCGCCGGCGGGCGGCTGATATAAATATCAGCGCCCCCCCCCCCCCCCTTTTATCGTTCTTCGCTGTTCTTCGTCGTTCTTCGCCGCCACTCTGCCGAATCGAGCAAACGGAGCGCCCACGAGCTCAGAATTCGACGGCGGACGTTCCAGGAGCGCGCAGCGGAAGCTTTGGAGCGCGGATCTGAGGCAGAACGTCAGCGTTTCGCCCGCGAGGTAGGCGGTTTGAGTTTTAATCCCCGATCCCGTTTTTGCTGCGTTTTTCTGCAAATTGAAGCCGTAGCAGTGTAGATCGGGTCCCGAGGGTCGCGTAGGCGCCTCCGGATCGCAAAACGGACCACCGGGGTGACCCAGGCGGACGCCGGAAGATCCGCCGGCGCGGCACCGGCGCGGCGGCGCCGGCGCCGGCGGATTCCGGCGGCCCAGCGCGGTGGCGCGCGGCGGAGCCGCGGCGGCCGGCCGCCCAGCGCGGCGGCCCGCGGCGGAGCCGCAGTGGCGCGCGGCGGAGCGCCGCCGGCCAGGGCGGGCCGGCGGCGGCGGCCGGTCCGGCCTTTTGTCGCATACGGGGGTCTTTAAACCCCCATATCTTGCACCTCGGGAGTCGGATTCGCGTGCCGTTTGCGGCGACGTGACCCTGACGACGAGGCGAACCCTCCGGTATGGGTTCGAGGGTTTAAAGGTTCGGGATCGTGGCCCGGGAGCGAGAAACGTCGTATAAAATAATATTATTTTATTATTTTACGACTTCGGGCCGTTGTAACTTCTACCCGGAGCGTCCGATTGACGTGCCGTCAGTGGCGTTGAGACCCTGATGGTACGACGGACTTTTTGAGATGGTTTCCGGGTGTTGGGTTTGCAAACGGGGTGCGGGCCCCACGAGGCCGGGTTTTGGCGTTTGCGGGGAAACACATCTTTTACACCAGGAGTCCGATTTTGGTGGATGAATAGTCAATCCTGTGTGTTTTTCCGAGAGGATCGCAATGGCGCGATCCGTTCGACGAGTTTCGGAATCCAGGCGTGGGCCCCACCCGAGCCGGCCTTCGGTGAATAGTACCTTTTTCACCGGGTGTCCGTTTTGGGCGAGCGAGTAGTCGATTCCGCTTGTTTTTCCGAGGGGATCGCCGTGGTGTGATCCGCTCGATGGGTTTCGGGATCGTTGTGTGGGCCCCGCATGAGCTAGCTACGGTGAATAGTGCCTTTTTCACCGGTGCTTCGTTTCGGGCGAGTAAACAGCTTATCCTGCGTGTTTTTTCGCGTGGAACGCGATGATGGCCTCGGTTTTGGCTTCGGAGGTGCGCAGTGTGGCTTTGAGGCGAGTCGCTCGGGTTAGCGACGTTTGGACCAGTAGTGGTTGAGGGTTCTCCCTTGGTTCATTCCTACGAGGGTTCGTGTGGTATCACAACTTTCGTATGGGTTTGTGATCCTCTCGATGGGATGTTTAAACTGTTAGAGTTTTGGTATCCCTCCGGTGGGCCCGGAGTGGATCCTCTAGCATCTTTACCCTAGATCGGGTTCTTGGTATCGTTGTGACCGCTTATTCACGGGCGGCGATCCCCTATCTAGCAGGTTAACCCCGTAGGGTTTGTGGCATCATCGGGAATATGATCCCCTATGCGGTGGGTCGTGCATAGTAGGGTTGTGGCATCGTCGGGTTTACGATCCCCTACTCAGCATGATGTTTATAGTAGGGTTGCGGCATCGTTGGTTATACGATCCCCTACTCAGCGCTTGGTGTCGGTAGGGTTGCGGTATCGTTGGTTATGCGATCCCCTACTCAGCGCATGGTTACGGTAGGGTTGCGGCATCGTCAGTTCGATCCCCTACATCGCGAGTTATACCAGATAGGGTTCTGGTATCGTCGTGACCATCTTTATATGGACGATGATCCTCTATCTGAGTGTGGAGCTTCTGTCGAGCGCCAGATCGGGTTGTGGCATCCCCCAGCGGATCCTGGGTGTGATCCCCTATCTGTGAGAACTACGTATTCCAGATCGGGTTGTGGTATCCCCCAGCGGACCCTGGGAGTGATCCCCTATCTGTGAGCTACGTATTCCGGAGTGGGTCTTGGTATCCCCTAGCGGACCCTAGCGGTGATCCCCTATCCGAGGAGTTTGGTGGTTGTAGTGTTTCAGCGATGTTTCCTCAGTGAAGCTATCCGACGAGCGTGGTCTCTCGGGCGAACGTCTGAGATGTTTGCGAGTATCCCGATGGAGTGTATCTCTCGGATGAGTGTCATCTGGTATGACAGTGTTCGTGGTGTACTCTCCTGGTTGGGACAGTTGCTGGTGATGAGGTCGGTACCTCTTGTGGCTTTGTGGCGTGAGCTGTGTATATCTGGATTGTTCAAGGTGTATGTATGGGCATACACCTGAGCTGAGCTGAGCTGACTTGTTGTGTTTCGCCAAGGATGGTCACGAGATGGAGTTTCTCTCTCGTATGGGTTCCCTCTGGCTGGGTTGAGCGGACTGTTGCCTTTCAGTTGCTCCCTTGGGTTTTGGGTTTTTGGGGTGCCTACTGAGTATGTTTATACTCACCCCTGCACGGGCTTTGCCCGCACATGTTTGTGTCTTGTGCAGACCACAGGCCATTTGACGGAGTCCTAGGAGGACCCGGAGCAGGCGGAGCTTAGTGAGCGGGTTGACCGGGGTGTTTACCGGAGCTGTGCCGAGGGAGTTTTCCGGCGGGTGGTTGTGGCAGCGTTCCCCTTCTTCGGAGCAGGTTGGACGCGCTTTGTAGTTTTCTTTGGTGGGCCCTGTTTTGCCCTTGTACTTTTGTTGTTGCACTCTGGTTTGGGATAGATTGTATGCATGCATTTACTTTTCAGTTTCTATATCTCTGCACTGTTGCATGGAGGTGTTTGTGGGTGCGTGTGTACAGGTACCTTAGGCTAATGCCTCCCATGTGTGTGATAGCCTACTCGGCGCTGGTCGCCAGCCCCTGGCCTATTGGAGGCGGGCTTGGGGAGTCGCGGCTCGAGCCCCGTTGGGTCGGGTCGTGACAGAGTGGTATCAGAGGAGGTTCCACCTTTGGGATCTCAGAGCGTAGCTGGTCTAGCTGTGAGTTTGGTTTGGGTTGCATAGCGGCAGTGTTAGGGTGTTTCGAGTTCGGCTTTCAGGCCAGGGACTACAGTGTTGGTGCGGCGGCCGACGTATCCATACACCAGGACTCTGATAACCTGCCTTTCGACTCGGGACATTCGTACACTGGTCGCGGGGACATCATGGTACATGCATCATATAGGACTGGGTTTTTGGTTTTTCCTTGTCCTTCTTGAGTCAGCTCTCCAGATATACTCTTTGACTGTGGTGTGTCTTGAATGTATTTCAGGATGCCTCCACGACGACAGCCAGCGAGGGTTCCGCAGCAGGATTGTGCTGATGACCCGCCCCGTGTAGTGGCTGTGGAGCAGGGTGCAGGTTCTGAGGTTGCACCTCCTGGTGGTCTGCCAGTTGAGCCACCACCTGTCGAGCAGCTGGTTGTGCCGGCGGTGCAGGACGAGGTTGCACGCAGGCTGAGTGCGTTGCACGAGTTCCAGAGGCAGCGACCTCTGAGGTTTCGGGGTGACCCAGACCCCCAGGCAGCTGATGACTGGCTCGAGGCAGTCACCCGAGTTTTCCGCCTAGTGAGGACACCTCCAGATCAGATGGTGGTCCTAGCGGCGAGCCTTCTGCATGGTTCGGCCGGGCGATGGTGGAGTTTGGTGACGCAGTCCCATGACGAGGAGACGCTCACGTGGGTAGAGTTTGAGCGGCTCTTCAGGGAGGAGTTCTTTCCGGTGACGCTGAGGTCAGTGCGGATCCAGGAGCTTCTGCAGCTTCGTCAGGAGAGCATGACTGTGTCGGAGTACTCAGCAAGGTTTACAGACCTGTCGCGCTACTCCCTGGATATGGTTCGAGACCCGTTCTTTCGGGCTCGGACCTTCGAGCAGGGCTTACGCAGGGACATCCGAGCAGGTGTGGTTTCCTTGTGCCTGCCCACCTATGCTGGAGTGCTGGAGCGAGCGCTGGTGGTGGAGAGCTTTCTGGCTGAGCAAATCTCTCCTGTTGGTGCTGGGCACGCGAGAGCTGAGACTTCGTCGGTCGGATCGGCATCAGGTAGCCGACGACAGACTCAGGGGTCTGGACGTGGCCGACGTTTTAGGAGGCGACCCCAGGATGGAGGATCTGAGCCTCAGGGCTCACAGGGCTCGCAGGCCAGTTTTGGTCAGCCGCAGGAGAGGCGGTGTTACGCTTGCGATGGTCGGGGACATCTTGCTAGAGATTGTCCGACCCGACATGCTGCTGAGAGGGAGCCGGTCGATGGACCGCCTTGGCAGAGGCAGCGTCTTGAGCAAGGAGGTCCGCAGGGCGTCGGACGTGGCGTCGGAGCTGGTGCAGCGGGAGGCGGTGGTAGACAGTACCAGTTGCCACCACCCCCACCCCCAGGTGGTGCACGCCAAGCTCAGGGAGCTGGTGGTCGAGGGCGAGGACAACTGCATGTCCTGGAGGCAGTCGACCCAGAGGCACCACAGATGGATAGAGGTACGCCTTGTGTCTTTTCTACTTACTGCAGTAGTTTGATAGACACTGTTTAGCGGTACTCTTTCCTTTTGTTGCATGCTCGAGTTTTGTTCAGGGCGTTGGTAAGACCCTGAGTGGTTGTTTGTTGGTGAGCTCGCTGGTGTGTGAGACCCAGTTGAGAGTCCAGTCGCTTTCCTTGTGCTTAGGGCTTTTCGGGGACGAAAAGTTCTAAGGGGGGGAGGATGTAGCGACTCGGGTTTTTGGCCCTGTCAGACTCCGGAATATTTCTACGAATAATTCCAGAGCTAGGCGCGAAGACGGCGTGCGATTCCGAGGCCCGGTGTGCCCGGAATTAATTTTATAAAAATATTAAGTTTTTTTTAACTATGCACGTGGCGAGGGTGTGATATCTCCTAAACGGTAGCTCAGAACGGGAATCTGAGGGCACGGTTGCGTCCGGAACGTGCCCTTTACCCTAGGCGGGGTGTAAACTTTGCGAGCGCGGGCCTGCGGTGAGAAACGCCACCAGGGGTGTTTCCGTAAATAAGTGGCAAGTTTGTGTGCGAGCGTCGGCTCGAATAACTTTTGAACGGAGTCTCGGATGAAAAATCTAAGACCGCCGTTGCGTTCAGAACGGCGCGTTTACCCTAGGGGTGACCTTACTTTTGTTCACATCGGGCGTCGGGTCCGAGGCTGGTTTGGCGCCGGCGGGCGGCTGATATAAATATCAGCGCCCCCCCCCCCCCCTTTTATCGTTCTTCGCTGTTCTTCGTCGTTCTTCGCCACCACTCTGCCGAATCGAGCAAACGGAGCGCCCACGAGCTCAAAATTCGACGGCGGACGTTCCAGGAGCGCGCATCGGAAGCTTTGGAGCGCGGATCTGAGGCAGAACGTCGGCGTTTCGCCCGCGAGGTAGGCGGTTTGAGTTTTAATCCCCGATCCCGTTTTTGCTGCGTTTTTCTGCAAATTGAAGCCGTAGCAGTGTAGATCGGGTCCCGAGGGTCGCGTAGGCGCCTCCGGATCGCAAAACGGACCACCGGGGTGACCCCGGCGGTCCGCGGAAGATCCGCCGGCGCGGCACCGGCGCGGCGGCGCCGGCGCGGCACCGGCGCGGCGGCGCCGGCGCCGGCGGATTCCGGCGGCCCAGCGCGGCGGAGCCGCGGCGGAGCCGCGGTGGCGCGCGGCGGAGCGCCGCCGGCCAGGGCGGGCCGGCGGCGGCGGCCGGTCCAGGCCGGCCGGACCGGCCGGTCGGGGCCGGTCCGGCCTTTTGTCGCATACGGGGGTCTTTAAACCCCCGTATCTTGCACCTCGGGAGTCGGATTCGCGTGCCGTTTGCGGCGACGTGACCCTGACGACGAGGCGAACCCTCCGGTATGGGTTCGAGGGTTTAAAGGTTCGGGATCGTGGCCCGGGAGCGAGAAACGTCGTATAAAATAATATTATTTTATTATTTTACGACTTCGGGCCGTTGTAACTTCTACCCGGAGCGTCCGATTGACGTGCCGTCAGTGGCGTTGAGACCCTGATGGTACGACAGACTTTTTGAGATGGTTTCCGGGTGTTGGGTTTGCAAACGGGGTGCGGGCCCCACGAGGCCGGGTTTTGGCGTTTGCGGGGAAACACAGCTTTTACACCAGGAGTCCGATTTTGGTGGATGAATAGTCAATCCTGTGTGTTTTTCCGAGAGGATCGCAATGGCGCGATCCGTTCGACGAGTTTCGGAATCCAGGCGTGGGCCCCACCCGAGCCGGCCTTCGGTGAATAGTACCTTTTTCACCGGGTGTCCGTTTTGGGCGAGCGAGTAGTCGATTCCGCTTGTTTTTCCGAGGGGATCGCCGTGGTGTGATCCGCTCGATGGGTTTCGGGATCATTGTGTGGGCCCCGCATGAGCTAGCTACGGTGAATAGTGCCTTTTTCACCGGTGCTTCGTTTCGGGCGAGTAAACAGCTTATCCTGCGTGTTTTTTCGCGTGGAACGCGATGATGGCCTCGGTTTTGGCTTCGGAGGTGCGAAGTGTGGCTTTGAGTCGAGTCGCTCGGGTTAGCGACGTTTGGACCAGTAGTGGTTGAGGGTTCTCCCTTGGTTCATTCCTACGAGGGTTCGTGTGGTATCACAACTTTCGTATGGGTTTGTGATCCTCTCGATGGGATGTTTAAACTGTTAGAGTTTTGGTATCCCTCCGGTGGGCCCGGAGTGGATCCTCTAGCATCTTTACCCTAGATCGGGTTCTTGGTATCGCTGTGACCGCTTATTCACGGGCGGCGATCCCCTATCTAGCAGGTTAACCCCGTAGGGTTTGTGGCATCATCGGGAATATGATCCCCTACGCGGTGGGTCGTGCATAGTAGGGTTGTGGCATCGTCGGGTTTACGATCCCCTACTCAGCATGATGTTTATAGTAGGGTTGCGGCATCGTTGGTTATACGATCCCCTACTCAGCGCTTGGTGTTGGTAGGGTTGCGGTATCGTTGGTTATGCGATCCCCTGCTCAGCGCATGGTTACGGTAGGGTTGCGGCATCGTCAGTTCGATCCCCTACATCGCGAGTTATACCAGATAGGGTTCTGGTATCGTCGTGACCATCTTTATATGGACGATGATCCTCTATCTGAGTGTGGAGCTTCTGTCGAGCGCCAGATCGGGTTGTGGCATCCCCCAGCGGATCCTGGGTGTGATCCCCTATCTGTGAGAACTACGTATTCCAGATCGGGTTGTGGTATCCCCCAGCGGACCCTGGGAGTGATCCCCTATCTGTGAGCTACGTATTCCGGAGTGGGTCTTGGTATCCCCTAGCGGACCCTAGCGGTGATCCCCTATCCGAGGAGTTTGGTGGTTGTAGTGTTTCAGCGATGTTTCCTCAGTGAAGCTATCCGACGAGCGTGGTCTCTCGGGCGAACGTCTGAGATGTTTGCGAGTATCCCGATGGAGTGTATCTCTCGGATGAGTGTCATCTGGTATGACAGTGTTCGTGGTGTAGTCTCCTGGTTGGGACAGTTGCTGGTGATGAGGTCGGTACCTCTTGTGGCTTTGTGGCGTGAGCTGTGTATATCTGGATTGTTCAAGGTGTATGTATGGGCATACACCTGAGCTGAGCTGAGCTGACTTGTTGTGTTTCGCCAAGGATGGTCACGAGATGGAGTTTCTCTCTCGTATGGGTTCCCTCTGGCTGGGTTGAGCGGACTGTTGCCTTTCAGTTGCTCCCTTGGGTTTTGGGTTTTTGGGGTGCCTACTGAGTATGTTTATACTCACCCCTGCACGGGCTTTGCCCGCACATGTTTGTGTCTTGTGCAGACCACATGCCATTTGACGGAGTCCAAGGAGGACCCGGAGCAGGCGGAGCTTAGTGAGCGGGTTGACCGGGGTGTTTACCGGAGCTGTGCCGAGGGAGTTTTCCGGCGGGTGGTTGTGGCAGCGTTCCCCTTCTTCGGAGCAGGTTGGACGCGCTTTGTAGTTTTCTTTGGTGGGCCCTGTTTTGCCCTTGTACTTTTGTTGTTGCACTCTGGTTTGGGATAGATTGTATGCATGCATTTACTTTTCAGTTTCTATATCTCTGCACTGTTGCATGGAGGTGTTTGTGGGTGCGTGTGTACAGGTACCTTAGGCTAATGCCTCCCATGTGTGTGATAGCCTACTCGGCGCTGGTCGCCAGCCCCTGGCCTATTGGAGGCGGGCTTGGGGAGTCGCGGCTCGAGCCCCGTTGGGTCGGGTCGTGACATCCACCCTCCTGGACACCACCACCCCACTGGACAACACTCCCCTAGACAACCCTCCCACACCCCTAGAACCCCAACCCTAGACATCCGCCCACTCTCCTGGACATCCCTCCAACCATCCTGGACTGCCTTCCACCCTCCCACCCCACTGGATAGCCCACACCACACCCCTAGACACCCCCACCTCACTGGACACCCCCTGATCAAAAACAGACAAAAACTCGACCAAAACTAGAGCAGAACCCACCCCACTGGACAACCCCCACCACACCCTGGACCCCCCACCCACTGGACAATCCCTATATATATAGTGTTAGGAGAGGAGGCACCGCCATCCCTCGGGGGGATGAACACCGCTAGAAGGTACTCATCACTCTCACAAGGGATTCTTGAGCTCTCAAAATGTTTCACCAATGCTATCTTCCCCTATAAACATCATTCATTCTATCAGTTGGATGCTACTATAACCAATGGAAATGTTGTCATGTGTGTCTAAAATACCTGAATCATGGCGGCAGAAATATCTAGGATCTTTTGGGAAAGGAAATGATGCTCCCAAGGCTACCCATTAGACGCATGAAACATCCTTCACATAGCCTTGGAGCTTATGATGTTCACATAATCATATCCTTTATTGCACCGTTTCCTCAACAACAACATAGACATAAATTCCATCAAATAAAAAACACTTTCAGAAGTAAAAAAATCAAGGAATATGTATCTCACATGATGTCAATGGGAAAGTATACAAAATTAAACAATGATGAAACACCTTCACCACAACCTTGGTTGTTCTCCTCCATGCAATGTTGGTCCAGGAACATTTCCATCATATCCTTCCTATCACCAATAAAAAACACAAACAACCCTATATTTGTTCAATCATCTAATTTGGGAAACTAAATAGTCACTGATGTGTACTTGTTGGGTATATTTCGGATCATTGCAGTTGTCTTCTTCACTCCCCTCTCCATCAACTGAACTGACACCCTCTTCCCACAATCAGGCTTTTTGTTAACATCATTTTCGGAATCTCAAGGGAGGCCTTGGGATCATCATTTTTATTCCCGCAAGATACAGTATATTGCCAGCACATAGATCCAGGTATTTTTGTCACACATGAAGGTGTTTCCCCTGGTTTTACTGGCATCAATGTGATATAATTAATGATGTTTACAGGGGAATAAAGAATTGATGAAACATTTTGAGAGCTCAAGCATCGCTGGTGAGAGCGATAAGTACCTTCCAGTGGTGTTCATCCCCCCAAGGGATGGCGACACATCCTCTACCACCCCCTGGATTGTCCCCCGCCCTCATCCCCTTAGACACCCTGAACACAGACACCCCACTGGACAGCCCTCCCACACCCGTGGAAAACCCACCTCACCCCACTGGACACCCCCTCACCCCTAGACACCCCCTCGACAACCCCCCACTCCCCTAGACAGCCCTCCCACTATCCTGGAAACACTCCCACCCCCCTAGACTACCCCCCACTCTCATGGAAACCCAGGACACCCCCACCCCACCAGAAAACCCCCCACACCCCTGGATACCCCCACCCCCCTAGACACCCCCACACCCTGGGAACTCCCCCCCAGACCAGAATCCATGCCAAAAAAACCATCATAAGTAGACAGAAACAAGATGTAGAGAAAAATTAAACATTCACATATATAACATACAAAACATACAATGTCAACATAAAAAAACTAAATCCAACCTAAATGACTACCAAATACACAATTACAATGACCATATTAAAAATTACATTTTACACTACAAACAACTATAATTCAATCAAACCTGTAAAATAATTTGACCATTCCACTTGTAAGTGTTTGACGTCTTGAGTACTATATGGTTTAGGGTCATCAAATAGTTCCAAATTTTAAAAATATTAGTTAGTGTGTATAATGAATAAATCAAATGAAATATTATGGTAATGTTTAAAAGAAAATCTTACCAGGTCAAAGTTCACAACTATTACTGTTGTTATTAATTCATACATAAATCTGAACATATAATAACCGCATTCGATGATGCCTTGTTTTTCATGACAATTTTTTTTTGAATGAGTGTAAATTAAATATATTATTTTTATGTAATAAATCAAAAAGTACAAATTATAATGGATATTTAACATTACATTTATATATTTGATCTTTTTAATCCTTTTCTTTGTGTTTTTTTGAAAGTAGACCAATCCCCTATTAGAAAATCATGTGTATGGGATAAATTTAAAATAAATTATAATATATGAATCTATTGAGAAAATGTATCTTACTTTTCCATAATTTTCTTAAAACATTCCATCACATCTCTATGGACAGAGCATATACTAGAAAGTGTTTTCTCCCTTGGGAAAAAACACCTAACATCCTATGATCACTGATAAAAGAAAATTTGAGGTTAGAGGTTTTTTATGATATATGATACTGAACTCTTTTATAGATATGTGTTTTATACCTCTCACAAAATAGGCATCATCCAACACGGTGTGACTATATTCTATTCAAATCATTCTTAAATATAAAGAATTCATTTTTCTTCATCTAATGCACGTGCTTTAGGGGAAATCAAATGTGGGTCCATGAATCCATATACATTTGTCTGCTCATTCTTCTCAAAAATTATATAAAGATACCTAATAAAAAACAGATGTCAGTAAAATTATTTAATAAATTTAATGCGGGGAAAAGGTGTTAATAATTACATGGAAAAAATTGGCACCCCATTGATTCCCAAGTTATCTCTAGTAACAAGCTCCATGTTATTAGTTTTCAAAATCCCCACAATTATTTCACATCCAAAAACATGAGCTTCTATTTGAAACTCATAATGATCCCCCAACAAATTTAAATATCTTGACAATCTATCAAGACTACTAGAATCGGTATCTGATGTCATAGTTATTTGTCTTTGTTGTTGTTAATACTGTATTTCTTTACCATTAATGTATTACTATTTAAATAGACAGAAAAATATATTAGTTTTTAAATGATAAATAATATTTAATAAAAATATAAAATAGAATATATAACATTCATACCTCTATGGTAATTTTTCGCAGAATTCTGGATGGAAAAATTAAAAAATGGCTGATACTATGTCCAACTATCATCACCTCACCGGTAGGTAATGGTACTCGAGATGATCTATATATAATATCATGTACAATGAAACAATGATTCTCTACCTCTAATTATTGATGAAGAATTGTATCTCATATACAATATACCTGCCCATATGAAACTATATGATGTTGAGGATCAACAACATACAAATTGAAATGTGTAGGAAGTTTCAGCGGAGGATTAGGATAAAAAATGGGGTTCACGGTCTGAGGATGGAGAGTGGGAGCTACTAGGGGAGGAGGAGGATAAATAATTGGGTCTGTAGGTGGAGGTGTAAGAGTTAGAGCTATAGTCTGAAATTATCTTTGCATGTCTACAAACATAGACTGTACCAACACTCTATTCTTTTCCTCCATCATTGCATTAATATTATGAACTTCAGCCTCCAAGGATTATATTTTTTTCATAAACACCCTCAACTTAAGTATTTGAAGAACATGGAAACACTTTTCATACCGATACACCTTCCAGATATCCTCGTACCCAACTAGGATGTTTGGGATTTCCCAATGCTTCAGATAAAATATCTTACCTCCTAACAAATTTAAATACCCCATGTGAGCTCTTCTCCTCAAGTGAATCATATATTAAATAATTGAAAATTTATTTAATGATTGAAATTATATGAGGAATATAGTTAACATAAATAAATATAATAGATATCTTACAATCCTCTCAGTTATGATTCTTAAATATTCCAAAATATATTTCCCTTTTTTCCCATCCGAGATCTCTTCCATTTTTTCATGTCTAGATAGAGGGGATTGAGGGGCCACCTATCCAAAGCTTAAAGACTTAGCTCTTAGTATTTGTAATTTTTCCACCATCATTTGTTCTTCCAATAATTTATACCCTCCCCGAGATAAACTATGTGGGTATACATTTTAAGATTGTATCTCTTGAGGAGATTTCATTTTCTATTGTTAATTATGAATAAGAAATCATTAAAAAACATTAATAAGATCATTTATAAAAGAATTATTATAAAAGATTACATTTCCCTTACCAAAAAATGAATCTTTTCTTCTAATATCATCAAATTTTCTCCATGTGTCTTCATATATGAAAGGATATATAAGAAATGGAATTTCATGACTCTTAAGACCAAAAATAAAATCATATGAGAGGGTTGATTTGAAATCCCTCCATCTTCTAGCAGCCATCTATAAGCATTTCTTCTTGACTCCTCCAGTGTCAGTAATATAACGTGTTATCTGATAGAGAAAAGGTTACACTTATTATTTATACTAGAAACATTTAAAGAATAGTAAAACAATAGAAAAATATCTTACCAAAATCATCTCCCACAAGAAAGAGATTATCACTTTGTCCACACTTCTCTAGTCATCATATGAAATTATTACTTTTCTCTATCCCTAAGTTGGTCAAAAATTTTAAAATATTTTGCATTTGGATCTCTAGGTATATCATCCTCATCAAACTCAATGAGTATCCTTTGATCCTGTGTACAGGTAAGAGATAATTTTGGTAAACGTGTGCACCCACATTTACCAAACCTTGAACTATTTTTTCGTAAATGGTGCACATGAGGATGATTTTGGAACATCAAGAGGAGCATGTGAATGTTCCTCCCAAGAGGTATGACTAATATTGTGATCTCTAGAATCATGTGGTTTATTAATTGATTGATCTATCATTATCCTTAAAATCAAATAAATTCAAAATTTAGTTCACAAATATAAAAATTCAAATATTATTATACTAATGTTAACATATAATAGAATATTTTACTATGTTACGTAATAGTAAACATTGTTAATATGGTAAACATGTTAAAAAATGGTAAAGATGGTAAACATGGTAAACATGGTAATCATGGTAATGTAATTTTCATTGAAAAAAAATAATAGATATATAATTTATGTAGTGGTAAACATGATAAAGTAAACTAAAAAAATTTAAATAAATAAAAACATATACTTATTTTTTTCAATACATGTTTTAATTATGAAAAAATATCCAATATCTAACATTTTATGAAAATAATAAATATATGCGAGAAAGGAAAAAATGTTATATGTAATTTTAGGAATGTACAAATGGATTTTACTCCCAAATTCTTTAATCGTGATTGGTCCTTATGGTACAAACCATGTCTTCTATATACTCATCCTTATGTTTTGTTAATCTTTCCATGGAATAAGGATCTCACAAAAAATAGCACCTTCATCAAGTTCATCATCACCAATATATTTTTTCCCTTGTAAAACAGCATCCCACTACATATCTGATTGTTCTACTTTATAGAAAATTTGTTTTTCATGTGTTTCCATTATAAAATAATCAGATGTGTTTTCCAATCTATTTAGATTAACAACTGTAATTCTAAATTCATTGGGTTTGAAAATATTATTACCGATAAAACATTTATAGTTAAAAACAACAAAATTAATTTTAATTTAATTAACCTCCAATATTTCATCAAGAACTCCATAATATGCACTTGATGTAGAATTTGGGTTTTTGTCTTTTGCACTAAAAAATGCATTGCTTCTACAAACACCAATACACCACTATTCTAAACTACCCCTCTGTTGTCCAGAGGTTTTGTATAAAATGTATATCCATTAATGTCATACCCTAACCATGTTATCATATTTAAACATGGACCACCCACTACCCATTTTAATAGACAATGAAAGGTCTTTTTAAACCATGAAAAAAATGTTTTGTTGTGCTTATTCAAAATCCTCATTTCTTTCTTCATATGATGACATTGTTTCAACTCATTAATATGCAATGTGATATATAATTGAACATAAGATATTTTATTCATGATATATAATTCTAACTTCTTCATCTATTCAGGTGATAAGGATTTGACATTCTGTACACTAATACCCTTTCCGTCATTATTAACTCATTCATGGCGAGATGGAGGCAAACCAATGTGTTGCGCCATAGCCATGTAGCCTGTACAGATCTCTGCAACCTCCTCAGAAATATACTTTTCAATAATGGAGGCTTCAGGTCGATATGGATTCTTAACATTACCCTTCAATATTTCCATATACATTTCAAAAAGATACATCCAATGAAGATATATAGGTCCAAAATGCTTTATTTCTCATACCAGTAGAATCATAACATGCACCATTATATATAAAAAAGTTGGAGGAAAATAAAATACAAATTGACAATGTATACAAATTTCATATTATTCCAAAATGTTCAAAGAATTCACACCAATCACCTTAATACAAATTTAATTGAAAAAATAACACAACATCATTATAGTCTTTCTAACATGGATGGGAAATATTCCATGCAATGAAACTAGTAGATGTTGTTGCATCATGATGTGACAATCATGATACTTCATACATATCAACATCAAGTCCTTCAATGAGATAAATTTTTTTTACATTTGAAGAATAATATTGGGGCACTTTGATATCATGACGACACTAAGAAAAGCTAATTTTCTCCCTCATGGATAATGTATGGAAAGCCGGGGGGATGAAACGTTCATCACAAATTAATTTTAGGAGATAACTCTGAATGTAATTTCATTTTTAGTAAGACTAATCTTGCATTCAACCCATATTTTGTCTTTCCTCTAATATCTAACAATGTTGCAATCAAACTATCACAAATATTATTCTCCACAGGCATTAAATAAATATTATGTTTATCATCATGGTATCTCCAATATGGTAGCTCAAAAAATATTGAAATTTTCTTCCAAATATTAATATCATTACCATATTTCTATGTATTTCCCAATTTCACATCAAGGTTTTACACCCTCTCAAAATAAAGATCATGGGAAAAAGGTTTTGGAGCAATATAAAATTATTGTGAGCCACTGAATTCCTTTTTTAGTCTTCTATAAGAGTGATCCATAGACAATAAATTTTGATGACCCATGTACACTGTTTTCATCCCATGATGCAATTAACAACATGAAGTTTGTTTCTCACAAATTGGACATGCTATATGCCCTTTAACACTATATCTAGAAAAATTTCCATGTGGTGGGAAGTCATTTATAGTGAACACAAGCACTGCATGTAATTGAAAATATCCAATTTTATAATAATCAAACACCCTAATACAATCCTCCCATAAAAGATTAAAATCACCTATCAAAGGTGACAAGAAAACATCAATATCATTGCCTGTTTTCTTCGAACTAGAGATCATTATACACAACATGACGTATTTGCGCTTCAAGGAAACAATAAGAGAGATGTTTTAAATTACCAATGAAACAGGCCATGAACTATCTGTGCTATTGAGTGTTTAGTATGGATTCATTCCGTCTGTGCACAACCCTAGTTTGAGATTTCTAATTTCATTTCCAAATGTAGGATTCTACTCACAATTTTATTCCATTGTAGACAATCAGCGGGATGACGTATTTTTCCAGCACATATCCACTCATCAGCATTCCATATTAACCTTTTTGCATAATGATAATTTGCAAATAATCTATTGAGATGATGAATTATTTGAAGATAACAAAACACCTTGGAAGGGATATTTGTAATCTGTACCTCATCCTGGGATTTTTATTTCACCTTATACTGTGATTTCCCACATTTAGGACACTCTGACAGAAATTCACATTCCTTCCTAATTATCATACAGTCATTCAGAAATGCATGTATTTTCTTATATCCCAATACCATCAGGAATAATATATTCATGGCCTTATAATGTGAATCTGGAAGATCATTATCTTTTGGAAAAATGTCTTTCCTCAATTTTAGTGGATATGTTAATCATCTATCAATCAATCCATGTTTCACCTTCAGGTTAATCAATCCTAACACTGCCAAAAAAACCATAAAATCTGTACAACCAGGATACAATGGGTTTTTAGCATCACCATATAGATGTGAAACTGTAGGTTCTATCTCAATTTGTTCTACTGTAATATCGCGAATCAATTATTCAATTCCATTGGAGTTACCATCTTGCAAATCATCATCTTCAGTAGATCTGACATTCTGTCTAGTTTCACCATGCCAAATCTATGGGTTGTAACTTAGATTAAAACCATGATAAATCAAATGATCTTTTATCTCTCTAATTTTCAACATCATTATATTCCAACATTTTAGGCATGGATAGAAAAAAAGTCACTTATTGGAACATTTCATTTAGAAAATTCCAAAGCAAAAACATCAACACCTTCCTCATATTTATTACTCATTTGATGTGTCGTAATCCAACTTTGACTCATTATTACCAATAAAAAATATCAACATTTTGCATACTTATATGATAAGAAAAATATATGTTTATATGAAAAATGTTATAATTTTAATGTAAAACAATTTTGAAATATAATAAAAATATTTTCATATTTAAAATAAATATGTTGGAAAGTGATTTTAAAAAGAAAATATAGTTAGATTTAATAGTTTTAAATTCATCTTGGATCAATTATTATCAATGATCACAAAGAATACATCATGCTGCAACTAGATACCAAATTTAATCTTCCATAAAAAATAAATATGAAGTATAAAAATTAATATATGTATACATTAACTGCTAGAAATTACACATATTCTTACTATTTGAACACTCAGGATAGCCCCCCCCCCAAGCCTCTGGACACCCCCTGGACACCACACCAACGCCCTTGGACACCACCACCAACCCCATGGACATCGCTAACCCCTTGGACACCACAATCACCCCCATGGACACCACCACCACCCCCTTAGACACCACTCCCGACCCCCTTGTAGACCCCCTAAACATGACCACCTCGTTGGACAGCCCCCCACCCCACCCCACCCCACCCCATGGACACCACCCACCACCCCCATGGACAACCCCTAGACACCCCCACCCCATTGGATAGCACCCCACCCCTCAGGAAAACCCCTCAACCCTATAGAGAGCCCCCCCCCCCCCACACCCCCCGGGACACACCCCACCCCTCCTGGACACCCCCCACCCCACCCCCACCCCCTTGGAAACCCCAAACCCTCCGGACAGCCCCCAAAACCCTTTGGACAGTCCACCACCCCCTTAGATAGCCCCCATACCCCCATAGACATCCCCCACCCCATTCTACACCCCACCCCCTTGGACCCCCCCCCCCCCCATCACACACACAAACCACTGGGATACCCCCCCCCCACAACACACACACACCTCTATAGACACCCTAGACACCCCCAAGCCTTTAAATATCCCCTGGAACCCTCTGGACAGCCCCCACCCATCTGGATATCCCCCCACCCTCTGACAACCCCACACCCCTCTAGACACCCCCCCCCCCACTTGACACCCCCTACCCCTTGGACAGCCCACTCACCTCCCTAGACACCACCCCCACCCCTGGACACCCCTATCCCCTTGGAAAGCCCCCTCACCCCTCGACACCCCCCACATCAACACCCCAAACCCCCTTGGATAGAACCCACATCCCCCCCCCCACAACACCCCCTAGAACACCCCTCGAACATCCCCCACACCCCCTTGTACACCCCCAACACACTTTGACAGGCCCTACACCCCTTGGAAACCACCCCCACCCCCTAGACACCCCCACCCCCACTAGAGAGCCCCCACCCCCTCAGCATCCCCCACCCCTCGAGCCACCCACCCCACCCCCTTGGACTCCCCCACGCTTCCTGGACACCACCCACCACACCCCACTAGACACCCCCACTCCCTTTAGAAACCCCCTCAGACACGCCCCAATACCCTCTGGGCAGGCCCACCACCACCTTGGATAGCCCCCCCCCCCCCCCCCCCGACAACCGCCACCGCCTTTGACCCCACCCCCACACCCTTCGACCCCACCCCCCCCCCCCCCCCACACACACACCCATGGACTCCCCCAACCTCCATGGACACCATGGACTCCCCCAACCCTATGGACATCCTCAAACCCTCTGGAAATCCCCTGAACCCTCTAGACAGCCACCACCCCATGGATGGCCCCCACCCCTCTGGATATCCCCAACCACTTGGACACCCCATACCCTATTGGACAGAAAACCCACATCCCTAGACACCACCCCTACCCCCTAGACAAACGTATCCCCTTTTGCATCCCCCTCAGCCCACCTAGAACACCCCCACCCCCTTAGACACCCTCAACGACCTCAGACATCCCCCACACCCCCTTGGGCAACACCCCCCACCCTTGTGACATCCCCTACACCCCTTGGACACCTCAACCCTGTTAGACAGCCCCTGCACCCTCTGGACACCACCCCACCCCCTTTGACACCACCTAGACATCCCCACCCCACTGGACAACCCACTCAACCCCCCTGGACACCCACATCCACTTGAAAAACCGCCTCTTCCCCCACCCCACCCACTTGGAAACCCCTTTACCCACACACACAAATAAATAGAACACACAAAAATCATAAACTTGCAAGATATCACTTCCATAGGATTATTTTACATGAAAATAATTTATCATGGTATAAATGACCAATATGAAACATACCCACATAGCACGAACAATGAAAAATAACATCTCAAAAAATTAATTTTGGGTATCGTGGAAAATAAAAACTGAAAACGAGTCGTGGGATGATTACATGATTGTATTGAGTCAGCCTGGTAGATCTGATGATAATAGATATGAAGAATTATGTTGGAAAAATGAGGCTGTAGGGAACAAATTCAAATAATCCTTTATAGTTCTATCGCAAGAGAGAGATGAGTCACAGGTCACCCAATCAAGGAAAATAGAATGATTGAATATAGGGTGTGATAAATCATTTAAAATATTTAGCACATTAGTTATTTAATAACATACATGGTAAACTAATTTTTTAATGTTTATAACATCAGTTGTTTAAAAACCGATGTAGAAAACAATTTATCATTTCATTTATAAAATAACCGATGTGATAAATGTCACATTGTCACATAGGTTATCAACATAAACAATGTGATAAATAGCTGAGATTAGCTTTATTAAGTCAGTTTTTTTATAACCGGTGTGATAAAGAGATGATCGTTTCTTTATCACATCAGTTATTTTATATTTCACCTGGTAAAGCGTGCTAGATTCGACTTTCACATCAGTTATACAATAACCGAATTAAAAAAGCTAATCTCTGTATATTTTACGTCAGTTATAAAATAACTATCATAAAATATAGATTAGGAATGATATATCACATAATTTATAAAACAAATGACGTGATATAATGATTATTAAAGCTTTTCACATAGGTTATATAAATCCAATGTGAAAAATGCCGACGTGTTAAACATTTTTTTCACTAGTGTTAGGGTTGTACGGTGTGATGCGGGATTATTTCCCCATTCACATCAGGTTGCTCATCATTCCATACACATCCCTGGATGAGATACCTTTCCCCCATCTTCATCCTTATTGTCATGATGTGAAACTGCACCGAACCTCTATAACTACGTGTTACTTTATTCCCATCCTCATGGGATTCATAAGACATCCTGAACATCTAGTCATCGGGCCCAGCACCATCTCATAGATACCTACCTATTATTTTGGCCCCTTGTACCATGTTCTTATAGAAGAGGGGGATATAGTGTGGTATTGGATTCATCCCACATTCATGTTGGGTTTATAACAACCACTCCATATACCTCTCTCTCTCTTTACTGTCCTCCACTCTCTTACCCTACATTCATCTTTTTCAATTGGCTTCCCTTAAGTCGGGTCCCCCATCCCTCTTCTGTGATTCACTAATTGGACCATGAGTACTCTAGTCTAGATCCTGGATTATCATATTCTATGTGTACATGCTTTCACAAACTTTTTAGGCCTCATGTTCATTTTCATTTGGGCTTCCATTTTCTTTCACACCCAAAGGGACCCTCAAATGTCATGGATGTTGGGCCTAAGAGATATTCTACCATTACGGGCCAATGTCCTTGAGGATTTCAGACAAAAAATCAATTCATGTCCTACCTTTCAAATATGGTTAGTGGTCGATGCTCATTTGTTGTTCCCAATTCAGGACATATAGTATGAATGTTGTGTTTCGAATACGGTCAATAGTTATCCTCCATCATCACACCAGCCCCTTATATCCTTGAATGTTGGTTACATTATTCACATTATTTTCCACCCCATCATGTCTAAATGAAATTTGGAAACTCTTGAATCTATCATTCTATATTCATTTTCACATTAGGAGGAAAAAAGCCAGAGTGAAGGCCTCATTTGGGGCTCCACAATGACATCCCTTTGGCATCCATTCCATATATTGTAAGAAACCTCTTCCACCATTGTTTACCACACTGAGTTTGACTCACGTGGGATTAGGGATTGGGTTGAGGTCTGTACATACATAGAATGATTCTGCTTCTCTATGGCTGAGTTTAAAGACCTTAAACTAAGATCTATTTTAGAACTACATACACTTCATTTCAATTCCCATGGGATCTGTAGGAACACCCCGACAGCTTGTCTTTGTGTCCATCGTGAGTTCCACTAAATTATCTCTTATGTTCTGCCTTCTGGGCTCTAATTCTTATTAGACCGCAAGACATGGTGCATGTGGGCTTATTCCCTCATTCAAGTTGGGTTTCCAATAGTCTCACCATATACGCCCATTTCATGGAGTTATCCCCTACAACTTCATTTCCCACATGAAATTAAACTGTATGTTGTCCTGCACGACATTAAAAAGAACCTCTAAGAACTATGTATGGCTTGATTCCCATTTCCATGGGATATGTAGGAACACCAAGAAATCTTGTCTTCGGGCCTATCTCAACTAGGAGATAGCCTCTCTTATCCCATATCTTCTAACCCTTTCTGGCCCCTATGTATGAGGTATCCTAATTGGAATCACACATGGTATGATGTGTACCTTGACCTCATTCACCATGAGTATGCTTAATCACACAATGCATATTCCTTCTGGATCCTCATCTCTCCCATAATTATGTGAGACATTTGAATTTAAACTATGATGCAAAGTCCCACATGACATTAAACTGTTACATATATTCCACATGATGTTAAAGTGCATAGATGGTCCCATCACATGACCCTAAACTGTGACATTATCTTCCTGACCGCACGACAAAAACGGCACTGCACCATGATATCCTCACTTGAGGGGTTATCATGCTTGGCATCGGTCACACACCATACCCTTTGTTAATGATATCATGTGTCTTGATTCCTATGGAAATTCCTAGACTTTCTATCAAAGAACCATAACATAAAAAACATTAATCCTAAAGGATAAACAAGATCTATCAAATACCACTTCATTCAGTGCAAGGGCCAATCCCACACAACCTTATTATCTCGGACACTGGTATCCCACCTTGTCTATTTTATATTTACATGTGGCATGATTCTTATCCTCATGGGATTTGTTGGAATGCTTTTGCACTTTTCCTTGGGCCCAACCTAACTTTCATTTTGGGTCCCTCAACCTAAAACCTCCCTAAGGAATACATGGTGATCTGGAATCCAAGTCCTCATTCATGTCAGGTATTATAATTGCCTCACCATGTGTCTCCCATGTTCCCTACCATCTATAGTCTGAAATCTAAAACCTTAAACTAAGATCTCTTCCAGAACTATGTATGGCTTGATACCTATCCTTATGGGATATGTTGGAATGCCCAGACACATGGTCTCTGGGTCCAGCCCCAGGTATCAAAAAACCTATCCTCTCTCTTTTGGCCCCTCATCCGGAACACTTTTGGGAACGTGTTGTGTAGCAAGCACCTCATGGTTTCTCATTCACGTCTGGTTGTCAAAGTCTCATGCCATGTGCGTCACATGCCTTTTTTCAGCCTTGTATGAGCATTATGACCCTAAACTAAGATCTCCCTTTGAGAAATACCTGTCTTGTTTTGTCACATCTCCACCATGCGCACAATCCATTGAATCAATCTCCCCTTAATGGACCATCCTAGGACCATTAATTTGGGATGTGTGAAACATCAGGACCCTTTTCCATGAAGGGGTACTCAACTCCCTCTATATGATATGTCATACTATATTACGCAGATGAGTTGTGGCAATTTCTTAAGTGTTGAATTTTTATAGGGATATTCCATAATTCCATGTCCATGCTTCATGAGCCCGTTTTTTGAATCTTCATCCTATTCCACATCTGAAGAGACCACATATATAGCCTAGTCTCATGCCAAAATGTCTTACCTACTGACTTGGGCCATCGTCCGTGAGGACCATGGATGATATTTTTGACGGGTTCTGCGTTTCAAACATGGTCAGTAGTCGACCCTCATTTTTCAGTACCCATTCAAGGCTAACACGATATGGATACTGTGTTTCAAATATTGTCAACAGGTGTCCCCTATCACCACACCACCATCATTGTGGTCCATATCTCAAGCATCATGATTCACATATTTCCACTTCCTTATGTTTAAGTGGTATTCTAATATACTCATATTTACTCCTTTGCACATCTAGGTGTGTCATATAGGCAGATCAACATCAGTGGGATGTCATTCACCTTGTGTCCCATCACCCCTGACATGTATCGTCTTGTGCTAGGAAAGTCCCTACTCCTTGTTTCCCACATCGAGCACAACTCATGTTGGTTTAGTAGTTCTAGTAGGATGTGAACTGATGCATCCTAGCCATGCATGATTTTTATCATCCCACATGATTATAAACTGTTCCTTCACAACTATGTATGTCTTAATTCTCATCCTAATGGCGTGCGTGGGAATGTCTAGGAACCTTGCTTTGGGCCAACCTATGTTTCACTTTTTCTATATTCTTTAGGGATACGTGGCATGGTGTAGACTCCTTATGCCATCATTCATGTTAGGTTTATAGCTACCAAACCACATATTCCATTATGGGGATCTCGCCTTTCACTCCCCATACTATTGTATGATGTTAAACCACACGATTCCATATTTCCTCAAGGCATGACACTAAACGACGGTTCTACCCAGAACAAGTTCGGGATGCCCCATGTTAATCCTGGGATGCACCATATCCCTTGTCAGAGATGATTTCACCAACCAACTATAGTCTATGGCCATGTTGTGTTTCAAGTACTACATTTGGCTTTATTCACATCCTTTTGGTATATGTAGTGATGCCCAAGAATTTCGTCCGGGGACGAACCCTAGGGTGATAACCTTTCTGCCCCTCAGTCCCAATCTTGGTCTAGGCAGCATGACCATTAAACTATGTGAATTTTCCTTACTATACAACATTAAACAATGTATCTATCATCCATATTGGTATGATCTAAAATATCATATCATTCCAGGTACATACAAGATAGGTCATTTGTGTATGTATGTTTGATCCCTTATCATATAGATATTCCAACCTAATGTGTTTACACCATAGTGGCATGATTTAAAGATTGTTGGACTCTAATAGAACAACTCGCACTCCACGCTTTGTGTGCCCTTTATTCAGAACCTCATCCTCTGTCACATCTTAATAAACCCCCTAAAATTATGGATGCTCACCCCATGGCTCGCCAACTATCATGGGCCAATGTTCTTGAAGACAAATGGGTGACATTTCAAGTCAGGCCTCGTGTTTCAAACATTGTCAGTGTTTGGACCTCATTTGTTATCCCTATTTCTGGCTAACAATGTAAGGATACTTTCTTTTGAATGTGTTCAATAATAATACTTTATTGTCATGCCACCCCCATAGTGTTCCAGATTTTGGGTATTGTGATTCACATTTCCCACTCCCCTCTGTTTAGATTGATTCTAACACCCCTGGCATTACCCCCCTCATGAAATAGAGAACAATGGGAAAAGTAGTTCAGCTATCCAGAGATCCATGTTCTCATGGTGTGACCCCTCTCTCTTTTATGATTCTCCCAAATGGTGATTGATGACCCATTTTGATCCCCTCACACTTTCTACTGTTTGGAACTCTTTTATATGTGAATGTTATCCTATTATCTCTCATTTCCCGCACCAATCATAGATCACATAGGCTTGTAGATTTATTTGGATATTTTCTCAATGCAATCAAGGTATAATGTACCCCAATTCATGTGTTTTCCTATGTTATTTCCTCATAAAACGGTCTACCTTTCCCTCCTTGTCCTCATTAGACCCCATTCCTTGGAGTGCATTTGTTGACACTAGAAAACACATCCATAAAAATTCTAAAATGCACCCATAAATGTTCCAAGAGCATGTCCCATTTTCTAATCATCAATTTGATAGGTTGTAGAGCCCGAATGGAGTTACAGATTATGAGTTATGGACATTTGATGTTGGGAGGGAAAATAGGTTTGTAGCACCCGATCACGAAGCTCCCCCAACCGTGGAGCAAGGAGTCAAGATTCTCTATGAACCCCTTTGATTTTCACGAACCCTCCATGAAGTGAGGGGGTGGGATTATCAGTGAACCAATTTTGACGATTGAAAACCTAGCAAGGAGCAAGTAGGTGGGATGCTCCATGAACCCCTTTGATATTCATGAACCCACCGCGAAGGAAGCTTTGGCTTCTGCCAAGCGATCATGGATTCATAGTTCCTCCCCCATATAAATACCCAGTTGACCTCCTTTTGTATAGTTGGTTATGCCACCCCTTGGGTAGCTGATATCTCCCAATACATGGATCTCTTGAGCTCCGTGAGTCCATTCTCCATGAGCATATTCCTTCACAAAGCCGCTCCATGAGACCATGCTCTACGAGCAGCCTCCTTCCCGAAGCTGCTATGTGACTCCATGCTTCGCGATCATCTTCCTTCATGAAGTTTCTCTGCCAAACCATTCTATACAAGTAGCTTGTTTCGTAAAGCTGTTTCGCGAGTCCATTGCGAAGGTTCTTCTCTAGACCCCATGTTCTACGAGCCCCTTTTCTCCGTGAAGCTACTTCTCGAAGACATATCCTTTGCAAGGCTCCTAATCATAGTCTTATGGTATAAAAATGTAATATTACATTGAAAAATAGTATAAAAACAACATTTTCACAAACATATTAACAAATAAAACTTAAAATAATTAAAAAAATTCTCATAGTTCATGTTTTGAAAACTCAAAATTCTAAACAACATATTTTGAATAAAAATATTTTCCTGCTTTATGGTGTGAATAATATAAATCACATATATATTTTTTTGTGATAAAAAAAACATCTCCTAATATATATTATTAACAACCCAAATCCTCAGACTTTATGTCTTGAACAAATAAAACCTCCATGCTATATAAAGAGTATAAAAAAATTCACACTCTTTTTTGTGAATGAACAAAATTTTCATGATTCATGTTATAGATAATGAAAATATCCACAAGTAGCATCCATGTATCACTAGATGTAAATTAATAACCAATTAAATATAGGTGATATAATACTAAACCCACAATCATCCAAACATATAGTTTTCAATAAAAAAAACAAAATATCAATTAAAACCGTGGGATATAAAATGGGTCTTAAATAATATATCTTAATAACCCAAAAAAGGAAAATTAATTTTTTTTAATCATCATGTTTTTATCAGCAAAATTGAACTCACGAATGTAAACAGATTAGAAGAAAAAATCAATAACCATAAGTTGAAATTTCATAAGAACATTTTTATGATGATTCATTAAAGAGTAGCTTCCACTAATATTAATATTTCAGATATAAATAATAAAATTATTGTCAAAACCTAAAATATTTTTTGGAAATAACTTTTATAAATACCATAAAAAAAGATGTTAATATTACATTTAATAGTCTATTTTTAATAGGCAATGTGAACATATTTTTGAATAAATTTATATTAAAAATAATAATAAATATTAAAATATTTGAAATTCATTATTATAATCAAAAAGAAATATGGATTGGATGATAAAACAATTCATTTGAAAGGATGGAAAACCATTTGGACACAATCAAATACCATTGTCAAAACCACAAATCAAAAAAGTTTAAATAAAAAATACATTTTTTTAAAATGAATAAAGGGGTTTACAAGGATAATTACAAACAAAAACAATTTTAGTTTCCACTAGGTAAATGGTAACATTGGAAAATTGTAAAAACAAGGATAACGATAAAAATCAAATAAAATATATAGGAATTATACATAACAGAATAATATATTTAGAAAGGAACATGTATTTAGTCTGAAAAATAATTTTAGAATAAATAAAAATTAAAATAAAAAACAAAATCATTATAGGGTAATTTATTTATGTATTGAAATATTTTAATTTAAATGGTGTGTTTATGACTGAAAAATATTGAGTCAACAAACCCTCATACAACATGAGGATCGTTTTAATCAAATTATCTTGAAAGAGAGGGTTATAACATAAATTTAATTTACAAGAATAAAAAGGAAATTCATGATATAATATCTTAAATAGGTATTTAATAAACAAAATAATTTTATATTGGTATATAATAAAAAAAATACCTACATGAAAATAATTTTAGTTTAAACCCTCAGTAGTTTTTGTAATTTTTTAGTTAAAACTCAACAGGAAAAATAAAATAGAATAGATAATTGAATGAAATAAAATAATATATAATTCTAAAAAATTAAATAGAATTAGTGAACCCTTTTAAGAAAAAATATTGTTAATAACAATGGATTTGTCTCCTGAAATTAAATATGAGACATCAAACTCTTTCTTTGGAACTAATTCACTCTTCACATGCACTAAACTTCATCGAGAACATTAGTTTTTCTTGTAATTATCCTTGGAAATGAGTGACTTATGATAAATAATGGTCTATAGAATATTTTTAATATTATATATTTAAGGTTTGAGTAATGTTGTATACATTTCAGAAGAGTATTTGAAGGATAGGCGAGTCTTGAAGTGGGTCAGTGTTACCCTCTATTTGTGAAAGGAATGATTTTTTGGAAGTAACCATTAAAATATGAAAAATTAATTTTTACTATTATAAGTTCAATTGATCAATAAAAGACAATAGGGTAGGGAAAGTGTGTTGAGGTATAGATTTTATTTATGCACTAATTTTTGAGACAACCATTACTATTTTTATTGAATTTCTTGGCACCAGAAAATGCGTCCCTAAATTTTTTCAAATGCTCCATTAAATGATCCAAGAAAGTATCCTATTTCGTAATCTTCGATTTGATATGTGGTAGAGCCCGAACTATGTTACGGATTAGGATTGATGGACATTTGATGTTGGGATGGAAAACTAGTTCACGAAGCCCATTCGAGAAAGCTCCCTCCACCGTGGAGCAAGGAGGTGGGATGCTCTGTGAACCACTTTGATGTTCGCAAACCTACATTGATGTGAGGAGGTAGGATGCTCTATTAACTCCTTTTGATGTTTTCAAACCCTCCATAGAACAATGTGGAAGGATGATACGTGAACCCCTTTGATGTTCGGGTACCTACCGTGGAGAATGCTTTGGCTTTTGCTGAGCGAGCTCTGCTTCACGGCACCTCCCCCATATAAATACCAAGCTCACCCCCCTTCATACAGATGGTTACTCCACCCCTTGGGTGGTCGATCACTCTCATTTTGTGGAGCTCCTGAGCTCCTTGAGGCCATGCCCCACAAGTAGCTTCCTTCACAAAGCAACTCCGTGAGTCCATGCTCAGCAATCAGCTTTTTTCACGAAGATCCTCCACAAGTCCATGCTCTGTGAGCATTTTCCTACACAGATCTACTTCAATATTCCATCGTGAAGGTGCTTCATGAGACACCATGTTCTAATACCCCCTTTTATCCATGAAGCTACCTCACAATGACCTATCCATTGCGAGGATCCTACCTTCGCGCCCATCGATCCATACCTAAGGGGCCACGCCCCCGCACCCCCACTCGGGGTCACTACCGCGCTACGGTCCCCATCCTCTGGGCTGGTCCCTTCCCTACCATCACAGACCCCCATGAACAATGGTGACTCACACAATGAAAATATCAGGCTTGGACATCCGGAATATCCATTGCAACCTTAGGCACAACCACATTTCCCCCATGGCCTACCATGATTTGAGATACTCTTCCACACACTCTGAAACACCTTGAGTCAGCATATTCCTCTTAGTCTATTTTCAATTTCATAAGTAGAGATTACCATCATCAATCCCCCCATGTACCTCGTGTTGAACCATTCCTCAAGAAACTCATCCAAACCCAATCATCTGACTCCTATTAAAGGTTGAACCAGAAATGGCTATCTTTCTTAAGTCACCACACAATCCTTTTCTAGGTGCCTTCTACGTAATAGACTAATCTACATGACATTAAACTATATTAATATTTATTTGAAAAACATAGGATGCATCTTACTCAATATAATAGATGATTTGTGCACCAAGCATAAGATGCAAATAGTTTTATCTACATTACTTTAAACGGTTGTGATCCCTATATGACAAACATATGAAGCCTCTTACTAAATACAATAGATTCCTTGTGCATGAAGAAAAAGATTCCAACAGTCCTCTATACATGACTATAAACTTTAGTATTCCCTACATTAAAAATATAGGATGACTCTTTCTCTAAACGAGAGATCCCTTGTGCTCCAAGAAAAAGATGCCAACAGTCCTCTCTACATGACTTTAAACAATAGTAATATCTACGAGTCAAACATAAGATGCCTCTTTCTCTAAACGAGAGATGCCATATGTTCCAAGCATAAGATGCCAATTATAGAATCCCGCCTTTTTATAACATAAACTTTCATTACATTACACAGAACATAGGATCTTTAAGGTTTAGTGTCTTGTAAACTAGGAACATAATACATGAAAAAAACATAAAACATTTTTCTTAAACACTTGAAAGGCTTCCCCTTATGTTCATGCTAGGTTCATTACTGAATCTCATAACCTAGGGACATACATAAAAAGAAAGGGTGACAAAAAGGCCCAGTAAGGGAAACAAGTTGAACATTTTACCTGTGAACTTGAGATACTTCAATAAGGACATTAAAAGAACCTTAAGGAATGAGAAAAGAAATTATGAGGCATATCATAATAAAAATAAAATTTTCATAACTTGAAGATGTTTCTACAATATTTAATATTGACAATCATTACGTTTCACCAAGGTCCATCCCTAAGGTGTCGTTAAAAATTACCAAGGTTATTCACCAAGGCATCGTTAAAATGGTCATCTTTAGAGATTACGTCTTTACCCAATGCATTGGAGCGCTATCAGGGCGCACCCTTAAATTTGCATTTAATATCATGTGAGCCACATATATAATCATCAAACGTTTCATAAATAACCCATATAGCAAAAAATAAATGTGTTTCATTTCATAATCATAACGTTTTAAAAACTGCTTTAAAGACATGATCTTTACGTTACTTTAAACCCACGGAAAGGGAAAGCGTGTATCATGTATGTAAATCCAAGAATTTAAAATAGAACATTTTTATATATATGTGAATACCCCTGTAGAAATATAAGCATTGAGTATTCACTCTAAAACAGAAAATAATTTTGAGAAAAGAGAGGCATTTTGAGACCAAAATTCTTCAGCATAACGGCTATGTTACAAGGTTATAGAAAACTTTGAAAAGGGAGGGAACATGGGTCGAACAATCATAATTGACCCATAAAACAGTAGAGGAACATAATAAGAATTATATATGGACATGGTGATGCAATTTCAAGGACATACCATTTGAAATGAAAAACATGGAAGAAAGATAAAAAATTGATTTCCCTTATTAAAATTCAGCAGCCTAACGGCGTCACTTAAACTTCAACAAAAATGAATTGAACAGATCAAATAGGGTCTCTTATCATATGATCATAATAGATCAGTATTATAGATATATCGATCATAGCCCAACATAATAAAAGGAACTTGAAAGATTTGACATGAAAATCGAACTTGAAAAATGAGAAAGGTGAAAGAATCCCTTAAAAATTCGGCAGCCTGACAACGTCACTTAAACTTTCATAAAACGAAATGATGAGAGTAAGAGGGAATATCTCATCATATAAACATTAAAGGGTATGTAAGAGGAATATAAAATAACATCCTCTCACGTAATAACATGGAGCATAAAAGGAATGACATAAAAGAGATTACATGAAAAGAAAGAGAGAGGTCGGATCCCTTACCTTAAAACGTGACTCTTGAAACTCAATGTTTTGGACCTTGAGGGCTTGGGGGCACCTTGGAAGGACTCCTTGGGAGGTAAGGAGACCAGAACTTCGTTGGGGGAGAGTTGGGAGTGAAAAACAAAGGAGTAATGGGTGGGTATTAATAGGGAAAGTGAGGGGACAAGGCATTAATGGGCAATGGACACCTCATTAGTGGTTTTGGAAAAACCATGGGCATGCCCATGGTATTTTCCCATGGTATTGACAACATGGGACACCTCATACCTTATCTTACTATTAAAAATTCGACCGTATTGTATATATACTTAATACATCATCTAATGATGTCATTAGACACCCGTAAATTAAAAACTGTATTTTCACTATTCATCGAGAATTCAACTTTCTCAGAATAATCCCAAAATTTCACCATAACCAAATATCAACGCTATGATTACAAATATGAAATCCATTTTATAAAAATAATTTTCTAAATATTTTTAATTTAATTTTTAAATAAAAACACTATTCACCAAAAATTCATGTTTTCATAAAAAACCCCAAAAATTACCATAGCATAATATCAGTGCTCTGAGTTCAAAAATGATATCCGTTTTATAAAAATAATTTTCTAAATATTTTTTATTAAATTTTTAAATAAAAAACACTATTCTCCCAAAAAAATAATACTTGAATAATAATTTATGAAACCGTTATTTAACCATTTTATTGAATCACATTACTTAATCAAGTTGCCTAGATTATATTAATACTTTCTTTAAGTGAGATTACTAATCCATTTGGTCACATTACTAATCCTAAGCGTAAAATCACTATTCATAATTTACTATTCATCAAAAATCAAGTTGATCTTATTAGACTCGAAATTTCGTAGTGAACATAATTGTAGAAGACCATTTTTCGAAAATCATTACACATTTTTATTTATTTAAGGTTTACATAAACATTTTTAAAATATCCTTTCTCTAAAATTTATCAAAAACATGCATACTATATTTATCTGGACATTTGAAAATTCATAAACTTCATCGTAAGAAGAAATCAAATTTTTATTTAAAACAAAGGATTACACAAGGAAATTACGGTCTCCTTACATAGCCCCTTATCACAACATCATAGGACCTAAGTGTAAGGTGTGCTAAGGTGAGAGAATCTGAGGGAGGCTCTGCCAACATCGCACGAGTCGTAATTTCTATTAGTTTGAACTTCTCACGAAGGCGATCCCGTTCTAGATTCACACGATGAAGTTCAGCTTGGGTTTGGTCCAGAGCAAAGCCCAGTGGTGCTACCTCCTTCCCAAGTTCTGTTAGACGGGCTTCGATCAGTCCAAGACTACTGGGTGAGGCCATCGAATCTTCTTTCTATATTAATTAACCAAGATTTCTTGTATTTAGAGATAGTAATCAAAACATTTAGTTTCCAGTGGTTATATTGACCAATGGTCAAATAATAGTCAAAACCCACCAGTCTCATTTTAATTATACTCATGTTATCAAATGAAACATTTTTGTTCAGTATAATAATAAAATAAAATAACACATAAAATTAGGAAATAAGATTTATTCAAAATTTCGGGTCGTTACAATCTTCCCCCCTTAAGAAATTGCGTCCTCGCAATTTTTAAAATTGGGTTTTGAAATTTCATTGAAAGTCCCACATCGAAAAAGGAGTCAGTAAAACTATTACTTTAAAAGAATGAAAGGGAAGTACAAAGGTCACCAGAGTTAACCCATACTAGGATTCCATGGAGGAAGACATGGACATGGAAGAAAAAAAAGGGTCAATTTCTAGGGGAGAGTGATAGAGAACATTATTAGGAGAATGTTAACCATCAGAAAATCCCCAACTTATGATGTGTATAAACGGTCATTGATTACCATGTAGGAAACGTAAACCAACAATGTTTTTGTTTCACGTTCCTTTTCATAATTTTTAGGAATTCATTTACAACATAAAACAAAAACATAAGAAAATATACCTATCTTCATGTAGAGTTTCATCCTTTAATAAGTTTCTACCCAAAACTAATCTTTTCTCCAAATTATGAGCATTCAAAACTACTTGGTCTCATCAAAACACAAGAATCATCTTCATAATCCACCAAAGATTAACTATCTATTTCTTCTATCTTTAAACATTATCCCAAAAACAGAAAGGGTAAGGTAAAACAACTCTTCAAAAAGAAATAATCCCATAGGAATGGAAACTACTTTTAAATCATCAAAGTTCCATGGTACTACCCAAAGTTCATCATAGTCCATTCCATAAATAACTGTCCTTAAAAATCCTCAAAATAAACCAAACTAAGATTGAAACCAAAATACAAGAAAGATTTGATAACATAGTCTTCCAAGGTAAACTTTATCATTCATCTCCAAACAACATCAACCACTCCTAACATCTTATAAAAAAGTAACTAAACTAAACATATTTACCCCATGATAGGTTAATAATTTCCATAAGTAACCTAAATTACTATAATTACACCTTAAATTTATCGATTCTTCAAAATATAAGTCATCCCTACTCTTCAATGAAAATATCGTAGTAATCTATTTACCTCAATCATATAGGGTCCCCAAAATAGTGAACATCTTAGAAAATAATAATCATATTTTAATCCCCTAATCATTCCTGTCATATTAGTATGTTAATCGTCGCATTTCCTATCACATTGGTTGTTTGGACATGTTCTTCCATTTCCCACCATTAACTATGAAGAGAAAGCATAATTAGGGGCTTAATTACTTAGCCAATAATCATGAAAAGAAACTGAAAGCATATAAGGATAACATGTAGAAGAAAAGTATACCCTAACTTGTGATCCCCTAGGTTCCCATATAGGTTATCCATGATCATATATTCTTTTTTGAATCTTTATTTTATTTTATCTTTGTTCCTTTAACAATGGTTCATACTAAGCTTATGAATTTACCAAAGCATATCCCCTGGGAGTGTTGTAACCAAGAGTGCAGCAAGGCCCATTGTCATGTACCAGTTCCCGTTCAAGTCTAGCTCAAAGCGTTGTTTTCAGGTTTTACCCCTATGTACATCTATGCCAGAGCCACCTCTACCTGCTCATATCCAGAGAGGGATGTATTTGCTTGGCAACCCCTTACTCAATATTCACCAAAATACCAGGAAGATTTCCTATTTTTTTAACTTTTCTATAGGGTTCTTCCTAGAGTTTTCATATCCTAATTTCCACAAATATCTAAACCATCCTTTGATACCAATTATAGCATCCTGGATTTTTATAACATAAACTTTCATTACATTACACAAAACTGAGGATCTTTAAGGTTTAGTGTCTTGGAAACTAGGAACAAAATAAATGAAAACAACATAAAACATTCTTCTTAAACACTTGAAAGGCTTCTCCATAAGTTCATCCTAGGTTCATTACTACATCTCATAACCTGGGGACATACATCAAAAGAAAGGGTGAGAAAAAGGCCCAGTAAGAGAAACAAGATGAACATTTTACCTGTGAACTTGAGATACTTCAATAAGGACATGAAAAGAACATTAAGGCATGAGAAAGAAATCATGTGGTATATCATAATAAAAATAACATTTTCATAACTTGAAGATGTGGCTACAACATTTAATATTGTCAATCATTTCGTTTCACCAAGGTCCATCCCCATGGTGTCGTTAAAAATTACCAAGGTTATTCACCAAGGCGTCGTTAAAATGGTCATCTCTAGAGATTATGTCTTTACCCAATGCATTAGAGAGCTATCAGGGCGCACCCTTAAATTTTCCTTTATTATCATGTGATCCACATATATCATCATCAAATGTTTCATAAATAACCAATATAGCATAAAATAAATGGGTTTCATTTCATAATCATAACGTTTTAAAAACTGTTTTAAAGACATGATCTTTACGTTACATTAAACCCACGGAAAGGGAAGGCGGGTATCATGTATGTAATTCCCAGAATTTAAAATAGATCATTTTTATATATATGTGAATACCCCAATAGAAATGGGTGCTTTGTGTATTCAATCTATAACATAAAATAATTTTGGGAAAAGAGAGGCATTTTGAGACGAAAATTCTGCAGCATAACGGCTATGTTACAAGGTTTTAGAAAACATTGAAAAGGGAGGGAACATGGGTCGAACAATCATAATTGACCCATAAAACAGTAGAGGGACAGAATAAGAATTATATATGTACTTGTTGATGCAATTTCAAGGACATACCATTTGAAATGAAAAACATGGAAGGAAGACAAAAAATTGATTTCCCTTATGAAAATTCAGCAGCCTAACAGCGTCACTTAAACTTCAAAAAAATGAATTGAACAGATCAAATAGGGTCTCTCATAATATGATCATAAGAGATCATTATGATAGATATAGGGATCATACCCCAACATAATAAAAGGAACTTGAAAGATTTTACATGAAAATTGAACTTGAAAAATGAGAGGGGTGAAAGAATCACTTAAAAATTCGGCAGCCTAACGGCGTCACTTAAACTTTCATAAAACGAAATGATGAGAGTAAGAGGGGATCTCTCATCATATAAATATGAAAGGGGAAGTAATAGGAATATAAAAGAACATCCTCTCACGTAAGACCATGGAGCATAAAAGGAATGACATAAAAGAGATTACATGAAAAGAAAGAGAGAGGTCGAATCCCTTACCTTAAAACGTGACTTTTGAAACTCCATGTTTTGGACCTTGAGGGCTTGGGGGCACCTTGGGAGGACTCCTTGGGAGGTAAGGAGACCAGAACAACGTTGGGGGAGAGTTGGGAGTGAAAACCAAAGGAGGAATGGGTGGGTATTTATAGGGAAAGTGAGGGGACAAGGCATTAATGGCCAAGGGACACCTCATTAGTGGTTTTGGAAAAACCATGGGCTTTCCCATGGTATTTGCCCATGGTATTGGCCACATGGGACACATCATACCTTATCTTAATATTCACAATTCGACCATATTGAATATATACTTAATACATCATCTAATGATGTCATTAGACACCCGTAACTTAAAAACTGTATTTTCACTATTCATCGAAAATTCAACTTTCTCAGAATAATCCCAAAATTTCATCTTAACCAAATATCAATTCTCTGATTACAAATATGAACTCCATTTTATAAAAATGATTTTATAAATATTTTTAATTTAATTTTTAAATAAAAACACTATTAACCGAAAATTCATTTTTTCAGAAAAACCCCCAAAAATTACCATAGCATAATATCGGTGCTCTGAGTTCAAAAATAAAATCCGTTTTATAAAAATATTTTTCTAAATATTTTTTATTAAATTTTTAATTAAAAAACACAATTCACCCGAAAAAACTAATACTTGAATAATAATTTATGAAACTGTTATTTAACCATTTTACTGAATCACATTACTTAATCAAGGTGCCTAGATTATATTAATACTTTCTTTAAATGAGATTACTAATCCATTTGGTCACATTACTAATCCTAAGCGTAAAATCACTATTCATAATTTACTATTCATCAAAAATCAAGTTTATCTTATTAGACTCAAAATTTTGTTGTGAACATAATTTTAGAAGACCATTTTTTGAAAATCATTACACATTTTTATTTATTTAAGGTTTACATAAACATTTTTAAAATATACTTTCTATAAAATTTATCAAAAATATGCATACTATATTTATCTGGACATTCGAAAATTCATAAACTTCATCATAAGAAGAAATCCAAATTTTTATTTAAAACAAAGGATTACACAAGGCAATTATGGTCTCCTTACATAGCCCCTTATCACACCAGCATATGACATAAGTTTAAGGTGTGCTAAGGTGAGAGAATCCGAGGGCGGCTCGGCCAACATCGCCCGAGTCGTAATTTTTATTAGTTTGAACTTCTCGTGAAGGCGATCCTGTTCTTGCTTCACACGATGAAGTTCAGCTTGGGTTTGGTCCAGAGCAAAGCCCAGTGGTGCTACCTCCTTCCCAAGTTCTGTTAGATGGGCTTTGATCAATCCAAGACTACTGGGTGAGGTCATCGAATCTTCTTTCTATATTAATTAACCAGGATTGCTTGTATTTAGAGATAGTAATCAAAACATTTAGTTTCCAGTGGTCATATTGACCAATGGTCAAATAATAGTCAAAACCCAACAGTCTCATTTTAATTATACTCATGTTATCAAATGAAACATTTTTGTTGAGTATAAAAATAAAATAAAATAACACATAAAATTAGGAAGTAAGATTTATTCAAAATTTCGGGTCGTTACACCAATAGTCATATCTACATGACTATAAAACGTATCATTCCCTATAATTCAATAATAGGATGCCTCTTGTTCCAAATAAGAGATTCATTATGTGACAATCATAATATTCTTCATGCCGTGATTATGGTGGCATAATTTACAGATCATTGGAATCTATTGAAACATTACATCATTCCAACTCACGCTTTTCAGGTCCTTTATTCAGATCGTCTTCCACTTCCATGATTGATGGGACCCCCTAACGTCCCGGTTCCATGCTGCATCATCTCACTTACCTTCATGGGCCAACACCCCTGAAGTCTTTGGATGACACATCGAGTTAGGTCCAGTGTTTTGAACACGGTAAATAGTCGACCCTCATTTGTTTTCCCCATTTCAGGGTAATGTGATATAGTTGATGTGTTTCAAACATGGTCAACAGTTATCCACCATCTTCACGCTACCCTCACCACATTCCGAATGTAGTACATGTGATTCACACTTTTCATCTCTCTTAGATCGAACTGATTCAATCACCCTTGGAATTATCCATCTTGTGCACTAGCGTAAAGGTGCAGGCCTCAACCCACCAATGGGTTGGGATGCCCTCATGGCCAAACATGAGGAAGGAAACCAGGTAGCTTCCTTCCACAATCCCTATTCACAATTACCACTCTATAGTGGTACCCAGGTAGCTTCCTTGTGTAATACCCATTCACCATTTTCACTCCATAGCGGCATGTGGGCAGCGTTATTCTGTAATCCCCATTCACCATTGATGCTCCATAGAGGCACAAGAGTAGATTCCTTGCGTAAGTCATATTCACCGTTGCCACTCCATAGTGACATACAACCAGCTTCCTTGAGTGAGACTTATTCACCATTACCTCTCTATAGTGGCACCCAGGAAGCATCCTTGTGTAAGCCCCATTCACCATTGCCACTACATAGCGGCACACGGATAACATCCATGTATAATCCTCATACACCATTACTGCTCCATAGCGGTACATGAGAAGCTTCCTTGCATAATCCCCATTCATCATTACCACTCCATATCGGTACTTGGGAAGCATCTTTGCATAAGCCCCATTTCTCTAGTGGCATGTGGGAAGATTCCTTGAGTAATCTCTATTCACCATTTTGGCTCCATAGTAGCATGTGGGAAGGTTCCTTGCTTAAGCCTCATTTACCATTACTGCTCCCTAGCAGCACCCAGGAAAATTCCTTGCATAATCCACATTCACCATTACCACTCCATAGAGGAACCCAGGATGCTTCCTTGAGTAATCCATATTCACCATTTCTGCTCCATAGAGGCACCTGGGCAGCTTCCTTGCACATGCCCTATTCACCATTGCCACTCCATAGTGGCAACCGGGCAACTTCCATACAGAAGCCACATTCACCATTGTCATCCCATAGCGGCAACCGTGGAACTTCTGTGCATAATCCCAATCTACCATTTCCACAACATAGTGACACATCGGCCTCCATCCTAGAGTAAGTCCAAATATCCACCTCTTCAGGCTGCGGATCACGCATAAGCCCCTGTCTCCTCCTTGGGCTGCAGGCCATGTGTTAGCCCCTACTTCCTTTTTTGGAAGCCAAGTGTGCAAGCCCCATAACCCATCGCAAACTACATGGAATTTGATTTTTTCTAATTAAAGGTAGGTATGAAGCCTTTCTGAGGTTCAATACCAACACCCATTAGTTCCGACCATCTTCACATCGGTTCCCACACCTATTTTGAACTATGTGGACCTTGATTCTTGCCAAGGCAAGGTACATAGGAAGTCTCCCCGAGGTTCAAGACCAACACCTATTAGTTCAAACCCCTTTTATGTTGGACCACCATCATCCTACATGATGTTAAAATACATGCCCCTTTGGGTCTTATACAACGTTAAATTGCATCCATCATTCTGAACAATGTGGGCATTGATCCTTGTCTCCTAGACAAGGTACATAGGAAGCCTCTCTGATATTCAAACCCATCCAGCAGTAAGTCATTGCGACCCAATCCTACTGTAATCCGTTGTGACAAAATCCAGCGGAAAGCCGTTGTGACCCCATTCAGTGGTAATTCATTGTCAAAACCATTCAGAAGTAAGCCGTTTCAACCCCATTCGCTGGTAATCCTTCTTCAAATGAACTATATAGACTTTGATTCCCTACTACAGAGATACGTAAGAAGCCTCATTGAGGTTCAATCCCATCGCTCATGTCTCATCCTGATCTCACCATCAACCCCATGTGTTTCGGGAAGATCACACCCATACCTAGTGGTTTTATTTCCTCTAGATCTTATCCATGCATCCATTATCATGTCTCACCTCCTCAGGTGTCCTGTCATCTCAATGAACTATGTGGACTTTGATTCCCTACCATGGGGATACATAGGAAGTCTTTTCAAGGCTCAATCCCATCACTAATACCACCTTCACAACAGTTCCATCTCATTCCCCCTACATTTCATTCAACTCTCCATCATCCGTCCTGATTCTCACCCAGGCTGACACATCCTGGTGAGATCATGACAATCATCCCCAATTTTCGCTCCCTAGTGGCACTCAGGTATCTAACCATGTATAATCCCAACAAAATCCATAACCATCCAACAAATAGTATCCCTCTTGCAACGATCCATTTTCCTTGCGTAATCCACAGCATGTATCCAGGTCGTTGTCCTCTGTGTACACCCAAATTCATCAACCCTTCAAAATATGTGGGTTTTGAACCCTTTCATCTATGCATGGTATGTAGGAAACCTCCATGAGGTGCAATCCCAGCCAATGGTAATCCTTGGTGTTGCCCCATTCTGGGGTGCACACTCCCTGGTCCACCCTCAGCGGTGTCCAGATCAGCTTTCACAGTGTGACATCTTCCCTTTATGGGACTCACCATTATGGGTATGCTCTTATGGATTGTTCTAATCCATCTACCTGGTAAGCAATCCAAGAGTTCCCTCCAATGGATGTACCAATCTGATCCATCTCTATGGGACATTCTGATCACCCTCATTCTATCTCCTCAAGATGTTAATCTCAAGTCCCACCTCATGTTAATCCGGAGATTCCTGAGGAAAACCTTGGAATACATGCCTTTTGTGTGACCCTCTCCACAAGACGTTAACTTGTGGCCTACCTTATGTTAAACATGAGATACCTAAGTGAAACCTCGGAAGGTACGCCTTTGGCGTAACCATCTCCTCAAGATGTTAAAATTTTGGTGTATCCTATGTTAAAAATGACAAGATGAGGAAAACCTCCGAGAAATGCCTATAAAATAAGATACCTCATGACTGATGTGGGATTCCTTGGGATATGCACCCTTGAAATTCCCTCTTATGAGGAAGAATAAAGGTTCCCCAATGTCCATGCACTCAGAGATGCCCCGACATGCCAGATGATTTCATCTACTCCAACCGAAGGTTGCTACCATGTTAAGACCCCATGGAATGTTCTGACGGAAGTAGTGTAATTAACCAGAATCTATAAAGATATGGCACAGAGAACGAGATTCACGAATCACGATATAATCAAAAAGGGAGACCTAGACTAGATGATGTGTTTGGAGGAGGAATCCACAGAAGTAAGAACCAACATCCTATCATCTTGTTTCGATCAAGGGGTAAATGTCCTTGAATAAGGAATGGATGTCGCCCGCCATTGGAAAACTGGAATGCTGGGCAACAGTTGTGCACCCTCCACAGACGGATGCGCGTGCCCTGGCGAATGTGTTAGAAATAGTAGTTATTTAAACATTTAAACTATTTCACCAAATTACAATGACAATGACAATTAATTTTTAAACATAATGATTAATATTAATGATAACAATTAATATGGGAACTTATATTTAAATTTACATTTTGATTTCTAAATTTTGAATAAATTTATAGAATAATTTTTTTTAAAATAATTACATTAAAATAATAACACATAACACATAAAAATAGTATTTTATTAAAATTGAATTAATAAGTTGAAAAAAATTATAAACATCCTTTGGATTTTTATATAAACAAATATTAATTACATAAATTGCTTAATATTTAAACAAATACAAGGTGGATATCCTTTTAAATAATTCCCAACTAAATTTAACAATCAAAATAGTTAATTAGGAGAAAGACTAAAAATAATTTTTATTAAATTCATATTTAAAATAGTCCTAAAAATTATGGAAATTAAATTTACAACATCAAATATTATTTTTTAATTTTATAATATTTATTATAAAATAATCATTTTCTTATTGAAATGGGTTTTTAAATTATTAATAAATAGAAATATATTGATTTAATTTTAAAATTTAAAAACATTAAAAAATAATATTTTTCTTCTTAAAATCATCCATTTTAGAAAACACTCATAGACTCTTACTGAGGAAATTTTTATGTTATGAATCAAAAAATTATGTTTTTCATTAATATTTAGAATCTAAAATTTTGAAATTTATTTTTGACATTATAATATAATATATAAATAAAAATATAATTTATTGAAAATATATGTTTTTGAATAGTATGTGTTATTAATATTATTTCACATAGATTTATATTTTAAATGATGATAACCTAATAGGTGGTATAATATAATATTTTTCAATTTATCAGTTTTATATACTAAGAAAAATATATAATATAAAACACAATATTATTTTAAAAATAATATTAATTTAATACTAAATGCACAATAAAAAATGTCATTAAAATTATTTATTTATATTATAATTTTAATTATAATTATTCATTGTTATTAATATAATTATTGGATTTCTATATATACATCATATCATATTTTAATAATAATATTTAATTATTTTATATAATTCATGTATATATATAATTTTAATATCATACTATGAGTTATATTGTTTTAAATTTAATACCCATAAATTTATAACATTAGTATATGTATTGGATATATATATATCAATAAAATTTACAATGACCATGTTTACAATGTCCATATTTTCAATGACAATATTTCTATGGGTAAATTTTTTTCATATATATATATATATAATATCATTGGATTTATCCATTATCAACTATCAATAAATTTTTTTAATTTCATATTAATGATTTTTAATAATGATATCTCTATTTAATTAGGTCTTACTTGTTTTATGTTTTTTGATGTCAATAATCTTTAATGTGGATGTTTATCTACAAGATTTCCTGGATGCAGATTTTATTATTTTCAATATATTTTCCCAACTTGATTTATTCACTTATTACTAATGTGTTTATCTATAGAAGTAATAATATATTATGTGTAATACATAATTTAATTTGAATTTATTGTAACGTTACCCTTGTTAAGGAATAATATTTTTTAGCTTCAACCCATTTCTTATATGATTTTTTTTATAATCAATTTCAATTAATATTAATATATATAAAATATATTCTACAATTATAATTAATTTGGTTTAAAAAACAATATTCATCCTAAAACCCAAGAGAATTTCATTATCCCCATTTTTTAATTTAAATCCATGTAATATTTGCTATTTATACCAACAAAAATAGGTGAATTATTAAAACAATAAATATTATTCTAAATATAATTTCTATATGGTGGTAAATATTATAACCATAAGAAACATATATCATTCATCAAAAAATTATTTCCAGTAATATTTAGTTTTTCTCCGACATTTTGATCCCAGATCCTATAACTATTTGGAAAAAGTTTCCCCATTATATAATTTATTACTAGATAGTGTTTCGTCTCTTCATTTCTTTGAATTAATATAATAAATAAATATGAAATATGTTTTCCTTAATTCCAATAAATTTTCCACTATGTGGATGAAACTAATCTATACCAAATATAAAATTCAATTTATCCAATGGAAGGATAAAAATATTTATATAATGTACACTCCCATAAATGTCATCATTTAATACTATAATCATACTATAAGAATATTTATTTCATAATCAAATAATTGGGCTGGTGATTTCATGATATTAAAAATCATATTAGATATAATATAGTTCATAGTATCAAATTCTAAAATGACACCTATTATAAAAAAACAATATTTCATGTAATATATCTATTTAAAAAATTTAATTGCTTTGATATCATTCTATAAACACAACATCAAAATAAATGAACTGTAATAAATTGTTAAATTATTTTTAATTATTTTTAGAGTAATCTCCAATACATTAAATTCGTGTGTATTAATAAGAATAATAAAAAATTAATTTTGTTAATATTTTTATAAAATTAATTTATAATATATCAATGGGTTATAAATGAAAATAGAATTAATTGATGGTAAAACAATAAGGGTTTTTTCAACAGAAAATACAGTTTTTATGCGTGCCTGTGGATTTTCTCATAATAAATTAAATTAATTACTATTAATTAATGATTTTAATGATATTTAATGTTTATATATTCAATATAATGTTTATCATTCACTTAACTATTTATATTAGCAATGTATTGAGAATAATGATATTTAATGCTTCAAATAGTTTTTTTTTCAAAAAAGGGTTTTATTACATTTTTTACACACATAATATAATTAATTTCAATAACTTTTCAAATTTATTCTCCTGTGTTATTATTTTTAAAATAATAATATCAAAAAAATATAGATTTTTTAAAATAATATTAATTTTTCAGTAAATTGTGAAATAATACATATTTTATAAAAATTTATCTCTTTCATTCAAGTATTTCAAAAGTTACATTTTTTATTATTTTATTTTAAAAATTCATTAGTTACATTTATTCAAAATAATTAAATTAATATTTTTAGAATTTATATGATTCTAAATTTTGGTATAGAAAAATTTTTACTCTTAAAAATAATTTCTTCCAAAAAATTAGTTTTCATCCATTTTAAAAATATTATTTATAAATAAATTAATTTATATTATATAGATTGAATATTATTTATTAAATTATATATTTTGAATTAGAATAATTAATAATATATAATAATATAAACTTAATTTTCAGAAATTGTGAATTATAATTGAGGCAATAATTCATTACTATAGTAAATGTTAAAAGGGGTAACTGAGAGGTTAAACTAAACCGATAAGGGTTTTAATGATCTATAAACGTTTCCAAATATTATTTTAAGAATATTTTTCAGTTATATATCATATTATATTCTATTTTTATCTAATTTTGATAAATTTTTCTTCAGTAATATATTAATATATTTTAATCTATTACGAATTCCATGTGTTCCCTCTCTCTCTCTTACAAATTAAAACCACCTCTCTTATCCTCCTCACACTTCATTAACATTATTGTTCTGAAAATACCGTCCAAAATAATATTATAAAATCCATAATCATGTATAATAGTCCATCGTTTGATCATAATAGATTCCTTTTGAGGATTAAGGTGTACATCAAATGAGGTATCTCCACAAATAGGTGTAACTCTTAACTTTGTAATTACAAATTTATTTCTTCTTCCACATTATAAAAATATATGGTATCTATTTCATAATAATTAATTAAATATATTTAATAATCCGTTATTTTAGGATTTTTTTTCTAACATTATCCACCTACATTCTATTAAATTTGAAATAATGTATCACTCATGCTATATGTGGACTACTTCCTCTTCATAGCAATATGTATCATTTTACATCAAAACAATTCATGAATGGTAATTATGATATATATATTGACTTTGTATAATATTTAATATATATTAATGATTATTAAATGTTTAATCGTTCTTTAACATTCATTAGTATCATCTATCAAAATGTTGAAACAGTAATCATGTATATGTATGGACTATAATTTCCATAATGTTTTAAAATATATTTTTGCTCACTATTTTTCATTAATAATTATAAAACCTTATTTGATGAATAAATTTAAAAAAATATATAATAAATAATCTAGAGAATATGAAACCATGATTGAGACACATGTCTCAGAACCATTCAACCAAAATATACATGGAAAACTGAAGAGTTATCACCTGATTGTTTTCTTTAATGATAAAATTGTTAAGAAAATTACTATTAATAAGTGGGATTTAAAAATTATTAATTTAGGTATAAATATGGTCATATAATATATTTATAACAATTAATTAAATATTATATGATATATTTTAATTTTAATTAAATAAGATGGTTCTTATGGTAAGGGATTTATGATACAACTACATTTGATTTCTGGATTGACCATGCAAAATTTCGATTGAGATGAATTATATAGATATTAATGATAAATTAATATATGTTCCTATCATATTTTTTTCTCTTATATATTATTATATATTATGTATATTTTTGTCTCTTTGTTACATTACATTATTAATAAATTTTATTAAATGAAATGTTGACCTAATTTCCTCTATATTCGATGTACTTTTTCATCCATATATTTTCTATTCAAATTTGTTTTATGAATGTTTTTAGAAATATTTTATCATTTTGGAAAATATATTTTTCATTACCATTTAATATATTCATATAGTATTAATAATATTAATTTTAATGAAACATTTTCTAACAAGTCACTTTTAATTTTGAAGAAACGTCAAAATATTTTTCTCATTTAATGTATATAATTTTAATAGATTCTCATATGGTCATATTCATTTTTTTATTTTTTATTTTCATTAAAATTTTCCATATTTATGTTAAAAAAAAATTAATTAATTTTTGCGAATTTTTAGTTAAAATTTTATCATAAAAAGTGGATAGTTTTCTAATGTTTTCAATAAATGTTATGAATATTCAGTTATTGTTATGTATCACCATTTCCAATATACCTTAAAGAGTGTTAATATTTACTATGAATATAATTTTATGATGAAAAAGATTAATTCCATATATCACTTACAACGATTATGATTTAATATGAATCTATGAAATATATTTATATCCAGTAGGATAATATTATTATGATGGAACCCCTTTGAAACCCATTTCGTTTCCCTGTATTTTTGTATTATTAAAGGATAAAAGTTTAATGAAAATCGATTACCTTTCAAATATAGGATTTGATGACACGATGAGTGTTTTATGTTCTTATGGAACACATATGAATGGAATATAATTATTTTATAGGTCGGATATAAATTATATATTCCTCCAAATAATTAGTTAAAGATCGATATATTATGTAAAATTAAAGAATATAATAGAGACTAAACAAAGTTCAATAGGGGAAAATATCCAAAAAGATAGATTTTGGAGTAAACCATGACTAAGGAAATGATTGAATGTGGAATGAACCTATTCAACAGTTATAGTATTTGTAGTGATGCTTTTCCTAGGAAATGTTTTTCAATGACAATGTGTATGAAAAAAATTATGTATTATGGTTATAATATATTATCATTGATATTTTTTGATTATTGATGATTAAATATAGTTATAATTATTCATTTGGTTATGACAATGATTTATTTCAAGATTTGTTTTTAATGATCTATTACTAATTGGGAATGATTTTTAAAAGTTATGGACATGTTCTCATACACTAATGTTTCACTAATGTTCAATTATGACCACTGATCGGTATTCCTTATATTTACCCTTACTAAGAATATGAGACCACCCATTCTTATGTTTCTTTTATATATTTTATATAATAACATTATATTAGGTAATGTATCAAGATAATACTATTTGATAAGATATTCGTGGGATATTTTAATGAAATTTTATAAAATAAGATTATTATATATCTATAATAAAATTAAACTAAACCTTTATGGACATAGGGAATGTATTATTCTACAATCTGTTGAATATTTATCTACTATGATGTAATATTTATGTATATTATAAATGTATTATCATTTTTTGTTTTATAAGAGGTTATATTTAGCTTTTTGGACATTAACATTAGATAAAAGTGTTGACAACCCTGGGGATATTTCTAAGAATATGAAAAAATGTGGATATTTTTATAATACAGTGATTGTGTAGTTTTAATAGAAAATAGTACACAGTTTTGAAACTAGAAACTGGATGTCAGTGTGACAAATATTTAACATTTTTTAAAAGCACTAAATGAGGCATACAGGGTGTTTACATGATCACCACTATTGGATGATGTGTTTTCCTAAGAAAACACAACCAGATAGACACTCATGTTGGTTATGATTAGGTTAATTGAAATTTTATTTATATAACATTATGATGTATTTCAATAGAAGATTAACATGAATAAAGATGGTTAAAAATATGGATTCATTAATTGTAAATAATGATTCATTCTTTATAAATAAGGTAAATTGTTTTTCTAGATTACCTGATAATTCAATGTGATTATCTTCTCTCTCACTACATAATTTTTTTATTTAATGTTAAAAACCAGGAAGAATAATGCTAACACTAAATGGGAAGGAAAATGAATTGAATGTTATCAATAGAAAATAATGAATATAAGATATCATATATGAAATCTTATTTTAATGCTCACCAAACTCTGTTAAGATATGAATTGTAACATGGAGTATGTTTATCATGCAAATAATGAAAGGAAAGAACAAATTACTATTGATTATTTCATGTGTAAATTACCTCCTTCATTTAGTGGTTCCACTAATTAACTAAGGTTTAATAATTAGATCAATGTTATATTATATAATTTCTATTTTCTCTACTAATCGAACAATGATATAGTTATATTGGTCCTATATCTTTTGGATGGTGAGGCTGATTAATGGTGGAATCTTATAAAAACATGATGTGAGAGGGAGAAATTTAATCCATGACATGGGAAGGGTTTAAAATGGTTTGTTTTCATTTATTATTTTCCCAAAAATCATCTCATGAAAACTGAAATTGAATTCTAAAAACTAATGAGAAATGATTATGAATCTATTAGTATCTATAATGAATATTTCTATAGATTGATATGGTTTCCATCTAGTATTTGATGAATTATTTAGTGGATTAAGACATGGTACTTAAAATTAATTATGAATATGTGTTTTATATAGTAATGATAAAATAATTCATTGTTATCAATATGTTGGAAATAAAATTAAAGACTCTTACTGTCCTCATGGTTTTCGGGGAAAAAGGGATTGACGGGATTTTGAAGAAATTCATATAATAATACCAAATGAGGAATGAAAATCAAACTTACTTCACTTTAGTAGTATATAAGTAACAATATAATAAATTTTATTATTGTTTTAACTACATTCATAATTGTAAATAATTATGTGTTGTGCTGAATTGTTAAGTCAATTATGATGAAAAACATTATGCAAATGTGCCAATCATACTCCAATTATATAATTTGAAGAAGTATGGATATTAAAGTAATCATTTAACAATAATGAGGGTTAATGATGACTAGAAGTGTTAATAAGATATTAATGAAACCGAAAAATGGATAGTATATGTTAATATAGATGTTTAATTTGGTTGTGAGAATGATGTATTGGAAGGTACAATTACAATCAACTCTGGAACTAAAAATGTTTTGTTTGATTTTGGATCAACTAACTCATTTATATCATAATAAATTCAATGGTTATCATGTCAGCTCCATAATTATTTGACATTGAGTTAGTAGTAAAATATCATAATGGTACAATGATCAAAAATGAAGTCCATAACACCTTTACAAGAGATATTTGTGGGAATGTGACCTTTATGAATCTTATGAATCACCTACTTGTTTAATTTAATGTTATATTCTGAATAAATTTGATAACTCTACATGGATACCAAAATAATTTATTTGGAATATAATTCAGGATTTATATTTTCATTTAACATATGATCAGATTATGGTATAACAATGAATATAAACATTAAATGGATGTTTTTTCTCTTAAATGGTTCTTACTTCCAATTAATTGTGTATATTTCTATCAAATGGATTCTAGGAGTTAAACATTAAGAATATTATTATTATTTATGATTATATATATATGTATTTCAAATAAAATTCCAAATTCATTCCCTTAAAAAGCATGTTTAATTTTCAAAAGAACTCATACTTGATTCTAGAACTATTTTGATCAATACTTGTAAAATATATCCAATCGATATTTGGGAATTGAAGTAGAAAATCTAGGAAAATATTGATAAGTAACTCAAATACACTAGTGTGAAATGATGAGGTGAAACTATAATTTTTATAGATTATATATGGTACAATAAATATTTTCATTGATGATAATGAAATTAACAAAAAAAATGTAATGAAAAATTGTGTAGATTCCCGAATTGATGATCTGTATAAATAATTATAAGGAACTAAATATTTTTCCATGATTAATCATTGACTTTGTTATCATCAATTGAGAGTTAAGAAGGTTGATATACACTTGTAATTTTATATATTTATGGAATTTTCATTATAATTTAATTGTGATGTCAATTATTCTTACCAATGCTCCTATTATCTTAATGGATTCAATGAAAAGTGTATATAGTGATTTACTTGGTCAGTTTTTAGTTGTATTTAATATGATATTATATCATATTCAAACTAAAATTATGATATTCAATAAAATTTTAGGATTATTTTAAAGTCAACAGAAAAGGATAAGTTGTATACTAAATTTGACTAGTTTGAATTTTCCTTATTCAATGTCACATGTTGTGCTTATATTATCTCAAGGGAGGGTATATTGGTGGTTCCTTGAAATATATAAGATATTAATCAATGGCCAGGATTGACCATGGTAATCATGATATATAGTTTTACTTGGTTTTTTGTATTTTACCGATGCTTTGTGATGGATTTCTAACAGATAAGTAATCCAAAAATCAATTTTTACTCTAAACAGATAAAATTTTATTTGGATAGATAAATGTGAAGGAAATATCAAGTATCAAAGAAAGAAGTTTGGTTAGAAGACATATGATTATAGTAGAACAATTTGGATATTGGTTTAGGATTTATAAAGAGGAATTGAATATTGGAATTGAATGATTCATTAAGAAAAATTATTTATTAATATCTTATTCTTCATACTAATTAAAAATTTCTGAAAAACATTACATAGATCATGATTTATAGTGGACAATTGTAATTAATTCATTGAAAATATAATGTAATTATCTTTATGATAATTTGTGGGAAATATGCAATTTATAAAATCATCATGTATATATTCACATACAGTGAGTTAAATATACACTGAATGATTTTTTTATAATGTATTAATGATTATAATTATTAAATACACAATAACCCTATAAAGAATAACAATGTGTCTAATGCTCTAAGTCGGAAAGACTATGTTATTTTCAACATTATGAGGGCTAAAATAGATCTAATATATACGGATTTATAGAATATAGGCCTTGTAATCATGAGGAATTGGGAAATATCATATATTTATCGAATTATTATTCAAAAATTTATCCATGTTGGAATTAAAAAGGTATAGAATGAGTATGTGGATCTACAGATGAAATTGGGAAATATTATCATGCCCATACATCATTATGATTGAATGGTACTGTTTATGAACTGATTATATTTCCCATTAAAAAAATCTTGAAAGACTGTTTTGATAATGATCAATGTTCAGCATTATCTAGTCAACATAAAAATACTATGATGTATATTTATATGAAACAATATTTCTAATGGGGAAATATTAAATGATATTGAAGAGTGTGTATGTTGATTCTTAGTATGGAAAACATTTAAGGATTGTATTAAAATGTCTATGGTGTTGATAAAAACATACCCATAAAAGAATATAAATAAGAAAACATTACCTTGGATTCCTTTTTCATACTCCCAAAAACATCCAACGGGAACAATGTAATTTTAATAATAATCGATCACATTAAGAAATATCAATAATTTAGAACCATTATAGAATATTTTTTGCTTGATCTGATTTCTATGATAAACATTAAGAGTCTTATTTGTTAGAAATGAGTAATAAATTCCTCAGTGATTTATCAAGGTTAAAATAAATCATATTTCTAGAGAGCTATTTGGTAGGATATATATACATAGTTCTATTTTTGTATTAATTATCATTCAATGATATATAGTAATTCTGAGACAAACATAAAAACTATAGAAGTCATGGTTAGAGATTTATTTATGGATTTCAAAGATTGTTAGTACTAATATCTTCCTTTGTGTATAATTTCTATTAATATATTAATTTAACTCAAATATACTGATGGGTACTTAGTAATCCCTCAATAGCAATAAATTATGAACTCTAAAATCTTAGGAAGAAGATGGATACAGAAATATAATAGTATATATTATATCAGATGAAATGGAAATGAAGGATAGAGATATTAATTCATACATCAAGGAATCTCAGAGTCAAAAAAAAGTTATGATGACAATAATTGGTGAGATATAGCATTTGATATTGGTTACATGGTATTACTATAAATATAAATATGGATGACGTTTATGATTTTTCAGAATAATTTAATGCGGAGACCTATTTATATTGATCATTTGAGATTCTAGGACATATCAATATCATTAATTAATTAATTTTAGTTATACTGAATCAATATCAAGATCATGATAAGGTTCCATGAAATGATACCACTCATCTATTCATTTTTTATTGAGAAAACATAAATTTTTGGACGAAAAATTGGAACATAAAGATGTGATGAGGAATAATTTCACTTGATTGATTATATCATAGTGATGGAATTACAATGGAGAAATTAATAATGTGTGAATGTTATGTCTTATAGAAATTATAATATATCTTTCTACTTAAATAAATTTATTTTAATTAATAGATTTTTTTACATGCAACAACATGTTTAATATAACAATGATATATTTTTAAATTATTACAATATTATATGATTGTTATCACACATCCACGTGATTAGAGGGTATGAACAAAAAAATAAAAGCTATGAAAAAGTATTTTTTATTCTTGTATAAAACAAATTAACTGGTAATTAGTTGGATAGAAATGAAAATTTAATCATTTGAAAGAAAAAAGAGATGTTTTATGAAAAAATATTTTTATAAATGCAACATGTTCTAATATTAAAAAAATTAAATTATTAAATATTAATTATTTATTTTTACTAAAATTATAGATCATATATTATTATATATATATTACCATCAAATTGATTATATTTATTAAGAATGGAATGGTAATAAATTAGTTATAATCATAAAAAATAAATTTTTTAAAAAATAGTTTTTTTTTCATTGTTTTCACAAGTATTGTAATTAATTATATAGCCTTTACAAATATTAATTTAAAAAATTTATTCATTTTTAAATCATATTATCACAATTATCTTATTTATAGGTTAAATTATTTTTTATCAAGAAAGTTTTTTCACTAAATACATAAAGAGTAAATATAAGGTAGAAATCATAACTTTCTATTCATATATTTAAAAACTCCAAAATTTTTGAATTGATATTATAATTTAATTATATCATTTTAAATTAATAAAATAAAATTAATTTAATTATAATAATTATTATTGTTAATTTAAGAATAAAAACATTTGTATACTTGCAAATGAAATTTTTTGGAAACTAGTTTTTTATAGTGCTTTACACGTTAATTTTAAAATGGATTTTTGTCACATAAAGAGATTGGTTTTCATAAAAATGTTTCAAATTTTTAAATCAATGAAATTTATTTAATATAATAATTTCAACTAAAGATTTGGTCACTAACTATAGTAACTAATGTTAAATTTCCCAATTATTTTGATGGTTAGAGAGGCCAACGAGGGGTAATACTAAATAGATTAGAGATGAAATGACCTAGAAACTCATTAAAATTATATTCTATAAATTTATTTTGGATATATCATATAAAATATCTAATCATGATTACTTTTTTCCAATCCTCATTGGTAATACAGTAGTATATTTTAATTTATTAATGAATACAAGTGTTTCTTTTGCCTCACGTATTAAAGGATAACACCCTCACACATCATGAGACACTAAGTCCGTGCAAAACCTTCCCAATTCCTATATAAAAATATGTCCCTATGTCTCATTGTTCCTAGTGATATTATAATTCCATATTTTCAAGTCGTGATATATAATGTAAAAAAGGATTCTCTATGTAGTTGTTTACAACTAAACCAGGTGCATTCAATTTTATTTCTTTCCCCACCTTCTATACATATTTGGAATCCATTATATAAAAATAACTTCATCATCCTCAACATAATTAATTTTTATAATTATAATTTATCATATATTTTCATTATACTTCTCAACTAATAGGAAGTGAAAGTATCACATGGGCGTATGTGTGGACTATTACCCCTATGTAGCTATATGATTCATTTTCTATCACAATAATTCAAGGTACCACATAAAAAATATATACATAATATATTTAATATCAATTATATATTAATTATTTAATACAATTTATTTATTTATTTCATTTCTTTTATTCTATCTAATAATAAGTTGAAAGATATCTTATACGTGAATATTGAATGCAATCTACACGAAGTGATGTAACGTATTTTTCAAAACCAATTAATATAAATGACTATAAAATTATATATTATGCATAAATATTATACTTATATTATAATTAATATTATATGTACAGATAACCCATTAAAAAGGTGAAAATAAAAGAACTAAAAAACCAAAACATTCATGGAAAATGGATCAGTTTACATTTAAATGATATTTTTACGAAGAAGTTGTTTATAAAATTGATAATTATAAATTATGAACTAATGAGGAAAATTATTTTATCTATTAATTTGGTTCAACAATATATATATATATATATGTTTTAAATATTAATTTTTTATATAGGATATTCTAATGCATATAAAGAAAGAAGAATCTCGAGGTATGTGATTTTTGTTACAATCGCACTTATTTTCATGATTGAAAATATTATATTGAGGGTAATTAAATTTATATTATACTTTAAACACAATATATTTTATTATACTATGATTATTACTATTGTTTTTATACATAATTATCAATCTCAACTCCATAGTGATATTAATGAATGATATTTTATTTAAAGTATATGTTAAACTTATTTTCTCTTTGGCAATCAAATTTATTAATACATATCCATTATATAAAATATTTTCATATGTAATTTTTACATATATTTACAATGATTTAAAATTTTCTTTTTGACAACCATTAGATTATATAAAATGTTTCAAAAGAAATTTTTTTATGAAATATTTTCATAACCAATTGTTTTTTTAATTTTTAGGGAAATCTAAAATGAATGTTTTCTTTCAATATATGTAGTATGTAGGATTTATATCATAATGATGTTCTTTCCTTCGATTAAAATATTATATTACAATTATCCATGTTTATTTTCAATTAAATCTATTTTTTCAATATTCTGAGAATTTTTAGTTAAAATGTAATCTTAATAAAAGGATATATTTTTTACATTTTTAAAGAATGGTTTGAATTATCATTTAAATATGTTATTTATATATATATACATACATTGATTATGGTAATAATATATTTGATATGTGACCTAGTGATACTATATAATTTCTTTCTCTAGATAACTTATATTGAGGATTATTTAATAATGATTCTATAAAAACCAATTATTTCATATTGGTTAATTAAGTTATGATAAAACAATTCTGATAACAATTTAATTTTAGTAGGTAATTCTATGATTATGTTAAAACTATATTTTGAATCTTTTTACCCTTACATGAATTCTAATAAGATTATATAAAAAAAATTTACTATCTTGTGGGACACATATAAATTGATTATGTTTATGTAACAGTTAGATGATATATTATATATCCCCCAAATTCATTTGGTAATTGTGGATATATCATCAGATAATTTGGACTCTAATGGGTACTGAACCTAATTTAGTAATGGATTGTACCCAAAAATATGGTCTTTTGAGTGAACCTCGTCAAAGGAAATGATGGAATTGAGAGTGTAACCCATCCACTATGGTAGTCTTGGTAGCTAGTATAGGATATGAAATTGATATTATATGTTTATGAGTTTTCTAAAAAAATATGTGTCAGGATTATGACATTTTCTCATGGGTAATTATTTATTATTAATAATTTTATACATTTCTCACTTAAGAAAATTTCCATGAAAATGGTGTATGTCATGATTTATGATTAATGATCTTCCATTTGTTGGTTAATAGATTAATATGTTATGATCATGTTATAATACCCATATAAATATATTTTTATCACTTATGATCATTCACTAATATATTTATTGATTAACATTACTATGAATATGATCTCACTCTTTCATATATCTTCTTACCAATAGTCATAAAGAATAGTTTCAATCACATTATGTCTTATATTTTTTCTATGTTAAATGATCATTATGAGAGATGTCGAAGGTATTTAATGAAATAATATGATCATTTATATATAATAATAAGAAAAAAAATTCATTCAATCAGTATATATAATTATAAAGAGTAATCAATATTCACCTAAAATAATGTACAAATTATTGATGTTATGCTTAGGTCACCTCATTTTTATTAGAGGATGGTTCATTATGTTATTAAATATTAAGAATAGATAACATTTCCTAAAACACTATATATTGGTCTATGTATAGTATATCATTTTAATGTCCTGGTAAAGTAGAGATTTTGTGGGTTTCCTATTAAATAAATCTCTATTAATATACTATAATGATGATGTAGTTGTTGTATTGATTCAGATATGGTTAAAAATATTAAAAGGGTGGATTTAATATTAAAATTACTATTACTGGGGGAAAATGAGGGGGAATATGAATATGGACCTCACTAGACACTCTAGGGTATATGTTTGGGTCAATTTACTTTTCACTATGTTTTATTATAATGTTTACAACAGATGATGACCATGAATAACCTTAGATAAACATAAGGTGTAATTTATTTAAAAAATGTTTTGATTATTTCCATATCCAATAAATCAATTTTCCTGATTTAATGATTACTCAAATCAATTATTTTTTCCCATGCTATGATCTCTGATCATATTCAATGCCTAGAACTGCGAAGGATCATGTTATCACTGAATGAGATTGAAATGAAATAATCTTACTTATGATAAACAAAATTATATGGGTGTTGGGATGAAAACTTTTTAATTTATACCCACCAAAATATCTGAAGATATAAATTGTATCATGAATTACATTGATCTTCCAAATAATCAATGGTAGCAACAACATGTTCATTATCCTTTTATATAGAATCATCCCACTTCCTTATGGGGATCCTCAAATCCACATATTACGGATCAATGCATAAATTATATAGAAAATACATTCCCTATTATATAATTCTTGTACAATGATAAATAACATTATGTTGTATATAATCTACATGATAAAGACGATAAATAATTGACTCTTATCAAGAATACAAGGAAAGGTGATTAAATTTATTCTACGACATGGGAACAGTTTACTAAGATATTTTTCTATTCATTATTTTCCATAAATACATTTCACAAACAAGGAAATTGAGTTCTAAGAAATAAATCATAAAAAAGATGAATCCATTTGTGATAAAGATAAAAATTTCATAAAACATAAAATATATGCTATTAGTTTTATCATCAATTCTAAAAGGAAAGATGAATGACTCATTGATGAAATAATACAACTATATGAAAGGAATTTTCCATGAGAATCATTCACATATATAGATAATGTTCTCCAAATATTTAAGTGCATATTAGAGACTCTGATTGTTCTATAGGTTTTGGGGATAAATTGAGAAATATAGAATTTTGATAATTTTTGACTAATAAAACCCATAGTTGAATGAAAATTAATATTCCTTGAAGATTAAATTGTGGAAATAAATATTTTTTAAATTATATTATGGGTTATGTTAAATTTTTTCATTGCGTAAAATATGGACATTAAAAAAATGTCAATGTGGTGTGAGGAGTCCTATCATTGATTGTGAAAAGGATCTAATGAATCTAGAAACCACACTATAATTCTAAAATTATAAGAAGTATTCAAAATGCACTAATTAATACAAAAAACTTATGCCAAACTAAAAAATTTGTTTTTGTAACCTATTAATATAATAGACAATGGATAGTCTTATGAGATCACAACGAATGAAGTGGTCATGAGAATAAAGTAGTGTATGTTTCAAATTCCATTAACTATGGAATGAAAAATTTTATATTTGATAATGGATATACAAAATACTTTATAAATGATTAAATTGAAAAGGATACCAAATCACCATTAAACGTGTTATAATTTGAGTATCTAGTAAACACTTTTAAAGGTATACTGATTTCATCTCAGGTCAATTGTACCACTATGACAAAACACTATTTGAATGAGATTCATGTTTAGTTTTTATTCCCTCTCATATTAGTTTTTGTTATTTTGGGTTTTTATTGGCTCTATAATTATTGATCAATATATCAACTATCAATAAACGTAATCCAAGTTTATTATACCAAATCAACAAATGATCATATTTCAGTGTCAGTGTGATTATGCACATATAATGGATGGTTTTTTCTTATATTAGGATCAGTGTATATTCATGAGGTGTATTTATCTAAAATTGTTAGGGAGAAACTGAACATAAATTTTATTCATGTTCTTATAGATTTTAATAATTTATTTCTCGAGGACTTTCTAAGTGTTCCTTTGAATCATGAGGTTGAGTATTCAATAGATCTCATATATAGTGTTACACCAATTAAAACAATTCATATAGATTGATCAATATTTATTTTTATGAATTAATGATGAAACACTATTAACCTCTTGATATTGGATTCATACTCCATAATGTGTCACTGTGGGGTGCAACTATTCTTTTTGTTATGAATAAGTATGGGACAATGGGAATTTTCATTTATTATCAAATGAATAATAATTCACTATCTTAAAAAATATTTCATCAACTCTATATCAATGTATTTTTTATAAGATACCATGTGATCATAATTCTTACAAGATTGATCATCCTTATACATATTTTTAATTTACTGTAAAGAATGAGGTTCTATCAAAGGCATATTTCCATAAATTGTACGATCATTAAGAATTTATAGTGATTCCATTGGGACTTACCAATGATCCTAATATCCATATATATTTAATGAATAATGTACTTACATATTATATAGAAAATATTATGGATGACTTTATAAGTGATATTTTTATAAATTTGAATAGAAAAGAAGACAATGAATAATATTTGAGGATTGTGCTAATGACTCTGAGGAATGAGATGTTGTATACAAAATTTACCATCTATGAATTTTGGATTCTAGGTGTCACATTCATTATAGAGACCCTGACTATTATTACATTACTATTACATCATTTTAAAGATAAACAACATAATATTATTACACATAGAGGATCCAAAGGATTAGTGTCTTGGGAAAACTAGGACAAAACATAACAATTTCAACATCAATAATAAACATTTATTTAATTTATTCTTCTCTTGCTTTTTATTGGAACTTTTCCTCTCCTTAGTACATGTAGCCACCTATGGATATACATAAAAAGTGGTGATCTAGAATCCCATTAATAGGATAGATAAGACCAATATAGCATGGGGTGAGTATAATCATAACATGGGAAAAAGATCATGATCATGAGAGGAGAATATATAAAAGGCATGAAATATGGCAATGCATAAAACTAAAAAAAATGTATTAGTGGTTAACTACCAAATATACTTGTGAAACAAGCTAGAATATTTTTCATACATTATTTCACATTTACTCATGATATTCCTCACTTTACTGAATGCATTGTAGCGCTGTATAATTCTAGGCACACCCGTCACTTTCAAACATTCATATTGCGCTATATAATTCTGGGAGCACCCATCACATCATAAAATTATCATTTTTCTTGCATTCCAAAATGAACATATAACATACATGAATATAATTAACCCATTAAAATTAATTTGTTTCATCTCTTAAAAACACATTCATAAAATTTGTGTTTCCAAAAGAAAGAGGGAATAACATTCTTTATACAAGAACTGTAAATCTTGTATTAGAAGTAAAAGGTGTATTCTTGAAAGAAGTGTTATTTTGGAAAACATTTTGTTTTTATTAAATACCATTGACAAAAATTTATATCCTTGAAAAATAAATACATTTATGGGAAAATTATTTTTAAGGAGAAACCATTTAAAAAATAAGTGAATGAGGGAGAACATGAAGGATGAATGTTTGGTTTGACAATTTCCCCTTACAATGTATTTGAAAGCTTCCATCTCTTTAGTGTCATGTATAATGAAATTATATTCATTAATTATAAATCCAGAACATAATTTACAATAATATTGTTCATTATGGTTTCATTAAGTTATTCTATGTGCCATTGGATGAGTTTTAAAGTTCAAAAACATTATTTGAGAATGTTTGTTTTTACGGTTTTCTTGAGTGGCTCACTTGTATTCTTGAATTGATGTCAGGTTAGAACATGGGTAAACATCCATAATTGATATTACATGTTATATATGATATTACAGAAGTATTAATTATCTTATAATAAATTATATTATATCCATGTGGATGAATCATTTGATAATAATTAAATGATGATTGTTTGGGTTAATTTGAGAAATTTTTCGATCATAATGACCTTGTTTTATTTTATCACTAGAAATATGGTCTTAAGTTCGTTCCATAACTTTAAATATGAGCTGATACATAAAAATATTATGTTTAGACCATAAAAATGGTTTCATGACCAGATCTGAAGGTAGAAATTTAAGAAGAAAACTTGTCGTTCTTGAATGTGATAAATTAACACCTCACGAACACTGTTCTGATTAATAAATTAAAAGTGGGAAAGGGAGATGGATGATATAATATCCTATTATCATCATAAAATTTCATTATATGTATAATACTGGATTTAAAATACCATTTGGATGAATATAGGTGGGGAGAGAACAAGAAATGAACTTGAACTTGAAAGGATATTAAAGAAGAAGAGGGAGAGAAATTATCTCTCGAATCCTCCTCTTGAGATCCTCCATAAAGAAGCTAGGTATGGTCTTTTGATGAGACCAGAAGCTCTTTAAAGTGGGAGAGGGGCTAGGGAGGATGTATGGGCAGTGTTTAGAGAAGTCTTGGAGATTGAGAGGTATGAGGAAATGGGGGTGTGAAGGGTGGTTTTTATAGTGGAGGGGAGAGGGGTTTCCTTAATATAAAAATCATTAGTTTTTTAATTTCCCCTAATACAAGGCATAGTGAGTCATCCACGACCAAGAATAGTAAATAAGGAATGTGATTTAGAGATTTGGGTTCTTATATCACTTGTGATGTCATGAATAGTGGGTTATAGTTATAATGTATTTATACAACAAATTAATGTATTTTACTATTCACCAAAAATTCTAGTATTTTTGAAAAATCCCGAAAATTTACCCCAACCAATTTTAGATTTATAGAATCCAAAAATTTAGTCCGTTTTTCAAAAATAATTTTCTAAATATAATAAATTTAATATTTAATTAAAATCATAATTTACTTAAAAATAGTTTTTAAAATTAAAACTCATTTTATAGTGCTTTCAAAAGTTACATAGGGTCTTATAAAGTTATCTAAAAACTATAAGAAAATGATTTGTTAATTTATGAACAAATTTTAAGAAAAATAAATTTTCTTTTAAATTAATTAATTAATTATAATTAATTATTTATGACTTACAAAATACCAAAACATTTACTAAGGTCAAATTGTCACTTTCTAAGAGGTCTAAATTTTATTCAATTATTCCTGCATAAGGTTACTCTTATGTTAGATGATTTAATATCCATAAGAGCCATATTACTATTCATATGGGTATGTAACTATTGATAGGGGTAGGTTGTTAATCACCATAAATTATTTTGGTTTCATTAGACTCCAAAAATCATCATGAACACAACAGTGTATGTCAGATTCTAAAAATTCCCAATATATAAGTGATGAAATTATGTTTAGAGGTAACTTTGCACATAATAGTATATTTTTCTGTATTTTAATGTGATTTTATGACATATTTATAAGAAGGGAATTTCAATTGGAAAACATGGGTTTTTTACATTCTTCCCTACTTAAGAAATTTCGCCACCGAAATTTCACGTTACTCAAATAGGTGTGGGTACTTCTCCTTCATTTCCTCTTTTGGTTCCCAATTGGCTTCCTCAAACTTATGGTTCCTCCACAACACTTTGAAAAGCTGGGTTGTTTGGTTTCACTAAACATTATCTCTCTGATCCATAATCTTTAATGGCTTCTCCTCATAGGAGAGATCATCTTCCAGCTGCACCACCTCTGAGTTTAATACATGTCAGGGGTCCGGTATGCACTTCCTCATAAGTGATACATGAAACACATAATGAACATGAGCTATATTCGGTTGAAGTACAAGACGTTAGTCCATAGATACTATGCGGTCAAGGATCTTAATGAGGCCAATGTACCTTGGGTTTAACTTCCCTTTCTTCCCAAATCACATGACTCTCTTCCTTGGAGATATTTGAAGGAAGGCTTTATCTCCAATGTCAAAATATATGTCCCTTTGATGGTTATCAGCATAGCTCTTTTGCCGAATTAGAGCAGTTTTGATGTGTTTCTAGATGACTTCAACATTATTTGTCATCTATTGCACAAGATAAGGTACAAGTAGCATTATTTCTCCCACTTTATCCCAACTGGTTGGAGTTTTACGTTGCTTTCCATACATATCTTTATATGGAGCCATCTGAATACTCTAGTGGTAGATATTTTTATATGAGAAATTAAGCAATGGAAGATGTTGATCCCATCAACCTTTGAATTCTAGAGAGAATATTCTTAGCATATTTGACGAATTTGAATAGTTCTTTCAGAATAGACATCATTTTGGGGGTGATAGGCCATGCTGAAATTTAATTCAGTACTCAAATCATGTTCAATGCTCCTCCGAAATTTAGATGTGAACCACGGTTCACAGTCAGAGATAATTGAGAGTGGAACACCGTGCAGTCTAACCACATCCTTCACATATATCCTGGCAAGTTGTTCATGTGAGATATCTTCCTGAATAACGATAAAATGGTATGTCTTGGTGAGTCGGTCAACCACAACCCATATCGCATTATTTCTGTTTGATATCTTTGGGAGACCCAGGACAAAGTCTATAGTAACATTTTCCCATTTCCACATGGGTATTGGTAATGGTTGCATCATAACATTGGACTGTTTTCACTCAGAATTAACTTGCTAATATAATAAGAACCTTGATATGTATTCTGTAATCTCCTTCTTTAGGTTATCCCACCAGAAGTGTTCCCGGAGATCACGACACGTCTGGGTAATCCCAGGATGGATAGATATTGTTGTGCTATGTGCATTGTATAGTAGCATCTTTTTTATCCCAGGTGATGAAGGCACACAATGACACATTCCTAACCAAATCACACTGTCATTATCAATATGGAACTCTGGAATCTTCCCTTCCTTTACTGAATTCACCCTCTTTGGTATATCTACATCATCCTCTTTGTGATTCCTTAATCTTCTATTGGATTGAGGATTGCGAAATCATTTTGGAAAGCTAGGATGTATCCCCTACCCTTATGATTTTAAAATCCATTCTTTCTATATCATAATAAGATAGGGTCTTTCTCAAACAGTAACATGGATAGAGTAGTGGGTTCTTTTCTACTTCGAGGATCAGCTACCTTGTTTGCCTTTCCAGGATGATAGTGAATAGAGAAATTTAAATCCTTTATTAGCTCTAACCATCTCCTTTGATGCATGTTGATATCCTTTTTTGTGAAAATATATTTTAGGCTCTTTTGGACTGTGTATATGTCACACTTCTCACCATAAAGGTAGTGCCCCCATATTTTTAGGGGAAATAACACAGCTACCATCTCTAGATCATGTGTTGGGTAGTTCTGCTCATGGATCTACAACAATCGTGGGGAATAGGCTATCACATTATCATTTTTCCTTAGTAAGCAACCCAATCCATTCTTTGAAGAATCACTGTATATCACAAAACATTATCCACATTTCGGTAGTGTGAGTACAGGTGTAGAGATCACCCTTCTCTTTAGCTCTTTAATGCTTCCCTCACATTCTTCCATCCAGACATACATTACCCCTTTCCTTGTTAACATAGTTAACGGGCTTGAAAATAGTGAGATGTATCTCAAAAAACGTCGGTATTACCCAACTAATACAAGAAGAATACATATTTCTATGACACTAGAGGTCCTGGGCCATTCCTCACTCGAATTTGTTTTTGAAGGATCCATTGAAATTCCCTCACTTGTGATCACATGTCCCAAGAACCTGACTTGGTTCATCCAAAAGTAACACTTGGGAAACTTGGCGTACAACTTCTCCTTCCTCATTGTCCCCAACACAAGTCTTAGTTGTTCTTCATGTTCCTCTTAGCTGTTGGAGTAGGTGAGAATATCATCGATAAACACTAACACAAATTTTTCGAGGTAATAACTAAAGACTCTATTCCTCAAATCCATGAAGATTGCAATGGCATTAGTAAGTCCGAATGGAATCAAAAAAAACTCATAGTGTCCATAACTTTTATGGAAGGCAGTCTTCTTTATATCCTCATCCTTCACCTTTACCTGATGATATCCAGAATGAGGATCTAGCATTGAGAAGTATTGATCACCTCTTAACTGACCAAACAAGTCATCAATCCTTGGGAGAGGATACTTGTTCTCCACGGTGATCTTTTTGAGTTCCCGATAATTGATACACAGCTGCATTGTTCCATCCCTCATCTTCACAAAGAGCACTGGCGCACCCCAAGGTGATGCACTAGGGCGTATGAACCCTTTTTCTAGATGCTCTTGCAGCTCCTTCTTTAACTCCTCCAGTTAGATAGGAGCCATCCTATAGTGACACTTTGATATAACAGTAGCTTTAGGTATGAGTCCATTTGAGAAATCAACCTCATGATCCGAGGGAATTCTGGGTAACTCTTCGGGAGATACATCTCCATATTCCCTCATTATGGGAATTTCTCCATGGTTTTCACTTTACATCGACTCATCCATTTGGGTGAGGTATTCTTCTTCATATAGAATCAACACACACACCATTGATGGATTTTTCAAAGGAGATTAATGATATTCCTTATATTTGTAGAGGATCATGGGATGGATAAAAATATGGAAGGATATTTACTTTTCCTTACAATTGATATGCCCTCTATATAACGAGATCTAATCCATTCCCATTATTGCATCAAATTCCACCAAGGGAAGTATTATGCGATTTTCAAGAAGAATCATCCCACATACGCCAACATGAGAGGACTCAAAGACTTGGGTTTCAATTATTTCACCATTTTAGGTTTTTATAGATTTCTCTACTTCAATGTTTCAGGGATTCGATTCTATAGTTCTAGAAAACATGCATGATATAATGGATTGCATATAACTAGAATCAAATAAGACTTTTTCTATTCTTGAGGGAATAGAAAGTGTACGTTGTACAACTTCAATGTCATGCTCGACCTTTGTAGTATTGATGAAATAACCCTTCCCTTGTTCCTTTGTATTTGGTGGCTACTGACGCTAATTACCATCAATAACATGATGTTTAGTGCACTAGTTCTCATAGTTACTTAGCTCCCTGAAGTTGTAGTATTGAACCATGAGTGGTTATCTCCATTCGTTGGCTATATTCTCCATGTTTTTCTTGTCTTTAAGATACTCTTGAGCATGGTGTCCTCCTTTCCCACACAAGATTCATTTGCCCATGCCTTTGAGGTAGTTCCCATGGTGAATCATCGCACATTTTTTTCATATGTGTCGTTGAGTTTTCTTCCCACTTTTCTATTAGATCCTCAAGCTTGAAGCTCAATATTTTGTTTCTTATCCCCATAGATATGGAAACATTCTCCAAACTTCATCCCCACTTTCAAGGAACATCGAAAAAATTCTTCGTAACTCCCAAAGTCTTGAATTGCAAGAACCTTTCGAAGGTTTGGTTTTATTACACTAAATAATCAATCAATTTTTCTATCATTATTGATAAAAAAACCCGAAGCGTACCTTGCAAGCCGTGGGAAATTTGCTTCATAGGATGTGACAGATTCACCTTCTTTTTTCTCGATCTCTATGAATTCTCTATCCATATTTGTATGAATAGTTCATAGGAAATACTTATTATGAAACATCATCTTAAAGTATTCCCATTATATTTCATCAATTTCCACCATTGTATTGGTATTATTAATCAAATCCCAACATTGATCGTCTTCTCCATCTAGGCGATAAACATCTAAGGTCACCTTCTCCTTCTCTGAATAATGAAGCATAGAAATGATCTTCTCCATGGAGTTGACCCACTGTTCCACAACTAGTGGATCAGAAGATCCACTAAATGTCTGTGGTAATTGTTGTATAAAACATTTGATAGATAGTTACTCCTTACCTGGTGAAGGATGATGTTCATCATCATTATGTTTATTGTTCATAACCAATGATAACTGGGTAAGCATCACCTTGATGTTTTGAAGTCAACCTCCAAAATCATTAGGGATGTCATTTTGGAAATCGTTGCATTGGCCCTCACATGAGTTGTTGGCATGATTTCTCTTGGTTCCTACCATTTTCTAAAATGGAAAATGTTAGAAAAAACCACAATTCAACAAGTGAAGAATAACTTATTCATTTAATCAATTTATACCATAACATATGGGATCCCTATGTAAATATTCTTTTTGTGTATATTTTTACTTAGTCTCATGCTATAGGTTTTCTATAGGGTTCACTAATACTAATTCCAAAATTAACTAATGATTTTCTTTGAAACAAACTATAGTAACCCTTACATTTCTTTCAATACTATTAAATCATTTTATAGATAAACAACATAATAGTATTCCACATAGAGGATCCCAAGGATTAGTGTCTTGGGAAAACTAGGACTAAAAATAATAATTTCAATATAAAGCATAAACATTTATTTAATTTCTTCTTCTCTAGATTCTTATTGGCACTTGTCCTCTCCTTAGTACATGTAGCCACCTGAGCATATACATAAAAATTGTTAACCTAGAATCCTAGTAAGAGGATAGATAAGAATAATATTGCATGTGGTGAGTATAATCATAACATGGGAAAATGATCATGAACATGAGAGGAAGAAATATAAAAGACTTGTAATGTGGCATTGCATAAAAATGAAACATCTTGTCTTAGTGGTTAACTACCACACATACTTTTGAACCAAGATAGCATCTTTTTCACACAAAATTTCACATTTTCCCATGAGATTCATCACTTTACCCAATGTATTGGAGCGCTGTATAATTCCGAGCACACCCGTCAATTTGAAACATTCATATTGCGCTATATAATTTCGGGCGCACCCATCACATCATAACATTATCATTTATCGTGCATGACACAATGAACATATAACATAAATGAATATAATTAATCCATTACAAGTAATGGGGTCCATCTCATTAGAAATCATTCATAAACATTGGGTTCCCAAAAGAAAGAGGGAATAACATTCTTGATATAAGAACCGTAAATCTTGAATGAGAAGTAAAAGGTGTGTTCTTGAAAGAAGAGATATTTTGGAAACTATTTTGTTTTTCATAAATACCATTGACAAACATGTATATCCTAGAAAAAAAATAAAATAATGAGAAAATTATTTTTAAGGAGAAACCATTTAAAAAATGAGTGAATGAGGGAGAACTTGAAGGATGATAGTTGGGTTTGACAATTTCCCCTTATCATGTATTTGAAAGCTTCATTCTCTTTAGTGTCCTGAATAATGAAACTATATTCATTAATTATAAATAATGAACATTTTTTACAATAATATGGTTCATTATGGTTTCATTATGTTATTTTATGTGCCTTTGGATGAGTTATAAATTTCAAAAACATTATTCAAGAATGTTTGTTTTTATGGTCTTCTTGAGTGGCTCACTTGTATTCATGAATTGAAGTTTGGGTAGAACATGGGTAAACATACAGAATTGATATTACATGTTATTTATGATATTACGGAAGTAAGAATTATCTTATAATGAGTTAAATTATATCCATGTGGATGAATCACTTGATAATAATTTAATGATGATTGTTTGGGTTAATTTGAGCAATTTTTTGATCATAATGAACTTGTTTTATTTTATCACTAGAAATATGGTCATAAGTTAGTTATATAACATTAAATATGAGCTGATACATATAAAATATTCGGTTTAAACCATAAAAATGGTTTCATGACCAGATCTGAAGGTAGAAATTGAAGAAGAAAACTTGTCATTCTTGAAGGTGATAAATTAACACCTCACGAACAATGTTCTCATTAATAAAATAAAAAGAAGTGGTAAAGGGGGATGGATGATATAATATACCATTATCATCATAAAATTCCATTATATGTATAATACTAGATTTGAAATACCATTTCGATGAAGATAGATGGGGAGAGAACAAGAAATGAACTTGAACATGAAAGGATATTAAAGAAGAAGAGGGAGAGAAATTACCTCTTGAATCCTCCTCTTGAGATCCTCCTTAAAGAAGATAGGATTGGTCTTTTGATGAGACAAGAAGCTCTTGGATGTGGGATAGGGGCTAGGGATGATGTATGGGCAATGTTTAGAGATGTCTTGGAGCTTGAGAGGTGTGGGGAAATGAGGGTGTGAAGGGTTGTTTTTATAGTGGAGGGGAGAGGGGTTTTCTTAATATAAAAGTCATTAGTTTATTAATTTCTCCTAAGACAAGGCATAGTGAGTCATCCGTGACCAATAATAGTAAATAAGGAATGTTATTTCGAAATTTGGGTTCTTATATCACTTGTGATGTCATTAATAGTGGGTTATAATTATAAAGTATTTATACGGAAAACTAATGTATTTTACTATTCAACAAAAATTCTAGTATTTTAGAAAAATCCCAATAATTTACCCCAAAAAATCTTAGATTTATATAATCCCTAAATTTAGTCCATTTTTCAAAAATAATTTTCTAAATAGTATTAATTTAACATTTAATTAAAATCATAATTTACTTAAAAATAGTTTTTAAAATTAAAACTTATTTTATAGTGACTTCAAAAGATATGTAGTGTCTTATAAAATTATCTAAAATCTATAAGAACATGATTTGTTAATTTATGAACAAATTTTAAGCAAAATAAATTTTCTTTTAAATTAAATAATTAATTAAAATTAATTATTTATGACTTACAAAATACCAAAACATTTACTAAGGTCAAATTGTCACTTTCAAAGATGTCTAAATTTTATTCAATTATTCATGCTTAAGTTTACTATTTTGTTAGGTGATTCACTATTCATAAGGGTCATATTACTATTCATATGGGTATGTTACTATTCATAGGGTTAGGTTATTATTCACCAAAAATTATTTTGGATTCATTAGACTCCAAAAAATCATCTTGAAAACAACGGTGTATGTCAGATTCTAAAAATTCCTAATATAGAAGTGATGAAATTATGTTTAGAGGTAACTTTGCACTTAGTAGTATATTTTTTGTGTTTTAATGTAATTTTATGACATATTTATAAGAAGGGAATTTGAATTGGAAAACATGGGTTTGTTACATTCTTCCCCATTTAAGAAATTTCGCCACCGAAATTTCACTTTACACAAACAGGTGAGGGCACTTCTCTTTTATTGCCTCTTTTGGTTCCCAATTGGCTTCCTCAAACGTATGGTTCCTCCACAACACATTGACAAGATGGGTTGTTTGGTTTCACTGAACATTATCTCTCTGATCCATAATATTTAATGGCTTCTCCTCGTAGGAGAGATAATCTTCCAGCTACACCACCTCTGAGTTTAATAAATGTGAGGGGTCCAGCATATACTTCCTCAGAAGTGATACATGAAACACATCATGAACATGAGAAATATTCGGTTGAAGTAGAAGACGTTAGGCTATAGATCATATGAGGTCAAGGATCTCAAAGTGTCCAATATACCTTGGGGTTAACTTCCCTTTCTTCCCAAATCACATGACTCTCTTCCTTGGAGATATTTGAAGGAAGACTTTATCTCCAATGTTAAAATCTATGTCCCTTCGATGGTTATCAGCATAGCTCTTTTGCCGAATTAGAGTAGTTTTGATGTGTTTCTGGATGACTTAAACCTTCTTTTTCATCTATTGCACAAGATCCAGTCCAAGTAGCATTATTTCTACCACATTATCCCAACAGGTTGGAGTTTTACATCGCTTTCCATACATATCTTCATATGGATCCTTCTGAATACTCGAGTGGTAGATATTTTTATATGAGAACTTAAACAATGGAATATGTTGATCCCATCAACCTTTGAATTCTAGAGAGAAGACTCTTAGCATATTTGAAGAGTCTGAATAGTTCTTCAGACTAGCCCTCATTTTGGGGGTGATCGGCAATGCTAAAATTTAACTCAGTACTCAAAGCATGTTGAAGGCTCCTCAAAAATATATATGTGAACCTTGGATCATAGACATAGAAAATTGATTGTGGAACACCGTGCAGTCCAACCACATCCTTCACATATATCTTTGCAAGTTTTTCATGTGAGATATCTTCCTGAATAACGATAAAATGGTATGTCTTGGTGAGTCGGTCAACCACAACCCAAATCACATTATTTCCCTTTGATGTCATTGGTAGACCCATGACAAAGTCCATAGTAACAATTTCCCATTTCCACATGGGTATTGGCAATGGTAGCTTAATACCTTTGGACTTTTTTCACTCAGCATTAACTTGCTAACATACCAAGAACCATGATATGTATTCTGTAATCTCCTTATTTACATTATCCCACCAGAAGAACTCCCAGAGATCACGACACGTCTTGGTACTCCCACGATAGATAGATATTGTTGTTCTATGTTCATTGTCCAGTAGCATCTTTTTTATCCCAGGCGATGAAGGTACACAATGACACATTCCTAACCAAATAACATTATCGTCGTCGATATGGAACTCTGAATGCTTCCCTTCCTTTACTTCATTCACCCTCTTTTGTATCTCTCCATCATCCTCTTTCTTCTACCTTAATATTCTCTTGGATTGATGCTTGCGAAATAATTTGGGAAAGGTAGGATGTATCCCCTACCCTTATGATTTAAAAATCCTTTCTTTCCATATCAAAATAAGATAGGGTCTTTCTCAAACAGTAACATGGATAGATTACTGGGTTCTTTTTGGCTTCGAGCATTAGCTACCTTGTTCACCTTTCCAGGGTGATAGTGAATAGAGAAATTGTAATCCTTTGTTAGCTCTAACCATCTCCATTGATGCATGTTGAGATCCTATTGTGTGAAAATATACTTTAGGCTCTTTTGGACTGTGTATATGTCACAATTCTCACCATAAAGGTAGTGCCACCAGATTTTCATGGAAAAAATCACGGCTACCATCTCTAGATCATGTGTTGGGTAGTTCTTCTCATGGATCTTCAACAATCATGAGGAATAAGCTATCACATTATCATTTTTCCAGAGTACGCAAGCCAATCCTTTCTTTAAAGAATCATTGTATATCACAAAACATTATACACATTTCGGTAGTGTGAGTACAAGTTTAGTGATTAACCTTCTCTTTAACTCCTTAAATCTTCCCTCACATTCTTCCATCCAGACATGCATTACCCCTTTCCTTGTTATCATAGTTAACAGGCTTGAGAATCATGAGATATTTCTCAAAAAACGTCCGTAGTACCCAACTAATACAAGAAAAATACATATTCTTGTGACACTAGAGGTCCTGGGGCATTCCTCAATCGAATTTTTTTTAAGGATCCACTGAAATTACCTCACTTGTGATCACATGTCCCAAGAACCTGACTTGCTTCATCCAAATGTAACACTTGGGAAACTTGGCGTACAACTTCTCCTTCCTCAATGTCACCAAAACAAGTCATAGATGTTCTTAATGTCCCTCTTAGATCTTGGAGTAGATGTGAATATCATCGATAAACACTAAAACAAATTTTCCGAGGTAAATTCTAAAGACTCTATTCCTAAAATCCATGAAGATTGCAATGGAATTAGTAAGTCCGAAGGGCATCACAAAAACTCATAGTGTCAATAACTTGTATGGAATGCAGTCTTGTTTATATCCTCCTTCATCACCTTTACCTGATGATATCCAGAATGAAGATCTAGCATTGAGAAGTATTTATCTCCTCTTAACTGACCAAACAATTCATCAATCCTTGGGATAGGATACTTGTTCTTTATGGTGATCTTGTTGAGTTCCCGATAATTGATACACAGCCGCATTGTTCCATCCTTCATCTTCACAAAGAGCACTGGCGCACCCCAAGGTGATTCACTAGGGTGTATGAACCCTTTGTCCAGATGCTCTTGCAGCTACTTCATTAAGTCCTCCTGTTATATAGGATCCATCCTATAGGGACACTTTGATATATGAGTATCTTTAGGTATGAGTTCAATTGAGAACTCAACCTCATGATCCGACGGAATTCTGGATAACTCTTCGGGAAATACATCTCCATATTCCCTCATGATGGGAATTTCCCCATGGTTTTCACTTTACATCAACTCATCCATTTGGGCGAGGTATTATTCTTCATATGGAATCATCACGCACACCATTAAAGGATTTTTCAAAGGAGATTAATGATATTCCTTATATCTGTAGAGGACCATGGGATGGTTAAAAATATAAAAGGATATTTCCTTTTCCTTACAATTGATATGCCCTCTATATAACGATAGCCAATACATTCCCATTATAGCATCAAATTCCACCTTGTGAAGTATTATGAGATTTTCCAGAAGAATCATCCCACATACGCCAACAGGAGAGGACTCAAAGACTTAGGTTTCAATGATTGCACCTCTTTGTGTTTTTATAGATTTCTCTACTTCAATGTTTCAGGGATTCAATTATATGGTTCTAGAAAACTTGCATAATATAATGGAATGCATAAAACTAGAATCAAATAAGACTTTTTATATTCTTGAGTTAATAGAAAGTGTACATTGTACAACTTCATTGTCATGCTCGACCTCCGTAGTAGTGATGAAATAATTCTTCCCTTGTTCCTTTGGTTTTGGTGTCTACTGTCGCTAATTACCATCAAGAACATGATGTTTAGTGCACTAGTTTTCATAGTTCCCTAGCTCCCTACAGTTTTAGTATTGTACCATGACTGGTTGTCTCTATTCTTTGTCTATATTCTTTATATTTTTATTGCCTTTTCTATACTCTTGAGCATGGTGTCCTTCATTCCCACAAATTATTCATTTCCCCATTCCTTTGAGGCAGTTCCCATGGTGCAACTTCCCACATTTTTTTCATGTGGGTCGTTGAGTTTTCTTATCACTTTTTTATTAGATCCTCGAGCTTGAAACTCCATATTTTGTTTCTTATCCCCATAGCCATGGGACCATTCTCCAAACTCCATCTCCACTTTCAATGAAAATCGAACAAATTATTCATAACTCCCAAAGTCTCGACTTTCAAGAACCTTTCGAAGGTGTGGTTTTAGTACACTAAATAATTAATCAATTTTTCTGTCATTATTGATAACAAAACCCAAAGCATACCTTACAAGACTTGGGAAATTTTATTCATAGGATGTGACAGATTCACCTTCTTTTTTCGTGATCTCTATGAATTCTCTCTCCATATTCGTATGAATAGTTCATAGGAAATACTTACTATGAAACATTATCTTAAGGTATTCCCATTATATTTCATCAATTTCCACCATTGTATTGGTATTCTTAATCAAATCCCAACATTGATCGTCTTCTCCAACTAGGCGATAATCATCTAAGGTCACCTTCTCCATCTCTGAATAGTGAAGCATAGAAATGATCTTCTCCATGGAGTTGAACCACTGTTCCACATCTAGTGGATCAGAAGATCCACTAAATGTCGGTGGTAATTGCTGCATAAAACATTCTATAGCTTGTTTCCCCTTCTATGGTGAAGGATGATGTTCATAATTATTATGGTTATTGTTCATAACCTGAGATAATTGGGTAAGAATAACCTTGATGTTATGAATTCCACCTCCAAAATCATTCGGGATGTCGTTAGGAAAATCATTGCATTGGCCCTCACACGAGTTGTTGTCATGATTTGTCTTGGTTCCCACCATTTTCTAAAATGGAAAATGTTAGAAAAAATAACAATTCAACAAGTGAAGAATAACTTATTCATTTAATCAATTTATACCATAACATATGGGATCCTTATGTAAATATTCTTGTGTGTATATATGTACATAGTCTCATGCTATAGGTTTTCTCTAGGGTTCACTAATACTAATTCAGAAATTAACTAAACCTTTCCTTTGATACCAACTATAGTGACCCTTACATTTCTTACAATACTATTAGATAATTTTATAGATAAACAACATAATAGTATTACACATAGAGGATCCCATGTTTTAGTGTCTTGGGAAAACTAGGACCAAAAATAACAATTTCAATATAAAGAATAAAAATTTAATTTATTTCTTCTTCTCTATATTCTTCTTGTCACTTGTCCTCTCCTTAGTACATTTAGCCACCTGAGGATATACATAAAAAGGGGTAAGCTAGAAGCCCAGTAAGAGGATAGATAAGAAAAATATAGTATGGGGTGATTATAATCATAACATTGGAAAATGATCATGAACATGAGAGGAACATATATAAAAGACTTGAAATGTTACAATGCATAAAAATGAAACATCATGTCTTAGTGGTTAACTACCACACATAATTGTGAACAAATATATCATCTTTCTCACACATAATTTCACATTTACTCATGATATTCATCACTTTACCCAATGTATTGGAGCACTGTATAATTCCGTGCACACCTGTCAATTTGAAACATTCATATTGCACTATATAATTTCTGGCGCACCCATCACATTATAACATTATCATTTATCATGCACGCCACAACGAACATATAACATAAATGAATATAGTTAATCCATTAAAAGAAATGGGTTTCATCTCATGAAAACACATTCATAGACATTGGGTTCCCAAAAGAAAGAGGGAATAACATTCTTGATATAAGAACCGTTAATCTTGAATGAGAAGTAAAAGATGTGTTCTTGAAAGAAGAGTTATTTTGGAAAACATTTTGTTTTTCATAAATACCAGTGAAAAATATGTATATCCTAGAAAAATAATGAAAATGATGTGAAAATGATTTTTAAGGAGTAACCATATCAAAATGGAGTGAAAGAGGGAGAACTCGGATGATGAAAGTTGGGTTTGACAATTTCCCCTCACATTGTAATTGAAAGCTTCATTGTCTTTAATGTCCTGTATAATGACATTATATTCATTTATTAGAAATCTATTACTTTATTTACATCAATATGGTTCATTATGTTTTCATTATGTCATTTTATGCACATTTGTATGAGTTATAGAGTTTAAAAACATTATTCGGGAATTTTGTTTTTATGGTTTTCTTGAGTGGTTCACTGGTATTTTTAAATCGATGTTTTGGTAGAACATGGGTAATCATCCTGAACTGATATTACATGTTATTAATTTTATTAAATGAGTTTTAATTATCTTATAAGTAATTATATTTGATCCATATGGGTGAATCATTTGATAATATTTAAATGATGATTGTTTGGGTTAATTTGAGCGATTTTTCGATCATAATGAACATGTTTTATTTTATCACTAGAAATATGGTCATAAGTTATTTTGATAACTTTAAATATGAGATAATACATATAACATATTCTGGATTAACCATAAAAATGTTTTCATGACCAGATCTGAAGGTAGAAATGGATGAAGAAAACTTATTGTTCTTTAAGGTGATAAATTAACACCTCACGAACAAAATTCTCTTAAATAAAATAAAAGGAATAGGGAAATGTGGTTGGATGATATAATATCCCATTATAATCATAAAATGATTGTACATGTCTAATACTATAGTTACAATACATTTTGTTTAATGAGAGGTGGGGAGATAACAAGAAATGAAATTGAACTTGAAAGGAAATTAAAGAAGAAGAGGGAGAGAAATTACATCTTCAATCTCATCTTGTGATCCTCCTTAACGAAGCTATAATTGGCCTTTTGATGATACCAGAATCACTTGGACATGGGAGAGGGGATATGGAGGGTGTGAGTAAATGAGGTTGTGAAGGGTGGTTTTCATGGTGGAGGGGATTGGGGTTTCCTTAATATAGAATTGATTAGTTTATTAATTTACCCTAAGACAAGGAATAGTGAGTCATCCGTGAAAAAGAATATTAATTAAAGAATGTGAGTTCTAGATTTGGGTTCTTACATCACTTGTGATGTCAGGAATAGTGGGTTTTAATTATAATGTATTTATACGGTAAATTAATGTATTTTACTATTCACAAAAAATCAAGTATTTCAGAAAACTCTGAAAAATTTAACTAAACAAATTTTTGACGTGTAGGATCAAAAATTGAAGTCCATTTTTGAAAAATAATTTTCTAAATATTATTAATTTAATTTTTAATTAAATTCAGAATTTACTAAAAAAACTATTTTTAAAACTAAAACTGATTTTGTAGTGCATTCAAAAATTATGTAGGGTCTTATAAAATTATTTAAAAACTATTGAACAATGATTTTTTAATTTATTAACACATTTTATGAAAATAAAATTTCTTTTAAATTAATTAATCAATTATAAATAATTATTTATGACTTAAAAAATACCAAAACGTTTTCTAAGTTCAAACTGTCACTTACTAAGATGTCTAAATTTTATTCAAGTTTTCTTGTGTAAGGATACTCTTATGTTGGATGATTTAATATACATAAGGGAAATATTACTATTCATAAGGGAATATTACTATTCATAAGGGTCGGTTACTATTCACTAAAAAATATATTTGTTTCATTAGACTCTAAAAATCATCTTGAGCACAACCGTGTATGTCAGATTCTAAAAATTCCAAATATAGAAGTGAAAAAATTATGTTTAGAGGTCACTAAGCACTGATTAGTTCATTATTTTATGTTTTAATTTGATTTTATGACATATTTATAAGAAGGGAATTTCCATTGAAACATTTGGGTCGTTACATTCATTGATCACACTGTCAAAGGAAAGGGTGTATCAGTGTATCATTAAATGAAATATGTTATTAATTAATTACATACAGCCACCATAGAAACTGATATTCTTTTTTTTCATAGGATGTATGGATAGTAATGAAACATTCAGAAGGACTTATCATCGATACATAATTTAATAACCATGTAGTATTATAAGGGAGAAAATTTACTATTAATATATGAATATGAGGAAAAATTCAAGGAGATGAAAAAAAGTGGGATACTGTGCCTATTTTCGCACATCCCTAAATTTGATAACTAATTTTGACCTGTATTTATGCATTAAATAAGGATATTTTATGTGTTTTCATGCAAAAAAATATGGATATAGATTATGACAATTTTCAAGGACCAACTATGTTCCTATTAAAAAAATACATGAAGAATGAGTTATTGGATGAATCCCATAGATTGTTATTGTCTATTATTCCAATATATATAAATATTTATAGATATATGAAAGATTATTCATGGTGGTAAAACTTGAAAACAAAATATTGAAAAGTATTTCTATAGACTCATGGTATATCCATTAGTAATGTCTGATAGACAAAAATCTATGGTGTTGTTATAAACATTAACCACACTAGAATAGAAATTTTATAATTTACCAGAATTGTCATATTACGACTGCCAAAAAAAAATTGAAGGGTATATTTCTATTAGAGTTGTAGTCGATCACTTAAAGAAATAGACAAATTTCATTTCCATTAGAGAATATTTATCTCTTATTAATCTTTCCAATATATAAATTAATTATGTTCCATGGTTTTAAGGCGAACTATGCTATTTTTTATCTTCTTAAGATATGTGTTTTACTCAATATTATGGAGAATTATGTAGTTAGATCTAGATAAAGAGTCTTGTTTTTTTTAATTCATATCACTATAAAAAATGTTACTAATTTTTTAGGGAAATTCAATCTATAAAACTCATATTGAGATCTTTATGTTGAAATTTCAATTGTGGTTTGAAATAAAAACATTCTTTTGTTTAAATTTCATATATTAAGATATTTTTTTCATGTATATAGATGGATATTTTGGAAGCCCTCTATATAATGAAGTGATTAACTATAATCTGACTGGATGAAGTTGGAGAGATTAATATATTTGGAACCAAGCTAGTTGAGTAAATTCTATAGAATTTTTGATCTATTGACCTCCAATTCCAAAAAAAAATCTTTTTCAATAGAAATATTATAATAGTAATCATAAGTGAGGTCTACAATTCAATTTTATTGATAATTAATTCATATGAATATACACTATGATTAATTTTAAGAGATATAGAATGAATGGAATGGTGGACCCTGGATAATTTGATCCCTTTAAAATAATTAATTTTACTAGAATGGGTTTTCTATCTCTTGTAACATCCAATGAATGTATCTAAAGTACCAAATTCGTCCCATGTATATCTCTTGAAGAAGTAAATGATTTATCCCTTACATGGAAAAATTTTATAGGTCATGACACTATTGTATAATCACTATAATGAGGAAAATTAGAGGAGTTACTAGATCATGTAGATAAATTGTTTCAAAAAAATATAACTCATATAGTCAATGGTATACTCTGAACCCTTTAATTTTAGGAAGCTACATTGGATCCCAAAGTAGTTGTGAGGAGGAATTATCCTCAGATGTACAAATCAGAGTGATTGAATTTCAAGGGAACCATTTTTTAATGGTTATAGAATGTAGCGACCAATGTTTTTATGATACATTCTTTTTTTTTAAATTTTTTTTGTTTGATATACTATTTTATATGAATGATTACGTATAATAAATCCATGATAAATGATTAAATTATTACTATTTCATTTTATATCAATTTCAAAGATGTTGGATTTTTAGCCCGAATATTACTGACTATATTATAAAACATTATTCCTCATAATTTTATAAAATGTATTATTTTGTCATTATTTGATTTGAAATGAAAATAAAATCATTTGAATGTAATAAAAAGATGTTTTTTTTACAAAATGGGTTTTTTGACAGGAAAATTAAAAGTAATTGTTATTTAATTGTTATTTTAATTAAATCTATGGATTATATATTCAATAATATTTTTTGACATTGATTTAATTATTTATATTTCGAAAAAAATGATAACATGGTCATTTTATCCTTCAAAAATGCTACACCCAAAGATTTCAAATTATGTTATTTTCATTAATGTAATTCAACAGCTTGCGCGATAGGCAACACCAAGTTCGAGCGCACCACGACTAACAAACATAGCCATTAAAAATTCTATTATGAATAGTTTTAATATCATTTAAATTTTATATATTCCTTATAATTTTATCATCCATTTTATGTATTTCATATACATAATATAATATCAATTTTTAATTTTTAGATAAAACTTGTATTTTAAAAAAAATATAATTTTACCTTCATTAAACAGTAAACCTTTTTTAAATCCAAAATTTGACACATTTATATATTAAATTTTATGAAATAAACTGGTTCTTTAGAATAGGGACATAAAAATTTGTTTGTAAAAATTTTTTCCGCTTTTTTGATAACTTTCATATTTTGATGAATAGTGAAAATACGAAATTTTAATTAAAAACAACTAATTTAAACAAAATAATTTATAGTGTTAAAATATATATTTGAATGTTTTTGAGGTATAATTAGATTATATTTTTATCATTTAATCCAATGATGTAGATTTTATGTAATTTTAAATTTAAATTGGACATAAACACATATCATTCATTTGTTAATTTTTACATCTCAAAACCCCACTTTTTGGTTTTGACAATGAGATAATTTTTTTAAAAATTACTTTATAAAACATGTGTGTTTTTAATTTGGTTAAATAGGCATCATTTTTTAATTTTAAATATGAAAATTATCTTAGAGTGAAATTTTGAAATTTTTCTAAAAACTTTCAATTTTTGATGAATAGTGAAAAACACTACGTTAATTTTTAAAACTAAATTTTTACTAAAATATTTATTTATTTTATAAAAATTTATTTTAATTAAAAATTGATACATAATACCTATTTAAATTCAATGTAATTTAATTGAGTCATATTATAATAAGATTAGATGTATAAAATTTTATTGAACTTTTTACCATTTGTTACTAAAATTAGAGGAAGATTTGTGGATTTTCATACAAAATAATTATAATAATATTGTGGATTGATTATATGAAATTTTAGAGATGTGGTAGATATCAACATGTAATACGGGGTTCAATAAGATGAGAATAATTTTTTCTGGATAGTAACATTTGAATTTTTTACCATTGTTAACATTAAATAGGATAATTAATGTTAAAATTGATATTATAATTACATTATCACATGTAATAATTCTTTAGGATAAGTGTATTTAGACAAAAATAAACCTTATTAATAATATATGATCATTTTAATGCACTTGATAATATTTGGATATTTATTATTATTTTATTTAAAGAATATTTAAAAGTATAAAATTCAATGTTTAATAACTAAACCATTTTTAATATAGGTTATACAACAGAGAAATTAAAATTTAAATATTAATTAGAAAGATAAAATTATTTTCTACCTTATTTTATTTTATTTATAATATCTAGACCTTAAATAATTAAATTTATTAATTACACAATGATGGTGCAGTAATCACATAATTAATGAATGATTAAAATAATGAATATTAGAAATATTAAAATAAATGTAAATTCAACCTTTTTGTGAATTATAAGAATTTACGCGGATAATATGATGTGTTAGGTGTAATTTAATTAATTATTTTATTAGTAATCATTTTGATATGACTTTTTGAAAAACCAAATACTAAATAGTGTCAAAATTGATGTAATTGAGTTTTAAAAAAAAATATTTTATTAAATTTTATAATATTCATAAAAATCCAAGGATCATCCAAATAACATATATAATGATATAAATCTTATTAATGAACCAAATGTGGTTTTATTTGTATTTTATTGTATGATTATTAACCATATAATATAGAAATACAAGGAGACATAGTAAATGTCAAACTATTTAACTACGAGTTAAATCTAAAAGATAAAATTAATATGGTGACCTAAACCAGTATTAAACCACTTTGATGAGATTTTTTTTACCCATTAATACCTTATTATAGAAATAAATCTATTTGGATCGATTATAAATAGAAAATAAATTTATAATAAAATAATATTTCAATCTTTTCCTAAAGTAACCCTCACCTATCTTATAATAGGGAAGTTTCCCTTATCTTAATTTCACAAAGAAAAATCAATTTGGTTAGGCCAAACCCTATCCAATTATCCTCCCAACTTCTGTCACTTCATCCTGGAGTCCTTTACTTGATCTTAACGAAAACCCATGGATCAATTTTGATCAAATCAAAAGAAAGCACCCGAAGAAGAGGTAATAATTTCATCACCCCTTTCAAATTTATATTCTTCTTCCACTTCCTCTTTCTTTTTTTATAACAATATAAAATCTCTAGTAACTTATAAATATTTTTAAGTAATTATAAATATGTTACAACCATATTCATTATTCTATCCATACTATGAATGACAATGTCACCATACATGCGTACATACGACTAATCATCTCTACATCGTGGTGTAGTTGTTATTCAACACTTCATTATTTAGATGGTTATAATAATGATTTGTAATTGATGTAAATAATAAATATATAATTTTAATTATTCATAATATATGATATAGCATCCAATTATATGTGATTTCACATTCAATTTAATGATATTTTATCTTGTCCATACGTATGGATTATCATCTCCACGAACGTGGTGAGATTCATTCCAAATTGTAAAAAATCATGATTAATTTTTATTTTATGATTAGAAATAATTTTTAATAAGTTAATATTATTTTGTATATGAATAAAATACATCCTGTCCATAAAAAGCATTACTTATGTAACGAAACATATAAAGGGAAACGAATCAGTTAACACCCAAAACAATGAGACTACTAAAATATTATTAATAATGCAATATTATAAGATCATATATGATGTCATATTTAGGTATTTAGTTCTTGAATAATTTATCCAAAATGATATAATTATTATACAGGAGTTTAATTTACCCCATACTAATGGAAAGTACAAGGTAAGGGGTGTTCATCTCACTTCTTATTCCCGTGAGATTCGTGTTATGTTTCCACTATTTCATTTTTTTTGTGGTGTATGTACTTCTCATGATTGTATTCATTGTGTAATATACTAAAATTTATGGGTTTTTAAAACTTCAATTTATTATACTTATTTCATTGGGTGTATGTTTCATACGTTATGAAATTTGTAAGGTAATTTCTAATTTTGATTTCCACTCATTGGGTTTTATGAAAAATTCCTTGATTATTTTACACCAAGATTATGTGTGAAATAACTATTTCATTATTTACATAGTAATTTTGAATCACTTTTGTGTGGATATACTTTTGATACTCATAATTACTCAATTTATAAATTCTCATGTCATCGATATGAACTTGATAAGAGTAATTTTAACTCAATTCCCATTTATTGTGTTAAACATCCATGTCATTGGTTTTGTTAAAAGAATATGTGTGAATGTCCTATGATTGATTGACACTAATTATACAATCATATGGACTGTATTTATAATTTTCAAACATAATTACATCATTGATTTAACCTTAACCTAAGGATGTGGTCTTTATAATGGATTTCATCTCAATTTATATTCAACTGAGACTTCTTTGTTGTTATGCACCAATTCACATTTATATTCTGTATATACTATGCTTTTACATTGTATATCGTGAATCCATTTATCCTCATGATATTATAATATTTTAATTACCGAAATTATTTTTATTTAAATTTCTCTCAATTGGTTAGGAACTCTGACTAAAATATAATTTAAAATGTTTTAAAGACTTATTCTTCTAAGTCATTGTCATTAATGTCCATATTTTAAAAAATGATTTATGGATTTATTTATATTGAAATGAATGATTTAAAAATAAAATTATTTTTAAAATTTTCAAAGTGGTATTGGACACAATAATTCAAAATTCTTTTTTTAACAGATTCTTTATAAATAGTTGGACATTTAAATGTTTTCAATAAAAAAAGATATTTCTCTCAAATAGTTTTACTAATTATTTTCATCTATCCTTCATTATTCTTAATTAAGGTTGATTTATTATACAAAATATAATATATTTTATTTAATGAGTTATGTTTGACCATGGATGTAATATTTTTATATGATTAATGTATTGTGGTTAAAATATTGACATTTGGTATACTAGTTCTAATAGAAATTTTTAGATTATGTTTCATCCTTTTTAAATGTGTAATGAATTGGACATAGTATGTGATGGGTGGCACCCGATATAGCTCTTTGATGCCTCAATAGGTCTTCTGATACTAAATAGTGTCATGGCACAAGGCTTTGACCAAATATTATTTGTAGTCTTAGCACAAGACCTTGACTATGTGGTTATGATTTCCAACATTACAAATTATATCATCAAGAAATTTGATATTGATATTACATGTGATTATTAGACTAGTAGAATATCCATGTGAATAAGTAAATCACATTATATGATTTATCTTATCTATATTATTTTGAATATTATTTTTAAAAGTATTTTGTTTTAGTCTTATACATTTTCATAAATTTTTATTATTATTTTTGATAGTTTCTACTATTTTGTTATACTTACTAAGCATCTGAGCTCAGCAATTTATTATGTTTTATTTTTTCCAAGGATTCAATGAAGTATATTACAATTAACCTACATGAATAGGATAGGGGATGTAATAGTGTTGAAAGAGGACACAATGTTTTTTTATTTCATGATGTAACATAAAACATATGCATGTACCTAGTACATATAAGGCTTCTAAACTGAATAGTATTTTGGTACATGATAACTATGTATCAGGACAATGTTATGTAATAATGCACTAACTCTGGGTAACTAGGTCAGGGTGTTACAGTTGGTATCAGATAATGTTTATCATAAACCTTGTAAGATAGATTTAGAAAAACTATTATTATAAAACAATACCCTAAGAAAGACTTTGATGATTAATATAGAAGAACATCCAAAATATTTGATAATTTTATTATTATGTGGATTTTCTAAGGAATACAACCTTTTCGGGATAAGAGAAGGTAGATGTGGCTTTGTCACAAATGTACCTAGGAGTGAAAACTCTGATAAGGAGTTTCAGTCTTTAGATGGGGTATCCTAGGACATGACAACAAGGCTTGCTACATTATTATTTGCAGCACTCCCAGGGAATAAGCTTAGGATAATCCTTATTTTTGTTACAAACTGGTTTGAAATATTTTAATATATAATGAGTATAAATAACCTTAGTTAATCTTAAGGTGTTTTAGACTGAAAAAGGGTCTCATGATATAATTTAAATGATTTTATTTCTCACACTATTCTTTCTATTGTTAGTCAATGGTTAGATTCCATGGAAGTCACAATAACATTGAATATGATGTACAAGGTGGGAATGATGATGGAAATGAATAACTAAATAGAATGATTATAGGCCTAAAATATATCATGTTCATGTCGAAGAAGGTTTAAAAAAATATAATCAATAAAATATACATTAACCAATCCCAAACTAATATATGACCAAAAAGGTAGAGAATGATAAGAGCTCCAACAATGAAAACTGTAGAGAAAAGAATGCTCAATTTTCATCATGCCAAAATGTGGAAGGAGAAACCTAAGAAAGTGTCACAATAGATGAAATAAATGCATTATGTGTGGGAAAGAAGGACGTAATGTAATTAATTTCTGAGTAAAAATGAAGAGTACTGTGGAAGAAAATAAAAATGATCCTAAGAATCCAATTTCAATCATTTTCTATAAATGTAAGGGACCATGGAATTTCTCAAGTCAATACCCTATTCTATAAGATGACCTCTAAGTCCAAGAAGAACTTATATGTATATAAATTGAGGGTGAAATGTTTAAATTTATTAATGATATTTCTTAATGGGATTACATTGGAATAATTTTCTCTTATATGTGTAACCATGCAGTTTGTTATGTGAAAATTATATATGAAGAAGAATTGTGTTTTCTTTTGTAGATATAGTTATAAAGAACCATTTGAGTTTATATGATCCTTAAATTTGAGGCAATTATAGGTTATTAATTTTTGGGATGAAAATTCGAGGTATGAGATAACATTTGTGGTTAAATTATGTAATAGTTATTTTGAGAAATTTATCTCATATTCGGAATGTTATGAAATATAGTTTTTGAAAAAAGGACAACACACAAACTGTGTGACAAACCATCGTGTCGGTCAATGTTGTGGGAATCGATCCCACAACCAGATTGAGATTGTGTTCTTTCACCTACCACTAGACTACGTGATGTACCTAGTTAGTGCGTCTAATTCTTTTTAGATAAATGATTTTATTGATAAATAATATGTTAATTTTGGATCTTATGTTTTTTTAAAAAGACATCCTTAGTATAGGAAAATGATTTAGAGATTAAGTGATAAATGTTATTTTGGAAGATGTACGCTCTGTTGGGAATACTATATAGCTAAGAAAAGTAGAATACTATATAATTTCATTTGTGGAGTAATGATGGATTTTCTTAAGAATCTATATTTTTATAGAGATTCAGGTTATTAAAAGAAATTGTTATCCTATCATAGAGAATATGTGATTTGGTTAATTACACTTATGTATGAGACATTATGAGTAGTTGATGTCATTTGGAGATAAATGTTTTGTTTTTCTATGAAATACTATGTTATTAAATTCTTCGGAGTTTTGGATGTCAATCTTAGTTTGAAAAGAATTTTATAGACAATTTTTTATTGAATAATATTTATTTAACTTGGGGTATTTTTTGTTCAATTATGGAAATTAATATTAGTATTTCATTCGATAATATATTTTCCATTTGGGGGATCAACTAATATTATACTAACCATTTGGTTTTTTTTAATCTCTAAAGACAAAGGAAATATAAAGTTCATTCTGTATGGATTATGTGATTCTCTAAATATTGTTTCTAGCGCTTCATGTGTGACCAAGTCATCTTTAATAATCATTTTTTGGATAAAATATGAGTTAGTGGTATAAATTTATAAAAGGATGCATATCTACTTAAAAATTAAGTATATATCTCTTTGTTATTAGTCAATCTCATAAATAAATTCTTCATATTTAGGAAATGCAACATAAAACAAATAACTATGTCTGTTTAATTTTCCTACTGGGAAACTAATGACCATTTAACCCATTACATGTTTGTAGTTTTGTTGTTATTAACTGTCTCTTGATATTGTTTTCTATCACTACACATCAGATCTAAAGACATATTTTATCATCTGTATTCATGTATTCCTACATGAAATCCAATTATGGGTTATCTCAAGTGCCCCTTGTACTTCTATTTATTTCTTTTAAAGTGGTAGCTTTGTTGAATCCTTTTTTATGTGGGACTTTCAATGATGTTCCCAAGACCAATTATAAAATTCGGGGTATGCAATTTCCAAAATGGGGGAAGAATTTAACTACCAAATATTTCATATTAAGTTATTTTCTTTAAAGTAATTCAATAGCCTGCGCTACACCAAATACTGAGTTCGAACCCACCAAGACATAACAAACTAGTCGTTAAAAAGGGATTATGAATAATATTAACTTAATTTTGTATTTTATATATTACATATAATTTTAACATATATATTATGTGTTTCATAGACATAATATATGAACAAATTCAATTTTCCAGATAAAAGAAGTATTTTTCAAATAATTCAATTTTACTGCCTTTTAATAGCGAACCATTTTTAAATCCATTATTTGACACTTTTATATATACAATATGACAAAATAAACTTGTTCTTTAGATGAGGGACATAAAGTTTTAGTGGGGATAAATTTTCGGTTCTTTTTTTATACCTTTTATATTTTTATGAATTGTGAAAAAATACTAAATTTTAGTTAAAAAAATATTTTTAATCAAAATAATTTATAGTGTTAAATCATATATTTTAATGGTTTTGAGGTATAATAAGACTATATTTTTATAATTTAATCCATTTTTGGTCATTGGAAGTGATTTTACATTTAAATTTGGCATTAACATATTTCAATCATTTGATAGTTTTTACTTCTCAAAACCTGTATTTTGGTCTTAAAATCGTAATATTTTTTTTAAATTAATTAATAAAAATTATTTATTTCTATATGGTTAAATAAACAACAATTGTAAATTAGAAATTTCAGAATTATCTTTGAGTGAAATTTTTGTATTTTTCTGAAAAAATTCGATTTTTGATGATTAGTGAAAAACACTACATTATTATTTAAAACTGAATTTTTACATAAATAATTATTTAATTGATTTAAATTTATTTTATGGCAAAATAGATACATAATTCCAATATAAATGAATTGAAATTCATTGAATTCATTTTATAATAAGATTTGATATATATATTTTTATTTAACTTTTTACCGCCTTCTACCCACATTCTACGCACATTTGCAAATTTGCATAAAATATATTTTTCCAACTTTTATGGATTAAATTTTAAAAATACAATAAAAATAATTGACATCAGTAAGTAATATGTTGTTCAATAAGATGAAAATAATTTTTTTATGAATAGTAACTTTTGAACTTTATTTACCACAGTTAAAAGTAAATAGGGTAATTAATGGTAAAAATGATATTATAATTACCCAAACACATGTTTTAATTCTATTGAATATGTTTATTTCATCCAAATTCATCCTTGGGAATAAAATTTTACCCTTCTTATCCACTTGGATTACATTAGGATAGTTATTATTATTTTACTTAAAGACGATTTAAATGTGTAAAATTTAATTATTAATAATAAAACAATTTTTTATATTGGGTTATACATAAAATAAATCTGACTATAAATAATCATTAGAAAAATAAAAACAGTTCCTACCACATGATATTTTATTTATAATTTTTAGACATTATATAATGAAATTTTATTGATGACATAATAATGATTCAGTAATTATCTAATTATTGAATGATTAAAATAATTGATATTATAAATATTAAAATAATTGTAAATTTAGTCTTTTTATGCATTAAAATAATTTTAAAGGTTAATATGACATGATTGGAGTAATTTAATGATTTTTTTTCGAAGTAATCAAGTTGATATGACTTTACCAAAAAAACAAATACTAAATAGTGTCAAAATTGACAAAATTGAGTTTTTAAAAAAATACTATTTTAATAAATTATATAATAGTATTTAAAAAATATGGTTTATCCAAAGGACTTATATAATTATATATATGTTATTAAAGAACCACTTGGGGTTCTCAAGGAAGTTTATTGAATATTTATAAACCATATAAAATAAAAATACAAGGAGACATGGTAAATGTCAAACTATATAACTAAGAGTTAAATATAACAGATAAGGTTAATATTCTGATCTAGACCTACATAAAACCTATTAGTTGACATTTTATAGATAAATAAACAAATTTTCCTTGAAATAAATCTATTTCTAGCCATTAAAAACCGATAATTAGTTTATTATAAAATAATATTACAATATTTTCATAAAGTTACCCTCATTTCTCATTAAAAAGGGAACTTACCCTTCTCTAAATTTAACACCTCCATATCGATTTATCATGTAAAAAACCATCCCAAATATCCTACCAACTACATTCAATCTATCCTATAGGCCTTCCTTTGATCAAAAATCCAACCTAAGGAGTCTTTTTGATCAAATCGAATCGAATCGCCCGATGAAGAGGTAATAATTTCATCACCTCCTACAAAGTTGTCTTCTTCAACATCCCCATTAATTGTTTTTTAAATAAAAATAATAACTCCATTTCCATATACAAAATGTTAATTTATTATAAATATGGTACAACCACATTCATTATTCTATCCATCCAATGAATGACAATGTCACCATACGTGCATACGTACGGCATACCGTCTCCACATCGTGGTGTACTTGTTATTCAACACTTCATTATTTGGATGGGTATAATAATGAGGTATAATTTTTGTAAATAAATAAAATAACATTTTAATGATTCTGTATATATGATATAACATCCAATTATATAGGATTTCATCTTTAATTAAATGATATTCTCCATCGTTCGTACGTACATATTACCGTCTCAATGAATGCGATGAGATTCCTTACTCGTAACAACCATTCGAGAATAATTGTCATTTTATGAATAAAAATAATTTTTAAGAACTTAATATGGTTCTGAATATGAATCAAATACATCTTATCCATAAAAATCATGACTTATATATCAAAACATACAAAGGAAAACAAGTCAGTTTACACCCGAAACAATGATACTACTAAAATATTATTATCAAAGCAATATTATAAGATCATATATGATATCATGTGTATGTATGTGGTTCTTTTATAATTTAATAAGAATTATTTATCAATTTTACTAGAGGTTAATTTACCCTCTACTTAGGAAAATTACAAGGTAATGGGTTTTAATCTCATTTATTATTCCTGTGAGATTCATGCTTTATTGCCACTAATTCCATTTTTGTGGTGTCTTTACTACCAATAATGGTATTCCTTATGTTATATACATTAATTTATTGGTATTTATAAATTCATTTTCTGATCATTATTTCAGGGGTGTATGTTTCATAAATTACAAAATCAGTAAGGGAATTTCTATTTTTGATTTCCACTCCTTGGGATTCACACAAACTTCATTGATTATTTTAGTCCTAGATTATTTGTAAAATCACATTTTGTTTATTTATTTAGTAATTAACCATTCCTTTTGTGTGGATATAAATTTGATACACATAATCACTTCATTAATAAATTCTCAAGTCATCGATATGAACTTGATAAGAGTAATCTTAACTCAATTTCCATTCATTTAGTTAAACGTCCATATCATTTATGTTGTTGTTACAAGAATATGGGTGACTATCCTCAGATTTATTTACACATAATATCCAATAATATTTAATGTATTTATATTTTTTACACAAATCTATGTCATTGATTTATCCTTAACCTAGGGATAAAATTTTTATAAGGGATTTTATCTCAATTTATATTATATTGATACTTATTTGTTGTTATTCACCAATTCACATGTATATAGAGTATATATTTTACTTTGAAATAGTATATCATGAATCCATTTATTCTTACAATATTATAAATTATCTATTACTTCAATTACTTGTATTCAAATATCTATCATTTGGTTATGAACTCTAACAAAAATATCATTTTAAATATTTTTAATATTTAATCTTCTAATTAATTCTCATTAATGTCTACGTTTTAATATTGGTATTAAGTATTTATCAATATAGACATGAATGTTTTATAATTTAAGTTATTTTAAAAGTATCATTGTGGTATGGGACACTTTGATTCAAAAATCAATTTTTAGCAGATTCTTGATAAATAGTGAGACTTTTAAATGTTTTTAAGTATAAGGGGATTTTTATCATAAATAGTTTTACTGATTATTGTCATCCATACTTCATTATTCTTTATTGAGTTTGATTTATTGTAATAAATTCTTCCATATATTATTGATTGAGTTATGTTTTACTATGGACGTGCTACTTTTATACCAATCAAGGTTTGTGTTTAAAATATTTACATTTCGTATGCTAGTTCTTATATGAATGTTTAGATTATTTTATAAAATTTTCATATGAGGAATGAATTTGACTTAGTATGTGATGGGTGGATCCCCCTAGAGCTCGACGATGCATTAATGGGTCTCATAAGACAAACTAGTGTCTTTGCATAAGGCCTTGACTAAATATTATTTGTAGTCATGGCATGAGGCCTTGATTATGTGGTTATGATATCTGTCATTAAGCATTCCATAATTATGAAATTGGAAATTATTATTACATTTGTTTATTATACTAGTAGAATATCTATGTAAATACATATATTGAATTATTTTCTTTATCATTTCCTTATTATAAATTATTTCATGTTCAAAAAGATTGTGATTTAGTCTTATACATTACCTTTAATGTTTATACTTATTTATGATATTTTTCAATATACTGTTATCCTTACTGAGCATCTGAGCTCACCCCTTTATTATGTTTTATATTTTCCAGGATGTAAAGAAGTATATTACAATTAACCTACAAGAATAGACTAAGGTATGTAAGAATTTTCAATGGGGACACAATATTGTTCGTTTAATGATGTAATGTAAAACTTATGGATGTATCATGTAATTATAAGGCTACAAAACTGATTAGCCTTTTGGGAAATTATTCCTCATATAATTCGAATGTTATAATTCTGAAATCATCATATCAAATTTATCTTAAATAAAAATGTTTGTATTTTTTCTTAAAAGTTTAAATTTGTATTGAATAGTGATAAAAATGACGATTTTATAGAATATTGATTTATAGATTCATGTAATAAAAAATAAATTATTATTTTGAAATTAATTTAAATTTTATTTTTTAAAATAATCCAATTAATGCCATTGGAATCAACATTATGCTAAATTTTGATGTAAAAACATTTTTATACATAAAAATGTACTTTTATGTAAAATCATTTTTCGTCATGTTTTATGGATTTTATTAAAAATTAATGTCTACCTCTTATATATATTTAATTTTAAATAATTCATTTAATATTTAAAATCAAAATATAATAATAAATTTAAATAATATTTTCAACTTATAAAATTTACATTATGAATAGTAACTTGGAGCAAATTTCATAACTACAGTAATGTTCAAACAGGTTAAAAAGTTGTTATAATAAATATATATGAGTTAAAATTTCCTAATATAAATTTCAAAATATTCTATTATTAATATATTATTGTTATATATCATCATATATTTTATATTCATTCCATTTAGATCAATTTAGATTGACTTAGATTTTAATAAATTTGATTATATTGAATAATTCCAACTGTTTCTGCTCCCTTACTTATTAAATGAAACCACCAATCCTCTCTTCATCAGCCTTCATGAACGTTATATTTTTTCCAATAACTAAAATTGTCATTTATTTACATCCAAAACCATTTATTATTTTTAATGGTTAGATCATAAAATCATCTTTTCATGGACAAAGCTGTAATCCATTGTAGGTTTCTCAATAAAGAGGTATCACTCTTAACCGAAAACTTTTAATATTATTTCCCCTTTTTAAATCACTTGTTATATGGTATCAATAACTAAATAATAACATTATTATAATAAGTATAATTAATTTATAATATTATGATGCATTAACATGTTTCTACATATTTTTTATAAAATGGGAACTGAAAGTATCTCTCATGCGTACATGTGGAATACTATCTCCATGTAAGTATATTAGTCTTCCTCCGTCACTACATTTTAAATTTGGATATTATGGTATATATAATGAATATATAAAATATATATTATATAATAATTATTATATAATGTTGGATAATTATTTTCCTCTCATTCATTCCATCCATCAAAAATTGGAAACAACACACGTATATACGTACATACAAGAATCTATAAGAAGTGAGTTAATTTATTTTAATTAAATAGTTTTTATAATTTATTATGAAAGTGTATTTTATCAATAAATATCATAATTATATTTCTTATGATTCTGTATACGATGAATCCCTGACCATGTTGTATGTATCAGTACCATCAAACTAATATAAATGTAAAAAAGAGATTGGTTGTAACCTGAATGCTCATTTTAATGACGAAATTCTTAATATAAGGATGATTAGAAACTATAAAAAATTCATACATAATCGATTATGTAATGAATATGGTTTTTTATTATATGTATAAGAATCCATATTTTTTATATTGGATATTAAAATTTATATTAAGCAATATGAGATTTGAGGTAGTGAATTTATGATACAATCTCAGTTCATTTTAGGAATAACAATGATAAATTCCCATTGTGACAATTTTATGGATTTTTTCATTAAAACTATATATATTTTATTCTAATATTTTAATTCATTTATTTTTTCTCTATATGTAAAATTTTAATCACTTTCTTACTTGAAATGAATATAAATTTTTTTTTTAAAGAAATGTTTACCATATTTTTCCTTCAATATTCGTACTTTTTCTTCTATATATATGATTATAAATATATTTATATAGATTTAATTACATTTATATTAAATTTATTTGGAAAATAATTTCCATTACCATTTAATTTATTTATAAATTATTAAATTGAATCTTTTATATATATTTTTTTTCAAACCATTTATTTTTTACTTTTTTCAAAAGTGTGAAAAAAAATTTCCCTTTTCATGTATATAGTATGAATATATTTTCAAAGAATTATAGATATCCTTTTATTTGAATTTTAATTTACCCTTTTTTGTTTGTATTTAATGAAAATAATTATCTCAAATGTTTTTTAATTTTCATATAATATTTCATCATAATCAGAAGATATTGGGCTAAGGTTTTCAATGAAATGTTTAATTGTTATTTAAATGGTATTTTCATATATTGTAATATCATTTATGGGCTATTATTCTTCATTTGGGATATGGTTTCATGATTCAATACACATTTATTCTATGTATTCCTTATAATGAGGATGATTTATGGATGATTTGAGGAGAATCATTTATTTCACATGATTTAATTATGTTATGATTAATCCTTCACAAAACTAGTTTATTTTCCCTAAGTTATGCTATGATGAAATGATAGAATGTTTATTTATATTTTTTCCATACCATGTGTTATAATATAAATATTTTATGACTATATTATGATCATGTGTCACAAATATGTATTGAATCATCATAATTGATTCCTATGATCAAATATATATTTCCATTAAGTCAATTATGAAAAGATGGATATATCATGTGATAATAAGGAAAAAGAATGGTGAGTGAATCTAATTTTGTAAGGGACTCTATCTACAAAATATTATTTAGATGGGACTAGTTATAAGGAAATTATTTAATAGATATTGTATCCAAGCCATTATAGTAGTTATGGTAATGATCCTTAGACAATGAAATGATATTATATTATTGTATGATTTCCAGAAACATATGTTTCATTCATATAATATATTTTCATGGACCACGATTGATTATTGACAATTATAAAAAAAAATTACATATGAATATTTTTATAAAAACCCCTTGTTATATAATTTACGATTAATGGTCTATTATTGATTTGGTATAATTTTCATATGTAACAATATTGTTCTCATTAACCAAAGAATATATTTATCTCACTAATGACCAATAAAAATAAATTTAAATATAAATTTATAAACTTTTTGGATAAATGGGAAACAAAGTTCCCAAATCACAGTTATCACTCTGTGCAGGAAGACCTCCCATAATGATTAATCACTAAACTTAGATTATTAGAGTCAGAAACCCTATATAATTCCCACTATAGGGTACTAACATGGGTGTCTAGATCCTTTCTAACAAGCTCATCATGATGGGTTTTTAACTCTATCCATTCTCTGTATGAATTACTCCTAGTAGATTTTACATTGATCGAATCCTTGAGCCAAAATTAGGTCTTGTTTGTATAACCACATCTCTTTCTCCTCATTGGTGTTAACTCAAAAACTTCATTCATATATTCATTCGATCTTCATATATGAGGTGTTTACTTGAACATCTTTTTCAGAAATTTCTTATTTGTAATAGTGGAAGATCATAAAAAACTCCTCTATTTCTTTTTCAACTATTGTTTTTTTCTCTTCTTGTTATCTAGATTAAATATTTTGTAGAGATTTTCTTTCTTTAATTCCACCAAGCATAGACAACCTAGTTTCCATCAGTTCAGAAAAGTGTGAATAATTTTTATGTACCTTTGGTTTTTTCACCTAGAAAATAGTGCATTTACATGAATTTTGATTTCTTTTTTTTCTTTCTTCAATTTAGGACTATAAAGACCTATCCATTGGATTCCTTCCATGTGGTCCACTAAGAATTGGCAATGATTTCTGTCACCTGAATCTCCCCACTCCTGAGCTAGTGTTAGTTCATTAGCATCTGAACCATCAAAACTATTTCCCAACTAAACTAGTAGGCCTTCCTTGAGGTTGCTTTGTCTGATATTCCACACACCCGCATCGATTATAGGGAAAGATGGTTTTAAAAACAGAGTGTTTGGGTCAATGGGAGCCAAGACACCCCCTCATATAGCGTCCCATTTCCAGGTTTAAAAGTAGTAAACTATAAGGGAACCTCTTGCCCTTCTCTAGGAGGATCTACCTCACTCCCCTCAACTATCCTCATTTTTTCAGGTTGTGACACTACATCAGTATGTATGGACACATGATTCATTGAGTTTTCTAGGGGCTTAGCCTCTAAATTCTTTTCAACCACATTAGCAGCACATCCATGTTTCCCTTGATTGGTCATCTTCTTCTACACTAGAGCGCTGAATGAGAATATTTGATTAAAACCAATAAAATATGCTTTCTAAGGTTCTATACTACCTTAGCACCCGGATCCAGCAATGGTATTCCCAATTCCTATATGATACGGTTAAAAAAATCTTCTATCTTTGGGTCGTCACTCAACCTTCTTTCCATGCATTGTATAGGAGCGGATGGGTCAGTAATCCCTAGATTCTCCACATTGTAACGCAGTTCAATAGCATCCTCACCCTTATCGAATTGAGTATAGTAAAATTCCTTGAATACATTGACTGTTCCCACCACCATAATATGGGGAGGCATATACAAGGAGAAACTAGAGATGCTTCACCAGAATCTTGAAACATCATGACCAATTTGAGAACAACCCAAACATAAGGGAATCCATGATTCATAGCAAACTGTTTGGTACCAACGTAGTTCACCTATAATATCAATTCCAATAGTGTTCTTCATTTTAATAAAAAAATCATCTTCTACACAAATCCTAAGATAAATTGGGTTGTATACAATGAATGTGTGCTAGATAGAGTTGAGAAACGACTTGGCAGATTACCAACTAGATAAAGGATCACCAAGTTTTGAAATTGTTAGGGAAGTTCAGGTAGCCATATCCAAATAGATGTGCTTGGAGGATTGTGCATCTAGTGAAAATCAAACAACCAACAAAAGCTGAAAAAACATGTGATTACACATAGAGAATTATTCCAATCTGAAATTAGGTCATCTTTGGATGTGAAATGAACCATGAAATTTTTGGAATAATAAATCCCAATGATTGTGCATTCATGGATCTTCCGCCAGTTATATATGAGTCTATCCAATACATCCATGGAAGGGTGTCACTTGCTGAAATGTGAAACCTATTAAAGACCCCATACCACAGAGGCATTCATGAACTCCAAGAATGTAATCAAATCCATATGAACCCAATATTCACACGATTTAAAATTAGGGATAACCTCAACAGAGGGGAATCTAAAGATATAATAAGGATCATTAAATGGATTAAAGGATGAATGGATAGTAGCTGATTGTAGATTATGAGAACTCACCTCCACCCCTTGGCCTAAGAGGGATGATGAGGTTTGGGCGGGGGGGATGTAGCCATTGCCTAGGTCATCTGAGGAAAAAGAGACAGTGTGATGCTGAAGGTTCCTCACTCGTATATGATATATGATTAACATTTTTATGTATTATAATATGGTCAATTGAAAACAAATAAATGTGAAGTTATGAGGAGATGTTCGTAAACACTGGTGAAAAATATTAATTGAATGTTTCTCTAAGGCTAAAATGATATACTTGAAATGTGTATGGAGTTTGTTCCAATTAGTGAAAATAAAAAATGGTTAATGAATATAGTCCCCATCATTAACCTCATTGTTTAAGAGACAAATGGAAATTAGATGTGATAAAAAATGTGTAAGTGCTCATAATAACTGAGTGGTGAAACATACACGAACCATCCACTCTAGAACTATAAATCATTTTTTTATTTTGGATCCCTCGAATTTTTTTTATATGAATAAATTTTTGATGTTATAAAGTCACCAACATAATTATTAGCTGTTTAGTTAGAAGTAAAAAACCCTAAAATGGTATGCCAACATTCTCTCATTTCTATATATCATATTTGATATTTTTACTAGGAATGTCGTTATTCGAAATCTTAAGAAATTTCATTTAGTAGAACAAGATGTAATTTTGGGAATAGATTGGATCCCTATATATATGTCACCTATCAATTATAAGGTATGTTAATGAATGTTTTGTATTCCTAATCAACATATTATCATTTTTTTTGTGTGAGGATGAATATGAAATTCTAATGTAAGTTACATCCATTATAAGTGATTTTTTACTATTCATCATTAATTTTTATCACAAAGGGTTGGGTAGATACTCAAAACTGATTATATATCTATTTTAAATAATTATAATAATGTATTTATTGATGAGAATCATAATCCTTCCCAAAATTAGGAATTTCATTTTTCATTATAACTCATGGATTCTTTTACACCTATTTTAGATACATTATATAGAATAACCCTAACTGAATTATAGTAATTGCCAAATAAAATAATGGAGAATGTTAATAAGAGGTTCATGTTATCTTGTTCATCCTCATGGGGTTCAACATTTTTTAAAAATATTTTGTTTCAGTGCATATTGATATTGATTATTGAGATTATAACAAAATCAATATCACAAACAAGTGTCCTTAACCCTAAATTGATGATCTATTTAATGAATTTATAGGTTCAAAATATTTTTCAATGATTTATATTATACACTATATTTTTCTATGATTTTATATGATTTTGCTTCTAGATATCCTCAACAGAGATTCAAGAAGGATTTTATACTCTATATAGCCTTCTTCATGAGGATTAGTTATTATGAACATATTGTGATGCCATTTTTATATACCAATTATCTTTTTAACTATATGTACTTTATTGATAGAGACTTTATAGAGTGGCTTGATTTGTTTAATGAAGTCCTTATATATTATATTCTTTTATATTAAGAAATAATTAATGATCATGAAGAAAAAATTATATTTTTTATAAATACCATAAGGAAGGAGAAAGTGAATCATAAATATACAAGCTGAGAATTTTTAGTGTTGAATGTTGTATTTATGAATTACATAATCTCAAGAGTTGGTATATCTTTTCATACAACTAATATATATGTTATTGGGAATTTTCTCATAGCATCCTTAGTAATTAAGATATTTAGATTTCTTTTCTTATTGGATATTATAGTTGTTTTTTCAAAGTTTTATCATGGTTTTGTAATGCAATAACCATGTTTATAGGGAAGGGCTCTATGTTCCTCTATAAATTTAAATGTTAAGAAGATTTCAGGGGGTTGAAATGAAAGTTGGTTAGAAGAAATGTTCTTACTCTACAATATAGTGGATGTGGTTTTATTATCTATAGTGATGAATTGAGAAATAAAATTGGATGTTACCTCATGTAGAATTATATAGTGACAAAATATGCCACAATTCAATAAATAATTCATGAGGAAAATTACCTTACTCATGATTTGGAGTCTTTAGTTATAATTTTTTCCTTCAAAATATAGACATGGTATATTTATTGTAAACACTATGATATAAATATTAATCATAAAACAAGTAGTAAATAATAATATAAAAATATTTCAATATCATTTAATGTATACAGTTGTAATTTATTAATTATTATGGTAATTCAATTAAGTACCTCTCTGAAGGATAACCATGTGGCAGAAGTTATGATTTATAAATACCATGATATTAATTCCATGGTGATGATTGAATGAGAAAAAATATTTATGGATTTAAATAATATTAACCAAAAAATAATGAGGAAATGTGATAGGTCATATCTTTCATAGATGAATATTCCACCATCACTCCATGTGAGGATTAAGTAGGACAATTATTATGTGGAACATTACCAATGGTGAGAAATGTTTGTGAGTTGAACCATGACTATAACGGAATGTTAATGTTTATAAACTCAGAATTTTTCCTACCAATACCAGATATTAGTAAGGATTTATTGGATGAAGCTCATAGTTTATCAAATATTATTCATCTTATAAGTACAAATATATATAAATATCATAAAGGGTATTTCTTATTGGAAATCAAGAAAAAAAATATTATAGAGTATGTATGTAAATTCTGGGTAAGTCATTATATTATGGATGAGTGGAAAATATATAAGGAAATATTATATCAATTACCCGTATCAAAATGGATATGGTAAAACAGTACCAAGGATTTAATCATCAATATTCACCAAACCATTTATGGGAACATTGTTATTTGGGCGGTATTCAATCACCTTATAGAATTAGCAGATTTCCATAAAATAAGAGATTATTTTTCTCTCTTGATCACCTTGAAAATGTATAATTTATAAAATTGGTAAGTCTTTTTATATTAAAAGATTATTTTTTATGTTATCAGAAGCCGAATTTTACCTAAATGTTTTAGATAATTATTCCACGAAGTCTGTATATAGTGTTATGTTTCAGTACTTCATATCATCATCACACAGATATTATGGCTAGAATGATCAGTCAATCTCTATAAGAAATTTATTGATATTTCTCTATGTATTTCAATGGTGTTTTAGACTAAAATATTCCATTGGTATAATTTTCATACGATAATAGCGTTCACTCAAGCATATAGATTTCTCCTAATGAATCTATCTCCAGTAAAAAGTGATAAACTGTAACATGTTGAGATGAAGTTAAATAGAAAAAGAAATTTAGACTTGAGCTAACTGAGAAAATTATTTAAAAGATAATATTTATTTAGCAGCAAATCAAGGAATCTCAGATTTCATACAAATGATATACTGAAGATCTAGAATGAGATCTAGAGATCAAATTGAGTTAAAATGTATTCTGTTGAATATATCTTTAGAAAAGTGTTATGATATTTTGAATTATTTTCATGATGAGAACTAATTTTTTTTATCCCTTCAAAATTTATAATTTTACTTGGATTATTTATTATCTCATAGAGCTTCCAATGAATCAATATACTTTTCAGGTTATCTTTCTAGTATCTCTCTAGGGAAGGTACGTAACTGATCCTTCACACATAATGAACTCATTGGACCTACTAGTAGGACATGATATCCCTAATAATGAATGAACACTGAAGATTGAATATCAGTGAGTGAAAGTTCAAATAAAATATACTACCCAATTGGATGAGTATTTGTAGTGAAACCATAAATTTTGGGAAGCAATGTGGGAACATGGACATATTATGAGGAAAACTTACCATAGGTTTTTTTGTATCAGAGAGATTTAATTTTGAGGAATAAAGTCTTATTCGGGTTATAATGTAAATACTGGATATTTTATGATATATTTCTCTATAAATATGATTAATTTCTTTGATATCTAATATTACACAGAACATTGTGTTTTAATGAACCATGACATGCATTTTAATTATTTTTTTATAACATGATGGTTATCACATATACCTTGTATTGGATGGTATGAATATAAATAAATAGATTATAATTTATTAGTTTATAGACATTTATAAATTAACTAAATTAATTATTAATTGGTTTGAATTGAAATTAAATGAATTTAAAGGTAAAAAAAGATTATTTCATGAAAAAAACATTTATACATAAAATTTATCTTAATATAAATAAAATAAATTAATTCAAAGGAATTATTCATTTTTATAAAAAATTTAAATTATATATGAGATAAAATAATTACAAAAAATTTAATTTTTTTATTAGAAATGGGATTATAATATAGTAATTTTATTCTTTAAAAGTACATTTTTTTAAAATGATATTTATTTTATTTTGTTCATGGATATTATAATTAATTACTCACATTTTTGGAATTTTTTTAAATATATAAATTTTATATTTAAAAAATTATATTCAGTTTATGTTTTTAATGTTTTTTATATATTTATTATTTTGTCAGTACTAAAAAAACATTTTATTGAAAAATGTACATCTATAAAAAATTATTTACAAAATATCAGTTTTTACATTATTATTAAATATTGTTAATATCTTTTGGGGAATAATATTCAAATCATTTTCATTTTAATTTTCATTATACGTAATTTTTCTATAAAAACATTATAATACCTAAAAATAATTTTTTTTAAATTTATATATTTATTTATAGCATATTTATTTTAAAAGTAACTCACTCCAACTATAGAGATTTACTTTGATAAAACATATTCTAAATTTACTATCATAATAACAAAAGATACATAATATTTTAAATTAATTTTTTTTTTAAATTAAAAAAACACCCAATGTAAAAATGAATTACTACGATAATGGTTAAATGTGGTTAATAAGGTGTTAAACAAATGTGGCAAGTTTTAAAATGATCTAAAAAATTATGAAACACCTATTTAATGGTTATATATAAGTCATTTATTGTTCTACATTATATTTAGATCATATTTAGTTCCATTTGGATTTAGTAATATGTTAATGTGTTTTAATATTTCAAAAATATATATTTATTTCCTCTCCCTACATTATAAAATGAAAGCCCCTACCCTCTCTTCCTCTCACATAATGATCCTTATTTTTCACCCATTAAATTCCTAAATCCTTTCCAAGAATAACTTTCCATTTCATTGAGTCCCTTGATAATCCTAACTCCATCCTTTTAAGGATTAATTTGTATAGTAATGAAGGTAACCAAACGAAGAGGTTTAACTCTTATCCAAGTACTTTTAATTATATTTATTCACATAACATTTATAAATTTATGATAAATATTATAAAATAATGGATTATTTCTCATTAATATACTGAATATGTTATATAATAATGTATTAAAAATTTTACACCTCAACTCTATCTAATGGTAAAAGAAGATCTCTCTCATGTATTTTTTTGGACTACCACATCCACATATCTATATTTTTAAATTTTCCACACCAAATTACATGGTTAGTGATTATGATATATTTAATAAAATGATATTATATTTTTTATCTATTAATGTTTATAAAAAATAGTATTTTGTTACCTAAAATTATTTCCATCAATTTAAAATAAAAAACACTTTTTTTATTTACGAACAACAATTTCCACAAAGTGATGTAACTAAATTTTCCTCACATCATAATATGAATTTTAATAAAAGTGTACATAATGTATAATTATGAAACCTAAATAATTATTAAAATTGTGTAGATGATGAAACCATCAACAGGTTGAATGTACACAAACCATTGAACCAAAACATGCATGGAAAATGATTTATGCATGTTTTTTTGAATGTTTGAATTTTGGTCACCAAAATTATCCATCCAAATACATTCTATCCAGAAATGATTTATGCATGTTTTTTTGAATGTTTGAATTTTTTTTTTAAAATATCATTTTCATTATGATTTACATTATCACATTGGTTTAGAAGAATCTTTTTAGGGAAACACTTTCTGGGTATGTCATGTTTTTTCAAAAGTGTACAACTATTGTTCTCTTGTAACATATATATTAAGATTACATTATCCTTTCTATAACGATAAATTTTGATTTTTACATGGTAATCTTAAAATAAATTATTAATATTCTATTAATTTTTTATTAAAATTTTTTCAATGGAAAAGGATATTCTTCTCTAGTATTCATTGAATGGTTTTCTTGGTCATTTCACCAAAATTCTTTTCATTTAAAAATTCAAAGGGGATTATTATGATTCATTGAGGATATATAATTATGATATCATATTCTTAAATTATCTAGCTAGATTACAATGATTATTATGATTTAGGGGTGATTATATTAAATATTTTTATTTCCAATTTTTTAATTAATTTTGGATGAAACATTTATAAAACCCATTTTGATTTTATGACATATGATATGATAAAGTGAGAAAATATTTAAAAAACACATTTCCACTCTATGATTTATGATATGACAATATTATTAAATTATAATGATATTTTCCACACATATGAATACATTATAATTATTTAATGGTTCAGTTTAGAATTGTATATCAATCTAAGGAATTGGTTAAATATTTATATCTTATTAGATAATTATGATTGGAATGGGAAGAGAATAAAATAATATAACTGGTAATTTTTAAAAAGATATTTTTGGGAGTACACCTCCAGTAATGAGATAATGTAATGTGGAGTGAACCGACTCAACTACGATAGACTTTATATTGATCCTTGGAGAAGTAAATCAATTTATATTTTTATGTATACTCTTGAAAATTTATACTTAGCTACAATATATGATCAAATAGATCATGAACGATTATTGATGATTTCACACACTTGTAAACTCATTAGTTCATAATGGAGAAGCATTATTCCATGATATTATAATACATAACATTGATTGATTGGATATGATTTCCAAAAGATAAAATCATGTCCTCATACGCTTAAACCAATATAACTATCACTTTTGATTAATGATTGATATACCGAATGATTTACCTAGCTGAGCAATTTCTCCAATCCGTTCACATTTTCCTTTACCTTGGTTCTAATGGGGGGGTTTATTTTTGGTACTACTATGAAATTAAATCTCTCAGAAGATATTTTGGGAATATGATGATGATTATTCATTATATAACATTATTTTGTATCTATTCTCTATTGTAACGAATCCTTTGTGGCCCTCAAGTATGTATTATAGTAAAATATTTTCAATATTAATAAAAAATTATTCAATATATATCTATATATATATTGTTCTTGGTTTTCCTCATATAAAACTCTCTATTATTGTGTTTTTTTAGCATAAATACTATGATATACATTTTGAGTAGTAATTTCATAGGAATAACATTTCCCTCTAGGTCAAGCTGGTTTGTCCATGGATTATGGATTTGAATTAAAAAATACCAATATCTACCACAAATAAGTTATAGAACTATTAATGGTACATTGGATTGAACATTAATTCTTTCAATTATATTAAATAATCTATTCATTTTTTTCTCAAATTTTATTGGCTTAATGACCCCCTATTACATAAGTAAATTAATTTTTATAAACAAATAAAAAATTACCATGGTCCCAATTTCTACAATTTTGACATATATTAAATAATTTATTAATGTATTTATTATCTTAATCACTTTATAATTAAGGATACTTCATCCTTATTTTATTCGGTGTGTTTGAAACATTAAAAACTTCTACATTGTAAATTATATTTTATGACATTTGGTTTTGAATAATCACAATGTTTCTCATTCCAATTCTTATTATAATGGGTTGTTCTTTAAGGAAATATTCATAATTTATATTTAACGACTGTTACATTATTTTTCCATAAATCACTCAAACAAAAATATTTTACATTAGTGATGAAAAACTAAAAATTTTGGGAATTATAATAATCATATATGAAATTCAACAATAAAATATCTTTTTCTTTTAATTATCATCTTTTCATATATAGCATTTCGGTATTCCTATATGTATATTTGTTTGACCAATGTCATGAATGTTTTTTTAACTTATACATCCAATAATAATCCCTAAAACTGACTAGGAAGTATATCCTTTCTAAAGGGTTCTAAATATTATATGGTCAAATAGTCTATATCCCATTGGACTCTATTTTTATGTGAAATCATTGGCCCACTCATCATGAATCAGTGTGGTGATAGATTCATTAAATGACCAAATAGTTATGAAATGATTACCAAAGATGCATATATTCTACATCTATATTCACAAACCATTATCCAAAATGTAGTTACATTAATAGGAAAAACAGAATCAATTCATTACCAAAAAAAATTATGGAGCCCTACACTAAGTCATAACACTTATATTTATCTCTAGGGGTTTCCCTAAATATACCTAATAATAATAACTTATATGTATATAATAATAGTAAAAATTATTAAACCCTTATTTGATACAAACATTTGGAACCCAAGATAAACGTAGATAAATAATTCATTGATTTTAGGGTTATCATCAGACATCTGAAAAAACAATTTCATAACAAGAAGACTGAATGGTTTAGTGTATTTAAGGATTAACTACATAATATTTTTTATGATAATTTTTAACATTTAAACATATATTCACCACCATTCATCTATTTTTATAAATCTCATACATTATACTAACCATTATATCCATGATTAAAAAATATAAGAAATTAGTGACCTGAAAGGCTTAATAAGGGTTTAATTATCAACATTCATTGAATAATTAAAATATAATAATTTGATAAAATATGATTATAGGAGACATATCAAATTTATATTATTTTTAAAAATAAGATTTTCTAAAAATCCATGATTAAAAAACATGTAATCATAAAAAATAAAACATTATGTATTCAGTGTGGTGGAATTGTGTGATGGGTGGGGGACAACATTGCTTTTTCAATAATCAATCATCAATATGAGATCTATACAACGATACATTCCAGGATCCATGAAATCCAATAAAATAATTTTTGAATGAATAATTATGTTCTAAATAAGAGAGAGGATCATAACATACTATTTATAATTAATTTAATTAAACAAATAATTTCCATTAAATAATTATTTCTCCATATATGAATCTGGTGATAGATTTCCCTATCCACCATCATTGCGCTTAGAAAAAAAGTAAATATTTCCACTAACGGTGATCTACATGAGTCCCATGAATCTCTAGAAATCAACAATGGAATATTTGGGTGCTAGCATAATAGATCCTTGTACTTGTGGAATCCACAATTGACCACTTTGAGAACTGATTCCACTTTTTTCTCCTTAATCCAATATAGAAGGATTGATTTATGTTCTTAGAAGCGTTCTTGGGTAAGGAATCTCTCTAGGATTAACGGGATTCTCCAAATAATTTGTGCAGAGCCTATATTAATAAATTTTCAAAATGAAAACATAACATAACTAGGTTTATATATCACTTGTGTTGAAATAAAAAAATTACACAAGTAGCCTTAATTATTTATTTAATCCTATTGAAACCCCATGACAAATAATACTAATAATAATATAATTATTTCATGACATGATATTAACATACAAATTTTAATTAAATCTTATTTAATAATATAATATTAAATATTTATTATTTCTTAATTTACCTAATAAAATGTTGTCCCATTCCTCGATGACATTTATCCAACCATGAATAATGAATATTTATTTATTAAATAAATATCACAGAATTCTTACTGAATATATAAATAAACATTATATTTAACAAATAGAAAATAATTATTTATATGTTATCAAGAATACCTGAATAATTATAAAACCACGTATGTGATTAATGTTTATTCAACATGTTAGAAAATATACACTTCATGTGTGACACTGTAGGCCACATTCTTAGTAGCATTGGTTAAAGAAGCCAAATGTTCAAGGTTAGTATCTATCAATATTCTAAGACATCCATTGAAAATATGTTAATGTCACAAAGGCATATTTTAAAATATGGATGGTCAACATGTAATATAATTCCTTTGTCACAATATCTCTAATAGATAATGGTTTATTATAGTTCCATTATCCTATGTGCTAGATATCTCATTCTTCGACCCTCCAAGTATAGAATTGGACTATTCAACACCATTTCCATGGATTTATTTTTGTTATATAATTTCCATCAACCGGACTAAGATATTATATTTTTTTAAATAAAATAAGGGATATTTCATTTCATGAATTATTCGTTAATTCAATATTACTCATGACACACCCAAATTATCCAACCTCACATCATACATGTGTCATTATGGGTTTTATCAATAAATAAAAATAAGTGACTAATAATTGTCACTAATAATATTCATATAGTCTAATTACCAATACACACATTCATAGATTGGAATATCCAATGACACATATAAATGTGGATTTCCTATTACTGGGCCCAATTCTCTTTAATATCCCACTAGATATTACGAAGGGTGTTAACCCTTATAAGGTTCTTAAAATTCATATTAATCTCTGACCCTGATAGCATATGTCATTTATTCCCCTCAAATAATGTCATCTGAATCTAGACCATATATTCATGAGTAGTGTATTATCACTTCCATGTTCTCATCATAGTGGGGAACTACTGTGACCTTTTAGTGTAACATTGACTATTGGGATATTATCACATAGTAATTCATGCAGAAGAATAATCATTACGTGATAAGTAGTTTATTTATTATCAAAATAAGGATTAAATTATTATTATAAGAACATAGGATGATGGTTCTAGGGAACCAACTATAAAAAAAATCCATCTTTCACTAGATCCAACTAATATCAACCATGATTCTAATTGACCTAATGTGATAATCATGATTCTCCAGGGATATATCTTCGGCCAAGGGGTCTTCCATATTCTGTTCGGTGGGTACTCTTCTCACTACAACATCTACCCAATGATAAAAAACACTCAATAGGTGATACTTGCAATGTATATTCTTTTCCCATTTATGTGACCTCATCTCTTTATCAAGATACACCATTGTTGTGTTATCACAAAATAATTTTCTAGGGTCATTAAATATTAGTACCACATTATTCCCCTAGAAAATGTTTTAAATTCAAATATATTCCTTGGATGTATCAAGAGACATAATATACTAGTAATCCAATGTAGAATTAGTAACAACTATCAATTATGAACAATTCCTGCTCAAAGATAATCTATTGAAATTGAAAACATATCCAGATATTGACATCAAGATATTCTAATATATCTGAAAACTAGCTTTAGTAAAACCTATAAGGACCAGCCCCTTGCCTCCTCCATACAGTATGAATATAAAATTATTTATTCTTTGGTACATAAAGATACCCTTAGCATCAAGACAATGATGTTCTCTAATATATGTATGATAATTACCTACCATGCTCAATGGATATGAAACAAAAAGTATAGTACATAACATGGAATACAAGACTGATCATAGCTCATAAGAATATGGTATCATACCCATTTTATCTTTATCATATTTTGCCTAAGGACTAATTTTCATCGAATGATGTAAACCATGGGACACTATAAATAATCCTATTATGGATTTTTATATACTAAATATCATTATTATCTGGTCAATTATTATACATTGACATAGATTGAGAATCCCATTGGATCAATCAATAATGATCTTGATCCCAAGAATTTAGAGTTCTTTACATAATTCATTCATGGATAAACACTTGTGAAACCAGTCCTTAAATGTTGGTAATAATTGTATGTCATTTCCAATAAGTAATATTTCATCAATATATACTAATAGGATAGTGAAAACATTAAAACTAAACATCATGTGAACATATGTCTCACAATAATTCCTAATGAAACCAATGTATTTTATGGATTCGTTAAAGAAAATTTTCAAGGACATGGATGCCTTCTTCAATCCATAAATAGATTTATGCAATATGTAAATCCTTTTGGAATCAACTGGAGTCACAAACCCTAAAGGCTATGTTATATAGACATCTTCTTAAAGGTTCCCATTATGGATTATTGTGTTGTCATCTATCTATGAATTTCCATATTGATGGTAACCTATAATTGAAAGTAGAATTCTAATTGATTTTAACCTATAAAATAGAAAATAATCAGCATATTCAATTTCATTACAATGTTTGAACCCTTTAGCCACTGTCCTTGATTTATAGTTATTTAATTTACTATCTTGGTCTAGTTTCCACTGGGATACCCATTTTCAACCAACAGGATTTACATCAACTTGTTCAACCACTAGAACCAGACATGGTTCTAATATGTTGAATCCATTTCAATATTCATAGATTATTTCCATATTAAAGATTCTGAAATCAATACATCCTTCTTGAAGGATGGAGGTTCATCATTATCTACCAATAATGAATCACCGTCTTTGGTGACCAGAAAACAATATCATTCAAGTTCTCTTACATCACATACACTACTACATAGTACTTATTTTTTTATCTATGTCTTTTATCAGGACTTATATAATTTTTTCATATATACAATCAAGTATATAATGAGCATCATATTCATTGATGTTAATCACGATCCCAATATCCCTTTTGAGGATGTGACCCCCTTTAGAATTTCAACTTTTTTGGTGACATTCAATTTCTTGTATATGGGTTATATAGGCATTACCCATATTTTTCCTTGGGATACCATATAATGATACACATAATTCTCTAGGGTGATATTTTTTTCTTGAGAAGTCACAAAATATTCCTCACAACCCCATACACATTTATGTAAAAAATGTTTTTCATTCCCCTTTATAACACAAAGGGGATTTTAGTTTCTTCATTATATGGCACTCTTTTTAATGTATATTCCACAGTTTGTAATGCATATCCGCAAAATAATAATCAAATATCTTTGGGACTCATTATCAATCTTATAATATCTTATAAGGTACAATTCCTCCTTTAATTAAACATACTCCACTATGGTGTATAAGGTAGACTATGTTGACATGATGTCCCGAACTCCAATCTATTGTCAATAAACTATTGGATATGATATTTTCTTCCTTGATCTGATCAAGGGTTCGTTATCATTATACAATGTTGATTCTCTAATTCAATATTCAATTACTTGAATTTCTAAACAGACTCAGAATTATACCTCATTAAATATATATATATATATATATATCCATATATACTGAATTTCACATTAAAATATATGAAATATAAATATTAACCACTATATTCTACAAGAAATGACCGCACACATCAGTGTGAAACAATCCTATAATCTCTATAGAACTATCAAATTGTCCATCAAATGGTGGCTTTTTCATTTGTTCTTATAAATAAGCATGAAACCATTCAATTTTTTTTGAGCTATGTAGTGTATAAATAGCCATCAGGAGAGAGATTTTTCAATTGTTTCTTGTTTACATAACCAATATAGTGATTCCAAAGATAGTTGTTGTATGATTCATTTGTACATGATTCATTGCCAATATTCTACACTTATTTTTTATAATATAATATATAAATACCATTATTAAAATTCCCTATACCAGAACATATGTTGTCTTTATTGATGAATCATCTTTTATTTCGTCATTTGAAAATAAATTCATCTGTATCTATGCATGATATAGAAATTATGTTCTTGGTAAATGTAGGTAAATAAAGAAAGATTTTATAAAAATAATCATTTCCATTGGCCATTAAATGTGGTAGTTACCAATTTCCAAAGTAGTCAGCATTGCATCATTAGTAGCACTGAGAACCCCCTCCCATCTAGAAATATTTTGAAATCTACCTGGATTCTGTATTTGGATACATATGAGAACAACATATTCTATATCCATTAACCAATATGTAGAAATAGAAATATTTCTGTATATATCAAAAACACATATATCTTCACCTTACTTCTGGGTTAAATTCCTCTTCTTGTGATCTAACATTACACATTCAAATGATATATCCATAATTTTTATTATTTGGAACTGGATATTATTTTTCATAAAAGGATGGTTCTAAGTAGTTTAAGACAATTTATTGGTTTTGGGCCCATTCTCCATTTTCATACTATTCTTATTCACCATAAATACTATATGTTTATCATGAACCATGTACTTAGCCACTTGGTAAATTAAATTATGATATTCTAAGAGGGTCTTCTTTTAATTTATCATATTAAAATTAGAAATAATAATGGATAAGGTTTTATGGAGTGATGAAAGTATGAGTTCCAAACTCAACTCATCAAAAAATTTATTCCCTAATACTTATAGGTGTGAAATATAGCTTAATGATTGAATACTTGAGGACCATCTATCAATGATTATCTAAAATTTGTTATAAACAAATAATTGATGTTCTACCTCATCTCTTGTCTCACATTATTTGATAGAGATAGTGAAATGAGAAATCGTACTATAACAATCCAAATCCCCATGTTTCATCAAAATATAATTGGACATGGATGATAACATGAAGCACTAAACATACATATCATCACTTTAATGTTTCTCATAGATAGATAACTCTTCATCAGTATCGTCATTTTTAAGATCAAATGGTAAGGATTCATACAGCACATACAATCTCCATTCATGATAAAGGATTACATGTAGGCACCTTTTCAACTCTTGGATTTTTTTTTTCAAGAGAGATTTTTTTCCATGTATAATATGGATAATAATGATATGTTTTATTTAATTTTATTGAATTGTATTGAAAAAAAATATTTATTTAATTTCAGTATATTATCTACTAAATTTTATAAAAAACATATTTATTAGTCTCCCAATATTTTATCAAAACCAAATATCCCTCACCATTTTCATCATAATATCATCTTTTATGAATATTCAATTAGAAAGAATCTATATTCCCCTTAAAATTTCCCCATCGTTGGTTGTTCATGAAATTCAAATAGTTTTAGGTAGGTATTTTATATTTAAACTTTATTAACTCACACTTCCTAGATCTGGTGAGTGGACTCCCCAATCCAGAAATACATAATTGGATTTATCCATCCATTTCCTCTTAACTACACCATGTCCTACATTAGAAGTAAAATCATCATGTGAACTATGTTATGTTATCCAAAAACATCATGTTATAATTCACTAATAATTAGTTAACACCCAGATTGGATGGTCAAGCACTTTGAACTATAATTTTTTTTACCAAAGTAATGCAAGGAGACGCCAAAATAATATTTTATTAATAGATTTTATTATCTTATGTATAAATTTACAATTATTATCTTTATCATATTTTGATTAATGTTTAGTGGGATTACTTAAGTGATTAATCATTTCATAGATAATATTTACACATAGGTTGGTTTATTTTAGTTCTATATTTCATGATCATTAATTAATTTAATAATGTGATCAAAAAAAGATAGCTATAATGAAATAAATATGAAACTTATAGAAATAAAATAACAAAGAGGTGTAATCATGATCTCTTACTACTAGATAGTTTATCTAGTATTTGATAATATAATTTTTGACTTAGGACAAAATCCATTTGAACCAATTAAGGTTAGTGTTATATCATTCCACCTTTCCACCTATGTGTCTCCATGGATTGGTTTTTCCTCAACATAAAACATGATCCTCCTCCACAATCCTGGGGGATTTATACATTACATATTCCTTTTACTCACACACTAGTGAGGGGAAAAGGGGGGTTTATAAAAAAGGAACCACATGCACATAAGTTTTACATAATGAAAGTAGAGAAGGCACACATGCCAAAAATTTTAATTTAGTAATAAATTAAACGGAACCAATCACATACAAAATGTATAGTCGAACTCATCATAATGAAAATACATTAAACAAATTTCACATTTAATAAAACTATAATTAAATTATTAACAACTCTCATATATAATAAATTGAAATCAAATAGATTAATAATTTTCTGTAATTAATAAATCCATTTATCTTAATTCTAGTTCATATTTTATTGATAATTCTATACATTATAATTTTAATCAATTTATATAATATCATTTAAAATTAGCTTTGTACATAAATGTACCATGGGGGAAACATAGTGAATACTCTTCTTATTTTTCCCAACATGTATTATACTAATATATATTTTTCCTCATGTAAAATATGGTATACAAAAATTATCAGGTACTTTCACAACATGTTCTTCACATATGATTACATGAAAGACATGATTTTTCAGTCATGTGGTATACATAAATGCATGTATAGAAACAACTTGTAATAAAACTCTTATATGATAAGAATATCTGAACATTATGTATATATTAATTAAACATTTAATTATTTTATGTATATTAAAAACAATCACATGTAGTGTCATATAGTTACAACCACATACATGTATATGTAACCAGGAATAGAAAGTAAAATAACTATATTTTAAAACAACATAACAAAGTATAAGTATACATCATTTCTACCTCTCACCATTTTTTTGAGACACACCCCATGGGAGTTAGTGTGTAATCCAAGAATATGAAATTTTTGAGTACATTGGATGTCAAATTGGCCACATGTTGTGTGAACTCCATGTTACACAATAACTAGTCAGGGAGGTCATGAATAGAATACACGAAAAATTTATGACTCAATGGGATGACATGTCCTGTATGTGGGATACCAGGATTGTAGTATTAATAATTGTTCACCATTAAATTCTATTAGAAATTTTGTTTAATAAGTGTATACTTATTGTAATAATTAATGAATAATCTTAAATTTATTCCAAAATAAATTCTGATGCGTTGAACATAACTGCATAGCATGTAACATCAGTTACACGGTGTGTTGTCAAGTGTTGTCCGACCCGAAACCTTAAAACCTATTTATGATTTCCTTTATATTATTTTACTTATGTAATTAAATGTATCAAGAAACTCTATGGTAAATGAGGGAGGAAGAAAGAGATCTAAAATTTTAGATTAATAGAACGATTTAATTTGAAATGAAGAATCTAAATTAAAATGAATAAATCACAATAGATCTTATATAATTTTAAATAATAATGTAACCTCACTCTGGTACCAATTTTAGGATATGGGTCAGGGGGTTATTGGGATTGGTAGTGACAAACATTGGTTTCTACCATAACCAAAGATCAATCTGATATCTATATGAGGATCAATGTAATGATCCACAAAATTGAATAAACCAAAAAGAAAATGGATAATTACTTCGAAACCGAGGGAGAGTATCATAATATATTATTTATATTTAATATATTAAATAAAGAATTTCCTTTAAATAATTAATTCTTAGTTGATGAATTCTTTGACAGACCTACAGTTCAGTGTTGTTGCACTGTAGAAACAAAGTGGATATTTCATCTAACAGTGATCCACAAATGTTCCATGAATCTCTAAATAACACGGGAGGAATATTTTTCTAATATAATGTTAGATCATTGTACATGAATTTTCCTCCATTTATATCTGTGAGAACCACTTCCATATAATTCACCTTGATCTAGTTGGAGAGGATTCCCCTCTATTCATGGGAGCATTCTTGGAGAAGGTAGCTCTCTAGGATTGAGTGGATTCTCCAAATTTATTGTTCACAACCATGAAAAATTAATTTTATTAATGTGAAAATAATATATTTGGGTTTATATGTCGTTATGGTTAAACTAATATAATTTCACAAGTCTCATTATTTATTTATTTATTCTAATTTAAACCACATGTAAAATAATAATAATAATATAATTATTTCTCAACATGTGCATTAATAGTCAATTAAAATTAAATATAATTTAATGAAATACTATTGTAAATTTAATATTTCACATCCGACTTAAAATCTCATTCCACCATTCCTCGATAATATTTATGAGTCCTTGAAAATTTAATATTTATCTAATAAATAAAAAATGTTGTGATAATAACCAACAAATAAATATATATTTTCTTTACTAAATAGAAAATAAATATTTATATGTGATCAAGAATATATGTATAGTTATTAAAAAATTATAAGAAAAATATTTATTCAGCTTATTAAATAAAAAATAATAATATATATTCATTCTCTGATGTTCTTTATACACATAGTGTGTGACCCTTTGGCCTCTTTCTATATTTCATTTGGAAAAGATCCTAAGGTCCAAAGATAGCATCTAGAAATATGATAATGAACACATAGAGAATGAGGCTAATTTCACAATGACATATTACCAAATAATGATTCTCACTAGAAAATATAATCCCCTTATCACAATATCTCTAATCAAGTAGATTGCATTCTAGTGTCATCAACCTACGTTGTATATATCTCATTCATTGACGTTTTGGAAATAGAACCTCCATATTGAATACTATGGCCATATATTTATTTGGGCTAAAATATTTCTATCATAGTGACAGAGACATTAATGTATGTTAAATTAAATTATTGATAAATTCTTTCTCACATAATTCATTTATTCAAAATTACTCATAAAGCACCCCACATATCCTACCTTTCGTCCAGCATCTATTGTAATGGTTTTCATCAATACTTTAATGTAAGCTACTCATACTATTCATTCCGAATAATATTAATGCCTAAGGACCAATACACACTTGCATAGATCAGAACACCCAATGACTTGTATAAATGTATATTTCCTATTGGAGGGTCTTGTTCTATAAAGTAATATTATATATTACCCTCGACATACAGCATGATAAGGTGCCTTAGTGTCTAATGAGTCTCTACACATGATAGCTTGTATCATGTTTTCCATAAAATGATATGATCTGGCTATAGAACACATATTCAATAATAGTATCACAACATGCATGGGATGTAATCATAGTGGGGAAATTATATGACATATTAGTGTGATAAATATTCTAAGGACATTATCACATATTATATCATGAAAAAGAACAATAATTATGTGACATGTAATTTATTAATATTAAAAAAAATTAATTCATGTTTATCATGAAGTATATAGAATATGTTTCTAAGGAACCAAATCCAACAAAAACATATACCATTGGATAATTGATTGAAAACATGATGGAATAAATAACACCCAAGGAGAATAATCATATCAATATTTAATATATTTGAAAAATTCCTATGAAAAATAGAATTAAAAATATCATTAGAAGAAATTTATGAATATATAAATTCTAACATTGTGAAAATAGTTCCCATGATTTATGTTATGAAAACAAATTCCCCAACATAGGATTCGAACAAATAAAATTCCCATGGTTTATATTATGAAAAACATAATTCCCACAAAATATGTTGTGGAAAAATAATTTCCTACATTTATATTGTGAACGGAGCAAAATACCATCACATTTTTTTTCAAGATAAAACTCCCACACTTTATGTTTTAAACAAAAAAAATAAGATTTTTATTTTCAATGACCAAATTATTCATGCTTTATGATATGAACAATAAAAATATACATTCTTAACATCCTTATCTCAGAAGTTATAAATCCTTAATCAAAGTATTTTTTGGGGATACATGATCCAACCCACAATTATCCATACATATTGTTTCTATAATTAAACAATCCTTAATAATATTATAAAAAAGGGGATTAAAACATCTCTAAGTCATCACATCAAAACATCACCATGGTAGGAAAAATTTATTTCACAAAACATCAAGATGGTGTCACCAAAACTGAAATCTTGCATATAAATAGTTGATACCAAAAAACAAAATCACCTCAAAATTTTATTCCATTAAATTATATATAGGTAGATTTTTTAATATTAACATACAAGTAATTTAATACTATTAATATAAATATTACAATGGTGCTGAAATCACAAAATGATTTTGAGAATACACATTTATATTTGGAATGAAAGAATATGTTAAGGTAATCATGAAATGGAATTTTTTAAAAATTAACTGTAATAATTTCTAAAATATTTACTTATATAAAATAATAAAAAATAATAGAAAAAGGATAGGACATTATTGTTATAAAAATGAATGTTTATGGATGAAAAAACATTTTATTTTAATAATATGGAAAACCATCTGAACATAATGAAATTAATTTTTCCAAAAACCAAGTCATAGAATTTTTAGAAAGATTACTTTTCTTTAAACATAATTAATGAAAATGTATGGATCATTAATGAAATAAATTGTTTGAGCTTCAAATTTATAATGTAAAACAATGGTTAAAAGTAATAACAGGATATGTGGGAAAAATATCTTAATATAGATAGAAATTATTATTAAAAAATAATAGATTCATAAAAGAATAACACTTTTGTTTCAATGATGATTTAAACAAAAAGTAAAATGTAAATATAGTATAATAAAAAAAATTAGTATAATTATTTCCTAAATGATTATAATCAATTTAGATTTATTGTGACAGAATAAAAATTTTATATCTAGAAAACCTCTTATAGCTAGAGGAGAGTATAAATAAAATCCTTCTGTAAGAGAGTGTGTCAAATTGAACATCAATATCAATGAATGAAATGGAAATCATGATATAATTTCTAAAATAGGTATTATATAAACCCCATTACTGTAAATAGGAGTATAAAATAAAACAATCAAATAGATGATTTTGAGATGAAAACCCTAATGACATTTGTTATTCTTAAGTCAGAACCTCATAAAAGAAAGAACATGTAATTGAACATTGAATTTAATAAAATTTTAAATAATAATGATAAAAAATATAAGATTTTTAGTAGTTACACCATTCTAAATAATACGTGTTTAATAATAATAAATGTGTTAAATTAAATAAAATTTTAGACTTGGAACCCTTAACTTATATAAGATTTATTCTACATTTAAACTAAATTTTATTGGGGGGATTGAATTTTTCATGAATTTATCTTTTCAGATGAAGCCCCAATGCTATATAATATTTTAAAAAAAATTTGAAACTATGATATTTTTCTAGGATGAGTAATCAGTAGAACAAAACATGAATTTGTACATTTATTTTGGGGGGTTTTAACATTGGTTGATTTGTAACATTATTATTATATATGTTCTAAATTTGTTCCACATCATCTATTTTTTAAAAAATATAATAAATAAATTTTTATTGATTTTTATAAAACCATTATATAAACAAGACTAGAAATAATTAATTGTATGTATTTATCATGTGGTTATTTAAATCCGAACATGAAAAATTATATATTCGAAAATTCTTATTTTGGTTTAAAAATAAATAACAAGAAAATGAATTTTTAAAAATATTAATAAAACGTATTAGAGGCCAATACTATAATATTAGAACCAATAACAATAATAACATCCAAAAATTTTTAAAAATAATCACAAATTCAATTCATTTTAACATTAAAATTTGAAATTTAAACCATATAATATTTTTTAAAATTAAACTAAAACTGAATATGAACAATAAATGAATTACCCAATTCTTTTTATATTTTATTTATATATAGTTTTTATAAGATATAGGTTTAATAAAAATATACAAATTATAAACCATGAATTTAACATGTATACCTAGTATAATCATAAGACAATATAAAGGATGGTTTATAATAAAATATTACTGTGATTAATTTTTTAACTCTGAAAGATAAATTTGTTTCAAAAATAAATCGTAGAAAATAATATATACATTTGATTACAATGTATTGAAGGTAAATATTTTATGTAAAACGAATTTTTCATTTAAAAATAACAATTTAAATTCACTAAAATAAAATTTTGTGACTATTAATTAGAAGTCACCTTTACAAATAAATATTTGATCTTTTGGCTCCACTTTCTTATTGTCTATCTAAATTAATAACATACATTGTTTAAAAATATATGTAGGAAATAAGAATAATATTTTTATAACATAATATTATTAATATAATGAAAAATATGTTATCAAAACATTGCTAAAATTTTCATATGTGTCATCATTTATAAATCATAACAACTAAGTAGCATTCTCTTTTGGAAAAAACACACAACATCCAATACCACTAATCTAAATAAATTAAATTTAACTTTTCATTAAATTAATATAATTAATTAATTATTAAATATATATTTTACACCCTTTGTGATAAAGGATCATCAATCACTGAATTCAATTATTTTGAAATGTTTTAGATATATATATTGTCTTTTATATATCTTCCATTTTCAGAACTGTTGATGGGATAAATTGTGGGTTCAAAAATCATTCTAATAATATCTTATCATGCTCAATAATAATTTAATTAACATAAATAATAATAAAAAATTATTGAATATATATAAATTAAAAAATCTAAATGATATATTATAATCAACTTACATGGAAAATAAATGCATCGTATTGATTTCCAGGAAATATCTTGATAAAAGCTCCATGATATATTTCCTTAGAACTAATACTATTATTTTGTTTCAAAAAAATTATTGAATACTTGAAATCACACAAATAACCAAATAATTGATGAATATGATTATAATATATTAATTTCAAAGAAATAGTAACTGAGGTGATTGCATCATATACAATTTGTTGTTTAAATAGTAGGCATCTACCAATAATATATTAATATATATAAATATATATAGATATCAAAAAATTAATTTTATATTTATTTTTACAGTAACATTAAATAAATTATATAATATATTAAAATAATTGTGTAAATTTATTGTACATGTATATATGTCTAATCTAAAAATGGATAATATTTAATCCCAAATTAGTGACCACATTTATAGGAATAGGTACTTTTTCTGATCTATATAATACATTTTTTGTGACCCTAAGAAAAAACAACCCTATCTATTGAGGATGAGTGGTATCCCAAATATAGTATATAGTCTTATATACAATAATATAAAGTTATCATTCATAAACATATAAACACAATAGATGGGAAGCTATAGAGGAGGAGGTATCAGAGTTTGATATTTAGTATGATCTATTGGAGTGGGAACTATATGTGGAGATCGAGGAGTGGGATTTTTTGGATGTGGTTGAGGAATTGGACTTATATTTAGAGGTGGATAAATGGGGTATTCTCCCTAAAACATCCATTTCATATCAATATATATAGACTGAACCAAATCTCCTGTCATGTCCCCTATCATCTTATTTATCTCCTAACCATTATATTTTAAAGAAACTATTTTTATCTTACATACATAATCCATTAAAGAATATATAGAATGACCAAATAACATTTTGTACTTATAGAATTACTATGTATCCTATTCTATGAATTGGGTTCATATTTTAATGTATGGATCATTCCATTTTAGTTTAACTTATGTAAATGTGGAAAAGAGGTCAAGGGATGGTTTTAGGCCTGTTACATGATGTGACTAGTAACTACATTCTTTGTACTTATAGGTACACACAATGTATGTAAGGGTAAATTCCATGTAATCCCGATACACGACCATGTAGTGGTCTATAGATACCCAAAGCCTGACGTACATGGACATTACATTACTTTTGCGGAATACTTAGTACATAACAAAAACACACACACAAGGATCGTAATAGTTTAGTGTCTTTGGAAACTCAGAACATAATCTTCTAATCGTGGTGAAAGATCTTCAATATCTCCCATAAAGATCTTCCCTTTTTTTACCTAAAACCGTTCTTTATATCCTGGGGAAAAGAAAACATAAAAGGGTGAGCTCAAATGCTCAGTAAGGGTAAACAAAAGAAATATAAATCTCATCGTATACACAAGCACATAACTTTTGGAAATCTTAACCTTCAAAAGAGATCATAATTTCATAACATGGGATAAATCATGGAAGTGAAATGTAATCACAATAATCATAACTTAAAACATGAAACTTTGTGGCATACCCACATAATCATAGAGAACCATTTCTTGTTAGTCAAGACTCATTTCCAAGACTATCTTAGTGGACAAAGTCCCTTTCTGAATCTAGTAACCCTCGTTTCAGTCCTGTTTCACTGAACCGGTATAACCTACCATTCCAGCCATGTCTATCTCATGAGATATAAAATCTTTACCCAATGCATTGGAGGGAGAGATAGGTCCCACCCATCTTATAATGAATCCTTTCTTATGTGTGCCACAAAATCATAAACCATACATCATAGTGTAACCCATGTAATAAAAATGGGATTCTTGAACAACATGACATCATAAAACATTTCATATAGGAAAAAGGAATTCATAAAAATATTTCCATCACAACATAATCAAATCCATGTAATAATAGGGATAAAAACAGAACCCTTTTATTATCTTAGATGGAAAATAATTTTGATAAAATACTTGAACTTCATTTTTGAGGAAAATATCCTTTCTACTTCAAAAACATTTTTCCGTTCTTAACATGTCATACAATTTTAAACTAAAAGAAGTTGATTAAAAATAAACGTGAATACTTGTAAAGGAATCTTCTTGGAAATAATGTTTTAAGAATCCATTTATTCCGTATAAGTTAAAAAAAACATTCTTCGTACTTTTGTCGGAGAAGTCAAAAAGTACCTCGTACGAAAAACGACAAAATATTTCCTTCATTTCTTTTACTAAAAACTCATCGAAGGGTAAAAATGGATTTAAACAATTGTAGGTGTATGGAAATAATATTACATATTGATGAAACATGGATGTGGATGATAAAATACACCCCAGTAATTACCAAAGTAAAAAAAATCTCGGATAAAAGTGAGATTGTGATATTTCCCTTACCTTAGGTCCGATTTGCTTTGTACGTGTCTGAATCTCCTGTATAATGATTTAAATCATGTTATTTACTTATTCCAGAATCATATTCATTGTTATTATATCATATATGGTTCACTTATGAATTTATATTACCCGTTCTTTTGTAAATTCCATGTTAAAGAAGCGTTTTGGGTAAAATTGTTTCATTTATCATAGGTGTTTTGACTTGTTGTTCGTGACATTATTATTACTTATATCATGATTTACTTACTTCCAGAATATAAAATATGATTTATATATCATATATATTCAGTATATATATATATATATATAATATAAAGATAAATGAAATGAAAAACACCGTTCATGGAGACGGTAGTCCGTACGTATGCATGAACGGTGTTTTCCTTTCCTTATTGTCTTGAATGGAAGTAAGTAGACTACATACATATATATATATACATAAATCCAGTAGCTTTATAATGTCATATATTTAATTATTATTTCTTATATATACTTTATAATCATTCGTAAATGGTTAACATGGAGAATGAATCTCATCGCGTCGTGGAGACGGTAGTCCGTACGTACGCACGAGCGATGATATCATTTCCATAATTATTGAATTTATTTGGAGTGGATTACACAATATATCAGAATCAATATGATGTTTTAATAACTATGTATAGTAATTCTTTACACCATAATACCCATCCATGTAAGGTGTTGGTGAAAAAACAGATTACACCACGGCGTGGAGACGGTATTCCGTACGTACGCACGCGCGATGATTTCGTTTTTCGTGGGATGGATAGATGGTGAATTAGGATTGTTTTATAATTATAATAACATATCAGTATATGAGTGATACTGTTGTTATTACTTAATAATTAAACAACCTAATAAGAAGAAGTGGAAGAAGAAATAAAGGTGAAAGAATTGGTAACGGAAATTACCTCTTCTTTGAAGCGCCTCTTTGAGACCTCCTCATAGGGCACTAAAATTGGTCTTTGAGGAATAGCAGAACCTCTAGGATGTTTCTAGGGAAGTGGAGAAGGGATTTTGGCAGGGGTTGGCCGAGCTTGAGTTCTCAAATTTGTGTGAGGAGGAGGGGGAGGAGGTGTCCTTTTATAAGGGAGGAGAGGGGCAGCTTAGGAATATCTCAAAATATTATTTTATATTAAAGTCAAAATCGGTTTATAATTGTTCAAAAGGGTATTATTTCTAAGCTAAAGTGGGGATGGGTCGAAATCCTATCAACCAATAGGATTTAAAAAAGTTGAGGGTATTATTTTAACCTTATCAATTAGATTTAACTCTAAGATAAATAATTTAACTTTTACCGTGTCTTTTTGTTTTCTTTCACTATATGGTTAATACACTTACTATAACATGAAAAAAGAACCCCAAATTGTATATTATTAATATATATATCCTTATCTTAGTCATTTGGCAGAACCTTAGTTTTTTTGGAATAAAATAACAATTAATAATATAATATTTGATTTAAAAACTATTTTGTGTCAATTTTGACACTATTTGATATATGATTTTTGTGAAAGTCATAACAGAATTACATGTTCAAACCAAGTTGATTAAATCCACACTAATATATCATAGTAACCTATAAAATAAGTGTAATTCTTAAAAAGTCTCAAATTACATTTATTTGGGTATTTATAACATCAATTATGTTAACATTTCCTTAAAAGGGTAATTACTGCATCATCGTTGTCTCATAAATAAATTAATTTATTTAAAGTCTAAAAATTATAAATAAAATATCATTATGTAGGAAATATTTTTATCTTTCTAATTAATATTTATAGTTGAATTTATCTTATGTATAACCCTATATTAAAAATGTTTTAGTAAATAAACATTGATTTTAACTCTTTTAACTCTTTTTTGAATTAAATAATAATAAATATCCTAATCTAATTCAAGTGGGCCTAAAATGATAATATTTTACACTTAAGGTTGTTTTTGGTCGAATTACATATATCCAATAGAATTAGGACATGTGTTAGGGTAATAGTAACATCATATTTACCCTTAGTTACCCTATTTACTATTAACCGCGGTAAAAAAAAGTAAAAAGTTAATATTCACCAAAAACTATTTTCATCTCATTGAACCACATTTTAGCCCTTGATATTATCTGTGTCTCTTGGATTTTCGAAATTCCATTCACAGAAGCGGTAAAATTATGTTTTATGAAAAATTCAGTTTTTTAACTACCACTTAGTAGTTTCACTATTCATCAAAAATTGATGTTTTTCAGAACAATGCCAAAATTTCATCCTAAGCTATATTTCATATTCCGAATTCAAAAATGAAGTCTATTTTACCAAATTCATAACATTGAAGTTTCATTAATTAATTTTATAATTAAATCCCGCAGTTAAAACAAATAACATGTTTTTAAGAAACAATATCTATCAAAAGATTGACACTTGTTTATGTCTGGTTTAAATGTGAAATTACATCCAATGACCAACATTGTATTAAATTATAAAAATATATTCTAATTATACTTTAAAACCACTAAAATTAATAATTTATCACTATTAATTATTTTGATTAAAAAAGTTGTTTTTAATTATAATTTAGTAATTTTCACTATTCATCAGAATATGAAAGTTATTCGAAAAGTACCAAAATTTCACCTGAGGCTAAATTCGATACTCCGAATACAAAAATGAAGTCCATTTTGAGAGCTAAAATTTCTAAAATTTTAAAAGTGGTTATTACTATTCATAACGGCTAGTTTTAATAATATTTTAATAGCGTATCGTTGTTTCGTGAAACTCAGTATTGCGTACTACACACGCTATCGAGGAAAGATGTGATTGCGTGTAATGCAAGGCAAGTCATGGATGCGTGCTTTGCAAGCTCCTTTTGGTGTAGCGTACAACACAAGACATTAATAAAATTAAAAAGAATATTTTTCATAAAATCTCGGGCTGTTACATTCTACCCCCCTTAAAATGAATTTCACCCTCGAAATTCATCAGGGTTATAAATGGTTTACTATTTGAAAGTTTCTTTAATAGAAACCCACATCGTAAAAAAAGAATACCAAAACTTGGATTTAAAAACTAAAGTATGAAATGTAACGATTACCCAAATAAACTAATCACTAGGTTTCCACATAGGTGAAAATATGGATATGGAAGAGAAATATAACCATCATGTTCTGATGGAGAGTGGTAGAGAACATGGCTATAGAAAAGCTAGCAATCATAAATCCATAAATTTGTGACGATCTAAGGTACCATCTGATTAATCAGATATAAGAGCACTAGGACAACATTTTTGGTTTTCAAGATCATTTCCCTAAAGTTAAAGAATTAGAATAAATACTTACTTTATTTTGGTACAATCTCACGGTTGTTCATGCCTTGAACAATTTCCACTTCATATCTTAAATAAATGAAGTTGAATTTGTTATTCGTGAAGTGTTAGCAGATCATGTGATAGAATGACGGGTCATTCCATCTGTCTCAAAAAAAGGTTAGCAAAAATTATATACATAAGTCGATCTATAGTGAGATTAATCATATATGGTTCCTAAAATGGACTTTATACTTCATATATCATACTTCTTAATATAATAAAACTAGTTTCTACTAAACAGGGACTTCCTGTAGGCCAGTGGTAGGCGATAAAGGCCAGTCGCACTTCGATTGTGGGTTCGATTTCCACAGCCTTGTCTGACGCGATGGGTTGTCGCCTGTCCTGCAGGTATCCTTTTTCTAAAGCTATATTACTATAACATCCCATCAATAATATCGAAAAAAAGTTTTATCCTTAAACAATACTAACTTATGTCCAACATAATCCATTCCAATCTTTAGGCTTAACCATAATACTGCAGTCCACTCTCATAACATAGTGAAAACGATTACCAGATATTTAACACCATCGTCGATCCCCATATATCATAAGATATGTTTTGTTGGTCACATTCCAAACATTCAAAGTCCTTAATCGTGTATTATCTTGAATACCTTAGTGAAAAGATGAATGCAGTTAAAAGTTAACACTTTCCACATACCAAAATCCTCAGAATTCTATATACTCAAACCATGATATCACTTAGTCCTTATATCAATCATGAGCTCCTGAATGTTGTTAATCATTTCGTTTTCTCGTTTTCCCTTCATTATGCGCATATCATCTTATTTCCAAAAATATCTCAATCACTTTGAATACGACATTAGACCAATACATAAATATTCCAATACTCCATAATACAACCTTATTTTGGAATCCCATTACATAAACACTTAATCATTCCACCACATCGTTATCATATTCAACATCGCCAATTGTGATCGCATGTGACTTCCCTTTGTCCTTTTCCTTAAGCGGTTGTTCATGTCGATCATCACTAACCCTTGGATTAGGGCATTTATTAGCATAATGCCCCATTTCCTTGCACTTGAAGCATTGAAGTGTTGGTGGTGCGTTCTCTGCAGTGTTGACTTTATTCACATCATTAGAAACCCTTTTTCCATTACATCTACACTGAGCTGCTCGATGACCTTCTTTTCCACACTTAAAACATTTTCTAGTCCTTTTAAGACAATCTCCACCATTCTTCTTTCCACACTTTGAGCATAAGGAAACATTCAATTTCGTTTCACCGTTATTCTGAGATTTCTCCTTGAACTCCATCTTTCGTTTCTTTTGAAAACCATGAGATTGATATGTTACACCAACTTCCATTTATACCTTCATAGCACAAACCACAATTTCTTCATAGCTACTGAAGTCTCTTATAGCTAATGCCCTTCGAAGACTTGGTTTTAAGCCACTGAACAATCGATCAACTTTACTTTCAGGTTGGATGATAATGCCAGATGCATACCTTGCAAGTCTTGTAAAATTCGCTTCATATATACCAACAGATTCATCATCCTTTTTCTTTAGTTCAAGAAACACCTTTTCCATCTTTGTTCGAAGAATACGAGGGAAGTACTTACTGAAAAACAAGTTCTTGAACTCATCCCATTCCATGGACTCAATTTCATCTCTTGGCCTCATATTCTTGATAAGATTCCACCATTGATCAGCTTCACCTTCCAAACGATATACTTCTAAGATGACTTTATCATGCTCAGAACATTGAAGAACAAAAAATATCTTTTCAGTGGTACTGATCCATTGTTCAGAAACAAGTGGATCAGAAGACCCACTAAAAGAAGGTGGACGTTGCCTCATGAAGGACTCAATAGAATATTGTTCCCTTCTTTGCTCATTTGGAAGTCCAGAATGATTCATAGCTTGTGTAAGTATAGCAATAAGATTTTTCACTCCATCTCCCATAACATTTGTTTGTTCAGGTGGAAAATCATTGCATTTTCCATTAAATTGATCAACACGGTTCCTTCGGGTTCCATCCATCATTTAAAACCCAAAAAGAATAGTGTGAGAGGCAAAAATCATGCTAGGGAAAACAACATTATAAAGGGGGGGTACCCTCAATATCTAACATCTTAGGTTTAATTATATGATCATTAGCGCAATTCTAGGACTATAACCTATACGTATACTTAACCTTAGAGACATCCCTAGACATACATTAGAAATATCTCTAGGGACCTCACTAACGTTTTCGCATCCTAGTTTCCAAAGATTGACTAAAACTTTCCTCTGATACCAACTGTAGCGGTCTAGAATTACTTCCAGTGGACTAAAATTAATACCTATCAGGGCACTCCATGGGCGGCTACACCCCATGGGCGGGACACACCACCATCCCCAGTGGCAGCCATTTCCACATGAAGCCCTTGGGTGGAGAGCCATGCTTCGTCCAACGCTCACATGTGAGAGTTCCCAAGGATCGGATACATTCCTACCTCCTTTTCCTCTGATACCAACTGTAGAGACCCAAATCCTGAAGTACATGGACATTACATTACTTTTGCGGAATACTTAGTACATAACAAAAACACACACACAAGGATCGTAATAGTTTACTGTCTTTGGAAACTCGGAACATAATCTTCTAATCGTGGTGAAAGATCTTCAATATCTCCCATAACGATCTTCCCTTTTTTTACCTAAAACCTTTCTTTATTTCCTGGGGAAAAGAAAACATAAAAGGGTGAGCTCAAATGCTCAGTAAGGGTAAACAAAATAAATATAAATCTCATCGTATACACAAGCACATAACTTTTGGAAATCTTAACCTGCAAAAGAGATCATAATTTCATAACATGGGATAAATCATGGAAGAGAAATGTAATCACAATAATCATAACTTAAAACATGAAAATTTGTGGAATACACACATAATCATAGAGAATCATTTCTTGTTAGTCAAGACTCATTGCCAAGACTATCTTAGTGGACAAAGTCCCTTTCTGAATCGAGTAACCCTCGTTTCAGTCCTATTTCACTGAACCGGTATAACCTACCATTCCAGTCATGTCTATCTCATGAGATATAAAATCTTTACCCAATGCATTGGAGGGAGATATATGTCCCACCCATCTTATAATGAATCCTTTCTTATGTGTGCCACAAAATCATAAACCATACATCATAGTGTAACCCATGTAATAAAAATGGGATTCTTAAACAACATGACATCATAAAACAATTCATATAGGATAAAGGAATTCATAAAAATATTTCCATCACAATATAATCAAATCCATGTTATAATAGGGACAAAAACAGAACCCTTTTATTATCTTAGATGGAAAATAATTTTGATAAAATACTTGAACTTCATTCTTGAGGAAAATATCCTTTCTACTTCAAAAACACTTTTCCTTTCTTAACATGTCTTACAATTATAAACTAAAAGAAGTCGATTAAAAATAAACTTGAATACTTGTAAAGGATGCTTCTTGGAAATAATGTTTTAAGAATCCATTTATTCCGTATATGTTAAAAAAACATTCTTCGTACTTTTGTCGGAGAAGTCAAAAAGTACCTCGTACGAAAACGTCAAAAGATTCCTTTCATTTCGTTTACTAAAAACTCATCGAAGGGTAAAAATGGATTTAAACAATTTTAGGTGGATGGAAATAATATTACATATTGATTAAACATGGATGTGGATGATAAAATACACCCTAGTAATTACCAAAGTAAAAACAATCTCGGATAAAAGTGAGATTGTGATATTTCCCTTACCTTAGGTCCGATTTGCTTTGTACGTGTCCGAACCTCCTGTATAATGATTTAAATCATGTTATTTACTTATTCCAGAATCATATTCATTTTTATTATATCATATATGGTTCAATTATGACTTTATATTACACGTTCTTTGGTAAATTCCATGTTAAAGAAGCATTTTGGGTAAAATTGTTTCATTTATCGTAGGTGTTTTGACTTGTTGTTCATGAAATTATTATTACTTATATCATGATTTACTTACTTACAGAATATAAAATATGATTTATATATCATATATATTCAGTATATATATATATATATAATAGAAAGATAAATGAAATGAAAAACACCGTTCATGGAGACGGTAGTCCGTACGTATGCATGAACGCTGTTTTCCTTTCCTTATTGTCTTGAATGGAAGTAAGTAGATGAAATACATATATATATACATAAATCCAGTAGCTTTATAATGTCATATATTTAATTATTATTTCTTATATATACTTTATAATCATTCTTAAATGGTTAACATGGAGAATGAATCTAATCGCGTCGTGGAGACGGTAGTCCGTACGTACGCACGAGCGATGATATCATTTCCATAATTATTGAATTGAATTGGAGTGGATTATACAATATATCATAATCAATATGATGTTGTAATAACTATGTATAGTTTTTCTTTACACCATAATACCCATCCATGTAAGGTGTTGGTGGAAAAACAGATTACACCACGGCGTGGAGACAGTATTCCGTACGTACGCACGCGCGGTGATTTCGTTTTCTGTGGGATGGATAGATGGTGAATTAGGATTGTTTCATACTTATAATAACATATCAGTATATGAGTGATACTGTTTTTATTACTTAATAATGAAACAACCAATGAAGAAGAAGTGGAAGAATAAATAAAGGTGAAAGAATTGGTAACGAAAATTACCTCTTCTTTGAAGCGCCTCTTTGAGACCTCCTCTTAGGGCACTAAAATTGGTCTTTGAGGAATACCAGAACCTCTAGGATGTTTCTAGGGAATTGGAGAAGGGATTTTGGCAGGGTTTGGCCGATCTTGAGTGCTGAAATTTGTGTGAGGAGGAGGGGGAGGAGGTGTCCTTTTATAAGGGAGGAGAGGGGCAGCTTAGGAATATCTCAAAATATTATTTTATATTAAAGTAAAAATCGGTTTATAATGGTTCCAAAGGGTCTTATTTAGAAGCTAAATTGGGGATGGGTCTAAATCCTATCAACTAATAGGATTTAGACAAGTTTAGGGTATTATTTTAACCTTATCAATTAGATTTAACTCTAAGTTAAATAATTTAACTTTTACCGTGTCTTTTTGTTTTCTTTCACTATATGGTTAATACACTTACTATAACATGACAAAAGAACCCCAAATTGTTTATTATTAATATATATATCCTTATCTTAGTCATTTGGCCGAAACTTAGATTTTTAGGAATAACATAACAATTAATAATATAATATTTGATTTAAAAACGATTTTGTGTCAATTTTGACACTATTTGATATATGATTTTTGTGAAAGTAATAACAGAATTATATGTTCGAAACAAGTTGATTAAATCAACACTAATATATCATAGTAACCTATAAAATAAGTGTAATTCTTAAAAAGTCTCAAATTACATTTATTTGGGTATTTATAACATCAATTATGTTAACATTTCCTTAAAAGGGTAATTACTGCATCATTGTTGTCTCATAAATAAATTAATTTATATAAAGTCTAAAAATTATAAATAAAATATAATTATGTAGGAAATCTTTTTATCTTTCTATTGAATATTTATAGTCGAATTTATCTTATGTATAACCCTATATTAAAAATGTTTTAGTAAATAAACTATGATTTTAACTCTTTTAACTCTTCTTTGAATTAAATAATAATAAATGTCCTAATCTAATCCAAGTGGGCCTAAATGATAATATTTTAAACTTAAGGTTGTTTTTGGTCGAATTACATATATCCAATAGAATTAGGACATGTGTTAGGGTAATAGTAATATCATATTTACCCTTAGTTACCCTATTTACTATTAACCGCGGTAAAAGAAAAGTAAAAAGTTACTATTAACCAAAAATTATTTTCATCTCATTGAACCACATTTTAGTCCTTGAGATTAACCGTGTCTCTTGGATTTTCGAAATTCCATTCACAGAAGCGGTAAAATTAAGTTTTATGAAAAATTCAGTTTTTTAACTACCACTTAGTAGTTTCACTATTCATCAAAAATTGATGTTTTTCAGAACAATGCCAAAATTTCATCCTAATCTATATTTCATATTCCGAATTCAAAAATGAAGTCTATTTTACAAAATTTTTAACATTAAAGTTTCATTAATTAATTTTATAATTAAATCCCGCTGTTAAAACAAATAGCATGTTTTTAAGAAACAATATCTATCAAAAGATTGACACTTGTTTATGTCTGGTTTAAATGTGAAATTACATCCAATGACCAACATTGTATTAAATTGTAAAAATATATTCTAATTATACTTTAAAACCACTCAAATTAATAATTTATCACTATTAATTATTTTGATTAAAAAAAGTTGTTTTTAATTATAATTTAGTAATTTTCACTATTTATCAGAATATGAAAGTTATTCGAAATGTACCAAAATTTCACCTTAGGCTAAATTCGATACTCTGAATCCAAAAATGAAGTCCATTTTGAGAGCTAAAATTTCTAAAATTTAAAAAGTGGTTATTACTATTCATAACGGCTAGTTTTAATAATATTTTAATAGCGTATCGTTGTTTCGTGAAACTCAGTATTGCGTACTACACACGTTATCGAGGAAGGTTGTGATTGCGTGTAATGCAAGGAAAGTCAGGGATGCGTGTAGTGCAAGCTTCTTTTGGTGTAGCGTACAACACAAGACATTAATAAAATTAAAAAGAATATTTTTCATAAAATCTCGGGCTGTTACATGGTCTAACCGAAAACATGACAGACACTGGGTGTAGTATCAAGTTTAAATGGTGTAATTATTTTATTGACTAAATTATTAAGTAATGTAATTTTTGTGAAAATATACATAGTATATATAGGTTTGATGATGAATTAGCATGGAACCTTCAATCACTTCCCAATTGAACATCCAAACCATGATTCCTTCGTCGTCAGTTGTGTTTGAACCCTATTTAGAATATATCAATTACTAATGATTCATTTTTTGTGATTTTTCATCTAAATGATTTTATTTAGCGAGAATTTTTATCAGTTTTTATATATATACTCATTTCTAGGATGAATCAATGTCAGACGCATGATGAGGAGAGTCATACTGGTAAAAGGTATGGGGTCTTGTTCCTTTCTCTCAATGTTGAGTTATTTATTTATGTTGTAGTGCCATTCACCCATGTCTAGGGTATAATCTTGAATGTAAATTGACCATTGTTGTTTTCTTGATGATGATTAGTTCATGAATTAAATTAATATAATAATTTTTTATTTTTTTTGGATTAAGGGCTGACCCACAGGTGATTTTCCCTCAAAAGACCGTTATATAGAAATTTGGTGTAAGATGCCTATGGAAATGTCGTTATTTCATTTTTCTGGGATTTATTAAAACATAATTTGTTAATTGAATGTTTCTCACATGAGATTAAAATTTCTCAAGACAAGTGTTGTTTTAATTCAATATGTTTTCTTTTAATACATAAACAACTCATGTGAGTATATTTGATTAAGACCTAAGGTCATTATATTACTTTTTAGGCTTCTGATATGAACTATCAATGTGATTATAATTGTATAATCCTTGTGATAGTATAATTAATTTGTTTCTTGTTTTGTATGATTTCCACATGAGTTGTTATTATGTTAACCATGGAATACTAAAATTTACATGTGTTGTCTTTTATAAAGAAATATAGATATACGGAGCTCAACCCTATTGATTATTATGGTTGTGGGAGAGTATTTCTTATACAAGAGGGTGATGATTTGTTGTGCATGTGATAGAGGATTATTATGTGTAAGGGAGGGGTTATTATAACATTGTAGGAGATATTTTAAATTGAATATTTCATGTAATGACTTAGGATGTGCCTTCCAATCCAAAGCACAAGCATGGATTCGTTCTTAACTTTATTTTTTTAGATAGCCTTCTGAGGATTCTATTGATCATTCGTATATGTGGGATTTATAGACATAGGATAGATCTCATGAATTTTATAATTCAATTTAGTTGAATAGATGAACTTTATATAATGAATAAAAATTGAAAAATTAGACTTGTAATATTATTTAATTTTGTGTACTTCATAGTTTGTTGTTCCTCTTACCTGTAAACTAACTTTTTATATACAAACTGAAATATAGTCATAGATCATGGGTGGTCAACTACTGGGATTTATTTCCCACTCCCTGTTTGGGTTATGATTTTGGGACTAAATATATTATATTATTAGAGGTTTCAATAAATGAAATCTCCCTTCTGTAGGTACTTCAGATGCTATTTATGAGCCTAAGAGTGTGGTACAGAGCAAAACCCTTTGATTCTTCTTGGTTTAATTTTTTCTTTTGAGTTTAGAACATAATTTAGGATTTCAAAACGGTACCTATTTTAAATTTTTTATTATAACATAACTTGTTGCATGATATTTATTATGGAATGATACTTATTGATTTATCTTATCATAGTTCATCAATATATTTCAGATGTATTTTGTTTATCACATTCAATTTTTTATGAATATTTAACCGATGTGTTACACTCTTCCAACAAGGAAATTGTTTCCCCACTATCACACCTTAGTCCGTCGCTACTAGTTACCCAACTTTATCGTTTGAAGAAGTGCGCCTGAGGCCATGTGGGTAACCGGGTACAGGGAACCAATTGAGTTGAATCTGAATCTGGGACATTACAAAGTGGTATGAGAGGATTTCTATCTTTTTGGATTAATTTTTTTGAAAAAATGGATAGGGATGGATGTGAATTATATTTTGTACTAATTTGTGCTCAAGAGTAACAACCCTACGTTTGGGGTGATTCCAAATTGGCTCAAAAAAAATTCTAATTTCTTAGTATTGATCTATTATAGTTTATTCTATTTCACTATTGGGTGATGCACTTGTGTTTTATTGTTATTTTTTATATCAATTTGGTTTTATTTTTTTTCTGCCCGATAAGATGAGGGGATACCATCTCATCTATCGTATAGGCACTTGTTAGAAATCAGATGCCTTGAATTCTTGTCATGACTTTTAGATAGAATTACTGAATTCATGTTTTTGTGAGAGAGTTCATGCTAAATATGCTTGATGTTGTGATTGGAACCTTGATATATATTCCTACTATCATGATAGGTGTATTGGTGTATGTTATGGATGAATTGGATGGACACCAAACTTTGATCCCTGAGGAGTATGGGCCCTCTTGAAAAAGATTTTGGTTGATCATGTTTTGACCATGGGATATAATTTTTTTTGTTATGTTCTATATGTGGATTCCATGATTTGATTCATGTGGAGTATGATCCCCCATTTTTCGTAATTAGGAACATCATTTCTTTATTTTAGAAAAATAGGGGGTTCGAGGGAGATTTAGAGGATTATAGTCTAAAAAACCTGTCAATATGGTGTGTTGTCCTATAAACATACTCCATGATTTCTTCTATTTAAGAAGAAAAGAAAATTTCCAGGTAAAAACTGTGTACTTAGAGTACACACCGTGTGGTAGATGATTGTGTCACCGGCTATGTGAAAGAAAACACAGGTTGTAGAGTTTTGACTAAAACATGTCATGTACCTTATGTACACCCTGTGTTGTTATATTTTGGTGGACTAGGGAAGATCTAGAAATATAAAAGTACATGGATAGAAGAGAATACTTATTTACATGCAGTGTACTCAACTAACACGTCCTGTTACTAGGGTGTCTACATGCCCCGACAGGCATGAGTACATGATCATGAATGGGCATATGTGTACCCATCATTTATATTTCCTACACACAATATACTAATTGTAACATCCCATGTAAATAAAGAATAATACATTTTCATATTTATTAATATTTGTGAATTAAATATTAATTTTACTTTAAAGGAGTTGCTATGTTCGATAGCGTACCCGATATGCAACAGAGAGTTTCTTTGAAATCTTACGTTAAACACTAGTAATAAAATAATATTATTTTAAATGTTAGCTAACACGTAACCATTGTATTGGAAGTAATGAAGAGAAATAACTAAAATGTTATTATATATGTCTGTTAAATGTTTTTATACTTATCCAATAAAGGATAAAGGCTTAAAATACAAAAAGAATTCAATTTTAGGCATATATACTCTAATTTTCAGTAAAGGTCCACTTATCATCTTTTGATGGCGAACCATAATTAAATATAGTTTTGGTCACACTTATACATTTTATTGGACCAAATAAAATTCTTCTTTATAATCGGGACATCAAAAATTACTTTGTGTAAATTTTTGGAATTTTTCCGATAAAGTTCATTTATTATTGAATAGTGAAAAATTTTGTATTTTAATTCAAATCCACTTTTTAATATAATTTATTTATATGATTATATTATCTTTTGAATTAGTTTTAAAGTGAAATTAGAATATATTTTTACCATTTAATCCACTAGTGGTCATTGGAATTAATTTTACTTTGAAATTGGACTTAAGCTAGTGTCCATCTTTTGATACTTATTGTTTCATAAAAACACTCTATTTGCTCTGAGAGCGGGAAGTAATTATTAAATTAATTAACTAAACATATATTCTTTGAATTTTTTAAAATAGACATCATTTTCTTAATTCGGAATATCAAATATAGCTTAGGGTGAATTTTTTGTATTTTTCTAAAAAACTTCAATTTTTGATGAATAGTGAAACCAATAAGTGGTACTTATAAAAACTGACTTTCCGTTTAAATGAAATTTTTCCACCTTTGTGATTTGAATTTAAAAAATCTAACATACATGGTTGTCATTAAGAAGTAAAATTTGGTTCAATGATTTTAGAATAATTTTTTGGTGAATAGTAACTTTTAAGTTTTTAATCGCGATTAGAGGTAATTTAAGATAAAAATAATGTTTTAATAATATGAAATGAAATTGAAAAATTTCCTAAACTTATTTTATGTGTCATTTCCGACAAATAAAAGCCAAGGGTCAACTTGGGGACCCCATGGAGCCACTTTGGTAGGTAAAAGACATAAATAACTTTTTATTTAATGTTAAAATTAAAATGACACAAACATGAGTTCTTTTACTAAAACAATTTCTAAATGGGGTAATACATGTCATATTTCTTACTATAAATATTCATTGAAAATATAACAAGATTTCCTACATCATAGAATTTTTTTAATAATTTTTATAGATTATATAAATTTAATTATTTATGACATCATGATGATGTAGCGATTACCTCATTATTTAACGATTTAAATAAAATGGAAAGATAATGTAAAATATAAGAACTACACATGTCAAAAACCTATTGTATTGGTGGATTTCGAACCCCTATCACCTTATACTCGAGAAACATCAATGTGGGACTATTATTATCTGAAACTCATTCTAAAATAAAGTAACATTTCCTTACATTCCAAGAGTGCCCTCCTCTCCTCTTATAAAAGGCCCCAACCTCTACCTCCATACCCACACCTCTCAAGCATTTGTATCATCCAAAACCTACTCATTTTGTCTCTACACATCCCTCTATTACTCCTAAAATCCTCACTTTGGGAAGAAGCCTTCCCAATTAAGCATTAGAGATGAAATCAAAAAGAGTTACCCTATTTAAAGGTAGTGTCTTCTCTTGTGTTCTTTTGTTTTATTTTGCTTCTCCAACCACCTAAACTTCTTTTATTAATTTCATTTGTAACAACTCCAGTATCTTGAATATACTAGGATGATGTTATAATATGTATTATAGCTACACATACACACACCTTCATCTAATTGTTAAGTAACATACTGTTTCTATGGATGACGAATTTATGCCTCACGAAACGATGATTGTTCAACACTCGTATAACACCTTCTAAGGTGGACATTAAGATGTCACTATATTCATATATGATATATAATATGTTTATGTTTTACTTAATCTTCTGTATTTTTCATTTATGGAATACCTTTATGGTTTCCATTATGGGTAAACGTGATATATTCATTTAAGGAAGTGCAGACTACCGCCCCCTCAAAGTGATTTGATTTCGTTAATGCCATATATGGTTTTTATAAAGGATTTAATTAATGTTATTATATATGATATTATACTGGAATTATAATATACCTTTATATCATTATGATTCCATTCCATAAAAATATGAAGTAGAACTGAACGCAGCGTTCATGCGTACGTACGGCTTACCGTCTCCATGAACGATGCATTTCATTTCTTATCCTCAAATGTGATGTACTATTATAAGTACATATAATGGATATATATGATTTATTATACATCTAAAGGATGAATATAATTCTGGAATTATAAATATACATATCTCTCATTTATTTTTAATTCCATTAATATGACATAGAAATGAAAGTAGCATTCATGCGTACGTATGGCTAACCATCTCCATGAATGGTGCATTTCATTTCTTATCTCTACATGATTATGTAATATTATAAATACATGTATATAATGAATATATATGATATATATGATATCCAAATCATGAATATCATTCTTGAGATAATGGATATTTGACTACATGAACAACATGTAAATATAAGAAGTTCACTTTTGACTCAAGTACCAAATAACGACAAATGACCGTTATTAACTTAAATGAACACATAATGTTTATAACATTGTAATAAGTGATAAATAAGTAATAATGAACTTTAAAAAGGATATTAAGAAAGTATAAATTAACTCATGTTTATAATTCATGATGTTAAGGAACGATCGAGTCAAGTCGGACCCGAGGTAAGGGAACCTACCCTTGTCTTTCTTTTTAAGTACCCTGTTTTATGTAATTACTTTTAAGCTCATATTTCTTATGATTGGGATGTACTTTCATATTACTCATACTGTAAATTTTATGTTAATATGATGAGAGGCCCTATTTTATCTCATCAACCCATTTTTGGATGTTTTATGTGGCGTAGTTAGGCTGCCGAGTTTTCATAATAGATTTTTCATCTCACTTTTAGTCCCGTGAGATTTATACTACATTTGACACCATTTACTTTGAGTGGTCTATGTAATTCCTATTATTATAAACTTTGCGTAATATAATTTCATTTATGGTTATTTACATTTTCATTGTATTACACTTCTTCAATGGAGTGTACGTTTCGAAAGATACCCAAATCGGTAAGGGGACATTTCACCCTCCTATTTTTAAAAGACTTCTGTTGTTATGTCTTTTATTTCACATATGATTATGCTAGGATATGTTCTTATATATACTTTTTAATATATAATTTATGTCTAAGTGATGAGATTCCACTTTTTATCTCATCAACTCTTTTTTTTAATTTTAAAGTGACATCGTTAGGCTACCGGATTTCTTTAATGGAATTTCTTAACCAACTTTCAATTCTTTGGGTTAGACCTCTACTTCATGATTTTATTATGCCAAGATTATGTGGGGAATATCTATGTTGAAATTTCCACAAACCTCTGTGTGGATATACTATTTCTAAACCTAATCATCTCATTGATAAAATTCTTATGAACTTGTATGGGAAATCATAATGCAATCTCATTTCATTGAGTTAAATATCTATTCCATTGGTTTTGTTTTTCCAAGATTATGTGTGAATAACCTATGATTGTTTCACACATAATATACACTTATATTGGGTGCATTTATATTTCTCTCACATAATTATGTGATATATTAATCCTTAATTTAAGGATACTATCTTTGTAATGGATTTCATCTCAATTTTCATTTCCATTGAGACTTCATTGTTGTTATGCACCAATTAACTCTTATATGGTGGGTATACAGTCCTTTGGAATATTATATCATGAATCAATTTATTCTCATGATATTATAAAGTTCGTATTAAATTTTATTCTGCAATTATTTTTATTCAAGATGCTCTTATTTTATTTAAAACTCTTAAACAAAAAATATCATTTTAAATGTTTTAAAGATTTATTATTCTAAATATTTATCTTTAATGTCCACGTTTTCAAAATGGTTTTCTGTATTTATTTATATGGCCAGTAATGTTTTAAAATTGTAATTCCATTAAAATCTTCAAAGTGGAGTGGGACACTTTTATTCAAAAATATCTTTTAAATGGTTTTTGAAAATGGATTGATTAATTCAATATCTTGGAATTACTTATTGTGATTGAAAATGAAAAGTTGTTATTGAAATGTTTATATTTTCAATATGTTATGTGTAATGATGGTACTTGGACATTTTACGGGTGGTTACGTGATAAACCATATGATGGGTGGTGTCATGAATACGAGGACTGGTGGCTATGTTATAACGTCCAATGCATTTGGTATGGAAGTCGGCCGAAAGGCTATTCCATTAAGTATGAATGGAAGTTGGCCGAATGGCTATTCCATTAAGTGATTTGTGTGGAAGTCGACCGTATGGTTATTCCACTTTAGTTTGTTTATGTCCCAAGTTACCTTTATATGTTATGTGATCTTTATATGGGTTTTATGGTAATCTTTTGGTTACAAAAGGGTATGAAATGTTATTTTATTCAGTGAATAGTTTTTACTACTTCACAAAGGTTAAATGTATTACTTTGATAATGTATACATGGTTTACTTGTTGTATTGACAAACTAACCGTTTTCATTCTTTGTGTATCCCTTACTGAGCTTTTTATGCTCACCCCAAGTTATTTGAAAATGTTTTTCATCAGACTTAATGTGGAATTGGGTCATGGATGGGATCAAGGGAAAGTCATGCTATCTAAAACATGGAACTAGACATATTTTTTTTAAGAGTTTTTTATTTTATGGAAACTTAGTAGAAGTGTCTACTTTGTAAACTTTTGAGATTTAATAGTTGTGTTCTAATTCTCTAAAACTCTAAACCTGAAAATATCCTCAATGTGTATTATTCATTTAATTCAATATTAAGTAAGGTTTAATGCTGGGGCCTTATACTAATCATTTCTGAAAATTTGAGACTTTTCATATCATTTTTAGTTATTATGCTCTCGAACTACTTAAAATGAGGTAAAAGATTATAAAAAGGTGTTTGTGTCAGAGATTGTAGTGCTATTCCATAATGACGACCTCTAGTTGTAAGCTAAGCTAGTAGTAATGATCATACATTGGAGGTGGTATAACATAGGATACTAGTGGTGCCTTCATACATGCCAATTATAGAACCATCTATTATACCAGAAATAGGTGTGGATTCACAGTTCCATGAAGGCTTCATGAGGTTTATACATACCTTCACGATATTACCTCATCCTGCAACATCTACGAAATAACTTACATGAGTATTATAGCTGTGGAGTTCACTAGCGTTTTTTGGTGATAGTGGACCATTGGTTTCAGAGTAAAGTATGGAGTACATGATTATGATCTTTTAGAATCTAGATACACTTCTAGATATGAGGGTAAATCTTGTGACTTATATGTTGAGTGCTATGGACAAAAGGTTGTGGGATGTTATCACGTAGAGGGAGTATCATCAGGACATGGCATGTAGATATTTTCATATTGTATTTATTGATTACTATTTTTAAGAGACACTGATGGATGATAGATCCAATAGTTCATGAATATTAAGAAGAGAACTTTTTCATTGATGGAATACAGTTCTCGTTTTACTATGCTTTACAGATTCGTACCTATTCTGACGGGGGTCGAGACAGCAAAGTCTAAGCGATTAGAGGATGGTCTCAGGTATGACATTGGATTCAAGGTCAAAATTATCAGTTTTCCATATATATATTCAATCATTAATTAGGAAACAATTCCCGAACCTAATCTATAGGAAGCTTGAGGTGTGACCCAGGGTGGTTCAGTACCATTATCAGGTATTATCTCCACTGGTAGAAGGGAGGTTTAAATGGATATTTCTCGCAGTGATATGAGTAGTCAGAATGTTTTTTCCATAATACAGGTGAACTGATACTAGTGTGGTTGAGCTTGGAATATGTTACCAAAGTGCGTGATGAACCCAACAGAGTGTTGATCTTGCGGTAATATGTCCCATCTACATCACTTATACATGGTGTTTCGACCAGCATCTAGTGAGATAAGTTCTCCACTGAGTCCACGATCAAGAGAAGGGTCAGTAGCTTCTCTACAGTCATTGAATTGGAATATGTTGGGGTGATTATGCTGAGGTGGTGGTTGTGTCCTTTGAAGCCAGATACTAGGATCTTAGTGATAGTAGTGTGGGACAACTCAGGCTAACCAAGAAATGTCTCATGGTCGCAATACATGTAAGAGTTATGCAATGAAATAGACCTAGTAGAAGAAGGATCTCAAAACTTCTACTATCAGAGGTATTATTCTAGTCACCTATATTTCCTATTCTACACTACTTGATACAAGGAATTCATATATTATTATATTTTTTCACACTTTAGGGATCCTTGGGCTGTATGTTTTCTCTTATAATGATTTTATGACACTAGAAACATTGTTAGGGATTACGAAAATGGGTGTGTATCAGTGTATAGAGTTCCCCCTTATGTTTTGTGATTGTAAATTATATTGGGATCTCTATGTTTTAGATATGAATGTCTTTGAGTTCATACGTAGAACAGATAGGTTTTTATTCATTCATTCCCTTATCGCTTGCAATTAATATAGGCTGATTTTTACATCACCAGATGGTGAATCGTTTCTATTTAAGGGAGTGTGGGACATCCATGAATTCTGGGCTAAACACAAGAAATGGTTGTTGAGTGGGATGACAACCCAGATTTTAGTTGGTATCTAGAAGACCATGGAACACGTCAGATTGATTTCCCTCCAATGGTTGATCCATTAATGGGTGTTTTTCTATAAGACATTTCAGGGCTGCCATTGGTGAGATTGATGGAGTTCATAATTGAGATTTTTCCAGGATTTTCTTAAATACCCATTTCTCCATACAAGTTGGATATAATGCACTTGTAGGAGCTCAAAAGGACGCTAGAGGATTTAGGGGAAAAATTGGTTTATTCAACCTTGTACATAACCATGGGGTTAACTGTTCCTTTTTGAGAAAAAGGTGGATGGTACCCTCAGGATATGCATGGACATTTGTAAACTAAAAAAACTAATGGTTTACACCCAATATCCCTTGCCAAATATAGATTATATATTTGATATGAATTGAGGATATCGAGTGTTCTCAATGATTGAATTGATATTAGGATATCACCAGCTGTTTGTTCGACCTGAAGACATACCTCATTCAACCATTTATAGTAGTTATGGGCTATATTCATATCTAGTTATGCGGTTTGGTCTCATAAATGTGCCAGTGGTTTTTAAGGAAATAATGAACCAAGTGTTCCATCCTTACATGGATACTTTTTTGGTTTTTTGGGGATGATATCAATATGTACCATCACAATCATGATGACCATTATAAACATCTTGAGATTTTTTTGAAAAGAATGTGATAACACTGGTTATATGCTAAGCTCACAAAGTGCCAATTCTGGATTGATAAGATTCACATTATGGGTCACATCATCTTGAAGAAAAGTGTATCGGTGGACATATAGAAAGTGAGAGTAGTATTTACCTGTGATCATACCAATAATGTCTTTGGGGTGGGATATTTGATAGGGAGTGGGTGGTAACTGTAGGAATTTCATACAGGACTTCTCAAGCATAGAAATGCCTATGACAGGCTTCAAAAATATGGGTGTTAAGTACGTATCATCATATTTTTGTGATACAACCATTAAGGTACTGAAATGTAGATTAACATCTGCATTGATACTAATTTTCCATTACTGAACATGAGTTACACTATGTACTACGACACATCAGATGTCAGGGAGGGAGAAATGCACCTACATGGGGAATTAATTATTGTGTATGGGTCTTGATAGTTGATTCCACAAGAGAGTTACTATAAAACACATGATAATTATTTATCTTTAGTTTTTCGTGACTTAATTTTTTGGGGAAATTACTTATTGGGAGATAATATAGTGGTGTACACAGACATGAAAAGCCTCAAGTACATATTTAATCAGCTTGATTTAAATCTGAGGTAGTGAAGGTGGGTGGAGTACCATCTCTAATTTGACATCAATATTGCTTATATGATTGGAAACCCAAAAGAAATAGCTAATTAAATGAGAATGTGAACTCATATATAGCCAGTGTAGGAGGCCTGTAGTAAGAGGTAGCTTATAGTGTACTTCTATGAGAAGAATTCAGAGGTGCACAGAAGACAAGGAAAGACTTCACTTTCTTATTTTTTGAGACTTATAACCTATTGGGCAGTGTGAGGATGAGATATATATTATATTCTGGGGGCCTAGAACAATGTGAGAGTATATAAGGTTAAGATCCACCTCTTTGTGGGATGGTAGGTGATGATGAGATCTTGCAGATCCATGGGCGTGTTTGGGTTCCAATGGACATACGTGAAGAGATGAAGTGTGAGTTTCTTTTTTAAACTTCAGTAGTACGTCCTAGTGTTACCATGATGTATCATGACATTATTATTCAGTACGTGTTGCATGGTATGAAGAGTGTTGTGGAAGGTTTTGGTAAAAGGTGTTCCACCTATTAGAAGGTGAAGGTGGATGATTAGCGGGCATCTGGGATTTTACAGCAGTTACATATTATAGATTGGAAATGGGATGATATCTGGACAGATTTCATAAATAGGTTACCAAGGACACCCAAAAGTAATGATGTGTTTTGTTTGGTAGTTCACAGAATTAGAATGGTCACTCACATCTTGCTGATCAAGGAGACCTTTGGTGTTAATGAGCTTGGGAATCTGTATATTTGTGAGGGGGTACGACTTTATGGGGTCCCTCATTATATCATTTTATATAGTGATGCCTGCTTTACATCACATTGCTGGATGAATTTTCAGAGGGAACTGAGTTCATATGTGCTTCTCTGCACAACATACAACACTCAGACTGATTTCTAGTCTGAGCATACAATACAGGTTCTGGTGAGCATGCTGTGAGCATGAATCATATACTTTTGTGGCTCATAGGAAAATAATATTCCCCCTATATATTTTTAATACAATAATACTTTTTATAATATTATAGTGATAAAAACTATGCTATTTTTTATGGTAGGGCATTCCAATCACCCATCTGCTAGTTATAGGAGTGTTAGGATACTTTAATAGGACTGTGTATCTTAGAGGAGACATTTGAGAAGATCCAGCTGATTCAAAAGAAGATGGATACAACACAATATCACCTAAAATATTATGTAGATCGCTAAACATAACCTCTATATTTCATGTTCAGGGGTCGAGTTTTTATGCATGTTGTGCTAAGGTTGGGGAACAAGAGGATTAAGAGACATGATAGGAAATCTTCGAGATATGTCAGTCCATTTATGATTTTGGAGAGGATCAAGCTATTTTGCAATCAATGGAATTTTCCTTAGAGTTATGGGAATATGCATGATGTCTTCCATGATTATCAGATTCAATGTTACTTTTTAGACATGTCCAACACCATTCATTATGAAAAAGTAGGGTTACAGGAAGATGCGTCCTTTGGGGAGCATCTCATTCATATTGTGGATTTTACCATGATGTTTCCCCATGGCCAGTCTACACCTTTGGTTTGGGTGCTATGACAACATAACTGATTGTAGGGTGAGACATTGAAGAGGGAGACAGACATACAATCATAGTGGTTGGAGTTTTTCATAGATAATTCATCACCACCCTTGGAAGGTAAATTTAGGGACAAATTGCTTTATGGGGGGATGTTATTAAGATCCTGATTCTTCTTTTATGGTATGGATAATTAATTATTAGTTTTTACATAATAATGGAAGAGAAGAGGTAAAGGGATCGATGAATTACTGTTACATGATTTAACAAGTAACTACATGCCATGTACTTTTAAGTACATGTTGTGTATGTAAGTATCCATGTAATGTAATCTAGAAACATGACCATGTAATGGTCTGGAAAAAACACTATACAAACACAACATACAGTCTCAAATACATGTATTGTACATTTTATTATTGATTATATCATGAAGTAGTGTTTTTTTTGTGAAAATATACATGGGCACTTTTGGGATGATGAACAAGCAATTTTGGACATTCATGCACTTTTTGATTGATCATCTAAACCCCGAATCCATCATCATCAGTTGCATTTGGTCCCAATTGATAAGCTCTTGATTCATCTTGATCCATTAATATTTTTTTCTTTTCTCAATGATGTAATTTATTGTTGATAGTTTGCAATATTTTTATAGATCTACTCCATTCTAGGTCGAATCTAGGCCTAACACTGGACAAGTAGAGTCGTACGAGTACAAAGTAAGTGGTCTTGTTCCATTTGGTCAATGTCGAGGTGTTTACATGTGTTGTACTTTCATTCACCCATGTTTATGGTATGTATTTGAATGGAAATTGACCCTTGTTGTTTCCTAATGATAATTAGGACATGATTAAATTTAATTTAATAATTTATGATCTTTTTAGATTGATTAAGGGCCACCTCATGGGTGTGTTTCTTTTAAATAACCATTATCTGGCCATTTGTACTAGGATTCATATGGGCAAGAATTGTTTTCTCTTTTTTGAAAGATATTTAAAATTTAATTGGATAGATGAATATTTCTAATGGGAGATGACAATTTCTTAAGCCTCTTGATAGTTTAATTCACATGAATTCTGGTAATACATAAACTGCACATGTTAGTATATTTGTTTAATCCATGTAATTGCTAGATTCAATATTAGGCTTGAGATATGAACTACCCATGTGAGTATAATAGTTTTAGCCTTGTGATTGTTTAATTAACTTATTTATTGTTTTTTATGATTCTCAGGTGAGTTGTTATTATGTTAAGTATAACTACCGTTATTTTATTACACACATAAATGTGATTTATTACAAAAACACTTCACTTGATAAAACATGGAAGATTGAGAGGTCTATTAAAGTTGGGTATTAGGAACATTAAATGAAAAATTAAAAAATTAAACACAAAATCTTTACTAAAAATATCCTTAACATGTCCATTATAATCCCTCGTACATAGCATTTCTTGGGATAACCTGAGGACATGCACAAGAAAAAGGTGAGATATAAATACTAGTAAAGGAATAAAAATGGAATAACATGAGGAATATTTTACATGATTTAAAATAGTAAAATATATTGATCACAAGAGAAAGATGAAAATAAACGCATGAGAAATCATGATAATCATAACATGGAAATGTGGCAACAACACTAAACATGGAATTAGCATGATCCTAGGCTCATTGCACATGGAGCATGAGAAAACCCTCATTGCACATGAAGCAAGTGTAAAACCTTATTGAAATTGAATTTTCATCAGTCAACACTCATTGAAAATGATGTATCATGATACTATACTTTACCCAATGAATTGGAGTGCTATCAGGGCACACCCTTCTAAAATATTTCATTTCTTGTATATGTGTCCCACATGGACATATAACATGGAATCAATCAACTTCATAAGTTATTACATGATTAATTAATGATAAATATATACATTAAAGTACCATTAAATATGTATATTTTCATAAAGGTTAACACCCTTGATAGAAATATGGGTATGGTATTCACTACCTAATTATCATGGCTTTGAAAAAGGTGGTGAAATTTCGTTAGCATAACGGCTTGACATAAGGATTCATGAAAATGGTTGATGAGAGGGAAATGGGAGTCTCACCATATTTAAATGAAATGGAGTGTAAGGGGTTCATATAGATACATGTATCAAAAATCATAATGGAATTTACAAGCATAATACAAAAAAATTACTTTGATGTAATAGATGAGAGAGAAATCCATCATAGAATTTTGGCACAGAAACTGGTGTACATGCGATGAATTATTGAAAGAGAAAGGGGTATCCCATCATCCAAACATAATTATTTAATTATGTGTGAGGTTAAAAATCATACACAAACATTTTTAATTGAAAGAATTTGCATAACATCTTACTGAAAATTGGACAAAATGATAATGGAATAAATATATTACATGGAAGTGTGATCCCAAAGGGTTGGGAGATGCTTGAGACATGATTCTTGGGATAATGGGGTTCCTTGGGTGCATTCTAGAGAGATTATGGAAGGGGTTGGATGGTTTTAAAAGGATTTTAGTGAAGTGGATGCGGGAGCATTGGTGGGTTTATATAGGAATGGAGTGGGAATTTATTATTATTTAGGTTTGGGACACCACACATTAAACTAATCAAAACAACAAACCAAACAATGGTTTATGCCATTGGTTTTCTTCAAAGGGGATTGTAATACAATATTTTATAGGTAAAATGGTCAATATTATTAAAATAAAATGGTTTCTAAAGTGGAAGTGATTCACACTCTTAAGGAAAATAATTTAAAAAGATAAAATCTTTTATAAGTCTTAGCGGGTCCACTAAAGCATTGTAAAATAAATTAAAAAATAAAAAATAAATTTTTTTTAATGGTAAAAAATATATTAGAATAAAATAATGTATATAATATTATTTTACATCCCTATTGGGTCATTATGATGTCATAAAACACAATATATATTTAAATAGTATTAAAATTTTACCCGAAAATTTGACTGTCTTAGAAAATTAGGAAAAATTAACTGTTGGATAATTTTAATGACTTGATTCCAAAAATAATATTAATTTAGTATAAATAATTTTCTAAATATGTGATTATTTACATTAAAAATAAAACCAACATTTATCAAAATTTTATGGGTTTTGACAAAAAAAGCTTTTAAACATTAATAAAAATTACAATTACATTCATAAAATTATATGATCATTAATATATAATATAAATTTATTTAATAATAATAATATTTTATTAAAATATTAATTATTTAATCAATCCAAAAATTCATAAAAATATATTTCATAATTGAATATTAACTAAAAATAATAATTGTGCTTTAAAAATATTTACAAAGTAGCAATTATAAAATGAATGAATATTATTTATACAAGAATAATGTACATAATAGTAGTTCTAAGGTCTTGTTATATAACACCTTATAACACCTGCATAAGACTGAAGGGTATGTTGTTCGATGGTGACAGACTCTTGGGGAGGCTCGGATAACATCACTTGAGTGGTAATCATTATCAACTTCCACTTCTCCCGTATGCGGTTCTGCTAAAGATTAACTTATTCAATATCATCATGGGCTTGGTCAAGAGAAAACCCCAATGAATCCACCTCCTTTCCAAGATCTATAAAATGGACTTCGTACTGAGAAAGTCTACTGGATGAGGCAATCAATTCCTTTTTCTTAGTATATAGGATTTGTTAAATCCCTATATTTATAATAATCATACAATCACTATTCAATGGATATATTAGAAACAATAACAATTCATAACGGTATCCAAAACATAAAACCATTTAGGAGAATTTGTTTTAAATAACCATAAGAATATATTAAAATAGACCAAAATTTATTTTTATTAATGAATTTTTGGGTAATTAAAATCTTCCACCCTAACAAAAATTTTCCCTCAAAAATTCCTTTTCCCACACTAAAAAAGATCTGGATAACTTTTCTTCATCACATCCTCTAATTCCCACATTGCTTCTTCAAACATGTGGTTTCTCCATATAACTTTAACTAAGAGAATTGTCTTATATTGTAGAACATTTTCTCAATGATATAACGTCTTCACTGGATGCTCTGCATAAGAAAGATCATCTTATAGTTATACTACCTTTGAAAAGAGTACATTTTATGGCTCTGGTATATAATTCCTTAATTTGGATGCATAAAATACATTATGTACTTTGTTCAAGGTATGTTTAAGTTCTAGTGGATAGGCCATACCCCCAACACGATCGAGAATATAAATGGGGTCGATGTACCTAGGACTTAACATCCCCTTCCTTCGAAAACTCATGATCGTTTCCATGGAGATATGTGTATAAATACCATGTATCAGATTTTATACTTAATGTATCATTAATGGTTATCTACATAAATCATATGTCATCTCTGGGCTGCATTGATATGATACTAAATGGTTTTCACCTTATCCACCATTTCTTCATCCATATAAGGTCCTACCTTCTTATGCTCACTCACTTCATCCAAACATGCTAGTGTTCTGCACCTCTTCCCATAAAGGGCTTCATAAGGTGCCATTCAGATGATCAAGTAGAAAACTGTTATTATAGGAGAAATCAACCAGTGGAATGTATTGATCACATCCTCTGTTAATGTCCATTGAATGTGATCTTAACATATCTTCCAGTGTCTGAATAGTTCAATCATATTGGCCATCAGTTTGATGAAGATAGGTTGTACTGATGTTCAGTTCAACATCCAAAGCATGTTGAACACTCTTCCAAAACATAGAGTTGAATCTTGGATCTCAATCAGATACAATAGATAATGGTCCACCATGTAGCCTTACAACTTCCTTGATGTATATCTATTCCAGTTTATGCAATGTGAAATCCTATATAATTACCATGATGTGTGTAGACCTTGTAAGACGATCCACAACATCCCATAGTTCATTTGTTCTTTTGGATGTATTCAGAATTCCGGTGACAAAGTCCATGGTGATGTTCCACCATTTCCTTGCGGGTATAGGCAATAGTCGTATCATCCCCTTAGACATCTGCCTCACTACCTTCACTTTCTGACACACCAGACACTTTTATGTATACTCAGCGATCTCCTTCTTCATAGTATCCCACAAATAATGATGTTAGAGATCTCGATAAATCTTTGTGTTTCCTGGGGGAATATAAAAATTTAAACTATGTGAATCATCCAAAAGTTTTTTCTTCACCTCTGGACATGAAGGAACACATAGTCTTTTCCCACATCTCACTATTCTTTCTTCTATAAAATTGATCTCTTAGGATTTCCCTTTTTTGATAGCTTCATCTTTATTCAGAATTACCACATCATCCTTTTATAGCATCCATTATCTTTTCCAAAAGAGACTGTTGAAAAATTATTTTTGAAAGGATTGATGATATTCCCTTATTTATTATTCCCATGTCCATCTTCATCAACTCTAATAAGATTGGTTCCATCTCAATTCTCATCAATTATAGAATCACTCGGTTCTTAATACATAGATCATCGACCACCTCGTTCTCTTTCCTAGGGTGGTAATGGATTGAGAAGTCATAGTCGTTGATCAGCTCTAACCATATCTGTTGACCAATCTTCATCTCTTTCTGTTTAAATATATATACTTGTTGGTTTTGTGGTCCATATATATTTCAAAATTCTCCCCAATGATATAATGCCACAAAATTTTTAAACTGAATATCACTACAACCATCTCTAAATCATGTGTTGGATATTTTCCCTCATGAAATTTTAATTTCCTTGTAGAATAAGCAATGACTTTGTCATTATGAATCAACACACGTCCCAGACCCTTCATTGATGAATCACTGAATACCAAAAAAAATTCTCCACTTGTGGGTAAAGTGGGAACGAGCACATTGATAAGCCTCATTTTCAACTCCATGAAGCTTTATTCACATTTATCAGTCAAATAAATCTTTAGTACCTTCTGAGTTTGCTTGGTATGTGGTTTGGACAATCGTGAGAAAATTCTCTCAAATCGTTGATAATATCCAGCTAACCCCAAGTTGCTACAGATATCCGTTTTCGATATTGGCCTTGGATATCCCTCTATTACAGCTATCTTGGAGGGATCAATAGATATCTCATTGCTTATTATGATATGACCCATGATGAGACCACATTCAACCAAAACACACAAAGGCTTTACTTATCATAGAGCTTCTCCTTTCGCAAGGTCTCTATTATTGTACTTATATACTCCTCATGATCCACATTTTTTACAGTATATTATAACATAATCTATAAATAATACCACAAATTTGTCGAGGTAATTTATAAATACATTATTTATCATGGCTATGAATATTTTTGGAACATTAGTGAATCTGATAGACATTGCTATGAATTCATAGTTCATGTATATTGTACAAAAAGTAGTTCTGGGGATATATTCCTCTTTTACCCTTACATGATAATATCTTGACTACAAATATAACTTGGAAAATTATTGTGCTCCACACAGCTGGTCATACAAGTCATCAATTCATGGGAGAAGATGCTTTTTCATTATCTTGATTTTTTTTAATATCACGATAATCAATTCAAAGGCGCATTGACCCATCAATCTTCATGATGAAGAGGACTGGTGCACCCCATGGTGAAACACTTGGGCATATTAACCCTTTATCTAGAATCTCATGTTAGTTGTTTCTTCAGCACCTCATGCTCTACCAAAACCATTCTGTACAGATTCATGGATATTGGAAATACCCTAGATAAAAGGAAAATTGAGAATTCGACATCTATTTTTGGAGGACGTCTAGGAAATTTGTTGGGATATACTTCAACTAATTCCCTCACAATTGGCATGTCTTAGAGGATGTTTGCCTCCTTAGACTCAGTCATTTGAGATATATATGCATGATCTTAGGGCAGAAATATCTATGATTGAGATGATGAAGCTAAATAATATTCATCTCCCACCTTGAAATTTTACAGAATTAAGGGTCGATTATCCACATAGAGAGTGATTTTTGTCTCTTAGAAATTTATGTTGGCTCTATATAAGGAATATCTATCCATGCAAAAAATTGCGTAAAATTATTCCATAGGGAGTATGATGAGGTTCTCCTAGAAGTGAAATACACCGATTAGGACCAAGGAGGAGTTATATTCATGGGATGTAATGATTGACACATTTTCCATAATCACCAACATCTTTACATCCATGTTTTTTTGTGGTTTTGGGATTGTTCTAAAAAATTTGGGATATAAATGAAGTATTAGAAGTATGGTTGATGACCCTACCTTTCACTTTTTGATTTTGGTTCTACTCTATCAGATATATAAATTGGTATGAGTATATTGAAGTATTAACACATAAAGGGGAATCCAAGGTAAAAAATAGATGACTTATAAAAAACTATTATTTCCTTATCTTATGAATCTATAGGCTTCAATATTTGTTATACATGATCTACTTCCCTACATATATTCTTATGTGATATTTTTATTACCTTAATAATTCATTATACTATGATTATGAATTTACAAAACCATATACCCAAGAGTGTCATAACCAAGAGTGCAGAAAGACATATCGTCATGTACTGGGATACATGGGGTCAAGCCCAAAGCTCTATGTCGGAGTTTTTACTCTAAGGAACATTTGTGCCAGATCTGTCTCTACATGATTGTATCCAGATTGGGATGTATATTCTTGATAAACCACATACACAATACTCACCCAAAAATAGGGATGTTTTTATTATACTTAATCTTTTGTCTAAGGATTTACTAGGTTTTTCCAATCCTAATCCCAAAAAACAATAAATCTTATCCTACGATACAAATTATGACAACCTTTCTCTTTATTACACACATAAAGATGATTTATTATAAAAACACTTCACTTTATAAAATATAAAAGATCAAGAGGTGTAGTTTCTTTGGTTCATATGAACATTAAATAACCACTTAAAACATGAAACACAACATATTTATTGAAATCTTCCTTTACATAACAACTACATTCCCTCGTACTTAGAAATGCATGGGATAACCTGAGGACATGAATTATAAAAGTGTGTGCTATAAAGCCTAGTAAGGGAATAAAACTGGAATAAAATAAGGAATAAAATAAATGATAGACAATAGGCATATCAATGGATCACAATTGAAACATGAACATAAATTCATGATAAATCAAGGTAATCATAACATGGAAATGTGGAAACAACACTAAACATGGAATTATCATGAGCCAATGTCCATTTCACATGGAGAATGAGTAAACCCTCATTGCACATGGAGCATGAGTAAAACCTCCTTTCGCATCAATAATCAAGAGTCATCACTCATTGCACATGACGTATCATGATATTATACTTTACCTGATTCGTTAGAGTGCTATCAGGGTGCACCCTTCGTAACCATTTGATTTCATACATAAGTGTGTCACAAGGATCATTGAACATGGAATTAATCTACATCAAAAGTTATTCCATGATTAATTAATGTGGAATAAATACATGAAAGTACAATTCAATATGTATATGTGAATAATAGTGAATACCCTTGATAGAGGAATGGGTATGGTATTCACTACACAATGATCTTGGATTGGAAAAACACGGTGCAATTTTGGCAGCATAACAGCAAGACATAAAAATTAATGAAAATGGTTGATGATATATAAATGGGTGTATAATCATATGTAAATGAAATGGACAATAACGTGTTCATATAGATACATTTTTATCCAATGTAATGGAATTTAAATGCATAATACAATATAATTACTTGGATATAAAAGAAGTCATAGACATCTCTCATGAAATGTTTGCATGGTGATAGGTGAACATGGAAGGAATTAGTTATATAGAAAGGGGTCTCCCAAAATCAAAACATAAATAGGGGAATTATAAAGGTGGTTAGAAATCATACCCCAGAATTTTTAATTGAAAAAAGGGCATAACAACTGAAATAAAATTGGACAAAATGAGAATGGAATAAATACCTTACATTGATGTGTGATCCAAAAGGATAGGTAGAGGTTTGAGAGAGGCTTATTGGGAGTGTGGGGCACTTTGAGAGGATTTTAAGAGAGGAGTTAAGGGGTTTTAATAACTCCAAAGTCTTTGATTGTTGAGGAAGTAGGATCTTTTGTGGGTTTATATAAGAAAGAAGAGGGTATTCTTTATTATTTAGGTTTGGGACACCACACATTAATCTAATCAAAACCAAAAACCATCACGTGGTGTATTTCCATGTTTTTTGACAAAGGTGGTGAAAGAAATATTATATATGGACAATGGCCGAACTTCTTAAAATAATAGGGTTAATTATGTGGAGGTGAGTCACACTCTCAAGAAAAACAATCTAAAAGGCTAAAATGATTTATTAGTCATGGAGGGTCCACTAAAGCATTGAAAAATAAATAAAATAAATAAAAAAATAACATTATTTTAATGTAAAATCTTATATTGTCATAAAATAATTTTTATTAAATTTTACTACTTCCCAATTGGGACATTATGATGTCATAAAACACATTATATATTTAAATGGTGTTAAATTTTTACCCAAAATTTCTACTGCCTAAGAAAATTATGAAAAATTCACTGTTGTGTAATTTTGATCTATTGATTACAAAAATAATATCCATTTTATCTAAATAATGTTCTATGTTTGGGAATTTTTACTTTTAAAAAAGATACCGACATTTAACAAAAATTCACGGGGTTTGACACAAATCAATTTCAAACCATAATAAAAATTACACTTGCAATCATAAAATTATATGATTATTTATATTAAATAAAAATTAATTTAATAATAATAATACTAATTTATTAAAATAATTTTTAATTAAAATATCCAATAATTCATCAAATTACATTTTATAGTTGAATAATAACAAAAAATACAATTTGTTCTTTAAAAGATATTTATAAAGTAATAATACAAAAATGAATGTAAATTCTCTATACAAGAATAATTTACATAATCGTAGTAATATGGTCTTGTTACATATCCTCTTATAACACCATCATAAGACTGACATGTAGGGTGTGCAATGTTGACAGACTCTTGGGTTGCTCGGTTAACATTTCTCGAGTGGTAATCTCTATCTAATTCAACTTCTCTTGCAGGCGGTTCCTATCAAGCTTAACATATTCAAGCTTGGATTGGGTTTGGTCAAGAAAGAAGCCCAATGAAGCCACCTCTTTCCAAGATCTGAAAAAATTTTCTTCATACATGGAATATCTGTTGGATGATGCAATCACTTCCTTTGTCTGAGTAAATTGGATTTGTTAAAGCCCTGTATGTATACTAATCATGTGATCATTGTTCAATAGATCTATTAGCAATGATCACAATTCTAAATGGTATAACAAAAATATAAACAAATACGTGCATAATTTTTACACAACCATAAGAATAAATTTAAATATACCAAGAGGAATTTTCATTAATGAATTTTTGGGTCGATACATTAACCATGTATTAGTTTAATTTACATGTGTTGTCCTTAATGCTGAAATGTTTATACAACGATCATGACCTTGTTGAATTTTACACAAATGGGTGAGGATTTGTTATTCCTATGGGTGGTGGATTTGTTATACCTACTGGTGAGTATTTTTTTATATCTGTTGGTTAGGATTGTTTTTCCTTAGAGTGGGGGTTTTCTATTCCTACGAGGGAGATGTTGAATTAAATATTTAATGGAATGACTTATAATGCATCTACCAACCAAATAACATGTTTATATTCATTCTTTAGTTTATTTTTCTATATTTCCTTCTACGGTATCTATTGAGAATTATTTTATAGGGGATGTAGGGGAATAGGTTGGATCTGGAGACTTATGTAATTCAATGTATTTTAGTGGTTGAACCGAACATAATGAATGAAAATAGAAAACATAACTTGTAATATTACTTACTTTGGGGTACTTCCTTGTTTACTATTCTTTATTTTTTTACCCTATCAATTTCATTGACTAACTAATAGATAAGTATAGATATTGGGTGGTCTCATACTGAATTTTATTTCTCACACCATGATGGGGTCATGCTTTTGGGAACAAATAGATTATATTGGTGTTGTTTTCAATACGGAAAAGATCCCTTCTACAATTACATGAAATGCTATTTAGGATCCAGAGAGCATGAGGCATAGGTGAGAATCGCGATGATTTATATATTACTTTGTTTATTTTCATTTTTGAAATAAATATTTTTGATTTCTATAGTGTACCTATTTTGGCTATTTTCATAGAACATGAAATTCTGCATCATCTTTTGTATGGAATGATTCTTAGTTATTTGTATTATCAGTCTTTTAATATCTATTTTAGATTTTGTTACACTCTGCCAATGACAGAATTATTTACCCACTATCACACTATAGGCCCTCACTACAAGTCAACATCCTCAATAATTTTGGGAAATTCACTTGAGGCCATTTAGAAAACTGGGTACAGGGCACCAGTAGAGTGGCATCCAGATTGGAGACATACACTTCTTACAAAACCCAAATAATTAATATTTCCCAATACAATATCCAAAATACCCTTCATACAATTACTTTTGAGGTTCATCTATCTGTACTACCTTTTAAGGTATTCCTATATCGATATTTGAAAAAAATCTAATCAAAATATTTAATGATTTAAATTATCATAAATAAAATCATGAAATTATATAACTTCCTAAAATCCTCTCAGATACAACATTAGAGTCTTCTGTATGATATTTTCTTTTTTCACACATATTCCCCTCTTCTATTTCTCATGGTTAGTTTGGGGGAGCGACAACCCATGCACATCCTGAAGGCTTTTCTCTCATTTTTTCAAAAAAAGTTATCCTTAATTTTTTCTTCCAATAATGTATATCTTCCATAAGAAACTGATTTAAGGAATATATTTTTTTATTATATCATTGGGTTATATCTTCAGATTTGTTGTAAGTTAAGAATAAATAAAATATTAATATTACCAAGAAAATATTTTTTAAAAATATAACATATCACATGAAAAATATTATTAAATTCAACAACATAAAACAAACACCATCCATAAATCATCATCTATAAATGGATATATATCCAATGGATTTTAATGTTTTCATTCCCTAAAAATGATATCTGATGTGAGGGTTGATTAAAAATCCCATCATCTCTTAATAGCCAAATATTTCCATATATTTACAGCTTCATTCGTATTAGGTAAATCATATTTCATATAATATAATGTGGATTACCATATATTATAATATCATTATATGATATGTAACTAAAATGGATCTCTTAATTGAGATATTTTTTATTTATCAACACATCTTCTATAATAAATAAATATACTAACTTTGGCTATAGATTTATCGATAATGTAATTCGTAAAAAATCAATTTAAACCCTAAATAATATACATATAATAATTCTTATTCGGTATCCTCTAGTCCCAGATATGTGGAACTAAAATTTTAGGTAAACGTGTACATCCACATTTACCAACCATGGATGTATTCTATTCCCATATGGATATTGATGGTCCCAATAAATATAGATAATGAGAATCATCAGTTGGGTAATGTGCATGTTCCACACAAAAATATCAAGGTGAATTAGATTATTAAACCTGTGTTATCCAACAATTAAATTTTACATATCAAAGTAAAAAAATTATTACAAAAATATAGATATAAAATAATTATAAAAAAATAAATGAAATTCAAATCTGATCAAAAAAATGTAAACGACACTAAACAGATTATTATTAGTATTTGTAAAATTGGTTAAAAAAATTCTTACTACATTAATTAGAGGTAAAATGACATAAGATAAGGTAAAAACTAAAAATGTGATACAAAAATTTAAATACAACATTTAAAACGATAAAAAAACAACCAAAAAGTACTAATTAAAACAGTCTTTATCATATTAATTAGACTATGAAGAATAATGTTAAAATTAATAATGATAATATTTTTTTATCTTCTTCACCATTTTTTAACGTTGTGAAAATATAACTTCTATCATTCTTGTGAAATAATATGATAGAAAAAATTAAATAAAATATTAGGTAAAAATTAATAAAAATATAAAAATTATATATATTATTGAATAAAATAATAATGATTCAAAAAAAACCAACAAATTTTAAAAATTAATATATTAGTTGTAATATTTGTTTTCAAGGAAAAATATAATATTTATATATCTAACATTTTATGGAATTTTAAAAAATAAAAAGTATAAATAAATATATGTTATCTATAATATTAATAAATAATAATAAGAATATTTTCTCCTATTATGTTAACATGATCATTATATATGGGAAAACCATGTCTATTGTATACACATCAATGTTATCTCTTAATCATTACTAAGAATGGTGGATCTCACATAAATCAGTATCCTCATATTGTTTTTTGTAACCAAATTTATGTTATCTTCTCAATAAAATTATATTCCACAATATATTTGATGTATCTGGATCATAAATGATTTTACCTTCATTAATTTCTATAATTAAAATATTATTTGTGTATTCAAATCAATATAGATTAAATATTTTCATACTGAATTCATCATGTATGAAATTTTTTTATAGATAACACATTTTCAATTAAACACCATAACTAAGAATTTAATGTAATCAACCTCTAATATATATTTGATTACATTATAATACTAAATTTATATAAATATATTTTTTTCTTTTGAAATTGAAAAATGAATTTCTTTTAGGAACACCAATACACTATTATTATAAATAGAACTATTATTGTCAGGATTTTTCCTATGAAACCAATATACACTATATTTATACCTAAACAATGTTATAAAATTTATAGATGTGATGCATAGTAAATATATGGAGGATTTATATTTATCTTATCATCCATTAATGGTCACTTTAGTTAATGTAAAAATTGTTTTTTTATTTTCATTCTAAACCAACATACCATTCTTCTTTGGATAAATTTGTATTAACACATTAATATGAAATATTTCATATAGATGAGAATTACCTATTATATTCCAGATATATAAATATTAATCCAATATCTATTATCCTTTCATCATTTCATATTCATTCTATTGATCCCCTCTATATCATTATTGATTCATTCTAGGAAGGTTTTAAAAAATTGATGTGCTCTACTTAAGACAATTTGTTTAAAAAATACACCAAGAACTCTTAAGAAACATTCAACTCTAAAATGGATATTTTTTTTAATATGGATTTATAATATATCCCATAAATATCACTATATTTCTCTCAAAATTAAACATCCAATATAGATATACAGGTTTTTAATGCATGATTTGTTTCAGTAAATGAACCATTATATAAACTATGATTTTTAAAAAAAGATGGAGGAAAATACATTTCCATTAGAAAATTACAAAAAAAATCACTCTATAATTTTTATGATGAATTCATATCAATCCATTTCATACTAATTTAATTAAAAAATCCACACATCTTTGTGAGAGTCAGTCAAATATGGATTGGAAATATTAACCAAAATGAAAATATTAGGAGTTGTTACAACATGATGTGAATGTCATGAGATTTCATGCTGATAAAATTCAAATATTTTAGTGAAACATATTTTTTATATTTTAAAGAATAACCCTATAAGAAAATGATACAATGGAGACACCATAAAAAACTAATTTTCAACCCCATGGATATTTTATGAAATGTCAAAAACTTATATGATCATCTTTCATTATGAATGTGATGTTACTCTAAATTTATTCACATTGAGATTAAGTCTAATCATAAATTCAACCCATCATCAATAATTCCTGTAATATCGTATAATTTTCCAATAAAAATATCACAAATATTCTTATCACCATTTCTGTCACCAATGTTATGTTTAACCTCTTGTTATGTACAATATGGTAGCTCATACAGTATTGACCATTCTTATCAACATTCCTATCACCAATGTTATGTTTGAACTCATGTTATATCCAATATGGAAGCTCGTATAGTATTGAACACATCATCTAAATACAATAATCATTAAAATATTTTTGTGTCTTTCCAAATATTACATCAATGTTTTTCACCCAAAAAAATATTGATTGATGGTTAGAGATTTTGGAAAAATATCAAATTATTGTAACACTTTTAATGCCTATTTTAATCATCAAGCTGTTTTACTCATATATATAAACTTCTAATGACCCATTTATACTGTATTACTCGAATTTTTTATTGATAAAATGAATTATTTTATTCATATATTTGAAATGATTTATTACTCTTGATAATTTATTTGGAAAAGTTTCAATATGTTTGGAATTTAATAATGGAGAACACAATTAATATACAAATTTGAAAATTTTCAATTCTATAGGAATCATAAACTCTAATATATTCCACCCATTAGAGTTGTAAATCATTAATTAGTTGTGACTAGAAAATTTCAATATCATTTCAAGGTAGTTACTTTCTATAAATCATTAAATTCCACAAGATATATTCCCACTTCATAAAACATATTTAGATAAGTTTTAAATTTTCTATAAATAATCCCATGAAATATTTTTTTCTACTCTGGAATATAAATGTATTCATTCCACGTGGGAATAGTCGATGTTTAAGAATTCAATTTTTATTTTCAAATTTTAATAACATTTTATCAATTTTAAATAACTATGGAAAATTGAATTGATTATATAATTTTCAATCAGATTGCAAATTGTATACATTTAATCTTAACATTTTTTCATCACTTTGGTTTTAAAACTAAAATTTTATATTAATAATTATATAAATATAGAGTAATAAATTTCCTTGAGTCTTTGTAACTTCTATATTTTTTTGTGATGATACTATGAAATCATACTCGAATTTCCTATATTTAGAACATTATGACATACCTTCGTAGTCCCTTATTTATAACACATTATCATTCAAGTAGTCATGAACATTATTATACCCAAATATCTTAATGATGATTATTTTATTTATTTTATAAAGGGAATCTCATAGATAAATCTCTTCATGAGGTGTGTATTTCAATATATCTAGTATCTCAAGAAGACTCTTTTCACTCAATCCATTTTTTCGTTCATTTTAATTAATCTTAATATTATTGATAAAAACATAATTTATGTAAAACATCTATAAAATTATATTTCATCATCATTAGATAGGCGCCCAATTTTCAATTCATTCCTAATAACCACTACCTTAATATCCTGAATTATTTCCTCAATTTCATTAGACATATCCTGAAAATCATCCACAATAATAGAAGTAATTTTTTTCCAATTTCACTATGAATAATATAAGGGTTGTAACAAAAATTAATAATATAAAAATTGAAATTATCATTAATTTTTGGATTCTTCAACTCTTTCATATAAAAAATTATAATAATTTATAGAAAAACATGTCATTATTTTGAACATTTTGTTTAATAAAATAAAAAAACACCAAAACATTCATCTCATGTTCATATAACAATATTATAGCTTCAATAAATTATTATCTATAAAACTATCAATAATTTAAAATATATAGTTATATTTAGAAATTTAATTTCTTATTTTAATTTATAAGTAATAATAATACATCATAAAATATTTCAAAAATAAAATAATGATAGCATATTTGATAAATAAAAGTATCATGAGGAAAAATATTTAATTACTTTTAATTCAAAGAATATACCAAATTATCATGTAACTATCATGGAAATATAAGGTATATTATTAGTTCTCCAAATTTAATCTCTTTAAACCACTATTCCATTAAAATTATAATTCACAATGAAGAAAATAACTTAGACAAACATTAATAAGTAAATTAACATTATTTATAGCACTAGTCCATCAAATAATCATACAGTCAAACCATAATCACAAAACATATATTTGTATATTAAAAAATTACACAAATGAAATAATAATCGAAATAGAAATTAAAAGACTAGATGATATGTAATATAGAAGTGGTGGTATAGATCATTCAAGTATAAAATGCTAAAACATAATACATTAATTAAAACATACCATGGATGTACATATAATCATAAAAATAAATAGAAATTTAAGGTATATATCGAAAGGGGGAGGAATTAGAAGGGGATGAAAATGGAAGGATGGTGAAGAGGGTGAAATGTTAGTGTCTGACAATGGCTGAGGGTTTATGATTTTGATTAAATATAACTGATAGGGAATCAAGGCCACTATATCAAATAATGTAGGTTTATGGTGGATTTCATGAGATAAACTCGATTAATGTCATTAGAATAAATTATAAAAATTGACTTGTCTTTATAAATTATAAAAATATAAATGTTTTTCACATTCAATGTTTAATAATCAATCGAAAAAAATCTTGTCATTTATTTAATTACAGACATTGAATGCAAGATTTTCAATGTCTATTATTAAATTACATACTTTAAAAATATATACATTGTATGTAATAACTAACATTTAATAATATATTTTCAATGGATTTCATGATCTTTCATATGAAACATATATCCACTGAATTTATACCTACACCATGTTATAAAATTTATACATGGGATACATAGTAAATATATAAAGGATTTATATTTATTTTATCATCCAATAATGGTCTTTTTAAACAATGTAAAAAGGGTTTTTTTATTTTCATTCAAAACCCACATACTATTATTCTTTGGATAAAATAGTATTAAAAAATTTATATGAAATATTACATATAGATGAAAATTATCTCTTATATAGAAGATATATAAATATTAATCCCTTATCTATTTACCTTTCATCATTTTACATTCATTCTATGGATCCCCTCTATATCATTATTTATTCATTCTAGGAAGGTGTTAACAAATTAATATGCTCTACTGAAGACAAGTTGTTTTTAGAAGACACTACGACCTCTTAAGAAACATTCATCTCTACAATGGGTATTTGGTTCAATATGGATTCATAACATATCCCATCAATATCATTATATTTCACTCAAAATTATACATCCAATGTAGATATACAGGTTACTAAAGAATGATTTCATTCACTAAATGAATCATTTAATAAACCATGATTTTAAAATAAGATAGAGGAAAATATATTTCCAGTTGAAAAGTAAAAAAAACATCACAATAAAATTTATATTATGATTTCATATCAATCCATTTCATACTTATTAAAATGAAAATTTAACACATCTTTGTTATAGTCATTCAGATATGGATTGTAAATATTAACCAAAATGAAAATATTAGGAGTTGATACATCATGATGTGAAAGTCATGAGATTTCTTGCTAATCAAATTAAAATATCTTACTGACCCTTACTTTTTATATTATCAAGAATAACCCTATATGAAAATGATACAATGGGGACACTATCAAAAACTATTTTTCTTCCTCCTGGATAATTTATGAAATGTCAATGACTTGTATGTCCATCTTCCATTATGAGTGTGATGTAACTCTAAATTTATTCACATTGAGAATAATTATAATCATAAATTCAACCCATCATCAATAATTCTGGTAATATCTAATAATTTTCTAATAAAAATATCACAAATATTCTTATGAACATTTCTGTCAACAATGTTATGTTTAACCTCATGTTATGTCCAATATGGAAACTTATATAGTATTGACCATTATTATCAACATTCTTATCACCAATGTTATGTTTGACCTAATTCTATATCCAATATGTAAGGTCAAATAGTATTAACCAGTTATTATAAATACAATTATCATTAATATATTTTTTGGTCTTTCCAAATATTACATCAATGATTTCACCCAGAAAAAATATTTATTGATGGTTAGTGATTTTGGAAAAATATCAAATTATTGTAACCCTTTTAACACATATTTTAATAATCAAGATTTTTTAATCATAAATAAAAATTTTTAATGACCCATGTATACTATATTCCAATAATATTTTATTGATAAAATGAATTCATTCATTCAAACACATGACAAGATTTATTACCAATGATATCTTATTTGGAAAATTTTCAATATGTTGGGAATTTAATAATAGTGAACACAAATATTCTAAGAATTTGAACATTTTCAATTCTATAAGAATCGTAAAATCTATTATATTCCAGCTATAACATTTTTAAATCATTATTTAGTTGTGACCTAAAAATTTCAATATCATTTCAAGGTAGTTTCATTCTATAAATCATTAAATTCCACATAATATATTCCCACTTCATAAAAAATCATGTGATATCTATTAAATTTTCAATAAAGTATCCCATAAAATATGTTTTCTACTATGTAATCTAAGTGAATTCATTACACATGTTTATAGTTGATGTTTAAGATTTCTATTTTTATTTTCATATTTTCAAAACATTTTATCAATTTTATTTAACTATGGAAAATTGAATTGACTATATAATTTTCAATCAGATTTCAAATTGTATAAATTTAATCTTAACATTTTTTCATCACATTAATTTTAAAATTAACTTTTTATATTAATAATTATATATAGATAAAAAAATTAATTTCCATTTGTCATTGTTACTTATATATAAGTTAGTGATGGTACTTTCAAATCATACTCTAATTCCCTATATTTAGGACATTATGACGAACGTTCGTAGTCCTTTATTTAAAGCACATTATCATTCATGTAGTAATGTACATTTTTATAACCAAATATCATCATGAAAATTATTTTAATTAAGTTATAAAGGGAATATCATGAATAATTCTCATTATAACGTGTGTACTTCAATATATCTAGTCTCTCTAGAAGACTCTTTTCCCTCAATCCATTTTTCATTCATGTTAATTAATATTAATAATATTGATAAAAACATAATTTATGTAAAACCTAGATAAAATTATATTTCATCATCAGCAGATAGGCGCTCAATTTTCTATTCATTCCTAATAACCACTACATTAATATCCTGAATTATTTCCTCAATTTTATTAGACATATAATATTGAAAATCATCTACATTAATAGATCTTAATTCTTTCCAATTTCACTATGAAAAATATAAGGGTTGTAACACTAATTAAAACAATAAAATTTGAAATGATCATTAAATTTTTGTTCTCTTTAACTATTTATTATAAAATAATAATAATAATTGATATAAAAACATGTCATTGTTTTGAACATTTTGTTTAAAAAAATAATAAAGAAAAAAGAAATCATTAATCATATAATCATATTATAATATTATATCTTCAATAAATTATTATCTATAAAAACTATGAATAATTTAAAACATGTAGTTATATTTAGAAAGTTAATTTCATATTTTAATTTACAAAAAATAATAATAAAACATAAAATATTTGAAAAATAAAATAATATTAGCATATTTGATAAATAAAAGTATCCCAAGGAAGATATTTAATTATTATTAATTCGAATAAAATATGAAATTATAATGTAATTAACATGGGAATATAATGCATATTATTAGTTCTCCAAATTCAAACTCCATAAACCACTCTTCCATTAAAATTATAAATCACAATGTAAAAAATACCTTAGACAAACATTAATTATTAAATTAATGTTCTTTATAGCACTAGTCCATCAAATAATTATACAATCAAACTCTAATCTCAAAACATCTATTCATATATTAAAAAATTCTACAAATGAAATCATAATCAAACGATAAATAAAAAAACAATAATATATGTAATATAGAAGTGGTTGTATAGATCATTCAGGTATACAGGGCCAAAACATAATACATTAATTAAAAAATTCTTTGTTTGATCATATAATCATAACAATAAATAGAAATTGAATGTATGTATCGAAAGGGGGATTAATTAGAAGGTGATGAAAATGGAAGGATGGTGAAGAGGATGAAAAAGTAATTTATGCCAATGGATGAGGGTTGATGATTTTGGTTAATTAAAAATGATTGGGATTCAAGGCGACTGTTTCAAATAAAGAAGGATTAGGGTAGATTGCATGATATAAACTTGATTAATGTCATTATAATAGATGATAAAAAATGACTTGTCTTGACACATCATAAAAGTTTAAATGTTTTTCACATTAAATGTTTAATAATAAATCGAAACAATGTTTTCATGTCAGTTATTTAATTACTGTCATTGAATAATATATTTTCAATGTCTGTTATTAAATTGCATATTTTAAAAAGGTATACCTTATATTTTTCACATTGGTTATAAAATCATTGACATGAATGTTATTTGTTACATTGGTTATAATCAAATACTTTGAAATATGTGTTGTTTTTAAATGTATTATATATTAGCGAATGTGGAAATATATGAAAAATAAAATTCAATTAAAAGGTGAGTAATAATGTAGTTTATTGGTTACCCATTTATAAGTAAATGGAGGTGATGTTATGGATGTAACCATTATGTTTTCAGAAATTTAATGTTACAATTCAAATTATAACATCTCCAAAATATAAAAACAGGATGAGAAGTGTGTGTATGTATATAATCTCCTAAACATCCAATTTTAGAGACATAATGGAGTTTTTTATGGATTTATTTATTTAAATTTTTAACATTTACCAAAATTTACTTTTACAATGGAAATTAATTTCTATCAATAGAAATTAATATTAATGAAAATATTAAATATTAAACCTTTAACATAATAAAAAATGTTTGATATCCATTTTTTATATCATTTTACAAAAAATGTGTTTGAAATGTTATTTTAAAAATAAAAACCATAATGTGTAAAAATATTTTTCTAGGAAAAGTGTGTTATTATGTTTAAAAAATTTATGCACAAGACAAGATTATCATAGATACTATGTTTTATACCGTAAATTGAGTATTTTTAAAAATAATATGTTGGTAGATTTTAATGAAACCCAAAACAAAGATTAAATATCGAAACACATAATTATGATTAAAGTAAAAATATCCTTATTATGGTGACTCACTTGGCTATCATTATTTTCACCCACCCCTAACTCATCTTTTCTCATAATGATAACAAAAACTGAACATTGAGAGAGTTAAAAGAATATTTAAAAAATTTATAATATTGTTCCTGAAATTAATATTTTATTACTTAGCATATATTTTATTTTCTAGGATATGTTATCAAATGATAAAAATCCCAAATAGTATAATTATCATAAATAATATATTTTTTGAGTAAAAATAAAATATTTTAGACAAAATTGAAAATTATATAATAATAAAATTATGAAGATATAAATGAAAAACTTATGTTATTTTTTTCTAAATCATATTCTAAAATTTTTTAATTTTGTATTATTATGGACATAAAAAATAAAAATAAAAATAAATTTTATTTAAAAGCCCACATTTTTTTAACAATAAGTGTTGTGGGTATTATTTCATACAAATTTATAATTTAACAGTTGTTAATATATTTTTTCATATATATTAGTATTTAAAAGGTATTAATGTAAATATTTTAGGGTAAAATATACTATACAAAATTTATTTATTTAAAAATAATATAAATATTTCTTTTATAGAAATTTTTCTATAAAAATACCATTAAAATTACTTATATGTACTTCAAATTTTTATTTTACTACATAGTAGTTATTAAAATTAATAATATAATTATATATACAACATAAAATATACTATTAACATTATTAATATTCCTATGTAAAATGTAATAAAATATATTTGTTTATTATATTTTAATATCATGTTGTATGATATATTATTTTAAATTTATAATTTAACAATACACAACATTCTTATACATATTATATATATAAGTGATGATCATATTTGAAATGAATATATTTAGAAAACTATATTTTCTAGGGAATTTTTGCAATCCCAAGTTTTAATTTATATATATATGTTTTCTAAATCATTCATTCATTCCTCACTCAATTCACAAGGTATAATTTGATTTTAATATTTTAAATTTCAATGAACCTATTATTCATTTATGGTGATCATCCTAATTATAGTTTTTTTATTATTAGTGATCCTTGAGTTTAAACAAAAAAATAAATATTCCCTTGTCATGAATATATTATTATTTTGTATCAATTGTCCCATATTTATTTATAAACATTTAAAAGATGTATTTTATCCATAGTGAGTAATAATATATAGTTTTAAATACATTATTTAATGTTTTTATTGTAATTTTCAACTCAAAAATGAATAATGTATTTTTCATTTAAATTAACATATTCTATGAATTATTTCCAAAATAATTTTAGTTCCTTAAAATGGATAAAAAATGATATATTTATTAATTACTATAATATGGTTCATAAAAATAATTTTCTTCCTAAAAACTCATGCTGTTACATTCATCATATATTTTAATTCATCAATATTCAAAATATTTTAATTCAAGAAACTCATCCACTTCCTATGACATATAATGTCATTAAATTGTTGTCTTATAAACAAAAAGAGTCATTATTTTCATTCTTCAAGTGTTAAAGCACCCCAGAAATTCTTATAAGAGCTCTCATAATGTTCATCAAACTAAAGTAATCTTTTAAAGGCATGACTTATCAATGTATTATATGTATTCAAATAAAGGGGCTTAAAATCCACAATTGTGAAATTCAATTCACCAGAACACTCATATTCCCATATTCAAATGCATCCTTATCCAACTATTCTTTTTCCACTTGAATAATATCAATCATTTTTTTATTCATTCATTATCTAGAATTACATTTAATGGAAACTCGAAATTTCTATATAGAATTAAATTTCCATCATTGTTTTGGAAAACAATCTATCCATAGGTACATATCATATCCTTGAAGAGTATGGAATCAATCAAAAGTATTTAAATATTAACTACTTTAATATTTAAAAATGGATTCATCAAGTTAAAAAACATCTACCTATAATTTCCAATGTGCATATGAACCGTCAAGATATATTAAATTGGAAAATTTGTCATTATTTTCTCATCCATAATCAATGGAAACAGACCTCTTAGAATCATTTATATTTCTTTATCAAATTTTATGCATTAAATCCTTTCATATTATGTATTTAATTCCATAATAATATTTTTATAAACTCATCTAAATTCCAATATTTAGGGTAGAGAAAAAATTTCATATACTCTTCTTTATTCATTACACATCAAAAAACCATTATTAGGAACACTATAATTATGGCATACATCAAAGCTATTTAAATTCACTTCAATATACTTGGTAACTTCAACAATCTACTATGAATTACTACATACACATATTGATATTATGTGACTTCCCATATTGTATTTAATATTCGTTTATAACAAAAAAATTTATTTCACCAATCCCCTCCGTTGAATTTATTATCAATACTAATTACTAAAAAACATTTATCAATATTTCAACAATTTTTCACTCATTTTTCATAATTATTTCATATATACTACTAATTATTATAAGATCACAATTTATTAACTTCTCATTATTTATAATAATTAAGAATTATATATATAGTATAGAATGAATTCACACATCATTAATGTTCCATCAATAAGATATATATGTCTATATAAATGTGATCGATGTAAAAAAATGGATTTTTATTTAGAGAAAAATATTGTCCATTAAAAATATATAAAAGTGATACAAACTTATAATCATTACCTAAACCAATTCATGGGTTTTTCATATAACCATATATTGAATCTCAATTTTATGAATTTATATTTTCATTTCATTTTGGAATATATCACAAGATCCTATATTCATCTCAATAACCATGTAGAAAACATTAAAAAATTATGTAACAGGATTTATTAATCATAATTGATATCTTTATAATGATCTATATTTCGATTTCATTGACTGAAAATGATTATCCCGTATTATTTGAATTTGATCATGTGGTCCCAAAGTTGAGTGATTCGCAACAAATATCTCATCAATATATTTTTCTATAAAATAATATAGAAACTCTAGGTTTTTATGAAATAACAATGTATGTCATACTCATAAGGAACAGACTCCAACTCAAGTGGTGATACCCATCTTCATTATATCATGGTAAAACACTACATCGGTTTTTCTTTATTGAACCAATTAATAAAAAATATTTAAATGGCGACCTCTTCATATTTAGAATAGTTTTTATTTTTTTACTACTTTTCATCACTTATATATATGAGAACCAACATGAAATTTAATTCCCTATAATAAGATCATCTAGAACGATAAAAAATAAGGGCATAAGGTGGAACATATTTTCCTTTTTTATGAGAAATAAGGGTGAGCACCTCTGCTCATCCATGTTACTCTTTTTTTAATACATAACCTTTGGGAGAATACATTATGAATGCACAATTGGTTTTTATAGATGCCATTAGATAAATAGATGTCATATCGTTTTTTCGTCTTCATTTGTATGATCTCCTGTATATTTTTATCCAACAAATAAAATTTATCTCATAGTGAAATATTCATACTCTTAAAAATTTCCTTTAATCCTAATATGATTTTTAGAATATTATTTAAAAAATGTCTTAATTATTTACTCCTCCCATATAGAACCATTGAATGTATTTGAAAATCAAATATTAACAACATCTCTTGAAATTTGAATTATTCTTCATGTTCAGTAATTCCCTTTCCTTTGGATCGTAGCATTTATTGATCTTTAATTTCACATTACCATTCAAAATTATCTCTTTAAATATTAAATCATTATGGAGTAGTATACTCAAACTTATCCTCTCATCTACATGGCTTCTCATAAGAGCTATTTAGTAAGACAATCCCTTTGTTTTTTAGTAGACTGAATTTTTATTCTTCACAATATTCATTTATTTAACATATCAATCCATTTATTATTTTAATCAGATAATGGTATTACATCTATTATCATAAAAAAAATAACTAACACTCCATGATGTTTTACTCTTATTTATTTTCTTAGATTTTTTTATTTTGGTTTTTTCCTACAATACATGGACTGATCTCTCCTCTTGTGAATCCTCTTTGGAATATTCTTGTTTTTATCATTATTTAGCTTCCTTTACAAGGTTATATCTCTTTCCTCCATCAACTAATATTGAACTTAATTTTTTTTTTCAAAAATTCCTAGATAAAACGGCACCAACCATGTAACCAACTCAACTACATAAACCATATATATTTAAATGTCTTTGAAATATATTTGGAGTGTAAATATTATTCCCTTAAACAAAAATTTTTTTCTTCCGTTTTGGATTATTCCCCCCTTGAGGTAACCAATCCTTATCATCCATAGGTTAACAAATTATTCTAAGATTCCAATTTTATGCTTCCAAATATATTAAATGGAATAATTTATAGATATATATTAGCTTCCCTCATGGAATCACGTGTTGTCTAGATTTTATAAACTAGTTTCCTTCGGTTTTTTAAAATTCATATAAGCTATGTTTTCTTCTTTTTGTCAACCAAATATGATAGAAATTCATTTATCATCACTTTACCTGATGTTTGGATTATTATATATTTTCTTCATCTACATTTTTATTAAATTTAAATTGAAATAATAAGAGGTTTTAAAAATATATCTATAAAAAAATCGACGTTTGATATGGATAGTACCTTGTGTAGATGATTTAAATTATTCCTCATATTCCCATGGATGTTATCTCCACCATACAGATGAATTTTTTATGACAAATATAACTAGAAATTCAAGTGTTAGAGTTATTATCTACATATTATAATGAAATAATGGACTATGTTGTTTCTATATTATTCAATTTAACTTCAATCTCACAAAATATCATATAGAGTATATATTTAAGATTATAAATTATATTAATTTATTCTTCAAATGATATTACCATATTTATATATTTATAATCATAAATTTTTCAATTTTTATATTACATATGGATAAGTGATTTAATACTATTTTCTTTCTAATCTAGTTCAATAATGTTAATATTAACTTCTACATTAAATATACTATTATTTCCATCTAGAAATGTCATATATTATTTTGTTTATTTAATTGTAATAATATAATCATTTCCAAAACTATAAAATGTTTTGTAAATATCCTCAAATATGGAATTTAATGATACCACTTATTTATATATATTTACATTCATCATCACCCTTTTAATCAATGGTTTCTCAAAATATTACAAATTTACATCATGTTTGGAAATGTTCTCAAACATTATAATATAAAGGACAAAAATAAATGTGACTACATATCTCAGGAATATATGTAGTGACTTCATCAAATAAGCACATAAATAATCATATTACTCCTCAAAATATTCATCAAACATATGATCATAACCAATTATATTTGGATAATTTTTATGGATGTTTAGAAACTAAATTTTTATTACACCTTATTCTTATTACAAAGGAAGTGAACATCAGGGGGGTGAACTATTATCTATATCATAATAATTTAATTTCAGCAGTATATATTATTATTTCATGAATATAATTTTTGTATCAACAATTTTGCATGAAGAAATAAATTTTTTTGCATCATTACATAGGAGGTAAGGATTCTTATTAAATGTTAAATTGAGATACATGCTTTTAGAAGTGATATTGACATGTAATATACAATAATTTATTTAAATTATTATATATATATTTGATATTTCTTATATAAGGCCTCACTCAAATTATTTTATACTCATATATTAAGGATTTATTTTCTTTTTAGACACATCATACATTGATAATTGGAATCATAGATAATATATTTCTTTAAGAATTCACTTTATAAGGGCATTGAAAAGAGAAATCCTACTATTAAAAAATAAATAAAATATGATAATCTAATAGTTGTGTAACCTACTCAGAAAACAATTTATATGATAACTTATGGATGTTTCTAACACTCTAAAGCATACAATATTGATATACATTTTGTAAATTTAAAATTTTATCACATTTTTACATCTTCACATATCTGGTGAATGGATCTAATTCTTCATTTATCTCTCATTTCATTGGTATGAATTCAAATATAAACATGAATGTACAAAAACAAGAACACCATGGTTTATGGATGATGTTGAACATCATTTTATGATGAAAAAATCCCCTGAAATAGGTGATTATTGTTCCATTCACATATATTATTTCATAAAATAAAATGAATATTAATTCACAATATGTCCTTGATCCTCTTATCCTATCACTAACAATGTACAAATAAGGAAATTAATTATTCTTATAAAATCTCAATACAAAAATGTTTTATCCCAATCATTGTAAAGTATATTGAAAATTAAACACTGATTTCATCCTAGAAAATTTTGAATGATCAACTTCCATTATTATAATAATCCAATGCGTGGCCACAATCTTCTAGATTTTTTTACCATATATGATGGATTTAAGATGGATCACTCATCCTTATTGGATTGAATCAAATTAATATTACTGTAGGAAAGAAAAGTTTCTTAATTTATTCTTCAATATATACGGAATTAAAAAAGGTCTCAATTTCTTATTTAATTATATACATCCTGAACCCAATTATAATGATATCAATAATTACTTTCTTATCATAACATTCAAGATATTTTTTATAGTTGTAGTGTTGGTTATATCCATTTTTCCTCTTAAAACATTTTAAATTTGTTCATTATATTCATAGTTGAGTACTTTTCCATGATATTTTTTCATTAAATATTATATAATAACATCACCTTGTGCATATAGCCTCTCAAACTTATATATTCATAGGAATTGAAGTTCTAGAAATCTTATATATTCAAGCACATGCCTCTCTATCATCCTTTCCATCTTGATTTCCCTTTATATTTACCCATCCTAAATAATCAAAATATTTTTAATCACAATATATATTTGAATATATTAACCATATTCTTCTCCAAATATTACATATGTATAGAATTATTCCACATTTGTTTAAATTTACATTTAAAATAATGTGTTCTATAGTGTATATAATTTCATGTTGTACCTCATGTTTCTTCTAATGGCGAGAGCTTCTCAATACATTCATAAATAATATAGCATAATTTGGGCCTCATTTTTTATCTTCTCTACCTAAATCTCTCGTATGAGATTCCATATTAACCTAATTGTCATATTTAGACCTATAATTTATAATATATATAAAATCTTATTATAACAAAAATCACTATAACATGTATTTTGACAGTGTACCTCTTGAATTTTCCCATTAAATATTCCCTGGTTAAAAATTCATCAAAAACTCACCATGGTTTTAAAAACTACGAATTTATGTGGAAATTTTTTTCTTAAATACATGTGATTTTTATGAGTCCGCGATAACTAACAACACATGATTCTGAGGCCCAGTTTTCCCATAATCAATTTTTTATGTTTTATTCAGGTAAGTTCAGTAAATATATGAGCAGGTTTTTATAAAATTTGAACGAATTCTCAGAATTCAAATCAGAGGGAACCATTGAACTCGCAGTGCCAGTATTTTCTTACGAAGTATTTCACCTCGATGACTGATGGTCGGAAATAAATGTTATTTTTTGGGTTTTTGGTGAAGGAATTAAATAAAAATAAAGTTGTATAAACTTTTTTTAGTTGGTTAAAACTTGAATGTGGAGGTTAGAGGTGGGTACCACCACACCTTAACCTCTAATGAGAGGTTATGGAGGAGAGACCCACCTGAAACTAACCTCTTTTTCATGTTTAATATGGTGGGGACCAACTGAGGATAAAACATCTTGAACTCCCCATTATGTGGGGAAAACCACATTAAATCCCCACTTTTTGTTACCAAATACACTCCAATAATTAATTGAGCATCAATAAATTAATTTTAATATTTTTGAATTTTGTGCCAACTGCAAAATAATATATAAATATATTACATTTTTTGGAGGATCACATTCATTTAGGTGGAGCTTGGAAGAGGAGGGAACATGGGAGAAATATCCTGATGAAGAACGCTCCAACCGATGAAGAACGTCGACCTCGACCTCGACTTTGACTTCCTTCCACGGAACCTCCTTCGATGTAGGACATGTTCATCTACAATGAATCGACATCCATCTTCCCGTGAAAATGTCAATGAACAATGAACAGAGGTATGGGTTCTAACTTTGTTTTTCTTCTCATTCATCATTTTCTGTTGAGGATTATAAATTGAAGAAGCATGCTATAACCATAACGCGGAGAGTGCGGGCCAAACAAACACGGCCCGACCCCACTACATTTTTCTTGAATTTGATGCTAAACACAACATGAGACTGGAATGAGTGACTGTCATCAACAATGATTGTTGACTGGAGGTGACGTCCTGAAGAGTGTGCAACTTTTTTTGGAACATGAATCGGGCCACCGTAACTCGTTCAGTGACCCACGAAAAGTTCGCCAGTCGATGGAACTGACGAACGTCACCACGTGATTGTAGTGGTGCAACTGCGCTGCCAGAGGAGAAGCCATTGGCCCCTGGCCAGAGTAGTGTAGCAGCGGCCGACGTAAGCCCGACGGTGAAGAAAGTCAGCGGATCATGCCGCCGAGTTTCCAGGGAAGGTGTGGTGCATCCTCACCGCACAGTTAAACAAAAGAGAGGCAGCGGCCCCTAGCCGTGGCAGTGCAGTGGTGACTGGAAAAAGGCGGCCCATGAGGAGGACCGTTGGCCCGAGCCACCAGGTCACCGAAGGAGGCACGGAACAACTACATCATGCCGGAGGCAGTTGGCGGTTCAGCCAGCCGGGTGTAGTGGGACCCAACACTGGGTCCGACGTGATGTGATCTGGCACGACGTGGCACAAGTTTTAGAAGCCACCTGAATGGCTAAGCCGATCAGTTTACTAGGGAACACGACCTCCCCCTGGACGCATCTAGGGTGGACCCCACGGTCCATTCGGTAGGACATAGCGTGGGTAGGACCCATCACAAGTTGGGCCACCAGCATGGGTCGGGATGCCCCTACGAACCAAGCCACCCCCGCGGAATGGGTAAGACCCGCAAATCAGGTTGGACCTATGGTCCGAGTCGAACTCCAGTCCTGCCCCATTTGACGTTTTTCTACTCTGTTGCCCATAACATGAGCTACGGGTGTCTGATTGATATAACCTCTATGGAGACAATAACATTGTAAGGAGATGATTATTTTGGTATACTCACCTAGAGGTTTGGACATTGCTGGGGTATGGATGGTTTGGATCGAACGTAATTTCAACCGGGCCCTCGGAACAGAAATGCCAATAACTCTCAGACTGGGCATCTAATTGAAGCACCATAATTCTCGTTGGGTTCCTTTTGGAAATATGGATATTTTGGATACATAAACTTGGGACTTCATGTCAGTTGATGTATTGACACTTGGCTTGAGGAGCGAACTCCCCCGGAACCAAGCATGCTTTGTACGGAACCCTATGGCTGGTTGTGCATTGATGACTGTTTCTGGATCCCGTGTGAGTTCAAAAACACCGATGACTCTTCTTGGATCTTCTGTGCATTCAACAGCACATACAACTTTTCCTTGATCCTATGTGGGTTTTACAGCACTGATAAATGTTCTTGGATCCAATGTGGGTTTGACGGCTATGTTTACAATTCCAGGATCCTGTGTGGGTTCGATAGTTCTGATTTTTGTTCCAGGATCTTGTGTGGGTTCGATAAAATAGATGATTCAGAGGATACATTTGATCATCTCTATCTCTCTACATTAGTTGTATACCTATGTGAGATGAGTTTGTAACATTGTGTTTTCCACATGATTGAGATGGATTACTTGATAACAGAGGTATCTGTATGGGCATATACCTAAGTGGGGTTATCTATTTATTTCATATCTTTGTGGTTTATATTTGTTGGATTTTGTGAGACCATGAGGGTCTTGGGGTCCCTACATAGTTTTTTTTATACTCACCCCTACATGGGTTATGCCCACACCTCATTGTGTTGGATGCAGATAACGAACAATGATCATCGATGTCGAGTGTACAAGGATTGGACAATACCCGGAGGTGGACCACATGGCATGACGATACACGGAGGAGATAGATGGACGTGGAGTGTTGTGGAGGCTATCTGTACCTACCATTCAGGTTGGATTTCCCGGTGGATGATGCATGAGCTGTTCTCCTTTTTCAGTAATTGTAATTTACAGTTGGGATTGTATTTCCACCCCCTTTAACTTTTCATCACTGATATATTATACAGTTTTACATAGTGTTTTACTTCCTTCTTGTACTTGGTTGTTTGTGTTTTAAGGTTATAACCAAAATGCCTCCCTGGTTTTAGGGATTTACACCTTTGGTGTTAGTCACTAGCCCCTGGCCTATGGATTTCAAGCTTGGGGTAGTCACAGCACGGGCCCTGTCGGATGGGTCATGAAAAATTGGTATTAGAGGAGTCGTTTCTACAGTAGAACATAGAAATATGATCTTTTCTGTTAAGCAATATTTTTAAGGGTACTGATTGTGGTCTTTAGTTCAGGTAGTTTAGTTTTGGTGCAGCAGATGACGTATCCATACAATAGGACCTTGACTTCTAATTTCAAACTCATTGAATGAAAATATTGATTGCGTGTGTGTTTTGAATAGTTTTCATTATGATTTCTTTGAGGCATCTCACCATTTATTATTTGTTGACCATGGCGCACCTGTTTCTCGACAACATGCCTCCATGTAGATAGTTATCTAGGTTTCCAGGCTTTGTATGAGATGGAAGCCCACCGAGCGATGAGGCCTCAGTGTAGGGCCCTATCACAGCAGAGGAACTAGTGGTACCACTACCTGTTGGGCCATCGGTACCACCACCCCCAATAGCAGACAATACACACCGCCTGAGTGCGTTGCACGAGTTCCAGTGCCAGAGGCTTCCCATATACAGTGGTGAGATGGACCCACAGGCAGCTGAGTATTGGCTGGAGTCTATGGTGAGAGTCTTCAGACTTCTAGGGACACTAACTGACCATATGGTGATCCTTGCCACAAGTCTTCTACAGGCAGCAACAGGCAGATTATGGAGCCTGATGCTCCTGGTGCATGATGAGGGGACATGAATCTGGGCAGACTTTAAGAGCCTGTTTGAAGAAGAGTTTTTCCCAGCCATCCAATGTGCGATTCAAATACATGAGCTACTTCATCTACAGTAGGGTAGCATGATGGTGACATAGTAATCAAAGAGGTTCACTGACCTCTCGCGCAACTCCACAGATATGGCTCTGGACCCATTCATTAGGGCCCCGACCATAGAGCAAGGGCTTAGGTGAGAGATCAGGGATTTTATGATCTCCCTCAGTATCACAATGTAGGCATGGGTGTTGGAGAGAGCCCATATAGTGTAGAGTTTCTTTTCTGATCAGTCACCAGTAGTGAGACCTGCCACCGGGCATCACATAGTGAAGTCTTCTACAACAGGAAGAAAACATATGTCACAGATATCAAAGTGGACTAGACCATCTGGTGGACCACCCCAGGACATGGGTTCAGTTGTGCAAAGAACACAAGACAGAGCCAGTCATTCGAGGAACATGTAGTGTTTCACATGCAGCAGGCAGGGTCACATGGATCATGACTATCTGACCCACCATTTGAATGATCAGAAGACTATGGAGGGACCTCCCAGGAAAAGGCAGAGGTTCGATCATGGTGATCTGCAAGGCACGGATGGACGTGGCATAGGATCTGGTCGTGCAGCTAGTAGTGGAAAATGATACAAGGTGATACCACCACAACCACCAAGAGGTCTACCCCGACCATAGTGTGCAGGTGGACAGGAGAGAGCTCAGCTCCAAGAAGTTAAGGCTTATGATCATGGGGCTCTGGAGATGATTCGAGGTACAATATGTGTCTACTCCACATTAGCTGCAGTTCTTATAGACATAGGTGTCAGTCACTCTTTCATTGCCACCACCCTCCTTCAGAGTTCGAATATTCGAATAAGGATATTGGCTTGATCCTTTTGGATAGAGTTTCCTACAGTAGCATATTTGATGATTACACACTAGTGCTGGCAGTTTAAGCTTACTCTAGGAGGAAAGAACTTCTGCTGGGATCTCCTAGTTTTGGCATCGATTCTTTATGACATCATCTTGGGTACAAACTAGTTATCTATATTCCATGCCCATATCAACTGTATTTGGCACAAATTGTGGTGGGTCCACACAGATGGGACCAATTCAACCTTCACGGGTGATAAGGGAGCCTTTGAAACATAGGAGAAACATACATGGAGGCGGGCATAGCCGATCACTCATCAGTTGGCCTGCCTTACCCTAGGAGTAATAGATGTGGAGAGTCTGAGATATCCTAAAGTGGTGGACCAGTACATGGATGTTTTCCCTGATGATGATCCAGGTATACCTCCTCACAGAGAGCTGTACTTTTACATTGACCTATACCCTGTGATAGAACCTATATCTACACCAGCGTATCAGATGGATCCCATAGAGCTTCGTGAGATGTGGGTATATTTGGAGGACTTGTAGGGGAAGAGATTCATCTGGACTAGTGTTTCTCTGTGGGAAGCGCAGATTTTGTTCGCCCATAAGGTGGATCGAAACTTGACGATTTTTGTCGACTATCATCGCCTGAACTAGGTGGCCATGAAGAACAATAACCAACTCCCGAGGATTGATGACCTCTTTGATCAGCCAAAGGGAGCACGGTGGTTCTCAAAGATAGACCTCAGATCAGGCTATCACCAGCCCAGATTTCGTGATTAGGACGTGCAGAAGATGACCATTAGATGTTGGTATGGACACTACGTGTTCTTGGATATGCCATTCTGCATAACCAATGCTCTAGCAGTATTCATGGGACTCATGAACATGATTTCTCATCCATACCTCGATTGCTTTTTCAAAGTACCCATCGATGACATTCTGATTTACTCGACTACTAAGGAGGAGTATACCTACCACATGTAGGTAGTACTGGACACACTCTGAGAAATCTAGAATTATTGCAAGCTCTCAAGGTGCCTATTCTAGATCTAAGAGGTTCACATTCTCAAACATGTCATCTCAGAGGCTGGAGTTGTAGTAGATCCAATGAAGATTGAGGTAGTAATTTATTGGGAGCCCCCCTAAGAGTGTGACATAGGTATGGAGTTTCCTGGGTTTGGATGGATATTACCGGAGGTTTGTAATAGACTTCTCCAATGTTGCATCACCACTATCACCCTTGATGAAGAAGGGGAAACCCTTTGTGTGGTTGGAGAGATTCCAGCAAAGCTTTCTACTGCTGGGGTAGAGGATGAATAGTGCCCCCATCATAAGGCTTCTAGTGGAGGGAATAGTGTACGTAGTCTATGGTGATGCATCAGGGACTGGACATGAGTGTGTCGTGATGAAGGAATGAGCCGTGATTGCTTATGGTTCTCATCATCTGAGACAACATGAGCAGAATTATGCCACCCATGACCTGGAATTAGTAGCAGTGGTATTTGCCTTAAAGATGTGGCATCACTATCTGATGGGAGAGCATTTTACAGTGTACTCTGATCACAAGAGTCATAGATTTATATTATCTTAGAAAGACCTTACCTTGAGATAGAGATGTTGGATTGAGTTCCTCCCAATCTATGACTTTGAGATAATATATACTCCTCGGAAGGGGAACGCTGTTATAGATGCACTCAATAGAAGATTTTGTATACAGCTGATAGGAGTGGTGATAGAGCAGCTAGCTACTTTACATATATCCCTTGTGGACTGATATTGAGCAGTTTTCCTTCAGTCTCCTATAGTCACTATAATGCTCTGACCCTACTGGTACCGAGCCGCAACTACCTCAAGCCTGACTCCATAGGCCATAGGCTGGTGACTAGTGCCATAGGCGTAAAAATCATGGTGAGGCCGTCGACTAAGTACCTATGCACACACAACCCACTCGATGTAGTAGTGTAGAGTAAAAAGAAAACTAAACAAAAAATAGCTATACCCCAACAACTATCATGCCTCAACCACTAAAAAGAGTAAGTAATGTGCTGTAAGTACTGGCATGTAAACTGAAATGTAAAAAAGGGAAAAACACATGTCTGGCTTCAATGGTGCCACAACCTGGAAATAGGTATACAAAATAAAACAACAGAATAGACTCCCACCTAAAAACTATAGCAAGACCGCGGTATGCTGATTTAACTATTGTGACCCATACACTCATCTATAGTCACGATCGACCTGTCTATCATCTGTAAGGGAAAAACAGGTGCGGGAAAAGCCCAAGTAGGGGTGAGTATAAATATACTCAGTAGGATTCCTTAAAGGTTCGAGGGAGCAACAAAGGAGGAACTAAATAGCTGAGCATTATACTGAACAAGGATAATGAAAAAGTATAGTAAAGAGAGTGCAGCTCAACCTTATAAAAACAGGTAAGCACAGACCTTAAGGAGTGGGAATAAATTTAGGGTGCAATTACATATATACTCTCAACAAGAATCCAAGAAGAGTGTGTAAGGAGATCTCTATCTCTAAGCTCAGTCCAAGATAAGTCACCATCATTTCCTGGTAAAACTATCTGCACAACCCAGCATGTCGTCTCGTCCACCTATGAAGCCCAAGTCAAAGGGGATCAATCATCGCACTTTGATACACTTTGCATTGGGCGACACTGACTCACCCCCATGGTTTTAGGTCACGTCTCAAGGATGTGTCTCAGTGGGGAAAGTTTCCATTTTTCTTATGGTTCCTTAGGTTACATTAAAACTGTCACACCACTGATCCGCACTACCAGGGTCCTGCATTGGTAGTCATGGAAAAATGTCCCTAAATAGCCTCATAAGAATGTATGAGTTTGAAATGCCAATGGGAGACCCACTACCCATCCATGGTGGAGGGTAAAACATAATACATCATCAGGTGACCCACTGCCTATCCCTGATGGAGGGTAGACCCGGAATAAGTTGACAGGTGACTGCCTGCCCAGCCCTGTTGGAGGGTAGACCTGGAAGAAGTCAAAGGGCAACCCCATGCCCATCCCTGCTAGAGGGTATACCTGGAACAAGTCGACAGGTGACACACTGCCCAACCCTACTGGATGGTAGACCTGGATGTAGTCGACGGGTAACCCACTGCACAGCCCTGCTGGAGGGTAGACCCATAACAAGTCAACAGACGACCCACTTCCCATCCATGCTGAAGGTTAGACCTGGAAGAAGTTGACAGGCGACCTACTGCCTAGCCCTGCTTGAGGGTAGACCTAGAAGAATTTAACAGGTGACCCACTGCCCAGCCCTAGTGGAAGGTAGACCCTAAAGAGTCATGGGGTGACCCACTGCCCAAGCCTCGTAGAGGGTAGATGTGGAATCAGACTGATAGCTCTGCACTGCTAAATACATCACCAGGTGTCACTAACAACTCCACCGTGTGTTTCTTTGGAGTGCATCAAAAGGGATATTTCTTCAACACCGTCCCATTTTTGCACATTTATCGTGATCTAAAAATAGGCTTCACATGAACAACTGTATTACACCATTGTAGTCCTCGTAGAAAAACACGCAATATAGACTATTTACTCGCCCATAACAGACAACTGGTGAATATTGTCCTATTCACCTTAGCTATCCCATGTGGGGCCCGCACCCCGACACTGATACTCATCGGGCGAACTAATCCATCGTGATTCTCTCAGAAAAAACACATGGAAATGACTACTCAAACTCCTCGAATGGATGTCTGGTGAAAAAAACCTAAAAATGCTACACACAGCTCAAAAGATGGCCCGTAGGGCCAACATATCATATCCTACTTCAACACTAAAAAACAGGATAGAAAACTCCATCATGATTCCATGGTCTCAACACCGTTGACGGTGCCCAAATCAGACATCAGATGTGTATGCGCCATCCCAAACAAGAATCCTGGCGTAGCACTTAACTTGCGTGTCACTCCACCGAGCTCGCGTCCCGGGAATTAAAATCCCCAAAACCATATCAAAACCTTCTTCTTGAGCCGAGGATTAAACTACTATATATGTAACACAAAATGGACACTGGTAGAAAAAGTTACAGGTGTCCGAAGTCGGAGGGGACGAAGCCCCTTGGGCTGGACCGGCCTGGTCGGCCAGTCCACCCTGTTTGGGTCAGCCCGGCGCGCAGCGCTGACCAATGGTTCGGCTGCCTGGGCCACACGTGGACCTGCGGTCCACTGCTCTATCGACCGGCCTGCGCTGGACGGCCTGGCTCGCAGCGCTGACCCATGGTTCAGCCGCCCGGGCCAGACGTGGACCTACGATCCACTGCTCTGTCAACCGTCCCTCATGGCCTATAATTGGTCCACACGGAGACGCACTGTAAGAGGGTCTCTGTTCCTCCTGTGGGGTCAGACACCGTGACCCCGGTCCACCCTGCCGACCACCACCGCCTGGTCGACCTCATGCACCGCCACCAATGGAGCATAATTCACCACTTCCTGGAGCCTGTTCCACCACTGACAAAGCCCTCCGCCACCGTAAGAGCCCACCGTAACACCGCTGGAACCCGCCGGACCAGCTCTGGAATCACAGGAAATGGGGAAAATGACTAGAAAACATCCCAAGGCCACCCCGGGACTTTGATTATCAATCCAAAGCATGATTTGGAAATCAGAGAATGATTTATACTCAAATATAGGCTTATCTTGATGATCAGAGAACAATTTGATGCAAATAAACCAACTTGAGGAAGACTGTGGGAATTAAAACCATAAAACACGTGCCTACCTCGATGGGCGTTGCCCGACGCTTCACTGACGATGTGCAGGATCCATCACCACCTTGACAAAGGGATGCATGAGAGGAGAAGATCTCCTCCTTCATCGTTGGGGGAGTTTATGCCAGGGAAGAAGGGGGAGAAGAAGGGTGGGGTGTCATGTTTAAATAGAAAAAACTTAAACCCCCCACCCATAGGCTCCATACATGAACTCCCAGTGGGGCCGAGGTTAAACCTATTCTGGAGTAAACTCCATGCCCGAAACAAAATGGTTGTATGTGAAATTTAATCCGAGCCTCCATTCAAAAGTTATAAAATTCAACGCCTGAGCCACTAAATTATTAAAACACCCCTGGTGGGTTTTTTTACAAAGGCCCATGCTCGTGAAATTCATACCCCTCCTAGGGTAAATGGAACATCCCACACTCAACAGTGCCATCAGTTTTCCCATCCGAGAACCCTTTTAGGAGTTACTCTTTTTTTGGCATGTTCAGTGTGAATGAACGTAAAATTTAATTTCGGCCTCATCGGGGATTAGAATCACACGTCGTCTGAATGCCCTCCTCTAGAATAACATCATGAAAATTTCAAAGCCTTATAGGATCAAAATTGGAGTTATTACATCATTACCTCATTCAAGTTTTTCTTCAAAAAAAACTACAAATACAACTTAGGATACAGAGAATGCATCTGGCTCTCCAGCTCCCAGGTGATCTCCTACACCCTCCCATGCTACCACAACACACGAACAAGAGGAATGACCCATACAAGTAGATTCCACTCCTATCATTCCTCAATCTCCACTGGGTGCTCCGCAAAGGTGCATCCATCCTCAATGACCAGCTCTCCCCAGTCGATAATGTGCGTATGGTCATGAATGTATTTCTTCAGCTGCGACACGTGGAAAATGTCGTACACTCTCTCTAGCTATGGGGGTAGGGAAAGACAGTAGGTGACCTCACCAACCCTATGTATGATCTCAAAGGGCCCAATTAACTGAGGGTACAAATTTACTCCCTGGCCGAACCCCCGCGTTCCACACCATGTGGAGACTCTAAAAAAGACATGGTCTCCCTGCTCAAACTCCAAAGATCTATGATGTCAGTCTGCTTAAGACTTCGTTCTGCTTTAAGACATCCTCATTCGCTCACGAATGACCTCCACTTTCTCCGTTGTCTCCTGCACCAACTCCAGCCATCAAGGGAGGTCTCCCCAATCTCCGTCTAGCACAAGGGTGACCTGCAGTGTCTTCGGTAGAGGGCCTCAAAAGGATCCATGCCAATAGATGAGTGGTAAGTATTTTTATACGCAAACTCTACCAAGGGAATGTGATCCTCCCAGCTTCGTCCAATGACTATCATGCACACCCTGAGCATATCCTTTGACACCTGGATAGTGTGCTCGGTCTGCCCATGAGTCTAGGGGTGAAAATCTGAACTCATCCATAATGGAATCATGAATGACTCTTGTAGGCCCTTCCATAACCACAACATAACCAGCGCGTCATGTTTGGAGATGATCATCAAGTGTACTCCATGAAGGAGGATGATCTCTTGAACATATAACTGCCTCAGACTCTCCAACGAGCTCAACACCCTAATAGCAAGAAAGTGCTCTGACATCATGAGTTGGTCCAATATCACCCTAATGGTGTCATGGCCCTTCGTTGGGCGCAGTAGCCCTGTGATTAAGTCCATAGATATTCCATCCCACTTCCACATTTGGATATCAAGGGGCTGCAACAACCCTACCGGATCCTGGTTCTCCACCTTCACTTGTTGACATGTAAGACACCGCGAAATGAACTCCTCTATGCTCCGCATCCTACCAGACCACCAAAACTGCCATTGAATGTCTCTGTACATCTTTCCCACCCTGAGATGTATGACCATTGGAGAAGTGTGTAATTACCTCATCACATCCTCCCACATCTTCACCGGTACTACAGCTCATACCTAGAATAGGATCTCATGATTCCCTCCTTCAGAATACCCATCAGGTGCATTGCCCATTGATATCTTATCACGTAGTACCTCGCTGTCGATATCCCCCAGCTGGGACTCTCTCACACGCTTAAGGAGCGAAGTCAACAGCATCGACTGTAAAAAAATCCATACTCTCCTGCTCCACCAAGGTCAGCTGTTGGGAATCCAACTCCTCTAAAGCTTCCCAAAATAGATTACCCTAGGACATCTTGATAACTGAATCTGCTACTATGTTGCCCTTCCATGGAGTGTAAAATATCCCAAAATCATAGACCTGTAGAAACTCCAGCGAGCACCTCTGCCTTAGATTCAGATCCCTATGAGGGAATAAATACTTGAGGCTCTGATGATTTGAGTAGACTAAGAAACGCTCACCCGGGAGGTAGTGTCTCCATAACCTGAAAGTGAAGATGACTGCTACAAGCTCCAAGTCGTGAGTTGCATAATTCTGTTCATGGGGCCTCAACTTCCTCGACCCATATGAAATCCCTTCTTAATGCTACATCAGCATGCAACTGAGCCCATCTTCTGAAGCGTCATAGTATATGACAAAACAAATGCCCTCCTATGGCAGCTTCAACACCGGAGCACTACTCAGCCTCTTCCTCAACTCCTCGAAGGCCTTCTAGCACTGATCAGTCTAGGTAAACAGTCGTCCCTTTTGTGTCAATGTGGTCAAAGGGGAAGCAATCCTAGAGAAGTCTTCCACGAACCTCCTATAGTACCCTTCCAAACCAAGGCAACTCTGCACCTCAAACACATTCGTGGGTTGCTCCCAAGAAAGAGCGGTCTCTATAAAAATTGGATCCACAACCAACCCATGTTCTTTAATGACGTGCCCCATAAAGTGAACCTCATGAATCCAGAACTGGCACTGCGAGAGCTTCCCGTACAACTGGTGCTCTATAAGTAAGTCGAGTACCATCCTCAAATGCTCTACATGCTCCTCCTCTATCACTGAGTAAATGAGTTTATCATCAATAAAGACAACAACATATCGGTACAAGTATGACAGGACGATCTGGTTCATCAAAGACATGAAAATGGAAGGGACATTAGTAATGCGAAAGGGTGTCACTAGAAACTCATAATTCCCATAACGATAATGAAAATCCATATTTGAAATATCTATGTCCCGAACCCACAACTGGTGGAAGCCAGATTGAGGATCAATCTTTGAGAACCACTTCTGACCTCGCAATTGGGAGAAGAGGTCGTCGGTCCTCAGAAAAGGGTACTTGTTCTTTATCGTGGCCGAATTTAGGCGATGATAATACAAACAAAGCCACAGACTCCCATCTGCATTTTTCATAAAAATATCTTGTGATGCCCAGGGGGACACACTAGGCCTAATGAAGCCCTTCACACGAAGGACATCCAACTGAAGTCGTTGCTCCCAAAGCTCTGTGTGTTCCATATGATATGCTACAAAATATATCGTAGAAGTCCCCGACTTCAACTCAATATAGAACTCTATCTCTCACCACAGAGGTAGTCTTAGAACATCCCCGAGAAAGACATCAATGTAGTCCTCTACAATGGTAGGGTTCCAGGTTCGGGTAGCGTCTGCTGCTCCAAGAGCCATTATCATCAGCTGGTACGAAAATGGTTGGGATCTCCTACCCAGAGTACCAATTTTATCTACCACAAGGTCTCATTCACCAAGGATGGTTATCCTCACCCCATCAGAAAACACACCACTGATTCGTCTGTGATGGCAGTTGATCTGGGTGTGAACCATATAAATCTTATCCATGCCTAAGATGACATCGTAAGGTTCCATCGTGATGATGAGCAGGTCCCACCTGAATCTCCATCCTCTGAACGATAGTTCGTACTATCTGTAGAAAAAGGTCACTAACAAGGAACATCCCATAGGAACCTCGAGGCTAAGTGCAGGTGTCTGCACCTCTACTAGAATCTCCAACTCCCATACCAAAAATAGTGATATAAAGGAATGGTTGGTGCCTATGTATACTAGTACTGATGCAAGTGTGGAGTAAACACAAAGTGTACCTCAGACCATATCATGTGCAGGAGGGTCTCGAACACCCATGGCCTGAAGCCACCCGTGGCCCCTACCGCTAGCTCCCTCAGCCTGGAGTGGGCTTCCTGGTGGTTGCGGTGGAGTGATCTCAAAATGTCTTCCTCCACCTCATTGTCCTGCCACTCTACCTGCACCACCTCCTTGAGGACCGCCCGGTCCCCGCCTCGGTGACCTCTGGTCATAGCGCTGCATCTGCCGTTGCGGTGCGCCCGCTGCTTGCCACGACTGCTCAGCATGCCTGGTCGAGCAGTCTCATGCTAGGTGACCCAATCTGTCAAAAGCATAGAACTAGCTATGTCCTGTCTTCCCCAGCGCCCTATGGCGCCACTATGATGTACGACCCTGCCCCTAATCCTACTCACGGAAGGGTCTCCTCGACTGAGGCCCAGCTCTCTGTCGTCTACCTGCTGAAGAATCCTCTCTAGGGTGGGCACTTCTAGGTCCTTCGATCTGGTTCCTCCCATCCAGGATGTTCTCGGCCACATGTGACCACTCCAGCACACTTGCGTAAGTGGGGATGTACATGGGTACAACAGTAGCACGAATCTCCCTCTGATGAACCTACTCAAACTTTCGTGACTGGAAGTAGCTGTCGCGGATCATGTCCTACGAGTAGCGTGTAAGATTAGTGAACACGGCCGAGTAATGGGAAATGGACATCCCTCACTGCTTCAGCTTCAGAAGCTCTTGGATTCGAATGGAGAATAAACATGAGGGGGAGTAATCCTCTTGAAAATGCTACTGGAAGCCATCCCATGTGAGGGATGACTCACCATGGGTCTGTGTCACCAGACCCCACCAACGCCCGACTACACCAAGGAAAAGAATGGTGGCTAGGTCCACCATCTCGTCAGCTGGGGTATGTACCAGCCAAAAATCCATGCCACTGACTCAAGCTAATCCTCCTCCTCCTGGTGATTCGCGTCCCCATGGAAACTCGGTGGCCTTTGACACTAGAATTCTCATAGCGTGCCCAGTCAACGCGTAACCTCAGCCTGAGCTACCGGTACTGACCGCCGCTCCTCAGGTGGAGGGGCTACTCCTGAAGCACTTGGTCATAGGGGATCACATGAGGGTCCCTAAACTGACACCTCGTCACTCGCCATGTCTTCATCATGAGCTGGAGAGGGTCACCTGGCTGGCTTCTATCATGGGGGCATCCTGAAAACTATCAAGGTATACCATGATTAGATGAGAATATATATATGTAACAGTAATAAAAAAGGGGATATGACTCAAACAATGATATTCGAAGACTCAATCCTACGGGTTTCATGTTTCAAAATTCCCTACACCAAGTGTCTCCGCTTTCTAAGTGGACAAGCAGGTTATTAGGGTCTTGGTGAATGGATACGTCAGTCGCCCATACCATCATTGGACTCCCTGTCCTAATAGCCGCTCCCAGGACACGTAGAAATAATTTCCCTAAATCCCAACCAATTCCTTTTTAGGGATGTCAGAAAAATGTCCCAAGGAATGAACAACCTCTGATACCACTTTTTCATGACACGACCCTACTGTTCCCAAGCCGCAACTACCTCACACCTGCCTCCATAGGCCCGCGGCTAGAGGCCATCGCCTTAGGCGTAACAATATAAAGGAGGACTTCCCCTAAGTACCTATACACATGTACACACATCCCACTCGATGCAGTAGTGTAGAGTAAAATGAAATACAAAAGACAAACAACTATACCCCAACCATAGTTATGCATCAACCACTAAACAGAGTAAGTAATGTGCTGTAAGTATTGACATGTAAACCGGAAATTAAAAAGGGAAAACCCGTGCACGAACAAAATGGTGCCACAAACCGGAAATATGTAAACAAAAGAAAACAGGTGGATTGACTCCCACATGAAAACTCTAGCACACCGTGGTATGTTGCTGTAACTGTTGTGACCCCTATGCTCCTCTATATTAATGATCGACCTGTCTATCATCTGCAATGGAACAACAGGTGCAGGAAAATCCCAAGAAAGAGTGAGTATAAAGATACTCAGTAGGATGCCTTGAAGTCTTGAGGGAGAAACACAAGAGGCACTAAAGAGGTCAGCAATATAATGAACAGGGAAAATGAAAAATTTTAGTAATGAGAGGGCAACTCAACCCTATATAAACAGGTAAGCATGGACCCCATGGAGTGGGAATGAAAGTATGTTGCAATTACATATATAAACTCAACATGAATCCAAAAAGAGTGTGTAAGGGGATCTCTATCTCCATGCTCTGCCAAGTATAAGTCACCATGAGTTCCAAGTAAAACCATCTGCACAAACCATCATGTCGTCTCGTCCCCCAATAAAGCCCAAGTCAAAGGGACTCAATCACCGCACATCAAAACTATCCTCTTTGGGTGGAACTGACTCTCCCACATGGTCTTAAGGAATGAACCAAGGATGCGTCTCAGTGGAGAATGTTCCCCTTTTCCTTGTGGGTCCTTAGGCAACGTTAAAACTGTCACACCCCTGATCCGTACAACCAAGGTCCTACTTTGGTAGTCATAACAAAAAGTCACCGACTAGCCTCATAAGAAGGGACGAGCCTGAAATGCCAATGGGTGACCCACTGGATAGCCCTACATGAGAGTAAAACATAATAAATCATTAGGTGACCCACTGCCCATCCCTGTTGGAGGCTACACCTTGAATTTGTTGACAGGCGACCCACTGCCCAGCCCTATTGGAGGGTAGACTTGGATGAATTCGATGGGTGACCCACTGCCCATACCTTCTAGAGGGTAGACCTGAAACATGTTGATAGGAAACCCACTGCACGACCCTACTAGATGGTAGGCCTGGAAGAAGTCGACGGCAAACCCATCTCCCAACCCTGCTTTAGGGTAGACTCAGAACAAGGAGACAGAGGACCCACTGCCTAGCCCTGCTAGACGGTAGACTAGGATGAAGATGACGGACAACCCACTACCTAGCCCTGCTAGATTTTAGACCAAGAAGAAGTCAGCAGGCGACCCACTTCCCAGCCCTACTGGAGGGTAAACCCTCATGAGTTGTCAGGTGATGCACTGCCAAGCCGTACTGGAGGGTAGACCCTCAAGAGTCATCAGGTGACCAATAGCCCAGCCGTGGTGGTGGGTTGACCTAGAATCAGTCTGATATCTCCATACTTCTACTGAAATCACTAGGTGTTACTAACTACTCCACCATGTGTTTGTTCAGAGTGCATCAAAAGGGATCTCCATTCAACACCTTCACAAGTTTCCACAATTAACATGATCTTAATAAAGTATTCACATTCACAAACAGATTACACCGTTACAGTCCTCATGGAGAAACACACCAGATAGACTACTTACTCGCCCGAAACGGACAAATGGTGATTATGGTACTATTCAACATAGCCAGCACATTTGGGGCCCGCACCCCGACTCGTATAATCGTCTGGTGAAGTGCGCCATCACGATGATCTCGGAATAACATTTGGAAACGACTACTCAAATGCCTTGAACAGACGTCTGGTGAAAAAGGTGTAAAAATGCTACACGCAGCTCAAATGACAGCTCGTATGGACCACATTTCAAACACGACTTCAATGCCTGAAACCATGCTGGAACCCTGCACCTCTATTCCAAGGTTGCAACGCTGCTGATGACACTCAAATCAAACATCAGATGTGTTCGTACCATCCAAAACAAGAATCCCAGCGTAGCACATAACGAGCGTGTCGTGCCACTGAGTTCCTATCACAGAAACTAAAATCCCCAAAACCATATCAAAACATTCTTCTTGAGATAGGGATTACAATTCCACAGATATAATGAAAAACAGACACATGTAGAAAATATTACAGGTGTCCGAAGTTGGAGGGAACGAAGCCCCTTGGGCTGGACCGGCCTGGTCAGCCAGTCCACCCGGTTTGGGCTGGCCCGGGTCGCAGCGCCGTCCCGTGGTTCAGCCGCATGGGTTGGATGTGGAGTTGCAGTCCACTACTCTACTGAACAACCATCGTGGTTAGTCATTGGACCAAGATGAGACCCGTTAGAAGTGGGTATCTATTTATCTCGCGGGGTCGCGCGCCGCGACCCCAGTCAACCCGACCGAGCACCGCCGCCTGGTCAACCCACTGTGTCCCCACCTTCAGAGACCTCTGCCACTGCTAGAGCCTACCTTAACACCACAAGAACTCGTCGGACAACTGGTGGAACCCATAGGACCACCCCCGGAATTGCTGGAAAATGGGGAAAATAGCCGGAAAACTTCCCAGGGCCACCCTGGACACCCAAAGACTCGTAATTTCAATTAAAATCATGAATTAGAAATATTAGAACATGTTTTACTCAAATATGGGATTCTTTCAATGATCGGAAAACAATTCGATGCAATTAAACCAAATTTAAGAAGATTGTGGGAATTAAAATGATAAAACACGCACATACCTCAATGGGTGTTGCCCGACGCTTCACCGACGATGCGTCGGAGTAGTAACTGCCTTGCCAGAGGGATGGAGGAGGGGATAATATCTCCTCTTTCTTTGTTGGGGGAGTCTGTGCTAAGGAAGAAGGGGGATAAGAAGGGTTGGGGTCAAGTGTAAATAGAAAACACTTAAACCCCCCGTCTGTAGGGCCCATACCCAATCACCCAGTGGGGTCAAGGTTAAGCCTCCCCTAGGGTAAACGCCATGCCTGGGGCGCAATGGTAGTCACAAAATTTTAATCCTAACCTCCGTTAAATAGTTATAAAATTCGACGCCTGAGGCCGCTAAATTACAAAAATGCCCCGGGTGTCGTTTTTCACAGAAGGCCCGCTCCCGTGAAATTCATACCCCTTATAGGGTAAATGGCACATCCCGTACTCAACGGTTCCCTCAGTTTTACCATTCAGGAAAATGTTTATGATTTATTCTATTTATTTATCATGTCTAGTGTGAATACACTTAAAATTTAATTCTAGACTCATCAGGTCTCAGAATCACTTGCCATCTGAACGCCCTGATCTGGAATAACATCAAGACACCCTCAAAGTCTTACAGGATCAAAACTGGGGTTCTTATAAAAACTCATCTACTTCTTTCGTGAGTCTGGAAGGCGTAACATGGAGACACATACAATGAGACATGACGTGCTCAGATATCTACAGGGAAGGCACCTAATGAGTATTCTTAAGGTAGGGAGAACGTCATCTTCTTCAGAGGACGTACTATGGTGCCTGTGAAACTTCAAAAGGAAGTGTTGAGGGAGTTTCACAAATCCCGTCTAGAGGTACATCCAGTAGTGGTGAAGATTTACAAGGATCTATAGAGACAACACTTGTGGTCGGGGATGAAGAAGGCAGTTGTAGAGTTTGTCTCTTGATGCCTCACTAGTCTGCAATTGAAGGTGGAGAATCAGGTACTAGTAGGCTAGGTTCAGCCTTTTGAGGTCCCAGAGTAGAAGTGGGATGGGATAACCATGGACTTCATGATAGTACTTCCACCTACATCCAGGGGTCGTGACTCGATTTGGGCGATCGTCAACCGACTCACCATGTGGGATAAAATCCTACTGATCAGATTGTAGGGTTTAGTAGATATCATGGGATGCCTCTATGCACAAGATATTGTGCAACTACATGGAGTACATTCTTCTAGTTTCTCTAATCATGACACATGGTTTACATCCCTGATGTGGAAGGGGTTGCAGGATGCTTTCAAGATGCAGCTTCGTCTGAGTACCACCTTCCATCCTAAAAAAGATGGCCAAGCCGAGAAGACCATTCGGACCCTCGAGAAAATGGTTCATGATTGTGTCTTTGACTTTAGTTGCAGTTGGAGGGATCATTTAACTTTGTTGGAGTTTTAATACAACAATATCTATCACTCCATCGTCAGGATGGTGCCTTTTGAGGCCTTGTATGATAGACCTTGCAAATTCCCACTATGCTGGACATACCATAGGTAGTAAGAACTTGTGGGACAAGAGATCGTACGAGCTACCACGGAGAAGGTGCAGATCATACAGGAGCGGATGATGACTATATATAGTAGAAAAAATTCATATACTGACAGGAGATTAATACATCTGGAGTTTAAGGATGGTGACCACATCATTCTACGGGTCTCATCCAACGAGGATTACAAATATTTGGCTGAGGTGGCAAGTTATCTCCGCATTTCATCGGACCTTTTCTGTTCCTTATTAATGTTGGCGAGGTGGCATACCGCTTAGATCTTCCACCTCTGTTGCACCGGGTGCATGATGTCTTGCACGTACCTCAACTGAGGAGATATGTTCATGACCCTTCCCACATCATCGACCATGGGGAGCTGGACATCGATGATGGGGTGACTTTTACAGAGGTCCTAGTGTAGATTGAGGATCAATAGGAGTGGGTCCTTTGTGGATGGTCGATACCTCTAGTGCATGTTTGATGGTAGCACATTAACCTCCAGGAGAGCACATGGAATCAGGAGGCTCAGATTCGTGGTCAGTACCCCCATTTGTTCCTTTAGATAATGTTGTAGCTTTTGGGGACATAAAGCCCTGAGGTGGAGAGAATGTAAAGACATGGAATTTCAATTGAATTTTTCTTATAAATACATGGTAATTTTACAAGTCCTTAAAAACTGGAGGTGCATGATTCTGAGCCCCGGTGTGCCCGGAATCAATTTCTAATGTTTTGTTCAAGTATGTTCAGTAAACGTACGAGCAGGTTTTTATAAATTTCGAACATTTGCTTAGAATTAAAATCTGAGGGAACCATTGAACTCGAATTACCAGTATTCTATTAAGAATACTTTTACCTCGACGGTAGATGGTTGGAAATAAATGTGAGTTTTTTAGGTATGGTGAATGAATTAAATAAAAATAAAGTTGTTTAAACTTTATTTTTATTAGTTGTTTAAATCCTCCATGTGGAAGATGGAGGTGGGGACCACCAAACCTTAACCTCCCATGAGATGTTATGAAGGTGGGTCCCACTTGAACCTGATCTTCTCTTCATGTTTAATATGGTGGGTACCACCTGAGGCTAGAACCTCTTGAACTCATCATTAAGTGGGAGAAACCACTTGAGCTCCCCACTTTATAGTGCCAAAACCACTCCATCAATTGATTGAGAATCCATTAATTAATTTGAATCTTTTTGAATTTTGTGCCAACAACTAAATAATAGATAAATATATTATTTTGTTGGGGGGGATTCCATTCATTTTTGTGGATCATGGAAGAGGAGAGAACTTGGGAGAAGGCTCTTGATGGATATGCTCCAACCAAAGAAGAACGTTGACCTAGACCTTGACTTCAACTTCCATCCTCAGAACATCCTTTGACGTAGGACATGTTCACCTACAACGAATCGATTTTTTCCTTCCTGAGACATCATCAATGAACATGGAAAAAGGTAGGAGTTCAAACATTGTTTTGTTTCTTGTTCTTCGTTTTCCATTAAGGATTATAAATCAACAATGCTTGCTATCACCCTACCGTGGAGCACGCGGGCTGAACAAACATGGATCAACCCCTCCACATTCTTTGTGGAATTTGATGCTAAACGCTGCATGAGAATAGGTTGAGTGACTCTCATCAACAATGATTGTAGATCGAAGGCGACATCCCAAGGTGTGCACGGCTTCTTCTGAAATGAGAATTGGGCCACGAAAACTCGTCTGGTGTCCTTCGTAAAGTTATCTAGTGGATGGAACTGACGAACGTCACTGTGTGATGGTGGCTGTGAAACCGTGCCGCCGGAGGAAAAGCTTGTGGCCTCTGGGTGCGGGGGTGCAACGGAGATCGGTGCAAGCCTGACCGCAAAGAAATCCAACAGCTCGAGCCACCAGGTTTCCGGGGAAGGCGCAGCGCATCCGCGTCGAACGGTGTAACAAAAGAGAGGTCACGGCCCATGGCCACAATGCTACAGCTGTGGCTGTGCAAGGCCGGTCATTAGGAGGACCGCCGGCCTGAGCCACCGGGTCATCGGAGGAGGCGTTGTGCAACTACACCATGCACGAGGCGGCTGGCCGTTCGTCCAGCCGGGTAGAGCAGAACTCGATGTTGGGTCCCTCGTGACGTGGACCGGTGCCACGTGGTGCCAGTTTTGGAATCCACCTAAACGGCTAAGCCATTTAGGTTACCAGGTGGCGCGGCCTCCCCCCTGGTCGCGGCTAGGGTGGACCCCACGGGCCGCCGGGGCGGACCCCTCACGAGCTAGACCGAGTGCGGGTTGGGCCACCAGTGTGATCTGGGCCACCACCGCGGACCTGGCCGCCCCCGCAGACCGGGTCGGACCGGTGGACCGGGTTGGACCCACAGACCGCGTCGGACTCCAGTCCAGACATGTTTGACCTGTTTCCATTCTTTTTCCCATAACTTGAGCTACGGGCATCTAATTGACGAACCGTCTATGGCGACAGAAACCTTAGAAAGATAAGTTTTTTGGTATAACCCAATCAATGTTTGGACACATTTTGGTAAGGCCGGGTTGGATTAAACGTAATTCCAACTGGAACCACGGAACAAAAATGCCAATAATTCTCTGATCGGGCGTCCGATTGACGGACTGTCTGTCACGTTGGGTTTATTTTAGAAAGATAGATCTTTTTGACACCTCAAATTTGTACTTCATTGTATTTTATGTATCGAAACTTGGATTGAGTATTAGAATCTCTAGGAATCAAACATGTTTTGTGTGGAACCCTGTGGAGTGTTGTGCTTTGACGACTATTCCAGGATCCTGTGTGTGTTCGAAAGCACCAACGACTATTCCTGGATCCTATGTCGGTTTGATAACTCAGTTTACTGTTCCTGGATCCTATGTGGGTTCGATAGTTCTTATTTCAGTTCATGGATCATGTGTGGGTTCGACAGAATAAATGAGTCAATGGCTACATCTGATCATCTCTATCTCTCTACATAATTTGTATACCTGTGTGAGTTGAGTCAGTAACTTACTATTTTCCTCATGATTGAGATGGATTACATGATAACTTAGGTGTATTTATGAAAATATCCCAAAGTGGTGTTATCTGTTGATTTCACACCATTGTGGTTTATCATTGTTGGATTTTGTTTGACCAAGAGGGTCTCGAGGTCCCCACTGAATATTGTTATACTTACCCCTGCACAGGTTATTCCCGCATCTCATTATGTTAGATTCAAAAGATGGACAACACTGATCAAGGCTAAGTGTATGGGGACTTAACGATACCCGGAGGTGGACCAAACAGTGTGATTGTAGAGACAGACATACGTGGAGTGTTGTTGAGGCTATATGTACCTACCCATTAGGTAGGATTTCCCAGTGGATGATCAATGAGTTGTTTTTCCTTTTTGAGTACTTTTACATTATAGTTGTGATTGTATTTTCGGTCCCTTTTACTTTTCAAAACTCATTTGATATATAGTTTTACTTTGTGTTTTACTTCTAGGTTGTACTCTGTTGTGTGAGTTTTCAGGTTATAAATGCAATTCCTTCCTAGTTTTAGTAATTTACGCCTTTGGTGCTAGTGGCCAGCCCCAGGCCTATGGAAGGCAGGCTTGGGGTAGTCACAACACGGGCCCCGATGGACAGGTCATGAAAATGGTATCTTATATAGCATTTTCTCTAAGAGTTTCACATTTTATATACTTCATGATTTCCACTACTACATGGTAATACTCAAATTACTTTGTCACTATCTATAAGTATATTATGAGATGTGGTGGGGGATTTCATTGATTTCATCTCCCACATCGGTTTTTTATCCTTTTACCATAGTTGTAATCATGATCCGTGTGTGATATATTTGATTTATCTATAATGAAATAATTACTTTCATTGAATGATATAATTTCTTAATATTCAAAATAATTTATTTATGAAAAATACAAAATTTCATAAGACATGGAATGTTTTATTCATGTTACCATATAATGTATTATATTCATATGATCTATTTTTTTATTTAATGGCCACCCTTATGCTTTTACATGATATCCCACAGTGTCATATGAAATAAAGTGATGTAATATTCATATAACATATTAAATTATTATGTGGTTGAGAATCATGGTACATGAAATTCTATCATGACAAAATTCATACATTATAAAATTCATATTCTCGAGGTCTTGTGAATCCTCTACAAAATATTCTTTTCTCACAATGATTGTAACACCCCATGATCTAGGAAACATTTCCATTCATTAAATTTAATTCATTTATATTAAAAAATTTATATTCTATTATAAGAATTAATCATGATAAGAAGATTAGTTTTAGAATATATAATTAAAACTATAAACAATTTATCCAATCATAAAATAGCTGAAATAGATTTCACATGATAAAATGAATAACATTCCATGGATGGTTACAAAACATAGATAATTTCATCCATTAAATCATTGTAAATTTATGTGGGGAAATAAATAAAATGAATAATATAATTACAACTAAAAAATTCCAAATAAAAACATCAACCATGATTATATCCATTAGTAAAACTAAATAAAAAATGATAAATAACCATAATAAAAGATATGTCATGTTTTAAAATAACAACTAAAAATTAAGGGATTGAAAAGTATGATTTTGTAGGTAGGAGTATAATGAAATTATAGGGAGTAATGGTTGTATTGTAACTATTGTAAATGAAAATATTCTTATTAGAAATATTTTTTTTTGAAAATATAGTCATTAAATATAAATTAATTTAATTTGTATATTAAAATTATGTATTATTACTGAAAAATTAAATAATATAATTTAAAAATAATAAATAATTAAAATAAGTTAAGTTATAATATCTACTTATAATGTTATTTCAATGAGTTACATATTATTATTATTCAATTATGATAGGACGTATTTATAAAATGAAAATAAATATTTACATATCCATGTATTGATATAATCAAATGGTTAGGATAAAAATAGTTTATTATAAAGTTATTAGGTAACCATTATTTAACACTAACATTATTCAAAGAGATATTTTTATGTATTGAGTATCTTTATCTTCATGAAATTATCACTAATAAAGAATTTTTTTAAATTAAATTAAAAATATATATAATAATTTAAATAAAACTACTTGAATATTTAATACCAATAATACAATAAAATAATGTCATTTTATTTGAAAAATTCATTTCTTTTAAAAATATTGTTTTTATGTTATGCACATCTATATTAAATTTAATTAGTAAACTATAAGAATTGAGACCATTTAAATTATATTCACATCTTTTTATAGAATAGTCCCATTTGGTACTATGGTCATTTTAACTTTTTAACCTTAAAATAATCTACCATGATAAATACTAGTTGGTAATGTTACATAATTATTTTTCAAAGAATTTTATTTTTCTATTAATTCATTAATTTTATTTTAATATATTAAATTTATAAAATTTTTATGATTATTATAATATAATATTTCAATGTATAAAAAAAATATTTACATTTTTTAAGTGAGAGATTTATTGGTAAAAAATAATGAATATTTAAAAGATCAATTTTTATCAAAAATATGTTATCTATATATCTAAGGTTTGAATATAAAAGATAATTATATCATATTTAAAAATTGATTTAAATTTTTTAGATCCCAAATTGAAATTTATTACATTGATATTTTTTCAAGGGGTCATCATATAGTTTGGGTAAAAATATAATAGTTATAGTAAATATTTTATTAAGGTAAAAGAGTAAAAATGAGGTAATCTTCCAGGAATCAGATTTCACTATAATGACATGAAACAATAATATTTAAATAAAATTTTGGGGGTTAAATTAATAAAAACACATATAAACAACATATTATCAAATAAATTACTTAACTAAAATATTATTTTGTATTTAGCCTCCACCTAACGTTAGTTTCCATGGTAGTGTCCCTATATTTTACCTATAAAATAAGCTAACTTAAGCACACATCAAGTACACAAATGATTAAAATTGTACTTGAAAATATTACCATTTTACCTCTTTTATATATCTCATATAGTTTTGTAATCATTGGGTTACAACAATATTTCCCAAGTCCTACATTTCTTACAGGTCTTTCATGTGATGATTCAAGTACTCAAAGTGATTGTTATCCATTACCTAACATGAAACACCCTGATATTTTATGAGATATATTGTTTCGAATTTCATTGATGTCTTATGTAGTACACTATTCCAATATTAGATTTCATTATATGAAACACTATATTACCTTGCAGTATATGCAACACTATTCGTGGTGTGTGTTACAAGAAGCAGTGACCTTCCTCAATAGCATGTGTTGTACGCAATACCGAGTTTTACTAAACCACGATATATTATTAAAATAGAATTTATTTATTGGGATATAATGTAGCCATTATGAATTGTATTAATCACATTATTTAATTTTATATAATGTTAACATTCATGTTATTTATTTTTGATACATGATATAAGAACCAATTCAATTTTTTGGATTATGGAAATATTTTTTTAAAAGAATGTTTTACCACCTTTTAATGGAAAACCCATTTTAAATATTTTTTTAAAACATTTATATATTATATATAAAAAATTAAACATATCATTTTAGGGGAAAATATAAATATATACTTTGGTATAATTTTTTGTATTCTTTTGATATGTTTCATTTTTTGATAAATATTGAAAATAATGACTCTTTTAATGTCATAAAATAGTAAAATAACTTTTTGGATTACATTTAAATTTTCATATGTTTCATTTTATCTAATTTTGTTTTTTTAAAACGATTTTATATAAGAATTTATTATAAAAAATTCCATTTAAAAAGGGGAATATTTCAAAAAAACGGTTTTTCGTGACATTTTATTGGATTTATTTTAAATTTAATTATGAAACTTCTGTGTGTGAAATTTTGAAAATTGGATGTCAAATTTGGATTCAAGAGATCCATAATTCGTAAATAGGTCCCATTTATTTTTGACCAATATGAATTGTAAACATAAATTTTTTTTATTAGAACTGTTAATGGTAAATTAGGCAATTCATGTTAAAAAATTATTATGACTAAAAAACGACCAAAAAATGAAAAAAATATATTTGGTGAATTTAATTTGACCAGTAAAAATTATGGATATAAATTAGGACATTTCATGGTTACTCTTTAGTGAAAATGACTTAAAACATATTTAAACCAATGAAAGAGACAAAGCGTCATTTTCGCTGTCTTTATTATCTATTATGTATCCACATATGAAAAAATGGGTGGTATCAACAAATAAAAATTTTAATTTATAACATAAAAAATATATTTATTTGATATAAATTTATTTTTGAACTTTTGGGGCCATTTCTGTGATATTATGGTATTTATAATAATTTATTTTAATAAATATTATTGATATCATATCCATGATTTAAAAAATATATGATTTACAAAACAAGGTTATGAAGAATCTAAAATCTACTATAAAAATGTATTTTAAATCTAATATATTTATATACATGATGGTATTTTATTTTAAATTGATAGGAACAAAATAATAACCTTAATGTTTTATATATGGATGATGCAAAAAATATTAAATTGGTAGAAAATCAATAAACTAATTTATATTAAAATAATAATAACCATAAAAGGGATAGAACACTTTACCAAATTTTATTGGATGAGTATAGATTGACCATAATCATCCAATGGTTTGATTATCGAAAATGTGGAGCTTTATGAAATTGATTTGGAAAATTATATTATTTTATTTAAAGTAATGTTAAAATTGTCACATTCATACTTTAATAAGTATAAAATTTTTAATGTAAGATTTTCAAGAAGATTAATTAAACTACAAATATTATTATAAAATATATTAAATTTATATTCAAAAAAATATTTTTGTTTTATTTTTTCCTCATTAAATAATTAAATTAGAGAATTAGAAAATAATAATGTATTAGTTATTTAATAAATTTAATAATCAAATTAATATTATTTAAAATATTAAAATAAATATAATTATGTATAATTAATTTTTCGAATATATTTTCTAGATTTTATAGACCCCGTATAAAAATAATAAAATAATGTTTTTGAGGATAACACCATATCTTCATATTTCTAAAAATCCATGAATGGAATACTATAAAAATTAAAAAAATTGATATTTTTTTAAACTAATGTTTTTTTAAAATTGTTTAAAAATAATAAAACAATTTATAAAAAATATATAATAATTATTATACAGTATAAAATGATTTAAAATATTCATTTAGTGTATAATATAAATCAAATAAGAAAATATTCCACACTTTTAATATTGAATAAATTTTAATCGTAATTAAAATTAAATAGAATGACTAGTTGTTAATTAAAATGATAGTGTACTAAATTGACATCAAAACATGTCTAAATTCTATTGGTTGATGATATTTCAATATTATAATAGCATAGCTTCGAATATATATCATTTTGGTGGTATTTGGATGGATTATAAAATTATTATAAATTAATTGATTAAAAAATTCTAAAAGTGTCCCTCATCCCAATTATAAAAGGATACATCCTCATTCATTTCTCTACAAATAATTCAGCCTTCAAGTACATCTATTCCCTGCTCATTTATCTTCTCTACTTCCTTGGAAGCATTCTAGAGGTCATTAATTTCTTCAATGTCCAATTGTAGTGCTGAAAATGGAGATTTTGAAGAGGCACATCAAATATGTGGTAATATCATTTATTGATTGTTTTAATCATATTTCATGTTGTACTACCACATCATGAGTTTTTTTATTATAAAGTAATAACTCTAGGGGTACTTATATTATGATATTTTATTATTAATATTAAACTATAATATTTTCCATCTACCTATCCAATGAAAAATTATATCACCACATATGCGTACGTACGACTTATAATCTCCATGACGTGGTGTACACTATTTTACACCACCAAATTACATGGATTGTTTTAATGATTGAAGTTAAAAAAATTTGCATGACTATTATGATATAATATTTATTGTGACAATTTATTCACCATCCACGTCAAAACCATTCAACAACCACTCCAATGATATCGTCTCTCATGTGTACTTACTATCTACCGTATCCATGATGCAATGTGATTCATTATACATGATCTTCATTAGATCATGAGTATATAAATGTACATAATGAATAAAAATGGTATGTATTATGTTAATATTATTTTATAATTCTATAACTATGTTTTAAAAAGTGGAACATGAACTTATTCAAGAAAACATGAATATGATCATAAAGCAGTTAACACCTAAATAACGAGTAACAATTTTTTATTACTAAAAAACAATGATCATTTGATCATATGTAATATCATAAAATTTAAAATGGTTTTTTAAAAAGTCAATAACATTATTTAAATCATTATACAGGAGGTTCAAATACATACGAAGCTTGTTAGACATAAGGTAAGGGATTATTTTTTCTAACTTTAATTTCTGTGGGACATATGCCTTATAATTATTTTTGTGTGGTGTTTATGTTACCCATGAATGTTTTTATAAATATTATTATTATGGATATAATATTTATATATTCATATAAGTTTATTTTATTTTATGATTCATATGATTTGAAGGATTATAAATTGGAAAGGGACAACATTGCAAATCTCTTTTTATATGACATGGTTTATTCATAAGTATTTACTAGGGTATATTTATCATCCACATCTATGTTTCTTAAATATGTATTTAAAAACATTATTTATATCATTGTATAATTCTTTAAAGTTAATTTTACCCATTTTTTAGTTTTTATCAAATAGTAAATTTGAATCTTTCATCATTTTCAGTATGAGGCACTTTTGGAATTTTCAAGAAAAATTATGAGAAGAATGTTTTTTATCTTATATGCATAAACATATTTTTATGCTATTATAATAACTTATTTCTAAGAAGTTTACATTAAATTAATTCATGTTTATTTTCAAATAAATTCAAATATTTTAAAATTGCATAACGTTTTGAGAAAAAAATATGTTTTTGAAGAAGAAATGATATTTTCCACAATGAATTATGTTTAAGTGTTTTATCAAAATTGTATTCCTTATAATCTGAAACTCAATAAATAGGGTTATATTTTTGTCCCTTTTATTACTATGATTTTATTGTGTTAAATATGGAATGATATTTTTTATGGGTTATGTTATGATGGAATAATGTTAAGAATTTGATTTTTTTTACTGTGTTATGTTATAATGAATGATTTATGATTTAGTGTGACATGCAAAAATTATTTCATTATGAGATGGATGGACCAATATCTCCCTCCATTTCATTGGGTAAAGATTTATATCACATAAGATAGACATAGAAGGAATGGAAAGTAAATCCAGTTCACTAATACATGGCTGGAACATCATATAAACACGGTTCACTAATGGTATTTGTCCACTATGACAATCTTTTACGAAATGAATTGGCTATGATGGAAATCATATTTTGTTCTTGTTTGTTTTACACAATTTCATGTTTGATTCCAATGATATTTTATCATATATAATGTTTCTTTATGATCTGTGACTTACTTACTACCACGATTGATTTCACAACTCATTATTTTGAAATGCAAAAGTTATGTTCATGTTTTTACATTTTCATGATTATGTTATGTATTATGTTTTCCATGATTATCCTTGTTGAGAATTTTATGACACCATTTTCTTATGATTTCTTTTCCCCAGGATATAAAGAATGGTTTTAGGTAGGAAAACAAATGGGGAAGATCATTATTGGATGTGTTAAATATCTTTCACCATGTTAGAAGATTATATTCCATGTTTCCGAACACACTAATGTAATACGGTCTTTAGTTGTATGTTTGTTTCATGTATTTATTATTTTGAAAAAGTAATGTAATGTCCATATATGTTAGTCTTAGATCGTTAGATAACATTCTGCAATGACCTGACCCATACCAGGACTCGAGCCGCAACTACCCCAATCCTGCCTGTATACGTTGGGGGCTGTGGACTAGCATCGAAGGCACATCCATCTAGGAGAGGGCATTGAATATGAAACTGAACACACACATGTATCCAACTCAATGTAAAAGTGTAGAGTAAAATAAATAATGATACAACACTGTTATAAAGGGGAAACAAAGAATATTTGAATCGACCTATTAACAGTACAAGTACAAGAAATGTAAACCTGAAAGAGAAAGGGGGAATATACACACCCAACAAGAAAAGTCCCACAACCCAGAAATATGTGAAAATGTGAAACAACTGGGAGAGTCCAACTTCTGAATCCCAAGCTACGACCACCGCACATGGTCTAAGCACCCCGTATCCCTATGCCCTTCTGATATCATGATCAATATGTCTATCATTTATAAGGGTATACCAAAGGTTGGAAAAGGCCAAGCATGTGTGAGAATGAGAATACTCAGTATGATACCCTAAAGGCTTGAGGGACTAACAAGAGAGATAATTCAGAGGGGAGTAGTAAGAGAGAATAAAGAACAATAAGAGTGAACAAAAAGAGTACAACTCTTCCCAAAAAGAGAGTGAATGTAGAATCATCCAAACACAAGGAGATCAAAATGGTGATAAGATGAACACTATGTAGAATCTATATTACATATAGTATGATATTGGACTCGTACAACCACGGTATTCTTGACACAAAAGCATGTGGAATACCCCGTTCATATTCGTGTCTCTTAGAAGGGAAATAGCCAAACCCATGGGGTGGGAACAAGAAACATGATATATATATATATGGGATCAGAAAAAGATACCAAAATGAGGGAGTAAGTGAATATCCATCTCAATGCTCAGTCCATGATTGTTAGTAGAAAGCATTTCCAAGTAAAGTGATCTGTGATGCCCTGCATCTCGTCACGTTTTCATAAAAGGTACACGTCAAAGGGACTCAAATCACAAGACATCGATAATATACACTTAGGGAAGCCCTGAATCGCCATCTTTGTTTTATGTCACGTCACAAGAATGCTTATAGGTGGGGAAAGTTCCACTCTATATCATGAGTCTATAAAAAAATCAAACCACACCTCGCCACTATTCTGCATAGCTGATAGTCTTCTCCAAACCATCAGGTACTGTGCTACACGACCCGACTAGAGGGTCATCCCGATACCTCCTCTGAGAATACACTCTGGGCCAGCCCAGTATCACCTCGGGGACTACTCTCAGGGTCATCCCAGTATCTGCTCAAGGAATATGCTACCTAGCCCAGTAGAAGGGTCATCCCGTAACTGTACTGTTCATCCATGTTTGATGGTACCTCTTAGAAAGAATTGATGATGTTTAGACATCCCTATTGTATGATACCTCTCAGAAATCATTGTGGAACACTAATCATCTCTACTATTTGGGTCCTCTCAGAAGAATGTTCATGTCATTGTAATCATCCCCCCATCAAGGAACTTTAATCATCCCTGGTTGATGATACCTCTCAGAAAAAATTATCGAGGAACTCTGATCAACCAAGATGGAGGTACCTCTCAGAAAAAGCATCAACAAACTCTGGTCATCTCTGCTGGGGTTACCTTTGGAAAAAAATCACTGAGGAACTCTAGCAATTGATATTGGATGAAACCTCTTGGAAAAGTCATCAATGAACTCTGTCCATCCTTACAAGATGAAACCTCTCAGAAAAATGCAGATGCAGTCATTGGGTGCCACCCTAGATAGGTGTCACACCTGGAACATCTTGAATCGTATCTCTGAAACCACTATAGAGGGAACCATCACATTCTACACCAAAAAACATATCAGTAAAGGCTACTCATATGAAAATGTATGAGTCCTAAATAAGAAGATATGAGATATATAATATTCAGAAGGTGGTACAAGGTGTGTGTGGGACCCACATGATATGTATCCTCGCCTATTCACTAGTCCATGTACCTATCCATACTCAAGTAATAAACTATAAATCAAGTACCCATAGTCGTTCTAGTGTAAACCCATTGTACCTAGTATATCAATCCAAAAAGCGGGCGAGTGCAAATTGCTCGTAAAATTGAAGGGAGAAAATGTACTTTTACTGAAAGACCTCATCAAATGGCACCTAATAACCAAACAGATTACACAGTTGCAATCCTTGGGGAAAATTCACAAGATGGAATATTATTCGCTCTGAATAGACATATGATGGAAAATTTATATGTTGTTGTATTGTTCTTTAATTGCATCACATGGGGCCAACACCTTGTTCCCGAAACAAATTATATGGACCATGCCATTGTGATCTTTTCAGAAAAACACACGGGATCGACTACCCATTCACCCACAATGGATACCACATGAAAAACACACATTCCACCATAACAAATTTGAACCAAGCCTCATGGGATCCGCTCCTCAACTTTTGTTTAAAAAACAACAATTAGTCCAGAAAATTTTTCCGTAGTGTCAGGCTCATGAACACTGCTCACGGATCTCTAAATATGATGTTGTTTGGGAAAATTATTAACAATGAAATATTCCTGACAATAATAATATTATTATTGGGGTGTTTTTGTGGGCCTAATCCATGAACCATAATTTATCATCCAACATTGGTCTTGAATTGACTTTCTTAAGGACATGGTCATGCAGCTACAGACGACACACATATCGAATGTCATACGTAGTAGTTAAGGTGAGTCAAATATTTAAAAATAATAATATCATATTATTTCTCTTGTGATTTGTGGGACCAGATGTTGGGTTGGAGGAAGGTCTTTAGAATCATCATAAAATGAATGTATCATCGATGAGGTCTCACTGCCGCTGACCACACGTCAATCGAACTCTATTTGTGGATGTTTGGACAGTTTTAAGATTTAATAATAATATTGTATCAATTAATATGCAGGTGTCTTATTGACCTGCTTCACGAGTAGGTGAACGGTACCCAAACCTAAGTCTTTAAAAGACTGTGTCTAAGACAGGGTCACATTGCTGCTCATGTTCGTCAATCTGATATCGTATGGAGAAGTTACAATTGAATTAATATTTTGATAATAAAAACATTAAAAACATTAAAATAATATTATTAAATATCATTATTATAAACATTATTCATGTTTAACAAGAAGGATGGAAATGAACAAAAGGACCCTTCCTTTTCCTCACGCATGCAGTGCCACCTCTTTTCTCAAGATTACACTCCACTCTTATCTCCCACGATTTCTCCCCCTCAACATTAATTTTCAGCCACCTTTGAAACCCAAGCTACCATGGGTCATCCGCAACCACCACCGTCAGACAACTGTGCCTCATTTCCACTCAGTCAAATCATTGGATCACCTACCTGTGTTTTCCCACTCACGTAGTCATCTCGACCTCGCCCTCACCCTTGCACTAGAAACCCCCTACTCCATCTTACCTCTTTCATCCGCATCGGACTACACCGACTGAACAGTCATTGCTCTCATGCTATCGCCTCAGCTTCCTCTTCCTACCACCAGACCTCCTCGTTTGGCTTCCTAGAATCTTCTTTTCAGGAGCCACCTGGAACACGATGCCTCAAATATAAAATATCGGTGATGATCTGTTGCATCAAGGATCAATCACAATATAATTGATTTTTGGGTATTCAGAACAAATGTTGACCAGAACATCACAAGGAGGGATTAAACCACAATACACAAGAATTGGAAATTAACCCTAGCCATGTTGGGATTGGTTATGATTCTTAATAGTTCTCACTGTCATAATGAATATTGATAATCTATAACAATAATTAACAAATTGTGGGCTCGTGTGAAGAATGGTAATCGTAAACCAATAAGAAAATTGATACTCTGTGCTTAAATAGTTAAATAATGGAGGTGAAAATCACAAATGACAAGTCCTATATGGAACATGAATCTTCTTTCGATGACGAATTTTCTCTCCAACGGGGAAGGTAAATCTATCGCGGTCATTTTCGTTCGATCCGCCTCAAGCCAAGGGTTCTTGGGATGTTTTCTTCCAGAGAAAATTTATTTTTTCACTAGATAATTGAATGGATTATGGGACCAAACAATTAAATCCTCTTATTTATAAATTCTTATTATGATAAAAGAGTTTTAAATAAAATAATAAAATAGATAATTATTTAATTACTAATTTATTTTCCGATATTGGCTTATAAGCCAAACACTCTACGCCAACAATGTTTATACCATGTCTGGGGTAAGTCCTACGTTCAGAGGTCATCAGTGATCTCATATTTCTTATCTAAGCCCTATTTCATTAGTTAATCAGTTTTGATTTTTTTAATTGATTAAATTAATAATTCAATTTATCTCTATAATGCACCACCAACGAGTGAGGGGTCCCAATGTCCCGTGCTAACTCATTTTATGTCGTGCCTAATGGAAACAGTGTGTTCCGGACCCAACTGTGGTCCTCGATTTCTGATCTGATCAACCATTTAAGATATATACCATTTCGTAGAACTTATTCATATAAAAACAAATAATATTATTATAAAATTAATTATGGGCACACCGAGTCTCCTAATTTCATGCCTTCCCAACACCCACCTCTTGAAATATTCCTAAAAATATTTCTATGTCTTATTAGGATAAAAATTACTCTCTACATTATTACCTCCTTTACGCCTTTCGTCCTCGAAAAAAAATAGTGAAACAACTCAGGATACCGAGCCTGTACTTAGCACTCCTACTCTCAGGGAAACATGTACATTTTCATGTTTCAATGGAATGTGGACAAAATGGATGGTCTAACCTCATAAGGCTTTTTCTAGTTAATGATGTGTATAAAAACACACACGTATCTCCTCCGTTGCGACAAGCGTAAGATGTCATTTACCCACTCTAACTATTTTGGGTAAGGCAAGGCAATATAACACCTCACCATATCCTTGCATAGTCTCAAATGACCTGATCAAACTAGAGGGATAATTTTAATCCCTGGGCAAACCTCTACATCCAATGTCACAACTAGATTCATTGTTTCCTAATGGAACAATGTCTCATTATTCCCTCATTCAAAATATCCACATGGTAAAACACCTAGGGTTATTTGGTCATAGTGGATTTCACACTTGATGGATCACAACCGAGACTCTCTTACCCACTCGATAAGTGAAGGAGTCGGCACCATTGAATATAGAAAATTTTTACCCTCATGTTCCACCTGAGTCAGTTGCAGGGAAGCTAACTGATCTAAGACTTCCTACACTAGGTGAGTCTGGGACTTCCCGCACTTCCTACTTAGGGCATGTGCTACACAACTGCACCATGAGTGCCCAAGTCTAAGGATCTTTTCCATCATGATTACACTGCGCTGTCTGGGGCCCATATGCTGACATTTCTGAGACTAATCACGAGAAGATCTCATATGTTGACTTTTCATCATCAGGTGTCTTCTTTCTGAACAGACATCTCAGCTCTGTTGTGCTCACTACCACTACAATGTGTAAGTCATTATTCTGACATATATGTCACCAACTACAGATCCATCACTCAAGCATATGTGGGGATGCTCAAGGGTACAATGATAGCATTAATCTCTTTTTGGGATCCCTGATCATCCTATTGTGCTTTGAAGTAAAAGGTATAGATCATTTGATTAGAGTAGTGTGCAAGGTCTGTGAACCTAGTCGCATACTTGGTCATTCTCATTCATCCCTATTGTCCCTGTAGGAGCTCCTAAATTCGAACAAACTACATGCAGGATGGGTAGAACACCACAAAAAGCAGCTACTAGAATTTATCCCATGATGGTTCCAACTCATCGTATATCTAAGTAAACAAGCTCCATCAACATCAAACTACACCGGGGAAAAGTTCAACTTCCAATGCCACCGTCTAATCTACCGGTGTCTGTACAAGCCTAAAATGGTGGACCAGTGACTATAGCCAGACATCCCTTTTTAATGGTCTAGCTAACTGTAGAACCTTAGCGGTCTCTATTTCTAGAACATTCAATATGCGCTCAGCTTGCACATTTCCTCATCCTACTCTATTGGTGTTGTCTGCTACTCGATAGGTAGAGGTGTTGTTACCTGCCCACGTGGAGATGGGGGCTCACATAATTAATCCTTAACTAAGGCATCATTTCTCATGGGATCGATGTCAAGAACCATTGGTAGTATCCATGTTGGCTGTCATCACATAGACATATCGAATGTTATCAAGGATTACGGTGGTCGAATAGTATATATATATTCATCAACGAGATTGGGGAGCTGAATCAAAATTAATATTCAATGACATAATCTTATATAATTCATCTACTATTTTTCTTTTCCAATAGTGTCTCAGGGTACCGAGTCGACAAGTAGGTAATTAGGGTCCTAATGAGTTGATATATCAGCCGCTCGTACCATCACTGGACTCTCTAGAGTAAGAGTTTCTCTTGAGACACTTCAACATGATTTCCTTAAACCAAACATTGAACTTTTTAGGGAAATGTATGAAATAAATTAAAAGGGTCGAACAACCTCTGATACCACTATATCATGACTAGTCCCACACTGGGGTTCGAGCATCCACTACCCTAAGCACACCTCTATAGGTTTGGGGATGGCGACTAGCACCCAAGAATGAAAAATTAGGGTTGGCCTTTGCCTATGAAATTGTACACACACAGGAATCCAACTCAATGAAAATGTGCAGTTGAAAAGAAAGCAGGATAAAAAAATTCTATAATAGGGAAACCAACCATATATGAATTGACCTCTTAATAGTAAAGTTACAGGAAATGTAATTCTGAATGAGAAAGGGGATAAATACACACCCAACTGAAAATGTTCCACAACCAGACAACAGGAGAAAATGTACAACAATTGGGAGTGTCTCACACCATAATCCTAGGCTACGACCACCACATGTGGTCCAAGAACCCCATATCACTATGATACTCTAATATCACAATCAACTTGCACATTGTTTGAAAGGGTACACCAAATGTGGGAAAATCCCAAGTAGGGGGAGTGTGAGAATAATCAATAGGATTCCACAAAGGCTCAAGGGAGAAGCAAGAGGCTTACTAAATAGGGGAGCTATATGAGAGAATAATGTAAAATAACAATGAATGGATAGATTATAGATCACCCCAACAATAGAGTGAATGTAGACTCATCCAAACATAATGAGATTAAAACTATGAGAAGAAAAACTCCTGGTAGAATATCCATTATATATAATAGGAGTGTGGACTAGTCCAACCACGAGAATCTAGCCATTAAAAGCAGGTGCCATACCCTATAAATCTTCAACTATCCTAGAAGGTGTGTATCCAAATCCCAAGGAGTGAGCATTGGAAACATGATATATATATATATGTGTGTGTGTGTGTGTGTTTGTGAGTGTGTTTGTGTTCCCAGTCTAAGAAACCCAATCGAGGGAGTAAAGGGATCTATATCACAACTGAGTCCATGAAAGTGAGTAGCCACCAGTTCCATGTAAAACTATATGTGATGCCCGACATCATGTCATATCTATCAAGGAGGAACATGTCAAAGGAGCTCAAATCATCACACTTCAATACTATCCAAATTGGTTGGCTCTGACTCGCTCACATGGTTTTTGGTCGTGTCACAAGAATGCATCTCGGTGGGGAATGATACCCTCTTTCTCCTGAGTCCATAGACAAATCAAACCAAAACTCGCCACTATGCCACATAGTTGGTGGTCTTCTCATCACCATTAGGGACTGCGCTACCCATCCCAACAGGAGGGTCAACCCGATATATCCACAGGGACTACACTCTGGCTCATCCCAGTATCTCATCAGGTACAAATCACTGGGTCATCCCGGTATCTTTTTAGGGACTATGCTATTAGGCCCAGATGGAGGGTCAACCTTGAACTATACTTTTTTATCACTACTATATGGTATCACTAAAGAAGCACTGAGGATCACTGGACATACATGCTGGTTGGTACCTCTTAGAAATCTTGGAGGAAAACTGATCATCCTAGGTGGATTTTGCCTCTCTAAAGAAGAATCGATGAAAACTGATCATCCACAAATCAAAGAACTCTGATCATCCATGGTGGATGGTACCTCTCAGAAAATGTATATAGGAACTATAATCATCCCTATTGGGGGATACCTATAAGAAAATGCATTGACGAACTATGGTCATCACTACTTGGGTTACCTCTTGGAAAAATCATTGTGGAACTCTAGTCATCCCTTCGGGATGGATCCTCTTGAAAAAATCATTGGAGAAATGTAGTCATCCTTGTTGGATGACACCTCTTAGAAAAGTGTCATTGTCGTCATTTGGTGTTGCCCTGGGCAGGCATCACCCTCCGAGCATCTCGAATCGTGTCTCAGAATCCACAATGGAGGGTGTCATCCCATTATAAGAATAAAAATACTCAGGATAAGATACTCAGGATAAGATAATCATAGGCCAATGTCCATGTCAAAAAGAAGATGATATGGGGGATATATGATTCATAAGGTGGTACACAATGTGTGTAGGAACCACACGATGGGTATCCCCACCTCTTCGCCTTTCCCTGTACCTATCCATACATGGGTACTAAACTGCAAATCAAGTACCCCTTGGAATGCTAGTGTACTCCCAGAGTACATGATATCTCTATACAAAAATATGACGACTGTGTAATACTAATTAAATCAAAGGAAAAAATGTATTTTTATTGGAATACCTCCTCATATGGCACCAGATAAACAAACGGATCACACCATTGTGATCCTTAGTGATAAACCCACAAGATTTACTATTCATTCGTTTTGAACATACATCCTATGGAAAAGATATATATTGTTGCATTGCACTTGAATGGAATCATGTGGGACCCATGTAATTTTCCTAAAACAAATTTTATGGATCCAACTAGTGAGATCCTCTTTGAAAAGCATACATAATAGACTACCCGTCCACCCAGAATGGATACCTGCTGAAAAAGATGCATTCCACCCTAACAAATGTGAACCAGGACTTCTGGGTCTGCATCTCAACATTGGTTCAAACACATGTAATTAATTCAGATAATTATTCCTCAATGTCAGGGTCATGACACAACTGACGGATTTTCAATCCAATGTTGTATGGGAGAGTTACGACTGATGTAATATTCTACAATAATAATAATATTATTATTTTGGTTTTTTGTAGGGCCGGATCCACAAACATGAATTTAACATCCAACATTGGTATTGAATTGAACTTCTTAAGAACTGGCTCACGCTGCCACATATGGCACACCAATCAGATGTCATACATAAGACTGAGGGTGAGTCAATGATTTAGAAATAATAATAACGTATTATTTCACGGCTGTTTTGTGGGCCTGAATCTCATGTTGGAGGAAGGTATCCAACATCATCTTAAAATGATCGTATCATTGATGAGGTTACACTACTGCTGACCACACGTCAATTAGACGCCCTATGAGAATGTTAATATAATTTAATTATTTAATAATAATATTATATACATTAATTTATCGCTGATTTGTTAGATCGTGTCACAATTCGGTGAATTGTTCCTAATCTTAGTCATAAAAAGGCTGCATCTAAGACAGGGTAACATTGCGTCTAATGGTTCATCAATCTGATATAAAACAGAGAAGTTACAAACAAATTACTATTTTGATAATAAAAGCATTATTATTATTATTTTATTAATAAATTTAATTATTTTAATCATTATTTATGTTTAAAAAGGTCAAGGAGATCACACAAATTGGACCTTCCTTTGACTCACACATGATGCTCCACCTATTTTTTTAGGATTACTCCGAACGATTTCTCCTCTCTTATCTCCCCACAATTTATCCACCTCAACCCTAATTTTCATCTCCCGTTGAAACCCTAGATGCCATGGGTCAACAAACGCTGCCTCTAAATAGTTACACCTCATGTACACTCAGTCTTATCATCGGAGTGCTGAACCAGCTGCCCACCTACGATGTCCTACTCACGTCGTCATCCCGGCCACACCCTCGCACCAGTCGCCCACAACTCCGTCCTTCAACCTTCATTTCTGCCACACTTCCTAGACTGAACTATCAAAACAATTACATCGTCTACCTGAACTCTTCCTCATTCCTCTAGACCACCTCTTTCGGCCTCCAAAAATCGTCTCGTTGGGAGCCCCCTGGCATGTGATGCCTCAATGTCAGCCTTCCCTCATTCGAGGGACCGCATCGCACTACCTATTGTTGGTCAACCATGATCACGCCACTCTTTCCTGAGTTTACAACATCTCTAGTGAAAAACCACACTTTTCCATGATGATCTGTGGGAATAATCCTTAAATTTGAACACGAATCTATTTCGGTTCAATCGCCACTACATCACAACATTAACTCTAAACTCACAATGATGTTCTGTTGCGTTAAGTATCAATCACACAATAATTGATAATTTGGTATCCAAAAAAAAATGATGATACGAACATCATAAAGAGGGTGAAAACCACACCACACAAGTATTGAAAACAAACCCTAGTCGTGTCTAGATTGGTTATGATTATTCAATGTTCTCATAGTCAGAATGATGATTGAAAATATATAACAATAATTAACAAACTATGGGCTCGTGGGAAGAATGATAATCATGAATCAATAAGAATATTTATATTACATTCAAAAACAGTTATATCATGGTGGAAAAAATTAAAAACGATAAGTACTTCCTGGAACATGAATCAAATTTCGATGAAGAACGCAATCGCCAATGAATGAAGAAGATCTGTTACATTCGTTGTCATTCGATCCGCCTAGTGCAAAGGGTTGTTATTTCATTGTTATTCTTCAAGTATGAGTTCATCTAGATAAGATTTATGTTTTTTCAAGAGAATTTCAAGGATTATGATGATGAACCCTTAAATCATCATATTTATAACCTCTTATTAGGTTAAAAAAAAATTAATCAAATATTAACATAAATAATCATTTAATAATTTAATTATTTTGCAACAATGGTGCAGAATCCATACCGTCAACGCCGACAAAGGTTATACCCCACCTTCAGAAAATCCTACATTCCATGCTTATCAGTGGTCTCAGATTTCTCATTTGTTCTTTTGTCCAAGATTTATTCAAGTTTTAGTTTTGAAATTAATAAATTAATAATTTAATTTATCCATTTAACACACTTCCAATTATAGATGGGTCCCAAAATCCCCTGACAACTTATTTAATTTCACTTCTATAGGTGACATCGCATTCCAGACCAAACTGTGGTCGTGGATTTCTGATATGATCATCCTTTTAAGAGATATCCTATTTTTGTGATGTTAATAGTATAAAAACATTTAATATTTTTTTAAAATTAATTACGGGAACACCAGGTCTTGGAATTGCATGACTTCTCAGTTCCCAGCTCTGAAAGTATTCTAAAAAATATTTCAAAGTCTAATTAGGAAAAACCAGGGTCTCTACACTTTCTCCCTGCGTTTTCACAAATACATCCTCCTAAAACTCTATAGAATGATAAGTAATATATGCTAATATATTTAATTTTTAAATTTAAATGGAATTATTTTAATGATTGTAATATTATCTATCTATAATATCATTATTTTTTCTCTATATTTTCTAATATTTTATACATGATTCAATTGAATATTAATTAATTCATTATGAGATACATTTGAGATTTTAATGTTTTATTTATTTTTATATATGTAATGAATTTTTATCAATATAGTAGAAATCATGGAAATGAAACTCAAAAAATTTAAATTATTCCAAAACGTGACGTGACATGGTGTGATACTAGAAAATCAAGATGGCACCAAGACCAAAAAGCTATCAAACCTATCAAATTTTCATACAGATAGTGACTTTCTATTGTATAAAATTGACACAGGATGCTTTAGAGTCTTAGAAATATTGATTCGTGATGAAAATTATATCCCAAGGCTAGATAATGGGATTCCATATTTTGAATTAACATAATGAAAAGTAATGATTAAATGTTGTGAAGTAGTAAGTAAAAAATATATTTTTTCCATGTTCTAGATACATTCATGGCATAACTACAATTGTCACACAATGATTCATGGTGGAAAATCCAATATATTAAAAATTTTATATAGAATTCAATGGATACTAATTAGAAATTATTCAAATGGCCATAAGACAATGATATTTTTCCCAAAAACCCAATAGATGACTAGAAGGAATAAAAATATGGGTTTTGGACAACTAAATATAATTTTATTTGAGGAGTATAGAATTCAAAAATAAGAATATTTTTCTAGGGTTCTGAACCACACTTCATTATATGTAGTTTTTTTCTTTTTATTGTTTAATTATTCGTATTTAAATATTTATTTATTCTTAGTTTTATTATATTCAATTCTATTTATTCTCCCGTATCTATTCTCTCCTATAAAATTTTTGGTTAATTTTTCATAGATGATCACCCAATGATGATGGAATAATATCATATTGGGGGAGTGGTATCAGATAAACTTTGGGATTACCAATTATTTTTACTTGTTTTATCCAATATGAAATGATTATATTCAATTTTTAGTTTTTTAATTATAATTAATCATATCTATTATTTAATTATTAACTATGGGAAATTTGTGGTATCTGAGACCAATCATGTTAAAGGAAATTAAATCATGACCACTAAATTGGATTATTCTTATTCTTTTGTGATATAATAATAATAAATCATGGAATTTTAATTCATCTTTCCTTTAAGAATTATGATTCTATGGTAAATTTATATATATTTAAAATTTCTTTTATCGATAAATTTAGTTTATTTCAAAGAAGAGGAGTATTATTGATTTGAATTGTAGTAAAGGTTTTGTTTTAGAAAAACCACCATGGAACAAATTACTATATCATATTATTTTTTAATATTGATTATTTCATTTAAATTCCTTAATTAATTTAAATTAAATCAATTAACATTTGGATGACCCAAAATTTGCTCAAGAGTTTCCATAGCTGCATTCCCTGGTCTCTGTGGGATGGTCCATTTACTATTTTATTATTACACAATCATATATAGTATAGTTTAGAAAATTATAATTTTATTATTTTATCATGTATTGAGGATTTAAGATAAAATTATTAATATATCAATGAATCAATATCCCTCCTATCCATTAAGAAATGAAAACATTACTCATGCTATGTGAAATCTACCACAACCATGAATGATGCATTTCATTTTTCATGACTATAATAACATAATGTTTATATGAATGTATTTAATGAACACAATATAAATTTGTGACATGGCTAATATTATATAATTATAAATTCTTAAAACACTAATATCTATCCGTTAATTTGTGTAGAACATTTTGTTTATTAAAAATTGTGGAAATAATCTCATCATAGAACTCATCTTCAAAAATGAAAACAAAAACTCTCATGGAATAAATTTATAACTTTAAAAAATAAAATGGAATAACTATTTTTAACATTAAATAATATATTAATTTTGAACATATTATCAATGTATGCGGATGGAATCTTCTATTAAATACATGTGTGAAGCAATCAAACTCAATATCATTCGATAATAAAAGTAAAAAACTATTATCTAATAAAGGTATAATGAGTTTCAATAAATATTTAGTATACAAGATAATATAATGTAATAAGTTATTATAGTAATTAATTAGGATTTTTATCTTATTTTATATGACTCTATATCATGTTTTCTAAATGGGAATCCTAAGAAATACATTTTTCATCCCAAATATCATTTCTTTGAGACATAGTCCTTTTTCACCACATGGTTTATTTTTTTGATCGAATATTCTACCATATAAATGTATTTATTAATAATATCCCTAAAATTAATTTGTCTTACAAATATTTATAATCTTTTATCCTTATATTTAATTTTTATTCAAAAGATATGAAAATCATAAGGGGTTTTCTTGACTCTTCTCATTAACATATGTCATAATCATTACTATTTAACTATGGTTTTAAAGGATTGTTTTATTCTATAATAGGGTGATATAATAATATATTTACTCCTCTTTTGTGGGGATTTTTCCTCCTTACATTACTTTATACTTCATATAAGTATTTATTTATTTATAGAAATATTAATTATTTGATAATAATTACCAATCACTCAAAATAGATCATTCTATTCTATGAATATATTGATTAAATTATGTTTATACCATATTATTTGGACACTAAATTCAATATTTTTAATCTCATCATCATAATTATCATAATTGTTTTCAAAAATAAGGTTTATTTCCCTTTTAATGATACAGGTTGTAATAAATATATTTAAAAAACTATGATGGAATTTTATTTCATGGTCGTCTCTTTTATCGATCACTAAAAATTTATTGAATTAATTATTAATTATTTTGAATATTCTCTCATTGGAATACATTTTATAGTGATTTTTATACATTATTCATCCAATAGTATTTGGTTTGAAGGTGAAAGGTAACTATCATTTTATGAAAATTATAATGTTGTTTTCTGAAACCCCTTTTAAAAATTTTCCCTTATTTTACCATCTAAATTTAAAAACCAATAACTTGTGGTTTATATTAATTTTCACACTCTATATTATCTTATTATATTACTTATTTTATGAGATATTATTTTTTTCTGCTAAAATAATTTTGATTCAACTTTTTATTGTATAGTACATAACTGGTTTTTTATATGTGTTATTAATGCTATGATAAAAAGTTAATATTATTCATCATAGATGCATATGTATTATAATTATTTGGTGAATTGGGTCCCATATATCCTTAAGTATTACTGTTAAAATATTTATATCTCATGAAAAAATAAATATTGGGTGTGGAGGTAATTTCGTTATTGTTGTTTATAGGATTGAGTGTATAAAAACTTATGTTCTTCACTGTCCATAAGCTAATGTGTAAAGATGATTTTGTCCATCATTATTCAAAATAACATTCTGGGTCCTGAAATAATTTTTAATATTTCATAATGTTAAAATTCCACTTGACTATGAATATACACCATTTTTTTCTTATGATCCTTTTTTCTACTTTAGAGATCATATATATTTTCTCATGATTGTGTACAATTATTCCACGGTATATGTTGAATCAATTGAGGTTAAATAATATTCAATCATACTTTATAAACCATTGTAATTAGTTAAGGTTACTTTTTACCAAATATTTTTCACATGTTTTAGTTTCAAATATTATTATCATTTGGCCCTTGATAACATATTGATATGTTTTTGCCTTACTAATAATTTTAGATTATGCCTTCTTCTATTTTAAAATTACAAAAGATATTGTATAAATTATTTTTTTATAAGGAATCCTCATGTAGAGAACTTTTTGTGTGTATTTATGAAATAATGTATGATAACATTTTCATGTAGATGAAATCTAAGGATAATAAATAATTTGTATTTTTTTTTGTTTTCCAATTTGTGATATATAATGTTAACTTCTCAGATGATATGTATAATTATGTAACTATTTTCCGATCATACCTATTTTTATCAATGATAATAATTATATTTTAGTAGGTTTTCACCAGATCATGGCTTTTGAATCTAGGGAATATGAGTTTGTTTTATGGATGAGTTTAGTTATTTTGGTAATTATCACTAGAAATAAATATATAACGCTTAAAAAAATTCTAGTTAAAAAAACAAGAAAAATATATTTATAAATTAAATAGGTTCTTATTTCTAGTAATGAAATCCATATATCTAAAAAAATTTGATACAAGCTATATAAAATACATATAGAGGAGTAATGATTTGGAAAAAAAAATTGATTTTGATCTAGATCTTAAATCGATAAATAACATGATACTTAACTATATACCTTATTTGACACTCTTATGGGATGATTTTTTTTATTAATTCACATTCTCTTAACAAACCAATAAAAAGGATAACCTTTGGATGTTGTAGCAAATTTAGAGGACCTAATTATAAAATGATGGTGGATAACCTTGTTTGAAACATTGAGATTCATAAATTGAGGAATTCATGTACTTAATGACTTACTCCATATATGATCATATTTTTCATTTTATTATATTATTAATTTATGTACTATCATCATTAATATTAATTTATTTTAGTTAATAGTTGGTTTTAGGAGGAAACTATCATCATTCAAGCCGTTATAAAACATAAACAATTATCCATTACTTGGGTTTTGAATCAATTAACGGTTGGAAAATATATCCATATAAAAGAAAACATGTTGTTTTAATTCATCAAGCCTGAAAAATTCTTTTCTTCCATCATCAAATTGGATATTTTAGTAGATAAACTTTTTTCCATTTTTTTATATCATATTAAATTCATGGTATACCATTGAAAATGCATTCAAATTTATTAGTCCCTAATAAACCAAATTTTGTAAAAAATATTGAGTTAAATGGAAATTTTAAAAAATAAATATTTAGAATGAATAATGTATTTTACAATTCTTACACAAGATATTGAGTACTACATCACATTACAAATTAAATATTGAGTGTTCTATATATTTTAGATAACATTATATTTTTCATCAATGATTATTAATTAAAATATCAAGAATGTATTTTATTTGGAATGGATAATGTAGAAACCGTGGATTTAGAATATATTTTAATTCTTAAGGAAAAACCTCATTAAATTTTTTGGACTATTTTTTATTATTTTATATGAATAAATCATCAGTTTGAAATAAGATATACAATATATGATTAAAACTGAAAACAGATTATTTAATAATATATAACCATATAATTAGTTTACATTAATATATTTATTATATTACATGGATTGTAACATTCAATTCATGATTACATATTTTAAAAAAACATAAATAAAAAGGATAATAAATAAAAAAAGATTAATATCATTATAACTATAAAATACTGTATAGTGTATTCAACCATATAGATCACCATTAGTATTACTAAACCTATAATCATAAAAAATAAACATAAAGGGCAATTCAAGATGTGAAATATTAAATGAAAATTAATCAAAGGAAAATTTTAATTTAAGAGGTTTAATTGAGATGAATTTAATTGGAGTAATGGTTATAACATAACACTTGTAAAATGAAATATGTTCCTTTTAAATATGGTTGTTGGAAAATTATATAATTTTATATAATTTATCTGAAAGGTATAGTAATTTATTTTTTTTAGTAAAAAATTTTAAATATTATAATTAATAAATTGTAAATATTGAAACAATAATATAATATTAAATTAATATATTTATTTATAAAAATATGTATATGAATTACATTTAGTAATTATTAATGTAAGAAATTATTTATTTAACTAATTCAAATTTACATTTTAACATCAAATTATTGATTAAATTAAATGTTTATGATATAAATAAATAAATTTATTAATTTTCTGTAAATATTATAGAAATGTAACATTTTTCAAGGAATTGTTTTTTATATTGTTAAGTGTCTTCTCATGATAAAATTAATCAATACAAAAGATTTTTGTTAAATAAAATTTACAACATATTAAAATTAGTAATCTAAAATTCATTAAATTTCTAATCATAGTGACTTATGATGAATAAATTCAATTTTTTGTTTTAAAAAATCCATTATTTATATAAAAATTTTATAGGTTATGTGCATATATATTAAAATTAATTCCCTCTAGATATTAATTCCAATTATTATTTTTCATTTTTTAATAAGATTATTATAAATTGTTAACAAGCTAGCTATCATTTATTAGTATAAAATTATTTTACCCAATAAATGTTAGTTTAAATGCTATAAAATTATTTTTCATATAAATTTATTTTTATATGTGTTGTATATTTTCATTTTAATGAAAAAATAGATTTCACTGAACTTATATATATAATAACATATTTCAATGCAGAAAAATGGAGTAACACTCGTTTAATTAATAATTAATTAAAAATATGAATAAGAATAGTATAAAATTAAATGGTTAATATTGTATAATTTTTTTCTACATATATATTGTTCTAATTTAAAATAAATTTTTTGAAAATTAACCAATAGATATAAATTACATGATGTCCATATTTTGTATGAACGTAATGAAATTTTTTAATGTAGGGATATGAAATAAATTTTTTAAAAACATCATTAATGTATTAAATATTTCATCATGGATAATGGGTAAGAGGGTAGTATATAATGGATCATATTTTACAAAATCAATTTGACTCTTATACCAAATATAATAAATTTTTTAGGAGAAAAAATAACACATGATTGGACCACCAATATTTTCACACCTAAAACCCAAGTGATCCAATATTTACCCTTCACCTATCATTATTTTTTTATGAAATGCCCCCTTTAACCTGTAAAATAATTTCACATAAACATAAATCACACCAAACATATCCTTGGAAAGAAACATTATCTTATACCCATTTTATATAATCAAGAACCCTATCATTATTTATTTAACCTATTTTTATAAAACATTATTTCAATTATTCCATTACATTGATGTTTTTAAAGATATGGTTTATGTATTCAATATAACTATTACTCACTCCATTAACATGTATTTCCTATTATTTTCATACAACCTAGTCCAATCCTATTCTGAAAATAGAAATATAATTAAATTAATAGTAATATTTTATTGAAATATTCTTATTTCTCATTAATAAACATTATTTATCTCCCTACCATCCATTGGTAAACCAAATCAGCACTCATGTTTCTTAAAAACAACCATATCCATGAATGCTATACAAAATATTTCATCACTTTCTTACATGAATGGTTACAAAAATATATTTAGTCAAAAAACATATTTATTATAATATTAAAAATATTTAAAGTTAATTCCGTATTTCATTAATATATAATACATTGATAATGTATAAATTCTTTTCAAAAAAATTTACAAATGAAAAATCATCATCTATTTCGTCATCAAGATTAGTAAATAAAAATATCATCAAATCAAATAATAATATTATAAATCAGTATATAAATTATATTCCAATAACTTATAATAATATAAGAATTATGTACTTGGTATCAAATATGTGGGTCGACATCAAAATTAGAAAACATGTGCAATGAAATCATAATCACTAATATATGATGATGAAAATAAATAAAAACTAAATAATAAATGCATAATTAATGATTTTAATTAAGGAATATAAATGAAAATATATTTATTGAAGGTTATTTAACTATGTAACATATAATTTAATGTTTATTATAATATAGTTTGGAGTATGTAAAACCCATCAAGAGTCCATGGTAAGGGTTTTCTTGTCCTTATTTTATCTTTTTAAGAAATAATGAAATTTTAACACATTTTTAATTGTATATAATATATATATATATTTCTATGTGGGAGGATTTTATCATAATTTTTCTAATTTAATTTGGTTTCAAAATCCAGTTCATTTAATCTCATTAAATATCATTTATATCAAAAGGTTAGAAATGTTTTAAGGGTTTTTCTTCACTCAACACCATTCATTGGGTCACACTACTTACTATTTAATTGTGGTTATACATTTTTTATTATTATATCCAATTATGATATTATAATTTATTTCTTCTTTTATTACTGATTAATTTACATATTTGTGTCAAATTATGCTTCTGGGATTTTATTTTTATTTATAAAAATATGTCATTTTTAGAATAATTCTCATACACTCTAAAAAACAATTTATGTTACATGCACATATTATTTATTTTAATATTCTAATTTATAACATAGAACCCTAAATATTTATTATGTCATGTGATCTTCATATTTCTCTTTACATATCTTCAAAAATAATTTTTCCTTTTCATTATCTGATATTGGTTTCAGTAATGGTATTTTATATTCTCAAAAAAGTATTTTATTTCATTTTCATATCAGTTATTTCCAAATACACTTTTATTTATATAACCCTAATTTAATGTTAATGTGATAATATCATGATTTATTTTAACTTTATTTTGAATAATTTTCCCTCCCTAAAAATGAGTTTCAAAAGTGATTTGTATCATTTTTTTGATAATGATAAAAATATATTTTTTAAACTATTTTTTGACTCCAGTTCAATTTAGCTCACTATCATCAACTCGATGGTATATTATAGAATTATTTTCATGAACACTCTCTATATTGTTTTATGATATTACATATTATAAAATATATAATATTTGTATCAAATAGTCTACTCTTGATTTAATATTTTATACCATTTTGATAACATTTTCATTCTATAGGTTCTTAATGATATGACATATGATTGATTTTTTTGGGATAAATCTACACACATAAAAATATTATAATATCCTTTTCTTATAACTATTCCTATTTTCTATTTTTGTCGGCATATTTTATGATTTATAGCTTGGGATAGAGGTCTCATTATTACATACTCTTATTACATGTTATATGTTTTATATAATGAGGTTTCAAGCCCTTATATAATTCCTTATAGACAATGAACATCACCCAATAATCATTATTATATTATATTTCTCCAAAACTCATGATTTCCCACATACATATGATTTAACCATAGATGATATATTGATCTGTTTTATCCTTAATGAGTTTTTTATGTCACCTTTTATTTAATTTTCCACTTCCATTGAAATTTATATGTTGTATAATGTTTGTAAAAAAGTACAGTGTGGGGAATATTTCCGAGACATTGAATAAGTAATGTGTAATAATATATTCATGTAGCTCACCACAAAAGGTACTATTATTTTGGGTTTTGTGATTATATATGATCAATTGAGGGATACAATTTTTAATTAATGAGATGATTGGTAAAATAATGTATGTTTATTTTTCTAACCCCATGTGGTAAAAAACTAGTAATTAATGTATGTGTTTTTATAAATATTTAATGTGTTGGGGTTTGGGTCCTATAATATATATTCTGACAAAATTCTTTACCAGCTTACACATTATTAATTTCGTCTTATTCAAACTTATAATTTTCTTGAAACATTACATTTCCATCAAATATTGATTAATACACACTCAACAAAAGTTATATTCAAAAATTTTAATTTTGGAATATAAGTGTTTATGTTTTAAAGGATCACTCCTTTAATAATTCTATATAATTTCATCTAGTCATAAATAAGAAAAATAAATCTCTTTTACATAATATTTATTAATCATTATGATATCAGAAATTTAAACATCATCATATTAATTTTCATGTTCCATGCGTAATGGTAATATCTCTCTTCAACATATTATGTATCATCCAGTTGATTATTTAAATAAACTCTTAATTGATTCCTCATTATTTTCTATGTTAAAAATTAAATAACTTACATTAGTCATACACTTCAATTAAGTAAAAAATACACAAGTAAAATTTTAAATCACTAAACATAAAAAACCATTCATGGGAGCTCCGTGACTGTCCTAAAAAATCCTGGGAACAACCAATATATTTCAAAATTTTATGAATTTTTATCAATATTTTTGGTAACATAAAATGACATTAAAAAAACATCTTACTCATTTTGGGATCATGTAACATTCCTTAATTCCTTACATTCTCATTGATAAAAATAAAACAACAACAAAAAGTGAATTAAACCCCATAACAATAGGTACATGTCATGCAAAATCATAAAACATATTCTAGTTACGAGGATTAAAATGATTAGTTATATTTTTGAACACTTATATAAAGATACCCATTCTTATATTTCACACAATACATTGTCACCCAGATAACACATGATATAACTTGGATCAACTATCCTCATACTAGCATGGAATTGTAAACCTGATACTACAATCATATTCAACCTAAAGAGGAATAAATTATATAAGTAGAGAAAAATAACTAAAACGTAATTATCATATGATGTAAAATACAATAATTAAAAAATCAAGAATAAATTGAAACTGATTTCAATCATTTCCCTTATTTACTATCTATGTAATATTGTACAATTAATCACTAAGAATTGGTACAATCACCTCATGGTTGAAAAATAAAAAATAGTGAATGGAAAAACAAGATCCCCCATTAGTAAATAAGAATTGTAAAACAAGCATCAATTTTGAATAATTAATCAATTTATTTATATTTTTTTAAATATCTTAGAAGAGTTCTAAATAAAAAGTACCTTGTACAGTGTACTCTATAGCTAATGGGAACCCACCCAATGTCTAATTGGTGGTCATTGAAATTCACATGACCACTTTCCCCTATTTACTCAACGAAATACCAATTACCATCCCTTATTGTACATTTTTCCCACTATATTCCATGTATATATACTAGTATATATTATCCGTTATTAAACCAAACCTATAGACCCTTCATGACCATTAAAATAGTAAATCCACACAAAAACACACACATATGTGCCACTCCAAATCTCAAATTCTCCCATCCATGAAAATGATACATTAAAAATCTATTATTTATTTATAATAATACAATATAAATTATATCTATAAAATTATTAATAATAATGACAAATAAGAGTAAAACTAACAAAAGTAACCACCATCACAAAAATATAAAACTTCAAAGTGTCATAAAACTAAATGATAAACTATCAATATGAAGAATAATAGAATACTTTAAATACATGTGGATACATTTATTCAAATATTTGTCATTCCCCTTAATGATTCAATGAAAGGGTGAAAATAATTAGTGAATAAATTTCTTTTATATTCAAAAAATAATTATCAATCATCACTAGTTATGATGATTAACTTATTTATTATTTTATATTCCACATTTTATGATAAATTGTTTTGATTAGTTTTATAACTAAATTTGTAACCCTAAATTTTAGAGAAATCAAAAAATGGTCCTAGTTATTTAATAGATGTAAAATCAAATATGAAGGACTATATAAATTTCATGATCTACAAAACTCTAGATCACATGATCCATTATAAACATCATAAATATACATGAAAATGGTATGTCCATGAATTCATCAAACAATTAAATTTTATTTATATTATATAACATGTTCTCAATAAATTTTAATTAGATAACCTAAACGATAAAAGAATATGGCTCTTATATATATATAATTTATTTATTAGATGATTTCCAAATCAATTCCTATTCAGTAGACTATAGTATTTTGTAAAATATCCACTGAAATAATTTTGTAACAACGTAAAATATTAATTATGTCTTCACTAAGTAGTCTTGAAAAATTATTATACATATAAATAATAATCAGTATGAAATTTCATTGAACATCACTAAACACATAATGGAGGTCCTCATCATCAAAAAGAGTGACTTAATTCTTCAAATAAAAGTATCATAACCCTTAGAAATGTATTACTGAAGACCCTCTCTACTCATTAATTATATCTAGAGTCTTCATCCTCTTCCTCCATTATTTCACATTAGTGATTTTTTAACACACATTATAATGACCCCAAATTTTAAATATTAAAATTTCACTTTTAGATGAATATACTTATAATATTAAATAATATAATAAAACTAATGGAAAACATAATACATATGTAAATATATTTACTATAATATTTTATAATTTTTATCAAGATTATAAATATATATAATAAAATTGATAATATTAAAATGGGCCAAGAAATTGAGGAAAATAAAATATCTAAAAACTAGAAATTGGGATCACTCTCTTCACATAGAATAATCACACTCACAAATAGATCTTCCAAAATTAAATAAAAAAATAGTAGTTTAAGCTATATTTTTTAAATGAATAATAAAAAATTTAGGAATATTGATGTGAGTGATTAAGGACATAAATTTGTGGTATTTAATGATGTTATATAAACTATATAATCCTTGAAATAGTTATTTGACCATTATAAATATTAAACATAAGGTTTCTAATAATAACATGACTATTATAATAGTAATGTTGATGGTGGAAAAGTGATAGAATCTACTATGTATAATATGGAATAAATTATATTAAATTTATATAAAGATAATATAAAATGAAAGAGTTAAGTATGATGAATATAATTTAATACATAAAAACCCAAATTTTTTTTTTGGAAAAAAAATATTTATATATATATATATTTAATTAAAAATATATTTTTTAAGGTAAATTTTTGGGTTTAAATTATGTTTTTAATATAAAAATTGTATGATTATTCAAATATTTTTTAATGATGAATAATAATATGATTTTATTAATTAATAATTTTTTTTTGAGGTTCATAAATTTGGCTGGTTCATAAAAAAGAGAATAGTGTTATAAATAAAAAATTAAATTTAAAGTTAATTTTAATCACATTAAAAAAATTATTTTATAAAAAATTGGTGACATTATCATAATTATTAAATAAAAAATATCATATGTTAATTATTTTGTTTTGTTTTAAATTGAAATTTATGTGAATTTTAAAAATATGGAAAATATTGTATTTCACATTATAAGTAAAATGAATGTTCTGTGGGATTAATTGATGTGTCAAAAATAGAAAATTTAAAATTTGGGATAACGATTCATGTTAGAAAAAAAAATTATTTCTCATATTTCTCAAATGATTTCGTGTTATTCAATTTAACCATGAAAATCATATTAAAAAACTTTAAATGCTACCTTATTCATTTAAAATCACTGATTTGATCCACCCTCTACAGGCATGTTGTGGATACAATGAAGTAATTTATGAATCTTATTGATCATAGAAAAATTATCCATAACTATTGGAAAATGTACGACCATTTCTTGGGTGTTATCATTATATATAGATGTACATTATTACATCCCATTGATTGTGTGATGAATGTAAACATGATAGGAAGTGATGGATTGATCATACCACGTTCATTATTTATATTATATCCATAAATGAAATAATGTATAAAAAAGAATATATCCTCTGTGTGAATTTTTTAATTGATGGATAGTTCTATTATTGAGTTTAAAATGATCTTTTATAACTATGTTATATTTTCCAAAATTTGACCTCAGTTCCAAGAAAGTAAACGAACCTACATTTTAGACCCTTGTACACACTTATGAATTTTTTAATGCAGAAATATATTTCATAAATATTTGATCACAAAATTATAACCTATTAATATGTTACATGATAATGTGAAATCCATTAATTTGTCTTGTATTCACCATTAATTATTTAATGAACCATGAATGTATTATGTTTTTTTAAAAAAATTATATTTTCAGAAATTCAATTTTATGATAAAAAATTTTCAATACCGGGATAAATAAGTTTAATAATAATTTTTATAAACATGCATAATATATATGAATTATTGTTTTTCCTATGATGGATTATTCTCAGACATTTATAGACTTCCAAAAAAGGGGCACACTTTGTCCTAGACACATATTCATCAAAATTGTTGGAACTTGTGGATAAAATTTGTGTGAGAACCATATGAACTTATGTCAATATAAAGAGTCCAAACCACAGAACCATAATAGAATCTAGTAACCCATCATTTCCACTAAGGATATAAGTAATTGAATAAATAAAACTATTTCCAAAATACATACAATATGTAATATAATCCATTTATCTTATGATATATTAGAAAGAATGATTCTCATATTTTTCATAATAACATTGTTGCTTGATACATTTGGTGACCTTACCAAATAAACATACCATATTGTAATCTATCCATGGATTTAATAAAGGTAGTAATATCCTTGTCAACTAGGTACTATGTGATGTATCTTCCTCATCTCAGAGGTGGAAAATTAAATCCAGATCACTCAACTAATGCCATACAACAAATGACACACCCAACACAATCTAGCTTACTACGACTTCCATGTCATGGTTTTTATTTCATTGACGTACAATTTGAAATGGTACATATAGTGTAATTATTTGAATATTATATTCCAATAATCATGTTTGTAGGTAGGAAGAACCACTATAACCTAAAACATGTCGTGTTTCTATTATTAGGTCATTCCTCATAATCTCATTTACCCGAGTTCACTAAGTGTAAACTTATTGGTAAGAAGTCTTAGTTATTAAGAGCCCCCATCACCTAATAGAAAGTCATTATATATTTATGGTCAGTATAATGTTTCTATAACATAGGAAATATATTTTATATTGTAGTTATAGTATCTATAGGATTACATTATAGGTGTAAATTATTTTTCCCTTTCGATACAACATGAGATCTAAGGGAATTACCATATAAATAGGTGATAACAATGTATCTTCACAATTATGAAAAGAATAAAAACTAGTATATATAAAAAATAACAGATTTAATTATAATTAATGTTGATAAAATATTTGGGTCTAGGAAACCCACTAACAACACTCCAACATGCACATTATACAAATACTAATAATGTTCTAACTACAGGCTCTGACAAATGAATCATCGTTATACTACGATATAGATTTATTTAAGGGTTATTCCATATTATACACTATAGATAGTCTTACAACCACCACCTAACCTATATAAATAAAACGAATGATGAAATGAAACATATAATATATATACTATGTCCTCTCGTGTGAATTGGGCTCCTTGGAAAGATCCAATGCTGTAATATACTAATAGTACATTGATATAATGTATGAATTGTTGTTTATAATTACAAGCACATAAGTAAGGTTTTATATCTAAACCACTTCTATAGCTACATTAGAATCTACTATATATGCTGATTCATCTATAGAATTAATAACCATTGACTGATTTGGGATCCTCTATCACATTGTAACACCATTGGGGAAAAATACATATCCAGACTTTAATTTCTGACAAATATGATAAATTTGAAAGATAGTATCAGTGTATCCCCTAAATTCTTGTTCATAATATTCTTTATTCAATTGGAATATTTAATTTTTACATCTCATGTACAATTGGATATTTCTAAAAATGTTATAATATAACTCTCTTATATTTGTTTTATATCTTCCCACAACTATCAAATATCAGACAATATCAACCCTAGTACATAGAATAAAAAAAAGATAAATCCCACTATTGAATAAAAATGGATTATGGTCATTGTACCAATCTACTCCAATTCACGTGGGAGAATTTCCCTAGAGACATTAATTACATGTCACACTAGAAATATTACTTTATTTGATTTCTCTATATTTTACCTTTTGAGTTCCTTTTCAATATATTTACATTTAATTATACCAAGATTCTTCTGAAATGTACCCCAATATATATTTTTACCTAGAACATGTGTTTCATTACCTAATTTTTTAAAGGAAAATCATTCATTTCACCATGTCTTGAATGACAGTGATACTTTAACTAAGGTTTCCGATAACAATAAATCATAAACTTATAATAGTACCAAAATTATGGAACATGAACTATACTTTTTATAGAAACATGGTTCACATTCATTCTTAATGAAAACAATTTTTCTTATTACCTCAACAAAATTATCATTTAGTGATTGTAAGGAATACATTGGTCCATAAAATATCTCTGATTCTTGCATAATTTATTGGAACTCCTTGAAATAATTTTACCATTGGGTTTTTATATTGACATATTCCACCAACATAAAATTTTTAGAGTTTAATAACCTTGAAACACCTTTATTCCCACAGTTTCAGAATTTGGGTATTACCCCCAATGTTGTGGGTATAGCCTATACCGACAGTTTTGAGAACGGTGGCCAGTTATGGTGTCAGTATAGGCATAAGTCACAGTTTGTATAGAAACCATGGTTATAGGTCACATGGATTTTTTTTACCCATAGTTTCAATGAACTATAGGTATCGGTATATACCCACATTTTGAAAATTGTAGGTATATATATCACCATCAGAGAACTTATAAACATGGTTTCTAGAACAATGGGTATAAGTTGTTTCCTATGTCTTGTAGTAGCCCCACTATTTTTTCCCAAACACATAAACCTATAAATCAAATAAATATGATAATATACAATCAATGTATTATCCATTTTGACATTTATCATCCAATAACAAGATCTAATATTTTTCCAAACATATAAAATAAAAAAATATATAGATACTTCTGTGAAACAAATCAATTTAAGTCATAAAAGAACTTCAAGGTCTTGTTCAGACTATGTAAAAAAATAGTGTTCAATATCTCATCCATCGCCAATATCTTCATCCTCAACATCCACATAATTATCATCATCCACATCTTCATCATCAGCAATATCCTCACCTACAACTTCATCTGGAGTAGCAACGTCATCAACATCATCATTGGCACCACATTCAGGATGATTACCAATAAGACCTTCTTTAGCATCAATCAGTCCATCATTTAATGAAAGAATTGATTCCATATATGAATCAATAGTAATATATTCTTCTGATGGATGTGATTGGATGATAACTAACATAGATTTCAGGAATTTTTCAGTGATCATATTACTTCTTTATCACATTTGTTCCCTTCTTTTTCACTCTTCTAAAGATTTTTTTTTCAGTTACTAATTAAAAAATCATTTTATATTGAGGGTTTTAGTGCCATTATAATATATCAATGAGGACCAATTCCTGGGGGGTGATGGTTTTTCTCATGTTGACATTAGACTCTTCCCTGGTTCTTATCACCTAAAACCTGACTCAAATGATTGTCTGGCCAGAAGTTATCTTATTTTTATCATCAAGGGCCTCAATGAAAGACTATTGAAAAAATAATAAATGTATTTAATTTTAAATTTTTCACCAATATTTTAAATATAAATAAAAAAACATACAATATTTTCATTTCTTTTTTCATTTATAGAACTTCTATATTTTTTCTTCTTACATGAGGAAAATAATATAGCACAAGGTAGAAGACCATTTATTTCAAATATAGATTTATGTAAATTATATTGATTATTATACACATATTAATAATATAAAAATTTTATAATCATAAATATTAATAAAATGGAATAAAAATTATAAAATGAAAAATTATTAATTAATGTGATTGGCCTATATTCCTAATTTAAAAATTGACATAATGGCATATCATCCAATTTGATATTTTTCCCTTACTCCTATAATCCAATTTTAAATTATTCAATTAGTCCTAATGGATAATTATGAATTGGGATTAATGGGAATTTTTCCTATTAGGTATAAAGGGGATTTGGCCATTTGGACTAATCACAAATTGGCTATTAGGCATTTAGGCCAATCGATCTTTAGGACTATAGAAAAATTGGCTATTATGCCTAATTGAATAAAGTATAATTTTCCTATAGGATAAATGGGAAAATAGAATAGAGTCTTAATAGTGAATTGGATTAGAGGCCTAATGCCCAATTATAATACACACTTATTGGTTGATTGGCCTGCATGCCTATTGACAAATTCGGTTGTAGGCCTAATGTCTAATTTTCATGTAGAAATAATGAAAATATTTCATGTGTGCCTAATTTACAATTTTTATATATGCCAAATGTCTAATTATTCTCTAAACCTAATGTCTAATTTGTCTGTTGGCCTAATGGACAATTGGACTATATGCATAATTGGTCAATTGGTCATTTGGCCTACATGACAATTTCAAATTAATCCTATAGTCCAATCAACCTTTTGCAAATTAGTAATATAATATAATTGGACATTAATCATATAGGGTAATTTTACATTTGGCCTAATATGATAATTGTCCATTATGCCTAATAAACAATAGGACAATAAGCCTAAGGGATAATTGGCCAATTGTAATGTTGGTATATTTGGCATATAGGTCAATTTCCTAATACACTTATAGGTCAATTTTCAATAAATATTATAACTAAATTATCTGATATTCTTAATGGCATAATTTCCAACATAACTCTAGTGCTAATGGCCATTTGAATGGAGAATTTTTATTCTTTTATTAAAGGAATTAATGAATATAAAACATAAAATTCATCATAAAAAATTATCTAAGTAATAATATAACTAATGTATTATATTAATTCAGATTGATGTACCTGGAACATCTCATGCTTGGGAATTGTAGTCCACCCAATTTGTTTCACCATATCTCATTGAATCATTGTTAATTTTTTATAGAAGTTTCCTATTTTTTTCAATTAATAAGAATTAAATTTTATACGAAAACCATTAAAACTAGAAATACCATATAAATAATTAGTGATGCAATGTGAAACAGTTTTTTGATATTGATTATTTGAAAAATCTAGGAATGTGGGTATACCCTCTAAATAAAATCCAAATATACTTTTCCAAAAAAGACAACACTTGCTTGTATGATCATAATAACTCTCCAACATCCATCTAACATGTAGTGTTAGTAACTTATCAATCAATAAAGTCATACTATCTCTAAAATGAACATGTTATTTCATATAATCAAAATTATAATACATATATATAATTATAATATTCTCTTACCCATATCTAATGCCATGCTTTATCTCATATGTCTTTAATGAGATTTCTCCATGGGTCCGGTTCAACCAGAATGATATTATAGTATTTCAAGAAAGTGTCCATGATACAAGTACATTTCCTTTCACTTTTACCTAATATTTTATTTTCAAAATTTTAAACCACCATTATATCTTTCTAGTGATTCAATCATTCATACATACCAGTGCACCCACATCGCTTAGAAAAAGATCTCACTAAATATGAAAATAGGGGGAAAATTAATTATATCATGAAACAAGATGACCAAAATAATTTCATATAATAATTCATAGTTATAATAATATAACCTATTACAATATGTTCAATATACAGTAATGGATCTATGAGATGTCCAGTATCAGCAGCCTCTAATGATTGTTTCTATTCCAATGCATGCAAATATTCATACACTGTGGTGGAAGATGAAAGAAGAGACTCATTAGATGTTGGAAGAATGGTAGGAATTATAGGTTGCATAGACATGGAATAATATGGGTAGTAGTTTGGGGATACATAATTAGATATGGATATGGTAATGTTGGGAACATCTGTAGAGGTATTGTAGCCTTAGTATAGGATGAATGGGCTAAATGAGACGATGGACGCATCAGTTGGATCATCCCAAGATATGATATAGTCTAGGTTTGTGAATTTGTGGGTAGATGAGAGGATAATGGATGCATAGATTAGAATATCCATAGAGTCTCATAAAGAGGGTGGAATGCTGTAGTCGACGAGGTGTCTGCATTTAAGTCAGTGTGGGAATCTGTATGATGGGTACCCTATCTAGGTCTAGAAGTATCCCCACTAAGACCCATTGAAGTAGTTTGATGAGTTAAATCTAGGGGAAATAAATTTACCTAATAAAATTGTTACAAAATATTAACATGAAATTATATGTAATCAGTAAAAAATAGTACAATTATAAAACTCACTGAGCAATGTGTTGTTGGAAACACATGCCCACACAAATATCAAACGTGATCAAAAAATCTATTCCTTATATGATTATATGTACATGGACTAATATACATAAGTATTAAATGTAAATATTTTAGAAATAGTTTTTATAAATCATTGATAGAAATTTTAAGTCAAAGAAGACATATTCAAGATCATAAAAACATTTAGAAACAATATTGTAAATCAAAGTTATACATTTTTTAAAATATGTTTCAAAACAACTCTTTTAAATTAAAATAAATCTAATTGTATGAAACGACACCGTGAAACACTAAAACAAAAATAAAATTCAAAAGTAAAAAAAATTAAAGTAATTATAGTAAAACATACCTGAGGAAATCATGAGAAGGTAAATTAAATGAACAGAAAACATATATGGTTGCTTATATATATTACCCCCCACTACATAAGGTTGACCATCAACTCTCATGACGAAAAAATTTTAATCATGCATGGAAATATTTTGGCCCCCACCAATGGGGGTGTCAATGGTGTAAATGTCATCACTAACATCATAAAAAATATGCCTTGGGATTAATTCATTAATGAGACCATAATTAGTCCTTTGATGATCATTCTCATAAATATTTTTTTTAATAATTTTTTCCAAAATGAATTGTTCTTCTGTATACATGAATCACCTCATGTAAAAATATTTGAAACCATATACATTATTAAATTTACCTTGTCACATCATTTAATAAAACAATTTACATTTAATCATATGGACATGACCCTATGAGTTGTAATCTAGTAACAATATGTTCTCAACAAATCCCTAATAATACACATCTTTATATTATGGCCTACTATCAGAAGCATTGAATAACAATCTGTTGCATCATTTAATACAATACCCACATTTTTTGATCTTATTTTCTCTACTAGACCAATTGTAACATATTTATACCCATTTATTATTAGATATTTTAATTCTTGAACCGATTAATTTGGACCAAAATTCAAAAATATTAATTATTGATAAATGGATTCAACACATTTACTAAAGACCAAGAATATCTATTAATAATACCATTAAATTTTTATCTATATTTTAATTTAATTAAAATATTTTTCATACCATTAATTTCCACCATGTAAGAAACTCATGGCTATGGAAATCCTCTATTAATATCAAATGAAATGATTTATGAACTCTACATATAATTTAGTTATGCTCCCAGCATAAAATAATAATAAAATTCTAGGGTATATGTGAAATTTCATTACATGAGATAACATATAATTATTCATATTACGTAATTGATATAATAATTGAACAATCATTAATTGAACAAGAATGTGTGATATGCCATATCATACTCTTCAAGAGTCAATACAGGCTAGTTCAATATAGGCAACGTATAAGGCAAATAAATTCCTCTTGTTTGATAAAGAAATGGAAAAGAGGGCCCGATTTCCCTATATTGGTCAACATCATTTCTCATTGTCCAGCTATATCTGTTGGACACATCAGGAAACTATATCAATAAAAAATCCATTAAATCATGATCTAGATAACCTCTCTTATTTGAACATTCAAGATAATTCTTTTTATATATATATCATTTCATTGTGCACATATTTATTCAAGTAGGATACTTTATCCAAAATGAAATGGTCTCCCAAGAAGTGTTTCAGTTGGAATATGGACTATTAAATGCATCATGCATGTGAAAAAGGATTGAAGGAAATGTTTTTCCATATCACACAATATTAATGGATCCTCTTGATTCGATTTTTCAAAAATGACTTGGGAGATATCTCCGCAAAAAGGTATATAAAAAATAAAAAAAATAGAATCATTTTCGCCCATAAATTATTGGATTGAATATTCCAAATTTCTATTGAAATCAATTGATTATGAATTATGTGATAATCATGAGTTTTTAGGAATTAAATTATCAAAAAACTTCTATTAAATCATTATACTATATTTCTAGAATACCCCCATAGGAATGAAGATATTATCAAATTATCCTAGAAATTTATATTTCTGTGATGGTGGCTTCACATAAGATTCCCAAGGAACATTCCATTTCTTTTCACTAAAAAACAACGGATACAGTTCTGGTCAAATACCCCAATCCAACAAGTCCTAATTAAATTAAATTTCATATATAGTATTTCATGTGATATTTAGATGAATTCCAATAAAAATGTCACATATATTTATCTCAATGTGTATTACATTTAAATAATGAAATAAAAAATTGGTTCTCTAATATGGAAACTCCAAAAAGATACTTCACTTTTCCAATTGTAATTGGACTTAGTGGAAACATTATTCCTCCTTTTTTTATTTATTATTACCATTACCTAATGAAAATCTGAAAAATATTTAAATTCATTAAGAATATCACTACCTGAAATACATTGAGGTGGTTGTTCAGTTTCAATAATATTATCAAACCTATGACGATTCTTCTTATATTGATGATCCATTGGATAGAATCGTCGTTACCCCATGAAACTAAACCTAAAATGATATTTATGCCTTTTATATTTTTTTATTCTGTATACATATAGTACATTATAGTTTTTCCTTCCTACTTCCTTTCGAAATAATTTCCTATGTAGAGAAATCATTTATTGTCCATTGAAGGGAAGCACACATCTGGAAAATATTTCATCAAGAAGCATAAAATTTCCGTAAACCCATATCCAAATGCTTCCTCAAATCTCATATTAATGAATATTAGTAGATATCTATATCATTAATGGTATTATAAGTTATAGATATAAGTATACTCATGAAAGTGATTTTTTTTCATACATATCCATAGAGGAAGATTATAAACATGTATAAAATTTATCCATGTGATGTGAGTAGTAAACATATAACCAAATAGATAAAAACCATCATAGTATAAGCCTATTCAGACATTATGCACCTCAAAAATAAAATAATGATCATGTTCATCCAATGTTAGACATTTTAATCCATCTTCATGATTAACAAACACAACATTACATTTAATCATCTCATCATCATTATAACACATATTGGATGATATTTCTCTAGAAATGAATAAATTTTTATGTCTATTAATTAATTAAAGGTGACATATGAATTTATGTGCCACACGAGAGGGTGTCCCATCTACATTTTCCTTCCATAAAAATGTCTCATATTCTTTACACTCTTTATAGTAAGTAGTTTCCCCCCAAATAAAATTGCAGTCTTCTGAACATGTATGAATTTATTTTGTATATAATTTAAAAATATTAATTATCATCCATGACATTTAATGGTCTGAGGTAATATCGACACCATTAGGAACAAATTCATTATTATTAAACAATAATTACTGTTTCTCAAATTTTTTTAGAAAAAATCATTTGGAAGTACATAAGATTATCCAATTTGTTCTAATAAAATAGGATCATATGAATATAAGATAATTAATTAATTTAATAAAATTTTAATCGATTTTAATTAATTAAATTAAGAACATATAGTTACAATATAACTAAAATAGTTTTCCTCACTTCCAAATTAACAAGAAAATACTATAAAAATGATAATATGGGTTCTAAAATCAATTATATCTAACACTCTAGAAAATAAAATCATTTTTGTAACAATATATTTAGATTCAAAATTCAATTATATTAATGATACCATAAGAGATAATTAAATGATTTACATTAGTATATAGAACCCATACGTTAGAACCATAACTTGGTGGCATCCATATGTTTAGCAACCTATAAAAACATGAAGGAAGACATGACAAATTTGAAATAATAAAATGATAAGAATCCTTAGTGTATAAAATATTAGAATTATAAATATTATTATTATATTTTAATATATTTTATATTGTGTTATACACAAGTATAATTTGGAATCTTTTAGTCATTTATGATATTTTTGTTCTACTGTTTTGTATTGGAATGAAATAATAAATGTTATTAAATCAAAAGGTAAAAATAAATTTTCAATATTAAATTTTCAATATGTATATGTTATTTATCTAAAATAAATTTCATGCCAACATGTAATGTTATTTAGTGTTTTTGAGAGTCTTTATCTAATGTGGAAGAAATCATAATCATTATCATACATAGATATCCTCCTTGATTCGTTATTTTTAGTTATCACTTATAGAATATTTTACTTCTCTAATTAATTAATTTTATAGATTCTAGTATGATTTGATGAAATTTATATTAAAATTGTATTTAATGATTTCTTTAATTATTATTTAAAATTGTATTGAAGAAATGTTTTTTACTTTTAATAGAATAGACAGATGCTGGATTTATCATACCGATCAGATTTCAACTATTTTTTGAAATAAGTTTTTTATTCATTTAACATATAACCATATAGAGGTTCTATATAGTTTCAATTGTATACTTTTTTTGGAAGACCATGGTTGGGTATGGAATAAGTTATAAACACTTCTATCACTAAAATGAAGATAATCCCCTAATAAACACCAAACAACATGGATGAAAGTATCCCCATATCTTAATAAAAAGATAAATATAAAAAAAAATATCATACATAAAAATTCAATGTGAACAATATTTGATTCAAACTACACCTATGACATACAAAATCATCAATATAATCTTCCATATTTTTTATGTTTTTAGTCAGAATAATATCAAACTCCATTTTAATAATTATATAAACAATGTATAGAACTTGGGGTGATCATACAAGTATAAACAATAGGTTCCTCTAAATATTTTATTTTAATAAATGATAAAATTTAATATTAAATATATCAAAATATATATAATCCTTATCAATGATTTTATATATATTATAGTTTCATTATAATATCTGATAATTTTTCAAGGAATATGAATCATGATAATTCCAAACTAATTATAATAAAGAAAAATTTTAAATCACCAACATTAAATTATAGATGAATTCAATGCATAATTAATTAATTATTTTCTATTCCTAGAATCCCACATTCTCAACATGGTTCCATTATGAACTATAAACCACTCACATAACAAAAAAAATCTTCTGTACCAATGAATCAACCACTATATATTGATCACAATGATGAAGTAATAGTTAGAAGGAGGGAAGGAATGAAACACTTAAATCACAGAGACACCAAACAAAATATTCTTAAAAAAGTATTTGCATGGGTTAAATGTTCGGTGGTAGATGCCAATGTCTCTATAGGGGGAAGGCTGAGTCCAAAATCAATTTAGGAGAAGGGTGATGCACAATTTGACTTAGTTGTGAATGGAGGAGTCTAAAATCCCCCAAGGGGGGGGGAGTATTAAATCATGGGGGGCACTAGGGGATGACTAGGGTTTGAATGAGGTGCATGGGACAAGGATTCTGGTCATCCTAGATATATCGATACCTCTATAACAACGGTTTGTAAACACTGTTGGTATAGACAACAATTTACTGATGTTTTTTTAAAAACTATTGGTATATCCATAGAAAGAAATACTATACCAACTTATTTTAAAACCATGGATTTAAATCCATTATGATAGATATCTTTTCCAGTAGAGGTTTTTTGAGATCCATTTCTAAAACTCATAATAATGGAAGGATGATATTACATGTAATATTCAAATATAATTTATCAGTGTAGTTGGTGAGTAGGTTTCATCATAGATGATTCCTTGACATTGCTTGAAACCCTTCACTACTATTTGGTTCTTATTAGTACTCACTAGACCATTCATCTCTACTTTTTTTAATACCTATTTAAATGCAATTGGATTTTCTCTAACTGGTGGTTCTATCAAAAAACACCATGATTTTGGTACATGGATTCAATTTCAATATTCAATGATTCTTACTATATAGATGTGTAATTTCCATCTACAAATTCCTCAATGGTTAGAAGATCATTATTCTCATGCAGTGATGTATCAACTAGCCTAGTGGAATGAATAACGTATATCTATGGTTATTTATGCTCTCTACTAGACATATATAATACATATGTCTCAAAAACATTTCACTCCCCCACTATCACAGTTGGATATTTTTTTCATACCAACTCATGTTTATATAAAACATAAATTACATAAAAGTAAATAATATTCCCAATATTTCCATTGAATATTTTTTACCATTATATAAATGGTGCATTTAATAAAAAATTCACCCTTTAATCTGAAGGGTTATATAGGTATTATACTATTTTCTCTGAAAGATATCATATATAGATGCACTTCTGGCATAGATATGCTAATTTTTCACTTGGGTTAGTCTTGAAAAAATATTTTCCTCCCCATATACATTTGTATTAAAATATTGATATATATATATATATCATAAGTCTTATGTAATATCATCATACAAATTAGTTGGTACTCAGTTTAGTTTATTTTATACAATTTATATTGAGTATCCCAAAAATGGTAATGTCAGAGTTGTATACCATATCCCTAATGAAACCATACCATGTGGGGTTAGATTCCTCTATTCTATATAAACATTAAAATATGGTGTATAAGGATGACTATGTTATGAAAAAAAAACAAAAAAACTCTAAATTATTGAAAAAAACATGATTAATATATTGTTCACCAATTTCAGAGTATAGTTTATTAATCTTTCATAACATGTTAATTATATAATTAATACGAATATTCCTTAAACATTTCAACGAAATATAACTTATAACTCATTAATTATATTTATCCATATCTATTATATTCATAAATATAAATAATTAAGTAATAAAAAACATTACTTCCCTCTAATAGAAATAGACCACATATGTTAGTATGAACCAATCCACATTATTATTTAACTCTTTATGTATTACCCCTAAATGGTTATTTGAAAATTTTACCTTGTATTCAAACACAAAATATATCCAAGGGTTTCAAATCATTGGATTCTACAAACCAATCATGATGTTGTTTCATAAAATTATTCTAATTTAAATTGCTTCGTTTTATGTTCCATAATTGGGTAGTAGATGATATAGTCTCACTCTATTTTTTGTATAGATTTCCAAAACCAATTTTTTAGTTCAATTATATTTAAAAAACGGTAATATTTTTTATACTAGAACATGCATTAGCATTAGACATGAGAAAAAAATTATTTTAAACCATGAAATTAAATACCATTGTTCTTAAATTCAATACAGGTATTATGTTTCGGGTAAAATAATGTGTATAATAACAATTGTTTTTATCCAAAATCATTCCACTGGGAAATAGTATATGATAATCTAACACATCTAAAATTTCTAGTTTCTCACAATATTATACTCCAAGATCCAACAAATCTTTTAAGAATAATCTTTAATTTACTTCAATACATTATTTGAATAAATATTTTTGATACACATGTCATATCTATTACCCAAAATACTATACATTGATTATCAGAAGGAATTCTAAATTATTTAATTTTAAATGCATACAATTATTTTTTTAAATAAAAATAGTCTTCAACTTCTATTTTCTTAATCCTCACATGTTTTAATATTATAGTGTAATGGATCCACAAACGTCTCACAATATCCATATTTAAGGAATAACCATTAATCTGAGATTCTAATGTAGGTAATTTTCTAGCCAACCACATTAGCTTGTGGCTCGTTAATCTACTGAGTGGTGTCTCATAACCTACAAAGAATTACTATTCATTGGTCTATGATTTTCCTTTATCATTGAAAACATATAGTCATAGATATCTATTTACTTCCAAAATAAGTCATTTTATCTAACAACACTCATAAGATCATTCTAGTATTAATAAGCACCACTAATTATGGCCAACGATCACCTTGAACAACCAGTTTTTCTAACTTCATGTGATATATGGAATATGTTGACATGTTATTTTATATAACTGATTTATTAATTTAATCCCATTTAATGAAAAAAAAATTATTTAATATTCATGTTCTATGTGATTTCACTAAAAACATTAATTTTTTTAAATAGATAACATTCACCATACATGTTCATTTTATCTATGAATGCTTTTTTATTATAAGAATATTTTATTTCACATAATAAATACTCATTAAAAAATAAATAAAACATGTAATAAATAAATAATAACTTTCATGTTCATGGAAAATTATGTATTTCATAGTTTTTCAATGGAATAATCGATTAAAATAAACCCTACAGAAATTATTTAAGGTTAGTTCTTAACATAAATTGTATCACCTAAAACACTCACGAACATTACATGGTTGGATTATGATTTCCCTCGACATGAACAAATTTTTCATTGTCTCCGCTAATCATTAAAATTTATTCACAAACAAAGGTGTGGGGAACCTGGGGTGTGAATTTCAATTTTATCATATAAATGTGGACACGAATCCAATTTTACATTAAAATATGTAGGTATGAGGTGTTGATCTTTAAAATAACATAACTGTTACATTTTAAAACATAGATGAAATAATTATATTTAATAAAAAATATGACAAACATTCATGGGCTGTTCTGGGCTCATAGTTAGTCAATATGATATTATATTTATTAAAAAAATCAAATTTTAAAAATTTAACACACACATATTTTTAATGTCTCAACTATCATTAAAATATTTTAAATTTATTGTCAATACGTCATTTAATATTAAAAATTAATTTTATAATCCATTACATTAAGTTTAATTTCTGAAAATTTTAATCATTTTTTGGGTCTATTTGGACCCAATGAAATCCTGTGAATATTAATTTAGATCTTGTGACAGGTTAGAAATGTCAGGTGGGTTGGATCAAAAGAAACCTAAACTAACCCAAGTCTAATTCATGCATCTATATAATGCGATATATATATAATATATATTTAATATTATAATTATTATTTATATATTATAATAAATATATACAATATATATTTATAAATAGTTTTGAACAATCACTCTCTTCCTAACTGTGGAGAGGTAACATTTCTATGCACCATTTATAGGGAGGAATCATGAGAGTTTTTTATTAAGTAAATATTATTCATCCACATAGAAGGATATCAATATTGTTTCCAATTTTTATGGAGTTTAATTTAGTTATTCGTATTAAAACTCAAATTAAATTTACTGACCCATTTGGTTACTGGTACTTCTAGACTAAATGAAATTCACATTCATTAGACCATGACCAAAACACATATCATAGATGTCCTTAAAAAAGTGATGAAAAAATAAAAATGTAAATATAATCATATAAGAACACTAAAAAACATCAATATTTGTTTAGGAATATCATTTCCAAGTAAAATTTGATCTAATCATAATCATTGGATTTTGAAATATGATAAAACTCAAATTATGAATCATATAAAATTTAATTGATATTTTAATGCTGTTGACTTAAATAAATTCATGTTCCCCCAAATACAATCTAAAGTATTTTTTTCTGTAGAGAATTCTTGAAAAATGATAAATATTCAATTCGTGTTCAAAAAAATTTAAAAAAAAACTAAATCCAAAATATATATTTTGAAGGTTTCTCAATGGATCTCATACAATTCAATTTAGTAAAAAAATTTAAACTGAACAAAATGATAAATGGTACATTCATCATTTGAAACTTATGATTTGATTTTCACACCGTCTGCATGTCATGGATCGAACTTGACAATTTTTTATTTCTCTTAATCATTCACATTTTCAATTAAGCATTTGTAATTTTTTATCGCCGAATTATGGAATCAATCTTGGGAAATCAAAGAGATTTATTTGAACCCTTTTATCACATGAAGAGTTTAATCTCAATAAAGAAACATGGATTGATGAGATCTTATTCTTTCTTTATATTCCAATCTCTAAAAGAAATATTTTATAGTAGAGGATAGAATATATCACTATTTTTTTCAAATAGATGGAATTTAAATTTTTGAGTCTTAAATGTGGTTATACACATAGCTTTTCCTTTCCAAAATTTAACTTTTTCCCTGGAATGTAATAACCTTATTTTAAGACCCTTGAACATATATATGACTTAATTAAACTATTTATAATCATCACATATATTTTATTGACCACCAATATCATATTAACATTTTACATGATAACATAATAACCATTATATTACATCTAAATATCCCTTAATAAATTATTTTACAATGAATATATTTTGTTCTTTAAAAAAATTATATTTTGTCATATTCAATTTTATGATCAAACATCATCTTAATACAATGTGAAAAAAAATTATCCATCATTATTTTAAACATGAATTACATTACTAATTTATTTTTACTTGTGATATATCATCAATATCCCTCTACCATGGGGTACACATTATCCAAACTCTTATTCATCTAAATAGGTCTAATATGTGGATAATATATGTTTGTGTCTCTATTCCACCTAATCTCAATATATGTGAGTTCAAATGATAGACCAAGAGAAGATTATTTTGACACAACATGGCCATTATGGAGATAAATAATGTCACATCTAACATAACCTCATTCAAATAGGTTTCTGTTATATACTCTCATTATCTCATGATAACTCATAAAAATGGATGCAATGTTATTTCATCTTCCTTTTCATGTTTTATATATTTTTTACCATATTGAATAGACTTACCATAGAGTAACATGATCATTTCATTAATGGATGTAAAACTATCCTATTAAACCTAGTAGCCTATGATATTTATTCCTTAACATATATGTGATGAATATATTGATTATTCAACTGATTCCATTCAACCAATGATGTACCAAACATCTGTTTCCTTTACATCTCATCAATTTGATAGTTTTCCCTTGCATAAGAGCACATGATCCAATGGTACACATTAAAAAGGATCTCATAACTTGAGACCAATACATATGTGCATAGATATGAACAACCAATAAAAATAAATACATGTGGTTATCCTATTGGCTATTTAGTGTAACACCCAAGGTAAATAATGAATATGAAATTTTCACATTTATCCATATTTTTGAATATAATATTAATATTAATTTAAAGGGGACTCTATACTCGATGGCTTACCTAATACACAACAATAAGTTTCTTGGGAATCTTACGTTGCACTCTAATAATAAAATAATATTATTTTAAATGGTAGTTAACGCCGAGGCATTGTAATGGTGAGAATGAACAAAACTAACTAGAAAATGATTATATATGTTTGTCAAATATTTTTACTTTTTACAATAATTGTTAGAGGATTAAAAATGCGAATAAATCCAATTTTAAGTGTAAACATTCTTATATTCTTTAAAAGGTGGGTTAACCGCCTTTTGATGGAGAAACTCTTTTAAATCCACTTTTTGAAAATTTTATGTGTTATATTTGACAAAATATAATTCTTCTTTAGAATAGGGACATAAAAATTTACTTTGTGTAAATTTTTTTGTATTTTTCTGATAAAGTTCATTTTTTAATGAATAGTAAAAAATGTTTTATTTTAATTCAAAACCACTTTTAAATCTAATTTATTTATATTATTATATTATATTTTTAATTTTTTTAAATTGAAATTAGAATACTTTTTTTCCATTTAATCAAATATTGGTCATTGTAATTAATTTCACTTTGAAATTGGACTTAAACTATTGTCAATCTTTTAATAGATATTGTTTCTTGAAAACACGCTATTTGTTTTGACAGCGGAAATTAATAATTAAATTAATTAATTCAACTTATATGTTATTATTTTTGTAAAATTTAAATCATTTTTGAATTCAGAATATCATATATAGCTTAGGGTGATTTCTTGGTATTTTTCTGAAAAACTTCAATTTTTGATGAATAGTGAAACCACTATGTTGTAGTTTAAAAACTGTTTTTTATTTAAATGAAAATATACCACTTCTGTGGTTTGAATTTAAAAAATCCAAAATACATGGTTGTCATTAGGATTTAAAATTTGGTTCAATGGGATTAAAATAATTTTTTGCTGAATAGTAACTCTTAACTTTTTAATCGAGATTAGAGGTAATTAGTGTAATTTAAGGTAAAGATAATGTTATAATAATATGAAATGACCTTGACACATGTACTACCATTATTTAATGAGACATGGCAGAACATGTCAATACATGGGTCAACTTGGGGATTCCATGGAGCCACTTTGGTTGGAAAATGACAATAATAAGTTTTTATTTAATGTTAAAATTAAAATGTCACAAACATGTGTTGTTTTACTAAAACAATTTTAACATGGGTTTATATAAGTTTTATTTTTGAATATAAATATTCATTAGAAATATAAAAAGAGTTCCTATATCATGATATTTGTTTTATTATTTTTAGACATTAAATAAATTAATTTATTTATGACACCGTGATGATGTAGTGATTACCTCATTAATTAAAGATTTAAATAAAATGAGAATATAGGGTGAAATATAAGTCTTACACATGTAAAAAACCTATTGGATTGGTGGATTTCAAAACCTCATCACCTTATTCTCTACATATATACTTTTGGGACCTTTAAAATCATAAAATCATTAAATAATAAAGTAATATTTTATAACATTCCTAGAGTGCCCCTCCTCTTCTTTTATAAAAGGCCCCCACCTCTACCACCTTACACACACCTCTCAAGCATTTGGATCGACCAACCCCTACCCATTTCATCTCTACAAATACATCTATTCATTATTGAATCCTAACATTGTGAAGAATCACTTCCAAGGAAGCCTTTGAGCTCAAATTAAAGAGAGTTACCCGATTTAAATGTAATGTCTCCCTTGTGTTCTTTTGTTTTATTTTGCTTCTCCAAACCCCTCAAATATTTTTATTACTATTTTTGTAACAAAAACAGTATCTTAAATATACTAAGATGTCTTTATAAGAATTATTTGTGCTATACTTTCACACGCCTCTGTCTAATGGTTAAAGAACATACTCTTTCTGCGGATGACGAATTTCTGCCTCCCAAAACGATGATTGTTCAATATTCGTTTTACTCCTTCAAAGGTGGCCATTAAGATGTCACTATACTTATATATGATATACTATATTTTTATTTATTCATTAAGCTTATTTATTTTATATTTTATGCCATACCTTTATGGTTTCCATTATCGGTAAACGCGATATCTTCATTTTAGGAAGTGCGGACTACCACCCCCTAAAAGTGATCTGATTCGTTAATGACATATGTGGGACGTATAAAGGATTTAATTAATGTTATTACATATGATAATCTAACGAATTATAATATACCTTTATATCATTATTATTTCATTTTCTATAATACAAAAAAAGAAATGAAAGTAGTGTTCATGCGTACGTACGGCTTACCGTCTCCATGAACGGTACATTTCATTTCTTATATCCAAATGATATGTACTATTATAAGTACATATATATAATGGATATATATGTAATATATTACATCTAAATGATGGATATCATTATGGAATTATAATATATATATATATATATCTCTCTCATTTCATTTTAATTCCATTAATATGAAAAAAAATGAAAGTAGCGTTGATGCGTACAAACGACCTACCATCTCCATGAACGGTGCTTTTAATTTATTATCTCCAAATGATATGGAATAGTATAAAATTAATATATACTGTATATATATGATATTTAAAACATCAATAATATTCTGGATACTATGTACCTATAACTAACTAGAAAATTCTTTTCCAACAAGTTCAATTTTTACTCATGTACCGAACATCGACAAAAACGTCTGATATGAACTCACTTTATTAACCAATTATTATAACATTATAAAATGTGAAATGAACTGAATAATCATCTTTAAATAAGGTACTTTTGAAATTATAAATTGACCAAATTTTATTATTCAGGATATTAAAGAACGATCGAGTCATGTCAGACATGAGGTAAGGGATCCTACCTCTCTCTTTCTTTTTTAGTACTCTCTTTTATGTCGTTTCTTTGAAGCTCCACTTTTGTAGTTGGGGGATGTTTTTTTATAATCATATTATTGTAATTTCTTTGTTAATATGATTATATCTTCTATTTGATATCATCAATCCATTTTTTTGGAAGTTTTAAGTGGTGTCGTTAGGCTGTCGAGTTTTTGTAAGGGGTTTTTCAACTCACTTTTATTCCCGTGAGATTCATGCTAAAATTGACACCATTTACATTGAGTGGTATATGTAATGCCTATTATTTTACTTTTTGTGTAATATAGTTTCTTTTTTGAGAATTTACATCAATGTTGTATTCTCCTACTTTCATGGGGTGTATGTTTCGAAAGATACTCAAGTCGGTAAGGGAACCTTTCACCCTCCTCTTTTTAAAAGACTTCATTTGATGGGTATTTTAATTTACATATTGTAATGTTGGAATATATTATTCTATATCCTTATATATGTAATTTTTATTTCCATGTAATGAGTTACCCTTTTTATCTCTCATCAACTCATTTTCTGTATTTTGATATGATGCTGTTAGGCTGTCTAATTATTGCAAGGGAACTTCATAACCCAATTTTGATTCTTTGGGATAAACCTACACGCCTTGAATATGTCATTCTATGAATATTTGTGAATATCCTCTGATTGTTTTACAATTAATATCCACTTATATTTGTTGTATTTGTTTGTCACACATAATTATTTAATTGATTTATTCTTAATCCAAGGATACCGTCTTTGTATGGGACATCGTCTCAATATCCTTTCATTGAGGCATATTTTGTTTTATACACAACCTTTTTTTATACGGTGTATAAACCCCTTTGACTTTTATATTTATCCAAATGTAATCTTATTTATATGAAGTGTTTTATTAAACGACAAAAGGGAATGTTTTTATCGTACGTATGCAGCGACAACGACTTCTCCGCCGCCGTGACAATTATTTGAGTTTCGAATTCCTCTACAAGCCATACATTTTTTTTAATGAAAAATTAATACCTTATTTTAATTTTATTTTATTTTGGTATTGAAATGGTTTTCATAATGTCCTTATTATATCAATGTGTTGTATTGATATCTTGTGATTGAAATGTGGAAATGTTATGTTTCCTTTATGCATGTTTTATGTGATACGATTTCGTTATGGTTCTTGGGAATTGTTATGAAGACGGGTGGTTCCGTGATAAACTAATGGTGGCTGAGCCCGATATATATCTCCAATGTACTGGGTAACGTGAAGGAGTTAATCAATAATGTTTCTCCCAAAAGAATTAAGCAATATACTGTCATGGGTATTAAAAACATAACCAAGAGGGTTACTCCCTACATTAGAATGTTATTAATGCTCAAGTTAACTTTATGCCTTATTATTTCTATGATTTATTCATGATTTGATGAGGTATGTTAAAATTCATTTGTTTTATGAGTAAAGTATGATTTTATACATGGACTAATGTTTTATTTTCATACTTTTATATCCCTTACTAATATTTTTATGCTCATCCCATGTTTTTGAATTTTTTCACAGGTTAAGGGAAAGGTGCATGATATGATGATAGTGTCCAAGAAGTGTCAAGAAAGAATCTATGTTTTATTTTAAATATGTTTCTGTTGATGGGATAATACAAATACTATCTTTTATGTAACCACTTTGTTTAAATGTGGAATGTATTTCATGATTTATGATCTAATTCTCTACAACTCTAAACCTAAAAAGATCCTCAATATGAAATATTCATTTAATTCAATATTAAGTAAGATTTAAGTCTGGGTCCTTATAGTTTTTATCATAGGTCAGTTTAGATAACTTTAGCGGTTAGGGTATTCTCTGAGCATAAGTGACATTACCATAATTGTTATGAATTCAGAAAGTGTCCTAGTTTTAGATAAATTCAATGAGTAATTATAACTTAGTGTTTATCTTCCTCATTAGTACATGATGGTTTTGTTGATATACTCACACTGACATTTCTTTTTTTATTAAATTGATGGATCTAGTAGGAACCAAAGTGACAACGGGTTTGAAGGAAACTGTGGTGGTTCTCTAATTAAGAGACTGGATGAAATGGGGGATTCAATGAGGAAACTCATCGTTGTTCCAAACCAAATATCAAGGAGTCATGATCAACCACTTGAACCATCGCATGTTCTGTAATGCATCATGTACGAGATGACCAATCAATGTGAAATTTCAGCTTATAATTATAAAGGTAACAATTAGAGTTATATGATCATTACATTTTAGGTAATTATGGGTTATTATATGTTATGATGGAAAATGAGAGGCATGAGATAAAATTGAGGTTAAAAATACATTCTTGATTATTTTTGAATATTTTATCTCATTTTGGGGAATGTTTTAAGAATTATATTGTTTTGGAAAAAGGATAACACGCAGAATGTGTGACAAACCGTCACGTCGGACAATGCTGTGGGAATCGAACCCACAACCAATGTGTGACTGGTATCTATCGCCTACCGCTTCACTACGTGAATTACATGGTTAGTTTTACTACTTCTTTTTAGTTAGATGATTTTAGGAATCATGAGTATGTTTATATTGGGTTATCTATGGAAATGATTAACCAATAATGGAGGATATGTGATTAGGTTAATTACTTTTCAATATGAGAATTTAAGAGGTACTTATTTTATTTGGAGATAAAAGTTAATTTTTACCTTGGAAGACTATGTGATTAAATCATTCAGATATTTGGGTTTAAATCTTAGTTTGGTTTACTTTGATGAATTTTATGGACAACTGTTTATTGAATGGTCTTCGTTGAACATTGGGTTTTTTTGGAAAAATATTGGAGATTAAGAATAGATTGTCTTTTAATAAAGGATTATAATTATGTGGATTATCTGATTTCATAATAACAATTATTTGGTTTTGGTTTTTTTCTAATGAAATGGGAAATATTTACTTCTCTTTTATGGATTAGTTTATTCTCATGAAGTTCATTATAGTACTCTTAATGCGAACAAGTCTTCCTAAATACTCATCTTTTGGAGAAAATATGAGTTTGAATAATCTAGTAAAAGTTGAAAGTATATGTGACAAGTAAGTATGTTTCATTATGATTTAGTTAAGCACAAAAATAAATTCCTCAATGAAGAGTAACTTAAAACAAAAAAAATTTCTGTTAACTTTTCCTACTGGGGAATCGAATACCGTTTAACCCATCACATGTTTGTGATTTTCTTATGGCTAACTTTCTCCTAAACCTATTTACTATCACTCTCCCTCAGAACATGACCCTTTGTTTTTTCCTCCATATCCATGTTTTCCTACATGGAATCCTAGTATTGGTTAACTCTAGTGACCTTTGTACTTAACTTTCTTTATATTTAAAGTGATTGTTTTATTGACTCTTGTTCTGATGTGGGATTTTCAATGAAGCATCCAAGCCCAAATTTAAAATTGTGAGGATGCAATTCCATAAAGGGGGGAAGGATGTAACAACCCGGGTAAATAAAGAATATGAAATTTTCACATTTATTCATATTTCTGAATAAAAAATTCATATTACATTAAAGGGGACTCTATGCTCGATTTTGTACCCACTATGAAACAATGAGTTTGTTGGGAATCTTACATTGCACTCTAATAATAAAATAATATTATTTTAAATGGTAGTTAACGTCTAGCCGTGGTAATGGCGGAATGAACATAACTAACTACAGAATGATTATATATTTTCGTCAAATATTTTTACATTTTACAATAAATGTTTGAGGATTAAAAATGCGAATGAATCCAATTTTAAGTGTAGACATTATAATATTTTTTTTAAAGGTTCATTAACCACCTTTTGATGGAAAATATATTTTAAATACACTTTTTGAAAATTTTATGTGTTATATTTTAAAAAATAAAATTATTCTTTAGAATCATCACATCAAAATTTACATTGTGTAAATTTTTTGTAATTTTCAGTAAAGTTCATTTTTTAATGAATAGTGAAAAATGCTGTATTTTAATTCAAAACCTCTTATTAATCTAATTTATATATATGATTAGATTATCATTTGAATTTTTTTTAAAGTGAAACTAGAATATATTTTTACCATTTAATCCATTAGTGGTCATTGTAATTAATTTCACTTTGAAATTGGACTTAAACTAGTGACAATCTTTTAATAGATATTGTTTCTGAAAAACACGCTATTTGTTTTGACAGTGGGAATTAATTATTAAATTAATTAATGTAACTTATATATTTAGAATTTAGTAAAATTGACATCATTTTTGAATTCAGAATATCAAATATAGCTTAGGGTGAATTTTTGGTATTTTTCTGAAAAACATCAATTTTTTATGAATAGTGAAACCACTAAGTGGTAGTTTAAAAACTATTTTTTTGTTTAAATGAAACTTTACCACTTCTGTTGATTGAATTTCAAAAATAAAACATACATGGTTTTAATTATAATGTAAAATGTGGTTTAATGTGAATAAAATAATATTTTGGTGAATAGTAACTCTTATGTTTTTAATCGCGATTAGAGGTAATTAGTGTAATTTAAGGTAAAGATAATGTTATAATAATATGAAATGACCTTAAAAGATGTTCTAAAATTATATAATGAGTCATGGATGACCGATAAAATCCATGGGTCATCTTGGGGACCCCATAGAGTCACTTTGGTTTGAAAATTCTATTAATACTTTTTTATTTAAGGTTAAAATTAAATTGTCACAAACATGTGTTGTTTTACTAAAACAATTTTAACATGGGGTTATATAAGTAATATTTTTCACTATAAATATTAATTATAAATATAAAGATATTTTTTTATAATTTTTATATGTTAAATAAATTAATTTATTTATGACACTGTGATGATGCAATGATTACCTCATAAATGAACGATTTAAATAAATTGAGAAGATACGGCAAAATCTAAGTTGTAAACTTTTCAAAAACCTGTTGGATGGGTGGATTTCAAATTCTTATCCCCATATCCTAGAAATATATCCTTGTGGGACCTTAAAAATCAGAAAATCATTTTATAATAAAGCAATATTTTATGACATTCCAAGAGTGCCCCTCCTCTCCTCTTATAAAAGGACCCCACCTCTACCACCTTACACACACCTCTCATGACTTTGGCTCAGCCAAACCCTTAACATTTCATCTCTAATCATCCATGTATTCATCATTGAAGCCTCACTTTGGGACTAATTCTTTCCAAGGATGCCTTTGATCACAAATTAAAGAGAGTTACCCGATTTGAAGGTAATGTCTTCCCTTGTGTTCTTTTGTTTTATTTTGCTTCTCCAAAACCCTAAAATCTTTTTTTACTTTATTTTGTAGCAAAAACAGTATCTTAAATTTACTAGGATGTTTTTATAATAATGAATATTTCTACACTTTCACACACCTCCGTCTAAGGTTAAAGAACATACTGTTTCTGTGGATGGTGAATTACTGACTAATGAAATGATGATTGTTCAATATTATTTTAACACCTTCAAAGGTGTCCATTAAGATGTAACTATATGTATATATGATATATAATATGTTTATTTTTTCCTTATGCTTCTGAATTTTTCATTTATGTAATATTTTAATGGTTTCCATTATTGGTACACGCTATATCTTCATTTTAGGAAGTGCGGACTACCGCCCCCTCAAAGTGATTTGATTCGTTAATTCCATATGTGGGACGTATAAAGGATTTAATTAATGTTATTACATAAAATATCCTCTTGTAATTATAGTATAATTTTATATAATTATTATTTCATTCCATAGAATACAAAAAAATGAAAGCAGCGTTCATGCGTACGTACAGCTTACCGTCTCCATGAACGGTAGAATTCATTTCTTATCTCCAACTGTTATGTACTATTATAAGTACATATATATTATAGATATATATTTAATATATTACATATAAATTATGGATATCATTATTGAATTATAATATATATCTCTCATTTTTTTTAATTCCATTAATATGACAAAAATGAAAGTAGCGTTCATGCGTTCGAACGGCCTACTGTCTCCATGAACAGTGCTTTAAATTTTTTTTCTCCAAATGCTATGTAATAGTATAAAATGAATATATACTAGATTAATATGATATTTAAAAATTAAATACTATTCTTGATATGTTGTACCTATAACTACATCGAAAATTCTTTTCCAACATGTTTAATTTTTACTCATGTACCGAACATCAACAAAAATGTCTGGTATGAACTCAATATATTAAACAATTATCATAACATTATAATATGTGATATTAACTGAATAATAATATTTAAAGGAGGTCCTTTAGGAATTATAAATTGACAAAATTTTATTATTCAGCAGATTAAAGAACGATCGAGTCATGTCGGACACGAGGTATGAGATCCTGCCTCTCTCTTTCTTTTTAAGTACTCTCTTTTATGTCGTTTCTATTAAGCTCCTATTTCTTAGTTTGGGGATGTTATTTTATATCCCAATTACTGTACTTTCTATGTTCATATGAGGATATACCCTATTTGATTCTATCAATCCATTTTTTTGGATGTTTTAAGTGGTGTCGTTAGGCTCCCGAGTTTTCGTAAGGGGTTTTTCATCACACTTTTATTCCCATGAGATTTATGCTACATTTGCCACCATTTCCATTGAGTGGTATATGTACTGCCCAATATTTTACCTTAAGTGTGATACACTCTCATTTATTATTATTTACATCAATGTTATACTATCCTTCTTTCATGGAGTGTATGTTTCGAAAGATACCCAAGTCGGTAAGGAAACCTTTCACCCTTATCTTTTTAAAAGAATTCAATTGTTCGGTATTTTAATTTACATATTGAAATTTTGGGATATGTTCTTCTATATCCTTATTGATGTAAATTTTATTTCCAAGTGATGAGTTACCCTTTTTATCACTCAAAAACTCATTTTCTGAATTTTTAAGTGATGTCGTTAGGCTGTAGAATTTTTGCAAGGGAACATCTTAACCCAATTTTTATTCTTTGGGATAAACTTTCACTCCTTGAATATGTTGTTCAATGAATATGTGTGAAAAACCTCTGATTGTTTTACAATTAATATCCACTTATATTTGGTGTATTCGTTTGTCACAAATAATTATGTAATTGATTTATCCTTAATCCATGGATACCATCTTTGTATGAAACTTCATCTCAATATCCTTTAATTGAGGAATATTTTGTTTTTTACACAACCTTCTTTTATATGGTTTATAAACCCCTTTGACTTTTATGTTTATCCAAAATGAATCTTTTTTATACAAAGCGTATTACTAAATGACAAAAGTGAATGTTTTTGTCATATGTATGCGGCGACATCGACTTCCCCACCACCGTGACCATTATTTGATTTTTGACTTGCTATACAAGCCATACCTTTTTTTTAAATGAAAAATAAATACCATGTTTTACTTTTCATTTATTTTTGTATTGAAAATGGTTTTCATAATGTTTTCATTACATCAATGTGTTGTATTGATATCTTGTGATTGAAATGTGGAAATGTTATGTTTCCTTTATTCATGTTTTAGGTGATAAAATTGCATTATGGTTCTGGGAATTGTTAAGAAGACTGGTGGTTCCGTGATAAACTATGGCTTGGTGAGCCCGATATAGCTCTCCAATTCATTGGGTATCGTGAAGGAGTTAAACGTTGAGGTTTCTCCGAATAGATTTAGGGAATATACTATGATGGGTATTCCAAACGTAACCAAGAGGGTTACTCCCAATGTAAGAATGCTATGAATGCCTCAAGTTACCTTTATGCCTTATGATTTCTATGATTTATTCATGATTTGATGAGGTATATTAAAATTCTTATGTTTTATGAGTAATGTAATATTTCGTACATTGACTAATGTTTTCTTTTCCTACTTTTATATCCCTTACTGAGCATTTTATGCTAATTCCAAGTTTTTTGAAATGTTTTTCACAGGCCACGGAAAAGGTGCATGATATGATGATAGTGTCAAGGAAGTGTCAAAAATAATCCATGTTTAACTAAAAATGTTTCCATTGATTGGAAAAAATGAATACTATCTTTTATGTGACCACTTTGTTTAAATGTGGAATGTAATTCATGATTTATGATCTAATTCTCTAAAACTCTAAACCTAAAAAGATCATCAATGTGAATTATTCATTTAATTCAATATTACGTAAGCTTTAAGTCCGAGGCCTTATATTCAGTCCTCATGATCTCATCTACTTGAGATCACCAATTTGAAATTCGTGAGATGATTCCTCAATTCTTATGAGCCCCCATCAACTAATAGCAAGAAATTATCTATATCCCATCAGGATGATGTATATAGACTATTCGATATATTTTTATGATTACTATCATGGTATAATGATGTTCTTTTTATAACTAAGATCCACAATACAAATAGTATGTTTTAAGTATTCTATGTACATTACCATGTAACATGTGGATGAAAAAGATTAAACATTGTTATCGTAAAAACAAACACTTGTATATATCAATATTTATGAATGTAATGATAATGAATGTATATAATGTAGTTGAGTATATGAAACCCACTGCCGACATAAAATACATGATATATTACATATTTTATTTCAATGGATACAATTATTATATCATCACATTCACCAATATGTATATATAGATACATGATTCATTATTATTGATACTTTAAAAAAATATACCAATGAATATTGTATTCAAAAAATAACCCTCTACTCCCCAAATAAATATTACCCTATATATCCTAAAAAACAATAATCTTATTATCTTGAAATAATTTTGTGAATGAACTATCACAATTCTCTTCCAATTTCCTAGTAGTTTGGGTCTCACAAGAATACAAATATAAGGATCCTTAAGGTGTAGTATAAGAGAAGGAATCCAACTGAAGATGATATATTCACAACTAATTTCATTAAAATTATTTTATTCTTTTATACACTCTAAATGTATATCATACATCTTGATAAAATTATATTAGTATCATTAATATTGTAAAATGATCCTATAATAATAGAATAACCATTATATTCCTTCTTATATTTTTTAAAGAAAACATTTCCCATATTATGGTCTCTTTTCCATATATATGGATGAAATATTTCATTTTTCATCTCTACCTTCATAACTATGTATGAAAACTGTTTTATGATTAAATATGTGCTTAATTCATATATTTTATTCTATTCTATATTTTCGAATCAGTAAATAAACCTGAATAGAAAATTCAACACATTAAGATCACCTATGTTGAAAAAATATCTTAAATGATATAACCATAAAATAATAATATGTATACTCTGTGAAATATTATTATTATTGAATATTATATGTTATTTAGAATTTGATTCCCACCAGAAAACATGTATGCTTTAGTTTCACCCCTAGTCTTTCTCTTTTGATGTTCGAGAATTTTCCAAGTGTTGGAGGTCTAAAACATGGAAATTTAGTGAAAATAGGTCAGTCGCATGGTTTATGATCATGGTTAATACCAAACATACAATAACCCTAAAGTATGGAAATATGAGTCTCTCTTGGTATTTTGTATTGTTCGAGGATGATTAAAAAAATATTTGGATTGCCATGGAAAATGTGCAGTTGTTTGGGTAGTTGTTCAGTTGTGTCGTATGTCTTTATCAAAGCATTCCTAAACAATGTAGATATTATAATGTAATAATTGCTTAATTTTTTCAAGGTAATGGAGACTATGAACAATTAGTGCATGGTTAGATAAAATGACTGTCCAATCCATCCAAACTGATTCCACCCACATATGTTATTTTATTTATCTAATTACCATTAGAAGTTTATATTTCTAATCACCACTCATCCATCTTTGGATCGAACTAAACCATTCTAAACAAATCATAGGTCTCACCAAATTGAATCTTGATTATAGTACTTTGCAGTTAATGGATATATGAAGGTGTGGTCTATTTTTATCAATAATTCTCTTCTCTTCATAGATATTAACTACATCTCTTATCACATCATACCATTAGGTCCCAGTGAGGTTCCAATTTTTAGATATTAGGATGTAAATGGAGAATGACTTGTGTTTCTTATAAATATAGGTTTGTGAGGACCATATCTACTCATTTCCAACCTCTCTTATCAAACCTGACATGTTTTCCATCTATTTTAAATGTTGGTGTCTCTATAAATTGGATTTAGCCAATGAATTACTTATTTTTATTGTATAATTCCTTTAGATTTATTATGGAATGAAACTATTGGCTTCATCAATGATTTTAATGTGTTATTTTAATGTCGATTTATTTGAAAATATATTTATGCACTCTATTGGTTCAATTAAAATTTCCAATGAATCTATTTGACACAAAAGAGATTTCAAAGCACGGAAATAGTGGTTCTTCACTATGAAAATGCATTAAGAATTGTGTTCATATTTATTAATTTTTTATTAGAAATAAATGCACATTGAGAACCTTGGATGCATTGGGAAATTGATATTTGTAACCTTAGTATCTATGACACCACATGAGGTTTATTTTTCTTACATCCATAGACTGTGTTAAGACTCTATATTAGCTGGATTCATCTAATTACTAGATTAATGCTATTTTATTTGTCATTGTAAATATTACCTAAGGATAGATCCAATTTTGTTACTGGTTAGATATATATATATATATATATTATTACATATCATATTTATTATTGGTTTATTAAATGGGGTTTCCCTGGGAAATTATGTCTATGAATTTTTATTATCAGTCCTTCTTTTTATCATATTTTTGGTTTATGTGAATATGAAATGTTTTTTTGTAAACCAATGTATGTTTACAAAAACTATTTCCCAAAAATAAATTCTGCCCAAACATTATATTTTTTGATGATAGAACTAGCAGTTCCAAAGTTTTTTACATTTTATAAATTATTCATTGAATCTTACACATAATTGGTACAACACAATAGTTTTTAATTTCTGGGATTTTAAGTTTTGGTTTTGAAGGATTTAGGTGATGTGCATGGGGTAATATTATTTTTATATAATATTATTTTTCATTACTTTTTTAGTGATATTGATTTTTTGTGATAGATGGTTACATGGATTCCTGGATTTTTTATTTTCTTTATTTATTTCTAAAAATTATCTTTTTTCCATTATGTTTCATCTCTCGTTGATGATTACCCCAATTTTTCATTGTACTGTATTTTTTTATCTCTTGTTTGTTGTTCGTGAGACTAACTAGTTTTCTTTATCTAACTCTAACTTATGGAGGGTCACCTTATGTGACATGATATGATGACTTGGGTAGGTATTTTACTAAATTTAATCAGATGTATTACAAACACTATTGTGTGAATACAACATCTGGGATTGGATTTGTTTCTTTTTTAGATGTGAGTTAGGACCATTAGAATTTGGATTTTATGTAAGGTATTTGGCAAATCTAGCTCACTTATGTGAAAAAAACTACAATTATCATGGGTTTTTGTGGATTTTTAACAATCATGGATTTTTTTTTTCAGTTTATTTTATGAAAAAATGAGTAGGGTTTATTTTAATGAACATTTTAATTTTAATTTTTTTTTGTTTGACATATACAAAATAAATTCATTACTTATGATCATGTTGTATAGATGTTTTACAATAGATTATAGAAATGTTTATTTTTATATTTATATTTCAATTAATGTAGTTCAAAATTTCCTTTTTTTAATAATACTACTCTTAGAAGATATCTTCTGAATGATTATACAGATGATGCGTGAAATTTCCCATATGAAAATCCTCTAATATTCCCCTACATGGTGGAATCATTTTTCATAATATTTTGTCTCTGGTTTAATAATGTGTTAGAAACTAGGGACAAATGGTTGATCATGGCTTGGAATTTCTGAATAAGAATCCAACAATTTTATATAGTGATAATGAACCCCTAGAATTTAATGAATTTATTAAATAGATTGAGAGTATAATTCACTAATTAAAAACATCATGGGAATCTAAGGTGGGTTTTTTCACATATATAATTGAAGTACTAGAAATAAGATGGTGAGACTCCATTATGAATGAAAATCTACATGAGGATCATAACTATAATTCATTAGAGTAGATCATAATCCAATTGTTTAATCCTAAAACATCAATTATGAAAAATACAATGCAATTTTTAACATCAGATAAAGTGTATCATCTTGTTAAATAGTTGGATACACATTTGGTGGATTCATTTAACCTAGAACCCATGTAAATTTTGATTAATAACAACATCTTAGAGGATTCAGATGGTTTTGAGGGATAATATTTTGTTGATGATGATCCTGTTATTCATATAAAATTTTACTGAGATTTTGAAAAACTAGGTTATGGGTAGTGAAATCATATCTAGGAGGACAAGATTATTTGTAACTTTATATATTGCTGGTGGTATCCAGAAGGTATCATCTGGCTAGAAATGTATGAGTAAGGGTTGCGATATTATATTTAGGCTAGTTTTAGGGTATTATATTGGAAAGAAGTAGGATTTTTTTCAATGTGGGGGGATTAGTTATACAATTAATAACAATATAGTATTTCACCATTCCTATATCCATTTATGAAAATCTAGTCACCATGATTTAAAAAAAATCCAAATGTAATTAAGTCTAGTTTGACTCTCAAAAAGGGATCATAGGACTTTTATTTAGATTCAATTGGAAGTGGATCTCAAAATCAAACCATGGAAAAATTCATATATAAATAAACTCTTATATAGGGGTGAGAATATATTCCATTACACAGAAGAGTATGTAAGAGTATAATATAAGATCTGGTCTTTTATTATTAGAGGTATAGTGTTAATATCATTGGATATGGTACTATATGTATCTAAAAAGGTGTTAATTATTATATTATATCAGTATATATTATTGATGTTTTGGGTTACATTAAGAAATTATTTCATTTTTTGGATATTTTCATACCATTGGGTAACAAGAAAGATAATTTTTTTAATGTCGTGTGATTCAAGTCATCGTTTTCGAATTCAAAGTGGTGTGATATATAATAGTTAATGAAATTGCCATATTAGACCATACTATTGGAATGGATTAGATTATCATGGTTTAGGATCATATCAATTTTGACTATTATTCAGTTCTATTTCTATCAACTCATGGGGAAATTCACGTTTTTCTAGGTGAGTGAGATTACAGATGAGAGTGGGTGGGGCATGTTATTACTTGTTCTTGAATGGTATCATGTTAGTTATTGGTAATGTAAATGGATTCCATTTATCCATGTTTAAGTAATCCCCATTATGTGGTAGACTATGCATACTCATAGGTATATCTAAGATGATTTTTCAAGGTTACCACTTTAAGGAGATGTCATGTTAACTATTGCTCTACTCCATAGAATAATGCCAATTTTTTATCATCATATCATAAGGAACTAGATAATTTAATGTAAGTTATATTTCATAATCAAAATCATGATAAAAAAGGGATTTGTTCATTCTATTGTGTCACCATGGTTATCCCCTATGCTCTTTTCCAATCAGTCAAATAGAATTATCATACATTGTGTTTCTTATTGAACGATAAATTTGGTGCATTTTAGGAATAAATACTGTTTATCATGAATTTATGATCTCTTTGAACAACTCATGGGATCTCATTGATTTTCTAAAACTTATCTATTATCAGGGTACCATTAGTTGTTTTTGTAAGTATAGGATATACCTAATATAATTTTAATATATGTTAAGGGAATTAATATTTTCTTTTTATGACATTTAGTATAAATAGATATCACATCGTATAAACAATATTGATTAATATGTTAATTCATCCTATTTTTTGACCCTTTTTTCATATTTTTTGGATTATATTTTTATGTACTCTATGTCATAGGTGGATAATAGGGATCGTTTGGATATCATCTAGACAAAATTGAAATTAAATTAATTATATGATAAAAGTGTTAAATGTTAATTTTGGATCCAAGAAGTCATGTCTCTATGTCCTTTTAAACATTATATGGTAACCACAGTGTATCATAAAATAAATTAGGAAGTTATGTCATGGGATAATCCAATAAATAGGTTTGAGATTTGATGATTCATTGGAATCGCTTGTTATTACTGGTGGTTTCTTCAATAAATAACTAATATTATATCCATAATTATATAATTGACACACAATGGTTTTATTTTTGAATGTAATTAAAAAAAACCTAAGTACTTTTGAAAAACATAACAAGTGGTTTACAAAATCATTATTTATTATTATTATAAAATGGTATTGAAGATAGTATTTTTTCTATAATGGTTCATGTATGCGAATGGGCTGTGTGTTGATGTATGGAAATTATGTGGTGGTCCATAGATTAAAAAAATTCTTACACATGAAAAGAACTACCCTATGAATTTGTTTTTTGTCTTCTATTATGAATGATCTCAAAATAATGTGTCAATTTTTATTTGGATAGTAGTTTATGGTATATTCTGATTATACGATTCTAAAGTATATTTTTACTCAGAGGGATTAAAATTTTATATATATATTAGGGGGTGAGTATCTTATGAATTTAGATTTGGATATTTATTTTATTACTTGAATAGGAATATGGTAACTAATTGTTTGAGAATGAAACTAATAACATAAGACATGAAGTAATATATGGTGAAATTGTCTGTAATATTATTTCTCATTGAGATGTTCTTATCATTTCATGAGGTCGATGTTTGGAAGTTAAGGGCTTCGGTTAAGGATGACACTTCATTTGATGGCTCTATTTTCATTGAGTTGGTTTTGTACACTGATTTATAGCATTATATTAAAATCTATAATGATGGGGAAACCATATGTGATTGGTCTTGGTATCCCATTAGTAGTTTATGTCTCTAAAAGTGGTCGGTCATTCTTATATCAAGATGAACGAATTGATATATTTTGTACCTTGGTTTTGATAGTTCAAATACCCAAGGACCGCCAATATAGTATCATGAAATGACACATTTGTATCAATGTCTGGGGATGAGGTGATTAATTGGAAGATTATTTTCATAATACCATACTACACATAGAATTTATTTGCTCCTCCAGAGACCCTTTGGTTTATTAATTTTTTTATCATTATTGTATGTAAGTGGTATTTGATTCTATGGATTTCATATTTGGTTTATCAAAAACTCTTAGTGGGAAGTATGTGATTTGGGTGATCATTGATGGACTTATGAAATCAGTTAATTTATTCCATATCAAGGAGATTATGAATGAGATGAATCTATGTATGTTTTATATTAGATAAGTTGTAAGACTTAATTGTGTTCCCTATATATTTTTTTGCTATGTAAAAATGGTTTACATCATATTTATTTGAAGGATTTTAAGTGTTAATGATTTCAAAAATAAAATTAATCAAAAAATTCCATTTATAAATTGATTATTAGACTAATTAAACACTTAAAATTATTGATTATATTATCTATGAATGAATGGTTTATTTTTTTGTTCCATAGGATAATCATTTACCTTTGGTAAAATTTACAATAAAATTATTCATTAGAGTTCAATTAAAATGTAACCACTCAATGCGATGTGTGGGGGATATGTTGACCACCCAAATGTTGGGAGAAGATGGGAGGGAAGTCCTTAGAAGACTATGCTAGGCCCAAGAGAAAGAATAAATGGTGAAGATGATATAAAATTGATTTGTGACATAAAAATCTCAACAGAATTCATAACAAAACATTTTATGAATGAACTAGTGTTTGAGGTTGGTGATCAGGTCATTCTAAGTGTTTATCCTTTCTTGGGATACTATTAGTTTTGTATATATGGTAAGTTTGCATAGAGTTTTTTTGGACCATTTTGAGATCATAAAATTACTTGTAAAGTTAGAAAATAATATAGAACATCCAACTGTCTCTTTTTAGATTCATTACATGTTTCGGGATTCTCAGTGAAGAGTAATTATGTAGAACATTCTCGTATGATTTAATGGGATGATTTTGATATTGAACCAAGTACCTTAGTTTTTGAGTTTCTAGTTTATATTTTGGATCACCAATACAATCTATTGAATGTCACAATAACCTATTTATTATGTTTACTATGGAAAAGTGTATAATATATCCATGAGACATTAAAAATGAATCATTAAAGAGGAAACATTGGACTTCGTTTTTTTATTCATGAATCATGATTTCTATATGGGGACAGAATGATACATTGTGGGAAAATTGTGACACCGATAAAATTAATGAAATTCATTAGTTTGATACTTGGTGTTTCTCAGTTGATGTTTGTGAATATTCAAAGGGGCAACGTTTCAAGACAAGTTTTTTTAGAAAAAATTCCATGTTTTCATTTTTTATGAATGGTTACTACCAACAATATTATAATCATGAATTGTGGAACTCTAATGATCTAGTTGTATTTTTCTTGGTTTGAGAAAGTTTTAATAAACCATTCATCTCACTGATGAGATATGTAGTTTTCTTGGTTGTTGTCAAGAGGTGCATTATGGATTGATCATATTAAATCACTAATAACCCTTAATTTCCCCATTGGATTATATTAAATCTTCATAACTACCTCAACGGTAACTGTAAACACCCGTAAAATTCAAGGGTAATTTTTTTCTTAATTTTCTTTGGAATTTTACAAGAGCGTGGTTTCTGACGGCACCTGATTCCGAGGCCCGGAGTGCCCAGAAACAATTTCCGAAGTTTGGCTCGGGTACGTTCAGTGAACGAACGAGCGGGAATATCTAACTTTTGATCCGGTGCTCGGAATTGAAATCTGAGGACACCGATGAACTCACATCGCCGATATTCTCTTAAGGAGACCTTTTCCGTAGTTGCGTTTGTTGCGGGACAAAAGTTAGTTTTTGGGAGAATTATAAGAAGTTAAATAAAAATGTGGAGCACTTTTTATTTTTCTTACTTGTTGGTTAACTCCTCTAAAAGGAAGTTAAAGGTGGGACCCACATCCACTTAACCTCCCTTGGGAGGATTAAGTGTGGTGGGGCCCACACGAAACCCAGCTTTTCATCTCCTCTCAAAACCCCCTTAACTCCCTTTTTAAATGAACTTGACAACTTAGCTTATTAATTGGGTTGAGTTTTTTAATCTTTTTCAAACCATTGAATTTCAAAAGGTTTGGTTGAGTAAATAAAATAATCTCTTAGCTTATTTTATTTGGTTAGAAATATCCAGCCTCTTGAGAGATTTGAAGCCTTCTCCTTCTTTTTCTTCATCTTCTTCAATCTTGAAGAAGAACGCGAAGAACCTTCGAACTCCGACGAAGAACGCCGCTCCTCTCTTCTTCGTAGCCGTTGTTTCCAAAGATCGACGACGTCTTCCATGTCAACGAAAGGGAACGCCGCTTCCTCCTCGGACTTCCTTCTTCAGCTTACGAAGATTCACCAACGACGTACCTCTTCGGACGTACCTCTTCGTCAACGGATTTGACGAACGATTACCGCGACGCCCGACCTCAGGGACGTTGTCTTCCGCGGGTCATTGACGATCTTCAATCTTGAAACCAAGGTAGGGGTTTGTTGTGGTTTATTTCTTTACTCTCGTTCTTAGTTCTAGAATGATAATCTTGTGATTAAATATTTAAGAGTTGTCATCTAACGAGAGGGGGGTCGGACCGCACAAACACGGCCGAATTCCCCCTCCTTTGTTCTTGGTTATTTATATAATCTTGTGATGAACGAGAAGGCGTGGTGTCGTCGAACCACACGGGAATCGCCCAGCTTATTTACGCGAAGCCGTCGCGTCACGCTGTGGATGGAATAGCATGAACGTGATGTCGTCGCGCCGCGTCGAAGGGAACCGAAGGTGCCACGGCCGGTTCCGGGCCGCGACAGGACGGGAAGACCGGTGGCTCACCGGGCCGCCGGTGTCGGAATCCGGAAGGGCCGGTCTGTTGAAGAAGAACCGGCCGGCCAGTGGGCCGGCCGGAAGGGGAAAACCGGGGGAATTTAATTCCCCCGGTAAACTCAAATGCCCCCCCATTTATGAAGGGGGCCGTTTCTTTAAGGGGGCAGGCGGCCCCCCGGTTTTCCTCAAAGAAGGCCCCCACGAGGGGGGGCCGGTTCTCCAAAGGCGCGGCTAAAAGCCGCGCCGCAATCATGTAGAAGCGGGGGCCTTGCCCACCGCGTGTGGCACCCAGCGGCGCCAGGCCGCGCCGCCGCCGGCCGCGGCGCGCCGGACGGCCCCGCCGCGCCGAACTGCCGCCTGCCGGGTCGGGTCGACCCGGTTCGGGCCGACCCAGGGGGGGGGGGGGTCGGGCCGGGTCGGCCAGGACCCGGACCCCCCGTTTTCGAATTGACTTCGGTCTTTTGCTCATAACATGAGCTACGGACCTCCGATGGATGAACCGTCTGTGGCAACGCGATCCTTGGATCGAGACGGTCGTTTCGGTATATTACACTCAGGGTTTCAGAATATTTTGTGTTCGGTCGGGTTGGTTCGTTCACGAAACCAACCGGGCCCTCGGATCGGAAACGCTAATATCTTGAGCTACGGACGTCTGATTGATGTGCCGTCAGCTTTGTTGTGTTCCTCTTAGTGAGACGGATCTTTTGGAATACTCCGCCCGAGGTTTGGACGTAGGTGGAGTACGGTCGGGCTGGTTTTGCCTTTAAAACCAACCGGGCCCCTGGGACGAAAAAGCCAATAACTCTCAGACCGGGCGTTTGATCGACGCGTCGTCTGTTGCATTGAGTTCCTGTTGGCGATACGGAACTTTTGGATACATCAACTCTGGACTTTGTGACAGTTGATGTATCAGCCTCTCGGCTCGTGGAGCGGACCCTCCTGAATGAGTTTGCTGTGTGCGGGAACCCTAGTGCTGTCTGCGACTGTTACTGTGACTGCTACTACTGCTACTGTTACTGTGACTGCGACGACGACATTACAGAGATCCTGTGTGGATTTTACGACGACTACAGCACTCAGCGATCCTACGTGGATCAGTGCTACAGGTCCTGTGTGGGCCCGATCCTGTGTGGGTCATTGCGCTCAGCGGTCCTGTGTGAACCAGCGCCGACAGGTCCTGTGTGGGCCCGATCCTGTGTGGGTCTTTTGCGGGGGTTAGTTACCTATCGATCCTTCGTGGGTACGACGACTTAGATGGATCAGAGATCATCTTTATCGTCTTTCGAAGAAATATTCCTGTGTGAGCTGAATCTAGTTGCTTTCCTGTGTGGATTGTGTTGTGCTATCCTGTGTGGATTTCGTTTTGCTTTCCTGTGTGGAATACGTTTACTTTCCTGTGTGGACTGAGTTGTACATGGGCTCGGAGGTTGGAGCGTGTTGGAATTGATGACTTAGGTATATGTATGGGAATATACCTAAGCAGTGTCGGTTATTACTTAGTGATTGTATCTTACTTTTGTGGTTTATCCTTTGTGGATTTTGGGAGACCATCGGGGGTCTCGGGGTCCCTACTGAGTAGCTTATACTCACCCCTGCACGGGCTATGCCTGCACTACGTTGTGTTGGTTTCAGACGAAGGACAGCGTTGATCATGATTGAGGCTTGCAGAGCAGAATGATACCTAGAGGTGGACCACTGGGCGGGACGTACTCAGAGCGGACGGTGGGACCCGTGGAGCAGTGGAGCTATCTGTACCCACCCTTCAGGTGGGATCTCCAGTGGACAGCTCGGTGTAGCGGCTTTTTCTTTACAGTTGATGTTTTCCCTCTTGAGTTGTACTTTACTTTCAGTTTGGGTTTTTATACTGGCCCATTTACTTTTCCGCACTTTCAGTTGTACTCTGTTTTCACTTAGTGTTTACTTTTTGCTTGTTTACTTTGTGGTGTTTGTTTACTTTTCAATGGAAATGCCTTCCCTTTTTACTGGGAATTACGCCTTGGTGCTAGTCGCCAGCCCCTGGCCTATGGAAGGCGTGCTTGGGGTAGTCACGGCACGGGCCCCGAGGGCGGGTCGTGACAAATTGGTATCAGAGGAGTTCGGTTATACCGCGAACTCTGATCTTTTCTATGTGAAGCAATATTGTTTAGTGTATTGAGTGTGGTTCTTAGTCCAGGGAGTCCAGTGTTGGTGCGGCGGCCGACCTTGTAGATCTCCTTTGTGCTGGACAGACCCTGGGGAGTCAGCACTTGTGGGACCAGAGATGGTCCAGGCCACGACAGAGAGGGTCCAGGTCATCCAGGAGCGGATGAGGACAGCTCAGAGACGGCAGAAGTCATACGCTGATAGGAGGCGGAGGCCACTAGAGTTCGAGGATGGTGACCACATCTTCTTGCGGGTCTCACCTCGACGTGGTATTCAGAGATTTGGCCGGGGCAGTAAGTTATCTCCGCGCATCATCGGACCCTTCTAGGTCCTCAGCAGGATTGGTGAGGTGGCTTATCGCCTGGCTCTACCACCTCAGTTGCACCGGGTGCACGACGTCTTCCACGTGTCTCAGCTGAGGAGATATGTGCACGAACCGACACACATCATTGACCATTGGGATCTTGACGTTGACGATGGGGAGACTTTTACGGAGGTCCCGGTGGAGATAGGGGATCGACAGGAGCGGGTCCTACGTGGGCGATCGATTCCTCTTGTGCGCATCAGATGGCTGCACGGGAACCTCCAGGAGAGCACATGGGAGCGGGAGGCTCAGATGCGTGCTCAGTACCCTCATTTGTTTCCCTAGTTTTTGATATATCTTTACGAGGACGTAAAGCCCTGAGGTGGGAGTAATTTAAAGACCCGTAAAATTCAAGGGAAATTTTTTCTTATTTTTCTTTGGAATTTTATAAGAGCGCGGTTTCTGATGGCACCTGATTCCGAGGCCCGGAGTGCCCGGAATCAATTTCTGAAGTTTGGCTCGGGTACGTTCAGTGAACGAACGAGCGGGAATTTCTAACATTTGATCCGGTGCTCGGAATTGAAATCCGAGGACACCGATGAACTCGCAGCACCGATATTCGCTTAAGGAGACCTTTTCCGTAGTTGCGTTTATTGTGGGACGAAAGTTAGTTTTTGGGAGAATTATAATAAGTTAAATAAAAATGTGGAACACTTTTTATTTTTCTTACTTGTTGGTTAACTCGTCTCAAAGGATGTTAAAGGTGGGACCCACATCCACTTAACCTCCCTTGGGAGTATTAAGTGTGGTGGGGCCCACACGAACCCCAACTTTTCATCTCCTCTCAAAACTCCCTTAACTCAATTTTTAAATGAACTTGACAACTTAGCTTATTAATTGGGTTGAGTTGTTTAATCTTTTTCAAACCTTTGAATTTCAAAAGGTTTGGTTGAGTAAATAAAATAAGATCTTAGCTTATTTTATTTGGTTAGAATTCTCTAGCCTCTTGAGAGATTTGAAGCCTTCTCCTTCTTCTTCTTCTTCTTCTTCAAGATTGACGAAGAACGCGAAGAACCTTCGAACTCTGATGAAGAACGCCACCCCTCTCTTCTTCGTAGCAGTTGTTTCCAATGATCGACGACGTCTTCCGTGTCAACGAAAGGGAACGCCGCTTCCTCCTCGGACTTCCTTCGTCGGCCTACGAAGATTCGCCAACGACGTACCTCTTCGGACGTACCTCTTCGTCAAAGGATTTGACGAACGATTACCGTGACGCCCGACCTCCGCGACATTGTCTTCTGCGGGTCGTTGATGATCTTTGATCATGAAACTAAGGTAGGAATTTGTTTTGGTTTATTTCTTTACTCTCGTTCTTGGTTCTAGAATGATAATCTTGTGATTAAATATTTAAGAGTTATCATCTAACGAGAGGGTGGTCGGACCGCACAAACACGACCGAATTCCCCCTCCTTTGTTCTTGGTTATTTATATAATCTTGTGATGAACGAGAAGGCGTGGTGCCATTGCACCACGTGGGAATCACCCGTCTTATTTACGCGACGCCGTCGCGTCGAGCTATGGATGGATTATCATGAACGCGACGCCGTCGCGCCGCGTCGAAGGGAACCGAAGGCGCCGCGGCCGGAGCAGGGCCGCGGAAGAGAGGCGTGGTGTCGTCACACCGCGCCGGACGACGAACACCGCGGCCGGTTCTGGGCCGCGGCGGGACGGGAAGACCGGCAGCTCGTCGGGCCGCCGGTGTCGGAATCCGGAAGGGGACCGGCTTTGCCGGTCCGTTGAAGAAGAACCGGCCGACCAGGTTGGCCGGCCGGAAGGGGAAAACCGGGGGAATTTAATTCCCCCGGTCTACTCAAATGCCCCCCCCCATTTATGAAGGGGGGCAGTTTCGTTAAGGGGGGCAGGCGGCCCCCCGGTTATCCTCAAAGCAGGCCCCCACGAGGGGGGGGGGGGGGCGATTCTCCAAAGGTGCGGCTAAAATCCGCGCCACCATCATGTAGAAGCGGGGGCCTTTCCCCCCGTGCGTGGCACCCAGCCGCGCCAGGCCGCGTCGCCGCCGGCCGGGCCGCGCCGCCGCGCCAGACCGCCGCTGGCCGGGTCGGGTCGACTCGGTTCTGGGTGACCCATGGGCGGTCAGGCCGGGTCGGCCCGGACCCGGACCCCCCGTTTTCGAATTGACTTCGGTCTTTTGCTCATAATTTGAGCTACGGACCTCCGATTGACGAACCGCCTACGGCAACGCGATTCTTTGATCGTGACGGTCATTTTGGTATATTACACTCAGGGTTTCAGAATACTTTGAGTTCGGCCAGGTTGGTTTGTTCACGAAACCAATCGGGCCCTCGGAGCGGAAACGCTCATATCTTGAGCTACGGACCTCCGATTGACGTGCCATCATCTTTGTTGTGTTCCTCTTAGTGAGACGGATCTTTTGGAATACTCCGCCCAAGGTTTGGACGCAGGTGGAGTACGGTCAGGCTGGTTTTGCCTTAAAAACCAACCGGGCCCCTGGGACGAAAAAGCCAATAACTCTTAGACCAGGCGTCCGATCGACGCGACGTCTGTTGCGTTGAGTTCCTGTTGGCGATACGGAACTTTTGGATACATCAACTCTGGACTTTGTGACAGTTGATGTATCAGCCTCTCGGCTCATGGAGCGGACCCTCCTGAATGAGCTTGCTGTGTGCGGGAACCCTAGTGCTGGCTGCGACTGTTACTGTGACTGCTACTACTGCTACTGCTACTGTGAATGCAACGACGACAGAACAGAGATCCTGTGTGGATTTGACGACGACTACAGCACTCAGCGATCCTACGTGGATCAGTGTTACATGTCCTGTGTGGGCCCGATCCTGTGTGGGTCTTTGTGCTCAACGGTCCTGTGTGAACCAGCGCCTACAGGTCCTGTGTGGGCCCGATCCTGTGTGGGTCGTTTTCGGGGGTTAGTTATCTAACGATTCTTCGTGGGTCCGACGACTTAGATGAATCAGAGATCATCTTTATCGTCTTTCGAAGAAGTATACCTGTGTGAGCTGAATCCGGTTTCTTTCCTGTGTGGATTGTGTGGTGCTATCCTGTGTGGATTTCGTTTTGCTTTCCTGTGTGGAATACGTTTACTTTCCTATGTGGACTGAGTTGTACTTGGGCTCGGAGGTTGGAGCGTGTTGGAATTGTTGACTTAGGTATATTTATGGGCATATACCTAAGCAGTATCGGTTGTTACTTAGTGATTGTATCTTACCTTTGTGGTTTATCCTTTGTGGATTTTGGGAGACCTTCGGGGGTCTCGGGGACCCTATTGAGTAGCTTATACTCACTCCTGCACTGGCTATGCCCGCACTACGTTGTTTTGGTTGCAGACGACGGACAACGTTGATCGTGCTTGAGGCTTGCAGAGCAGAACGGTACATGGAGGTGATCCACTGGGCGTGACGTACTCGGAGCGGACGGTGGGACCCGTGGAGGAGTGGAGCTATCTGTACCCACCGTTCAGGTGGGATCTCCAGTGGACAACTCGGTGTAACTGCTTTTGCTTTACAGTTGTTGTTTTCCCTTTCGAGTTGTACTTAACTTTCAGTTTGGTTTTGTATACTGACCCATTTACTTTTCCGCACTTTCATTTGTACTCTGTTTTCACTTAGTGTTTACTTTCTGCTTGCTTACTCTGTGGTGTTTGTTTACTTTTCAAAGGCAATGCCTTCCCTTTTTACTGGGAATTACGCCTTGGTGCTAGTCGCCAGCCCCTGGCCTATGGAAGGCGGGCTTGGGGTAGTCACGGCATGGGCCCCAAGGGCGGGTCGTGACAGTCACTCCCCTTGGGTTCTTGATGATCCTCATTTATTTTTGGTGTACTTTTTGATGGTTCGAATCGTTTTTATCATTTTTTCTCTTTTACTATTAGAATATCCTATGATATCTTCTATCATCATCTATTAGAACTAGATGATATATATATTTATATAAATAAGGGGTTTGATGTAGAAGTTTTTATGTATCATATAAAAATAGCCTTTGAAGGAACATATTTACTTCTTTCCCACATCCTTTATTAAAGGATACTAGTTTTCCATCCATTAGTGAGGTTGTTGTCTCTATAAATTTGAGTGAACCCATTAACTACTTAGTTTAATTGATCAATTAATTTTTTATGAAATTTATTAATTGATTTCATAAACTATTCGAAAGTTTTTAAAGGGTTTTTTGCATTAAAATTTATTAACGTGCACTCTGTATTTAGTGAAATGTTATAATGATTATTTTGATTCATATAGGTATTTTCAAACATATAAGTGGTTATGTTTTTCTGTGAAAATGTTTCAGAATTTTTATCATGGTTTTTAAATCATTTTAATAAACTATAACATATTGGGAACCTTTAGTGCATTAAGATGTTGACATATTTCACCCGAGTGTGTGTGATAACACTAGAAGTTATTTTGTTGATATAGATAGACTGTGGCAGTACACAGTATCATTGGAATTCACATAACTCTAGGATTAGTGTATAATTATGTTTCCATGTACATATTACCATAGTACATAGAACATTTTTTTTTGTTTTATAAATGTTAGTAATATTACTTATCGACTTTCACATATTTTAATTATATGGTTTTTTAATGACGATTATTTTAAAACCATTTCATTATCAATAATTTTTTTATATTCATGGTTTGAGAAATTATGAATTTTTTTCATGAAAATTAACGGATGATTTTAAAAATAATTAAAAATTTGAAAACACTTTCAAAATTGGATTTGTTTCAAATCTATAACAAACAATTGTGTTGTGTTAGTCATTGTATATCTTCATGGTTGTATTATTCTTAATCTTTTCTCACTCACTAATTTTTAATTTAGGATTATTATAGATGTTTCTTATTATTAATTGTTTAATTGGAATGGAATCATGTATTTCACTATCTTTTCCTAGTTGTCATCACATTGCTCATAACATAGATTTGTGGTAATGGATAGTCCCATGGAGAATTTCACTTTTTCTTTCTAGGGTAAAATATTCTTGTTTAGACTTGTTGAATTAAAATTGTATTTCCCATGGATTATTACTCCTCTCCCATAATGTAATCTATTTTTTTATATCTTCTTGTTTATTCTTGAGACTAAATTGTTCGTATTCTGTGTTTCTACTATCATACAGATTACCTTGGGTGGCGTGGTAGGTTTACCAGATAAGGTTTCCTTATGTGGAACATTTTGATATTCATTATGAAAAAATACTTACAAGTTTTATGTTTCTAGGCATATTTTATATGAGAATACATAATTACAATGAAATTGATATGTCCTTAGATATATAAAATAAACACCCTCATTAAGCGGAATATAATTTTTTTTCAAAATATAATGATCATAACATAACATAAAATAGTGATAAAAAGTATAATATACATGATAAAGGTTAGTAATCAATTTGTTATATATATTTTATTTTATTTTTTTGAGTCTACACACACACAACAATAGATCTTAGATCTTATGTAATGCATCTCTCCAAATAACCATATTTACAATTGGTTATGTTCTCCATATATCTCTACCACACTTTGTCTCTCTGTTATACTAATTAAATTCATTAATATTATGTATATATTTCCCTTGCATATATACATATACTATTCAAACATTATTTTCTAGGATTTTACATGTTTTTCTATGTTCCTGTAATAATATTTCATTGAAACAACCCTTTTTAAAGGAAATTTATATTATTGATTCATTTTCATTAATCAATATTTTATGATTTTTCCCTTATAAGATTTAGAAAAAGTAATTATTTTATGAAAATTAATTTTTAGTTTTTTATAGTTTTCTGGAAATCCACATGTTATATAATTATTTAATGGTTCTTTACTCTATACCTAAAACATTATTTGAAAGACTCACTTATATACAACATTCACCACTCATATAATATTACTTTTCATTACTAATATGTATTTTTAACTGTTTCTTATTTAATAAATTAATAATATCCATTATTATTTAATATTTAATTTCATTGTACTCACTATGATATATTGTTTTGTAATTATTTGAGGCAATATTATGGAACCCATTTCCTTTTGATGTATTATTATTATGATTATTATTTTTTTATGATATAATCGTAAAGAACACACATGAATATATATATATATATATATATATATATTATGTGATGGGTTGGTCACAGTCCACCAATGAATTGGGTAATATCTTCATCTCATGAGATAGAATGTCTGGTGTGTGAGCAGCGTGCCAAGAACACTATGATATGATTTCATAATAGTGAGCTTTGACATTTAATTATGATGTTATGTTTTTCATTTAAAAATTACTATGATTTTATGATTATGTAATATCATTTAAATTATTCAATTATTCTATTTGATTATATTTCTGATCCTCCTATATTGTGATAAAATGTTATTCCTTCTACCTCATATGTTATTTCTCTTTGTCATGTTTATTACCTTACTTGGAATTATAGATCATCAATTTTTCTTTATATATTACACTAACACATCATATTATGTATTAAAATTCAAATGGTAAGTAGGATAACATTATGGACATTGATTTTTTTTAATTTTTAAGATGATTTTTTATGTTTCTAGTCTTTCAAAGTCATTTTATCTCTAAATTCATGGGATCTATTTTCTATTTTTTTATTTCATAATTTTTGTAATAATACATGTATAATATATATATTTAAATATTTGGTATTAGGTAAATGTCATGTTATATTTTTTTATTTGATTAGATAACTTAATTTTAACTAGACCATGAATAACCAAGACTAAAACATATAAATTAGTATATTAGGATATACATATAAACAATATGATATTCCTTTTATTTTTATAGTTTCCCTTTTATATATATATAAATTAAAATATTCATCCCTATTTTTACATTAATTGTGTAATTTTTAGGGAATATAAGAAACCATGATAAATGGATATGTGATGGGAAATGTAATTATTTCCCTAGTAACATACCAAATTTGAAGGTCGTGGTAGTTTAAACCTCATGATATAACATTACCAATTGTTCATGTTTTGAAAAATAACATTAATAACTTGCAATTCCCTCATTTCGTTAAAGATAATGTTTTGTTCATGTAATTTATGTGACCATGGCTATCCACTTTATGTAGACCTTATAATACATTGAAAATAAAACAATGTATTAATTACATTTTGAATATATTATTTTCCCTCTAATTCTTAATGTAATGGATATTTATATTTTTCTTCTATCTCTTTGAGTAATATTTCGATCAATTGTATACATTCATCAAGAATACAAAACCTGTGGAAGATATCATATCAATTGATTCAGATGTATGAAATGAAATATTTTCTACACATATTTTCCCCACATAGTCCATTTAAAATTTTGAGTAATTTATTTGTACTTAAGAATATGGAGGATGAATCAATTGCCTCTTATAAAGAAAACAACAAAAGGATTTCATGTTATTCCTATAGCTATTTCAATGAACTACAATGTATATTTGACAACTTATTTATAGACTAAATATGAGACTTTGAATATCTACAAAAATACAATAGTTACATAGCTATGATAAAATATTATAATGATCTAATTTGTTTGAGTTAGAAAATAGTGATTCTCAATGGACTAATATTACTAGAGATAAAAAAAGGAGAAATGAATTTAACTCTAAAGGAATGGTGGATATGTATCAGGGAGGGATAAAAATACAATTTCCCATTTTACATAAATGTGGTATGTAATATACGAGAAACAAACTCAATGGAGAACATGGATTAATTAAGTGTATATAATAGGTAAATATGTTAATGAATGCTGATGGGGGTGATGAAACAAAAGAATATGATGGAAGAAAGATGGGTTGAAATAAATCCTCAACCTATGGTCATATTTTTGAAACCATAACAAATATTAATACTATTAATGTCTATGCACTAATACAAGGTTCATTGAGGATAATATTTGATAATAACCTATAATTATAAGAGATAAAGGATGGAATTAAGATATCACTATAGTGGTGGTGTGTCATAAAAACAATTTTGTGATAGATAAACTTGTTATTCATTCATGGGTAGAGAATATATAATTTGATTTTGGTTTAATGCATTATTCTATATTATTAATTTTTTTATAAATATTCAAACACTATAATATGATATAGAGGACGAGTTATCAATTAAAACACCATGTGCTGAAATTATTTCATCTGAAATATATAATTTTTCACTAATTAATATTTATGGAATTAATAATAACTAATACCATGTTATAATCCCTTTAGTGGAATTATATGTTATACATATAATTAATTGGATGTATCTATATAAATCTACGAAAAATCATTAGGAGATGAAAATAAATTTTCATATCCCAAATCATGATATGATCCTATAATTCTTAATGGAGAATAATAAATATAATTTTGAAAATCATTCCCAAACATGGAGAATGTTTACCTATGTGAATGAATATATTGATTATATGATTGAAGAAAATTAAAATATCACCAAGGAATACATTCTCATTGTATCGAGATACAATGATGTGATACTAAAATATTTTCTCAACCTTCCTCATAGTAAAAAAGATGAATTATCTATTGAAATTACACCAAGATCTCTACCCATATCCAGTATTTATTTTACAATATCATCCATTGTAAAATAAAAATAAATAAAAAAAACTACAAGAGAATCTAGAAATGGGTTACATGTAACAAAGTGTGTCTTCTGGGGTACACATGTCCACATTATTACAAAGAGTGATGGGTTAATGCATCTCAATATTTGCTATAAAAAACTGAAAAAATAAGGAACAACTATCCCCTATCGTAGACTGATGACTTATTCAATCAAATATGTGGGGATAAATACAATTATATAGAGGATATTTGATATATTTGTATTTATTTAGACGTAAATAATGAGTATGTTAAAAAAATATTTTTTGGAAATATATGGGCACTATGAGTTCGTAGAGATTCCATTTGGATTCACGGAAGCTTAAAAAATTGTAATTGATATGATGAATAGAGTCTATAGAGATTAAATCAATATATCTATTTTATATTTATAATTTATTTTATCATATAATAAAAATTCAAAAAGTAACATGAGGATTAATTATTTATAATTGTATATAATTTGAGAATGGATAATTTATATTAAAATTAAATTAATCATGAGTTTGTATCGAGTAAGTAATATTCATGATGAATTTTATTATGAGAAAAATTTATATTTCTATTAATATTATAGATTTCTAATAAATTTTCATTGTTATAATACCCAATTTAATAGAAACACATAAGGGAATATTGATTCCATGGTATGGTGAATATTAATAAATAATCGATGTGTGAAAAAAAGGATTATCACTACACCAACAGTAAAACTACAATCATGATATGTTGGATTTATATTTTACAATGATTCATGAATGAATGGTTTCGGTATTTTTATCATGTATAATGATACAACAATATTTTATTCCTTAAGAAAGATGATGTTCCATGAGAAAAATTAAAAAACTCATGATCTGGAGTTGGGTGTAGTAATATTTTCATTAATGATTTTCAGGGATTATCACTATGCAGAGTTGTGTGAAATAATAACATATAAAAATATTTTCAAATATATATTCACATAGAAGGATATCAACATGCACCAATCAATATTGTATGATCTTGTCAAAATTACAACTACTTAATTAATAATCATCTAAGGCAGTTGAATAATCTTTTATCTTCTCTATGTAAAATGTATCTTATAAAATTATCCATAATGAGGATTAGGAAGTAACATATCTTATTAAATTTTAAATAGATTGACATGATAATCCTAGATTAATTAAAAATATCCTACCTTCATCAAATGATTACTCAACCATTAATTATGGAGAATATTAAGAATTGTGAAATTTGGGATATAGAGATACATAAGAAGATGGATTCTGTAATAAAAGGTAGTGACTAAAATTTCAATAATAATCAATAATTAGTTGTGAGATTTGGATGATTAATATTTTTATGACTAGAGTATGCGATATAGAAGATATTAAATGATTCTCGTCGATCAACATTTTATTTTCCCCCTTAGCGAAGCAGGAAATAAAAAGATCAATATAGAACATTTAGTGGTAAAATATGAAGAAAAATATTATTTCAAATACATTAATGCACATAGTATGCTAATATATAATTTAATAATGGAAAAGATTTAACATTATTTTGAAATAATTATTCATACCTGTATGGAAATTGGTAGAATTCATCAGGGCTTTTTTTACTAGTCTTTTGAATATATCAAATGTAAATATTTCAATATGGGTTGTATTGGATCATCATAAAAATATTACTAACCACAAAAATATTTAAGATAATTTCTCACATGACCCACATGAATATATATATATATATATATATATATATATCAGTAAAGTGGAAAGGACATACAGAACACCACTATCAATTATATCATTTTGATATTTGAGGTTTGCATAAATGTATTGGAAAATAAATTATCATGCTTTCATCATGGATTTAAATTTCGACATACACTATTTCCCACAAAATAATATTAAATCTAAACAAACTACATAAAAACATATGGATATTTTTAGAAAATTTATATTTACATCAAATGGTATTTTGATCAACATGATCTTTTAGTTATGTTCTTATAAAAAAATTTCTTCCACTCAATAATTTACATGGATAATTATAATTATATATATTGGAAGAAATTTAATACTATAAAATTTTTAGAAGATTTTAGAGAAAATGATATATTTTGACATGAAATGGTTGATGAAGTGAAATATATTTATATGGTGATTTAACAAAACATTAAAGGAGAATAGATTTCACATGAGAGATATACTAATAATCATTAATGATAACTAGAGTTTTATGTTGGAGATAATGTGTTTCTTCTTATATCTCTTTGGAATAGAATAAGGAGTCTTTGAAAGAAATGAAATATAATTCCTATATATAACAAGCCCTTTGAGATTCTTGATTGAATTAGAACTATGACCTAACTATTTCTCCCACCCAACCTATCTTATGTGCATGAAATTTTCTACATAACACTATTAAGGATGTATATACCCAATCCATCATATATACAAAATCAGGAGGTGTTAATGTGGGAAAATGATCCCTATTATGTAGAGAAACTACAGAAGATTTTGGACTATATATAATAGGTTCTATGAAACACGAAAATTTACCTTGAAAATGTACTTTATAGAAACCATAAACCTAAAGGGGAAACAAGGGAATCTAAGGATTGAATGAAATATATTTCCCATCAATTTTTTTCCACATTGTGTGTTAAGTGAAATTTTAAGAATATAATTTATATATGGTGTATGAATGTAAAGACTTATAACATTATATATATAAATTCTTCTTTAGAATAAATATATGTTTCATATTTAGTAATATAATAAAACTCAAGAACAACATAATTAAAAAAATTATGATTTTTTTGAATATTTCATTTAGAGGATATGAATTATCCTTGGCTCCTATAAACTAATGATAGATCTTACTTTTTAAAATTGGTATATAATAAAATTAAAATCACATTGCATGACTCATTATTTTACTAATCTTGGAACACTAGATATATGTAAATATATATAAATAGATGATATATATATCATCTATATTACATTGGAAAATAAAATTATAGCCTGAAATTAATTCAAAGATTCCTGCTTTATATCCATGGTAATGTTGAAAATCGTTTTTCATAGATTTTGAATAATAGTTATGTATAGTGGTTTTTATAATTAGAAATGAAGGCATCATTTATATGGAAGAGTTTATAACCCAAACACATTCTATATGATCAGCAACTAGATACCAAATCACTTTTATGGATAAGGTTAGTTGTCTTATTTCATTTAACATTGTTTCAATAGTCCATGATCTTCTCTTCTTACTCATAAAAAAATAATTATGAATTGAAAATACAACATTTATCTTTAGTATATGTGATGTATCATGATTTTACATTCTCAAAAGATAAATAGGGCCCACATCACTTATTTGTGTATTTTTTTGTAGATGGGGTATACAATTGTTATAGATTCATAGGTGACCAAGAATCTCAAGGTGGTGATATATCTAGGATATAGATTTATTTTCCTAAAAGACCTAATAAATATTTTACATGGATATCTTAGAATTAAAATGTTATACCTTACCTGTTACTCTATGTATCATTTAAAAATTTATAGTGTAGATCATTTATAGACACTGTACTACTCTAATTTTTTAATCAGTGGAATTGAACATCTCTATCATTTCATAAAATAATTTTTCTCCCAGTAATTTATTCTCTCATTCTTCATCCCAACATGATAGAGCTTTAAATCTCATCTTATAGTGGTTTCCAAATGATCCATTTTAATACATAAGTGAAAACCATTGTTGAATGAAAACATGACTTGAGGAAGATGTTGATCAAAACTTCCATTAATATTAATATAGAATGATCTAAACATATAATTAAGGGTTGGATAGTGAATTAATAAATATAATAATTATATTGGTGATAATCTATATGGAAGGTAAACTCTATCTTCCAGGAATGTAAAATATGTTTTTAGAAAATTATGGTGAACCTCAATGCATTCTTAGATGTAATCTATAGTGGCTTTCCATAAAGACATATGGATTCTCTAATGTATATCTTGATAATTTGATACATTGACAGGTATTATTGAATGAATATTATATGATAATTATTTATAATATGATCCACTGAAAACCATATGGAAATATTTCTACAAGATTTCTGCAGAAGTCCAATGTCATAATCCATTATTATGTTTGAAACATTCTAAGGTTTTAGTATATATATATCCCTTTAAATAATATTTACATTGATATATTTCTACTAAAATGTCTTGATACATTAATAAATTAAAATATTAATTTTTTAAATATCAATTTTATAACATTATATATATATATACGAAATAAAATAATAATATTCATTTAATTTTGAAATTGGTGTGAAATAATATTTGAAACATTGAATGTCAATGAAGCCCTATTTAAATAAAATAATATTATCATAACATTTTCTATTTTATATTAAGAGTTTTCTATATAGTTTTTTCAAATATAGATAGATAAAATTATCTTTATTTTTTACATATATTACAAAAACATTCATAATATGAGTTTTTGGCCATTTTCTAAATATATTTTGTTTTAGTCAAAATTATGGTTTTTGTGAGAGTTATAGTTTCATGAAATTATTAATATATACGTATGTAAATGAATGTAATAAAAAAACTATTTTTAGAAAAAATAAAATTAATTATATAGTGTATATATTAAAATATCATTTGAACATTTAAAACTGCGGGAAAATGTTTACAGAAAAAACGTAATAGGTTAATTTAATATTTATTGTGTGTTTAATTTTAATAATTTCTAATTCTTTTGTAAATAATTTAATCAATTTATTTTAATTTAGTATAATTTTTTTTATTTAAAAAATCAATATAGGTCACATAAAGTATTATCAACAATAATTTTAACAAACTTGTAAATTTTAATCATGAAAAATTAATTATATCAAAATATCATTAGAAGAGTTCTTCCTATTTATTTCATAATTATCATTTATTAATAATTGTAATATGTTTTTTATAAAAGTAGCCACATATCTGGGACTATAATACTCAATTGTTTTGTATATTCAATAATAATATAATTATTTTGTTCATATTCTCATCATTCATTGACTTTAATTATCACTAAAAATATTATTGTGTTTAATGGTTTATATTATGTGTTTGGTAGTTAAAATTAGGTACATCGTGAATTCAAAATAACATCTTAACTAATGTATGGCCATTCACAATATGAATTAAATTCCAATTGAATAATAATTATGGTATTGGGACAAGTACCACATCCCATTTTATACGAGTTAATATTTTTTATACAAAAACAATTTCTTAGTGAAATCGACCACTATTAAGTCTTGATTAATTTACCTCAGTACAAACTCTTCTCAATTGATCATGTATAAAATTCCCTAATTCACATCATATTCAAACCTCAGACCATACAATATTAGTTAATTCCAATCAATTTTTCTATATAAATATGCAAAAAAAATTTATACATGAGTATTCCACATAATATCTGAGTAGTTATTCCAGAGCTACCTCCTAATTAGAAAAACCTATAAAAATCTTTTTTAAATTTTATGATGAACCCCTAACCAAACAATGAAAATATCACCCACATTTCATTGTGTTCCTTCCCACGGTGTAATAGTATATGATTTATTTATTTATAATATCATTAAATATTTCTAAAAAATAAATCATATCCAGTCATTGAAAAAATTATGAAATAAATAATGGTTATTGAATATTTCTAATTGTTTTGGAACCTATAATGAGTTAATTTTTGTTCCCTTGTAAATCTATAATAACTAGCATTCTCATCTGATCTCTAATTACATCATGATCGATTAATAAATAGTACTCATAAGTAATTTTTCTTTCTAATCCTCTGTTCTAATTTCAATAGTGTAAACGGGAATCAGTATCCAATCACAAACATAAGTTAATAACATTATATTCGATGGTTTTTAATATTCATTAAGAGAATCATGACCAATCTACAACGTCATTAATTCCTATAATCGTCATTATATTCTTTATTCATTTAAATTTTTTTGTAAGATCCAAAGAATTAATAGAAAATTATTTTTTCATATCTATAAATATTTATAAATAAGATATTAATTTTTTGTTAAATAGGACACATTATCAAATATTATACTAGAAATGTTGCAACAGGATTCTTCAAAATATTATGTTTACCACAACATTGAGTTATACCAAAAAATAATATAATAATATTATTATTTTAAATGATAGTTAATGGATTGTTGTTGTATTATAATGAATGAATTTAACTAAAAAAATATGATTATAAATTTTTTATAATAGTTTTTACATTTATCCAATAAATTCTAGAGGCTTAAAATGAAAATGAATCTAATTTTAAGCATAAAACACTCTAATTTTTTTTAATGGTCGGTTTACATCCTTTTGATAGAGAACAATTTATAAATATAGTTTTCTAACTTTTTTATGTTCTATTTGATAAAAAAACTTATTTTTTATATGATGAATGTAAAAAAATTAATTTTTTTTGGAAAATTTGGTGTTTTTATGATGAAATTCATATATTAATGATTAGTGAAACATATTCAATTTTAATTAAAAACATTATTTTCATATAATTTATTTTTATGTTTATATTATTCATTTAGTTAGTTTTATAGTGTAATTAGATTATGTTTTTATCATTTAATTAAATTATGGTCATTTGATGTATGTTCACATTTTAATTAATCATAAACACATGTTAACATTTTTGTAGTTTTAATTCTTAAAAACATGCTTTTTGTTTTTAACAACGGGTATTAATTTTAAATTAATTACTACATTTTCTATGGTTTGGATTTGGAAAAATGAATTCTATATTTGTAATTAGAAGGTCCCAATTATTTAAATAGGTACCTTTAATTTTTGGACATTATGAATAATATCTTAAGTAATTATTTTTATTTACCATGGTTAAAGGGTAAATCAGCTAAATAAGGGTAAAAATAATATTAAAATAATATAAAATTACCATAAAATGTGTCTTAATCATATTTGATGAATTATTTCCTACCATCATCATCCTCAGGCCGAACTGTTGTCATTTGGGAGCCACTTGGGAGTGTTAATTACATTTTATAATAAAGAATTTAAATTACATAGAAATATAATATAAACACATATATTCACACTAAATATATAAATTTAATTATGAAAAATGGGATGATGTTTTGATATATTCTTTAATAAATGATTCAAAAACATGATATTATAAATATTGAAATAAATATTATTTTAGATGATTAATGTATTCCACTAATTCTATAGTTGAATATAAAATTTTAGGGATTATTAAATCTTAATTTTTCAAAGTAATCATTTTGTTAATTATTTTTTTAAAAATAAAGTATTAATAGTGTCCAAAATTGACATAATTAATAACATAAAATATAAATTAGTTTATCAAATGATTTTAATTTACAAAAAATATATTAATTGTTAAAAACATTTAGATAAGTCTAAATATGTCATAATTGACTTTTTTTGTGGGTCATTTGACATTATATGGCAATTAAATTAACCAAAATTGTCCAAATAATATGATATTGCTCTAAGATTAAAATGGGTTTAATAAGGGATAAACCAAAATGATAAGGATAAAAAACTATTCAAAACTAGTCTAAAATTCATCAATAATAGGTATTCAGACCAAAAACATATTATCTTTGAAATAAATGAGTTTTCAATCATTTATAATTGAAATTCAATTTATAATAAATTTATATTTTATGACCTTCTAAAAAATCCATCCTCTATCATATAAATGGACACCACCACTACCCACTTACTCACACCTCTCAATATAATGACCCGACCTTAAAAATTACATAATATTGAGAGAAATTATGAATTCAACCCTCATCCAATGGCCCAAAGAACTTAATTTTTTATTGATTTTGATAATCTACCTTTCATGGGGTGAGCTGGAACCCTTACAAGGCCCGTAGACGTAAGTATTACATGGATCATTGGTCTTAGAGGAATTCATTACCCATAGGATTCAAAAATTACATATAACCTAGACTAACTTCTTGGAACTGCACTCCCCAACATCGTTGTCATGAAATCAGCTCTCTACCTTCGCCTGACTATTCGGCTAGGCATTCTCATGCATGCACGGGCTTGTCCAAATGGCAGGGGCCATACCCTCTCATTCTTGCGATCCGTTCAGCTTCTACTGTGGTGAAGGCTCCTTCTCATCCTCCTTGTAGAGCTTGTTCATTGTAGGTTGTTTGGTTTGCATCACCACTAAGGTGGCCCCAGAGAATTCAGGTGGACCAATGCCTTTACTGACCTAAAGGCCTGGGTGGCCCGAAGGCCTTATAGGACTTAGGGACCAAATCGGTGGCCCGAAGGCCCAAACAGGGGCATATTCCATGCTGCTACATTGCAAAATAGTGCCTGCTATAGTTCCCTCTACAGTACCTTCTAATGTACTACACAGTTCCTGCCATATTACCTACTACAGTGCTGCTACAGTCCCTGTTATAGTACTTCAGTACTATTACAGTATCCCAGAAATTCTGCCTCCACAAGAATTTGATCCCTGGTCATTTGGATGCACATATGGAGTCCTCACCTACTGGGATAAGGCTCATGTGTATATAAATCATGAATTCACATTATGGAGATTTTTAGGTATAGTGTTTTAGAAAATTATGTCATAACTTATTACATTATATCTAAAATATTTCAAAGTAGAAACTTCTACATAGTATCCATTTTTTTCATAAAATAAAAACTCTAAAAAAATGTCTAGATCCATATTTTAGACAGCATGACATTTCCATGATCCCATTATTGACCCTATTCATCTTTTTGTACAGTGTAAATCATTTCAAAACCTGGGATAATCATAAAAATCTCAGAAATGTATACACAAAGAAGGATAACTCTTAGTTTTTATGAACAACAAGTAAACCATGAATACTTTATCATTTGTAATAATTTTTCTCATTTATAAAGTATTAAATACTCTTTGATGAATTAAATATTACTGTTTAACCTTTGGTAACCAAAATTTTACCATAAACCCATCGAAATAACACATAACATATATATGTAACTTGGCACATAAACATACATTATTAAAATTACCAAACTGGCATATTCCACACATATCACTAAATGGAATAGCCATACGACCGACTTTCATACTCAATGCATTAGAGGTTATAACGTAACCACCCATCCTGGTTTATCACGACACCTCCCATCATTTGGTTTATCATGTAACCACCCGTCAAATATCCAAGTACCATTATAAAATAATAAGACATAATATATTTGAAATATAAACATTTCACAAATAAAATATCATTTGAAATGATAAGATATCATTTCAAGATATTGACGTAATCACTGGTTTATGAAAACCATTTTTTAAAACATTTGAAACATTTATTAATGATATTTATGAATTAAAGTGTCTTATTCCACTTTGAGAGTTTTAAAGGTATTTGAAGTTTAAAACATTGAAATATATATAAATAAATACTTAACAAACATGGAAATTAATGATAAATATTTAGATGAAAAATTCATTACAACAATATTTTAGTTAATGAGTTTTTATAAAAATGATATATGACCGAATAGAAATAATTGAGGAATTAAATTCAATAAAAACATTATAATATCATGAGAATAAGTATATTCATTATATAATATTTAAATGGGTAATATATACACCATATAAAAGTGAATTGGAACATAAAAACAATAAAGTCTCAAGGGAATGTAAGTTAAGGAGAAATCCTTTATAAAGACGGTATCCATATTTTAATGATAAATAAATTACATAATTTATGTGTGAAAAACAAAAACAAACTCAATATAAGTTTATATTAAGTGTGAAAAATAATATTTCATTCAAATATATTTATCACATGATATATTCAAGAAGTATATGTTTAAACCAAGTATTGAAATTGAGTTAAGAAGTTCCCTATCAAAAATTTGACAGACTAACGTCATCAATTTAAAATTAAAAAAATAATCTGATGAGATAGAAAAGGGTATCTCATCCCTTGGAAATTATATTTACATGATTAATGATATATATGGACATATCCCAACATTACGAGATGTAAATTAATATACATAACAAAAATAGGTCTTTAAAAAAGAGGAGGGTGAAAGGATCCCTTACCAATTTGGTAACTTATGAAACATTCACCACATGAATGAAGGATCATAAAATAAAGTTTTAATTACCCAAAAATTAAATTATATTACACATTTAATACCATCATGTGTAGTATATAATCCACACAAAAGGAAATAGTGGCAATATACATGAATGTCACGAGAATACAATGTTAGATGAAAAACCCTTACGACGTTGTAATAAATCGATTCATATGACCAAAAGTTATTAAACACTAAATGAACCATAGAATACCATGAATATAAATAGAATCATGATAATATATATCAAATGGAAGTAAAAAATGCACCACATGCAATAAATACGTGTTGAACAATGGAAATCTCACAGAATTAAATGTGAGATAAGAAACCCCTTACCTATTATCCGACTTGAATCGTTTGTTCCTTATTTTACCTGAATAATAAACATATGATAATTTATACTTGGTTCATAACCTTTTCCATCTTTATTATTCCTTTTATATCACTTATTACCATGCTATAACAATTATTTAACTATTTGAGTTTATATTAGACATTTTTTAAATGTTTGGAACTTAAGTCAAAAATGAATTATTATAATTACAAATTGTTAATGTGGTAAAAAATTAATTATCTCTAGAATAATATTCATGATTTGGATATCATATAAATAATATATATCTAGTATATACTTGTATTTATAATAGTACAGAACATTCGATGATAAGAAATGAAATGCACCGTTGATGGAGACGGTAATCCATACTTACGCATGAATGCTACTTTCATTTCTATTTCATATTTAATGGAATGAAAATGTAATAATAAAAAGGTATATGATAATTCCATTATAATATAATATATAATTTAATTATATCCATTTTTTATACATTCCACATATGGAATGAACGAGTCATGTCACTTTAAGGGGTGATAGTCTGCACTTCCTCAAATGAAATTATCGTATTCACCCACTATGTTAACCATAAAAGAATTATATAAATGGAAAATAAATTAGAATAGAAAATATAAAAATATAATATATATCACATATAAATATACTTTTTTAATAATGGATTCCATGAGAGGCGGTAGGAGAAAATTGAACAATCATTGTTTCATCAGGCTGTAGTTTTCCATCCAATGAAACAAAATGATCTTTACCAATTAGATGAAGGTGTGTGTAATTGTAGTTATAAGAAATCTCATAAAAATAGCATAGTATATCTAGGATACTCGTTTTTTATAAAATTAGGAATAAAAAGAGTTTATGTGGTTGGAGAAGTAAAATAAAATAAAATAACTTAATAGAAGACATTTTCTTTAAATCATGTGACTCACTTTGGTTTGAACGAAAAGTATTCTTTAAAGTGATTTATGCCTATGTTAAGGCTCATAAGTGTAAGAGTGGAATGTAGTAAGATTAAATTATTAGGCATTGGATGAGCCATGGGGCTTGAAAGTTGTGACAAATGGGATAGAGGTGATGGATTTTTATAAGGGGGTTTGGGCTCTTTATGAATGTTTGAAAATATTATTTTATTATAATATGATTTTCAGTTACTAAAGGTACATAACACATTAAAGTAAATGATAGTATGACTCATGATTTAAGTAAAATCATCCAATAAGAATTGGACATGTTTTGGATATTGTTCTAATTTTTATAATATTATTTATTTAAATCGTTCATTATTGAGGTACACATTGCTTCATTATTGTGTCCTAAATAATTTTATTTATCTTCTGAATAAAAATTATAAAAATTTACCATGATGTAGGAAATATTTTTATCTTTAAAATAAACATTTATAGATGATTCGATAAGTTATATTACACCACATAAAAATTTATTTACTAATCGATACATGTTTATGTAATTTTAGTCATTACATTAAATTAATTAAAATAAAGTGTTATTATCTCATTAATGTGGATCCTTTGGGTCCAAATATCGACCCCAGGATGACCATGGTCCAAAATGTATCAAACACAAGGATTAGAACACATTTTATTATAATTTAATATTATAATAATATTATTTTTACCATGAATTACCTTATTTACCTTTAACTGCGGTAAATTAAAGTCAAAATATACTATTCACCACACAAATATTTTCGTCTTCTTAAAAAAAATTACATTCAAATAACAACCATTAATGTCAGATTTTTGAAATTCAATTCTAAAAAGCAAGAAAAAATAATTTAAAAGAAAAAGTCATTTTTAACTACCGCTCGATGTTTTCGTTATTCATAAAAATTGAATGTTTTCAGAAAAATAAACAATTCATCGTTAGATATATTTGATATTCCAAAGTAAAAGATGATGTCTATTTTATAATATAAAAAATATATAAGTTTCAATAATAAATTTAAAATTAATTTTCATTGTGAAAAAAAATTGTGTATTTAAGAATTAATAACTATCAAAATATTAACACTTGTTTATAAACAATTTGGAAGTAAAATTAAATCAAATGACCAAAATTAAAATATTGTTTTTTTATTATTCATTAAAAACAATTTATCAAAAAATACAAAAATTTTACCCAGATTATATTTTTTGTCATGATCCTAGAGAAGAATTTTATTTTTTAAAATATAACTTATATAAGTAACCATAAATAGATATAAATAGTTGTCTCCTTAAAAATGATTTAAATCTACATATTAATGAATTTTCGAGTATTTATGCTTAAAATTAGATAAATTCAGATTTTTAGTCTCTATATTTTATTGAATAAATGTAAAACAATTTAACAAACTTATATAATCATATATTAGTTATTTCTGTTCATTATCTCTAATACAAAGGCTAGGATTTAACTACCATTTAGAATAATAATCTTATTATATTTTATCAATATAACTCAACGTTGTGTGCAACATAAGATTTCAATGAAACCTGTTGTTGCGAGCTGAGTATGCTATCTGAAATTGCATCCCCTTTAATGTAAAATTAATATCTAATTTATAAATATTAAAAAATCTGAAATTTTCATATTCTTTATTTACATGGGATGTTACATCCTTTCCCCCTTTTAGGAATTGTGTCCTCACAGTTTTAAAATTTGGCCCAAAAACATCATTAAAAGTCCCTAATCGATAAACAGTCAATAAAACAATCACTTTAAAAAACGAAGAAAAGAAAAAAGGTCACCTAAGACAACAGATACAAGGATTATATGAAAACATGGATATGGTGGATAAAACAAACCAAGATGTTCTGATATAGAGTTGTAGAAAACATGATTAGGATAATGATAACCACCAGAAAATCACGGACTTGTGATGGGTTAAATGGTCATTGATTCCAAAATAATAAAAGTAAACAAAAACATATTTGTTTTATGTTTTGTTTCCTAATGCTAAGGAATTTATTTATTGGGATGGCTTGTGAAATTGACTTTTATACCTATGGGATCATCCATCAGAAAATTTATATTTCCTAATCATCCACTAGTTTTGTCATAAAATTTATCCAAATTATTTCTCTATAAATGGACTATGTTACATTACATTAGCTGAATAGTGTTCACCGAGATTAATAATACATCGATTAATGGAGAAATGTTTTTTTATAAACTGAAGTGCCTAGATCAGTGTGAATCACTGAGAGGGGGAGGGGGTGAATCAGTGATCCTTTAAAACTTTTTACTAATTGATTCTTAATCAATTAAACCTCTATGGCTTGTTAAGGCCTCGATCTGCTCTTCTTGTATCTCTCAGCCTTTCCTCGAATGATGTAGTAAATGTAAAGGCACAGGACACAATGATTTACAAGGTTCGGCACCAAAGGCCTACGTCATTGCCATGTTGGTTTTACGCCCCAACATGGTTTCTTCCATTATAATCTGTTAGTATTACAATGGTCGATACAGAGTCTCACTGTATCTCTCCTGAGTCCCACAGGAGGGTCTTTATAATGCGTCCCACAATGTTACCAGAGTCCCACTGGCCTGCTCCAGAATCCCACTAAAGACTTCTTTCGCCCTAAGTCTCACAGGGGTCTTCTCTTGGCTCCTCGAGTCGCACGAGTAGCTCTTTTCATTTTAAGATTCTTCAAGTATCTTCAGCAGTCTGGGATAAATATAGCTGGCCTTGCTATGTACCTCTTCTCACTTGTGATGAATAGGTATTCTCGTCTTGCTCAGGATTTATCTCCTTCTTCTAAGGAGGACCTGGCCTCTCTCTTCAAGAATCTTCAACAGCCTCTGAAAAGGTCTGTTGGTCATGCTCAAAACTTCTGATCACTTCTGTTGATCAGGGTCTTCTCAATTACTAAATACCCAGGCAGCTGATGACTTTAACTTCAGTCTGGCTTCAGTCTCACTGCACATCAACTTCATGCACTGAATGCATGGCATCACAATATCTTCAAGATCTTCTGGTATTGGACTCCTCAAATGCACACAACCAGATTTGGCTTTGTTCATGTGTGCATGTGCATGCATGCATGCATGCACTCCCCTTCTTCTTCTCTTGGTGCAATAAACCCACAAAGGGTGTAGTCTCTTTAAGCACACACCTTCTTTGAACTTCACACACTTAATTCAATTTTCATACACACATAAATGTGTGTTCTTGTTTGTGTGGATATCTTCTTCTTATTCTATGTGTTTAAACTTTTAGTTCACACACTAGGTTCGGCCTTCACTTGTTAAGAACACACAAATTCTTCACTTTTCACACACACTTGAATGAGTTCTTCTTTGTTGTGTCCTACACTTCATTTCTTGCACACACCCAAGGCTACGACCTCTTTGTTATTTTGCACACACAAGCCGTAGGTATGTAATGGCCTTTCTCCTTTGCACACAAACAAATGTGTGGTCTTCTTCTTGTCTTGCACACACAACAAAATATGTTCTTTTGTTTGTTCTTCAAAGTGTGCACAATCACATTGCACACACAAAGGCTCGGCCTTCACTTGTTCTTGTTTGCACCAACTTTATTCACTTTACAAACACAAGGTATAACCTCCACTTCTTCTTCCACACCCACTTGGATATTTCCTCTTCACTTGTTTCACACACAAGATGCTAAGGCCTCAACCTAGTCTTGCAAACACACAAAGATTGTGTGTGATCTTCTTCAATCACACACACTTCCCGAATGCATACAACCCATAGGATGTCCTTTAAGCATCGCGCAAGGTGTGTTGGCCTTGGGTCGCGCAAGCACCAAGGGTGTAAGATACCTCAACACTACCGCACAGGGTGCACTACTGCCGCGCAAGTTTCACTTGGATGCAAGGCGCTTGGGGTGCGCAAGATGTTACCATGGGCGTGCAGGTGCTACTGCCGCAGCCACAAGAAGGGCGCGCAAGTGCGCTGCCCAACTTCTCCTCCCTGTCGCGCAAGGGGTAGCGCGCAGGGGTTCACCCAACACCTTCTTGTTCACAAGTATGCGCAAAAGGAACTCCTTCGGGACCTTAGGTTCCCCTGAGATCTTCAGCCACGCAAGTATGCGCGGTGGCTCTTTCTTCGTGAGACTCGGGAGAAATCACGGATCATCAATGATTCAGCAAACCAAAACTATGCCTCGGGTTCTCCTTTTATAGGCAGAGGCGGTGCCTTTGTCATCCGCGTGATCTCCCGAGGATTTTGGATCTTCAAGATTTTTTAAATCTTGATTTTTATCCTTTGTTTAACGCAGGCTCTTTTATCTTCATCCTTCTCTATGTGCATGCGTTTTAAAACTCATGCATGGCTTTATTTAAAAACGGTCCATGCATAGCATGAACACCACATGGCCTCGGCATATTCACTTGCCTTCGGCCAAACTCTAAAATCTCTCCTTTGTTGCATACAGACATATTTTTATGCATTTATGTGTTCAGAGTGGCCAGACGAACCGGATGGACACCTTAGCTCCTTCAGAGGTGGTCGGGAACTCAAAATACGGTGGTCGGAGTGGCTCTGGTTCAGGCGGCGTCGCGGGCTAGCTTCGACTGAGCTCGAGGTTGAAGACGGCCTTCACAGCCGTCAGATGGTCATTAAAATGATGCTCAATGTCTAGGATTAGATCATCACCGCGCCAGATGAGATAAGCGGCCTGAATCAACTGCATGATGGCTCGAACGGCCAGGATTAGATCCCTCCACGGTGTCGCCCTGCACCGTGTTCTCTTGCGGGCACGCTCTTGCGCCCACCCCTGCCACTCGGGCGTGCCACTGGCGCCCACTATGCTCACACGGGCGCGCTATGCGCCCACCATGCTCTCCTCCGGGCGTGCCCCTGGCACCTACGCTGCGTCCTGCAGGTGCGCCCTCGCCTCAGGGCTACTGCCTTGGCCTTGAGTGTTCCCCATGGGAGTGGTGACCGTGAGTCCCACAAGAGCCTTGGGTGTTGACCCTCGTCTAGCCTCCTTGGTGGCCCATATTTTTGCTAAGGGGAAATCTTAGGTCTTTGTATAAAACAAAGTAACAAAGTTTCTAATGCCAAATGCCACTTCAACCTCTAAGCCATTTATTCTTCTATATCTCTTCTCTTCTCTTATATTCTCTTCTTCTTCATTAAAATTCCTCCAATTCTTATTCATCATGTATTCAATATTTAAGAATGGAATTCCCGAAGGTTTCTTCCTTTAACTGAAGCTCTTGAATCAAATAAATCTTCAATGTTCTTCATTGATCTAATCAGATATCAAGTTGGATCTTCTTCAATTCATCATGCACTAAGAGATAGTGCATGGTCCTCATTAATCCACATCATCCATTTAGGAGGTGTGGATGGATCATCTTCATCTCCTCATGCAATGTCTTAACAATGCATGGTCTTCTAACATTGTTGTGACTTTGTATCATCAGGATACAATTTCTTCGAACTTAAAGATCAGCTCATCAATCGTCAGATGTAATGATGATGCTTCATCATCATAAATTATTCATTTGGTTTAACTTAGTATCATCTTGATACAGGTATTGAAACATTAAGATCAGTTCTACAATCGTCTGATATTAACAAGGATGAATGTTTCAACCATAAACACTTATGCCACTTAGTGAATATCCTAAGTGACATTCATCTTAACACAATGGCCATCCTCCATTCATCACCAACACCATCATAGCCTTTTTCATTCACATATTGACTCTCCTTGACATCCATTCATCTTATGACAACATCATGCCTCATTGACAACAAATCCAACGTAGTGCACTTCAATCTCCCCCTTTGTATTTGTTGTCAATACACTTCTTCATCACATATGAATGGGTCAATATGTGTGCCAATATTTTCTCCCCATTATTGGAAATCAAATGAAAAGGTGTGGTGTGGTTCCTTTTCAAAATATCACTTCCTCCCTTTGAAAAGTATTTTCTTGAAGAACACAGAGAGAGGGATGATGTCACATGTTCTCTTTAGCAAAGAACCTTTAGTAAATCAACTCTAAGTCTACTTGGGCTAACCCGGCGTAGAAAACAAGAGTGATGATACCAAGGTACTCAATGCTATCCAACATTCACTATACATGTGAGATCACGCTTCAAGGGGCCTGAAATTTTTTAGATATAACAATGAATTTTCTAAATCCTTTACAACTTCACAAAACTCATTATAAAGTTCAGGTGCAAAGATAAAGCTCCCCCTTTCATCCATTTTTCATCAATCCATACCCCCCTTAATTGACAAGATAAACTCAATTATGAAACAAGGGATGAATGTATGATTGGAATAAATTCACTTTTCTCAAGATGATATTAATCTCAGAATCCCATCTTCTTCAGATTGGATCCCCCTCAAGGGATGCACTCCATTCTTTCCAAACCATCCTCTAACTGAGAATGATCATCATCTTCAATTCCCTGCAATTTTAGCACATGTAAAGACAAGTGAGTAGGGAATAATATGGAACCTCCTTGGTTCATCAATGTGAACAACAAGGTTGAGAAGATTCTCTCAACCGAGATGTCCCATTTTCACCATTCTTCACACTTGCACATTTGATCTTCAATGATGTTTGTGCTGGTGTGGATCTCAACACCTCTTTAACTTCTTTGTGTGCGACTCCTCTATTTCTAGGTACCTTCTGAACACTAGAGTATCCTGGTGGAATCTTAATTCTTTTGAAGAATCCCTTCTGAGCTGGAATGAATATCATGCATTTATCACTAGTATGTCCATCTTGATTGCACCTCACACACAGAACTTGATCTTCATGTGAAATCTTCTTCTTCCCTTTTGCCTTAGCAATTGCCAGAACTTCATCTTCAGCTCTCTGCAGATCTTTGGCAAGTTTCAACTGATTTGGCCATATGACTAACAAGTCATTTGGAAGTGAGGCCTCATTTTTGGAAATTCCACATGGTTTTTTTGATACTATTAAGCCACCTTTCTTAGGGAACTTATTTTCAACCAATCCCTTCTGCTTCTTCTAGATTGATTGTCTGTTTGAGTCCAGTCTGCCTCTATTTAGTTTCATGGCTTGTTCACAAAGATCCATGGTGTGTCCTTTCTTTCCACAGTAGAAGCATGTTTTCTTGTAGGTCCTGGATGCATCACCCTTCTTGGATTTAGACTCCAAGGACTTCTTCTCCTTTTTCAAAACCTTCTTGGGAGTATCTTCAACATTCTTCTTGATTCCCAAGGATTTATTCTGAGACAGGTTCTGTGATCTTTTCTTCTTTTGAGCTATGGATACAGTTGAAGATTGACATGTATCTATTTGACGACTTTTTCACACATCCCAGATGTTATCAACCAATCCGAATCTGTTAGCAGTAAACAGATGTCTCTGGACCAGTGGATGTTTCTTCTTTTCTTCTGGCTTGCTCCCCCTTGGCATGGGCTTCCTTTGTGCTTTGACATTCAGTGGATTGTACCAACAATCCTTTTCACAATGCCCATACTTATTACAACACCAACACTGACCCACAAATCTTGACCTCTTCAGTCCTTCTGATTGTTGGGAACTTTTCCTGACTTGCTGTGTTGTTTTAGGAGAGCATTCTTTCTTCACTGTCTTCATCCATACTTGTTTGGATTCATTCTTCCATCCTGCAATTTTAGTAGAAACACTTTCAGAAGCATGAGTACAAGATGGTATGGATGGTACCTTCCTTTTAGAATATGGTGCCCTTTCATTAGAGGATGTCTTTCTTTTAGAATCATCCTTCTCAAATAATACTTGATTAGCAACATTTCTCCTTTCAGCTGACTGGGAGGCTTTGGCTTTGGGTGATTGCTGAGTTTTCAATATCACCTCTAGTTCTAATAATTTCATATTGAGGGAGTTATTCTTATCCTCAGTAGTTCTTAGCCTTCCTTCCCAATTTTCTACCAGCTGTTTCATTTGGTCATCATGCACCTTCTTCATTTCTAGCAATGTGTTGTCAAGCTCCTTCACCCTATTTACTTTGTCTTCAAGCTGAGCATCTCTGACATTCATTGAAACTTTGTGCCTCTTTTCCAGTGCATGGAAAACATCTTTGACCACAGTCTTAAAGAATTCTTTCTCAGAAAGGCTTCTTTGAAATTCTTCAGTAGTGTTTTCATATCTTTCATTGCAAAGGGAAACCGTTTCATCCTTGGCATTCACTAGCTTTCTGAGAGTGTTGGTTATTCCAACCCTTTTAGCCAATTGGACTTCCAGAGAATTGGCTTCATCTTCTAGCTGTAATTTTTCTTCTTGAAGATCAAGGACGCCTATAGCAATACACATTGCCACTTCCTTGGGGACTGTCTTCTGAAGGTATTTGAATGCATTTAGAAGATCATTGTTTCTTCCATCTTCATCACAACTAGAGCAGGCTTCATCAGAAGAATGATAAAAGGAATTTTCATCTGATGTGACTTTCACAATTCTTTCCATAGAAGGAGTTTCTCTGATTTCATCAACCTTCTTCCTCATTTTCTTTGCCTATTTCTTCATTCTGTTTTTCAGAGTCTTGGCAGATATCTCCATTGGAGGCTGTTCTTTCATTTCCTCAAATCTGCACTCCATATAGACTCCCTTGGATATTTTAGAGGGAACCTCCCTCTGATACCAATTGAAGTGCCCAGATCAGTGTGAATCACTGAGAGGGGGAGGGGGGTGAATCAGTGATCCATTAAAACTTTTTACTAATTAATTCTTAATCAATTAAACCTCTATGGCTTGTTAAGGCCCCGATCCACTCTTCTTGTATCTCTCAGCCTTTCCTCAAATGATGATGTAAATGTAAAGGCACAGGACACAAGGATTTAAAAGGTTCGACACCAAAGGCCTATGTACTTTCCATGTTGGTTATACGCCCCAACATGGTTTCTTCCATTATAATCTGTTAGTATTACAATGGTCGATACAGAGTCTCACTGTATCCCTCCTGAGTCCCATAGGAGAGTCATTATACTGCATCCCACCGTGTTACCAGAGTCCCACTGGCCTGCTCCATAATCCCACTGAAGACTTCTTCCGCCCTGAGTCTCACAGGGGGCTTCTCCTAGCTCCTCGAGTCGCACGAGTAACTCTTCTTCACTTTAATCTTCTTCAAGTATCTTCAGCAGTCTGGGATAAAGACTGCTGACCTTGCTCTGTACCTCTGCTCACTTGTGATGAACATGTCTTCTGGTCTTGCTCAGGATTTATCTCCTTCTTCTAAGGATGACCTGGCCTCTCTCGTCAAGAATCTTCAACAGCCTCTGAAAAGGTCTGTTGGTCTTGCTCAAAACTTCTGATCACATCTGTTGATCAGGGTGTTCTCAATTACTAAAAACTCAGGCAGCTGATGACTTTAACTTCAGTCTTGCTTCAGTCTCACTTCACGTCAACTTCATGCACTGAATGCATGGCATCACAATATCTTCATGATCTCCTGGTCTTGGACTCCTCAAATGCACACAACCAGATTTGGCTTTGTTCACGTGTGCATGTGCATGCATGCATGCATGCACTCCCCTTCTTCTTCTCTTGGTGCAATAAACCCACAAAGGGTGTAGTCTCTTTAAGAACACACCTTCTTTGAACATCACACACTTAATTCAATTTTCTTACACACATAAATGTGTGTTCTTCTTTGTGTGGATATCTTCTTCTTATTCTAAGTGTTTACACTTTTAGTGCACACACTAGGTTCGGGCTTCACTTGTTAAGCACACACAAATTCTTCACTTTGCACACACACTTGAATGAGTTCTTCTCTGTTATGGCCTACACTTCATTTCTTGCACACACCCAAGGCTATGGCCTCTTTTTTATTTTTCACACACAAGCCGTAGGTATGTAATCTCCTTCCCCCATTGCACACACACAAATATGTGGTGTTCTTCTTGTCTTGCACACACAACAAAATATGTTCTTTTATTTGTTCTTCAAAGTGTGCACAATAACTTTGCACACACAAAGGCTCGGCCTTCACTTGTTCTTGTTTGAACCCACTAAGTTCACTTTGCAAACACAAGGCACAACCTCCACTTCTTCTTCCACACCCACTTGGATATGGAATCTTCACTTGTTTCACACACTAGATGCTAAGGCCTCAGCCTAGTCTTTCACACACACAAAGATTGTGTGTGATATTCTTCACTCACACACACAGCCCGAATGCATACAACCCTTAGGATGTCCTTCTTTAAGCATCGCGCAAGGTGTGTTGGCCTTGGGTCGCGCATGCACCAAGGGTGTAAGATACCTCAACACTGCCGCACAGGGTGCACTACTGCCGTGCAAGTTTCACATGGATGCAAGGCACCTTGGGTGCGCAAGATGTTACCACGGGCGCACAGGTGCTACTGCCGCAGCCACAAGAAGGGCGCGCAAGTGCGCTGCCCAACTTCTCCTCCCTGTCGCGCAAGGGGTAGCGCGCAGGGGTTCACCCAACACCTTCTTTTGCGCAAGTATGGGAAAAAGGAACTATTTCGAGACCTTAGGTGACCCAGAGATCTTCAGCCACGCAATTATGCACGTTGGCTCTTTCTTCGTGAGACTCGGGAGAACTCACGGATCATCAATGATTCAGCAAACCAAAACTATGCCTCAGGTTCTCCTTTTATAGGCAGAGGCGGTGCCTTTAACACAGGCTCTATTATCTTCAGCCTTCTCTATGTGCATGCGTTTTAAAACTCATGCATGGCTTTATTAAAAAACGGTCCATGCATAGCAAGAACACCACATGGACTCGGCATCTTCGCTTTCCTTCGGCCAAACTCCAAAATCTCTCCTTTGTTGCATGCAGATATATTTTTATGCATGTATGTGTTCAGAGTGGCCAGACGAACCGTATATACACCTTAGCTCCTTCATAGGTGTCCGGGAACTCAAAATACGGTGGTCGGAGTGGCTCTGGTTTAGGCGGCATCACGATCTAGCTTCGACTGAGCTCGAGGTTGAAGACGGCCTTCACAGCCGTCAGATGGGAATTTAAATGATGATCAATGTCTTGGATTAGATCATCACCGCGCCAGATGAGATAAGCGGCCTGGATCAACCGCACGATGGCTCGAACGATCAGGATTAGATCCCGTCCAAAAATCTGCTTCCCACATCGAACTCTTCCACGGATTTTCAGCGCTTTAACATATTCGTGCTGCCGGCTTCCCTTCAGTTGCACTTCTCCCTCCACGGTGCCGCCCCGCACCGTGTTCTCTTGCGGGAGCGCTCTTGCGCCCACCCCTGCCACTCGGGCGTGCCACTGGCGCCCACTATGCTCACACGGGTGCGCTATGCGCCCACCATGCGCTCCTCCGGGCGTGCCCCTGGCGCCTACGCTACGTCCTATGGGTGTGCCCCCACCTCAGGGCTGCTGTCTTGGCCTTGAGGGTTCCCCACGGGCGTGGTGACCATGAGTCTCACAAGAGCCTTGGGTGTTGACCCTCGGCTGGCCTCCTTGGTGGCCCATATTTTTGCTATGGGGAAATCATAGGACATTGTATAAAACAAAGTAACCAAGTTTCCAATGTCAAATTCCACTTCAACCTCTAAGCCATTTCTTCTTCTATATCTCTTCTCTTCTCTTCTCTTCTCTTCTTCTTCATTAAAATTCTTCCAATTCTTCTTCATCATGTATTCAATATTTAAGAATGGAATTCCCTATGGTTTCTGCCTTCAACTGAAGCTCCTGAATCAAATAAATCTTCAATGTTCATCATTGATCTAATCAGATATCAAGTTGGATCTTCTTCAATTAATCATGCACTACGAGATAGTGCATGGTCTTCATTAATCCACATCATCCACTTAAGAGGTGTGGATGGATCATCTTCATCTCCTCATGCATTGTCTTAACAATGCATGGTCTTCTAACATTGTTCTGACTTTGTATCATCAGGATACAAGTTCTTGTAACTTAAAGATCATCTCATCAATCGTCAGATGTAATGATGATGCTCCATCATCATCAATTCTTCAAGTGGTGTAACTTAGTATCATCTTGATACAAGTATTGAAACATTAAGATTAGTTCGACAATCGTCTGATATTAACAAGGATGAATGTTGCAACCATAAACACTTATGCCACTTAGTGAATATCCTAAGTGACATTCATCTTAACACAATGGCCATCCTCCATTCATCACCAACACCATCATAGCCTTTTTCATTCACATATTGACTCTCCTTGACATCCATTCATCTTATGACAATATCATGCCTCATTGACAACAAATGCAGCATAGTGCACTTCATAAACATTATATGCTTTTCCTCAAAATCTTAAATATTGTATTCATAATAATATTTATAGAGTGTTATTTACCATGAATGATTTGTAAATCCTTCGGTTACCCATTCATTTTTTTGGGTTATAATTTTATTATTATTGATAAAATTATGAATTAAATATTTATGTTATTCTACTTGAATATTGTATCAAAATTTTTTCCTAATTTTATTTATTACATGTTGATTAATTTCCATGTCTCACACATATTTATATAGGTTATATATTATTGGTGGTACCAAAATTATATAACCCTCTTATTTTTTTGATATTATTTTTATCACATTATATATCACGGTGTGTGAATAGTGAACCTAGTTAATTATGGGAGTGGGTAGCAATCCTTTCCAATGATGATATGTTAATTTGGTAGGGATCCCAGACATTTACATATTATGTTCTGTTTATATAATTTTAAAATTTATAAGATGTCAATCTATTTTATTATGATCAATGTATAATCCATTCATATCTGATATTATCTCCTAATTCCATTCTTCCATGCTTCTATTCTTATGATCATCCTCATTATGATGTCATGGTATTCTTCTTGTCTCTCATTATATTATTTATTATTATTGTATCCCAAATTTAGAATTTTATCTCAAATAATTCTTATACATTCATTACCCCATGTTATAAATGAAATTTATAAGTATGTTAGACCTAAAAAAGCATCATTTGTGAAATTTTTTGAGATATTTTTAAGACTCGATATAGATATATTAGAATTGTGCATATTAGAAAAACAATGTATATTTGATGACGAGACATATGATTTATTAGATAGTTATTTGTAAAAATTATCTAAAACAATAAAATAAATTGTCCTCTAATTGTAAATGTGAGAGAAATATTGTATTCATAAATATGTATAAAATATATTATTATTAGTTAAGTGTTTTTGGATTTTGGATCTGGGAACACAGGTCTTGGGGCACCATAGATCATATAAAAGTTGTTTTGAAATACCTTTATGGTATATGATAATATTTTCCACTGATAATTAATGACTTTGGGATGAAATAAAGGTTTATAAGTTAGGAATGGCATTATATTCACCTGTATAGATAAACCATTAGGTTAAAGGTTTTGAATATTTTTTTTTTCTCCTTTTCGGGTTATGGTAAGAGAACATGAGTGGAATCCATATGTATAATTATATTTTAATGAAATCCTATATAAATTAATAATATAAATATTATGTGGGTTACTAATAAATGAAAACGACATATGTATATTGGGAAATGGATTAGTTTTTAGAATAAATGTATCTATGGTTGAAAATTATAATAAAAGTTTGATAGGTATATCTCAGTCATTATTCTAGTGAACATTGCATTGTCATAACTGTGAACTTATCCATACACTCGTGGGGGATACTCTTGGATTAATTAACAATTTCTATAAAACCATTATTAATGATTTAAACATGTCATTTTATTTAGGTTAACCAAATTAGAGAATCTAATTCTAAAATGAAAATTTAAAACCATGATTAATTCTAAGACTCATATGATATGGTATTCAAATAATTTATAAATTATTTTTTCCATTCTCATAATTTTACATTTTTTTATTTATTAATTAATGTATTATTATCCCTAAAGTTTCTTTTATGGTAACTAATAGAGTAAGGATAAAAAGATCTAACGACGATTCTAATGGAAAATGGAGTGATTTACCCCACATATAATCTGTTGGAATAGTAAATATTGTCATAAATAGTTTTATTATTTAAAATAAACTATCATAAAATATGATATACAATGTGAACAGTATTTTATTCCATATCATAACAAATTAGATAAAGATGAAGTCACATAAGAAATAAAATGATCAAAATGGTGATGTAAAAAATATATAATGCATTTCATGTTATAAATGTGTGAAAAACATGGAAATGTATTAATTGAACTATATAGTTTTATATGTGAAAAAGAGGAGAAAATATATCATCCAGTTTCTGATAGAAAAGAAAAAATTTAATTTAATTCGTTAGAGGAAAATAACTTGTCATATAGATTTACCAAATATTATAAGATAGATATTTCATCACAAATTTATGATTATTTCTATATATCCTTTTTATGTCATATGTTAAATAATTTTTTAAAAACATCGAACACACAATTTATTTATGGGGGTGATGTTAAAAATATAAGATTTCAGTATATATATTTTCCACTTTAAATGATACTGTTTTTTATATCCTTCTCCACTAAGGATATCACACATAATTAAACTAAATTAATCTTATTTAAACAATAATTATGATAATATATATATATATGTATATATATATTATAATATATTAAAATACTATAAAGTAGAATTTTTTTAATTAATATACTTGACAAACATAATGTTTAATATTATATTTAAAAATAAAATAAATTTATCGTTATATGTTGTTTTTATAATAAAAAAGAAATATTAAAATTTTACAAAAAATAATAATATAATTTTAAATTTATTATTGATGTTATTATATAATAACATACTTTTTAAAAAAAAGTATCAGTTTTTTAAATATAGATCTTTAGTTGTAATTGTGTATTTTACAATAAAGAAAAATTCATCTCTTTATCAATATACAAAAATAAAATACAACGACATAAATCCTTATTCATTATAATATTTTATATAGATAAATTAAATAAATACATTTTAAAATATTATTTCATCATATAGTACCCATGGCTGATATTTGAAGAAAAAATATAAATGAATATTGTTTTTTTTGTTTTGTAATAATTGATTCTTGTTTTTTTAAATTTGAAATATGTTCTAAATTTCTTGTCACATAACTATATTTTGATATATATATATATATAAATATAATATTTATTTTGTTTAAATTAATTATCTAAATTCTTATATTTAACTCAGAAATAAATTTTTATCTGATAAACATAATTATATTAAAAAACTGTACTAAAGAATTATGAAATATTAATTTAATATTAACTTTTCCTAATCAAAGTAATTTTTTTGGTAATATAAATATATTACCTTGGATTAGTATACTATTATTATGTTATAATATGAGTACTAATTTTGAAAATTATAATTAATTAATTTTGTTAAAAAGAAAAATTATATACAGAAAAAGTACTTTTGAGTGGAATAATGGTAAAATGAAAATATGATAAATCACACATGGTTTTATCCAAAATGATCTTATATGAGAATAAATACCATAAAATAACCTACAATTTATATTTTATAAATATGGGAAAATTTAACATCTAAATATTGTAAATAAATGATTTAATAATTTATGGAAATTCTAATACTTGTATTCTATTCATTAATAACATGGGCCACAAACAACCCTTATTTAAAAACCCAAAAATTTTAATTAGTTGTTTATGAGATGAATCTTTTTTCATCCTCAAAAACTATCCTACTAGTCTATGATATATTCCTTCTAATAATAGTTTAATCCCTTCATTTATATTTTTAATTCCAAGGAAAATCATAGTTACTTGTGTGAGTATTAATATGCTATTAATCATTCATTTTAGTTTTCCTCTTCATAATATCCCTTAAATTTATTAATATAATTAAATAAGTGATATATATAATATCAAAATTTAATATAATTATGTACCATTAATTATTCATTCATTACATATAATAATATAATAAAAAACTCATCAATCATGTGTGTGTGAAAACTACTAACTTCAAAACATAATAAAATTAATTTCTCATTGCTTCCTCTTAGTGTTGGTTTAAAGCATGATTTTTATGAATAATTATATTTTTCATGTTACTTATTGAATTAATATATGATGACGTTTTCAATTTATCTTAATGATGTCTATTTTTAGGGAATGTGATTGTTAATAATGTGTATTTGAATAGTACTGACTCCATGAACAATGTGTATAATGTATCAAAACACCCTAATTGGCATGGAAATAAAAGTGAAATTAATTAACTAATATTATTTCTATATCATTTTGATAATTTAAAAATTACAAATTCTCATATACCATTACACCTTACATACATTGAGAAATTAGATCATTAATCATGTCTATATTTGGAATACCTCATATACATCAACTACACATTTCTCCCATTATAACATAAAATAGAAAACTAATAAAAAATTTATTGAATAAAAATGATATTGATATTTTTATTGGTATTTTTTATTTAGAATTTTTTTTGAAGATAATCATATCCTTGATCAACATGTTAAGTGAATCATTTAAAAATAAACCAAACAACCATATGTATCGAACAAGGGAAGAAAATATTTAATTTATGAACAAAATTAGTTAATGAATATAAAATATGAAAATAATTATTGGTTAATAAATTAATTATTGAAAATTTTATTTACCTGAGATAAATTATATAGTAGGTTTGTTAAGTGTGAAGAATGATTTTGAGAATAATGGTAAGATATTGTTGTCATAGACACTCTTTATTGTGACTCAGTCTACAATATTTACAAATTTACATTTGTATGGTGTATATGTTTCCAAAATTGTTTTACAAACATGAAATACATTTTATTTATGGTATTATAAACTAAATTTAAAGATCTTTATTCGTTTATTGTTTTATTTAAAATGTTCCTCAGGTCATTACTCAAGTTCTTTTTTCATTAGTATGAAATTTTATTCATCACACTAATTTTACTAGTCTCCAATATGAAACCATTTCACATTTCATTTTTATTATGAATTATTTACATTATATTTTATTAAATTAATCCAATTCAATAAAACATTTCTCTTTAGTTGATTATATTCACTTTTAAAATGTTTTACTAAAAGGAATGATCCTCGACCTAAGCACATAACTCTTTTTATTTCATATACATGTCATATGTAACTAAATTATTTTATAAAATGATGAATGTGACTATCATACAATTCTTAAACTATTATAAATAATTTTTTTAACACTTATTTAATGATATAAATTTTTACCAAATTTTTCTATAGAATTTAATATTTTACCAAAACATTTTTTCCAAAAATGTTTTCTGTTAATGTAATGTTTTTAAATTTTTTGAATTTCCTTTTTCCCAAATTGATTTAACTATATTTTTAACAAAAATATAATACTAAAAAAATTTAAAAAATTAATATTTATCACTATGGTAATTTTTATGGTTGTTACCTATTTTTCATTTTTCCATGTGAAATTATATATCTACCACCACTGTTTTTTTTTAAAAAATTCCTCTATACGCTTTAATTATTTCAAATACAAAAATTATTATTAACATGCTTTCTAATAAAATTTAAATAAATTTAAAAGGTAGGGGGAATTTTTTTAATTAAATTATCAAAATTATTCTAAAAGTTTTTATTGTGTATCTATTATGCTTCATCAATGGTAATAATTAAATTATAAGATCCAAATTATATTTATGGGTTGATTATGAAATTATATTTTATAATTATTTAATGACCCATCACACTTATTCTTTTAAAATCATCCACTTTTATGTGCATGTTTTTCTTCTAACTCCTTCCTCTGAGAATGGAATATGGAATATTATTTTGATTCAATAGTGGTCATCATGTACCTAATATAAATATTGATTTCAGAAATTATATTCTCAACCATATATCATTTTACCATGATACGTAAATTACATATGTTTCATCGTCTTTATCTAATGTTGTTTATCTACAATGATGCACAAAAAAATTGATACCCATTTATTTTTAATGTGTAATCGTATTATGATTATTGATATAATTATGAATTCATTATTTATTTGATTCCAATTGAATTATACGTAATTCATTTGATATTCTTAGGTTCTTTATGATAAAATGCAAGATTTATATATAGATAACATATGTTTGTACATGTTATGTGTTTGGTGGTCCAAGGATAATATATCCCTTAAATGCAATGGGTAATTTTTCAATCTCATGAGATATCATGGAGCCTGTGAAGTGAGCCTAGATAGCTATGGGTGTGGATAGTTATCTTGGAAAAATAAGTTATGATAATTAAGAAAAGATAATTAAATTATTATTATTATGTCAAGATTATGTTCTTTTCATATTAATATGTTGTTCCGACCATATTTTATAATCATATTTTAATCGGTGCATATCTGATGTCATGTATTTATTCCATGATTTCATTCATTTGGTCATTCTTATTATTATATCATGATATTCCACACTTCTCTAATGAAATGATTTATTATTATGTTTTACCATGATGGTCAGTTGTGTTTAACCCTTTCTTATTTATTCATTCCCCTGAGTTATGAAAGAATGTTATAAGTTTTATAATACTATAATAATAAACAATATAGTGAATTTATAGGTGATTTTGAAGATCATAATGGATTTAATAACTTGTAATTAATTGTGGAAAAAGCTATAATTTGATGAAAACACAAGATATTTATTAGTTAATGATTTTCCTAATTCTATATAACTCTAACCAAAATGGTCCTTTGACTGTAAATTTTGGAAAATTATTATAGTCAATTATCTATATCATATCTTGTCTTTTAAGATAGGTGTATTCATCACAAGATCTAGAAGAATGGTACCAGTGTCACTATAATGTTTTCTCATTTCGATAATGTAATGGGTATAAATTTCATAATATCCGAATAATTTATTCATTAAACTTTCACTTATTGGAATATATAATGAATTCATTTATATTTACAAATATTCGTACCCATATTATCTTTCTAGATATGTTATCAAAGATTATTATACATTACTGAGCTTCTTATTTTGATATATAATTCCATGCTGTGATCATCATTCAACAACTCTTTGATATCTAGATCTTCTAGTATGTATAGTAATGTCAAAAATCTCACAAATACATTATCAATGTTGAAATCAAAAGATTTCCCTGTATTTCCTTATCTTTATTTTCTATCTTTATATCCTCCCTATGAGGTTCCTTAATGTTCTCATGAATGGATAGCTAAGAAATCATTTATATAATTTTGGATGTTGTTCCTTTATTTTTACTTATTTTTTCTATCATTTTCATGTCTATGAAGATATGAACTATATAAATCCACATCATTGACAATATTTCATGATATTTTCAATTTATATAATTTTCTCATTATTTACATTCCCCATATGGTAATGCATTGAGTAGTCATAGTATTTGATCATCACTATCCATCTTCATTTGTGTATGTAGATCTCCTTTTGTGTGAATAAATATTTTATGCTCTTTTTTTCATATATATATATATATACATCACTCTAATTTTGATAAAGAGAATTCATCTAAATCATTAATTAAAAGATAAATTTGGTAAACATTTGATCATATTTTGAGCTGTTTTTCACATGTACCATCATCATTCCTGATTCATATGATATCAATGCATCATTTTTCATTATCAAACAACTAAATAAATTCATTAATATATCATTTTAGGTCAGAAATACTACTTCATTTATGGGTAGTGTGAGTATAGGTGTGGTGGTTATCCTCTTCTTCAACTCATTGAAGATATCATTACATTGATTAGTTCGAACAAACTCTACACCAACTGTTAGAATAAAATTATTTTGCGATGGTTTTTTAGCTGGGACCTTAGAAAACCGATGATATTTCATTGCACTTTATAAATAGTTATAGCGATATAGTTGAAATTTTCCTATATTTCTGCTAAAAAGAAAAACCAAATAATTTAGCGATTATTTAGAAACAATATAATAATATGTTCTTGTCAGATATATTCAAATGTGAATAGATGTTTATATATATATTTAATAATAATTATTTATTCATTATATTAATATATTATTTAATTTTCTAAAGTAATTATTTGAAATTTATTTGATTTATAAATTATTTCATAATTATTAATAAATTACTAATTCATAAATATTTTCTATAATTAGTCATCAGTAATTATTCATACATGACTATATTTAAATATAAACACTCATTCAAATGTATTTACATATACACACACAAACACATTATATATATATATACATCCATTGATAAAATATATACATACATATATGTAAAAATATATGTGTGTGTGTGTGTGCATGTTCTTGTGTGTGTTTGAGTGTGTATTCATAAATATTTATGTAAATTTATGTATTAATATTTATAGATATTTATATGTATTGATCTATAGTTCTATATATTTACATGTAATTATATTTATTCTTAATATGTGGAAATATATATATATATATTTAGGTATTTTTATATTTTCATAAATATATATTTATAATATATATATATATATATTTATATGTAATTATATTCTATTGTATATATACGTGTGTATTTATATATATTAATGAAAATTTATTTATAGATACATATATTTATAGTTATAATAATGTATTTATATAAATCAATATATTTTATGTGGATGGATATCTATGTGTTTGTGTTTATATATTCATATATCTTATTTATTAATATTAATCATATATATATTTTTATATATATTCAAGTATATTTATTTTAAATTATATAAATTTGTTTAAATTTTTATATATTTATATTTATATATCTGTGTGTGATTATGTATATTTATATGTGTTTATATATAAAAATTTATATTAATAGATATATAGTTTTATATATAAATATTAGTGTGCATTTATTTAAAAATAATATATATGTATGGATATTTATTTATAATATATTAATATTTATAAGTATTTATGTTTCTTTATATATATGTATACATTTATAAGCATTTAATTATATTTATATACATTAATATATTTATATATAATGTTTTGTTTATATAAAATTATTTTTAATTATATATATGTGATTTTATATATACTTAATATCTATTTATATTAGAAATGTTGAGATATATATATATATCTGTGTGTGTGTGTGTGTGAAAATATGTATGTATATAAATATGTATATATTTATATATATGAATATATACATATGTATGTATGTGCGTATGTCTATTTGTATTTATTTATATATATATTTCTTTATATAATATTATATAAATATTCAATTATTTATATTTATATTCTGTATATATATAAATATTTGTATATAATTATAATTATATATATATGTCTGTGTGTATTAATATGCATTTATGTAAATTAGTTTACATTTATATTTATTTAATATATATATTTATATAATTTGGTATAATAATAAATTTACATATATATAGTTATATTAATATGTATGTAATTATATTTTTATATGTATATATTTATAAATTATGTGTCTGTGTGTATGAATATATATATATATATATGTATTTATTTTCATATATACATTTATATTTAATTCTATTTCATGACAACATAATGGACTTGGTCGAGTGGTAAAGAATTTGTTGAATAACAAAAATGCAATAGGATAAATCTCTCCCAATACCTATTAATTTCTAATTATGTAGTAATAAATAATAATAATAAATAATAAGTAATAAATAATAAATAGTATTTTATAAATAAACAAAAACTATCAGTGGTTCTTAAAACTCTAACTAAATGATTTTATATTTATTTTTAAAAATGTTGATAAATCAATCCGGACACTGACAAATGGTAGTTTTGAAAAACCCATTTTGAATCATTTCATAATTCTTTAAAATTCAACTAAAAAAATCAATCAATTAATGGAATTGTATACATAATTCCCCTTCTATGTTAACATGGCTTTCATGTATGAAATGTTTGAGAATTTCCACAAAAATCATTTATAGTAGCTAGTTAATCCTTGGAAACCATATAACTCTATTACATAGATGTTTTGGATCATCCCTCAATCAACATTATCTTCCATAGATCCATAGATATCCTTTTTAATTGGATAAAAAACCCCTTGAATGTTACAAGCTCCATCAAAATCTCACATTTATATAATTTTTCACATCACTTATCCTTTATCAAACATAATATCATTGTAATCAAATACTCCCCATGTTCCACCTTGATTATGCACTATATGATAATATCATATATATAAATACAACATCAAATTTATTAAGGTAATAACCATAATTTTTATTTATCATGTAAACAAAAATTTTTGGATATATTGTAAGATGAAATGACATCATTGGGAAATCATATTTTTCATACCTTGTATGAATGGATGCCATAGAAATATCATTCGTTATCACCTTAAAATGATTATATCATTATTGTTGATCTAATATAGAGAAGTATTGAGCCCCTCATAGTTGATTGGTCATGTCATCAATCTATAACTGAGGATATAATTCCTTTATTGTTATTTTGTTGAGTATATGATAATGAATAAAATGATGCATGGAATGATTCATTTTCTTTAAAAAGACTCGTTTACCCCATAGTGATGCGCTAGTGTGTATAAATGTAAAAAATTGATCCAGATCATCCTTGAACTAGAAAACCAGGCCAGCCCATGGCCCGAAGGGTGTTCCTAGTCCCCATGGGTTGGTGACAAATTACTAAGAATCACGAAATGCCCTAGGAAATGGTTTATACCCAATATATAAAACCAACTGTGAAAATAATGAAATAGATAAATGAGATTCAACATTCCTAAAGAGATTAACATAGAAAAATACTAATGAGTAAATGTCAAAAAAATTTCAAACCAACGTAGGTTAACCAATGAACACAAAATGAAAAAAAACATGTCCCCATGTGATATGTGGATTAGAATCCCACCATGTCACTAAAAAACTCATAACCCCCCCCCCCCGCCCCCCAAAAAAACATACCACCTATATGAGTCTCTATTCTTTTAACAATGTTAGATAAAACAAGATATTCACATAAACAAAGTTGTTTTCATGGTTTGTTAAAAAATACCAATAGGTTCCCACAAACTATTTCATATTGAGTATTTATATGTTAAACTAATAATGTTGTTTACAAAAAAATGTAATTAAAAACAATTTGAGAATTTATATAAAAACCTGAAAATTTACTATTTGAAAAATGTTCTCAAATCCTTTTGAAAAAAAAATAAAATAAAATCACATTTACTGAATAATTTATCATTTCTTTGAATTTAATTCGTTGTAAATAATTTTTAACGAACCAACCTTGGAGAACTTGAAAATTCAAACAAGTTGGTCCATCATGTGGTTATTTAAAACAATGATAACAGAAGAATGTATTTTTCTTAATGATAAAAAGACATAGAACTATAGTATAATTTCAATGAAGGACACTAAAAAGATCCACACAACTCAAAAAAAAAATATGTTAAATAATAAATGTATGAATTAGAAATGACCAATAACTCTACATGTGAAAAATTTCCGACTCTACCCCATCATTATACAATATAAAATTACGAAAATACAACCAATCATGGTTTATTATTCCCTACCCTTTCCATCAGCCTTTCTAAACACGGTCTACAACTATCTAAAGGAAAAATTATGGTGTGATAATAGATACATGTTTAATACCATCAAGGAATCTATTGAAGTTATATTATAAATACTCCAGAAGTTATAGCCTTAAAATATAGTCATGATTTTAAATAATTTTTATAATTAAATCTATTTGTAAAAATTTCATCTATCTTCCATAAATTCCTCATGTATTTAAAAAATATAATAATATATTACATGTAAAAGAAAATTTGGTATATTAAATATGTTTGGAATATCCATGAAATAAACAATCATGAAATTAAACCAGTATAAGGGAAAAATAATTCAATTTGGGTTCTAGATTATAGGAATTCATAATAAAATAATTAAATACTAAATCATGCATTTGTTCATTCCAAAAAATACTTAGTCCTACCATATTATTTCAATATCACAAAACTTTTTCCTAGTAGATCCACACACACTATAGTCAACAATATTTATTTCCAAACACATCCATGGTTCCCAGTGTGCTGATTTGTTTTACAAAAAATTACCAAATTCATGTATACATTTAATATAATAATATTTTTCCCCATATAAAATCCATTTCAATAATAATATATAGAAATTGATGAAATAGAAAAACTTTAATTTAACCAACAATCTCATGAACGATGGTCACATATCTTTCTTCGACAATGGTGATAAAAACCCATATATTTATCATTGAATGATAAGGAAAGAAAAGAATGTGATAAGAATCAATAGGAAACAAAAATTTTTCATGAATATAAAGAAAAAAAACAAAATCAACACCACCAACATGAGAAAAGTAAATGAATATTTAGAAACCAATTACCCATTCAAGTGTGGAAATGGGATGATATTTCCATGTATTCTTTCATTATCTTCCCATTGGCTCCATGTGGGAAGGAATCGACTTGGTTGGTCATTGATTGAATTATGAAATCAATACAATCCAACCATATTAGATAACTAATAAATGTGGAAAATATTAGTTACTTTTAAGTTTGATAGATTTTGATACATCTTAGGGTTCCCTTTGTGGGTGTTCCTAACAAAGACATATGGCTAACATCTAGGTTTTGGAATGTTTTTCATGAGTTAATGGCCTCTAAGTTAAAATTGATCATAACATATACTAATACAAATGGATATATAGATAAATCTATATCAGTTATTGAGGATATTATCTAGTATTGTGTCTTAATTTTGATGGTTCTTGGAAGAATCATTTTCCTCTAGATTAGTTTTCGAATTAAAATAGTTATTATGTCTCGATCAAAATGGATCCATTCATGGATTTTTTTTAAGGACCATCTAGATCTCCTTTTGATGGGAGGATGAAGGAGTGTGGACTTTTGTTTGGATGAGTGTTGTTGAGGATATGATGATAAGGGTGTATTTGACTCAAATGATATTTATTGTGGCAACAAGTCATCAAAAGTTTTATATGGACAATCATTTTAACTCGCTAATGTTTGACGTTAGTGATCATGTTTTTTTTGAGTTTCACCTAAAATGGGAAATCATTGATTTGGTAATATTATTATATTTCCAACAATTTTCTTCAACCCCTTTGTGATTATTTTAATAATGAACCAACCCAAATACCCTCTCAATCTAGTAACTGACCCGATATGTCACTTACCTGCAGGGTGTTACTGATCCCCAAGGGATGGCAACTAGAACCCCAGAACAAATAACAATTTGAGGTAATTATTTCTCCCATCCTAAATAAACAACTTGGATCATGTATATAACATATAATACAAAAAAATAAATTTTTAAATAACTAAAGAAAATAGTTCACCCTAAACAGAATAAGAGTAAAAAAAATTCAATGTACAATTCCAACCATAATAGACTACATAAACTCGAAAAAAACTACTCCATGTGACAGTGTGGGAAGACTCACAATATATCTCTACTAACTAATCAAATAAGCTGATAGAAAACATCACTTCCTCTATATGGTTACATGACTTTCCCAATATCAAAACGAATGACCAAGTCTATGTGCCTTTGAAGGGTTATGTAGGTTCTAAGAAAACTGTTACATTTGGGACTTACACGTATGTTTTATATCATGTATATGAACAGTAATACAAGCATGCTAAAAATTAATCATATCAAGGGATGATAATATTTTAAAAAATTTTATATCAAATTCATGAAAAAATATATTAATTTCTTCTTTTCCACATTTATATAAAATTCCCTAAAATAAATTTCATAAAAACTCATATCCATATATCTCAATAGATATATCAATTCAAAAGACACAAAGAATGCATCTTTTCTGATTATAAGTCCATGGTAGATTAATAAAATGTACAAATAAAAAGAAGTTTCATAGGTTACAATATATAGGGATCAAACTAGGTTGGGATATCTATGAAAATCGTATATAAAATAAAATATGATGTGTGTATCAATACATTATAAAAATACATCGATTCTAGATTATATAGGAACACTCCAGTAAGTGAACCTCCCAACATGTCAGACAAGTCCCTATAACCATAGGCCCATGGAGAATTAGAAATCCCCATCAGCACACTACTTAAAAATTAATGAAAAATATAACTATAACTTTATACTGTGTACCTAAGGCTTCCCATGTGCTCTATTTTACCAAATAAATTCATCAAACCATATCATAATATCACACTTTGAAAATAATTTCAAAAGTCCCTGAAAACCGTTTTCATTTAGAATATCCATCAGAAACAAATCCTTTATAAAAACCAAGTTATACTGAAAAAAATATAACAAATAATTTCACATCATTTAACAATTTTTTTTATCAAAATGGGAGAAATGAAGTTCACTAACTCATACAAGATATTGAACTATATACCTCAAACCTGAAGTAGAGAAATCCAAAAAAGGTATCCACTTGTGAGAAGATAGAAATAATGAAAATATAGTATTTAGAATCAACCTACACATCATAGAATTGAGTCAATTTATAAAAGGTGATAGTGTAGAATAGAAATCAACAAGTACATAAAATTCATGAAAATGGTAGGGTTGTTGGCCATACTGAACAAAATAAAATGATATTTTTAATGTCTATACATATTCTTAAAGGACGTATTATCTATATCAAACTCTATATCTCTGAGCTGATGGAGAACTTGACAATTATCAATATTTAAAAAACACTTTAACTATTTAAACTTATCCAAAATATCATATTCATATAAAAGTGTAACTCTTCTAAAATGTTACATAGTTCAACTTCTGATCTCCACACACAATCTATGAGAACCATCTATACTATTGGAAGAGGGAATTATGGATGTACGAGGAAAAAATACGTGGTTGAACAAAACAATTTTTCCTCAGGTCTTCCAAATTGATCTTTATCACATCCTTCATTATTGGTTATATATGATTAGAAGGTACTAATATCATTGCTTTTCTAGAAATAGGTAAATCCTAATCCATATTTCCATCTCTAGAAGAATCCGGAAAAAATCATCTTTGAAAACATTAGGAAAATACTCTAAAATAGTGGGATAATAAAAAATAAAATAAATTTACCTAGTAACAACATTGATAATAGACAAAAAAATTCTTATGTTCGAGGTGGGAAGGTCCGGCATAGCCAATCATCAGAACCCACTACCCCTAAAACACCAATGATCTCCCATAGGTTGTATGAAATTGGACAATATGATGTCAATAATCAAGCTCATCCTAATGATAAATAATTCAATCAATCCCAATGATGAAATCCTACAAATCAATATCAAGAACATGAAAATCCCAGAATAACTCCTCATTAGCTACATATAATTCATAAGGACAAATAAATAACTCCTCTTTCTGCTTCACAATAGGTGTTTCTAACTCCATAATAGGACATGAGATATATATTATGTTTAATATTATAAAAAAATCTTGATTTAAATGTGTGGTTTTTTCAGGTATCAAATAATGTAATTTCTATTATTGTTAAAAAAACAATCGTACAACTCATTGTCAGTAGACCCGCATCTACCGTTGATAGAAACTCTTCTACAACATGATTGTGTTTCACACCCTAGTCATTTGGTTGGAGCCGTATAGTCATTGAATTGTATCACTACACCATAATAGCTTTGAGGCCAACAATATAGAACCATATCAAAGAGTATAAAGAGACCGATAGAAATATTATCGAAGACCATATTTTCCAAATCAATTACACATTTTATCTGGTGAATAAAAATTATGTTGTATATTCCTAACCATTCCACATAATTATGAGTTAATAAAATACCACAAGTTACAAAATGAGGTGTTGAAGAGGAATTCAACAACAGACCATCTACACCACTCATGTGATGATCCATCCACTTACTCTTTTCCCATAATATTCAATTGAATCATCCATTAGGTGGAAGATAAAAGGAGTAATATCCAAATTTGTCTTCCATATTTAGTTATTCTATAATATATCATAAACATCTCAAAAAAATAGAATGAACTTCTCAAACAATAGCTTCGATAACATTTTGAACCATCAATGCTTACATTAATGGGAATATATTAATCCTTCCAAAAAATTGTGGAGAACATATCTCAGTGGAAAACTGTTATACATCGAAACAAAATAAATTACATGTCAATAGAAAATTATTATTTTATACTAGAAAACATATGATTAAAATTTTATATCAACATCCAAAAATAAATATAAGGGACACATATCCCAACATCTCATTGAATGTTGAGTCTCATCATAAATAGACTTAGTCAGGAACTCACTACAATATAAAAATTTATTCTGATCTCTCTTAACTCTATTCCACCATTCATCCCAATACAATGATTCCTGATGATATACCACCTATGACGCAAAAATTTTGATGAACCAACAAAAATATTCGCTCAAACTCATACTCGACCCTATATGTCCCATAACCAAAGGGTGTTCTTGATCCCAATGGGTTGCTGACTAGCACCCTAGCATTAAAAAAAAGAAGAGGGAACTAATTATCCTGTCATGGAGAATTGCAATGAAAAAAATATATAATATATAAAACATCATAAAAGTTAAATATATTCTTTAATTTAATGAAAACAATAAAAAATAACACAACATAATGGTAAATAAATATCTATGTATATGGCTAACCACAAAGGACTAACAATACATGAAAACAACTACTCTATGAGATAGTGTGGGTAGACTCCTACCATCTCACCACTAGTTACTCAACTCAGTTGACAAAAAACCACCCCACCTCACTATGGTGCCATCCCTCCCTGCATTAAAAGATAAAACTAGGTCTATGATCCACTAAATTGGTTCTAATGGTGTGAGGGAATATGCTCAGTGGGGTCTCATGAATATTTTTCATATCATGACTCTAAATAATAATATAATAATTCTAAACATTAAATTAATCCATGAATGATATATGTTTATAATATTTAATATCAAAACTATGTAAAATAGTTTAATTATCATTTTTTCTGTATTTACAAATAAATCAGTTTAATAAATTTCAATGAATTTAATATCCATAAATCATTATAGACATATCAAGTCAATAAAAAAACATGCCTCATTTCTTTTATATAATGTCCATTCTAGAATAATAAAATAGTAAAAACCAAAAGAAGAATCACATGTAACATCATGTCAGGGATCACACTCAGTCAAGATAGATAGGACACTCATACATAACATTGAAAATGGTGTATACATCATGACACTAGACATATGAACTGACTGTAGAGATAATAGGAAAACCCCATAATGTGTACCTTCAAACAGATCTAACAGGTCCCTATAATAATAGGCTTAGGGAGAAGAGGAAAGAACCCTAAAATCCCAGGAAAATATATGACACTTATTACTATACCATCCTCCTAAGTACTAATGGTTTCCCTTGGTTCTATTTTACCAATTAAATTAGTGAAAATATTTAATCATTTCAATCATAAAAACCCTTTTCAATATTATTTCAAAATACATTTCATTTACTAAAATAATTTGAAAACCATATTTTATAAAAACCCAATTGTAAACAAACAAAAAAAATCCATCATATCATTCCATTTGAAATCATTTAACAAAAAAATTATATGAAAACTAGAGAAATATAGTTCACAAGTACCGGCTATTGATGGAACCATCTAACTCAAAATTGGGGATATAGACTCCCAAACCAAGATCCACCATTATAAATATTTCTACAGTGTCAATATATTCCCCTGAATCAACATACACATCTTATAATTTTTTCAATTTTATAAATGTATTGGCAGATAAGTGGAATCAACACATACCTAATCAGCACACCTGCTACAATACAACTAACAATTTAATGGCCATCAAAAAATGATCTCACAACAGATCTAGAAGGAAACAAGAGGAAACATCACCATGGGTCAATAAATCCAATAAATCTATAAAACGACTCAACCAAAATATAGGAACAAAATATGAATAAAGTATTATTCCCTTAGATACAAGAAAAACCACCACAATGGTGACCAATAACTGAAAAATTGAATTTGGGTGGAATGAAGGTTTCTAAATTCATCGGATAAGAATTCTAGGTTGATATCCAAAGGAGCGGTGGATGAATGAAATGAAATTTCAGCTGAGTGGAGCTCTAAAAGAGAACATCATGGAATTTACATGTAGTTTAATCTATTTAAGAATTATATAATCCTTGGGGATCTAAAATTCTTATAAACATGAAACATAATTATTAAAACTTGAACAGTTATTATTGTATGGTGTGCACTCACTTCACACAATGTACAAAATTCATTATCCCCATCAGTATATACACATTGTGTATTAATATTAATTTTTTTTATTTCTATTGAAGACTATGAAACTAAAATTTTCATACATTAAAAAATATAAAACCTCATGAATTATCTTAATTCATGTATAACACTATAAAACCATTTACTGATTTATACCAAATATCCATTTATTCAAAAAACCATACATCCCCAAAATTTAGTTCATTTTTCTAATAAAAAATTCTAAATCTATACGATTTCTAAGACACACACAAATCATGATGTAAATAATAATAGAAGATTAAAATACATGAAATTGAGTAACGAGATTTTCCAATTAGATGACTGAGAAAGGGTTCATGCCATTCATACATATAGTCTCATTTAACTATAATCTATGATTTGTTGAATGATTCGAAGAATAATATGTATTGAAAAAATCTGTCCCATGTGATTGTATAAAAGGATGTCAATCTTACGACTAACATCACTATGGTTGAGAAACATGTTTAGATTATGGATCATCTATAGAAGGTTATTCTAGATAATAATATTCCATTGGTGTGTATAATTATAATGTAGGGAAAGGATAACCATGATATGTGAATTTGGGAATTTTTTATGAGGTAATAGTGACCTCCAATTATTATTATTCTAGATTCCTAATGACATTTTGGGGTTATAAAGTGTTTATGGTGGGGAGATATCAATGCCCCTTTATAATTATTCTATTTCACCTTATCTGTTTTTAAGTTTATATTTTTATTTTGGTGTATTTATGGATTCTCAGATGGAGATAAAATTCATTTTAAATTTAACTAAATTCAGGGGATGTATGTTTTTCTACCTAATATTGTATGCATATGAATGATTCAGATGCTTTATGGGAAACTCCCCAAGTTCATATAACACCATACATGTTGTTATTTCATTCTTAAAAATCAGGATTGTTTTATTCATGATAGGTGTTTTCACTTCATTAATGATAAAGAAAACATGAAACAATTTCAGGAAGAGTTTATGATTTAGTTCATGAAATGAATTTTTTATTCCTCACAAATTAGGTTCAAATCAAGTATTAGTAAAAATTGGGATTTTACATCTCATTTGATTTGTTTTTTTGTCATTTATTAATTATTTAATTCACTTCAAATAAGTTTTGAGGATTTTATTAAAATACTTTTCATGTTTATTTTGTTTTTAATTCAGTTGAATCATTCCCTCTCCAGACCAAGGATCTCTCCCATATTATTTTAGCGATCTATGATCCTTATGGATCATTCGTTCAACAAATGATTATTGAGGATGTTTTGGTCTATCTCTCATTGTAAGTTGTCTCTTCTACATAATTGCCTTTGGCCAGGATGGTGGTGTTGGAAATGTGTGTGTTTCATATTTTGGAATTATTGATGTTTTTTATTAGTCCTTTTTTTTTCTTATAGTTCATTATCATTCCATGATCAGTCCATGTTTTTTTAACCCTATTATCTTCGGATGATATGTTACCATAGTTCATGAGGTATATGGATATATGCATGTGTTTTTATTTCATGAGTTCATATTTTTTATTATTGAAATGGATTTTTATTATTGAGAATGGGTTTTTTATTAATTATTACTATGGTTAGTTGTAATGGTTTTGTAAAAACATTGAACATTGGTAACCTTTGGTTCATTGGGAAATTGGCCTAGGTGTCTCTACTTTGCGTACTACCAATAGGAGTCACTTATGTGATATCGATTGAATATGGATGGAATCTATATCAATTTTAACCAACATATATCAAATTTCGGATAAATTTTTTTCAATCATATATTCCCATATAATATATCCCAAATTGTGTTTTTTATACATTTTTACATCAAGATGGTTTATTTCATTAAATGTTTCTCTAATGTTTAATTTAACTATTTTTTATACCTGTTATATTATTTTATTCAGTGAATAATGTACTAATTTATCGAAAATGAAGGGAATTTTTATAAATTTTTATATTTATGGAAATTAATTATAAGTTGGTTATTTTTTAAATATAGAACAGAGGAATTAATAATATTAGAACTTCTATAGATTATTTACTTGTGTCTTACAAGGCTTTGTTCTCACACCCTACTTTTTCCTCTAGGTAATTGTGGACCTAGTTTTTTCAAACATAAGGAATGGTAAGGGAATCATATAGAATTTATGGTTCTCTTGTCATATTTTTCCTTCACATTAGAATATTTTAGAGGTGATGGTTGACCCCTTGGATGCTTTTCGGTGATTTCAGATTCATAAGTTTATAATTTAGCTTAATTGGATTTAATTTTACTGATTTTATTGTATATCATTTTTCCATATTGTAACATATTTTTATGTCATGTATTCAATATATTCATGAAATTTTTGGAATGTCATTTTTTACCTCCTCATGGGGGGGGGGAACTTCGATGATTTGTCTAGTAGACCTTGGATGGTTCGTTATAAATATGCATAAAATAAAAATGAAGGTCAAAATGTTTGCTAAAATACCATGAATTCGGTTATATGTATTTTGTTAAAAAGAGTTAGTATGATCTTATTGTTGGTATTATGTGTAGGAAGGTTCATATCTAGTTATCTTCTATGTCTAAACACGAGTTACAATGGGTTGATAGAATTGTATTCCACATTTGGGACTTGATGTTTTAATTAATTTGAATAAATATAATGTGAAGGTTATTTAACAGAATATATTTATTTTTAATCTCTCAAAATTCATTGGAAAAATTACTATTAATTTAAATTATTTTTGTTTTAAGTCATTGATATCAATACATGAAGTTTGTCCAATGATTTTTCAATCTGACAATGAATGATTTGTTTTTTTTATTATGATTTGATTGAAAATTCCTCCTATAATAGATCATCCAAATATATGTTAGGATACTATTATACATTAACCATAACAAAAAACATCATTGGAACAATACTTGGTAGAATCTATTATCTACACAATTCATACTATTAGTTTAGTAGGAGTCAGGAACCCCGGTTGAGTAGTGGGACACTACTCTAAACTTACAATTCAATGCACACTTGCCATCAATGGTGACAATAGACCATAGGAATCTAATGATTTCCCTAATAATATTGAGGTTATATTAATATTTATCAATAATCATGGGGACTATAAGTTGGATTTGTCCATGTATATGATTCAGGGTCCAAAGAAGACATGATGTGACTCTATTGTGAAAACTATTGTGCACGAGGATCTTACATGGGATCTGTTCAATAAAAAATTCAACTAGTAAAGTTTTCCTCATACATTATTTTTGGATGATACCCATGAATTTTTTACTATAGAGTATAGCGAGATAATGATTCATGAGTATCCCTGCTATCATACTTAGTTGGATCAGTTTCAACTGGAGCTAGTCACTAATGATTACATGATGGATCAATGGTATTCGTTAGTGTTGAGGGCCTATATTTAGTTGATAGTGATTCTCATGTTCCATACAACCATTGTAGTGGAAGATGATATTTTTGATTTTTTAGAGACTTATAGTGCTTTAAAAACAAGTTTGAGATGAGATTCAGTTGGTACTCACCATAGCCATTATGTATCTTCAGTATAGAAAAGAAGTTTGAAGGTCGTTAGTTTTCTTCAGAAACATTTTCTATAGCCTAATTTGGACATGATTCTGATATTTTCTATTATTTTGAGGGACTCGGTCATAACATACCATATTTTATAGAGGCTCTAATAAAATTGCATCAATGTGGAAAATCTAGCTATCTAAAATGTTTTTGTGATAGGATCAACCAAGGAATTATTGTTGGATCCACATTCACCATAGTATTGTAGCTCCATACTTTATCATGAGAGGGTGGGGTATTTTATACATATGGTAAGGGGGAATTTCCTATGGCTATGAATGATTTGGGAGGAAAAGGTACTGTAATTATTCAAGGGGTGAGGTATGTGTAGCCGAAATATGAAGTAGGGCTATCTATAGTAAGAGGTAAGGTATTTTTTCAACATTTATGTTATCATTTTTTTTGATATAGATCCTACTCATTCATCTATATCATCAAATTTAGAATATCTATTGGTATTGTGTACAGATTTTATATCATTCTTGTTGGATATTTCCACCCCTTTGGGAAAGAGATATGAACGTGGTTTCAAGTGACCAAAATTTCCAATGATGATAGTAAACCAAGTAGTGAATGAGAATTATTAGTGAAAGATCTCAACATCTCAGACATAGTTATCATCAGGGAGTAGATGATCTATTTTATGGGTCAGATAAAATTTTATATCCATTAGGATTAATTCATATCTATAGATGGGGTTATTCTTGTTTTTCCGGGTGAGAGGGAATATATATCAGAAGGTGAAGGTAATATTGTTCCTTATGTTGTGGTGTTATCATGCTAGTTGTTAAATATGTATCTTTATGTTTTAACCCTTTTATGAGTAGTCATCTACAAAAAGGGCTTTGTGAATTCCCTAAGGTATATCCTGAGGATTTTTCTGGTTTCCCACACCAGAGAGAGGTAAATATTACTATTGACCTAATCCCTTTCATGATACCAATTCGTATTCTATATTACCATATAGAGACATCTGAATTGGTATAAATTAAGGTCCATATTTTTGTTCTCTAGGATAAAGGATTTATTCATACGAGAATTTATCCTTGGGTTTTGACTTCCTTTTTTTATTATATGTGATATTGGATCTTTAAACCATGTATTGACTATTAAAATTTATTGTAGGTTACTCTGAATAAAAAATATACCTTGACTAGGATCGGTCATCCCTTCGATCATATTAGAGGGGATCCATGTTTTTTAATAATTGACTTCTGTTTTGGGTACCACTAGTTGATAGCCTAAGTAGAGTATATACATATGAAAATGATAATGAGAGTGTATAAGAATTTTTCATTTAGAGTTATGCTATTTAGTCTAACTAATTACACTATGGTGCTTATGGATTTTATGAACTAGATTATTATTCCTTTAGTGGATTATTTTTTTTGTTTTCATTGATGATAATTGGGTTTACTAAAATTCATTATTAGATCACATGGATCATATGGATATAATTATTAGAACACAGAGGATGCATCTTTTCTTGTGTATTCATTGTAAATTTGATATTTGGATTCACAAAGTAGTATTTCTAGGGTAAATTATATTAAATAGGGTAATATCATTGGATCTTGGCAAGGAATATGTATTTATGTTATTGGAGAGGCCCAAAAATGTGTTTGAGATACAAAGATTTTTGGATGGTAAGTTATTATATGTGGTTATTTCATTAATTCTCCAAGAGTTCATCTCTAATTATATATTTAAACCATAAGGGTGTAATGTTTGAATGGAATGATAACTATCCAAGATATTTTGAGAAACTGAAGGTGAGGTTGACTTCAGAATAAGTTTGGATTATTCCATAACCCTGTTATGGTTATGATGATTTATATAATGATTATTTTATATGTTTGGGGAAGATCATAATGCAATGGATATTGGTAATATAACATGTATGTCAACATTTATTTCGTAGTGATAATAACTACCAAACACAAAAAAATAGTATTCATTATGATTGACCTAACCACATGGTGTCATTATCTCTTTGGGGAGAATTTTATGTCGTATTCTAATCATAAAATCATGTGGTATATTATCGGTAAGAGGAATCTAAACATGGATTGATATGTTGGGTGTCATATCTTAAAAAATTTGATTTTTTTATTTCATATAGTATTGGAAAATTGAATTTTTTTTCTAATGTACAGAGTGGGAAAATAATGAGATAATAATTGAATGAACCAGTAGATGTGTGGTCATTGATGAGATTGATTTCTTGGATGATATTGTGAATAGAAAAATATAGGGTGGGTTTATATGGATTTTACTAAGGATAACACTTAATTTGATGATTGGGATAATCTCCATATTTATCTATATCTTGAGTGATATAGATTTAGTGAAATCAATTATGATGGTAAGATAGAGTTGAGGGGACATGGTCTCTAAATAGAACTTTGTGTTCATAGTGTAGGATGGTTAATACATTATACCTGAATTTGTAGTTGATGGATAGTGGACATTATTATTATTGGTATGTAGATCTAGATAATAAAATTATGTATCATGATTTGAGATGTTTCAATTGTTGGACATTGATGAGAAGTTTAATAATGAATTTTATATCATGATGTATTACTATTTATAGAATTAAGGAAGAATACTAGAGACCTGATGTTTTGTTGTACCCCACAAACATTAAATCATGGAAATACGATGATATTTCCTTGTATTTCATCATTGGTTTACAATAGAATCATAGTGGTATGAATGTGATTTGGGTGATCATTGATCAAATCAAGAAATTAGTGTATTTATTCCATGTGACTGAGATGGTGGTGGTGGAAATGCTCGGATACTTGTATGTTTGATTGAATGCGATAATTTATAGGGTTCCATTGATTAATTTTTCTAATAAGATCACAAGGTTCACATAAAGGTTTTTTATAGTTTTTATGTGGTGATTTGTAATGACTCAAATTTTTATAAATAAAATTCCCATATGTCCTAATGTTTTATTAAGTAATATGGTTATAAAAAACACATTAACATGTTTCATATTGATTCAATTGAACACAAATTGTATTTTCCTGTAATATTAAAATTCAATTAAGACATTTATTTTCTAGAATTTATGGGTTTTTTAAATAAATATTATTTTAATAAAATTTTATTATTAAATATTTATTATTAATTGTAAATGTTCATATAATTTTTAAGTATTTAAATGTTCTTTTTTAAGGGATCAAAAACTATTATTATAAAAAATGGGGTAATTTTCAATAAAAGTTGATACTTATTTTAAAGTATAAAATTCACATAATTTTTAAAAAAAATTACATAAAATGAATAATATTTTTGGAATCACAATGTAAACATTATCCAAAGTTGAGTTTTGAAATATTTTCTAAGATGGTCAATTTTTCTAGAAAAAATTATATACCATATTAATATAAACTGTGTTTTATGACATCATAAGTAAAAATAAATTTTGTAATAAAAATATAATTGGAATACTAAGAAAAATATATGTTTTCCAATTTAAATAATTTTATTTTAAGATTATTTTAATATTTTATTAAGCCTTTAGGACTCCCTAAAAACCATTAATATATTTTAGAGTTTTAAATTTATTTATTTAAATGTGTGACTCACATCCACATAAAAAAGGGAAGTATATTAATAAAATCGGCTCATTGATTAATAAAATAATTGAAATTACCCCCCTTTATGAAAAACCATGTGAACAAATCATGGGAAAGAGTTTGGTTTTGAATATTTTTTTAGCTTCCAAAACCTAAATATTAAAGAAATCCCTCTATTTCCAATACAATCCAACCCAATCTCCAATTTATCATCACTAAATATACACTAACAACTTCTTTAATCATACTTATTCCCACTATAATCCTCCCATGTGTCCCATGATCTCAATAACCCCATTCTCAAGCTTTGGGAATCACAAACTCAACTAAGTGAATTTTCCTTTTGCCTCTTTATCCATGTTTCTCTATCTTTCATTGCCCAGTTATATTCAATTGATAATAATGAGATATTTTTTCACAACTCCTCCATTATTCAGTTATTATCGTAAAATTATGAAGGACTCCTTTGACTCTCATTAATCCTCAGTTGTACACCTTTTGTTATGCAGAAATTTCATGGGAATCATATCCTTAATCTTTTTATACAATGATGTTTATTATCATGTGTTATTTTTATAATTTGTATGTTTCTAAATGTCATTACATGTCCTTATTACAATCCTCATTATTTCCAAATTATGAGAGACCCATTTCACTCTCATCAACACATCTTATTAATTTTTCTATGATGTCATTATGCTATAGAATTTTCATGGTAATTTCCCATGTCAAACCAATTAGTCTATTGAATACCATACCCATTTCCTATCAAGGGTGCTCAATTTTATGAACATATTCCTTTTTTGGGACTTATATGTATTTATTCCACACTAGATTTTCATGGAATAAATAGTGATGAATGAATACATGTTTTATAATCAATGTGCACACTAAATCATGGTAATGTATTGAAGGTGAAGGGTGATCCCAAAATTATACAATGTTCCAGTGCATTGGGAAGGTTTATTATAATGATACATTATGTTGGTAAAGGTGTGTTATTGATTCATTTAAAGGAATTTTTAAACAATGAATTTTTTTCAGTTTAGCCTTGACCTACAATTCATTGTTTTATGTTGTTTTCACATTTCTCATGTTATGATTATCATTATATATCCAGACTTATGATACATATCCCTTTATTCCAATTTTTATTTGTATTTTCTAAAATGTATTATTATCTTCATGTTATTACATTATTATTACCTTACTAGGATTTATGGATAATTTCTTTCTTATATATTTCCCTAGGTTATCTGATTAATTATTAAATTAAATCAAGTTAAAGATTTTTTTAACAAAGATGTTTTATTTCATGTTTAATGTTTTAATGAAATTTACGCAATTCCCAAAGACACTATAACTCTTGATATTTTGGGTTGTATTATGTTTATTTTTATGTTATTTAATTAGGCACTAATGTGTAATAAAAATAAAAGATTTTATAGTTGGTAGCAAAGTAAAAGTTTAGTCATTTCATGGATTATGATTAGAAACTTATAGAAAAATAATAAGAGATAATACTAAGTATAGTAATATATCATTAATTTTTTTAGATGTATTGGGTAATTTGTTTATATAAAATATGTATTCCTATATAGACAATATATGATGACATTATTTTAGAGTATATATACCTCTTAGTAAAAATTGTGATAATGTGTTATGGGCCTAACTCAGGAAAAGCATGTATAAAAAAATGGAGCTTAATGTTCCCCTAATTTGAAACTCATAGATGATATGATTTGGTAATTTATAAGACAATTACTAACCATTATTAAGGGATGATAAATACCCATATGATCATATGTTAGTAAATTGATCGTGGATAAAGAAGAAACAAACCTAAAAATCAATTAGATATGGAAATACTTGTATGTTATATATTTTCCCTTTAATATAATTATATTCCCATTTTTTTAAATATTAAATATAACCATAATTAATTTTTCTTGTATTCAATCCAATGTCCATAAATAGGAGGAATCATATAAAAAATCAATATCAAGAGCAATGTGAAGACTTCTTAATAAGATGCAAAACCTGGTGACAGTTGGATTTGCACACTTCGTGATGATACACTATTTATTAACTCATGTTATCAATAGAAACATGGATCAGGAGGAGAGCTCAAACCACCTAATAGAGAATAAGTAGAAATTATTATTTTCAATTGTTAAAGGATTCTTACATTCAATGGGTCATCTAATCCCATAAATTCAAAATTGTGGATCAAATCCATTATAATGATCTTCTCCAGCCATCAATGTTCTGAATAAGAGAAGGTTTTACTAGATGTTGATTATATAGAAGATGAATTTGACCAGTGGTTGACATTGTTAAAAGGTACATATCCCGAGGAAGATATCGAAGATATAGTGTTGATGGATTTCTAGAAAAATTTTTTGAAAAATATTAACCCCTAACTCTATATCTTATGATAAAATGGGATTTAATTTCTCGAAAGGAAAAAATGAGGAATATATCAGGAGTGTGAGAAAAATGTTACAAGAATTGAAAGGTATGCCTCAAGATTTGTCATTACCCCCGAGTGTAAGGTTGATTACTACTTTAGTGGGATAAAAACTAGTCTAAATAAATCCATTTATATTGGTGAAATTAATTATTATGGGGGTATTATATGATGTACCGTCAAAGTCAAAATGGAGATTGGAAAATCCAAGGGTATCACAACAATAATAAGTGGAAATTGGAGATCAATTATGGTGGTGTCGTAGAGATATCTAACAATTCCAAGAAATTTCAACATCCCTGTTTCAAAAGGTGTAGAAAAAATCACCCTATAAATTCTTTGAAGATGATAAAGAAATTCTTTAGGAGTGGGAAGGAACTGAATGTTGCCAGTGATTGCTGTATAGAAAATCATGTTCCTATGATAAAGGAAATGAATTATCTTGTTAACTGTCGCACCCCAACTTTTTGAAGCAATTTTCAATTTAATATATCTTAGTGTCGGGTTCTCATGATGAGGTTTGGGTTGAGTCCCGATTTAAAATTTTTGAAGTTTAATGTTTTTAGTTGGTTTTGGACTCGTGCGCGGCCACCGCACGGTTCGCGGTAGCCACGCAGTTGCCCCGTGTCGTGAAATTTCTCTTTTATTTTATTATTATTATTATTATTATTTCTATTTTAGTTTATTACAATTGTTATTGTTTTGTTAATTTTATTATTATTGTTATTATTATCTTAATTGATATAATTCATTATTTTATTTTTGTGTTATCAAATGAGTCTTATTGTTTTTATCCTCATTATTCATATTCCAATTTATTATTTTTATTATTACTATTTTATTCATTAGCTTTTCCTTTCTTTTATTTTGTTTGTTCTTTTTTTTATTTAGTTATTTTTTTTATTTATTATCTGTTTATGGTTTCGGATCTCCCCCTTACCCTCTCTTTGCGCCGCGCCGTCCTCCACACCAGCAGCTGGACCTCTTCTTCTTCTCATCTCGTTTTTTTTCTTTTTTCTTCTTCGTTGCATCGCACCCCATTTGCCTAGCATGTTGCGCCCCCTCCCCCATCTGTGATTCCCTACCTATTCCCCACTCGTCACCCCCAACTGGTTTGCGCCAACCTCCACCGTTCGACAGCGCCGTCCATCCATGCCTCTACCCTCCTGCTCGACCACCAGCCGACCTCCACCTCCATGTCTGCACATCCTCCTGCGCATGCCTCGGCTGGCCGACATAGTCCTGCTTCCAGCAGCAAACTCCCCTCCCGTGGTTCCTCATGAGGCCAGCCTCTTCCCCTCAAGCTGCTCCTCGCGTGACCGACCTCACCTCAACCAGCCCAGCGCCGACCCGCCTCCCTCGACCTCCTTCAGCTGTCCATGACTCCGGCAACCCTTTGCCGACACCCCTTTATCCTTCCTTGCACACCGCCCCGTCTGGTGAAGTTATTTTATCTTACCCCTTAAAGTTTTGTTCTATTCAGCAGGTATAAGGTTTGTTAGGGTCATTGTTTAATCACTATTTGGTTCAAATTCTGGTTTAGGTTCCTTTTCGGTTAACTTGTGGTGCGTATTGGGGTGCGAATAATGTGCGTTTGAAGTTTCGCTTCAGAATTCTAGCAGTTTCTTCATTATGGAGGTTAAATCTCATTGCTCATGCCTCTTTAAATTGAGTTTACTTTGATCACTTGATGTTTGCACATCTTAAGTTGTTGTTCATGTGTTTTTGTTGTTAAATTAATTGTATCATGTGGAAATCTTTGGTTTTACATTGTTTTGATAAATTGTTTCACCTGTTTAATTGATTTGACAAGTTTTATGGTAGATGACCCTTGTGCGAGTTGTATTTTCAAAACGTGTCGAGCTGGTTATTTTGCGTTGTTTGTTCATTTGGATTGTTTTAAGTCGGTGTTTACGTATTTCGGTTATCTTTGCGGTTGCAGCGTGTTGGCAAGGTTTTTCCACACTCATTCGATCGTCATCTGGCGCGCACGCTTGCGCCCCCCGTGCGAGGCGCGTTGCGTCGTTTTGTTTGGACAGCGAGCCGAGGTAGGTCCCCCATTGCACTTACCTTTAGATTTAGAATTTATTAATTGCTTGTTGTTTTATTAATTTTTAATGAATTAGAAATAATATTAGATAATAAAACTATAAATTATTATTTAGTGCGAAAAGAGCTGTTTATTTTATACCGAACACATGTGACATTTTCTTGACGGGCGGACACCCAGTTTTGAAAGAATGCCAGTTTGGCCTTTAAACATAATTCACGGAACTTCAAATGTGCTTCTGGTTTTAAAGATAAATAATTTCTTCTGAACAAGTGTTTTGAGCTTTTTGAGAAAAGAGGTTTTACTTTAAAATTGGTGAAGGCCCGTTTGGCACTTTAATGAAATGGATTATTTTGGAAAACCCACTCGGGGGTGATCTTTGGTGTGAGTTGTTTTCGTGAGCTGTATGTGATGTTGGTGCATCGTGACTGATTAATTTACATTGTGGACGCACCCCCTTTTTATTGCTTGGGTTGACATGGGAACCTGGCATATTGAGTGAATTTTCTGAGAACGATTGCTGCACTAGTTTAGACCACGCACTGGCTAGTGGCCCCATAGCAGGGGGAATACTGAGTTATTGCTGCTATGGGGATTGGGCCTCTCGGTTAGGCCATACAGGGCTATGCCGGGTAGTATTATGTGCGTTATGACGTCATCGAGTTATGGCATGCCTCAGGATGAGTCACATGTATAGTACGTTCTGGATTGTTCACGATCTCCTAGGTTCGACCCATGTTTCATTTAGTGTTTAGATGTGTGTGGCGGACGATTGAGAGGTCGAGTTCGGTTGCTGACCCTTGTGTGCCACTTTACCATTGCCCTTAGTGTGTGTTGTGTGTGATTCTCATTTTGACTAACAACTAAAGTTTGGATTTCTAAATTGCACATAAAATGTTTTGAAAATGCAATGCACCTGTTCATTCAACATCAAACTTGTTCTAAATTAAAAAGGGAAATGGACTGTTACTTGTTTTAGAAATGAAAGTGTGTGGAAAGCCTATTTTATATAATTTAGTTCAAACCTGAAATTGATAAATTCTTTATTTATTGGTATATGCATTGGGAATAGAATTAGTCAGGCCTACCTACTGAGTTTTAATACTCACGCCTATAGTGTTTTCTTGTTTTTAGCTTTGTTGCAGGTTCCAGATTCAGTTGTTCGCCTTGAGCAATGTTGGTAGTGGTATTGGAGAGTGACCCATGGGGTTACCTGGAGTTTGGATCGTGGTCAGGTTAGTAGTGTTGCTGGTTTCTCTTTCTTTATTCATTTTTGTTATATTTTATTTTCCGCTGTTTAGTTTATTTTCTTTTGGCCAAATCGTTCCCACCTGTTTACTTTTGATGCCCGGCACTAGTTGCCAGCCCGTGGGGATCGGGAACGCCGCTCGGGCCATGTCCCGGGCCGGCTCGGGTGACCGGTTCAGGGTCGACTCGGGTTGGTTCGTGACAAAATGGTATCAGAGGCAGGTTGTTATTTGGGATGTCCGGTAGAAGGAGATTAGGATTGTCGGGATTCGAGAGGTAGGTACGGGAAGGATGTCATGAACCCTCGCCCGTTCCGCACCTCAAGTCGCAGGGGTAGTCCGGGAATTATGTCCTTGTCTCTTTCTGGTTTGTCTTGGATTGAGAGATGACAACGGAGGCAAGCCGACGTTACATCGTGATTTCACATGGAGTAGTGACCCATGTGGAGTCTGAGTACACGGTTTGAATTCCTCCTAGTGGTCGACGCTCACTTGGGACATGGCCCACTACCATGTCGCCAGGTTGAGCGTGGCTACTAGTCCCTAACTCCAGTGGTTGTTGCAAATTTGGGTGCTGTTTTCATTTTGGTTAGTGTAAGTGCATTTTTTTTTGAAATGGAAAAAAGGGGGTTTTGAAAATGAGACTGATTTCTTTTAAAGGACTTTAAATTTATGAAATGGGTTTTAAAAATTAAAGCATTTGGTTTGGAAAACTGATGTTTGCTTGAAATTGGTCGAGAATGGTTTGGGGTGAAACCGCAGGTACCCCTTATGAACGTTTTCACATGTGAGAGAATGCATACAATTGCGTGCTGGTGCGTGTATGAATGGAATGTGGATAATGACATGCGCAACAGGTCATGAGATTACCTGAGTGTTTATTTGAAATTAAAGGCTAGACCATGTTTTTCTAAATTGGCTTTTAAAGAGGAAAATGGTTTTGGAAAGTGATTTTGGTTTGAAAGGGATTTGGTATTTGGAAACTGGTTTTGAAATGAGAATTTAAAAAGATGTCGTTTTGGAATCAAAAATGAAACGGGAATTTTGGACAGGGAATTTTGGGTTATGTTTGCGGTTGTTTGTTTCTTTTGAGCTGGTTGTTTTGGAAGAAGCCACTTTCTTTGATGTTGCTTCGATTGATACTGGTTTCGTCTTGGTGTTATATGTCTTATTTAGAAATGCTGCCCAGAAAGATCCCTAGTGTTTTGATGAGTCATGCCCAGTTTTTGGTCTTTCTTGGACGTTGTCTGTCCTTCATGGTGATTGAAGTCTATTGGGGTCAGTGTAGTGGCTTGAAGAGGTTGAGCGTGTCTTCAGGGTATTGGGAACTCCCGAAGCGATCTGAGTGCGTATTGTTTTGGGTCTGTTTGAAGGTCCAGCACTGGATGAGTAGGAGTTGTACGCCCGCCGTTTCTGCAATTTGGGATGACGTGGCATTTCTTTAATGTCGTCTTCATTAAATGGTTTATACTCGTGGGGGGGGGGGGGGTGAGGATGAAGGGAACAGAAGAGCTCATGCATGCTCAACATGGCCAGCAGACGGTGAAAGCGTATGTTGACCATTTCAAGGATCTTGGGTCTCTTTTTCTGGGGGTAGAGTCACAAGACTGGATGAAGACTTCTCTCTTCATCAAGGGTCTTCATCTAGAGATCAAGGAGCGGGTCCTCCTTTCTGAGGACCATCACTTGGAGAAGCTGGTGGATGAGGCATTCTTAGATGAGTTGGTCGTTGGAGTGGAGATGGTTGACAATCCAGCGTATCCACTTGCTCGTCAAGGTTCCCCATCTGGCGATTAGTGTGTGCCAGAGGGACTTATTCCTAAAACATTCTCTTCAGTGGCTCTAACTTCCAGTTTTTTTCGGATCTTTTTAATGGTTTACCGTCAGTATGGACATTTGGGGCATGCAAGCCGTCATGTCACACCCCTCCGAAGACGTGCCATCATTGCAGGTTTCTGGATCATCTAGAGACGCTTTGCAGGAAGCGTCGCCTGAGGAAGACACTGTGACTAGAAGATTCTAGTGCCTGGCTGTGAGGCAGGAGATGCTTCAACCATCAGAGCCCCAACCACAGGACTTGGGGTGAAGCTTGAGCACAGTCAGGAGTTGATGGGTGTGTGACGCCTCAGTTCGGGTTTCGTGATCCGTGTTAGCAACAGAACATTTAAAGCCCTTTGGTTCTCGTCTTTCCACTGTTAAAGTGTTGGCGTTGTTGTCGGTTCATTGTGTCATCGTGTAGTTCGGATGAACGTATTCGTTTGTAATCCAAACAGTCTCGTTTGCCAGATTATGGTGTTTAGGATCATGCGTTTTTCATAGAGGTATGTTTGGACCTTGCGTGGGTTAATCTTGGTTTGGCGATGTTCGTTTGGAGATATAAGTGCCTGTGGTGGAGTCCAGGCTTGCTGTTGTGCTTGGGTTTAAAGCTTGGATTATGTTCTGCTTGGATATTTTTCTATCGTCTTCGGGCATTCTTTGGTCTGAGTCTAGAGTTCCAAGTTTTGGCGGAGGTGCTTCTCGCTCGTGCTATAGAGGTTATCCTGGATCGGTTGGGAGTTTCCGTGTCCCCCCCCCCCATCCCGAGGTGGTACGTTTAGGTGTTAATTTCTGCATCAGTGGTGTTCTTGTGGTGGGGAGAACCCTCTCGTGTTCTCCCGCTCCCTTATGTTGTGTTTTCTTTCAGACTCAATTGGGCTTGGATCCTTGTTAGGTCTGTTGAGTGAAGCTTTTTGAATCATTCGTTCTTTATTATTAATAATGTTTAAAACCTTATGTGGATTGGTTTTGGTTTGGGAGTTCCCACATTGACCCCCTCCCCGGGGCGGTGTATTTGGGTTCTAAAAGCCTCAGTGTTGGTCAAGCTCTTGTGGTGGGGAGAACCCACCCGTTTTCTCCCCTCGTTTTATGTCGCAGTTTCTTCATGATCATTCTGGTGAGACCTGTGGAGTAAAAGTTCATTTCAAATTTCTTAGCTTCTTGGTTTTGGATCGGGCCTGAAATCGAGTTTTGGATATCTTTGGGCTTGGTGACTTTCTGGGGGCAGAAAGTTTTTGTGGTGGGGAGAATTGTCGCACCCCAACTTTTTGAAGTAATTTTCAATTTTATATATCTTAGTGTCGGGTTCTCATGATGAGGTTTGGGTTGAGTTCCGATTTAAAATTTTTGATGTTTAATGTTTTTAGTTGGTTTTGGACTCGTGCGCGGCCACCGCACGGTTCGCGGTAGCCACGCAGTTGCCCCGTGTCGTGAAATTTCTCTTTTATTTTATTATTATTATTATTATTATTTCTATTTTAGTTTATTACAATTGTTATTGTTTTGTTAATTTTATTATTATTGTTATTATTATTTTAATTGATATAATTCATTATTTTATTTTTGTGTTATCAAATGAGTCTTATTGTTTTTATCCTCATTATTCATATTCCAATTTATTATTTTTATTATTACTATTTTATTCATTAGCTTTTCCTTTCTTTTATTTTGTTTGTTCTTTTTTTATTTAGTTATTTTTTTTATTTATTATCTGTTTAGGGTTTCGGATCTCCCCCTTACCCTCTCTTTGCGCCGCGCCGCCCTCCACACCAGCTGCTGGACCTCTTCTTCTTCTCATCTCGTTTTTTTTTCTTTTTTTCTTCTTCGTTGCATCGCACCCCATTTGCCCAGCATGTTGCGCCCCCTCCCCCATCTGTGATGCCCTACCTATTCCCCACTCGTCACCCCCAACTGGTTTGCGCCAACCTCCACCGTTCGACAGCGTCGTCCATCCATGCCTCTACCCTCCTGCTCGACCACCAGCCGACCTCCACCTCCATGTCTGCACATCCTCCTATACATGCCTCGGCTGGCCGGCATAGTCCTGCTTCCAGCAGCAAACTCCCCTCTTGTGGTTCCTCATGCGGCCAGCCTCTTCCCCTCAAGCTGCTCCTCGCGTGACCGACCTCACCTCAACCAGCCCAGCACCGACCCGCCTCCCTCGACCTCCTTCAGCTATCCATGACTCCGGCAACCCTTCGCCGACACCCCTTTATACTTCCTCGCACACCGCCCCCTCTGGTGAAGTTATTTTATCTTACCACTTAATGTTTTGTTCCATTTAGCAGGTATAAGGTTTGTTAGGGTCATTGTTTAATCACTATTTGGTTCAAATTATGGTTTAGGGTCCTTTTCGGTTAACTTGTGGTGCGAATTGGGGTGCGAACAATGTGCATTTGAAGTTTCGCTTCAGAATTCCAGAAGTTTCTTCATTATGGAGGATAAATCTCATTGCTCATGCCTCTTTAAATTGAGTTTACTTTGATCACTTGATGTTCGCACATCTTAAGTTGTTGTTCATGTGTTTTTGTTGTTAAATTAATTGTATCATGTGGAAATCTTTGGTTTTACATTGTTTTGATAAATTGTTTCACCTGTTTAATTGATTTGACAAGTTTTATGGTAGATGACCCTTGTGCGAGTTGTATTTTCAAAACGTGTCGAACTGGTTATTTTGCATTGTTTGTTCATTTGGATTGTTTTAAGTCGGTGTTTACGTATTTCGGTTATCTTTGCGGTTGCAGCGTGTTGTCAAGGTTTTTCCACACTCATTCGATCGTCATCTGGCGCGCACGCTTGCACGCCCGTGCGAGGCGTGTTGCGTCGTTTTGTTTGGACAACGAGCCGTGGTAGGTCCCCCATTGCACTTAACTTTAGATTTAGAATTTATTAATTGCTTGTTGTTTTATTAATTTTTAATGAATTAGAAATAATATTAGATAATAAAACTTTAAATTATTATTTAGTGTGAAAAGAGCTGTTTATTTTATACCGAAAACATGTGACATTTTCTTGACGGCCGGACACCCAGTTTTGAAAGAATGCCAGTTTGGCCTTTAAACATAATTCACGGAACTTCAAATGTGCTTCTGGTTTTAAAGATAAATAATTTCTTCTGAACAAGTGTTTTGAGATTTTTGAGAAAAGAGGTTTTACTTTAAAATTGGTGAAGGCCCGTTTGGCACTTTAATGAAATGGATTATTTTGGAAAACCCACTCGGGGGTGATATTTGGTGTGAGTTGTTTTCGTGAGCTGTATGTGATGTTGGTGCATCGTGACTGATTAATTTACATTGTGGACGCACCCCCTTTTTATTGCTTGTGTTGACATGGGATCCTGGCATATTGAGTGAATTTTCTGAGAACGATTGATGCACTAGTTTAGACCACGCACTGGCTAGTGGCCCCATAGCAGGGGAATACTGAGTTATTGCTGCTATGGGGATTGGGCCCCTCGGTTAGGCCATGCAGGGCTATGCCGGGTAGTATTATGGGCGTTATGACGTCATCGAGTTATGGCATGCCTCAGGATGAGTCACATGTATAGTACGTTCAGGATTGTTCACGATCTCCTAGGTTTGACCCATGTTTCATTTAGTGTTTAGTTGTGTGTGGCGGACGATTGAGAGGTCGAGTTCGGTTGCTAACCCTTGTGTGCCACTTTACCATTTCCCTTAGTGTGTGTTGTGTGTGATTCTCATTTTGACTAACAACTAAAGTTTGGATTTCTAAATTGCACATAAAATGTTTTGAAAATGCAATGCACCTGTTCTTTCAACATCAAACTTGTTCTAAATTAAAAAGGGCAATGGACTGTTACTTGTTTTAGAAATGAAAGTGTGTGGAAAACCTATTTTATATAATTTAGTTCAAACCTGAAATTGATAAATTCTTTATTTATTGGTATGTGCATTGGGAATAGAATTAGTCAGGCCTACTTACTGAGTTTTAATACTCACTCCTATAGTGTTTTCTTATTTTTAGCTTTGTTGCAGGTTCCAGATTCAGTTGTTCGCCTTGAGCGATGTTGGTAGTGGTATTGGAGAGTGACCCATGGGGTTACCTGGAGTTTGGATTGTGGTCAGGTTAGTAGTGTTGCTGGTTTCTCTTTCTTTATTCATTTTTGTTATATTTTATTTTCCGCTGTTTAGTTTATTTTCTTTTTGGCCAAATCGTTCCCACCTGTTTACTTTTGATGCCCGACACTAGTTTCCAGCCCGTGGGGATCGGGAACGCCCCTCGGGCCATGTCGCGAGCCGGCTCGGGTGACCGGTTCAGGGTCGACCCGGGTTGGTTCGTGACAAAATGGTATCAGAGGCAGGTTGTTATTTGGGATGTCCGGTAGAAGGAGATTAGGATTGTCGGGATTCGAGAGGTAGGTACGGGAAGGATGTCATGAACCCTCGCCCGTTCCGCACCTCGAGTCGCCATGGGTAGTCCAGGAATTATGTCTTTGTCTCTTTCTGGTTTGTCTTGGATTGAGAGATGACAACGGAGGCAAGCCGACGTTACATCGTGATTTCACATGGAGTAGTGACCCATGTGGAGTCTGAGTACACGGTTTGAATTCCTCCTAGTGGTCGACGCTCACTTGGGACATGGCCCACTACCATGTCTCCAGGTTGAGCGTGGCTACTAGTCCCTAACTCCAGTGGTTGTTGCAAATTTGGGTGCCGTTTCCATTTTGGTTAGTGTAAGTGCATTTTTTTTGAAATGGAAAAAAGGGGGTTTTGAAAATGAGACTGATTTCTTTTAAAGGACTTTAAATTTATGAAATGGGTTTTAAAAACTAAAAGCATTTGGTTTGGAAAACTGATGTTTGCTTTGAAATTGGTCGAGAATGGTTTGGGGTGAAACCGCAGGTACCCCTTATGAACGTTTGCACATGTGAGAGAATGCATACAATTGCGTGTTGGTGCGTGTATGAATGGAATGTGGATAATGACATGCGCAACGGGTCATGAGATTACCTGAGTGTTTATTTGAAATTAAAGGCTTGACCATGTTTTTCGAAATTGGCTTTTAAAGAGGAAAATGGTTTTGGAAAGTGATTTTGGTTTGAAAGGGATTTGGTATTTGGAAACAGGTTTTGAAATGAGAATTTAAAAAGAGGTGGTTTTGGAATCAAAAATGAAACGGGAATTTTGGACAGGGAATTTTGGGTTATGTTTGCGGTTGTTTGTTTCTTTTGAGCTGGTTGTTTTAGATGAAGCCACTTTCTTTGATGTTGCTTCGATTGATACTGGTTTCGTCTTGGTGTTATATGTCTTATTTAGAAATGCTGCCCAGAAAGATCCCTAGTGTTTTGATGAGTCATGCCCAGTTTTTGGTCTTTCTTGAACGTTGTCTGTCCTTCATGGTGATTGATGTCTGTTGGGGTCAGTGTAGTGGCTTGAAGATGTTGAGCGTGTCTTCAGGGTATTGGGAACTCCCGAAGCGATCTGAGTGCGTATTGTTTTGGGTCTGTTTGAAGGTCCAGCTCTGTATGAGTAGGAGTTGTACGCCCGCCGTTTCTGCAATTTGGGATGATGTGGCATTTCTTTAATGTCGTCTTCATTCAATGGTTTATACTCGTGGGGGGGGGGTGAGGATGAAGGAAACAGAAGAGCTCATGCGTGCTCAACATGGCCAGCAGACGGTGAAAGCGTATGTCGACCATTTCAAGGATCTTGGGTCTCTTTTTACGGGGGTAGAGTCGCAAGACTGGATGAAGACTTCTCTCTTCATCAAGGGTCTTCGTCTAGAGATCAAGGAGCAGGTCCTCCTTTCTGAGGACCATCACTTTGAGAAGCTGGTGGATGAGGCATTCTTAGTTGAGTTGGTCGTTGGAGTGGAGATGGTTGACAATCCAGCGTATCCACTTGCTCGTCAAGGTTCCCCATCTGGCGATTAGTGTGTGCCAGAGGGACCTATTCCTAAAACATTCTCTTCAGTGGATCTAACTTCCAGTTTTTTCGGATCTTTTTAATGGTTTACCGTCAGTATGGACGTTTGGGGCATGCAAGCCGTCATGTCACACCCCTCCGAAGACGTGCCATCATTGCAGGTTTCTGGATCATCTAGAGACGCTTTGCAGGAAGCATCGCCTTAGGAAGACACTGTGACTAGAAGATTCTAGTTCCTGGCTGTGAGGCAGGAGATGCTTCAACCATCAGAGCCCCAACCACAGGACTTGGGGTGAAGCTTGCGCGCAGTCAGGAGTTGATGGGGGTGTGACGCCTCAGTTCGGGTTTCGTGATCCATGTTAGCAACAGAACATTTAAAGCCCTTTGGTTCTCGTCTTTCCACTGTTAAAGTGTTGGCGTTGTTGTCGGTTCAATGTGTCGTCGTGAGGTTGGGATGAACGTATTCATTTGTAATCCAAACAGTCTCGTTTGCCAGATTATGGTGTTTAGGATCATGCGTTTTTCATAGAGGTATGTTTGGACCTTGCGTGGGTTAATCTTGGTTTGGCGATGTTCGTTTGGAGATATAAGTGCCTGTGGTGGAGTCCAGGCTTGCTGTTGTGCTCGGGTTTACAGCTTGGATTATGTTCTGCTTGGAGATTTTTCTATCGTCTTCGGGATTTCTTTGGTCTGAGTCGAGAGTTCCAAGTTTTGGCGGAGGTGCTTCTCGCTCGTGCTATAGAGGTTAGCCTGGATCGGTTGGGAGTTTCCGTGTCGCCCCCCCCCCCCCTTCCCGAGGTGGTACGTTTAGGTGTTAATTTCTGCATCAGTGGTGTTCTTGTGGTGGGGAGAACCCTCTCGTGTTCTCCCGCTCCCTTGTGTTGTGTTTTCTTTCAGACTCAATTGGGTTTGGATCCTTGTTAGGTCTGTTGAGTGAAGCTTTTTGAATAATTCGTTCTTTATTATTAATAATGTTTAAAACCTTATGTGGATTGGTTTTGGTTTGGGAGTTCCCACATTGATCCCCTCCCCGGGGCGGTGTATTTGGGTTCTAAATGCCTCAGTGTTGGTCGAGCTCTTGTGGTGGGGAGAAACCTCCCGTTTTCTCCCCTCGTTTTATGTCGCGGTTTCTTCATGATCGTTCTGGTGTGACCTGTGGAGTAAATTTTCATTTCAAATTTCTTAGCTTCTTGGTTTTGGATCGGGCCTGAAATCGAGTTTTGGATATCTTTGGGCTTGGTGACTTTCTGGGGGCAGAAAGTTTTTGTGGTGGGGAGAATTGTCGCACCCCAACTTTATGAAGTAATTTTCAATTTAATATATCTTAGTGTCGGGTTCTCATGATGAGGTTTGGGTTGAGTCCCGATTTAAAATTTTTGAAGTTTAATGTTTTTAGTTGGTTTTGGACTCGTGCGCAGCCACCGCACAGTTCGCGGTAGCCACGCAGTTGCCCCGTGTCGTGAAATTTCTCTTTTATTTTATTATTATTATTATTATTATTTCTATTTTAGTTTATTACAATTGTTATTGTTTTGTTAATTTTATTATTATTGTTATTATTATCTTAATTGATATAATTCATTATTTTATTTTTGTGTTATCAAATGAGTCTTATTGTTTTTATCCTCATTATTCATATTCTAATTTATTATTTTTATTATTACTATTTTATTCATTAGCTTTTCCTTTCTTTTATTTTGTTTGTTCTTTTTTTTTATTTAGTTATTTTTTTTATTTATTATCTGTTTAGGGTTTCAGATCTCCCCCTTACCCTCTCTTTGCGCCGCGCCGCCCTCCACACCAGCTGCTGGACCTCTTCTTCTTCTCATCTCGTTTTTTTTCTTTTTTCTTCTTCGTTGCATCGCACCCCATTTGCCCAGCATGTTGCGCCCCCTCCCCCATCTGTGATGCCCTACCTATTCCCCACTCGTCACCCCCAACTGGTTTGCGCCAACCTCCACCGTTCGACAGCGCCGTCCATCCATGCCTCTACCCTCCTGCTCGACCACCAGCCGACCTCCACCTCCATGTCTGCACATCCTCATGGGCATGCCTCGGCTGGCCGGCATAGTCCTGCTTCCAGCAGCAAACTCCCCTCCCGTGGTTCCTCATGCGGCCAGCCTCTTCCCCTCAAGCTGCTCCTCGCGTGACCGACCTCACCTCAACCAGCCCAGCACCGACCCGCCTCCCTCGACCTCCTTCAGCTGTCCATGACTCCGGCAACCCTTCGCCGACACTTTATCCTTCCTCGCACACCGCCCCCTCTGGTGAAGTTATTTTATCTTACCCCTTAATGTTTTGTTCCATTCAGCAGGTATAAGGTTTGTTAGGGTCATTGTTTAATCACTATTTGGTTCAAATTCTGGTTTAGGGTCCTTTTCGGTTAACTTGAGGTGCGTATGGGGGTGCGAACAATGTGCGTTTGAAGTTTCGCTTCAGAATACCAGAAGTTTCTTCATTATGGAGGTTAAATCTCATTGCTCATGCCTCTTTAAATTGAGTTTACTTTGATCACTTGATGTTCGCACATATTAAGTTGTTGTTCATGTGTTTTTGTTGTTAAATTAATTGTATCATGTGGAAATCTTTGTTTTTACATTGTTTTGATAAATTGTTTCACCTGTTTAATTGATTTGACAAGTTTTATGGTAGATGACCCTTGTGCGAGTTGTATTTTCAAAATGTGCCGAGCTGGTTATTTTGCGTTGTTTGTTCATTTGGATTGTTTTAAGTCGGTGTTTACGTATTTCGGTTATCTTTGCGGTTGCAGCGTGTTGGCAAGGTTTTTCCACACTCATTCGATCGTCATCTGGCGCGCACGCTTGCGCGCCCGTGCGAGGCGCGTTGCGTCGTTTTGTTTGGACAGCGAGCCGAGGTAGGTCCCCCATTGCACTTACCTTTAGATTTAGAATTTATTAATTGCTTGTTGTTTTATTAATTTTTAATGAATTAGAAATAATATTAGATAATAAAACTTTAAATTATTATTTAGTGCGAAAAGAGCTGTTTATTTTATACCGAACACATGTGACATTTTCTTGACGGGCGGACACCCAATTTTGAAAGAATGCCAGTTTGGCCTTTAAAAATAATTCACGAAACTTCAAATGTGCTTCTGGTTTTAAAGATAAATAATTTCTTCTGAACAAGTGTTTTGAGCTTTTTGAGAAATGAGGTTTTACTTTAAAATTAGTGAAGGCCCGTTTGGCACTTTAAGGAAATGGATTATTTTGGAAAATCCACTCGGGGGTGATCTTTGGTGTGAGTTGTTTTCGTGAGCTGTATGTGATGTTGGTGCATCGTGATTGATTAATTTACATTGTGGACGCACCCCCATTTTATTGCTTGTGTTGACATGGGAACCTGGCATATTGAGTGAATTTTCTGAGAACGATTGCTGCACTAGTTTAGACCACGCACTGGCTAGTGGCCCCATAGCAGGGGAATGCTGAGTTATTGCTGCTATGGGGATTGGGCCCCTCGGTTAGGCCATGAAGGGCTATGCCGGGTAGTATTATGGGAGTTATGACGTCATCGAGTTATGGCATGCCTCAGGATGAGTCACATGTATAGTACGTTCTGGATTGTTCACGATCTCCTAGGTTCGACCCATGTTTCTTTTAGTGTTTAGTTGTGTGTGGCGGACGATTGAGAGGTCGAGTTCGGTTGCTGACCCTTGTGTGCCACTTTACCATTGCCCTTAGTGTGTGTTGTGTGTGATTCTCATTTTGACTAACAACTACAGTTTGGATTTCTAAATTGCACATAAAATGTTTTGAAAATGCAATGCACCTGTTCTTTCCACATCAAACTTTTTCTAAATTAAAAAGGGCAATGGACTGTTACTTGTTTTAGAAATGAAAGTGTGTGGAAAACCTATTTTATATAATTTAGTTCAAACCTGAAATTGATAAATTCATTATTTATTGGTATGTTCATTGGGAATAGAATTAGTCAGGCCTACCTACTGAGTTTTAATACTCACGCCTATAGTGTTTTCTTGTTTTTAGCTTTTTTGCAGGTTCCAGATTCAGTTGTTCGCCTTGAGCGATGTTGATAGTGGTATTGGAGAGTGTCCCATGGGGTTACCTGGAGTTTGGATCGTGGTCAGGTTAGTAGTGTTGCTGGTTGCTCTTTCTTTATTCATTTTTGTTATATTTTATTTTTCGCTGTTTAGTTTATTTTCTTTTGGGCCAAATCGTTCCCACCTGTTTACTTTTGATGCCCGGCACTAGTTGCCAGCCCGTGGGGATCGGGAACACCCCTCGGGCCATGTTGCGGGCCGGCTCGGGTGACCGGTTCAGGGTCGACCCGGGTTGGTTCGTGACAATAACCCACAACATATTTTTTAGGGCCACAACCCTGAGGAATCAGGGTATTTTTGAAACCAATGGAATAAGATAAGGGTTTTTAGAGACAACCAATGACCTCCAAAGTTGAAAGGGATTTATTTGTCCATAAAAACTGATGACATGGATCCTGAACATGATGTTGTTATAGAGTTTATAGTAATTCAATCATTAATTGAGATATTACATTTTGATTATGTTTCTACACTTTCATTAATATGATGAAATTTTAAAAAAACAATTAAAACCCCATCAAAATGAATTTATGTTGAGTTATCAGTGAAAATAGATAATTTAGAAATTGTAAAATTCTATGTATATAACTCGTCTTCTTTCATAATTTGATAGTTGAGCTTCCTGGTGAACTATGTCATAAACCCTTGGTGGAGTTTTATGCAATTTTGGGCATGGTTTTTCATTCAATAAGTTGGGAAAATATACCTTAATGTAACATTGCAGCATTTTTGGGTTGATTGTGTTTGTTAACAAATTAGATTTCTATGGTGAATTATCAAGTTCTATAGATTTTGTTGACAATAAATGTTGACAAAGATCCATGAAAAAGGAATGGAAAATCTGTTGGTATTACAAAAAGTGCAGTACAAGGTGGCACTATTTTCTAGTGTTTGACAAATTTTTGGGATCCAATATATAGATTTTGGTGAGAATCAAAAAAAGTAGATATCCTTGAAGATCTTATTTAAATATTAAAAAGGAATGAGTTTCGTGAAGATATGCTTCATGAATTGGAGTTTGTGAAGACCAGAAAAAATGATGGTTGTGATTCTTCATGATTACATCAAGCTTCGCGAAATGATAGAGGTTGAAACGCCTCATGACAGTGAAGGGATTTACAAGGGAGCATTGAGGCGAAGGTGTGAAGGAATTGGCGGTGATGCTCCATGATTATATCAAGCTCTGTGAAGGTAGATCACAAGGGTAGTTTGCCAAGGAAGTGTGCTTCCTGAAAGGAAGAAACACTGCAGCGGCTATTCTAGCTCGACAAAAGTTGCAAGTTCCAAGTTGGCATAGCGAGATATGTGAGGGAAGTCTCTCTATGATGACTTGAGCTTCATGAGAGTGCTTCAAGAGAGTGCTTTGGGAAAAGGAAGGTGCTTTACGAAAATGAAATCCTTGTGAAGTAGTGTTCTTTTTGAAGGTATTTCCAAAAGGAATTGCCAAGTGTTCTGAGGAAAAAGAGGTATTAATATTTGAATGAACTATGAAATTAAATAGATCATCTATAAATAGTTGAGGAAGCATGATTTCATGCAAATTAAGAGACCGATAGGTCTATAAACTGTGAGTATATCTTTTGAAAAAGTAGTGAGCTCACTTAAGTTAGGAGTGCAATGAGTTCTTGAATTGTGAGTGGTTGTCAACCTGGATGGACAATGATTCCACATAGAACATGTAAACAACAATGTACTTATAGTGGAATTGTTACATCATCACACTGTCGGTGTATACTCCTTGGACGTATCCCTGTGAGGGTTAACCAAGTAAAAATCACCGTATCCTATGCATTCTTTATATTTAATTCGTACATTGCATCGATAAGGAGGGAGAATAAGGTTTTGCCTATTAGAAAAACAAGATCACTAGGGGCAGTTGTTTTAATCAGTCATATGATGATTCACCCCCCTCCTATGGTATGTAGACTAGTTTACCTAACAAATTGTATCAAAGGGAAAGAATAATATCATTGTTTCTCTCTCAAATAGAGGTCACTAATCATAAAAGATTTTTGATCTTCGACCAGAACAATTTCTAGCTATGGAAGAATCATATGAAACACTACTTTTGATCATTGGTAATGGATGTGTTAATAGCCGAAATTCATGGAATAACAGCATACATTGATATCGTTGCATTATCAGAAGCCGAGTGTAGAGATTTAGATGATGATGCCAAAGGAAATAATTCTATAGGTGGATCCCTATCCAATCCAATCTATAAAAATGATGATGTCATGAAAAATGACGCATTACATGTGGGAAAAACTATTGAATATATATGAAGGGGATACAAAGGTCAGAGAGGAAAAGCTGCAAGTGTTGTGGAATAGGTACGACGATGTGGGAATGGACATGAATCTGTCTTTTGATTCATTCTTTGACAGGGTAAATTTTGTAGTGGAAGACATGTGAGATCATTTATAAATTATTGAAGACATAAATATTGTGGGGCACATCTTGAGGAAACATCCTCCTCGGTTCAATCCTAATGTTTCTGTTTTGGAAGTTATAGACCTGAAAGAGCTGACATTGGATAACCTGCACAGAACCCTTGTTGCATATGAAATGAGAAATGATGATAACGATTCTGTAGAAAAGGGGAAATCCAAAGAGGTGGAATTCAAGGACATGAAGAAGATTACCATAGAAGAAACCCAGGAAGAAGAAGAGATAGATGAGGTGATGTCATTTATATTCTCAAACCTTCAAAAAGGAAAATTAATGTTTAAAGGGAAGAGTCCACTTGCTTGTTTTCAATGTGGAAAGGTTGGGAATATTACATCAATGTTCCCAAAAATGTTCCAACAGGATGATGATGTCATTGAAATCGATATTCCCAAGAATAAGTTTCCAGCCTGTGATAAAGGCATGAAACATTTCAAGAAAAATTTATTTATGAAGAAGAACCATCTTTCAAAAGAATATGATAGTTTAGATGAGTCTGAGGCTGAGGAGGATGAAGAGATAGGGTAATACAGTGATTGTGGAGAAAATTCTATGGTGGGAGTTGTAGTAGTTCTAAGAATAAGAATGAAAATGAAGTTGATGTAGAAGAAGAAGAAGTTTTGGGAAGAGTTGATATGCAAGCTGAGCTAGAGGATACTCTTGAGGATATAGATGTTTGGAGATCCAAAACATATAATTCCAACAAATTTTTTCATGACTCCATACTCTATATTTAGTATCATGAAGAAGAGAAGTCCGAGTTGAGGGAAGAAATTGAGAAACTCAAGTCATCAACACCATATGACTCAGAATCAATTAGTGAGTATAAAATAAAAATTTAATAACAGAAAAGAGAGATCGATAGCTTGAATAACATAAGGAAAGATCAAATCAAGATTATTGAACAACTTGAAGGAGAAGTTTATAGTTTGCAGAAAAAGGATAATGATCTAGAAAAACTCTTGACTCTTACTGAGTCATCAGGAAAGAAGATCATTCAGAAAACCAAGAAGCCAAAAGAGATGAATATTGGTTCAGTATAAAAGAAGCATCAACTATTTTTAGATTCTAAGACCGACGGTGGGCTTGAAAAAAACAAAAATATGTGAAAATTGAAGTTAGACTGCAGGGACGCATCCTGTGATTGAAGGTAGATTTGGGAACAGAGTCGAATCAAAATATTCAATGATCCCATGGGGAAACTCATAGTGCAGAAGTAAAACGAAGGAATACACCCTATATTAGGGGTTATTGATGTGCAATTATGGGAAATTCATAGTATGTGTTCTCCATATCAAAGATATATCGAAGGGCATAATAACAGAGGTGGCAGCCAAATGGAGAATGGGTTTCAAGAACATATTTTGAAGGACACTGCTTTCGGTGTGGAGGATTTGGGCCTAGGGATAGGTACTGCAGTTTGACCATACAGAGGAATGTGCCAACGAAGAACCAAAATGTTCGTAAGTAGTAGATCGATGAACCAACATGTGAGTTGAAAATGAAAAATAAATTTTCAGCTTTTCATGATAAAGCTGATCCATCAAACTCGGAGAAAGAAAAAAAGTCTCAATCCATTCCGAGTGTGAAGGAAAAAATATGGCCCTAGAAGAAATAGGATGAGAAAGCAATGGTGGCAGAAATTCCCCTTAAAGAATTAGATATCTCTGGTGTTTGGATCATTAATAGTGTTTTGACATCTCACATGACAGGTAATAAGGATCTTGTTACAGGAATAAAATATGACAAAGAAGGAGTGGTCATGTTTGTAAATGATGAAGGCATGTAGATTATTAGCTTAGGAAAATCCATGTTTTGGGGGCAAAGAGATGAGACATGCAGATGTCTTAGTAGTAGAAGGCCTCAGTCACAATTTTCTCAGCGTCAATCAACTATGTGACTTAGGAGATTCTATAATGTTTACTACGAAGATGTGTGTTGTAAAAGGAAAATACCGAGAAATGGTTATACAGTAAAAAATAACAAAGGCAAATCTCTACCTGGTAGGTGGAGAAGAAGATATGTGTTTTCTGTACAATGAGGAAGAAAATAAGCTATGGCATAATCAACTTGGTCATCTATAGCAAACATCCCTGGAAGATCAGATAATGTGTGATGCCGCAAGGGACCTCCCAAAGCTATCATGTGATTGTACTCACACATGATATGCAAGCCATAAATGGAATCTCATCATAAATATGTATAAGGTAAAGCAAAAGAAGTCAACAAGAGTGCTCGAATTGGTGCATGCTGATGTTAGTGGTCCTATCATAGTAAGAGAAATTGATGTAAAGAGGTATTATGTTCTTTTCAATGATGAATATAGAAAAATGGAATGGGTATTTGTTATTTCCCATAAGTCAGATGTGTTCAGGTGCTTAAAATAGTACCGTAGGAAGTGTGAATGGATGCTTGGACATAAAATATTGATGCTTCATACTGAAAATTTTACATAATTCATAAAAAGTTTTGTGGAAGTCTATCTTGAGAAACATGGAATAAGGCATTGAGTTTCCTCAATAAGAACACCCTAATAGAATGAAGAGTTTGAAAGGAGAAATCGAATAATCAATAACATGGCAATAATGATGCTCATTGAAAAAGACCTACCCGAGAAATTTTGGAAGGAAGAAGTTTTGACATAAGTATACATTTCTAATACTGCTTTGTTGTGTCTGAATAAAGGGAAGACTTCATATGATATGTGGTATGGAATGAATCCAATGATAAAATACTTATGAATATTTAGAAGTATGTGCTTTATCCTCAAAAAGAAAAAACATAGGAAATATGATTCACGAAGAGATGAAGGTATATTCCTTGGCTACTCAGAAAAATGTAAGGCATATAAATGCTTTAAGAAAAGGCTTGGAAAAGTAGATGAGAGTGATGATGTCACTTTAGTAGAGAATGAGGAGATCATTCAATAGAATTGTGAAAAATTTCTAGATGAGAGTGATGAGGAATAAAGCAACGCATGGGGAGAAAATGTGGATGATGTTGATTTAGAAGAAGATACTAGTGTTGAGCATGAGAATTTAAAATCAGTATCTACACAACTGCCAATGAGTCAAGCTGAAATTGACATGCAGAATACATTGGGTATTAGTCAGCTTCAATTTAGACAAGAATAATGAAATCACTGCAGCAGACATCTTTACTAACAATGGTTGATCCGAAATGCTTCGCTGATATAGCTTATGATGATAACTGGATTCAGGTAATGAATGAAGAACTAGATCATATTGAAAAGAATATTAAATGGGAGATTCTTTCGAGGCCAGTATATAAGAATGAAATCAGAACTAAATGGGTCTATAACAAAAAGATGAATAAATATGGAACAACGATTTGGAAAAAAGCTCAACTAGTGTGCATGGGGTACTCCCATATAGATGGAATAGACGTTGATTAGACATTTGCACAGGTTGCGAGACTACATACATTCACATTATTTGTAGACATTGCTGTGCAAAAAATGATCAATGTTTTATAGATGGACGTCAAATCTGTATTTTTTAAAGCGGTTCTGGAGGAAGTGGTGTATATTGAGCATCCAAATGGTTTTCTTATTCATGAGGAAAAGAAAAAGGTTTGCAGACTAAAGAATGAATTGTATGGTCTGGAACAAGCACCACGAGAATGGTACTCAAGACATGACCAGTACTTGATGAAGCTTGGTTTCTAGAATGGGGGAGTTTATTAAAATATATATTTAAATAACAATAGTAATCAAAAGATGATGGTCTTGGTTTATGTTGATGACAAAATATTTGGTGGATCAGATGAAGCTCAATGTAGACAGTTTTCTGAATTCATGAAAAGTGAGTTCGAAATGTTGATGACTGGGGCGCTGACATTTTTCCTTGGTCTACAGGTGACACAAGGAAATAATGGAACATTAATTTCTCAATCCAAATATTTCGAGGACGTATTGAAAAGATTTGGAATGGAAAATTCCAAGGAGTTGAAGACTCTGGTTGCTAGCTGGATGAAATTATCAAAAGATGAGGATGGAAAGGTAGTTAATATCACAAAATATAGGAAAATTATTGGATGTTTTCTATACGTGACTGGTCAAGGCAAGACAATGTTTTCGCCACCTTCCAAGAAGCACGATATCGAAGAAATTCCAAGGAAATCCACATTATTTCAATGAAAATAATAATTCAGTATATCAAGGGCACAATTGACATTGGATTGATGTATAATGGAAAATATAAGACAGTGTTATTGGGATATACTGATGCATATTGGTCCGGTTTAGTTGATGATAGGAAATCAACGTTCGGAGGTGTATTATATCTTGGTGGATTGTGTGTTTCTTGGCTAAGAAAGAAGCAAGATTGCATTTCATTGAGCACTGGAGAAGCTGAATATGTTTCCTCCACTAAAACTTGCACACAATTATAGTGGATGAAGCACCTGCTTGATGATATGGTAATTGAAGTGAAGTCTCTAATCATAATCATGTGCGATAAATCATGTGCTATAAATCTCAGAAAAAATCTTTCCCATCACTCAAGGACAAATTACATTGAGATACAGTATCATTTTATCAAGGATAATGATGAGAAATGAATTATGATGTTGGAGTAGGTTCCTAAATAACTACAGGTTATAGATATTCTGATAAAGGACACACCCAAGGAAGCGTTTGAAAGGCATCAACTGGCTCTGGGAGTTCAGTCGAATCCCCACACATAAATGAGTGTGGATGTGGAATCACCTCTCCTTGAGGTATGGTGTGTTTTTCTCTACTAGGCTCATATGTGATCTTTCCAATTTCTCATATCACATAGGTGTGACCTTTGGGTTAGTTAACAAAGGGGGAGAAAATAGTGACTCCTCATGGGGGAGAAATTATGGCTTGTGATGGGACAAAATGTATTTTTCAAAGACAAAGGTAGAATAAGACAGGTGGATCAATGAGATACGAGAGAGTTTTAAATCTGACGATGCTAGTAGTGATCGATCAAATATTAGATATCACGATAGCTACAGATCGTGATAAAAGTAGAAAGGTTATGTTGGAATGGTGTAAGAAGGGTTCCAGTGATCAACAATTAGTATCAGTTTGATAATTGGCATCTGATTGGTATCAACAATTTCTATATGTTTGGAAAATGGTATCAGTTGATTTTCAACAGTTGGTTGCAGAAATAAAGTGATTCATTGATGTTCATTTCATTTACTCTTGTTTCTCACGATGAGCATTTATCATGTTGGCTTACAGTTTGTGGTGAGGGAATCTTTGGTCGCTACATAAATCACAAGAGGTGAATACTGGTAGATGATCGAAGGAGACTTAGTGATGTATCAACATGAAGAAAATCATTCTATGATTTGTTGTGGAGAGTTTTCATCAAAAAAAAGGGGTTGATTATTGGGAAAAAGTCCCTTGAAGTAACACTATAGAATTTTTGGGTTTATTGTGTTTGATGACAAATCAGGTTTCCAGGGTGAATGTTCAAGTTCTAGATATGTTGTTGATAGTAAATGATGACAAAGAACCATGAAAATGGAATTTATGATCTAGAGGGAGTACAAAAAGTGCAGTACAAGGTGGCGCCATTTTTGGGGTCAAAAAATTTAGAGTTTTATGAGAATCATGAAAGTTGGATATCCTTGAAGATCTTATTTAAATATGGAAAATTCAACAGTTTCGTGAAGATAGGCTTCATGGATTGGAGTTCACGGAGAACAGAAAAATGACGGCGGTGATTTTTCATGATTAAGTCAAGCATCACAAATTGGCATAGGTTGAAGAACACCACAACATTGAATGTATTTGCGACATAGCTTCATGGGGAAGGAATAAAGGGATTGACGGTGATGCTCTGCTATTACGTCAAGCTACGAGATCATATAATTATCGTAGTGCTTCATGTTTTTGAGAGAATTTCGGAAGGAACATCAGAGCTTCGATATTTGAGATGTTGTGGCATTGACTTCGTGAAGAAAGTTTGTGGGTTGGTGGAATATTCTATAAATAGGCCTCAACCCCTTCATGGTAAGTACAGAGTAAGAGAGAGTTTTTTGAGAAAATATTTTTCTCTCGGTTCACGAAGGAAGTATACAAAGGCAGTGTGCTTCATGAAAGTAATGTGCTTCACGATGGCTATTATCGCTCCGTGAAAGTTGCGAGCTCCCTGTTGGATCAGTGAGCTACATGAGGGTAGTCTCTCTGTGATTAATTGCGATTCGAGAGAGTGATTCAGGAGAGTGCTTCACCAAAAGGTAGGAGATTCATGAAATTTGGAGCATCCCAAAGTAGTGTGCATTGTTAAATTAATTCCAAAAGGAATTTTCTAGTGTTTATATGAAAAGGAGTATTCATTAGTGGATGAACATTGAACATCAATAGAGCATCTATCAATGGTTGTGGGTGCATGATTTCATGCATATGAAGAGACCTACGGGCCTATAAACTGTAGGAGGATCTTCTGAAGAAGAAGTGAGCTCACTTCAGTTGGGAGAGCAGTGAGTTCTCAAATTGTAAGTGGTTGTAAACCAGGAGGGACACTAAATCCACATCGAACTTGTAAACAGCAGTGCACCTATAGTGGAATTGGCACATCATCACACTTCCGGTGTATACTCCTTGGACGTATCCCAGTGAGGGTGAACCAAGTAAAAATCATTGAGTCCTATGCATTCTCTATGTTTTATTCATACTATATATGGGGAAGGAGAGAGAACATGGTTTTTTTCTAACAAAAAAACAAGATAACAAGGAGAAGTTGTTTTAATTTTTTATACCCTGATTCACCCCCCCTCTCAGGGTATCTATCCTAATAGTCCTAACACCAAATATAGAAACAACATAACATTCCATGAGAAGGAAATCACTCTCCATATTACAAATCAACCCCCAATTTGTCACAAGTGAAAGGAAGGGGATAAATATTCTTTAGAAGCATTATAACCAATATTGATATTTTTTACCTTTGAGAAAGTGTATCTAGATCAATTGATTGAGTATAAATATAGAATCATCCTTAAAGACATACCCATTGTGAGGGATTACGCTAATGTGTTACTTGAGTAATTTGTTTGTCTTCCTCCCAGTTGAAAGGATGAATTTTTAATCAAGATAATATATAGGGCATTACTATTATCCAATAAACCATATATAATTGTTGTTGTAGATCTAGAGTAAATGAAAAGAAAATGTAAGATAATTTGGATAACGATTTCATAAACCCATGTTCCTCTCCTTAGGGTGCACCAATCCACTTCATTAAGAAGAAGGATGGTTCAATATTCATTTTCATTGATTATAAGGATTACAAAAAGATCATGGTAAATGAAAACTACCCTATGAAAAGGATTTTTGGATAGTTAGATCAACTATGTATATCACAATACTTATCCACGATGGATTTTTGGTCATCAAATTACCATGTTAGGGTGAAGAAGGTGGATATCCCCATGACAACTTATTGTACAACTTATGAGCATTTTGTGTTCTTAGTGATATGTTTAAGACTCATTAATTCTCCATAAATCATTAAGGACCTAATGAATAGTGTCTTTAAGGATTACCTTGACAAATTTTTGGTAGTCTTTATAGATGATATTCCAATATACTCTAAATGAAATGAGGATAATGAGTATCATATGAGCACTATGCTAAACCGCATGAGAAAAGAGAATATTTATGTAATGTATAGAAAAAGTGAGTTCTAGTTGATAGAATTATATTTAAATTCAAATATCATCATACAAAATAGGATATATGTGGATCATATAAAGATAGAATAAATTAAAATACTGCTGAGGAAAATATCTGTGGAATATATTCGTATTTTCCTAGGGTTAACTAGGTATTATCTCAGATTCATGATAAATTTATCACAATTTTGAAACACTGTTACCAACCTAAAATGGAAGGGAGTTATGTATTCATGGAATGATGAATAAAAATAAACCATCAGGTAGTTGAAAAGGATTCTTATCACAATTCCTAATTTTAAAATACCTAAATGTTGAGAGATTTTCATGGTATTATGTGATGCTTTGTAGAAGGGTATGAGTTGTGTTTTGATGAAAATTGACTAATTCATTGCCAATTCTTCAATGAAGTCAAGTTTTCTTGTAAATAACTACCCGACATATGATCATGAGTTGATTGATGTCATATTTTTTTATCAAAATATGATGACATTTTCTGTTTGTGGATAACTGTAAAATATATACGGATCAAAAAAATACTAAATTATTTATTCAAATGAAAATAGTTGAATATTTTCCAATATTTATGGTTGGATATGATCAAATACAATGGACTCTCAATTCACTACCTTCCTAGGAAATAAAATAAAGTGGTAAATTTTTTAGGTAGACAAGATCCATCAATTTTGTACTACATGATAGTGAAGATGTATCAGATTTTATTTAACAGAAATAAGATGGATATGTGAATCATAAAAGAGGGAGCGTCATCAATCCTGTCACAATTTATTTCTTAACAATCTCTTATAGAGATGGTAAGGTATACTGAATTTTTTGATTTTAGAATTCAGATGAAAGTGGAAATTATAAGGAATATGAAATACTTTGTGTTCAATGGTAATGATGATGGAGCTGTGAGATTTGGTTTATGATTATGTACACCATAAAATCCTAGGTTAAATAAGGACTATTTGGATAATGTAAATTTGTCATCCTTATCCACACACCATAAATGCACAAAAAAATATTGATATATTCGATAAAATGATTGGTGGGACAATATGATGAAGGAGATCACAAAATATATATCAATATGTCTTATTTTTCAATAAGATAATGTGGAAGAAAACATCAATGGGGATGATAAAACCAATACACATAACAACTTAGAAATGGGAACACATCACCGTGGACTTGGTCACAGATATTTGAAAGACATAAATGGAATAATTATATACGGGTTATGGTGGATCTTCATATAATGACTACACACTTTATTACAATATGAGATGAATTATCACTAGATCTGAAATCATGGATATACATTAGGGAATTGGTTATGCTATATGGTGTATCACTATCGACTTTGTCCGAATGAGATAATAAATTCTCCTCAATGTTCTAGAAAATTCTTCGTCATTCTAAAAAAAATGAGTTGAACATCATCATGGCTTATACACCTAAATTTTCTATCCAATCAAAGTGGACTATTTATAAACATGAGGACATGTTTAGGGAATGCACAATTGGAATCAAAGGAGGATGAGATCAATATATTCCTTCGGTCAAGTTCATATACAAAAACAATTCATGTATCATCATCTAAATATATCCCTATGAATCCATTTATTGGAAGATGAGAATAATAGTTGTATGATTGGACGATGTTGGGGACCAAAAACTTATGCATCCGGAAACGGTTGTGGAAATGGAAGAAAAAGAAAATATCATTCAGCACCACATGAATATTTCCCAAAGTCAACAAAAGAGTTATGTTTATAATCATTGATGAGACCTAGAGTTTGATTTTGGAAACATGGTTTTCCACTACAAATTTCCATGGAATATAGTTGTGATATTTGGGAAGAAGGGAATGATTAATTAACGATACATCAGCCTATTTGAGATCCTAGATCGCATCGGAACGGTGACCTTTCATCTTGAACTCCCACCATACCAATCTGGGTTTCATGATGTATTCCATTTATAACTCGTAAGGAATTACATAACTAACACCTAACATTTTCTAAATCCTAAGGTAGTAAAATTAAAGAATAACCTCTCTTTTTAAGATTTGTAGGTGAAGATCTTAGATTATAGGGGAAAAGTTCGACTAAATAAGACAATTATCCATTTCAAAGTGTTGTGCATAAACCACATCTCTGATGTAGTGATGTTGGAACTAGATGAAGTGAGGGGGAACAATTACCCAAATAAATTTCATTTGGGTGAAATGATAATTTTATGGGAGAAATTTCACAATGGGGGATGAATGTAATAACCCAAACTATTATAAATAAAATTTCCTTATGATTTAATTTTTTATTACATAATATGGTTATAGTAAACACATTCAATTGTTTTATTATACCCAATTGGATTCAAAATTCCATTAATAATCCTTACCATTGATAATATAGTTAAACAATTATCACATGATTAGTATAAATATGGGTCTTGAATAGATACAATTGAAATAGACATAAGAAGAGATAGTGTCATTCAGTAGAATCATAACCTATAATGCCCATTTATCAGAGTATTTAAGGGAGATCGAATCTCTTGGATTGGACCTTGTCCAATCATAATCTAGGATCGAATAATAGAAGTATGAGTTAAACCATATACGAGGGAATTTCAAGCTCATTGAGATCACGACACAAACTATGTCTGATGAATGAACCCATGCAAGTCTCATCATCGATCACCATAATCTTTGGGCGTACAACGGTGTAATAAAGTAGAATTTATCAAGTCCTTAATAATATTAATATGTATATTTTATATAATGATTAATTTCATTTCATTTTTATTATTAATTTATAAATGATTTTTATATTGATTCAATTAAAAAAATTATATTATAGAGTAAGATTCAAATCCAATTAACGATTTATATTGAGGAATTGATTGATTTTTGAAATTTTTTTATTTTAATAAAGAGTTATTATTAAATTTAGTTTATTAATTTCAAATGATCATACTATTTTTATAATGTGAAATGCCTTTTTATATGGTTTCAAAAACAATGATTATGAAAAAAATAACTATTCAATAAATGTCGAATATTATTTAAGTAGTGAAAATTAAAATATTTTGAAAAATCATAGATAAAATGAATTTAGTTTTTTGAATTTGAATTTACAAATTATCTAATTGAATTTTTTTACTAATTTTCAGAGATAGTAAAATTTTCAGGTAATAATTAAATACACATGAAAAATTTAGTGTGATTTATGACATCATAATGACCCGGAATGATGATATAAATACTATAAAGGGTATTCTAGTCCACATATTTGTTTTACCCTATAAATAATTTTATTTTATTTGTATTTTTTTATTTTTATTAGGCCGTTATAAATCCTCCAAAACAATTATTATATTTTAGATTTTTGAATTCATTTATTTAAAAGTGTAACTCACCTGCACATAAGAAAGGGAATTATTTTAATATGTTTGGACCATTTTTGAATAAAATAGTGAATAAAATCCCATTTCTAGAAACCATGGGATGACCCATGGGAAGGTTTTTGGTTTTGAATATTTTAATTTGTAGAGTTGGGAACATAAATATTAAATAAATTTATCCCTTCTCATATATAAACACACCCAAGATCCCATTTATCTTCACTCAAAATCCATGTAGTGAATACTTACTCTACCCAACATTATATATAATCTTTCTAAGGTTCCATAATATCTCAAAAATCTCTTTTTCATGTTTTTGGTCTCACAAACTAAAGTAAGGTTTCTTTCCTTTCACCTTTTTATCTTTGTTTCCTTATCATGTTATTCACTTTTATTTTTAAATACTAATGATGGGTTATGTTATAAAACCTCCCCCATACATCCATTATTATTTATAATTGATGAGAGATCCATTTCACTCTCAATAATCCCTACCATGTACACCACTTACCATGGAATAATTTCATGATCATCAATTGATTCCTTTTTTTATTTAGGATTATTTATCATCATATGCCTTCATTTTTTGATTTTTTTGTGTGTGGAAATTTCCTTACATGTCCATATTACATTACAATTCAAATAAGAATGATTATAGACACATTTTACTGTAATAACCATATTTTATAAATTTTTAAGTGACAATGTTATGAGGTTGAGTTTTCACGATGATTTTCCCTACCAAACCAGTTGTGTAGTGAAAATTGTGACCATTACATATCAAGGGTGTTAACTATTATCGAAATATTTTTTTTGTGGACATAAATGTTTTTAATCCACGGTAATTAAACATATAATAAATTTTGATGAATAAATCAATGTTTAATGATCTATATAGAATTTTTATGCATGAGAGAAGAATGAAACTGATGGGTGAGCCCGTAATTATATACTGCTCTAGTGAATTCAATAATGATTAGTATCATGATACATCATGTTTCCAGAGGGGTATACGTGATTCGATTATGGGTCATTTCCCCATGATGTATTGGATATTTATCTTTTACCTTTTATGTATTTCTTTAAGTTGATTTCATATTTCTCATGTTATGAATATCATGATATATCATGCTTTATGTTTCATATTCAATTATTCTCATTGTTATGCCTATTGTCTAACATGTATTATTATCTTCATATTATTCCATGATCATTCCCTTAATAAGAATTATGGGACACCCCTTTGTTATATATTGCCCTAGTTTATCCAATGCAGTTTTATGATCAATCTTGGTGAATATGTTATGAATAATGATGTTGTAATTCATATTTAATGTAGTAATGCAATGAACGTAAATCCAAATAAAACTAGACTTACCGATAATTCAATTTATATTATGAGTAATTTTATTTAATTAAACAACGGAATAATGTTTAATAAATTCAGGGGATATTATATAATGGGTTCCCAAACAAAATTGAGTATAACATATCATCCAAAGATAGATGTACAAATATACATAGATATTCATGTTCTTAAATATATCCTATGGGATTTTCTACAAGATTTCTCTGTTTATTAGTAAAACAATGATCCATTATTTTACTTTTCCTATAACAACAGTTATCATTCCTCAATCAAAATAAAACTCTTCTTGGATTTTATGGCTGTCCTTGTAGATCTCCATTATACTGGGATGATTTGGAAAATTAGTCCTTGGATGGGAAAAGTATTTTTAGATGATTATGGAGAGGGTGTTGTTGATATGTAAGGGATTAATCATGGAATTAAGTAATTAGAAATAATATGTGTATCTTCACCATTGCCCAGTTGATTTTGGTGTTGGTGATTGTAAATTTCAAATTGTTTCACCTGGCTTACATAATTTTCAGTTGATTATGTAGTACTAGTTAGCAAAATGGTTTGTGGGGCCCATTTAATATGTTTTCAACTCGAAATTGTTTCCTATAAGTTGGACACACTCTATTATTTTAATTCCATCCATGAAGTGTTTCATGTATTCCAACTAATGAAGTGTCTACTATATCCTTCCCATGTGTATGGATGAGAGGATATCGATATTGAACCCAACATCCATGGGGTTGAGAAAATAGTTCTGTTTATTAATCATCCAAAAAATGTGTTTTGTGGTAAAATGATTCTATTGGTCAATATACTGTTGAAGTGTGTATGTTATATCCATAGGATGTTGGAGAAAAACATTTATTGAGTAGGTAATAGTTCCCTTCACATTTTTTAAGTCTATAATATTGAAAACTTTATGGTGGATAATCCATTTATTTTGGGGAGATTGTAACACCCCATTATCTTACCTCAGGTATGACTGATCTGTTTTTATTGGTTTCCCTTCTTATAGTGCATTAATTGAATTTCATATGGATACCATTTTTAGGGTAAAATGACATAATGTTCTGGGATGTAAGTTGTTTCAAATTAATTGTGTCTAGATATAAATGTGTCAATGGATTTATTGGGTTATCATTGATTTTGGAGAAAATTAGAGATTGTATTGGGATACCTCATTAGAATCATTATTATTGGTTGTATTTTAGAAATTTTCAATCCATTGATGGTTTAATCAACATGATACCATTATCGAGAATATTTCATGAATTGGTTCACAATGTTAAATTTTTTACAAACCACCAATCGAGTTCACATCATGAATTAATAAAAATGGGTATTTTTAATCCGATGTGATTTTTTGACATGTTTTGTTAATTAATAAATTCAATCATGAAATTGATTAATTTCCTAAAAATTTCATTGTTTTTGGTTTTAAAAATGCTGAAAATAATATTTTCTCTATGGTATTTCCCATCCAAACCCAGGGGGTCTCTCAGAGTATATTTTTAATCACTTCTCCTTTCAGAAAATTTAATCAGTGATTTATCATTAGGGCTTATTTGCATCATCTCTCTAGTTTATTGGTCTCAACAAATTCATTTCCATTATTTGTGGAGGCAACATTGGATGTTTTTATTTTTCATAATTATGATCAATTTATATTTTATGTTGTTTTTTTGTTGTATATTTTCATGCCTTGTCTATTGATGGCCAATCCATGGTTTTTTTACCTCATTAATGAATGTAGATTTTTTCAGCTTTAATGAGGTAACTGGATCTACGTATGTATTCTTATGTCATGAATTTATATGTGTTCTCATTGAAAAGGATTTTATTTGGTAATTATTTTTTATTATTATGTGTGAGAATGGATATTAGAAATGATTTTGAATAAATATATAACATTTTAAACTTGGGAACATAGGTAAATAGATATAAGTATACCTTGTGTCTGTGGTACCAATAGGGGAAAATTTTTTATATCAAAAAACTGTGGCACGAGTCGATATCCATCGTAACAAACTTATTTTCATTTAAGGATTCATTAGTGTGTAAAAAATATCACCCAAGCCTAGATCCCAAACTATTTTCTTTTACTATTAAAAATATTTTATTTCATGATGGTTTATTTCAGGGATATTTTCTCACATGTTAAATATTTTTTATACATTATATTTTCACAGATGTTTTGAATATGTTATTAATTAAAGGAAAAAATATTAATTTCAAAAAATGGTTTCTTTTTGATTTTTAATGGAATCTAATTCATATAAATAACCTGTAAATTATTGGTATTATTACTTGTAATGAGTCTTTGGTTGTGTCCTATGAGGTGTTATCATCACACCATAGTATCTCTATTTAGTTGTTACTGAACTTGTTTTATGGGACATGGGTAATGGGAAGGGTATTGTGAAGATTTCATGGTTCACATTTAAACTATATACTTCATAAAAATATGTTTTATAGGTGATGGTTTGCCACATGGAGACTTTCTTCTCAATTCTGATTCACACTGTTCTAGATTACCATATTTAGATTGAGTTGTTTGGATCTTTTTTTATTTAGCATTATACTCTTATTGTATGTATTGTTTTTATTATATTTAATAATTTCTTTATTTCCTTTGTCTTAAATCACTCTATGGTGGACCACCTTGTGTGACTATTATAGTTGAGTGAGGTTGGTTCTTACAATATTACATGATTTCATAGAAAAAAATAAATAGAAAAAAACTATATCCCAAAGAAAAGAAATATAAATGGAAAGTACTATGTATAAAAAGTGTAGGCTATCTTGGATCCCCACACTATCTTTATATTAATGATTTCATAGTGTACACATTATCCTACGAAAATTCTCCCAGGGGATAATTGTTCTCTCTAATATATATATCCCAACACTAAACCTTATTTTTTTATTTTTTATTATTTTTCCATGATATAAAAAACAATTCATTCCTAGTGTTCTTGTCCAAATTCAATCCCCACCTATATTACCTAGGCTTCCATCTGCTCTGACTATGTTGAGTCTAATCAATTCTAATTATTTAGTATTCATCACATATAGTTGGAGGCCATTAAATTTCACTTATAATTATTGAAAATCACTTTTCCTGAAAATATCACATTATTAAAATAATGTTTCATTTAAATATAACCAAGTTTTAAACCCTATTTAATCAATATTAATAATTATTTTATATAATTTTTCATTTACCAAGGAAAAAGAGAAAGTCCATTTTATTGTATGTAGCCAAAATCAAAACATTTAGAAATTATAAATCAGTCTATTAAATAATTTAGAATATAAATATAAATTGAGAATGAATATAGATTTCATTAAATAATGAATTTATATGAACCACTCACCTTAAGAACATAACATTTAACAACACTTATGGAATCTATAATACAAGAAGAATCATGGCATATAGAAAATGTGGCATAAACCAAAACAATGAATTTACACAATAAAGAATCAATAATTTTTCAATTTCAATACATGGGAAAAAATTGGAATCCCTTAACATAATGATATGCAATTATCTCACCATGAGAAATGAGTATATAAAAAAATTCACAATTCTCTATAGTATCATAGATAATTATCATTTGATATTGAGACAGACGTTATATTTGTACAAAAACTACTGATCTGTGATTCATTCTACTATAAATAATTGATATCGAAAAAATGATAAATAAAAATGGATTATGGATCTATAACATTGGTTTACAATATCCAATGCATTTTTATTGTAATAAATCTATATGAATGTTTTGATATAAAAAATTTTCATGCAGAATCCCTAGGGTTCATATCCAATGTAGTGTGACAAAGAATGAAGTCATTGGGTGGATGTATCATGGATTAAAATCAAATTTCAGATAAATTAATTGATGTACAATTGTTTGGAAACCTGGTTTTGAAAACTATTATCAAACTGTGAACCCCATTCTAGGTTACTGTAGGATATGCCTAGTTTGGAAATATAGTTTGACTAAATATCTGAAAAACATGTCAAATTTCTTAGGCCCATGTTGGATGGTTTGAAGTAAAGGATAAACAAATTTTTATAATCATGTTCGATTTGTAGGTCATCCTCCATGATATAAAAACCAGATTCATGGTAACCCATAAATATTTTATGGTTCTTTTTAATCGAGTGGCATCCATGATTATTCATAAAAAACACCAAAAAATATAAAAAGAATCTCATAAAACATGAAAATATTTTAAAAAAATGATGGTTCAAACAAAATATTGCATGTACTTGATACTAGATTCATGATATGATAATGAAACACATGTTCATATTCTTCTATAGTATCTTATTCAGTACTTCTAGTTTAATGGGTTTTATTCTATAATAACTCTAGGATATAAGTAGATATTTTAATATTTCATCAATTAATATCTAAATCTCTTAATCAATAGTTATAATAGGAAACTCGTTATGGAAAATATCATTATATACCCATATAATTGGAATGTATTCAATGATGATCCTCTCCTTTTTCCAAATTATTTTTAAAAAATATAATTTCTTATTGGAAAATAACATTCATGATTGAGAATAGGTTTTCTATGGAGATTCCTCATTCTCTTTATACATGAATTAAATCATAGGATGATTTGGGTTAACAAAAAAATATTTCACTCTCATCATAGTTGATGTTGGATCTATATAATGATGGTCAATAGAGTAACTTTATAACATCAAATACCACTAATGGATGTATAACAATATATTCTAGTAGATCCTTCCCAAAAATTCTATTAGGGGATGATTTCTATACTAAAATTGAAATATTTTAACTACATAATATTTTCACTAATAACTGAAACATAATGATTAATGGGATTATTTAATATCTACACTAAACTTTTATGAAAAAAATATATCATGAATAAAATAACATATTCATTATTCTTGAATGATAACATGTGCACATGTTCCTAATTCTTTATCATGGCATACATCAGTAGTATTGATAGCATAAACTTTTCATTACTTTTTTGGTATTATTTATTGATATCATTAATTATCATCAATAATACTTACCTTAGTATACAAAATTTAATAATAAATGCATTTCTTACAGTTGAACTATTACTCTAAATAGTGGGTATTAATTAAAACCATTCTCTCATTCATTATATTATTTTTATTCTTTATCTACCTTCAATATTCATTCACTTATTTGAACTTATGTACATAATTTAAGCAAAAATTTCTTCTCATGTGGTAGTTTTCCAGATGCTATTTCTTATTTACCATACTAACACTCACAAAACTAGTTCCATAATCACATAATTTATATAGTCCCTTTGATACAAGTAATAAAATTTACAAAATATTCATCTTTAATTTGAAAATTATTAATTAATATTGCATCTATTTCATCATAAGGATATATTTATATTTAGAAATTTTGAAAATTATAAGAATAAAATGACACAAAAATATAATGTTCTTTGTATGACACCAATTTTATTCAGTATATACGAAACTACATAATCCATAACGAGTCATTAATATATTCAATAAATTATTTAACACATGTTATCTTTATAATCATTTCATGTGTACTTCATTAATTATTACCAAGGGAAATGAAAATATAAAAAGGTGTGAGCTCAAGAACTCAGTAAGGGAGAATATAGAACTGAGGAAATCGTGTCATAAATATTTTTGAAAGAATAATAAAATATATAGAATATATAATCAAAATGAAACTGAGATAAATTTATATTAATTTTAAAAAATAAAAAATGTATATCTATAATACTATTCTTATACTGATGGTATTCATATTGTCGAATATCAAAATCATATTGGCAATGCCTTATGACATTTCATTGTCCTTTTATACGTAGAGTTATAAACCAAAATCCATCCTTTTTTTCTTCATCAGACCTCTTGATTCATCTATAGGATATATAACTATGGTCCCTAATCCTAATATATTTATGTCCAATGCATTCACTATAAGAATCAATAATATTTAAATAATATTTTATATGGATCCTCAAACAAAATAATACTTGTTTATCCCTATAATGAAGAACACATAAAAATAATACAATGTAATCATATATTAGTTTGTAATAACCATCCATTATATCAATACATTTACCAATTTTAAAAAAAGTGATGAAAATATCATAACTCATGTAGATAAAGAATGTGTATAGCCCAAAAATACACTATCATCTTGTAAATAATCCTTTATATTTGAATAAAAACATATACAACACCAATTATTTTTCTGTATATAAATAAATAATAATTATTTTGTATGCAAACATACTCCAATATGAATTTTTAATGTAATATTTTTACATTGTATAGTGAAGAGAGTATAAAGTTAATTCAAATTTATAATGAAATAGTCATAAACCATTCATAAATATAATTTCAATGATTTTAAAAATATCATATCCTCGTTGAAACGAAGATAACATAGTAAGATGTGGGAATAAATGGAAGACATCCTCACAAAAATGTATGGTTTGAATAGTATCAAAAAAGTAGGGATCAAGAATTTAATTATTTGATAATATTATTTAAATAAAGAAAATATATATATATATAGATATATATTTTAGGATAATTCATGAAGCATATAACACAGTTGTGTAAATATTTTTTAAAATAAAAAATGGCTATTGAAATTAAAACCTAAATGATATTTTAGATAACATTTTTATCATTGGTGTAATATAAATAATTGCATATCACTTTCATATGTACCATTTAAAAAGTTGATGTAAATTTTTTTCCAAAGTATTAATCAAAAAAATAATATATAATTATTCAGTATTGAAAATTCATAATGTTTACCTTTGATATCTTTTGAGAGTAAGGCTCATGATATTATGCTGATAGGAAACCCCCTGTTATTTTATTAAAATTTCATTTCATTCAAAACATAGATTATAATAAAATTAAGCACTAAATTTTATAAACACATTGATTAAAAAATAGTATTATGAAACACTATATAATAAAATATTACATTTTGGAATCACATGCATAGAAGAAAGGGGTTCATGATGAAATAACACAACTCAATGATAGAATATATTAATTATCTAAATTCTTTATGGGAAAAACAATTAATAAAGTATAAATTGTCTTCAAAGGGACTTATATGATAAAAATATAAGCAATGAGAGAATAATGAATAATAAAATCAATTGGTATAATTTACCCAACTTATATGAAATATGTTTAGGTGAATTATCCGTACATAATAAATGAAAATTTGTTGACCAAAAACACTTATGATTGTTGTAACACTATAATCAAATTAAATTAGAATATAATATATTGATTTAGCTTATTTTATAATATGAATTACTAGTAAATAAATTATATAAAATTCATGGGATACTAAATAAATATTACTCTATAAAAATAATCATGGTCTATAATATATAACATGCCTCAAAGAGTCATAATTGAGTCTAATACAACCCTTATAGCTTTGTATATTTCTCATATAAATCCACTGAAATATATAACATGTAATTGAACTAAAATACCTTGATTAAAATATTATCAATGTTATGATATCATAAATATTCATTATATACCCAATATAAATGAAACAATGTTCATAATACCCAAAAAGTCTCAAAGAGAAGAATTTGGAATGAAAACCCTTACCTCAATCATGATTCGATCATCACTTTAACCAAAATTATAAAATAATAAAATTTATATCAGTAAATATATTACCAATAACCATATTTTTTACTATAACCATTTATAAACCATATTTATAATCATTTTTGAGACACACAGATATATATATTTATATATAAAAATATATTTGTTTTTTACCTACTTGAAATGCTAGGTGTATGTAATCAATATAGCTTTAATATATTTTGTAAAAGAGGTGTTGGTATTTATCCATTTTCAAAATTAAATCACTATTAAATCATAAAATACATTGTAATATAATATTCATGAAATATTAAAATTATTTAATTCAATTCTATTTATGTTTTGATTACGAACCATGAGGATATAATCGATGATAGGATATTTCATTAATACATGACAAACTATGGACAATTTCATAATTAATTAGTTAAGTAGAGATATAACGTTACCAAAACCAAAAAATATATTAATAAATATCATATTAGTATTGTTCATGTTTGTGTTTAAGATGACCCAAATATGAACCTGACATTTTTACTAAATTGTTATGAGGTGATTAATTATTAATATCACTATAAAAAATTATAATATTTTTATTTATAATTTTTTAATTTATTATATTATAATTTTAAATTTTATAAAAGGAGGAAATATATATAAATTAATTAATTATAAAGAATGAATTTTTTCATCTATGTTCTCTCATTTTAAACAATCCAATATATAATAATACTTTGATGATCAAATCATTTTTAGGCCCCCCCATTTCTCAAAATCATAACATTAATGATATAATAGAAAAAATATTTTTCCTTTAATCCGGTACTCATGACTATCTATTAAATTCATTTATGAAAATAAAATAAAAAACTATCAGTCAATAAAGGCGATATTCCACACCTATACATATTTTATGATTCCATTTTACATGGAATGGTAATAATAACTATTATGGTATATTATTTCAAAATAATAAACATAATATATAATCATACTTATTTATTAAACTAAAAAAAGTACCATCCATGTTCCATTCATTAAAAAAACAAAGCATTTTTCTCTACGAGGGAGACAATCCGCACAATGCACAAATGAAGAACGTTTTCTTAATAGAAAAGGAAAAATATTATTAATTATTATTACCATAGAATAATATATATAAGTAGATTAAAATTATTTATATCATTATGTTTGTATCTGAAAATTTAATTAAAAATAAAAATATAAATGAATGAAACTTATGTAAAAAATAGTTACTCCCATTGGGAACATGGATATTTCCTTGGATGATCCCAGATAAATGGATGGAATAAACTAATTTAATGGGACTATAATCTTAATATCATGAGAAATAATTATAGAAGAATGAAAAACAGAATGGTTTTAAATTGGAAACCTAATTTCTAGTAGTTCAATAAATGAGTGATGGGAGGTATGTTTTACAGGCTACAAAAAATATTTTTAAAAAATATTTAAAATTAATATAATGTGAGAAATTGATAACTATGTCATTTGGCTCCATAATTTTAAAAAAATAGTGTTTTAAATATAACAGGTCAATATAAAACTTATCTACTAACATATAGTATTTTATTGTCAATTTTTAATCACTTTACCATCATGAGTTTTTACTTTTCCCATTCTAGATATTATTACAAAAACTAGTTTAAACCTAAGACTACGTAATTTATGAATAAATATAAACTGGTTCATAATAGATAATTTAAACAAATTAATTATAAATTTAAATTGTGTTTTAATTTATTTTACATGTAAAAGTGATCCAAATTATCTTTAATAAAAATGTATAGTGCACTAAAAACAATTATTAAGAAAATATTACTTATGTTATAAAATAGAAAAAATAGGTTTTTTAATTAAAACAAAAAATTTTAAATTTATAATGTTACAAATTAAATATATATTTTTCTGAGAATAACTTATACAAATTTTTATATTCATACATATATACTAATAATGTAATAAATTATTTATTATATTCACAAATGTAATTTTCACCTAAAACTCATTTATAAATCCATTTTAATTTATTAAAATAAATATTCCAATGATAAATCCAAAAATAATTTTAATTTATCTAATTTAAATTTTAAATTTTATGACATAAATTTTTTATTAAAAAGGTGACATATAATGATGAATTGTTTTATAGGAAAATAACTTTTTTTTGGAATATGAATGATTCTCATTCATATTTCATTTCATTTTAAAATTAAATCAGTGATGACCATATATTCATAAAAAATATATTTTATCATAATGAATCACAAGTCTCTTGATGTAGAATGTGTATCATATAAACATCCATTATCTATATTAAAGAATGTAAAATTTATTACAATTTTAATTACCAAATAAATTATTTATTATATGTCTCATCAAAAATTATTTCTTCTCATACTACCCATGTTACCCTTCTCACAATTTCCACACCATAATACCATCTTCAAATCCCCTCCCTAACTTTCCCCCACAAAAAACCTACCTTCTTTTTTTCCTCTACATCGCTGTCAACCTCCACCACTCCCTCTACATTGATATCTATCTCTGCTTCTTCCGCATTGGTGTCTGAATCCTTTTATGTATCGGCCTCTACCTCATCCTCTTACTCTGCATTGATGCCTGCCTCATCCTCATCAACATTGAAATTCACATCATACTCCCCATCAGTCTCCTCCTTCACCTATTCTGATGCATTAGCATCCACCTCATCCTATGCACTGGAATTCACCTCCTCTTATGTCTCAGCCTCTTCCTCTAGAACGTGTTTCCTATGTTGCTGCATTTTCGACCATTTTCACCTCCACACGCTCCTCCACCTTCTACCACCACATTTGGGTTACCGATGAAAACCAAATCTACCATTTATAACCCTAATTGGCTTCTGCTTAATCTTATACAACATTATCATCCTATGTTTACACCTGCTCTATCATTCTACAATCCATACTACTACAACTCGTTAGTTCCTTCATATTATAATTTACTACCATTTTTGAAGTCTATTAGATTTTTATTAACCATCTTCCATAATAGATGGATCTAGAAAACCTCAATATGAATCCATTTACTATTGCTCATACCTTATTATGATATCATATATATTTACATCTCCTTACTATGTATGTTCTCCCTATATTATCAAACATACCTCCCTTTTGAACATAAATTTTTATTTGCAGTTAAACATTATTTATAAAAACATTCATACTATATATTATTTTTAGGGTGTATATGTATTTCTTATATCAAATGAAAGTCTACATAAAATATTTTATTAGTAACTGATTTCATTAAATATTCATTTATTTTTATTTCATTCATGTAAATCTCTTTTATATTGAATTCATGTGTATATAATTAAATTTGATTAAATGAAAAGTTTTTATTATTATTTTCTATTAAAATATCTATTATATGTACTTGGGTCATTGTATAATATATCTTTATTATGTTAAACAAGTGGAAAATTAAATAAAAACATGAACAATACAAGCATGAAAACCCCTTATAGATCTGGAGGGGTGAGTTTTCAAGGAAGACTATAAAGAAAACAACATAAAATTGGTTGTAATATTTTTATTATCTTCTCCTCTAATTATTTTAATTTTTATCATTCAACCATTAAATTTATATTATGTATTTAAAATTTTATAGGATCAATATCTCTCAAGTATAATAATACAACTGATCCTCTAACACCAATATGAATCATTAAAAGAAGATCATACATGCCATTATCACCAATATACATCAATGGTGTTTTCATTACAAATTAATAATTATAATATGTTTGATTTTATTTTGTGAACCAAATTATCTTATATCCATAAATGGTAAGTACATTACCACTATCAAATCCTTCTTTTATCTTGACTTTTTTAATAATTTTATTTGTATGTTTTTATAACATTTTATTAATTTTTGGAATATAATAAAAAACCATGACGTAAATAAATCAACAAAATATTTATCAATAGGAAAACATTATATAAGTTTTTTGGTCATGAAGGTGCTTTAAAAGTTTGAAAACATCAAATAGATTCATGTATCCTATGGAACTCATTCCATGTATGCTACATTTCTTCTTGATCTAATTTATATCCGTACAGATTGATTATATTGGAATGTATTTGAAATTTCTAGTGTGTTTAATAAATTTGAAATGGTTTCATTTTGTTACAGTGTACAGATTTGGCATTTTCGTCAACCAGGAATCATTAGATCAGATATCTCATATTATAATCATGATGTTGGCACTCAAAATTCATTATAAAATCCTTCCATGGAATGCTGTATCTCAGTGTAGGAATATATTATATAGTGAATCCTTTTTTATTTATCACCCCATTGTAGAATAAATTATTTCCCTTTCTGTTATCCACTAACATGTTATGCGTGGAAGAATGTCTTATATTAAGACTATGATTTTATTTTTTGTCTTTAAAGACAAGTAACCCTTTTTCAATTGATATTGTTTCTTATTTAACATGTGTTATTAATCATATTTATCATCTATATATCTTATTTTTGATTTACTATTGTTTCTCATCAGTATAAAGGTAACCAAATTTCATGGACCAGTGATCATGTGAACATTTTTTATCACAACAGGTGTGATCTAGACTCAATTTTTTTCCCAAAGGGTGGGACTGGTGATGGTGTTTTTTTAAATTTTATAATGAATATTTTTTAGTATTACACAATGATTCTTCTTGAATGTAAATTTAAAATGGTAAATATGCATTCCATAAATAGGTCTGAGCCATGGTAAAAATTTTAATGGGGATATGATGCTTTCATATCTTTATGGAATGATTTTAGAACATTAAATATCATGGAAACATCAATATGTTAGTCTCATTGATTTTAATCTAACATTTCTATTTCCCCCATTTAGTGAATGAATATATTAACATTAGGATTTGGTATTATGTAATTAAACATTTATATCAATTTCTCATATTGATACATTCCCATGTTCATTTAAATATGCAACCACCCTCATATCATATTGTTTATGTTCAATTTCATTAACATATCCAGATAGTGTGTGAATGAAAAGATGATAACCTAGGTCCAATATATGGATGTGTTTTGAATGTGAAATATTTTTTCAATTGTCGATGATTGATATAATAATTGTTAGGATGTCCTATGTAACAATTTCTTTCTAGTTGGTTCGATGAAATTCATATTATTGGTGGCTATGATTTAGTGTAACCTTAGAAATTTTTGGAATTTTAAACTCATCCGAATAAAATGATATAATTTATTATTTTGGTTCCACACCACTAACACTGAATATATAATATCATGTATATATTTTTATTGGGTTTAAATTTCTCACACTCCACTCATAATATCCTTTTTTCATTCTATGATGTGTCAACATTAGTCAAATGATTTACTTAGAAGAGATGTACATGAGTTAGGCCTGTCCTGGTAAAACATACACATAGATAGGGCTTGAATAATGTTTGACCCATTTATCATTATAATTAGATGTGTTAATATATTGGTCTAATGTTCTGCTAAACAGATTTTCATGCGGGCTAGACTTTCCAGGATGAACCAGTCATGATAAAAACATGCTCACAATTGAGGGATAAACCGGTAATAAAAAGTATCATCTTATTTTTAATTGTCATCCAAGCCTATTACCTTTTATCATGGTTTTTCTTTGATGTGATGATTTTTTGGATTTAGCCTGAAATAACAACCTAACCTGATATAATCTTATATAGACTTATTTTACAAGTACAATATAAATAATAAATATTTATATATTATAAAACTGGTTAATAATATGGTTGGTATGGCTACATGATTTGTCACCAATTTATTGCAATGAATCATTATGAGTGAGTATTTCTATTGACCATAACCTATTAATATTGTTTTGAATCTATCAAATTTAATTTATAATGAAATGAAAACCTAATTACTATAATATTCAATTTTTAATTGAATTATACAGACATTAAAACACTAGAACATTAGGGGTCAGTTGAAATACTAAAGCTGGAATTGATACAAAAACTATATATATTTAATATACATAGGTACATATTTTTTATCTTCATTGATTATTAATTTAATAAAAAAAAATTAATATAATATTGTATTTTCCTATTTCATTTGCATATATTCTGTAATTATAACATACACTACATTTCTTCTTTTCAATTGGAAAATGTTAAAAAATGGATTTTTACATCAATAATTTTAGATGACACTACTAATTTTTTTCTTATATATTATACTCAATTTTTATGTATAAAAATATATTGACTAATTTTGATGCTAATGATGATATTGTACAATAAAATGTTACAATGTCTCAATATTCTTCTAAAACAATAATCAAAGGAAGTTAACTTCATCCCCTTTTACAAGAAATCATAAATGAAAATTCTAAAAAACATTACTGAAACATTGTGATGAAATTAAAATTTAATCTAAAACAAGAATGATTCTGTTATTTTTAAATTACCTTTAAAATTTATATTTCCACTATATACAAAAACATTATTATAGTTTATTAAAAAATATTTTAAAGTAATTTTTGCATATTTTCTTATTTATGATGACTATCCCTTGCCCCCAAAAAATTTTCAGTTTTTTTCTGTGATACTAATAGCTACAAGGATCCATAGCACTATGAACTGAATATCCATGATATGTGATCCTCTATAGGAACAAAAAACACCGCTATGGTAATCCTTTACCAAATACTGTTAAAAAAAGATCTATTGTTACGTATGTAAACCTTATTTTTAGAAAAATGCTTCTATGTAGACATTGTGTAATATTTTTTTTTGTTTTAAAATATTTATTTTATGATTCAATTTAATTTTAAAAGTACCTAATTTTCTAATCACTATTGTTTTTTCTTATCTAAAATGTATTTTTCTTCATATAAATTATTTCTCCATGGTTAAAATAAAATTTCATTCCTTTTAATATCTCATTTCATTTTTCTACTATTATGATAGTGTCTCAACAACTTCTACATGTGAATAAATCTATATAGAATTCCTAAAAATGAACTTATAGCTCTATATTTTCATCGTGTTTTATTAAATTCATTCCACAAATCAAATAGGATCCTTAGTGTGAAATAGAGTATATGCAATTCCTATTATTCCAGAACATTCATTAATTTTATCTCTTTCATTAAATTTATAACCCAACAACCATGAATATATATAAATCCATACAATAAAAAATACTTAAATTCATATATGTATTTAAGATAATTATCATGATATCATTCCATATAAAATCTCAACATTAATGAGTTAAAGGAAACTACCACCATGAATTATAACATTTCAATATATTAATGAGTATCAAAATAATTATAGTAATACCTTAGGTATGCATTATTTAAGATCAAAAAACACTTTGGGTATTCATTATTTAGGATAACACATCAATTCAATGAAGGTTTTCTTTATAAGGTTTATAATAAATTATCAAAGATGGTTCAAAAATCACTATAGGTACACATAATTTATGTTCTTCATTTATATAGTTAAAATAATAAAATATTTTATATAAAAATCTATTTTGGATTTTTATGTAAACATTTCCATAAGAATTTTCTAATATTTTATTTACTATATGTTCATTTTTAAATCTAAACCTATTGGTTGGCATTGAATTGACGAATTGTTATAAGGCTTCAAAAATGGTGAGAATGGGACTATGATTCTCTATGTGGTGATGGATCTAGGGATGTGAAGCATTCTCATGTCTTAGTAGATATTCTATGTTCTTAAAGGGTTTGGGGAGGCATGACTTAGACTATCCACTAATGATTTAATCCTCATAACCTATGTGAGCTTCATATTTTGTTTTCACAATATCATTTATCAATAGAACATCATTGAATTTTCATTTACAATAGGTTTAATGAGAAACTCATTATGAGTATACCTACTGTAGATATGTGGTAGCCTGGGTGCTCATAGTCATGTAATTTAATGTGAGGTGCTCATGTGTATTGTTATGATCACCTAAGAATGATCACTTCAAAACGATTCTATTTTTTGGGTTGTTTTATTATTATTACTAATTCATACAAACTTCTTGAGTTTACCAATCTTAATATTTCATTATACACTTTTTAAATCATTTCAATCCAATATTCATAAATTTTTCAATATTTTATCCCCATATAATATACATCATGTAAATATAGTATTCAGTCATTATACATTCAATTTAGTAAACCCCTCATGCCCCTTCTATATTAAAAAATTCCTCAATGTGATATACATATAGTATGCATATATTGTATGAAATTAGACCCACCAATATGCATGTGAAATACATTCATTGATTTAATTTTTATGAACCTATACTCATAAATGTATATCTATAGTTATATATAATTATTCAACCTATATGTGTCACTAACCGTCATAACTCCATAACCATGTCTCTTGAGAATCCCACTCACTTCAGGTCTTCTTCTAAATTCATCACTCTCTCTTTACGAGTGATGTATATTTCATAGATTATGAACAATTTTTTTATCCATTTTAAGAGAATATGTAATTAAATTATCATATTTTGAAAATTCATGGGTTTGGTAGTAGATAATATTTAATGAAATACAATTCTAGGAAAGAAATTACCTTAATATTAATATAGATACACTAATTTAATTTCATTTATAATAAAATTTTATTCTATTTTCATTCTATAGATATTTCATATTGTGGTTAATCTTGTTCCATTGCATTAATGTAGTGGATATTTTTTAACATTCATTCTTAATATTAATATTTTAATCTATATATATATATATTGATTCAATTTTTATTTTTTTGTAATTTATAGAGAAATAAATATAACACATTTAATTGTTTAATGGTAAACATGTGTTAAAATCATGGGATGTTAAATTTTAACCCCATAATTTTAATTACTACAGAAAAAAAAAATATTTAATTTTATTTGTATGTAATAAATGGATTAACGTAACCACATTACTAATAGATTTAAGTCTAGGAAACTCTCTTATAGACATATCGGTATATTGAGTTTATTCATAACTATTTAATATATTTTTCTCTTTTACTTTAGTGTTATGTTAAATTTTATTTATTCATGGTATCATAGTTATAATCTTTTTATATATTATAAATTTTTGGTATTAAATATGATTATCTATTTTGGATATTAATTTTAATTATAATTTATATAAATAGAAATCTCGTACACATTAAGGTCTTATCCTCTTTAATTCTTCAACTGAGCAACGATGGTTGAAATTTGAGTTTAGTGATGAAGTCTATAAAGAATTATCATTATCATCATCAGAATTATTGACATCATTATTTAGAGTCATTTTTCACTTTCAAGAGTAGCTTCCTCTACTGTACCACTATGTTACCTTTCCAAAACATCCCTTACATGTTTCTCCAAATTGAACATATATAAACCATTATCATTTCCTTCATGTTACAATGGTAACATGGTGAGGGACTCAGTGATGTTATTTAGGTTGAAGGCTGGTGTGGGATGGGCACCCCACCATGCTTTATATCTATGGAACTTCATAAGGCCAAATACCTCTTTCCAAGACCCCAACTATTTCCCCCACACACTACATGGGATTATATGTTCTGGGGAATTTAAACTACTTTATAAACTTCTTCCAACCCCGAGGTCACAGGGTGGACTCCCCCTTTTCCTCATCACTATTGTATCCTATTACAAAAGAGACACATGCCAGGATTTTTATTCTACTGACACTATTATTATGGCGCTTCATACTTTTCATTCTAAATTGGACCATATACGTGGTGGAGATGCATTGACGGTTGATAATGATGATTTTTTTCTGATGTTGTTGTGATTGTATGATCTCACTACATTGGTTATAAATTATTGTATTCTATCTTATCGTTTTTCAATAATGAAAATGTTTTGGGTAATCTGACAATGATTCAATGAATATGCAATCTATATTGATAAACATAATTCATATATGAATCACGTTAATTCTATATTTTAGAATTATTACCACACTTAAATTTACCTAAAATAAACTTGAATGAAAATAATTATTCTACTTAATTATACCTTCAATGATAAATTCATTAAGGAGGTAAATTAATACTCACTGAAAAATTCAGAGATACACAGGGGTGACTAGAATAATAATCAAATAAGGTATCCATAACTCTTTATTATAAGATATGGGTTCCTTCATCCATTTGTTTTCATGACTAACTCTAATAAGTATATGTTGCATAGGGTTTCCCATGAATATTTGTTCTTATATGATACTGGTTTTTATCATCCTTTATTAAATACTATACCATTTTTTCGTGCTATGTCAATATATATTAATATATATCATCCATTGATCAACCTATATTCTTCTATTTAATCTAATTTTTCTATGGGTTATATCAAAAGTTTTAACCTAATAAGTTATGGTATGTATGAAATAAATTCATCATAATGGATTGTGAAGATAATTTGTATTACCAAAAAATATCCTCCATGAGTGTCAACATTGGTTTTTCATCCTAGGCAAGTTCACCATTCACTAGACTAGAGATAAAGTCAATTTTAAATCATAAAATTTGTGCTTATTGTCCCTAGACACACATATGTCATAGTTACATCCCCATTCCTGTATGCATACAAGGATTTTATTTCTTATAACAAAAAACAATCAAAACATTAATAATATTTAAGGATATCCTCCTAACCCTACACTCATATATAGGTTTTTCACTAATGTTCTCTAACCTTAATACCTAAATACAATGGTCAATATTACCCCAACATTAAATCATATACATATCCCAAAGGGTTACATATACCATATAATTTGTGATAAACCTTTATTTTATAATATTTAATTACCCTCAACAAAAATCCTCATCTCTAAATTTATCTATCATTTCCATTGATAATTACCATGGCACCCCAGATTCACACACCCTAATCTATTTCCAGAGACCCATATTATACATATTTAACATTATTAAAGCTACAAAATCATTGATATAATCATCATTTACTACAAAATATGTAATGATTATTACATCTCTTGCATCATATTTATATTTTCATGTTTATATATTTAGATAATTGTTAAAAATAAATAACTAACAAGTAGCATTTTCTTTATATAAAATAGGTATTTTTTCATTATATATGAGACTAATTAACCCTTAATAATTCATCCACATCTCCCATAAACTATTTCACACATGTTATCCATCATAAGTTTCACATGTAATAATTTTCTTCATAACCTGGGTAAATAGAATAATCTGACGTGATAGTTAAAACACTAAAAATATTATAAAATAACATTTATGTAAAATATAAATTTACGTAATATAAAATAACATTTATGTAAATTAATATAAAATAAAATTTACTTGAATAAATAATACTACAAGTATAATTCAATAAAATATTTATATATCATTGAAATTGTATCATAAAAAATATTTTAGGAAGAACAATTAACATTTATGTAAAATATAAATTTACATGATGCCTTCAAAGGTAAATTTTTCAAATGTGACATTGAATATTTTTACTACCATTAATTTTAAAAATAATCTAAAATAAAATAGTAATGAAAATTTAAAAAGACTCTCTCGGAGAAAAGATAAGTAGATTAAAAAATATATTATTGTGAATATAAAAACAGATTTTTTGTTTTCAAAAAAACATTTTTTAAAATTTAACATTTTTTGAATATTTTAAAAATATTCATTTATATTGAATATATATTTTTTGATATAAGATTATAATCTAGTATATTATATTATATTATGGTTGGATAACCCATTAATGCAATAAAAGTGTTCTTGAAAATACAATATAACTTAGGGAAATGAGATTTGAGTTATCAATATCACATATGGGAAACATACACCATGAAATAAAAAAATTAAATGGTTTTATGTGGTAATAATATAAAAAAATAGATTTAGAAATAATAAATTGAAATGGAATAATACAGCCAACATTGTTTTTCAAATAATTTCAATTGAATGACCATATATCAATGACATAAAATTTAGTTACTAGAGACATTTATATCATTATTAAAACTTCAATCATATGTTTTTTAAAGAAAGAAATATCATTTAGATTAGATTATTGCATGAATTATTAAAGTTTAATGTATAATAAATTAATTGGATAGTAAATAAATTGAATTTCATAAATTTGAAAAATTGTTCATAGTATATATCATGCCACAAAAAATCCTAATTAAAAACAATAAATCTATTTCATCAGGGGTAATATTTTAGTCTAGTCCCTTGAAATATATTGTATTTAATTGAACTAAACATACCATTATTAAATGTATTATTTTTATATTATATATATATTTTTAATTATATACATTAAATAAATAAATTATGTGCATAATCCAAATATGTCTCAAAGAGATTAATTTGAGAAGAAATGTCACACTTTAGTCCTCATTCATTCTACACTCTCACCAAATGACATTACTAATAAAATTATGTTCATTAAATCCATACCATATAATCCTTTCCAAAACAATAATTTTTCATACTCCTCAATTATAATCATTTTATACATATATATATATATATATTAGTTTCATTTATATTAATTTCAACACTTGGTATAAGTAATCAATATTTTTATGAACTATTTTTAAAAATGTGGGTTTTATATATTCAATTTATAAAACATAAATTAATATAAAATAATATAAAATAATGTAATATATGTCGCAATAATGTTTATAAATCTATAATTTCATTATATTGTAATTTTGGATATGATCCGTGAGGATAAAATCCATGATTGGAACGTTTTCATGGTTCATAATGAAGTATGGGTGATTTATTAAATATATATTTAATTGGTAATATAACCATACCCTAAAATTATTTTTTTTGTGAATTTATATCCTTTTTTTCACAAAGTATGTTCTTGTAGTTATCCAATAAGTAAATTCACTATATTGTCCACGTGGTTGTAAAACCATAAAAAACATTAACCTACCATGATTAGTGAATGATTAATAGGATTTTCAAGTATAATATCATTATAGAATAAGAATAATTATATAATTTATTATTTTTTAATTTTATATATAACTATTTTAATGAATTATACTGATAATATTATTTATTCAAGTCATTTCTTGGAATGAGGATATCTTTTTCCACTTTGTTTTCACTTCTTAAATGATTTAATTATGGATGATCATTTATTGATAATATTATTAATAGGATTATAAATTATTTATAACATAACCCTAATTATATCATACTAATCATATTTATCATTTAATCCCATTTTCATGTATATCCCAATCAGGATTTGATAAAAATAATAAGGAAAATCAATCATTCCATGGAGATGGTAGTCCACGCGTTTTTATGGTTGAATTTTTTCCATGGAACATGATAATGAATTGATATTTTTTATTATTATAGAATCATAAAAATGATATAAAATTCATTATTATTTATTTAGTTTATTTTTTAGACCATCCTTATAAGGACGAGATGTTAAAAAACATGTTTTTTCGTGGGAGCAGTAGTATGCACAACCCATGAACGATAGTTTTATTATTCTTAATAAAAAAGAGAAAAGGTGATTAACAATTATTCATATAGGGTAATATAATTATTTATATAACCAATTCATCTCTCATTAAATATTTATTTGGAAATTATAACTAGAAAAGAAAAACAGAATTGATTAATGTTATGTAAAAATAATTACTCATGTTGAGAACTTTGATATTTCCTTGTAAGATACCATTGAAATGGAGGAAATATGATGATATCTTGTAAATAAAAGATAAATAGAGTGAAATATTTGTATATGGTATGTAAATTGAGTATGTTTATATTATTAAATATAAAATTTTGGATTTCCATGAAGGGAGAGAGAGGCCCTTTTTTAAAATGGCGAGAACAACATTTTTTTAGATACTTCAATTTAACATAATGCAAACACATATTATTCATGTAAAATATTTACTAAATTGTGAGATAATTTATTTGTAAATATATAAGTTCTATTAACAATACATATAGATAATTAAAATCATGTTTTTATCATGATTAATTCCTTTTACCACCTTCAATTATTAAATTTATCATTTTAGGATTTCTCACTCTAATTAGTTTTTACCTAAGGTAAAATAATAATTAAACATTAAAGAAAGTGGTAATTATTTGATAATTAGGGAATATTTATTCAAAATTTTACATCCAATTCATTTTATATAATTTCTAAAATTGAAAAAAATAACTTTAAAATAAAAAATTACAATTTATTAATAACAATTTTTAACTAAATAATTCCTTTGTTCCAAAATATAAATTGTTTGTTTCTATAAAAACACTAGAATAATTAAGTCACATATACAAATTTTGGTTTCATATAAAATTGTTTAATAAATATCTAATTCATACTTATATACTATTAATGTCATAAAACGAAAGTTATTTTTACAAATGGTGTTTCACCTAAAAACATTCTTTTTAGAAAAATCCTAAGAATTAATCTTATGATAATTTTAATAATATAGATCCAAATATAATGATTGTTTCTTAAAATTTAAAATCTAAATATAAAATTTTTTAAATTAAAAAAGATTAGAGATATTATTAAACATATTTTTCTAGGAATATTTTTTTAAGAATACTAAAAAATTTAATGCCGATTTCATATAATTTTAAAAAAATATTTTTATTAACACATTATTAATTTCAGATATATGTTATAATAATTAATAACATTTTTCGTATAAAATATTTCTTATCACATAAAAAAGTTAATATTTTGAAAAAACATTTCTACCCATAAAATAACTATATTGGTAATTTTAACAACACTGATAAAATTTAAAATATATTAAAGAAAATCATTATTTTCCATAAATAAAGATTACATAATTTGGATAATATAACTCAATCCCAAAATTTCAATGGATAGGTTTTGAATATCCTTCATAATATTTATATTTTATATTAATGTATCATGGTTTTGTTTTAGTTCGATGTTGCATGTGGGGAAATCTATCAAAAACATTTAATTATTTATATGTAACCATATATAAAAATAGTTTGGTGTTAATAATTATCCAACTCTTAAAAAATAAATGATGATTTATTTTATTTCCTCAATAATATTAAACTTTATCCCTTCAATATTAATCACCATTATAAAATTATTATCTCTTGTTCCAAGTGTCAATCCAAAATTACTAATATTTACCTCAAGTTTATGTGACTAGTAGGATATTTCCTCTCAGCCATTAATTTTTGGAATTGATAAATATTTTTCATGAATCAGATTTATACTTATAAATAAGTAGTCTTCTTTTCTTATGGGAATAATGAAAAAGAAAATAACATACCTTACATGTTTTGTAAAGATATATTTACAAGACCCAATTGATTTATTCTCTATTTTATTGATTCTAATGAACTACCTATACATTTTAAAACGAATGATGGGTGGAAATATTTTTGGGAATTAATGTTATTTTTTAAATTCAACCAAATACATAAATTATATTTTTTACGTGGGTTTCATATTTTTGATATATTTCCACATTTGAGTCATTCATTCATCTATGTGTTAAATTTAAAATAAAACTATAATAAACCATACATTCAATAAATTGTTATTACTTCATAATTGATCTATATTTATTAAAATATATAAAAAAACAATGAAATTACCTTATAGGTATGGTGTCTTTTTAAACACGAAACTTTAAACATCTAGTTCATAAAACATATGCATTATCTCCCATTTATTTCTTCATAATTAGTCTCTATTTAGAATGTCATATTTAATACCCTTTTTCCTAACATAGGGAACAGAAACATACAAATCTATGATCTTAAATACTCCATAAGGGTAAAAAATGATATATCAATCATATCATATTTATAAAAAACATAACGTTAGAAAATCATATCCTACATAAGAGATCATAATATCATGTCATGGGATAAATCTTAAAAGTGAAATGTAATACCCATAATCATAACATAAGACATGAAACATTTTTTAATACAAAAATAAGTATATTAAATAATTTCATATTATTCAATTCTCATTTCCAAGAACATAATAGTAGAAAATGTCAATTACTGAACCGAGTTCACTCCTCGTTCCATCCTCGTATCAATGAACCAGATTAACTCACTGTTCTAGTCATGTCTATCTCATGAGATATAAATAATTACCCAATTCATTGGAGAAAGATATTGGTCCCACCCATCTCATAATGAAAAAATTCTCATGTGTTCCAACGACACAAAAATAATATATCCTTGCACAACCCATGCAATAAAATGGGATTCTTAAACATCATGTCATCATAACATAATCAATATAAGATAAAAGGATATCATAAATATAATTCCATTATAATGTAATAAAATCAATTTAAGGGATAAAAACATAACCCTATATCATAAAATATGTAAAATAATTTTGATAAAACACTTGAACTCAGTTCTTGAGGAAAATTTCATTTCTTCTTCCATAAAAACATTTTATTTTACCAATACGTCATTCATTTGTAAAAGAAAATAGGATTATCGAAAATAAATCTGAAAACACGTAAAGTAAGACACATAGAAATAATTTTTTATTAAAGATTAAAAATCTATCTATTCTGTATAATGTTTAAAAATATTCTCCTCGTACTTTTTCTAGAAAAGTAAAAAATAATAGCTTGTGGTAAAAAAGGAATTATTCCATCCAAACCATGTAATGAATGTTAAAATGGGTATAAATTTATTTAAACAAATATCAAATAATAGTAAAAAAGTTTTGAGAATATTTTTAGAAAACATGGAAATATATGATAAATTTATCTACATTAAATACTTACAAAAAAATCATAGATAAAAACGAGATTAGAAAGGTTATCCCTTACCTTTGGTCTGATATGATTCGTATGTTTCTGAACGTCATATATAATTATTTAAATAATTTTATGTAATTATTTCATAATCATTATCATTTTTAATATAACATTTATTATCGTATTTTCATTTGTTTGTTAGTAACATATAATTGTTACTCATTATTCTGGTATTAACTACTTCACATATTACGTATGTTTTGTTGGATGTGTTCTAGTTCCACATTAAAAGTTTTAGTTATATCATTTAATTCATGGTATTAGTATAATATATTTCATATATATTCAATAAATTTATATATATAATCATTTTGTAATTAGGAACATTTTGAATGAATCACATCGCACCGTAGAGACAGAAACCGTACGAAAGCACGAGCAATGATATTGTCCCATAATTATTGAATGGTATTGAAGTGGATGGTGCATAGTATATAATAATTTGAATAATTTTATATTACTCATATATATTTATTATTTACACCATTATACGCATCTATGTAAGGTGGTAGTGAAAAATAGATTACACCACGGTGTAGAGACGATAAGCTGTACATACACACGTGTAGTGATTTCATTATTTATGGTGGATAGAAGGTGAAATAGGGTTGCATAAAATTTTTAATAACATATATGTATATGAGTGGTACTTATTTTGTTATTTTATATTGAGAAATATAAAGAAGATAAATTAGAAGATGAAAGAATCATGAATGAATCGGTAGAAGAGATTACCTCTTCCTTGATGTGCCTTCTTAGAATTTCCACATAAGGAACTAGAGTCTATCTTTTGAGAAGACCATAAACTCCATAATTTTACTAGGGATGTTAAATAAGAGTAATGTGAAGGTTTTTTTCAAGTAAGAATGCTCAAAATTGAGTAAAGAGTAGAGGAGACGGTTCTCATTTATAATATAGGAGTGGGGCATTTTAGGAAACTCTCAAAAATATAAAATTATTATAAAATCAAACCCCACCCAAAAACCACAAAGTTTTTTTAATTAATTATGATATGATAAAGGGTTGTAATATAATTAAATTATAATTTTTTGACAACTTATTTTATCAATTTAAACCTTATCTATTTAATGGACGCTTAGATATTCAATTTAATTCTAATTTTGTAATAAAATTGTAAATATTAAATGGTAATGAATATTTTCTTATCTGATGATAATTGAAAATAAATAGATAATTTATGAAATTTTCAACCTCATAATTATCACCTTCTAATTTTTAAATATTTTTAGGATTTTTAAATTATCTCAAAAAGTGATATGTTTATAAAATGTTAATACTGTCAATTTTGACACTACAAATTTTTTACTCTTTAAATAAATTTTAAAAAAAAGAAAAAATTGAAAAAAAATATTAAATAAACTCCTAACATGTAATAGTTGTCTGGAAAATTCATGGAGAAAATTATTTAGTTCATATGATATTACTTTTAATATTTTTATAAATATTTATTTGATATTTCTATTAATAATATAATTTCTACCTCATAATTGCGTCATCATTAATGGTAAATATTGAATATTTAAAATTTTTTATTAAATTTTCATGATGTAGGGAATTAATTTAATATTCCATAGAATATTTGTAGTCGATTTTATTTAATATTTATCAATATAGTATGAGTAATACACTTATATAAAAAGAGATTTTGATATTTTGTCCATTTCATTAATTTTTATTAAATTCATGTCATTCCAATAAGTATGTGGCAATAAAATAATTACATTTATAAAAATAGATTATAAGTGTAGAATTTAGTCATCCAATTATATTTTTAATAGTGTTATGGTAATTTTATAATATCATTTTAATCCTAAATTACAAAAATCACTTTTCACCATGGCAATAAAAATAAATTCCAAAGTTACTATTCATAAAAACAAAAAATAATATTAGCCTATTAATATAATTTGTACCTAATGATTCCAAATATGGAATAAAATTTTCAAAAATAAAAACACAAAGGTTTCTATAATTAATTTAAAATTAAACTTGTTGTTGAGAAAATGGTTTTTAAAAGTTAAAACATTGCCAAAGATTGAAATGGGTTTACCTATGAATTCAATGTAAAATTAATCATAAAAACATAAATTATATTAAATGGTAAATTTATATTTTATTTGTTATATTAAATTTTTAGTATTAAAATTTAACCGTTGAAATTATCTCAATGAAAAAAGTAGTTTTTAATTTAAATTTTTCGTATTTTTACTATTTATCAAAAAATTAATGTAATAAGAAAAATTTCAAATATTTATCCAAAGAATATTTTTATACCCTGCTTCAAAATAAAATATTTATGTTTCTATAAAAAAATTATTATTATGTCTTGATCTTAATTTAAAATGGGTTCTCTAATCAAATGTGTCAAATTATCCCCTTTTGAAAACATAAAATAGGGTTTTATTCATTACAATTGACTAAAATATCAACTAAATGAATATAAAAAAACTTTATTTATTATATAACACACATATAACTTATTAATTTCATTACCAAAAGTAATTCACTGTAAAATACAAATATCTAATTTATTTATATATTTTATGATGGATTTTCATAAATTAGTTATAATTATTCCCACTAACCAAACAACTTGGCTATAATGGTAATTTTATATTAAGGGAATATCGCAGTTTCATAAAACAAACAATTACATTCAAGGAAAGCTACTAAATATTAAATATTATTTAAATATTTCATAAAAATATACGAGAGTTAGATTCAACCTCCCCTGAAAATTGAATTTCTCCCTCGAAATTCATCACTTCGAAAATAAAGATGAGGATACCACTCTTTCATCATATCCTCAAGTTCCTCTGAAGGTTGTTCAAATTGGAGGTTCCTCCATAAAACCTTAACAAAGTGTGTGGTTTTGTTTTGTATAACTTTTCTTCTATGATCTAGAATCTATATCATTTTTTATCCACAAGAATGATCTTTCTCCAGTGGTATGACTTCTGATCATAAGTAATGTGAAGGATCTGGTTTGTATTTTCTCATGAGAGATACATGAAACACATCATGAACTTGAGAGAGATTTGGTGGAAGAAAAAATTGATAATAGACCTTCCCAGCACGATCAAAAATTTCAAATGGACCGATATACCAAGGGCCCAACTAGCCCTTCTTTCCAAATCTCATTACTCTATTCCCTGGAGATATTCATATGAACATTTTATCAACCACATAAAAATCTAGGTCTTTTTTACATTTTCCAGCATAACTTTTTTTTTGAATCTAAGCTTCTCTTATGTGTTGTTTAATAGATATCACCTTTTCTCCCATTTCATCAACAACATCTTGTCCTATTAGATTACTTTACCAACATTATTCCCAAAAATTTGTAGTTATTCACTTATTTATGTAGTTATATTCATAAAGATCCATCTGAATACTATAGTCATAGCTAATATTATATGAAAATTATACCAATGGTAGGTGTTGATCCCAACAACCATTGAAATCTATAAAGAAAACTCTCAACATGTCTTCATGAGTTTGAATTGCCCACTCAGACTGACCCTCTATGTGTGGATGATAAGCAGTGCAGAAACATAACTATGTATCCAGATAATATAGAAGACTTCTACAAACGTTGATGTAAATCTTTGATCCTAATCAGATATAATGGAAATTGGAACTCCATGAAATATCACCACTTCCTTTACATATATAATATCTAGCTGATCAAGTGATAAAACCTCTCTAATACCAGTGAAGTGTGTTGACTTTGAAAGATGATCAAATAAAACCCAAAAAGAATTATTTCTTGAGAATGTTCATGGATGTTCGATGACTATGGCTATATTGATGTTTTACCATTTCCATTCTATAATGGGTAACATATGTAACATCCCCTTAGACTTCTGTCTTTCTGACATAACATCCTAATAAACCAAGTATCAAGAGACATATTAAGCGACATATCGTTTCATTCCATCCCACCAGAAGTACGCTATCTGATCCCTGTATATCATTGTGCATTAAGGGTGAATAGTGAATGAAAAACAATGATCCTCATCCAATTATTCCTGTTTTAATTTTTTTATGGTAGGAATAAAAAACCTGTTCTTAAACATATTTTTTCATCACAATCAATGTTGAATTTAGGAACATTTCTCACCTTCTTTTGTAACTCTATAACATCCATCTGGGCCTTTTTAATCTTTCCTTGTATATATGGGTAAACATTCATTTGAAAAAGATAACATTACTCCCCTTTCATTAAAAACACAAGACCCATCAATTTTAAATCCTTAAATATTGGGTCTTTTGTGATCCTCATCATGGATATACTAGAATGGTATTTTTGACTTAACGAATCTACCACCTTGTTTGATGTGATATGGTGATGATATATTGAGAAGTTTTGATCATTAATCAACTCCAACTATCTTCTTTGTTGCATATTCAGTTCCATTTGTGTGGAAATATAATTTAATCTTTTATGATCTGTATAAATATTACACCTTTGAACATAAAAGATAATGCCTCAAATTTTTTAATGCAATGATTACCATAGCTAACTCCAATTCTTGAGTTGGCTAATTTTTCATATATATTTTTAATTATCATGAGGATTAAGATATCACCATATCATTTGGAAAGAGAACACACCCTAGATCCTTCTTGGATGCATCAATATAGATCTAAAACTATTCTCCACTTAAAGGTTGTTCAAGCATCGGTGCACCGACTAACCATCTTTTTATAACATTGCAATTCTCTTCACATTCCTCCATCCAAATGAGTCCAACTCCTTTCCAAGTAAACATGATGAGTGTATTAGATAATAATGAAAAAATATTTCATAGAACATCAAAAATATCCATCCAACCAATGAAATATTCAGATCTCAATTACTGTTTTTGGTCTCGACCATCATTCAATAACTTCGATTTTTTTGGATCGGCTGATATCCCCTAATTTGAGATAGTGTGACACAAAATCATAATATTTTGATGAAAAAATTCACACTTGGTGTATTTGGCACAAAGCTTATCATTTCACAGGGTCTAAAATACAATTCTCAAGTGATCTCCATGTTCTTCCTTTCTCTTTGAATAGAAAAATATATCATCTATAAAGACTACCAATAACTGATGAAGATATTCTCTAATGACTCTATTACATAGATCCATGAAGATACCAGGGCCATTATTAAGACAAAATGCAATACCTATAAATTCATATTTTCATTACCTTGAATGGAACGTCATCTTTAGTATATCCCTCTTTTGACCCTTAATTGATGATATCATGAATGAAGACCAATCATGGAAACATATTGTGCTCTATGCAGTTGGTCAAATTATTTATCAATGCGTGGGAGATGATATTTATTCTTGATAGTGATCTTTTTATGTTCTGTATAATCAATGTTGAGTCTCATTGATCCATCCTTCTTCATAAAAAATATAACAAGTGATCCACAAGGTGATGAAAAAGGGTGTATGAATCCCTTATCAAAACTATCTTGGAGTTGCTTCTTAAATTCCTACAACATAATTGTGTCCATTCAATAAGGTTTCTTTGAAATATACATTGAACTTAGAATAAGTTCTTTTATAAACTAAACCTCACGTTTTGGTAGAATACCTAGAAATTTCTCTAGAAATACATCACAAAAATCCCATACAATGGGTGTATTCTTAATAATGAGTTTATCGCCTACCATTTTAGTTAAATAACCTTCATTTATTGGAATCAAGACCCATAAGATGGATAAAATTTGTACTGGAAGGTTATATTCATCCATGCATCAATAAATGAATGTAGATTGCTCTGGAATATGAAATGTTACTTCCATTATTTGGTAATTGATATGAGAACCATATAACTACAGACTATTCATTACATGAATCACATCAATTTTTACTATAGGAAATATCACATGGTTTGTTGGAACCACTTTCACACAAACATCAATTGGAGAAGAATTGTAAACTTTTAAAGTGACTGTTGTGCCATTAGGAGTTGTTACAGCTAACTCAAAATCTAATTATTGATGTAATGTGGAGATACCATTAGAAAATTATTTATAAATAATAAATTAGTTGGATCCAGAATCAAATAAAAAAAAATTCAACATTAGAGTGGATGGTTAGTGTTCTTTTCAACAATTCATTATCGTACTCTACATCACTGATATTAATTGCTTGTGACTTTTCTTTGTCTTTGACCATAAGTGTTTGTTGTCTTCGATCATCATTAATTACCCTTGGATTAGGGAATTTATTTTCATAATGACCCATTTCCTTGAAATTGTATCATTGAAGTGTAAGAGGTGCATTCAATGTACCATTTTCATTGTTTGCAACATTAGACATATTTTTCCCATCACTTCGTCATTCTATTTTCCAATGTCATTATTTTTTCCACTTAAATCATTTACTTGTAAAAAAAATTTAACTACATCCATGTTTCTTTCCTCATATTGATAAGAAGGGAAAAATAATATTATTTCTAAATTGGTATTTTGATTTTCCTTTGAATTTAAATTTCCTCTTCATATCAAACACATATGACTGATGAGTTACTCCAATCTTAAACTAAACCTTGAGCGCATAACGAACAATTTCATCATATATATTGATGTCCCTAATCGATAATTCCCTTCAAAGAAATGATTTTATACCACTTAATAGTCGATTGATATTACTCATAGATTGTATAACAATTCAAAAACTATGTGTTTCATGTCTTGTAAAATTTTATTCTTTTGTACAAATTGATTCATCATCCTTTTTCTTCAGTTCAAGAAACTCCTTCTCTATCTTATTTCATATAATAAAAGTGAAGAACATATTGAGAAATAAATTTTTCAACTCGTCCCAGTCCATGGACTCAATTTCATATACTGTCCTCTTATACTTGAAATGATTCCTCCATTGATCAGATTTTACTTCTAAAAAATATACCTCTAAGATGAATTTATCATTTTCAGAACATTATACAATTGAAAATATATTTTCAATGGTACTACTGCATTATTCATCCACAACATGATTAAATGAATTGCTGAATGAAGGTGGACGATTACTCATGAATGATTAAATATAGTTTTTCTCCTTCTTTTTCATGTTAGGAAGGTCAGAATGATTCATAGCTTGAGAAATTTGGGTGATCATGGATATAATAATTTTCTTTCCAGCTCCCATAACAGTTGGTTTGTCAGGGGTACAATCATTGAATTTCCCAGTGTATTCGTTATTAATGTAGTTTCGTCGGGTTCCATCCACTAACTGAAACCAAAAAGCATTGTGTGATAGACACTAATTATAATAAAAAAACCACATAATCAAGAATACAATTTCAATTATGAAAACTTTAGTTTTTTTCATCGATTATTCATGTTGATTTCTAAAAAACTAGGATTGTTTCCTATACTTAGACATATCCTTAGGATTCTTACTAAGACATCATAGTTTCCAAAGGTTAACTATAACTTTACTCTGATACCAACTATAAAGATCCATATATTACATACAATGTTATTACATTAGAAATTATGTATATGTATTACAAAATATAACAATACCAATTTTGGACTGTGTGGGTATTGTGTATTTAGAAACTATGATACATAAACAACTAGTTCATAAAACAACTATATTGTTCCCATTTATTTCGGCCTAAAAATAAATCTTTTTGGAATATCATATTTAATAACCTTCTTCCTGACTTGGGGAAAAGAAACATAAAATAGGGTGATCTCAAATTCTTAGTAAGGGTAAAAAATGAAATATCAATCAATTCATAGTCATAAAATCTTAACATTTGAAAATATTATCCTACGTAAGAGATCATAATATAATGTCATGGGTAAATAAAAGAAGTGAAATTTAATCCCAACAATCAAAACATAAGATATGAATCATTATGGAATAAATAGATAATCATTTAAAATCATTTTATATTAGTCAAGGCTCATTACCAAGACCATTATAGTGGACACAGACAATTACTGAACCGAGTTATCTCCTCATTCCAGCCACGTATCAGTAATCCAGATTAACTCACCATTCCTTCCATGTCTATCTCATGAGATATAAATAATTACCCAATTCATTGGTGGGATAAATTGGTCCCACCCATATTATAATTAAACCATTCTTATGTGATCAACAAAAACCAAAATCATACATTGTTGTGTAACCCATGCGATTTAATTGGATTCTTAAACATCATGTCATCATAACATAATCAATATTAGATAAAAGGAATTCATAAAAGTAATTACATCATAACATAATCAAATCAATTTATTGTATAGAAACATTACCCTATATCATCTTAGTTATAAAATAATTTCGATAAAAATCTTGAACAATTTTCTTGGAGAAAATATCCATTCTTCATTAAAAAACATTTTTTTCTCAATATGTCATGAAATTTTAAAAATATAAGTTAAATGAAAATAAACACAAAAACTGGTAAAGGATGCCTCATGGAAATAATTTTGTATGAAAGGGATAAAATCTCTTCATTATGTATAAGTTAAAAAAACATTATCCTTGTACTTTTTCCTGAAAGGTCATAAAGTACCTCGTATGGTAGAAAAAAATGATTCTTTCCAAACAATGTAATAAAAGTAAAAATGTGTAAAAATTAATTTAAACATACATAAAATAATAGAAAAAAAATGAGAATATTGTTAGAAAACATGTACTTGGGAGATAAGTATAACCCCGATAAATACTTACAAATAAACAATCTTTGATAAAAACTGGCTTAAAAAATTATACCTTAACGTAGGTCTAATATGCTTTATAATTCTACAAACCTCATGTATAATGGTTTAAATAATGTTATGGATGTATTCCATAACCATAACAATTTTTATGATAAAATTTGTGATCCTATTTTTATCTGTTTGTTAGTAACATTTCATTGTTACTTGTTATTTGGGTATTAACTATGTTTGTTTTACATATGTTTTGTCAGATAAGTTATTCATCCTATCTTTAGGTATTAATTATATCATTTATAGAATGATATTAGTATAATATATATCATATTTATTGATTCAATTCGTTTATATAATCATAGTATAATTATGATCATGTTTAGCAAATCACATCGTAGTGTGGATATGGTAAGATTCATGTACGTATGAGTTACAATATCACTCCCATAATTATAGAATGGTATTAAAGTGGATGGTGTATAGTATCTCAGAATTAGTATATTGTTATATTATTCATATATTGGTTTCATTTACACCATTATACATATCCATGTAAGGTGGTGGTGAAAAAAAAAATTATACCACGACCTAGAGATGGTAAGCCATACGTACGCACGTACGATGATTTTTTTGGATGGAAAAAGGTGATATTGGGTTATTTCATATTTATAATAGCACAATAGTATATTAGGGATAAATATGTTATTATTTTATAATTAAAAAACCAAATAAAAGAATGTATAAGAAGAAATAAACTTGAAAGTATCAGTAGAAGAGATTACCTCTTCCTTGGTATGCCTCCTTTTAATTCCCAATTTGGGCCCTACAGTTGGTATTTTGAGAGGACCATCACCTCACGAATGTTACTAGAGTATTTTGAATGTTAAATTTATATGGTTTTTCCATGAATGAATGCTCAAAATGTATTGGATTATATAGGGATGAGGTTGCATTTTATAAGAGAGGAGAGGGGAACTTTTGGAAACTATCAAAAATATTAATTTATAAAAAAATCAAACCCTACCCAAAATCCTCCCAAGTGTCCCTAATAAAAATATTATAAGAGAAAAGGTATAAATCCCATAAAAAAATAAATTTTGGACAACTTATTGTGTTAATTTAAACCTTATCCTTTTAATTGAACATTTGTTATTCTATTAAATTTTAATTTTGGTAATGACATTCTAAATAGTTAATGGTAATGAATTTTTATTTATGTTTTTTTAATTGACCATAAATGGATACTTTATTAAATTTTCAAACTTATAATTATAAAATTGTAATTTTTATATATTTATATTATTTTTTAATAATTTAATAAAATTTTGTGTTTATAAGATGTAAATAGGGTCATATTTGAGAATTTTCATTTATTAGACTTTAAATAAAATTCACACTGATAAAAATTCGAAATAAAAATATTAAATACACTCCTAAAATGTCATATTTACCTATAATATTTCTACAAAACAGCAATTAGATCATATTATATTTCTTTTAATATTTATAAAAATATTTATCTCATATTTTTATTAATAAAATAATATCTACATCAATATTGTGTCATCATTAATTGTAATTTAATAATCACAAAAAATTATAAATTAATTTTTATGATGTAGGAAATTATTTTAAATTTAAAGGGACTACCTATTGATGATTTTGTCTCCTATTTTCCATATATTCTGAGTAATACACTTATATATAAAAAATATTTTAAAATTTTGTCCATTTTATTAGTTTTTATTACATTAATGTCATTTTCATAGGTATGTGGAAACAAAGGGATTCCATTTTGAAAAATAGATGATAAGTGTCTAAATTAATCATCCAATAGTATTTTTAAAAGATTTAATCTAATTTAATAATATAATGTTTTTCCTTAATTACCTTATTCAGCTTTAAACATGGTAATATTTTTTTTTCCAAAGTTACTATTCAAAATGCCAAAAAATAAAAGTATCCTATTTACATAATTTAGACCTAATGAATCAAAATTTTGAATCGGTTTTTAAAAATTCTAATTATAGAATATTTATTAATTAATACAAAATTAATCATTTTGTTGAGAAAATGGGTTTTAAATGTTAGAACATTGTAAAAGATTGAAATGTTTTTACCTACGATTTCAATGTAAAATTAATGATAATTACATGGATTATATAAAACTATACAAATATATTCTATTTTTACATTAACACTATTAAATATAATAATTTAACCATATAAATTATCACAATGAAAAAAGTTATATTTTATTAAAATATAGCATATTTTTACTATTAATTAAAATATAAATGTTATTAGAAAAATATAAAAAATTAATCAAAAGTAAATTTCTATACACTACTTCATAAATAAAAATTTCTGTTGTCAAATGAAATTTATTAATGTGTATGGATATTAATTTAAATTGGGATATATATTCAAAGGTGTCATATTATCCCTCTTAAAATGAAATACATCAAATACAATTTTATTCTTAAACTTTGACTAAAATAACCATTGAATGAATATAAAAAATATTTTACTAATTAAATAACACACAAACATATAAATCTTATTCATTTCCTCAAAAAATGTAATTCACCCTAAAATAAAAATATCTAATTGATTTATATTTTCCATGATGTATTTTCATAAGGATTTTATAATTATTCTAACTAATCTATCAACTAGGATATAACAATAATTTTATATTAAGGGAATCACGATGTTTGTTTAAAATCACTATTGTGTGAAGAAAAAGATAATTAAGAATAAAAATTAATTAAATATTTAATAAAAACATATAGTCTTTACATTGTACCCCCCTTAAATTGAATTTCTACCTTGAAATTTGTCACTTGGAAACAAATAGATGGAGATACCTATCCTTCATCATATCCTAAAGTTATCATGTAGCTTATTAAAATTGGTGGTTCCACCCTAAAACTATAACAATGTGAGTGTTCTTTTTTTGTAGAACTTTTTCGCTACGATCCAGAATCTCTATTAGTTGTTCTTCATAAGAATGATCTTGCTCCAATGGTATGACTTTTAAGCTTTGAACATGTAATGGATCTGGTATGTACATCCTCGGGAGATATACATGGAACCAATAATGAACATGAAAGATATTCGGTGGAATTTCTAATCGGTTGGATACCTTCCCAACAAGATCATAAATTTATAATGCACTAATATACCTAGGGATCGACCTGTACTATTTTCCCAATAACATTACTCTCTTCCATTTAGATATTCGTAAGAACACCTTATTACTATCTTGAAACTCTACGTCTTTTCTTCACCCGTCAGGATAACTTTTTTGTTGACTCTAATCTACTCTTATGTGTTGCTGAATAGATATATCTTTTTCATCTATTCCATCAACAAGATCATGTACTAATAGCATTATTTTCAAAACCAAATCCCATAGAGTTGGAGTTATGCATTTTTAATATAGTGGGCATCATAAGGATCCATATGAATATAGGATTCCCAACAATTATTATAAAAAAATCCACCAATGGTAGGCATTTATCCTAGACAAATTTTATATCCATAGAGGAATCCATAAACATTTCCTCAAAAGTTATAATTGTCCTCTCCAACTGACTGTCTTTCTGAGGATGATAAGCAGTGTTAAAACAGAACTCTATATCTAGAGAATTATTATGTATTACCCAACAAATTTAGGTAAATCTTAGATCCCAATCAAATATAATGGAAAGTGGTAATCCATGAAATCTTAAAACATTAATTACATATATCATGGGAAGATGATTAAGAGAGAAATCCTCTCTAATAGTAATGAAGTGTGTCGACTTCATCAAACAATCAAATATAACCCAGATAACATTATTTCCATTGGATGTTTTGGGAAGTCAAATTACAAAGTACATAGTGATGTTTTTATGTTTTCATTCCAGTATAGTTAATGTTTGTGAGCTACCCTTAGACTACTTTATTTCTACCATAACATTTTAAAAAATGAATGTTCAAGAGCCATATTCTGCAACATATTTTTTCAGGCAATCCCACCATAAGTACTCTATCAGGTCACTATTCAACATTGTTCATCTAGGGTGAATTGAGAATGAGGAACTATAATACTCATCCAATAATTCATTATTTAATTCTGGTATGGGAGGAATACAAATATGGTTCTAGAAGCTTATTATTTCATCACAATCAAGGTGTAATTATGGTACATTTCTTACCATCATTTGTAACTCTTTATCTTCCTTCTATTTCACATTAATATTCACTTGTATAGATGGTTAAACATTCATTTCATAAATAAAATATTTCTACCCTTCCACAAAAACTTCAAGATCTATATTTTGTAAATCCATACATATTGGATCTTTTGGGATCCTCATCATGGAAAAGCTATCATGGTTTTTTCGACTTAAACCTTATGCCAACTTGTTCTCTTCCCTAGGGTGATAATGTGTTGAGAATTATTACTCTTTAAGAAACTCCAGCTATATTCATTGGCATATATTTAATTCTTTTTTATTGTGAAAATATACATTAATCATTTATGATCGATTTAAATGTCATACCGTTCACATTAAAAGATAATGACTTTATATTTTTAATGAAAATATTACCATAACTGACCTCAAATCATGAGTAGAGTAATTTATCTATTGGATTTTCATCAATCATGAGGCATAATATATAACCATATCATTTTTCATAGGAACACACCCCCACCCCTTCTTGGATGCATCACTATAGATCAAAAACCTTTCTCCACTAAAAGGAAGTGTGAGAACAGGTGCACTGACTGACATTCATTTTAGATATTTGAAATTCTCTTCACATTCCTCCATCCAAATGAACTAAAATACTTTTTGAGTCAACATTCTGAGTAGATTAGATAATTGTGAAAAATAATTCATCAAACATCAAAAATATCCATCCAACCCAATAAATATTCAGATCTCAGTTAATGTTGTTGGTCTTGACTATCTTTTAATAACCTCTATTTTTCATGGATCCACATATATCCCCTCTATTGAGATTATTTGACCAAACAACACGTTTTGAATACAAAAACCACCCTTGGTAAATTTGGAATAAATATTATCCTTTCTCAGGGTCATCAATATAATTATCAAGTGATCCTTATATTCTTCCATTCTCTTTTAATAGAACGAATATCATCTGTTAATACTATCAAAAACTGATCAATATAGTCTCTAAATACTCCATTCATTAGATACATAATGATAGAAGAGGAATTAGTAATACTAAATGGAATCACTATTAATTCATAGAGTCCATACCATGTACGAAATGTTGTCTTCGGTATATCCTCGATTTGACCATTAATTGATGATATACTAAATGAAGATCAATCTTGGAAATTTTTTGATCTTCATATAGTTGTTCAAATTAGTCCTCAATGTGTGTAAGAGGATATTTTTTATTGATAATCATACATTTATGTCCTCGATAATCAATGTTGAGTTGCACTGAACCATTTTTCTTCTTAACAAATTGAAGAAGTTCACCCCAATGTGATGCACTAGGTTGTCTGGGTCCTTTGTCAAGATTATCTTTGATTTGATTATTCAATTCCTGAAACTAAAATGGGGGCCATGTTATAAGGTGTATATGAAATAAGCATAGATCTCGGTATGAGTTCAATTGAAAACTCAACATCACATTGTCATGGAAGACGTTGAAATTAATCCAAAACGACATCATCAAAATCCTATATAATTTGTTTATTCTTATCCGTGAGTGTCTCGCCAACCATTTGAGATAAATAACCATCATTTATTGGAATGAAGACCCATAAGATAGAATAAATTTATAATGGAAGGTTATTTTCATCATTTTATAGTCCGATGATCATATATTGATATAGAATATGAATTGGTACTTACATTATTTGTAAATTGATTTGATCTCCAAATAAAGGAAGGAAATACATTCCAAGAATCACATCAAATTTCACTATAGGAAGGATCACAAGATATCCCAGAAGTACATTTCCAAAAACATCAATTAATGAAGAATTGTAAACATTTTATGTGACTATTGTGCCATTAGTAGTTGTTACATCTAACTCATCATCTAATTGTTTAGGTAATATGTAGATACACTTATATTATTATTTGGAAATAAAAGAGAGTGTGGATCCAAAATCAAAAAAAACATTTTCTACTTTATAGTGGATGGTATGTGTTTCTTTCACCACTACAATATCGTACTCCACATCAGTGATAGTAATTTCATGTGATGTTTCTTTTTCACTGGCCTTAAGAGTTTATTTACAGAGATTATCATAAATAACCCTTGGATTATGGAATTGATTAGAATAATTCCCCATTTCCTTGAACTTGTATCATTGATGTGTAGGATGTGAATTCAGTGTATCCTTTTCTTTGTTCACATCAGTAGATATATTTTCCCATCACATCAGCATTCAATTTCTCGATGTCCTTATTTTTCCCACTTAAAACATTTACCTATACCTTTAAGGACATTCCCTCTATGTTTAATTCCACACATTGATCATAAGGGAAAACTTGTATTGTTTTTAGTTTGCTCTTTATATTTTTCTTCGAATTCCATTTTTCTCTTCTTATAAAACCCATATGACAGATCAGTTACTCCAATATCCATCTCAACCATGAAATCACATCAAACAATTTACTCATATCTATAGAATTCCCTTATGTATAATGCACTTTTTAGATTTAGTTTTTTCCACTAAAGAATCTATCGATCTTACTCTAAAGTTGTATAACAATTCTGGAAGCATACCTTGAAATTCATGTAAAGTTTTTTATGTAAGGTCTAATGGATTCATCATCCTTTTTCTTCAAAACAAGAAAATACATCTCCATATTTTATCGAATAAAAAGAGAGAAGTACTTATTGAAAAATATGTTCTTGAACATGTCCCATTCCATGGACTCAATTTCATATATTTCCATCATAATATTGATAAGATTAAACCATTGATCATCTTCACCTTATAAACGATATAATGCTAAAATAACATTATTATGTTCAGAAAATTGTTGGACTAAAAATATATTTTCATTGGTATTGTCTCACTGTACAACCATTAATAGATCAGAAGAACCACTAAATGAAGTTGGATGCTACCTCATGAAGAATTAAACAGATTTTTGCTCCCAACTTTTATCATTTGGAAGTCATGCATGATTAATAGCATGAGAAATTTATTTTGGCATGGATACAATATTATTAATTCTAGCTTCCTTAACATTTAGTTTTTTAGGGGGACAATTATTGCATTTCCCATTACATTCAGCATTGATGTGGTTCCATCTTGTTCTAGCCACTGACTAAAACCAATAATAATTATGTGGGAAACAATTATTATAATAATAACCCCACATAATCAGGAATGAAATTTCAAATTAAGAAACATTATGTTTTATCTTCAATTACTCCTGGTGATTTATAGAACACTATGATCGAATCATATTCTTAGATATATCCTTAGGATTCAAACAAATGCTTTCACATACTAGCATCCAAAGGATAACTATATCATTCCTCTGATATAAAAAATAATGACCCATACATTACAAACATTGTAATTACAACATAATTTATGTATATGTATTATAACATATAAGGAAGACAGGTCCATTTAGGTATAGTGTCATTAGAAACTGGGAAAGGAATCATAAAAAACTGGTTTATAATATATCTACATTGTATCCTATTTATAATATCATAACTAGAATAATTTTTGGAATATATTATTTAATACCCTTGTTCATTACTTGGGGAAAAGGAACATACAAATGTGTGAGCTCAAATGCTCAGTTGGGGTAAAATAAAGAAATTTCTATCATAACATATTTATAAAAACATAACATTTGAAAATCATATCTTGTATAAGAGATCATAATATCATTCCATGTGATAAATCATAGAAGTAAAATGTAATAACAATAATCAAAAAATAAGACACAAATTTTTATGGAATAGACAAATAGACATAGAAAATCATTTCATATTAGTCAAGGGTCATTTCCATTACCATCATAGAAGACAAATTCCATTACTGAACTGAGTTCACTTCTCGTTATTTTACTGAATCATAGAACTAGATTAACTTGTTCTACCAGTCATGTCTATCTCATGAGATATAAATCCTTAACCAATGAATTGGAGGGAGATATATGTCCCACCAATCTCATATTGTAACCATTCTTATGTGTTCCAAAAAAAATTAATCATACATCATGGCGTATCCCAAGTAATAAAATGAGATTCATAAAAATCATGTCATCATAACATAGTCCATATAAGATCAAAAGAAATAATAAAAATAATTCCATAATAAGGAAATAAATTAAATTTAAGGGATAGAAACATAACAAACTATCATCTTAAATGCAAAATAATTTTGATAAAACACTTGGAAACAATTCTTGGGGAAAATATTCTTTCTTATACAAAAAAACATTTTCTTTTCTCAATATGTAATGAAATTTAAGAGAAAAGAAGATAATTGAAATTAATATTGAAAACATGTAAATTAAGCTTCATGGAAATACTGCTTTATAAATATGTAAATATCCATTCATGTTGTATATGTTAAAAAACATTCTCCACGTACTTCTTTCAGAAAATTCAAAAAGTATCTCGTATGGTATATAAATGAATTATTCCTTCCAAAACATGTAGTAAAATTAATAATGGGTATAAATGACTTTGAAAAAACATATAATAATGTTACAAATTTAATGATAATATTCTTATAAAACATTTAATTGTATGATAAATATTACTCCAGTTAATATTTGCGAATTTAAAAACATTGATATAAACAAGATTGGAAAATTTATCCCTTACCTTAGGTCTGATATACATTGTATATAACCTAAAATTTTGGATAAGGATTTATATAATGTTACAGAATTATTACAGAATCATAAAACATTAATGATACCATTTATGATTATATTTTCATCTGTTTATTAGTAACATTTCATTGATACTCATTATTCAGGTATGAACTGCTTTATGTTCTAATGTATGTTTTGTTAGATATGTTCTTATTAGTATCTCTGGGATATATTTCTATCATTTACATAATTTTATTAGTATAATATATATTATATTATTTCATTCAATACATTTATATAATCATGGTTTATAAAATTTCATGTAGAACGAATCACAACGCACCGTGGAGACGGTAATCCATACGTACGTACGAGGGGTGATATCATTCCCATATTTGTTTAATGGAATTGAAGTAGATGGTTTATAGTATCCCATAATTATTATAATGTTATATTATTCATATATATTTAATATTTACCCAATTATACCCATCCATGTAAGGTGTTGGTAAAAAAATATTACACCACAACATGGAGATGATAAACTATACGCATGCACACGCAGTGATTTCCTTGTTTTTTTAGGATGGATAAAAGTTGAAATAATGTTGTTTCATATTTATAATTTTGTATCAATATATTATTTATACTGATGTTATTATTTTATAATGAAAAAATTAAATAAGTGAAATTAGATGAAGGAAGAAACTTGAATGAATCCGTAGAAGAGATTACCTCTTCCTTGATGTGCCTATTTTGAATATGAACTAAGAGCACCAGAGTTGGACTTTTTAGAGGACCAAAATCTCCAGAATTATACTAGGGATGTTGATAAGATTAATGGGAATGTTTTTGTTGAGATTGGAGTCTCAAAATAGAGTGAAGTGAAGAGTTAAGAGGTTCCCTTTTATAAGAGAGGAGAGGGGCACTATAGGAAACTCTAAAAAATATTTATTTATAATAAAATAAAAACCTTCCAAAATAATCATAAAATTTTCACTGTTTTTAAAATTAGATGATATAGGATTTTATACCATCAACCAATAAATTTTTGACAACTTCTTTTGTCAATTTATTCATTATATTATAAATTGACCCATAGACATTATATTAAATTTTAATTTTGGTAATAACATACTAAATAATTAATTTTAATAAATATTTACTTATGTGGTTTTAATTTACCACAAATTGATACTTTATGACATTTTAGACCATATAATTATCAATTTTTAATTTTTAAAGTTTTTTTGGATTTTTAAATAATTTAATAAAATGTTATGTTTATAAAATATCAGTTTGTCAACTTTGACATTATCAATTTAATAGAGTTTAAATAAAATTCAAACTTAATATTAATTAAAAAAATTTAATACACTCCAAAAATATCATAGTTACCTAAATTGTTTTTGAATAAAATTAATTTGTTCATATGATATTTCGTTTAATATTTTAAAAATATTTATTTGATATTTAAATTAATAAAAAATTATATACATCACTATTCTGTCATCATTAATGGTAATTATATAATATCTAAAAATTATAAATAAATTACTATGATGTAGGTAGTAACATTATATTTCCAGAGACTATCTATAGTCGATTTTATCTCTTATTTATCCATATATTATGATTAATAAACTAATATAAAAAGGGATTGTGGCATTTTGTCCATTTCATTAGTTTTTATTTAATTCATGTCATTTTAATAGGATTGTGTAAATAAATTAATTATTTTCAAAATATATATGATATTAGTCAAAATTAATCATCCAATAGGATTTTTATTGGTATTAAGATAATTTTATGATATTATTTTTACCCTTAATTACATGATTCACCATTAACCATGGTGATAAAAACAATTACAAATGTTATAATTCAAAATGAACAAAAAAGAAATTATCCTTGTAAAAAATTTTGTATTAATTATTCCAAATATTAAACATTTTTAAAAAATTAAAAACACAGAAGTTGTAATAATTAATTTAAAATTAAAATTGTTGTTTGGAAAATGGGATTTAAAATTTTAAACATTTAAAATGATTAAAATGTTTTACCTATAAATTCAATGTAAAATAAATCATAATGAAATAAATTTTATAAAATGGTTAAAATATATTCTATTTAAACTTTAAAACCATTAAATATTATAATGTTACCATGTAAATTATCCCAATTAAAAAAATTATTTAAATATTGAGTATTTTTATTATTCATCAAAATATGAAATTATTCAGAAAAATATCAAAAATTTATCCAAAGTATATTTTTATAAGCCCCTTCAAAATAACATGTTTATTTTGTCCAATATTTTTTTTTATATGTATTGAAATTTATTTAAAATAGTTTCTCCATTCAAATGTGTCAAATTAACCTTTATAAAAAAACATCAACTAGGGTTTTATTCATAACCTATTAATAAAACACCCATTGAATGAATTTCAAACATACATTATTAAGTACATAAACCATATATATCTTATTAATTTCATTACCAAAATTAATTCACGCTAAAATACAAATCTCTAATTCGTTGAAATTTTTAATGATTCATTTTAATAACTTAGTTATAATTATTCTCGCTAACCTAATTACTAGGATATAACGGTAATTTTATATTTAAGGAATCTCTCAGTTTTTAAAGATCAGGATTGCATGAAAAAAAATTTACTGAAGAATAAATTTTTTTTAATCATTTCATAAAAACATACAGCCATTAAAATAACTATCTCTTGATCAAATAATTATAGTACATATAATATATTATCAATTGTACTAATAAATTTTCCCTAACTGGGGTGCAATAAAACCCACTGAAATTGGTATGTCTGTTTTGTATAAATAAAATTACTAATACATATTCTTTCATGGTAGAAGGTGAATGTTCCACATAATTAATTTTATTATTCTTAACTTCATTCACTTGTTCAAGTATATTCTGGATGTTATCAACACTCGATCTCATAATAATAGGAATATCAATGGTAAAATCATTACATTCCCCATAACATTGGATTTTGGATAGTTTATCCTATATAAAATAAATTATTATTATAATGTAAAATTTAGGATGATAATATTCAACTTTATAAGAATTCAGAGAGTAAAAAACAAACACAGAAGGAATAAATTTTAAAGGAAATGTATATCCTACCATGTGAATTTCAATGTTTTAATGATGGTTCTTCATGTTCTATTATCTATTGAGTTATCTAACCTGATCTCTAAAAATAATTATTCATTTATTTGATACCAACTATCGAAAAATTAATTACATATATATATTATTACATTTTTTTTAATAAAAACCATAAAACCATGAATTCTATAGGCCTACATCTTTAATAGATTAGATACATAAAATGTATCATCATTATAATCTTTAAAATGTGACCGTAAATCCATTTAAACATATATTTATACATAAAATACCATGGGTAAATACATAGAGAAAATGATAGGCTATAAATCCCACTATGGTAATAAAGATGATCATGATGTATAACATATGAGTTAAGTTCCACAACACAATTTCATAAAACATGGGGATCATAAATAAAATCCCAATAAATAAATGAATAAAGAATATGATATCCTAATATCATGTTATCATTTAAATTCAAAAGCAATATAAAACATGAAATCATATATAGAACCCAAGGTTCACTAACACAAAAAATATCATAGTACTCTAGGCTTACTACCGATTACCCAAACACGGTCTCTCATAAGATGAAGACATTACCCAGTAAATTAGGGTGGATGTATTCTGACCCAACCCATAATATATAAATATTTACAATAATATAAATCTCACATGATGAAATTATACATAATGTATAATCATAATAAAATACCCCTGATAACGAAATATGTTACATAACCATGTTTTAAAACATAAAAAAGAGATATATCAAAATAAATTATGATAATTATACAGAATTAAGGATTTATATATAAAATTTTTAATCAATAAATATTGGTCAAAATTATAGTACTCAATTTTTGAAATGATCATGATAAAGGGGTGAAAAGGTAGGTTACATAGTCAATCCTATAAATAATGTTTTAATAATTGATCAATGAACCTAGGAATGAAATATAAGGATATGATTTCTTAAGAAAATGTACTATAATTTTTTTACATAAAATAAAGGGACATTTATAAATCACATATGATTATACATTTTAAATTTTTTTACATGAAATAAAATAGGAAATAGGAATATTCCCTTTAATAGGGGTTTTTTAAAAGAGAGGGTTTGGAAGGGGACATGAAAAACATTTATATCACTAGAAAATAAAGGTAAAATAACCTATGTTCATATATATAGAACTTGTGTATATGATATTTAATAATTAGATTATTATAATAATGAGAATGAGATGTAAATAGAAATAATTTCTAACTTAAATAATGAAGAGGCTGATTTAGGAATTCCCTACCATTGAGTATTGACACAGTAGTGTCTTATTTTACCCACCTACATAACCTAATTAAATTTATCAATTCCTTAATACAGAAAATTATAACTGTATACATTATCTACAAGGACCAATCCATAATCATTACATTACCTTGAGTTGACTCAATAATGTTACTTTACATCAAATTGAGAATCTTTTCTAATATATATCATTAGAGAATTATGCCATAATGAATACATAAAAAACATTACAAATAAAAAGTGTATACTTGAAACAGTATCCATTTCTCCATAAAACAAAAAATATATAAAAAGAAACATGGTTTCATTTCTTGTTAAATCGTATCTTTTATTTAATCCTATCATTGTTTCTATTATTCATTAATACATATGATAAACATTTAAATTCATATGATAAGAATAAAAAAATTAGTAATGGGTACATTAATAATGAAAATTGTAATTCTTGTGAAAACATGTAAACCATGAATACGTTACTATAAAGTAATACTTTTCATGTTTAAGAAGTAGTGAAATACACTTCACTGTATATAAGAACATTGAAATCCATTTTTTGTAATAAAATTATTAACATAATACCCATAGAATGTTATATATAATGTATAAAGGTATCTTAGGATATAAACATCATTAAATGGAATTACCATATGGTTGACTTCCACCCATATTACTAAATGGAATATCCATATTATAGACTTACATACCGAATCCATTGGAATAATAAATAAATACATAAAAACCAGTTTAAGAACATATATGATCAATAAAAGGTTTAAGAATAATAAATATTTAAAACATTTAAAACGATGTTTTAGTAAATGAGTCCCTTACCACAGGAGAAACACATAAATAAAAATAATTACGGTATAAGTTTAAATAAAACATTAAATATAATGAGAATATAAAAATTTCATGCTATAACATGTGAAAAGGGATTCATATACACCTTATAGGATTATAAAGGTTCATAACATCAAGATATTCCTCAATGAAAGGAGATTGAGACGAAGTCTTTTACAAAGAGCATATAATAAGATTAAAGATATATCAATGATATAATTATGTGTGAAAAAATAGAAATACCCAATATATGTTGATATTAAGTGTAATAAAATTATAGTTCATCCGCTCATATTCTTGGGAAAACAAAATCATTGACATGAATATTTAAATCAATGAATGGAGATTGAGATAAGATTTCCCTTACTTTGAGGTTTACTTGTCACGAGCATTATTTATCATCATGAATAATAAAATTTTGTGAAATTATAATTTTATAAAAAATTCATGTTTTTTCCTTTATATTACTTTTTACCATGTTGTATAAAAAGTTAATTATTTGAGTTCATGTTAGATGTTTTGTCGATATTATGTAGTTGAGTCGAAAATGATCATGATATAATGTAATTTTCCATGTTGTAATCATTACATAATATATAGAACATTATTAATCAATTAGTATTCACAATTAATCATTAATCAAACATTTTAAATTATACCATTAATTATGTTTCTGAAAAGGATCAATTTTATAATCAATGAGACTATAGGTCGTACTTACGCATGAGTAATGTTTCCCTTTTTCAGTGATCATTATGGAAATACGATAAATATCATTTAATCATTCAATAATGATCATGATATTATTAAAATAATATAAATAATTTTGATATAATTATATATATCATACAATTTATGTAATTTATCAAAATGAGTCACACTGCTTCTTAGAGGTGATTGTTCACTCGTATGAACAAACGACATTATTATTTATATGGACATGGAAGTAAGAAATTAATTGATATGTCATTATTTTATAATTATTAATATATAATGAATATCATGTATGAAAATTAATTACATTATTATAATCATTAATGAGAGACAATTATGGAAAAATAATTAGACTAGTGCAAGGAGATGTTAGTTCACACATATGCACGAACGAGAAATTCATTTCTCATTTAATAGAAGTGGATATAGATTTAGGTAAAGATATAAAAAACAATAAAAACTCAATATATTAATGATATTGGAGCTATTATCTCATCATGGTTGGAGGATATTTAAAGGAAGTGGAAGAGGAAATAATATTGAAACACATAAAGAAAAAAGATAAATCTTCTTGAGTTTATCACCATTGAAAAACACCATAAAACCTATAAGAAATGTGTTATTTGTAAATGAAGAAATTATGAATGTTGGTATTGATTATAAGAAGATTTATGAAATGATTTTGGATGAAAAAATGGATTTTTAAGCGTGAACAAAACATATTTATTTCAAATATATTATTATTTTAGGTCATATCCATGTTGTCCAAGTATTATTGGATCAGTTTGGAATATTTTTTAATCCTTATCATTTTGGTTAAACCCTTATTTTATCTTTTTTTAATTCTTTCCAAGATAACTTATATTTATTATTTAGGTGTTAATTTAATTATCCTAAAATGTAAAAGGAAAAAAAGTTCCATTTATAAAATTTTATAACTTCTCCCAACCATTTGTTTGATTCTTATATTTTTACTAATTTCACAACATTTAATCAACTCTTTTATATTTTACGTTATGAATTATGTTAATTTTGACACTATTCTTACATGTCATTTTAAAAAATTCATAACAATATTATTCCTTAAATTATATATTAAATTAATAAAAAAATATCACAATAATCCAAAAAATTAATGAAATTCATCAAATATTTCAAATAATATTTATTTTAATATTTATAATATCATTTAATTGATTCCTTCATTAATAATGAAATCACTCCGTTATCAATGTGTCAAAAATAAATTTATTTATTTAATGGTTTGAAATTATAAAAAAATATAATTATATAGGAAATATTTTTATAATTATAATTATTATTTATATTTTAATATATCCTCAATATTATACCATATTAAAAAAATTATTATGAAGAATCATGTTTATAATATATTTACCTTTATTTTCAATTAAATGATTTTGTGTCATAATCACACCCAAGTGGCTTCCAAAGGCCATATTGGCACCCTAAGGGGTGTATTGGTATTCTATATCAAATCCAATAGGATTATAACATGAGTTATAGTTGATTATTATTATTATTATATTATTTTTACCATTATTTACCTGATTTACCCTTTAACCATGGTAAATAAAAAGAATTACTGGAGTTACTAATCATGATGTCCAAAAAATTAAAATGAACTATTTGCATATTTTAGACATTATTATTCCAAATATTGAATCCATTTTTACAAATTTCTAACATATAATTGGCACAAATTAATTTAAAATTTATTCCTGTTCTTAAAACAAGAATACCGGTTTTTCAAGTAAAAACCATAAAATGATTGATACGTGATTATATAACATTTCAATGTCAAAATAAAAAAAATGAAAAAAATTGTATTAAATGATAAAAACATAGTCCAATTAATCTTTAAAAAATTTTAAATGTATAATATAAATATATAAATAAATTATTTGAAAAAGGTGTTTTGAATTAAACTATAGTATTTTCATTATTCAATGAAAATATGAATTTTAATAGAAAATTTTTATAATTCAACCAATGTAGATATTAAAATCTCACTTGTATATACAATGCTTTTTTACTGATATAGAACTTATAAAGGTAAAAAATAAAATTTTAAAGGGTTATTCATCTAATGGTGGTTAAACTATCTTTTTAAAAAATATTTGACAGTTTTATGCTTAAAATTGGATTTATTATCATTTTAAGACTCAAAAATATTTTGTATGAGTGTAAAAACATTAATAAAACTTTTGTAATAATAAATTATTTATAAATTATCAGTTCCTATAATAAAATTGATAGTTGTTAAATAATATTAATTTTTAATAATTTTTCTGTACAACACAGTGTTGTGTACAACGTATGATTTTAGAGAAACTGGTTGTTGTGTTTCCAGTAATCTATCAGAGTTAGTATCCCTATTAATGTCAAAACACAATGTAATTAGTAAATATTAATATATATAAAAATTTATTATTCATTAAATACTTGATATGTTACATCCTTCTCCCCTTTTAAAAATTGTGTCAACGTATTTTTAAATTTGGGGTCGTTAACTAAGGTATGACCTTTCAAAAAAACATTTATTACTATACCACCTTGCAAAAACGATTAATAATTCATGCACATTAGAAGAATGAAAAGAATATATGAAGGTCAACTGAGATAACACATACTAGGATATCATGTAGTAAAACCTAGATGTAGAAGAAAAAAGTACCTTTATGTTCTGATGGAGAGCGATAGAAATCCTTTTTTAGGAAATAATTAATAGTAATAAAGCTATAAATATGTGATGCATTAAATGTTCTGTGAATTTATAGTTTGAAAAGTGAATAAAAAATATTTTTTAAAATTCATCTTCATATGGTTGATAATTTCATTATCTTAATAGAACAATAACATAATGGAATATACAAACATGTCATGTAAAGTTTCATATTTTAATAAATTTCTACCATAAACTCATCATGTATCTAAACAATGAGTATTCAATATTACATTGTCAGACCTAAATCACAAGAATAAAATTTTAAAAAATCACATAATCAACAATTTATTAACTACATATTCATCCTACTTTGAAATATTAACCCAAACCAATATGGTTTAGATAAAAATAATATAAGTCTCCCAAAATAATAATCTTTTATAAGGCAATGGACTACTTTTAATATCTAAAATTCCACAGTAATACACAATTTTTAACAATTACCATTTAGTAAAATAAATTTCCTTAATAATAATCTATGAAATCCAAACTATGTTTTAATACCTAAACTCAGAATAATTTAATTACATAGTCTTCTAGGAATTTTTTTAATATTTATCTTTAAATAATATCAACCACTATCAAGGTCTCATAACAAAAAAGTTACTTTCTTAAATACATTTTCACTATGATTGATTCATCATTTCTATAATTAACCTAATTCTCATAAGTCTAAAAATAAAATCATATATTCTTCAATAATATAATTCAACCATAAATCTTAAATTAAAATAACATATTATTTTAATTACCTTAATCATTTAAGGTTTTCAAAATAGCTAATGTCTTCCAAAATATCATTTATCACTTAATCCCCAAATAATATTCCAGTATCAACGTTATCCATTTCATAATTCCAATGTTCCAAAAATCAATATATTCTTATTACAAAAACCCATTTAGTCAAAATGAAAAACTATTACGAAACAGGGACTTCACATACACTAGTGGTTGGCAGTAAGGGCCAGTAGAACTTTGTTTGTGGTTTTGATTCTTGTAGTCTTATCCGACATGATGGGTTGTAACATGGACTTCATGTTTTCATTTTTATGAACTTTATAATTTTACAATAGTTCCAAACTAGATATAATATTCACAAACATAACCATAACAAATTTTATCCTCAAATTTTATCTTATTCTTTTTATTGTGCATCCCAAAAAGTAGTAAACCATAATTATCTCATAAATACATGTCTCAAAAAATATTTTTAATCACATTAAAATTTTGGAACATAAAGCCTAAAAAGGTATTTCGAAGACACTGAACTTCTGATCAACATAAAAATTATAAACTCATATTTTAACATAGTCACATAAGAATACATCCTAATATCTAATATTGTCTAAACCGGCCTATGATACCAACTATAAATCCCCAACCATCAACATTAAATAATCTTGAGTTAAGTCAATAAATTAACTTTATTTTACATTGAGGATCTTTTCATGTGCGGTGATATAGAGAATTAGGCAATAAATCATACATAAAAAAACCATATAAATAAAATTCTACACTTCCAATAGTACCCACTTCTTCCATAAAAGTAATACTTTTAAAAATAAACTTGGTTTCAGTTCATGTAAAATCATATCTTTTCATTCATCTCATCCTAGACTCTATTCTTTTATATAACCTATCTATAATATTTGAAAACGTGGGATGAGTATAAAAACTTTAGTAAAAGTTAAATTAATAAGAAAAAAGTATTAGTCTTGAAAAAACATATAAACCATGAATAAATTATCATAAATTAATAATTTTCTCCTTTAAGAATTATATAAAAACAATTCACTAAATATAATTTCATTTCTCAACCTTTTTAATAAAAATATTACTATAAAACCAAAAAACATAACATATAGCATATAAAGGTAACTTGGGACATAAATAAATATAAATAGAATAACCAAATGTTCGATGTCCACACATATAACTAAATATAACAGCCATACAATTTTTACCAATTTCTAATGCATTGGAAGTTATTATATAACCACCCCTCTATTTGTTATCATGAAACCACCAAGTTATGTTTTTCAGGTAACATCCCATCTTTGGATAATCATGAAACCACTTTTAAAGATTACAATTACCATTATATATTCATAACAAATAAAATATTTAAATTTTCAAAATATCTATCATAAATTCTAATTTTAAATAATATTAAATATTTTCATGATATTGGAATATTCATTCCATTTCCAAAACCATTTAAAACATTAAATAATGAAACTTCTAAATCATGGTGTCTCATACCAATTTGAAACATTTGAATGAAATTGAAATTTTAAATTATTCATTTTCATAAAAATAAATTCATAAAAAACATTTTGAAAATATGGATATGAAATTGAATTTTTCAGAAGACTAAATAATTAAAACATTTAAAATCATGTTTTAGTTAAAGAGTCCTTCACCACTAGAGAAACTATTGAATAAAAATAACTAATGTATAACATTAAATAAAACATTAAATATCATGATTATATACTTTTTCAGGATATAATGTGTTAAAAGGTTTGTATATACACCTTATAGGATTATAATGGTGAATAAAGACAAGATGTGCATAAATTAATGGTGATTGAGATGAAGTCCCTTACAATGATCATATAATTAGATTGCGAATAATTAAATCAGATAACTATGTATGTCAGAAATAAATACACTGAACATATTATTATATTAAATATAAACCAATCATATGTTATTCAAACATATTATTGGGAAAACAAAACTAACAACATGGATATTTAATTCAATGAATAGAGATTGAGTTAATATTTCCTTTACCTTATGTCTAACTTGTCAGGTTCATTATTTATCTTCCTTAATAATAAAATTTTGTTAATTTATAATTTCATCAAAAAAATCATGTTTATAATTCCCATTATATCACTTATTACCAAGTTATATAATGTAGTAAACTCTTTGAGTTCATGTCAGATGTTTTTTGAATATTCGATAATTGAATTGAAAATGAACATGGTATGATGTAATTTTTCTAAGTGGTTATATGTCTGTAATATCAAGAATATTATTCATTAAATATTAATCAATTTTCTAAATTAATTATTTTTTTTAAATTAAATCACTAATTATGGTTATGAAAAATTAATATTGCTAAAAACCTGCACATGGTAGGTCGTATGATCACCTGAGTAATGTTTCCATTTTTCTTTTATCATTATGGAAAAAAGGTATTTAACATTTTATCTTTCTAGAATGATCATGGTAATATTATCATCATAATAATAATTTAAATATTATTATATATATTATAAAAGTTATATAATGAATCAAAATGAGTCACACTGCTTCCAGGAGGTGATGGTTCACACGTACAAACGAACGACGTTATCATTTTAATGACCCTTGAAGTAAGAATTTAATTGATATATTATCATTCTTTAATGTTTAATTTATCATTAATAAGACATATTAATAATAATCCCATTATTATATCTAATCAAAAAAGACTATTATGGATGATGAATTAGATCGGTTTATGGAGGTGATAGTTTACACATATGCACGAATGATTAATTCCATTCACACTTAAAGGAAGTGGAGATGGATTTAGGTGATGATATTATAATAATAAAATCTAAGTATAGAAATCATAATTTTGTTATTATATAATCATGGTTGGAGGATATTTGAAGGAAAGGGAATACAAAATAAATAAAAACTATTAAGGAAAATGATACATCTTCTTCGGTTGATTGCCTTCGAATAACACCTTATCACATTTAAGAAGTGTGTTTTGTCAAAAAAATTGTATTGAATAATGTTGGTTCTAATTATAGTAATATTTTAGGATAAATAATGGACAAACAAAAAGGACTTGGATGTTTGACTAATAGATATGGAGATGTTCCATTTTATAGGAGAGATGTGGGCCACTTTAGGAATGTCTTGAAATATGTATCTATTATAAATTTATTTTAGGTTTATAATGACCCCAAAGTCATTTATATCAAATAAAATATATGTTTGAGTCGTATACCTATTATAAAATTAAAATTATACATATTTTGAATATTTTTTATTCATTACCTATTTTGTTTTACCCTTATTTTACTTTTTTTAATCATACCATGAGAACTTGTTATTTACACTCTACGTGTTAATTTAATATCCATAACATTTCAAATTTTAAAATAAAGTGTGAATAATAACATATAATGACTTATATGATCCATTTGGTTGAATCATAGATTTTAAATATTTTTATATCATAAAATAAACTAATTTATGTTTTATGTTATGAATTATTTCAATTTTAACACTATTCCCACAGGAATTTTTCAAAAAATTATAAAACATTTATTCCATCGAAAAATACATTAAATAAATCCTAAAAAGTTATATGCATCCATATAAATCGTTTATCGAATTAAATATTACAAAAAATATTTTTTTTAATAATTTTAATATCATTAATTTGATTCCTTCATTAATAATGCATTCATTACACCATCATTCGGTCATATATAAATTTATTTATTTAATAAGAAAATTTTCTAAATAAAATACCATAGTTTAGGAAGTATTATTATATTTATAATGACTATATATAGTCTAATATATCATCTATATAATTAATCTTAAAATTTATTTAGTAAAAGATACGTGTTTTTAGCATATTTGCCGTTATTTTAAATTTATGATTTTAAGTGTCATATTCACACCATAGTTGTTTATAAAGTAAACCTCTGAGACCTAAGTGCTTTATTTGACACATATATATCCTATAATAGGATTATTATAGGTGTTAGGGTTTTCGTATATTATTATAGTATTATTGTTACCCTAATTTACCTGATTTACCTTTTAACTATGGTAAATAAAAAACTAATAAATGTTACAAATCATAATGTCCTAAAAATATAAGGAACATATTTTCTTAATGTTTAAATTATGATTAAAAATATAGAATTAATTTTTCATATTCAAAATATATATTAGGCATAAATGAATTTAAATTAAATTATTCTTGTCAAAAGGAGAAAGTGAGTTTTTTAATAGTAAAAACCAATAAAAGATTGGCAGGTGTTTATAACAAATTTCAATGTGAAAATTCATCCAATTATCCAATTTGGATTAAATTATAAAAACATAATCCAATTTAAATTTGAATCTAGTTAAAAACATATTCTTTAAATATAAATAAATTACATGAAAAAGTCAGTTTTGAATTAAAATGTAATATTTTTTACTATTTATTAAAAATATAATCGTATCAGTAAAATTAAAAAATTCCATGAAGGTAAATTTTAATGTCCCTAATCTAAATATGAAGTTTAATTTCTTTATATAACATTATAAGGTTTTAAATACTATATTTAAAAATGGTCTTCATCCAAAAGTGGTGAAACTACCGTTTAAAAATTTTAGAGTGTTTAATGCTTTAAATTAGATTAATTTTGAATTTAAGCCTCTAAAATATATTGGGTGAATGTAAAAACATTTAAAAACATGTGTAATCCAAAAATAGTTAGTTTTATTAATTATATACAATATAATGGAAATGAGTTAAATAATATTATTATTTTAATATTTTTTGGTATAATATGGTGTTGTGTGCAACATAAGATTTTTGAAAAACACATTGTTGTGTGTCGAGTATTTTGTTATAGATAGAATCTAAATTAATGTAAAAATACTATATAATTCATAAATATTAATATATATGATAATCTGTTATACTTTAAATACCTGGTATATAACAATATTAATTAATTTACTTTTAAGATCATTTTTGGTCTTTTTATTATGAAATTATATTCATTTTCACCATAATGAGGGTGTTTGTTTCATTGTTCTAAGATCACATGGATTGGTTTATAATTATAGAATACCATGTAAAATGGATTCATAACACTTGAAGTGTAATGTATTATATTTCATGTTTCTATAGATTATAAAAATGTACGAAATATAAAATATTATTTAAAATTAATATGACTCATAGTCTATAAATGGTATCATTTAATGGTTACATCAATTTGTATGGTTTTTATTCCATTTTGAGAATAATTCTCTAAAAATGATAATTACTTTTATTAACCCATTTTAGAAAATTGAATGAGTTATAATATACTTGTTTTGATCATATTTAACCATAAAAACTATTATTGTTAGTATTCGTTAATGAAGTGATGAAAATTGATGTACATCATCCATGAAGGCTGTGAATGGACCATAATATAGGTGGTGTTATCATTTTTTAAAATATTTGATGATGGATAATAATTATTTTTAAATAAAAATAACAACATTTAGGAATATTTATAATATATATGTATTTATATTATGATGTATATAATATATTTTTATTATATATAAGATGAGTAAAAGGAATAGAAATGAAAAAGAGTCAGTATAAGTTCTGAGATTAATCCATAGTATAACTCCTTTTATAAATGGATTACATATTTAATGGGTGGAATTTTATGAGACAATAAACTATTTGAAGTGGATAAGAGAGTTAAAGAGGTATTTGGAAGGAGTTAATATGAGCTGATAATATTTCTATATGTTGATAAGTGTGATGATTTAATGTTGAATTTGTAAGGAGGATAGATTGATGTTTTTCTATATAATACTAATTAATTTTTTAGTTTTTCTCATAACATTCAATAGTGAGTACTTATGTGACTATAAATTGTAATTGGGGTTTTTGAGACCTAGATAATGGTTGATTATGTCACCACATATGTAATTAGTCAACTATTTAAATTATAATATAAAATACCATATTTTGTGGTAGTTCACTATTCACAAAATTCTAATATTTCAAATAAACCAAAAATAAACAACTTATGATATTAATTATAGCGGAATTTAAAATATTCTATAAATTTTATAAAAATAATTTACTAAATTTTAGATATGTAATTTCTACTAAAATCATCATTTATTAAAATTTAAAAATTTTTATAACATGGAAATATTTGTATGCATTTTTGAAAAATTTCATTATATTTTAAAAAATTATGTTTTTATTTATATTGAAATAATTTTTTTACAGAAAATATCTATATATAAATATTTATATTATCTTTTTTAAATTATTCATATAATTGAACCTTAGTGATAAAAATATATATCTCTCTTTCAAAAAAATATATTTTATCTATATTCCAATTATATTTTATTATATTTTAATATTTTATATAATTTTACACAGATATAAATATATTATAATTTTATTTAATAATATAAAAAATATATTATTTAAATATTACATTCTATTCTGAAAAATATCTTACTTTTCTCTATAATCTGGTTATTATTCCAATGGTCATGTTATTATTCCAATTGTTATTTTTATAGTGGTCATATGGTGTTTTTAAATTCTAGGGATACCTTTTAGAGATAGTAAATTTTAATAATGTCTTTTTGGTTTTTATTATATTATTATTTAGTTTTATAAATTACTATATTATAATTATAACAAACATTATTATTGAGAAAATAATTTTTACACATAAAATTATGTGTAGTTACCTAAATCTCTTTGTTTGTGAATTAATAAAGAACAAATCATTTCACAGTATTAATTATATATAGTCATGAAGGGTTTAAATATTTTAAAACAATCAATGAGTTCATGAAATTAATTTTATTCAACTTGTTACCATCTTCTTCAATGGAGGGTCTAGATCCCACTATAATGGGAGTATAAATTTCATTTTCATCCAAAAAAATATAAATATTCAAAACATTTACAATGTATTTCACTATATAAAGAAAAGTATAGACTTACTGTTCAAAAAATTGGATACCCAAAATATACTTCATCTCATCCAAAATCAACAACTCAAAAAACTCATCCCTTTGACTAGAAATATTTCTATAAGAACCCTCATTATTTCAAGAGAAACTGATATCATCATTATAGATGAAACAAAGTGATATACCTCCTAACGTTTTTTGATATATAAATTATTGTTCAAACATCCTTTTATGAAAATAATTTCCATAAAACATGAGATGAACATTGAATAACAATCCCATATATAATTTTTATACCCTTAAACTAAATTCTTCATCGTTCAAACATATCTATCATTATCTTCATTTCTTTAGTTTATGAACATAAACTTTATCTTCTGGTTCTGTACTGAGGAATGATAACTTGATGTGATTTCAGAAAATATTCCTCTACCATTTAAAATCAATATAGAATATTATTTATGGTTTTATGACCTAAATAGAGTGTGTATTTATCATTAAAATATATCTATTTAACAAAAAATATCCCATGTAAAAATCATTGATTTGATTCTCATCACTTCTCCGTAATCATTAAACATGTTACTAAACACCCAATTCATTATATTATTATGATTATGGTATTAGAAACCAGAAACCATATATATTTACATTTAATTTTATAAAATAATATACTAATAGAATCTACCTAATCATATTGTTATAATTCATTATTCACACTTATAGGTTCGACTTGAGAAACTAATGAGGTATGTGATGTATAATTAGAAGTTACACTTATTTGAACTACTAATATAAGAAAACTAATTCATATTAGATGTATAAATTATTAATCAAAGCATAAATGTTTTGAATCAAATGTTTCATTATGATTTTTTTATTCCTTTATGTTTTTGGAAATCACAAACACATTTCATTGATTATACCTAATATATTTAATGAAGTTTATATGCATGAACATCTAATGTGTTTCTCATGTTCTCAAACAACTTGAATAATTTTCTCTTCATAATTCTAATTATCATTTCCTTGAAATCAAATAGATACCCAAATTTTTAAATAACTTACACTTTATCAAATATCTTACACATTATAAAGATGTTACACATTCTCAATATATTAAACATTATCCAATTATTTTACATTTTTTCCTTTTGATTCACCTAGTTTTTCAATTCTAAATCATTGGATTTATTAGATTCCAAATCACTTATAAAAACACATTCAGAATCATGATGTTTCATAGATTCTGAATCACTATGAAAAACAGATTCTAAATCTCATTGTTTCTTATATTATGAACCAATCTGAAAATTCAGTAATAACTCAAATTGATTCATAGACATTGAATCGATCAGAAAATCTAATTTTGAATGACGATGCTTCTTAGATTCCAATTCTCAATAATTTCTAGATTTTATTAATAACATTCATTGGATATGATTTCATATCTTTAATTGTGTTTTCATAAAATTATTAATGTTATGATATTTCCTTAATATTATAATTCTATATATTTCTAAAAGATTGTAAATTTACTTAATATAATGGTTCATAAATATTGTCTCAAATATAATGTTACATCTGTCAGTTTTTATAACCAAAATGGTGTTGTTGTTTTAGTTAAAATATGACCGTTAAAAATTCATCATGACTATGTGCCTCCAAAATTTCATGAAAAATATTACCATTGGCAGAGAATTCAACCATTTGAAATATCACCAATAAATTCCCAATCAGTTGAACGTGATAAATTCTAGGAACATTTTAGAGAATTAAAATTCCATGGGATCTCTTCAAGTTTTTCAACGTGTGAATGCTTTGAAGAGATCAATGTAGCATCCTAATCATTTATCTATGAAATTTCACACTTATCGTCATAATTTCATAATCACATAAAATCACATTTGGAAACATAGTGACACAACTTGCTTAAATAAACTAATATGTGACCTTTAAACATAAATTTGTTACTTCTGTTTTTTTAAATTTAAAAAATTTGACATACATAGTATGATATATAAGATGATTGGAGTCTGATAACAAAAACTTACTTTTTGGTAAATAGTATACCACCCTTATAAATAGTCACCTACCCATGTTAATAGTAAAATCCCCTAATGAATAATAATATTACCCTTATGAATAGTAAATCATCCCTATGAATAGGAACGTTAACATTGAATGAATAAATAATATTTAGCCATCTTATATGTGATAATATAACCACAATAAAAGATTTATTTTTTTTCTAAGTCTCAATAAATTAATTTTAATTAATTTGTTAATTTAAATGAAAATTTATTTTTCATAAATGTGTACATAAATTAAAAATTTTATGTCTTATGTTTTTAAGAAAATTTTATAAAACCTTATGTAATTTCTGAATGCTTTATAAAAGAAATTTTAATATTAGACACTTTATTTTTCCCGTAAATAATATTATTAATTAAAAATAAAAATTTTCATATTGACAGAATTATTTTTGAAAAATGGGGTTCATTTTTGGATTATATACATAAAAATTGGTTTGTTTTAATGTTTTGGGATTTTTCGGAAATACATTATTTTTTTTTGAATGGTGATATTCTATAATTTACCAAATATGGTATATAAATGAGTATATGCATCATGCATCAGTCATAGATGGTAAAAATTTCTATTGGATGGAAATAAAATTCACATATTAGTATTTTAAGATCCAAAAATTTCCACTATTTCTGGTCTTATGGAGAAATAATAAATTAATAAATATAATATTAAGAAAACCCTCCTCCCCTCTACTATAAATGCCACCCTTCACATCCTCATTACATCAATCCTCTGATGATTCTTGACCTAAACAAATTCTACTCCAATATCCCTCAATATCCTTCCCCACAACTAGAATCCTTCAGTCTCCTAAAAAAATAAATCATCTTCCCTAAAGAGGCTTTTAATGGAGATAAAATCAGGTGGTAAATTCATCTTTCTAATAATTTTATTTTTCTTTTGGGTTCCAATATTTTATTTTTATTTCCTTACCTACTTTAACCCATAATGGTATGATAACTACAGTAACATAAATTTTGTATAATAATTTTATGATAATTTAATATTTCATCATAATTTCACCTTCCCTTTACATTTATACTATATGGTAAAACACTTGCGGAGATGTGTTAATTTATCCCATTTAAGGATGACGAGTTTTCAAAAAAAAACATCTTAGACACTATTCAGGAAACCATTATATTGATAAAACTAGATCATAATAAATTTATTATATCTTATTTGATCTTATTTAATCATTATACACTCAAGATATAAAATATATATACAAAAGATGTTCATTGTGAGAAAAACCACCAAATTAATCCATGTGATTATTATTAAAATTTTATCGAATGATTCATCCAAAACATATATTAACAAATATTATAAATCATTTATATGTATTTAATTTCACTAATAATACATATTAACAATTATGGATGTTTCAACACACTTTAAATTAATATCCCTTCATGAATACAAGTGAACCGTTCATAAAAGCTATGAAATTGAACACTCCCGAACATTATATTTAAGATATATAACTCATCCAAAAGTCCATAAATGAACATAATCAATTCAGAATGAATCAAATTCATCTATTAAGAATATAAAATTCTTAATTAATGAATCTATGTTCATTATAAAAGACTTTAAATTGAATATAGCATTTGAACACAAAGTAATGGGAAATTCACGAACCCAACTGTCTTTCATTAAGTTTTCCTTCTTCAACCCATTTTTTGTATGGATATTCTGTAAAAATAATTTATTATAATAATCTTAAATTTCCTAGGATATAAATAATGTAAAATTAATTTTATGAATAATCTAATGTTTTACAAATGAAATATTATTTCAAATACAAACCACATTTAAATTCTCAATGATTGTTTCACACATTACTCAAGGTTAATAGTTTTATGTCATGAATGGTACTCCATTCTAATTTTAGTAAGCAAATGTTTATGAAATTACTAATTATTATCTGAAACTAATTTTATTTTAAGTGTAATTTTATGTTCGTAGTTGATATATTTTCTTTGTGGAATGCATGATAATGTTAATGTTATGATGTGATGGGTGAATCCAAAATTATAAAGCACAATATTAATCATTGAATGAGAGTAGTGCACCAAGAAATTTACAGCACTCCAATGCACTGGGTAAATTGATGAATCTCATGATATAATGTACAAATAATTTGTAAACATGATTATAGATTTGTTTAGAATTATGTATGGTAGTTAAACGCTAATACATAATGTTTGAATTTTATGCATTTCCACATCTCTTTATGTTATATAAATGATGTTATGATTGTGATCACTGTACTTTACATTAATTCATGTTTTTATCAATACTCTTACTAAGATTTTAGCTCATAACATTTTTTAAATCACCATGTGACTACATGTACTAAGGGGTACATATGTTCTGATTTCAAGAGAAGAAGGAATTAAATAAATATTTGTCCTTGATGTTGAAAATGTTATTTATAGTCTCAGTTTTCCCAAGACACTAATCCTTTGGATTCTCATTGTGTAATGTTTTTATTTTTTATAATAAAAATGATGTAGAAGTAATGTAACACAATAGGGTTCACAATGGTTGGTATCAAAGGTAAGGTTTAGTTATTTTTGGAATTCAGATTTGTGAACCCTATAAAAAACCTCTAATATGAGAATAAGTTTAAATATGCAGACAAGAATCTTTTCTAAACATAGAGATCACAGAAGATATGTTTTTATATTAAAATTTTCAAATTAATAATTTATTTATTCATGATTCATTGAATTATGTTTATTATTAAATTTTCTATTTTAGAAAATGGTGGGAAACACAATAAACCATGTCGACAAACCGTGTGAGGGCCAATGCAATGATTTCCTGATCTACATCCATAACGATTTGAGTGGTGGTGTTTAGAAATTCATTAGGATGATTACACAACTATCTCAGTTTATGAACATGAACATGAATAATATGGCACTTCCTCTTTAACCTAAGAGGGAGAAACTTGATATCTATGGTTTTCGGCAGTAACGACCACCAACATTTAGTGGATCTTATGATCCCCTAGTTGCAAAAAAATGGGTGAACTCCATGGAGAATAACTTTTATGTGTTTCACTATTCTATGTTACAGTAGGTGATTCTCTCTATTTAAATTCTATGTGGAGAGGCCGATCAATGGTCGACATTAATTAAGAACACCGTGTCAGTTGAAAAAAGTGATGAGATGGAATTACAAGACATTAAGATCATGTTTCAATACAAGTATTTCTCAATAACTCTTCGAACAAAGATAGATAGGGAATTCATAGAGCTCAAGAAAATTGAAGGAGAATCTATCATACCATAAAAATTGAATTTCACAAGTATCTTAAGTTACTCTACATGTATTGTATCGATAATGATATCAAAATTGATAGATTCATTAGTGGGTTAAATGCTCACCTTCTAATAATAATATATTTTGATTTTCTATTTTCAGTTTTTTGAGTCATGTAAGTTACCGAACAAAATATTCTTATTTTAAAATCACTAGGCATTATACAAAATTAAATATTTCATAATAATGAATGAAATTGAGTTCTAGATTTTTTTTCTCAAATTAGTAAACTATATTCTCTCACATACAATTCCTGCTGAAAATTTATTAACACAAGTATAAAATTGTAATTAAAATTAAAAGGAAAAAATATCTTACATAGAGATTTATGCTTGTTCTAGAAGTAAAACTCTTTTAGTATAATAGAAAAATAATATCCTCCATGAGATTGTTAAATTTCACTATACTAGTCCTTTTACCTCTGAATAAATATTCTTATACTATAGTCTACAAGAAAGAGTTATTATAGATAACACTTTATATAGAGGAATGATCTTTAAAATAGTCTCCAATAAGGATTTAAAAATAAAAACTATCAAGGATATTTTACCAGGAACATTCACAGTTAAAAATAAAATAAACTAAGTTCTTATAAATAAGGATCACTGTTATAAGAAATGAATTTAAAATGATAATAGATATCAAATGTAGATTATACGAATGATTTATAGCTCTATGGGATTCTTCCCACAAGTAGAATGTCTCAACATGATCCCACGATTAAATATTGAATCTTATTCTCCTTCATAAAATAAATCTCATCAGTATAAAAATAGGTTTTTATATATTAATGAGATGGTACTAAAGGAACATCTATTATTAATCTTACCCACATTTTTATACACATTTTAAATATTCAAGAAGAAATATCTCTTAATCACACATTGTAAATTACATAAAATATGGGGTTAGAATTAAAATTCTTCATCTAAAATTCTTATAAAATACCATGGAATCATTGATGACCATTAAATTTTCCTTATTCATGTTTCATATTAATGAACTTAATGAATTTGATAATCATTTTTTCCATAAATAGGGAATATACCAGTAAGTGAAAGATTGATAGCATTAAATACAACTGAATGTACAACTACAATAATGATTAATAGGTTTCAGATTGATGTAGTTTATTAATGATAATAATGTTATTAAATTCTTAAAATTATAATTCATATAGTTGATTGATCTACCTAGACATTTCTTATGTACGAAAAAATATCCATTGAACTGAATATTCCTATGCCTTCTTCATGTACTCAATATTCTTCACATAGGCTTCTTCCACACATATAAACAGTTTATGTAGCTAAAAGAATTATGTTTTTTATTAGAACCATGTATTCAATTTTACGATGTATCCAAATCATGTACCTGATTAATCCACATAATAGATGAAATGTGTAAAGATTTATATTCTGGTTGGATCATAAATTTTATTAGATATCTATCTGGTCCCTCAAAACATGTATAGTGGATATCATTTAAGATTTCTTCTTCACCAATGATATATTAATGAATATACACAATTTTATATTATTTTAATGAAATCTGAATTGACAATATCAATAATATCTATATATAATTACCTATTAGTTTTGGAAACTACAAAGATAAAATTGTCAAAAATTACTTTAAACGATTTATGTGGACCATAAATTATTCTTTATGGAGCACTGAACAATGGAGTGAGTTGGAAAACAAATAAAACAACTAAAATAGATAAATTAAAATTCATAAAAATTCAATAAACATATCATTACACACTGATTTTTCATTAATTCTTAGATTTCTCTATTTTCATTATTGTATTGTTTCCTTATAAAATCCTGAAATGCCTCTTTTCTAGAACTGGAGAGGGGAAGAAACATTACAGCTCTATCAGAAGCAATAATAGGCTATGATGAAACTAAAACATGTATTGTAGTGTTATGTATATAAATAAGAAACACAAATTGGATAATATTAATAATATTTTAAACAAAAATATCATTCCTTTTAGATGTTATTGGAACTGATATAGATGATTTAGACATTGAGGAAATACAATCCTCTTTTAAGGTATAACCCTTAAAATTCTTCAAAAGTATTCACTAGAAAAGAAGTTATTCTATTATGGGTTTTAATCATAGGACCAATATTCCTTGATATCAACTCTTACAAATATTGAGGAACCTATATGATTTATTATAGATTTCCATTAACATATTACTTAGTATTCCCCATTATGTCATACATATACTCATCAATTCCAACACAATGATTTATAAAATCTTCACTAGTTCCTTATAAATCATCCAAAATATATATCTTTACACATTTCTTCTAATATTTTTTGAACCTGTAACATTTAAAACATTGATTCTTAGAGAAAACATAATTCAACACAAATAGAATCCAATAAACCTCATTTTGAAAGATAAAAACTACTAATGGTGTTGATGATGTAATGGAAATTAGTTGAAACCACTATTGTAACTCCAACTAGCATACCCCTATACAATTAAAATTATAGAATATTTCATTAATTTTATACCTAAAACATTGAATTTCAACAACATCATCTCGAGACATACCCTATTGGATCATGTGATTTTATTTAATCATGTCCCTTTGTGATGAAACAAGAATTCCATTATCATTTTATTATAACATGGTAACACAAATATTATCATTCCACTAAATTGGAAATTAATATTTTCATGATATTTTCCATTTATTTTAGAAACAATGTATTGTGAAAAAGGTGTTGATTTAATACTCATAAAAACTATATCTCATTTTTCATTATTTAATATTTTTCAAAACCTATTTTTAAATCAAAACACTCCTAAATTTATTTAATCTAAACCATAGTGGTATTAAATATCATTTTCAACTAATTATAATATCCTATAAGATCATCAAACTTAAACAATAGTGAAAAGGAAAATTTTTACATTTCTTAAATAACAGTTATCTTACTGATAGTAGGTGTATCGTTATACACAACAGTAGGTGATAACATAGGTTGTAAATGGAAATGATCAGTAGTATTCATAACCCCATCCCTATCTCTATCTCCACTAAGATGATCCAAGAAAAATTAGATAAACCATATGATTTGCTGGATATGAATTTACTATAGTAGTAATAGTGATAGAGAACAGTGGTTATGTTCAAGAAACCAGTATCTATATCGCATCCCTAATAGAAACCATCTAAAAAAGTTATGTACCCCAAGGTGGTGACATTTTGGATGGATTTTCCTAATCCACACCTTCATGTACAATAGGATTCAATGAATTTAAATGTGTTTAATAGTGGTTTCAAGTAGTTTTTAAAATAAATAATATAAAGGGTAATAAATTTATGTCAGTTAAATACCTCTCCACCATTTAGATACAATTTCTTATTCATTAATAATATGGAGATAAGCCAACAATAGGTATAATAATTCAAATTTCCATTCCTTTTACGATATTGATACATAAACCACATCATGTATCTAGGAAGATTTTATATTATACGATCGATCATGATATATATAAGATATAAATATCTTGAAACAATACCTTCTTCCTTTATCTAAATGTCTAGGGATTCCCAGTCCGAACTATCTTATGAATCATTCCTCACTAATGTTCGAAGTACTTCATAGGATTCTTCTCAAAGGAATCAGTTCCAAACATAAACATGAAAAACATAGTTGGTCCAACTGCACTCATAAAAACGAGATACTAGTGAATTTGAAACCCCACTCATATTTAAAATGAATGATATCAATAAACTCCACTAACATAACTAGAAACACATTCTCATTTACATTTGAAGAAGAAGCATCCTAGGGTTTACTGAACTAGTACACATTATTCCTCATGATCTCAATCTATTCTTATACAATAAATAAACTAATCCCTTTTTAATTAACAAAATTATAAAAATTGAAATTTATTGGCCGTCTTTAGTAACATCTCTCTATACCTCAACCAACCCATTTAGACCACTTTTCTAATAATAAAACTATACAACACACCACCTAAATAGACATTATGGTTAGAAACATAGATTTCATTATCTCCACCATTGGTTATTACCATCATAGATGATCAATATAAGGATGATAGGGTTTTTAGAGTAGTGAGGAGTGAAAATATTTATGGTTATTAATTATAGAGAAGAAAAATAGGTGATATAGGAAAGGTTTGAGGGATGAATGGAATTTAGGTCACATACCCAATTATCAAATTGATTATATACCGAATTTGAAATTATTGATTCATTAAAACATAGAATGAATAAGTAAAAAAGAATATAAATATTTATATAATTTATTTTCAAAAAAATAAAAATTTAATAATTAAATAATTAATCTGAATACATTAATTTTTTATGAATAAATCATTAAAATAATTTATTAAAAATATATTTTTGAAATTAAATTTAAATTAATTATTATAAATTGTAAGTATTTAGATTAAAATTATAAAAATTCTATTTCGATCAAATAAAAATGACCATAATTGTTACATCCCAAGTAAATAAATAATAATACATTTTTATATTTATTAATATTTGTGAATTAGATTTTAATTTTACTTTAAAGGGGTTTCTATGTTCGATAGCTTACCTGATACGCAACAAAGAGTCTCATTAGAATCTTACGTTGCACACTAGTAATAATATAATATTATTTTAAATGTTAGTTAACATGTAGACATTGTATTGGCAGGAATGAATAGAAATAACTAAAATGTTATTATATATGTTTGTTAAATGTTTTTATACTCATCCAATAATGGATAAAGGCTTCAAATACGAAAATATTTCAATTTTAGGGATATATACTCTAATTTCACTAATGGTCCACTTATCAACTTTTAATGGAAAACCGTAATTAAATATAGTTTTGGTCACTATTATAAATTATATTGGTCCTAATAAATTTCTTCTTTATAATCGGGACATCAAAATTTACTTTGTGTAAATTTTCTGTATTTTTCCGATAAAGATCATTTTTTAATGAATAGCTAAAAATGTTGTATTTTAATTCGAAACCACTTTTTATCCTCTTTTTTTTATATGATTAGATTATCTTTTGAAGTGGGTTTAAAGTGAAATTAGAATATATTTTTACCATTGACTCCAATAGGGGTCGTTGTAATTAATTTCACTTTGAAATTGGACTTAAACTAGTGTCAATCATTTGATACTTATTGTTTCATAAAAACACTCTATTTTCTCTAACAGCGGGAATTAATTATTAAATTAATTAATTCAACTTATATGTTTTTAATTTTTTAAAATATAAATCATTTTTTAATTCAGATTATCAAATATAGCTTATGGTGAATTTTTGGTATTTTTTTGAAAAACTTCAATTTTTTATGAGTATTGAAACCAATAAGTGGTACTTATAAAAACTGATTTTCCATTTAAATAAAATTTTACCACCTTTGTCTTTTGAATTTTAAAAATCTGAAATACATGGTTGTCATTAAGAATTAAAATGTGGTTCAATGAGATTAGAATAATTTCTTGGTGAATAGTAATTTATTAAGTTTTTAATCGCGATTAAAGGTAATTTTTGCAATTTAAGGCAAAAATGATATTATAACAAATTTAAAATACCTAGTCACATGTCCTAACCTTATTGGATGTGTCTTGGCCGACCAATACAATCAATGGGTAAACTGGGGGACCACATGGAGAAACATTGTTTGGAAAATTAAATTAATATCTTTTTATTTAAAGTTAAAATTAAAATTACACAAACATGAATTGTTTTACTAAAACAATTTTTAATTGGGTTTATACAAGTCAGATATTTGACTATAAATATTCATTGGAAAGCTAAAAATATTTCATAAATAATAGTATTTTTTAAAAAAATTTATACATTACATATATTGAATTATATTTGACATCATGATGATGGAGTGATTACCTCATTATTTAACGATTTAAATAAAATGGAAAGATATTGTAAAATCTAAGACCTACACATGTCCAAAACCTATTGTATGAGTGGATTTCGAACCCTTATCACCTTATCCTCAAAACACATCAATATGGGACCATTAAAATCCGAAACACATTCTAAAATAAAGTATCATTTCCATACTTACCAAAAGCGCCCCTCCTCTCCTCTTATAAAAGGCCTCCCCTCTACCACCGATTTTATGGTAATATCTTCACTTGTGTTCTTTTGTTTTATTTTTCTTCTCCAAACCCATATCCTTTTTTATTCATTTTTTGTCACAATTCAAGAATATTAAATATAATAGTATGTTGTTATATGAAGTATCTGAGTTACACTTACACACACCTTCATCTAATGGTTAAAGAATATAGTATTTCAGTGGATGGCGAATTTCTGCCTCACGAAACGATGATAGCGCAACAATCATATAACACCTTCAAAGGTGGCCATTAATATGACACTATATTTATATATGATATATAATATGATTATTTTTTACTTAAGCATAGTTATTTTTCATTTGTGGCAGACCTTTATGGTTTCTATTGTGGGTAAGCACGATAATTTCATTTTAGGAAGTGCAGACTATCGCCCCCTCAAAGTGATTTGATTCGTTAATTCCATATGTGGGACATATAAAGGATGGATTTAAAGTTATTATATATTATGTTATACTAGAATTATAATATACCTTTATATCATTATTGTTTTCCTTCCATTAAAGTATGAGATAGAAATGAATGTAGCGGTCATGCATACGTACGGCTTACCGTCTCCATTAACGGTGCATTTCATTTCTCATCCTCAAATGTAATGTACTATTATAAGTACATATAATGGATATATATGATTTATGATACAAATAAAGGATGAATATTATTCTTGAATTAAAAATATAAATATCTCTCATTTAGTTTTAATTCCATTAATATTACATAGAAATGAATGTTTTGTTCATGCGTACGTACGATTTACCATCTCCATGAATGGTGCATTTCATTTCATACCATTAATGATTATGTAATATTATAAATACATGTATATGCTGTATATATATGATATATATGATATCCAAATCATGAATATCATTCTTTAGATAATGGATATTTGACTAAGTGAACAACTTGTAAATATAAGAAGTTCACTTTTGACTAAAGTACCGAATAACGAAAAAATGACCATTATTAACATAAATGATCACATAATGTTTATAAAATTGAAATAAGTGATAAAAAGGAATAATGAACTTGAAAAAGGGTTCCCATGAAAGTATAAATTAACTTGAAAAAAGGTTCTGATGAACCATATGACGGGTGGTGTCGTGAATACCAGGACGGGTGGTTACGTTATAACCTCCAATGCATTGGGTATGGAATTCGGCCGTATGGATATTCCATTAAGTATGAATGGAAGTTGGATGAATGTCTATTCCATTAAGTGATATGTGTGGAAGTCGACCGTATGGTTATTCCACTTAAGTATGTTTATATCTGACGTTATCTTTATATGTTATGTGTTCTTTATATGGGTTTTATGGAAATATTTTTGTTACAAAAGGGTAAGTAATGATATTTTCTTCAGTGTAGAGTTTTTACTACTTCATAAAGGTAAAGGTATTACTTTGATAATGTATACATGGTTTACATGATGTTTGAAAAACTAATAGTTTTCTTTCTTTATCCATTACTGAGATTTTTCTGCTCACCCCAAGTTTTTTTTGAAATGTTTTATACAGGACTTAATGTGGAATAGGGTCAAGGAAGGGATCAAGGGAAAGTAATGCTATCTAGAACATGGAACTAGACATGTTTCTTTTTAAGAGTTTTTATTTTATGGAAACATAGTATAAGTATCTACTTTGTAATCATTTGAGATGTAATAGTTATGTACTAATTCTCTAAAACACTAAACCTGAAAAGATCCTCAATGTTAATTATTCATTTAATTCAATAATAAGTATGGTTTAAGGTCGTGGCCTTATAGTTGGTTTTAGAGGTTGGTTTAGATAACATTAGGAGTTAGAAAAGTGTTAAATTATAAATTAATTTATGGTATGATTGAAATGATATAGCATTTACAGATTACAATGTTGCTTCGGCTAAGATATTTCTGTGTTCAGTATTTTTTTCTGCAGAGGAAAAAAGTCAGCTATGTTGGGACGACATTAGGAGGAAGACAACCTTCCATATAGATATACTGAGGTGGTTAGAATCAGAATTTGAGCAGTATACTACAGTGATGGCTCAATTGAATTAGGTGATAAATGGTGGTTGTGTTATTGATGATATTTTGGTGTTTTATAAAAGTAAATAAGAGCATGAAAGTCATTTAAGGGTTGTCTTCCAAACCTTAAAATAAAATAAACTATATGGAAAATTCAACACGTGTGATTTTTGGTTACAATAAATTTCATTCCTTTGTCACAGTGTTTCAAAAAATTGCATAACTGTTGATCCTGAAAAAACAAAAGTTGTTGAAGAATGGCCAAGACCCACAAATGAAACCAAGATCTATATTTTTCTTGGTTTGGTATGTTACTACCGAAGGTTTGTTGAAAAATTTTCATGGTTCTCTAGTCCAATGACTAAGCTAACTCAGAAGGGTGTTAATTTTATCTGGACAAAAGTGTGTGATGATTGTTTTAGGAGTTGAAAAGAAGATTGGTGAATGCTACATTTTTAGAACTTCCTTCTAGGAATGGTGATATTGTTATATACAGTGATGCATCGTTGAAGGGAATTGGCTGTTTCCTTATGCAGAATGATCAGGTAATTATATATGCTTCACGTCAGTTGAAAAATCATGAGGTAAATTACCCTAAACATGATTTGGAATTAGCTATCATTGTTTTTTCTCTAAAAATCTAGAGGCATCATTTGTATAGAGTAAAGTGTAAAATATATACTGATCACAAAAGAATAAAGTATATATTCACTTAGAAAGAATTCAACATGAGACAGAGGAGATGGCTAGAATTAATCAAGGATTATGATTGTACAATTAACTACCATCTGGGAAATGAAAATAATGTTGCTGATGCTTTGAGTCGAAAAAGTAATGTTTCTTTAATGATGTTGCATTTGGAACTTGATCTTTTGTTAAGGATTTGATGAAATTTGTCATAGAAGTTGTTGATGTAGGATGTCATTCTATTTTGATTCAGGTATCAGTAAAATCTTTTCTATTAGATAGAATCAAGCAAGCACAGAAGCAAGACAGTGAGTTGCAGAAAAAGGTAGAGATGGTTCAGAAAGGTAAGTTTCCTGAATTCAAAATTGATAATGATTGAATTTTGATATTTGGGAAGAGATTATGTGTGCCTTGTGATTCAAAGTTAAAGAATGAGTTGTTATTTGAGGCTCATAGCTCCCGTATTCAGTTCATCCTGGAAGTACTAAGATGTACAGAGATCTGGGAGAGTATTACTGGTGGGAAGGAATGATAAGAGATATTACTGATTTTACAGTGAAGTGTTTGACTTGTCAATACGTTAATGTAGAGTAGCAGTTACCAAAAGGGATGCTTCAGCCTTTACCAGTGAAAAAGTGGAAATAAGAAAATATATCAATGGATATTGTTGTAGGATTACCGAAGACATCTATAGGTAATAATGTAATCTGGGTTATTGTTGATCGATTGACTAAATATGTTCATTTCCACCATATTCGAGATACTTTCTCTCTAGATAAACTTTCTTGTTTGTATCTTAAAGATATATTCAGGTTGCATAGAGTTCCTTTCTCCATTGAATCTGATCGTGATCCCAGGTTTACTTATAACTTTTGGAAAGGCCTTCAGAAGTCATTGGCTACTGAATTAAATTTTAGTACAGCTTTTCATCCTCAAACAGATGGGCAGTCAAAACGAACAATTTATACTTTGGATGGATATGCTACGTGCTTGTTAAATGGATTATCAGGAAAGTTGGTACCAACATCTTTCATTGGTTGAGTTTTCTTATAATAAAAGGTTTCATTCTAGTATACATATTGCTTCGTTTGAGGCATTATATGGGAAGCGGTGTCGAACTCTATATTTTTGGGATGAAGTGGGTGAAAGGAAGCTGATGGAACCAGAATTGGTATAATAGGTGGAAGTAAAAGTTCAGTTGATTCAGAAACACATGAAAATAGCTCAGAGAAGACAGAAGAGTTATGCGGATAAACGGAGGAAGGATCTATCTTTCGAGGTAAGTGATCATGTTTTTCTCAAAGTCTCCCCATGGAAAAGTATGATGCGATTTGGTAAGAAAGGAAAGCTAAGTCTAAGGTTCATTGGACCATATGAAATTTTGGAGAGAGTTGTATCAGTTGCATACCGAGTGACATTACCTCCAAGTTTGTCTCAGGTACACAATGTTTTTCATGTTTTGATGTTGAGAAAGTATATGCCAGATCCATATCATGTTTTGAGCCCAGAGGTAGTTCAGTTGGAAGAGAATCTCACTTATGAAGAACAACTAGTCCAGATTCCTGACTGAAGAGAGAAAGTGTTCCGAAATAAGGTAATTCACCAGGTAATGGTTTTGTGGAAAAACCATATGGTTGAAGAGGCAACGTGGGAATCTGAAAATGCTATGAGTTATAAATACCACACATATTTTGATAAGTGAAGAAAATTGTTAGGACTCAATTCCCAAAAGGGGGGAAGGATGTAACATCCCAGGTAAATAATGAATAATACATTTTCATATTTATTAATATTTTTGAATTAAATATTAATTTTACTTTAAAGGGGTTTCTATGTTCGATAGCGTACCCGATACGCAACGAAGAGTTTCTTTGGAATCTTACGTTACACATTAGTAATAAAATAATATTATTTTAAATGTTAGTTAACTTGTAGTCGTTGTATTGGCTGGAATGAATATAAATAACTAAAATATTATTATATATGATTGTTAAATGTTTCTATAGTTATCCAATAAAGGATAAAGGCTTAAAATTCAAAAAGAATACAATTTTAGGCATATATACTTTATTTTTCACTAAAGGTCCAGTTATCCGCTTTTAATGGAGAACCGTTATTAAATATGGTTTTGGTAAATCTTATACATTATATTAGACTAAATAAATTTCTTCTTTATAATCAGGACATCAAAATTTACTTTTTGTAAATTTTCTATATATTTCCGATAAAGATCATTTTTAATGAATAGTGAAAAATGTTGTATTTTAATTCAAAACCTCTATTTAATATATTTTTTTATATGATTAGATTATCTTTTGATGTGTTTTTAAAGTAAAATTATAATATATTTTTACCATTTAATCCAATAGTGGTTGTTGGAATTAATTTCACTTTGAAATTGGACTTAAACTAGTGTCAAACTTTTGATACTTATTGTTTCATAAAAACACGTTATTTGCTATAACAGCGGGAATTAATTATTAAATTAATTAATTAAACTTATATGTTTTTAATTTTATAAAATAGAAATCATTTTTGAATTCGGAATATCAAATATAGGTTAGGTTAAATTTTTGGTATTTTTTTGAAAAACGTAAATTTTTGATGAATAGTGAAACAACTAAGTGGTACTTATAAAAACTGATTTTCCATTTAAATGAAATTGTAAAACGTTTGTGTTTTGAATTTCAAAAACACGACATACATGGTTTTCATTAACAAGTAAAATGTTGTTCAATGGGATTAGAATAATTTTTTGTTGAATAGTAACTTATTATGTTTTTAATCGTGATTAGAGGTAATTAGTGCAATTTAAGGAAAAAATGATATTATAATAAATTTAAAATACCTAGACACATGTACTACCCTTATTGGATGTGTCATGGCCGAAAAATACAAGCCATGGGTCAAGTTGGGGACCCCATGGAGCCACTTTGGTTGGAAAATGTCATTAAGATCATTTTATTTAATGTTAAAATTAAAATGACACAAACATGAGTTGTTTTACTAAATCAATTTTTAAATGGGTTTATACAGGTCATATTTTTTACTATAAATATTCATCGGATATATATAAGGATTTACTACATCATATTAGTTTTTTTATAATTTTGTGACATTAAATAAATTTAATTATATATGACATTATGATGATGCAGCGATTACCTCATTATTTAATGATTTAAATAAAAATGAAAGATAATGTAAAATATAAGACCTACACATGTCAAAAACCTATTAGATTGGTGGATTTCGAACCCTTATCACCATATCCTCGAAACACAACAATGTGGGGCCATTAAATTCGAAACTCATTCGAAAATAAAGTATCATTTCCATACTTTCCAATAGTACCCCTCCTCTCCTCTTATAAAAGGCCCCCACCTATACCACCTTTCCCACTCATACAAAGCCTTTGTCTCGGCCAACCCCTGCCCATTTTGTCTCTACACATCCTTGTATTACTCCTTGAAGCCTCACATTGGGCAGAAGTCTTCCCAAGGAATCCTTTAAGCTCAAATCAATGAGAGTTAACTGATTTTAAGATAATATCTTCACTTGTGATCTTTTATTTTATTTTGCTTCTCCAACCCCCTAAAGTCATTTTATTCATTTATTTTGTAACAAATCCAGAATATAAAATATAATAGGATTTTGTTATATTATGTATTGGAGCTAAACTTACACACACCTTCATCTAATGGTTAAAGAACATACTGTTTCTGTGGATGGCGAATTTCTGCCTCACGAAATGATGATTGTTCAACACTCATATAACAGCTTCAAAGGTGGCCATTAAGATGTAACTATGTTTATATATGATATATAATATGTTTATGTTTTACTAAATCTTCTTTATTTTTCATTTTTGGTATACCTTTATGGTTTTCATTGTGGGTATACACGATAATTTCACTTTAGGAAGTGTGGACTACCGCCCCCTCAAAGTGATTTGATTTGTTAATGCCATATGTGGGACGTATAAAGGATGGATTTAAAGTTATTATATATGATATTATACTGTAATTATAATATAACATTATATAATTATTTTTTTCTTTCCATTAAATTATGAGATAAAAATGAAAGTAGCGTTCATGCGTACGTATGGCTTACCATCTCCATTAACGGTGCATTTCATTTCTTATCCTCAAATGTAATGTAATATTATAAGTAAATATAAGAGATATATTTGATTTATGATACATCTAATGTATGAATATAATTCTGGAATTAAAAATATAAATAACTCTCATTTAGTTTTAATTCCATTAATATGACTTAGAAATGAAAGTAGCGTTCATGAGAACGTACGACTTACCGTCTCCATGAACGATGCATTTCATTTCATACCTCTAAATGATTTTGTAATATTATAAATACATGTATATTCTGGATATATATGATATATATGATATCCAAATCATGAATATCATTCTTGGGATAATGGATATTTGACTACGTGAACAACTTGTAAATATAAGAAGTTCAGTTTTGACTCAAGTACCAAATAACAACAAAACTATCGTTATTAAATTAAATGATCACATAATTTCTATAACATTGAAATAAGTGTTAAAAAGGAATAATGGTCTTGAAAAAGGGTTCTTATGAAAATAAAATTAACTCAAGTATATTATTCAGGATGTTACATAACGATCAAGTCAGGTCGGACCCGAGGTAAGGGACTTCGTCTCAATCTCCTTTCATTGAGGCATATTTTGTTCTATACACAAAATTATTTTATACGGTGTGTAAACCACTTTTACTTTTAATCTTATAAAAATGGAATCTTTTTCTACGAAGCATTTTACCAAACGTAAAAATGGAATGTTTATTTTAATGTATGATGTGACAATGACCTTTTCCCCCGCCACAATTATTATTTGGTCCTTGGCTTCCTCAACAAGCCGTAATGTTTTTTTAAATTAAATAAATACCATATACGCTTTTATGTATTTTGGTATTGAGAATGGTTTTTATAATGGTTTTGTTATGTCAATATATTTAAGTGATATATTGTGATCAAAGTGTGGAAATGTTTTCTTTCCATTATATTTGATTTATGCCTTATGTTTTTATAATGGTACTTGGACATTTGATAGGTGGTTACGGGATGAACCATATAATGGGTGGTGCCGTGAATACCAGGACAGTTGGTTACATTATAACCTTCAATTCATTGGGTATGGAAGTCGCCGTATGGCTATTCCATTAAGTATGAATGGAATTTGGCCAAATGGCTATTCCATTTTGTGATATGTGTGGAAGTCGACCGTATGGTTATTCTAATTAAGTATGTTTATGTCCCAAGTTACCTTTATATGTTATGTGTTCTTTATATGGGTTTTATGGTAATATTTTGGTTACAAAAGGGTAAGTAATGATATTTTATTCAGTGAAGACTTTTTACTACTTCTTAAAGGTAAAGGTTTTACTTTGATAAAGTATACATGGTTTACATGATGTTTGAAAAACTAACAGTTTTCATTCTTTTCCCTTACTGAGATTTTTATGCTCACCCCATTTTTTTTTGAAATGTCATTCACATGACTTAATATAAAATAGGGAAAAGAAAGGGATCAATGGAAAATAATTCTATCTAAAACATGGAACTAGATATGTTCTTTTTTAAGAGTTTTTTTTGAAACACAGTAGAAGTGTCTACATTGTAATTTTTGAGATGTAATAGTTATGTCCTAATTATCTAAAACTCTAAACCTGAAAAGATACTCAATGTGAATTATTCATTTAATTCAATAATATGTAAGGTTTAATGACAAGGCCTTATAATAATATAAGGTCCTTGAAAAAATATCTAAAATCTGAATCTAATTAGAGATAAACTCAAGTGCAATATCACCTTTTTTAGTGTGATTTCTCAATAAATGTTTCCTATGGTCAATATGATTTATTCTATAATTCTTTTTAAAATTCATTGAAATATTTATAGAATTATTGTTATCACATTTCCTTGGAAATTAATTATAATTGAATCCATAATCCATTAAGGTGTCTTTCTTCCAAAACATTTTTAATCAACAAATACTTGTAGGAATATAATCAACATCATTAGTAGATAATCCAACAGAGTATTGTTTCTTTCTAGACAAGGATACCAAATATTTACCTAGAAAATCATTGGTTTCTAATGAATCCTTTCTATCCATTCTACAATGGTGAATGATGACATTCTGATATTATGTCTTATGAAAATCTATTTTTTTTAGAAAAAATTATGGAAAGATAATTTTTCCATTTTAAATACAATAAAATTCGTTTGGTATCTTTAAATGAGATTCATTTATATTTCCATAAAATATATCACATATAAATATATCAAAAATAATTTTTTTTCAACCATCTATCAATTATAATAGGTTTCCAATTATTCCTCTATATAGTTATCAAATTGTTTTCCATATTCATCTATGTCATCATTTCATTGAAATCATATATGTATCATCCATTTTACCAATTTCAAGTCCAAAACTTTTTTGTAAGTAATTTATGTTTTTAATTTTATTATATAATTTTAAAAATAAATTTTTATAAGTCTAAAAACCTATAATATAATTTAACTCTCCCATAATGTTAATTTCAAATTATTTTTACATGGTTTTTTAAAATTCATTACATAATTTTATTCATAGAAACAAACATCATATCATCAATATATATTTGGACTAATAATATTTATAAATAAGAAGTTTTCTTATAAATTATGGGATGTAACACTCCTACTAAAAATGCATCAGAAAATATATAATATCTGTAACACTTATACCAAGCTATAGGTTCTTGTTTAAGGGAATAAATATCTTTGGTATGGTTAAAAATTTAATTCTCAAAAAGTTTAATTTCAAAACCTGGTGTTTTTTCTAAATAAACATTCTCTATATGAAAACCCTTTATGAAAGTACTTTTTTACATCAAAGTAATTTAATTTGAAATTCATATGAGATATATAGGCTATGTTAGTCACAATGGATTGTAACCAAGATATAAGGGAAATTGATTCTTTATAATATATTAATTTATCAGGATTAAAAACATTAGCTAATTGTCTAGAATTATTACAAGTGATCGCACCATTATCATCCTATTTATTCCTAAAAACCTATTTCTTATTATAATAGGATACTCATAGGTTCCATTTACTAATTCATATATTTTTCTCCTATTAAACAGCATTCACTCTTCTTGTATTATTAAAACACTGCACTCATTAACTACGAATTCCTCTAAATATATAGCTACATGTTGGGATAAAAAGGTAAGTAAATGTACAATATTTACTATACTTATTTTAGCGATATCCATAAATATAAAATAATGTTACTTTGTATATGTGATAGTACTAAATGATTTTATGTTGTCTAGGCATCACACTTTTTGGTTTACTAGTGTCTATATATTTTGGATTTGATTATGTTAAATCATGTCCAAAATCATTATTCCTTTCATCGTAAAATATTTGATCGAGTACCATGTTTCTAAATAAGAATATATTATCTCTTTTACATGAGTCTTTTTTTTGATCAAAATGATCAATTTCCTCGAGGTCAAAATTATTTGACTCTTTACCAAACCATAGTCCCTTTTTAAAAAAATGTATTCCTTTGATATAGTAAAATAGTGATGGAATATTTCTTCATTATATTTTGAATATTATTCTCTATGATTATTCTTGATGATTTTAATATAAACCTTAAATCCAATCACATTAATGTATCAAACATATTGAGTTCAATTATTCTATAACTCCTAGGGTGTTTTCTTCGTAAAATTCCATATAAAAAAACAATGACATATCATATTGTATATACTTATTTTACACAAATTCTATATGTATTTAATATTAACATAATAATATTCTGAAACCTTTTTATTAAAATATTATTCATCATATAAAAAAATATTCTATTGAGGTTCCCTGAGGCCAAAAAATTGTGTTTGATTCAATGTTTTGAACAATGTGGATTTAAAATGTCTCCTCCATGGTATGATCATAATGAATTAATTTTTTCTTATTTTATATTTTTATCTAATTTAAAGAAATTCATTAAAATTGAACAATAATATTTCATAGAACAAAAAAATTAATTAAATCTATCTCAATAATCAAATACCGTGTAACCAAAAGAGTTTTCTCTTAGACTTGTAGTTTTAGTTTTCCAAAAAATCCATTGGAATGTGTTCAACATGACTATAAGTTGATCCGAATTTAATTAGATAAAAGCATGATGTGTGTTTATTTCTCATTTTTCATGTGTCATATTGTTTATTTTTTGTCCCATTTATGTTGAGGAAAATAGGAATATAATATTTTTAAAACTTCCACATATAATAGACATTACAATTTCCTCGTAATCTGGGAAAAATATATGATTCCTTTGCTTCACACTTCAAAGAGTTCACTTATTGTCTACTCATAGATTTATGATTGTGATTATAGACATATTATATTATAGATATATTAAATTTATTACTTCTGTCTTTTAAAACATAACAACAATTATTTTTAAAATAAATTAAATAATCTTTATAATTTTTTTGAAATACAAATAATATCATGACTTAACTATTCATATATAATGTACTTTGTTGGTGAGAATTTATCTTGGATCACCAAATGATCCAAACCCTATAATAACAACTTTTTAATTATCATAAATAGTGGTATAGCCTCTAAAAATTATTTATAATGAATATAAATTAGATAAATATACACTCATTATAAGGCCCCATCCATAAACATTACATAATCTTTAATTAGGTTAGTAATTCAAATTGAGGACATTTTAAGGTTTATACTTTTATATTATTAGGCCATAACTATTATATTAAATTTCAAATATTACAATTTATACACACCTATTCTATTTCCTTTTTTTTTCAGAAAATAAAATCATTTAAAAGAATACAATAATTATTTTCCCGATATAATTCTTCTTAAATTGTTCCTTTTTCTTACCCTTCCATATACTCAATGAAAAAAACATTTTTAAAACATGGGATAAGCATAAAAAATATCTGTAAGCATTATAAAACATGAAATGATAACATTAGTCCATAAATACATACATGTCAATGAAATAATACTTTTCAATAATTAAAATTCCAAAGATGATCATATGATTTATGAATAACACATGGAAATCATAAATCCTAAAGGTTAATTGTGGAATACATAACATAATTACATTTTAGATTTCACATATACATGGGGATTTCTGTTTGGAATACCCATTATAATATATTCCCTAAATCTCTTAGGAGAAACATTAATATTCACATCTATCACATTACCCATTGCATTGGAGAGATATCAAGGGCTCACCCACCCTAGTCTATCATGGAATCACTCATATACGTATACAATTACCAAGAACCATAATATAATCATAAAAAATAATAAAAATTAAAAATCAATAAAAAAATTCAATATTCCAATCACAGGATAACATTTCAATATATTTACATAATAAATACATTTAAAAAAACATTTTCAATACAAAAATTTGTTAAAATAGTTTATGGTATTTTTTTTCCTTTTTATAAATATTACGACTTGCTAATATAGGCAAATATCAAATAACAATCATGGCGTCAAAAGGATCGTTATCAACGATTATTTTAAATAGAAACATTCCCTTTGACTTTTAATAAAACACTACATAGAAAAATATTATTTTCAATAAAATGAAATGCAAAAGGGTTTTATACACCGTATAAAATAAAGTCAGGTATAAATCAAAATATTTCTCAATGAAATGGGATTGAGATGAAGTCCCTTACAACGTGTCTGAATTTAGATTTTCATTATTTATTCTTCTGAATAATAAAATAAAGTTAATTTTCACTTGATTTATAACCTTTTATATGTTTATTATTCCCATTATATCACTTATTACCCTCTCATAAACATTATATAATCTTTTATGAAAATAACAGTCGTTTTATCGCTAATTGGTACTTGAGTCAAAAATAAACTCCTAATAATTACAAGTTTTACATGAGTTAAAAATTGCATTATCTCAATAATGATATTAATTATTTATATATCATATATATCATATATATCAAGTATATATATGTATTTATAACAGTACCAAACCATTGGACATAATAAATTAAATGCACCGTTCATGGGGATGGTATGTCATACATATTCATAAACGCTACATTCATTTTCTATTTCATTTTTTTAGAATGAAAACATAATGATAAATAGGTATATTATATTTCAATTATAATATCATATATAGTTTCATTAACTCTATCCTTTATACGTTCAATGTATGGTATGAACATGCAATATCACTTTGAGTGGACGGTAGTCCGCACTTCCTCAAATTAAATTATCGTATTTTACCCATTATGGAAACAATATATGAATTATATAAATTATAATTAATGAAGAATAGAGAGAATATAAATATAATATATATCAAATATATTTATAGTTCCATCATAAAGGTCACCATTATAAGAAGTAGGAGATATTTGAACAATCTTCATTTCGTGAGGCAGTAGTCTGCCGTCCACAGAAACAGTATGTTCCAATCCATTAGATGTAGTTGTTTGGAAGTGTAGTTAGAATCATTATCATAACAAAATACTATTATATTTAGAATAATGGTGTAGTTATATAAACAAATAATAATAAGATCATAGGGAGTGAGGAAGTAAAATAAAAGAAGAGAAATTGAGGGAAGACATTGCCTTTAAATCGGATAACTCTCATTAGTTTGAACCAAAAGTATTTCTTGAAGTGATTTCAAACTAAGGTAACAACTATTGGAGGAATATATTTATTTTGGGATCTTATTTGGTCATATTTTGGATTATCCAAGTATCTTGAGAGGTCTGAGTAATGGGTTCAAGGTGATGGCCTTTTATAAAGAGGAGGAGATGCTCTTTAGAAAAATTTGAATCTATTTTTTATTATAAAAATATTTTCAGTTGAAAATTATCGTTAACTTATTTAATTATAATATAAGTTGAATATAATTTTAAATATAGTCATCCAATATAAATTTGGATAGATTTAAATATTTTTTAATCCTTATCTTTTTTTATCCCTTTGTTACTTATTAAACTTTTACAATGTCCTCTTATATATTCTTAATAAATGGTAAATATATTTACTATAAAAGGCCAAGTCACCCAAAATTTATTATTAATGACATTTTATCCTCATATATGGAATTTGGGCAAATCATTGTTTTTTAGGATTATTTTATCATTTAATACAACAATATTAATTTTGAACACTCATTTTTTTCAATTTTTAAACAATTCATAACAAGAATTTTAAAAAATCTATAACATGGTTATTTCAAAAAAAATGTCATTAATTAAATTTTCAAAGGTCATTATTATCTTATAAATTCTATATTGCATAAAAAATTTCAAAATAATTTGTTTTTAATAATTATAAAATCATTTACTCGATTCCTTTATTAATGAAGCAATTACTGCATCACTATTGTGTCATAATTAAATTTATTTATTTAATGTATAAAAAATAAAAATAAAATACCAAGTTGTTGGAGATCTTTTTATATTTCCAATTAATACTAATATTATAAAATATAGCTTATATATCCCATTATAAAAATTATTCTACTATGATATATATTTTTATGTTACATTTTTCTAAACATTAATCTAATTTTCTTAAAGTGTCATTTTAACATACTCATGGATCCATGGGGTCCCAAATTCAACCCAATGATTCCCATGGCCAGAAATGTATCATTTTATAGGATTATAACACGTATTAGGGTAATTTTATGTTATTAAAATATTATTTTTTACACTTATTTACATGATTTACCCTTTAACGTTTTTAATAATATATTTACTGAAATTCCTATTCATAATGTATTAAAATAAATTTTTCCAATTTAAATAGTTTGGACTAGCTGATACCAAATATAGAATCCCCTTTTCAAAATTCAAAACACAGAAGTTGTAGAAATTAATTTAAAATTAATTCTCACTGTTCAAATAAAAAGGTTGTTTTTAAGAAATAATAACTATCAAAAGATTAAGACATGTTTATGTCTTATTTCCAAGTAAAATAGATTCCAATGACCAAAATTGGACTAAATGGTAAAAATATATTCTATTTACACTTTAAAACCTATTATAAGGAAAATATAACCATAAAAAATTAGTTTAAAATGATTTTTTCAATAAAAATGAAGTAATTTTCATTCTTCATTAAAAATGGAACATTATATGAAAAATACCAAAATGTCATCCAAAGTAAATATTAATGTTACGATTCTAAAGAAGAATATTATATTTTCAAATATAAAATATAAAAGAGAAAAAATAGATTTAAATAGCGTTCTCAATCAAAAGGTGGTAAATCAACCTTTTAAAAAATATTGGAGTATTTATACTTAAAATTTGATTAATTAATATTTAAAGCCTCTAACATTTATTGGGTAAATGTTAAAACATTTAATAGACATTTTAAATCATATTATACTTAGTTACATTCATTCACTTAAATAAAATGTATGTGCATTAACTACCATTCAAATTAATAATAATATTATATTATTTTTATGTATAACTAAACGTTGTGTGTAACTTAAGATTTCAATGAAATCCATTATTGTGTATCAAGAAGTCCATCGAACATAAGAATCCCCATTAATGTAAAATTAATATTTAATTCAAAAATTTTAATAAAATTCAAAATGGAATATTCTTTATTTACCTGGGATGTTACATCCTTCCACCCTTTTAGGAATTGAGTCTTAGAAATTCTATTAACTTATCAAATAAGTGGGCATATTTATCCCTCATAACATTTTCATATTCCCACATTTATTCTTTAATCAAATGGTTTTTACAAAAAACATTAACATGATGGAGTACCTTATTCTCCAACACATTCTCTCTTTGGTCATGAATTTGGACCTATTCTTCCTGATAAGAACGATTTCCTTCCAACTGAACTATCACTAGACTCAATAAATTATATAGATCTGTAATATTCATTCTCAAAATTGAAACATCAAAAAAATGTACCTAATATAAAATTGGCGGTAATTCCAATCTGAACACAACTAGTCCAACTTTAATTAGTGTTGCATAGGGTTCGATGATCCTCAAGACCAGCTTTCCCTTCTTATCAAAATTTATCACACTTTTCCATGAAGAATCTTTGATAATGACATGATCTCCAATATAGATTGAAATATCCTTCCCCTAGTTATTCACATAACATTTCATTCTTCTTTGAGCTATTCTCATGTTCTTTTGAATTAATTAAACTTTTCTACCATATCTTCTACCAATTCTGGTCCCATCAACTTCCTTTCACCTAATTCATCCCCAAAATATGGAGTTTGACAAGGCTTTACATATAATTACTAAAACTAAGCCATCTGTATAATGGAATGAAAAATGTTATAATAATAAAATTTAATGAATGAAAAATGTTGGTCCCCAAAGTCATGGTAATCCATTGAGAAAGCACCTAACTTATCCTCCCATGTCTAAATTGTTCATTTTCACTTCTCGTATGATTGAATATTGAAATGTATAATAAAATTTAATTCAGCACCCAATGACTAATAAAGGCCTTTCCAAAAGATATAAGTAAACATGGTATCATGATCATATAAAATGGAGAGGCTATCTCTATGAAACCTGACTATTTCATTAATAGGAAACTGAGAAAGTTGATCTAGAGACAAAGTTTCTCAAATAGGATGGAAATAAGTATATTTATTTAATCGATCAACAATAACCCAAATTTAATTATAACCTCAAAATACATTTGGTGATCCCACAATGATTTCCATGTGTATATTTTCCCCTTTCCACTCTAGTACTAGAAAAGGGTGAAGAATCCCTTTCAGTAATTTTTTCTCTTCTATAACCTGTTCCCAAGTCAAACACTATAGATTAATGTCTGAAATATCTCTTTTCATTCATTCCCACTAGAAATATTCTCAATGATCTATGTACATCTTAGTACATCCAAGATGAACTAAAAATGCAGAACTATGAGCTTCACAAAAAATCTCATTCTTCATCTCTGAATCACAAGGAACACATAATCTCTTCACAAAACTATAAAATTCAAAAATTATAAGTGAAAAAATTATTCAACTTACCCTAAAAAAAATATACATTTTTGTGAAACTCACATTCTTCCTTATACTCTTTCTTAATAATGTCAGATAAAGATGAATTCACTGACACCAGACACAAAATAAATGAATCCCCCAAACCAATAGCTTTTATTCCAAATTTCATCAAATTTTTTATCAATGTATCTTGTTCCAAAGGTAACATGGTTAATGTAGCATTACTTTTTCAAATCAATTAATGACCACTTTATTTTCATTTCCCATATGTTAATGGATCAAGAAATAATAATCCTAGATTAATTCGTTCAATAACCTCTGTCTTATCATCAATTATTTATAATTGAATATATAATTCAATCTTTTTTGATCAGTATATATTTCACATATAACTCCATAAAAATTATGAATCTAAAATTATAAATAAAAAAACAATATCATATTCCACGTCACGTGTAGGGTAAATTAACTCATGAGGTTTCAGCTAAGATCAAGCATAATCAATTATCTTATCATTTTGCACAAGGAAAAACCCAAGTGCTTTCAACGAAGGATCACTATCGATAAAAGATCCCCATATCTAGAAGTTTGTTCAAAAATTGGAGCATTAACCAATCATCTTTTAAATTTATAAAAATAATAATCATATTCTATTTTATATATGTACATGACACCTTTTTGAGTTAATTAAGTCAGTGGGATAGATAACCATGAAATATTTTCAATAAACCTTGAGTAATAAAATACCAATCCCAATAAACTACTGATATCAGTTATATTTGTGGGTCTTGGAGATTATTAAACAACATTGGTTTTAGTAAGATCAATAATTATGCCATTTTTTTATACAATATGACCATTGAATGAAATTTTATGTATCCAAAACTGACACATTCTTAATTTCCCATGTATCTTCTATTCAATTAAGGTTTTAAAGACTACGCTTAAATGAAATTCATGTTCCTATTTACTTTTGGAATAAACCAAAATATATTTAATGAACACATACACAAACTTATCCACAAACTCACAAAAAATTATATTCATATGATCCATGAATACAACAGGTTCATTAGTTAACCCAAAAGGCATAACCAAAAATTCATAATGTCCATATCTAGTATGAAATGAGATCATTTTAATGTTTTATTCATTTACATTCAACTAATGGTATCCTAACCTCAAGTAAATGATTGAAAAATAATGAACTCCATAGAGGTGATCTAAAAAATAAAATATATGGAGCAAAGGATACTTGTTCTTAATAGTGTTGTTATTCAATTCTACGTAATCAAGAAAATGTATCATTGAACCATCTTTCTTTTTAACAAACAATATAGGAGAACCCCATGGGATGTACTATGTTTCATGAAAACATTATCAAATAACTCTAAAAATTCCTTCATTAACTCTAAAAGTTTAATTTGAGCCGTCAGATATGGGTGTATTAAAATTAGATTAGTATCAGAAACTTAGTCAACATTAAATTCAACTTCTCGATCAAGTATTAACCCAGACAACTCATCATGAAAAACCTAAAGGTACTAATTTACTACTAGCACATCATTAATCTGAATAGTTTATCTATTTTCGACAATATGTGCGAGGTAATATTAATTTATATAATTTACTAGTTAAGGAGTTCCTGTAATTTTATCAAAAGTAAGGGATCATTATTTTACAAAAACTAATATTATATCTTAAAAAAAACATCTTTAGACCTACAGTAAATCATATCATGATAAAGAGAAAGCCAATACATACCAAAAATAACAGCAAACACTAATAGAGGTAAAACAATAATGTTTGTAGGTATATTCCTTCTACATACAAGGACATAAAGGTTCGTATAATTTTTTTGGTCTCAACATTTCCTCTATGTGTTTTCAACATAAGTTAAAAATTCATATAAGGAGATACAATTCCCTATTTACTTGATCCCTTCATATAAATGATAGAATGTGTAGACCCTAAATCAAAAAAAACATTTACATAATCTAATTAAACAAATGTTTAAATGATTCTACTTTATTTTATGGTCCAACATCTGCTGATGTTGTTGCAAGTTATTTCCCAAACCATTTGTACTTGTAGTCTGATTCCATTCCCTCGTTTGGGTTCTTCATTGGGAACTAATTGGCAAAATGACCCATTTCATTTATCATAAAACATTTTACTAACTATAAATCAGATTTTTTCTTACCATTACCCTAATATTTTTAAGTAAAATTTCGAGCCTTATGTCCCATTTAACCACATCAGTAGCACATATTAAGATTCAAAAGACATTACACAATGTGATTTTTACCCCAATTTTCACATACATTAAACTTAAGATTCTTACCATAATACTTTTAAAGAGGTCATCCCTTTTTCCTGCCACCTTGAGCAATTATTCTATTATTTTTCAAAGAATATCTGATCATCAGAAAACTCCATTTACACCTTCTTTAAATATCTATTATCTACTTTGTAACCTTTTTACTCATGAGAAGCTAATGAATTTAAATATATTATCTTTAATTCAATGTAATAACAATTGATATTACTATCAACGTCTCAAATGAAATATGGTGAATAACTTGCTAGTCTTGTGAATTTTTCTTTACAAGAAGCCACTGAGTCTTTATCTTGCCTCAATTACAAGAATTGTTTTTCCATCCTATGACGAACCACCATAGGAAAATATTTCTGAAGAAACATAACATTGAATTCATCCTAATAAAGGTCATTAATCTCCTCACTATCCCTAATAATTTTCAACATTGACCACCACTGATCATCTTCTCCTTCAAAATGTTAAATTTCATGAATAAACTTTTGAATTTATTTACTCCCTATGAAATCAAAAATCATCTCCAGTTCTTTAATCCACCATTCAACTAGCATAATGTTAAATGGTCCTCTGAATTATGGGGGATGTCTACACATTAAATGATCCATTACTGAAATTTTCCTTTATGGTTGATTTGGCTGGTCTAATTCAAGTATATCACTACCATTTATATATTGAGTAAATTGATCCATAAATGCATCAAACTATTCAGTTTCAATTCTGACCATCTCAGGTTTTTGATTTGGAAGGTGGTCTTTATCATGATGCCACCCCATCATAGCTTCCATGTTTCCACTGTGCAAAACCATTATGAACATAGAAATTTCTTCGGCAAAGAATCATTTTAATCTATAAATTCTATATCATTTCAATTATATCATAAGGTAAAAATAATTTATGGATTTTAATTTAACAATTTCCAGACATCTAAAGTTGTCTAAACCGACCACTAATACCAATTATAAAGCCCAAACCATAACCATTACATAATCATTAATTATGTTAATAATTCAAATTGAGGATCTTTTCTGGTATAGTTTTATATACATTTATGCAATAAATATTACATTTTATTTCATATATTACAATGTATACACTCTTACACTGTATCTATTTTTTCATAAAATTAATAACACATAATAGAAAATAAAGAATTCTTTTATTGTTATAAATATTCCTGAATTCTTCCATTCTCTTACCCTTCCTTATACCCTGTGAGTAACATTTCAAAAACTTGGGACGAGCATCACAAGCGTATTAAGGGTTATAAAACAAATAAAGAAAACTGTAATCCATAAATACATTCAATTTCAATGAAATCAAACATTTCAATCATTAACATACCACAAAAGATTATAATATTTATGAATAATACATAGAATTCATAAATCCTAAATGTATTTTATTGAAAACATAACATAATAACATTGTATCTTTCACATCTACATAGAATTTTACATTTAGAATACCCATAACAGTACATTCCCTATATCTATTAAGAGAAACATTAACGTTTACATACATTACATTACCAAATGCATTGAAGAGCTATCTTAGGCTCACCCTCCCTAAGTTTATCATTGAACCACATGTATATGTAATCATTTCCCAAAAACAAAAACATAATCATAACACCTAAAAAATATAAAAAGGAAATATAAAATTTCCACAATTCAATCACAATATAACATTTCATGATATTGATATAGAAAATTAATTCTAAAAACAATTTTCAATACCAAAATATTAAAAAATCTAATATCATATTTTTTTATTTTGTAATCATTAGAACTTGTTAAGGAATCTGAATATCATATAACACTTACGACGGAAGAAAGATAATTATCACCGTGTACGTTGAAAAAAAAATTACCGTTTTCATTTTTTAAAATGCTGTGTAGAAAATTATTCTATCTGAATCAAATTATAATTAAAATAGGATTATTCACTATATAAAATAATGTAATGTATAAATCAAAATATTCATCAATGAAAGTAGATTGAGACGATGTCCCTTACCTCATGTCTGACATGACTCATTCATTTATTAATCACCTTAATAATAAAGTAAAGTTAATTTATAATTTATTAAGAACATTTTTAATGTTTATTATTCCTTCTATATCACTTATTACTATGAAAAAACATTATATAATCATTTAAGATAATAACGGACATTTTTTTGATATTTTGTACTTGAGTAAAAAAGGAACTACTTTAAATAATATATTGTCCATGTGGTCATAAGAACATTATCTCCAGAATGATATTCATGATTTAGATATCATATATATCATTTATATCGGGAATATATATATATATGTATTTATAACTATACATAACATTTTAGTAAACAAATGAAATGCACCATTCATGGAGAAGGTAAGTCGTGCGTATACATGGACGATACATTCATATTCAATTTCATATTTTAGTGGAATGATAACATAATGATACATAGGTATATCATAATTATATTTCAATATTGTATATAATTTTATTAAATCCATCCTTCATATGCTCAATGTATGGCATGAATGAGTCATATCACTTTGAAGGGAAGGTAGTACACACTTTCTCAAAACAAATTATTGTATCTACCGATTATGGAAACAATAAAAAAATCATATACAAGAAAAATAAATAATAATATATAAAATATAAAGATAATATATATCAAATATAAATAAATTTATATCATAATGTCCATCGTGAGAGGCGGTAGATGATATTTGAACAATCATCATTTCGTGAGGTAGTAGTTTGTCGTCCCCAGAAATTGTAGTTTTGTATCCATTAGATGGAGGTGTGTGGATGTGTTGTTAGAATCATTCTCATAAAAAATTATTATTATACTGAGGATACATGTTTTTTATAAAAAAATAAATAAAAAGAATATCATAGGGAGTGACAAAGTAAAATAATAGAAGAGAACAAGAGGGAAGATGTTTCCCTTAAATCGTGTTACTCCATTTTGATTAAAACAAACAGATTTTTTGAAGTCCCTTTTGGAAATGGTAACTCTTATAAGAGGAATAATGGGATGTTGGGAGCTTATTTGTGTATATTTTTAATGAGACAAGGGGCTTTAGTGGTCTTAGTAATGGGTTTGTGGTGATGGCCATTTATAAGGGTGAGTAGGGGATCTTTATGGTTGTTTGAAACTATTAATTTATTATAATATTATTTTCAGCGTAGAAATAACGAATATTGTTTAATTATAAGTTAATGTTAATATAAGTTGAAATAACATCATACAATAAGTATTGGGTTGGTTTCATATATTTTTTAATCCTACTCATTTTTATTTAACACTTTGATAACTTATTTAACATTTTCTATTTCCAATTATATATTCATACTATATGGTTATTATATTTAGAATAAAATTACAAGCAACCCAACATGGATCATTAATGACATTTTTATCATCATATATTTAATTTGGATTATTCATAGATTTTTAGGTTTATTTTTTCATTTAATAAAATAGTATACATTTTAAAAACTCATTTATGTCAATTTATAATCTATTCAAATCAAGACATTAAAAATATAAATAATTACTTGATTCATTCGAAAAATATTCCTTAATTAAATGATATCATGTAATTATTATCTATAAAATTATGGATGGCATAAAATTATTCAAAATTATTTTATTTTAACAATTGTTATATGATTTATTTGAATCTTTTATTAATGAAATAATTACTGTTGTCATGACCCGTCCTTGGGGACCGTGCCGTGACTACCCCAAGCCCGCCTTCCATAGGCCAGGGGCTGGCGACTAGCACCAAAAGCATAAAATCTCTAAGCTGGTAAGGCATTGCCTTTATAAAACTAAAGAAACACAACAGAGTACGCAACAGGAAGTAACACTCTGTAAAATCGAATACAAAAGAGTGTGATAGAAAGTAAATTGGCTAGTATACAAAACAAACTGAACAACAAGTAAAAGTAAAAGGGGAAAACAACTGAAAGTGAAGAGTAGCTCCTGTATCTTCCTTCAGGGTTCCTACATGAAGGGTTGGTATAGATGGCCACCTCAGCACTCATGTCCGTCAGTCCTCTCCGTATGCCGACTCATCACAAGGTCCACCTCTGGGTTGCGTCCAGTCATGGAGCTCTTAGCCACCATGAGCGATGTCAGTCATCTGCATCCAACTCAACGATTTGTGCGCTTATCCCGTGAAAAGGTGAGTGTAACGATACTCAGTAGGGACCCCAAGACCCATGGGTTCTCACAATGTCTATTATGGACAAACAATAGATGAAAGATACAATCACTTAGTACCAACCAACCCTACTTATGTATATGAGCATATATATACCTAAGTAAACAATCTCAGTCTGACTCCAAATCTCAATTCCAAGAACAAAACAATTCCACAAAGGATGTAAATTCAATCACCAAGATGGTAATGGTTGAAATACATGAATCAACTCACACAGTTATGCAAAAATAGTAGAGAGATATAGATGATCAGATGTAGCCACTAGATCATCTAAGATGTCAGAAACACAGAGGATATAGGACCAGCTAAGATGTCGGAACCACACAGGATACCAGCCAAATATCTCGTCTAAGCTGTCAGACCCACACAGGATACATTCCAGCTATCTCATCTAAGATGTCGGACCCACACGTGATACAAGCTAGGTAAGCTGTCGTACCCACACAGGAAACATGCCAACTATTCTGTCAAACCCACACAAGATAAAGGAACATATGTTATAACTGTCAAACCCACATAGGATTCTGGTACAGTAGTCGTCATGGTTAAACCCATGGAGGATTCCAGTACTGTAGTTGTCGTAGTCGCAACTAGCTCTAGGGTTCGCGCTCATAGCACGCTCGATTCTTGGAGGGTCCTCTAATCAAGAAAATGGGTTGATACATAGACTTTAATGAAGTCCTCAGTTAATTTATCTCGATGTTCCATCTTATCAAAAGAAAGCAAACGCAACAGACGATGCGTCAATCCGACACCCGGTCATAGAGTTGATTGCTTTTCCGTTCCTGGGGACCGGTTGGATTTACACTCGATCCATATCTTTCCATTTTCTAGATTCATCCAAAACTCACTTAGTGTATCAAAAAAGGACTGCCTCATCATAATGGTCCCAATTCCGTAGACGGTGCATCATTCAGACATGCGGTCTAGAAGATATTCGAATATAAGTGACATTGGGCCCAACCCGTCATGCCCAGTGGGTTAGCGGGTCAGCCCGACCCGACTCGGCAGGTCCGAACTGGCTGGGTGTCGGCATTCCCCGGTTTGGTAGGTCCAACCCAGCTTGGGGGTTTGCTCGGGCTGATGGGGTGCGACCCACCTGTGGACCCGGCTCGTGGAGCAAGTCGGTCTACTTCGCCTGTCGGTGCCGAGCAGTGCCGCGTCTCCCTGCCCAGTTGATAGAAGTTTGCAGATTCGGTCTGGCGTGAGTGGCCCACACAATGGGCCGTTGTATCTACAACAAGATTCCAAGAGGCACTGCGAGTCATCATCCTGGCCGGTAGGCGACCGGCCAGTTTGTCGGCGAGCTGCCGGCGGTTGCGGGCCATTCTTCCCCAATCGCGCGGCGCCTGCAGGCACCGCGATCTTCCATCTCAGCCACATATAGCTAGCCAGTTCACCCATCCAAGCTACCCGTGGTTGCAGACCACATGTCTTCGGCATGGAACCTGCCAGTGTGGCAGTCTACCAGCCTGGCCGACAGTAGCTGGTCGTTTCTTCAGCCCGAGAAGCCCGCAGATACGGGCCATGGTTTTCCTCTACACAGGTGGCGCATGACCGCCGCCTCCGATCGCCGCCTCATTTGGTCATCGTCGACTCTGGTCGTCGCTGCCTCTTTTGTCCACCACGACCTGCATGGTCACGAACTTCTACATCCAGCACGGTGTGACGGTACTGCGCCATAACGGCTCCACCTCCATTGTAAACCCAAACAAGAATAAAAGAAGGGTCATCATGCCATGTTCATTCGGCCCCGACCCTCCATGTTAGGTGATATCAAAAGGCCAAGGAAAAAACCATTGAATTTATCAATAATGATGGTATATTTTTATTCAAATAAAAATTATACAAAACATACTACCTTAATTCGATGTTCGTTCGTTGACGTCGGCATCGATTTATTGACGTCAGGTGCGTCTGAGGAGGAAGCATCTTTATTGGCAACATTCTTCGCGGGCGATGTCTTCTCCCTTGATGCATAGGAAGAGGAAGGAAGATGTCATCCCTTGGGGGCGTCATCTCATGTCCTTGACCCAGTTGAAGAAGTGGAGGGAATATTCTTAGTTGGATAGGATGTCATTCTCTCTAATTCTCCCAATGCCTCCCAATAGAATATTTTCCAACACAAATAAAATAATAGGCTCACCAAAATTAATATATCCATGAATTCCAAAACAATTCAAATTAATCAATTAATTAAGGGAGCTTAATTGATTAATTTGATGGTCTTGGGTCATTAATGAGATAAGGTGGGAGGTGGAGAGTTTTAACAATTTAAAGAGAAGAGAGGTGGCTCCATTAATAGAAAGGGGAGTCCTAGAATTACAAAGGGGGCATAAGGGGAGTTGAGGGGTTTGGTGGTCGTGAGGGCCCCACCACACAATATCCTCCCGTGGGAGGTTATGTGGGGTGTGGGACACACCCCAACTTCCCTTTGGTGGATTTAACACCGATCTATATAAAAAATATGTTAATCATATTTTTATTTATTTTAATTATAGAATCCCCTAAAATAACATCCAACCTGTACAAAATGCAACTGGAGTAAAGGTCCTATTAAGAGAATTCTTGTGCTGTGAGTTCACAGGTATCCTCAGATTTCAATTATGAGCATCAGTTCAAATGATAGAAAACCCCACACGTATGATTACTGAACTTACTTGATAAAAAATTCAGAAAATGATTCTGGGCTCACCGGGACTCAGAATCAGGTGCCTTCAGAAACTACAGACACGTAAAATTCTAAATAATTTATGTAAAAAATTTTCACAAAATTTATGGTTCTTTAGATTACCCCCAAATCAGGGCTTTACATCCCTGTAAAGCTACAACACACAATAGGGAAACAAATGGAGGTACTGAGAACACATCTGATCCTCCCACTCCCATGTGATCTCCTGGAGGATCCTGTGCTACCAGCGAATACGCACCAGAGGAATCAACCATCCTCGTAGGACCCGCTTCTGTCAATCCTCAATATGCACTGGAACCTCCATGAAAGTCACCTTGCCATTGATATCCAGCTCTTCGTGGTCAATGATGTGGGGAAGGACATGCACGTATCTACTCACCTGGGATATATAGAAGACATCGTGGACCCAATGCAATTGAGGTGGAAGGGACAGGTAGTAATACACCTCGCCTACTCTACTGAGGACCTAGAATGGCCTGATAAATTCCAGAGATATCTTGCTGCATCAGACAAATCTCCATAGACCTCATCGAGGTGATGCCCATAAGAAGATTTGGTCGCCATCCATGAACTCAAGTTGTCTCTATCTCCGATTAGCATAGGACTTGTGTTTGCTCTGTGCAGTCTTCATCTTCTCCTGGATGATCTGCACCTTCTTCATCATAGCCTGCACCATATCTAGTCCTACAAGTGCTAACTCCCCTTGGTCTGTACAACATAGAGGTGATCTTCAAGGATAGCCATGCAGTGCCTCGTAATGGGCCATCCTGATAGTGGAGTGGTAGATGTTGTTGTACGCAAACTCCATCAAAGGTAGGTAATTCTCCTAGATACGACCAAAGTCAAGGACACATGCACGGAGCATGACCTTGAGAGTCTGAATGGTCCTCTCAGTCAGACCATCAGTCTGAGGTTGCAAGGCGATGCTCAAGCGAAGCAGCATCCCAAAAGTACTATCATAACCCCTTCTAGAGCCAGGAAGTAAAACAGGCATCTCGATCAGGGACGATAGTCGATGGTACACCATGAAGTTGTATGATCTCATGAATTTAAAATAATCACAATCTCTCTAATGAGCCATGCTCTCTGATCGGTAAAAAGTGGGCCGACATGGTGAGTCAATCGAAAATCACCTAGATATAGTCGTTTCCTCTGAATGTACGTGGAAGCCCCATAAAAAATTCAATGGATATCTCATCCCACTTCCACCCAGGGACCTATAAGGGTTGTACCAAGCCTGAGGAAACATAGTGCTCTTCCTTCACTTACTGACAAGAGTGCCATCACGAGACAAACTCTGCTACCTCATACCCAGCCACCAGTGTGGTCATCTGAGGTCCTGGCACATCTTCTCCACTTCTGGATGTACCACTATAGGGTAAGTGTGGAACTCCCTCAACACCTCCTCCTATAGTGAAACTTGTACCTGGGTACATCCTCTAAAGAGGATGACATGCTCTACACCTTTAGAAAATCTATTAGGTTCCTGCTTTGAGGATATCTATGCACGTAGAGTATTACGGTCAATGTCCCCACGCTTTTCCTCTATGGCTCGCTGAAGAAGTGGAGGAGTGACTATGAGAGACTAAAGAAAGGTTGCTCCAACTCTATCCACACAGGATATCTACAATGTGGTCAGCTACTCTGTCGCCTCTCCTAGAAACTGAATTCCTAATCTATTGCTGAGAATATCTCCTAAAATGTTCCCATTCCCAAGATTATAGAATATCTCAAAGGAATATAACTGGAGCAACTCGAGCCATCGTTGTCGTCTCAGGATCAAGTCGTTCTGCGAGAAGATTTAACTGAGACTCTATTGCTCAGTGTAGACTATAAAACGCTCTCCCCTTAGATAGTGTCACCATATCTTCAAGGTGAAGTCCCCTACTGCAAACTCTAGGTCATTTGTAGCATAGTTCTTATTGTGTTGTCTCAACATCCATGATCCATACGTGATCACTTCTCGCTCCTATATCAGGACACACCTGAGTCTGGTTCCTAACGCATCATAGTAAACTACATACCCTATGACCTCCTCTGGTAGCCTCATGATGGGTGCACTGTTCAAACACATCCTCAGCTCTTGACAGCTCTGCTGGCACCTCTCTGACCACACGAAGGGTTTCTCTTTCTTTGTCAATGCTTAAAGTGGTGCTTCAAATCTGGAGATGTCTGGTATAAATCTATGATAGTACACATCCAGTCCCAGCAATATCCACCCAACCATCACACTCTTGGGTGGATCTCAAGAAAGTACTGCCTTGATCTTCATAGGATCCACTGCAACTACAGCCTTTGGGATGATGTGTCCCAAGTAGTGAACATCTCTAATCTTAAACTAGCACTTTGAGAGTTTACCATAAAGCTGGTTCTCTTGGAGTGTATCTAGTACTACCCACAAATGGTAGGCGTGCTCCTCCTTAGTATTTGAGTAAATCAGTATGTCGTCGATGAAGAATACAAAAAATAAATTGAGGTAAGGATGAAAGATCTTGCTCATGAGACTCATGAACACTTCTAGTGCATTGGTTTTGCTGAAGGGCACAAAAAATAACTCATAGTGGCCATACCCACACCTGAAGGCCGCCTTTTGCACATCCTCATCTCGGACTCGGAGTTGGTGATAACCAAACTCGAGGTCTATCTTCGAGATCCAACATGCTCCCTTGAGCTGATCAAAGAGGTCGTCAATCATCGAGAGTGGGTACTTATACTTAATGGTCACCTAATTTAGGAAACGGTAGTTAACACAAAGTCGCATGCTCTCATCTTCCATCTTAGAAAAAAAAAATATGTGATGTCCAGGGTGAAACACTGGGTTGGATATAACCCTTCCCCTGCTAGTCCTCCAGCTATACCCGCGGCTCACGAAGCTCATCGGGAGCCATCCGATATGATGGAGTAGATATCACTGTTGTCTCGTGGTACAGGTTAATGTAGAAGACTACATCTCTTCAAGGAGGTAGTCCTGGAACATCATGAAGGAAAATATCGGCGTACTGATCCACCACAATAGAAGAATTAGGTCTCTTCACATCAACCAATCTGAAGATGAGACTATACAACTAATGATTGATCGGCTTCCCCCTCATATGCGTAAGTCCATCCTGCACTGTAAATGATCCCTTCTCGCCGGTGAAGGTGGACATGGTCCCTTCTATGCGGATACACCAAACATTGTTCCTAATATAGTCAATCTGAGCATGAACTGTGGATAACCAGTCCATACCCAAGATGACGTCATAAGGTCTCGACGCCGCTACATGAAGATCATAGCCAAATCCCTCTCCTCCTTGTAAGGTCACACTGCCTACACTAGTGTGTAATCATCAAGTCTTCTCCCATAGGAGTCTCTAGCCATAATGATCAAGCCAACGGCTCCATCAGAATCAATGAGCTTCGAACAAGGGAAGTGACAATAAATGAATGACTCACAGATGTGTCTATGAGTACTACAGTAAGAGTGGAGTAGACACAGATAGTACCTTGAATCATCTCAGGTACGCCGTGGTAGTAGGCCTCGACTTCCTGGATATGATCCCGCCTCTATCCACCGGCTCCCTATTGTTGGGTTGGACCTCCTGTTGGTGGTGGTGGTAGATCCTTTAAATTTCATCCACCACCCGCTGCTCGGCCAACTCCTATGCCTCGTCTGGTTGCTCCCAGTGGACCACCACGGTCGAACCTCTACCTCTGCCTAGGAGGTCCCTCTACTATCTGCTACTCATTTTCATGGCGGTTTGGGCAATTAGGAGCCATGTGGCCCTGCCCGCTGTGGGCATTGTACTACCTGCCCCTCGTATAGCTGACTCTATCTCATGTGCCCAGAACAACCGAACCTGTATCATGGGACACCCACCTGATGTCCCAGTCCTATTGGACCTCTGCATCATCTGTCTGTTTCCAGCTTTAGAAGACTCTGCTACATGTCGCCCTGTGGTGGGTCTTGCCACTGGTGACTGCTCAATGAGAAAACTCTCAACTAGAAGGGATCGCTTCAGTACCCCCTCTAGCATTAGAATGCAAGGGGGAATCCTTTAAGAGCTAATCTCATGATTGAGTACCTGCTTGGAGGTCTAGGCACTAAAGAATAGGTCATGAACCATATCCGTGGAGTAGCATTAATGTTCAGTGAAACTCACTGAATACTGAGCTACTGTCATGCTTCCTAGCTACAGATGTAGTAACTCATGAATCCACACCGCACAAAGGGTGGCTGGAGAAAACTCCGAGCTAAATAGACCCTCGATGTCAATCCAGAGTAACGATTAATCTTCATGAAACTGGTGCATCAGGATCCACCATCAATATAATGATATGTGTAGGAGACTCATGGAATGGATAACCATAAGGTCGACTGGTGTCCCTAGCAATCTGAAAAATCTCAAGATAGACTATATCCAATCCTCAGCTGCCTGTGGGTCCATCTCTCCCCAGAACCTGGGCGGCCTCTGGTGCTGGAAATCGTGCAATGCACTCAGGCGGCATGCACTCTCTAATGCTGGAGGTGGTGGTAATGGTGGCCCAGTGGGTAGTGGTAGCACTGGTACCTCCGCTGTGATAGGGCCTCGCACCAAGGCATCACCGCTTGGTGGGATACCATCTCGTACGTAACTCGGAACCGTACCTGGCTACCTTAGTGGGTCCATCCTGAAAATAAACAGGTGCACCACAGTTAAATCAATATACCTGGTGAGCAGACACAATGTAAACACAAAGAAGACTTTTTTAAAGGAAACAAACACGCAATCAGTGTTTTCATGCACTGAGTCAGTAATTAGAAGTAAGAGTTCTAGTGTATGGATACGTCAGCCGCCGCACCATCACCAGTTTCCTTAAATAGATAACCACACCCAAAACACTTAATGCTATTTCCATTAAAAGAATCAGAGTTTAAGTTCTACAGTAGAACCAACTTCATTGATACCAATTTGTCACGACCCTTTTGTGGGGCTCGTGCCGTGACCAACCCAACCCTACCTTCCATAGGCCAAGGATAGGCGACTCACACCAATAGCGTAAAATCTCTAAGCAGGGAAGACATTGCCTTTATAAAAGTAAACAAACACAACAAAGTATGCAACAAGAAGTAAACACAAAGGAAAACAGAATACAAAATAGTGTGCCGGAAAGTAATTGGGCTAGTATACAACCCTAGCTGATCAACAAGTACATGTAAAAGGGACAAATAGATAAATGTGAAGAGAAGCTCTTAGATCATCCTTCAGGGTTCCTACCTGATGAGTAGGTATAGATGGCCACCTCATCACTCATTTCCTTCAGTCCCCTCCATGTACTGACTCATTGTAAGGTCCTCCTCTGGGTACTACCCAATCGTGGAACTCTCGGACTCCATCAGCACTATCTGTTGTCTGCATCAAACACAATGAGGTGTGTGAATAGCCAGTGCATGGGTGAGTATAATGATTCTTAGTGGGGACCCCGAGACCCTCTAGGTATAACAATATCCATTAAGGATAAACAAAATAAAAAAGATACAATCATGATGTATCAACAAAAACAACTTATATATATTCCCATACATATACCTAAGTTACCAATATCAGTCAGGCACAAAATCTCGAGCCTAAGAACAAAATAATTCATCAAAGGAAGTAAAGGAAATCATCAAGATGATAATGGTTGAAAGACATGACTCAGCTCACACAGCTATTCCACTATTGTAGAGAGATATAGATGATCATATGTAGCCACTGGATCATCTATGCTGTCAGACCCACACAGGATACAAGACCAGCTAAGCTGTCAGACCCACATAGGATACATGCATGCTATCTCGTCTAAGCTGTCGGACCCACACATGATACATGCCAGCTATGTCATCTATGATGTCAGACCCACAGAGGACACATGCTAGCTATTTTATTGGACCAACATAGGATACAGGAATAGAAGTCAAAACTGTCAAACCCACACATGATTATGGTATAATTGTCATCATCGTCAAACTCAAGGAGGATTCTAGTACAATAGTTGTCATAGTCGCAGCCAGCTCTAGTGTTCCCACACACAACACACTCGATTCTAGGAGGGTCTACTCCTCGAGCAAGTGGGTTGATACATTGTCAATCACAAATCCTTGAATTGATTTATCCCAAAGTTCTGTCTCATCAAAAGACACCCAAATTTACAGATGGTGCGTCAATCAGATGCACGATATAAGAGTTATTGGCTTTTCCGTTCGAGGGGCCCACTTGGATTTACGCTCGATCCAATCATGCCTATTTTCTAATTTCATCCAAAACCCACTTATAGTATCCCAAATGGACCGCCTTATAGCAAGGTTCTTAGTGTTGTAGACAATGCATCATTAGGACGTGTGGTCTTGAATATATTCACATTTAAGCGATATCGGGCATGGCCCATCAAGCCCAGTTGGCTAGCGGGTCATTCCGACCCGATTCGGTGGTTCTGACCTGGCTGGGGGTTAGCCTAGCCCAGTTCGGCAGGTCCGACCCCGCTGGGGGGGTCAGCCCGTGCCGGTGGGGTGCGGCCCACCTGTAGACCCGGACCGCAGAGTGGGCTAGCCTAGTTCGCTCGGTGGCGCCGAGCGACGCCACCTCTCCCTGCCCAGCTGGCCGAAGTTGGTCTGTTATGTAGGACGCGAGCAGCCCACATAGCAGGACGATGTCTTTCCCACATGGATCCAAGCAGCGCCGCGGGTCATCAGCCCAGCTGGAAAGCGGCTGGACGGTTCGCCAACGAGCGGCCCATGATTGCGGGCCCCACTTCCCCCACCGTATAATTCCAGTGGGCGCCATGATCATCCTGGCCGGCCAGATGTACCCGCCGGTTCGCCCGGCCATGCAGCTCATGGATGTGTGCCGCATCTCCTTTGTGCGTCACCTAGAGGTGTCGCAGTCTACCAACACGACTAGTAGTAGCCAACCGGTTCTTCAGCCCAAGCGGCCCGCGGATGCGGGCCTCGTTTTTCCGCTATGCGGCCGGCGTGTGGCAGCAGTATCCAGTCCCCACCACCTTCATTCACCGTCGAAGCCGATCACCATTGCCTCTTCCATCCACCATGGCTTGCATGGATTCAGCCTCCTTCTTCGGGTGTGGTGCGACGGCACCACGCCCTACCGGCTCCGCCTCCATCGTCAATGCAAAAAAGAATCAAGGGAGGGTCATCGGGCCATGTTAGTTCGGCCCACGCCCTCCACATTAGGCAATATCGAAAGGCCAAGGGATGAACCATAGAATTCATCAAGATTGAAGGTATAATTTTATTCAAATAAAAATTATACAAAACACCCTACCAATAGTTGATGTTCATTCGTTGAGGTCGGCGTCGATTAGTTGAAGTTGGGTGCATCCAAGGCGGAACCATCGTTGATGGCGACGTTCTTTGTGGGTGGCGTCTTATCCCTTGATGTGGATGAAGAGGAAGGAAGACGACGTTCCTCGTGGGCATCACCTCACGTTCTTGACCGAATTAAAGAAGTGGAGGGAATGTTCTTCGTCGGAGAGGATGAAATTCTCTCTAATTCTCCCAAAGCCACCCAAAATAATATTTTCCTACACAAATAAAATAATATTCTCCCCAAAATTAATATTTCCAGGCATTTCAAAACAATAAAAATTAATCAATTAAATGAGGAAGCTTAATTATTTAATATTATAGTGTTAGCACATTAAAGAGAGAAGATGGGAGTTGGGGACTTTTTAAAATTTAAAGAGGAGAGAGGTGGCTTCATTAATACAAAGGGGAGTCCAGGAGTTACAAAGGGGGGATTTAAAGGGATTTTAGGGGATTGGTGTTCATGTGGGCCCCACAACACAATATCATCCCCTAGGATGTTTTTTTGGGTGTGGGTCCCACCCCAACTTCCCTTTGGTTGATTTAACAGCCATCTATATAAAAATATGTTAATCATATTTTTATTTATTTTAATTAGAAAACCTCCTAAAAGAACATCAAACCTATACAAATGTTAATTGCAGTAATGATCCTCTTAAGAGAATACAGACGCTGTGAGTTCACTGGTGTCATCAGATTTCAATTCCTAGCTTTGGTTAAATAGATATAAAATCCCACACATACGTTTAATAAATGTACCTGAGAAAAACATCGGAAAATGATTCCTGGCACACCGGGCCTCAGAATCTGGTGCCGTCAGAAAGTACGGACTTCTAATATTCCAAAGAATATATGAAAAAAAATTTATTGAAATTTCTGGGACTTTAAAACTGCATCACCATTGTGTCATAATAAAATTTATTTATTTAATGTCTAATAATTAAAAATAAAATACCATGCTATTTGAATTATTTTTTTATCTGTAATAAATAATTATGGTGGAAAATATAACATATATATATATCCCATTATAATTTTTTTCTACAACGAGATATATGTTCATGTTACATTTTCCTTAATTATAAAATAATTTGTATAATGTGTAATTTTCACTATAAAGTGGCTCCATGGGGTCCCAAATTTTTTTGAAAGATTCCCATGGATGAGGATGAATCATCCAATAAAATTACGACACGTTTTACAATAATTTAGTAGTATTAAAATATTATTTTTTACCCTTATATTCCAAATTTACCCTTCAAAAATGATAAATAAAATCATTACTGAAATTAAAATTCATAATGTATAAAAATAGAAGATACATATTTTCACAATTTGGACTTACTTATTCAAAATATGGAATCCATTTTATAAAATTAAAATCATATATGTTTCAGAAATTAATTTAAAATTAATCCCCATTGTTGATACAAAAAGTGTGTTTTATGAAATAATAACAATCAAATGATTGCCACTTGTTTATGTCCAATTTAAAAGTAAAATTACATAACATAAACATCCTTGGAGAAAATGGTAAAAATATAATCTAATTACACTTTACAACAAATTATAATGATAATCTATCCATTTAAATAAATTTTATTAAAATGTAGTTTTGAATAAAAATGTAGTTATTTTCACTATTCATTACAAAATGGACATTATCAAAAAAATATATCAATTTCATCCAAAATTAATTTCTTATGACACCATTATAAATAATAATATTATTTATTCAAATAAAACTTATTATAATGAAAAAAAATATTTAAAAATAGTTCTCTATCAAAAGGTGGTAAATCAACCTTTTAAAGAATATTAGAGTATTTAGGCGTAAAATTCGATTCATTCATATTTTATGACTCTAAAATTTATAGGATAAATGTAAAAACATTTAACAAACATGTGTATTCATTTAATAATTAGTTATTTTCATTCCCTCCAATATAATGGATCAATGTTATAAACCATTTAAAATAATTATATTACTATATTATTTTTCAGAACAACTCAACATTACGTTTGACATAAGATTTCCATGAAACCCGTGGTCGCATATCGGGTACACTATTGATCATACCATCACCTTTAAATAAAAATTAAATTTTAATTCAAAAATAATAATAATAAAAAATTTCATATTAATTATTTATAGGGTATGTTACACTCAATTGTCTTGAGCATTTACTATCCATATACTATTTTTTATTTAGTCTCTTGTGTATTATTTCCAACAAAGGCCCACAAAATAAATAATTTTTTTGCTACCCATATTTTCATAGGCCCAAAATTTGTAGAGAATAATGATTTAGGAACCCAAATATATTTATTCTGTCTATAAATTATATAACTAAATATTTAAAATCAGTTTTAATGAAAAAAATGTTTGACCTTAGAAAATTAGGAATTGCTAAAACTAAAATATTTATCACAGTACCATAATTCTTCATCTTTTAAAAATATAACATTGGAGATTAATTTTTTTAGTAAAAGGATTATAAAATTTTTATAAGGATTTGTTTTTTTCTTTTCACATCTTATTAAAAGTTAATTTTTGTGAGCATTATTGTTTACCAGAATTTGATTTTTATAATTTTTTTCTTGTAAAAAACCTTGTATCATCTTTAAAATAATAGAAATATTCTCAAATTCAGTATATCCTATTACCATTATTAGTATAAAAAACATAATAGTTACATATCATGGCCTTAAAATCTATAATTTGTTTATTTAATTTGGATTTCATTGTTACAACATCATTAAAAAAGTAATAGAGGGATTAGTTTATTTATGTTTTCATATTCGGTTTCCATCATGGTATAATTTTCATTTAATTCTTCACGTGAGAGATTTTTTTGATTCAAAATCATCATATAAATAATGGGAGTAATTTTCCTCAAGAAGGTATTATATAATGTATATATTTTCTTTCTGATTAGAAATTTCAAATTATGATTTTGAATATGTATCATAAAAAAATATTCAAAATCACTCAATTATTATATCAGGGATTTTTTTGTTTTCATCTTGTAAGAAACATTTTGAAATTACATTTCCCATATCGTTTCTTATATTTCTATTAAAGTAAGTATGGTTTAATGTGCCTGAGTTTCCTGCACTCATAGAATTTAACTTCAATAGAGTTTACCTTTGTTTGTTATATTTATTTACATGTGTCTTGAAACTTTTTTTCCTATTATATAATTTTGATAAATTTATAAAAAATGGAAAAAGATCACTAAAATAAGTATAATTATTTCAACTTTTTTATTCTAATGACTCATCGTTTATTCAATATTCATTTTTTCTGATCTTTCTTACGATTAAACATTTAAAGTTGCATTATCCTTGTAGACAAATAATTCTCTTTTGTTTCATATTTCATCTCATACTGAAACATTATAAGAGTCACAATAATATAATTTATTTTAGAAATAATTTTTTATTTCGATTTCCTTATAGAATCCGAGATTCCACCACATCTACCTGGTAAAATTAATAGGATTTTCATATCCTTATTTTCTTTCAAAATACGTTCCCATAATAATGAAATAATGATTACAAACTCAATAAAACTTCCATTAAATTTAATGTTTATTTTTACAACCATTATTCATAATGTATTTAGATTAATATTGGAAGTATTATATCAATGGCACTGTTGATCATATATAAAATCCTAACCTATTGATATAGTCATCCATATTTCATGAGTAAATTAACATTGTGAAACTCATTTGAACTCATTGTACCGTGTCCACATTTTATAGAATTCATAGAATTAGTGTTTATATCATAAATTTTTTCATTATCATCCCATGTTTTAGGTGTATTTTTTTGAATTTCATAAGACTTCATGATTTTAATACACAACATTATAATAATGTTCTTCAAATATATTATCATTTTCGAATTCGAGAAAACATAAATATTTTTATTAACATAATTTTAACTCATTATAGACATATCTTATATATTTTAATTATATATACCATATTTTACATGATATTTAAGATTGAGCTATTGAAGTAAAATAACTATAATGTAACAATCATTAATTTGAATTTTTTTGCCTAAAAATGATTGTGTTAATACCCAATAGGGGAATGAACTAAGTTCATGTAATTATTCTCAACATTAAAAATCACCATCTTTAATGTAAGATTAATTTTGAAATTTTATTATAATAATACTATTGTCGAAATAAAATAAGTATTAAATTAGGACAACCATTGAGATTTATAGTGGTTTGGGGAACATAAACCCCCTTTTCCACTCAATAAATGACCAAATAAAAGACCAATATTATATTCAATGTATTGGTCCTTTTAATAGAGATTAGAATTCTTTTTCCTTGGGACTATGAGTGTAACGCCCCAACCCCAGTTACCAAGAGTCAGTGCATTATTACATAAAATTATCATGATCATAAATAAATCCTGTCTCAAAAGACCTATTAGTTTAGTATTATTAGATACAATATTCATACATGAGTTTAACTTTACAACTTGAAAAGAAATACAACACAAATATATTTCATTAAAAACATCCTTGCCTCATAGATTATGCCTTCTGATCACTCATAAATTACTTCATCATATCCTGGGAAAATGAAGCATAAGAAATGGGTGAGCTGAAACACTTAGTAAGGGTAAGTAATACAATGGAAATAACATAAATATTAAGCATGTTAAATAATTTAAACAACATGATTTTACCAATAATAAACATGAATAAATTTATGGAAAGAATATTAGATGAGTAAATAATTCCATTGTAAAACATAATCATGGGTATTGTACTAGTCGAATGACCACATGAACCATTATTATTATTTCCATAATGAGGGAATTTATAATGCAGAAATTCTGAAACATTTTGTCAAGGCCTCAGCCAAGACGTCTAAAAATTATTAAGGCCTTGACCAAAACAATAAATAAAATTGGGAAAGGGACTTGGAAAATTCCATGGATAGATGTCTCATGATAACTACCGATGCATCGAGAATCTATATCGGCCTCAACCCGTCACTTACTAAGTCCAATACATTCCTCATATGAATAGGTTTAAACATATCATAAACATTTGTATTAAAAATGGAATAAGAAATGTCAATACATTAACAATAAATCATGAATGGTGTAAAAATAGCACATCTATAGTCAAACATATCACAAAACCTTCAATATAATATGGATGATTTGTATCATAATAAATCACGTCCAAATAAACTTAAAATCCATCAATGGATGTTGACATAGATGAAATCAAAACCCCTTTTAGAGAAATACCAATTTCTATTTTCAAATCATTTAAGAGTCGCATAATTATAAAATAAAACATTTACTTTGAAAATATTCTTATACTCTTTTAAGGGAAGCATTGATGAGTTTATAATGGTCGACAATAGCTGCACCTGTTTTATTAGTTAAAAAAATACATTCTTACGTTAATTCTGTAGAAAAGTTTAAAAAGGCCCTTGATTGGAAAACGTCAGAAATATTCTTTTATAAAATACTTATAAAAATTCAAACAAGGGTATAAATGACATTAACCCATATTCTGTAAAATAGTAAGAATGTTTTGAAATACATTTTTAAGAAACATGGATGTGGATGATAAAGAGGTCCTAGTAGATAATTATGTATAAACAACCTCGGAAAATGAAGAGATTGTGAAATAAACCATTAACTTATACTTTTCCATGGTTGGAATTTGGTTAAAATCCTGTATAATGGTGAAATAATTGTTACTAAATTGTATAATAATCATATACATTAATATTATATCATATATGATCTTTTAACATTGATTTGTTAATAATATCTTAATATTATCATTGTTTTGGTTGTTAATAGATTCATATTTCTTTACATTCCTTATTATGATAGCCATATTTGTTATGGATGTGATGTATATTATTCATATCCATAATGATATCAAGTCCATAAACATTAATTTTAATCATAAAAAGTGAATTAGACTTGAATGGATACAATGGGGAATGAATCTCATCGTATTTGTGGAGACAGTTGTCCGTACATACGCACGAGAGATAATTTCATTATTTTGATATTAAAATAATATATAACTTGATGGTATATCATATATACAAAATCACTATAATGTTATATATTTTATTTACATGAATTACACATCATTATTATACCCATCCAAATATTAATGTTTTGAATAACAATTACACCACGACGTGGAGACGGTAAGCCGTACGTACGGACGTATAGTGACATGTCATTCAAATGATGTATAGAATACTGAATATGCTTTTACCATATTTATAATAAAATCATAGTATATAGAATATACTAGATTTATTATTTTAGAGTGGGAATAACAAATAAATAAGAAGTTGATGATGAAAGTAACTTGAAATAGCGTGGTGAAAACATTACCTCCTAATCATGTTATTCATTTTGATTTGTTCAAAAGGGCACCATAGGTAGGATTTCGGATCAATATAATGCCTCACATTCTAAGATAGGGATGTTGAGAGAATATTAGGGTAGTTTTTGGCCAAGCCAAAAGGCATTGAAGGTGTAAATTAGAGTGTTGGAGGAGTGCCCTTTTATAAGAGGGGTGAGGGGCACCTTTGGAAAAGCTAGAAATATTATTTTATAATAAATTCATATTCGGTTTATAATGGCTCAAAAGTGGATTATTTAACTTTTATGGTGGGTATGAGTTTAAATTATTTCAACCAATAGAGTTTTGATAGGATTGGGTTACTATATTAACCTTATCATTTATATTTTACTCTTAGTTAAATAGTTTGACATTTACCATGTCTCTTTGTATTTTTATATTATATAGTTAATAAAACTACTATATACAACCAAGAGGCACCCATGTGGTCTATTAATGATACACCTATCATGATATAAGTCCTTTGGTAAACCACAGATTTTAATGAATATAATATAAAATAATAATATAATATTTATTTAAAAAACTCTTTTATGCCAATTTTGACATTATTGGATATTTTGTTTTTGATAATTTCATAAAATCATTATTACTTTGAATACAATTTATATAACAAATCCTAATATGTCATATTAACCTAGAAAATTAGTATAATTCATAAAAAGTCTGAAATTACATTTATTTTGATATTTTTAATATCAATTATTTTAATATTTCACTAATAATGTAATTAATGCATCATCATTGTGTCATAAATAAATTAAATTATTTAATGTATAAAAATTATAAATAAAATACCATTATGTAGGAAATCATTTTATATTTATAATTAAAATTTATAATCTAATTTATCTTATTAATATCCCTATATTAAAAATGTTTTACTTATTATACTTTGATTTTAACTCTTCTAACTCTTTGTTGAATTAAATAATAATAAATGTCATAATCTAATCCAAGTGGACATAAATGATAATATTTTATTTCTAAGTTTATTTTTGGCCAAGATATACTTGTCCAGTAGAATTAGGACATGTGTTAGGGTAAAATTAATATCATATTTACCATTAATTATCCTATTTACTTTTATTCATGGTCAATAAAAGTAAAAAGTTACTATTCATCAAAAATTATTTTTATCTTATTGAACCACATTTTACTCCTTGATATTAACCTTGTCTCTCAAATTTTAGAAATTCCACTCACAGAAGTGGTAAAATTAATATTTATGTGAATTTGCAAATTCTCCTAGGAGGTGCGTAAAACACAGTGAAAAGGTCCATAAAATTTTTATATATCTAAAATTATTGTAAACTAACTCCAATGAATTAAATTGAACTTATATAGGTATTATGAATCCATTTTGACCTTAATTAAATTTAAATAAAATAAATAATTATTTAAATAAAAATTCGGTTTTAATCTATAACTCTGTGTTTTTTCAATATTCATAAAAAATTGAATGCTTTCATAAAAATACAAAAAAATCACCCCAAGTTAATTTTGTTATTCCAAATCAAAAAATGATTTCCATTTTGAAAGATAAAATTTATAAAATTTCAAAAATTTGGTATTAAAATTCCTAACGGCTAGTTTGATTGCATGTGGTGTGTGTTAGAACTCAGTGTTGCATACAAAACATGCTATTGTATTATCAAAAGTGAAGCGTACCATGGAAGATTTGGGTGTTATATTATCCCCTCCTTCAAATAATTTGGTCCTTGAAATTTCTATAATACTACTGCATGAAAAGACTCAGGTGGTTCTTCATCATATGTTCCTCGGGTTCCCACGTTGCTTCGTCCATCTTATGCTTTCTCCACAATACTTTTACCAGATGAGTTGCCCGATTTCTCCGTACCTATTCTCTCGTATCAAGAATCCTGATGGGCTATTCACAATAAGATATATCGGGTTCCAGTTCTAATTCCTCATTGGTGAGTACATACGTTGAGTCTGGAATGAATTTCCTCAACAATGATATGTGGAACACATCGTGAACATTGGAGAGATTTGGCAGCATTGCCAAATGGTAAGCTACAGCCCCAATTCATTCTAGAATATCGAAAGGTTTGATATTCCTGGGACTCAATTTACCCTTCTTACCAAAACATAAAACTCCCTTCTATGGAGATACCTTCATGTAAACATGATCACCTACCTAAAATTCCAAATCCTACATTCAGTTATCGGCATTGCTCTTATGCCTACTTTTAGATGCTTTGATGTGGTTTTGGATTACCTTTACCTTTTCAATCATTTCCTCCACAAATTCTGGGCATACATAGTTTCATTCACCAATGTCATCCCAATAGGTTGGTGTGCGAAATCTCAATCTATATAATGCTTCATATGTTTCCATCTGAATACTTGAATGGAAGATATTATTATAGGAAAATTCTACCAGAGGTAAAAATTGATCCCCCGTAACTTGAAAGTCAAGTGAGAAAGACCTAAATAGGTCTTCTATGGTTTTAATAGTCCGTTCTGATTGCCAATATGTTTGAGGGTGGTATACAGGGCTCAAACGAAGTTCAGTATCCAAGGCCTTCTAAAGAATCTTCCAGAATCATGAAGTAAAATGGGGATCACGATCAGAAACAATTGATAGGGGTACTCCATGTAGTCTCAGAACATCATTAATATATAGTCTTGATAGGAGTTCGAGTGGTAAATCCTCTCTTATAGCAGGAAAATGTGATGACTTGGTAAGATGATCAACAATAACCCATATTGCATCATTCCTTCTTGGAGTCTTTGGTAGTCCCATGATAATGTCCATCGTAATATTATCCCATTACCACTCAGGTATGGGAAGAGGGTGCATGAATCCTCTAGTATGTTTCCTTCCTGCTTTCACTTGTTGACAAACCATACTTCTTGACACAAAATCAGAAATCTCCCTTTTCATGTTGTCCCACCAAAAATGTTCCTTCAAATCTATATACATTATGGTGCTCCCAGTGTGTATAGAGAAATTGGAACTATGAGCATCATCCTACAACACTCATTTTAGATCAGGAATATTGGGAACAGAAACCCTCTTCCCAAATTTCAAAATTATATCTTCAAACACAAATTCACTCAATCTCCAAAATTATATCTTCAAACACAAATTCACTCAATCTCCCATCATTCACATCATCAATTTTATTTTGAAACTCTTCATCACCCGTCTGAGAAATCTTTATCTTTTCTAGAAAAGATATTTTGGAAACCATTTGAAAAAGTATTGAGGTTTCAATTTCAATGGTGATTCCCATATCTATATTTACTAGATCCATGTATATAGGGTCCTTTTAAACTCTCATCTTGTTGAAAAGTCCATGATGCTTTCTTCTCAAAGCATCTTCCACCTTATTTGCCTTCCCCGGGTGGTAGTGTATCGTACAATCATAATCTTGAGTAGTTTAATCCATCTCCTTTGCCAATTTTTGAGTTCATTCAATGAAAAAATATACTTCAAACTCTTGTGATTAGTATAAATCTCACATTTTTCACCATTGAGGTAGTGTCTCCAAATGTTCAAAGAAAAGATTACAATAGGTAACTCAAGATCATGAGTAGGATCGTATTGCTCCTGAAAGTTCAGATGCCGTGATGAAAATGCAATAAATCTGTAATTTTTCATAAGGACACAACCATGTCCTTTCTCTGATGCATCACTATAAATAACAAACACGTCATTTCCAGATGGTAGAATCAAAAAAATAGAATTTACTAATATTCTCTTGAATTCTTAAAATTATTCTTCACACTCTTTTGTCCAATCAAATTTAACCTCTTTACGTGTGAGCTTCTTTAATGGGTTAGCCAATCAGGCAATGTTCTTGAAGAATCACTGATAATAACCTGCTAAGAAAATAAAAAAGGCATACCTCGATTATACTCGTTGGTGTTGTCCAATCATAGATTTCTCTTGTCTTAGAAGGTTCAACAGAGATTCCATCCTTAGAGAAAATATGGACATGAAAATAAATATCCTGAAGCTAGAATTCACACATACTAAACTTCCCATATAATTCATTTCTTAAAGAGTCTTTTAGATAATTCGTAAGTGATTTTCATGAACCTCATAGATTTTGGAGTATACCAAGATATCATTAATAAATACAACCAAAAAATCATCGAGATATTCCGTGAAAACTCTATTCATTAGATCCATGAATACAGAGGGTGCATTAGTCAATACAAAAGGCATTACTGTAAACTTGTAATTCCCATACCTGGTTCGAAATGCTGTCTTCACAATGACTTCCTTCTTCACACAAAAATGATGTTATCCAGATCGATAGTCAAACATCGAAAAGTATTTATCTTCATAGTGTTGATCAGATAAATCATCAATGCGAGGTAAGTGATACATGTTCTTTATTATTATAGCATTAATCTCTCTGTAGTCAATACATAACCTCATAGATCCATATTTATTTTTAACAAAAAGGACATGGGATTCGCACAGATAAAGACTAGGGAGAATAAATCCCTTATTTCTCAATTCCTCTAGTTGTTTCTTTAGTTCAACTAATTCAACAGTGGTCATTCTATAAGGTGTCTTTGATATAGTCCTTGAACCAGGAATTAAATCAATGTAAAACTCGATTTCTAATTCTGGAGGATTTCCAGGTAAATCTTCCAGAAACACATCATCATATTCTATCACATTAGGTACATCTTATTTATGAAAATTCTTTTCCTCACCCATAGTTATTTCATTCTCTTCCTCCCTGAAAATTGATTTTAGTTGAGCTATTGGGGGTGTATCTAGTTAATAATTAGGGGTTGATTATTCTTCTCTAAAGATAAGGTGTTCCTTATCATCATCATAAAAAATAGTAACATCTTTATTATAATAAATTTTGAATAATGGTCTGAAAGCCAATCCATACCGAGGATTATGTTACATTCAGTCATTGGTATGATGATGAGATCCACATATAAAGAACATTTATGTTCTCTAATGGGGAATGATTAACAAAACATTGTTGCAATGATACTTCCCTTTGGCGTTTTGACTGACAACTCCCTTGTTAAATCAAATTGAAAATTTCTAATTTTCATAGAAAAGTGGGATGATATGAAACAATTAGATGACACAGAATCAAATAAATCATTTGCTAAACTTGAGGAAACCATTAAATAACCTGCCACCACATCTTTTGGTGCTTCAACCTCATCAGTAGTGATTACATAAGCTTTACCATGGTCCCTAGATCATTTCTGAGGTAATTTTACCTAAAAATTAGGAAATTAATTTTCATAATTCCCCATCTACCTTATATCTTATCATCGATCATTGGTAGAGTCTTTATTTCCTTTACAATCACTAGCTAGATGGAATTTCTATCCAAACTTGTAGCATTATCCCTTTCCATTTAATCAGGCACCAGGGTTCTTCCTTCTGCAATTATCACAAGGTGAAAATTCAATTCTTCCCTTCTTCCTTGTTTCCTTATTTCATTTCCCAGAGTGTTCAGTAGATCTCTTCTTTTCTTACTTTGATTTAATGTCATAAGACTTAGAGAAATATTTTTCTGTCTTGATAGCACATGAGACAATATCTTCGAAGAACGAGAAGGATTGTTAGACTAAGGCTCGACAGAGAAATGATTTTAACCTATAATAGAAACAATAAATATTACTTCATGGGTTACATATATAATCCAAATCATACCGTGAAGACTTTGAAAAGTTAGCGTCATACTTTGTGATATTCTCATACTCCTTTTGTCTCAGACTCAGAAATTGCCTTTCCATATCAGGTTGATGGTCACAATGAAAGTATTTTTCAAAAAACAGTTCTTTAAACTCCCTCCATTCTATATTTGATACTTAATCCTCTTCCTTTGTGTTTTGAATCAATGACCACCATTGATCAGCATCTCTAGTGAGGCGGAAAATTGCCATGATAACTTTTTCCCTTTCACTGTTACCCAAGGCATGGAATATTTTCTCTAAGGAATTTATCCATTTCTCAGTAACTAAGCGATTTGTAATCCCATTTAATGTTGGTGGTTGTTTCCTCATGATGAGATCTAACATTGATCTTTCACGCTGTGGATCAGGGTGCTCCTTACGGGTAATGTTGTTATTAATAACCCGAGTGAGTTTTCCTAGTATAGTGATAAGCTGATCAGCACAAGTTGCATCACCATCTCCACTACAATTATCTTGCGATGGAGGGAAATCCCTACACGGAGTGCATCTATTTATATGGTTTCCATTCCTTCCACTATGTGTCATTTCTAAACAATGGCATAAACTACATTAGTTTATGAATCAAAATATATAATTCCAATCTTCTAAAACACTTACCATAAATTCAATAGTTTATGGATATAACCCATAATCATAAAAAAAATTTCTTTGAGAAGTATATACTCATAAACCCTTCATAATGGTTTGTAATGAAAATGAGAATATCATAAGCATACCCCCCAAGAGTTTCTTAAAAAAGTGTGCAGCAAGGCCTGTTGTTGTGCACCAGTTCCCGTTAGAGTCTAGCTCAAAGTGGTGTTTTTCGGTTTTACCCAAGGTACATCTGTGGTAGAGCTGCCACTACCTGCTCATATCCAGACAGGGATGTATTGCTCAGAAAACACACAAATTCTCTACAATACCGAAATTATAGGATGTTATTACATACTAATCCTCAATATCTATATTAAGTCTACGTGCTCTAATAATAGTATAAATAAATATAGTTTCCATGGTTTGTACAAAACCTCCTCTGATACCAACTATAATGCCCCATCCCTAGTTACCCCGGGTCGGTGAATTATTACATAACATTGGCATGATCATAAGGAAATAATGTCTCAAAATCCCAATCAGTTTAGTATTATTGGAAACAAGATTCATACATATGTTTATCTTTACAAATTGAAAATAAATACAACAAAAATATATTTCATTAGAAACATCCATCCCTCATAGATTATGCCTATTGGTCAATCATAAATAACTTCTTCATATCCAAAGAAAATGAAACATAAGAAAGGGGTGAGCAGAAACGCTCATTAAGGGTAAGTACTGCAATTTAAAATGAAATAGATATTAAGCATGATAAATAATTGAAACCACATTCCTTTACCAATAATAAACATGAATAATTTTATGGAAAGAATATGAGCTGAGTAAATAATTCCATAATAAAACATAATCATGGGTATTCAACTAGTCGAATGACCACATGAACCATAAATATTATTTCCATAATAAGGGAATGTATAATTCCAGACATTCTGAAACACTTTATCAAGGCCTCGACCAAGACGTCTAAAAATCATTAAGGCCTCGGCCAAAACCAGAAATCAAATTGGGAAAGGGCCCCAACCAATTACATGACTACATGTCTCATAAGATAGAACAATGCATAGAGGTTCTATAGCAGGCTCCACCAGTCAATTACTAAGTCCAATACATTGCTCATATGAAAAGGTTTAAGCATATCATAAAAATTCGTATTAAAACTAGCATAAAAAAGTCAATAATTTAACCAAAAATCAGGAAGGGTATAAAAATAGCACACCACAGTCAAAAATTTCACAAAACATTACTTATTATATGGATGGTTTTTATCATAATAAATCAACTCCAAATAAACATAAAACCCATTAAAAGATGTCGACAGTAATGAAATCAAAACCCTTTTTAGAGAAATATCTCTTTCTATTTCAAAATCATTTAAGAGTCATATAATTATAAAATAAAACATTTACTTTGAAAATATTCTTATAATCTTTTTATGAAAGATTCGACGAGTTTATAATAGTATAAAATATTTGCACCTTCCTTATTAGTCAAAAAGAGACATTCTTAACTTAATTCTGTAGAAAAGGTTAAAAAGGACCTTGTTTGGAAAACGATGGAAAGATTCTTTTATAACTATCTTTTAAAAAGTAAAAAAAGTGTATAAATGAATTTAAACAATATTCTATAAAATATTATGAATGTTTTGAAAAATTTTATTAAGAAACATGTATGTGGATGATAAAGATGTCCTAGTAGATAATTACATATAAACAATCTCAGAAAATGAAGAGACTGTGAAATAAACCATTACCTTGTACTTTTTCTTGGGTTTAATGTAGGTTAAAATCTCTTATAATGGTGAAATAATTGTTACTAAATTATACAAGAATAATATACATTAATATGATATCAGATATGATCTTTTATTATTGATTTGTTAATAATATCTTAGTATTATCATCATTTTTTGGGTGTTAATGAATTCGTCTTTATTTGAATTATTTATTATGTGAGCCATATTTGTTATGCATGGGATGTATATTATTCATATCCAAAATTATGTCAAGTCCATAAATATTATTTTGATTCATAAAATGAGAATTATACTTGAATGGATATGATGGAGAATGTATCTCATCGCGTTCGTGGAGACATTAGTCCATATGTACGCATGAGAGACAATATCATTATTTTGACATTAGAATAATATATAATTTTATGTTATATCATAAATACAGAATAATTATCATATTATATTTATTATTTACATGAATTACACATCATTATTATACCCATCCAAAAAATAATGTCTTGAATAATAATTACACCACGATGTGGAGACAGTAAGTCGTACGTACGCACGTATGGTGACATGTCATTCAAATGATGTATAGAATACTGAATATAGTTATACCATATTTATAATAACATCAATGTATATATAAGAAATGGGAGTTATTATTTTATAAAGGGAATAACAAAGAATGATGAATTTGAAGAAGCAAGAAAATTTAAAGTGGGTGGTGAAAACATTACCCCTTATTCGGGTTCTTCCTTTTGATTTGATCAAAAGGGCTCATTAGGTTGGCTTTCTGATAAAACTAAGGCCTCTAGGTATACGAGAGGGAAGTTTAAAGAATATTTGGGCAGGGGTTGGACGATCTAAAAAGGTTTTAAGCTGTAAATTAGAGAGAAGTAGAGTGACCTTTTATAAGAGGGGTGAGGGGAACCTTTGGAAAAAATATAAATATTATTTTATAATAAATTCATATTCGGTTTCAAATGGCTCAAAAGTATTTTATTATAATTTTAATGTGTGTATGGGTCTAAATCTTTTCACCCAATAGATTTTAGATAGCATTGTGTCACTATATTAACCTTATCATTTATATTTAACTCTTAGTAAAATAGTTTGACATTTACCATGTGTCTTTTTATTTTTATATTATATAGTTAATAAACTCTCTATATACATCAAATATACCTCCAAGTGGTCCATTATGGAAACATAAATCATGATATAATTCCTTTGGATGAACCATATATTTCTAGGAATAGAATATCAATTAATAATATTATATTTGATTTAAAAACTCTTTATGTCAATTTTGATATTATTGGGTATTTTGTTTTTGATAATTTCATAAAAGAACCATTAATTGAAATTAAATTTTTATAACCATTATTAATATTTCATATTAACCTAGAAAATTAGTTTAATTCATAAAAAGTCTCAAATTAAATTTATTTTTATATTTATAATATCAATTATTTTAATATTTCACTTATAAGGTATTTACTGCATCATCATTGTGTCATAAATAAAACAAATTATTTAATGTCTAAAAATTATAAATAAAATACCATTATTTTGGAAATAATTTTATCATTATAATGAATATTTATAATCTAATTTTTCATATGTATTACCCTATAGTAATTTTTTTTAGTAATTGAACTTTGTTTTAAACTCTTTTAACTCTTCATTGAATTAAACAATAATAAATGTCCTAATCTAATCCATGTGGACCAAAATGATTATATTATATTCCTAATGTTGTTTTTGGTCCAGATACACTTGTCCAATAGAAATTGTACATGTTTTAGGGTAATATTAATATTATTTTTACCTTTAATTACTCTATTTACTTTTAACCGTGGTAAATAAATGTAAAAATTTACTATTCAGAAAAAAATATTTTTATCTTATAAAACCACATTTTACTATTTGATATTAACCATGTCTCTCGGATTTTCTAAATTCCTCTCACAGAAGCAGTAAAATTAAGTTTTATGCGAAATTGCATATTTTCTTAGGAGGTGGGTAGAAGACGGTGAAAAGTTCCATAAAATATTTATATATCTAAAATTATTGGAAACTAACTCCAATGAATTAAATTGATCTTATATTGGTATTATGTATCCATTTTGACATTAATTAAATTTAAATAAAATAAATATTTGTTTAAAAAAAAATTCTGTTTTAAACTATAACTTAGTGTTTTTTCACTATTAATAAAAAATTGAATGTTTTTTAGAGAAATACCAAAAATTCACCCTAATCTGATCTCGATATTCTGAATCCAAAAATGATGACCATTTTGAATGTTATAATTTATAAAATTTAAAAAATTTGGTATTACTATTCATAATAGCTTGTTTGATTAGTTGTGGTGTCTTATAGAACTCGAAGTTGCTTACAACACACGCTACGATATTATTAAAAGAGAAGCGTATGGTGGAATCTTGGGGTGTTACAGGGAGACTGAGTGCAAGAAGTTAACACTTTTAAATAAATACGAATATATAAAATGGGATCATGAAAATATTTATAAATAAAATCATAAAATTTTTATTACCAGAAATATTCATTGTGAGGAAGAGAATAAACATATTTTCTATAGATAAATCACACATTATTAAGATAAAATTTACTGAAGAGCGGAAATATCTAAGTTATATAATTAGATGAAAATTATTATTAAGGAGAGTCTTAAAATTCAAAGAAGAAATTAACATTATTTATTATTAGTAAATTTAATCTTCATCTTATTTGTGTAAAATATATTCCTATATACATAGATTTTGAGATACTTTTAGGCTGATAGTGAATGACATTTTTTCTTTAATTGCACTCTCTTTTTCACATTATGATTATGTAATTTTTTTAATTTTAATCCCTATATATAAAATCTATAAAATATATGGTTGAATTTAAACTCAATATATACATTTAAAGGAATATAATTTATCAACAATACTGACTATTAAATTATCCACGTACTATTTCTCCTCTCACATCATGCAATTTTTATATAAATTTACAATAATGACGTAAGATGTCATTTAATAAATACCCAAAATATTGGATCTCATTAAAATTAATCAAATGGTAATAAATTATATGTTTAATAATAGCGTAGATGATTTTAGATCACCACATATCTTAAATCAATTGGTTTTAATTCATTTATTCAAATAATCCATTTAACCAAATTTCTTGTAGTCCAAATATACACATAGATAAATTTTTATATGCCTTTTTCTCATTGCCAAATTTCTTCATGTATGATTCTTTCCCCCATATCCAAATTTGATGTCATAGAAAGAATCACATTTTGAATTGGATCCACATATCCAATTTCACCTGGTATTAAAAGTCATGTATTTTTTTACACTATGTAACTTTTTTTCAAAGGCATTTGATCTACGTGTCCAATTAGTCATGTTGGTGAATCATCGACATAAGAAATTTATACATAGATAATTTCACGTAATATTATTTATGTGTAGGTTTTCCTTCACATATCTAATTGATTTAGATAATTTATTGAAATATTAATTTTCTATGTAGTTGAAAACCTCACGTAACAAATTTTTCATATTTAGTAAATTTTTCAGTAAAATTTCAAAACCACTATATTTCAACATAATGACTAAAAATAATGATAAAAATGGAAGAATTAATTTAAATTTAATACTATATTTAACATTTTAATGGTATTTGATATCATAAAAACCTAAATTACATGGTATATGTTATGAAAAAATTAGTAGTGCTACAAATTCATTACTAGAAGATCTTTATAAAATAGTCCATTCACCAATTATACCACCCCATGTTTTAATAAATTTGAGGTATATAGTATATACTTACTCTATAGAGATACATGGAATGCATATGGTACTAGAAAGAGGTTTTATTTTGATATTTTTCCCATAGGCCACTACTTTGATGTGGTCAAGATCCTAATGTGGGTCGATGTGAAATAAATTTAATATATATTTCTAGATACATTTAGTGTATTTAAGTTTATTTTTTGTCATAATCTGATCATAAAAATGAATTACTGGTTGTTGTTGATTTTTAAATTAAAATTATATTCAATGAATTTTTGAATTGAAATGATAAATTTTATAAATTATTTCATTAACAGATTTTTTCTTTAACATTCATTTTTTAATCAAAAAATTTAGTTGTATTAATAAATTTTAATTAAAATTTTATAGTTTCAAATTTTTTGATATAATGATATAATGTTCTAGATTTTTATTTATAATATATTTTTTGAAATAATGTATTATTTTATATTAATAAATTTTCATTGAATTTTATGTGTTGAAATAATTCATTATTGGGATTCATTTAAAAGTTGGTTTTTGTGTGGGAGTCATGGAATTAGGTAAATTACAGAAACTATAGTGTCTATACTCAAATATCCATATAAATCTCAAGTGACTGTAGCTGACATACCAAAACGTCACAAAAAAAACTCACAAGGGAATTTTGTGAAATCAGGAAAAATATCAGACATACCGTAAGAAGGAAGTTGCAAGCTTCTATAAGAATTTTACATGATGATTCCATATGTGCATCCTACATGCCATTTATGTGTGACTATGATTTTTTCTAGGTTCCCATATGAAGTAAAATATTCAACCTATCATTCCATTATCAATTGATCATGCTTCCACCTCATCCTACCACAAATATGAAGCACAAGCTACCATGGATTTCATCTTTCCACAATTTCTATTCATTCATGGATTATCAACCATATGGAGAGAAAAAAGTCATGCCAAGGAAATTCTGAATGACAATGAATAAAGCTAGAAAAATAATTTAAGACCATGGATGTCACACACTAATGTATAATAAGAAAAATTTATAATGGTAGATTGGTAGTAAATATTTGATAACCGATCTAAACAAAACAACTACCAATTCTATGATTTTGATGAATCAAAATAAGGAATGTTTATTAAAAATAACAACCCCATTTGGTGATGAGTGAAAATAAATGTTTGTTTTTGAGGAGGCCAAAATATAAGAATGTAACCTGAGATTCATTATTCTCAGTGAAGGGAAACCTTGGACTTGACTAAATAGAAATTATTGCTAAAAATGTGTAGAAACCAGATGAACTTGTTCAAAATGTTTAATGAGAAGATTTGATTCCAATAAATTAGATGATTCAAAATTTAAAAATAAATAAATAGGATATTTATTGAATGGATAACAAGTTGATCCAAGTTGTTTCTAGTCATGTAAATTCCCAATATTATAAGGATTTCATTTTCGAATTGGGTAATGATGACGAGTGTATTTTTAAACTAAGGATGTTTAAGCCAAGATGAGATGATCATATGTTGATGTTATGAATATAATAAAAATTTTCAAATCATTTAATTTTATCATTTTGTTACTATTTAAAATTTATTCATAATATTTTTTATTTAAAGGGTTGCATTGTAGATGATAATTTGGACCAGGAATGATCCAAAATCCTCAATCACAAGTACCATTTTAAACTAAAATAATTTACATTATGAATTTCATAATAGGATTTTGTGTATTTAATTATAGGTTTTTATTGTTAGGACTATGAAATATTTATAGGAATTACCGAGGAATGAAATGAGGCATGAGGCCTCATGTAAATCTAACTAATGAGAGGTGTAGCATAGTTAAATAAATCATTTTTGGGGCAAATATATCATGGTTATGAAGATTATATTTGAAAAAAATACTTCATCCAATGGGTCAAAGAATTAAAAAAATTAATTATTCACTAGAGAATGAACACTAATCAACCGAAAAAGATATAACTTCCATCTATCATATAATGAATGATATTTTTTGATATTGTGAGACTAGATTTATCAATTTATGAATATTCCATAACCTATTTAATGGGAATAACCAATTCCCAAGATAGATTTTAGAAGAAAATGGGGCCCAAACCCATATAAAAAATATATACATTTATATATTAATTCTCAAAAAAAAATTCACAAAATAATAATCTATCCAAAACACGCACAAACACCTACCATGAAACCCATTCTAAATTATGAAATTCATTTTATTGGTTATGGAATAATGTGAATCACCCTTGAATCTTCATGAATATTCACAGAGCTCGATCATGGAATGAACAATCCATTTAGTTTTAAAATTGTATTGAATTATTTTGAGCTCAAGTGGTTAATATTCTATAGATCATTGGGCTACATTGAATGATTAATCACATCTACTACGGTAAAAAACACATGTAAATGTGCACTTTCAGTTATGTTGGAAAAAGATATTATCACCTTTAATAAAGTTTAAATACAATGAAAGAACTACATAAATTACAGATAGATTTTTTAAAAAATACGACTATATGATACACATGGTTAATTAGGTGTGAATTGTTATTAAAAAGATAAATTTCCTAAAAATTATAGATTTAGTAGATTTTTTATCATCATCAATATTGTTATTATTGATGGAAAATAATTAATAACTAAGGGAAATGTTTTAACTAGGATTTGTTTTCTTTAACATATAATATTTCATAATGATTTCTTCATCTTCTTATCAGCATTTTCAATGAATGTTATGATTTTTATTGAATCAATTATGATCATCAAATAACATTATTGAGGAAAGTTAATGTGTTATTAATCCATTTATCTACTCTCATGCCATCATGAACTAGATGTTATTATCAAACATCAAGGTTTCATGTAGCCATATTATCAAAATGAAATATAATTTGATAAAAAATAATCTCAATTTTTTTAATTTTCACTAGTTAACCCTAATAGGATCATCTAATAAGAATTATAATATTGATAATATCACATTAGGATGGGCTGATAATTGGATTCTAATGAAAACTAAATAATCATTATGTGTTGTGTGATAACGGTGGTTGTGAATCTAAAGTAATAATTCACTCATAGTTTGATCATCTGGTATGATTGGTCATCCTCCCTTAATTAATATATAATGATTTTTAAATATGGTATAAGTATAACATTTTTATTTTAAATGAAATACTATTTCTCACCTATCATATCTCTTGATTTCTCACTAACTTATCATTAATGTATAACCCTTCTATTTCATCAGCAGTTTTGAATGAATTTCCTTAAAATTATGTGTATAATGATTTTATAACATTTATGAAGAATTTTTACATGCTTCTATTATCCCAAGAACATTTAACACCTTCAGTATGTATATTATATCCATCTAATCAAATATACACATATTCTATAGTTTTAAATGAATAATTTATAGAAAAATTGTTGATGATCTAATTTATCTACAATAAATTTGGGAAAAATTATAAGGGAATGAATGTTTATTAATGGGTTTTTTCTCAAAAAATGCATTAAATTTATCAAAAAAACCTCAAATATTTTGTAATAAATTAAAAAAATATGTTTAGATTCTTGTTTTTAGTTTTGTAAAAACACCAATTTTTATAAAAACATGTTTGAATTTTGAATATCTCAATCCATTAAATTAAAAAATTGAATGAAATAAAAGTTCAATTAAATAAAAAATGAATTAATATTTTGGGATGAGAACCATGATAATTTACATGCTCAAAAAACATCCCACCTAATCCTAATAATGATATAATAGATTGGATAATGATTATACTGTTTTTATAGCCAATATTTTTTTATTAAACCATAAAATAATAGGAAAACCCCTTGGTTATGAAATAATAATATTAAATAATAAAAAATTCCTATATAACTATCATTTCATGGAAGTACCAATTAAGACTATCTTGACATAATTAAATAATTATATTTTGTGGTGAATCAACTTCTACTTAGAGGGTTTTATGAAGAGGTTCTAAAATTGAAAATTTTAAATTCATTCATTATTTTTTTTAAATTATAGTCTCCAAAAATAGATTAAAAAAATATGATACATGTGTAATATTAAAATTATTGTTCCTATATTTTTTTCATGAAAAAAAGATAACTATAATAACATAAAAATGAACTAGGTTCATTGTTGATGATAGTGAGCTATTCAATGATGCTTGAGAAATATTCTATGTGATACTTTGGAAATGTTTACATAAAAAATAACATCTATAATTTATCATGGATATATTTTACAATGTAGTCACCCCATATAACCAAAAAATGTTAGATCAATCATTAAGATGATATTTTAGTGATAGAACTAATAATGAACTCAAACAAATATGTAATAAACAAGAAAAAAATTATCTTTAAATAAGTGTTATTTTGAGGGAATAATGGTTTGGATGAAAAAAAAATCTAGTTCAAAAGGATGAGGATTAATCTTCTAGTCATTGAATTTAAAATAATAAAAATATTCTTTAGAAGAAATTTCTTAATTACTGTTTTTTGGGGAATCAAATTTCCGATTTTATTAATTTTTATAGGCTATCAAAAGATCAAAAATATAATAGTTTTGTTGGGTAAAAAACTAGAATTCACCCCACAAATTATATTTTTTCATATCACAGCAACAAATGCAATTGAAATAATATTTACATATCCTAGATAAGTAAGGGTGTTCTTCGATCGGCCGCTCCCCTTGGATTTCAACAATAGTCAAAAAACAATTCAAACCCCAATATAGGGTTGTGCCTTCAAAATAATAAAGAAACTTATTAGTTCCTCTTGATCTGGTGTAAATTAAAATTGATGGTAAAGAGTCGTAACACAAATCTAAAATAGAGTAACAAAAGTATTCTCTAAAAATGAAATAATCAAATTAATAACATAAATCAATCAAATGAATAAATAGTTTAGAAGAATAGGACCATATAAGTTACCAAGCACTGTTGAACATAATACAAGGTTTAATATATCCATATTCAAAATTATAAGTGGTTTTAAAACAAAACAATATGTTTAAATTATTCTATATATGATTATAATGAAAATCTATATGAAATTTAAAACCATAAAACAGATGTCCTCAAGTCTATAAATTTTTAAAACTATATAGAAAACTACTTGAAATATGTTCTTTCAACTAAAATACCTTCGGTAATGGAATTTAAAATTATATATAATGTTGAGAATACAAATATGGAAGAATATATTGAATAAATTCTAACAATTATGAGAGATCTCACCCCAAACATTCTTTTATCTATTATAAATAATGAAAATAATCAGGAACCGAACATTCCTCTATTCATTTAACTTATTTAGAATCATCAAATCAGTACACCTTTTTTGAAACTTCGTTATGAATCAACATCACCTAATATTACTAAACAATATTTTTTCAATAAAAAACTAGAATAATTTTAAATTTGAAATGTTTTAGATGAATTCAAATTTTATTGTAGAATAGGTTACCTTCTAAAAATTAATATCCATGTTGTTTTTCAATCCCATTCACATTAGAAGTACATGAAATGACAATATGTAATAGTGAGATTGTATTAAATATTAATCGGATTCACTTCACATTATTTGAACATGTTTGGTTAGGAGAAAAATGAACCACTATTATTGTCTTCAAATTAGTTTATTAGTTAATTACACATGTAATTGCGAATGAATATGAAGTGATAGTGAGAGTAGGAAGTCTTTGTTATTCTATTTATTTTATCATTTATTTTATAGAGGTTGAAATAGATTTTTTTTATTCTACTGATGCATTTATTATTCATTAGGGGGATAATTCATTTATTTATCTAATGGTAATATGATTTTTTATTTTAGATATAAAATAAATGAGTTAAATTTATTCATATTAAAAATGATCATCTTTTAGGAGAGAATTTTTAAAGATTTGAGTTTCTTAAATTAGAGGAGTCACATGATCATATTGAAGAGGAATTTGATAAATAATACATTTTATTTTAATTCAATTTGAAATATTAATATAATCTCCCCAAAACATTTTGAGAATTATAAATATGAGAATCTAAGAAGTATTCCATAGATAATATAGATTAATTTATACGAAGATTATATTTTCTAACGGTTAATTATTTATTTTTGATACTAATAAATTTTTGAGTGTGTTTAATGCCCTCTTCCCTACTTCTAATAATGAGTAATATTTTGATGAGTATTTAGGATCATGAAATTAACACATGGATGATTATTCCAAATAAAACATTCTAAAAGTAGTATTATATTCAGAGTATGTGAATTAGATTTCTTTGATAATAAATATAATTTCTCTATTTCCTTATTTAGGAGGAATCTTATAGGACATGGTCTCTTAGCCCCAGGGTCTTCCCTCAGGTCACAGAATACCCATTATAAATCTCGAACCCCATTTATCCCATAAAAATATTCATTTTTCGTTGAGACATCATCACAACATATCATTTTATCATCTAGGATAACAAAAATTCAAGAAGGGTGCTTGGGAATTTTTTAATGAAATATATATCCATGATAGGTTTGTCTATAAATTACATATATTGGATAATTAATTTTTACTACATGAAAAACATCATTATGGATCCTGAATACAACCTACGATTTTAGGGGTAGAGAAGACGTAATAAAACTGAAAAATAAGTTATTTGGGAGGATGTGATAAGATGGATTGATATGGTAATAGTTTTTCATATTTCAGAGAACCCATGCATCAACCTTATCTAGTTGAACCCTATTAATAGTACAATTATTATTATTACTATTTAAAATAATGATTATATTCAAATTAATATATTAAACGAGTGGATAGTATGCATTGAATATATGAAATTTAACTTATCTACTCGAATAGTTCATTTTACAATTCTATTTATACAAAAAATAAATTACATTCTTGCTTTATATAAGTTATATTGTTTCATAGATGGATATATTGGTTACAAATATATTATAATATCCCTTTAAAATCATGATAATAACACCTTTATATATCCCTTTATTATATTTTATAACTCGTGAATTACCTATAGCTTGTGTGCTACCATGTCCACCATTTAAAAATATTTAATGGTCATTTTATATGATTTGAATGAAGAGATAATTAATTAATTAATTAATTATTTCCAATTATTTGGATATGTATTTTTTTAGAGCAATTTTTGAAATCCCGATCCAGCCTTGGAAAATGTTAATTACACAAATCTTTTTTTAACCTGGGAAAAGTGAAAATTAATGGTCACTGAATGGATTGTATTGGTATATAAAGTCAAAACATGGGTATACATGTAATAAATTTACAAATAAAAGTGATCAAGTATGTCCTTCCCACTTAAAATTCTAATATAATTAAAATATATTTAGGTCATTCTATTTTTTTTCAGAGATTCATTAAAGTGATTTCTATAATCACCCGTCTCATTTTGTCCCTAGTACATAAGGAACCATTTTTTGTGTTTGATAAAAAATAATCATTTTATTTTAATATTATATAAAAGGAACACATATAATTACCCACTAACAATACTCTATTTTTAAAATTATCATTTGAGGTTACTTCTAATGCAAGTGATGTAGTAGTGGAGATAATTTCAGGAAGAGGAAAGAGAAGAGGTTACAAGTGATTCACTATGATATTAAGCATATAATTTATTTAAAAAATAATAACACTACTATAGTGAATGAGTTGGATAATTATACAATCTATAAAAAAACAATTAAGAAATATTTTATATTGTCCAAGGTTATCATTTTTAAATACCATGTTACTCACAACTAACTTCTGTAAAAATTTATTTCATAACAATGTAATGGGATATATACCATTTATTTATAAAAAATTGAATTAGAAATAAATGATAATAAAGGGTATAAAAATGTATTCTCTGACAACTTATATAGGATTCCCAATAAATAAATTGAGGAACAATGTTATGGGATTGTGTACCTTCCATGTAAATTTTATTTTTTGTGCCAGATAATAAATCATATTGTTTTTTAAACTATTTCATCATCCACTTTTTGGAGTCATTCCTGAGGAAACTCCACAAAACCAAATGTTTTAATATATTTTTTTTTAAATTAATACATTTAGTATGAACAAATTTTTATTAAAGATATATTTAAGATGAATTATAAGGATATGTGGTGTTGAAGAATAAATGATTCACATTCATTAAAAATGTCACTTGCCACCATGGGTAGGACACCATGGAGGTGATATAACAACCTAGAAGGTATTACAACTTGGGTAAAAATGGCCCTCTCTATTCAAGGATACTGTGAATATATCTATTGGCTATGATAAATGTCAAAGGCTATGTAATGTGGGTATAAAAATGGAGCTTCGCCAAATAGATCTTCCAAATAATGTATATTCTCATGTTGTTATGCTCACCAAGAAACATATCTTTAAAATATTTTTTTTCGAAAAAAAATTATTATTTAAAATAAAAAACACTTAAAGAATTATAATTTATATTATTTTATATGGAAATATAGTTGTTCCCACAAAACCCGAACCACATATCACCTTCATTCTAGTATACATGATGAAATTTATAACAGTGAGAAATATATTTTATAAAATATAGTTCCCAAATCTATGAAGGATTGTCCAATAAAATTAGATTAATATTTTTAGGACTACATTAATTATTATAATAATTCTATATGAAAGTCAATATATAGGCTTCTAGTTGGGAAAACATGTCATTTTCCTATAGAAAATCATCTTCAATCAATTTCACGATTCTATAAGCATTGAATTTTTACATTTTAACTACTAGTCCAAGATGGCTATTAGATTTGAGTGAGATATTGGACATTAGAAGATAATATTATTATAATTATTGTAATTATAATTAGAATTATAGAATTTCAGTTCATCATCATGAATAGACTAATGAGGATCAGTGTGATCACAAATAGGGGTACGGGAATTATGTGATATTCCATTTTTAGGTCTTGTTACATTATAAATAACCTTTACCATTAGTTATTTTCCAATGAATCATCATTTAAAAAAATACAATAAAAATTATGGGAAGATTGGTATTTACACTGCTCACTACTCCATAATATTACCGAGTAAATCTCATTTTTTGGATGTAATTAAAGACTACATAAGCACAAGAAAAATAACATGTGGTGGTTACATAAAGGACGGAATACCCATCACATACATAGAACTACATTCATTTGATAGTTAAAGTGTCACGAACCAAATCTGGTCACCGCCAAAACCAGCACCAAACCCAGCCTGTGACATGACCCGAGGAGCGTTCCTGATCCCCACGGGCTGGCACAAGTGCCTGGGTATCATATCATGATTATTGGGAACGATTTACCCGATTTTATAAACATTAAACAACAAACAAACTCAATAGAACAATTCTGGATTTTTTTACTAAAACCGTCTTTCACAAAATTTCAGAACTGAAATACATAAGTTAAAACTATATTTAAAAAACATTACAATGGTACATAACAAAATAAAGACATACCAAGAACCTCCACAAGGAACGAGGCACCACCCTCAAGCTATCTCCACGACACTGTATCCCAATGGACAACTAAAAACCTGAATCAATGGCATAATTCCTGTACCCAAACCTGTGACATAAAAGAAGAAAATCTACTTACACCCAAAGGTGTAAGTAGGGTGTGAGAGATATCCCCGTAGGATACCACCACTAATAGATTCCATGTGATAAACATTTAATGGCGAAAAGCATGCAAGGTTTTAAAGACATGAGATGCTAGTTAAAATTTCTAAAAGATGCAACATTAAATAAAAACAGTTTTCAGGTGGGCTAATTTAAAGAATAAAAACATTTAAAATAAATACCATATCTACTGAATTTTAAAGACTCTCATACTGTATACCGACAGAAAGAACAAAGTATCCAGTGAGCACAATCAATGGGAAATAACCCATAGGCACTAGCTAGATGTGGGTCCCAGGTACCTCGTATCTCGGTGAGAGTAACCATCACAAATATACATTCTCGTGCACGAGCCACTAGTAGGGAACATACCCATAACCTAGTTGTCCCCAATCATCATCATCATAGTTTAGTTAGAGTTGTAAGCATCAATCTTGCTAAGTGAAACTGAGGCCAAACCACACAGACTCACTAGCATACTAGTACACGTCCACCCACCTAGATACCCGGGTTTTCCCTTTGTGCTCAAACAAGTTCAGAAATCCAAGAAGTATAGTTTTCACATGAAAATATCACTTCCACATCACAAATTAACCAAACAGCCCCATGTACATCACTCAAGTAAAAAATTCAACATTTCATTCAAATGCATTTTGAAATCAAACTCACTCCAAATTGCCTACAACAATTTTCAAATTTCTTTAACACTTCCACAAATCCATTAAAAAAATTTATAAAACCATTACAAGATATTCAACTCACATAACATCCCACACACATGTCACACAATACCCTTCTCACCTTCAAAATTCATTTTATAAATAAACTCACATGAAATATTCCACACCCGTGTTTCGCACACAAAACACAATTTAGTAAAACATTTCGACAATTTATAAAAAAAATTATAAAATTTTTTAACATTTCAAATCACGACTTTACCATTCAAAACCCCACATTAGGTGAACACACTCACCCAAACAATACATATACACCCTTTCCCAACTTTGTTTAACCAAATAAAACATTGGAAGTTTTTATAAAACAAACCAAAGAGGTATAACCATTGTTTGCACACTAAACCCATTTCAAAACCCTCATTTAAAAGCAAAATCATACCAATACCAATCCAAAACAGAATTTTTCAGCCCTAAAACAATTATTAAACCACCACCAAATGTTATAAAAATACATCAAATAATACCACAAAGATACACATGAAAAACACACGTTTTCATAAATCACCTTCAAGAAGTACAACATGTTTTTACTCCTTAAAGTCATTAAAAAACCTACTTTCAAGGCCAACATGACAATAAGGAATTAACAAACCAGAATTGAAATCCCCTTTCAAGACTAGTAAATCACTTTCATATGTTATAAACTAAACCCAAACATTACCCCAAGAGTCACACATGAAAAGTACCCAATTTCAAGCTATAATGCAACTAAAAATTAAATGTTCAAACAAATCCATCAAAACTGTTTTCACAACACATAAAACAGAATATAAACATGCTAAATTAATAATCCATGCAAGATAACTCATCATAAAATGGCTACACATGGAATCACCTACCTTTTGAGTCGAAATCCTCAAAACTTGGTGCAAAACCTTAAGCGCACCACCGCCGCACCACAAGGAATATAAATCCATACCTAGACCACAAAAAATTGACCCAAAAGATACCAAATCAGAACTTAGGATTGAACCCTAACTTCTGGACATTTTAGAAAATAATGAAAGAGGAAGGAAACCCTAAGGAGAATGAAAAATTGAAGAGAGAAACACTTACTCAAAACAATCATGAATAAAACGACCCAAAATCCACCAGATTCTGAATCTGAAAACATCCAACCATTCAAGGGATGTTCGAACAAGTATTATGAAACCATGTAAGAATTTTAATGGGAAAAAAAGAGTGAGAATTGAAGGATTTATGAAGGAAACAAATTACCTTTATTAATCTGCCCGAAATGTGAGTGCTTTAGAAGTTTCGACCAAAACTGCAGTGCAAATGAGCTTCAAAGTGGGTGGGAGGATATGGGACGCGCTTCTGGGTTCAAGGGTAGTGTTTGGGGCTTTGAAGCATTGAAAAAGCCTTAATATTGGATAAGTTATTAATTAAACCAAATTTATTTTTAAAACTGGAATTGGGCTTTCGGGAAAGCCCAATCCCTTAAATAAAAACCCATATAAAACTTGTTTATGGTTTTCTAAAGGCTCCAAACTACAATGGTGGTGTTTCTATATCAGGGTAGACCATTTAAGAACTTGAATGGGTGAAAAATATTAAAAATTGAAAATGTTATAAAAGAAACAAAATTTATTTTTAAATCTGGAATTGGGCTCACGGTTAGGCCCAATTCATGAAAACTCACCCATTCCACCATAAAAGCTTGAAAAACCCCAAAAACAAATAATAAATAAAAATTAAATGAAATTTAACTTTATAATAGGTCATGTATGTGACAATTCTCCCCACCATGTAAACTTTACGTCCCCGGAAAGCGACCACAAGGCCAGATACCAAAACCATGCCCAACCGCTAAACTAAGATGTAATTCTTTACCAAGCTTTGCCCCCAAGGGTCAAAACACCTTCAATGATCAATTATGGAATGATTATCTCAAAACCCAAACTTACAGCACATTACTGAAATGATCAATCACATTCATACATTATCCCAAAATTAAACTCCTCGAAAGTTATCTGAACAAGACTCAAGCAATTCACCCAAACGAACAAAAACTTCAAACAAGGTTACACATACCTTGATATAACTAAACCATTGGGCTCTCTCCAATCTCAATGGTTACCCAAAGAAGATTTAGGTAGCTTGATAGATCCTAATGAGACTACCTACCAACAATCCTTGACCATGGATAAGACTAAGTTATTGGTACGGGGAAAAAATAGGCTCCCCACCATAAGAACCAACAATCTTAATCGACCAGCATGGGCCGGTACAGAAAGACCCCAAAATATAAAGTGTTGGGACGACCACATTGTGCGTCTGCACGGTTTGGGAAACCATGAACTAACAGTGGAGATTCTTCTATCTACATGGTTTTTTTTTGTTCATGGTTAGAATTAACCATGCGAAAACCGTGTGCTCAAATTTTCAAGCCAAATTTCCAACCATTCTCCAAAGACTCAATGGAAACCAAATGGGGAGGGAATAACATTGTGTGATGACATGGGTACAAAACCCTCCACCTATTTCCACAGAACGGGAAAAACATAAGAAATATGATGACACCATAGGTTTAAACTCTTCCTATCTTTCATACTGAGGATAGGACTTTGTACAAGGGATTAAACGACACTGGGGTTTCCCCTTACTACGCGCCAGCTTCTCTCCGGGACCTATGGTTGGAGCTCAAAATATTGAAGCATCTTCGGCCACACAGTTTGGCTGTTGAAACCCCTATGTGGAACTTCTTCTTTCGGTGCCACAAACAACTACACAGCATACCCTTATGGGTTCATCAAGACATAACATACTCCATAACTCACTTTACCAAAACCAGACATTTCACTGAAACAAGGGATCAGAATAAGCACACACATCGCACCTTGTTTCTTTGGCTCAGAAACAACAGAAGGGCAGGACACCTATAAACATTGTCCTCTAAGATAGAGGATTTGATGTTTTTCCCAAGGGATACATACTCCCAACATAACATAGAACCTAAGAGGATAGTGTGACCTTGACCTTTATAGTCAAAAGAGAACACAACATCACAATGTGTCACCGAACATGACCCTTGTGATTGATAGAAACAATACATGGAACATGACCATATTCCAAGTCCCTAAACAACAGACAAGTCCAAAGAGTAGACACAATATCCTATCAGGACCAAAATCTCAAAATTGGTGGTTTAATAATAACTCTTGCTTCAAGGAAACTATGAAGAACCCAGAGGCCCTCTTAGACACCATCATGACACTCATCCACACTAAAAACCAAAGAACACTTCCACCTTCGATGAATCATGAAACTTAAGAAACCAAGGCCTCCTTCAACCATCCACAAGAACTATCCCACTACTAGAGGATCTAAAAATCAACTAAATGAATGGTTTTAGAATCAATCAACAATGATCTATAAAATATTCCTTATATTGATCAACTGGAGGATTTTCCAATGGAGAAACAATACGGGTTTCACTTCAGTTGTGCACTAACCCTAAATGGGGGAATACCTTATCCAATGGGAAAACCCAAGGAACCAACCAAGATGGTTCATTGGTCAAAATATACCACAAACCAGATCCAAACACATGATGGGAACCATCATAAAGGCGCCCAAAACATTTTTCAAAAGAGACCACTAACTGTCCCTATAACACAACTTACTGACCAAACCCAAACCCAAAACACTGTTCAAACAGGAGGGGTTCTTGGACTCAAAACATCCCACAACATCAACATTTTACAAAAACACTTAATATAAACCATTACATACAATTCATCAAGTATTCATGTTTCTCTTTAAAAACAGTTCTTTAAAAACAAATGGTTCAGCGGTTAGCACATCCACCAATGGTACCCCATGGGCCTTACACATGCATGTTTCTGTGCCACACTGAGCACCCTCCTTTTATCCATCTCGACACTCATCCAGTCAATTCCTCAACCATCCATCTTCCCATATAATCTCATTCATGTGGTTGGTCACGAAAATACCAAAGGTTAAAACAAAAATTCTTTCCACTTTTCAAAACCAAAACGGTCAACCAACAAATCCTTTTTTCTCAAAACCGCTAACCACGAGATCAAAATCCCAACTCACATCTTACAAAAATTTTCAGAAAGTCACAAACATTTATAAAATAACTCACATTCAATATATTCACATCAATTTCAAAACATCTCATCCCATTATAACACACTCTGATTGTTTAGAAAAATCTATTGGAAAAACATTTCAAAACCAACTTCAATATAGTTCCTGATTTCAAAGAGGTGTAAGCACACCATTTTATATTTCAAAACAATTCTGAAAATTCAGTTCCACAATTTCATAAACCAATCCATTCCCTCTTTATTTTAAAATCATTTCATAAAAACTTTACGCTTCTTAAAACCAATTCACCTTAAAACCAATGTGCTAAGATTTCAAAAATAAACCACAAAACATTGTGAGAGGAAACTAGTTTCAGTGGGTGACTTGGAAATATGGTTGGCTGCCATATACCAATCACTTAACTTTCACAGAGAGTGTTCTAGGGAATATCCCCGACTTCACATGGATTCCCAGGCCCTGTGAGCTCACTGAGACCATTATCCCAACTCTCTTTTCATTTCCCCTAATCATCATCAAACCAAGAAAACCAAAGGAATCCGAAAGGTCCCGACATCCCCTAGAGACATGAATCCCATCGTGAGGTGTGGTGATCAGCCACACTACTCATAACCGAAATTCCAAGTCCCAACAATCCCAACTCTAGACTATCCCGACTGTTCCCCAAATAACATGACTCAAAGAAAGCGAACCTCCTCTGATACCATTTTGTCACGAACCAAATCTGGTCACGGCCAAAACTGGCACCAAACCTAGCCTGTGACATGACCCGAGGAGCGTTCCCGATCCCCACGGGCTGGCACAAGTTCTCGGTTATCATATCATGATGATTGGGAACGATTTACCCGATTTTATAAACATTAAACAACAAACAAACTCAATAGAACAAATCTGAATTTTTTTACTAAAACTGTCTTTCACAAAATTTCAGAACTGAAATACATAAGTTAAAACTATGTTTAAATAACATTACAATGGTACATAACAAAATAAAGACATCCCAAGAACCTCCACAAGGAAAGAGGCACCACCCTCAAGATATCTCAACGACACTGTATCCCAATGGACAACTAAAAACCTGAATCAATTGCATAAATCCTGTACCCAAACCTGTGACATAAAAGAAGCAAATATACTTACACCCAAAGGTGTAAGTAGGGTGTGAGAGAAAGCCCAATATGATACCACCACTAATAGATTCCATGTGATAAACATTTAATGGCGAAAAGCATGCAAGTTTTCAAAGACATGAGATGCTAGTTAAAATTTCTAAAAGATGCAACATTAAATAAAAACAGATTTCAGGTGGGCTAATATAAAGAATAAAAACATTTAAAATAAATACCATATCTACTTTATTTTCCAGCCTCTCATACCGTATACCGACGGTAAGAACAAAGTATCCAGTGAGCACAATCAATGGGAAATAACCCCTAGGTACTAGCTAGCTTTGGGTCCCAGGTACCTCGTATCTCGGTGAGAGTAACCATCACAAATATCGATTCTCGTGCACGAGCCACTAGTAGGGAACATACCCATAACATAGTGGTCCCCAATCATCATCATCATAGTTTAGTTAGAGTTGTAAGAATCAATCTTGCTATGTGAAACTGAGGCCAAACCCCACGGATTCACTAGCATACTAGTACACGTCCACCCACCTAGATACGCGGGTTTTCCCTTTGTGATCAAACATGTTCAGCAATCCAAGAAGTATAGTTTTCACATGAAAATATCACTTCCACATCAAAAATTAACCAAACAGCCCCATGTACATCACGCAAGTCAAAAATTTAACTTTTCATTCAAATGCATTTTGAAATCAAACTCACTCCAAATTGCCTACAACACTTTTCAAATTTCTTTAACACTTCCACAAATCCATTAAAATTTTTGATAAAACCATTAAAAGATATTCAACTCACATAACAGCCCACACACATGTCACACAATACCCTTCTCACCTTCACAATTCATTTTATAAATAAACTCACATGAAATATCCCACACCCGTGTTTCACACACAAAACACAATTTAGTAAAACATTTCGACAATTTATAAAAAAATTATAAAATTTTTTAACATTTCAAATCACCACTTTACCATTCAAAACCCCACATTAGGTGAACACACTCACCCAAACAATACATATACACCCTTTCCCAACTTTGTTTAACCAAATAAAACATTGGCAATTTTTATAAAACAAACCAAAGAGGTATAACCATTGTTTGCACACTAAACCCATTTCAAAACCCTCATTTAAAAGCAAAATCATACCAATACCAATCCAAAACAGAATTTTTCAGCCCTAAAAAAATTATTAAACCACCACCAAATGTTATAAAAATACATCAAATAATACCACAAAGATACACATGAAAAACACACGTTTTCATAAATCACCTTCAAGAAGTACAACATGTTTTTACTCCTTAAACTCATTAAAAAAACCTACTTTCAAGGCCAACATGACAATAAGGAATTAACAAACCAGAATAGGAATCCCCTTTCAAGACTAGTAAATCACGTTCATATATTATAAACTAAACCCAAACATTACCCCAAGAGTCACACATGAAAAGCATCCAATTTCAAGCTATAATGCAACTAAAAATTAAATGTTCAACCAAATCCATCAAAACTATTTTCACAGAACATAAATCAGATTATAAACATGCTAAATTAATAATCCATGCAAGCTAACTCATCATAAAATGGCTACACATGGAATCACCTACCTTTTGAGTCAAAATCCTCAAAACTTGGTGCGAAACCTTAAGCGCACCACCGCCGCAACTCAAGGAATATAAATCCATACCTAGACCACAAAAAATTGACCCAAAATATACCAAATCAGACCTTAGGATCGAACCCTAACTTTTGGACATTTTAGAACATAATGAAAGAGGGAGGAAACCCTAACGAGAATGAAACATTGAAGAGAGAAACACTTACTCAAAACAATCATGAATAAAACGACCCAAAATCCACCAGATTCTGAATCTGAAAACATCCAACCATTCAAGGGATGTTAGAACAAGGATTATGAGACCATTTAGGAATTTTAATGGGAAAAAAAGAGTGAGAATTGAAGGATTTATGAAGGAAACAAATTACCTTTATTAATCTGCCCGAAATGTGAGTGCTTCAGAAGTTTCGACCAAACCCGTGATGCAAATGAGATGGAAAGAGGGTGGGAGGATATGGGACGCGCGGCTCGGTTCAAGGGGAGTGTTTGGGGCTTGGAATCACCGAAACAGCCTTAATATTGGATAGGTTATTAATTAAACAAAATTTATTTTTAAAACTGGAATTGGTCTTTCGGGCAGGCCCAATCCCTTAAATAAAAACCCATATACAACTTGTTTATGGTTTTCTAAAGGCTCCAAACTACAATGGTGGTGTTTCTATATCAGGGTAGACCATTTAGGAACTTGAATGGGAGAAAAATATTAAAAATTGAAAAAGTTATAAAAGAAGAAAAATTGATTTTTAAATCTGGAATTGGGCTCACGGTTTGGGCCAATTCATGAAAACTCACCCATTCCACCATAAAAGCTTGAAAAACCCCAAAAACAAATCATAAATGAAAATTAAATGATATTTAACTTTAAAATAAGTCATTTATGTGACATAAAGTGATACTCATATAGATAATATAATATAACGACATTTTCAATAATAAAAAACCCTCACCAGTAGTTTTCAACATTTTCATTATGCTACATCAACATTCATAACACTTACCTTATTGTGCATTCTCTTTTCTCTTCATCACTTTATTTGACACTAGTATTCTTGATATTTAGTATCAACATCATCATCTGTACCATTTCATAAAAAGCACATTATTTTGGAACCCTCAATGTTTCCCTCATAACAATACCCACTTTTTAGTAACTCATTAAAAAAATACTAGATAATGTCATGTTGTTATTATCATAACATAGGAATATTCATCCATACAACTATTGAACTTTTTAATATAATATAAATAGATATTAATACTTATCTTATATCACTATATCATTTGTCACTACATTTTAGCAGTGGAACAAGATCAATCAAGCTCTCCCATCAGGACCTCACTTATTAAAAATAATATTGATAGTAACAAAATCATCATAAAACTTTTTAAATTCCACTTTACTCCTATTATATATGAAAAATATATCAAAATTCATGATAATTATAAACCAAAATTTCAGTTTTCACATGAAAATTTTAATTCCCTGCTCGAAGAATTATAAACATGATCAATATCAAATCTCCTATAATGTAGGAGTCAACACTAATTATATAGACTTTCTTAATATCCCCTTGTCAATGTCCTTCAATCCTTCCTAAAACCTGGGTTAGAATAATGATATTTGATTTTTATTATCGTATCATTGAACATCCACCTCAACATTATCACTTATAATATCTTTTCAAAATAAATTTCAAATCTCCACAAAACATTATATATTTTATCATTGTTAGATATTCTATCTTTGGGTATGTTAATAATGTTATCATTTATTAGAATACCCATTCTAAGGTAGATTTAAAAAAACAAATTTTGAATGTAGAAACATGTTTATTATTCTTGGAGGTCATTATGTAACTATATTGGAAGGAACATATTATAAATCTTTTCTCATGACTCTAAACATTATTCATAAAGAGGAATTTTAGGGAATCTTTTATCTGGTAGATTAATTTTAAAATAACCATTTTGATAAAATTATTAAAACTTTCTTTTATCCCAATATTCCAAAATAGTGTCATTATCCAAATATTTCTATGTCTTCATTCTATCACTTGACATTTTTTTGAAACCATTGTCCTGTTATTCAAAAGATTAATCTACATAGACACTATCAGATGAATCTGAATTTCTTTTTCAAATGGACGTAGAATAAACATTCGATATACTTTGTACTCCCCGCCATTCAATCCAAAATCATTAAAATCATCCACAACTCTTTTTTACTATTGGTATTACAATAATATTTTCTTCAAACATCTAAGGATATATTCAAAAATTACATCATCTATTTATAATTTATGATTACATTAAATATCACTAATTAATCATATAATTATCATTATTAATAATATTTATCAAGTCTTAATATAAATAAAAGAAAATATAACATTAATTTCCTACATTGTATCATAACTTCAGTCTAATATTATATGTCAGATGGATTTTTCTATTCACCTCAATATATAGGACTTACATAACATTTGTATAGAACCAACTTTTTGAAAACGTTTTAAGGAAGCCTTATCATTATTATGTGATTTTGTTTTAACAAAAAATACATGAAAAAAGAAAACATTATTTCATTTAAACTTTCTTCATAAAATTAAATGCATACCACAATGATTTTAGGTTGCAATAATCTGCCACATTATTGTTTTTTTCAACTAAGGATTATAAATTCCTTATCGAATAAACCTCATTAAAGTTATTACTTATCTAAAAATTCTAAACCTACATGAGTGATATCAATGTAGGATACAACAATAATTGCACAATAATATCATTTTTTTGATAATTAAATCCGTAAAAATTATTTACCGTAGTCTATTACTCTATAATCTTCATAACAGAACACATAAGAAGATTTCTCATACACTCTATCAAACTACTAATATATTTCACACATGATGAAATCAATCATTACCAATTTTAAAATAATCCCATAGATATATTCTATTATTGATAGTTAAATCACATACCAATGGATAGATTTGGGATTCATATTTACTATTATTTGAAAAATTTAACCATATAAAAGATGATAGATGGGATGTAAATCATATACCATCGAGTTGAAGAGTGTGATGTTGAACACCCATTATCAATCTCACCTTATGAAAGGTTTCCCTTGGAAATGGATTAGGGGTGATATCATCATTATTTTTCATTTTAGGAAATAACTAATACATTAGTTCATTTACATCCACATGATCATTGATGATGTTATATGAAATATTAATATTCTTCGATAGATAATGTTACACATGATCCATATTGAAATTTACCACAAAATCATTATCACTACCCAAGAGATGGGTCAACTTAACAACATCCGAAAACTTTTCCTATCATTTTTTAATCCAAATTAATTATGTTGTGGATTGAGTGGATATTACATACAAATATTCTATCATTTTCTGAGTCACTTAATTTTTCTGTATATTATATCATCTCATTGTTATTTCTCAAAAAAACAAAAAACTCCACAACATGTGGATATCCTGTTAGAGACATAACCTATTCTATATTCATTTTTGTATCCAGAAAAATAAATCCTTCTAGAGAATAAATTTTTTATTCTAAAATCAATAGTTCCCTTTATAAATATGAGAATTAATTTTCCACACATGATATTAGTTTCATATAGTTCAATTTGATATAATGAACAACATGTAATAGAATACAATAAATTTGAAACTGATGCTATTATATATAACACATAACACCCCATACTTTTTATATGTAGATATTTCATCTTCATAAATTAATACTCAACAAATATCATTATCATCCCCAATAAAATCATTTAGGATTTGTGTATCTGAATTTGTGGGTACATAAAAACATTTCATGAGAGACCTCGATCATCTAAAATTATGTTCTCCTCTAATTGTATAATTCTTAGACACATGATATTTACAATGTTTTCTTATAACTCAAGGAAGAGAAAACCTATAATGGTTAGGGCCCAAGGGGTTAGTAATGACAAAAAATAGAGATATAAGTGATTAAAAAATTATATCATGATCATAGGGGATATGTGAACATGAACTTAACATTGGAAAACCTCACCTCGCATATCATAGATGATAATCTTGAATCATGCCATAAATCATGGTAGTACATGATATATGAACCATGAAGGAATCAAATAACATAATTAATGAGATCATAAAATTAGAATAATACAGAGGTTTGTGATATACACATAAGCATAGAAAATAATTTTCTTTGTCACGACTCACTGCCAAGACTATCATGGTGAATTGTGTTCAGTCATCATTATATCTAATCATCAGTTACAATTCATTCCCCAGACTATCATAATAGACAATATACCTTGTTAGAAAAAAGTTAAATCCATATTTCAATCCTTATAATCCCATTATATATCCATATTGAACTAGTTAATTGGAATTTTATGAAATTATGGGACCACCCCTAACATAATAAAAATCATATATATGTATTCTAAAATATCATAAAACATTCATCATTGTATAAATTATGAAAAAAAAATAGTTTCATAAAAATATCATCAAATCATCATAGAAAAAATCATTTAATCGAAAAAAAATTATTATTGGTTCCATTAAAATTAAATTTACACGTAGAAAAGAAATGAGTCTCATATAATCAAATTTAAATCTTAATTGCCATAAGAAATTTATGTAGTTAATTTGGTTGGTATAATTGGGTCATATACTTAGTAAATAAGTTGTATCAAATGATTTCATCATTGATAAAAATTCCCTTAAAACATAAATCAAATGTTTCTTGAGGGAAATTTCCTTTTTTATTATGAAATTACATAATCAAAAAAATAAAAAAAAATAAAAAATAATAAGGAAGGAATTTTCATTGATAGGATGCTTTAAATCATTAATTAGCAAATAAGGTGTAAAATTTCACACATGTCAAGTATGATAAAATAAATATCTTATTCACATTTTCATTAAAAATTTAGAAGTACCATGTTTTCAAAATGAAAAGAAGATTAAATTTTATAATATTTATCGAAATTTAAACCTAGGTATAAATGAATTTAAAAAATCATAGTAAAATTTAGGAATAATTATTTAAAATTTTTATAGAATAACATATACGTAGAAGAAAGGGGATTTTCAACTGAAGAGAGAAGTAATTTCATATTTCCTAAAAACACTATTTCGATATCTAGAGTTCGTAAACTATTAAAAATGAATGAAAAACTTGTAATATCTATAAATAACTATAGGAGAATAAGATTAATTATTTAGTGATATATTGTTCATATAGTTCTATAATTGGAAACCTAACCATAAATAATATTATTAAATAATGCAATTATAACACAATTCCCTTATTACATTGGTAAGTTTTGAATCGTAATCCCCATGAAACAACGTCATCAAATTAATAATAAAATATAATTAAAATTGGGATATTAAGGATATATAATTTCCAATAATCTCCATATATACCAGATAATCACAAATAGGTGTATAATAACATTTATGTCGTCACAAAACTTAATTGAGATAAAAAATACTAACCTCAAATTCTACTAGCTTTTAGTATGATCTAACTTCATGTATCAAAAACTAAATTTATTAAAATTATATAAAATAAAAATTTACATATTTTAAGAATCATATACGATACAATTATAAAATCTCAACACCCATTTACTAATTATTCCATATTAAAAACACCATTTTTTTCTGCTAACTATTTCATTTTCCTTGAATGTTAGGGTTCTTTTAATTTGATCATGTCAAATCATCACTAAAATTATAATAATAATATAAATACCATATATATATTCATCCATTAATTAATAGATATAAATATAAATTATATCATTCATTAAGATGATGGCCCAGATATAAAGCAAAAAGCTATTATCACATTTCAAAAGATGGAAAATGAATGAAAAATAATGATTCATGTATAAAAATTTCTTATTATACAATATATATCATATATATTCATTATATATGCCATTAATAACATCCACTTAATGATTAAATACAAATGAATCACATCTCTTTATGGGGGTGGTAGTCCATATGTACACACAAGCGACATTATAATTTTTCAAAGGATGGGAGGGTAATAATGATGAACAGATATTATAATTATAGAAAACAAATTTTATCATGGATATCATATATAAATATGAAAACAATAATAAAAACTATCCATGGAATATAGTGATGGAAAATTAATTGTGTCAGTATGTGGACGTGGTAGTCCACACGTATGCATAAAAAATACATTATCCTCCAATTTTATTTGAAAATATGGTGAACAATAGTGGTTTAATAATCATAATAACAGTTAAATATATTTACTAATATTAATTTATAATCATATTATGAAGAACCAAAATATTGAGTGCCATAAGAATAAATAAATTATAGGTGGTCAGGTATGAATATTACCACATCTTTGTTAGGGCTCCTTTATATCCTTTCTTAAGGAACCTTGATATGGAACTATTGGGAAAATTGGAAGGGGTGTCCATACATGAACCATACCGATGGGTTCGACTCCACTTAATATGGTTGGGTTACGTGAAAAATTACTTAGGTTGGGTTTATGTCTGGTCAACCAATAACTTGGATTGGTTGTGTCTTGGGATGGATATATAAAGACCAAAATCAACCTGATTACGTGACGCGTGTGTGAAAAAAACCACATATCCCAACCATCCACCTAATAATTCATTCCAACCCTCCTTTTATTTCTCCTCCCCATGTTCCCCCAACATTCCCTCATATGGGAAAACCTTATACCCTTCTTACTTTATCATTCTACCCTAAATAGTGACTAGAAATATAAAAACCTAATCCCTAATTTATATACTCCTACTTCCTCCTTATTCACCAAGAATCCCTCATGAGAAAACACCTCACCTTTTCTTATCTCTTCTACTTTCCTCACAATAAAACCCACCTTCAATACTCATCTCCTCATGCCTCCTTTCACACCACTCATAAATCATCCACCCACCCAAAAAATCACTCTTTTCTCACATCCTCCACCAACACCTTCCTTTGTGATAAATTGGTAAAAAGACCACCTTTCTTACATCGTCATTTTTTTTGTTTATGAGTTCTAGTGGTACATAGTATTTCTTTTTATATCATGATTTTTCTAATTATATTTCCCATTATGTTTTATTTTTTATGATAACACCACCATCACATAAACCAATTTCTTATACTTCATCCAGGGTTGTTCCATAACAAAATGTGTCTTTCATTTGGTATACAGGAAGGATTATTTTTCATAATGTAGTTGGGAATTTGTGGAATGTGATATATAATTGTTTTTTAAAACTCCAATTTAGATAGTAACCCAAATTTGGATGGGATCAAATCTAACTACACATTCAAATATAGAAATAGGAGGGGGAGTATTGGAAAACCAGTTGAAGAAACTGAGTGTAAATGTTCTCCTAAAATAATAAGAATCTCTAAAGCTCTTACTAGATCTAGATAATATCAATATGTGGTACATTTTACTTAGACAAATCTATTTTTTGTACTTATAGTGGATAATATTTGTCATAGACATATTGAATACATGGAATTAGTATTTTGAATAGGCAAATGAGATGATGCAGAAAAAATACTCACAAACTTATTATAAAAAGACATACTAATATTGGTTTGAGAAAGAACATTCAAGATGAGGATGATGAAAGAGTTAAAATTTCTATAGTTCATTTTAACCAAGAAGAGTGCAGAAAAAATCTTGTTAAATGATATTCATTTATGAGTTATCATTTAAATAGGTTGATAATTATGTTTTAAGAGAATTTATTGATGTTATTCAACAAAAGTTTCATGTACCATCTATAAAAATAGTTTCTAGGGATTTATTTTAGTGACATCTATCTATGATAAAAAATTTATATCTATATTTGATACGTTCTCTTGTATGGTTTGTATAAAAAATAAATCAGGGACTTCTATTAATAATCTGAATTATATTTCATTGACTGTAGATTTTATTGATCCTATTTGGTTCTTAAAAAAATAATAAGGTTTTTTTATAGATAAAAATTTATAAAAAATTGGCAGAGTATTATATCTTACATTAATAAAGGTGAATTTTATGTATTAATAATATTAGTATGGACAATTTGTTACGCCCCGCACCTAGTTACCCAAATTCGGTGCATTATTACATAACATTGACATGATCACAAGAAAGATCATGTCTTTAAATACTGATTAGTTTAGTAGCCTTGGAATAACTAGATACATTAATGATATTTACATTAAATCATAAAATGAAAGCTACAAAAACATAGTCTCCATAGTCCACACTCATATCCCCACATATTATCCCAGCAGGTAATTCATAAATTACTTCTTCACATCCTGGGAAAAATAAAACATTGAATGAGGTGAGATCAAATGGTCAGTAAGGATAACAATATATCAGAAACATTCATGAATGAGAATATCCATTTAAGGAAATGTATAACTAAAACAAAAGACTTTTAAACATGAACATAAACAAAATATGGTAGAAATAAAATGAAATAATGACATCTACTTCATCAAATGGATATTATAATAATTGAATAATCACATGAAATATCAATAACATCATTCGTAATGATGGAATGCATAATGCTAGACTATCATAACCACATAGTCAAGGCCTCGTACCAATACTACAAATAAGATTTTGTCAAGGCCTTATTCCAAGACACTAGTTTGACTCATGAGACCTACCGATGCATCGGGGGGCTATAGAGGGCTCCACCCGTCACTTATTATATCTAATTCATTCCTCATATGAACAGGTTTAAACATAAAATAAACATTCGTATTAAAACTCGCATACAAATTGTCAATAAATTATCCATAAACCATGAATGGTAAAAAAATAACAAATCCACGGTCAAATATATCACAAAACATTCAATACAATATGGAAGAATTGTATAATAATAAATAAACTTCAAATAATCTTAAAATCCATCAAAGGATGTTGACATATATGAAATCAAAACTATTTGAGAGAAATATCACTTTTTTGGAATAATTTAAAAGTAACATAATTATAAAATAAAACTTTTACATTGAAAGTATTATTATAATATTTTAAGGTAAGCTTAGATGATTTTATAATGGCAGAAAATAGCTGCACCCACCGTATACGTTAAAAAAGACATTCTTACCTTAATTCTGTCGAAAAGGTTAAAAAAGATCTTGTTTACAAAACGACGGAAAGTTTCTTTTATAAACTTCTTATAAAAATTCAAAAAAGGTTAAAATGACTTTAAACAATTTTCTATAAAATAATAATAATGTTTTGAAACACATTTTTATGAAACATGGATGTGGATGATAAAGAGGTCCCAATAGATAATTACGTATAAACAACCATGGATAATGAAGAGATTGTGAAATAAACCATTACCTTGTACTTTTACTTGGTTGGGGGTAGGTTAAACTCTTATATAATGGTGAAAAAATTGTTATTAAATTATTCAAGAATCATATACATTATTATGATATTGTATATGATCTTTTAACATTGCTTTGTTAATAATATCTCAATATTACTGTCGTTTCGGGTGTTAACCTACTCATTTTCTATTATATATTTTGTTATGTAAGACATGTTTGTTAAGGGTTGGTTGTATCTTATTCATATCCAGAATTATATTAAGTCCTTAAACATTATTATTAATCATCAAATGAGAATTATACTTGAATGGATCTGATGGAGAATGAATCTCATCGCGTTTGTGGAGACTGTAGTCCGTACGTAAGCACGAGTGACAATATCATTATTTTAATATTATAATAATATATAAATGGATGTAATATCTTATATACAGAATCATTATCATGTAATATTTATTATTTACCTGAATTACACATCATTATTATACCTATATAAATAATAATTTATTGAATAAGAATTACACCACGACGTGGAGACGGTAAGCCGTACATACGCACGTATGGTGACATGCCATTCAAAGAATGGATAGAATAGTAAATATGGTTTTACCATATTTATAATAACATCACAGTATATATAATATACTAGAGTTATTAATTTATAATGGGAATAAGAAAGAAATATGAAGATTAAGAAGAAAGGAACTTAAAAGAGGGTGGTGAAAACATTAACTCTTCTTCGGGTTCTTCCTTTTGATTTGATCAAAAGGTCTCTTTAGGTTGGATTTTTGATCAAAAAAGGCCTCTAGGCTGAAGTGCGGGAAGTTGGGAGGATATTTGGGCAGGTTTTTTCCGAACAAAAAGGCTTTATGGTGTTAATAATTGGTTAGAAGTGGTGTCCTTTTATAAGGGCGGGGAAGGGCTTCTTTGGAAAAGTTATAAATATTATTTTATAATAAATTCATATTCGATTTCTAATTTCTAAAATGTGTATTATTTAAAGGATAAGTTAAGGATGGGTTTTAAACCTCTCAAAAAATAGAATTTATACAGGTTTGGGTAATTATATTAAACTTATCTTTTAGTTTTAACTCTTAGTTAATTAGTTTAACATTTAACATGAAACATTGTATTTTTATATTATATAGTTAATAAACATACTATATACATCCAAGAGACCCCCAAGTTGTCCATTAATGATAAAAATATAATGATATAAGTCTCTTGACCGATCCTTAAATTTTTATGTTTTTAAAATCAATTAATAATATAATATTCTTTCTAAAAACTCTTTTATGTGAATTTTGACACTATTTAATAATTGATTTTTTCTAAAGACTTAGTAACATTATTAAATCAAAACAAAATTATTTAAGAAATACTATAATTTCATATTAAGAAATAAAATTCATGGATGTCATCAAAACTTTCAAATTATAATAATTTTAATATTTATAATACCAATTATTTGGTTGTTTCATTAATAAGGAAAATAATGCATCATTATTGTGTAATAAATAAAAATAATTATTAAAAGTATAAAAATTATAAATAAAATAAAATTATTTAAGAAATCATTTTATATTTATAATGAATATTTATAGTAGAAAATTCAACATTTATAAACCTATGTAAAAATTGTTTTTCTTAAAGTTACATGCTTATGTCATTTTTTATTTATTTTAACATAATTAATATAAAGTGTCATTATCACTGACAAGTGCCTCCATGGGGTCCCAAAATCGACTGAAAGATGAAAATGGTCGGACATGTATCAACCAATACGGTTAGGACACGTTTTAATGAAATTTTCAATTATTATTATATTATTTTATTAACCTTATTTACCGGATTTACCCTTTAACCATGGTAAATAAAATATTTACTGAAGTAATTATTCAAAATGTCTGAATATAAAAGTAATCTATTTACACAATTTCGACATCCTGATTCCAAATAATGAATCCAATTTTCCAAATTCAAAACACAGAAGTGGCAGAAATTAATTTAAAATTAATTCCAGTTGTTAAAACAAAAAGCATTTTTTTAAGAGATAATAAATATCAAAAGATTGACACTTGTTCATGTCTGGTTTATTTGTGAAATTTTGTCCAATGATCAAAATTGTATTAAATGGTAAAAATATATTCTAAATATACATTAAAACCACTCTAATTAATAATTTATCAATATTAATTATTTCTATTAAAAATATTGTTTTTATTTAAAATATAGTAATTTTAACTATTCATCAAAATATAAATGTTATCCAAAAACATCCAAAATTTTACCATAGGCTAATTTCAATATTTTGAATCCAAAAATGAATAACATTTTGAGAGATAAAATTTATAAAATTTCCAAAAGTGGGTATTAATATTCATAATGGCTAGTTTGATTGGTTGGGGTGTGTGTTAGAACTCAAAGTTGTGTACAACACACACTACTGTATTATTCAAAGGGAAGCATACCATGAAATCTTGCGGTGTTAGACAATTAAAGTTTGAATAATGCATTGATTATTTATTTGGTTACAAGGTTTATTGATTGGATTGTTTATTTTCTTAATGGAGATTATATTCATATGATTTGTTGTACACATATTTCAAAAACATATTATTAGCTATGGAATAAAATAAAAATGAAATATATTGTTATAATTATAGTTTCTTTAAAATTTATTGGATGTTCACATTTTAGATTTGCTCTTTTCAAGAGAATTTACAAGGATTAGGAATTCCTATATAATAGGCCCTAATATTTTATGTACACACACTGTGGAATTATATTTATATAATGTTGTATGATATATATAATTATAAGAATGTTTCTATACTCCTTAAAGATGATTCATGTTTTAGGAGTTTCCTTTTCTATACAGGTGGGCTCCCTCATTATATGATCGCGAGCATGCTCTTGTATTTTTAAAGTTATTAAAAATATTATATGATATAACTATTGTGTTTTCTTCTTCTATGCATGTTTCATGTGACACATTACTTCAAACACTTCGTGAAATATATTGAAAAATAATGAAATGGATATAGAGTAATGATATTATTGTTACTGAAATTTTTATTTCACTGAATTTTGATTAAGATATGTATTGGGGTATAGGTTCCAATTATAATGATAATCAATACGTGGATGTCATTCTTGATTTCTAATATAAATTATTATATGTTTGATATAGTTTTTAAATTATGATTGATGATGAAAATACAAATGCATTCATCAATTAATTTACATGGGTTCTCAACAATCTAATGCATTTTATAATTGAAAATATCCCATAAATGTTGATAAATGTGAGTCTATATATCATTATGAGAAACATATTCACGAGGATACTACAGGTAGTGAAGATGAAGATAAATAAAATAATGCATATAGATCTATGAAATGGAAGATAAAATTGCCATAATAATGTAATGCTCTATAAATATATCTATAGATTGATGACTTAAAGGATGGTTTAAATAGATATGATGTTTTTGGATGGTGGAAAGGAATGGATTGAAAAGATTACATTATCCCTTGAATTGAAAAATATATTCTTGAAATCCTATTAACTATAGAATATTCAGAGTCTATGCTTATAATTGGAGAAATATTTCTTTATCTGTTTTTAGGGTTTTTAATCTATGCATTGTTGGGCCATAATTTTTTTATAAAAACTGGTTTGTAATATCTATACAAATTAACATTTGAATTAAAATAGAATTAGTGGAATTTATTGAATCAAGTATCAATAGATGTATTATAAATTTTCTAATTTTAAAATTATCAATTGTGAACCTCTCATTGATAATTACAATTACTGACCTCTTATTTTTTCTATTGTTTTTCATTAAGATATAGAATCATCCCCAAATCATGATCAAATATTTATTCTATAAAATAGATGAAGTAAAGTTGAAGGATCACTGTTTATTAAGGTATAAATTTGTGATTTAAAAAAACCTATTAATATGATTATTGTATGGTATTATAGTGTTATAAAACTTATTTATCCCATTGAAATATCTCATTTATTGATGAACTACCATAATATATACTCACATCATATTTTCAAAATATTACCCCCACCACATTTTCATCTAATATGGTTCTTCTATTAATTCATCCCTAAAAAATGTTTCATTTTTTTAATTTTTTTATATATTATATGGATCATAATTTTAGAAATAGTATCCATTAAAATAAATCATAATTATTTTATATATGAATGCTTGGAATTCATAGGAATCCTAAGAAATTACAACCCTAATTTTTATTTTATATGTTTTACACAACTCTTATAATCTATTTTAAACCCACACAACATTCATTCAAAATTGGTGAGTGAAAAATCAAGTACTAGACATCCTTATTCATAATGAATTGATCAAACATGGGTCATTAGATTCAAACTAAACATTCTATCACTAGACACCCCACTAGTTTTACACTTATGTAGATAAAATTACATGATATCTAAATGGAAGATATCCTTAAATGAATTGTATTATAGTTAATTTATTATAATTTCTTGTAGTATGTTATCACTATGAAGAAATATAAATCTGCCTTTTCTGGTGTTGATTAATCATCATACAATGTGTGAAATCTACGTATAACACTGGAATTGATTACATATTCCTGATTTCACAATGGCGATGTATGAAATATATAAAAATGAAAATATATTAATTCAATTTTTATAGAACAATAATAATCCAAAATGAGAAATATATAAGGGGATAATATCATAGATTCCATAGATTACATATATTCTGGATTTGAATAGTTCCATTTTTTCAAAGATAATCAATACATAGATTTTAATTATCATAGTAAAAAAACATATAGGGTTTTACTCAGAACCCCTTAGGATTTTACATAGATTGCACACACATATGAGGCATATATTTAAAACATGGATGATTCATCAATATATATTAGTTATAACACCAATAGATTTTATATTTCAGACAATGTAATTAGAAATATGTTTGGGAAATTTATATTTCACTGAGAACACTAAAATAGGTATCAATATATTACATTAAACATGTTGTTAAACTGATCTACACACTCTATAACCAATTGTGGATAAATAAGAACCTTTCATCTTTTTAGGACACACATTTCCAAGGTACTAAAAATTACCACATGAACATTAAGATATCATTCTTATATTTTTTATTCTTATCCACGTGAGGTAGATTATTGTGCACATTTTAACACTAAGAGACATATCACTGCTAAATATCATGAGTTGAGAATAATCTATTGAGAACCTAATACAAGAATGATTTAATTCAGTAGCCCCATCATAGGTGAATATTGAATGATAAAAACTGATCCAAAACCAAGGAATATAGTAAAAAACCCTACAATAACCTATTCGAATTAACAAGCATTGCGTTGTTGACATGCATCATAGTGGCCTTGTGGTATTCATATGCATTATTACATGAGTTCATGGATTATATACCACAAATAATATTTCATTATTTATTTTTATTTTATAATTTTAACTTAAAACTTCCAAACCCAGGTGCCATGCATCGGTGAGATGAGGTAGTTAGTCACATGACCTAATGAATTCCTCCTTTTACACCAAAGCCTGCACAATGGTATTGAGGGTATTATATACAGATCATGTTGATATTATACGCTCTTTATAAAAGTGTCACATAATAAGGGATAAAAAAAATTTAAGAATACAATATAACCATGAACAATAAAAAAATAACATGATTAACTTGAACTATAAATACCATATCAAAACTGAGGCATCAAACAATTCCATGCTATAAAGTGTGTGTCCAGTTTCTAAATGGATGAAAAACTAATAAATTGGAATTAAATTGTAATTATATGATTCCAAAATATTAAATGTTTCCATAACACATGTTTGTTATATGGTATGTGGATGAATCATTAGATAATTACTTATTGATACTCATTTAGATCATTTTGTTGGTACTTTCATAATAACGAAGTAGTTTCATTATATAATATAATATAATTTATATATGTTAAATCAAAAAAATGAAAGATTATATATCATACACATTAAAATATTTTTCATCCAATATTATGTTTTTATAATAATTTTTGAAGGATGTAATGGAAATGGATAATAGCTCATCCAAGAGTTTAGTAAATCAGCACATGACAGATGATGTTTTTATTTTTTAAAAAGAAGTAGTGGAGAGGAAGAATGGTGATGAATTTTTTTCTAAGAACTATGAAAATAAATAATATATATAATACTAGATTGTTAATTACTCTAAGATAAGGGGAAGAAAATGAGTATAAGAAAACAAAAAAATTTAAAAGAAAATTCAAGAGGATTTTTACCTCTTGATCACTTCTCCTTGAGTTCCTCTATAAGGTCATTGTTTTTGGACTATTTGTGAGACCAGTAGGTCCTAGACATAGTGTTGGGCCTTCGTAAGGGGATTGGGTGGAATTTATAAAATTATAAAAGGATAAAAGGTCTGATAATAAGATAGAGAATGATGGTATTTATAGTGGTGGAGAAGAGGTGATTAATTGTATTTTTATCATTTGTTAAATATTTTTGATCAATAAAATGAATAGTGTTTATTCATATGACCCTAAATAGTAAATAGATAATTTTAGTAAGATCCAAAGGTTCTTACATCATCCATAATGCTATTAATAGCGTATGTAATAGATAATGATATATGTGGTGTATTAACGTATTTTATTATTCCTAAAAAATTCATGAATTTCATAAAAATACAAATAAAACAACCCTATACATTTTTCACTTTGTAGAATTCAAAAGTTAACTGATTTTATTAAAAATAAATATCTAAATATGATTTTTTATATTTAAATAAAATAAATTTTTATTCCAAAAATATAAATTTTAAAATAATAATTGATTTTTTATCATTGCAGAAAATAATAAATATCATGTTATCCTATAAACTTATGAAAATAAACTAATAATATGATTTACTATTCATAAGGTTCACTGTACTATTCATGTTAATATTCATAAGTGTATGTTATTATTCACCAAAAAATCATATTGGTACTATCAAAATATAAATAACTAAAGGATCAAAATAGTAGTTGTTAGTTTTTTAAAAATCAAATCATAGTAGTAGAAAAATTATATTTAACCAATTTATATAACTGTATCCTTATAAAGTTTTTTCATCATGAAGTGATTTAGTGTTTTATGAATTTTCATTTATTTCAAAAAACATGGTGAATTACATACATCAAATCTTCTAGAATTTGCATCCTCTACTTTTTTATTTAATTATTAAACAAGTTAGTGTAGCATTCCATAATATAATTTTCAGATTCTCATGTTTCATATTCAACCTTTTTTTTCTCAAAAAAACATTTACCCAGTATATTACCTTATTTTGTGATACTTTTTCTCTCAGATAATGAATCTGATTATGTTTCTCTTCATATGAAAGGTTCTTTACAAACAAATCTTTTTATGGGCTCAAAATATGAGATAAATATCACACACAATTTATCAACATAAAAACATGAAAAACATTGGGTACCTGAGATAAAATCGAAGGAAAATCTATTCTAATTGTAACTTATCCATATTTATCTTTAATTTAATAATGATCAATGAACTGTTGACAAATATTTTTGGTTATAGAAAAATGCCTAACACTTTTTCATGGTGTGATTATAAGAAAAACGTTATCACCTGCCTCAAAATAAAAATATTTCCCCATATTGTTAGCATAACTTTTTTGCCTTCTCTAATATATCCTCATGTGTTTCTAGATCATCTTCACTTTCTCGAACACTTCCCCTACTAATTCTATCTAATAAAAAAACTTTCCAAGACATCATCCCTAAATTATGGAGCTCGACATGGATTCCCATATAATTTCTTCAAATGGATCCATATGTATACTATAATGGATAATATTATTATAATAAAATTAAACAAAAAATATATATTGATCCCAACATACTTGGTTATCAATTGACCAAGTTTGAATCATATAATTCAAAGTTTGAATCATCCATTTAGACTGCCCATATGAATGAGGATAATAACTATTGTGAAATTTAATTCTATTCCCCACTTCTTCTAAAGGCCTATCAAAATGCTAGAAGTAGACCTGGGAACACTGTCTGAAACAATGGAAAGTGTAACTCAATGTAACCTAAAAATACTTTAGAGGTTCAGTAGGGAAATATTTTCCAAATATAGAGTATATCTAATAGAAAAGAAATGAGTATATTTAATAATTCATTCAATAATAACTATGATTTAATTTTTACCACATGAAGAATTTGGTAGCACTACAATGAAGTCCATGGATATATTCTCCCACATCCTCTCTGAAACTGGTAAAGGATGAAGCAACCCCTTAGTCAAGTTCTACTTTGCTTTAACATATTCACATGTCCAGAATTTCATTATTAAATCTACAATATCTTTTTTAATTACATCCCACTAGAAATACTACTAATGGTCTATGTACTTCTTTGGGACTCTAGGAAGAAATGAAAATAGAGAACTATGAGCTTTTCACAAAAAGAATTCTCATCAACTGAGAATCACAAGGGACACACTATCTCATTAAAAATATCAAAACACAATCATTATCAAACATAAATTCTTGAAACATTCCATTTTTTTTTCAATTCTATCTTTTTATATATCACACCGTCTACATTTTTTACTTTCTTAATTATGTCTAACATAGATGACTATACTGAAATGTAAAACAAAACAAAGGAAATTTCTGCACCAATAACATTCTACAAAAAATTCATCAAATCATTAATCAATGGGTCATGTTCTAATCATGACATGGCTAATGATGCATTATGTTTTTGACTCAAGGAATCCAACAATATTTTTTCTTTTCCAGAATGGGTATTTATCATGTAATCATAATCCTTTATCAATTCAAGCCATATTCTATGCCTCATTTTTAGTTCCTTCTTAGTGAATATATACATTATAAATTTATGGTTGGAATATATTTCACCTTTGAATCCAAAAAAATGATGCCTCTAAATTTTCAAATAAAAAATAACAACGGCTAATTGAAATTAATGAGTGGTATAATTTTACTCGTAGGGTTTTAGTTGTATTGAAGCATATGAAATTACCTAATAATTCTACATCATAACCCAACCAACCCCATTTTATAAATCTTCCCTACGATGGAAAAACTCTCCATTTCTAGATTGTAGGTCCAATGCTTGAGCATTCATCAATCTATTTTTTAGTTCCGTAAAACAAATATTACATTATTCAATCCAAAATAATTTAACCCCTTTCAAGTTAACATAGTTAGTGGGCTACATAACTGGGAAGATTTTTTGACAGAACATTGGTAATAACCACTAGTCCATGAAAAATATGATTTTTTTAATTTATAGGTCTTGGGATATCATGAACTACTTTTCTTGGTAGGATCAACTATTTTTTCATCCTTATTTTCAATATGGCTACGAATGTTTTTTTGATAAAACCAAAATTCTCACTTTCTGAATTTTCCATACATTTTCTTTTAATTTATAGTTTTTAAAACAAACCTAATATTTTTTTATTCTCCACGTTACATTTATAATATAAAATATTATCATAAATAAGAAAAACCCAAAAAATACCTAAAAACTCAATAAATATTCTACTCATAAGATCAATAAATAGAACATGTTAATTTGTTAACTCAAATGTCATGACAACAAGTACATAATTCCAATATCTAGTATAGAACATAGTCCTATAGATTTATTCTTCTTTAAATTTTAACTAATGGTACCCTAACTTTAGGTCAAAAAATTAAAAATATTATGCTCCCTGGAGTGGATCAAACAATTCATTGATTTGAAGAAAATTTTAATTGTTTTAATAGTGATGTTATTCAAGCCTCTATAATTAATGAAATGTCTTATTGAACCATATTTCTTTTTAGAGATCAATACAAGATCTCCCCATAGTGAAGTGATAAGAAGAATAAATCATTTTTCAAGAAACTCCTACAATTAATTTTTTAATTATATAAGCTCCGTTCGAGAATATTAATAAGGGGGATTTAAAATTTGATTAGAATTATGAAATAAGTCAATAGTGAATTCAACTTCCAGATCAGTTATCACACTAGGTAACACATCAAGTAAAACATCAAGGTATTCATTTACCACTGGAACATCAATAATCTGAAAAGTTATATAATTTTAAATAATATAATAAATATACCTTTCATTTATATCATACAATTGTTTATCATATTATTTATTTGCTATAAATATTTTGGGTACATTATATTATAGGTACTGAATCTATTTTAGAATTAAAACATCTTTATCTCGATAATCAGTCTTAGTATGATAAACAGAATGACAATCCATACCCAGAATTACATTAAACTATACTAAGGTAAAAAAAAATTGTAGGTAAATTATTTCACCCAACCACAATTGAAATATTCTTATAATTTATCATTACTCTAAAAATTCCCCTTCTGTTTTAATAATATGTTCTAGTCTCATTTATTAAGGTGATATTTCCAATTTACCAGATAATATCTTCTAAATAAATGAATGTCTAGACCCCATATCAAACAAAAATGTAGTAAAATTTGAGTTAACAATCAAACTACCTGATACGAATTTATTAGATAGCCTAACATCTTCTGACATAGTTACAAAGGATCCCAATTCACCTTTCCAAATTATAGTCTAGCTTCATTCAATCATTCAGATCTCTCTTTGGCCAGGCATTTTCATAATTAAACATATCCCCATATTTGAAACACATTACATTTTTCTTATCAAAATTAACATTATGATCAATTTAATTATAGTCTCGAGCTATATATCCAAACATACCACATCCAAAAAAATTCCCAGTTTTGGTAATTCATTATCCAAAGTTCTTTTTATCGCACTTTTCACAAACTAGAAACTGAACATTCTTACCATCATAATTCATTGATCGGATCTTACCCCTATATTTTCATTTGGGCCTCCTATTATATTTTTTCTCAATGAAAAAATGATCATAAAAAAAAATTTATACCCTCTAACCACATCATACATGTTTCTCATAACTTTAGAACTCACAAGAAAGAAATTCCTTTCGATATCATGATTCAATCCTGAGTAAAAATGGTTTATTTTTCTATCAAGGTCCAAAATAAGATTTGGAGCATACCTCGTCAGTTTTGTAAAGTTATATTCATAAAAGGACAATAAATATTCCTCCATCTACTTAAATTTATGGATTTTTTTCTCCATCTTATGTTGATCCACTAGAGGAAAATATTTTTCAAGGAAATGACTTTTTAATTCAACATAATCGAAGGCTTCAATTTTTTCTTTATCGCTAATATTCTGGACCATTGTACACCACTGATCAGTTTTACCTTCAAAATGATAAATGGAATGTATAAAATTTTGACTATATATACATACATTAACATTGAATTTATTTTCTTGGGATTTAATCCATTTATCATCCACTACTATTTCAGAAGACTCACTAAAAGAAGGCGGGGTTTTCCACATAAAATGTTCCACTATGATCATATTATTTTTGGGTATCTCTTATTTTTCCCCTTCATTTATGACACCTAATTTTTTTCTTTATTTCCAATGAGCTGTTATGGTTACAAATTAATCAGTTCCATTCCCCTGAATACACGGTTGTAGATTCAGAAAGATATTAGCCTCTTGATTCTTACCAACTTTAGCTTCATAGTTTATTCTATAACTAACGAGTCTGAGCAAACATATATTATATGAAGAAACATGGTAATCATTTAATGATATAGCATTTCACTATAAAAACAAGTTAATAATAATTTATGGTATTATATTAACATCATTCAAACAACTAATGTTATCTATGTTGTTTTATGATACCAAATCTTAGCTCTAAACATGAAAAATTACATTTTATAGTTATTTCAACTATATTACAGATCATTACATTCCCAAATATATTTACAAATTAATGCTTTAGAAAGTTATTTCATAACTAATACACAAAAACCCACTAGAATACAAATTGTTTACCGTTAAAATAGTATCCAATTTTTCCTAAAAATAAAAATTTTAACATAATACAACTAAACTATATCTTTGACAAAACATTCTAACATTTTACTTGACATCCTTCTTTCTCTTAGAGATCATTATAATCAGTGAAAATAAATTAAAAATGGGATTAGCATAAATATCATAGTAAATTTCATAAAAATAAGTTACTAAATCATTATACCATGAATATTTAAAAACATATAAAATCATTTTTAGAAAACATACTTGTCACCCATAAAGAATTATATACTTACATAGTGAAACATGAGACTTCCATAAATCATAGAAAAAATAAATATGTGATAATTGTATATTTGGTCAGTAATTACTTATTTTTTGTTACCATTATGGAAGCCATATGATTTGTGACCCTCACAACAACAATATAATGTCTTCCTCATATATACCTTTTGGTGTAACCATCATACTTAAACGTGAGTAACTGTACATCAAACCCCTAACAAACACATAACTAATTCATTGGTGGGGTATATAAGTACCAAAAATCATTATGAAAAATTCCCAAGATCTATAACAAAATAATAATATATTAATAATTTCATAAAAACGTTTCTTTTGAATTTTGTAAAAAAGAATTTTGTAAAAAAGAATTTTAAAAGTGGGGTATTAAAGGAAAGTCCCTTAAAAATAACATATAATTGACTTGATAATTAATATAATGATTGTATTATGTGTATAAACTACAAATTAACGTAATAAAACATAAAAAACAAAAATTTACAACATAAATATTCTTAGTACCATATAATCAATTACGTCGAATGATTACCCATAAAATGAAAATTGGGTTAAGAATTCTCTTGCGTCAGGTTCGTGATACTTAAATAATATTTAAAGCTCATTTATAATGTTTAAAAGAGTGTTAATAGTATGTCAAGGAAACAGATTTATGGTTATAACACCTTAATGTATCATTCTATAAAATTATTCTACAATTTTTTCAAGAATATTTTGTTATTTCAATTGTTTTTGGTGCATTCGTTACATAATTTTCAAGGATGTTTTTATAGTATTTTAATTTTAGAATTTAAGAGAAACTAAAATGTGGAATTAAATGGTGATTATATGAATCCAAAATATAAAATTATTAAATAAACAATTTTTTTGTATTGTATAAGGATGAATCATTACATAAATAATTAGTGACACTCGTTTAGATCATTTTGGTGGTACTGTGATAATCACGAACTTCTATCATTATATAACATAATATTTTTTATATATGTTAAATATATAACAATAAAAGGGATATATCATACAAATTAAAATCTATTTAAACAATTAATTTTTTTTATAACATGATTTCATGTATGTATTTAAAATTGAAAATAGATTGTCTATGATTTTGGGAAATCTACACATCACAGATGGGGTTTTTTATTTTTAGAATAAGTGGGAGATGAGAGGAAGAATAGTGATTAATTTTTACAATAAAAACAATTGAAATAAATTATTTAAATATTACTATATCATTTATTATTTTTGGATAAGAGGAGTAGAATAGAGTAATAGAAAAGAAAATAATGGAAAAAACCAGAATATAAAAGTGTACTTTTATCTAATAATCTCTTCTCCTTGAGATAATTCTTAAGTCCTTTACTTCTAGAATATTTTTGATACAAATAGGTATGGGAAGTGTATAAGGGCCTTATAAATGGGATTAGGGATAATATTGGAAACGATAAAAGCTTTAGTGGTGTGAGAGTAATAGGGGTGAGTGTGGTATTTTTTATAGAGGGGAGGAGGGTTTTACCATTATTTTCATCATTGTATTAATATTTTTTTATCAATACTATAAATGTGTTGATTCATGTGACACTAAACCCTATGAAAATAAATTAACAATTTTATTTAAAATTAATATGTTTCATATTTGTATTCATATTATTATTCTAATGTGTGTGTAACGATTTACTATAAATGTCCATTTTTTAAAATTAAATTCATAATATTTCTATAATTATGTTTAACTTCTAGGTTATAAAGATATCATCAAAAATATAATTATTTATATATTTAACATTTTTTGTATTTCAATTTATTTTTGAAACCATGGGGTGTTAAATTGGGTGTACAGGTGAGGGAGAGAACAGGGGGCACACTCACGGACGGGTAGGTGAATAGGGTTTTTAACCCTAATAATTATAATAATAGTAATAATAACAATAACAACATAATAATAATAATAATATAATAACAATAATTATAATAATAATATAATAATATATTAATAAAAATAATAATACAGTTTTTACTATTATTAAAACAATCATTAAATTTTATTTTCATAAAATTTTACTTATTTCAAATACCGGGCAACAAAATGTTCACATAGTCCGACCTCAGTATTACAGATAACCGTGTAGTTCCTGTGTATCAGACCGAAAGCCACTAAAATCATCAAATATCCAAAATTTTAAACTGGTACTCAACCCGAACCTCAACGAGAATATTAAAATCCCTAAAAGAAATAAATATTTAATGGTTTTGTTTTGACAATGACATTAAATATTGTGTATATTATTCTGGGTACTATATTATTTTATTTGTTTGGGTTAGATTCCACATTATTAATTCAGATTCATCTCTATTTTTTATGCCTCTTCATTTTGGATTATCTTGTTTCCCCATTTTTTCAATTTTTTTTTCTATTTTCATATACGTAGTTACATTTTATGGATTCCAATAGATTTTGGTCTATATATTGGAATTTGATGGATTTTTTTTATAACCCACCCTTCCTCTAAATTCGGTTCGGTCTGCGTCTAGGTCAGGACCCATACAGTTCATTTGGGTTTGGGAAAAGACCCATCGGGTTAGGTTGGCTCTGATGCATATAACCTAATTAACCAGTTATTATATGACCCAAACTATAATGGGTAGCGTTTGGTTAGGTCCTCTATTCATGCACCACATAACTCGAACCCAAAGGGGTTTTTTGGGTTGTGTCATCTATTAATGATTCATTTTAACAAAACAGAGCTGACCCATTCATTTTTTTCAGGTTGGGATCATAAAAACCCCATCCAAACACAACTAAACCCATGGACACCCTTATCTGGATATAGGCAAAAGAGTATCAGGACATTTTATTGAAATTTTATAACCATTCCCAAATAATAAATCATAATATTGTCTCTTGACATGCATATTAGAACTTCGTAAGGAAGTAATCATAAGATAATCAATGAACATGATCCATGAGAACATAGAATAAGAAAATGATATTAGTTTTTTGGATACACATAACCATATAAAATCATTTCCTTAGTGAATAACACTTTCCAAGATTGCCATTGAATATTGGGATCACTCCCCATTCCATCCTATCCTTAATCAAGTTACATTCCCATGACTGTCACACTGGAAAAAGTCCATTATTCGATTAGGCCGACTTCTCATTAATATTCTTAAGATCTCACAAGATATCAATCATTAACAAATTATTTGAAAGTACATATAAATTATTGGCCCACCAATCATTGAATTAAAATAATATATTTTTATTCCAAATGATTATAAAAAATTCATCATAAAATAATCATGGAAATTAAATAGTTCTTATAAACATTTCATCATTTATAAACTTGTGGAAATTAATTGGGTTTTATAAAAGTTTTATCATAATTTAATTTACTTGTTCCAAATTAAAATGTTTCATAGATTTGTATTAAAATCATCCTCATCAGAATACCTTCAGAGAATGAATTTTTATTTTATCATTGGATCATATCCTTATTAATGAATACATGACATAAAGGATGTTATCATATATAAAAAATTTCTTTAAAATATCAATAAAACATTTCATGTAGGAAATTATATATTTCTATTTAAAAAAAAATATTTTAACTCTCCAAAAATTTCAAGTATTAAGTTAAACATTCTTTTAAAATAAAAAAACCAGAAAATGAATCATAAATTAATTGAGTGTTTATGGTGGTGGAAAATGATTTATGTTGTGTACGTTAAAATAAAGTTTCCTTTAATATTTTCAATAAAAATACAAATTTTCCTCAATTGAAAACATGAAATAAGAATCTCTATTAGAAATATATAAAGAAATTCTAAATTGTTTTAAAATGATTTTAAAAATCATAGTATAATATTAAAGACATTCTTGATTTAAAAAAAACATGATTATGGGAGGGAAATGACCTTCAACTGGAGAGGGAAGTAAAGTAAAATTTCCATAAAAAATTTATTTCAGTATATTGAGTTATTAAATAATTAGAAATAAACTAGAAATATGTAATCTCTATAGATAAACATGTATGATTAATATTCATGTGATTATTGATGGATGAGTCAATAAAGTTTATATTCATAAACTTATTCCTAAATAATCTCCTTAAAAAATAAGACTCTAAATAAATTATTTACAACATTGGTAACTTTGTAATCACTACCCCCATGAAATAATAACATCAAATTAAAATTTAAACAATAAAAAAAGTATATTAATGATATATTATTTCACAAGATCATTTTATAAACATAATAAACATAAATAATTGCATAACATCAAATATATATCAATGAAACATAATTGAGATGAAAGACCATACCTCATGTTTGGATTACTTCTAAAGTGATCTAAAATCCCATATAATAAAATTATATATATAATAATTCTATAAAAAAATAATTTAATTATTTATAATATTTTATATAATCCACATATAAAATTTAAACGCCCATTTATTATTATTATTATATTTAATTGTTGTTTCCATCTGTTAACCTGTAAGTTTTTCATGTATGTTTTTATTTCATAGTTTTAGTACATCTGCATTGATAATTGATCTATAATATCCAAAATTTTAATAATAATTTTTTTTTATATATAAATTATATAAATAGTAATCTATTGATGGTAGAGGTTGAAAAAATAATTACACTACTCATATAGACAATAGGTTTTACGACACATTAATCTTGTTTTCTTTTTTCAAAAGTTGGAAAAAAGATACGTAAAAAATATTTCACATGTATAGAATCATTATTATGTCATATATATAATATATAATGTTAAATATATCCTTATTAATATAAATATCACCTCGAAATGAGAAACGACTCATGTCAGTTTTTGGAGGTGGTATCACACACTACAAACAAGTAGTAATATCATTTACTACTCGAGGGGAATGAAAGAAGTAATATATGATATTATAATTAAAAAAGAATAAATATTTCATAAATATAATATTTAAACATTAAACCCATAAAAAATATCCATCCATGAAATATGTTGATAGAAAATTAATTTTATCACTTTGTGGAGGAGGTAGTCCACACGTACTCACAAGAGATACATCCACTTCCCTTTTGATAAATAATATGGTGAATAATGGTTGTTAAGTGAAATTAAAAAGACTTAAATATATATAGTATTCATAATTTATCATTTTATTATTATTACCATAAATTTAAGGGGAGGAATAAGAAGAAATAAATTGAAAGCAATCGGGCTGGATAATGATTTCTTCTTTGGTAAGCCTCCTTTGATTCCTTTATTAAAGGCCATAAGAATGGTATTTTTAAAATAATAGAACCTATAATTTTATTATTCAAATAATTTGAACATATTGTTTTCAAGTTTTGGTTGATAGGCGGTGTAAAAAAGATTAAGAATGGGTTTCCGCATTTAATTGGTGGAGAGAACAGACTTGGAACTTCTCAGAGGATTAAAATATAACAATTTTACAATCAATCAAAATGATTCCATATTTATAGATATTCTATATTAGGATAGGATTTTTTTGAAATAATTCTATAAAATATTATTTATAGATATTGTTTTTGAAAGGATACCCTTATCACTTCATTTAACCCCCATGTAAACTTGTTCTAAACATAGTAGGGGTGACAAACTATTAGAGTTTCTACAATCAACAATGATAAAAAAAATTGCAATAAAAATATTTTTATATATTCTAATTCCAAGCATTAAATACACATTTTCGAATTAAATTTAAAAAATTAAATGAATATAATTTAAAATTAATCCTACAAAGATAGATGACAGTTAGGTTTCTAATAAAAAATTATTAAGTGTAAAAAATTTAATAAAAAATCACAAATAAAAGTAATTGTAAATATATTAATTTGTATTATTAAAAATAGATATGATCTCTTTTTTAATTGAAAACCAATATAAAAAATTGTAATTTTTTTAATTTTAATAAACTAAAATGATTATTTATAAAAAAAATTAGTATTTTCAATATTAAATGAAAAATTATTCTTTTTAAAAGTTTCAAAAAATATTATTTCAGAATAATTTTGACTTGATAATATCAAATTTTAAATTATTTTTCAAAATACAATTTTTGAAATTTGTATAAAAAAATAAATTATTTTCTCTTATAAATAAACAAACACCACTCTTGTGTAAAAATGTATTTTTTGAAATATATAAAGACATTATTTTCTAAAATTTGTTTATTGATGTTTTTTATCACATATTCTCAACTATGAAAGGATGACCCCACTACAAGTTCATCTATATATTCAAAGGACTACTTTTATAGATTGTGAAATATTTTTGTGGAATCCTAATAGGGTTGGACATTTATAAACCAATGATTACTATAAAATTTAATGTTATAAATCCACAAAACCATGATCCTAGTTAATTCAATTCAAAATTTACTTTGCACTACCATCTCATATCTTGAATCTCTAGAAGATATATAAAAACTGATTTCAAACAAATGATCAAGTAAAAAGGGTCATTTTTCAAATCTCTTATATATATACCATTTATGTGAGTGAGGAATAATGTGCAAATCTCATCTTCTTATATTGTAGGTTTTCCCAGAAAATAGTGGAATATGTTGTATTATTGTCTTTTATGGACATTGAAACAAAAATTCTATTGAATTCTTTTGTATAAAGACATCTCACAATATATTGTAGTGTCAATGTCCACAACCAACTATTTGTTGAAGTTGCATCTAGTTTTTTCGCTATCTATAGGACCCGCAATGAATTCATGTATGAGGAAACAAAAAACAATCCACAAAATGGTATGATATTTTTTCATGGAGTGGTTTTTGTAGAATCTATTTTTCAAATATGAAGAATAAATTAAAACATGATTTATTTAAATATATTTCTACTTCTAGGTTTGTGAGGCTAGACAAGGAATCCAAAAATGGTCATGAACACAAGAAGGATTCCTCTAGTAACCCCATGTATAAATGTTAATGTTGATGGGGGCATCTTCTCTAACACATATGACCCCATGTTATGGGGATTTATTTTTAACATATCATGTATTTTTAAAGGGTTCTTCTCTCACTACAATAGATTTGAAGTAGCTTATGATGTTGAGTTATGTGCAATTATTTATGTAGTTAGATATGTTGTCTAATTTAAATAGAACTTTTTATGGATTGAATTCAACTACAAAATAGTGGTGTATGATTTAAAATCTAGAATAAGGAATTTTATTTCTCAGATCCTACCCTATTGGGTTTAATGTAGTAATATGGTTCGTCATCTCAACTTTGATACCCCACATGCTTACAGGGAGGAAAATTAAGTTACAAATTCTCTATCGAAGAAAGACAATAGGGATATGTCCATGATGTGGTCGTTTACATCCTTTTAATACAATTCATAAATGTTGGATGATGACATATGTGGTAATTTACCCCCATGTATCTCTAATAAACCATTTTAAATCTTGAATAATTTTTTTATGTTTATGTATTTTTTTTGGAATTGTTTCAACTAGATCCTAACCATTATATTATAATGACATAATATATTATAGTTCATTTAGACTTGGGTTTTCATATATCACATGATATATTTCAAATTTAATTTATTAAAACAAAATATGTCTTAAATTTTCAATGATTTATATAATAGACCAATAATAAAATTGATAATCTATTTTTTCAACCACTATTGATTTCCCATCTTTTTACATCATTGTCCCATTATCATGGGCGTGGATATATAATATTATTCTTTAAATAAAAACTTCTTTAAGATTTCCTTATCATAATTTCCATTATGGAAGAAATGTATAAAATTTTTATTAATAATATTTGGAACAAAGTAATTAATTACACTTCTCATATCATGGAAATTTAAAATAACATCACCATCTCCTCAAATAAATTCTCACACATTTATTCATCATTACTTTGAAGTTAATATTATCAATAAAAAAAATTATAATGAGGGTAAATTTTTGGTTTTTTGTTATGTAGATATTTCTATAAACTCTTCCATTATTGAAATTAAAATTTCTCAACCAAGTATCCAATCATGTATACCAATATTACGGTGCCTTCTAAAAACCATATAAATCCCTCATTAACATCAAATAAAGAAAATTTATCATGACATGGCACAAATACACATTGGTTTCTAAAAATATACTTCTTCATCAAGATCTCCATTATAAAAAACCCAATTGACATCCATATGGAAAATTTTATATCTTCATTGTGATTTAATTGATGGAAATATTATAATGATGTAAATTATATTAAAAAGGAATCTGGTTTAATCAAAATAAATTCATTCATCATAGGTTCTTCCTTTAAAAACATTTCATTACCTAATTTTTTCCACTTTTTCTTCTTTATTCAACTTATTTCAGAAACACATTATTCTATTAACATTCATAAATTTTGGTTTGTGTGTAATTTCTCATGTCTTATAATTATAATTTTAATTTAATTCTTTATTCAAGTTATCAACTAACTCTTAATTATATATTGTTTCTTCTATAATTATTAGCTGAAACTATGAATAAAAAGAGTTATATGTAACCATAATCCATGTTAATATTGTTTAGATATGTTTTCCTTGATCACCAAGGATATTTTGGGCATACACCGTTTTTTCAATACTCGGTTGAGATGAATGATATTTTCATCAATCACTTGAAAATGATGAACCAACATCTTCAACCAAATTAGTTTCTACATTATTACTCATGTGAGAATAATTATTATGTTATTTAAAAATAGTAACATCATCACCACTTTAACTCATATTTTCACATAAATTTTATACATTTAAATCATAATATTCTAGTACATTCAAATATGTAGAGTAAATAATATTTTATATTACCTTATTACAGATCCTATACCATCTAACGTTATTCGGGATAGTCTAGATAGATACCATCAGAACATCATTGATCCAACTTCCCTACATTGTAACCATTGAATTCACTAATGAAAGGAATTAAAAATCACTTAGGTAATTTGAACATTAATTTACTGATAATTTATCTTGTATAGAATCATATCAGATTTTTTCCTATATAAATAGTGATTATGAATTTCTACTACTGATTCATTAGTTTTTCTACCAAAGATTAAAAATTGATCATGTTAAATCATTATAGTTTGATCCATCTCAATAAAAAATATATTCCATCATTCAAAACATAGCTTCCATTGTAATATGTGCATTAAACTAAATTCTTGTTGGATTACCTAATTTTCAAGATAATAGTTACACTTACCATTTTTTTATTTCTAACCTATTATCAATTTGAATATTTTTTTCGAGAATATATTTATTATTTTTCATCACTTATCCTAAAACTATTAAATATTTTGATATCCAATAAATTTTCCTCTAAAAAATAATACATTTAATGTGACAAAAAACATAATAAATTGAAATAAGCCATATATTTCCATCTTTCTATTACATTGTCATGGTCCTATGGGTTTTAGAATGTATAGGATCTAAACAATGTATTTAATTTATCATAAAATTATTATCAACTAATTTTGTCATATTCCCTTCATGTAGTAATGAATTAAACCAATATATTTATATTTCATGTCAGTAATATCATAAATATTATCTCTTTTTGTCTGCTGGGTCACATTTCAATGGTATAAATGTCCAATGCACATATAATATAACTGATTATCTTTATTCATGCTAAGATAGAATGAATCCATTGTATTAGAAACATGATACAAAGTACCCTTTGTTTTTTTCCTTGTTGTTAAAACATTTATATATTAAATCCATTTTAAAAAATGTTATATTTTAAATAAAACAAAATCATTTCATTCATAACAATTTTGTGAACCAATTAACAAGTAATGTTTTAGTAAAAAATATATGACTTTTTCATATTTTATATTTTAATTTATAAGTCATAGAAAATCATATGCATCATATTAAAAGGGCGTAATTAATTAAAAAATTAAATTTTCATTATTTTTAATCATTCACAATATTGAAAAACTTTAAATCCCAAATCATATATAATGAACACCCGTTAGTCAATAACTAGGGTCCTTATCTATCGAAATCATTGAGATTAGTTTCAACCTCTGAGGAATTATCATTTCTATTTTATACCATGGAATGAGACATTTGATATTTTTTATATAAACATTGTTGAGATGGTAATATAACAAGACATAATTTAGAATGTTGTATAATCTGATTAATTCTTTATCAAATATATTCCATAGGATAAAATATATTTTAAATACTCAAACTATATTTTTTCATGTAGTCTTCAATGATTGGGTTGACTACCCATCAAACATTACCTCCAGTTCCTCCTAGATTCTTAATATTTTCAATGATTTATTCTTCACATCTTTATTTTATGAACAAGAAAATAAAATACCCAAAATATTCATTAAAATTATAAATTTTTCTCTACATCATTTATATTATAGAAATATGTACCTAACTTTTATTATCATTGTAACTTCTATCCAAGGAATATTTTTGTTATAATTTTTTTTTGGTCTTCTAAAATCATATTCATCTGATTGGGTTAATTCTCATCCTTAAAGAGTCTTTTGTTGTATCCTTTTTTTCTTCATAGATCGTTTCTTTATAAATTTCAATATTTAAATCTTATCTTGTTAGCTATATACATGCCTTATTTAATTTCTTCTTCTTATAAACATCTCAAACTTTTATTAAATTTTAAGGATAGTATATTTTGATTCTTTTGATGTTTAAACATTATAAAACATTGAAAAATATCTGTAAACTAGTTTTGGTTGTTTTTATTTATTTTCCTACTTTAAAAATTGGTTTTTAACCAATATAAAATTATTTCTTATTCACCTATATGCTTTCTTCATACTTTATGTTATGGTTATTCAAATCATCATATAACATTATTAGATTAACAATATATTTTATCCACTTGTATTTTTTATTTTCCAAAATATTCATGATTAGTTAATGATTAATATTATTTCATTAACTCATAGTTATATTTTTCATTTTTATGAACATTGATAGATATTATTTCCACTCTCTTTTAAGTATAATATCCTTCTAAGAATCCTTTTTTTATTTAGAGATAATCCATTAATCACATGTAAACCTATAATCAATCAATTTATTAAAAGGTTTTTTTTATTTTCATAATCACTAGATATTGTATCTTCCTCTTCATTATCATCATCTTCCATGCAATTAGAAAAAAATTCCGCATTTTTATATAGATAAATTATTATCCTTTTACTATGAATTGGATGTTGATTTTTATACCAATTTTTTCTATGATCCTCCTGATTTTCTATATTATTCATCGTTATCTTTATATTCCTTAAATTTTTAGTAATTTAAAAAAATTACAAAGTTTATAAAGACAAATAAATTCAATTATAAATTTACTTTATACTTCAATTAGTTTCTAATAAAATTTTTATTAAAATGATACTCATTCATCAAAAAAAAATAACTAATCTAAAATTCAGTTTAGGATTCACTTACTTCTTCCTTGAGAAATTTCTTATATTTTGTTATTCACATAGTTGAAAGATATTTCTTGATCAAACATTAATTTATTACTGGGATCCTTTTATATTCTCAAATAGTTCTGGATTATAATTCTATATATATTATCCATAGATACTGTTTTAGGATCTCAATCTTCTAAATAAAATACCTTGGAATTAAAATTATCTATTAGATTTCATAGAACCTTTTCATCAACATTTGAATCTTCTAATTTCAAATTGAAAATTTTTATGGTTCTTAAAATTTCATTAAATCATGAAATGATGTATCCTATAGATTCTTCATTACCCCTTTTAAGATAATCAAAATTTAATATCCATATATTCTAATTTTCATTCTTCTATTTTTTATTTAATTCATAAATGTTCTTTAACATCTTTAAGAATATTTTAGTTGTTTAAATACATTTGGCATCTCTAAAGTAACTTTTTAAGAGTTAAGAAAGTATAATATTTTGGTATTTTAACTAATTCTAAAAATTATTATCAATAGAAATTTTCAAGGGGGCCCCATTATTAAGTTGTGGGAAACCATTAATTTTAGCTTTAATAACCTCATAGTAATTTTATATAAGATAGGATAACATTTTTTATATTATGGTATTACTGTTAATTCTATCAGATAATAGAATCCATATACTATAGACAGTGTTCTGAACATCCATGGTGCCATTAATTTTCTTTAAAATTATTTATAGATATATTTATGGGAGCTTCAATATGATACGAATTTAAATAACCCATAGTGATCTATATAATAACATAAAATAGGAGTAGTTAATTAGTGTTCTTATCAATTTAAGTTCTGTGACATTAGAAATAGTCAACACCTCTAGTTATTAAGAAATTAATCTTCTAAAAAACAAAAAAAAAATATAACACCGATGAGAACATAGGTATTTAAAAGGTTCACTAAAAAATATTAATATCTATTACTTGGTATGGTTTGGAAGTTATCCAGATCCTAGAAACCATTATAAATAAAACCTTTAGATGGTTATAGTATGTAAGGAATTTCGATCATGTTCATTTCACAATAGAAAATTAATTGTTCGTGTTCCCCTCACATAGATAATATGATATATATTTTTTTTTAAAATACGATAATTTTTTGTTAGATATAACTATGGATTATTTATTGATAATTTAAAAGATTACATGAGCCTAAAAGAAGAAATTTTAAAACAATACATCTAAAAAACAATATTATATAAAGGTATATCATCCAACCATATGAGGTCATTATGGAATCCTTTGTTGGAAATCCTATGTGGCACATATGTTTTCTCCAGGTAAACATGGCAGATTATATTATATGAGATAGAAATAGAAATAAAACACTCTATTGATTGAGCTATGAAACTTTATAAATGATAATCCATTACATTATGGATAGAATACACAATTTTAATAGTGTCCCTTTCAATAAAATGTATTATAGATTCAAGTTTTTTCACAAAATTGATACCATAGTGATGATGCTAGTTATTTAATATTTAGGGGAAGGAATAATTTCACATGTTTCATATAGGAATCTAAGTACTCTCCCACTATGATCATGTAAGATGGCACTATAACCCAAAGGTAAAATATTCACCTTTCAAGAACTATCCACAATTATTTTTATCAATCGAGAAATATGAGTTCTCCAAATGAACTCAAATTTTCTAACCTATGGCATATAATTTCAAACAATTTTAATTCTTCTCACCAAAGTAAAATCATGAATGTAATTAAAATAATGTTAACCATCCAAAAACTAAATAAACAAGCCAATATGCTTCAAAATATTCATTATATTACTTCATATTAATTCAGACTTTATTTATTGTATGTTATTACTATTACATTTTTCATTAATAAAAAATAGTATTTAAGAACATCAAAATGAACTTATTTCTCGAGAATTGACCATGTGATACACAATATTAAGTACGCTAGGTCCATTTACCTTAGTCTAATAATCTCTATCTATAACTATGCTCTACTAATACCAACTGGTTCCTTCTTAATCTATTATTTCTTATACTTGTTCTTATATTTTTTTCTTTAACATGTTCATATGAAACCAATTGGTAGGTATACTACCTCGGGTATCAATTTGTTAATTGCTACTTCTTATAATGTTACGACACATTTTTTCTAATGATCTTCTATTAGCACCACATTTATACAATAAAATTCATGATGAAAAAAACATCAGAATATTTTCTATGGGAACTAACATACCATTATATAGGTATCATTTCTTTTTCAAAGCCAAGGAGATGTGTAGACTAAAAATTCAATATCCCACAAGCCAATTTGAATATCCCACTCAAATCATTCTATTTTAACAACCAAAAATCTATTTAAATATAATTGTTAAAAATCATTACAAAAACTTTTCTGATATACAAATGTAAATTTTGATAAAAAAATTCAAGGAATATGGGATTTAATAAAATTATTTGTTATGGATTATTTATGCAATGAACATCCATCATAGAATATACCAATTTAATTTTTTAGTAAGTGACTTTAAAAATATCCCCAAAACATAATTTGGTTCATTATCATTGGAATTTATTTTTTATGAAACCACAAATCGTTCACTAGTTCATTATTTACCTCTATATAGCATACATAATATTATTCTATCTTTAATTTTTCAGTATCTTTTGGGTGTATATTTTAATGTATCTTTGTTCGAATTCCCTACTCAGAACCCTTTTTTCTTAATTCCGTAACACATTATTCTTCTAGAATAAATTTTCTAGAATACTTTTCAAATAGATTTACTGATAAAATTTATTCCAATAAACTTATTAACACACCCTTTTATATAAATCTTCCATGAAAACTTCTCTATTTGGTTATCCTCATGTGTTTCTTCTATCTGATTCAATTATTATGAATCCTATATATGATAGTTCATAAACATATATCTATTATATTATTTATGATGAATCTGAGTTCATTTGTGTGATGGGCTTCATAATACTCTATCTATTAGAAAGTAAATAATTATATAGTCATTAATAAAATCATATTGTAATTTTGTTTAATTATTTTGAATATCATCAATGAATCTCCAGATTTTCATTATGGATGATCTATGTCTGATAGAACTATAAATATAATTGGATACACATTTACTTTTATTCTTTATCTAATCACCTCTTCCCAAGAGATTGGGTTATCTAACTTCCATATATTGGACTCACATATCTCAATATAGAAAAAAAAATCCATAAACATTATAAGGAACATATATAATTTTAATTAATTTTTTTTCTACAAAATACAATACACAAGTGATCCCTCATTCCCCCCAAATACCTTCTTCTAATAAAAACGAAAATATTCTTAGTCAAAATATTTCTTTCAGAACAGAAACATAAAACTTATATAGAAATTTTTAATCTTTGATTCCAATATCATACTACTTCCATGTATGTCGAAGTCAATGTTTTCAAGACCCATTGCCTTTAAAAGGGTTTTGGTTAATGTATTTTTTATGTAGATAGTTCAGGAGAGTATGAATTTATTTTTAATATAAATTGATTAAACTCTACTTTTTGTGGATTTAAAAGGAATTTTCTATCATTTCATTATTTGAAATATGAGTTATCAATGAGTCTAACAGAATACTATTAAACAATCCATCATGGGAACAATCCCATGATTTCTTTTTTTCTTTTAAATTAAAATTTAAAAAATAATAATTCATTCTATTGTGCACTAATCCCTTGTGTATTTCTCCATGTGATTAACATGTAAAATCTCATATCTTAGCTGTAATGTTCCCTATGTGACTATGAACTCATGTGGTTAATTATCGACCAATATGAGTAAAGGCTACACAAACAACAGATGGAAGTTCGTGTGTAGTTTTTTAGTAACCATGAGAAATTTATATTTAAAAAAGATAATTGGTCACATGAAAAAATATATCATGATACAAATTGATAAAATATGAATCTACCATATGAAGAGAGGCCTCTATTTTATAATAATTTTTTATGTGGTAGGTCATTCATCCATATGAGGAAATGAGGGATAACAAGAAGTTATCCAACCCAAATAAATTACAATTTTTTCTTAAAATATCAACTTGCATATATCATAGATCATTATAAATAAAAATATTAGAAAATCAACCCCATTTTTTCATTATCTATTAATATTAAATTTCGAGACACTTATATATGACTCCTTTCATTTTTAAAAACTAAAATATAACAGCCATATTAAATCACTCAATATTGAAGATGGGATACTCGTGATTAAATTAAAATAAATCAAGCATCAATTATATAGGAACTGATTATTTCATTACTATATATTTAAATCCCTTTAACTATTAATTTAGTATGATGTTCTAAATTTATTGAATAGGAGGGGGTGTAATTATTTTCAGTGATTAAGTTCAATTAATTAGTAATTATTGGTTTCGTATTTAATAAAAAAATTAGGATATTTTGAAAATAATAGTTAAACAAATTTGAAAATTTTCGTTAATACATAAAAATTATTGGGCTTTAAAATTTTATCTTTTCGTTAATATTGATGAACATTATAATTCTCCTAGAATTATTAAAAATTCCTCCTATTGTAATCAAGGTTAACCTAATAGAAATTTAAAAATATGTTTTCGATATTTTAGTTGATGAGGGAAACTAGCAATGAAATTTATTGTATCCAATACTACATATTGTGATCTATTGAATTGTGAATATATTTTGAGAAAAAAAATTATTCCACCATTATATTCATCAATTGGGATAATTTAGGGTTTTGGGTCTGGGGGAGAGGGGACATTCCATACTTATGAATATATTTCAATGATATATATGTATTAATAGTTTTTTTTCCAAATTTCATAATAATAAATTCAAAAAATTAGAGATAATCTGGATATAATCTTCATGAAAAATATTTTGTTCCTTGAAATATTTTCATTATTGTATGTCGGATATCACTTTTTCTAAAAATTAATGTAATTTTATGATTGATGGGGGATGTTACCAAATATTTTAATGAATATTAATTTTAGGAACTAGGAATGGATATTTATAAGGCATAAATTTATGGAATTAGAATTATAACGTTTGGGAACATGATTTTGGACCCAGGACCAAGTTACTTTGCCTTTGTGAAATAAAACATCATTAAGAACAAGTAAAAAATATATGAAAAGAAGTACTTTGAAAATATAGTAAAATGGGGAATTAGGATCCCAAAGTTAATATCTGAGACAATAAGAACATTGAGTGTAAGTAAAATAATAATAATTATTATTATAAAATTATATCCTATATTTAATAAATTATTTTCACATTCATTATGAGGAAAAATTCAAAAAAAAATAGTGTAATTTTCCATATTGAATTCCTTAAGGTGAGGTAAATATGAACCCAAATGAAAAAGTTTTAAATTTATTTATTAGAAAATAATTTTAGTTGTATCAATTATTTGGAAAATGGATGTTTGATATGAATCAAATGGTATTCAGTTATTAGTGTAAATACATTTTAAATAAAATCATTCTACATAAATCTTACTTCTTTACAGAAAAAAAACAGGAACATGAAATTTATTTCATGTATATTAGTGATTAAATGACATATTAAAGGAATAAATATCTAAATAATTGATGATTCTTTTATTCCATCATCTATTGTGTCTTTATGTGAATTTAGGAAGGGAATCTCTAAAAATATGTTAAAAATATATATTCCATCTCAAAATATTCATTCACTGTAAACTAATGTTTCATCATGAAACATTATAATCTTATTTGTGGAAATGTTATGTTTATTCTGAAGATAAATCATGCATCACATGTGTAAAATTAAATTTGAAATGGATGAGGGTTTATGTGGAAAAAATTTAATTCATATTTCAAATCAATTTTGGGAATTTATATGTATTTTTTCAAAAAAATTTGATAGTATTTAATATTTTTGAGTTATTAATATATTGATATAAAAATATAACATATTGAATTTTATAATGGAAATGTGAATGTTTATAAATTAAACGATCAAAAGTTTCGTGATTTAACATTCATTTATTTAATGAAAAATTTTCTTCTTTGGGTGAATTTAAATTAAAATATAATTTCAAAGAGAATTTAATGCATTAGATTTTTTATTTTATTTTTTAATATCCCTAGTATTATTATATATATTTTAATAAAATATTATTTTATGTTTAGAAAATATCATTGATATTTATGGGATGAAATCATTCTTTATTTTGATTTATAAAAAATGTTTTTTCATCATATTAATGAAGGTATATGGAATGTTCTTCAAACAACTATGTCACCACTCAGCTAAGCTCAACACAATGTTTCTAATCTAACATGGCTAACGGAACATACCATCACATGAAAAATTCCAAAAGGGGCTGAGAGAGGACATGAGAAAAATTGGATTGTCTATAAGAAAGTAGTTCCAAGAATCTCAAATAGTGAAATATAATGCTTCCATGTCTAACCCCATAACCATACTCCCAAATCTGGTACAAGAAACATATACATTATGCAATGGATTATATACCAACTGTAGATTCATATATAAAACAATCACAAAGTTATTTGACATAAATTATTTAACTTATTACAAAAATACCAAAAGAATTATTTGTTTAGATATTTATATAATTATGTAAATTCATAAAATAATGTATCTCAATTATTTATCAACTAATAGACTATATTTTACTATATAAAAAATCACCTAATTCAAAACAAATCTTCACCATCTTCCACTACTCACCCAAACATGATATTATTCTAGTCATATCATGTGTAATAATTTCCATCATAATAGAGGGAAATGGAGACATTAGAAGGGGTGACCTCAAACACTAATTATTAAAAAACATATAGCTGTGTAAATCATGGAAATACATGACATAAATATAATGTTAATAATAAGCAATCATTAGAATTTCATAATCGAAGGGAATTGATAGAGTAATATGTAAATGTATAGAAATGTATGTCAATAGATTTCATGGATACAATTAACCGGCACCTGAGTGATTAAATTTATAATGTTAAGAAACAAATTCCATTCCCTAAGATAATACTTCATGATCATAGCCTTATTATAATTACACCATAGCCTTTTCTTTTGACAATATCATGTTCTAGGAATGAATACACAAAAATATCAAAGGTTTGTTTTATTACGATACCTTTTGATGCATCAAGGGTATATATAATTTCACTCCCCCTAAATCAATTTTTTTAATTCCAATTCATTCATAACAAGAAAACAGTTAGTAACCAATAAATAATCAACAATACCAATAATCATCTATATAGGAATAACAAAATAAAGAACACCAAAAAAAATTTTCATGTTAACAAAAAGAAAAATATGACCAGAAACTATCCAAATAAAGGAAGTGGATGGTTAAATAATATATATTCAACTATTATATGTAATGAATAAAAATCCTCGTAAAAAAATATTTTTTTTTGATAACTACCCTTTAAAAAATGGATTATCTTTCTATAAAAGAATCTGTCAAACTAAAACAATATTGATATTAGGGTATATAGTTAAGCCAAAAAACTCCCAAATTAATGTACTTTTGAACACCCCTAAATCAATTATATTAAAAATATCTTATTACAATATTAATCAAATTGTAAGAATAGTTATGGCTATTCACAGTGGATGGTTAGACAAGACAAAGGTAGTGATGGATCATATCATTTATAGAAAATAAAATTACTGAATCCATTTGAAGAAGAAAGTTGGAAATACTCAAAATTACATATCTCGAGTGTTACAAAGGATTCAATGAAGGATCATGCCATTTAATTATAAACATTCCTTTAAAATAATGTTTTTAATGGTATTACATAAGAAGTGAGTGAGGAACAAATTTTTTGACTCCATGAGTTCAATGAAAACAAAATACATAAATATTTGTTTATTTTATGATAAATCATGTAACCGAAACCCTATAATTGTAAATCAATTTTAATTTGAAAATTAAAATTTATGTGAGGATATATAATAGATTTTATAATTTCTTTTAATGTTGGTGTATAATAAAAACATATATGTCAGAATAAAAAGTATATTTTCAAAAGGTGTAGTGAAAGATTTTGAAAGATATTACATTTAAAAATATTCTCTATTAATGGAGAATTGAATATGTCATAAAATTTCTATTGTAAATTTTGATCCAATTAATATAAATTTTATATTTAATATATAGTACCCTTTTTAACACCCTAAAAATACTTTTGTTGAATACCCAAAATGATAATCATTAAATTTTATTATAATAGAATTTTATTTAATTTAAATAAAACTAACATATTATGATATATTAGGATGTAATAATCTATGAATGTAAGAAAAAATTCAAATATAAAATTTTATGTGTCATAGATGGATATTTCAAGAACCCCTAACCCTTATGATAAACATATCTCATTAAGTGAGAAATATTTAACTAAGGGTTCATTTGTTGGGAATTTATATCCCCGTAAAATAGGAATATAATGAATCATAAAGGAAACAAAATGTATAATGTTACCAAATTATGTAATATCCCAAGTAAGTAATGAATAATAGAAATTCTTATCTATGTCTATTTATGATTTATATAATATTTTAGAGACTTAAAATGAAAATAAATCCGATCTTAAGCATGGAATAAACTAATATTTTTAAAAGACTGTTTTACTGCCTTTTGTTGGAAAACCATTTTTAAATCATGATTTTGACAATTTTATAAGCATTATTTGTCAAAATAAACTTATTATTTATGATTGATACATTGAAATTTATATTTTATAATTTTGTGGTATTTTTCTAACAATGATCATTTTTTAATGAATAGTGAAAAATACTGCATTTTACATCAAAACAGCCTTTTCATCTAATTTAATTATATGGTTAGATTATATTATTAATTACTTTTAAATTGGAAATATAATATATTTTTACCCTATAATCCAATTGTGTTTATTGGTATTATTTTCACTTTGTAATTGGGAATAAACAAATGCCAAACTTTTCATAGATATTATTTAAAAAAACCCTCTATTTGTTTTGACAACGGGAATTATTTCTAAATTAATTATTGAAATTTATATATTGGGAATTTGGTAAAATGGATTCCATATTTGGAATAATAAGGTCCAAAATATTTAATTAAGACTCTGTTGTTTTTAGACATTATGAATAGTAACGACATTAATTATCTTTAATTATCTTGATTAATGAGTAATCGGGTAGTTAGGATAATAAAATAATATCATAATAATAAAAAATGAACCTAAAAAGTGTCCTAATTCTACTGTTTGTCTCATTTACAACCATGGGATGCCTTGTAAAAAACCTGGGGACCCCATGGAATCACTTTTGTGTGAAAGTGATTTTTTATCTTTTTATTTTTAAAGAAAGTTAAATATAACAAAGAATGTATCACCTGATTAAAAAACATTTTTAATTTTGTCTACATAAATTATATCTTGGACTATAAATATTCATTGTAAAGCTAAAAATATTTCATACATAATAGAATTTTTTATAATTTTTAGACATTAAATAAATTAAATTATTTATGACATCATGATGATCCAGCTATTACCTCATTATTTAAAGATTTAAATAAAATAAAAAGATAATGTAAATCCTACGAACTAAACTTGTAAAATACCTATTGGATGAGTATATTTCTAACCCTTATCAACTTATCCTCGAAATACATCAATGTGTGACCTTTAAAATCAGAAAATCATTTTAAAATAAAGTAACATTTTGTAACTTTCCAAGAGTGCCCCTTCTCTCCTCTTATAAAAGGCCCCCACCTCTACCTCTTTACCCACACTTCTCCAGCCTTTGGTTAGGCCAAGACCTGCTCCTCTTGTCTCTAAACATCTCTCTCCTCACCCTAGAAGCCTTAACTTAGGTAGTAAGCTCTTTAAGAAACCCTTTTGGTTTAAACCAAAGGGAGTTACCCGATTAAAAGGTAATGTCTTCTCTAATGCTTTTTTTTTTCTTCTCCAACCCACTAAACTCTTTTTATTAATTTATTTTGTAAAAAATATAGTATCTTAAATATACTAGAATTTTTTTATAAGAATTATTCGAGCTACACTTACAAACACCTACATCTAATGGTTAAAGTACATATTGTTTCCGTGGATGGTGAATTTTTGCCTCACGAAACGATGATTATTCAACATTATTGTAAAACTTTCATAGGTGGCCATTATGATGAAACTATATTTATATATGATATATAACATGTTTATGTTTTCTTTAACAATCTTTATTTTCCATTTTTTAGATACCTTTAGGGTTTCCATTATGGTTAAATGTGATATTTTCATTTTAGGAAGTCCGGACTACCGCCCCTCAAAGTGATTTGATTCATTAATACCATATATGGGACATATAAAGAATGGATATATGATATTATATATGATAGTATACTGGAATTATAATATACCTTTATATAATTATGATTCCATTCCATAAAATACGAAATAGAAATGAACGTAGCGTTCATACCTACGTACGACTTACTGTCTCCATGAATGGTGAATTTCATTTCTTACATCTAAATGATTATGTAATATTATAAATTCATGTATATACTAGATATATATGAAATATATGGCATATAAATCATGAATACCATTCTTGAGATAATGGATATTTGACTATGTGAACAACTTGTAAATATAAGAAGTTCTGTTTTGACTCATGTACCAAATATCAACAAAATGACCGTTATTAATTTAAATGACTACATAATGTTCATAACATGGTAATAAGTGATATAAGAGGAATAATGAACTTGAAAACTGTTCTTATTCAATTAGAAATTAACTCAAGTTTTTTATTCAGGACATTAAAGAATGATCGAGTCAAGTTGGACCCAAGGTATGGGAGTTCATCTCAATCTCCATTCATTGAGGTATATTTTTTTATACACAACATTTTTTATCCGATGCATAAATTCCATTGAATTTTATTCTTATTCAAAAGGAGATTTTTTTATATAAAGTGTTTTACTAAAGGAAAAATGGAATTTTTTTTGTCGTATGTATGTGGTGACAACGACTTCTCCGCCAACGTGACCATTATCTAAGTTTCTGCTTCCACTACAAGCCATAACCTAACTTTTTTTAAATGAAAAATAAATACCATGTTTTAATTTTCTTTTTTTTGGTATTGAAAATGGTTTTGATAATGTTTTTATTATATCAATGTGTTATTTATATATTGTGATTGAAATGTGGAAATCATATGTTTCCATTATACATGTTTTATGTGATACGATTTATGTTATGGTTCTTGGGCATTGTTTATGATGATGGGTGTTCCATGATAAACTAAGGGCGGTTTAGCCTGATATAGCTCTCCAATGCATTGGGTAACGCGAAGGGTTCAAACATTAAGGTTTATCCTAAGAGATTTAGGGAATATACTTTGATGGGTATTCCAAACATAACCATGAGGGTTACTCCCTACGTAGGAATGTTATGAATGCCTCATATTACCTTCATGTCTTATGATTCCTATGATTTATTCATGATTTGATGAGGCACATTAAAATTCTAATGTTTTATGGGTAAATAATGATATCATACATGAACGAATGTTTTCATTTTGTACTTTTATATCCCATACTGAGTTTTTATGCTCAGGCCAAGTTTCTGAAATGTTTTTCACAGGTCAAATGAAAGGTACATGATATGATGATAGTGTCAAGGAATTTTAAATAAAGAATCCATGTTTTATTTTAAATATGTTTCCGTTGATGGGAAAATGAATACTAGATTTTATGTAACCACATTGTTTAAATTTGGAATGCAATTCATGTGTTATGATCTAATTCTCTAAAACTCTAAACCTAAAAAGATCATCAACGTGTATTCTTGATGTCACTCAAGATTAAGTACTGTTTAAGGCTGGGGCCTTATAGTTGGTATCAAAGGTCAGTTTAGATAACATTAGGAGTTAGAATTCTATTAAATTATTATCCAAAAATATTTTTTATGGTAAAATTGAAATGATATAGAATTTGAAGATTACCATGTTTCTTCATCTAAGACATGTTTGTTCAGAATGGTTTTCACACAGAGGAAATAGGGAAGCAGTACTGGGACGGCATACAGAAGGAAATAACCTTCCAAATCAGCATCTTAAGATGGTCGGAATTGGAACAGAACAGTTTGTTGCAGTAATGGAACAGTTGACTCAAGCGATAAATGGTGGTGGTATCCATGCACAAGATCAACCAGAACAACCATAGATGAACATGTCAGTGGTGGAACATTTAATGAGGCAACATTCCCCATCATTCAGAGGATCATCTGACCCTGTGCTTGCTGAAGGGTGGATTAAAGAACTGGAGAATATTTTAGATGTTATGGGGTGTTCAGACAATCAAATGAATAGTCTTTATATTTACATTTTGGAGGGTCATGCATATTAGTGGTGGTCGATGGTTAAAAAAATCAGGGACGTTGATGAGATTGATGCTCTCTACTGGGATGAATTCAAAGGTATGTTTCTCGAGATGTATTTTCCTAAGGTTGTTTGACTTAAGATGGGAAAAAAATTCCTAGAATTAAGGCAAGATGAACACTCAGTGGCTCTCTATGAAGAAAGGTTCACTCGGTTGGGAAGGTATGATCCAAATTTTATCTAAGACCTTATTAGTAAAATCAATTGTTTTTACTCAGGATTAAAGCCTAAATATCAAAGGTTTTTATCTTCTCGTGAGTTCAATAGTTATTAAAAGCTTGTTCGATGTGCTGAGAAGTAGAAAATGGAGTTTCCTGTTGACCAAGTGTTCTATAACAACCAGTAGAAGATGTGACCTAGGTGGCAGAAGAAAAGGAAGAATTCTGTAAAAAGGACTGATGGTAAGAAAACTAAGTTTCTAGTTTGTGATAAATGTGGAAAAAAGGAATTCTGGGGAATTTCTTATAAATTCTGGAATGTGTTACCGATGTGGTAAGATGGGACATAAGGCTCGTGATTTCACTGAAAAGAATAAAGGTGATAGTAAGTCTAAATTTGATTTACAGTTTGTGAAATGTTTTAAGTGCAATGAAATGGGTCACTTTGCAAACGAGTGTCCGAAAAAGATCTTGAGTGATGGGAAACCGTTTGAATTCAAGCTGAAAGGGGAGGTAAAATACTTTGCAACTACTTTAGCAGATGTTGGGCCATCAAATGTAGTTGTATCAGGTACTTTGTTTTTTTTATATTATACCAGTGTGTTGTTTGATTCGGGGTCTACACATTCTTTCATCTCTGGAATGTTTTCTAGTAAAATGAGAATACCATCTCAATAAATGACTCCTGAACGTGTGGTAAAAACACCTGGGGGAAATGTTGAGGCCAAAAGAATTTATAAGAATCTTCTGATCCTTATCCGTGGAATGAACCTACTTGCAAACATAATTGTTATACCTATAGTAGAATTTGATGTTATCCTGGGTATGGATTGGATCTCTATTTACAATGAAAAAATTGACTGTAGAGCTAAGGAAGTTTCTTTTTATAATGAATTTTAGTTTGTGTACAAGAATGAACCCTTACTGTTGTTAACATATCAAGAGGCTGAGAAACTTATAAAAGATGGAAATAAATGTTACCTTGCACATATTGTTGAAATCAATGGAGATATTCAGATTAATGATGTTCCAGTGGAAAATGTGTATCCTGATGTTTTTCCTGATGAGTTTCCTAGAATAATACCAGATCGGGAAGTTGAGTTTACTATTGACTTAGTTCATGATGCTAAGCCAATTTCAAAACACCCTTATCAAATTGCTCAAATTGAACTTTTAGAGTTGAAGGATAAATTACATGATTTATTAGAGAATGGTTTCATTTTACCTAGCACATCATCATGGGGTGCTCTTATTTTATTTGTTAAAAAGAAATATGGTTCTATAATACTTTGCATTGATTATAGAGCCTTGAATAACATCACTATTAAGAACAAATATCCTTTGCCTCATTTCGATTATTTTTTTGATCAGCTCCAGGGAGATACGTTTTTTTAAAATATTGTCCTGAGATTGGGGTAGCATCAGTTGATGGTAAAGGAATCAGATGTTCCGAAGACCGCATTTCGTAAAAGATTTGGCTATTATGAATTTATAGAAATGCCTTTTGGGGTAACCAATGAACATTCTATATTCATGGACTTAATGAATAGAATTTTCTCTGATTTCTTTGATAAGTTTGTGGTTGTTTTAATTGATGATATTTTGGTGTTTTCTAAAAGTAAAGAGGAGCATGAAAGACATTTAAGGGTTATTTTACAAACCATAAAAGAAAATAATTTTTTTGGGAAATTCATAAAGTGTGAGTTTTGGTTGCAACAAATTTATTTCCTTGGTCACATTGTTTCTAAATGTGGGATAACTATTGATCCTGCAAAAACAAAGGTTGTTGTGTAATGGCCAAAACCCACAAATGTAACTGAGATTCTTAGCTTCCTTGGTTTGGTAGGCTATTATTGAAGGTTTGCTAGAAATTTTTCACGGTTATCTAGTACAATGACTATGCAATCTCAAATGGGTGTTATGTTTATCTGGATAAAAGAATGTGATGATTGTTTTAAGGAGTTGAAATGATGATTGGTGAATTCTCTAGTTTTGGCACTTCCTTCCAGGAATGGTGAGTTTGTTGTCTACAGTGATGCTTCATTGAAAGAACTTGGTTGCGTCCTAATGCAGAATGGTCAGGTAATTGCTTATGCTTCACGACAGTTGAAAACTCCTGAGTTAAATTACCCTACCCAAGATTTTAAAATAGCTGTTGTTTTTTTCGCTTTAAAAATTTGGAGGTATCATTTGTATGGAGTGAAGTGTGAAATATATACTGATCAAAAATTTTAAATTATATATTCCCTTAGAAATAATTGTACATGAGACAGAGGAGATGTCTAGAATTAATCAAGGATTATGATTGTACAATTCACTTCCTTCCAAGAATAGCAAATAAAGTGGACGATGCTTTGAATCGAAAAAGTAATGCTTCATTAACAATGTTGAATTTGGAACGTGATCCTTTGGTTAATGATTTGATGAAATTTGACATAGATGTTTTTGGTGCATGATGTCCTTCTGTTTTGTTTCAGGTATCAGTGAAATCTTCTCTATCAGAAAGAATCAGGCAAGAATAGAAGCAAGACAGTGAGTTAAAAAAAGGTAAAGGTGGTTCAGAAGGGTATGTTTCCTAAATTCAACATTGATAATGATTGTGTTTTTAGATTTGGGAAGAGATTGTGTGTTCCATGTGATTCACAGTTGAAGAGATAATTGTTATTTAATGCTCATAGTTCTCTATTTTCAGTTCATCCAAACAGTACTAAGTTGTATAGAGATCTTCGTGAGTATTACTAGTGGGATGAAATGAACATAGGTATTGCTGATTTTACAGTGAAGTGTTTGACTTGTCAGCAAGTTAAAGCAGAGTGGCAGTTACCGAAAGGGATGCTTCAGCCTTTACCAGTGCCAGAGTGGAAATGGGAAAAAATATCCATGGACTTCGTTATGGGATTGCTGAAGACAGCTCGAGGTAATAATGCAATCTGGGTTATTGTTGATCACTTGACTAAATCTGATCATTTCCTTGCTATGCGGGATACTTTTTCCCCTAGATCAACTTTCTTGATTGTATCTTAAAGTGATAGTCATGTTGCATGGAGTTCACCTATCCATTGTATCTGATTGTGATCTCAGGTTTACTTCTAACTTTTGGAAAGGCCTTCATAAGTAATTTAGAACTGAATTAAATTTTAGTACAACTTTTCATCCTCAATCAGATGGGCAGTCAGAAAGAACGATTTATAATTTGGAGGATATGTTACGTTCTTGTTCTGTGGATTATCAGGGAAGTTGGGGCCAGCATCTTTCTTTGGTTGAATTTTCATATAATAACAGTTTTCATTCTAGTATACAGATGGAACCATTTGAGGCATTATATGGGAAGAGGTGTCAAACTCCTGCTTTCTGGGATGAAGTGGGTGAAAGGAAGTTGATGGGACCAGAATTGCTAGAAGAGTTGGAATAAGAAGTTCAGATGATACATAAACACATGAGAATAGCTCAGAGAAGGCAGAAGAGTTATACAGACAATTGGAGGAAGGATCTCTCTTTTGAGGTAGGTGATCATGTTTTTTCTCAAAATAACACCATGGAAAAGTGTGATGCGATTTATTAAGAAAGGAAAGCTAAGTCCTAGGTTCATTGGACCATATGAAATTCTGAAGAGAGTTGGATCAGTTGCTTACCGGGTGGCTTTACCTCCATGTACATCTCAGGTACACAATTTTTTTCATGTTTCAATGTTAAGGATGTACATGCCAGATCCATCTCATGTTTTGAGTCCAGAGGTAGTTCAGCTGGAAGGGAACCTATCTTATAAGGAACAACCAGTCCAGATTCTTGACCACAAGGAGCAAGTGTTACAGAATAAGATGATTTATTAGGTAAAGGTTTTGTGAAAAAACCACATGATTGAAGAGGCAACATGGGAATCTGAAAATGCAGTGGGGCATAAATACTCCCACTTATTAGGTAAGTAAATAAATTGCGGGGACAAAATTTTCTAAAGGAGGGAATGATGTAACATCCCAATTAAGTAATGAATAATATATATTATTATCTATGTCTATTGGTGAATTATATTGTGTTTTAGAGGCTTAAAATGAGAATAAATCCAATATTAAGCATGAAATACACTAATATTTTTAAAAGATTGTTTTTCTGCCTTTTGATGGAATGTCATTTTAAAATCAAAATTTTGACAATTTTATAAGCTTTATTTTTCAAAATAAACTATTTTTTTTTGACTGGTACATTGAAATTTACATAGGATAATTTTTTGGTATTTTTTCTGACAATGTTCATTTTTAATAAATAGTGAAAAATACTGCATTTTACATCAAAACTCCATTTTAATCAATTTAAATTATATGGTTATATTATATTTTAAATTGGTTTTAAAGTGAAATATAATATAATTTTACCATTTAATCCAATTGTGGTCATTGGGATTAATTTAACTTTGGAATTTTGCATAAACTAATGCCAATCTTTTCATAGATATTGTTTCAAAAAAACCCGCTATTTGTTTTGACAATGGGATTTATTTTTAAATTTATTATTGCAATTTATATGTTTGGAATTTGGTAAAATGGATTCCATATTTGGAATTAGAAGGTCCAAAATATGTAATTAAGACTCTGTTGTTTTTGGACATTATGAATAGTAACGACGGTAATTATCTTTTATTATCTTGATTAATGAGTAATCAGGTAGTTAAGGATAATAAAATAATATCATAATAATACAAAATGACCCCAAAATGTGTCCTAATCCTATTGGTTGTCTCAGGAAAGTCCATGGGATTCCTTGTAAAAAACATGGGGACCCCATGGAATCACTTTTGTGTGAAAGTGACTTTTTATCTTTTTATTTTTAAAGAAACTTAAATATAACAAAAAATGTATCACCTGAGAAAAACGTTTTCAATTTTGTATACATAAATGATACTAGGACTATAAATAGTAATTGGATAGCTAAAAATATTTCTTACATCATTGTATTTTTTTAGAATTTTTGTACTTTAAATAAATTAAATTATTTATGACATCATGATTATGCAGCGATTATATCATTATTTAACGATTTTAATTAAATAAAAAGATAATGTAAAATCTACGACCTAAACTTTTCAAATACCTATTGTATGGGTATATTATAACAATTATCACCTTATCCTCGAAATAAATCAATGTGGGTACTTTAAAATACAAAACTCATTTGAAAATATAGTAACATTTTGTAACTTTCCAAGAGTGCCCCTTCTCTCCTATTATAAAAGGCCCCCACCTCTACCTCATTACCCACACTTCTCCAGCCTTTGGTTAGGCCAAGACCTTCTCCTATTGTCTCTACACATCTCTCTCCTCACCCTAGAATCCTTAACTTAGGTAGTAATCTCTTTAAGAAACACTTTTGGTTTAAACCAAAGGGAGTTACCCGATTAAAAGGTAAAGTCTTCTCTAATGCTTTTTTGTTTTGTTTTTCTTCTCCAACCCACTAAACTCTTTTTATTAATTTATTTTGTAAAAACTCCAGTATCATAAATATAATAGAATTTTTTTATAAGAATTATTCGAGCTACACTTACACACACCTACATCTAATGGTTAAAGAACATATTTTTTCCGTGGATGGTGAATTTTTGCCTCACGAAATGATGATTGTTCAAAATTCATCAAACACCTTAAGAGGTGGAAATTAAGATGAAAATATATTTATATATGATATATAACATGTTTATGTTTTCATTAAGATTCTTTATTTTTCATTTTTGGCATACCTTTATGGTTTCCATTATTGTTAAACACGATATTTTCATTTTAGGAAGTGCGGACTACCACCCCCACAAAGTGATTTGATTCGTTAATACCATATGTAGGACATATAAATGATTAAGTTATTATATTATATATGATATTATAATGGAAATATAATATAACTTTATATAATTAGGATTTCATTCTATAAAATTTGAAAATGAAATGAAAGTAGTGTTAATGCCTACGTACGGCCTACCGTCTCCATGAACGGTACATTTCATTTCATACCACTAAATGATTATGTAATATTATAAATGCATGTATGTAATGGATATATATAAATTATATGGCATCTACATCATTAATATCATTGTGGAGATAATGGATATTTGACTATGTGGACAACTTGTAAATATAAGAAGTTCATTTTTTACTCAAGTACCAAATATCGACAAAACGACCGTTAATAACATAAATGACTACATAATGATCATAACATGGTAAAAAGTGATATAAGTGGAATAATGAACTTGAAAAATCTTATTAATCATGTAGAAATTAACTCAAGTTTAGTATTCAGGACATTAATGAATGATCGAGTCAAGTCGGACCTGAGGTATGAGACATCGTCTCAATCTCCATTTCTTGAGGCAAATATTGTTTTATACAACACATTCTTTTACATGGTGTATAAACCCCTTTAACTATAATTCTTATTTGAAATGATTATTTTTTTATAAGAATCATTTTACTAAATGACAAAGGAATGTTTTTTGTTGTACGTATGCGGTGAAAATGACTTCTCCGCCACCATGACCATTATTTGAGTTTTGGCTTCCTCTACAATCCATAACCTACATTTTTTTTAAATCAAAAATAAATTACATGTTTAATTTTCATTTGTTTTTGTATTAAAAATGGCCTTGATAATGTATTTATTATATCAATGTGTTATTGATATCTTGTGATTGAAATGTGGAAATTTTATGTTTCCTTTATGCATGTTTTCTATGATACGATTTATGTTATGGTTCATGGGAATTGTTTATGATGATGGGTGGTTCCATGATAAACTATTGGAGGGTGATCTCGATATAGCTCTCCAATGCATTGGGTAACACAAAGGAGTGAAACGTTAAGGTTTCTCTAAAGATATTTATGGAATATACTGTGATGGGTATTCCAAACGTGACCATGAGGGTTACTACCTACGTACGAATGTTATGAATGCCTCAAGTTACCTTTATGTATTATGATACCTATTATTTATTCATGATTTGATGAGGAACATTAAAATGATTATGTTTTATGGGTAAAGAATGATATCATACATGGACTGATGTTTTCATTTCGTACTTTTATATCCCATACTGTGTTTTTATGCCAATCCCATGTTTTTAAAATATTTTTTCACAGGTCAAAGGAATGTTACATGATATGATGATAGTGTCAAGGAAGTGTCAAGAAATAATCCACGTTTTATTTTAAATATGTTTCCGTTGATGGGAAAAACAAATACTATCTTTTATGTAACCACTTTGTTAAAATGTGGAAAGTAATGCATGTTTTATGATCTAATTTTCTAAAACTCTAAACCTGAAAAGATCCTCAACATGTATTCTTGAGGTAACTCAAGATAAATTAATGTTTAAGGCTAGGGCCTTATAAATTATAGAAAATAATATCAACATAATTATTAAAACATATTGAATAATAGTTTGGTTACAATTAATCATTATTATTGGGGATATAACTGAATCAATCACCACTTCAAAATGGATCATTATTTTTCTAATTGAATACCATAAAATAAAAAAATTATTATAATAATTCAGAAATGGGCAAAAAATACTCCATAAAAATGTATCATTTTGTAAAAAATATATATTGTATCAACGGAACATAATTGAGACAAATAATACTCTTCAAACATTATAAACCTTAAGATCATATACCCTTGAAGTAAAAAATTTTAAATTCAACATTAAATACAATAAATAATTATATAATAAATATATAAAATAATATATGGGTATTAATTTCACCATAAAATATAAAACAAGTTGCATAACATAATTGTGTCTATAAGGAGTCTACTTTTAGACAAATAACCCCTTCTATCATTTCCTGAATTCTATAAACGTACTATAATCTCCAAAATCACCAATAAAACTCTCTTAACAAATTAATTCAATGCCATAATCATATATTTTATCATTTATAAAAAAAATTTACAATCATTTTCTATTTGAAATCTAGTTATTTGTTACCCATTTTCAATAATGGTTGTATGTAATCTTGAATGATTTGATCTAGTTTTGCAAAAGTTGTGTTATTATTCATTCTTACCCTTGATTCCTTTATATTGAGATTAAATAATATACTATAATTGATGTTTTTAATTATTTATAAAGTTAAAATTTTATTCTATGGGATTTTTTTGTTTGATATTTAATGATAAATTTGGCTATGAACATGTTTTGATGGTTCAAGCGAACGAAGGGTGATTTCCTATGTAATGAGTTAAATTTTTATATAAGCATCATAATCCAAAAAAATATTATATACTCATTTATATAAAAGTTTACTAGAAAATATATTCTCATAGATATCCATTATATAAACTTATATCATCGTTCAAGTAGATGGTTTAACATGCCCAAATATGAACATACCATGATTAATGAATAATTATGTGATGGTTTATATATAATATCAGTATAACAATATAATAATGATATATATTTGTTTATATAATATTGATATATCATAATTTTAAATAATTTTAGTAATAATATAAACTAAACAATGTTATGTCATGTTATAAAATCATCATTTTTCACTCAGAACACTCTTTTGGACAGTTAAATATAATATTATTGGTTATTTATCATACTGTTAATTGGTATTCTAATTTATATTTACAAAAAATAAATAAATAAATTATTATTACATATATTAACTAAAAACATTCACATAAATATCCATATAAGTCAATTACTAAAATAAAAATAGAAATCAATCAATCGATGGAGGCCATAGTCCTCACATTAGCATGAATGATGATTTTGTTTCTTATAGGTAAATGAAAATGATTATTAAGGAATATCATTTTAGAATATAAAATATTTAAAAAAAATAATATTTATATACTAAATTTCATATTATAATCAGACTTTTAAGATGATTAATCAAAAAACATGTTGTGTCGTGGAGGAGGTGGTCCAGACAATTCATAAATATCAATTTCGACTTTATTAATAATAAAGGGAAAAGTGGTTAGTTCCTATACAATAATTATAATAAAATATTAGTTTATTATTTTATTACTTTCATAAGTTTATGATGGTGTAATCTGATTTTAGTAAGATTCAGTGCTCATAAATTGTTATAAATGAGAAATGAGCTATTAAAAATTGTTAACTTACATAATCGATTATATCATTACAAAAATGGGTTATGACAATCATTAATGAGGTTTTGAGAAGACTAGATACTATTTAATGGTGGTTTGGATGTTAAGAATTTTTTTTTGTCATAGTATTGTCTAGAATATGTGGTTTTCGGTGTATGGGATTGTGAAGAGAGAATCTATCCTTTTAAAAATAAAAAATGTTTGATATTTTTTGTAAATATCCTATTCTTTTCAATAATTAGAAGTCATATTCTATTAATGTTTCCCCAAAATTAGTAAATAAATTAATTTTAATATATATGGTAAAAAAATCCCACTACAACTAATTCAACACGTAATTTAAACAATATTTTGGTATTTCTATATTTTTTTATCCATTTTACCACCTTCTTATTTTTATGATGAAAATATATTTTTAAATTAATTTATCATTCATATATAAAAAATTAAAGGCTAATTGTTAGATAATATGAACATAATGATTCCCTGTTTAAAATCCATTAATTTTTTTATTTTCCAAAAATGTAAAAATAAATTTGAAAATAATATATGTATAATGTAATATAATTAATTTTTTTGAAAAAAATGTAACTTATGTTCTAAAATTTAATATATTGGTTTGTAAATTATAAAAAAATACTTTTTAAAAATATTAATTAATTTATAAAATACATATTTGGTCTCATAAAATGGTTTTATCAATTTCCAATTCATTTTTATATACTGATAATATCATAACATTAAATATGAATCTAATGGTGGAATAATTATCATTCACTTAAGAAATTATGTGAGGGTATTCTTAACAAAATTTTAATTTATGATATAACATTAAATATGATTTATACCTTACAATATTTATTTAGATAAACTAGCTTATATTTATTTTAACAACATTAATGATTCATGAAATCAAATACTCATGTATGCATATACCCTAATCATACAGTCTCTAAAATATATATTTCTAAAAACCGTCTTAATCACTAAGAAATTAATCCACAGAAAAACCATATATTATATTAGAAAAAAACAAAGTCTTTAACCCTAAAACTGTATCAAGATCTTGGTATTAGATCCAAAACTAGAAAATTTCATTCATAATCAAGAAACAATTAATGAATTTGACCAAAAATATCATTATTCAATTATCAATACAAATTTTATTAATATGTTATAACTTTATTTTTCAAAATTAATCAACCCATTATTATTAATAAATTAAAAATATTTTAAACCTAATAGTTAAACATCCTTCAATAATGTGTACTTCAATATTTGTACCCAAAAATATAACCTAATCATAAAATCACTTTACAGTTTTCTAGACACCAATGATATTTGTTTCCACAGTACAAAATATGAAATACTTATGAATAATCCTTATAAGTTTCCCTTAATCATCAAATGTTTTATAATATTGTATAATATCATTGATATATATAAATTAATTGTGATAATATATAAGAGTATCAAGATTTAATTTTTATTTAGTTATGAACCTTAATACCTTAGGTAAGGCAATGGAATTTACTTTTTCCATCACAATAATCATGTTCTAAAATTATAATCCATTTTTGTATGGTTAATAATTTAGTTATACAACATAGTGAACGCTAGATATATTCCTTTCTCATCAAAATTTTTATGATTTTTTTTAAATAAAATCTAAAACATAAATTGTTTTGATAATAAATAAAAAATAATATGAAAACATAAAAATTTATATACCTTCCCCTATGATTCATTCATTTTTTAACATTTAATACTTTTAGTTCAACATAAATCCATATTGGTTTAACCAATTTTTATTCAAGTTAGGTTCCATCCAAAATCATTTACTAATTCATGAATATAATAAATACTTCATAATAGTTAGTAAATTAAATTTTAACTATAAAACAAGATCACATGTTATTTTAAAACATGGTGTATTTTTAAGAATCTTTTTTACAAACCTGGTGATGAGCACGTTAATACCTAATCCTCAAATTTTGGGGTTATTTATCCTAGTTAATTACATGCTAGAGAATGCATCCACATTCATTATCCAGATTATGATTTTAATTTTATTGTTAACACATAATATCTACTATTACAAAACACAAGGATGCTAGAATTTACATATACTTATTTTTAGTGTTTTCTGCAATGTCTGTTATCCTAATCAAAATATAAAATTTCAATATTAATGGAAAATTTATTAAATTATATACCAAATAGATATCTAGACTTATGAAAATATTATCAACCTTATATTATAATCCTTTAAATAAGGAAATTTATGCATCCTATTATCCGACGTTATTCAGAAACACATCTAGAACAAACTATATCTCTCTAAATTTGCACTCTCAGATTCAATGCCTTAAAACGATACATTATATTTTGACACTAAAACCAACTAATGATTTTCAAATATAATTATTAAATAATGTAATGAATTAATCCAAATTTTTAATTAAATAAATTATGAAGATATTTTATGTCTAGAAATTTAGATAATTTGGAAAAATCTTAGAACCATAATGAATAGGTATTTCTAAACTAATGGAAAATTTTTACCTATATAAGAAACCACTTAATCCTTGATATGTACTAAAAATATGCCGAAAATATCACAAAAAATATATTATTATAATCATATATTATTAAATAATTTAATGAATAACCTTTGAAAATATAAATTTAATAAGGGGAACTAAAAAATATAGTAAAAAAACATACAATTGAGGAAATTATTTTAAATTTTTTTTATTAATAATAATTAATCTTTATAATTCCATAGTCAATTTATATTGAGAGAATAATATATCCATAGACTGTAATGAAAATAAAAAAATCAAATGGTTAACAATAACTGGTTTCATAGAAATGAAATCATAATGATAGACATCCAATTCAATACCCTAAGCTTTGACATCATGATCTTCCGCATTATAATCTTACCATAAATGCCTTGTAGTTAAAAAATATCTTATTATGGATATTAATACAAAATAATATTAAAAAAAATTTAATCATCATACTTTTCAATAAATTGAGTGGTTAAATAATTCCCCCCCTCATTAGTTGTCAAATTCTAATGCATTCATCAAAAGTGAAATTTTCATAAAAATATAAAATCAATTATTCTAAGAATCACCTATTTTGGAATAAAAATATATAGAACATCAAAAAATTTACTTATGTTATTAAAATGGATAACATAATGATAATCCATCTAATTAATTATTTTCTACAGTTAAACAATACATAGGAATCTTTCCTATGTAATGAATAAACATTTGTGTAATAAAACCAAATATACATATTTTCAATATCTCCCCAATCAATAAATGCAATATATTTCTATGCAATCAACCTAAAAAATAACACCATATATAGTAATGGGTAAATAGTTAATTCAATAATTTCTTAATCTATTTGTGTATAGAATCTTCATGAATTCGTATTTATCAAGGAAATATAAAATATGTTATTAAAAAAGTTAAGGAATATGAAAATATGTAATGCCTATTTTTGATGGATAGTAAATAAATATAAATAAATGGATTGATAACATGATTAAAATAAAATAGCATTACATAATATATATAGAGAAATAATTGTTATTTCATAAAAATAACATATTCCTCATGCAATAAATAATATTTGAATGGATGTTGATATGGATGAAAAATATTTTCAAAAAAAGATGGCTTTCAATGGAATCACATGAGAAGGGACAAATAATCAAACTATTTAATACCATTAGTTCAATCCCCCAAACTATTAATGTATATTTTTAGGTGGTTAAATAATTAAACATGAATTTCAGGATGTTAAATACTATTTAAAATGAAATGGAATATTATGTTTAGAACTCAAAAGATATTATATATATATAAAATTAAGATTTATGTAAAATAAAAACATATATGGAACTCCCAAAAGTTACTTTAATAAATCTAAATTAAAAGACAATGAAACTTTTAAATTTGAATAATAATATCCAATAATATATCCTTGAATAATAAATTAATTTATCTATAAGATATTTGGATCCAAAGATAAAACATTTTATAATGAAAACATATGAACGTTTTTAATGTTTTAAAAATTACATTGCTGAAAAACCACATAATAAATATTACTGTTTAATGAAAAAATTAATTTAAATAATATTAATATAAAATACTTTATAGTATGATATTATGGTGGAAGAACCAATCATGGAAAAATAAATTCCATGAAAAAACATTACAACTCAAAGAGGATATTTTAGTTATCAATAACATTTACGAGTAACATAACACCGGAGGAGAGAAATATTTATCAAAAAGATTAAATGTAATAAATTTATATACTTATATAATTTTAATATGATAGAAAATAAAATAATAAAATTTTAAAATTTATCAAATATAAATGTATTTAGTTTGAGATAAGGACTATAACTCAATGAATGAATGTTTTGTCACCCAATATCCTTACTATAAAATCATGACATTATAAGAAATATATACATTAAAATTAAATTATTTCATTTATATCTGGTGTTATATGAAATTAATGGTTTATCTTAAATAGTAATAATAACCACATTTATATTTTATTTCACGTAACATTGAGCTTTTTCGATAATGTGTGTCACACGCAAGATAGAGTATCACAAACAAATAATGTAATATTAATTTTTAATATTTTATTTATCACCATCCCAATGAAGTGGAATGATTTAATATGATTAAATAAACAATTAAACTATAGTTTAAACATGATTATTTATGAAATTTTTCTGTGACAAATAAATTAAAAATCAATATAAAAATAAATTGTATATAAAAGATGTGCAATATGAAAAAAACATTTATGATTGGAATAAAATTTTATATTAATCAACTAATTTAATCACTATTAGGGAATTATATTAATTAGAGTAATATTTTATGTATTAACTAATTTTTTTCTAGAAAAAATCATATAATTTTGATAAGATAATGAAAAAAATGAATCAAATTTTAAACATAAAAAATTTATATTTTTATATGGATGTTTTACCAACATTTAATGGAAATCCAAATTTAAAATTACTTTTTTCATGTTAAATATTGTTTTTTTAAATAAACTGATTTTTTGGATTTCAATATCAAAATTTACTTGGGGGTAATTTTTTTATATACATTCATATTTTTATGAAAAGTAAATGTCACCAAATAATAATTTGAAAAAGGCTTTTGCATCTAAATAATATATAAGGTAAAATTATATTTTTAGTTTTTAAGTATAATTGTATATATATTATCATTTAGAAAAATATAATCTATTTTAATAAATTAAATATTTTAACTAGATATTAAAAAATATGAAATGTTTTATCATTTCTCTCTAAAAAACTTATTGTATCATCCCATTTAGAGTATTAATTTTAATTTATCTCTACCTCTTCTTTTGAAGGAATTATAAAAAAATAGATCCAATAATTTTAATCATAATATTTTATAATTTCTGTTATGGTAAACATTGTTGTTAATAAAAAAATATTAGTGAATGCAATTAAAACATATTATAGTGATTAAGTTAAAAGGATTATTTATAATGTGGTTAAACAATAATCATAAGTATCCAATTGTCCAAGAAACATTCCCAGAACACATTTAGTGGAAACTATTATACCATATCCACAATTTTATCAAATTTTGTTCATTAATTAATATCAATAATTAATATCAATAATTAATTTAGACCTCTCAATTGTGTTTATGTTTTTATATTTACAAGAATGACACTACATCTCCACTATAAAGAGTAATTCACCCTCTAGAATTTTTCACACCGCTAAAGACTTTCACATCATAAAAATTCATCCCAAATAAACTCCAAACATACACCCTATCATCCTACAATCCTATAATTTAGTTGAAAGAAATCCATGTAAGTCATTGGGTGAAAACCAAAATGAGTTTCCTGAAAATGAAGTAACATTCTTCAATGATCAGTTTTCTTTTATTTGATTATCAAACCAATTTGTATATTCTTATTCTATGATTTTATAAAACTATAAGTTTATTAATATTTAATACGATTATTTGGAGGTAATATTCCTACCTACACCTTCACACACATCCATAATTGGGAGAATAAATCACCATTCATTTGTAAAGCCACCTATCACCCTACGAACAGATGACGTATGTTCTTCCATTACCCCCTCTCATAGATAAAAATAATGACGGGATTAGTAATTATTTATTATATTTATGATATTTAAAATTTTATTATTCTATTGTAATTTTTATAAGAAATGGTCCTTCATTATTTCTATTTTTTAGATTATGATAAGAACGTTTGCAGACGTATGAACTACAACCTCCTCAAACTTATCTGAATTGTTCACTAATCACATGAAATGTATTTAGGACGTGATTAATAAAAATATATCATATAAATAATATTTTTATTATATTCATTAAATAATTATCTATCTATAAATATAATATATTGTTTTTATTATTTCTATTTCACACACTATAAAAGCGATTACGTCATTCATGGAGGTCTGGACAACCACCTCCCCTAATTGATTTCATTCATCCTTCTTCTTCACCAGATCACAATAGATATATATATAATTATATATAATTAATAAAATTTAATTTATTACATAATGTTCATTATTTAATAACTAATGTTACTTACCTTATTTCCTTCATGTTCATTGAAAAATCAGAATGTAACTCATGTGTATGTATGACCAACTGTCTATATGATCATTACGTTGGTTCATATTTCATAACCATTTTTTCTAACTGATTTTAAATGTAAAATTGATTTAAGAATGTGATAATTATTTCCTTTTTATTATAATTAATTTTTTATACAATGACATCATTGAATATAGTCGACCTATGAAAGTCATTTTTTAAACGTAAGATGAATATGGAAAAACATAAGACATAAATACTATTCATTATGTCATTTTATATAACATGTTTATAAGTGAAATAAAATTATTAATAATCCTTCAAATGTTGTATAATAAATTAAATAACTATAATTATTTTCTTATTCAATATTACAGAGGAATATCATGAAAAATCAGACACAGGGTAAGATATTTCTAAACTCAATTTCCATTATTTGGGATGAACTTCTATGTAATTGGTTATGTTTTTCCATTAATATGTTTTAAATAAATTATTATTAAATTAATATTTATTTAGTCTTTTATTTTGTGGATTTATTTTTTTCACTCATAATTATTCTATATATTTATTAGGCCCCTGATGATATGATTTTTGTAAGGGTTTTCTCATATAACATGTATTTTTGTGAGATATATTAAATATTAACCACTTATTTTTTGTGTTGTTTATTTACCTTTAATAAATTAATTTTATGATTCTTATCCTAAAATTTAATTAATATTAAATTTCCTTTTTATTATCTCTCTTATATATGGTTTCTGGTTTTCGTTGTAGCAAAGCATTAATGGATTTTTTTACAATTTTTCTTCATTGAGTCATTATTGATGTTATACACAAATATTAATTTATTAAGTGTCTATAATTATTATATTATATTGTATATAGTGAATTTATTTTTTTTAGTTATAATAATTGATTAAATTTGTGTTATTTCATTATAGGGAATATAATTTAAATGTTTTAAGGTTGCATGAGACTTAATGGAATGTTTAAAGATGAATTTCCTAGAAAATTTTTATTGATATTTTAATTTTATTTCCATTCATCTATTTTAGGAAAATGTTTTATTACTTATCCAAAATTGGTGGTATTTTTTATTGATAAAATTCTCATTCTTTTATGAAATTATTAATACTATTTCATATATATTGTTTGGGAACCAGTTTCCTTTCTATGTATTAATAATTTTCCAAGGATATTTTTATGGAATCCATTTATTTTCTAGAGTTTAATTATATTTCGAATAGATATTTATGGAACCGATTTATTATCCAAGGGATAATAATGTTTCATTGTAATTTTTCCCCATTTCTTTTCTATGGTCGCATTATTTTTATAATAGATTTTTATTTAACCCATTTATTTTATATAGGTTTTCAATGATCTAATGACATTGTTATAGAACCCATTTCACATCCATGGGTTAATCATTTTTCAAAGTTATTGTTATTTAATCCTTTTCTTTTCTATTGGTTAATCTTGTTTTAATGAGATTTTTATTTAAATCATTCTTCGATGGGTTAATCATGTTTTAAAATGATTATTTTGGAATCCCTTTCATTGACTTTAGATAATATTGTTTCAAATGTACTTTTATTGAACCCATTTAATTTCCAAGTTTTAAACATGTTTAAATGTGATTGTTATAGAACCCATTTCATTTTCAATGGTTAATCATGTTATAAAATGGAAAATGATTATTATTATGAGTTAATAATAGTTTTAATCTATTTGGGATGTTGATTATGTAATGGTACTTTGAAATTGGACAAGTAGTTCCATGATAATTGAATGATGGGTTACCCAATGATAAAATTATTATGGGGGTTCCATTATAAACCAATGTTGGGTGATTACGTGATAAACCAATGATAGTTGGGTCTATAATTTCCCTAAAAGGAATTGGGTATGGAGTTCAACCGTATAGTTATTCTGTTAGTAAGATATAATGTAAGAGTAAAGTGAAAATGATATCCCAAGTATGTACATGTTTTCCATATACATAATATGGGATCATAATATTTTTTAGTTATCAAGACTGATATCAAATTGTGTTTTTTATTGATTATTGGTGACAAATGCCTTTTCAATGTTTTCATTTTTTATGATCTTAGTATTTATGGGTATGATTTATTTTATGACTCACTCATTCACATAGATTATTTCATCATACCATTATGCATGAATATGATCATTTATGACAATTAATTATTAGTTATTTCGTTTTCCATTACTGATCAATTAAGATCACCCTTCCTATATATCATTTTCCGATGGATTTAATGAATTAGCTTAAAAATCTTGTTTATTGAATGGATTTCATATGGATTATCATTATTTATTAATATTAAAATGAAAATATAGTTTAAGTGGGAGAAATGATCATTTAAATCCAAGTTAATTGTTTTTTAGGAGATTTTACTAATTATATTAAATTGTAATCATAAAAGTTACTCTAGTTTGTAAGTGGTCAATGTTTTCCAATTAAATTTCAATAAATATATATAAATAAAAAATTTCACCATTATCGATATCGAATCATAAAATTTAATGTTATATATTTCATCATATGATCTGGGAGTGCATGTTTTGGGTTGTTATAGTTGGTATCAATGTTTGGTTTAGATATATTTTGATCTTATTATATTTTTATAAGAATTTATCTAAAGACTTATGGATATCTCCATATGTTTATAAGATAGAGGATGATAATATGTTCTATATATTAAACACCCCAAAGAGAAATTAAGTCATGAAAACATATTGATGTTTTTGAACAAATGTTTTTATAATGATGTATTTTAAACCCATTGGTTCAAAATAATGTTTTTTATGATGTCATTAGTTTTCATGAATAATGTAAAAGAGAAACAAATATAAACTCAATGAAGACGCATCATATCTGGTTAGATGGTGGGGCTTGAACCCTTGATCAATGAAATATAAGGTTTTCAGGCACTCCCATTGGCCAACTTAATGTGCTGGTTAACAAGGAATTTTTATAGGTAATGATTATGTACAAAAAACTTTGGATTCTATTATTGGAATAATTTATGATTTAACTTGAAAGAATATATGATCAAATAATTCTAATATTTGGTTTTTAAACTTATTCTGGAAATGTTTGAGTAATTTTATGGATACTTATATATGGAATAATTTAGTTATAACATTAGTTGTTAGTATAGAATTTTGAATATTTGTGTGTCCTTTGATTACTTAATAATTTTTGGAATTATTTTACTATGTCCTGAAAATTTTGTTTTTGATAAATGTTTAATGATATATAATATAGCTTCAGCATACAATTTGTGGATATATGATCTCTAAAAGATGTTTTTGATGCTTAAATAATTAATTATTATTCTTCAATAATCATTGATATAAAATTGATAATATTTTCATGGAAATTAATTAAATTAGAAAATTATACTAATTAATTAATTATATTTCCTATTCCTTTTCTCTTGGTCAAGATGGTAGGATAATTATTTTACTATATTAAAAGTAACTATAAATTAAAGTATTATCCACATAAATTCAATTATGATTAACTGATGTTCATTTTTATCATAAAAAATTTATACATTTTAGGCCCTTAACATTACACTGATTATTCACAAGTTTATGATCAATGACAAAAATCACTCTCTATAATTATTTAACACTTTCTTATATTAAAACTTATGTTCCCCCTATTTAGAATCTTTGTTATGCTTAACTTCTTATGACCTTTATTTTTTCCACTCTTTCCTTTCAGGATAATATTTTTTAACAATTTTTATGATATAGGTTTAAATAGAAGAATTCTAAAACTATTAATCCCTTGATAACCAATATGAATTTTATGGAAAAAGTCATTTTACGATGGGTAGGATATATAATTCAATGATTTTACGAAATATATTCTTTATAATAAATAAAAATTCTTAGATAGCTTCTGTTACATAGAATTCATAGTTTATCATTAATTTCACACTAAACCATATTAATCTTACATTTAATTTAACATTTAGATTCATAGATAATGTGTGTTACATGCAAGATTATGTTTTATAAAACAATAATATAATATTAATATTTAACAATATCGTGTCTTATAGCCATTATTAAGGCAATGTTGAATTTGATATACTAAATTATGAAAAATTGGTTTACATAAGTTTATATAATCAATTATTTAGTGATAAATTAATTGAAAAATAAATTAAAAATTAATTAAATATAAGGATGTGTTATAGGAAACACTATTTATAGGAACATAATTAAATTTTATATTAATAAATTTAATTAATCACTATTTGTGGAATATATTAATAAAAAATATATTTTTTTTTAAAAAAAGTTTTTAAGTTGATCTGGTATATCTGATAGTCACAGGATAAAAATAAATCCAATTTTAAGCCTATGAATATTTATATTCTTATATGGTAGTTCTACATCATTTTATGGGACACATATTTTAAATATGACTTTTTTCACATTATTTTTTTTGAAAATATAAGCTTATTTTATAAAATTCGGAATGTAAGGCCCTAGCCAAAAACATTTCATAATCTTTTATTTTGTCAAGAATTCCCATTAATGATTTTTTTGTTTTATTTTTATATAATTAGGTAATTACTATTACATAATAACCCAAATCTTAAATGTAGATACTTCTACTCATTGTCCTTTTTTAAAAAAATTAAAAAACAATCATAAACATGTTTACTTTTTCATGATATAAATGGTCATAATGATCATAATGAGTTATTTAATTCTGTTATCTATCCTTATACCCTGGGGAAAACATTTCAAAAACATGATATGAAAACAAAAATACTAGTCAGTGATATAAAATAAGGAATCAAACCATTAGTGTGTGACTATTTTAAACTGCTAAAAACATTTTTCAAAAAAATGAAAATTTTAACCCATAAAACATGATTTCATTATCATAACTCAATAAATAAAAATATTCCTAAAAAATTATAAGAGATCATAAATCATAAATCTGACTTGTGGCATATATATGATACTAGCATTGTAGATTTCACATATACATAGGTAGTAACATTCATTGTTATATTTTGAATACCCAGCAAATTATATTCCCTAAATATATTAGTAGAAAACGTATAATTAAACTCCATATAATTACACAATGTATTATAGAGATATCGCAATATCAACCTCCATTGTTTTATCATAGAAAGACCCATATATATAAATAATTCCTATGAACCATAACATAATCATAACACATAAAACTAACATAAAAATTTTCAACATTGAAATCACAATATACAATTTCAAGATATTGAAATAATAAATCCATTAATAAAAATAAATTAAAAAATAAACCTTAAAAGAGATATGGTTTTTATTTTCCTTCCAAAAACATTACGACTTGTAGAGCAATCCAATTATCAAATAATCATTATGGGAGATGAATGTTTTTTGTCACCAAATATGTTTAAAAACATTATTTTTTATTTAGTCAAAATAAATATATAAGAAAATAACTTTTTAATACCATGGAAATAACTAAACATAAAAAGGGTGGATGTTACAATGTAAATTAAAATTCATGTATAACATCAAATTATGCCTCAATAAAAGGAGATTGGGATGAATCCCCTTACATTTTGTCCAACTTGTGTCGTACATTATTTATATTCCTGAATAATAAAATTATTATAATTTTTTACATTCATGAGAACCAATTAAAATTTTATTATATCATTTATATCACTTATTTGTAATTTTATACCTATTACATAATTATTAATGTTCACGTAAGACATTTAGTCAGTATTTGGTACTTCAGTTCAAAAATGAACTTTGTGTGATGTAAATGTCTCTGTGTGGTCATAAGAATATCATCTTTAGAATAATATTCAGGATGTAATTATCATTTTGTTACATTATTTCTACTTTTTAATCAAACCCTTAATTATGATTATGAAAACTGAACAATGTTGTATTCATGGCTACAGAAGGATGTACGTACGCATGAGTAACACATTCGTTATACATTTATCGGTATAGAAATTGGGTAATAATTATTAAAATTATCAAAAATTATCAAAAAATCATTAATATCATATTAATAGTTTTAATATACTTATATATATTATTCATGTTATGTAGTGAATAAAAACAAATCGCATCGCTTCATAGAGGTGATATTTAACACATACGCATTCCCGATGATATCATTTTTATGTTCATGTAATGTAAAAACATACATGATATATTATTATCTTATAATGATTAATTTTTCCTAATTATTACATATGAACATTAATTCTATCATTCTAACTAGTCAGGAGAGACAAGTTTGGAAGCTAAATTATATCTATTTGTGGAGGTGGTAGTTTACACGTATGCATTCCTTTCCAGTTTGATGGAAGTGGAGATGGATTTAGGTGATTATTTGACATAATAACATCTAAGTTTATTTATTATACTATAAAAAATATCTCATCATGTTTGGATGATATTTCAATGATGTGGAAGTATATGTAAAATATTTAGACTTAAATGAAAACATTAACTTTCCTTCAGATATTCACCATTCATAAAACCATAACACCTCTATGTAGGTTGTTCTGCCAAAAAATGACCTAAAAATATGGGTAGGGAATCAAGGAAGTTTTTTGGTAATATATTTTCGGAATTAGATGTTTTTTTATGTGTATGAAATAAAGAATATGAGTACCTTTTTATATCAGAGGGGTGAGGCTCTCTTGGAATTTTAAAAGTTATTATATTAATGAATATTCATTTTTGATTTCGAATTATTCCATGTTTATTTAGATATAATATCGAAATGGGGCTAAGTCAAAATACATACATCCAATAAAATGTTTTAAATGTTTTGGATATGTATTTAATCCTTATCTTTCTGTTTTACCTCTTTTCACTCGTACCATTTTTCTATGTAATTTACCCATTAAGAGTTTAAATAATTACCCTAACATGTTAAAGGAAAAATAAGTGATTAATTAATAATATTTGGATACATACCATAAATAATTGGGTGAATCATATATTTTATGAACTTTTAATTCTTCTAATAAAATATTTTATATTTTCAATTTTGAATTTTGACAATTTTGACACCATTTGTTACATGAGTTTTTTTAGTAATTAAAATTGATTAATTCCTTTGATAATACTGGTTAAACACATCAATAACATGTCAATTTCATCAAAAAAATTATTTCTTGGAATCAAATAGTTCGATTTATATTTATTATAATAATATTATTATCTTTTATTTGATTCTACATTTAGTAATTATATTAGTACGTCGTCAATGTGTCATAATGAAATTTATTTATTTAATGTCTAAAATTTATAAATAAATATTAATGTTGTAGATAAGAGTTTTTTATTTATTTTTTTTATTTATAGTAAATTATTTAACTAATATAACCCCATATTAAAAAAAATTCTAATAAGAGTCATTTTTGCGACATCTTTGTGTTTACATTAAATTGAATGTTATTAATGTTATAATCACATTCATCTGGCTTAAAGAGGCCAAAATTTCTTCTAATGTATATTCTTGGTCTAAAATAACTCATTAAATGAGAATATGACAATTTTTGGGTAGTTTAACATTATTATAATATTATTTTTACCTTAAATTACCATATTAACCTTAAACCATGATAAAGAAAATACTAAAGTTAATATTTACCAAAAAATAATTTGATCATATTAGATAATGTTTTTTAAGCTAATTACTACTAGGAATTTCAGTTTTTAAAAATTAATTTCCCATACCTAATTGAAATTAATTTAATAACTAAACTTACTGCCAAACTGTGGAAATGACTTTTAAATGTAAAAATGTTCAAATGTTCACAATGTTTTTATATATAATTTAAAAATTAAATAGATTCCATTGACCTAAATTGGATTAAATGATAAAAAATAAGTAATATATACTTTAAAACCAATTATATGGATAACATAATTACATTAATAAATCAGAATAAAATCATTTTTTAATTAATATATAGTCTTTTTCACTATTCATTAAAAAAATTATCTTATCAAAAAAATAGAAAAATTAATCCAATGTAATTTTTGATGACCCACTTCCAAATATGAATTTTAATTTGTTATATAAAATTTAAAAAAAATATTTATAATTGAATATAGTTCTCCACTAATTGTTAGCAAAAAAACCTTTTAAAATTATTAGATCTTTTTATTCTTTAAATTAGAGTTATTATTATTTTATGTCAAAAACATTATTGGAAGAAAGTAAAAAAAAATTAACAGACATGTTTAAACATAATACAGATAGTTCTATTCAATCCTTCAAATACAATATCTAGGTGTAAAAAATCATTTAAATAAATAATATTAATTATATATTATTTTTCTATATAACTATATATGGTGTGCAATGTATGATTTTGGACAAAACAAATTATTGTGTTACATGTACGCTATTCTAAAAATTATTCCCATTAAGGTAAAATTAATATATAATTCATAAATAACTAAATATATTTTATAAAATATTATTTTCTAATTACCTTGGATGTTACACCCACCCACTTTTTGAAATTGTGTCCTCAATCTTTTATTCACTTATAAATTAAGTGGGTTGTTTTACCCTCATAGAATTTTAAGATTCCCATGTTTCCTCTTCCACCATATGATTTTTTTTGAAAATATTTACCTGATGATTCACCTTATTCCATAACACTTTTTCAATATGGTCAAGAATCTTGACTAGTGGTTCTTTATAAGTAAGTCACTCTTCCAACTGAAATAATTTTAGACTCTATACATGAAAAGGATTTAGAATATAATTCCCTAACATTGAATCCAGAAAAACATTGTGTACTTGGGATAAACTCAGAGGTAAATCCACTCAATATAAAACTAATCTATCTTTATTTAAGATTTAATTGGGTCTAATGAAATGTAGGCTCAATATCCCATAATTACCAAGTTACATCAGTCTTTTATATAGAGAAACATTGTGAAATACATGATCACATTCCTCAATAGAATAATACTTCCTCTTGTTATTTATATGACTTTTCTACATCATATAATCAATCCTTATCTATTTTTGAAACAATAAAATTTTTCTTCCATATATTCTACCAATTCTGGTCTAGTCAAATTATTTTATCTGATATCACTCAAAAAATCTGGTGTTCGAAAACTTTTTTCATATAATGCATCAAATGGTGCCATCAGTATACTAAGATGAAAAATGATATTATATGAAAACTGATCGAATGAAATATATGGATCCCAACATCCCTGGAAAACCATTGAGTAAGAATGTATCATATTCTGTATGATCTGAATTGTTATTTCTAACTACCAATCTAATTGAGGATGAAATGATGTGTATAAATATAATTAATTATAAAATGACTTATGATGTAATTTACAAAAGCTAAAATTGATCATTGGGTAGTGATCGGAAAAAATGGAGAGAGGATCTCCATGTAAATTGAATATTTCTTTCAGGAACAACCTAGAATGTTGACATTGAGACAGTATATCCTAAATTGGAAGAAAATGAGTTGATTTTGGAAATTTATCAACAATAAACCAAATCAAATTGTTACCTCAAGATGAACTTGGAAATCGTATTATGAAATCCATGGATATATTTTCCAATTTCAACAATGGTAGTAGAAAAGTTGAAGAATACCCTTTGGAAAATGCCATTCAATTTTATCCTTTCAACAACTCAAACAATTCATAGTAATGTAAGGAATATTTATATTCATTTCATCCTATGTGTAACACAACTAAAGGTTACTGCACATATTAGTACTTCTAGAATAAAATAAATACAGAGATCCAACAGATTTAAATAAAAATTATTTAATCCAACCTGAATCACATAGCAAATATATCCTCTTCCCAAATATAAAAACATATTCTTTATCAATGTTAAATTTTGTATACATACCCTTTTGAATAAATTATACCATTTTTGAAATACATTATCATCCTTCTGAGCATGATTAATTATGTTTGATATAGATGATTAAAGTAGAACCTTAAAAATAGATGAATTTTTTTACACAAAAAAAATCTTTACCAGATTATTTTTAATTATTCATCAAATTGTCAGGTTTATAATGTAATGTGGGTAATGTGGCATTTATTTTTCAACTCAAATCATCAACAACATTGTTTTCTTTTCTCGTATGGTAATGAATCATGAAATAAGAATCCTTGATTCATTCCAACCATATTCTCTATCTCAATATTACTTATTTCTAAGAAAATATATACTTCACATTTTTATGGCCAGTATATATTTCTCATTTTACTCTATAAAGATGATGTCTCAAAATTTTTACAAAAAGAAATTATTACATATAATTTCATATCTTATTTAGGGTAATTAATCTCATGATTTTTTATGTGATGTGAAAAATAATCAGTTACTTTATTATTTATTATTATTACAGAACCATGTACATTTAATGAAACATCGTAATAGAATAAAAGTTCAATATTTCTAGAAGTTATTTCCAAAACTGGATCATTTAGAAATATTCTTTTTAATTTGTAAAAATATTCATCACATTATTTTTCCCAGATGAACATAAAACCATTTTGAGTTATATTAGTAATTGGTCTAGATAATCATGTAAAATTTTCAATAAACCATCATTAATAGTGTATTAAACCACCTAAACTACTAATAACAATTATATTTGTGGGAATTTTAAATTCTTCAACAAAATTCATTTTATTCGGATAAATAGTTATTCCATATTTAGGGATAATGATTCTGGAGAAACAAATTGTTTTTACAAAAATTCACTCATTCTAAATTTCCCATAAAATTTTCTTCCTTTTAGGTTTTAAAATAAACCCTTTGATGACTTTTATGATTCTATTTACTTTTATAATATACAAAAATATCATTAATAAAAACAACTATTAACTTATCCAAAACTCATATAATCATCTATTAATAATATCCATGAATACAATAAGAGCATTATTTAACCAAAATAGCATACCAAAAAATTCATAATGGAAATATCTAGTATAAAAGGCAATCCTCAAAATGTCTTCTTCCATAACATTAAACGGATGGTACCCTAAACTCAATTCTTCCTTTAAAAATTATTGTGTTACCTAGAGTTGATCAAACCAATCATTGATATGAGGAAAATGATAGTTGTTCTTAATAGTGGTGTTATTCAAGAATATATAATCAATCCAAAGTATCATTAAACCATCTTTCTTTTTATCTAACAAGAAATGAATAACCCATACAGATGTGCTATGTCAAATAAAACATGTACCTAATGATATATGTAATTTTTTGTTCATATCTAAATGTTAAATTTGATATATTCTATCACAAACCAGGCCGGGTTTCCATCCGACCTGATGCCTGACCTGGTCCGCGACATGGCCCGATGAGTGTTCCTGATCCCAATGGGCTGGCACAAGTTCCTGGGTATCAAAACTAACACATGGAAATGATTTTACCTGAAATATTAATCATAATAAAATTGATAAAATAAAGAATCTAAAACTGAAAGTAGACAACAAAACAGGGCCCTAAACTGAAAACAAATTCATGGGTTTTCAATTTGATCCCACAATCAATATAAGCGACAACAAAAGAAACTCAAACTCAAACCTCCATGAAACCTGAGAGACACATCATCCACACGCCAGAACACCAACCTGCATGAGAAGACCATCAACGACCAGAACCACCATCGCTGAGCATGATGTCACAACCAGGAATACACAAGAAACAAAGTCAACATTCACCCTAAGGTGTATGGTGGGTGTGAGCCAAATTCTCAATAGGACGCCACCAAATAAAAAGGTCCCACGTATAACAATTAAATGACAAATACATTTTCAGACTAAATAAATAAAAGGACACTAAATCTTAAGAAACATTAAATAAATAATTTCTAAAAGGAAAACTAGTTTAAAGAAAAAAATTAAATAAATGAAAACACTCTTGTATAAACGAAAAACTAAATCCTTCACAAAAACCAAAAGAAGCATCATATGTCGACGATGGGTGTATAGTAGGCCAGGAGTACCAAAAGTGGGAGAGGCCCTAAAGATACTAGAAAAGGGAATTTAGACCCTAGAACCTCGCATCTCGATGAACATGTTAGAAAGGGAAACACATCCATAACCAAGTGGTCTCTGATCATCATTTAATGTTTAGTTAGTGTTGTAAGTGTTAATCCAGCTACGTGAATTTGGGTCGGGGCCACCCCCGAAAAACTAGAACACTAGTCTTGTCCGCCCACCTAGTACCCAGGCTTCCCCTTTTGGGCTTAAGATGTTCCAACATCACATTTCATGTCAAACTTAAACAAATAGAAAAAATAGGGTGTAACATAAACCCAATGCCAAACTTCCACACACACCGAAGACCATTTGACAATGTACGCACGACAAAGGACTTTACCCAACTCAATTGAAACTATATCTGCATTGATAATAATTTTTTATTAAAAACATGTTTTGTTTTTATCATTAATCATTTTTATTAAATCATGTTAAATCATTTTTAAATAGTTTTTTTTAAAGAAACATAACACATCTTTTAGACGCAAAACCAACTCAACCCTCTTTCCTGACCAAGCACACCCAAAACAGGTTCCAAAAATGATTCACACCATTAATAAAACTCAATAAACTATTTAATGATTTTATATAAAACACGATTACCAAGGTTAAAAAAGCATTTTACCCCAAAAAAATATTTTAATACTTAATCTGCATCACTTACACAATGAAATAAATCAACTACACATTTAAAGAAACCATTCCAGTGATTAAACAAACCACTAAGAATGTTTATCAATAAATTTTAAAATGTGTCGCATGACATTAAACACTAAAGACTAACTAAAGTTATCATTTGTGACAAAACCCATATAAACACCACTTCAAAACACGATCCTCATCATTTACAAAATTCATTTGCTAAATGAAAAATTTATAAAACAAGAAAAAATGTCACAATAAGTTTTTTTATAAAAAATTCACCACATTTCATATAATCAGGCTACTTAACATCAAAATACATATAAAACTCATTAAAATAAACTAATTTCAAAAAATACAGATTAATAGAATAACACATTAAATTAATTAAGCAAGAAAGTTAACTTATCATATAATGTTTAAATGCGGATCCACCTACCTTGTCAGAGCGGACATCTGAACCATGGTGCTCCACGACCATCGCATGCCAACCGAAACTAAAAAAAATCCAAATTGACCATAAGTCATACAATTCAACTTAAACACCAAGAATTAATCGAAAACTTTAATGCAAAAACCCCCATTTCGTGCCAAACACACCGCAAAAATACCAAACAAAATCCAAAAATTCAAATCAAAAGCCCTAAAATCAGAACACAAACCAGCTAAAGAAAAAAAAAATGAAGAAAAACTTAACCAGGGGGGGCGTTCGCTAGATAGATTAGGGGAAGGCTGTTCGGCTCTTCACCAGATGAAGCAGGAGGGCAATAGTTTCATGTATGGGAGGTTAGGGGTTTCGGCCAGGGAGGGTAGGCCAGCAGGGGGCATCGGGTTCATCGGATGGTGGTTTTGTTCCAGTGGAGAGTTTTGGGGGGTTGCGCCTCGAGTTGGACAAGGGGAGTAGGTAGGGTCCGTGCAGCAGCATGCTAGAAATAGGGGTGTGGCTGGTTTGGTACGTGACGAGGTTGCTGTGCGGCGTGAGATGGGGTAAGGCGGGGAGGCCGGCATAAGGTGGAAGAGGGAGCAGGCTGGGCAGGATTGGGCGACGGTAAGGGGTTGGCTGAGAGGGGTGACGGCGCGACAGGGCGGAGAGTTGCGATCTGCAGGAGGAAGAGAAAAAAACGACGCACATGGAAAGGGGGGGGGGGGGCGCAACCCTAAAGAAAAATAAAATTAAAACAAACGAGGTAAAAATAAAATTAACAGATAATAAATATAATAGTAATATAAAAAATAAATTAAAACAAAAGTATTAATAATAAATAAAATTACCTAATCATCATCAATAATATTGATAATAGTAATCATACTAATGACAAGAATAAGAATTTCGAGTAATAATAAAATTATTATCATTATTATGAAAATTATATTATATTTTATTAGTCTTCTTATTTTTCGTTGTGTTAAACTTTTATTATTCAATACATTTTATTAATATGTGTTGATCATCAGGAAAGTCGCGCGAGGAACCAGGCGAAGTCGTGCGGCCTCGACTGCGCCCTTCTCGTGTGCTGAATGTTGCCAAGGAAAAAACATGAATTTTAAATTAAGAAGTCAGAAGATTAAGTCATGATTAAACCCGGACGACCTGACACAAAGAAACTTAATAAAATAATTAACTCAAAGATGGTGGGTGTGACAATTCTCCCAACTATAATGCTTTCCCTCCATGAAACGCCACAACTAGAATAAAACCCCTAAAGTAGAAAACCACACTCCCTTAAGGTTTGAAGGGGATCCCCACAAACAGCAGGAAAATAGATACAAAATTATCATGCATAGAGAAAGTGACTTATAGACTACTTCGAAAAACTCATATAATGTCTTTCTGATATGTGATGCCCGCCCCAATGAGTTAGAATGCCTCCAGCTGACTGATCAAGGAAAGTGACTCTCGAACCCTCGAAAACCAACTTGACATGCTGAAACATATCAAGCAATATAAAATAAAAATCACACCAATTGGATAAAATGAACAAACATGATCAATCCATGTCCAAGGAACACTCTTATCACTTATCACCAAGACATATTAGAAAACATAAGAAGAAGATCAACTTGGGGAGGACCGAGGGGCTCTCCACCATTAGGAACTCACTAACACTTGAAGCGAGACTAGAAAACCAACACGGGTAGGTTTGAGTGCACTCCCCTCCATTAATGAAAAGCCCAACACCGATTCACTCTAGAGTCATTCGTGAAGGTCCCAATGTGGGTCTCTCCACCATTAAGAACCTGCCAATTCCCAAGACGAGACTAAAAAACCAACATGGAGAGGTCCAGGTGGACTCCCCACCATTATGGAAAGGCCAACACCGATTTATTCTAGAGTCCTTTATGTGAGACCCATTGTGGGTCTCGCCACCATTAGAATGAACAGAGGATACAGAACATTGAATAATTCTCGATAGTGACCAATCACCCCACCACAAGGGGCGGGGAGGGAGGGCCCAACTACTAGGGTGTCAAAACCACAACCCAAGACGAACCAACACATCCACATCCAGAGATGAGCATTATACAATTTTGGGACTGATTTTCCGCAACAGACTCTCAAGGACCACTAAATGGGATTACATATGATGACATGCTACCCCCAAGAATTCAAGACATCGAGGCAGACATGCCTTCATATAGTCATTGAAACGTTAGGCAACCAGATGGTTGGTTTGAAATGGAACAACCATAGAAAACAATTTAAGCTGATTTCACTTTTATCACCAATAACAGAAATAAATTCGTGGTCACATACACTCCTAGGGTTCCTGGACACGCACCAACTTCACTCCGAGTCCTACGAATGGAGACCTATTATTTGAAGCATCTTCTGCCTCACAGTTAGGCATGGAAGACTCACGAACGGAGCATCTCATTTTGGTGTAACACACAACCACAATGCAACCGGGACAACACCAGCAATCATAACACATTATGACATCCAACTTATCATACACGAAACATTCACTAACACAAGAGTTGAAATGGTGCATGCACATCACCCATTGTCACACTGGATGAGAACACGCCACCAAAATCATCACCTGAACATGACCATTATTGTTGAGAGGAACATTATACGGAGAGAGACTTCAAACTGAGTGTTAAACAACACGTGATTCCTAAAATCGACCGTAGCATCCCCATGTGACTAGGTCTGCCACACTTGTGTCCTAACGTAGAACCTTTCTTAAACAAAACCAAGAATAGACCAAAAGTCATCTAGAATAGTGGCATGTACTAACCATTCTAGGTTGCCTCCACCTTTTCCCCACTGGAATATCCTTCACTGTTTTCAAACAGATTTTTCCAATTAATGAGGTCAAACTTAAAACATGACAATCAAAGAGAACTCACACTACGAGACGTAACCAAACATGACACTTGTAACCGATGTAAATATGATAAAGCCCTTCAAGACACTGGTCAACACTGAAAATTATGAATCTCCATCACCCTTTCCCACTATATTTCCCTTCGCCATTTCCATTGGGAACCTTCAAACACGATAGTGTCAAACTTCATACCCGATGAGTCAGACACTCAAAAGACCAAAACTCTCTTAAAATCCCATCACGTCTGCCATCCCACTGCGAGAGGATCAACTTAGTTGTAAAAAGTGGATGTGGGTTCAATTCTATAATTCATGATGAGATTCCCCTGACCAATTGGAGGATCAGAAAATGGTGATTTCCCCGTAGCCACACTTCAATCACATGTCAATGCTTTATGGGGGTGTGCACTTGTCAGGAAATAAAACCACACACCCAATCAAACTGGTCCAATGTCCAGGAAATATCACAATAAAATTCTAAACGTACAGGGGAAACCACTGCAAGGTCTTCCTAAAGCACTTTTCAAAAGAGACCACTAACCACACGCTTTCACACCAACTGACCAACATGAATTATAACTCATGACACAAATCAGTCAAAAATGATTCTCATCTCGATACCCCATAGATCCAACCATTCAAAATTACAATGACACACCACATAATCATCGGTTATTTAAAAACAAAAAAAAAATTCCTTTAACAAAACATTTTGAAAATAAGCAAAGCCAGTGGGTTGCACAAACACCAATGGTGTCCCAAGGGCCTCGCACATGCATGTTCTCATGCCACAATAGCTCACACCTCATATCTATCTAGGCACTCATCCACTTTTTCCATTAACCCTTTCTCATTCCAATATACACTCATGCATGTGGTTGCCCACGAGAACAACATGGATAAAAACCAAACCATTCCATTTTTTAAAACCAAAACATCAGACCCACACTTTTCAAACCTCGGACCTCATTCAATTTATAAAGTTCTACATTTCAAAAAAAAATTCAAAATCATTTTCAAAGACTAAATCATTTTTACATAAAAACCAAATGTCCACAATTCTAAAACAAAGAAACGAGGAATGGTGCAAGAGAAAACCAATGTCAGTGGGTGACTGGAACATATGGTTGGTGGCCATATGGCAATCACGCCACTACCATGAAGGTTATTCTAGGATAGTGTCCCCAGCTCAACATGGTTAGTACGATACTACATGCTCACTAGGACCACTAACCATAACCCTTTTTCATTTCCCCTAAACAAAATTAACCACACAGACCAAAGATGTAGACAAACATCGACTTACATTTGTATCTCGAGTCATGCCATGAGTTGTGCTGGCCAAGCACTATACTCATAACCAGAACGTCAAGTTTCTAACACCCATAACTTTGGTGCACTCTAACTCTATCTCCAAAGAACACGAACCAAGAGAGAAAACCTCCCTTTGATACCATTTTGTCATAATCTAGGCTTGGTCTCCATCCTACCAGGTACCCCACCTGGTCCGGGACATGGCCCGAAGGGCGTTCCCAATACCCACAGGCTGGCACAAGTGCCTGGGTATCGAAACATACACATGGGATTCATTTTACCTAAAATATTAAATAGAAAACAACTAATAAGATAAAGAAACTAAAACTGAATGTAGAAAACCAAAAAGGGCCTTAAACTGAAAACAAAATCAGGGGTCTACAACTTGAACCAACAAACGAAATAAGAGACAACAAAATAAACTCATTCTCAAACTGCTAAGAATCTAGTGAGGTGTAGCATCCACATGACACAAAACCAACCTGCATGAGAAGACCATCAACAACTACATCCACCATCGCTGAGCACGATGTCCCAACCTGAAATACATAAGAAACAAAGTCTACAAACACCCAAAGGTGTATGTAGGGTGTAAGACAAATAGGAATTTACCAAATTATAATGTTCCACGTATAAACATTAAATGACAAATAAATTTGTAGACTAAATAATTAAAAGGAAACAAAATATTAAAAAACTTTAAAGAAACAGTTTCAATATGGAAAACTCTTTTAAAGAAAATAACTTAAATAAACGAAAACACCCTTTCATAAAAGAAAAACTCAATCCTTCACAAAAACCAAAAGCTGCACCGTATGCCGATGATGGGTGTATAGTAGTCCAGGAGCAACAAAAGTGGAAGCGGCCCTAAATATACTAGAAAAAGGAATTGGGACCCTAGAACCTCGCGTCTCGATGAACAATATAGGAATCAAAACAAAATACATTCTCATGCACGAGCCACTAGACAGGGAAACACATCCATAACCTAGTGGTCTCCGATCAAAATCCAATGTTTAGTTAGTGTTGTAAGAGTCAATCCAGCTATGTGAATCTAGGCCGGGGCCCCTCCCAAATCACTAACATTCTAGTCTAGTCCACACAGCTAGTACCCAGGCTTATCCTTTTGTGCTCAAGATGTTCCAACATCAAATTTCAGGTCAAACTCACACAAATAGAACAAATAGGGTGCAGCATAAACCCAACACCACACTTCCACACAATCCAAAGACCTGTTGAAAAAATACGCATGACAAAAGACTTTACCCAACTCAATTGAAACAATTCTTGCATTGTTAATAATTGTTTTTTAAAAACATGTTAAATTTTTATCGTTAATCATTTTTATTAAATAATGCTAAATCCTTTTTAATCAATTTTTTAAATGAATAATAACAATGCTTTAAGACACAAAACCAACTCAACCCTCTTTCCTGATCATGCTCACCCAAAACAGGTTCCAAAATTGATTCACGCCATTAATAAAACTCAGTAAACCATATAATGATTTTATATCATAAAATAATTACCATGGTGGCACAAATAATTATACACAAAAAAATATTTTAAAACATAATCTACATCACTTACACAACCAAATAAATCAATTGTACAATTAAAGAAACCATTCCAAAGACTGAACAAACCACTAAGAAAGTTTATTAATAAATTTTAAAATGTGTCGCATGATGTTAAACACTAAAGACTCACTCAAATCCTCATTTGTGACAAATCCCATATCAACACCACATCAAAACACGATCCACAACCTTTGCACAATTCAATAGGTAAATTCACAATTTATAAAACAAGACCAAATGTGACAATGAGGGGTTTTATAAAAAATTCACCACATTTCATATAAGAATGCAACTTAAAATCAAAAAACATATCAAACTCATTAAAAAAACTTATTTATCACAACCCATATTAATATAATAACAAATTAAATTAATTATGCAAGAAAATTAACTTATCAATTAATGGTTAAATACGGAACCACCTACCTTGTCAGAGAAGAAATCGCAACTATGGTGCGCCATGACCTTCTCACACCAACCGAAACTGATAAAAATACAAATTTACATTAAATCAAAGAGTTGAACCAAAAAACCATGAATTAACCCATAAATTTAACGCAAAACCCCCATTTAATGCCAAAAACACTACAATAAGACCAAACAAAACCCAAAACTACAAATAAAAATCCCGAAAATCAGAACATAAACCTAGTAATGAAAAAACAAGAAGAAAAACATAACTGAGGGGGGAGGGGGGAATTCCCCGGATGCAGCATGTGCGGGCTATTCAGATCTTCACTGGAAGAAGCAGGAGGGCAGTAGATTTGAGTGGGGTAGGTTGGGGGTTTTCAACCAAGGAGTGCAGGACGGTAGGGGGGGCATCGAGTTCATCGGAGGGTGGTACTGCACCAGTGGAGAGTTCTGGGGGGTTGCGCCTCGAGCTGGACAAGGGGTGCTGGGAGTGACCATGCAGTGGTGTGCAGGTAATAGGGGTGCCACTGGTCCAGTGCGCGACTGGTTGCTATGGGTCGCGAGCTAGGGTTAGGCGTGGAGGCCGACGCAAGCCGGAAGAGGGAGCAGGCTGGCCAGGATTAGGCGACGACGAGGGGTTGGCTGAGAGGGGTGATAACGCGACAGGGGGGAGAGCCGTGATCTGTATGAGGAGGAGAAAAAACGATTCAAAAGGAAAAGGGGGGGCAACCCTAAAGAAAAATAAAATAAAAACAAACCAGAAAAAAATAAAATAAAATGATAAAATGATAATAATAATATAAATATTAAATTAAAACAAAAGTATTAAAAATAAATAAAATAACCTAATCACTATCAATAAAATTGATAAAAGTAATCATACTAATGCCAAGAATAATTTTTTTAATAAAAATAACATTATTATCACTATTAAGACATTTATATTTTATTTTATTAAACATCTTATTTTTCATTGTGTAAAAATTTTATAATTAAATAAATTTTATTAACCTGTGTCGATCATCGGGTAAGTCACGCGATGAATAGGGAAATGATGTGCGGCCTCGATTGCTCCCTTCCCGTGTGCTGAATGCTGCCAATGAATAAACAAGTTTTTTAATGTAAGAACACTAATGTTTATGTCGAGATTAATCTCGTACTATCTGACATAAATAAAATTAATAAAATAATTAACTCAAAGACGGTGGGTGTAAAATATACCATATGGGGGGTTGGGGTTGAAATTAGATTAACCATAGGAAGTAAATTAGAGGTAAATTCACCTAATTGATTAGGTAAAATTCCCAGAAATGCATCACGACAAAAATAAAGAAAATCATTTACCCTTGTATCATCATTAATATGAACAATTTTGTTGGTTTCAACAATATATACAAGGTATGATTCATTTCCATATAGTAATAGTTTCACATCATTCAAATATGTTATCAATGGTAATGGTTTGTTCTTGTACACTAACTGAATTTCTTTATGAAAAGAAACTTCCTTAGATCTACATTCATTTTTTGTCATGGTAAATATAAATAAAATCCATAAACAAAATAAAAATACATCAACTAGAGGAAAAGTAGTAAGTTATTTATGTAATTCCATTCCACAAACAAGGACATGAAAATTTTTATAATTTCTTTTTTCCTCAAAATTTTCACCATGTTATTTTATCAAAGTTATGGATTTCATTCATAAGGTTGAATTTCCAATTTACAAAAAAAAAATCATCAATTAATAAATATGTTGACCCTAAATGAAACAACACATTGACATAATCTAAATAAACAATCAATGTACCTTAATGAACTTCATTTTATGTCCTGACATATTCTAAATACACATCAAAGGATTTCACCACACCTTTCTAGTTATAGTCTATCTTCTAAACACCATTAAAAATATTTAGTAAACACAAATTTTTATAATGATCCATCTCATTACATTTATAACATTTTATTGATGGTATATATGAATTTTTTGTTACCATTGGATTGATTATTTTCAATGTAGTTACATGCCTTATGTTAAATTTTATCACTTTGGAAGCACTTACAATAATATAAAAGTCATAAAATTGTGTGTTTTTTCATAATTCTCCAACAATTAAAACATAATTTTCTTATCATCATAACTTTTTGATAAATTTTTTCCATTCACCTGAAACCTAGAACACATTTTCTAATGGTTTTTAAAGAACTAGTGATCATTAGAAAAATCTATTTCCACCTTCTTCACACAACAATAATATTTTTTCATAACTTTTTAGCTCATGATAATCTGATGTCCTTCGATACATAGGAATTATTCCTAAGCAAAAATGATTGATTTTACTCACAAAATCTTAGATGAAATTTTGACCATACATTTCTAGTCGAGTGAATCTTGCTTCTATGTAGACAATGAGTCCCCATCATTTCTCAATTCCATGAAATTATATTCCATTCTATGCTAAACCACATTAATAAAATATTTCTCAATAAACATACTTTTGAATTATTCATAATCAATAGAATAAATATCATCATTGTACATAATATTAAGAATAATCAACCACCCTTGATCGACTTCACCTTCAAAATGGAAAAACGAAACAATTGATTTTTTTATTAAAACCAAATTACATAAAAAATATGTTTTACTGCTTTAATACAACCTTCTACTATCATGGGGTCAGATGATCTTCTTAATGTCATGGGATGTTTCCACATAAAATGATCCATTTTTAACTTGTTCCATAATGGTTGGTCTGGCTGATTTTGTTCATGGATAAAATGAGCTTTTATAGCCAGAGTCAATAGATCCATCACTACAACAAATTGTTTGGTTCCTATTCCGAAAATCACTGGTGGATGGTATTGATGGTGGTTTTCCTATTGATGTTTTCTAGCAAAGCTTCCATGTTTCCTCTATGCGAAACAATTTTGAATAGAAATATAGTATACTAAAAACATGGTAATCTTAAAATTCTATATCATTTTAATTTGACCATAATGTAAAAATATTTTATAGATATTCTATTAAAAATATTTTAACTCATAAATTTATCTAAACTAGTCTTTGATACCAAATAACGGCCTCACCTTTAACAATTAACTAATCTTGAGTTATGTTGTGAAATCATGTGGAGGATATTTTCATCATTAGAGTTTTAGAGAATTATGACTAAACTATTACAAAACCACTCAAATATTACAAAGAAGATACTTCGACTCACTATAAAATTTTTCAAATGATAAAACTCTTTAAAAATGATTTCATTTTTATGAATACAAATATTCACAACACACATCATAACTTCTTTAATTATTTTACCCATGCTTATACCCTGTGGAAATAATTTAAAAAACATGGAATGAGAAAAATAACTCAGTGAATGATATAAAATATGCAATGAAACAGTTAGTTCATGAATACTTTAAACTCAAGAAAAAATTCAAAAAATCATACATTTCACCAAAAATACATATGTTCTTTAACATAAATGAAGAAATAAAAATATTTCTAAAAACCTTTTTAGAAATCATATATCATAAAGGAATATAGTGGAATCCATATCATACTTACATTTTATCTTTCACAGCTATATAGGTGTAAGCCTCATGGTTTCATTTGGAATACCCATCATAGTATATTCCATAAAAAATATATTCCCTTAATATCAGAAGAGAAAATTTATTTTTTAACTCTTTCCCATTACACAATGCATTGGAGAGCTATCATGGGATCACCATCCCTCAGTATAACATAAAACCCCCAATATATATCAACCATACTCGAGAACCATGACATAATTATAACACATAAACTAATAATAGATGATGAATTACATTTCCACTATGCAATCACGAGTTATCATTTCAAATTATTTATGCAATCAATAAATTATCAAAACTATTTTCAATTCCAAAAATTCCATAAAAGGTAATATGTTATTTAATTTTATTTTAAAAAAACAATTTCATCTCGAGGAAATCATATTTCAAATATTTTTCACAGTGGTTGAAAAGTCATTTTCATCAAATATGTTAAAAAACATTCAACATTTCATTTATTAAAACTCTTCATATAAAAAGATTTATTTTTAACACCTTTAAATGAAATTAAATTTCAAAGGGGTATATTATACACTGTAAAAAATAACTAGAGGTATAACATCAAATTATGCCTCAATGAACGGTGATTAAGAGGAAGTCACTTACCTCAAGTATGACTTATATCTTATGTTATTTATATTACGTAATAATAAAAATAGGTTAATTTTTTTACTTTATTAAGATCCTTTTTCATGATTTTTATTCCATTTATATCACTTATTTATAATTTTATATCAATTAAATAATTATTTATGTTCACATCATATGTTTCGTTAATATTGGGTACTTGAGATCAAAAATAAACTTGGTATTATGTAAATTTTTCCATGTGGTCATAAATATATCATCTTTAGAATAATATTCATGAAATAATGATCAACTTCTTTTATTATCTATAATTTTGAAAAAAATAATTCATTATGGTAATGAAAAATGAACAACAATATAATCATAGAGGTTGTAGGTCATACATATGAAAATTTAATGTTTTCATTTTTCATTGATCGTTAGGAAAATAAGGTAATTATTATTTTATCTTTAAAAAATGATTATAAAATTACTAATATTATATTAATAATTTAAATTTACTTATCTATGTCATAAAAGTGTTGTGTTTAATAAAAAATAATCACATCTCTTTGTGGGGATAATAGTTCACACGCACGCATGAGTGATGTTATCATATTTATTTGCATGTAAAATAATAACATATAAAATATATTATAATATTATAATGATTAGTATTTAATAAATATCGCATAATAAATTTAATTCCATAATTTTATAAATTTATATGATATGGTTATGGAAAAGAAATTATATCGGATTGTGGAGGTGATAGTTTACATGTTTACACGAATGATTTATTCATTTCATATTTGATAGAAGTGGATAGGGATTTAGGTGATGATACAGACATAATAACATCTCATTACATTGATGATATTTTATTTATTATCTCATATTGTTAGTAGGATATTTGAAGTATGTTGAATTAAAAATTATATAGAAAAACATAAAAAGAAACATTGGCTTTCTTTCAGATGATCACCTTTCGTAACACCTTAAAACATTTAAGAAGGTAAATCTACTAAATACAATGCCTCTAGAACTTGGGGATGGTTTCTAGGAATTGTTTTAGGATGAGAATTTATGAACTCAAATTTTGGTAACTGTACGGAATAGATAATAAGGGTTTTTTTATGGGAGTGGGAGGGTTCACTCATTGAATTATTAAATGTATTAAATATTTATAAATTAAATATCAATTCCAAAAATGATATAAAATTATTATTTTAAAATATAAGAAAAGGATGGGTCTAATTCCACTCATTCAATAAAAATTAGGAAACCTTCGAATATTTTTCAATCATTATCTTTATATTTTAACCATTTATATTCTACCATTTTATTAGGTAATTTACAATTTAAGTGTGAAAATACTTTCCATAACATGTAAAAGAAGAATTAATGTGTAATTAATGATATTTTGAGACTTCACATAACTATTTGTTTAAATATTGTATTTATAAAAATTACTATTCATTTAATTAAATATTCTATATTTTAAAATAGTAATTATGTATATTTTGACATTATTCATTACTTTACTTTTAAAAAATCATAAAAACATTATTCCGTAAAATATACTAGTTTAACTCATCAATTAAATATCTAAGTAAACCATAAAATAAAATTATAGAATCAAATTTCTCATTTTTTTTATTATAATATTAGTAGTATCATATATTGGATTCTTCCTTTCATAAACTAATTACTACATCATCATTTTGTCACAATTAAATTTATTATTTTAATATAGAAAATTTATAAATAAATTAACCTGAGGTAGGTAATATTTCTTATTTATATGTACTTCATATATTCTAATATATCACATATATAACCATACATTAAAAACAAATAAATTAGATGCATCTTTATGACAACATTGTTTTTACTTTAAATATAATGTTTTTAATGTCATAATCACAGCAAAGTGTCTTCCAAACACCAAAATTTTGACCCAAGTATTGTATTTTTCAAAAATAAATAATCAATTAATATTACTATAAGTTTTATAGTAGTTTCATATTGTTATAAAATTACTATTACCATTAATTATAAGATTTAACTTTAACCGTGGTTAAAAAAATACTAATGTTCTTATTCACCAAAAAATATTTTGTTCCTATTAGTTTTCATTTTTCAAATTGATAAAAACAAGCATTTCCATTTATTAAAATTAAATTTTCATAATTGGAAAAAATTAGTTGAAAAATTATTCCCATTAATGGATTAAAGTAATTGGTTTTTAATGTAAAAATATTCAATAGTTCACAATGTTTTTACATCCAATTTCAAATTGAAATTAATTCTAACAACATAATTTATATTAAATGAAAAACAAATTATTTAAATATACCTTAAAACTAATGAAAATTATAAAATAAATATATAAATAGATAATATGAAAATATGTTTTGAATAAATATTCATTTTTTCACTATACATTAAAAATAAATACTATCACAGAAACAAAACAAAAAATAACCAAAGTAAATTTTTTTGACCCTATTCCAAATACGTGGTTTAATTTGATATATAAAATTTTAAAAATTTTAAAAATTTTAAAATAAAAAGGTATCTAATAAATAGTTAGTAAATCTACAATTTTAAAAAAATAGAAATTTTTATGCTTAAAATTGGATTTATTTATATTTTAAGCCGATATATTTTCTCAGAAGAATCTGAAAACATTAAACAAACATGAGTGAACATAATATAATTATTTTTTTCATTCTCCCCAATTAAATTTTTAGGTGTTAACACCCATTTAAAAAAATAATATTAATCATTTATTAATTTTTAGTATAATTCAGTCTAGTGTGTAATGTTAGATATTAGAGAAAGTCATTATTAGGTGTTCAATATGCTATCATAAAAAATCTATTTTTAACTAAATTTAATATCAAACATAGAAATGTTAATAGATAAGAAAATATATTATTATATAATTACATATGATTTTTCAGGGATCTCAAAATTTACTTTGGGTGAATATTTATTATTTTTTTGAGAACATCCATATAATGATGAATAGTAATTCACATTGAATATTTTTTAAACACTACATTTTATTAAAAATAATTAAAATTACATTTTTAATATATTATAATGTATAATTGGATCATTATTATATTAGTTAAAACAATATATGTTTTTGGAATCAATTTCAAATTGTTATTTAGTAGAAAAACATTTCATGCCTTATAAATTTTCTCTCTAAAAAAACATTTAGTCTACTACCGTCTACTTAATTAATTTTAAATTATTTTATATTAATTTTTTATTTAGATTAGGTTAAATTGTATTCTATAATGTTAATTATAATTATTTTTAATTTCTAGAATGTAAACATAATTTTTTTCCAAAAAATCTTGTAAAAATAATTAAAATTAATGAAAGCAATTACAGTAGAAAATTAGTTTACATAGTTGTAAAAATTTAATTTTATCTTTCCAAATAGCCTATAATAATTTTACAAACCCATTGTGTTGTCATTATTAGATAATATCAAAACAACTGTATAATTTTTTTCAATAAGAGAGAACATGATGTGAAGAAAACCTCCCAATAGGGTTTACCATTTTATATTTTCAAGAATGTCACTCCCTCTTCACTATAAAAGGACACTCACCCTCCCAAATTCATCATGCCTTTAAAGACATTTGTATCATCCAAAACCTTCCCAAATAATATATCAACATCTCACCTTTCATCTTTGAAGCCTCACTAAATGTATATAGAGAACCACAGAAGTCCTTTAGTGAAAACAAAAAATTGTTAGCTGAAAAAGATGTAATATTATTCAACAACCACTTTTTATTTAATTATTTCTAAAACCAATTAAATTATTATTAATAAATTATTATATAATAACCTCAAAATCCTAAAAATATTTATATTTTGTTATTTAATGCTTTTTATTTACAAATTCACACAAATTTAATGGCATAGAGAATCACCATTCGTGTCTGCTACGGACTACTGCATCATGAATCAATGACATTAATTCTTCAATTAAAACATCTCATTGATAGAAATAATGATGGAATTACTATTTATATTATACATATATATAAATTTTATTATAAATTTTTTATACTTATTTAATTGTTATATGAAACATGATTTCATTCTTTCCCTTTTTGATAATTTGATTAAATTGTTTGTGGTCAGGCGTACTATTGCCTCCTCAAATCTATGTCTTTCATTTAATATTTACATAGAATATATTAGTGATGGTTTTAATAGAAATATACTATATAAATTAAATATTATTTATATTAATGATACAAATAAATATATATATATATATATTATCATTTTCATCATTCAATTACACGGCCTAAAAAAGTTATAATATCATTTTTGGACATGTGCACTACCACCTCCTAGAAGTGATGTGATTATTCACTTTTCATTACCACATAAAATTAATGATAAATGTAACTATATATTATTATATAAAATTAAATAAAATTTAATTTATTACATAATATTTATTCTATAATGATTAACACTACATACCTTCTTTCCACAATGATCATTGAAAATGAGAGTATTACGCTTGCGCATGTATGGATTCATATCACTATTATTGTTATGTTGTTTCATTTTCCATATCCATCATTCCTATATGATTTAAATATTAAAATTGATGTTATATTTTGTAATTATTTCATATTTATTGTTCTATATATGTTGAAATAATGATTTTGTTAACTATAGTTGACCTTCCAATGTTAATTTTGAAACATAAGATTAATATAGTCAAAAAACCCCCTTAAATATTATTAATTATATAATGGTAAAAAAATTATAAGTGAAATAAAGTTACTAATAAAATTTTATAATGTTTAAGAAAATAAATAATAAAAAAAATTTATTATTTAGGAATATGGAGGAAAATAATGAAAATCAAACTCAAGGTAAGGGATTTCATTACTTAACTTCCATTCATTAGGATAAACATGTATTTAATTAGATATGTTATTAAAATAATATGTGGGAAATGACTTATTATAATATTAATATATTATTACATTTTTTTATATTTATGGTTTTCAAACATAATTATTTCATTGATTTAGTCTCAGTCAAATGATATGAACATTTTAATGGGTTTTCTCATCTAACATTTATTTATGTGGTATATATTACACATTAACCACTTATTATGTTTCCTTTTTTATAAATTCACATGAATGTGTTTTATTATTCTTATCCTAAAATTTAGGTGTATTACATATCCCTATTGTGATATTTATTTCATGGTGTTTATGGTTCCAATGTTACCAAAGTGTTAGTGGATTTTCTTCACATTATTTTTTATTTGAGATATATTGTATGTTATACATGAATCTTAGATTATGAGGTGTGAATAATTATCCTTTTATATTATATATAATTAAACTCAATATTATCATTTCAATTTAATAGTTATTTTTTATTTCTTAGGGGGCTTACGATTCACATTTTTCAAGGAGAGATGAGACACTTTAGAATGTCTAATTATTAATTTACTCATGAACTATTTAATGGTATTTCAATGGTACTTTTCATCATAAATATCAATAACCCTTTTTATTAATTATCATCCAGTAGTTATATTTTATATTGATACAAGACTCATTTTTTCAAGATGGGTTAATATTCATTTCGAAGGGATTTTTATGGAATCCCATTGGTTTCCATGGATTAATTATGTTCCAAAGAGATTATTATAGAACTCATTTATTTTACTTCAGTTAATCATGTTTCATGTAGATTTTTATAGAACCCATTTATTATCCGTGGTTTAATCATGTTTCAAATAGATTTGTGTTGAACCTATTTCATTTCTATGGTTTAATCGTTTTACAAATATATTTTTATTTAACCAGCATCTTTTACATAGGACAATAACATTCGACAGATATTATTATAGAACCCATTTAATTTCTATAATTTAATCAATATTCATATAGATTATTATTTAACCCATTTAAATTAATTGGATTTATCATGTTTCATAGAATAATTTGACCCATTTATTTTCCATGGATCAATCATGTTCCAAAAATATTTTTATATAACCCCTTTATTTTTTGTGGGTTAATAAAGCTTCAAAGAGATTTTTGTGGAAATTGATTATTTTCAATCAGTTAATCATGTTTCTAAGAGAACATTTTAGAACACATTTCTTTTACACTAGTTCTTCATGTAATAAAAGGGATAATGGATGTCCCTGTGAGTTTGTAATGAAATGTATGATTTTCCTTAATGATTTTGTAATTGAACCTAGACATTTAACGAGTGGTTTTATGATAAAGAATGATATTTTGTTCCATGGTAATGCATTGATGGGTGGTTCTATGATAAAATAATTATTTTTGGTCACATTATTAACTAATTATATGTGGGTCCATCATATCCCACCAATTCATTCCATATGGAAGTCCATTGTATGGTTATTAACCATTTAATAGTGAATATAAGAGTGAAGTAAAAATGATGTAAAATGTAAGTAAGTGTCTTCCATATTATTGATTTGGGTTTATAATATTTCTCATGATGGAGAGTGATATCACATAGACTTTTATATTTAATTTTGATGAATCTTTCCACTTCCAAGTTTTCATATTTTATGATCTAGTTATTGATGGGTATGAGTTTCTTTATGAATCCCTCATGTACATTGATTATGTCCTCATATACTTATGTACAATTATTCTGATTGATTATATTCAATTATTAGTGCTTATATTTTCCATTTATAAGAATTTTAGCTCACCCTTCTTTTGATTCCTTTTCCCAATATTATAAAGAATGATTTTGAAATATTTATGTCCAAATGGGATTTTATTTATATGATGATGATGTAGTAATGTGAAAAATAAAATATGTATTATTTTTTTGAAATTATATTTATATTCCATGTGATTTGTTTATGTAATTGTTTTTCTAATTTCTAGTAATAAAAAATCCTCCATCATTTGGGTGATCCATGTTATCATTTTGACATTATAATGTTTAGGTGAAATTTTTTTGTCACAATTATCGATATCAAAACAAATAATGTAATGTAATTTATTCTTGAACAAGATCGGTGGGTCCAGGATGAAGGATATTATATTTGGTATCAAAGGTTGTTTTAGATAACATTGGAGATTAAGATACTTTCAAATGATGTTATATTAATATTTATGGATACATTTATAGGTATATAAGATTAAAAATGATCATATGTTCAATGTTTTAGACTCTCAATTATGGTTTATGTTATGAGTCCTTAAAGTAATTATTGTACACATTTTTTTGGGTAATGAGTTTTTAACCCCTCTCGTAAAAATTTTATTTTTTAGGGAGGAATTATTTTTCATTCTTAAATAGAAAAAATAAAACATTTATTATTGATGAAAACTGTTAAAATTTCTCTTGGATTTGAGGATTAAACCCATGACTGAAGGACGATATGTTTTTTGTGCACTACCAATGGACTTCTCAGTTTCCTGGTTTGCCTGGACTTTTTTTATCGGTAAATATTATACTAGAAAAACATGTGGAATTATTTGTGAAATAATGTTTGATTTATATGTGAAGCATATATGATAAAATTATTAATATATTTTGGTTTCTAATATAGTATACACATGATTAATAAATATAAATTATATCACTTTTTGGAATAATTTAGTTTCAAATTTGGTTATCACTGTTAAATATTGATTATTGTTTTAAAATTTGATGGTTTACTCATTTTTTGAATTTTCTTAATATGTTATATCTATTTGGAATTTTGTTAATGTCTAAAGATAGGTAGAATATCTTGACTATCCAATTTATGGATATGTTATCTATAAAAGACAATTATAATAGTTTATGAATTAAAAATTCATCTTTAATACACATAGTTTGGAGAAAAAGATAATATTTTGGTGAAAACTTATTAAATTATAAAATGAAACTCATCATATAATTATATTTCTTTTCTATTTTTATCTTGGTCTTTATGGTAATATAATTATCTAAAACTATGAAAAGGATATTGAAACAAAAGTTTTATCCAACTACATTAAATTCTAATGAACTAATGGAAACTTTAATCATCCATGATTTTTCATTTTTAGGAATGAAAATTTTCATTGTTCATTAACTTTTGTATCATAAATGACCTCAATCTATCTTTATAATTATTTTTGATTTTTTTAAATTCTCACATATGTTCCCATTATGTGGAATTCCAATTATGAATATATTCAGGTGAAATTTATGTTTCCAGTTGCTCCTTTTTAAGAGTGTGTATTATTATCCCTTGTTATGATTTGGATTTAAATAAAGAAATTATTAAAACATTAATCATTTGATATCAACGTTGAATTTTGAAGTAGAATTTCATTTGAAAGGGGGTAGTATGTAACATCTTGATATTTTAAGAAATTTCTTCTTTAAAATTACATTAAATTCATTGATAGACTTTTTTAGATGAAATAAACAATTTAACATGTGTTTTATGCAACCCCAATTTTATCTTCGGTTTCATGTAATATTGAGTATCTTTTATAACATGTGTTACACTCAAGACCAAGTATTACAGAACAACAATATATTATTAATATTTCTTATGATAGTGATCACTTTTTTATTAGAATATAATTATTCAATGTGATTAAATAAATTATGGATATATGGTTTACACAGTTTTAAATAGTTAATTTTTTGGGGTCTGTTAATTATAAATTATTATAAAAAAAAATTGAATATTAGTGATGTGTTATATGAAAAATTATTATTATGACAAGACTGGTATTTTCTATTGATAAATTAATTTTATCACTATCTGTGAATGATATTAATGAAATTTATATTTTATATATTTATTCATATTTTTTTTTAAATTAATATATTAAATATGATAGTCTTTTGATAAGAATAAATCCAATTCTAATCAAAAACCCATTTATTTTTGAAGTACATTTTTGTCACCTTTTAATAGCACATCAATTTCAAGAATGATATATATATTTCTATATAATTAAATAGAAATTTATATATTATATATTATTATTTCATGAAATATTAAAGTTACTTACTTTAATTTGGTAATTATCACTAAAAAATTGGAATGTTACTCATGCTTACATATATCCTAACATCTCTATTATCAATGCATTGGTTCATTTCTCAAAGCACAAATTCATTTCAGATTTCAAAAGTATAATTGATGAAACAAATTTATAATTATTTCTTACATATTATTTTACGTATTTTTAAATGCGGACCTCATGAACTATTTTTGACCTATTAAATTTAGTTTTGAAATAATAGCTGAATATGGTCAAAACACCCAACTTATATATTATTCATTAAGTTATTGTATATAAATTATTTATAATTGAAATATGAGTAATAATAAACTAGAAAAATGTTATGAATAAGTAAATTATAAAGAAATTTTTATTATTCATTAAGACATAGGATAATCATGACAAAGTAGAATCTTGGTAAAGGATTTATTAACTAAATTTCAATTCATTTGGTTAAACATCCATGTAATTGGATATGTTATTCTAATAATAATTCAGCAATTAACTATAATAGTATAATTATATAATACTAGTTTTTTATTTGCATTTATATCTATCACATGTAATCATTTCATTGATTTATTATCCCTCTATTGATACAATATTTGAATGGGTTTTTCTCAGGTAACTTTTATTTCAGTGGTATATATTCCATATACACCACTTATTTCATTTAGAAAATACAAACCCCATTAATATTCTTGATTATTATTATCCTTAAATATATGAGGTTTTACATATCCTTTTTATGATCTATCTTTCTTGGGGTTTTCAAATTCAATGTTACCTAAGAAGATTTAGATTTTCTTCCCCAATTTTCATTTTTGTGGTGTTTTAATATTATACACATATCTTTATTTATGAGGTTTGTACAATTCAACTCATAAAATGTAATATCATGAATATAATTATTATCATGATATTTCAGGTTTCATTCATTTTTATTCTTTTATGGGGATTATGATTCAAATGTTTCTATGTGGTATAGAGTACTTTAAAAGGTTAAATGTTTATTTTAGTTATGAATTTTTTTGTATATTTATTGGTATTTCCAATAATCATCGTCAACAACCCTTATTATTACTTATACTACACGAGGGGAATTTTTTATTGAAACCAACCTGATAATTTTTTAGATGGATTAGGATTTTTGAAAGATATTTATATGGAACCCATTTTTTCCATTACTTAATAATTTTCTAATGAGATTGTTATGGAAGTCATTTCTTTTTCACAGGTTAATATTATATTAATGATATTATTTTAGAGATAGTTTCATTATAATGGTTTAATTATGTTTCAATGATATTGTTATTAAACCCATTTATTTTTAATGGTTTAATCATTATTAAAAAATATTTTTATTTAAACCATTTCATTTTAATAATTTAACCATGTTTCATAGAGATTTTAATGTAATCCATTACTTTTTCATGGTATAATCATGTTTAAAATATATTTTAATTTAACACATTTCTATTCCATATATTAATTACGTTTCCAATATATTTCTATCTATATAGATTTTTTTCAATGGTTTAATCACATTGCAATGATATTGTTATAGATCCAATATATTTTACATGGGTTAATAATGTTTCAATGATATTATTATAAAACACTTTTATATTCTATGTTCTAATCATGTTTCAATGATTTTTTATAAATCATTTATTTTTTATAGAATAATATTTTTGTAAAATAGTTAATTGTTTTTCTTATGATTTTATAATGGAATTCATGATTTTATGTGTGATGATTTGCTAATTGAACTTGAAAATTTGATGGGTTGTTCCCTGATAAACCAATAGAGAGTGGTTCCATGACAATCTAATGAAGGGTTATTCCCTTATAATACAATGATGTTTGTTAGGTGATAAACCAATGATGTGTGTTCCCAATACATTCCAATGATTAATTGGGTATTGAAGTAAATAATATGGCCATATCATCTGTTAAATTTAATGTGTGAGTGGATGAAAATGATTTAAAAATTACACCAACATGTTCCATATGCTTGCTATGGATTTATAAGGTTTTTATTGTTAATGATTTATATCACAAGGATTTATGTTATATATTCTCATAAATCTTTTCTTTTCTATGTTTTCATATTTTATGATACAATTATTTATGGGTATGATTTATTTTATTACTCTCTCATGCACATTTATTATGTCATAATACCCAAATGAACTCTTCTTCTCTTTGATGACATTAAATTATTAATGCTTATCTTTAACCTTAATGGGAATTTAAGATCACCCCTCTTATGTTACCATGGCATTTGTTTTTAAAGAGTGATTTAAAAAAAGTTATATATGGAATGTATTTCATATATATGTTGAAGATGTAGTAATGTGAAATATAAATCACGGTTTATGTGAGGTAAAATCTCATTTAAATCAATGTGAATTAATTATAGATGATTTTTTACGAATTATATATATCTATAAAACTAAATTGACCTCTAGTATGTAAGAGATCCATGGTTTCCTTTTAACATTTTAATGTTTTGAATAATATTTTGGGTCACAATTAGTAGCCTCAATGTAACTTCCAAGTTTCAGAAGCTACATTGAGGCGCCCTGTACCTAGTTGGTCACATGGCCTCAAGCGCATTTCCCTGAATTCTAGAGGCTTTTGAATAGCAGCGAGGGCCTTGGGTGTGGTAGTGGGAAAATAATGCCCTCATTTTTAGAGTACAAAGAGGATGTAAATAAATACATACTCGAGCGAAACCAGTAATAAAGACATATAATTTTAATAGTAGAAAATTTAAGTTTAAACTATAGCACAAATATATAAATGATACATGATACATATATCTAAGAAATAAGCCAAGCAAGTCAAAATGATGAATACAAAAAGTACTAAAACAATGTACAATATAAAAGATAAACAACTCCTCAGCATCACATGAATAAGCATGGTATCATACTCTCCTGCCCCACAACAAGTCATGTACCTGAAGTAGATGTGAGCATTCCCATATCTATACCTATATCAATATAATCTGTTTGGGCCCTAAAGCATGGCCCAAACAGGGTGTGAGACTAAATCCCAGTAGGAAATATCCCAAAGATCTCTGCCTAACAGTCAGTAATTATAAAGCGAGTAAATGTACAGAAACCCGGAAACATGAAGGTGCTTAGTAGTAAACAATTCCACAAGTCAAAAAATCAATCAAGAATAGTATCCCTCTTGGATGTGCACACATAATATACTCTCTGGTTCAGTATATGAAGACTCTCTGAGGAAGTATTCATAGCCAATTCCCTTTATAGTCTATGGTAGTCAGAAACTCTCTACGGCAGATCACGTGGTCAATTCCTATTATATCACGGAAGTTATGGACACTCTGGGGAAGCTCGCTCGACCAATTCCACTTAAACGCCAGGTCATTCATAGACTATCTGAGGATGAACTCACCATCAATTCTCCTTATATTCTAAGAATTTCAAGAATAACACAAAGACTCACTAAGGAAGCTCATGTGGTTAATCCCCTTATAGTCTAAAGCAATCAATGACTCAATGAAGAAGTTCACTCGATCAATTACCATAATAGCCCTAAGTGGTTATAAGCTCTCTCATGATGCACACTCAGTCAATCCCCCTTATAGCCGAAAGTTCTCAATGACTCTCTGAGGAAGCTCAGCCGTCAATTCCCCTTATAGTTTACTACACCAGGTTCTCACGGCCCTCTGTAGGTCAATGAGCATATTCGTGTAATATGGACATGTAAACCTACATAACTACATGGCTAAATATTCTACAACATAAAAAACATGTCAGAAAATACAAGTCTCCATCCTACAAAAATAGGCATGGGAAATAGCCAAGGCAGCCAAACTAGTTAAACAGGACCAAACAATCATAAACAGAACATGCAATCCCAATACATCCAAATCATTTCAATCAACCATATTCTTATCCAAATTACCTTTAAACAAGAATAATAACATGGAATGAAAACAACTATGGTAAAATGGTAAACACAAAATACCCCATTCATGGGTATTGATAGAATTTTAACATAATACTCAAATAATTTAAACGGAAAGGCAGAAAACACCTACCTCAAGGTTAAAAGATTGCTATATGTGAACCTCAAAGATTGAATCTCCTTAGAACATCAAATATCTACAAGAATGCCTAAAATGTTCAACCCGTGTTATCTCATGGGAGAAGGGAAATCATGAAACGAGGCTCAAAAAAAAGAGAGAACACACTGATGTGATTCCAAAGCTACCAACGGTGTTTGATTCAGAGGAAGGATGGAGGCTCAGGGGATCATCGAAGATCCGTGGCCATACAAACTCTCTTGGAAGAACGAGACCTACAAGTAGGGTGCTCTAACTTTCAAACGCAACCCCAACACGTTTAATGAAAGAAATACCCGGCATGTACATTGGGAGTACACAACATATATTCACATTTTCCGTACTCTGCATTAAGAGGCCTCTAAAACACCCCCACATGGTCGTGTGTGTGACCTCCACAAATCCAACACACACCCGCTGATGGCAAGGCAGTACATGCCGTGTACATCAAAAATTTCCAAAAACTCCACTTTCCTCAAAAACTCTAGAAAAAAATAAAAACATGACTGAATAGAAGATCCTGGTTCATAAAAACTTCCCCACTTAAATAAATTCATCCCTGAATTTCTCTAGCATGGCGTAGAATAAGAAACCTCAACAGAACCAACAACTATGCTCATACATTGGCCTCCCTTTCCCGAGTCTCATCCAATAGCCGCACGTGCATCCATTTCACTAATACTCAAGGAATGGACCGACCACAGAGAACCTTTGTACTATGATCCACAATCCAGATATGATGCTCCTCAAATGAAGAATCCACTTCTAGCTCAACCTCCTCAGGTTGAAAAACTTGAGATGGCTGTAAGAAGTAACTTCAAAGCTGAGAAATGTGGAATACATGATGCATATCTCGGTACCTATGATGTAACTACAACCGATAGGCAACCAGATCAACTCTCTATAACTCATCAAACGGCCCGACGTACCTCTGTGAATGCATACCCTATCTCTTAATCCTCTTGTGTCCCAACCTCAGTGTGACACGCAGGAAAACGGGTCCCCAACCTCAAATCCCAAAAGGTCATCTCTGCTAATCAGCATAAGACTTCTATCAAGAGTTAATAGTATCCATCCTCTACCGAATCAACTCTATCTGCTCTGAGGTCTCTTGAATAAGATGAGGTCCTAGAAAAGCTTCCTCTCTTACCTCTAGCCAACATAAGGGTGATCGGCCTGGCTTACCGTACAATGGCTCATAAGGTTACATCTAAATAGTTTCTTGAAAACTATTATTGTTGGAAAATGCCACAAGAGGTATATTCATCAATCAAGAACCTCCAAAATCCAAGAAGAATACTAGGATCATGTCCTCATGCACCTGAATCGTATGCTCGGACTAGCTATCTGTCTGGGGGTGGTAAGTTATACTCAATAGTACCTATGTACACAAAGCCTTCTGAAGCCCCTACTAGACCTGATAAGTTAAACGTACATCCCGCTAAAAAATAATGGAGGGTGGAACTCCATGAAGATGTACAATCTCTTGGACGTACCACTATTCCATCTCATCAACACTGAAGGACTTTTTGATTGACAAGAAGTGAGAAGCCTTCAAGAGTCTGTAAATGATAACCTATAGTCCCCTCGATTTGAGGTATGTGGCCTTTGGTTATGCATTTATTATGTGTTTAAAGTTAATGGTATTTGTTAGAAATTGGTTGCGAGAGTTTTGAATGGTTTTTAATGAGTTTGTAGGCTTTGCATAGGGAGCATATTTTGAGCACGGTTAGGGGAAACCGTGCGGATGATCCAGGAAACCGTGTAGGTGGAGACAAAAGGCTTTTCACAACCTTTGCACAGTCTGACAAACTATGTGAGGCAATTGTGTGGACCCTTTCTCCCGAGGAAGTAGCGTGTGCACGGTTAGGGAAAGGTTTTCCAAACTGTGCAGCCACTTAAAATAGGGTTTAAAAATCATAGTTCACTGAGGATTGCCTCATTAATCTCAAACTCCACTCCCACTCAAACCTCACTCAGGATTTTTGGACTTTAGGGGTTGAAGGTGATCTTCCACTGATTCTTGAAGTGATTCAAAGGGGTTTCTCCATGGATTGAAGGTGGTTTCTCCTAGTTAATTCTCTCCTGATGGTTTTCTTTTGGGTTCCACTATATCCACTTCCCCCTCTTTCTTGGTTTTCGAGATCTACACTTGTTATGTGTAGATCTAGGGTTGTGGTTGACTTAGATGATGATTTTGAGGCTTGTGATGGTTAGGGAAGTAGATCTAGATAGATTTCGGTGGTGCGTTCACTAGATTTGAGGTGTGGGTTCTATGGGTCGATTTCTCGGGAACCGTAAAGTTGGGGGGATTCTCTCTAGAATCTACATGGTCAGAACTAGTGGTGTTTTATTTCTATTCATTTTTTGTGCTTGAAATTATGTTTTATAGTTGTGGAAAATTGGATGGAAATCCCTTTGGTGTGTTTTTTGGGATATGTGATACAAAAGGGGGTTTAATGGTGAAATGCTATTATTGTGGATTTTAAAATAGAAATTTTAAAATGGATTTGTTGAGATTTATTTTGGAAAATGGTTGATGGAAAATTGTTTTCAATAAAGATTTTTTTATTGAAATGTGGTCTGGCATGGAAAATGGTTTTTAATAAATGGAATATTTATTGAAGTGGATTGGTATGTGATGGAATTAGTTGAATGCATGTTGTTGTGACCTTGGTGGGTCATATGTTTGTTTATGGATTGATGGGAATGTTGTGTGGATGTTTCGATAGGTTCCACTAGAAAAAGGGGATGTATAGTGGACAGAAGAGCCACCATCAAATGATAAGTGGATGGGAAGAACCAGTAGTTGTGAATAGGTGAACGAGATGGAAGGAATCTCCACAATTTTGTTGTGGTCAGGAAGTACCACTAGGTGTGAATGAGTTAAGGGTAGGATGTAATCTCCACCATTTTTTTTGTTGTTTGTTGTGCATTTCATTTCAGGTTTTAAATTGTTGTGCTAGCATGTGAATGATGAAATAGATTGTGGAATGTTTTTTTGTCTTTCACTTGGTTGCTTGGTTTTGGTGTGATGTCTCAGTAAGGGAATTTTAGGATAATATTAATGGTTTTTCTTGTGATTATTCTATAAAATTTTTATATATAAATGTGCTAATGATTTTATCCTAGTGGAATGTGTAGGGAAGACATTTGAGGAAAACCTATCGAGTTTTTGTACTCATCCCCTGCTTTGGAACGTTGGCATCTTTGCAGATGTATTGTACCATGACATGGGAAAAGGTAAGGTATCACCTTCCTCTAGTGGTGTATCATGATGTCTGGGTGTAACATCGAGCTTGGAGCTTGGAGCTTGGTGTAGAGTTGTGGTGGTATCATGGAACATGGTGCTTTTTTGTTTGGTATTCCACGTAGTAATCTAACTTTGTGTTGTTAGATTTGGTTTTGGGATTAATTTTTGATGATTTGGTTGTCTTTTTAAAATTCATGTTGAAATTTTTTATTGACACACGTCATATAGTGGTGGTTAATGGATGGTTTGGTTTGTTTTTTCTTAAGGGAAAATCATTCCCCATTTTGATCTTGAATCCCTCATCATTTATTGACAGCATTTGGCATCTTGGGAACATCTCTTAAGGCCATGTATCCCTCAATACCTCTTCAAGATAATGAGGTAGGGGCGGGGTGTTATATGTGGTATAAGTTTGTTCGGTCCATAGCATTCAAGTGAGAGAAGTTTTTCGGTCGTTTTGGCCCCTTGGTTTTGGATTTGACATTCGTTGTTGTATATTACATGAGTTGGGATGGTACCAAGGCATATGAATGTCAGATCATGGAATCTATAACATAAAAGTACATAGTTATCCCTCTTATACTGAATTTCAAGTTACTGGGGAATTTGTTATATAAGTGTTTTGGAGATGTTTAAGGCATTGTAAATCTCATTTTCGTGGGTATAGCCAATGATATGTGCAAGAAATATAAGGTAGAAATGACTTCCCTCTATGATTCATATTCCATTGGTGTATAATGATTCATGGTGTGATATGAACGTATGAAATTGTAATGTTAATAAATTGGTATTTGGAAAACAGTTTGGTTTTCAAAATGGCGAATCATGGAAAATGTGATCTTGTGGAATGCCTTGTGTGACAGTGTTGTGTAATGTGATTAGAAATGGGAATTATTGATGTCTACAAAAGTGAGACTCAAGGTTGTTTGTTTTCTGTTGATAGAAATGGCATTGGGTAGGCATTGTAGAGACCAACCGGAGGAGGCTACTAAGAATGTGGTAGCACCTGAGCCTCAGGTGAACTAGTAGCTAGTGCAAGTCATAGTGCAGGCTTTCCTAGTTGTGGAAAGTGGAAATAAAATGGATGAACCAAGGAATGTGGATCATGCGGTTCAATTTCAAAAGGAGAATCCACCCATCTTCAGTGGTGATTCAGAGTCAGAGAGGGTAGAAGCATTATTGAATAGAATGAAAATGATTTTCAAGTTCTTGGGAACCCCGGTAGTGGTAAAAGTGAATTTGGACACAAATATATTGGCAGATCTTTCCCTTCATTGGTGGGAGTTGGTAGTCCAAGCGGGGATGAACAAGGGTGTAATGTTGGTAGGCTTCGATGAATTGTTTAATAAATAATTATACCCATATATGTTCAAAATTCCATGTACAACTGATTTCTTCCATTTGTAGAAAGAGCATATGTCTGTGAAGGAGTATGAAAATGAGTATATGAACTTAGGGAGGTATGCACCTGAGGTATCAGGTAGCACATTATTGATGTCAAGGATCTTTGAAGTAGGGTAAAGGCAAGAAATCTGTTCAAAGATAGCAGTAATGTGTATAGATTATTACACAGAGATGGTGAATGGAGCCTCGGTGGTTGAGTGGGTTCTTTTGGGCAATCCTTAGAGAGGAAGCATGGTGGTACCCATGGGAAATAGTGGGAACTCTAACACTGGGTTCATGCGGAGGAGGGACACTTATTCCCAAGGCGGTAGTATGTCACATAATTCGACAGTAGTATCAGTGAATCTTCCTCTGAATCCCCAGTTAAAACCAAGATATTTTTAGTGTTGTTCGAGGAGCCGCATCAAGCGAGATTTTATGACACAACCTCGAGCATGTCATAATTGTAAGAAGATGTGGAATCTGAAGCGTTATTGTTGGAAAGCTCCAAGTTCAGGTGTGCGTGATACTTCTCAGTGATTGTAGACGACATATGCTTCGACGGGACATGTAATGCATCACGCCCCTCTTCAGTAGAGTAAAGTGGGTCATGGTGATTCCTGAAATACCACAATGCCTCAACTGGGAAATAAAGGGCTGAGTGTGGCAAGCAAACATGTGTCTGGAGATGAACATGTTGTGGTGGATGATCAGTCGTGAGCATCCATGGTGCATGGTACTATTCTTTTAAATCCTACCTCGTTGCAAGTGCTGTTTATTACAGGTGCTTAAATCTCTTTTATTGTCGCATGTGTAGTTGATTTTCTGGGTTTAAGGGAAGAAATGATGCCCTCGGTTTTAATACATTAAACTTCTCTAGGTAGAATAGTTTTTCGAGCCTTCTTGTGTAGAGCATGTTGTATCATTGTAGGAGAGGTTGAGATAATGTTTAATTTCTTAATGCCTGAGATGGATGGGTATTATGTAATCATGGGAATGGATTGGTTGGTGGCTTTTAAGGGCCACAACGACTGCGATGAGCAAACAATGGATTTTATGGCACACGACAGTGTAAGAAAGCTCTTTAAAGAAGAGAGGCATTAAAGGAAAGGTGCAACCAGTTTGTTGTCTCTAGAAGTAGGAACGATATTATATCAATTGGCAGTGTTGTCATTGGAATTGGTTATGGGTGTTTAGCATAGTGTTCTTCAGGTAGTGTTGTATCAGTTCATGTATGTTTTCCCAAAATAATTCGCTAGGATACCTCACCCAAGAGAAGTGGAGTTTACGATTGACCTCCTTCTGGGGACCTATGAAGGACCTCGGGACACCCAGAGAGGGGAGGGGTGAATCAGGGTGACCACATTTTCTTTTAATGTGTTGGATCTTGTTCCCACGTTGGTAGGAACATGTTGATCCTGTATGATGATTATGATCAGAATGAAAACATTCACATGCACAGAGAAGACACAACCATTTTTACTTGGTTCACCACTAAGGGCTACGTCCAAGGAGCATACGCCGACAGGTTGCCGGTCGTACCTAAATCCACTATGCTTCACTAGCTGCGGATACAAAAGTTCGGGTATAGACACTCTGTCCCAGGCACACTGCCTTTACAATTGTTCAGGGATAGCTCATTGCGTCCCTCGGGTCACTCCTGTTGACTCCCCCTGGCTCACTGCCGTTGGTGAAGTCCCACTCAGTTTATAGACGTGAAAGTCTCTTCATCATTTGCATAAGTGTGCATCCTTTGTTTTATGTAGATTCTCTATTGAAGTTTGATTCTCACCAGAAGAAGAATATCAATTTTCCTCGAATGTACTGAGTAGTCTCTCGGCTTTCGTGCAGCTCCAAACACGCTGGTGGGCTTCATCAAAACCAGGCGCGCTTCTCCAAGACAGTCGTGCAAGTCCCACTACAGCGCGCAAGTCCAAACTGGCACGCAAGTGTCATCAACACACATGCGCAACTCTTCCTTCCCCAACTACAAACTTGCGCGGTCCACTTCCTTTCTCTTCTAAACCACCTTGGGCACATAGCCAAAAACCGGCGCGCAAGCTCTACTTGCGCGACAAAACAACCACCTGCGCGACTCAACCACCTGCGCGACGAGAGCTCGAACAATCTCTCGGCCTTGAACATCGTTCAAAATGAAGAGGGGTGGTCCAGTATTTATAGGCAAACTGGACCCCCTGCGCGGCGGCGCGCAAGTCCCTCGACGGCGCGCAAGTCTTGTCTTCAATAAACTCGGTCGCGCAACTCACTGGCGCGACCCAACCAACACTTGCGTGACCTTCATTCCTTAGCCAAATTTTGATGTTCTGATCCTCAAAAACATATGGCGCGCAAGTATTTTATCCTCCAAGAGCACAGCGCGCAAGTACCTTTTCCAAAAACACTTAACTTTATTGGCCAATTTTTAGGTCCAAAATTTTGGCAAACACTGGGAAACAGCGCCACCTTCACTACTGTTTTCTGCTTGAACGGTATGATCGCTTTCTTGGTACACACCATGAACTTCCACTGAGGATGGACACCAAACACAAACCATACACCAAATCATGCTTTGAAGAACCTGGTTCCAATAATCTCCCCTTTTGGGTTTGTTGGCAATCAGAATAAATTCAATAGATCTTCAACCATGAGCAAATCCAAAACGCAAGAATCAACTCAGCCAACACTCTAAGTCTACGTGAGCAATGCTCGGTGTAGAAAACAAGAGAGAAGGCTTGAATTGGGTCTTAGTGTTTTTAAATTCTCTATGACGCCCGATGTTATCCTTATGATGCCCGATGTTATCCTTATTAAACTTCTCATCACAATCTGACACTTCTCATCACAGAAGAATTTCTTGCCTTGAATTTATTCCTTTCTCCCCCATTGACAATAAAACCAAAAACCGAAAAGTTTGTTCAACGTTCAGCTCAAGCCACACTACCCCTGGATAGTATCTCCCCCATAAACCTGCATCACAGCCATAAGCAGATAAAAACAGTTAAATCAAACGGGGAGAGGGGACTTCTGGAGCCTCCTTATGCAGTAGGAGGTGGTTGAACATCGAGGTTCAACCGATGCTTCTCGAACACAGCCGCGGACAATGGCTTGGTTAGGATATCAGCCAGTTTCTCATTAGTTTTGACATGATCCATTTTAATCACGCCCTGTTCAACCTTTTCTTTGATAAAATGATACCGTATTTCAATATGTTTTGTACGAGAATGCTGAACCGGATTCTTCGTAAGATCAATTGCACTTTTGTTATCACAATAAATCACCATTGGTTGCTTCACCTTATCACCAATATCTGTTAGCTTCTGCTTCATCCAAAGAAGTTGAGTGCATGCTTTTGTGGCGGAGATATATTCAGCTTCAGTAGTACTAAGAGAAGTACTTTCTTGTTTCTTGCTCAACTAGCCAACACATTTCTGCCCAATATAGAAAGCCCCACCACTATTGGACTTTCTATCTAAGACATCACCAGCCCAGTCAGCATCAGAAAATGCGGATAATTCACTGTCCCTGCCTGCAGTAAAAAATAACCCGAAGTTATGTGTACCTTGAATGTACCTCATGATTCTTTTTACTGCTTCCATATGTTCCTCCTTTGGATTACTCTGAAAGCGGGCCGCAAGGCATGTTGCAAAGACAATATCTGGCCTTGTCGCTGTCAGGTACAGTAGGCTTCCAATGATCCTCATGTACATGGTGGATCAGCAGAGTTCCCATCCTCGTGCTTTCCAAGTTTAGTTCCAACAGCAATCGGAGTTGACATTGGTTTGGAGTCTTGCATATTGAACTTTTTCAGCAATTCTCTTGCATATTTTTCCTGAGAAATGAAAGTGTCTTCCTTCTTTTGAATCACTTGCAACCCCAAGAAATATGTGATCTCCCCAATCATAGAAATTTCAAATTCTGATTTCATGTGGTTGGCAAATTCATCCACTGATTTCTGTCTGCAGCCACCAAAAATGATATCATCAACGTAGACAAGAACCATGAACTGATCTTTTGGAGAATTCTTCACATAGAGATTGTGATCAACTCCTCCTCTTCTTAATTCCAACTTCTTGAGATATGAATCTAGCTGTGAGTACCACGCCCGTGGTGCCTGCTTCAAACCATATAGAGCTTTCTTTAGTTTTCAGACCTTTGTTTCATCGGTACCCAAGACAAAGCCCACGGGTTGTTCAATGTAGACTTATTATTCGAGAACACCATTCAAGAATGCTGTCTTGGCATCCATTTGATATACTTTATATCCTCTTTGGAGTGCCATGGCAAGGAAAAGCCTGAATGACTTCAGTCTAGCCACTGGAGCAAAGGTTTCTTCAACATCAATGCCTTCAATCTGAGAGTATCCTTTACATACCAGTCGTGCCTTGTTTCTGATGACACTTCCATGCTCATCAAACTTATTTTTGAAGATCCATTTGGTACCAATCACATTGTGACCTTCAGGTCTCTGGACAAGATCCCATGTCTGATTCTTGTCAATTTGGTCTAATTCATCATTCATGGATTTCACCCAAGATATATCTTGTGCAGCTTCTTCGAATGAGGATGGCTCTACAACTGATAGAAATGCAGATTGCGTGGTATTCACCATCCTTCTGGTTTGAGTGGGTGCACTCCTATCCCCAATTATGTTGGATGGATCAATCTCAGCTCTTCGATTTCTCCTGCGAGGTTCAGTAGTATTCTCTTCAGCCATAGTTTCTTCTTCAGATTCTTCTTCTGAGTCAACATCATTATGTGATTGATGAGTGTTTTGAATAGCTTCCTCTATTTCTGCATTTTTAGTTTCTTCATGTTCACATTCTTCATGACTTTCTATCACATCAGCATATGACGTCCGTGAAGCATTTGTGGTTTTCTCTTCAATAATCTTAACATCATTGCTTTCCACAATCCTTCCCAAATGATTGTTGAAACATTTGTAGGCTTTGCTGTTCATTGAGTAACCGAGGAAGATTCCTTCATCTGCGTTGTCACCATATTTACCCTGATTTCCTTCTTTGTTTCTGATGAAGCACTTACTTCCAAAGACACGAAAGTATTTTAGAGAAGGCTTCCGTCCATGCCACAGTTCATATGGTGTCTTCGTATCACCCATATAAAGTCCTGTTCGATTCTGAATGTACACAGCAGCTTGAACAGCCTCTTTCCAGTAATGTCGTGGAATACGACTCTCAATCAGCATAGTTCGTGCCATGTTGTTCACCTGTCGATTCCTTCGTTCAACAACTCCATTTTGTTGTGGAGTTCTCACAGCAGCTACCTCATGTTGTATCCCAAGCTTCTCCAGATAATTTTCAAATTCAATGGACGTGTATTCTCCTCCATTGTCAGATCGCAACACTTTTATTGTTCGTCCAGTATCATTCTCGGCGATTCGCCGATATGTTTTCATGCAGTCAAGGACTTGTCTTTTCCTGTGAATGACCATCACACATGCCATTCTACTGTAATCATCAATGAAAAGGACAAAGATCATTTCTCCATGTGTTCCTGCAACATTTATTGGACCACAAACATCTGTATGAATCAGATCAAGAAGGTGAGATTCCCTTTTCTTCTTTGGCCGATATGAACTGCAGACCAGCTTCCCACGAATACAAGCATCACACGATTTTTCACGCTCACGCTTCAGGTTGGGAATGTCCATGACAATTCTCAATTTTGATATTTTCTCCATGTCTTGTTGATTGATGTGTCCCAATCTCCGATGCCACAGATTGTTTTCTTCTTCAACAGTCATGTAACATACATTTTCTTCACTATCAACATGATACAAGTTTTCTTCTGTTCTGCATCCCTTCATGAGAGAATTGCCAGTTTTTCCCTTGATAGTGCAGCCTTTCTGATTAAAAGTAACAACAAGTCCTGAGTCACAATGTTGACTCACGCTGAGGAGATTATGACGTAGGCCATATATGTAAAGGACTTCAGTATTCTTTAGTTCTCCATTAGCTAATTTGGTACTTCCACTCCCTTTGATTTTCAGAGCCCCATAATTACCAAATCTTACTGTACCATCAACATTATTTATGATATTTGTTAGTAGGCCGGAATTACCTGTCATATGAGATGAACAAACTCTATCTAGAATCTAGGCACTGTTGTTCTTTGTAGCTTTGAGGGCTACCTCTGCAAGGTTTGATTTCTCAATCATCCTCCTTTCCTTCCATGAGACATTAGATTGAGTAAATAGAACTGATGGCCTTTCAACTATCTCTTCCGCAAACCCAGGTTCTTCATAGTCAAAGTCTTCTTTAAGAGGTGAGAATCTGTTTGAAAGAGAAACATTGTCTTGCTGACGAGACTTGACATGTCTGGAACTTCTATATGAGGTGTCAATGTCCCTTCTCTGCCTGCAATTAATGGCCTTATGACCAATGTTAGAACAATGAAAACAATATCCATAGAAATTATTTCTTCTATAAGTATTAGGATATGAAATTTTTCTCCTTTGTTGAGCATCTATATCTTCTCCATTCAGATAGCTTCTTGCCTCTTAACAATAAGACATGGTATGGCCCAGATAGCCACAGAACTGACACTTCATGAGAAGAAATGACTTCTCACTTGAATTTCTCCTTATAGCTTCTTCCTTGGGAGAATAGTAAGACTATCTGCCATTTTTGAAACTTTGAGGATACTTTTCAGGTTTCCTTTTAGTTTGGATTGAGGGTTCCCTTTTCAGCACTCTAGGTAACATTTCAACATGTTCAACATTCATCTTATCTTTCTTTTGGATCTTTGCACTTCCAGCAGCTGATGACTCAGCCTCACAGCCAATTCCACTCTTTCCCATGCAAGCGGGTCTTTGATCACTCAAGATTTTTCCAACCCCATCTGAACCACACTTGGCTCTTGCTAGTAATTTTGTATCTGAGAATCGTCCAAACTATATTTTGTTCCTTGATTCTTTTGGAACTGATTCAGTCTCCATTTTACTCCTTAGAGTAACTACTTCCTCCTCAAGACCCTCAGCAGTCTTGGATTTTTCATCCAGTCTGGATGTGAGGTCATTGATGACCTTTGCCTGCTCTTCAATTCTCAGCTTCAGATCTACTAAATCATCATTGCTTTCAATTATTTTAGATTGTACCTTCACAAATTCTTCCAGTCATTCAATTTCAGCTTCTAGTTGATCAACATATTCAGTTGATTCTTCCACAATTGATTTCCACTTATTGAAGCTCTTACATTTAATCTTATGCTTACTAACCACATCCTTAAGTTGCATCTCAGGATCTACACAAGTTCTCAGTTGTTTTTCTCCTTCAGTATCTTCTGGATTTTCAACAGTGGCCATCATAGAAGCATGGTTCCCAGTTTTGAATTCTGGTTCTTCTTCATCACAGAATTCATTATCATCTTCTTCCTCTTCACAAACAAAACTCTTCCTTTTCATTTTCTTACCAGATTTGAAGTCTCCCTTTTTGAAGAACCTTCCATGAGGCTTCTTGAAGTTTTCATCCTCACTATCTTCATCATTGATCATTTTTAAACACTGAGAAGCATTGTGCCCAACTTTTCCACAAGGGAAACACGCGAGAGGTAACTTCCCTTTGAATTTCCCTTTCCCCTTCTGGAACTTCTTTGCAATGAGAGAAAGAATTTCTTTTTCTCCGTCATCTTCACCGCTACTATCCTTTGATATTTTCAGTTTATCCATGGCCTTGAATGCCATTTCCTTGCTCACCCAAGTCGTAGCATCTTCAGGTTTGACTCTCATTTCATATGCTACCAAACTGCTCAGTAGATCATCTAAAGAAAGTTTGGAAAGATCTTTTTCCTCAAGGTATGACACCTTCGCATTATAAAGAGGTGGAAGTCTTCTCAATATTTTCTTTACAATATCAATGTCTTTGATTTCTTTGCCTAGACCCCAAATAGCTCCAACCACTTCGGTAATTCGATTGAAGAAGGAGTCTGCATTCTCGTCTGGATGCATCTTCAGATCATCAAACCGATTGTGCAGCACTTGTAGTTTCGCCTCCTTCACTTTGCTATCACCTTCATAAATATTCTCAAGTTTATCCCATATGGATTTTGCTAAGGTGAAATTCATCACATTTAGGTAGATCTGATCAGAAAGGGCTGCAGTGAGAGCATTCTGTGCTTTAGAATCTGTATCAAGAAGTTTCCTGTCTGTTTCAGTCATAGCCAGACATGTTGGATCAGTGACATGTATTCCTTGCACAGTAGAAAAAGGAACTTCCATTCCAAGAGATCTTAGATGAGACCTCATTCTGTTCTTCCAGATCTGGAAATTGCTTCCATCGAAGTGAGGGACTCCCCTGTCATTGACTGCGTTTTCCATGACGAAGAGGGTCAGATTCAACACCAGCAACATTTACCCTCTGATACCACTTGAAGGACCCCGGGAAACCCTGAGATGGGAGGGGTGAATCAGGGTGACCACATTTTCTTTTAATGTGTTGGATATTTTACCCACATTGGTAGGAACTTGTTGATCATGTATGATGATTATGATCAGAATGAAAACATTCACATGCACAGAGAAGACACATCCATTTTTACTTGGTTCACCACTAAGGGCTACGTCCAAGGAGCATACGCCGACAGGTTTCCGGTCGTACCTAAATCCACTATGCTTCACTAGCTGTGGATACAAAAGTTCGGGTATAGACACTCTGTCCCAGGCACACTGCCTTTACAATTGTTCAGGGATAGCTCACTGCGTCCCTCGGGTCACTCCCGTTGACTCCCCCTGGCTCACTGTCGTTGGTGAAGTCCCACTCCGTTTATAGACGTGAAGGTCTCTTCATCATTTGCATAATTGTGCATCCTTTTTTGTATGTAGATGCTCTATTGAAGTTCGATTCTCACCAGATGAAGAATATCACTTTTCCCCGAATGTACTGAGTAGTCTCTCGGCTTTCGTGCAGCTCCAAACACGCTGGTGGGCATCATCAAAACCAGGCGCGCTACTCCAAGACAGTCGCGCAAGTCCCACTATTGAGCGCAAGTCCAAACTGGCGCGCAAGTGTCATCAACACACATGCGTGACTCCTCTTTCCCCAACTACAAACTTGCGCGGTCCACTTCGTTTCTCTTCTAAACCACCTTGGGCACACAGCCAAAAACCGGTGCGCAATCTCTACTTGCGCGACAAAACAACCACCTATGCGACTCAATCACCTGCGCGACGAGATCTCGAACAATCTCTCGGCCTTGAACTTCGTTCGAAATGAGGAGGGGTGGTCCAGTATTTATAGGCAAACTGGACCCCCTGCGCGGCAGCGCGCAAGTCCCTCGACGGCGCGCAAGTCTTGTCTTCAATAAACTCTGTCGCGCAACTCACTTGCGCGACCCAACCAACACTTGCGTGACCTTCTTTACTTAGCCAAATTTTGATGTTCTGATCCTCAAAAACATATGGCGCGCAAGTATTTTATCCTCCAAGAGCACAGCGCGCAAGTACCTTTGCCAAAAACACTTAACTTTATTCGCCGATTTTTAGGTCCAAAAATTTGGCAAACACTGGGAAACAGCGCCACCTTCACTACTGTTTTCTGCTTGAACGGTATGATCGCTTTGTTGGTACACACCCTGAACTTCCACTGATGATTGACAACAAACACAAACCATACACCAAATCATGCTTTGAAGAACCTGGTTCCAACAACCTATCCTATCTCGCTTTTGTCTAATTGGATATCCCCTTCTGAATTACGGGAATTAAATGTCCAGTTGGAATAGTTTAGAAAACAAAGGCTTTATCAGGCATAGCATGTCCCCGTGGGCATCACCGGTGTTGTTTGTGAAAAGGCGGATGGAACATTGATGCTCTGTGTTGATTATCGTAGAGTTATCCAAGTTATGATAAAGAAATGATATCCACTTCCACGAATTGTTGATTTGTTCAACCAGTTGATGGGAGCTCAATGGTTTTCCAAGATCTACCTGAGGTCGGAATATCATCAATTGTGGTTGATTAAGGATAATATTTCTAAAATATATTTTAGATCTAGACATCACCATTATGAAAATTTTGTTATTCCATTTGGTCTATTAAATGTTCCTGCAATGTTTATAGCATTGATGAATTTGACATTTCAAAGATATCTGGATTCATTTTTGGTGCTATTTGTAGATGATATTCTGGTGTAATCAAAGACATGGGCGGAGAATGAACAACACTTGGAGACAATGCTAGGGATCTTGAGGGATCATTAGTTGTATGCCAAATTGTCAAAGTGTGATTTTGGATATAGGACGTTCTTTTTCTTGGCCTTGTGATTTCTGTAAGAAGATTTTCAGTGGATCCAGAAAATATAGAGGCTGCTATCTCGTGGCAACAACCAAATAATGTGTTTGAGATAAAAAGTTTCGATGGTCTTTTTGTGTATTATTGGTGTTTTATTAACGATTTTTCACGTTTGGCTTCACTGATGACAGATTTGAAAAGAAAGAATGTTCCATTCTAATGGAATGAATAGTGCCGATAGTGTTTCAAAGAGCTAAAGGGTCACCTTACATTAGCACTAACCATGGTTTTTATAGATCTAGGAAAAGGGTCTATGGTGTATTGTGATGCATCAGGATTAGGATTGGGGTGAGTTCTCTTGCAAGTGAGTCATATAATTGCATATGGAACATGACATATGAGAGTTCCTGAGAGGAACTACCCACTCATGATTTGGAATTGGCAGGAGGTGTGCAAGCTTTGGAAGTGTGGCATCATTATCTCATCGGTGAGAAATTCATGGTATATACAGATCAGAAGAGCATGAAGAAAATTTTCTCACAAAGGGATTTGATCTTGAGGCAAAGGGGATGGATGGAATATCTTCATATGATTGATTTTGACTTAATTTACCCACTAGGTATGGGAAATTTCGTGGAAGATTCATTAATTAGAAAATCATATGCTCAGGTGATGAAATAGGAATCGAACCAGTGGCCGTTGATATTGGTTATAGCTGATATATAGTTGGAATGTGAGGATCAGGGTGATAGAGTAGTTTTCATTATGGTTTTGTTAATTTTTTACTTCGAGATCTTGGTTAAAAAGGAACATATATCTGATTCTGAGTGTGTGACCATGGGGCCAAGACTCAATGGTGGGGAGACCATTTTTGGTTGGAAACTGAATGGAGATTCAGTTTTGTGTTTCTGGAATTGGATGGTTCTACCAGTTTCTTGTTAGGTGGATCTTCTTAGGGTGTAGCATCATTCCAGTTGAGTTGTTCATCCTAGAATTCAGAAAATGTATAATGTATTGAAAGCACAGTTATGGTGGGATGGAATGAAAAGAATAGTGTGTGAGTTTGTTTTGGGATGCTTGACTTGTCAGCAGGTCAAGGTAGAGCATCAGAGGCCAACAGGAACGTAGCTGTCTTTACTAATCCCTATTTGGATGTGGGAGAAAATACCAATGGTATTTCTCATAGGTCTCCCAAGAACGGTCAGAAAGCATGATGCCATTTGGGTGATAGTGGATCAAATAAATAATTCTTCCCATTTCATTCCAATTCGTGAATCTCATAGGGTGGAGGATCTATCCAAAATCTATATCCGGGAGGTGGTAAAGAGGCATGGTGTTCCAGTTTCGACTGTATCCGATAGAAATCCTAGGTTTACATCTCGTTTCTGTAAATCCTTACAGCATGCCCTTGGAACTAAGTTGACCATGAGTACGGCATATCACCCTCAGACGGATGGTCAATCCAAGTGGATGATATAAACTCTGGAGAATTTGTTGTAGGATTGTGTTATGGATTTTTGTGGCACATGGGAGGAGAACTTTTCATTAGTTGAGTTCTCGTACATTAACAGTTATCAGGAATCCATACATATGGATACATTTGAAGGGTTGTATGTCGACCCTCTCATTCATCAATATATTTGGTGGAAACAGGTGAGTCCTCGATGGTTGGACTGATCCTTGTCCAGGAGACTATAGAGAATATCAAGATGATCATGAAGAGAATAGAGGCAGCTCAGAGTCGTCAGAAATCGTATTCGGAACATTTTCGACGACCGTTTTCATACGAGGTGATTGATCATATTTTCATGAGGATCTCCGCTATTTTGAGACATAGTTGGTTTTGTATGTAGGGAAAGTTATCTCCAAGGTATATTGGACCTTTTGAGATTATTGAGTGGTTTGGCGAGGTGAGTTATCATTTTGATTTTACACCCAGGTTCGGTGCGGTGCACAATGTGTTTCATGTTTCACAGTTGAAGGAGTATCATCTAGATTGTGACCATGTGATTTTATGGGATCATGTTAGACAAGAATCAGAAGCTTCATTGGTGTATGTTCCTATCTGTGTTGTTGACAATAAAGAGAAAGTCTTGCGTGGTAACAGAATCGTATTTGTTCATGTTTTTGGCCTCATGGACAGATTCAAGAGGAGACATGGGAGCGGGAGAAAGAGATGATCAAGTAGTGGCCCATTATCTTTCAGCAAAGGGCGAGTTCACTACTTTTAGAGGATAGAAAGTATAGTGGTGCGGAGAATTTAGTACCCCTAGTTTGTGGTATGTGGCCTTTTTTATGCATTTTTTATGTGTTTAAAGTCCATGGGATGATTTGGGAAGAGTTTGGATATATTGGAATGGTTTTGAATGAGTTTGGAGGCTTTCCCTAGAGAGAATGGTTGTGCACGGTTAGTGGAAAATGTGTGGATGCTCTAAGAAACTGTGAAGGGGGTGATATTATGCTTCACGTGGCCTATGCATTGTTTTCTTAACTGTGACAGGAAATCATGTAGACCCTTGATTTCGAAGAAGTAGAACACGCATAGTTAACGCATGATTTGCGAAACCGTGCTGGTTAACCATGAAACCACATAAAAGAGGATTTTAAAACACAATTTTACTCGGAATTGAGTCATTCCTCTGCAAATTATCTTCCACTTGAGCCTCACTTGGGATTTTGGGCCCTCAGGGATTGAAGGTGATTATCCACTGATTCTTGAAGTGATTCAATGGGATTTAATTGTGGTTTTAATGTGGTTTCTCATGGGTAAGTCTCTCCTCCTAGTTTTCTTGTTGGTTCCTCTAGATCCACATCTCCCTCTTTCTTGGTTTTCTATATCTACACCACTTGTTTGTATATCTAGGGAAGTGGTTTCCTTGGATGATGATTTTACGGCTAGTGATGGTTAGGGAAGGGGATCTAGAGAGGTTTTAGTGGTGTGTTCTCTAGATTTTAGGTGTGGTGCTTGTGAATCAATTTCATTGGAACCCTAATGGTAGGTGTCTTCTCTCTTGACTCCATTTGTTTAGAACTACTGGTGTTTTATAACTAATAACTTTTTTTCTTTAAATTAAGTGTGTTTGTTGAGAAAAATTGGTTATAAATCCATTTGGTGATGTTTTGGGGATTTTTGGGGAAATGGGGGTTTTATGGTGAATTGCTATTGATGGGGATATTAAAATGGGTTGTTGAGATTGATTTGGGAAAATAGTTGATGGAAAATGGTTTTCAATAATGTTGTTTTTTTATTGAAATGCGGTTTGGCCTGGAAAAAGGTATTGAATAAATGGATGATTTATTAATGTGTCTTGGTATGTTATTGAATTGGTTTATTTCATGTTGGTGTGACCTTTGTGGGTCATATTCTTGTTTACATCTTGATGGGAATGTTGTGTGGAAGTGGCGAGAAGTACCACTATAAAAATGTGATGGATAGTGGATGGAAGGGCCCCCATAAAATGAATAGTGGATGGGAAGAGCCACTAATTGTGAATTGGTGAATGGGATGTATGGAAGATCCTCAATTTGGTTGTTGTTGGGAAGTACCACTAGGTGTGAAACGGTGAACAGGTTGGACGGAAGCTCCACTATTTGGATGTTTTGGTTATTTTTTGTGCATTGCATTGCAAGTTGGAAATTGTTTTTCTAGCATGTGAATGATTAAATGGTGTGTGGCTTGTTTGGTTGGACTTCCCTTGGTTTCTTGGTTTGGGTGTGATGGCTTGGTAAGGGCATGTTTTTCTATTGGAAATGGTTGTACTTGTTATTATTCTATTTAAATTGTTTTATTTAATGGTGATAACAGTTTTATCCTAGTGGCGTGTGTAGAGAGGTTATTTGGGGAAAACCTACTAAGTTTTATTACTCACCCCCAACTTTGGCACTTTGGTGTCATTGCAGATGTTGTGTACCCTGATGTGGGCAAATGTAAGGAATCACCCTCCTCTAGTGGTGCGTCGTGATGTCTAGGTGGAGCTTGGAGCTTGGAGATTGGTGTAGAGATATGGTGGTATCATGGAACATGGTGAATTATTGTTTGGTATTCCACATATGTATATGATATTGTTTTGTTTTTTGGTTTTTGGATGTATTGTGGAACATTTGGTTGTATTTTGGGAATTCATGTTGGAATGTTTTATTGAAATGCATCATATAGTTGTGGTTAATTGATGGTTTTGTTGGTTTTGTATTAAGGGAAAATTGTTCCCCAATTTGATCTTGAAGACCTCGACATTTATTTACTACCTTTGGCATCTTGGTAACGTCACTTAAGGCCATGTATCCCTCACCACCTCCTCAATCCAACGAGGTAGGGTCGGTGTGTTACAAAACAAAAACTGTGTCATTCTCTCAAGGAATCCTCGGAAAACCAGTCATGATGTCCAGTGCAACTTCATAACACTTCCACTCAAGAATGGGTAACTAGTATACCTACTAGTCGCTAATGCTCCTCCTTTACATGCTGGCAAGAGGAAAACCTCATGACGAAACCAAAAAAGTCTCTCTTTATACCCGGCCATCATTACTGACGGTGTATATCATGATACATATTCGTGAGGCCAGGATGAACTTCCAAAAATGAGGAATGAAAGTACCATATAAGCTCCTAGAGTATGTCTACTGGCACCTATATGCACCGCTAGAAACCAAGATCTCATCCTCGCCTATGGTCCATTCAGGAATAGGGTCCTCTCCAGATACACTTTCCCGTAAGACTAGGCATTCAGAATATGATAGCTTCCTCATTCATACCGAATCCAAAAGAGTAGAGGTAATATCTATATATGAAACAAAAGTCTTCCCCAGATTTTCATGATCCTCCAAATGTATCTCAATGAACAGATCCGTAAGCTGCAACTCAGTACTAGCCTCTAAAACTGCCTAGATCTAAGTCCACTTACTCAACGCTTCAGCCACCGCATTTACCTTCCCAGGCATATAGGAAACCTCAATGTCAATGGATTGTAGGTACTCAAACCAACTCTGCTACCTCAAATTCAGATCACGATGATTGAAGATCTACATTGGACTCTTGTGTTCGGTGAAAACCAAAAAGTGCTCTCCTAGAAGATAATGTATCCAGTAGTGTTGGGAATGAACAAAAAATGCCAACTCTAGATTGTGAGTCAGGTAATTCCTCTCATGTGTCCTCAACTTCCAAGACCCGTACGCAACGACTTCATCTCCCTGCATAAGCACAACTCTTAGACCGATACCTGATGCATCACAGTAAATAGTTTAACTCTTTCCCAGCTCTGAAAAAACAAGAATTGGTGCTGAAGTCAACCACCCTTTCAGTTCCTGAAAGGATATCTCACAAGAATCTGACCATAAGAACATCACACTCTTCTTAGTCAGACCTGTCAGTGATGCTTCCAAATTTTAAAAGAATGTATGAAATGTCTGTAGTATCCATCCATACCTAGAAAGCTTCGAACCTCAGAGATGTTCTTCGGCTGCTCCCAGGAAACTACAACTCTATCTTTCTCTGGGTCTATTGATACTCCTTCCTATGAGATAACATGTCTTAGGAAGTGAATCCATTCCAACAAAAAGTGGTACTTTGAGAGCATAGCATATAACTGATGCTCCCTCAGGGTACTAAAAATGATATCAAGATGGTAATCATGGACATGTCGAGTATGAGAGTACACCAAGATGTCGTCTATGAAAACCACCATGAAGGAATCCAAGTATGGATGGAACACTCAGTTCATTAGTGCCATGAAAACTGTAGGCACATTTGTGAGACCGAACGACATTACAATATACTAGTATAGACCATACCTAGTATAGGGGGTTTTGAGAGGTATATATGTTGTTTTACTGTGAAACTGATGATAAATAGATCTCAAGTCAATCATTGAGAACACATGCACACCTCGAAGTTGATAAAAGTGATAATAAATCCTTAGCAAGGGATATCAGTTCTTCACCGTCAACTAGTTCAACTTACGATTATCCCCACAAAGTTTGAGGGTACCATCCACCTTCTTTGAAAATAGGACAGGCGAACCCCATGGAGAAGTACTCGGTCGGATGAAACCCTTGTCCTACAACTCCTCCAACAGTTTCTTGATCTCCTGCAGCTCTGGTGTAGCCATCCTATAAGGATGAATGTACACTGGTGCCGCTCATTTCAAAAGCTCAATAGAAAAGTCTACGTCACGCTTCAGAGGAAAACCTAAAATGACTTCTAGAAAGACATCTCTGAAATAGTCCACCACCAGAGGAATGTCTAACTGTGAAGTCCCATGGTCATATAGATATAAACTAGTGATATGGGCTATAACTCCTCCCAACCCACGATGCTCTAGACCCGCTCTGCTCTCCTGGACATTGCACTCACCCCTATGAAGAGAGGATCCACCCTCAAGTGATATGAAACTCACCATCTGGCAATAACCATCAAAAAATACTTGGAAGGGAACATTCCAGTCCATTTTGATAATGACATCATAGCATGTCCTCTCTATGACATAGAGGATCCAGAAAATTTGACACCCACCAACAACTAAAGGGCGCTCAATGAACCGATGTACACTAGTTGTTCTAGTACCCAATGTATTGTCTAGTGTCAAGATATCAGTAGACAAAAATATTCAGAGACCAAGGCTATCAACAACAACCATTATTATAATGCAATTAAAAGCTCCTATATCAAAAATGGAAAAAGATAAAACAGAGGATAATATGATCATACCTTGAACTGTGGATGGTCTGAGATCCTGCTTCTACTAGGTCTGCTCCAATACAATAGTCTAGCCCCGTGCCATGGCCCTATGACCCTGCATGGCCACTCTAAGTAGATCCACCCTGATGCCACTGAAAACAAGGTAATTGGACACCACAACCATGACCTCCACCTCAGACTGAGAATCTATAAGAACTCTAGTTCCCAGAATGGTGAGGACCTGGTGGTGCTGCTCCTAAATAAGGAATCATAGAAGAACCCCTGTCTCCATCTTCTAGTAAAATTAATTGACAAAAAAGTTTAAGATGACCCATCTTGCTGCATGATCGGAACTCCATAGGGTATCTCAGGCAATATGGCCTCATATCCATGCTTCTCCCACACTGGTAGCACACCACCTTGATACCGGAAGATGCATCTGACCTGCTTTGATCTCATCGTGAATGCTCCCTGCAACGCTTCCAGCTATTTGCTAGTGGAGTGCTAACTCTGGATGATGAACTACCCTAGCTAACAGCCCTAGAATCCCTTAGATTATGCTCTGTAATTAGCGCCTAGTTGGCGATATAGGATATCAAAGTCAACCAAAAGATGTTCACCTGAGATATGATGCCATGCCTTAGACCATCCTCAAACTTTTTTGTAAGGAACAAATCATCACCTCCTCGAATAGGCATGATATGTTACAGCTCTGTGAAGTGAGAGGAATACTCCATAACATAAAGAGTACCCTACTCCAGACTCCTGAACTCTCGGGCTCAATCAGCCCTCAAGGTCTCCAAATAGTATTAATCATAGAAGATGCACCGAAAATCTTGCAAGACATATTCTGCTGGTGTCCCACCTCTGAGATCACATCCTACCACCTCCTGGTGAAGTCTCAGAGAATTTCGGTAGAGAACTTCACCCTCTTCCTTGGAGGTATCTCCCGATGCTTGAAAATCATCAGTGTGTATTCTAGCCATGACTCTACAGCCTGAGGTCCTACATCCCCTAAGAAAGTAAGATGATGCTGCTGCTAGAAGACCCGCGTCAAATCATCCATCGATGGGGGAGGAGGCAATGCTCCATGAAAGTTCTCCATTATCCTCAAAACACCTCCTTGAACTGTTCATTAGCACTAATGTCAGGTATAACGGTTTGTGCCATGTCTGGCACAATGGTAGGATATGGAGGTAGTCAATCATCAGCCTTGTACAGTGTGAGATCCCCATCTGGAAACTGGCACACAACCGTAGGACGTTTAAGTGGCATTAATCTGAAAGTTCAAGCACACCATAGATTATGATTATCAAGGACTAAAAACAAGGAGTGCAAGAAGGGAACTTGAAAAAGAAAGAGGTCAAGTTTTACAGAACATTACTACACGGTGGGTACATTTCCTACACAGTGTGTTCCCTAAAGCCATTTACATGTGCGTGTACCCCTACCTATACTGCTTGTGCAACACCCCAAACAAAAGGCATGTTCTAATAACACATAGTATGTACCTAAATCATCATTCCCTACTCGAGCCCTTATATAGTGTTCTTCCACACTGCACTCCTAAGGAAAAACAACATGGTGTGTTCTAGACGGACACGACATGTACTCAACCCATTTTACCTGGACCGTGTTGTTAGTGACATGGCATATGTACCCAGATTACACTACATGGAATGTTCGAAACTTACAAGGCATGTACTAAGATGTACTAACTGACCATGTGGTTAGATACACGGACGACTACATGGATGACACTACAAGGAGTGTTCAAGATGGACACAACATGTACGAAAAACGATAACACAGACCCGTGTTGTTTTTGACATGTCTAGGTACCTTTGTCAGACTACACATCGTGTTCAATGTGGATACTGTTAGGATTCCGGGGCGTGCAGCGGAAACCGATGGGCCGTGGATTTTAAAATTTTCGTCGACGCAACGACGGTACTTGTCGTCGCCGACGATCCGAGCCCCGGAGAGGTCCGAGGATCTCGTGTAAATTATTAAGAGCACAAAAATAAAAGGGAAACGTACCCGTTTCAAATCCGAAGGCGCGGTCGACTGCTACTAGCCGATGGCGATCGTCGCTTGAAGGATCCAAAGCAGGATCCCTCTAGATCATCCACACGCGCTCCAAAAATCTGCGAGAACACAGATCGTCGAACTCCGAGTGCTAGCGCGGCGATTCAACGATATCTTCGACGTCCCGTCGATCACCACATCAACGATCTTGCGATGGGTGAGGAGAAACTTGATCCGATCTCTTGGATCTTTAGCTTCTCTCTCTAGGAAGCGGGAGGAGAGAGGAGCTCTGGCCAAACATGGCATGAATAGTCTTTTCGCATGAGCCCCTCTCCTCTATATATATAGTGGATTTTGGAGATTACCTGGTTGGGTTCCCTGGCCCCGGTTAATTCCACGTCCACTAAATAAATAACTATGACGAAATAAAACTGCATCAATATTATTTATTTATTTTATCACATACTTGTAATATGTAAAATATATTACGTGATAAAATCTGAGCCTTTTAACTCGACTCTCTATCCCGCTTAATATTAAACAAACCTTGAGTATTAAAATAATATTCCTTTGATTAATATTTTATCGTATTTACTGAACTCGTAAATACATTAAATAAATTCAATCCCAAATATTCGTAACTTGAATATTAATGAATTTATTTAATTCCGTTGGTGATTGACAACTTGGACAACGTTTGGACCCCGTGGCGGGGCCCACTATGTCCATATACCTATTCAACTGAATAGGTGCGGATTCTTGAATACGCTATTGTGTGTGACCCTCTAGGCCCTTATCTCGATAGTAGTGAATAAAATTCACAGACCAAGAGCAAGGTCTAGCAACCCGTCATGGCCCCTAAAGAGATCAGGATAGTCATAGCAACGACTACCATCCTATAAACACTGACTGTGTACTGTAGTCTCTTTGTCAATAAATATCTCATAAAGCAGGACGCACTATTGTGTGATCGTCCTTATATTGCTTTATTATTTGTTGATCTAACCGTATAGATTTTCCTTTCTACTACTTTGGCCAAAGACTTATGGAGGCGGCACCATCCTGATCAACCAGGCCTGAGATATACAACTTCCTAAACTTGTAAGCAACAAATCCTTTCTTGAACATTCAACCAACGTCATACCATCAACGACGCACCCAACACAAACTACCTCGCCATGACATTACTGCCATGGTTTTCGCCTTGCATCATAGTACGTAATTAAGTGATATACATTGGTAATGATCTCAAGTCAGGAGACCAATACACATGTCCGTAGATAGGAACAACCAATGACACCCAAAACATGTGGTGTTCCTATTGGCGGGTCTGTCCTCATGATCTCACTACTAGAGATCACCAAGTGCGAACTTCATGAGAAGAAGTCTCAATGCTTATGAGCCCCCAGCATCTGATAGTCAGACATCTACTGTGTCCAGTCAGTAAGATGTATCTAGACTATAGAACATATCTTTAAGATCAATGTCATTGTATCTTGAGGTTCTCATTATAGCCTGGGATCTGCTATAACCTCTCGACACGACAACTGATCTTTGGACATTACCATTATTATAGTGGACGCAGAAAAGTCTACACTATAATGGTAAGAAATCTTCATGCATATCTAACTGTACACATGATACGGTAATTAAAGGTACTAAATAGTTGGGTCTAGGGCACCCACTATTTCAACACTCCCACTTGCACTAGAGCCAACTTGCTGAATAAACTTGTTAGCTACTCACATGATAAATACCATGCTTCTGCAGAGTAATGGCTTTAACTGCTGGGCCTGCCACATTTTTACTGTGTGGCATATCTGCTATATTCAACCTCATCGACTTGAGTAAAACTTCTCAAGATAATGTGTCCCCGAGTAGATTACTTTTGTCCATTGTCATAACTTGACAACTTGGCTAGTAATAATATCACAATTCTCATTATGATAATAATTTTCTCACTAGGTGTGAATCCAAGAACTAGAACAAATCGTTGCAATTTATAACTGCTTCTTAGCTGCCTTAGAAGTTGCAACGTACTCGGTATTTGTAGGTACGGCTACCACAAGCTTTTATGAGCTTGACTCACTCATCTCCTTTACCTAACTGCGATACTAGATCAAATTGATCTAAGGATTCCTAGTTTGTGTCCCACCATGACTAGTATACCTTCCTCTCCATATTCCAGGTACATATCATTTGTAGTTACCAATGTGCAATATGATAGTTCTGACTGCATCACCTGCAGTGCTCCTGGAGTTAATTGATATCTTCCTATAATAGAATATATCCTGACAGTATCAATTATCGTACATAATATGGAATATGTGATTGATCCATCGCTAAAGCATATGGTATCAATCCACAACTATAATCTCTACACATGCTCTGAACATGTTAACCTGGAGAGATTAAGCCATGTGACATAGGCAACAATTCTGAACATGAATTGTTCTGACTTGTATTTATCAATAAAATTTCACTATATGTACGATTGACTTGGACCAAGCAACCTTTGAATCTACCTTAGTGGATCTTGTTCCCTAGAATATAAGTTGCTTCTTGATGTCAATCATTGGAGAATTTCTTTTAACCTAATCTCATCTAACTGTGAGAACAAAATCTGTTTTCCATATGTTACCGAACATATTTCACTTGGAAAACATTGGCGCTCCCACTAACCTTTTGTAGACACAAGGCAAAGATTCATTTATAATTAATGCTCTAAGATCTTGTTGCTAACTTTAATCCAGAATTGGATTTCAGTAACTATCAACCATTATTGGCATCATTTGATGTCATCATCTCTTTCTGGTTGCATCGTATAAACACCTTCCATGAAAGATGATCTTGACATCCAATGACCAATATCATGATCATAGAAGTTCAGCTATGACAAGTAAAATTCTAATGGATTTAGGCGTACTGACATGGTATAACCAATCGAGCCTTATTGGTACCATACTTGTACCATCCATGTATCATTTAATTTGAATACCCACCGCAGTATTCAATCTATAAGCCCCTTTGCAATTTGATACACGGAATCCATTATTGAATTTTAGTTGATCTTGTCAATCTTAGCTTGTTGCCATATACTACTTACTTGTAGGATTTATTATTCTTAATGAATAATATATCACCGGCCGCTGTGAATATAAAACCTTCATCATGGTTCCTTTCTTCCTACGCAGTATGTGTCTCTAGAACATGCCTATTCAACATGTATTTATGGAACTTGTTCTATATGCCAACCAATTGTGCATCTTGAGCATTATCGAAGTCCAAGTCAATTTAGCTCCCACTATCTCTAATAGAAATGTTCACCTTTATATAGAAGTGTAGTCTAATACTTGACTACATCTTTTCTATCTTAGGGAACTATGTAATATCCTAAGCAACTATTAGGATAATTACTTTAGATGCACATCGTGTTTAACTTGATGCATGTTTGTTTAATTCTTAACAAACACTTTGCATCTAAACACGTCCTATGCCATAATGGTTTTTCCATCATAGTATGACTCGTATGATATCCATTTTTCATTTTAGTTGGCATATTGGTTATGTGATTACGCTGTTATTTGCAAATCACATTTTGAAAAAGATAGAAGTTTCCGCAAGTTGCAACATTGATATAACTTACATCATAACATATGCGTTTAGGAATTGCTCCATGCTACATGTTTGTTGATGAATGTTAATATGTAAGACTCATCATCGATCCTCCTCATGAACATCAATACAGTGATTTAGATAAGGTAACATGCGTTTAGGAATTACTCCACGCTACATTATCATGATCGATGATTGCTTGGTCAAGATATTCTTTGGCCTGCCGATCTAAGGCAACTCATATCTTCTGACCAAAATTATACTTCATTGATACATTCCTTAATGATTTAAAGGAATTTTATGAAGTATCATTACCTCTAGCTTTCTTTTTGGAACAGTTCACACTCTCATATTGAACTAACCTCGGAAGCTTTGTGGCGTACCTTTATTTCAAAAGGTATCTTTGTCTAAACTAAAGATGTCAATTATACCATAGGTGTTTAGCTGTGCCGAGCCTAAATACCATACTGAGTATATAGTTGACGTTCGCTTTTAGTTTTACTTGACAAAGAATCACATTGCCACAACTGGGTAGGTCTTACATTTTATATTCATCATGTATTGCCAATGATTCAAATAGCAGTGAACTATTTGTTGAGTATGTAACCACAAACAACATTCATTCCAAAACATGGAATAATGTCTCATAATGTCTAAACAGGAACATGAGATAAATGTTTTTGGTTATACTCAACAACTTGTTCAATTTGAATTGATCACTTGGCGATTAGAAGTTATGTTGTTTCTCCCCGCTGACTTAGGAATCACCTTTTCTCAGCTGCTTGGAGAAGACATTATACTTCTAGTAATGTTTCTCTACTTTCATGGTTATTGTATCTCAATACAAATATGTGAAAAACATATTGTATTTCAATACCCAAGAAGTATTCGAGAAAACAATACCTTACTCTGATGAATATTAACTGAACAAGAAGCAGGTACATGCTTCCAGTATTTCAGTTTTTAAACTTCCATGAATTTATTTCATTTTGTGATGAATATAACCTCCTGTTAAATAACCAACCATTTTTCATTGAAGGGCATGACGAAGGTGCCTTTGGCGTAACTTTCCATAGGCCTTTTCGCCTTGTCATTCAATTTATTCGCCATAAGAATAGATGGTGTTATCTCCAACATTCTTATTACTCGGCGAACGTTTCCTTAACAGAAACGAAGCGCTTACTCTATACGGTTCATTTGTATCCATAAACGAAACTAGAGTAATTGAGTGTAAAAGGTATAAGAAATGGGATGGCATGAACGATTGTAAACCGTCTTTCACTTTACATACCGAGTGCATCTATCACATTCAAATCTTGCTTTACATTCTCCTTGAAAGGATCTTGGAGATGAGACTACATGTGATCATCATCTTAGTCTTGATGTAGCGACCACAACTAACATCAGAATTTGATGATAGCATTATGACCGAACCATCATATGCTTGATTCATGAGTCTCCTGTAAGCAGTTTTACACCCTTTCTTCTTAAGGTGGCTTAACAGGTTGGGACATAAGCATCTTGAATTTCTACTATAGTAGTAATGTGCGCAAGCGCCTATACTACATTCAGAAAATTCGTGCTTAGTTTAGACATTAACTTTGACTAATATTTATCGCAGTTTTATTGTGGTATTTCTTGCCATTCTCTACAAATATACTTTTGCAAATTGTACTTTTATGTGATTACCTAATCTGACATTACTGATTATTTAATCATTAAATGTATCCCACTAATTTTTTCGAATTCTAGGAACCCTCTGTACTAGAATCGGAATACTCTTGAGTATTCTAGTGGTAAGGATCCTTGAACCTCCCTCATAGTCTAAAAGATAGGGCTACGCCACTACTCGGAGGGTCCAAGGTATGCTTTCAGCTGGCCAACCGCTTTAGCCCGCGGTTCCGTGTTCTGTTGAGTGAAGTCCGAGCTTCAAAAATCATTTACTGATTTACTCAATGCTTGCCTCTAAAATTACAACAAACTAGATAAGGCTATATCCTTGTTGAAATTTTAGTTAAGTCGACCCATCACACAAATAAGAACTCCCCGGTAGTAAGAGGCACCCTCAGCTAAGGCATGAACTGGCACCTCGAACACCCGGTTTTGTTCAAACTTGAATGATGGAAGGCTATTTCTGACATAATATTTACTTTGAGGGTTTTATGTTTTCCTCTCTCGACGAATGTAATCCATTTCTATTAAACTTGTTCGGCTATGTTGTCGCGCTCACAACTGAACTTTAATAGAAAAACAAACGCCGGTTTTTTTTGCATTTTATTATCTATTATTTTATGTACTTTTCCCGCTGTTCTAAAAAAACACATAAAATAATAAATAAATGCATAAAGTTAAAACTACTACCTGACTGGTCTTGAGCATCTAAACGACCTAAGCGCATTGTACCTGAGTCGTCTACTTGACTCTTGATGCAGCTTGCCCGTTCTGTATGTCTGCTTTTTATCTGGAGCATTGCCTCATCTTGGCGAAGCCCAATTCACGTCTTCGATTACCGCCTCGCCTTGGCGTAGTCCACATGTCGTCTTGCATCGTCTTGATCAACGTGCTTCGCCTCATCGTGGCGGGGTCGACGTCGCTCGTCGTCTTCGTCCGAAGTACAAAGATACTTGCACGCAGGCGAGGGGAACTCGGGAATAAATTTACATCATATAAATTGGGCGCGCAAACCCTTATACATTTTAACCGAAAAAAGAAAGACGATGTGCAGACCGTCCATTTAATTAAATACAATCATCGCACGCAGTTTAAAATAATTAATCAAATAAATAATTTAAAAGCAGACATACATGGGTCGATGCTCAGGACCAGCAGACGGGTAAAATTAGCGCGATAAAAATTAAAATGCATAATTAAGTATGAGGATTTATTTAATTAAATTAAATGAATTAAATAATTCAAATAATTTAATTACTTATCGGTCCGTCAATTTATTTAATTTTAAAGCCAAAATTAAATTAATTTGACTTAATTCAATTTAATACTTAAATTGAATTAATTTTATTCGGGTATTAAAAATTATTTTACTACAATTAATATATTAATTATTTTAATTAATTAAATTAATTAATTATATTAATTATATTAATTATTTTAACTTAGCCCATGTTAGGGGTTACCTGCCCGCTAGTAGGACAGGGCGGTGGCCGGGAAACCTTGGCCAGGGTGCTCCCGGGAAGGGACCGCTGCGTGGTCTACCCGTGCTAGAGGCGACGCCTCTCTCAATAGTGCGCGGGAGCTGCGTACTAGGGAACCAGCTGCGTGGGTGGAAGAGAGGCAGCGGCCCGGCTGTGCGGTTCCCCGCGGTCTGCTCCGCGACGCTGCTTGCGCCGAGGCTGGTTCTGCCCGAGCGGGGTGGTCGGTCTTGTGAGGAGGCCGAAGGGGAGCGGCGCCCTGGCAGTGCACTACCAAAGCAGCCTGCATGTTGGTGCGACGTCCCGAGGGAGAGCGGGGGGGGGGGGGGGGGGCTCCGGCTTGCTGCGAAGGTAGGGTGCAGCGGCCGCATGGGGCGTTGATGGTCTGGATGAGGGCCTCGGCTCGTGCACAGAGCCTGCAGGAGGGAGGACTGGAGCGGCGTGGCGGCCCACTGGAGAGCAGCCGGGGGTTACCCGGTGGGCTACTCCTGCTCACCGAGGGTAGAGGCGGAGGGGCACGGCCGGTGCGGCCTTGGTGTGTGCTGCGGGAGCAGGCGGAGTGGGGTCCGGCGGAAGGCAGCAGCACGGTCCGGAAGTGCTGGCATGCGGGGGAGGAGGCGCTGCAGGTGGAGGCCGCCACTTAGAGGGAGTCACGCCGGCCGAAGGGGGCACCGGCCTGCTGCCCGCCAGAGGGACTCCCGGCGGTGCTACAGTGCGCCGCGCGGGAGAGGGGGTCAGCTCGGACCCCTGCTTCAAATTTTTTTTTTGCTTTTCCTCTTCCACGCGGGCTGCCACCCCTTTTTTTTCTTTTCCTCTTCCAGGCGGGCTGCCACCCCCTTTTTCTTGCTTTTCCTCTTCCACCCGGGCTGTCACCCCCCTTTTTTTTTCTTTCCTTCCTCTTCCACGCAGGAGGAGCCCCTTGGGTCTTCCTTTACATATTTTTATTTTTTTTAAAGGAAGACTTGACCTCCAAGTCCACTCCCCCTTTTTTTTATAATAGTATTTTAAATAATACATAAATTATTATAATATAATAATAATTTATTATTATTTTAATCATATAATAATAATAATTAATTATATTATTATTATTATACATATAATTATAATTATAATAATTACAATTTCTTAAAACTTGTATTATTTCCGATAAACGGAAACAATCAACAAAAATTAAAACCCGAATAAAAACACGAACACGATCCATTCTAAAAATTTCGAATGACCATATCTTGGTCGTTCAAAATCAGATTGAAATGCGGTTCAATCCGTTTTGACCGTTTTTAAACCCTCTACTTAATTTACTGCAAATAAATTTTATTTGGCTCAGAAAATTTACGCGATCCCTCTGATACCACTGTTAGGTTTCCGGGGCGCGCAGCGGAAACCGGTGGGCCGCGGATTTTAAAATTTTCGTCGACGCAACGACGGTACTTGTCGTCGCCGACGATCCGAGCGCCGGAGAGGTCCGAGGATCTCGTGTAAATTATTAAGAGCACAAAAATAAAAGGGAAACGTACCCGTTTCAAATCCGAAGGCGTGGTCGACTGCTACTAGCCGATGGCGATCGTCGCTTGAAGGATCCAAAGCAGGATCCCTCTAGATCGTCCACACGCGCTCCAAAAATCTGCGAGAACGCCGATCGTCGAACTCCGGGTGCTAGCACAGCGATTCAACGATATCTTCGACGTCTCGTCGATCACCACATCGACGATATTGCGATGGGTGAGGAGAAACTTGATCCGAGCTATTAGAACTTGAGCTTCTCTCTCTAGGATGCGGGAGGAGAGAGGAGCTCTGGCCAAACATGGCATGAAAAGTCTTTTCGCTTAGCCCCTCTCCTCTATATATATAGTGGATTTTGGAGATTACCCGGTTGGGTTCCACGGCCCCGGTTAATTCCATGTCCACTAAATAAATAACTATGATGACTTAAAACTGCGTCAATATTATTTATTTATTTTATCATATACTTGTAATATGTAAAATATATTACGTGATAAAATCTGAGCCTTTTAACTCAACTCTCTATCCCGCTTAATATTAAATAAACCTTGAGTATTAAAATAATATTCGTTTGATTAATATTCTCTCGTATTTACTGAACTCGTAAATACATTAAATAAATTCAATCCCAAATATTCGTAACTGAATATTAATGAATTTATTTAATTCTGTTGGTGATTGACAACTTGGAAAACGTTTGGACCCCGTGGCGGGGCCCACTATGTCCATATACCTATTCAACTGAATAGGTGCGGATTCTTGAATACGCTATTTTGTGTAACCCTTTAGGCCCTTATCTCGATAGTAGTGAATAAAATTCACAGACCAAGAGCGGGGTCTAGCAACCCGTCATGGCCCCTAAAGAGATAAGGATAGTCATAGCAACGACTACCATCCTACAAACACTGACTGTGTACTGTAGTCTCTTTGTCAATAAATATCTCATAAAGCAGGACGCACTCTTGTGTCATCGTCCTTATATTGCTTTATTATTTGTTGATCTAACCGGATAGATTTCCCTTTCTACTGCTTTGGCCAAAGACTTATGGAGGCGGCACCATCCTGATCAACCAGGCCTGAGATATACAACTTCCTAAACTTGGAAGAGACAAATTCTTTCTTGACCATTCAACCAACGTCATACCATCAACGACGCACCCAACACAAACTACCTCGACATGACATTACTGCCATGGTTTTCGCCTTGCATCAAAGTACGTAATTAAGTGATATAAATTGGTAATGATCACAAGTCAGGAGACCAATACACATGTCTGTAGATAGGAACAACCAATGAAACCCAAAACATGTGGTGTTCCTATTGGTGGGTCTGTCCTAATGATCTCACTACTAGAGATCACCAAGTGCGAACTTCATGAGAAGAAGTCTTAATGAATATGAGCCCCCAGCACCTGATAGTCAGACATCTACTGTGTCCAGTCAGTAAGATGTATCTAGACTATAGAACATATCTTTAAGATCAATGTCATTGTATCTTGAGGTTCTCATTATAGCTTGGGATCTGCTATAACCTCTCGACACGACAACTGATCTTTGGACATTACCATTATTATAGTGGATGCAGAAAAGTCTACACTATAATGGTAAGAAATCATCATGCATATCTAACTATACACATGATACGGTAATTAAAGGTACTAAATAGTTGTGTCTAGGGCACCCACTATTTCAACAGATACGACATGTATTGCTTAAGGTATCATCTGTCCGTGTAGTTGGTTACACAAACAAACACTTAGTCTACACTACACAGCATGTTCCAACTCGATTTTCCCCATCCCCTGTATCTTCCCACATGGCCTATGAAATGGATAGAGACTACACGACATCTATATAATGTACATGATTTGTACTTATGAGAAAAAGATTATTAATGAATATAAGAACAAATGGCTTTACATAACACTACACGACATGTATTCTGGGTTTTTCTAGACAGTAAGCCTCAAAAACTTCTCTGGAACCTTGAAAACACTAAAATGAACACTAAAAGTTCCAAATTCCGATCTGTGAGGGCCCATAATTCACACAAATAAATATCTGGCATCTAATACATGTTATAATAATTGAAAAAGAGCAATTATACACCAAATTCTTGTCAATGAGGGCCCATAACACCCCAAGAACCAAAGTTTGTCTTACATTAAAAAACTATAAACAAATAATACCCTATCAATCCTTAGGTATTTTTATCAAGGAATATATCAAAATAGCAAGAATATTATACACAACATCTATCACAACAACATGAAATTGCTAATGCATCTTAGATGGCATGGAAAGAATACATGACATGTGATTTCTTACAAGTGCCTCTATGACGAATGTGATGGAATAGCCTCATCTCATCAAGTTGTGACAGAAATAGAACCTCAATAACATCAACGGTAACGGAACAAAATATGTGAGTCACCCAACTGTGAAAATTATACTGACCGTAAACTCACACAACAATAAAATTGCAATAAACAAGGTAAACTGGATTTTGACTATACATGGGTTTTCAACTTCTAGGCACAGCTTATTACGAAGTACCTATTCATTCCAATCCCCGGACAAAGGCACCAAATAGTAAATCAAGAGAAATGAATTCCTCTGATACAAATTTGTAACGTCCCAGTTTCGAAATCCACCCAGAGGCACCCCGTATCCGGTTGGTCACGTGGCCTCAAGTGCATTTCCCCGAACGCTATAGGATGCCTACTAGAAGCAAGGACCTAGTGTGTGATTGTGAGGAAACTAAGACCTCATTGGTAGAGTAGAAAACTGACGTAGATAAATACATATAACAACAGAAGTAGTAATAATGAAATAATGTAGTAATAGAAGAAAATAGAAGTATGAACTGGAGAACTTATATACAAATAATGCATTATACATATGACTTGGAAAGCAGACAAATAATTCACATTACTGCATACAAATAGTACTAAACCAAAGTAAAAAATAAAAAGTAAACAACTCCTCATCATCACTAGCCTAATCTTAGTCCCATGCTCTCCAGCTCCACAGTAAGTCATGTACTAGAAGTAGAAGGGTACTTTCCCTTATCTATACCCATACCAATACAATCAGTTTGGGCCCAAAAGCATGGCCCAAACATAGTGTGAGACTAAATCCTATTAGGAAACCACCTATAATCTTTGCCTAACAGTTAGTGAATATGTGGCTGGTAAAAGTACAGAAAATAGTAAACAGGAAGGTGATCAGTAGTAAATAGTTCCAAAAGACAAACAAATAATCAGGCAGAGTAACCCTCTAGGAATTTCACACAATCAATCCTCTCTGTTCATGATATGAATTCTTTATGAGGAAGCACTCATAGTCAATTCCCTTTATAGTCTAAGGTAATAAGGAATTATCTAAGGAAGATCACACGATAAATTCCTTTTATAGCCCCAACGTTGAGGACTCTCTGAGGAAGCTCACTCAGTCAATTCCACTTATAGCCTAGGTCATTCATAGCCACTTTGAAGAAGCACTCACTGTAAATTTCCCTTATAGCCTAAAATGTTCAAGAATAAAACCAAGACTCTCCGAGGAAGCTTACATGGTCATTCCCCTTATAGTTTAAAGTAATCAAGGACTCTCGGATGAATATATTTCAGTAAATTCACTTTATAGCCCCAATTAGTTCTCTGATCTTTAAGGTTTCTCACTCAGTCAATCACCCTTATAGCCAATATTTCTCAAAGAATGTCTTAGGATGCTCACCGTTCAATTCCCCTTATTGTCTACTACACTAGGTTCTCACGGCCCTATGTTGGTCAAAGAGCATAACATTGTAATATGGCCATATAAACCTATAGAACTACTTGGCTAAACAGTCTACATCATAAAAAACATCTAATAAAATATTACTCTCTATCTTATATCAACACGCATGGGAAATAGGAAAGGAATCCAAACTGGCTAAACATGAATGAACGACATAAACTGAGAATGAAAGGGCAATACATCCAGAAAATAGCAATCAACTATATTCAATTCCCAATTACCACTACACGAGCATACAAGAATGGTAGGAAAACAATAAGTGTAATACGGTAAATACGCAATACCCCATTCAAGGGTATCAGTGGAATTTGGACATAATACTCAAGGACATTGAACAAAAAATCACAAACCACCTTCCTCAGGGTTAGGAGATAGCTATATGTGAAACTCGAAGCATGAACCTTCTTAGAACATCGATGATCTACCAGAGCATCTAAAATATTCAACCCAATATATCTCACAAGATAAGAGAAATCATCAAACGATAATCAAGTAAAAGAGATAACTCACTGATGCAATTCCAAACACAACCAATAGTTCTTGATTCGGTGGACAGATGGAGGCACGGGGGCTTGTCAAAGATCTGCGGTTGTATGGACTCTCTCAGAAAAACAAGACCTAGAATAAGGGTGTTCTATCCATCAAATGTGACCCCGATTCGTTTAATGAAAAAACAAAATACATAGCATATACTCACCTTTTCTGAACTTTGCATTAAGCGGCCTCCAAAACAACCCCGCCCGACTGTGTGTGTGGCCACAAAATGGCTAGAACATGGCCTTCGGCGGCTATACAGTACCTGGCATGTACTCCTAATGTACATGGTGTGTGCTTAGAAAATTTCTAGAAACTTATCGTTCCTGAAAAACTCAAGAAAAAAATAAAAACATACCTGAAAAGAAGATCTTGTTTCGTACACTCAAATCTAAGAATGAAAAGTTATATATTTTAGCACTGGATTAGGGAGTGTGGTTTTTAGGCATTTATAATTAGTACCGTGGAAAAAACTGAATTTGTATCCACTTATACAAGGGAATATATTTGATCTAGTAAATCCCCTAAAGTAAAAAATTACTGATGAAATTACCTCTATGTTTAGTAAAAATAAAATAATATTAAAATAATAAGAAAATAATATATTATTTATTTAAGAATAAGAATTGAGACCTAGAAAAATATTATGTATTTAGAAACATTCAGATAAAATCCCCTTAAAGGTTACAACATCAAATTAAGCATTAAATACAATGAATAATATTATAATCATGATATAATATATTAAAGAGTTAATAAGTACACTTAATGATATAAAACATGTGGAATAACATAAATATGTCTGGAGGGATTCAAAATTTGAAACAAAGAACACTTTACCTCTTGCCTTTAATTCCATCAATATAATTTCACCTCTTATATCACAAACATATAAATATTAATATCTTTATTTGGAAGCTTACTCATATTTCTTCCCATTTATTATCATTATTTATAATAAGTCTCTATAATAATTGTTTTTAATAATTACCCATTTGATATATCTGGTGTAAGTAACCATGATCATTCTTAAAAAAATTCATAATAGGGGAGTGTTAGACATTATTCTACAAAATTTTATCATTCTCATATAAAAAAATAATATTTTTATTTAATAATAATTTATAATGTTATAATTTTATTATATGGTATTTTTGGTTATTATCCTAAATGATAAATTATGTGATGAACATGTTTAGATGATTCTTAGTGAACCAAAGTTGATTTATTATATAATGAGTTAAAAATTAATATAATCATTACAGAATAAAATAATTACGTACTAATTTATATTAGATATTAATAGAAATTAAATTCCTGTATTCATCCATGATATATATTTATAGGATCTTTTATATCAATTGTTAAATATACCCAATCAGGAACATACTAGGATTAATGTTTCATTATGTTCCTTTTTTAATAAAATTATAATATAAGTTTACATCTATGATTTATTATTTTTTACTCAGATATATTATAATTCCTAATAATTATTATAATAACATATCATGTATAATGTTATTTCATAGTATGATGATATCATTTTTTCTTTTCGACTTCTCTTTTGAACGGTAGAATTTACCATGCCTATTTATTGATCATATTATTAATAGTTTGTTCAATTTATCATTAAAGTGCCTTAATAATTTAATATTAATCATATATATAAATTGAAACCATTCTCACTACCATCCATTTAATGTGGTGATGAAAATACAAATGGAAATCCATTGTCAATGGTGGTGGTAGTCCACAAATACACATGGATAGCGAATAGTTTTTCATAGAATAAAGAAGGGGTAATATGGTTTCTCATTTGATAATATATAATGTTTAATAATTATCATACTGATTTATTAAATTATTTCTTATGACACTCTATGTATTTTGGTGAATGAAAATAAAACACGTTGTATCATTGAAGTGGTAGTTTTAACAACAAATGCATTGGAGATTCTCTTTTTTTAAACAAGAATGGAAAGGTTGTTAATGATTGTGAAATAATTATAGTAATATATATGTATATTCATTATACATATTGTAACATTTTAAAATGATTTTATATAATTTTATGATAAATGAGTTCACTACATTGATATAAATTATGATGGGTCAATCATAAAATTATATATTATTCTTTGGAATTTCTATTTTACAAAGGGAGTTAATCTATTAAGAGTGTATTTTTAGGGAAAATAACCCATTTATGGTGACTAGGATGGATTGTATAATTTTTGAGAAGATTATGTGACAATATTATTTATTTCTTTGGTGATAAAAAGTTAGGAGAGAAGTTCTACTTTATTAGTTTAGTGGGATGACATTTTTTTGTAAATACGCAAATCATTTCAATTATTGGATTTCACTTTCAAGGAATACATCTCTGTAATTATTATTTCGTGAATAGGGGAAGTATTAATGATGATAAAGGACTCAAAAATCCATTCCCACACATGTTTTACACATATTTGTGGAATTTACCTCATGGTTAATCCAATTTTACCAATTTTGAATTTAACGAAGGATCAATAGTTTTTCCTAAAGTAACTAATCCTTTGTGAATAAAAAAAAATTAACATTATTACAAGATTTTTTACTAATTAATAATAAAATAATATATATTTTATTATTTTATTTTCAAAATGAGTTGAATATAAATTTCAAAATACTAAATGAAAAAAATATAAAAACAATATGTTGAAATCAATACCGCATATGTTTTAAAAATATAGATTATGGTTTTTTAAATTAAAATCAATATTTATAAAATTATAAATGAGAATAAAATATTAATATATAATTCTATAAAAAATTTATCATGAATTATTAATTCATACCTTTATAAAATAATGTCATTAATATCATGTTTTTTATAAACATGATATTTTCACTATTCACCTAAAATAAATCATTAATGAAATATAGAATAAAATTATCTTAAGATTATATTAACTTTATAATAATAAATATTAATTCAATTTTATGAAATTAAAATACAAAAAAATTGGATTTTAACATTTAAATAAACGTATGACATATAATAAAATATTGATTTTATAGGGAAATGGTTTTTTTGGATACTAACCAATATTATTTTTTTCCTATCATTTAATAATCAAATTAGTATAAAAAATTTAATACCAAATATATTTTATCATCATTAATAAAAATTTCTTGAGATACAACTACATATTAACTAAAAACAAGATACTTATTAAATTATATTTCAATGATTATAATGAACCTATTAGTGATTTTATCAAAATCAATTGAATTTCATATATATTAAAATTATTCATTATAGTTGTTAATATAATTATTTTATAAATATAATACCCCCTTTTATTCCCTCTTATTTAATATCATAGTTTAAATGTTCATGAAAATATAAATATTTATATGTATATATATTTCTGTTTCATTTTTGATGAATATTCCCTCTAGAGAAAGTTATTAGACATATTAATTCATTTAAAGATAATTATATATTAAAATATTGGGATTATAAGAAACAATGTTTATAAAATCTCTCATATATGCATGGCCTGGATCCCTAAAAATGTTCTATAAAAAGAAAGAATTAAACTATCATTCCATTATTAATCGATCGTACAAATAATACGATATTTTGTAAATAAGAATCCCAATATACAGTGTATTTCAACATAAAGTAATATAAAATAATCTTGGGATGATTTATTGTTATGTGATTAGTTTTTCATTCCATGTAAATTTTTATTTACTATGGATAAATCCTAAACATAAATGGAAAACCTATTATGTCTCTCGAGATCACCAGATGTAAAATTATTGATAATGGTAGTTCATGACTAATGATTTTACAACAAATATCCATGAATAATTCATAATTCTATGAGATTTATGAATCTAAATAATTATATATTGTTAACTATTAGAAACAAATTTTAGGATGTTTTAATTTTTTTCTCATTGAAGTTTAAATATCAACTAAAAAGAGTCAATGCATCATTCAAATTCATATATCCTGAACAAAAAATCAAATGACTATGAATTAATTTTTTGTTTTTCTAATATTAGAATGATATTAATATAGATTTTTACCAAGGATACTATTTTTAAATCAAATAGTCATTTATAAGATTGACTAAATAAAAATTCGACACCATTTGAATTGATTGTGATCCAATCGATGTGGGTTCCAGTTACGTGAACTTAGAAACATCCCAAATATCCCAAATAATATTTAGTTTTTATTAAAAATTAATTATGATCAATGGATAGATGATACCATTAATGATAAATCTCAATTGAAGTGTCAGATATGATGAAATCTATAATATTATTGATTTTTAATTTCCAGTTACTAAATGACAGTTATTGATTTTCATTAATATTTTTTAGGGTTTCATTGTAAAAGATGATAAAGAAATTATATGAATATAACGAACTAGTATCTAGTAATAATTCTAATGTACATAACCCGTATGATTAATTTCATGAGAGGATGTAGAGTTTGACACACCATGTTTTTTTTCTAATATATATATAAGAGTTGTAAAATAATTGATGGTAAAGGAAATATAACATGATGGATACAATATGGTTAGAAAAAAAGAGGTGTATTATGGTAAGATAAATTGAGTAGGGTTCAATACAAGAATTAGAGATAAAATGGAGTTGAAGCTAAAGCTCGACCTCAACGAATGGAAAATTGATGAATAAATTTCCCCACAAATTAAAGAAAATTGATCAACCGAAGATGATCCAAATATAATCAAAAATATAATGAATCAGTTTTTTTACAAATGTGGAATGGTTTTTCATTATAAGAAGATTATTTCATCCATTTCTTAAGAAGAACAGAGATCCGATCTTGAGAACATAAAAATGGGGTACATTTACTGATGATATATATATATATATATATAAAGGCCCAAAAATTCCGTTAATAAAGCATGATCAATCCAAACATGTATCAAATTCTCCCTAGAATCACATTTGATAACCCAATTTCCACTATATTTTCAATACAGAAAAGTAAATCTGCTGAAATTATTCTCAAAATCCGTTAAATCATGATCATGAGATAAATCCCCATTTTGTTTTCCCAATTCAATTCAATCATTAAGATGTCAATAGATGAATATTAATGAAACTAATGGAGAGTGATAAAGGATTATTCATACCTACTAGGGGAAAATAATTACTACAATGGAATTTAATCTATTATTAGGGCTCTGCTAGTTTCAACTAAAACATTGAGGACCTGCTGTGAATGAACTATGTGGATGTAAGGGGGATATTTTTAGAATAGATATTATAATCTCAATATGTGGAAGTATGGAGAAATTTATTATTAATTATAGTCTATAAACATAATAATGGGTATGAAAACTTCAAGATAATATTATTTCTATTTTCATGATCAAGGGAAGAGGACTAGGACCTTGCGGTAGCAGTTGAAATGGGAAATAATCTCTCCAACAGTAAATATTTATTACGATTTACTACTCAATATTATTTTGATTTTTTAATTAATATTTTAATTTCTATTGGATCATGTATGGTCATAATCTAAACCACCCGATAGAAGTAAACATTTTTGGATTTTGATTTAATTCAATTATTACTTCTTGAAAGGGACGTTACTCTCTAATTAAAAGGTCTTAGGTAAAAACATATTCTTAAAAAATCTGTACAAGAGTCAAAAATATCACTACTGATTTCATTTTATTGGGTTAATTACATGATTTTATTATGTTAATAAATCCAATATTTTTAGTAGAACATTGGTATCAAACCAAAATTTGATTTCTTATGATCAAATCATCATTTTTTGACTGTTTGATAGTAGCAGTTGAATGACTGTAATATTCATATACTCAATGGTTGAGAATTTGACATGGTATGTTTGAATCTTCATTTATTTTCAATTATTTTAGTACATGTATGAATGATAACATATTTTTAAAACCAACCAATCAGGTTCCCCTATCTCATCCCATTTTTCTCCCTAATTACTTATTTATCCTAAACCATTCAAATTTTTACCTATTTTCAAATGGTTACATTAGCATCAACAACTTCAAAATTATGATAACTTTTTTTGATTATTTCTCTTCTTTGTTTCCTTGGTACCAATAAAATTAAACACTATATATATGTATATGATACCCAACTCACCGATTATACTAGCTTACAACAGGGTTTTAATTAATAAATTTTATAGAAAACTATTTTATGATTTAGTTATCCAGAATAAAGGATAATGTATATTGGACCTAACTTTTTCATATTCACAAAAACAATAACTATCATCTATTGAGATTTAAATAGGAACACTATATCTAACATCAAATATTATCACACATCGATAATTACCAGCATAGTACTTTGGTTGACATTGTGCCGCTCTAATGTGTTATTTCATATCCTTGACCTACTCAGTTCATTCATTTACCAAGTCAACTCCAAAATGATTTTTTCCTAAAACATCATCCATATATATTTTATTTCCATATTTGTTTCCATTAACATATTTTTTAGCATCCATTTTTATTACCAAGTGGAATCAGTTTTTAATTGAACATGACTATTAGAAAATGTTGCTTCCAAACAAACATTATGTCCATGAAAAAATCTCTCAATATATACTCTTGTTTCTATGTCTTCAAAAACAAATCCCATCATAATATGGTTGATAGTTCGTACTAATGATAAAAAATTTTATTAAATATTTTTGATTAATTTTCTAGAACTCTGAGGTAACCCTCAAATATTGATCAGTTACTATCACTAGGGGTGTTTAATGTATCCTTTCCTCTTTTATAATGTTTATCTGTGAAATTTGATAGGTTGAGAACTCTATATATATGGTAATGAATTGATTATTCTTTTTATTATGATCTATAAAAACTCATATGGAATTTTTTCATATGTATTTCCTTGAAATTCTTGTGATAGAATCCATGGGGGTAATCTCCCATTCCTATATGGGTATTGGTAACGGTGGAATCATCCCATTTTACATTGAAATTTTTGAGAACAATTATTGGTATACTTGGTAGTTTTATATGAATTATATTATATCCTTCTTAATTTTATCCTATAAATCTTAATCATATATATATATATATATCTTCAAGATCCTTAGGTGGTTGGATAATGTGCAGTAATGGGTAATGTTCAATACATCATTTCAAATCCTTGGATTTGAAGATATATATAGTTGTTTCTTGAATCTCACAACACATTCATCATCAATATTTTATATTTTTTCTTTCACCATCCATATAGTTTCTAACTTCTCTTATATATTTATATCTTAACTTTGTGATTTCTTGACATTATCTAGAATGGATGGTTGAGAAATCATTGGACCAATGTAGGATGATGTTCCTTCATTTAAGATTACATGGTAAATACTTTTCACATCTATGAAAATAATCCACATATAAATATATAATGTATATGGTAATTGGATCCATTATTCTTATATAATATACAACATTATCTAATAATACTATGATGAAAATTCATTTAGATGTTGTGAACCTTGGTTTTATCTGACAATTATTATTGGTTTGTTTTGATATCCTTTTGTGTGAATATAAATTTTGTGCTATTATGATTAGTATATATATCACTTTTATATCCATATACATAAATTTATAAAATATTCAATGTGAATATTATAGCATCCAAATATATATAATCCATTAGATATTTCTACTCATGAACCATCAAATTTTATGAGGCATTATCTCCCAATTTATCATTTTACATGAGGACATGTCATAATACACTATTTATATGATCACTGAAAATCACAATTACATCAAATCATTTATGTAGTGTGAATAAAATTGATTTATTGATCCACTCATTTAATTACTTGAGTATTTATTTATTGTACAGATAGACTTCACTCTTTTCAATGTCGTGTTGGTTAGTGTGTTGGAAAATTGTGATATGTTTCACAGAAAGAATTGATATTTTCGAACTAATCCAAATAAAAAATGATCTCTATATCAAATGTTTTTCTTGTACATTTCATAAAAACCTATTTCATTAAATGTTCATAATATATCTCCTTTATTATGATAACATTCCCCATGAATGTTTCTTTATCCATTGATCTCTCACCTTTATTATACTTTGAAAAACTAATGTGTCATTTATCAATGTCTTCATTAATGTATTAAAATTTTCATAATGGTACTCCTTAATTTTAGAAAAAATTATAATATAATCATTAAATTTTGTCATAAAATTTTCAAATTAATCTCCAAAAACTCTAATCAGTATTTCCTTGAATATTGTTGTATCATTAGTTTGTGATAATGAAATGACAAAAAACTAATTATAAACATAACCTTTATAAAAGGTATTCATAGAAATAATTTCATTCTTAACCTATAATTGATGATATCATATTCAAAGGTCCATATTAGAGAAATATTATTCCATGTATATCTTATTTACCATGACATGAATCATTAGAAGTGGATACTTTTATTTATCCCGATCTTATTGAGATCACAATAATCAATTCATAAATTCATTGATCAATCCTTATTCCTGAAATGAGGATCAATAGACCCATGGTGAAGCACATGGGTGTATGAATCCGTTCTCCTTATTCTCTTATTGTTTTTTCATTAATTCTTCTTGTAAAATAATGAATATTCTATATAGAGTATTATATATGGGTACAACATCAATTATAAGTTGAATGGTGAATTCCAACACTAAATTTGGAGGAAGACTCTAAAACTGCTTAGAGAATACATCAGTATATCCTATCATAGTGCGAATAACATCATGGGTGATACTCCCCTTTGAATTAATCGTTTTATCTATATATACTTTCTCATAAAGAAACAATATCATTTCTCATGAAAATATTTCTAATGGAGTTTTTTCCTCCTCCTACAACTTGTAAATAATCGCTGAATTATGTGGGTATGGAAATTGAATCCATTCTTCAAAAAGATGATGTCATTTGAATATAATGAAATCCAACTGATTCCTAGTATATCATTGAATTCCACTAATGAAAATGTCATATGGTCTTCTAGGATGTTCTGTAACACACTGAGATTTTGAAATATATATGTTTTATCTAAATTAACACTATAATCGAGAAGTTAATTAACATGAAATAGCAAAATAAAATTAATGTGTAATAAATTAATATAAAATATAAAATTATAATATATGAAAAAAATTATTTTTTATAAAAGGAAGACATCATACTTTGATCACTATAATGAAAAAGAATATAAATGGCACTAGGTATCTGAAGTCTCCCTTATGAAGCTCATTTTTTTGATTATGTTACTCAAGTGGATTTATTAATTTTTTATATAGACTAATCCTAATAAAAACACCCTAAAATATAGTATGAGTGATATTTTATGGGTGATTTCTTCAATCTTGTGGAAATCACCATGAGATCCATTCTAGATGATTCACCACAAGTGACTACAAACTATGAATTCATTATAAAAAGATATTACATGAAAATATTGATGGACCATGTTACTACAAATTTATAATATTAAATAATGAAACTTTTAATTATTTATGTTATTTATTAAATGTAATTTATAGAAAAAGAATTTCTATTTATTAATGATTTAATAAAATTAAAAAGATAATTTTCTTATTAAAAATGTATTTTTTTTTCAATTATATTTTTATGTGATTTATTTATTGAAAATAAATATATTATATATAATATTTTTTTATGTTGATAATATATTAACCGCAATAGAATTTTTAATTGATAGAAAAAATAATCAAGAAGAGTTAATAATATCAAACTGTTATTTTTAAATAAAAACCGTTTTCAATACATTTTAATGTTATTATTCATAAATTATAGAATTTTTATTTTAAAAAATTTACCCAAATAAGGAATTAATCATTAAAATATTAACTGATAATGATTATTTTAGACTTTTTGGAAATATTTTAGTTTTATGCGATTAATGAAAAACACTTTTTTTCCTGAATTATTAGTTTTGTGACATTATCCTAATATAATAATGAAATAAAAACATATTAAACTTTATATTAATAAAAACTATATTATGTGATAAATTAATCATTTTTAGAAATAATTCAATACCTATAAAATATATATTTAATTTCTAGAACATATGTTTCATTTTATTACAATTTGAAATTAGTTTTCGGTGTTTTATTTTAGTTGATCAATTTTATTATAAAATTTGGTATTTTATATCATTAAAATAAAAATTATTTATTATTTATTTATTAATACATATATTTATATCATTTAAATTAATAAAATTGATATATTTATCCAATACATAATTTGTAAGCATAAAAAACACTTTAAAAAAACTATTTTTGCGAGACATGTGCATCCAATATGAGGTTAAAATATCTAAAATATAAGGATTATATTTGATAAAATGATTTTAAAATTTTAAATTAGAATTTTATATTTATTTAACATGTAAAACATTGATTTTTATTCATAAAATTAATTACCTAGGTTAAAAATATTACTAATCATGATATAATTAAAAAGGAGTAAAAATAATTTTACAATGTTTTAAAGTCCAATAACTTTTAAAAAAAAATTTCTTTTATGTGTATGGATGATATTTAGATATTAAATTCCACCTCCCATAAATTATTATAGATGTTTAAATCCACTGAGTATTGAATAGTGACAATTAATTATTGAAATTTAATGGGTACATCCAAAATTATCATTCTTTTCACGTATGAAAATGGATCACTTCCAACACATTAAGATACAACTATCCCATTGAATTTCATCATGAAACTATTAAAAATTTCTTCTCTTATTAAAATATATAATTTCCAAAATCATCTATTCTCTATTAGTTATCTTATGTAAAATATTTACATGGTTATTTCAAAGATAACTCGTATTTTTTTAACATGTTTATTTCTTAATCTATTTTTTTGTTTAATATTTGGCTTAAAAACATTTTCTAGGCACCCTAATCTTATAGAATATATATTATTAACATATTTTAATTTATTATATTAATTTTCAACCATTAGTCTATAATTCCTATCCACTATGTAGAAAAAACATTAATCATATGTAAGAGTGGATGACCGCATCCATTAAGTGATGTAGTTTGTTTTTCCTCAATGCCTTTCATGGATGGTAATAAGTATGGATATGATGAATAAATATTTTGAATATTTTAAAATTATAATTTATAAATGGAAATTTATCATAAGGATTAATTTCATGTCACCTCCCTGTAATGGTACCCCATCTAGGTTGATAATAAACAAATAAGGATAAAAACCATAATGATCAACCTCTTGTTGGCCTCATGTTGGAAACTAGCACCAATGGTATAAAATTAGTACATATGGAATGATTTACCCTATTTAACTATATAGGATCCGGAGATAATATTTCAATGATCAATTAACTCAATGATATAATATAAAATAATGTAACAAAAAAACCCATGGTGCATGAATAATTTAGAAAAATACAAGGAATCTCCAAATAAATACCCTAAAAGGAATGTATAAAAGAAGTGTATCAATAGAATCTCCAGAGGTCAGAGCTAGTAATGTCTTAAATAGTCCAAAATTTCATCTTTAAAACCTAAAAAATATTTTTATATTCTTTTGTTGATGATTCAAGAATATTGAGGTGGATCATAGCCAAAGTCTCTCACTCACATGTGAATAGAGTATACAAAATCACCAAGGATCAAATAGTAAAACAACTAGCACCCTAACAGGTCAACTAACCAATATCATCAACTTCTTGGAAATTTCTATGAATAATTCTTCCAATTATAGTTTAAGAACAATAATCTTAATGATAAAATAGTACCTGAAACTTATTTTCTACTAATTTTTTACTCCCCCCCTAACATTGTACATCATAGTTCTCCCTTTTCATTTGTATAGAATCATTAAAAAATAAAAATTAGTAGTTATAGGAAATCATATCTCACCAAAAGACACATTTGTCATCGCATCCCATTATATTTCACATGAAAACAGATGTCCCATCACATCACATCCCACATCTTTTAATAAAAAATGGGTCACCACATCATGTCAAATATAAATTTGTAAACAAAATTGTAGGGTATCATAAACATGAAGGAAATCAACGTTGTTCCATTATACAACAATTCAATACCCCCCCCCCCAATAAGGCATTTAATCATATAAAATAACATCAACATAATTTACTTTTATCTTATATTAATCACATCACATTCATACCATCATAGATTGCAATATATAATAGGGAAGATTGGGTATACATCCTTCTATAATCAACACAAGATTGTTAGGGAAACCTCCCCCCGCAACACATTAAGTTATCATGTCAATTTGATCAACTAGGGTGTGGTATCCCAATATATCATATGGAAGATAATATATAAATATATATATAATAGACAAACACAATCTCAAAATATGGTTTTACAAAAAAAGAACTATCCAAACTCACAATTCAACCACCCATATGAGGACATAGCCTTAAAACATTACATAATCTTGAATTAAATTAATAATTCACATTTAATATAATTTTAGGATTAGAGTTTTAGGCAATTAGGCTATAAATATTACATTATATCTCAAAAAAATTAAAAAGTAGACACTTCTAATCAGTTTCCAATTTTTCAGAAAATTAATGTTCTTGAAATAAAGAGTCATGTATTGTTCCATGTTTTAGACAACATGAATTTTCCTTGATCCCATAATTGACACTATTCATATTTAAGACATGTGAAAAAAAATTCAGAACATGGGTTGAACATAAAAAGTTCAATAAGTTTTATAAAATAATGAATGGAAACATTAACCTGTTAATAAATATAAATCAATGAAAACATACTTTTCAGTCATAACATACCTCATGAAATCATAATATTTATGAATAACACACTGAAATCATAAATCGTAAAGGTAAATTGTGACATCCATATCAAACATACATTGTATAATTCATAGATATGCAGGTAGTTACATTTATAATTTCCATCACAGTATATTCCTTAAATCTCTTAGGAGAAATATTCGCGTTTACCTTTATCATGTTACTTAATGCATTGGAGAGTTATCTCAGGCTCACCGGCCATAGGTTTTTCACTGAACCACCCGTATTCATAAACAATTTTGAATAAACATTACGTAGTCATAACATATAAAACAATCGTAAATGAATGATAACATTTCCACATTTCCATCATAATATATTATTTCAAGATATTGACATAATCAATTATTTATCAAATCATTTTGAAAAACCATTTAAAACATTAAATAAAGATATTGATAAATCAATGTGTCCCATACCAATTTGAAACTTTTAAATGAATCATCATTTGTAAAAATTAATTTCCCTATAAGTAAATCCTAAAATCCATTTTGAATATATATATATTAATGATTAATATTTAGAATAATAAATTATTAAAACATTTTAAATGATAGTTTAGTTAAAGGGTTCTTAAAAAAATGAGAGATTATTGAAAACAAATAATTTGGGAATAAAATTTAATCAGAACATTATAATTTCATGAAAATAAATGGATTCATGATATAATTTTCCGAAGGACAGTATATAAACTATATAATAGTGAATTAAGGGATAACAACAATGAAGTCTAAATTGAATTTAAACTAATATGAAATCCCTTATAAAAACTGAATCCTTAGATTAAGGAGAAATAAATTACATAATAAAGTGTGAGAAATATAAATAGAGTAAATATTATTGGATATTTAGTGTAATTTAATAAAACAAAATTCACACATATTTTTTAAAAAAGAAACACCAATGACTTGGATGTTTAACTCATTGAATAGAAATTGAGTTAAAATTATTATTTTCAATATCATATCGATGACTTGAGAATTTTTCAATGGAGTGATTATGATTATAATAATAATATCTAATAAAAGAGAAGTGTAAATTACAAAATAAATAAATATATAGTTATTCCACACATAATCATAACATGAAATAATTATGAATTATAAGATTAATCGAAGGAATGGAAATTTGGTTAAAAAGTTCCCATACCAATTTGGTAACTTTTGAATCATACACCACAATAAAGAAGGATCAAATAATAATGATTTAAATACCCATAAATAAAATTATATTATTAAATATTAAAATAATGGGAATTACAAACACCACACAAATGGAAATAGTTGAAAAAAAAATCATGAATCTCGCGGGAAAAAAATGATGAAAACCCATTACCATGTTGTAATCAATCGAGTCATACAAACAAAAGTATATAATCAAAAAATGAATCAAATAATACCATGAATATAAATTTAATCATTATAATATATTTCAAATATCCATACACAAAACACCACATGAAATAAATTAGTGGCGAACAATTGAAATATCACGGAATTAAATATGAGATTAGAAACCCATTACCTCGTGTCTGACATAACCTGTTCATTATTTTATATCCCAAATAAAAAAATAGTTAATTTATACAATATTAAGAAAAATTTTCAAGATAATTAATACTTTTTATCACTTATTAATATCTTTTAAACCTTATGAAATCATTTTTTTAAATAATGGTAGTTTGTTCTATATTTGGTACTAGATTAAAAAATGAACTTCTTATAATTACAAGTTGTTCATGTGGTCAAAAATAAATTTTCTATAGAATGATATTCACGATTTAGATATTTATATATCCTATATATTTAGTATATATATTTATTTACAATAGTAAATAACATTTGTGGATAAGAAATGATATGCACCATTCAAGGCAACAATATGTCATATGTACGTATGAACACTATTTTATTTAAATTCAATATTTTAATGGAATGAAATAATAATTATATAGAGGTATATTATAATTCCAGTATAATATAATATATAATTTTAGTAACTCTATACTTTATATGTTCCACATATATCATGAATGAGTCACGTCACTTTGTGGGGGCGGTAGACCGCACTTCCTCAAAAGAAATCATCGTATATACCCATTATAGAAAACATAGAGGTATGATATAAATGAAAAAAAATAATGATTTATAAATGAAATATAAATATAATATATATCACATTTAAATACTATTCTATCGTGATGATCACCATAAGAGGTGATAAGAGATGATTTACCAATCATCATTTCATGAGGCATTCATTCGTCATTCACAGAAATAGTATGTTCTTTACACATTAGATTGATGTACATGTAAGTGTAGTTAGAATACATCATATAAAAACAACCTAGTATAATAAAGATACTATTTTTTTTATTAAATAATGAAAAAAAATAAATTTGGGGTTGGATAAGAAAAATTCAATTAAAGAACCTAATAGAAGACATTACATTTATATCCGGTATCTCCCTTTGGTTTGAACCAAAAGGATTAGATGAATATCCTAATGCCTGAGGGAAAGATTCCTGGAGGAGAATCAGGATATAGGTAGCATAATTGGTATGATTTTGGATTATACAAGGGGCTTGGGATGTGTGAGGAGTGAGTTATAAGTGAGGGCATTTTATAATGTGGAGGAGGGGCTCTTTAGGAATATTTAAAAATATTGTTTAATTATATAATGATTTTCTATTTATAAAAATAAAAAACTTATTAATGGAAAAGATAATATCAGTCATGTTCTAAATAAAATAATCAAATAAAATTGAACAGGTTTTGGATGTTGTTTTAATCATTACAATCTTATTTATTAAAATCATTCCTTAAAGACGTAAACACTATATCATTATTGTGTCAAAAATATTTTTATTTATTTGATGTATCAAAATGATAAAAAAATATCATTATGTAAGAAATAATTTTATATTAGAAAATAATATTTATAGTCAAAGTGATAACTTATATAACCCAATGTAAGAATTGATTTACTAAATGATATATGATTATGTTTTATTTTGATTTACTTTAAATTAATTAATATAAAGTTTCATTATCAATCCCATGTGGCTCCATGTGGTTGAAAAATTGACACAAGTATTAACATGGTCAGAAATGTATCATGGAATAAGAATAGGACACATGTTACTGTAATTTAACATGTTTATAAAATAATTTTTTACCATTATTTACCAGATTTACCCTTTAACCATTGTAAATAAAATATTTGCTGAAGAAAATATTCATAATGTATAAAAATTAAATTTACCTATTAACACAATTTATACCTACTGATTCCAAATATGTAATCTATTTTTCAAAATTCATAACACATACGTGGTAGAAAATAATATAAAATTAATTCCCGATGTAAAAATAAAAAGTGGGGTTTTAAGAAATAATAACTATGAAAAGATTGTCACTTATTTATGTGAAATATGAAAGATAAATTATTTCCAATGACCTACATTGGATTAAATAGTAAAAACATCATATAATTTCACATTAAACTCAATTAAAAATGTAATCTATCCTTAAAAAAAATTATATTAAAATGATGTTTTGAATTAAAATATAGTATTTTTCATAATTAATTAAAAAATGGATTTTATCAGAAAAATACAAAGAAAAATACAAAAATTAAATTCTGATGTCCTGATTCTAAATAGAAATTTTATTTTCTCAAATAAAATATAAAAATATGACCAAAAATATATTTAAATAGATTTCACCATCAAAAGGCAGTAAATCAACCATTTAATGAATATTAGAGTATTTATGCATAAAATTGGATTCATTCTTATTTTAAGGCACTAAAATTTATTGGATAAATGTAAAAACCTTTACGAAACATATTTAATTATAATATGGTTTTTCTCATTCCCACCAATAAAACGGATATTCATTAACTACAATTTAAAATAATAATATTATATAAATATTTTTCAATATAACTCAATGTTGTGTGAAATGTAAGATTTCAATGAAACCTATTGTTGCCTATCAGGTATGCAATTGAACATAGAATCCCCTTTAGAGTAAAAATAATATTGAATTCCTAAATTTTAATAAATATAAAAATTTAATATTCTTTATTTACATTGGATGTTACATTCTTCCCATCCTTTTGGAATTTCGTCCTCACAATTTTTAAATTAGGCTCTGAAACGTCATTAAAAATCCCATATCTGACAAAGAATCAATAAAATATCACATTAAAATAAAGAAAGTAAAATAAAATGGTCACTTGAGATAACCCATACTAGGATTCCATGTAGGAAGACATTGATATGGAAGAGAAACACACCATCATGGATTGATGGAGTGTGGTAGAAAACATGATTTGGATAAATTTAACCTCAAGAAATTCATAAAAAATTTATGGGTTAAAAACTCTTTGATTCAGCAGTAACAAAAGTTAATGGAAATTTTATTTTTTTTAAGTTACATTTCATAAAGTTGAGTAATTTATTTTTAAGCTTAACTAAGAACATATGGAAACATACTTACATGTCATGTAGAAATTCAACATTTACTAAATTTCTACTAAAAACTCATCTTTTCACAAACTATTGAGTATTAATACTAATTCGGTGAAATTTAAAGTTCTAGAATCAATTTCTAGATTATCATATAATACACAAAAGATGAACTATCTATTTCCCCTATCTATGGATAACAACAAAAATCAATACATTTATTACAAGACCAAATAATCCCCAAATAAGGATAATACGTCATAAAAATATATACTACTCTTCATCCCCATAATTTGATCTTGAAGCCCTCGACATTTATTTACAGCCTTTGGCATCTTGGTAACGTCACTTAAGGCCATGTATCCCTCACCACCTCCTCAATCGAACGAGGTAGGGTTGGTGTGTTACAAAACCAAAACTATGTCATTCACTCAAGGAAACCTCGGAAAACTAGTCATGATGTCCATTACAACGTCATAAAACATCCACTCAAGAAAGGGTAACTACTATACCTACTTTTCAATAATGCTCCTCCTTTACATGCTGGCAAGTGGAACACCTCATGACGAAACCAACAAAGTCTCTCTTTATACCTGGCCATCAATACTGACGGTGTATATCACAATACATCTTCGTGAGGCCGGGATGATCTTCCAAAACTGAGGAATGAAAGTACCATATAAGCTCCTAGCATATGTCTGCTGGAACCTATATGCACCGCTAGAAACCAAGATCTCATCCTCGGCTATGGTCCATTGAGGAATATGGTCTTCTCCTGACACACATTCCCGTAAGACTAGGCCTTCAGAATATGATAGCTTCCTCATTCATACTGAATCCAAAAGAGTAGAGGTAATATCTACATAGGAAACAAAATTCTTCCCCTGATTTTCATGAACCTCCAAATGAATCTCAATGAAAAGATCCGTAAGCTGCCACTCACTACTGGCCTCTAAAACTACCTATATATGAGTCCTCCTACTCAACGCTTCAGCCACGACATTTACCTTCCCAGGCATATAGGAAACCTCAATGTCAAAGGAATGTAGGTACTCAAACCTACATTGCTACCTCAAATTCAGATCACACTGATTGAAGATATACATGGGACTCTTGTGGTCGGTGAAAACCAAAAAGTGCTCTCCTAGAAGATAATGTATCCAGTAGTGTTGGGCATGAACAAAAAATTCCAACTCTAGATTGTGAGTCAGTTAATTCCTCTCATGTGGCCTCAACTTCCAAGACCCGTACGCAATGACTTCATCTCCCTGCATAAGCACAGCTCTTAGACCGATACCTGATGCATCGCAGTAAATACTATAGCTCTTTCCCAGCTTTGAAAAAACTAGTATTGGTGCTGAAGTCAACCACCCTTTCAGTTCGTGAAAGGATATCACACCAGAATCTGACCATAAGAACATCACACTCTTCTTAGTTAGACATGTCAGTGATGCTTCCAAATTTGAAAAGTCATGTATGAAATGTCTGTAGTATCCATCCATACCTATAAATCTTCGAACCTCAGAGATTTTCTTTGGCTGCTCCCAAGAAACTAAAGCTCTAACTTTCTCTGGGACTATTGATACTCCTTCCTATGAGATAACATGTCTTAGGACGTGAATCCATTCCAACCAAAAGTGGTACTTTGGGAGCATAACATATAACTGATGCTCCCTCAGTGTACTCAAAATGATCTCAAGATGGTAATCATGGACATGTCGAGTATGAGAGTACACCAAGATGTCTTCTATGAAAACCACCATGAAGGAATCCAAGTATGGATGGAACACTCAGTTCATTAGTGCCATGAAAATTGCAGGAACTTTCGTCAGACCGAACAACATTACCATATACTAATACAGACCATACCTGCTCTAGGGGGTTTTCAGAGGTATATCTGATGTTCTAATGCGCAACTGATGATAACTAGATCTCAAGTCAATCATTGAGAACACATGCACACCTCGAAGTTGATAAAAGTGATCGTAAATCCTTATCAAGGGATATTAGTTCTTGAACGTCAACTGGTTCAACTTACGATTATCCCCACAAAGTCTGAGGGTACCATCCGCCTTCTTTGAAAATAGGACAGGTGAACCCCATGGAGAAGTACTCGGTCGGATGAAACCCTTGGCCTGTAACTCCTCCAACAGTTTCTTGAGCTCCTGCAGCTCTGGTGTAGCCATCCAATAAGGATGAATATACACTGGTACTGCTCTTTGCAAAAGCTCAATAGAAAAGTCTACATCACACTTCAGAGGAAAACCTAAAGTGCCTTATATAAAGACACCTATGAAACAATCCCCCACCAGAGGAATGTCTAACTGTGAAGTCCCTTGGTCATCTAGATATAAACTAGTGATATGCGCTATAACTCCTCCCAACCCACGATGCTCTAGACCCGCTTTTCTCTCCTAAACACCGCACTCACCCCTATGAAGAGAGGATCCACCCTCAAGTTATATGAAACTCACCCTCTAGAAATAACCATCAAAAACTAACTTGAAGGGAACTTTCAATTCCATTATGATAATGAAATTATAGCATGTCCTCTCTAGGACATAGAGGACCTACAAAATTTGACACCCACCAACCACTAAAGGGAACTCAATGAACCGATGTACACTAGTTGTTCAAGTCCCCAATGTATTGTCTAGTGTCAAGATATCAGTAGAAAAAAATATTCAGAGACCAAGGCTATCCACAACACCAATAATTATAATGCAATTAAAAGCTCCTATATCAAAAATAGAAAAAGATAACATATATGCTAATATGATCATACATTGAACTGTGGATGGTCTGAGATCATGCTTATACTGGGTCTACTCCACTACAATAGTCTGGCCCCGTGCCATGGCCCTATGACCCTGCATGGCCACTTTGAGCAGATCCACCCTGATGCCACTGAAAACAAGGTAATTGGACACCACAACCATGACCTCCACCTCAGACTAAGCATCTATAAGAACTCTAGTTCCCAGAATGGTGAGGACCTGGTGATGCTCCTCCTAAATAAGGAGTCATAGAAGAACCCATGTATCCATCTTCTAGTAAAAATAATTGAAAAAAAAGTTGAACATGACCCATATTGCTGCAAGATCGGAACTCCATAGGGTATCTCGGGCAATATGGACTCATATCCCCGCTTCTCCCACACTGGTAGCACACCACCTCGATACCGGAAGATGCATATGACCTTCATTGATCTCATCGTGAAAGCTCCATGTAGCGCTTCCTGCTATTAGCTAGTGGAGTGCTAACTCTGGATGACGAACTACCCTAGCTCACAGCCCTAGAATCCCTTAGATTATGCTATGTAATTAGCCCCTAGTTGGCGATATAGGATATTGAAGTCAACCTGAAGATGTTCACCTGAGATATGATGCCATGCCTTAGACCATCGTCAAACATTTGTGTAAGGAACAACTCATCACCTCCTCGAATAGGCATGAGATGCTACAGCCTTGTGAAGTCAGAGGAATACTCCATAACATAAAGAGTACCCTACTCCAGACTCCTGAACTCTCGGGCTCGATCAGCCCTCAAGGTCTCCAAATAGTATTAATCATATAAGATGCACCAAAACTCTTCCAAGACATATTCTACTGGTGGGACGCCTCTGAGATCACATCCTACCACCTCCTGGTGGAGTCTCAAAGCATGTAGGTAGATAACTTCACCCTCTTCCTTGGAGGTATCTCCTGATGCTTGAAAATCATCAGTGTGTATTCTAGCCATGACTCTGCAACCTGAGGTCCTACATCCCCTAAGAATGTAAGATGATGCTGCTGCTAGATGACCTGCGTCAAATCATCCATCGATGGGGGAGGAGGCAGTGCTCCCTGAAAGTTCTACATCATCCTCAAAACCCCTCCTTGAACAATTCATTAACACTAATGTCAGGTATAACAATTTGTGCCATGTCTGGAACAATGGTAGGAGATGGAGGTAGTCTATGTTCAGCCTTGTACAGTGTCTGATCCCCATATGGAAACTGGAACACAACCGTAGGATGTCTAAGTGGCATGAATCTGAAAGGTCAAGCACACCATAGATTAATATTATCAAGGACTAAAAACATGGAGTGCAAGATGGGAACTTGAAAAAGAAAGAGGTTAAGTTTTACAGAACATTACTACATGGTGTGTACATTTCCTACACAGCATGTTCCCTAAATCCATTTACATGTGTGTGTACCCCTACCTATACTAGTTGTGTAACACCCCAAACAAACGGCGTGTTCTACTAAAACATAGTGTGTACCTGAATCCTCATTCCCTACTCGAGCCCTTATACAGTGTTCTTCCACACATCACTCCTAAGGAAAAACAACATGGTGTGTTCTAGACGGACAAGACATGTACTCATCTCATTTTACCTGGAACGTGTTGTTAGTGACATGGCCTATGTACCCAGATTACACTACATGGCGTGTTCGAAATGTACAAATCATGTACTAAGATGTCCTAACTGACCATGTGGCTAGATACACGGAAGACTACATGGATGAAACTACAAGGAGTGTTCAAGATGGACACAACATGTAAGAAAAACGATAACATAGACCCGTGTTGTTTTTCACATGGCTAGGTACCTGGGTCAGACTACACAGTGTGTTAACTGTGGATACGACATGTATAGATGAAGGTATCATCTTTCCGTGTAGTTGGTTACACAAACAAACACTTGGTCTACACTACACGGTGTGTTCCATCTATATTTTCCCCATCCCCTATATCTACCCACATGGCCTATGAAATGGTTAGAGACTATACAACATCTATATAAAGTACATGATTTTTACTTATGAGAAAAATTTTATTAATGAATAGAAGAACAAATGTCTTGTACTTAACTTTACACGACATGTATTATTGGTTTTTCTAGAAAGTAAGCCTTAAAAACTACTCTGAAACCTTGGAAACACTAAAATGAACAATAAAAGTTCTTAATTCCGATCTGTGAGGGCCCATAATTCACAAGAATCACTATCTGGCATCTAATACATGTTATAATAAGTCCAAAAGAGCAATAATACACCAAATTCTGGTCAATGAGGGCCCATAACACCCCAAGAACAAAGTTTTTCTTCCATTAAAAAAACCATAAACAAATAATACCCTATCAAACCTTATGTATTTTTATCAAGGCATTTATCACAACAACAAGAATATTAGACACAACATCTACCACAACAACATGAAATTTCTAATGCATCTTAGATGGCATGGAAAGAATACATGACATGTGATTTCTTACAAGTGCCTCTATGATAAATGAGATGGAATACCCTCATCTCATCGAGTTGTGACAGAAATAGTACCCCAATAACATCAACGGTAACGACACAAAATATGTGAGTCACCCAACTGTGAAAATTAGATTAACCGTAAACTCGTACAATAAGAAAATTACAATAAACAAGGTAGACTGGATTTTGACTATACACAGGTTTTCAACTCCTAGGCACAACTTATTAAGAATTACCTATTCATTCCAATCCCTGGCCAAAGGGACAAAATAGTAAATCAAGAGAAATGAATTCCTTTGATACAAATTTGTAACATCCCAATTTCGAAATCCACCCAGAGGTGCCCCGTATCCGGTTGGTCACATGGCCTCTAGCGCATTTCCCCGAAAGCTAGAGGATGCCTACTAGCAGCAAGGACCTGGGGTGTGATTGTGTGGAAACTCTGCCCTCATAGGTAGAGTAGAAAACTAACACAGATAAATAAATATAACAACAGAAGTAGTAATAATTAAATAATGTAGTAATATAAGAAAATAGAAGTATGAACTGAAGAACATTTATACAAATGATGCATTATACATATGACTTGGAAAGCTGCCAAATAATTCACAATGCTTCATACAAACAGTACTAAACCAAACTAAAAAATAAAATATAAACAAATCCTCAGCATCACAAGCCTAATCTTAGTCCCATGCTCTCCAGATTCACAGTAAGTCAAGTACCTGAAGTAGAAGGGTACTTTCCCTTATCTATACCCACAACAATATAATCAGTTTGGGCCCAAAAGCATGGCCCAAACACAGTGTGAGACTAAATACTAGTAGGAAACCACCTATAATCAATGCCTAACAGTTAGTGAATATATGGCTGGTAAAATTAAAGAAAATAGTAAACAGGAAGGGGATCAGTAGTAAACAGTTCCACAAGTCAGACAAATAATCAAGCACAGTAACCCTCTAGGAAGTTCACACAATCAATCCTCTCTGTTCATTATATAAATTATTTCTGAGGAAGAACTCATAGTCAATTCCCTTTATAGTCTAAGGTAATAAGGAATTCTCTAAGGAAGATCACATGATCAATTCCTTTTATAGCCCCAACGTTGAGGACTCTCTGAGGAAGCTCACTCGGTCAATTCCACTTATATCCTAGGTAATTCATAGACACTTTGAAGAAGAACTCACGGTAAATTTCCCTTATAGTATAAACAGTTCAAGAATAAAACAAAGACTCTCTGAGGAAGCTCAGATGGTCAATCCCCTTATAGTCTAAAGCAATCAAGGAATCTTGGAGGAATCTCTTTCAGTAAATTCACTTTATATCCCCAATTAATTGTTTGATCTTTAAGGTTTCTCACTCGGTCAATCACTCTTATAGACAAAATTTCTCAAAGACTGTATGAGGATGCTCACCAGTCAATTCCCCTTATTGTCTACTAGACCAGGTTCTCACAGCCCTATGTAGGTCAAAGAGCATAGCATTGTAATATGGCCATATAAACCTATAGAACTGCTTGGCTAAATAGTCTACATCATAAAAAACATCTCATAAAATATTACAATCTATCCTATAACAACACGCATGGGAAATAGGAAAGGAATCCAAACTGGCTGAACAAGAACGAACAATCATAAACAAAGAATGAAAGGGCAATACATCAAAATAATAGCAGTCAACCATATTAAAATCCCAAATACCACTACACGAGCATACAATAATGGTGGGAAAACAGTAGGGGTAATATTGTAAATATATAATACCCCATTCAAGGGTATCGGTGGGATTTGGACATTATACTCAAGGACTTTGAACAAAAATTCACAAACCACCTTCCTTAGGGTTATGAGATAGCTATATGTGAAACTAGAAGCTTGAACCTTCTTAGAACATCAAAGATCTACCAGAGCATCTAAAATCCTCGACCCATGATATCTCACGAGATATGAGAAATCATGAAACAAGGATCAAGTAGAAGAGATACATCACTGATGCAATTCCAAACACAACCAATAGTGGTTGATTTAGTGGATAGATGGAGGCACGGAGGCTTGTCAAAGATCTGCGATTGTATGGACTCTCCCGGACGAACCAAACCTAGAAGAAGGGTGTTCTATCCATCAAATCTGACCCCGATGCGTTTAATGAAAAAACAAAATACATAGCATGTAATCAGCTTTTCTGAACATTGCATTAAGAGGCCTCCAAAACAACCCCGCCCGGCTATGTGTGTGGCCACAACAAGGCTAGCACACGGCCTTTGGTGGCTAGACAGTACCAGGCGTGTACTCCTAATGTTAATGGCGTGTACTTAGAAAATTTCAAGAAACTCATCGTTCCTAAAAAACTCCAGAAATAAAGAAAATCATACCTGAAAAGAATATGTTGGTTCGTACACACAAATCTGAGAATGAAAAGTTATAAATTTTAGCACTGGATTAGGGAGTGTGATTTTTAGGCATTTATAATTACTACCGTGGAAACAACTGAATTTGTATCCACTTATACAAGGGAATATTTTTGTTCTAGTAAATCCCCTAAAGTAAAAAAATTACTGATGAAATTACCTCTATGTTTAGTAAAAATACAATACAATTAAAATAATAAGAAAAGAATATATTATTTATTTAAGAATAAGAATTGAGATCTAGAAAAATATTATGTATTTAGAAACATTCAGATAAAATCCCCTTGAAGGATACAAAATCAAATTATGCATTAAATACAATGAATAATATTATAATCATGATATAATATATTAAAGAGTTAATAAGTACACTTAATGATAGAAAACATGTGGCATAACATAAATATGTCTCAAGGGATTCAAATTTTGAAACAAAGAACACTTTACCTCTTGCCTTTAATTCTATGAATATAATTTCACCTCTTATATCACTAACATATTCATATTAATATCTTAATTTGGAAGCTTACTCATATTTCATCCCATTTATAATATTTATTTATAATAATTCTCTTTAATAATTGTTTTTAATAATTACCCATTTTATATATATGGTGTATGTAACCATGATTATTCTTAAATAAATTCATAAGAGGGGTGTGTTATACATTATTCTACAAAATTTTATCATTCTCATATGAAAAAATAATATTTTTAATTAATAATAAATTATAATGTTTTAATTTTATTATATGGTATTTTTGGTTATTATCTTCAATGATAAATTATGTGATGAACATGTTTAGATGATTCTTAGTGAACTAAAGGTGATTTATTATATAATGAGTTAAAAATTAATATAATCATTACAGGAAAAAAATAATTACATACTAATTTATATTAGATATTAATAGAAATTAAATTCTCGTAATCATCCATGATATATATTTATAGTATTTTTTATATCAATTGTTAAATATACCCAATCAGGAACATACTAGTATTAATGTTTCATTATGTGCCTTTTTTGAAAAAACATTATAATATAAGTATACTTCTCTTATTTATTATTTTTTACAAAGATATATTATAATTGGAAATAATTATTATAATAATATATCATGTTTAATGTTATTTCATAGTATGAAGATATCATTTTTTCCTTTAGACTTCTCTTTTGATCGGTAGAATTTACCATGCCTATTTATTGATCATATTATTAATAGTTTGTTCAATTTATCATTAAAATACCTTAATAATTTAATATTAATCATATATATAAATTAAAACCCTTCTCACTACCATCGATTTAATGTGGTGATGAAAATAAAAATGGAAATCCATTGTCAATGGTGGTGGTAGTCCACACATACACATGGATAGCGAATAGTTTTTCATAGAATAAAGAAGGGGTAATATGGTTTATCATTTCATAATATATAATGTTTAATAATTATCATACTTATTTATTAAATTATTTCTTATGACACTCTATGTATTTTGGTGAATGAAAATAAAACACATTGTATCATTGAAGTGGTAGTCTTAATAACGAATGCATTGGAGATTCTATTTTTTTAAACAAGAATGGAAACATTATTAATGATTGTGAAATAATTATAGTAATATATATGTATATTCATTATACATATTGTAACCTTTTAAAATGATTTTATATAATTTTATGATAAATTTGTTCACTAAATTGATATAAATTATGAAGAATCAATCAGAAAATTATATATTATTCCTTGGAATTTCTATTTTACAAAGGGTGTTAATCTATTAAGAGTGTATTTTTAGGGAAAATAACCCCTTTATGGTGACTAGGATGGATTGTATGATTTTTGAGAAGATTATGTGACATATATTTTATTTTTTTGGTGATAAAAAGTTAGGAGAGAAGTGCTACTTTTATAAGTTTAGTGGGATGACATTTTTTTGTAAATACGCAAATCATTTCAATTATTGGATTTCACTTTCAAGGAATACATCTCTATAATTATTATTTCGTGAATAGGGGAAGTATTAATGATGATAAAGTACTCAAACATCCATTCCCACACATGTTTTACACATATTTGTGGAATTTACCTCATGGTTAATCCAATTTTACCAATTTTGAATTTAACGAAGGAATGTTAGTTTTTCCTAAAGTAACTAATCCTTTGTGAATAAAAATAAAATTAACATTATTACAAGATTTTTTACTAATTATTAGTAAAATAATATATATTTTATTATTTTATTTTCAAAACGGGATGAATATAAATTTCAAAATACTGAATGAAAGAAATATAAAAACTATTTATTTAAATCAATACCGTATATGTTCTAAAATATAGAGTATGGTTTATTAAATAAAAATAAAAATTTATAAAATTATAAATTAGCATAAAATATTAATATATAATTCTATAAAAAATTTATCATGAATTATTAATTCACACCTTTATACAATAATGTCATTAATATCATGTTTTTTTATAAACATGATATTTTCACTATTCACCTAAAATAAATCATTAATTAAATATACAATAAAATTATCTTTAGATTATATTCACATTATAATAATAAATATTAATTCAATTTTATGAAATTAAAATACAAAAAAATTGGGTTTTAACATTTAAATATACGTATGAGATATAATTAAATATTGATTTTATAGGGAAATGGTTTTTTTGGATACTAACCAATATTATTTTTTTCCTATCATTTAATAATTAAATTAGTATAAAAAATTTAATACCAAATATATTTTATCATCATTAATAAAAATTTCTTCAGATACAACTACATATTACCTAAAAACAATATATTTATTATATTATATTTCAATGATTACAACGATCATATTAGTGGTTTTATCAAAATCAATTGAATTTCATATATATTAAAATTTTTCATTATAGTTGTTAATATAATTATTTTATAAATATAATACCCCTTTTTATTCCCTCTTATTTAATATCATAGTTTAAATGTTCATGAATATATAAATTTTTATATGTATATATATTTTAGTTTCATTTTTGATGAATATTCCCTCTAGAGAAAGGTATTAGACATATTAATTCATTTAAAGATAATTATATATTAAAATATTGGGATTCTAAGCGACACATGTTTATTAAATCTCTCATATATGCATGGCTTGGATCCCTAAAAATGTTCTATAAAAAGGATGAATAAAACTATCATTCCTTTATTAATCGATCGTAAAAATTATACGATATTTTGTATATAAGAATCCAATATACAGTGTATTTCAACATAAAGGAATATAAAATAATCTTGGGATGATTTATTGTTATGTGATTAGTTTTTCATTCCATGTAAATTTTTATTTACTATGGATAAATCTGGAACATCAATGGAACACCAATTATGTCTCTCGAGATCACCCGTTGTAAAATAATTGATAATGGTAGTTCATGACTAATGATTTAACAACAAATATCCACTGAATAATTACTAATTCTATGAGATTAATGAATCTAAATAATTATATATTGTTAACTATTAGAACAAAATTTTATGATCTTTTAATTTTTTTTCTCATTGAAGTTGAAATATCAACTAAAAAGAGTCACTACATCATTGGAATTCATATATCCTGAACATAAAATAAAATGACTTTGAATTAATTTCTTGTTTTTATAATATCAGAATTTCATAAATATATATTTTTACCAAGGATACTATTTGTGAATCAAATAGTCATTTATAAGATTGACTAAATAAAAATTTGACACCATTTGAATTGATTGTGATTCAATCAATGTGGGTTCCAGTTACGTGAACTTAGAAACATAAAAAATATCCCAAATAATATGTAGTTTTTATTAAAAAATAATTATGATCAATAGATAGATGATACCATTAAAGATAAATCTCTATTGAAGTGTCAGATATGATGAAATCTATAATATTATTGATTTTTAAGTTCCAGTTACTAAATGACTGTTATTGATTTTCATAAATATTTTTTAGTGTTTCATTGTAAAAGATGATAAGAAAATTATATGAATATAACGAACTAGTATCTAGTCCTAATTCTAATGGACACAACCCATATGATTTATTTCATGAGAGGATGTAGAGTTTGACACACCATGTGTTTTTTCTGATATATATATAAGAGTTGTAATATAATTGATGGTAAAGGAAATATAACTTGATGGATTCAATATGGTTAGAAAAGAAGAGGTGTATTATGGTAAGATAAATTGAGTAGGGTTAAATACAAGCATTAGAGATAAAATGGAGTTTAAACTAAAGATCGACCTCAAGGAATTGAAAATTGATGAATAAATTTCCTTAGAAATTAAGGAAAATTGATCAACCGAAGATGATCCAAATCACATCAAACATATAATGAATCAGTTTTTTTATAAATCTGGAATGATTTTTCATTGTAAGAAGATTATTTATTCCTTTTCTTAAGAAGAACAATGACCCGATCTTGAGAACATAAAAATAGGGTACATTTACTGATGAAATATATATATATATATAAAGGCCCAAAAATTCTGTAAATAAAGCATGATCAATCCAAATATGTATCAAATTCTCCCTAGAATCACATTTGAGAACCCGATTTCCACTATAGTTTCAATACAGAAAACTAAATCTGCTGAAATTATTCTCAAAATCCGTTAAATCATGATCATGAGATAAATCCCCATTTTATTTTCCCAATTCAATTCAATCATTAAGATATCAATAGATGAATATTAATGAAACTATTGGATAGTGATAAAGGATTCCTCATACCTACTAGGAGAAAATCATTACTACTATGGAATTAAATCTATTATTAGGGCTCATATAGTTCCATTTAAAACATTGAGGACCTAATATGAATGAACTATGTGTATGTAAGGGGGATATTTTTAGAATAGATACTATAATCTCCATATGTGGAAGTATGGAGAAATTTGTTATTAATTATAGTCTATAAACATAATAATGGGTATAAAAACATCAAGATAATAGCATTTCTATTTCCATGATCAAGGGAAGAGGACTAGGACCTTGCGGTAGCAGTTTAAATGGGAACTAATCTCTCCAACAGTAAATATTTATTATCATTTACTACTCAATATTATATTGATTTTTTAATTAAAATTTTAATTTCTATTGGATCATGTATGGTCATCATCTAAACCATACTAGAGAAGTAAACATTTTTGGATGTTTATTTAATTCAATTATTACTTCTTGAATGGGATGTTACTCTCTCATTAAAAGGTCTTAGGTAAAAACATATTCTTAAAAAATCAATACAAGAGTCAAAAATATCACTACTGATTTCATTTTATTTGGTTAGTTACATGATTTTATTATGTTAATAAATCCAATATTTGGAGTAGAACATTGGTATAAAACAAAAATTTGATTTCTTATGATCAAATCATCATTTTTGACGGTTTGATAATAGCAGTTGAATGACTATAATATTCATATACTCAATGGATGAGAATTTTACATGGTATGTTTGAATCTTCATTTATTTTCAATTATTTTAGTACATGTATGAATGATAACATATTTTTAAAACCAACCAATCGGGTTCCCCTATCTCATCCCTTTTTTCTCCCTAATTACTTATTTATCCTATACCATTAATTTTTTTTTCCTATTTTCAAATGGTTGCATTAGCATCAATAACTTCAAAATTAGGATAATTTTTTTGATTGTTTATCTTATTCGTTTCCTTGGTACGAATAAAATTAAACACTATATATATGTATATGATACCCAACTCACCAATTATACTAGTTTACAATAGGGTTTTAATTAATAAATTTTACAGATAACTATTTTTTGATTTAGTTATCTGGATTAAAGGATAATGTATATTGGACCTATCTTTTTCATATTCACAAAAACAATAACTTTCATCTATTGAGATTTATATAGGAACACTATATCTAACATCAAACTTTATCACACATAGATAATTACTAGCAACGTACTTTTGTTGACATTGTGATGCTCTAATGTGTTATTTCATTGCCTTGACCTTCTAAGTTCATTCATTTACCAAGTCAACTCCAAAATGAATTTTTCCTAAAACATCATCCATATATATTTTATTTCCATATTTGTTTCCATTAACATATTTTTTAGAATCTATTTTTATTACCAAGTGGAATCAATTTTTAATTTAAAATGTCTATTAGAAAATATTGCTTCCAAACAAACTTCGTGTCCATGAAAAAATCCCTCAATATATACTCTTGTTTCTATGTCTTCATAAACAAATTCCATCATACTATGGTTGATAGTTCATACTAATGATAAACATTTTTATTAAATATTTTTGATTAATTTTCTAGAACTCTGAGGTAACCCTCAAATATTGATCAGTTTCTATCACTAGGGGTGTTTAATGTAGCCTTTCCTCTTTTATAATGTTTATCCGTGAAATTTGATAGGTTGAGAAGTCTATAAATATGGTAATGAATTGATTATTCTTTTTATTATGATCTATAAAAACTCATATGGAATTTTTTCATATGTATTTCCTGGAAATTCTTGTGACAGAATCCATGGGGGTAATCTCCCATTCCCATATGGGTATGGGTAACGGTGGAACCATCCTATTTTACATTGAAATTTTTGACATCAATTATTGGTATACTTGGTAGTTTTATATGTATTATATTATAATCTTCTTAATTATATCATACAAATCTTAATCATATATATATATATATCATCAATCTCCTTAGGTGGTTGGATAATGGGAATTAATGGGTAATGTTTAATACATCATTTCAAATCCTTGGATTTGAAGATATATATAGTTGTTTATTGAATCTCCCAACACATTCATCATCAATATTGTATATTTTGACTTTCACCATCTATATAGTTTCTAAATTCTCTTATATATTTATATCATACCTTTTTGATTTCATGAAATTATCTAAAATGGATGGTTGAGAAATCATTGGACCAATGTAGGATTATGTTCCTTCATTTAAGATTACATGGTAAATACTTTTCACATATATGAAAATAATCCACATATAAATATATAATGTACATGGTAATTGGATCCATTATTCTTATAGAATATACAAACTTATCTAATAATACTATGATTATAATTCGTTTAGATGTTTTGAACCTTGGTTATATCTGACCATTATTATTGGTTCATTTTGATATCCTTTTGTGTGAATATAAATTATGTGCTCTTAGGATTAGTATATATATATCAATTTTATATCTATATACCTAAAATCATAAAATATTCAATGGGAAGATTATAACATCAAAATATATATAATCCATTGGATATTTCTACTCATGAACCATCATATTTTATGAGGCATTATCTACCAATTTATCATTTTACATGAGGAAATGTCATAATACACTATTTATATGATCACTGAAAATCACAATTCCATCAAATCATTTAAGTAGTACGAATAAAAGTGATGTATTGATCCACACATTTAATTACTTGAGTATTTATTTATTGTACAGATAGACTTCACTCTTTCCCATGTCATCTTGGTTAGTGTGTTGGAAAATTGTGATATGTTTCACAGAAAGAATTTATATTTTCAAACTAATACAAATAAAAAATGATCTCTATATCAAATGTTTTTCATGTCCATTTCTTAAAAACCTATTTCATTAAATGGTCATGATATATCTCATTTATTATGATAACATTCCCCATGAATGTTTATTTATCCATTGATCTCTCAAATTTATTATACTTTGAAAAACTAATGTGTCATTTATCTATGTCTTCATTAATGTATTAATATTTTCATAATGGTACTCCTTAATTTTAGAAAAAATTATAATATAATCATTAAATTTTGTCAAAACATTTTCAAAGTAATCTCCAAAAACTCTAATCAGTATTTCCTTGAATATTGATGTATCATTAGTATATGATAATGCAATGACTAAAAACTCATTATAAACATAACCTTTATAAAAGGTATTCACAGAAATAATTTCATTATTCACCTATAATTGATGATATCATAATCGAAGGTCCATATTAGAGAAATATTAGTCCATGTATAGCTTATTTACCATGACATGAATCTTTATAAGTGGATACTTTTATTTATTCTGATCTTATTGTGATCCCAATAATCAATTCATAAATTCATTGATCAATCCTTATTCCTGAAATGAGGATCAATGAGACCCATGGTGAAGTTCATGGGTGTATGAATCCCTTCTCCTTATTCTCTTACAGTTTTTTCATTAATTCTTCTTGTACAATAATGAATATTCTATATAGAGTATTATATATAGGTACAACATCAATTATAAGTTTAATGGTGAATTCCAACACTCAATTTGGAGGAAGACTCTAAAACTGCTTAGAGAATACATCAGTATATCCTATCATAGGGTGAATTACATCAAGGGTGATACTACCCTTTGAATTAATCGTTTTATCTATATATATTTTTTCATAATGAAACAATATCATTTCTTGTGAAAATATTTCTAAAGGAGTTTTTTCCTCCTCCTACAACTTGTAAATAATCGCTGAATTATGTGGGGTATGGAAATTGATTACATTCTTCCAAAAGATGATGTCATTAAAATATAATTAAATCAAATCGATTCCTAGTATATCATTGAATTCCACTAACGAAAATGTCATATGGTCTTCTAGGATGTTCTGTAACACACTGAGATTTTGAAATATATATGTTTTATATAAATTAACACTATAATCAAGAAGTTAATTAACATGAAATACCAAAATAAAATTAATGTGTAATACTTTAATATAAAATATACAATTATAATATATGAAAAAAAATTATTTTTTATAAAACGAAGACATCATACCTTGATCACTATAATGAAAATGAATATAAATAGCACTGGGTATCTGAAGTCTCCCTTATGAAGCTCATTTTTCTGATTATGTTACTCAAGTTGCTTTATTAATTTTTTATATCGAAAAATCCTAATAAAAACACCCTAAAATATAGTATGAGGGATATTTTATGGGGGATAACTTCAATCTTGTGGAAATCACCATGAGATCCATTCTAGATGATTCACCATGTGTGACTACAAACTATGAATTCATTATAAATAGATATTACATGAGAATATTTATGGACCATGTTACTACAAATTAATATTATTAAATAATGAAACTTTTAAATATTTATGTTATTTATTAAATGTAATTTATAGAAAAATAATTTCTATTTATTAATGATTTAATAAAATTAACAAGATAATTTTATCATTAAAAATGTATTTTTTTCAATTATATTTTTATGTGATTTATTTATTGAAAATAAATATATTATATATAAATGTTTTTATGTTGATAATTTATTTACCGCAATAGAATTTATAATTGATAGGAAAATTAATCATGGAGAGTTAATAATATCAAACTGTTATTTTTAAATAAAAACTATTTTCAATACATTTTAATGTTATTATTCATAAATTATAGAATTATTATTTTAAAAAATTTACTCAAATAAGGGATTAATAATTAAAATATTATCTGATAATGATTTTTTTATAATTTTTGGAAATAGTTTATTTTTATCGGATTAATGAAAAATACTGTTTTTTCCTGAATTATTAGTTTTATGACATTATCCTAATATAATAATGAAATAAAAACATATTAAACTTTATATTAATAAAAAATATATTATGTGATAAATTAATCATTTTTAAAAATAATTCAATACCTAAAAAATATATATTTAATTTCTATAACCTAAGTTACATTTTATTACAATTTGAAAATAGTTTTCGATGTTTTATTTTAGTTAATCATTTTTATTATAAAATTAGGTATTTTGTGTCATTAAAATAAAAATTATTTATTATTTATTTATTAATACATAAATTTATATCATTTAAATTAATAAAATTGATATATTTAACCAATACATAATTTGAAAGCATAAAAACACACTTAAAAAACTATTTTTGCGAGACATGTGCATACAATATGACGGTAAAATTTCTAAAATATAAGGATTATATTTGATAAAATGATTTTAAAATTTTATATTAGAATTTTATATTTATTTAACATGTAAAACATTTATTTATATTCATAAAATTAATTACCAAGGTTAAAAATATTTGTAATCATGATATAATTAAAAATGAGTAAAAATAATTTTACAATGTTTAAAAGACCAATAACATTTAAAAAATAAATTCTTCGATGTGTATGGATGATATTTCGATATTAAATTTCACCTCCCATAAATTATTATAGAAATTTATATCCATTGAGTATTGAATAGTGACAAATAATTATGGAAATGTAATGGCTACATCCAAAATTATCATTCTTTTCAGTATGAAAAGGGATCACTTCGACCACATTAAGATACACCTATTCTATTGAATTTCATCCTGAAACTGTTAAAAATTTCTTCTCTTATAAAAAAATATAATTTCCAAAATCATCTATTCTATATTATTTATCTTATGTAAAATATTTACATGGTTATTTACAAGATAACACTTATTTTTTTAACATGTTTATTTCTTAATCTATTTTTTCGTTTTAATATATATCTAAAAAACATTTTCTCGGCACCCTAATCTTATATAATATATATTATTAACATATTTTAATTTATTATATTAATTTTCAACCATTATTCTATAATTCCCATCCACTATGTAGAAAAAACATTGATCATATGTAAGAGTGGATGACCGCCTCCATTATGTGATGTAGTTTTTTTTCCTCGATGCCTTTCATGGATGGTAAGAAATATGGATATGATGAATAAATATTTTGAATATTTTAAAATTATAATTTATAAATGTCAATTTATCATAAGGATTCATGTCCCGTCACCTCCCTCCAATGGTACCCCAACTAGGTTGATAATAAACAAAAAAGGATAAAAACCACAAAGATCAACCTCAAGTTGGCCTCATGTTGGAAATTAGCACCAAGGGTATAAAAGTAGTACATATGGAATGATTTACCCTATTTAACTATATAGGATCAGGAGATAATGTTTTAATGATCAATTAAATCAATTATATAATTAAAAATAATGTAACAAAAAAAACCATGGTGCATGAATAATATAGACAAATACAAGGAATCTCTAAGTAAATACCCTAAAAGGAATGTATAAAAGATGTGTATCAATAGAATCTCCAGAGGTCTACGCTAGAAAAGTCTTAAATAGTCCAAAATTTAAACTTTAAAACCTAAAAAATATTTTTATATTCTTTTGTTGATGATTCAATAATATTGAATTGGATCATAGCTAAAGTCTCTCACTGTCATGTGAATAGAGTATACAAAGCACCAAGGATCAAATAGTAAAACAACTAGCACCATAATAGGTCTACTAACCAATATCATCAACTTCAGGGAAATTTCAATGAATAATTCTTCCAATTATAGTTTATGAACAATAATCATAATGATTAAATGGTACCTGGAGCTTCTTTTCTACTAATTTTTTACTCTCCCCCCCATAACATTGTACATCATGGTGCTCCCTTTTCATTTGTATAGAATCATTACAAAATAAAAATTAGTAGTACTAGAAAATCATATCTCACCTAAAGTCACATTTTTCATCGCATCCCATTATATTTCACATGAAAACAGATGTCCCATCACATCACATCACGCATCTTTTAATAAAACATGGGTCACCGCATCATGTCAAATATACAGTTGTAAACTACATTGTAGGGTATCATAAAAATGAAGGAAATCAACATTGTTCCATTCTACAATAATTCAATACCCCCACCCCAATATGGCATTTTATCATATAAAATAACTTCAAAATAATGTACTTTTATCTTATAGTAGTCACATCACATTCATATCATCATAGATTACAAGAGATAATATGGAATATTAGTTATGCATCCTTCTATCATCAACACAAGATTGTTAGGGAAACCTCCCCATGCAAGACATTAGGTTATAATGTCAATTTGATCAACTAGGGTGTGGTATCCCAATATATAATATGGAAGATAATATATATATATATATATATATATAATAGACAAAAACAATCTCAAAATATTTTTTTACAAAAAAAGAACTATCCAAACTCACAATTCAACCACCCATATGAGGACATAGCCTTAAAACATTACATAATCTTGAATTAAATTAATAATTCACATTTAATATCATTTTAGGTTTAGAGTATTAGAGAATTAGGCTATAAATATTACATTATATCTCAAAAAATTAAAAATTAGACACTAATACTTAGTTTCCAATTTTTCAGAAAATTAATGTTCTTGAAAAAAAGAGTCACGTAAGTTCCATGTTTTAGACAACAAGAATTTTCCCTGATCCCATCATTGACACTATTCATATTTAAGACATGTGAAAAACAATTCTGAACATGGGTCGAACATAAAAAGTTCAATAAGTTTTATAAAATAATGAATGGAAACATTAACCTATTAATAAATATAAATCAATGAAAACATACTTTTCAGTCATAACATACCTCATGAAATCATAATATTTATGAATAACACACTGAAATCATAAATCGTAAAGGTAAATTGTGACATCCATATCAAACATACATTGTATCATTCATATATATGCAGGTAGTTACATTTATAATTTACATCACAATATATTACTTAAATATCTTAGGAGAAACATTCGCGTATACCTTTATCATGTTACATAATTCATTGGAGAGCTATCTCAGGATCACCGGCCATAGGTTTATCACTGAACCACCCATATTCATAAACAATTTTGAAGACACATTACGTAGTCATAACATATAAAACAATCATAAATGAATGATAAAATTTCCACATTACCATCACAATATATTATTTCAAGATAATGACATAATCAATTATTTATCACATCATTTTGAAAACCCATTTAAAACATTAAATAAAGATATTGATAAATCAAAGTGTCCCATACCACTTTGAAACTTTTAAATGAATCATCATTTGTAAAAATTAATTTCCCTATAATTAAATCCTAAAAACAACTTTTTAATATATATATATTAATTATTAATATTTAGAATAATAAATTATTAAAACATTTTAGCTGATAGTTTAGTTAAAGGGTTCTTAAAAAAATGAGAGATTCTTGAATACAAATAATTTGGGAATAAAATTTAATCAGAACATTATAATTTCATGAAAATAAATGGATTCATGATATAATTTTCCAAAGGACAGTATATACACTATATAATAGTGAATTAAGGGATAACAACAATGAAGTCTCAATTGAATTTAAACTAATATGAAATCCCTTATAAAAACTGAATCCTTAGATTAAGGAGAAATAAATTACATAATAAAGTGTGAGAAATATAAATATAGTAAATATTATTGGATATTTAGTGTAATTTAATTAAACAAAATTCACACATATTTTTTAAAAAAGAAACACCAATGACTTGGATGTTTAACTCATTGAATAGAAATTGAGTTAAAATTATTCTTATCAATTTCAAATCGATGACTTGAGAATATTTCAATGGAGTGATTATGTTTATCAAAAGAATATCTAATAAAAGAGGAGTGTAAATTTCAAAATAAATAAATAAATAGTTATTCCTCACATAATAATAACATGACATAATTATGAATTATAAGATTAATCGAAGGAATGGAAATTTGGTTAAAAAGTTCCCATTCAGATCTGGTAACTTATGAAACATACACCATAATAAAGAAGGATCAAATAATGAAGATTTAAATACCCATAAATAAAATTATATTATAAAATATTAAAATAATTGGAATTACATACACCACACAAAAGGAAATAGTTGAAAGCAAATCATGAATCTCGTGGGAATAAAAAGAAAGATGAAAACCCATTACTATGTTGTAATAAATATAGTCATACAATCAAAAGTAAATAATCACAAAATGAATCAAATAATGACATGAATATAAATTTAATCATTATAATATATTTCAAATGTCCATACACTAAACACAACATGAAATAAATTAGTTGCGATCAATTGAAATATCACGGAATTAAATATGAGATTAGAAACCCATTACCTCATGTCTGACATGACATTTTCATTATTTTATATCCCAAATAAAAAACAATAGTTAATTTATACATTATTAAGAAAAATTTTCAAGATAATTATTACTTTTTATCACTTATTAATATGTTTTAAACATTATGAAATCATTTTTTTAAATAATGGTAGTTTGGTCTATATTTGGTACTAGATTAAAAAATGAACTTCTTATAATTACAAGTTGTTCATGTGTTCAAAAATAAATTTTCTATAGAATGATATTCATGATTTAGATATTTCTACATCCTATATATTTAGTATATATATTTATTTACAATAGTACATAACATTTGTGGATAAGAAATGATATGCACCATTCATGGCGACAGTTTTCCTTATGTACGTATGAACACTATATTATTTAAATTTAATATTTTAATGGGATGATATATTAATTATACAGAGGTATATTATAATTCCAGTATAATATAATATATAATTTTAGTAACTCTATACTTTATATGTTCCACATATAGAATGAACGAGTCATGTCACTTTGAGGGGGTGGTAGACCACACTTCCTCAAAAGAAATCATCGTATTTACCCATTATAGAAACCACAAAGGTATGATATAAATGAAAAAAATAAACATTTATAAATGAAATATAAATATAATATATATCACATTTAAATACTATTCCATCGTGATGATCCCCATAATAGGAGATAGGAGATGCTTTACCAATCATAATTTCTCGAGGCATTCGTTCGTCATCCACAGAAATAGTATATTCATTAAACAATAGATTTATGTACATGTATGTGTAGTTAGAATAAATCCTTTATAAACAACCTAGTATAATAAAGATACTATTTTTGTTATTATATAATGAAAAAAATAGTTTTGGTTATTGGATAAGAAAAATACAATTAAAGAACTTAATAGAAGACGTCACCTTTATATCCGGTATCTCCCTTTGGTTTGAACCAAAAGGATTAGATGAATATCCTAATGCATAAGGGTAGGATTCTTGGAGGAGAATCAAGATATAGGTAGCATAATTGGTAAGATGTTGGATTATACAAGGGTCCTGAGATGTGTGAAGGTTGAGTTATAAGTGAGGGAATTTTATAAGGGGGAGGAGGGGCTCTTTAGGAATATTTGAAAAAATTGTTTTATTATATAATGATTTTCTATTTATAAAAATAAAAAACATTTTAATGGAAAAGATAATATCACTCATGTTCTAAATAAAATCATCCAATAAAATTGAACAGGTTTTGGATGTTGTTTTAATCATTACAATCTTATTTATTAAAATCATTCCTTAATGATGTAAACACTATATCATTATTGTGTCAAAAATATTTTTATTTATTTGATGTATCAAAATTATAAAAAAATATCATTATGTAAGAAAAAATTTTATATTATAAAAGAATATTTATAGTCTAAGTGATAACTTATATAACCCCATGTAAGAATTGATTTACTAAATGATATATGATTGTGTTTTATTTGGGTTTACTTTAAATTAATTAATATAAAGTGTCATTATCAATACCATGTGGCTTCATGAGGTTGAAAAATTGACACAAGGATTACCATGGTCAGAAATGTATCATGGAATAAGAATATGACACATGTTACTGTAATTTAATATTTTTATAAAATAATTTTTTACCATTATTTACCAGATTTACCCTTTAACCATGGTAAATAAAATATTTGCTGAAGTAAATATTCATAATGTATAAAAATTAAATTTACCTATTGACACAATTTATACATACTGATTTCAAATATGTAATCTATTTTTCAAAATTCATAACATATAAGTGGTAGAAAATAATTTAAAATTAATTCCTGCTGTAAAAATAAAAAGTGGGGTTTTAAGAAATAATAACTATGAAAAGATTGTCACTTATTTATGTGAAATTTGAAAGTGAAATTATTTCCAATGACCTACATTGGATTAAATAGTAAAAACATCATATAATTTCACATTAAACACAATTAAAATATAATCTATCCTTATAAAAAATTATATTAAAACGAAGTTTTGAATTAAAATATAGTATTTTTAATAATTCATTAAAAATTGAAATTTTATTAGAAAAATACAAAAAATTTACAAAAATTAAATTATGATGTCCTGATTCTAAATAGAAATTTTATTTTATCAAATAAAATATTAAAATATGACAAAAAATATATTTAAATAGATTTCACCATCAAGAGGCAGTTAATCAGCCTTTTAATGAATATTAGAGTATTTATGCATAAAATTGGATTCATTCTTATTTTAAGGCTCTAAAATTTATTGGATAAATGTAAAAACCTTTAAGAAACATATTTAATTATAATATGTTTTTTCTCATTCCCACCAATAAAACGACTATGCATTAACTACAATTTAAAATAATAATATTATATTAATATTTTTCAATATAACTCAATGTTGTGTGAAACGTAAGATTTCACGGAAACTTATTGTTTCCTATCAGGTATGCAATTAAACATAGAATCCCCTTTAGAGTAAAAATAATATTGAATTCCCATATTTTAATAAATATAATAATTTAATATTCTTTATTTACATTGGATGTTACATTCTTCCACCCCTTTTGGAATTTTGTCCTCGCAATTTCTAAATTAGGCTCCTAAACGTAATTAAAAATCCCATATCTGAAAAAGAATCAATACAAAATCACATTAAAATAAAGAAAGAAAAATACAATGGTCACCTGAGATAACCCATACTAGGATTCCATATAGGAAGACATTGATATGGAAGAGAAACACACCATCATGTTTTGATGGAGTGTGTTAGAAAACCTGATTTGGATAAATTTAACGTCAAGAAAATCATAAACAAGTTATGTGTTACAAAGTCTATGATTCACCAGTAGGAAAAATTAATGGAATTTTTTTTGTTTTAAGTTACTTTTCATAAAGTTGAGTAATTTATTTTTAATCTTAACTAAGAACATAAGGAAACATACTTACATGTCATGTAGAAATTCAACCTTTACTAATTTTCTACTACAAACTCATCTTTTCACCAACTGATGAGTATTAATACTAATTCGGTGACATTTAAAGTGATAGAATCAACTTCTAGATTATCAGATAATACAAAAAAGATGAACTATATATTTCCCCTATCTGTGGATGACAACAAAAATCAATACATTTATTACAAGACCAAATAATCCCCAAATAAGGATAATACTTCATAAAAATATATACTACTCTTAATCCCCATAATTTGAAAATCAATACCCAAAGTTTGGAATAAACAATTTAATAAAAAAATTTCCTTAACCATCATAAATGTAACCCAAACTAAAATTATAACTCAATACAATAAAGGATTAAATCACATAGTCATCCATAGTAAATCAAAACATTTATCTCCAAATAAAATCAACTACTCTTAATGTCTCATAGTGAAATACAGTTAACCAAATCACATATTCCCTATGGTAGGTTAATAATTTCCTTAAATAACCCAAATCATCATATTTCCGTAATAAAAACATAGATTCTTCCAAAATAAAATTCCATATTTACTCATAAAAATAAAAGATAACTATTTCTTGACAAACATTTTCATATATAAAACATTAGGGTTACACAAAATATAAAAATTAATCCAATGAAATCTTATACCCAAAAGAGCCGTAATACATTGAATCATTTCATCATCTTAAAATCTAACATAACTCTTGAATCCATAATATGTTGACATCTAACTTATTCAATGTTATTCTTGATCTACTAATCATTCCTTACAAACTTATTCAAAAATACTTCTTTCCTGTAAACAAAATACTTAATCATATTCTATGATTCAATGATATAAAAACATATGTTATAAAATGATCCATACCATCAATTTGATCATTTTTTGTTTCTTAATCCCCAACAGGATTGTAACTAGGTATTGGTATACATATATTTGTATGATCCAGGTGATCCTATTCCTAAAACTTCTTCGTCTGACATTTATTTGTATAATGAAAATGTACGCCACTTTAATAACATTCAATTGATCCCTCAAAAAAAACTTTTTGCCATTTATTAGAGTCAAATGGATTATTAATTCTTTTTAATGGATGTTTATTTCTTTATGACCATCATTCCCAAATCTATATCATCATCCCATCCATTTGAAGAATGTTCCTAGGTGCTTCCTTCCACATCCTTGACACAGAGGTTTTTTAACATAGATACCATTATAATTAGTACCTGAACATGTGTAAGAATTATTTTCTCACATATATGATGCTTTATAAAAATCACCATCTTCCATGTTTTCAATCATGGATCTCAATCTTTGGATGAGAATAATCTCTTTATTTCTCTTTATAGATCCAATTTCATTAAATTGCTCATTCCAAAAACCATCAGAGTTTTCATCACAACCCATGTTAATTTGTTGACTACTAGATCCAGCCATTTACAAAAACCAAAAGGTTAGTGTGTGTATTTTTTTAAAATCATCATACAATTTCTTATAAAGTGGGTAAGTAATAAGATATACTTATTCATGTTATCATAAACTCATTCAATTTAACTAAAATAATTATGAATCTTTATAAGATGCTAACCATAATATTATGACACTTATGTCTAAATAACACCATAACTTCTAAACTTTTCTAAACTAACCTATGATACCAACTATAAGAACCTAGACTTAATACATTACATAATCTTGAATTAAATTAGTAATTCACATTTAGGATCTTTTTAAGTTTAGAGTTTTAGAGAATAAGTCCATAGCTATTACACTGCATCCCAAAAAAATACAAAAGTAGAAACTACTACTCTGTTTCCATTTTTTCATAAAATAAAATCTCTTTGAATAAAATAGTTAGGTCTTGTTCCATTTTTTAGATATCATGAATTTTCCTTGATCCGATCCTAGACCCTATTCATTATTAAGTCCTTCAAAAAATATTAAAAAAATTCGGATGAGCATAAGATTCTCAAAAAAGGTTATAAAATAATGAAAAGAAAAATTAAACAATCAATAAATAAAAATCAATGAAACTATTCTTTTCCATATTAACATACCTCGGGAAATCATAAGATTTAAGAATATCACACAAAAATCATAAATCGTAAAGGTAAATTGTAGAATAGATATCGAACTTCCATTGAATATTTTATAGCTATGTAAGGACTTCAATTTGTAATAAACATTATAGTATATTCCCTAAATCTCTTAGAAGAAACATTAGCACTTACCTCCATCACATTAAATAATTCATGGGAGATCTATCTTGGGCTCACCCAGCCTAGGTTTATCACAAAACCACCTGTATTCATAAACAACGAAGAAGAACCATAATGTTGTCATAAAATATAAAATAAGAATAAATTAAAGATAAAATTTCCATATTTCTATCACAATATATTATTTTATGATATTTATATAATCAATTCTTTGTCAAACTATTTTCAAAAACCATTTAAAAAATATAACAAAGAGACTTTTGAATCAATGTTTCCCAAACCAAGTTGAAACTTTTAAATGAATCATCATTTGAAAACATTAATGACAATATAAATAAATACTAAAAACCATTTTTAAAACATGGACATTAATGAAAAATATTAAAATCATAAATCTATAAAACATTTTAACCAATATTTTTGTTAAAGGGGTTCTATCCAAATGAGAGACACTTGAATAAAAATAATTGAGGAATAACATATAATTATAACAATATAATATCATGAAAATAAAGGGATTCATGATATAATATTACAATGGAAAGTAGGTAAACAATATAATATTGAATTGGTGCATAACAACTATAAAATCTCAATGGAATGTAAATTTAGAAGAAATACCTTATAAAAATTGTATCCTTTTATTATGGAAAACCCAATTACATCATAATGTTCGAAAAATATAAATACACTCAATATTATTGGATATTCAGTGAAAATAAATTAATGGTCATTCACACATATATTTTTAAAAAACACCTAGGACATGGAAGTTTCATTCAAAGAATATAAATTGAGTTAAAATTACAATTATCATGTTCATATCGATGACTTGTGAATATATATATGGAGTGAATATTTGTATCAAAAGGATATCCACACAAAGGGAAGTGGAAATTAAAACATAAATAAATAAGTAAGGATTCCAAACATAATCATAGAATGAAATAATTAAAAAATATAATATTAACCCTAGGTATGTACATTGGGTTAAAAAGCCCCCTTACTAATTTGGTAACATACGAAACATACACCACATGAATGGAGGACCATACAATGATTTTGTAACTACCCTTAAATTCTTATAAATCATATAAAGAATACACTCATGGGTAGTACATACACCTCACAAAAGTAAATACTGGAAAACCTAGCATGAATCTCATGGGAATAAATAATGAGTTGTAAACCCCTTAACACAAATTAATCAATCGAGTTGTATGTCCAAATGTTAATAACCCCCAAATTATTCTCATAATACCATGAATTTAAATATAATGATGATAATATATATCAAATGTCAGTACACAATACACCACCTTCAATAAATAATTGGGGAACAATGGAAATCACAAAGAATTTAAAGTGAGATAAGAAACCCATTACCTTGTGTTTGACATGACCTGTTGGTTCCTTAAACTCAGGAATAATAAAGTGAAGTTAACTTATAGTTTCGTAATAAACTATTTCAATTGAACTATTACTTTTATATCACTTATTATTATGTTATAAACATTATGAAATAATTTAAGTTAATAATGGTTTTTTGGAAAGTATTTTCTACTGGAGTCAAAAATTAACTTCTTATAATTACAAGTTATTAATGTGGTCAAAAATCAATAATCTGCTGAATGATATTCATGATTTAGATATCTTATGTTTCATATATATCTAGTATATATATGTATTTATAACAGTACATAACATTTGGAGATATGAAATGAAATGCAACGTTAATGGATATTGTAAGTCGTACGTACACATGAACGCTACTTTAATTTCTATTTCATATTTTAATGGAATGAAAAAATAAAAATAAATTGTTATATTATAATTTTATTATAGTATCATATATAATATCAGTAACTCCACCCATTATATGTTCTAAATATGGCATGAACGAGTCATATAACTTTAAGGGCGTTGTAGTCCGCACGTCTTTAAGGAAATTATCATATTTACCCATTATACATACCATAAAGGTGTTATATAAATTAAAAAATGTACTATAGAAACAATATAAATACAATATATATAAAATTTAAATTCATTTCAATCTTAATGACCATCAGAAGAGGTGATAGGATAATATTGGACAATCATTATTCCGTGATGCAGTAGTTCGCTACCTAGAGAAACAATATGTTCTTTACACATGAGATAGTGGTGTGTATAAGTGTAGTTAGAATACTTCCCATAACAACAAAATATTATACCGATGATACTGGTGTTATTATAAAAGATATGAATAAAAAAAATTCTGGGCTTGGAGAAGTAAAATAAAACAAAATAACATAAGAGAATATGTTACATTAAAATCAGGTATCTCCTTTTGGTTTGAACCAAATGGGGTAATTGAGTTTTCTTCTGCCTAAGGGACGGCTTTTAGGAGTATTATATTATTGTAGGGAGTTTAATTGGGCATATTTTGTACATTTCAAGGTTCTATAGTATTGCGAGGAATGGGATACAAGTGAATGATTTTTATAAGTGGTGGGCTCTTTAAAAATGTTTAAAAATATTATTTTATTATATAAGGAGATTTGGATTCTATTGGTTTAGAACTTCTTAAAGTCAAATATAAGATGTGTGATGTTCGAAATAATTTCTTGTGATAACAATTGGATAGGTATTGGATATTTTTTAAATCTTCATAATCTTATTTATTTAAATAATTCCAAAATGAGGTAAACACTGCCACATTATTGTGTCATTAATATTTTTTTATAAGATTCCTAAAAAACTATCATGGTGTATGAAATATTTTATTTTTAAAATTAATATTTATTGTCCAAGTGATAACTTATATAACCTCATGTAAAAATTTATTTACTAAAATATATATGTGTATGTCATTTTTTCATATACATTAAATTAATTAATATAAAGATTCATTATCACTCCCATGTGGCTCCATGGGGTTCCAAAATCGACTGATGGATGTCTATGGTCATAAATGTATCAAAAAAATAGTATTAGGCACATGTTAGGGCAATTTAATATTATTATAATATTATTTTTTACCCATATTTACCAGATTTACCATTTAACCATTGTAAATAAAATATGTACCAAAGTAAATATTCATAATGTCTAAAAATAGAAGTTACCTATTTAAAAAATTTGGACCTCTTGATTCAAAATATAGAATCTATTTTTCTAAATTCTAAACGCATAAGAGGAATTAATTAGTTTAATATTAATTCTCGCTGTCAAAACAAAAAGCGTATTTTTAAGAAATAATATTTTTCAAAATACAGACACTTATTTATTTCAAATTTTAATGCGAAATTACTTCCAATGACAAAAATTTGATTCAATAGTTAAAACATAATATAAATAACTTTAAATCCTATTAAAAAGATAATATATCCTTATAAATAAATTATATTAGATGGTAGTTTTGGATAAAAATAAAGTATTTTTCACAATTCATTAATAAATTAATTTTATTGGAAAAATATCAAAAATTTACCCATTGTAAATTTAGATGTCCCGATTCAATAGAAGAATATAATTTTGTCAGTTAGAAAATATAAAAGTGACCAGATTACATATAATGAGGTTTCTCCATCGAAAAATGGTATATCAACCTTTTAATGAATAATAAAGTATTAATGATTAAACTTTGATTATTTCATATTTTAATCCTCTAAAAATTATTGGATAAATGTAAAAACATTTAAGAAATGTATTTAGTCATAATATGGTTCGTTTTTTTCATTCCATTCAATACAACTACTATACCTTCACTATTATTTAAAATAAAATTATTTTATTAATACTCTTCAGTATAACACATTGTTTTGTGCAACGTAAGTTTTCAATGAAATGTATTGTTGTGTATCAGGTATGCCATCGAACATAGCATCCTCTATAATGTAAAATTAATATTAAATTTAAAAAATTTAATAAATATTAAAAAAATATATTATTTATTTACTAGGATGGTACAACCAATCCTTAAAACCACTGCTACATTCACTACCCCCACAAAATTGTATAAGACCATAAAAGTGACACCAATGCAACATACCCTATTATTAATCTCATTTCATGATAATACATTATTAATATTTTCAATTTAAAATTAATTACAATTAACTATCTCAACCATTTCTTTATTTTTGAAACAACTATTATAGACACACTTTCCACTTAAATTAGAAAAATCATTCACTATTTCAATTCATTAACCAAAAAACCCATGCAATTTCAATTCACCATTTAAAATTTGATCCATTTAATTCACTGGTATCTATGAAAACACACAAAAAAAAATTACCACCCATATTCTTCATTCACAATTGGACCCACATTGCCGCCATTTCACAACTACATCAACCTAATCATCGAAACCACAATATACCATGCCTGCTTATCATCAAATCCACCTCACACCTCAAAACCACACATAATTTTAATTATAACAAACCAAACATCACAACCACTGATTACATAACATATATCATATTTACTATGTTGTTTATCATCATATTTTAATTTACCTTTTCAATGTACTCATTACCCAATCCATAATTCTCTTGTGAAATAATTTTTTTCTAAATATAACACATTTTTTATTCCATTTATGTTGATAAATACAACCACACAACAATGGTTACATAATCTCAAAAACCACAGTGCAAAAAAATCTCCCAATATCCATATTTTTCAATAATTCATCGATCATTAAAAAACAAATTATCAAAATAATATAAAAATCAATAAAGAATGTGATTTTCTCCTCAACAGTATTTAATTTTAGTTAAACAAATTTATTTTTAATTATTAGGATTATTCATACAATATTGTCAAAATATAATAAGAGAATAACATGTCCCATATGATAAAACTGGATGAGAAATAATGTATCTCCAACCTAAAATATTCATTTTTTAACACTTTCATGGGGATTAAATAAGAGGAATAAAACAACTGAGCACCCTAACAAAGGAGAACACCCTTACTAGATGAGAATACATAAAGTGCATCCTTACCTTACCAAAACAACATAAATATCCTAGATTTTTTATGGAAATAATGTTTTCTATATTATTAATATGGGGGAAAACAAGGAATATGGTGTAAGTAAACTCAAAAATAGTTGATCCCCCCAAGGCTAGGTATAAATTACATTGAATCTATTTTGAATATTATGCTTAGTTCACACTGAGTTTGGATCAAAATTGTGAAAATTTTATACAAGAAATATGGTTTGTGGAAATTTTTGAGTTTTTATATAATCTAAAAAACCTAATAACAAGGTGAAACCCCCTTCACCAAAAAACATAAATTTTTGAAAAGATAAAACTATTTTGAAAATAAGAGGGACTATAATAAATCCTCGATATTCAAAGTAACCACTAAAAACATGGATATATTCATTTTGTAGATATGATAAAATAAAGATTCAATCATTGTGTAAGGTTAAGGAAAACGCCGCAAAACCATTTCACCAAGAAGTGGCAATATAATATTCATATATCTATTTCATAGCTATGTCAGTTTTGGATGTAGCACAAAAAACCTCCTCCTATTCCTATACTCAGAATCAATCCTCACAACAATATTGATCCCACCTTTATGACGAAACTCATCTACCCATGTCCTAGAATCCTCCTGAGCTAAAATATAAACCATATATCCTCCTTTCGTCGTACAAAACCCTTAGGACCACCCCCAGACACCTTCAAAATCAAAATTTGACAATATAATATGTAAAAAATCTTAGGTATGTTATATCATAAACATATTACAATATCATAATCATTTATAATCAAAACTAACCCCAAAAATTATAAATAGAATAGAAAAATAATGTGTGAAGAATTATCCCACGGGATATCTCTTAAGGATAAATTTATAAATGAATACCACTATCTACAAAAAAACCCTAGATGAATATATTAACAAAATATAACTACTATACCATCCATAAGAAACCCCATTATTCACATGAACATAATAACCACCATTTAATACTCCTTATAGATTATCCAACAATCACCATAACCTTCACATAGTACTTTCCCAAGTAGAAAAATCTATGACTACCATATTCTATATCAATATGTTATCCATATTTTGTGTATCTATCTATAATACTTAGTCTTTTAATATTTTAAAATTTAATATGACATTATTAGTAAATATGTTTCCCCCCCTTTGTGATGGTAGCTCTAACACACACTACATTATCAAGTAAAAGCACATTTTAAAACCCAAAAGGAAACAAAAATAACAAAAATAATAAAAAATATTCAAAAACTCAGAATAACCCTATGTAGAAGGTAAAAATCTAGGTCTCATGATCTTATGTACTCTATTATTGTTTATTGCTCTTCTAAAACATACAAACCATAGAAATGTTTTATCTATCTAGAACATTATTCCAATAATCCTAGTTCTCAACTAGTTATTCCATGAACACCACATCATCCTAGATACATATCTCTCCCCATCCAATGACAAGGAACTCATTGTAATGATACCAATATTACATGGAGACATGGGATACATCATGAATTATGTCTAATAATTTAGGTAGTTCCCATCGATAATCAACCAATCCAATTCACTCCAACACCTTGAATAGAAAAAAATGTAGTGACATGTTACTACCCATAATATACCTATAATACCATAATCTTTGAAAAACATTAAGATAACAAGGTATCCAACCTCAAACTCAAAGGGACTCTTCCAATAATCATCAGTATACTTGTTTCAGTCCTTGGATACATTCATCCTCTAATGAACTACCTGAACATTATCAGTCATGGCTTACACCACATTTGTACAGAGAATTAATTTCTTCCCAACCCTACCTCAACACAATAGATAATTACATGTCCACCCATAAAAATAACCAAATTGGATCATGAAAATGGATTAGTGGTTTGTATTTTTATGGGAAAATTAATCCAATGGAATGTTCATTTCCCATGATCCACTGATGTCAATGATTCATGCTGAAAATATATCCTCCAGTGTCTTGATAATCTTATTTGTCTTGTTGTAAATATTTTGGTGAAAGTCAATGGTGAGTTGTAACTGAGGGAAAAATTAATTTGAAAATCCCCTCTAAAATCATGAGGTTAAACAATATTCCTTGAATGAGATAAAGGATCTTGGGACACTATGAATATGAAAAATATTTCAACACTTCTTTTTTTTTAAACATCAATTAATTATTTTATACATAAAATTACACATAATAAAACATGAAACATCAGTAATTATAAGATATTTTAGAATTTAGTACCTTAAATAACAACATAAAATAATAAATACGTCATCTTTATAGAAATATTCCTTGACATTTTCGTATTATTCCATCATTCCTAATAATACTTAGTATCACTTAGTGACATGAATAAGAAAGGGGTAAGCTATAAATCAGAGTAAGGGAATAAACATGTATTAACATGGGAAGTAAATACATGTTGTAAAATAGGCATATAAATGGGGAATAATAATTTTGAGATTCATAGACTTTAACAATAACACATTATATATCATGATGACAAAAAAGAAACATAGGAAATTTAAAAATAACCTAAAATAAGGCATTATAAACATAGGTCATGGATAAAAACCCAAATATCATGGTGGAACAAGTCTCATGATGAACTAGGTTCACTTACTAATATATTTAATGGAACCTCATGATACTAAAACGTTTCCCAATGCATTAGAGTTCTATATAATTTCAGGTGTACCAGTCACAATAATTTCATTCACAAACTTAAGTTTTCCTCATATATTTTAAAATATGTAATCCTATTTCATCACATTTTATTCAATGATCCTAGAGTTTTGTTTATATATTTTTTATTAACTAAATCAATATATATATGTTCATAAAGTTGAAAACAGTTGATATTAAAGGTGTATAGGAATTCACTACTAAATTATTTGGCATGGAAAAGTTTTGCGGAATTTTGAATGCATAACGACGTCACTTAAAAACTCACAAAATGGTTTAATTAGAGTGAAATGGTTATATAATAATTTGGATAGAAATTTTATAGTAATAGTGACATGGAAATAAATATTCAAACAATAGTAATTGAAAATATAGTTCATAAGTTAATGAAAAAACTTTACTAAATCACATAAGTAAAATATTCCTTAATAAACTTCAGCATGTTAATTGGTTTACATAATGGTTCCTGGGAGGTTTTGATGAGAGTGAAAGGGGTGTATCATAAATTTTTAATAAATCTCATATTGAGGGAGATATGGAAGATCATATCCCAATATTAGTAATTTACAAAAGGTATAAAATGAATAAGATGCCAGAATTGAAAAGTGGATAGGGAGGGCCTTTACCATGAGCGTGTGATTCCAAATGCTAGGGTATAGATTATTGTGAGAATATGGAAGCTTTCAAGGAATATACAGATCGTAGGTCATTGTTAGGACACACTAATAGGATTTTTAGTGAAGGTAAATGGTGTAATGGGTGGGTTTATATTGGAAATTAGTGGGTAACTCTAATTATTTCTCAAACATAGGTTTTGGAATCCAAATAAAAAAATAACCAAAACCAAAAACATTCCCAAAAATTTTTCTTTGGTTTTTCAAAATGGAATTGTTTATCATTATTTTATAAGGACAATAGCCATTTTTTAAAAAAATAATACACTTGATTATTTGTAAGTGAGGCATACTCTTAAATAAATAATTTTAAAACCTTAAAATATAATATATGTGTAGGAAGATTCCTATAATATTAATAAAATTAATTAAATAAACTTCATATTTCATTCTTTTAATGGATAAACATATATTTGTTTGTGTATACAATTTATAGTATTTATTACACCGCTTTTGGGGTATTATGATGTCGTAATTTACAATGTATATTAATACCATATTTAATTATTACAAAAAATTCGAATGTCGCATAATATTATAAAATATTAACCATTGGATAATTTCAAAATTTTGATTCCAAAATTTACATTAATTTTACCTAATAATTTTATAAATATTTTAATTTTATGTTTTTTAATAATAATTGACATTTTTTATGAAATGACGGGTTTTTAACAATTATAGTATTCAAACCCTTAAAAAAATTACATTTGACTTCATAAAAATGATATGATAATTTATATTAGATTAAAATTATTAAATAATAATATGTTATTTAAAAATTATTTACATAAAAATACATTACATTATCAATATAAATTCCTTAATTTAATTTGAATATTACGCAAAAATATAATTTCTATTTTATTATATTCGAAGATAGTTTTTATCAAACTAATCAAATAAACATTTATAAAGTAAAAAAATATATATAATAATAATTTCAATGAAATGAATATATAAATATTCTTAAAATTATGGTTATTTTTTCTAGTCTTTTTGAAATTATGTTTACCCTTAATTTACATATATTTATTTTACCCGGGTGATTTATATTTACTATTGGTATTATTCGTATTTTACAAATATTTTGTTGGAAATATTGCCAAATAATAATTATTTTGATTAAGAATTTGGAATAAGTTTTTTAAATATCAGTCTATAGAGGTTGAATAATTTAATTTAATATAAAGCCTAGAAACATGATGGAAAGCGGTATTTCTAAAAATTTACATTCTTAATGAAAAGCTTATTTTACAATGAAAATATGAATAGTAATATAAATTATATGAATGTCAATTAATAAATATATAAAAATAATCTAAACCTTATTCAAGATCATGTAACTATATGCGGTATTTCAATAAATTAAAAAGTATATACATTTCTCATTTTATAAAACAAAAGAAAATTCTATTTTATTCTTAAAAAGAAACTAATATTATATCTGGTATAAATATTATTTCAATATAACTAAATTAATTAAATATATATAAATAATATATATTTCACATTGAAACAAAATTAAACATATTTTGGTACTCTTTTATTATTTAATTTATCAAAATAAATAATATTTTTACTTAAAATGATATTTTTCACAACTCAAGAGAAACTCTATATTTTCAAAAAATCCATTAAATCACAATAAGATAATTTTTATTTGATGATATAAATAATGGAGTTTTTTGTCTAATAAATTTTCACAATTTAATAGAAAATAATTACTACATTTATTAAAATTAAAAATAGTTTTTGATGAAATTATATTAAGATGAATGAAAAGATATTACCATAGATTTATTGATTATTTAATAGAATTTAATAATATATATAGGTTATATATATATTTTATAAAAGAGTTAATCCTACTCACATACATGAATTTAATAAAATTTTATAATGTTAATTATTACATAAACATTTTTGGGTTGTATTTGGTGTTTTATATTGCATACACTATCAAACATAGCTTTCCTTGTTAAAAACTCAAGGTGTTACACCTAACCATATCCAAATACCACCTTGAAATTTTCCAATAGCACTAGATTTTTTGATCACTATGAAGTGGGCTTACTTCATCAATGATACATAATCACTGAAATAGAAACAGAACCTCCCAGATCTTGTTGTAACCTTTTAACAATGTCCATCAAGATACCATACAACATTCACTTTAGAACATACAAGCAACCCCAAAATCCTCATGGAACATGATTATCTTCTTTTTCCTGCTAGAAATACCCGAACTAAGCTACAATAATTTCCAATATCTATTTTATCTTAGCCCGCTAAAACTACATCCTCAGGACATGATACATATTACAAACTCTTATGTGTACTCCCACGTGTGATCTATGAGTCATGTGAAGGAATCCCTCACACATCACTACTTGAGCAAATTTACACCCCTACAGTAGGGACATGTTCAGATCATACCTTTGGAGAATTAAGATGCACAACATTATCCCACATCAACTCTATCATTGATTCCTCACCTATGACTCCACAACCTAACACATCTTAAAAGACTACACTATCATTAAAAAAAACCCCTCCATCAACCAACCATAATTCTAGGTGCAAAGTTACCAATTCTTTTATAGCCCTCTAAGAATCTACTATCTCTTAAACCACAAAATTCCGTGAATTCTTGCTCAAAACATCAGACAAGACTTCCCCCCTTAGTAATTTATAGTATATTTAAAAGTAAAAATAATGGAGAAACTTCATACACTTCTATTAAAACAGATCCATGTCACATTAAGAAATGATATTACTCAAACCATTATAATCTATGATTACCAAAAATTGTTTCTTGAAGAGGTTATGTTTCCAAAAATTTAGCAAAAAACAACTAATATTGTCTTTATTGAATGATTGTCATAGTTATGCCAATTGGAGAGTAACTACATAGAATAATATTAGATCACAAAATTTGTCTACATTAAGACACGTACTATTATTATAAGGGAAACCTAAAAAAACAACACAATCATTACTCACTCATCTTGAAACTAGAGTCCCATATAAATGATCAATTTAACCTTTATGTATTCAGACTCTACAAGTCATTGATCATTTGGGATAAAATACCATTACCTCTTAGTCAAATAAATAATTGGATCATTAATCAGTGACAAATTGAATATGAACCTCCCATAATTTTCCAAAAGTAAAAGAGGTTTGAACATATTCCACATTCGTGGGTTCTATCAATGAAATAATGTACTTGATATTTTATATTTCTACAAACACACATTAGTATGAAACACCATGATCAAGGAAAATGACATCTCATGTCTAAAACATACATTTAGACAACATTCCATAAAACTATTGATGTCAAAGAACCTTCAAGATATATTTATGATGATCGACATGCTTCTCCTCTAACATTGAGTAGAAGAATATATCATCAATGTTCATAACTACTAACCTGGCATGAAATAATCGAACATAGAGTTCATGACACCTAAGAACATAGATGGTGCATTAATGAAACTGAACAGCATGACCATGAACATGGAGTTCTCTTACATGTATCTGATGGCATTTTTCACGATCTCAACCCCCTAACTGATTGTATACCAATCACAATTAAACCTAGGAAAACCATGTATACCCTATATACTATTTTAAAGCAACATCAATCCTTGGGATAGAGTATCATTTCATGATTTTTGATTGGTTTGAACTTTAGATGTCTACACACAACCCCATTCCACCATTCGCATTCTAGAAGTATACCTCTAGATCATCCCATGGTAACACTATTATCTGGATGAAACCTTTATACATTAAATCATCTATCTAAATACTAAAATTCCTTTAAATAAAGGGTTTCATCCAATATCTATCCATCAAAATAGGATAATTATTATTCTCTAAGTCTATTCCATTTTCAACATAACGTCAAGGGTTTAATGTCACAAAAACCTAAAAAACTTCCAAAAAATTCCTATAAGTATTTTGAGCCTCCCCCATTCAAAAATAAGCTAATTCCATATGAAAATGTTCCACTAAATAAAGAGGGTGAGCCAAAAGAAACATCCCGCTTTAAACTCCCTATCTCCAATGAAAACCACATGCCTACCATCCACATCTTATTTCTTGATGCTCCTCTAAAATTAGTCTATAATAACATGAAAAGAATAATATTTTTTATTGATAAGAATGAAATAATAGGATTGAATCTATAGAAACATTAGATACAAAAAGTACTAATGTCACCAAATCATCGGTCTACACCTTTAGAATACATTAACCTATTTGGTTTCCTCTCTAGTAGGCAAAGATACCACAAGGGGTATGTGAAACATTTTTATATATTCCCCCAAAGCATATTCAAGATTGGGTGAAGCAAATCAGTGAGAAGTGGATAAATAAAATATTAAATAAACAATATTAGTGGGTAAATTGATTGTACAACTAGAAATATCTAGCCCCACTGGTGTTACCACCCCCAATGCGTGAAATTCACCAAACCCAATTACTATTCCTCTCTTTTGATGATTAACCCCATTGAAATGATCATTTTTGGGTCCCTAATGGTGAGTAAAATCCTATTATTTGTCTTTTCCTACTCAATATTCTATTGTTATATCATATTGTTTCTTCCCGTACTACTATAACAGCCTCACTAGAAGAAGAGGATGAGGATGATTATAAACTAGACTACCTAAACCATATTAAGCTCTTGGATATACAAGGGACTAATTTTGACTATGATCGTGACCCCTATATATAGATTTCACTCACCAAAGGACCTTACTAAAATCAGGAATACCACAATCCACTGAAGGTGTGAAATGAAGCTATAGAGATCAACTCCCCTCAAGTCAAAACTATGAAGGCCCTTGTTCTTGAGACATTCTAATGACAACTCTTATCCTAAAGAAAACCTTTTAGTTTCTATATTTTGGTAAAAATCCTCATATTTTCAAATGTTCTATCACTAACACCTAATTATAATCTACTAGATACATTGGAATGGTAATATATGTAACAATATACTGAATAGAAGGATGGTGTACCTCTTGAAGATGTCGCAATCAGGACTTATTAGTAAGAAAAATATCTATTGTAAAATGTAAAATGTATATAAACATGATCCAAAGCCCGAAAAAATTATTATTACCAATATAAGAGTGATAAGATCATGTCACTTCACTACCTTAATGGTCGATGAGATGAAAACTACATAGAAGTCCTTCAATAATCAAACCCATGAAACAATTTCCTCCATCTCACCAAGATAAAGAGTCCACCACTAACGTGAAACCCATCTGATCTGACTAACCACCAACCAAACCCATTACCCTAATGGGTATCATATCATAATAAATGTGATCTGAAGTTCCTCCAACTAACCATATATCTCTATATCATAAATGATTCCCACGTACTGTCACAAATACAGAGGCTAAATTTTTTACAATCTTTCCTAAAACTATTAATCATCCTTTATTAGATTCATCCTCTAATGAAAAACCAGATAATCTTGAATACCTTCCACTGTTTAGACAACATGTGGAAAATTACTACAATTCATATCAGAAAGGGGAACAAATATTTCCTAAACATGGTAGTAAGAAAATTTATTAATATTCACTTAATTAATTTTAACTTCATAATCCACTAAATTAAAATAAAAACACCAAAAAATCACGATGCATGTACCACACTTTGTCCTCTACCCAATATGAAATAACACCTTAATTGGTCATTATATAGGCTTAGAGTCCTTCCATTAGATAGTTGGTGGAAATAAAATCACATGTCTTAACCAGTCTTCCCTAACCTATGTCACACATCCATATCAACAAACTCTATTTACGTACAAACCCATGAAATACACATAGTTCATAACTTCAACCTCCATCCTATATCCCAATAAAATTCTATGAAACAATACTTCCATTATCTTTTCCCGTAGAAGGGACCCATTAAGTGATGAAAACAATGAATGAAGTATAATGACCCACAAGTCCACCTCATGTAGACCTCTGTCTGGGGACCATTACTGAGGGTATGAATAATATCTCCTATGGAAGGAACTGGACTCAATAAATATATACGATCAGGTGATATGATATGAATAATCAATAAAATGAATGACATAATAAAAAATAAGGTAACCAAACCCATCATTAATAGTATGAATAATATAAAAAAAGATAATGAATTTCAAAATAAAAAACTAAATAGAAATTTATTAAAAATTCAACTCAACCAATGTTTCAATGGTCCAAGATAATAATGTCCCTCACTTCCCACAATTTCCTCCTAGAAACCCAATAAAAAATTTCTATATATGTATGATGTATATAAAAAAAATATAGGATCATACCCAAATTCAGCCGTGAACTTGTGAATGTAGAATACAAATACACAGATTAATTAATTAAAAAAATAGAAAAAAACAAAACAAGTCAACTAATCAATCAGATCATCTCCATATCATGATCACAAAATAAAAAATCCAAGTATTGTAACATAATAACAATCAATTCAATTAAAAGGTATCCCCTCACTACTTTCCCACTAATTTTGGTCTCTCACCCCAGAATTTTGTATGCTATATGGCTCCCATTTATTCTATATTGAAACCTACAAGAAGACCCATAAGTTGTCACATCACATCGCATATCACACAAAGAATCATGGGCCATCACATCTCTCATGGAGAAACCTGGTCCATCACCTCACATCACATCTCATCACATCATACACAAATAAAATTGGTCCAACACATGAAATCAAATCTTCAATCCTATCCAGAGTAGTAGGGTTTCATGATCACGAAGGGCGTTAAGAATGTTACCTCCTCCTATCGTAAATGCCCCCCAACATAGGCCATATCATTGTCTGATTAAACAACACACTATTAAAATTTTGAATTTTCGCCATCACAGCCCATTCATATCAACATTTCATGTAAGAGATAACAGGGAAGGTTGGGTAGCCATCCATACATCCAAACCATTAGTATATTGGAAAAATAATCCTAAAATATTTGGTAAAGGGTACAAATATCACAATGTGGGTGTGGTGTGTATAGAAACCCAAAGGAATAAACAATATATATAAATATAATCCATGGTAAATCCCATCCTATGTGACCCCAAAAGAAAGGTACTATCCATTTTCTATATTTCTAATTAAAAATAAATTTCAATTAACTATCTCGTTCATTATATTATTTTATCCACAACCACATTAGCCACACATCCCACTTAAATTCAAACATTCATTAATGATTTCAACCAATTAACCATATCCTCTCATGAGTATTTCATTCAAAAATTTCAATTTGATTTTGTTATTAAGTAGGCATAAAATTGAACACACTACAACAAAACAACCACCCTCTTCTTCTTGAAAAATAAGCCTCACATTGCTACCATTTCACAACCACCACCTCATCCCAAATACAACATACAATTCCCACATTTCATCACTTATTTTTTACACCTCACAATGACACATCACATCCACATATCAAATAATAATTTTAGATTTTCCTATGGGATTCTCACCACTTTTCACTTCACTATTCAACAAAATATTCACTCAATCATTAATTTTCAGGTGAAAAAAATAATTATCTAAATATTATTGATTATATAATTACATTTAATGTGATAACAAACAATATCAAAATAATGGTTCCATAATTATAACAATCAACGGTCTAAAAAAACAACATTGGATAGAATTTTCATAAAGGCATCAAGCCCAAACAAACATAATGTAAAATAATATCAAAATATGTAATTAATGAGATTTCATTCTACTTACCCCCTTCAATTTCACATAAAAATTTATTATCTTCATTATCCATGTTCAATCTATCTTATAAAAAATTAAAAGAGAATAACCCCTTAAGGATGTTACAACTACATTTGGAATGATGGACCACCTACTCAATCAATGTTTTATGAATCTATGCACATGATTATAGCAAGACAAAAATAACCACTTAGCACCAAAAATAAGCAAGAACACCCTTACCATCCTAGAACAAAATAAAAATAATTAAAACATTACTATAATAATAGAAATACCTTGGGTTTTCATTGATATAATCATTCTACATATAAATAACATGGAGTAAAACAATTCAGGTGATGTTAGAAACATGCCTAGAAACACAAATAGTTGATCCCCCAGGGATGGGAATATAATCCATTTAAATGAAGCTAAATTTATTCATTGAGATATCTTTTTTATGAAAATAAATTAGAGAATATTTAGATACATGATTGGGTATGAGGGGATTTTGGACATTATTTGTTGTGTGTAAAATAAAAGAAAAATGTGCAACCAATTTCAACATACAGTAGAGTGGAGAAAACATATTGGAAGATGTTTTAGATGAATTGGAAAAAACCACATCAAGAATATTCAATTTAACCTCTAAAAAATGTCAATCATCATTTCTTAGTTCTGATAAAATGGGGAATAGACCACGGCATAGTAATAAGGTTCATTCTTCATAACTCGTTGGCCAATAATATGATACATCATATCCCCTGCTCATCTATTAGAAATTTAGTAGTCAAACTAAAATCCTTTTCTTGATCCTATACATTGTATTAGACCTCTCCATGTTGTTTCTTACACCATTATGATTTAGCCTATTACACTACACCATAGAAACCTATTGAGATCAAATATCAACTCCATATCCCTATTTTACCCTCCAAAATCCTCATGAAATTTTCTATATACCTCAATTATAAAAATTCAGAAAAAGTAATGGGTTGAATGTTTTTAACTATTACAATTTATTCCATCCCATTCATTGAGAAATTGAATAGTTAATCGTGTTTATGTGTGGACTACCCTCTCCATAACTAATGAATATCCATTATCATTACCCCTCTATATATATGGTTTTATTAATGGATTTAATGAATGTAAATGATAGTTTGGAAATATTTAATCTACTCATAATTTTATAGTAAAATTATAAAATAAATTTACCTAATAAATAAATTGGTATAACACCCCATCGTATGGGTCAATTTAATAACCTACATTGTCGATGATATTATTCTTATATCATGAATGATTAAGGAATGATATAAAATTAATATATCATGTAATAATAATATATTTATTAGTTATTATCCATTATGAAGTTGTTTTATTAATATTAAATACATTTATTTATAAACCATCTTTGGATGAATATATTTTTTGAAACTAGTTCGTCATAGTTTACTTTTCCATGAACTATATTCATTTATTTTTTCAAACACAATTTGAAATAAGGGATCAATGAAAAATAATTATTATTATATCTTCAATAACATAAGAATATATAACATTCATCCCCTTATTAATAGTCATATTTTTTATAAAAGAATCAATAAGTAAAAAACTATCAAATAATCCAAACATCTTATGTTGAAAATATACAATTAATGTGAAATCTATTTGTTATATATAGTTATAAATGATTTGTATAGAAGATAATATATTTAAATAAGTATCTGAAATTAATTAATATGGTATACATATTCATTATATAATGTATTTTAGAACATTTTATTAAGAGAGATTTAAGTTAAGGGGTTCTTGGTACAAAATTAAATTTCATTAGTCACATTCCATATTGTAGAGAATTTATGATATTATAAAATTAATTCATACGTAATGAATTTTTACATATTCATGTAATTAATGGTGTTTTATGATTTATATCATGTTCTTTATTTAAATGTTTTTCTATTCAATGGATTCCAATGTTGTAGGGGTTATATGCCTATATATTCAATTATATGAGATTTTTTTCGATATTATGAACCATAATTCACATTTTTGGTTTATTAACTACACTATTTCCAACATGTATAATGATTATATTTAATTACCTAATATTTTAATGTATAACTTATGGTGTACCTATTATTTTCTATTAATTCATTCATTACCATTTGTGTATGAGTTTTTTCATCCCAATTTCATTTCATCGATATATGATGTATATTCACTACATGTTTAGTTTTTGTGCAGCATATATTTTGGAAATGGATTTATATAACCAATAATTTTTATTCAATATAATGTATTTAAAAATATATCTTATATTTTACACTCCATTTATTTGAATAGGAATGGTTAGGACATTTTCTATGGTTCTTTATTACTCAATTTCTTTTATTGAGTCATAATGATTCATTATTATAATGGTTTTACAAGATGGTTTCTTCTATTAAATGATGATATTATAATATATTATATCTCTAGGAACTTGAAAATTTTAATTCAAATATTTACCTTGATGAATTTATTTCTCAAAATTATATAATATGATGATAATAATTGTCACACGCTTTAATGATGGTTTCCCATACTTTTCCATATTTCCATTTTCCAAAAATTTTATACCGTAATGTGGATACCCAATTTTGTGGTATATCAAGTGCCATTATTTTTCCATTATCCAATTTTAAAAATTATTTTTTATTATATATTTTAATGTTTTATTTCAATTAATGTATTTTAAAATATTAAAAAGGTTTTTCATCCTTTTCTATTCATGTGTTACATCTTCCACCCCAAATTTCATTTTAATGTCTTTTTTATTTTTTAAACAAATTCATTTTTTAATTTTATGTTGAAGGAAGAATTTATTCAAATATTACACATCATATTTTGAAAGTTTCGTTTTAATGTGATCTATAACCTTTTCTTTTAAAAAAATTTCATATACATTTACTAAGATATCATATATGGTTTTACAAATTTTTTTATTTTTTTCAGCAAATGATTTGTTTCCTTTAAAATTATTTTACATGAATCACCTTATATATATTATTAGTAAATTATATATTTTTATTAATTAATTTTTTGTATCATACAATTACATACATGGGGTGAATTTATTTTATACCATCTAGAAATGTTTTGAAACCCATTTTTCTTTGCATCAGTTCATTATGGTGTGATGAATGAATACCATTTTCTTGCTAAGGGTTTTTATGATATGTTGAGTGACTAATATATTATTTCCTGAATATGTATGTAAATTTATTGGTGGAATTCTATATTTCCCTCCAACACATTATTTATGTTTCTATAACTCATATGATAAAATATTATGGATATTCCTAGATTTTTTTCATAATATAAAACACAGAGATCCTAATATTTGTTCACAACAAAATGTCTGTAAAGCCTCAAATTATTTCATAACATAGATCATGGAAAATATTTTATTTTTAAATATATAAATATTGTATATTATAGGTTATTTGACAAAAAAATGGTTGATATAGATGTTTTAGATAATAATATATGGATTTAAGTTCTTCGGTTTGATTTATAATTCCTAGCCATGCTATGAATCAATGAAATTCCATTTTCTTATGTTAGATTACAATTATTGTTCTCCCCAATTAGCATTCATTATCACACATTCTTATGATATAGTGCATTTTTTGTCACTTGATATTACCTGAAATTATTTCATAACATATAGTGAACTCTAATTGTTCTGTATTCTTTAAAATAATTTACTTCAACTCAAATCATGTGTTCTCATATTCTTATGATCTAATAATTGATGACATTTTAACATGTTTTTATACATACTAAGAATTTTTGTTCACCCATTTCTTTTGTTTACACTCCCTAGGATATGAATATGAATATGACTTGTGAGAATTCTATAGGGGAGTCATGTTTTGTTCAATTATAGGGAAATATTTATAGGTGTCATTGAATAATATCTGTATTTAGATGACTCTCAAAGAAATTAAAACGTTTGTTCTCTATATTGTTAGCTTATTATGAGATGTAATTTTTAAATTATATGAAATATGTAAAATTATTAAATATTCATCTCACTTTCAATTATATTCTATTTTTGAATAGAAAAAATTAGCACCTAATATAGTATTATAGGTCTGGAGTTCACTTCTTTGTCTCATAGTAAGGATTTGATATTATTTGGGATTAGGATGAAAAAATGACAATGAAAGAAATTTTTAATGTCATAATATAAGAAATAAAGTTGATGATTTGGTGTATTAGAAAGTATTTGATTCTCTTAGAAGTTGCATCCTTGTCTGGTTGCTAATAATTAGATGTGGTTGTGGCACTAATTCATGGTTAATCTTCTAGAAAAAGGCCAGTGGATTGTAAAATTGATCATCACTTTAACTTAGTGTGAATTATACAACATAAAAAGATATAAAATATCAAGGGAAATTTTTTCTCTATTCACATTTTATTTTTGAACCATTAAAATTGATTTATTATAACCCCTCAACCTCATATGCCAGTTGCTGGAGAATTATTTTATTAGATTGGCATAATTATAAGGAATCAATACTGAGAGGATTGATTAGTTTATAAGTATTGTAAATCGAGATTACATACATGATACCCATAATACATTGAGAAATAGAAAATTCAAACATGATAAATAATAAATAAAAATAAAAAGAATCCATGGAATATTATTAAATGGTATTTTTATAACATGGGGAAAACAAATATAATAAGGTTGAGATCAAATGAACCTTAAGGGTATGAAATGTAAAAGATATAATTAATCAATATGAATAAATTAACATGAAAAGGTATATAAATGATAACATGTTCCAATAAAATAACTAGATAAAGAAGAAATCAATATGGAAGGGTAATAAATTGAAACACATTATTTCTATTAAATTACCAGAGAATGAATGAATATCCATATAAATATATATTAAAAATCACTTGGATAAATAATAACTAAATATATATGATGTAAATTCTTAATTATTTGACTTCATATATCTATAAAATGAATTACTACCATAAATACCATTCACAAGATGATTTAGTATATCGGGAAAAACCCATCTAATTTGGAAGACTATATCATCTCCAGATTTTATTGATGCATCATTGGACAATCTATAACTGTTCCCCACTAGTTTAATACATGTAAAAATTATTCATCATACAGAACACTCTATTCAAATAATAGATAATATTACATATCAAAAATCAATCTTGAATAAAGGAAACAAAATTTTCAATAGTTATGTAATATTGGATAAGAAAAATCAAGGGTTCTTGATGTTTTTTAGTGGAATAAACATTGAAATATTATTAAAAAAATTTATTATTGAAATGATATTTATACATTACAATGTTTCCTATCACACTTTCAAGATTTGAAATCAAAATCACCATAAATTTATAATATAAATTGAAACATACAATATCTTGATAGTACAGAGATTAATTATATAACATTTCAAAATGAATTATATATGTATGAACCCGGTTCTTATTCATGAGGTTCGAGTTTTTTCTTTTCCTTTTTATTAACTGTTTTTGATAAAACAAGGGAAATGTGGGAAAAATCCTAAATTTATGGGCACATTCCATGTACTTTTGTTAGAATGCCATGTACTTTGGCTGCATGGGATGAGAATTAAGGGAATGTAAAATTGTCGGTGATTAAGGGTGTAAAAACATACTACACGCCATATACATTGTAATACATGTCGTGTAATCAGTCAGCAGGTGAATAGTAAGGTTGTGGAAGTAGCCACCCTAGGAATGATAGTACACACCACATACTTAGTAATACACATTGTGTAATTAGTTGGTAACTGAATAGTGAGGTGGTGGAAAGTAGCTTCCAGATAATAGTTAAAAAAGGAATGTACACACCATGTACTTGAAATTACACACCATGTAGTTATTTTTTTCATTAAATATAGGTAGTAGCCTCCTCATTTAGTATAGGAGGTAGAGAACTCAATGGGAGTAGTAGAAGAGGAGGTCTAGACTTGGAGGATCTCTCGACCACTCACTGGGACTCTGATTCCTCCGTCATTAATCTTGTTTGAACTACGCAGGTGAGATCTTATCTCTCCATGAATCCCTTTTTTCAATTATTTACCAATATAAAGTTATTTAGGTTTGAATGGGTAATCATTTAACTAATATTTATCTCATTCTTGGTTGTTTTAGAAGGAATTTCCAAATATAGCAATCAGAGGAGATTGAGGAAGGTGGTCTTGTGTTTAATTCCAGCTGTCGAGTTGATTTTGAGTACCATTGTTCCACACACCCATGTTCAAGGTGTCGAATGGATGGGGCCCTATCTGTTGACATACCAAGAATGGAAAAGGTAATCTAATGAATAGGTATAAACTTTTTTTTGGTATATTTACTTTGATCCAAGGCCACCCGAGGGTGCGGTTTCCTTGTTTAGCCATTTCTCCATGAGACCGTGCGTATGTCTAGATTATAGCATTTTTTGAGTTTTCTTAAGAAGAAACATATATAAATTTCTTGCATATGTATTGGTCTTGGCCCAATTACTTACTTTTCCTATGAAAATACTGGGGGAAACATTTCTTTTGACTGAGGGCATTGTTCTGTTTAGCCTGAGGGAATGGTTTTGTTTATCCTGAGGGAAAGGTTTTGTTTATCTTGTGGTCATGGTTTTATTTAGACGGAGGGAAACGTTTCTTTTTCCTGAGGGTAGCAGCTTCTGTGCCAAAGGGTGATATCTCATATTCCTTAAGGAAATATTAATTATGCCATAGGGCAGTCACCTGAGGGTTTCACTTCGGATTTCCTAAGGGTAAGGATTCACATGTTTGAGGGAAATGGCTACTTTGGACATTCACTGTGTTGATTTCTTATGTGGTACCTTCCAAGATAAAGCAAAGTCTTGGCATTATTATTATATTTTACTTGTTAGATAGCATGTTGTGATTTCTACTATGGAAATTGTAAAGCCCCGACCCCAGCTACCCAGAGTCGGTTCATTACTTCGTAACATTGGCATGATCACAAGAAAGATCAAATCTCGAAAGACCGATTGGTTTAGTAGCCTTGGAAACACTAGATATATTCATAAGTTTTACATTACATCATTAAACGAAAAACTACTACAACTACATATTGTCTCCATAATCCACACTCATATTCCCACATAATATCTCTGTAGGTCATTCATAACTTACTTCTTCACTTCCTGGGAAAAATAAAACATAGAAAAGGGGTGAGCTCAAATGCCCAGTAAGGATAACAATATAGCGGAAACTTTCATAAATAAGAATAAACTTTTAAGGCAATGTATAACTAAAACAAAAGCCTTTCAAACATGAACTTTCGACATGGTATGGCATAAATAAAATGAAATAATTCCATTTACTTACTCACATGGATATTCTAATAATCGAATAATCACATGCAAAAATCAATAACCACTTTCATAATGTTGGAATGCATAATGCCAGACTATCATAACCACATAGTCAAGGCCTCGTGCCAAGAGTACAAATAATATTTTGTCAAGGCCTTGTGCCAAGACACTATTTTGTCTCATGAGACCTACCGATGCATCGAGGAGCTATAGCGGGCTCCACCCGTCACTTACTAAGTCCAATGCATTCCCATATGAAAAGGTTTAAACATAACATAAACATTCGTATTAAAACTAGCATACGAAATGTCAATAATTTCACCATAAACTATGAATGGTATAAAAATAGCACATCCGCAGTCAAACATATCACAAAACCTTCAATTCAATATAGAAGTTTTGTATCACAATAGATCAAATTCAAATAAGCGTAAAATCCATCAAAGGATGTTGACATAGATGAAATCTAAATTCTTTTTAAAGAAATATCTCTTTTTATTTTGAAATCATTTAAGATCCATATAAAATAACACATTTTCTTTGAAAATATTCTTATAAGCTTGTAAGGGAAGTTTTGAAGATTTTATAACGGTGGAAATTAGCCGCACCCGCCGTATAAGTTTAAAAAAAACGTTCTTACCTTAATTCTGTCGGAAAGGTTAAAAATGACCTTGTTTTGAAAACGACGGAAAGATTCCTTTATAAACCTCTTATAAAAAGTCACACAAGGGTATAAATGACTTTAACCCATATTCTTGTAAATAATAAAAATGTTTTGAAATACATTTTGAAGAAACATGGATGTGGATGATAAAGAGATCCCAGTAGATTATTACAAATAAACAACCTCGGATAATGAAGAGATTGTGAAATAACCCTTACCTTGTACTTTTCCTTGGTTGGGGTAGGTTAACCTCCTGTATAATGGTGAAATAATTGTTATTAAATTATACAAGAATCATATATATTAATATGATATCATATATGATCTTTTAACATTGATTTGTTAATAATATCTTAGAATTATCGTCGTTTCGGGTGTTAACTTACTTGTTTTCTTTTATATGTTTTGTTACGTAAGACATTTTTGTAAAGGATAGGTTGTATATTATTCATATCCATAATTATATCAAGTCCTTCAACATCATTTTTAAATCATCAAATGATAATTATACTTGAATGGATACGATGGAGAATGAATCTCATCGCGTTCGTGAAGATGGTAGTCCGTACGTACGCGCGAGCGACAATATCAATCTTTTGATATTAAAATAATATAAAAATGGATGGTATATCATATATACAGAATCATTAACATGTTATATTTATTATTTACATGAGTTACACATCATTATTATACCCATCCAAATAATAATATATTGAATAACAATTACACCACGACGTGGAGATGGTAAGCCGTACGTACGCACGTATGGTGACATGTTATTCAAAGGGTGGATAGAATACTGAATATGGTTGTACCATATTTATAACAACATCACAGTATATGTAAGATACTGGAGTTATTATTTTAGAATGGTAAGAACAAAGAAAGAGGAAGTGGAAGAAGAAAGGAACTTGGAAAAGGGTGGTGAAATCATTACCTCTTCTTCGGGTTCTTCCTTTTGATTTGATCAAAAGGGATCGTTAGGTTGGCTTTCTGATCAAACTAAGGCCTCTAGGTTGTATTGAGGGCTGTTGGGAGAGTATTTGGTCAGATTTTGGCCGAACCAAAAGGCTTTGAAGGTGTGAATAAATGAGAAGGAGGAGTGCCCTTTTATAAGAGGGGTGAGGGGCACCTTTGGAAAAGCTAGAAATATTAATTTATAATAAATTCATATTCGGTTTCTAATGGCTCCAAAGTTGATTATTCAAAGTTTAAGGTGGGGATAGGTCGAAAACCACTCAACCAATAGAATTTAGATAGGTTTGGGTACTTATATTAACCTTATCTTTAAGTATTAACTCTAAGTTAATTAGTTTCACTTTTACAATGTATCTTTGTATTTTTATATAATATGGTTAATAAACTTACTATATACATCCAAGTGACCCCCAAGTGGTCCATTAATGATTAAACTATCATGATATAAGTCTCTTGGACGAACCGTAGATTTTTAGGAATTTAATATCAATTAATAATATAATATTTGTTTTAAGAACTCTTTTATGTCAATTTTGACACTATTCAATAGTTGATTTTTGTGAAACTCATAACAGATTGATTACTTCGAACAAAGTCAATTAAATCAATCCTAATATATCATATTATCCTATAAAATTAGTTTGATTCATTAAAAGTTTCATATTATATTTTTTTTGGGTATTTATAATATCAATTATTTTAATTTTTCACTATTATAGTAATTACTGCATCATCATTGTGTCATAAATAAAATAAATTATTTAATGTCTAAAAATTATAAATAAAATATAATTATGTAGGAAATCTTTTTAGCTTTCTAATGAATATTTATAATCTAAAATCCAACTTATATAACCCTATGTAACAATTGTTTTTCTAAAAGATATATGCTTGTGTCATTTTTGTATTCATTTTGACTTAATTAAAATAAAGTGTCATTATCACTTACAAGTGGATCCATGGGGTCCCTAAATCGACCCAAAGATGCCCATGGTCGACCATGTATCAACCAATAGGGTTAAGACACGTTTTAGGGTAATTTAGTATTATTATAATATTTTTTTTTAACCCTTATTTACATGATTTACCCTTAACCATGGTAAATAAAATATTTACCGCAGTAATTATTCAAAATGTCTAAAAATAAAAGTTACCTATTTACACAATTTTAACATCCTGATTCCAAATATGGAATCCATTTTTATAAATTCAAAACACAGAAGTGGCAGAAATTAATTTAAAATTAATTCCCGCTGTCAAAACAAAAAGCGTGTTTTTAAGAGATAATAACTATCAAAAGATTGACACTTGTTTATGTTCGGTTTAATTGTAAAATTATGTCTAATGACCAACATTATATTAAATTGTAAAAATATATTCTAAATATACTTTAAAACCACTCAAATTCATCATTTATCACTATTAATTATTTTGATTAAGAAAGTTGTTTTTAATTAAAATTTAGTAATTTTCACTATTCATCAAAATATGAAAGTTATCCGAAAAGTACCAAAATTTCACCTTAGGCTAAATTCGATATTCCGAATCCAAAAATGAAGTCCATTTTGAAATATAAAATATATATAATTTAAAAAGTAGGTATTACTATTCACAACGGCTAGTTTAATTAGTTGTGGTGTGTGTTAGAACTTGAGGTTGTGTACAACACACGCTATCGCATTATTCGAAGGGAAACGTACAGTGGAAGCTTGGGGTGTTTCATTTTAAATTTTTGATGTCCCCATTTAGTCAAAAAGTTTAAAATATTGTATTTAAAAAGGTTTCACTATTAGAAGTTGATAAAAGTGAAATACTGAAAATGAATCTGTTCTTGCATTATGACTAAGAAACTCATAATAGGGATTCTAAAATTATAAGGATTATATAAAGTTCAAAAGGTAGTTAATACTATTCATGACCTCTTTTAATGGTGTGATTGAACTCGGTGTTGCGTGTAGTGCAAGTTATTGAATTATTTTTAAGAAATAACACACTCTGAAATCCTGGGGTGTTACAGAAATGGTATATGAGATTGTCTATTGAGACTGAGTATCGAGAAACTCAGAATTCAATTATATTGTATTTTTTTGTAATCATTAATATAGAAATATAACTGGTAGGAACTGTTACTTTTGAGTACTTCTTAGTTTACTATATTTCATTATTGCACACTGTTGTTTCTCCTTTTCACTGACAGTTGGGAGAGGGCCTAAGATAGTTTCCTACTGGGATTTATTTCTCACAACCAATTTGGGTCATGTATTGGACACAAATAGATTATATTACTATAGGTGTTGATAAGGGAAAGGGTCGCTACAGAGGTACATGATTATTTTATAGGAGTAGGAGAGCATGGGACCGAGCATATTCTTGTGATGCTACTGAGTTCTTGTTGCGCTGCATTGGTTTTATTATTCGTTACTTGTACCATGTTTTGTATTATATCAGATTGCATTGTATCATATTTTGGATGCTTTCTTATAATTAAAGACATATTGCATCATCATTTATTTGACGGTTGGTTATATTTTACTTTAGTTATATTGTCCATTTCATGTCTATATTGTTTACTACATCCTCTTTGGTATGTTTATATTTATTTATACTGCACTACTCATTGAAAAATTAGGGAATAGTTTCCCACTAATCAGTCTTAGGCCCTCACTGCTAGTCGATAGCCTCTAGCATTTGGGGAAATGCGCTTGATTTCATTTGGCCAACTGGGTTTTGGGCACCTACTGTGTGGCACCCGAATCCCAAACATTACAAAGTGGTATCAGAGGAAATTATTTCCTTATTTACTTACTATTTGGAAGCTATATCTAGGGATAAGATGTAATAGGAGATTGATAATAAGTTTTTCCAAGTAGTAGCTAACTTATGTACATGGAAAATCCAATTTACCTCATGTTTCAATTTTTATGGTTTTGCAATTTTACAGTTGATTTGATGTCACCATTGGGTGATTCACTTGTGGTGTGTTATTTATATTTTATACTAGGTTATATTTAGTTTCAGCCCAACGATATTAGGGTATTCTATCTCATGCCTCATTTAGGAACATGTTAGAATCACATTTCATGCGTAGTTTCATGCCATGTTTGTGCATTTCAAATTCCATGTTGTTGTGATTGATGTTGTGCCAGAAAAAAATCCATGTTGTTGTGATAAGTACCTTGATAAATATTCCAACTATTGATAGGGTATTGGTACATGTTACGGTTAGTTTTATGGATGCTAAAATTTTGTTCCTGAGAATTATGGGCTATCTAGGACCAGAATTTAGTCGATCATGATCCAGTCTTTTGTTTCATTTTTTACTATAATGTGAATAGTTAAGTGATAAAAATTGGTTTTTGGGGTGTATGGGCCCCCAAAATCAGAATTTGGCATACCGATGATTGAAATTAATGAAAATGTGGGATCCAGAGTAGTTTATGAGGCATACAGTCTGGAAAAACCCAGAATACACACCGTGTAATTCTGACTACACCCCATGTACTCATCTGTTTGGGAAGAAATGAAAATTTATTAAGTACACATCGTGTACCTTATGTACAAATCATGTAGCCTATAACTATTTCATAGGCCTTGTTGGAAGAGACACAGGATATGGGAACTCTTGTGGGAACATGTTGTTTACCGGTTGTACATGTTGTGTCATGTTGAACCTATGATCACCCATGTGACTTACAACACGGATAGAAAAATCATAGGTGATACACATTGTGTCCATTATATACACATTGTGTAGTGTAATCATGGATTTCAGCCATATAGATAACAACCACGGTCGATGATATATTTTCATGTACATGTTGTGTCCTTCTGGAACACACCGTGTACTCTGAGCCATGTATCTGGCCACGTCATGACCAACACGAGTCAGTGAAGCTCATCTATTACACACCGTGTACCTATGGGACACACTGTGTAGTCTTCACCGGTGAGATACCAAGTGTATTTGTTCATGTGGATGGTGAAATAGGGTGGTGTACATGCCATGTGCAGGTGTACCATGCTGTGTACCTAGGGTTGAGACACGCTCAGGCTAGCATCAGAACATGACCATGTATGGTCTTAAGAGTACACTCCATGTAGACCTTATACATGACATGTAGTATTGTTTTTCCAATTCTTGTTAACATTTTCCCTTTTTCATTGGCACTATTACTAGAAAAAAGATACATCGAAATTAAATTAAACTAATGCGTTTGTTTGACCACATAGATCCATGCTGCTAAGACGACAATGAGTTGATCTCCAATAAAGTGGAGACAATTATACTCTAGAGATATTGGTTCATGGGATACCGATGGATTCTCCATCAGTGCCAGATGCGGAACCAGCTGTTATATAGGACAGAGGTGCAGATGCAGAGTTTTGTGAATGGTTCATGTGGTTCATGCAGACCTTCCAGGGAGCATGACTGGTTTCCACATATAATGCAGAGCTGAGATGTATATTCCAATAGCTACAGCTGCCTATTTTTCTAGGGGATGTCGGACCACAAGCTGTGGCGTCATGGATGGATTCTATGTAGATGATCTACAAGCATCTGGAGATGCCTCCTGGGATTATAGTTAAGCTCGAAACTTACATGCTGTGTGATTCCACCAAGAGACGGTGGGATGTTACCACCTAGACTAAGCAACACCAATACATAACGTGGAGATATTTTTAGGTTGTCTTATATGAATTTTTCATTCGAGAGAGGCTAAGGGAATATCCACCTCAAGTTTTCATGAATCTGCAATAGGGCTCTATATCAATGATGGACTATTCTTCACGCTTCACCAAGCTACATTATTTTTTACTTATTCTGGAGGATGATGATTCCTTGGGAGATGGAGTCATTGAGGATGATATTTTATTTCTCATCTGAGCACTAATGAATGTTTTCAGGTAGCCTGCAGTGCATGTTATTGTGAATGAGTTGTTGATTACTGAGTGGAACTTATGGGAAGCTAGTAGGGTGGACCAGGGTGATTCAACACTAGTATCTGGTACTATTTCTACTGCAAAGAGGAAGTGGAAGATGGATTTATCTCACAGTGGTTATACTAGCCAGAATAATTCTTTCGGTGGCCAAATAATGTGCTACTAATGTGGAAAAGAGGGGCACAACAAACCTCAGTGTCCCCGTGTCCTAGTAGAGTGCCGATCTTAGTGCAAGATGGGACATATTCATAATTTTTGGAGGGCATTTCCAATGATGACTACTAAGAGGGGTTCTGTGTAGACTCTGCATGCAAGAGAAGGGCCAAAAACTTCTTACCTATCAGTGAATTGGAATACATTAGGACGGTCAGGCTGAGGTGGTGGTTGAGGCCATTGTAGCAAGACACTAGTATCTTAGAGACAGCAGGGTTGTTCAGCAAAGGATAGCCAAGATATGTCAAAGGGCCACGGAAATGGGAAGACATATGCAGTGCAACAGACCCAATAGAAGTAGAATTTTGGACCTTCTACTATTAGAGTTACTATTCTAGTTCCTTCTATTTTTTCTTAAATACTTTTCAATACTAGTGTTACACATAGCTTTACATCTATGCCCATTGTGGAGAGCCTTGGAATTCTTGATTCTTCTTCTTCTGATATCATGACTCTAGACACTCCGTTAGGAATTATAATGACAGGTGTGTGTTAGTGCAAGGAGTGCCCCCTAGGGTTTGGTGGGTGTCACCTTCTATGGGACCTATATGTCTTAGATATAACATGCTTTGTTGTTATTCTCGGGATGAGCTGGTTGGTACCCATCTGAGCCTTTTTAGATTGTTATCGTTGTAGGGTGAGTTTCACATATATATGGTGTGGAGAGTTCCTATACAAGGGTGAATGGGATGTTCAAGAGAGCCAAGATGGACCTGAGATTCATGGGAGAGTTGGAGTGAAATCCCATGTAGAGAGTTTATATCTAGATGAGGAGGGAAAATTTCAGAAGGATTCCCTCCAGTGGTTAATTGTTTCAGGGATGTCTTCCCAGGTGACTTTTTAGGTCTAACTCTGGAGTGAGAGGTGGATTACCCTATTGAGATTATTCAATGAGTAGCACTGGTGTCCATTCCTCCTTATAGTATGGCTAGACAAGAATTACAAGAACTCCAGATGTTGTTGGAAGAGTTGCAGGAAAAGGGTTTTATTTGATCCAGTACTTCTCCTTGTGGTTCGCTTTTCATATTTTCAAATAAGGTGGATGGTACCCTCAGACTCAATATAGATTATCAAAAACTAAGCCAGGTCACTATTAAGTACTGATATCCCTTACCGATGATTGAATCTATTTTTGATCAATATCAAGGATCATGAGTGTTATCAAAGATTGAATTGAGATCTTGATATCATCAGTTGTGCATTAGACCAACAGACATACCGCTTATAGCCTTTCAGAGAAGATATGGTCTATACTAGTACATCGTCTGCCATTCAGACTCAGAAATGAGCTAGTAGTTTTCGTGGCTCTGATGAATCATGTGTTCCACCCTTATCTGGATTTTATTTGTAGTCTTCATGGACGATATCATAGTGTACTTTCAAAATCGTCACGACCATGCCACCAATCATGAGATCGTACTCAGTAGACTGAGAGGGCATCAGTTATATGTTATTCTCTCAAAGTGCCACTTTTGGATGGAGTAGATTCACATATTGAGTAATATTATCTTAGAGGAAGGAGTTCCAGAAGAACCATAGAATGTAAGAACAGTAGTTTCTTAGGAGCATCCTAAGATCATGCTTGAATAATGAAGTTTCTTGGGGATTACTGGTCACTACAAATGCTTTCTACATGACTTCTCCAACATAGTCATGCCATTGAATATTTTGAATAAGAAGGGAATGAACTTTGTTTGGTTAGAAGATTGCGAGATATCCTTTTGGGAGATTAAGGGAAGGTTGAACTTAGCACCAATCCTGATACTTCCAATGCAAGGAAAGAGCTATATAGTTTATTATGAAACATCGGTTTTATGGATGGGAGAAATGTTGATGCAGGGCGACTGATTAGTTTTGTAAGGGTCTCGACAGTTGATGCCATAAGAGAGGAATTACCCAACGCATAATCTTGAGTTGGCTTGAGTCGTTTCTGTTTTACACTGTTGGAGAAATTATCTCTTGGGAAAACATTTTCGGTTGTTGATAGACCAAAAAACTCCTAAAATACATCTTTACCCAGCGTGACATGAATTTGAGTTAGCGAAGGTGGGATGAATACCTTCAATCCTTCAATATTGAGATTACATATACACCTTTTAAGGGTGATATAGTGGCTGATGCATTGAGTAAGAGGACTTAGATACAGGTAGTGTAGGAGGCCAGTGGTGAGTGGCAGCTTATGGCTTTGTTCTCTGAGATGCATTTGGAGGTGAATGATAGTAAGGGGTGATCCTATCTTTCATCCTTATTTATGACTTCTACCCTCCTGTATAGAGTGAGGATGAGACAACTATCAGATTTATATGGCCTAGTTCAACATGAGTCTGTGGAAAGAGAGGGCACCCCTCCTGGTTGGATGATAGGTGATGATGAGGTACTGCGTATCCATGGATGAGTGTGGCTTCTAAGGGATATACACAAGGTGTTGATGTAGTAATTCCATGCTTCTGCATGGGAATTACATCCTGGAGTTACCAAAATTTATCGTGGCATGAGACGTCAGTATTGGTGGCTGAGATTGAAAAGAGAGGTAACTGAATTTCTTATGAGATGTTCCACTTGTTAGCAGGTGAAGGAAGTTCTCCAGAGACTAGCTAGACTGTTAGAACAGTTTCCCATTCCAGTGTGGAAATGGGATGATGTTGCAATAAACATTGTGATCGGGTTTCTGAGGTCACCTCGAGTCAATGATGTCGTATGGTTTTTTGTTGAAAGATTTACGAAGGTAGCTCACTGTTTTCTGATCAAGGAGACCTTTGGTGTTAACAAGCTTGGGAGGTTGTATACCCGAGAGGTATTATATCTTCATGGGGTCCCTTGTTATAACATTTCAGATAGGGATGATTGTTTTACATCTTGTTTTTGGGAGATATTTCAGAGTGCAATGGGTAGACAGGTGCTTCTGAGAACAAATTTCCTCCCTCAGAGCTATTTCCAGTCATAGCGTATAATACAGGTTCAAGAGGACATGTTGTGTGCATGAATCTTGTAATTTGGGGTCTCTTGGTAGAATCACATACCCCTCAACTATTACTCCTAAAATAATAGATTTCATGTAACTATTGAGGTGGAACATTAAGAGGCCTTATATGGTAGGCTATGCTGATCACCCTTATGCTAGATGGAGGTAGGTGAGGTATCTCTACTAGGACCACTTCTCTTTTAGGAGAATTCAGAGCAGGTCCAGTTGATTCAGAAGCGGCTTTCTACTTCACATTCATGTTATAAATCTTATGTGGATCACCATAGATGACCCTTGGAGTTCGTGGTCGGGGATCAGGATTTCTTGACAGTTTCACTAAGGATAGGACACAGGCGGGTCAAGAGACCTTGTAAACGTTAACTGAGGTATGTAGGGCCATTTTTGATTATTTCCTATCGATTACAGTTACCACAGTGGTACCTGGACATGCTCCATATCTTCTATGTATCTCAGTTGTGCCATTATCACTGAGAAAGGTCTTCTATTTTTCAGCCCAAAAAGGTTGAACATCATGTTGATTCATACTTTGAGGATCATTTGAGTTGTATTTTTGATAGGAGCATGAAGGTTCTCTGAGGCCTGTATGTTCCTCTCTTATGGGTTCTATGGAAGCATGGCCAAGTGCAAGATGAAAGCTGTGAGCAGGAGATCGATGTACATGCTCAGTGGCCTGAATTTTTCTCATCTTTATCATCTCCACCCAAGAAAAGGAAAATTCGAGGAAACTTTTATTTAATGGGGGAAGTTTTTAAGAACCTGGTACTTATTCTTGACGTACATGTTTATTCAATTCTTTTTCCTTGATTTTTTTTGAGAAAAAATTGAAATATTGGATAAATAACAAATTAATGTGTACATGCCATGTACTTTTTTTCACACGCAATGTAATTTGTTCGTGTGGGATTAGAATATAGGGTGTATAGGATTGTTATCGATTAAAGATGTAATAAATAGATACACACCTTGTACTTTGTAACACACGTCGTGTAATCTGTCAGCATGTGAATAGTAAGGAAGTGGAAGTTGTTGCCTGAGAAACGATAGTACACACCATGTACATAATAATACACATAGTGTAATTAGTTGGGAGGTGAATTATGAGGTGCAGGAAAGTAGCCGCCAGATGAACAGTTAAAAAAGGAATTTACATGCCATGTACTTGAATGTACACACCATGTAGTTATGTTTTTTTGTTATAAAAAGAAAGTAGCCTCACCATTCAGTAGAGGAGCAGTGAACTCACTGGGAGTAGCAGGAGAAGAGGCTGAGATTTGGAGGGGCTCTTGGTTGCTCACTGAGACTCTCATTCCTCCGTCGTCGATCTCATTTTCACTACACGGGTGAGATCTTCTCTCTTCTTGAATCTATTCTTCCAATTATTTCACTAAGGAATGTTATCTAGTTTTTAATGGGTAATCATTTATCTCAGATCAAAGTCGTTCTAGGCTGTTTTGCAAGGTGCAATTCATATATATCGATCAGAGGATATCGAGGTAGGTGGTCTTGTGTTTAATTCTAACTGTCAAGTTGATTTTTTGTACCATTGTGAAACGCACCCATTTTCATAGAGTAATATAAATAGAACCAACTAGGCCCAAGGCGACACACATAGACAAATAAAGCCTTTCTAATGAAGATCATCCAACATATACATCAGCTCTTTCATCTTAGCTGGGGCAATGTAGTAACAGTTTATAAAGGTTGGATGAGTAAAATGAATTAATTCAATAGAATAGTAAACCTCTATTACTGGTGGAATATTAGAATAATATAAATTGATCGAGTTAGAATACTGGAAAAAAACAAGAGTTATATCACCACCCATCAGAATCTCTCTCCATGTCAAGATAAAACACTGATAACACATTCCCCTCATCTAAAAAAAGGTATGTCTTTGCTCTACCTTTGGTCCCATTCTCCATGAAAAATAAGAGGCACACCACTAGGTGTATTAAAGTACACATGTTGATGATTACAATCAACTTGGTATTTTGTAATGAACCATTCCATCCTTAATATGACATTATGATATTCCATATAAAGAACAAAAAATTATCCAATCTAGATCCACATTTGATACAGTGAAGACATATCCTAGTCTTCGGAGACCCTTATCTCTCTCCGTACCAAGGGGTGTAATAATATCCATTGCACGAGATAGTTTCTCCATAAAATTATTATGCTGGTCAATAGTACAGGTTAAAATAAAAGAGTGAGTATCACCAGTATTAAAAAGAACAATCACTAATGATGAAAAAATCGTAATATTACCTCTCACAGTAACTGGACCCTTGGTTACTTCATCAAGAGACTCTACCACTGTGTGAAGAAGCTTTATTGCGAATGACTGTGTCTGCAACCATTTTGAAATTGAAAAATTTGACCTCCATATAATTTTAAGAGGACCTAATGATCTTATCTCACTATGTGGTGTAGATTACTGATGATATAACCTTTGTAAGTTTCTTAAATATCCACAGGAGCTATAGTTCTGGGGTGCCTCAGTGAAAACCCCCTATAATGCTCTGGATTTCCACACAAGTGGAAATCTAATGAACATCATCCTAGATTTGTAGGATGTTTGGAATGAATTTTTCATTGACAAACTTTTAGAGGATCATCATGCTATTTATCTTTTGATAGATCCAATGCTTCCATTAGAAGAAAAAAAACTCCCATTAACCCTGAACATCCAACCATGTCCTTCTCAACCATCATCGTTCTATCCTGGTCATCAACATATGTGGGAATCATGAGAAAGAAAACATGATTATGGATATTTATTCAAAGATCCAACTCAAACTTCAAGACTTTATCATCTAATTTGATATAATCTCAGGAGAAAACTATAAAATCTCAGAAAAACAACTTGAATTCTCCCTCACGGTTTTGTTGGCATGCTCCAGACTGAAAAACTCTACATCATTAGCCAACACCATTGACTCTGGATAAAACTGATAAGTGAAAAGAATCCAGAAATATTTCTACTATAATCTCTCATGTTTACCTTTCATCACCACCGTGTCCCACAATCTCATGCTCGGTCCCTATAGCATGGAGGTAGAACACTTCACCCTGATCACTTTTGGTCTCTCCAAAAACTCAAAATGCAATTTTATCCTTCCAAACCATTCCTCAGTAAATTCTTGACATGTGGATGCTTTGAATATTGGTGGATTCTAGTGAAGGAACTCTTGATAATGATTTCGAATAAAATCCCCCTTAGGATCCATAATTGGAGATTGAGCGGGAATACATGTGGTCCATGTCCTAGAGCTTGGATAGTGTGCATTATCACCTCAATTAAATTCAGATCAACAATACGATTTTCATACTAAGTTTCAACTACAACCTTTTCCTATATCTGATTTTTATGTCTACTCAAGGGTATGATGCTACACTACTTTAGTTAAAAAAATGAAGACATTTAATTAATAATCAAACTAAGTATAAAGAGAAAAAATTCTAAATATAAGGGACAAAAAATATTTGGATTTTAAACTTTCAAAATGACTATAAGTAAAATACTAGAACTAATCGACAAAATATGTTTCCCTAACACCCCTGTTGACTTAAGGTTCATTGTATTGAGAGCTGGCCCAAAACTCAGTCACAACTACCTACTATGTGTGGAATTGATTCCAAAATACATATTGACATCAAGAATTAAAATAAACAACATCATTTGATACCAATATTTCATGAACTATCTTAGTTACCATAGTAACTTGATAACCAAGCTGGTGCTCTCATAACCTAACCGGCATTCTCGATCCCCACAGGCTAATTACTAGCACCAATACTGATACAACATACAAGTGGTAAATCTTTTTTCCAAAATAATGCATAAGGAAAAGAAAAAATATAGTATTCATATCAAAAAGAAAACTACATTGGGAGTAAAAGTATTAGAATAAAACTAGTAATAATATCCAAAGTACTAAAACCCATGTACATAAAACATGAAAACAACCCCAATGTCTCCATGGTCACAAATCACCCATCCAAACATCAATAGGTTTTTCCATCTCTAATATATCCCTTCCCTTTGGTCGATCCTAGAGTAGGAAACTCTACAAACACCAAGGGGAAGAGATAGGTGTGAGGCTAATCCCATTATGACACCACTAAAATTCCATAACAGATTCCATGTATAGATCATACAAATCAAATAATTTAATTTTAAAAATAAGTAGTTTTGGTAAGTCAAATGATTATTCAAACAAAACATGATAAACTATTTCAATATAATGGAAAATTTATTTAATGAACATGTTTTAATTTAAATGTGATGGAATATTTCTAAAAACTATCTTATGTAAAATATATATATAAAACAATTTATATTAATTAAGAAGAAGGAATGAAAATAAGTTCAAACATACATTTCTATACATTTATATCTCAAATATAAATAAAAATGCAAGTAATATAGTCGTCTTCCCAGAGGTAAGATAGTATTAATCGACTATAGTGTTTTACACTCTCTTTGAGAACACATAAAAAATTTTATACACACGTCCATAGAAAACTAGATATAGGAGACTCATTTCTAGCCCAACAAGGATGTGGTCGGCGACATGTATGTTTCATAACGTTGTAATATCATAGTGTTTATTCAAATAACTCACTAACTACCCATGGCTTATAAGAACTATTACATGATGTGAGAACTATTTTAACACTTCTTGAAATATGATAAATCTCATTCACCCATTACATAAATACCAATTTATTTCCATTTAAAACCAAAACAGGATTTATTAAAAACATTCCTTTTTTCACAAGATTAAACCACTAGGTTTCTATCAAATCATCTTAAGAATTTATAAATAAAAAAATTTATTCAAAACCAATTCTATACTCTTTCAGAATTAATTTATACATTTAAATTAAATAATTTAATTGAAAACATATCATCAAATAGACAATTGAAATTTAACAATTTAAATCATACAATTTACATACCCCTCCCCCATTTTAATGGAATTAGTGGTTTTCCAAATTTCTATGCCAAAATCATTTCAAATCCTCAAATTCATTATAATTGGGTTTTTATCAAATCAATTTAAATTAAAAGTAATCAATTTAATTTATATCAGGATTTGAAATAAAATAAGCAATACAGTGGTAATCAATTTGGTGAATCGGGACAAAACCACCTACCAATTTTCTGAAGAATAACACTCACAATGACACCCATCAATAAAAAAAGGTGAAAGGGTCCTTGAAACACAACGAAGAAGCTTGATCCAACACCATGACTCCTGGATCCATCAATCCTTAGATGATACAACAAAACCCAATAGAAGAGAAAGATAGGAACTAAGCGAATGATAGAGAAAAACTACATAGTAATTACACTGTAAGAATAATGAAGATACCAAGATATTTGGTTAGATTGAGAAGGTGTTTATTCTCTCAAAAACGCAGCAGGAATCTAATAGGATGATACCCATGACATCTGGAAACAAAAAGATCGAGATAAACTGTCGAATGAGTGAATTAAATCTGGGTGCGGGCCACATCACGACATGTATCCAATAGTCATGATGTATAGACCATTCTGGATAAGTTACTATGATAAACCCATCACATTGGGTTAAAAATATGATTCATAGCCTTTACATGATGTGTACTTCTAGTACACATACTGTACATGCTCATAGAACGTCCTCCCCATTCACAACCTGAAACCTGCACCATATACATGACATGTACTTCTTGTACATGGAATGTACCTATTTTGTAGTCTGCAGTAAACCCTAATAAATCACATTAAATGATTTGTAACATAATGGATAATTATAAAATGTGGTAAAATTGGCCTATAAAGGCAAACGTATGTTACAGAATAAACTCCTTGTAAGGTAATCATCAGAGTATGAATTATAAATATGAGACAAAAGGTATATCATGATAACAATAATGGGGATATGAACATGAAATTATGGCATATAACATATTATATAATATGATTATTGAATAAAAATATTATTATGATAATATTAAATATGAAAATATAATTATAATTCAATACCTGCTTCCTAGACCTCATAACATATCATGTTTGGCTAACAACATGTGCACAATAAATGGTATTCCACGATAAGAAAACATTTCCTAGTGAATTGGATATCTATTAAAATACCCTATTTAAATTTTAAAATTTAATTTTTCTACATAGGTTATATGTCATAAGAATTAATTTCAGCAGTTACTCATAGTGAATGAGGATGGATTTCATATGAAAATCATCGATTTCATAAAATCATAAAAGAATGATACATAAAATATATTAAACCCATGATAAGGGAATTCAAGTTTCACAAATGGAAATACCCAATTAATTATATACAATTACATATATTTTAATTACCTTAAATAATGATAAGATTGGGTAATCATAATAAAAAAACTAGTGGCATAGAAAATCTAATTATGGTTTCTGTAGAATAAAAAGCATAAAAATGGTTAATGTAATGGGGTTGGTGTAAGGGAATATTCGTATCTCACTAATATGGAATCATTTAGACAATAATTAATTTATTATAAGTACATGAAAATATAATAACATGAATATTAAATATCATTCTATTAAAGGAAGTACATGATTGAAACGAATGAGAATGAGTCTCTCATACCTTTGACGTGGCATCACAAACCATCGAATAGGCTTTATAAAATTATATAAACTTCAATAAAATGATATAAAGAGATAAAATGAGATTAAATTCATTATAAAATAATTTTGAGTGGATTTTAATGGAAACAATGGTGGGTATTTACAGTAATAGTGGATGAATTGTTTTTTAGTTTCCTAATTTATTTCATTGACATCAAATTTATAAAAAAATAAAAAACCATAGTCATTCAAATGGTTTTTCCAATAGTATATGTCGAGGGGGATCTTTTTTTATAATTTAAATATGTTATGATCCAAACAATCTATAAAATATATATATATATATTATTGGTGTGGATAAGATTATTATTCATAATGAATTATGTTTAAAGGTTTTTAAATACTTTATATTTTGATTATTCATTATCAGTATGTAAAATTGTTCTTATTGCAATAAAAAAAATTTAATGAGAAAACATGATTTTTAGGAAATCCTATATAGTATTTATTAAATAACATTTAATTCATTATGATGGGAAAATACATAGAATATGTTACTTTTTAATTATAAATTTTATAGTTTCAAAAATATTATAAAAATACTCTTGGATTATTTCAAGATAATGATTTTAAAAAATATTTTATAAATTTAATTTTATAAATATGAAAATTTTAATATTTATATAAAATAATATTTTTTATAAAATGTTCAATATTTATGATATTATAATCCTTCCAACCATTATAAAAAACAATCATTATTTTATAAATTTTTGTTATTATTTATATATGATTGAATATTTTTATAGAAAATAATTTTATGAAAAGTAATATTTTATTTACAATTAGCAAACATATCTTGAAAAAAAAAAATTAGATGAATATTGGATATATAAATCTTTTGTTATAAAACAAATTGTGGTTTTATTGTATCTAAAATTAATTTTATCGTATTTATAATATAATCATGGGATTTTTTTATTTTTATAATATAGATGCATTAAATAAAAATACACGATCATTGTAAAACAATTTCATTTATAAAATAATTGGCACGTTATCACTACTTGAGGTCTAAAAACATAACCCCTCACCACAACAGTATAATCCCAAAGGGTACGATCTACAATGGCGGTACATTCATGGGGTGTTTAAGAAAACATTGACTATTTTATTATCTATATAAGATTAGAATTCTAATATAAATGATTCCACTAATATATTAATTATTGAATCATGGATTCGACTTGTTCAAGGTTAAACCCCAATAAAGTTACCTCTCATATGATCTTAGAGAGATGTAATTTATATGGGATGTTCCAAATGGTGGATTCCATAGTATCTACCTTATACTTAAACCATCTCTACATAATATACATAATATAAAATAATACTAATTTTACAATGCATAGTGGCCATATTGACCAATTCCATAATAACAAATGGTCATATTGACCAACAACTAGTTTATATTAAAATCTTAATGGTCATTTTTTCAATTATGCACTATATCTATACACCAAAATTCATAAACATCGCGATTCACAAATTCACATATGAATTTTCTACACATTAATGGGTGATTTCAATCATATCCCTAACAATTATTTTCTTTTTAAGAGTTTTTATAGAAAGAGTGATCTCCATTGAATAACTATATTCTATAGAGTTTACCCTTGTGTAAACACAAATATTTGGTGTTTGTCTCCCTTTACTATTCCAAGATGTTCTAATTATTATTATTTATAGACTACAATTTTTCATTTAAATGTAGTAATCATTTTCTATTTTACTACTTTAAAAAAAATTGAAATCCTTTGTTTAAAAATTAATTATTTTAATATTATTGATGAGAAATTGTTTGCAATTATAAAGATAATATAAGATAAAAATATCATTGGAACATGATAAAAAATAGTATTTATAATTTTGAACCAAAAACAGTTTTCTTATTATAAAGATTGTTCATCACTCACTATCAACCTCTCATAAAAAAATGAACAAGCTCATTATATCTTTCCCATGCATAATCATGTAGAAAATATTAATTCATCTTTCCCACACATAATAAACATCATGAGATTTAATATCTTGTAGAAATTTTTGGTATATGTATAATTCATAGTTCACCCATAATTTTATTATTTCATGTGTATGAATTAAACATAGAAATGAATCATAAATCAATCATAAAACCCCAGGATAAATAAATTTGTAATATAATAAATCTATTAATCATTTATCATTAAGGAATCATGTAGAATCCAAAAAAACATAAGAGGAAGGGTAAGAAAATATATCTCAACATAAAGTATAAAATTCATTTGAAATTATTATGAAGATGTTATGAAATTTTAATCCACTACTTAACATTTAATAAAATGAAAATAAAATAAATAAAATGGTGAATATCATAACATGTACCCAACAATATAAATATACAAAATTATTTTATTTTTAAAAAGGATTTTTTTGAAATCATTGAACTAAAATGATATTTATAATAGTATAAAATTAAAAGGATTGTGATAATAAAATATTCATTTTATTGTGATTAATTTAAGAAAAATATTGGAAGTTGAATTAGATTAAAGTACATATCCGTAGAAATTAAATGTATAATGTAACAATATGCATCTACGTAAGATATATAATTCAAATTAATAGAACATAAGTGAATGATAAAATGAGAAATATATGGAGATAAGTAGTGGTAAAAAACAGAAATCAATGATAAAGAAAGAGATTTATAGAACCCTTTTCGTGAGTCCGGACATACTTTATACACTTCACTAAAATTCTAAATACTCAGGTATCATTCACTAATATATAAATTATAAAAAATTTATATTTATTTTATATTAATAATATATTTATTATCATTTTTTAATTTATTAAATTAATATCTTTTTTCAATTATCATTAGGTGGATCAAATCATTATTCAATGTCTCCTTCAATGTAATGGTAGCAATCAAGGGTCATCGTCCAATTATTTTATAAACCCTATCAGTCTCATGGTATAGTTTTCATGTCATTAAACAATTAAAAGAGTCCAATAATATAATATATTATCATAATTAAAAAATATATTTCTCAATAATCATTTTTAAGAGGAATAAGAATTACTATGGTAGTTTTCTTTTAATATCAATGTTGTAGTGCATATTTTTATCATTAAATGATCATGGAGATATAATTATTTAACTACAAATGATATATTCAATTACTAAATTTATATTTATTAATATTTATAAATTAAATAAATGAAAAATTGAATATACTAATTCATATAAGTAATATAAAACTATCATGGTTCAATGATATTTTTGAAAGTGGTTAAAAGATTGTAAAAACCAATAAATGTTTGAGTTTCATTAAAACATTACATTATTTTTAAAATAATATTTTAAATTTAGTTTCGGTTATTTGTTATATTGTTGAAGGGATAATATAACAATTATAATGGGATGAAATAGGTATTTAATCACTTAATTTTCTCATAATGTCACCTTATTGGTTGATTATTTTAAAAAAAAGATTGATGGGTTTAATGTTTGTTATATAATAACTAATATAAAAAATGTTTAGTAATCGACTATTATATAACTGGCATTAAAAACCTAGGACCTATGATTTTTAACATCAGTTATTTAATAATCAATATTATAAGATGATATATAAGTTCATTTTTGATAGAAATTGATGTTAATCCCCTTTTAAAAAAATTTAATCAATTAGCTTTGTCCTTCTATAAAATTTCTAAAAACCTCATCTTTTCCAAAAAAAAATTTCAACAAGAATCTTCTTCATAACTATTGAAATTCATTCCCCTAATTATTTTCATTTCCCTTATTTATCACATAGATCCACCTTCTCCATCATTCATCCATACCCCTACACACTTCATCATCCATTCTGGTTTCTTTTCATACTTTCTTCCCCCATCTAATATACTATTATTTTTATTAATATTATTCATTGAATATTTTTTCTATTTTTTTTATTTTGAAACGGAACATGAAGTCTTTAGTTGATTTTTTAGAAATTTATAATGTTTTCTAAGAATTTATCATTTTATTTGTCGAATATATATGATTATTAATTTCATTTACCATTATATTATATAAATAAATTTATAAATATTATATTTATATTATGTTGATTGTTTATATGATTAATATGATTATTGTTATTGAAAAATTGATTGACTTAATATTTAATACTAGTTAAGAATTTAATTTAACATTATAAATAATTTATTCTAAATATAATTTTAAAATTAAAATATAGTATTTTTCATTATTAATTTAAATTTTAACATAAAATAAAAATAAAAAATTTACCCAATACTACATTTAATTTTTTCATTTCAAATATGTAGTTTATTTTGAAAAATTTAATTTATAAAATAGTGAAAAAGTGAATTTTAAAAAAGTTCATCATTAAAAGGGGATAAAAATGGCTTTATAAAAATATTGTTTTTGTATGTAATGTTGGTTTTATTCATATCCTATGAAAATTGATTCAATTGGATTTATTTTAAAAAAATGAATATATATATATATGGAAATATCACTCATTAAGTGTAATTAATTTATATTATTTGGATAAAAAATATTTATGATATTGTAAAAAAATTCTATAAAAAAATTTCACTTGTATCCAATTGGTAATTATAATCATTTATAATTAATTAGTAACCAATAATTTAATTTCATATTTTTGTAAACCATATATTTTCATTAGATATTTTGTCCTATTCAAAAATTCTTATTAATGACTATGTTATATATTAATATATTAAATAATAATATTTTAATATTATATTATTGTTTAGTAAAACATGATCTTTCATATAACACATGGCATTAAAGAAGCTAATTATTGTGTGTGACATAAAAAAACTTTGAGTATAATGCAGTCCAATATATAAAATTTATTGAAGTTATTTAAAATATTAAATATGTTATAAATTCTTAGGATATTATATTTTCGTACGTGATTGGTGTGGCGTAACATAAACATAATTCAATAGATGTTTCCTACTTTCAATTTTTAGGGAATTACATTCTCCCCACATTAATTAAATTTGATCTTCATAATTTAAACTTGATCATGGTGATATATTTTTTAATATTTTCTTTGTTTCAATTTCCACATTGTGAGAAGGCTTTGAATGAAGTACTCTAGAAATGATAGGATTTGATGTAAAAATTGTGCTAGTAATAACATACAACCTGGTTTCTATGTGGAATAGTATTATTGGAATGTACATATATATACATTGAAGAAAAATGTAAATATTTAAAGAGAGTGATTGAGTTCATCAATCACAAACATGTTAATTATCAATGAAAAGTTATATACCACAAATCCATAAATCTGTTATTATTTAGAAGACCATATGTTCAAAAACTGTTATGGTATTAGAGAAAACATTTTTATTATCACTCGTTTCATTAGGTTGGTTAATTAATTCACTTCATAAGAATGTAAGGAAATTTAATTACATGATATTTCATAATTTTATATTAACAATTTCATATTTTATGTTCTTTGATCAATGTATAATTCAAACATTTTGTCAAGAAATGGGTATCCTACAATGACCCTCACCCCTTAAGCACTAATATTTTATTTTAATGAATCATAATACCCATGAAAAATTCCTTATATTAATCTCTTCCAATGTTACAAAACTGACATGGTTAATACATTTATCTATAATCATAAAATAGAATTACTAGTAGTTAATCATTAATATTTGTTTATAAAATTGTTTAACTCACAATAGTGAAATATTAACCAGGAAATTGTGTAGTTTATTGGTTTTTATGTAACCCTTATTGTTGATTGGTCATCAGTTCAAGACCCATGGACCATCCAGACATGATTAGTTGTCACCCATCATATAAGTGTCATTTTTTATAACCAAATTAAAATAATTTCAGAAATAAATATGACAGAAATACGTGTAATATGGCTAATCACAAAAAATACATTTCACTATGGTTTTCAATATAACCCCAATACATAAAAACATCAATTACACATTTTCACATAGATCCTTCATGATTTTAGATTTTACCTTCTATAAGAGGTAATTTTGTAAAACCAAAAACCATATTCTAAAAATAAAATATCATTATAAAAACTATACAATCATTTTTAGGATATATATATCAAGAAAAATTATTTTCAATCTAAGACACCAAATGTTTAACCTTGGTCATTCATTATAACCATCTATTAAATTATTTGATAATATATTTATTAAATATGTGAATTATGTATGTGTATCATTGGGAGTGTCAAAATAGGTCCATAGTAAGGCCAATTATCTTGTACTAGTTTATGCTATGTTTGACCCGACACACCTTGTTGGAGTTGTTATTATTGGATAAATATAAAGTAGATAAATTTCCACTTGTAGTATCTAGACAGGGATATATTTCTAGGAATCTAGGAATAATATACACCTTACCAAAATTCATGGTTGTTCTTATACACTCATCCTAAACATCTACCAGAGTGTTATATTCTCCAATCAATATATTCTGAAATATAGTTCCCTTGGTTTCTAATTAGATTCCTATAAAACCATTTATAAAAACATGAACCTATAAATCATGGTTTTGATGTCTGTTACCACTACATGTTCATGATTACAAAGAATCAAATATTGAGGACTATATAGATTTGTGGTCTTAGTAAACCAGATAAATAAAAGAGTATATGGTTATAAATGAATACACTAATTAAAACACAATTTTTTCAAGGAAAATTTAATTCAATATAGTATATTCATATAGATATTTCATAGTTTGATTATAGGATTCTTAGGGATCGAAAACAAATAAGAGTGAGATCAAATTCTCAAAAAGTGTAAAGTATAGAGAAAGCAATAATTAGTGAATTAAAATAATAATCATGGAATTATAAATGACTAAACCAAAATACCAGGAAATAAATAAACTAATAATTAAACAAATTCATATAATTTCACATAGTGAAACTCTCATGGATAATAAATACGAAATCAAAAATAATATGATGACAAATTATTGGACATCATGTTTTTGGAACATGAAAACCTCTAATATCAAAATCTATCCACCATATAGATTGAAAATACTGGTAGAAACCAGTTTAATTTTTTGAACAAATATTTCTCATTAGAACATATTGAAAAATTGGGTGGATATACAAAGTCTAGGCCCCACCCATCACTACATGTACCATGAATTTCCCTTATTGAGAAATCAATTTAATTAAAAAAATTCACTGTAAAATATCTATTTTGATTAAAAGATACATATTTATCAATATTTACGCAAAAAGTCAAATAAAATTCAAAGTGAACACAATAGAAAAATGGAATACTATTCAAGAAATAACCATATATATAAAAATTGATATGAACATTTTGGTTAATTTCAACATCAAATTATATTTGGAAATTAAATATTTATATGCAGCTAAAAAGAATAAAGGATTTTAATTTAAATATTTTCCTTGGACAAAATAGTAATAAACCATCTAAATGAGAAATAAGGATGGTATCAGTACATCATATCCCAAGTGAAGTAAAAATAAAAGGTTGTTCTAATTGATGGATATAAATTCTAAAAAATATATTTTAAATGAATTCTTGAGGAAAAAGTCCATTTGTTTTGTAAAACAATTAGAAAAAATTATCATTTAAAATATCATTTGAATAAAATTTATTTAGAAAATATCATTTTAAACATGAAAATGAATCTAAAATGAAATTTAAGAAGATAAATTCATACATGTTGTACGAGGTAAATGCCTTCCTTTTCCATAATAAAAGGTTAGAAGATGATTTTTTTATAATGACAAAAAGAAAATTTCATTCAAACTAATAGTAAAAGAAAAAAGGGTAAAAATGAATTTAATAATTGTTTTGATTGGTTAATTTTTTTTGGAGAACACGAGTTTTATAAGAAAACAGGTTATATGACTAAAGATAGAATGATGTCTGGTTTTTTTAAAATAATTTCTAAAACATTTTAAGTACCAAAGAGTTAGAACATGGTACTAATACTTCAAAATTTTCATAAATATCCAGTGCCAAGGAAATTGAAAAGATTTATTGAAAGAAGGTCATATAAGTTCTTCAAATGAAAATGAATAGTCATTAAAACTATTTTTTTAGGAAAATATTTTTAAACATTCAAATTTTTCCCATACCACTCTATGACATTTCAAATCAAAAGCCTTAGGAAAGAATAAAATCAAATGAATGCTTAAAAAACCATGACTATAAAATTATAATTGATATTATATATAAAAATTAGTAGAAGATACACCACACAATTTTAGCAAGTTTTGAATATGACAATTATCTCACAAATGTAAAAAGATAGTTGAAAATCACTTATCTTCAGTCTGACTTGTATCGTGTTCCATTATATTAAGGAATAAAAAACTTATGTTCATTTTGTAAATTAATAAAATAAATTTTCATTTTTATCATAACATTAATTTCACTTATTACCATGTTGTATTCAACTACTAAATCAAATACTTTTATATCGGATGTTTTGAAAAAATTCATTTTATGTGTCAAAACAATCTTTTCTACGTAAAATATGGTCAAATGGGTCATTATATAACATATAAAGAATATTAATCATTCTATAATAATAGTATTTATACCGTAATACTAGTTTTAAACCAATAATTAAATTTGGTTATAAAAAATAGCCAACATTACAATCATGCAGACGGTAGGTCGTGCATTCACATGAGTAATGATCCCATTTTTCAATGATTGTTATGGATAGAAGGAATATAAAATTAATATTTATAGAATGATAGCTATATCATAAATAATGTATTATATAATCATATATAAATATATATATAATCCTTATGATGTAAACGTATTTACACTGTACCAAGGAGGCGATAGTCCACACATCCACGAATGATGTTATCACTTTTTATGTTTGTGAAAGGGTAAAAATGGAAGTGATAAATATTATTTTTCATGAAATTTAATTATTTAATAAGTATAATATAGATGGTGTTTTTGTTATATGTTTTTATTTTAAAACAAAATTTGTACATTCCAAGTTTCATTTGATTGAATCAAAACGCTTTTAGGAGGTGATAGTCCACACTTCAATAAACAATGTTATTATATTTACCAAAAATGTATCTCATAAATGTATGTTCTATATAAAATTACAGAATAAAAATTAGATTACAAATATCATATATATAATATATAAATAGTCTTTCCATCCAAATTATCACCATGATAAGTGGCATATGAATAATGAAAAATTATCTTTTCATGTGGTTGGAGTTCATTGTATAAATAAATGGTAACTTTTTTCATATTAGATGGATGTGTGTGTAATTTTAGTTAAAACCCAAAACCTAGAAACATCCAAGTATATTTGTGATATTTTTTAGTTATATAATTATGGAATAATGATATTTTAGTGGGTGGAGAATGAAAATATAATAAAAGAACTAATGAAGGACATTACCACTTATTTGGGTAAATATTTTTGGTTTTCACCAAAGGGGTTCCTTGAATTTATTTTATCCAAATGGTAGGACTCTATAAATATTTTATGTATGTTAAAGAGATATGTTTTGTAATCATAGTCATGAAAACGATTCTTGAGATATGTGAGGAAGCGAAGGGTGAGTGCTCATTTTTAGTCGAGGAGGAGTGACACATTGTTAAAATATTAGTAAGGGAATTCCACCAATGTTTTCTCATATAACATGGAAAATATAATGGTAAACATTATATCCAAGTGATGTTAGATTCTAAATTGAGCCATAAAATATATTATAGACATTTTTATTGATCATTTTCTTGGAATGTTTAAGGTTTATTCCATTGTTAATTTTAATTTCCCCTTAATTTTTGTAATTAATTTTAATTAATTTCACTAAAATGTTTTGTAAAAAACTCACATGGAATTATAACAAATTATAAATAATTATTATCCTAAATAATGAATCCATTTTTTCTAATTTCGAATCATATAATTGGAAAAAAAGTAAATGTAAATTTAATCGTGTATATTAGACGACAATACAGGTTTTATAATTACAAATACAATATTTGTTATGTTTTTATATCCAATTTAAATTTGAAATTTATTCTAATGACAAAAATTATATTATTTAATTAAAAATATATAATTAAAATTTACAACAAATTTTAAATATAATTTATGATTACAAATATATTATAAGAAATAGTAGTTTTGAATTAAAATTCTATATTTTTCACTATTAATTAAAAAAATTAAAACTTCAAAAAATTATAAATAAAATTATTCTAAATGTAATATATATGTTTTTATTTAAAATATTATGTTTATTTTTAAAAATTATATTTATAAAATATAAAAAAAATATATTTTCTCCATTAAATTGCATTAAGACTGCCATTAAAAAAATATTTCTCTTTATGCATAATATTGGTTTTGTTCTTATCATATATCTATGTAATATATTGGATTAATTTAAAAATTGTTTTATTTAATATCAGATATATATATTAATATCACACACTAATTTTACTATTTTTATTTTCCATTTCTAGCGACATTAAAGATCCAGTTTTTTTAATTTAATCGAAGAATAAATATATATTTTATTATTTTTCAATGGAAAATGTATTTCCATAATAATTTTTTGATATAATTGTTCATATAATGAATTATTTGGTGAAGGAGATAAATTTTTATAAGTAAGGTTTCTTTATATTGTATGTATCCATTTGAATGTTATATTAATATTTATAGATGTTATATTAAAAAACTGTATAAACTAAAGAACTCTATTATTTAAAATTTTATATCAGTAGTGGTGGTTGATTAGTTTAATGGATACCTGTAATAAATAGGGGACATTTATCTCACTATTTTTCATCATCTAGTATTAAAGAATGAATTCATGTGTTTATATAGAATTAAAAGAACCATTGGTACTTTCTGGAAAACATAGGTGATTCTAAACCCTACATATCATCACATATAGCTGGATAATATTTATCATAATTTAATTAAAATGATAAGTATTTGATGGATGATATTAAATAAGAATTTCATTTTCGGTTTAAGGATAAATTCATCCCGGATGAACCTATATCCGAAACATTGATATATATGGATGGGGGACCATGTCTTCATATGATCACATGATCTACTTTTGGAATTAATGGATACACATTTTTTATAACAAAAATTGATTATAAGAGTACTCTTCAAAATAGTTAAATCATGTTTGTAATTGAAGATATGCATTTTTCAAGTGAAAAAAATAATAATCAACTATCTATATAATTATAATATTTTAGTTTTTAAGGATATATATGGAATTTTTTATACTATGATTGAAGTTATTGTATTTAAGATTAAATTTGTATAATGTTAGAGTGGTTTGAAACCTAATTATTATAGATTTACAAATATTAATTTGAATTTTTGTAGTTGAAAAATGAAACCATTTATCCCAGATATGAACTGACTATTGCTATGCCTTATTCTTCATAGATTAATATGAATAAATAATCTAATACACAAGGGATTATATGTTTACTAAATATTTCACCCTCTTGTGGGAAATAGAGAATATCATCACTTGAAATTAATGATAACAATAACCTTGTTCGTCCAAATGTGAGACAAATAATCAGTTTTATGGGCATGATATGTTAAATCATATATCGTGATCAGTAGAGTTATGACTAAGATATTATATATAATTTGTGGGTGTGTGTAGTAAAGAAATCTATAAAATATTTTTCAATTGGTTAAATATGATATATTTCATATGACTACTATTTTATTTATTCATTTATAAATGATATTGGACTTTCATGACACTAAATTATTCAATAAATGATCCATGTGTTTTTTGTAAATCATATTGAAAAATTATAATTCATTATTGAATTTATATTATATTTATTGTAATAATATATAATGCAATTCCTTCCCATTAATATGGGTCTCTATATATAGAAAAAATATTATGTTTTTAACCAGTTCTGTAGTACCCTCGGTTTCTCGTATGTAACCCTTTATTGATTCTTCTCATGGTTTTAATGTTATGGGTGATGAATGGGAGAGTCGGTAGAACATTAAATGACGTTTTGAGGCAAAAGTGGATATCGTAAGGGCGCCACATGGTTTGTGTAAACTGTGTGGCCATACTATGCATTGTTGGTCTTGGAGGCAGTAGCTTCTGCATGGGTGGTGCATTGTTTTTCAAACTGTGTGGCCAAACCATGTGAGAAGGGTGGCTGTGGGAGTATCTAATTCATGTTTAGTGTACAGTTTGTCAAACCGTGCGAACTAACCCTGTAGGAACTTAAATGAGATCCTTAAATTGTGGATCTCAAACGTTTTCTCCATCATGTGCCTTATTTTTTCACATAAGTGGCCAAAACTAGGGGTTTTTCTTCTCCTAAGGTTATAGAAGGTTCTCCTATCATTTCGGAGGAGATCCAAAGGCTTCTCATGGTGAATCGAAGTCATATTCTTGAGGTATGTGATCGTTCTTCATCGTTATTGTTCAGTTTGATTGATCTACTAAGATCTAATTGTCCTCTTCTCTCAATTTCATAGATCTTAACCCATTATGGATATATCTAAGTGTGTGAATTCCATATATGATGAGATTTTGTCTTGATCCTGCTAGGAGAATAGATCTAAGGATGTTTTTTAGAGAATCAACCCGGGTTTCTTGAGCGTTCATCAACTGTTGTGGTTTTCATCAAAACCTTTGAGGTTGGGGGATTCACACTTGACTCCTCTTGCTAGAATTTTTTGTATTATATTCAAATTTGTTTATTTGAATGTATTTGATTGTGAAAATCCTATAATAAATATTATTTTTTGATGATTTATTGTTTTAATGAGATTTTGAAATCATGGTGAATTGTTGAGAAATGTGATTTGGATTGTTAAATTTAAAATATTGATTTTAAATTATTGATTTCCTAAAATTCTAGATTCTTTGATTAAATGTGGGTTTTAAATAAAAATGGGGTTTTATTAGACCGGTTTGATATTGAAATGAATTTGATGGAATTTGTGTTCAATAAAAAGGGAGTTATGATGAAATGGTTTGGCATTAAAATGGTTTTAATGGAAATAGTTTTCAATTAAAATGTGTTTTTATTGAATGGGTGTTTTGGCATGATTGATGGGAATATGTGGTATTTGTTCATATAGCATTTTCTAGGCTATGTTGAAATAGTTCCTTGTGCTCAGTGCCAAATGTTTAATGGAACATTGTAACTATATGTACAAGGCTTGGTTGAAATATGACCTAGTTATTAGTGCCAAATATGTAAAGGAAAATCTGAAACAATTATCTTGTTACGACTTGGTAAATCGACGAGAAACCACTCATGAGTATTGAACTGTCATAATGTAGAATGCATGGTTGGTTGCATGGGTTGGGAAATGGATGGATATTTCAAAAAAGAATGTTTTTGGAATGGTTCTAATGCATGCTTGGTTATTTTTCTGGAAAAATAACTAGTTGGAAAATTGGTTTTAATTGCTCTTTCAAAGCATTTGGTTATGAATGATTTGGAAACTTTTTTATATTTAGTTGTAAACTTCTTTTCAGAAAATGTTTTATATAATATTTTTTATATAAAGGTGGGTAAATCATCTATCCTAGTGGCATGATTAGGGATGTAATTGGGGAAAACCTACTGATTTTTTTCTCACCCCTGCTTTGGCACGTTGGTGCTTTTGCAGATGTCATTTTCTGAGACACATGTAAAGGTAAAGAATCTTATTGCTATTGGCTTCTGTTGATGCTTAGGAGATGTTGGGGAGCTTGGAACATATAGAGTTTGCAGTTTTAGGTCTTATGAGAGTCTTGAGTTGTTCATCTATTGTGTACTTCGATGCTTAGTTTGGTCTTCCACAGTTGTGTACTTTTATATAGTTTGATATTAATGAATTGTTTCTTGGTCTTCCATTTGTTCATGCATCATAAATTGAATGTTTGGTTATGCTTGGTTAGTTTATGGGTTATTTCATAATTGGTAAAGTTTCCCCTAACATGTCTTTGAAACCCTTATTCATTTTTTTCTAGTATTTGGTGTCTTGGGAATGTCGCTTAAGGACTAATAATCACTCGTTATACTCTCAAGCCATTGAGAATTGGTGGGTCATTATAAATGGTATTAACAATTTTGGTACTTTCCAAACAAGTGTTCATTGATGTTTTGGTTCTTGGATGTGAAATTCATTCTTGTCAATTCCTTGGGTCGAAATTTTAGACCAGAGTAGGATTGTCAGAACATGAAATGTGTAGCCTAAAAGAATGTAGCTAACTCGTTTATTCTGAACTTCAAGATACCAGGGTGTTGGGTACATAAGTGTTTTGGGTACACTTTTAGACAGTTTGGAATCTCATTATCATGGGATTATCCAATGAGATGAGAATGAAATACATTATAGAGGAATGAATTCCCACCATGATGGTATATCTCATTATGATGAATAATTAATGATTTCGTGCATGGTGAATGATTTTGAAAAATGATGAAATTTTCTTCCATTAAAAGATTTTGAAAACAGAGTATTTAGTGTATTTTGAAAATGGATTGATTTTCAAAAGTCATGAGGAATGTTTTAAAAAAAAATTGAACATGGGAAACATGTTGTTTTGTAAATAATGTTGTGATAGGTGATGAGATAGAATTTGAAATGTTGAGCCATCAGTTGATAGAGAGTGAGATTGATAGAGGTATTTGTTGGTTTAGAAAATAGCACCTGGTAGGTGTCGTCAGAACCTACCTAAAGAGGCTGCAGAGAATGTGGTTAAACCTAAACCATGAGTGATCCAAGAGCTTGTTTAGAGTATTGTCCTTGCATTTCAAGATGCGGATACGAGTTACCGTAGGAATGAACTGAGGCATATGGATCATACCATCCAGTTCCTGAAGCATAATCCACCGAATTTTCAGGGAGATGCTGAACCCGAGAAGGCGGAGGTGTGGATATGTAGGATGAATCATATCTTTTATTTCATCAACACACTAGTAGTGTTTAAATTAATGTTGGAAATGTATATGATCAAGGATCTTTAATGTCAGTGGTGGGATTTAGTGGTACAAGCTATATTGGATGAAGGAATTACATGGGATGATTTGGAATAATTGTTCAACAAACAATTCCATCCTCAAATATTCAAGATCCAAAAAAAGACGAAATTCTTCAGCCTAAAACAAGAGAGTCTATGTATCACAATGTTTGTGGCTAAATTCATGAATATAGTTCGTTTTTCACAAGAGGATGTGACAAGTACGTCATTGAAGGATCACATCTTCGAATCGGGGATAAGTCAAGAGATTCGATCGAAGATTGTGGTGCTCTGTATTTCAGATTATATAGAGATGGTGAATAGATTGAATACCTCTGAACATTATATCATGGGATCGATATGAGGAGTAATGATGAAATCTACGGGAAATGGTGAGAACTGAACTGCTGGGAACTAGAGACAAATGGATACCTATTTCCACTATGAGATTGCAAATTATAACCAGACAACAGGATCAGTGAACCTTCTTCCATGACCCCATAGTAAAGCAAGTTTCTTTCAATGAGGTTCAACTGACAACATATTCAGTCTCATCATCATAATAGAGCTAGCCAATGTGATTCTCAAAATACAATGAATCCTCAACCAGGGAAATTTCGCCAATGAAATAGGAGAACAGTGCCGTGATGAAGAAAATGTATGGAGCTGAGAAGATGATGGTAAATGATCAGGCTAGACCATCATTAATGATATGTACTATTCATTGGAATTCTACCTTTGTGTAAGTGCTCATCGATACTGGTGCATCACATTCTTTCATTTCTTCTTGTGATGTTTATTTTCAATTTTTAATGATGAAAATGATGTCTTCTTTTTTTAAACTAAAAACTCTTCTTGGTAAAAGAGAATATCAATCCTTTGTGTGTAGTGATTGTGATATAAATTTTGACGGAGTTGAGATAAAATGGGACTTCTCGATGTTGGTCATGGATCTCTAGGATGTAATCCTAGGTATGGATTGGTTGACAATGTTTAAGGTTCATATCTAATGTTATAGGATAATAGTTAGTTTCATGACCGATGACGACATCAACCATATATTCAGAGGAGAGAGAATGGTAAAGAAAGGTGAAAAGAGCTTGTTGGAACCAATGGTGGGACTGATATCATAAAAACTACTATCATTGAATTTGGAATAAATGGAAGAGATTTAGGGAAATTGTTTTCTAGTTATAGTGGATCAATTTCCAGACGTCGTTCCCAATAACTTCTCAGGGATACCTCCTATAAGGGAAGTGGATTTTACGCATGATATTTTTCTAGGTACCAGTCCTATTTCCCTTCCATCTTATAGGATGGAACCAATAGATTTACATGAATTGAATGTTATCTTAGAGGAGCTAGAAAGTAAGTGTTTCATTCGACCAAGTACTTCTCCATGGGAAGCACTGGTGTTGTTTGTGAAGATGGAAGATGGAAATATTTGGCTATGTGTTTATTATCATAAGTTTAACCGAGTTATGATAAATAATAGATATCCACTTACAGACATTGATGATCTATTCGATCAATTAAGTGGAACTCAGTGGTTCTCCAAGATTGACTTGCAATCAAGATATCACCAATTGCGAGTTTAAAAGGGGGATATTCCCAAGACATCTTTTAGAAGTAGATATGGGCACTAAGAATATGTAGTTATTCCTTTTGGTCTAACGAATGCACCAGTGGTATTAATGGCTTTGATGAATCAAATATTTCCATGATATTTGGATTATTTTGTTGTGGTTATTGTGGATGATATTTTGGTGTATTATAAGGCAAGGTATGATCATGAGATGCACCTAGAAACAATGTTACAAATCTTTAGTGAACATTGTTTGTAAGAAAAATTATCAATGTGTGATTTTTGAATACAGAAAGTGTGTTTCCTTGGCCTTTTCATTTCAGAGAAAGGCATTTCTGTTGATCCTAAAAAGATAGAAGTCATTATCTCTTAGAAACCACGAAATAATGTGTTCGACATATGATGTTTTCATGGTCTAACTATTTACTACCGATGCTTTGTGCGTGATTTCTCATGACAAGATTCACCAATGACGGCTTTGACTAAGAAGAATTCTCTCTTCTAGTGGATGGAAGAATGTCAAAAATCCTTTTAAGAACAGAATGTTCGGCTTACATTATCACCTATCATGATCATTCAATAATCAGGACATGGGTATGTGGTGTATTGTGATTCTTCATGATCAGCATTTGGATGTGTTCTCATGAAAAGAGATCAGGTGGTTGCTTATGGTTCAAGGCAACTGAGGGTGCATGAGAATAATTACCCAACACATGATTTGGAGTTAGCTGCACTCATCCATGCTTTGAAAACATGAAGTCATTACCTCTTTGGTGAGAAATTTACTGTGTTTAGAGATCAAACAATCTTGAAACACATTTTCTCAAAGTGAGATTTGAATCTCAGGCAAATGAGATAGATGGAGTATCTCTAGATATTTTACTTTGACTTGATGTACACACCAGGAAAAAGGAATTTTCTGGTTGATTCATTGAGTAGAAAGGCATATGCCTAGTTGGTGAAAGAAGCTTCAGATGAATGGAAGTTGATGTTAGTATTAGACAACTTGCAATTGGAATATAAAACCGAGGTGATGTTGCGGTTTTCTTTTCATCTACGCTTGTTCCTGATTTAGTAAAGTTGATCAAAGAAGCACAAACATATGATGAAAAAATTCTGGGTGTATGTTCAAAACTCAATGGTGGGGATATCATTTATGGATGGAAACATGATGGGAGTTCAATTTTATGTTTCAGAGATCGGATGGTTGTACCTATGGTTTTTTAGGAATAACTCATTCATTCATACTACCATTCAAAAGGGGTTGTACATCTAGGTACATAGAATATGTATTAGGCATTGAAGGAGCTGTTTTGGAAGAGAAGTATGAAAAGGAAGGTGGCTGAGTTCATCTCGCGGTTCTTAACAAGTCCGTAGGTTTAAACATAGCATTAGAGAGCAACTGGTATGTTACAGTCTTCACCTATCCTACTATGGAAATGGGATAAAATAGAAATGGATTTTGTTGTAGGTCTTCCAAGAACAGTCCAAAAAAACAATTCGATTTGGGTGATAGTGGATCATCTAATGTTGTCAGCCCATTTCATCCCTATTCATGAAAACCATATGATGGAAGATATTTTAAAAATATATAACTTCAAGTGGTAAAGAGGCATGGTGTACCAGTTTCTATATTCTCATATAGAGATCCAAGATTCACATATCGATTCAGGAAATCAATATAGCATGACCTCAGAATTCAAATGACTATGATCACAGTGTATCATCCCTAGATAGATGGACAATCCGAGAGGTTGATACAAACATTGGAAGTCATGTTGTGGGCTTCTTTAATGATTTTTGGTGGCTCATGGGAGGAGCATATACACTTATTGTAGTTAAAATACAATAACAACTATCATGACTCGATATGCATGGATCTGTTTGAAGCATTGAATGGGCGTCCTTGACGTTCTCCACTATGCTGGGAGGAATGTGGTGAAACATCACTCGTTGGGATGATAATTGTCCATGAAACAACAGAAAAGATTTATTTAATTAGGAAGAGGTGGAGACAGCTCAGAATCATCATAAATCTTATGCAGATCACCATAGAAGACTATTATCATTCGTTGTGGGTGATCATGTCTTCTAGAGGATCTCTTCAAGGCATGGACATCGTCGTTTCGGGAAGCAGATCAAGTTGTCTACAAGATACATTGGCCCTTTTTAGATACTAGAATGGGTTGGAGAGGTGGTAAATCTCTTTTCATTACCACTACGGTTTAGTTTGTTGCATAATGTGTTCTGTGCATCTCAGTTGAATAAGCATCAGCCTGATGCTGACCATGTGATCAGATGGGATAACATTGACCCAAATCCAGATGCTTAATTGATACATATCCCCATACATATTATGGTTAGGTAAGAGAAATTCATATGTGGAAATTACATCGGTGTAGTGTGGGGTTTATGGAATCATGGTCAGATTCAGGAAGAGGCTTGGGAAAGTGAAAAGAAAATGAAATAGCAGTGGTCAGAACACTTTCAGTTGGGATAAGGTTTTGTACTTTTTTAGGACATAAATAACAATAGTGGGGGGAATGTAGTACCCTCATTTTCTAGTATGTATCCCTTTTTTGATTCTTTCAATGGTTTTAATGGTAAGGGTGATTAATAGGAGAGTCTGGAGAATTTTAAATGATGTTTTGAGGAAAAAGGGAAAGTCGCCCGAGCAGAACATGGTTTTTCTAAACCATGCAGAGAAACCATGCGTTGGTGGTCTTGGGGGTAGTAGCTTCTGCATGGGTGGTGCACATTTTTTCTAACAGTGTGGCTAAATTGTGTGAGAAGGGTGGCCGAGGTAGTAGCTAATGCACGGTTAGCACATGGTTGGTCAAACTGTGCTAACTAACTGTGGAGACACTTAAATGAGATCCTAAAATTGTGGAACTCACTCGTTTTTTCCTTTATGTTCCTCTTTTTTCCTCCTAAGAATCCATACCTTAGGATTTTTCTTCTACTTAAGTCATAAGAGGCTCTCCCTTCATTCTAAAGGCGATTTGAAGGCTTCAGTTGGAGAATCGAAGCCATATTCTTGAGCTATGTGATCGGTCATTATCATTCTTGATCAGTTTCTTAGATCAACATAAATCTACTTCTCCTCTTCTCTCAGTTTCTTATATCTACACCTGTTATGGGTATATCTAATTGTGTGAATGTAAAATATGATGAGATTTGGACATTGTCTTGCAAAGAGAAGAGATCTAAGGAATGTTTTTGGTGAATAGTCATGGGTTTCTCAAGTGTTCCTCGACCATTGTGGTTTTCATCAAAAGCATTGATTTATGAGGATTCACTCTCGACTCCTCTTTCATGAATTGATTGGATTAGATTCAAATTGGTTTATTTGAATTGATTTGATTGTGAAAATAACATAGTAAATCTTCTCTATTAATGATTTAGGGTTTTGAAGAGATTGTGAAATCTTGTTGAATTGTCGTGAAAAGTGATTTGGCTAGTTAAATTTAAAATGATGATTTTCAATATAGATTTTCTGAAATTGTTTATGGTTTGATGAAATGTGGGTTTTCAAAAAAACGTTTTTAATTGAAATCATCTGAGATTGAAATGACTTCGATGGAATTGGTTTTCAATAAAAAGGGAGTTTTATTGAAATTTTTTGGAATTCAAATGGTTTGGCATTGAAATGGTTTAATTGGAAATGGTTTTCAATAAAAAGGTGTTTTTATTGAAATGGTGTTTTGGCATGATTGATGTTAATATGTGGTATATGTTCATATTGAATGTATGTGGCATGGTTGAAATAGGACCTTCTGCTCAAGGCCAAACGTTTAATTGTACATGGTAACTATATGGATGAGGCATGGTTGAAATATGACCATGTCCTCGGTGTGAAAGGTGTAATGGCACATTGGACACAATTACATTGCGATGACTAAGTAGATCGATGAGAAACCACACATGAGTATGGAACTACCATAATGTAGCCTACATGGTTGGTTGCATGGGTTGGGAAATGGTTGGATATGCCAAAAGAGTATGTTTTTGAAATGGTTCTAAAGATTGATTGGTTATTTTTCAAGAAAAATTACTTTCTGGAAAATTGGTTTTAATTTCTATTGGAATGCTATTGGTTATGAATGATTTGGAAACATGTTTATATTTAGTTATAAAATGATTTTGAAAGAAATGTTTTATATAAAATGTTTTTTAAAATAAATTTGGCTAACTCTTATATCCTAGTGGCGTGATTATTAATGTCATTGGGGAAAACCTACTATGTATTATACTCACCCTTGCTTTGGCACATTGGTGATTTTGTAGATGTCATATTCCTGGACACAGGTAAAGGTAAAGCATCTTATTGCTAGTGGCTTGTAGTGATGATTGGGTGATGTGGTGGATCATGGAGCTTATGGATCATGGAGTTGTAGTGTCTTACTAGAGTCTTTAGTTGTTCATTTTCTGTGAACCTTGATTCTTAGTTTGGTCTTTCGTTGTTGTGTACTTGGATTTAGTTTGATATAAATAAAGTGTTTTTTGGTCTTTCATTTGTTCATGCATCATAATTTGAATGCTTTGTTATGCTTAGTTGGTTTATGGGTTATTTTATAAAGGTTAAATCGTCTGCCAACTTGTATTTGAAACCCTTCGGCATTTATTTCTAGCCTTTGGGGTCTTGGGGATATCGCTTAAGGCATTGTAATGACTCGTCTTACTCTCAATCCAATGAGAATTAGCGAGTCATTACAAGCTGAAAGGCATAGTCCTTCTTGTATGATATTTTTTCTAAAAAATTAAAATAAATTAGAATGAGTACTTTTTAATTAATTTAGAATTTATTCATTTTTTATTATGTAATAAGTTATTAGAATATCCCACTAGGAGATCTCATTAGTGAATGTATACCCACATAATTATTCATATAAGGGGTATACATTAATATATGTGAATGGTTTTTGAAATGTTTAAGGAACTATGAATTATATTTAATATAATTTGAATGTTTTTTATTTGATTTTATCCCCCACCATCCTTGAAAAATAGAAAAAATGAGAATGAAAAAGGGTGAACATCATTACCCGTTAACCTAAGGGTGAAACTGATATGTCTTTCAAAAATTAATACTGATATATTTTCAATATTTTTTTTTAAATTTGTCTTATTAATATGACATTTCATTGTTTTATATTAGTATTCCCTTTTAAAGAGTGGATACATGTGATCTTTACCCATAATGATAGTGCGTATATTCATGTGAAATCGTTAATAAATTTGGAACAACCCGGTGATGTAATGGGTGGTGATGTGGGTGTTTGTATGTAGAATGTTGTATGAAATTGCAGTACTTCATTAATGGTGGATTAATACAAAGGAATTATATGATCCTTGAATGATAATATTCATGATTTTGATCAATTAATATAGATGTTAATTCCATCATCTCTATAATTTATAGTAACATATATTTCAAGGTAGATTTGTCATGCATAGCTCGTGTAACCAAACTATTTATCTTCTCCATCACCTCACTGAGAACCAGTTTTATATTATGTGTTTTATGTTGATCTTCCTGGTTAATGTATTACAGAATACTTAGTATTATAAAATCCTTCACATCATATGGTTTTATTTAATTAATTACAAATGTTTTACAATTTTCATTTTGAATTTTTATCTAGTCATTTTGGGTGGTTTATTAATGATTTTAGACTTCTGTCGGTCTTTTCATAGTTGGTGTATAGTTACAAAAAATCATTTGTTTATTATTAAAACACAATAAAACATACATTGGAATGTCATAGGAGGTCACATGGTTAGGTGAACAATTAATTCACACTATGATTGCTTATACCAAAACACTGGATCTTAGAATAGAGGCATTTCAAATTGGTGTTTCATAATTTGTTAAACCTAATAAAAAACTGTGTGCATCCTCTAGTATTCTAGAGAGGGGAACATGGTTGGTAAATTATTTTTTAAATACTAAGTAATTAATTTAATAATATGAATTTTATTTATGATGACACAAAACACTTCTGTTTTTCAACATTCTTCTTCTAGTGAGTTAGTCTCCTAACCTATGGGACTCTACATAGAGATTTTGGATATTTATTTCCTTATAGTGAGTCAATAGATTGAATCTAAGAGCATCAAATTAATGAATTTGATGTTATATAACCATTTATAGTTACTCTTTATTTTTATTCTATATTTAATATTTATATAGATTTAACCCATATATGGGGGCTATTGATACAAGATCTAAGGGTTGTGACATGATCTAATTGGGATTCATATAGACTATAAATATAATTAATATTTATTATTTGGATCTACATTGATCAATATGAAATCATATATAATCATTGTTTTATTTTTTCCCTCATTCTTTACTTGTTATAGAGTTGATAAATTAGAGCTTCTTATTTATGAAGTCAAGGAGTGCCATTATTATTTGACTTCTTGCATAGTGGGTTCTTCATAACTTCTAGATCCCATACGACCATTTGAATTTTAACTGTTTTTAGTTAGGTGGTTTCATGAATTGGATTTATTATGAAAAAAATGATTTCATGATCCTTTAAATTAGTTTCTAAAATTTGATAATGGCCTGAAAAATGATTGGATAAAATATGGTTCATTTTTTTAACTTCATTAAAATGGATTTTTTACCTTTTTAATTTTTTTGTGAAATATTTTAAATAAATTTTTTAATAAGTTTAATAATTTAATTACCCTAAAAATGTACTAATATGGTAAGATAATATGTTATTAATGATAATTTAGGGATAAATCCTTGTTGATGAACACTTTCCCCTTAGGAATGTTCTATAAGGGAAATGTGTTCACCAAGTGGCCTAATTTTTCATATAAGATACTCTAGATAGTGAAATCTTACCCCATATATCTATTATACATTGTTAATATGCACAATAGTTTTCTTATTGATAATGGGAATAATATTTGGATCCCTATTTTCCTTGAATTAATATTGAGTTAGGTTCTTGTTTTCCTAATCTATAATCATTGAAATGTGTGTTCAGATTGATATGGAAATTCATTGAAGATCTAACTTATTGGTACATTTTAAAGGTAGTGAAAATGGTGTTTTTAAATGTTTTATATAAATCATTGTAAAATTATATATCATTCCTTTTATTTTTGTACATGAACATAACAAATTTTTATTATTTTGTTTCCTTATAGAAAAACATGGTGGTATCCTACTATGATGTTTTTCTCAAACCATACATGTACTGCTTGGTGAATGTAAATTTTTTATTTGATAATGGTAAGCACATTACTGTTAATGGTGGTAGTTGGTTTTTATAATAGGGTGTAGGTTTTTAGAGGTGAAAACATGTAACATTAAGATAGGTGTTTATTATTACTATTTTGGTAACACTAGTTTGTGTAGTGGTTTTGGAACCTAAATTCCCATAATTTAGCCTCTTTTAAAAGATTCATTTTAAGTTGAAATTATAATTATTAATTTTATCTGGATTTATGTTATTTTGTTGATAATTCATTCAAAAAGCTAGTTCTGAATACATATGTTCCTATAACTATCTTATTATCTCAGTAATTCCATTAGGCACATGTTACCACTAACATGTCTTCCATTTAGTTGAATAATCTTGGTTGATTCATGAGAAATTTGTATCAATGTTAGGTTTCCCTATTTTAATTGCTGGTATGCATCTTAATATGTCTTTATATATAATAGATGAAAACATAAGGACTTAAACAGTGTGTTTAGAGTGATTTACAAGACATTTATCATCATAATGAGCTGTAAGTTTCTGTGGTTTATCATGAAATGTGTCATTATGGATTTAATGTTTTTTGATATCAGGATTCATTTTCTCAATCCAATTAATAAATTCAGTATTCTTATTGAATTTTTATTTATAAATTTTGATTGATCTTCTTGTTCTTATTTATCATTGTTTAATGATGTGTAGTTTAATGAACCAATAAAAATTACATAGAACCTTTGAGAGTAAACTACTAATGAAACATGGAAATGAAATTTCTATTTGATTAAAACCCCATCGGAGCATTTGTGTGCCCAGTCAAAGTTCTAAACAATGGTGAGGAACCTATACCAATTTGAACTAAAGATGTGGAAACATAAATGAAATAAGATAGGAATAAATACCATTAGTTTCTTCATCAGAAACAATTATCATTATTGGGGATGAATGATCCTCAGGAGGTGAAGTATTTTCTAAAAAAGGTGTAACGACTCTTTGAATTCTTGGAAACCAATGATTCCATCAAGTTGATGTACATTTTCATCATTCTATAAGGATTGAGAAGAAGGTGTTGTTCCTTGGTTGTTTTTTAATTGAATAATATGGTACTCTAGTAGAATAAATTCAAGGTCATCTTCACAAACAAATTCTACCTAGAGACTATGGTATTTGAAAATATTTTGCACTAACTCGCCTATGAGTATAGGACTAAAACAATGATGAAATTTACTTATATCTTCAAAATTATCTCTGTGTTTTCACCAAAGGATATATCTAATGAGAATATGAAGGATTGGATGAATAATATGTCTTTTAGACTAGATATCTACTATCAAGGCTTCATATGAATTCTTTATACATATTCCAATTTTGTGGGTTCAACATTGACTCTAGAGATTGACATGGAATGTATGTTATGGTAGAACAAGGTTATTGATATCATTGTTAGTATCTAAAGTGGATCATATAATGTGAAGAGGAAGTGGAGACACATTCATAGAGGAAAAGGTAGAGTTTCTTTATAGAATCTTTTTTATTCATCATCATTAATAGTTTGTGACTTGTCCTGATTTTAGTGCTTCCAGACACGATAATTGATGTAGTTCTTTTCATGCCACCTAAGATCTATACAATTTTTTTGATATTATGTTCAGTAATAGAGGGTCTTTCAGGAATTTCTATCTCCTTAATTGGGAATATGCTAATCTTTCATAGAGGATCTATAGGAGAGTTAGATGTATCATGGATAATATATTTTCCCCACTATCCTCCAAAATGAAGTAGATACATTGATTTTAATAGTCTTTAATGGAATTTTAGGTGGGTATTACAACTTTTATATTTAATATTTTTATTTCTTAGACATTATCAACTAATTAATTGAAACACGTGCCTCTCACTAATTCTTTTCATCAAAAATTTTGTATCATATAAAACTACCAATGTATCCCTAATCTTTCTTTATTTAATTAGTGTTTCATCTAGGAATTTATTGATTATTATGATTGTATGTTGTCCTCTATTCACAATAATGGGAATCTTGATGTGTTTCAAGGATAATGGGAACAAAATTCCAATCAGGTGGGAACTCATTTTCTATATCGTGGTTGGTTCATGTATCTATTTGTGCAGAACTGTATTTGAATATTTTAGAAGTAAACACAATCTTGTATTCAATTAATTTTTGTTGTATTACCATATGATCATTCAATATTTACTAAAGAGTTGGAATCTAATTTACTTTTTGATCCTGTTTGACGAACGTAGAGTTTATTAACTCCACTTATCATATGGATCCATCTTAGTTTAAATAGTTAAAAGTTCAATTTGATGATTATATAGAAATGTGATATCTTTTTCTAAGAATGTCCCCTAAGGAATATTTCTATTCTATTTACCAATAAGGATTATGTATATCTCCTATTATGCACGAATTATCCAAATATAAACTAACTAATGGTCAATGATTAATATTAATTTTCAGTAATTCATGATTTACATGATTAATTGAAAAGAAAAAACATGTTCTCTTATATAGATATTTAATCTTGATGTCACCAAATCATAACTAGGGATTCTTATATTCTTAATACCAACTTCATGAGTAGGTAATTACATTATGAGTTCACATTTATTTTTTTGTCGAACTCATTCTCATGATGGTATTCATTACACTAATGAACTAAATATTTCACAGTTGACTAGTGGTTTTTGTCATGTTATGTCATGGTTCAGATAATAGTGTACTCAAATACTAAATAATATTATGCCTATTAATTGATTCATGCATTTAGAACTATAATTTATTTCCTATTTTATGAACAATTATCAAAATTAAAATTCTGGATTAATGAAGTTATGATCTTATTCTATAATATATGATAATATGGTATCTTAGTTTATCAAGAAAATTTATCAATTTTTATGTCTTTTAAAAAATGATAGATTTATTTTTATATTCTAAATATCCAGTGTTTGTTAGTATATTATCATTTTTTTGTGAGGATTGTCTCAAAATATGCATTACCTTTGACAACTCCCACCCGATATGGGTGTTATAATTTAGGGATTTCAAGGGTTATGAAACCTTTGATAATCTAAATTGGCACTTGAATATAACAATAATTATAAAACTAATAGTGTTTTAACATTGTTACATGATCCTTTTTGATTTTGTGAGTATAGTATTGGGATTTTTACATAGTAATGAAGATCATATTTTTTCTTGTAGATCATGTAAACTTTGGCCTCATGATAGGAAGAATCCCACTCACTACATGGAAGTCATATATTTTCACCATGACATTGAAACATAGTGACAATATTTTTTTATAACTTTATCATTAACATTTTGAATAAGGTCTTGGAGTAGATATTTCCCAAAAACAAATCTGATTAAGAATATGGCCTAGTAACTAGTATTGATTCAAATATAATAATCCCCATATTAATGGGATGTGTAATATGGTTGTTGATTCTCTTAGGACGAAAATGCCTTCTAAGAGTGTGAATGAAATGAATGATGAATGAAACGTGAGGGTGATATTTTGTTATATGTTCTTCAGATTCTAGGTGGTATTGTTTTATAGTTTTTAGGAAAGTATTATTTTTACATACTCTATCCATGAGATGATTTTATTGGATTCACAGTATGAAAATGTATTCCAGAATATTAAATTGTATGAATATGGTGGGAGAGAATCAGTATGTTTCCTCTATCCATAGAAGGTATCCTTTTAAAAAAAATACCATGTCATTCTATAAAATATGAGAAAATATCTTTTATGATATTTTAATCATTCCTTGTGCATTTTCCAACATGTAACTACAACTATGTATTATAATCTAAAACAATGTATCTAGTATCCTTGTATAAAATTTTTCATATTTGACTTTGTATCTCAATCATAAACATGAATATAGATGATGTTCGAACAACAAAATACACATGGTTTTCAATATCCTCTACCCATACCAAAATAAAAATGCAGTGAAAAATAAATTAATTTCATTTTGGTAATACATGACACTCTCTATCATTATAATTCCATTTGGTTGTGGATTGAAGGTTGAATAAGTCATCTTTTATTTTTAAAAATTCATGAAACCACTAAATTGGAAGATTTGGAGAAGATTCATGTTTTATAAATCATAAGATTTCATGGGAATTTAATAATAATTGTCTCAAATTTGGAACCACACTTTATGTTACCATTTTTTAAAAGTCTTTAGGAGGAGATGAGAACTCATGTCAAGCTTATCACAGAACATCGTCACTAGATGTATGGGATCCCAAAAAAAATTATTCAACCTCATGAATATATACCCATTAAATGTGTCTCGGTCTTTAGATATATTAGGGATATCTATTTGGGGATGTTGTAAATTTATTTTAATAATAATTAATAATCATCCATCAATATGGAAACATTAAAATATTCATATTCTCAACCGTACAACTCACCCCTATATTGGTATAAGATTAGTGAAGCATCTTTATCAAGATATACTATATATAAGAAAATAATTATAAATGTTCATGTGATTTTTTAGTACTTTTTATACCTAAAATAATATATAAATATAATGTGGATCACCATAATAATAAATTTTATTCATTTTTCAATGGATAATTATTCATAAAATTCTCACCATGGTTATTTCATAAACATATTTTATAAGATGGCAAGATTACACCTATGTTTGTGAGGTCTTTGGGGACCTTGAATTCATTTAAAAGTGGATTATTTTTTATATTTACATACAAATTTTTATTTTATTCACAATTTCATTCATTTAACATAAATCAAGAGGTATCACCATTACTTTTATCTTGGTTTGAATTTGTAATACCCTAACCTAGAACATAAACCTCCTACAACCGAGAAAACATTTCAGGTTTTTTATTCTCAAGAAAATATTATTTGAGGATATTATATACTATTTTTTTGGGTTATATGGTGTTTTGGATAATATATTCATAAAACAAGGGAGTGAGAGTCTATGATGATGGATCATCGACATCATCTCTTATTCCACCATCCTTCGTTGTCTTGGATTCCTTGGGGGAGAAACAAATATGGAATGGGGAATTCTAATATCCTTGTATTAAATTTTTGTAATTATATCATTTTTCTACTCTATTTCATTTCGAAAAATTCCAATGTATTTTACATTGAATTTTAAATGTTATTATGTTTATTAATACCTATGCTTGATTGGTCCATGGTTAGGGAAAACCATGCAAGTATTCCTAAGAAACCATGTATTCTATTATGCTATCTTAGGGATTGTTTAATTGTTAGGTGAACTTTTATGTCAAAAGGGTGTCCCTCTACACAAACCATGTGGTTTTAAACAGAAATATGTTGAATTGTTGGTGTATTTTTTATAAAACCATTCATTAAAATTTTGTGATTCACCTAATATTCTAGAGAGGATTGGACAGTTTTCCATACTGTGTAGTCAAATATATTAGTGTTAATTAATTAATATAAATTTCATTTTTTTGACCTGGAAAATTACTATTTATCATAATTATTATTATATTGAATTATTCACTCAACCTAGGAGACTGTACTTTTAGATTTTGGAGATTCCTTGCTCCAGAAGTGTGATTTGATTGAATCTATGAGTGGTGGATCAAGATATTTGATGGTATGAATCATTTTTTTGTTCCTCTTTATTCTTCGAGATCATATGATTTCCTTTTAGTAGAAACCAAAGACTGATATTTTATATTCAAAATATAAGGGTTGTGACATGATAAAACTGGGTTTCTTATAGGAAAATTATAGAACAGGGATTTGTTATCTTCATCTTAATTTAACATAACACAATCAATAGGAATATTTTTAGTACATGATTATCCTCTATTTAAGTATTCTAGAGTGAATGAAGTGCGGCTTAATTTTTTGTAATACAATACATAGAGTTATTATTTTTTTCTTCTTAGACCCTTATTTCTTCTTATCTTACAGAACCCACGTGATTATTGAAATTCTGAGTGTTTTATATATGGATGTTTCATGAATTATATTTATTTTAGAATCCATTATTCCTATATCCTTGAAATTATATTTTAAAATTTGTAAAAAGGAAAGAAAAATATTTTGATGATATATATTTGTTTTGGATAAGTAAATTAATGTAGATTCCAAATATTTTCATTTTTATTGAATATGGTTTTAAAAATTGTTTTATAATTTTTGAATGATAAATTAGCTTTGATGTATAAAATGTTGTATGTAGAATTTTGATCCTCAATAATGTATGGTGACATCATTTTTATAAACTAATACCACCTAGTTTTTTTATATACCTTGTGGAATAATTTATGGAAGGGAGCCATTATCAGGGGTGAACTCCTACTCCCTATGAATTGTAAACTTCTTGAACGTTCTAACCATATAGCCTATTTAACTGGGGAATGATATAGAGATATACTAATAACCATTATGAATGGTCTACATATGGAATGTGCTCACCATATTCCCCATACATCATGGAAATGATATAAGGATCCTCCCCAAAAATTAAATTAATTTTACCATAATGAATAGTTTTCATTGATTATAATATTGGTTTTTTTAAAATAATATCTAAATTATATGAAAATTATCTTATGAGTTTGTGTTACAGTCATTTAAAAATATTGATACCCTATTTTAAATTAATCAATGTAAAATTGTATCTAATTACTTGTATTTATTTACTTGATTATAATTTTTTTATTATAATTTCAATTTATGAAACCCTTTTTGGGATGCTAATAGGATTGTTATTCTCACACCATTCAAGCACTTTTAAGTGAATAACAATGTTTATTTTTTTGATACAGGTAAAGGAGTTCAAAAATAGTATCTTGGAATCATTTTTCATTAAAAAGTTAAGGGAGTCTAGTGGTGACTACATGTAACCTATATATTGGTGTTCTATGTTGTTTTTATACAGGAATTATGGTTATGGTTTTGGAACATCATTTTCCTTAATTGTGTACATTTTTTATTATTGACTTATATTTGTATATCATTTTTTTCCTTAATCATTTTTCCATATATATATTGTTTTGTGAAAAAAACCATTCCTAAAGGAGGTTCTTAATGACATGCACTTGTGTCGCCCATGGGGATTGGTAATTCCCTTAGGATTATTTCATCACTAGATTGTGTTTTCTTTGGTTGGGTAATCCATGATGATTGTGTTTTCTTTGGTTGTGTTTATTGTCTTCTTGGTAGACAATATTAAAAAAAAGTGATTAAGTGGTATATTGTAGTTGAGTATGTAGACAGCTCTCATCATGATTATAATTAATTTCCATATAGTGGTAAGGAAATTTTTCTTTTAGTATTTATAGAATTCGTTGTCAATAATCCTTTATTCCATTCCTATTAATAAATCTTAACGACTTCTATTATTTTATGTGAAAATTTCTTCTTAGATCTCATTGTCTTTTGTCTCCTTATCTGATGTTGTGTATTACAATTCACCCCAGATGTATTCTAGAAAACATAGGAGATTGTTATAAATTTAACCACCATGAGGATATCCTCCATTTCTTCATAACCATTTCAATGTAGTTTTATAAATAGTAAATTCCATGGGCCATGGTGTGCAACCAACCCTTTCTCAGGTAAGAGACGATAAAACATTAAGGGGGGGATGGGAATTGATCCTATGTGTTTCTTTATTAAAAACATACATATTTCCAAGGTACAAAAAATCCTTTGGAGGAATGTTATTTGATAGTAATCTTTTAAATACACTTTTAATTCATATAGATCATTGATTCAATATTGGAGAGATATGTTGTCTTCCTTATAGAAGGCCTGAGAATGATATAATGAGAATCAATTGTTTGGGAAATGGTGTATAAGGTATTCTAGTGAAATGTCATCAATAATATGTCCACTGGTGAGTTGTACTTAAATTCAACTACCATTTTGAATTATATAGTTTTTTAAAACCCTAAAAAAGGTAATAAAACCTTAATGGAATAAGCTGGTTACTTTTCTGAGCCCACATTATTTTCTATGGATGTTGTGTAAAATGTAATCATGAATGATCTAATGTTTCATATGGGTCATCAAACTAATATCCAGTCACAAGGATATCTTTCTACCTATTTCGAGGTGGTCGATCTTGTGTTTATGGTGGTGATTTACTTTGAGGGAAACTCAGGGCCGAGCCATGCTCCTTTTATTAATAGTAGTACCATCAGTAGCTATTATAATATGAAGAATAAATGGAGTGAGTTTCATTGAAGAAATAGTTGTCATGGTTTATAAAAAACATTCTCCAAACCATCATTATTGGTGAGTGGCCTAACTTTTATCCAGTGTGTGCAAAAAGTGATCATGAAGTGCATTTATTCAATGCTTATAAAGATCTATAGATTATGTGTATATTACATTAACCTACCGTAGTTCTATCAATATTTTAACTCTCATAACACTATAATATGATCCTAGACACCTATAGGATCTAGGGTGAAATAAGATACTTTGTGGACATTATATTCCTATACACATTCCTATAGAATGATTAATTTACACACATTTTGAGAGCCTCCAATTTGAGTTGATGAAGGTATTGTAACTATGAGAGGTAAATTTTTTTGTTGCTTGGACCATAATAATAACTTTATATAATAGAGGTTACACTCAATAAATTTCATCATGATGTATTTTGTTTCATATAAAACATCAAATTAAACTTATGAAATTTGTTATAGATTTGGAAACACCTCTTGGAATGGAGGTCCAAGGTTTCGTACTCCCCTCATTCCATTTCTTTTTGTTCCAAATTTACTAATTTTGGTATTTTTTGGTTTTATGAATTAATATATTTTATTTTTTTATCATGTTGTCTTGTATGATTTCTAAAAAATCATGAATAAATTGTTTCCATCAGCGAGTCTCATATACTTCCCATGATGGGAACTTCTATGTGTTTTATGGATAATAGAACTCAAGTACTAGTATGTTGGGTCCTCCTCTTTCAAATCATGATATGTTAATGCCTCTATCTGTGACTGAATTGGGTCATGAATGTTTTAGTAATTATATCCCTATCGTAATCAATGAATTTTATAAGGCACATGATGAATTTTTTGTTTTTTCATTATTGAACGATGTTGAGTTCTCGATTGATCTAGTTTCTAGAACACATTTGATATTAATTCCCTCATATCATATGGGCCTATCTCGGTTGAACGAGATGAAATTCTAATTGGATGATTTGGGATAGACGGGCTTTATAAGCCTGAGTGTGTAACCTTAAACTGATCATATGAACGATTCTAATAAGGAATATGGAACACTTTAATTATGTGTTGATTATTAAAAGATAAATTAAGTATCTATTAATAAAAATATCAATTTCCCTTCATTGTTTATTTATTCATGTTAAATGGTGAAAATGGTTCTCGAATATTGATATTTCAAGTGGTTATCACCAACATAGAATCAAGGAGTGTCATATTATTAATGCCACCTTTAGAAGTATATATGTCCCTTAACAGTACCTCATGATGTCCTTTTGTCTAATCAATCCTTTATTAGTAATTATTAAACTAATGGACCTGATTTCCCTCAAGTATTTGAACAATTTTTTATGGTTTTCATGGATGAAATTTTGGAGTTCTAATAGTCTGAGGAACATCATTCCTGGCACATGGGTCATGTTTTTGGAATTATATTATATTGAAACATGTATAAAAATTTATAAAAAATATAATTTTGGATTCAAAAAGTAATGTTATTATGAAATTTAATCAAAAAAATAAAATATCATTCAATATTTAAAATTTAACAGCTATTATTTCTTAGGATGATGTAGGGAATGTCTTTGAGATTCTAATATTATTTGTGTTACTCAGATATCATCAATGGCTCTTAAAATATTTTTCAAAAAATTCTTCACATATGATAACAATATAATGGAATTATTTGAAGTTTTTATTCGGATTAATACTGCTATGAATCCATCGGTGAACTAAAGAGGTGTTTGACCTCATCACTTATTCAGACTCTATAAAAGGTTTTATAGGACTTTGTATTTTATCATGATTTTTTGTTATTATGGTCAGGATATATACTTATGCAATTAGATTAAGTGGTGGATTATGGATCACATTATATTTTACCTCATTAGAGAAAATATACAACTAATGACTTGTAACTCACAATTATTGTGTATGCCCTTAAAATTATATGACACAATATATTTGATTTTAAATTATTTTATACTTTGATCATAATAGTTTGGGGTATATTTTTGCGTAAATATATTTACATCATTACAAGAGAAGATGTATTAAATACCTAAAATAATTAAATATTGACATTGATTATTCTATAGGAAATGGTAACACAGTTTGATACTCTCTTGGTAGAATATTATTTTCTCAAATTATAAATTAAATGATGGATGAATGAAACTTGGTGGGGATCACTTCACAAATTAACTTAGGAGTAATGGGTGGAGACATTATTTATTTTCTAGAAAGTAAAATTATTAAATTCTCTCTACTTGAGAAGATACTCCAGTAGAAGTTATAATAGATCGATTTTTAGAATATCATAGATTATTTACATTGTAGGGAGACCTTCAGTTAGATGTCTCTCCCCATGGAATGAATTATTTTATTTAGAAACTGGTATTTTGTTTTATCAACTGTGATATTTTTCTTTATAGTATATATCCATCAATCCTTTTGGGTTATCTACAATGGATCTAAAATTATATATTATTATATGATGGATTATGTTGTCTATCTAGGTATTAAATGACACAAATCTGACTTCATATCTTGATTATACCCATGGAAAAAAATTAAAGATGAAACCCAAGAGCTGTTGGGTTTTATTCTAACTATCCATATAAAAATTGGTAAATGAAATGATATTTCAACAGATCTCATTATAAAATTACCTTATACTCCCCATGGTAAGAAATTTATGTGGGTGGTGATTTTTAGGTTGACTAAATTATATCATTTATTACTAATTAGTTACACCACTAATGTGGATGACAATGGGACGTTTTTTGTTCAAGTGATTTTATGATTTTGTGGGAATCCAATTTCAATTGTATATAAAAGGTGAATTTTATTTACTTTTTTTTGGGAATGTCCATTATAAGGAAATAGAAAGTATGTTCACATTGATTGAAATATATCATCCTTATATGTATAGGAAGTGTGAAAGGGATATTCACATTCTATTAATATTACATGTTCCCATGTTTTGGGAATCAAAGGTGCTTGGGAATTAAATTTGGGGATAGTTATGATTTTTTATAATATCAGTTAACATTCACCGATAAATATGGATCCTTTGGAAGAGTTAGATAGCCTACCTGACAACTCACCTCTCTATTGGTTTTATATTGGTGAATATTCCTTGTTATGAGAAAGATAGGCTCTGTGAACAATAGAAATTAATCAAGTGATTAATTATAATTTTTTTATATTTAAATGTTGAGAAAAATATTATGTGGATTTTTATTTTCATAACATGGAGTTTTTGGATGGTAATTAGGTTTTGTTAAAAGTTTCACCCTGGTTATGTCAATGATGGATCCAGAAAAAAGGGAATCCCACTATTAGTTATATGGGGCCATTTTAGATTATTAAATAACTAGGAATGGTTTCTTAATGCTTGTAATTTGAACTTCAATTTTCACTCATCAAGAATGTATTTTATGTGTTCCAAATCAATAAGTATCTACCTCACAAGTTTCATGTTCTAGATTGGGAATAACATAACATAAAACCTAATATGTATGATACCAAGAAACTATTTTCTATTGTTTATTATTATATAAATGAACTATAGATAAATCCTTTGACATTTTTTGTGATCAATTGAATCACCAATTAGATACTCAGGAAACATGTAAAGTTCGTGATGAGGGAGGATGTCCCTCATCACTTTCTAGACAAACCATCTCTGACTTAGCGTTCTACTGTATGAAATCCATATTTAAGGGAGGGTATTCAAATATATATTTTTATTTCAGGTACCTATATCCTTTTATTTTGACCACATTTCATTGGGGACTTTTTAGTGTCATTTTGGGTAATTTTTTATGTTTTTAGAGTCTTAATGGATTGTTTACAGTTTTTCCATTGTTAGAAAATTATGTGTATGTTTTCAGATGACAAAATGAATATTTTCTTGGTGTTTCATATTAGGATCAATGATTAATCAAATTTCTACCACAAATTATGTTTAATTATCCTCATACCTCATTTCATAGGAGGGAGACATTTTTTTACTATTAGAACACGTTTTATCGAACTATGTGGACAAATCATGTGGCTCCTCCTGTAAGATATAATGGTGTGTATGGATTTCTATATGTTACATCCACACTATTTATCAATAATAAATTAATCTTACCTTTATTTTTATGACTTTCAACTCCTCTGTTTAGACTCATTCTTCTTCCACTAAATTATGATATAGACATAGGATACTCTAGTTTTAGATTTTGAAGATTCTATTTCTTCTAGAGTGTGAGTAAATTTCATAGAAGATCATAAGATATATAAATATTATAGTATGTTCATGATCATTGTAATTGTTTGTTTTTTTATTTATATAATATCTAATTATTTATAAAAAATATATATAGAGGCTATTTATAATATGTATAAGGATTGTGACATGATCTAATTAAGTTAATTATTGTTCTGTTTGAAACTGTGATTTTTTTTATAGAATGTCATGGACCATTATGAATTATTTAGGAAACATTCTAGACATTTATTCCTATATATTTCATGTTTTATAGTTTATGAGTTGGATATTCTTATTTAGTAATTCACATATTATGTGTATTATTTTCTCTCTTTGACCCTCAGTAATTCTTAGCATGTGGATCCCATGCGAGTGATGGAATTCCTTATGTTTTGTGGTATGTGGTATCATAAATTTGAATCATTATAAAGTAAATTCTTTATTTCTCTAGGAAATTGGTGTCTAAAATAGTTTAATGGAATGAAAATTTATTTGACAAAATATAGTGGTTTGGATATGTTTATGAAAACTTATTTACCCCTTTTGGTATTGTTATGAAAATAGTTCTAAATAATATTATATATACATTCAATATTGAAATAACATTTTAATGATTCTAATATAGTAAAAACGTATTTGATCCAATAATAGGGAGATATCCATTGTTATAGATGAATAGTTATCCCATAGGGTTGTTCTACTAGTATAATGTGGGGACCTTGTTGAAAATTCAGGGTAGGGAGCCACACTTGAGAGTGAACTCTTACCCACAATGCATGTTCTACTAGAGCAATGGGCACAATAAGTGTCCTATTAATAATGGGAATGGTAAAAATATCCGACATTAATTGTAATTAATTTAACACCAAGGGAATGTTTCTGTTATTTATAATCGTGGAAATGTGTTTTTTGGAATTTTATTGGAATGATTTGAAGTCATATGTTATTTTTGTATTTTAAATACTATGAAAATGATATTTTTTTATCCTTTATATAAAACTATGTAAAATTGTATCCCATTCCTTGTCTTCATTTACTCAAGCATAATTGGTTTTTTATAAATTATTCTATTAAAAAAATAAGTGGAATTCTATTGGTATTGTTTTCCTCACCCCCCATATACACATTTGGATTTTGTTTCTTCTAGAAATGGTGATGACCTTGTTTGTTTAATGTCCAAAAAATCCAATCAATTTCTAATTGGGTTTTTGTAGAAACTGAAACATCCAATGATTCTATATCCATTTGGACCTACATTCCAAAGGTAGGTGCCCATTAGTTGTGAACTGATGAGTCTTATGAATTTTCATTGGTCGAGAGGATGGGAGGTCAGACTCATCACACATTTTTGGGGTTGATTATTGTCTGCTCTGGGACTCTCTTATAGATTTGAGTTATGCTCATGAACCCTTATTAATTTACCAAGCAAGAAAATCAGTTCTTCCATCAGATCTTGCAACCAATAATAGATATTTATGAGATTTAGAGAATCTTTTATATATATTTGAGGTTCTTCATCGATATAAAATCATATGTATTTATTATATATTCTTATTCAATGGTATCCTTATACACATTATATAAAAATATCATGGTTATTATGATAATCATACTAGTTTTATAGCTACTCAGTGGGGAACTTAAAGATTATTGTTTTTCACAAGGACATGGATTATTTCAGAGTTGGGATCATGCTCACAGATGGGCTACCTATGTATCCTAATTTAGAAAAGGAATCAAAACACACGTAGTTTGAGTGATTAAGTATGAGATTTCTGCATCATTAATGGCCCAATGAGAGATTTCATAATTACTTTTACACTCTATGCCACGTGAGTCATTCTCGGTGTGAGAAAGAAGAGGTATATGTAAAACATGACGATTGTGACACGAATGATGCAGTTATTAGAAATGATGTGGGGCTTACGTATGTATGACAACCCAAATAGATGATGATTGGGACTTACTTCTGTAAAGAAACCTAGGAATAAGGTCCATAAAGGTATATGTGCTTTTTGGAGATTTAGATACTTAACATAGGACTTAATCCTAAGAAGGATGCCCAAATTGGACTAGGGAACTTGTGACTGGGACTTACTCCTGAAAATGAGTCCCAGGTTATGGAACCTGGGTCTTACTCCTAAGAAAGATCCCTAGATTAGTGAATTTCTCATCTTGAAGGATGAGGTTGAATGAAGAAAATCTCTAACCTTCGTGACATAAAGATATGTAAGTCATGAGGTTTTGAGAGATATACCTTTGAATTCCATTCAGATAAGGAAAAAAAAAGGAAGCATGACATAAATGGCTTGAAGAGGGTTTTGAAGGCTAAGTCATTAAGAGGAGAGGTGGGTTTGAAGAAAATAGTTGAATAGTTAGGAGGGGCATACAAAAAAAGTCGCACAAGTCCTGTTTAGGCATTCATGTCCTAGTCACGCAGGTATACTTGTGAATCATGGGTGTAATTGGGAGACGATTTACCAATAGGGTAATACTTGGGAGTGACTTGGTTCATGCAATTAGTATTATCCCTGAAGGATTCCAAAAGGGTAGAAGACGAGTTCTATTTAAGTGATAAGGTGGACCGCAAGTGTGACCTTTTCCCTTAAGGGTTACACACTTAGGCGCACAAGTGTTGATTAATTTCAACACATAGGCCTCATTTCGCCTCATAAAATCTTACATTCTAGGTAGGAAATTTCCTTTAAAGTATTTGGAATACTTCAAGAAAATACTAGGGAACTGATAGCTTAAATCTGACTTTAGGATTTTTCATCTAATTAATGGGGGGCCCACAATGGGTATTTATAGGCCACTGATGACCTTGGGTGAAAATATAATTGGTCACACAAGTCACTTGTGCGTCCAATATATGGCGTGCAGGTATACTCACTCGACCATAGTAAAACTTGCACGATCCATTCTAAAAGAAATTTGTGTTCATGCCTTTGTCAGTTTTTGATGTTATTCCAAGGATAACACTCTTTGTGCTTAACGTATTCCCCTTTTTCATTAGTTACACATTGTAGTGGAACATATTGTCACCAAAAGTCCCCCCTCAGAGTTGGATCCGAAAAAAGAAGAGGATTTTACTATGAGGTAAAGGAGAAAACCAAGGAATTTTGGGTGTGCAGGTGCAAGCCGCGCATGGTATGACACGCAGGTAAAATAATATGCCTATAAATATGTGGTATCACTTCACGCAATGAACCCTACTTTGACCTCTTTTGATCTCTCGACACGTAAGTATCATGTCTTTCATTCGTTCGTGCAGGTGCTGCTATCTACGGTTCATTGTTTCATTGTGTCATGCTTCTACAGAGGTATTTGGACTTGCGCGGTGATACCAGTCCACCCATACTTGTGCGACCATATTAGGGTTTCCTGCCAACATGGGACTTGTGCACCTTAATGCCTTAGCCATTTTTTTCAAGTTACATCACAAATTTAATGAAAAATAAACATACATAAGAGTTTATTATTTGACCATTGTGTAGATTCAATAGCTCCCAGAAGAATTGGAAATGCTAATGAGCTGGCTAGAAAGCAGATTGATGACATGTTGAGCATCGTTGGACATGATTATTACAATATATGCGAAAACACTCTCCCAGATTTGTCCATGTACATGAAGAAGTATCATCTTAATTTCCCACAATGTTTTTACATACCTCTGTATGGCCATTGTAATATGTAGGGAGTCTATGTTTTAGATGGAAAGAGATATACTCTTCAGATTAAACCACACTTCTACACCTCTATTTCGGTTATTCTATGCATTAAGAGTGGAAACAATGGTGTGAACATTCAAATTTTCCTCTATACTATTTCCTTGCAGATATGAAAATGGGTGACCCATGGGCATATATGTTTTTCAGTGCCCGTTGGTGGAGAGAAGACTATTATGTCACTAGAACAATATCTTAAAAGAGTACTCTCTCCAAATGGCTCTTTACTTCCAATGTTCCATTTTCAAATCCATGTATCCATCTTACAAATCTTTTGGACATAAATATATTCACCGTTTGATCAGTAGAATGTTTTCTCAAACCGCACTCAAGAACATTCTTTTAAAATTGTTCCAATAAGAACTGGTATCAATGTGTCTCTTATTGTATCCGGTTGAATGAATAAATTTTAGGTGTCTGATTATGAAACTTTGGATTCCTATTAATCAAATGAAGAGTTTGGTTGAAATCATATTGTAATTTCTAAAAAAGAGAATAGACTCCAGTTTTTGGATGTCCTTCTAACTCTTGTGCATCAATGAAAAACACTTTAATCTTCAATCATTTGTGCCTACATTACTTTTATACCTAATTAAAAAATTTACCTAAGCCAATGGGCCTAGTAATCATAGTTTGAATTTTTCTAGGATTATAAAAATAAGTCTACAAACATAAAATATTTTTATTTCTTAATATTACCTAAATCATACAATATATATGTTTAGTGAGCTGGGACTAGGCTTTTGTTCAGATCTCCCTTTTCTTTTGTGGGATGTTTAATGTCATTCATGTCGGACATAAAAAGGCTAATGTTTAAGGTTGAACAACTTTCACCAAATGAAGAATGGATTAAAATTAACTCAATTCCTTGATAATTTATCTCAAAACATATTACCACATTCAAGTATGGGGGAAAACATGTAAGCTATGACTTAAGAAATTTTGATTGTGAGGAATGATATGAAAAAAGGATAAGTGGAATTAGAAGAAGTATTTCCTAAGAGTGAAGTTACCATTATTTAACAAACTCGTGAGGTGGTTTAATTAGAAGGTCTATTTAAGGGCATTGGCTGCATAGTCAAATAATAACATCTTTTGGCTGGCATATCTATTATGTAGACTACTTATGCAAGTCCAACTAAGGGAACGTGCTGCATAGTCAGTAACAAGAACTCTTAGAAATTTTACATTTCTATTATTGATAAGCTAGTGAAATTTTATGGAGATTCAAATTTTCTAAAGCATAGTGTCTACTGTATGGAGAGAGGTACTTGAATAAAGAGATGATATTTACAATCGAGATTGTCGAAGTATTGGATGAATATCACTCCTGTGAAGGTCTTACCCAAACGTAGGGAAGAGAAATATAAACCATTCACTTAAATACATTCAGATCATGAAAAAGAGAATGGGTAAAATATTTTAAGGATGGCTATTTTTTTGGTCCCTATATATTTTTATTAAGACAAATAAGGACAATAGAGGTTTTCCTCCCATGAATAAAATTACCACTATTTGAAAAACTTGTTAAAGTGTTGAATTATGCAGGTCCCCATAATGGAATTGGATACATATTCAAATAATAACATGGTTTGGCTGATAGTTCCATTATATAGAATACTTATGCAAGGCCGCCTAAGGGCACAAGCTGCATAGTCAGACAAAAGAATTCTTGGGTATCAGAAATTTTGTGACTAGATGTCAAGAAAATAATTATGGAGATCTAGAAGAATTTAATGTTTGGAGTTTGACATAGGAAAAATGGGTTTTTGCTAATGCATGAAAAAGATACATAGACCAACGCTGACCATAATCATGTTGTGGTTGGGTCCTGAATTGAGGTGTTGGACTTCACTACGAATCCCATAAAGAATGGAATCAAGCAATACATAGTTCTTGAAATACAGTTTAACATCATGTGGTATGAGAGTGTAGAAGATATTAGTTTATGGTCATAGAGCTCAGACCATAATGATTAATACATAGTGTGTGTTTTATAAAACCTGATGTGAATGAAGACCAGTGTTTTCATACCATATTCATGTTTTCACAGGGTGACTTTTCATCCAAGGGACTGAAAGTGGAATTTGGGGTTAGGCCCAAAGACATGGGGATGGATTTGAGGGACGCTCGAATAGTCCTATGTATCCCATAATGATGGGAATCAATACATATGTAGTTCTTGAAATAACATTTGTACAGACTTGGTTTGTTCAAGTGAAGGGTGAAAGGGGACTTTAGTGCAATGATGGTTTGACCCAAGATTAAAGGTTCGGGCATTGCCATGTATGTACATAGTCTATGGAATATGAAATTATTATAGATCGATGTGAATGATGATTCCATCTCATGAAATGGACCATGTGTGATTGTATAGTTTTATATCATACAGCAAGGATGATGGTGAGCCAATGTGAAGAGATTGGTTTTTGGGGTACTTAACAGATCAACATCATATGAGATAGAGGTGAAATGAAATGAAGAGAAATGGATTGGTTTTGGGATTGAACCTCTAATGGTTGCCTTCATACCCATCCTAGAAGGCGAGGATCAAAGTCCGTGTACTTCGATTAAGAATGAATTAGTGATCATTTTGTACTTGAGGACTATCTGAAGATGGTGTTGGGACTTACACATGATTAGCGGCCCAAAGAGGGTGTTATGGTTGAAGTTTACTCTATGACCAGGTGAGTCAAACTCGGTGAGAGAAACAAGAGGCATCAACAACCCTAATTATGCACAGTTTAATGTCATACAAGACAAAAGAGGGACAATGCAGTTTAATGTCATGTAGTAAGGAAAACAGAGGGGCAGTATAGATTTACGTCATATAACTAGGACGGGTGCTACACAGTTTATCATCATGTAGCTAGGACAACACAGTTTAACTTCATGTTAGATGAATGAGTATTTGGGTTACACATAATACCATTTCAAGATTCATTCATTGGTGGGAGTTGTGATGAGTTCACCATACATTGAGATTGATGAATAAGCTTTATTAGAGTAGACATTCTATATTGAGTGAGGTCCTTCCAACTTTTTCTCAAGCATGGGAGGTTTCTTTCCTAGTATCTTTGGAGTTCTGTGAACCAATAAAAATCCTCCGTGATTGAATGAAAGAAGATGAACGTTTTTTTTGAAAGCTCATGCTATTTTATTCTGATTGACTTCCATATAGTGCAGGGTTTCCAATCTATTTTCATCTAATCATTCCAATTCATCCAATCACTTTTGAGATTGTTAATCTATAGATGACTGATCACAAATGGATACTCTGAGAAAAGGTATTTAAACTTCAATGGGAAATAATGCTTCCGTTCCATATACCGATGAATATGGAGTTGGTCATGTAGCAGTACGGGTGGTGGTCTGATAATCCCATAAAGCATGAAAAATGTTATCAGGCCATGATTTATTGTCTTTACCCACAATCTTTTGTAGTATATTTGAAAAATCCTTATTGAAGGATTCTATTTGGCCATTGGCCGCTGCATGATACCGAGAGGATTGGTTGGATTTTATGTCATATTCATTATACAACTTCCTTACCTCGGATGAATAGAAGTTGGTGCCATTGTACATCAATATAGTGTGAGGGACACCAAATATGCTAATGATGTAAGACATGATGTAGCTAATAAAGATTTCATAACTAACTTCTTTGAGATGTATTGCCTCTGCCCATTTGGAAAAGAAGTCAGTATCAGTAATAATATACTTAAACTGATAGGATGTAGCTGAAGGATAAGGTCATACTACATCCACTCCCCATGTGGAAAATGGCCATGAATAATTATCTATAAGATGAAAATACAAGGGTTGGTGAATGAAGTTGGAACATACGTGGAAAGAATGAAACTTCTAAGAGAAATCAACAAAATCTTGTATCATTGAAAGGAAAAAGTATCCAATCCTTGAAATTTTATCAGGCAGTCTATGTCTATAATGGTGGGTACCAAAAAATACTACATGTACTTCTTTAATGACATCCATTGTCTCTTCACCATCAATGAATATGAAGAGAATTCCATCAAAACCACATTTTTATTGATTTTTTCCTAGGTGATTTAGGTTACCATAAATAGTACAATTGAGCAAAAATTTCCAGACTTGTTCTTTCCCGGCTCTATAAGGTGGGAGTGTTCCATTTTGAAGATATTCCCTGATAGGTTTCATCCATCCTATAGTATGACCATATGGTTCAGAAATGCTACTAATTTCATTGATTTCCTATTTTCTAATTTTATCATAAGGTGAAACTGTATGATGGTGGGCAATAATGATGATTGTTTCATCCCGATTTGGATCTTCCCGAGCTATGGCTATATTAGCCAATGCATCAACTTTATCATTTTGTTATCACGAGATATAAGAAACTGTCGGTTCCGAATGAAATTATTCCATTAACGCTCTGACGTAATCATACAAATGCAATAACCCTTTTTTCTGATTTCATAATCCCCATTGACTTGTTTGATTACCAGGTCTGAATCACCTTTCACCTTTAAGTGATTTACTTATGCCTGAAGTGCTAACTCCAATACTGTGATTAGAGTTTGATATTACTCTTCATTTTCTTGTGCAGTCTTCCCACAATAAGAAAAAATAAAGAACTTCCTTTTCTATGGAAATATGTACATTTCCAAACCCAAAATTATTGAATTTAGGATCTTCCATTTTCCTCCCTGTTGGACTTCTGTAAGCACCATCAAAGTACATTTCCCATGTTTGAAAACAATCTTGAATATATTATACTTCCTAATTATAATGTTCAATAACTAAAGATATATCTTATACTGATGGGTGTTCATCAAGGAAATCAGCTAGATCTTGTCCCTTTATTGCCTTTTAAGACAAATACTAGATATCAAATTGCTGCAATATAACTGCCCACCCTGCTAGACATCTTGTAAGCAATGGAAAACTAAGGATAAATATGGGAAGGTTATTGAGAGATACCAATTGGACCTCATGATGTTGTAGGTAGTGTCTCAATTTGTGAACCACAAATATTACTACTAGGTATCACTTTTCAATACTTTAATATTGTGTTTCTGATTCAATCATAGTCTAACTGAGATAGTAAAGTTTGTTTTCATTCCTAACATAATTATTTTGGGCAAGAAAGGCTCTCAATGACCACTTTAAATATGTCACATAATGAATAAGTGTTCTTCCGTCAATAGGTGGAATTATTACCAGTAGACTAAAGAGATAATTCTTGAGAATATTGAATGCCTCTTGACATTGTTTAGTCCACTGGGAAGTGACTCCCTTCTTCATCAATTTGGTTAAGGGTAAACATTTTCCTTCCAAATTGGCGATTAAACAATGAATATAAGACAATTTTCCTTGAAGTCCTCTCAATTCATCCAAATTCTGAGGATTTGACATACCAAGGATTGATTTTTTCTTCTCCGGATCGACTTCGATACCATAATGGTGTACAAAAATGCCAAGAAATATTCATGAGGATACACCAAAAGAACATTTCAAGGGGTTCATTTTCTAATTGTGTTGTCGAAGTTTGTGGAATATGATTTCCAAATCCGCCAAGTGATTAGGATGTTGTATGGATAGAACCACCAAATAGTCCACAAAAAATTCAACAAATTTCCCTAAAAATGGTTTGAAGATGTGATGCATGGAATGTTTATATGTTGTGCCTGTATTCTTTAGGCCAATGGGCATTACCCAATAGAAAATCACAACCTGAGGGGCTCTAAAGGCTGTAGATTCTTAATCATCTTGAGACATTTGGATTTGATTATACCCTGAATATCCATCCTTGAAGAAAAGTGCTTCATAGATAGCTGTTGCATCAATTAAGAGTTCTATGATCGGAAGTGGAAAATCAACCTTGGGAAAATGTCGATTAAGATCTCTGAAATCAATGAAAATTCTAATTTTTCCATTATTCTTTTTAACAGGGACAATATTAGCCAACCATTGGGGATATTGAACATCACTAATGAAGTTATATTTGATAATATTATCCACTTCAGCTTCAATTTTGGAAGTATAAGTTAGGAGTGTTCATCTTGCTGCTCGATTAAATCCTCGATGTTCTTCTAGAAAACACAAACGATGAGTAGGAACATCAAGATGAATCCATGGTATTTTTCTATAGTTCCATGCAAATATATCTCTATTTTTCTTTAAAAATGAAATATACATTACTTTCTCTTCAAGATTCATTGACACACTAATTATAGTGGGGCATAGATCTTCTTATGTACCCATATTTATTTCACATAGTTCATCCACAGTAGTAGAGAACATTATTCAAATGATGGAGGAGAATCCCTGAGATCTTCATCTTCTTCTTCAACACGTGTTTTTTTTTCTGTTTCTACTTGCGTAGTAGATATTGAAGCACAATTTCCATGATCAGGAGAGATGTTAAAATTTAAAAATATTGAAGAGTAGGCTACCATTTCTGACCCTATTGATGATGAAGGGTCTTATATTGGTAATAAAGAAGATATAATGAATTGAGAATCAACATCATCATTCATCTATGACATTTCTATAACTTCTTCTAGCCTGGTTGATGAAGTATAGAATTACTATATTTCAGCCTATGAAATGATGACATCTCCATTTGAGCTTTCATCATTTCTTGATGAATCAATAATTTCTCCCATGTTGTCTGGCTTGTTTGTAATAATTGACATTATGGAAGTTTCCATAAGAGAATTTGAATTTTGGTCTATCCTGTCAATTTGACTGATAGGCAACACATAATCTATACTCACATGTTTGAATGGGTTTACTGGAATCTTTTCCAAACCAAATGGAGCATTAATTTTTGTAAACTCCTTTGTTATGGATAACTCCTATCCATCCATGTGATAGAATTATGCCTCAATGTATTGAGATTCACATTCTATGAATGGGTTTTTATCACCATACAATGTCCAAATTTGGCCATTGAAACAATATTTTGGAAATTGATGGTATGATGAAGGGATAGCCGCATGTTGAAGTTGACATGGTCATCCAAGAAAATTGTTGAAGAATATGTCATGATGAACAACCATGAAATATAAACTGGATACAAGGTCTCGAAACTGAGTTCTAAGTGTAATCTTGACCCGAGGTTCTTGTTAATTTTTATCATATCATTACAAAATCAAAGTAGAAGTAGATAAATCAGATTCGTTGAGTCCCAATCGACGATGTGTAAGAATAGGGATGAGGTTGACTCATGAACCATTATCAATGAAATCTCTTCAGATGTATACATCATTGATCATACCAGATAAATACAAAATTCTAATATGTCCATGCACAACATCATCTTATTCTTCATCTATAAAAGCTATCACTTCCTGGCATTTTGTAGGACAATTCCCTACATGGAAGCCTTCAGCCACAACAATTTTAGTTTCAAATTCTTATGGACTTGGAACAGCCGCAATAGGTTCCTCCCAAAGATATGTTGATAGATTCATGGCATCCATAATTGATAAAATAGATTTTACTTGGACCAAATGTTTCTGGACATCATACATTTGGTACAAGGTCTGCATTTCCCAATAAGAACATGTGGTTTCGCAGGTGCCATAGAAGTTGATGAATTGGAATTAGATACCTCATATATCAGGGTAGAAGTTGAAAATACTCCTGGATTTGGAAGATTAGATTGACTAGTTCTATTTATTTTCTGAGAGAATGAAGGTGTAACTTCTAAGCGATCATCCAAAATAACTGGGTGAGGACTGAATCGTCCATGTGTGGAAGAACTTTCTAGTTCTTAATGAGCCTGGTGAAGGGCTCTACCATGAGTATCTTCTTCATATACATTTTTAGCAGGGGTATGATTTAAATAGTGGCTTCTAGAATATCCATGTCATCCTCTATATCCTAGACCTCTATAACTCCCTCTAATTCCGCTGTTTGGTACAGGGAATTCATGCCCATCAAGATCAGAATTGCGTCTGGCATAAGGTTTTGTTAAGTTAATCCTGATAACAGATCCAATGATCAATACTTCATCTGATGAATATTCTGTCTGATTATCCAGTTTAGGTTGTTCCATTTGGTGGGCGGTGTCTGTACTTTTGTAGTAGATGGCATAATATCTTCCAGATTTATAGTCAACGTGGGATTTGACTGGATATCATCTTATTCTAACTACTATTCTTTGTTCAAATTAAGCCGTTTCATTGAGGATTTTACCTCTGATGAAGTGGGTTTTCCTATGGCATTCATAGAAGAATACAAAATTGCTTTCCTCAATTGCGTTTCTAAAATTTCATGAGTTCGGTTGATTGTTTTCCTAAACATCCAATCATCATATTTCTGCGCATTTTTGATTTTGACTTCTTTCCACTCACCATCTTCCTCTAAATCGGTAGTAGTAACACATGCTAAATAGGCTGAAGAACCTTTCAGTTTTACCAATCATGAGTCCACCATCATTTATAGGAGGCCATTGAAGAATGAAAACTCTTGAAGGGGATGCCCCAACATCTGATGAAATGGGAAATATTTTTGAAAGTCTTTATCTCCTTCTTTTTTAGTACTTTTTGTCATTGGAATCTGAGGAAAATTATTTTCCAAAGCCGAAATGATGTAACTAGGAACTTGTTCATTTTGAAAATAATAAACTTTGTTCTTCAACTCCTCAAATTGTTTCTATCATTGATATATTTTATAATCTTGATGAAATGTCCTCTATTGTTGATTCTCATGAGGTGGATCCCTTTGATAAGATGAAGGTCTTGAAGTGGAAGTAGGTACATGAGCTTGTTTATGTATGACTTTCATAGTCTCTTCTTTACCGATTAATCTTCTTGGAGCTGATGGAATTACATGAGTTTTATCCTTAGTATTTATAAGAGATTCTTCAATCTATTGAGAAATTTATATAAGGTCTTGAAACCCTCTTGTGTATTTAACAGGGATCAACGGTGTGCGTAATTCATTATTAAAATTTTCCACAGAAATTGGTAACAATTATTCTTGAGGGATTTCTAAGATTAAAGAATATTTTAATCCCTTCTAGCGAGTGATGAAATCCGAAACTCTTTCATTCTCACTTTGCTGACAATTTGTATGATCAAAAACTATTATCTTTGGAAACGTTGAGCTGAATTGAATAAATAATCATTGAAGAAGATATTCCCAATGGTTAATTAACCAGGATTGCAAGCTTGTATACTAGACAAGGGTAGGCCTTTTTAATGAATGTAAAAACACTTTTTCTTAACTTCTTATTCTTTTTCATGAGTTCCCATCATAGGATCACAATGAGAAACAAAAATTTTTAATTGTTGTTTTGGATCTCCTAAACCATTAAAAATTGTGAAGGTCATACTTAGAAAATTTGATGGGAGAGGAATTGCATCAACCCATTTACGGTAACCATCTTATTTGGTTGAATTTGTGCATGTTTTCCAACCATAGATTCCAACTACGGTGTTAATGACTTAATGGTAGAAATTAACATTTGAGAAACATCTGGTTGAGCTTGGACCTGAGTAGGTGAAATAACTGGAGCATGGACAGGTGTGGTGATTGGTACTGCAACTGATGGTATCACTTCCAATTGTTTTTGAGCATGACCCATAGGATTAGACCTATGTGGGTGTACTAGTAAAGGAGGATATTATTGAACAATCTCAGGAGCTTCAACAAATTCCATTGACAAACAGACCCCATCACGCTTAGGAGGAAGACTAACTTGAAGTCGTTCTGCATTCAACCTCCTTAATTCCTTCATTTCATCCTCTTGTTGTGTGATCCTTTTCTCTAGTGAGAGTGATTGGCCTTATCAAGAGGTGTGTTGGAATGTAACCTAAATATTCCCTTTCCCCATGATGGATGCCTTTCGGAGAGGGGGAAGTTAGTTATTTTATGGAATACCAAGATTCTGGGAAAGCCATTGATTTCGTGTACGTACACCTTCTTCATTTGTCTCTATGTGTATAACCTCTCCATAATGAACTTCATCATCTAATCTCACTGATTGAGCCTCATGTTCTAGAATATTAGCAACAATGACATTGATGAAATTTATTTATGCATAATTCATTGCATCCCTTGTATCGGAATTTCTGTGATACAATCTTATTCCATGTCCTTGATGAGACATTTTATTTTGTTGAGTTGATCCCTCAGGAAGTTATTTATGAAACATAATTTGAAAGGAATCTCCTGATAATTCGACACTACGTTACACTTGTGGCTTCTTCCCTAATTGACAAAATACTGAATTTCGCTGAGGATGAGATTGAGGATTTAAAATAGTCAACAGTCTGGTGGACTAGGGTTTTTCCTGCATTTCTTGCTCAACTCCTCAAATCCAATTTGTTGATTCCTAGGATTGAGCTAAAAGAGTCCCCAGTTTGGAAAGTTGAGGTTATTCTTGTGCTACTACATCTAATACTTTCTTAAAATCTATCCTGATCTTGCAAACTTTATTCTAGAAATTGGATGGATGAATCAACATACATCCACTCAAATCACATGTCTCAAATGACCACAGGATGATTTCTGACACATCTGTCACATGTTGATGCGCATGCTCTAAATGAGAATCCTGTTCGATAATATCATTTTCCTGATGCGAGAGTAATTTGACAACTTTTTCATTGTATGCCTGACTTTGGGAAGATATTGTTACGGCATGTTCTTGAGAAATCCAATGATTACAAACAAAAAAAATTTGTTGTGGCTGGCCATGTGCAATAAAATTTCATTAGATCATTTTTGGTGGGATTTGTTGACTAGAGGTTACAGTGAAATGCAGTGCTCCATGAACACCTCTTCCCATGATATGAATACCATATGGGGCATCAGCAAATAACTAGAACAATATTTTTAGTGCACTATGGTATTAATTTTTATGGGCTCTCTGCGGCTTTTCAAACTTTGGATATCAGCAAAATGAGAGAGATGAAAAATAAAATTAACATTATAACCCATCTATTATCATGTTATGATTGTCATATTCATCATAAGATAATTTTTTAATTTTTAAATGACCAAGAGTCATCCACATGTTGAGACTAATATCGTGAGTACAATATTCTGTCAATATCTCTGGAATATCATACTGAGAGTTAAGTAATGGCCAAAAAATGACTGGTTCTTCAGGTTTTGCCAGTTGTTTTGTCATATTAAGCACTTCCTCCTTATCATTCAATGATGATAATTCTACCTTATTAGTCCAAAGCTAGGGCTTCATTGTTTCATTATCAGATTCAAGAAGATTGGTAGAGAATTAATTTATCAAACTAGAAGATGAATGACCTGGGTGGATCAGATAATGACCTACACCATGTGATATCTTTTGATTGATAAATTATTTTACCTACTAGAGGTAAATCATTAGACATGATTGGATTCACATTTTCACATGCCTTCAGATAAGTGGGATTTCTCGTTATTGAATTTTCTATTGAAGAATTTTCTAGGCAATGTGAATTACTAGTGCAGAGAGGACTTTCACAACTAAATTCATCATCATGGGGAGGACCACCAAGGTGGGATACATCAAAAGATGAAACTTCTTGCTCCTTAGTCTTCTGGCCACACATAGGGTTATTGTGGAATTCATTTGAAGATGATACTTCATGATCGACTCTACTGTCTTGAAGAAAGACTTCATGAGGAAGTGTCTAATGAGGACCTTCAGAATCATTGTTCCCACTATTGGGAAATGAGAGAGTAGAATCTTGAGATGCAACAGATAATTTTTTAATTTCTTCAAGAACTCCAGTATCGAGTTAATCCTTATAACAGAATATATATTGATTTTTGACTGTGTTGGATGAGTATTTTTCTTAGACACCTTCATAATCACATTGGGAACCACTTATTGACTAAAGTGGTTATTATGGGTTGGTTTATGTTCCTACTCAGGATAAATAGTTAGTTTTTTCTGATTATCTCCATTTAAATCATGTGTATGTTCCTGAATTGATTGTCTGCTTGACATGGGTGAGTATTCTCCACAACCCTATTGGATTGGAACAGAGGTGCGTATCTATTTCTAAGTGATATGTTGATAAGTCACTCCACTGGTAGAGACATATTTTTATTTATTTTACAGTGATACTACTGATGTTGTTATAAAATTCTTACATGCATTTAGAATATTGAAAGGGATTTTCTTCTACTCTTTCAACACTATCAGAATGTGCTTCCTGACGTCAGCTACCAGAATGGGAATATTTGTCTATTCTGTTCTTGGAGGTGGTGTGTATTCCTGATCTATTCCTTCTTTCCCTATCATGGAATTCTGACAGTACTCATGCGTGGGGGAAGAGAGTTTAGTCTCCTCCAAATTTGTCATCGGAGATTTCTGACTAACATCTCTGGGTGCTACCAAATGAGACTTTTGGCAGACATGATGAACACTGGAAGTTTTATGTGACTGCTATGTATACTTCGTCAAGTATGGTTGAAAAATTTCCTTAAATACTGGTAGACGAGACTGCTGAAATAATTGTTGATTGTAAACAGGTGTATGTCCTTGCTTATCAGATTCCACCATATTAGATTGGAGAGTTTATTTGTTTGTATTCAGACGAGCCTACTGACTAGATGATGAGTTATAAATAAGTGTATATTCCTCCCTATAATACTCACAATAATTTCCTATCATGATTGGCATGTTACTGATAGATGAGTCTGCTGGGCAGTAATATCAGGGAAGACGAGTGTATATACCTGCTCATTGTTAGCCATCAAGTTGGCTTGATGGACTAATCCATAGGAGACAGAAGTAAGAACCTGCTCCATGTTGACCATATTTTTCCATTGCCTGTTCGTCTTGTGTACTAGGGTCTGAGGGACCTAATCCAAACCTTTAAAGGCGATACCCTCATCATGTTGAGGGTGCACTGTCGCACGAGTCTGGTGGCGATTGTTGATGGGAGCCCTTGGGAAGGACTTATGTCTTCTTGAATTAAGGACTTGAGTGACCTTATCATTCCCCTCCCTATAATATGGGAGGGACTGGTGATTTCATTCTGGGGATAATGACCCGAAACGGTTGGATAAGGTGGTTGGAACCACCTGCTTCTTGATCACAAATCATTGTTGTCTGGACAACCAGGGTGAATTATTGACTTGGAGGGCTTGTCGAGCGGCCTCCAGAGTGGGAATTGTACAATGTTGATGGTATACTTTATCCATTTCATTTGAGACCCAGCGTTGAGGACTCCAAATAGGTGATGTCGTCCTCAGAGTGGACGAGGATCCATCAGTAGTAGCAGCTGATGCATTAACAGGTGTGAATTTTAGAGAAGCCATTTATATAACACAGAGGGATCATGGAAACGAGTTCCTATTGAATATAATAGATCATATCAAGATATGTTCGGTCACTACATCTTTTGGATGAGCACATATGTTATTGATTTCTTGGTTTTCCCTCACATTGAGTTAAATACGGGCCTATGAAATAAGTAAAACATCATTTAACTTGTTTAAGGATTCACACCGGGTTCACCATTTTTTTCTTCTAGAAATGGGGATGAGCTTGTTTTATTAAGGATAAATCTTTCAAATCAGATTCTAATGGGTTTATTTGTAGAATTGGAAACATCATATGATTTTATATCCATTTGGACCTACTTTCCAAAGGTAATTGCCCATTAGCTATGAACTGATGAGACTTAAGAATTTTCATTGGTTGAGAGGATGGGAGGTCAGACTCATCACAACTATTTGGGGGGAATTATTGTCTACTCCAGGACTCACTTATAGATTTGAGTTATTTCAGTTAATCCTTATTATTTTTTGAAGCATGAAAATGAGTTCATCCTTTATATCAGGCAATCAATGATTGATATGTATGAGATTTATAGAATCTTTTATATGTATTTGAGGTTCTTCATAGATAAAGAATCATTTGTATTTATTAGATATTCTTATTCAATGTTATCCTTCAACAAATTATATAGAAATATCATGGTTATAATGATAACCATATTAGTTTTATAGCAACTCAGTGGGGCACTTAAAGTTTATTTTCATTCAGATGGACATGGATTATTTCAGAGATGGGATCATACCCATTGACGGGCTACCTACGTATCCTTATTTAGAAAAGGAATCAGAACACATGTATTTCGAGTGATGAAGTATGAGGTTTACGCATGATTAATGTCCCAAAGAGAGATTTCATAATTACTTTTACAATCTAAGATCATGTGAGTCATGTGTGGTGTGAGAAACGATTGGTATCAGTAAAACCTGAAGATTGTTCCATGAGAGATGCAGTTATAAGAAATTAAGTGGGGCTTACATATGTATGACTACCCAAATAGATGAAGCTCGGAACATACTTCAGGGAAGAAACCCGTGAATAAGGTCTATAAAGGTATATGTGCGTTATAGAGATTTAGATATTTAACATAGTACATAATCTTGAGAAGGATCCTCAAATTAGATTAGGGTACTTGTGACTGGGACTTTCTTCTTAAAAGGTGGCCCAGGTTAGGGAACCTGGGGATTACTCCTAAAGAGGATGCCTAGATTAGAGAATTTCTCATCTTTAAGGATGAGGTTGAATGAAGGAAATCTCTATCCTTTGTTACATAAAGATATGTAAATCACAAGGTGTTGAGAGATATTCCTCAGAATTCCATTCTGATAAGGATTCCAAAAAAGGAACCATGCCATAAATGGCATTGAATAAGGTTTTGAAGGATAAATCTTTAAGAGAAGAGGAGGATTTAAAAAAAGTGTTGAATAGGTAGGAGGGGAACCCAAAAAAAAAAGGCAGGTGTGCAAGTACTGGTCGCCCAAGTATACTTGCACAACATGGGTGTACTTGGGTGACTATTGACCAATTGGGTAATACATGGTAGAGACTTGGCTCAAGACCTTATTATAATCCCTAAAGGCTTCCAAAATAGGGTCACATAAGTTCTGTTGAAGGGATAAGGTGGCGCGCAAGTGTGGTCATTTCCTATAAGGGTTAGACACTTAGGCGCGCATGTGTTGATGAATTTCAACACTTAGGCCTTAATTTCCCTCTTTATATCTTCCATTCTAGGTAAGAAATTAACTCAGAAGTTTTCGTAAGACTTCAAGCAAAGACTAGGGTGCTAAGTGCATAAATCTGACTTTTGTATTTTTCGTCCCCCAAATGGGGGGACCACAAGGGGTATTTATAGGCCATTGAAGACCTTTGGCTAACATATAATAGGGCACGCAAGTCACCTGTGTGACCAATATATGGTGCACAAGTATACTTGTGCGACCATAGTAAAACTTGCACGACCCATGCTTAAATAATCCTTGTTCATGCCTTTGACAATTTTTTATGTTCTTCAAAGGATAAACCCCTTTTTTCTTAATGTATTCCTCTTCTTCATTCGTTAAAATCTGCGATAGAATGGAGAATCAACATATTTATATTAATATTGTTTTTTTTTTGTCTTTGTAAAGGCAATGTGTAACATGTTAGAGAAAGGTTTTTTATTAACATGATGTGGGAGTTTAGTGGTGAATAAATATCATGTAGATATGGGCGTTACCAAATTTTTGTAATTTGTTTTAGGATGTGGTTCTAAAGACTATTTTGTATTAGTTTTTTATCTTTTCCATTGGTGACATTAATTTTCATACTTAAATTGTCTTTATTCATGATATCACACTTTATCTTATTTTATTGGGAAAATATTACAAAGAGTTATTTATTGATTCCTTAAATCTTGTCCCTAGATTATGGGTATTGAGAACTTCCTTTAGGTCATGTCAACACTAGACCAGGTTCTATTTAGTTGGGTAATATAGGTATGATTTTAAAACATTTATATCATAGTTATGTTCATATACTATAATTGTCGATATTAATCATAAGACGTCTTAGTATATATTTGATAATACCATTAGGACATTGATGTTATTTTTATAATTAGTTCAAAATCATCTCTAATAATGATGAGCCTTACGTTATCATTAGTGTTCAGGAAATTTGACTTCTTAGTTTTATAGTGTTTTGACCCCATTATTTCTTATTCCACTCATAATTATAATTATAGTTGAATACATATATTTTATGTCTAAATTGATTCTTATATCTCATGTTTTTATATCTTTTTAGATTAAAATGTATAGTACAGTACCCTCATAAGACTACTAGTGAACCCTCGATAGGGTGACGCTAAATGACCAATGTAGGGAAATTTTTTAGATGATCAAAACCTCACAAATGAATTTTTGTTCAAAATCCAAAGTATGGAATGAGGTATGGAACCCACCCATGTGTTGTTTAGAGAGGATAAACTTCAAATGTTTTAGTCTAATAATTGATCCCATGAGATTTTGTTTCAAAACCAACCATCATTATAATGGTTTAATGATCCATGAGACGATATTTATTGGATATGAAAGATTGATTGACTTATAAAAATTATAGAGAACACTTTTTTCAGGATATGGAGGATTTTTTTCAAAATTTAAGTCCCAACTAGAAGATTGATCGAACTTGGTTGTTTTGGAAAAACTCATGATGGTATAGAATGGAGAAGCATCAAGGTAATCTTCACTAATGAATTTTACCCAGATCCTATGACCTATGAGTAATATATGGATTTCTTAACCCCGGTATAATTATATTAGACAGTGACTAAATACAGTAATAAATTGACTAATCTCATTGTGGTTTCACCTGATGATGATTCTAATGAGAAGTTAGAGGTTTAGAGGTTTCAAATGGGTCTTTGACCTAATATCGAGTCTCAAGGGTTCATGATTAATATTTCTACCTATTTTAGCTGATTGATTGAGCATTGATAGTGTAGGTTTACCTGAATAGTAATTCAAGGATCATGAGAGTTCCTCTTACCTAGGGAAATATATTTAATGTATCTTATATAGGGAATCCGATGTAGAGTGGTTATTTTAAAGTAAATTGTGTTGATGTTTTCCAGAATCCATTTTCTGAACCATAACCAATCGTAAATGGAATGACTTGTTACATGTGCATAAAAATAAGATTTGTTTTGAGACTCTAAATATCCACCAATCATGTGGATGATGAGGTATCTAGTTAAATATCTATTAGGGTTTTCCCTATCCTCACACTTGAATCGTCTATTTTGAACCAATAGGGTAACAATGTTGTTGGATTATTCATAAAAAATATGGTTCCATCCATAATCCTCTAGAATAAAGTAGTTACATTTAATTGAATAGTCTCCAATATGAGTTTATGTGATTTTGGTAGCTATGATTGTTTCCATTTTTGTTTCTTTCACCCTAGAAACTGCATTATATATTATAGGTTACACTCACTCCTTTATGAGATCTTATAATGTGGATCTTATAAAACATCAAACAAAATTAAATCAATAAATTATATAATTCATGATACATCTAATAAAAAATACAGTGTAGGTTATTAGATACCCGTCACGATTGTTCTTTATATGATATTTTGAGATGGTTTGGTATTTTCAAGTCCTTAAAAAGAATATATTATATTTTTTTATTAGGATAGAATTTATTATTTATCATTATTCTCAAATCTATTATTACTAATCATTCATTTCATTCATTTCCTCAAAGGAGGACTCCCATGTGTTTCAAAGAGAATGGGGATTGAGGTCCAATCTGGTAGGACTTCAACTTCTAGAGAATGATATGATGATGTATTTTTCTATAGATGAACTAGGTTAAGAATTTTTTATTAGTGTGATCCATCACATAGTAACAGAATTTATAGAGTTATATATAGATAAATTTTTATATTTTTCATTAAATAATGATGTGGAGTCCTCAATTGATCTACTCAAGGAAACTATGATTTTATCAATTACATCGTACGATATAGATCTAGATAATATTCAAGAGGTGAAATTTGAGTTTTATGATTTGAGAGCCATAGAAATTATATGCCTGAGTGTATCAATTTGGGAAGCTCATGACTGCTTTTACAAGAAGAATGGTGAAAATCTCCAATTATGGATTTATTTTCGAATGATCAATCAAGTAAGAGTCAAGAATAAATATTCCTTTACATATAATGATACTTTATTTGATCATCTAAAAGGGTAAAAGTGGTTCTCAAATATTTATATTCTATCTGGTTATCACCATCTCAATATAAATTTAATAGATAATTTAAAGACCACTTTAATTAGTAGGTATGGCCATTATAGGTTCCTTAGGATATCATTTTCTCTAACTAATGATTCAATAGTCTTCATGGCACTAAATAATTTTGATTATTTCATGTATATAGACACATTTGTTTGGTGTTCATTGGTGAAATTCTAGTTTATTCAAATAACGAAGATGATCTTTTATATCAATTGAGAAATTATTTTTGAATTCTAACGTATTGCCACTTGTTAGAAAATTTTTCAAAATTTCAATTCTATATTGAAAAAGTTATTTTATTTTTACCAATAATCTAAAAATATTTTATATTATTTGAAGATAAAAAGTTTATCAATATTATTTATTGGTAAGAACCACAAAATTTCTTTGAGATATAAATCCTCTTTGGGTTTCAATGATATTTTTGGTGCTTCATAAACAATTTCTTAAAATATTATTCACCTTTGACTTCCCTCACCCATAAGGGGATTATGTTATTTTGGTATTTCGATTATCATACATTATACAATGAACTAAAGTGAAATTTTATCTCAACACCATTTATAACTCAACAAGAGTCCAAATAGAGCTATATAAATTATTATAATGCATATGGATTAGTTATGAGTTGTATCCTTATGAATGGGGTTCATGTGGTGTCATATTGATCACATCATCTATGACTTAATGAGATGAATTATCCCACGTGTGACATGATGCCCAAGGCTACAATTCATTCATTCATATGTTAGAGACACTATTTTTTCATAGAAAATTCTATCCTTTACACTAATCATAAAAGAATGATGTACATGTTTTCATAAAAAATTTGAATCTCTAAAAGAGAATATGGGTGAAATAACTACATCCATTTCATGTAATTATCTCATATACTCTGAGAAAAGGAATGGTGGTTGTTAATTCTCTTAGTAAAAAAATATTATTTGCGTGTGAAGTAAGTGAATGATGAATATAAATTGATGGGACTATTTGAGTAGATACATTTGAGAGTCATTGATAAAGGTTATGAAAATATTCTATAAAATATTCTGTTGTAATCCTATCTTCATTCGGTGATTCAGAAAGAAAAATAACAATGTTAAGAGTTCCATAGTATAATTTATTCTTAATTTTAATCGGAGACCATAATTGAGTGGTATTTCTCCATATAATGTATTCTTTACATAAAAAACTTATATGTTTTTCCCTAGAATATGATAAAAGACATGTTTGGATATTTTTATCATTATTTTTGGGTTATGTACCCTATAAATACAGAGATGTATTATGTCAGGAAGGGTATTTTTGTGGAATGGTATGAAATGGTATATAGATGACTTTATATCTTGATTCTACACTTGCAAACATATTAGGGATGAACACCAAAATCATTATTGATTTCACCAGCTGATCTCTGTGACAAAAAGTATATAAAATGATATATAAATTGATTTTACTATTTTATTACCTTGGAATCATCAGTGTAATAATCCTATTTGGGGATTGATTGAACAACTAACCAAGATAGCTCTTTTAAAACCAATTTGTGACATAAAAAATGTTGAATACATGGGGAATTTGTATATAAAAATGATCATAAGTTATTATGGGTCACAAATGATTATAGTCTCTGGAAGGGACCCCCACTTTACCTATCATTTTTGAAGGTCCTCTAGGATGTGATTGGAATTCATGTCTAGTTGAACATGACACAACATCCCTAAATAAATCGGAACACAAAACGGGATATTTAATTTCTTCAATATATGATGGTTGCATATATATTGAAGAACATCATTGATTGGTATAGATATTTGGGGATGGTTGTGATTTCTTATCACAAATGAAACAAATAATTCATCAATATGGATCCTTTCAATGATTTATATAGCTGAACCTACTAATCTCTTCTTTGTTTGTATAGATTAGTGAATACATCCTCTAAGGATTGATCTTAGTATAAGAGAAAACATAAAATGCTTAAGTGAGTCATCATTTTTTGGTAACAGCTCAAATATGATATAGATATTACAGAGATCACCATTATTGTCCATTATATTATTTAATGGATTTGAAATATTGATTATGAAATTGATTTAACACCAGAGTTGTCTTATTACACAATGTCTTCCATCTATCCTAAATTAAGAAGTATTATCCTGGCCCATCTCATGTTCTGAATTTGGAAGACACCGACATAGAACATAATATTCTCCTGACCAAAAACCCTTTTTGATAAGTTTAATATCAATTTGTGTTCCTATGTTCAATATATATATTAATTGTATGATTTTTTTGGCAACATGTATTATAAAATATTGAAATATAGGAGATGGAGTCTATGACGAGGGAGAAATGGCCATATCTTTTTATGGACTATCGTTCTTTGAATTGTCATTATAGGGGTAGAAATAAATATGGTGCAGAACATTTTAAAAAGCTAATGAATCTTTTAGGTACATTAATCCTTTTATTTTAATCATCTTTCATTTTTTAACATTCCATTATTTTACATTTCGAAATTTTTAGTGTTTTTAGGGATTATTCGTTGTTGGAACAATGTTTGGAAACAAATGTAGGCCTTACTAGGGAACCAAGGCACTATTATAGAGACAATGAACATTGTTCATGGTTAGGCACAACATTATTTCATACCATGCAGTATTCTACTCAATTTGTACAACTCATGAGAGAGGAATTCTACATAGTTTGAGTATTGTATTCAAACTCTATGTTCTAACCATGTGTCATCTCTATAAGACTATAGTGGAGCACACATTACAAAAAAATCATGCATCTAAATTTTAAAAAATTAATTAATTATTATAAATTTTATTTTTATAAGCTAAAATACATTTGCTTAGTCATATTCTTCTTTATGTAAATTATTATCTTATCGTAAGATACCCCACTAGATATTTTATAGATTTTTCAAATTCAAAATTGTTGGTTGATTGGATCATTGAGTGTCAGATCTAGTAGTTTAGTTTAATGTTCATATTATTCATCATTATACATTATTATTATATGTATTATATTATCTTCTTGAGTGGAACCATACATTTGGTCCATTAATTCCATATCTAAGGTGTTTGACTTATTCTATGTGGGTTTATTATTTATTCTTCTTGAAATTGTGGATTATTATCCAATTAATCATTGATGTTTTTGAGTTCCTTAGGAATCTTTTTCATAATTTATTCAACATTATTTAAATGTTCTAGAGTTATTTAATTGTATAATCCTATTTAGGAATTCAATGTTGAGGGATCTTATTTATATATTGGAACCCTAAATTATTCTAGGATTTTGGATCCCATGTGAGTGTTGGAATCCCATGTGGATTTAGGTAGGTGGGATCATGATTTTATTTATTATACCAAGCATTTATTATTTTTCCTTAAAATTGCTTTTTAAAATTCTTTAACTGCATAGACAATGTTTTGATAAAATATGGGGGTTTATGTTACGTTAATGAAAAAGGATTTTCCCTTTTTTAATCCATAATGGAAATGGTTTTAATGATTGTTTTATATTGTTTAAATGATGAAATTATTTTTTAATATTAATAATGTGGTAAAAATATATATAATTATTGATGAGTTATGGATTCATTCTCAGTTATAAACTCTTACAAAAATGCAAGTTATACTATGGTAATTTTTTCACCAGGTGGACTAATTTGAGGTAGAGAGAAACTGTCAAGAGTGAACTATCACTCCATAGGCCTATTATACTAGGGTAATGTTCACTCTTGTAAGAATATTAATCATTGGAATGGGGATATGAACCTAACTATCCAAAATTAGAATTTCCAAAATGGATATTTTTCATTATTTATAGTCTTTGAAATGTTTGTTTGGAATGATATAGTAATGCTTTGAGAATTAAGATAATTTGTATATGTTAAAAAAATGTAGAGGGTTTCTAGTTTTTGTATTAAACTATAAAAAATATTATATTATGATATATATTTATTTACTTTTGTATAAATTTCTTTATTATAATGAATTTTTTTTAATCAGTTGGTGGGGTCCTATAAGGATGGTTTTTTCTTCACAACCTATACACACCTTTTTCTATGTGTATATTTTGGTTTTCATGTCATTTGTAAGGTAAAGGCATCACATTGTGGCTATGGTGTTTTTCATTATTTTGGGGTAGGGTAATGGTGTTAACAAAGTGTTATGTTTATATGGTATTTTCATTGTTTCTTTGGTTTAGGTTGTGGTTTTGCAACCTGTTTTTCAAAACATTTGATTCTTTTCCACTATTGAATTTTATTGGAATACTGAAGTGCATTGTGTTGCATTTTTTGTCAATGAGGCATGAAGTTGTCTTAGAATGAATGGATGTCAAGAATTGTCAAGATGTGAATGCCAAAGGTTGTGATGGTGTTGGTGAGGAAAGGAGAATGGCCATGATACTAAGAGGCATGTCACTTAGGAGATTCACTAAGTGGCATAGGAGATGTGGTTGAAACATTCTCTAGTTACATATGACGATTGTTGAGCTGCTCTTAAAGTTCAAAGAACTTGTATCCTGATGATACAAAGTCACAACATTGATTGAAGACCATGCATTGTCTTCACAATGCATGAGGAGTTGAAAGGAGTTCCATCCACAACTACTAAGTGGATGATGTGCATTAATGAAGTCCATGCACTATCACTTAGTGCATGTGAACTTGAAGATGATCCAACTTGATCTCTAATTAGATCAATAAAGCACTTTAAATAAATTAAGTGATTCAGGAGTTCGGTTGAAGAAGAAGAACCTTCGGGGATTCCATTCCTATGTAATGAATACATGTTGAAGAAATGGAGGAATTCTTAAGATGAAGAAGAGAAGAATAGAGGAGGAGGCATTTGGCACTAGTCTTATATTCATGGGTTACTTTGTTTTTGACAAAGTAATATTCTGTCCTTTGCCAAAAAATTGGCCAGCCAAGGCCAGCCTTAAGGGTTCAACCACCAAGGCACATGTGGGCCTAAGGTGCCACGCCCAAGGGGGGATCCCATGTGGCCAGCCCGGGAGGCAGAGGCAGAGGGGGCCGTGTATAAGCCCCGAGGGCACGCAGTGGTGAAACCCGCGCACCCGGAGAGCATAGTGGGCGCTAGGAGCGCGCCCGCAGGAGCAGAGTGGGCGCAGAGCGCGCCCGCAGGAAGAACCCGGTGCGGGGCGGAACTGGGAGGGGAGAAGTTCAATTGAAGGGAGGTCGGCGACGCTTGGGTAATAAGCTGCGGAAAATTCGGCCGCCGTTTCGATGTGGGACGCGGGATTTTCCCGCGGAAGAGATCCTGGCCGTCCATCTCATCGCGCGCTCGATCCGAGCCGCTCATCTGATCCGCCGCGACGATGATCTAATCTTGGCCTCTAGACATTGCATCCGACGGCCGAGAGCTCGTCTCCTTCCTCGAGCTCGAGCCGAAGCCACCCGCGAGCAGCCGCTGAACCAGAGCCTCCCCGACGACCTATTTCGAGTTCCCGGCCACCATTTTCGAAACCGAGACCTCCATTCGGCTCTTCTGGCCACACTGAACACAACCATGCACAAATATAGACTTGCATGCGACAAATGAGAAAATTTGATGAAAGCCGAGGCAAACGGAGTTGCCAGGTCCATGAGGTGTTCATGTTTTGCATGGGATGGGCCAAACAGAGGCCATGCATGCGGTTTCATGTGCATGCACGAGGAGGAGGAGAAAATAAATGGAACTCGCGTGAACAGAGAGAAGAAAACAAGATTTAAGGAAATCTTGAAATCCCGAAATCTTCGGGAGATTAAAAGATATCCCACGCGGAAGTCATGAGGATTCTCTGCCTATAAAAGGAGAGGCCGAGACCTCATTGAAGCTTTGCTGATCCTTGGTTGAAAATCTGAAGTCCCATGAGAAGCCTCTGCCTCGCGAAGAAGAAGCCCCGTGCAAGTTTACTTGCACGGCTGGAGTCCCTTGCGCGCAACACCTTTGCGCGACAAGAAGAGGAGTCCCCTGTGCGCCTCACTTGCGCATCAGGAAGAGCTCTCTCTGCCCGCACACTTGCGCGGCAGGAGTAGCTTGCGCGCTCTCGGTTGAAGCCCGCGGGTGATACCCTTGTGCGACCCAAGGCAGTAGCACCCTTGCACTGCAGTGGCTACCGAGGCCTTGCGCGGCCTCTTGGCTTGCGCGACTGTGACACTTGCGCGCCCCTGGTTGCACCCTGCACACCTTGCATCCTACACGGCAGTGTTGGAGAAGAAGACCCGAGACAGTATACCACACCCTTGGTTGTGTGCAAAACAAGAAGGCCACTCCACCCTACGGGCAGTGTGTGCACAAGAAGTGGAAGGCCAAGGCTTGTTTGCCTTGTGTGTGCTTAGTGGAGTGAAGGCCGCAGCCTTTGGTGGTTGTGCAAAATAACAAGTGAAGGTCGTTGCCTTATGTGGGTGCACATTTTGAAGAACAAGAACACCCTATGGCCATTTAAGTGTGTGCCAAGTTCTAAGAAGACCACACATTGTGTGTGAAGTGAAAAAGGCCGAGAGGAAGTGTGTGCAAGTGGATTAGGCCGTAGACAAGTGTGTGCAATTGAATAAGGCCAAAGACCACACCTAGTTGTGTGAAAAGTGGAGAACCTTGTGTATGAAAATTGAAGAACACACCTTGAGTGTGTGTGTGCAAACAAGAAACAAGTTGGCCGAACCTATGTGTGTGCACTAAGTTGTGTGAACACACTTAGAAGAAGTAGAAGACTCACACAAAGTATAACACACATTTAAGTGTGTAATCAAAAGGAACAAAATGTGTGAAGGACAAGAAGAAGGTGTTTGATTGAAGTGACTACACCCTTTGTGGGTTTATTGCACCAAGAGAAGAAGAAGGGGAGTGCATGCATGTATGCATGCACGTGCACACGTGAACAGTGCTAAATCAGTGATGTGCATTTGAGGAGTTCAAGACTTGAATTTCTTGAAGAATTTGAGAAGGCCATGCAGTCAGTGCATGAGGAAGCAGAGTTGCCATGCACTCAGTGCATGAAGATGATTTGAACTGAGACTGGACCAGACTGAAGTTAAAGATATTATTTGTCTGAGTATTAAGTAGTTGGAGAGAAGCCGGGTCATCCTTAGAAGAAGGTGATAAAGCCCGAGCAAGACGAGAAGACCTGATCATCACATGTGATCAGAGGTACAGAGCAAGGCCAGCAGTCTTTTTCCCAGACTGCTGAGGATACTTGAAGAAGCTTAAAGTGAAGAAGAGCTACTCGTGTGACTTGAGGAGCCAGGAGAAGACCATGTGGGACTCAGGGAGAAGAAGTCTTCAGTGGGATTCTGGAGCAGGCCAGTGGGACTCTGGTAACACTGTGGGACGCAGTATAAAGACCCTCCTGTGGGACTCAGGAGAGATACAGTGGGACTCTGTATCGACCATTGTAATACTAACCGATTATAATGGGAGAATCCATGCTGGGAGAGCATGGCAAGGATGTAGGCCTTTGGTGCCGAACCTTGTAAATCCTTGTGTCCTGTCCCTTTTCATTACTGCATTATCTGTGAAAGGTTGAGAGATACAAGAAGATTGGATCGAGGCTTTAACCAGCCATAAAGGTTTAATTGATAAGGAATCAATTAGTAAAAAGTTTTAAGGGATCACTGATTCACCCCCTCCCCCTCTCAGTGATTCACACTGATCTGGGCACTTCAATTGGTATCAAAGGGAGGTTACCTCTAAAAGATCCAAGGGAGTCTTTATGAAGTGCAGATTTGAGGAAATGAGCGACCAGCCTAAAATGGAGATATCTGCCAAGACTCAGAAAAATAGAAAGAACAAACAGGCCAAGAAGATGAAGAAGAAGGTTGCTGCAATCAGAGAAACTCCTTCTTTGGAAAGAAATGTGAAAGTCACATCAGATGACAATTCCTTTTATCATTCTTCTGATGAAGCCTGTCCTAGCTGTGATGAAGATGGAAGAAACAACGACCTTCTAAATGCAATCAAATATCTTCAGAAGACAGTCCCCAAGGAAGTGGCAATGTGTATAGCTACAGGCATCCTTGATCTTCAAGAAGAAAAATCACAGTTAGAAGAAGAAGCCAATGCAATGGAAGATCAATTGGCTAAAAGGGTTGGCATAACCAACACTCTCAGAAAGCTGGTAAATTCCAAAGATGAAACAGTATCTCTTTGCAATGAAAGATATGAAGACACTTGTGAAGAATTGCAAAGAAGCCTTTCTGAGAAAGAAATCTTTAAAGTAATAATCAAAGATGTTTACCATGCACTAGAGAAGAGGCATGGAGTATCAATGGTTGTTAAAGATGCTCAACTTGAAGACAAAGTAAAAAGGGTGAAGGAGCTGGACAACTCATTGCTTGAAATGAACCAGGTGCATGAAGACCAGATGAAACAACTAGTGGAGAATTGGGAAGGAAAGCTAAGAACTGTTGAGGATGAGAAGAACTCCCTCAACATGAAATACTTAGAACTGGAGGTGATATTGAAACATCTGCAATCACCTAAAGCTGAATCCTCCCAGTCAGCTGGAAGAAGACATGTTGCTACTCAAGTATGCTTTGAGCAGGATGATTCTAAGAGAAAGACATCCTCTAATAAAAGTGCAACATCTTCTAGAAAGAAGGTACCATCCATACCATCTTGTACTGATGCTTCTAATTGTGTTTCCACAAAAAGTGCAGGATAGAAAAATAATTCAAAACAAGTATGGATGAAGAAAATGAAGAAGCAAAGGTCTCCTGAAACAACACATCAAATCAAGAAAAGTACCCAACAATCAAAAGGACAGAAGAGGTCTAGATTTGTGGGTCAGTGTTGGTGTTGTAACAAGTATGGGCACTGTGCAAAGGATTGTTGGTACAATCCACTGAATGTCAAAGCACAAAGGAAGCCCATGCCAAGGGAGAGCAATCCAGAAGAAAAGAAGCAGCATCCACAGGTCCAGAGACATCTGTTTACTGCAAATAGATTTGGATTACTTGACAACATCTGGGATGATTGCAAAAGTGGTCAAAAAGATACATGTCAGTCTCCAACTGTATCCAGAGCTCAAAGGAAGAAAAGATCACAGAACCTGGCTCAGAGAGAATCCTTGGGAAGCAAGTAGAAAAAAGTGTAAGATGCTCCCAAGATGATTATGAAAAAGGAAGAGAAGACCTTGGAGTCTAAGTCCAAGAAGGGTGAGTCATCCAGTAGGACCACCAAGAAGACATTCTTCTACTGTGGAAAGAAAGTCCATACCATGGATCTTTGTAAAGAAGCCATGAAATTCAATAGAGACAGACTGGACTCAAAAAGACAATCAATCTAGAAGAAGAAGGGATTGATTGAAAATAAGTTGCCTAAGAGAGGTATCTTAGCAGCATCCAAAGAACCATGTGGAACTTCCCAAACTGAGGCCACTCTTCCAAATGATTTACTTGTCATATGGCCACATCAGTTGCAACTTGCCAGAGAACTACAAAGAGTTGAAGATGAAGCTCTGGCAATTGCTAAAGCAAAAGGGAAGAAGAAGGTTTCACATGAAGATGTTTTGAGAACCACACCAGCACAATCATTAATGAAGATCAAATGTGCAAGTGTGAAGAATGGTGAAAATGGGACATCTCAGTTGAGAGAATCTTCTCAACCTTGTTGTTCACATTGATGAACCAAGGAGGTTCCATCTTATTCCATTATACATTGGTATTTACATGTGCTAACATTGCAGGGAATTGAAGATGATGATCATTCTTAACTGGAGGATGGTTTGGACAGAATGGAGTGCACCCCTTGAGGGGGAGCCAATCTGGAGAAGATGATGTTCTAAAATTAATATCATCTTGAGAAAGTGAAGGTATTCCAATCATGCTTTCATCCCTTGTTTCTTAATTGAGATTATCTTGTCAATTAAGGGGGAGTATGGATTGAAGACAAATGGATGAAAGGGGGAGCTTTATCATTGCACTGAACTTTCTAATGAGTTTTGTGAAGTATGTGCAGGATTTAGCAATTCATTGTTATATCTGAAAAATTTTCAAACCCCTAAGCATGATCTCACATGTGTAGAGAATTATGGACAGCATTGAGTACCTTGGTTACATCACTCTTGTTTTCTACACCTGGTTAGCCCAAGTAGACTTAGAGCTGATTTACTAAAGGTTCATTGCTCAAGAGAACATGTGACATCATCCCTCTCTTAGTGTTTTTCAAGAAGATGCTATTCAAAGGGAGGAAGATATTTTTGAAAGAGAACCACACCACACCTTAGCATTTGATTGCCAATAAGGGGGAGATATATTGGCACACATATTGACCCATTCCTATGTGCTGAAGGAGTGTATTGACAACAAATACAAAGGGGGAGATTGAAGTGCATTGTGTTGCATTTGTTGTCAATGAGGCATGAAGATGTCTTAGAATGAATGGATGTCAAGAATTGTCAAGATGTGAATGCCAAAGGTGGTGATGGTGTTGGTGAGGAAAGGAGAATGGCCATGATACTAAGAGGCATGTCACTTAGGAGATTCACTAAGTGGCATAAGAGATGTGGTTGAAACATTCTCTAGTTACATCTGACGATTGTTGAGCTGCTCTTAAAGTTCAAAGTACTTGTATCCTGATGATACAAAGTCACAACATTGATTGAAGACCATGCATTGTCTTCACAATGCATGAGGAGTTGAAAGGAGTTCCATCCACAACTACTAAGTGGATGATGTGCATTAATGAAGTCCATGCACTATCACTTAGTGCATGTGAACTTGAAGATGATCCAACTTGATCTCCGATTAGATCAATAAAGCACTTTGAATAAATTAAGTGATTCAGGAGTTCGGTTGAAGAAGAAGAACCTTTGGGGATTCCATTCCTAAGTAATGAATACATGTTGAAGAAATGGAGGAATTCTTAAGATGAAGAAGAGAAGAATAGAGGAGGAGGCATTTGGCACTAGTCTTATATTCATGGGTTACTTTGTTTTTGACAAAGTAATATTCTGTCCTTTGCCAAAAAATTGGCCAGCCAAGGCCAGCCTTAAGGGTTCAACCCCCAAGGCACATGTGGGCCTAAGGCGCCACGCCCAAGGGGGGATCCCATGTGGCCAGCCCGGGTGGCAGAGGCAGAGGGGGCCGTGTATAAGCCCCGAGGGCACGCGGTGGTGAAACCCGCGCACCCGGAGAGCATAGTGGGCGCTAGGAGCGCGCCCGCAGGAGCAGAGTGGGCGCAGAGCACGCCCGCAGGAAGAACCCGGTGCGGGGCGGCACCGGGAGGGGAGAAGTTCAATTGAAGGGAGGCCGGCAGCGCTTGGGTAATAAGCTGCGGAAAATTCGGCCGCCGTTTCGATGTGGGACGCAGGATTTTCCCGCGGAAGAGATCCTGGACGTCCATCTCATCGCGCGCTCGATCCGAGCCGCTCATCTGATCCGCCGCGACGATGATCTAATCCTGGCCGCTAAACATTGCATCCGACGGCCGAGAGCTCGTCTCCTTCCTCGAGCTCGAGCCGAAGCCACCCGCAAGCAGCCGCTGAACCAGAGCCTCCCCGATGACCTATTTCGAGTTCCCGGCCACCATTTTCGAAACCGAGACCTCCATTCGGCTCTTCTGGACACACTGAACACAACCATGCACAAATATAGACTTGCATGCGACAAATGAGAAAATTTTATGAAAGCCGAGGCAAACAGAGTTGCCGAGGCCATGAGGTGTTCATGTTTTGCATGGGATGGGCCAAACAGAGTCCATGCATGCGGTTTCATGTGCATGCACGAGGAGGAGGAGAAAATAAATGGAACCCGCGTGAACAGAGAGAAGAAAACAAGATTTAAGGAAATCTTGAAATCCCGAAATCTTCGGGAGATTAAAAGATATCCCACGCGGAAGTCTTGTGGATTCTCTGCCTATAAAAGGAGAGGTCGAGACCTCATTGAAGCTTTGCTGATCCTTGGTTGAAAATCCGAAGTCCCGTGAGAAGCCTCTGCCTCGCGAAGAAGAAGCCCCGTGCAAGTTTACTTGCACGGCTGGAGTCCCTTGCGCGCAACACCTTTGCGCGACAAGAAGAGGAGTCCCCTGTGCGCCTCACTTGCGCATCAGGAAGAGCTCTCTCTGCCCGCACACTTGCGCGGCAGGAGTAGCTTGTGCGCTCTCGGTTGAAGCCCGCGGGTGATACCCTTGTCCGACCCAAGGCAGTAGCACCCTTGCACTGCAGTGGCTACCGAGGCCTTGCTCGGCCTCTTGGATTGCGCGACTGTGACACTTGCGCGCCCCTGGTTGCACCCTGCACACCTTGCATCCTACACGGCAGTGTTGGAGAAGAAGACCCGAGGCAGTATACCACACCCTTGGTTGTGTGAAAAACAAGAAGGCCACTACACCCTACGGGCAGTGTGTGCACAAGAAGTGGAAGGCCGAGGCTTGTTTGCCTTGTGTGTGCTTAGTGGAGTGAAGGCCGCAGCCTTTGGTGGTTGTGCAAAATAACAAGTGAAGGCCGTTGCCTTATGTGGGTGCACATTTTGAAGAACAAGAACACCCTATGGCCATTTAAGTGTGTGCCAAGTGCTAAGAAGACCACACATTGTGTGTGAAGTGAAAAAGGCCGAGAGGAAGTGTGTGCAAGTGGATTAGGCCGTAGCCAAGTGTGTGCAATTGAATAAGGCCAAAGACCACACCTAGTTGTGTGAAAAGTGGAGAACCTTGTGTATGCAAATTGAAGAACACACCTTGAGTGTGTGTGTGCAAACAAGAAACAAGTTGGCCGATCCTATGTGTGTGCACTAAGTGGTGTGAACACACTTAGAAGAAGTAGAAGACTCACACAAAGTATAACACACATTTAAGTGTGTAATCAAAAGGACCAAAATGTGTGAAGGACAAGAAGAAGGTGTGTGCTTGAAGTGACTACACCCTTTGTGGGTTTATTGCACAAAGAGAAGAAGAAGGGGAGTGCATGCATGCATGCATGCACGTGCACACGTGAACAGTGCTAAATCAGTGGTGTGCATCTAAGGAGTTCAAGACTTGAAGTTCATGAAGAATTTGAGAAGGCCATGCAGTCAGTGCATGAGGAAGCAGAGTTGCCATGCACTCAGTGCATGAAGATGATTTGAACTGAGACTGGACCAGACTGAAGTTAAAGATATTATTTGTCTGAGTATTAAGTAGTTGGAGAGAAGCTGGGTCATCCTTAGAAGAAGGTGATAAAGCCCGAGCAAGACGAGAATACCTGATCATCACAAGTGATCAGAGGTACAGATCAAGGCCAGCAGTCTTTATCCCAGACTGGTGAGGATACTTGAAGAAGCTTAAAGTGAAGAAGAGCTACTCGTGTGACTCGAGGAGCCAGGAGAAGACCCTGTGGGACTCAGGGAGAAGAAGTCTTCAGTGGGATTCTGGAGCAGGCCAGTGGGACTCTGTTAACACTGTGGGACGCAGTATAAAGACCCTCCTGTGGGACTCAGGAGAGATACAGTGGGACTCTGTATCGACCATTGTAATACTAACCGATTATAATGGGAGAATCCATTCTGGGAGAGCATGGCAAGGATGTAGGGCTTTGGTGCCGAACCTTGTAAATCCTTGTGTCCTGTGCCTTTTCATTACTGCATTATCCGTGAAAGGTTGAGAGATACAAGAATAGTGGATCGAGGCATTAACCAGCCATAGAGGTTTAATTGATAAGGAATCAATTAGTAAAAAGTTTTAAGAGATCACTGATTCACCCCCTCCCCCTCTCAGTGATTCACACTGATCTGTGCACTTCAAATACAAACATTATAATTATTAATTCTCTCTTTTTTTATGTTCATTTGTGTAAATATTATTCACAAAGATAATTATTTATGTGAAGATTCTTGATTCTAGCGTATGGGGATGGAAAATACCCTTTTTTCCATGTTAGTATTCGATCAGGTTCCATTTAGTTGGGTAGTTCAAGATAGTTTCCGACATAGTCAGCTAGATTATGTACATCATCAAAACATGAAATTAGATCATGTATGATTAAAAAAATTATTTCATTGATACAAATTCTCATTTTCAATTTACCTATAATAATGTACCCTTTGTTGGATTGAGCCTGAGACATTTTTTTCTCGAATTAACTCAACTTGTTCATCAGCTAACATGCTAGGTATATGATATTTATAAATTTTATATTTAATTTTTAATTAAAATTTCATGATTTTTTTATAAAATTTAACTAATATAGGCTTATCTAAAATATAATAAATATTAAAAAAAACTATTTTAGGAATAACCACCTTAGGATTCCTTTCAGTTCCTTTGAGTGTAGTAAATTTATACAAGGAATTTTTTATTACACTCATATGATGATAATGTAATGAATACTGGTACATATGGTGTAGAGACCCGAAGATTATCGTACATGGACTTTACATTACTTTTGCGGAATACTTAGTACATAACAAAAACACACACACAAGGATCGTAATAGTTTAGTGTCTTTGGAAACTCGGAACGTAATCTTCTAATCGTGGTGATAGATCTTCAATATCTCCCATAAAGATCTTCTTTTTTTTACCAAAAAACCTTTCTTTATATCCTGGGGAAAAGAAAACATAAAAGGGTGAGCTCAAATGCTCAGTAAGGGTAAACAAAAGAAATATCAAACACATCATATACATAAGAACATAGCTTTTGGAAATCTTAACCTGCAAAAGAGCTCATAATATCATAACATGGGATAAATCATAGAAGTGAAAATGAGATCCCCATAATCATAACATAAAACTTGAAACTTTGTGGTATGCACACATAATCATGGAAAATCATTTCTTGTTAGTCATGACTCATTGCCAAGACTATCTTAGTGGACAAAGTCCCTTTCTGAACCGAGTTCACTCCTCGTTTCAGTCCTGTATCACTGAACCGAAATAACCTTCCGTTCCAGCCATGTCTATCTCATGAGATATAAAATCTTTACCCAATGCATTGGAGGGAGATATAGGTCCCACCCATCTTATAATTAATCCTTTCTTATGTGTGCCACATAATCATAAAACATACATCATCGCATAACACATGTAACAGAAATGGGATTCTTGAAACATCATGAAATCATAAATCAATTCATATAAGATAAAGGAATTCATAAAAATAATTCCATCACAACATGAACAAATCAATTTAATAATAGGGATAAAACAGAACCCTTTATTATCTTAGATGGAAAATAATTTCGATAAAACACTTGAACTCCATTCTTGAGGAAAATATCATTTCTTCTTCAAAAACATTTTTCCTTTCATAACATGTCATACGACTTTAAAATAAAAGAAGTTGATTAAAAATAAACTTGAAAACTTGTAAAGGAAGATTCTTGGAAATAATGTTTTAAAAATCCATCATGCCGTATAAGTTAAAAAAACATTCTTCGTACTTTTGTCGGAAAAGTTAAAAAGTACCTCGTATGGAAAAACGACAAAAGATTCCTTTAATATTCTTTACTAAAAACTCACCGAAGGGTAAAATTGGATTTAAACCATTGCAAGTGGATGGAAACAATATTACATATTGAGGGAACATGGACGTGGATGATAAAATACACCCCAGTAAATACTTACGAATAAACAATCTCGGATAAAAATGAGATTGTGATATTTCCCTTACCTTAGGTCCGACTTGCTTTGTAAGTGTCTGAACCTCCTCTTCTTTGAAGTGCCTCTTTGAGACCTCATCTTAGGGCACTAAAATTGGGCTTTGAGGAAGAACAGAACCTCTAGGATGTTTCTAGGGAAGTGGAGAAGAGATTTTGGCAGGGTTTGGCCGAGCTTGAGTGATCAAATTGGTGTGAGGAGGAGAGGGAAGGAGGTGTCCTTTTATAAGGGAGGAGAGGGGCACCTTAGGAATTCTTAAAAATATTAATTTATAATAAATCTAACCCCACTTAAAAACCTCCAAAAATGACTCATATTAGAAGATTAGATGAGATAGGGTTGTAATCTCATCAACCAATCAAATTTAGACATGTTTGGATCTTATTTTAAACCTTATCAATTAGATTTAACTCTAAGTTAAATAATTTAACTTTTACCGTGTCTTTTTGTTTTCTTTCACTATATGGTTAATACACTTACTATAACATGACAAAAGAACCCCAAATTGTTTATTATTAATATATATATCCTTATCTAAGTCATTTGGCCGAACCTTAGATTTTTAGGAATCAAATAACAATTAATAATATAATATTTGATTTAAAAACTATTTTGTGTCAATTTTGACACTATTTGATATATGATTTTTGTGAAAGTCATAACAGAATTAAATGTTCAAACCAAGTTGATTAAATCAACATTAATATATCATAGTAACCTATAAAATTAGTTAAATTCATAAAAAATCTCAAATTACATTTATTTTGGTGTTTATAACATCAATTATGTCAATATTTCATTAATAAGATAATTACTGCATCATTGTTGTGTCATAAACAAATTAAATTATTTGATTTCTAAAAATTATAAATAAAATACCATCATGTAGGAAATCTTTTTAGCTTTCTAATTAATATTTACAATCGAATTTATCTTATGTATAACCCCATATTAAAAATGATTTACTTATTAAACTTTGATTTTAACTATTTTAACCCTTCTTTAAATAAATTAATAATAAATGTCCTAATCTAATCCATGTGGGCCTAAATGGTCATTTTTTATTCCTAAGTTTGTTTTTGGTCGAATTACACTTGTCCAATAGAATTAGGACATGTGTTAGGGTAATATTAATATCATATTTACCCTTAGTTATCCTATTTACTATTAACCGTGGTAAAAAAAGTAAAAAGTTACTATTCACCAAAAAATTATTTTCATCTCATTGAACCAAATTTTAGTCCTTGATATTAACCGTGTCTCTCGGATTTTCGAAATTCCATTCAAAGAAGCGGTAAAATTAAGTTTTATTCAAAATTCCGTTTTTAACCTACCACTTAGTGGTTTCACTATTCATCAAAAATTGAAAGTTTTCAGAAGAATGCCAAAATTTCATCCTAAGCTATATTTCATATTCCGAATTCAAAAATGAAGTCTATTTTACCAAATTCATAACATAGAAGTTGCATTAATTAATTTTATAATTAAATCCCGCTGTTAAAACAAATAGCGTGTTTTTAAGAAACAATATATATCAAAAGATTGACACTTGTTTATGTCTAGTTTAAATGTGAAATTACATCCAATGACCAACATTGTATTAAATTGTAAAAATATATTCTAAATATACTTTAAAACCACTAAAATTAATAATTTATCACTATTAATTATTTCGATTAAAAAAATTGTTTTTAATTATAATTTAGTAATTTTCACTATTCATCAGAATATGAAAGTTATCCGAAAAGTACCAAAATTTCACTTTAGGCTAAATTTGATACTCCGAGTCCAAAAATGAAGTCTATTTTGAAAAATAAGAATTAAAAAATTTCAAAAAGTGGTTATTACTATTCATAACGGCTAGTTTAAATAATATTTTAATAGCATATCGTTGTTTGGTGAAACTCGGTATTGCGTATTACACACGCTATCGAGGAAGGTCGCGATTGCGTGTAATGTAAGGCAAGTCAAGGATACGTGTTGTGCGAGCTCCTTTTGGTGTAGCGTACAACAAAAGACATTAATAAAATTAAAAAGAATAGTTTTCATAAAATCTCGGGCTGTTACATTCTACCCCCTTAAAATGAATTTCGCCCCTGAAATTCGCCGGGTTATAAATAGTTTACTATTTCAAAGTTTCTTTAATAGAAACCCACATACCAAAACTTGTCTTTAAAAACTAAAGTATGAAATGTAACAATTACCCAAATAAACTAATCACTGGGTTTTCACATAGGTGAAAATATGGATATGGAAGAGAAATCTAACCATCATGTTCTGATGGAGAGTGGTAGAGAACATGGCTATGGAAAAGCCAGTAATCACAAATCCATAAATTTGTGACGATCTAAGGTACCATCTGATTCATCAGGTATAAGAGAACTAGGACAACATTTTTGGTTTCCAAGATCATTTCCCTAAAGTTAAAGAATTTGAATTAGAATAAATACTTACTTTATTTTGGTACAATCTCACTGTTGTTCGTGCCTTTAACAATTTCCACTTCATCTCCTAAATAAATGAAGTTGAATTTTTTATTCGTGAAGTGTTAGCAGATCATGTGATAGAATGACGGGTCATTCCATCTGTCTCAAAGGGTTAGCAAAATTTATATACATAAGTCGATCTATAGTGGGATTAATCATATATGGTTCCTAAAATTGACTTATACTTCATATATCATACTGCTTAATATAATAAAACTAGTTTCTACTAAACAGGGACTTCCTGTAGGCCAGTGGTAGGCGATAAAGGCCGGTCGCACTTCGGTTGTGGGTTCGATTCCCGCAGCCTTGTCCGACGCGATGGGCTGTCGCCCGTCTTGCAGGTTGTCCTTTTTTCTAAAACTACATTATTATAACATCCCATCAATAATATCGAAAAAACTTCTATCCTTAAACAATACTCACTTATGTCCAACATAATCCATTTCAATCTTTAGGATTATCCATAATACTGCAGTCCACTCTCATAGCATAGTGAAAACGATTACCAGAGATTTAATACCATCGTTGATCCTCATATATCATAAGATATGTTTTGTTGGTCACATTCCAAACATTCAAAGTCCTTTATCATGTATTCTCTTGAATACATGAGTGCAGTTAAAAGTTAACACTTTCCACATACCAAAATCCTCAAAATTCTATATACTCAAACCATGATATCACTTAGTCCTTATATCAATCATGAGCTCATGAATACTATTAAACATTTCATTTTCTCGTCTTCATTATGCGCATATCATCTTATTTTCAAAAAATATCTCAATCACTTTGAATACCACATCAATAAATATTGCAATACTCAATGATACAACATTATTTTGGAATCCCATTACATAAACACTTAATCATTCCACCACATCGTTGTCATATTCAACATTTCCAATAGTGATCGCATGTGATTTCCCTTTGTCCTTTGCCTTCAGTGGTTGCTCATGTTGATCATCACTAACCCTTGGATTAGGGAAATTATTAGCATAATGCCCCATTTTCTTGCACTTGAAGCATTGAAGTGTTGGCGGTGCGTTCTCTACAGTGTTTGATTTATTCACATCATTAGAAACCCTTTTTGCATTACTTCGACACTCAGCTGCTCGATGACCTTCTTTTCCACACTTAAAACATTTTCTAGTCCCTTTAAGACAATCTCCACCATGCTTCTTTCCACACTTTGTGCATAAGGAAACATTCATCTTCTGTTCACCATTATTCTGAGATTTCTCCTTGACCTCCATCTTTCGTTTCTTGTCAAAACCATGAGATTGATATGTAACACCAACTTCCATTTCTACCTTGATAGCACAACGCACAATTTCTTCATAGCTACTGAAGTCTCTTATAGCTAATGCCCTTCGAAGACTTGGCTTTAAGCCACTGAAAAATCGATCAACTTTACTTTCAGGTTGGATGATAATACCAGAAGCATACCTTGCAAGTCTTGTAAAATTTTCTTCATAGGTACCAACAGATTCATCGTCCCTTTGCTTCAGTTCAAGAAACTCTTTCTCCATCTTTGTTCGAAGAATACAAGGGAAGTACTTACTGAAAAACAAGTTCTTGAACTCGTCCCATTCCATGGACTCAATTTCATCTCTTGGCCTCGTATTCTTGATAAGATTCCACCATTGATCAGCTTCACCTTCCAAACGATATACTGCTAAGATGACTTTATCATGTTCAGAACATTGAAGAACTGAAAATATCTTTTCAGTAGTACTGATCCATTGTTCAGCCACAAGTGGATCAAAAGACCCATTGAAAGAAGGTGGACGTTGCCTCATGAAGGAATCAATAGAATATTGTTCCCTTCTCTGGTCATTTGGAAGTCTAGAATGATTCATTGCTTGTGTAAGTATAGCAATAAGATTTTTCACTCCATCTCCCATAACATTTGTTTGTTCAGGAGGGCAATCATTGCATTGTCCATTGCATTGATCAACACGGTTCCTTCGGGTTCCAGCCATCGTCTAAAACCCAAAAAGAATAGTGTGAGAGGCAAAAATCATGCTAGGGAAAACAACATAATAAAGGGGAAGTACCTTCAATATCTAACATCTTAGGTTTAATTCTATGACCGTTAGCATAATTCTAGTACTATAACCTATACGTATACTTAACCTTAGGGACATCCCTAGACATACCTTAGAAATATCTCTAGGGATCTCACTAATGTTTTCGCATCCTAGTTTCCAAAGGTTGACTAAACTTTTCCTCTGATACCAACTGTAGAGACCCGAAGCTTATCGTACATGGACTTTACATTACTTTTGCGGAATACTTAGTACATAACAAAAACACACACACAAGGATCGTAATAGTTTAGTGTCTTTGGAAACTCGGAACGTAATCTTCTAATCGTGGTGATAGATCTTCAATATCTCCCATAAAGATCTTCTTTTTTTTTACCTAAAAACCTTTCTTTATATCCTGGGGAAAAGAAAACATAAAAGGGTGAGCTCAAATGCTCAGTAAGGGTAAACAAAAGAAATATCAAACACATCATATACATAAGAACATAGCTTTTGGAAATCTTAACCTGCAAAAGAGCTCATAATATCATAACATGGGATAAATCATAGAAGTGAAAATGAGATCCCCATAATAATAACATAAAACATGAAACTTTGTGGTATGCACACATAATCATGGAAAATCATTTCTTGTTAGTCATGACTCATTTCCAAGACTATCTTAGTGGACAAAGTCCCTTTCTGAACCGAGTTCACTCCTCGTTTCAGTCCTGTATCACTGAACCGAAATAACCTTCCGTTCCAGCCATGTCTATCTCATGAGATATAAAATCTTTACCCAATGAATTGGAGGGAGACATATGTCCCACCCATCTTATAATGAATCCTTTCTTTTGTGTGCCACATAATCATAAAACATACATCATCGCATAACACATGTAACAAAAATGGGATTCTTGAAACATCATGACATCATAAATCAATTCATATAAGATAAAGGAATTCATAAAAATAATTCCATCACAACATGAACAAATCAATTTAATAATAGGGATAAAACAGAACCCTTTATTATCTTAGATGGAAAATAATTTTGATAAAACACTTGAACTCCATTCTTGAGGAAAATATCCTTTCTTCTTCGAAAACATTTTTCCTTTCATAACATGTCATACAACTTTAAAATAAAATAAGTTGATTAAAAATAAACTTGAAAACTTGTAAAGGAAGCTTCTTGGAAATAATGTTTTAAAAATCGATTCATGCCGTACAAGTTAAAAAAACATTCTTCGTACTTTTGTCAGAAAAGTTAAAAAGTACCTCGTACGGAAAAACGACAAAAGATTCCTTTAATATTCTTTACTAAAAACTCACCGAAGGGTAAAATTGGATTTAAACCATTGCAAGTGGATGGAAACAATATTACATATTGAGGGAACATGGACATGGATGATAAAATACACCCCAGTAAATACTTACGAATAAACAATCTCGGATAAAAATGAGATTGTGATATTTCCCTTACCTTAGGTCCGACTTGCTTTGTAAGTGTCTGAACCTCCTCTTCTTTGAAGTGCCTCTTTGAGACCTCCTCTTAGTGCACTAAAATTGGTCTTTGAGGAAGAACAGAACCTCTAGGATGTTCCTAGGGAAGTGGAGAAGAGATTTTGGCAGGGGTTCGCCGAGCTTGAGTGCTCAAATTGGTGTGAGGAGGAGAGGGAAGGAGGTGTCCTTTTATAAGGGAGGAGAGGGGAACCTTAGGAATTCTTAAAAATATTAATTTATAATAAATCAAACCCCACTTAAAAACCTCCAGAAATGACTCATATTCGAAGATTAGATGAGATAGGGTTGTAATCTCATCAACCAATCAAATTTAGACATGTTTGGATCTTATTTTAAACCTTATCAATTAGATTTAACTCTAAGTTAAATAATTTAACTTTTACCGTGTCTTTTTGTTTTCTTTCACTATATGGTTAATACACTTACTATAACATGCCAAACGAACCCCAAATTGTTTATTATTAATATATATATATCTTTATCTAAGTCATTTGGCCGAACCTTAGATTTTTAGGAATAAAATAACAATTAATAATATAATATTTGATTTAAAAACTATTTTGTGTCAATTTTGACACTATTTGATATATGATTTTTGTGAAAGTCATAACAGAATTAAATGTTCGAAACAAGTTGATTAAATCAACATTAATAAATCATAGTAACCTAGAAAATTAGTTAAATTCATAAAAAATCTCAAATTACATTTATTTTGGTGTTTATAACATCAATTATGTCAATATTTCATTAATAAGATAATTACTGCATCATCGTTGTGTCATAAACAAATTAAATTATTTGATTTCTAAAAATTAGAAATAAAATACCATCATGTAGTAAATCTTTTTAGCTTTCTAATGAATATTTAAAATCGAATTTATCTTATGTATAACCCCATATTAAAAATGATTTACTTATTAAACTTTGATTTTAACTATTTTAACCCTTCTTTAAATAAATTAATAATAAATGTCCTAATCTAATCCAAGTGGGCCTAAATGGTCATATTTTATTCCTAAGTTCTTTTTTGGTCGAATTAAACTTGTCCAATATAATTAGGACATGTGTTAGGTTAATATTAATATCATATTTACCCTTAGTTATCCAATTTACTATTAACCGTGGTAAAAAAAGTAAAAAGTTACTATTCACCAAAAAATTATTTTCATCTCATTGAACCACATTTTAGTCCTTGATATTAACCGTGTCTCTCGGATTTTCGAAATTCCATTCACAGAAGCGGTAAAATTAAGTTTTATGCAAAATTCCGTTTTTAACCTACTACTTAGTGGTTTCACTATTCATCAAAAATTGAAAGTTTTCAGAAATATGCCAAAATTTCATCCTAAGCTATATTTCATATTCCGAATTCAAAAATGAAGTCTATTTTACCAAATTCATAACATAGAAGTTGCATTAATTAATTTTATAATTAAATCCCGCTGTTAAAACAAATAGCGTGTTTTTAAGAAACAATATATATCAAAAGATTGACACTTGTTTATGTCTAGTTTAAATGTGAAATTACATCCAATGACCAACATTGTATTAAATTGTAAAAATATATTCTAAATATACTTTAAAACCACTCAAATTAATAATTTATCACTATTAATTATTTCGATTAAAAAAATTGTTTTTAATTATAATTTAGTAATTTTCACTATTCATCAGAATATGAAAGTTATCCGAAAAGTACCAAAATTTCACTTTAGGCTAAATTTGATACTCCGAATCCAAAAATGAAGTCTATTTTGAAAAATAAGAATTAAAAAATTTCAAAAAGTGGTTATTACTATTCATAACGGCTAGTTTTAATAATATTTTAATAGCATATCGTTGTTTGGTGAAACTCGGTATTGCGTATTACACACGCTATCGAGGAAGGTCGCGATTGCGTGTAATGTAAGGCAAGTCAAGGATACGTGTTGTGCGAGCTCCTTTTGGTGTAGCGTACAACACAAGACATTAATAAAATTAAAAAGAATAGTTTTCATAAAATCTCGGGCTGTTACATTCTACCCCCTTAAAATGAATTTCGCCCCCGAAATTCGCCGGGTTATAAATAGTTTACTATTTCAAAGTTTCTTTAATAGAAACCCACATACCAAAACTTGTCTTTAAAAACTAAAGTATGAAATGTAACGATTACCCAAATAAACTAATCACTGGGTTTTCACATAGGTGAAAATATGGATATGGAAGAGAAATCTAACCATCATGTTCTGATGGAGAGTGGTAGAGAACATGGCTATGGAAAAGCCAGTAATCACAAATCCATAAATTTGTGACGATCTAAGGTACCATCTGATTCATCAGGTATAAGAGAACTAGGACAACATTTTTGGTTTCCAAGATCATTTCCCTAAAGTTAATGAATTTGAATTAGAATAAATACTTACTTTATTTTGGTACAATCTCACTGTTGTTCGTGCCTTTAACAATTTCCACTTCATCTCCTAAATAAATGAAGTTGAATTTTTTATTCGTGAAGTGTTAGCAGATCATGTGATAGAATGACGGGTCATTCCATCTGTCTCAAAGGGTTAGCAAAATTTATATACATAAGTCGATCTATAGTGGGATTAATCATATATGGTTCCTAAAATTGACTTATACTTCATATATCATACTGCTTAATATAATAAAACTAGTTTCTACTAAACAGGGACTTCCTGTAGGCCAGTGGTAGGCGATAAAGGCCGGTCGCACTTCGGTTGTGGGTTCGATTCCCGCAGCCTTGTCCGACGCGATGGGCTGTCGCCCGTCTTGCAGGTTGTCCTTTTTCTAAAACTACATTATTATAACATCCCATCAATAATATCGAAAAAACTTCTATCCTTAAACAATACTCACTTATGTCCAACATAATCCATTTCAATCTTTAGGCTTATCCATAATACTGCAGTCCACTCTCATAGCATAGTGAAAACGATTACCAGAGATTTAATACCATCGTTGATCCTCATATATCATAAGATATGTTTTGTTGGTCACATTCCAAACATTCAAAGTCCTTTATCATGTATTCTCTTGAATACATGAGTGCAGTTAAAAGTTAACACTTTCCACATACCAAAATCCTCAAAATTCTATATACACAAACCATGATATCACTTAGTCCTTATATCAATCATGAGCTCATGAATACTATTAAACATTTAATTTTCTCGTCTTCATTATGCGCATATCATCTTATTTTCAAAAAATATCTCAATCACTTTGAAAACCACATCAATAAATATTGCAATACTCAATGATACAACATTATTTTGGAATCCCATTACATAAACACTTAATCATTCCACCACATCGTTGTCATATTCAACATTTCCAATAGTGATCGCATGTGATTTCCCTTTGTCCTTTTCCTTCAGTGGTTGCTCATGTTGATCATCACTAACCCTTGGATTAGGGCAATTATTAGCATAATGCCCCATTTTCTTGCACTTGAAGCATTGAAGTGTTGGCGGTGCGTTCTCTACAGTGTTTGATTTATTCACATCATTAGAAACCCTTTTTCCATTACTTCGACACTCAGCTGCTCGATGACCTTCTTTTCCACACTTAAAACATTTTCTAGTCCCTTTAAGACAATCTCCACCATGCTTCTTTCCACACTTTGTGCATAAGGAAACATTCATCTTCTTTTCACCATTATTCTGAGATTTCTCCTTGACCTCCATCTTTCGTTTCTTGTCAAAACCATGAGATTGATATGTAACACCAACTTCCATTTCTACCTTGATAGCACAACGCACAATTTCTTCATAGCTACTGAAGTCTCTTATAGCTAATGCCCTTCGAAGACTTGGCTTTAAGCCACTGAAAAATCGATCAACTTTACTTTCAGGTTGGATGATAATACCAGAAGCATACCTTGCAAGTCTTGTAAAATTTTCTTCATAGGTACCAACAGATTCATCATCCCTTTGCTTCAGTTCAAGAAACTCTTTCTCCATCTTTGTTCGAAGAATACGAGGGAAGTACTTACTGAAAAACAAGTTCTTGAACTCGTCCCATTCCATGGACTCAATTTCATCTCTTGGCCTCGTATTCTTGATAAGATTCCACCATTGATCAGCTTCACCTTCCAAACTATATACTGCTAAGATGACTTTATCATGTTCAGAACATTGAAGAACTGAAAATATCTTTTCAGTAGTACTGATCCATTGTTCAGCCACAAGTGGATCAGAAGACCCATTGAAAGAAGGTGGACGTTGCCTCATGAAGGAATCAATAGAATATTGTTCCCTTCTCTGCTCATTTGGAAGTCTATAATGATTCATTGCTTGTGTAAGTATAGCAATAAGATTTTTCACTCCATCTCCCATAACATTTGTTTGTTCAGGACGGAAATCATTGCATTGTCCATTGCATTGATCAACACGGTTCCTTCGGGTTCCAGCCATCGTCTAAAACCCAAAAAGAATAGTGTGAGAGGCAAAAATCATGCTAGGGAAAACAACATAATAAAGGGGAAGTACCTTCAATATCTAACATCTTAGGTTTAATTCTATGACCGTTAGCGTAATTCTAGTACTATAACCTATACGTATACTTAACCTTAGGGACATCCCTAGACATACCTTAGAAATATCTCTAGGGATCTCACTAACGTTTTCGCATCCTAGTTTCCAAAGGTTGACTAAACCTTTCCTCTGATACCAACTGTAGAGACCCGAATCTTATCGTACATGGACTTTACATTACTTTTGCGGAATACTTAGTACATAACAAAAACACACACACAAGGATCGTAATAGTTTAGTGTCTTTGGAAACTCGGAACGTAATCTTCTAATCGTGGTGATAGATCTTCAATATCTCCCATAAAGATCTTCTTTTTTTTTACCTAAAAACCTTTCTTTATATCCTGGGGAAAAGAAAACATAAAAGGGTGAGCTCAAATGCTCAGTAAGGGTAAACAAAAGAAATATCAAACACATCATATACATAAGAACATAGCTTTTGGAAATCTTAACCTGCAAAAGAGCTCATAATATCATAACATGGGATAAATCATAGAAGTGAAAATGAGATCCCCATAATAATAACATAAAACATGAAACTTTGTGGTATGCACACATAATCATGGAAAATCATTTCTTGTTAGTCATGACTCATTTCCAAGACTATCTTAGTGGACAAAGTCCCTTTCTGAACCGAGTTCACTCCTCGTTTCAGTCCTGTATCACTGAACCGAAATAACCTTCCGTTCCAGCCATGTCTATCTCATGAGATATAAAATCTTTACCCAATGCATTGGAGGGAGACATATGTCCCACCCATCTTATAATGAATCCTTTCTTTTGTGTGCCACATAATCATAAAACATACATCATCGCATAACACATGTAACAAAAATGGGATTCTTGAAACATCATGACATCATAAATCAATTCATATAAGATAAAGGAATTCATAAAAATAATTCCATCACAACATGAACAAATCAATTTAATAATAGGGATAAAACAGAACCCTTTATTATCTTAGATGGAAAATAATTTTGATAAAACACTTGAACTCCATTCTTGAGGAAAATATCCTTTCTTCTTCAAAAACATTTTTCCTTTCATAACATGTCATACGACTTTAAAATAAAATAAGTTGATTAAAAATAAACTTGAAAACTTGTAAAGGAAGCTTCTTGGAAATAATGTTTTAAAAATCGATTCATGCCGTACAAGTTAAAAAAACATTCTTCGTACTTTTGTCGGAAAAGTTAAAAAGTACCTCGTACGGAAAAACGACAAAAGATTCCTTTAATATTCTTTACTAAAAACTCACCGAAGGGTAAAATTGGATTTAAACCATTGCAAGTGGATGGAAACAATATTACATATTGAGGGAACATGGACGTGGATTATAAAATACACCCCAGTAAATACTTACGAATAAACAATCTCGGATAAAAATGAGATTGTGATATTTCCCTTACCTTAGGTCCGACTTGCTTTGTAAGTGTCTGAACCTCCTCTTCTTTGAAGTGCCTCTTTGAGACCTCCTCTTAGTGCACTAAAATTGGTCTTTGAGGAAGAACAGAACCTCTAGGATGTTCCTAGGGAAGTGGAGAAGAGATTTTGGCAGGGGTTCTCCGAGCTTGAGTGCTCAAATTGGTGTGAGGAGGAGAGGGAAGGAGGTGTCCTTTTATAAGGGAGGAGAGGGGAACCTTAGGAATTCCTAAAAATATTAATTTATAATAAATCAAACCCCACTTAAAAACCTCCAGAAATGACTCATATTCGAAGATTAGATGAGATAGGGTTGTAATCTCATCAACCAATCAAATTTAGACATGTTTGGATCTTATTTTAAACCTTATCAATTAGATTTAACTCTAAGTTAAATAATTTAACTTTTACCGTGTCTTTTTGTTTTCTTTCACTATATGGTTAATACACTTACTATAACATGCCAAACGAACCCCAAATTTTTTATTATTAATATATATATATATCTTTATCTAAGTCATTTGGCCGAACCTTAGATTTTTAGGAATAAAATAACAATTAATAATATAATATTTGATTTAAAAACTATTTTGTGTCAATTTTGACACTATTTGATATATGATTTTTGTGAAAGTCATAAAAGAATTAAATGTTCGAACCAAGTTGATTAAATCAACATTAATAAATCATAGTAACCTAGAAAATTAGTTAAATTCATAAAAAATCTCAAATTACATTTATTTTGGTGTTTATAACATCAATTATGTCAATATTTCATTAATAAGATAATTACTGCATCATCGTTGTGTCATAAACAAATTAAATTATTTGATTTCTAAAAATTAGAAATAAAATACCATCATGTAGGAAATCTTTTTATCTTTCTAATGAATATTTAAAATCGAATTTATCTTATGTATAACCTCATATTAAAAATGATTTACTTATTAAACGTTGATTTTAACTATTTTAACCCTTCTTTAAATAAATTAATAATAAATGTCCTAATCTAATCCAAGTGGGCCTAAATGGTCATATTTTATTCCTAAGTTTTTTTTTGGTCGAATTAAACTTGTCCAATAGAAATAGGACATGTGTTAGGGTAATATTAATATCATATTTACCCTTAGTTATCCAATTTACTATTAACCGTGGTAAAAAAAGTAAAAAGTTACTATTCACCAAAAAATTATTTTCATCTCATTGAACCACATTTTAGTCCTTTATATTAACCGTGTCTCTCGGATTTTCGAAATTCCATTCACAGAAGCGGTAAAATTAAGTTTTATGCAAAATTCCGTTTTTAACCTACCACTTAGTGGTTTCACTATTCATCAAAAATTGAAAGTTTTCAGAAATATGCCAAAATTTCATCCTAAGCTATATTTCATATTCCGAATTCAAAAATGAAGTCTATTTTACCAAATTCATAACATAGAAGTTGCATTAATTAATTTTATAATTAAATCCCGCTGTTAAAACAAATAGCGTGTTTTTAAGAAACAATATCTATCAAAAGATTGACACTTGTTTATGTCTAGTTTAAATGTGAAATTACATCCAATGACCAACATTGTATTAAATTGTAAAAATATATTCTAAATATACTTTAAAACCACTCAAATTAATAATTTATCACTATTAATTATTTCGATTAAAAAAATTGTTTTTAATTATAATTTAGTAATTTTCACTATTCATCAGAATATGAAAGTTATCCGAAAAGTACCAAAATTTCACTTTAGGCTAAATTTGATACTCCGAATCCAAAAATGAAGTCTATTTTGAAAAATAAGATTTAAAAAATTTCAAAAATTGGTTATTACTATTCATAACGGCTAGTTTTAATAATATTTTAATAGCATATCGTTGTTTGGTGAAACTCGGTATTGCGTATTACACACGCTATCGAGGAAGGTCGCGATTGCGTGTAATGTAAGGCAAGTCAAGGATACGTGTTGTGCGAGCTCCTTTTGGTGTAGCGTACAACACAAGACATTAATAAAATTAAAAAGAATAGTTTTAATAAAATCTCGGCCTGTTACATATGGGATTGACTAGATGTTAGAAATATTTTAAAAAAAATATCATGGATACTGTTATTTTTTATGTGGTCAGGGTATATGTTGTGTTATTTTTACCACATAATAAAATTTTAAATTTAATATTAATATCACTTATTATTTATATCTTACACTTATGTAATTTATTATTAGTTTTATTATGTAAATTTTCATTCTTTATATAAAAATTTAAAGCACTTATATTAATGAATTTATGGATATATGATACATTTTAATGACATTTTTATACCTATAAAATCCTTCAATAGATGAATACGCATTCCAATGACTAACTAATAGAAATATGCCATGTTGGTTTATTCCATTATTTAATAGGTACGATTACTTATATAATTATGTAATACAAATAATTAAAATTCTATTCATTCATATTTTTATATTTTAGTTGAAATAATTTAATATGTGAATTTTGACTATATGAAACCACAAAAAAATTGGTTATGTTCCCCACTAAGTTGATTTGGTGGAAGATTAAATGATTTATTAGAGCGATTGGATTTATTCTACACCATTGATACATTAGAATTAAATTTTCTATGTTGCATTATTTTTTTAAATAATAAAATAAAATATTTTTTCTAAAGTGTTACATGAGGTAAATATGACTGAAAAAACTAAATAAAATATAACCACGTACCTATACAGGTATAAAAATTTTATAGATAAGCTAAGTCTCATAAATCATTATATGCTTTTCTATTTTTAAATATATTGTTTCGATGATTAAGTGTCATTATCATTGAAAAATATTAAATTCAATTATTTTGACATATTATTCATCTATGATATTATCATGACTAGCATGATGTAAAATTTCCAGGGCCTTTTTTTCATTAAAACTCGTAAATTTAAAACTAACATTTTTTAATGTTATAAATTTTTAAATTTTAACATATTTTATATGAAATTTCACTATATAAATAAACTGATATAGTCTAAATTTATTAATTATATTCATATTATTATTGCAATATGATTAATTTCTACATATCATGGTTAAAAGGTTTATCTATCTGTATTATTTATGTCAATTATATTGTAATATATTTCAAGTGTTAATATATGAAATGCTACTACCCAGTCGACATTATTACCTATAGGGATTTAGGTTTTTTTGTAAAATGTTTTCTAAGTGTTCAAATTTAAAATTAGTAATTTTATGACCTCCTTCAAAATTATATCCCATTGCTGTATTTTATAATAATCAATAATGAAGGACCATTAAAAGTATGGTTATTGATAATAATTGACATCAAAATGATCTTTGTATGTGGTTTGGATTGGGGATCAATGCTGGTACTTATTTTATCCAACATTATAAGTAATTTTGGATTATTGTTTTTATATAAACGTGTTATAATGAATAAATTATCCTTCATTCCATTTATATAACTTTAAAATTGGTATTAAAAGCTAAAAATTCAATTATAAAATTGTATTTAATTAGTAATTAATTTTTTATTGAGTATACAACCATCAAAATATGGTATTTAATGTTCAATGGGAATTATAAATGTGTCTATGTTAGTTTGTAGAGGTATTTTGTTAAATATTTTGAAAATAATAATGTTTTGGAAATGAATATAAATTATTAGCACTTGGTTGATTATATAGCCAAGTGGGAGGGGTGTCTATGAATAAAATTTTTACTGTTTTATTATTTTCGATCAATAATAAGAATATTATTGATTTTTGTGCCCTTTATTATTGTTTCATTAAAAAAAATTTTCATTCATTGATATTTCTGAACACCCAAAAAATAGCTTCTAGAAAATATTTTATAAAAAGTAGATAATCAAAAAAAAAATTTATTCAAAAGAAATATAACATAGACTCAAAAAATATATCTATAGGATGAAAAATTATGATTATTATTTATAAATGATATATTTTAAATATTGAATATATTTTATGGATTGAATGTTATATATAAATTATTGATTCGCATTTACATCATAATGATGTTATAAAAATTTATAGCATATATAATAATTTTATTTTTTTGTTATTTAGCTAAAAATTATTTCATTAAAATAAGAAAGACTTCATATAAAGATGATTTTGATTTACTAAAACCAAAAATTTGGACCATTTTATTAGAATAAATTAATAAATTAAGTAATTTAAATTTTTATATTTTTTACTTAAAAATTAATATTTTACAAATTATATTAAACCATTCATTCTTAAACTATGTACTAATTAATGATTTATGATACATAATTATTGAATAAATTTAATATATTCATAATATTTCTATTTTTATTATTTTAAATAATTATAAATATTAATTATTTGTAATTTTTAGTACTCGCATTGATCATGTCACTATTCAAATTAGTAGTTAATATTTGAATATTCATATACTATTAAAATCATCTAAAAATTATCATATATTCTATAGCTACCCATCCTTTCATTAATTTTTCAATAACTAGGCTTTTATCACTATTAATTGTGTTTTATTTATAAAATATATTTTATTTTATTTTATTTTCAAATATTTTGATGGTTTTATAAATAGTTTTGATGTGTCAAGCAGACCATGACCCGATGGATTTTAATTTTTTTTCCATTTATAGAATTTTAATTTTTATAAAGTACATTAATCCTCCTTATATAGTGTTCTTTTTTGAATAAGTGTAATAATCTTTATTTATTATGTGATGTATGTTAATTTTATTATACTTTAAACATACATATGACCTATATATATTTAGATAATGTAATATTTCATATTTGAAAAAGCATACTTCTTACATTCTTATCCATTTCTAAATTTAATCTAAAAAACATCAAACAAAACTCTAGGATTAAAATAGAATATGGTAATTAAATTTCATTACATTTGTAGGTTCCCATATTACCTCTTCATATATATGATTTCCCAATAGTAATTTTTCGGGAAGTGTGTTTTTTCATAGAAAATTAGCTTGACGATCGTTATTTTAAGTTGATTCCCCTTATAATTAATATCAAAATCATATATTAAAACCTCTATATTTATTTAATGCAATGGATATAGTATATAATTATTTAGAATTATTTTTGGAACACATTTAATATTTGAGATAGGTTTAGTCGAAGGAAAATTTAAGTGAAACAACTCCAATGTGCGCAAGAATCTCAAAGTGTCCTCTATATATTGGAGTTTGCATTCAATTATTCCAAATTATCTTAAATATAATCCATTGAGATATTCCATTGAGTATGTTATCCCTAAACAGAAAGTCATGGTTACATTATTGATTGTCAGCATATATATCCTACTATCAATATGTTACTATGATGTGTTTTTGAATGGATTATACCATCTCTATCATTTCTATCACTATATTTTATCCTAATAAAATTATTTCTATAACTTCATCGAATCATTCAAGAGTTTTTCAATTACTACCCTAAAGGGATTTATAAAGAGACATCTCAATTCATGAGTTGATGCTATTATTCATTGAGATCTAGACTAATTGAATATAATAATTTCAGCCTCGATTAATGTTTATATATGATGCTCTAATTATATCCTTATGTGTTTTAATAGTTCATTTGGATTTACCATCTATGGTAGGAAAATATTTTATACTAATGTTTAGTTTGTCTTGTTGTTATATTTGAGTGATCCTCTAATAATTTGATGTAAACATCATGTCGTGATTAGATTGAATCAATATCGGTGGTCCTATTAGGATAATAACTTTTCTGATATATACTGGTATAATGATCATATGAGATTTCATTATGTATAAAAAATAACATATTGTTTTTCATAAGATGATCCATAAAAACCCATATATCATTGACAACTTGGTATAAATTCATAACACCTAAGATAAATTCTACAGTGATATTTTTCAAATTTCTATGTATGTGTGAGTAATGGTTGAATTATCTTTTAAAATTTTTAGAATTATGCATTAACATATTATTATACCAAACACATTGTGTCTTGTTTAAAAATCTCCTTCATCTAATTGTCTCACCAGAAGTAGTTTTATATATCCACATACATATCTATGTTTCTTAGTTGGATATTAAATTTTGGATTATGAGAATCATTTAATATCATATTTTTAACCAATGAATTAGATTATGAAAAGAATAATGTCAAAAATATAATAACTCCATATTCATAAATATTGGTCATCAAAATATTCCCTTGAAAAAATATTCCAACATTATTTAGCATATTGATATCATTATTTTGATCACCTTTATCATATTTGAGATTGAATGATGAGAAAAAAATTGATTATGGTTTAATAAAATAATATATTTTATGATTCTCATGTTTTACCTATACATTAAAAATAAGATTATATCCCTCTAAATCCTCATCATGTATAAGGTTTTTTTATTAATCAACTTTGAGAATCCCCTACTCTGTTTTTATATCTTGGTTGGTAATATATTGTGCAGTTAATGTTTTTATCTTTTTTACCTATAATTACCAATAAATATTTAGTTCCCTTTGTGTGGATATATACATAAAAACATTCTATGTAGTATATATGAAATATGATTCTCTGTTGCTATAATTCCTAAAACATTTCAAGGTTACAAATAATCCTTATGGCTTCATATCATCAATCGGAAAATAAGGCATATACTATAACATTACCATTTTCATGAGTACATGTCATAATAATTTCATCAAATAATAACTATATATAAAAAATCCTTCAATACTTTAAAGTATCATGAGAAAATGTATTTTGAATTGCCTCTCCATCAGCATCCCTAAGATCTCTTCACATTGATATATTTTCACAATGCTTACTCTTTTCTAAGATAGCTTGTCTAGTGGGTTTAAAAATCAATGAAAATTATAATAAACTATTACTATTACCATATTAAACAAAAGAAACTATATATATTCCTCATAGATGTTGTTCTAAGTTGGTAATAAATTTTCTTTATCTTTAAAAGATCCATATAATTTCTATTTCTTATGATCACATTCCCAAGGAATATATTTTTTATATCTATAAGTCATGTTTATTTTAATTTTAAAACAAGTTATCATTATAAATTTTTTAAAACATATTTATCAAATTATCTTCATATTCTTAATTAATTTTGATATATATGTGAAAATATTATATATAGACCACCTACAGATTTTTAGTTCAATATGTAAAGACATAATTCACAAATTCTAATAATATTTCTTGACCATTGTTGTGTTTGAATAAAATTATTTGAAACACGAAATGTATATATCATATATAAAAATAAGTATGGTTAATATCAATATTTTGGTCAATGAAGTAATAATATCCTAAAAAATGGTCCACATTTTAGAATTACTAGTACCCACTTAGTTTACCATATAAGTAATTAATATATTGTAGTGTAATCTTTTTCTTTATCATGATATTGTCTGTATTTTGATATTAAATTAAAGGTGTGTTTCCCAATCATTCGTTTTAATCAAGACAACAAGGGTACACCATGGTAATGTAGTTTTTTCATAAAAAATACCCATATATGTTTTTGTATATTTTAATCTTATACTCTTCCAGTTAAATGGGTATCATAATCTGAAGACACTTTTATATGGAAAGAGAATAAGTTCTATAAATAACCCAGAAACTCTATCACGAGGATGGCTAAAATATCAAACAAATACATCCATATATGTATTAATAATAATGTTTCATCAAGGGTGATTCTTTCCATTGCATCAATCATTTGATTGGGGGTATGAATTCTCATAAGGTAATAATATTCATTAATTAGAAGTATTTTTAAAGGTTAATTTATACTTATTATTTCCCTTTTATAGAATCACAAGATGTTTTGGTTTGTGGATATTTAATTCCCTCTCGTTAGAGTTGATATTAGCACTATATAAGGATAAATTTTATATTCCTAGTATAGTATTGAAATGAAAAAAATAAAAAATAACTATATTTATAGGGTTATTTATTGAATAATAGTTAATAAAATTTTATTTATATACTTCAAATTTAAGGATTAAACCATATATTGTTTTCATTAATAACTTTTCCTCCATGTATTGATGTGGTGACAGAATAATTTTTATTTACATTCACGATATGAATGAATGCATACAACCAAAATGAAATAGGAAATTGAAAATTATTGAATAAATAATAAACAATCATATCACTAATTAAATTTTATGATCCACCTCAATAGTATTTATTTCTCATGCTCCCCCTTATTCCAATGGAATCTCATGTTGTATTGATCGATTATCTACTTCAACCCATAGCTTGATGAAATGATTTTAGTCCAAACCAATATAAAAATGGTTAATTTCTTATTTTTTTACCTTGGGTATAGATTATCATGGTATTGAATATAACCTCACGAATAAAAAAATTAAATTTATTAAATAATTGATTCGGATAAATTATTATATTAATTTCATTATCACATCAATTTATTGATAATTATTGAATTTATTATCAAAATATTCCATAACTGTTAAAGAGTGAAAATCTATATTTTTCATCATTTCAATAGTATTAATTTTCTATAGATTAATAGATAATCCAAAAGACATTTTAATTGTTAATGGATTTTTTCTATGCTCATTTTATGAGGTTAAATCATTATGATATTTTATTATTAATATCATTAATATTATAACCAATTTAATTTTCCATAATATTAATAATGTAATAAATAATATATTCATTTACTAATATATTTTTAAAACTATACATGTAAGGTGGCAATATATTTTTTATAATATTATTAATAGTATAATTTAAGAAGACTATAATTAAATGAATGTTATAAAATAAAATTTAATGGATTTAATGAGTTACATTATAGAATATTTCATATATAAGTAGCATAATATTCATAATTTTATATCTATATATTATTTTATTAAATTTACAATGGATGGGAAGGAAATTTAATATAAATAATGTTAATGTTCTTAGGATATGAAACATGGTCTCTTCCTTGAGACAACCTCCTTCGGATTGCATCCCAAGGCATCTAGGAATAGAATTTTGATAAGACCAAGCCCCATAAAACATGGATATGAGACTTACGAGTGGTATTTTTCAAGGTATATTTTCTATGGAGTAATTTAAAATTGAGAAAATATAGGGTGGTAGAGTGTGATGTGTATGAGGGGGAGGGGGATGTTTTAAAAAAAAATTATGTCTTCAAATGGTAAACAATATAGTGATTCAATAATAAGGGGATAGTTATTTAATAATAAATGGGACATTAACATATTTATATATCATCTATAAACCTCAAAATATCATTTACATTTCTAGAAAAAATATGTTCCTTAGATTGTATTTTATTAATCCCCATCATATTTTAATATTTATAAAAATAAAAAAAACCACCTTAAAAAATTTTCAATTTGTCGAGTTAAAAAATTAAATACATTTTATGATAATAACATTCTAACTATGAAAATTGTAATAGGTTTTTAAAACATCATTACTAAAAAAGATAAAATTTTAATACCTAGTAAAAATATTTTCACATAAAAATGTAAGATATTGTTTTATAAAATTATATGATTCTTTATATAAAAATACTTTTTTTATAATATTAAATATCAAAAATTTAAATTTAATTTATAATTTTTTATTTATGATAGAAAAGTATTTTTAATAAAATAAAACAAGTATGTTTTACCAAAAATAAAATTATAGTACCTTTGTATCAAATATTTATTTCAACATATTTATAACTTATATAAGATGGAATTATAATATAAATTTATTATATTTTTATACCATATGATACCCAGATATTACATTATTATTCAATCAATAAAGTTACTTTTCAAATGAAGGATCCATTCACCCTTGGGTATCAATCTCTGTTTCTCTCTTATATGAATTAGGTTTTCCCCATCACCTCTTCTTAGTGATGGTCTTATCCTTAATTCCTCAATATTCACTTCATTCTATAGATTTTGTGTCCTCTTTCAAGGTTTTCATTTTTTCAAAATTTATGAATTCTCATTTCAACATCAATATTATTTTTGTGGTTGTTATATGATTTAACCATACTTTCCCTATACCTATAATGATGTTAACATTCACATCATACTACACCCCAAATTAGTTTGGTAGGATTGTTAATCTAATGACATTGGATTTTGACAGTGGAGTGCCCTTTTTTTGCCTCGAAATCTTCACATATAAGATATCTTTTTCAATGATTTTACCTTTTATGTTACTTGTAGTCATGGAATTATTTTATTTCATCCTCAAATAATTTTCTCATATCCATCACTTGAGACCCATTTCTCCCAAGAGATATGTTTTTCATGGAGTCTTGGAATGATTATGTAGAGTGTTTGGCCGTAAATCCTATGATAAATTCATGTGTCATCATCTCTTTCTCCATAAAAATATTTTTATATCATGTTATTTTATTGATTTTCCCCTAGGATACATATGAGGGTAGGGTGAATCAGGGTGTAATATTTTTATTTTTATTGAAATAGATCTTTTCCTGACATAGGTATTGACACATTAAACCTACATATTTTTATGGCACATTAACCATAAAAAAATACAATAATAAAACAAAACATATCAATTTTTCTCAGTACTTCACTAAGGAATATTCCAAGTAGAAAACATCAACATTCTATTTTCCATATAAAAATAATCAAATTTTCACTAAATATTGTGTATAATAATTGTTTTTTCATATATACATTCTCCCACACACACTAAATTTACAATGAACTATAGGAAAACACATTGCCTCCCTTAGTCGACTTCCATTAACTTATTATTTCTCAATACATTAAATAAATTCATCCTAAATTTAATAGTTTGAAGATCCCTTTTTCATCATCATAAATTTACTATAAATATTGCATTTTGAAATCTATAATATGATGCTCCATTACCTAAATATGTTACCAGAGTTAGGACTGCAAATTGTTGACTACAAATTAATTCCATAAAACTACGTAGAACAACATTTCCATGTGGTGTATAGGCTTTGGGGTACGATGCTTTTTGAACTACCCATTGTGTAATGAAAATAGCCTAGCACTACCTTATACTATTCCTCACGAATGTTCCTCATGGAAAAATAATTACTATATTTGATGGGCTTTGTATTTAAATGTTTACTTATATATGTTATACATTATAGATTCCTCTATATTGTGAATTCATGTACACATGATTCATCAAATGCTTTATGGAACCCACTTTATGATTTAAACTAATTACATAGTCTGTCCATGCCATGTGAACTTAGTTTTCATTGAAACAAACTTTACATCTTCATTATTTATATATATCATCATATTTTATTTAATTTACAATCTTATCTATAATAATTAGAATAATATATCCTTTAAAGTAAAACACATTCAAACAAATCCTAATTAAATATATTCCATTTAATTATCATTGTGATGTAGTTTCACATAAATAATATATGGATGATCCTCATTTTTTGCAATATAAAAAACCTACCATACCACTACAAATGAATCATCTCTTCACATGCACCTCATAATATTTTATTCGCATAGTTTTACACATTTTTGGATCACTTCAATTCATCTACTCTATATGATATATGAAAATAGCCTTTATAAACTATTTTTTCCTCATGGTTCACAAACTTACATCATAGTTATTTTAGAGACAACATAATATATTTAAATTTAGAAAAAATACTTCATAAAAAATAAAAAATACTTCATATAGTTTGTCCCTATTTTATTTATAGATTGTTTCCTTTCTTTAAACATATGGCCTATCATGAACTACAAAATGTGTTATACAGATAATATCAGTTTTTTTATCCTTCCTTAAAAATTTCCCCCTAAAATTTATCAATCATTGGAAGAAAATGATAATTTAATTCCTCCTCCCAATGATCATATTAATAATAGATTAATAAAAAATCAATATATAATAGATCTTTATCTCGTATCACCTTTGATTCAATATTCTACACCATTGGTTTTATTGGTAATACAGAGTTAAATTCAATTCTACACACAATCTTTAATTCTTCCATAGTTTTGTATATCAACTCATCCATCAAACAAACTCTTCATGACCAATGATTGGGATATCAAGAGAGTATTTCATGCCTCCTGACATTCCACTTTCTGTAACTCCCCCAATCATTATTCTTGATTAAATTCCATTCCTTATAGTCAAACTGAATTTTTCCATTTATTATATCCTCAATTAATATCAAACAAACACCCTTTGCTGGGGGGAGGGAAATGCTAACAACTCATGATGATCACTCAAATTTAACAGATTTTTGGTCACATTTGAAAATAAATTCAAAGATATAGAACATTTCAGTCATGAAAAATCATGTAATGTAATATATATAAAGGGGGTAAATACTAGAACTTACTCAGACTGGGGGAGGTGGTTTAACACCTTGGATCAAACAAATTATAAAAATCATCCATGTATATAACAACAAAGTCATTATGTATTCCATATAGTTTTTAACACTAACATGTATTATTATAACCAGTCCTTACACTATATTTTCATGAGTGAAGTTATAAGTGGTCTCAATATGATAGGTCTAGGAGTGTTATTATTGATTTTGGTGGAGATACATCACAATATTATTATCATGTAAAATTAAAATGAGTGGTTTCACCTCTTCATGCATATTTATAAATAGATTCTTTTTATGTAATAGTTATATATATATATATATGTTCATTATTGTGATATTTAAATTTTATACCAGACTTATTGTCATGATTTATTACTTCTTACTCATCTAGGATGTACATTTATTTTCAATGAAGAATACACCAGAACTCAAGGAGTTTCAATCTACAACATCACTATATGAGTTACCATCATTAAATGACAAATACTAATGATCCTGTTATCCATCAAAGTGAAATTAAAAATTTTAACCACCTTGAATATACCTCATTATTCATTTAACAATCGAGATAAGATATTGATTCGTATTACTCTGAGAAAATGATACTTTAAAAATTATAATGATGATATTTTTTCATGTTGTAGTCAAATTAGGATTGATTTCAATTATCATTTTGTATAATATGGATCCATTAATTTCACATCATTTTCCTTCTAAATATTTCTTCCATCACTCATAAAATATAATATTAGTTTGAAATCGTTCATGTTAAATTTCTTATGTAACTCTATTATAATTTTTTTTAATATATGAATGTGTTTTCCTCAATTCTAGTCAAATGAATACCTAGAAAATATGTGACTTTACTAATCATGGTAATCTAAAATTATTATTTCTTGTAATTAGATAAAAAAATATCTAGGTATTTTATTTTTTGTATTCTCCAATGATTATATCATCAAAATATACAAGAACCGTTAACTATTCTATCATATTCACATGGAGATTATGGCCAATATCACCCGTTTTGAATTAAGTCTTCCTCAAATATAAATCATGAGGATGATACCATTCTCTAGGTTATTGTTTTAGACCACATACAATTATCATTAATATAAATAATTTTTTTAGTCATTACAAAAAAAAATCCCATTGTCTTCAAAATATATATTTTTTCTTCATGAACACCATTTATGAATTTTATTTGTATGCATCTAACAAACATTATATCCTGAAATTTCATTTTAAAAAAGAAACTGATTCACTCTAGTTTGTTATTGGCCTAATAATTTCTTCAACATCAATGAATTTAATTTATTTATAGCACTAACACAATAGGAGTACATTATATCATATTATATTTCAAATATTATAGAAATTTTTATATAATATATTGTTATTTTTTATCGCACCTTGATTTTGTATCCTTTTAAAAATCACCCATGTTTAGTTTTTATCAATTTTATGAAATTCTATTTTCATATAATTTAACCCTTGATTCTTATCTTATAAATCTTCAAATGATATTGGTTTTATAGTTCATATTATATTAGCATTATCATTATTTATTATTAACATTTTGCTTTTTTTTTGAAATTCTATCTCCAATTAAATTAGAAAGATCTAACTCTTCTTATCGATTTATTTTACAATGTATAGTTTGATCTTATCCAAAACTTATTTAAACTTTTATCATGGCCCCATATTTTCCATCAACCACAAAACTTTATATGACTTATAGTGTATCATTGACTTCCATTTATTCCGTTTTTCTACAATGAAAACATTGGTGTCCGTATAAATATACTTCTTAAAATATTTCCTCCCAATTACATTGATATAACTAATCTACCCAATTTTACATTACCCATATTTGTAAAATTTATATTTTATACTCTATATTGAATAACAATGAAATAATTCTTCATCTATGGAATCACTATTATTTTGGATATATTTTTCTCTGCCTTCTTTCTTCATTCAATAAATCCATTTTGTTGTATAGTTAACATGGTAGACACTTCATCCATTTGGATTTTTTTATAAAAATATAAAACAAAATAGAGGTATTATTTCTTCCCTTTTCTAGATGAAATGTCTTAATTTATTTACTTAGTATCCATTAGGACACTCTATATATACCTCTTCATGCATCCCATTACTTCTACCATTCTTTGATAAAACATAAAATATGATATTATATAATATCCGTTAATAAAAAATAAAATATCATTCTCTATATCATCCATATATTTTAATATAACCATATACATCGATATATATGATATCAAGAAGATTATATTCCCTATTGTTCTTCAGTTGATAAGAATTCCACGCCATTTATTCTAAAAACATTCATCATATTTATTTTATTATCTCTCTTTAGACTTGGTTTGTCTACTACAACTCTTAGAATGTATAATATTTATATTCTTTACCGTTTTATCCGACATAACCTCTATTGTCAGATGTTTTTTATTCATACAATATAAAGATATATGTAATTTTATTATTATCCACCTTGTAATTATCAGAATTTTATTCATTATCTCATAAGGGAGTTTACAAAACCTCCTTTTGTCAAACACCATTTCTGGTTAAATGTATCTTCAGAAAGACAGTCACAAATTTAAATCATAATTAGTTGTTTTTTTCAAAACCCATCGAAATGGAGCACTACATTCGTCATTATCAATCCCCCTTACATATTGTTATTACCACACCCATTGATATTCAATACTCTTTAATTTCCAAAATTAATGGTTCCATGAATACTCCCTTTCAAACATTTCAAGATATTAATGTTTCATATCTTGTATGATGAACAAACCTTATCAAGAATCAATATTCATTGGTTTCATATTTCATTGAAATAGATTTATACTATATTGGACTTATATATAATCCTCCTTTATATCCAAGATATGCTTGTTTGACTATATGAAAATGATTTCATATCCAATTTCTCCTCATAATGTGTGGTGAAATCATAATATCATATTTTTTTAACAAGAGTTCATGTTTTATAATGGATTTTAATTGGGTGGAATTCATTAATATATCTCCGAAATTTTTAGTCAATCTTTCTACATTAATGTATCCTATAGTCAATGGATTTATGTCTACAGTTAGAACCATGAAATAAATTTCTATCTAAACTATTTATTTTATTTATTTAATAACATGACCTCATTCTCCTTTTTTGACTATTGTGATCTTACCCATTCTAATGTACTCTATTCTCTTCATAGTATGACATTGTGTTTCTATGGTTGTCAAAGAATTGTACACTATATAAGAGGAAAAATATTTTCTTATTCATTCCCCTATATGTCCAAGACCTTCATATATTTCATTGGTTATCGAAATGTATCAGAGTATTTGGAATTATTTTTATCCTATGGATTTTATTTATTCCATGTTCTCATTGGTTGAACATCTAGTGACTTATGGTTGATTCCAGAATCACCAAAATTTTTATTTCCAAATTTCATGTCCATTAATATTATTAATTCTGAATTTTGGAATCATAGCTGATCCCACTCCTACCCAAAAATATGGGTCATTATTTATTCATAATGTTGTTGAATCATTCATATCCATGATTAATACATTTTTTCTTATCATCGCCTATGAACCTACAAAATTGTAGATTCTTCTATGAATCCCTTCATTTCAGCATTTATTTATGTTTCCTTCACAAAACAAATTAATCAATGGACTATACCTTATTATCACTCTCCACTATTATAGAATTAAATTCATCAGTCACATTAATATATTATTTAATATTAATCCTAATTCTCAAAACATAATCTAAATTAACATGCCTATATATTTAATTATATAACTCTTCTTATAAATGGTTAATATTTTCTTGGATCTCTACAAATAGTGAGGATTATTTTAGATGTTTATTAATATTTTTTTTATTTATATTAATATCATGCTCTGTGAGAACTCCCTCAAGTATCACATTGATATCAACTGCTTCTTCAGGTTCACCATCAATCAAAATATTTTTTTCTTCCTTATCAACATAACCATCATAACTACTTATATATCGTATTTGAATTATTCTTCAATTCACTATAGTTAAAATTTAATATAATTTTCTTCATTTTTTAAAAAATCTCAACTAAGGAACATTATTTCCAAATGTACTCATAGTTTTAATATATCATCTATGATTGATGTTTCTTTAGGAATTAAATAAAACATATATTTCACAATCATCAGCATCAAATAATATAGGGAACAATACAATAATATTCCAAAATAAATACACTAGAAAAAATCCAAGACTATCATTAATTCGAATATATCTTTTTATCTCTATAATTTTCCTTACATAAGAGATAGATATTCTTCATCAACATCTTCTTCACAATTACCTCCATTATAGATGTTAATAATACATATATATTCTATTTCCATATCTATACATGAATAATGTTTTGTCTCGTATCTCTAAAATCACACATTATAAGACACTAAATTTTGTAAAAAATCTTCTAGAGAGAGAATGAAAAAATAACTCTCTTTTAGATCAAAATAATTTATATTGAATAGATGTATCAACTATAGAAAAATTTTATTGACAATATTGGTATCATTTATCCATTCTCTAGTCCTTTAATAGATCCAACTGATTAAGTGATTCAGTTAAATAACCACCAATATAATCAGCCATAATCATTTTTAAATCATTAAATCTATTATAAAGGATTTGTAGCTTGGACAACTTCACCTTAAAATCGCCAAAATATATGTAGGACATTTTCTGTCACATTCACATTGAATTAGTAAAACTCGTCACTTGTTTAAAGATATAATATATCATAGATATATATAAATCATTAAGTTATTTTGAATTTCCATCCATCCATTTACTACCATCTTTAGTCATGTACTGACATCTCAAATCACTAAATTCAATATATTTGAAATATAGTTGAAATAATTTCTCAACTAAGTGATCGTATATGTGATAACATTTTATTCTCCCAAATCTATCATTTTTCTACATAAAATAGACAAAAAAACATTATCACTTACTAAATTCTTTGTCTCAAGTAATATATGATGATAGATTTAATGCATGCAATCCATTCCATGATATAAATTTCTATACCTATAGATACCCTTAAAAGGTTGGGGTGAATCAGGGAATCATGTTTTCATTTAAATTAAAATATTTATTTTCCACACATTTATAGGAACTCATTATAATTGTTTGATTATAATGTGCATTTAAATAACACAAAAATGACAAAATAAAGAGAATAAATAAATATTAATTGGTTTACCACTGAGGTCTAGGCTGAGAAGATTATAGAAATGATGTTTCAGTTTTACCAAAATTCAATTTGCGTCACTAGATTTCATGGATTGTAATTTGTTTTTCAATAATCACATAAATCCATAATACATCATTTTAAAATGAATTCTGGTATAGTGAATTTCCTCCCTTAGATCAAATCAATCCACTCAACCAATATCCTTGCTCTGGATAATTTCTTCCTTAATTTATGAGCATAATATTTTATTCCTCATCATTAAAATTTTCAAGTAATTTTTTATCCTAATAATATGATACATTAATATTCGTCTTGGTCATTAGAACACACACTAGATATAAAAATAAAAAATATTTACATGAAAAAAACATTGCATTTGAGTATAATTTTATAATATTCATTACATATTATGCTTCATGAACTAACCTATATGGTACATGTAGAGGAATTCAATAAATTCTACTAATACTAATGAACTTTATTTATGAAATTTTTCTGATTCTATGGGATAATATTGACGCTTAGTGAACTACATATTCATGAGATTTTTTATAGACCCCTCCTTTATGATGCGACATAATAGAACCCTGATTTGGAAATTTGTAAATAGATCCTCATTCATGATTTTGACTCACTAAATGGTCTATCATTTCTTCAAAAACTCACCTTACTATGTGAATGACCTGATTTCATCATTATTCTTACAAATCACCATATTTTATTTAATATACTTATTTATACCTAATGATGAGAGAAATGTTGTAGTTATAAGAATAGAGTACTGAAATAACACTCCAGTCAGAAAATTTACATATAATAATTAAAGAATATGGGAATTTTTTTTGGGAAGTTGCTACTTCTTTTCAGACTAAATAAAATAACAAACTCATAACTAATATGATTACTCCTGCAAATAAACAGTTTTTGTAGGGTTTTTTTAGTATTAAACCATGAAAAAACTCTTAAATTCATTATGTATCTATCATAAATTATAGTATCCTTCACAAAATAAATTGTCTTGTTGGGATTAATGATTCTTATTGTGTTTTTATAGAGACTGTGGAATATTTTTAACATTTAAAAATTCATTCAACAAAAAAAAATAATTGCCTTTACATAGAACTTCCCTATACAACTTTTGATAATGCTTCATTCCATTTATAAGCCTAGAAATAGTGAATTAAAAAAATGACTATAAGGGGAATATAAAATTTTATAGAAACATTTCTTCAAATGTTTGAACCAAAAAATTTGAAAAACAATGAGGAAATATCATTTTAATTTATCTTCACTAGGATTATACTTGAAATGGATTGGAAAAAAATGCACACTATCAGTATTCATCTTGGATCAATTTGGTGGAAATATTTATTCATTATTTTAGGTTTTATTCTTTTCATGGTAAGAATATATTTCTCGATTGGCAGTTCTAGAATACATATCAACGTGTTTTTTATAGAGCTATAGAAATAAATTGATGATGTTTCATGAAGCTGTTTTATGTCTAGTTTTATCCTGGTATTTTTTTAATTTTCTCACTCTTCCAGAGGGATACATTAAATTTCTATGGATCCATTTACAACTACCTAAGGTGTTCAGTTTTGATTTAGGTTGTTTAAAAATAGTTTCTAGTAATGATTGGGATGATGGATAGTGAGAATGGGATGATGATAGTAAGAAGTTGGTTGACCTTTTTGTGATTTCTCTATTCTCTTTAATACTATGTTGAAGGTTCTGGGACCCTTCATTTTGATGGTGGATAGAAATATCACTATCATTTCTGACAGTGGTGAGACATTAATGATATGATTTTTTAGTATTGTGACCCTCCTTGAGGGTGGTTCTCTTTGACCATCATGATACATGTTGGTGTAATGCGGGTGGGGCTAATCTGGTAGAAACATTAGAATTGAAGCATCAACCATGATTCGATCATTATGATATTGTATATCTATGTTTTCTTTTTGTAGATGGATATATCGTTTGTCTATCTCTATGGTAGTTATAACATTACCAGAGCTTCAATCATGGGTTTCAAAGTGTTCAATTTTGGTACCCACTCAACCTTAATGTTTATTACAAAATATAATGAAAATAAATTAAAAGATATTATATAAAAAAGGTTATTATTTCCAAAGGGCTATTTTACTAGTCCAATGATAATATTGATAGTAATAATAAAATAAATACATCCTAAAACTTTTATATGCCATTTATTTTAATTCCATTAAGGGTTATATATTATTCAGTTTCAAATGTTTTGTTACATTACTAAATATTTTTATATCATTATTTCTGAATGTGATGATTCAATGAGAAAATAATGATTGAAAATTTTACATTCTAGATATTTTGGTTTATTTTTGATTTTATTTTCCCATTATTAAGTTTTCAATTTTAGGGAGTATATTTATTCTCTAAAAGTAATTATTTTAATTAATATAATAATCTATTATAAGATTTTATTATGAGCTTCATGTGTTTTATTATATAAAATATCGAAAAATAAGAATAACTTGTTTTCTTAGAAGTAAAATTTCATATATAAAAGCTTCATTCCTTAATATATTTCTAAAATATTCTTTTTTCAACATATATTAATAATTAATCAACTATTCTCTTGAAAATCCTTACAATACACCATTGATAATAAATTGTGACAAGACTACCCCATTACCTTCATAGAGGTTTTTATTACGTTTTTTTCTTTATATATTATTTATTTTCAATTTTAAACTAATAGTGATGAAATATTATAATCTAATGGTTGGGAAGGAAATGATAAATCTCCCAATGAATTATGTAATATTTATATCTCATGAGGTACTATATATAGTCCACATGTAGTGATCCTTTAATATTTTGTTGTGATGTCTTAGAAGTTATCATCATGTTATGTTGTGACAACATATATTTTTGTGATATGTTCTACTGATTAACCTTCTTAACATTTTCTTAAACTATCAACATTATAATTTCATTTTTAGATGTTCTTATTTTGGAAATTTGTTTTTTATGATTCTGTGTTATGATAATTGTCTCTTATTTTATCTAACCATTATACTTATCTTCATTATTCCCTTATTGTAATTTTTAGATCAGTCCTAACATTTTGATTATATCCAAGGTATCATAGGTAATGATTGGAGTCCAATGCGATTTTATATTTTTTTATAGAGATATCAATAAAAAATTTGGTCAATTATTTATAATATTATTTATTATGAATCTAATCATCCAAAGACACTAGACCATTGTCTTTTTAGGTTTATTTTATAGATATTTTTTAAAGGTTGCAGTATATTATTTTTATTAAATATTAGTAATTAATGATAAATAATACTATTTATTACTAAAATTATATATGGCTTAGGGTAATGAATATTTTTCATCCAATAAGAGAAAACATAATTCTATTGTGTGGTATACATCTACATTCATTGTTTTATACAATTGGACTTGTTTTCATCCCAAAATTTTGATTATAACATTAAATGAAAAGTTAAAACTTCTAAATTATTAGTGTGATGAAAATGATAGCTACATATATTTAAAAAATAATATTTCTTAGGAATTGATAGAAATATACAGATTTCACAAGTTAATCCACTAACAACAAAATGGCATTATGTAGTCTTGACGATCTGGGTATATTACTCACAGAATAAATATATATATTAACCCATTTCAATATCAGAATTATAAATATATTCAAAAACCCTAGTGATGTCTTTATAAAATACCCTTATTCAATTTAACACATTAGTTGAGTAAGCTATGTACTAGACATGAGGCATGTCCTCAATCACCACGGGATAAAGAAATTCACCAGTGTATCAAAATGTAAAACCATGGGAACTATATTAACTTTTATTATAATATATCACACCTAATTTATAATAATAATAAGATAACCTTTTTTATTGAAAGAAATAAAACAAAGTTGAGATAAACTAGGATAAGGAAACAAAAGTTTCAACCATTATGAAAAACTAATCTTGCACAAGACCAAGACTCCATGTAACAATTTTTTAACACTATCTAAAAATACCATGATGTTATTAACATCCCAGAAAATATTTTATTTCATATAACCCCTAGAATTTTCCAATAACATATAATACAAAATTTTGAAATTCCCAAAGGAAAAAAATTAATGAGTAATTAATAAATATCAATGGGATATTACAAATGAATTGATAAAATTTCTATCACCATGAATCCATTAGTTTTATTTTTATATAAAAATCTTATTATAAAGCTAATAGAACATAAAAATAATTATTAAAATCATCATTTGGGTTCTTTAAAAACATTCCATATTCATGGAACAAGAACAGAAATATAATGAATCATGATTAATAGTGGGTGGTAATCAAAATAACAACATTTTAAAGGATATATTGGTGAACATATTAATATAGAAAACAAAAATAAAGATAAATATATATAGTTTGAGAGTTCCATCTATATTATCCAATATCCATAAGGAAAATAATTGAGTATGTTATTTTCCAAAAATTCTTTTTTTTTTATTTTTATCCTAAAAACATCACTGCATAATGTTAACATAGTTTTACACATATATAGAATACCCATTCTTTGACTACAATCTTTCAGGTCATGAAACTAGGGAATTACCCATACTAGAGTCACCCAACACCCTTATGTATTCCTAAAAAAACTCATTAACACATATGTATGGGTTTTCTACCATTGCACATGACATGGGTTAAAATTATGCACCACATATAGAATACTAAATACCCATAAGTGGTGCACTAAGTAATCTTATAATGCCTATAAAAAATATGAGTAATCATTACATATTGTCTATGTTTTCCTAGTGTAGAAAATACCTTCAATTTATGCATCATATAATATTAGGGCCTTATCTTTTTGTAACCCCTAGAAAAAATGGAATTACCATCAGGAAACACACGAAAAAATAGGTCTTTTCTTAATGTATCCTTTTTAAACCTCCATTTTACCATTACAAAGCACCTTGAAAACATACCCTAACCTTAAGTAACTCATCTATATGAGATGTTTCTAATAAAAACAATAAAAAATCACTAAATATAACCGTGGAAGAAAATTTACATTTATATAGTTTTTAGTCCATATGTTATGGTAAAAATTAATCATTAGAATTATAAAATTCTCATTAAAATAACATAATAATTAAAACAAAAATGTGATTTTTAATTATTATTAAAAACATGAGTGTTAAAAATATCCTCACAAAAAATTTATTCTGCCCATTGAAGGTAGTCAAGAGTCTGGACTCCTAATGAGAGAGGGACACTACTACATTAAACATGTATGAAATATATAGTTTGGGTACTGAGGTTTTTTTATTTCATTGAAATAGATAATCAACCATATGTTTTTCAGAAGCCACAGTGGAAACCACTTCTACCAAAAACACATCCTCTTGAAAATTATTATCATAGTTTTTGACATATCAATGTTTATAGTTTATTAGGGAATCTTATAACCAATTAGGTCAATTTATTATTAATTAAATAAAAAATTACATGTTATAATATCATTCTCTCTTATCGGTAACTCAGAATTATCATGCTAATTCTATGTGATTTAGTACAATTAGAGACCTTTCACCTTTCCATTTTTGATATCAAGATTATTAACAAGGCCTTTTATAAAACAAATTAAATTTAATCAACACAATTTTTGACAAGATCAGACACAAACACAATATCCAATAAAAGAAACAAACCATGTAAATTAATAACCACTATAGTATAACATTAAATTATACTTACCGTAATTATATACCTGGAATAAATATATAAGATAATTTATGGAATCCATTTACAATTACTAGAATCATATCATATTCCTATGAATTGTTTATAGTGGTTACATTGTGAATTACTTGGATTTTTTTTAAAAAATCTATAATGAAATGGATAAGGAATCACCAAATAGGTAGTATTGTGGGGTTTTTATATAATATTCTAATAGGCATGGCACTGTTGCATAATGTCCAAAAAATATCCTACTCTGACCTCTATAATTGATGATTCAGATAATGACACATCTGGATAACTGCATAGTGCATTGAATTACTTGACCTATGTTAATGATTTGTAAACTTCTGTCTTAGATAATCTATAAAAACCAAATACCTTCAAAGACACAATGGACCATCAGGAGGCCAAAACAATAAACCTACAATTTCACCACTATAAAACATTATATAACAGTATTCATAACCAATTTATTCTAATATATTAAGAAAAATCAGATTTCACAAGGAAAGACCATGCCACTTCAAAAACTGAGCACCAAATATTATTAGAGATTATAACATTAAAATGCATATTTTTGCAAACAATAGTTCCTTATGGATCCTAAATCATTTGATTCATTAATCCTATATAAATAAAATTCAACTCAAAATATTAGTGGCCACACCACACTCCCAAATATTTTACCCAATGTCCAAATCAATGATTATAAATAAGTTAACCCATAATTTCAGTCATAGGATCTGACTCCTCAAGGTAAAATTATACATCAGACACTTATGATTCCAACATATCCTAAACTTATCTGCAAAGGGTTGGTACTAAAGTCATACAAGAGAATGTACATATACTATCAACTCAAGGTCATGATGAGATCATTTATTTCCTTGTAGTCATAATATCTAGAATCATTACTCCATCATCCATTTTCAAAAATCAAGACATAAATCTACTCCATTCAAGAGGCTTCAATGTGACACATCCATGATCCAACAAGGATTTCCCTGAAACAATACAAAAAAAGATATTAAACTTACTATTAGAAATTATAATAATTTATAGTTTCCATAAATTTTTCTAATCAAATGTTATAAATTGAATGAAACCAGACATAGATATTCCCACCATTCAAATATTTTTTGAAACATCAGTTAAATTGGTAAAATGCATCTATATAAGAGAGAATATGCATGTAGAAACTAAGGTAACACTTTTTAGGTAAAGGAAGACTTCAAGATTTATATATAAAAATAAGAGAAAATAGAATGATCTCGCAAGATAAAACTAACAAATAATGAACATGATTAAGCCTACAAAATAGATTAATCCTCCCAAAAACCTCCAAAACATCAATGGATGAAACAACATAAATGTTTATTAGAAAAACATAATCCATACCACTAAATCCACCACATATCAGATAACCATGAGTTAGTTAAAATGAAGGCATTCCATAAAAATAAATGGCCTTGCCCTAGTATTAGGTTATGAAACATATCCAATGGTAACTTATGTCAACAAATTTCAATATGGTGGTTCACACTTTCTAACTAATAATAATTTAACATGAATACTTATCTCATATAAAATAACAATAAAACTATAACCAATTACTTATGCACAATCCAATGGTTCACAATGTCATGGATGCCAAGTCTATCTGATGGAAAAGCATTCACTACTTTGTCATCCCATGGAATAATGTTCATCGTTTAAAAATTAAACAATGAGTTATAAAGAAGAATTGAATGTCCACTTCTCTTAGTGGAGACACCGAAGAAGGAAATCAAATTTCATATTCTAATAAGTCTGTCCCAAAACAACAAAAACTATGAATATTGAGATTTATAACTTCAAGGTATAAATTAAAAACTCATAACAAACCCTATATTACACTCTTTTTAATTAACATAAAAAACCCTTAAAGATGGATGAAGACCCCATCCAATATACTCAGATTATATGAAATATTAGAGATATATGGATAAAGGTCTTATGTTGAGCAATGATTTATAAACAAATATGAAACCACCAAAAAATACTAACTCAAAACACACAAGAGATTAACTCCATATAGTTATATCCTTTGACCACCTCATATATATCCTAAATGTAAGAAAGGGTATATCCAAAAATACAAGATAACAGTGAAATAAAACACTTTTATAGAGGTTTTATAAACAAAACCACTCAATGCGTAGAAACCTATTACAAAATCTATTTATTTTGTAATTGTATAAACTAATTTTGAAAATGAGTTTTAAAAAAACTTGGTTTCAAGAGTAAGCATCTTTCATTAGATTTGAAAAAGATTCAAAAAGGGAATCATTTATCATCTCAATAATTACACATTGAAACCATAAATTATTTTCATGAATAAACATTAAACATGATTCACTTTCATCCCATATTATCCCATCTACATTTTGTAGTTATTAATAATAGAATCTCCATAAATGTTAAAAAATTGTTTTCCTTAAAAACTATGATCTACCTTCCATAAAAATTTACTCTCATAAGTCGAAACAATGACTTATTTTTATAAAAAATAAAAAAATTAATATTCCAAACATTATTATAAACGTCTATTTTATAAAAAACACTTAATAATTATCAAAAATAATTTTCTAGTTGATTTAAATACTTCTGTATAAAATATTTACTTCCTTTTTGAACAATAACGGTTTTTATGATTCCATTTTAAAAACAAATTCATAAAACATGAGCTGGAAAATTGGCATCCGTTCACATGAATGAAATAAATATTAACTTCCCAAACCAAAAGTATTTTCATAAAATAAATTTCAACACAATATACCCATTATACCTTTCCTTAAAAAAATCATATTAATACAATTGATTAAACATAATCATGATATCAATATATCCCAAGTACCATATTGATTCTTTTCCAATTTATGAATTGCTTAAATAATCCCTAAATTGTGGGTCACAAATAACCCTATAAAAGGGAAGTTCAGTAATAATAGACAAAGAAAAAGTGTAAAGAATATGTTCTATGTGTTTTACAATCCTTTTATTGATTTTAAAACCATGTTCCCAATATCTAAATATTTTATTAGTCTATCAAGGTAGACTTCACACCAGGATTCATTTTTTCAATTTACACCCCAAATATAGAATAAAAACTATGGAAAACAACACAAGAAAAAGAGTATCATAATTCAGAATATCAAATAATATATTATGATAAATATTAAACAGGAAATAACTCTTGGTTACCAACTGTAACTCAATTTAAAATATGAAAGGTGGTGATGTGAAACCTACTCACCATATACATATTATGTGTAGAAAATTCCAACATCATATCAACTATATACCCAAAACCATTCCATGTATTTGTTATCAAATGTTGGGCTAGGTATTCCTATGATACCATTTTGTAATGAAGTAACCCAATTCAACCTAACAACTCACATGAGCTAGCATTTTACATGATCCAAGGTGTGATCCCAATTACCTGTGGTTGGAGACAAGCACCTGGGTATATGTTATTTACAGATTTTATATTTACAACTTATTTCAAATTAGTCAATTTTTTTATTATATATACCTAATATCAGATTATCTAAAATATAATTAATCATTTAAAAAAATATTTTTTTGGAATAACAACCATAATATTCCTTTTATTATACATAGTTACTGGAAATTAAAATAAATAATTTTTTATTAGTATCATATTATGATAATTTAATTACTATTGCTATATTTGGGAAGGTTTATAAATTAAGAATATCTAAAAAAAGATATCACAATTTTTTAATTTTATAAGTGGTTATGTTGAAAGTTATGTAATTTCATATGTAGAGACCCAAAGATCAACGTACATGGAAATTACATTACCTTTGTGGAATAATTAGTACATAACAAAAACACACACACAAGGACTGTAATGGGTTAGTGTCTTTGGAAACTCGGAATATAATCTTCTAATCGTGGTAAATGATCTTCAACATCTCCCATAAAGATCTTCTTTTTTTTTTACCTAAAAACATTCTATATATCCTGGGGAAAAGAAAACATTTATAGGGTGATCTCAAATTCTCATTAAGGGTAAAAAAATAAATATCAATCACATCATGTACATAAGGACATAACTTTTGGAAATCTTATCCTGGAAAAGAAATCATAATTTCATAACATGGGATAAATCATAGCAGTGAAATGTAATCCCAATAATCATAACATAAAACATGAAACTATGTGGAATACACACATAATCATAGAGAATCTTTTCTTATTATTCAAGACTCATTGCCAAGACTATCTTAGTGGACAAAGTCAATTTCTAAACCGAGGTCATTCCTTGTTTCAGTCCTTCTTTACTGAACCGGTTTAAAATGCTGTTTCAGCCATGTCTATCTCGTGGGATATAAAATATTTACCCAATGAATTGGAGGGAGATATAGGTCCCACCCATCTCATAATGATACCATTCTTATGTGTGCCACAAAATCATAAACCATACATCATAGCATAACCCATGAAATAAAAATGGGAATATTAAACATTGTGACATCATAAAACAATTCATATAAGATAAAGGAATTCATAAAATTAATTCCATCACAACATAATCAAATCAATGTAATAATAGGGATAGAAACAGAGCCCATTATTATCTTAGATGGAAAATAATTTTGATAAAACACTTGAACTCCATTCTTGAGAAAAATATCCTTTCTGCTTCAAAAACACATTTCCTTTCTTAACATGTCATAAAATTATAAACTAGAAGAAGTTGATTAAAAATAAACATGAAAACTTGTAAAGGAATCTTCTTGGAAATATTTTTTTAAAAATCCATTCATGCCGTATAAGTTAAAAAAACATTCTTCGTACATTTGTCGGAAAAGTCAAAAAGTACCTCGTACGAAAAAAATGGGAAAAGATTCCTTTCATATCATTTACTAAAAAATAAATGAAGCGTAAAATTGGATATAAAATATTTTAGAAGGATATAAATATTAAATATTGAGGAAACATGTATTTGTATGATAAAATACTCCCCAGTAAATACAAAAGTATAAACAATCTCGGATAAAAATGAGATTGTGATATTTCCCATACATTAGGTCCGATTTGCTTTGTAAGTGTCCGAAACTCCTGTATAATGATTTAAATAATGTTATTGACTTATTCCAGAATCATAATCATTGTTTTGATATCATATATGGTTCACTTATGACTTTATATTACCCTTTCTTTTGTAAATTCATGTTAAAGAGCGATTTGGGTAAAATCGTTTCATTTGTCAAACGTGTTTTGACTTGTAATTATTCATATGATTACATAGATCATGATTAAATAATTCTAGAATATATATAATGATTTATATATCATATATATTCAGAATATACATATATATAATTGATTAGTAAATTGAAAGAAATACAACGTTCATGGAGACGGTAGGCCGTACGTACGCATGAACGCTGTTTTCGGTTCCTTATTGAGTTGAATGGAATTAAGTAGATGACATACATATATGTACACATAGTTCCAGTATCATTATTATGTCATATATTTCATGATTACTTATTATATATACATTATAATCATTCATGAATGGATAACATGGAGAATGAATCTCATCGCGTCGTGGAGACGGTAGTCCGTACGTAAGCACGAGCGATTATATCGTTCTAATGATCGTGGAATTGTATTGGAGTGTATGTATACTATTTCATAATTAATATCACTTTAAAATAATCATATATAGTTTTTATTTACACCATTATACCCATCCAAGTAAGGTGGTGGTGGAAAATATATTACACCACGGCGTGGAGACGGTATTCTGTACGTACGCACGCGCGGTGATTTCATTTTCCGTTGGATGGATAGATGGAAAAATATGGTTGTTTAATACTTATAACAACATAACAGTATATGAGTGATACTGATGTTATTACTTCATAATGAAAAAACCTAAGAATAATAAGTGGAAGAAGATTTAATGATGAAAGATTCGGTAACGGAAATTTCCTCTTCTTTGAAGTGCCTCTTGATTCCTCTTATTAGGGAACTAAAATTGGTCTTTGAAAAAGACCATGACCTCTAGGATGTTTCTAGGGAAGTGGATAATGGAATTTGGCAGGGGTTGTTCGAGCATGAAGGCTCAATGCGGTGTGAAGAAGAGAGAGAGGAGGTTCCCTTTTATAAGGAAGGAGAGGGTCACCTTTGGAATAACCAAAAATATAATTTTATTATAAAGTCAAGTACAGTTTTAAATAGCTCCAAATTGATTTATTTCGTAGATAAGGTGGGTATGGGTCGAAATCCTCTCATCCAATAGAATTTAGACAAGTTAAGGTTCCTATTTTAACCTTTTAATTTAGATTTAACATTAAGTTAAATAATTTTACTTTTACCGTGTCTTCTTGTGTTCTTATACTATAAGGTTATTAAACTTACTATAAGCAGCCAAACGAACCCCAAGTTGATTATTATTAATATATATAACCTGATCTAGGACATTTGGCCGAACCGTAGATTTTTAGGAATAAAATTACAATTAATAATATAATATTTGTTTTAAAAACTATTTTATGTCAATTTTGACACTATTTAGTAATTGATTTTTTTAAAAATCATAACAGTATTATTAGTTCAAAAAAAAATATCTTAAATCACTAATAACATGTCATATGAACCTAGAAAATTAGTTTAATTCATAAAAAGTATCAAATTACATTTATTTGGGTATTTATAAAATCAATTATGTCAATATTTCATTAATAAGATAATTAATATAACATCATTGTGTCATTAATAAATAAACATATTTAATGTCAAAAAATTACAAATAAAATATCATTATTTACTAAATAATTTTATCTTTCTATGGAATATTTATATTTGAATTTATCTTATGTATAACCCTATATTAAAAATGATTTAGTTATTAAACATTGAATTTAACTATTTTAACACTTCTTTAAATAAATTAATAATAAATGTACTAATCTATTCCAAGTGGGCCTAAATGGTCATAGTTTATTCCTAAGGCTGTTTTTGGTCGAATTAAACTTATCCAATACAATTAGGACATGTTTTAGGGTAATAATAATATCATTTTTACCCTTAATTACCCTATTTATTTTTATCCGTGGTAAAAAAAAGTAAAAATTTACTATTCACCAAAAATTATTTTCATCTCATTGAGCCACATTTTACTTACTAACATCAATCTTGTCTCTCGGATTTTTTAAATTCCACTCACATAAGCGGTTAAATTATGTTTTATGAAAAATTCACTTTTTTTAACTACCACTTACTTGTTTCACTATTATTCAAAAAATGAAAGTATCCAGAAGAATAACACATATTAGACCTAAGCTATATTTGATATTATGAATTCAAAAATGATGTCTATTTTATCAAATTCAAATCATATCAGCTACATTAACTAATTTAAAAATTAATTCCCGTCGTCAAAACAAATATCGTGTTTTTAAGAGATAATAACTATCAAAAGATTGACACTTGTTTATAACTGGTTTAAATGTGAAATTACATTCAATGACCAACATTGTATTAAATGGTAAAAATAAATTCTAAATATACTTTAAAACCACTCAAATTAATAATTTATTACTATGAATTATTTTGATTAAAAAAGTTGTTTTTAATTAAAATTTAGTAATTTTCACTATTCATCAGAAAATGAAAGTTATCCGAAAAGTTCCAAAATTTTACACTAAGATAATTTCGGTATTTCGAATCCAAAAATGAAGTCCATTTTGAAAAATAAAATTTAAAAAATTACAAAAAGTGGTAATTACTATTCATAACGGTTAGTTTTAATAATATTTTAATAGCATATTGTTGTCTAGTGAAACTCGTTATTGCGTACTACACACGCTATCGAGCAAAGTCACAATTTCTGGTAATGCAAGGAATGTCAAGGATGTGTGTTGTGAAAGCACCTTTTTGTGTAGCGTACAACACAACACATTAATGAAATTAAAAAGAATATTTTTCATAAAATTTCAGGATGTTACATTCTACCCCCCTTAAAATGAATTTCGCCCTCAAAATTCGTCAGGTTTATAAATTGTTTACTCCTTGAAAGTTTATTTAATAGAAAGTCACATCGTAAAAAGGAATACTAAAACCTATCTTTAAAAAAAAGTATGAAACGTAATAGTTACCCAAATAAACTAATCACTAGGTTTCCACATAGATGAAAATATGGATATAGAAGAGAAATCTAACCATCATGTTCAAATGGAGAGTGGTAGAAAACATGGCTATGGAAACACCAGCAATCACAAATACATAGATTTGTGATGATCTAATGTACCATCTGATTCATCGAATATAAGGGCACTAGGACAACATTTTTGGTTTTCAAGATCATTTCTCTAAAGTTTATGAAATTGGAATTAGAAGAAATAATTTCATGATTTTGGTGTACTGTAACCGTTAGTCGTTCTTTGGAAAATTTCCACTTCATCTCTTAATGAAATAAAGATGAATTTGTCATTCACGATGTGTTAACAGATCATGTGATAGAATGAGGGGTCATTCCGTCTGTCTCAAACAAAAGTTTAGAAAAGTTTTCAAAAAATACGTAATTCCATCTATAGTGAGATTAATCATATATGGTTCCTAAAATGGACTTATACTTCTTATGTTATACTGCTTAATATAATAAAACTAGTTTCTACTAAACAGGGACTTCCTGTAGGCCAGTGGTAGGCGATAATGGCCAGTCGCACTTCGGTTGTGGGTTCGATTCCCACAGCCTTGTCCGGCGCGATGGGTTGTTGCCCGTACTGCAGGTTGTCCTTTTTCTAAAACTATATTACTATAACATCCCATCAATAATATCTAAAAATACTAACTTATGTCCAACATAATCCATTCCAATCTTTAGTCTTATCTAAAATACATCGGTCCCAGATCATAGTATAACGAAAATGATTACTTGTAATGTCACATAACAATCACGTGAATGCCATCATTTATCCCCATATATCATATGATATATCTTGTTGGTCAAATTACAAACATGTAAATTCCTTAATCATGTATTTTCTTGAAGAATGAATACCCATTGAACCACAGTGAAAACATGAATGCAGTTAAAAGTTAACACTTTCCACAAACCAAAATCCTCAAAATTCATTATAATCAAATCATGATATCACTTAGTCCTTTTATCAATCATGAGCTCATGAATACTGTTAAACATTTCATTTTCTAATTTTCCTCTCATTATGCGCATATCATCTTTTTTCCAAAAATATTTCAATCACTTTCCATGGTTACCGATACCATAAAATTATTGAATACCACAATATACCAATACATAAATATTATAATATTCCATGATACTATATACAACATTATTTTGGATCCCATTACATAAACACTTAATCATTCCACCACATCATTGTTATATTCAACATCACCAATAGTGATAGCATGTGACTTCCCTTTGTCCTTTTCCTTAAGAGGTTGCACATGTCGATCATCACTAACCCTTGGATTAGGGCATTTATTAGCATAATGCCCCATTTCATTGCACCTGAAGCATTGAAGTGTTGGTGGTGCGTTCTCTGCCGTCTTTTCCTTATCATTAGAAACCCTTTTTCCATTACTTTGACACTCACCTGCTCGATAAACATCTTTTCCACACTTAAAACTTCTAATAGTCTCTTTAAGACAATCTCCACCATGCTTCATTCCACACTTTGAGCATAAGGAAACATTCATCTTCTTTTCACCATTATTTTGAGATTTCTCCCTGAACTCCATCTTTCATTTCTTGTCAAAACTATGATATGGATAAGTAACAACAACTTCCATTTCTACCTTGATAGCACAATGCACAATTTCTTCATAGCTACTGAAGTCTCTTATAGCTAATTCCCTTCGAGGACTTGGTTTTAAGCCACTGAAGAATCAATCAACTTTACTTTCAGGTTGGATGATAAAGCCAGATGCATACCTTGAATGCCTTGTAAAATTCAGTTCGTATATACCAAAAAATTCATCATCCTTTTTCTTTAGTTCAAGAAACTCCTTCTCTATCTTTGTTCGAAGAATAAGAGGGAATTACTTATTGAAAAATAAGTTCTTGAACTCGTCCCATTCCATGGACTCAATTTCATCTCATGGCCTCGTATTCTTGATAAGATTCCACCATTGATCAGCATCACCTTCCATATGATATACTGCTAAGATTACTTTATCATGTTCAGAACATTGATGAACTGAAAATATCTTTTCAGTGGTAATGATCCATTTTTTAGCAACAAGTAGATCAGAAGACACACTGATAGAAGGTGGATGTTGCCTAATGAAGGACTCAATAGAATATTGTTCCCTTCCATGCTCATTTGGAAGTCCAGAATGATTCATAGCATGTGTAAGTATAGCAATAAGATTTTTCACTCCATCTCCCATAACATTTGTTTGTTTAGGAGTACAATCATTGCATTGTCCATTACATTGATCAACACGGTTTTTTCGGGTTCCAGCCATCGTCTAAAACCCAAAAAGAATAGTGTGAGAGGGAAAAATCACACTAAGGAAAACAACATAGTAAAGGGGGAGTACCCTCAATATCTAACATCTTAGGTTAAATTCTAAGATCGTTATCGTTGTTCTAGAACTATATCCTATACGTATACTTCTCCTTAGTGACATCCCTACACATACCATAGTAATATCTCTAGGGATCTCACTAACGTTTTCACATCCTAGATTCCAAAGGTTGACTAAACCCTTCCTCTGATACCAACTGTAGAGACCCGAAGCTTAACGTACATGTAAATTACATTACTTTTGTGGAATACTTAGTACATAACAAAAACACACACACACAAGGACCATAATAGTTTAGTGTCTTTGGAAACTCGGAATATAATCTTCTAATGGTGGTGAAAGATCATCAACATCTCCGATAAAGATTTCTTTATTTTACCTAAAAACTTTCTTTATATCACGGGGAAAAGAAAACATATAAAGGGTGAGCTCAAATTCTAAGTGAGGGTAAACAAAATAAATATCAATCACATCATGTACATAAGGACATAACTTTTGGAAATCGTGTCCTGCAAAAGAAATCATAATTCCATAACATGGGATAAATCATAGTAGTGAAATGTAATCCCAATAATCATAAAATAAAACCTGAAACTTTGTGGCATACACACATAATCATAGAGATTCATTTATTATTAGTCAAGACTCATTTCCAAGACTATCTTAGTGGACAAAGTCCATTTCTGAACCGAGGTCATTCCTCGTTTCAGTCCTGCTTCACTGATCCGGTTTAAACTGCAGTTCCAGCCATGTCTATCTCATGAGATATAAAATCTTTACCCAATGCAATGGAGGGAGATATAGATCCCAACCATCTCTTAATGATACCACTCTTATGTGTGCCAAAAAATCATAAACCATACATCATATCATAACCCATGAAATAAAAATGGGAATCTTAAACATTGTGACATCATAAAACAATTCATATAAGATAAATTAATTCATAACAATAATTCCATCACAACATAATCAAATCAATGTAATAATAGTGATAGAAATAGAACCCTTTATTATCATAGATGGAAAATAATTTTGATAAAACACTTGAACTCCATTCTTGAGGAAAATATCTTTTCTGCTTCAAAAACACTTTTCCTTTCTTAACATGTCGTACAATTATAAACTAGAAGAAGTTGATTAAAAATAAACATGAAAACTTGGAAAGGAATCTTCTTGGAAATAATGTTTTAAAAATCCATTCATTTCGTATATGTTAAAAAATCATTCTTCTTTCTTTTGTCGGAAAAGTCAAAAAGTACCTCGTACGAAAAAAATTGCAAACAATTCCTTTCATATCATTTACTAAAAACTCAAAGAAGGGTAAAATTGGATATAAACTATTGTATAATGATATAAATATTACATATTGAGGAAACATGGATGTGGATGATAAAATACACCATAGTAAATACCAAAGTATAAACAATATCGGATAAAAAGGAGATTGTGATATTTCCCTTACCGTAGGTCCAATTTGCATCATAAGTGTCCGAAACTCCTGTATAATGATTTAAATAATGTTATTGCCTTATTCCAGAATCATACTCATTGTTATGATATCATATATGGTTCACTTATGACTTTATATTACCCGTTCTTTTATAAATTTATGTTAAAGAGCGTTTTGGGTAAAATTGTTTCATTTGTCGAACGTGTTTCGACTTGTAATTATTCATATGATTACTTAGATCATGATTAATTAATTCCAGAATATAAAAAATGATTTATATATAATATATATTTTCTATATATACATATATATATAATAGATCAATAAATGGAATGAAATACGCCGTTCATGGAGACGGTAGGCCGTACGTAAGCATGAACGTTGTTTTCGTTTCCTTATTAAGTTGAATGGAATTAAGTAGATAACATACATATATATAAACATAAATCCAGTATCATTATTATGTCATATATTTCATGATTACTTATTATATATACTTTATAATCATTCATGAATGGTTAACATGGAGAATGAATCTCATTGTGTCATGGAGACGGTAGTCCGTATGTACGCACGCGCGGTGATTTCATTTTCCATAGGATGGATAGATGGTGAAATATGGTTGTTTAATACTTATAATAACATATCAGTATATGACTGATACTGATGTTATTACTTCATAATGAAACAACCTATGATGAAGAAGTGGAAGAAGAAATAAAGATGAAAGATTCGGTAACGGAAATTGCCTCTTCTTTGAAGAGTCTCTTTGAGTCCTTCTCTAAGGGCACTAAAATTGGTCTTTGAAGAAGACCAGGACCTCTAGGATGTATCTAGGGATGTGTAGAAGATAATTTGGCAGTCTTTGGCTGAGTCTTAAGGCTCAATGTGGTGTGAGGAAGAGAGGGAGGAGGTGCCCTTTTATAAGGGAGGAGAGGGGCACCTTTGGAATAAATAAAACTATTATTTTATTATAATGCCAAGTTCGGTTTTAAATAGATCCAAATTGATTTATTTAGAATCTAAGGTGTGGATGGGTCCACATCCTCTCATCCAATATAATTTATACATGTTTAAGTTCCTATTTTAATATTATCATTTAGATTTAACATCAAGTTAAATAATTTTACTTTTACCGTTTCTTCATGTGTTCTTATACTATAAGGTTAATAAACAAACTATAAGAATCCAAACGAACCCCAAATTATTTATTATTAATATATATAACCTTATCTAAGTCATTTGGCTGAAACTTAGATTTTTTGGACTAAAATAACAATTTATAATATAATATTTGTTTTAAAAACTATTTTATTTCAGTTTTGACACTATTTAGTAATTGATTTTTTTGAAACTCATATCAGTATTATTAGTTACAAAAAGGTTTATTAAATCAATAATAACATGTCATATTAACCTAGATAATTAATTTAATTCATAAAAAGTTTCAAGTTACATTTATTTGGGTATTTATAACATCAATTATGTCAATATTTCATTAATAAGATAAATACTGCATCATCTTTGTGTCATAAATAAATTAACTTATTTAAAGTCTAAATATTACAAATAAAATATCATTATGTAGTAAATATTTTTATATTTCTAATAAATATTTATAGTCTAATTTATCTTATGTATATATCTATATTAAAAATGATTTAGTTATTAAATTTTGATTTTAACTATTTTAACCCTTCTTTATATAAATTAATAATAAATGTCATAATCTATTCTAAGTGGGCCTAAATGGTCATATTTTATTCCTAAGGTTGTTTTTGGTCGAATTACACTTATCCAATATAATTAGGACATGTGTTAGCATAATAATAATATCATTTTTACCCATAAATACCCTATTTACTTTTAACCGTGGTAAAAAAAGTATAAAGTTACTATTCACCAAAAATTATTTTCATCTCATTGAACCACATTTTACATTCTAACATCAACCATGTCTCTCGGATTTTTGAAATTCCACTCACAGAAGTGGTAAAATTATGTTTTATGAAAAATTCAGTTTTTTTAACTACCACTTAGTGGTTTCACTATTCATAAAAAAATGACGGTTTCCAGTAAAATACCAAAAATTAGACCTAAGCTATATTTGATATTATGAATTCAAAAATGATGTCTATTTTATCAAATTCAATACATATCAGCTACATAAACTAATTTAAAAATTAATTCCCGTCGTGAAAACAAATAGCGTGTTGTTAAGAGATAATAACTATCAAAAGATTGACACTTGTTTATAACTGGTTTAAATGTGAAATTACATCCAATGACCAACATTGTATTAAATTGTAAAAATATATTCTAAATATAGTTTAAAACAACTACAATTAATAGTTTATCACTATTAATTATTTCGATTAAAAAGTTGTTTTTAATTAAAATTTAGTAATTTTCACTATTCATGAGAAAATTAAAGTTATCCGAAAAGTTCCAAAATTACACCCTAAGATAATTATGATATTCTGAATCCAAAAATGAAGTCCATTTTGAAAAATAAAATTTACAAAATTTTAAAAAGTGGTTATTACTATTCATAACGGCTATTTTTAATAATACTTTAATAGCATATTTTTGTTTAGTTAAACTCGTTATTGTGTACTACACACGCTATCGAGGAAGGTCACAATTGTGTGTAATGCAAGGCAAGTCAAGGATGCATGTTTTGCAAGCTCCTTTTGGTGTAGCGTACAACAAAATACATTAATGAAATTAAAAAGAATATTTTTCATAAAATTTCGGGGTGTTACACCATACCATGTAAGTTAATTCTGATTTTAATATTCATTAATTTATTTAAATATACCTCACACTAATTTAATTTATTGATATTTTATTTATGTATCTTAGCATACCATACATATAAATTTAAAGAACTTCTATTTATTGATTTGTGGTTATATGATACATTTTAATGACTATGTTATACCAATACAAGGCTAATGAAGTTGAATTTGTATCTCATGGTTTAACTTACAATGATATTTAGTGTTGTTTGATTCCATTAAAAAATATCTAAGATGAATTATATAATTATGAAATACTACATATTAAAATTATATTCATCATGATTTATTATATTTTAGTGGACATGGTTTTTTAGGTGTATTCTAACTATATAAAACCATATAAAATTGGTTTTGTTCCCTACTATGTGGATTTGGTGGAATTATCATTTATTTATTAGAATCATATTCTTAATTCTAATATATTTGTACATTAAGATTACATTTTCTATATTAAAATAATTTTGTAAATAATAAATTCCAACAAGTTGAGTAGTGTGTTTCATGAGGTTCATATGAAAAAAATAAAGACATATTAACTTTGTACATATATTAGAACTAATAATTTATTAATAAGGAATGTCTCGTAAATCATTATATAGTTTATCATTTTAAAAAATATTGTTTCGAAATTTAACTATCATTCGAAATGATTACTTTTAAATGAAATATGTTTGAACTATAATTCATCAATGATATTATCATGACTATAATAATGCAAAATTTTAATGATCTTATTTTCATTAAAACACATAAAGTTTAAACTAATGTTTATTGATAATGTTACATATTTTTAATTTTTTACAATTTTTAAAAAATGTACGCATATTAAACAACAAACCTATTCCATATTCAATAATTTTTCTATATTATTATACCAATATGATTAATTTTTATGAATCATGTATAATTGTTTTTGTATATGTATTATTTATATTTTTTATGTGTTCTCTCAATGATGGATTTTAAAACAATCAACAATGGACTACCATTAAAATTATGGTTATTATAAATAATTGTCATCAAAGGTTCCATATAGGTTGTATGGATTTGAGTTTCAATATTGGTTCTTATTTAAACCAACATTGAATGTTTTTTTATGATGTTTTAATGAATGGTGTTATGATTAAAAATTTAACCTTCAATTCATCTCTATATCTTGTTATTTGGTATTAAAAGCTTATAAAGAAATGATAAAGGAGTATTTTGTTTGTAATTCCTTAATTTTCTTGATCATACAACAATAAAAATATAGCATTTTATCTATAATTTGAGTAATAAATGTATTTTTGTGATATTGTAGAGGTATCTGGGAAAATATATGGAAATGGAAGGTGTGTTGGAACTGAATAGAATTACTTGGAGGAGAGGTGATTATATATCCATGTTATAGAGGTGTCTTTGAACAAAATCATTATTGTTTTATTATTTTGGATCAATATTATGAATAGTAATGATTTTTATGTCCTTCATTATTGTTTTATTTTAAAATATTGGTTTATTGGACATTTTAAAACACCAAAAAATAGCATCTTGTTAATATTTTATACAATGTAGATAATCAAATACACTTTTTATTCAAATAAAATATATCATTGAATATAAAAATAAATCTATAGGTTAGAAAATTAATATTATTTTTTCTAAATCAACTATTTTCTTATTTAATATATTTTATGTTGTAAATGTAATATATAAATTATCGATTCATATTTACATCATAATGATGTTATAATAAATATAACATATGTAATAATTATATATTTTACTATTCACATAATATATATTTCATTAAAATAATGAAACATTATATTAAATTAATGTTTCTTTACTATAACTAAAAATTTAATCCTTTTTATGCAAATAAATTAAAAAATTATGTAATTTTAATGTTTTAATTTTTACATAAAAAAAATATTTTACCAATTATTTTAAAACTTTCCTTGTTAAAATATGTACTTATTAATGATTTAATTTTCATAATTTAAGAACAATTTTTTAGAGACATTATAATTATAATTTTCAATTATTTTCAATAATTATAAATATCAATTACATAGAATTTTAATACTCTATTTTATCATGCCACTTTTCCAATGACTTGTTAATTATTGATTATTCATATACTTTTAAAATTATCAAATAATTATTATACTTTCTATAAATACCCCTCCTTTCATTCATTCTTTATTCACTCAATTTTTATCATATTTAATTAAGGCATTTTAATAAACTATATTTTATTTTACTTTAAGATTTTTTATAGTTTTATTAATAGGTGTGACGTTTCTAGAATACCATGACCCAATGGATCTTAAAATATTTTCTTATGTAATTTATTTTTTTATTATCCATTTATAGAATACTAATATTTATCTAGTATGTTAATCGTTCATTTATAAGGTTACTTTTTATTTAATGGAATACTATTTTTTTATTATTCTTATTGGGTGATTTTTATTATAAAATAAATGTACATATTATGTATATACATTTAGATAATGTAATAATTCATATTTGAAAACTCCTAGTTGTTAAATTCATATCCATTAAGAAATATAATCTAAAAAGTATAAACATGAACCCTAATATGAAAATAGATTATGGTAATTTTATTTCACTATATCCTTAGGTTCCCATATTACCTCTTCATATATATAATATCCATATAGTAATATTAATGGAAAAGGGGTTTTCGTATAACATTATCTACATGATCCATATTTTAACTAGACACTCATTATTACAGAGCTCAATATCTAATAGTAAAACCTATATATTTAGGTAATGTAATCGATCTGGTTTATAATTATTCAAAATTATTTTTAGAACACATTAAATATTTGATACAAGTTTGGTCAAAGAAAAATTTAAAGGGATGTAACTTTAAAGTGGTCAAGAATCCCAAAATAACAAATATACATTGGATAGATCTTTCCCTTATTCCAAATCATTATAATTTTCATCCATAGTGATATTATATGAAATAGATTATCCCTTACAATAAACTCATGTTTACATTGAGAATTGTATGCATATATATCCAACCATCTATATTATACTCTGATGTGTAGTTTGATGGCATAATTGGTATTTATCTATTATATAACTATTTTTGATCCTAATAACAATATTTTTATAACATAATCACAACATTCCAGAGTTTTCCAAATCCTATCATGGACGGATTTATAATGAGACATCTTAATTATTGAGTAGATATTATTATTATATAATAAAAATACTTATATAATATAATATGGACATCCTCTATTAATTTCTATATATAAATATCTACGTATATCCTCAAGAGTTTGAATAGTTCTTCCAAGCGTACCATCTATCTGTGTATTTTATTTTATACTAATTATTTCATTATTTTCCAATTAATTTTGAGTAATGATATATTAATTTGATGTAAATATCATATATTTATTAAATTGATTCAAATGTGGGGTTCCTTATAGTCTCACAACATTTTGGAAATATATTGGTATATTGACCATATGTGATGTGTTTATGTATAAAAAATATGTGAGAATTGTTTGTTAGATGGTCTATAATAACTCATATAGAATTTAATCCTTTGGATATATTCAAAAAACATGTGATAAGCTCCATGGTGATAATCATAAATTTCTATGTTAGTGTGAGTAATGGTTGAATTATATTTTAAAATTTATGGAATTATGCGTTAATGTATTTTTATACCAAACACATTGAGTCTTTTTCAAGAATCTCCTTCTACATATTTTCCCACAAGAAGTAGTCTAAGATATCAATACACAATACTATGATTCATGGGTGGATATTAAATTTTACACTAAGAGAATCATTTAAGATCATTTTCATTATCAAATTCTTATAATTTACAAATAATAGTGTCCCAAATTTGAAAAATATATATTTTTAAATATATAATTTTGAAATTTTACATTTTCAATTTTTTCAAACATCTTTTTCATATTGAAATCATTTTTTTTGGACCTATTAACTTCTTTATGATAGTTGGTTTAGGAAAAAAATTATTAAGGTTTAATATTGTAACTTACAATATTATTCCCTTGTCTATCCTATAAAATCATAATATGATTTTAGGCATCTAAATCCTTTTCAATGGAATTGTTTTGGATTAATCTAGAAAGAGAATCCATGAAATTATTTGAATATCCATGATGGTATTGTATTGTTCAATCATAGTATTTGTTATCGTTAACTAAAAATATTAGTAAATATTGAGTTCTTTGTATGTTATTATATACAAAAAAACTTTTTGATCAGTATATATGACATATGTTTCTATATATCAAAATTTCCTAAAATATTGAAATGTATGAAATAGATCTTATTTCTTTAGATCTCGAGTTAGGAAATGTTTACCTTCTACCGTTAATGAAATTAAGGCATATACTATAACTTTATCATTTTTCATGAGTACATAAAAAAATAATTTCATCAAAGAATAACTATATATCAAAAATGATTCATTACTTGAGAATATTACGAGAATATGTGTTGTGATTTGACTTTTCATCTGCTTATTTATGATCTATTAACATTCATCTATATTGACTATTCATTAATATTTCAAATAGAGCCTTTTTAATGGCTATGAAAATAATATGAAATTTCCAAATAATGTTAATATTATCTTTTAAAAATATGGATAATATATATATCCCTCATATATTCTATTCTAGGTAATTAATCAATTTCTTCTGTCTTAGAAATATTCATACATATGCTCTTTTTTAAGATCACATTCCATAGGAAATTAATTTTTTATATATTTAAGTCAAATTTACATTAATTTTTAATCAAATTAGGCTTCTATAAAATTTTCATCATAATTACCACATTATCTTCATACTCTTAATTTCTTTTTCTATATAGAGGAAAATATTCTATATTGACAGCAAAAAAAATCAATTTATTCTATAAAGGCTTAATTCATCAATACTATGAATATTTCTTCACTATTGTTGTGTTTTAATAGAATCATTATGATTTTACAATGTTCATATCTTATATTAATGGAATTATAAGGAATATCCCTATTTTCAATATCAATTAATAATATCCAAACCAAATATCTATCTTTTAGAAGTACTAATACCCACATGGTTCACCAAATAATCCATTAATCTATGGTAGTGTAAATTATTTTCATTATCATGAACATGTTATGATTGTGATAATACAATTAAATTCACGTCTCCCATACTTCTTTTTTATAAAGAAAACATGGGTACCCAATAGGAAAACAGTAATTCATATAAAATTCACATCTATATTTTCATATATTTACATTTTCTAAATTTCTGGTTTAATGGGGTTCATAATATAGGGACTCATTGATTTGAAAATATCACCATGTACTATTTCCAACGATATCCCAGTCTCTCTATCATCAAAAAGGTAAAAAATTCTAACAATTACATCCATATATTAATTCACAATTGAGTTACTTCACTGGGGGTCTTTTATTTTGCGTTAATCATTTGAGAAAGGTATGACTTTGCATTATGTAAAAATATAAATACCTAATAAAATGATTTAAAAGGTTATTTATCCTTATTATTTCCATTGAATAGAATGACATGATATTTTGGTATATAGAAATCTATTTCCTTCTCCTAAGAGTTAATATTAGCACTATATAAGGATAAATATTCTATTTCTAGTATTCTATTAAAATGTTAAGAATACATAATAACTAGATTTATTGGGATATATATTGAATAAATATTAAAAAAAGAGGAGTCATATAAATTATATGAAATGATTAAACAAGATTGTGTTTTCATTAACAACACAACCTCAATGGTTTGAGGTGGTTTCTAATTAATTTTTAATAACATTCATGATTTGAATGAATGCGTAAATGAAAAATGAAATATTATATACACAATAATTGAATTAAAAGTAAAAAAATAATGCAAATTAAATTTAATGATCCACCACAATTGTATTGATTTCACCTGATCTCCCTTATTCATATGGAATTTTAGGGTGTGTTCATCTATTATCCTCTACAACCCTTAGTCTGGTGTAATGATTTTAGTCCTAACCAAAACAAAAATCAGTGGTGTGGGATTTCCTTTAACTTGTGACTCGACTGTCATTGCATGGTATCTAACCTCTTGAATAATCAAATTATATTTTTTAAATACATGATTCAGAAACATTTTAAAATAAATTTTATTATAATGCCAATTTATTGTTAATTAATCAATTTCTTATCAAAATATTTCATAACATTTGATGTGTAATAATTTGGATTCATTATCATTTCTATAGTAAAAATTTTATATTTTTTAATTGATTTTCCAAAACACATTCAAAATATTAAAGGAGTCTTTGTATGCCAATTTTGGGAGTTTAGAATCACTATAATAATTTATTATTATTATCATTGATATTATAATAAATTTATATTTAAATAATATTAATAATATTTTAAATAATTTGTTCATTCATTCAAAGATTTTTCTAAAACATGTCATGTAAGGTCCAAATAGATTATTTATAATATTATCCATATACGTGTTTGGAAATTAATATAATGGTATGAATGTTATAATTTACCATGTAATGGATTTTATGAGTTACATTATTGTATAATTCACCAATATACAACATAATATTCATAATTTTATAATAGTAAATTATTTTTTTAAATTAGTAATTGGAAGGAAGAAAATACTAAATAAATAATTTTAAGGTGAATATGATATGAAACTATCACTCCGTCTTTAGAAAAACTCATTAGGATTACACAATATAGAATTTAGGAACAGTCTTTTGGTGAGACCAGGCCAACTAAAACAAGGATAAGAGACTTATGAGTGGAATTTTTCAAGATATTTGTCTAGGGAATAACATAAAAATGATGAAATATTGTGTTGTGGAGGGTGATATTTATAAGGATGAAGAAGTATATTTTAAAACAAAATTATTATATATTATAATAGTGACCAATCTACTAATTCCATTTTAAGGGAATAAGAATTTAATAGTAACCTAGATATTAAAATATTCATATAACATTTATAAAACTCAAAAAATCATTTTTAAAAACAGATAAAATATAGTGTTTATATGATTTATTACTATTCACCTCCATATTTAATTATTTATAAAAGTTACTAAAAAAATCTCCTAGGAAAAATTTCAAAATTCCGAATCCAAAATTTATACGAATTTTATTAAAATTCTTTTCTAAATATTTTTTTTATTTAAAAAACACGTATTTACTAAAGAATATCCAATTTTAATACCAATTTAAATATTTATCCCTTATAAAAATAACATTAAATTTTATAGAATTATATAATTCATTATATACAAATAAATAATTTTTTAAAAAGAACTATAAAAAATAAAATTTATTTTAAAATTATTATATTAATAATAAAAATTTATTTTTATAGAAACAAAACACATATGGTTTCCCAAAAATCAAATTATCGTCTCTTTGTGTCATATAATTATTTTAAAATATTTATCCATTTTTGGTATTATAATATATTTTTATTATATTTTTATTTCATATGATACCCATAAATTATATTATTATTCCAACAATCCTGATTCTATTCAAATGATAGATCCATTCTACCTCAAGTATATGGATCAGTATATCTCTTCGGTGTATTAGAGTTTCCTCATCACCTCCTTTAATTGATGGTCCTCTCTTTGATTCTCCAATATTCACTTTGTGCTATAGATTTTTTGGCAACTTTCTAGGTTTTTTTTTCTATTTTTAAATATTCTTATTTCGACATCAATATTATTTTTGTGGTAGTTATCTGAGTAAAACCATACTTTTCCTCTATCTCTATCAATGCTGACTATCCCATCATACTAGATGCCAAATTAGTTTTGAATTATGGTGTCTCTAGGGGGTTGGTATTTTGATAGTGGAGAGCTCATTTGTGTGCGTACAAGTCTTCAAATTTGAGGTCACTTTTTCAATGATTTTACCTTTTGTGTTTATTTTAATCACGTAATTATTTCATTTCTTCCTATTATCATTTTTTTGATCCATCACCCAAGACCCCCATTTTTTCTCAAGATATATGGCTTTCGTGGGGCCTTGTATTTTTTATGGGGAGAATTTTTTGTTCATTACTATGATAACATCATGTGTTATCATATGTTTCTCTTTAGTGATATTTTTATTTCATGTTTTGTTATTGTTTTTCCCTTGGATACCTAAAAGGGAAAGGGTGAATCCGGGTTTCATCTTTTTTACTTTAATAAAATGTATCTTTTCCTCACATTAGTATGAAAAAATTAAACTTATATACTTTTAATTCACATTCTCCAAACACACAAATACAAAAATAAACAAAACATTATAATTTTACATAGTTCTACAGTAAGGGATATCCCATGATGCATACACCAACATTATGCTGGTTATATTAGATTGAACTAATATTCACAGAATTTTTTTTATTATATTTTTTACTTTATATACATCGTCCCATACAAACCAAATTAAACATTAATTCAAGTAAAACACAGTACCTCTCTATGATAACATCCATTAACTCCTCGTTTCTCAATACATTTAATAAATTCATCCATAATTTAATGGTTTGAATGTCACATTTTCATCAATATAAATTTTATAAGAATATTATGTTATGAAATCTAGAATATGGTTATATAATATGAATAAATATTATCAGAGTTACCACTGAATATAGGTGAGTACAAATAAATTTCATAAAACATCCTAGAATAAATGTTTTATGTGGTGTATGGTTTTTTGTATACAATGCTTTTTGAAAAACCCATTTTGTAATACAAATAGCCTTACTCTACATGGTATTATGCCACATGCACTTCCATCATTGAATAAACTTTTAAATATTTGACTAAATTTGTGATTCAACATTTAATTCTTTCATTTCTTAATTATAGAGTCCTCTTTCGTGAAGTGACTCCTTTGAAACTTGTTTTAGGAACCGCTTTGTGTAACCCCCATTCTGATTTGAAATCATTTTGTAGTCTATCCATGATATGTGGACTCACATTTCTATGTACAGAATATGACTACATCATTATTTAGACCGACCATCATATATTTTTTAATTTATTAACTTAACTCTAATAATGCGAAAAATGTGTTATTTATAGGAAAAAAATTCCAAAACATTCTAATCAAATAAATTACACTTAAGTATCATTGGGCACTAGTATCAGGTGAATTCAATATGGATGATACATTATTTTTTTCCATATTAAAACTAGTATTTCAACTGTAATGACACATTCCATCACATGAACCACATGTTATATGGATCACATAGTTTTTCACTATTGTGGATCACTTTAATTCATCACCTATCCATCACATATGGAAATATCCTTTATAAACTATTTTTTCTTCATGGTTCAAAAAATTACATCATGGTTCTCATATAGAAAAAAAAATATTTTTAAATATAAATATATATATCATAAAAATATTTAATACAGTATGTAGTTCCATCCTATTTCGTTCATACATTGTTTTCTTTCCTTTCTAATCTAGCCTATCGTTAACTCCAAAAAAGGTTACAAAAAAATATAACTCTTTGTGGAATCATTTCATAAATAATTTCTCCCTAAAATTTATATAAAAAGGAATACAATGAAAATTTAAATAATTGTCCCCAAGATAATATTTGGAATAAATTAATAAAAAAATAAATATATTATATATCACCATATTGAATCACCATGGTTCAATATTCTATCCCATTGGGTTTTTTGGAAATACAATATGAAATTCAATTCTACAAACATTCTATAATTACTTTGATGGTTCCCAAATAACTTTGATTCATTGATTTGGGGGTTTATTCAGTGATCCATTTAAATATTTTTACTAATTGATTGTTTTTAATTAAACCACTATGACTGGTTTAAGCCTCAATCCAATAATCTTATGTCAATCATCCATACCTCGAATAATGTTGAAAATCTATATCCATTGATCATAAGGATTTACAAGGTTCGGTTCAATGACTTACACCTTGCTGTGTTGGTTATTCTCCCTAACACATATTCTCCACTATATTCATATGAGTAATTATAGTGGTCGATAGAGAGTCATGTTTTATATCTTTTGAGTCCCACAGGAGGTTCTTTATACTGCTTCCCATAGTGTTACTAGAGTCCAACTGGCCTACTTTTGAGTCCTACTAATGACTTATTCCTATTGGATTTCAAAATGTATGCTTCTTTTTTCACTATGGATAGATATTTTGATCATCCATAATGACATTGTTGATTCAAACAATCGCGTGAATCTCTTCAAGAATCATCAGCAGCCTTTGATAACATATGTTGGCCTTGCTCAATAACTCTGATCACATTTCAGATTAGCCATCAGTCTCAAAAATGCTCATGTAATTATTTCCTCTTTTGATGGAGACCTGTCCTCACTTAGATGTTTACCAATGGTTCAAACAATCTCTTAAAGAATATGATATGAAATAATGTTCTTGCACAATATCATAATTTTCTCTCAGTTTTTATTCTCAGTCAATTTCATCTTAGCTAGAAGATATTCTTTTATTATTTATTTCATCAGTCTCAATTCAAATCAACATCATGCATGTAATGCATGGAATCAAATCTTCATGTTATTAGACATCTCAATTAATTATTCTTCTTTCATGGGTTTCATAGAATTGCTTCCTCTTGTTCACACACGTGCACTCACAATCTTGAGTCTACCATTTATGTGCCTTCATGTGTGCATGTGCAAGTATGGGTGCTTCTGAAATCCTTGTATTCTCTCTCACTTCTGTGAAAACCCGAAGGGGTATAATTTTTTATTCACACCCACTTAGTACATTTCTTTTCCATATTAATTATTCCCTTTTTGGTTTCTATCACCCACAGACTTTTTCCTTCTCATTATGGTTCAATATTTGTGTTATATTTTTCATTTCTTCCTCCTTCCATCTTCACATGTTAACACACAAAGTTTTTTATTTTCTTTTCATTTTCATGAAGTCTTCCATTCATGCACTATCCCTTTTCTTCTTCTTTCATACCCAAACCGAATGGGTATAACAAGGGTGTGCATTGGTTACCCATTTCAAAAGTGAAATCCATTGGGTAATTCCCTACTTCTTCTTTTTTATAAGAGGTAAGAGTATGTGTCATGTATGCAACAACAAAAATCATGGGTTCTTCTTATTTTCTAATGGAGTACATAGTTTCTTCTCCCCCACGGATACAGTTCATGTGGGTCTCCTTCACAGATCCATGGAGGTTCTTGGTTTTATCTTCGTAAGGGCACAACACGGTTGAATAGCAGTGGTTTTTTGTTTTCAATTTCTTCATCATGCATTAATTGTGAATAGGTTTTGAAGGAACACATTTCCTGTTATAGATTTTATTCGCACCGAGGGTGTGGATCTTTTCATCCCCAAACCAAGGGATTCATAGTTCTTGTCATCATGAACCACAAATGGATCATGCATCTCCTTTTTACAAGGGGTTCATGGGAATACTTATTCACTATACCATTAGAGAGTTCATAGATCTTGTTTAAGGGCTCAGTGATCCTATTCTCCTTTGCATAGCAATGCTGCACGAAACCCTCTGCATTTTGCAAACCAGAGGGGTTCGTGTTGGCTATGTTTCTTCAGAGAAATGATAAAGCCCTTTCTAAAATAGAGGCATAAGAATATTTAATATCAGGGATACTCATTTTATTGGTATATTATTCTCATCCAAATCAGCATATCTGGAATGATGATCGGGGATTTGAATGCCCAGGATCATTGAATTGAATATTTTGAAGCAGCAGTTAAAAGATAAGCAGCTTGTCTCGGGTAATTCCTATTCAAATGAGGGATTATTATTTTTTGTGTAATCCTTATGTCCATGTGATGATGATCATTTGAATATTGTTTTTAAATAATCTATTGATTATCGAACATCCAGTGTGACCTCAGAAACTGTGTTTTACTCAACCTTCTCGGATTTGTTTTATTTCAATGAATTCATGAAAATGCAATCACAAGATTTGTATCATTTCTTCTGGAAGATGTGCATGCAGTAGGTTTGAGATTAATCTATGGATGAAGTCATTATCATTGGGTGTTCTCTAGTCACCCACTAAGCTCTCACAACATGGGTTCAACAACATGCACATACATGTGGGCTTATACACAGCCTGCTTACTCCTCTAGTGGGATGACATTGAGGGCATCCCTTGGGGTGGGGTAGACCCTTAGGTCCTGCATATGCCCTTGGAGAGGGCTTCAGCTGGCTTCCATGGATGGCACTAAATTTATATAACGGACATAATATACATTTTTTAAAAAATAAAGTATAAAAAGTATAATTTCCACCTTCAAATACCAAACCCTTTTCCGTTTCTTCATCTTCAAACATCATCCTTCTTTTCTTTTTTGGAATAAAAAATCAATCAACATCAATATACCTCTTTTAATTCAATAATAGATTATGCATGGAACGATTCGTCTCCTCATGCATTAAATAATAATGTATAGAATCATTATTGTGAATGATATGTTATCTTTTAAACACATGAATTCTTTTTTGAAGATCAGCACAAAGAATTGTCCGATTTAGTTCATAGCCTTCATCCAATTTGAAGGCATTAGATGGATTTTCCACTTTCATTGTGAAATAGATTATTTCATAGGGTTATTCAAATGTTATAACAATGTGTAATTATTTGAAAAAATATTTGAAATGTAATATCATTTCTACGGTCGACTGAATTGTTATGTAGAATGTTGAAACATGTCATCCAATGTTACATAGTAATTATCTATGTACTATTGGTAGTGGAAAATCTTCATAATAAATGTGGGATCTTCAGTGAGTCAGAAAAATTATATTAAGAATCACCATTTCAATAATCAACACAATATCCATCACTACCTTTCCATACACATATTATCAATTGAAACCATATATACATTTTATTGGTAGTAGATGCAACACCATTCTCAACAATCTCCCCCTTAATTTTTTGTTGTCAATACTACTTAAGCACACATTCATTGGGTAAATATGTTTTCCAATATTTTTTCCCCATTTTTTGTAACAAAATGAAAAAGGAATAGTGGGGTCTGTTTAAAAACATGTTCTCTCCCTTTAATGAATAGCATCTATTATGTTCATTGGATTGGGATGATTTCACATTGTTCACTTTGCAATGATCCATTAGTTAATCAACAATGTGTCAACTTGGGCTAACCCACTATTGAAATTAAGAGAGATATGACCATGGTTTTAAATGTTTTCAATAAACAACCATACATGTAAAATCATGATTAGTGTTTATCTATTATTGACCAGAGGTTTGTATATAATCATATTTAATATTGAAATGATAAATCATACAAATACATCACTAAAAAAATTAAAAAGTTCAAGTGCAATGATAAACCACCCCCTTTAATCCCGTATTTTAATCAATAAAGTACCCCCTTAATTTATATGAAAAATATAATAATGATTAAGGGTTGGATGTGTTTTTAGAATACAACAGATTCAGCTTCTAGAAATGATATGAATTTTAAGGTCTGTCTTTCAATAATCCATGGTACTATATCCTTCATTTCGGCTCCCCCTCCAAGTGTACTCTGCCTTTGGTTTTCCTTGTTGAAATATAACCATCAGATGATGTTAAAGATATTCATATTGATAATCTCCCATTTGGAACACTTAATGTAATTAGAAATATAATGAATAATGATTCTAACTTTTAATTCACCACTTTTTTCATTCTGTTTTCATTTTGAAAATGACCATCATCTTTAATTCACTACTATGTAAGAACACATGTATAACAAAAGTATAATGGAATAATATGGAATCTATTTGATTTATCAATGTGAACAGTAAGTATGGGATGGCATTCCCATGATAGTTTCTCTATTTTACCTACTTTTTACACTTTTACATCTGATCATAAATTCATGTTGTTCTTGTGTGTATTTATATACATTTCCTACATATTTGTGGGTGAGCCAGCTATCTTTATGTGCTTTTAAGGAACCCAAATCTCCTAATGAAATATTCATTCTATTAATAAATTCTTCTAGAGATGGAATATGTTCCTTACATGTTTTAACAGTGCGACCAAATTCCATTCACCTCCATCATAGGACATGTGAGACACTTGGGTAGTCATGTGTTGAAAACCACTCGTTATAATCCTAATTTTTCATGTAGAATGATCTATTTCCCATTTTCCATATATTTTTCTATTACTTCATATTAATATCTTTTTAGTTATCTTGAAACTTTCAATATATATATCCAAATAAATAAACAGTCAATCTTTACATTTTTTGGCTTGAAGATTCCTTATGGATTCTTCTATATTTTCCTGTTACCATTGTTAGGATACTTATATTCAATCAATCCAATATTCTCATGGATTGATTTTATTTTTATGTTTAGATTGATTCCATTCATTTTCATGGGATGTTTGCCATAATCTGTTGTATGACCTTTCTTCCCACATTAGAATCATATTTTTATTATTGAGAAAACATTGTTGGAAGACATCAGAAACTCAGTCTGGGGAATATTTTATTTCCCAATTTTATTTAATTCAGTGTTTTTTATATTTACAATGGAAGACTTTTCAAAGCTATTTTCCGTTATTCTACCTTTTTTGGGTCTATAATTTTTATCACTATATGAATGGGTAATGATAGGACTAAACTATCACTCATCTTAACTATGACTACTTTTGTTACATTTATCATAGAAGTCTTTAATATATTCAAATCTTTTCCTGATAGAGATACTCTTCTTCATCTTTTTTTTCTTCCATTTCTTTAAAAAATGCATCATTTCTTCACATATTCATACCTTGAATGTTTTCATTCCATAATTTTCATATTCTTACATATTATTCTCACAATCGTTGTATTGATGCCTAAACATTCAACAATAACAACAGTGGAAAATAAATATCTTTCCATTTCTTGTAGTATTTATCTTGCTTGATTCAGTGCATTCTTGTTTCTGTAATTTTATTTCATTATTTAGAGAATCTATTTGATAGATTTTCTTATTAATCATCCTAGTATCCATCTTTGAAATGTTGATGGATGTAATAACATTTAGATCAACCCATATCTTCCCAGCTTTTAGTTATTATCACTTATGTGTAGATGCAACTGTATTAGTAGAAATAGAAACTAATGGATTATTGGATACCTTCTTCTTAGAGGATGTTTTCATTGGAGTGTATGATGATTCGATATTCCTACAAGAATCATATCATTAAATGAAAATTTTAGTTTCAATATCACTTATTTCATCTGTTTGGGAATGTCACGACCCGCCTTCCCCAAAAGGCGAGAAGGGACATCATATTTCCAGACCCTTCCTTTAATAATTTTAAGTTGAGATAATGACACCCCTGAGAACCACCTTCAATATGTCCCGGAGTGCCGACTAGGACTGTAATGACCCAAAGTATTTCAATGGAAAATTACCTTCTTATATTTATGTCATAAAAACACAAAATAATGAACTACTAAGTGATAAGTGACCTTTAAATATAATTTTGTCACCCCCTATGTTTGGAATTTTAAAAATCCAATATACACGGTTGTGTTCAAGATAGTTTTTGGAGTCTAATGAATCAAAAATAATTTTTGGTAAATAGTAACCTACCCTTATGAATAGTAACCTACCCTTATGAATAGTAATATGACCCTTATGAATAGTAAATAAGAGAAACATTACCTATGAATAATAAAATAAAATTTAGAAATCATAGAAAGTGATAATTTGACCTTAGTAAATGTTTTTGGTATTTTATATGTCATAAGTAATTAATTATAACTAATAAATTAATATAAAAGAATATTTATTTCCATGAAATGTGTTCATAAATTATTTAATCAATGACTAATAGTTTTTAGATAATTTTATAAGACGCTACGTAATTTTTGAAGGAACGATAAATCAGTTTTAATTTTAAAAACTATTTTTTAAAAGTAAATTATGATTTTAATTAAATATTAAATTAATAATATTTAGAAAATAATTTTTGAAATATGGAATTCATTTTTGGATTATACACTTCCAAAAATGGTTGGGGTAATATTTTGGGATTTTTCTGAGAAACATGAATTTTTGGTGAATAATAGAATACATTAATTTGCCATATAAATACATTTTAATTAAAACCCACTATTCCTGACATAAAAAGTGATTTTTGCTCAAAAATCACGAACTATCATTCCTTATTTACTATTTTTGGTCATCCAATATTCACTATTACTTGTATTAGGTGAAATTAATAAACTAATCAATTTTATATTAAAGAAACCCCTCTCCCCTCCACTATAAAATCCACCCTTCAGTCACTCGTTTCCTCACACCTCTCAACCTCCAAGACATATATAAAATCGTCCCAAACACCTTCCCTCTCCCCTCCCCCACGTCCGAGAGCTTCTGGTCTCATCAAAAGACCAAGATTAGGCCCTTAAGGAGGTTCTCAAGAGGAGGATTCTAATGGTAATTTCTATCCCTCTTCTCCTTTAATTTCATTTCAAGTTCAAGTTCATTTCTTGATCTCTCCCTACCTATCATCATCCAAATTGTTTTGTAACTAAATTATTATATATATAATGTAATCGTATGATTCTAATGGTATATTATATCACCCCACACCCTTTCCCTCTTTCTTTTATTTTATTAAAGAGAACATTGTTCATGAGGTGTTAAATTTATCACCTTCAAAAATGACATGTTCTCTTATTCCATTTCTAACATAAAATGTGGTCATAAAACCATTTTTATGGTTTATCCAGAATATTTTATATGTATTATCTTATATTATAAGTTCTGGTAATAACCTATGGCTAGATTACTAAGTGAAAAGTTAAATCAAGTTCGTTGTGATCAAAAAACCGCTCAAATTAACCCAAATAATCATCATTTAATTCTTATCTAATGAATCATCCACATGGATCTAATAAAAATCATTATAAAATAATCCATGATTCTGTTATATCCTTAATAACAAGTAATATCATTTCTAGATGTTTCCTCATGATCTACCCAAACATCAATTTAAGAATACAAGTATACCGCTCAAGAAAACCATGAAAACAAACATCCCCAATCAATGTTTTTAAACTCTATAAGTCATCCAAAGGAAGATAATATGATATAATGAAACCAGAATGAACCATATTATTGTATAAAAGGTTCTATAATTTCTAATTAATGAATATAATGTCATTATATAGGTCATTAAAGAGAAGGAGGCATTCGAGTACAAGGTAAGGGGAAATCTCGAACCCAATTTTCTTCCATTGGGTTCTCCCACTTTCACTCCATTTTTGATATGGTTACTCCTCAAAGATCATTTTTTCATCACTTACATTTCTTTTATGGGATATAATTTTTTTTCACTAGTTTTAATGTCCATAAAAATGTTTTCCAAAAGAACTCTTCTTTCAAGATCTCACCTTTTACCTCTCATTCAAGGTTGATGGTTATTGTATCAAGTATGTTGTTCCCTCTCTCTTTTGGGAACCCAAAGTTTATGAATGTTTTATTATGAGATGAAACCCATTCCATTCCATGGGTTATTTATGTACATGTTTTATATGTGTTCTATGTGGAAAGCATGATAATGATAATGTTATGATGTGACGGGTGCGTCCGGAATTATATAGTGTAATATGAATGTTTAAATGGGAGGGGCGCACCTGAAATTACATAGCTCTCCAATGCATTGGGTAAAGTGATAAATCTAATTATTAAATGTGAAATTATGTGTGAAAAAGATTCTAGCTTGTTTCGCAAATATGTGTGGAAGTAAACCACTAAGACATGATGTTTCATTTTTATGCATTCCCATTTTTCAAGTGTTTTAATTATGCTCCTCTCATGTTCATGATCATTTTCCTATTTCATTATTAAGATAATCCCATGATATATTGTTCTTATCTATCCTCTTACTGGGATATTAGATCACTCCTTTTTATGTATATTCTCAGGTGGCTACATGTACTAAGGAGAGGACAATTGCCACTAAGAAGCTAGTGAAGAAGAAATTAAATAAATGTTTATGGTTGATGTTGTATTTGTTATGTGTAGTCCTAGTTTTCCCAAGACACTAAATCATTGTATCCTCTATTTGGAATACTATTATGTTGTTTAACTTTGAAATTATGTAATAGTAATTAAAGAAAAGGCTGGGTTTCTATATTTGTTATTAGTGTAAATGTTTAGTTAATTTGAGAACTGGGATTAAGAAACCCTAGAGAGAACCTCTAGCATGATAACAAGTAAAAATATGTACACAAGAATATTTACCTAGGGATCCCATATGTTATGTTTTTGGTATAATTGTTTAAATGTATATGTTATTCATGACTTTTTTATTTATTATTTGTTCTAACCATTTCTATTTTAGAAAATGGTGGGAACCATGGGAAATCAGGACAACAACTCTTGCGAGGGCCAATGCAACGATTGCCCGAACGACATCCCCAATGATTTTGGAGGTGGAGTTCAAAACATCATGGAGATGATTTCCCAATTATCTCGGGTTATGAATAACAACCATAATAATGCGGAACGTTCTCCTTCACCAAAGAGGGAGAAACTAGCTATTTAATGTTTTATGCGGCAACAACCACCGACATTTTGTGGATCTTCCGATCCACTAGTTGCAGAACAGTGGGTCAACTCCATGGAGATGTTCATTACTATTTTTCACTATTCCGAAATGGAGAAGGTGACTCTAGAAGTTTATCGTCTAGATGGAGCAGCTGATCAATGGTGGGCATTTATTAAGAACACCATGCCAAGGGAGGAAATGGAAGAGATTGAATGGGAAGACTTTAAGATAATGTTTCTTAATAAGTATTTCCCACGGACTCTTCAAATGAAGATGGATTGAGAATTCATAGAGCTGAAGAAAAAAGAAGGAGAATCTGTCACAACCTATGAATCAAATTTAACAAGGATTTTCAGTTACGCTTCGGGTTTTGTTATCAACAATGATAGCCAAATTGATAGATTCATTAGTGGACCAAAACCACACATTCGAACGGCTCTTGAAATTCGAGACATTGGGAGTTATGAATATGTTGTTCAGTATGCTCTCAAAGTGGAGATGGAATTTGCAGAATGGTCCCACAGCTATGTTGATAAGAAACAAAAGATGGAGTTTCAAGCTGGTGGATCTAGTGACAAAGGTGGGAATAAAAATCAACGACCCACATGCCAAAAATTTTGGAAGTTGCACCATAGTAACTACCTCAAAGGTATGGGGAAATGTTTTATGTGTGGGAAGGATGGAAACCAAGCTCATGTGTGTAGAAAGACATGAAAAAGAAGGATAATGTAGCCGATGTATGGATAGAACCACACATGGTTTAATCCTACAACTGTAGGGAGTTAGGTCACTATTCAAACTAGTGCACTAATCCTCAAGCACTCGAGAGTAATCAGTGCCAACAACCACCAAATACAAAGGAACAAGGGATGGATTATTCCATCACTTCTTCAGAGGAGGTACATGATAATGAAGTCATACAAGGAACACTTCCTATTCATTCTAAAATGGAAAAAGAATTATTTGATTCCGGTTCTATGCATTCCTTTATAACTTGCATGTTTTCTAGAACAATAGAATCGAACCCTGAATCCTTGAAGTAATGATCTCTATAAAAATACCAAGTGATGAAATCATTGAAACCCAAGTGTTTGACTCTTATCCTATTGACATATGTGGGTAGATTCTTCTGGGAAATCATGTAATACTTCCCTTGGTGGAATTCAATGCTATAATGGGAATGGATTGGCTCTCATTATATAGAGCACATATCAACTGTCATGGAAAGGAAATATATTTTCATATATCTGAACCATCCCATGCTCCTTTACAAATGCAAGGAAGATCATGAATATCCTTTTAAAAATCATTCAATGGTGTTGGTGTTGATTTCCTATGAAGAAGAATACCTCTCCCAAATGGTTGAGTCGAAGGAAAGTGCCAACCTTTTGGTAATGCCCATCGTGAGGGAATACGGTGATGTATTTCCCGAAGAGTTTCCCAGAATTCCCCTGGACCGGGAGGTAGAGTTCTCAAATGAACTCATACCCAGAGCTACTCCTATCTCGAAGTGCCCCTATAGGATGGCTCCTATTAAACTAGAGGAGTTAAAGAAGCTGCTGTAATAGCATCTAGACAAAGGGTTCATACGCCCTAGTGCATCACCTTGGGGTGCGACAGTGATCTTTGTAAAGAAGAAGGATGGAACCATGTGGTTGTGTATCAATTATAGGGAACTCAACAAGATCACCATAAAGAACAAGTATCCTCTCCCAAGTATTGATGACTTGTTCAACCAGTTAAGAGGAGCTCAATACTTCTAAAAGGTGGATCTTCCTTCTGGATATCGTCATATAAAGGTAAAGAAGGAAGATATTTATAAGGTTGCCTTCCATACAAGGTATGGGAACTATGAGTTTTTGGTCATGCCCTTCAGACTTAATAATTCCCCTACAATCTTCATTGATTTGATGAATTGAGTTTTTAGGCATTACCTTGAAAAATTTGTGGTAGTGTTTATCAATGATATTCTCATCTAATACAAGAGAAAGGAGGAACATGAAGAACATATAAGACTTGTGTTGACAACATTGAGAAAGGAGAAGTTGTACGCCAAGTTCAGCAAGTGTGACTTTTGGATGAATCATGTAACGTTCTTGGGACATGTTATCATAAGCGAGGGAATTTCTGTAGACCCTTCAATGAAAAATGTGATTGAGGAATGGCCCAAGCCCTCTAGTGTCATAGAAATCCATAGTTTTCATGGATTAGCTGGGTACTATCAATGTTTTGTGAGAAACTTCTCATGATTGTCAAGCCCGCCAACTTAGTTAACAATGAAAGGGGTAAAGTATGTCTGGACGGAAGAATGTGAGGGAAGTTTCATGGAACTAAAGAGAAGTCTGATCACTGCACCTGCACTCACACTACCGAAAAGTGGAGAATGTTTTGTGGTATACAGTGATGCTTCAATGAAAGGTGTGGGTTGTGTACTCATGCAATATGATAATGTGATAGCCTAAACCTCATGGAAGTTGAAGATCCATGAGCAAAACTACCCGATGCATGATCTAGAGCAAGCAGCTGTGATTTTTTCCTTGAAAATCCGGCAGCACTACCTTTATGGAGAGAAGTGTCACATATACACTGACCACAATAGCATAAAGTATATATTCACACAAAAGGAGCTTAACAAGCATCAAAGGAGATGGTTAGATCTAATCAAGGATTACGATTTCTCTATTCACTATCATCCTGTAAAGGCGAAAAAGGTAGCTGATGCTCTAGGTAGAAAAGAACCAACTACTCTATCCATGTTGAGGATTGAGAAAAACCCTATCTTCTTGGATTTGCAAAAGATGGATTTTGAAATCATAATGGCAGGGTATACATCCTACCTTGCCCAAATGATTTCACAACCATACATCTAAGAGAAGATTAAGTAAGCACAAAGAGATGATGCGGAGATACAAAAGAGGGTGAATGAAGTATAGGAAGGGAAGCTGCAAGAGTTCAATATCGACGATGATGGTGTGATTCGGTTTGGAATGGGACTTTGTGTACCTTCGTCTCCCGGGATAAAGAAGGATCTATTGGATAATTCACATAGGTAAAATTTCTCTATCCATCCTGGAAGTACCAAGATGTATCGTGATCTCCAAGAGCACATCTGGTGGGATAACATGAGGAAGGAGATTGTGGAATATATATCAAGGTGCTTGGTATGCCAGCATGTTAAATCTAAGCGAAAAAAGTACAATGGTATGATGCAGCCATTGCCTATACCCATGAGGAAATTGGAAAATGTTACTATGTACATTATCATGGGTCTCCCAAAGACGTCAAAGGGAAATAATACGATATGGGTTGTGGTTGATCGACTCACCAAGACCGCCCATTTTATCGCTATTCTGGAAGACCTCTCACTTGAACAACATTCAAGGATATATGTGAAGGATTTAGTGATATTGAATGGTGTTTCACTCTCAATTCTCTCTGACCGTGATCCATGATTCACATCTATGTTCTGGAGGAGCCTTCAATATGCTTTGAGTACTGAATTAAATTTCAGCATGGCCTATCACCCCCAAACTAATGGCCAGTCTGAAAAGACTATTCAGACACTTGATGATATGCTAAGAGCATACCCTATTGAATTCAAAGGTGGTTGGGATCAGAATATCCAGTTGGTTGAGTTCTCATACAACAATAGCTTCCACTCGAGTATTCAGATGGCTCCGTATGAAGCTCTTTATGGGAAGCGATGTAGAACTCCAACCTGTTGGGATAAAGATGGAGAATGAATGCTACTTGGTCCCGATCTTGTTCAAGAGATCACATAGGAGGTTCAAGTCATCCAAAAACACATCAATACTACTCAAAGATGGAAAAAGAGCTATGCTGACAACCATCGAAGGGACTTGGAGTTCGACGTTGGAGATAAAGTCTTCCTTTAAATATCTCCATGGAAGAGAGTCATGAGATTTGGGAAGAAAGGGAAGCTAGGCCCAAGGTACACTGGCCCCTTTGATATCCGTGATCATATAGGAGCCATGGCCTATCGTCTAGAACTTCCACCTAATATGGGTCAAGTTCATGATGGGTTTCATGTATCACTACTGAGGAAGTACATACCAAACATCTCACATGTACTAAACTCAAAGGTGGTACAGCTAGAAGATGATCTCTCCTATGAGGAGTAGCAGGTAAAAATTTTGGACCAAAGTGATAAGGTTCAACACAACAATACAAACCACCTAGTCAAAGTGTTGTGGAGGAACCATACGTTTGAGGAAGCAACTTGGGAACCATAAGAGGAAATGAAGGAGAAGTACCCTCACCTGTTTGTATAAAGTGAAATTTCTGGGGAGAATTTTCTTAAGGGGGGAAGAATGTAACGACCCAAAGTATTTCAATTGAAAATCCCCTTATTATATTTATGCCATAAAAACATAAAATAATGAACTACTAAGTGATAAGTGACCTTTTATATAATTTTGTCACCACTATGTTTGGAATTTTAAAAATCAGACATACACGGTTGTGTTCAAGATAGTTTTTGGAGTTTAATGAAACAAAAATAATTGTTGAAGAATAGTAACCTACCCTTTTGAATAGTAACCTACCCTTATGAATAGTAATATGACCCTTATGAATAGTAAATAAGAGTAACTTTACATATGAATAATAAAATAAAATTTAGACATCATAGAAAGTCATTATTTGACCTTAGTAAACGTTTTTGGTACTTTCTAAGTCATAAATAAATAATAATTATTAATTAATTAATTTAAAAGAATATTTATTTCCCTGAAATGTATTCATAAATTATTGAATCAATGTCTAATAGTTTTTAGATAATTTTATAAGACCCTAGGTAATTTTTTAAAGAACTATAAAATAAGTTTAAATTTTAAAATTTATTTTAATTAAATTGTGATTTTAATTAAATATTAAATTAATAACATTTAGAAAATTATTTTTGAAAAATGGAATTCATTTTTGGATTCTACACGTCGAATTTTTTTTGGGATTTCTCTAAGAAACTAGAATTTTTGGTGAATAGTAGAATACATTAATTTACCATATAAATATATTTTAATTAAAACCCACTATTCCGGACATCACAAGTGATGTAAGCACCAAATTCCCAAACTCACATGCCTTATTTACTATTCTTGGTCATCCAATACTCACTAGTCCTTGTATTAGGAGAAATTAATAAACTAATCAATTTTATATTTAGGAAAACCCTCTCCCCTCAATTATAAAAGCCACCCTTCACTCCCTCTTTTCCTCAAACCTCTCAAGCTCCACGACATCTCTAAAATCTTCCCAAACACCTTCCCTATCCCCTCCCCCACGTCCATGTGATTCTGGTCTCATCAAAAGACCATGATTAGGCCCTTAAGGAGGTTCTCAAGAGGAGGATTATAAAGGTAATTTCTCTCCCTCTTCTCCTTTAATTTCCTTCCATGTTCAAGTTCCTTTCTTGATCTCTTCCTACCTATATTCATCCAAATTGTTTTTTAACTCTAGTATTATACATATACTATAATATTATGATTCTAATGGTATATTATATCACCCCACACCCTTTCCCTCTTCCTTCTATTTTATTAAAGAGAACGTTGTTCATGAGCTGTTAAATTTATCACCTTTAAAAACAACGTGTTCTCTTCTTCCATTTCTACCTTCAAATCTGGTCATGAAACAATTTTTATGGTTGAACCAGAATATTTTATATTTATTATTTTCTAATTTATGTTCTGGAAATATCCTATGGCCATATTACTAAGTGAAAAGTTAAAACAAGTTCGTTGTGATCCAGAAACCGCACAAATTATCCTAAATAATCATCATCTAATTCTTATCTAATGAATCATCCACAAGGATCTAATATAACTCATTATCAAATAATTCAAGATTCTATAATATAATTAATAACATTTAATATCAGTTCTGGATGTTTACCCATGATCTACAAAAATATCAATTTAAGAATACTAGTGGACCGCTAAGGAAAACCATGAAAACAAACATCCCCATTCAATGTTTTTTAAACTCTATAAGTCATCCAAAGGAACATAATATGAAATAATGAAAACATAATGGACCCTATTAATGTATAAAAGGTTCTGTAATTTCTAATTAATGAATATAATGTCATTATACAGGACATTAATGAGAAGGAGGCATTCGAGTACAAGGTAAGGGGAAATATCGAACCCAATTTTCTTCCTTCGGGTCCTCCCTCTTTCACTCCATTTTTTATATGGTTACTCCTCAAAGATCATTTGTTCATAAATTACGTTAATTTTTTGGAATATAAATTTTTTTCATGGGTTTTTATGTCCATCAAAATGTTTTCCAAAAGAACTCTTCTTTCATGATCTCACCTTTTACCTCTCATTCAAGGTTGATGGTTCTTGTATCAAGTATGTTGTTCCCTCTCTCTTTTGGGAACCCAAAGCTTATGAATGTTTTATTATGAGATGAAACCCATTCCATTCCATGGTTTATTTATGTACATGTTTGATATGTGTTCTATTTGGCAAGCATGATAATGATAATTTTATGATGTGATGGGTGTGCACTGAATTATATAGCGCAATATGAATGTTTAAATGTGACGGGTGTGACCAGAATTATATAGAACTCCAATGAATTGGGTAAATTGATTAATCTCATGATTAAATGTGAAATTATGTGTGAACAAGATGCTAGCTTGGTTCACAAATATGTGTGGTAGTTAACCACTAAGACATGATGTTTAATTTTTATGTATTTCCACATTTCAAGTCTTTTATTTGTGCTCCTCTCATGTTCATGATCATTTTCCTATGTCACGATTATGCTCAACCCATGATATATTGTTCTTATCTATCCTCCTACTGGGATTTTAGCTCACCCCTTTTGATGTTTATCCTTAGGTGGATACATGTACTAAGGAGATGACATGTGCCACTATGAATCTTGTGAATAAGAAAATAAATAAATGTTTATGGTTGATGTTTTATTTGTTATGTGTAGTTCTAGTTTTCCCAAGACACTAAACCTTTGGATCCTCTATGTGGAATATTATTATGTTGATTATCTTTGAAATGATGTAATCGTGATGAGAGAAAAGGTCGGGTCTCTATAAGAACCAAGGCTACAGAATCACACAGAATATGGAAGGAATTACCCTTTTTATTTTAATAGGATCATGAGATAAGATAGTAAATCACATGAAACAAAAAAAGCTGAAGGAAAACGTAAATCACAATGTAATCCATTCCAATATGCATTTTCAAAAGTAAAAATACAAGTCACAAGAACTCGAAAATGTAAAGTACCAAGAAAAGGAAAAATGAAATAGCAACTCCCCCACCATCCGAGCTAGTACGGTCGCACACGATCCTTGAAGTCGTCCTGGAAACCTAAAATCAGTTTTATATATGTTGGGTTAGCATACGAGTATACTCAGCAGGGAAAACAAAAGACTCTCGATAACATGTGGGGATGCTTCCTAATGCCCCGTGAAAAAGAATATAACCAAACCACCTGGCAAAGAAAACTATCCAACCAAGCCTCACCAAGGCAAACTACTCAAATAAAACAAGTGAAGTAATATATAGTAATAGAAGATCAATATTCAGGTACCCCACACTACATTCCCACTTGTTATTGAAGACATCCTACGCATCGAACCAATCCATCTATTCTCACCGCAGTCACATTTACACACCCCTCCCGCACACACCTAGTCTACAACCACCATTACCTCCCACATAAACCTAGGCCACTACCACACATCCTGCCTACAAATACCTAAGACACTACCACCACACGTAACCATGCCAGCAAAAACTAGGGCTCTAATAACCACTGCCATGACCAAAGACACCTCGGCCTCATCCCAAAGACTCTTGGGAAACATCCTTCCCACACACACATGGGTTGACCACCACTACTACCCTTCCCAAATAATCATGGGCTATAAAGGACCTTAGGCCATCACAACCTGCCCGAAGAGTCTTGGGCTATTCGGGAAAGCGGGCAGAAAAATTACTAATAACCGGCCACTCAGAAGAGTGTTGGTAAAAACACCCTCCCCCATGAAATTGGGGTCTTCACCACAATGTGATCAACTTGGGTGGGGTGTGAATAAGAAACATAAAAACTATAGATATATGTATAGTTAACAAGAACTTATCCCAACCAAGTGTTCCAAAACCTAAGCACAAACACCCTCATTACTATTCTTTCATAAAAGAACAACACATCACTCACATCCAAGACACAACTCATTCCCAAAACCAATTTCCAATTTTATCCATTCACGTTTTCACGTTCATATGATCCCATTAGGTGGATTCTACACTACTGGGCATCTAATAGGCATAACCGCAAGCTAGGGAAATAGAAACAACCAAACATCAATTTAATAATTCACACCAGGTTATCTTGTAATGTCACACCAACAAAGGGATCAAGTAAGATCCCACAAATTACTGGAACCAATGAATGCCTCGATATATATCCCCCTATGTCTCCCAAACCACAACCAACAATTGTACAACAACAGGTGATCCCATCCCCATCCATGACACCTCTTAATCACCAAGCAGATCAAAACTCCTAATACCAAAATGGAGTAGGAAAATTCCATGTTCAAGCACATCATTCATTAGGTTCTTCTTTATTTTTGATAACCAGGGTGGTAACACATGGATTATTGTTTTAATGAACATCCATTTAAACCAAATGAGTTTAGGTGAATGACAAATTTCCATGTTATAGTTATTTATTCATCACCATAGACAATGGATTATTAAGATGCAAGGGAAGACCACCAACAGCCATGATTTTCAGTGAGAATAAGCCCATAAAGTTCACAACACATATCAACATAAATGAAAACAACAGAACATCGATCACAAAGCTTCATTATTTAATGGTCTGTTAATTATCTTAATTTTGTTTTGTTAAATCATTCCCCATAGAAACAATAGCATTCCCACCCCGCATGATACACAGTAAAAAGAGACGAAAAAAAACCTACCTGGTTGATCAAGGATCTAAGTTATTCTCTACGCGCCAAGAACTGGGGATGCACAACTTGTTGGGGAGGAACGTCGGGGACTCTAAGGGTGAGGAGAAAAGCTTTGGTATAGGCACACCACTTTCCTTGGAAAGTGGGCCTCCAAATACATTGGGAAGAAAAGGAGGCCGGCCAAAAAGAAATAAGAAGATGAAGAAATTCATGTGTGATATATAGATAAGATCCCGTTGTGATGGGATATGGGGATTTTAACATCTTTAAAGTCAGATCGTGGTTCCCCTTGCGGTTGGGTGGTTACACACGACATGAATAATTTTTATTTAATAACTATCATCGGGAAAAGGTGGTAACAACTATTATTTTAAAGGATTTTATATAAATGGAGGGGCACGATATGTGGACACATAGCTGGGTCCTTTGAGGGTCTCCCCACCCTTAGAAATTTAAGCATTGATTAAGGTCTTAAAAATGGCCTTGAACCACTCCCAAAAAAAGTAGAGAGGGGACTAAAAGTGGTTTTACTAGAGGAACTAATGATGAAAAACTAGACAAAGTCGGGTGGCACTGATCATGCCACACACCGATTGGTCACACAAATCGGCCAAAACGATCAGTCGAACTAGTCGGTGACACACCGATCGTGCCACACACCGATTGGTCACACCGATTGGTCGCACCGATTAGTGAGGCACTGATCTGTGACACAATGATCATGTCACACCTGTCGGTGGGGCACTGATCGTGTCACACCGATCGGGTGCACACCGATCAGTCGCATGTCGATCGGTTGTATGATGATCGGTCACACCCACCAATACACCACCCTTAGGATCCAAATTTTGGCAAAGTGATGGACCGTGAGGATTTGGGCCATCACATTAGATACCTCTCATACTATTCTCTCCCTCAAGAATCAAACCAAACCAGAAGAGAAGAGGGGGGGGGGGTCTGAACAACCTCCTCGAAAGATAACTCTCAGTAATGAACCTCATCGACATCGAGAAATACCTCTACCTCATGTAACCATGCAACATTAATGGGAGTCAAGATGTCCAGTCATATGGGTTATGGAGTTTCTTCCACCATGTCAAGATACTATCTTCTTTGTGCAGCACTAAATCACCCGCATGGGTTTAGTCACATCCTCCTTAATGTTTCCTAATTTGGGATCGGGTCCACCCTTCTCCACAGTTAGTAAATTTCAGAACACTCCGTAGGTAGGAAAAAAATCTCATAAAATAACAGTTTCAGCACTACATCATGACAAGTACATATCAAAACAGAACAAAACTCAAAACAGCTCTAGGTATTGGACACGCATTTGTGTCTCCCATTACAAGGTACATTCCTCGAGCCCCCGATGGCTCCACAAGACACGAACCATAGGAATGGTCTGTCCAAAGAGCACCTTCTCCTCAGGATCCTTAATCCTCAGTAGACATTCCAAAAAAGTTGTGTCGTACTCAATATCAAGCTTCCCCTAGTCAAGGACATTTGAAATGTCGTGTAGATACCGTCAGAGTTGGGACACATGGATGAAATCATGTTTTCTCAGCAATGTCGATTGTAGCGCTAGCTGATAATCCGCTTCTCTAATCCACCGCAACACTTCAAATGGTCCGATAAACCATATAGAAAGCTTACTCCCCATACTGAACCTCTATTATCCAAAAAGAGGGGAGACCATCAAGAATACGTGGTCCCCGACCTAAAAATCCAAGGGTCTCCTCCTACTATCATCATATGAATTCTACTGGTCCTGATCCACCTTCATCCTCTACCATATATGATAAACCTTCCCCTCCATGCTCTACACCACATTCGGTCGTAGAACCCCTATTTCCCCAACCTCGTTCCAGCACACGGGTGAGCGACATGGATTTCTGTACAAGGATTCTAGCGATGCCATTCTAATTGTAGAGTGATAGTTATTGTTATAGGAAAACTCTACCAGAGGAAAGTCTCGCACCCACGATCCCCTAAAATCTAGAATACATGCTCATTGCATATCCTCCAACATCTAGATGGTGCACTCTCTCTATCTATCTGTCTGGGGATGGAAAGGTATGTTATGATGTAGCTGGCTGCCAAACGCATGTTGTAATCCCCTCCAGACTCATGAGGTAAACCATGAAACCCTATCAATGACTATAAACCTTGGAACTCCATGAGAACACACCACCTCATCCATATACCTCTTTGCTAAGTCATCCATTGCACTGGACTACTTGATCTCCAGAAAGTGAGATGATATTGTCAACCAGTCCACCACTACCCAGAGAGCATTGCAGTCTCCTTGAACCTTGGGTAGCCGTGTGATGAAATCCATTGAGATGTCACCCCACATCCACTCAGGGACATCTAAAGGTTGTAAAATAATTCTAGGAACATGATGTTCATCCTTCACCTGCTGACACACTAGGCACCTGGCCACGAACTCTCCCACCTCCCTCTTTACATCGGGCCACCAGAACTGACCCTTCAAGCCCCGGTATTTCTCAGAAACTCCTGGGTGCACTGCTAGGGGTGAGTTGTGGAACTCACCAAGAACCCCCTCACGCATAACCTCTAGAAAAAAAAGAACCTACTCAGAGAAGCATCTGATTCTGACTATCCTCCGTCCACCCTTCCAGTGCATCGCCTTGGTTAACCCGGTCATGCATCACTTCACTCTCTATGTATCCCCACTAAGACTCCTCCACCAACTGTATTATTGAAGACTACACTATCATATGGTAAAGGAAAACTCTACCATCATCCATCCTTGCATCCAGGTGCAGGGAAGATAGCTCCTCCAACATCATCCAATAATCTACAGGCTCTCGAACCGCATCATTCTGCGATTTCCTACTCAAGGAATCAACCGCCACATTTCACATTCCCGAGGTGTAGGAAATCACAATGTCGTAGTCCTGAAGGGACTCCATCCACCTTCGCTACCATATGTTCATGTCCTGCTGGGAGAAGATATACGTCATGATTTTGTGATCGGTGAAGACCATGAAGCATTCACCAATGAGGCAATGCCTCCATAAATTTAGTGCAAACACGTCCACTGTAAGCTCCAGATCATGGGTGGCATAGTTACGGTCATGGGGACTTAACTGTCTAGACCTATAAGAGATCACCCCTTGTTGTTGCATTAGCACACACCTAAGGCCTTGTCCTATTGCATCGCAGAACACCTCATACTCTTCCCCTTCATCTAGAAACATCAGCACTGGGGCACTGACCAACTTCTCCTTTCGATTGTGGAAGGCTACTTCGCACTACCCATTCCACATGAAAGCCTGGTCCTTCTTGGTCAAAGCTATCAATAGTGCTGCAACTCAGGAGATGTTGGGCACGAACCTCTGATAGTAACCTACCAGAACTAGGAAACTATGGAATTCTATCATGCACTTGGGTGATAACCATGAAACAACCGCCTCGTCCTTCAATTGGTCCACTGCTATCCCCTTCTCAGACACTACGTGACCAAGGAAATTCACTTCTCGTGTCCAGAACATGCCCTTGGACAATTTCCCATAGAGATGGTTCCATCAGAGGAATTCTAAAACCGTTCTTAGGTGATCTGGGTGATCATCCATTGATTTTGAGTAGATCAAGATGTCGTCAAAAAACACGAATACTAACAGATCCCAGTATTCTTGGAAGATGGAGTTAATGAGTCACATGAACACAGATGGAGCATTTGTAATGCCAAATGACATGACCACAAACTCAAAGTTCCCATATCTACACCTGAATGTAGTCCTGAAAATATCATTGTCCTTCACCATCACTTCATTATATCCAAACCACATATTGATCTTCAAGAACCAACCTTCCCCCCTCAGCTGATCAAATAGATCATCTATCCTAGGGAGAGGGTAGAGATTCATGACCGTAACTTGATTTAGCCTCCGGTAATCTATACACAGTCTTAGACCACCATCTTCCTTCTTCCCAAACATGAAAAGAGCATCCCACTGTGACGCACTTGACTGAACAAAACCCTTCTTCATTAGATAATCAATCTGGATCTGCAACTCCCACAACTCAAAAGGTGCCATTCGGAAGGGAGCCATCAAAATCGGATGGGCACCATGTTGAAAGTCTATCCCGAAATCAACATCTCATCGAGGGGGTAGAGTCACCACATCTTCAGGGAAGATGACCATGAACTCGCTGATGATCCCTGAGACTTCCACCATCTCTGCATCCACCGACTCAACTGATAGTTTAACTAACTAGGAACGGAGGGGCTCTTCTCACATACTTCTATTCTGGTGACCCTGCTCGCCGGTGAAAGTTACACGTTGACCACCCAAATCTGAAAAGATGACCCCTCCATAGTTGCATTAAATGACTGCACATATAGAGAGAAACCATTAAATTCCTTGGATGATATCATATGGATGTATCTGCAACAATAGAAGATCCCTGATACACTGATGTGGCCCAATAATCAGCCTACAACCTGAGTAATCATATGATAAGTAGGTAAGACCTCTAACTGGCGTGCTCAACACAAGGGGAGTTGAAAGTCCTTTGATGTCTAATCCCAGGGAACATGATAGACTGGGTGTAATAAAGGAGTGTGAAGATCTTGTATCTAACAAGGAATATGAAGAGGTACTAAACTGGTTGATCGTACATTGAATGACTTATAGCCTTCCTGGAACTGCTGCCCCCATGGAATGCACTTGCCCACTCCCAGCTCTTCTACCTCTCGAATGTTGGCCTCCCACATGACCATGACCCAGTCGATGTCCTATAGGAGTGCCATGTGGTCGGCCTCCTCATGCAACGTCCGCCCTTGGAGGGCTCGTTGTTCATACTGCTGCTGAATGGGCCTGGCTGGAATCTACTGTGGCTGGGGCTGGTGCTACACTGGCCCACCATAACTGTACTGCACTCTATATGGGCACGGATTCCGAAGGTTCCCATGGCTCCCACAAATGAAGCACATCGGTCTTGGGCTTGAAAGTAAAGGGCTGGGACTAGGGGATCAGAACTGGAACTGTTGAGGCCTGCTTCCTGCTAGTCGAAACCTAGAGGGTCCTGATGCTGGAGTCCTGCTGATGATGACCTTCCCCATCGATGAGACCAACATGATACCCTATTGTGATACACCTCCCAGCATGTGCATCCTATCCACCACTTCAGCTTTCTTTTGGACCTCTATGTAGGATGGTAAGGTGAAGGGAGTAACAGAATACTGAAGAGAATGTCGAAATGCCTCCTCCAAACGCCTCGCCTGAGACTCCTCATCTGGAAAGAGGTCCAGAGAAAAGAAGAGGAGATCCTTGAACTTGATCCCCAATTCTCTCACTGACATTCTTCCTTGTTGGAGGGATAGTATCTCTTGCCTCTTCTCAACCTTCATCATGTAAGAGAAGAATTCCACCCGGAACTCCTTCTTGAAATCATCCCATGCAACATCATCCTCCTTCTTTTCCCCGAGATAAAGCATCCACCACTGACACGCTACTCCCGGCATCTGGCTGATGGCCAGAGGAACCCAGTCCTCCATTGGATCCCGAATAAAGCTGAAATCTATCACAATCTCTTTGAGCCAACTCTCTATCTAAATATATGAGATAGTACCCACATACATCCCGAGGGTGTACTGCTGAAAGGTATGAAGTGTCCACTACCACTAATCTTCTTCCTCCTCTCGGTCAGCTCTCTATCGATCAACCAAAACATCCTACGGGGCCTTGATCATCCGCACAACTCATGGTCGTCTTCCAGGTGCCATAGCAGCAAGGTAAACAAGGAATACTTGTGCCCGAGTAGTGTAGAAGATTTATGTTATCTTAGACTTTTTATTCTTTTTAAATTCCCAAAATACCCACGGAACACAATAAAATTATGCATTAGGATTCATGTACCTTCTCTAGGGTCTCTAACCTTAAAGTAGTGTATCCTCACGTGGCCATTCGCTGGTTCTAGAGTCCTTTCATCGGATTACAGGTGGCACAAAAATATTGTGTCCTAGCCAGTCTTCCCTAGCCTATTTCATGCAATAAGATCACCCAACATTATTGCCCAACCATCCTATGCAATCCTCACTGTGCCTAACTCCATACTCCATCATATCTCTCAACCTCATCCTCTAATACCATACTATCATGACCCGCCTTCACCAAAATGAGGGATGGGATATACGATTTCCAAACACTTCCTTCTTTTTGTTGAAGGAGAGATAATGACCCCCGAGACCCGCCTTCAATAGGTCCCAGAGTTGAGACTAGCACCAAGGGTATAGAATCACACACAAGATGGAAGTCATTACCCTTTTTAATTTAATAGGATTAGGAGATAAGATAGTAAATCTCAAAAAATAACAAAAGATGAAGTCAAAGGTAAAGCCCAAATTAAACCATTCCCATATGCATGTTCAAAAGTAAAAGATACCAGTCATAAGAACTCCAAAATGTAAATTACCAAGAAACAGAAAGTGACAACATCAACTGCCCCAATGTCCAAGCTAGAACGGTCCCACACAATCCCTAACATCCTCCTAGAAACCTGAATGATGTTTTATATAAGTTGGGTGATCATACAAGTGTAATCATCAGGGAAAACCAAATACTCTCTTGCACAAGTTGGGAGGCTTTCTAATGCCCCGTGAAAAAAGGAGACAACCAAAGAACCAACTAATGAAAAATATCCACCACAGCCTCACCAAGTAACACTCCTCAAATAAATCAACTAATGTATTATATAGTAAAAGCCCATCAATATTCTAGTACCCCACACCACTTTCCCACTGTTATTGAAGACATCCTATGCATCGAACCAATCCCTCCATTCTCACCGCAGTCCCACTACTACACCCCGCTAGCACATACCTGGGCCACAACCACCATTCTCACCCGTAGACACCTGGGCCTCTAACACACATCCTTATTGTGAACACCTAGTCCCCTAACACCACGCGTAACCTTGCCCGCAAACACCTGGGCTAGAACAACCACGACCACGCCCGAAGACACCTAGGCCTCATCCTGAAGACTCTTGGGAAACAACCTGCCCGCAGACACCTAGGCCGACCACCACCACTACCCTTCCCAAATAATTATTGGCTAAAATGGACCTCAGGCTGTCATAACCTGGCCAAAGCGTCTTGGTCTATTAGAGAAATGGAGTAGAAAAGGAGCTAATAACCATCCACTCAACAGAGTGTTGGAAAAAACACCCTCCCCCAAGAAATGGGGTTGTTCGACACTATGTTCCCGACTTGGGTGGTGTGAGAATAAGAAACAAAAAAACTACAGATATATGTATAGGTAACATGCACTCATCCCAACCTAGGGTTCCAAAACCTAAGTACACACACCCTCAATACTATTCATTCATAAAAGAACATCACAACACTCACAGACAAGTCAGAATTGATTCCCAAAACCAATTCCACATTTTAATCATTCTCATTTTTACTTTCAACTGATCCCATTAGGTGGATTCTACACTACTCGGATACTAACATGAATATCTATAAGCCAGCGAATGAGAAACATCCAAACATCAATTTAAGCATTCACAACCGGTTCTCTTGTAAAGTCACAAAAACAAACGGATCAAGTGAGAACCCTCGAAGTACTAGAACCAAATAAAGCCTCAAGATACAGCCCCACACAACTCTCAAACCACAACCAACAAATGTACAACAATAGGGGATCCCATCCCCATCCATGCCTCCTCGTAAGAACCAATAGAACAACACACCTACTACCAAAACAGAGTAGGAAACTTCCAGGTTCAAGAACATCATTCATTAGGTTATTCTTTATGTTTATTAACATGGGTGGTCACACATGGATTCTTGTTTTACTGAACATCTATTTAAACCAACTAAGATTAGGTAAATAACCAATTTTCTAGTTATAGTTATTTAGTAATCATCAAATACAAGGGTTTTTTAGTACGCATTGAAAGACCACCAATGACCATGATTTTTAGTGAGAACAAGCCCATAAAGTTCACAACACATATCAACATAAAAGAGTACAATAGAGCATCATTCACACCCCTTCATTCATTAATGGTCCATTCTTTATCTTCATTAATTTTGGCTTCATCAATCCCCACAGAAACAATAGCATACCCACCCCGCATGATACATAGTACAGAATGACGATGGAAAACCCCTACATGGTTGATCAAGGATATATGTTCTTCTCCATGTTCCAAGAACTAGGGATGCACGACATGCTAGGGAGGAATGTTGGGGACTCCACGGGTGAGCAGAAAATCTTTTTTAGAAGTGCAACACTTGCCTCTGAAAGGGGGACTCCAAACACATTGGGAAGAAAAGGAGGCTAGCCAAAAAGGAAGAAGAAGAAGAAGAATAAATTCACGTGCGATATATAGATAATATCCCCTTATTAGGGATATGGGGATTTGAACTGCTTTAAATTCGGATCGTGGTTACCCACACGGATGGGTGGTTACACACGACGAGATTAATTGTTATTTAATAACTCTCATCAGGAAAAGGTGGTAACAACTATGATTTTAAAGGATTTTGTATAAACGGAGGGGCATGATATGTGGACACACCGATGCATCTGTTGAGGGTCACGCCACCCTTATGAATTTAAACAATGATTAAGGGATTAAAAACATCCTTGAACCACTCCCAAAAAGGTTAAAAATGGCCTAAAAGTGGTGTTATGGGAGGAAATACAGAAGAAAAACCTTACAAGGCATGGTGGCACCGATTGATCACCCTGATTGGACACACCGATCGGGTACACCAATGGGTTAGGCACCGATTGGTGACACACCGATGGTGCCACACACCGATCAGTGAAACACTAATCATGGTACACCAGTTGGTGGGGAATCGATAATGTCACACCAATCAGGTGCACACTGACTAGTCCCACGCCGATCGACCGAACACTGATTAGTCACACATTGATCGACCACACAATTATATATCAAACACTAATTGGTCGCACAGTAATCGGTCGCACACCCATCGGTCGCTTGCCGATCGATCCCATGCCAGTCGGTTGCAACCACCAAGACTCCACCCTTATGATCCAGATTTTGGCAAAGGGATGGACAGTGAGGGTCTGGTCCATCACATTAGATACCACATAAACTATTCTCTCCCTCGAGAATCAAACCAAACCAGAAGAGAAGAGGGGGGGGGGGGGTCCAAACAACCACCATGAAAGATAACACTCAGGAATGAACCTCATCGACATCTAGAAAAACCTCCCCCTCAAGAAAACATGCAACATTAAAGGGGGTCATGTTGTCCAGTCATATTGATTAGGGACTTTCTTCCTCCATGTCCTGATGCTATCCTCTTTCAGCGACACTGACTTTCCTGCATGTGTATAATTGCATACACCATAATGCATCTTGATTAGGGATGGGTTACTCCATTATCCATAGTCGGGACATTTCACAACACTCCCCAGGTAGGGATACAAAACATCTCATAAACTAAGAAGCTCAGAACTACATGAAAACTTGTATAGATCAAACCAGAACATAACTCAAAATAGCTCAGGGTATTGGATGCCCATATGCATCTCCTGTTCGCAGGTACTTTCCTTGAGTCCACCATTCCTCCATAATATATGAACTAGATTAATGGTCTGTCCATGTAGAACCTTCTCTTCATGATCCTCAATCCTCCCTGGTCTTTCCACAAAAGTCACATTGTCCTCGATATCCAGCTTCCCCCAGTCAAGGTCGTGTGAAACGTCTTATAGATACCATCAGAGTTGGGACACTTGGAAGACGTCATGTATTCTCAATAGCGGCGGTGGTAGTGCTAGCTGATAAGCCACCTCACTGACCATGCTCTACACTTTGAAGGGTCTGATGATACTTGGAGAAAGCTTACTCCCCCTACCGAACCACTATTTTCTACACCGAGGGGTACATTCATGAATACGTTGTCCCCGACCTCAAATTCCAAGGGTCTCTTAATTTTATCAGCATATGAATTGTTCCAGTCCTCTGCCACCTTCTTCCTTTACCATTATGCTAAACCTTATCTGTCATGCTCTACACCACATTCAGGCCAAGGACACTTGATTCCCCATTCTCGGTCTAGCACACGGGTGAGCGAAATGGCCTTCCGTAAAAGGCTTCGAACGAAGACATTCCAATGTTAGACTGATATTTATTATTGTAGGAATACTCTATAAGAGGAAAGTGTCGCACCCATGATCCCCCAAAATCCGGAATACTAGCTCGTAGCATATACTCCAACATCTATATGACGCGCTTAATCTATCCATCTATCAGGGGATGGAAAGCAGTGCTAAGATGTAGCTGGGTGCCGAAAGCATGTTGCAATGCCCTCCAAACTCATGAGGTAAACTGTGCATCCCTATCCGAGACTATGGACATTTGAACTGCATGAAATCGCACGACATCATCCACGTACCTATGTGATAAGTCATCCACTGCACTTGACTCCTTGATCGCCAGAAATTGAGCCAATTTCATCAACCAGGGATGCTGAAATTCTTTCGACGTCTAAACCCAGGGCATGAGCCAGACTAGGTGTAACAAAGGAGTGTGAAACTCCTGTATCGAACAAGTCATATGAAAGGGTAAAAAACAGGCTGATCATACCTCGAACGACTTCTAGCCCTGCAAGAACTGCTGACTCCGCGACGTGAAACTGCCCATGCACACCTCCTCTACCTCTCAGCTATCAGTCGCCTCCCCAACCATGCCTTGGTTGAGGTCACTGAGGCGCGCCCTATGGTCGGCCTCCTCCTGTGATGTCCACCCTTGGAGGAGAGGGAGCTCGTTGTCCCTGCTGTTGTTGAATGGGCCTTGCTGGAAACTGTTGCGGCTGGGGCGGGTGCTGCACTGGCCAACCCCCACTATACTTCACTATGTCTGGTCATTGATTTTGAAGGTTCCCATGTCTCCCACAGGCAAAGAACCTCGGTCCTGCATCCAAAAGGAAAGGGAAAGGACCGGGGGATTGGAACAGGAACTACTGAGGCTTGCTTCCTATTGGACGAATCCTAGAGGGTCATGATGTTGGATGCCTACTGCTGATGGTCATCCCCTTCGATGAGCCAAATAGGATCCCCTCTCGTGATACACCTCACAATGTATGCATCCTCTCCACCACATCAGCTTTCTTCTGGACCTCTATGAAGGTCAGTAAGGTGAAGGGAGTAACAACATACTGAATAGAAGGTCGAAGTGCCTCCTACAAATGCTTCGCCTGATACTCCTCATCTGGAAGGAGGTCCAGAGTAATGCAGAGGAGATCCTTGATCATTATCCCCAATTCTCTCAGTTATGATATCCCTTACTGAAGGGAGAGTAGGTCCTGCCTTTTCTCAGCCTTCATCGTGGAAGAGAGGAATTCCGCCCAGAACACCTCGAAGTCAGCCCACACAACCTCAGCCTCTGTCTTTTCCTCGAGATAAGAATCCACCGTTGATGCGCTGATACCTACTTCTGGCTGACAACTAGAAGAACCCAGTACTCCGTCATAGCCCGAATTAGGATGAATTCTATCACTAGCTCTTCAAGCCAGCTCTCTATCTCCATATATGATACGCTACCCTCGTACTTATCGAGGGTCTACCGCTGAAAGGCATGAATTGTCCTCTGCCACTGATCGTCCTCCTCCTCTCGGTCAGCCCTCTATCGATCAGCCAGAACAACCTCCAGGGCCTCGATCATCTGCACCACTCATGGTCATCTCCCATGTGCCATATTTTTAAGGTAAACATGGAACTTTTAAGATGAAGTAGTGTAGTTGATTTAAGTTTTATTAGACATTTTATTCATTTTAAATTCCCCAAATACCCATGAATAACATGAAAAAAAGTCATTATGATGCATGTACCTTCCCTAGGGTCTCTACCCAACAAGATGTGTAGCCTCACTTGGCCGTTCGATAGGTCCAGAGTCCTTGCATCGAATCACGGGGGGCCCTAAAATCCTGTGTGCTAGCCGGTCTTCCCTAGCCTATTTCATGCACCAAGATCACCCAACACTGTTTCCCTACCATCCCATGCAATCCTCACTGTTCCAAACTCTAGACTCCATCCTATCTCTCAACCTCTTCCTTTGATACCAACCTGTCATGACCCGCCCTCACCAAAATGAGGGAAGGGATACCAGATTGCCAGACCCTTCCTTCTTTAATTTTAAGGAGAGATAATGACACCCAAGTCCAGCCTTTAATAGGTCCCAGAGTGGCGACTACCACCAAGGGTATAACATCACACACAATATGGAAGGCTTTACCCTATATATTTTAATAGGATTGGGAGATAAGATAGTAAATCCCAAACAGCACCAAAAGCTGAAGAAAAAGTTAAAGCCCAAACTAAATCATTCCCATATTCATCTTGAAAGTTAAAAGATACAAGTCACAATAACTCCAAAATGTAAAGTATAAAGGAAATAAAAAAGACAACAGCAACTACACCAACGTCCGTGCTAGTACGGTCCTACACGATCCCTGAAGTCCTCCTGGAAACCTGAATGTAGTTTTATATATGTAGGGGGAGCATACAAGTATACTCACCAGGGAAAACCAAAGACTCTCGTGCACAAGTTGGGAGGCATTCTAATTCATTGTGGAAAAGGAGATAACCAAATAACATTGGAAGGAAAACTATCCATCAGAGCCTCACCAAGTCACACTACCCAAATAACGCAAGTCATGTAATGTATTGTAATAGAACATTGATATTTGGGTACCCCGTGACACTTTCCCATTGTTTATTGAAGACATCCTACACATCGAACCAATATTTCCATTCTCACAGTAGTCCCACTGCCACACCCCTCCCGCACACACGTGGGCCAAAACCACAATTCCCACCCACAGACACCTGGGCCACTACCACAAATCCTTGCCGAAAACACCAGGGCCACTAACACCACACATATCCACACCCGCAAAAACCTAGGCTAGAACAACCATTTCCATGCCTGAAGACACTTGGGCCTCATCCCGAAGACTCTTGGAAAACAACCTACCAGCACAAACCTGGGCCGACCACCACCACTACCCTTCCTGAAGAATCATGGGCTATAATGGAACTCAGGCCATCAGAGAATGCCTAAAGAGTCATGGGATATTCGGAAAGGGGATCAGAAAATGAGTTAATAACTAGCCACTCAGAAGAGTGTTGGGAAGAACACCCCCCCCCATGAAATGGGGTCATTCGGCACTAAGTGCTCAAATTGAGTGGGGAGAGAATAAGAAACATAAAAACTACTAATATATGTATAGGTAAATAGAAAATATCCCAAAATAGGGTTCCAAAACATAAGAATAAACACCCTCATTACTATTCATTCATAAAATAAAATCACATCACTCATGACAAAGTCACAACTCATTCCCAAAAGCAATTCCCCATTTTAACCGTTCTCATTTTCACTTTCTAGTGATCCCATTGTGAGGATTCTACATTAATGGGAAACTAACAAGCATAACCACATTCTAGTGAAATAGAAACAACCAAACAACAATTTAAGAATTCACAGCCAGTTTTCTTTTAAAGTCACAACAACAAAGGGATTATGTGAGATCCCTCGATGTACTGGAACCAAATCAATCCTTGGGATATAGGCCCACATGGCTCCCAAACCACAACCAAAAATTGTAAAACAACCGGGGATCCCATCCCCATCCACGTCACCTCGTAATCACCAAATAGAACACCACACCTACTACCTAAATTGAATAGGAATCTTCTAGGTTCAAATACATCATTCATTAGGTTCTTCGTTCTGTTTGTTAACCGGGGTGGTCACACTAGGATTCTTGTTTTATTGAACACCCATTTAAACTAACTCAGTTTAGGTGACTAACCAATTTCCATTTTACAGTTATTTAGTCATCACCAAAGGAAAGGGTTTATTAGGACATAAGGAAAGACCACCAACGACCAGGATTTTTAGTGAGAACAAGCCCATACTGTTCACCACACTTATCAACATAAATGAGTATAGCAGATCATTGATCACACCCCTTCATTATTTAGAGGTCTATTCATTATCTTAATTGTGTTTGGTTTCATCAATCCCCTCATAAAAAATAGCATACCCACCCAACATGATACAAAGTAAAGAGAGACTAAGGAAAAAACCCTACCGAGTTGATAAAGGATCCATGTTCTTATCCATGCACCAAGAACTGATGATGCATGACTTGCTGGGGAGGAACGTTGGGGACTCTAAGGGCGAACATAAAAGGTTTGGTATAGGCGCACTACTTGCCTTGGAAAGGGGGACTCCAAATGCACTGGGAATAAAAGAAGGTAGGACAAAATGGAAGGAGAATAAGAAGAAGAAATTCCCGTGCAATATGTAGATAATATCCCGTTGTTACGGGATATGGGGATTTGATGATCTTTAAAGTAGGATCATGGTTACCCACATGGTTGGGTGGTTACACACGATGAGAATAATTTTTATTTAATAACTCTCATCTGGAAAAGGTTGTTACAGCTGTGATTTTAGATGATTTTATATAAACGGAGGGGCATGATATGTGGACACACAACTGGGTCCGTTGAGGGTCGCCCAATCCTTAGGAATCAAAATAGTTTTTAAGTTCTTAAAATGGTCTTGATCCTCTCCCAAAATGGTTAAATAACCTAAAAGTGGAGTTATAGGAGGAACTGTAGAAGATATAACCCAAAAAGTTTAGGTGGAACCGATCATGCCACAAACTGATCGGTCCCACTGTTTGGCCGCACTGAATGGTGAGGCACTGATAGGTGACACACCGATCATGAAACACACCGATCAGTCATACCATTCGGTGAGGAACCAATCCATGAAATATTGATCACGTCGCACCGGTCAGTGGGGCATTGATTGTGTCACACCAATCGAGTGCACACCGATCAGTCAGACGTCGATCGGTCGCACACCGATCAGTCGCACGCTAATCGGTCTCACATCGACTGCTCACACGCCGATCAGTCGCCACACACTGATCGGTCACACGCCGATCAGTCGCACCCACCAAGACGCCACCCTTAGGATCCAGATTTTGGTAATGGGATGGACTACGAGGGTTTGGGCCATCATAGTGAATTTCCAACTTGGATTGATTGTTGATTCTTCAATTTCACCTCCATCTATGAACACATCTTTTTGAGGGAGTTATTCTCAGCCTCAACTAATCTCATCTTGTTTTAACATTCCTCCTTCATCTTTATCATTTTTTATTCACACATTATTTTGAATATTTTTAATGAAATGGCAATATCCTTTACCCTGTTAGCTTTGTCTTCTAGTTTAGTATGTTTCACCACAATAAAAACAATGTGAAACTTCTCAAATTCATGGAATGTTTCTACAAACACCATCTCAAAGAATTCATTCCAATAAATAATTACTTGAGAATCATCACTAACTTCACAGATTTTTCATTACAAAGAGAATTTTCTTCCTTTTCATTCACATGTTTTTTGAGGTTGTTGGATATTCCCACCCATATAGCCAATACATCTTCCCTGGCATCAGCTTCTTCTTCCGGCTATAATATTTCATCTTGAAGAGCACTAATTCATTTAGTAATATGTATTTCCACTTTTATCTGGACATTCTTTAGATAATATTTGAGTACATACTGATGTTAACTACTTGATATATTATAATCTCATATTGAATACGCTTCATCTTAAGAATAATAAGTATTATAACATGTTCTACCATATAGATTACATTACGTAGAAGGTTTCTTCCAATTAGTAGTAGTATTATTCTTCATATCCCTTGTTTGTTTCTTCTTTATATATTTTTTAGTCTGAGAAAATATCTCTATTTGAAATTTCTCACTCATCGCCGGAAATATTCACATCATAAAGACTCCCTTCGATATATTAGAAGTGAACATTACTCTGATAAAAATAGAAGTGCCTTAATCAGCGTGAATCACTGAGAGGTGGAGGGGTTGAATTAGGGACCACTTTAAATCTTTTCACTAATTGATTGATTTTAATTAATTACTTATGTAATTTTAAATCATCCATCCACTCATCTTGTGTCTCTCATCCTTATATCAATTCATTATTTAAATTTAAATCCATTGAGCACAAGGATTTACATGGTTCGGTTCAATGAACTACTCCTTTATATATTTTTCCCCCCGAAACAGATTATACACTATAATCAGAAGAGTAATTATAGTGGTTGATACATAGTCACACAATGTCTCTCTAGAGTCCCATAGGGGGTTCATTATACTGATTCCCAAAATGTTTCTAGAGTCCACAAGCCTGGTTTAGAGTCCCACTAAATACTTCTTCCTCCACGATTTCATAATAGATACTTCTTTATTAACTATGTATGGATATTATTATCTTCAATCAGAGGAAAACAAAATCACAATTTCACATGAATATATTCAATAATCCTCAGTATCCATTGATATGGTCTAGTGGCCATGCTCAAAAAATAAGATCACATTTCTGATCAGTCCTCGGTCTCTATCAATACTGTAGGTACACAGATGTATCGAGATCTCAGATAACACTACTAGTTGGAAAATTTGAATAAATAGATCATAAAAAATGCATCGAGATGTCTTTTGTGTCAAAAGGTGATGGAATAATGGAAAAAATATATGGGGATGATTCAACCATTGCCCATTCAAACATGTAAATGTGAAAACATCACTATAGACTTCGACATTGGGATTACTAAGTCATATATAAGATGAAATTGATATAAGGGTTTTGGTGGATCATTATACAATGACTGCACACTTCATTGTGATTATATAGGATTTCTCACTAGATCAATATGCTCTGTTATACAACAAATAAGTGGTGACGTTGCATGGTGTACCATTACCTATTGTATCTGATCGAGATCCGAGATTCACCTCTATGTTCTAGAAGAGTCATCAACATGCTCTGAATACTGAGTTAATCTTCAAAATGGACGATCACCCTAAAACTGATGGCCAATATGAGTGTACTATCTATAAACATGAGGACATCTTGAGACAATTGTAAATGGAATTCAATGGAGGATGGGGTCAATATCTTCCACTAGTTGAGTTATCTTACTATAATAGTTCCCACTAAAGCATTAAAATTTCACCCTATGAAGCAATTTATGGGATGTGGTGCATAACACAATATTGCTGTGATGATGTTGGGGAACAAAAACTAATAGGTCCTAAAATGGCCAAGGAAATGGTGGAGAAGGTTAATATCATTCAGTTTCACATCATGGATGCATAGAGTTGAGAGTAGAGCTATGTCAACAATCCTTAGTGAGGCCTAGAGTTTGATTTTGGAGACATTGAATTCCTATATATATCATTATGGATGAAATTTATGAGGTTTGGGAAGAATTAGAATCTTATTTTAAGATACATCATCCCATTTGAGATCCTTGATCGCATCAGAGTGGAGGAATTCCTACTAGTACTCCCACCTAAAATATCCCAGGTAAATGATGGATTACATGTATCCATATTGAGAATTTACATACCAAACACTTCACATGTACTCAATCAATAGGAGATACCATTGGATAATGGTCACTCTTATGAGGATAACCGCTAAAAATCTTAGATTGTAGAGACTAAGTTCTATAGAATAAGATAATACACTTGGTCTGTGTGTTGTGGAGAAATGATAAGTTTGAAGATGCAATGTGGGAACTAGAGGAGTTGATGAAACAAAATTATCCTCATCTATTTCTAATGTGGGAAATGAAAACATTGAGGGAAAAAATTCTTAACTGTGGAATATTGTAATTTTATGAACTATTATAAGTGAAATTTACCTTTTAATTTACATAAATGTCTTATTTTTTAAAATAGATATATAAAACAAATTAACATCGTTTGTTTTTTGTTTCTGGATTTAAATCAATGTTAATAATGTTGACCATTTTTAATATAGTCTTTGACCAATGATTACATGATTAGTAAAAATATAGGGCCTCAAAGAATCCAATTGACATAGGCAATGGAAGTGATGGACTCAAAAAGTAGAATCATTCCCTATAAATTCCATTTATCAAATCTTAGGAGGGAGATAGAGTCTTTGGAATTTTCAGTTTTTCAATCCCATGATGAGATCCTGTTATATAACCATGAGAGAAACGATTTACAAGAGAAGTTTAAGATCATCAACATAAAGTCCCAACCCATGTTCGCTAAACGACCCCATGATAATCTCCCCATCACACACCATATTCTTAGAGAATACACTGGTGTAATAAGGTTATATGTATCAAGACCTTAATAATTTTAATATTTAAATTATAAAATAATGTACTTATTTTCTTTTGATTTTTTTCTTTTAAATGATTTTGTTTTCTAATAAATTATACATAATTTTTATTTTTGGGTAATACTCAAATTCAATTAATGGGTTTATTTTTATAAATTAATTTATTTTTGAAATAAATATTATTTTAATATAAAATTATTACTATTTATTTATTATTAAATTTAAATGGTTGGTTAATTGTTATGATGTGAATTGTAATTTATATATGTGTTCAAAAACTATTATTTTCAAATAAAATAATCATTCAACAATAAATATCAAATCATATTTTAAATGTGAAAACTATCATATTTAGAAAATTATTTAGATAAAATGAATAATATTTTTTAATAATTATTTTGAAATTATTCAGTTTATAATTTTCCATATTTTTCTGAGAGAGTTGAATTTTTGGGTAAAAATTAAATACTGTAAAAATAAATTGTGTGTTTTATTACATCATAATGTACCAAAAATTATATAATATTTACTATAATGGGAATTATGGGGAAACTATATGTTTTCCAATTAAAATAATTTCATTTTAAGAGAATTTTAATAATGTTATAATTTTGTTTTTGAAACCTCCAAAATCTCAAATATATTTTATGATTTTAAATTCATTTATTTAATAATGTAACCCACCTCCACATAATAAATGATAATATTTTAATATACTTTGTATGTTTTGTAATAAAATAATGAAAACCAACCTTCTTTGGAAATAATCATTGTAAAAATCCATAGTATTTTTTTATGGATTTTAATATTTAAATATAAAAATTATGAAAACTAGGTTTGTGAAATATTAAATAATTCTGGTCACATTTTATATATAAATACACCCATTATCTCAATTCTATTAAAAGAATTATAGTATCATGTCCTTACTCTTTACTCACGTCTCATGGTTCCCTAATCCCTTAATAATCAACTATTAATGCTTTTGATGTCACATACTCAAGTAAGTGTTCCTTCATTTCTCATTTTTATCCAAGTTTCGTTATATTACATCACCCTTTTATTTTCAAAAAAAATAATGGGGTATGTTTTTTATCCTCCCCTATAATGACCTTATTAATTTTTAATGGTGATAAACCCCATTATCTCTCATTAATCCCTCCCATGTACGCTCGTTACCATGTCGAAATTTATTAAGAGTAATTCCATTCATCCTCTTTCTTAAATTTTATTTATTATGTTATGCCTTTATTTCCAAATTACATATATTAGGACATGTATTTATATTAACCTATTACATTAAAGTTTATCTATTTATTTTGAGAAACCCATTTCTCTCTCATCAACCATTTTTATTAATTTTAATGTCACATTGTTAATTAGCTAAAATTGCACAGTGAATTTCTATTCCAAAACAATTGAGTAGTGAATATCATGACAATTACCTGTCATGTTTGTTCAATTTTTTGGACATTTACATTTTCGATTATGACTTAAATATATTTATTATACACTTTTTGATTGTGGAATAAATTATGATGAGGAATGCATCCATTTTTTATGATCTATGGGAAACACATTAGCGTGAGAGTGAAATGAAAGTGACAGGTTTTCCAGGAATTATATTTCCATCCAATGCATTGGGTAATGTTCAATATCCTGATATGTCATGATGGGATAGGTGTTTATGAGACTTATTTATGGTAATTTGTCCACTATGATGTCTTGGAAGGTTATCCATAACCTATGATGTTGTGTTTTAAGTTGTTTCCCTTTTACATGTTATGAATATCATGTTATATCATTCATTTGGATTGATGTTTCTCTATGCCGCATTGAATTTACTTTTTAACATGTATTATTATCTTTATGTTATTCCATGTTTACACCTTACTAGGATTTATAGCTCACTCATTTCTTATGATTTTCTTCAAGATATCTGATGCAGTTTTATGATCACCCATGTTACAGAAGTTTTCAATAAATATATTTTTTTTCATGCCTAAAATTATAATGAAATGTACATAATCCCAAAAGACACTAGACTTCTTAGTATATAATTATACGGAAAAGGGAATTTTCTTTTGAATACATGGTCACAAAAATTTGTGTGAGGCAAATATTAGACACTCTTATATAGATCTATCTCATGTATATGATAGAAATGGTAAAATATTTTTGGCTATACTGGGAAATATGATCTGGGTGTCACTTTATATCTCATCAAGAAAGAAAATTAGGTCATATTTAATTCATATAGGGTTCCCCACACAAGTCAAAATCAGGCATATGGATGTGTAATTTTTTACATTTTTTGTTGATAGACATTGGGATGGATACTCTAGTGGCACTATAAAATTTTTCATTGTACAAATATATCCACAGATAGTTCAGGACATCACTTAATTTAGAGTTATATGACAAGGACATATGTCTTGGAGTTTGACACCATCCGATCAGGGAGGCATGGGGTCTTTTAATTTTAGGTCATATATCTTGGACCAAATCTCCTAGAAAATTATGTGAAATAGGAGTCTTATCATGCCATGATTTTATATGATCCCTTGTATGTGATGGGAAGAATATTTTGAACAATGATTAAAGGGGTTCTCAAATTAGGAGAAATCAGATGGGTTATACACTCAATTTGGGATAATGGGTATAGAAGAGGCCTCTCTTGGGGATAAATTTCCCATTGTTTGACAAGCATTTTTTTGGAATATTATACAGAGCCAATTTTTGAATATTATTCATAGTCAAACAAAGGTGTCTGCAGAACACTAAACCCTCATTTTCAGTAACCTGGTAATGATATTGAATATCTTTAATAGCTTGGGAAACGTGTATGATAAAGGGAAGGAATGCTCCCAAATATATTAGAAACATTTAGAATATGATCATCCATAGATTTTGAATTACTTATATATATCTTATTCGTATGTATACTTTCATTTCTGATTCCTTGATAGATCCTTGAACGAGGAGTGCAAACATGAGATCTATAACATATATCATTATTTGTATATTGGAGATGGGGAATTTTTTATCAGTGTCTAAGAGTACAAAATTATGTCATAGAGTAACTAGTAATCTTTTCAAAATAAAAATCATTTCATGTGTAGTACTGGAGGTACCATGTATTTTAACATCATGTGGTAAAGACATAGAGTCAACTAATGTGAATGAAGATGGATGTTCTTGATCTATGTAATTTTACAACATTTAGTAAGAAAAATTGGGGTTCATTTTAAGGTATTATTACCAAGTCCATGGATACAGTGATGTGGATTTTAATTCCATGATCATTTAGTGAATAAAATTCTAAAACTCCTAAGCTCGTGTCCGCTATAATCGGTGTAAGAAGAAATGTGTAGAAATTGTATATTCTTCCATGAATATGAGATAAAAATAAGGATATGTGAATTTGAATTTGTGGTATCTATACATTGGGTATAATCCATGCATCTCTATATATCCTATATGGACATCAATCAATCCATATCTATTTCTTGAACTATCTCCCAATAGAGGGTTAACCCATTAATGGGGTGGGGAATTTTTTTCCTTTTGATTGTTTTGATTATTACAATTAGACCTAGGATATGATACATGATCATCACTATATAACTTTTGTGAACAGGAATCAAGCCACACATAATTATTATATCCTATATAGTTTTACATCATACGGTGAGGATGAGTGTGACTAACTGTGAATGTGGGGGAATGTTGGTGATGGACATGTAATCAATGGTATGGGAATTACTATGTATCATATGTAAACAAGAATAAATCCAAACATAGTTCTTGAGAAATAGAATCACTATGTTTGTCTGACATTCATGTAGATATAGAATAATTTCACATTACTATTATACCGACTTCACTCATGTGTGGTGAATCATCGATTGATATGACGTTTTCGATACAGTTGTACATCATGTGGTGAGGAATATTTTTACTTGTAGTAATAGTAAATAGGTCCCACTTTGGAATCCCCTTTACTGATCTATTTTATATTTTAATGAGAGATACTTTTTTATTTTTTCGGATAGGCCTAAGACATGAGGTCTAGAAGTCTCTATGTATCCCAAAAAAATGAGAATCAATCTATGTGTAGTTCTAGATTAACTATACAGTTTAATATCATTTTGTAAGCATAGGGGTCACTAATACTAATAGAAGTATTAAAGCAAATAGTTCCATGAATAGAGATATCGGAATCAAAAAATATCCTATATGGTTGGGAATCAATCAAGTAATTGTTTTTCAGTGAAATCTCTTTGTGTAGGTCTGGCCTATATGCTAATAGGGGGTATTTTTTCATTTCTAGTTACTATACCATGATGTAAAATATACAAATGACTACATATCATTTTGGATATGAGTCAAATAATTCATTCTTCTAGGACATTCATAGTAGATGACAAATACTAGGGATGATGTCTTCTCAACTGAGAACATTATGGTGGTGTGTAGTTTTAACCATTATCCCAACTAGGTTAAATACCATGAAAGGGGTGTTGAAATAGGGTATTACATATTTAGACAACTAACCCTTTAGATGTTATTTCTTCATTAAAAATTAAAATATTCTCAACATTTCCCATATTATTTTATGAATATAAATCATAAAATGAATTATACACTTCGAAATTTCTCAGTTCACCTTCAATGGGCTACATCCGAAGAGAATACGATAGAAATGTACCTATATACCAAATCTATTAAGTCTAATTTCCAAATTAAGGTTCTGGATATAAAACTTATATTTTCTGGAGCATTAACATTACAATGTTTATGGATAAAACACTACTTCCTAGTGGTCACTCACTCGATCTCTCTTACATTGTCTCACTTCTAGTGGAAAATATCACCTCCTTCATCATCCTTTGATAACTACTATGGAATGTATTCTCTCATTGTTTTTAAATATTTAGGACCCTTCATTATCATGAATAAACACATCCCCAATTTTAGATGGATTATTTATTAAAGCCCCGACTTCATCAAATTGTTGAATATCACATTACCACATTTTAATTGAGAAATCACCTCTCTATAATTACATGATACTCACTACCTTCATTATTCCCACACAACATTCAAAAAACTACCCAATTTAAGAAAATGAAATTCTTCCATTGTGAACCCCAAAAAATTCATGAATCTAACCACATCCATGATGATCAACAAGGATTCATGAAAAATATCTAACACTTTAATGAATCATACTTAGCATTCACAAACCTCACAACTTTCAGTCATATTTGTATATCATTTAGGAAAATCAATGCTTTCATAATTCTTAAAACTTTTGGTCATATTTCATACAATTCATAAACATCAATTTTTCTCAATCAGTGTTTCTAGAAAAACCATCATAAATTAAATTATCGAATTCAAGGCCTATATATTTATTTTATGTCTTCCCCTATTTTGAGTGTGTAGAGGCCTATTTATAGGCATTTCTTCCCTTTCCATAACCTTTCATCAACGTTATCTCCTTTTTGTGATGGCCTCCTATCAAATTTTATAACCTTCATGTTTTCATGAAGCAATAATGAAACATACTGATACACAAAGATACTCATAGTCACAGAGATTACTTCAACCCTTAACACAGTCACGATGATCCACTTCTCATAGTCCTGGAGATGTATTGTTTTTCGTCACGTGTCTGTGATTCTCCACACCATTGCGACATAAAATGACATTACAAAGCACTTTTCCTTCATAAAACACCAATATTTTTATAACTCATATGTTTTACATATTTTTATAAATAATTCATGGAAATAAAACTTTCATGATAATTGAGAAAACCTACAAATTTTGGACCCCAAAAAATTTGTAAATACTTGGAAATGGAACCACCTTTTATACACAATTTTCTATACAACCTCCAGGTCATCCATTCCATTATCTTGGATCTTTTTCAACATATTATGTTATTAATCAATTTTCAGACCCCAGTCTGACCCTATAAATCTACTTTTTTATCAAATGAAATCTATTAAAAAAATCAATATTTTATTGAGGGAGTTTTTTCCAACAATATCCCCCTTTGGGTTTGTTGACAATTCTTGGAATTTTAAAACATCGTTAAAGAATATTCCATCATCTTCTAAAAAAATATAATTTAAATAGAGATAAATGATTTAATCATTATATAATCTAATTCCACATGTGCCATGGTTGGCCTGGGAAACATAATTTTCATGAAAAAACATCAATGAATCACTTCATTCTAAAAATACTCATCTACATTTATCAGGATCCCCATCTATAGTGATTTGTTACCTTCTATAAACTAACATTAGTATCTTCATATTTCAGAATCACTCTATTAGATTCTCCCCCTATCATGATCAAAAAAAATTTATACCCTTTTATAACTACAATATTTCCCATTTTTCAATGAACCTGAAGGTTACATTATTGTGGACTGTTGTAGGGTAATGAATTTAGTTAAACACATTAGTGGAAAACCACATCCCTAGGGATAGGGGGTCCCATATTAAACCTATTTCAGGTATGGGGAGTCAGCTATACTCCTAGAGAAAATCAATTATATTGAAATGATTATTTCGGTAAGGCCATTTCCAAAATGACAACAACCTATAGTTTTGTAGGAAAATACTCCAACATCACACACCCAAGCTCAACCTTCTCTATAATTAAATTATACTAGATTTCAATGGGTCTTTTACATGATTTATAGACTGTATTATTTATGGGATATATTGAACATGAATTATCATAATTTAATTCTATTAGATACATCACATCATGTTCCATATCATCAAGGTGATTCTTCTTCCAAAATACTTGTATGCAAGCTTGAGTAGTTGTACTATATTCAAATTTATTGGTTCTCAATGAAATTAATTATTATTTCATTATTAGATAATAAATGCACAATCTAATGAGAAATAATTCACTACCTGATGTTAGTATACTATCATCTATTTATCTGGGACAAATTTTATCAATATAGCCAAATAACTATTGCTAGTATTTTTCAATGTATGGAATACCAAAATCCACAGTGGCCTGGATATACCCGTGTATTCATGTCACTATAAAAATGTGGGTTTATTTGGTATTTTCTTGATATATTACTACGTATAATGTTTTAAAAATCATATCATTTCTTGTCACTATTGTTTGAAATCAGATATTCTATTAAGGTATGTTTTTCCCTTTATTGGTTGTTTTGGAGAAGAAGCGAAAATTCTTTAAATTTTTTATGTATACACCATGTACTTTAGGAGTACACAACGTGTATTTCTTTGCCACAGGAGACTGTGGGATGGTCAAGTATTGGACACACACACGGCCGCGTTGGGTTGATATAGAGGCCGCCTAAAGTGCAGTATGGAAAAGGCGATTACACGTTTTGTACTTCAAAGTTACATGTCATGTATTTTTTTCATTAAATGCACTGGGGTCTCGTGTAACCCCTAGAAGTGTCTTCTTCTATGACTCGAGCCTCTGTCTGATCCCCTGGCCTCCGTCTATTCTCTGAATCAACCACCATCAATTGTAATGGAAACAAAATGGAAATCTCTTCCTTCTTCTTGAATTTCATTCCATGTTTTCATTTAATTCTCAAGATATCGTGGGTTGCTAATTTTATATGTTTTTGTATGTATTTTTATTTTTATGGTGATTCAAGCTTCGAGGATCATGTATAAAGATATCCAAACTCCATGGTAGGTGGTTTGTGCCTTTCTGTTGAAGGTCATTGTGTATTCAGTGCAATTGTGCCAAATACCCTTGTACGTGGTATTACACATTTCCTGTATTGCCATTGTTCTTGTCCTTCCATGCTTATAAGATTTTGTAGAGGATATTTGGGTATGAATAGAGTTTTATTGAGATGCCTTGGATGTTTTCCCCATGCTTTGTCATTTTTACGACTGTTGGTCATGTTTAGCCTTTTTGGACATTAACGTGTCTTCCATAGCTTGCGGTCGTAGGATAGAGTGTTGTTTTATGACATTCTTGAGATGTTTTAGACTATATAGACAAATAGTTATATAGGTTTACATTGGGCATAGAGCATTACTATTTTTTGACTTACACGGGGTCATGTGAACCTCATGTAGTAGACTAAAAGGGGATCGACCGAGTGAGAATCTTCAAAGAGTCTTTGGACATTATAGACTATAAGAGGATAGACCAATTTAGATTCCTCACAGATTTTTTCAGATTTATAGACTATAAGGGGATAGAACGAGTGAGCATCCTCAGAGAGTAATTGATTTAATTTGTTTAACCTTGAAACACTCCAGACTATAAGGGGAATTTAATGGGTGGGCTTCCTCAGAGAGTCTATGAATGACCTAGGGCTATAAGAGGAATTTACTGGGTAATCTCCCTTAGAGAGTCACTTGACCTAGGGGATATAAGGGTAATTGACCTTTTGTACTTCCTTAGAGTGTCCTTGACTACCTTAGACTATAATGGGAATTGACTGAGATTTATTCCTCAGAGAGTCTTTATAAATTTTTATGACAAAACCAGAGGGGTTAGGCTGTAATTATTTCCTAGAGGGTTGTTAATACTTGTTAGGTTGGACCAGAGGGGATGGTTATGGGTAAATTCCATAGGGTTACCTATTTGTGCTAGGTTCTTCTTGACATTGAACTGTGTATTGTTTACTTCTGAGTCGTTTCATGTTTACTATTTTTTGTTTTCTGTACTTTTAACTTCCATATATTCAACCACTATTAGGAAAAGAACTTCAGGTGGTTGACTATGAGGATTTAGTCTCACACATTGATTGGGCCATGATTTTGGGCCCAAACAGATTATATTGATGTAGGTATAAATATGGGAAAGCCCTCTTCTACTTCAGGTAGATGACATGCTATGGAGGTGGAGAGGATGGAACCAAGCATTGGATGGCGATACTAAGAAGATGTTTATCTGTTTCATTTGTACTTTGGTTTAGTACTATTTTTTATTCCAATATTATGATCTATTTTTTTGTTTTTCTAGGAATATGTATCATTCATCATATATATATATATGTGCTCTAGTTATTTCTTACTTTCAGCCTTCCATTGATTTCTTTTGCATGGATTATTATAGCTTTTGATATTGTTTTGTGTTTCTCTTCCACTGTGTACTCTTCCAATGAGTGCATAGTTTCCCCTCTATCACACCCAAGGGCCTCACTGCTAGTTATCAGCCTCTGGAATTTGGAGAAATGATCTTGACGCCATGTGACCAACCTGGTACAGGGCCCCTCCGGGTGCCTTCTAGAATTGGGGCGTTACAAAGTTGTATCATAGGAATTCATTTCTCTGGAAATAATGTTTGATCCTATATTCAGGGATAGGATGAAATAGGTACTTGGTAAAAATCTGTGCTCGAGAGTAGCTAACCAATTTATAGGGAGAATCCAATTAACCTCGTTAATGCAATTTTCAGATTTTGTAATTTTACAATTGATTGGTTTTCACCGTTGGGTGACTCAAATGATTTGAACTATTAATTTTGACATTATTGGGGGTTCCAATAATCTCACTACCTGATGAGATGAGGTTATTCCATCTCATGAATTATATAGTCACTTTCAATAGACCACATGTCATGCATTCTTGTCAGGCCATTTTGGGTGCATTATAAATTTCATGTTGTTGTGATAGATGTTGTGTAGAATATTCATGATGTTGTGATAGATTCCTTCAAATAATACTGTTGATGATAAGTATTTCCTTATGTAAGGCTTTGTTGGGAAGAACGCCAAATTTTGGTCTTTGAGGTGTTATGGTCCCTCATGAATCAGAATTTGGTGGTTCATTATCTTGTCTTTGCTTGTTTATGATATGTATAAGATGCCAAGAATTGAATAGTGGGGATTATGGGCCCTCAAAGATCAAAATTTGGAACCTTAACGCTCTTTTTCTGTATATTCTGGCCTCCGATGTAGTTTCTATGGCTAATGTCCAGAAAAACCCAGAATACATGGCGTGTACTTTATGCATACACACTGTGTAGTCTATAACCGTGTCACTGACTATGTGGGCAGGGACACAGGGTTGTGAAAATACTGTAGGAACACATTGTGTATATGATGTACACACTGTGTTGTATTGATTGTGCTTCTACCCGTGTGACTGACGACGCAGATGAGGGAAACATTAGATATACACTTCGTGTCGGGATTGAACAGGTTGTGTCATATGACTTAAGTATCAGGTCGTGTAACGAACAACAAAAGCAGATAAAAAATAAGCCAATACATGCCGTGTTGACTATGAACATGCCATGCAGTATAACCTAGGTACCCGTTCGTGTCACGACCAACATAGCTCGGTGTTATCCTTTCTTGTACTCATTGTGTCCACCTGGAGCACGCCATGTAGAGTGAACCATGTAGCCGACCATGTAAGTAACAACACAGGTCATTGAAAATTGTTTAGTACACACTGTGTCTATCGTGATCATGCCGTGTATTCTAGGATTAATAGGACCATGTGGGTTAGTCGTGTAAAGAGTCTCGGGTAGGGTAATAGAGGTCATGTACATGCCATGTGTAGGGACAACATGTCGTTTGGTTGGGGTGTTAGATGACTAGTTTAGGTAGAAGTACACACCCATGTGAATGGTATAAGTTAACACATCATGTATTTTTTATTCATTCCATGTAGTCATGTTTTGTAAAACATTAATGTTTTCTTTCAATTGTTCCCTTCTTGTACTCTTATGTTTTTAGTCCTTAATAATCCTGATCTAAGGTATGAATTTGACATTTTAGAATTATGCCACCGAGACATCCTCTATTTGTATGCCAGTTTCTAGATATTGATCAGAAAATAGATATGGTTGATTAGGGACATCCTATGGATCCTCATGTTGTCCCAGCCTTTTCACCAGTCGTTATACCTAGCACAGGTGCTGATGCACAGTTTGGGGAAGGCATTCTGGGGATGATGAATAATTTTTAGGGAGCGCCTCCTCCAACCCTGTCGATGCTAGAGTTGACATGGGACATTCAGTAGCATCATCCTCTTACTTTTTTAGGGGATGTGGGACTCAAGGATTCAGAGTCATGGCTAGAGACCACACTGACTAGTTTTGAGATTCTGGAGATACCTTCAGAGTGGAGGGTGAAGCTCGTTACCTATATGCTTCGAGACTCCGCCATGAGGTGGTGGGAGATGATCTCAATGTCTGGACTCCAGCTGTGTATGACATGGGATGTGATTCGTTGCATCTTCCATGATTACATCTACTGAGATATATTGAGGGAAAATTGAGCCCAAGAGTTTATGAGTCTGGAGCAGGTTACTCTTTCTGTTATGGGGTACTTTTCTTTCTTTACTGATCTACAATGTTTCACGCCTATTCCAGGAGGCGATTGGTTGTTCCTTGTGCAAATGTTCAAGGATGATTTGAGGAATGACATCTAATTGATGGTGAACATCTTCAAGATGACTTCGATATCCTCTATAGTCTTCCAGGTGCTGATTACTGAGTGCAATCTGAAGGATTTTGGGGGTAGTTAGCCAAGGTGGTTTTACATCCAGAGTTAGGGTTCCTCCTACTGAATGCAGGAATTATGACATGGAGTCTGCATGAGGTTATCAAAGTAGTTGTCATACATATTATGATAACTATGTGTTGTGATACCAGTGTGGAAGGAGTTGACATACTCAGCCTCAGTGCAAGAGAGACCCAATGGAGTGCCGATCATGCGACAAGATTGTCCATATCTAGAATTTATGTCAGATATTTTCACCAGCAGCTAGTGACAAGGGTTTTTCTTTGACTATGCATTCAAGAGAAATATATCTTGTTTCTCAATAGTCTAGGAACTGGATTTCTTCCGGCCATTCAGGATGAGGTAGAGGTCATGGTCATGTTGGTCAGTCACCATGTTATTAGCAACAACAGAGTGGATCGACTCAGAGTGGTCAGGTAGGGTCATAGTGCTATGGAGCAGGACAAGCATTTGTAGTAGTGCAGAACCAGCTGGAGCATGATCTTGAACCCTCTAATGTTCAAGGTATGATCCTAGTTTCTTAAGTTTTATTTTCATCACTTTTCGATACAATGGATTCCCATAGCTTTATATATGTTGCAGTTGTGGAGAGTCTTGGTCTCTGAATCTTATCTTCTGTAAATTTCATGATGCTAAACACATCATTGGGGACTAGAATAACTAGTGTACATCCATGCAATGAGTTCCCTCTAGAGTTTAGTGGGTGTCAATATTATTTGAACCTCTATGTCCTATAGTTGAAAGGCTCTGATGTTATTCTCGGGATGGACTAGTTAGTTCCCTTCCAGGTAGTTGTTGGTTGCTCTCACAATAGGGTGAGTTTCATATCAACAGAGGGTGTTTATTTTCTTCATAATGGAGAATGGGATGTCTAACTGAGCAGAGTGGGTCTCGAGCGTCATAGGTGAGGAGGAGTTAAATCCCAGATTTCCAGTCAATATCTGGATGACCAGGGGACATCATTGTTAGACTTTCTTCCAATGTTAGATCTTTTTAGAGTCATCCTTCTAGAGTACATATCAGGTTTTCCACTGAATTGTGAGGAACAATTTTCTATTTATCATGTGCCTGGGACGGCACTAGTGTCCATTCCTCCTTATTGGATGGCCAGACCAGAGTTGCAGGAGCTTAAGAAGTAGCTGGAGGAGTTGCGGGAAAAGCGTTTCATCCGACCAAATATTTCTTACGTGGGGTTCACCTGTCCTGTTTGTGAAGAAGGTAGATGGAACCCTCAGGATTTTTGTGGATTATTAGAACCTTAACCAATTTATGGTAAAGAACTGATATTCCTTGCCTACGATTGATGATCTCATTGACTAGATTTTAGGAGCACAGGTGTTCTCAATTAATGACGTGAGGTTCGGTTACCATAAGTTGCACGTTAAAACATCGGATATACATAATATAGATTTCTAGAGCAGGTATGGACTATATTAATATATGTTTATACCATTTGATCTCATGAACACGCCTACAGTATTCCTGGAATTGATGAACCGAGTATCCCATCCATAATTGGAATCCTCTGTGGTTGTTTTCATGGACAATATCATGGTGTACTCTCACACTCGACACGACCCTGTCATACATCATGAGATCATTCAAAGTATTCTGAGAATGAAACAATAATATGCTATGATCTCAAAATGCCACTATTGGGTAGACCATATTCTCTTTTTGGGTCATGTTATATAAGTGACAGAAGTATCATTAGACCTAAATAAAGTGAGAGTAGTTGTTTCCTAGTAACAGCTGAAGATCGTCTTTGAGATGCGTTGTTTTCTAGGGCTGGATGGTTACTACATATGCTTCATACAAGAATTTTCATTCATAGAAGAACCACTAATAGGCCTGACTAAGAAGGTTGTGAGGTTCTTATGGTCTGATTTCTGTTATTCATCCTTTCCGGAGCTGAAAGGGAGGTTGAATTCAGCACCGATACTGGTCTTGCCAGAGCCGGGAAAGAGAGACATTGTTTAATGTGATGCTTCAGGTATTGGGTGAGAAGTCATGCATACGCAGGGAGATGGAGTTGTTGCATACAGGTCATGACAATTCATGACACATGAGAGGAACTACCTGACACAAGATCTGGAGTTGGATGTTATTGTTCATGCCTCATGCTGTTGGCGACATTATCTTCTTAGAAAGAATTTTGTGGTATTCACCGACCAGAAAAGTCTCAAGTGCATTTTCACTCAGCGTGACTTAAATTTGAGGCAGGTCAGGTGGGTTAATTACCTTCAGTCCTTTGTCATTGAGATTGCCTATATGACTTGAAAAATCATTATAGTGGTTGATGCACTGAGAAGAAGGACCCAGATATAGGCGGTTCTAGAGGCCAGCAGTGAGTGGCAGCTTATGGCTCTTTTATTTGAGATGCATTTGGTGGTGCACGATAGATAGGGGAAGAAGTTACTTTCTTCTATAGTTGTTACCTCAAAACTTTTTGATCAAGTTCAAATGAGGCATCTATCAGTTTCTGAAGGGCTAGTCCTATGATAGAGCATGTCAGGAGAGGACTATAATCCCTGACGGAATGTATGTGAGGATGAGATCTTGTGTTTATAGGAGTTCATATGGGTACCAGTAGACATACCAGAGGAGTTGATGTGGGGATTTCATTCCACTATTTGGGCAGTTCGTCCTAGTGTCACCAAGATGTATCATGATATACACCACATGTATTAGTGGCTAGGTATGAAGAAATATGTTGTAGGTTTTTTCATGAGGTTTTCCCTATATCATTAGGAGAAGGTGGAGCATTAGATACCACTAGGGATTCTACATTAGTTACCCAATCCCGAGTGAAAGTGGAATGACATCACAATGGACTTTGTGAACTGTTTTCCAAGGACACCATGAGGGAATGATGTTGTATGGGGTTTCATTGAAAAACTCACAATGTTTTCTCACTTATTTCTGATTAAGAAGACCTTAAATGTTGATGAGTTGGGACGTTTGTACATCTGAGAGATTGTACATATACATGGGGTTCCCCACTCTATTGTCTCGGACATGTATTCATGTTTTTCATCTCAGGTCTTCCATGGGGTCAGAAGGCTTTGGGTACATATGTACGTTTGAGAACAATATACCTTCCTCATACAAATAACTAATTAGAGCCTACAATTCAGGTGCTTGAGGATATTCTCTGAGCATGCATTCTGGTTTTTGGAATTTCTTGTGAGAAGCATATACCTCTAGTATAGTTCTACTACAAATATAGTTTTTAGGATACTATTCACATGGATCCTTATGAGGCTTTGTACAATTGTCAATGCCTATCACCCATGTGTTGGATAGAGACAGGAGAGGCAGCTATGTTGGGACATCGTCTTGTTTAAGAGACCGCTGAGCAGATAATGTTGATTTAGAAGAGGATGGCTACTACACAGTCTGGTCAAAAGTATTATGCTAATTAGCGGAGACGACCTCTAGAGTTTGAAGTCATGGATCAGGTTTTCCAATGTTCTGCACTGAGGTTGGGACACACAAGGATTAGGAGATAGAGAAAGCTTTCACTGAGATACATCCGGCTATTCAAGGTGTTGGATAGAGTTGTTCCGGTTGCATATCGACTTCAGATACCTCAGATGTATTGGGCTATGAACGGTGTTATTCACATTTCACAACTCCAATGTTATCTTTTCGACTTGTCACATGTTTTTAAACCTGAGGAGGTTAAGCTCGAAGATGATGCATCGTTTGAGGAGCATCCTATCTGGATTTTCATTTGCAGAACAAAGGTTATGCGTGGTCGGTTTGTTCATCTTGTATGAGTGTTATGGCAGCATGGGCGAGTACAGGATAAGACTTGGGAGAGGTAGGCAGACGTACGATCTTAGTTGTCAGAGCTATTTGAGTATTCTTCTTCTACGATTCTCTAGGTAAATTTAGGGATGAATTCTATTAAGGGGGGATGTTTGTAAGAACCTAGATCTTAATTTTAGTTATGTTTTTTCATTTAATTGTAGTTTTTGAGAAATAGAGGAAATTCTGAAATTTTTTGAAGTAAATACAGTGTACATTATGCGTACACGCCGTGTACTTCCTTGCTACAGGAGACAATGCGCTGGCCATTTACAAGCCACACACACGGCCGTGTGGGGGTAACGTGAAGGCCACCTAAAGCGGAGTATAGAAAAGTAAATTACACATCGTGCACTTCAAAATTACATGCCATGTATTTTTTTTCATTAAATGGATAGGGGAGCATATAACTCCCATAAGTGTCTTCTTTTTGGTCCCATTCAACCGAGGGAAACCAAACGGCTCCAAAAAAAATTTGAGACCATGAGCCTTCTTCTCTTCACTCAATCAACCATCGTCGATTGCATTGGAACCGCAGATGTATGTTCTTCCTTCTTCTTGAGTTTCTTTCCATGTTTTCACCTCTTTCTCATGATATTATGGGTTGAGTGATTTAGTCTTTTTTATATATCATGGGCATTCTAAGGTGATTAAATCTTTCAGGTTCACGTATAGTGATCTCATAATTCCAAGGTATGTGGTTTGTGACTTTCCATTGAATATATTTGAGTACATTGATCAATTATGCCCAATACCCATGAATGGGGTATTGTGCATTTACCGTTTTTCCCAAGTGCATTGCCTTCCATGCTTGTATGCTTTTTAGAGGTTATTTGGTTATCAATAGGGGTGGATTTCTATGCCTTGAGTGTTCTACCCATGATTTGTCATGTTTCGGACATTTGGTCCTATTTAGCCTTTTTGTTCATTTACCCGTTTTCCATTCTTTTTAGTCGTAGGATGGAAAGCCGTTTTCTGAAATGCTTATGATGTTGTAGACTTATTAGAAAAGTATTTCAATAGGTTTACTATAGCCATATAGCATTACTATGTGTTGAATTACATGGGGCTATGAGAAATTGGTTTCGGGGATAGACCGAGTGAGATTCCTAAGAGAGTATTTTGTCATTATAAACTATAGGGGGATAGAAAAAGTTAGAATCCTATGAGTGACATTAAAATATATTTATTATAAGGGGATAGATCGAGTGAGATTCCATAGAGAGTCTTTTTTTTTATTTGTTTTACCATGATGTACTATAGGCTATAAGGGGAATTGACTAGGTGAGCATCCTCAGAGATTCTGTGAACAACCTAAGGATATAAGAGGAATTGAATGGGTGAGCTTCCTCAGAGAGTCTCTTGATCATGGGTATATGAGGGTAATTGACCTTGTCTACATCTTCAGAGAGTCCTTGACTATATTATACTATAATGGGAATTGACTGATATTTCTTCCTCAGAGAGTCTTTAGGAATTTTTATGATAGAACTAGAGGGGTGAGGTTGAGTGTACTCCCCAGAGGGATGATTGTACTTGATAGGTAGGACCAGAATGGATAGTTGTGGGTAATTCTCAGAGGTTTACATATTTGGGTTTATCTGCTTCTTGACATTTAACCATGGATTTTTTAGCTATGTACTTTCATGTTTACTATTTTCTGTACATTTACCTGCCATATATTCACTAACTGTAGGGCACGAATATTTGGGTGGTTGTCTGATGGGATTTATTCTCAAACCCTATTTGGGACATGATTTTGGGCCCAAAAAGATTATGTAGCTTCCGGTATAGATAAGGGAAATAACCCTTCTACTTCAGGTACTAGACTTGCTGTAGAGCTGGAGAGTATAGGACTAAGCATAGGCTTGTGATGCTGAGGAGCTGTTTATCTGTTTCTTTTGTACTTTGGCTTAGTACTGTTTTGTATTCTAGCTATGTGATCTATGTAGTTGTTTTTATAGACATATGTATCATGACACATTTATATATATATATATATATGCTCCAATTGTTTCCTACTTTATGCCTTCCACTGATTTCTTTTGTATGTATTATTACTAATTCTGCTATTGTATTGTGTTTCTCGTCCTCTATATACTTTTCCAAAGAGGACATAGTTTCCCCACTATCACACCAAAGGCCCTCGCTACTAGTCGACAGCCTCTGGAATTCGAGAAAGTGCGCTTGAGACTATGTGACCAACCGGGTATGGGGCGCCTCCGGGTGGCCTTCGAAACCAGGACATTACAACTATCATGTAAAATTGGATACCATTGATTTACCTTTATTTTGTGACACCAACAACATCACCTTCACCATCCCATGACTGTGTAAATAGGTTATCCGCCAAAGTCTCCATCTTCCTTGAATTATACATTCCAAATCATTTTGAGACCACGTTGTAAAATTTATATTCTGAAATGAATGTGTCAAAAATTCCTTGTGTATCTTCTAAATTATGTAAAAACATGATTTCAAAAATAATTAGCATTTTAAACACACTTATCATGAATTTTATGAATCTCTCACACTGATCATCGTATGATCCATAAATGATTATGACATAAACACACAATATAACTATCATCCATTGAGTATTTTCATTTTTGAATTATATATTGTAATCAAGTCCACCATAGTAAATATAAAGCTTCTTAAAAACAAATCTATCAATGAATACCACACATCCTATGTTTGTCTTAACCCATATAGTTTCTTTCTATGTAGAAAAACATTTTTCTAATCTCAATGAATGAGATAATCATATATATTCCCAATATAAAATTCTTCATCCAGAACCTTATTCAGAATTGGTGACTAGAAAACTATTTGGAAAACATTGTACATTCATTGTAATGTTATGGAAAATAAAAATATGACTGTATTTATCCTTGGAAAAGGTGTAAATTTTTCATCAACATTGATACCCTCTATTTGGTATTACCATGTTCACAATTGTTTTTCTGTGATTCAAATTACTAAACCATCTTCTTTAAACTGGTTGGGAAATAACCAATTATCCCTGAAGACATTCTTATATGTTGGTCTCAAAACAATCTTTCATGTCTAATTCTTTTCAATTTTTTCAAGTTCATCATTCATGGAATGAATCGATTTTTCTTCTCCAGTAGCTTCCTAAAAAAATTTAGTCTCTAACATTGATAGGAACTACGAATGTTGTATATTTTTCATCCTTGTTTTCTTCACTTGGATTTTTTCTCACTTATTTTGTTTTGCCTATCAATTTTGGAACGACTCTTCGGTATTTTTTGTAGATGTTGGATTATGTTCATAATTTTCATTATCTAAATCATAATTTGAATCTTTATCACATATTCGAACATCCCCAGGGATTCTTATATCTTCTTCACTATCAACATGTAGTTATTTATGTACAATAAGATGATTATTCTCATTTTCAACTATTGTTACATCATTTCTTTCAACTACTTTTCACGTCTACAGATTGAAACATTTATCTAATTCTATATTTATTGTGATGTTTTGAAATATACAAGTGGAGAAAAAGATATATTATTTGTATACAAGGAATAATAAGATATAAAAAAAATTCCCTATCTATATGAGCCAATCATCATTGGAAGATTTGGCGAGTAGCGTCACCATTCACCGAATCATCCAATGATGTTTGGCTCAAATGGAAATGGAATTTATTTTATATCTTATTTCCATATTCCTTGTAAAAAAATCACATATATATGTTTCTACACTAATATGTTAGATATTCCCCTTCATATGATTTCCATGTTAAAAACAACACCATATTTTCCATTAATGATACCTAATTCCATTGAACAACCAATGGAATGTTCTGAGTCAAATAGTTGAATATCACATAGAAAAGTGTGATTGAGGTCTTCAGCAACAAAATCATAAGCCAGTATCACGTATTCTCCCACAAACATATATTTTCATGAGAAAAAAAATTTCGTACCTTCATCATTACCAAATATTACAATACCATCCTTATCTTATTTTATTCCTATCACCAATTCCTTATTTCTTATAAAATAGGAGTTGCATCCACTCTCAAATGATCTATATTACATTGTGATCAGATGCATTGAAAAAATTCACTACAACCACTACATGTTCATCACATTCCATTCTAGTCAATGTTATAGACAACATACTCAATATAGATTGATAATATTTATATTCCTCAGAGTATGACATACCATCTTCATCATATTGTGATACCAATCAATTTTTCATTTTTATCTCATTTTATGATACACTAACTTACTACTTATGAATATATTTTTTACAAATTTAGAACATTTCTCTGCATTGATGATGAGAAATATCTTTTAATGCCTCTAAATCCCCCACAGATGAAGTTATGACTATCAAATGATATCTTGAAATATTGATCATGGTAAGGAAACCTTTGTTCTTCTTGTTCCCTTCCGTTTCTCTTTCTTATTGAACAATCATTTCTTTGAGTGTACCATCATACCACAATAAGGACATCTAATGTGGGCTGCATACATGTTTGTCACTACCATACAATTTTTGTTTCCTTGGGTTCTCTGAATCGTTTAGTTCTGATTTATACCCAAATAAATCAATGATCTCAATGTTTTTTCTTTTGGTCTGAATTCAACCATTGCTACATTTTTCAATAAATCCAATTACTAGATATAATGTTCGGATTTATTATACGATTCTCTTGAGAATAATTTTTATATTTCTCTAGATATTTGAATATTATATTTATATTTTATATTACAATTGTGACTATAATATCTAGAGTAAATAGTTTCTCTTTTTCATTCACTATCCATGTAGGCTAAAAACCTCATCCTCTTGTTTTTTGATGAGTTTTCCTTGATCTTTCACATAATTATTCAAATAATCAATCACCCTTTTCTGTTCTTCAACATTTTCATTATACTCACCAATCATATTTTAGATATCTAGAAAGAAGACATAAGATATTCAATTTTATTCATCATCTCAGACATCTCTTCTATATGCTCATGCATAAAGAGTATTGAATAATGAACCACCGTGTTGGGATTATTTATTCCAACTCTCCAAGAATCTATCTCTTCAAGTGATGATTTTAATTTGACCTAAAGAAAACTCATCCTTTGTATTATCCTTCACCATGGTCACTTTCTTCCCTTGTTAGTTAACTTCTGAAAACATTCACCACATCATTTTTCTCATGATCCATATCATCCTTTAAATCTTCTGGATTATATTATTCTAAACTATCATCTTCTTTTAAAAGAATATTATTATTTTTGATTAAATTTAAATAAAAAATTATTACCTTTCAAGATGGCTGAAGACATTAACATGGAAATTTTTACTTCATTCATATAGTCATCTATAAATTTCTTGGGTCACCTCATTGCATGATTTCCAACATTCCACATCAAAATCATGAAATTGAGAGTTTCCCATCAAATTTCATATTCCTCTTTGTATATTTGGTGAATGGAATGACCTGAATTCATTTTCCTCTTACACATATTTCATGTCTTTAATAGTGAGCTTCTTCGTAGACTTGAATTCAACTTATTTAGATTCACCTATTTTACCAGACTTATTATCATCATTTTTTATCTCATATGAAATAAGAGTACTATGAAATATATCCAATGAATGCTCCTTTGGATCATTATCTTCTAATAAAAAATCAATCACAATGAACTTAGTTGGAAGGATTCTCAGCATAAACTTAAAAATATTTCAACCTACAATAATTTCTCCAAGGCCACACATTTATTCCCCAACAACATTCACCTAGTAAAATAATGCATCAATAGACTCATAAGGGTCTATTATGAAATCCTAAAACTTGTTACATAGTACCTGATCCTTTGTTTCTAGGACAATTGAGTCTCACTCCTAAGTATTTAGAAGTATTACCCACATAGCATGTGATCGGAAACAAAACATCACCAATGTATAAATATAATTATTTTGGGCTCCTCCAAAGTAATTGTTTCCTTTGGTGTTAGTATGAAATTCCCATTTTTCATCTTCTGATTAATCACCATTGTCGATGCTGGCAAAAACTTTATGCATTACTACCATAAAGACATCAATTATTATTGACCAGATGTCATGATGCATTTGATTCTTCTATAATTTAAAATTATTTCCATCAAATATTGGAATTCATTTTTGATTTAATAACTTCTCTAAAAACCTTTATAGAGAGACACTGATATTAATCATTAGCTATGATATTAATATTTAGTTGAACTAGGTTAAATACCATTAGAGGTGGTGAATTAGGATGTTACAGATTACAATAAATGCCCCTTCCAATATTATTTCATTGTTAAACAAAAAACTAATCTCCCCCTTTCTCATAGTAATGTATGGATAGAAATGAAATCATGAATGATAGAATTTGATTTTACTTTGTTCTCCCTCACTAGGAAACATCCATAGACAATACAACAATTGTGTTCCATACCAAATCCACTATGTATCACTACCAAATGATGGTTCAGGATAGATCACATTTATGCCCAAGCTCAATTACTTTACAATGATTATGGATAGCTCACTACAAGCCAAGGGTAACTATGTTATTCTATATTTCTATGTCTCACTACTGATTGAAAGGATCACCTTCTTCCACTCCCATTTCTCACTACTCTGTAAAGGATGAAGTCACAATTTATTGATAAGTAGTTCCATTCATTATCATAATTGAGTACATCATAAATTTTACATACATTCTATGTTGAAGTACCACCTTCATCCAATTGATTAATATCTCATTACCATAGTTTTATTCTCCAGTAACTTCATGAATATCTCAAATTTTAGTTGGATTTCAATATCCATTGTGAAGAGTAATACATTTTTGATGCTTACAACTTTTTGTTTGATTGCATTTCTATCACACACTAGCCTTATTCATGGACAATATCACAAGAACAACATTTGAGAATCACATCACAAATTTAGAGACTATTGATTTTCATTAGGGATTTTCCATTTTTTTGTGGGTATAAAAGAATATTTATATATATTGAAACCCATTCCAAAACCATCCATCTATGTCATCACATTTCCATGAATCTCACCAATCTCTTTCGTAAAGATACATGTTTTAAAAAGTAGTAGATAAATTTACCCATTATTAAAGATTCTCATAATCATGAATATTACTATCAATCCTACCTGGATTCTTGATTTTTCACTTCTCATTATTGTAGAGATTTATGGTTTTTCATCATGTGTTCATGATACTTCACATTATCAAAACACTTAATTGATTTTTTAAGCTCCTTAACATCCTGAAACCCCAATATTCTAAAAACATATGCATTTTACATAATTTAGGTGACTCCCATGTAAATAAAACCTTCATTACGATTGAACAATCCTCCAAATTTTAGACCCCCAAAATTTTGAATACACTAAGAAACAGATCCACATTTTATACAAATTTTTCCAAAATGCCTCCAGGGCGTCCATTCCTTTTTCTTGGATATTTGTCGACATAAAATGTCAATAATCTCTCTAGATCCCCACAACATACCATGGAAATATGCTTTGTCAACAAACATAATCAACCCAAAAACATTGTAATGTTACCTTGAAGGATTTTTCCCAAAATCTTTATTTCATGTAGTGATGAAATATGTTTCATGATGTTTATTGTATTATGACATGGAAAATGTACCAAGATATTTAATGTAAATTTATCAGGTCAATATTGTACTATATTTATGGGAAGGATGATTTCATGGACCAGTTAGAAACATAATGCTTACATGAAAAGAGCCCCTGAGGCCCTAGGTTTATAAGAAAATAAGCTTTTGAATGGTGGTTAATTTTTTGTTGACCATATCATAAGAGTTATAGGGGTCACTATGGATACCATAATGATAAGAATAAAACCACATGTAAAACTATATGTGAAATATATATGCAGGTTGGTCAGATATGCATAGGGGTAATTTTCCCTATTTTTCATGGATGGTCCCAAGTTATATGTTATGGGTATCACTGCATATCCAATAATTGGTAGTGATTTATTCTAATACAGTTCTTTAGAAATATATTCCCTATATGAATCTGACTCACATGATGATAGAGGCATATTATCATTCTCCTACATAGTGGTAGATAGTGTTCTGTGAATCACCCATTGAAATGATTATTCCCATGAAGTTTACCATTATTCGGTGTGAAAATTAACTCCTAGATTATGTTCATAATGTTCATTATATGGGTGATCACTCCAAAAAGGAATGCACATAATGTGTTGTCATAATAAAAAAATGTGAATGAGGATCAAGGAGGGCTACACACTATAAAATCATTCTTAAGGATGCTCATATACATTTTTAATTCGTGATGATTGGGACTGGGATTATAGTTTAAGGTAAAGTAGTTTTGAACATGAAATTAGTTCAAAATCATCTTCCATGGACATGGACATACAATTTAACGTCATGAAATAATGATTCTGGAACTATTCTGTTTATCACCATACTACTAGAACTCTAGTTGTTTCATAGATTATTGTTATTAGATCATGAAGACTTACACTACAGTTTTGCATCATGCGATAATTTAGTCATACTATATAGTTTCTCATCTTGTAATCAAAATTATTTAACATGAAATTTATGGTCATTTTATTATAGTCATGTACCATGTAGTTTAACGTCATTCCACTATGATGATATACCATGCAGTTTAATTCCATGTGATTAAGAAAACGTACTATGCAGTTTGACATCATGTGGTTAAGATGGTGTCCCCTTCAGTTTAATTTCATATGATCAAGATAAATTACCATGCAGTTTAATTTCATGAAATCAGTATGATATACTCTTCCATTTAATTTCATGAAATCCAAATGATGTACATGCAGTTTAATGTCAATCAATTAGGATGATGTACCATGAATTTTAATGACAAGTGATATGTATGATGTATCCTACAATTTAATTTCATGTGATCAGGATTATGTACCATATAGTTTAATTTCATGTGTTTCAGATGATGAACCATGTGATTTAATGAAATAACTTTCACGAACCTCATGTTGGTGGGTACATGGTAAGATGACCATCCATCAAAATCCAAAAAACGTCCATTTGTTAATTCATTCTACATGGAATAGGGTCCCTCCCTCTTTGCCTGTGACTTTTGAGATTTCATTCAGAGTACTATCAGATTTTTGAGGACAAACACAACATCTCATTCAATGAAAGAACATAGGTGAATCTATTTTTCAATGTCTCACACTATCTGATTTTGTAGGACTTGTAGAAGATGATAGGTATATAACATCTTCTAAACCAATCACTCAAATTTATATGGTCCTTTATGATATTTCTCATGCATAGATTATTGATCACATAAAGAAATGTGGAGTGAGGGAAATTGAACATCTATGGTAAAGACAACCTCTATCCCATATACTAATGAGTATGGGTTCACATGTGTTGTTTTACAAGTCATGGTCTAGTAATCGCACATGGCATGTTGGATCTTCTCCAGCCAATAATTTTAATCCTTATCTAACATATTCGAGAGTATATTTTTTTGGGACTTATAAATGACGACTATTTATCTATTATCTAATGTGTTGTAGTGGGATCAATGGTTGGGTCTGATGTCATACTCCGGATATAGCTTCTCCATTTTAGTAAAAAATAAATTGGTGTATATGACCATCGGTATTTTATGAGGGATTCCAAATATGGTGATGATGTTGGCATTAAAGTAGCTAACAATGATCTTTTCCCCAAATTCATTGAGGTGAATAGATTCGGCCCACATGGAGATGAATTAGGTTGTAGTGAGAATGTACATAAAATGATTTTCATTAATATGAGTATTTTTTCAAACGATGTCCATTCCCCATATACAAAATGCCTAGGAGTACATGGTTGTGTGATGAAACTCTAGGGTTTGGTGAATAATGTTGGGCAACAACCAAGATGGAATGACATTTTTTGGTGAATTTAGTGTAGTCCTACATTATTATAAGAAAGAAATATCCAAGAAATTATATTTGATGGGAATGATAAGATCTTAACTAGGGGGACCCACATGATCCTATGTGGACTTCCATTATGATATAAACGGTTTCTTCTCCATAAATTCACCTGAGAAGGACGCTATCAAGGATCTCTTTATAGAGTACCTTATGTTGATTCATGTCATTATATTGAACAATGTTAATTTCTCATTTTATATATTCTCTTCCCTAACTTTGTTTAGTGGTAGTTCCCCATCTTAAATGTAGTCCACAATGTGAATCATTCAGTTGGTGGAAGGTATGTATGGCTCAGGGATGGGGTTAATCTCAACAATCTCTTATGTTTTGGTTTAAATTAAAGGTTATATCATCTAGTCATGTGAAATAAAATTGACTATTTCATCTTTTTCTACAAAAGCATGAGTTGTTGGTTCATTTTTCAAGGCATCAGCCTCTTTAGTTTTTCCCCATGGAACATTTGTCAATGTCGGATCCAGATGGAATTCATTAATTAATCCATTGATGTGGATTAGTAGGGGTATTAGATCCTACTTTTTGACGGTATAATCATTTTTAACCTAATTAATAACCATCCATGAATCGCCTTTTATCATCAAGAGATTAAATTCCTCCTAATGCCTGAATGCTTGCCCTATAATTGGAGCTTAATATTATAATTCGTTATTTATGAATCCCTCTGACAATAGGATGGTGTATGGAACGACTGCCATTGATGGAGATATGAGCACAACTCCTAGCCTCACCTTGTTTATATTTGGGTCTTATACCCTTATTTATATCTTGATTCTCGATGAACCATCGAAATACGTCTCACATAATAAGAGTTACTCTTATATTAAGAAAATATCTTCATAGGGTATTTCAGCATCTGTTATAGTCATTTCTATTGAAGGGTGATCTTCTAGAAAATATGCTTATATATGGAATTTGGTCACTTCTTGATTCATTAAATGAATGTGAAACCACTGAACAATAACCTCCCAGAATGACAGATATCTGGTCACCATTGGATGGCTGAAAATGTATTTGAGAGGTTTTTTACAGGATACCAAATAGACCACATGATATTGTAGGTAGTGCATCGATTTTTGACTAAATATTAGTTCTAGAAAATGCTTCATGATATTTTTATAACTATCCTCATCATTGATCATGTTTTGAATAAGGTAATATAGTTTTTTTCACTTCTAAAATCATTATTTTTTGTGACGAATTCTCCCAATGTTCTCCTTATGGTTTTAAAATAAAAAATAAGCATATTTCCATATGACAGGTGTCATCATCACAGTTGGGCTTAACATTTATTTCATAATACAATTGTATTCTTCCTAATAATCATCATTCCATTGATATGACACTCTATTTTTCATCTACCTGGTTAGGGGAAATCATTTACCAACATGGTTGTTTATGAAGCAACAAATATAAGATAAGTTTCCTTGAATTCCACTCAAATCATTTAGGATGTGGTTTGGTTACATTCCAAGGATATATTTTATCATATTTGGTTCGACATCAATTCCTTAATGGAATACCAAAAAATATGATACGTTTTCCAGAGCTAATTCTGAATGATCATTTCAAAGTGCTCATTTTCAGTTTTTGTTTTCATTGTTTTTTAATATAGTTTCAAGTTCCACCAAGTGGTATAGGTGTTTTGGATATTTAAGCACCATATTATAAACATATAATTAAAAAAATCAATGAATTTTTTAAATATGCAATGCGTGGAATCATTTTATGTAGTGTTGGAATTATTAAAGACAAAGGGCATTACATGATAAAGAAATAATCCATGGGGGCCTGAAGGTGGGGACTTTGACAATTCCATAGAGATATAATAATTTATTGTATCCCAAATAGGCATCCCTGAGAGAGAGATCCTGATATCTGGCTATTGCATCAATCAATAGTTTTGTGATTAAGACTGTGAAATAACTCTTTTGCTAGTGTTGGTCGAGATCTTTAAAATTAGTGCAGAGTCTGATTTTCTTATTCTTCTTCTTGGAGGGACAACATTGGACATCAATTTAGGATATTGGACCTCCTAATTAATGTTTTCTCTAATAATCTTGTCAAATGCTGCCTCAATTTTGGTATTAAATGTTAGTTGTGTCCTTCTAGATGTTGTTTTATATCCTCAGTGGTCCTATGGAATGTCTATGTGTGATCGGCCACCTACATATTGAGGACAATTTTTTTGTAGATATAGATAAACTCATCCTGATGTTTCTTCAATAATTTTGTATATAACTCTTACTATTTGGAAATCATGGCCCCATTAATCAATGTAGGTTGTGGGTATTTTATTGTGGCTAGATTTCTTTGTCTAAGTTCATCAATGGTTGTAGAGATACCTTCCACAAATTATGGGGGAATCTCTATGGACTTCCTTGAATCTCTAGAGAGTATAAATTGAGAGATAATGTAAAATCATATTCATCCAATTTGAGTGATGATACAATCACTTGCACCTAAACTGGTGGTGAAAGGATTTCCAATAACTATGGTGATGAAATGAAATTACTTTAAATCGAGATTTTAGCACCGTCTAAGTAGTCGGTGAAATTTTATCACCACTGGACTAATTGGGAAAAAATAAAATCATGGATAGTTTTCAATACACATATGACATTGGGCTCAAATGCCTAAAATGATTGATGGGTAACCCATATTCATCAAAAATATGTTTAAATGGGTTGAATGGGAATATTTAATGTCTAGTTGGGGTGGTGGTCCAATCAACACCATCAAGTAGGGGTTGTTTACCATTCCCCTAATAGAATCATGCATCATTATAATGTGTCTTTTAGGATTCAAAATGGGTTGTATTAGTGTGAAATTTAGTAATTTTTCCGTTAATATAATATTCAATGCATTGATACTATGAGGAGGGGATTTTTGTGTGTTGATTCAACTTGGTCCTTCCATTAAAGAGGTGTCAAATTATGTTTTACAAATAAACATATATTATGAGTCGGCTACAAGGTATCCAAATGGAGCCTTGATCATGATTTGGACTAATGGATTTGGATAAATTTTTTTATAGGTCTACAGTGTTATGGTGAAAGGTTATAGGTTATCCTAATCATAGAAAATTATACAAAGTATTAATATTTTAAAGTTGTTAACTCCATATCCATTTTCAATTATGACTTTTTCGGACATCGACAACATTTATCCTTCAAGAAACATATATGGGTCTCATCTGTACCGATATAAGGGAATTTTCATCTTGATATATAAAGGATATATCTCCATGTAATTCTATAAGATTAGATTCAATTAACTAAACATTAGTAGAGGCTACATCAGCTTCCAACTCATTGGGGCTTATTAATTCCTCTGTGAGTGCTTCCCTAAGGTCCTTTGGAAAATACAGGGCTTCTAGGATCAACTTCTTGACAGATACCAAGGCGAACTATTTCAAGATGTAATTCTTCTTGTCTGACGGCCTTTGGTTCACAATGAGGGGATATGATTTCCCATGAGCCTTTGGGGATCGATTATTTGATTTATATAACTCATAAATAGAGATAGGATGTATAGGTGCTTCTATCTTTGGTATATTGGGTGAAGTAGGTCTGTATTCCCCTTAAGGTTGATCTAACATTTATTCCTCTATTGATTGATATTTCAGATGATCATCTTGGTGTGGGTTCTAATAGGTGAATGGGATTTCCACTTTATGTTGGACACACTAAATGTATCTTCTATGAGTTTCTACAACATTTAATGTTTGAGCATAGTTGCTTATAGATGTTTGGCTCCTGCATTGAATGCATCTTCACCGGTATCCTTGTCTCATACAACCTCTTTCTCAAATTCACCAAATGTGTGCTTATAACATGGTTTAATATCCATACTAGTCATCGTATAAGGGATACATTAAGTGAATGGAATTGATAGAGAAAAAAATTAACTCCTTAACTGATGATGATGACTCTTCCAAATTGGTCATTTATAGTGGTGTCATTTAGTGTGGAAGTTCCCATTGTTTCATGTATGAGATAACAAATTATGAGAGGCTGACATTAATTTTTTCCATGATGTTGGTTCATCAAAAAGAACCTCCTCTTTAACTATTCATCCATGTATTTGTTCAATGGCTGGTGTTTGGATATTTGTGGGAGTGATGAATTCATTTGTGTTGTAGTGGAAGTGGGTGGGGGAATAGCTAGTTATTTAAATTGGGCATAGAGAATAACCTGATTTTGGTTGATTTAATTCCAAGTCATACAAATATTAAACTTTTATGGCCTTATTATAACATCTTCTTTCAACCCACCCCCATCCTTAGGGGCAGTAATGGAAACAAACACCACTTTTGTAGGTCTAATTCCCAACATTTCATTGTCAGAATCTAATTTTTTTTGGGTGATGTATTTCAAGATATGTAATACCTCAATAGCGTCTCTCAGTATCTAGTGAACAGGAAAGTAATGTATCCTATACTAATGACCTTCATATCTAGGCCACTTGAGATCTGGAAGATTGGAAAAATCACTTTTTTGAGTGATTGAATGTCTCAATTCATGTGGAATATGGGCCCACATGGGTTGGGATGAGTAATTAACCAAGTAGAGACATTATGCTATAAATAAATGGGTTTCATTTCTATAGATAGGTGTATTGGAATTGATTCTACCTAAATAGATATCCATTTTAAATTGAAATATGGATTCTAAAATGAATTAGTGGAACATCCTTATCCTACCTTGTCGTGTCCATGAAAAGTATAGGAGTGAACCATGAAATTAAATGTAAAATGAAATAAAATGGTTACATGGGAACATACTGATACATGGTCGTTAAAGCCGGTAGATGGGGTAGTATACCCTGGGTTGTGAGTTTTTCTACATACAACCTCCAATAGTGATTCTTTGTTTCATTTTAAACATGTTCTAAGGTGTGTCCTTGGAAAGTTTAGATCATTTCGGAAACAATGTCCTTTTGTCGCATACAAGGAGGGGGTTAATGACCATACTATAGATGTAGTGGGACCTAAGCTTCTAGTCCTACCTTTAGGAGTTCCACTCAAGGAACCGCCTACAGTACTTGATCTGGGAACTGATTCACATGTTCGTGAGAGGGTTTTACATTTTATGCAGTCCATGAATGGGGGTCCACTGCTTTCACGTATGATGGATGATTTGAATCGTGAGTTCGACTAGTCACATCCTCCTACATTTTAAGGGGATGGTGGTATGTAGGATACTGAGTCTTGTCTTGAATCCACCTTTCATATCATCGATCATTTTGAAATACCTCAAGAATAGAGAGATATATTGCAACATAAATTCTTTGGGATTCAAAAAAGAATTTTTGGGATGTTATTACCTAGGATGGTCATCATCATGGAATTTTAAGGGTTGATTTACAGACAACGTTCTATGATCTTTTCAATCCTCATATGATAAGTGATTATAGTAAAAGAGAGTTCATGCATCTCGAGTAGGGTTCTATGTCAATAATAGAGTATTCATCATGTTTCATGGAGTTAGAGTGCTTTTCCCTACTACAATCCAGTGATGATCTATTGCATTCTAGAAGTTTTAAGGATGAGCTCCAGTAGGATATCTATATGTAGGTGAATATCTTCATTCCTCCTTCATTTTCATAAATATAATTCATGATCATTTCACTGAGTGAAACCTAAGGGATTAAAATAGTACCGGTTATAGAGGACTAGTTCCACATCAGGCCAGTAGTTCTTCCAATGGTAGGAAACATTCTCTCAATTTTCACATCAAGAAAATGAAAACCAGAGATCTCATTTCTATTGCTTTTTTGTGTTTCATCAATGTAGAAGATGGGGAAACCAGAATCCTTAATGTGATTGAGACCCAATAGAATGATTGTATTGTGATTTTATGTAGAATCTACAATATTCATGTAAGACATTTCTACCATCTTTTAATGGAAAATGGTTTTCAATAGCGCTACCTTCAAGAATGAGTTCTTTTATGCCGCTTCAAATGAACAATTCGGATAACACCAGTATGTCTAGATGAAGAGGAGGATGAGGACGTGGTAGCCAGACCCCTGATATCCAGTAGTGCCAATAGTGAATTTTTTATCATTGTAGTCCATCTATTGCACATAGTTGTTGATCAAGTCAGTTGCATGAACTATAGCCAATACCTTAGGAACACACTAGAGGACCATCTATTGTATGAGGTACTATTCTAGTAGCCTCTACTATAGTGTATTATTTATTTGATACATGTGCATTGTACTCTTTTATCTTTGAATATATCATGGAGAGTTTCTGACTAATGATATATTATCATTATGGTGTAATGAACCTAGATACTCAATTAGGGGTTAAAACAGAGGCAATATGATTGTGTTGGGAATTTCCCCTTGAGTTAGGAAGATACCCTTATTTGACCTACTTCTTCTCAAGATGAAGGGCTTCAACATCATACATATGATGGAATTTTTGGTTCATCATCATGATTTTGTAGATTTTTATCACCATAGGTTTTTGTTTTCATCACAAGAGGGTAGAATTTATCTACATAAGGGTGATTGGTATGTCCAGGCTCATAGAGCATGACCAAAGAATCATGGGATATTTGGAGAGACCACCCAGATTGAAAATATCATCATGGAGGATTAGGGATTACGTTATATTGTTTTCCCTCCAATCGTGGTTTATTTTAGTTATGACTTTTCCATTAATTTTTATGGCTTACCTCCTTGGATAAAGTTAGAGTTTATAATTGATCTTGTTCTAGGAGCATCTCTAGTTCCCATTTCATAATTCATGGTTGCACCTAAATAGTTTCAAGAGATCGAGCGATAGTTATAGGATATAGTGTCCATATATTTTATAAGGCTTAGTACATCATCTTGGTGTTTTCCCATAATTTTATCCAAGAAGTCGGAGAGAACATTACATATATACTTGGAAGAAATTGGTTGAACTAGATTACATTGAATAAAAAGTATCCACTACCTCAAATAGATTATCTTATCAATCAACTACGGGGAGTAAATCTATTCTACAAATCCAACCTATGATTTGGTTTTCATAATGTTTATGTTAAACAATAAAAAATACCATGTCCATATATTTTATAAGGCTTAGTACATCATCTTGGTGTTTTCCCATAATTTTATCCAAGAATTCGGAGAGAACATTACATATATACTTGGAAGAAATTGGTTGAACTAGATTACATTGAATAAAAAGTATCCACTACCTCAAATAGATTATCTTATCAATCAACTACGGGGAGTAAATCTATTCTACAAATCCAACCTATGATTTGGTTTTCATAATGTTTATGTTAAACAATAAAAAATACCATGTAAAACATTTTATAGATGGTATGATATATATGAATACCTTGTTATGTTATTTAGTCTTTCGAATGTGCTCATCGTTTTCATAGATCTGATGAATAGTGTATTTCACCCCTATTTAGACAATTTTGTTTTGGTCAATGTGGAAAACTTATGGGTGTGTTCTCAAACTCATAGAGACCAGGACAAATATCTCGATATTGTAATGATTACACTTTGATAGCATCATATTTATTCCAATCTGGCTGTGTACTACTTCGGGATGGAAAATGTTCACTTCATGGGATACATAATATCAAAATCAGGTGTATTTGTACACCCATATAAGTTTGGTTATGTAGTTTATTGGGACCAACCCAAGAACATGTTTGATATACAAAGATTCTTGGGGAATGTTGGATATTTCAGTTATTTCATACAAGAATTTTCCAGCCCTTCTTTACCACTTACTAGTCTTACTATGAAGGTTGTCAAGTTCATATTTCCAGAATCATGTGAGGAATCCTTTCAAGATATTGGGGATACAAGTTTCTAAACATATTCTAACTCTTTTAGAGCCAAGGATAGGTTATACCATCTTATGTTATGTATTAATAATTGCACTAGGAGTAGTAATGATGTAGCAAGACAGAGTAATTAAGTATGTATCTCAGTAATTAAGGCCTCATGAGAGAAATTACCCAACACATGACCTTATGCTAGCAGCAGCTTTCCATGCCATATGTTTTTGGAGACATTATAATTTGGTTGAGTTCATTATGGTCCACATGGACAATAATAGCCTCAAATATATCTTCTCTCAATGCGACTTGAAACTACGACAATGTATATGAGTCTAATATTAATAATCCATTGATTTTGATCATGCATATATGCTTGGGAAGGGAAATGTTGTTGTAGATGCACTGAGTCAGTAAACTCAATCACAGGTCATATGGTATTCAAGTGATAAATGGATGTTAACGACCCTCTATTCGGAAATACATCTATAGTTTCATGATAGTCGTAAGGAGTTTTACCTCTAATCTACGAATATTACTTGTTCCCTCCTTGATATGGTGAATGCTATACAATTTTTATATCCATAAGGATTGGTTCTACATGAGAGTTTAACATGAGATAACCCACCTTTATATTGGTATGTATACAGAGTTGACAATCTACATTTATGTGGATGTATCAACATTCCTATAGATATGAGAGAGGAGTGGATAAAAAAGTCCCTTTCCTCTCATTAGAATGTTTATCCAGCAATATCCAACATGTATCAAGATATGCGATGCTTGTATTGGTTTCCTAAGATGAATCAATAGATTTCGGACATTATCACTGGGTGTTCCACTTCTAAGCAAGTGAAGACAGAGCAACAGGGACCTACATGATTTTTTATCCATTTCCAGTCCCAAAATGGAAATGGAAAGACGTGGCCTTGGATTTTGTAGTAGGATTACCTAGTTCATAGAGGTGTAGGGATGTTATATGGGTATTAATAGTCCTAGTAGAAAAATCATCACACTTCATTCCTATTTGGGATGATTTTTTAGTTGATGATATTGGAAGACTATATGTCCACGAGATCATACGGGTACATGGTGTTCCATGTACAATAATTTAGGATTTGGATGTTCATTTCACATTGCGGTTTGGGTTGGGATTAACTATATCTATGGGGACACAGGTGCTTCTAAGAACATATTTTCACCATCGTACGGATGGACAATCAGAATAGACAATACAAGTTCTATTTGATATACATGGAGCATGTGTCCATAAATTGGGTGGTTTTTGGGAGAAGCATATCCATCTCATCTTGTTCGCCTATAATAACTTTTGTTATGAAATAATTCTTATGGATATTCATTAAGCCTTAATTGGTAGTACATTTAATTCACACTTGTTTTGGATAGAGGTTGGTGAGGTAGCCCCACTAGGTCCTCATCTCGTTCTAGAGACATCAGAGAAAGTTCAGCAGAACAAAAATCATATGAATACTTGTCAGACCATAGAAAATCTTATTCCAATCATCATCCATGACCTCTTCTATTAAATTTTTAGGATCATGTTTTACATAGTGTATCACCCAGTGAATGGCATAGACAATTACCAATGAAAGGGAAAGTTATCACCTTGTTTTGTAGGTCATTTGATATTCTAGAGAGAGTCGAGCTGGTGGGCGGTTGGTTTACACTACCTCATAGGTACTGTTCCATGAATGATTTCATTCATGTTTCATAGATTCCTCAGTATGATGATGATCTATATCATACCATTGATCTAATGGATGTTTTTATATATTCTGATTCTAGCATTTTGGATAATACGGTTTTCATCGTCGACAAGAGCATGAAGGCTCTACAAGGCCTGTCTGTCCATCTAGTAATACTGCTATGGTATTACGAATGAGTATAGGAAGATACATGGGAGAGAAAATACGATGTATATTCCCAATGGAATGATTTTTTGTCAGACAATGTTTCTCTAACCTTTGAAGGTGAACTCCGGGATGAGTTGTTTTAAGGGGCAGGATTGTAAGAACCGAGTTTTTGACATAGATGTTGAGTCTTTATCATTTCTGTCTAAATATTTACTTTAGACCTAATATTGATTCATAATGAGTAATAAATGGAATCATGGGTGTCTAGGGAATGTTTAGTGCCCATAACCCAACTTTTTTGTTAAAATGGAGAGGTTTCACAATTAGCTGATGGTTGGAGCATAGTTTGGGTAACTGTACTAATTGAAATTTCATGACAAAAACACTTAACACAGTTTGTGAATGTTCATGCAGCCTAACAGTGAAATAATTCACTCATACGAAGAAAACATCTCATGGTCTTTGCACAGTTTTTCAAATCATGAATAGTAAAATATCTAAGAAAAATTACAATTTTTCCTTTATTGATCTATTAATCCTTATTCTTCTTATTAATATCAGAACCAGTGGATTTAATCCTTTTTCCTATAAATTTGGTTCTCTTTTAAGAACAAAGCTTGGGATCATAAGATATCCTCCGTCTGATATTTTTTCAAGATTCCATCCATCACTTTGAATGTGCAACAGTAATTACTCGAGTCTCCTAGAGCCATTTATTTTTATTTTCCTCTTGACTATGTTATCGATGTATGAGAATGTTTCTCTTTTTCTTATATATACATCGATACAAGACAAATAAAGTTCCAATACTGGTTGAGGAGATTCATAAAACTCTAAAGTGGGTGTTTTATAACTTATTCTTATATTTAGTTTATTTTGGAATTGTCATCTAGGGTCCATAGATTTCATCTGGTGGACTTTATATAATTTATATTCCTTTCTTATAATAAATATAACTAATTAGATATAATATATCTATACAAGTGATTAATTAATGGTGCTTATGACCCCAACTACATCCTTTCTATTTAAAATATTATTTCATAATTATTGTTAACTATTAAATCACATTTGTACCAATTTTCGAGTCTGCCATGGCTTCAACACTTTAAGGGTAATATTTTTGATATTAATTGGTTTTTTTATATTTTCAATTGTATTTTAAAAAGTAAGACGTAAAAAATACCACATGAACCATCTAAGTAAGTGATTTAATTGATAATTAAATGTAATATATACATTTGAAAGTATAGTGAGTATATGACTTTGACCAAATTAAATGTGAATGATTAACTGGTTTCTTTCCAATAGAACCCCTTAAAACATTAATGGAAGGTAGATGAGTGAACCTTGAATATAGAACATTCTTTAATTGGATGAAATATTTTCGTGATACTTGTTCTTATCACACTAATGAATGAAAATTATTGAACCAATAAACATGATAAAAAGTTTGAATACTATTTGACCATTTCACACTAATTAATGGAATGAAAAGATCCAATAAGGATATTATCTGATTTAATAATTAAATAGGAATGGAATTACAAAACATCACCTATGATTCTGATCGACGAATTCAATGATCACTCAGGGACCCCATTCCAATTCAAGGATTCAGCTTTCTTAGGTTGACACCCTCCTAGATCCCAACCCATTTCTTTTCTTGAATTCCCAGTATGAAACCATTAGATCCCATCATATTTTCACAGGATTCCGTGGATATACTCTATGGATCTAGTATTGGAGTTAGGATCCGTGGTTATATCCCATAAGTCCATGTCTCTTCCTAGCCTCATTTTACATTGGATGATCACCTTGGATTTGGTAGGCACCTAATTATGGAATGCATTGGACTGTTCTCCATAGATTATACTATTACCCATGGCACGATACATTTACTACTGAGTTGGAAACCCATGATTTCTCTATAAACTTGGTTATTAATTTGGGACTTCACTACTAAATATCATTATAGGTTTCCTTAATTCAACATAGAACCTTTTGTAATTACTAAATTGAGACTTATTAATAAACTTTTAATAATCAATTTATGGATTTCATATGTTAAGAATCCATCTGAGGGATTAAGATGGTACTTCAGTATTTAGTTACAATGTACTGCTTTATATTATATATTCAGGCATGTACACTGTTACGTTTCCATTACAAGGGCCAGATGTTATAGAAACTGTTGGTGGTAGCCCCCTGAGATTTATCTCAAAACCTCTTCATGTGTCCTATGATAGCTAGGAATGATTACATGGTATAAAATTTTGTCAAAGGGAATCATATGACTTCGAACAATTCATTTCCTGATGCTTTGTAAGAATCTTGAAAGTAGAGGACTAAGAAGGAACTCAAAATTCATTGGATAGTATTTTACGACATTTATACTTTGTGGAACATGTAATGCTTTTTATTAGAATCCATATTTTCAAGATTTATAGTTTATGAAATATAATCATCTATTATTGAATGATGTTCAAGTTATTTTAGTTATTGTTATTGTTTTTAATATTTTTATATTTTACCTTTAGTTTACCTATATTGCTTCCAGTATTTACTTATGTTTACTTTCATCTATTTCTCTTCACTTTGGAATGAGGGAAAATTCTCCCCACATGCACACCCTTGGTCCTCCCTGATAGATGGTTGCATCTAGAATTCTGGGAGATTTCCTTGAGGGATTGTGTCCCACCGGGGTCAGGGAACCTGTTTAGTGGAATCCGTGTCTAGAACATCGCACAAAAAATCACATTATGAAAGAACTCATATAAAAATTTGAAATATCTCAGCACCCCTTTCTTGAAATTAGAATAACCCCATTTTTTAAATACCTATAGCTAATTTTAGATTAATTTTAAAATTCGTTAACTTATAAAAAATTCATTAATTAGTTATTCTTAGAGATAGATTATGAAATGGTGAAAGATACAACAATCATACACAAAAAAATATATAACCTAAACCCTGAAAATTTCAGTCATCATTATCTTCATGATTATATCAAAAAATGAAGAGTTACCCACATGTATATAGATGATAATGAGAAATAAATAGAGGTAGGGGTATGTGAGTAAGGCCCTAATACTGAGAAATTAAGATAAAATATTTTCATAAATTAATATTTTTTCATTTTAATTATATTTATTAAAATTTTAATACAAAATCTAATGGAGACCACTATAACTCCTTTGTTTTCCACCAGAACACTATGGCCTCCACCAAGGACCGTAGTATATCCCATTAGTGTTTTTTTGGTTGGTTTAGTTTCCATTTACTTAGAAATATGAGCATTGTTAGTCTCATAATGGGGTTCTGGGGAAAATATACTCAATTTAATATTCCTATAATGATGGTTCTCATTTTTTAAACCAAATTTAAAATTATGCCCATTACACTAAAATATAAAATACACCTAATTGCATATAAATAAGTGTTTGTTAAACCAAAACCCCCTCACATAATTACCATTACTGCTAAAACCTTCAAAACACAATAGATCTCATCCAAAACCTATAATTTTCTACAACAATAACCACCAATGTTGTCTATAAACCAATCATCTCACTCATTTAACCATCAAAACAACATAACTGGTTAAAATAGAAGTACTAATTTGTGATCAGCTTGAACAATAGAATCATAAATACTGATCGATTCCATCAAATATATAAATATTTTTTCTAATATACATTAAATTTTAGGAATTATATCATATTGAAGAATTTATATTTTATGATGTTACATCTATTTTCATTCGATAAATTTAATTCATGTAATGATATGTCAGTATTAAAAGATTATAACTTCATTATTACTAAAATCATCTTATAGTTCAAGCTGGGGATTTCAAAGAATGATTCTAGAAATGAAAATCTCATAACATTTGAGTTAAAAAATTAATGTTCAAAGCTATAAATATATCTATGTTTTGATATCTTAATGTTTCTTAATGTGTAAAGGTTATCAGAATGAGTCAATAAGACACAGTTTTATTGAAAAATGACCTTATTACTCCAACAGAAGAAGAGTTGATTAGTCCACTAGATATAAGTATCTAAAGATAATTAGATGGAAATTATAAAGATGATATACCAAATATATCTAGTAATAAATGATTTTCCAATGGAAGATTTCACAAAATCCATTAGTTGAATATTTTAAATGGTGTATCTAGCAGTAAAGGACACTGGACAGAAGAACATTATCGAGATAAATAGGAATTTATTTGAGTACCATTACAAGACTTTTATAATTCCACATTTTTATTATAAAAATATATTAATTTAAAGAAAATAAATCTATTAGATAATTTTTTATGATTTTTTTGTATTCTTTTTGAGGAATCATAAAAAATATATGTTTAAATATTTTAAAATGGTAAAACATTGAAATGTTAGAGAGGGATTTTCAAATTAAATTTCCGTAATTTTTTTTGTTAAATTTCAAGGAAACATTCTGTATATAAGGGGGTGATATGATCCATTAAGATTTTTTCAAAAACCATAGTGTGACTCAAAGTTACAAAGAAGAATATTAAATAGAATTTAATAGACATGGTAAAATTGGATAAAGGTTTTTTGAAAGGGCTAGAACACATAGATTATATCATATAGATAACTTTCTATAATGTCTTACACGATAAACATCATTTATTAGTTGTTTTTGAAAAATAATAATATCATTCATTCATATAGGTTTAAAATGAGATCAATATTATAGGTGAAGAAGTTTTTTGTTTGGAATAATATTATTATGTAGGTGGAGGAATCTTTTTTATATTGTGAAAACCAATATTCTTGGGTTATGGGTGATTTTTTAACATCACTATTTGGGTTATGAGAGATTTATTTCCCGCCCTATTGTGTATTTGGGATGGATGTTAATATAGAATTTTTGTCTAAGGTGATTTCGAACATAGTATAGAGTAGGGACCCACATTGAGATTTAGCCTTGTAATTTTTATAACTTTTATTTTATCATTATTAACATTGTATATGGGTAAGTAAGTGTTATAAATTTTATCAGATAATATTTATAACAATTTTAAATGTTTTATTTCTTAAATTATGAAATTTAAAAAATATTACCACTAATTCAACCACCCATATCAGTGGTTCCACAATCCTTGTCACATTAATTGGTATTAAAGTGACGTCAACCTCTATAGATTTATTTATTGAAGTACAAGGAATTTAAATTTTATAAAAATTATTGAATTTTATACTTTTTATAGAAATAACTAATTTTGATGGAATAATATAATGATTCCCTCACTCATTTCACTTGAACACGAAGTGGTTGATGCAGCAACTATTGGATTCCCACCAAGAGAAAAGGATTATCCAATTACTATAGTTTTCATGAAGAATTTGTTATATGATTGTAAGGATTGGAATTATTTTATTATGTATTATTCATGAATTTTGTATACAAAGGTTATGGGACATAAATTTTTTAAATATATATGGGGTAATACTGAATGTTTTTTTAATGGGGATGTCAATGTGTCAGAAGAAAGTCATCATATTTGGAGATGTAAATTTAAAGCCCTGAAAATTTAAATGAAAAATACCACTGATAAATAATTTATGAGGGTTAATAAAATTTCTATTAACCCTAATGGTTTTAGAGAAACATTTTATGAAACAACTATTAAGGAAAAATTTTCTTTATATATTTCATCTCAGTATATCTTCAATTAATGATAGAAAAAATATTTCAATTGATCAGATTCACAATATTCTCATTATATAATAAATGTGGAAATATCTTGTCTTTATAAAGAAGGTGAAAGATAAAATTACCTTTAAATAAATAAAGAAACAAAGGAATTTGGATTAAGATTTGAGATCAAACATATTACATGGGGAAAAAATCATAATTGATGGATTTCATCTCAATGTAACATGGAAAATGAAATTTTAGGTATAGGGTAAAACTTTATTTTAATTGTTTTAAGAGTGGAAAAAATTATCCACATTTCCTTATACTATCCCAAAAAAATAAAGAATGTTTTCAAAATATAAAAAAATATATAAGAAGTTCTATAAAAATTATAAATATGAAAAACAATTCAAGGACAGAAAAAGAAAATATTATGAATATATATGTAGGATAATGACTTATAAAGAAGATGCAACTTGATCATCTAAAGCAATTCATCAAAGAAAATGTTTCGTAAAAAATCACTATCTTAATGGAGAATTTTGACAAATATAAAAAATAATGACATTGAAGATGTTGATGGTGAATAAATTAAAATAGAATATGATTTGAGATCATAACATGAAGTGTGTCTCAATAAAAACTCTAAAATAATGACATATGGTAGAATTTCCAGTAAGAAATATATCATGTAATCATTTCTTAAAAGATAATAATTATATTTTATGGAAATTAAATCCCTCAAAGAATAAGTTATAGAATAAGAAATGATGTTAAATGAAAATGATGTTTAATTTTCTATTTCCGAAGATTAACTAGCCTATATTCAATAAATATTTCTTGAAAATGAAAAATCCTTAAAACTGAATAATAAAAAATTTTGTAAATAAAATATTGTTGAATAATAATATTAATGTATGGTCAAAGAAAGAATCTAGAGAAAAATGGTTCAAACTCAACTTAATATTTTAAAATTTTAAATATTATTTCAATTAACTTTTCAAGGCTAAAAAACAATGAAATGAAATATATGGATTAAATGTGATAGTGAAAAACATTAATCCTAATAAAATCAATAAAAATCATATGGTTTCTCACATAAAACATTATATTCCATAAAAAATTGAGGAATTCATAGACCTCATTGAACCTCAAGAAAAAAAAATCAATAAACAATTAGATTATTATGAAATACCTAGATTTGATTGTTATTGTTGTTGTTTCATATCATTTACGCATAAATATAATAAATATTGGTACTATATGTATCTTCTTATGTAAATTCATGAGTTGAGTATGGGAATTATAAAAAATAATAAATTATTAGGATAGTAATTACATGATTTAGAATTTGATGAAACATACAAAAGATAAATTGTTTAAAATCTAGAAATGGTATGAATATATTAATGGTGTTTATGGAATATATGATAAATATGTTCATAATTATGAAGAAGTTATGACTATTATACCCAAAAAACGTCCCCTCTCTAGGAAGGAAATGGAATTTGGTTGAGGAAAAATAGAAGGACAATCATTACTCAATATGGTTGCTCTAATTGCTGGAAAAGGGGAATACCATGGATTCTAAATAGTAGATGATCCTCCAATATTTTAAGTGATATGCAGTTCCTTACATAAATCATATGAAATGATGTATTTATGGATGCAATTTTAAAATATTGTTCTCTAAAAAATAAAGGTGTTGGCATATATGAAATATAATTAAGAAAGTTAATGAGCAAAGATGTTTTTAATTAATAGACTTTAACAAAATTATTATGTGTTAACTATATTTGTAGTTAATGGAATAAATTTATCATAAAAATATATTATTACATTATTATGTTACCAAAATATGAAATATTATAACAAAGGGAGTAATAAATAGAGGTAAATTTTTCTAAATCATAGATCCAAGTAACTCTTGTTTTTTAAAGGATAAAGATTAAAAAGAATTATGGTATGATAGTCTTATCCATATTGGTAATGTAAATCATAGAAAAATAAATAATAAAAAATATATGATAGACCTTCCACAACATAAAAAGTAATGAGAGAATATTTTTGAAAATGTTATAATGGAAGAATGATTATCATAATTCATCGAAGGGATGAAATTCAATATAATCATCCTAATGAACTTATTAATTGTAATATATATGGACCGATGATATATAATTCACTTTATTTGATCTATACTTAATAAACATCATTGATAATTTATCCTGAATTACATGTGTTTCATTTTATGAAAATAAATCTGATGTAGTGGAAATGTTCAATATATTTTTCAAGAAATTTGAGAAAAAATAAGGTGCATATATCAAAAAATTGAGAATATAAAATCAAAATGATTTTACATATACCTCATTTCAATCATATATTTCATGGATTGATATTATAAATCAATAAAGTTATTTATACACTCCAAAAAATAGAGTACCATATTGGAATAATTGAAGACTAAATAAAATTTGACGAGTTATGCACTTTGAGTATCAATTATCAAAATGCTTCTAGTGGGATGTACATTATGAAGTTTCAAAGATTAAGAAAATGTTATACTAGAATTAGAATAAACACCCAATTAAATGTTGTAAAAAAATGGCTATCTGCTAAGTACATCATGTTTTTGGGATTTTCCTTCATGATAGTGGAAAAATGTGGTAAAATTTGATGAATGACTTATATAAGTAATTTTATTTGGGTATAAAACCAAAATAACTAAAAATATTATAATAGATAATGAAAAAAAATTATTGAATCATGTGATGTTGAGGTTATTGAAAATAAACTCAAATAAATGAATAAAAGAAATTGCTTTTTATATGATGTAATGTAACGAATCTTGAAATATTCATGGAGAATTGATGAGAAGTATAAAAAAAGGACACACGACATATTATAACCACACATTGAGGATTCTAGTCACATGGAGAAAACTTATGGAAATAAAAACTCCAAATTTTAGAAGATAAAAATACATAATGAAACAAAAAAATATTTTTGGATATTTCGATTCCCAAGATTAGAAAAGAGGGAGTTATTGAATGAAATTTTATACAGCTCTCATTTCCCAAATTAAACCATGATAAATCTTTTGATTTTCTGATCATAAATAGTTGGTGGATTCAATAAATGAATAGTTTGATCTTACTAAAAATAAGGATACCTGAAAAAATATTCTTAAACAAACTAATATGAATTTTATTGAAACAAATAGGGTTTTTGTGAATTAGTTGAAAAAATGGTACATTTTGAGGAATAAAGTCTGGCTTGTTTGTAAAATATAGACTGGATTTAATTGTGTTGATTTTGAGGAAATATTTGTTTCTATTTATAGAAATGGAACTATAATAATGTATTATTCTATTTCTACACATCAAAAATACTTATTTTATCAAATAGATGACATGTCAAATTTATTAAATAGCTATATTGAGGAATAATTCAATATTGAATGACCTAATGTGATATTACATGATAAGAAATGAAAATGGTTTTCAAATTGAATATTGTATTATGTGGATTGATGTAGGGTGCTCAATCACTATACTATAAACAAGATAATATCATAAGAAAATAGAAATTTTCAAAAGGGAATGTTGATATAAATATCAATTTTATAAAATAATGTATTCTATAATTAATTATAACCATTTATGTCGATTATATATTCTTTATTTTTAATTAATATCACTTCTGAAAATTATTCAATGAATAAAGAATTTATTTTTGAAATTTCTATTCTAAATGAAATGAGATTGTTTCTTGAGATACATATCTTACAAACTATATTTTTTATCATTATATGATAATAAAAATAAGTTATGGAATTATTAAGAAATCTTTTCATGTCAATCTCATATGATGTTTCTGAAGATATTATTTCTTGTACAAAGTTGAATAAAGATGAATATAGAAAGTGATTCCATCAAAAGGAATTTTGAATGTCGATTGGATGCTTTCACTTCCTTACTAAAACTCATTAATACATTGTTTATATTGTAGCATTGTGTTTGAGATATCAATGTGTTCTGAGATAATCCCACATGGGGTATTCTAAAAGAATTATTATTTATATAAAAGGAACATCAGCTTTTGTTTTGTTGTATAAAATATTATTGGTTTGAGTTTACATGGGTTTACATACACTTATTGGTTTTGATAATTCTATGATCATAGGTCAATATCTGGAGGATCATTAAGAGGGAGTTATTTTGTAGGAATAAAAGGAAACTAATTTTAGTGACATTTATTATAGATGAATCTAAATATTTTTCTACTACTCATGGATGTACTCAAATGAAATGGGTGAATGTACATCTTAAATATTAGACGAATAATGTTGAGACACTACTATATATTTTATATGATAACCATAGTGAAATTTTTATTTTATAATACATTCATCAAAATTCCATATCTTAGATAATTGATATAAAATATTAATTTATCAAGGAAATAGTTAGTTGTGGGGATTTTAAGTTGATTATAATTTTATAAAAGAACAAATATTTGATATATTCATCAAATATATAACATGATAAATATTTAAAGAATTGAGTTTGAGACTAAATTTCTATCCCTAAATTCTGATATCAAAGGAGAATAAGTGGTTTCAAAACTCTTCTTTGTTGGTTTTGGATGAAAATTTGTGGTCATTATCAAAATGGGAAGATTTTTTTGGGTGATTTGGTTGAGGATGATTAAATATAGCATTTTTACACAGATTTAATTTCCCTAAGGGAAATTATAATCTCATAAATATTTACATACCCAACATTGTGGTGTCATTAGATTTCTATTTGTGAAAGGAATGTATTTTATGTTCATTACAGGTTTGATTGTTTACGATTTTTGGGAGTTAAAAACAAATACAACAGTGGTATATTTAAGAACACAAGAATATATTTATGTTTTTTTACTTTTTTCAACTTTCATATATGGGTTTTTTAATAACCTTTAATCTTGGATAGATAGTTTTGTGAGTTTACCAGAACAAGCCTATTTGATGGATAATATTTTGTCTGATGTATTTTATATTTCATAAATTTTATCTGATGGAAAACTGAATTTATAAAATTATAATATTATGTTCACTATAAAGAGTTAATTCTAATGATTTTATGCTAATATTCACTAATTATTATATCATGATTATTAAAATGTTACCATGTTTCAAACTGATTATTTCTTATGAATTATTTAGAAATAATTTTTGTACAAAGATGGATTTACAAAGTTGATGTTTCAGTCTTTACAAAAAATAAATTTTTTATGTCATGAATTTACATTTGTATGATAAATATCAGAATGATTATATCAAATACAATTTGATGAGACAAAGAATCATAGTGTATAAACATTGTAACTCTAGTAGATTAATTGTTTAACATTCCAGTAGATATAAGTATATGAATATTTTTGGAATGATATGTATAAAAATTATCATACAATGAGATTTTGGGATAAAAAATGTTCCAATGGATAGAAATTTACAAATACAATAGAATGAACATTGGAAATGTCATATTTGGTAGGAAAATATGTGGAGAACCCTAATAGTGAAAACTCCATCTTGTCAACTTCTATGGACATATAAAACCAAATAGTATTTTCTTATTCCCATGATTATATTAATCTCCAACATCACCCTACGTTCAAGTGGTATCTCAATTTGGTCAAAAATTGTCTGATCTAACTCTATAATGTAATCTCTTTACAATTCATACCATCTCCCTAAAACAATGTAGGATGTTGAGAAACGTAAATCCTTATTAGATACAACATGGAAGGACTAACTCCATACATCACTCACCCAATACAGTATAAACAAACATGACATGCACTAAGTTCATCATCAAACAACTACCATAGATTGACTATATGCTTTGGCTACTCAACTTTTCTTTTATCATCCATATGAATTTCATGATTTTATACTTCATGATGGGTATTAATTGGTATATTCCATAATTTTATCTCATTGAAACAATATTCTTTCCTAAATTCATAACCCATAACTTAGATATCACAAATAAGTTAAGTTGTAATAGGTAGTGCATTCCACTATCCCATATAAATCCTTACCAACATCCAAATATCATTTTATCTATATTCATGAGCCTGTATACCCATAATTCAATATATGTACCACACAGAATCATGTCATATCTACATATTGGATTACATTAGAAATTAAAAATCATGGATTAACAAATTATAGAACCACCAAGAAACTACATTTATATGTATTATATATGTAGTTAAAAAAATATAAACAAAACAAACTTCTTTTTCTAAAATAATATAATAGAACATATATTGGAACACACCTATCATGTGAGTGTTACATGGTAGAAATGATGCATGCCACACACACACATAGACTCATAACTATAGACCAATAATCAAACCGATAACCATTATAAACATAAAATACAAATCATTTTCAAAAATATCCAGACCATGATAACAAAGACATAAAGTTTATCTTCATCCTAGGTAACATGGGAGTCCCATAAATGTGAATATTATAGTCACCTATATAGGGTGGGTGTATATCTCATTCATCTTAATCCTCTATCAACTAATGCCAAAAAAAAATTAAATAACATCCTTGCCCATAAAATTTGTGAAAATTGGACCCACTCTAATAATACTTTACAAAATCCCTGACAAAGATCACCTTCCCTAAAAAAAATGGAGAACAACATACCTCAATATCCCTTCCATTGATGTTATAATATATAGACTAGTAATGTGGATCTATATGTGATTAGTGAAAGACTCTTCCATTTAATATAAATACCCTTAATCAAAATTGGATCCAACATAAAAAATGGTTTCTATATTATAACATCATGAAGATAAATGATGTTATATAACATGCAATAAAAAATGAATAATCACATTACTAAGAAAATCATACAAAAAAACCATGATCACTCATGGGTTTATCATATACAAGAAATAAATTTTTGAAAAAGGAAAAAATTTGATATGGAACCACATATCTACACATCCCATATCTAAAACCATCATTTTTATACCTATATATTCACTACACCACCAACCATAATAGATCAGTCTTGTGGGACCTTTCCCTTTCTTGTGTTATGAATCGTGAAGTCTACATGTGCACTTAGTTGTCCATGAAATGTTTGGGTATGAACATAGTAGGTCTATAACAATGTTTTCCAACTATAATATCAATGGTTATATTACTATTTGAAAAGGGAAACACATGGAAATGAAAATGATAACAAACTCCATATACTAATTCCTTGAAAATCCAAGGGAATGTAACCTACCTACTTCCACTGGTGCTGGAATGGGATGATGTACCAATTGTTTTAACTCACCGTAAGTGAAATTGAATAATATCTCCTCATCACATAACTAGGTGGATGATTTATTATAATACAAATTCACTTAAATTAAATATAAACCACCACATCATTTTTCTAATGGTATTTCATAGACATAATGAGCTCATTAAACCAAAAAATCATCAAAATCAATTCATAAACCCCATGGCTAAAATATATAATGTTTCCATCCATTAATTATATAATTGGAACCATTATCATGTGTTTAAAATGAATATAGGATCCTAATGACAATATAAAAACTAATCCTTCAAATAGTTTGAATACAATCCACTAGCCTCATCCTTAAATGTTTGTAGTAACAACAACATACTACAACCATGAACCTTGGGAACCTTTTCAACTTGTGATCAGTGGATGATATATCACCATCATAACTCACATATGAAACACTTTTTCATCCAAAAATAAGAATAATAAGAATAGTAATAATCAAAAAATATATCTCACCCAAAAAATTCTATTCCATCAACCTCCATAAAACACATTGTCAATGTAATTCTACTTATATGCACACATAACCACTCTACATTAAATCCTGGATACTTAATTTTTTTCTTGTTAACAATTAATTAATCCCACAATATAATAAAAAAAACAACACAAATAATGAAATAATGTAAATAGTATAAACTAACAACAATCATCTTCTTTTTCTCTATATAACATTTTCCATTGAATGCCACTAACTAGTTTGACAATGATTGGTAGATTGATGAAAATTTTAAAAAAATCATTGAAATACGTATTTTATGTTAAAAATAAAAAAGTGATAAAAAATTAAGGATTAAGAAAAAGTTGAATTAAATATATTCATATGGAATTACAATTGAGTAGATGGTTTATTTATTGGATCACAAATTGTTTATATCCCTACTTGGGAAGATATGATAATGTGAGGGAGAGAGAGATATGTAGGGGTTGTGGAGTGAGACTCAATTATTGGTCCAAAAGGATAAAATCTCATTTAAATTTATCATTTTATTTATATTTATTAAATTTATAAAATTTAGAAATACAATATTGAGGATTCTATTGGAACTCCGGTGTCTCCCATCAGAAATCTGGTGGATCCCACCATGGCCCGAAGGCCCCTTTATTTAGATTTTGATGGTAGATCCAATTTCCATTTCCATGAACAAAGGAACTATAGTGTCATATGTATAGTGTTATTATGGGAATATAGATATTTTATGATTCCTACATTAGCAACACTCTTTTTCAAAAACCAATTTTGGTTGTCTTACCTCTAAATTAACACCTCAAATATTCCCAATTATACATGGTTGGGCTTGTTTAAATCCCAAAATCAATTACATAAAAACAATTAATTATAATGAAATAATCCAAAAACTCCTACATTAACATTTGGAATGACGGAATACCTAATTTATTATAATACCATTTTACTCCCCCATTAACAATATTTAATTTCTGAAATGTTCAATTATTAATAGTTTTAATTCTCTTACAAAACCCAACATCATCTTATTGGTTACTTTTGAACAAAACATGTGATAATTTAGATAAATAATATGGAATATTTGACATTTAATTCATTTTTTATGATTCCCATGTATAAAATTACCATCTCCTTGATTATAGGTGAAGAAATATCAATGCAATATAATATTTTATTTTTTTGGATATTTCATTGATGAAATAAGATGTTTGGGAGATATTATAGGTTCAAATAATATTTATTGAATAGATTTAATGATATATAGGAATCTTGGTGGATCCTATAAATTTTTGAAATAGATTAAGAATAGTTTTCTATCACATTTCATAAATAGTGACACAAACCATGTTAGGCAATGAATATTGTATAATATAAAAAGTATTCTTCATGGAACTATTTATAAATAATTCACAAAACTATATTAATAAATTTTATTTCCTAATATTCACTATTATGATGATTATATATTCAATTTAATTCTACTAGTATCTATAAATGTTTTTGGACTTTTTTGGAACCCTTAACTAATTTTAGACAATGAAATCCCATGATTTAATGAATCATTTTCATGGATTAGATAATTAGGTACCAAATATATGGTACGTTAATCCTCGTATAAATTATGAGATGTCAATTCCTTGGTATTTTGATATTTTATTTTTTAATAAGTTAGGCCTAGATCATCAAATATTTTGTGTTTAAATGTAAATTAATGTTATTGGGAATTAAAGAAATGACGTTTTTTGTGAGATCATGAATTAAAATATTCTATTTTTTATGATGGATCTAACTTTTTTAGATTTTATTTATATATATCATTTGGATAGTTCAATATTTTGGTATTGATTTAAATTAAAAATATAATGTGATCATATCAATTTATTTTTATAAATCATGATTTATGATTTAAGGAATCAAAAATTTCCAAAAAAAGTATTTTTTCAAAAAAATTGTCGATCTCAAGAATGTACCATGATTATAAATAAAAACTGTGAAATTTTATTTAAGTTAATTACTATGAAATTAGTTGTTATTTATGTCTGAATTTTTACAAATAAATCATTTATGTTGGGATTTTAAAAACATATTATAATAGAATTAGTTAATTTAAAATTTTAATTTCATTATTTTTTTCAATTGGTTATACATAAACTATTTAATGAAAACAGGGTTTTGATTAAAATGATGGATTTCAAAAAAAAATTGTTATAAAACCATTGAACAAAATTCATTTTGGGGTATAAAGAGAACAAGTGAATATTATACTTATTATCAATACGTAAGGATAACATTGTTGAGTTAAGCTATAAATATTAGCTGGGAGATATACAAAAGAGAACACGAGGAAATTAATCTTATATAAATGAGAAAGGGAAATATCATAACTATTTATCAATAAAATGGATTTTGAATGAATTTATTAAATATATGGATTTATATAAAAATAAATTTCATGTGATGATTGTTGAACTGTTCATCATGGAAACTAGGAAAAATATTTTTAGAGGTAGTCATATTGTTTATAATAGTTCTAAAATGAATCGTGAGATGCTAGATAATTAATAAAGGTGAATGATTTATGGTTAATTTTGTGAAAATCTTTCTAGATGTTTTAGAATCTGTAAAATGATCATTAAATATGAAGACTACTATACTCAAGTTAAGAAGACATTGATATTATTTTTTATAATGATTTGAAAATCCATATATATATTTAAATAATTTATCGATTGATACAACCTAAGTATCCATTAATACATATAATATTTGATTTCATACATAATATATTTGATGAAGCACTCTCTTAATTTAGTTATGGAAGTAATAAGAAATATATCTATATATAAAATATTCTTTATATATTCGATGGAAAATTGTAATGGAATCAGAATGTATGATAATTTTTCATTCAAAACATGTTGTTCAGGAATGTGTAACATATTTTTCTTAGGAAGAAGAAACTGCACTAAATATATTGCATGAATCACATTTTTATTCAGAAGTGTTACATATTTTCAAAAACAATATTGTTTGTAAAATTTATTTTAAAAGGTAAACAGGGAAAATTCTGGCATAATATATTCTCTAGAGTAGCACCCAGAAGATGGAAAATAAATTTATACATAACATAATTCTTAATAATGAATAAAAGTTTCATGATACAAAATTTATTTCATAGAGATTGTAGCTATAAAATTCAAAAAGGCCCTAAATAAGTAACATGTTTCATGTGGTATGTAATAACTTTTATCCATTTATCGTATATATAATTAATGTTATTAGAGTGATATTTAATATATTTATTATATTAAGTATGATTTACCTATTAGCTAAAATTTAAATAGATATATAGTTGTCAGAATGAAAATGTTAGGAGTATAATATTAAACTACATGATACTATGATTCATTATTTATATAATTATAAAAATGAAAAAAAACATGATTATAATTCAAGCTGATTAATATTTTAGAACTACCCCAAGAAGGGTCTGAACTTTGAGAGTAGGACGCATTGTAAGGATAATTTCCACGTTATTATGTTTCATGTTTTTAGGTAACCATAAATGATTTAAAAATATAACGAGATTTTATATACAGTTTAATAATTGAAATATCTTGAGCCTCAAAGTCAATTAAATAGATATTATTGACCATTATTATAGTTGGATTTTAATGAAAATTAATAATGTAAAATATACACATGTTATAATAAAAAACACACACTAGTCAAAATCAATGAGTTTCTGTATTTGAATTATAGATAAAATATTCTCTATATTATATGGATATAAAATCATAGGTCAAGGATAAATAAATTGATATATTTTTTATAGGTATAGATATTTAAATCAATAAAAAAATAAATATATTATTTTTTAAATAAGTTTAATTAGAATACATCTAGGGTTAATCCCTCATGGTATTTGTGCCATTATGTTTTTAGAATGGGTTTTAATTTTTATATGGTGAATGGTTTTTTTGAGAACCAAGGTGTATGAATGAGACATGAAGGTTTGAAAATCCCAAATATGTGTTTTAGGAAGTATTTAATGGGCTAGTTAATGCTCTACATATACAAGAGAGCATCTAAGGATGAAAAAATTGTTTGGGAATTAATAGAGAGCTACTACAGTTTATTTAGTCTGTGATTGAGGACTTCACATCATGAAACTGTTGGTTAAACGGTTAGGGGTTCTATAGTGGTTCACACTATGGATCATGCTATGGGGTTTTTAAAAATAAATGGAGGCGTTCATGTCCATTTTTTGGCCGAGGATCCCACACATGTGTTTCCATATAGAAAACCTATATTTCACTCCTCTCTTATCTATTTGAAGTGATACCAAGTGAAATTTCAAGGATATACATGATATTTATTCTTCCACTATCTTCTACATTCACTTTTGGATGTCCCCATTAAATTATTCTTGATTGGTTTATGTGTTTTAGTGTAAAATACACTAAATAATGTTGGAATAAACTATGATAGATGGTAATTTTTCTCAGATATTATAGAGGGAATCCCTAGATGCTACTTTCAAAATATTGGAATGGGTTTTGGTGAATTTTTCCCACCTGGTTATTTTTTCAAGGTTTTTTTGTGATACTGGGGAAAATAATCTATTAAACCATGTGTGGATTTTGGATGTTTTTTGAAACCTTAATCTAGGGGGTGAATAAATAGTAAAAATCATCTAGTTACTTCTGATTAAGGTGATCATCTGATTCACTATGTGTTTTTTTTCTTTTGGTCCTACTTAATTAGATTATTTAATTAATTATAAACTATTTATAATTAATTTTATGTGAAACATGGAATGGGATATGTACCTGAGAGCTTGGAAGATACATTTTTATCATTTAAGAGTCTGATAAGATTATTCTATAGGGTTAGATCTGTTTTCAATATTGGTGGCCCCAATAATATAAAATGATATGTTTTTTATGGATGATAGTGCATGATTGTATAATTTATATGCCATGTGCATGGGGTTTAGGTACCAATGTGTCATGGGTAGATGATTTAGTATGGCTATAAGCCTCCTATTATTATACTATGATTTCATTAATAATTTTGTAAATCATTTCCCCTTGATGACTATCTCTATAAGGAGAATTTCCTTTGGTTGTGAAGAAAATCGACCTAAGGGAGGTCCTGGGATATTAGTAGAGAGAAGGGATAGACTTAATTGGGTTCCTATGGGATACTGGATAATAATGGAAATATTAGGGTTGATTTATTATGGGAGAGATAGTTTTATTTCTATTGAGGGACTAGGACATCCACCTTGTGGTTTGAGTCATGTCATGATGTGGACTTGGTGTGAGAGTAGTCTTTTAAGTCTTGATGTATGGGATGGAGATGGGTCGAATCTAGGAGAATATATGAGACATCTCATAAAAACACATGTAATATTAATAATAGATCAATTTCATACCTTTTTAAAATTCATTAATTAGATTTTATATATTTATATGAACTATAATAATATTATTTAATTTTTAAATATAAAATAAATTAGATTTATTCTTAAAAATTCATTTTCATATATTATATAGTTTTATTTAAAAAGATGATTTTATAAATTATAGATTTTTAATATGAAAAAAGAATCTTTTTTTGAAATCCTAAATCCAAATTTTTCTTAGAGAGATTTTTTTAGTGTTCATGAAAACAAAATATGTTTTGGTGAGTAGTGGATAATTTCAATTTTGGAGAAAACATTATTTTATTTTCATGTATGTACAAATTCATAATAAATTTTTGATTGGTTTTAAAAATTAATTAGTCACATATAATTATAAAAAATATAATAAATTTTTTTTAATCAATTGTAAACATTATTTTTGTATACAATAAATTTCTTACATAATAAGAATTTTTTAAAAATAATTCACCTAGTCTTGATGGTTTTTTTAAAAATAATTTTTAACAGTTAATTATGTTGACTTTGAAAAAATGGATTAAATTTTTGAATAATAATGTATAAATTTGTAAAAGAGTATACTTTTATTTTTCATCATTACGAACAGTAACATTGGGAAAAAATTGTTAGTTGTTGTGGTAAGAGTTAAAACTTTTTAAAAGGGTTAAAACTAAAATGATAAGGATTAAAATGTCCCATAAACATATATAAATCCTATTTAATGGTACTATTTACACATTATATCATATAATATTCTAATATGAGAACTTTTTTTTCATTTATATTTATTAATACAAAAATATATTTAAATCATTTGAAAAATTCTATGTGTGTTATATCCCTCACCTATAATAGGACACCCCCTATCCTCTGTTACATACGCTTAAATATCCACTTATATAAATAAATAAATAACCATATATATTCATAATATCCCTCGAAATTTCCTAATGGATCATTATAGGTCATAATACGAACCTAATAAGGTTATAGTAATTAACCTACAGAGGTTGTCTAATGAAGAGGTATAGTTCTTAACAAAGTGTTTTCATTTTAATTATTAAATTACCTCTTTAAAAATGTCATAACCATTGTCATATAATAAAATAGTTGTATTTAATATAATTAAATGTTATTATTTTTATTTTATAACCCTTTTTCTTCTACTTATCTATCTAATGGAAAACAAAATCATTTCTTGTTTGTATAAGCCGACAACCGCCTGACTACATGATATAATTCATTTTTCATCACTTTCTATTTTGGATGGTCATAATGGTGGATAAAAATTAAATGAAATGATTTATATGATATAAATTCAATTTTTTAGTTATATATACACATTTTATTTATTTATTAAACATGCAATAAAAAAATAAAATCATCGCCCATGTGTACACATATTACTGCATCACGAACCGATGAATTTTTTTTTCATCACTACCTAACATGGATTATATATTGGTGGATTTAAAGAAAAATAATATTTATATTACAATTTTACATTTTTAAAGTTAAAATAATACTTACCTTATTTCCCTCATGTTCATTGAAATATAGAAAAGATGATCATGCATGAGTAAGACCCGCATCTCAATGAATGTAACTTAATTGATTTTTTATAAACACATAACATAGATTGTTTTAAAGTATAAATAATTTTTGAAATATAAAATTATAATATTATTCAGATTATATAAATTGTTGAATAATTATATATTTAACCATATTCAACTGACCAAATCCCTTTACAACATAAATTATGATTGTTCTCAAGACGTCTGACTAGAACTTAGTCGATTATGTAATTAAATATTATTGGGATATAAGTTAAATAAAAATATAATAAATGAATTGAAAAAGATACTAATAATGTAATTAATTAATAAAATTTTATTATTTTTGAATATGTTTACATTATGTGAAAATTATTAGTTTAATTAATATATTTTTCAATAAAACGTTATTTTTGAAAGTATAAATGTTTTTCATATGTTTTTCCTCAATATAAAAATTCCATAAAACTATTCAAGTATGTTATAAATATTAAAAAATTTATATTAAAATTCATTTATAACCCATATCTGACATTATTTATGGATTTTTTAAAATAATATTTTTAAACGTTTCCAAAATGGGTTCTTTGTTAGTTTTTTAGAAAACTGTGAAATGAAACATTATCTAAACATAAACGGCATTAGTGGAGTTTCAAAATTTTTTGACTATAATTATTTAATGAAATTACAACTAATTTGTTAATGGTTTTCCAAATAATATTCCATTTAATAATATTTAATAATTTTGTTAATATATTTCCAATTAAAATTATTTTTATCCTTATTTTTACATAATGATTGAAAGTGATACTTCATATTTGTTAAACAAAATATTTTATGATATTTTATGATGTAAATATAATATTCCATCTGTTTTATGTATTTTATAAGCCTTTTCATATTGATGGGTGATAAATATTAATATCTACAATGTATTTTTTAATGATTAATTTATCTAGATAATTATGTTAGAATTAATGGGGTAGGTCATTCCATTTATAAGGGTTCTTATAAGGGGTCTATTATAACAACCATGCACTTTAATACACACTTAAACATGATTTATTATATGAAACCTTCACATGATACAAAATAGAAGATCAAAAGGTCTAGTATCTTTGTGGCTTATGAATATTATATAAAAACATAAAACATGAAACACAGCATAATTATTGAAAATTTCATTTACATGACCACTACATTCCATCGTACATAGCATTACATGGGATAACCTGAGGACTCGCATAAGAAAAAGGTGACATTTAAAGCCCAGTATGGTAGTAATCAAGGAATAACATGAAGAATGAAATACATGCTAGGAAATAGATATATTGATGCGGGATAATAGAAACATGAATATAAAGTCATGGTATAACATGATTAACATAACATGGAAATATAGCAACAAAATTTAACATGACAGCACGATCCATGAAACATTTCACATTGAGAATGAGTAATACATCATTTCACTTTAATTATCATGAGTAAACCCTCATTTCACATGACATATCATGATACTAATCTTTACCCAATTCATCGGTGTTCAATCAGGGCACACCTTACTTAATCATTTCATTTCATGCATAAATGTTCCACATAGATCATACAACATGTATCCGTTAAACATGATAATTTAATCCACGATAAAGGAATGTGTAATTAATATATAAAACTATATAATCAATAAGTAAATTTGAATAATGTAGAATAACATGGTTAGAGAAATGGGTATGCTATTCACCACACAATGAAATTGTCTTTTAAAATCGCGGTGCAATTTCGGCAGTATAATGATGTGAAATAAGGATTAATAAAATTGGTAGATGTTAGATAAAGGGGTGTATCATAATATTTAAATGCAATGGGCGGTAATTGGGTCATATACAAATATATCCCAACATATGTAATCGAATATAGATTCATAATACACAAGAATTGATAGAATGTAAATGAATAGAGGGGAATTCCTTACGGAATATCGGCATGGTAATGGGTGTACTTGAAAGGAATTAATGATAGATAAAGAGGTTTCACATCTCTCAAACATAACGAGGGAAGTATGGTGGAACTGAAAAATTATACCCCAATATTATTAATTGAAATTAAAATGGTATACCATCATTATGAAACTTGCATAAAATGAGGAAGGAATCCCTTATTTGGAAGGGTGATCACAATGGCTTGAGAGTGGCTTGGGAGAGACTTAGTGGAGAATGGGCAACCATGGGTGGATTATATGGAGATTAGGACAGGTTTGGTAAATCTACAAAATCATTGACTGATGAGGAAGTCAGAGCTTGGATAAGTTTATATAGGAAAAGGGAGAGAATTCTTTATTATTTAGTTTTTGGACCCTACACCATAAAATTAAAAAAAACACAAACCATACCTTGGTTTTCTACCATGTTTTTTTCCAAATGGGATTATAAAACATTATTTTATAAGTCTAATTTCTGAACCTCTTAAAATATTAGTCTTGCTTATGTGGATGTGGGTCACACTCTCAATGAAATCATTGTAAAAAGATAAAATGTTTTATAAGTCTTGGAGGGTCCACTGAGGCTTTGTAAAATAAAGAAAATAAACCTAAAATCATATTATTTTAATTCTAAAACATATATATTCCTACCATCACATTAATGTTATATTATTAAACAACTATTGGGTAATTATGATGTCATAAAACACATTATATATTTAAACGGTATTTATTTTTTCAGCCAATAATTCAACTTTCATAGAAAATTATGAAAAATTAATCGTTGGATAATTTTGACCTCCATATTACAAAAAAATATTTATTTAATATTCCTAATTTTTTGAAAAATTGAATTTTTACTTTTAAAATAAATACTGACATTTAATGAAAATTCATCGGTTTTGAGAAAAACAACTTTCAAACCATAAAAAAAATTACAATTGGATTCATAAAAATTATAAAATAATTTATATTTAATAAAATTAATTTAATAATAATATTTTGAAAAATATTATAAAATTCAGAAATTCATTAATTCAACAAAATATATTTCATAGTTGAATATTAACTTAAAATAATTTTTTTTATTAAACAATATTTATAAAGTAACAATAATAAAATGAATTTATATTATTTATAAAAAATATACATAGTCATAGTGCTAGGGTCTGGTAACATAACCCCTTAAAACACCAACATAAGGCCCTAGGGTAAGGTGTGCGATAGTGACAGACTCCTGGGGTGGCTCTGAAAACAACGCTCGAGTGGTAATCTCTACCAACATCCACTACTCTTATAGATGGTTTCATTCGAGCTTATCGGGTTGACCCTCACCTTGGTCTTGGTAAAGGATGAAGCCCAATTACACCACCTCCTTTCCATGTTGTACCAAATGGGATTCGTATGGAGCAATTATACTGGATGAGGCAATCTCTTCCTTTTCCGAAGTAAATTGGTTTTGTTAATGCCCTATATTTATACTAATCAAGTGATCAATGTTCAACAACTATATTAGCAATAATAACAATTCTTAACAGTATTTTGAATTCCAAAAACATAAAACCACAGAAGTTCATATATTTTATATGATCATTCTACATAATAGTACATTTAATTAAATCAATAGTATTTTTTATTAACAAAAGTTTGGTTCATTACAAACATCTCCCCTTAAGAAATTTCTCCCTCAAAATATCATTTTCTTACACTAAAAAAGATATGGATAACTCTGCCACATTACTTACTATGGTTCCCATGTTTCTTCTTCAAACATTTGGTTTCTCTACAACACTTTCACTAAGGGCATTGTCTTATTTGGTAGAAATTTTTCCCTATGATATAATATCTTCATCAGGTTCTCATCAATGTAGAGGTCATTCTTTAATGTTTATCATCCCAAAGTTCATTCTTTAACTCTAGATTTGATGAAACACATAGTCTTGAACAAAATCTAAAAATCCCTTCTTCATTAACATTGAACATCTAGTATTTCCCTTTTTTAGTAGTTTCCACTTTCTTCTAAATTCCCACATCATCTTTTTGATATTCCTTTATCATTTAAAAAACCGACTATTGAGAAATCATTTGTGAAAGGATTGATGGGGTCCCTTTAATGATGATTCCCAGGTTCGTCTTCATAAAATATAAGAAGATTGGATCCTTCTAAATTATCATATTTTTTATAAAAGATGGTTCCTTTCTACTTAGTAAAAGTGTCACCTTTTTCTCTTTTCAAGGGTGGCAATGGATTGTAAATTCATAGTCTCTGATCAGCTCTAATCATCTCCATTAGCACATGGTCAACTCTTTGAGGATTCTATTATCTATATATATTTCTCACTTCTTCATAAAGTGGTAATGTCACCAAATTTATAAAGTTAAGATCACTGCATCAAAATCCAGATCATGTGATTGGTTGTTCTACACATGATATTACAATTTCCTTGAAGTATAGGCAATGGCATTTTCATTTTTCATCAACACACATCCCAGAACCTTCATCGAAGCAACACAAAATACCATAGAAAGTTATCCACTTGTGGGTAGTGTGATCATGATCACAGTGATAATAATCCTTTTCATCTCTTTGAATCATTCTTCTCATTCATCACTCAAAACATACTTGACATCGTTCCAATTTATCATGGTTATAGGGTTTGACAATCGTGAGAAATTTCTCACAAATAAGCGATAATATCTAGCTAACCCCAAGAAGCTATAGATATCCATCACTGATGATGGCCTCACCATTCCCTTAATTGTAGCTTTTATCAATGTATCCACAGATGTCCCATTATTTGTGATGATATGACCTAAAAATGAGTCCTCTTTCAACTAGAACTCACAATTACTGTACTTCACATAATGATTGTCCAGTAACAAGGTCCCTTTTAGATTTCATGGATACTTTTTAGGATCCCCCTTGTTTTTTGAGAATATTATAATATCATTTATAATGAATACCATAAATTTGTCAAGGTAATATCTAAAGATTCCATTCATTATGTCTGTGAATATTGTTGGAGAATTAGTGCGTCCAAATGGAATTACTATGAATTTATAGTGCCTATACCTTGTATGAAATGTAGTGTTGGGGATATCCTCTTTCTTTACCCTTACTTGGTAATATTCTAAAAATAGATCCACCATGGAGAAGTATTATTCTCCACGTATCAAATTGAACAATCCATCAATTTATGGCAGAGGATACCTATTCTTTATCGTGATTTTTTTGAGCCCATGATAATAAAGCCAATGGTACATTGACCCATCCTTCTTATGGATGAAGATGATTGATGAACACCATGGTGAAGCACATGGTCATATAAAACCATTATCCATATTCTCTTATATTTGTTTCCTCATGTATTCTTGCTCTAAAAAATACATTCTATATGGAGACATAGATATTCGTAATTCACCGGTTATAAGATCAATTAAGAATTTAACATCTCTTCTTGGCAGAGGACCAGTAAATTCCTCTGGAAAAACATCAGCGGAATCCCTCATTATAGGAATGTCTTTCGGGATGGTTACTTCTATATACTCATTCATCTATGAAGGATACACATTATCATAAGGAAATAATATCCATGGTTGAGATGATTGGGTTAAAGAATATTCATCCTCCTTCTTACACTTATACAGAATCGGGGGTTGATTTTCCAAATGAAGAGTGATTTATCTCTCATGACAATTAATAATGGATCTATATAAGGAAAAACAATACATTTAAATAATTACATCAAATACTACTACAGGGAGTATTATAAGGTTTTCCATGATGTTTATACAACAAATTTTGATAGGGGAGGAGTAATTTTCATGGGATTCAATGATTTCCCCCTTTTTTGTTCTCACTAATATCTTTACAAACATGGTTTGTGGGGGTGTTGGGATTGTTCTACTAAACATTTTTTGATATAAATTAATATGTATAACTAGAATCAAAAATATTATTTTCTATTATTGAATGAATAACAAGAATACCTATCACCAGTTTATTATTGGTGTTCACATTAGTGGTAGTGATAGAAGAAGATCTTCTATGCTACATTGAAGGTTATTGGTTACATTTGAAAACCCATTGATTAGGCGACTGAATTGTAAAGTGCCCTGATTCATTGTAGTTGAAGTAATGAACAACACGTTGAGTGTTGAGTGGAGTGTTCCTCTCCTCTGTCATAGCAATTTTTTTTTCCAACAGTTAATTGCCTTGTTCCCTTCTCATCCACACCTAATGCATTTACATATCCCCATCATGCAATTTCTGGGGTTATTTTTTAAGCACCATTGGTAGGTGGGGTGATAGACTATCCTAGCACCATTGGATTTATCCATAGGGCCACCAGAATAGAATCCCACCTTCTGTATCTTATCCCCCTGATACCCCTGATATTTGTTGATCTCCATTTCGACCTTGAGGGCATATAAGACAATTTTTAGATTGCAATCGATGTGACGGATCACCAGGGCTTTCTGTAGGCTTTGTCTTAGCCTACAAAAGAAGCAGTAAACCTTGAATTCATCGATAATAAAAAAACCTGATATATATCGTGCAAGACTTGTGATTTTTTCCTCGTACACTCTAACAGATTCATCATCTTTTTTCATGATGTAAAGTAAGACACATTTAATCATAAGTATGACGGTGCGTGGAAAATATTTATCGGAAAACATTTTACTAAAATCCGACCATTCCAACACCTCATTCTTTCCCCCAGGCTTCATAATTTTTTAGAATGTTCACCATTGATCAGCTTCACCCTCTATATGGTAAGCATCTAGAAGAACATTCACTTGTTCAAAACATTAAAGATGAAGAAGATATTTTCAATGGAGGTGATCAATTGTTCCATAATTGAGGAATTGGATGATAAATTATAATAGGGAAGCCTTTTTCTCATGATCAGATGGATTGAGGCTAGTTCTTTCATCGGTGGGGAGGGGGAAGGGTGGGTTGAACATTTCACTTGACCCATGCTTCAATTAAAAACATGAGTTAACTATGAGAGTATTGTGATAAATATCGTGATTCCCACTCCCATTGGATTGGGAATCTCATTAGAAAATCCATCACATTGATCATCGCATATCTTCTTAGCCCGAGTCCTCCTATTAACAGCCATTATCTTGAATAAAATTAATGTTAGGGGTAACACAAAAAGGGTTATTCAGGGAAAAAAATTGTTCACATATAATTTAATTTTATTTCCTTAACTTATGAATCTATAGGATTCAATCTATGTTATCCATTATCTACTTCCCAAAATATATTCTTAGTGGCATTTTTTTATTCTTATAATAATTGTTCGTACTATGCTTGTGAAATTACCAAATCCTATACCATGGTAGTGTCTTATCCAAGAGTTCACCAAGGAATTTTTTCACATACCTGAGTACCCCAGGTGATGCCCGAAATTCCTTGTCGGAGTTTTCACTCATAGTTACATCTCTGCCAAAGCCGCCTCTACCTAATCGTATCCAGAAAGGGGTGTGTTTTCTGTATAAACCACTTACTATGTACTTACCACAATTTAGGTATGTATTTATTATACTTAGTCTTTTCTCTAAAGCTTCACTAGGTTTTTCTAATCCTAATCTCAAAAATAACTAAACCAATCCTATGATACCAACTATAAAAACCCTACTCTTTATTATATAGTTAAACATGATTTATTAAATAAAACCTTCACATGATAAAATATAGAAGATTGAGAGATCTAATGACTTTGGGGCTTAGGAATGTTACATAGTGACATAAAACATGAAACACTACATCGTTATTGAAAACATCCATTACATGACAACTACATTCACTCGTACTTAGCATTCCATGGGACAACCTATGGACATGGATAAGGAAACGGTGAGCTATAAGGCTGAGTAGGAGAGTAAAAAAGAAATTACACGAACAATACAATACAAGGTATCCAATATACATATAAATGGAGCATAAGAGAATCATAAACATAATGTCATGATAGAACATGATTAACATAACAATGAAATGTCGCAACAACATTTAGCATGATATCATGTTCCAAGGACAATTTAAACTAGAGCATGAGTAAAACCTAATTTCACTTGAATTGGAATGAGTAAACCCTAATTTCACTTGATGTATGATGATAGTAACATTTATCCAATGAATTGGATCACTATCAAGGCACACCCTTCTTAATAATTTCATTTCATGCATAAATGTTCAACATATATCATACAACATGGATTCATTAAACATCATCATTTATTCGGAGATAAAGGAATGTGGAATTCATAAAGAAAACTCTATAATCAGAAAGTAAATTTCCATAAATTTTAATACCCTAGATTGTGGAATGGGCATGGAATTCACTACACAATGACTTTGTTTTGAAAAATGGTGGTGCAAGTTCAACAGCATGAAGGTGTGATATAAGAATTCATAAAAATGGATGATTAAAAAGAAAGGGGTGTCTCATTATATTTATAAGAAATGTAACGTAAAGGAATTATATAGAAACATGTAACAATATATGTAATGCAATTTATATTCATAATACACAAGAAGAACTTGAATGTAAATGAGGAGAGTGAAATTTCTTATAGAATTTCACCATGGTAAGGGGGTACATGGGAGGCATTAATAAGATAAAAAGATGTCTCTCATCAATCAAAAATTAGGAGTGATGTATGGGGAGCTGGAAAATCATACCCCATCCTTTATAATTGAAATTAAAAGTTCATAAAAATATTAAGAATCATGGATAAAATGAGGAAGGAAGGAATCCATTTCATGGAATTAAGATCCCAAAGGTTTGGGAGAGGCTTGAGATAGACTTCATGGGAGAATGGAAAAACCATGGGAGGATTATAGAGATAGGGGAAGGGGTTGGTTGAGCTCTAAAGAATTTTAGTAATGAAAATGTGGGAGCTTGGGATGGTTTATATTGGAAAGGGGATGAAATTATTTAATTTAAAGGTTTTGGAACGTACACATTAAACTAATCTAAACCACAAAGAATCCCTTAGTTTTTGGACATGTTTATTTCCAAACTGGAGTTTAATTCATTATTTTATAATGCCAACGGTAGAAAATCATAAAACATTAGGCTTTCTTATGTTGAGGTGAGTCACATTCTCATGAAGATCATTTTAAAAAGATAAAATGTGTTATAATCTTGGATGGTCCACTAAGGATTTTAAAAAAATGAAAATAAACCTAAAATAACATTATTTTTATAGTAAAAAATATATTTTATGATTAAATACATTTTATTTTATTATACAGCATCATTATTGGGTCATTATGATGTCCTAGAACTCATTTAATATTTAAATGTTATTTAATTAATAACCCAGAAATTTGATTGTCACATAAAATTATAAAAAACTCACTATTGGATAATTTCGACTTCCTGATTCTAAAAAATAATATTCATTTTATCTATATAATTTTCTAAATATTTGAACTTTTAATTTTAATATAAAAACTGTCATTTATAAAAAATTTATGGGTTCTGACAATAATTGCTTTTAAATCTTAATAAAAATTACAATTTTATTCATAAAAATTATATAATAATTTATATTTCATAAAAATAAATTTAATAATAATATTTTATTAGAATATTATTTTATTCAAAAATCCATTAATTCATTAATGCACTTTTCTTAGATGAATATTAACTAAAAATACTATTTGTGATTTCAAAACTATTTACAATGTAAAAATAATAAATTGATTTTATATTTTTTTTAAAAATAATTTACATAGTCATAGTTTTACGGTATTGTCACATATCCCCTTAAAATCCCACATAAGACCTTATAGTAAGGTGCACAATGGTGAAAAACACTTGGGTTGGCTTAGATAACATCACTCGAGTGGTAATATCTATCAACTTCCACTTCTCTCATAGAAGATTTTGTTCGATCTTAACATTTTGAAGCTTGGATTGGGCTTGGTTAAGAGTGAAGCATAGTGATGCCACCTCATTTACAAGCTATGAATAATGGGATTCGTATGGATAAATTCTACTAGATGGGTCCATTACATCCATTTTTTTAGAAAATTGGATTTGTTAATGCCCGATATTTATACGAATCATGTCATCACTTTTCAACATCTATATTATCAATGGTAAAAATTATTAATAGTATTTTGAAATCCAATAAAAAATCCAAGGATGTTCATACATTTTATTTTATCATTCTACATAATAAGAAATATAATTTAATAATGTTGAATTTTCATTAAAACAATTTTGTGTCGTTACATCTATAAATATGGTGTCATAAGTAACATACATAAAATTTCAGGCTTTTAAGAAAATAAATTTCATGGGATCTCATGTTTTCTAAGAAACCCATACATTAATGATCATTCCATTGTATTTTCATATAAATAGTTCTATAAAAAAAATTGTAGTAAATTTTATTTCATATGTTAGAAAAAAATATATTTAAGGTTAAATTTTGTTATGTTAAAAGAAATCTATCTTATATGATATCATGATTTTGAAATTATTAACAAGTTTCTTTATTCCATTCTATGGGACCTTTATTGTGATTGTTTTACTCATCCCATTTGTTTTAATTTCATTAAAATAGGTTAAGGATTAGTATGAATAATAAGTAATTGTAGTTTAAAATCAAGAATATTTTTCATGAAAATAAAATATAATACATTTTAAAATTAATTGTGTTATAAAAAAATGGATAATAATGGGATCATTACACATTTCAATGTATGGGTTCATTATGTAAGAGTTAGGACCAAATTATCAAAAAAAGTCGATAATTTAAATGGTCTTCAGAAATGAAAGAACATGAATTATTGATCTAGAAATAATTATTATGTAACGTTTTAAGGACCTTTCCTTATAGTTGATATCTGGGGAAAGGATTACATAACATTGAAGATTAAGATAATATTAATAAAATACCCTTGATGGATTATAAATTATGGTTACATTGAAATTATATATAATTTTAATATTACCATATTTCTCCATATAATATATTTCTATTTAGATGGTTCTACAAAATAGGACACATGGTTGCTTATGAAGGCTGGTACCAAGTGGAAAATATCCTTCCAAATCAGAATCTGCGTTTTCCTGGAATTGGAATAGAGAAATATGATACAATGATGGATCATTTGAGTCCTACTATAATTTTTTTGTATACTTGTGATATGGAATCTACATTTACCACAAATAATCATATCCAATGTAGGGTACTTCATGAATCAATACACACATCATTCATTATATCATCTATCCATATGATAGCTGAAGGATAGGTTAAATCCTTTAGGATGATATTCAATGTTATGGATTATTCCTATGATAATTGGGTAACTCTTGATACTTATCATTTTATTTATGATATTGATCAATAGTTGTTAATTTTTATGAATATCACAAAAAGAGATGATATTGATCCATTAAATTGGTCGAATTTATGAATACTTTCCTTGATATGTATTTTCTAAATATTTTGAACATGGAATGGAAAATCATTTCTTGGAATTGAGGTAGAATGTAGAATATTGAGTATCTCTATATAAAGAAAATTTAACCTTATTGACAATTTATGCCCCAAATTATATAATGAATCTTGATAGTAAAATTAACCAGTTATCATCAAGATTGAATCATATACCTCAAATATAATTTTATTCCCATGAATTTAAAAGTATTGAGATGATTGTTCAATGTGATAATAATATAGAAATATATTCTTCTAATGATCATTTATTCCATGATAATAAGAAGAGAAAGATATAAATATGGTAGGTAATGGGGAATCATCTGTTAAATAAATCTGAAGGTATGAAAATAATGTTTTCATTATATGATAATCTTTGGTAATCTATTTTGATGAATGGAAAATTTTATCAATGTGTAAATTTTTGAAATGTGTCTCATGATTTCAAATAAAATAATTATAGAAATATTGAAAATTTCAAAGTAATATTATTTAATTATAATGATATATGTCATTATTTGAGTACTTTTTTCAAGATGAAAATAAAGTATATATGTTATCAAGATCACAAGAATAGTGGTTTCATTGAATCTATTGAATCTACATTAATAGATGTTGGACCAGAATGAAATATGTTGTTAGGTACATTATATTTTTATTAAAATTATGAAAATGTCATTATTTATTCAGGGTCAATATATTATTTAATTTATAAGTGTTTTTTTGATAAATTAAATATTTCACAGATATAAAGACACCCCTTTTGATAAAAACACTCTGGGTAGTATTAAGGTAAAAATGAAATGATAATAATCTTCATTTTATCATCAATGGAGGGGATTTAACTACAATCCTTTTTTATTTTTTCTTAAAATGTTTGATGTTATTTTGGGTATGGATTGAATTTCTATTTATCATTCAATGATAAATTATATATCTAAATAATATCTCTCAGAATGAATTTTAATTTTCATAAAATAATGAATTCATACCATTGATAACATATGAATAAGAGGATAAATTGAATAAAAATGGAAATTATAGTTATCATGTATTTATTGTTGAGAAGAAGGAAAATTTTCATATTGGTGATATTTTAATAGTAAATGAATATCTAGATATATTCTCTGATGAATTTATTTGTGTTATACCTAATAAAGACATTGAATTTATAGTTGACATAGTGTATGATGATATTCCAATTTCAAAATCTCTATATCGAATTACTCTGTAAAAAATATATATTTGTAAAAGGCATTAAAACAGTTTCTTGATAAAGGTTTATCCATCCTAGCACTTCACCATGGGGTTATCGTGTTTTCTTAAAAATAATGATGGTTCTATGAGTATTATTTTGATTATAGAGCATTTAATAACATCATTGTTAAGAATTAGTATCAATTTCCTCAAATATAGGAGTTTTTTGATAGCCTCTTTGGAGATTGGAATTCCTCAAAGGATTATCCCAAGTAGTGGTACTATCAGAAAAAGGTGAATGTGGATGACAGTCAAAAGGAAAATTTTCTATTCCATGTATAGGAATTAAGAGTTTCTTAATTCCCTTTGGGTGGAAAAATTGTCAAGTTATATTTATGTTTTGAAAAAATGAAGTGATTCAATGTAAAATAATTATTTAAAGATGAAGAAAAGATAGAATAAAATAACTATAACAATATTGTAGGACATAGTAATTTAAATTGTTTACAAAACTGTCCTTATATACATTGAGTGGTTGAAATCTTAAATATAATCAATAGAAAATATGCAAGGAAATTATAGTGTTTCATACAGTCACATATACACTATATAGAATGAGAAAATAAATTAATATAATTAATGTGTTCCAACAATCATATAATAAGTCCATTATGGTACGATTCAACAATAATATAATTTAAATATGCAACTGTATAATCAGAAATAATTTTTTAGAGAAATAGTACAGTTCTCACATGCTACAATGGTAATTCCACACTGCTAGTTTACCTCGTTATTTTCATAGGTTAGCATTTCTACGATGATTCAATACTGTTATAGTTACCCAAAAAGTTGGTTGATGGGAAAAAATACCCAAACATATTATTTAGTGAATTTTTCACCATGAAACCCCCAGAAACCTCAGCTTATAGGATGGACCATGAGCGTTGTGACCTTCTATGCATTATAGGCCTCTACAATTTGACTCAAATAAATCAAAATAGACAAGGTTACAAAATTTCAACATTATATACCTTCTGGATAGATATTTCAAAGAGTTTTTTTAGAATTTTTTTCCATTGATGATATTTTGGTATAGTTTTATATTTATGAGGCTCTGAAAAAAACATATGATTTTTCAAAAAACAATGAAAGAAAATAATTTATATATACAATTTATTGAATGAGAATTTTAATGGTGAATAATTTATTTCCATAGATATATTGTATATAAATATGGAATAATTGTTAATCCCCCAATAGATAAGGTGGATTAATAGTGTCCAAGACCTTCTTATTTTATATATATTCATAGTTTTCTTATATTTTTGTGTTACTACTGATGATTTTTTGAAAATAACTCTTGGTTATCAATCAATATATCTTGGTAAAATTTAAAAGTAGTTAAATTCATCTGGATGTATGGGATTGATAAATGATTCAAGTAACCTAAAATAAGAGAGGTGAATGTCCCAATTTTTTCCCTTCTATCTAAAAATAGTGAATTTTTTATCAATATTGATTTTATTTTTTAGGGACTTGGTTTTTCTATGTATAATAATCAAGGGATATTATATAATTAATGTTAGATAAAACATCATGAGATAAATTATCTTATAAATGTTTTTAACTACCTATTATAATTTATGATTTAAAAACCTGGATTGAAATTTATATAATGTAATGTGTGTAATTTTTATTTATCTTAAAATTTTAAAGTATATGATCAATCAAAATTCCTTCAGAATGATTCATAAAAGATGGTTGGAAATGATTAAGTATTATGACTAAATGATTCACTACCATCTAGAAAAAACAAATAGGTGTTTTGATGAATTAGGTTTAATAGATAATGAATAATTAGTTGTTTCATTTTTAGAAAAGGAACCTTTGGAAACTTATCTACTAAGTATTAGTCTAAATTTTTTTTATACATGAACATTATCTATTTTTTATCAGGTGTTAGTATGGTTATCAATGTTAATTGTTTTAATAAACCTTAGAATGAGGATTGTTTCTTATAGGGAATGGTAAAATTGGTTAAGAAATATGGGTTTATTGAATGTAATATTTAAAAACAAGATTTATCTATATTTCTAAAAAAAATATATTCTTTTTTATTTATAGTTGATGAAATAATTGGTTATTGACACTCATTGTTCATTGTTTTCTATTCATCCATGTAGTAATAATATATTTAGATACCTTCAGGAATATTATTAGTGGGAATGAATTAAGATATACTATTCTTATTTTAATATAAAATATTTTAAATTTAATTAGGTTCATGTTTAATTACAACTAACAAAGGGAGTTCTTCATCCCTTTGAAGATTCATAATAAAAGAATGAAAATATATCTATATATTTTATGGTTGGAATACAGTAAATTCTAACTGATATAATATAATATGTGTAATATTTTATCAACTAAATAAATCTAAACATTTTATTCTTATTAGAGATAATATTTTTTAGGATCATCTTTATATAAATTATATTAAAGTGGTCATATGAATTCATGGGGTCCCTATTTCTAAAATATCTAACTTTGATCCTAGGTTTACTTTAAATTTCAAGAAAGGAGTTCATAACATGATAGGTACAGAATTAAGTTTCAGTGCATACTTTAATCATCAATATTCTTGATAGTCAAATCAAGTTATTCAGATATTAGAATACATGCATCAAGGTTAATCTGTTGAATACAATGGGTGTTGGGTTGAATAACTATCATTAGTATAACTTTCATATAATAAATGTTTATATTAAAATATATATATTCGAATATTATATAAAATATATGTAATGTTGTTCCAAACTTCATCTATTTGGAATGATGTTAGGGAAATATAGTATTTGGAACAATAGTTGGTGTGATAATTAGTTGAAAATTAGATGATGATTCAGAAACATATTTGGAAAGTTCATATTAGGTATGAAATTTATCTAGATAACCATATGAAATACATTTCATTCTATTTAGAAGGTCATGTTTTTATTAAAGTATCTTCATGGAAAAGTGATATGTATTTTTTGAAAAATCGAATTTTATGTTTGGGGTTCATTAAACTATATGAAATATGTGATAATTTTGGAAAACTTTACAAATGAGTGGCCATTCGTCCTAGTTTATTTAATGTACATAATGTGTTTCATGTGTCATTGTTATGAAAATATGTTTCAGATGCATCTCAAATTTTGATCCCTGATATAGTGAAATTAGAGGAGAATCATTCATATGAGGAGTGACCATTTCCAATTCTTGATCCTAGAGAGAAGCTTTTGTGGTATAAAATTATTCACCAACATAATGTTTTGTGTAGTAATCATGTGATTTAAGAAGCATCATGGGAATCTGAAAATGTTGTAAAGGAAAAATATTTCAATTTTTTAAGTATTGTATAATATTTTGAGGAATAAATATACAAAGTGTGGTAATAATGTAATGACGTAGTGAATTTTTATAATAGATTGATTTCATTCCTTATTAATATTCATGATTTTTATTTTATAGATTTATATTCACTTCAAAAAAATTTAATAATTTATTAAACAAAGGAATTTTTTTTTCATACTAAATTCATTTACATGTATTATATGGGTTTAATCAACAATAATAATTTATGAATTTTACATTTTAAATATAAAAAGGAATAGTTTATTTTTGAAATCATAAATAAAAAATTATTATAGAGTGATTTTTTTTAGTTTTTTTGAAAATAGGATGTTTTCTTTAATTGTATATAATACTTATTTTTTATAATACTTTATTTTATTTTAAAATATTTACAAAGATTCATTTTTTGTTATTTTTAAATTTTAATTAGTTTATTTTTATTCATATTAATGAAATAAATATCATTGTAATTAATATTACACAATATTTGTTTAGTAATATAGTTTTATATATAAAATGATTTTTTCTGAAAAAACTGTTCTTCATTGTATTTTGTAGGATTATTTTTAAATATATTTATATAAATTTTTTAATTTAATTTGATAAAATTATATCCCTATTTTGTATTATGTTTACAAAATTGGATTAGAAGTTAATTTTTTCATTATGAAAATTATCATTGGGGAAAAAGTTAATACCATAAAAACAGTTAAAAGGGGATAAAATTGTTAAAACTAAAATGATAAGGGTTTAAATGATGAAAAACTTTTAAAAATCCCAGTTTCATATCCTATTTTGATATTTTATCAAATCCAATGCAAATATGTATCATTTTGGATCCATTATTCATTATTATTACATTAATATATTTCAATCTTTTCAAAAATTCAAATTGTATCATCTCCCTCACTTTTAAAAGTAAACTGATTCTCAAATCTTATCTACAATCTAGATCTCCTTATCTCATCCAATTCATGGCCAAATTAATTCATAAATCCAAAACCATTTCCTAGAGGACCTGGTCTGATAATAATACCATCCTATTGTGGCTTTAGGAATAATCCTAAGGAGGTTTTATATAGAAGAGGTATATTTCTATACAGAGTATTTTCAAATTATTTATTAATTTATATCTAAAAAAAATCTATTAACCATAGTAATATTATAACATAAATATATCCCATATATGTTAAATTTATTATTTTTATGGTATAACCTTTCATTCATCTAATTTTCCTATTAATGAAAAATAAAAACATTTCTCAGGCATACGTGCAGACCCCTGCCTCACCAGTTGATGTATATATTTTTTCATCACCAAATCTTATGTATGGTCATAATTTTAAATATACAAATGAAATAATACGATATATTCTTTATAAATTTAATTCTATAATTGTATATAAATATAAATCCACTACCCACAATATTCCAGAGTCAGAGGTTATTTTATTTCAATGGAATAATTACAAGAGATCACATCCCCAATGATCGATCAATTTAATATTCTTGAATAACTAGATACAAACATGGTTCCCTTATTAAATTGGTAATTAACCATATATCATAACAATGAAAAATAAACATATTCCTTTGAAAATATTTTATGATTTCATATTAATAAAAATGGAAGGAAAAAAATAAAAGGGTGTGTTTAAACACATAGTAGGAGCTGAAGGAATCAATAAAAATTATAGGAAAATTCAATAAGGCATGAGCATTATAGAACAATAAATAACTGAAAAACACAGTCCATTAATAAACTGAGACCAAAAAATAAACCATATATTTATTCATAGTATAAATATAATTTAACGTAAAAAGTCAATACTGAATGATAAAAAATTGTAATCATTGGATGTCATGTATTAGGAACATGTGCTACTATAGAAACAATATTTTTTATGTCTGTGGGTATAAACCTATCTAATTGTTCTTGGAAATAAAAATGAAGGGCTTGTCACCAATTTTGTTTTCTAGTGTGACCTATAAATGAATCAAGGGGATATTGGGAACTGGGATCCACCATTCACTGCAAATACAAGTCATTATTCATACATATATTTAATTTATGAACAATATGACTTATCTGAATATTCATATTAAGTAGAAAATATGGGTTTATGAATATCGTCCATGTTAAAAAATATTATAAGAAAATAGAATATATAAAAAATTATATATAGATAAGGAAATAATCATATCCATGAAAAAATAAATAAGTATATTTAATGAAATCATCAAAAAAATAACGATAATAAATAAAAGTGCAGAATACATACACCACAAATAAGGCATAAGTGGCGAATAAGGAAAAAAAGAAATATCACAATTGAATCAATAAAATAATGGATTTAAATAATAATTGAAAATTTATATGTTAAAATTGTAATATATCTTGAAAAATTTTGTCCAACTAAAGTAAAAACCTGTAAAAATTGTGTTTAAGAAACATTAGAAATGAGACACTTTAGTGTGGTTTAACGGAAAATATTATAAAGTATTTAAAGAAAAAAGGAATAATAGTTTTCATAAATCCCAAAATGAAAAATATAGTTTTTAAGGATAATAATATTTATTATATAAAAATATTTTTGGATAAAAATAGATTATGTATTATATTATAATATTTATATGAAATTGGAAAGTTCCATTTAATCAGGAATGGATATCAGGAGGAATTAAAAAAAGGAAATCATATTACTATCAATAAAAGAGGAAATGAAAAATTTGAGTATATATAGAACATAAAAAATAATTTAAGAATGGTAAGTAGTAATAATTATGAATTAAATCTGTTGAATATAGAGAAAACATAACTTAAAGGATAAATGGGGGTTTGGATAGAATCTCATACCATGTTTCTGAAACTGTTCACCACATTCACATAATATCCTATATAATGAAATAATATTCATTAATAATTTAATTTATAACCTCTTATACCTTTATTTTATTTAATATAATTTTATTATGTTCATTTATGGCCTTTTTATGAGTTATAATATTCAATTTCATTAATCGTGAGTGTTTTTCCTTGGATTTAATTATTGTTTCACTTGTATACATATTTGAAGGATCATGTGAAATGGGAATAGTTATCCAAAATATAAATAATATGTTATTAAAGGACATAAATAATATGAAATGGTATTATATATTATTTTTTATTATTTTAGGATGATTCCTTTTATAAAACATTAATGATAACCATTGATATTAATTTTGGCATTTTTTCTATCATAACGAAGTAGTTTTGTTTTATTAATTAATATTATGAATATATACTTGTTCAATAACATTATATAACTTATAATAAAAACTATATGATTTTATTTTACCACAATAATTGTTTTATGAGAAGCCATAATGTCATTAATGAGAAATTAAAATGTATCATCCCCGATGACGGTAAATTGACACATCATGGGCGATGTATTCATTTTTAGAATAAAATGGAGTGGAGATGGGGTTTTCTGATGGATAATACATTAACATAATAATATTATTATATATATAATATAATAGAGTTATAATTTATTATTTTATATATGTTATCATAATAGGATAAGAAAATAATATATATCAAAAAAGAATGAAAGCAGATTTTACATCTTGAATTCTTCTCATTGAGAACCTCCTTAAGGAACCTAGTTTATTGTATAATATTAAGGAAAAAAAATCATGGACGTGGGAGAGATACTTTTTATGTGGGTTGGGAAGAAGTTGGATAATATTAAAGCATTGATATTTGTGATGAGAATATGTGGAGCTATTGGCATTTATTATGGGGGAGATGTTCGTTTTTTTATTACGTTATTCATTGTTTATTATTTTTTCTCAAGACTATCACTAGTGACGATTACCATTACTAAATAAAATAAATTGACAGTGATATTTCTAGATAATGTTTATTACATAATCCATAAATCACAAATTACTCAATAATTCATTTATTTATCCAATACTTTATATTACTGTATTTCACTATTCACAAAAAATTCCACTATTTTATTAAAATCATAAAAATTCACCCTAAATATTTTTTAATGTGTAGACTTCAAAAATAAAATAAATTTTTTAAATTTATTTTCTATATATGATAAATGTAATTTTTAATTAAAATCACCATTTATTCAAAAAATAAATGTTTTAAAATTATAACTGGTTTTATAATGCTTTGAAAAATTAATTCTGGACACGTAAAATTATTGTATAATTATACTACTAAAATATATTAATTTATGGATCTATTTTATGAAAATAATTTTTTAAAATTATTATATTAATTATATAATTGTAAAAAAACATTTAAGGGTCAAGAAAAATACCAACACTTAATTTGTCATTATTAATACATTTATTTACTTATTCTATGATAGAAATATATCATATTTTCATTCATTAGACACTTAAATTATGTCTATAATTTCATAGGTGATGTTACTATTCTATTGGCCTAATTACTATTATAAATATTCACCTTACAATTCTAATGGCCATGTAAATATTTAATAGAATATCATCATTCGTTTATTCTCAGTGTCATTGGTAATGTAAACTATCAATTGAATAAATTTTTTTTTAAAAGATATATATCATAAAATATTTGGGCGATATATTTTCCCTCTATATAAATTTCATCCTTCTATTTTTTTCAAGAATATTTCCTTTTAAATAGATGTCGGTGGTTCTTATTCATTACATCCTCAGGTTCCCATGTTGTTTCTTCTATTTTATGGTTTCATTAAATAACCATTACCATTTGAGTTTTTTAATTATTAAATACTATCTATCTTGTGTAATGAATACTAATAGGATCTTCATTGTATGAAAAGTCAGGTTACACATCTTTTTCTTAGTAGGTGCGTACATGAATTGAGTCTAACATGTGTTCTTTATGAATGAAATTTTCAAAACAACATTGAATTTGGAGAGACATTGTATCATTGCTAATCAGTAGGCTACAACTCCAATTATATCAAAAATTTCAAATGGTCTAATGTTCATGTTTTTTAGTCTCCCTATCTTACTAAACCTTAAAGCACTTTTCCATAGGGATAATTTAAAAAATAAATGTTCTCCAACATGAAATTACAAATCATTCATCTGATTAAAAATATAACATTTTTTGAGCTACATTAATATAATCTTGAATAGTTTTTATATTTGTCATCACCTCTTCAATAAGATCCGGGCCCATAAGTTTCGTCCCACAGACATCCCTCTACAAGTTAGAGTACGACATATCATTGCATATAATGCTTTAAATGGAGCCATTTTAATAATACAATTTTGACTATTATTGTATGAAAATTTTACCAAGAGTAAACACCAATCCCAAATACCTTGAATGACAAGTGAGCATGATCTAAACATGTGTCATAATGTTTGAATTGTCCATTTATATTGTCTTACTTTTTTTGGGTGATATGTAGTACCCAAATGAATCTCTTTATCTCTATCATTTTTAAGACTCTTCATGGAATTTTCTATATTATTGGGATATTGATTAGTCACAATTGATAGAGGTTCCCCATGATGTCATATAAATTCCTTCATATATAGTATTTCTATATACTAAAGAGGAAAATAATCTTTTATTATGAGAAAATGTACTGATCTTGTATGGTGATCAACAATAAACCATATTGTGTCATTATTTTTAGGGGGTATTTGGTAAGACAATGTTAAAGTCCATTGAAATGTCATTCCAATTCAACATAGGAAAATATAGTGGTTGATTGACACTTCTAGGATATTTTATCTCATAAATCACAAACTAGACATCTTGACACATAGTTAGAAACTTTCCATGTCATATTATCCCACCAAAAATGTTCTTATAGATATCTATACATCTGCATACTTCGAGGTTTTATAGAAACATTTTGAGCCACGATCATCGTCTAATAGTTATCTTTTATATCTTATGTATTGATGGAATAAATAATTTCTTTCTTAATTCAGAATTCCATTCACATACATTGAGAATAACAATTTTCTATCCTTAATGGATAAAATTTTATTTTGAAAATTATCATCATTAAATTGAGAACATTTTATCTTTAATTGTGGATATTATTTATAAATAATTTGGAAACAGAGTGATGTTTCCACTTCCTTAATAGTACACATAACCATCATTATTAAATCCATGAACATAGGATCATTCACAATACTCATTTGGTTGATAAGTCCATCATATGTTCTACTTAATGCATCTGCTAAATTATTTTCATTTCGTGGGTGGTAGTGTATTGAGAAATCATAATCATTGTATAACTGGAGTAATAATCTATTCCACATGATGAGTTCATTCTGTTTAATGATTTATTTCATACTCTTTTGATCCATATATATCTCGCATAGTTCACTGTAGATATAGTGTTGACATAACTTTATATAAAATATAATGTTCGATAACACGAGATCAGGATTTGAATAAATTTCTACTGAGACTTAAACTACTATGATTCATATGGAATAACTTTATCATTTCTCATAAGGATACGACCTATTCCTTTAATTGAAGCATCACTATAAATCACAAACCAATCAATTTTTTGTGGTAAAATACAAATTGAACCATTGGAAAAGATTATCTTTAGCTATTTATGAAATTTTTCACATTTTTTTTCAATGGGAACTTAAACCCTTTACATTTGGTCATGGTTAATGGGGTAGCCAATCTGGAAAATTTTGGAACAAAATGACCATAGTAACATGCTAAATATATAAAAGTGATATTTTATAGGAAAAATTGATATTTCATAATTACAGATAAAATGTCCATGAAAATAAATTTCATGAATCAAGAATTCTCACTTACTAAATTTAACATACAACTCTTTACTTATGAGATTATATTGAATAATATAAAAGTTATATATACGGTCTCTATAGTTTTTAGAATACACCAAAATATCATCAATTTATACTACAAAAAAATCATCAAGATTTTCCTTGAATATTTTGGTCGTCAGATCCACAAAAATAGTGTATCCATTAATAATTCAAAATTTCTTTACTATGAATTTTTATTGTTCATACCTCATCTAAAAAATTATATTTGGAATATTTTCCTTCTTTACTACCAACAGATGATACCTATAATGAAGAACAACCTTTAAAAAATTTTGAGCTTCATTAATATGATCCAATAAATCAACAATGTGAGGTAGAAGGAAATTTTTCTTTATTAAAAAAGATTTTACTTCTCTACAATAAATGCACTAACTCATGGATCTGTATTTATTCATTACCAAGAGAATAGGGGATACCCAGGGAGAAACAATCTAGTGAATAAATCCCTTATTACTCAAATCTTTTAGTAGTTTCTCCTAAAAAATAATTCCACAGTGGTCATTCTATAATGTGTTTTTGATATTTGCAATTAAACAGGGTTTAAATCAACGGTAAACACAACTTCACACTTTGGGGTTGTGAAAGTATTTTCTTAGAAAAAATATCAAGGTAATTTTATTTAATTTTTTTATTTTTAATTTTAAGATGAATTTCCTCATCCTTATATTTTTCTTTCTCTTACTCACTAATAATTTCATTCAATAATGTTACTGGGGTTGGATCTAGATAATAACAATATGGAGAATTTTATTCTCTAAAGATAATGTATTCTATGTCATTAATGAAAATTGTAATTTTCTTCTTTTTGAAATAAATTTTAGAATCCTAGTTGTAAATAAATTCCATACTCAGGATTATATCATAATCTACCAGTGTTAGCATAATACTGTTAGAAAATATACCACATTTATATTCAATAATGTGAACAATCCAAAAAAAATTGTTGGAAGGAGACATCCCTTAGGGGTTTTGACATGAAAATATATTATTAAATAAAAATTTATATATATAATTTTTAGAGAAAATTTAGTATATTTAAAATAATACGAAGATCTAGAATCCAAAATATTGTTGGCTAAATTTGAATATTGGATTATTGTTCCTTCCACCACATCATTGGTTACTTATGTTTTACCTATTGTGTTCACATAATCTTAGTAATCTCCCCTAGGATTTTTCTATGGTTAATTCCCTTGACACTTGAATATTTATTTTAATAATGCCTGATTACATTGTAGTTGAAGAATTCAACATCATTGGTTGGATTCTTCCCCATGCATTTATTTTCTTGATGACCCTTTTATCATCACTTATATGAAACACTTATTCCTTTCAAAAAAATTTCAAGATGTTACTTTCCACAATTATTTCATAATAGAATTTGATTTATTCTGTTATTCTTATTTTACACTTCAACTCTTCCATGGTTATTTGAATACCTCTTCCTCTCATGATTTCCCATTAACATTAAGATATAGAAAGTTCTTTCTCAGTTTTTATGGAACATAATTCTATTTCATCATAAGGAGAAATTTTTAAGAATTCAGTTCCCTTCAGAGACATTACTTGGGCCCTCAAAATAAATTATCAATAATATATTTTGATTTATGTATGTAATATATAGAATTCCTGGCTAGTATTGAAAATGTCTCCTCATAATCTACAACACAATAATATTAAATTTTATTTAATCTAACTAATTTTTACTTCATTTAAATTCATTGTTTATGTTGGAAATATTTTTTGATGAAATATTCATTTAAATTTATCCATTCCCTTTTTTTGATTTCATACTTTTCCTTAGTATTATGGATCAACAGACACGATTGATATGAATCTCCCATGATAACTTATACTTATACTACTACCATATAATTTTCATTTCATTCAAATAATATAAATATCATTCTATTGGAATTAATCCACTAATTAGAAACCACTGGATTCATTGTACCACTAAAATATGGGGGATTCTCTATATGAAATGATCCAACATAGGTATATTATGGAAATTCTTCATAACCTGAGTAATAATTCCTAATATGGTCATCATATTATTATTCCCAACACTAACTGTGTTGACATACTCTGAAGGTAAAAATCTATATTATTCCTATGTATTAATTCCTTTCTTCCATTAGGAGCCATCACTAAATAATGTCACACATGAATTTATCTCATAATTATTATGGTTAGTGAGCAAAAAATTTCACTACAATGAGTTATTATAATTTTCATGTTTATTTAGAATCTAGTTCCCAATGATTCTTCTAAACATCCATTGATAATGATTTTATTAACCCCCAACAATAGTATCGTAGAGACAATGGTAATTTTCTTAAAATTTCATAGATACAAGAGATCACATCATCAAGGTTCAATCAGTTTAGTAGTTTTGAACAAGTAGATTCATCCAGGTTTTCTTTATTAAATTGTTAATTAAATATAAAAAAATGAAAATAAAATGCTTCCTTGAAATTTATTATAATATTTAATCTTAAAAACCTATGGAAGGAAAAAAATGTCAACATAAATGGTTATAAAGGTTTACAGGAATCAATAAAAATTATGCGAATTCAATATTCCATGATCTTTATGGAAAGATTAATTACTAAGAAACACATTCCATCAACAAAATGAGAATTAAAATGTATAAATAGATCTTTTCATAGTTAAACTCTCATGTAATGTACAATGTAAACACTAAAAAAATTTATCCTTGAATGTCATGTATCTGGCACTTGAAATATTATAACATTTTGATGGATTAAGTTCATCAGTAGAAACTCATCTGATTTTTTTTGTAATGAAACATGAAGGGGTTTTCATAAATTATTTTTTCTCATGGGACCTCTTGATGCATCAAGGGGTGATCTATATATATTTACCACCCATCTCCATAATTTTTAATTGTTCTTCTTATAAAAATTTAATTCATGAAAAATATAACTAATGAAAATATCTAACATCAGTAAAAAATACAATTTTATCAATATTTTACCAGTTAAAATAACATTCAAAGAAAACATAGTATATAAAAAATGGTACACATATTATGAAATATTTTTATCCATGATACAATAAAAATTTATATTTAATGAAATATTTTATTAATGATGATCATAAGTAAAATTGAATTATACATCAACCACACACAATGAATAAGTTCTTTATAAGTCATAGACAAAAGTAATATGAAAATGATATCCAATGAGGAATATATTTAAATCATAATTGGATAGTAATAATTAATAATATCAATATATTATGATAAATTATTTCCCACTTAATTAAAACTCGTAAAAAGAGTCTATAAAAAGCATTATAATTGAGCAGCTTTAGTTTCATTTAAGGGAAAATATTATGGAGTCATTAAAACAGAAAATACATAATTGTGTGCATAAAACCAGAAACGAAAAAATATAGATTTCATAATGAAAATAGTGATTCTCTAAAAACATTGGTGGCTTAATATATATAGAATATTTTACGTGAAAATGTTTAATAAATTGGGAAGTTCCCTGTAATTGGGCTTGAAAACCAACAGGAATTAAAAAGGAAATATAAGAAAACATTTATTTATACATAACTGTAATTATAAGAGATCTAGGAACATATTTTTGTAACATAAAAACATAATTTAGTTGGATTAAATCAGAATAATTATTAATTAAATTGGGGTAAATAGATATAAATCATAACCTGAAGAAAATAATGGGTTTTTAGAAATAATACCATACCTTATGTCTGAATATGTTTTATACGTACAAAAAATTTCCTAGATAATATAATTAGATTCATTAATAATATAATAATTAACCTATTCAACCTATATTTTATTTATTATAATTTTATTACATTCATTTATCACTTTGTTAAAGTGTAATAATAATCAATTTCTTCGTTCTTTATTGTTTGTTTACTTAGTTTTCATGATTTGTTCACTTACATACATATATGAAATATCATTTGAAATGGTAATAGTTATCCATAATTTAAATTACATATTTTTAATTAAAATTAATATTTTTAAATGGTATTATATAATTTTTATTTCAAGATATGAGGAAAATTCATTAGATAAAACGTTAATGATTGTTGTTTATATAATTTTGGAATTTTTTTGATAATCAAAAATTATTTTGGTTTTATTAATTAATATTATATATATACTAGTCAGAGATATTATATAAAATATAATGAGTATAATAAAATCTTTTTTAACTTTAATAATTATTTTAGGACCATCCTTGTGGTTTGTAATGGAAAATTAATATGTGTCAACCATGATAGGGGTAAATTGACATATTATGAAAAATGAATTCATTTTAAAATAAAAGGGAGTGGATAAGGGATTTTATGATGTATATTTCATTATCAAAATAATATTATATTATATATGAGGTACCTTATTTATCAATAATGTTACTATAATGGATATAAGGATAAAATAATAAAATAAAAGAAATTAAAAGGAGAACGGAAGATAATTTTCCTTCTAAATTGATTACCTTGAGAACCACATTGTGGAACTTGGGTTTTTGAGTTCTATTGAGACTTGAAACTATTTAAAATCAGGGGATATTTGGTAATGGTATTTGGAAGATCTTTTAAACCATTGAATTCTTATGTTGGGAGGAGAATAGATAGTGAGGGTGTCATTTATAGTGGAGAAGAGGTCTATTTTTTATTATTTTTTCATTAGTTTATTATTTTGGGATCAAGGGAATCAATAGATATGGTTTCTATGTATAAATATTTTAAAGTTATAAGTATATTAAAATATAGTGGTTCTTATATCATCCATACATCATTAATGACCCAATAATTCATGTATTTACTTAATACAATAAATTATAGTTTTTCACTATTTATGTAACATCCAAGGTAAATAAAGAATAATAAATTTTCATATTTAATCATATTTGTGAATTAAATATTAATTTTACTTTAAAGGGGTTTCTATGTTTGATAGCATAACTGATACACAACAGAGAGTTTCTTTGAAATCTTACGTTGCACACTAGTAATATAATAATATTATTTTAAATGTTAGTTAACACGTAGCCGTTGTATTGGCGTGAATGAATAGAAATAACTGAAATGTTATTATATATTTTTATTAAATGTTTTTATACTTATCCAATAAAGTATAAAGGCTTAAAATACGTAACGAATTCAATTTTAGGCATATATACTCTAATTTTCACTAAAGGTCCACTTATCAACTTTTAATGGCGAACCGTCATTAAATATAGTTTTTGTCACTCTTATACATTCTATTGGACCAAATATAATTCTTCTTTATAATCAGGATATCAAAATTTACTTTGTGTATATTTTTGGTACTTTTCTGATAAAGTTTATTTTTTTAATGAATAGTGAAAAATGTTGTATTTTAATTCTAAACCCATTTTTAATCTAATTTTTTAATATGATTATATTATCTTTTGAAGTGGTTTTAAATTGAAATTAGAATATATTTCTACCATTGAATCCAATAGTGTTTGTTGAAATTAATTTCACTTTGAAATTAGATTTAAACTACTGTCAATGTTTTAATACTTATTATTTCATAAAAACAAGCTGTTTGCTCTAACAACGGTAATTAATTATTAAATTAATTAATTCAACTCATATGTTTATAATTTTTTAAAATAGACATCATTTTTGAATTCAGGACATCAAATATAGCTTAGGGTGATTTTTTGGTATTTTTATGAAAAACATCAATTTTTGATGAATAGTGAAACCACTAAGTGGTACTTATAAAAACTGATTTTCTGTTTAAATAAAATTTTGCCGCCTTTGTGTTTTGAATTTAAAAAATATGATATACATGGTTGTAATTAAGATGAAAAATGGGGTTCAATGGGATTAAAATTAATTTTTTGTGAATAGTAACATTTAAGTTTTTAATCACGATTAGAGGTAATTAGTGTAGTTTAAGGTAAGAATAATGTTTTAATAAAATGAAATGACCTAGACACATGTCCTACCCTCATTGGATGTGTCATGGCCAACCATGAAAATCCAAGGGTCAACTTGGGGACCCCATGGATCCACCTTTCATGGAAAATGACATTAATATCTTTTTATTTAATGTTTAAATAAAAATGTCACAAAATGAGTTGTTTTAATAAAAAAATTAAATGGGTTTATAAAAGTCCGATTTTTGACTATAAATATTAATTGGAAATATAAAAAGATTTAATAAATCATAGAATTTTTTTTATAATTTTTATACATTAAATAATTTTAAATATATATGACATCATGATGACGTAGCGATTACCTCATTTTTTAACGATTTAAATAAAATGGAAAGATAATGTAAAATATAAGACCTACACATGTGCACAACTTATTTTATGGGTGGATTTCGAACCCTTATCACCTTATCCTCGAATCACATCAATTTTGGACAATTAAAATCTGAAACTCATTTTAAAATTGAGTAACATTTCCTTACTTTCCAAGATTGCCCCTCCTCTCCTCTTATAAAAGGCCCCCACCTCTACCTCCTTACACACACATCTCAAGCCTTTGGCTCGGCCAACCCCTACCCAATTTGTCTCTCCAAATCCCTCTCTAACTCCTAGAACTATCACATTGGGCATAAGTCTTCCCAAGGAAGCCTTTGAGCTCAAATCAAATGGAGTTACCCGATTTTAAGGTAATGTATTCACTTGTGTACTTTTGTTTTATTTTGATTCTTCAACCCCTAAACTCTTTTTATTCATTTATTTTGTAACAAATCTAGTATCTTCAATATAATAGGATGTTTTTTTAATATGTATTCGAGCTACACTTACACACACCTTCATCTAATAGTTAAAGAACATATTGTTTCTGTGGATGACAAATTTCTGCCTCACGAAATGATGATTGTTCAACACTCATATAACACCATCAAAGGTGGCCATTAAGATGTCACTATGTTTATATATGATATATAATATGTTTATGTTTTACATGAGCTTCTGTATTTTTCATTTCTGTCATACCTTTATGGTTTACATTGTTGGTAAACACGATAATTTCATTTTAGGAAGTGCGGACTACCGCCCCCTCAAAGTGTTTTGATTCGTTAATTCCATATGTGGGACGTATAAATGATGGATATAAAGTTATTATATATGATTTTATACTGTAATTATAATTTAACTTTATATAATTATTGTTTTCTTTCCATTAATGTATGAGATAGAAATGAAAGTAGCTTTAACGCGTACGTACGGCTTACCGTCTCCATGAACGATCCATTTCATTTATTATCCTAAAAAGTAATGTACTATTATAAGTACATATAATGGATATATATAATGTATGATACATCTAAAGGTTTAATATAATTCTGGAATTAAAAATATACATATCTCTCATTTATTTTTAATTCCATTAATATGAAATAGAAATGAAAGTAGTGTTCATCTGTACGTACGGCTTACCGTCTCCATGAATGGTGCATTTCACTTCTTACCTATAAATGATTATGTAATATTATAAATACATGTATATGATGGATATATATGATATATATGATATAAAAATCATGAATATCATTTTTGAGATAATGGATATTTGACTACGTGAACAAATTGTAAATATAAGAAGTACACTTTTCACTCAAGTACCAAATAATGACAAAACGACCGTTATTAACTTAAATGATCACATAATGTTTATAACAATACAATAAGTGATATAAAAGGAATAATGAACTTGAAAAAGGTTCTTATGAAATTAGAAATTAACTCAAGTTTATTATTCAGGATGTTAAAGAATGATCGAGTCATGTCAGACTCGAGGTGAGGGAACTTTAGAACCCGATATCCGTTCTTTGGGTTAATATCCTACTTTCAAATTATGTCATGATATTATTATGTCCTATATTGTATTTATATTTTATTTATGTGTACATATAGTGAATACACATAATATATCTTCTTCATTTAAAAAAATGATCTTTGTAAGGAAATTTGTCTCAATCTCCACTCATCGAGGAATATTTCATTTTATACACAAAATTCTTCTATACGTTGTATAAACCCTTTTCCCTTTTACTTTTATCAAAAATGAATCCTTTTCAATGAAGCGTTTTACTAAACGACAAAAAGGAATGTTTTTTTAATGTACACGGTGACAATGACCTTTTCCGCCCGCGTGAGTATTATTTGGTCTTTGGCTTCCACAATAAGCTATAATATTTTTTAAATTGAAATAAATCCCATACACTCTATTATGTATTTTTGGTATTGAAAATGGTTTTTATGATGGATTTTTTATGTCAATATATTTATGTGATATATTGTGATTGGAATTTAGAAATCATTTCTTTCCATTATGATTGTTTAATGTCTTAAGATTTTATAATGGTACTTGGACATTTGACAGGTGGTTACGTGATAAACCATATGACGGGTGGTGCCGTGAATACCAGGACGGTTGGTTACGTTATAACCTCCAATTCATTGGGTATGGAAGTTGATCGTATGGCTATTCCTTTAAGTGGTATGTATGGAATTCGGCCGTATGGCTATTTCATTATGTGATATGTGTGGAAGTCGACCGTATGGTTATTCCACTTAAGTATGATTTTTTCCCAAATTACCTTTATATTTTATGTGTCCTTTATATGGGTTTTATGGTAATGTTTTGGTTAAAAAAGGGTAAGTAATGATATTTTATTCCGTGAAAAGTTTTTACTACTTCATAAAGGTAAAGGTATTACTTTGATAAAGTATACATGGTTTACATGATGATTGAAAAACTAATAGTTTTCTTTCATTATCCCTTACTGAGATTTTTATGCTCACCCCAGGTTTTTTTGAAATGTTTTTCACAGGACATAATGTTGAATAGGGTCAAGGAAGCGATCAAGGGAAAGTCATGCTACCTAAAACATGGAACTATACATGTGTCTTTTTAAGAGTTTTTATTTTATGGAAACATAGTAGAAGAGTCTACTTTGTAATCTTTTGAGATGTAATAGTTATGTCCTAATTCTCTAAAACCCTAAACCTAAAAAGATCTTCAATGTGAATTATTCATTTATTTCATTAATAATTAAGGTTTAAGGCTAGGGCCTTATAGTTGATATCAGATTTCAGTTTAGGAAACTTTATGAGTTAGAAAGGTGATAAATCATAAATTAATTTATGGTATGATTGAAATGATATAGCATTTACGGATTACCATGTTGTGTTCAGAATGGTTTTCCACAGAGGAAACAAAGAAGCTATGTTGGGACCACATTAGTAGGAAGAAATCCTTCTAAATCAGCAAACGGAGATGGAGAGAATCAGAACTGAATATTTTATTGCAGTGATGGCACAGTTGACTTAGGCTATAAATGGTGGTGGTATCAATGCACGATATCAGCCAGATCAACCGCAGAGGAACATGTCAGTGGTGGAACATTTCATGAGGCAGCATCCCCCATCATTCAGAGGATCATCTGACCCTATGCTACCTGAAGGATGGAATAAAGAACTGGAGACGATTTTTGATGTCATGGGGTGTTCATTACATCAAAATGTTAGTCTTTCTATTTACCATTTTGAAGGAGAAGCTAATCAGTGGTGGTGGACGGTGAAAAATATCAGGGATAGTGATAAGATTAATGATATTTTGGTGTTTTCTAAAAGTAAAGAGGAGCATGAAAGTCATTTAAGGGTTATCTTGCAAACCTTAAATGAAAATAAACAATATGGAAAATTCAGAAAGTGTGTGTTTTAGTTACAAAAGATTTATTTCCTTGGTCTTATTGTTTCAAAAAATGGCATAACTGTTGATCCCGATAAAACAAAAGTTGTTGAAGAATGGATGAGACCCACAAATGTAACTGATATCCGTAGTTTCCTTTGTTTGGTATGTTACTACAAAAGGTTTGTTGAAAATTTTTCACAGTTATCTAGTCTAATTACTAAACTAACTCGGAAGGGTGTTATGTTTATCTGGATAAAATAATGTGATGATTGTTTTTAGGAATTGAAAAGAAGATTGGTGAATGATCTAGTTTTGGCACTACCCTCTAGGAATGGTGATTTTGTTATCTACAGTGATGCTTCATTAAAGGGTATTGGTTGCGTCCTAATGTAGAATGATCAGGTTATTTCTTATGATTCATGACATTTGAAACCTCATGAGGTAAATTACCCTACACATGATTTGGAATTAGCTGCTGTTGTTTTCACTTTAAAAATTTAGAGGCATCATTTTTATGGAGTAAAGATTTAAATATATACCGATCAAAAAAGTTTAAAGTCAATATTTACTTAGAAATAATTGAACATGAGATAGAGTAGATGTCTATAATTAATCAAGGATTATGATTGTACAATTAATTACCATACGATAAAAGAAAATAAAGTGTCTTATGCTTTTAGTTGAAAAAGTAATGCTTCATTAACAATAATGTGTTTGGAACATGATCCTTTGGTTTTTGATTTGATTAAATTTGGAATGGAACTTGTTTGTGCAGGAAGTTCTTCTATTTTGTTTCAGGTATCAGTGAAAACATCCCTATCAGACAGAATTAAGAAAGCATAGAAGCAAGATAGTGAGTTGAAGAAAATGGTAGAGCTGGTTCAGAAGGGTAATTTTCCTGAATTCAACATTGATATTGATTGCGTTTTGAGATTTGGGAAGATATTATGTGTACCTTGTTATTCACAGTTGAAGAATGATTTGTTATGTGAGGCTCATAGCTCCCTGTTTTCAGTTCATCCTGGCAGTACTAATATGTAAAGAGATCTGCACACAGAGAACCCCTCATTTGGGAATTATGCCCGAATTCTTGTTGAAGTGGACATGGCCGCTACCTTGATTGAGGAGGTAGTGTTGACCACCCAGGATGACAGCATCTCCTTAGGTATCTTATATGAAAGGAAACCGAAATTCTGCCTCATTTGTCATTTTTTGGGCATTTTATGTCTGATTGTAACATGAACAAATCGTGCTCCTTCTGTAAGGCTAAGGGGCATGATGCAGAACACTGTATGCAAAGAAAGGGTAAGGAGAAGATTACCAGTGATTCTGCATTTATGAATTTGGGAGAGAAACCCATGGCTGAGTATGAGCTAGATCTTGACTCTGGTAAGGGAGTTGCAGCAGCAAATGATCAGGTGGACACCTTGCAACCCTCTGAATTGCCCTCGGGTGGGGCTCCTAATGAACCTGCTTCTGATTTAGGCATCCCCACTACTGAATTTGCTATTGATGACAATGCAAGGGAGGTGGCTGGACATGAATTGGATGTAAATTCTGGTAAGGTGGTGGCAGCACACCCTACTTCTGATTCTGGCATCCCCACTGCTGAAATTGCTTTCAGTGACAGTCCTGGGGAGGAGGCTGTGGCCACTGAGATTGAGGGCAATTTGGTTTCCTTTTCCCCTATTGATTACTGTGATATAGTGGAGGGAGGGCTTCCTGCTCTGGGTGGGCGGCCTGAGAACCCGCCTGACCCCTCTGCTGAATTTCTGCATGTTCCAACAAGCAGGGCAGCAAAAAGGGTGCTGCCTGCTAGTCTTTCTGGCCCTATTGACTCAGGTAATAGATTCTCTCTACTTGATGATATGAGGGACGGTGATGAGGATAAAGACTCGGAGTCTGGTGGGAAGGGGATAGAACTTCCAGCAGGGCAAAAGTCCAATAACCCGCATATGGAAATGTCTCAAAAATATGAGGGGCCGAGTACTAGGCTCCGGTCACATAAATGAAGATTTTTTTTCTGGAATTGTCAAGGGATTGGGAATACTCCCACGGTCAGATCCCTTAGGAATTTTCTTATGACCAATAGACGTTTTCTATTTGGAATTGCTGAACCAAGATTGAAATTTGAAAGATGGAATTCTTTCAAATGGGAGTCGATGGGTTACTCTTTTGTTGCAAAAAACCTTTCTGAGGCCAGCACTGAATCTCTATGGGTTTTAAAGAATGCTAGTGTCAATGTTAGGTCTTTTATTACTGATTTGCAATCAGTTACAGCTGATTGCACTATTGCTAATGATCCTCTTGTTGTGACTTTTGTTTATGATTCTAACTTGTACACGAGGAGAAGGGATTTATGGATGACTCTTGCTAATTTTTCTGAGACTGTGGTCAACAACTGGGTGGTCCTAGGTGACTTCAACACTGTTTTGCGACCTGAGGAGAAAACAGGTGAAAACGTTTGTCGTATTGCGGCCTCTGATTTGATCTATTGCATTGATAGGTGTCGACTCACTGAGGTAGCTATATCTGGGGCTGATTTCACCTGGAGCAGACATACTATTCATGGGAGGCAGTCAAGCAGACTTGACAGATGTTTTGTTCATGTTGATGAGAGGCATAGATTGATTGATATTTCTGGGAGAACTCTCCCGAGACTGCACTCTGATCATAATCCAATTATCATGGATGTATGTTTCAACAAGTTAAGGTCAGCTCCTCTTCCTTTTAAGTTTAATAATGAATGGCTGGTTATTCCAGGTTGCAGGGAAATTGTAACTAGTGCATGGGAAGTCACTTACCCAGGCTGTCCCTCTCATATTCTCTCTTGTAAGTTAAAGGCTGTTAAAGCAAGACTGAAGCAATGGAGCAAGGATTCGTTCTCCTTATTAGAAAATGAAAAAAGATAGGCGGAGGATGCTCTATCACTCTGCCAAAAAAGTAATATGGACCAGAATTTACCTCCTGGGGATGAAATTTAGGCTGCTGCTAATCTGGACAGATTTCTGGCCCTCAAAAGTAATTTAACTCAGAACCAATTTAATCTGAGATGGCTGAAGGAAGGAGGCAAAAACTCTAAAATGTTTCACTTCATGAATAGAGAAAAAAGGATTAGGAAAAGTCTAAATGCTGTCACCATTGATGGAAACTTGTTTGAATTAGAGCATGATATTTCAGAGGATGTGATTCTCTACATTGAGAACCTGTATTCAGATTCTGGGAATGATACTTCTGACAAGATTATAAGGTGCATTGAACCTTCGATTGGAGATGAGCAGAACAAGAAACTTGTTGATATTCCCAGTGTGAAAGAGATACATGATGCCTTGTTTTACCTGAACATTGATAGTGTGGTAGGCCCTGATAGGTTTACCAACAAATTCTTCATGCTATATTGTGATATCATCAGTGTGGATGTTGTAAATACGGTGAGAGTGTTTTTCAGATCCTCATATCTTCCCTTTGGAATGAACTCTAATTTTGTGGCTTTGATTGCTAAGAAGTAGAATGCCCTTGACATCAGAGACTTTCGACCTGTTGCCATTGGAAATACATTGCCAATGTTAATTAGTAAGATTATTGCTAAAAGGCTTGGTGAGATTGACAAGGACCTCATATCATGTAATCAGTTTGGGTTTATTCCATGGAGAAATATTCAAAACTGTCTTTATACTGCTTCTGAATGTGTTAATGTCATGAAGAGGAAAGTAAGGGATGGAAATATGGCAGTGAAGATCGACATTTCAAAGGCCTTTGACACCATTAGGTGGAGCTTCTTGTTCACTATTCTGAAAATGCATGGCTTTTCTCAGAAATTTATTGGGTTGCTTGGATCCATTCTGGGGAGTGTGAGGTTGTCAATTCTGATAAACGGGTCCCCCCGGGGTTTCTTTAAGTGCTCCAGAGGTGTACGGCAGGGTGACCCTCTTTCTGGTTTGCTTTTTGCCATTTGTGAAGATTATCTAAGTTGGTGCCTCACTGATTTGGCCAATTTTGGGTGGTACAAGAGGATGCGAGTGGGGAGAGATCTTTATGCCCCTTCCCACCTTTTCTATGCTGATGATATTTTGCTTTTTGGGAGAGCTGATAAAGGCACTCTATCTTGTATTAAGGGAATCTTTTCACGCTATGAGGAGGTCGCGGGACAGGTGATTAGTTGGGGAAAATCCTCTGTAATCTTTGGTGAAGGGCTCTCAACTTCAAGGAAAATCAGAATTGATCATGAGCTTGGGGTGAAAAGGGGCTCCTTTCCCTTTAATTATCTTGGGGTACCACTTTTCTGGGGCAGAATAAAAAGATGTCATTTTGATGATATTTCCTTGAGAATCACGAATCAACTTGCAGGATGGAAGGGGAAATGCTTGTCTCAAGCTGGGAGAGTGTGTTTGGTCAACTCAGTAATTACGTCAATGTTTGTGTACTCCTTTTCGTTATATAGATGGCCCAGGGATCTCATTAAAGATATAAATGGTAAGATCAGAAACTTCATATGGACTGGATCAATGCATGAAAGGAAACTCGTTACTGTGTCCTGGAAGGATTTCATCAAACCTATTAGTATGGGTGGTTTGGGAATTAAGGATATCAGATTATTCAATGACACTTTGATTATGAATTTCATGTGGAAGCTACTCTCTACTTCTGATCCCTCTCTTGATTTTCTCAGTCGCAAATTTGTGGATAAACTTCACGCAGGGTACTCCAGATACATCAGCTCGTCTGTTTGTCCTGCTCTGAAAAAGGCGTACTTTGATATTATGGCATGCTCTAAATGGATGGTCTCCAAGAAATCAAATCTGAATCTTTGGACTACACCTTGGCTTTCTCGGCCCATCACCGTTGATGTTGATATTCCAGACTCCATGAAACATGTTACTATCTCTGATCTCAATGAGAACCCAGAGATAAATGGTTTGCTACCCAGGGCTATCCAGACTGAAATATCAAGATATTCTTTCAATGACATTGATGTTTTGGTCAGGACGCCCAACTTGCTTGGACGATTCACCACAAGGGGGTTTTATAGAAGACTGTGTGGTACTTCTGGGAATCCCCCACGATGGGTGACTGTCTTTTATACTGAATTTATTCCCCCAGCTCATTATGTTTTAATCTGTAAAATCTGGAAGCAAAGAATTCCACTGCAGATCCATTTGCAGTGTATTGGGATGCACCTGGCTTCGGCCTGCATGTTCTGTCTTGAAGCGGATGAATCTATTACCCATATTTTTGTCTCTTGCAGGTTTTCTGGAAGATTCTGGACTTTTTTACAGCAGATTTTTTGCTGCTCATTGAACTGCAGCTCAGTTGATGGGTTGCTGAAATCTATATCTTATATTGATTGCAGCAAGCAGGTGTTTTCCCTGCTGCTTGCTGCTGCGGCCGGGGTGATTTCCTTCATTTGGAAGGCACAGAATGACTTAATTTTTCATAATGTTGTCCCTTCCTTTCATGCTGGTGTTTTATTTTTGAATCGGACATTTTTGAATGCCTCTAAAGTGCAGACTGGTCCCATGAAAAATGATGTTTCAGACATAATTTTGCTGCGTTCTCTTGGTGTCAATGGTCGGATGAAAAAGCCACTGATGATGAGGCATATTAGATGGATACCACCCATCCCCCGCTGGCTGAAGGTTAATGTTGATGGAGAGGCCTCTAGAGCACCTGGACCTTCTAGATGTGGTGGGGTTTTTCATACGTACCGTGGTTTTGTGAAGGGCTGTTTCTTCCATTATATTGGGAATGGATATGCCATTGAAGCGGAGCTGTGGGCGGTGATCAAGGCAGTCAGGTATGCTATCCGTTATGGGTGGACTGATTTATGGATTGAGTTAGACTCGTCTATTGCAGTTCAAATTATTAAAGATCGGTCAAAGAATGTTCCATGGAAGATGCTACCTGAATGGGGTGACTGTCTTCGGCTTATGGAAAGGATTTCTCTGGCAATCACTCATGTCTATCGGGAGGCTAACCAAGTTGCAGATGTCCTCTCAAAGAGAGCCATCTTGGAGGTCAATTCGAGTTGGTCTTTTGTTCTGCCTGATTACTGTAATTGTCTTGCTCAAGCTGATCGGGATGCGGCGACTTATACTCGCCTGTGGGAACTCAACGATCATTAATGTGATTTTGAATCATGTTGGAAAGGAAATTTCTCAACACTTCTACTCTTATTATGATAATTTGGTATGGATTATGAATCTTAATGGCATGTTTATCACAAGGGAAGGCTACAGGTTACGGTGCGGCGCTTCCTTGGATCCTCATTTTTGTGTCACGGCTTTTCTAAGCCTTTCATTCCCCTAGCTTCAGCTCTTCTTATATGGAAAATCTGAAAAAAGGGCTTCCCTTGTAGGCTATTTTGCAACGGGTCTGGTCCCTTCTATTTTTTAGCCGTGGCCAGCATGCTGTCTTCTGTTTGGAAGGCAAGAAATGCTTCTATCTTTAGGAGCGCGTCTCCCTCCTTTCATGCTGTTGTTCTGGAAATTCATTGTGACATTCTGACTGCTTCAAACATCCAAACCGGTCGAAGTAGCCACTGGTGATGAAACATGTCCACTGGATTCCACCCATCTCTCGATGGTTGAAGGTTTATGATGACGGGGTGGCTTCTGGAGTGTCAGGCCCCGCCGAATGTTGTGGTGTCTTCCGAACTCATAGAGGGAATGTGCCATGGAGAATGATACCGGCTTGGGTGGAATTTTTTCAGCTTGCAGACTCTCTCTCACTTGATGTCTTACATGTTTATCGTGAGGCCAACCTAGTGGCGGATGCTCTTTCCAAGAATGCTTTTGAAGAGATGAATTCTAGTTGTTTCTTTATGTCATCAGAGTTTTGTTATGAATTTGTGTAGGCTGATTGTCGTGGCGAGATATATACTCGCTTTTGTAGACCGCCCCTCGGACTCTATGTTGTTTGCTTTACTTTATCATTAATAAATTTTCTTGGGAGCAGGCGTTCCTGTCTCCTGAACTTCTGGGTAACTGGTAAAAGCAGAGCAGCAGTTACCAAAAGGGAGGCTTCAGCCTTTACCAGTGCCAGAGTGGAAATGGGAGAATAAATCAGTGGACTTTTTTGTGGGATTGCCTAAGACACCTCGAGGTAATAATGCAATCTGTGTTGTTGTTGATTTCTTGACAAAATCTGCTAATTTCTATCCTATTAGAGACACTTTCTCTCTCGATCAACTTTCTCGATTGTATCTTAAAGAGATAGTGAAGTTGAATGGAGTTCCCCTATCCATTGTATCTGATCATGATCCCAGGTTTACTTCTAAATTTTTGAAGGGCCTTCAAAAGTCATTGGGTACTGAATTAAATTTTAGTACAGCTTTTCATCCTCAATCAGATGGGTAGTCATAACGAACAATTCAGACTTTGGAGGATATGATACATGCTTGTTCTATGGATTATCAAGGATGTTGGGACCAACATCTTTCTTTGGTTGAGTTTTCATATAATAAAAGTTTTCATTCCAGTATAAAGATGCCTCCATTTGAATCATTATATGGTAAACGGTGTCGAACTCCATCTTTTTGCGATAAAGTGGGTGAAAGGAAGCTGATGGGACCAGAATTGGTAGAAGAGATTGTAGAAAAAGTTCATTTGATTCCGAAACGCATGAAAACAGCTCAGAGCAGACAGAAAAGTTATGCTGATAACCAGAGGAAGGATCTATCATTCGAGGTAGGTGATCATGTTTTTCTCAAAGTTTTACCGTGGAAGAGTGTGATGTGATTTGGTAAGAAAGGAAAGCTGAGTCCAGGGATCATTGGACCATATGAAATTCTGGAGAAATATGGATCAGTTTCTTACCGAGTAGCTTTAACTCTGAGTTTATATCAGGTACATAATGTTTTTCTTGTTTTGATGTTGAGAAACTATATGCCAGATTCATCTCATATTTTGAGCCCAAAGGTAGTTCAGTTGGAAGAGAATCTATCTTATGAAGAACAACCAGTCCAGATTCTCGACTGAAGAGAGAAAGTATTGTGAAATAAGGTAATTCACCAGGTAAAGGTATTGTGGAAAAACCATATGATTGAAGAGGCAATGTGGGAATCTGAAAATTCTTTGAGGGATAAATACCCCCACTTATTTTGACAAGTGAATAAAATTGCGAGGATGCAATTCCCAAAAGGGGTGAAGGATGTAACATCCCAGGAAAATAAAGAATAATACATTTTCATATTTATTAATATTTGTGAATTAAATATTACTTTTACTTTAAAGGGGTTTCAATGTTCGATAGCGTACCTGATACGCAATATAGAGTTTCTTTGAAATATTACGTAGCACACTAGTAATTGAATAATATTATTTCAAATTTTAGTTAACACATAGTCATTGTATTGGTGGGAATGAATAGAAATAACTAATGTTATTATATATTTTTGTTAATTGTTTTTATACTTATCCAACAAAGGATAAAGGATTAAAATACGAAATGAATTCAATTTTAGGCATATATACTCTAATTTTCACTAATGGTCCACTTATCAACTTTTAATTGCGAACCATTATTAAATATAGTTTTGGTAACTCTTATACATTCTATTGGAAAAAATATAATTCTTTTTTATAATAGGTACATTAAAATTTACTTTGTGTATATTTTTGGTATTTTTCTGATAATGTTTATTTTTTAATGAATAGTAAAAACTGTTGTATTTTAATTCAAAACCTCTTTTTAATCTAATTTTTCAATATGATTAGATTATATTTTTAAGTGATTTTAAAGTGAAATTAGAATATATTTTTACCATTTAATCCTATAGTAGTCTTTGGAATTAATTTCACATTGAAATTGGCCTTAAACTAGTGTCAATCTTTTGATACTTATTGTTTCCTAAAAACACGCTATTTGCTCTGACAGTGGGAATTAATTATTAAATTAATTAATTCAACTAATATGTTTTGAATTTTGTAAAATGGACATCATTTTTTAATTCATAATATCAAAATAGCTTAGGTCGAAGTTTTGGTATTTTTCTGAAAAACTTCAATTTTTGATTAATAGTAAAACCACTAAGTGGTACTTATAAAAACCGATTTTCTGTTAAAATAAAATTTTGCCACTATTTTTTTTTGATTTTTAAAAGTATTAAATACATGGTTTTCATTAAGAATTAAAATGGGGTTCAATGGGATTAAAATAAATTTTTGGTGAATAGTAACTTTTATGTTTTTAATCGCGATTAGAGGTAATTAGTGTAGTTTAAGTTAAGAATAATGTTTTAATAAAATTAAATGACCTAGACACATGTATTACCCTCATTGGATATGTCATGGACTACCCAGACATGCCAAGGGTCAACATGGGGACCCCATGGAGCCACTTTGGTTGGAAAATGACATTAATATCTTTTTGTTTAATGTTAAAATAAAAATTTCACAAACATGAGTTCTTTACTAAAAAAAATTGTAAATGGGTTTACACAAGTAATATTTTTGACTATAAATATTCATTGGAACGATAAAAGGATATCCTTCATCATAGTATTTTTTTTATAATTTTTAGACATTATATAAATTTTATTATATATGACATCATGATGATGCAGTGATTACCTCATTATTTAACAATTTAAATAAAATGGAAAGATAATGTAAAATATAATACCTATACATTCCCAAAACCTATTGTATGGGTGTAATTCGAACCATTATTACCTTATCCTAGAAAAAAATCAATGTGGGACCATTAAAATCTGAAACTCATTCTAAAATAAAGTAACATTTCCTTACTTTCAAAGAGTGCCCCTCCTCTCCTCTTAGAAAAGTACCCTACCTCTACCTCCTTAACCACACATCACAAGCCTTTGGCTTGGCCACCCTGGCCCATTCTGTCTCTCCACGTCCCTCTCTTACTCCTAGAAGCCTCACATTGGGCAGAAGATTTCCCAAGGAAGCCTTTGAGCTCAAACCAAAGGGAGTTACCCTATTTTAAGGTAATGTCTTCACTTGTGTTCTTTTGTTTTATTTTTCTTTTCCAACAACCTAAACTCTTTTTATTCATTTATTTTGTAACAACTAAAGTATCATAAATATATTAGGATGTTTTTATAATAAGGATTATAGCCACACATAAACACACCTTCATCTAAAGGTTAAAGAACATACTGTTTCTGTGGATGGAAAATTTCTGCCTCACGAAACGATAATTGTTCAACACTCATATAACACCTTCAAAGGTGACCATGAAGATGTCACTATGTTTATATATGATATATAATATGTTTATTTATTACTTAAGCTTCTGTATTTTTAATTTGGGGCATAACATTATGGTTTCCATTGTTGGTAAACACGATAATTTCATTTTAGAAAGTGCAGACTACCGCCCCCTCAATGTGATTTGATTCATTAATGCCATATGTGGGACGTATAATGAATGGATTTAAAGTTAATATATATGATGTTATACTAGAATTATACTATACCTTTATATCATTATTGTTTTATTTCCATTAATGTATGAGATATAAATGAAAGGAGAGTTCCTGCGTACGTACGGCCTACCGTCTCCATGAACGGTGCATTTTATTTCTTATCCTCAAATGTAATGTATTATTATAAGAACATATAATGGATATATATGATGTTTGATTAATATAAAGGATGAATATAATTCTGGAATTAAAAATATACATATCTCTCATTTAGTTTTAATTCCATTAATATGACATAGAAATGAAAGTAGCGTTCATGGGTATGTACAGCTTACCGTCTCCATGAACGGTGCATTTCATTTCATACCCCTAAATGATAATGTAAAATTATAAATACATGTATATGATATATATATATGATATATATGATATCCAAATCATTAATATCATTCTTGAGATAATGGATATTTTACTTTGTGAACAGCTTGTAAATATAAGATGTTCACTTTTGACTCAAGTACCAAATAACGACAAAACGACTTTTATTAACTTAAATGATCACATAATGTTTATAACATTGTAATAAGTGATATAAAAGGAATAATGAACATGAAAAAGTTTCTTAAGAAAGTATAAATTAACTCAAGTTTATTATTCAGGATGTTAAAGAACGATCGAGTCAAGTCGGACCTGAGGTAAGTGAACTTCATAACCCAATTTCTGTTATTTGGGTTAATCTCCTACATTCAAGTTATGTCATGACATTATTATGTACTATCTTGTATTTATAGTTTATTTATGTGTACATATGGTGAATACAAATAATATATCTTCTTCCTTTAAAAAAATGATCTTTGTAAGGGAATTCGTCTTTTTCTCTTTTCATCGAGGCATATTTCATTTTATACACAACTTTCATTTATACAGTGTATAAACCCCTTTGAATTTTACTTTTATAAAAAAAACAATCTTTGTCTACGAATCATTTTACTAAATGACAAAAAGGAATGTTTTTTAATGTACTTGGTGACAATGACCTTTTCCGCCACCGTGAGTATTATTTGGTCTTTGGCTTCTCAATAAACTGTAATGTTTTTTAAAATGAAATAAATACCATACACTCTTTTTTGTATTTTTCGTATTGAAAATGGTTTTTATAATTCATTTTTTATGTCAATATATTTATGTGATATATTTTGATCGGAATATGGAAATGTTTTCATTCCATTATGATTGTTTAATGTCTTATGACTTTATAATGGTACTGGAACATTTGACAGGTGGTTACGTGATAAACCATATGATGGGTGGTGTCATTAATACCATGATGGGTGGATACGTTAAAACCTATGATGCATTGGGTTTGGATGTCGGCCGTATGTCTATTCCATTAAGTGGTGTGTATTGAAGTCGGTCGTATGGCTATTCCATTAAGTAATATGTGTGGATGTGGACCACATGGTTATTCCACCTAAGTTTGTTTATGTCCCAAGTTGCCTTTATATATTATGTGTTCTTTATATGAGTTTTATTGTAATATTTTGGTTACAAAAGGTTAAGTAATGATATTTTATATAGTGAAGTGTTTTTACTACCTCATAAAGGTAAAGGTATTACTTTGATAAAGTACACATGGTTTACATGATGATTGAAAAACTAATAGTTTTCTTTCTTTATACCTTACTGAGCTGTTTATGCTTACCCCAAGTTTTTTTCAAATGTTTTTCACAGGACATGATGTGGAATAGTGTCAAAGAAGGGATCAAGGGAAAGTCATGCTATCTAAAACATGGTACTAGACATGTTTCTTTTTAAGAGTTCTTATATTCTGGAAACACAGTAGAAGTGTCTAATTTGTAATCATTTGAAATGTAATAGTTATGTCCTAATTCTATAAAACTCTAAACATGAAAAGATCCTCAATGTGAACTATTCATTTATTTCAATAATAAGCAAGGTTTAAGGTCGGGGACTTATATTTTAGAAAAAAATTCCTCTTTTTAGAAAAATAAAATAAAAAACACCCATATTTGTTCTATATTTATATCATTAAAAAATGGAATAAATGTTTTGAAAATAATTTTGTAAATATGATTAATTAAATTTTTAATTAAAATTATCCTTCATTCAAAAAATTTCTATTTTAAAATTATAAGTGATTTGAAAATCCTTTGAGAAATTAAATATCGTATCATAAAACTATATTATATTTATAAGAAAATAAATATAAATTTATGAATATATTTCATAAAAATAATATTTCCTTTAAATTATTATATTAATTTAAAAAAAGAAGATAAACATTATTCTTTCACAAAAAAGCAAAACTTAATTTATCATTTTTAATACATTTATTTAATTATTCCATGTTATAAATATATCATGTTATCATTTGTAAGGTAACTAAATTTTATTTTTAAATTCATAGATCAGGTTTCTATTCTATTTGATGGATTAATATTCTTATTGGTCAAATTACTATTACAATGGTCTTATTAATAATTAATAGTATATCACTATTTGTTTAAGCTTGGAGTTGGGTACAATCAATGTTATAGAATGAATTTACTTTTTTTAATAAGATACATACTATAAAATATTGTGGTGTTTTATTAAATCTTCTACTTATTTCATTATCATCCAATTCTAAATAAAAATATCATCACTGAGTACGTATTGATTTCAACCTTAGGAAATTATTCATTTAATTTTTCTTCACAACCACTCATTGGTGATATATATATGAAGATTTAATGAAATAATATGATTGTTATGATATAATTTTCGTTATATAATTTTGAAATAATTCATAAATTATTAATCTCATAATTTTCGTAAAATGGATGTGTTATTCAGGAATATGTATACACTACAATATTCATGATTCAAACATAATTCATTTTATATAAACACCTTACTTAGTTTGTACTAAAATTATATGTAGTGTATAAAAATAACAATTATAACATAATTAATATTTTTAATTTATATAATCATGATTAATTTTGCTATAGTAAACCTACCAAATCCATTTTAGCCTTAAAATCTGAATGTTCTCCAAACAACGGAATTGATGTTAATTAGTTATATAATTAAGTATAATAAGGATATAAGTTAAATAAAATTACTAATTACATGAAAAAGATAATTCATTATGTAAATACATAATATATTTTTATTTTTTATGAATATAAATGTTGCATGTTTCAATTTAGACTTGTGGTGTGGGTTTTTTATTTAAATTCTTATTTTAAAATATTAAACGTTATTCTTATATTTTTCCTTTATTTCACTAATCCATTAAAATTTTAAATAACATTATTATGTTCTGAAATATATGTTTAAAATAAAAGTAAACAATTTTTTACATTATTTTTAATGTTTTTAAAATAATTATTTTAAACATTTTCTAATGTTTTTATTTATTACATTTTTACAAAATAGTGAAAGGAATCATTTTTTAACAGAAAGACAATGAGTGGAATTTTCCACCATCATAACCATTATTTTTTTAATAAAATCAATATTAATGTTTTGACTATTTTTAATAGAGTATCCCTTTTTCTATTCATCTAGAATATTTATAATGATGATTTGATGAAAAATAAAGTATCTCCTTCTTTTTAAAAGACGCCCAAAAGTGATTCTGTATTTGTGTTAAATGGAATCTTTTATTAGTTTTTATTATTGAAATGCAAAATTCTATGTGTTTTATTTTTTAATGTTCTACTATAGTTTTTTATTATTACATGTGAGACCGATATAGCTCAACAATGCATTTGGTAATGATTATGTTCTTCAGATAATTATGTTCAAATTCACCAAGTAGGTTATTTCATTTTTATGAGCCCATATAAGTGTTCTATTAAGATAAAGACACAAGATTCGTACATGGCATTTTTATGATTTTTAATTATTTTTTATGGAAATGGTTCTATTTCATAGGGAAATCTCATTATCATTGATTTAAATGAATGATTCTTCCCTTTTAGGGTAAAAATGTATGTTTTTATGAAATTTTTTTCATGGTTTCTCATGTTTTCTAAGACACCCCTATTATTATGATTTTGACTTTATATTTTCTTATAATTTATTTTATTAAAAAATAAATTGGGTAGTAAAGATGATTTCATGGGTATGTAAACTATTATTTGAGATCAATTTTTATTATGTTAAAGGGAAGCTCCCTAATATGATTTCATGAATTTCAAATGGACTATCGGGTTAATTTATTCCATAGTATGTGACCCTAACAAGGATTTTTGTTCACATACCATATTTTGAAAAACTATTCACATGGTTATTGGATAATTTGGAATAAATATGAAGATATGTTGAAAATATTGATTATTTCTCATTAAAAAAGGCATAATTCATATTAAAAGTGTTTTTGTGTGGAAGTAATAGATAATGAGTGGTGGTTTCCACTTTGAAATGTCGGGGATTATTATGATAAATTTGTAACTAAAATATATTAAACTCTTAACCAATAAATATCTTCATAAATGAAGGAAAATAAATAGTTTATCTAAAACATGTTATTATGTATTGTTTTACATTCGGTCACTTATAGATATTCATTAGGATTTGTGGGATAGGATCTGGGATCAGATCATGGGAATCATATGGGAATTTGAATCAGGATTCCAAGTGTGATAGGTAATGTTTTCTTTGAAAAGTACCAAGGTATAAATACTATTAGTTTTGAAGGACTTTTTTAGATTGGATCATGCCTTAATGTTAGGGGCTGCGATGAGTCTTGGGGCTGAGAATCCACCACCATGTGATATCCTTGAGCCAGTAATAATGATCATAAATCATGATAGGTTTGGAAGACCCAGTGGTTTCTATGATGGGAATGATGAGGTACATCATGAAAAGGTTCTAGTTCTCAAGGGACTAGTTCCAATGGATTAGTTTGTGAGTTTTTTTGATGGACTATGGGACCTTCTTGTGTTTCATATGTCTGTTGGACCTCAATATAGCTAGAAAGGATGGTTTGGTGTTCATGGACCACCCTAGAGTCTATAGTGATGGTTCAGTGTGATGTGACCTCCCCATATTTTAAAAGTATGGGTTAATATGACTAGCATTCCACATTCCTTAGGATATTGGGTTGAGGACCAACCACACATGGCGTATGATGGTGTGAATGAATGAATATGGGTCATACACTAAGTCATTGGGTGGTGGTTGTGGAAGGATCATTGTTTTTATGTGGGAATGTGATTCATGTATTAAATATATATATTTTAGGGAGTTCTAATACATTAATTTATGTCGTACAATTGGTATTTTATACAATATTGGGACTATTCTAATTTTTTATGTCTTTTAGAAGAATAATTTCTTATGGAAAATTTAAAAAACATATGGATATGTGTTCTAAAGAAAATTCATGTCATCATGAAAAGTGGTGTGGTACGACACTAGAATATTAATGTCAAAATCCAAAATTTCATGGAGTTTTAGGAGACTAAGAACCTAGAGATAGGCATTTTAATGTCATGAATTCAATTTATATCAAGAGTGTCATTCCAAAGGTTAACTATAGAGATACATAGATGTTTTGGGTGATCCATCATGTTGTTTATATTGAGACCAATCGTGAGGTACAACCTATCACATGTTAGGACTTTTTTGGTATAAAATAAGGATGCCACAACATGACGTGAACCAATATTCTATCCCAAACCTCTCGAAATGTCTAAATTTTAACACACCATTATATGTGTTTGTGACAAATCCCTATATAATTATAGTAGTCGACATATTGGAGAGAGACCAGAGGATATGAATATATTATATTTGAGTGACTATTGAACCATACAATATCCATTATTCATAGCCAATATTCTACAATTAACCATGATTTTCGTTCTCATCATGTCTAGTTTGAGAGAATAGTTTTCTTTTGTGTCAGGTGATGCGATTATCGGGGGAAGTGCTGGTCAGGATTATTTCTACTTTATATTCATGTTTTTTATTGTTGCAACACTATTTATGAATTACAATTCCCTTTATTTTATAATTTTGTTACCATTATTTTGAGAATTGAGGAGTATTATTTTATTATACAAATGTCTCTCCTTGATTCACATATGACCACTAAAAAATATATTTTGGTTATATTTATATAAGGTTGTGAATCACTTTATAAAATGTTTGGTCCATGTAGTGGATCATACTAATGATATATTTATTCGACTAGTTTGGAGTTCCATGGCCATGGATCCCTACAGAAATAATTCCAACACAAAATTATGAATGATCCCAAAATAAATTGAATCACTATAACAAAAAGATGAAAACTATTTAACCTCACATGCTCTATCATTCGACTTTAAATACAATTTTCTTTTCTCTTTCTCTATCAATCTCCCTCTCTCTCTTCAAAAAACCAATAAACTACATTTTCAATTCCAATAATTAATTTATAGCATAAAAACAATAGTTAAATGTTATTCACTCAAGATTAATCTTTTTTGTTATATTTCCCATTGTATTTAAATTATTAAACTATTTCAGCTCTGTAGGAAATTAATGTTTCACAATGGGTTGTCCAATTTGTATTGTCTTTGTTGGAAATGGTTGTTGTTATGCTTAAGTTAATTTTGAATTTAATATGTGTTTTATATTAATTAATTATTTTTTTACATGGACGTGTTTTGTTATTTTTTCATTTCCAAATGTACTGCACAAATACTCTACTTTGAGTAAGGAGCAATTCGATAATCATACATATGATCTAGAGTCCTAGAGGACCATACACAATCATAGAAAATTGTATGAAATTTACATCATTGTTGGAGATATTCCAAGGCCATATCTTGAGATGCGCACATTATTCAATTATATTAGACCAATGGGGTTGGGTACTCACCCTAGTATTCAGGTGCCTCTAATTTGCAGACCCTGCATTTTGATTATGTAGGCAATGATCCAAATGATATAAAAATCAATTTAATTTTATATATTACACATAGGGATCCTAACATACACATAGGGATTTTTATTGAACTCTATGATACCTTTCAATTCAATAATGATTCCAATTATGTTTTTTGGGTTAGTTTATTTATATTTTTATTAAATAAACTACTATATAATGGTTTTGAATCATCTCTTATCATTTTAACGCTAAAAGGGATGAGTTTGTGTGAAATTTTCTAACATGATTCTTCCTATTTCCTAAATCAATGAACATCAAGATAGAGATATTAAATTTTAATCAATTTGACGTTGACTATTCTTATAGATATTGGGAAATATTTAATGATTTAACTATGAAATTCCCTCACCATGGTATTGATATGTCGCTATTAATTTAATAATTTTACAAAGATAACTTGTAGGTAAGTAAGTCAATATTTTATAATTCTTATATAAGATCATCTATGAGGATGTTACCTATGAAAAGAAAAAACATTATATATGATATGGATAGGAATAGATTCTAAAATATGAGGGGTGAACATAGTGGAAAATATAATGATGGATACTCAAATAGATTCTATGATAAGGAAGAAGGACACACTGATAGGTTTTAAAAATTCCTAAGGTACATATACCAAAGATGCGAATTATATTGATTATAATAAGAAAAATAATATTTAGGGGTACAAGAAGAAACAACCACATGTCCAATGTTTTCAACAAAGACGACATGGATTTAAAAAAACCCTATAGGGTCCCTCACATTCAAATAAAATATATACCTTGGAGGATTCACTATCTATATTCATGACCATGGCCAAAGTTTGATTTATGGAAATGACAAAATAATCAATGAAAAATAGGGTTGAATTATTGAATCTAAATATTATATTTCTCTAAATCGTTGACCAGTGTAGGGAGCGATCAAGTTGAGTTTTACCAAGAACCCCAAAATTTCATCCACATGATAATGTGAAAATAATGACTCTTATAATTGGATGCGTAATTGAGAGAATCCTCAGATCAAATTGGATAATCCTATAATAGCTAGCTGAGAATGAATTAAAATAGATGAAAAAAAGGTAAAATGATAAATCAAAATAAGAACAAGTAGTATAAGAACCACCACCATATACACCACATATGTTATTTCAATAGAGGGTGAATCGGGACATGTTGAATTCTAAAAGATGTAAATTTTATCAAAAAATTAAAAATTGTAAATTATTATTTCTTTTATAGATTCCCTTACAAATATTCAGGTATAATAAATGATTATTAATGAGATAACAATAAAAAAACATTCTACAAGAGATTGGAATGTAAGAACTATGTTCTTATTTTTGAGGTATGGATTACTTCTTTTTCTCCTTTCCTTAAGTGTTTTTGATAGAATAATGAAAATGGCGAAAATCCCAATTTTTGGGACTATACACCATGTAATATTCCACACGCCATGTACTTTGGCCGTGTGGGATGATTACACAAGGATTGTAGCGATGTCAGAGATGAATGGCGTAAAAACTGACTACACACCGTGTAGTGGTATTTACATACCGTATAGTTAGTCGGCAGAAGAAACGGTCAGGTGGTGGGAGTAGCCACAAGTTGGGTGACAGTACACTCCCTGTAGTCGGGATTAAACATCGTGTACTCATGTTGATGGATAAATAGTTTGGTGGTGCCGCTAGAGGAATAGTTAAATGAGGAAAGTACACGTCGTGTAGTCAAAAGTACAATCCATATACTTTGTTTTTTCACATAAAATAGGAAGTAGCCAACCATGTTCATAGGATTGTATTAGAACCGGACGGAAGCTTAGGAGAGGATGACCGAACATTCGTGGACCTCTAGATCGAGCGTCAAGACTTTTTTTCCACTTCCGTCGATCATGTTGGTACCCCACGTGCAAGCCCTCCCATCTCCTTGTATAGTTCATTCCAATTATTCTCGTAATGGAAGTTATTTGTGTTTGAATGGGTTTTATTCTAAACTAGATCTACATCGTCTTTGGCCGTTTCTGGAAGTAGCGATCATGTATACCGTCAGTGGGTGTTTTGAGGTAGGTGTCTTGGTGTTTAATTTCCAACTGTTGTGTGTTTTGTGTACCATTTTGATACGCACCCATTAATGGGGTGTCATATGGTTGAGGCCTTATTGAAATAAATACCTTTTATTTATTAGGTATTTTTAATGTGATAATAAATTGTTGTTTGGGATCTTTGCATGGATCCAGGACCACCCCAGGGGGTGCGTTCATCTTTTTAGCCGTTTGGACAGGATACCCGTGGGTATGCCTTTATAATAATTATTGTAGAATTTCCTTGAGAGGAATTTCATTTTCTGTTGCATGTATATTGCTTGTAACATATTGGGCATGGCCCAGTTACTTGTTTATCCTAAGGGTAGTGTTGTGATTAGCCTGTGGTAGTGTACTAATTAGCCTGTGGGAAACTTCATCCATGCCTGGGGGAAATGATTCTATGCTTATGGGAGACACCTCGTACGACTGTGGGAAATATTCGAAATACCTCTTAATAGATTCCTGTGTTTTGATTCTCTTTACCTGAGGTTAAGGGTTACCTGTTTGAGGAAAGTGGCTATATTACTTAGAATATTCACTGTGGTGATATCTTAAATTCAACGATTAAAAGATAAATAAAATGGAAATATAACTGACAAAGTCAGTTCCTTTTGTGTACTAATTTTTTTTTGTGTTTTACTATTCACACTATCATTTCATATGTTTACATAGACGGGCACATGCCTTTGGTGGGTGCCTACTAGGATTTATTTCTCACACCCTATTTCAAACATGCTTTTCGCACCAAACAGATTATATTTTTATAGGTGTGGATAAGGGATAGGGTCCTTAAATAGGTACTTGATTGCTGATGACGAGTAGGGGAGCATGGGACCGGGCTTAGGCACGCGATGCTACTAGCTATTTTGAATTGGTTTTACTATAATCTGTATTATACTGTACTGTACTGTTTTGTAACATGTTCTTGCTGTTTTATTAGAACATAATACATGTTGCATCATCATCTATATAACTGTTGGTTATATTTTACTGTAGTTGTTTATTGTAAATGTGTATGGTTTATTGCTTCTTCTTGTTGTTTTATTTTTATCTATTCCTCTATGCTACAGTTTGAAAAATGAGGGAATAGATTCCCCACTATCATACCTAGTCCCTCGCTGCTAGTCAGCATCCTTTCGTGTTTGGGCAATTATGCTAGAGGTCACATGGAGAACCAGGTTCGGGGCACCAGTTGAGGAGCACTAGGAACGGGATGATAGAAAGTTGTATCAAATGAGTTATTTTCTCTGACTTATTTTTTGGATCCTTAGTCACGGATAGGATGAGAATGGTATTTGGTAATAAGTTGTGCCCGGGCATAGCTAACCTGTGTACAGGGAAAATCCAATTACCTAATTTTTCAATTTTTCTGATTTTTTGAATTTGACAGTTGAATTGATTTTCACCGAAGCATGACACACTTGTACTGTGCTATTTATATTTTATTCATGGGTTCTAATTATTTGCAACCCGATGAGATGAGGGTATTCCATCTCATGCATCATTTTGGAACCTGCTAGAAATCACATTCCATGCATAGTTCCATGCCATGTAGGTGTATTAGAAATTTCATGTTGTTGCGATTAATGTTATGCTAGTGAAATCATGCTATTGTGGTAACTGCTTTGATAGATACTTGTTGTTTGATAGGTATTATTGTGTGAGCATGTTTATAGAATTGACGCCAAACATTTGTTTTTTTGGGAGTATGGGCCCTCATTGGCTGAAATTTGGTGGATCAATGACGGTTAATCTGGTAATAACACATATAAGATTTCAAACATTGATTCATGGGGAGTATGGGCCTTCACAGATCCTAATTTGGTACTTAGGTGTTGTTTTTTCAGTATTTATTGGGTTCCTGAGATGTTTCTGAGTCATACTGTCCGAAAACCCAGTATACATGTTGTGTAGTACCTTAAACATGTTGTGTATGTTTTTCATGTTTGGAAAGAAAAGAAAACATTTTGAGTACATGTCGTGTACCCTACATACATGCCGGATAGTCTCTTCCGGTGTCATAGACCTTGTGGGTGGGGACATGGGGAAGGGAAATGATTGAGGGGTGAACACGTTGTGTTCCAGAAGTACACGCCGTGTAGTGTTGACCTAGAGTCCTCCAGTGTATGCAACAACACAGATGGGGGAGACCTTAATATATACACGCCTTTTCCACTGTGGAACACACCGTGTAGTCGAACCTGGGATTTGGTCGTGTAACTAACAACAACGGTCAGTGTGATCCTTTCGTGTACGCACCATGTCATAATGGAACACGCCGTGTAGTGTGAGAAGTGTATCAGGACGTGTAACATTCAAAATGGGTTGATGAAGCTCGTTAAGAACACGCCGTGTACCTATGGGACATGCCGTGTAGTCTTGTCTGAGGACAGACCGTGTGGACTTAGCTGTGTAGCTAGGAAATGGGGTAGTGTACATGTCGTGTGCTGGTGTAACATGTAATGTAGTTCAAGATGAGTAATTGTATATGTCCCAAATGACACGGGAAGTTGGAAAATTACACCATACACATCATGTATATTATATACATGCCGTTTAGTTTTTTTCAATGGGATCCGTGTGGCTTGGCCAAGTAAAAAGACCAGAACAAGGAAGAGAATTCAGGTACATGTCGTGTATTCAGTATACACGCTGTGTAGTCTTTTTTTGAAAATATTGAATGACATCTTCCTCATGTTCCACTTTTGGTTTCTTCATTTTCAGACTGTGATAATCTTGGACTAAGGTGTGTGTTTGACCTTGTAGTGTCATGCAGCCAAAAAATTCATGCATTGTTTTCCAGGAGAGCAGGAATGAGTATACACTGGTGATGGTGGGCCATGGGCTATATGTTGATCCTAAATTAGTGCTATATGTGGTGACAACCTTTATAATGGACAAAGGCGTGGAGGTGCAGTAATGTCTAGGCTTTATGCGGTTAATGAAGAACTTTTAGGGAGCACCACCAGCTGCCACATCTATGGCCAAGCTGACTTGTATATTCCAGCAGCATCATCCGCCTACGTTTTCTTGGGATGGAAGACCACAGGCTGTGGAGTCATGGTTGGGGTCGATGCAGACTATTTTCGAGCACCTAGAGACTCCTCCAGGGAGGAGGGTCAAGCTCCCGACTTATAAGTTGCGTGATTCATCCAAGAGGTGTCGGGATGTTACCACATAGTCAGAGCATCACAGATACATGGAATGAGATGATTTCCAGACAGCCTTATATTAAATCTTCTTCCCAGAGAGGCTGAGGGAAGATCGATCTTGAGAGTTCATGAATCTTCAGTAGTGATCTATGTTAGTGATGGATTATTCTGCTCGTTTTAGTGAGCATCAGTATTTTGTATCAGTTCCGGTGGGTGATGAGATGCTAAGAGCTCGGCGTTTTGAGGATAGTCTATGATATGACATCCGAGCACTGGTGAAATATTTCAGGTTTCCTTCATTACATGCTATTGTGAACCAGGCACTGATTACAGAGAAGATCCTACGGGAAGCTAGTGGTGTGGGCCAGGGTAGTTCAGCTCTAGTTTCTGGTACTATTTCTGTGAGTAAGAGGAATAGATAGATGGACTTCTCTCAGGGTGGAAGTACAAGCCATAAGCATGTTTCAGGTGGACAAGGCATGTGCTACCAGTGGGGTATGGAACGACACATGAAACCTCAGTGTCCATGTGACCTAGTGGAATGTCGGGCTTCTGGCACGATGGGTCATCTACATCACTTTTATTGGGCATTTCCACCATAGGGTAGTGAGAGGGGTACTGTGCAGACTCTATGTGTGGGGGCAGGACAAGCAGCTTCTTACCAGACAAGGAACTGGAATACATCAGGGAGTGCATACAGGGATGGTGGTTATGTTTGTGGTAGCCAGACACCATGGTCTCAGAGGCAGCAGGGCAGGACAACTCAGGGTAGCCAGGCTTTGTCGTAGGGCCACGACACTGGGCAGGCATATGCAGTGCAAAAAACCCAACAGGAGCAAGATCCCAGACCTTCTATTGTCAAAGGTACTATTCTAGTAGCTTATGTTTTATCTTCATTACATTTCAATATGGGTGCTACACATAGTTTCATATATGTGCTCATTGTGGAGAGCCTTGGGCTCTGTGTTTCTTCTTCTTATGCTATTATGATGCTAGACACTCTGTTGGGGACTAGAACGGCTAGTGTGCGTCAATGCAAGGGGTGCACCATTGAGGCTGGTGGGTGTCACTTCCTTTGCGACTTCTATGTCATAAAGATGAAGAGCTATGATGTCACTCTCGAGATGGACTGGTTGGTTCCCTTTTGAGCCTTTGTGGATTTCATCGTCATAGGGCGAGTTTCAAGTCACCAGAGGGTGGAGAGTTTCTATACAAAGGTGAATGGGATTTTCAGGTGAGTCGAGCTAGCCCAAAGCATCATGGGTGCGGTGGAGTCACTGCCTAGATTACAAGATTATATTTGGACGACCAGGGGACTTGTCAGATAGATTTCCCTCTAGTGGTTGATTGTTTAGGGATTTCATCCCGGAAAATTTTTTAGGTATACCTCTGAAGAGTGAGGTGGATTTCACTATTGACCTTGTTCTAGGCGCAGCACCAGTGTCCATTCCTCTATATTTGATGGCTACACTAGTGTTGTAGGAGCTCAAGAGACAGTTAGAGGAGTTACATTCAAAGGGTTTTATCTGACCCAGTACTTCTCCATGGTGTTCTCTTTTCATTTTTGCGAAGAAGGTGTACAGTAATCTCAGACTCTGTGTGGATTATTTTATGATGAACCAGTTGACAGTTATGAACTGATATTAATTTCTAAGGATTGAAAGTATTTTTGATCAACTTTGTGGAGCATGAGTGTTCTTGAAGATTTACTTGAGATCAGAATATCATGTGTTGCGCGTAAGACCAACTGGTATACCTCTCAAAGAATTCAAGAGTAGGTATGGTCTATATGAGTATACGGTTATGTCCTTCGGTATCACGAACGCACTAGCAGTTTTCATGGATATGATCAATCATGTGTTCCATCCCAATCTATATTCCTTTGGGGCAGTATTCGTGGATGATATCTTGGTGTACTCTCACACTCTACAAGACCATGCCACCCATCTTGAGATCATATTGAGTACACTGTGAGAGCATCAGCTATATTATTATCTCTCAATGTGCTAGATATGGATGGACTAGATTAACTTTTTGGGTCATATCATCTCAGAGGTAGGATTTGTAGTAGGCCCAGAGAAATTGAGAGCATTAGTTTCCTGGGAGAAGCACAAGAAAATTTTTGAGATACAGAGTTTCGTGGGGATGGATGGTTACTACAAATGCTTCATACATGACTTCTCCCACTTAGCAGTGTTGTTTATGTGTTTGACTAAGAAGGGTGTGAATTTTTTTTGGTCAGAAGATTAAGAGACAGCCTTCTAAGAGTTGGAAGGAATGCTGAAATCAACACTGATCCTGATACTCCTAGTGGAGTGGAAGATCTATATACTTTACTATGATGCAACAGGTATTGGTCTAGGAGATTTATTGATGCAGGGCGATCAAGTAGTTGCATATGGGTCTCAATAGTTTAGGACACATGAGAGGAATTAACTGACACATGCCCTCGTGTTGGCTGCAATTGTTCATGCATTGGGTTGTTCGAGACATTATCTCTTGTGAGATCATTTTGTGGTGTTCACGGACCAAAAAACTCTTAACTACATATTTACCCAGTGTGATATGAAACTCAGACAGCGAAGGTGGTTGGAATACCACCAGTCCTTAAATTTTGATCTTGCCTATAAACCTGGTAAGGGTAATGCAGTAGCTGATGTATTGAGCATGAAGACACAGATATAGGCAGTGCAGGAAGCCAGTGGTGAATGTAATCTTATTTATTTTTCTCTGAGTTGTATTTGGAGGTGCATGACAGTCAGTGATTGACCTATCTTTCATCTTTACTTGTGACCACTACCCTAATGGATAGAGTGAGGATGAGATAGCTATCCAACTCAGAAGGCCTAGTTCTACATGATTCGGTGGCAAGTGTGGACACTCCTCCTGGGTGGAAGATAGGTGATGATGATGTTTTTCATTTCCATGGACGTGTTTGGGATCAAGGGTATATATGCGAGGAGATGATATATGATTTTCATTCTTCAGCTTGGGTAGTTCATCCCGGGGTTAGCAAGATGTACCGAGAATTGAGACATCAGTACTGTTGACCGATTATGAAGAGAGAAATAGCCGGGTTTGTTACAAGATGTTCCACCTGTCAGCAGGTGAAGGTGGAGCATTAGATTCCATCCAGACTGTTACGGTAGTAACAAATCATGGAGTGGAAATGGGATGATGTCACAATGGACTTCGTGACATGGTTGTTGAGGTCACCTCAAGGAAATGATGCAGTGTGGGATGTTGTGGAAAGACTAAAGAAGGTAGCTCACTTTTTGCTGATCAAGGAGACCTATGGTGTTGACGAGCTCAAGAAGTTTTAAATCTAAGAGGTCGTACATCTTCATGGGGTCAATCATTCTATAGTATCAGATAGGGACTCTCATTTTACATCGATTTTTCTCGAATAATTTTCAGAGAGCACTGGGTACACAGGTGCTTCTGAGCACAACATACCACCCTCAGACCGATGGTCAGTCAGAGCATACAATATAGGTTCTTGAGGACATTCTGCAAGAATGTGTCCCAAACATTGGGAAAATCATATACCCCTAGTCGATGTTTCCAATAATAATAGTTTTAAGGAAACAATCGAGATGGAACATTATGAGGATCTATATGGTAGTCCATTCCGATCACCTTTGTGCTTGTGAGAGGCAGGTGAGGTAGCTTTACTGGGACCTCATCTTGTGCAGGAGACTTCTGAGCAGGTTTGGTTGATTCATAAATGGATTTCTACCACACAGTCTTGTTATAAATTTTATACTGATCGTCGTAGATGACTGTTGGAGTTCGTAGTAGGGGATTAGGTTTTATTACTTGTTTCACTGAGGTTGGTACACATGCGTATCAGGTCATAGGGAAAAATTTCATCAAGGTATGTGGGACCACTTGAGATTCAGGAGACAGTTAGCCCGGTTCCCTATCAGTTTCATTTACCACCAAGGTACAGATCCATGCATGATGTCTTCCATGTAACTCAGATGCGCCGTTATCATCCAGACCCGTCTGATTATTTCAGCCCGAGGTGGTTGATATTGAGTTAGAGGCGTCCTTTTAGGAGGATATGATTGGTATCGTTGATAGGAGAATGAGGGTTCTCTTAGGCCGGCTCGTTCCTCTCGTACAGGTGTTGTGGCAGTATGTCCAAGTGTAGGACGAATCCTGGGAATGGGAGACCAACGTACGTGCTAAGTTTCCAGAGTTGTTCACGACTATATCTTCACCACCCATGGAAGTGCAATTCGGGGACAAATTGTTTTAAGGGGGGAAGTATGTAAGAACCCAGTTCTTAGTTTTGAGGTACTGGTTTCTTCTTTTTCTTCTATCCATAAGTGTTTTTGAGAAAATAATAAAAATGTGTAAAATCCAAAATTTTTGGACTACACGCCATGTACTTTTCAATATGGCATGTACTTTGGCCATGTGGGATGAGTACACATGGTGTGTAGCCATGTCGGTGATGAAGGGTGTAAAAACCGACTACACGCCGTGTAGTGGTATTCACACGCCATGTAGTCAGTCGGCAAATGAAATAGTAAGGCAGTAAGAGAAGCCGCTAGCTGGGTGACAGTACAGGTCGTGTATTCGGGAATACACATCATGTACTCATGTTGACGGATGAAGAGTTTGGCGGTGCCACCAAAGGAACAGTTAAATGAGGAAAGTACACTCTGTGTAGTCAAAAGTAAACACCGTTTGCTTTGTTTTTTATGCATAAAATGGCTTGTAGCCCACCATATTCTTGGGATTGGCTTAGAACCAGATTGGAGATCAGCAGAGGATGGACGAACCATTGTGGACCTCTAGATCGAGCGTCGGGAATCTGTTTCCTCTTCCGTCAATCACATTGGTACCCCACAGGTACGCCCTCCCATCTCCTTCTGTAGTTATAAAAAATTCTTCCTCTAATGGAAGTTATTTGAGTTTTAACGGGTTATCTTCTAACCCATACCTATGTCTTCTTTGTGAATTTCTGGAATCGACGTTCGCGTATACCATTTGTGGGTGTATAAGGTAGGTGACTTGGTGTTTAATTTCCAATTTTTGTGTGTTTTTCTTACCGTTGTGATACAATAACATGAGTGGGGGTGTCTTATGGCTGAGGACATGTTGAATTTAATACATAGAATTGATTATGTAATTTAAATGTTATAATGAACTGTTTTTTGGAATCGCTGCTTGGATACAGGACCACCACAGGGGTGTGTTCCTCTGTTTAGACGTTTGGACCGGATACCCAAGGGTATGAATTTATAATAATTATTGTAGAATTTCCTTTAGAGAAATTACATTATTTGTTGTATATATATTTCTTGTTACTTATTGGGCATGGCCCTATTACTTGATTAGACTGAGTGTCATGTTGTGATTAGCATGTCGGGAGTGTACTACATAGCCTATGGGCAACTTTATCCGTACCTATGAGATAATGATTATGTTCCTGTGGTCGACACCTCGTACGCCTGTGGGAAATATTCGATATGCCTGTGGGCAGATTCCTATATTTGGATTAACTTTACCAAAGGGTAAGGGTTACCTGTCTAAGGACACTAGCTGTTTTGCTTAGAATATTAACTGCGGTGATATCTTAAATTGAATGATTAAAAGAATAATAAAATTGAAATATAACTAGTAAAGTTAGTTCCTTTTGTGAACTTCATTGTTTATTAAATTTTATTACTGCACACTGTCGTTTCTTTTGTTTACACAGTTGGGTACAGGCCTTTGGTGGGTGCCCACTAGGATTTATTTCTCACACACTATTTGGGTCATGCTTTTTGGCCCAAACAGATTACATTTTTGCAGGTGTGGATAAGCGTAAGGGTCCTTATACAGTTACTTGATTGCTTCTGAGGAGTAGGGGAGCATGGGACCAGTCTTAGTCTTGCGATTCTACTGGATTTTTTTGGTTTTTCTATACTCTGTAATGTATTGAACTGTACTGTTTTGTAACATATTCTGGATGTTATCATAGAACATAAGACATGTGCATCATCATCAATATAACTGTAGGTTACCTTTTACTGTAATTGTATATTTTAAATGTGTATGGTTTATTGCATCAGCATGTTGTATGCTATGTATCTATTCCACTATGCTACACATTGAAAAATGAGGGCATAGATTCCCCACTATCAGACATATGCCCTCGCTTCTAGTCGGCAGCCTCTGGTGATTGGGAAAATTCACTTGAGGTTACGTGGTTAACCGGGTTCGAGGCACCCGTTGAGTGGCACCCAGAAACGGGACGTTACATTGGAATAATATCACAATGATACGAATTCATTTCACTAGTATCAGTGGACACACCCATAAAGAAAATTGGTCTTTATTGTTATTTGATCGGTGTATTTATTGTTACTAATAAATTCGGATCATCTTTATGTTATTTAGATGAAAGCATTTATATAATTCAATACACTACTTAATATAGCCTATGACTATAGTTAACGAAGCCCATAGAAGTTGTACTTAAACTGGATGATTCAGTAGAGACGTTCTGATGATGATTGATCAAAGATATATTAATAAAACTTGACAAGTTTATCATCCATGATGATGTATTAGTGCTTGATATGGAAGAGGATAAGACACTTTTTATTCTTGGAAATCATTTTTATCATCTATAATTGCATTGATAAATATGAGAAGTGGTGAGGTATGTTTGAGTATTGGTAGAGAATAAGTAATATTCAATAGCCATCGAGCAATAAATACCTACGATGTGAGAGAGGATAATGAGTTTGGAAGAGAAAAAATAATCAATGTTTACGGTATCATTGAAGTTGAAGAAGTACATGAGTTATAAGTTATTGTAAAAACTGATACTCAAAATAAAATTATAAAGAAGAAGAAAGAAAATATGATAGGTAAGACCAAATAAAATGGAAATGTGATGGACTCCACCTAGTTTAAGAAGGGGAAAAATGTATGGATAGTGCATAAACATCCATTTAGTTCTTTGGGATTAAAGAAAATGGTGGATCAGCTTGATGGAATTAAAGTACGTGATTCTATTCGGAATAGTTATATTGTTTATAGAGAATGTGAAGAGACTAACCTATGTAAATTGAATATAACTAAGAGGACTGAAGGACCCCAAATATCTTTCATATTTTCTATCATCACTCACATAAGCATAAAAAATAAAGATAGGGCCATCAATGAAAACAAAATAAATTCCATGAATTATGTATGTTTTTAGTATTTTTATCAATTTTTATGGATGTAATTTCACCAAATAGTTTTAAATTTAATTGAAATAGTTTGTACATTAACCAATTTTTTATTTTTTATGATGTTCAAGAACAAATCAAGTAACAAGAATGATGAATAAGATAATATAGGAAAACATCACATCTGTAACCACATTTTTATTATTAAATACAATGAATTCTTGTCATAAAATTCATACAAAAGATGAATCTGATTGAAGTAGGACCTAATCAGCCATGATTAATGCATAATTCAAAGGGAAGTGAGAGTTTCAATTTTTTAATTTTCTACTATATTATCCGAAATTAAATTTTTTTGACGATTTTATCATCAAATTGAATGACCTTGCATGAATAAGACGTTACTAAGCTGAAGTAGGAGACATAAACTGATTAGTATTATTAACATTCTGTGATTCGTAAATTTATTTTTCAATAATTAAAATATGAAAAATGTATAAATGAAATTTTTGAGGTAAGCATACTGTTTAGTATTTTACAAATCTCTATTTGGAGAGCATGTTAATCATTGTAAAAAATATTACTTAAAAATTTTAATTTTGGTTAATTTCGGATGTTTTCATTCATAAAGTTTATTATTGATGTGCATTTCCATGCACAGTTATCTGAGAATTTATTTTTCCATCATAAGACATTTTTTAGCATAATATTTCTCATTATTTATATAGTATTGTTCTATACTCGATCATGTTCAATTATAAAACATTATTGGAATCTAAAAAAATATATGAATGAATATAATCAAATTTAATTTGATTAGGGAATCTTCTTTTAACCAATTTTCTTATACCCACCTTGCATTATTCATTTTCAAGAACTTAAAATCCATGAATATCCTTTTTTGGAAATAAGTTGAGATACAAGCCTATTTTATCCATTACTATCATCCTCTAAATATTTTTCAGGATATTTAAAATAATAAATATGGGGGGGAAACATCTCATGGTGGATAAGTACATACAATATTTGAGGTTATTTTTATGGGTTTTCATGGTATTTTATGAGATGATGTGATATTATTCAGTTCAATTTTTATTCTCCTATCTAGTAAAAAAATTAGACAATGTGTTTAGTCTTGGGAAATTAAAAAAACATCATTTCGTGACCCATGAGGTTGTTATAAATATTACAAATAGTGTCATGAGGAGATCATTTAGGGTTGGGTGTTGGTTGTGAGATTTTACCCAAGAACAACATTCAATGAAATGTAAATGAAAAAAATGAAAGGGAGTGATTTATTTATTTTATTTCATTATATCATGAACCAGATTCTAGATATTGGGGATACTGTAGATTTTCATTGAGATTTTATTAATTTTAATTAAATTTTTTTTCATATGAACCTATATTTTTTTATTTATTATTTTTTACATTATTACCCACCTTCCATAAAACCTCCGAGTCATTTGAAACTATTGGTGAATCCCTCATAATTAAATATGGTATCTATAATTATGTAGGGAAGATGTTTGATGCCTTACAATACTATGTTAAGTTACATGTTCTTCTTGTATGTGAAAAACTATATTTAAAATTTCACCACGATTTGGAGTAATAAAATTCAATGTTTGGTTCTTTGAAAGTGGAATCCATATTAATAATGAATTTAAAAATAAGAATGGATGAATGAAAAAACTTGTAAATTTCAATGGAGAAAAGTAAAATAATTTATTGATTTTTTATTCGAAATATGAGACATTTTTGAAATTTATTATGGGATGCTTGAATATTTAATCTCTCATTTTATTAATTTCTTATGTTTTAATTTCAATTTATAGCATGATAATGTGAATGTATTTTGTTTTATGTCGTAATTTCATCTTTGTGGACAAGTATGATCTCTATTGTGGTGATATTTGATATATGTATTAGATGAATATTTCTTAGGTTGTTATAATACATTGAGTTGTTCTGTATAATATATATTCCCTCCAATATTTGAAATTTTTAACTTTTTTGTTTTTTTGTATAATACAACCAATATTTCGAAAATGAACAAAAAGAGATGAATAACATGTGTGAATGGAACTTTGTGTTGCAATACAATGCGGTACAGCACAACACTTGGATATTGATGTTGAATGAAAAAATCACAGTGCTAGAGAAGACTGCAAAACCTATATAAAGTCATATTCACATTATTATCTAAATTCACATCATGATTTTCATTCATTATGTCAAATAGAGAGATACTTAAAAGTTTATGTCACCATATGATGATTTTTATGTAGAATTTATTCATAATGTTAATGAAATTATCATCATGAGTTTTTTATAACAATAAATAAAATTTTTACCTTACATAACAATAATATATATCACATCATGAACCCATAAGAAACACAGAAGTTTTACACACTAAAATAATGGTTTGAGAAAGAGGCCTATCTGTTTACCAAAATTGTCGCACAAGAGAGAGACCAGTGTATACACATAGATGATGGTTCTATAACTGAAGAGATTGGTGACAACAATTATTCACATCCATTTATCTTAGGGTAACCATAATACTCTTTTTCATCATTTTTAGCATTAGTTAGTAGTATTATTTTGTTGTTGGGTGATGTTATATTATGTAAATGTTATGTTATGGATTAATTCTATTTTCTAATAATGTTTCAAATTGATAAAACTCTATTTATGAGTAAATATGCTCTTTTTTTAATATAATGGCCATTTTAATGAAAATTAATGAAAATTATATTATTACACCAATTAATCACCCATGTTTTCATATGATCATTATGTAATATAAAATGGTTATGTTTAAATAAGGATTTGGGTAAACAAATACATAAATCAGTCCTAGTTGTTGATTATATCAATGATCTGGTTATTAAATTATTCTGGTGTACTAAAAACAAGGATCTATAAAAACAAAATTATGATACAAAATTATGAATGAACATAAAATCAATTGAATCTCTATTATAAGAACCTCTAAATCCCTGAACCTAGAATGCCCCATCATTTGACTTCAAACCCAAATATATATTCACTCTTTTATCTATCCATCTATCTCTCTACAACCTACCAATACATTGTGTTTTCAATAACTATAATTTTTTAGAGCATAAATACCATCCTTGTGGTTTTGACACTTCGGTTTGCTGATTACTACCTTTTATGTCAGATTATCTGATTTTTAAAATTACTAAATATGTATATCCCTATGGGAAATTAACAATATGTAGTGATCGATCGTAACTCTTGACTAACCATTTATTGAGTGATATTGTGTGTATATATGGATAAAAGATGAAATTATCTTTAGTAGGATAGGGTTGAGAACCATATTGGGGGTTGGGATGTGGTGAGATCGTAGATGATACCAATGGACATACCTCGAGTGAGAAGGTTTGGGTTAAAGCTTGTTGGTTTATAACCCTACCTTATGTTTGTGGGTATCAAGTCAAGGTTTTAAACACAAACCTTACAAAAATTTTAGGGTAATTTTTGGAAATATTAAAATGTTATGTGGTGATGGATGGTTTAAAAATAGATGTATAAGTGGGTACAAATTGGTTTAAGGTGTCCATGTTAAATCCTTATAATCATGTGTGTGTGTCTCATCGAGTTTTCCTATATCCTATTTATCACATGATGACTCAATGAGAATTTTTATTTAAGTTATTTATTTTACTAATGCATACATTTTCAAAGGTTAGAGTATATTAGGGGTTCTTGGTGTGACCAAACTGAGTTTTATGCTCGCATTCTATTTGGGAATCTTGGTGTGTGTACAAAACTATTGTCTACATATTTGGTTGAGAACATGATGTATAGATGATCGGGGTTGTACAACTTGATGATATCAAGATATTTGATTGAAATTTAGGATGTAATTAGATCTAGGGTGATTGTGTTATGTTTTAGATTATTTTTTATTTGGGATTGGCCTTGTGTGTTATCATTTTCATTCCATATAGGAAATCAATATTTATATTTCTATATGACTGGATGGTTTATTATGTGTATTATAATGTTTATTAATGTATATGAATCATAGTTATTTTTGTTATTTTTATAAATATAACATGATTGCTTGGACTCCCCATTTTATTGATTAGACCCTCACTACCTATCAACATATTCTCCCATATGGGGAAGCCCGCTTGAGGCCAAATGACTCCTCACATCAGGTGGTGGTTCTAGGATAGTCCGTCAAAAAGTGTTATCATAGATATTATTGTTATATGATTTGAGGATATAGTGGAATGATAGTATAGGGATGTTCCAAATACAATGATCAATATAGTACATACCCATCCACATAATCATTCTAGTAATAATTATAGGTTTTTAGGGGCATGAGATTAGCATTCATGGATTTTGATGTTATAGTCGTTTTATTTCACATTGGGTGATTCATATGGAGTTATTAGATTTATGGTTAATGTAGTTTTGGATCATAAACAATTGTAAATAGTATCATTTAATATCTTCAACCATTAATAAGGGGTGGATTCTGTTCATCATGATTAGGAATGTATGATTCACAAGACATGGGAATGCTTTCTTGGGGATGTTTTCTGATGGGAGTTCTAACTATTTAAGGTGTCAACAACCACTTACACAATATTTTTTGTATAACTTATTACTATAATTCTACTTATGTAGATCATAATTAATTTCATTTTAATCTTAGTTAATTTGGATATTAGAGAAGGAGGTTCTATTGTGATTTAAATGCATTCCCTTCAACAATGGTTGTATAGAGACCCATCATGGGTTGGTATCGGAATTTAAACCTAAGTGATTACTCTATGGGGGGATGGAATACCTGAGGGGTGATTTGAGGATGGGAAATGTTACCTTGTGAATTATGGGGACTTTATTTTTATTTAGTATAAAATTCAATTACTTAATGCATCAACAATTACATATATAAAATTTTCCCATATATATTCTTTTGGAATTGGGGTCCTTTGGACAATAGTTTTTACTCTGATTACATGACTATTTGATGTATTGAATATTAATAAAAATAATAAATTCATATTATTTTTTGTTCCTCATGACTCTAATTTAATAATTTCCTATAGTATATGTCACATTAATAAGGTCATATCATATCCCCACAATGATGAGAACCTTGATGTGCTATGAGGATATTCTCAAAGTGTGTTCTTTTGTTAGATTATTAGAAATGATGGGACATATAACACATATATTGTTTGGTGTGGCTACTCATAAGTAGATGAGGCTTCTTCTAATGAATTTCGCAATCAGTAATCTCCAAAATGGGAGATTTTGAGAACTGACACTCCAGTAAGAATTATATATGTTTTGGTGTCAGATAATATTCCTATCCAAGAGAGTGTTTGATAGTCCTTAGACTTTCACATTATTATTAATTCATGTTACAACTCACGCACCTAGATATATGATGTAAACCGTGAAGATAATAGTACATGGATAAGTTGGATACATTGGGTTTCCCATAAGTGACGTGCCATTCATGAATAAGTCATTGAGAAATTTGTACCTTCCATATTTATGGAAGCAGATATCTCATCCCTTTGATTAGAATAGAATTATCATATTAAATTCCATGTCCATGGTGTGATGATGTTCTTTTATACAGTCAAAAAAATACATTTTTATCATATAGTTTGGTGACACGAATGTGAAACCTTCTTGATGAGATAATGTGATAAAAGGATTATGTAACATAGTTAGAATATATATGTGGTTGTAGTTGTTGTGGCCTTCAGTTCTTCCCTATAGGTTCGTTGACCTTTTCTAGATAGTATTCATGGACATAGGTAATATTTCTAAATAAAAATGAGAAGGGATCCTAGAGGGCCACAATGTAAGTGTTTCCATTGATCTCTATTAAATTCTATTTGAGTTTAATTAATTAAATGTATATTATTCTAAAGTTATAGTGAAAATTTAATTCATGTTATATTGATCACATAAATAAAATAAATATTTATTCACCAGATTTTGGATAAAATTTTAATTTGATTTATTTAATATTTTAATAATTATATACATGAATGATTAGAAATAAATATTCATTTATGAATAACATATTTATTCGGTTATCTAATAAATTCTATAGGAGTTTGAGTAGACCAAACTGAGTATGTTGACAAATGTTAATTTAAATAATCATTATATCATATTATTATTGTGCAAGATGGTGTGCGCCACAAAATAATAAATATAATAATATTATGTGTAATGGGATTTATTAAAGGAATTAAGTGTTATTTAATACCTTTTATGTAATTAAATAATATTTTAACTGTAGTCCAACCTCTATAAATATGAAGTTATGTCTATTGCGTATAATATCCAAAAGTTGATAATAGAGAACTACTACAGGATGAAAATTCTCTAAAAAATCCTTCATCTCTATCCCCCTAATGAATGACAACTGAAATAGATATTTCCTCATGCCCAATGAATGAGCGAACAAGAATAAGAAACACAAGTCATTCGAAACTCCACGCTAGCACCCGAATATCTAGTGGGGTTTCTCAGAGATCAAAATAGAATGTTTGGATCACCCTGTGGGGTATTATAATCATAGATCATCATATCCCAATGGAGGTAATCTGAATGTGTATTATTAGGTGATAAAAACTCACCAGTGAAGAAATTTTATAAGCCTGAGTATTTATTTTTTTTGATATTAATTAAATTAAATATATATTTGAAGTTAAATATCATCGCTCATGGTTTTGGGAAATTGTTATCAAAATAAATTTTAATATATTTGTCAACACTATAGGCTTTTGTAGTACATATATCCTAGAAGTGGTATTTTAGTTGTCACATGTCCTTTTATATTTATTTATTTCATTATTGATTTGTTTGAAATTGTGGTAAGATTTTAGTATCATGTTATTTGTCCTTTAATCCGAATTGAATTAATAAGGTTTCAACATATTAAGCGTTTTTTTTTGGGTTTCATTTTTTAATGTCTTAAGAACAAGTAAATAATGACTAGTGATGCTATTGATATGTTCCAAATCATTGTCTAGTAAAACAGGGTTACATAGCATGTAGTTATACTACACGCCATATACCGGTGTGCATTGTATTTAGATGTACTGAGTAATTAATTACTTGTGGAAATTTTATTACACATTGTGTGTTGACTGGGACAACATATCACATGGTAAGCTGATACATGGTGAGTAATTGGATTTTATACACCATGTAGTTCGGCTAAATAAATACACCAAACTCCAAGCATGTGTCTTGGATATAAAAAAACTAAGGTAAATGTTGTGTACTTTCACGTACACACAGTGTAGTCTCCCCTAATGGAAAAAATTAAATTTAAATTAAATTTTAAATTTCCCATTAAAGACTTATTTTATTAATTGGAACACCATTGTGTGTTTTATAATTTAATAATGGTTTTAAGGAATTTTAAATGATCAAATAATTTATGGTAATTAATATTTCAGTATGGGTTCTACGGTTTATTTTCTATGAATTCCATTAGTGAAGGGTGTATCCGAATAATATCAGATTATCATTAAGATGAAATGGAATTTATTGATTGATTTAGTAAATAAATAATTCAAATTAATTTATCATAAATAATAAATGTATGAATAAATAAATTAATGTTATCCCTTTACTTTTATGTATTTGTATCTGGTATTATAATTCATGAGAATGTCTAATACTTGTGTATGTGTTAGATATTTTAATTTAATTTATTGCATGAGTTTTTAATAATTTAATATTAAATTAAATGATGCATTGTGAGTCATCCCTCCCTACAATATTATGTAGGACCTGTGAGTTTAAGGTTATTTTTGTAATCCCATTTAACTAATCATTTTGGTTCCCCTCACCTATGTGTGAGTAATAAATATTTTATTAAGAGAGAATCACAAGGAAGGTGGTGGTGGTTCAAGGTTGAATAATAATGATGCCAACCCAGGTGATGAAAAATTGGATAGGTGGAATGATATAACTCAAGCCATAACCAGAAATTGGAGTTATTTTCCCTAGGTAAAAGGTATATTTAATATCCTCTCATTAAATAAACAATTAGATAAATCTCATGAATGGGTTATTTAATTAATTAATTATTTCTGTCTATGAGATTTTTTATTTTATGGATTTAAGGATGAGAAAACATAGAGAAATTAATTAATGTTCCCAGATAGAAGTTAAATAAACGAGTTATGAAGAAATTGTTTTATCCAACAAGGTTAATCAAGTAATTAATATCCACATAATATTAAAAACAAGTATAAAAGGAAAAATTAGATACTATTTATATTAAATAAATTAAAATACATTAATTAAATATTATCTTAGACTAAGCATTCAATTATATGATTGATAATGAAACCATATAACCAATTGTAGTACGTAGCCAATTTCTAGACATGTACTTTTATCAAGGAGTTCTCATGAGTGTTTTGGAATTAATGGAAAAATTATTGAGTTTAACAACCATAGTCTATTCAATACAAATGTGTATGCATGTGTTGAGGAAATACATGTCAAGGTTTAATGATAAGGGAATCCATGCAATGGATCAAGGTGGTGAATGACTGTAGTGTGCAGGACCTCCAACATTATTACATTATTATAGTTTTAAAGGAAAAGTTCTATATAATTAATAAATTAAAATGGGATCCTTTCCACTAGAATGTTATAGAGACTAAACATTATGAGTCCAATGGTGAGGGCTATTGCAACTTGATAAAATAGATGGAAATTTAATAAATATATAAATAAAAACAATTAATTTATTATACCTCAATTAATTTTTAAATAAGAAAATTATTAATAATATACAACTTTTTATAGTAGAATAAATGAAAATTTATTCATCCACACTATACCTATGATCAATATTAGGGAAAGATAATTAACTAACTGGAAGTAACTTCCATGAGTTGTTTAGATGCATTTAGGTTGTGATACTTCATTGTTAGACTCACATATTATGATAATCTCAAATAGGATTAGATATGTTATTATAATCCCAAATCATGTTTATATATATAATTATTCTGTTTCATAATTGTGCCTTCTTATTCTAGAGTTAGTATGGATGTCAAAATAATCATATAATATCATGGAATATATTAATCAAGGTTTATTTTTAATTTTACAATGATAAAGGATGATATTGATTCAATCTGGAACTAATATGCATAGAATAGTTACCTCATAATCATTTATGTTCTTAAGTCACTGATAGTTATAATTTTGACTGATATAGATTTTCTCAATAATGCAACGACACTGATACAATATAGCTCAGTGATACATGTTCACTATTAGAAAAGTCCACTGATACAAGATACAGATAGAATGGAGCTACGGATAGAGAAAGCTACTGATACATGGAGCTACGACTACCGATCATAAAAACTACAGATAGCGAGGAAGATCTACTTATAGAAATACACCAATACAAGGTGCTATGACTACACATGGATCTACTAATACATGAGCTACTACTACAAGAGCTACCGCTACATGTCTACCAACAGAGAGCTACTGAACGAAAATGACATTTAACCAATCGATGTTGCTTACATTCCCTACTTTGCCAATATTATTAATATAATTATAATGGCCATATTTTCTTAATTCAATGCAACTGCTATTAATTAATGTGGGATATAGGCATGTCAGGGAACCATACCTCGTACCTAAAAAAGATAGTCATTCCCATTAATAGAGAAAAAAGAAATAAAAAGAATATTGAGTTACTAGAGAAGATACACAGAGATATATGTTTAGAAGAAATGAATACACATACGAAACATATACAAGAATATACACACATACATGTAGATAATAACACACAATGAACCCAATGAACACTCATATACATCAAGAACTGATGTTTAAATAGAAGGTTCAAGTCACATTCAAGATCAACACCTATACTAGAAGTGAAGAAAAAAAACCACAACATTCTATTTTTTAGATAACTTCCAGATAAGGGATCAATACTTCATCTGCTTCAATCCAAAGTAGTCCAGAGCAGCATCGACATTACACATGTTAATTCTAAACTAATCATTATATTATTGCTCTTTTGTGATCGTTTTAATTACATTATGAGCTGTTTGTTTGTCTCTGTCTGTTTGGATACACACTAACTCCTTAGTTGAAATGGAGGATACTGAAAACCTCACAACCAAATATTTAAACCTTTGTGTATCCCACGTAGAATTTTGGTAGTCTTCTGAGGACCTAGACAATATGTGTGTTGTTCTTGTTTCTTTTCCATGTATAATAATGGTCGAGGTATGAAGAGATGGGTAATCTAAGTACAATTGTAAACTCCGATCCTGGGTGTGGATAAAACATTTATTTAAAATATTTGAGATGACTAAGTCTCAGATTCAGACTGAACCTCTTGGTTAAAACTGATGTGAATCTTATTTAGTTATAACCTTTTTCAATAATCCACTGCTAATTACATTGAAATTCAAAAATGTTTTAAAGTAACTTTGATGGTTTAACTAGAATGTGTTTGTGATTATTGCAAGCTAGTAAGTTTGTTTCAATAGCAAGCGTAATATTTGGATTAAATTAACTGAGAAATAATAAATCTTTGAGAATCTATTTGAACACATCCAATCATTATAAATTCACTACAATTTAACATGTTTTATTAATTGAGGGATTTCAATACATATATTTTATACAGAAATTTTTAATAGGAACTCAATTCACCCTCCTATTGAGAATTACGGTGGGACAACATTTGGTATCAAATGGAGTAGATAAAAGTGTTCCAAAACAACCTCTTTGTGAAAAGTTTTCTACTGTTATTTTATATGTATCTTAATGATCTAAAAATTTCTATTGAATCTAAATATCTATATATATATATATCCTTTTAAAACGTAGTTAGTATGGATAATTGATTAGAAGGTGTAGCTACCAACATGCCACCCATCTTTAATGGTGTAAAATATGACCAATGGAAAATAATAATGAAAATCCTTTTCTAATGTAATGGATTTGACATCTGGACTGCTATAGAGACTCAGTATAAGATTCCAAAAATTATTAGAACTACTTGGGATGATCCTAAAAAAGCGTCTTACAATAATAATTGTAAATCAATGAATGCTATGTATTGTACTTTAGAAGAAGAAGACTTTAATAAAATATCTTCTTATAAGTATGCTTGTGAAATTTTGGTTATTTTGGTTGTATCCCACTAGGGAACAACCAATGATAAGGAAATGAGACTACATACATAAAATATTATATATGATAATTTTAAAAATTATTTTTATGAATCTATTTATGATATGTATGTCAGGTTTAATGAGATAGTTAATAGAATTATCTCAATGGGAAAGGTTGATCCAGAAAAATATAAAATTATGAGGATACTGAGATGGCAACCAAATAGATAGAGAGGAACCTCTGTCTCTATAAGAGAATCATGTGACATTGGAAAGCTAATTGATAAGAAGGTGATTCAAAAAATCATTATGTATGAATAATAGGTAAAAGTGAATAAAGAGGAAGATGACAAGCCAAAGATGAATTATGTGGCATTCAAGTCCACTGCTTCAAATATCATGGACAAATAAAAGGTTTAGATCAATGAAGAAATCTCAACTACTGAAAATTTCTACTATGACAGTGATGAAGAGATGGATTAGATAGCCATAAGATTCATGAAATCCAATAGACAGAATAAATTCTTTAGAAAATATGATTTTAAGGGTATGTAGTATTGATGAAGAAATTGGAAGAATGACTGGAGGAAAACTGATAAAGATGATGGATTAGTTTTCTATGAGTGTAAAATAAAAGGGCGTGTTAAAGCTGAATGTCTAAAACTAAAGTTTAAGAATAAGTTTGACCATAAGGATAAGAAATACATGAATTCCCTGAATTCTACATTGAGTGCTTCCAAAGATAGCTCAAGTGGATCTGATGCTTCTGATATTGATGAAAATAATCATGCCAACATGTGTTTCAGGACTGAAACATCTAAGGTAACACTTAATTCCCCTATGCACAATGATTAACACTATGTTAATGAAAGTGATTCAAATAATGATCATAATATGTATAAAGCGGAATTAATTGAATACTGTAATATGTTAGAATAGTTTTTTAAAGTGTAGAAAAATAAGTACAAATCATTAAAGAAGACGTATGCCTTGATCAGTATAGTGAGTTATAATCTTAGTATAGAAAAGGAATACAATTCTCAACTCTTGAAGGAGAATACTGAACTTAAATTGTCTAATGAGAAACATAGAAACGATTTAGAGATTTTTAAAAGTGGAAAAACCACTATCACTCAAATTCATGGAAAAGAAGTTGCAAAAAAGTATACTACTGGTATATGTTGCTGGCCTGGATAGAGAAATATTGTTAAAAATAAATTTATTCTAAAATCTGGACAGTATACTACTAGTTCAGGTTCTTTGAATTTCTATGCTTCATCAAGAAATTAAAATTATTATAGACCAAGGAAAGTTTATTTATCAACATCTTTTGAATTTTTTAATTATAGGAAACCCATTAGGTAAATATGGTTACCTAATGTTTTACTTTATACCCTTTCTGGACCCAAGAAAATTTGGGTACCAAAATTATATACTGTCTAAATCTGTTTTGTAGGAATCTTGCTTGAAAAGTTCTTATAGGAAGAAGTAGTACTTAGATAGTGTATGTTCAAGGCATATAAAAGGAGACTAATCATTCTTCAAAAGAATAATCAACGTTAACAGAGGACAAGTCACCTTTTGGGATAACTTAAAAGGAAAAATCATCATCATAATTCAGATTAGTAACACAAATTCAATTTTAATTTCTAAAGTATTATTTGCTGATGAACTAAAAAAATCTATAAATTGTTTTTCAGTTGTGTGATGATGGATTCATTGTAAAATATGAAAATGATTTATTTAATATTATTAATTCTAAAAATGTTTTGTTATTTAATGTATTAAGAAATGAAAATATATGTGATGTTGATTTGAATTATTCAGCTAAATAAAATGTTAATTGTTTAAATGCTTTTCATAAATAATCCTAGATATGGTATAGAATATTTGTACAGTACAACAATCATTCACAAATGAAACTGACTAGGAAAGGATTATTATGTGACCTTCCCTAACTAGAATTTCCAATAGATAAAGTTTGTAATCCTTTTAAAAAGCGAAAACCACACAAAATTTATTTTAAATCATACAAAGAAGTTTCAACTTCTCAATCTCTCTAGTTGGTTCATATGGATATATTTGGATCATCTAGAGTTTCTAGCTTAAATGGTATGCACTATGTCTATTTCCTTATATATTACTTTTCTAAATATACTAGGTTATACTTTCTAGACCACAAAAGTGAATCTCATTCATATTTAATTAAATACTTTATGGCTGTAGAAAACATAAGTTTAATTAATATTAAGACCCTATGAAGTGACCACAGTCTTGAGTTTTAAAATCACGAGTTTGAAACATATTTCTCTTATAATGTCTATAGTCACAATTTTTATCCCACTAGAACACCTCAAAAGAATGGTGTTGTAGAAAGAAGAAATAGAACACTTCATGAAATTACAAGAACTAGGCTTAATTAACATGATCTACCTATTTACATTTGGGATGAAGCTGTCAATACAACGTTTTATATTATTAATAGAGTATTGATTAGACCAATTATCAAGAGGACTCTTCATGTGATATGAAATAATAATAATCCTAAGGTTAATTATTGTAGTGTTTTTGTTTTTCAAAGTCTTTATCCTCAATACTAAAGATAATCATTATATGTTTTCATCCAAAAGTGATGAAGGAAATTTTTTATGTTATTCTATATCTAGAAAAGATTATAGAGTATTTAATAAGAAGACCAAATGTGTGGAAGAATATTTACACATAAAATTTGAGCAAAATTATCCACATGATCCAAAGACCCCTCTTGAAAATCATTAAGAAGATATGAAAATTCTAATCCTTAATGATAAAAATAGTGAACCTATTGTTAAGACAACCTATTCGGGAAATTTTCCAAAACCTATTTCTGTTGAACCCGAACCAATAAATGTACCTGAAATTTCAATCCTTACCTTTAGTAAACAAATTATTACCCTTAAAAAAACATTCTTTAGATGTTGTAGTAGGATATTAAGATAGAGCAACTCAGACTAGTGATTCTATAAGAAATTAGGTTGAACATCAAGATTTTCATTCACAGTCAGACCTAAAAATTTCTATGCTTCCATCAATGATGAATTATGGGTAATGGTTATGCAAAAATAATTAAATCAATTTGAAAGGAAAAAAGTCTGTGTATTAGTATATATACTTAAGGACCATATGGCCATAGGAACCAAATGGGTGTTTAGAAACAAAGTTGATGAATCTTGAAATACCATTAGATACAATGCAAGACTAGTTGCACAATGATATAGTCAATAAGAAGGAATAGACTATGAGGAGACCATTACAACTATTTCTTGGTTAGAAGATATTAGGATACTACATTCTTATGATGCTCATCAGAATTTATAGTTATAAAAAATGGATTTTAAAAGTGCTTTTCTAAATGGATTTATTATTGAAAATTATTTTGTTAAGAAACCACCTAGATTTACAAATCCTCATTTTACTATTTGAGTTTTTAATCATTCTAAATATTTGTATGGTTTAAAATAAGCTCCACGAACATGGTATGACATACATAGTGATTTTATTATTTTAAAAGGTTGTGTTAAAGGGATTTATGATCCAAATATATTTATCAAATGGATTTCCAAAGATGTTTTGATACTACAAATCTATGTTGATGATATTATTTTTGGATCTTCCAAATATTCTTTGTGAATTGATTTGTCAAAGAGTATGAAAATTGAATTTTAAGTGAGTTTAATGGGAGATCTCATAGACATTCTTGGATTTCATTTTTTAAAAAATAATTCTTGTATACGTTTAAATAAAATAAAATATAAAAAGGATCATATAAAATGTTTTCGTCTAGAATGTAATAAGGGATGTGTAAGACTTATGATTACCACTTGTATATTGGATATTGATGAAGCTGGGAAAGCATAAGATCAATAAAATTATAGAGGTATGACTGCGATCATAATTTACCTAATGCCTAGTCGACTAGATATCATTTTTAGTCTATTCCAGATTTGAAGCTAATCCAAAATAATCACACTTACTTGCTGTTAAAAGGATTTTCCAATATCATAAACATACTACTAATTTATGATTTTTTTCCATAAGGAAAATCTTTTGATTTAATAAGTTATTCAAATTATGAATTTTTTGGTTGCAAGATAGTTAAGAAGAGTACCTCGGGGACATGTCACATTCAAGGTAAATCCATAGTATCATGGTGTAATAAAAAGCAGAATTTGGTTACACTGTCATCTACTGAAGTAGAGTACATAGCTGCTAGTAGTTTTTGTGCACAAATTATGTGGATGAAACAAACTTTATTGGACTATGAATAGAAATTTTGACATGTATCTGTAAATTGTGATAACACCAGTGCAATCAACATTTTGAAAAATCTTGTGTCTCACTCTAGGACTAAGCACATTGATGTTAGACATCGATTTTGACAAATCATTATAAAAAAAGGTGATATAACTCTTTAATTTAATGGTAATGAACATTAGTTGGCTGATATATTCACCAAACCATTAAATTCAGAGAGGTTAAATTACATCAAACATGAATTAGGAATGGTAAATTTTTCATAACAATTTAAGGACACCTCATTGGTATAGACCACACCATTATACCTCATTGGTATGGACCTCACCGTTACACCTCACTGGTATGTACCTCACTATTAAAACTCACTGTTATGGACCTCATTATTACACATCACTGGTATGGACCTCACCATTAGAACCTTACTATTAGTATACCTCACCGTTAGGAATCCCCACAGGTAGATATATGTTACCACTAGTTTACACTTTTTAAACATCATGTTTTTTTAACTGCTGGAATTTATATCACATTTATCACATTTATTATGTTTTATTTCATTATTTCATGATTCCTAAATGATAGAACATTAGTCTTGACCTCATTTCAATCCACCTCGAACCCTTTTCCTTTGAACCTTAGCTCCGAAGCCTTCGTTTCTCTCAAACCCTAATCCTCTTGATTCACAGAATAGAATGAATGAAGAGACTGACATTATGTAGAGAGGGTGATGAGGCGAATCCCAAGATACTCAAAGGAGATTTCAGTGGTGGTAGTGAATTAAAGAAACCTATAGACCCACGTCTCATAAAAATGGAATTATTAGTTGAGAGAGAGCTATCCGTGGAAGGGTTGATCACCAGTACTTTATTAATTGCATGAGAGATTGAAGAGAATGAATGGGTTGATTGCATCTTAAACTACAATGGGCCATATTATCCTAAGTTGGTTAAATATATCTATTAGTTTCTCAAATTTGAAGAACTAGATAATGAGAATTAGTTCTTCTCATTTGATAATGGAAAGTAAGTTTCTTTCTCCTTAGTGCAGTGGGATGATTTTGTGAGGGTACCCCATGAAGGTATCCTCATTTTTTATTCAAATTCTTTACCCCCTAATAGAGATGTTTTGAGTATGAAACTGCATTAGAAGAGTTAACTAGAGATGGCTCACCAATAAAAGTTCCTGCTGCTAAAATGGATGGTGAGAACTGATTGTTGTTTATGTTTGTCAAGAATATTTTATGTACAAGAAGTGTAAACATTTCAAATCTATGATTTCATTACATTTATTTTCAAAATAATCTAAGAAATATAGTAATAATAAATCTATGTAGGATTCTGATGATTCAAAAAAAAAAGATATGTGTAGGCCGAAATCAAAGTCAAATGCCTTGTTATTTTCCAAGTTGATATCTTTAATGCTTAAAGTAAAGGGAATAGATGGATCTCATGATTAGTCTATAGTTGTGAAGTAAAACTATTATATCCACAAAATTATTTGAAAATACATGAAGATTTACTAAAAACCATGGAAATGAAGATGGGTCAGTGATGATGAGAAATTTAATGAAAAATCCCATCATATTTAGCATCCAAATCCGCCAAGAGATAGGAGAGATCCAATTCTAGGACCTGATGAGGATGAACCTCAATATAGTGATGATGATGATAAGGAGGATACCACTTTAGAAGATGGAGGGGTTCCTGATTTTCCTCCAAGCTCAGCTGCTGAAAAGGTATCATATGAAAAAGAAAGTCCACCTACGACCCAACTTAGAAAGGAAGAATTTTTGGGAGAAAGTGTTGAAGAAATCTCTTTGAATGAGGATGACCTTATAAGATCAAATTGTGAGGAGGATAGTCTAGATTCTAGTTTTAGTGATGATAAAGAAGACAAATTCTCTAAAAATTGATGTACATGTTTGAGTCTCAATCCCTTGATTGAGAGCTCTATTATGCCTATTGAGGATGTTCTTGAAGTGGACAGACCAGTACCTACTGGTACTATTCGCCAGCCTGTTCCACCATGTTTGGATTTTAATATGGTTGTAGATCACTCTTATGAAGAGGAAGTATACACTTTGGTTGTTTCTGCTATAGATATGGTGATGGATGATCAGGATGAGGGGGAGAAACCTGTAAGTATAGGATCAGTTTCTGTGTCCAATGAAGTGGAAGATAGGTTTATGGATCCAGGATATGTTGTATTGGGAATAGAATATCCTGATTCTGATGATGGGACAACCATTAGAAGAAATCCTTTGTTATATGATATTTTCATAGAGGAATTTATTCCTTTACCAGTATCTCCACTAGCTCTTCCTGAAGGCATTGTGGGAAAAGGAGAATTTGGGTAATTGAAATATGAATTGAAAACCTATTTTGTTAAATAACTAAATATGACGGAACATTCTTTGGTATCTTCTCTGGGATGTGTTTTTTCATCTGTTGTGATAGAAGTGATGGATGAATTAAAAGAATGTCAAAATCAAGTAAAATTTTTATCAAATGTTGTTGAATATATAAGGAAATTAGTGGTTTCATTTGATACCCCCATGAGTTCTAAATATCAAGTTGATATTAACATCAACTACATTCGATGTGTGGTGAAACATTTTGGGGATTTGTTTAATGATTTTAAGAAGACCATAAAAATTTGTGTCAGTAGTCAGGATTTTGTTGTGAAAATATTGATAAGTAATTTGACTAAGTAATTAAAAGAAACAACAGCTCTTACTATAGAACCTCATGGTGAATCCAAAGTTTCAGTTGTTATGGAACTGTTTAGATTTGTACTGAAATAAGAACATGGTCAAGTTTGTGCAAATAGCTCATCTGAATCTCAGGTGATTACTACCACTAGGGATATCTGAAAAATCTTCCAAGATTATATGAGAGATGATACTACATCCCCAAAAAAATCAATGACAAGATTGATTATTATTTTCAAAGATTGTACACCAAGCATCAAATGACCAATAATTTCAAGCTGCTGTTAGAGTATCTGAAACTACCCCCAGTCAGTCAAGCCTTCATAGAACAATTTAGTATGCTCAGGGGTTGACCCCTGTATTGGATAAATTTCTAGTGAACATGGATGATTTCATCTCTACCATGGAAGGAGTAGAATGTAACTCTATGAATTTCAAGAATCTTTTACTGCCATTCCGTAATGTGGATAGTACACCTATCCTCGTGACTCCTTCCATTACATCCACTGGTATTTCAGGATCCACACCTCAACTGACTCCTGCTTAGGCAATAATAAGAATGACTCCAATGATCACACAGAGAAGTACTCCTTACAGACCTGTAACTGCTTCTGTAGCTGAACCACCTTTGATAAATACCGCAGTACCCAATCCTCCATCTGAACCTACCCAAACTCAGTCCCCTAATCCTAATAGGAAAGCCCATGTGGACATCTAGGAGGCTGATTGAATGAGGCTAGAGATTTTGATAGTAATCTTTGTACTTATTGTATTTCTATTGTACCATCTCATGTAACATTGTTATGTGAAATGAAAATGACTATTTTCTATCTTTTTCTTTTATACTCTGCACCTTTGTATTTTTTCTTTTTACTAATCACAAAGGGGGATAAAAATTTATAATATAGGTATAACATACCATTTTTAGAGTAATTACATTAAAGGGGAGAAAATATAATATGTGTATTTTGGGAAATAAATTTTTTATTTCTTTTTACTCTTATGTTTATTCATAGTTTAACGATGATACATTTGAGAGTTACTCTGATTCATTAATGTTTATCCTGTATTATAATGCCATAATTTGTGATTATCAAAAAGGCGAAGATTATTGTACTCACCTATTTTGATAATCTCAAATATGATTATATATGTTCTAATAATCCCAAATCATGATTATCTATATAATAATTATGTTTCATAATTGTTCCTTCTTATACTAGAGTTAGTATGGATGTAAAAATAATCATATAATATCAGGGAATATATTAATTAATATTTATGTTTTTGTTTAACAACGATTATGGATGATATTTATTAAATATGGTACTAATATGCATAGAACAGTTACTTTGTAAGAATTTACATTCCTATGTAACTGATAGTTATAATTCTGACTGATATCAATTAGCTCACCGATGCAAGTCACTGATACATACTAGCTCACTAATACAAGTTCACTCTTAGACAAGTCCACCAATACAAGATACAGATATAATGTAGCTACCAATAAAGAAATCTACTGATACAAGGAGCTTCCACTACCTATGATAATAACTACTGATAACGAGGAAGATCTACTGAAATAAGTATACCTATACAAGGATCTACCCCTACAAATGGATCTAATTCTACATGAGCAACTACTACAAGAGATACCGCTACAAGTGTACCTATAGACTGCTACTGATGAAAGATGACTGTTAACCAGTCACTGATACTCAAATTTTCTACTTTTTCAACATTATTAATATAATTCTAACTATTATATTTTATTAATTCAATGGAACTACTATTAATTAATGTTTGATTTTGGCATGTTAGGGAATAATATGTTGTACCTGTAAAAGGTAATCATTCCCATTTCTGGAGCATAAAGAAATAAAAGGAATATCAAGCTACTAGAGAAGATACACAAATATATACATAAATAAGAACAGAAGATACATACAATACATATACAAGAAGATAAACATGTATATGAAGAGAATAACACCTGAAGTACTTGAAGAACACTCATACACATTAAGAACAGATGTTCAAAGAGAGGGTTCAAGTCACATTTATGTTGAACACATGTACAGAAAGTGAAGTAAAAAAACCACGACACAATGTTTTTCAGATAACGCCCAGTGAAGGAATCAAAGCATCATCTACATCTATCCAAAGGAGTCCAAAGCTGCATTTAAATTACCCAAGAGCATTCTAAGCTCATCACCCTATTATTGCTCTGCTGCGATAATTTTTTTTCCATTACGTGCAGTGTGTGTGTGTCTCTATCTGTTTGGACACACACTGACTCCTATGATGAATTGCGAGATACTAAAATCCTCACACCAAAATCCTTACACCTTTTTGTGTCCCATGCAGTACTTTGGTAGGTGTTTGTGGACCCAGATAACCTGTGTGATATTGTTGTTTCTTTCTCAAATAGAACATTGGTAGATTTCTGAAGACCTGGATAGTTTGAGTATAGTTGTAAACCACAATCTAGTGTGTGGATCAAGGATTTATTTAAACTGTTTGAGAGGACTATGTCTTAGCTTGATACTGAACCACTTGGATAAAACTGTTGTGCATATATATTTTTGTTTAAACCTTTTTCATTAATACATTGCTATTAACTTTGAAATTCAAATCTATTTTTACGTTACTTTGACAGTTGAACTAATAAGTGTTTGTGATTATTTCTAGGTATTATGTTAGTTTCAATAGATAGCTTAATCTTAAGATTATGTTAACTTAGTAATAATTCATCTTTGAGAAACTAATTGAACAATTAGAATATTTATAAATTCACTATAGTTTAACTTGATTTATGAATTGGGAGATTTCAATACAAATCATTTCAATATAAATTTATAATAGTAACTCAATTCACCCCCACCCCATATCATGAGTATTCCTGTGGGACAAAATTCATGAAAAAATATCCTATGTTATAGAATACTCAATTCATGATCCACTTGCTAAAGAGGTGAGCAATGATGACTTCCTTTCCTGTGAAAAACATTTGAGTGACGTGGTCAATGATAAATGTTTGATGCTTTCATTGAAGTCTTGTGAATTGATGAAGTAACATGAAAACATAGATGTTTATAGAATTCTGGAGAACCTCCATGGTATTTTTCATGAGATAGATAGACCAAAACAGTTTGATATTTCCAAGGCACACATTTAGATAAAGCTTGGAGAGGGTTCCCCATCTAGAATTCATGTTGTCAATATCATTGGATACATTGATCACTTATAGGTTATAGGGTTTAAAATTCCTGACGAATTGGAAACAGACCACATTCATCCGTCACTCCCTCAAATCTTCTAATGAATTGTTGAGAATTTTAATATGAACAACATTTATAAGTCTCTACCAGATCATATTACTCTTCTGCACCAAGTAGATAAGGATAGGATGTGTGAATTTTTTTCCTAATTGTGAATAAATGGAAAGTGAAGTGGAAATTCAATAAGCCCAAAAAAAAATTGATGCCCTTACAAGAAGAAGAATATTAAGGTGAACTAATTGGAATATGATGCTATCAGTTTCACATGTGAAAAGAAGCGAAAAACGATGAAAAAAGAACATGGACAAAAAATAAAGGGGAATCATCAGCTGGGTTTTTTATTGATTGTAATATATATATCTCTCTATATTTTTTATTAAATATATGTTTTGGTGCACACATGTGTTTTCAAATATAGGAACCATGTACATTCAGAAAGATTGACTATGGATTGGTAGATCTTAATGCATCCAATATAGAAAAACCTTTCGATGTAGTTATTGGGTACTACAACCTCACATTTCCAATTGGAATGGTCTTAGTTTTTAAGGGTTGTTATTATGGGCCTTCAGTTACCAATAATTATATTTTTCTATCGAAAAATGATATAGATGGATCTACCTTCAAAATTAGGAATACATTTTCTTATTTTAAAAAGAGAGAATTTTTTATTGTAACACACATTAAAATAATGGCCTATCTGTGTGGGATTACACATACAATATAATGGAAATAAATAACAATGTTACTTCACATCAGTGATACCAAATATAAATTTGGAATCACTGGAAATGTCATGTAATGGAAAAGTGACTAATTAAATTACATATATATGGTTATCTATATTTTTTTGAACTAAAAACACATGGTGTATTTCATGCATGTCTAAATGGAAAAAATGACTAAATTTCCACTTAGTGGGAAAGGTTAAAAGGATAAATAAATTATTGAATTAGTTTATATCAGTGTGGTTAGAACATTTCTTAATGAAGAATGTTTTTGGTACACATAATTCATAGCATTTAACGTTGATTTTAGTAGACAATTATACGTATACTTAATGAGGTATAAGTGATATTCATATGAATAATTAAATGAGGACAAGAATAAAGTTGATAACCATCATGGTAAAAAGATTAAGAAACTTCAGTCATACTATAGTAAAGAATATCATAATAAAATGTTCATTGATTATCTACTAGAAAAATTGATTTTTTCTGGAATCACTCCTATTTATATGCCTCTATAGAATGACGTATGTTAAAGGAGGGATCACACCATATTGGACATGATGAGATCAATGAGTAGTTATTTGAGTCATTCATTATCCTTTTGAGAACATGTGTTAAGAACTATAGAATACATACTAAATTGAGGTACATATAAATAAATAGATTGTATACCATACCAATTATGGAATGTAATAAAATCTATGTTTTCAAACCTACATGTGTGGGGTTTGAAGCTTTTATGAAGGATTTTTTAGGTAAAATTTTTGAAACCCGTGGCACAAGGTATATCTTAATAGGATATACCAATTAACAAAAATTATACTACCTTTGAAATCATTCAGAAAAAAAGGTGTTGGTTAATAGAAATCCCAATTTTCTTGAGAAGGATCTTATCTATAAATGACATAGTTTGAATGAGATAGTCTTTGATGAATTTCATTCTTAAGATACACAAGAGTTCACATATGAACAAATTCCACAATTATCAATGAAATATGAAATCATTTCGACAGAAATATCTATGATGGAGTACTATGGAGGTTAGAGAATAAGAAAAATATGGTTTTCATGTCCCCAAGGGTGGAGAATAATTATAAGATTTTAATAACAAACCTTTAACTGACATTAAATTAGTAAATGGAATAGATATTTCCATGTTGAAGGAGGACATGAATTATAAAATGTATTCCATGTACCAAAACAAGTTCTGTATTTTGGTAGATCCTCTAGATGATGTAACACTTGTTGGTTGTAAAAGGGTATTCAATAAGACACTAAAAATGGAAGGACAATTCAGTGTCCATTATTGACGAATAGTTTCCAAATGGTTTAAACAGTGTCAAGGCATTGACTATGATGAAAACTGTTCATCAATCACAATTATGAAATCTATTATAATTATACTTTCCATTGTGGCATTCCATTATTATGAGATATGGAAAATGGATGTTAAAAAGATTTTCTTAATGGGATCCTTCAGGAAGATGTCTACACGATACAACCCATAGGGGTTTTGACACCAAGGGATGCCAAAAATGTATAAAAGTTGCAATGATCTAATAAAAGATTAATGAAACCATCCAAGTCATTGAAAATTCATTTTGATGATACCATAAAAGAATTTGGATTCATAAAAAATGAATTTGATTCATGTATCTAGAAACAGTTTAGTGGAGGTGTAGTGATTTTCTTAATATTATATATTGATGACATATTATTCATTGGAAATGAAATACTAGTCTTATAGTCTTAAGGTTTTGTTGAATAAATGATTCTCTATGAAGGACATGGGTGAGGCGGAAAAAATTTCTGGTATAAAGATTCATCAAGATATCCACAAGATACTTTTTGGCCTAATTCAATGTCCTTACATTGACAATATGTTGAAGATGTTCAGTATAGAACAATTTATTAGGGGCTTGTTTATAATGTCACAGGAGTTTCATCTTTCCATTAAAATGTGTCCTCAGATACACGAGGAAAGAAAAAGAATAGAAAAGATTAAATATGCATAAAAAATTGGGTGAGTCATGAATGACATAATATGTAAGAGGCTAGATGTCACCTATGCATTATGTGGCGTATGAAGATATCAAGATGATTTAGGTGACCACTGTTGGATGGAATTTAAGACTTTCCATCAGTATATAAGTCATACTAAGGATATTTTCCCAGTTTATGGAGGATATGGGGAACTAGTAATCATAGTATATGAATATGATTGTTTCGAAAATGATCAATATTTTAGGAAGTCACAAGTGAGATAAATATTTACACTGAATAGAGGTGTTGTGAGATAGAAGAGCTCAAATCAGGTTGTGGTTACAGATTCTACATCATATTCCTAGAATATTTCATATTCTAAAGTAGTGAAAGAAGTAGTTTGGATGTGAAAAATCATCCAAGTGATCGTTGTGGAACCTAAAAGTACTGATTTTATAACACTCTATTTTGTTATAACTATAGTGAGGGCTGTTACAAAACACACAAGGTCACATCATTGGATGAAGTGTATACATCAGATGTATCATATCATGGGGTATTTTTCTTAGAGGGGTGAAGTTGTAGTGATCATAATCTCTATGAAGTAAAACATGGTAGACCACTTGAATAATTCCTTAATGTAGCGCAAACATGACTATAATTTGAGTTCTAGTGGACTAAAGGCCACAAGATTTTGTCTCTAGTCTAATGTTGAGTTTGTTGTATTTGGTGTCTAAAGAGAAACTATTTTTAATCTGATTACATAAATATTATATTTATTGAATACTTATAAAACATATTATTACATATTTTTTGTTGTTCTGCATGACTCTAATGTAATAAAGTCTTATAGTATAGATCATATTGATAAGTTTGTACCATTTCCCCACTATGATGATATCCATTATGTTTATTGGTGATATTCTAAAAAAAATTTATGTTGTTGGATAACAATCTATGATGGTACATGCAGTATATATACTATTAGTGGAATGTAATAGAAAGCATATGAGGATTCATCTCATGATGTTTGAACTTCCTAATTTCCAAGACATGAGATTATATGAAGAGACCCACTATTATAAATTCCACTTGTTTTGGTGTCATCATAAATTCGTATTTAAGAATGTGTGTGATTTTCCTTATACATTATGATTATTATTAATGGATTTTATAAATCTTGTACTTAAATGTATTGTGTATCCAATGACGATAACTCTTCATGGGGATGTTGGATATGTTGGGTGCACCACGAGCGACATGTCACTAATGAATAAGTCAAGGAAGGATTTTTTCCATTCCATATTTATAAAAGCCGATTTATCAGCCCGATGATTAGAGTAGAACCATTACAGTAGATTCTACGACCATGGTGTAATGAAATGTTTATTCCAGATATTCAATTAAATAAATATTTATCATATAGGCTAGTGACGTGGAAGTGAAACCTGCTAATGAGATATTGTGATAGTATGATTATATTATATTATCATCATTAGTATGTAGTTATCGATGTTAGGACATTATGTTCATTGCCTTGGGTGCCTTAACTAATTGCTAATCAATAATCATAAAAGTTATACAAACCCGCCTAATTCAAATAAGAACAAATCCAATAGTGTAACACTCTAATAGTTTCAAATGATCTTGACTAATTTTTAATCGAGTTTAATTGATGAAATAAATATTATTATCTTGTATGAAGAATAATTTTATTAATGTTATATTGATCTCATAAATCAAATAAATAATTATTCACAAACTTGAGGATAAGATATTAATTTTATTATATTATTATTTTAAGGAATATTTATTTGATATATTGTGAATAAAATTATTACTAAGTAATATAATATATATTTGGTGATTAAATAAATAATGGAGGAGTTCAAATGGTCTATGACTAATTTTTATGACCAATATTCATTAACATGATAATTAAATAATATTTGTTATTGTGCAATTTGAAATGTGCCACATAATATTAATAATATAATTATTAGGTTATATGGGATTTATTAAAGGTAATAAATTTTATTTAATGGAAAAAATGAAATTAAATAATATTTTAAGTCAAATACAAACTCTATATATAAGAAGTTATTTATTTTGTGTATAGTATCAAAAAATTTTAAATAGATAATTGTTTCATACCATGAATGTTATCTCAACTCCTCCTTATCTCTCCCTCTTAATAATGAGAAGTTCAAGAGAGATTTCATCTTGATAGAAAAACAAGCGATCAAGAATGAACAACGTAAGACATTTCACTCACCATGATAACACCTAGAGATTGAGTGGTGTTTCTCGGAGATCATATTGGCACATGTGGACCACCACTAGATGGATTTTATCCATATATCCTCAAAGTGCGATTAATGTAATATGAATGTGTCTTTTCAAATGATCAATATTCAACAGCAAAAAAAATTCATGAGCCCATGCATCTATTTTTTAAAATATTAAAGAAAATAATTATATATTTTAAATGAAAGTTCATCTATGTTGATTTAGGGTAATGGATATTGAATGAAATTTTAATATATCACTCACCATCACATGCTTCCAGTTTTCTTGAAACCAACCACTTTCTGGTGGCGTTGTACTTAACAACATCGAGAAGTTAAAAAGAGGCATGTGAATTCCTTGTGATATTGAGATGAAAATTTATTTAAGAAATTATGGATTAAAAATTTGTATTAATGGGTAGGACCATTTGGATGAATAACCATATGGTTATCAAGATTCACTCTAATGACTCACTATTACAACTTGAAATTTAATATTTACTCCATTGAAATAATTTTTAGGAATTCAAAATGTTTCTTTACACATAACATCGAGTATAAAATAAAAATAGCATATTATAGCCCTAATAAGATAGTCACTATATTAGTGGGTATTAATAAGATTAAAAATATAATGAGATATATATATTGAAATATTTTCCTTGATCTAAATGAGTTGATTGATTACAAATAAATAGTCATTAAATTCTACAAAAATCATTTCCTAATTAAAATTCTTATTTTTATAAAGAAATGTATTTTTATAATTGTTATAAATTTTTATATAAAAAATTCATTAATAAATAGGGAAAAATTAATTTTAATGAAATCTAATACTAATGGATGAATAATAATATATAAATTAGTTATCTAATGGTTATGAATAATGATATGACCATTTGAAAGTAAAAAATAATTTTTTAAAAAACTGTTTTTATGTGTCAAATGTTTTTTTATCATAATAAATTAAATAAATAAGAATTTATTAAATATGTTGATGAAATTTAAAGAATATATATACACTAAAATATTTTAACATTCACTTGATACTATTTATAAGTAATCCAATTAGAATACATTTGATTTCATGCATAAAAATTATTTTTTCAAAAAACTGTTTTTGTTGTCTTTTACACAATTATTTTAGAATTTATTTCTTACAATTAGGGGAATTAAATTTGATAATAATTATATCATAATTGGAATAATAATTTCCAAAAAAAATAGTGATTACAATTTTATTTTTCATCATAATGAATGGTAAAACTAGTAAAAAATTGATACCACAGTTACAATTGAAACGGGTTAGTTAGGGGTCCAACTAAGAGATATGGGTACAAATGCCACATAAAATTTTATAAATCATATTTGTTTATTAAATTTTTTCTTTTTAATATCTTAAATTTAAATTATCATTTTTTTCACTTTCACATGGAAGTGAACTAATATTATTTAAATCATCTAGCAATTTTATGTGTATCTATCTCTTCAATTATAAAAGGGAACCTCTCAACCTCCCTTATTAATAGACTTTTATCACTGTAGATCATATAAGACCTACTGAAAAAACTTTATATAATTCTTAAGTTCATTCTTGGTCATTTTTATTACCTTAATATTATGGTAAAAATGATTAAGTTTTATCCAAAAGGAGGTCTCTCGTAGAAGAGGTAATTGACATTATAGACCCATTAAATGTTTATCTCACCTCTAACTTCTTATATATTTATTTCATGCATTATAAAATTATGACTATATTATAATTAATATACTTATATATTATTATTATTATGTCACATCCATTTTATACTTCCATACCATAAAATTAAAAATAAAAATTTTCACTCATGCGTATGTGTGGACTACTGCCTCCACAGAGCAATGTGATTTAGTTTCTATCAACATCATTAATTGTTTGATATCATGATGTATTTAATGATTATATATTATATTTTTGACATAATTATTCTCCTATAATTATAATATATTATCTACATTCTATCACTCCCAAATTTTTGAAATTGATATCATCATTGTGCGTATAGGTCGACAACTACCTCCACACAACGATGTGATTATTTTATTAATTTTTAATTTACATTACTTAAAATAATTATATATTTTATGAATATATAATAATTTTATTATATACTAATTATTCATGAGATGTGAGTTTTTATTTAAATTTCATTTATTCCATCTATCATAAAGTCGAAATGTCACTCATTTGTACGTATGGACTACCTTCTCCACCAAGTGATTTAATTAATTATTCATCACCAATTTATATAAAAGGATATAAAATTTTATATAATGATAAAATATGACACATAATAAATTATTATAATTATTTATATGATGAAACCATGATCATAATGTATGGACCATAACATCTAAACCCAAACAGACCTAAAAATGAAGAAGTTAACACAAAAAATGTCGACAATAACGAAATATTGTTAAGGAATGAGTGATAAGATGTTATAAGTATACAATATATGTTACTATAAGAATTAATATAATTTTTAAATTTAATAATAATAAATTTAATTTTATTATACATGAGGTTATATGGGTTCTGAATTATGTCAGACCTGAGGTAAGACATTTTTGTTATTATCACATTTTATTTCGGGATTATTTATGGTTATATTTCATTTGGAATAATTATTTGATATTAATATAATAAAAATCGTATATTTTCTTCTATTCTAGATTTTTTGTTCTTTACATGATTAATTTCTATTACTTATCTTGTTGAATCATTAATCAACAAGTCCAATTTAAGTGTTTCTTATATCACTCTTATTTCTATGATATATCTTCCATATTCAACACTTATTTATATTTTTTGTTTATATAATACCACTTTTAAATTTTATATAATTAATATCTTTATATTCATGGAATTTATTGATTTGTTTGATGTTATTTCTTTTATGGGTGTAATGATTCAAAAGTTACCAAAGCTGAATGGGTTTTATGTTACAATGTCACTTTTTATCGGTATTGTTTTTTGTTAAGTTTTTAGCGATTAAATTGAATGATATATCTCTAAAAAATATTAAATCATTTCTTATCATTGGGTTATTTCATGAAATTACATGTTTTCCTTTCATTTTTCTGTTTAAAAATATTCCATATTTTGAAAGAATGTTTTTTTAAATCGAAATTGTTTTTCTATTCAATCAGTGATATTTTTCTACAATGAAAATATTTCTTGAATAATGCTCTCAAGATTAATTTCACTATTATGGAAATATATATTAATTTAATTTTAACCCATATTTGATATTTTTTAAAAAAATTTAAAATAAATCTTATTGTTATTTTCTGTATAATGTACTTTTACAAAAGTTGTGAATATAATATTTGTTTTAATATTTACCTCATGAATGGATTTCCCCACCATAATGACTATTATTTTCATTGAATAATATTTTACATGTTCTATAGTTATTTTTGACTAAAAAGTATTTCTAAATAATCAAAAAAATAAATTTTCAAAAGCTATTTTTCAAATGAAATGTTTTTTTTTGAAATGTTTTAGTGATATTTTAATGATCTTTTTATCTATGACAACATCCTTTATGGATACATATGATTAACTAAGGGTATGATCAAATTATACCATCCATATTCTATTTCTATATGGTTATTAATTATGATGTGAAAATCTTGGTGAAACCTAATATCATTTCTATTAGTTTAGATGTAATGAAATAGTAAATGTTTTCAAGATTTCGTGGAATATATATATTAATGGGTTATGATTACGTGATGGATGGATCCCTAATAGTAAATTGGATAATTTTTCGTGTTTATAAGCTCAAAAGGGTACCTTGGAGATTAACCCAATATGATAAAAGGTTTCATAGGAGATTATCCCAATCTCGGAAGAGGGTACACTAGAGGTTATCCCAAGCCCAAAGAGAGTACACTGGTGTTAATTATAATCCAAAACTATGATGAATAGATTGGTATATACCCTAGAAAAATGGATTACATGATTATTATTATAACATAATTTAATCCACTATCATATGACATGTTTTTATTCTACAGCTATATTCTCATGTCTCGTGATTTTTTATTCTCATACGATTCACATCTTAAAAACAACCACTTTATTTTTCAATTATCAGTATTTATAATCTATGAATTTTTTGGTATGATTTTATAATGATGCGATCATGATATCATACCCATATTATTATCGTATGTTCTCTTATAATATTTGATTGATATCTTTAATGTTCACATATATAGGGAAACTAATCTCACCCTTTCTAATGTTTTATTTCCATAGGTTTTGAAGATAGGTTTTATGTAGTGTATTAATAACAAGTGTAATATATGAGAAGAATTTGTGGGTGAATTTGATGATATTTTTTAAAATAATTTTATTATATATCAAGTATCCAAAGATAATAAAAATTCATGTTCCTCATGAATATGTTATTGTGAAATATACTAGATATTCATCTAAAATAATGTAATATTTATGTATGTTATGCTTTGGAAACCTAAATTGGTATTATAGGACCATTTAGTTATTTTTAGTGAATAGGATTAGAAAAAATCTATGAAAATCCTAGGGATAATACAATGTATATTAGAACATCAAAATTTATGGTAAGGAAAGAAGTGGAGGTTTTAATGAAAATACATCCATTTATGGATACTGGAAAATGGATATGGCTGTAGCAGAGGTGAATATAGGGTTAAAAACGTTAAAAGGTTTGAATTGGTTATTAACTAAATATTCATCGGTCCACAATGAATGGAACTATTATGGACACGTAGATAGATACACTAGGGGGATATTATTGGGTTTTGTCATGAACGAAGACGGACTTCCATCCAACCTGACAGCCTAATCAGTTTATGGTCGGGTCCGAAGGGTATTCCAGATCCCTATGTTCTAGAAATTAGTTCATGGGTATCAATAATATGATTTATGAATGATTTATCCAAATTATAATCATAAAAACCCCATAATAATCGTTAACACAATAACAAATAACCATAAAAAATGAGGTACAAGAAATTTCAGATAAAATGTCTCACAACATAAACCAATACAAAAATTAAGACAATGAAATTGGAAACTCAAAACTATCCAAAAAAAGCTCCATGCAACAACAGGAATGTCCCCCTCAATCTGCCACCCCCAACGGATACATAAATTGGAACACGAGCTACCGGAACCACCATCTCCATCAAGATACATCTTTCCATTACATCGGTCATTTAAAACATAGTCTACATACACGCAAAGTTGTATAGAAGATGTGATCAAAATCATAGTAGCGTTTCAACCAAATGAAAAGAGTTCATGTTATAACATTATATGTAAAATCAACATGAAAATTTATATAAAATCACTTGAATCATTTTCAAGAAAAATATTAAAAAAATACATTTTGAAGAATACACTTCCCTGGAAAAGAATTCTCAACATGATTTATTTAAAATAAATACACAGAAGTTCCATTGTATTCCATAAGATTGCACCACATCAAATAATCATCATTTTAGTAGAGAGAACCTTATGATAATACATATAGGTCACCAGAACATGTGGGACCCATCAATCCTCATACTTTGACGAAACATGGTTTAGCATCCACAACAAAAACCATCTTTTGTGACAGGACACTAGAGAGTAGTCAATAAAATGTTCTATTGGTATCCAATCATAGTCATAATTTTTTTTGTGGTGTAATAATAAATCCAACATTGTGAATTCAGGACATGCCACTTTTGAATCTACTAGCATCAATCCATATGAATTTTCTAGGATTTCCACTTCCGAACCACTACAAGACTAGTTCTATTTTTTCCACTTAGATACACAGGATTATTATTTTTCTCAATTTCAAATTAACATATCACATATATGATTAATTTTACAATATATTCTAAACATACCAAGAACGCAATGAAAAAAAATACTTCAACATAATAAAAACCTATTCCAATTTATAAAACACACACTAAACCAATTTGGAAATACATTTCATGCCACGTTCATGATTTATGAAACCAATTTGAAATCCTAAGAAGAACAATCAATTTTAAATCCATCCACATCCCTAGGAAAATACCCTTTCAAAACAAACACTCACACAAAATCCAATTTATAACATGTTTTAAATTTCATTCACAATTGGAGTAATAATTTAAGTTTCATAATGATGAATCCCACAACACAATAGTCACCCAATTACCTTTAAAATTACACTTTTAATGCATTGAAACCATTAATTCTTTTGAAAAACACGTTCCGCACTTTCTACAGAAGAATTAAACATATTCAAGAAACACAACAATGAAACCCACATGAAACATATCGACTTTTCATTATAAAACCCAATTTTTATCACATATGTATCTCACATAATTTTTGAATATGATTATCACCACACAAATAATTTATGAAACACAATAATTAATGTAATAAATCAACCAAAACTCATCCAAAAAATTAAAAATCAAAGAACCACCTACCTCACACTTGGAAACTTCTATAATATGTTGAAAACACATAACTTCAGCCACAAAAGACCCTATGAAGGAATGATCAAATAACAACCATCAATATTTTCCCACAAATCACATGATTGAACCGTCACCAAGTCCAACACCTGGCTAGAAAATATGAACATAATAAAGGGAGAAAAAAAAACCTAGAAAGAGCGATGAATCAAGGGTGAAGCCATCTAATTGATGAATCCTTGAAGTTCCCACTACAAATACACTAAAGTAAGGGAGTAAAATGGATCCAAGAGGTATATATAGAGGTACCTGGGGCTGGTGAAAATGAATGAAATTATAAAGGGATGATATAGAGTTGAATCTCAAGAGCACGCAATGGAATTTTTTAAAATTTTAATGGCATCGACAAGGAGTGTGTTTTGCTTGCATAGTTTTCCCAACCACGTATGAATCGTGTGTCCTTGTTTGACTAATATGAATAATATTCAAGGTTACTGCAAATATTTTGAAAAAATGTGCAAAATGTGTGATTTCCCACTATCTAAGAATGAAAAATGGTCACATGGTTTCCAGTGAAAGGTTTACGGTTTCCCCTAATTCTGTGCCAACCATGCACCACCTTCTATCAGGCCCAAAATCTTATTTTCTTTTAAAACTCAAAGGGTACAACCCATGGATAAAAAATCGTCTAAAACTAATCAAGTTAATACATTAAAATAAATACACAAATGTAAATATTCCCCCTAACATGAATAATATATAACCCCAAAAGTCAACTCAATGCTTGATCAGGGAAAAATGGTCACTACTCCATAACTCATCGAAAATCCCAAAAAACATCAAACAGATATAAAGAAAGAACACCATAAATTGAAAACTTTATTCACAATATCTAACTCCTGAGTCCAAAATTGAGTCCTAAATATATTCCTTCTACCAGAATAAATTAACAACACCACTAATTGATCTATAAAAAAAGGAATTCTCACAACCGCATAATCCAACCTCTCTAACCTAGAAAATCTTTACCATCTCTAAACAAAAGTCGTGAATCCATCCAGAAACAAATCATAAATCCCTAAATTGTTTTTCAAAACAATGGTAGAGCTCAAGATAAAAATTCTCTAATCTTCCTTCAAAAAAGAACATTGGTCATGATCTAAAATCACCACGCTGTGTTGGATGATAAACTCGAAACTCAAAACCCCAAACGAAATAACATGTTTCCAAGAAAACACCATAAATAAAATAGATTATTTGAATATAATGATAGAATAGACTCCCTAATATTATAAACAAGCCAAAACCAATATATTCTAGAATAAATGTCAATGAGACAATGATGGATCTCCACACCATTATGATATGACTTTATATGAACAAAAAATATAGACTGAAAAGGAAAACCAAACATGAACCATCCCAAAGACTACCCCACAAATGAAAACCTCCCCCACCACAATGGAGTCCTACTGAAAAAAATTACAAACTAAATAAAAAATCACACCAGATTAGTACAACCAAATAAAAAACTGATCCACCAGGAGGAACTCACAATAATAAATTCTCCACCCCAATAGAGGAGACAAGAGTGAACAAGAGTTCCCCACACCCTTAGTGGCTTCCTAATGTGTGAAATTCTTCACTCGAGAACATATGAATAGAGACACAATGTTTTTAAGAATATACCACCTCATAGTTAGAATATGGAAATCATTGATCATAATTCTATCTATTGGTGCCACACATTACTACACATCAATCCCAAAAGAACTAAAATAACACAAAAATTATTGGGAATCACTTCTCTCTAACAAGATACATTTAGTAATAGAGGGATTCAAAGGATACATATTCATCATCCACTTAGATCAAAATATAAAACCAAATTTACAAAAGGATTGACACACTTCCACTAAATGAAAAAATTCTCTTAATATCCATACTATTCACTTACATAATCAAGGAGAACACCACACTATTAAACACCACCAGATAACCATTAAAACCATAGAATAATTATAGAGAAAGGTAAATTAAAAAAATTACAGGAAATAACAGTAGTCATAATAATGGGTTTCAGTGTCTATTAAAGGGGTGAATATTTATCCATGAAAATTCCTAGAAACACCATGATAGAACTTTTTTAAGTGACAAAAGAACCTCAATCCATGGATGGTCTTCGAGGAACATGAACACAGTGGAATCATATGATTTGTATTTACATAGAGATTTAAAATCACGATTTTAAACCCAAAAGAGGATGATTAAATATTTGAAGGATATTTTACTGAATAACTAGAATAAATATATTTATACTGATTCCCCCATATGTTTACCAGTATTACATTCACTACTTCTAGTGACTGTAGGAAGGCCTTCTACCTCATGAAGTCCTTCTGGAATATATTAAACCCAAATATATTTCCTCTCAACATCATCAAGGTAGTTTAGACCAAATTTTGTAACCTTTGACTGAATATTAGAATGAATCCCAAACTCAAAATGTCAACCTTTAAAAGATCGTATGTGGTACATTCTAGATTATAAATAACAAGATCCATGACATAAGTAATCTTGAAAAAATCCATTATCTTTATAAAAATATCACTTTTTTGTTAACTTTATCACCCTCGAAACCCCAAATATATAATGATAGTTGAATGATGACTTGAATAAATCTCATTTAAGATCTTCCAAATGCATATTTTTAGAGACTGACATTCATAAAAAATAGGTTGGCTCTTCAAGCATAACGGTAACCATCATAACCATTAGCAACTCTATAAATCCGATGAGACATAAGTCGTTTTCTATTTTTTCATCCACTCCTCTGCTTTGAGAGGGAACAAGTGACTATAAAAGATTGGTGGATTCAGATTTCAAAACCAAAGAACAAAGTCATTGGGTTGATCAATGAGAAATACCAAAACATGAAACAACACCTAGATAAACCTCAAAAATACATGGAATCATTATAGGGGCACACAGTATTAAATAACAAAAACCTAGGACATAATCTAAAAAAACTCTTCTACCTAAACTCAACTCCAATAAACAACATAAAGAAATGGAGAACCAACTTATGATTACCAAAATATTATCTCATAAATCCAATAATTAGTACTTCAAACCAAAATCACTTACAGGATCTCAATGTCCATGAACCAATCAAACAACACTTCTGAAAAAAGGAGAGATGAACAAAATAACCACTTGTTTTAAAAACATCAAAACATTCCACTAGAAAACTCCTTTGAATGAATATATACATGGGTGATTGTATAGTCACGAATTGTATTCCATGGAGTCTCATTTATGAACATTATTATGCCACCCTAGAAACCCAAAAACTCATTCCAATCTGGCCACTCATCCACCCATATCATTATCCATCCACTAACCATGCAAATATATTTATGTGAGGCCCCATGTGTATTCTAATGGTCAAAATAATACAATTTCACCTTCCAGAAAACATTAAACCCACATTTTGAAACATTCATACCACTTACCATTTTATAAATCTTATATATTTTAAAAATATCACAAACCTAAAATTAAAAAAACCATTTTCAAACTCCACACATCAATCCCTTTTCATTATTTATCAAAATAAAATTGCAAGTTTTTAATCCAAAAATATAATTCATCCCATTTCAAAAAATTTGAACAGAACATCAAATTTTACTCCATCAATAATTATTTGATTAAAAAAATTCTGATTATTTGAAAAATATATCCCAAATCCTCATGATAATAAATTTCTTCTTTCAAAAAACCAATTCTGATAATCCCTTGGTTTTGATTATAAAAATCCTTTATCTAAATCCACATTCAAAACAAATCTGTAAACCAATTTTCCAACATCATAAAATCAAATAATTAACACATTAATATAAAATTTTCTCAATACAAAAACATGTTTTTTAGAATAATTTTCAAAACCCAATAAGGGACTAAACTATTAATATGGGAAAACCAGTCCCAATGGGTTACATAGAGATATGGTTGGCGGTCACACGCTAATCACAACACAATCACAATGAGTATTCCAAGACCATGTCCCTTGATCCAAAACACATTCCAGACCATGTGAGCTCATTGATACCACTTTCACATCTCCCATTTCATTCTCAAAACACCAAATAACCACAAGAGCGAAGAATATCAAAAAAACTATTCTTCCCATGGAAACACATGGTTCAGTTGAGAATGTTTTGGCCAAAAACTCACCCATACCTACTCCCTAAGCTCTGAAAAATCTACTCTATCAACCTTGATATCCCAAATAACAGAAGGATCTATGATGGGATGTTCCTCCAAGGATCCCATGTAATGCCCCGACCCCAGTTATCCAGTATCAGTGCGTTATTACATACAATTGGCATGATCACAAAAGATCATGTTTCGAAACACCGATTAGTTTGGTATCTTTGGAATCACTAGATACATTCATAATATTTACATTACATCATAAAGTGAAAACTACAACAACATCTTGTCTCCACAGTCATATCCCCTTATACTATCCCAACATGTCATTCATAAAACAATTCCTCACATCCTGGGAAAAATAAAACATTGAAACTGGTGAGCTCAGATTCTCAGTTTGGATAAAAATATAGCGGAAACATTCATAAATAAGCATAAACAATTAAGGAAATTTTTAACTAAAACAAAATCATTTTAAACATGAACTTCTGCATAATATGGAAAATATAAAATGAAATAATTTCATTCAATTATTCACACGGATATTCTACTAGTCGAATAATCACATGAAATATCAATGACCACTTTCAAAATGTTGGAATGCATATTGTCACACTATCATAACCATATAGCCATGGAATCATGCCAAGACTACAAATAAAATGTTGTCAAGGCCTCGTGACAAGACACTAGTTTGTCTCATGAGACCTACCGATGCATTGAGGAGCTATAGCTGGCTCCACCCATTACATACTAAGTCCAATTCATTCCCCATATGAACAGGTTTAAGCATAATATAAACATTCGTATTAAAACTTGCATACGAAATGTAAATACTTTATCCATAAACCATGATTGGTATAAAAATAACACATCCACAATCAAACATATAATGAAACCTTCAATAAAATATAGATGTTTTGTATCATAATTAATCAACATAAAATAAGCTTAAAATCCATCAATCGATGTTGACATAGTTGAAATCAAATCTATTTGAGGGGAATATCAATTTTTTTGAAATCATTTAGAAGTCACATTATTATAAAAGAAAACATATTCTTTGAAAATATTCTAATAATCCTGTAAGGGATGTTTTGATGATTTTATAACGTCATTTAATAGATTCACCTACAATATAAGTTAAAAAATACATTCATACCATAATTCTGTCAAAAAGTTTAAAAAGTACCTTGTTTGGAAAATGATAGAAAAAATTCTTTATAAACTTCTTCTAAATAGTCAACAAGGGTATAAATGACTTTAACATATAGTCATTGAAATATTAAGAATGATTTGAAATCCATTTTTAAGAAACATGGCTGTGGATGATAAATTGGTCTTTGTAGATAATTACGTATAAACAACCTCAGATAATAAAAAGATTGTGAAATAAACCCTTACCTTGTACATTTCCTGGTCGAGGTTAGACTAAACTCTTGTATAGGGTTGATATAATTTTTATTTAATTATACATGAATCATTTAAATTAATATGATTTCATATATGATCATTTAACATTGTCTTGTTAATAAAATTTTATTATTATAATCGTTTCTAGTGTTAACTGATTCATTTTCCTTTACATGATTTGTTACAGAAGTTGTGTTTGTTGTGGATAGGTTGTATATTATTCATATCTCAAATGATATTAAGTCCTTAATAATTACTTTTAATCATAAAATGAGAATTATTCTTGAATGGATATTATGGGGAAATGAATCTCATCGCGTTCGTGGAGACGATAGTCCGTACATACGCACGTGGGACAATGTCATTCTTTTGATATTAAAATAATATATAATAGGATTGTATATTATATAAACAGAATAATTAACATGTTATATTTATTATTTACTCTAATTACATATCATTATTATACCCATCCAAATAATAATGTTTTGAATAATAATTACACCACGACGTGGAGACGGTAAGCTGTACGTACGCATGTATGGTGACATGTCATTCAAAGGATTGGTAGAATCCTGAATATGGTTGTAGAATATTTAAAATAACATAAAATTATATAGAATATAGTGGTTTTATTATTTTAGAATGGTAAAAACAACAAAGAAGAAGTTGAAGAAGAATGGAACATGAAAGTGGGTGGTGAAAACATTATCTCTTCTTCGTGTTCATCCTTTTGATTTCATCAGAAGGGCTCTATAAAATCGATTTATTATCAAAATAAGGCCTCTAGGTTGAATGGACAGAAATTGAGAGAACATTTGTACAGGGTTTGGTCAAGAAAAAAGGCTTTTATGGTTTTAATTAGAGGGAAGGGGAAGTTACCTATTATAGGAGGGGTGAGGGGTACCTTAGGAAAAGAAAAAAATATTATTTTATCATAAATTCATATTCAGTTTCTAATGGCTCTAAAGTTGATTATTTAAAATTTAAGGTTGGAACAGGTCAAAAATCATTCAACCAATAGGTTTTAGACAGGTTTGGGTCACTATATTAACCTTATCATTTAGTTTTAACTCTTACATAATTAGTTTGGCATATACCATGTCTCTTTGTATTTTTATATTATATAGTGAATAAAATTACTAAAAACTATCAAGAGACCCCCCAAGTTGTCCATTAATTATAAAACATTCATTATACATGTCCTTTAAATGAACCTTAGATTTTTAGGAATAGAATATCAATTAATAATATTATATATGTTTTAAAAAATATTTTATGTCAATTTTGACACTATCGGGTATTTTGTTTTTGATAATTTCGAAACAACATTATTACTTCAAGAAAAATTTATATAACAAATCCTCATATGTAATATTAACATATAAATCAGTTTAATTCATAAAAGTCTCAAATTAAATTTATTTTGATATTTATAATATCAAATATTTTAATATTTCATTAATTAGGTAATTACTACATCACCATTGAGTCATAAATATATTACATTATATAATGTCTAAAATTTATAAATAAAAAACCATTATATAGGAAATATTTTTATCTTTGTAATGATTATATATTTTATAATTTATCTTATGTATATCCCATTAAAAAATGTATTAGTAATCAAACTTTGATTTTATCACTTTTAACTCTTCTTTGAATTAAATAATAATAATTATCTTAATCTAATCCATGAGGACATAAATGATAATATTTTATTCTTAAAGTTGTTTTTGGTTGAGGTACACTTTTAAAATAGAATTAGGACATGTGTTAGGGTAATATTAATGTCATTTGTACCCTTAATTACCCTATTTACTTTAACTGTGGCAATTAAAAGTAAAAAGTTATTATTCACCAAAAATTATTTTCATCTTATTGAACCAAATATTACTCGATATTAACCGTGTCTCTTGGATTTTCTAAATTCCACTAACAAAACCGATAAAATAAATTTTTATGTGAATTTCCATATTCTCCTTGGAGGTGGGTAAAAGACAGTGAAAACTTCCATAAAATTTTTATATATCTAAAATTATTCTAAACTAAATACAATTAATTATAATGAAATTATAATGGTATTATGTATCCATTATGACCTTAATTAAATTTAAATAAAATAAATAATTATTTAAATAAAAATTTGGTTTTAAAGTATTATTCAGTGTTTTTTCACTATTCATCATAAATTGAATGTTTTCAGAAAAAGACCAAAAATTCCCCCTAAGCTAATTTCGATATTCCAAACCCAAAAATGAAGTCAAATTTGAATGATAAAATTTATAAAATTTGAAAAAGTGGGTATTGCTATTCATAATGGTTAGTTTTATTGGTTGTGATGTGTGTTAGAACTCGAAGATGCATACAACACACACTAGTGTATTATTCAATGAAAAGTGTACTGTGGAAGCTCGGGTGGTTAAATTCTCCCCTCCTTCAAATAATTTCATCCTAGAAACTTCTATAATAATACCTCATGAAAAGAATTGGGTGGTTCTTATCATATGTTCTTCGGGTTCCCACATTACCTCTCCAATCTTATGGTTTCTCCATAGAACATTTACCAGACGAGTCGTCTGGTTTCTCCGCACTTGTTCTATTGTATCAAGAATCCTGATGGGATTTTTGCAATAGGAGAGATCGGGTTCCTGTTCTAATTTCTCATAAGTTAGTAAATTCATTGGGTAAGGCATGTATTTTCTCAACATTGATACCAGGAACATGTCATGAACTTTTGAGAGACTTGGAGACATTTCCAAACGGTAATCTACAACCCCAATTCGTTCTAGAATTTCAAAAGTTCCAATGTACCTGGGACTCAATTTACCATTTTTACCGAAACATATAACTCCCTTCCATGGAGATACCTTGAAGAAAATATGATCTCTGACCTGAAATTCCAAATCCTTCCTTCAGTTATCAATATAGCTCTTCTACCTACTTTGAGCTGCTTTGATGTGGTTTTGGATTACCTTTACCTTTTCCATTATTTCCTCCACCAATTCTGGGCCTACATGTTTTCATTCACCAAAGTCATCCAAACAGGTTGGGGTGTGACATCACTTTCCATATAATGCTGCATATGGTGCCATCCGAATAATTGAATGGAAGATATTGTTATAGGAAAATTCCACCAAAGGTAAATATCTATTTTACATACCCTGAATGTCAAGTGAGCATGATATCAACATGTTTTCCATGGTTTTAATAGTTTGTTTTGATTTTCCATCTGTTTGAGGGTGGTAGGAAATGCTCAAACAATGTTCAGTATCCAAGGCCTTTGGAAGACACTTCCAGAATCTTGAAGTAAAATGGGGATCACGATCAGAATCAATCGATAGGGGAACTCCATAAAGTATCACAACTTCATTAATATATAGTCTTGCTAGACGTTCCAGTGGTAGAACTTCTCTTATAGCAAGAATATGTGCTGACTTGGTAATTCAATCAACAATAACCAATATTTCATCGTTCTTTCTAGGAATCATTGGTAGCCCCATGAAAAATTACATCATAATATTGTCTCATTTCCACTCCAGTATGAGAAGAGGTTTCATTACTCTTCTAAGTTGTTGCCATCCAGCTTTCACTTATTGACAAATCATACATCTTGACACAAAATCATCAATCTCCCTATTCATGTTGTCCCACCAGCAATGTTCCATCAAATATCTATACATTTTGTTGCTCCCATGCTTTATAGAGAAATTTGAAATATAAGAATCATCTAACAATTCCATTTTTAGATCAGGTATATTGGGTACACAATGTCTCTTCCCAAATTTAAAAATTACTTCTTCTTACACAATGTCTCTCAATCTACCACCATTCACATCTTTAATCTATTTTTCAAATTCTTCATCATCAGTCTGTGAACTCTTAATCCATTCTAGGAAAAATTGTTTAGAAACAATTTAAAAAAGAATTGATGTTAAAACTTACATGGTAATTCCCATATTTATCATCACTAGATGAATGAAAATAAGATCCCTTTCAATTCTCATCATTTTCAAAATTCCATGACCTTTTCAACTCAAAGCATCTTCCACCTTATTTGCCTTCCCCGGGTGGCAGTGTATTGTGCAATCATAATCCTAGAGTAGTTCAAGCCATCGCCTTTGCCACTTATTGAGTTCTTTCTGTGAGAATATATACATCAAACTCTTATGATTAGTATAAATCTCACATTTTTCACCATAGAGATAATGTATCTATATCTTCATAGAAAAAAATATAGAATCTAACTCAAGATCATGAGTATGATACTTTTTCTCATGAATTTATAGCTTTCATGATGCATAGGCAATAACCCTATCATTATGCATAAGGAAAAAACCAAGACCTTTATTCGATGCGTCACTATAAATAACGAATCCATCATTCCCTAATGGTAGAGTCAATATAGGAGCATTAAATAATCCTCTATTCATTTTATCAAAACATTCTTCACACAAATTTTTTAAAAAAAATTTACCCCCTTTACATTTGAGCTTAATTAATGGGTTAGCCAACTTGTAAATATTACTGACAAAACACCAATAAAAACCTACTAAACCAAAATAAATGTGTGCCTTAGTTTTACTCGTCAGTGTTGGCCATTCATGGATTGCTCTTGTCTTAGAAGGATCAACAGAGATTCCATCCTTATAGACAATATGGACATAAAAAAGAAATATCTTGAAGCCAGAATTCACACTATCTAAACATCCCATATAATTAATGTCTTCTTAGAGACTTTAGGATAATGCGCAAGTGATTTTCAGGATCTTAGTAGCTTTTGGAGTATACTAAGATATCAACAGTAAATACCACTAAAAAAATCATGGAGATATTCCATGAAACTCTGTTCATTAGATCCATGAAAATAGTGGGTTCATTAGTCAGCCCAAATGGCATTACTGTTAACTCATAATGCCTGTACCTGGTTCAAAATGCAGTCTTCATAATGTCTTCCTTCTTCACACACAACTGATGATATCCAGATTCTAGGCCAAACGTTGGAGAGTATTGAGCTCCATGTAGTTGGTCAAATAAATCATCAGTGCGAGGTAAGGAAAACTTGTTCTTTATTGTTATAGAATTCATCTCCCTGTAGTCGATACATAACCTCATTGATCCATTTTTATTTTTAACAAAAAGTATAAGGGCTTCCCATGGAGAAACACAAGGGAGAATAAATCCCTTATTACTCAATTACTCTAGGTGTTTCTTTAGTTCAACCAATTCTATAATGGCCATTCTATAAGGGGTTTTTGATATGGGCGTTGATCCTGGAATTAAATCAATCGAAAATCAATTTCTCATTCTTGAGGATGTACTAGTAAATCTTATGGAAATACATCTACATATTCTTTCAAAATAGGCATATCCTCTATTTGAACAATCCTTTCCTTACCCACATTAATTTCATTCTCTTACTCCCCAATAATTGAATTTAGTTGAGCTACTGGGGGTTGATCTTGGTAAGAATAAGGTGGTGATGATTCCACTATAAAGATAACATGTTCCTTATCATCACCATAAAAAATATTAATCTCTTTATTATCACAATAAATTTATTGCATCATGGTCCAAAAAAAATCCATACCAAGGATTATATCAAATTAAATCATAGGTATGATGATGAGATCCATAGAAAAATAACATTTATGTGCTCTAATGGGGACTGATTCAAAAAATGTTGATGAAATGATACTTCCCTTGGGAGTTTTAAATAACAACTCCATTGTTAAATAAAATTTGAAATATCTAATTTTTATAGAAAAGATGGAAGATATGAAACAATGCGATGATCAAGAATCAAATAATGCATTTTCTAAAATTGAGGAAACTATTATATTACCTACCACCACATCTTTCATAGCTTTAACATCACTAGTAGATATAGAATAAGCTTATCCTTGATGCCTTGGCCTTTTCTGAGGTATGTTCCCCTAATGATTAGGAATTTCATTTGCATAATGTCCCATCTCTCTGCAATTGTATCATTGGACATCGGCAGGTTCATTCTTCCCCATGAAATCATGAGCTTGTTGGCCTTTTTTATCACACCTACAATAGAACACCATTTCATTTTAAGCATGTAAATCAGTGTTTCTTCCCACATTTATTTTAGGATGGATATTCAACTTTTCCCTTATTCCCCTTATTTCTACTGCTAGACTGATCAGCAGATCTCTTCTTCTCTTGTTTTTCTTTAATGTCATAATACATAGTGAATTATTTTTCTGTGTTGATAGCTCATGAGAAAATATCTTCATACAACTAGAAGTATTGTGAGACTAATGCTCGTTAGAGAAACAATTTCAACCCATCAAAGAAACGATCAATATTACTTCTTGGTTTATGTATATAATCCTCAGCGTACCATGTTAACCATGTAAAGTTAGTCTCATACATTGCGACATTCTCATCGTCCTTTTGTCTTAGACTTAGAAATTGCCTTTACATATATGATCGATGGTCATGAGGAATGTATTTTTCTAAAAATAGATCATTGAACTCCCAACATTCTATATTTTATACTTTATCATCTTCCTTCGTGTTTTGAATCAATGACCTCCATTGATCAGCATCCCCAGTGTGGCATTAAACGGCCATGTTAACTTTTTCATTTTCACTACTCCCCAAAGCCTGAAATATTTTCTCTAGGAAACTTATCCATTGCTCTACTACCAATGGATTTGTACTCCCATTGAATGTTGGTGGGTTTTTCCTCATAAATAGATCTAACATTAATCCTCCATGCTACAGATCAGTGTTCTCCATACAGATACGTATATTATTCTTAACCTAAGTGAGTTATATTAGTATGGTGATTAGCTGATCAGCACCAATTGTATCACCAAATCCACTATAATTTTCTTTAACAGAAGGGAAATAAAAAAATGCAATGCGTGCATTGATATAGTTTCCATTTCATCCACTAGGCACCATTTCTAAACAATGGCATAAACTAGATCAGTTTATGAATCAAAATACATAATTCCATACATGTAAAACACTTAACATAAATTGAACAATTTATGGATAAAATCCATAATCATAAAAAAAATCTTTGATGAAGTATATACTCATAAACCCTTCATAATTTTTTGTAATGAAAGTAAGAATTATCTTAAGCATATCTCCCAGGAGTGTTATAACCATGATTACAGCAAGGCCTGTTGACGTGCCCCAGTTCCCATTCGAGTCCAGCTCAAAGTGGTGTTTATGGGTTTTACCCCTAGGTTCATTCGTGCCCGAGATGCCTCTACCTGGTTGTATCTAGATAGGGATGTATTGCTCGGAAATCTCACAAAATCTCTACAATACCAAAATTTTAGCAAGTTCTTCTATACTAATCCTCAAATTACATATTAGGTCTTTGTGATCTAATCAAAATTTATCTAAATCTAGCTCCCAAGGATTGTAGTAAACTTCTTTTATTACCAACTATAACACCCTGACCCCTGTTACCCAAATTCGGTGCATTATTACATAACATTGGCATGATCACAAAAGATCATGTCTCGAAAAACTAATTAGTTTAGTAGACTTGGAATCACTAGATACAATCATAAAGATTACATTATATCATAAAGTAAAAACTACAACTCCATCTTATATCCATAGTCATATCCCCTTATATTATCCCTGAAAGTAATTCATAAAATATTTCTTCACATCCTGGAAAAAATAATACATTGAAAGGGGTGAGATCAGATGATCAGCAAGAATAACAATATAGCGGAAACTATAATAAATAAGAATAAACATATAAGGAAATGTTTAACTAAAACATAATCCTTTTAAACATGAACTTCAGCATAATATGGAAAATATAAAATAAAATATTTCCATTTACTTTTTCACATTGATATTCTTCTATTCGAATAATCACATGCAATATCAATAACCACTTTCATAATGATGGAATGAATAATTCCATACTATCATAACCACATAGCCAAGGCCTTGTGCCAAGACTAAAAATTTGATTTTTTTCAAGGCCTTATGCCAGGAAACTAGTTTGTCTCATGATACCTACCGATGCATCTAGGAGCTATAGCGGAATCCACCTGTCACTTAATAATTCCAATGCATTCCTCATATGAACATCTTTAAACTTAACATTAACATTCATATTAAAACTAGAATAATAAATGTATATAATTTCTCCATGAACCATGATTGGTATAAAAATAACACTTCCACTATCATTCATATCACAAAACCATCAATACAATATGTAATTTTTGTATCATAATTAATAAACTTCAAATAATCTTAAAATCCATCAGAGGATGTTGACATAGATGAAATCAAAACTATTTTATAGAAATGTCTCTTTTTTTGATATAATTTAAAATTCAAATAATTATAAAATAAAACATTTACATTGAAAATATTCTTATAGGCTTGTAATAGAAGCTTCGACAATTTTATAATCGAATAAAATAGCCTCACCCTCCATATAAGTTAAAAAAAGAAATTCTTACCTTAATTATGTTGAAAATGTTAAAAAGGACCTTGTTTTGAAAACAACAGAAAGATTCCTTTATAAACATCTTATAAAAACTAAACAAGGGTATAAATGAAATTAACCCATAGTCTATAAAAGGGTAATAATGATTTGAAATTCATTTTTAGGAAACATGGATGTGGATGATAAAGAGGTCCCAGTAGATAATTATGTACAAACAACCTCTAATAACGAAGAGATTGTGAAATAAACCCTTACCTTGTAATTTTCCTTGGTTGAGGGTAGATTAACCTCTTATATAATGGTTAAATAAATGTTTTTAAATTATAAAAGATTCATTTAAATTAATATGATATCATATATGATCTTTTAAAAAAAAATTGTTAATAAATATTTAGTAGTATCGTCGTATAAGGTGTTAACTGATTCATTTTCCTTTATATGCTTCATTTTGTTAGACGTGATTGTTACGTATAGATTTTATATTATTCGTATAATGAATTATATCAAGTCTTTAAATATTACTTTTAATCATCAAATAAGAATTTTTCTTCAATAGATATGATGGGGAAATGAATCTCATAATGTTTGTGGAGACTGCAGTTTGTACATACGCACGAGCGACAATATAATTCTTTTGATATTAAAATAATATGTAATTGGATAGTTTATCATATAATTAGGATAATTATCATGTTATATTTATTATTTACATTAATTACATATCATAATTATGCTGATCCATATAATAATGTTTTGAATAACATTTACACCACGACGTGGAGACGGTAAGCCGTATGTACACATGTATGGTGACATGTCATTCATAGGATGGATAGAATACTGAATATGGTCGTATAAAATTTATAATAACATCACAGTATATAGAAGATACTGGAGTTTTTATTTTAGAATGAGAAAAAAATAAAGAAGAAGTTGAATAATAAAGTAACATGAAAGAGGGTGGTGAAAACATTACTTCTTCTTCGGGTTCTTCCTTTTGATTTGATCAAAAGGGCTCCATAGGATGGCTTTATGATCAATATAAGGTCTTTGTGATTAATTGAGGAAAGTTTAGTAAATAATTTGTCAAGGGTCGGCCACTCCAAAAGGCTTTGAAGGTGTGAATTAGAGGGAAGTGGATGTGACCTTTTATATGAGTGGTGAGGGGTACCTTAGGAAAAGCTTGAAATATTATTTTATAATAAATTTGTATTCGGTTTATAATGACTAAAAAGTGGATTATTTAAATTTTAACAATGGTATTGGACTAAAACCGTTCAACCAATATGTTATAGATATGTTTGGGTCCCTATATTAACATTATCATTTAGTTTTAACTCTTTGTTAATTAGTTTGACATTAACATGTATCTTTGTTTTTTTATATTATATAATTAATAAACATACTATATACTTCCATGTGACCTCCAAGTGGTCCATCAATGATACACCTATCGTTATGTAAGTCCTTTGGCCAATAATTAAATTTTTAAGAATACAATATCAATTAATAATATAATATTTATTTGAAAAACTCTTTTAGGTCAATCATGACACTATTGGGTATTTTGTTTTTTTTTAATTTCATAACATCATTATTAATTAGAAAATAATTTACATAACTAATCCTAATATGTCATATTAACCTATAAAAGTATTTTAATTTATAAAAATTCTCAAATTACATTTATTTTGATATTTATAATATAATTTTTTTAATATTTCATTAATTAGGATACTACTACACCACCATTATGTCATAAATAAATTAAATTATTTAATGTATGAGAACTATAAATAAAATTCCATTGTGTATGAAATATTTATAAATATCTAATTAATATTTATAATTGAATTTATCTTATGTATAATATTATATTATAAATTTTTTAGTAATAAACATTTATTTTAACTCTTTTAAATATTCCTTGAATTAAATAATAATAAATGTCCTAATCTAATCCAAGTCGACCAAAATGCTAATATTTTATTTCTATAGTTGTTTTTGGTCTAGATACACAATTTAAATAGAATTAGGACATGTGTTAGGGTAATATTAATATCATTTTACCCTTAATTACCATATTTACTTTTAACCGTGGTAATTAAAAGTAAAAAGTTAATATTAAAAAAAATTGTTTTATCTTATTGAACCACATTTTACTACATGATATTAACCGTGTATCATGGATATTTGAAATTCCACTCACATAAGTGGTAAAATTAAGTTTTATGTGAATTTCAAAATTCTCCTAGGAGGTGGGTAAAAGACGGTGAAAAGTCCCATAAAATTTTTATATATCTAAAATTATTCAAAACTAACTCTAATGAATTACGTTAAACATATATAGGTATTATTTATTACTTTTGACATAAATTAAATTTAACTAAAATAAATTAATATTTAAATAAAAATTCTGTTTTAAACTATAACTCAGTGTTTTGTCACTATTCATCAAAAAATGAATGTTTTCAGAAAAATACAAAAAATTCACCCTAAGCTAATTTCAATATTCTGAATCCAAAAATGAAGTCCATTATGAAAGGTAAAATTTAGAAAATTTGAAAAAATGTGTATTACTATTCATAATATCTAGTTTGATTGGTCATGGTGTGTGTTAGAACTCGAAGTTGTGTATTAACCATGCTATTGTATTATTCAAAGAGAAATGTACCGTGGAAGCTTAGGGTGTTACCGCCCGACCTACTCTGCTATAATTTTGACAGGAACCAATTAAGAGTTTTATCAATCTCAACACCTGAACCCACCAATGGTATGGTCCAAAGGGAATTCAGGATCCTCATAGAATAGAAAATAACTTCTAGGTATCAAAAATATGTTTTTCTAATGAAATCACAAAATTAAAATCATAATCAACCAATGATAATGCAAAACACAATAATTAATAACCATTACCAGACAAGGTAGAAAAAATTTTCAGATTCAATGTTATATAACATTAACCACTACTAAATTCAAAACAATGATATGAGAAACTCAAAACTACCCAAAATAACACCACTCAACTAGAAGGACATCACACACAATCCACCACCACTAACACTTGAATGATGTGGACCACTAGCAACCGATGCCACCATCACAATGACAATACCTCTTTCATTTATCTAGGTTAATCAAAATAAAGTCTATATATTTCCAATGGTGTTTGAAAGGTGTGATACAAATCTCGGTAGGATGTCACCCAAAAGAAAATATTTCATTATATATCATTGAAAGATAAATTAATATTCACATTTATATAAAATCATTTGATACATTTCTAGGAAAACAATTTATGAAAATTAATTTTCCAGAAGACACATCCAATAAAAAACATATCTCGATAATCATTATTTAAAATGAATTACAAACATGGACCATCATATTCCAACAGATGTCACCACATAAAATAAGCATCGTTTCATAAGATAAAACCATGAGAAAATATCAATAGGTAACTAACACAAGTAAGACCATAGAAACCATGTTCCTCAGTGAAACCTAGTTTAGAAACCACAACCCATAGTGTCCTTCTACACAATACACTACATATGAATCCATCCAAAGTTCTAGTGGTATCAAATCATCATCATAATTTAGTTAGTGTCATAATAATATATCCTGCTAAGCAAATCAAGGTCGTGTCACATTCCAGACTACTTGTGTCAAACCACTAGAATAATTCGGCTTTCCACTTTTTAATCATTAGCATCCTTGATCTATTTTTCACACCTAGATTCTTAGGATTCTTTTGTTCCCATTTCACATTCACATATCAAATAAATCAATAAATTTATAATATAATCCGAACATTCCAAGCACACAAGAAAAAAAAACAACATCCATGTAACCAAAAACCATTCCGAATTTTCCAAATACACAATAAAACCATTGGGAAATACATTTCACTCCATATGAACAATTTATAAAACCAATTTAAAATCATAAAAAGAATATAATATTTTAAATACCACCACTTCCATTGGAAAATGTCCATTCAAAACTCACACCCACATCAAAACGATTCTATATCATTCTTAATATTTAATTCCAAATTAATGTATGAATTAAAGGTGCACAACGAAGAAGTAAAAAATAGGAAAACACCATTTTCCTTTGAAAAATATAAATTCAATGAATTTGTGCCTTTAAATATCATTGAAAACACATTTCTAACAATCCACACAAGGAATTAAACATATTCATGAAACACCCCAATGTAACCCACTTGAAATATAACCACATTCCATTAGAAAAGCCATTTTTAATCATGTATGTATCTCAAATTATTTTTAAACACGAATTTAACACATTAAATGATTCAAAGAGAACATTTAAGAAAGAATTAAAGCCTTTAAAAATTATCCAATGATGACAAGGCATGAAACCACTTACCACACAGATGGAAACTTCCATAAATTGGTGAAAACCCAAAATTGAACCACTAACAAACCAATAAATAAACGATCATACAACAAACATAAATATTTCCCACAAATTTAGATGATCAAACCCTCCATTGTTATAACACCCTACTAGAAAACAAGAACATGATAAATGGGTATATAAATCCCTAGAATGAGGGAATAATAGAGGGATAAACCACATTTTTAATGAATCCTTGATGTTCCCATGCCAACTACAAAAAAGGAAGGGAGTACAAGGGATCCAATAGTGATAATGGTAGTCAAATAAGGCTAGAGATCATGAATATGGAGATAAAGGGTTGTTTTGGTATTAAATACTATGATTCCATAGTGGTAATTATAAACTTTTTAATGACTAGGACATGGTAAAAATTTATCATGCATGGTTTTCCAAACCATGTAGAAACCATGCATCCCTCTCTATCAAAGAAGAACAATATATTTTGGTAAACCCACATAGTTTAAATAACCATAATATATCTATATGGTCTCCCACTCTCAAAAAATGACACTTAGTCAAGTAGATTATGGGTCTAGAAACATAGTTTCCCATTACCATGAACCAATCGTGAACCACCCACTATGAAGTCTAAAATCTCAAATTCTCTTCTAAATAATGGGTTAAAACCAATGGATAAGAAATAAACTAAATATATACAATGTAATACCGACAAATTAATGCATGAATGTGTTAGGATAATTCATATTTTCTTTTATAAATATTATTATGAATGAGAGAATATAATCTATGAAAACCTCTGATAATGTCTGGTGATATGTGATGAACATAAAGTGTTGTAAAATTTAAAGAAGGTGTTGTTATTTAGAAATTATATGAAGGTTATTTAATGATTATATGATTATTACCTATCATACTATATTTTTTGGATATTGTCAAGGGCTAGAAACATGAAGATCATGTTAATATTGAATATTATAGATAATGAAATGGTTGTCCTCCAGAGTGACCAAATGAAATGAGAGTTGGAATACAAAACCATGTAGTTATTAATAACCATAAATATTAGTATTATGTTGATATCCTCAACATTGGTGAGTTTTCTAATATTTATAATAAGTGAAAATGGGGTTTCTTGGGAGTTCAGTTGATGAAAAACATAGAATAAATAAGATTAAATTTTTTATATTTCTGGAAAGAGGACGAATCACCACAAAGATGAATGTTTCCAAAATAATTGGATCCATCTATATAATATTTATATCATCATATCCATAAGAATCTGAAGTATAAATTGGTGTTGTATTGATGGATTCCTTTATTCAAAATCAGATAATGAAATAAGCTGAAGAGTCAAGAAGTCATACTATTTTTTAATATTTTTGAAAGAATACTATAATGTTAGGAGTTATAAAGTGCTAATATTTTATAAATAATATCAGATAATGATTTTATAATAAAAAAATTATCACAAATTAGGAACATTTTCATGATAAAATATTTTGAATAAATTATTGAGAGGTTTGAAGAAATTAAAAATTACAGAGTTCATAATTCCATCATAATTGTATTTCCATCAGAATGGTAAATTCCATCGTACTGGGAATTCCATCATTATGGGAATTCCATCATAAAGAAATATTCATTAGAATTGGAATTTCTATCGTAATGGAAAATTGATCCTAATGGGATTTCCATCATAATTTAAATTCCATAATAATAAGATGATGTCGAAATAATAATCATAATGAACTGAATAAGGAAATAGAAATCATAATGAGCTAAAGATTGAAATAGAATTACAATGACCATATTACGAAGAAGACAGGAAAAGTAAATTCAAAATGATATGTGATTATTTGAAGTGGTAAAACATGAAATTTAATTATTCATTATTGTTTTGGAAATTTAATGAGGTTTAAAGAATTCAAAGTTGATGTTTAATTGTCAGAGATTTTCAGATATTTTGAAATTTGATTAAGAGGGGAATCTTTTCAAGGATCCCACATTTTATTTATGAGTTGCCTATAAATACATTTTTAGATCATTCATTCATTAGTGACTCTTTATATAAGAGGAATAGGTGGAGTTATCTCGAAATAAATTGAAATTCATTATCGTATATATATCTCATTAGGAGAATTAGAACGTTTAATGCTTAATTACATGGTTAAGTAAGGTCATACTGAGAACATCATTTTCAGTCAATCTGATTGTGACAATTAGAGTGAGAATGATTGTATAGAGAATTTGATTATATTTTGGGTTTTTCATATTGAGAATGGGTTCATCGCACAAAGTCCATCGTATTGAGATATTTAGTTTTTGACCTATTGTATTGAGAGAATCAGATCTAGACTCATAAAATTGTGAAAATTAGATATAACCAAATCTAACGAATGATTCAGACTTAAAAATTGTGGATAAGTTTTAATAAAGTCATTATAATATTGTTTGGGATGATTTTTTATATAAATAATATAGTAAAGTGATGATATTTAGTATAATGTTTCATATCAAGAGATAGATGGTGTCTAATGGGACTTTTGACAAGTTGATTCACTTCATGATAGTAGTGTATTTATATATACCCATAGTAGTGGCAATGGTAAGGATGTAGGTTCTCACAATGGGGTCAAACCATGTTATAATTTTGTTATATAAATTCATTCCCATTATTAAATGCATGATTACTTAATAAAAGAAGATAAACAAATAACTATTAATAGATTACATGGGTTAAGTTTCTAAATGTTTTAAAATATACAAAAAATAAATATTGATTCAACCCCCCGCCCACCACTTAGTTGTTATTTGATCATTTGGAACTTCACTAACTCCTAAACTAGGCAGGTTCTATGCTATGTGAATCCCTATAGTAAGTGATGATTTTTAAGGAACAATTAACCTCTAATATAGAATTGGGGATGTCATGTTGAATTTCTAATATTTTTCACTAAGAAAATATTATTGTTCATCATTTAGGGGAATTTAATGTGATTCTGATCATTTATTATCCGTCTCTACTGATATTTCAAATAAATTTTTAGAATGATGTAATCATATTTGATAATCTAATTCAACTTGTGATATTCTATTTATATGGGGGAAAATATGATATTCAAATGGATATTACTTCTATTTTATGGGTTTTGATTCTTATTTATAAAGTGTATTTATATCTATTGGTTTGGGATAAATTCAACATCAAATAAAAGCATATTATTTGGGAATATACTTATCTATCTTGAGAATAATTTTCTTGTATTCCTCAAAATTGTGAAATTGAGTTTTCAATATAACACTTAACTAGTGTTATAACAATTTTAGATAAATTATATAGAATGGACCTGAAATATTTCCATGAGTTGAAGAAGTAACTATAGTATAATCTTGCTAAATGATTAATTTGACCAAGTTCATCACCATGGGGTACACCTACTCTTTTTGATAAGATGAAGTAAGGATCAATGAACATTTAATATAATTATTGGCAACTTAATAATGTCATAATAAATAATAAATATCTTATCCCTTGTATTGATGAATTTTTTATCAACTATAAGATCTTAATACTTCTCAAATATTGACCTTTATTATTAATACTACCAATTGATGGTTAAAATTGAAGTCATACCTAAGACAACAATCATTAAAATTTATAGAAACTACCAATTTATAGTGATTCAATTTGGACATAAAAAATACCACTTATATATTAATAAATTTAATGAATATTATATTTATTGATTTCTATGATCAATTTGGGGTAGTTTTTATAAAATAAATTAATATATAATAGCAGAGTAAGAAAGTGTACGAATATAACTTAAGAAATGAGTTGAAGTCCCTAAGGAAAGATAAAGAATATAATACATTAAGAAATTATGAATTGTTCTTATAAAAAGTATTAGTCATGGGAAACATGATCACAAGTGAGGTTATATATGTAGATCCTTACAAGATTGAAATCATTGAACATTATTCCTGACCATCCATTGTGAATGAGATCCATATTTTTCATATATTATTTACATATTGTCAATGTTTTGGGAAGAATTTATAAAAACTATATAATACATTAACGATGTTAATATAGAATGTAGTAATATTCATTTGGATTGATTAATGTGTATAAAACTTCAATGAGTTAAGGGGATAGTTGGTCGATGAACCTGTACTCACAGTACCCAAAATTGGACAATGGTTTATGATCTATTGTGATGCATCTAAAAAAGGGATAAGATTCATTATTATACTGAATTATATTTTTAAAGATTACATATAACATCAATTAACGGTTCAGGAGAAAAATTATTCAACCCATGGCCTGTAGTTAATAGAAATATTAATATTATTATAGTTATTGGGGAATTTACATTATGGAGAAAGGTGTGGAATATATACTAATCATGAAAGATTAAAATATTTACACACCTAGAAATAGTTGAATATGTTCAAGATAATATAGTTTGAGTTGATTAAATATTTTAATTCTAAAATCATTCCACTCGAAGAAAATAAACAAGGTGCCTAATGTTTAATGTTGAATGGATTATTCTAGATTTTCCAAGACGATGATTATAAAAGATCAAATATTTTTAGATGTTCAATATATAGACCTTGAAATTTTTATGTAAGGGAATAAATATTATCATTCTCAAATGATTGTACAACCATATATCCAGGTAATGATTAAAGAGGTGTATAATAATGATATTAATCTTAATTAGAAGGTCATAAATGATCTTGATTCAAATGTATTTTTGATGAAATGATTAGTTTTGAGAAATATGTATTTGTCCCTATTATTCCATAATTTGAGTTATTGGGTGAATTTTATATCTCATTATTATTTATTCTTCCTAGAAGTTTGAAGATGTATTGTGAGCTTAGAAAATAGTTTTGGTTGGATAAAATGAATAGAGATATTGGGAAGAATATATATAAATGGTTAGTATTGGAACATGTTATAGGAGGGATGTAAAATTCTAAGTGGGTTGTATGACCATTACTGATACCTTTATATTAATGGGAAAACCTTACCATGGATTTTGTCATAGGGCTCCTCATTAAATATAATGGGAATAGGGTTATTGAGGTTATAGTCGATCTCATTATAATTTCATCACACTTCATTTCTATAAAATAAAATTTCTATTATGATTATATTTATCATGTTTTCATTAATAAAATGGATGGGTTTCATGGAGTACAACAATATATTATATCTGATTTAGATTTTTAATTTACCTCAATGTTCTAGAGAAGTCTTTAGGAAGAACTAGATATGAAGTGGTGTTTTAGTACTTCCTTTCATCCTCATGTAGATGGTCAGTCAGAGAGAACCATTCAAAATATATATGATATATTGATATCAAATTCTATTAATTTCAAATGTTGTTAATTTCAGCACTTTACTCATGTCGAATTCTCGAATAATAATAGCTTTCACTCAACTATTCATATGTCTTCTTATAATGCCCTAAATTGAAAGAAGCATAGAACATTAAAATTCTATGATGAAGTTAGAGATAAAATCAATTATATCATGGTCAATCTATGGAAATGGTAGTTGTGTATTCATTCATTCAATTCCTCAATATGCTAGATCATAGTTGACATAATAGTTATGTTTATAATCATCGATGAGATCCAGAATTATATGTTGGTAAGAAGGTATTATTATAGATTTATCCATGGAATAAGTTGATTATATTTTTATATAATGTAAAATTTTTCCTTATGTATATTTTCCCATAAAATATTCTCGATTCAGTATGTATGTTATCTTATTTCGTAGGGCTTCCACCGAATCTCTCCCATGATCAATATTTTTTCCATTTATCTCTTTTAAAGAAATACATGCCTGATATTTCGCATTTATTGAACTCAATGTTTGTTATACTGTATCATGATAATCATTAGTAATAATAACATATTATAATATTTGATATTAGATATAAATTTTTATGAGAAAAGGATACTTTTCTGATTAAATTTATTTAGAGGAATAATAAATTCAAGGAAGCTACTTGGGAACCCGATGATGTGATGAATAATAAGTATCCTAACATTTTTATATCATAATGACCATACTAAGAGTGATAATTTTATTTTAATTCAGTTTTAATTTTTCACCATTAGATTTTAAAAGTTTTCTTTGAAAATTTATATGAAGTATTTTATAGCTGTGTTAACACGCAACCTCATGTCTAAATAAACCATGATATATCATGGACTTTAAAAACATTCCCTTGGATTAGAATATATTAACGAGATTAAACACATTATTAAACATATATTGAGGTGTTTTCCTTCATTTAATGTTATTTATTAACTCCTAATTAATAATCATAAAATTTTAATAAAATCATTCCATGATTAAAATACTTATTTCTCTAAAGAAATGTTTTCTTTTCTAGGTTTTATGAAATTTTATATAAAAAATATTGATCACTATTAAAAATATAATTTTATTAAATTTATATTTAATGTATGAATAATAATTCATACATTATTTATCTAAGGGTTAGTAATGATGAAAAAATCATTTGAGGGTAAAAGATGTTATTTTTCAGAAAACAATTTGTATGTGTGCAATGTGTTTTTATGTTAATAAATCAAATAAATCATTGTTTTCAAATTAATATAAATATATTCAATAATATATATTCAATAAAATATTATTAAAATTAATATTATTGTTTTTACTGGGAAACGAATGAAAATAAATTGGGTTTCAATCTTAAAATGTATTTTTGAGAAAATATTTTTCATTTAATTTTTATGATTATTTTACAATTAATTTCCTTCAATTAGAATAATTTAACTTTATAAAATATATTATATATTTCCAATCATTATTTCAATGTTTTTCTTTGAGGAAACGTTTATTTTTTCCTTGATTAATATTCACAATATTAAAAATAATTACTACAGTTTGTTTTAAAAAGAGTTACATGGGTTAAACTAAGAGACAAGGGTACACATCCCACTTCTACTTTAATAAATATTATTTTTTAAATATATTTATGTAATATAATGTCTTTTTTTATAATTATTGTCTTTTTGTTCCAACTTTCACATGGAAGTTTCCTTATATTGTTTAGATCTTTTAAATAATTCCATGTGTCTCCATCCCCTCACTTATAAAAGGGAACTTATTATCATCCTTTTGTCACATAATATGATCCATCTATCTAAGCTAATACCTACCCAAAAAAATTCATTGATTCATTAAAATAGTTCTTGTTATTATGGTATTACACTATGACCATTATATGAAGTCTTATGGTGTAATCCAAAGGAGTCCTCTCAAATAATAGGTAACACTCTTTACAAACTCTTTCAATGTTAATTTATTTTTATTTTCATGATAAATCGATTAAATTGATAAAAAATTGACTATTATTGTATCATATATTTACAAAGATGTTATTATTATTATTTTTCAACCATTTTTACCTCATTTCCATGAAATGGGAAATGAAAGTGTCGTTTGTGAGTACGTGTGGACTACCACTTTCACATAGTTATATGATTCATTCTCCATCAATATAATTAATGATTGGTTAATATAATAGATTTATATTATATTTATTATATTTATTATGTTATTATTATTTTATAATTTTTTGATATTATCTACCTACTAACATTCCTATCTGTAAGAAAATGGTAAGGTCACTTTTGTGTGAGTGTCGACTACCACATCCGCAAAGTGATGTGATTTGAGCTTTCATTTCTAATTAACATAAATGGTAGTAGATATTTATTTAATTAATATATAATATATATTTTATTTAATAATTATTCTTCAAAATTTAATTATTATTTACCTTTATTTTGATCCATCCATCGAAAAGTAGAAACATCACTCATGTGTACAGACAGAAAATCATCTCTATGTAGTGGTGTATTCATTTTTAACCACCGATTAATATGAATTGTAATAATATTTTATATAATAATTAAATATAATAATTATATAATTATAAAAAAAATATATGATGTAACCATGATCAAATTTCAAGGACCATAACTTCTAACATGAAACATATATAACAAAAGAAGTAATTGACACCAAAAAAATTGATGATACCAAAATGTTTTTAATAATGGGTGATAATATGTTATAAGTAAACCATATATGAAATTATAAGACATAATTTGATTTTTTTATATAGTAATAATAATTTTAAATATAAGATAGATTATTTTAGGGATATTATGAAGCAAGATGGGCCTATGGTAATGTATTTATCCTAGAATCTCATTTTATTTCAGTATTATTTATGTCCATATTTCCTTTAGGAATATTATATTATACTTATATATAAAACCCATTGTATTTTATTCTAATATATTTTTGATTTTTTTAGATTTTTATTTTCCATTTCATATCCCTTTTGATGAATAAAAAATAAGTACGTTAATTGTATGGCTTCATTAGCTCACTTTTGTTTTAGTGAGACATATGTCATATTCACCACTTATTTCCCTTGTGTATAGTATATAATTACCATTTTATATTTTATATCTTGAATATATTTATATTTATGATATTTACGATATTATGCGATCTTATTTCATTTATGGGGTCTATGATTCAAAAATAACCAAAATAGTAAGGGTATTTTGAAACAATCTCATTTTTACTGGGATTATATATGTTTAAATTTATGATAAAGAAATAATATAATATATATCTCAAACATATTAATTATTTTATTACCCATTAGTTATTTCTAGAAATTATAATTTTTACATTCATTTTCGTCTCTTTAAGAACAAAAGATTATTAAATAATGTTTTCATGGGAAATCAAATTTGTTTTTCTATTCAGTACGGAATCATTTTTTCTCATGACTATATCTTTTTTAAAAAAATAACGAATTATTTACTATTCTCCAATTATTTATTAATGTTATTTTGTCCTATGTTTTACATTTTTTAAAAACGTTTTAACATAATTTTGATTTCATTTATTGAATTGGGTTCTTTTTACTAATGTTTTGAGTGGAATATTTATTTTAACATTTACCAGATGAATGGAATTTTCTATCATCAAGAAAATTATTTCCATTAATATTTATTTAAAATATTTCTTTGATATTATCAATGAAAATATTTTTAGTAATATCCTAGAAAAGTTTAGATATAAAATAATTGTTTCAAAATAAAAAATGGTATTTTCCACAAGAAATGATACAAGGATATATTAATGGTATTTTAATCAATAAAAACATCCTTTTAGGATACTTCTACAGTTATATTCTCATGCCTCGTGATTTTTGAATCTCATATAATTCATGTCTTATAAACTTCCAAAACATTATTCCATTATCGGAATTTGTAATTTATCAAATTTTTGTTATGATTTAATAATGTTGCGATCGTGATATCATATACTTATTATTATCATAAGTTCTCTAATGATATTTTATTGATATCTCCAATTTTCACATATATAGGGAAACTGATCTGACCCTTTCTTATGATTAATTCCCCTAGGTTATGAAGAAAGTTTATATGTATTGTATGAATAACAAGTGTACTATATGTGAAGAAAATGTGGGTGAATTTGATGATATTTTTTGATATAACATTATTATATATCGAGTATCCAAAGAAAATAAATATTCATGTTCCTCAAGAATATATTATACTGAAAGGTACTTGATATTCATCTGAAATAATGTAATATTTATGTATGTTAGGCATTGGAAACCTCAATTAGTATTATTGTACAGTTTAGTTATATTTAGTGAATAGGATTATAGAAATTTTGTGAAAGTCCTAGGGATAATACAATGTATATTAGAACTTCTAAATGTATGGTAGCGAATGAAGTGTGGGTTTTAATGAAAATACATCAATTTATGGATACTGGAAGATGGATATGGTTATAGTATAGGTGAATATAGGGATAACAACTTTGAAAAGTTTGAATTTGGTATTAAATTAATCTTCATCAAAGCACAATGAATGGAACTATTATGGACACCGAGATATACACATCAGGGGGTATTATTGGGTTATGTCATGAACCAAGACATTCTTCCATCCAACCTAATAGCCAAATCTGTTTGTGGCATGGCCCGAAGGGTATTCCTTATCCCTATGTTCTAAAAACTAGTTCATGGGAATCAATAATATGTTTTTTGAATTATTTATCCCAATTATAATCATAAAAACCCCATAATAATGGATAACAGAATAAATACTAACCTTACACAAATTATATACAAGAAATTTCATATTCAATGTATCACATCCTAAACCAATATGAAAATTATGACAATGTAATTGGAAACTCAAAACTATCCAAAAAACCTCCATGAAACAACAAATATGTCCCCCTCAATCTTCCACCCCCAACACCTAAATAAAGTGGAACATGAGCAGTCGGAGCCACAATCACCATCAGGATACATCTTTCCATTACCTAGGTCATTTAAAACATATTCTACATACACCCAAAGGTGTATATACGGTGTGATAAAAAATGTAGTATTATTTCACCGAAATGAAACGATTTCATGCTATAAAATTAGAAGGAAAATCAAAATGCACATTTATATAAAGTCACATGAAAAATTTTCACGAAAAATATTAACAAAATACATTTTCAAGAATACACTTTTCTGAAAATAGATTTTTCAACACGATTTATTTAAAATTAAGTAATCACAAGGCCCATTGTATTCCTACAAATTTCACCACATCACATAATCATCATGTAAGTAGAGAGAACCATATGAAAATACATATAGGACAATAGCACAAGTGGGACCCATCAAACATCATACCTCGATGAAGCATGGATTATCATCAACAACCCAAACCATCTTTAGAAAAAAGACACAAGAGAATAATCCATCCAAAGTTCTATTGGTGTCCAATAATCATCATATATTATTTTTTGGCATCATCATAAATCCTACATTGTGAATTCAGGACATGCCACTTTTGTGTCAACTAGCATCTATCCACAAGAATTGTCTAGGCTTTCCACTTCCGAACCACAAGAGAACTAGTTCTATTTTTTCCAACTATATACCCCAGATTTTTTTGTTCCCAATTTTATATTCACATATAACATATATCAATAATTTTACAATATAATCTAATAATACGGAGAAAACAATTAAAAAAACCACTTCCACGTAATAAAAACCATTTTAAAATTCTAAAAAAAACAGTAAAACATTTTAGAAATACATTTAATGCCACTTTCACGATTTATGAAACCAATTTGTAATCATAACAAGAACATTTCATTTTATACCCATCAACAGCCATAGGAAAATCCCTTTTCCAAACCCACACTCACACCAAAACCATTTTATTACATGATTTACATTTCACTCACAATTCAAGGACTCATTTAAGATTCATAATGAAGAATCCCACAATGTAAGAGACACCCATTTACCTGGAAAATCAACTTTTAATACATTGAAACCATCAAATCATTTTGACAACGCATTACGCACTTTCCATATATGAATTAAACATAATCAAGAAACACCACAATGAAACCCACATGAAACATATCCACTTTTCATTATAAACCCCCATTTTTATCACATTTGTATCTCACATCATTTTTGAATATGATTATAACAACACAAATAATTTATGAAACACATTAATGAATGTAATAATGAATTAAAAACTTATCCAATAATGGAAAATCAATGAACCACCACCCTCACCCTTGGAAACATCTAAAATTTGGTGAAAACACAAAACATCACCTACACAAGACCCTTTAATGGAAAGATAAAATAACAACCATAAATATTTTCCCCCAAATCATCATATTGAACCATAACCTAGTCCAACACCCTGACAGAAAATAAGAACTCAATAATGTGAGAAAGAAACACTAGAAAGAGGGAAGAATCAAAGGAGAGGCCACCAATTTGATGAATCTTTGAAGTTACCCAACCAAATCCACAAAGAACGGGAGTCCAAGGGATCCAAGAGGTAGATTTGGATGCACCTAGGGCTGGAGAGAATGAATGAAATGAGAAAGGGATGATTATGGGATGAATCTCAAGAGAACACAATGGAAATTTTCAAAATTTTAATGTCATGGACAATGTGCGCAATTTGGTTTCACGGTTTTCCCAACCATGTTTCAATCATGTGTCCCTCTATGTCTAATAGAAACAAGATTCATGGTTACTCCAAATGTTTTTTAAAGAATATTGGGAAAATTTGTGCTTTCCCACTATCCAAGAATGACAAATGGTCACATGGTTTCCAGTGAAAGGTTTATAGTTTCCCCTAACTCTGTTCCATCCATGTTCCACCATTTATCATGCTCAAAATATAATTTTTTTTCAAAACACAAAGGGTTCAACCCATGGATAAAAAAAAGTCAAAAAATAATCAAGATAATAGGTTAAAATAAATACAAAAATGTGAAAATTCATTCTACCAAGAAACATTTTTACCCCAAAAAGTCATCTCAAAGCTCGATCTGGGGAAAAATGGTCATTGCTTCATAAATCAATGAAAATACCAAAAAAACTCAAATAATTATAAAGACAGAACACCATAAATGGAAAAAGGTATTGACAATATCTAACTATGGAGTCCAAAATGGAGTCCTCAATATATTCCTTCTACCATAATAAAATAACAACACCGCCAGTTGATCCATAAAAAAGGAATTATCAAAACCACATAATACAACATCTCAAACCTAGAACATATTTACCACCTCTAAAGGAATCTCATAAATCCAACCTAAAAAATCATAGTACCCTAAATCATTTTTCTAAAAAATGGTAAAACCCAAGATAAACCTTCAATAATATGTATTAAAAAAGAGCATTGTTCAAGATCCAAAATCACCACACTGTGTTGGAAGAAAAACTGAAAACACAAAACCTCAAACAAAATAAATTGTTTCAATGAAAACACTATAAAATAAACTAGATTATGTTCATATGATATAGAATGGACTCCCTAATTTTATAAATAGCCTAAAACCAGTATATTCTAAAAGAAATCTCAATGAAACTATGTTGGATCTCCACACCATTATGATTTGACTTTCTTAGACAAAAAAATATAGACCGATAAGGAAAACCAAACATGAACAAGACCAAATACTACCCCCACACATGAAAACCTCCCCCACCAGAATGGAGTCCTACTGAAAGAAACTCCAAACTTAATGAAAAATCACACCAGATGAGCACAACAAAATTTCAAACAGATCCACCAGGAGTAACATACAACAATAAATTCCCCACCCCAATGGTGGAGACAAGAGTGAACAAGAGTTCTGCACACCTTGAACAACTTCCTAATGTGTGAAAAGCTTCTCTCGAGGACCTATGAATAGAGACACAATGTTTCAAGGAATCTATTACCACGTAGTTAGAATATGACAATCGTTGATCATAATTATCTCTTTTGGTGACACAAGCTACTACACATAAATCCCAAAAGAACTAATAGAACACAACAATCCATGGGAATCAGTTCTCTATAACATGGTACATTCACTGGGAGAGGGATTCATAGGATACATATGCATCATCCACGTAGATCAAAATAAAAAACCAAATTATCAAAAGGACTAACACACTTCTATTAAAATCAAAAATTCATTGAATATCCACACTATTAACTTAGATAATCAAATAGAACACTACACTATAAAACACCACTAGATAACAATTATAACTAAAGAATAATTACATAGAATGGTATATTAAAATAAGACCAAGCCATAACACTACTCTTAAAAATGGGTTTGGGAGTCTGTTGAATGGGTGAAGATTTCTCAATGACAATTCCGAGAAAAACCACGATAGAACTATTTTAAGTGATCAAAGAACCTCAAGGCATGGAAGGTCGTCGAATAACTTGACCCCAGTGGAATCTATTGATTTTGATTTCCTTAGAGTTTTAATGTAACGATTATACACCCAAAAGAGGTTGATTAAATATATGATGGCCATTTTACCCTATAACTAGAACCAACAGATTTATGCTGATTACCTATATGTTTACTAGAATTATCTTCACCGCTTCTAGATACTATAGGAAGGATTTCTACCTCACGAAGTACTTCTAGAATATATTAAACCCAAATAGATTTCCTCTCAACATCAGCAAGGTAGTTAAGACCAAATTTTGTCACATTTGAATGCATATTAGAATGAAGGCCAAACTCAAAATTTCAACCCTTTAAGAAATAATATTTGGCCGATTCTAGATTATAAGGAACATGATCCATGACATAAGTAATCTAGAAAAAATCCATCATCAATCTAAAAATCTCACTATTTTTGTTCCCTTTCTCACCCTCAAAACCTCAATGAAATAATGAAAGGTGAATGATGACTTCAATAAATATCATTTAAGATTTTCCAATGTCTTGATATGTGATACTGACTCCCACAACATACTGGATATCTCTTCAAGCATAATGGTAACAAACATAACCATTAACAACTCTATAAAGCAAAGGAGACTTAAGAATTTTTCTATTTTTTAATCCACTCCTCTTCTTTGAGAGGGACCATGTGACTATAAAAGATTGGTGGATTCAACTATCAAAACCAAAGAATAAAATCATTTGGATGATCTACTAGAATTACCGATCACAAGAAACCACCCCTTGATAAACCTCAGAAATACATTGGGTCCTAATAGGGGAACACACTAGTAATCTAGAAAACCATGGTTTGAATCTAAACCAACTCGTACACCCAAACTAAACTTTAACAAACACCATAAATAAATGGAGAACCTACTTATGATTCCAAAAATATTTTCACCTAAATCCAATAATCACCACTTCAAACCCAAATCACTTACAGGATCTCAATGTAAATGAACCAAACAAACAACACTTCTAAAACATAACTATATTAAAAACATAACAAATTGTTTTCAAAACAAAACAAAATTCCACTACAAAACACCATTGAATTAATATAGACATGGGGGATTCTACAATCACTAATGGTATTTCATGGAGTCTCATGTATGAACATTATAATGCCACCCCAGGAACCCAACAACTCATGCTAATATGGGCACTCATCCATCGACATCATTATCCATCAGCTTCCCTTTCATATCTATGTATGTGAGGCCCCATGGGTATTCCAATGATCAAAATAATAAAATTTCACTTTTAAAAAAACATTAAACCCACATTCTCACTCTTTCAATCTACTTCCCATTAAATAATTCTTAAATATATTTAAAATATCAATAACCAATAATTAAAAAACCCATTTTCAAACTCCACACATCAATCCCTTTTCATTATTTCTCAAAATAAATACCATGTATTCAAATTTAAAAATCTAATTCATCCCATTTCAAATAATTTTCAACAGCAAAACTTATTTTACTCCATCAATATTTATTTGATTAAAACAAAGTTCTTATTATTTGAAATAAATATCCCAAATCCTCATGAAAATAAATTTCTTCTTTCCAAAATAATTCTGATAAGAGACTAAACAATTCATATGGGAAACATTAAAATATAATTTTATCAATACCAGAACACGTTTTTTAAAATAATTTTTAGAACCTAATATGAGACTAAACAATTCATATGGGGAAACCAATCTCAATGGGTGACTTAGAGATATGGTTGGTGGTTATACCCCAATCACACCAATATCACAATGAGTATTCCAAGACCATGTCCCTTGATCCACTAGTCATTCAAAACCATATGGGCTCACTGAGACCATTATTCCATCTCCCATTACATTCCACAAACACCAAACAACCAAAAAATCCATGAATATCAACAAAACTCATCTTACCATGGAAACACATTGTTAAATTCATAATTTTTTTTCCTAAAAACTCACCCATACCTACTCCCCAAGCTCTTAAAATTTTATTGTATTTACCTGGACATCCCTAATAACATAGGCCTCTCTAATAAAAAGTTCCTCGAAGGAGCCCGACTTACTCATGTACCATTTTTTAGGAACCAATTAAGAGTTTCATCCAACTCGACACCTGAACCCATCTATGTTATGGTACAAAGGGAATTCAAGATCCTAATAAGATAAAAAAAAAGATTATATGTATCAAAGATATGGGTTTGGAATGACTTCACCTAATTATAATCCTAATCAACGAAAAAAATGCAAAACACAACAATTAATAACCATAAAAAAACAAGGTAGAAAAATTTTCAGATTCAATGTTTTATAATTTTAACTAATACTACTATCACAACAATGATATGAGAAACTCAAAACTACCCCAAAAAACACCACTCAACTAGAGGGACATCACCCTCGATCCACCACCGCTAACACTTGCATGATGTGGAGCACTAGCAACCGAACCCACCATCACAATGACGATACCTCTTTCCTTTACCTAGGTCAAACTAATGAAAGTATACATACAACCAAAGGTCTATGGAAGGTGTGAACCAAATCCCAGTAGGATGTCACCTAAAAGAAAATATTTAATTATATAACATTGAATGAAAAATCAATATGAACATTTAAATAAAATCCTTTGAAATGTTTCTAAGAAAACAATTTATGAAAATTAATTTTTAAAAAGACACTTCCATGGAAAACCATTTCTCAATATTTTTTATTTAAAATGAAGTACACAGAAGGACTATCATATACCAACAGATGTCACCACATCACATAAGTATCGTGTCATAAGAGAAGACCAGGAGAAAATCCCTATAGGTAACATGCACATGTAAGACTATAGAAACCATGTTCCTCAGTGAAACCTGGTTTATCAACCATAACCCATAGTGTCCTTCTACACAATACATTACATAGGAATCCATAAAAAGTTACAGTGGTATCAAATCATCATCATAATTTTTTTAGTTTAATAATCATATATCATGCTAAATGAATCTAGGTCCTGTCACATTTTAGACTACTTGCATCAATCCATTAGAATAATTCAGGCATTCCACTTCCTAATAAATATAATTTCAGTTCTATTGTTTCCACCTAGATTCTAAGGATTCCCTTGGTTCTGATTTTCACATTTACAAATCACAAATATCAATAATTTTATAATATAATTCAAAAATCACAAGCACACATGGACAAAACAACTTCCATATAACCAAAAACCACTCCCAATTTCCCAAACACACAATAAAACTATTTGGAAATACATTTCATGCCACATGAAAAATTTATAAAACCCATTTGAAAACATAAAAATAATAGAATATTTTAAATACCACCACTTCCATGGGAACATATCCATTCAAAAATCACTCACACTTCAAAACAATTCTATAACACTCTAGACATTTAATTCCAAATTCAATTATGAATTTAAGGTGCACAATGTTGTGATAAAAAATAGGAAAACATCATTTTCCATTGAAAAATATACTTTCAACGAATTTGTGCCTTTAATTCCCATTGAAAAAACATCTCTCACAATCCACACAAGGAATTAAATATATTCAAGAAATGCCACAACCAATCCCAGATTAAATATTTTAACATTCCATTAGAAAATCCATTTTTATCATGTATGTATCTAAAATAATTTTTAAACATAAATTTATATCAACAAAATGATTCATATAACAAAATTATAAAATAAATATTTATTTTGATATTCATTCCAAGATGAAATGTCATAGAACCACTTTCCACAGTGTTGGAAACTTCCACAATTTGGTGCAAAACCGAAATTGCACCACTAAAAACCCTATAAATGCAAGATCAACCAACAAAAAAAATATTTCCACCAAAATCAGAAGATCGAACCCCCAATTGGTATAAAACCACACTAGAAAACAAGAATATCAGAAAGGGGTAAGTAAAACCCTAGAATGAGGGAATAATAAAGGAATAAACCACTTTCTTAAGGAATCCTTAAAGTTACCATTCCAAATCCACCAATTGAAGATAGTCCATTGGATCTAATAATGATAAAGGTAGTCAACTAGGTCTAGATATCTTGAATAGGGAGATAAAGGTTTGTTTTGGTGTTAAATACTATGAGTCCACAAAGGTAATTATAAAATTTTTAATGACTAGGACATGGCAAAAAGTTATTTTGTAAGGTTTTCTAAACCGTGCACAAACCATGAATCCCTCTCTATCCAAGAAGAACATTATTTTTGGTAAATCCACATATATTAAATAACTATATGATAGATATATGGTTTCCCACTATCCAAAAATGACACTTAGTCACACAGTTTAGGGATCTAGGAACATAGTTTCCACTTACCATGGACCAATCATGAACTACACGCTCTCAAGTCTAAAATATCAATTTTTCATTAAAACTCATTGGGCAAAATCAATGTATAAGAAATATAATAAAAGTAAACAATGAAATTACGACAAATTAATGCAAAAATATGACAGTTTAATTCATATTTTCTTTAATATACATTATTTAGAATGAGATAATATAATCAATGAAAACCATTAATAATCCCCAGTGATATGTAATGAAATTAAAGTATCAAAAATTTAAAAGAAGTTGTTGTTATTTATAAATTATATGAATGGTATTTCATGATTATATGATTATTATCTCTCATACTATATGTGTTGGTTTGAGTCAAGGGCTTGAAAAATGAAGAATCAGGTTAATATTGAATATTATAGATAATGAAATGGTTGTCATCTTGAGTGATCAAATGAAATCGGAGTTGGGATACCAAACCATGTATTTATTTTTAACCATAAACCACAGTATTATGTTGACATCCTCCACATTGGTGAGTTTACTAATATTTATAATAATTGAAAATGGGGCTTCTTGGGAGTTTAGTTGATGAAAATAAATAAATAAATAAGATTAATTTTTTTATATGTCTGGAATGTGGAGGAATCACACAAGGAGATGTATCAAATAGAAAGAAAATATATTATGTTTGATGAAATCATGAGAATCAGGAAACAAATTAACAATAAAAAATTACAGTTTAGTGAAGGGAAATAAATTTAATCCAAATGTACCATTAATAGTTTAATGTATTATATATAGTGAACATGGTCATTATCTGAGTAAATAACCTAATAATAGGTCTAAATGAAGAACATTTGTTTTGTTTTATTTTAGAAAAATGTTTATTTATTTTTGAACTAAATTTTTTATGTTTGAATTTTTTTATCGAGGAATTGGATCCAGACCCTCAGAAAGTGCTATTGTAACAAATATAAATGTTTCAAAAATAATTGGATCCATCAATATCATATTTATATTATCATATCCATAAGAATCAGAGGTAGAAATTGTTGTTTTATGGATTCATTCCTTTATTCAAAATCAGATAATGAAATAAGGTAATGAGTGAAGAAGTCGTACTATTTTTGAATATTTTTGAAACAATATTGTAATGTTAGGAGTTATAAAGATTTAATACCTCATATATAATATCAGATGATTCTTTGCTAATCCAAAGTTCTCACAAATCAGGAAAATTTTCATGATAAAATATTTTGATGAAATGGTGGAATGGTTTGAAGAAATTCAAAATTGTAGAGTGAAAAATTCCATCATAATTGTATTAACATCGGAATGAGAAATTCCATTGTAAGGGGAATTCCATCGTAATGGGATTTCCATCATAAATAAATCTTTATTAGAACTAAAATTTCCATTGTAATAGAAAATTGATCCTAATGGGATTTCCATAATAATGTAAATTTCATCATAATAAGATGAATTGGAAATAAGAATTGTAATGAACTGAAGAATGAAATATAAATCATAATGAGATGAAGAAGGAAGGAGAATTACAATAAATAGATTATGAAAAAGACAAAAAAGGTAAATTAAAAATTTTATGTGAATATTTGAAGTGGTAAAACATGAAATTTAATTATTCATTATTTTTGTGGAAATTTAAGGAGGTTTGAAGAAGTTGAAGTTGATGTTTAATTATCACAGATTTTCAGATATTTTGAAATTTGATGATGTGGGGAAGGTTCTCAAGGATCCCACTTTTTCTTTATGAGTTTCCTATAAATACATTTTTATATCATTCATTCATAAGTGACTCATTATATAAGAGAAAAAGTTATAGTTCTCTTGAAATCAATTGAAATTCATTATTGTATATAGATCTCATGAGAAGAATCAGAAAGTTGAATGCTTATTTTCCATTTTGACCAATGTCATATTGAGAAGATCATTTTCAGTCAATCATTTTGAGGAAATTAGAGTGAGAATGAATTTATTGATATTTTGATCATATTTTGGGTTTTTCATATTGAGAATGGGTTCAACTCAATGTGTCCGTCATATTGAGAGGATCAGTTTCAGACCCATTTTATTGAGAGAATCAGATCCAGACTGATCAGATTGTGGAAACTAGATTGATCCAAATCTATGGAAGGATTTGAACTAAACAATTGTGGATAAGTTTCAATAAAGTCGTTATTATTTTATCTAGGTTGATTTTTTTATAAATAAAATTGCAAACTAATGACATTTAGTATAATGTTTCATATTAAAAGATAGATGTCGTCTAATGGGACTTCTAACATGTTTATTCACTTCATCATAGTAGTGGATTTACATATACCATAGTAGTGGCTATAGTAAGGATGTAGGTTCTCATAGTGGGGTCGAACCTTGAATGAATTGTGTGTTATACATTCTTTCCCATTATTTCATGCATGATTACTTACTAAAATATGATATATAAACTAGTCTTAATAGATTACATGGGTTAAGTTTCTAATTTTTTTGAAATATACAAAAATTTAACAATTGATTCAACCCCACCACCTCTCAGTTGTTATTTGATCCTTTGGAACTTCACTAACTCCTAAAATAGGCATGTTATATGTTATGTGAATCCCTATAGTGGGTGATTGTTTTTTTGGAATAGTTAACCTATACTCCAGATTTTGGGATTTCATGTTTAATTTTTAATATTTTTTCCTATGAAAATACTATTATTCATCATTTAGTGGAATTTTATTTGATTTTGATCATTTCTTATTTGTCTCTACAGATATTCCAAATAAATTTTTAGAATGGTGAAATCAGATTTGATAATCTAGTTAAACTTGTGATATTCAATTTATTTGTGGATTAATATGATATTAAAATTGAAATTACTTCTATTTTATGGTATTTGATTCTTATTTATAAAGTGTATTTATTTCTAATGGTTGGGGTTAAAATCAACATCAAATATATGCATATTATCTGGAAATATTCTGATGTATCTCGAGAATAATTCCCTTGTATTCCTCAAAATTGTGAAATTTAGTTTTCAATATAACCATTACCTGGTGTTATACCAATTTCAAATACACTATATAGAATTGAACTAAAAGATTTCCATGAATTGAAGAAGTAACTCTAGTATAATATTGATAAAGGATTCATTTGACCAAGTGCATCACTATGGGGTGCACCTTCTATTTTTTTAATATGAAATATGGGTCAATTCACTTTTACCATGATTATTGGGAACTTAATAAAATCATAATAAATAATTAATATCATATCCCTTGTATTGATGACATTTTTTATCAACTATACGATCTTAATACTTCTCAAATATTGACCTTTATTATTGATACTAGTAATTAAGGGTTAAAATTGAAGTCATACATAATACAACCATCTTTAAAATTTATAGAAAATAAAAATTTATTGTGATTAAAGATGGAAATACAAATACCACTCCTATATTAATGGATTTAATTAATAGTGTATTTATTTATTTTCATGATCAATTTGGGGTAGTTTTTATAAAATAATTTATTATATACTATAAGAGTAAGAAAGGTTATGAATATCACTTATGAAATGAGATGAATACTCTGAGGAAGGATAAAGTATATATTACATTAATAAATTATGAATTATTGTTATAGAAAGTATTATTCTTGGGATAAATGATCACAAGTGAGGGTATATCAATAGATCCTTACAGGATTGAAACCATTGAAAATTATTCTTGATAATCAATTGTGAATGAGATTCGTACTTTTCATCTATTTTTTTAGATATTGTCAATGTTTTGGTATGAATTTATAAATACTATATAATCTACTTACCAAGTTAATATAGAATGTATAATGTTCATTTGGATTTATTAATGTTTTTGAAATTTCATAGAGCTAGGGATATAGTTTTTTGATGAACCTGTACTCACACTACCCGAAATCAGATAAGGGTTTATGATCTATATAGATGCATCTAAAAATGGTCAATTATTCATTCTTATAATGAATTATATTTTGAAATATTACATCTATTATCAATTAAATGATCATGAGAAAAATTATCCAACCCATGAATTTTAGTTAATAGAAATAATTTTTTTATTAAAGATATGAAGGAATTTTCATTACGGAGAAAGCTGTGGCATATATACATATCATAAATGTTTAAAATATTTACACACCTATAAATATTTTAATATTTTCTAGATAAAATAGTTTGAGTTGAATAACGTTTTTCAATTTGAAATACATTTCCACCTGATGTAATTAAACTAGGCGCCTAATGTTTTAAATTGAATAGATTATACTATATTTTCCATGACGATGATGATAAAGATCAAATATTTGTAGATGTTCACTAGATAGGCCTTAGAATTTTTATGTATGGGAATAAATATTATCATTCTCAAATGATTTTTCAACCATCTATCCATGTAACGATTAAAGAGGTGTAGAATAATGATATTTATATGAACAAGAAGGTCATAAATGTTCCTGAGTTCAAATGTGATTTTGATGAATTGATAAGGGTTGATAAAAGTATATGTGTCCCTGTTATACCATAATTTATGGAGTTATTGTGTTAATTTTATAACTCATTATTCTCTATTCATCGTAGAAGTACGAAGATGTATTGTGGCCATAGAAAATAATTTTGGATGGATAACATGAAGAGAGATATTGTGAAGAATATATCTCAATGGTTAGTATTCCATCAAGTTAAAGGAGGGATGTAAAATTTTAAGTGTATTGTATGACCATTATCGATACCATTATATAAATAGGATTACATTACCATGGATTTTCTCATAGGGATCCTCAAAAAATATTATGGGAATAATATTATTTGGGTTATAGTCCATCTCATTATGAATTTGTCACACTTATTTTATATAAAATAATATTTCTAGCATGATTAAATTTATAATGTATTCATTAATAAAATGGTAGGGTTTCATGGAGTACTACATTCTATTATAACTGATTGAGATTTTTAGTTTACATTATACTTCTAGATTAGTCTTCTTGAAGAACTAGATATTGAGTTTTTTTGTACATCTTTTCATCCTCAGGTAGATGGTCAGTCTGAGAGAACCATTTAAAAAATATTTGATATATTCATATCTAATTCTGTGTAATTCAATGGTAGTTAATTTCAGCACTATACTTATTTCAAATTCTCCAATAATAATAGCTTTCATTCAACTATTTATATTTCTTCTTATGAAGACCTAGTAAGAAGATCATGATCCAGTGTGGGCTGGTCCTCAAAATTAATATATAAAAAGGAAAGAGACAGGAATACAAGGGGTTATTACATAGTCGGGTGTACAACACACCACATCTATCCACACCCACCATTGGAGCACAATAATTATGCATCGTGAAAGACCACATAAAATCATGATCAAGTAGAGCCTTTTTTTCAGTGTATCGGCAACCTGAATAGCTTCACGATACACATGAGAAACAACCATGTGTATTTTCCTAGATTTGTGGGGGAACTCCACCCACTGAGGAAGCACACGCCAAGGCACATTACACTTTCTAGTATTCAGTGCACGCACTGCAGTCATAGAGTCAGATTCAATCAAAATCCATCTATAATTAAATTCGAAAAAATAACTTATAAAATGAATCATAGCCCATAGCATAGCTTCAAAAGTGGTTTCATGGGAAATGTTATGATAAAATAATCCCTTAGAGAACCAACGAAAAGTGCAGAAAACACCTCCGCATCCCGATGGACCGAGCACACCTGACACAGCTTCATCAACATTCACATTGAGGCACGATGAAATCAGTGGTATCCATATAATATATTTGAGAATATGAGGTTTGTGGGGTCATCCAAAAACTCAAAGCAACCTCAGAGTTTGGAGGTCATAAATAGTGTTAGCCATCACACCATCCTAGATCAGTGACGCAGCGTACACATACCTGTGGATGGAGATCATTCCCTTCAAAAATAAAAATTTGAGATTGAAAATGAAGCAGCTTAAGATGGAAAATTCATATAATTCAAGGGCTGATCCAACCACAAGATGTTCTAGCAGCTAAGAGTAGAATCTATAATGACCAACTATTTAGTATCCTGCATTATCATTTCATAATCCTTCTTGAGGGAAGCCCATACCGAGGATTTAAGGTAATATTTATAAACATTCATGACCTATTTTGTGAACCTACTCGACACATATTCATCATCAGTCTCATTTGATATCAGCCTTTAAGTGAATTTTCCAATCAGACCATTTTTAGAGGTGTGAAGTTCCTTGACCCCTAATCCTCCCATTTCCACAGGTTTTATGCAATCATTCCACTTCACCAAGATTAAATTCCTTTCAATCATTGATCTTATCAAAAAAAGGTTTCATGCCAGTCTTTGAAGCTCCTTAATAATCCCTTGTGACCACTTGTAATGTGATAAAGTGTAAACAAATTTGGATGTAATTATGGAGTTCATGAGGCAAACACTTCCAGCCATGGACAAATATTTCCCTTTCAAACCAGAATGATGATGAGTAATACCAACATAAATCCCTTCCATATATTGTCTTTTCACACTTCCCCCAAAAAGTGGAACCCCATGATATTGAAAGGTAAAGGATCCCATCTTCACCCCAAGATATCAGATGATCCTGTTCTTCTTTCCAGTAGGAATTCAATTGCTAAAGACAATTGAAGATTTATAGCAGCTTATGTCCTATCCAGACACATTCTCATAATGGGTAAAAAGATCCTTAATATAGGATACTATTCTCTTTGAAGCCTTCCCTAGCAATAAACTTTCATCAGCATAGAGGAGAAGGGATGAAGAGTGATCATTAATACCAGCTTTAATCCTCTTATAAATACCCATATGATCAATCTCATTGAATCATCGACTTAGATAATCCTCCGCATTAGAAAACAAAATATCTGATAAGGGGTCACCTTGTCATACACCCCTTGACCAAGAAACAAACCCCATCGACATGCCGTTAACAAGTATTGACATCCATGAGGATCCATGAATATTATTAATCAGATTCTGAAATATTTATGAAAATCATTTCCTACATAGGATATCAATGAAAAAACTCCACTTAAGGGTGCCAAAAGCCTTATATATGTCAATATAAAGAGTTAATATCCCCTCATTTGACTTCCCTTTCATGATACTAACAGTCTCCGAGGCCATGAAAATGCATTGTTGTATGTTCATTCCAGGGAAAAAACCAAATTGATTTGCAATAATCATACCATCAACAAGCCCACCGATCCTATACATGATGATCTAGCTGATGAGCATAGGTATTGTAATCCAAAGGGAAACAGGTCTAAAGTCTTTAATCTCAAGGGAATTATCCTTTTTTAGAATGAGGGAAATGAATCATGAGGTCATCCCATGGGGTATATATGTATGAAATAAGTAGTCTCTTAGGGAACAGTCAATATCATCATGTACAATATCGTATAATAATATAAAGAATTCATTAGTGAAGCCATCTGGGCCTGGTGAACTCTCATGATTAAGAGAGAGGGGAGCAGTTCCAATTTCCACCTTGGAAGGTGGGACTATGATAAACTGATTCATATTCTCATCAATACAGGGGATAATGTTGTCCACCAGGTTATAAAAGAAGGTATTTCCATTATCAAAGAATATTTCTTTCAAATATTCAACAATAGCTGAAGAAGTCTCATTATCATCAAAATAAATGGGGTTACCAATTCTGATCACCTTGTTTCAAACGCGTTCTCTCCTTTCCTTATGAATTCTATTTAAGAGCCTAAAATTTCAGTCGCCATCCTTAAGCAATTTCACATCCAAATGATTCCAAACCAGTCTATCCTTCACCCTGAGAAGATCATCCAGCCTAATCTGCACCATGATCTCATCCCTAGATAAGATCATCTGATGTTCATGATAAACTTGTATTCTTCCAAGGTCCTCCTCATCAAATTTAATGTCATCCTCAATTTTGGAGAATGATTTCATGCTCTATTCGTTTAAAAACCCTTTCAGATGCTTTAATTCGACAGCAATTTTATAGAAGGGGCTCCCAATGCGCTCTAGAATCCATTCCTCTAAGACAATTTCCAGGAATCCTGGGATCAGAAGCCAAGCATTATTAAACCGAAAGTGTTTGGGGGATTATCGCATCATCTGATAGTTGACGTCCAAAATAACTGGATTATGATCAGAGATATACTTGGGATGAGTAAAACTACAGACTCCCTAGGCAACATTTTGATCATCAATTTGTAAAAGGCATCTATCAAGTTTTCTGCCATTCTTTCCATCCCATGTTTATCTGCACCATGTGAAGTCAGTTTCAGCAAGAGTGATCTGAATTAGATTATAGGAATCAATGCACTCTGAATATTCATAAGCAGATGTCCCATTTAAATTATTCCCAGTTTTACCCCAGGCATCAAGACAGTGTTAAATTCACCAAAAAGCATCCACCTCTTGTTCATCCAGAGAGTGGTATCTTTATGGTCCTCCCATGGATCCCTCCTCCTTAAATAAGAGGTGTATGCAAAGAAAAATGAGATAGAGATATTCTATCTAGCATTGATGCAGCTAATCAGAATATTCTGGGATTTTCTAATGAATGAATTAATCTGAATACTATCGTGTTTTAGGAACCACAAGTGATCCATGCTCGAGATATACTGATTTTTGTATATAAGATTCAAGAAAAGAGAACTGCATTTTAAGCCATTCCAGTTGCAAAAGAGAATCTTTGGATTTGCAATACCAACATGCATCATCTTATAGGCCATGAAGTAATTTCAAAGGTCCCGAACTGTATGAGAATTTCCCAAAACGTGAAAATTACAATATAAAAACCTCATTGGAGCTGGGCCCTGCCCCTTGTCTGGTAGCACTTTGTTTTCTCACAAGTACATTGCCCTCTACCCTTCTTACCTTTACCTTTATTTCTTATTTTAAAGGAAGATTTGGAAATCATATCAACCTCACTACTCTCTTTGTATTTGTGACCATCACTCACCATAGTCTACTCTTTCATAGAAAGATCATCTGGCCTAAAAGCAACATCAGAACAAGAAAACCATATGGAAGCAACCTCGTCAACTTCATCAGTCCAAAACCACCCACTCAAGGGAGTAAACATGTTAATTCCTTTTATATTAGAAGGCTCAGTACATATATCCTTTTTCGTCCTAGCCAATTTGGAAGGAGGAACTAGTACATAATCCTCAGCTGGGAGAGAAGCAACTACATGGACAATTCTTCGACACCACCCATCACTGCTATTTACAATAATTTCAACCTGTTCGGGCCTCAGGGTGCCTTCTATGACAATCTCCGCACCGTTCGTTCCGTGCATGTATCATCATGTCCCCCACTACTCTCCCCACTCCCATCAAGATTAGTAGAGGGGTGTTGATCAGCCATCTGATTATACAATGCTAAAGGGGCCTATACATTGAGTTTCTGCATCTTATCAAAAGCTGTCCCTAGTGATATCTCCTTCCCTGAAGCATAGTCATCCCATGTGGTCCTTTGATCCTAACTTAATCCTTGTCCACCGCCATTATTCCAAATGGCATGCATCTCACCCCATTCCAATTCATTCCACACAACAGTAGGTGGGGAAATCGGATTTCAATAGGTGAAAATTCTATTGGGTAATGCTTGAGAATCCACTTGTTCAGCAAGAGGACCTTGTTCATCAACATGAGGTTCCCCATTTTCTTTCCAGCATGTAATTCAAAACCACCATCACCTTGGGAAGGCAAGGCCTCTTTCTTGCTCTTTATTCTATTGCAGGTGGTATCATCATTCCCTTTTTCATTAATGATCGAAAAATTAATATCCCTCCAACACTCAGGGGTCAAATTAAAAATTATTAGGATGTTCATGAAAAATTAGGGCTTCCTTTCATACAATATTTCAAATTTCATCCTATCATCCCTCGTTGTGAGGATGGCGTCTTCCACCAAAGTGATTTACAGATCAACTTCAACCAAGAAAGAGGCATAATGACCATTCCTGTGATTGTTTGTTTGCTTATCCATTCAGATTGAATTACCCACAGCTGATGCAATGTCCCATAGAATACGTGGATTCCAGTAGATCTAATTAATCTTATGAATCGGAATCCACAATTGGCTATGCGTGCAGCGAACAGTCACGAGGTCAAAATTCGGATCCCTTTCCAATATGCTTAAGAAGCCAAAATTCAATTATAAAGTACATTTTCTCTAAACCCTCTTCTTTCTCTCATCTTTGGGAATGACAAAATGGTAGTAACCATTCTCCATTATAGGAATCCTCGTATCATCAAAACCCCAAAAAATTTGTAATCTATCTTGTTAATTCGTTAAATTTCCAAAATCTCTCCCCCATGGGGATGAGAACTCGAGAAATTATCTAGTGCCGACATAGGATGACTCGTTCATCAATAGCTTCCTAGTTGGCTGAGACCTGAGCAACCCTCCCTTTATTAATCACAAATCCAGCTCGAGGAGCTCCAAGTCCTGGAAATGTAACTCCAGATGCATTCCTTACAACATCCATAAATTTTTTACGCTCATCCTCTGGACCCAAATGAGAGGGTACATTCCTATCCTTTCTGGAAAGTGGAAACAATTTTGTGTGGCCAACATACTCTTCCTTTGAACCAGAACCTACAGGATGAAGCACATAATCTCTCATAATTTGATCTGAGTAGTTATCAACATATCCAGGTTTATAGAGTAACCCAAAAACCCCTTGAGCTTCCATCCACTTCTCATTCCTATTAAGATGAAAATACATTATACCTTTTTATAAAGCTCTAATGTGAAATAAGCCTAGAACATTAATATTCTAGGATGATGTTAGTGAAAAAAACCAATTCTATCATGAACTATCTATGGAAAAGGTAGATAAGGTTTCTTTCATTCAATTGTACAGTAAGCTAGCTCAAAGTTGACATAATTGTTATGTTTATAATCATCAGTGAGATCCATAATTCTAAGTTGGTATGAAGGGATTATTATATATTTATCCTTGGAATAAGTTGATTATATTTCTAAATAATGTAAAATTGGTTAATATGTACATTTTTCCATTATATATTTTTGATAAAGTATGTATGATATCTTATTTCATGGGGTATCCACTGAATCTATCCCATGATCAGAATTTTTTCAATTTATATCATTTAAGGAAGTACGTGGATGATTCTTTGCACGTATTTAACTCAATGTTTCATTCCACTAGATCATGATCATCATTATTAATAATAATATATATTAATATTTGATAGTAGAGATAAATGTTTACGAGACAAGGCTACACTTCTGATTAAAGTTATTAAGAGGAATAATAAATTCAATGAAGCTACATGGGAATCTAACGATGTGATGAATAAGAAGTATCATAATATGTCAATATCATAATGACAAGAATTTTTGTGACAAATTTATTTTAATTTTGTCATAATTTATAACCATTAGATTTTATATGTTTTCTTTAAAAATAAATATGAAGTATTTGATAGCTAGGTTTACATACAACCTCAAGTCTAAATGAACCATGATATATAATGGCCTTTATAAACATGCCCATGGATTAAAATTTATTAATGGGATTAAACACATTATTAGATATATATTGAGGTGTTTTCCTTAACTTAATGTATTGATTAATTCCTAATTAATAATCATAAAATTTTATTAAAATCATTTCATGATTAAAATACCTATTTTTCTATGAAATATATTTTTCTAGGTCTTATGATATTTTATATAAAAAATATTGATCACTACTAAAAATTTATTTTTATTTAATTAATATTTAATGTATGAATAATAATTCATACATTTTTTAACTAAGGGTTAGTAATGATGATAAAATCATTTGAGGGTCATAAGAGTTATTTTTCAGAAAACAATTTGTATGTGTTCAATGTGTTTTTATGTTAATAAATTAAAAAAATCCTTTTTTATAATTATTATAATATTATTCAACGAATATATATTCAATAAAAAATTTTAAAATTCATATTATGGTTTTTACTAGGAAACAAATGAGAATAAATTTGGTTTCAATCTTAAAATGTATTTTTTAAAAAATATTTTCCATTTCATTTTTCATGATTATTTTACAATTAATTTCCTTAAATTAAGGGAATTGAACTTTATAAAATATATTATATATTTCCAATCATGATTTCACGGTTTTTCATTGAGGAAACTTTCATTTTTCCAGGATTAATAGTCAAAATATTAAAAATAATTACAACAGTTCGTGTTAAGAAAAATTTCTGGGATTAAACTAAGAGATAAGGGTACACGTCCCACATATAAATTAATAAATATTATTTTTTAAATATATTTATATAATATATTGTCTTTATTTATAATTATTGTCCTTTTGGTCCTACTTTCACATGGAAGTGTCCTTATATTGATTAAATATTTTAAATAACTCAATGTGTGTTCATCCCCTCACTTATAAAAGGGAGATTATTATTATCCATTGTTCACATAATTTGATCCATATCTCTAATATAATACCTACCCAGAAAATTTCTTCGATTCATTAAAAAAATAATTTTTATTCTGGTATTACACTAAGACCGTTACATGAAGGCTTAAGGTGTAATCCAAAGGATACCTCTCAAAGAATAAGTAATACTCTTTACCAACTCTTTCAATGTATATTTATTCTTATAATTATGATAAATTGTTTAATTTATACAAAATTGATTATTAATGTATCATAATTATACTGAGATGTTTTTATGATCATCTTTCAACCATTTTTACCTCATTTCCATGAAATGGGAAATGAAATTGTTGTTTGTGAGTACGTGTGGACAACCTTTCCGACATAGTGATATGATTCATTCTCCATCGATGTCATTAATTTTTGGTTAGTATAACGGATTTAGTTTATATATATTATATTTATGATGTTATTATTATTTTATTATTTTAAGATATTATCTAGCTACTTACCTTCCCATTTGTAAGAAAATGGTAACATCACTTGTGTGTCAGTGTCGACTACCACCTACGAGAAATGATGTAACCTAATCTTTCATTTCTAATTAACATAAATGGTAATATATATATATTTAATTTAGATATAATATATTTGATATATAATAATTATACTTTAAAATTTAATTATATTTTCCTTTATTTTGATATATCCATTGAAAAGTGTAAACATCATTCATGTGTACGTACATACAATCATCTCCATGTAGTGGTGTATTAATTTTTAATTATCGATTAATATGATTGGTAATAAAATTATATATAATAATTAAATATAATAATTATATAATTATAAAAAAAATTCTATGATGTAACCTTGATCAATTTTCAAGGACCATAACTTCCAACATGAAACATATAAAAAAAGAAGTAGTTAAAAACAAAAATAATTATGATACTAAAATATTTTTAATGATATGTGATAATATGTTATGAGTAAAACATATAAGGAATTATAATTCTAAATATGTTTTTATATAGTAATAATAATTTTATATATATGATAAAAAAATTTAGAGATATTATGAAGCATGTTGGGCCTAAGGTAATGGATTAATCTTAGAATCTCATTTTATTTCGGGAAAACATAAGTTGATATTTCATTTTTGGAAATTATATTATACTAATATGTAGAACCCATTGTATTTTATTCCAATATATTTATGTTTTTTTACATTTTTATTTTCCATTTCTTCTCTATTTGGATAAATAATCAATAAGTATATCAAATGTAAGGTTTTCTCATATCACTTTTGTTTTTCTGAGATATATGTTATATTCACCACTTATATATTTTGTAAATCGTATATAATTACCATTTTATATTTTATATCTTGAATATATTTATATTCATGGTATTTAAGGTATTATTTGATCTTATTTCATTCATGGGGGATATGATTAAAAAATTACCAAAATAGTAAGGGTTTTTTGAAACAATCTCATTTTTTACCAGGATTATTTATGTTTAAATTTATGTTGATGAAATAGTATAACATATATCTAAAAAATATTATATATTTTAATATCCCATAGTTATTTATATAAATTATAATTTTTACTTTGATTTTCCTCTCTATAAGTACTCAAAATTATTAAATAATGTCTTCAGGGATAATCAAATTTGTCTTTCTATTTGGTTAGGAATCATTTTCTCTCTAGAATATATTTTCATAAAAAAATTATAGAATTTATTAATATTATCTAATTATTTATTATTGATATTTTTTCATATGGTTTACTCTTTTTAAAAACGTTTTAAAGTAATTTTTATTTTCATTTTTTGAATTAAGTTATTTTTACTAGTGTTTTGAGTTGAATATTAGTTTTAACATTTACCACATGAATGGATTTTACTATGATCAAGAATATTATTTCCCATTAATATTTTCTTAAAATATTTCTTTTTTATCTTCAATTAAAATGTTTTTAGTAATATACTTGAAATTTTTTGATATAAATAAATGATTCCAAAAAAATGGTATTTTTCAAAATAAATGATACATGATATTTTAAAGGTATTTTTATCTATAAAAACTTCTTTTATGTTACTTAAACTTCATTAGGGATATGATCTAGTGTTATAATACATATTAATTATATGAAAGGTTATTTATTGTGATGATGAAATCATGATAAAATATATTTTATTTTGCATGTTTTAAGTTATAACAATGGTAATTTTTTTCAAGATCTTTTTCAATACAAATAAAGGGATTATGATTATGTGAAAAGTGAGTCGGTTATATGTCTCCAATTAATAGGATTATGTTTATTGTTTATGATCTAAAAGGATACATAGGAGGTTATCCAAATTAGGAATAATTATACGTAGAAGTTTATTTGAATCCCAAAAGAGGGTACACGAGTGGTAATACCAAGACTATAGAGGGTAAATGGTTGGTTAACCCAATCCTACCATGTGATGAATGTATTGGTACATTTCCATTAAAGTTTTTTTTGTGATTTTGATTACACCACTCATTTTTCCAATCACATATGCAATTTTCTTATTATAAAGATATATTCTCATGGATCATGATCTTTAACTCTCTTATGATTAATGTCTTATGAAATACATAATATTTATTCCATTATTCATGTTTATAATATATTATTTGTTTGTTATGATTTTTAATGTTAATTTTATCATCTAATACACGTATATTTATATAATTATCACTTATGATAATTGATTGGTATAACTCATTTCTACCAATATTATGTAGGTGATCTCACCCATTCTTATATTTCCTTTCCATTTGTTATTAATAATATTTAATGTGGGGTATGAATAAGTGCTAAACTATGTGAAATTATTTGTAGTATATATCGAATATCATTCCTAAAATATGATGATTATGAATATAGACTCTATGTATTTTAATCCTTTATGGTACTCATGAATTTAATGATATGAAATGTATTGAATATTTATATAAAATTTTGCAATATTTATGTTTTTTCTGATTGGTCCACCTTAAACATTGTGGGATCATGGTTATATGATTAGGGTTCTTGATATGATATTCATAATTGGTGGTTGTATTTTTATACTAAGAAATAGAGATACAAGAGGTTGTTAGGAGAGTATGGAATATGTATGGGATATAGTTAGTGGGATTGGAATATGATCCTTGGTAATATGGGACACAACTCATGGGATTATGATTTGGTTGTGTGATTGGGTTGAATAGAGGTATGTATTATTTGGGTTTAGGTGAGATCAAGTATGATCATGAGTGGGAATATACGATAGTGTGGTGAGTGAGTCACCCTACCTTGGGTGGAGGAGAGGGATTGTGGCATTAACATTAATGTAAAAGTACTCGTGTGAAAAAGAAAGTGATCACTAGGTATTTGAGGTTCCCGATTGGGTTGTGGTTTGGATAACGAGAAATGTGTGTGTCCATTGAGAATGGTTCTGGATATGGATGAACTCCAATGGAGTAGTGGTGGTAGCTAGGTTGTGGATTGTGATTGAGGCCACTCTATGAGTGAGGTGACAAGTATGTTTATAGAGATTCTTATGGGCGTGATGGTATATTGTTAGGTATATGTATCATGTACCTTTGTAATGGGATGTGACATAAGAAATTAATTGGGGTAACTCGCTTATGTATACCCAAGTGGAGGCCTTAAAATGGATTTTCATAGAGGTGTGGTGTCATATATGGTTGGAGGTGAGCATTCCTCGGGTCTAGAGGCATGTGTATGGTGTTGGGGAAATATTTAAGGTTGAAAATAAAGTATGAGGGTAACTGAATACATATACTGGGGATCAATCCATTGGTAAATATTCATGATGGTGTTCTTAGTGAGTAGGGGAGAGACAATATTGGTGTTTCACATTGGTGATCAAGTATGAGTAGGATATCCATTTATAGTCAATATGTGTGGTAATGGATGGATCGATGCCCATTGATGATATGATGTTGTATTCATTAGGCAATGACATTGATAAACCTATGGTGGGGAGTGTCTTAAAGGTCATGGTTGAATGAACCTCATGTTTGAAGGGTCGATGTATACTAAGACATATAATTAGATGTTCTTAAGGACATTATTATGTTAGTGTGATGTTAGATTCACTGATATCTAGTTTCTCCAACATTACTAGGTTTCATTTTAGGATTTCAATTTTGGGTGGAGTGGGTGTGTCCACATCAGGCTTGAGGTGGTTCGGTGGGATTTGAGGGTGATTTTTGGGGCGACCCAGGATTTATTATGTGAATTAGAGGGTGAATCATAATTTTTCATGTGGCTCTTAGGCTGAACCTGTAACACAAGGAATGGGTCATGGGATGAACAAATCTACTCTAATGTTTCAAGGTGTGAACTAGAGATTTTTGATAAGGTTTAGGTGGTGAACATGAATGTTCATGTAATTTAGGTGGTGATTCATGTGATCAAATTTTAAGAAATGTTATATTGGGAAGGAAATTCTTGGGAAATTAAGGAAGGTGGGTTTAATGAATAAGTGAATAGGTGGGAAACTACATCTTGGTCCATTTGAGAAGTTTTAGAGCGGAAAGTAGATGTTTATTATGAAGAAATATTGATAAGTGATATTGGAAATTTTAGAATAATTCAGCCATAGGATGAATGAATGGTGTACTATTTGAGTCTATAAATTGAAAGTGTGGAACCATGTTAGGGGAATAATGTGGGATGAAGTTGGAATGTTAGTGCATAGCTGGATTATCATTTTTAATAGAAAATTCATGATGTGGGGATCACCATCCTTTAAAATCATCATTTTCGTGGGGAGACTTATAGTGAGGAGAACTATATTCCCAAACATTGATTGGTTGATGAAAATAAGGTGTGTCAATGTAAATGGTTTTTGTGGGAACCTTCTTAATATTGGATATAATACAAGGTGGGTGTTTCATATTTTTGGTGAATGTTGTGTTATGAGTTTCACAATAGAAGAATGGTTAGAATTTTGAGTGGTACAAGGTTGGTAGATGGAAAACTAATGACCATGATTAGTCAGGAGACATGGTTCACATAACACCAAGTATTCCCAAGGATGATGTGTTATATGGTTAAAAAATTGTAATTCTCCTTGGATTTGTTTCATTGCATTTTGGGAAAGATTTGGAATTTTGATTTGGTGGATTGCTTGTTTTTAGTTACAAGACTCAGAGTGATGATATAAATATTTCAACATCCCACAATGGAGTTTTGGGGTGTGTTTTATGATTTTGGGGATGTATGATGTTTTCTATGAGTGTTAGAGGATAAATGGAGTGTTCAGACTACAATGGTGAGTTATTTAAAGTCATTCATGTTTTGAAGTAGGAATATATTGCATGAAAAATTATGATGATGTTCTAGGGTTCCTACCTTAATAATTCACAATATTAAAATTTCTTTTTGGTTTTTTTGAAAAACTAATAGAGGTGGGTTTGAAAGTCCCTTGTTTTGGACATGTAATACATGCACAGAAGGATTGATGGTTGGACTGCCCCCTCCCCCTTTTCCCCTACAATTGAGGTTATTACAAATGCAATTTCATGGTGATATAAGGTAAAATAAACCTATGGTTCCCTCTTCTATCCTTTTTGATTTCATCATTAATTTTTTCTAAAATTATTTTATGGTTCTAGTGTTGATTCCATTGGAACATGGTGGAATCGACTAAAATGGGTGTTGATTTTATTGAGCTTTCATAGAGGACAACATGTGAATCTATTTTCACACCTTCAGATGTGGTTTCAATGTTGGTATGTATCCAGATGATTTTTACTCATGTTTTCTATGATTTTGGGAAAATTATATTAATTGATAGAGTATAATTAATAGGGATATTGTATATCCTAGATATGGAGGTACATCAGGAGTAGAAAACATCTCATTAATCATGACCTTGGTGAGAGGTAGATTCCCAATTAGTGTTAATTAATTTATTAAAGAATAAATTCAATTGACTAATTAATTATAAATTTATTATAATTATGTATGGGGGAATTATGGAATAATATATGTGTATAGGATTTGGTAGAGACTTGGTTGACATAGATGATACTCGACAGAGCATGGTGAGGGTTTAAATATATGTTCCTTGTATATGACCCCTATAATACTAAACCTTATATATTTAATGCATGAGTGGGCATTCCTGAATACTATATGGTGCGTGGGAATGGATTTTAATCCTACAGTACCCTCGGTAGATGAGATAGGATTACATTATGTCTCCTATTCTAGGACCATGTGCTCTATAGAAATAGAGTTTATTAGGATCACCTAAAGACTATGTATAAAAGGGATATGGTATTTGGTTGAGTTGAGAAGACAACTATGAGTGGTTTGAGGATATGAGATGATATATGGGGTGTCTTGGTTGGGTTCCTATGGTTATTAGGTGGGTGTGAGCATCTTGGGGGTGATTAAAATTTATTGGAACATCTATATGTCTTTTGAGTGACTAGGAAATCACTCTTGGGGTTGAAGCTGAGTATAGGCATGTTCTGGGGGTGAAAAGATTACTTTGGGACATAGTTTATGGGATGGAGAGGGGTTGCCTCTACATGACAGGATGAGAGATATCTTTTAGGAGATGTGATATAGGACCCAGGTTTGGGTCATGGGAATTATTTTAGAGATGAAATCTAGATGCAACTATGTCTTGGGAATGTTGTCTGCGGATGGTCCCTACATTGATGGCCCCGAACTATTTAGGACTTAGTGATATTGGACTTGACTTTGGGGGTCTGGTTTGGGATAAAAATTTAGTCTAAGAAGTCACTGTTAGTAGATAAGATTGAGATGATATTAATGATTAGAGACCATGAAGGGTCCAATGGTCCCAATGGGTGCCTTGATGTGAAATTTTAGACATGTTGTGTTGGTGGGACGAGCCTTGAGTGGCTAGTTCCCTAGGATCAGCTGGTGATATGTGTTATGTTATGTGGGTCATTCATGTGTTTTCTGACCATGTTAGACCTCTCACGATCCTACTAGGATAGTATGGTGTTCTTGGAGCTCTAAAATTTTTGTATTTATGGTTCTATAACACCCCATTTTTATAAATTAACTTTTTTCATAGTGTATATGACACCTAACACAGAGCACAAACGATCTATGATTATCAATGACTGTTATAAAATATCTATTAAATTGGATGGTATGAATAGTATTAAATAAATTATAAATTATATAAATTATTTCCTTAATAGATAAAAATTTATTGATCATTTATTCTGAAAAAGTAAATAAATTTATAATAAATAAAATTATTTGTCAAAAATATGTTTCCTTTAAAAATGTTTTTTTTTATTTTTGTGATAAAATATTATAATTAATTTATTAAAATTTTTGAAAATTTATTTTATAAAATTAAAATAATATTTTAAAACTTATTATAAAAAAATTACTGAAATTATGAGATTTTTCTAAAAAGTTTTATTTTATAGAGAATACTGAAAATTACCAAATTTTCAAATACAATAATTTATTTCCATTAAATAAAGTAATTTCAATGTTACAATGTATTTTTTATTAGAAATTTAAATTAAATATTAACCATTTCATTTTTAATAAATTTTTTTATGTTTAATCCTTATGTTTTATGATTTTGGTATATGATTATTTTTATGCTTAAAACGCTATTTTTTGTAAACAATTTATATATTCATAATGTATATCCATTCTACAGAATTAAAATAACCCCTAATAAATAATTATTTACTTTAAATTTAAGTATTATATATGTTTATATGAATTTAAATTTATAAAATTATTATTACAAGTCATATAGTTAATATAAGATCATTTAGTGCTGGAAAATGAATTTTCTTTCAAACCATTTTTTGACAAAGGTTGCAGGTTAAATATTAAATTTTTTTCTACCACATATGTGATTATAAATTCATAAAATTTATTTATTATTTTTAATTATAATAATTAATTTTAGTCAATAAGGTCAACTTATTTTTTTGTTAATAAGTAATAGTAAAAAATAGTAAAAGTGAGTAACCTTTGATGTAAATAAGAATATCATGCATAAAAAATGATTATTTTTAAATTTTTCGGATTTTTATATTCCATATAACAAATATAAAATATTATTTATCAATTCTTTAAGAAATATTTTTAACATTAACTTCCCATTATTGAATAGTTTATGGTATTTACAAAAATGTCACTCCCTCCCCGTTATAAAAGGGAACCACCTATGCTCTTCTTTACACACCTAATAATCCTTTATTCTCAAATAAATACTCAAATACCTTCCATAATTCCATAACATCATCCAATAGTCATTTTTTATTATAAATCCAATATATTGAGGATTTTGGCATAACCATATAGAGTTTGTCTGAAAATGATGACTCATTCTTAACTGAGCATATTTTTATTATTTTGTTTTTTATAACCATAAAATATTACGAAATCAGTATAATAGAAGAACATTAGTATCTATGATATAATTAGTAATTATAATGATAATTAGACCTATATATATCTCCTCTTATATCAAATGGGAAATGAAACCCTAATTCGTGTTTACAGAGGACGAATGCCTTGCGAACCAATGTAATTCGTTTTCTATCATTGCCTATCATGGATGTTCATTACTATGAATTTATTGTTGATATATTATATTACTAACTTATTATTCATTCTTTAAAATTAATATATCATATATATTCTTATATTAAAATCATTGTAATAATGACAATGTCATTTCTGTGTATGACGTATTACTGCCACATGAAACTAAATGATTTCTTTCCAATACCAAATCACATGGATAGTGTATGTATGAATATTAAAAGAAATAACATTATTCATATGATCTAATTATAATTTAAAAAATAAAAACTTACACTTATATTCTTTACATCATGATCATTCAAAAATTTAAATGTTACTCATGCGTGCGTACAACCCATCGTCTCATTGATTGCAACATAGTTAAATTTTTAAATATAATTCAGGTTTAGATTAAAAATTATACTTTCTATATAAAATTGATAATTATTTTTATATTGTTATATATATATGATCAATTAATAATATAATTGACTTTATTCAACTTACAAAAGTGATTTTGGACACATGATACCAATATCATCAAAACGTATGACTTGAAGCGGAATGATTAAGTAAATTAATATAGTATGATGATAAATAAAAAAAAATATTAAAATATTAAAAAAAAAATTAAGAAATAATGTTATTAACCAATGATAATTATTTGATAATTTAAGTAATTCACATGATGAATTGGGCTCAAGGTAACGGATCTCCCTAAACCACCATTTTCTTTGGGTTATGATTATTCTCTCTCTAACTCACCTTATATAATTATTTAATACTACAGAATTGTTATGTATTATATATATATATTTCTCTCATATATACCTAGAAAATTATCACATCCTTTTATTAGGTAATACATTATTTATGTTCATTTCTTAAAATCTTTCTTTAGGGAATTTTCAATGATTATGATATAAGGCCAGATTGTAGAGCCCGTTTTATTATATAAGTAATTATTATGCTTGTAACTTATGATTGATTTCATTATTTTGGAATAAATAATCATTATAATTTTATAATGGGTGAAACTATATATCTATCCAATCAATTGGGTAAATATTTAGTATCATGTGACATTATGTATTGGGTTAGGGAGTAAACCATATCAATTATAGGACATTGTCCACTTTGTAATAATGTATAGGATGTTTATACAATGTTTTGTGATTCTGAATCATTCCCTTTGTTACCAAGATATTATGATACTATGTTATTTAGGTTATTATTACATGTGATTACTCATGAGTATTCTCTGTTATGATATCATGTTGTACTTTTGACACACATGTTAGGATTTCATATCATGTTAATTGAATTAATAATATTTTAGATCACCACATTATTTCTACTCTCCCCCAATATATTCTATAATGTTCTATGAGCTCAAGTGGATATAAGAACTCATTATAGAGAATAAAATTAATATTTTATGTTTTAGTTTCCTTTTTAGGTGTAATAAACCTATTTTTTCAAAGACAGTTGGCCTCAAGATCATTGGAGTAGTACTTATTGGATATTTATATCTAAAATTTATTTAAAATTATTTGTATAATGTAAAGGTATATATAGGTTCAGTGTGATGTGGCCTCCCCAGGGTCTTTGGGGATAGGTTGATGTGATGATATGCCCTATTCCTCTAGGTATCATGTTGAGTACCATTCCAGATGTGGCTTGCGTCATTAAGCATTCCACAAGTGTCTTGGTTTAGTGTTGATGAATGAAGTTTTGACATATGATGAGTGATGGGTAGTTGTTATGTAAGGGTACGTATCCATGAGTGATAAGGAATGAATGACCACATCTAGATTAAGAGGGACAAGGATTATGGATTATATATTTTTTTGTCTTGATTAGGCTTGGGTAGAAGACTGCTAAGGGGATCGATCATGGTGTGGCATGAAACCTGATGGAAGGACATCCCTTGAGTAATAAGAGATGAGTCAAGGCTTATGGTTATATAGACATGACTAGTGTATGTGGGTGTTGGATTGAATTTTGGAACACCACCCAACCTGTTCATTTTTGTATGCTTCAATCATTCATGCAATGGTACGAAGAAATGAGTGGATTTCAGTATGATGTTGTAGTAACTTTTGTCGTGGTCGGGGTCGCATGGTTAGCCCCAAATGACTTAATTGGTGTGTATACCTCATCGAGTGTTGTGGAATCCTTGTAAGCACGAGACGAATTAGTGGTTATATTTATTTATGTTATTTTTTTTCTCATTCATAAACACAAATATATCATCATTTATATAGGGTTCATAGAGAGATCCTACTTGTTTTATGTGGTCACCTTGGAAGGGTATATCAATGAATGTGAAGACAATATATATTGATTTTAAGTTGAGCATAACAAGTGAATAGGATCAGGTTAGTGATTATAAAGGATATTAGGAAACTAGGATGAGGCTTGGGGATGGTAGTAAGTCCAGGCAGCATGAGTATAATTTTTAGTTTATTTTTTATTTGGGATGTCCAGGTTGAAATCAGTTATATTCTTTGTATAATAGTATCAATTTTTATTAAATATGATTACATAGTTTATTATACGTAATAGAATTTTTATGGATGTTTATTATTTTTAGTGATTTCGGGTATTTATATAACTCTAATTATATGGAATAGACTCCCCATTTTATGGATTAGTCCCTCCCCACTAATCAGTAACCTCTAACATATGGGGAGGCGTGCTTGTGTTCATGTTTTTCCTCAACTCAAATTTTGGTTTCAATCCATGGAATCACACTATAAAAACACCATATTATTTGTGAAATAATAAGAAAAATAAGTATTTAATAAATTACACTTACATAACATTATTAATAGGGGAAGAAGTTTTAAACAACTATTGTTCTATTGAGACTGAGAAATCTACTGAAGCGTGTTGAGAATAAGAGAAATGTTGGCATTCTAGTACACCAAAAATATTATAGTACATAATTTCTTAATTTTAGGTATATTAAATTGATGCATTCAAATATAGTGTGAGATATCCTAAACTAGTGAGAGGATATAATAGTCATAAGGACTGAATGCTATGAAATGTAGTCCAATGATCTTTTGGTGTTATGCTAGGATTCATAATTGGATGATATGTAATCAGGGTTTAAGTCTATTCATAGTGGTCTATACACTATAGGGTTTGATGTGATTCCTACCCATTGTAACTGCTTGTGATTATTACAGAGACCCATACATTTCATCTATAAATATTTAATCCTGTTATATTAATATTTATTACAAAAAATTATGGTGCACACCAGAACAAGAAAGGTTATGTGTCTTGGAAAACATAGATACATTAAAAACTAGTTTATAAAAGATCTAAATTATATACCACTTAGTTCATCATTACACCCACCAATCATAGATACATAAATATAAATATTTTCCTTATATCCTAAAGAAACGAAAACATAATTAATGGTATGATTAGATGCCTAATAAGGGTAAAATATGTAAATATCAATAATCACTTAATCCATGACATGATCATAAGGGGTATAACAATATGATCTTAACTTTTTATAATCATACCGAATAATTATTAGATCATAATCATGTTTCATGGCATAAATCATGGTTGTTGATAAGTAAGAAATCATAAATATATCGATTAATAAGAGTTATGAGATTATAAATTTTTTATAAAATCATATTATAAAATATTGAAATAAGAGTGGCATAATCATAATAATTTAAATCTTATGTCAATGCTACCATCCAAGAATTTTATAATAGGTTAGGCTTGGGATTACCACACATGTACCTACTATGTCTTGGCATAACCTCTTGGGTACCCTATTTTGAGCTTGGGTTAACATCTCCTGTACCCATGGAGCACATACAACATTAATAATTACCTAATGAACTATCAGGATATATAATTTCAGCCTCATCTATCATATATTCATAAATCAAGTTATATGTATGCCATAATATCATATAAATATTCATCATATCTAATCCCATAGATATAAAGTTTGTTTCATCAATGTTTTACAATCATAACCACAGACCATATATAAAAATAATAAATATATTATCATTGGATCATATACTCAATAAATCCTTTGTTACATCAAAATATTCTATTATAAATCAAAAATTCCTCTCGAATATCACTAGAATATTTCATCCAGATAATACCCTATTTTATATTTTAAATAACATGTTAAAATATAAAAAATCCCTAAATAATAAATAAGACATTTAAATTTAAAATAAGTAAGGAAATTATCGATGTATGATCCAAATAATTAATTTTTCATAATGGATGGATATTTTTTTCATGTAGCATTAGTTAAAACAAATATTCCTTTCACATTTTTTAAAATATTCAAGACTACTTAAGTTTAAAAATTACAAGAAGATTACATTAATAACATATTCCTAAATTTAAATAATAGTTATAATTAATTTAAAAATCATATACCAATATAATTTTTTTTAAAATATCTTTTGAAATAATAGATATGGAGGAAAATTTATTTTCAACCAAATTTAATAATAAAGTTGTTTTTCATTAATAATATTCTTTCAATATCTTGATTACATAATGTGAGGAAAAGGAAAATAAACAAGTGATATGAATAAATAACCAGTGGATAATAATATTAAATGTTTTTATTATTGAAATATCCTGTAATATTAATTAATTTAAGTTCAATCACAAATATTCTAGATTGAAATAAGATTGAAACCTTATTATTTTACATCATGATTGAATTTCCTAAATGGATTTCTAACCTTCAATATAATAATTTTAAATTTATCATAATTATATAATGTAATATTTTAGATACTTATAATATCATGTATGATCCACTTATATAATTTCAAAACTAGATTATTAATAATTACTTATTAATATCCTCATTTTCATGTGTTAACAAGATAATTCTTCATGAGAATTTTTGTTTGGTAGTAATGATCCTTCTAGTTGGTCATGGTACCACCATATCCCAAATTTTATTTTTGATATAAATATTAGATATTGTAATTATATACATATTTAGTGTAATCTATAAAATATAGATATGGAAAAATGAATTACATCGGTCATAGAGATGGTAGGGCTTCCAAACGCATGAACATTGTTTTAATTTTTTGAAGGATAAATAAAAAGAAAGATAAATAACAATTAAAAATTATGAACTAACTAATATATCATATATATCAAAAAAAAATTTAAAAATATATCATTATTACCATCCATTTAAAAAACAAAAAATAAATCACATCACTTAGAAAATGTGGTAGTCCACACATACGCACATGGGATGTTATCATATTATAACAGATGGGAAGAAGGTGGATTATAATAATTTAATTATAATAATTATTCAATAAATAAAATATACTGAATTGTCTATTTTATAATGGATATAATTGATTTATAGAAGGTATAAGAATAAATAAATTAAAAGAGCTTTGTTATGATGATTTCCACTTCTCTAAGAGAACCCATTTTGATCCTTTCATTACGTCCCTTAAAATCGTATTTTAAGTAGAATAGACCCAATAATTTAGGGATATGTATTTTTATAAGATGATTTTATATGGTTTGGTCACCAATATGGTTAAATGTGGAGTAAATAATAGAAATAAGGGGTGTCCATTTATAAGTAAGTGGATGGGAACTCTTGGAATCACCTAATGCATTAAATTAATAAAAATTAATTTTCATGGGAAATGGGCCGAGATTGATACATTTCAAATATAAGATTACTAATATTATAAATAGTATTATGAAATAAATTTTTTATAATTTTAAGTGATTTTTTAACCCTTATCTATTTGTTTTATCCACTCATTAACCATTTTGACAGTTACCACAATATAAATGCTGTTTTACTTTTTAATGGTTAACAATGTTATCATAAAAGGAAAATTGAATAATAAAACAATCATGGTTGATATTATAAAAAATATCTAATTCACATCGATAATGATATTATTTGAATGAATTTTAAATATTTTAATTAATTATTATTTTTTACTAAATATCATTATTGTCATTTTTGGAACTTTTCATTTAATTTTTGTTTGATAACAGAATGAAAAATATAATTTTGAATGTATAACTTCTACATATACCTAATATGTTATATCAATAAATAAATGTCATGGGACAAAATAATTCATCTAAATTGTATTACTTTTTTAAAAAAGAAACATCTTTTACATTATTTTTCGATTAAGTTAATAAATATTGTGGAAGTTTTGTGTAATCATTTAAGGTTATTATTTTAAAAAAATTAAAAAAAATTAAATATGATTGAAAAATTAATGTATCTTAAAATTAAACCTTTATATTAAAACTTATCCACTTTTTAACATTTTTGAAAATAATTAGAGATATTAATGTCAACTGAGTGACATTTTATATTTGTTATTTTCTTGCAATAATATAAAGGCCATAATCAATGAAAAATTGAACATAATAGAAATATATTAATAAATTGAATATACGTATCATAAATCCAGTCATCCAATATGACAAATAAAAGTTTTCATGAAATTTTGAAACCTTATCCCTATGTTTGAACACTATTTGACTTGTTTTACCCCTCTCAGGTGAGAAATATATACCAACATTACTATTAATAATCACCATAAGTAACGATAAACAATTTACCCAATTTTATCATGTTAATTCCAAATATGGAATAAATTTTTATATTTTCAATTCATATAATTTTTAAAATATAATTTAAAATTAATGTTTTAAGACGTGACGAAAATGATTTTTCTATAAATTTTTTTTACTCAAGTATAAAATTTTTTTATACCGAAATAAAAAATAAAATTATTTCTAATAACCCTAATTAGATTATTCATAATATATATTAACTAATGTTTCTCCTAAAAAATAAAAACAAAATATAACTTTTTACATTTTTTATATGATAATACAATGAAAATAAGAATTTTTCATTATTCATCGAAAAATTGATATTTTAAGAAAATTACCAACAAAATCACAATAAGATAATTATATCATGATAATTTTAGAAATTATTTTTATTTTATCAAAAATAATTAAAAAATTAGAATAAATTATAATATTATATCATCTTAGAAATAAATAAAATTCATTTTTGGGAAAAATGTATTTTTAATCACATATTGATTTTTATAAATATTTACAACTTACATATCACTATATTTTCATTATAAAAAACAATTATAAAATAATATTTTTAAAACAAGTTTCTTCTTATTGATTCCACTAATTTGATTTCTAGATTATATTGGTATGATGTATTATGGTTCATTTAGACTAGGGGCCACATGTTTGACAAGATATTGAAGAGATTAAATTTATTTAAAAATAAATATAATATATAATAATAGGATGTAAAATTCTACCCCCCCCCTAAAATTAATTTATCGCTATAAATTATATCACTCCAATAAAATTGAGTATATATATGTTTCACCACATCCTTATGTTCCCGTGTAGCTTCTATAAATTTCTAATTCCACTATAGAACATTAACCAGATGATTAGTCTTGTTCTATAGATCTTTATCACTATGAACAAATATTTATACACATTTGAATTAACAGCGAAGATCATTCTCTAGTAGTAAAACCAATTAGCTTAGTACACATGATGAATCAGGTATGTACTTCAATGGGAGAGATATGTGGAACACATTGTGAACTTGATATTATATTGATGGAAGAGTCAAATAATAAGCTACATCCATACATGATCATAAAAATACAAGGGGAACAAATACATAGGGCCCATTTTTACCTTCGTTTGGAATCTCATAACTTTACTCCATAGAGAAATTCATAGCAATACCATCTCACCTACCTGAAATTACATATTTCATAAAAAATGTCATCATAACTTTTCTATCAACATTGAGCTTCCTTGATGTAATGACTAAAGGATATAACATTGTCTATCATTTATTTAGATAGATAATGTACTAATATATTTAATTGTCTATCTTAATCACAAAATTTTAGAGTTCTACACTTATTTTCATAGATTGATTCATAAGGATCCATCTGAATACTCAGGTGAAGGCCTTATTGTTATAAAAATATACTAGAGGTGGTTATTAAAACCAACCACATTAAAATAAATAATTAAATATTTCTACATATAATGGTTATCATAGACAAGCCATATTTCAATGGATGATAAGTAGTACTGAAACACAACATTGAATTTGTTACCTGCTAATTATTTTTATAGAACATCAAGGTAATCATAAAATCCCAATAAAATATAATGGAATATTGTAATAAATTTCCCGTTTCCACTTACTTAATGTATTTTCATTAAATAAAATTATGATATATATCTTCTTTGTTAGTAGTAACACCTAGAAAATTTAGAATACAATGCTCGATAACTTTCTTAAGACCCAACATCAAGAATTGAGTGAGCTATGATATAATATTAAAATATTATTAATTAATGTGATAATAATTATTTTTTACATTGGATTGAAGGTGCTGAACAGGGTTAAACACATTATAAAAATATTTAATTTATTTATTAATAATAAATATGTACCCAATTTTTATTAAAATAAATTTTATACATCAAAAATATGATTTATTCTAAAAATGTTTTTATTTCATTTTGTGGTTGGAAATTATAATTGCATTATAAAATTTTAAGAAATTTTTTTCCTATAAAATTTAAATCCATTTTAAATAATAATATCAAAAACAACTTATGGTGAAATTTTGGGATTTTTTTGAAATGATTGATTTTTCAATGAATAATGAAAATAAATATTTTTCAAATCAAGTAATTTAAAAGCTCTACTATATTTTTTATTTGGTATTAAAGTGAAATATCATCCATTTCATTTATAATAATAAAATTTGAATAAATAATTTTCATTACTTTATATAATTTTTCTAATATGCGTAAAAAGAATTTATCTAAATGTAGTTTTTTGTTGCATTTTGGTCATATTATTAAAATTAATTTTCACCACTTATAGAAAAATAAACTTGAATATCGATACCATATTTTGAATTAGGATATTCATTTTTGATAAATTGGTAACTTTTCTTTTTTATCCTTCTGTATAATAATTGTTGTCAAATTTATCACATTTGTAAAAGGTTAATCGATTAATTAATGTTATAAATAATGTGATAAGGAATTAAATTCGTCCCAAAACTTTACTTAGTTTCTTTATATGAATATATTTCATCCATAGTCATTTAAAATTCAAAAATATGAACCTGAAAATTTTTATGTGAAAGATAATGTCAATGATGTCACTTTATTTATTATAATATCTATAAATTTCTATGTCATAGATAAAAAAAGTTATGTTCAGTTATAATTTCTTATTTTATATTCGAAATAATTTTTTTATGTTTACGTATTGTAAATTTTTAGTTATTTAGTAATTTTACTAAGTTCTTCTACAATTCTTACATAGTGTCAGCGTAAGTAGTAGAAAAAATAAAGTAAACTATAATAATAACTCTAGAATTTATTTTTTTAATTATTTATAGTTTCATAATAATTTTAAATATAAATATAACATATTAGTTATATTTTAGTGGATATTATTTTAATTTGTTTTTTCATGTTTTTTTGATGTTAAATTAATTGAATAGTTCCAAAAATGTAATTAATGATATTTAATAAAAAATAATATTTCACTAAATCATTTAAATTTAACAATAAATGTATTCATCCTAATGAAATATATATAGTTTAATACGTAAACCATGGTTTTTTTATTTTTTTATTTTACCTCTTATGGTAACATACTTTTACCTGAAATTGTAGAAATCATTAATATTATAAAAATTTTCCAAATGATTAAACGAGGTTAAAACTAAAATATAAGGGTGAGTAAATAATTAAATCCTATAAAAATTCCATTTTATTATATTGTATATAATGATATTAATATTATCATTTAATTATTTCAATTTGATTCTATTTTCATATTAAAAATAATATATATAAATTTATAATTTTAATGAATTTCAAGATTTCCCCTCCCATCTCCTATAAAATGACACTCCTTCTATATTCTATTTACACCACAATCAGTAACATATACCATCCATGACCTACCATTATACCTTTCTAAATTTCTTGAAAACATATTAGAGATTTTGGTATTACCAAAATACTATCCATTGAAAGATTAAGGTGTAATCTAAAAGTAGTTTCTCAACAAAGAGGTATAATTCTTAAAGGATCATTGTCAATTTTACATCATCTTATAACACCTCTAAATACATTTTATCCATTAAAAAATAATAATTATTGAATTATAAATATATTTATATTTTATTATTATTATTATTAATCCATTTTCCACCTATTTTCCATCCTATAGAACGTAAAAACACCGATCGTGCATACGTACAACTTACTCTCTCTATATAGCAGTGTAATTCATTTCTCATCACCATTTTAAAAGGGTGGTTATAAAGATAGAAATAATTTTTATATATTATATTTCTAATATAATTATTGATTTAGAATGATAACTTCATATCTACCTTCTACCTTACAGTCATTTGTAAAATGATAATGTTGCTTGTGTGCACATATGGACTACCTCCTCCATAAAGTGATGTGAAAAGTTTTGGATTTACATGTTAAATGAATGGTAATAATGATAGATTTAATTAATATAAATGACATAAATGATATAATAATTATTCTTTAAATAATAATAATAATTTATATTTATTTATTTTCATCCATTAGAAAGTGAAAATAATGGTCATGTGTATATATAGCCTACCATCTCAATGAATAGTGTAATTCGTTTTTCTATATCTATCTTTTATGTATCTCACTAAATATATATTTATTTAATATATATATATATATATAATTTAAATCATGAATATAATTTTTTATATTATGAAATCCTGATATATAAGTAAGGATTGAAACTACCAAATCTAAACATACATGAAAACTGAATAAGACCAAAACAATAATGATAATAATATAATAAGTATCATATCAAGGGGTATTTTACTTAGATTGGTGATGTCATATTGATCATAATTTCTGTGAAGTAAAACATGGTAGACCACTTGAATAAATCCCTAACTTAGCAGAAACATGACTATAATTCGAGGTCAAGTGGACTAAAGGTCATAAAATTTTGTCTCTAGTCAAATTATGAGTTTGTTGGATTTGGTGTCCAAAGAGAAACTATTTTTACTCAAATTACAGAAATATTCTAATTATTTAATACTTATAAAACAAATTATTACATTTTTATTTGTTCTACGTTACTCTTATGTAATAATGTCTTATAGTATAGATCATAATGATAAGTTCATACCATTTACGCACTATGATGAGAACCATGATATTATTTGATGATATTATGAAATAATTTTTTGTTTTTGGATAAAAGGCTATGATGTTACATATAATACACAGTCTATCAATTTCATGTACTGAAAATAATAAGTGGCTTCTTCTCATGCCATTGGAACATCATAATTTCCAAGACGGGAGATTATATGAACAAACCCACTATTATAAATTCCACTTGTTTTGGGGTCATCAGATATTCCTATCTAAGAATGTGTGTGATAGTTCTTATACATTATGATTATTATTAATGGATTTTAGAAATCTTGTAATTATTCGTATTTCGTAACCAATGACGATAACTCTTTATGGGGAAGTTGGATATGGTGGGTGCACCAAGAGTGACATGTCACTAATGAATAAGTCGAGGAAGGATTTTTTTCCCTTCCTTAATTATGGATGCTTATTTCTCAGACCATTGATTAGAGTAAAACCATAATAGTATATTCTATGGGCATGGTGTATCAATATTTTTATTCCAGATATTCAATGAATTAGATATCGATCAAATAGGATTGTGACCTGGATGTGACCCCTTCTTGATGAGATTTAGTGATATTGGGATTATATTAATCAATGAACATTCATATGTAGTTGTACATGTTAGGACATAAAGTTATATATCATGGGTTCTTTAACTAATTTCTAAACAATAATAATAAACTTTATATAAACCCGCCTAATTCCAATAAGAACAATTCCTATACTCTCGTACTCTATGAGATTCTATTGATCTTGATTAATTTCTACATGAGTTTAATTGAGGGAATACATATTTTTTCCATGTATGAAGAATAATTTAATTCATGTTGTATTGATATCATAAGTCAAATAAAAATTTATTCACCTACATGTGGATAAAATATTTATTATATTTATTTATTATTTTAATTAATATTTATTTGAATGATTGTGAATAAAATCTTTATTTAGGAATAAAAAATATATTTGGTGATTAAATAAAATATGGAGGAGTACAAATGGACTATGACAAATTCCAAGGACAAATATTCATTAACTTGATAATTAAATAATATTTGTTATTGTGAAATTTGAAATGTGCCCCAAAATATTAATAATATAATTATTATGCGATATGGGATTTATTAAAGGCAATAAATGTTATTTAATGGCTAGAATGAAATTAAATAATATTTGAATTCAAAAACAAACTCTATAAATAAGAAGTTATATATATTTTTTATATTATCAAAAAAATTTAAATAGATAATTGTTTCATACCATGAATGTTATCTCAACTACTCCTTCTCTCTCCCTCTCACGAATTAGAAGTTCAAGAGATATTTCATTATGATCTAAAGACAAGAGATCACGAATGAACAACATACGACATTTGACTCAACATTCTAGCACCCAGAGAATGAGTGGTGTTTCTCAGAGATCATATTGGAACATGTAGACCACCACTAGAGGGATTTTATCCATATATCCTCACTGTGCAATGAAAGTACTCTGAAAGTGTCTTTTCAAATGATCAAAAATTTATCAGCAATGAAATTTAACGAGCCCATGTATCTATTTATTCAAATATTAAATAAAATATATATAAATTTTAAATGAAAGGTAATATATATTGATTTTGGGAAATGATTATTAAATGAAATTATAATATATCACTCACCATCGCAGGCTTCCAGTTTTCTTGTAACCAACCACTTCTTAGTGGCATTCTACTAAAAAACATTGAGTAGTTAAGAAGAGGCATGTGAATTGTTTGTGATATCGAGATATAAAGTTCTTTGAGAAATTATAGATTAAAAAATGGTATTAATGGGTTGGACCATTTGGATGAACATCCTTATGGTTCTCAGGATTCACTCTAATTAATCACTATTACACCTTGAAACATAATATTTATTTCATTGAAATAAATTTTAAGTATTCAAATGTTTTTTACACATAACATCGACTATAAATGAAAAATAAAATAATATAGCCTTCATAAGCTAGTCACTATATCAGTGGGTATCAATCGGATTAACTATATAATGATATATATATATATATAAATACATTCCTTGATATAAATGTATTTATTAATTCAAAATAAATAGTCATTAAATTCTATAAAAATCCTTTCATTATTAAAAATCCTACTTTTATAATGAAATGTATTTTTACAATTGTGAAGATTTTTTATATAAAAAATTTATTGATAAATATGGAAAATTTAATTTTAATGAAATTTAATAATAATTTATGAATAATCATATATACATTAGTTATATAATCATTATGAATGAAGATACGACCATTTGAGGGTAAAAAATAATTTTCCAAAAAACTGTTTTTATGTGTGAAATGTTTATTTATAATAATAAATTAAATAAATAACTATTTATTAAATATTTTGATTAAATTTAAAGAATAAATATTCACTAAAATATGTTAACATTCATATTATTCTTTTTATTAGGAATCCAATGAAAATTAATTTGATTTCATGCATAAAATTGATTTTTTAAAAAATTGGGGTTTTTTGTTTTTAACAAAATAATATTAGATTTTATTTCTTAAAATAATAATAATTACATTTGATAAAAATTATATCATATTTGGAAAAATAATTTCAAAAAAAATTAGTTGTTACTCATTTATTTTTCTTCAAAATGAATAAAAAAACTAGTAAAAAATTGTTACCACAGTTACAGTTGAAACGGTTTACTGAGTGCTTCAACTAAGAGATAAGGGTACAAATACCACATAAAATTTGATAAATCATAATTTTTTAGTAAATTTAGAACTTTTATTATCATAAATTTAAATTATTGTTTTTTCACATTCACATGGAAGTGACCTAATATTATTTAAATCTTTTAAGCAATTCGTTGAGGGTCCATCCCCTCAATTATAAAAGGGAACCTCTTAACCTCCCTTATTCATATAATTTAATCCTTATATATAATATAAGTCCAATGGAAAAACCTATATATCATCCATAAATTAATTCTTGTTATTTTTTATTACCCTAATATCATCCTAAAGAGGATTAAGTTTTAAGCCAAAGGAGGTGTCTCGTAGAAGAGTTAATTGTCTGTACTGACCCATTAAATGTTTTTCTCACCTCTAAATTCCTATAAATTTATTGAATGAATTACAAAATTTTAACTCTATGATAATAAATATAATTATATTTTATTATTTTTATGTCACTTATATTTTATTCTTCCCTACCATCAAATTAAAAATGAAAATTATCACTCATGCGTATGTGTGGACTACCACTTCTACATAGCAATGTGATTCAGTTTCTATCAACATCACTCATCGTTGGATATTATGATGTATTTAATGATTATATATTATATTTATGACATAATTATTCTTATATAATTATAATATATTATCTACATTTTATCACTCCAAAATTTTGGAAAATGATATCATCATTGTGCGTATAGGTGTACTACTACCTGAACGCAATGTTGTGATTCATTTATTCATTTCTAATTTACATGGCTGGTAATAATGATATATTTTGTTAATATAAAAGATTTTTATTATGAAATAATTATTATTAATATATTATTTTTTATTTACCTTTCATTCATTCCATCTATCATAAAGTGGAAATGTAACTCATTTCTATGTATGGACTACCTTCTCCACCAAGTGATTTAATTCATTTATCATCTCAAATTATTATAAATGGTTATAAAATATTATATAATTATAATATATAACACATAATAAATTATTATGATAATTTATATGATGGAACCATGATCACCATGTAAGGACCATAGCATCTAATCCCAAACATACCTATAAATGAAGTAGTTGACATAAAAAATGTCGACAATAATGAAATGTTGTAAAGGAAAGAGTGAAAATATGTTATAAGTAAACCATATATTGTACTATAATAATTAACATAAATTTTTAATTTAATAATAATAAATTTAAGTTTATTATACATGAGGAAATAAGGGTTATGAAATATGTCAGACTTGAGGTAAGACATTTTTATTATGATCACATTTTATTTCGAGATTATTTAGTTTTGGATTTACATTGGGAAAATTATTTGATATTAATATATTAAAAACCATATATTTTCTTCTATTATAGATTTTTTATGCTTTAAATGGTTATTTTTCATTACTTCTCTTCTTGAATCATGAACCAACAAGTCACATGTAAGGGTTTCTTATCTCACTCTTATTTCTACGATAAATCTTCCATATTCACCACCAAATTATATTTTTATTTTATATAATACCACATTGAAATTTTATATAACTAATATCTTTATATTCATGGTATTTAATGTTTTGTTTGATGTTATTTCATTTATGGCAGTAATGATTCAAAAGATACCAAAGTGGTAAGGGTTTTATGTTACAATGTCACATTTTATCAGAAATTTTTTTATTAAGATTTCATTGATGAAATTTTATGATATATATCTAAAAAATATTAAAACATTTTTTTTCCTTGGGTTATTTCAAGAAATGACATGTTTTATTTTCATTTTTCAATATATAAATACGTAAAATTTTGAATGAATGTTTTTTTAAAAAATTGATATTGTTTATTTATTTGATTAAGGATATTTTTTTACCATGAAAATATTTGTTTTATAGTGATTTCAAGATTCAATTCACTATTATATAATTATTTATTAAATTAATTTTAATCCATATTTTAAATTTTTTGTAAAAAAATAAAATAAATCTAATGGTTGTTTTCTGTATAATGTACTTTTTACAAAGTTGTGAATAGAATATTTTTTTAATATTTACCTCATGAATGTATTTCTACACCATAATGACTATTATTTTCATTGAATGTTCTATTACAAGTTTTATAGTTATTTTTGAATAAAAAATATTTCTAATTATTCAAAAAAATAGATTTTCAATAACTGTTTTTCAAATGAAATGGTTTTTTATCATGAAATGTTTTAGTGATATTTTAATGGTATTTTCATATATAACAACGTACTTTATGGTTACATATGATTAACTAATGGTATGATAAAATTATAACATCGATATTTTATTTCTCTATGGTTATTAATTATGATTTGGAAATCGTGATGAAACCTAATATCTTTTATATTAGTTTTGTTTTAATGAAATGGTAAATGTTTTCACGTTCTTGTAGAATATATAAAAATAGGATATGATTACGTGATGGCTAGATCCCTAATAGTAAATTGGATAATTCTTCATATTTATAATCTCAAATGGTACCTAGGAGATTATCCCAATATTATAAAAGTGTTCATAGGAGATTAGCCCAATCTCAAAAGAGGGTACACAAGAGGTTATCCCAATCCCAAAGAGAGTACACTGGTGGTTAGTCTAATCAAAATCTATGATGAATAAATTGATATATTCCCTAGAAAAATGGATTATATGATTATTATTACACAATAATTTAATCCACTCTCATATGACATGTTTTTATTCTATAGTTATATTCTCATGTCTCTTGATTTTTTATTATCATAAGATTCACATCTTAAAAACATCCAATGTATTATTCCATTATTAGTATTTATAATCCAAGAATTTTTTGGCATGATTTTATAATGATGTGATCATGATATCATACCCTTATTATTATCTTATATTCTCTTATTATATTTAATTGATATCTCTAATGTTCACATATACAGTGAAACTGATCTAACCCTTTCTAAGGTTTTTTACCATAGGTTATTATGATAGGTTTTATGTACTGTATGAATAACAAGTGTACTATATGAGAAGAATTTGTGGGTGAATTTGATGATACTTTTTAAAATAATTTTTTCATATATTTTTTATCCAAATATAATAAAAATTCATGTTCCTCAATAATATATTATTGTGAAATATACTGGATATTCATCTAAAATAAAGTAATATTTATGTATGTTGTGCTTTGGAAAGCTCAATTGGTATTATATGACCATTTAGTTATTTTTAGTGTATAGGATTACAGAAAATTTGTGAAAATCCTAGGGATAATACAAAGTATATTCAAACATCATAATATATGGTAAGGAAAGAAGTGTGGGTTTTAATGAAAATACATGCATTTATCGATACTGGAAAAAGGATATGGTTGTAGCATAGGGGAATATAGGGGTAAAAACATTAAAATCTTTGAATTGGGTATTAACTAAATCTTCATTAGTGAAAAATTAATGGAACTATGATGGATACCAAGATAGACACACTAGGGGATATTATTGGGTTTTGTCATGAACCAAGACGCACTAGTGCAGAAATAGTTTTTTACGTCACCGTTTTTTACGTCGGTTATATATAACCGACGTAAAAAATGCGGCGAGTAGATTTTTCACGTCGGTTATTTTAATAACCGACGTTAAAAATGGAGCCTGTTGGGTTTTTACGTCGGTTATCTTAAAACAGAGGTAAAAAACCAATGCGCGGGGGTTTTTTACGTCGGTTATTTGGTAACCTACGTAAAAAACCCGATATCGACGCGTTTTTTACATCGGTTATCAAATTACCGACGTAAAAAACCCCCGGGGATTTGGTTTTTTACGTCGGTTATATAATAACCGACGTAAAATATGCGTCGATATCGGGTTTTTTATGTCCGTTACCAAATAACCGACGTAAAAAACATGTATATATCAGGGTTTTTTACGTCGGTTATTTGGAAACCGACGTAAAAAACCCCCCGCGCATTGGTTTTTTAGGTCGGTTATATGATAACCAACGTAAAAAACCAATGCGCCGGGGTTTTTTTTACGTCGGTTATAATATAACAGACGTAAAAAACCAAGGCGCGGGGGTTTTTTACATCGGTTTTAGGATAACCGACGTAAAAAAACTCAAAAATAGTTTATAACGCCAGTTATATAATAACCGACGTTATAAAACATTTAAAAAAATTAAAGCCCGTGTTCTGTCATTTACAATTTTTCGATTGACAGTCGCCGGCTCATCTCTCTCTCACGCGGTAAACCCTAATCGGCTCGTCGATCTCCTGCATTAAACTTGTTTTGGCTTCATTGTTAATCTTCTTCACTCCTCTCGGATCTATCATCTCAACTCGCGACATTCAAGTAAGCCTTCCACGAAGTTATTTCCTTCATTTTTGTTTCGATTATTGATGTGCTTTTCGTTCGTTTTTGAATCTCGTGGAATTTTTTGTCATTGCAAATGGTTATTATGTCTATTCAACTCGCAACATTAAACTCGCAACATTCAACTCACAATATTATTGGTATTACATATATATAGTTCGACATATACTTTTTTTTACATTACCATGATATTAACATTACTTTTTCTAAAGAAATATTAATCCTTAGATTATATATCGGATAAAAAGGTTATTGAAATTCTAATATATAATCAGAATGATCAGATAATATGACAATATTATTAAACATAAAACATATGGTCTATATTCATATTTCTAACATGACACTTACGATGTATAGCTATTTGGTGTTGGGTACTTATGAAAACTACTACTACTTTCAAAAAGTGTTGAGTACTTTAGATCATAATGATTGAACAACAAGAATGAATAACACATGTTATATGCTCCATTAGGTATTCCTATATTTTAACATGTTTATTAGTATATTGGCATGAGATTATTATAAATGTGTATCATCTGATCATATTCACATATTCCAGATAAAAATCATTTTGTTTATGTTTTATTGATGTATATTTTATTTGGAGAATCATTAGGCGTCATGGTTTTCATTGATTCAATGATATTTTAAACTGTTACATCTAACTATATTTTGTTTTAAAAATAATAATCAAGCATATTTTTTTAAATACCTATAGATTTGTTTTATATTTTAAATTGTTTTACATTAAAATTATGATTTTTTTCATATAAAAATGTATTTGTTTTATCCTAAAAATATATATTTTTTGTTGATATTTGTTATAGGTGATAATGAGTCGAAGTTGGATTACGGCACATCGAATGAGAAATGAATTTGAGGAAGGTGTTGATGCCTTTTTGGAATTTGCAAAACGAAATGTTCCAAGTAGTGACATTTTTTTTTGTCCATGCCTGAAATGTTTGAATACGAAGAAGTTGAAAAGTATAGAGATAAAAGATCATCTGATATGTCATGGTTTTAATCCGAGTTACATCCCTTGGATTTGGCATGGTGAAACTGGACGGAATGTCACTGATGATGATGATTCGCAAGATGGTAACTCCGATGGAATTGAAGAAATGATTCGCGATATTGTAGCAGAACAAATTGAGATAGAACCGACAGTTGCAAGTCTATATGGTGATGCTGAAAAACCATTATATCCCGGTTGTACAGATTTTACGGTTCTGTCGGCGGTGTTAAGATTGATTAACCTGAAGGCGATGCATGGATGGAGTGACAGAAGTTTTACAGAGCTGCTACAATTGATGAAAGACATTCTTCCAAAAGATAACGATCTTCCAGATTCACATTACAAAGCCAAGAAAATATTATGCCCGATGGGATTGGGATACAAGAAAATACATTCCTGTCCGAATGATTGCATTATATATAGGAAGGAATATGAATTTCTGTCAGAGTGTCCAAAATTTCGGACATCACGGTATAAGGTGAAAGAAAAATCACAGGGTGATGTAGAGATTACAAAGCTCCCTTCAAAGGTATTTTGGTATCATCCTATAATTAATCTTTTCAAACTTTTATTTGATAATTCACATGATGCAAAAAGGTTAAGATGGAATGCTAAAGAGCGGGTATGTGATGGAAAAATACGTCATCCAGCTGATTGTCCACAATGGAAGAAAATTGATGCGCAGTATTCTACATTTAGAAATGAAATAAGAAATCTCAGACTAGGGTTGTGCACAGATGGAATGAATCCATACCGAAAACTCAGTAGCACACATAGTTCATGGCCTGTTTTATTGGTAATTTACAACCTCTCTCCTGAAGTTTGTATGAAGCGCAAATATGTCATGTTGAGTACAATGATCTCTGGTCCAAAGCAACCCGGTAATGATATTGATGTTTACTTGTCACCGTTGATTGATGATTTGAAACTGTTATGGACTGATGGTATTAGGGTGTATGATTCTTATAAAATGGAATATTTTCAACTGCATGCAGTGCTTCTATTCAGTATAAATGACTTCCCAGCGTATGGAAATTTGTCTGGATACAGTGTTAAAGGGCATAAAGCATGTCCATTTTGCGAACAACAGACGTCCTTTTGTCAATTGCATCATGGGAGGAAAACAGTGTACATGGGTCATTGAAAGTTTTTGCCTATGGAACACCCTTATAGAAGACTAAAAAAGGCATTTAATGTCTCACAAGAATTTGATACTTGTCCAAAACCTTTATCCCCTGATCTGTATTTTGAGAGGGTGAAAAACCTTGACGTGACATTGGGAAAGACACAGAAATCTGGTAATGATAGACATATTTGGAAGAAAAGGTCAATTTTTTTTGAGCTACCATATTGGAGTTATCATGAAGTTAAACATAATATTGATGTCATGCACGTGGAGAAGAATATCTGTGATTCATTGATTGGAACATTGTTAGATATTAAAGGAAAGACTAAAGATGGGTTGAATGCAAGATTAGACATACTATCAATGGGAATACGTTTGGAGTTAGCTCCCACTCCTAAAGGAAGATGAACATTTCTTCACCCGGCTTGTCATACATTATCGAAGAGGGAGAAAATTATCTTCTGTCAGTGTCTTCATGATACCAAAGTGCCTCAAGGTTATTCTTCTAATGTAAAAATTTTTGTCTCATTGAAGGAATTGAAGTTGTTAGGTATGAAATCACATGATTGTCACGTCATGATGCAACAAATTCTACCAATTGCATTGCGTGGAATATTGCCCATTCGTCTCAGAAAGACTGTAATGCAGTTGTGTTATTTTTTCAATTCAATTTGTAACAAGGCGATTGATGTGAATGCTTTGAACATTTTGGAAAAGGATGCAATTTTTATACTTTTTCAATTGGAAATGTATTTTCCTCCAACTTTTTTTGATATAATGGTGCATTTAATGATTCATATGGTTCGAGAAATAAAGCTTTGTGGACCTGTATATCTACGTTGGATGTATCATTTTGAAAGGTATATGAAAATATTATAGGGGTATGTTCATAATATATATCGACCAGAATCCTCCATTATTGAAAAGTATATTTCTGAGGAGGTAGAAAAGTTTTGTACGAGCTACTTGGCTCCGGCGCAACACATAGGTTTGCCTCCATCTCGCCATGAACGAGTTAATAATGAGGGAAAGGGGATTCGCGGCTTGAAAGTCAAATCATTGTCAGCTGAACAGATGAAGAAGTTAGAATCATACATCTTGAATAACATAGCTGATGCTCAACCATATATCACATTGCATATTAATTATTTGAAACAATTTCATCCAAAGAAGATTGAAATGTGGATTTTGAATGAGCACAACAAAACTTTTTTTTCATGGATTAAAATGACTTTGCTTGGTAGATCAGATGTATCAGAGACATTAAAATGGATAGTGGGTGGTCCATGTTTAAATGTGATAACATGGTCTGGTTATGACATTAATGGTTATACATTTCATACAAAAGCTCAGGACAACAGAAGTGCAGTTCAGAATAGTGGTGTATTGGTGTTTGCAGAAGAAATGCATTTTTCGAGTGCTAAGGACAAAAACCCAATTTCTGAATCAAATGCATAATATGGAGTGATTGAAGACATATGGGAGGTTGATTACATTAAAATTAAAGTTCCCGTTTTTAACTGTAAATGGTTTAACGGTTACAACAGTGCCAGACACGATGAATTTGGAATGACACTTGTTAATCTGAATAGATTGGAAGATAAAACTGACTCTTTTATAATGGCAACACATGCAAAACAAATTTTTTATGTAGTAGATCAATCAGATATGCAGTGGGATGTTGTTTTACAAGGGAAAAAACAATATGTTGGTGAGGATGAACTTGATGAATATGCTGATTTATTAGAGATCCCTACTTCAATGGAAATATTAACAGAATATAATGAAGATCATGTTGAAGACATAGTTTGTGCCATAAGGAACGATCACGACGATGGAATTTGGGAAAACAATCCATCTGTACATTCCTAAAATTACAGGTAACATATGTTTATTTCTTGTTTACATTTATTTTTTCCATAAATGTTAGATATTGTAAGTTTTTTATTTATTAAAACATGTTTTAAAATAAAATAAGTATATGTTTTTGTTTGTTTTATGTTTGTTTAGTTTATTTTATCATGTTTATAACCATCACATGAATTTTAAAATTCTTATTTTTGTTCACTGACAATTACTTTACCATGTTTACAATGTTTAACAGGTTTACCATTTTTACCATTTTTACCATCTTGACCATCTTGACCATCTTTTCCATCTTTACCATTGTTTAACATGCTTACCATATTACCAATGTTTACTATTATGTAACTTAGTACTCTTTTCTTTTATCTGATTACAATAGTATCAAATTTTTTGAATTTGTATATTTTTTCACTGACAATTACTTTACCATGTTTACAATGTTTACCAGGTTTACCATTTTTTCCATTTTTTACCATGTTGACCATCTTGACCATCTTGAACATCTTTGACATCTTTACCATTGTTTAACATGTTTACCATATTACCAATGTTTACTATTTTGTAACGTAGTATAGTTTTCTATTTTCTGATTACAGTAGTATTAAAATATTTGCATTTGTATATTTTTGAACTGACGTTTGTTTTTTTGATTTGAAGGATAATGACAGATCATTCATATGATCAACCACATGATTCTGGAGAGGAGCATATTGCTGGTCATACCTCTGGGGATGAACATTAACATGCTTCTATTACGACAAAGAGTTCAAAGGTTGGTAAACGTGGGTGCACACATTTACCAAAATTATCACTTGCCCGTACGCATGATCAGAGGATAGTAGATGAGTTTGATGGTGATGATATTCCTAGAGGTCTGAATGCCAAAGATTTTAAAAGTTTTTTTTCAACTCAGGCTAAGACCAAAGTAATCATTCTGTATGATGATTGGACAGGTGTGGATAAATAGATTATCTCTCAGTTATGGGAGACGATTTTGGTAAGATCTTTTGTCATTGTTTGACCATTATTTTAATGTTTCTAGTATATATAATATGTTTAACCTCTTCTTTATCAGATGACATTTGATATTCCTGACACTGGAGGAGTCAGGAAGAAATGTTTATCCTTGGCTTCCAGGAGATGGAGGGATTTCAAATCAACCCTCTCATCTGATTTCATTTATGGTCATAGGAGTCATGACAATCCATGTCGTATATATCCTTTTATAGATGAAGACACATGGAGACAATTTTTTGAAAGTAGAAAAAAAGTGTCATTTATGGTAAGGACAATTCAATCTTTTATAAACATTCTTATATAAATGATTTTATTAATGTTATGTTAATGATTTCTTATTCTTAAATTACAGGAACCTAGGAAAGCTCATTAGGAGATCAGATCTAAAAATGTATACCCTCATAGTTTATCTCGGGGAGGGTATACATTATTGGAAGAAAAAATGATAGCGGAAAAATTTCAACAACTAAGAGTTGAGTCTTCAAGCTCTGGAGAGGTGGCCCCTCCATCCCCTCCATCTAGAAATTAAAAATGGAAGAGAGCTCGGAAGGGAAAAAAGGGAAATATCTTTCGGAAGAATCGAGAATCGTAGCTGATAATATTGTAAGATATCTATTAAATTTATTTAAGTTAAATTTTTTCATCATATAAGTTTCAATCATTATAGAAATGTTCAATTAATTAATACAGGACTCCCTTGAGGAGCATGGTTCAGAGGGGACATTTACAGCTACTGGGAGGTAAGATATTTTATTTGCAGCATTGGGAAAGCCCGAACATCCTAGTCGTGTAATAGGATATCTGACAGGTGTATCGGTAAGAAAAGTGTTTCCACGTTCTTCAACTTCTAACATTGAGGCGGTTTATAAAAAAAATAGAATCCTTGGAGGCTGAAGTTAAAAATATTAATGCGACGATGGAAGACAAGATTAGAGATTCGGTGCAGTCTATGTTTGCAGAAATGCAAAGACAATTTCAGACTGCAACTCCCACTCCTCCACCTCCCCCTGCAGACCCCATTATTTATCCTCCACCTCCGCCAATAGCTCCCACTCCCCCACCTCAGCCTGCGTACCCCATTTTTTATCCTACGCCTCCGCCACAGCTTCCTACGTATTGCGAGTTGTATGTTGATGATTCTCAACATCAAATAGTAGCATACGGGATGGTAATTGTATAAGAGATATAGTTCATCATCAACAATTAGAGGTAGAGAATCAGAGGGTCACTGTACAGTATATTATAGATAGATCAGCTAGGGTACCAATACCTACAGATGAGGTGGCGACAGTTGGACAGAGTATCGGCCATTTTTTAGTTTGGCCATCCAGACTTCTTCGACTCATTACCATAGAGGTATGAATGTTATATCTTTTATTTTATTATTTTATTAAAGTTGTTTTATCATTTGAAAACTACTCTAATTCTCAATTTTTTTTCACAGGAATACTTCAAAGGTAAAGAAATACTGTATAGACAACAACAAAGACAACATGCAATGACATCGGAAACAGATTCCAGTGGTCTTGACAGATTGTCAAGATATTCACATTTGTTATTGGGTTTTTATGAGTTTTCAATGGAATCTCATGTTTGTGGACGTGAAATAAGTGTGGGGATTACAAAATCTGATATCATGGGGCTTGTTACTGGAGATAATTTGGGCATCAATGTGGTGCAAATTTTTTCCATGTAAGTCTTATCACCTTTTCCCATGCGTTATATTTATTAAAAATGTATACTTATATATGTTTTGTATTAGGTATCTTTATAACATTTGTGAGAGGAATGAACTGACAGAAGTATATGGATTAATGGACCCGCAATTGATTTCCCCTGAAGCATGTGCATTGACTGAGGAACAAAGAATGGTTTATATTGCTGAAAGATTTGAAAAGAATATAATCCAAGAATGTTGGATGATGCCTTTTTGTGAGAGGTATGAAACACATTTCTCTCAACGAGTTAATTATCTTTTAACATAAAAAACCACTAACATTAAATTTCCTTTTATCAGTGATCATTGGATGTTAGGGATTTTTTGCCCAAGGGAGAAATCTCTTTATTGGATATGCTCTGTTCATGGTGATGTGCGGGAAAGTTTTATGAATATATTGGAAAAGTAAGTTTCAATTTCTCAATAGTTTTATATATTATAATGAATTTTAAATTTACCCCATTCGTATTATTTTCTAACAGTGCATGGGTCTACTTTCGAAAAACACAATGAAAAGAAATGCAAAGATCAAATATGTAAATGCGAAGGTAAATTTACATTAATAATTTATACTTTTTGATTTATTACATAAAAATAATATATTGAATTTAAACTCATTCAAAACAGAAATGTCATGAACAACAAGGCCTCATCGAATGCGGATATTATATGTTAAGATTTATGTATGAAATAATAACAACTAGGACAGTTGTGAATTTTGACCTGGTACGATTTCCTCTTAAAATTTGCCATCATATTTCAATTTTATTTATTCATTATACACGTTAACTATCTTATTTTTCATTTGTAGCTTTTTGATGAACTTCAACCCTATACTGCTGAAGACATCAAACACGTACAAGTGGAGTGGTCAAATTATTTTACAGGTTTGATTGAATTTTAGTTGTTTGTAATGTAAAATGTAATTTTGAATATTGTCGTTTTATTGTGTATTTGGTAGTTGTTTAGGTTTGATTTAGTTTTTTTTAAGTTGACAGTGTAAGTATTGAATGTTATATAAGTGAATGTTTAATTTTTCTATACTTCTTGATTTGGTCTACTTTTGATGGTTCTTCTGGTATGGATTTGGGTCTGTGGGGGAGGGGTTCCAAGGGTGTGGGGGTGTGTTTAGTGGGGTTGGGGGTGTCCAGTGGTCTGGGAGGGCTGTCCAGTGGGGTGGGGGCAGTCCTGGGGGGTGTCAGGGATGTTCAGGGGTGTTAGAAGCCGGTCCAGGGGTGTGGGAGTGCTGTCAAGGGGTGGGGGGGTTGTCTAGGGGTGTGGTGGGGGGTTGTTGAGGGGTCGGGGGCAGTCCAGGAGTGTGGAGGGCGATCCAATGTGGTTGGGGAGGGTTGTCCAAGGGTTATTCATGAGGGTGGGAGCTCCAAAGGGGTGGGGGAGGGCTGTCCAGGGGGTATACATGAGGGTGAGGGCTCCAACGGGGTGGGGGAGGGCTGTCCATGGGGTATAAATGAGGGTGGATGTTGTGTAGTGGGTAAGTTTTATATGTTATCTATGTACATGATTAATTTTTATGTACTTCTATTTTTGTGGTACGATTTCTTGATTTATTTTCTGGTTGATTTTGGTGGAGAGAAGATCACTGCATTCTGATAAAAAAAAATTGGGTTTATCATGTCAGTTATTTAATAACCGATGTGATAAAAGGCCTGGAGAATTGTTTATCACGTCGGTTATTTAATAGCCGACGTGATAAAAGGCCTGGAGTGTGGTTTATCACGTCGGTTATTTAATAATCAACGTGATAAAAGGCCTGGAGAATTGTTTATCACGTCGGTTATTTAATAACCGACGTGATAAAAGGCCTGGAGTATGGTTTATCACGTCGGTTATTTCATAACCGACGTGATAAAAGGCCTTGAGAATGGTTTATCACGTCAGTTATTAAATAACCGACGTGATAAAAGGCCTGGAGAATGGTTTATCACGTCAGTTATTTAATAACCGACATGATAAAAGGCATGGAGAATGGTTTATCACGTCGGTTATTCAATAACCGACGTGTTAAACCCCCCCCCCCCCTCCGGTTTATCACGACGGTTATACAATAACCGACGTGATAAACCCCCCTCCCCCGGTTTTTCACGTCGATTATTTATGAACCGACGTGATAAACCATGCTCAGCCCGATTTATCACGTCGGTTCTTCGATAACCGACGTGATAAACCATTCTCCATGCCCTTTATCACGTCGGTTCTAAAATAACCGACGTGATAAACCATTCTCCAATCCCCTTTATCACGTCGGTTCTAAAATAACCGACGTGATAAACATCCCAATTTTATGTTTTTTACGTCGGTTTTTAAATAACCGACGTGAAAACCCTTATTTATAACGTCACACGTATTAACGTCGGCTAGAAACCGACGTAAAAAATTAAAAATAACCGACGTAAAAAACGTATTCTACACTAGTGACGGACTTCCACCCAACCTGACTGCCTAATCAGTTTGTGGCATGATCCGAAGGGTATTTCTGATCCCCAAGTTCTAGAAAATAGTTCATGGGTATCAATAATATATATTATGAATGATTTATCCAAATTGTAATCATTAAAACCCCATAATAATTGATAACACAATAACTAACAAAAACAATTGAGGTACAAGAAATTTCAAATAAAATGTTTTACAACATAAACCAATACAAAAATTATGATAATGAAATTGGAAACTCAAAACTATCCAAAAAACCTCCATTCAACAATAGGAATGTCCCCCTCAATCCGCCACCCCCAACACCTACAAAAAGTGGAACACGAGCTTCTGGAACCACCATCTCCATCATGATACATCTGTCCATTACCTCGGTCATTTTAAACATAGTATACATACACCCAAAGGTGTATATACGCTGTGATCAAAATCATAGTAGTGTTTCAACCAAATGAAAAGATTTCATGCTATAAAATTATATGTAAAATCAACATGTACATTTATATAAAATAACTTGAACCATTTTCAAGAAAAATATTAAAAAAATACATTTTGAAGAATACACTTCCCTGGAAAATAATTCTCAACATGATTAATTTAAAATAAATACACACAAGTTCTATTGTATGCCTTCATATTTCCCCACATCACATAATCATCATTTCAGTAGAGAGAACCTTATGAAAATACATATAGGTCACTGGTATAAGTGGGACACATAAAACCTCATAGTTTGATGAAACATGTTTTAACATACACAACACAAACCATCTTTTGGAACAAGACACTAGAGAGTAATCCATTCAATGTTCTAGTGGTATCCAATTATAGTCATAATTCATTTTGTGGAGTAATAATAAATCCAACATTGTGAATTTGGGACTTTCCAATTTTGAATCAACTAGCATTAATCCACATTTATTTTCTAGGCTTTCCACTTCCAAACCACTAGAAAACTAGTTCTATTTTTTCCACTTAGATTCCTATGATTATTTTTTTTAATTTCATATTCACATATCAAAAATATTAATAATTTTACAACATAATCTAAACATACCATGAACGCAATGGAAAAAAATACTTCCACATAATAAAAACCTTTTCCAATTTATAAAACACACACTAAAACAATTTGGAAATACATTTCATTCCACTTTCATGATTTATGAAACAAATTTTAAATCTTACGAAGAACATTCAATTTTAAATCCATCCACATCCCTAGGAAAATCCCTTTTCCAAATACACACTCACACAAAATCCATTTTATAACATGTTGTACATTTCATTCAAAATTGGAGTAATCATTTAAGTTTCATAATGAAAAATCCCACAACACATGATTCGCCCATTTACCTTGAAAAATACACTTTCAACGCATTGAAACCATTAATTCTTTTAGAGAAAAACATTCCGCACTTTCCACAAAAGAATTAAACATATTCAAGAAACACCACAATGAAACCCACATGAATCATATCCACTTTTCATTATAAAACCCTATTTTTATGACATACGTATCTCATATAATTTTTGAATATGATTATCACAACACAAATAATTTATGAAACACATTAATTAAAGTCATAAATCAAGAAAAACTCATCCAAAAATTAAAAATCGAAGAACCACCTACCTCACACTTGGAAACTTCTAGAATATGGTGAAACCACATAACTTCGTCCACACAAGACCCTATAAAGGCATGATCAAATAACAACCATAAATATTTTCCCCAAAATCACAAGTTTGAACCATCACCTAATCCAACACCTGGCTAGAATATAAAAACATAATAAAGAGAGAAGTAAAAACCTAGAAATAGGGATCAATCAAGGGAGAAGCCACCTAATTGATGATTCCATGATGTTCCCACTCATAATACACCAAAGGAAAGGAGTCCAAAGGATCTAATAGGTATATATGGAGGCACCTAGGGCTGGAGAAAATGAATGAAATTATAAGGGGATGATATTGAGTTGAATCTTAAGAGCATGCAATGAAAATTTTTATAATTTTAATGGCATCGACAAGGTGCGCGGTTTGCTTGAATAGTTCTCTGAACCATGTATGAATCGTGTGTCCCTCTTTGTCTAATAGGAATAATATTCAAGGATAATCCAAATATTTTGAATGAATATGTGGAAAATTTGTGATTTCACACTATCTAAGAATGAAAAATGGTCACATGGTTTTCAGTGAAAGGTTTATAGTTTCCCTCATTGTGTGCCAACCATGCCCCACCTTCTATCATGCCCAAAATCTAATTTTCTTTTCAAAACTCAATGGGTACAACCCATGGATAAAAAATAGACTAAAAATAATCAAGTTAATATGTTAAAATAAATACACAAATGTAAAAATTCTCTATAACATGAATAATTTATAACCCCAAAAGTCAACTCAAGGCTTGGTCAGGGAAAAAATGGTCACTACTCGATAACTCATGGAAAATCCCAAAAAACATCAAACACATAGAAAGAAAGAATACCATAAATTGAAAAAATTATTTACAATATCAATCTCCTGAGTCCAAAATTGAGTCCTCAATATATTCCTTCTACTATAATAAATTAACGACACCACCAATTGATCAATAAAAAAAGGAATTCTCACAACCGCATAATCCAAACTCTCTAACCTAGAACATCATTACCACCTCTAAACAAAACTCGTGAATCCCACCAGAAACAAATCATAGATCCCTAAATTGTTTGTGAAAAAAATGGTAAAGCTAAAGATATACATTTTATAATCTTCCTTCAAAAAACACCATTGGTCAAGCTCTAAAAGAACCACGCTACATTGGATGATAAACTCAAAACTCAAAATCCAAAACGAAATAACATATTTCCCTGAAAACACCATAAATAAAATAGATTATTTGAATATCATGCTGGAATAGACTCCTTAATATTATAAATAGGCCTAAACCAATATATTCTTGAATAAATCTCAATGTTACCATGACGGATCTCCACACAATTAAAATATGAGTTTCATTGACCAAAAAATATTTTCTGACAAGGAAAACCAATCATGAAACATCCCAATGACTACCCCACACATGAAAACCTCCCCCACGACAATGGATTCCTACTGAATGAAACTACAAACTAAATAAAAAATCACAGCAGATGAGTACAACCAAATAAAAAACCAATCCACCAGGAGGAACTTACAATAATAAATTCTCCACCCCAATGGAGGAGACAGGAGTGAACATGAGTTCCCCACACCCTCAGTGGCTTCCTAATGTGTGAAATGCTTTACTTGAGAACCTATTAATAGAGACACAATTTTTTAAAGAATCTACTACCTCATAGTTAGAATATGACAATCGTTGATCATAATTATATTTATTAGTTCCACAAATCACAACACATCAATCCCAAAAGAAGTAAAAGAACACAACAATCATTGGGAATCACTTCTCTCTAACAAGATATATTTAGTGAGAGAGGGATTCAGGGGATACATATGCATCATCCACAGAGATCAAAAGTTAAAACCAAATTTAAAAAAGGATTAACACACTTCCAACAATAGAAAAAATCTCATAATATCCATACTATTCACTTACATAATCAAAGAGAACACCACACTATGAAACACCACCATATAACCATTAAACCAAAGAATAATTATAGAGAAAGGTAAATTAAACTAAGACCAAGAAATAACACAAGTCATAATAATGGGTTTCAGTGTCTATTGAAGGAGTGAATATTTATCCATGACAATTCCTAGAAACACCATGATAGAAATGTTTTAAGTGACAAAAGAACCTCAATGCATGGATGGTCATCGAGGAACACGAACACAGTGGAATCTTATGATTTGTATATCCATAAAGATTTAAAATCATGATTTTAAACCCAAAAGAGGATGATTAAATATATGAAGTATATTTTAGTGAATAACTAGCATAAATATATTTATACGGATTCCCCATATGTTTACCAGTATTACTTTCACCACTTATAGAGACTTTAGGAAGGCCTTCTGCGTCATGAAGTCCTTCTAGAATATATTAAACCCAAATATATTTCCTCTCAACATCAGCAAGGTAGTTTAGACCAAATTTTGTAGCCTTTGACTACATATTATAATGAATCCCAAACTCAAAATGTCAACCCTTTAAAAATTGTATGTGGAACATTCTAGATTAAAAGGATCAAGATCCATGACATACATAATCTTGAAAAAATTCGTTATCATTCTAAAAATATCACTTTTTTGTAAACATTCTCACCCTCAAAACCCCAAATATATAATGACAGTTGAATGAAGACTTGAATAAATCTCATTTACGATATTCCAAATGCTTATTTTTAGTTACTGATTTTCACAACAAATAGGCTGGCTCTTCAAGCATAAATGTAACAAACATAACCATTACTAACTTTATAAATCCAAGGATACAGAAATACTTTTTCTATTTTTTTCATCCACTCCTATGCTTTGAGAGGGACCAAGTGACTATAAAATATGGGTGGATTCAGCTTTCAAAACCAATGAACAAAGTCTTTGGGTTGATAAATGAGAAATACTGAGACAATAAACAACACCTAGATAAGCCTAAAAAATACATGTAATCATTATAGGGGCACAAACTAGTAAATCACAAAAAACCTAGTACATAATATAAACAAACTCTTCTACCCAAACTCAATTCCAATAAACAACATAAATAAATGGAGAACCAACTTATGATTACCAAAATATTTTCTCATAAATCCACTAATCACTACTTCAAACCCAAATCACTTACAGGATCTCAAAGTCAGAGAACCAAACAAACAACACTTCCGAAACATAGAGAGATGAACAACATAACCACTTGTTTTCAAAACATCAAAATATTCCACTAGAATACTCCTTTGAATGAATATATACATAGTGGATTGTATAGTCACCATCGGTATTCCATGGAGTCTCATGTATGAACATTATTATGCCAACCTAGAAACCCAATAACTCATGCCAATCTGGCCACTCATCCACCCACATCATTATCCATCCACTTACCATGAAAATCAATGTATGTGAGGCCCCATGGGTACTCTAATGGTCCAAATAATACAATTTCACCTTCCTAAAAACATTAAACCCACATTCTGAAACTTTAAATCCACTTACAATTTTATAATTCTTAAATATTTTAAAAATATCACAAAACAATAATTAAGAAACCCATTTTCAAATTCCACACATCAATCCATTTTCATTATTTATCAATAAAAAATTTCATGTTTTTAATCCAAAAATATAATTCATCCCATTTCAAAAAATTTCAACAGCACAACAAATTTAACTCCATCAATAATTATTTTATTAAAAAAATTCTTATTATTGGAAAAAAATATTTCAAATCCTCATGATAATAAATTTATTCTTTCAAAAAACCAATTCTGATAATCCCGTGGTTTTGATTTTAGAAATCCTTTTTCTAAATCCACTTTCAAAAAAAATATGTAAACCAATTATCCAACATAATAAAATCAATTCATTACCACGTTAATATAAAATTTTCACAATACAAAAACAAGTTTTTTAAAGTAATTTTCAGAACCCAATAAGAGACTAAAAAATTAATATCGGGAAACTATTCCCAATGGGTGACATAGAGATATTATTGGCGGTCACACGCCAATCACACCACCATCACAATGAGTATTCCAAGACCATGTCCCTTGATCCAAAACTCATTCCAGACCATGTGAGCTCACTAATACCACTGTCACATCTCCCATTTCATCCCCAAAACACCAAACAACCACAACAGCCAAGAATATCAAAAAAAATCATCTTACCATGGAAACACATGGTTCGGTTGAGAATGTTTTGGCCAAAAACTCACCCATACCTACTCCCTGTGCTCTGAAAATTATACTATATCTACCATGAAATCCCAAATAACATAGGGATCTATGATGGAATGTTCCTCCAAGAATACCATGTAATGCCTCGACCCCAGTTACCCATATTCGGTGCATTATTACATAACATTGGAATGATCCCAAAAGATCATGTCTCAAAACACCGATTAGTTTAGTAGCCTTGGAATCACTATATACATTCATAAAGTTTACATTACATCATAAATTGAAAACTACAACAAAATCTTGTATCCACAGTCATATCCCCTTATACTATCCCAACATGACATTCATAAAATAATTCTTCACATCCTGGAAAAAATAAAACATTGAAAGGGGTGAGCTCAGATTCTCAGTTTGGATAAAAATGTAAAGGAAACATTCATAAATAAGAACAAACATTTAAAGAAATTTTTAACTAAAACAAAAGCCTTTTAAACATGAACATCGGCATAATATGGAAAAGATAAAATGATATAATTCCATTCAATTATTCACATGTATTTTCTACTAGTAGAACAACCACATGAAATATCAATAACCACTTTCATAATGTTTGGAATGCATATTGCCAGACTATCACAACCACATAGCCATGGCCTCATGCCAAGACTACAAATAAAATTTTGTCAAGGCCTCATGCCAAGTCACTTGTTTGTCTCATGAGACCTATCGATGCATTGACGAGCTATAGTGGGCTCCACCCATTACTTACCAAGTCCAATTCATTCCCCATATGAACAGGTTTAAACATTATATAAAAATTCGTATTAAAACTTGCACAAGAAATGTAAATACTTTCTCCATAAACCATGATTGGTATAAAAATAACACATCCACAATAAAACAATTCACAAAACCATCAATACAATATAGATGTTTTGTATCCAAATTAATCAACTTCAAATAAGCTTAAAATCCATAAAAGGATGTTGACATAGTTGAAATCCAAACTATTTGAGGGGAATATCTCTTTTTTTGAAATCATTTAGAAGTCACATTATTATAAAAGAAAAATTTTCGTTGAAAATATTCTTATAATCTTGTAAGAGAAGTTTTGATGATTTTATAACGTTATAAAATATACGCACGTGTCGTATAAGTTAAAATTATACATTCTTACCTTAATTCTGTCAAAATTGTCAAAAAGGACCTTGTTTGGAAAATGACAGAAAAATTTCTTTATAAACGTCTTATAAAAAGTCAAAAAGGGTATAAATGACTTTAAAATATAATATTTAAAATAGTAATAATTATTTGATATACATTTTTAAGAAACATGGATGTGGATGATAAATAGGTCTCTGTAGATAATTACGTATAAACAACCTTGGATAATAAAAAGATTGTGAAAAAAACCCTTACCTTGTACTTTTCCTTGGTCGAGGGTAGGCAAAAATCCTATATAAGGTTGAAATAATTGTTATTAAATTATACATGAATCATTTAAATTAATATGATATCATATATGATCTTTTTACATTGTCTTGTTAATAAATGTTTAGTATTATCATCGTTTCTGGTGTTAACTGATTCATTTTCCTTTACATGATTTGTTACAGAAGTTGTCTTTTTTATGGATAGGTAGTATATTGTTCATATCCCAAATTATATCAAGTCCTTTATAATTACTTTTAATCATCAAATGATAATTATTCTTGAATGAATATGATGTGGAAATGAATCGCATCGCCTTCGTGGAGACGATAGTCCGTTCTTACGCACGAGTGACAATATCATTCTTTTGATATTAAAATAATATATAATAAGATAGTACATTATATATACAGAATCATTGTAATGTTATATTTATTATTTACTTTAATTACATATCATTATTATACCCATCCATATAATAATGTTTTGAGTAACAATTACACCACGACGTGGAGACTGTAATCCGTACGTATGAATGTATGGTGAAATGTCATTAAAAGGATTGGTAGAATCCTGAATATGGTTGTAGAATATTTATAATAACATCACATTATATAGAATATAATAGGGTTATTATTTTAGAATGGGAAAATCAACAAAGAAGATGTTTATGAATAAAGGAACATGAAAGAGGGTGGTGAAAACATTACCTCTTCTTCGTGTTCTTCCTTTTTATTTGATAAAAAGGGCTCCATAAAACTTATTTATTATCAAACTAAGGCCTGTAGGTTGAATTCACAGACTTTGAAAGAATATTGGGGCAGGGGTTGGCCGAGCCAAAAGGCTTTGATGGTGTGAATTAGAGGGAAGGGGAAGTTCCCTATTATAAGAGGGGTGAGGGGCACCTTAGGAAACGCAAAAAATATTATTTTATAATAAATTAATATTTGTTTTATAATGGCTCTAAAGTTGATTATTTAAATTTTATGGTGGGTACAGGTCAAAACCATTCAACCAATAGGATTTAGACAGGTTTGGGTCACTATATTAACCTTATCATTTAGTTTTAACTCTTACATAATTAGGTTGGCATATACCATGTCTCTTTGTATTTTTTATTATGTAGTTAATAAACATACTATAAACTTTCAAGAGACCCCCGAGACGTCCATTAATGATAAAACATTCATTATATATGTCCTATTACTAAAAATTATATTTTTAGGAATAGAATATCAATTAATAATATGATATTTGTTTTAAAATCTCTTTTATGTCAACATTGACACTTTTGGCTATTTTGTTTTTGATAATTTCATAACAGCATTATTAATTCGAAAAAAATTATATAAGCAATCATCATATGTAATATTAACACATAAAATTAGTTTAATTCTTAAAAAGTCTAAAATTACATTTATTTTGATATTTATTATATCAATTATTTTAATATTTCAGTAATTAGGTAATTACTACATCAGCATTGTGTCATAAATATATTAAATTATATAATTTTTAAAAATTATAAATAAAAAACCATTATTTAGTAAATCTTTTTATATTTATATTTATTATATATAGTATAATGTATCTTATGTATAACCCATTTATAAATGTTTTAGTAATTAAACTTTGATTTTATCACTTTTAACTATTCTTTGAATTAAATAATAATAAATCTCATAATCTAATCCATGTGGACCTAAATGATAATATTTTATTACAAAAGATGTTTTTGGTTGAGGTACACTTTTAAAATAGAATTAGGACATGTGTTAGGGTAATATCAATGTCATTTGTACCCTTAATTACCATATTTAATTTAACTGTGGAAATTAAAAGTAAAATGTTTATATTCACCAAAAATTATTTTCATCTTATTCAACCACATTTTACTCGATATTAACCATGTCTCTTGGATTTTCTGAATTCCACTCACAAAAGCGATAAAATTAAATTTTATGAGAATTTCCAAATTCTCTTAGGAGGTGGGTAAAAGATAGTGAAAACTTCCAAAAAAATTTATATATCTAAAATAATTCTAAACTAACTCCAAATAATTATATTGAACTTATAAGATTATTATTTATCCATTATTACCTTAGTTAAATTTAAATAAAATAAATAATTATTTAAATAAAAATTTGGTTTTAAACTATAATTCAGTGTTTTTTCACTATTCATCAAAAATTTAATGTTTTCAGAAAAATACCAAAAATTCCCCCTATGCTAATTTCGATATAGAAAATCCAAAAATAAAGCCCAATTTGAATGATAAAATTTATTAAATTTGAAAAATTAGGTATTACTATTCATAATGGCTAGTTTTATTGGTTGTGATGTCTGTTAGAACTCGAAGTTGCATACAACACACAATAGTGTATTATTCAATGAGACGCATACAGTGGAAGCTTGGGTTGTTACATTCTCCCCTCATTCAAAAAATTTCATCCTAGAAACTTCTATAAAAATACCTCATGAAAATAATTGGGTGGTTCTTATCATAAGTTCCTCGTGTTCCCACATTGCCTCTCCCATATTATGGTTTCTACATAGAACATTTACCAGACGAGTCATCCAGTTTCTCCGCACTTGTTCTATTGTATCAAAAATCCTGATGGGATCTTCGTAATAAGACAGATCAAGTTCCTGTTCTAATTTCTCATAAGTGAGTAAATTCATAGGGTAAGGCATGTATTTTCTCAACATTGATACCTGGAACACATCATGAACTTCAGTGAAACTTGGAGACATTGCCAAACGGTAAGCTACAACACCAATTCGTTCTAAAATATCAAAAGGTCCAATGAACCTGGAACTCAATTTAACCTTTTTACCGAAATGTATAACTCCCTTTCATAGAGATACCTTCAAGAAAACATGATCTCTAACCTGAAATTCCAAATTCTTCCTTCAGTTATCAACATAGCTCTTATGCCTACTTTGAGCTACTTTAATGTGGTTTTGGATTACCTTTAACTTTTCCATTGTTTCCTCAACCAATTCTGGGCCCACAAGTTTTCATTCACCAATGTCATCCCAATAGGTTGTTGTGCGACATCTCTTTCCATATAACGCTTCATATGGTGTCTTCCGAATAATTGAATGGAAGATGTCATTATAGGAAAATTCCACAAGAGGTAAATATTGATTTCACATACCCTAAAAGTCAAGTGAGCATGTTCTCAACATGTTTTCTATGGTTTGAATAGTTCATTCTGTTTGTCCATATGTTTGAGGGTGGTAGGAAATGCTGAAACAATGTTCAGTATCCATGTACTTTGGTAGAAACTTCCAGAATCTTGAAGTAAAATTGTGATCACGATCAGAAAAAAGCGATAGGGGTACTCCATAAAGTCTCAAAACTTCATTAATATATAGTCTAGCTAGATGTTCTCGTGGTAGAATGTATCTTAGAGCAAGGAAATGTGATGACTTAGTAATTCAATCAACAAAAACCAATATTGCATCATTCCTTATAGGAATCATTGGTATCCCCATGACAAATTACATCGTAATATTGTCCCATTTCCACTCCGGTATGGGAAGAGGTTTCATTACACCTCCAGGTTATTGCCTTCCTGCATTCACTTGTTGTCAAACCATACATATTGACACAAAAATCAGAAATCTATGTATTCATGTTGTCCCAACAAAAATGTTCCTTCAAATCACTATACATTTTGGTTCTCCCATGGTGTATAGAGAAATTTAAAATATGAGCATCGTCTACCTATTCCATTTTCAGATCAAGTATATCAGGAACACAATTTCTCTTCCCAAATTTCAAAATTCCTTCTTCATACACAATGTCTCTCAATCTACCACCATTCACAGCTTTAATATACTTTTGAAATTATTCATCATCAGTCTGAGAACTCTTAATCCATTCTAGTAAATATAGTATGGAAACCATTTCAAAAAGAATTGATGTTACACCTTACATGTTAATTCCCATATCTTTCATGACAAGATGAATAAAAATAGGATCCCTTTCAATTATCATCATTTTCAAAATTACATTATCTTTTCTACTGAAAGCATCTGCCACCTTATTTGCCTTTCTCGGGTGGCAGTGTATTGTGCAATCATAATCCTTGAGTAGTTCAAGCCATCGCCTTCGCCTATTTTTGAGTTAATTCTGTGAGAATATATACTTCAAACTCTTGTGATTAGTATAAATATCACATTTTACACCATAAAGATAATGTATCTATATCTTCAAAGCAATGATTACAGCAGCTAACTCAAGATCATGAGTAGGATACTTTTTCTCAAGAATTTTTAGCTTTCGTGATGCATAGGCAATAACCATATCATTATTCATAAAGAAAAAACCAAGACCTTTATTCGATGCATCACTATAAATAATGAATCCACCATTCCATGACGGTAGAGTCAATATAGGATCATTGAATAATCTTCCCTTCATTTAATCAAAAAATTATTCACACTCTTTTTTCCCAAAAAAAATTTAACCCCTTTACATGTGATCTTAATTAATGGGTTAGACAATTTGTAAAAATTACTGACAAAACCCTAATAAAAACTGGATAAACCAAAAAAATTATGTACCTTAGTTATACTCGTCAGTGTTGGCCATTCATGGATTGCACTTTTCATAGTAGTATCAACAGAGATTCCATCCTTATAGACAATATGCCCATGAAAATAAATATCTTGAAGCCAGAATTCACACTTTCTAAACATCCCATATAATTAATGTCCTCTCAGAGTCTTCAGGATAATGCGAAGGTGATTTTCATGATCTTTTTAGATTTTGGATTATACCCAGATATCATCAATAAATACCACTACAAAATCATCGAGATATTACTTGAATCTCTGTTCATTAGATCCATGAAAATAGAGGGTGCATTATTCAGCCCAAAAGGCATTACTTGTTAACTCATAATTCCCGTACCTGGTTTGAAATGCAGTCTTCAGAATGTCTTCCTTCTCCACACACAACAGATGATATCCAGATCCAAGGCCAATTATTTGAGAGTATTGAGCTCTATATAGTTGGTCAAATCAATCATTAGTGTGAGGTAACTGATACATGTTATTTATTGTTATAGAATTAATCTCCCTATAGTCGATACATAACATCATTTATCCATCTTAATTTTTAACAAAAAGTATAAGGGCTTGCCATGGACAAACACTAGGGAGAACAAATCCCTTATTACTCATTTACTCAAGTTGTTTCTTTAGTTCAACCAATTCTATAATGGCCATTCTATAAGGGGTATTTGATATGGGCATTGATTGTGGAATTAAATCAATGGAAAACTCAATTTCTCATTCTCGAGGATGTCCACGTAAATCTTCTGTAAACACCTCTACATATTCTTTCAAAATAGGCATATCCTATATTTTAACATTCCTTTCCTTACCCACAGTAATTTCATTCTCTTACACCCCAATAATTGAATTTAATTTAGCTACTGGGGGTGGATCTAGGTATAAAAAATTTGGTGATGATTCCTCTCTAAAGATAACATGTTTCTTATCATCACCACAAAAAATATTAATCTCTATCTCCTTAAAATTAATTTTTTGCATCATGGTCCGAAAAACAATCAATACTAAGGATTATATCCAATTAAATCATAGGTATGATGATGAAATCCATAGATAAAGAAAATTTATGTGCTCTAATGGGGACATATTCAAAAAATTTTGTTGCAATGACACATACCTTGGGATTTTTAAATAAAAACTCCATTGTTAAATCAAATTGGACATATCTAATTTTCCTAGAAATGTTGGAAGATATGAAACAATGCGATGATCCAGAATCAAATAATGCATTTTCTAAAATTGAATAAATTATGAAATTACCTACCACCACATCTTTCATAGCTTCAACCTCAGCAGTAGTTATATCATAAGTTTGTCATTGATCCCTTGGTCTTTTTCTGGGGTAAGTTCCCTTGATGCTTAGGAATTTCATTTTCATAATGTCCCATCTCTCTGCAATTATATAATTGGACAACGACACCTTCATTATTCCCCGTGAAATCATGAGCTTGGTGGCCTTTTTCACCCCACCTGCAACAGACTACTATTTCCATTTAAGTAAGTGCATCAGTGTTTCTTTCCACATTTACTGTAGGATGGATATTCAAATTTAACCTTCTTCCCCTTATTTCTACTGCCATACTGATCAGAAGTTCTCTTCTTCTATTGTTTTTCTTTAATGTCATAAGACTTAGTTAATTATTTTTCTGTCTTGGTAGCTCGTGAGAAAATATCTTCATACAACGAGAAGGATTTTGAGAATAATGCTCGATAGAGAAATATTTTTAACCCATAAAAGAAATGATCAATATTACTTCTTGGGTTACGTATATAATCCGCAGCATACCGCGTTAACCTTCTAAAGTTATCCTCATACATTGAGACATTATCATCCTCCTTTTGTCTCAGACATAGAAATTGCCTTTCCATATCTGATCGATGGTCTTGAGGATAGTATTTTTCTAAAAATAGATCATTGAACTCCCTCCATTCCATATTTTATACTTTATCATCTTCCTTCTTGTTTTGAATCAATGACCACCATTCATCAGCATCACCGGTGAGGCATTAAACTACCATGATAACTTTTTCCATTTCACTACTCCCAAATGCCTGAAATATTTTCTCTAGGAAACATATCCATTGCTCTACTACCAATGGATTTGTACTCCCATTGAATGTTGGTGGTTTTTGCCTCATAATGTGATCCAACATTAATCATCCATGATACGGATCATTGTGATCCATACAGGTAATGATATTATTCTTAACCTAAGTGAGTTGTCTTAGTATAGTGATTCCCTGATTAGCACCAATTTTATCACCAGCTCGACTATAATTTTCATCAGCAGAAGGGAAATACCAAAATGGATTACATGCATTGATATAGTTTCCATTTAATCCACTAGGAACCATTTCTATACAATGGCATAAACTAGATCGGTTTATGAATCAAAATACATAATTTCAGACTTGTAAAACACTTAAAATAAATTGACTTATTTATGGATATAATCTATAATCATAAAAAAAATTTCTTTGAATAAGTATATACTCATACACCCTTCATAATTTTTTGTAAAGAAAATAAGAATTATCCTAAGAATATCCCCCAGGAGTGTCATAAACAAGAGTGAAGCATGGCCCATTGATGTGGACCGGTTCTCGTTCAAGTCCAGCTCAAAGTGGTGTTTATGGGTTTTAACCCTAGGTATATTCGTTCCAGAGATGCCTCTAGCTGGTCGTATCTAGATAGGGATGTATTGATCTTAAAACTCACAAAATCTATACAATACAAAAAATTTAGGATGTTCTTATATACTAATCCTCAAATTACATCTTAGGTCATTGTGCTCTAATGAAAATTTATATAAATCTAGCTCCCAAGGTTTGTACTAAACTTCCTTTATTACCAACTGTAATGCCCTGACCCCAGTTAACCAGAGTTAGTGCATTATTACACAACATTTTCATTATCACAAGAGATCATGTCTCGAAAAACTAATTAGTTTAGTAGCCTTGGAATCACTAGATACAATCATACAGATTGCATTACATCATAAAGTTAAAAATACAACTACTTCTTGTCTCCATAGTCACATCCCCTTATACTATCCCTGAAAGTCATTCATAAAATACTTCATCACATCCTAGGAAAAATAAAACATTCAAAGGGGTGATCTCAGATGCTCATTAAGGATAACAATATAGTGGAAACTATCATAATTAAGAATAAACATTTAAGGCAATGTTTAAATAAAACATAATACTTTTAAACTTGAACTTCATCATAATTTGGAAAAGATAAAATAAAATAATTCCATTTACTTATTAAAATTGATATTCATCTAGTCGAATAATCACATGCAATATCAATAACCACTATCATAATGATGGAATGCATAATATTAGACTATTATAACCACATAGACAAGGCCTCGTGCCAAGATTACAAATAAGATTTTGTCAAGGCCTCATGATAGGACACTAGTTTGTCTCATGATAACTACTGATGCATCTAGGAGCTATAGCGGGGTCCATCCGTCACTTACTAGGTCTAATGCATTCCTCATATGAACATGTTTAAACATAATATAAGCATTCGTATTAAAACTAGCATAACAAATGTAAATATGTTCTCTATAAACCATGATTGGTATAAAAATAACACATACACTATGAAACATATCACAAAACCATCAATACAATATAGAAGTTTTGTATCATAATTAATCAACTTCAAATAAGCTTAAAATCCATCAGTGGATGTTGAAATAGATGAAATCAAAACTATTTGAGAGAAATATCTCTTTTTTGTAATCATTTAAATGTCAAATAATTATAAAAGAAAACATTTATTTTGAAAATATTCTTATAAGCTTGTTAGAGAAGCTTAGACCATTTTATAATGGAAAAAAAGAGTCGCACCCACCATATAAGTTAAAAAAGACATTCTTACCTTAATTCTATTGAAATGTTTAAAAAGGACCATGTTTGGAAATAGACAGAAAAATTTCTTTATAAAAATCTTATAAAAAGTCAACAGGGGTATAAAGGAAATTAACCCATAACCTATGAAATGGTAATAATTATTTGAAATACATTTTTCAGAAACACGGATGTGGATGATAAAGAGGTCCTAGTGTATAATTATGTATAAACCACATCCGATAACGAGAAGATTGTGAAATAAACCCATACCTTGTAATTTTCCTTGGTTGAGGGTAGATTAACCTCCTATATAATGGTGAAATAAATGTTTTTATATTATTAAAGAATCATTTATGTTATTATGATATCATATATTATATTTTAACATTTTTTTTCTAATAAAATTTTAGTATTATTGTCGTTTCGAGTGTTAACAGATCTGTTTTTCTTTATATGATTCATTTTGTATCCTGTGATTGTTATGTATAGATTGTATCTTATTAATATTAAAAATTATATCATGTCATTACATATTACTTTTAATCATTAAATGAGAATTTTTCTTGAATGGATATGATGGGGAAATGAATCTTATCGCGTTCGTGGAGACGGTAGTTTGTACATATGCACGAGCGACAATATCATTTTTTGATATTAAAATAATAAATGATTGGATACATTATCATATATTTAGAATAATTATAATGTTATATTTATTATTTACATTAATTACACATCATTATTATGCCCATCCAAATAATAATGTTTTAAGTAACAATTACACCATGACGTGGACACTGTAAACCGTATGTAAACATTTATGGTGACATGTCATTCATAGGATTGATAGAATACTAAATATGATGGTATAATATTTATAATAAAATCACAGTATATAGAAGATACTATAGTTATTAATTTATAATGAGAAAAAAAATAAAGAAGAAGTTGAATAATAAATTAACCTTAAAGAGGGTGGTGAAAACATTACTTCTTCTTCGGGTTCTTCTTTTTGATTTGATCAAAAGGGCTCCATAAGATGGCTTTCTGATCAAAATAAGGCCTCTATGATTAATTGAGGGAAGTTGAGTAAATATTTTGGCAAGGGTTGGCCACTCCAAAAGGCTTTGAAGGTTTGAATTAGTGGGAAGGGTATGTTCCCTTTTATATGATGGGTGAGGGGTACCTTTGGAAAAGCTAGAAATATTATTTTATAATAAACTCGTATTCGATTTCTAATCCCTAAAAGTGGATTATTTAAATTATAACAATGGGATAAGACTATAAACATTCAACCAATATGTTTTATAAAGTATTGGGTCCCTATATTAACCTTATCTTTTAGTTTTAACTCTTAGTTAATTGGTTTGACATTACAATGTATCTTTGTATTTTTATATTATATAGTTAATAAACATACTATATACTTCCAAGTGACTTCCAAGTGGTCCATTAATGATACTCCTATAATTATGTAAGTCCTTTGTCCGAACCATACATTTTTAGGAATATAATATCAATTACTAATATAATATTTGTTTTAAAAATTCTTTTATGTCAATTTTTACACTATTGGGTATTTTGTTTTTGATAATTTTATAACAGCATTATTAATTTGAAAAGAATTTATATAACTAATCCTAACATGTCATATAAATTATTTAATGTCTAAATATTATAAATAAAATTCCATTGCGTATGAAATATTTATATCTCTCTAATGAATATTTATAATATATTTTATCTTATGTATAACCTATTATTAAAAATGTTTTAGTAATAAACATTGATTTTTACTCTTTTAAATATTCTTTGAATTAAATAATAATAAATGTCCTAATCTAATCCATGTGGACATAAATGATAATATTTTATTCCTAAGGTTGTTTTTGGTCGAGATACACTATTCTAATAGAATTTGGACACGTGTTAGGGTAATATTAATGTCATTTTTACCCTTAATTACACTATTTACTTTTAACCGTGTTAATTAAAAGTAAAAAGTTACTATTCAAAAAAAAATTAGTTTTATCTACTTGAACCACATTTTTATACTTGATATTAACCATGTATCTTGGATATTTGAGATTCCACTCACATAATTGGTAAAATTATGTTTTATGTGAATTTCTAAATTCTTCGTAGAGGTGGGTAAAAGACGGTGAAAAGTCCCATAAAATTTGTATATATCTAAAATTATTCAAAAATAACTCTAATGAATTACATTGAACATATATAGGTATTATGTATCAATTTTGACTTAAATTAAATTTAACTAAAATTAATAAATATTTGATTAAATATTCTGTTTTAAACTATAACTTAGTGTTTTTTATGTATTCATCAAAAAATGAATGTCTTCAGAAAAATACCAAAAATTCACTCTAAGCTAATTTATATATTCTGAATCCAAAAATGAAGTCCATTTTTTAAGGTAAAATTTATAAAATTTGAAAAAATGCGTATTACTATTCAAAATATCTAGTTTGATTGGTTTTGGTGTGTGTTAGAACTCGAAGATTCATACAACCCATGATATTGTATTATTAAAAGAAAAGTGTACAATGGATGCTTGGGGTCTTACCGCCTGATCGACTCCAGTATAAATTTTTCAGGAACCAATTTGGAGTTTCATCCATCTCAACACCTAAACCCACATATGGTATAGTCCAAAGGGAATTTAGGATCCTCATAGACTAGAAAATAACTTCTACGTATAAAAAATATGGTTTTGGAATGATATCACCCAATTAAAATCATAATCAACCAAAGATAATGCAAAACACAATAATTAATAACCATTACCAAACAAGGTAGAAAAAATTTTGGATTCAATGTTTTATAACTTTAACCAATACTAAAATCACAACAACGATATGAGAAACTCAAAACTACCTGAAAAAACACCACTCAACTAGAGGGACATCACCCACAATCCACCAACACTAAAACTTCCAAGATGTAGAGCACTAGTAACTGAAGCCACAATCACAATGACCATACCTCTTTCATTTAACATGGATAATCAAAATAATGTCTATATACATAAAATGGTGTTTGAAAGGTGTGATCCAAATCTCGGTAGGATGTCACCCAAAAGAAAATATTTCATTCTATAACATTGAATGATAAATCAATATTCACATTTATATAAAATCATTTGATACATTTATATGAAAAAATTTAAGAAAATTAATTTTCAAGAAGACACTTCCAAGAAAAAACATATCTCGATAATCATTATTTAAAATGAAGTACACACAAGGACCATTATATACCAAAATATGTCACGACATAACATAAGAATTGTTTCATAAGATAAAACCATGAGAAAATATCAATAGGTAACTAGCTCATGTAAGACCATAGAAACCACTAGAATAATTTGGCATTCCACTTTTTAATCATTAGCATCCTTGATCTATTTTTCACACCAAGATTCTCAGGATTCCTTTGTTCCCATTTTCACATTCACATATCACATAAATCAATAAATTTATAATATAATCCAAACAGTCCAATAAAACACGAATTTAACCCATTAAATAATTCATAGAACACATTTATGAAAGAAATAAACCCTTTAAAAATCATCCAATGATGACAATGCAAGGAAACACTTACCACACACTTGGAAACTTCCATAATTTGGTGAAAACCCAAAATAGAACCACTAACAACCCTATAAAGAAAAGATCAAACAACAAACATAAATATTTCCCCAAAAATCAGATTATCAAACCCTCAATTGTTATAAAACCCTATGAGAAAACAAGAGCATTATAAAGGGTTATATAAAACCCTAGAATGGGGGAATAATAAAGGGATAGACCACATTCTTAATGTATCTTTGATGTTACTACACCAAATACACCATAGAAAGGGAGTACAAGGGATCCAATAGGGATAATGGTAGTCATCTAGGGCTAGAGATCTTGAATATGGAGATAAACGGTTGTTTTTTTGTTAAATACTATTATTCCATAGTGGTAATTATAATCATTTTAATGACCAGGACATGGTAAAATTTATCTTTCATGGTTTTCAAAACCATGTAGAAACCATGCATCCCTCTCTATCAAAAGAGAACAATATATTTTTGTAAACCCACATAGTTTAAATAACCATAATATATCAATATGGTTTCCCACTATCCAAAAATGACACTTAGTCAAGTAGTTTATGGGTCTAGGAAAATAGTTTCCCCTTACCATGCACCAATCGTGAACCACCCCCTATGAAGTCTAAAATCTCAAATTTTCATCTAAAAAATGAGTTAAAACTAATGGATATGAAATAAACTAAATATAAAAAATTTAATACAGACAAATTAATGTATGAATGTGATATGATAATTCATATTTTCTTTTATAAACATTATTATGAATAAGAGAATACAATCTATGAAAACCTCGAACAATCTCTAGTGATATGTGATGAACATAAAGTGTCGTAAAATTAAAATAAGGTGTTGTTCTTTAGAAATTATATGAAGGGTATTTAATGATTATAGGATTATTACCTCTCATACTATATTTTTTAGATAGTTTCAAGGGATAGAAACATGAAGATCATGTTAATATTGAATATTATATATAATGAAATGGTTGTCCTCCAAAGTGACCAAATGAAATGAGATTTGGAATAAAAAATCATGTAGTTATTATTAACCATAAATATTAGTATTATGTTGATATTCTCATCATTGGTGAGTTTTTTAATATTTATAATAAGTGAAAATGGGTTTTCTTGGGTATTCAGTTGATGAAAACCATAGAATAAATAAGATTAAATTTTTTAAATATCTGGAATGTGGAGGAATCACCACAAAGATGATTGTTTCCAAAATAATTGGATCCATCTACATCATATTTTTATCATCGTATCCATTATAATCTGAAGTAGAAATTTTTGTTTTATCGATGCATTCCTTTATTCCAAATCAGATAATGAAATAAGCTGAAGAGTCAAGAAGACATACAATTTTTGAATATTTTTCAAAGAATACTATAATGTTAGGAGTTATAAAGTTCATATACTTTATAAATAATATCAAATGATTATTTTCAAAAAAAAGTTCTAACAAATTAGGATTATTTTAATGATAAAATATTTAGAATAAATGGTTGAGAGGTTTGAAGAAATTCAAAATTGCAGAGTGTGTAATTCCATCATAATTGTATTTCCATCAAAATGGGAAATTCCATCGTAATAGGAATTTCATCATTATGGGATTTCCATCGTAAAGAAATATTCATTAGAATTGGAATTTCTATCGTAATGGAAAATTGATCCTAATGGGATTACCATCATAATGTAAATTCAATCATAATAAGATGAAGTGGAAATAAGAATAGTAATGAACTGAATAAGGAAATAGAAATCATAATGAGATAAAGAAGAAAAGAGAATTGAAATGACCAGATTATGAATAAGAAAGGAAATGTAAATTCCAAATGATATGTGAATATTTGAAGTGATAAAACATGAAATTATATTATTCATTACTATTGTTGAAATTTAAGATATTTTCAGATATTTTGAAATTTGATTAAGAGGGGAAGCTTTTCAGGGTTCCATCATTTTATTTATGAGATGCCTATAAATACATTTTTAGATCATTCATTCATTAGTGACTATTTATATAAGATCAATAGGTGTAGTTCTCTAGAAATAAATTGAAATTCATTATTGTATATATATCTCATTGGAAGAATCAGAATGTTGAATGCTTAATTACCAGGTAGAGTAAGGTCATATTGAGAAGATCATTTTCAGTCAATCAGATTGAGGAAATTAGAGAGAGAATGATTGTATACATAATTTGAACATATAATGGGTTTTTCATATTGAGAATGGGTTCGTCGCACTGAGTACATCGTATTGAGATATTCAGTTTCTGACCCATTGTATTGAGAGAATCAGATCTAGCCTCATCAAATTGTGAAAATTAGATACAACCAAATCTAACAATGGATTCAGACTTAAAAATTGTGGATATGTTTCAATAATTTCATTATAATATTGTTTGGGAAGATTTATTTATATAAATAATATTTTAAACTAGTGATATTTAGTATAGTGTTTCATATTAAACGATAGATGGTGTCTAATGAGACTTTTGACAAGTTGAGTCACTTCATCATAGTAGTGGATTTACATATATCCATAGTAGTGGCAATGGTAAGAATGTAGGTTCTCACAATGGGGTCAAACCATGTAATAATTTTTTATAAAAATTAATTCCCATTATTAAATTCATTATTACTTAATAAAAGAAGATAGATAAATAACTCTTAATAGATTACATGGGTTATGTTTCTAAATGTTTTGAAATATTCAAAAAATAAAAATTGAATCGCCCCCCCCCCCACACTCAGTTGTTATTTATTCCTTTGGAACTTCACTAACACCCAAACTAGGCAGGTTCTATGCTATGTGAATCCTTTTAGTAGGTGATGATTTTTAAAGAACAATCAACCTCTAATATAGAATTTTGGATGTCATGTTGAATTTCTAATATTTTTTCACTATGAAAATACTATTGTTTATCATTTACTGGAATTTTATGTGATTCTGATCATTTATTATCCATCTCTACAGATATTCCTTATAAATTTTTAGAATGATAAAATCAGATTTGATAATCTAAGTCAACTTGTGATATTCTATTTATATGGGGATAAATATGATATTCAAATGGATATTACTTCTACTTTATGGGTTATGATTCTTATTTATAAAGGGTACTTATATCAAATTGTTTGGGATAAAATCAACATCAAATAAAAGCATATTATTTGGGAATATTATTATGTATCTTGAGAATAATTTTCTTGTATTCTCAAAATTGTGAAATTGAGTTTTCAATATAACACTTAACTGGTGTTATACCAATTTCAAATACAGTATATAGAATGGACCTGAAATATTTCCCTTAATTGAAGAAGTAACTCTAGTATAATCTTGATAAATAATTAATTTGACCATGTTCATCACCATGGGGTGAACATACTCTTTTTTATAAGATGAAATAAGGATCAATGCACATTTAACATAATTATTGGGAACATAATAATTTGATAAAAAATAATAAATATATTATCCCTTGTATTGATGAATTTTTTATCAACAATAAGATCTTAATACTTCTCAAATATTGACCTTTATTATTAATTCTACCAATTGATGGTATTAATTGAAGTCATACCTAAGACAACCATCATTAAAATTTATAGAATGTAAAAATTTATAGTGATTCAATTTGGACATAAAAAATACCACTTCTATATTAATTGATTTAATGAATATTATATTTATTGATTTCCATGATCAATTTTGGGTAGTTTTTATAAAATAAATTAATATATATTATCATATTAAGAAAGGGTACGCATATCACTTAAGAAATGTGTTGAAGTATGTAAGGAAGGATAAAGAATATAATACAATAAGAAATTATGAATTGTGGTTATAAAAAGTATTTGTCATGGGAAACATGATCACAAGTGAGGGTATATATATAGATCCTTACAAGATTTAAATCATTTAACATTATTCTTGACCATCCATTGTGAATGAGATCCATATTTTTCATATATTATTTAGATATTGTCAATGTTTTGGGAAGAATTTATAAAAACTGTATAATCCATTAACGATGTTAATATAGAATGGAGTAATGTTCATTTGGATTGATTAATCTATATAAAACATCAATGAGATAAGGAGATAGTTGGTCGATGAACCTGTACTCACACTACCCAAAAGTTGACAATGGTTTATGATCTGTTGTGATGCATCTAAAAAAGGAATAAGATTCACTCTTATACTGAGTTATTTTTTTATAGATTACATCGATCATAAATTAATGGTTCATGAGAAAAATTATCCAACCCATGACTTGTAGTTAATAGAAATAATATTATTATTAATGTTATGGGGTAATTGACATTATGGAGAAAGGTGTGGACTATATTCTAGCCATAAAAGTGTAAAATATTTACACACCTAGAAATACTTGAATATGTTCAAGATAATATAGTTTGATTTGATTAAATATTTTAATTTTAAAATCATTTCCACTTGAAGAAAATAAAAAAGGTGCCTAATGTATTATATTGAATGGATTATGCTAGATTTTCCAAGACGATGATTATAAAAGTTCAAATATTTTATATGTTCACCATATAGACCTTGAAATTTTTATGTAAGGGAATAAATATTATCATTCTCAAATGATTGTCCAACCATCTATCCATGTAATGGTTAAAGAGGTGTATAATAATGATATTAATCTTAATAATAAGGTTATAAATGTTCTTGAGTTGAAATGTGATTTTGATGAAATGATATTTTTTGAGAAAAATATATGTGTCCTTGTTATTCCATAATTTGAGTTATTCAGTGAATTTTATATCTCATTATTCTCTATTATTCCTAGAAGTATGAAGATCTATCGTGACCTTAGAAAATAGTTTTGGTTGGATAACATGAATAGAGATATTGTGAAGAATATATCTCGATGATTAGTATTTCATCAAGTTAATGGAGGGATGTAAAATTCTAAGTGGATTGTATGACCATTACCGATACCTTTATATTAATGGGAAAAATTTACCATGGATTTTGTTATAGGGAACCTCAATAAATATAATGGGAATAGTGTTATTAAGGTTATACTCGATCTCATTATAAATTCATAACACTTTATTTCTATAAAATAATATTTCTATCATGATTATATTTATCATGTTTTCATTAATAAAATGTCTGGGTTTCATGGAGTACAACATTATATTATATCTGATTTAGATTTGTAGTTTACCTCAATGTTCTAGAGAAGTCTTCAGGAATAACTAGATATGGATTTGTGTTTCAGTACTTCCATTCATCCTCAGGTAGATGGTCAGTCTGAGAGAACCATTCAAAAAATATATGATATATTGATTTCCATTTCTATGTATTTCAAATTTAGTTAATTTCAGCACTTTACTCATGCTGAATTCTCCAATAATAATAGATTTCACTCAACTATTCGTATGTATTCTTATGAACCCCTAAATTTAAAGAAGCATAGAACAATAAAATTCTAGTATGAAGTTGGATAAATAATCAATTATATCACGATCTATCTATGGTAATGGTAGATACATATTCTTTTATTCAATTCCATAATAAGCTAGATCATAGTTGACATAATAGTTATGTTTATAATAATCGATGAGATCCAGAATTCTAAGTTCGTTAGAAGGTATTATTATAGATTTATCTGTTGAATAAGTTGAATATGTTTGTAAATAATGTAAAATTTTTCCTTATGTATATTTTCCCATCAAATATTCTTGATTAAGTATGTACGTTATCTTATTTCATGGGGCTTCCATGGAATCTCTCCCATGTTCAAGATTTTTTCCATTTATCTCTTTTAAGGAAGTACATGCATGATATTTCACATTTATTGAACTCAATTTTTGTTCTACTATATCATGATAATCATTATTAATAAAAACATATATTAATATTTTATATTAGATATAAATTTTTACGAGTCACGGATACTATTCTGATTAATGATATTTAGAGGAATAAAAAATTCAAGTAAGTAACAAGGGATCCCGAGGATGTGACGAATAATAAGTATCCAACTTTTTTTATATCATAATGACCCGAATTTGAGTGATAAATTTATTTTAATTCTGTTGTAATTTTTCACAATTAGATTTTAAATGTTTTCTTTGAAAATTAATATGATGTATTTTATAGCTATGTTAACACGCAACCTCAAGTCTAAATAAACCATGATATATCATGGACATTAAAAATGTTCCCTTGGATTAGAATTTATTAATGGTATTAAACAAATTATTAATTATATATTGAGGTGTTTTCCTTAATTCAATGTTATTGATTAATTCCTAATTAATAATCATAAAATTTTAATAAAATCATTCAATGATTAAAATAATTATTTATCTAAAGAAATTTATTTTTATAGGTTTTATGAAATTTTTAATAAAAAATATTGATCACTATTAAAAATATATTTTTATTAAATTTATATTTAATGTATGAAGAATAATTCATACATTATTTATCAATGGGTTATTAACGATGATAAAATCATTTGAGGGTAAAAGAAGTTATTTTTAAGACAACAATTTGTATGTGTGCAATGTGTTTTTATGTTAATAAATCAAATAAAACACTATTTTCTAATTATTATAAATATATTCTAAGAATATATATTCGAGAAAAACTTTTAAAATTCATATTATGGTTTTTACTAGGGATCGAATGAGAATAAATTGGGTTTCAATCTTAAAAAGTATTTTTGAAAATAATATTTTTCATTTCATTATGCATGATTATTTTACAATTAATATTATTCAATTAGAATAATTGAACATTATAAAATATATTATATATTTCCAATCATTATTTCATTGTTTTTCATTGAGGAAACATTTATTTTTTCCATGATTAATAGTCACAATTTTATAAATAATTACTATAGTTTGGGTTAAAAAGAGTTACAAGGGTTAAACTAAGAGATAAGGGTACACATCCCACTTCTACTTTAATAAATATTATTTTTTAAATATATTTATATAATATAATGTCTTTATTTATAATTATTTTCCATTTGGTCCTACTTTCACATAGAAGTTTCTTTATATTGTTTAGATCTTTTAAATAATTCCATGTGTGTCCATCCCCTCACTTATAAAAGTGAACTTCTTATCATCCTTTGTTCACATAATTTGATCTATCTATCTAAGATAATACCTACCCAAAAAAATAATATATTCATTAAAATAATTCTTGTTATTATGGCATTACACTAAGACCATTATATGAAGTCTTAAGGTATAATCCAAAGGAGTCCTCTCGAATAATAGGTAATACTCTTTACCAACTCTTTCAATGTTTATTTATTTTTATAGTTATGAAAAATTTATTTAATTGATAAAGAATTTATTATTATTGTATCATAAATATACATAGATGTTATTATTATTATTTTGCAACCATTTTTACGTCATTTCCATTAAATGGGATATAAAAGTGTCGTTTGTGAGTACGTGTGGACTACCGCTTCTACATAGTGATATGATTCATTCTCCATCAATATAGTTTACGACTGGTTAATATAATGGATTTGAATTTTATATATTATATTTATGATGTTATTATTATTTTATAATTTGATGATATTATCTACCTACTAACATTCCTATCTGTAAGAAAATGGTAAGGTCACTTCTGTGTGAGTGTCGAATACCACCTCCGCGAGTTGATGTGATCTAGGCTTTCATTTCAAATTAACATAAATTGTAGTAGATATTTATGTAATTAATATATAATATATTTTTTATGTAATAATTATTATTTAAAATTTAATTATTATTTACCTTTATTTTGATCCATCCATCGAAAAGTAGAAACATCACTCATCTGTACGTACAGATAATCATCTTCATGTAGTGGTGTATTCATTTTTAATAACCGATTAATATGAATTGTAATAAAATTGAATATAATAATTACATTTAATAATTATATAATTATAAAAAATTATATGATGTAACCATGATTAAATTTCAAGGACCGTAACTTCTAACATGAAACATATATAACAAAAGATGTAGTTGACACCAAAAAATTGATGATACCAAAATATTTTTAATAATGGGTGATAATATGTTATAAGTAAACCATATATGGAGTTATAAGATGAAATTTGTTTTTTTATATAGTAATAATAATTTTAAATATATGATAAATTATTTTAGAGATATTATGATGCAAGTTGGGCCTATGGTAATGGATTTATCCTAGAATCTCATTTTATTTCAGGATTATTTATGTCCATATTTCCTTTAGGAATATAATATTATACTAATATATAAAACCCATTGTATTTTATTCAAATATATTGATTTTTTTTTAGATTTTTATTTTCCATTACATCTCTCTTTTGATGAATAATAAATAAGTAAGTTAATTGTATGACTTCATCAGCTCACTTTTGTTTTAGTGAGATATATGTCATATTCACCACTTATTTCACTTGTGTATGGTTTATAATTACCATTTTATATTTTATATATTGAATATATTTATATTTATGATAATTAAGATATTATTTTATCTTATATCATTTATGGGGTCTAGGATTCAAAAATAACAATAATAGTAAGGGTTTTTTTGAAACAATCTCATTTTTACTAGGATTATTTATGTTTAAATTTATGATAATGAAATAGTATAATATATATCTCAAAAATATTATTTATTTTATTATCCCCTAGTTATTTCTAGAAATTATAATTTTTACATTCATTTTCCTCTCTATAAGTACTAAAAATTATAAAATAATGTTTTCATGGGAAATCAATTTGTTTTCTATTCGGTTCGGAATCATTTTTTCTCATGACTATATTTTTGTTAAAAAATTAACGAATTATTTACTATTCAAAAATTATTTATTAATGTAATTTTTTCTTATGTTCTACATTTTTAGAAAATGTTTTAATGTAATTTTTTTTTCATTTATTAAATTAGGTTCTTTCCACTAATGTTTTGAGTGGAATATTTATTTTAACATTTACCACATGAATGAAATTTTTTATCATCAAGAAAATTATATCCATTAAAATTTATTTAAAATATTTCTTTGATATTATAAAAGAAAATATTTTTAGAAATATCCTAGATATTTTTATATATAAAATAAGTGTTTCAAAAATAAAAAAGGTATTTTCCTCACGAAATGATACAAGGATATATTAATGGTATTTTTATCAGTAAAAACATCCTTTTAATTTACTTATGCTTCATTAGGGATATGTTCTAGTGATACAATCCATAATAATTATATTAATGGTTATAGATTGTGATGATGAAATCTTAATAAAATTAATATTATTGTTCATGTATTAAGTTGTTACAATGGTAATTGTCTTCATGATCCTTTCTAATACATATAAATAGATTATGATTATGTGAAAAGTGAGTCTGTTATATGTCTCCAATAAATAGGATAATGTTAAATGTTTATGATATCAATGGATATACATGAGGGTATCCAAATTATTAATAATGGTACATATAAGGTTATTTGAATCCAAAAAGAGGGTACATGGGTGGTAATACCAAGACCAGAGAGGGTAAATTATTGGTTAACCAAATCCCTTCATGTTATGGATGTCTTAGTAAAATTCCTTAACAATTTTTTTTGATTTTGATTACACCACACATTTTTCCAACCTCTTAAGCAATATTATAATGATAAATATATATTCTCATGGGTCGTGATATTTGATTCTCTTATGATTAATGTCTTATTAACTAAAAAATATTTATTCCATTATTCATGTTTATAATCTATTAATTATTTGTTATGAATTTTTAATGTTAATTTTATCATCTAATACCTTTATATTTATATAATTCTCACTTATAATAACTGATTGGTATCTCTCATGTCTACCCTTACTATGAATGTGATCTCTCCCATTCTTATATTTCCCATCCCTATGTTTTGAATAATATTTTATGTGGGGTATGAATAAGTGTTATACTATGTGAGAAAGATTTGTGGTATATATTGATTATAATTCCTGAAATATGATTATAAATAATATAGAGACCAAGTATTTTAATCCTTTATGGTCCTCATGAATTTAATGATTTTAAATTTGTTCAATATTCATATAAAATTATGCAATATTTATGTTTTTTATGTTTGGGTCGCCTCAAACATTGTGGGATCATAGTTTGTTTATTTGGGTTCTTGATATGATACTCATAATGGGTGGTTTTTTTTATACTTGGAATGGGAGATACAATAGGGTTTTAGGAGAGTATAGAATATGTTTGGGATATAGTTAGTGGGTTTGAAATATGATCCTAGGTATGATAGGACATGACTCATGGGATCATGAGTTTGTTCTGTGATTGGGTTGAATGATGGTCTGTATTTTTTGGGATTAGTTGAGACCATGTAGGATCGGGAGTGATAACCATTGGTAGTGTGGTCAGTGGTTCACCCTATCTTGGGTGGAGGAGAGGGATTATGAAATTACCCACCAAGTAAAAGTACTCATGTAAAACTGAAAGTGATCACTATGTATTTGAGGTTCCCAGTTGTGTTGTGGTTTTGATAAAGGGAAATGTGTGTGTCCTTTGATAATGGTTCTAGTTATGGATGAACTCGAATGGGGTAGTGTTGGTAGCTAGGTTGTGGATTGTGTTTGAGGCCACTCTATGAGTTAGTTGTCTTGTATGTTCAATGTGATCCTTACGATCATGATGGTATATAGTTAGGTATATTTATCATGTAACATTGTAATGGGAGGCGACTTAAGAAATGAATTGGGGTAACTCTCTATTGTATACCCAAGTGGAGGCCTTAACATGGATTTTTTGAGAGGTTTGGTGTCATATGTTGTTGGAGGTGAGCATGCCTCGGGAATTGAGATACGTGTATGGTGTTGGGGAAATATTTATGGTTCGAAGTCGAGTATGAGGGTAACGAAATCCATATATTGGGGATCAATCCCCTGGTAAATATTGACGATGATGTTCCTAATGATCTGGGGAGAGACAGTAATGGTGTTTCACATTGGAGATCAGGTAGTAGTAGGATAGCCATTTATAGTCACTATATGTGGTAATGGATGGATCAATGTCCATGGAAGAAAGGATGTTGTATTCTTTAGGTAATGATATTAGTACACCTATGGTAGGGAGTGTCGTATATGTCATGGTTGAATGCACCTCATGTTTGATGGGTCAATGTATACTAAGACATATAATTTGATGGTCGAGGGGACATTATTATATTAGTGTGATATTAGATGCACTGATACCCATTTTCTCCAAAATTACTAGTTTTCATCTTTGAGTAGAGTTTTGGGTCGAGTGGGTGTGTTCAGTTCAGGCATGGGGCGGTTTAGTGTGATTTTAGGGTGATTTGTGGGGAGACCCAAGATTTATTATGTGAATTAGTGGGTGAATCATATTTCTACATGTGGTGCAAGGGTGAACCATATAATCAAGGAATGGTTCATGGGATGATCTAATTTTCTCTCATTGTTCAAGGGGTGAAATAAAGATTTGTGACAAGGATTAGGGTGTGAACCTAATTGTTCATGTAATTTTAGGGGTGATACATGTGATGAAATTTGAAGAAATGTTATGTTGGGAAGGAAATTCATGGGAAATTAAGGAAGGTGGGTTTCATGAATATTTGAATAAGTGGGACCCTGCATCCATGGTCATTATTGAAATTTTCAAGTGGGATGTATGTGTTTATTATAAAGAAATTTTGATAAGTGAGATTGAAAATTTTCAAAAAAGTCAGCCATAGGATGTTTGAATGGTGTTCTATTAGAGTCTACAAATGGAAACTGGGGAACCATGTTGGGGGAATCGTGTGGGATGTAGTTGGCAGGTCAGTGGATTGCTGGATTATCATTTTCAATAGACAATTCATTTGGTGGTGATCATCATCCATTAAAATAATTATATTTAGGGGAGACTTATAGTGAGAATCACTTTATTCCCCCATATGGATTGGTTGATGACACTAAGTTGTGTCAAGTTAGATGATTTTTGTGGGAACCTTCTCAATATTGGAGTTAGTAAAAGGTGGGTATTTTATATTTTTGGTGGATGTTGTGTTTTAGTATTTCAATGGAAGCATGGATAGAATTTAGAGTGGGAAATTGCTGTTAGATGGAAAACTAATGACCGAGATTGGTTAAAAGACATTGTTCATAGACCACCAAAGATTACTAATGAGGATATGTTCTATGGTTAAAATATTTTAATTCCCCAAGGATATTTTTCCATTACATTTTTGGAAGGATCATAAAATTTTAGTTGGTGGATTGTTTGTTTGGAGTGTCAAGACTCAAACTAAAGATATTTGTATTTGAACATCCGAAAATGGTGTTTTGGGATTTGGTTTATGATATGAGGGATGTTTGATGTTTTGGATGAGTGTTAGAGGATAAATGGAGTGTTCAGGCTACTATGGGGAGTTATTTAATGTCATTCATGTTGTGAAGTAAGACTTCATATCATGAACCATCAGGATGATGTTCTAGGGTTCCTACCTTCATAATTCACATTATTATGATTTATTTATGGGTTTTTTGAAAAATTAATAGATTAGGGATTCAATGACCCATATTTTCGACAAGTAATACATGCAAGGTAGGCTTGATGGTTGGGCCTCCCCCTACTTCCTTTTCCGTTACAATTAATGATATTCCAAATACAATTTCATGGTAATATAAAGTAAAATATACCTATGGTTCCCTCTTATTTCATTTTTTTTACATAACTAATTTTTTCAATATTTATTTTATGGTTCTAGTATTGAATCAATTGGAACATGGTGGAATCGACTAAAATGGGTGGTGATTTATTTTGAACTTTCATAGAGTACAACTTGTGCATCAATTTTCACACCATCGAAACCGGTTTCCATGTTGGTATATATCCAAATGATTTTTACATGGGTTTTCTATGATTTTGGGAAAATTCAGTGAATTGATAGAGAATGGTGTTTGGGAATTTTATATATCCTAGATATGGGGCTGCATTAGGAGTAGACAACATATCATTAATCGTGATTTTGGTGAGAGGTAGATTCCCAAGGAGTTTTAATTAATTTATTAAAGATTAAATTCAATGGTTTAACTAATTATAAATGTATTATAATTATGTATGGGTGAATCATGGAATAATATAGGTGCATAAGATTTGGTAGAGACTTGGTTGACTTAGATGATACTCGATAGATCATGGTGAGGGTTTAAATATATGTTCCGTTTATGTGACCCCTATAATACTAAACCTTATATCGTTAATGCATGAGTGGGTATTCCTGAATACTGTATAGGGTGTGATAATGGATTTTAATTACTAAGGTACCTTAGGTAGATGATACATGATTACATTATGCCTCCTATGCTTGGACCATATGCTATATATCAATATAGTAAATTGGGATCACCTAATGACTATGTATAAAAGGGATATAAGATTTGGTTGAGTAGACGAGAGGGATTTGAGTTGCTTGAGGATATGAGATGATGTGTGGGGTGTCTTGGTTTGGTTCCTATGGTTATTAGGTAGGCGTGAGTATATTGTGGATGATTAATAATTAGTGGAACATCTATACGTCTGGTGAGTGATGGGGACATCACTATTGGGGTTGAATGTGAGTATTGGCATGATCTTGGGGTGATAGGATTACATTGAGACATAGTATATTGGATGAAGAGGGGTTGCCTCTATGTGACGGGCTAAGAGATATCTTTCGGTAGATATGTTATAAGAACGAGTTTGGGGTCATGGGAATTATTTTAGACCTGACATATTGATGCCACTAGGTCTAGGGAATGTTGTCTTGGGATGGTCCTTATGTAGCTAGGTAGATACTGTTGAGGACATGGTGATATTGGACATGACATTGGGGGTCTAGATTGGGATGAAACTTCTGGCTGAGAATTCATGTCGGTTGATAGGATTGAGATGATATTAATGTTTATAGATCATGATGGGTCTAAAGGTCCCAAAGGGTGCCTTGATGGGAAATTTGTGTCATGTCATGATGGTGGGATGGGTCTTGAGTGGCTAGTTCCCTAGGATTAGCTGGTGATATTTGATATGTTATGTTGTCCATTCATGTGTTTTATGAGCTTGTTAGACCTCTAGATATCCTATTAGGATAGTATGGTGTTCCTAAAGCTCTAAAATTTTAGTATTTATGGTTCTTAAAAACACTTTTTTTAAATTAACTTTTTTCATAGTGTATATGGCACGTAACACAGAGCCTAAATGATCTATGGTTATCAATGACTATTGTAACCTATCCATCAAATTGGATGGTATGAATATTATTATATAATTTATAAAATATATAAATAATTTCCCAAATAGATAAATATTCATTTATTAATTATTTGAAAATAATTAATCTAGTTATAATAAAAAAATATTTTCAAAAAATATGTTTCCTTTAAAAATTATTTTTATTTATTTTTTAGGTAAGAAATTATAGTTAATTTTTTGAAATATTTAAAAATTTATTTTATAAAATTAAAATAAAATTTTAAACCAACTTATTATTATTAACATATAGTGAAATTCTAGGGTTTTTTCTAAAAAGGTTTGTTTTAGAATACCAAATATTACCAACATTTCACATACTATAATTTATCTCCATTAAATAAAGTAATTTCAATGTTACATTTAATTTTTTCATATAAATTTAAATTAAATATTAAACATTTTCTATATAATAAAAACTTATATTTATGTTATTCCATAATTTTTATGATTTTGGTATAAGATTATTTTTATGATTAAAACGCGGTTTTTTGTAAATAATTTTTATATCCATAAACTATTTTCGTTCTATAAAAATTAAATAACCACTAATTAATAAATATTTGTATTAAATTTAAGTATTATATATGTTCATATGAATTTAAATTTTTAAAATTATGATTACATGTCATATAGTTAATGTAATATCATTTATATCCAGAAAATGCATTTTCTTAGAATCCATTTTTTGACACAGTTTGCCCGTTTAATTTTAAATTTTATTCTACCACATATGTGATTATAAATAGATAAAATTTGTTTAATATTTATAATTATAACATTTCATTTTAGTCAATAAGGTGAAGTTATTTTTTTTTATATATAATAGTAAGAAATATAAAAAAACTGGTAACCGTGGTGAAAAGCTAAAATGGTAAAAGTGAGTAACCTTTGATATAAATAGAATATCATGAATAAAAAATGTTTATTTTTAAATTTTATTTATTTTTATATAACATTTAACCACTATATAATATTATTTATCAATTGTTTAGCATATTTTCTTAAGATTGACTTCCCATTATTGAATAGTTCAGGGTATTTACAAAAATGTCAGTCCCTCACCCTTATAAAAGGGAACAACCTATGCTTTCCTTTACACACCTAATAATCATTTTTTCACAAATAAATACTCAAATACCTTATGTACTTTCATACCATCATCCAATAGTTATTTCTTATTATAAATCCAATATATGGTAGATTTAGGTATAACCATATTGAGTTGGTTTGAAAAAGATGTCTCCTTCTAAACTGAGCATCATTGTATTATTTCATTTTTAAAACCCATCAAATATTACTCAATCAAGAAGATATAAGAAAATTAGTATCTACGATATAAATAGTTATTATAATGATAATTTCAGGACCTATATTTATCTCCTCTTCCATCAAAAGGGAAACGAAACCCTAATTCATGTTTATAGAGAACTACTACCTTGCAAACAAATGGAAATCATTTTCCATCATTGCCTCTCGTGAATGTTCAAAATTATGGATTTATTGTAGATATCTTATATTCATAAATTATTATTCATTCTATAAAACTAATATATCATATATATTCTTACCTTACAATCCATGTAATAATGATAATGTCATTTGTGTGTTCGACGTATTACTGCCACGTGAAACAAAATTATATATTTTATAATACCAAATCAGATGGATAGTATATGTAAGAATATTTTAAGAAATAATTTTTTTCTATGGTCTTATTATAAATTTATAAAAAAAATTAACACTTATATTCGTTTCATCATGATCATTCAAAAATTGAAATGTTACTCATGAGTACGTACGACCTATCATCTCTATGATTATAACATAGTAAATTTTTTAAAAATATTTCAGGTTTGGTTTAAAAAGTTTACTTTATGTATAAAATTGATAATTATTTTCTTATTATTATGTATATATGATCAATTAATAATATTGTTGAATTTATTCAACATACCATTGTTATTTTGGACACATGATTCCAATATCAGCAAAATGTATGACTTAAACTATAATGATTATGTAATTTAATAAATAATGATGATAAATAAAATAAAAAAATATAAAAAATATAAGAAGTATATTAAGGAATTATGTTATTAACCTAATTTAATTATTTTATAATTTAAATAATTCACATGATGAATTGGGCTCAAGATAATGGATCTCTCTAAACCACCATTTTCTTCGTATTATTATTATTCTCTATCTTGCTCAACTTATATTATTATTTAATACTATGGAATTGTTATAAATTATATAAACATTTCTCTCTCATATATACCTAGAAAATTATCCCATCATTTTATTAGGTAATACATTCCTTATATTCATTGCTCAAATTCTTTCTTTATGGAATTTTCATTGATTATGATATGGGGCCTGATTATGAAGCTCATTTTGTTATATAGGTTATTATTATGTTTATAACGTATGATTGATTTCATTTTTTGGAAAATATAATCATGGTCATTTTATAATGGGTGTACCTAGATATCTATCCATTCCGTTGGGAAAATCATTAGTCTCATGAGACATTTTGTATTAGGTTAGGGGGTAAACCTTATCCATTTTATGGCTTTGTGAACCTTGTAATATAGTCAAGGATGTTTACACAATGTTTTGTCTTTCTGAAACATTCCCCTTATTACAATGATATTATTATAATATGCTTTTTAGGTTATTATTACATGTGATTACTCACTAGCCTTCTATTTTATGATATCATGTTGTACTATTGACACACATGTTAGGATTCCTTATCATGTTTAGTCAATTAATAATATTTTAGATCACTAGATTATTTTATCTATCCCCCGGGATATTCTATAATGATTTAAGAGCTGATGTTGATATGGGAACTCATTATGGAAAATAAAATTAAGATTTCATGTTTTATTTTTCTTTTTGATTTAAAATAATAATATTTTTTCAATGACACTAGGACTCATGATCATTGGGGTTGTAATTATTATATATTTATAACTAAAAATCATTTAATAATAATTGTACAAGGTATAGGTTTCTATAGGTTGAGTGTGATGTTGCTTTATGTATCATGTTGTGTACCATTCCATTTGTTTATTGGGTAATGAACCAGGCCACATGTGTCTTGGTTTAGTGTTAATGAATGACGTTAGGCTATACGATGAATGATGGGGTAGTGGTTATGTATTGGTATGTTTCCCCAAACGAGATGGAATGAATGTCCACTTATAGATTATGAGGGAAAAGGATTATGGATTATAGAATTCTGTGTTAGGAGTAGGCTTGGGTAGAAGACCGCCTGAGGGGATGGCTCATGGTGTGGTGTGAATCATGATGGATGGACCTCCCATTAATATTAAGAGACGAGTCAAGGATTATAGATATATGGACATTCCTAGTGTATGTGTGTATTGGATTGATGTTTTGAATAAAACCCTCACCTGATCATTTTTGTATGCATCAAAAATTCATGAGATGGTGTGAGGAAATTAGTGGATTTTAGTATGAAGTTGTAGTCAGTTTGGTCAAGGTCAGGGTGCCATGGTTAGCCCCAGATGACATAATTGGTGTGTGTACCACATCGAGTGTTGTGGAATCCTGGTAAGCACAAGATTACTTGGTCACCATATGTATTTTTGTTATTTTATTTCCTCATTCATAAACACACATATATAATTGTATATAAAGGATTTGGAGAGAGAACCTACTAGTTTTTTGTGAACACCTTGGAAGGGTATCTCAATGAATGTTAAGACAATATATATTGATTTTAATTTGTGCATAACATGTGAATAGTATCAGGTTAGTGATTATAAAGGGTATTAAGAAACTAGGATGAGGCTTGGGATGGTATTAAGTCCAGGGTGCATGAGTATTATTTTTAGTTTAATTTTTATTTGGGATCATCTAGGGGAAATCAGTTATATTCATTGTATAACAATATCAATTATTATTAAATATGATTAGATAGTTTATTATATGTAATCTAATATTTATGGATGTTTATTATTATTTTTTATATAACTCTAATTATATAGAATTGTCTGTTCGTTGTATGGATTATTCCATCACCACTAGTCAGTAACCTCTAACATATGGGGAGGTGTTCTTGAGTTCATGTGTCGCCTTGACTCAAATGTTGGTTTCAATCCATGGAATCAAACTACAAAAAAACATATTATTTGTGTAAAAATAAGAAAAATAAGTATTTGATAAATTAGTATTACATAAGGCAATTGATAGGTGAAGACTCTTGACACCACTATTGTTTTGTTGAGACTGAGAAATCTACTGAAGATGGTTGAGAATAAGAGAAAGGATGACATGCTAGTACACCACAAATATTATAGTACATAATGTCTTAATTTTAGTTATTTTAAATTGATGCATTCAAATATTGTGTGAGGTATTCAAAACTAGTGAGCGGGTATAATATTCATAAGGATTGAATACTATGAAATGCAGTACAAATATCATTTGGCGTGATGCTAGAATTCATAAGGGGATGTTATATAATCAGGGTCTAAGACTATTCATAGTGGTTTATACATTGTAAGGTTTGATGTGATTCCTATACATTGTAACTTCTTGTTATTATTTTAGAGACCCATACAATTCATATATAAATATTAAATCTTATTATATTAATATTTATTACATGAAATTATGGTGCACACCAGAACCAGAATGGTTAAGTGTCTTCGAAAACATAGATACATTAAAAACTAGTACATAAAATATGTACATTATCTACTGTATAGTTATCTATGACAACCACCCTTTATAAACACATCGTACTTAAATATTTTCTTTATATCCTAAGGAAAATAAAACATAATAAAGGGTGTGATTAGATGCCTAGTAAGGGTAAATGATACATATATCAATAATCAATTAAACAATGACATGATCATAAAGGGTATGAGAACATGATCTAAACTTTTTATAATCATACCTAATACTTATTAGATCATAATCATGAATCATGGAATAAATCATGGTAGTTCATATGAATGTAATCATAAATATATCAATTAACATGAGTTATGGGAACATAAAATTGGAATAAAATCATATTATAAAAGAGTGAAATAAGTGTTCATAATTATAATCATTGAAATCATATGTCAATGATACCATCTTTTATAACATGTTAGGCTTGGGATAACTACACATGTACCCACATTGTCGTGGGTTAACCTCTTAGGTACCCTCTTTTTAGCTTGGGTTAACCTCTCATGCACCCTATGAGCACATAAAACATTATTGATTACCCAATTAACTATTAAGAAATATAATTTCAGGCACATCTATCGTATAATAATAAATCCATTAATATGTATACCATGATATCATTAACAAATTCATAAAATCTTATCCCATAGAAATAAAATGTGTTTCATCAATGTTTTATAATCATAACCACTGAACATATATAAAAATAATAAATATAGTATCATTGGATCACATAATCAGTAGATCATAAGATACATCAAAATATTATATTATAAATAAAAACCTCTCTAGAACATCACTAGAATATTTCATCAATAAAATACCCTATTTTATTTTTTAAATAACAAGTTAAAAAATAAAAAAATTCAAAATATTAATTAAGAAATTTTATTTTAAAATAAGATTGGAAATTTTCAATGTAATATCCAAATAATTAATTGATCATAATAGATGGAAGTTTTTTTTCATGTTGCATAAGTTAAAAAAAATTCCTTTCACATTTTAAAAAAATTCAAAACCACTTAATTTTAAAAATTACAGGATGATTCCTTTTATAACATATTTAAAAAATTAAATAATGGGTAAAATGAATTTAAATATCATAGAAGTGATATGAATAAATAACCCGAGGATAATAACATTAAATGTTTTTATTATGAAAGTATCATATAATTTTCATTAATGTAAGTTCAACAATAAAAAGTCTAGATTGAAATAAGATTGAAACATTATTCTTTTACCTCATGTATGAATTTCCTAATAGGATTTCTATCATTTAATATAGTAAATTTTAATTTATAATAATTATATAAAAGAATATTTTGATACCTATAATATCATATCTGATCCACTTATAAAATTTCAAAACTAAATTATTAATACTTACTTATTAAAATCATCGTTTTCACATGTTAACAAGTTCATTATTCATGAGAATTTTTTATCAGTAGTTCTAATCCTTCTAGTTTGATCGTGGTACCACCATATCCTGAATATTATTTCTAATATAAATATCAGATATCTTAATTATATACATATTTAGAGTAGTCCATAAAATATAGATATAGAAAAATGAATTACATCATTCATAGAGATAGTAGGGTTTTCAAACGAATGAACAATGTTTTCATTTTTTGAAGGATGGTGAAAAAAATATAAATAAACATAAACATTTATAAAATATCTACTATATAATATATCTCATACAAAATTTTAAAATATATCCTTAGGACCATCCATTTAAAAAAATAAAAATAAATCACATCACTTTGCGAATGTAGAAGTCCACACAAACGCACAGGGGATGCTATCACATTCTAAAAGATGAGAAGAAGGTGGATTATAATCATTTAATAACAATAATAATAATTCAATAAATCAAATATACTGAATAAAATATATTATAATGGATAACATTGATTTAATAAAGGTATAAGAATAAATATATTAAAAGAGAATTGGTATGATGATTATCACGTCCCTAAGAGACCACATTTAGATCCTTTCAGTACATCCCTTAGAATTGTATTTTAAGTATAATAGACCCTATAATATAGGTATAGGTATTTTTATAGAATAATTTTCTACAGTTTGGTCAACCAATATTGTTCAATGTGGTGTAAATAAGAGAAACAATGGGTGTCTTTTTATATATGGGTGGATGGGAACTCTTGGAATCACCTAATGTATTAAATTAATATAAATTAATTAACATGGAAAGTGTATTGAGATTGATATATTTCAAATATAAGATAACTAAAATAATAATTAATATTATCAAATTATATTTTTATAATTTTAGGTGATTTTTAACCCTTAACTCTTACTTATATCTATTCATTAACCCTTTTGACAATTACCATAATATCAATGTTTTTTACTTTTTAATGGTTGACAATGTTATCATAAAATGAAAAATAAATAATAAAAGGATAATATTTTATATCATAAAACATATATAATTCACATGTATAAACATATTATTTTTATGAATTTTGAATATTTTAATTAATTATTATTTATTACTTAATATCATTAATCTCATTTTTTGAACTTTTCATCTAATTTCAATTTGAAAACAACATGATAAATATAATTTTGAATATATAACATCTTCATATACCTAATATGTTATATCAATAAAAAAATTTCATAGGACTCTGTAATTTTGCTAAATTGTATAACTTTTAAAATAAAAATCTTTGTTTAACTTATTTTTTAATTTGGTGAATAAATATTGTGGTAGTGTTGCATCAGCACTTATGTTTATTATTTGATAAAAAATTCAAATCAAATTAATATGATTTAAAAATTAATCTACCTTTAAATTTAACCTTAAAATAAAAACTTATCAACTTTTAACCTTATTTAAAAAAATTAAAGATATTAAATTCAAGTGAGTGACATTATTTATTTATAATTTTATTAAACTAATATAAAGGACATAATAAATGAAAAATTGAACATAATTGAGATATATTAATTATTTGGATATAATTTTCCTAAATCCATTCATCCAATAGAATAAATAAATGTTTCAGTGAAATTTTAAAGCCATATCCCTATGTTTTAACACTATTTGACTTGTTTTACCCCTCTCAGGTGAGAAATATATACCAACACTACCATTAAAAATCACAATATATAATGGTAAAATATATATCCAAATTGATCCTATTAATTCCAAATATAGAATAAATTTTTAAATTTTCAATTCACATAATTGGTAGAATTGAATTTATAATTAATGTTATAAGACGTGATGAAAATCATTTTTCTATAAATTTTTTTTCCTCAACTATAAAAAGTTTTTATTCCAAAATCAAAAAAAATTATAATTACCCTAATTTGATTATTGATAATATAAATTACCCAATGTTTATCCTAAAAAATTAAAAAAAAATAGAAATTTATAAATTCTTTAAATGAAAATACAAAGAAAATTAGTATTTTTCATTATTCATCGAAAAATTGATCTTGTAAGAAAATTATAAAAAAAATCACAGTAAGATAATTATGTTATGATAATTTTAGAAATGAATTTTTTTTTCAAAAAAATTACAAAAATAAGAATAAATTATATTATTTTTTAATCTTAAAATTAATGAAAACCCATTTTTTTTGGAAAAAATGTATTTCTAATCAAATATTAATTTTTCTAAAAATTGAGAACATATTTATCATTATATTTGAGTTATAAAAAACTATTATAAATATATATTTTTAAAACATGTTTATTATTATTCATTTCACTAATTTGATTGCTAGTTTATAATGGTGTGATATAATATGGTTCATTTAGACTTGGGGTCACATGTTTGACAACATATTGAAGAGAATATATTTATATAAAAATAAATATATTATGAAATATTACGATGTAAAATTCCATCCCCCCTTAAAATAAATTTATCACCAAAAATTACATCACTCTAATGAAAAATGAGTATATATATTTTTCATCACATCATTAAATTCCCAAGTAGCTTCATAAAATTTCTAATTACTCTAGAGAACATCAACCAGATGATCAGTCCTGTTCTGAAGAACTCTATCACTAGGACCAATTATTAAAACAAATTTGTATTAACAGTAATGATCATTCACTTGTTGTAATACCTATTTGTTGTATAGAAATGATGAATTAGGTATGTACTTCAATGGAAGAGAAACTTGGAACACATTGTGAACATGGGATTAGCTTGATGGAAGAATCAAATGATAAGCTTCATCCCTACTCGATCATAAAAATAAAAGGGTAACATATACATAAGTCCCAATTTTCCCATCGTTTGGAATCTCATAAACTTCCTCCATGGAGAAAATCAAAGGAATACCATCTCACCAGCTGCAAATTCCATATTTCATCAAAAAAAGTCAACATAACTTTTCTATCAACTCAGAGCTTTCTTAATGTAATGATTAAAGGATATAACATTATCAATCATTTATAAAAGTAGATAAATTACTAATATATTTAATTGTCTAACTTAATCACAAAACATTATAGTTCTACAGTTCTATTAATAGATGGTTTCATAAGGATCATCTGAATACTCAGGTGAAGGCCTTATTGTCATAAAAATAGACAAGATTTTGTTGTTAATACAAACTTAATTTAAATAAATAATTAAATATTTCAACATATCATCAATGTTTTTAATGGTTCTCTTAGTCTGTCTATATTTTAATGCATGATAATTAGTACTGAAACACTAGTTTGAACTTGTTACCTACTAATTATATTTCTAGTACATCAATGTAATCATCAAATACCAATCATATATAATTGAATTTGGTAATACATTTCACTTTTACACTTACTTAATTTATATTACTAAAATAAAATTATGATATATATCTTCTTTGTTAGTTGTAACACATTGAAAATTTAGAATACAATGCTCAATAGCTTGTTTAACATGCAACAAAAAGCATTAAATGAACTCTGATATACTATAATTTTTTTTATTTAATTTGGTAATAGCTATTTTTATATTTTATTGAAGGTTATTAATAGGTTTAACCACATTATAAAAAATATTTAATTTATTTATTAATAATAAATAAGTACCCAATTTTTATTAAAATCATTTTTATACTTCAAAAATATGTTTTATTCAAAATCGGTTTTTATTTTATTTTGTGGTTAGAAATTATAATTAATTTCTATAATTTTGAGAAATTTATTTCTATAATATTTAAATCATTTTTAAATAATCATATCAAAAATATCTTATGGTGAATGTTTGGGTTTTTTTCTGAATTGATTGAATTTTCAATGAATAGTGAAAACACATATTTTTTCAAATCTAGTAATTTGAAATCTCTACTATATTTTGTATTTGGTATTAAAGTGAAATATGATCCATTTAATTTATAATAATATACTTTGAATAAATAATTTTGATTATATTTAAATAATTTGTTTAATATACATAAAAAGTATTTATCTAAATGTAGTTTGTCATTGCATTTTAAGCATATTATTAAAATTATTTTTCACTACTTATAGAAAATGAAACATGAAAATTTATACAATATTTTGTAAAAGGACATTAATTTTTGATAAATTGGAATATTTTATTTTTAATCATTGCGTATAATACTTGTTGTAAAATTTATCACATTTTCAAAGGGTGAATCAATTAATTAATGTTATAAATAACGTGATACATCAGTTAAATTCTGACCAAAACATTACTTAATTTCATTATATGAATATATTTCATCCATAGTCATTCATACTTCAAAAATATGACCTTGAAAACATTTATGTACAATATAAAGTCAAAGATGTCACTTTCCTTATTTTAATATATTTAAATTTTGTGTCTGTGAAAAAATCAAGCTATGTTCAGTTAAAGTTTTTTATTTTAAATATGTATTAATTTATTTTATGTTAATTTATTATTAATTTTTAGCTATTTAATAATTTTCCATAATTATTCTACAATTCTTACATAATATCTGTGTAAGCAATAGGAAAAATCAAGTAAACTATATTAATAACTCTAAAATTTATTTTTTTAGTGATTTATAATGTCATAATAATTTTATATATAAATATAACATATTAGGTATATTTTAGTGGTTTATATTTTAAATTTTTTTTCCTGATTATTTTATTATTAAATTAATTGAATAGTTCCCAAAATGGAAGTAATGATATTTATTATAAATAATATTTCACAAAATGATTTAAAATTTAAAAAAAATTATTCATCCTAATAAATTAAATATAGTTTAATACATAAACCATGGTATTTTTATTTTTTATTTTACCATTGATGGTAACATTATTTTCCCTTAATGAGTAGAAAACCTTAATATTATAGTAATTTTCAAAATGGCTAAGGAGGATAAAACTAAAATATAAGGGTGATTTTATAATTAAATCTTGTAAAAATAATAATTTATGATATTATAGAGATCCATATTAATTTTATGATTTAATTCTATCAATTTGGTTATATTTTTCCATTAATAATAAAATATATTAATTTATTATTTAAATGAATTCGAAGAATTCCCCTCCTTTATCATATAAAATAAACTCTATATATATTATATTTACATCACAATGAGTATAATATAACATCCATGACCTACAATTATACATTTCTAGATTCCTTAAACACATAATAGACATTTTGGTATTTCCAAAATACTATCCATTGAAGGATTAAGGTGTAATCTAAAAGTGGTTTCTCAACAAAGAGGTATAATTCTTAACATATCATTATCTATTTTTCTTCATCTTATAACTCCTATAAATATATGTTATCAAATCACAAATAATGATTAATTTATTATAAATATATTTATATTTTATAATTATTTTTATTAATCAATTTTCGACCTATTTTCCATATATAGAAAGTGAAAACAACGCTCGTGTATACATAGAGATAATAGTCTCTATATAGTAGTGCAATTCATTACCCATCACTATTTTACATCTGTGGTTATAAAGATAGAAATAATTTTTATATATTATATTTCATATATAATTATTCATATACAATAATAATTTCATATCTACCTTCCACCATCCAATTATTTGTAAAATGATAACGTCGATTGTGTGCACATATAGACTACCTCCTCCATGAATCGTTGTGGAAAGTTTTGTATTTACATGTTAAATGAATTGTAATAATGATAGATTCAATTAATATAAATGATATAAATGATATAAGAATTACTCATTAAATTATAATTATTATTTATATTTAATTATTGTCATCCATCATATAGTGAAAATAATGGTCATGCGTACATACGACCTACCTTATCTATGCATAATGTAATTAATTTTTCTATATCTATCTTTTATGTATGTAACTAAATATATATTTTTTAATATATATATATAATTTAAATCATGAATATATTTTTTGTGGATTATGAAATCCTGATAAATATGCAAGGATTGAAACTACCAAATCAAGTCCTACATGAAAAATGAATAACACCCAAAAAATAATGATAATAATATATGATTGTTAAAAAATTAGGTGATAAATTTTATAAATTGAACATATATAATATTATTGATATGTAATTGGTTCAATTTTTTAGTATTATACATCTAAATTTGTTATAAAATACGTTAAAATAACTTAAGAGTCATGTTTAACTTGAGGTAAGGGGTTTCATAACTCAATTTTCATTCCTTGGTTATACTTCTACATTATTGACTATGTTATTCCATTACTATGTGTAAAATTAACTATGATTATACTATATTTTATTTCCACATCTATTTTTTGGATTTATATTTGTTACACATTGTCACTTAATTGATGAATTCTTACCTCAACAATATAATATTTGAAACGGATTTCGTCACAATTTCCATTCCATTAAGTCATTTTTTATTATGAATATATCCAGTTTTTTATGGTCTGCATATTTTCCATTTGAGATATTTAACATTAAAATATAGATATTTATGATGATTAATTATTCAATTTATGTTACTCTTTCAGGAGTTATTTTAAATGAATAAAGGCAGTATTTATCTTTTTTGATTTGGTATATTTTCCTTCCATGTCTATATTATTCAAAATTTATTTAAAAAATCATTTTTATTTACAAAAATTAATTTTTTAATGAAATTTAAAATTTTAAATGAAATTTTAAAAATTTCCAAATTGGTATTTCTAATTATTTCTTATAGGGTATTTTTAACATTTATTTCAAAAAAAATGAAATGAATATTACTTTTTAAAAAATAAAAGTTAACAAATTTTTCCACCACCATAACGATTTTACACTTTTTAGATTATTATATAACATTTTAATGATTTTAAAATGAAAAACCATTACAAAAATTATTTTAGATTTTATATTTCTTTTTTATTCTATTATTTTTTATTTTTTATTTTAATAAGAAAATATACTTTTATGATTGTCCATTTTGATCCCTTGATTAATTTTTTTGTTATTAAATTTCTAATAAAACATCCACTTTATTATGATCATAATTCATTAGAAATTAAATTTATTTAAAATATTTATATTATTTTTATCAGGGATATTATTATATCTTAAAATATATACCATTTATACATATAGTGCATTACTTTTAAGATTATTTGATTGACATGGAAAATATTTATATTCTGTATTTTTTATTCAATAAATATATTTTTTGATACGAAATATTTTTATGAATTATATTGATAATTATATATATGAGCAATTCAATGTAAATGAGGTAATGTGTGGTGCCAATAATTATATATCCCCTCAATGCAAAATCATGTCTCATAAAACATTCTAGTTGGCTAGACATATTAGAAATGTTTTTTGGTATATACCTACCCATTGATTAAATTATCTTGGAATAAGGTCTTGATAGTAATAGATATAATGATTTCTGTTATCATGATATCTAATATTAATCATTATATTCATCCATAATTTAGTAATTATTATCCATGAGATTACTATATTGATATTATCTATAAATAAATTTATAACTCAAGATATTAATTAAATGTAATGTTATTTATTTTATTTACCATACCATATTTATTATTAATTATTTATTAATAATATATTAAATTTTACATTACCCTTTATGAGCATTTGAGTTCACTATTATCTTGTATCAATTCCCACGGATATAAAGAAAAAAATAATTGAATGAGTTTCAAGAACACATAATATTTTAGGTTTTATGTTTTATATTTAATATTTCTGATGTAATATTGGAATTAAAATTTATCCAGTTAAACAAGACTACTAAACTAATAAATCTATGAGGATGAGATACCTTGTGTCAAATGATGATGTAATAAATTAACCACCATCTTGGGGTTACAATGGTTGTGGTTTTTATAGTTGCTATTAGAGGACATATAATAAGACCATGGGAAATAAATTTTCAGAAATATACATTAGCGAACATAATATGATGTATAACCATGAGGATATTTAAATTTTATAGGATAATATCATAAATTTTTGTATGTGGTAAATATTATGTGGATTCCCTAACAATTCACTCATATCTAGATACTATAATTGGATCTGGTTTTGGAAAAAATTAATTCGGGATAACCATAAAATAGTTGTTTACGTATACTTCGACCATCATTCTAGTGCATATTAAATTGGCCCTTACTGCACACAAAATTTGATCTTACTAGGAGATATTCCTAGGTTAATTAACATTTTCATTACAATCCATTAAGACATATTTGAAAATATTTCTATAATTTGAGGATATTCCATAAAGACATTATCTTTATGATTTAGATTACGATAGTTTAATATTTTATGTACCATAATTGGATAATAAGTCTATTTATGATCATAGGTTTAAGGAAATTGATACATATTTTGAGGTTTTATGTTATGGGAGTTTAACATGATTAAGGTTGTTTTTGGAGAAACTTATGGGAATAAAAACTTTTGGTTTAGTATTTGTTTTAATGAAAATGGTTATATGGGGAATAATTGTTTTATATTTTCTCACTTATGTTTAATGTTATTGATAAATGTTAGGGATAATATGATAATTGATGTTAAGGTTATGATAGTTAATTCAGATTTTATGATTTTAAAAAAAAAATATGTATAGAAACCATTTTATGTTTAAAATGTGATTCAATGAATAATGTTATTTTTGAAGATGTTAATAATATTTTGGGGAATGTTATAGGTGTTATATTAATATAGGAATTATAAAAACGATAATACATTACCCTTGGAATGCTTGCGAGCCTTGAACCCACAACTGAAGGATAATAAGGGTATTTTTTTACCATTAACCTACATGTTGTCCTGGTTAGTATGAAATATTTTTTACATAAATTATTTTATGGATAAATATTCAATTAATTATTCGAATCATATTACAGGATCAAATCATTTTGAGGTTTTGAGGTTGTTGATGATATTTTTGGAGATGTTTTACTGGGATGTGGTAATGTATTACCATTGGGTTTAATGTAAATGATTATTTGGGAATAATTATATTAATTTTTTAGAGTTTTAAGTTAAACAGTGTGATATAACTTTTGAGTTTAAAACGTTCATTATTATTTAGTTTATTTTGGTTATTTGGGATATTGGTTTATTTATTGATCTATTTCAACCTTTGGACTTATTGAATAATTTTGGAGGTTAGTTTAATATTTATTAATATGATGGTTTATATATTTAAGCTATTATTTTTAATTATTATAATAATTTTATTTTAGTATTTATAGGTGGAATATATTATTATTATTTCATGGATTATATGATCTATTAGATGTTGATTTTTGTGCTTCTTACATGCAAAAAAATCATCTTGAATACTAAATGTTTTGATAAAAGTGTTATTGTTGTAGAAATTGATTAAAATATGAAATTTAAATTCTCATGTATATAAATTTATTTATTATTGTAAATTAGTTCCCAAACTCAAGGATAATGTTCTTGATAAAAAATTATATTTATACCTTCATTTTTTATTAGTCGATAGTCTTTTAACCACTAAATGACTTATGGTTTTATGGTTATTCACTTTATCATGACCACATTAAATATGAATCACTATTAGTCCTTATATAGAAATTTTATCCTCAATGTCTTCATTTTAACTTCCCATAAATATTCTACTTTTTTGGGATCCCAAATATGTTGTATTTCAGGAAACATTTATGTTTCAAATTTCCCTTTTCACAAGATGTTTTAATATCACTACGTGTAATGTGGGTTTTCATAAAGGGAATTTTCAAAATATTGAACCATTGATTAATGAGATTAAATTTAAATATTGTATTTTATTTAAGGGGATAGAACTTAACTACCCGAAAATTTAGAATACTATGCTAGATATCCCTCACGACACACAACACCGAGAATTAAGTGAATTGTGATATACAATTAAAATATTAATATATAATGTAACAGTTATTTCCAAGGTGTTATATAGGAATTAATTTATAGTGTTAACATCATTATTAATAATCTATAATGTGTTTATTAATATTAAATAACTATTCAATTTTCGGGAAAATTATTTTTATACATCAAAAATATTATTTCCCCAAATATGTGTTTTATCACTTGTTGTGTGTTTAAATTATAATTAATTTTTATGACATTGAGAAATTTTAATTTTTAAAATTATCACCATTTTTTAAATAATAATCAAAAACATAAGATAGATTGAAATTTGGGGATTTTTCCCAAACGATTTAATTTTTTAATAAATAATTAAAAATACATATTTTTTAAATTATGAAATTTCAAAAGTAAAACTATATAGTATATTTTTTATTAACTATAAATGTGATACAATTTATTTATATTAATATAATTTTAATTAACAATTTTTATTATTTTTAAAAAAAGAACATTTTTATGCCTAAATACATATTTTTCAAAAAATGATTTTTCATTCCACTTTAAAAATATATATTAAACATTATTCAATGAACATATATAAATTTTTCCTTGAAAAATGGATACCATATTTTATATTAGGAGGTTTAAAATTTTTTAATATTTCCCATTTATTTTTAAAAATTATATATAGTAATCGTGGTAAGATTTATCTCCTCGGTAATTTGGAAATTGGGTAATTAATGTAAAAACTAATGTGATTAGGCATCAAAAATCATCCCAAAACGTGAATGAATATAATTATATGGGTCTACTTTACCCTTAATCATCTAAATTTTAAAAATATTACCTATTTGCATTTTGATATAATGTTGACCTTTATAATATTTAAGTGGAAGATATTATATAAAATACCACATTCTTTATTTATTATCTATAATATTTTTGTCAGGGATAAAATCAATTGATGATAATTTATATATAATTATTATAAATATAAATTAATTATATTTATAATGGTAATTTATTTCCAATCATTATTAACTGAATATTATCTTAAATGCTCTTACAACACAAAAATGGTGTTTTTTCAAGAAGTGGAAAAAAATTAAATGATTTTCAAAACACTAAAATTAATTTCTTTTGAGTTATTTATTATTTCCCATGAATTTTATAGAGAAATATAACATAAAAATTGAATTTTTATCTCTTAATAGTCAAATTAATTTTTTGTCGTGTTGTTTTCAAAGTCAAATTAAATGAATAGTTCCAAAAATGATATTAATGACATTTTATAATAAACATTAATTTATTAAATAATTAAAAATTAAAAAAAAATATTAATCCAAATAGATGGGATATAGTTTTGAAAACATAATTTTGTTCCATTTATGGGTCGTTTTTTCATTTACTTCTATCATTGTTGACCCATGTAGTGTAGAAATCATTAACATTATTTAAAAAGTCAAATGTGTTAACATGGGTTAAAATAAAATATGGGGTATAAATATTTATAAAAACAAGTTAAAAAATTATTATATGAGATTATTCAGACACCTAATGATCTATTATTATAATTATATCAATTTTATTCAATTTGGAGTGGTAAAAATTTATATTTATTTAATTATATATGAAATTCCATGAATGTGCTCCACGCACTTATAAAAGGACACCCCTTATCTATTTTAATTACACCAAAATTTGAAACATATATCATCAAATACCTACCATAATACCCTAATAGCTTTTTTATACACATATTAAGCCATATGTTCTTTCCAAATCACCATCCCTTCAAATCTTAATGTGTAAGACAAAAGAGGTTTCAAAATGAAGAGGTAGATCTCTTAACCGAGAATTTTTTATTCTATAAATTTTTATAAATCCTATATAAATATGTTATGTATTTAAAAATAAAAACAAAATTTTCATATATGTACTTATATGTTGTTATTATTAATATTGTACTACCTTTTTTCATCCTTTTATTCCTATAGAAAGAGTAAACATTGATCATCCATACATATTACATGTCGTATCCATGTATCAGAGTAATTAGTTTTTCATCACAATTTTACCTGGATGGTTATAAATATGGATATAATGTATATATATTATTATTATTAAATAGTTATTCTTATGAAATTATAATATCATATCTACCTTGTTACCTCCCAATTAGTTGGAAAATGATAATATCCCCCGTGTATATATGCGGACTATCACCTCTACAAAGCGATATGATCGATTTTCATTTAAATTTTATATATATAGTAATATGGATATATTATATATATTCTGTAAGAAATGATTCTAGAAATGTTTATTATTATTTAACATTCCTTTAGTCCATCTATTGAAAAGTAAAAATATTTTTAATGCATTCATACAACCTACTGTATCCATAAACGATGTAATTCATTTTTCTACCTATTTTATCTATGGATGAATATAATTATCTATATAATTACTATCTATAATATTTATATCATGATTAAAATTCTATACATTATGTAACTATTTTAAATATTTAAGAACTGAAACTTCCGAAACAAAACCTACATGAAAACGAAGCTCCTAACACCCAAAATAATTATAATAATAAAATACTTTTAACAAAAGGGTGAAAAATTTTATAAATGGATTTTATATGAAATTATATAAATATATATTTTTATGGTATATCAATATAATAAACATAAATTTATAATATAGGATTTTAAGATCACTTATGAAAAAATTCAAACATAAGGTAAGGGGTTTGAAAACTCAATTTTCATTTATTGGGTTATACATATACTTTATTGACTATCTTATTACATTATTATGTGTTAAATTACCTCTTATTTTATTATGTTTTGTTTCCATTTATTAGGATTGACATTTATTACCCATATAAGTACATTTATTAATCATCACTTCAATGGTATGATATTTTTAAAGGATTTTATCAAAATTTCCACTTTCTTGATACATATTTGGCATTATGTGTAATGAACCGTAAATTTCAATGAAATTTTTTTTTCTTAATTTTCTTTGGAATTTTACAAAGACGCAGTTTCTGATGGCACCTGATTCCAAGACCCGGTGTGCCCGGAATCATTTTCCGATGATTGGCTCACGTACGTTCAGTGAACGAACAAACGGAAATTTCTATCTTTTGAACCGGTGCTCGGAATCTAATTCTGAGGGAACTGATGGAATCGCAGTGCCGATACTTGCTTAGAAACGCCTCTTTCCGAGTTGCGTTTACTTGGTTGTGGTTTTTAATATTTGGGGTTTATGTTAAGAAATAAAATAAAGTTGTAAAACAATTTTATTTTATTTCACTTAATGCCACTTAAAGACCACTTAAAAGTTGCTTAAGCTGAGTTGAAGCGGATAGGGTGAAATTTAAAATATCCTACCCACTTGGTAGGATATTTGTGAGATGGGGCCCACACGAGCCCCACTGTTTCTTTTTATCATATGTAACACACCGGCACCCCCTATTAAACAAAGTCAACCATGCGTTTTTCTGGTTAAGAAACACCCCAATTTAATTGGGCAGTTATGTTTTACAATTAATTCTTTGAATTAATTGTTCGTTACATACCTTTGTTTTTCAAATTCATTAGTTGATAATAAAATAAGATGAGGACTTATTTTATTATCTGGTTGCTGTGTTAACCTTTGGAGAATCTCTAAAGATCTTTATCCTCCTTCGCGAAGAACGTGAAGAATGTGAAGGGCGACGAAGAACGCCCAACCCACAGAGATCGACGACGCGATGTCGACGATCCTTTTCTCCCGCGATGGACAACTTCCCTGAAGAACTCACGCTCGGTGACGACGTTGAGGTAGGGTTTTTAATTGAGGATAATAATACCCCTTTTTCCTCAGATGCTTCCTTTTGAAAATAAAGAACTCAGATCAACTTGATATTAAGTTGATCCACGGGAAGTTTGGTTGCGGGATGGGTATTCTTGATTGCGGGAAATCTGTAGGGGTTTTGTTGAGATTAATTTTATTCCCATGGTTGTTAATATAATATAAAGAACCCGGACCAATGTACAGTTTTAATTTTATTAAAATTGTGCCTTGTTTGTTTTCATGGGTTGAATATTTTATTCTCGTTTGTTATCATCTAACGTGGGGGGTGTGGGCCAAACAAACACGGCCCGACAACCCCCCATAGTTCTTCATTGATGCACAGATTGGTGGGCGATGACGAAAAATGCCTCAGAGGTGATTCGTTGATTCTGAAGTGATGAACGGGACCCGGGAGGAGCTACGGCGCAGACTGAAGTGGAATCGGACCACCAGAGCAACTTCAGTGGCCCACGGAAACCACCGGAGTCGCGGGTCGCCGGCGCGGCGGCCGGAGGCAACTGCACCCCGGGGCATCACCGAACAGAGCCGTCGGACAGAGCATCCATGGCTAAAGCCGCCGTGGGTACCGCGCACACGGGATGCGGCAAAGCTGCATCCGCTAACCAAGGGCGGCACCCGCAAGGGCCGTGGTGTTCTCACGCAGGGGCAGCACGCCCCCCGCGTCGCTCGGCCGCTCGGCCGAGCCGAGCCGGGGCGGCCGTCCATTCCAGGCCGCACCCTGGCTGGGTCCAGCCGGGTCAGACCTGAGTCGGGTTAACCCGATTCGGGCCGACCGGGGTGGGGGGGGGGGGATGGGGGTCGGGCCGTGTCGACTCGGGCCCAGACCCCCCGTTTCCGGACCTTTTTGGTCTTTTGACCATATCTTGTTCTACACACCTCCGATTGATGCACCGTCACTGGTAACACGATCTTTGGATCTTGACAGTTGTTTCGGTATATCTCACTCAAGTTTTCAGAATACTTTGGGTTCAGCCGGGTTGGTTCGTACACGAAACCAACCGGGCCCTCGGAGCGGAAATGTTCATATCTTGAGCTCTGGACGTACCATTGATGTGCCGTCGAATATGATGGATTCTTCTAAGTGATACGTATCTTTTGACTTACTCAGCCTGAGGTTTGGATTCAAGTGGAGTGCGGTCGGGTTGGTTCGCCTACAATACCAACCGGGCCCCTGGAACGAAAAAGCCAATAACTCACAGACCAGGCGTCCGATTGACCCGTCGTCTGTCTCGTTGATTTCCTTTTGATTAGAAGGAACTTTTGGCATACGTTTCTGGAGTTTTGGATACAGGTGGATAGTGTCTGGGTTGGATTGCACCTGAAATCCAACCGGGCCCCTAGAACGGAAAAGCTGATATCTTTCAGACATGATGTCCGTTTGACGAACCGTCAGTGGCATTGATGATCACGTTGAGAAACGGTCCCTATGAGTATACCCTATCAGAGTTCGGGGTACATTTTAGATATGGCCGGGATTGGTTCGCTCACGAATCCAACCGGGTCCCTTGGACGAAAAGGCTAATAACTCAGAGACCGGGTGTCCGATTGACGTGCCGTCTATTGCGTTGAGACCCCTATGACAAGGCGGTTCTTTGAGATACTACTTTGCAGGACTTTGTGACACATGGTGTATAGACCAGTATCTCATGGAGCAGACCCTCTCGAAGACGAGCGTGCGGAGTACGGAGACCGTGTAGCCGGTCGAGACCTGACGACTGCTTGACCGATCGACTCGGTGTGTTACGGATAGCCCAGTGGGGAGCGCATGGTTGTAGCAGCAGACCCACGGCGGAGGAGCGCTTGGTTGTAGCGGCAGACCCGTGGTACTCAAAAGAAGGAGTACCTATGGAGGCTATGAGGGGGAGCGCTTGGTTGTAGTAGCAGACCCACAGCGGAGGAGCGCTTGGTTGTAGCGGCAGACCCGCGATACTCAATAGAAGGATTATCTCTGGAGGCTATGAGGGGGAGCACTTGGTTTTAGTAGTAGACCCACAACGGATGAGTTCTTGGTTGTAGCTGCAGACCCGCGGTACTCAATAGAAGGAGTACCTCTGAAGGCTATAAGGGGGAGCGCATGGTTGTAGCGGCAGACCCATGGTGGGAAGCGCTTGGTTGTAGCAACAGACCCACAATACTCAATAGGAGGAGTACCTCAGCAGTCTTAGGTTAGTGAGAAGTACCTCGGAGTCGTGACAGGATCACTATACACTCCAGAGACGGAGCTCTTCAGTAGTTACATTTTCGATAATGAAAATCCTGGTTTGAGCTGAATCTTTGATCTTTGTTTTACCTCATGAATGAGATGGGTCACTTGATAAATTAGGTATATGTATGGGCATATACATGGGTAGTGGTTATCTGTTGATTTCATAATCCTTGCATTTCTTCATTAATGAGATTGGTCACTTGATAACGTAGGTATATGTATGGGCATATACCTGGGTAGTGGTTATCCGCTGATTTCATAATCCTTGTGTTTCCTCATGATTGATATGGGTTACTTGATAACTTAGATATATGTATGAGCATATATCTAAGTAGAGGTTATCTTTTGAGATCTTCATTGTGGTTATCCTAGTTGGTTTAGTGAGACCATGAGGGTCTCGGGGTCCCTACTGAGTATCGTTATACTCACCCCTGCATGGGCTATGCCCGCACCTCGTTGTGTTGGTTGCAGACGGCAGGCAGTGCTGATGGAGGCCGAGTGTTCGAGGACTGGATGGTACCCGGATGTGGACTACACGATGAGTCAGTATCCGGTGGTGGACATAATGGCGAGACAACACTCGGAGGAGGATGACAGGCAAGAGCGTTGTAGAGGCTATCTGTACCTACCCTTCAGGTAGGATCCGTGGTGGGCGATCTAGGAGCTGCGCCATCTGTACCTACCCATCAGGTAGGATCTGAGGCGGACGACCCAGAAGCCGCTTCCATCCTTCCAAATGTTGTCTTTTTCTATTGTACTTGTTTAGTTGTAGTTTTACTTTCTTTTGGGATTGTATTATGGCCCATTTACCTTTCAGCACTTCTCTTTGTACTTAGTGTTTTACTTCTGCTTATACTCTGAGGTGATTTTTTTACGTTTATAAAGGCAATGCCTTCCCAATTATCTGGATTTACGCCTTTGGTGCTAGTCGCTAGCCCCTGGCCTATGGAAGGCGGGCTTGGGGTAGTCACGGTACGGGCCCCGAGGAAGGGTCGGGACATTATGCACCTATTTATTTTAATGTGGGGTATATAGCTACAGTTTTTGTTATTTAACACAAATTTCTAGTATTCAATGATGATTAATTATTTAATTTAGGTTTCCCTTTCAACAGGAATGTTTAAAAGAAAATTTCAACTTATTTCCCTTTTTCAATGGGTATATTTTTATTTAATTCAAATATTTTTCAAAAATATTTAAAAATTTCATTATATTTACTCAAATAATATATTAAGGTGATTTTAATTTATCCTTTAAACTTTTAAATTTTTTTGAAAAATATTTCTCTTTTTTTAAGAGAACTATCTAAATTTTGTTATTAAAATTCAATAGGATTGTTTATATTCCCACCTCAAAAATATTTTTATGATATTTAGAATTATTATAAATGGTTTAAATTATTTTACAATGAAAAATATTTATCAAAACATATTCTAAATGTTGCACTTCCATTTTTTTCTATTCCTTAAAATACTATATGAGCATAAAATATTCTTCTTATAACTTCATCACTAATCCCATGATTAATTTTTCAGTCATTAACTTTCTATTAAAACATTAACATTCTTATAATCATCATTCCATAGAATTTAATCTTCTCTTAAATATATAAAATTTTTGTATCATTGATATTATTACTTAAATATTCATATACCATTTCTATATACAAGGTTTTACACTGAAATATATTTTATTTACTAGGTAAATATTGATATTTTTTATTCTTTACTCAATACAGATATTTCTTGATAAGTAGTATTTTTAATGAATTAAATTGATCATTCATTATAAGAGTAGTGAATTGGATTTGTAGTTATGGATAGGTCCCAAAATCATATATATCTTCAATTCATTTATAGTTCTCTTGAGACAAACAATTTAGATAAACATATAAAATGATTTTTCTGGTGTATACATACCCATAGATTAGACAGCCTTTGAATAATGTCTTGATTGTAATAGATATCATGATTTATGATATTATAATGTCTAATATTAATAAATTCCATTCATTGAGATTTTTTTATTGTTTTCCATGGGATTACAACATTGATATTATCCATAAATTCATATTATGCTCAAGTTATTGAATAAATGGAATGTGTTTTTGGTTATTTACATTTCTATTTTAATTATGCCTTATTTACTCATAATAGATTTTATTGCACATAACCCTATATAAGAATTACATATCAAATTTATTTTTTTACTTTCCCTATAAATTGAAGAGGAAATCATTGAATAAGCTTTAAGGATGAATTTTTTTTTATTTTAATTAAATTTTTATATTTTACATTTATAATGTGACATTGAAGTCATATATATATATATATAGTTTATCAAGACTAAAAAACTAATTTTTCCTTTTGGATGTTATCCCTTTTATCTTACTCTAATGTAATAAAGTAACCACCAAATATGGGTTATTGTGGAAATGGTTTCTATAAAAGAAAATATGTTTGATAAAACTTTAATGTGATTAACTACAACCCAAATGGCATTAAGGAATTAAGATGTTTTTGGCATTTTGACAACAAAATCAATGGTGATTTTCACATTTCCATTTTCTTATAGGTAATGGTTATATCATTCCATCATAATTCTATCTCTCTCCCTTAACTTGTTAACATAAAAAGAACTGAGATTTTTACTATTTAATATCTCTCATCATGTTTTCCCACCAGAAATATTATTATAGATCTGTATACATCTACATACATCATATATTAATAGAGAATTGTGAACTATGAGCATCATCTAATAGCTCCTTCTTTAAATCTGATAACGACCAGACACATACCCAGTTTATTGAACTTATCATTCTATCACAAATATGGTTGAACTATACAATATTTATCATCTTATTTTGAATATCTAAATCCTAATTAGTTGTATCTTTAATCATAACATGGGTATGTGGTTGAATAATCATTTTATAAAGATAATATTTATCAACTTCTTTCATCATTTATATATTAATCCTCTACAAGTCCATAAGTATTAGATATTTTGTGATCCCCATCAAATAAATGATATCATGATCCTTTCAGTCAGTGTATTTTCCAGCTTCTTCCCTTTCCTTGGGTGGTAATGTATTTAGCAGTCATTATATTTAATCATCTCTAACAATATTATCTAGTGCATATTCATATATATTTGAGTGAATATATACATTACACTTTTATTATTAGAACATATATCCTTCTTTTCTCAGTAATGATAATACATCCTTAAAATTAATGAAACAATTACCATAGCCAACTTCAAATAATGAGTTGGGTAAGAATTCATGTGATCCTCTACATGTAGTGAGGCATAATCTTTAACGATATCATTATGTATGAGGATGAATATATTTTTCTTAATAAAAACTATATATTACAAACTCTTAATCATTGTAGGGTAATGTATGAACAAGTGTTTGGACTAAAATTTTATTTCTTCTCTTTGATATTTTATGTACATTCATCTATAAAATATAACATGGATCCCTTATAAGATAACATACTGTGTGGACTATAAATCCTCGATAAATTATACACAAAGCATCGATAATATCCAGTTAACCCCATAAAACTATATATATAAAATAAATTTATTGGCCTAGGACAAAGTTAGATAAATTATTATTTTTACGTATTCAACCATATACCTTTTCATGATATTATATGATCTGAAAATGAAACTCTTTGTAGCTAAAATTCACACTTGGAAAATTTTTCATACAACTTCTCCCAACTTGGAGTCATCAAAACAATATTCAAAGAATCTCAATGCTCTTCAATGCTCTTTAAATTCGTAAAAATATTATCAATAAAGGCTCCCAAAAAGTAATAAATGTAATATCTAAAGTCTCTATTTATTTAATTCATGATGATATCTGGGGAATTAGTTAGACCAAATGGAATTACTATAATGTTATAGTTTCCACGACATATATGGATGGTGGTATAGTTCATGTCTTCATTAATTAATCTTAACTAATATATAGATATTTAAGTTAAATTATAACGATCCAAAATTTTCCTTCTTATAATTATATTATAAATTACCTAAAATTACATAGATAACAAAATATAAACATTAAAAATGATAAAGGAATGAAATTAGAATTATTTCTAGAAATTACTGAACCAAAACTGATTAAATAATAACAGGACTACGAGAATAGCAATGTGACTATTAGAAATATTAATGTGACCATTAAAATAGTAAACTCACCTATTTAAGTATACATAAAATTTATTCTTCTTATAAATTGTAAAATTATATAATTAAATCTACGTAATAGTAAATAAATTTTTTTGAAATTATTAATTAAGTGATAATATTTTTTATAAAACACAAATGATAATTTTCATTTTTATAATTAATATAATGATTTAAGAGAAAATTTATTTTCATGAAATTTATTCAAAAATTACTATTTTACTTTATTAGGATTATAATTCAAGTTTATGATATGTTAATAAATTTTTTCAAAGTGTTATAAAATCAGATATAATGTTAATATTTATATTATCAAACTAAATGATGATTTTAATTAAAAATTAAATTTCACATATTTATTAAATTATTTTCAAAAAATAGAGTTCATTTATTAATTCTAAAAATTGTGAAATGATTGTGTTGAATATTTGTAATATTTCTAATATAGGTGATTTTTTTGTGACAAGTAAAATAAGGTAATTTAAAATATTTATATATTATAAGTTAGATAAACTATTCCTTGAGTTTTATCTCATGTATAATCCATAATATCAAAATATCATTCTCTATATACTGTATTTTTTCATTTAATCATCATTATTTGTTTTCTTCAACTAAGATAACTAAATAATGACTAGAATAATAAAAAACACCTCTCTCCTTCACATTAAATACCACCCTTGCCACCACTTCATATGAAACTACCAAATCCTTTAAAATTATCTAATTTCTAAAAGATAATATTTACAATTCTATCGCCCATGTACAAGATACTTTGGTGTCAATAAAAGGAAAAAACCAAGTCCCTTAATGATTTTATCAAGAGGAAGAATTCACGAGGTAAAACACTCAATCCTTCCCTTTAATTTTATTTCATTTTATTTTATTTTCATTACCCTCCTCATATATCCAAAAATTCAAGGTAGATATATTATATTATATTAAAGGAAGAATACACCTTCTTTTCTATTCCTCTCCCCTATTATTTTAAAACTTAAAACATCATTCATGAGGTGTTAATGATTTGCCTTTGTGGATGAAAAGATTTTGTTTTTCAATTACACCTTAATGTATAGTAATTAAACCATTTTGATGGTAAAAAATGAATATAATATATGTATTAAAGCTTATTTAATCACATAAAAATATTATATTTTCATAATATTAATTAATAATGTAAATAAAGTTTGTGATTATAGATATTAAATCTAAAAAATTCAAAAGAATTATCACTAATAATTTATTGAACGTGTCATCGTCATACCATATATCCAAATGAAATATATACCCATTTAATATTATATAATTCATTAATAAAAAATTACAATTTTGGAAAACTATTTTCATTTTACATGATTTTACATACATGTATATATTTATTCAAATCATGAAAACCAAGGAAACGAATGCTTTGAATGATAAAATTGTATGTTATAACTCCTCAAAAATTCCATAAATGAACTTAATAAAATTAAAATAAACCAAATAAATGTATAAAATGTTCTTAATAAATTAAATAATGGTTTTAATATAATTATATTAGAAAATAAGGTCAAGTTCAGAACACATTCAAACATAGGGTAAGAGTTTTATCATAACAATTTTATTTATTTGAGATATTCCTTATTCACCACAATTTATTTTGTGGGGATTATGTATAATACCCATTAATATATCATATTATGGATATATTTTTCAAAATTATATTCAATTTTTCATTTTATGATTATTAATTTTATTGTGCATATGATTCGATTAAGTATAAAGTGGTAAGGGATTGCCCCTGAACATCCATTTTTCATTCAAGGCACATTTTCTCTTTCATTAACCTAATGTAATCACCCATTATTTTTATATAATTATTCTAATTTTATTTTATATATTCTAAACACATATTACCATTTCCTTTCATATTTTTATTATATTTGAATGCATGATTTATAAGGAATCATTTTTAATTCCACTTGATAAAAAAGCCAAATTAAAGGGAACATCACAATTTCTTACACATTATCAAGAACCATACATAATCTATTTTAATATTACAATATTTTTCTGAAGTAAATTACTTTATCATGAAAAGGTATTTTTATTAATTTTTATTTTATAAAAACAATAATTACTTTTTCTTTTTTTAAAGACTCTTTAATATTTTCCTCAAAACACTATAAATAGTATCAATTATAAAGATTCATAAATACTCTTATTACATGTCGTACATATTTTTTCATCAAATATAATTCTATTTTCTTTCCTTTTATGAGATATAAATCTCATCAATATTATTTTTATGATAAATACAAATGATTTTCCAAAATAGCCCTTCTTTCCAAAGTAAAAAAATGGTTTTTTGTGGCTATATTTTTACTTTTTTTATATATATTATTTTTTTAACACTTATTACAAAGTTGTGTTTTATATACTACCATTGATTTATCATATCATGAGTCATATTATTATTGTTATATTATATGTTTATTTATATTTTATTCTTTATTATTTATTATAATTTAAAATTTTCAAAGTGGTATGGGACAATTTGGAATGATTAAAGATTATGTTACTCAAAATAAATTTAACGGTCTCATTTAAAAGTATATTAATCTATTTAAAAATCCTTTTTTACCATCCATTCAATAAAAATATTATGAAAATTTATATTTTTCATGAATTGAATCTATATATGAAGAATGTTTTGGACTTGTAGTGATGGATGCGGACAGTTATATCCCCATGATGCATAGATTTGTATTATTAGAAAACAAAGATGGAAAAAAACATCGTGTTTGTTTACAAAAAGAATCAGATGGGTTTCTACCATTAGACTTAATATTTCATGATGGTATAATAATTCATGTTCCTAATACATGATGTCCAATAAATAATAATTTTATTCATTCAATATATTGTTTTTACATTATATGAGGTATTCTATTTGAAAAAATATTTGGATTCATTTTCATTATAAGATTATTGATAGAAATTTTATTCAACTATTTTCCATTCCATTTGACATATTGACTTTCTTTCACTTATTATTGATTCATGTTACCCTTGCTGAGCATTTGATCTAACCCATTTAATTTTTTTCCATCACCATGTTTTGATGATGAAATCATTGAATAAGTGTCAAGGAAGCAATTTATCTTCCTCTATTATGATTTATTTTTATTGACCAATATAATAAGGTAACCATGTATGTATCTAGTATAATAAACAATAATAAATTGTTCAAATATTGGTGATGTTATATCTTGTATATATTTCATTGTAATAAAAATACCACCAACTCTAGGATATTTGGGTTAGGGTTGTTACATTAATCGTGGAAAAGTATTGAGATCCTTATAATTGATCAAAAAAATAATCAATAAAAAGAAAAGAATACTTATTATTTATTTTGATATTTTCAAATTATTTATAATCAATATAGATTCACATTGGTCAATATTTCTTCCAAAAAGAGCAGGTTCTCTCTATGTTTCTGCATAAATAAAAGTGAATTACTTATAATGATTCTCCTATAGTTTCTATATAAATTCATATATCTCAATCTTGGTTATTCAATATATATTAGTTGAAATGTGTGTTCCACTCGGTATTATTTATAATAAAAATCCATCTTCATTATTTAAAGGATATAAGGAAATTATTATTGAAAATAATAAAACAATCTCCCATAAAATAAGCATATATTTGATGTGGAGATTATCTCAAACCATCTATGATAAAAACCCATTTTGAATAAAATATAAAACCTACACAATGGATTGAATTTCTTTTGAAATCATATATTTAATTTTACACTAATAGATGATTTTAGGTTTGTTCATAATAAAAAAAATTATTTCCCTTCCCTGCTAATTGATGTGAAATATATGTAAAGAAATTAAATTCATGGCTAAGATAACATAAAATTTCAACTAGAGGGAGAAGAATGATTTTTTAAAGAATAAATCCCCATAATCATAAATTGGATAGGGATCATTGGGTTGAGAATTTATTATCATACCACTGGGGGTTTCCATTAATAATTTAACATCTATTCATTGAGGGTTAAAATTTTAATTCTGAAAACTATTTATGATATAAGTGAATTTATATAACCTATATCATATAAATTACATCAATAATTGAGGATACATGTCACCACCTCGACATCCTCATTATATCCTCAATTCCTTACTAAAACCAAAATGGTTAGCATGTTCATCATGTATCACTAATTAAATTTATCACTCACAGAAAATATCACAAGGAAAGTCTAATTCAGGACACCTTATTTAATTCTATGAAACATTAGTTTCACCTTGGTCATCCGCGATCATCATATATTTAGATACTTTATGAAGGTTCATAAGAAAATATAAATTAACCCAATAATATCCTTAGGGAGTATAAAAATAGGATTTTAGTAAGGGATCACTCTGCATGCACCATAATGATTGTTTATATATATTTGGATAACTTTTTTAGGGTTATTACTTCTCTATTAATCTTAAACAAAACCAATTGTACTTGTAGTATACAAAAAATAATGTTTTTCAAGGAAACCACACTCATTTCATTACTATAACTAAGTAAATTTTACTATACAGAGGATTATACTTGTGGTTATCACTAATTTTTTCCCATTCTAGTTTCCAAAGGTAACTAAACCTTTATATTATACCAATAATAGTGACCCATATATTTCATACAAAACTATTACACCTTATTAGAGGAAAATTCAATATATAATATTTTTATCCAAAATAGAACCATAACGGTTTATTGTATTTATAAATATTGATACATAAACAAATGATTCATAAAATATCTACAACATCTAAAATTTATATCTTTATAACTAACACCTTTCTTAGAATCACAATAATTAATATATTTAATCATATCCCAAGGAAAATAAATGATAATAAATGATGATCATAGATGGTTACTAAGGTTAAAATAGTGATGCATTTAATATTATATAAACATTACCTGGAAATAAAGGGTATTATAACATTATCTTAACATTTTGGAATCATAACGATAAATTGATAGATCATAAACCCATTTCATGGAATAAATATTATAAATTTATATAACATGAATCATAAATATTTCAAAGATAATAATCCATAAGAACATAAAAATAGACAATATATAATGTCATAAAAGATTTTAATATGTTTCTTATAATCATAATCATAGAAATTGTATGTTATTGTTACCCACCAAGACATTAACAACATGTTAGTTATGGGCTAACCAGCAATGTACTTGCGTTGGGATTGGGATAACCCCTTGTGTACACACTTTTAGGCTTGGGATAACCTATTATATACAATTTTTGCTCATTGAAATTTAATCATTCCCAAATACATAAGTGTGATATATAATTCTAGGCCATACCATGACATAATCATAAATTCATTCAAATGTATGCGATGATATCATAAAAAATTCACCACTACATAACAATGGATACGAATAATGTTCTTCATTGATATTTCATCATCCAGACAAAAAACCATATGAGGAAATAAAAAATTTGGTTTTATTGGATATTATCCCACATAAATCATATGAAAAATAAAATTATTTTAATATAAATGAAATGTTTCGTTAAAAATCCATCCAATATTTCTTGAGGAAGACACATTTTTTATTTTTAGATCGCATATTAAATTCTATAATTATTTAAATATTAAGGATATAATTTCCTTTCAAAATATACATATATGCTTTTAAAATAATCATCAAATAATTAATCAATCATGATGGTGGGAAATTATGTTCATGTCATGTACATTAAAATAATGTTTCCATTTATATTATTTATAAAAACTCTAAAGTACCTTGTTAAAAAAATGATTAGAATGTTCCTTTTAAACAATTTTGAAAAAATTAAATCATTCATAAAAATGAGAAAAAATATCATTGAAAATATAAAAATATTTTTTAAAATAAAATTACAAAACACAAATATGGAAGGAAAAGTATTTTTATATGAATAATGATATAAAGTAATTTTTCAATAAAACATCCATCTCTTGAATAATTACACTAAAATGAAATGAAAACATGTACACAAAATAAATAACTAAATAAGATGAAAATGAAAGGGTTTTATTATAAAAGTATTATATAATTTTTTTTAATAAAAATTCAAGAATAAAAATGTAAAGACCCATAAATTTCAAGGGAATTTTTATTTTAAATTCATTGGAATTTTACGAGTATGTAGTTTCTGACGGTGCTGGATTCTGAGGCCTGGTGTTCCCAGAATCAACATTCGAAATTTAGCTCAAGTACATTTAGTGAACAAACAAGCGGGTTTTTCTATCTTTTGAACCGGTTCTCAGAATTAAGATCTGAGGGCACCGGATAAATCACAACACCGATAATTGCTTAAGGGGACACTTACCGTAGTTGCGTTCATAAATGAGAAGTTTATTTTGGGGGGTTCGTTTAAGAAATGAATAAAAATTGTCAGAATAATTTGTATTACTAAAGGAGGATACTCCCTCCCATAAGTAGTTAAGGGTGGGGCCTGCAACCACTTAATTAACGAAGTGAGGAGGTTAGATATGTGTGGCCAACACGAGCCCCACCATTTCAATTTCCTTTTACCCCATTTATTCCTCTACTGTTTCCTTGAATTTTCCTCCATTAATATCCTTTGTTTAAATTTTGGGTTACTTCTCATATTGATTAATGAGAAACCTTCCTTTTCCCCTTTTTAATTTAAATAGACAATGTGTTTAATTAAAATGGATCATTCTCTCTCCCTTACTAAATTAAATTTCAACATATTTTAATTATTGTGGTGAAATAATTGTAAGGGGGATTCTTTGAGATTAATAAAATAATAGGGGGGATATTATTTTTGGTAATCAAGGAGAGGGCTTCATTGTACGACGAAGAACGTCGGCCTCAGACAATGAACGACGAAGAACACTAGTTCCTCAAAGATCAAGGACGTGCCTCCAAATCCTCTCTTTTGCGACTCCATGTACCGCGACGCCTATGATCCTCTCCTCTGTGATGCCAAGTACCATGATGCCACGATCCTCTTCCCCGCGATGCCGTGTACAAAGACGTCGATGATCTTCTTACTTGTCGATGTAATGGTTTTGGTTTATTTCTATATATGTGGATTATACCCTCGATATGGCAAAAAAAAATTGGGGGTTGTTTCAAACCACTAATATGGTGGGTGAAAAAAAACGAACAAGTCTGAACCAACCATTTTTTTGTTCTTGATGCGTGGAATGTTGGGTGATAATGGAATAGGACCACAACAGTATTTGATGTATGTAAAAACGAATAGAATGTCCAAAGACTACTGCAGGTGTAGTCGGGAGTAAGAAAGGACCACTGGAATGACTCTGGTGGACCATGGAAACCTTCGGCGGTGGGGCCCAGGCACGCTGTTGATAGGAGCCACCACGGGTGAAGCTGCAGAGTCAGGCGGCGGGATCCCGCACGCTGCATTCGTGGTGCACAAAGGAGGGGGGACCGCGTCCTCCCTTCTCGACCCACTAGCCGACCAAGAGCAACCCCCCATCCAGGCCGGACCTGAAACCAGGTCGGGTCGACCCGGTTTGGGCCGACCCAGGGGGGTTGGGCCGGGACGGGCCGGGTCCAGACCCCCCTCTTGGAACTGTTTTCAGTCATTTTCCCATAACATGGGCTACAGACCTCTGATTGACACACTGTCATTTGCGTTGGGATCCTTGGGTTTAGAAGGTCATTTAAATATATTACAATAAAGGTCTCGGATAAATTTGGGTATTGCTGGGTTTGTTCAAACATGAAACCAACAGATCCCTTGGAGCGGAAACACATATAACATGAGATCTATACATGTATATATTTATTCAAATCATGAAAACCAAGGAAACTAATGCTTTGAATGATAAAATTGTATGTTATAACTCCTCAAAATTTCCATAAATGAACTTAATAAAATTAAAATAAACCAAATAAATGTATAAAATGTTCTTAATAAATTAAATAATGGTTTTAATATAATTATATTAGAAAATAAGGTCAAGTTCAGAACACATTCAAACATAGGGTAAGAGTTTTATCATAACAATTTTATTTATTTGAGATATTCCTTATTCACCACAATTTATTTTGTGGGGTTTATGTATAATACCCATTAATATATCATATTATGGTTATATTTTTCAAAATTATATTCAATTTTTCATTTTATGATTATTAATTTTATTGTCCATATGATTCGATTAATTATAAAGTGGTAAGGGATTGCCCCTGAACATCCACTTTTCATTCAAGGCACATTTTCTCTTTCATTAACCTAATGTAATCACCCATTATTTTTATATAATTATTCTAATTTTATTTTATATATTCTAAACACATATAACCATTTCCTTTCATATTTTTATTATATTTAAATGCATGATTTATAAGGAATCATTTTTAATTCCACTTGATAAAAAAGCCAAATTAAAGGGAACATCACAATTTCTTACACATTATCAAGAACCATACATAATCTATTTTAATATTACAATATTTTTCTGAAGTAAATTACTTTATCATGAAAAGGTATTTTTATTAATTTTTATTTTATAAAAACAATAATTACATTTTCTTATTTTAAAGACTCTTTAATATTTTCCTCAAAACACTATAAATAGTATCAATTATAAAGATTCATAAATACTCTTTTTACATGTCGTACATATTTTTTCATCAAATATAATTCTATTTTCTTTCCTTTTATGAGATATAAATCTCATCAATATTATTTTTATGATAAATACAAATGATTTTCCAAAATAGCCCTTCTTTCCAAAGTAAAAAAATGGTTTTTTGTGGCTATATTTTTACTTTTTTTATATATATTATTTTTTTAACACTTATTACAAAGTTGTGTTTTATATACTACCATTGATTTATCATATCATGAGTAATATTATTATTGTTATATTATATGTTTATTTTTATTTTATTCTTTATTATTTATTATAATTTAAAATTTTCCAAGTGGTATGGGACAATTTGGAATGATTAAAGATTATGTTACTCAAAATAAATTTAACGGTCTCATTTAAAAGTATATTAATCTATTTAAAAATCCTTTTTTTACCATCCATTCAATAAAAATATTATGAAAATTTATATTTTTCATGAATTGAATCTATATATGAAGAATGTTTTGGACTTGTAGTGATGGATGCGGACAGTTATATCCCCATGATGCATAGATTTGTATTATTAGAAAACAAAGATGGAAAAAAACATCGTGTTTGTTTACAAAAAGAATCAGATGGGTTTCTACCATTAGACTTAATATTTCATGATGGTATAATATTTCATGTTCCTAATACATGATGTCCAATAAATAATAATTTTATTCATTCAATATATTGTTTTTACATTATATGAGGTATTCTATTTGAAAAAATATTTGGATTCATTTTCATTATAAGATTATTGATAGAATTTTTTTTCAACTATTTACCATTCCATCTGACATATTGAATTTCTTTCACTTATTATTGATTCATGTTACCCTTACTGAGCATTTGATCTAACCCATTTAATTTTTCTTCCATCACCATGATTTGATGATGAAATCATTGAATAAGTGTCAAGGAAGCAATTTATCTTCCTCTATTATGATTTATTTTTATTGACCAATATAATAAGGTAACCATGTATGTATCTAGTATAATAAACACTAATAAATTGTTCAAATATTGGTGATGTTATATCTTGTATATATTTCATTGTAATAAAAATACCACCAACTCTAGGATATTTGGGTTAGGGTTGTTACATTAATCGTGGAAAAATATTGAGGTCCTTATAATTGATCAAAAAAATAATCAATAAAATGAAAAGAATACTTGTTATTTATTTTGATATTTTCAAATTATTTATAATCAATATAGATTCACATTGGTCAATATTTCTTCCAAAAAGAGAAGGTTCTCTCTATGTTTCTGCATAAATAAAAATGAATTACTTATAATGATTCTCCTATAGTTTCTATATAAATTCATATATCTCAATCTTGGTTATTCAATATATATTAGTTGAAATGTGTGTTCCAATCGGTATTATTTATATTAAAAACCCATCTTCATTATTTAAAGGATATAAGGAAATTATTATTGAAAATAATAAAACAATCTCCCATAAAATAAGCATATATTTGATGTGGAGATTATCTCAAACCATCTATGATAAAAACCCATTTTGAATAAAATATAAAACCTACACAATGGATTGAATTTTTTTTGAAATCATATATTTAATTTTACACTAATAGATGATTTTAGGTTTGTTCATAATAAAAAAAATTAATTCCCTTCCCTGCTAATTGATGTGAAATATATGTAAAGAAATTAAATTCATGCCTAAGATAACATAAAATTTCAACTAGAGGGAGAATAATGATTTTTTAAAGAATAAATCCCCATAATCATAAATTGGATAGGGATCATTGGGTTGAGAATTTATTATCATACCACTGGGGGTTTCCATTAATAATTTAACATCTATTCATTGAGGGTTAAAATTTTAATTCTCAAAACTATTTATGATATAAGTCAATTTATATAACCTATATCATATAAATTACATCAATAATTGAGGATACATGTCACCACCTCGACATCCTCATTATATCCTCAATTCCTTACTAAAACCAAAATGGTTAGAATGTTCATCATGTATCACTAATTAAATTTATCACTCACAGAAAATATCACAAGGAAAGTCTAATTCAGGACACCTTATTTAATTCTATGAAACATTAGTTTCACCTTGGTCATCCACGATCATCATCTATTTAGATACTTTATGAAGTTTCATAAGAAAATATAAATTAACCCAATAATATCCTTAGGGAGTATAAAAATAGGATTTTAGTAAGGGATCACTCTGCATGCACCATAATGATTGTTTATATATATTTGGATAACTTTTTAAGGGTTATTACTTCTCTATTAATCTTAAACATAACCAATTGTACTTGTAGTATACAAAAAATAATGTTTTTCAAGGAAACCACACTCATTTCATTACTATAACTAAGTAAATTTTACTATACAGAGGATTATACTTGTGGTTATCACTAATTTTTTCCCATTCTATTTTCCAAAGGTAACTAAACCTTTATATTATACCAATAATAGTGACCCATATATTTCATACAAAACTATTACACCTTATTAGAGGAAAATTCAATATATTATATTTTTATCCAAAATAGAACCATAACGGTTTATTGTATTTATAAATATTGATACATAAACAAATGATTCATAAAATATCTACAACATCTAAAATTTATATCTTTATAACTAACACCTTTCTTAGAATCACAATAATTAATATATTTAATCATATCCCAAGGAAAATAAATGATAATAAATGATGATCATAGATGGTTACTAAGGTTAAAATAGTGATGCATTTAATATTATATAAACATTACCTGGAAAAAAAGGGTATTATAACATTATCTTAACATTTTGGAATCATAACGATAAATTCATAGATCATAAACCCATTTCATGGAATAAATATTATAAATTTATATAACATGAATCATAAATATTTCAAAGATAATAATCCATAAGAACATAAAAATAGACAATATATAATGTCATAAAAGATTTTAATATGTTTCTTATAATCATAATCATATAAATTGTATGTTATTGTTACCCACCAAGACATTAACAACATGTTAGTTATGGGCTGACCAGCAATGTACTTGCGTTGGGATTGGGATAACCCCTTGTGTACACACTTTTAGGCTTGGGATAACCTATTATATACACTTTTTGCTCATTGAAATTTAATCATTCTCAAATACATAAGTGTGATATATAATTCTAGGCCATACCATGACGTAATCATAAATTCATTCAAATGTATGCGATGATAACATAAAAAATTCACCACTACATAACAATGGATACGAATAATGTTCTTCATTGATATTTCATCATCCAGACAAAATACCATATGAGGAAATAAAAAATTTGGTTTTATTGGATATTATCCCACATAAATCATATGAAAAATAAAATTATTTTAATATAAATGAAATGTTTCGTTAAAAAATCCATCCAATATTTCTTGAGGAAGACACATTTTTTATTTTTAGATCGCATATTAAATTCTATAATTATTTAAATATTAAGGATATAATTTCCTTTCAAAATATACATATATGCTTTTAAAATAATCATCAAATAATTAATCAATCATGATGGTGGGAAATTATGTTCATGTCATGTACATTAAAATAATGTTTCCATTTATATTATATATAAAAACACTAAAGTACCTTGTTAAAAAAATGATTAGAATGTTCCTTTTAAACAATTTTGAAAAAATTAAATCATTCATAAAAATGAGAAAAAATATCATTGAAAATATAAAAATATTTTTTAAAATAAAATTACAAAACACAAATATGGAAGGAAAAGTATTTTTATCTGAATAATGATATAAAGTAATTTTTCAATAAAACTTCCATCTCTTGAATAATTACACTAAAATGAAATGAAAACATGTACACAAAATAAATAACTAAATAAGATGAAAATGAAAGGGTTTTATTATAAAAGGATTATATAATTTTTTTTAATAAATATTCAAGAATAAAAATGTAAAGACCCATAAATTTCAAGGGAATTTTTATTTTAAATTCATTGGAATTTTACGAGTATGCAGTTTCTGACGGTGCTGGATTCTGAGGCCTGGTGTTCCCAGAATCAACATTCGAAATTTAGCTCAGGTACATTTAGTGACCAAACGAGCGGGTTTTTCTATCTTTTGAACCGGTTCTCAGAATTAAGATCTGAGGGCACCAGATAAATCACAACACCGATAATTTCTTAAGGGGACACTTACCGTAGTTGCGTTCACAAAAGAGAAGTTTATTTTGGGGGGTTCGTTTAAGAAATGAATAAAAATTGTCAGAATAATTTGTATTACTAAAGGAGGATACTCCCTCCCATAAGTAGTTAAGGGTGGGGCCTGCAACCACTTAATTAACGAAGTGAGGAGGTTAGATATGTGTGGCCAACACGAGCCCCACCATTTCAATTTCCTTTTACCCCATTTATTCCTCTACTGTTTCCTTTAATTTTCCTCCATTAATATCCTTTGTTTAAATTTTGGGTTACTTCTCATATTGATTAATGAGAAACCTTCCTTTTCCCCTTTTTAATTTAAATAGACAATGTGTTTAATTAAAATGGATCATTCTCTCTCCCTTACTAAATTAAATTTCAACATATTTTAATTATTGTGGCGAAATAATTGTAAGGGGGATTCTTTGAGATTAATAAAATAATAGGGGGGATATTATTTTTGGTAATCAAGGAGAGAGCTTCATTGTACGACGAAGAACGTCGGCCTCAGAAAATGAACGACGAAGAACACTAGTTCCTCAAAGATCAAGGACGTGCCTCCAAATCCTCTCTTTTGCGACTCCATGTACCGCGACGCCTATGATCCTCTCCTCTGTGATGCCAAGTACCATGATGCCACGATCCTCTTCCCCGCGACGCCGTTTACAACGACGTCGATGATCGTCTTACTTGTCGATGTAATGGTTTTGGTTTATTTCTATATATGTGGATTATACCCTCGATATGGCAAAAAAAAATTTGGGGGTTGTTTCAAACCACTAATATGGTGGGTGAAAAAAAAACGAACAAGTCTGAACCAACCATTTTTTTGTTCTTGATGCGTGGAATGTTGGGTGATAATGGAATAGGACCACAACAGTATTTTATGTACGTAAAAACGAATAGAATGTCCCAAGACTACTGCAGGTGTAGTCGGGAGTAAGAAAGGACCACTGGAATGACTCTGGTGGACCATGGAAACCTTCAGCGGTGGGGCCCAGGCACGCTGTTGATAGGAGCCACCACGGGTGAAGCCGCAGAGTCAGGCGGTGGGATCCCGGACGCTGCATTCGTGGTGCGCAAAGGAGGGGGGACCGCGTCCCCCCTTCTCGACCCACTAGCCGACCAAGAGCAACCCCCCATCCAGGCCGGACCTGAAACCAGGTCGGGTCGACCCGGTTCGGGCCGACCCAGGGGGGTTGGGCCGGGACGGGCCGGGTCCAGACCCCCCTCTTGGAACTGTTTTCAGTCATTTTCCCATAACATGGGCTACAGACCTCCGATTGACACACTGTCATTTGCGTTGGGATCCTTGGGTTGAGAAGGTCATTTAGATATATTGCAATCAAGGTCTCGGATAAATTTGGGTATTGTTGGGTTTGTTCAAACATGAAACCAACGGGGCCCTTGGAGCGGAAACACATATAACATGAGATCCATACATGTATATATTTATTCACATCATGAAAACCAAGGAAACGAATGCTTTGAATGATAAAATTGTATGTTATAACTCCTAAAAAATTCCATAAATGAACTTAATAAAATTAAAATAAACCAAATAAATGTATAAAATGTTCTTAATAAATTAAATAATGGTTTTAATATAATTATATTAGAAAATAAGGTCAAGTTCAGAACACATTCAAACATAGGGTAAGAGTTTTATCATAACAATTTTATTTATTTGAGATATTCCTTATTCACCACAATTTATTTTGTGGGGTTTATGTATAATACCCATTAATATATCATATTATGGTTATATTTTTCAAAATTATATTCAATTTTTCATTTTATGATTATTAATTTTATTGTGCATATGATTCGATTAATTATAAAGTGGTAAGGGATTGCCCCTGAACATCCACTTTTCATTCAAGGCACATTTTCTCTTTCATTAACCTAATGTAATCACCCATTATTTTTATATAATTATTCTAATTTTATTTTATATATTCTAAACACATATAACCATTTCCTTTCATATTTTTATTATATTTGAATGCATGATTTATAAGGAATCATTTTTAATTCCACTTGATAAAAAAGCCAAATTAAAGGGAACATCACAATTTCTTACACATTATCAAGAACCATACATAATCTATTTTAATATTACAATATTTTTCTGAACTAAATTACTTTATCATGAAAAGGTATTTTTATTAATTTTTATTTTATAAAAACAATAATTACTTTTTCTTTTTTTAAAGACTCTTTAATATTTTCCTCAAAACACTATAAATAGTATCAATTATAAAGATTCATAAATACTCTTTTTACATGTCGTACATATTTTTTCATCAAATATAATTCTATTTTCTTTCCTTTTATGAGATATAAATCTCATCAATATTATTTTTATGATAAATACAAATGATTTTCCAAAATAGCCCTTCTTTCCAAAGTAAAAAAATGGTTTTTTGTGGCTATATTTTTACTTTTTTTATATATATTATTTTTTTAACACTTATTACAAAGTTGTGTTTTATATACTACCATTGATTTATCATATCATGAGTCATATTATTATTGTTATATTATATGTTTATTTTGATTTTATTCTTTATTATTTATTATAATTTAAAATTTTGAAAGTGGTATGGGACAATTTGGAATGATTAAAGATTATGTTACTCAAAATAAATTTAACGGTCTCATTTAAAAGTATATTAATCTATTTAAAAATCCATTTTTACCATCCATTCAATAAAAATATTATGAAAATTTATATTTTTCATGAATTGAATCTATATATGAAGAATGTTTTGGACTTGTAGTGATGGATGCGGACAGTTATATCCCCATGATGCATAGATTTGTATTATTAGAAAACAGAGATGGAAAAAAACATCGTGTTTGTTTACAAAAAGAATCAGATGGGTTTCTACCATTAGACTTAATATTTCATGATGGTATAATATTTCATGTTCCTAATACATGATGTCCAATAAATAATAATTTTATTCATTCAATATATTGTTTTTACATTTTATGAGGTATTCTATTTGAAAAAAATATCTGGATTCATTTTCATTATAAGATTATTGATAGAAATTTTTTTCAACTATTTACCATTCCATTTGACATATTGACTTTCTTTCACTTATTATTGATTCATGTTACCCTTACTGAGCATTTGATCTAACCCATTTAATTTTTTTTCCATCACCATGTTTTGATGATGAAATCATTGAATAAGTGTCAAGGAAGCAATTTATCTTCCTCTATTATGATTTATTTTTATTGACCAATATAATAAGGTAACCATGTGTGTATCTAGTATAATAAACACTAATAAATTGTTCAAATATTGGTGATGTTATATCTTGTATATATTTCATTGTAATAAAAATACCACCAACTCTAGGATATTTGGGTTAGGGTTGTTACATTAATCGTGGAAAAATATTGAGATCCTTATAATTGATCAAAAAAATAATCAATAAAAAGAAAAGAATACTTATTATTTATTTTGATATTTTCAAATTATTTATAATCAATATAGATTCACATTGGTCAATATTTCTTCCAAAAAGAGCAGGTTCTCTCTATGTTTCTGCATAAATAAAAATGAATTACTTATAATGATTCTCCTATAGTTTCTATATAAATTCATATATCTCAATCTTGGTTATTCAATATATATTAGTTGAAATGTGTGTTCCACTCGGTATTATTTATATTAAAAACCCATCTTCATTATTTAAAGGATATAAGGAAATTATTATTGAAAATAATAAAACAATCTCCCATAAAATAAGCATATATTTGATGTGGAGATTATCTCAAACCATCTATGATAAAAACCCATTTTGAATAAAATATAAAACCTACACAATGGATTGAATTTCTTTTGAAATCATATATTTAATTTTACACTAATAGATGATTTTAGGTTTGTTCATAATAAAAAAAATTAATTCCCTTCCCTGGTAATTGATGAGAAATATATGTAAACAAATTAAATTCATGCCTAAGATAACATAAAATTTCAACTAGAGGGAGAAAAATGATTTTTTAAAGAATAAATCCCCATAATCATAAATTGGATAGGGATCATTGGGTTGAGAATTTATTATCATACCACTGGGGGTTTCCATTAATAATTTAACATCTATTCATTGAGGGTTAAAATTTTAATTCTCAAAACTATTTATGATATAAGTGAATTTATATAACCTATATCATATAAATTACATCAATAATTGAGGATACATGTCACCACCTCGACATCCTCATTATATCCTCAATTCCTTACTAAAACCAAAATGGTTAGCATGTTCATCATGTATCACTAATTAAATTTATCACTCACAGAAAATATCACAAGGAAAGTCTAATTCAGGACACCTTATTTAATTCTATGAAACATTAGTTTCACCTTGGTCATCCACGATCATCATCTATTTAGATACTTTATGAAGGTTCATAAGAAAATATAAATTAACCCAATAATATCCTTAGGGAGTATGAAAATAGGATTTTAGTAAGGGATCACTCTGCATGCACCATAATGATTGTTTATATATATTTGGATAACTTTGTTAGGGTTATTACTTCTCTATTAATCTTAAACAAAAACAATTGTACTTGTAGTATACAAAAAATAATGTTTTTCAAGGAAACCACACTCATTTCATTACTATAACAAAGTAAATTTTACTATACAGAGGATTATACTTGTGGTTATCACTAATTTTTTCCAATTCTAGTTTCCAAAGGTAACTAAACCGTTATATTATACCAATAATAGTGACCCATATATTTCGTACAAAACTATTACACCTTATTAGATGAAAATTCAATATATAATATTTTTATCCAAAATAGAACCATAACGGTTTATTGTATTTATAAATATTGATACATAAACAAATGATTCATAAAATATCTACAACATCTAAAATTTATATCTTTATAACTAACACCTTTCTTAGAATCACAATAATTAATATATTTAATCATATCCCAAGGAAAATAAATGATAATAAATGATGATCATAGATGGTTACTAAGGTTAAAATAGTGATGCATTTAATATTATATAAACATTACCTGGAAATAAAGGGTATTATAACATTATCTTAACATTTTGGAATCATAACGATAAATTGATAGATCATAAACCCATTTCATGGAATAAATATTATAAATTTATATAACATGAATCATAAATATTTCAAAGATAATAATCCAAAAGAACATAAAAATAGAAAATATATAATGTCATAAAAGATTTTAATATGTTTCTTATAATCATAATCATAGAAATTGTATGTTATTGTTACCCACCAAGACATTAACAACATGTTAGTTATGGGCTAACCAGCAATGTACTTGCGTTGGGATTGGGATAACCCCTTGTGTACACACTTTTAGGCTTGGGATAACCTATTATATACACTTTTTGCTCATTGAAATTTAATCATTCCCAAATACATAAGTGTGATATATAATTCTATGCCATACCATGACATAATCATAAATTCATTCAAATGTATGCGATGATATCATAAAAAATTCACCACTACATAACAATGGATACGAATAATGTTCTTCATTGATATTTCATCATCCAGACAAAAACCCATATGAGGAAATAAAAAATTTGGTTTTATTGGATATTATCCCACATAAATCATATGAAAAATAAAATTGGTTTAATATAAATGAAATGTTTCGTTAAAAAATTCATCCAATATTTCTTGAGGAAGACACATTTTTTATTTTTAGATTGCATATTAAATTCTATAATTATTTAAATATTAAGGATATAATTTCCTTTCAAAATATACATATATGCTTTTAAAATAATCATCAAATAATTAATCAATCATGATGGTGGGAAATTATGTTCATGTCATGTACATTAAAATAATGTTTCCATTTATATTATATATAAAAACTCTAAAGTACCTTGTTTAAAAAATGATTAGAATGTTCCTTTTAAACAATCTTGAAAAAATTAAATCATTCATAAAAATGAGAAAAAATATCATTGAAAATATAAAAATATTTTTTAAAATAAAATTACAAAACACAAATATGGAAGGAAAAGTATTTTTATCTGAATAATGATATAAATTAATTTTTCAATAAAACTTCCATCTCTTGAATAATTACACTAAAATGAAATGAAAACAAGTACACAAAATAAATAACTAAATAATATGAAAATGAAAGGGTTTTATTATAAAAGGATTATATTTTTTTTTTTAATATAAATTCATGAATAAAAATGTAATGACCCATAAATTTCAAGGGAATTTTTATTTTAAATTCATTGGAATTTTACGAGTATGCAGTTTCTGACGGTGCTGGATTCTGAGGCCTGGTGTTCCCAGAATCAACATTCGAAATTTAGCTCAGGTACATTTAGGGAACAAACGAGCGGGTTTTTCTATATTTTGAACCGGTTCTCAGAATTAATATCTGAGGGCACCGGATAAATCACAACACCGATAATTGCTTAAGGGGACACTTACCGTAGTTGCGTTCACAAAAGAGAAGTTTATTTTGGGGGGTTCGTTTAAGAAATGAATAACAATTGTCAGAATAATTTGTATTACTAAAGGAGGATACTCCCTCCCATAAGTAGTTAAGGGTGGGGCCTGCAACCACTTAATTAACGAAGTGAGGAGGTTAGATATGTGTGGCCAACACGAGCCCCACCATTTCAATTTCCTTTTACCCCATTTATTCCTCTACTGTTTCCTTGAATTTTCCTCCATTAATATCCTTTGTTTAAATTTTGGGTTACTTCTCATATTGATTAATGAGAAACCTTCCTTTTCCCCTTTTTAATTTAAATAGACAATGTGTTTAATTAAAATGGATCATTCTCTCTCCCTTACTAAATTAAATTTCAACATATTTTAATTATTGTGGTGAAATAATTGTAAGGGGGATTCTTTGAGATTAATAAAATAATAGGGGGGATATTATTTTTGGTAATCAAGGAGAGAGCTTCATTGTACGATGAAGAACGTCGGCCTCAGACAATGAACGACGAAGAACACTAGTTCCTCAAAGATCAAGGACGTGCCTCCAAATCCTCTATTTTGTGACTCCATGTACCGCGACGCCTATGATCCTCTCCTCTGTGATGCCAAGTACCATGATGCCACGATCCTCTTCCCCGTGACGCCGTGTACAACGACGTAGATGATCGTCTTACATGTCGATGTAATGGTTTTGGTTTATTTCTATATATGTGGATTATACCCTCGATATGGAAAAAAAATTTGGGGGTTGTTTCAAACCACTAATATGGTGGGTGAAAAAAAAACGAACAAGTCTGAACCAACCATTTTTTTGTTCTTGATGCGTGGAATGTTGGGTGATAATGGAATAGGACCACAACAGTATTTTATGTACGTAAAAAACGAATATAATGTCCCAAGACTACTGCAGGTGTAGTCGGGAGTAAGAAAGGACCACTGGAATGACTCTGGAGGACCATGGAAACCTTCGGCGGTGGGGCCCAGGCACGCTGTTGATAGGAGCCACCACGGGTGAAGCCGCAGAGTCAGGCGGCGGGATCCCGCACGCTGCATTCGTGGTGCACAAAGGAGGGGGGACCGCGTCCCCCCTTCTCGACCCACTAGCCGACCAAGAGCAACCCCCCATCCAGGCCGGACCTGAAACCAGGTCGGGTCGACCCGGTTCGGGCCGACCCAGGGGGGTTGGGCCGGGACGGGCCGGGTCCAGACCCCCCTCTTGTAACTGTTTTCAGTCATTTTCCCATAACATGGGCTACAGACCTCTGATTGACACACTGTAATTTGTGTTGGGATCCTTGGGTTGAGAAGGTCATTTAAATATATTACAATCAAGGTCTTGGAAACATTTTGGGTATTGCTGGGTTTGTTCAAACATGAAACCAATAGGGCCCTTGGAGCGGAAACACATATAACATGAGATCCATACATTCAGTTGATGTGTCGTCAACTTTTTTGAATTCCACTTATTGATATGGCTATTTTGGATTACCCCGCTTTAGGTTTTGGAGCAACTGAAGTACTTTTGGGTTGGTTTTATCTTAAAAACCAACTGGGCCCCTAGGATGGAAAAGCCAATTACTCTCATACCAGGCATCTGATTAACGCACTTTCTATCGCATTGGGTTTATTTTGAAGAGATAGAACTTTTTGATACATCATTTCTAGAATTTGGGACAGTTTATATATCATCCCCCTTTGATCATGGAGCGGACTGTCCCGGAATCGAGCATGTTGTGTGTGGGAACCCTAGAGCTGGCTCCGACTATATCGACTTTTGTACCGGTATCCTCCATTGGTTCTACAGTAACGATGACCATACTAGAATCCTCTATGGGTTCGATTGGGATGACTACTATTCTTGTATTCATTGTGGGTCCAAACGTATTGACCTTTATACTTGTATGTTGTGTGGGTCCAGCAGAGTAGCTGGTCATGTATCTTGTGTGGGTCTGATAGCTTAACTGGTCTTGTATCATTTGTGGGTCTGACAGCTTAAATGAATCAGTGGCTACATATGATCATCTCTATCACCTTACAAATTTTATACCTATGTGAGATGAGTCTTGATTCTCAATCTTATCATCTATATGATTGACTTGCTTTTCTTTGTGGACTGGGTTGTGTTTTTCCTATGTGGGTTGTGTTTAGCTATCCTTTGTGGACTGAGTTGTGACTTCCTTTGTGGAATGCGTGGTGCATGGGTGTTGGAAATGAACAATAACTGATGACTTAGTTATATGTATGGGTATATACCTAAGTAGCGTTGTTGATACATCTTGATTGTATCTTTCCTTTTTGGTTTATCCTTCGTGGATTTTGAGAGACCTTCGGGGGTCTTTGGGTCCCTACTGAGTATTGTATACTCACCCCTGCATGGGATAGGCCTGCATTATGTTGTGTTGGATGTAGAAGATGGACATCACTGATCAAGGTGGATTCTTGTGGAGGTGGATGATTCCTGGAGGTGAACCACATGGCGGGACGTACATGGAGCAGACAATTGGATTGAAGTGCTATGGAGGCCATCTGTACCCACCCATTAGGTGGGAGTTCTGGAGGATGAATTGTTGTTGTTTTTTACATTACTATTGATGTACTATCTTTTCAGTTGTATATTTCTTTCAGTTGGGTTTCTATTCTGAACCATTTACTTCCATCACATACTTTTGTATTCTGTTTACTTATTGTTTACATCATCTTGTGTACTCTGTGGTGTTTGTTTTCTTATATAAAGGAAATACCTTCCCTTTTATCATGATTTATGCCTTGGTTCTTGTCTACAACCCCTGTCCTATGTATGGTGGGCTTGGGGTAGTCATAGCATGGGCCCTGAGGAAGGGTCGTGACAAATTGGTATTAGAGGAGTTGGTTCTTCCGCAAAACTCAGGACTCTGATAATTTCTTCTATGTGAAGAAATAATATTTAGATTAATGAGTGTGGTTATCAGTCCAGAATGTACAGTGTTGCTGCGGAGGCTGGCGTATTGATACACCAGGACCCTGACTTCTAATTTCTGACTCAGTGCACGAAATAAATTAGTTCATTTTTGTTTCAACAGTTTTCATTGTGATTACTTTGTGTCAGCTCACCAGGTATATTGTATTAACCATGGCGTATCTATTTATTTTTAGGATGGTCCCATGACAGCAGCCAGCTAGGGTTCCAGGCTTTGTGTGAGACAGTAGCCCACCGAGCGATGAGGCCTTCTTAGAGGTCCCCTTTACAGTGGAGGTGCCATCGATACCTTTATTAGCCGAGCCACCGATGCTACCAGCCCCTGCGGCAGAGAGTGGATGCCACCTCAGCACGTTGCATGAGTTTCAGAGGTAGAGGCCACCTAGGTTCCGTAGAGAGTTGGATCGTCCGGCAGCCGAGGATTGGCTGGATGCTGTCGTCAATGTTTTCAGTTTGGCAGGGGCACCAGCAGACCCCATGGTGATCCATGCCACGAGTCTACTACATACATTAGTAGGAAGAAGGTGGTGCCTGATACTCCAGGTGCACGATGAGGCATCTTTACATTGGTCGGACTTTGAGAGCCTCTCCTGCTCGAAGTTCATACAAGCCACCCTTCGTGCAGTGCAGTTCAAGGAGATACTATATTTGTGGTAGGGAATCATGATAGTAGACTAGTACTCGGAACAATTTATGGACCTCTCGCACTACTCCACGAACATGGAATGAGACCCATTCCTCCGGGTCCGGACCATTGAGCAGGGGATGAGGAAAGAGATCATAACTTCGATGATTCCACTCAGCATCCCGACCCAAGAGAGGGTACTGGAGAGAGCCCTACTATTGGAGGTATTTCTCGTCGTGAAGCCATCAGAAGCAAGACCCACCACCGGACAACACGAAGTGGAGTCTTCTGTAGCTAGTAGTCGACAGATGATGCATGGGTCTAAGAGAAACATGGTGTCTGGTGGGCGACCTCCGGACACAGGTTCAGCTGTGTGGGGAACACATTGCAGAGCCAACCTTCTAAGGAGAAGACAATTTTATGTGTGCGGTGGGAAGGGCCACATGGCTCGTGACTGCCCAACCCGCCATGGAGAAGAGTAGCTGACAGTAGAGGGACCTCTCAGGCAGAGGCAGAGGTTCGACTGTGGTGGTTCATAGGGAGCAGGTGGACGAGGTTGAGGATCTGGCTAAGCAGTAGGTGGTGGATAACGCTTCTACGCTCTTCCACCACCACCCCCAGGAGGTCCTCCCCGACCAAAGGGAGCAGGTGGGAAGAGGTAGGCTTAGCTCTAGGTAGCAGAGGCATACGACTGCGGCGCACTCGAGATGATTCAAGGTACTACTTGTGTCGACTCCTCCCTTGATGCAGTTCTTATAGACATAGGTTTGAGTCAATATTTCATTCCTAATTCCCTTGTTCAGTGCTCAGAGATTCCGACAGAGCCGTTGGCTCGATCCTTGTGGCTAGAGACTCCTACGGGAGCAGACTCGATGATTACACACTGGTGTCAGTAGTGTGAGCTTACTTTAGGAGGCGAGAGCTTCGACTAGGATCTTCCTGTAGCAGCTTCAAGGCCATATGACAACATCTTGGGTATGGACTGGTTATCTATTGTCCATGCTATGATCGACCGTATTAGGCGCTTGTTGTGGTGTGTCCACACGGATGGGACCATGCTTAGCTTCCCCGGTGTGAAGGAAACCTTCGCAGCACAAGATGGTCTCACACAGAAGAGAGGTCATCCAATCACACATTAGTTTTCCAGTCTCATCCTCGGAGCAGTTGATTTGTGTAGTCCGAGTTTTCCTATAGTGGTGGACCAGTATGTAGATGTTTTTCCTGAAGATGTTCTAGGACTACCTCCTCGCAGTGAGGTAGATTTCTATATAGACATCTACCCCGAGACATCACCGATATCCCCTCTAGAATATCTGATGTCTCCCACTGTGCTTCGTGGGTTGTGGGTACTTCTTGATGAATTACATGGGAAAGGATTCATCAGACCCAATGTTTCACCCTGGGCTTCTCTGGTCCTTTTCTCCAAGAAGGTAGATAGGTTCTTGCAACTATGTGTCAATTACCGTCACCTAAACCAGGTGACCGTGAGGAACTTGTATCTACTTTTGAGGATTGACGACCTCTTTGATCAGCTCAAGGGAGCATGTTGGTTCTCGAAGATACACCTCATTTCAACATACCATAAGCTCCAATTTCTGGATGAGGATGTGTAGAAGACAACCTTCAGGTGTCGGTACAGCCACTATGAGTACTTGGTCATTCCCTTCAGTGTGACCAACGCTCCAGAAGTGTTCATGAGTCTCATAAACAGGATCTTCTAGCCCAAACTCTATCATTTTGTCGTAGTCTTCATTGAAGACATACTGATTTACTCAACTTCTAAAGAGGAGCACGCCAACCACTTACATGTTGTACTGGATACGCTCCGATAGAACCAGCTTTATGGTCAGCTCTCGAAGTGCTAGTTCGGGCTTCAAGAGGTCCAATTCTTGAGGCACATCATCTCAGAGGCAGGATTTTCAGTAGATCCCACGAAGGTAGAGGTGATACTTTCTTGGGAGACACCCAGGAGCATGACAGAGGTGCAAAGTATCCTAGGTATGGCTGGGTACTATAAAAGATTTGTGACAAACTTCTCTAGAGTTACCGGATGACTTTCATCTTTGACTAAGAAGGGGATACCCTTCGTGTGGTCAGCCAGATGTCAGTAGAGCTTATAGGAGCTGAGACGGAGATTGACCCGTGTGCCCATCTCGAGACCACCCGAGGAGGGCGTAGGTTACGTAGTTTACTGCAACTCATCAGGGACTAGACTGATGTGTGTCCTGATGCAGGAGTGAGTAGTAATCGCTTACGGTTCACGGTAGTTGAAGTCGATCGAGAAGAACTATGCCACCCATGACCTGGAGTTAGCAGTAGTGGTATTTTCCCTGAACATGTGGCGACACTATCTGATGGACGAGCACTTTATAGTCTACTTTGACCACCAGAGCCTCAAGTAGATATTTTCGCAGAAGGACCAAATCCTGAGACAGCAGCTATGGCTCTAGTTCCTCCAGGATTACAAATTTGGGAAATTCTATACTTTTGGGAAGGGGAACGATGTGGAGGATTCTCTCAGCAGGCGACTGAGCATTCATCTACTTGGTGAGGCAACGGAGCAGCTAGCGGCATTTCAGATTTCCATCATGGATAGAGATGGGGATACTTTTCTTCAGTCACTCATAGTCACTCCTCTTCTGCTTTAGTTGGTCAGAGAGGCATATCATGGGGATGTGGATTGTGAGATGCGACTTGCATAGATATCCTCAAGACATGCACCTGATGAGTATTCTGTAGGAGGAGGGCACGTCCTTCTTTTTTAGGGGACCTACCATGGTACCAGTTGGAGTGTAGGAGGAGGTGCTAAGGTAGTTCCACACCTCCCCTCTATCAGTACATCCTATAGTAGAAAAGATGTATCAGGACCTTATATGATAGCACTGGTGGCCAGGTATGAAGTAGGCTGTGGTAGAGTTCGTTTCTCGATGCCTCACTTTCCATCAAGTGAAGACAGAGCCCAAATACCTACAGGTTTGGTACAGCCCCTAGAGGTCCCGGAGTGGAAGTGGGATGGAATATCCATAGATATCGTGAAGAGGATTCAACATACTTCTAAAATAGAGGACTCCATCTGGGTGATTATGGACTGAATCACCGAGTCGGCCGACTTCTTACCTATTAGAGAGAAGGGATCAGTGGATATAATGGGATGCCTTTACGTTCAAGAGATCGTAAAACATCATGGTGTGCCATAATATATCGTCTCTAATAGAGATGCTCGCTTTACATCCCAGCTTTGGAAGGAGTTGTAGGAGGAATTTAGGATGAAGTAATGCTAGAGAACCACCTTTCACCCTCAGATGGATGGCCAGACGGAGAGGACCGTTCAAAATCTCGAGGACATGCTTCGTTCATTTTTCCTTGACTTCGGTTGCAGTTTGGAGGATCACCTACCCTTGGCAGAGTTTGCATAAAACAACAACTACCACTCCACCATCGGGATGGCACCTTAAGAGGCACTATACGACCATCCTTGTAGATCACCTCTATGTTGGACTAACCCTGGGGACTCAGCACTTGTAGGACCATAGATGGTTCAGGCTATGACAGAGAAGGAGCATATCATCCAGGAGTGGATGGGGACTACTTAGAGTCGACTGAAGTCCTATGCTGATAGGAGGTCAAGACCACTAGTGTTCGAGGATGGTGACCATGTTTTCTTATGGGTCTCACCTCGATGTGGATTACACATATTTGGTTGGGGAAAAAAGTTATCTCCACACTTAATCGGATAATTCCAGGATCTCAATAGGATAGGTGAGGTGGCTTATCACCTGGTTCTTCCACCATAGTTGCACCAGGTGCACGACGTCTTCCATGTATCTCAGTTGAGGTGATACATGCACGACCTGACACATATCATCGATCATTGGGAACTGTACATCGATGAAGGGGAGAATTTTTTGGATGTCTTGGTGGAGATCGAGGATCTATAGGAGTGGGTCCTACGTGGATGGTCAATTCATCTTGTGCGCATCAGGTGTCAGCACGAGAACCTCCAGGAGAGCACATGGGAGCGGGAGGCATAGATGCGTGGGAAGTACCCTCATTTGTTTCCATAGTTTATTTTGAAGCATTATGGCTATGTAAATCCATGAGGTTGGAGTAATGTAAAGACACGTAAATTTCATGGAATTGTTTTTATAATACATTGAAATTTTATGAGTATAAAGTTTCTGAAGGCACTTGATTTCGAGCCCTGGTGAGCCCAGAATCAATTTTTTATGTTTAGCTAAGGTACGTTTAGTGAACAAATGAGCAGGTTTTTCTAACTTTTGATCCATTACTCGGAATTAAGATATGAGGGAACTGGTGAACTCGTAGTGCCGATAATTGCTCAAGGGGACACTTACTATAATTGTGTTCGTAAAAGAGGAGAAGTTAATTTTTGGTGGTTTGTTTAAGAAATGAATAATAATTGTCAGAACAATTTTCATTACTAAAAGATGTTACTCCCTCCCATGGGAAGTTAAGGGTGGGGCCCACAACAACTTAATTACCCAAGTGATGGGGTTAGGGATGTGGGGCCCACAGGATCCCCAACATTTAAATTTCCTATTACCCCATTTATTCCCCTAATGTTTCCTTGAATTTTCCTCCATTAATATCCCTTGTTTAAATTTTGGGTAACTCCTCGTATTGATTAATGTGGAACCTTTATTTTTTTCTTTTTAATTTAAACATCTGACGCGTTTAATTAAAAGTGAACCTTCTCTCTCCATTCCTAAATTAAATTTCGAAACATTTTAATTAGTGTGGTGAAATAATTTTAAGGGAGATTCTTTACTATTAATAAAATAATATGGGGGGACCTATTATTTTGGGTGATCAAGGAGAGAGATTCATTGTGCGACGACGAATGCGGGCATCCAACAAAGAATGACGATGAACGCTGATTCCTTGGATATTGACAACGCGCCACCAAATCCTCTCCTCTGTGATGCCGAGTACTGCAACGCCTACGATCTTCTCCTCCTTGATGTTGTGTAATGTGACGCCATGGTCTTCTTCCCTGCGACCCCATGTACCGCGACGCTGAAGATCGTCTTCCTTATCAAGGTAGGTGTTTTGGTTTATTTCTCTATATGTGGATAATACCTTTGACATGTCAAATAATTGTTCGGAGTTTTTTTCAACCACTAACACGGTGGGTGCAGACAAACAAACAAGTATGAACCCACCATTTTTCTATTCTTGATGCGGGGAATGTTGGGTGACAATAGAACAGGACCACAATGGTGTTTGAATGACGTCGCAGTGTAGAGCATGTCCCGAGATGACCACATGCGCAGTCGGGAGCAAGAACGGTCCCCCAGAATGACTCCAGTGGCCTGCAGAAAGCTCCGGCGGCACGGGTCGCTTACCGCATGAGGCGCCAACCGGCCACCTGGAGGCGGCAGTTCCCTAGCGCACCACCGACAGGATCCACCTTGGTTCAAGCCGCAGCTTTAGGCAGCCGGATCCCACATCTGCGCGGGATCTGGAGGGGACGCGACGACCACACGTCGCGTCCGTGGAACACAAAGGAGGGGGGACTGTGTTCCCCCTGCTTGGCCCACTGGCTGAGCGAGCACCCCCCCCCCCCTCCGCCGGGCCGAGTTGGGTCGCGCGAACCGGGATAGGACGCACCCAGCCGGGCCGACCCAGGGTGGTTTGGGCAGGGACGGGCCCTGACCCCCCACTTCGGACTATTTTCAGTCATTTGCCCATAACATGAGGTAAAAACCTCTGATCGATGCACCATCAGTTGAGTTGGGATCCTTGGATAGAGACAGTCGTTTAGTTATATTACAATCATTGTTTTGGAGAACTTTGGGTATGTCTAGGTTGGATCGAACACGAAACCAAACAGCCCCTCGAAGCGGAAATGCTTATAACATCAGCTTCAGACCTCATATTGACGTTCCGTTAACTTTATTGAATTCCTCTTAGTGAGACTATCCTTTTGGATTAATTTTCTTGAGGTTTGGGCGTTGTTGGAGTATGATCAGGTTGTTTTATGCTTAAAAACCAACCATGCCCCTAGGACGGAAAGCAAAATAACTCTCAGACCGGAGGTCCGATTGACGCACTGTCAGTCGCATTGGGTTTCTTATTATGAGATAGAACATTGTGATACATCATAACTGGACATCGTGATAGTTGATATATCAATCCCCTTTACTTGTGGAGCGGACCCTCCCAGAATCGGGCGTGCTGTGTGCGGGAACCCTAGAGCTGGTTACGAATGCATTGACTTCTGTACTGGAATGCTCTGTGGGTTCTACAACGATGAGGACCATAATGGAATCCTATGTGGGTTCGACGGTGATGACTACTATTCTTGTGTCTTATGTTAGACCGACAGTATTGACCACTATACTTGTATACCGTGTGGGTCCGGCAGAGTAGCTAGTCTTGTATCCTATGTGGGTCCGACAGCTTAGTGGGTCTTGTATCTTATGAGGTTTCGACATCATAGATGAATCAGTGGCTACATCTGAACATCTTTATCTCCTTAAAAGTTTTATACCTGTGTGAGATAAGTCTTTATTCTCAATCCTATCATCGATGTGATTGACTTGCTTTCCTTTGTGGATTGGTTTGTTTTTTTCCTGTGTGGACTGTGTCGAGCTATCCTTTGTGGACTGGTTTGTGTTTTCCTTTGTAGACTACGTGGTTCTTGGGAGTTGGAGAAGAACTCTAATAGATGACTTAGTTATATGTTTGGGAATATACCTATGTAGTGTTGTTGTTACATAGTGACTTTAGCTTTCCTTTGTGATTTATCCTTCGTGGATTCTGATAGAACTTCAGGGGTCTCTGGGTCCCTACTGAGTAACGTATACTCACCCCTGCACAGGATATGCCTGCACTACATTGTGTAGGATACATAAAACAGATAGTACTGATTGAGGTGGAAGCTTGTGGAGCTGTATGGTATCCAAAGGTGGACCACTTGGCGGGACGTACAGGGAACGGACGGCCAGACCGAGGAGCTTTGGAGACTATCTATACCCACCCTTCAGGTGGGAGTTCCAGAGGACGACTCGGTGCTACTGTCTAACATTACTACTATTGTAATATCTTTTCAATTGTACCTTTAGTTCACTTGGGTTTGTATTCTTTCCCATTTACTTCGAGCACCTACTTTTGTATTTAGTTTACTTAGTGTTTACTTTAGTTTGTGTACTCAATGGTGTTTTTTTTCTTATAAAGAGGTAATGCCTTCTCTTTTATCAGGATTTAAACCTTGGATCAGGTCGCTAGCCACTGGAATATGGGAGGCAGGCTTGGGGTTGTCATAGAACGGGCCCCAAGGATGGGTCGTGACAAAAAATATAGATTTAAATGATATTGAAACATAAAACCATTACCTTGAGTTTGAATTTCATAAATTGTTCTCTAACAGCTTGTAAAATAAATTTAAATTTCCTATGATTTCATAAAAAATCGGTTAAATAATTATAATATCATATAAAATCTACTTATAAAATTTCAACACTCATTTTTAATAATTCCCTAATTAAATTGTTGTTTTTAGTTGTTAACTATTTTATTCTTCATGTGAATTTATGTGTGATAGATATAGGCCATGAAAATTCATCATGGTTGCATCATATTCATAATGTCATTTATGATCTAAAAATCATATATATTCATTATATATATACATTTATATATTAATTCATAAAATATATAGATATAAATATTAATTACACTGTTGATGATTACAATCGGTCATACGTACACTAGAACATTATTTTATATTTTCAATGGATGGAAAGAAATAAAGGTAAACAATTATTCACCTCTACAGAATCATTATTATATCATATCTTTTCATGGGAAATATATTTGTATCAGCCTAATAGTAATAACATAATTTTTTAATGGTTTGATTTTAGGGGTTTGATGTTTGTACAAGAATTTATATCAGGTTCAAAATTCATGCTTATATTTCATTGAAACTCTCAAAGGATACCACATCAATAATTATGTATTGACCTGCATTCCAAAGGTGATTGTTTAATTGGAGTTTCAAAACCAATGGAACTTAGAAACATTAATTAATTTATAGGATGGGACATCCGACATGTCACACCCTCTTGGGGAGAATTGTTTCCCACTTCAGTCCTCTCTTAGTGATTTCAGATATATTTGTGAATATATTCATAATATTGATGAGGGATCAGTTACCTTAACAAAATTATCATGTTTGGATCCCCTCTTTGTAAAAATGGTGGTCTTATAATGGTTATTTCTATATTTATATAAGCTTCTTCAACCATTTTCCCTTAATGGGTGGATACTTAAATATTGATGTCATATAAATGGTCACACCAATGTTTTTTCATCTGTGGAGCCGATTAATATTTTGAAGATGGGATTGAACAATTAATAGATTCCCTAAATATAATATATATAATAGGAATCAAAACCCACATAGTTAATTAAACATGAAAAATTTAGCATCATGAATAGATGACATAAATTAGGGTACATAGGAACTGAGTATTTTAGCTCGAGCCCCTAGGATTCCCCTAATGTATCCTGGTTATAGTAGTAATCATATTCATCATTGTTTTATAATTCCATTAGTACTAGACCCAAGGTAGATGCACTTTTATAGGGGACTGAACACTAAGGTTTCAATAATATCAGTGAAGTGATGATATGAATGACATTATCATTGTAATTCCCTAAGACCAGGTGATTCATAATTATTGTAAGAAACTATTTGTATATAGAAATCAATCTCCCTGCATATAGGGATTCAAATTATGTGCTATTATATCCAGTTATATGTTATATGTAGAGCTCAAGCCTTAGGAATTTATCCTACATATCCTTGGATTGGAAGGAATCAGAGTTTGTGTGGTTCAATTTACTTTTCAGCCTGCTAATAAATGTGGTAGATTGATCATCCCATGAGAGTGTTCAGGTCCAGATGGATTGAATGTAAGATACACAAAAGGACATAAACTAAGGTGGTTTCCGATTTGTGCTCGGGCTTTAGGAAGGCATACTACATATTATAGTTACAGATGGAGCTAGATTTATCATAGTTCAACTTTTTGGGGCATACACACTATGGTTTCCCAATTACAGGGGTAGTCATATCATGTCACTAGTTGGGGCATACACAATGAGGATTCCCAACTATAAGGGCAATCATATCATGCCACTAGTTAGGGATTACACACTATGGTTTCCCTAATAAAGGGGGTGCCATTTTAAGCCATTGGTTGGACCTTACACACTAATGATTCCCTAATATGATCATTTGACAAGGTTATCATGTCCTTGGAATCCTATTTAACTTGTCTTGGTCGTATTCCTGGTGTTCCTTTTTTATGTCTACTATGCCTCGATCATCTACATTACATGTAGGTGGATTTCTTGATATGTCATGTTGTATTGTGGACTTGTACAAAGACAATCTCATGATCCGTTAGACTTGTACAAGGAAGACACTTAATCGGAATATCATATCTTATGTTCATCCCATGATCAAGGTTGTCATTTCCAGAGGACTTCACAAAACTCCGTATCTTGTCCGAATCATTGGGATAAAATTTTCAAGGAATTATGGTCATTACCAAATACAATATAATTATCTAGGTCTACATTTCCTATGTACATCATATAATTAGGGTTGTCAAGTCTGAAGGACATCATGTGATCTGGATGAATTGTATTGGTCTCATCATGAAACCTATCTGACATGCTTGGAGGGTGACATGATATCTAGCTGGTATGTTTGGAGGACTTATTGTGACCTAACTGACATACACTAGAGTTACAACATAATTTATGTATCATGTATGAGGATATTTCAAGATCAATACGGTGATTCTAGAGTGCTTCACATGACGTGGGTGGAATGACCAGAGGGCATCATATGACTTTATTGACATGTCGGGTGGAAATTGCCTGGTCCAAATGGAATGTTAAGGGGAATTCACATGACTTTGGTGAAATTTCATAGTGATGTCACACGATCAAGATGAGTCATGTGAAGCACATGAAAATCAATGAATCTATCTTCACATTAGTCTCTGATATTTTATTATTTATTCTTGCCTTTTATTATATATTTGCCAATGGTTTTCCCAATATTACCTTGTTTATCTATTGGGTGATCCATTCGATATGTGGGATCACCATCACATAGCCTAGATGAAACACTATAATTCATTCATGTTATCCATCATGTGATCATGTGGAGTTCCTTTTCATGTTGTGTGATCCCTTAGTTTATACCTAAGATTTTACCTTGCAGAAGGCTTTTATGATATTCTGACCATCCACTCTAAGAAGTTAGATCTATATGCAATCATTAAAGGATTACTAGATATGTAATCCTTAAATGATTTTTTTTCTAAGGGGGTGGACTTTTAGGCCTCTACACCCCATTTATAAACATCCTTGTGTGTAATGTATCTCGTTTAATTGGTTTGGAGTCAGTGGAGGGCCTTTCAATTACACCCTTCACTTAATCCAGTGTTGGGTTATCCAGGGAGTGTTTTATTCTGATTAACGAACACAATACCATCTAATCAGTGCCCCATTTATTATATTTTTTCCTATCTAATGGGTCTTTTCAAAATATGTGTACATGAGAAGGGGATTTTAAAAGGTCAATCCAACATATCTAGGGTCCTTACCGAGATAAGGACTCATGTTAAAAGGATTTGTCATGATCTGAGATGACATTTTTTAGGTCTTCCACATGAAAATGGTTTCTTATCAAAGAGGCCTATGTGAAATTAAGATGACGTGAAAAGGGGTCTCTTGGTACAATAAAAGATTATAAAGGTGGCCTTTCTTGATCATTAGTGATCACTTGGGGAATATAACCCGATTCAGTTGAACGACAACTTATCTCATTCCTCATGAGTCTTTTGTCATTTTTACTTTTATTTCATTCATTATTTTTCAATGGCTCAGGATATTGTGACTTTATAAGACAATTCTCGAATACAATCGCTCTGATTTCCCATGATGTATCATGATACCAATAAATGACCTTATGGTTATGCATGATCATTTTCGTGGGAAACACTTATATATGTCTTTGTAGCCATAACAGAAATGTATAGTCGAATTGACATGTCTAAGACACATAAAAAGATTAAGGTGACATGTTAGTGGGATATTGTATGAAAATGTATACATGTATCTAGGGAATCTGCAGTGTCCTGAGCACTATATGGGTACGTCGCATGATTTTCTACAACAATATAACTCCTACATTATATATATATTTTTACCTTTTTTATAAGTGTTTTAAATGATTGTTAGGTATTCACCGAATAAAAATTCATGTGACATATTTTAGTCCATTGGGTAGTCATCACCTGATAAGTAAACGTCTTGGGTTCCTTTGAAATAACAATAAGATTTTCCAAGTGGAGTCTATGTGATCTGATGAAGATCATTCTCTACTCATAACAGATTTTGTTTACCTTCTAAAGGTCACCCAATCATGTTTTCTTTGGATGTCTACATGATCTGTGATTTGTTGCCACCTTCTTTTTTTCATTATAAAGAATATAATAACCATTTTTGGTCTATTTAATCTCTATTTTTTCAATTCTCATTTCGCAGGCATCAGAAAATAAACCCTCCCCTTTGGAGAAATTTATGTAGGGTTTAGGGCTCAGATCATATGGAAGTAAATGCATGCATGAATTTTTGGGTTGTCACAAATCTATGTATTTAGTGACATTTAGTCTTCTATGAAACATTTTTTATTCCGTGGAATACCATATAAATAGGTTAATGAAGGGAGGATCATTCGCCAGATAATTCTACTCTCTATATCATTTAATATCATCCTCTTTTGTGTGATCCATTCACAAGAACTCCCATAATAAATGATTTTGATAACTGTCTGCAAACCCATTTTCTGAGAATATCTTCAGAAAGCATTATTTTTAAAAAAAATATTTGAACCAACCATGAATATATCATTAGTAATTTCTTAACCCTTTTCCATATTTTTGTGTTATTATATTGAACTTTTTGCAGGACCTTTTAGTTTTTTTGCCTGAACACATGATTATTATATGAGTCATGTGACCATGTTAGGGTCACACGATCACAAGTATCATGACTATTCATATAGTCATGAGATTTTTTATGATTTTATGTGGTCCACGATATAATTATAGGGAGGTTCATGTGACCAATATTATGTAATGTTATCCTGAACCCCATTGTGGGTCATGTGATTTACATGATGCATTTGAGTTTCTTTTGATGGGATTTTAATTTTTAGAACAAATTCCTCTTTCCTTTAAACATATGGATTCCATCTCTCAACATAGTTCTTCTACCCTAGCTAACTAGAACACCATGATTTCTAGGAACTGTAATGCTGACTCTTTGTATCTTGTGTACTCTGACGATGAGGTTCTAAAAATATTTATCTCATCCAAACTCCAGGACTACCCTTTATCACAATAGCTTTGTATATAAAGATTTTTCCAACTAGATGAAGTATTATTCCCCTCTACTGAATAAAATAGTCCATGTTTTTGGGTGTCAAAATCACTGTATTTCATTCAGATTAACATTTATATGGATGGCCATCTGATCATACCGATGTCCTAGGTGTTATCCAATATTAGAGTAAACTCTCCTCAGTCTCTAGAAAGTTGCAGTTTCTCACAATTTCCCATTAGTCAAACCTATTCAACGATATTTATCTATTACTTGAAAAACCATATCATCGATTGGAACTATTAATGTGATTATTACCCTATGGAAACTTTTACAGAGAATAGGAAAGGCCATTCTGGGTTTTTCAGATCTACATATAATTTATCGACCAACTATATGATATCCATATTTATGAAGCAGTATGGGTTTCCTAGTTCATCATTTATTATCTTTTAGATCTTCTCAAAAGACATATTATCCATTTGTACCATGGTACCAACTCAATAAATTTATACCATAATTAATTAGTAATCGTCCTCTAGGATATCTATCTATAATGATGGTTATCCCCTTGTGGAATTATAGAATAAATTATTTTCTAATATGGATTTCTAGGATGACAACACAAAAACTATATTTTTAGAGAGTTATATTCTCATAATTTTGATATAGAAGTTATGAAATGTATGAATATATGCTATCTTGATTATTTTAAATATTTTATCAACATCTTCCACTATCATAGTGGCACTCGGTCAACCGCTATATTCCCACACTGATTCCCTCCCTCTCAGATTTGTGATAGAGATGGTTGTTATTAGTATATATTTGAAGTCTAATATTATACCACATGAGGCTAATAGATGAGTCCTAATATATCCCCAACCCATAGGATTTTAGTTTTCATTGTCATGTAATTGAAGGGGTGGTTGCCTCAGTATGGGACACATGCTTTAGAATTTTGGTTAGCACACTAGTGATAGAAACACAACTAGAAGAGGGATGAACTCGTAATCTATTTTTATTAACTATTATAATATATTACTATATTCTAGGTCATATACATCAAGTCATCATCCCTTATTTTATAATTTTCCCTTTCATGTTTTTTTGCTAGATAAGGGAGTATTTGCACTGTTTCAGATACTAAAACACAACCAGGATATATGGTACCTTATTTATCCACAAGATTCTATATATTTTTTGGGTTGAGGCCATATATTTAGGCCTTGATGTAGTTTTTTATATCTTGGACTAATATGATTGATTATATTTCAATCAATATCCTACAATGATATAGAACATTATTGATAAAGGTGGAGACACTCTTGATAAAAGGACATACAAGATATATCTCTAGGATGGGTTTCTTATAGATAGAATAGATGAGTTGATCATTTGAGAGTCATATACCCATTGTTATTTTTCTTTCCAGTTATGATATATCCAATGGGTTTCCCCCTACCCTCAGTTGGCATGTAGGGAGAAAAAAATCAAGGGATTATCCCCAAGTTCTTGATGATATTGGCATGTGAGGAAACCAATGTTGATATTATCCTTCCCCCTTTGGAACCCATGTAATTTTATTATATGGTTATGCCCAAACATGGGTAGAGGCCTACCCAGGTGGTGTCATGAATGGAGTGTTCTGTCATATGGGAAAACCATTTTCCTCACTAAGCACCTTATTTTAGAAAACAATGGAGTTTCATCAAGATCAGATAAAGTCTTTATGAGAGTGTTTTAATCCCATAAATGGGGTAGAGATCATAGAGTAACACAGACCTTAGATATAATAATTATATTATCTCTCTATTAAGAGAATAATATATGGGGATTCTTCTATTGTTTTCTCATTAGCTCAACAGGTTATTCTACCTTCTGATTTGAAAACATTATAAGCTATATAGGATTATATATGGTGCAGTCTAGTGTAGAATTATATACTCAATCTGATTTCAAAATATCATCATGGAATGTTTCATTACCAATAAGAACACCTTCATCAGCCCTTTCATGACTAGGGGATGGGATATTTAGACTTCCGACCATTATATGAAATTATATGGAAAATCATCATGATGTGAAAAGATTTTTCTACTAGTTTGAGGGGATTTCATGATCTTGATGATGGTACACCCCTATATGAAATGATAAGGGAAGCCTACAAAAATTTGAAAAGAACCATCATTTCATATATAGTCTACACACCCAAATTGAGGGCTTACTGCACAAATAGTGAGGTATGAGGAGATATTATATCACTTAATTTCATCTTTTTGGTGTCATCATACTCACTATCAACCATTTAAACACTATTTTAGGAGATGTATTATCTTCAAAACAAACATCTCCCTCATCCAAAAGTAGAAGTGGTAGGGTGGGTGTCACTTTAGAACTCAATCAACACTTCTCATCAGTATCTTGTTGACTTTTATAGCTTAGTCAATAAAATATATCATACTTTGATCATTGATTTGTATTTTGTTCTGATTTAATATTCAGAGAGTCGTTAAAATGTGAATATCCCACCTTTTTCATTATATTATTGAATAGATCTTTTAAACTGTCGTTGTGGTTTCCAAGACATCTTTTATTCATGATGTGAATGACATTTTGTTGATCTAATGTTGTATTAATCATCAATGATACACATACTTTGTATGATATCAAGTAAATATCAATTCCTAGATTTTATTATTTAAATCATAATTGATTCTTCATGAGAAATTCTCATGAATTACAAATAATATGGGATTCCTTACTGATGTATCTACTCTAGTCATCTTGAGATTACCTAATTCACACAGGGCCAATTTCTGGATATTATATTTTTTTGGAGAGAGAGTTCCCCATCATTTTCAAAAGTCAATGGACTTGGTGAGAATATAATTATTTTTTAAAAGGAAATATGGGTGGTCAAAAAATAATTTTATATATTTCTCTTATATTTTCCTAAATTTTTCGATTGTTTATATAGGGGAAGACTTAGCGGTCATGGACTTGGGTTTTTCGTAGGATGCCCTCTTATGGGTTTTTGTCCTAACTTTTTTTTTATTTTTCTAGACTTGTAGAGTAAATTTTTTTTTATATATTTTAGGGCCTTCTATCTCATAAATTATATTGTTTTAGCTTAGGGTGTTTTAGCGTACACCTTTTCTTATTTTAGTTTAATTAATTTTAGCTCAGAACATTTTTTTTGTTTAGGGTCTTTAAACTTGAAAATTATTTTCATTGGTAATATACTATGCGAGATATAGCATTATCCATGTGATTTATTGGAATGTGGTATGGTTTTAAATATGATACACAATTTAATGTCTTACATCCAAGACATTATTGATAAATATCGAATATAGGGAAGCCATGTTATTGATGACGTAAAACACCCTACGGTTTGGAGTCCCACTAGGGTGTATCCAGATTTCATGGGGATTGGAGTTTCTTTTCAAAAATGAGAAGATTCCTCTGGTTGGTAAGACAATGAAATTATGCATTATTATCATCATCAAATAAAGGTTTCTCAACTCTTTTCCATGGTCCATGAATGATTTTTGGTGTAATACTATTTGAGAGAGAAATGCATAGGGAATCCATGTCCACATGGATAGTTGGAATGTTGGTGATGTTAGTCATAACCTAGAAGTTTAAGTTGGTGAATATTGAATGGAGAATATATGATGGGAATAAATCATAACACTATGAGGTTTTGATTTATACTATGGTGTTACCTGGGATCACAACGATTGGGGTTCCTTTTCTTTTAAATAAGTGATTCCACTGGTTAGTAGGACAAAGGAATTATGCATTGGTATCATGGAAAAACAATTATGCCCCACCATTTTCCAAGGTCCATAAAGTATTTAAGAGGACAGAAAACATCTGGATGATGAAGTCAGGTATGGAGTGAAAGTTATATGGTAAGGGTTATGGTACCCTACGGTATTTTAGCTCTTTATTTGTGAAATCAATCCCTATACAATGTGATTTTGGGTCACATGGTGCGGGACATCAAGAGTTTTGGGGATGACTTGTCAAATTCCTTTTTAGATAAAGGGTATAAAACATAATTAATCAAGGTTGAATGTGTTGAATCTACAAGAATAGTTTGGTTGCATGGATTGTAATTTAGGGTCTAAATTTCTCAGATCATGAGGATGACATTGGAAAATAAATCTAGTAATGTCTCAAAGACTCTAAGGTGTTGAGTTCTACCATGGTGATTTTATGGATAATAAGGATTAAAAATCCTTTCTTGAAAAGAGACATATTTGGTTGATTAACATAAGAGCATATGAATGATCTATATGGAAACATGTATAGTCAAACACATGGTATTCTAAAGGTGGCATCATTGTTCCAAGGTCCATGGAAGCTCAACGACTATCCAAGGTGCTCAAATCAGGTATTTTTATATATGGAAAATTTAATATTCAAAAATGTATTGCACATCATAATAGTCATTTCGTTTCCCAATGAATATCTTATCGTGGAGAAGTTAAATGAAAATTATTTACTCTAGGTTTTTCCATGACTAATTATTCTAGAAAGGATAGATAGATTTTTAATACGGATTAAGAGTTGGCCCTATGATATTTTATTATAATTTATTGATACCCTAATTTTGTTTCCTAAACTCTAGAGATGACGATTTCAGAGAGAAAATAATTGAATTTTTCTCATGTATCCCTTTTGTGTTTTTCTACCTAACATGTTTTATGTATTTTTTTCTAGTAGTTTAATGTATTGGGATTTAGACCATCAGTGGATATATTTTAAGATTGTATAGATTTTACCAAAGTGAATGTATTTTATGGTTGTGATGCACATGAACCTAATATGAGGGAAATATAATAAAACATCTTAATTAGGATATCTAGGGTTCAGATTGGTCTAACATACATTTAAAATATAGATGAAAATATAAAAAATCGTGTATTGGGATATCATTTCATGATTAATTATATGTTGTAATAATATAAATAATGGCCCACAACACTCTAGGGTATGGAGTTATGACATGGTGATGTCAATCTCATAAGGATCAAAAAGCCCTTATTATAGGTCAAAGATGTCTTTTATTGGTAGGTCACAGCCCTTATGCATCAATATCATGGTCAAATAGAGATATCTATTTTCATTTCCAAGGGTTGTTAAATGTTTTAGGCAATCTGAGGTTCTTAAGATATGAAGTGTGATTTATAAAATGAATGGATTAAAAGATGACAGAATCACCCCATATTTTGCTTGTCTGAGGTCAATATTTTGTGGTCATTTGATAAGTGATTATAATGGGTGATGTCAAACACATTTTCAAATAATGTAGTGGATATTTATTTTTTTCCCTGAAGTTTGACATCATGTGGTGAGGACATGAGAACAATCATGAAAATTTTTGGAAGACTTCATTGAGGGAACATTAAAATAGTTATGGGAATTTATATTAAAGGATAATCATTTTTTTGAAGAGGATTATTAGTGGATATTCATATATAAGATCCCTTATTATGTAGATTATTCATTTGCAAAAGAAATCCAAATGTATATTTGACTGGGGTGTATGAAACATGATCTGGAATGGCTTCGAACCTTTTCTAAAAGAGGTATATTTTACTTTTTCCATTCAAGTTAATGTCATGATTCTAGAAAAATCAATTAATAGGTCCAACCCATATAGAGTTGGTGGTTATTTTTATTATTTCATATGTGGTGGATAAACCCAGGATCAGGGACTAGGGAATATTGGTGTATACTATGATGACAAACATAAAGCCTTACATATTTATTGTATAAAGGTTCCCTATGCAAGATTGATCTATACACATGGATGGGGGGAACATGTTGGTTTATCATGGCTCTACCAATTAATTTAAGATCCATGTGTCACTATATATCCTATGAGGGAAATAATTAAGCTACATGATGTTCTTGAATAGTAAAATCTCTACCCAAGTCTGACACATATATAGTGGGGTGAATTATTCTCATTTATGGTTTTCGATGATCCCATGATGGAGATATTGGAATCATTGTGTATCATGTGATGAAAGAAATCAAGCCACATGTAGTTATTGAGTGAAATATCCATGGAAAACTATAACCCATACAGATGGAGGGGGAATTTATTGTTTATTTGTTGTGGTTGGGCTAAAAACTATTGATCTGAGCATCAATACATATCTTACTATGATAAGAATCAATTCACCTATATTTATTTAATAGTGGCTTCGTGGGAGACGAACCCAAAGGGTAGTTGCCCTAATGGGTGAGTTCTATAGTAATGTTTTGCTTTACACCATTCAAGGGACATTGAACATGCTTTTTAATGTTATACAGTGAAGAGTCATGGTGTACCTTTTAATGATATTCATTTAGGACCATGAAAACCATATCATGAGCTGATATATCTCAATCATCTGGGAAATGCCCTTCCAAAATTCGTAAGCTCATATGAGGTTTCCTTGGTGTACGAAATATGGAATGTAAAAATTTTATCCTAATATGTAGTTAATTTGAGAATGCATGGGGGCATTGTTTATTTGGTGGTGATTGGTCCAAGATATAGGATCTAAGAATCCCTACATATATCATTTGTATAAAATCAAATCCATATATGATTCAACAGAACTATTGATTTTAGTTTCATGTGGTGAGAATATTATCCATGTATTTTTACATCATGAGGAGAGGAAGAGAGTAACATGACATAGACAGAAATGAATAGTTTTTATCCAGGTTTTTTCAATCACGAGGTATGGTCGAATGTTACATGACAAGAAAGAAAATGGATATTATGACTGGGAAAAAGAATGGAGGTATTGGCATCACTATGTATCCTTCCATGACAGTAATCAAGCCACACATAGTTATTGAAAGAATATATTATTTTTGTGGATCCGAATCTAACATTGGGGAAGGTTCACATTATTTTTTGTTTTCACAAATCTGTCTCATGTGTGATGAATCATCGGTGAGATGATGTTTCCCATATTGATTAATTTCACGAGGTAAGGACATATTCTATGCAGTTTAAAATTATTTGGTAAGGATATATTATTTATTGTGTAACATCATGTTGTTAGGTTGTGAGAATACATGAAGTTTAGTGTCTAATATCTAGGAACTTAGCAGTGTAGTTTAATTTCATACAGACAGGATGATGTCTCTTTAGTTTAACATCATATGGTTATGACATGATTGTGCAGTTTAACATCATGTGACCAAGGTGTGCTCCACACATTTTAAAATAATCTATCCAAGATATGATCGGTATATATTATCAATATATGGCAAATATGAGAGATGCTTTATAGAATCTTTGAAATCTATTTCTTAATAAACCTCTCATTTGTGGGGGGTGACATGTTACCCTTACATTGTGGTCAGTGAGTAGGCTCTATTGTGATATACATTATTTATGACATGAATCCCTTCTCATTTGAGATCCATCATTAGAGGATTCTTTCAAGGTATCATATTTGTTCCTGGAGCCCATAATAGTTCTTCTTGAAGGAATGAAATTAAGAAGGCCTTTTTATTTAAGGTCACTGTAATAAAATTTTGTTTAACATTAAGGTTGTTTAATGTGTGAGAACTATTCTTATTAGGCCCCTCAAATTCATCCATTTCATTGTTTATTTCACATCATTTGAGAGTTATCCTCAAATGGATTTTAGAAGTTAGGTAATCTGAACATCTATGGGAAATACTAGCTCGATCATGTATGATGCTGATTGTATGGAATTACACATAGTGGTACAGTTGGCCCATAAATCATAGTAGAGCATGTATGAAGATGACTTATTGTCCTGATTCAACTTATTCAGGAGTATATTATATATGGTATTATTGGTGGCCTCAATTTTTCCATTCTCTATTTTTCATTACATGATATCAGGATGAGTGATTAGACACAATGTTGTACTCCGGATACAATTTCTTTAACTCTACATAACAGAAGATTGTGTTATTTTCATTCAATATAAATTGAGGAAAGATAAACCTGTTGATGATATATAACTTCATGATGATGATGTTAATATTTTTCTTGAATTCCTCAAGGGGTATTTCCTCATCCAACATGGAAAATAAAATAGTTTCAATAAAGATGTACTTAATCTACTCATACATGTCAGGGGAAGTTATCCCCACAACATCCATTACCCATACATTAAATGGAAATAATTATTTATATGTATGTAGAAATTATAGGGGTTTTTGGATGAATTCTTAATGAATATGACATGCATGGATTTTTTTTAAAATTATACACAGTCGTGTATCATGGTTTTCTAGTAGAAACCATGCCTCTTGATTTTGTGGGAGAGACTACTCCAAAAATGATGTGCATCGCAAGATCCTGTATGGAACTTTTCTATGATGGAAAGAATCTATCTTTTTTAATATTCATATAAGGTGGATTCCATCGAATCTATGCTTATAGTGGTCTTTCTTGACATTCGAACCATCCGGTAGGCTAAAGTTTGCTACTCAGCATCGAATTTCATTTCTTCTAGCTAGGTCTTTTAGGAGGATCCCATCATAGATATAACCAATTATGGGTTCCATCCATAAAGGGTTGGATATCAATTCATAATTCTATGGGATGGTGTTAACATAATTGATTTATTTTATATTATTGATGATGATCAATAAGACCATTATTTTGTATGTGATGTGTAAGATCATGTCCTCTTGATCAAGGACATCCAAGCTTGTGGACACATTATCTAATTCATTAGGAAGTTAATTTTTTTATCATGAAAAAGGATACAATGTTGGTTCAAAAGGGAATTAATATGTTATTCCTCTTAAATAACTAGTGAGAGGAACTAATTCTTCCTTTTTGTTCAAATATTCACCATTGATCTTCATTATCACTATCTTTGAACCCCCGTTGATGTTCAGTTAGGTTATTTGGTAATGTAGGGCTACTTCCAAGCCAGTATTGATGGCTGGGTATTCTATCTCATTATTCAGGAAGTCTTTGGATATTGAGAAGGAGTGTAGAAAATTTAATTTATTATGAGGAAACAAATACAATCCATAAGACAACACTATTGAGACTCTATTTTTCTAGTATATTTACAAAAGGACTTCAATATGTTTTATCAAAATATATATTCTATGTCTAGAGTGTTTCATGTCCATAAATAACCAATTTTTCTGGAAGACAAGTATCTAATGGTGTAATTTACGTGGTGGAATGTTATTCTAGGAATTTAAGTAGGGATTTTCTATTCATTAACGTATGTGACAAAAACTAAATGTTATATTTTTACAGATTGACCTCACATTAGGCTAAGAAATCGGTCACCATCGGATGGCCAAGGGTGAACATTGTTGGATCAATATGATAGACCAAATAGAATTGATGGTTCTGTTAAAAATGCATCAAATTAATACATATAATTATTTGTGTTAGTTAGTTCTTCTTGACATCCTATTATTAGATCCCAGTACATAGCATCATTTAAATAATGTATAAGAGATTGTTTTCATTTTCTAATAAGTTTTTTTGTAAGGATAAAATCCAAGGATATCTCTATGGTGGCCACATAATAGATGATAGGTTTTCCATTCACCGATTTCATTAATACTGGTCGGTGTAGCTGATACTTCATGAGATGATATAAGGGATTTTTGTAGTCAATATATCATTGGTATGTGATTTCATTCACCATTATATTAGTGAATGGGAGATGTTTTTTATTTTGATTGGATATGAAATGATAAAATATATGTGAGGTTCCCCTAGAACCCCCTCAGTTATTTGAGATTCTAGGTAGTGACATTTCTAGGACTGCTCTAGTCTTTTCATGTTCAACCACAATGCCATGGTGGAATACCAAATATCCATAGAACATCCTTAATGTTACCCTAAATGTGAGATTCGATGGATTCATATATATACTATATTTTCATGACATTATGAATAATATTAAATGATCTGTGAAGTGATATAATAGTTTTTTGGAATTGATAACTAGTTCTTCAACATAAAATTCACCTACTTATTCCAATAAGGTTGTAATGATATGATTCCTAGCACATTGATAAGAAGAACTAGAGTTATTTATCCGTAATTTCATGAATTCAATGAAAAATATCCTCTGGGGTTCTCTGAAGGTAGTTTCTTCCCCATCTTTAGTGTCCATATTTATTATATTATACCCTAAATACCCATCCATGAATGAACGTACTTGAAAGCTAAACAGTGCATCAATCAAGAGTTTTGTGGTCAGAAATGGAAATTCTTCTTTTAAGAAACATCTAATTAAGGTTTATAAAATAGATATAGAACATAATCTACCCATTATTCATTTTATTATGGATGATGTTGGTGATCCATAAATGGAATTTTACTTCATAAGAAAAATAGGTTTTGATGAATTTGTCACCATGTTATCTACATTAGTATCAAGGGAGGGGTGCATCCATCTTGATACCTTCTTAAAGCCTCAATAGATATTATGTAAGCCGATATGGTGCATATCCACATCTGGAATCATTACATGATTTTATATATAATTCCATGAAAACTCATATTGATGATGTAATAAAAATGAAATAGGCATCTCTTTCTCCTCTAGATGTATGGAATCACTAATTAGTGTAGGCTACTAGTCTATTTCTATAATCTGATTTACCTGCATGAGTTCATCGATGGTGTTGTAGACACCGTCCTCAAATTTGGGAGGGGCGTTCTTGGGTTCAACCCATTCTTATTCCAACTCTAATTCTATGGAGGAATTCCTAAATGAATTTGAAAATCCGAGAAAATATCTACTACTATCATCTTTAGATAGGCCTTGAGAAAAGATATTATCATACCATACTTCCAAAATCATTGTATATATATTCTAGAGATGAAATTTTTACACTTTTATTGATCATATAAAGACAATAGACATATGAGATTGAGTCCATTTCCTATACTAGATTTATGGAAGAAAATAGTTTATCTTTATCATACCATAGGGATTTTTAGGGGTGGTCCCAAGCAATTCGATGCTGAATTCTATATATTTTCATCCACAATTAGATGTTTTCCATCCCTTTTATAAAAGTATGCTTCAGTATATGCATCTTTACATGTCTTGAAGGAGGAACTGTAACCATGTAGTATTCCAACCATTCTTTTAATGGGTTATTTCGAGCACTGATGTAATATTGAAGGTTCCTCCACATGGTTGTGGATCCTAGGAATTTTGAGTAGAAAAAACTATTTAGTGTCTTGGAAGATAACCCTGAACATGGTATTAAATGTTATGTTCCCAAACAATGATATGATCATGATCTTCCGAATAGGTCTTGGATCACGCTTATTATAAACTTGAATGGTATGTTTTTTTGGATGTAAGTCCACTTTTATATATCCCGAACATATAAGGGTTCAAATCAGGATGAGGATGATCCTAGAACCATTTTAAGATAGATTTATTTAAAAATCAACATTATTGAGTATTCTTGAATCATATAAGGTTTTTATTTTTTCCTATATGACCTCTTTCTAATACTATTTTGTGACCAAGATGGAGACATTTCATTCTGATGGAAAAGTCTCCACTCAGTAAACCACAGCTGTAGTGATTTCTGTCTCGAACACCTATGGTCATTGGGGAGATTCAATGAGTCCCTCATATGATATTTTTAAAGGAGTGGATAAAAGATTGTGATTTTGTATGGGACAACTGAAAATCTATTTTAGAATGGTGTAATTTAATACTAGAGGTCAGAGAATCCCAAGTTAGGGATTCTCTTTATTATGTGGTTACGGGGTTGATGAATTTGAGGTATATAAAACTTTTGACCATACAGTGGTTGAGGGAGCATCTAGTACCAGTGTCATAGATCATGTTGGCATTCCCTATTGTCTATGAAGATCAGATAATCACACCACAACTAAGTTTTCATGTAATACGACTGGGCACACACAACCACTAGAGGGTTCTAATACACATATGTATCTATTTTGGGATTATAGGATTGATTTTCTATAGTTATCAATTTCATATATGTCCTCTCTAGGTATGTGAATGAAATATTTGGTTCAATCATGATCCAAATGCCTTCTGTATCCTCGGATATTGATCCTTCAGCCTCTAGCTCCCGATTAGGTACAAGGAACTCATACTAGGGGAGGTATATTATTCCTTGGAGAAGGGTTCTGTCATGTTTATCACATTAATAGAAAATAATATAGTATCTTCATACAATGAGGGTTCCAATTTTTTGTGGTGGGTCCTGTGATTTATATGTTGTAGGGAAGAAATCTATAAGATTCAGAGCATGCATCGGAGTGAAAAAATGATTATTCCTCTTCTGTACTCATCCTATGCCTTAAGTTCATGTTCAACATTGGAAGAAATATTTGTTCTCTCCACCAAGGTTATGGGAACATTATGTGTAATTTATGTTGTTCTCTTACTGTTTCATGACCTAGGTAAAATATCTTTTGAATCATCCAATTGTTGAACATCCACCCACACCTTGTTAGAACTTTTCTCCAATCACCATCTTCTTCTGGAATGTGAAATTTTTACCCTGGACACATGTTCTAAAGAGTTATCTAACATCACATTTCTAGATTAAACTATTATTTGGAGGATATATTTTAAGATAATGAAATCATGTATTTTTGGACATGTTATTTTATGAAAAAGTGAAATAGGCAGGTTGAATGGGTAGGTAGTCATCATTGAGCTTCATGGGCTGCGATTGCCTGAGAAGGTTATTTTCTAGGAATGAAATGAAATAAACATATAATATATCATTTAAAAAGGATTATTCTTTATTCATATGTTCATCAAAACCCAATTGACCATTCTCTATCTTTATATCTAGGTGACAGTTATTTTTTATTTTTCACTATAAGGGGTGTTGGGTAGTTTGGGACCAACCTAGGTGCTCAAATGTGAATTAATGCAGGATTGAGGGTAACAGTAGTAGATTCTTCCATGCAGAGATTTTTCTGAAGGGTTGATGGAATGATTGGAGACGTAACCTAGGTCCTCCTAATGGAATATTCTACAAATTGTTCAGTTTCTACAAACACATTGAATCCACTGAGATATTTCATTGGGATCGTAGTTTTCTGCAACTCATCCTCAATTATTTCATAGTAGATATAAAAAATCATTCTAAAAAGTGAGTAGATTAAACCCTTCTATATGACTATGAAGTTAGAAACCCACCCGTTTTCTCATTTCATGAAAATAATTAGGTCGAAAATCTTCATTTTACTCAATGTAAAGATCATGTAGTAATGGAATTGATGATTAAGGTCTTCCCATATAGCAACATATCCTGCTGGAAATCAATTTTATCGAAAAAGGGTCATACAAATTAGAATATATACAAATAAATATATCTTATTCACCTCTTAATGATCTATATGACACATTATTGGAATGTATTGGGACATGATGTTTATGAGATGTTGTTCTGGGCCTCCCATGTTGTCAAAGTTGGAGAAGGTAGGATTTACAAAATTTGGGGGTGGGGGATGTGTCACCCACCCATTTGGGATATGGATTCTTCTTAGGCTACACTAGTGAACATATCCAATACATGGATTCCATTTGTGTAGACATGTGTCAATGTAATTGATAAATTCAAGAGGAAATATTGCCTATTCTCCTGCTCATCTGTAGGGAGGAGGTGGGGTTTGATGAGATATTGCCATGTTTGTTTTTCACTGATTATCAATTCCTGCTATGATTGAATAATTTTATTACAAATGGGGGGATTTAATCATAATAAAGGTATTTTGTTACCGTTTTCATCTTCCTTTTTTATGTAGATAGATTTCCAAGATCATGATCAAGTCTAACGCTTAGATTATACTCTTATTGGGGGATCAGCTGAGGGAGGGTGAGTATTCATCTCTTCCTGAAGATAATACCAAGTGGGAATGTTTCCTTTGAGTTTCTCCTCATTAATTATTCTAATAGTTTTTATATCATTCACATATCAAGTCAATTGTTCCTATATTGAAGAAATATAGTTTATCTGGGTGACGATTGGGATTTAGCCAAATCTTTCACTTTATCATTTGCTGTGTTCCTCCAAGGAGGTGTAAACTCAATATTCATATGTTTTAGGTCTTGGGTCCTACTATAATTTCTGGTACATGCAGCCTCAATGGGTGCATCCATATACTCCTATAAGGGAATATTTTCTATATTATTCCATTCTACATATTAATTTTGATGCACATAATTAGTTATGTTAACCATTATGACAGTCAAATAGGTGTATTATGAAAGGGTTGTTGTCTCATTACATTAAATGAAAAATGGTTATTATAGACTTCATGTATTAGGTTTATTTCATAAACCCTTGTCCATATTAGACCATTTTGGCTTGCAAATCTAATGGAGTTTGATTTCCTCACTATATGTTCCACCCATCCTGATGTGTGAATAGTGACCATGAGGGAGTTTCTAGTCATGTTTTCCAAATAGGTCATGAGTATCATATGTTTGTCATGTGATGGGAGAAATTTTTGTTATGTTGGACTTTAATATTTACCTCACTACATGGAAAAAACCGATTCCCTTCATGGTGGTAATTATGACTAAAATGATCTAATCCCTACAGGATGTGACCTGTCCAGAGCGATAATTATCATTGGTTGTTACATTCATTGAGGATGAAATGATTCATGTCTATGATTTGATTTTTTTTATGATTGGAATTTAGATATCAATTCCACATCCCAGTGGGATAGAATTGATCTTGAATTGTTAATGATTTCATTATGACCATTTTAGTGGATGATAAACCTAGGTATGATGATTTAGATAAAAATTAAAAGATTCCAATGGGTTGGGGTTTATTTGATGTTGTGACCAAAATATCATAGATCCAATCAATGATTAATGATATGAGGGGTGTACGAAGTGGTATAAATTTCCCTAGATCAGTAGGCTAGGTACAATCATGGATGGCTACTATGGATGCGGTAGCTATTTTATCATATTCAATAGAATACAACTATTCTCATGTAGAGCTAGGTGCAATAGATTGCTATGATGGGATTTATTCATTAAATTAAAATTCCAGGTTGATAGCAACATTAAATTCTATGTCTAAAATGTGTTCTTATTACATCAAGGGCACAGTTCAAATATCTTTTGGGTATAATCTTCCTCTAATCATGATTTCTTCACAACATAGAAGTGATGAAATTTCATTTAATTGACTAACTATCATGTGAATAACTCAGTCCACTAATTTACCATAATCCATGCCATTATAGGACACTATATCTAGTGAGATATTATTTTCTTGGTGTGTATTAAATTGAAATGCTCCATAAATTCCCTATCCTCAATTATATATTAATGATGAGGCTTTGACAATCAGTTTCCAAAGAGTTGTGATGAAATAGAGGTAAGAATGTTATACATTTGTGTTGTGATTTTCAAATTCTAGGCCTCACGTCATAAAGATAGTATCTAATTCTAGCTAACAAAAGAGTGCCATGATGTTCTAATAATGACCCTCGTATCTTGGATAATAAAGCTTTGTAGACTTTAATCACTGATAATTATACCACATATTTTATCATAAATAATTCATGCACACATTCCCTAGCTCATCTGGTATCTCATAGTCTTAAATAGAAAGGGGATATAACATGGTGGGGAGGATTTCTTTAGATAAATCTCTCCATATGTAAATGTGATACTTATCCTCATCAGACTTAAATTCATCCATCTGGTTAGACCATATAATATTCTTCATGGAATCACCTTATAAATGGAGTAAAGTGTTTCAATTAGTTGATGGGGATCTATATGTAGTTGACCCCAATATTTTGTGCACCTATTTATACTCTGGGACTAGAGTTTTGTATACTTTTCTATATAGTGGTTTCAATGAAAGGGTATGATTTTCTTATTCATGAGAGATATCACTATGGGGAGTGTGACCACGGAATATTTCCAGAGTAGAGTCCTTTTGACCCATCCCTACAGTACCATGAGGAGGAATATTACAGTAATAATAAACGTATACATTGGTAAAATAATCGATGAACCTTAGAGAAATGAGAATGTGTCTCTAACAACCACAAAGACATTAAAATTGTTAATATAAGGATATGATCCTCCTTATGTGTCATAAAAAAATATGTCAACCTTGATTTGGGAACTATGTAGGGATATGAGACTATTGTAAAACAAATTTCAGAATATGTTGATAAATGTAAACCTATATAAGAATATAACACCACTGAAGAGAAGTTCCTAGAATATTCCAATGGGATTCTTTATTATTTGAGGAAATATTGGTATTACCCAAGGCATGTTCCACTCTAACATGGTGTGACTTGGTCATAACAAGTATGTGAGCTCAATCCTAATCTTTTGGAATGTGCCACATGAATTTTTCGATAGGTATATGAGCATTCCCCATGGAATGTACTACTCTCACTTGGTGATCCCCAATTGGAATAGAAAATTGAGCCCAGTCTTATCATACATTCCCTTTAAGAATATCCCGAAAGACCTATTGAATGGGAGAAGTGATATGATCCTCCTCTTATATAGACTCATAAGGATTAATGTGTTTTCTTCAGAATTTCAAGTTGGAATATGATATTATATTTCATGATATAATAAAATATTCTAGGTATACTCACATACATAAATATGAGTATGACATAAGGAATGTTCCACTCTCACATCATTGGCATCAGTCAGAACTGGGTTATGATCTTCATCTGGAGCCTTTGGAGTATCTCATTGGTTTTTTTCGATTGGAATATGAGACTATCTTGAGGCATGTTTCACTGTCACTTAGTGATCCTAGGTTAATAAAGGGATATGGTATTGATCATAGGTCTTTTCATTATATCACTAGTATTTTTTGAATGAAATGTTCCCCTTTCCTCAGGCATGTGTCACAACCATTTGGTGAGATCTGATTAGAATGGAAAAATGTTCCCAGTCTGATGCTTAATTTTTTACCAGAATAATCTAATAATCCTCCAGTAAGGAAGAAAAAATGTGGACTTTCTCTGGAGAAACCACTTGTTCATACTGATCAGAGTGTTGTGGTACCATGGTTTTAGGGGTAAGAATATTAACCTATCCCGATATATGTACTAGTTCTAGAAGATGCTGATTGAATTTTCAACTATTTCAATGATTTAATGTCACTAAAAAATATTGTGTATAGGATAATATGCCTACACAATTTTTTCTCCAACATATACTGGTATATATCATTAATTTATCTACTGATATGATCCCACTTACTTCCTCCTTGTTCCACAGGAATATTCTAACGGACATCATGCATGGCTATACTGATATGCACCTTGAACATGCTTATTTTGGGAATATTCCCACAAACTTCTTCCACATGAGAAAGAATATGAAATTGATCACTAGTTACATCAAGAATATTCTATAAAACATCATTAGTGGGAGTTGTTATATGATCAGACTCATGGTTAACCGGAAAAGTTTGTTCCTTATATGTCTTCCCTGTTTCACATGCATTGGTATCATAGGTGTAAGTGTGGGAGGTTTTACCCACAATAGGTGACTATAGGGTATCAATAGAATGGAATTGGATATGTAAATTGATAGGAAACCCTCCTTATAATCCTATAAACTAGAAGGGGACCATTGTTGATGCTTTGTTTCACCTTCATCAGATACTAAAGGTGGTGATTTCAAGCAGAAGGGAGAATATATAGAAGTGGTTGGTGGTGGTGATGAGTGCACACAAATTATTGTAGATATTTTGGGATTATGTGGACTCTTCAGTTTCATTTCATTGAGACCCTCATGGGCAGCCTCAAGGGTCTGGATTTTACCATGTATATTGTATTCATTAACAATTTTTTACCCTATGTGAAAGGTTTTGGGTAGTTGAGGTGATTCTATGGCCTGTAGGGGTTTCCGTTGTAGATGATTTTCTGGAACGATCACTATGTGATGACATGATCTCTAGTTTTTGTGTTTTTTTGTGAGAGAAATATCAACAGTCACAAAGACAACAAAGAACAAGGTCATCGATCAGTGAATCATGATAGGCATGTTCTCAATTTGATATGCACAGGTAAAACTATTTTCCTTTTTTATTCCTATTGTGGACATTCTTCTTAAGTGGGCTTTTCGTGTTGAGAAATGACTTATTTTATGAGAACCTTGGGTTTAAATGAGAGATTCAAGTTAGGTTGGCTAGTTTTTCCATACAGTATATGAAATTAATGGTATTAATCTTGGTAAAACTGTCATTCTATTTTTTTTATAGATTTATGTCAGGTTCACCAATTTTGTTTTGTGGGAATGATATATCGATCATCCATATAGTAGGGAAATTGTCTAAGTTTTTCATTGTGGTTTTTTGATGTTTGTACAATCATTCAAATTATAATTTCCAATTATACTTATCATTCATTTAAACTCTCCATGGATCCAACATCAATTACTGGGTTCAAACCTTCTTTACAAATTTAGGAGATCAATTGGGTTTTCATACTGAATGGAACGTAAGAACTCACATTGGCCGAGGTGAAGGGAGGTCGATCTCATAACACCCTCTGGGGGTGAATTTTTTTTCTAACTTTGAGAATCTCTTCAATATTTAATATATGTTCCTAAATATCTTATTAATCCTAATATAGGACCAACTACCCTAAAACTAATCTAGTTTGGAACCCCTATATGTGAAAATGGGTGTGTTTTACTGATTTCATCTATATTTGTTTGTGCTTATTCATCAATTTCCTCTTAATGTGTGGCTTCTTATATATTAAATTCATATAAAATAATACTTTATTATTTTTTATCATCCTAGGAGGCGATTAATATTTCAAGGTTATTATTGAGCCATTATAAGAAATCCTACATATCATGTTTATAACAAGAATAAAAACACAAATAGTTCATTAAACTCATGAAATTTATTGTTGTACATAAATTACAAATATGAGGTAACATATTCACAATGTATTTTAGATCTAGCCTTGAGGATTAATCCTACATATCCTGGTTATAAAAGGAATTAGAATCATTGAATTTCCTCATTCCCTCAAGAGTATCCCTATGGTATATTTCCTTCTATTGGGGTAATCATATCATTCCATTTATTGAGGATTACACATTGAGGTTTCCCTGAAATGGGGAATGTTATTATGTGAATGATATGATCATTTCAGTTCCCAAATCACATGTGATTTCATAAGTGTGTTTCATTCATATATTTTATTGTATTATATTGTGTTAATTTCTATATATAAATAAATAACCTTGTAAAATTTAGAATGAATTGACTTATTTTATGATTTTTTGCAAGAAACAATGAAATTTTGAAAAAGGAATGAAAAAAGGAAGATTCGCGAGAAAAATGACAATTCAAGGTGTGAGATTTTCTCATAACACAACATATGATTTTTAAGGATGATCATGGATAACATATTATGGAAAACTATTGAACTAAGGAAAATAAGATCCAGGAGTTGAAAAATTAATTGCAAATCACGAATCATCATTATATGATTTGTAGTATCATTTCACAACATGTTATTGAACATGATGAAAAATCATGCAGAATTTCATGTTATTAAAACCTTATATGATGTGATTCACCATTACATGTCATGTAACATTTGAATTCAAATTTCTATCACCAGAACAAGTCTTGAAAATTTTACATGCTGTAAATTTCAGTCACATGTAATGAGTCCCAGTTACACATTGTGAATGGAGTGAATATTCCAAAACATTGAACGAGATTCATGTGATATTCACACTGATTCAAAAAACATAAAGGCATCCTCAGATCAATATTACATGAAATTTAATAACATTACATGCTATAAATATGGTTAGGAAGAACCCATCTAAAGCATATAAATAGTGTATCAATCGGTTTCATTGTTCATTCGGATTTAAGGATACAATCTTGGAGCAAGAAACTACATTATCCATGGAAGTCCTCAACTTATTTATATTTTCATTATTCATTTCCTTTCATTTCACTTTCCCTCTAAACCTCTAATTTCATAGATGAGGGGGTAATCCCTCTATGTTCCAGGTTTCTTTAAATAGAAGGGGAAGGTGCGATGGATTTATTTTATCCCATTTATTCATGTATTTGGGTTTTCACAATTCTACAATCATCTTACAATCCTTTTATTTATCTTTTATCATGAACATTGTTATTTGAATCTCCTAGAAACATAAAAATTGCACAACTAAAACCCCTAAAGAATTCATGGACATTGTCAAAATTATAGGAGATCATGTTTCAAAATAGTATCAATACCATGATAATTGGATCATTCCCATCTTGAATCAATCAAAAATAATTAATCAAAGTATTTTATTAAATCCAATTTCACCTGTATCAAGATATTGAAAAAACCTATCATGATTTCCAAATATTTTTACAATCCAAACAAATCAATATTTTTTATTTTCATTTCAAATTATCAAAATTAATCAAATAAAACTTGTCATAACCTATTTCTCTATTTTAATAAAATGAATTCTTTCTAAAATCTAATTGAACTAATTTATAATCTCTATGGGTTCGACGATGATCTTTCATAACAGTAAATTTTAATTAAATAGATATGATTGATTTAGTTTTATAATTTTAATTTTTTATAGAAACATATAGAATTTACAATGCCCCATGGGGATATCATGATTCATGATCAGTGTAAGAAATAATTGATGGAAAATAATTAATCTCACTGTATATTTATGCAGGAATTATGTGGTGAGACAACCCTTTGGATATTTAATATGAATCACATTCCTTAGGAAATCATCCTCTAGATATTGGGTGTGGAAGGAATCAGAGTTATCATAGTCCATTTTATTTCGCATCCCACTGATGGGTGGGGTAGAATGAATAGCCCATGGTAGATATTCGGTACTACTGGTTGGAATGTTGGAAATATGAAAGGACATACATTGTTTATCTAGAGCCTTGGGGAGGAGTTATATGTATCCATGTTAAGGGATTAAAATGAGCTCTCATAGTTCAATTGATCAATGTTTACACACTGATGTTTCCCTAATATTGGGGTGGTCATATCATGCCACTAGTTGAGGATTACACACTGAGGTTTCCCTAATATGAGGGAAGTGATATCATTCCAATGGTTCGAGACTAAAAACTATGGATTCCCTAAAATATTGGATTTCATATCATTTCAATGGTTAGGTCATAAAAGCTAAGGTTTTTTAAATACGACAACTGGATAAGGTTATCATGTCGTGGGATGCCTACATGACTTAGCCTGATTTTTTTCTTGACCAGACTAATTGTCTATCTAACATGCCTTAACTGTCTTCCTGATATGTTAGAGGATATCTGGAAATGTCTTGTTGTATCATGGAAATTTCCAAAGAAAATATGATGATCCATTTTACTTTTCTAATGGGATATAACATAATCTAAATGACATGTTTAGAGGCCATTTCATGACCAAGATTGACTTTTCTATTGTTCATCACAAGACCTATCTATCTTGTCCTATTCATCATAATGACATGTTTTGGGGTGACTTGACATGTCCAAATACAATCACATGATCCTAATTGACATGTATAGAGGAAGTGGCATAATCAAGGATGACATGTCTAAAGGATTTAACATGATCTGGTTGACTTGTCCTTGTGTCATCGTGAGACCTGGATTACATGCATGGTGGTTTCCACGAGATGTGGATAGTAATCCCAGAAGTATTATTAAGATCTTGCTAATATACATTGCTTTCACCTCATAATTTTGGTGACATGTTTGGGGACATTGCAGGATCGAGAGGGTGAGCCAAGAGGGTTTCATGAGACTCTGGTGGCATGCTCAGAGGGTGTCTTATGACTTTCATGACATGTATAGAGGACATCACATGATCCAAAAGGAATATCGAGGGTACACCACATGACCTAGGTGACATGTACTAAAATTTTCATATGTCCTATATGAATTAGGAAAATAACATTAAGATTAATTATTCTTTCTTCACATTAGTTCCAATTATTTTGGTCATTATTCCTTATTTTTTTTGAATATGTGCCTTATATTTGTCCAATGTTAGATTTTTTAAGTTTCATGTGATCCAGCTGATATGTGAGGCCATCTTCACATAACCTACCCAACACACCATAGGTCTGTCAGATGATCCATCATGTCATCACATGAAGTGCCTATGAATTTTTTGAGATTTATTAGGTCCTTCCCACGATTTTACCAGGTAAAATTAATTTTTAATCATTTTACTAGACACTCTGAGATGTTTTATACATACGTGTTTGTCCACGGATACATAGATGAAAATTCCATTGATGCATTTTTTTGTTGAGGTGAGGTATTTGTAAGTCTCACCACCCTGATTATATTATGCTTTTTGTTTCCAGTATCTTATTGATTCTAGATGGAGATAGTGGAGGACTTTGGTGTTATGAACTTTTCATGATCCAGTCAGGTATTATTTGGGGGGCTTCCCATAATTTTCAAACACTAAAGCAAGATCACATCATCACCCCATTTGATGTATGTTGGTTAATCAAATAGGTCTTTTATAACCATGTGTACATACCAGAGAGATTTTATGAGGTCGTGATGACATATATAGGGGGATTTATGACATTAGGATTCCTATTTAATGTCTTTCTCATGAACTAATATGGAATGTTGGGGGCCTTAGTGATAAAAAAGATGGCTTTTTATATGGACCTCTATGAGATAAAACATATAAGAAAAGTGATCTCACAGGACTAAGTCGTCTTATCAAGGGGGTGTCAGGTGATCATTGGTAATCCCCTATGAAGTATAACCGAAATATTTTAAAGGTCGTTATATCTCATTCCACAATAATCTTATTTCACTTCTCATTTTATATCATTATATATTTCATAAATCTTGGGGTTCTTTCAACTTTATAAAAGTGTTGTCGAAGACAATCACTCTCCTCCTATGTGTTGCATCACATTTCCAGTAAAGGGTCTTATGGTGATTCATGATCATTTTCATGGGAATCCTTTATATTTGACATTGTAGATATTGTGGATATTAAGATTAAAATGGACATGTCTAAGACCTTTCATATGATGAAGGTGACATGTCAGTGGGCTCTTGTGTGACAAGGTATACATGTCGTCAAGGATTTTGTGGTGTCTTGAAAACCTCTTGGGCACATAACATTAATATCAATTTCCAAATAAGTTCAAAATATTTTTAATTTGATTTTTTATTTTATAATATTTTTTTGATTATTTTTAGGTGTCTTCTAATTGACATGTCACAATACGTGGAGGAGTTCACATGGAATTCATCGCTTTATTAGTGAATTTCTTGGATAACTTGCAAGAACAAGAGGATTGATGGAGGGGGCATCTAATTATTGGAAGAAGGTCATGCATATTGATTGAACCATTTTCATTACCTTAATAAGGTCATGAGTTTATGTCTCCTTTTGTGGTTTATGGGATCTGTGATTATTGGCCACCTTATTCCTCCTATTCTTTGGGGAAAAAATAATAACCATATTTTGTGTATTTCCTCCCTTCTGAATTTTTTATGCTAATTTAGAGTTTGTAAGTACATTTATATCATATATATCATATATATAAAAATATATTCTAATTACCATCCAGGTAAAATATAAAGGTAAAATGAATCACATCCTTTCATTGTTGTTGTAGTCCAAACATACACACAACAGGTGTTATCATTTTCCAATTATTGGTAAAAAGGTGGATTATAGTTATTCCAACATCATCATAATTTAGTATGTTGAGGATAAATAATTCATTATTTAATAATTGATAACATGGATTATGATGAGGTAAAATAATAAATAAATTAAAGAGGTTAGCTAAGATAATTAGATCTTCTTTAGGAGACCCCTTTTATATCATTTTCTAGGGACCATTGGCAAGGTATTTCAAGAAACTCGGAACCAATAATATTTATATTTAGAAGTTTATAAGATAATTTTATATGTTTTTTCAATGATATTTGGCTAAAAAATATTTAAATAATAGAAACGAGGTGATTTATTTTCTATATAGAGGAGTGGAACTCCTGGAATTACATAATGTATTAAATTAATATAAATTTATTTTCAAGTATAAATTATCCAAATTTGATATAATTCTATAAATATATTATTATGTGTCAAAATAATCTTATAAAATAATATTTGTGCAGTTTTACATGATTTCTCATCCCTTATCTGTTAATTTTAACGCCCATTAACCCTTTTGACAATTATCTCAATATAACATTTTTCTACTCTCTATGGGTGAAGAATGTTATCATAAAAGAAAAGTGACTCATAAGTGGAACAAGGATAATATTTTTAACCATGTACTACTCAATTTTAAATAGTTGTAATTTTTATGAATTTTAAATCTTTTGATAAAAAATTATTTATTATTTAATTTCTTTAATATTATTATTGGAGTTATTAATTTAATTACACTTTGATAAAAACATGAAAGAAGATTGATTGAAATATACACCTTTCTGATATACCTAATTTTTTATATTTATCTATAATTTTCATGGGATACTATAACTTAGTAAAATTTTATTAATTTTGTGATGTCTCAGACTCAGATGCAACTTAGTGGTGCCACGAGCCTGTTGGGCCACATGGCCTTATGTTAATATAACTGAATATCAAAGGCTTACAACTTCAATAATGTTCCTTGGGTGAGTCTATGGGGAGACTATTCCTTCATTACCAGAGTTTGGAATAGTGGATAAAATAAATATGAGGTAAATATCTAATGTAATATAAATAACTAGATTTCACAACAGAAGAATACTAAATGAATAAAAAAGGGAAACTAATCATAAATTGAAAATGCAAATGATACATGTAATTCTTTATAAATATGGAGAACAAGGATACATGGTAGAAGAAAATACATGCTATACAAAAGTATAAAATGGAATCTAAAAACTATCCAAGCATCCCTATCTCTATCTTGGTAATCTACTACACATCTCTTCCATAATCAATCAGGCAATCATGTTTTTCATGCCGTAAGCTTCCCATTTTCAACACCTTCATAAATGTAATCTGGTCTGGTTCCAATGGAAGCCCAAATAAGGTGTGAGATAAATCTTAGTAGGATACCACCAACTGCATCAATAACATATAGTATAGGTAATATAATAAAATTAAATTTGGAGGCAAGAATATATAAAACTAAGCAGTACAGTAACATAGATACCATGTTCTTGCTTCATCACATGGATTCTATATGAACATGTAACTAGCTCATTAATTAAATTCGTTTAAGATATATTTAATATAATTAGGTAACATGAGGTAATACCAATAATGAAATCTAGACATGATAATAATGAGGGATCTAAAATATAACAAGGTGTCTTAATGATATTAATAATGAAGAGGTTCTAAGGTTATAATAATGAGAAAATTGACCACTGGGGTCGAGCCAACTCAGATAGTAAGTATAGCTTGGATATAGGGGTATTTTAATGCCCCGACCCTATAATCCCAAGTTCGCTGCATTATCTTTTTATTTTGCCATGATTACATGGAATTAATTATCAAAGTAATTATAAGTTTAGGAGTGTTGGAAATACAAATTTTATTTATGATACCCAAAAAACAGTTGGAAATATGCAATACAAACATAATACATAATGAAAATAAATAAACATGATCCTTGAATGATTATTCAAAATATTCATCTTCATAAACTAGGGAATAACATGATAATGGTGATCTAAAATTCTCAGTAAGGCTATGTAATGTGAAATTAATAATGAATCGATAAAAATAAAGCAACTTTTCATGGTAAATAACTATTAAAACATTCCATTAAATTAGTTATATAATGAAATTTCATTATGGGAAGGTAAGAATCATAAACAAATTCCATTTAATAAAAAAAACTAAAAACATTATGCATCAATATATTTTTTTATTGTAAAATATCATGGACTAATAATAACTAAAATATCTATGATGTAAATTTATAATTATAGATATCTATAACATCCTACAAATGCTTCAAGATACGGATCTATTACAGTTAATAATTCATGAATATAATCTAATAACTTCAAGGCCTCATTCCATGAATCTAATACTATAAAATCTTTGGGACATGAATCTAATATTTTCAAATATTCATGCCATTTATCTAATAATTTTAATCCCTCTTGAAGGGAATCAAATACTATCAAGGATTCAGGCCAAAAATCGAATACATTCCAATTAATCACCATATGAAAAATGGTATATGATTTTGGAAATACTAAAATAAATTATAAGATAAAATGGTTATTAAATTATATTTACAATTAATAATTATTTAAAAAATATTAATTTTTCATGATAATGTTATTGATCAAACAATAATTTATATTTAAAGGATAATCATTAAGAAAATTCTTCAGTACTATAGTCCTCAAACATTACAAAGTGTCCCATATAAAATTAAAACTTTTGAATCATATTACTCAGAGCACTATGAAATTAAATTAAAATTTTAATATGGTTATAATTATATGGATTCATGATATAACATTAATATGGTTGTATATACACCAAATAATAGTGAATTGGTGGATAATAACAAACAAGTCTCAATGGATTGTAAATTGAGATAAAAATCCCTTACTACTGTGGAACCAGATGAATTGGAAGACCCAAAAGTAATGATAATAAAATTAAACATTTATATACCATGAAAACAATATAATTCATGATTTTTTATATAAAATTGGTATTAGTTACACTACACAAATGAATTAATTGGTGTTAATATAGTATTCCTCACAGAAAGATAAGTGAGATACAAATCTCTTTCGACAACCATCATTTTTGTTTTGTTGTATTTATCCACCTTTATTGTTGTTTAAAATGTGTTAATAAATTATATAATGACTATAATAATGTTAATAATATCATATATTAACTTATTACAATATTTTATTTTTTTTGTTAACACTCATTCATTATTTTAACTATTTCGGGTGTTAATTTCTGAGTTTTCTGAAGTTTTTTTTCTTTTGACTTGTTGGTCCTATTAATTAGATCATGATTTAATCATATCCATAATTTCAATAATTAATTAATTATAATATATATTCAGTTTATATGTATTCATATAATTCCATACAATACAGATATTAGAAATGTTCTTCATCATTTATGGAGACAACAGTTCATACGTACACATGAACACTACATTCATTTCATTAATTTATTAAAATAAATAAAACTAAATGATACATGATTATATTTTAATTATATTATCATATATATTATATATATTTTACATAGTTATAATAAAACCAACCATCACACATTCCATGTATGGAATGAATAATTAATATCACTTTGAGTGGGTGGTAGTTCACACTTCCTCAAATGAAATTATCATATTTACACAAAATGGAAATAATAAAAGTATGTCATAACAAAAAATTATTGAAGAATAAAGACATTAAAAACATCATATATATCATATATTAATATATTTTCATTCAAAATTTCCACCATGATAGGGGTAATGGAAAAATGTTCAATCATATTTTTGTGAGGCATTAGTTCACCGTGCACAAAAATAGTATATTTTTTACTCATTAGATGGAGGTGTATATAATTTTAGTTCTAAATATTTACTTAAAATTATCCTATTATATTTATGATATTGGTAATGTTATATAATCGTAGAATAATGAGATTTTTGGGTGTGTATAATTGAAATGAAATGAGATATCTTTAAAGAAGATGGTACATCTTAATCGGGTAACTAATTTTGGATTGTACCAAAATGAATCCTTGTAATGATTTATGAAAATGGTATCAATCAGGGTTTAAGGTAGGGATTTTAGAAATATTCATTGGATGATCCTGGATGAAACTAAGTGGTTTTTGAGGTGTGAGAAATGGGGAGAGGTGGTGGCTTTTTATATTGGTGGGAAAGGGCTCACATGGTATTTTTAACATAACTAAGGTGTACCCACATTTTAACCTAAAAAGTATTGAAAAATAAACCAATTTCAAAAATTTTTGGTTAATCAATGAATTATTTCCATAAAATTAGTTTCGAACAAGTGGATAAGACATTCGGTTCGTTAAATTAAAGTTTAGTCCTATATTAAGCTAAATTTTACAATAATAATTTTAGTTTTTTTAATTACATTCAATAATATGTTTTGTAAAAAATAATGTTTGTACGATTATATATTTTAAATTATTATTATTACTAATATGAAATACATTTTTTTAAATTCCTATCATGGATGTGGCAGAAATTAATTTAAATTTTATCCTGCAGGTGGGGGAACAATGAGGTGTTTTAATGTAAAAACAACCTAATCTTTTATATGTTTTGATACTCAATTTAAAAGTAAAATTGATTAAAATTACATAAATTTTAATATTTTATATAAATATTATGAAACTAAACTTTTATAAAAATTTAAATTATAATATAACAATATAAATAAATTAGATATAATATTAGTTTTGAATTAAAATTCAGTACTTTTAACTATTCATTAAAAATTGAAATGTTCAAAGAAAAAATACCCACCCTAATGTAATTATAAGGATTATATTTAAAACATAAAGCTTATATTCAAATATTAAATCAATTAATGCTTCATATTTAATTTTTAAAATGGGTTCCCCAGTAAAACCTTGTTAAATTGCCTTTATAAAAATATATGGTTTATGGGTAAAATAGGGTTTCTTCTTATCTTATTAATATCAAAACTGATGGATGAATATAACAAATATTTTATTGAATATATAATATATATATTTAATTAAAATAATTCACAAATTTTAATTAATTATTTTTGTTAAGATATTTCTCCTTTGAAGAATAAAATTTATAATTTGTTTTTATATCCAATTGCTTGTTTTTTTGTTTAACATTTGTCTGAAACCCTTGAAATCATTTTATATTTATATAAACCAAAAATTGTAATAATATAGTTAATATAGTTCACATCCACAAATGTATCATCTTGGTTATATAATATTATATTATATAATAATATTTTAGTAACACATTTTATTTGGGGAAATTCGATATTGTGTATAATGCAAGCTATTATAGAAGGTCACTCTTGTGTGTAAGGAAATTTATCAAGGAAGGTCACTCTTACATGTAATGAATTATAATTTTGTGTTGTATGAATTTATATATATAGAATGTATTTTAATTAGTAAATATATTATAAAGTATATGGATATTGTTTTTGCTTACGTGTTTGGTTATGTGTGTCACACACGCTATCAAATTCAAAGTAGTAATTTCGAATTTCAGAGTGATACATTATCCCCACCATAACTAAATTCCATATTAACAATTTAAACATGATATTGGAATCAAATTGTTTGATATTTTCTTTAATGAAATCCCACATCGTGAGAGGGGTTCGTACAACATCCTCTAGAAAAATAGAGAATGGGAATTAACAAAGGTCACATGGACTACAATGTAAATTGGTAACTATGTAAGATAACATTATAGGTAAGATAATATAAATATTTTTGAGGAAATTAATAAATATTAATAGGGAGTTATTGATGTTGTCAATAATAAACTAGTGAATGATTAATAGAAATATTAGGGCCACAAAACCATAAATCTACGATAATTTAGAAGGCAATAAGTTCAACATAAATTAAGGTACTAGGAAACATTTTATTTCGAAGCCATTTCCCAAATAATGGGTAAATATTTTACTGACCAATAATATGAGGTAATATTATTACATGATAGGTTTTAATTTCATTTGAACTATCCTATCATCTGGCTGTGCTTCGATAAAATTATAAATCATCCTTTTACTCCTATAAATTAATTACCAACAATTATTTTCTTTTAAGATAGAAGCACTAAAAGAAACTTTTAAAGGATCATAAGTGCTATTAAAGAGTGAAAATTAAAACTATTTATCATTCACTATCTTCAAAAATTAATGAGGTCAATATTCTAATATATAATCCTCAAAATTTTACTACTAGTTCATAAATTACATTTTTTTTAAAATTGTTTAAATAAAACTAATGAAAAATTAACCAGAACATTTTGTAGGTCAGTGGGTGGCGTAATGCTCTCATCATCCTTCAATCATGGGTTCAAGACCTGAAGCCCTGTTAGATTTGATTGGTTGTCACCTAGAATATAGGTTGTCCATTTCTAAAATCAAATTAATAAAATTTCCATAAAAACATGATGGATGTCCTTGAAATAAGGTTAATCCCTAAATATTCTTTTAAGTAAGGTTTTCAAAAGAACCTCAATACATAAATACTTCATCCATTTATTTCCACATAGATCATTATTTAGTCTAGGGTTTATCCATAATATCATTCAAATGATTTATAAACCATGGAACCTTATCTTAAATCTATAACACCATAGGTTTAACATAGTTTATTCCTTGTCAAAATCCTTCTTAGTGGGTTTTAACGAGAATGTGAATTATCCTAAGAATATCTCTTTGGAGTGACAAACTAGCTGCACAGTATGGCATGTTAATATATACCAGGTTCCCCCGGAGTCAGGATCGGAACACATGGTTGGATTTATTACTCCTGGGTACATCTATGTGATAACAATGTACACTTTTTATATCTAGATATGGATGTATTTTTATGAATACCCACACAATATCTACCATACCAAATTTCTTGGATTTTATTCTATACATATCATTAAATTATATCTTAGGTTTATGTTCTCTAATCTATTTTTTTTAAATCTTGTTCCCAAGGTTTCTACTAAACTTACTCTTATACAAATTTTAGTGCCTCGACCCCATATAGCCTAGAGCTAGTGTATGATAATAAATAAATTTTTATGATTACATGGAATAAAATCCTGAAGTTCCAATCAATTTATTAGTCTTGGAGATTTACATTACATACATGATACCCATAATACATTAGGAAATATAAATTACAAACATAATACATAATAAAAATAAATAAATAGAATCCTTGAAAAAATATTCAAAATAATCATCTTCATAGCCTTGGGAAATGAAACAAAATATGGGTGATCTCATATGACCAGTAAGGGTAAGTAAAGTTGAAGTAACAATGAATATATAATATAAATCCATATGGAATTTTTAATAATAGAGAACATATTCCAATACAATAACTAGATAAAGAAAGTCTAATATGGAAAGGTACGAAACTAAAAAATGTGACATTTAATCAATGAACTGAATATTTAAAATAACCTTAGATATATTGATGATAAGTCTCAGAGATGAATAATAACTGAAATATCTGTAAAGAAAATTAACAATTATGGATATCTATAACATCCATTGAGGATTCATGCTATGGATCTAATAATTTTAAGGCATAATTCCAATAATATTATAAATTCAAGCTATTATGCTAAGAAACTAACATTGTCAAGGATTCATTCCATGAATTTAATACTCTAATGTCTTCATTTAATGAATCTAGTACTTTAAATGCTTCATTTCAAGAATTTTATAGTATCCAAGATTCATGCGAAGAATCGAATTCTCTAATGTTTTATGATAATATTGATATTTATATAAATTCAAAATGAATAATTATTATAATAATTTAATTTTTTCATCATAAATTTAATTATGTCAAAAGGATGTGAGATTGTAAAGATAATATTTACGAGCATTCTTGAAGAGAATAGTCGTTAAACATTTCAAAATTTTTTATACCACTTTGAAACATCATAATCATAATATCTGGAACGTTATGACATGAAATGAAACACAGAATATCATGTGAATAATGGTTTTCATGGTATAACCTAAAAAAGGCATTATATACATGTAACACCCAAGGTAAATAAATAATATTACATTTCCATATTTATCCATATTTGTGAATAAAATATTAATATTACTTTAAAGGGGACGCTATGCTCGATGGCGTACCCAACACCCAACAACGAGTTTCTTGGGAATCTTACGTTGCAATCTAATAATAAAATAATATTATTTCAAATGGTAGTTAACATGTAGTCATTATATTGGCAGTAATGGATATAAATAACTAAAATATGATTATATATGTTTTTTAATGTTTTTACATTTATCCAATAAAAGCTAAAGGATTAAAATACGGGAAGAATTCAACTTTAGGCGTATATGCCCTAATTTTCAATAAAGGATGAATTATCACCTTTTGATGGTGAACCATCATTAAATATAGTTTTGTTCACTCTTATAAATTCTATTGGACCAAATAAAACTCTTCCTAAGAATCGGGACATCAAAATTTACTTTGTGTATATTTTTGGTATCTTTCCGATAAAGTTCATTTTTTTAATGAATAGTGTAAAATGTTGTATTTTAATTCAAAACCTCCTTTTAATATAATTTATTTATATGATTAGATTATATTTTGAATTGGTTTTATAGTGAAAATAGAATATATTTTTACCATTAAATCCAATATTGGTCGTTGTAATTAATTTCACTTTGAAATCAGACTTAAACTAGTGTCAATCTTTTGATACTTATTGTTTCATAAAAACACGCTATTTGCTTTGACAGTGGGAATTAATTATTAAATTAATTAATGTGTCTTATATTTTTTGAATTTTGAAAAATATACTTCATTTTTGAATTCGGAATATCAAATATAGCTTAGGGTGAATTTTTGGGATTTTTCTGAAAGACATCAATTTTTGATGAATAATGACAACACTAAGTGGTACTTATAAAAACTGATTTTTCCATTTAAATGAAATTTTTCCATCTTTGTGTTTTGAATTTCAAAATTCCGACATACATGGTTTTCATTATGAAGTAAAATGTGGTTCAATGGGGTAAAAATAATTTTTTGGTGAATAGTAACTTATAATGTTTTTAATCGCGATTAGAGGTAATTTGTGTAGTTTAAGGTAAAAATAATGTTTTAATAATATGAAATGAACTTGACACATGTCCTAAACTCATTGTATGTGTAATGGCCGACCACGAAAAGCCATGGGTCAACTTGGGGACCCCAGGGAGCCACTTTGGTTGGGAAATGACATAAATAACTTTTTATTTTATGTAAAAGTAAAAATTACACAAAGATGATATGTTTTACTAAAACAATTTTTAAGTGGGGTTATACAAGTCAAATTTTTTATTATAATAAAAGGATTTCCTACATCATAGGAATTTTTTTATAATTTTTAGACATTATATAAATTAAATTATTTATGACATCATAATGATATAGTGATGACATCATTATCTGATGATTTTAATAAAATGAGAAGATAATGTAAACTCTATGACCTACACATGTCCAAAACTTATTGGATGGGTGGATTTCGAACCCTTATCACCTTATCTTGGAATTATATCATTGTGGGACATTTTAAAACCGAAACACATTTTCAAATAAACAAATATTTCTTACTTTCCAAAAGTGCCCCTCCCCTCCTCTTATAAAAGGCCCCCACCTCTACCTCATTTCACACACTCTTCAAGCCTTTGGCTCGGCCAACCACTGCCCATTTACTCTCTCCACATCCCTCTCCTCATCCTATAGGATTCCCATTGGGCAGAATCCTTTCAAAGGAAGCCTTTAGGATCTAATCAAAAGGAGTTACACTTTTAAAGGTAATTCTTTCTCTCTTGTTCATTTGTTTCATTTTGCTTCTCCAACCCCCTAAAATCTTTTTATTTACTTCTTTTGTAACAACAACAGTATCTTCAATATACTAGGATGTTTTTATAAGATTTATTCGAGCTACACTCTCACACAACTACATCAAATGGTTAAAGAACATATGGTTTCCGTGGATGGTGAAATTCTGCCTCCCGAAACGATGATTGTTCAATACTCATTTAACACCTTCAAAGGTGGCCATTATGATGTCAATATTTTTATATATGATATATAATATGTTTATTTTTTTCCTTAAGCTTCTGTTTCTTTCCATTTTGGTCATACCTTTATGGTTTCCATTATGGGTAAACGTGATATCTTCATTTAAGGATGTGCGGACTACCGCCCCCTCAAAGTGATTTGATTCGTTAAATACCATATGTGGGATGTATAAAGGATGGAACTATGATATTATATATGATATTATACTGAAATTATAATATAACTTAATATCATTATGATTCTATTCTATAAAATACGAAATAAAATGAAAGTAGCGTTCATGCGTACGTACGGCTTACCGTCTCCATGAATGGTGCATTTCATTTCTTACCTCTAAATGATTATGTAATGTAATAAATGCATGCATGTACTAGATATATATGAAATATATGATATATAAATCATGAATACAATTATGGATATAATAAACATTTGTCCACACGAACAACATGTAATTGTAAGAAGTCCACTTTCGACTTAAGAACCAAATATCGGCAAAACAAATATTATTAACTTAAATGATTACATAATGTTTATGAAATGGTAATAAGTGATATAAAAGGAATAATGAACTTGAAAAATGTTCTTAAGGAAGTAGAAATTAACTCATGTTTATTATTCAGGATATTAAAAAACGATCGAGTCAAGTCGGACCCAAGGTAAGGGATCATACTCCTCTATTTCTTTTTAAGTACACTCTTTTATGTCATTCCTTCTAAGCTCATATTTCTTGTTATTGGGATGTTATTTTATATCCCTCTTACTGTAATTTTTATGTTCATATAATGAGATACCCTATTCTCTCTCATCAATACCTTTTGGAAGTTTTGAGTGGCGCCGTTAGGCTGCTGAATTTTCGTAAGAGATCTAACCTCTCTCTTTCTTTTTAAGTACTCCCCTTTATGTCACTTCTTTTAAGATCATATTTGTTATGATGGGGGATGTTCTTTCATATTCCTCTTGATGTAAATTTTGTTTTAATGTGATGAGATACCCTATTTGATCTCATCAATCCATTTTTGGACGTTTTATGTGGTGTCGTTAGGCTGCCGAGTTTTCGTAAGGGATCTTTCATCTCACATTTATTCCCGTGAGATTTATGCTACATTTGCCACAATTTCTTTTGAGTGGTGTATGTAATTCCATTATTCTACGCTTTTTGTAATATAATTTACTTTATGAGTATTTACATCAATGATTTATTGTCCTTCTTTATGGGGTGTATGTTTTGAAAGATACCCAAGTCGGTAAGGGAACCTTTGACCCTCCTCTTTTTAAAAGACTTCTTTTGTTGGGTCTTTTAATTTACATATTGTTATGTTGGGATATGTTTTCATATATCCTTATTGATGTAAATTTTACGTCCATGTGATGAGATACACTTTTTATCTCTCATCAACTCATTTTGATGTGACGCCGTTAGGCTATCAAGGGAACTTTTTAACCCAATTTCGATTTCTTTGGGTTCAACATGTCGTCATTGAATATGTCATCCATTGAATATGTGTGAATGACTTTTTATTGTTTTACAATTAATATCCACTTATATTGGGTGTATTTAAATTTGTCACACATATTTTTGAGATAGATTTGTCCTTAATTTAAGGATACATTCTTTATAAGGGATTTCATCACATTTTACATCCCTATTGAGACTTCATTGTTGTTATGCACAAATTCACTCTTATATGGTGTATATACTATCCTTTGGAATATTATATCATGAATCCATTTATTCTCATGATATTATAAAGTTCTGATTTAATGTTATTCCTCAATTATTGTATTCAAGTGTCTCTAATTTTGGTAAAAACCCTTTAACCAAAATATCGCTTTAAATGTTTTAATTATTTGTTCTTATTAATATCCATGTTTTCAAAATGGTTTTATGGATTTATTTATATGGATATTAATGGTTTAAAACTATAAGCTTCAAGGTGGTATGGGACTTCGCCTCAATCTCCTTTCATTGAGGCAAATTTTATTTTATACACAACTTTCTTTTATACGGTGTATAAACCCCTTTGACTTTTACGTTTATTCAAAAGGAATCTTTTTTATACGAAGAATTTACTAAACGATAAAAGGAATTTTTTTTGTCATACGTATGCGGCGACAACGACTTCTTCGCCGTCATGACCGTTATTTGAGTTTCGGCTTCCTCTACAAGCCATACATTCTTTTTAAAAGAAAAATAAATACCATGTTTTACTTTTCTTTTATTTTGGCATTAGAAATGGTTTTCATAATGTGTTTATATCAATGTGTTGTATTTATATCTTGTGATTGAATGGTGTAAATTTTATGTTTCCTTTATGCATGTATTATGTGATACGATTATGTTGAGGTTCTTGGGCATTATTATGAAGACGGGTGGTTCGGTGATAGACTAAGGGCGGGTGAGCCTGATATAGCTCTCAAATGCATTGGGTAACGTGAAGGAGTGAAACGTTAAGGTTTCTTTGAAGAGATTAATGGAATATACTGTGATGGGTATTCCAAACGTAACCAAGAGGGTTACTCCCTATGTAAGAATGTTCTGAATGCCTCAAGTTACATTTATGTCTTATGTTTTCTATTATTTATTCATGATTTGATATGCCTATGTTTTATGGGTAAAGTGTGATTTCATTCTAATGAATTTATGAACTCATGTTTCCTTTCCATATTTTTATAACTCTTACTAATCTTTTTATTCTCATCCCAAGTTTTTAAATGTTTTTCACAGGTTAAGGGAAAGGTATATGATGTGATGATAGTGTCAAGGATGTGTCAAGAAAGAATATGTGTTATATTTTAAATATGTTTCCGTTGATGGGAAGAATGAATATTGTCTTTTATGTAACCACTTTGTTTAAATGTGGAATGTAATGCAAGTTTCATGATCTAATTCTCTAAAACTCTAAACCTGAAAAGATCCTCAATGTGTAATCTTGTAATAACTCAAGATTAAGTAATGTTTAAGGCTAGGGCCTTATAGTTGGTATCAAAGGTCGGTTTAGATAACATTAGAGGTTAGGGTATTCTTTAAGGATAAGTGACATTAACATAATGGTTAGGATTTCATAAAGATTCCTAGTTTTAGATAAATTGAATGGGCAAGTATATCTTAGTGTTTATCTTACTCATTAGTACATGATGGTTTTGTTGATATACTCACACTGACCTTTTCGGTTTTAGTAAATGGCTGGATCTAGAAGGCACCAATGTAACAGTGGATGTGAAAGAAACTGTGAAGGTTTTTTGAGCAAGCAACTAAATGATATGGGAGCTGCAATGAGAACTCTTGTGATTATCCTCAACCAACTATCTGGAGTCATGATTGACCACCTAAACCTTGGAGATTTTTCTAAGGCATCATATATGCAATAAAAAAATCGCTACGGAAATACAGATAATAATCATAAAGGTAAGTGTGTTCAAAAACCTATGTGTCAATGATGTGGAAAGAAACACCTAGGAAAATGTTTCAAAGGGAAAGAAATATTCTATAGATGTGGAAATGAAGGTCATAAAGAAAGAACCTGCAATGGAAAAAAGGAAGCATCCAGTTGATTCGAGGATAGGGAAAGAAGTTCTTTTTGAGGGATCAATTGAATGTTTTAAATGTGGTGTGCATGGTCATTATGCAAACACATGTCCTATGAATAAGTTTCGTGAATGGGATCACCAAGAGCGTACAAATTTTCGTTTACCAATACCTAATGCCATTCCGATTGAGGATGAAGAAACTGACAATGACCAATCAAAGGTATGTATTATTTCATGACTATTGTTTTCCTATTTTGGAATCTTAAGATATGATTCAGGATTTTGTTTGTAGGAAAGAGGTATTTCGGAATAAGTTGGAAAGGAATGGTTAATGGATCATGAAGAATGTTGAATGAGTAAGATGTCAACATATAAGGGCTTCAAGAGTTATAGTGAAATTATTAAGGGTATTAAGTCTCTTTTGATGATGGGGTTACATTAGAAGACTTTTTATATTATGTGTAACCTTGATGTTTAATATAGGAAAATTTTATTAAAGTAATATTTATCTTTTTTTTGGTGGACATAGTTATAAAGAACCATTTGGGTTTATATGATCCTTACTTTTGAGGTAATTATGGGTTACTATATGTTATGATTGAAGTGAAAGGCATGAGATAAAATTGAGGTTAAAATATGTTATGGTTATTTTTGATGATTTTACCCCTTTTTGGGGAATGATTTGCGAATTATGTAGTTTTGGAAAAAGGACAACACATAGACCGTGTGACTACCCGTCGAGTCGGACAAAGCTGCGGGAATCGAACCCACAATCAAAGTGCAACTGGTATTTATCGCCTACCACTGGACTACGTGAAGTCCCTGGTTATTTTGACTGATTTATTTTATTTATATGATTTTATGAATTAAGAGTAAGTTGATTTTGGGTTATTAATGAAAATTATTAACCTATCATAGAGGATATGTGATTAGGTTAATTACCTTTCAATACGAGATTTTAGGAGCAACTGATGTTGTTTGGAGATAAATGTTACGATTTAACTTGGAAGACGATATGACTAAATCCTTCAAATATTTGGGTTTCAATCTTATATTGGTTTACATTGAAGAATTTTATGGACAAATTGTTTATCGGATGTTCCTCGTTGATCTTTGGGTTTTGTTGGACAAATTTTGGAGATTAAGCATGGATTTTCTTTTTAATGGGTTATCCTTTTCTGGATTATCGGATCATGTACTATCCTTTTTGGTTTTGGTTTTGGTTAGAGTATAAAGACATGGGAATTATATAGTTCACTATTTTGGATTAGGTGATTCTCTAGAAGTAGATTATAGTACTCTTAATGCGAACAAGTATCCCTATATACTCATCTTTTGGAAAAAAATATGAGTTTGATTAAGGAATATAGTAAAAGTTGGAAGTCAACATGACAAGTATGTATATTTCCTTATGTTTTATTTAAGCTCAAAAATAGATTCCTCAATAAAAAGTAACATAAAGAAAAAATGTTGTCTATTAATTTTTTGTACTGGGGAACCCAACACCGTTTAACCCATCACATGTTTGTTATTTTCTTATTGTTAACTTTATCCTAAACATGTTTTCTATCACTCTCCATCAGAACATGACCCTATGTTTTCTCCTCCATGTCCATATTTTTCTACATGGAATTCTAGTATGGGTTAACTCGGGTGACCTTTGTACTTATCTTTCTTTATTTTAAAGTGATTTTTTTACCGACTCTTGTTCCGATGTGGGACTTTCAAGGATGTTTCCAAGTGCAATTTTAAAATTGTGAGGACGCAATTCCAAAAAGGGGGGAAGGATGTAACACCCCATGTAAATAAAGAATATGACATTTCCATATTTATCCATATTTGTGAATAAAATATTAAAAATACTTTAAAGGGGACGCTATGCTCGATGGCGTACCCAACACGCAACAACGAGTTTCTTGGGAATCTTACGTTGCAATCTAATAATAAAATAATATTATTATCAAATGGTAGTTAACATGTAGCCGTTGTATTTGCAGGAATGGATAGAAATATCTAAAATATGATTATATATGTTTTTTAATGTTTTTACATTTATCCAATAAAAGCTAAAAGCATAAAATACGGAAAGAATTCAATTTTAGGCGTGTATGCCCTAGTTTTTACTAAAGGTTAACTTATAACCTTTTGATGGTGAACCGTCATTAAATATATATTTTTTCACTCTTATACATTCTATTGGACCAAATAAAACACTTATTAAGTATCGGGACATCAAAATTTACTTTGTGTAAATTTTTGGTATCTTTCCGATAAAGTTCATTTTTTTAATGAATAGTGTAAAATGTTGTATTTTAATTCAAAACCTCTTTTTAATATAATTTGTTTATATGATTAGATTACCTTTTTAATTGGTTTTAAAGTGAAATTAGAATATATTTTTACCATTAAATCCAATATTGGTCGTTGTAATTAATTTCACTTTGAAATCAGACTTAAACTAGTTTCAATCTTTTGATAATTATTGTTTCATAAAAACACGCTATTTGCTTTGACAGCGGGAATTATTTATTAAATTAATTAATGCGACTTATATGTTATGAATTTTGTAAAATAGACTTCATTTTTGAATTCGGAATACCAAATATAGCTTAGGGTGAATTTTTGGGATTTTTCAAAAAAACATCATTTTTTGATGAATAGTGACACCACTAAGTGGTACTTATAAAAACTGATTTTTCAGTTTAAATGAAATTTTTCCATCGTTGTGTTTTGAATTTCAAAAATCCGACATACATGGTTTTCATTTTGAAGTAAAATGTTGTTCAATGTGGTAAAAATAATTTTTTGGTGAATAGTAACTTATTAAGTTTTTAATCGCGATCAGAGGTAATTAGGGTAGTTTAAGGTAAAAATAATGTTTTAATAATATGAAATGAACTTGAAAAATGTCCTAACCTCATTGGATGTGTAATGGCCGACCAAGACAAGCCATGGGTCAACTTGGGGACCCATAGAGCCACTTCGTTTTGGAAATGACATAAATAACTTTTTATTTAATGTAAAAGTAAAAATGACACAAACATGATATGTTTTACTAAAACAATTTTTTAGTGGGGTAATACAAGTCATATTTTTTATTATAAATAGTCATTGGAAAGCTAAAACGATTTCCTAAATCATAGTAATTGTTTTATAATTTTTAGACATTAAATAAATTAAATTATTTATGACATCATAATGATACAACGATGACATCATTATCTGATGATTTAAATAAAATGAGAAGATAATGTAAACTCTATGACCTACACATTTCCAAAACTGAATTGATGGGTGGATTTAGAACCCTTATCACCTTATCCACTAGTTATATAAATTTGGGACCTTTTAAAACCGAAAAACATTTTCAAATAATGTAATATTTCTTACTTTCCAAAAGTTTCCCTCCCCTCCTCTTATAAAAGGCCCCCACCTCTACCTCATTTCACACACTCCTCAAGCCTTTGGCTCGACCAACCCCTTCCCATTTACTCTCTCCACATACCTCTCCTCATCCTAGAGGATTACTTTTGAGCATAATCCTTTCAAAGGAATCCTTTTTGCTTTAATCAAAAGGAGTTACACTCTTAAAGGTAATTCTTTCTCTCTTGTTCATTTGTTTCATTTTTCTTCTCCAACCCCCTAAAATCTTTTTATTTACTTATTTTGTAACAAAACCGTTATCTTCAATATACTAGGATGTTGCTATAATATTTATTAGAGATAAACTCTCACACAAATACATCAAATGGTTAAAGAACATACGGTTTCCGTGGATGGCGAAATTCTGCCTCCCGAAACGATGATTGTTCAATACTCATTTAACACCTTCAAAGGTGCCCATTATGATGTCCCTATTTTTATATATGATATATAATATGTTTAGGTTTTCCTTATGCTTCTGTTTTTTTCATTTTGGGCATACCTTTATGGTTTCCATTATGGGTAAACGCGATATCTTCATTTAAGGAAGTACGGACTACCGCCCCCTCAAAGTGATTTGATTCGTTAAATACCATATGTGGGATGTATAAAGGATGGAACTATGATATTATATATGAAATTATCCTGAAATTATAATATACTTTTATATATTTATGATTCCATTCTATAAAATACGAAATAGAAATGAAAGTAGCGTTCATGCGTACGTACCGCTTACCGTCTCCATGAACGGTGCATTTCATTTCTTACCTCTAAATGATTATGTAATGTTATAAATGTATTCATGTACTGGATATATATTACATATATGATATCTACATCATGAATACAATTATGGATATAATAAACATTTGGACACACGAAGAACATGTAATTGTAAGAAGTCCACTTTCCACTTAAGAACCAAATATCAGCAAAACAAATATTATTGACTTAAATGATTACATAATGTTTATGACATGGTAATAAGTGATATAAAAGGAATAATGAACTTGAAAAATGTTCTTAAGGAAGTATAAATTAACTCAAGTTTATTATTCAGGAGATTAAAGAACGATCGAGTCATGTCGGACCCGAGGTAAGGGATCATACTCCTTTCTTTCTTTTTAAGTACACTCTTTTATGTCATTCCTTCTAAGCTCATATTTCTTGTTATTGGGATGTTATTTTATATCCCTCTTACTGTAATTTTTATGTTCATATAATTAGATACCCTATTCTCCCTCATCAATCCATTTTGGAAGTTTTGAGTGGCGCCGTTAGGCTGCTGAATTTCCGTAAGAGATCTAACCTCTCTCTTTCTCTTCAAGAACTCCCCTTTATGTCACTTCTTTTAAGCACCTATTTGTTATTATGGGGGATGTTCTTTCATATTGATCTTGATGTACATTTTTTTTAATGTGATTAGATACCCTATTTGATCTCATCAATCCATTTTTGGAAGTTTTATGTGGTGCCGTTAGGCTGCCGAGTTTTCGTAAGGGATCATCCATCTCACATTTATTCACGTGAGATTTATGCTACATTTGCCACAATTTCCTTTGAGTGGTATATGTACTTCCATTATTATACTCTTCGTGTAATATAATTTCCTTTAGGAGTATTTACATCAATGATTTATTGTCCTTCTTTATGGGGTGTATGTTTTGAAAGATACCCAAGTAGGTAAGGGAACCTTTCACCCACCTCTTTTTAAAAGTCTTCTTTTGCTGGGTCTTTTAATTTACATATTATTATGTTGGGATATGTTCTCATATATCCTTATTGATGTAAATTTTACGTCCAAGTGATGAGATACACTTTTTATCTATCATCAACTCATTTTGATGTGACGCTGTTAGGCTGTCAAGGGAACTTTTTAACCCAATTTCGATTTCTTTGGGTTCAACATGTAGTCATTGAATATGTCATCCATTGAATATGTGTGAATGACATTTTATTGTTTTACACTTAAAATCCACTTATATTGGGTGTATTTATATTTGTCACACATATTTTTGAGATTGATTTGTCCTTAATTTAAGGATACCTTCTTTATAAGGGATTTCATCACATTTTACATCCCTATTGAGACTTCATTGTTGTTATGCACCAATTCACTCTTATATGGTGTATATAATGTCCTTTGGAATATTATATCATGAATCCATTTATTCTCATGATATTATAAAGTTCTCATTTAATGTTATTCCTCAATTATTGTATTCAAGTGTCCCTAATTTTGGTAAAAACCCTTTAACCAAAATATCACTTTAAATGTTTTAATTATTTGTTCTTATTAATATACATGTTTTAAAAATGGTTTAAAGGATTTATTTATATGGATATTAATGGTTTAAAACTGTAAGCTTCAAGGTGGTATGGGACTTCGTCTCAATCTCCTTTCATTGAGCCATATTTTATTTTATACACAACTTTCTTTTATACGGTGTATAAACCCCTTTGAGTTTTACGTTTATTCAAAAGGAATCTTTTTTATACGAAGTGTTTACAAAACGACAAAAGAGAATGTTTTTGTCGTACTTATGCGGCGACAACGACTTCTCCTTCGTCGTGACCATTATTTGAGTTTCGGCTTCCTCTACAAGCCATACCTTCTTTTTAAATGAAAAATAAATACCATGTTTTAATTTTCTTTTATTTTGGAATTGGAAATGGTTTTCATAATGTTTTTATATCAATGTGTTGTATTAATATCTTGTGATTGAAAGGTGGAAATTTTATGTTTCCTTTATGCATGTATTATGTGATACGATTATGTTGAGGTTCTTGGGCATTATTATGAAGACGGGTGGTTCCGTGATAGACTAAGGGCGTGTGAGCCCGATATAGCTCTCCAATGCATTGGGTAACGCGAAGGAGTGAAAAGTAAAGGTTTCTCCGAAGAGATTTATGGAATATACTGTGATGGGTATTCCAAACATAACCAAGAGGGTTACTCCCTACGTACGAATGTTTTGAATGCCTCAAGTTACCTTTATGTCTTATGTTTTCTATGATTTATTCATGATTTGATATGCCTATATTTTATGGGTAAAGTGTGATTTCTTTCTAATGTATATATGAACTCATGTTTCCTTTCCATATTTTTATAACTCTTACTGAGCTTTTTATGCTCATCCCATGTTTTTGAAATATTTTTCACAGGTCAAGAGAAAGTTACATGATGGGATGATAGTGTAAAGGATGTGTCAAGAAAGAATCCGTGTTATATTTTAAATATCTTTCCGTTGATGGGAAGAATGAATACTATCTTTTATGTAACCACTTTGTTTAAATGTGGAATGTAATGCATGTTTCATGGTCTAATTCTCTAAAACTCTAAACCTGAAAAGATCCTCAATGTGTAATCTTGTAATAACTCAAGATTAAGTAAGGTTTAAGGCTGCGGCCTTATAATACACCAACTATAAGTGAATTGGAAAATAATAACAAACAAGTCTCAATGGAATGTAAATTTAGATGAAATTCCCTTACCACTATGGAAACATATGAATTGGAAGACCCATATGTAATGATCAAAAAATTAAACATTTAAATAATAAGAAAAAAATTATTCATGATTTATTATATCAAAGGGAGTAGTAGGTATAATATACAAAATAATTAAGTGGTGTTAATTGTGTGTTCCTCACAGAATGAAAAGTGAGACCAAAATCCCATACCTTGGCCTTCATTTTTGTTGTGGGGAATTTATTCTAATGTATATTGATTTAAAATATGATAATAAATTATACCTGAAATATAATAATGGTAACAATATCATATATTAACTTCTTATAATATTTTATTACTCCTTTGTTAACACTCTTTCATTAGTTTAAATATTTCGTGTTTCAATTGCATAGTTTTATCAAGTATGTTTTGACTTTTGATTTTTTGCTCCTATTAATTAGATCATGACTTAAATATATCAATAATGTAATCCATGAATTAATTATAATATATATTCATAATATATTTATTCCTAATTGTCCATAATATTTGATGATAAAAAATGAATTGCACCATTGATGGAGAATGTATGTAATACACATGCATGAATTCTACATTCATTTATTTGTTGTATTAAAAGAATGAAACTAAATTATAAATATGTACATTATAATTCCAATATAATATCTATTTTATATATGTTACGTATTATTATTAAAATCATCCTTCATATGTTCCATGTATGGCATGAATGATTCATATAACATTGATAGGGCGGTAGTCCGCACTTGCTCAAACAAAATTATCTTATATACACAATATGGAAAGCATAAAATTATGTTCTAAAAAATTATTGAAGCATAAAGACATTATTAATATCACATATAGAATATATAAACATGTTTTCTATAATAATGTCCACCATAATAGGTGGTAATGGAAAAATAAGCATTCATCCTTTTGTGATGCAATATTTCATTGTGCACATAAACTGTATGTTCGTTATCTATTAGATAGAGGTGTTGGTAAATGTTGTTAAAAAACTGTACATAATAAAATAAAAGTATATTTAGGATAATTATTCTTATATAATCACTAAATAATGATATTTTGGGTGGTGGATTATTGAAATTAAACTAGATATTTTGAGAGAAAATGATACCTCTTATTTGGGAAACTACTTTGGATATGTACCATAAGGCTTCCTTGGATGGATTTCTACACAAACAGAGGATTCAAGTTCTTGGGGAGGTATTCATTGAATCTATATGGGCAAATATTGGCCAATCCTATGTCTTTTTAGATGTGTGAGGAATATGTAGATGCAATGTCCTTTTATAACGGAGGAAAAGGACTCACCTTCTATCTTTGAAAAGAAGTTATGTCTATCAATGTTTTTAACTAAAAATGTATTTAAAAATTTATAAAACACAATAATATAATTTTAATTTCATAATTATGGCCATAAATTTTTTTTGACAAGTTTATATGTTATTTGCGCCCTTAAAATAATGTTTTAATACTTTATTATGCTTAATTTTATGTTAATAATTGTCTTTAATTTTAATTAATTTCAATAAACGTTTTCGTAAAAATCATATTTGCTCTTATTGGACATAATAAATTATGATTATTCCCAATATATAATCCAATTTAACAAATTCAAATCACATTAGTGGTAGAAATTAAATTCATCTCCTATGTGGGATGACAATGCGTGTTTTTAAAGTAAAAACATCCAAATGATTATTTTATTTTTATTGGAAATATCAGAGTGAAATTGATTCAAATAAAATAAATTTTATTAATTTTTAAAAAAATATCTATGTAAACCATATTTTTTTTTTATAATATATCCATATAATTAAATTAGAGGAAAAGGCTGTTCTAATCAAAAATTTAGTATTTTTAAATATTAATTAAAAATAAAATGTTTTTGAAAAATATAAAAAACTAACCCTAACATAATTATAATACTTAGATTTAAATAATGAAGTTTATTTTTACATATTAAATAAATTAATGTTTCAAAATTCATATTTAAAATGGGTTCTCTATTAAAAGGTGATAAAATCACATTTATAGAAATATATGTTTTGATTTGTGAAATATGGTTTGTTCTTATATTATTATTATCAAAACTATTCGATGAATATAAAAAAATATTTTATTGAATATATAACATATATATTTCATTAAAATCATTCACTAATTTTAATTAACATTGTTTATTAATTTTAATTTCTTTTGGAACCCTAAGAATAATAATATTTTTTTTTATATCAAATCGGTTCTTATTTTTTTTATCATTAGTTGGTACCCCAAGAATTTATTTTATATTTATATAAAAATTATATTTCAATAAATCAATAAATAATATTCATTAACTCTAACATAACATCTAGGTTATATAATATTATATTAATAATATATGAATAATAAATTTTCTATTTTGCTGAAATTTGGTCCTGTGTGTAACAAAATATATTTTGGAGGGTCACTCTTTGGTGTAAGACAAGATAACAAGGAGAGCCAGTTAGAATAGACTGAAGGCCATCAATTTTTTTTATTATTCTGACAATCCTACTTTCAAGTGGTGAGGTGAAACCCATACAAGGCCTGAAGTCTTAGAGACAATTACATGACCCACATGTCTTAGAGGGAATCACCCATGAAAGATAACATGAAACTGATCCTCCCCTACATAGTAATTAATATCATCACTCCACCTTTGTAGGGCTGGTCAGCTAGAGGATCTATGCATGCATTCATGTATTTAGAATATATTTTTAATTTTAAATATTTTATAATATATTTGGATGTTATATTCTTGTACTCACTTGGGGATGTGCTTCATACATTTTATCAAATACGATGTTGTACATTAGAATTTCGGGGTGTTATGGGTATTCGTGTAATCTAAAGAGCATCATCTAAGGCATTCTAGAATAATTAAATTATAATCTAGTACAAGGAAAAAATACAAGGTAAAATTAGATAAGATATTACTAGGGCCATTAGAGTATCTAAGGTGCCTCATGTTTGTAGAAGTCACAATAGACCCATGGAGTTTATCAAAGGAATCATAATGTTTGAATGATAATAGAGGGATAACAGTTTTTCAAACAAGGAATCCACTGATATATTAGGATTGGGTTCCATGATGGGTATCAACCATGGAAACAGACATCCTTGAATCAAAATGGCATCCATGACTACATAAGGTATTCCCTCGACAATCCAAAATCGAACTCGGGTCGAAAAAAAATGATAATCTCAAGGTTCATATACAATGATCTTTATAATTCGTTCACTTAATTAATTAGGCCATGTAATATTCATACCATCCTATAATTCAATATGTTCATTCCATTCTTTTTATACAAGTGGCAAAGAATCTCAAAAACATACTACCATTTCGTTAATTCAAATAAGTCATAGCAGTTTTATATTCCACTGGGTTCAATCCATTCTAATTAATTAATATGAAAAGGATAAAGAGAATGAAAGATTTAATTAATTTAATATTACTCATAATCATTTAAAATGGTTCATTATTACACCATCCATTAGACATGGAAGGGGTTCTAAAGACATGATACCAATCCATTCATTTATAATCGATTAGGCTAAGTCATATATATACCATATACATTCTATTTACATTAATATTGATTTATCAAATTGAACTACATACATTATAAGAGTCATGTTGGAAGTAAACATGGTACTATACATTTATCAATTCACAATTCAACTAATTTAATGGGATTACCATTTTTAGGGTAAAGCAACACACTCGAACAGTAGAGCAAATGAACATGTTTAACCATTAAATACCTAATTTGGGAAAATACCATACCTAGGGTGGCCTAATTTTAATCCACACCCACCAAAATTTTATTTAATATTCAATAAGATTCCATGAACATAGTTATGAAAACTATACTCTAGGAATGTAAATTAAAGAGGAAATGCTTGATGAAATTGGCACACACACCCAAAAAAATTTAAAAGGAGAAATCTTGAAATATGAGTTATAGACCAACTACATCATAATGGTACAACTCTCATCATCTAATATTATCATATAGTTTTTCTTTGATAAAAATTTATCTAAATAAAGGATCAAGTAACTAAAAATTTGTAATATGATTTTTCATATAAATATCATCATCAATAGAAAGATGAATGAAGAACAACTAAAATGTAATTATGATAATACCAGTTTGGATCCAACAAGATGAATAGTGCTGTGAAAAATCTTCAGATAGATGAGATGTGGAAGATCATATCATAGAGTAGTAAATGATCTCGAATTTGATCTAAAATGTTCTCTTATCCACTGGAGAAAAAAATGATAGGAGGGTGTGTAGGAATATTTCACACAATGTAATTTTCATAAATATCATGAAAAAACATGCATCACATTGTTTGGCCACATGGTTTTAAAAAGATTGCACCAAATGTGTTCCATCCATTGTAGATAGAGACATTTAATAGTTTTATGTTTCGTGGTTAATGAAACCATGAAACAACCACGCAAAACACCTCTACAACATTTTGGTGGTTTTTTTCATGGTTGTGTTGCCCATAGAATACAATTTGGGTAAATCATGCACCTGTTGTCAACCCCACTCTTTATGTTTTCACATTTTAAACTAATCATGAGACTTATACCATACGGTTTCTTCTAACCATGAATCTTCACTATTACTCCAAATAATTGGGCTCCAGGATCCGAACACTCCCCATACACCATTAAGTCCATCATGAGCTCATTAGGCATTTGTGTTAAGTCCAAAATAGATAATTATTCTAAATTTAAAAGGATTTATACCTTAGTGAAAAATCAGGTTCTTACATTATTCCCCCTTAAAGGAACTCATCCCAAAATTCACCTTCTAATGATGGTGAGACACAATCTAAGAAAAACTATAATCACTCATAACATATGTCATACTCATGCTCCTAAGTATCATCTTGTACATGGTCATGTGGCAATATCACCCATACTAGAGGGATAGATAGACCTCATGGATACTTCGATATATAGTCAAAGATGCGTATAAGATACTCATAAAATGAATCATCAAAATATAACTCAACATAAATGGGATGAAAAGTGTGAGATGGGTTGTCATGATACTAGTTAAGTTATGAAATGTGGAAGACATCGTACATGTCATGGGACATAAGAGGTAGTATCAACTGATTAGATATTGGATGAAATCTCTCCATAATCGCAAATGTCCTTATATAAAGAGATGATATATTCCCTTTCTATTGTATATTTTTTTACAATGATTGAGCGATACCTGTAGGAAAACACAATCTCCAGCCCTGAACTCTATAGGTTGTCTACCGATATCAATTTAATATTTCTATCTAGACTAAGCAGTATGCATACACTTCCTGATCATCTGATCCAACGTTGAAGTCTCTTGAATGAGATGAAGTACTAGTATGGTTGTATCACCTACCTCTAGCTAGTATGGGGTTGAATTGAATGTATTATAATACAATTCCTTGAATGGATCCAACTGAATCTTCTCTGAAAATCTATTCTTATAAGAGAACATAGTTAGAGGGGTATGGTTCCCCAAGAACCACAAAAATCAGGGATCTGTGCTCTGAGATATTCCCCCAACACCCTTTTCATCCATTATGATTTCCCATCTATCTGAGCGTGGAAGTTTTTTTCTTTGAAGCAGTTGTATAACCATACCCTTCTATAACCCTTTCTAGAACCATGAATTGAAATGATCAATCCTATCTAAAATAGTAGTATGATTTACCTCATGTAGTTATATGATATCAGGTACATAAAATTTTCCATCTCATTAACTAATAAATTATCCAGGATAAGAAGGAAGGGGGATACCTTCATAAGTAAGTCAATTAAAACTCATACAACTTTTCTACCTCTATGTGACCCTGGTAATCAAACTAAAAAGTCCATGGCCGTGTCTTCACAATATTTTTCAGGGATTGGAATCAATTGTAATAATATATTATGCCTCTGGTTATCTAACTTCACCTATTGATAGGTGGAATACCTAGTTATAAAGTCTACTATATGGAGTTTAATCCCAGGCCACCAATACAGGTGTCACATATCTAGATACATATCCAAGATACATGGACAAACTTCCTACTAAGAAGCATGGGAATTTCTCATAAATTCCTTTACCATACCGATAGGATCCTATACACATCCATGTATATGAATTATTTCATCTCTACTCATATACCAATCTGGAAGAGGGTCATATCATGAAATACATTCATTGAGAACCATGCCATTGGGATATGAAAATTTTATTCTATTCACCTTATCAAGGAGGGGAGAGGTATCTTTCAATCCTGAGAGATAATGTTATTTTGTGATTGTCCTGAAACTCTAGATGCATATTATAAAAATTTTCATTTATTTAATTTTGTTACTAGCTTCGCATACACCACATGACTGAGTTTTCTAAATGAGTACATCTGCTACGGCATTGCCTCTTCTATGTGTATAGTGAAGATCAAAATTAAAGGTATGAAGATATTTTACACATGTAAACTTTATGATATTCATTTCAGGATGTTTCAATATACATTTTTGTCTCTTGTGTTCTATATTTTCTAAAAATCACTCAACCATCAAATATTTTTTCAAGCAACCTAAAGCATGGACAAATGCTACTAGCTCGAGGTCATGTGTTGGGTAATTGATTTCATGAGGACTCAAATTCCAAGATCATTATAAAACAACTCTACCATCCTACATCATCATTTCACCAATCCTGATGTTGTATGAATCACATAACATTATATATCCTCTTCTATGATCTGGAATTATTAGAATAGGTGTCAAGACAAATATCTATTTCAAATCTCAAAAGGATTTCTCACACCATTCTGACCAGAGTAACAAGACACCCTTCTTTGTAGGACCAGTAATAGGTGTATCAAAAAGTGATAATTTCTATATAAAACAACTTTAATAACCATCCATCCCTAATAAACTCAGTATATCAAATACATTTTCTGATTCTCCCATTAAACAACAACACTCCCCATTTCAGGTCAACAGGGAATCCTAATTCCAAGATAATATAACACAAGTAGTGGTACATTATTGATCTATATGTGGAACTTAGAAAGATTTTCATAATGATTATGTTATCTTGGTATACTTAGAATGATCTCAAGGTGCTTTTCATGGTCACTAAGATTATAATATTACACCAAGATTGTGTCCTCAAAGACTATGGCAAAATAATCCATATATGGGTGAAATACCCAAATCGTCAAAGCCCTCAAAATATCATGTGAGTTAATAAGATTTAATAGACTAATATGGTACTCATATAGACCATAACTACTATATAATGTGAATGATGTATGTCTGATGTCATGACTCACACTTGATGATATCCCAATCTTAGGTTGATCATAGAAAACACCATATCTCTTCTATGCTAGTAAAAAACAACATCTATTCGAGGTAGTGTATTTTGGTTGATGAACATGATCTAGTTCAATCATCTATATTCTCAAACTAGTTTGTTATGGTGGAATGGTTTATTACTCTTCTGATCAACATCTATCCATGATCATGGTGGGGGTTCCCCTATGCGTGTTTACAATGTCAACATGGTACTAATTTTTTATGAATACATGATGTGGTTCCATTTTTACTTTTGATTATAGATTAGTGAGGAGTGGGTCCTACATTTTTGTATTCTAATATTCATTTAAAAGTTATATAGTTTTAGTAGATAATATTATTTTTGAATTTTGATTTAATAGGAACACTTATGTATCCATTGATATGTGACATATATATTCACTATCAAATTAAAAAATTGTGATTTTTTTTGGTTTTTGAGAATCCTTATTTTCTAATGAGGTATGGACTTTGAGGATTGTAGATGTGATGATTAAGAATTTTTGGTATATCAATGATTTCATATTGGTTTATAATATATAGATATTTTCTTTTCTTCCTCTTAGTTTCTCACTCATACTAGGGGTTTTGAGGTTTCAATTTTCTTTTTTCACCTTTTTGGTTTTAGAGCCTCAAACTATGTTTATACTAACCACTATATGATCCTTATATAAACACATATTGTTATAGTACAATAGAATGGGATTCCAATATGGTCATGGCAGAAATGGAGCTGTTGTGTCTTGTTTGGAATTAACTCCATTAGTGACACTTGGTGATGTATAATAGATAATGGTGGTTCATAGTGGTGGTGGTGATCATTTTAGTTATAGATTGATCCATGGGTACACACAGTGGGGAGAAAAATTATAATATCTCAGTTATATTGGGATTGGAGGCCTATGGGATATAAATTTACTTTTTTATTCACATATATATCATATTTATTTTATTTTATGTCTCATGTATATGTTTTATATGGTTTAGATTTTCATGTATATATATATATATATTTGTATTGTCTGTTTTTTATGTATTGGATATATGTGCATATGTTATAGGTTAACATATTCAAAGTCATTTTATATTTTGTGATATTTCCACATTATGATATTCATCATATTGTAGAATTTTATAGGTAGTATTGGAGTTGTATTATCAACTTACATGCATTCTAAGAGGGGCCCCAATGGGAAGGTCAATTCATAGTGTTGTCAAAGATATTTAGACATATGAATGATGTTTGGAGTTAGTACTCATGTGTGGAAGGGTTTAAGAATTTAGGGAAATGACCTCAAGGAATATTGTGTTTCATTATGATACCAAAGAGACCTATATGGTGAAAAGATAGAGAAATCATGTTTCTAGGCCTCTGATAACCTATTATTTAACCCTAAACTCTTATATATCAATGGTGGGGTAGAAAATGTTATATATATCAAATAAAATGTTAGTTGTGGTATTTCATGTTATTCATGTATCAGTTCATCTAGATATTTTCTATCCATTATAGGTTCATTCTACAGATTATAGGGTGCTACCCATTTATATATAACAAGTGTATAAGGGTGGGGTCATAAAGAGACCATGAATGTGGTTAAGTATCTTTCCTCTAATTAATAAGTGATGATGTGTTTATTTCTAATACATCAAAAAAATAAACATTATTTTCCAAAAAAATTAGTTTGTTCTACTCTCCATTATGCTTATTGAGGATCATTATTGAAGAGATAACAATAGTTCCAGCAGTGTTGGATGAGACAACCAATAGTTTGGAAAAAATTTCCAAATTATAATGATTGAGAACTCATGGGTTTTCAATGAGATTCTGATTCTTTTAAGTAACATTGGTTTTAATGGAGTCTAAGGATTAGGTTTTTGTATGGTTTACAGTTTCACTAAACAAATAGTGATTTTTACATTTATCTCCCTACGTAGAATAGTGAATCATTATTAGATGATTTTTTTTTAAATTATAATTAGTATTCTCTATTATATTTATATTTTGTGCCATTATTCATGATTCAATATTAACCATAGATGTTATAACCTATGTAATATATAATAACAAGTCAAAGTACAAGTTGAGGTCCATAAAACATGAAATTTGTTCCCTATAAATGTTTTTTGGTGGAATCATTCAAGCACTTTAGTTTAAACAGAGACTCCAAAGTACTGGTTATCATGTTATGGTTGTCTTTTCATGAAACACTCCCTATGTTAAAGAGCCTGAGTAAGAATTGGTACATTGATAAATCTTCATAGGGATGAACCATGTTTGGTGGTCATGTTTGAGATTTACCTAACAAAAATTGAAGGAGTGTTTCGATATTCCTCCATATTAGTGATAATACAAATATTATAGATTTTTCATAATGAATGTAGTGGAATATCAAAAAATGGTTTTGGATGGTAAATGGGTGGTGCGGAAAAAGGGAGAAATGAATGATTCTTTGATCCTCTCCCATAATATCTAAATTCTATTAGTTCCTATTGGTCATAGAGTTCTTGCAACTGGATATATGGGAATAAGTGAATTATGTTAGGTTATACAAAATAATCAATTATTGTGGTTTGTATTATGATGCATGTTTTCTCTTCACAGGACCCTATACTGGAGGTCTTGAGAGTGAGTTTTTTTATTCTACATCATATGTTTGAGATTTGGTAATTCCAATAGAACAACTAGAAATACCATGGTCTATTAGAGAATTCCAAATAATGGTGACCATATTTCATTCACCCATTCTCGTGAAGTGAGTTATCCTTAGGGGATAGTGGGGTTATCCAAGATATTTCCTATAACATATATATGATCGATTAGTACTTACATTGGTATTAATTTGTTACTCATTTATAGTATTATAATGTGTTGTTTATTGAGTAAATTGGGAGGGTTTCACCTTAATAGGTGAGTGATACACCATTAGGTTTGGTGAGTAGACACATTGCTCTTAAAGTTGAAGTCAGATACCACATAGATGTTATGTGTGGATTTATTCACTATCTACATGGATGAGGATTCATTTTCTATAAATGAGGAGGAATTGAAAAATGATTCTAAAGGGTTATAGTAGTCTTCCCTCTATGAAATACTATAGAATGCATCATATTTCATTTTGATGGTGGAATTCATGTTTTTATTAATGAAATAATGAACTCTTTTGTGTAATTTATAGAGATTATGGACCAAATTTTTACTTATATTTATTCATGGAGGATCTTATTATGTATTCCATGAATTCTATATTCATAACATGATAGTACAATTTTTTTTGAACTATCACAGTGTGATACATGGATTTATAGAATATAAATGTTCTTGATGGATTTGATTCTCTAGTAGATTATGAGATCAAAGAAGCATAATGGTGGTGTGGGGGCTAACACCGATATAAGGGGACTCTGTTTTAAAATAAAATAGAAGAATCTTGTGTTTATATATTTTTAGTAATTAATTCTTGGTTAAAGAGGGAGAAATTTTTACCATTTGATCGATGTTTCTGGCCTTATACTCTTCCTTTTTTTGAGAGAGTGTCGAGATGTTAATTCCAACATAGCTGTTCTATGTGACTATACGTTCTTTGGTGATAGAACTTAATGTTTTTCATAATTAATAAGATCATGTAAATCATTCTACTTTGATATTTTCTGTTTTACTATGGTGTTAATATTATATATTAGGATGTATTATCTTAGTGGGGACTACTCTTCTGAAGCACAACCCTCAATGTGGTATTTCTAGTAGATATATTTAGGAATACCCATTAGATGTGAACTATTATTATACGGTGCCAGAAGATGATTTTTTGGTATTTTTTTATGTTCATTAAAGATTGGTGGTTATTATCATTGGGTTTAGTGTCAACATATTAGAGTTATATAAATAATGATGGCCATCCACTTCATATTGTGGTGGGTTGGGCCACCCAATGAGAAGTAGTGTGGTGTTGATCTATTTGATAAGTTTGGTGTTGTTCCTAATATTCTCATTAATATATTATTAGAAATAGAAGCAAAATTCTAACAATGATTTAACTAAATGTGAATGTGAATTTATTATAAAATGGATGTGGATGGAGGAATCCCATGGTTTTTGAGATTTAATGATAAGGATCGTATTACCGTTGTGATGTAAAATAGTGACATTAGTACATATACTTTTTGGGAAGGGGATAACAGAGAAACTAACACAGATCTATAGGAGCATACTATCTTCAAAATATTTGAGATTCAATGAGAAATATTTTGGATGTTCTCACTAGTAGAGTGTTTGATAAATAGGTTATTTACATATGAAAACTAACAGGGAAAATCATTCATTATGGGGAGAAAAACAATCACTAAATAAGTAACATAATCAAAAAACCATTTTGAGATGGATTTCAGTGGTTCATGGGTTATATTTATCCAATATAGTGGGACAAAGATTTGTATTAGATTTTTTTTTTGTTTCGATGCTTTTAAAATCTCTCATGGATAATATTTGTGTTTCATGTAAAATATTACTATGATATATGATATATAAAATGAAATCAATGATGATAAATAATGTTCCTTTCATGGGTAGGGGTGTAGAATGATTTCTTTTTCCCATGTCCCTAAAAATTAACGAATTGTGTGCGAAGGTTGGATGTTCTATACATAAGACTATTTCATGAGTTTCCATGTATAACAACTCTAATTAATTTAATTTAATGATAATAATATATAATGGTGGTTTGGTCATTGTGACCCAAATATTTCAATATCAACATGTAATTCAATATTGAAGTTTCTATGTACAAAGAACCTACTAATAGTAAAAATTTAAATTTAACCAAGTATATTTCATCATAAAAAATAAATTATTTTTGTTAATATAAATGTTTAGGGTTTACAACCATTCTATGACATCATGGAAATTCAATCATTATGGAGCATACAGAAAAATATATTATTTTTAGTCTCACATGTGCATTCTTGGTAGAAATTCTTTTTCATAAAACAAGCATCCTTGATGGTGAATCTCAGAACACATTTTCATCTGGAATATAGCTTTTAACTTAGGGGATTTATAAACACCCTTCCCACTAGAATATTTGGGATCAGTCATTATGGGTTTAGTAATCAGTTAAATTAACCAAATTTATTAATTCATTTATTTTTTTATCCTCCAAACATAGAAACCATAAAAATCTATATTGAAACATATTTTACTATAATTATAATATTAACTACATAGACCCTATAATTGAGGTGGGAGAGTGGGTGAGAGGAGGAGATCATTGGATAGATCAAAACCTAAAGATCCAACAAACACATTCATTTAGTAGGATCAATGACGGTTCTGGAAACCAATATATTCCTCACCAGTGATCGATCCATGACTAAGTTCAATCTTTTCTATTTGTTTAATTCTCTATTATTCATGATTTCCTTTTTTTAATTTATTAAAAAACCATTTTTGTGAATTTATATAACTGGGGTACATTATGAATTTTCTTCATTTATCACCAATTATTGTATCCTAAACCCATACATCATGAAATTAATAGCGATTAATTTATTTTTCTAAACTTTTTTTCATAATGATTCCTTGATTTGATTAGTAAATTAGTGAACAAAATAGTCCACTATTATCTCACTCACTCTCACATTTATCTCAATCTATCTTTATCTCTCTCATATTTTTCTAACATAAAATGAGAAATGTGTATCATCATAAATAGAGGTGATCGGGGTGTGGTGGAATAGTGTGGAATGAGGTGACACATGCACAAATCCTGAGTATAACGGGATGTGATATGGATGTGGCATTCAACATGAGGTATATGGTGGAAATGTTGTGATGCCTGGAAGGTGTGGTGACATGATGGTAGAGGCCTACTGGTTATTTGTGAGTATCATGGGTGATATATAGAGTGGATAATAGTTGTGGTGGAAGCTAATCCATTCCATGAATGAGATAGGAGGGGTGGATAGACCATCACCCCCAACCATATGATCACCCTCACATCGACTGGTAGGTATCTATCCATGTAGAAGGTGGGTAGTCCTGGTAGGCCGAACCCCATAGATATATGTGATGCACTTACCAACACATGGCCAAAGTGTGAAAACAAGCTACATAGTGGGTGGATGGTCGTATAAGATTTAGTCCACCAAAACATACCATGAGGGGATGAGTCAGACACTCTGTGCATGTGTACACTGCACACCATCCCAATACCCTACACATGAAGTATGATTCACCAAATTGGTTACACCCCACATCCCAATATTATATTTGGAATGACCAAGGTCACCACATGTCCATATTTCACAAATGAGGGTTTTTTCTCAATATATTATCTTTTTTTTAGTTTTATGAAGAAAATATACAATCCTATGAATTTTTCCAATAATATAAAAATGGAATGGTCCATTTGATCATATAAGGCCATTATAACTATGAGATGGGATTTTTTATGATTTATCTCTATGGGGATGATTACAAGGTTTGGCATTACGATCAGAGCATCCATAAGGTGGTGAGTACTCCCCCTTATCTATTATGTGATACATGGATAGATATTGTCTCTCCCTTGTTACTAATGGTGTTATTTTATCTCTATAATTTGTTTTTTGTTACACCCACACACTGTGTAGTACCTTAATTATATATATACTTATTATGTGCTAATGATGGTGTGAATCCTATATCTAGGTTTTTAGTTCCTCCCACTTTTAGTGTGTCCTACTTAGGATGTAGTAAATATATATATGTAGTTAATTATTTACCCACCAATTGGATACTTCATGGGGAATGAGCATTTATCTAGGGTTTTTACCCACTGACAAATCTTTTTCTCTCTGTAAGGCATGGATCCCCTACTATATATTCTATAATGTGATGTTAGTTTCACCATATACAAGGTGGTTTTAGTAAAAAAAGTAAATACTCTTCTAATAGACTTTTATACTTGGTCATGGTGGGGGTTCTCCGCTTTATCACTAGAATGAAAAAATGGTACTAGTAGTTGTGGATGATGATATGTGTACACCGTTGTGTAATTTTCATAATTATATGTGGAGTAAGTAATCATTATGTTTTCAAGTGTTGAAGTCTAAAATGGATAGTTTTAATAGAACACATGATTCAAGAATTGTGATTAATCAGATACCTTTGGGTATCCATTAAGATATGACATACAGCTGGAATATCGATATTTGACGTAGAGAGATTTATAGTTCTACAATGATCCTTACATTATCACAAGGAATGGCCTTTTAGGATTGGAGCTATGAAGACTGGGACTTCCCTGTATTCCTCTGTAATTACGTATAATATTATCAATTTAATTTAACTTTTTATATAATTGATTCATTTTTACTAAGGTAGTATTATATAAAGAAAATACACAACATGAAAAAACCAAAAAATATATATGTCAATTTGAAGATTACATTTAGGGATTAAATAAATCTATTATAACTGCAAATAATATATTTGGATAAAAAATATAAAATAATACAACTAAACAATGATAATTTAGATCTAGTTGATCCCTTAGAATAATCAACACTCACGAACAACACTGTATAAATGAATCGGGTTTTTAGTAATGAATATTCATCTTGAAAATAAAAATATATATAATACATAAAGAAAATATATTTTTATGATGAATAAATGAATCATTGTGTATTTAGAAAATGTAGGTAACACATAATAACATTACAAATTTGATAATTGGATTAGTAGTCTAATCATTAGAATAGTAATATGACTATTAGAATAGTAATCAAAATGTTAAGAAAAATAACATGACTATTATAATAATATCCTTAATTATGTATGTGAAAAATATATTTTATTTATACATTAAAATTAAAATATAAAATATTTATATCATGATTAAACTAAATAAATGTTTTAAAATTGATAAAATAATTTTTTTCTTAAAATATATAAGTTGTATTTTCATTTTTATAAAAAATATAATGATTTGAAATAAAAATTAATTTCAAATAATGTTCTCATAAAACAAATATATATATCATTATAATGATAATATAATTTTAATAAGAACTTAAGAAATATTCCATAGGGTCGGAAAAAAGGTCATAATATTAATATTGAGATTTTTCAACCAAATTATGATTTTAATTTAAAACTAAATTGCACATATTTTGAATAAAATCAATAAATTAATATAATTTTTTATATCTACATTTTGAGAAATTGTTAGAGTGGTTGTTTGGTAGTATTCTATAATAACTGAATGATATTTTGGATAGTGAAATACAAAAAAATATGATATTTACTATTATATTATATATACATGAATTTATGCAGAAAGAATCATTTAAGGACCCATTATTTCAAAATCACATGAACCCTTTACTATATACGGTCACAATATTCATCACTATTTTTAGTATTGATCTAAAATTAAAAAATAATGATTATAATATTCTAAAACACCCCTCTCATCCACTTACAAATATCACCTCTAACCACCCATTATCCTCACACATTCAAATCCTTGGAGATTTCTATATTTATTTACAATTATCCTTAAAACCCCTCCCCCCACATAAACATATTTTTGATATCAGTAAAATTAAAAACCTATGTTCCTTATGTTGTGTTTCAAGAGATGACATTAAAGAGGTAATATTCTCAACCTATCCCTTTATTGTTCATTTTTTCTTATACGTCCTCCTCACATCCCTGATAAAATAGGAAATAATGACTCTGATTTTATAATTATAATTTTATTTTATTTTTTAATTTAATATCAATCATTTATTATGTTCTATTCATTCCTCATTCTAAAAACAAGAATGTTGTTCAATTTATTGTGGATTAATCACCTCTATCCACAATGTACATAATTTTTCTCCATTACCTTCAAGAATAGTTATAGAAATATTATTATTATTAAATAAGATGATATAATAATTGGATGTTTTAAAAACCATTGAATGAAATAAATCAAATCTAGTTCAAGATAGTCGGTAAAACCTCCAAAATGAACTAACCATATAATTAAATTGATTATACTAAATGAATAATGGTTATATAAGAACACACATGTATATTTGGATCATTTTAATTTCTATAAATACATTTATATCACATAACTTTACTTGTGGATTAATATTCCCATTTTAAAATAACACTAATAATTATCCACAAATGATCAGACCTTGGAACCCCAAAATGAAGGCACTAAGATCAATGAAATTAATCATTATATCTCATTAAAATGGTTATAAAATCACCTAACATAATTATAATAAATAAAATATATATTTAAATGTTTATTAACTAACTAATTATTGAATATAATTCTATTATTCATGGTGTTAAGTGAAGGTGCATAACGATTCTATACAGAAGGTAAGGGAACTCTCTTAACCACCCAATCTTCATTGGGTTATCGAATATTTTCTCCAGATCACTTCATCTATCTTCTATTTCATGTTATATAATTCATCTAAATTATTTATATATACCCTATACATATATACCTAGTTTATTATAACTTCCATTTATGGGGTTATACAAGTCTATGTTCATTTGCCAAATAATTTCTTTAAAATCAAACCCAATTAAGGTGGAACTTTCTATCCCTTAATTTATTTATATAACATACTATTAAAATCATTATTCATTTTCATGATTTCATTAAATAAAGTAATTATTTAGAGAATACATTTATATTTTACCATTTTTTCAAATAAAATTCATTGTTTATTCTTTATTAAAAATTCATAAAGCAGTTCCTTAAAACATAGATTTCGAATTTCATTTTATAACCATTTCTTTACCATTTTTATGATTTTTTTAATCAACACAAAATTTGATACCTTTTATTATTTATTTAGATATGTACATAAAAAATATTTATTTCCTAATTATAATTTTAATCCTTGGGAAATATTTTGTGATTATGATATGAGGAAATATTATGCAACTCGTTATATTCCATGGGTATGTCTTATGTTTATGCCGTACATTTGATTTTCATTTATGGATTACAGAAGAATTTACATGTTATTATGGGTTCATCCTGATATTTATATAATTCATTATGTTACATTTATGTACCATGACTTGATATGTATGGAATCAAGGAGTAAAATGATTCAAATATGAGACTATTTCCACCATGTGATGTTGTATTGGAATATAGCCTTATGCTTATGAAAAGTTTCATATTGTCTCGAAAATCTTTTATTTTCATGATATTATAAACACGTGTAATTTATATTGGGAAATTATATAATTATTTATGATCTTTTTATTTTATATTATCATGTTCATCATTTTAAATAATATATTATTCTTTGTTATTATGTTTTTTACCATACTGGGCCTTTTATCTTACCTTTGTTTCTTATTTATTCCCCCAGTTATACTATACTGTTTTATGAGATCAAATGGATTTAGTATCATATTAAATATATTAAAATATTTATTTATTTTATTTTTTACCTTGATTTTTTATAAAACTCATATTCTAAAGACACTATAACTCTTGAAATTTGAGTTATAATTATTTTATATTTATGTTAAAAAACATGTTATATTTTCCCAAGAGACTTGGGTCTCTATACACTAAGACATATATTGGTTGAGAATATCTAGTTATTTGGTTATATTCCTCCTAATTACTCTATCTTATTGGTTTTTTAGTTGATTATTGATTTATTTTTCCTTTATGGTTTCTGGGTGTCCTACTGAGTTTGTTTATACTCACCCCTACATGGGCCATTTTCCCACATGTGTTGTGTCTATGAAAGTAAAATTAGGGTCATAGATGGCATTGGTGAACACAGAGATATTGTGGATTATTCAACGTTTATGTCTAATGAAACATGGACATGCATGATAGAGCAAGTGGGTTACAATTTTGTTGGTGAATATTATGGTTATAATTGATCTAGTCGTGCATTCAATAAGGAGGGGATTTTTAGTATGTTATGTTTATTAGACTAGAAGGATTTTTGTAATACAGTTCCTTTGGTATTTTCCTATATGGAATTTTTCTTGTATTTATTGTCTCATTCATGTGTTGTATATAGTTTAGTTTTTCATATATTATTTTTTATAGTGTTTTTGGTTATTTTTTGTCTTGGATATATGTTAATATATTAAAAGTTTATATGGTATAAGAACGACCATATTGGGTGATATACCTACTCGATGAAATTCACTAGTCCATGTACGTTGGTGGTGGGTTTGGTTTTGAACTCTTGGCTTACTATCATTTTACGTGAGGCCACAATGGGTTAGGTAATGTTACAAATTATACATAATATTTTCTTTACAGTCACAAGATTCTCAAAAAAAATCCATGTAATCTCATTAATCCAACAATAGTGAAAATATTTTTGAACAAATTAGTAGCACATTAATTATGATATAATAAAATGTCTTAAAATTTATTTCATAAGAAATGCATAATTTCTAATTCCACCTTTTATCCCTATTCATATATATTTTATATATTTCCATATGGTCTTCTAGAGAGTATAACATCTCACCTTCATGTATATATTTTTGGAGAGAACTCTGAGTAGATATTTTTTATTCAATTTATTTTCATTAAGTAATTATTTATTTATTTTTATCAAATACATATAATATTAATATTTTATTTTAATTAGTGATTTGAAATATAATAATCATACATGAGAATATATTAAATGTGTGATCTCATTAAATTCTTGTATATTTGATTATTTATTCCATTGAAAATAATAGGAAAGTTTTCATTGAAAATGTTTTTGTAATATAATTATTTGAATAATTTACTAAGATAAAACCTTTTGGATCTGATACCACTTGTGTTTATTTTGTTTCCATGATACCCATAGAGTGTGATTTTTCAGGCTATAAACTTATTTTCATGAAGCCATTTCAAATAATAGATATTTATTTCTTATTTAAATAAATATTTTACTAACTATTATATATAGTTTTAATGCATGGTGACATAAATGAAGAAATATAAATTCTTTATTACATCCAGTTTTTACTTGGATAGACTAAATGTGAATTTTCATTAGATTATATAAATGGTTATATTCTAGTGACCTAAAAAAACACACTCTTTGTGTTTTTTTATTTTGTAATGGTTTAAAATATAGTACTTGGGATACTCTTTAATCTTATATCTCAAAAGCATGACTTTATAAAATGATCTCACTATATATATTTTTTTTCATTGGATATAAAATCAAAAAAAAAATTGAATTAACCTTTTGTTAGTATAGTAGTTTCTTATATGTTCAACATAATTAATAAAATAATAATTATCCTTCAATCATCATATTATTTGTGTTATTATTGTAATAAATGAATCTATCTCTCTATATCCATCTCTTTCACTCTAATTTCAATCTCTTTTTTGTTAATTATCAGATCAAAGTCCATATTTTCTATAATGGCCCAATAAGATTCCTTAATAATATTAAAAATATAAAAACTAAATCATAAAATAATTATATTGTAACTTTTATATTAAATTTGAATAGAAATAAAAGAATATTTATCTTTAAAATAAAAAAAATTATTTTACATAAACTTATATGAATATCAATATTGTTGTCTAAAAAGATTACAAAAAAGTATCTATTTAATTGTTAAACAATTATCTAAACAATTTTGTTAAAATTCACATGATTTTGAATAAACCAATATTTCATATCTTTACAAAAATATTAATCACTATCAAGAATCCTCTAGATTAAATTAATATATCCCTTAACCAATCTTGTGCAATTTATGAAAAACAATAATCCACTATTATACTATATTTTTCTCTTTAGCATCAATGTCACATATCATTATAGAAATTAAGTTAACACCAATGCATATTTTTTTGGATTCTTTCTATATTGTAAAATCTTCAAAAAATCTAGGATCAAAATAATTGATGACATCTCTCCTTCTATGAAATACATGATTCACTATTATACAAAAAACTTATGAGTTTCAATATCACCTATTAACAATTAAAACAATTATTATCCTTTTTTACATGAATTTCAACAATGTTCTGATATTCTAATTCTCATTTAAAATTATCCCATGTTATTTAAGTAAACAATATTTTTACATAATGTTTGACTATATGTAGAATTTTTTTTAAAATTTTTAATAAATTTGATGAACTCTTATATTTTTCTTTGTTCATTGAATCCAAAAAAGAACATCAATATATTTTATTAACATAAAAAATGATCACATTAAAATATCATTAAATCCAAAAAACATCTCATTATATTTTAGAATATATACTTTATTGATAATAAATATAGAATCATATTTCCTCCAATTGAGAATGAAATTAATATATATAAATCAGGAATTTCCAAAATCAATATTTTAACTATAAGTTTTTTAATCCATTAATAAACATTAATTCACCTATAATGTTAATACATTTTATGAATCCAATCATTCATGATAATTTGGATACCATTATAGAAGTATTTTCTGATGAAATATTTATTTATTAAAGATCATGGAATTATCATAGGAGACACATATATATTATTTGATATATTTTTCTTAAGTATAATATGTATACAATGATATATAAAATTTATTTTTTAATTCAATATGTAATTTTTTTTGGAAATGTTGCATAGACACATAAATTTCATGTAATTTTTTTTAATTATATGACAATTTTATGAGTCTATGAAAATTTACAGTGTGTGATTTCGAGGCACAGTGTGCCTGGAATGAATTTCCGAACATTTTTAGGTACGTTCAGTAAACTTGTGAGAGGTTTTTTATAACATTTCAACCAGTGCTTGGAATTGAAATATGAGGACACTTTTGAACTTGCAACGCCGATATTTTCTTAAGGAGAACTTCACATTGACCATAGTAGGCCAAGGGTGAATGTAAGTTTTCATTTTTTTTTCATGGAAATAAAAATAAAATTATGTAAAACATTTTAATTTTTCTATAACCTCTCGTCTAGAGATACTGAGGTGGGGACCACTTGAGTTGTCAAACACCCAATTTAAATTGTTGGTGGTGGGGAACACCCGAACCCCTCTTAATGGGGGAAAACCTGTCAACTATATAATTAATAAACTGATCCAACTTCAATTAATTAAATGTGTCAACATTAATTAATTGTTAGACTTATTTTAAATAATGTTTTCTCTTTATTGTTTCGTTGGGATGGAGGATATCATTAGAAAATGAGCTTGGGAGAATTTTGGAGAAACTTTATCTCCAAAATATATCTTTCTCCAATGAAGAATGGGGAACTGACCGTGAGTCCGGATCAAAAGCGCCTTGCAGAAGCGATGAACGCTGATGTTCTTCATTGACTTTGTCTTCTTACTCTCGGCACCTCGAATGAATGATGAGTTAGGGTTTGTTATTTGTATACCCCTAACCTTTTCCATGACGTTATTCATGATTCAAGAATAGACATTCTGCTTGATTCCATTCTAACATGGAGGGTTCGGGCCAAAAAAACATAGCCCGACCGCTACAAAAACATTATGAAATTGGATGGAATCTAAAGAATGGTGATGTACCAAGATGAATGTTTATGTCTATGGATTGAAGAACGAGCCACTGGGGTATGCCTAGTGACCAGAAGAATGTCGCTGACGTCTGTGTCAATGACTGACACTAGTGGGGCTGGAGAATGGCAACTAGGGATTTGGCCAGCTGAGATGACGGTGACGACACAACTAAACCACTAGATAAGGGAAATGACCCATCATCCACGGTGGGGCGAGGGTGGTGGCCGGTGTATGGCAGGCCGTGGGATGGTGATGGTGGCATGCATCTGCACTGCCCGATGTGAATGTGTTGCGGCGCAAGACCATGACGATGGTTGAGGGGTGGCCTTCTCATTTCCAACATTCGGTGGTGCCATGGCACGCGACCGCTCCATGGAGGAGGTCTGACCTTTTGGACAACCGCGGGCTGCCACGCGCTCGCCACCGACCGGGCTGTGCATCGTGGGCCACCTCGAGTGGGCCACCCCACTCCGGCCACCTCGCATGGGCCACCACGCACGGGCCACCCAGCAGGATTCGCATCATGGGTCACCCCACGAGGGATTCCCAACTAGCCCTAAATTTTGGGTCGACAAACATTGACTTCCCCATGGGACACCCAATGGGCCACCTAGCGTGGGTCGCACCCCAGGACACCCATTGTGAGGTGCACTGCGGGCCGCCCCACGAACAGCCATCGGTCTGGTCTATGCTAGCAGGCTGGACCAGACCTAGTGGGAAGGGATTGACCAAGGTCCGGACATTGGACTACCTTGGTAGACCCGAACTAGGTGGGGTCGGCCCAAGCCAGGTCGGACCGAGTCGGTATGACTGGGTCGGATCGGACTGAGACCAACGTCGACCCTTTTCCCTCTTTTGGCCATAACTTGAGTTACGTGCATCCATTTGTGGCACTATAAACCTTGGTTCGTGAAGGTCCTTTTGGTGTACCCCACATGAGTATTGGGTATAGTTGAGGTATGTCCGGGTTGGATCAGACATGAATCCATCAGGGCCCTTGGGACTAAAAGGCCAATAAGTTACAGACTGGACGTCCGATTGACGTGCTATCTACTGCGTTAAGACCCCTTTTACATGACAGTATATTGGGATACATTTTAGTTGGGAATTGTGGTAGTTATAGTATGAAACTGTGTCTTTTGGAGTGGAACCTCCTGGAATGAAGCGAGCGTAGTGAGGGATCCATGTAGCTGGCTGTAACATGATCAAGGGATCCTATGAGGGTATGTACTTTTGGATCCTATGTGGGTCTGTGCTTTTGGATCATATGTGGGTATATGCTTTGGGATCCTATGTGGGTCTATGACAGAGAGTCCCACATGGATCCGATCTATGAAATCCACGTGGGATATCTCTAGAATTGTAGGTAGGCCTTCTATACAAGGATTCTATATGGGTCTGAAAATTTAGGATCCCACAGGGGTCTACCTCTTAACAAAGTAAGACGATTCAGTAGTTAAATCAAATCATCTTTACTTCTATACCAATTTTATATATGTGTGAGCTAAATCTTTAACATTGTGTTAATATTTTGTGTGATTTACTTTTGTGGTACTTACCTTCGTGGTTATACCTTTGTGGTATTCTCGAGTGCGGCATTAAATTCGTTGTACTTACCTTCATAGTGATACCCTTGTGGCGATACCTTTGTGGTATTCTTCTGTGTGGTGTATCCATTATGGTAATTACCTATATTGTATTCTTTCCTACATGTAACAGTTTTACTTTGGCTATGTATTTGGGCCATGTGTATTCTCATAAATGAGATGGGTATATTAAACAACATAGGTATATCTATGAAAATATACCTAAGTAGGGTTTTTAGATATTTTCACACTTTTTGGTTTATCCTATGTGGATTTTGTGAGACCATTGAGGGTCTAGGGGTCTCAACTGAGAATATTTATACTCACCCCTACACGGGCAATGCCCGCACCTTGTTGTGTTTTGTGAAGATGACTGAAAACATTGATTGAGGCTATGGAAACCAAGGCTGCAGGGTTCCTAGAGGTGGACCTTTTTGTGTGTCGGTACGTAGAGGGGACGGGTGATCATGGAGTGCTGAGGAGGCTATCTGTACCTACCCTTATGGTAAGAACCTTTAAGGACAACCTAGTAGTTATCTTCCTTTTTCATTCAGCAGTATTATGTTTCTATATTTACTTGCACATTTACTATTGGGCTTGTATTCTGGCCCCTTCACTTTCAACACACTTTTTACAATGATTTTTAATAGTGTTAGAATCTTGTTGTTTTCTTGAATGTGTGTGTTTATAGGTTATAAAGGAAATGCTTTTCCAATTTTTGGGAATACGCATTTCTGTTCTAGTCGCCAGCCCCCGGCCTATGGAAGGTGGACTTGGGGTAGTCGCGGAAAGGGCCCCTGGGTGATGGGTCATGAGAAATTAGTATCTAATTAGTCGGTTATACAATAGAACATTGGACTCTAATCTTATTAATGGCACTAGTGTTAATTTTATTGAGTGTGGATAGTAGATTAGGTAATATAGTGTTGGTGGAGTGGCCAATGTATCCATACACCAGGACCCTAACTTCGGATTTCCAACTTAGTGCATGAAAACACTGATTTTGTGAGTCTTTTGAATTTTTCTTTTATTTTTGTACTCTTTGAGTTAGCTCAGTAAGTATAAATTATTGACCATGATTCACTTGTATTTTTTTCAGGATCCCTCCATGCAGACAACAAGTTAGGGTTCGGGGTATTGTACGTGATGATATAATACCGAGCGATGAGGCTTCCGTGCATGTCCCTTTATTAGTAGAGGCACTAGAGGAGGCACCAATGTTACCATTTCCCAATGGTCCACTAATTCCACTAGCCCCAGAAGCTTATGGTGCATGCCACTTGAGCATGTTGCATGAGTTACAGTGCCAGAGGCCACCAAGGTTTAGTGGTCAGTTTAACCCATAGGCGGCTGAGGATTGGTTGGAGGCCATGGTGAGAGTCTTTCCTCTTGTACAGACACGAGCTAATCTCATGGTGATCCATGCTGCTAGTCTTCTATTGGAATCAGCAGGAAGATGGTGGATCTTGATTCTCTAGACTCACGATGAGGTGACACATCTCTGGGAAGACATTGAGATCCAGTTTTCTGTAGAGTTTTTCCCATCGACCCTTCGTGCAGTGCACATACATGAGCTTTTACATCGGTAGAAAAGCTACATGATTGTAGCTTAATACTCAGTCAGGTTCACCGAACTCTCGCACTACTCAACAGATTTTGTGTGGGACCCATTATTTAGGGCTCAAACCCTCGATCAGTGTCCCATGTGAGAGATCAGGGCTTTGATGATTTCTCTCAGCATCCTGATGCAGGTGGGGGTGATAGAGAGAGCCCTCTTAGTGGATAGTTTTCTGGCTGAGCAGTCACTAGCATTGAGACCCACCACCAAGAATGATGTATAGGTGTCCTCTAATGTTTTTAGCAGACAGAAGTCATAGAGGTCCAAGAGGACCAGACCTATAGTTGGACGACCACAAGATTTGGGGTTGGTTGTACAGGGCATTAGAGACAGAGATAGTCATGCGTGGAGAATACAGTGTTACACATGTAGCAGGTATGGTCACATGGCTCCTAACATCCCAATATGCAATACTGATGATCAGTAGACCGGTCTAAGGACCACCCAGGCAGAGGTGAAGGATTGACCGAGGAGGTCCATAGAGAGATGGAAGATGTGGCAGAGGAGCTGGTCATGCATCTGGCGGTGGGAAGCGATTCGAGATGCTACCGCAACCACCACCAGGTGGTCCAACCTGACCATAAGGAGCTGGTGGATAGTGGAGATCTCAGCTTGAAGCAGTTGATACCTATGACCGCAGCACTCCAGAGATGATATGAGGTATGATCTGTGTCTACTCCACCTTAGCTGTAGTACATATAGACACAGGTTCCAGTCACTCTTTCATTGCCACTACTCACGTTCGGAGCTCAGTGATTCTGGTGGAGCCTTTGGATCGATCCTTATAGATAGAGACATCTACAGAAGATGATTTGATGATTAAGCACTGGTGTCGGTAGTGTGAGCTTAATCTAGGAGGTGAGATCTTCAGCTGGGATTTCTTAGTAGCAGCATAGAGGACTTATGACATCATCTTGGGTGTGGACTGCTTATCTACAGTCATGCCCATATCGAATGTATTAGTGGAAAATTATAGAGCATCTGTATGGATGTGAGTAGTTTTACCTTCACCGGCGAGAAGGGATCCTTGGAAGCATAGGGTGGGCTTACCCGTAGAAGAGTGCAACCGATCACTCATTAGTTGTCTAGCCTTACCCTCAGAGTAGTTGATGTGGAGACACTGAGTTATTCTATAGTCGTGGAACAGTACGTGGATGTCTTCCCTAATGATGTTTTAGTTCTACCTCCTGACAGAGAGGTGGAATTTTACATTGACATGTACCTCGAGATGGAATCTATATCTATAATAGCGTATATAATTTCTCCTGTGGAGCTTCGTGAGCTACAGGTATAGCTACTGGACCTATAGTCCTTGGGATTCATCTGACCCAGTGTTTCTCCTTCGTCATCCCTGCTTTTGATCACTAAGAAATTTTATGGTAGAATGAGACTTTGTGTTTACTATCATCACCTGCACTAGGTGATCGTGAAGAACAATTACCCATTCCTGTGGATTGGCGACCCCTTTGATCAGTTGAAGGGAGCATGGTGGTTCTCGAAGATAGACCTCAGATTAAGATATCACCATCTCAGAGTACAATATGATTATGTGCATAAGATGGCTCTGAGATGTTGGTATGGCCACTTTGAGTTCTTAGTTATGCCATTCAGTGTGACCAATGATCTAGCGGTGTTCGTTGGACAGATGGACAAGATCATTCAGCCATATCATGATAACTTTTTTGTGGACTTCGTCGATGAAATTCTGGTCTACTAGTCTACCAAAGAGGAGCATATCTATCATTTTTATGTAGTTCTGCACACACTATGAGAGCACAAGATTTATTGTAAGCTCTCGAAGTGCCAGTTCTGGATCTGATAGGTTCATATTCTGGGACATTTCATCTCATAGGCTCGAGTTTCGGTGGATCTCATAATGATTGAGGTGGTACTTGCTTGGGAGCCACCAAGGAGTGTGACTGAGGTACGGAGATTCCTCAGTTTGGTCGGATACTACTGGAGATTTGTTCCGGATTTCACAAGATTTGCAGCACCATTATCAGCATTGAAAAATAAGGGGTAATCCTTATTATGGTCAGAGAGATACTAGTGGAGTTTTTAGGTGATGAGGTTGAGACTGACTAGTACCCCCATCTTGAGGATTCTGGAGGAGGGATTTGGGTATGCAGTATACTATGAAATATAAGGGACCGGGATTAGATGTGTCCTGATGTGGTAGAATGTAGATATCGTGTATGGATCTTGAAAGTTGAGACAATATGACAAGAACAATACTACCCAAGACCAGTTGTTATTAGAAGTGGTCTTCTTCTGGATGATGTGGAGACATTACATGATGGGAAAAAATTTTACAGTCTATATTGTTCACATGAGTCTCAAATATATGTTCTCTGAGAAGGACCTGAACCTAAGACAGTGATGTTCGGTTGAGTTCTTCCAGGACAATGACTTCGAGATAGTCTATACACTTAGGAAAGGGAATGTTGTCGCAAATGCACTTAGCCAGAGAACTGGTATACAACTGCTATGAGTGGCAACAGAGCAACTGGACTCTTTGAAAATATCATTTTTGGATCAAGATGGACCAGCTTTACATAATTCTCTTACAGTCAATCCCATACTTCATCAGAGAGTCAGAGAGGGGAAGCATGGGGAAACTGACTGCGAGGCTATAACGACCCATACTTTACATACATTGTTAATACTTCAAAATTGAAGCACACTTATTACAACATATGACAAAACCACAAAGGACCATATAGGTAAAGTGTCTTTAGAAACTAGGAAACATAAACAACTGGTTAATAAATCTTCTACAGTGTCTCCCATTTATTTCATCATATCTAGGGTCCCTTTTATCATATTATACTTAATATCCATCTTTCTAACCTGGGGAAAAGCAATCATAAAAGGGTGATCTCAAATGCTCAGCAAGGGCAAATAAAGGAAATAAAAATCATATCATATCTTTTTGAAAATCATAACCAGCAAAAGAGATCATAATATCTTAACATGGAACAAATCATAGAAGTAAAAATGAGATCCCCATAATCATAACATGAAACTTGAAACTTTGTGGCATGCACACATAATCATGGAAAATCATTTCTTGTTATTCATGACTCATTGCCAAGACTATCTTAGCGGACAAAGTCCATTTCTGAACCGAGTTCACTCCTCATTTCAGTCCTGTATCACTGAACCGAAATAACCTTCCATTCCAGCCATGTCTATATCATGAGATATAAATCTTTACCCAATGCATTGGAGTGCGATATAGGTCCCACCCATCTCATAATGATACCATTCTTATGTGTGCCACAAAATCATAAATCATACATCATTGCATAACCCATGTAATACAAATGGGAATCATAAACATCATGACATCACAAAATAATTCATATACGATAAAAGAATTCATAAAAATAATTCAATCACAACATAATCAAATCAATGTAAAAAACAGGACTCTATTATCTTAGATGGAAATTAATTTTGATAAAACACTCGATCTTCATTCTTGAGGAAAATATCCTTTCTACTTCAAAAAAACTTTTCATTTCTTAACATGTCATAAAATTATAACTAAAAGAAGTTGATTAAAAATAAACTTGAAAACTTGTAAAGGAAGCTTCTTGGAAATAATGATTTAAAAATCTATTCATGCCGTATAAGTTAAAAAAAGCATTATTCATACTTTTGTCAAAAAAGTCAAAAAGTACCTCGTACGAAAAACGACAAAAGATTCCATTCATATATTTTACTAAAAACTCACGAAAGGGTAAAATTGTATTTAAAAAATTTTAGGTGGATGGAAATAACATTACATATTGAGGAAATGTGGATGTGGATAATAAAATACACCCCAGTAAATACCAAAGTATAAGCAATCTCGGATAAAAATGAGATTGTGATATTTCCCTTAGCTTAGGTCCGATTTGATTTGTACGTGTCCGAAGCTTCTGTATAATGGTTTAAATAATGTTATTGACTTATTCCAGAATCATACATATTGATATGATATCATATATGGTCATATTCTTATCTTCTTGTTAGTAATATTTCATTGTTACTTGTTACTCGGGTCTTTATTGCCTTTTGTTCTTATGCGTGTTTTGCCGAATAAATTATTATTCTTCTTTTAAGGTTATAGATAACTTATATCCAGAATGTTATTAGTGTAACATATATCATATTTCTTCATTCAATTCATTTATATAATTACTATATAATGATGATCATGTAGAACGAGTCGCATCACATCGTGGAGACGGTATTCCGTACGTACGGACGAGTGATGATATCGTTCCTATGATCGTGAAATTGTATTTGATTATATATATATATTATTTCAGTATAAATATTACATTATAATAATCATAAATATTTACTCATTACACCATTATACCCATCCTTGTAAGGTGATGGTGCAAAATAGATTACACCACGGCGTGGAGACGGTATTCCGTACGTACGCACGCGCGGTGATTTCATTTTTCCATAGGATGGATAGAAGGTGAATTAGGGTTGTTTCATATTTATAATAACATATCAGTATGTAAGAAACACTGATGTTATTACTTTAGAATGAAACAACTAAAGAAGATGAATTTGTAGAAGAAAGAAATTGAAAAGATCGGTAATGGATATTACCTCTTCTTTGGAACGCCTCTTTGAATCCTCCACTTAGGGAACTAATATTGGTTTTTGAAGAAGACCAGGAACTCTAGGATTATTCCAGGGAAGTGGAGAGGAGAAAATGGCTGGGTTTGGAGGAGCTTGAGTTCTCAAATAGGTGTGAGGAGGAGGGGGAGGAGGTGCCCTTTTATAAGGGAGGAGAGGGGAACCTTAGGAATATCTCAAAATATAATTTTATATTAAAGTCAAAATCGGTTTATAATGGTTCCAAAGGGTATTATTTCGAAGCTAAAGTGGGGATGGGTCGCAATAATATCAACCAATATGATTTAGACAAGTGTAGGGTATTATTTTAACCTTATCAATTAGATTTAACTCTAAGTTAAATAATTTAACTTTTACCATGTATTTTTGTTTTCTTTCACTATATGGTTAATACAATTACTATAACATGCCAAACGAACCCCAAATTGTTTATTATTATTATATATATCCTTATCTAAGTCATTTGGCCGAACCTTAGATTTTTAGGATTGAAATAAAAATTAATAATATAATATTTGATTTAAAAACTATTTTGTGTCAATTTTGACACTATTTGATATATGATTTTTTTGAAAGTCATAACAGAGTTATATGTTCAAACCAAGTTGATTAAATTAACACTAATATATCATAGTAACCTAGAAAATTAGTGTAATTCATAAAAAGTCTCAAATTACATTTATTTTGGTGTTTATAACATCAATTATGTCAATATTTCATAAATAAGATAATTATTGCATCATTGTTGTGTCATAATTAAATTAAATTATTTAATGTCTAAAAATTATAAATAAAATACCATTATGTAGGAAATAATTTTATCTTTATAATTAATATTTATTGTCGAATTTATCTTATGTATAACCCCATATTAAAAATGATTTACTTATTAAACATTGATTTTAACTATTTTAAGCCTTCTTTAAATAAAATAATAATAAATGTCTTAATCTAACTCAAGTGGGACTAAATTGTCATATCTTATTCATAATTTTGTGTTTGGTCGAATTACACTTATCCAATAGAATTAGGACATGTTTTAGGGTAATAGTAATATCATATTTACCCTTAGTTACCCTATTTACTATTAACCGCAGTAAAAAAAAGTAAAATGTTACTATTCACCAAAAAAATTATTTTTATCTCATTGAACCACATTTTACATACTGATATCAACCATGTCTGTAGGATTTTCGAAATTCCATTCACAGAAGCAGTAAAATTAATTTTTATGCAAAATTCAGTTTTTAACCTACCACTTAGTGGTTTCACTATTCATCAAAAATTGAAAGTTTTCAGAAAAATACCAAAATTTCACCCTAGGCTAATTTCAGTATTCTGAATCCAAAAATGAAGTCCATTTTGAAAAATAAAATTTATAAAATTTCAAAAAGTGGTTATTACTATTCATTACGGCTAGTTTTAATAATATTTTAATAGCATATCGTTGTTTAGTGAAACTTGGTATTGCGTACGACGCAAGCTATTGAGGAAGGTCGTGATTGCGTGTAAAGTAAGCCATGCAAGTGTGTAGTGAAAGATTCCTTTGAAAAAAATATTACTCATAAAAATCTCGGGTGTTACATTCTACCCCCCTTAAAAAGAATTTTGCCCTCGATATTCGTCACTTTGTAACAAACAGATGAGGATACTTCTCCCTCATCATATCCTCAAGCTCCCATGTAGCTTAATCTTATTGGTGTTTCCTCCATAAAACTTTCACCAATCGAGTCGTCTTGTTTCGTAGGACTTTTTCGCTACGATCCAGAATCTCTATCGGCTGTTCTTCATAAGAAAGATCTTGCTCCAGCGGTACAACTTCGGAGTTTAGTACATGTGAAGGATCAGGAATGTACTTTCTCAGGAGAGATACATGGAAGACATTGTGAACTTGAGAGAGATTTCGTGGAAGCGCCAATCGGTAAGATACCTTTCCAACACGATCTAGTATTTCGAAAGGACCGATATATCTATGGCTCAACTTCCCCTTCTTTCCAAATCTCATAACCCTCTTCCAGGCAGATATTCGTAAGAACACTTTATCACCCATTTCAAACTCTACGTCTTTTCTTCGGTTGTCGGCATAACTTTTATGTCGACTCTGAGCTGCTCTTATGTGTTGCTGAATAGATCTGACCGTTTCTGCCATTTCATCAACGAGATCAGGTCCTAATAGCTTTCTTTAACCAACTTCATCCCAGCAAGTTGGAGTCCTGCATTTCTTTCCATTGAGAGCTACATAAGGAGCCATCTGAATACTATAGTGAAAGCTATTATTATAAGAAAATTCCACCAAAGGTAGGTGTTGATCCCAACCTCCTTTGAAATCCATAGAGCAAGCTGTCAACATATCTTCTAGGGTTTGAATTGTTCTCTCAGACTGACCGTCTGTCTGGGGATGATAAGCAGTGTTGAAACTCAACTATGTATCCAGAGTATGCTGAAGACTTCTCCAGAACCTCGAGGTAAATCTCGGATCCCGATCAGATATAATAGAAAGTGGTACTCCAGGCAATCTTACCACTTCCTTTACATATATCCTGGAAAGCTGATCTAGAGAGAAATCATCTCTAATAGCAATGAAGTGTGCAGACTTTGTAAGACGATCAACTATGACCCAAATAGCATTATTGCCTTTGGATGTTTTAGGATGTCCTGTGACAAAGTCCATAGTGATGTTTTCCCATTTCCATTCGGGTATGGGTAATGGTTGTAACATCCCCTTAGACTTCTGTCTCTCAGCTTTAACGTGTTGACAAACCAAGCATCGAGAGACATATTCAGCAATATCTCTTTTCATGCCATTCCACCAGAAGTACACTTTCAGGTCCCTATACATCTTCGTGCTTCCAGGATGAATAGAAAATGATGAAATATGAGCCTCATCCAATAGCTCCTTCTTTAATTCGGGGATGGGAGGAACACAAACACGATTACTGAACTTTATTATCCCATCACAATCAAGGTTAAATTCAGGAACATTTCTCACCTTCTTTTGTAACTCGACATCTTCTTTATGTGCCTCTTTAATCTTCACATGTATAGATGGTTGAACATTCATTTGAGAAAGATAAGATTTTTCCTCTTCCATTATAATTCCAAGATCCATCCTTTGTAAATCCATAAATATTAGATATTTTGTGATCCTCATCATGGATAAACTAGCACGGTCTTGTCGACTTAATGCATCTGCCACCTTGTTTGATTTCCCAGGGTGGTAATGGATTGAGCAGTCGTAATCCTTAATCAGCTCCAACAATCTTCTTGGACGCATATTCTACTCCTTTTGTGTGAAAATATACTTTAAAATTTTATGATCAGTATAAATATCACACCTTTCACCATAAAGTTAATGCCTCCAAATCTTCAATGCAAAGATTACCACAGCCAACTCCAAATCATGTGTTGGGTAATTTTGCTCATGGATTTTCAACTGTTGTGAGGCATAAGCTCTCACCATATCATTTTGCATAAGAACACACCCCAATCCCTTCTTGGATGCATCACTGTAGATCACAAACCTTTCTCCTCTACAAGGAAGTGTGAGCACAGGTGCACTGGATAACCTTCTTTTCAACTCCTTGAAATTCTCTTCACATTCTCTGTCCAAACATACTTAACTCATTTCCGAGTCAACTTGGTGAGTGGATTAGATAATCGTGAAAAATAGTTTACAAAATGTCGATAATCTCTAGCCAAACCAAGAAAACTTCGGAGCTCAGATACTGTTGGTGGTCTTGACCATCATTCGATAACCTCTGTTTTTGCTGGATCCACAGATATCCCCTCTTTTGAGATTATGTGACCCAAAAATGCAACTTTTTGAAGAAAAAATTCACACTTGGTAAATTTGGCATAAAGCTTCTCCTTTCTCAGGGTCTTCAATATAATTCTTAAGTGATCTTCATCCTCTTCCATTCTCTTGGAATAGACAAGAATATCGTCTATAAAGTCTACCACAAATTGATCATGACAGTCTCTAAAGACTATATTCATTAGATCCATGAAGATAGCAGGGGAATTAGTAAGACCAAATGGAATCACTATAAATTCATAGTGTCCATACCTTGTACGGAAAGCCATATTTGGTATATCCTCCCTTTTGACCCTTAATTGATGATACCCTAAACGAAGATCAATCTTGGAAAAGTATTGAGATCCGCGTAGTTGGTCAAATAAGTCATCAATGTGTGGGAGAAGATATTTGATCTTGATAGTGATCTTGTTAAGTTCTCGATAATCAATGCAGAGTATCATTGATCCACCTTTCTTCTTAACAAATAGAACAGGTGCTCCCCAAGGTGACGCACTAGGGCGTATTAATACCTTATCAAGATTCCCTTGGAGTTGCTTCTTCAATTCCTGCAACTTAATTGGGTCCATTCTATAAGGTGTCTTTGAAATAGGCAAAGCACTCGGTACGAGTTCTATTGAAAACTCAACTTCACAATTTGGTGGAAGACCCGGTAATTCCTCCGGAAAGACATCATCAAACTCCCGTACGATGGGCATAATCTTTATCATAAGTTTCTCACCAACCATTTGAGATAAATAACCTTCATTTAGTGGAATCAAGACCCATAAGATGGAAGGAATTTCCACTGGAAGGTTATATTCATCCTTGCATTGATAGACGATCATAGATTGATCTGGAATATGAAATGTGACTTCCCTTCTTTGGCAATTGATATGATCTCCATGTTTGGAAAGCCAATCCATGCCAATAATCACATCAAATTACACTAAAGGAAGGATCAAAAGATTTACAGGAAGCACTTTCCCACAAACTTCGATCGGAGAAGAATTGTAATCTTTTGATGCGACTGTTGTGCCATTAGGTGTTGTCACAGCTAACTCAACATCTAATTATTGAGGTAATACGATGATACCCTTAGAAAATTTTTCAGAAATAAAAGAGTGGGTGGATCCATAATCAAATAAAACATTTGCTACTTTAGAGTGGATGGTAAGTGTACCTTTCACCACTTCGTTATCGTACTCCACATCGCTGATAGAAATTGCATGTGACTTTCATTTGTCTTTATCCTTAAGATTTTGTTGACGTTGACCATCAACATCAACCCTTGGATTTGGGCATTGATTGGCATAATTCCCCATCTCCTTACACTTGAAACATTCAAGTGTAGTAGGTTCATTCTGTGTATCCCTTCCTTTTTTTTGCATTATTAGACATCTTCTTCCCATTATCGCGGCATTCAAATGTCTGATGACCTTCCTTTCAACATTTGAAACATTTAATTGTCCCTTTAAGACAAATCCCTCAATGATTCTTTCCGCACATTGAGCATAAGGGAAAGCTCATATTCTTTTCAGTGTTCTCTTTAGATTTTCCTTTGAATTCCATCTTCCTCTTCTTACCAAACCCATGTGACTGATGGGTTACTCCAATCTCCATCTCGACTTTGAGAGCACATCGAACGATTTCCTCGTAGCTATTGAAGTCCCTTATGGCTAACACCCTTCGAAGACTTGGTTTTAAGCCACTAAAGAATCGATCGATCTTACTCTCAGGTTGGATAATAATACCAGAAGCGTACCTTTCATGTCTTGTAAAATTTTCTTCATAGGTACCAATAGATTCATCATCCCTTTTCTTCAGTTCAAGAAACTCTTTCTCCATCTTTGTTTGGAGAATACGAGGGAAGTACTTATTAAAAAATAAGTTCTTGAACTCGTCCCATTCCATAGACTGAATTTCATCCCTTTGCCTCGTATTCTTAATAAGATTCCACCATTGATCAGCATCTCCTTCCAAACGATACACTGCTAGGATGACTTTATCATGTTCAGAACATTGAAGAACTGAAAATATCTTTTCAGTAGTACTAATCCATTGTTCAGCAACTAATGGATCAGTAGACCCACTGAAAGAAGGTGGACGCTGCCTCATGAAGGATTCAACAGAATGTTGCTCCTTCCTTTTCTAGTTTGGAAGTCCTTCATGATTCATATCTTGAGAAAGTTGTGTGAGCATGGATACAAGATTTTGCATTCCATCTCCCATATCGTTTGGTTGCTCAGGGGGACAATCATTGCATTGCCCATTGCTTTCCGCATTAACAAGGTTCCTTTGGGTTCAAGCCATTGACTAAAACCAAGAAGAATAGTGTGAGCAACACTAATTATAATAGGAAAACCACACAATCAAGGATAAAATTTCACACTTAAGGTATTATCCTAGGGTATTCATGGCCATTTCTAAAACACTAAGATTGTGTTCTATGATTTGACTTATCCTTAGGGTTCTTACTGAGGCTTTCACATCCTAGTTTCCAAAGGTTGACTATACCTTTCCTCTGATACCAACTATAATGACCCATACATTACATACATTGTTAATACTTCAAAATTGAAGCACACTTATTACAACATATGACAAAACCACAAAAGACCGTATAGGTATAGTGTGTTTAGTAACTGGGAAACATAAACAACTGGTTCATAAATCTTCTACAGTGTCTCCCATTTATTTCATCATATCTAGGGTCCCTTTTAGCATATTCTACTTAATATCCATCTTCCTGACCTGGGGAAAAGAAAACATAAAAGGGTGAGCTCAAATGCTCAGCAAGGGAAAATAAAGGAAATAAAAATCATATCATATCTTTTTGAAAATCATAACCTACAAAAGAGATCATAATATCTTAACATGGAACAAATCATAGAAGGGAAAATGAGATCCCCATAATCATAACATGAAACTTGAAACTTTTTGGCATGCACACATAATCATGGAAAATCATTTCTTGTTAGTCATGACTCATTGCCAAGACTATCTTAGCGGAAAAAGTCCATTTCTGAACCGAGTTCACTCTTTGTTTCAGTCCTGTATCACTGAACCGAAATAACCTTCCATTCCAGCCATGTCTATCTCATGAGATATAAATCTTTACCCAATTCATTGGAGGGAGATATAGGTCCCACCCATCTCATAATGATACCATTCTTATGTGTGCCACAAAATCATAAATCATACATCATTGCATAAACCATGTAATACAAATGGGAATCTTAAACATCATGACATCACAAAACAATTCATATACGATAAAGGAACTCATAAAAATAATTCCATCACAACATAATCAAATCAATGTAAAAAACAGGACCATTTATTATCTTAGATGGAAATTAATTTTGATAAAACACTTGAACTTCATTCTTGGGGAAAATATCCTTTCTACTTCAAAAACACTTTTCATTTCGTAACATGTCATAAAATTATAACTAAAAGAAGTTGATTAAAAATAAACTTGAAAACTTGTAAAGGAATATTCTTGGAAATAATAATTTAAAAATCTATTCATGCCGTATAAGTTAAAAAAAAATTATTCGTACTTTTGTTGGAAAAGTCAAAATGTACCTCGTACGAAAAACGACAAAAGATTCCTTTCATATCTTTTACTAAAAACTCACCAAAGGGTAAAATTGGATTTAAAAAATTGTAGATGGATGGAAATAACAATACATATTGAGAAACATGGATGTGGATGATAAAATACACCCCAGTAAATACCAAAGTATAAGCAATCTCGGATAAAAATGAGATTGTGATATTTCCCTTACCTTAGGTCCGATTTTCATTGTACGTGTCCGAAGCTTCTGTATAATGGTTTAAATAATGTTATTGACTTATTCCAGAATCATACATATTGATATGATATCATATATGGTCATATTATTAGCTTATTGTTCGTAATATTTCATTGTTACTTGTTACTCGGGTCTTTATTGCCTTTTGTTCTTATGCGTGTTTTGCCAAATAAATTCTTATTCTTCTTATAAGGTTATAGATACCTTATATACAGAATTGTATTAGTGTAACATATATCATATTTATTCATTCAATTCATTTATATAATTACTATGTAATGATGATCATGTAGAACTAGTCGCATCACATCGTGGAGACAGTATTCCGTACGTATGCACGAGTGATGATATCATTCCTATGATCGTGGAATTGTATTTGAGTATATATATATTATTTCAGTATCAATATTAAATTATAATAATCATAAATAGTTACTCATTACACCATTAAACCCATCCTTGTAAGGTGATGGTGGAAAATAGATTACACCACGGCGTGGAGACGGTATTCCGTACGTACGCACACGCGGTGATTTCATTTTTCCGTAGGATGGATAGAAGGTAAATTAGGTTTTTTTCATATTTATAATTATATATCAGAATGTAAGTAATAATTATGTTATTAATTTATAATTAAAAAACTAATGAAGAATAAGTTGAAGAAGAAATAAATTGAAACGATCGGTAATGGATATTACCTCTTCTTTGGAACGCCTCTTTGAATCTTCCACTTAGGGAACTAAGATTGGTCTTTGAAGAAGACAAGGACCTCTAGGATTATTCTAGGGAAGTGGATAGGAGAAAATGGCAGGGTTTGGCCGAGCTTGAGGGCTCAAATTGGTGTGAGGAGGAGGGGGAGGAGGTGCCCTTTTATAAGGGAGGAGAGGGGCCCCTTAGGAATATCTCAAAATATTATTTTATATTAACGTCACAATCGGTTTATAATGGTTCCAAAAGGTCTTATTTAGAAGCTAAAGTGGGGATGGGTCGAAATCCTATAAACCAATAGGATTTAGACAAGTTTAGGGTATTATTTTATCCTTATCAATTAGATTTAACTCTAAGTTAAATAATTTAACTTTTACCACGTCTTTTTGGTTTTTTTCACTATATGGTTAATACACTTACTATAACATGCCAAACGAACCCCAAATTGTTTATTATTAATATATATATCCTTATCTAAGTCATTTGGCCGAACCTTAGATTTTGAGGAATAAAATAACAATTAATAATATAATATTTGATTTAAAAACTATTTTGTGTGAATTTTGACACTATTTGATATATGATATTTGTGAAAGTCATAACAGAATTATATGTTCGACAAAAGTTTATTAAATCAACACTAATATATCATAGTAACTTATAAAATTAGGTTAATTCATAAAAAGTCTCAAATTACATTTATTTTGGTGTTTATAACATCAATTATGTCAATATTTCATAAATAAGATAATTACTGCATCATCGTTGTGTTATAATTAAATTAAATTATTTAATGTCTAAAAATTTTAAATAAAATACCATTATGTAGGAAATCTTTTTATCTTTCTAATGAATATTTATTGTCGAATTTATCTTATTTATAACCCCATATTAAAAATTATTTACTTATTAAACATTGATTTTAACTATTTTAACCCTTCATTAAATAAATTAATAATAAATGTCCTAATCTAACTCAAGTGGGCCTAAATGGTCATATTTTATTCATAAGGTTGTTTTTGGTCGAATTGAACTTATCCAATAGAATTAGGACATGTGTTAGGGTAATAGTAATATCATATTTACCCTTTGTTACCCTATTTACTATTAACCACAGAAAAAAAAAGTAAAAAGTTACTATTCACCGAAAAAATTATTTTTATCTCATTGAACCACATTTTACTTACTGATATCAACCGTGTGTGTCAGATTTTCGAAATTCAATTCATAGAAGCGGTAAAATTATGTTTTATGCAAAATTTAGTTTTTAACCTACCACTTAGTGGTTTCACTATTTATCAAAAATTGAAATTTTCAGAAAAATACCAAAATTTCACCCTAGGCTAATTTCATTATTCCGAATCCAGAAATGAAGTCCATTATGAAAAATAAAATTTATAAAATTTCAAAAAGTGGTTATTACTATTCATAACGGCTAGTTTTAATAATATTGTAATAGCATATCGTTGTTTAGTGAAACTTGGTATTGCGTATGACGCAAGCTATCGAGGAAGGTCGTGATTGCGTGTAAAGTAAGCCAAGAAAGTGTGTAGTGAAAGATTCCTTTGAACAAAATATTACTCATAAAAATCTCGGGTGTTACAGAGGTTCTATGTGCTCAGATATCCATAGGAAAGGCAGCTGATGTATTTTCAAAAGGTAGGGAGGATGTCATCATCTTCAGAGGTCAAACCATGTTACCAATGACACTTTGGGAGGAAGTGTTGTGGATGTTCCACACATCCCCTCTAGAGGTAAATCCATGAGTGGTGAAGATGTACCAGGATCTCTAACAACAACACTGGTGGCCTCGAATGAGGAAATCAATAATATAGTTTGTCTCTCGGTGCCTCACTTGTTAGTAAGTGAAGGCATAGAATCTGGTACCAGCAGGCTTAGTGGAGCCTTTAAAAGTTCCAGAGTGAATGTGGGTTGGAATATCCATAGACTTTGTGAAAGGAAATCCACGTACATCCATGGGTCATTATTCTATCAGGGTGATCGTCGACCGACTCACCATGTCAGAAAACATCCTTTCAATAAGAGAACATGGATCAGTAGAGAGCATGGGACACCTCTATGTGCAGGAGATTGTGTGGCTACATGGAGTACCCTTGACGATTGTATCCGATCGTGATGCATGTTTCACATACTATCTATGGAAGGGGTTGTAGGCGGATTTCAGGATGCAGCTTCATTTGAGCACCACATTTCATTGAAAGATGGATGTACGGACTGAGAGGACCATTCAAACCCTTGAGGACATGATGCGTTCTTGAATCCTCGACTTCAGTCATAGATGACAAGATAAATTTCCTTTGGTGGAGTTTGAAAACAACAACAACTATCAATGCATGATTGGGATGACACCTTTCGAGGTGTAGTACGGGCAACCTTTTGGATTGCCTCTGTGTTGGACTGACCCAGGGGAGTCAGCACTCATGGGACTAGTGATGGAATGGGCTACCACAGAGAAGGATCCAATTATCTTGGAGTGGATGAGGACTACATCAAGTAGGCAGAATCCTTATCCTGATATGAGATGGAGACCTCTGGAGTTCGAGGTTGGTGACCACATCTTTCTTCGTGTCTCACCCCAACGTGTATTGCAATGATTTTTCCAGGGTGGCATGTTATCTTGGAGGTTCATCCGTCCCTTTAAGGTCCTCAGTGGAGTTTACGAGGTTTATTAACACTTAGAACTTCCCCATCAGTTGCACCAAGTGCACGGCATCTTCCACTTATCCAAGATATGAATATACGTGCATAACCCTTCAAACATCATTGAGTGAGGCGTGTTGGACATCAATGATGGGGAACCATTCTCAGAGGTTATAGTGGAGATTGAGGATCAATAGGAGTGGGTCCTTCATGGGCGGTCGATACCTTTGGTGTGAATTTTTTTGGAAGCATGCGAACCTCCAGGAGAGCACATGGGAGAGGGAGGCTTGGATTCGTTCTCATTACCCCCACTTGATTATCTAGTTTTTTTGATGTGTCATTTCGGAATGCAAAGCCATAAGGTGGGTAGAATTTAAAGACCCAAAAAATTCATGTAATATTATTTTTATGTATATGGTAATTTTAAGAGTTTGTGAATATTTTTGGTGCCTGATTATGAGTCCCGGTGTGCCTGGAATAAAGTTTTGAAATTTTTTTGTTACGTTTAGTAAACCTGCAAGCAGGTTTTTTGTATCTTATGAACCAGTGCTCAGAATTAAAATCTGAGGACATCGTTGAAATCGTAGTGCCAATTTACACATAAAGAGACCTTCAACTCTACTGTAGTAGGTCGTGGGTGAAATGTAGTTTTTGTGTTTTTCGTGGAAATAAAAATAAAACAAATATCAACTTTTTATTTTACTATTATAACAAATCTTCTATATTTAAGGAGGTAGGAACCACAAGAGTTAGAAAACCCCCAATTTAAATTCTAGGTGGTGGGGTCCAGCCAATACCCTCTTAAAGGGAGAAATTCTCTCATCTCCCAAATTAATAAATTGATCCAACTACAATTAATTAAATTTTCCAACATTATTTATTTATTAGAATTATTTTGAATAATGTTGGATCTTTATTTTTTTGGGTTGGAGGGCTACGTTGGAAATAGAGAATGTGAGAATTGTGGGGAAACATTCTCTCTAAAATAAAACTTGCTCCAACAAAGAACGTGGAACCGACCTCGAGTCCGGATCGGAAGTGCCTTGCGGAAACAATGAAAGCCAATGTTCATCAACGACTTCGTCTTCTTCCTCTCAACACCTGCAATGAACAACGAGGTAGGGTTTATTATTTGTATACCTGTTACCCCATTCATTATTTCCTTCATGATTCAAGAATAATAATATGCTTTATACCATCCAAATTTAGAGGGTTCAGGACAAAAGATCATGGCCCAAAATCTCCTCAACCATTGTTAATATGGATGGCCTTGAAAGGATGGAGACATCCAGAGATGTCTGTGAATGTCTAATTAATATAGAATGTGCCACCAGGGCGCGCTCAGTGACTCGAAGAATGTCACCAACATCTGTGTCAGCAACCGACACCCATGGGGCTCAGGAACAGATGTCGGCTCTCCATCTGGCCATGGCGATGAATGTGGAGAAACCACAACACCGTAGAATGGTCGCGGCCCATTGGCCACGGTGGAGAGAGGACAGTGACCGGTGCATGGCAGGCCACGTGACGGTGATAGTGGCACAAGTCCGAGTCACCCGACGTGCAGGTGTCGAGGAATAAGGTCGCATCGGTGGTGCGGGGGAGGTCAGCTTGCTGCCGACCACCGGTGGTGCCATGGAAGAGGGCGAGCCATCAGGCCCGCTACAGGCCTCTCAGCGAGGGCCACCCATCAGGCTGTGCACTGCAAGCCACCCAGTTCAAGCCAACTAGCGTGGGCCTACTAGTGGGTCGTGCACTACTGGCTACCCAGCAGGCCACCGGTGGACTAGCCTAAACCCATCAGGCCGATTTGGACATAGGTCCAGACTCAGGATAGCCCAGGTCAAACCAAACCAGGTTGGGTCGGCCCTGACCGGTTCGGGCTGGGTTAGACTGGACCCAGACCCACATCAACTGTTTTCTATCCTTCAACCATAACATGAGTTATAGGCATCTGTTTGATGAACCGTCTATGGAACATGAATCCTTCTATTGAGACATCAATTTTATTATAAACCACATGTGTTTTGTATAAATTTGGGGTACAGCTGGGTTGGAGTATCGACCTGTGGATTGAGGAGCAGACCCTAGAGGAATCAAGAGAGCTTAGTGAGGGAACCCTATATCAAGCTGTAACATTAGAAAGGGATCCTATGTGGGTGTGTACTTTGCGATCATATGTGGGTCTGTTCATTGGGATCCTATGTGGTTCTGTGATTTGGGATCCTACATGGGTCCATGATTGAGAGTCCCAATTGGATCAGCTCTAAGAAATTGAAGTGGGAGAACTCTAGGATCCTAAGTGGGTCTGCTGTACAACGAACCTATGTGGGTATGATAATTTAGGATCCTATGTGTGTCTTCCTTTTAATATATTAAGATGATTTACTAGTAACATCTATTCATAATTTACTTTTGTACCTAAATTATACCCATGGGAGCTGAATCTTTACATTTGTGGTAATCTTCTTTGTGGTGTAACTTTGTTGTACTTACCTTCATGGTGATTCCCTTGTGGTATTCATGGGATTGGTGTTACCATCGTGGTACTTAACTTCATTTTGATACCTTTGTGTTATTCTTCTGTGTGGAATTAATTTCATGGTACATACCATCGTGGTATTCTTTCCATCGTGGAACTGTTGTACTTTGGATAAGGATTTAGGTCTTGAGATTCCTCATGAATGAGAGGGTATACTTGATAACTTAGTTATATGTAAGGGAATACACCCAAGTAAGATTTCTGGTTGTCTGCATGATTTTTGGTTTATCCTTTGTGGATATATTGAGACCTTTTAGTGTCTCGGGCTCCCAACTGAGTATCGTTATACTCACTCTAGCATGGGAAATGCCCACACCCTGTTGTGTATTGTGAAGACGACAAATTACGTTGATCAAGGCTAATGGTTCCAAGACTATATGGTGCCCATATGTGGACCTTTTGTTGTGTCAGTACAGAGAGGAGATTGGCGGTCATGGAGTGTTGTGGATGCGATCTTTACCTACCCATCAGGTAGGAACCTCGAAGGATGGCCGAATTACTGTCTTCCATTTTCATTCAGTTTTATTGTATTTCTAGTTGTACTTGTACCTTTATTGTTGGGCTTGTATTTCAGACCCTTTTATTTTTAGCACTCTTTTTAGTATACAGTTTACTTTTTTTCTAATCTTGATGTATGCTTAGATGTGTGTGTTTACAGGTTATAAAGGCAACGCCTTCCCGGTTTTTGGGAATATGCCTTTTGATGCCAGTTTTCAGCCTTGGTTATAACGAGGGAAGACTTGGGGTAGTCACGACATTGGCCCTAAGGGATGGGTAATGATAAATGTATCCTCAAAAAGGTATTTTATTTTGGGTTGGAAATGGTGAGGTTTTTGATGTGTGGGCTTTTGAAAAAATTTATTTCATATTTAAATTTTTATTGTGTCAAATAGATGTTACTAGGTATTAATTATTGATTTATTCATTTGAAATGTGGAATAAAACAATCAATTCAATACCATTTTATATTTTACAATTACTGGGTGGTGTTTCCACGGTGTATTTTCACTTCTTTAGGAGGTGCGAAATGTATGCATATGCTATGATATAAATTTAAGAAATATGGATCAATATATTTGAATTAAAATTAAGAGGGTTATACTATATATAATTCAACATTTTTTGTGGTAGTCTATACAATAAATAGTTGGATTCATTGTCTTGTTTATGAGATGTTCATGGTGTATTCTAATTAAAAAGTTTTAAATACATTTTATTATAGTGTTATCTATAAATTATCCAAATTGTTGAAGTAACTTTTTAATTATGATATTCTACTCACATATACACTTAGAACAGGGAATATAATTTAAATTGATTTCAGTATGAATTCTATGACCCAAGTAGTTAATAGACCTAAATCCAAGTGGAATTTGATATATATTTTTCTTAATTTAATAATTTAAATAGATGAAAATTAGAATACAATAGCTCATCCTAACATTAATGTGACATGTACACTTTTAGAGAAAGTGAAAGAGTTGTAATTATTTCATTCTATGTGTAATATAATATTTGACACCTTAAATGGTTGGGTGAGAATTAAAGTATAGAGAATATTGTCACTTATGACTCTACTCTGTGGGATATGTGGTATTTTCTATAAACATAAGTAGATAGGAATAAAATTTATCATTTTTATGGGTGGTACATCATGGAATTACTAAAATATAACTTGGTATCATGTGTCTATTTTTTGGCCTAAAATTAATAAAGGGAGAAGGAGTTAAATTCACAACATTTTACCTTTCAATTTGATTAAAAAAATAATCAATGACTGGATGGATTTTTTAATATATACCCAAATTTGCATGGAAGTGGGATGAAATTTGTTACACTGCATTAAAGTATTACCTTAGTAAGACTAGAAATGGGATACTTTTATGTGATTGTGTATTGACATATAAATCAATTTAATTTAATGTTTAATTAAAAAATATATCGAGTTCATGAACTTGTAATGACTTATAAGCAATATTTTTTACACATTATATAGATCCAAAGTCAATTATCTAATATAGGTTTTCTTTTTTAACATCATGTGTCTAAAAATGGCAGTATATTATTATGCATAATTAATTAATGATGGATATGACTGGTTTTACATAGATACATGAGAAAAGTGATAGAATTAAGTATATTTGTAATGATACTTTCGGAGAATGGTTTCAAGACTTTTGTAGATATTAGGAGGATCTAATAGAATTTATAATTTTTCATACAATAATATTTATTGTTTTTTGATCTGTGTGTTGATGGTTGAGGATTTTTTAAAATAATGTTAGACTCCTTTTATATAGGATGAGATAGAAATAATGTCACTTAATGGACTATATTGTTTGTATTATAAGACTTTCCAAATTAAAATGGTTTGGAATCTTATAACAATTGAACATATTTTATAATAACATTATCATAATAAATTATGATAACTATAAAAGATTTATATTGGTGATTACATCTTCTTACATGTGTATACTTGTTAAGTGAACTTTCATCTTTGTAATGAAGGAATGATAGTACCACTTTATGTGATTTATTTTCAGATTTTGGGAGAAGTAAGGAAATAGATTATTGATTATTGTCAACACAATATAGTGATTAATGAATTCATTCATATTTTACAATTTAATAATTACCAATTAGATCCATATCATATAATGTATTTGAACTTAGTAGGATTGGAATAGAAAACTATATATATAGAGAGTCTATTATAAAACAAGTACTAATGAGAAAATATTCAAATGGGTTAGAGCATTCCATTAATGTGAATATTATAGAAACATAAGTTGAGTTAAGAAGAGATGTCATAAATATAGAATCCCATTAATAAATAATTTCCAAAAAAATCTATAAAGATATTGATCAATAAATTTTAGTCGAAAAAATCTTCTCATTGGTTGAACTATAACAACTATACTCAGGTATGTGATTCATATTTTGTGTTTTGGGTGTTTTCAAGTTGAAATTACAATTTAGGCGGAATTTTTTATTTTAATAATTATTATAGAGTAATTTATAAACAACACATGGCCTAGAAATATGGGAAATATATCATACATGTTTTTTATCATAATTAATAAACCATGCACAAATCCATGTGGTAATTTTAAAATTGGGTAATATATTAAGTAAAATTCGTGAATGGCTTATAAACCATATATCAACTCATGTTAATGGATTTTATATACATGTATTCAAATTCAATGACCCAATATCTTACATTTCATCCTATTATTCTCCCTAAAATATCTTCAGTTGTTTATTGGGTTACATTTGGGCATTTTGGAGACCATTCTCTCTAAATAAGCTATGTGTTTTTAATGCTAATTGGATTATTTTGTACCAAATATATTGTAGGGAAATATTGTATATGCTTTTATAGTTTTTTCCATTATCAATTAAAGATAAAAAATTATATAATTTGGATCGATAAGATCATGTATTCTATTTCACAATGATGATTCATTTTTGTAGGAGTTGAAAGATCGACATTCTTAGTGATATAATCAATTTAAACTACTATGGGTTCTGGGAGGGAAAATATTGATACATTTCATTTATATGTATCTATATTTTGGTTAATATATTTAATTATTGTTATATATTAAAATCATTATTTGATTATAATAAATGATTTCTTATCAATGATATGCTATAAATTTTGGAAACAATGATTTTGGGAAAAGTGAATTTTTCAAAATATAATTAGAAATTTATAGAATCTTCCCATTTTTAAATCTAAATTATTTTTTTCATTAATTATTTTAATTGATGTGTGTGGTCTTATGGGAAACAATTGATATAATTGAATCCATTGTGGAACCTACGTATTTGTGTTATGATGGGTGACTGATAAATTTGTATTCATATGATAAACATAAAAATAAGTTATTATGTGGTTTATAAATTACGTTGCATGAGTAATGATGCATTCTATATATAATTTGATAACTGGCCAATGGGTTATCATGGTTGTTTAAATAATACATATTACCTAACACATGCATGTTTTTAGTGAATTCTTTTAACAATGTGATATTATTATTTTCAAAATAATCATTTTTATGAAAAACATGCTTCCAGGGGAAAATCAATTTATATATAAAGATATAAAATTGAGATCATTGAAAAAAATTTCAAGATTGGAGATGAAGGGTTTGATTTTGGTTTCGGTTATATGAATTTTTTTGAATAATTTTTTTGATTCCATTTTTTGTAATAATATTATTTTTTAATTTTTCATTCTCTTGGTTAATTTAGATTTCATTGGATGTTTTTTATGAACATAGTATTGAATTTATATAATTAATTATTTACAAAAATAGGATGCAGTAATTTAGTAATTACAAATAATTTTTTTATTCACTCTATACAAGTACACATGATTTTGCATATATAATTATTTCATCATGGTGAATAGAAAGAGAAAATTTCCTTATGTGTTACGAAAGATACAAAGATCCTTTTATATAGATTTCAGATGATATTTTGTCATCATGTTTATGTAAAGGCTAGTGAAACATTTAATTTCTTTTGGTTTTTATTTTAATGTAAATTTTGGTTGTTTCTACTTGGGTTTTTTCTCAAATTGTTATTTACTTCATATTTTTTATTTAAAATATAATTTAAAAATTGTAAAACATTTTTCAGTGACATGATTATTGAGCTTTTGTATATATAGGAATTTTATTTCTAAAATGGTTGGTCATATCCCTTAATATTTATTATCAACCCTTGGTTATTAGGTTATATGATTAACTATAAGTAGATGCCCTTTCTTAAGTATAGTGATTTATGAATTAATTTTATGATATTATGATAGGTTTATATTCTATACTAAAGTATAATATTAAGAATAATCCCTACTAATCAAGGAATTATCCACCTCGACCTCTTTTTTAGGATTTAAATTAATAGAAAATATCAAATTCTTTAAACATATCATGGAATAACCTATGCCTTTTATTTAAATATTTTTATGTGGTCATATATTTTTAAAAAATATATAGAAAAAATATACAATAGGATTTTCAATTGTGAGTTAATGATTCAATGATTCATTGGAAAATATAACGAACATAAGTTCAAAATCATGAGTAACGTAATTATTCCCATTAATATTAATTTATGTCAATTAATAAATTATTAACATCTTATTTTTACCTATTCACATATAGTACCTTTATTTGATGCATCAAAAGTGATGATAAAACCATTTAATATAAATTGTATTATTAGACTAGTTCACTAACAAACCACTTGTTTACTTCTATGAATATTTACTTTCAATCATAGTTCTATTCTAATATAACTGAAATTCATTCTAACATTGTTAGTGAATTGATAAATATGGAAAATTTTAAATAAATGTTAATAATATCTATAACATTTAAGTAAAATATGGATTTCTATCACATTTTTTGGTCTATACTACTCCTCAATAAACTTTTCCTTTAAAAGTTTAATGAAAAACCATTTATAATAGAAAAACCGAATAAATACCAATTAATATTATACAATGTTATACTTTTAAATCATTAAATATAAATTTATCCCCCGCGATGATTAAATAATAATCCATATGTGATATTAATGTTATTTATAATGTTTTTAATAAATTAAAATATTTTTAAGAAATACTATAAAACATTTGACAATCAACCTAGATCGCACATTCGTGTGCCAATGATATATTAACAAACGGCATAAATGGAATTATTAATACTTATAGTTTGGAAACTAGTTCTTAGATATCAACAACACACCTTTGGGAATGGTTTTTCAATATAGAAAATTCAAAAATAAGGAGTCTGAAATCTAAAATCCCAACAAGACCTTGCCATACACAAGTTATTCATTTTATTGGTTAATAAATTTTAAAATAAAGTCAATCCCAAACCTGAAATAAAGTAATTTAAATCTCATAACAAGACCATAAGATCAAAATAAAGCAACGAAAAACATTAAACACAACCATATTATGAACCAAGTATTTACATGAACCCACATAATCAAAAATATTAAAATGAAATATTTTATGGACTCTTAAATAGGATATATACATAGGGTTAACAGAATATGAGACCAAAATAAAAATAAAAAAAATATACTAGCTACCCATCTTTTTCTGATATCATGTTCTTAAAACTCCATGTCACCTCCTCCAAACCAATCCAAGATAAAATTATTAACCTTTATATTTGAGAATATCCGTCTCTTTATCTATTTCAATCAAAACAATTTCTACAGATTTAACAACACATGATTTGATGATATATTTTTCTTCCAATAAAAAATTCATTGATAGCATGAAATATACCTAATCCCAAGTCTAAATGAACTATAATATAGTATATTGTTATAACCTAGTTGTTTAATTGGTGTGTATGAATAGTAATAAATAAATTACGGTAAAATTATGCTTTACACATGTATAAAATTATATCATTGGTTATAAATTGACTATAAATGAAAATAAAACACATTTGAAATTAAAAGAGATTTTTTTCTGAAAAATTGTTTTTATACACACGATCTGTTTTTATATTAGTTGAATTCATCACTAATAGTAAATGATTTTAATTAAATTTTTATATTATATATTAAATAAAAAAATAATATTCATAAAATGTTAATTCTAAGCCATATATAAAAATATATATCCAATTTTAGGCTTAAAATATTTTTTTTAAAGATGTTTATTATCTAATATTGTGCAATTATTTCAAAGTGAATCAATTACACTTATAAAAATTTACCCTTGAAAAATAGATTCCATATTCCGAATTATGAGGATAAAATTTAGAAAATATATACGTTTATTTTTTAAAATATAAATAGTATCTATATGAAATTTTGTATCTCTATGGTAAGGGTAAAATGGGTAAAATATGGTTAAAACTTTTTTTTTAAGGATTTTAAATTTCTCTAAAACAATCATTTATACTATTTAATGAGTTTAGATATTTAATTTACATCCAATTAATGAATATATGGTCACTTTATACTATTTTGTTTATGAATATGTCCATAATATTAATTTAAGAAAACAATAATTAAAAATTTTCACTTTGTATAATTTAATATCTCTAAAATCTTTGCATAAGTATAAAGAGAGGATATGATTTGTTAAAAAAAATATGAAAAATAATTTTTTTATCACGAAAATTTATTTCTAATGTTTAATTATTATATAATTACTTTATATACATAAGAATCTGAGACACAATATTTATTCAATTTATATAATAATAAAATAAATGATTTTACAAATATTAAAAGGAATAAAATTGGTTTGATTTGTTTTTTTAAAATAAATTATTATATAATTATAACATCTTAGAAATTTGTTAAATGGTTAAATTTTATTTAAATGTGTTTATTGGGTATTTAAAAAAAATTAACATAATATTTTCTAAAATTACATTAATGATATTTTATGAAATTGATATTTTTTAAAATTATTTAAAAACCATAAATCTTCTAAAAAAGGAAAAGGTGGATAATATATGGCCCAAAATGAAACATGTAACATCCCAAGTAAATAAATAATATAAAATTTTCATATTTATTTTTATTTATAAATTAAATATTAAATTTACATTAAAGGTGATGTTATGTCAGATAGCGTACTCAACTCGCAACAATGAGTTTCTTTGAAATCATATGTTGCACACAATGTTGTGTTATACCGAAAAATAATATAATAATATTATTATTCTAAATGGTAGTTATATCCTAGATGATGTAATGGTATAAATGAACATAACAAACTAAAATATGATTATATATATATTTTAAATGTTTTTACATTTATCCAAAAGAAAATTATAGGCTTAAAATGAGAATGAATGTAATTTTAATCATAAATACTATAATATTTTTTTAAATGTCGATTTATCACCTTTTGATGGAGAAACCTCTTTCAATATAGTTTTGGTAACTTTTATATGTTTTATTTTACAAAATTAAATTATTTTTTAGAATAGGGACATCACAATTTAAATTGGGTAAAATTTTTATTTTTTTATAGGAAAATTCATTTTTTTAATGAATGGTGAAAAATATTGTATTTTAATTCAAAACTACCTTTTAATATAATTTTTTATATGCATAGATTTTCATCCTAAATGGTTTTTATTTTTAATAAGATTATATTTTTTACCATTTAATCTAATATTGGTCATTGGAAGTAATTTCCCTTTGAAATTGGTCATATACAAGTTTGAATCTTTGGATAATTATTATTTCTTAAAAACATGTTTTTTTGTATTATCAACGAGAATTCATTTAAAATTAACTAATTCAACTTCTATGTTCTAAATTTGGTAAAATACAAATCGTTTTTTAGTTTGGAATATAAAATATAAATTAGGCTAAATATTTTGGATTTTTCTGAAAACCTTCAATTTTTGATGAATAGTTAAAACACTCCATGGTAGTTAAAAACTGATTTTTTCGTATAAATGAAATTTTACCAATTTTGTGAATTGAACCTTGAATATCTAAAATACATGGTCTTTATCATTTTGTTAAAATCATTTCAATAGGAATAAAATATTTTTTCAGGAATTGTAACTTTTGACATTTATTTAATGTGGTTAAAGGTAAATAGGGAAATTCAATTTAAAAATAATATTTTTATAAAATTAAATTTCCATAACATGTGACCTAATAATAATAGTTGATACATCTCCAATAATGAACATCCTTGGGTCAATTTGGGGAAAAAATAGAGCCACCTATGAGTGATACTGACAATTTATTTTTATTAATTTAATGTAATGAAAAAAATTAATCAAAAATATATATTTCAGTATATCAATTTTTACATAGTGTTATATAATTTATCGCTTTTACTATTAATAATAATTTTAAAGATTATACGATTTAACAAATCATGGTATTTGGTTTATAATTTTTAGCCATCATGTAAATAAAATAATTTATGAAGCAGTAATGACGCAGTTTTTACATCATTAATGAATGATTTGAATAAATAATTTTATAAAATTTAAAAAAATATCAAAATCCACTATAATTCATATTGGATGATTTTATTTCAAACATGAATAATTGTATTTTCGCATTCATTGAGTTTTCAACATTTAAAAACCAAAAATAAATATATAATAAAATTACATTTTAAAACAATATTAAAGAGCCCCTCCTCCTCATTATAAAAAACCATCACCTATAACCCATTTATCACACCTATAAAGCCCCTTGGCTCATCCAAAATCAACCTAATTAAGCTCCCAACATCCCTATCTTACATTTAGGAGCCTTACCTTAGGCAAAAGGAACTTCATGAATTCCTTTTGCTTCAAACCAAAATGAGTTACCCGATTTAAAGGTAACATCTTCTCTTAAATTGTTTTCTATTATTTTTATTATCCAACCCCATAAAATAATTTTTAAGCATTATTTAATAAAAAACTAGAATCATAAATATACTAGGTTGTTACTATGAAAATTATTCAAAATAAACATACATGCACCTCCATCTAAACGGTAAAGAACATAATTTTTTTGTGGATGTCGAACTACCGCCTCACGAAACGATGATTGTTAAATTATCTTATACTGCATCTCATGGTGGCCATTTTGATTGAAATATATTATTATATGTTATTTGTATTATATTTATATTGTTTCTATGCATCATTATTTTCTATTTATATCATACCTTTCATGTTTCTATAATTGGTAGATGTGACAATTTGTTTTGAGAAAGAGCTGACTGCCACCCCCTCAAAGTGATATGACACGATCACGCCATACATTGAATATATAAAGGATGGAGATAATTAAATTATATATAATATTACACTATAATTATAATATAATTATTTATAATTATATTTTAATTCTGTTAAATATAAAATATAAATTAAAGTAGCGATCATTTATATGTACCGCTTACTATCTCCCTGAACGGTGAATATCATTTCTTATCTCATAATGTTATGTACTATTATAAATAAATATATTTATTTGATATATACAATATATATGATATCTTAATCATCAATATTATTCTGTATATAATGAAATTTTGGACACATGAACAATTTGTAACTATAACATATTTATTTTCGACTCACGTTCCGAATAACGACAAAATGTCTAATATGAACTCAACTAGTTAACTAATCATTATAGTAAAATTAAAAGTTATAAAAAATTTATAATAAACTTGAAAAATATTCTTATGAAATTATAAATTAAATTAAATTTATTATTCATGATGATTAAAGAAGAAACGAGTAATGTTGGACAGGAGGTAAGGGGTTTCTTATCTCACCTTTAATTTTGTGATATTTCCAATGTTCACAAATTATTTATTGAATGTGGTGTATTTTGTACTGAAATTTGAAATATATTCTCATGATTATCCTTAAAATCATGGTATTCTATTTTTCAGTTAGTGGTTATTAACTTTTGGACATACAAATTGACTAATTAAAACGTGGTTAGGGGTTTGCATCTCACATTATATTCAAGTGAGATTCATGCTATATTGCCACTTTTGCCTTTTGTGTTTTGTATGTACTTACCATGATTTTATTCATTGTGTAATGTACATTAATTTATGGGTAATTAAATTTCCATATTATGATCCTTCTTTCATGTGATTAATGTTTCATTAGTTACCAAATCGGTGTGGGAACTATTCACCCTCCTCTTTTTAAAAGACTTCTTTTTGTTATGTCTTTTAATTAACATCTTCAAATGTTGGTATATGTTCTTCTATAACCATAATTACCTATGATTGTTTCACACATAATATCCACTAATATTGTGTTTATTATTATTTGTCACATATAATTATTTAATTTATTTATCCTTAATCTATATATACCATCATTATAAGGGATTCTATCTCAATATACATTCCCATGAGAATTCATTATTGTTACCGGCCAATTAAATTTTATATGGGATATATAAAACCATTTGAAATGTTATATCACGAATATCCTTATTATAATAATATTATAAAGTTTTGATTAAATTTAATTCCTCAATTATTTGTATCCAAGCATATCACATTTTCATAAAAACCTCTTAACTAAAATATTATTTTAAATATTTATTGTTTTAAATATTTCTCATTAATTTCCATGCATTCAATTTTTTTTAAGAATTTATTTATATGGATATTAATGTTTTAAAATATTAACAAATTTAATTTTTTCAGTGGGCTATTGGACACATTGATTCAGAAATAACATTATTAAATTTTTTAAATGGTTTTGAAAATGGTTTGATTAAGAATTGATTATGTCAATACCTTGAAATGATTTATTATAATTTAAACGTGGAAATGTTATTAGTGAAAAGTTTATATTTGAAATATTTTTTGTGTTATGATTTTAAAATGGTACTTTTACATTTGATGAGTGGTTACATGATAAACCAAATGACAGATGAGGTCATGATAAAACATGACGGGTGGTTACATTATAACATCCAATGCCTTAGGTCAGGAAGTCAGTCGTATGTATATTCCCTTTAGTGATATATGTGGAAGTCAACCGTAAGGTTATTCCGTTTATGTATTTTTATGTCCCATGTTACATATATATGTTAGGTGTTCTTTCTATGGGATTTATGGTAATATTTATGTTACAAAATGGTATGAAATGATATTTTATTCATCAAAGACTGTTTACTAGTTTATAATGGTTGATAGAATTAATTATGATAAAGTATTCAAGATTTACATATTGTTTTGAAAATATAATTGTTTTTCTTCTTTTCATATCCTATACTGATATATTTATACTCATCCCATGTTTGGAATTCTTTTACATAGGACTTAAAGATAAATAGGGTCAACGATGGTATCAAATAAAATTCATGCTATCTAAAATATGGAACTAGAAATGTTTTTTAGAGTTTTTATTTTAAAAAAACTGTATACAGAGTAGAATATTATACTTTGAAATATTTGAGATGTAATGTAATAAGTTATTGCCTAATTATCATAAACTCTAAACCCAAAAAAGATCCTCAATGTGAATTCTTGATTTAACTCAAGATTAATTAATGTTTATTGTTGGGTCATTATAGTTGGTATCAAAGGCCGATTTAGAAAACATTATAGATTATGTGTTTTCATTAAATACATGGTTAGTTCCTTTTTCTATTATTTTTGTTAAATCCTTGTTTTATAACTTTTTTAGATCATGTTAACTATGTTAAAAATGGATGGAAGAGGATCTCAAATGGAATTCCTATCTCTTCTTGATGATATGCTTTCAATAATTGATAAAATGTAATGTTAAGATGATTATGAAACTTATTCTAGCACACAAATCACTTTAAATAAGTTGTTTGATATATTAAACACATCCCTTATACCTCAATATAATCATGGATCATTTGTAGTATTTAATCAAATTATATTTTCTCGATATTCTCATATTTTCAAGAAAGGTAAATATTATCAAGTAATTTTCAAATATTTTAACATATCACATGATTTTGAATAATATTTTGATTTTGAAAACTGAACTGAATAAGGAGACCCTTGCAAAACCAATTTATATTTTATTTTAAAAAATATTATCTTAGCACATACTTATGGTATTTTAAAAGGACCATTTATTGAATAATTCAACTCAAAATCGGTCCGACAGTTTTATTGAAAGAATGTTTTATCAGATGTATTGAAACTGTATGTTATAAATGAATTTATTCCAAAACTATTTTCCTCTGATCACCCATATGTCCCATGTTGTATGAGGTATATTTGGATGAATGATGCAGATGATTTTGAGGGATCTCCAAATATTTGCTGCAAAGCATGGACCTTCTTCCTACATGAACTACATGACAATGAAACCATGTGGACCCCATGATCAATGTATTATTTTATTTCTATTTTGAATAGTTTTATGTTACAATATGAAGGAAAAAATGGAAATATATATAATACTTCATGAATTAAGATGTTGAGGTCATTATGAGTTTGGATGAAAATTAGAGGTATAAGCCAAAAATTGAGTTTCAGTCATGTTAGGGTTATTTTTGAGTTTTATGAAAAGGAAAATCATATAATGGGTGACAACCCATCATGTCTTTCTAGGCCATGAGAATTGAACAAATAACTGAAGGGTGACAAAGGTAAATTGCATACCACTGATCTGTGTGATGTCTCTAGTTAGTATGAATTGTTCATTTTAGTAAAATGATTTAATGGATCAAGAATATGTTTAGTTAGGGAAATTATATTTTTTCAAATTTATACACTTAGTATGGGAAAATTATTTGAGGATTAAGTGATACAGTTTATTTTGGAAGACATTCTCTCTTTTAGAGAACATTATATACTTAAGGAAAATACAATACAATGGGATCTCATTTGTGGAGTAATGGTTGAAATTTTATGTATTTATTGTTGACATATGTTTACTTAGGTTATCTATGGAAATTAACAACCTATCATAGAGAATATGTGATTAGGTATGAAGTGCATTGTGTTGCATTTGTTGTCAATGAGGTATGTTGTTGTCAAGGAATGAATGGATGGATGTCAAGGAGGATCAATATGTGAATGAAAAAGGATGTGATGGTGTTGGTGATGAATGGAGAGTGGCCATGGTACTAAGATGCATGTCACTTAGGAGATTCACTAAGTGACATAGGAGATGTGGTTGAAACATTCTCCATGAAAATATGACAATTGTTGAGCTTCTCTTTAAGTTCCAAGAACTTGTATCACCTAGATACAATGTCACAATAATGATAGAAGACCATGCATTGTATTGACAATGCATGAGGAGATGAAAGGAGATCCATCCACAATCACTGAGTGGATGAAGTGGATTAATGAAGTCCATGCACTATCACTAAGTGCATGTGAACATGAAGATGATCCAACTTGATCTCTGATTAGATCAATGAAGTTCATTGAAGAATTTATGTGATTAAGAGCTCGGTTGATGAAGAAAGATCCTTCAAGAATTTACCTCAGTAATGAATATTTGTTGAGAAGGAGTGAGGAATTAAAATGAAGAAGAAGATGAGAAAAAATGAGGAAGAAGGATTCAAGTGGCATTTGGCATATGGGGATACTTTGTTTTTATACAAAGTTTTTATTCCTATACATAGAAAAAAATAAGGCCACCAAGGAGGCCAGTCGAGGGTCATCACCCAAGGCACTTGTGGGACTCAAGGTCACCACGCCCATGGGGAACCCTCAAAGGCCAGGGCAGCATCCTTGAGGCAGGGGCGCACCCGTAGGACACCGCATGGGCGCCTGGGGCACGCCCGGAGGAGCGCGGCAGGGGCCGTGTATAAGCCCCCGAGGGCACGCGGTGGTGAAGCCCGCGCACCCGAGGAAGCATAGTGGGCGCCAGTAGCGCGCCCGTAGGGAGCAGAGTGGGCGTAGAGCGCGCCCGCAGGGAGAACTCGGCGCGGGGCGGCACCGAGGGGGAGAAGTTCAACTGATGTGAGGATGGGAGTGGAACTTTGAAAAACCGCGGAAAAACTGGCCGCGGCTTCGATGTGGGATGCAGAATTTTTCCGCGGAGCGAATCCCAGCCGCTCATCTGATCTCGCGGACGATCGGAGCCGCTCATCTAATCCGCCGGGCTCCCGATCTGATCCAAGCCATCAAAGGTTTTTGATCACCGCATCCAACGGCCCAGTGTCCGTCTTCAACCTCGAGCATAGCCGCTGCCACCCGTGAGCTTCCTTCAAACCAGAGACCTCCCCGAGGATAGAAATGGAGTGTCCGACCACCTCCGACCAATCTAATTGCTCCAACGAGTTCGTCTGGCCACACTGAACACGATCATGCCTAAAAATGACCATGCATGCAATGTTTGAAAGAATTCGAAGTTCGGCCGAGGCAAACCAAAGGTGCCGAGGCCACGTGTGTTCGTGGTATGAATAGACAAGTATTAAAGAGGCCATGCATTCATTCGAAAATGCATGCATGTGAAGGAGGAAAATAAAAACGAAATCTGCGATGAAACAGCGAAGGAAAACAAGATTTGGAGAAAATCTTGAAGATCCGAAATCTTCGGTGATTCGATATTTATCACGCGGATGGACTGAGGCATTCCTCTTCCTATAAAAGGAGAGTCCGAGGCCTTGGAGTGCTTTCTGAAGTTTTATTGAAAACCCGAAGTCCCGCGGAGCACTTTGTGCCTCGCGAAGCTGAAGCCCCGCACAACCCACTTGCCCGGATGTGTTCCTTTTGTGCACTCCTTGCACGAAAGAAGAAAGGGAGTCCCATGTGCGCCTTCCTTGCGCGAAATGAAGACCCGCGACCGCATCCTTGCGCACCCGTGGTTGTCACCCTCTCTGCTCGCGAATTTGCGCGACAGGAGGAAGCGCCCCACGGTTGCTCTTGCACCCTAGGCCTTGCACGGCTACCTTACACCCGAGGGCTTGCACGGTTCTTGTGCCTTGTGCATCTGCGCGACAATGGAGTAGAGGAGAGGCCGAACCAAGAACCTGCGCACCTTGAAGAGGAAGTGAAGACCGAGGCAGTGCCTGGTTTGTGTGCAAAATAAGAAGGCCACCAGAACTTGTGTGTGCAAGACAAGTGGAAGTGCCTTTGGCTAAGTGTGTGCACAAAGAAGGAATTGGTCGAGGCTTGCACAAAGAACTATAACAAGATTTGTGTGTGTGGAAAGGAGGAAGGCCATTACATACCTATGGCTTGTGTGTGAAAAATAACAAAGAGGCCGTAGCCTTGGCTGTGTGCAAGAAATGAAGTGTAGGCCACAACAAAGAAGAACTCATTCATGTGTGTGTGCAAAGTGAAGAATTTGTGTGTGCTTAACAAGTGAAGGCCGAACCTAGTGTGTGCACTAAAAGTGTATACACATAGAAGAAGTGGAAGACTCTCACACTAAAGTATAACACACATTTATGTGTGTAATCAAAAGGAATAATGTGTGTGAAGTTTGAGAAGTTGGTGTGTGCTTAATGTGTTACACCCTTTGTGGGTCTACTGCACCAAGAAGAGGAAAGGGGAAGAGCATGAATGCATGCATGCACATGCACACTTAATCAACGTCCAAATCAGTGGTGTGCATTTGAGTTGTCCAAGACATGAAGATCTTGAAGAGATTTGAGAAGTCCATGCAATCAGTTCATGAGGATGCAGAGATGCCATGCACTCAGTGCATGAAGTTGATGTGAACTGAGACTGGACCAGACTGAAGTTAAAGACATCATTTGTCTGAGTATTCAGTAGTTGGAGAGAGGCCAGGTCATCCTTAGAAGAAGGAGATAAATCCTGAGCAAGACAAGAATACCTGATCATCACAAGTGATCAGAGGTACAGAGAAAGGCCAGCAGTCTTTATCCCAGACTGCTGAAGATACTTGAAGAAGCTTAAAGTGAAGAAGAGCTACTCATGTGACTCGAGCAGCCAGGAGAAGACCCCTGTGAGACTCAGGGTGGAGGAAGTCTCCAGTGGGATTCTGGAGCAGGCCAGTGGGACTCCGGTAACACTGTGCGACGCAGTATAAAGACCCTCCTGTGGGACTCAGGAGAGATACGGTGGGAAGATGTATCGACCATTGTAATTCTAACAAGTTATAATGGGAGAATCCATGCTGGGAGAGCATGGCAAGGATGTAGGCCTTTGGTGCCGAACCTTGTAAATCCTTGTGTCCTGTGCCTTTTCATTACTGCATTATCCGGGAAAGGTTGAGAGACATAAGAAGAGTGGATCGAGGCCTTAACAAGCCATAGAGGTTTAATTGATTAAGAATCAATTAGTAAAAAGTTTTAAAGGATCACTGATTCACCCCCTCCCCCTCTCAGTGATTCAAACTGATCTGGGCACTTCAATTGGTATCAGAGGGACGGTTACCTGTAAAAGATCCAAGGGAGTCTTTATGAAGTGAAGATTTGAGGAAACGAGCGACCAGCCTCAAATGGAGATATCTTCCAAGACTCAGAAAAATAGAAAGAAGAAACAGGCCAAGAAGATGAAGAAAGCCTGTCCTAGCTGTCATGAAGTTGAAACAATGAATGATCTTCAGAGTGCACTCAAATATCTTCAGAAGACAGTTCCCATGGAAGTGGCAAAGTGTATAGCTACAGGCAGCCATGATCTTCATGAAGAAAAATCACAGTTAGAAGAAGAAGCCAATGCAATGGAAGATCAATTGGCAAAAAGGGTTTGCATAACCAACACTCTCAGAAAACTGGTGAAGGCTAAAGATGAAACTGTTTCTCTTTGCAATGAAAGATATGAAGACACTGCTGAAGAATTGCAAAGAAGCCTTTCTGAGAATGATTTCTTTAAAATAATGGTCAGAGATGTTTTCCATGCACTGGAAAAGAGGCACAAAGTGTCAATGAATGTCAGAGATGCTCAAATCAAAGAAATAGTCAAATTGGTGAAGGAGCTGGACAATTCATTGCAAGAAGTAAAGAAGGTGCATGAAGACCAGATGAAACAACTGGTGTAGAATTGGGAAGGAAAGCTAAGAACTGTTGAGGATGAGAAGAACTCCCTCAACATGAAATACTTAGAATTAAAGGTGATATTGAACAATCAGCAATCATCCAAAGCCAAAGCCTCCCAGTCAGCTGAAAGAAGAAATGTTGCTACTCAAGTGAGCTTTGAGAAGGATGATTCTAAAAGAAAGACATCCTCTAATAAAAGGGCAACAAATTCTAAAAAGAAGGTACCATCCATCCCATCTTGTACTGATGCTTCTAATTGTGTTTCCACAAAAAGTGCAGGATGGAAAAATAATTCCAAACAAGTATGGATGAAGAAAATGAAGAAGAAGAGCTCTCCTGAAACAACACAGCAAGTCAAGAAAAGTACCCAACAATCAGAAGGACTGAAGAGGTCAAGATTTGTGGGTCAGTGTTGGTGTTGTAATAAGTATGGGCACTCTGCAAAGGATTGTTTTTACAATCCACTAAATGTCAAAGCACAAAGGAAGCTCATGCCAAGGGGGAGCAAGCCAGAAGGAAATAAGCAACATCCACAGGTCCAGAGACATCTGTTTACTGCTAACAGATTTGGATTGCTTGACAACATCTGGGATGGCTGAAAAAGTGGTCAAAAGAATGATACATGTCAATCTCCAACTGTATCCAAAGCTGGAATGAAGAGAAGATCACTGAACCTGGCTAAAAGAGATTCCTTGGGAAGCAAGCAGAAGAAAGTGGAAGATGCTCCCAAGAAAAGTTTGAAGAATGAAGAGAAGTCCTTGGAATTGAAATCCAAGAAGGGTGATGCATCCAGAAGGACCACCAAGAAAATATGCTTCTACTGTGGGAAGAAAGGACATATCATGGATCTTTGTAAAGAAGCCATGAAATTAAATAGAAGCATATTGGACTCAAAAAGACAATAAATCCAGAAGAAGAAAAAGGGATTGATTGAAAACAAGTTTCCTAAGAAAGGTAGCTTGACATCATCTAAGGAACCATGTGGAACTTCCAGAACTGGGGCCACTCTTCCAAATGATTTACTTGTCATATGGCCACATCAGTTGCAACTTTCCAGAGAACTACAAAGAGTTTAAGATGAAGCTCTGGCAATTGCTAAAGCAAAAGGGAAGAAGAAGGTTTCACATGAAGATGTTTTGAGAACCACACCAGCACAAACATCAATGAAGATCAAACGTGCAAGTGTGAAGAATGGTGAAAATGGGACATCTCGGTTGAGAGAATCTTCTCAACCTTGTTGTTCACATTGATGAACCAAGGATGTTCCATCTTATTCCCTTATACTCTTGGTATATACATGTGCTAACATTGCAGGGAATTGAAGATGATGATCATTCTTATCTGGAGGATGGTTTGGACAGAACGGAGTGCACCCCTTGAGGGGGAGCAAATCTGAAGAAGATGATGTTCTGAGATTAATATCATCTTAAAACAAATGAATGAAAGGAGGAGCTTTATCTTTGCACCTGAACATTCTAATGTGTTTTGTGAAGTATGTGCAGGATTCAGCAATTCATTGAATATCTGAAAAAATTCAACCCCTAAGCATGATCTCACATGTATTGTGAATGTTGGACAGCATTGATTACCTTGGTTACATCACTCTTGTTTTCTACATCGGGTTAGCCCAAGTAGACTTAGAGTTGATTTACTAAAGGTTCTTTGCTAAAGAGAACATGTGACATCATCCCTCTCTCAGTGTTTTTCAAGAAAATACTTTTCAAAGGGGGGAAGAGATTTTTGAAAGAGAACCACACCACACCTTTGTATTTGGTTTCCAATAAGGGGGAGAAATATTGGCACACATATTGACCCATTTATATGTGATAAAGAAGTGTATTGACAACAAATACAAAGGGGGAGATTGAAGTGCACTGTGTTGCATTTGTTGTCAATGAGGTATGTTGTTGTCAAGGAATGAATGGATGGATGTCAAGGAGGTTCAATATGTGAATGACAAAGGATGTGATGGTGTTGGTGATGAATGGAGAGTGGCCATGGTACTAAGATGCATGTCACTTAGGAGATTCACTAAGTGACATAGGAGATGTGGTTGAAACATTCTCCATGAAAATCTGACGATTGTTGAGCTTCTCTTTAAGTTCCAAGAACTTGTATCACCTAGATACAATGTCACAACAATGATAGAAGACCATGAATTGTATTGACAATGCATGAGGAGATGAATGGAGATCCATCCACAATCACTGAGTGGATGAAGTGGATTAATGAAGTCCATGCACTATCACTAAGTGCATGTGAACATGAAGATGATCCAACTTGATCTCTGATTAGATCAATGAAGTTCATTGAAGAATTTATGTGATTAAGAGATCGGTTGATGAAGAAAGAACCTTCAAGAATTTACCTCATAAGTAATGAATAATTGTTGAGAAGGAGTGAGGAATTCAAATGAAGAAGAAGATGAGAAAAAATGAGGAAGAAGGCTTCAAGTGGCATTTGGCATATGGGGATACTTTGTTTTTATACAAAGTCTTTATTCCTATACTTAGCAAAAAATAAGGCCACCAAGGAGGCCAGTCGAGGGTGATCACCCAAGGCACTTGTGGGACTCATGGTCACCACGCCCATGGGGAACCCTCAAAGGCCAGGGCAGCATCCTTGAGGCAGGGGCGCACCCGTAGGACACCGCATGGGCGCCTGGGGCACGCCCGGAGGAGCGCGGCAGGGGCCGTGTATAAGCCCCCGAGGGCACACGGTGGTGAAGCCCGCACACCCGAGGAAGCATAGTGGGCGCCAGTAGCGCGCCCGCAGGGAGCAGAGTGGGCGCAGAGCGCGCCCGCAGGGAGAACTCGGCGCGGGGCGGCACCGAGACGAGAGAAGTTCAACTGAAGTGAGGATGGGAGCGGAACTTTGATAAACCGCGGAAAAACTGGCCGCGGCTTCGATGTGGGATGCGGAATTTTTCCGCGGAGCGAATCCCAGCCGCTCATCTGATCTCGCGGACGATCGGCGCCACTCATCTAATCTGCCGCGCTCCCGATCTGATCCAAGCCATTGAAGGTTTTTGATCACCGCATCCAACGGCCCAGCGTCCGTCTTCAAACTCGAGCATAGCCGCTGCCACCCGCGAGCTTCCTTCGAACCAGAGACCTCCCCGAGGATAGAAATGGAGTGTCCGACCACCTCCAGCCAATCTAATTGCTCCAACGAGTTCGTCTGGCCACACTGAACACGATCATGCCTAAAAATGACCATGCATGCAATGTTTGAAATAATTCGAAGTTCGGCCGAGGCAAACCAAAGGTGCCGAGGACACGTGTGTTTGTGGAATGCATAGACAAGTATTAAAGAGGCCATGAATTCGTTTGAAAATGCATGCACGTGAAGGAGGAAAATAAAAAGGAAATATGCGATGAAACAGCGAAGGAAAACAATATTTGGAGAAAATCATGAAGATCCGAAATCTTCGCTGATTCGAGATTTATCACGCGGATGGACTGAGGCATTCCTCCTCCTATAAAAGGAGAGCCCGAGGCCTTGGAGTGCTTTCTGAAGTTTTATTGAAAACCCGAAGTCCCGCGGAGCACTTTGTGCCTCGCGAAGCTGAAGCCCCGCGCAACCCACTTGCGCGGCTGTGTTCCTTTTGTGCACTCCTTGCACGAAAGAAGAAAGGGAGTCCCATGTGCGCCTTCCTTGCACGACAAGAAGACCCGCGACCACATCCTTGCGCGCCCGTGGTTGTCAACCTCTCTGCTCGCGAATTTGCGCGACAGGAGGAAGCACCCCGCGGTTGCTCTTGCACCCTAGGCCTTGCACGCTAACTTGCACCCGAGGGCTTGCACGGTTCTTGTGCCTTGTGCATCTGTGCGACAATAGAGTAGAGGAGAGGCCGAACCAAGCACCTGCGCGCCTTGAAGAGGAAGTGAAGACCGAGGCAGTGCCTGGTGTGTGTGCAAAATAAGAAGGCCACCACAACTTGTGTGTGCAAGACAAGTGGAAGTGCCTTTGGCTAAGTGTGTGCACAAAGAAGGAATTGGCCGAGGCTTGCACAAAGAACTACACAATGATTTGTGTGTGTGAAAAGGAGGAAGGCCATTACATACCTATGGCTTGTGTGTGCAAAATAACAAAGAGGTCGTAGCCTTGGGTGTGTGCAAGAAATGAAGTGTAGGCCACAACAAAGAAGAACTCATTCAAGTGTGTGTGCAAAGTGAAGAATTTGTGTGTGCTTAACAAGTGAAGGCCGAACCTAGTGTGTGCACTAAAAGTGTATACACTTAGAAGAAGTGGAAGACTCTCACACTAAAGTATAACACACATTTATGTGTGTAATCAAAAGGAATAAAGTGTGTGAAGTTTGAGAAGTTGGTGTGTGCTTAAAGTGTTACACCCTTTGTGGGTCTACTGAACCAAGAAGAGGAAAGGGGAAGTGCATGCATGCATGCATGCACATGCGCACGTAATCAAAGTCCAAATCAGTGGTGTGCATTTGAGTTGTCCAAGACTTGAAGATCTTGAAGAGATTTGAGAAGGACATGCAATCAGTGCATGAGGATGCAGAGATGCCATGCACTCAGTGCATGAAGTTGATGTGAACTGAGACTGGACTAGACTGAAGTTAAAGACATCATTTGTCTGAGTATTCAGTAGTTGGAGAGAGGCCAGGTCATCCTTAGAAGAAGGAGATAAATCCTGAGCAAGACGAGAAGACATGATCATCACAAGTGATCAGAGGTACAGAGCAAGGCCAGCAGTCTTTATCCCAGACTGCTGAAGATACTTGAAGAAGCTTAAAGTGAAGAAGAGCTACTCGTGTGACTCGAGCAGCCAGGAGAAGACCCCTATGAGACTCAGGGTGGAGGAAGTCTCCAGTGGGATTCTGGAGCAGGCCAGTGGGACTCTGGTAACACTGTGGGACGCAGTATAAAGACCCTCCTGTGGGACTCAGGAGAGATACGGTGGGAAGCTGTATCGACCATTGTAATTCTAACATGTTATAATGGGAGAATCTATGCTGGGAGAGCATGGCAAGGATGTAGGCCTTTGGTGCTGAACCTTGTAAATCCATGTGTCCTGTGCCTTTTCATTACTGCATTATCCGGGAAAGGTTGAGAGACATAAGAAGAGTGGATCGAGGCCTTAACAATCCATAGAGGTTTAATTGATTAATAATCAATTAGTAAAAAGTTTTAAAGGATCACTGATTCACCCCCTCCCCCTCTCAGTGATTCACACTGATCTGGGCACTTCAAGGTAAAGTGTTCTTCAGTATGAGACATTAATTGTAGTTGATGTTTTTGGAGATAAATGATTGTGGAAGACTATGTGATTAAATACTTATGGGTTTTGGGATTCAGTATTAGTTTGAATTATTTTGGATAATTTTATGGACAATTCAATATTTAATGGTCTTTCATGAACATTGGGTTATTTCTATTGAATTTTTGAGTTTAATAGTAGTATTTATTTTTATAATAGATTATACTTTTGAGGATTATTTTATCTTGTACTAACCATTTTGGTTTTGTTTAATATCAAATGACATGGGAAATATATAGTTCATCTTTTTTTGATTATGTGATTCTATAAAAGGTGTTTATAGTTCTTTTAATGTGAACAAGTCATCTTGAAAACTAATTGTTTAAAGAAAAGTTCAGTTTGTTGTATAAGTATAGTAATGGATGAATGCATACATGAAAAGTAAGTATTTAACCTTATTTTCTAATTCATGCTCTTAAATAAATACCTATACAATATGAAAATGAACTTAAAACCAAAAAAAAATCCATTTACATGTTTTACTGGGGAATCAAATACTATTTAACCCATTACAAGTTTGTGATTTTCTAGTGGTTATCTTTCTTCTAATCATGTTTTCAATCACTCTCCATTAGAAAATGTCAGATTTTTTCTCCTATATATGCAAAATTTAATGGAATCCTACTATTTTTTGTGTTCTGTGTCCTTTTTTATTTTATTTCTTTCTATAACAGTGATTGTTTTGTTGACTCATTTTCATTGTGGACTTTAAAGAATGTTTCTAAGCACAATTTTAAAATTGGGTGGATGCAATTCCCAAAAGGTGGTAAGGATATAACATCAAAACTAAATAAAAAATATGAAATTTTCATATTTATTAATATTTTTAAATTAAAAATTAATTTTACATTAATTTGTATGATATGTCTAATAGAGTAATCAATTCATAACAACAGATTTCTTTGAAATCTTATGTTTCACACAACGTTGAGTTATAACAAAAAATAATATAATACTATTATTAGTATAAATGGAAGTTAAATCCTAGACATTTTATTTGTGGGAATGAATAGAAATAAATAAAATATGATTATATATATTTGTTAAATGTTTTTACATTTATAAAATAAAATATAGTTGATTGAAGTGTGAATGAATCTAATTTTAAGTATAAATACTCTCATATTCTTTAAAAGGTTGTTTTACATCCTTTTGACAGAGAACCCTATTTAAATCTAGTTTTGGTCAATTTTATATGTTATATATGACGAAATAAAATTCATCTTTAGAATAGATGAATCAATATTTTCTTTGGGTAAAATATTTCTAGTTTTCTGATAAAATTCATTTTTAATGAATAGTTAAAATAATGTATTTTAATTAAAAACCGCCTTTTAATCAAATTTATCTATATGGTTAGATTAACTTTTTAAATGTGTTTAAAGTGTAACCTGATTAAATTTATTCCAATTAATTCAATTTTGGTCATTGGAAGTAATTTCACTTTGAAATTAGTCATAAACAAGTGTTAGTCTTTTGAAAGTTATTATTTCTAGAAAACAAAATTTTTGTTTTGACAATGGGAAATAATTTTTAATAATTAATGAAAATTTTAATTTTGAAGTTGTTAAAATAGACATATTTTTTGAATTTTTAATATCAAATATAGATTAGGCTAAATTTTTTGTATTTTTCAAAAAACCATCATTTTTTGATAAATAGTGAAAACAATTAGTGGTAGTTAAAAAACTGAGTTTTTCATATAAATGAAATTTTACCTCTTCTATGAATTGATTTTCAAAAATTTGGAATGCATGTTTTTTATTAGTGAGTAAAATGTGGTTCAATAAGATCAATTTTTTGTGAATAGTAAATTTTGACTTTTATTTACAACGGTATAAGGTAAAAAAAGGTAATTCATGGAAAATATATTATTTTAATAATATTACATTACCTTAACATGTGTTTTAATTATGTTGGTTGATAAATTTCTGACTATGTATATCTTTTGGAAGGTTTTGGGACCTCATTGAGTCACTTAAGAGTTATAATGATAGTTTATATTAATTAATTTAATGTAAATACAAAGATGACAAAAACATATATCTTTGTGAAAATCAATTTTTATATGGAGTTATATAAGTTATCTCTTCGACTATAAATATTACATTTAAATATAAAAATATTTACTACATAATTGATTTTTTTTATTTTTAGACATAAAATAAATAAAATTACTTATGACACAATAATTATGTAGTTTGTAGCTCGTAAATGAATGATTTAAATAAATAAGATTAAAAAAACCAAAATAATAGCCCAAACCTATCCATTTATAATGGGATGATTTTATTTAGAACATAAGACATATTATGATAGACTTTATTGAGTTTTGGACCTTTAGAAACCAAAAATAATAAAATAATAAAATAACTTTTTCAAACTTTCCTAAAGAGACCCTCCTCACCCTTATAAAAAGACATCACCTCTAACCCATTTCTCACACCTATCAATCCCATTTTCTCATCCAACCTCTGACCAATTAAGCTATTTTAATCCATATATTCCACCTAGAATTCATTATTTATAAATAAGTCACTTCAAGAAATCCTTTTGGTTTAGACCAAATGGAGTTACCCGATTAAAAGTTAATGTTTTCTCTTAAGTTATTTTCAATTATTTTACTTCTCCAACCCCCTAAACTATTTTTATAGATTTCATTTATTACAAAATTGGTATATTAAATATACTAGGATTTTTTATGATATTTATTAAAACTACACTTACAAAAACATCCATCTAATAGGTAAATAACATACTGTTTCTGTGGACGATGAACTACCGCATCACAAAATGATGATTGTTCAATTATCTCCCACCACCTCCCATGGTGGCCATTATTATGGAACATTAGTTATATGTGATATATATTATATTTATATTTTTTCTATTCTTCTAAATTTCCCCTATATATCATACATTTACGCTTTCCATAATGGGTAAACGCAATAATTTTATTTGAGGAAGTGCAGACTACCACCCCCTCAACGCGATATGACACGTTCATGTCATACGTAGAATGTATAAAGGCTGGATATAATTAAATTATATATTATATTATACTGTAATTATAATATAATTATTTATCATTACATTTTCTTTCCATTAAAAATGAAATATAAATGAAAGTTGTGTTCAGGCGTATATAAATCTTATCCTCTCCATGAATGCCGCATTTCAATTATTATCTCTAAATTTTATGTACTGTTATAAATAAATATATATATTGTATATATATTATATAAATGATATCTAAATCACGAATATTATTTTGGATATAATTATATTTTGACCACATGAACAATTTTTAATTATAACAAGTTCATTTTTTACTCAAGTTCCGAACATTAATGAAATTTCCAATATGATCTTGAATAGTTAACTAATTTTTATAAGAAAGTAATAAGTGATATAAAAGGTATAATAAACATGAAAAAGTTTCCTATGAAATTATAATTTAACATATGTTTATTATTTTGGAAGAATAATGAACAAATGAGTCAATTCATACTTGAGGTAAGGGGTTTATTATCTCACATTTAATTCCATGAGATTTATATTGTTCACCACTTATTTATTGAATGTAGTGTGTTTTGTTCTAGCATTTGATATATATATTATCACTATTCTCTTCATATTCATGTTATTTTTTGGTTCATTCTGTGGTTATTAAAATTAAGTCATATAACTCGATTGATAACAACGTTGTTAGGGGATTTCATCTAACTTTTTATTCGCATGAGATCCTTTATATATTTCAATTATTTAATTTTTTTGGTGAATATACAACCAAATATTGTATTAATTATGTAATATAATTTAATTTAATGGGAATTACATTTCCATTTTATGATCCTTCTTTCATTCGGTGAATGTTTCATAAGTTCGCAAATTGGTAAAGGAACCATTATCCTTTTTTATTTAAAAGGCTTCTTTTTGTAATATATTTTAATTTAAATCTCATAATGTTGGGATATGTAATTATATATTCTTAATGATATTAATTTTATGTCCAAGTGAAGAGATACTATTTTCTCTCTCATCAAATTATTTTATGAATTTTAAAGTGACGTTGTATGCTTATCGAATTTCTGTAAGGGATATTCTTAACCAAATTTCAATTATTTGCATTGAACATCTACTTATTGATTATGTCATGACATAAATATGTGTGAATGACCTCTGATTGTATCACAATTAATAACAAATTACATTTATTTTATTTTTATTTTTCACCCATAATTTTGTAATTGATTTATCCTTAATCTAAGGACACGATCTTTATAAGGGATTTCATCTCAATTTTCATTCCCATGAGACTTCATTGTTGTTATGTGCAAACTAACATTTATATAGTGTATATACTGACCTTTGAAATATTATATCATGAATATCCTTATTCTCATGATCTTAAAATTTTTTGATTGAATTTTATTCCTCAATTATTTTTATTCAATCATATCCCATTTTCTTAATAACTACATAACTAAAATATTTTTTAAATGATATATTCTTCTAAATATTTATCATTAATTTCCATATTTTAAAAATGGTTTTAAGTACTTATTTATATTGATATTAATGTTTTAAAATGTTAATAACTTTAAAAGTTTCAAATTTGTATGGGACACTTTGATTCAAAAATATTATCATTAATGGTTTTAAATGTTTTTGAAAATGCTTTGATTAAACATTGATTATATCAATATCTTTAAATTATTTATTATAATTGAAATGTGGAATTATTATTAGTGAACTATATATATTTTAAATATTTTATGTGTTATGATTTTATAATGGTACTTGGACATTTGACGGGTAGTTACATGATAAACAAAATGACAGGTGTTTTTGGATTAACCGGGATGGGGGGTTATGTTATAACTTCAAATTCCTTGGTTATTGAAGTCTTCTATATGGATATTTTATTTAGTGGTATGTGTGGAGTTAAATTGTATAGTTATTACTTTAATGTATGTTTAGGTACAAAGTTACCTATATATATTATGTATGCATTATATGGGGTTTATGGTAATATTATGGTTACAAATGGTAAACAATGATATTTAATTCAAAGAAGAGTATTTACTAAATTATAAAGGTAAAAAGTATTACATATGATAATGTATTCATGTTTTACTTGTTTTTTTATTGAAAAACTAACAGTTTTCCTTAATTATGTATCCCTTATTGAGCATTTTCTCCTCATCCCATGTTTTAAAATGTTATTCAATAGGACTTAATGATGAATAAAGTCAATGATGGGATCATGGAAAAGCCATGCTATCTAAAATATGGAACCTGATATTTTTTTAGTGTTTTTATTTTATGAAAAAATGGATATTGAGTTGAAGTTTCTACTTTTTAATATTTGAGATGTAATGTAATAAGTTATGTCATAATTCTCTAAAACTCTAAACCTATAAATATCCTCAATGTTAATTCATGATTTAATTCAATATTATGTAATGTTTAAGGTCAGGTCCTAATATAATAACTTGTACATTTATGATCCAGTTTTCTCTATATAAGTAAAATTATAACCCTTTAATATTGAAAACGTTTTTGACGTGGTAAAGGTTAAAATTGGGTAAGGGGTTAAACCAAAATATATGGTTTAAGAGGACACCAAAACAAATCTAAATTTCAATTTTTTGATGATTTTTATTACTTAAACTATTTTTCATTTAATTAATTTCAATTTAAAATATTTTAAATTGATAATGAATTTATTATATTTTAGTACCTTATAAAATTCCCCGAGTACCCTTCTACTCACTTATAAAAGGGAACCCATTCTTTCTTTTATTTTGACATTATTGAGAAATCTAAATATAAAAAAACGTTCTATTTATCTTCAATAGTTTATTAGATGAAAATATCAGTACTTTTATTCTTAAAATACCACTCCAAAATACCTTACCAAATGATCTAAAGGAGGCCTACTGAAGAAGATCTAATAATCTTACCAAACCACATTAAAATAAATTTTTATTTTACCTCCTATAATTATATTTTATTAGTCATAAAATAATAAATTTATAATAATAAAATATATTAAATTATTTTTATGATTAGGGTATCACCATTATCCAACCTCCTTTCCATCAAATGTGATGTGAAAGTATCACTCTTGCGTTCATGTCGATAACCACTTCTATATAGAGATAAAATTTATTTCCATCACTGAATTTAATATATTGTTGTTATGGTATTTTTATTATTTGTATATAATATTTATGACATAATTATTCTTCTGAAATTATAATATCGTAGTTATCTTCTTACTTCCCAATATGTTCTAAAATGAAAATGTTGTTTGTGTGTGTGTGTGGACTACCAACTCCATTGAGTGATTTGATTCATTTAATCATTACTATAAACGTGGATGGTAATAAATATATAAATAATGAAGATATATGTTATAAGTTATATAATAATTATTCTAAATTGTGACTTATTATTTACCATTCTTTTTTCCATATTTGGAAAATTGAAATTTGTGATTAAGCATGCGTATGTATGTACTATCGTCTCCTAGAATTGGGTAATTCGTCTTTCAATGTACATCCTTACTAGAAAGATCTATATATAAAGTAATTTATATGAGATTTTTTTAATTATAATCATTATTAATATTATTTAATTATTATTAATTTATAAGGAATATAACCAAAAAACTGAAATTTTAATGAAAATAGAAATAGTTAACACCAGAAAATGAAAATTTTAATAAAAAAAGAATATAAATCGGCATTGAATATTTAAAAGTGGAGAATATGGAATATAAAAATTATGTTCTTTAATATATTATATAATTGTTATAAATTTATTTTTTATAGAAGTGGTTAAATAACCTTCAAAATAAGATGAACATCAGATAAGGGTTTTACATTACAATCTCATTGTTTAATGAGATTATTTTTGACTAAGTTTTTTATGATAAAATATTGTGATATAACTCTCAATAAACCCATGAATTTTATTATCCTTTTTTTATTTATAAATATTATATGTTTTCATATCATTTTCCTCCCATTAATTACTCAAGGGACTAAAATATTACTTTTTAAGAAAAATTGTCTTTATTTCTATCATCAATCAAAAACCATTTTTCTTCAATGTCTATGATTTATAAAAAAATTAATTATATTTTTAATATTATCATTGTATTTTTTAAATTCATTATTACCTATTTTTTATTTTTTAATAAATGGTTTAAAATGAATATTTAAATCATTTTCTGAATGAGGTACTTTTTGACCTTTTTTACCACAGTATGAAATGAATGTTTTCTTTTAACTTATATAATATGAAGAGAATTTGAAATATTAATTAACACATAATGAATTAAATATTACATTACAAGTTTCTGGGGTAATTTTTAAATAAAATTTCTTATTTAATATTTGGGAAATTTTTATATTTTTAATTTTAAATTTTAAATTTAAATATTTTTTCCAAAAGAAATATTCCAAGTGGTATTTTAAAGGCATTTTCATCTAAGATGAAATTATTTTTTTTACTTAAGGTTCCCAAGAGATATTATCAAATTATACCATCATTATTCATTCTCTATATGGTTTATGACTATAATGACAATAGGTTTAAGATAGTTGTTTCTTTTCCATGGACTATAATATGAATAAATGTTTGTAAAACCCATTACTTTTTATGCGTTATGATATGAATAATGTTTTAAGATATCTTAGAATAAATATGCATGGATTTCATTATTTAATGGGTGGGATTAGAATTATATATTCCCCCAATGAATTTGTTAAATATTGATATCTCATGAGATAAATATGACTAGAATGGAAAGTGATCCTAATTTGGTAAGTGACTCTGCCGAATGTTATTGTCTTGGGAGTAACCCTATAATAATATGATGGATTAGAGAGTGAACCCAATCAACTATATTAGATCTATAATTGTTCATTGACATCTAAAGAGATAAATTTGTATTCTTATGTGTATTCCAAAAATCTATGTCTTATGATATTGTTATCCTATTTGTCTTGTGTTCTTTTTTCCATTTTAATTCATGTCATATGAACTACTATGCATTATTTAATGACTCATGATTATAATATATGATATGTAGTGTATGGGTTTCTAATGATAATCTCATGTTATTATAACAATATTCACATGTTATTCTTAAGTGATCATTGATATCTAATTTTTTTACCCTTAATGAGTTTCTGATATCACCCATTCTTATGTTTCCTTCTCCTAAGTAATAAATAAATATATTATGTATGATATTTCTATATAGGGTGATATTATGAATATATTAATGGTAGATGATGTAAAAAACAAATGAATAAGTTATTTATGTGTCTAATTTTATGAAGATTCTAATCCTATATTGTTTTGGTGTTGATCATAATGTTATGTTATGAATATTTATCTAATAATATATTATATATATGTTTGAAAAGTATGGGTCATAATAGTTGGTATTAGAGAAAGGTTTAGTAACCATTAGAAACCATGATGAGAAGAATTTAGTGAGAACCCTCGGTATATGTCTATCTATATGATATCATTATAATGTTTCTTATGATAATTGATGACCTAGGTTAAAAATAAGGTGTCATATATTGAAGCGATGGTTTCATTATTTAGAAATATAATTCATTATCATTCTTGATTATATGGTTTCCCACTATGATTATTGTTTTTCACAGAATAATTTTTTGTTTCAGTTATGGAATGGAACCTCATGGAATCATGTTAATGCATAATGTAATAGAAAATGAAATTATTTTCTTCTTGAGAAACAAAATGTCATGGGAGTTGGATTAAAAACCCACATTTATATGCATACATAAATCTTTGAATTCCTGAATCATACCTATCATCTAAACAAAAAAAGGTGGGATCAATATTCTGTAGAATCCTTCATTAGTAAATGTCCACCATATTTTAGTGAGTCCACTAATCATTTAATTTTTAATAAATGGTTCAATATGATTGAAAATATATTTTCCATTTTCTAGTGTTTGGAACATGATTCGTTTCTAATTATTTGGAAGGAGAAGCATATCAATGGTGGACACTTATCAAAAAAACAAGGAAATAAGAATAAATTGATACCAATAAGCTGTATGATTTTAAAAGACTATTTTTAATAAGTAATTCCCTTATATTCGTTATATAAAAATTTAGAAATATTTCCTTATGAATATTAACAAGGATGGTGAATCCATAAGTACATATGAGATAAGATTTAGAAAACTTATGAGGTATGATTTTGGTATTATCATTCGACCTGAAAGTAATATTGATTGAATATTCAATATCATTTTACAAGGTCACTAAGGGAAATTATTCATAAGAGGATATAGCCGCTATGAAGAAAAAGTTTTATTTGATATCATGCTAGAAATATAGATAATTTTTAATCATCCATCTCATGGAATTTATAAAAAATAAATGGGTAATTCAATGAGAATTCTGAAAACAATAGAGAGTAGAAGATGAGATTTCATATATGCTAAAATTTTGAAAGGATCCCAAGATAAATTATATTAATGGTATTGAAAATTTTTTATATGTTTAAAGGATGGTCATTATAAAATCGAATAAAAAATTAATGGTATGAATAAGTTATATAATAATGGAGAAAAACCACCCCAGAATGCACCACCCACACTACAATATTTAAAATGTAATGAGAATGGGAATTAATATAACTAGTGATCATATATGAAGGTTAGTGACAATTATTTATGTTAGAAGCCTTTTAATAATGTATTCCAAGGAAAATATCATGAGATCACTATTAATGATGTGGATATTTATGTTGTGAAAGGTAAACATACCATCCACTATTGAACTTATAATATATTATTTGATTCTATATCTACATGTTCTTTTATATTTTAATAATTATGTAGGGTAATCACAATATCTCCTCAATGATTAGATTTTGAATTAGAAGTGAAAAAACCTAATTATATGAGGATCATATCTCAAGTATATGATTCTTATCTAATAAATGTTATGGAAATTTGATTCATTTAAACAATTATATTATACATCTATTTGAATTTGGTGTTATCTTTAGCATGGATTGTATTTCTCTATATAAACCCCACATTAATTATCAAGTAAAGGAATTCATGTCTCATATTCCAAACCAACCCTTGATTCTAAGAGTGAGATGATAAAGATGAACTTCTAATGTAAATTACAACCATTATATGGGTATTTATTCATTTTAAAAAGGGGTTTTATATCAAATGATTGGGGAGAAACTCAAAATTGACGTTATTTCTATTATATGGGAATTTTTTTTTGATATTTTTACAGAATAATTTTGTAGTCTTCCACCAAATCATGTAGTTTATTTTTCAGTAGAACTCATACCTTGTGCAACATAAATTTAAATGATTGCATATAGAATGGACTTGATTGTGTTGTGGGAATTAAAGAAACAACACCAAGACAATATTTGTAATGGATTCATTTGGGAAAGTGTATAACCATAAGGTGCACCTATTCTTTTTATTAAAAATAAAGATGAATAAATGAGACAACACATTTATTATCAAGAACTAAACATGATAAAAATCAATATTAAGTATCATATTCCACATATTAATTATTTATTCAATCAACTACGAAGATAGAAATTATTTTAAAATATTAATATTTTATCTAGATAATAATATTTGAATGGAATAATTTGGTATATGCCAAACACTAAGAGGGGGTGAATAAGTTTTTGGGACTTTTTAATCCAATTGTTACATTTTATCCCTATACCTATTAGACCTGTTATAATCTTGATTCTCTTTTTCTCTTTTTTTATTCCATGCTTGTGTAATATATAAGTAAAGATAGAACATGATATTCTAACACGTTTCACTACTCTGCAGGAGTATCTACGTCCATGTTATCATTTGGAAACAATATAATACCACACAATCAACTAAAAAATAATCCACCCAAGATAGTCCTGTTTAAGAACTTGTATGGATATTAATTTTCCCTCCCAAGGAAGTATTGAACTTGTTCATAAGTATTTGTAACACCAAAAAATATTCCACCATTTCAGACCTGTTGGATGTCACAATACTTCTTTTTTCTCCCACTCTTTGCTTGTTGCTTTATTGAGATCATGAATATAACTCTTTTTACTTCTTCGTAGAAGAAAAATTGATTGTTTTACCTTATTCTTCTTAATAGAGTAACAATAATATGAACGTGTTGTGAACTGATGAACATTGAATTTTGTTTGACCAAATTATAATCAACTAATATTAATTTGGTCACCAAATCTTCTTCACTTTTTCATTATTCTTATTTAGTTCAAAACTAAATAAACTAAGATCTATTCATCATATTAATTATAAAATCACAAACATATTATGTGATTATTAAATCAAGGAAGATCATCTCAACATAATAATAGTCATAATTAATCTACCCTGAATAATACATGATCATTAAGTGGTAATGCTCTATTCTTCTTGGACACACAATAATATAGAATTGTAAAGTAGTGTCTTGATCTACCGTTCATCTTCCATGGTGTAAATATGAGTTTAAGTGAATTTATATTCCTTCTTTAAACAATTTTTTGTGTTTTTTTTTCTCTTTTTGATGTGTACCAACTTGGTACACATGGTTTTACATGATATTTCACCATAGTACACTATCCCATATTCTCTGCAAATTACCTTTCACCAAATGACACGAGTTCTTCATATACAACCTTCCCTTATTCAAAACAACCTCTTCTTTAAAGATTAATGATTCCCCACATATTTTCTATTATCCAAGGAGCACCCATGCACTATAGATGACCTTTTCATCATGGTCCACCTTTCCTTCTACTAGATGTTTCTTCTAATATGGACTACCATATCTTCCTTGAATTTTCCCTGCTTCTGCAGACTATCTCCTCTTTGATGAACAAGTTCCTCCTTGATAGAATCTTCATCCGTGGTCAACATAATTTTTTTAAGAATTATCCCTTCAAACATCATCCATGTTGTGGAATTACACCCCATGAACTCTTCATAAGTCACAAAAATCTTCCCAAAGTGAGGATTTTTTCTAATAAAAGTTTCTCTCTTTAATTATATGATTACTGATCCTTAAATAGGAATATATAACCTCATTATCTATTAATATAATATTCCCAAATATTCTATGTGGTATAGCCTTCATTGTAAACTTCACTCCTCCCACAAACAACACTTCCCTCTGTAGTCTACAAAGTAACTTTCATTATTCACAGTGAGCAATTCCTTCTAAAAATGAATCACTGAATCTTAGCAATAAATGATAGCCATCCTGTGAACATCCATCCAGTCTTGGAATCCAAGCCTCCAGCAAATTTTTTTCCCTAAACAGTCCACATATCGTGCTTCATGGTCCACATAGTGTTGCTAAGCAGAAACCATTATTTGCTGATTTTTCCATAATCTTTCTACATACCTCCTATGTAATACATAAACCGTGCTTCATGGAAATCCTTCTATTTCCAAAATCTATCAACCAATTTTTAGGCCCAAAAATTTCACAAACACTTGGAAATTGTTCCACCATAAAAATATGCATTAGATAAACAACCCAAATTAATTTTTGATCATATATATTTTTCAATAAAAAACATTGAAGTATCATTAAATATTTAACCAACTTCTAACAGGATCCACTTCACTCCAAAACCACTTTATTTCCATCATAATGAAGCCTATATATCATGATATTTATTCTTTGATCGATCACCTTTAGCGTCATCAGATTTTCCAAGGAATGTATTGTGACTTCCATATATTAGATCACCATATTTATTTCCAACCAAAAATAATTATTATTGGTAGAACCATTACTCCCCCTTTACATAATAATTATTTCAACACAAGTTCCCCAAACTACATATGATATCTGTAAAGTACAAATTATTAAATCATTTTCATATTTTACTAGGGGGGGTTATTCAACCATGAAATGACATCAAATGTTTTAAAATGAATCCAATAAAATTCTCTTGGAATCACCTTGAGATTAAAATTCTTCAAACTATTCAATTGTTTATTGGAAAATCATTACTTAAGGACTTCATCCAAGATCCATTAACTTTGGAAGTAATTCATCATATTGACCGGAATGAGATCTTCTTATCTCATTGAACACCATTGACAACCAATAATATTAATTGACAAAAAATACAATCTATACACATAGTGTGATCTACCATACCCTCCTTTGTATTTGTTGAAAATACCTTAAATATTATTTCCAAATTAATGTGTCAATATTTGGAACAATTATCATCTCTCACTCATTTACCTTCCAATCATTCATTTCAATTTCACTCCAGCTTATTTATAGGAAATAACAATTTCATAGAAAAAAGGTTATCAGCCAATCCATAATCAACGTGTCATCCATCATTTCACACTAAGTCTACATGATCTGTTCCCAGAGTATAAAACAAGAGGATTTGATTTAGATTTCAAGGTTTCCCATTACCAATTTATCATGATACCGTATGAAATGAGAACTCGAATACATGTCTTCAAGGATTATTCACTTTTATTAAGGATGAATTTACTAAATGTAAGATGAATATTTTTTTGAATAATCAACGGAATAAATTTTCAATAACATATAGGTCAAAAAAATTGATTTGAAATAGGAAGGATGAGTGACCTAAGTGAATATCCATTCTTCTTTTATCTATGAATAATTATATAACAACCCTGCTTTTCATTACATACTTAAACATGATTTATTACCTAGAACCTTGACTGGATACAACATAGAAGATCAAGAGGTATTGTGTATTAATGGATTAGGAACATTACATTACAATATAAAACATGTAACACACCATCTTACTGAAAACATCATTTACATGAACACTACATTCCCTTGTACATAACATTGCATGGGATTACTGGAGGAAATGTATAAGAAAGGGTGAGCTATAAAGCCCAATAAGGGAGTAAAAAGGTCATAACATGAAGATGAAAATACATATTAGGTAATAGGAATATAAATGGAGCACATGTGAAATATGAAAATAAAGTCATGATATAGCATGATTATCATAACAAGGAAATGTGGCAACAACACTTAACATTGTATTATCATGAACAAGGCTCATTTCACATAGAGAATTAAAAAACCCCCATTTAACTTTAATTAGAATGATTAAGTCCTCATTTAACTTTAATTATCATGAGTAAATCCTCATTTCACTCGATTTATCATGATACTAATCATTACCCAATTCATTGGAGTGCTATCAGGGATCACCTTTATTAAACATTTAATTTTATGCATAAGTGTGCCACATGGACCATACAACATGGAATCATTCAAGATCATAATTAATTCGACGATATATAATGGAGAGTAAATAAATAATACTATTTAAACAATAAGTAAATGTTTATAAAATTTGAATAGCCTTGATAGATAAATGGGTATGGTATTCACTACACAATGATTTCGGCTTAGAAAATCACGGTGCAATTTCAGCAGCAAAACTACGTGACATAAGAATTCGTAAAATTGATGATGAGAGAGAATGGGGTGTCTCAACATATGTACATGAAATTTATAGTAAGGGTTCATATAGATAAATTTACCAACATGAGTAATTTAATTTTATATTCATAATACAAAGGAATGGCTTTAATATAATTGAGGAGAGAGAAATTTCTTACGAAATTTCAACATGGTAACATGTCTACCTAGAAGGAATTAATGGGAGAGAAAGGATTCTCTCATAATTAAAACATAAAGTTGTATTTATGGGGGGTGAGAAATTATTCTCAAACAATTATAATTGAAAATAATAGGACTTAACAATATTAAAAAACATTGATACAAAAAGAAATGAAGGAATCCCTTACATGAAATTGAGATCCCAATGGATTTGGAGGGGATTGAGAGAGGCTTATTGGGATCTTAGAGAAAATTGGGAGGATTATAGAGAGATTAAGGTAGAGTTTATATGAACTCTAATGTCATTTAGTGATGATTATGAGGAAGATTCGGTGGGTTTATATAGTAAGGAGATGGAATTCATTATTAGTTATGTTTGGGACACTACACCTTATGATAATCAAATCCACAAAACAACTTATCATTTTTTACCATTCTTTTATTTCAAAAGGTATTGGAAAATAATATTTTATATGTCTAATGGCCAAAAATTTTAAAATATTAGGCTTTCTTATTTTGAGGTGAGTCACACTCTTAATGAAAACAATTTAAAAAGATAAAATGTTTTATAAGTCTTGGAGGGTCCACTAAGGCATTGTAAAATTAATAAAGTAAATATAAAATCACATTATTTCAAGGATAAAAATTATATTATCCTAAAATATCATTTATTGTATTTTATTACATCACTATTGGGTCATTATTATGTCATAAAACACATTATATATTTAAATGTTATTTAATTTTTACCCAAAAATTCAATTGCCTCAAAAAATTATGAAAAATTCACCATTGGATAATTTCTATTTCCTGATTCAAAAATAATAATTTTCATATCTAAATAATTTTCTAAATATGTGAAATTTAACTTTTGAAATAAAAATTCCCACTTATTAAAAAATCATGTATTTTGACAAAAATAGCTTTCAAACCATAATTTAAATTACAATTTTATTCATTAAAAATATATGATAGTTTATAATTAATAAAAAGTAATTTAATAATATTTTATTAAAATATTATTAAATTAAACAGTCTATTAATTTATAAAAATAGATTCATTATTTGATTATTAACTAAAATAACAATTTGTTCTTTAAAACTATTTAATAAGTAACAATAATAAAATGAATGTATATTCTATATTATATACAAAAAATAATGCACATAATATTGGTGATAAGGTCGTGTTACATAACCCCTTATAAAACCTTAATAATACTGATGGGTATGGTTTGTGATGGTGACAGACTATTGGGGTGGCTCGGATAACATCGGTCTGGTGGTAATCTCTATCAACATCCACTTCACCATAGGTGGTTCTTTTCTAACATAACATGTTGAAGATCAGATTGGGATTGGTCAAGAGTGAATCCCAATGATGAAACCTCCTTTCCGAGATGTGAAAAAATGGGCTTCATACAGGTCAAATCTAATGGATGATGCAATCACTTCCTTTGTCTGAGTAAAATGCATTTGTTAAAGGCCTATATTTATACTAATCATTTGATAACATTTTAATGGCTATATTAGAAATAGTCATATTTCATAACAGTATTTTAAAATCAAAAAACATAAAACCAATGATGTTCACATTTTATATTCCATTTTACATAACAATACATTTAATTAGATCAAGAAGAATTTTCATTATTGAATGTTTGGGTTATTAAAAATTCAGTTTCTACCCCTTTGTAAAAAGATTTTTATTTTTAATAACCATATATGATAGATGAAGAGGAATATGTTTTCTAATGATATGTTCTTCAAGAAATTTTCAGAATAATTATTTTTGATACTAATAGAAATAATAATTTTTTCATCGTCTTTCTTTTTCTCACTCTCATGGAAATCATTTCTCATTATTATCATAATGGTTGATCTCATTATGAATGGATTTCAAGAAATTACAGTATATGGAATACACCAAAATTAGTTTTCAACTTCTAACAGTCCATATTTTATATCTTTCAAAACTTCACAATGTATGATATTTTATAACCTTTGTTCTTTATAATATCATTAATTAATATGAAACCAAGATAAAATATTATTTATCATGGCTATATGGAATATGACATAAGTTTCTTCCAATTCATCATTAATGATCTTCAATCACATAAGTATTTAAATATAAAATGCGGAATCATTCACTGATGATTACCTCTTCATCTTAGCTATCAGGAATTGATAGCAGTCACTATTTCTAAGGTTATAACCCTAATAAATTATTTCACCTTCAATTCCCTATATTATAAGCACAAATTCAATACAATAATTTTTAAATGGAATAACTTTTATCCTCATAACAGAATTAATATTAATATCTCGGTTGAGATGATCTTCTCAGCCATGTTTCTCCATCGTCTTCAGTTTTCATGCATACACATCTGAACATCTTTTCTGATTTATATTGAGGCAATAAAGATCTATTCACATCCTCTTATTCATTGTGTGTAGAATTTTTATTCTTAACATCCTTTATGGATGATACATTAAAAATCTTCTTATGGACTTATTCTTTCTCCAGTAGTATAGATAAACATCCATTTAAATGTGACTATATTTTCTATATCGGTCACAGTGAAATTCATGAACACAATATTTTCATTTTTTTGAAAAAACCTCATGAAATTTTTCTTCATCATGTGGAATCTTTTATTCCACATTTTCTCTACATTTATCTTGTGAATCTTACATTTTTCTCTTTATTCAAACATATTCATTATAGATAATGAAAATTTACTTAGGAATTTTGGTAGAATGTTTCAATTTTTTACATGGCTTCATCAAAGTGTCACCCCTCTTGGTAGTTATTTTAGAGGTACCACCCTTCAACATCATGGATTTAGAAACAAATGTCTTATCACTATTCTTATTTGGTACCTTCATGGAAGGTTTTTGGTATAAAATATTCCTTTGATATATTCCCATGTTTTCATCATCATTCCATGTTAAATTTTGTGATCGTATTTTCTTATCAGTTTTGGATACATGTAATGATGGGAATATACCATATTTGTGACCACTGCCACATCATAGATGTTATCAATCATTCTAAATCTATTTGCAGTATGCAGATGTTTCTAGACCTATGTATTTTTATTCTTGTTTTCTTTCTTTCTACCCCAAGAGATAAAACTACTTAGTGATTTCACATTTTGAGGATTATACCCACAATTTATTACACAGTGCCCAAATTTTCACCAACACCAATATTGACCCAGAAATCATGATTTACTTATATTGTATATATCATATTTTTTGGTATTCATTATGATTTTCTTGATTTTTTTGGAATCAACAACCATATTTTTTCACACCCACCCTATTCATGGTTGTAGGATTCTTTGTAGGGACCCGGAACACCCTAAGAGGGTTAGGTTGAATAAGAACGTCAAATTATTTTCTTAATGTGACATATCTTATTTCAAAATTGGTTGGGACTTGTTTAATATTTTTGTTGGTAATGTGAAGTAATTTCAACATTCACATGTAGAGGGACAACATAGATATTTTTCATGGTTTACTACAATGTTATAGTCTAAGGAACATACATCAAATGGTTTTCATTCTTACCAAATTCAACTAATAGTTACTAGTTGTGGATTACAAAAGTTTAGCATTGTCACTTTTTGCCATGCGCATTGCCTTTATAAGGTTTTAAGGATATAACACTACATCCCATAGTTAAATTATGTTGACTCCCCCTTTTATCACTATGTTGGGATGAATATGAACATATTTTATCAACTTTAAGGTCTCTTTAATGGATTAAAATTAAATTAGGCATCCTCAACTATATATAGATTCTCTATTGAAGTCTCATTTTACCCTATAGATGTAACCTAATTTTATGTTTAATATTTGTTCATGAACATTTCCTTTGCAAAATAGCCTTGTTCCTATGCATACTACATTATACCATGTATTTTTATTACTTTGTGAACTACCTCTTTGTGTATTACCTCCACAAACCATGACTGCATACTCCCTTCTTCTCTATAGACCAACTCCTACTCTCGAGTTCTCTTTCACAAACCATATTCCATGAACCATCTTCGGTAAACCATTCTATACATCACCATAATTCCTCTAGTCTTTTTTATCTTTTTGATTCACCCTTAATGAAGATATTAGTGATTATTTATTCAGAAAATATAGTAGAAAATCCTATAATCTGAGATTTTACAATTCTTCTACTGTGTACCATGATCTAGAAAATCGTTCTTCACTACGCAGTCTGTTTACTACCTTTTTCCTTCACAGCTACCGAAATATCCCTTTATATTTCGGGAATGACATGTCATACCATGAACAATTTTACTTTTGTGAATAACATTATTTCAGAAAATGCTATTTTGTTGTGGGAACCATTCATCCATTTTGGTATACATACTGTTTTGTTTCTACAAAACATTCCCATATACCTCTTTTATAATCTGCAAACCGTGTTTAATGGTACATGTACTATCAAATCTTAAATAGAAAATCTTACATTAATAGAAACAGAACTCTCATTTTTGAGGCTCAAAATTGTGGAAAATAGTGGGAAAATACTCCATCTTAAACAATTTTTTTCAGGAAGTACTATACGAATCTGTGCCTTTATAAACTCATGATCAACCCAATAGGGATTAACCAAAACAAAAAACATACTCCAGTTCCCACAATGAATACCTGTTGGTCCCATAATCAAATAATTTTTGTTTTTTGAGAATCTATATATAAATTCAATGAATACCCTACAACAATCAAAACATGTTTTGTAAGAAACAACAAAGCAAACACACTAAGTATATGTGAGCAGTGCTCGTTGTAGAAAACAATAGGATAATAATGAATTGGACTCTCATATATTGTAATTCATTATTGATATACAAGTATGATATGTTTATATTCCCATAACACTGATTCTCATGTCTTATAATTCTTTAAACATGTCCAAGAAATTTCCAACTATTTTATTATAACACCGAATTATTTTCTCCATTCTCATTATCTCCCATTTTAACTCATTGAATTTCTCCTATAACCATAAAAAGTTTCATCAAAACATTTCGCCCTCCTCATTTATCAATTCTCTATTATCTTTAATGAAGAATTTATTTATTCTCCCCCATTTGCAGAAATACCAATGAACATAATTTTGAAATGGTAGAGCTCCAAACTAACTCCCCCAAGATTGTATCTCCTCCGTAAACCTACATTGCTTTCACAGAGAGATTAAAATAGTTAATACAACTAGATAGATGGGAACCTACATAACCTGCTTAGGCACTGAGAGTAGGTTGATCACTGAGGTTTAGTCGATTCTTATTGAACACATTGGCCAATAATTTCTTGGTCAGTATGTTATCCACTTGAACATTTGTTCCCACATGATCCATTTTAATCATTCCTTATTCCACATTTTCCATGATAAAATGATATATGGTTTCAGTGTGTTTCATAGAATAATTATGAACATAATTATTTTTATGATCAATTGAACTATTTTTAATACTGTGAATCACTATTGGTTGTTTCACATCATCAACATTATCAGTAATTTATTGCTTCATATATAGAATTTGAGTGCAAGCCTTTATATAGGAGATATAATCAGATTTAACAGTACTCAGATAAGTACTTTACTGATTCTTACTAAACTATCCCACACATTTCATGACAATAAAGTGTAATCCACCACTTTTTTACTTTCTATCAACAACATCTCCAACCCAGTCAGCATCATAAAATGCCGATTGTACACTATCTCTTCTTACATCATTGTATAAGTCATAATTGTTAGTTCCTTTAATATACCTTGTGATTCTTTTCATTACTGCATATGTTCTTTCTCAATTTAAATTTAAATATGGAATGTTAACCACATTGAATATACGACATCTGGATGTGTCACAGACATGTATAATAAACTTCCAATGATTCTCCTATACATTTTGGGATATGTAGATGTACCATTATCATGCCTTCCCAGTTTTTTCCCAACCACAATCAGAGTCAACATTTTTTTTCAATCACACATACTTAATTTCATTCGAAACTCTCATTAATACATTTCCTAATAAATTAAGGTTTATTCTTTTATTTGAATCACTTTCATCCACATGAAGTATGTGAGTTCACCAATCATAGAAATTTCAAATTCTGATTTCATGTAATTTGAAAATCCATCCACTGATCCCTACTTACTTACATGAAATATAATATCATATAAATATACCAGAACCATGAACATATCCTTAATATAATTCTTCACATATAGACTATGATCCAATCCTCCTATTTTAAATTTGATCTTCATCGAATACGAATATAGTAGATAATAACATTCATGATGTGCCTCATTCAAACCATAGAGTACCTTATTTAATCTACAAATATTCATTTCTTCATTATCAAGAACAAAACCCATAGGTTGTTCAAAGTATTTATTTATCAAAACATCATTTAACAATGATTTTTTGACATCTACTTGATAAAATCAATATCCTATCTGAATTTACATTGAATGAGACAGTGTGATGGACCCAAGTCTTGCCACTAGAGCAAATATTTTTTCAACATCAACAACTTCAATCTACGAATAGACATTACACACCATTTTTTCCTTATTTATGATCACATTTCAATGATCGCAAAATATAGTTTTGAAAATTCACTTCATACAAATCACATTGTATTTATTGGGCCTCTAAACCAAATACCAGGTTTGGATTTTATTGATCTGATCCCACTCTTCATTCACTGTCTCAACCCATGATTCATACTTTGTATCTTCTTAAAATGAGGCTGGTCCCACAATTGAAAGGAATACTTATTCTGAATTATTACTCGTTATCATTGTCTTTATTGGTGTTGTCCAATCCTCAATGATATTGGATTGAAAAATTTCTGCTAATTGATTTCTCTTGTGAGGTTCAAATGAATTTTCTAAAATTATGATTTCCTTCATTGATTCTACTTCGGATTCAGCATCAGGATGTGATTTCTATTTGTTTTTCATCCCTTCCTTTAATTATGTATATTTTCACAACCATCCCCCAGGGCCCATCCCATGACAACCCCATGCTCGACTCTATAGGCCAGGGGATGACGACTAGAACTGAAAGGCATATTACATAAAACCAGGAATTCAATGCCTTTATAACCTATATCTCACACAAACAATCACATAGTAAGATACAGACACAAGTAAACTATATAGTAAAATGTTTGTGTACAGTAAGAAAAAGGGTCCATTATAAAATCCCCATAGAAAATTACAAGTGAACTGAAAAGTACAAGTTACTGAAACAGCTCCTGCGAACACCCACCAAGGATCCTACTTGAAGGGTAGGTATAACTCTCGAATGGTCATCTCTGTGGTAATTCTTGTATAATGTACACCTCCGAGCTACCTTCAGTCCTGGTACTCTCATCCGTAGTCAGTGTTATCCATCATCTCCACCAAACACAACAAGTTGCGGGCATAGCTCGTGCAAGGATGAGTATAATGATACTCAGTAGCAACCCTGATACCCCCGAAGGTCTCTCGAAATCCACCAAGGATAAACCACAAAGCACGGAAACCACAGTCAACCCTACTTAGGTATATGCCCAAATATATACTTAAGTTATTAATTATATTCATCTCATTCATGAGGAAACATAAGGCCCAACTCATTATCCCAAAGCTCAACTCTTCCACAAAGGAAATAATACCATGAAGGTAACACCACAATGGATATCCCAGACAGAAGAATACCACAAAGGTATCAACACAATGAAAATAACAATATAGGTTTTCCACACAGATCAATACCACAAATGTATCACCACGAAGGTATGTACCGCAAAGTATCACCATGATGGAAAGTACCACACAAGAACGCCACACAGAAGAATACCACCATGGTATCACCCCAAAGGAATGTACCACACAGGTATGCCACATAAAATAATACCACAAAGGTATCACCACTAAGGTAAGTACCACACATGTACACCCAGAAAAGAATACCACAATGGTATCCCCATGAAGGTAAGTACCACATAGGTATTCCACACATAAAAATACCACAATGGTATCACCAAAGATGAATATACAACACATGTACGCCACACAGAATAATACCACCATGGTATTACCATGAAAGTAAGGAATCAACTCACAACATGTATTATACATGTACATTAAAAATGTTGATCTGATATAACTACTGAATCATATTAAATTATTAAGAGGCAGACCCATATAGGATCCTAAATCATTAGACCCACATAGGATACTAAATCATAATTAGACCCACACATGATCCTAGTACATCATCAGACCCACACAGGATCATAGTACATCATCAAACCCACATATGATCCCAGTACAACATCCGACCCACACTAGATCCTAGTACATAATTAGACCCACACATGATCCTAGTACATCATCAGACCCCCAGAGGATCCTATTACACCATTATACCCATAGAGGATCCTAGTACATCATCATACCCACACAAGATCCTAGAACATCATCAGACCCACACAGGGTCCTAGTACATTATCAGTCACACACAGGATCCTAGGGTAGTCCCACATGGATTCCAAGAGAAAATCCAAGTGAGATACTCATACACAACCCCAAAAAGGATCCCATGCACAGAACCACAAAGAATCCATTTCCCATATACAGCTATCTATAGGGTTCCCGCACTATGCTAGCATGATTCAGGGAGGGTCCACTCCTCAAGAAAAAGGTCGATACTCCAACTACCATGAAGTCCCACAAAGATGTATCCTAATGGACCACGATGTAAAAGGGGACTCAATTAAATAGATGGTGCATCAATCGAACGCTTGGTCTATAAGTTTTTAGCCTTTTAGTCCTGAGGGCCCAGTTAGATTCATGTTTGTTCCAACCTGGCCATACCCCATCCCTATCCAAAACTCATGTGGTGTATACCAAAAGTTTTTTCATTCTCTCAGGTATCTTGGGCCACTGACGGTTTGTCAAATGAATGACCGTAGCTGAATATATGTCCAAAAGAGTGAAAATCGGTGGAAGTTGGTCCAGGTCTGGTACGACCCGTGTTGACCCGGTCTGCTGGGTCTGGCCTGGCCAACAACTGGATGGACGGTTATCCCACTTCCACAGCATGGTCATGCACTACACCTCCACTAGTTTTTTGGCTCGACCGACCGACCTCTTCCACTATCACGACCGCATGCGGCAGATCCAGTACACTAGTGGCGTGAACACACATCACCACCTCCCATTTTCACGGCCAGACGTGCGCCAATCGACACCTCGGAACTGCTGTAGCTGATGGGCCACAACCTTCTCATCATCCGACAGTGCGGACATTCATCTCCCTTTCATTGTCACAGTCGGTTGGGTGCCGGTCACCGCCTCTTTCCATGAGCCATTGCAGATTCGATCCAAGCCTGAAAATTCAATTGATTGCATATTTGTGATCCTTGAATCAATGGATTTTCATCCATATATCATGCTGAGAAGAAATTCATGTTTCACACACCATTAAATATTAGATGTTAAATAACGCGAGAAGAATGCATGAAGAACGAAATAAAAATATCATGGTATATGTGCGGATCAATGGTTGTGTTTGTTTGTCGATCACAATAGAGAATCAAGAATATGGGGAATAAACAAATATATATTTATCAAACATCAAAATTAACCCCCTACCTTGATCTTTAGAGAATCATCTGCACTTTTTGGTGGTATGTGTTCTTAGTTCTCCGAAACGGCTCCCAAATACGCCACTACAACATAGCCCATTGGTGGTTGGTTGTCATCTATCACCTCCCATTAGGTCAGATTCATCTTCTAAGGGTCTGGCATCGTGGAATTCCTTTAGTAATTCGCTGCTTGGTTAATCTCTTCGATTCCCCCTCTCTAACTCCATATTTATAGATGTGGGGGAGGGAAGTAATGACACTGAGAATTATTTGGGCTCATTAATTAGGAAGTTTCCTAATTTCCTCCATTGTTGATATTAATCAGAATGGAGGGTGAAAACATTTATTGGCTTAACACAACATCGCTCCAACATACCGCACATTTTTGAAGGAATAGAATAAAAATAAAACAACCATGATTTTTTATTTATTCAATAAAAAGTTCCAAAAACTAAATATTTACCTGGACCTACTGTGGTCGAAGTGACGGTCTCTTTAAGAGAATATCGGCACTGTGAGTTCAATGGTGACCTCAGATTTCAATTCCGAGTATCGGTTAAAAATTTACAAAACACCACCTATGCGATTACTAAGATTAACCGAAAAAAAATTCCGAAAATTATTAACATTAACCCTCGTCCTATGCCGGTCGACGTTAAGTTGTTCTGAAGTGAAATATTCCCCAATTAACCCAACCATACTCTTAGATTTCTAATTTGAGTTACCTTTTTAATGTTATGGATTTTACAATCAAATAATTGTCACTTAATTATTTTATTTACAGTTAAAAAATAACTTTCACTGGTGGCCCGCGCTGAACTATGTTATTATATTACTAAATAAAGAATACCCTCATGAGTTAAGTAGGGGTATCAGATATTAAATCCAAGCTATCATTTTTGATTTTAAGAATTTGAAAAATAAAATAATTTATTTAATTATATTATTCATGATTAATAAATTATTGGGTTTTCTCACATAAGGCCCGCGTCGAATAAACATAAGTCATGCCTATGGTAAACCTGCCTTCATGAATGCAATGGTGACCTCAGATATCGCATCTGAGTTATTATTGAAGATTTATTCCACTTTCTTAGGAAAAATGTTTACTCATGCTAATTAAAAAATAACTAAACTTAGATGGATTATTCTGCGAACTCTGGGCCTCAGAATCATCCGTCGTCAGATTTCATGGATTCTAAATAATTTTATATTATAAAATAAATTATACAAATTTTTTACGACATTATAGATTTTTATTCATTCTAGGTATATATTCATTTTCATCATCTATCACATCAGTAGACGAATTCTTTGAGGAATTTGTGGTTTTATCTTCAATGGTCTTCACATCAATACTTTTCAAAATTATTCAAAGTCATTTATTAAAAAATTTATAGGATTTACTATTTATTGAATATCTGAGGAATATTCCTTCATTTTTCGCATCACCATACTTTCCATGATTTCAAATTTTGTTTTTTATAAATCATTTACTTCTGAAAAAAAAAGAATACTTCAAATATGGACTCCTTTAATTCCATAAATCATAGGGCGTCTTCTTTCCCCCGTATAAATCCTTGTTCAATTTTTTATATAAATTGCCACTTGAACATCCTCTTTCCATTAATGAAAATATATATGACTCTCAATAATCATAGTTCTAGTCATATTACTCACCAATAAATCATGGATATCAATACGTCCATTTTTATGTGGAGTTGTCACAGCAGACACCTCATGTTCTATTCCATGTTTCTCTAGGTAATTTTCAAATTCAATGTATTTTATTCCCCTATATTATCAAACTATATAACATTTATTTTTCATTTATCATAATTTTTGGAAATTGAGTGATATGTTTTCATGCAATAAAGCACTTCCAATTTCCTATGTGTGACCATCACACAATCCATTCTATTATAATCATCAATTTAAAGTTTGAAGTACCTTCCTCCATGAGTTTTGGAAACATTTATCAGACCATAGAAATTTGTATAAATGATATCATGAATATCTGATGCCCTTCTATTATTTGGTTGATATGAACTACATACCAACTTCCCTCGAAAATAAGTATCACACGACTTTTCTCATTCATGCATCAGATTAGTGATATCCATGAATATATTCATCTTAGTTATCTTTTCCATTTCTTCTTGATTGATGTTACCCAAACTTTAGTTCAACAAGTTTTTTTCTTCTTTAACATTCTTGTAGAAAATGATCATTTTAATTTAATGATGATATAGTATATCATCTATTTGACAACATTTCATGAAAAAATTCAGTACCATTCCTTTTATAGTTCACCCCTTTTGATTGAATTTCACTATAAGTTCGGATTCACTATGTTTTCATAAACTCGTGATATTGTGACCCAACCTATCCACATAACGAACAACAGTCTTCTCCATCCCTCCATTGGATAGTTCAGAAAGTTCACTATCTTTTATCTTCAAAGTAGCATCAATAGTGAATCCGATTATTCCATCGACATTTTTCTTGAAATTCACTTATAGATATATGTTCTCTGTCATATGATATGAGCATCCACTATCAAGAAGCTAAGTGTCATTGATCTTGGAAGCCTTTAGAGATACATCTTCAAGGTTGGTTTTTTTAATTTTACTCTTTATTGTCCAAGAAATATTAGTTTGAGTTAATGGTAAATATGGATTTGTAAACATATTTTCCATGTACTTAGGGTAATCATACTCAGACTCTAATTATTGAGGATAAAACCTATTTGTATGAATCACACCATCTGGTTGGTGAGTATTGACTTGTCATTGAGTTCTGTATAAATTATTCCTTCCATTCCTCTTCCTACAATCAAAAGCTATATGAAAAAAGTTAGAATAATGAAAACAACATCTATAGAAACAATTTATTCCATAATAATTAGGATGAAAATTATTTATCCCTTTTTTAATTAGTATCTATCTCTCATTCAAATAACTCCTTTCCTATTTATAGTATGACAATGTATAGCCTAGATAGCCACATAATTGACATTTCATAGGTCAAAATGTCTTGTCACTTCTATTCCTCCTCATTACAACTTCCTTAGGTGGATATTATTACTATCTATCATCTCGGGAAACTTGACGAAAATTTTCAATCATCCTTTCTGTTAGATTTGAGTATTTGATTTGGAATTTATGTGTCCTTATTATATGTATGAATTTTTGCGTAACTTTATTTTGGCCCATTATACATCCAACATTTGATTATTCAGTATCATATCCAATTTATCTTCTTCATGTTCATGTGTCTCTTTGATTATTCAGAACATGTTCAACATAATCAAAACTATGCTTAGATCACTCTAAAAGCACATCTTCTGATAATTTTCCAAACTAAACTATCTTCTTTTTTCATTTGGATACGAATCTATTTCATGTTAAATCCTAAGAGTTACAACTTCTTTTTCATGTCCATCAATAGATTTGGGATTCTCCTCTAATATAGATGTAAGGTCATTAATGGACTTTTCCTATTCATTAATTATGATATTTAGTTAAAAAATATCTAGTAATCTTTAAATTTTTTTGAATTTTCCTTTACTACTTCCTCATGTTGATAAATTTTAGCTTCTAGAATATCGACATATTATTATCTCTCATCCATAGTTTCTCTCCAAATATTTCATCTCTAGCATTGATTCTTAATCATACCAAAATAATCCTTATGTTGAAACTTGAGATTGACATTAGTGGTCAATTGATTGTCTCTAGTTTATTTCATAATGGTTCTAACTTTTCAATGACATCCATCATCGATGTATGGGTTCCAGATTTAAATTCTAGTTCTTCTTCAAAAAAATTCACAATCATCATTTTCTTCTTCATGGAATTAACTATTTCTCTGTAATTTCTTATCATACATGATGTTGACCGTTTTATAAAAACCCTTTTTTTGAGGCTTCTTCATGGCACCATCTTAACATTATTTTTCATTGAATTTTCTTATGCATTGAGAGGAAATGTGTTCAACACATCAACAATAAATATAATCTAGTGGTTTCATTCTTCATGTTTTAATTTTCACCTTTTGAATTTCATGGCAATGAGAAAGACTTTATTTTTCTTCATCATCATCTTCTATGATATTTGTTAAAATTTCATATTTTTCCATGGATTTGAATTGTATTTCATTGCTTATTTGAATCATTGCATCTTCTCCTTTGACTCTCTTCTAATATTCCACCAGGCCTCTTAGCATATCATCCAGAGAATGTTTGAAAATATCCACTTCCTCATAGGCTGAAACCTTTTCATTGTAAATAGGTGAAAGTATTATCAATAAAATTTAAAATACAAATGTCTCCAATTTCTTCACTGAGTCCTTGTATTTCTCTAACAACATCAGTAATTCAATTGTAAAAGGTATCTAAATTTTCATCGGGATGCATATTCAAATCATCAAACCTATTTTGAAAAACATGTATTTTTACGTCATTCACATTGTTGTCACCTTTATAAATATTTTTTATGTTTTACCACATAAACCTTGCTGATGTACAACTCATCACCTTTTGATACATCAGATAAAAAAGAGCCATAGTTAGGTAGTTAGGTTCTTTGAAATCTTCAGAATGAATTTTCATATCTGTATCGGTCATAGACATCCCATTTGGATTAGTGACCTAGTTTACATATGTAGTGGAGAACAGAATTTACATTCCAAGAGATCTTAGATAATATCTTATCTCATTCTTCCAGATCTGAAAATTTATTCCATCAAATAAGGGAACTCCACTAACATTCATTGTATTCTCCATGGTAGAAATGATGGGTAGATTTTCCCTCAACATCCATTATTCTATAATACCACATAATGGATCTCAGAACACCCATAGATGTGAGGGGTGAATCTGAGTGTCAACTTTTTATTTTTATGTGTTGGATCGTATTCCCATGTTTGTCGGAGCTAATTAAATTGATCAGTTGGTAATGTGTAGTAACATAATCATTCACACGTAGAAAGACCACACATTAATTTTACTTTGTTCACAACTAAGGGATAGTCCAAGGAGTATACGCCGAAAAGTTTTTAGTCATTCCGGAATCCAATAACCTTCAAATGTTATATATTAACTATGTTTAACACAATCATTTTCTGTTAGGTGTATTGCCTTTATGAGGTTTTATGGATAACACACTACATCCCTCAAATCACTTATTTTGAATCCACCTTTCTCACTATGTTGGGAGGAATCTAAACTCAGTTTTTTTAGTTGAAGGTCACTTCACTGGGTTTGAATTAAATCCTTTTTTATCAACTATAGATAAATGATCTATTAATATCTCATTATCCCCTGTAGATGAAATCTACTTTTCTGCATACTATTTATTCATGAACATTTCCTTTACAAACAAGCCTTATTCCTCTACATACCACACTACACCACATACAATGAGTTCTTTGAAAAACACCACTTTGTGTAATATCTCCCAAAACCATTACTACGTACAACCTTCTTCTCTATGGATCAACTCCTCCCCTTCAAACTATCTTCTGCGAACCGTCATCTGTGAAAATTCATCCGCGAACCATTCTATACTTCACTGTAATTCCTCCGAGGTTATCAATCTCAGTTTCATGACATGAATTAAGTGTTTTGTGCTTCTTATATTTTCAAATAGATCTACAAAATATGTTAATCCATGATTTTACAAATCATCACTACATACCATGCTCCTGTGAAATGTTCTTCCCTATGCGGTCTGCATACCTCATTTTCCTTTACGGATTCCAAAATAATCATCTCATTTTTGTGAGTAGAATTCCATACCATGAATTTTTTTCCTTTAACAAACTACAACCCTCCCCATGAACCTCCTTTTCTCTACGAACTATTCCTCCTACACTGTCTATGCATCGATTTCTTTCTACAAACTGTTCCAACATACCTTCTTTGTAATCTATGAAACATGCTTTATGGTCTACATGTTGTCTAATTCTACAAATAAAATCTTCATTATCCAAAAAACCAAACTCTAAATTTTGAGGCACAAAAAGTTTTAAAACACTGCGAAACTATGCCACCATATACACTTACTTCGGCCTATAGTGTTCGTGTCTTGAAAACCCCTTGATATAACCAATGTGGATTGAAAACAAACACAAACCATAGTCTAGTTCCCAAAAATCATACCCTTATGTCATACAATACTCTCACATATCTTCATCTATACTTGTTCTGATTTTGTTTTAAAACCTCTATTGATCATGATAACAGTTTTAGAAACATTAGTACAAGATAGTATAGATGTTACCTGATTATTCTCAGCTACTTCTTAAAGATCATTGAGAAAATACATGATATTATTATAACCTGTTAGAGGTCTCTTATCCATAGAGTCCTCCAAAAAATATTCAGTATCAGTAAAAATAGTCCTCTTCTTTTGTGAAGTGTCAATATGTGTCTTCTCATGATTTTCCACATAAGCTTCCAATTCTAGAAATTCTATATTGTGGATGATTTTCTGATCATAAATCATAATCATATTCTCTTCATAGACCTTATTCATTCTTTTAAATTCATCTTCATATATAGTAAATTTGTTTAAATAAAAGAGTCATGTTTCATGATCTTCTTTGATATTTCCTCTGATTTTAAACCATTGACATCAATGTTAATTTCAATTTCTCTCCAAGTGCATGTATCTCTTCTTCTAGAATTTTTTTGAATCCCTATTTATCTTTAAATTATTTTAGATATTTTTAGGAACTTATATTATGTTCTATCATCTTTTCTTCAAAGAATCCAACATATATGGATAGATTTAGACACTCAAAAAAATTCCCGGTCTTCTTTAAAACATCTTCTTCTTCTTAATGTTGGGTGATCTCTTCCTATATAAATTGAAATACACCATAGATAATGGATTCTCTTTTTTTTTATGAATATCATGTAGAAAAAATCTTTACTTATCATTTGATTATTCTTGAGATGCTTTAAAATGATCATCGTCGCCACATGTTCTAGAATTCCCATATTGAGGATGTTTTTTCAATGCACTAACACGTACCTCCTTATAACTAGGTGTAGGAAAGTTATACATCTTCTTGATGTTAAGATGATCGAACTTCGCATTACCATCCAATTATGAAGTATATTCATTGATAGAATGATTTGGAGAAATAAATAATATATCTCCTTCAGATAAGAGGGACTTCTTCATTAACATTATATTCTCTTTATTTTTCATATTGATCATAGTCATAGAAGATATAGACTTCTTCTCAGAAGAAACTAAAACATCACTAAAACATAACTTCATTGTTGACTTTGGAAAGGACATTACGTCTTAAAAAGAGAATATATTCACTCTAGAGAGTCTAACAGAGGTGTTCCCTAGCTTTGAAACCAATTCTTATGACTAGTTTGGGATATGACTATCATTTAGAGGGGGGTGAATTAGTGTTTTGGAATTTTTAAACAAGTTGTAAATTTTAATCCATTTACATATTAAACCTAATATTATCTAGATTACATTATTTTCATTTAACTATAAAATCTATGTATATGAAATTAGTAATGATAGAACACAATATTTTTACAAGTTTCACTACACAATATGATTAATTATGCCGTTGATATGGTTTGGAAAAAATCCAATACCATATAACCCACTAGAAAATAATCCTTTTATGTGGAATATATTGAGTAGGATATACCCGTACACTCATGTGGAGCATTGAAAAAAAATCCAGTAATGTGAGTTTTACATCTCCTAGAATGATTTTTATAATACCTCCAATGATAGTCTGCTTTACAGCACTTGGATGGATCATTATACTTCCTCCCAAGATAGTCTCCTCCTTGTTTATAAGGATTTATAATACCAAGAATTTTTTCCACCTATTTAGATATGTTTTATCTGACAATAATACTTTGTTCTTCCACTCTTCTCGTGTTACTTGCTGATCAGCTTGCAAATAAATCTTTTTACTTCTTTTCATCAGAAAAAGTGATAAGTCCACCTTCTTTTTCTTTAATTAGTAACAATAAAATAAATGTGTTATGGAATGGTGAACACTGAGTGTAACGACCCGACCCCAGTTACCCATAGTTAGTGCATTATTATATAACATTGTCATGATCACAAGGGTTAAAATCCTAAAAGACCGATCAGTTTAGTAGACATTGATGTACTAGATACAAATATAAATTTTCAATACATAATGAATTATTTAAAAACAATGTCATTATCTCCCATTAGAAAACACTATTATACCTTAGTATCTTCCTGTAGGTTAATCATTAATACATCTTCGCATACTACGAGAAATAAAACATAAGAAAGGGGTGAGCTCAGATACTCAGTGAGGATAATAATATAGTTGAAAATATCATTAATAAGAATAAACATTTAAGGCAATGTATAACACTAAGACCCATGTCTTTTTAACATAAAAATCAGTATAATATAGTAATGATAAATCCAATAATTCCATTTACATATTCATATGGATATTTCTCTAGTCTAATTATCACAAGTAATATCAATATCCCATTTCATATTTATGGAATGAAAAATGCCAGAAATCCAAACCACATAGTCAAGGCCTCATTCCAAGACTACAATAGATATTTTTTCAAGGACTCATTCCAAGATACTAGTTTGTTTCAAGAGAACTATTGATGCATCAAGAAGCTGTTGAGGGCTCCACAAATAACTTACTATGTTAAATGCATTCCTCATATTAAAAGGTTGAAACATAACATAAACATATGTATTAAAACTAGAATATGAATGTTAAAACATTAAAAATATACCATGAATGGTATAAAAATAACACATCAACCATGAAACATATACCAAACCTTCAATATAATATGGAAGATTTTATCATTATAAATCCACTTCAATCAAGTGTAAAATCCATCATAGTATGTTTACGTAGATGAAATCAAAACTCTTTGAGGGAAATATCATTTTCTATTTTGAAATAATTTAATAGTGACATAATTATAAAAGAAATGATTTATTTTCAAAATATTAATATATTATTGTAAGGAGGTCTTTGAAGATGTCATAATGGAAAAAAATATCTGCACTCACCGTATAAGTTAAAAAACATTCTTTCCTTAATTTTTTCAAAAAGGTCGTAAAGGACCTTGTTTGGAAAACCGCAAAAATATTCCTTTTTAATTTTTTTTAAATTTCATACATGGTTATAAATTAATTTAAACCATATTCATGGAAATATTTTAAAAAATTTGAAATAAATTTTAATGAAACATGGATGTGGATGATTAAGAGGTCCCAGTAGATACTCACATATAAACAACCTTAGATAATTAAGAGATTGTAGAATTAACCCTTACCTTTGCTTTTACTAGATCAATCTTATGTTAATTACCTCTATAAAAGTTAAATAATTGTTATTAAATTAAACAATAACAACATATATAAATAAGATATCATATATTATCTTCTAACATTTCATTGTTAATAATATTTCAGTAGTATCATTGTATCTGGTGTTAACATATTTTTTTTCCTTTATATACATGGTTATGAAAGCCATGAATGTTATGTATAGGATTTATTTGATTCATATCCAGAATTATATGAATTTCTTAAAAAAAAATTTTAACCATAAAATGAAAATTATTCTTTAATGGTTATGATGGGAAATGAATTTCATCTTGTTCGTTGAGACAATATTTCAATCATACGCACGAGTGAAAATATCATTATATTTATGGTGAAATCATATTTAATTGGATGGTATATCATATATGAATAATCATTAACATGGTATATTTATTATTTAAATCATTTATACATATTATTATACACATCAAAATAAAGATGTGTTGAATAAAAAAACTACACCACGAAGTGGAGACGGTAAGCCGTACGTATGCACATATGGTGACTTTCAATTAATAAGATTTATAGAATAATAAATATGGTTTTATAATATTTATAAAAACATAATAGTATGTATATGTAACTGTAATTATTATTTTGGAATGGAAACAACAAAGAAAGTGGAATTGGAAGAAGAAAAGAACATGAAAATAGGTGGTGAAATTATTACCTCTTCTTCATGTGCTTCCTTTTAATTTGATCAAAATGGATCCATTGGAATGATTTATGATAAAATTTAGGCCTCTAGGTCTAATTAATGGTATATTTGAGTATATTTTAGTAGGTTTTAGGTGATCCAAATGGCTTTGGTGGTGTAATTTTTAGAGATGTTGGAGTACCGTTTTATAGGATTGGTGAGGGTCACTTTACGAAAACCATGAAATATTATTTTATTATACAATCATGTTTAATTTATAAAGGATCAAAAATATTTTTTTAGAGGATAAGGTGTGTATGGGTTTTAGACAACTAAACCAATAGGTTTTTGACAGTTCTAGTTCAATATATTAACCTTATCTGTTAGATTTTACTCTTAGTTATATAGTTTAACATTTACTATGTATCTATTTATTATTATAATAAATGGATAATAAACAAACTTTAAAAATCCAAGAGAACACAATGTGGTTAATTAATTATATATCTAACATTATCTAAGCCTTTTTTATAAAAAATATTTTTTTTGGAATAATATATCAATTAATAATATATTATTGGTTTTGAAAAATCAGTTATTTTGATTTTGAGACTATTTTGTATGTTGTTTTTCTAAAAGTCATAAAAATTTTATAGGTTCTAAAAAAGATTATTTAATCAACCTTAATATGTAATATTAATCCATAAAATTAGTGTAATTCATTATAATTGTCAATTTAAATTTATTAAGATATTTATAATATAAATTATTTTAATCTTTCATTAATAATATAATTACATCATCATCATTGTGTAATTAATAAATTTAATTATTTAAGGTCTAAAAAATATTAATAAAATAAAATTATTTAGGAATTAATTTAATAAAAAAACATTATTTAAGAATTATTTTTTTCTCTCTAATGAATATTTATAGTATAATTTATCTTATGTATAACACTATAATAATAATGTTTTAGTTATTAAACATTGTATTTTACACCATTAACTCATCGTTAAATAAACTAATAATAAATGTCCCAATCTTATACAAGTGGACCAAAAGGATCATATATTATTCCTGCGGTTTATTTTCATCAAAATCCACTTATCCAATGGAATTAAAAAAGTGTAATGGTAATTATACTATCATTTTTACATCTAATTACCAATTTTAAGTTTAGCCGTGGTAAATAAAAGTCAAAAGTTACAATACAATGAAAATTATATTCATCTCATTGAACAACATTTTACATATTTTTGTGAACTTGGTTTCTCAGAATTTTGAAATTCTATTCACAGAAGTGGTAAAATGACATTTTATCCAAATTTGTAAATGCCCCTGGAAGGTGGGTAAAAGTTAGTAAAAGTTCAATAATGTTTAATATATCTAATATTATTATAAAATGACTCTAATGAATTACATTGATCATATATAGGTATTATGTATTTATTTTTATCTAATATAAATTAAAATAAAATAACTATTTTTTAAAAAAGTCGCTTTTATACAATAACATAATGTTTTAACTATTCATCAAAGAGTAAATGTTTCCAAAAAAATACAAAAAATAAAACATAAGCTAGTTTTGATAGTCCAATTCTGAAAATTATGACCATTATGAAAAATAAAATTTATAAAAATTTCAAAAAGTGGGTATTATTATACATAACTGCTATATTGATTTGTCATGGTATGTTAAAACTCCAAGTTGCGTACAATACAATCTATTGCACTATTGAAAGAGAAACATAGCATGGAATCATGGGGTGTTAAATTATCCCCTCCTTCAAATAATTTCATCCTTAATATTTATAGAATATTATTACATAAAATCATTTGGGTGGGTCTTTATCATAAGTTCCCCGGGTTCCCCCAACGGATCTTCCATCTTATGGTTTCCCCATTGAACCTTTACCAGATGAGTCATATAGTTTCTCAACAGTTGTTGTCTGCTATCAATAATTTTTATTGGCTCTTTACAATATGATAGGTCGGGTGTCAGTTCCATTTCATCATAGGTGAGTACATTCATTGGGACATGCATATATTTTCTAAACAGTGATTTGTGGAACACATCATGAATTTTGGAGAGGCTTGGTGGCATTTCTAAATGATAATATATAACTACAATTCTTTCTAGAATTTCAAATGCTCTGATGTACCTGGGACTTAATTTTCCCTTCTTACCGAATCATATAACAGCCTTTTATGGAGATACGTTCAGGAAAATATGATCTCCTATATGAAATTCTGAATTCATCCTTCAGTTATCGGAATAGCTCTTTTTCCTACATTGAGATGCTTTGATGTGGGTTTGGATAACCTTAACCTTTTCCATTGTTTCCACAACATGTTTTGGGCCTATGATTTTTCATTCACTAATATCATCCCATTAAGTTGGTGTGTGACATCTCTTTCTATATAATGCTTCATATTGTCCCATCTAAATACTTGAATGAAAGCTATTATTATAGGAAAATTCTACCAGATATAAATATTGATCCCACATACCATGAACATCATGTGAGAATGATATCAACATGTCTTCTATGGTTTGAATATTCCATACTGGTTGTCTATTAGTTTGAGTGTGGTAGGATGTGCTCAAATGAATCTCAGTATCCAATGCCTTCTGATGACTATTCCAAAATAATGATGTAAAACAATGATCATTATTATAGACAATTGATAGGGGTACTCTATAATGTCTAACAAATTCATTAATATATACTCTTGTTAAACATTCAAGTGGTAAATCTTCTCTTATAGAACGAAAATATGCTAAATTTGTATGATAATCAACACTGAACCATATCGAATCATTCCTTCTATATGTCATTGATATCCCCATGAAAAAATCAATCGTAATATCATCACATTTACACTCAAGTATGGGAAGAGGTTGTCTGAGTCCTCTAGGATGTTGTATTCTAGCCTTCATATATTGACAAACCATACATCATGTAACATAATCTGCAATATCCCTCTTCTTGTTGTCCCACCAAAAATCATCCATCGAATCTCTATACTTCATAGTTCCACCAGGGTGTATAGAAAAATTGGAGCTATGAGCATCATACGATAATTCCATTTTTAGATCAGGTATGTTAGGAATACAATGTCTCTTCCCAAATACCAAAATCCCTTCTTCATATACGAATTTGACCAATCTCCCATTATTCACAGCTTCAAATTTTCTTTTGAAACTCCTCATCATCAGTCCGATAAATTTTTATCCTTTTTAATAAATATGATTTAGATACTATTTGAAAAAATACTGATGGTTCACCTTCCATGATTATTCCCATATCAATGTTTGATAGATCCATGAACATTGGATCCCTTTCAACTCTCATTTTTTTCAAAACTCCTTGATTTTTTATTCTAAAAGAATCTTCCACCTTATTTGCCTTCCTTTGGTGGTAGTGTATTGTTCCATCATAATCCTAGAGTAGTTCAATCCATCATCCTTACCTCATGTTGAATTCTTTCTGTGAGAATATATACTTCAAAATCTTGTGATAGGTATATATCACACATTTTTCACCATATATATAGTGTCTCCATATCTTCAATGTAAATATTACAGTTTCTAACTCAAGATCCAGAGTAGGATAGTTTTTTTTTCATGATGCATAGGTAATAACACTATTATTATACATAAGGGAACAACCAAATCCTTTCAATGAATCATCACTTTAAATAACAAACACATCATTCCCCAATGGTGGAGTCAAGATAGAATCATTGACTAATATTCTCTTTAGTTCTTCAAAATGTTCTTCACTATCTTTTTTTCCAATAAATTCAGCCTCATAATGTCTAACCTTGGTTAATGGGTTTGGCAATCGGGAAAAATTTTGGACGAAGCACTAATAATAACCTAACAAACCAATACAACTGCGTACCAAAGTTATACTCATCGGTGCTAGAAATTCTTGTATATATATTGTCTTATAAGGATCAACAGAGATTCCATACATAGAGGCAATATGTCTAGGAAAAGAAATCCCTTAAAGCCATAATTTACACTTGATAAACTTCCTATATAATTCATTTCATCTAAGATTAATTAGAATAGTTTGCAAGTGATTTCCATGATATTCATTTCTTTTTTAGTAAAGCATGATATCGTTAATAAATACCTCTATAATGTCATCACGATATTCCTTGAAAACACTACTCATTATATCCATGAAAATAGAGGGTGCATTAGTCTGTCCAAAAGGCATTACTATAAACTTATAAATCTAACACCATTTTCAAAATATTGTTTTCAGAATGTCTTCCTTCATCACACAAAAATGATGATATCTAGATCGAGGATCAATATTTGAAATATATTTGGCACCATGAAGTTGGTGGAATAAATCATAAATCCATGGTACGTGATACTTGAACATTATTGTTATAGCATTGATTTCCCTGTAGTAAATGCACAACCTCATAGATCCATCTTTTTTATTAACAAAATGAACAAGGGATCCCCATAAAGAAACACTAAGGATAACAAAAATTTATTACTCAATTCCTCTAGTTTTTTCTTTAGTTCCCCTAATTTCACAGTGGCTATTAGATAAGGGGTATTCGATATAGACCTAAAACCCTGAAAAAAATCAATCTAAAACTCAATTTATCATTCTGGAGGATTTCCAGGTAAAACCACCAGATTCACATCAACATATTCTTGTAAAAAAATGCAAGTACTCTATTAAGATATTGTTTTCCTCACCCATAGTTTTTTCAATATATTCCCCCTCGATAATTTAATTTAGTAGAGCTATTAAGGGTGGATCTAGATAATGAATCAGATGATGAAATTTATTCTCTAAAGATAAGTTACTTCTTATCATTATCGAAAATTGTAACATCCTTCTTTATACATTAAATTTTCACATCATGGTCTGAAATAAAATCCATACAGAGGACTATACAAAATTAAATCATGGGTATGATGATGAGATCAACAGATAAAGAATATTTATATTCCCTAATGGGAACTGAATCACAAAACATTGGTGCAATTATACATCCCTTAAGAGTTTTAAAAGATAACTCCCTTGTTAAATAAAATTGGAAATATCTAATTATTGTATCAATCTGGTATTATATGAAATAATATGATGATCCAAAATCAGATAAATCATGGATAAACTTGAGGAAACCATTAAAGTACATGCTACCACATCCTTCAGAGCTTCAACCTCAGCAGTAGTGATCGCATAATCTTGGCATTGCTCCCATGGCCTTTTCTGAAGTATGTTTTCATGTATATTACGATATTAATTTTCATAATGTCCAATTTCTAGACAATTTTAACAATCAACATTTATAGACTCTTCCGTTCTCTTGCAATCACGGGCTTGGTGGAAATTTTCAACTCACTTGTAACAGAATCCCATTCCCTTCAGGAAAGTATCAAGGTGTTTCTTCCCACATTTACTATAGGATGTAAATTCAACCTTTCCCTTCTTCCACATATTTCCATTTCCAAATATTTTAGTAGAACTCCAATTCTATTTCATTTCTTTATAGTCGTAAGACATAAATTATTCATTTTCAATCTTTATAGAACATGAGACAATATCATCATAAGATGGGAATGATTGTGAGAATAATTCTTGATGGAGAAATGGGTTTAACCCATCAAATAATCAATCAATAATACTCATTGGGTTACATATATAACTTTCCAAATACCATGATAATCATGTAAAGTTAGCCTCATACTTTGGGACATTTTCATCAACCTTTTTCTTCAAACATAGAAATTTCATTTCCATATCCGCTCAATGTTCACAAAGAATTTTTTTTCCAAGAAGAGATATTTAAACTACCTCCATTACATATTTTATACTTCATAATCTTCCTTTTTGTTTTTAATCAATGACCAATATTTATCGGCATCCCCTGTGAGGTGAAAAACTATGATGACAACATTTTTACCTTCGCTACTCCACTAAGCATGAAATATATTTTCTACAAAACATATCCATTACACAACTACAAATGGATTTTTACTCCCATAGAATGTTTGTGGTTGTCTCGACATGAATTATTATATTAGTTATCCGCTGTGTTGTGGATCATGGTGCTATATACGGGTAAGGTTATTATTCATAACCTGAGTGAGTTGTCCCAGTACCTTGATAAGCTGATCAACACTAGCTGCAACACCAGCTCTGCTATAATTATCTTGAGTAAGAGGAAAATCCCTACATGGATTAGTGGTATTGATAAAGTTTCCATTCCTTCCACTAGGAACCAGTTATAAATAACGGTATAAACTAGATTAGATTGTGATTCTCAATATATAATTCCAAACATGTAAAACAGTTATAGTAAACTTAACAGTTCACGGATATAATCCATAATCATAAAAGTGTTCTCTTTTAGATGTTATATACTCATAAATCCATCATAATGGTTTGTAGTGATAATGTGAATTATCTTAAGAATATCCCCCAACTGTGTCATAACCAATAGTTCAGCAAGGCCCATTTTTGTGTACTAGGATACCATGATCAATGCTCGAAACTCCTTGATAGATTTTTCACTCCTAATTATATCTGTACCAGAGTCGGCTATACATAATCGTATAAATATAGGGATGTATTTCATTGAAAACTCCCAAAATCTTTACATTACAAAAATTCTAGGATTTTATTCTATTATAATCCTCAAAGTCAATCTTAGGCTAATGATTTATAATCAGAGTTTTTTTCCTAAATATAGCTTCTAAGGATTGTGCTAACCATCCTTTGATACCAAATATGATTCCCTGACCCCATTTACCTAGAGTGAGTGCAATATTACAAAACATTATCCTGATCACAAGGGATCAAATACATAATGTAAGATTGCTTTAGTAGCCTTGGAAGTACTAGATACCAACATTTGTTTTATGTTACATCATGAAATGTGGAAAAACTACATCATTTTGTCCCATTTGGAAACACTCTTATACCATATACTATTCATATTGGTTAATCAAAAATATTTTTTTGGATCATGGGAGAAATAAAACATAATAATGGGGAGAGCTCAGATTCTCGATAAGGATATCAATATATAAAAAAAATCATTAATATACAAAAACATTTAAGAAATGTATAAGAATAAAACCGAAGTCTTTTAAACATAATCTTATTTATAATTTGGGAAAGATAAATCAAATAATTCCATTTACTTGTTCACATAGATATTCAACTAGTCAAATAATCACATGTAATATCAATAGATAATTTCATAATGATGGAATACATAATGCCAAACTTTTTAACCATATAATCAAGGCCTCGTGTCAGGACTACAAATAATAATATTTTCAAAGCCTTGTTCCGAGACACTATTTTTTCTTATTAGACTTGTTGATGCATCGAGAAGCTACAGCGGGATCTACATATAACTTACTAAGTCTTAAGCATTACTCATATGAAAATGTTGAAACATAACGTAAACATTCTTATTAAAAGTAGTATACGAAATGTAAACACTTTATCCATAATCCACAATTGGTATAAAAATAACACATACATAGTGAATCATATCCCAAAACCATCAATAAAATAGGGATTATTCTATAATAATAAATCAAATTCAAACAAGTGTAAAATCTATCAATGGATGTTGACATATGTGAAATAAAAACTATTTGAAATTAATATCTCTTACTAATATGAAATCATTTATAAATAACATATTTATAAAGTGAATAATTTATTTTGAAAATATTCTTATGATCTTTTAAGGGAATCTTAAAATATTTAATACTGGCAGAAAATAGATGCACTCTCCATATATGTTAAAAAACATTGTTTCCTTACTTTTATCGAAAAGGTCTTAGATGACCCTTTTTTGGAAAATGATGGGATGATTCCTTTATAATGATTTTAAAAACTTCAAAAAAGTTATAAATTACATAAAACCATAATCTAGGAAATAGTAAAAAAAATATAAATACATTTTTATGAAACGTAGATGTGTATCAAAAAGAGGTCCCAGTAGATACTCACATATAAACAACCTTAGATAATGAATAGATTGTAAAATTGATCCATACCTTATACTATTATTTGAGAGAATGTTTGTTAACCTACTGAATAATAACAAAATAAATGTTATTAAATTATAAAATTACTATATATTTGATTATGATATCATATAAGATCTTCTAATATTTCTTTGTTAATAATTATTCCGTAGTATCATTGTTTCGGGTGTTAATTAATGCATTTTTCTTTATATTTTTGTTTACATATGCCATGTTTGGTATGGATATGATGTATTTGATTCATATATAGAATGATATTATGTTCTTAAACATCATTTTTAATCATAAAATAAATATTATTCATGAATGGATATGTTGGGGAATGAATTTCATCACGTTTGTGGAAATGATAATTCATACGTACGCACGAGAGAAAATATTATTCTATTGATGGTGAAATCATATGAAATTGGATAGTATATTATACATAAATAATAATTAACATGTAATATTTATTATTTAAATTATTTATACCCATTATTATACCCATCCAAAGATGATATGTTGAATAACAAACTACACCACGATGTGGGGATGGTAAACCGTGCGTACGCACGTATGGTGATATGTCATTCATATATTAGATTGAATAATGAATATGGTTATAACATATTTATAAATACATCATATTATGTATATGGTATTCAAGTTATTATTTTTGTGTGGAAACAACAATGTAAGAGGATGTGGAAGAAGAAAAGAACTTTGAATGAGGTGGTGAAATTATTACCTCTTCTTCTGGTTCTTCCTTTTGAGTTGATCAAAAGGGCTCCATAGGATGCTTTTATGAACAAATTAAGGCCTCTAAGTATAATTTAGGGTAATTTTTAGGATATTTGAGCAGGTTTTAGTCATGAAAAATGGATTTAGATGTGTGATTTTGAGAAAAGGGGAATTGCCCTTTTATAAGAGATGTGAGGGTCACTTTAGGAAAAGATTGAAATATTATTTTATTATAGAATAATATTCAGTTAATAATGGATAAGAAAATATTTATTTAAATGATAAGGTTTGTATGGGTATAAAACCTTTCAACTAATAGGTTTTAGATAGGTCTAGGTCACTATATAAAACTTATCTTTTATATTTATGTTTTAGTAAAATAGTATACCTTTTTCCATGTATTTTTGTATTATTATAATAAATGGTTAATAAACGTACTAAAAAATGTCAAGTGAACCTCATGTGGTTAATTATTGATATATATAACCTTTTATAAGTCATTTTGATGAACATTATTTTTTTTTTGAATATTATATCAATTAATAATAATGTATTTGTTTTAAAAACTCAGTTATGTCAATTTTCATAATATTTGTTATTTTGTTTTTGTGAAAGTTATAAAAAACTTCACTTCTAAAAAAGTTTATTTAATCAACCATAAAATTTAATATTAACCTAGAAAATTATTGAAATTCAAAAAAATTCTCAATTTACATTTAATTGGATATTTATAATATCAATTATTTTATTCTTTCATTAATAATGTAATTACTCTATCATCATTGTGTCATAAATAAATTTAATTGTTTAATGTATAAAAATTATAAATAAAATACCATTATGTATGAAACATTTTTATATTTCTAATTAATATATATAGTCAAATTTTTTATAATTATAACCCTATATTAAAAAAATTATTTCTCAAACATTGATTTTAACACTTTTGACTCTTCTTTAAATAAAATAATAAAAAACATTTTAATCTAATACAAGTGGAAAAAAGGATAATTTTTTATAACTAATGTTGATTATAGTCAAAAATACATTATCCAAAATAATTTGGACATGTTTTAGTGTAATTATAATATCATTTATTCCTTGAATTACCATATTTACTTTTAATCATGGTAAATAAAATTCAAAAGTTGATATTCACCAAAATTCCCATTAATCATATTGAACCACATATTAGATACTGATTTCAATAGTTTCTCCAATATTTTTAAATAACAATTCATCGAAGTAGTAAAATCACATTTTTTGCAAATTTTCAAATGTGCCACGAAGGTGGGTAAAAGATGGTAAAAGTTCAATAATTTTTAATATATCTATTATTATTATAAAATTAGTACAATGAATCAAATTTAAAATATATAGGTATTATTTATTTATTTTTATATAATATAAATTGAAATAAAATAAATAATTATTTAAATAAAAAATCGGTTTTAAACAATAACCCAGTGTTTAAATTATTCATAAAAAATTTAAATATTTCAAAAAAATACAAAAAATTCACCCTAATATAATTTTTATATTCTGATTCAAAAATAAATTCAATTATGAAAAATAAAATTAATAAAAATTTCAAATAGTTTGTATTACTATTTGTAACGGCTACTTTGATTGGTTGTGGTGTGTTAAAACTCCATGTTCCATATAATATCCCTCTTCTTGTTTTACTCTTCAATGAAAAAAAAAACATTACGAAGGCCTCTTATTATTCTCCTTGATGAAATAAAAAACTTATTATGTGATTATTAAATCAAATGAAGGTCTGATCAACATATCATCATCATAATTAATATAACGTAAATAACACATGATAATTAAGCGGGAACTTTCTCTTCTTGTAAGACACACAATAAAATGGAATAGTGCAATAGTGTCTTGATCTCCCTTTATTCCTCCTTAGTGAAAATACGAGTTTAGGTTCATGTTTTTTTCTTCTTCACATAAAAAAACATTGTGTGTTTGTTCTTATCTCTTTATTGTTTATCAAAAAAACACATTGTTTTATGTGATGTTTCTCTATCCTGTATTGTCCTATATCCTCTAGTAAATACATTTCACAGTGTAGAATGAGTGATTCACAGATAGACATCACTAATAAAAACTACTTATTCTTTATGGATGATCGATTCCCCGTGTACATTCTGTGCTCTATGGAAAAACCATATTATGTAGTCGACCATCGCTTTATGGGATGCCTTTACTTCTATATACTGCTTCTTATATCATGGACTGCCTTCTCTTCTATGGAATGTCCCTACTTTCATCGATTTTCTCCTATTCTGATTAAAACATACTCATTCATGGAATCTTCCACCATGAACTACTTATGACTTTATTGAATTATCCCTATGATCTTCTCCCCTTACCCAAAATTCACCATCACAACATATTCGATCATCACCAAATTCATCCCAGAAAAAATATGTATTCTAATGAAAATCGCTCTCTATAATGATCTTATTAGTTGTACTTCTATTGGAAAATAGCTCTTAAAAATCCACTGATCTGAGATACCGAAATCTTCAACGTTGTACAACCTTCATTGTATACTATGCTCTCCCAGAAAAGTTTTTCTCTCTGCAGTCCATGTAGTACCTTTCATTCTTCATAGTGACCAATTTTTTCTACAAATGAATCATCACCTCTTAGACAGAAATGATTCTTGTCCTGTAAAATTCCAGTCTTCTATGGACTACAGGCCTCCCATGAACTGTTTTACCTAAGATGTCCATATATCTCTCTTTTCAGTTTCCATTGTGATGCTATATGGAAACCTCCATTTCCCAATTTTTTTCAACACTCCTCATACCTCATATATGTTCTGTGAATTGTGATTTATAGTCAATAACTATGATTTTCAAAAAAACATCCTTTTCCAGAAAACAAACTCCCAACATTTAGGCTAAAAATTTTCTAAACACTGGTAAATGGCACCATCATAAAAATATGATTCAATAACACCAACCACTTTTTTTTATTCATTTGGATTTGTCAATCAACACACGTTGATGCATTATTAATTCTTAAACCAAAACCTAACTAAATCCACTTAAATCCAAAATAACTCAATTGCATTAATCATGAACCAAATCCATCACGGTTTTTAATATTTGATTGATCACCTTTAGCATCATCAAATTATCCAAGTAAACTATTGAATCTTCAATACCCTCCAGAAAAATGGTCCTTTCAAATCAAACCTTAATTTGAATGGTTGAACCTTTACACCCCTTTCCTTTATAAGGATTTCATTGTATAGTCTCCAAACTAATTATGATATTTATGAATTACAAATCAGTATAGAATCATCATATTTTACTAGGAGGGTTATTCAACCCTGACATGAAATCCAGTTTCATACAATTAAACCATAATAATTCTCCAGACATCACCTTGAAACATGATGTCATCAATCTATTCACATTTTTTTGGAATATCAAGACTTGAGGACTTAATCAATTCTCTATAATGTTTGAAATTACATACTCATTTTGGCCAGAATGAGGTTTTCTTATCGCATTAAATATCATTGATAACAAATGAAAATTAGTTGAAAAAAAATAAAATCCATTCACATAGTGGTCTATACATCATATATTGGTCAAATGTGAATAAATACCTAATAAATAATTCTATATCAGGTATGGAAAATATAAATTTATAGTGATTCAATTTGTTCTAACTAATTCCCACACTATCTTCATGGATTTAATGAATATATTAGTTATATATTACATTGATAAGATTACGGTAGTCTTTATAAATTATATTCATTCATATTAAAAGATAAAAAGAGAATTAATATCACATGATTATTGTTTTGAAGATCTTAATGGAGGATTAGTTGTATGAAAAAACATTATAGTGTGGATTTTGGCTGTAGAGAGTTTATATTTTGGTCATAAAGTCTAGAACGATGGTATATCAATAGATATATAAAAAATATATGTTATTTAATGTTATCCTATACCAACCAATGTATCTAATATCTATAGTATTATTGGGTTTTTTAGATATTATCATCTATTTTTGGATAATGTCACATCGTTTTCTAACTTACATACTGAGTTAAATCATAATGGATCCATGTTTATTTAGATAGATGAATGTAAGGAAAATATCAATGAATAGAAGATAAATTTACTTAGTGAACTTGTTCATACACTACCCAAGTCTAGAGATGGGGTTGTGATCTATAGTGATACATAAAATAACGGAATGGTATTTGTCCTCATGAAAATTTATTTGGTGACAGCTTATTTCTTACTTCAATTGAAGGTTCATGAGAAATATTACGTAACTCATGATATGGAGTTAACTGTGGTAATTTTTTCATTAAAGATATAGTTGAATTATATTTTCATCGAATGGTATGATATATATAATGATCATAATATTTTTAAAAATATACCCACCTATAAATAGTGGAATATACACCAATGATTATTATTGGAGCTGATTAACGATTATACCTTCTCAATATATTACCACCCTATGAAGGAAAAAACGTGGAAGATTATCCAATTTTAAAGTATCCAATTAGTTTTTTTCTGATAAGGATTAAAGAATATATTATATTTGTTGATTTATAAATTTGTATCTTTAAGTATTAAATTAGGTCGAGATATATTATCTTTCTCAAATGAGCATCAACTATCTTTCCATGTGAGGATTAAATAAAAGTATAAATAAGATTTGGAACTACAAAATAAGGTCACAAATATTTCAATGTTTAACATTGATTTTTATGGAAAGGTACGATTTAGGAATCATGTATGTGTTTTTTCCATACTGGATTTGAATAATGATATTTTGGATTAGGCATATAGATCCTCATTGTTTATTCATCCTAGAAATAATATTAGGTAAAGATATATGAAAGAGTGTTTCTGGTGGGACAACATAATGAGATATATTACAAAGTATGTATTTCAACACCTGGTATCTGAACACATTTATATTGAGAGATATAATAAGAAGTGGATGTTACAACCATTACCTATACTAGAATTTAAATGTGAAAACATCACCATGGATTTTTTCATTGGACTTCCACAAATTTCTAAAGGATATAATTTTATTTGGATTATAGTTTACAACATTAAAATATAAGAACACATTATTGATATTAGATAAGATTTATCTCTTGATTATATTTCCATAAAATACTTTAAATTAGTAGTAAGGTTTCATAGAGTACCACATTAAATTATATATGATTGGAATTTGAGGATTACCTCAATGTTTTGGAAACCATTAGCAAGATCTAGATATATAGTTGAGTTTTAGTATTTCTTATCATCCTTAGATAGATGGTAAATCTGATATAACTATTCATACTCTATAGGATATGTTGATATAAAATTATATTTATTTTCAAGGCATTTGTGCTCAAAACCATCCTCTATTATAGTTTTCTTACAACAATAGTTTTCACTCGATCATTAAGAAAGATCCTTATAAATACCTCTATAGAATGAAATGAAGAACTCCATCATGTTAATATAAATTTGGATAATGAATAATTTTGGGAACTAGACACATTAAGGAAATATAAGCTAAATTCATTTCCATTCAGCATCATATCAAGGAAACTCAAAGTTGATAGAAATGTTATACCGATAGTCATTAGTGAAATATGTAATTTTAGGTTAGTGGGAATCTAATACTCTGAATTTCACTTAGTATAAGGTTATAAGATTCATAAATAAATGAATGATGATCTTGGGGTATTTTCCCCCTTTGATATTGTTAAAATATTATGGACGATCGATTATTTATTGGCACTTCTAATGAACAACTCTCAAGTTCATGAGGTGTTCTACATATCTATTTAGAGAAATTATATACCTAAAAAATCACATATAATAAATTAATAGATCATACCACTAGATCATTATATTTCTAATAAATAATAACTAGAAGAAATATTGGTTCATTGAGATAATTTTCTATTTAACAAGACTACTCACATGGTTAAAGTTCTCTAGAGGAAACAAAAAAATCTTTGAAGATACATAGGCACCTGAAGATGTGATGAAACATATATATATATATATATATATTATTGGATTAATTTAATTTTTAGGGATGAATTATTTCTAAGAGTATTATAATTTAATGCCCTAGGATTTAATGATACATTTCTCTACAAATAACAAATTCATTGATAGCGGGTGATACATGAAACATCAATTCTAAATGAACAGTAATATTGTATATCATTATAACCTAGTCCTTATATTAGTGCTTATGAACAGGAATAACAAAATTATGAAAAAATTGTAGTTTACACATTTATTAAATGAACTCATTGGTTATCAATTTCTTAGAAAGGAAAATAACAAAATAGTTGAATGTAAAATAGTTTTTTTATGAAAAAATTATTTCTATATGGGCTATGAGTTTTTAAGTTAATTAAATTGATCAATATTTGTGAATGATTTTAATGAAATTTATATATTATATATTGAAGAATTTTTTTTCACATTCATCAATGCATTTTCTAAGCAATAGATAACAATATACCGATAATTTTATTCTAAACAATATATTTCTCTAAAAAATAGTTTTCATTGTGTTTTGTGCACATATTTTAAAATTAATTTCTTCCACCTATAGAAATATAATATTAAAATTGATTAAATATTTACAATAAATTGTATACTTTTTTTAAATAGACCCCTTTTATTTTTTGTCAATATGAATAGTAATTATAATAAATTTTTTATCACCTCGGTAAGAGAAAAACAAGTAAAATAGAGTTAAAACTTTTGGTTAAGGCATTATAATTCCCCAAACACTATTTTTTATCATATATAATGTGTTTATTTCCTAATTTTCAATCCAATTCATAAATATACTTCTATTTTGTTCATTTATTTTAATAAGAACTTTATTTTAATTTAAGAAAAAAATAAATATGAAATGCCACTCCCTTTACTATAATATTTATAAAATAATTACATACATATAAAATGAGTATAGGTTCAATTATAAAAGTATATTTAAAATATAAATTAATTTTATTATCATCATAATTTATTTTTAATTTTTAGTGATTGAATAATTATCTTAAATACATACTCATTATCCACATGGTATTTATTCAATTATTTGAAAAATAAAATAAATGATTTCAAAAATATTAAAAGTACTATAATATTAATGAATTATTGTGTTATAAGAATTTACAAGATAAATATTAAATATTATTGATTTTTTAAATGGTTATATTCTAATTCCATATTTTTTTGGTTCCATTTTTGTGAAATTAAATGAATATTGTCAAAAATTACTTTAATGATATTTTTGGGAAATGATATTTTATTAAATTATTTAAATATAATAAAATGAGTTGAAATAGGGTAATGTGGATAAAATATGGTATAAAATTTTGTCCCTTGTCCATTTATGATTGAATTATCACCTTATAATTAAAATTATATCCCTTTAATATTGAACTATTTATTTTCGTGGTTAAGGTAATAATTCGTTAATCAATGGATTAAACTAAAATAAAATGAATACAATGACATAAAAACCTTTCTAAAATTAATTTAATTTATATATTTTTATCATAGAATATTTTTATTTTAAATAATTTCTTTTTTGATGCATTTATATTAATAATGAATTTATTATATTTTAATATTTTATGAAATTCCAATAGTGCTCAACCCTCTACTTTTAAAATGGCAGTAATTCATTATTTTACTTACACCCTATTAATAAATACTCTCAAGATAAACCTATAAAACTATATTATCTAATTCTTTAAAGAAACATATGTTCTTGTATTCTTAAAATTAAACTCCCAAAGTCCTTATGACGGTTCTAAAGGAGGCCTACCGAAGAAGAGGTAATCATCTTACCCAACCTAATTAAAATTAATAATTTTTATACCTACTATAAATATATGTTATTAAATATAAAATAATAAATTTGGTATCCTAAATATACTATATTATTATTATTAGTATTATTATTATTATTATTATTATTATAATTATTGAATCACAATTATCCACCATCTTTTCCATTAAATTGTAAATGAATGTATTGTATGTGCGTGTGTGTGGACTACCACCTCCATGTACTGATACAATTCATCATCCATCACTATCTTTTATGGATGTCTATTATGATAGTTTTAATATTTATATATCATATTTATAATATAATTATACATCATAAACTATAATATTATATCTACCTTGTTAATTTCAAATCCATTGGATAATGATAACGTCACTCATGTATACGTGTGGCTACCACCGCCATAATGAAATGTTATTTTTTTTCTTTTAAACATTACATGAATGGTAATAATGATATATTTAATCAATATATATGATATACATGATATAATAATTATTCTTTGTTGTTCAATTATTAATTCCTATTCTATCATTACATTTTTTCAAACGTGAAAATAATATTGATGCGTATGTACGACCTACTATCACCATGAGTAGTGTAATTTATTTTTTATCTCTATCCATTATGGGTGAAAATAAATATATATAATGAATATATTTGATAATTATATAAGTACTAATATTTTATATATTATTGAAACATGATTAATGTGCTAATACCATAACTACAAATGTGTAATCCTAATGAAAAAAATAAAATAGTTAACACCCAAAAACAATGATTTAAATAAGGAATTATTTACAAATGGATGATGATATGTTAAAATGGTATCATATAAGATATTATAACTATGATAAATATTCTATTATATAATAATAATAAATTTAAAATCTTTATATATGAGTTCAAATAACCATCTAATATAGAAGAACTTGAGGTAAGGTTTTTATATTAAAATCTCATTTTTATTATGATTATTTATGACTATGTTCTCAATAATAAATTTTTGGATTTACCTCTCAATAAAATATTGAATTTTATTATACTATGGTTAATTCTAAATACTATATATTTACTTTTATTTTCCGCTCTTTATGTACTCAAACATTAAAAAAAATTTAAGGAAAACTTACTTTATTTACCTCTTCAATTAAAAATATTTTTCTTCCATATACATATTTTATAAAAAATGTTTACAAATTTTTTTTTAATATTATCAAAAAAATTTAATTCATTTTATCTATGAATAAATATTTACCAAAAATAATTAAAAGGAATCTTTTTTTCATTATCTAAATGAGGATATTTTTTCCTTTTTTATAAAAGTTGGAAAGGACTATTTTATTTGAAAATATAAAACATGAATAGAATTTTTTAAAATAATTAGAACTAAATGCTATGATTATTCCTTGAAAATTATCCAATTATATTATAAAATAAACTTTTTCTTTAATATTTGGTAAATTTTTAATTTAGAATATGTAATTTCGAAGTAAAAAGTGTATTTTACTCATAAAACATTCCAAGTGATATTTTAAAGGTATTTTTCAATATATATGGCATCCTTTTAGGTTAATTAATCATAAATGGTGATATAATATATTGATACAATCCTTATTTTATCTATGGATGTTTTATTAATAAGATAATAGGATGTTTAGGAAACCCATTTTTTCCACAGATTATGCTATGATAAAATGTTTATAAAACCCATTTCTTTTTCATGGTTTATAATATGATGAATTTTTATGATCTCATGAAAAACATATGAATGGATTTAATTTTTTAATTGGTGGTATTAGAATTATATAACACTCTAATTAATTTTGTAAACATGGATATCTCATGAGATAAATAAAACTAGAATGGGGAATTTACCGAGTTCAATATGGGACCTTATTCACATTTGTTAGTCTTGGGATTGAATCGTTAATAACACGATAGAATTAGAAGTAAACTTATTTAACTAGGATAGTATTTGAAGTGATCCTTGACTAAGAAAGAAATTATTTTCTATTCATATGTGTATGACTCAAATATATGTATTATACCAATGTTATTCTCTCAAAGTTCATGTTATTTAATTCCATTATTATTCGTGTCTTATAAACTCCCAATATTTATACCATTACTCAATATTATAATCTATGATATTTAGGGTATGTTTTTAAATTTTTATTGTCATGTTCTCATATCCTTATGCCAATGTTTTACTTGAGTGGTCTTTGATACCTCTTCTGTTTACCCTTATTTATCATTTGACCTAATACTTTTATATATTTTAATTTCCTAGTTTAAGAAAATATATTTTATGTATGATATGTTTTAAAAGAGTTTTAGTTATGAATAACTTAATGGGGTATGATTTAGGACTCTTTATATCAAGTTATTTATGTGTCTAAGTTTCCAAATATACTGAACATAAATATTTTTAGCATGGATAGTATTGTTATGGAAAATATATTTATCTAATGAGATGTAGTTTCTATTTATTAAAAGTATGGTTCATCATAAATGATCCCTAAATTTTGTTTTTAGGGTGTGATAATAATAGACCTACTAGGATCCCACCAAGTACTCCATGTGTAACCCATATTAATGAAACCATAAAGCTCTTGGTTGAACTATAATATATAAATGTATGACTTTCATTTAAAGTGAAAAAATTAATTATGAAGAGTTTATTTTAAAAAATTTATCAACAAGACCACTGTATAAATATAAATCAAACATGAATGTGTAATGTTAAAAACAATACATCATAAGATAGGTCATAGTTAACTAGGGTTAAGCATCATAGATGCACTATAATGAATCATATAAAGGCATTTAAGATCTTTTTGGAATATTTACAGCATGCCATAAAGTGTAATAGTGTTAGGAATTGTTAGAAGAAATATCCACTGGTTTTGTATTACCATGAACTAACATGGTCCTATGGTGGGAAGAACAAATATCATCCACTATAAATGGTAATAACATAATCCTAGTTTCCATGTGTCATGGTTTCCATACACCTAAGTACCCAAGTCTTCCTAGGTGGATCAAAGTAGGTTCCAAATTCAGCATAGATCATTTAAAAACCATAAACACATTCCATTATATGGGATTATAGTTCAATTGAGAAGTTAATTTTAGAAAAAACAAACACCTCTTAAAACATAAGGATTTACCATAAAAAATATCAAATTCATTTATATTCAAAGTTAATCATTTCTATAAGACATCTACAGATATTTCAAATTAAATTAATGAAATAATTTAAATAAAAACATTGAGATCACATTGTAATAAAAACCCAATTAAGAACCCTTTAAGGACACACCTTCCTAAAACAATGGATAGAATAATTGGAGACACATATATAAATTAAATTAGTCCTCATAATAATTTAAATGCTTTATATTATAGAAAAAAACATATAAGAAATAAAAAATACATTGTTAACAAAATATGGGAAGGTATAAAGAGTCACCGACATAATTTTTATATAATAATTGCTATATGGTGTAATTATATACAAATATAAGTAAGAAGGCATTAAAAACATTTGACTATAATACCTAATATATAAAACCCCATACCAAAAATTCAACCAACATGAACCCCCAGCCACCATTTATATAAAAGTGCAATAAAAATAATGACAAATGGGATAATGAGACCAAATAATAACATAAAGTCCAATTGATGATTCCATAATGGGTTTCATCCTATTTAATTGTTGGGTATCATGGTAATCAATAACCATGCACTAACCATGTGATATGCATTGTCTTGTATGTTTTCTAAATTTTGAATAAAATTGGACCTAGGACAAAAATAAAGGGAAAATCAATAATTAATAAATAATGTACCTATAAAGATATTTTGGGGGTCACAATTCTCCCCACCAAGTCTCATTTTTTATTTAAAAATGTTACTAGAATTTGGTGATCTAGAAATATGTGAGGCTATTTCTCTCTCATATGGGATTCTGGCTCCAATGTATTTTTATAGTCTCTCTCTTACTACTATAGGAGCCAAACTAATTTTTTATTCTTACCATGTAAAACCATACATTAAGAATCTATAATTAAGGTAGTTTTATCCACCATATAGACATCAACTGTAATCTCTAACTCCTCCAAATTTAAAATAATATAGGGGTTGAGATGAAATTTCATTAGGTGAGTTAAAAAGAATAAATCATGAATTTACTTCAATTAAGAAGAAAATTCCAAATATTATGAAGCCTTCTTAATTCTTTCAATAATCTCAGAGGGTCTTATATATTATAAAGAAAATTTCCATCACGTCACAAGTCACTAGTGTCCCATATGAGGTAACCCCTTCATGAACACATAGTTAACAACTATGAATTTTAGTGGTTAACAAGAAATGTAATCATATGAGTTCTAGTTAATTCATGTGGTTAATAGTCATTTTTAAATATATTTAATCTTTTCAACAATTTCAAACGTGATGTTTAGTCTCAATAAGGAAACTTTACTAACCATAGTCTAACATAGGGGTTTATGTCATGGATAAATATAAAATTATTCCAATGGATCCATTCTGATATATTTTTTGAGTCTATTATTGTGAGAAAAATCAACCAATAATATGGGACTATTCCAGTTCCATTAGAAATAAAATTTTCAAGCATGAAAAATATCTTCTAGAATGTATATTTTCCTTTCTATTTGTCAAACCATTTTTTATGGTATACAATACTAAATATTATCAAAGATCCCATTATCTCTTGAAGTCATCTCCAAAATAAAAATTTGAATAATATATCTCTTTCAAAATTTATCACATATGGTACTATATGAAATTTCCCAATATCATGTTGATACGGTTTTCCAAACTCCTCTACATTGGTGTTACCTTTGATAAGTATAATGTGAGAATATTTCATTAATCAATCACTGGCCAACTAGATAGAATTTATTCCCTCAATAGTATAAAAAAATACAATGATATTTATATGAATATATCATCCCATTTTTAATTAGGGATACGTAATGGTTGAAGATTACCCAATGGATTATCATGTTATACTTTAATATATTGAAATGTGTGGAACCTCCACACATAAAATATTATGTATCACCTCACTAAATTTCCCAATACAATTATTTAATGATATTATTCATCCTTGTGTCACCTTGATGAACATTCCACTAAGAGTGATGGAAATAATTCATATCAAATTTACTCATGAAATATTGTACCACAAAGAACATCATGAAATAATTGATTCATTAATGTTATTAACACCACTCATTGGTGGTCTCTTCACTATATATAGTTTTTCCAATATGATGGCCTTCCTCATCCACTAGTTTTTCAAGAAGAATAAGATCAAAGAGAGATGTTCTAACCTGAATATTGGATAAAAAACTACCCAATTCTATTTTTTAGTTATAAATGAATTTTATAAAGTAGGATCATCATGTTCTACTAATAACTAGGAATATTCTAGTATTGTTGTAGGATATAACTACCAAGAGAGTCAGTAACTATGTTTCCCTTTAATAGTGTACAGGTGAGGTTGGAATAATGCGGTTAAAACATTCCACCCATTATATATTTTTTAATATTGAAATATTTTATTATAGAATACTTAACTCAAGATTTTGTGGATGGTATACATCATGAATTTATCAATAAATGGTAAGTGTTGCGAAATTTGAGAGCATTCATAATCTCAATATACATATGGTCATTGTTTGGGTAATTATTTTCATGTGGGTGAAGTTTTAAATAGCCATAAACTACTACATAATTACCTTACTTAAGCACACAAAATAATCCCTAACCTATGGATTAATAATACATGATATTACCATTTTGATTCTCAGAAAAGTTCAAAATTGTTTCTAGCATAAACACCAACTTAAAATTATCAATTGATGATTTAAATTTTATTTCGTTGATAAATTTTACTCCCATAAGTGTGATAGTTCTGAACATAGATTCTAGCAATTAAAAATATATCATAATTTTCTAATAATAACTAGCTATAAAAAAGAATATTTATATATCAAACACATTATTTGGTTATGCACAATAAATTATAGACATCACCTTCACATGATTAACCGATATTCCTTATTCAAACACTATATGTCACAAGAAAAAGACCAATTAAATATTTGAGTTAGACTTTGGAATTTTAACATTTTGGAAGTTATCACAAAGAGTTACTAAGATAATCCTTGGGTGATTATCATGATCCTCTTTGTTCATAGGGTATAATGAGTTGTCATAAATTAATACTTGATACATTATTCTAGATGTTATTTATATATTTGATTCATCATATCAATAAATACTATAAGATTATTATTCAAACTAAATAGAATCACAAGATACTCAAATTTACCATGCATACCTCTGAATGTAGTGTTGAGTATGTTAGACTACTCACCATGAGTTTAATGTACCCTAAACAACAGTCAATCTTTATGAAATATATTTACTCCATTAGTTGATATAATAATTAATCAATGTGAGGGAATGGGAAATTTTTATTAATGTTCACATGATTAAACATAGATTAAATAATAATTAAATAAAGACATCCATATACTTATATGCAAATGAGTATTGGAGTAACCAAAGGGAATACTCTAGAATCGAAAAATCCTTTATCTTCTAGGTTATATTGATGATTTTATTACTCCTTTAATTGAAAGAGTTCCATTAAATATATGTTTGGTAAAATTTATTTAGTCTTTGGTACTCGATTAATTAAGTACTCTAATGAATATTTTAGAAGAAACCCAAAGAAATCATTAAAAACTATATAAAAATTACTGGCCATAGGTGGAACCTCATATCCTATTTCCCCCTTATAGGCCATTATAAATTGTGATGATTACTATAACATAAAACCGCGAGCATATAAAAGTGGAGATCCCATATGTCTAGATCTTAGGTACGATTCTCCTTAAATCAGATCTAAAATTTCATTAGGAGTGGTAAGTGTCACTATCCAATGATAACAATAAATGTGGGATTTTAAGGAAACTGTAAATTCTATTCTAATATTGATTTTGCAGATTAATATCATGAGAATGATGTAATAGAATATTATCTCCATTTAAATATATGGATACAAAATATAAAGGTCATCAAAAGCCTGAATCATTATTTTTTCTCAAAAGGAGTAGAAATGCCTATCATATACATTATGATATTGGATAGAATATTTAATAAATCCAAAATATTGTAAGTGATAAATGAGTGAGAGTCATCTCACTCAAATAAAAAACTACTAAGGATAATTCAATAAGTGAATTTCATTACACTATTATCTGACCAGCTTATGATTTTGTATAAACTTTTCCTATATTATTTAAACTCCTCACTATATAATGAGATTTATGTCTCCAAACAGTATTATTTTTAGTTATAAGATGGGTTTTTTCTATATAATAAATCATTATTTCCTTTGTTCCCTTGAGTTTTGGTCCCCATTTCTTCAGAAGAATCAGACTATTCTTGAGATCCACTAGGATATATGAAGCATGCACCACTCCACTAAGGAATTATCACCCTAAAAAATCTATAAAAAATATCTTATTTTACTATAATAATGAAAAACATTTAGGGTTTCCTAACATGAATTGTTCACATGCCCCACTTTTCCATACATATGGGATATGAGGGGCACACTTCCCATAGTTGTATATGATTTTAATTAATTCAATCATTATTATGCACTAAAAATTACAGTTTTAAACACGCCTATCTTATTTAAACTCTATAATAATCCCAATTCACTTCCTTAATGAATAAGTGGATTAATGACCATTCATAGAATTCATTTTTAGACTACTACCACTGTAAGGGATTGATTAACCACCTTATCATAGTTTGTTAACTTTAAAATAATCACTTGAGACTGAAGACATGATTGGAGGCCTATATCTAACTATCTAACCTTAAACTTATCATTTAAGACTAGTTTAGGTGAATAGTGTAAAATCACTAAAATAATTTGATATAAACCATTATAATTCCACCTTATTATTGCACAAAAATAAATTCCATAGACCTCATGATATCTATATTAAAAGAGTAAAACTATTGGGTGAAGATAATGTTGAAACTCATAAGATTTATGTTACCACTATTTTTTTTCTAAAACACCAACTCCCACTATTTTTTGTAGGGGATTTAAAGAATAAGAAAAATACACTTCATCTTCGTAGATTCGGGTATCTAAATGAATACAAAAATTCATTCAATATTCTCCAACAATATCCCAAACTCCTAAGGTTCATTATTTACCCAAAATGATTGGGTATTATGGATATTAAACACCTAATCATGATCCTTGATTTGAGTTGGGATAGGATCTTCTTCCCTAAAATGGGTACGTATAGGATTAATTCTCTGATAAAAATCCTAAACTATCTATCCTATTACTTTTAGTTGGGGGATTATCGAAGTAGTAAAGGCTCCCCTTTATCCTGTATCTGACCTTATTTCGAATATAGGTAAAATAGAATTTCCATATGTTAGCAGTGATGCAGGCATAATTCAGGCTAGGTGATGTAGGTAGTATGATGCAGTAATGACACTACCTTAGTCCTTTGGGATATGTAATGGGATTCATGCCCATATGGCCTTCAGGCCAAATATTGAAAGAATAAGGCCTGATGGGTGGTCTATCCCTTGGGGGTTATGGTCTGACTTTTCGGCCTATGTGTGTGTGTGTGTTTAATGTATTTGGGCCCCAATAACCTATATGAACTATTACATCAATAAACTTTTGTCAACCCAAAGTTTTGGATTAAAAAAATTATTTTCAACTACTACATTTTTTTGTGTTGAGGCTCTTCCTGGGATCATCGTAGAAAAATAAATCAAAAGAAATAATTTTTTTATTAAAATCATTAAAATAAAATATAAATATGTAATCATTATAAATTAATAACATAAATATATTATAAATAGTTAAATACATCATTGAATGTTATTTGTAATGGAAAATATAAAATAGAATAAAAATAATACTATACATAGTTATTCCACATGGATTACTAAACTATGTATGAACCATTGTGTGTCCCACTATATAAGTATGTATAAAGAATTTGGTTATGTGAAATGATTTACTAAACAATATTCCAAACATATAGATCCAAATAAAACCATTATACACTAGACATTATGATTGATACATGATTAAAAAATCACCCAAAAAGTCTCAGAAAAGTTTTACCTTCCAAAAGAAAAAGCCAAAAAAATTAAATATAAATCATATAATATCCCAATATACCCATTTATTGACATCCCATGGAATCTTAAGACTCATATTTATAAGTGGTTTCTAGATAATTTCTCATAACCTACACCCTAGTTATAATGATCAAATATTCTATCTACCTCTACTTCCCCAAATATCATAAAACAATCTTAGATCTGATAAAACAATTCACAACCCAATATGGTTCTGACCTTCAAAGTGCATGAGCTATCATACCCAATGAATCTAAGGTAATTCTCAATTCAGATGGGATAGAAACTATTTCATAGGAATCAATAACCAAGCTTTATGAATGGTTTCACCATAGATAGAATATCTAAATCAAGGGACTCTTTCTATGAAGCCAACATGACCTCACCAATCATTTGTGAGTCATGTGATACATTGATTTTTTTAAAATAATGATATTATCAAACATTGTATAATTTAAATTATTTATAATTACAAATAAATTACCAAAATATAAATATATAATATCCTTGAAATATAACCTTATTACAAAAAAAGTAAATACATCAAACCTAATGATGCAAGATAAGAAAATGAAAGATGGGATGGAGATTTAAGGATGAGATATACATATGTTATGAATAATTAAATAAGAAAATATATGTTACTCATATCATTGTGACATAAGGGACATCGCCCACTAGGAAACCTCCTCCAATCAAATCCAATCCAACATGAGTAACATCTTCCTTCAAGTGGAGCCTTTCCATTACCTATGTCAGTCAAATAAAGGTATACATGAAGTAGAAGAGAGTATGTATGTTGTGATAATATCAAGCCTCGTAATATCACACATAGTAATCCATCTGAAACACTTGTATAAAAAAACAATATCTCACTAGTTTTAACTACAGAATAAAACAACATACTTTGAAAATTAAGTAAGACTATTAATTATGAAGAGTTACATTTAAATAATTAATAAATGAAACAAGTGAATTAATAAAAATTAATAATAAATGTGTGAATCACCAAAAGGATATCATGGTATATTTCATAGGTATCTAATGTATAGTACCCATGTAACATTGTAATTATTTATCTATAGGCTTTCAAGATCTATAATAAAGAATATTATCATTCCCTAGAGTTGTCATGCGTTTAGAAGGACTTGAAGAAGTATCCACTAACCATGTATTACAATTCGCATGTGTAGTATTGTGGATAAAAATGATAATTAAATATACTGACAATGGTAATCACTTAATCCTACCGGGATACATGCCCCCCATGTTCCCAAGGATTCTGATGAGGGTCTTTGTAGTTTCAAAATTCACTATAAGTCACGTACAATCTGTATAACCTTTCAATCAGAAAGTTTTGTTGTTAAACTAAGATACTAATTTCTCATCAACCAAACACCTCTTGTAAGATATGATTTACCAAAAAAAAATTAAAATTAATTAATAATAATGATTAAAAATTTACAAAATAAAACATAATTACTTATTTCAAATAAAACTAGTAGGATTATTTCAACAAACACTTCGAGTGAAACTTTTAAAAGGAAACCAATTAAGTTTTATTTTTAAAGCCACCTTCCCAAAAAAGTGGGGAAAAAATTTTAACCACGTAAATATGTTATAAAATTCATCATAATATTTCAAATACATTATATTATAGTAAAAGTATCTTAAAAACATAGTTATATCATGTTCAACTAAATATAGGATGGAACATGAAATCAGTTATCTCAAATTTTTTTGTAATCATTACATGATGGGATATATCTACAAGAATAGAATAGTTAAATTCCTAGAAACTCAGTTGAAATCTCTAATACACAAAGCATCCAACTCAAAAATCATATAAAATAAACCCTATCCCATTATGAGAATATGTGGGGAGGAAAACTAAATAGAAAAGAGAGAATAATACCAAGGAATTATAGTATGACAACTTATTGATGTTTCTTAATTAATCTTTATGAAAAATTGATAACAATATAGGTATATAAGAGGAGATAAATAATAGAAGTTATTATAGCATAGATATTTCAAATGGGGGAATAAATAATCCAAAGAGGTTTTAAGATTATGTAAGAATAGTCTAGTAATTCTATATTTTTTAATTCTGGACAGCTCACATAGTTTTGTAATATTGTTTAGTGAGCAATGCATTAACCATTTAATAACAACTCAAATTCTCTAGACAACCTAGCCATTTTGGACACATAATTTGGAAAACCATGAGACAACTGTGTGAATAATTATGGAATTTGATTTACCTCTTACATGGAAAAGTCTCACTATTAAAAATAACTGTTCACTAACTACTTGATTTTCACTATACCCAACATTTTCCAAATTCTCTAGATAATTATAATAGAAATAAAAAATAAACTCAAAAAATGATAACCAATAAATTTTATACCTAAAAATGACATTTTGGTTGTCATAAAAAATTTCACGATAATCATTTATGGCTATATAAATTATATTTATGAACACACATATAATTATTATTAAATAATTAAATAATTAAAAAAATTGTTATCAGATTTTTTTAAAAGGTAAAATTTTAGAAATATAAGTTCTTTACCATTATTAGAAAATATATAGATCATTAATCAGTATTATAAAAATGATAACAATATTTAGGCGAGTAAAATAAATCCTTAATTCTAAATAAATGAGATTTATTTTTAATAGTGATGTTTTATGATATCTAAAATCAATGTATAATCTTAATGATTAAACATTCTTCTTTATAATGATTAATAGACTATCCCAATGTAAAAAAACTATGAAAATAACCATTGTAGAAATGTTTTTGAAAAAATATCTTGAGATATTCACACCAAAATGGTGTCATTTGATATGAAAACTCTTTTATGGTTTGATATTTTGGGATTAGCTCTATGTAGAACATAAATTTCTAGTTTATAAAACTTATAAGAAACTTAATATGTTTGAAATTTAAAAACATTGGTGTAACGGGTATATCATATTTATTTAATACATTTATTTAAACCATTTTTGTAATGGAATCCGTATCATTCCGTTGAAAATAATTTTATAAATAAGAATAATATAATAACGGATATGTTTTTTTATAATTAATTTTGAATACTAATTGTGGTTAATTTAGGAGGTTAAATTTAACTAATATATCATTAAATTTTATATTTTACTAGTAGGGTTGTAAAAAATCTAGACCCTAAATAATATTAAATATAATATAGTTAAGAACTACAATATTTATTAGTATTAATTCTCCATAAATAGTTATTGATAAATCCTTAAATATATTGGAGTTAATATTTAATCAATTAGAAGTGTTCACTGATAGTTCAACCTCTAAAATTTTAGGTGTGAAATATATATGTTTCGCAAACATTAACATTATAATGAAATAAGTTCATCAATAATTAAATAAGTAAAACTACATTCATTAATAGATTACTATAAAAATTGTGAATGAAAACATCCTTGTTTTTGAATAACTCATCTATCATTGGTGTATATATTGATCAATACCCTAATTCTTAAGAGGTTACATTTATTAATTCATATCATAAATCCCTTTTTATAGATTTATTTAATAAATTATTAATCTAATTAAAAGTAAAGTATCATACTATGGGGTTAGAAATTTGAGAAGAATATTCCCCTCCTGATTCCCAATGTAAAATATAACATTATCTTAATTATTTAAATGAAAAAATTATTTACCCTGATGAAAACTCCTTTCATATCTGAAGCATCGTTTAGTTCACTGAATAAATACTCTTAACATTTTCCTTCTCTATTTTGACATGTGTTCCATTTTTCATTATTATTTTATATATATCTCTCTATCTATCAGATAATATTTAAACATGATAATAACCATTAATGTTATTTAATAAAACACCACGAGAAACATGAACTTTTGAAAATCTATCTCCATATTTTAGTAACATTACACAATTTATTCATAGAAATAAATTGTAATAATTATAAGGCACTTTGGAATATATGAAATTTCCCTATTAAAATATCCATCTATTTTGGAATGCATGTTACTAAAAAATCAAATGTAGTGCATCTATTACCTAGGGTTGTTCACATAATATTTCTTGAAAAAATTATCAGCTTTTTTCATTTGAAACTATTATTTCATATATTAATTTTTTAAAACCAAATAGAGATAATATTTTCCCTAAAATGCATTAGGAAAAAATATATATATAAATGATTCAACATCCCCTTAAATATTTTTATTCTTTACTGGAGTATACAATATGTTTTCATTCCCATTATGATAGTAAATTTCTAGAATAGTGTTTTTTTCTAATATTTTAATTAAATAAAATATCATATCCATAGTAGTTGACCAACTTTCAAGAACATGTGGATTGGTATACCCACAAAATGATGATGTTGCTCACCTCATGAATTTCATAGTCATCGAAGCAATAAAACATTGTGAATTAGATTGGAAATTATGGTAATGATTATTAGTTATAACCTCTTTAATATTTGTAAATTGTTGGTATGATGTTATTACACCAACACCCATGATGTTATCCTGAACATTAAACAAATCATTATATTAAGCATTTTCTCAATATTTGTTATTATTCCTTTTTTTACATCACCTTATCCAATCCCTTAATAAATTATACTATAAATTAATCTAGGAAGGATCATTACCTGATTTTAAAAAAACTCATAATAAATAGAATATAATTATAAATTTAAAAAATAAATATTTATATAAGTTCATATTGTAATACATCTCTTGAAAAAAGTGAACTAAATAATGGTTTCAATATACTCATTACTAAAATTATCTAATCTATTTATTATAACAAAAAAGGATTTTAATGACCCAATCCCTTAATTTTATTTAAATAATAATAATAAAAAATGAAAAAAAGAATTTTTTTACATTAAATAGATTCCATGTTTTAAAATTTTAGTGTATTTAGGAACTATGAACAATATAAATGGGATAATAATATAAAAATATTTATTTACATAATATTATAGATGCATAAATTGTTTATTAACCTTCACCCATTCATTATATTCAAATTTTACATTGTATTTTTTTGTACTAAAATAAAATGGAAAGATGATGAGTAAAAAAATATTATCATATAATCATTGTAGTGTGTTAAGAAAAACTCATCTAAATTTAATGAGTTAGAGAATGAAGCAATATTAATGATTATATAATATTATAAAAAATCATGATAATATGTTACTATTGATAATAATACATCATAAATTGGTTATAAAAATAACTTTAATACAAAGATACCCTCCAATGTCATGTTATCATAATGGGATCATATGATTATGCCAATTACAAATGTCATAATATCACAGCCATGCCCAATGCATTGCATCTCGAGATATGAAACATTACTCGATGACTTATGGGGTTACATGGAGAAAATATATTTATTCATGTCTCCCTTATATCAAGGATCTCCTCCTCCCAACCTCAGATCCACCTATGGTTTCCTCATAAAACCCTTCACTTCAGAGTCGATGGTGCGTATGAGAATAATACTTCTTCCCCTTCTTTCTTCCTCTACACTTCTAAGGTCCTCCAACTTTTTTTATCAAAATGGATTCTCTGTGCTCTATTTTTTTCATTCGTGTCAATGTCATCTTCTTCATTGAGATCATAGGGCCCTGATGTTGGATTTATTTTTTTGGTTCTCTCATATTCATTTTTTTTTGGATCAAACATAACATTCCTCATAACCTCCATCAGTTGGATTTGGAGTGTTATTTCAAATAGGGTTAGGGTTTTGTGATTTGACAGTTGATGGGTCTTAAGGTCCTACATCGGTCAGTTTCCTTATACTTTGAAGGCTCTTGGTTAACTTCCACATTAATTGTTTTGTGATTTGGAGCCCTCATCTACTCATACCACATATCTTACCTCACGTTCGGCTATTCTTGTCGTAGTCAGATCTAAAGTGGTGGTAACATTATTGTTTTGGGAGGTGTGGTTCAATGGTCGTTAGTGTTCCAGGAGTTCGCCCTACATCAATGTATTGGGTATTTTGGATTTCTTCCTCATGATTTTGGTGATGTTTTTTTGTTTCTAATAAGCATTCAATCTGTTTATTATTGATGGATGATATTCTATTTGTGATTTCAGATAATTTTTGTTCATGTTTGGATATGGTGGACGTTGTCAGGTTTCTCTAAAAAGTATCATGTTGGTTTTTATCAATTTTTAGGTTATAATTATACTTATGGTTGTTTGATTATTTCTACTGTATTATGGGATAAGAAATCCATGGTGTGATGTGACGTTTTATGGTAGGTTATATGGATTTTGATGCTAATCAATGAATGATTTTTATGGTGATTTGATTATGATTTTCACAATAGTGATGGATTTAAATAGTGTCTTGTGATGATGATGAATACTAATAGGGTGACTGTCACGACCACCTCCCCACAAAGTGTACCCCTCCTGGGCCGGAAATGTTAGAAGGGAGATAATGACCCCCGAGTCCCACCTCCAGTAGGCCCCGGGTTGGCCACTAGCACCGAGGGTATAATACACACAAAAATGGGAGGCATTACCCTCTAAGAGAAAACATGCAGAAGAGAGAGATAGAATAGACTCCAATCAACTCCAACTAAGAACTAAAATGTAAAAGGAAATCAAGTACATATACGAAATGTCATGAAAAAGTACTACAACTGAAATGGGAAACTAAATGTACCCAAAAGAAAGTAAACGGCAGTGACCACAAGCCCGAACAGCTCCTCCTCCAACCGCAAGCTAGTAGACACCAGCTTGATCTCCAACCTGCTCCAAGTGACCTGAAAAACAGTTTATATGTACATAGGGTGAGTATAATAGTATACTCAGTAGGATCCTCCCCAAGCCTCTCGTGCAAAGGTAAAGAAAGCATGCTAAAGCCCAGTGAACAACAAGTGAAACTAACTCGTCAACTAAACAGGTATACTATGTTCCCAACCTCACCATTGCTACTCTCACTAAGTAACGCATACAAGAATATAGAATATAGTAGAGAATATAAAGGGTACCCCGCTACTACTTCCCCACTGGTTTGCTGCTTTGCCCCAATGACATACGTCCTGTGCATCTCTCTCCAAAGACTTGCCCGCAGACACCTGGGCTAAGCTCCACAATCTGCACCTCGTGCACCACAAAGGCTTGCCCGCAGACACCTGGGCAATGCACCACACCGTCCTCACAACCAAAGTAACCATGTAGTTTCTAGGAGCCACCACAGCTCGCATAACGTGTATCATACGTCGGGTATTATTCCTCAAGCCATTACAGCCCATACACCGAGTAAGGATCCTCAAGCCATCACAGCCTATACACGTTACACCTATAGTAGTCCATAGGATACTATATCCAGAATATATGTGTGTGAATAACCACAAGCCATTACATCCATGTACACACATATATGGGGTAACTAACCACGGTGCCTCATGGAACAAGTATCTACCAAGAGAAGAGAGCGGGGCCAAAGGGGGTAGTCAGCCATTCAACCTCCCATCAGAATGTTGGGGAAAACACCCCCCCCCCCCAGGGCTCAGAATCCCCGGGGTGTCAGTTTCCCTTACCGACAGGGTGGTGTAGCGTATAGAAACACAAAAAGTACAGAATCTATAAGTAACTCACATCCACACTATGGGAATTACCTAGTATTAGATACAACTGCAGCTAATGTCTCTCAGACTCCAGGCTGCTACTTCAAAGACTAGGTATCCTATAAGCACACAACCAATTGAAAAGCTTCATTAGATTACTCCATTCTCATTTATCAATTCCACTGTACGTTAATTAATTCTTTAAACATTAATTAAGAATGAACAGTTCCACATTAAACTAAATTGGCGTCACTTTCAAAAACAACTGCTCATTTTTAAGATTCACATCACCTTTCAATTCCAGCATCTCCATCCCCGTGGATTTTCACCATTTAATCAAATACTCCTTACCGAATTACTTTTCCACATTCCTAGGCATTCTAGAAAAACATCCTATGCTTTTAAGCACAAAGGAGGATCAACACTGTGAGTAGATATACTACCCGTCAAGTCTTTGCCGCCTATAGAAAGAGCATAGACCCATCCTCCATCGAGAGGCTAAACACGGAAAGCAGGTGGCATACCCCGCGTGTCTTCGCCTCCTTCAGAATGAGGGTAAGCAAGACCAGCTGCCTTGAGCAGTGGGGAAAAGCAAAGAAGATTAACATTCAAGAAAACCGTAGGTAACCAGCAACCACATCCATCCCATTCCATCACCCCTGGTGTCCTCCCCGACACCCACATGTATAAACTGATGCATCTCGCCACTCTAGGCGTCATCTGCTGCCATAACCACAAGGCCTCCATGCCTCCACATATCACAACAGCCATCCAGGCTCACATCAAATCACATGCAGCAGGAAAACAAACATCACATCATGGTATCTTGACCCTTTAACAAACATGAGGGTAACTCAGAACCCTTTTAGAAATTCCCACATAATCTGTTCTCTAATCCATATTGAATTAGCAGATTTGTTATTCGTAGGTTCCAATCATGGATACCTAATCAGTAAGCTATCACAATTAAATAACCATTCTTACTTCCCTAATTTGATTATCCTCAAATTAGAACAACTACAACAACAGCAACAACCAGATTAATTACATGCCTCTTTATCATTATCCAATTAATTAAAAACTAATTCCGACTTTACGTTCATTATCAATTTCTATCATGAACGAACAAAAAAGTCAAAGAAAACATAGGTATCACTATATCTAGGAAAACATGAGGCAAACCGTTATCACGGTATAAATCAACAACATGCGATCAACCAATTATTTTAATCCGGTTCAAGTATTTAATTAGGTCAATTTCATTGTGATCCAAAGGAATAAATCATGCTAATTCTACGATTGCACATACACAATTAGAGAAGCCATGAATCCCCTACCTCGAAGAGTTCTTGACTTCCTTTATCCACACAACAGGTCACGATCCTCCCCTCGTGACAACTGCATCCACCGGAGCATGCTTATATCAAAGATTGATCGACACGGCTCGGTTGCATCCAGTAGAGCAGAACTGATCCTAGGAGTAAAGGTTGATTGTGGAACTCCTACGTAAAGGATTGAAAGGTTCTAGCACCTCTTAGTTGAGAACAAATGGAAAGAACAAGTGAGAATGATATCTCGTCCCTTTTTTATAAGATTTAACGAGGTGACGGTTTAAGATCCGATTAATTCTCCATTAAAACGGATCGTATTAACCCATGCGGTTTGACCAAGTAAAACATTACAAGCCTTAGGAATAATTAATATAGGATTTATGGCATTTGAATCGGCCTTAATAACCATTAAAATAAGGCTTTAAAAGTATTTTACGTCAAAGGAAACGTAAAAAGGGGCAAAACTGTAGGAGTTTGGAAACACTGTTCACCCACCGTTGCTGTACATGAAACCGATCTGTGAAACCGATCTGTCAAACTGATCTGTCACACTGATCTATGAAACCGATCTGTGAAACCGATCTGTGAAACCGATCTGTGAAACCGATCTGTCAGACTGATCTGTGAAACTGAACTGTCACACCGATCTGTGAAACTGATCTCTCACACCGATCTGTGAAACCGATCTGCGAAACTGATCTGTCACACCGATCTGTGAAACCGATCTGTGAAATCGATCTGGGAAACCGATCTGTGAAACCGATCTGTGAAACTGATCTGTCACACCGATCTGTGAAACCGATCTGTGAAACCGATCTGTCACACCGATCTGTGAAGCTGATCTGTCACACCGATCTGTGAAACCGATCTGTCAGACCGATCTGTGAAACCGATCTGTCAGACCGATCTGTGAAACCGATCTGTCACACCGATCTCTGAAACCGATCTGTCACACTGATCTGTGAAACTGACCGGTGAGACCGATCCGTCAGACCGATCGGTGAGACCGATCTGTGAAACCGATCTGTGAAACTGATCTCTCACACCGATCTGTGAAACCGATCTGTCACACCGATCTGTGAAACCGATCTGTCACACCGATCTGTGAAACTGATCGGTGAGACCGATCTGTCAGACCGATCTGTTACTGTTCATAACACTGGAAACACTGTTCACAAAACTGGAAAATTGGCAAAGTGTTGGGGATAAGTCCCCTTGGCCTCCTGGAACACCTCCAACACCAAAATTCCAAAAAGTAATGGACCGGAGAGGTCCGGGCCATTACATTAGATACCTCTCAAAACATTCTCGTCCTCGAGAATTAAAAACCATCCCAGGAGAAATGAGGGGTCCGAACAACCACCCCATAAGATACCTCTCAGGGAAAAACCACCATGAGTTGTTCGAACGCTGGAACAAAACTCTGACATCCGGGAACAAACAATCCATACCCAAACAATTCATTCACAACATCACATCAAAGGTACATAAATAAAACATTAAAGATCTAACCATAGAGGAAACATCATTACATGAAAGGAGTTAAACATTGAACAACTCTGGGTACTGAGCACATATCTGTGAATCACGCTCCCAGGTACTCTCCTCCATGCCACCGTGTCGCCACAAGACTCGAACAAAGGGGATAGAACTCCCACGCAACACCTTCTCCTTGTGGTCTTGGATCTCCACAGGTCGCTCCTCGAAGGTTGCATCATCATCAATATCGATCTCTCTCCAATCGATAACATGAGATTCATCATGAAGATAACGACGGAGCTGTGATACATGGAAAACATCATGTATCCGACTCATCTGAGGGGGAAGTGCTACTCGATATGCCACATCTCCAACACGATCTAACACCTCGAAAGGCCCAACAATACGGGGAGAAAGCTTACTTCCGCGACCAAACCTTCGCTTCCCACGACGGGGAGTCACCTTCAGAAACCCATGATCCCCAACATGAAACTCTAATGGTCTCCTTCTTTGATCAGCATATGATTTCTGACGATCTTGTTCTGTCTTCATCCTCTCACGAATCACCTGAACCATCTCTCTTGTATTCTGCACTAGTTCTGGTCCGAGAATTGCTGACTCTCCGACCCCAGTCCAGCACAACGGAGATCGGCATGGCCTTCCATACAAGGCTTCAAACGGCGCCATGCCAATGGTAGAGTGAAAACTATTATTGTAAGCGAACTCTACCAAGGGTAAGTGCTTCACCCATGAACCTCCAAAATCAAGAACACAAGAGCGCAACATGTCTTCAAGAGTCTGGATGGTTCGCTCTGTCTGACCATCCGTTTGAGGATGAAAAGCAGTGCTATGGCATAATTGAGAACCAAAAGCCTGCTGGAGTCCTCTCCACACCCTGGGGGTAAAACGAGGATTTCGATCAGAAATGATCGTCTTAGGAACTCCGTGAAGCCTCACCACCTCCACCAGATACTGTCTCGACAAAACATCCACTGAGCTCGACTCCTTGATTGCTATGAAGTGGGCTGATTTAGTTAAACGGTCCACTACCACTCATATAGCATCATGTCCTCCCGGAGCTCGAGGTAAACCTGTAACAAAGTCCATTGAGATGTCCTCCCACTTCCACTGAGGAATCTCTAAGTGCTGGAGAAGACCACCAGGAACACGGTGTTCGGCCTTCACCTTCTGGCAGACTAAACATTGAGACACACATTCTGCAACTGTACGCTTCTGCCCAGGCCACCAAAACTGACTCCTCAAGGATCGGTACATCTTCGTCACACCAGGATATACCGCCAAGGGTGAACTATGGTACTCTCAGAGAACCGTCTCACGCATCGCCAAGGGAACAAAAAGCCTGCCAAGATACAACACTCGGTGTTGTTCATCCTCCGACCAACCATCAGGGGCCTCACCACATACAACTCTGTCTCTCCAAAATTCCACCTCTAGATCACCCAACTGAGACTCTTCCACCTTCTGCATCAGGGATGACTGCACCGTCATCAGGAAAAGACAACCTCTTCCCCCAACTTATCCCATATTAAGATGCAAAGCTGATAGCTCTTCCATCACTCTACAGGAATCACCAGATTCACGCACAACATCATTATGTGACTTTCGGCTTAGTGCATCAGCTACAACGTTCCCTTTTCCTGGTGTATAGGATATTTCGAAGTCGTATTCCTACAAGAACTCTATCCACCGACGCTGCCTCAAGTTCAAGTCACGTTGGGAGAAAACATACCTCAAACTCTTATGATCAGTGAAAACCACAAAGCGCTCGCCAATGAGGTAATGTATCCACAATGTCAGCGCAAACACCACGACTGCCAACTCAAGATCATGGGTGGCGTAGTTGCGTTCATGGGGACGCAATTGCCGAGACCCATAAGAAACAACAGACCTCAGCTGCATAAGAACACAGCCTAGCCCCAGATGTGAAACATCACAGAAAACATCAAACTGGACTCCCTCCGCTGGAAGGCAAAGGACGGGAACACTTACCAACTTCTCCTTTAGATACTCGAAAGCTGTCTGACACTGATCAGTCCATATGAACGCTTGATCCTTCCTGGTCAAAGTTGTCAGAGGAGTCGCAACTAGGGAGAAATTAGCCACAAACCTCTTGTAATAGCCTGCGAGCCCATGGAAACCTCGCACCTCTGACACGGTCTTGGGGGCTGTCCAAGACACCACTGCTTCTATATTAGAAGGATCCACAGCTACTCCCTGTTGGGACACAACATGTCCCAAGAAACGAACTTCTCGAGCCCAGAACTCACACTTGGAAAACTTCCCAAACAACCGATGTTGGCGAAGAACTCCCAAAATGGATCGTAGATGCTCTGCATGATCCTCTTCAGATGTGGAGTATACAAGGATGTCGTCGATGAAAACCACAACAAAATTGTCCAGGAATTCACGGAACACAGCATTCATCAACCCCATGAAAACAGCTGGAGCATTTGTCACGCCGAATGGCATTACAACAAACTCATAATGCCCATGATGACAGCGGAAAGCAGTCTTCGGGATATCCTCATCCTTTACACGCATCTGATGATATCCTTAGCGCAAGTGGATCTTTGAAAACCAACTTGCACCCTTCAGTTGATCGAATAGGTCATCAATCCGCGGGATAGGATAGCGGTTCTTTATTTTCACTTTGTTTAACCGACAATAATCGACGCACAATCGCAAACTTCCATCAGCCTTTTTCACAAACAAAACTGGTGCACCCCAAGGTGACACACTTGGCCGAACAAAACCACGCTGCAATAGACCATCAAGCTGAATACGTAGCTCTCGTAACTCAGAAGGGGCCATCCTATACGGAGACATAGAGATAGGAGACGCTCCCGGCTGTAGCTTGATCCCAAACTCGATCTCTCGTCGAGGGGGTAAGGATACAACCTCTTCTGGGAAGATGTCAGGGTACTCCTCTACGACCCAAGGAAACGACAACTGTTGAACCTCTGAAGAAATCAACATCATCCCAGCCATCATGGATGATAAGGATGAAACTCGTCTATGACTCATCTGAGGATCTCTCTCACCAACAAACACTACTTCCTCTCCATCTTCATCAAAGAAAACGACCTTATTCCTGTAGCAATCCACAATAGCCTGCACCGAATACAACCAATCCATGTCGAGGATAACATCATATGGTTGTATTCGTAAACATAGGAAGTCTCCCCAAGAGCGGTGCTGCCCCAACACTAGCTCAAAGTCTCTACATACTTCAAAAAAGCTAGCTCGACCTCCAACTGGCGTAGTCAATGCCAAGGGAACTGGAAACCTCTCTACCTCAAGTCCCAAAGCGTGGAAAAGGGTAGGGGATATAAAGGAGTGTGTCGCTCCTGAATCAAACAAGGCCTACACCAAGGTAGAAAACAAGCAAAGGGTACCTCAGACGACGCCTGGCTCGCCTGGAGCTGGCAACGCTAGAGCATGAAGCTGACCACGACCACCTCCATGACCTCTATGACCCTGATGACGACCACCACCACGGCCTCACTCTGCTCTCTGAGGACGGGGAGCGTCATGGGGTTGTCCTCTGCCTGCTCCATCTACCCTCGGGTGATCTAAAGCTGTTTCCACCTGCTGTTGCTGCCTCGGCTGGAACTGCCTCAACGGAGGAACCTGGAGTGGAGAGCCTGGTGTACGATGACTGCTCTGAATAGTCGGGCACTCCCGCTGATGATGACCACGACCACCACAAGAAAAACAAGCACATGATCCCTTGGCATAGGCCTGAGAGTTGCTGCCTCCGGAGAAATGAGATGGAAAGGGGTGGGACCTACCCCAAGGTGAATGGAAACTCTTCTGTCCTGAAAACCGGGAACCCCGAACCATAGCCCTGCTTCGTGAGGAATCATGACGATTCCCCTCTCGTGACGATCCAGTCCTGGCCAAAGTCCTCTCAACAACCTCTGCCCTCGCCAGCACCTCTAGATATTTCTTCAGCATAAATGGGGTGACCTGGCGCTGGATCTCTGGACGCAAAGCCTCCTCGAAATGCCTCGCCCTGGCCTCATCATCTGGTAACAGGTCGGAAGAATATCGTAGAAGGTTCCTAAAACGGATTCCAAACTACCGAACACTGGAGATCCCCTGTCGAAGGGTGAGTAGCTCCTGGCGACTGGACGCTTTCGCAGTCGATGAAAGAAACTCGAATCTAAACCTGTCTCGAAACTCCTCCCATGAGATCGCTGACTCCTCACGATCCCCGAGGAACAAGAACCACCACTGTCTCGCTGCTCCACGCAACATCATCACAACCAAGGACACCCAGTGTTTTTTCCGAGCACGAATCGAACTGAATCCTATCTCGACCTCCTCCAACCAGTCTTCTGTGACTGAATCTGAAATGGAGCCCTCGTACTTCTGTAGACTCTGGCGCTGAAACTCTCGGAGTGTCTTCCTCCAAGTGTCATCGTCGTCAACCTCTACCCGGCGGCGATCTGCTGGAACAGCCTGCTGGGCACCTTCTGCGCAAACCTGGCGAGGACGTCGACCTGGAGCCATACCTGTAAAATAACAACCATTAGAGCTCCTAATCCTGGAATATGGAAGACTCAACATTATTTAATTAATTATTTTGTTTTATTAATTTTAGGTTACATATCCCAAGGTCTACCCATTCAAACACAAGTGCAATGAATAATGATGTATGAACCTTTCCTAGGTCTCTACCCTGCAACCAGTATCACTTTGTTTAGTATCCATCGTAAACTTAAAGGTCCGTGCAACAGATCAAAGGGGGGCCTGATCGCCTATGTCTCTGCCGGTCTCCAGTGTTTACCCCACTTGCTAAACATGAATGACACTGTTTCCCTACTATCCCATGCATCCTCACCTGTGCCTAACTCCAAACTCCATCCTATCCCTCAACCAGACCTCTGATACCACTCCGTCACGACCCCCTCCCCACAAAGTGTACCCCTCCTGGGCCGGCAATGTGAGAAGGGAGATAATGACCCCCGAGTCCCGCCTCCAGTAGGCCCCGGGTTGGCGAATAGCACCGAGGGTATAATACACACACAAATGGGAGGCATTACCCTCTAAGAGAACACATGCAGAAGAGAGAGATAGAATAGACTCCAATCAACTCCAACTAAGAACTGAAATGTAAAATGAAATCAAGTACATATATGAAATGTCATGAAAAAGTACTACAACTGAAAGGGGAAACTAAAAGTACCCAAAAGAAAGTAAAACGACAGCGACCACAAGCCCGAACAGCTCCTCCTCCGACCGCAAGCTAGTAGTAACCAACTTGATCTCCAACCTGCTCCAAGTGACCTGAAAAACAGTTTATATGTACATAGGGTCAGTATAACAGTATACTCAGTAGGATCCTCCCGAAGCCTCTCGTGCAAAGGTAAAGAAAGCATGCTAAAGCCCAGTGAACAACAAGTGAAACTAACTCTTCACCTAAACAAGTATACTATGTTCCCAACCTCACCATGGCTACTCTCACCAAGTAACGCATACAAGAATATTACATATAGTAATGAATATCAAGGGTACCCCTCTACTACTTCCCCACTGGTTTGCCGCTTTGCCCCAACGACATACGTCCTGTGCATCTCTCTCCAAAGGCTTGCCTGCAGACACCTGGGCTAAGCTCCACAATCTGCACCTCGTGCACCACAAAGGCTTGCCCGCAGACACCTGGGCGAAGCACCACACCGTCCTCACAACCAAAGTAACCAGGTTGTTTCCAGGAGCCACCACAGCTCGCATAACGTGTATCATACGTCGGGTATTATACCTCAAGCCATTACATCCCATACACCGAGTAAGGATCCTCAAGCCATCACATCCTATACACGTTACACCTATAGTAGTCCATAGGATACTATATCCAGAATATATGTGTGTGAATAACCACAAGCCATTACAGCCCTCTACACACATATATGGGGTAACTAACCACGGTGCCTCAGGGAACAAGTATCTACCAAGAGAAGAGAGCGGGGCCAAAGGGGGTAGTCAGCCATTCAACCTCCCATCAGAATGTTGGGGAAAACACCCCCCAGGGCTCAGAATCCCCGGGGTGTAAGTTTCCCTTACCGACAGGGTGGAGTAGCGTATAGAAACACAAAAAGTACAGAATATATAAGTAACTCACATCCACACTATGGGCATTACCTAGTCTTAGATACAACTGCAGCTAACGTCTCTCAGACTCCAGGCTGCTACTTCAAAGACTAGGTATCCTATAAGCACACAACCAATTGAAGAGATTCATTAGATTACTCCATTCTCATTCATCAATTCCACTGTACGTTAATTAATTCATTAAACATTAATTAAGAATGAACAGTTCCACATTAAACTGAATTGGCGTCACTTTCAAAAACAACTGCTCATTTTTAAGATTCACATCACCTTTCAATTCCAGCATCTCCATCCCCGTGGATTTTCACCATTTAATCAAATACTCCTTACCGAATTACTTTTCCACATTCCCAGGCATTCTAGAAAAACATCCTATGCTTCTAAGCACAAAGGAGGCTCAACACGGTGAGTAGATATACTACCCGTCGAGTCTTTGCCGTCTATAGAAAGAGCATAGACCCATCCTCCATCGAGAGGCCAAACACGGAAAGCACATGGCATACCCCGCGTGTCTTCGCCTCCTTCGGAAAGAGGGTAAGCAAGACCAGCATGCCTTGAGCAGTGGGGAAAAGCAAAGAAGATTAACATTCAAGAAAACCGTATGTAACCAGCAACCACATCCATCCCATTCCATCACCCCTGGTGTCCTCCCCGACACCCACATGCATAAACTGATGCATCTCGCCACTCTAGGCGTCATCTGCTGCCATAACCACAAGGCCTCCATGCCTCCACATATCACAACAGCCATCCAGGCTCACATCAAATCACAAGAAGTAGGAAAATAAACATCACATCATGGGATATTGACCCTTTAACAAACAAGAGGGTAACTCAGAACCCTTTTAGAAATTCCCACATAATCTGTTCTCTAATCCATATTGAATTAGCAGATTTGTTATTCATAGGTTCCAATCATGGATACCTAATCAGTAAGCTATCACAATTAAATAACCATGCTTACTTCCCTAATTTGATTATCCTCTAATTAGAACAACTACAACAACAGCATTAACCAGATTAATTACATGCCTCTTTATCTTTAGCCAATTAATTAACAACTAATTCTTGTTTTACGTTCATTATCAATTTCTATCATGAACGAACAACAATGTCAAAGAAAACATAGGTATCACTATATCTAGGAAAACATGAGGCAAACCGTTATCACGGTATAAAGCAACAACATACGATCAACCAATTCTTTTAATCCGGTTCAAGTATTTAATTAGGTCAATTTCATTGTGATCCAAAGGAATAAATCATGCTAATTCTACTATTGCACATATAAAATTAGAGAAGCCATGAACCCCCTACCTCGAAGAGTTCTTGACGTCCTTTATTCACACAACAGGTCACGATCCTCCCCTCGTGACAACTGTATCCACCGGAGGATGCTTATATCGAAGATTGATCGACACGGCTCGGTTGCATCCAACAGAGCAGAACTGATCCTAGGAGTAAAGGTTGATTGTGCAACTCCTACGGAAAGGATTTAAAGGTTCTAGCACCTCTTAATTGAGAAAAAAGGGGAAGAACAAGGGATAATGATATCTCGTCCCTTTTTTTAAGATTTAACGAGGCGACGGTTTAAGATCTGATTAATTCTCCATTAAAACGGATCGCATTAACCCACACGGTTTGACCAAGTAAAACATTCCAAGCCTTAGGAATAATTAATATAGGATTTATGTCATTTGAATCGGCCTTAAGAACCCTTAAAATAAGGCTTTAAAAGTATTTTACGTCAAAGGAAACGTAAAAAGGGGCAAATCTGTAGGAGTCTGGAAACACTGTTCACCCACCGTTAATGTACATGAAACCGATCTGTGAAACCGATCTGTCAAACTGATCTGTCACACCGATCTGTGAAACCGATCTGTGAAACCGATCTGTGAAACCGATCTGTGAAACCGATCTGTCAGACTGATCTGTGAAACAGATCTTTCACACCGATCTGTGAAACTGATCTGTCACACCGATCTATGAAACCGATCTGCGAAACGGATCTGTCACACCGATCTGTGAAACCGATCTGTGAAACCGATCTGTGAAACCAATCTGTGAAACAGATATGTCACACCGATCTCTGAAATCGATCTGTCACACCGATCTGTGAAGCTGATCTGTCACACCGATCTGTGAAACCGATCTGTCAGACCGATCTGTGAAACCGATCTGTCAGACCGATCTGTGAAACCGATCTGTCACACCGATCTCTGAAACCGATCTGTCACACCGATCTGTGAAACTGATCGGTGAGACCGATCTGTCAGACCAATCGGTGAGACCGATCTGTGAAACTGATCTGTGAAACTGATCTGTCACACCGATCTGTGAAACCAATCTGTCACACCGATCTGTGGAACTGATCGGTGAGACCGATCTGTCAGACTGATCGGTGAGACCGATCTGTCAGACCGATCTGTTACTGTTCATAAAACTGGAAGCACTATTCACAGAACTGGAAAATTGGCAAAGTGTTGGGGATAAGTCCCCTTGGCCTCCCGGAAAACCTCCAACACCAAAATTCCACAAAGTAATGGACCGGAGAGGTCCGGGCCATTACAGTGACTCTTGTGATCATCAAACACGATCTCTCAGATTTTGTAAACCATTTTAATTTCTAACGTTGAAATCTGTTTTAGGGGTTTTTGGTTCCCACCTAGTGTATTGGATACCTCTAAACCTTAAGGAATCATATGAAAATAAAATAAAAATAGCATTTTCAATCAGTCATTATGGGGTTATATAATTTTGAGACAACACACAATATAAAACTTCCATGATTAAAATATATAACATGAAAATAAATACATATAAGGGATAATTACACAAATCAATCAACATAAATGAAAAGTATAAATGGTGACCCATGAGTATGGATTATGGGTAATAGTTTAGAAAAATACCCAATGAAAGAATGCTATCACTAAATAGTTAATTATTTATAATAAATATTGAATAGAAAATAAATCAAATTAATGGATAAGATTATATAATGGTTCAAAGTATTCCTATGAAATGTTTTGAAAGGAAGTCATGAAAAACATATTGATAGATACAGTACTGAAAGAAGCGTTATAATTATGAACGCGTAATTGATTAAAATTTATTAGGATAGTTAAATAAAAATATATTATATATAAATCACTTATTAAATAAGGATTGTGTAAACCATATATCTAATTTTTATTGGGGATACAAACACTTAAAATATAACACCCAATATTGATTGCATCGATACTAATGGTTCAGAAATTCTAATATACGGAGTATTTAAAAAGGTACTAGTAATGGTAAAACCATATATATCTTAACACAACAAGAACAAAACTCCATGATTATAAAATAAATATAAATAATATAATAGATACATGACATACATTGGGATATAAAGAAGAATAAGGTTTGAGGGATCTACTTGAATGGTTAAGAATTATCCATATATATTTATAGATTTCTAAATGATGTATATAGTGGGAAAATGGGAATGTATTATGAATAGTAAAAAATCAAAGTAAAATAATTAATATAATAGAATAATGAACTAATTTTATAAATTATTAAAGTTATTAACAATAAAATAATTCATATATTTTTATAAATAGAGAGAAGAATTGTAAAAAAAACTTTTGCATGTAAGATAACAATTAAATAATTTAAAACATCATAAATTAAAAGTGTATCTAAGGAAATGTGATTTTAGAGAAATATTATGATAAAAATTGTATTTGTTTAATGATAGATAATCTAATGGATGTGTATTTATATGTGTATTGAACGGAATCTCATTATAAATGATTTGGGTAAATAAATATATCATTATCATAAGTGATCCAATATAATATATAGTTCCAAAATTAGTCTTATATCATAAAGAGAACTAAATGTTTGAATTCAAACTTGATGATTATGTCATATATAAAATTTCAGACCTTTTTTCCTTATTTAACTTTTGTTACAAAAAAATCAAACTTGCACCCCTTACATGATTTCAAATGGTAATTTTAAATATAAAATTCATTTTATCAAATTTAATATCTATTTAACATAAATTTATCATATAATTAATAATAATATATTACTTAAAAAACATTTATTTATGTTTTAAACATTTCATTTTCAAAAGAAATTACCCATTAATACCAACTTTTCTTTTAAATACAAATAACATTATTATATGGGTATATTATCAAATGGTGTGGTCATAAATTGTAGTAATTTCATCGGGTGGGTTTTTATCATTAACCACAAACTGATCTTGATTAGTTATAAAGTATTTCTTAGGCAATTCTATTCATCTTTTACTTGTTGGATTCTATATAAAACTCAATCCTTGGAGAATCCTATTTATTTAACCTCCTTATTAAGATTTAATCAATATATTGATATAAGATTCTTTAATTTTTCAATTCTATTTTCCCTTCTTTATTTCATGTTTATGAAATTCATTACCTTTTTTTAAAAACATTACTGCTAATAATCTTCTCATAATGTTTAGATTTCTACTTTTTATATAAATAACACTATATCTCATTATAATGTGCATGAAAAAACTATATAACCACTATGAATAATTATAAATTCTATTATCAATATTCCCTGAATTACACATCTTTTTACTAATATTATTCAAAATCAATTCTTCACTATTTACATATTTTATTCTATTTAGAGTGATATATATGTGTATGTTTTTCATGGGAAACTACAAGTCAAGTGACATCCAAATCATAGTGATTTTATTTAGTTCAATTTATAACACAATCTTATTTTAGGTTTATATATAAAATTTATACCATTAAATTTTTAATTATTCTATGCAATAAAAACACTATTATATTAATTACAATTAATTATTTATTATTTTATTATATAATCAAAATATAATATTTTCTAAAGGAAAATAATGAATAATTACTAATCTATCTAGAAAATTATATATATAAATTTTTTTGGTTTTAAATGATTTCTCTACATTATTTATCTTATTTTTTCATTAAGAAAAATACTGAAATTACGACTTCGTTATTTCATGAATTGATAAAAATACATACATTAAATACCTATAAAATACTTACATTTTTATTATGAAAAAAATTATAAGAGAAAAGGTCAAATTAATGATGGAATATGATGTTATGCATCCATTCTGTTTGATGATTAATGAGAAAAAACTATTCATGAGTCATCGATGATAATGTAAATAGGAGTGGACCCTTGGGATCATACTCAAAACAATAATTTATCTATTTAATTTATTTCAAAAAAAATCATGGTCAGTTAATCATGTAATAAACTATGAACCCATATAGTACATAATATAAAAACATTGTTTTTATTTTTTTTCCTTCAAACAAACAAGGTTTCCCTATACAATTTCAATAGATGATTGATATGAATAATTAAATTAATTCAATAACCCAAATTTTATCTAATTTTAAATTAAATTTTATTTAAAAATTGTATCATACCTGGTCTATCAATCTATTTTCACCCAACACTAACTCCAATACAAAATATATATCATATTCATGAATTTTATTGTTATTTTAGGTTTGAAATTTTTGTGTCATTAATACCCTAAATTAATACCTATTAAAACTTTCCAACTATATTCAATAAAACTATAAAAATATGTAGCTCATTTTATCACTTTTTTAATTTTATACTCACTTTATCCCATTAAATATTATTCACTTTTCATTTATATTATAATAACAACAAAGGGAGGTCTCCTAAAAATATCTTGTCACCTCACCATACCCAGTCATCTCATTATGTCAATAAATTATCATTTATCACAGTAGTCCCGGGAAAAAAGAATTATTATACTATCATTATAGACCCAAGAATATATTATAACACAAATTTCCTAAATATATATCACTAAGCACTTATGAATAGAGATTTTACAATATTTAGTTTCCCATAAGAACCTTATTAGTTTAATCTACCCATAAAATGTAAATAAGACATATTTAAAATAATATTTAGAAATATATTATCGATGATCGTTCAAAATTGTGAATTAATAATTCAAAAAACTATGAAGTTTATAGTTTTTTAAAATATTATCATAATGATTTCATATCCACCAATTACATGTTATTTTAAAATCCGATGGAATTTTTTATGAGTTTTTTATTTATTATCATCTATAAGTAAAGATCAATAATATTTATTGAGAAATTATTCAAGTAGTTTATATTGAATTATATGTTACTTGAGATGAATTTGATTGGCTTGGGTTCTTTTAATTTACCTTAAAAATCCTAAAGAAGAAATTTGGATTTGAAAATTTTTGGAGAATTTGGAAAAGTACAGGAATATATTATGACATGTAATATTTTCTAAAGGATTCGTAATGACTTAAAGAAATAACAGTCTGATTTTTAATACATTTCATATGGTATATAATATTTTATTTTTGATACATATTATATTCCAGTGTATATTAATGATATGTGTTGAGTTTCAAACAAATATGAAATAAAGGAAATACTGAACAATAATATGTAAGATATTCAAATCATAAAGTTTTATAAGTCAATTCATAGTATTTAATGTGTAGTATATTCTATATTATAGTGTGAAATTTGGTAAATTTTTATAATTAAAATGATACTTAAGATATTATGGTAGATATATAAGATATTCTAAATATAAATAATATTTATTCATGAATGTGGAATATTCTATAGATCATACAATAGATATTATGAATGATACATAATGTTTTCTAAAAACATATAAATAATTCATATGATGCTTCCAAAAATATGGAACACTATTCTATGTACAAAAATTTGATATTACTAGAAATGGTATTCATAAGGAGACTTAAATCAGATAATATCTTTTAACATAAAATCATAAATATCATTATATTAAAGGATTTTAGTCATGATTCAAGATGAGATTCTTTGAGGGAGAAGGTTGTTTCATGGAGATGGTGTCCATGAAACAACCATGTAGACTAATATAGAAGAAGAAAATATTATATCGAGTATCAAGGGGAATTTAATGTGAATTAATTGAGAAGACAACTAATTTATTATTTTACACTTCTGAAAGTTTTAGAATTACTGACGATTTAAAGATGTTGGTAAATGTTGGACAACCATTGTTATAAACTATACCAATAGTTGTCCAAACCATTTATTCTTGAGATGTAGTGATAGAAATATCCCCACAGTTCCATGAGAACTGTTGGGATATGTCTGTTAAATCACTATATAACAATGGATTCATTAAACCATTGGTATAAAGGTTTGCCAATGGTTTTAAACCGTGCACAACAGCAAGAATGATCATTATACCAATGGTTGTGTAAACTGTTGAAATACACTTTTACCAACTATTTACCACACACCGTTGGTTAATTTCAATTAAAATTATATATGAAAACAATTTACAAACTGTGGAATATACTTATACCAACCGTTTTTAGAAAAACATTGGTAAATGTTTTGGTTTTACACATATGCCAACGGTTGTGAACCATTGGCATATATTTTTTATACCTACAGCAGTAATCCAGCTTGGTGGCCTCCCCCTATGCTATGCAGTTGCATCAATTCTACCAAGCCGTCAAAATTTATAGACAACTGAATGTGTCCATAATATAAAATATGTAATACAAAAAAACCATTAACTACTATACCTGGATAATACATACAGACATCTCTATGAATTCATACAGAATGAATTCAATTCATCCAACACATAAATCAAAAATAGATCTAAATACATGTATTTTTGTATTTAATTACCCTCTACAAACATACTGAATTGACACATAATTCATAAGGTAGTTGAAATAAGTAAACACATAAAAAAGTTTACCCATACACCATGAACACATAATTTACAAGTTAATTAAATACCTAAAGAATTAAATTAAAAATTTAGGGGGTCGGGGGCTGTTCAGGGGTTTGGGTGGTTGTTCAAGGGGGAGGATTGTATGAGTAGATGTGGGTGTCCATGGGGTGGGGGTTGTCTAGGGGGAGGGCCGTTGTCCAAAGGGGGTGGGGCTATCATGGGTTGTGGGGGGATGCCCAAGGGGGTGTCTAGGTGGTGGGGTGGTGTCCAGGGTGTTGGGGGGGATTTCCAGGGGTGGAGGTGTCTAGGGGTGTGGGTTTTCAGGGGTTGGGAGAACTCTCTAGGGGGTGTGTAGGGCTGCCCAGGGGGTACAAGGTGTCCAGGGGGTATGAGGTGTCCAGGAGGTGGGCGTGGATATCCAGGGGTACATGGTGGTGTCCAAGGGGTGGGGTGTTGTCTAGTGGTTTGGTAGGGCTTTCTAGGGCAGGAGTGTCTTGGGGAGATGTCCACGGGGGTGGTCGAGCTATCCAGGGGGTAGGGGGTGTCATGGGGGTGGTCGGGCTATCCACAGGGGTGGGTAGGGCTGTCTAGGGGGTGTGGGGTGGGTGGGCTGTCCATGGGGGTGGGTGGGTTATCCACAGGGGTGGGTGGGGCTGTCCAGGGGGGGACAAGGTGTCAAGGGGGTGGGTGTATTGTCCATAGGGGGAGGGGTTTTCCAAGGGTTGATAGGCCTATCCATGGTGGTGTGTGGGGCTATCCAATGGGTACAGGGTGTCCATGGGGTGGGGGTTGTCCACAAGGGGAGGGGGTGGGCGGGTTATCCACGGGGGCGGGCTGTCCTTGGGGTAGGGGTGTCCAGGGGTGGGGATAGGTTGTCCATGGGGGTGGGCGGTGCTGTCCAAGGGTTACAGGGTGTCCATGGGGTGGGGGTCTGTCCATAGGGGGAGGGGCTATCTATGGGGTGGGTGCGCTGTCCACAGGGGTGCGGGGATGTCTAGGGGGTAGAGTACCACCATATCCTTCCAAGTCATTCCATCACGATTGTACCAAAGTTTATATTTATAGAAATTGGTATTTCCAAGAAAATTAACAATTTATCTATCTTTTTCAACATATAAAAATTGTGATAAATATTATTTTTCCTTATAACAGTAGTTGTTTTTTAAGAGAAATACTTGACTTTGATCCCTCGATTTATCAATTTTTGGTTCCTCTTCAAGAGCAAGAACATGAATGGGTTCCCTTTCATGTCCCAAATCTTAGATTCCACACATAACATCTCATACACACTTTTTTCTACATAGGGACTCTATTATTGTGGTTAACCATTATCTTCATCAAATGGTCTATAAACATTTCATCTAATAGGCATGATTATACTCAATATCAATAAGTCACACTAATTAAATCATTAAGGATACACAGATCAATGACTCTGATAAGAGATATATGAAAATGAATTTTAGGAAAACATATTTAACTATTTTCAATAGAATTAGTGAAAAACTTTCTCCAATGAAACTTTTTCAAAAATCCCCAAGTGTCTTAAGGCTTTTGGAAATGAGGGTTGACCAAATGAATCACTCATAACAAACTCCCATGTTCTTGAAATCCTACGTCATGTCTACCAAGACAACATAGAATGGATGAAAACATCAAGGAGTGACGCATATCCTTGTATATGATAATAATCTACCATGAAACAGTTCTGATTTCATGGTACACTGCTACACGATTTAACTCTAACATAGCCGGATAGGAATTCATGAACCCAACAGATTGGTGACCAAAACCATAAATAATACAAGAATAATGATGATTTTTTTCAAAAAAATTTGAGAAAGATAAATATTAAAAGTCCATATGTCAAAACACTTCTTGTAAAATGTACATGAAATGGATGGGTAAAACAATACTAATAGCATTGTCGATCATGTCAAATTAGTTGTTTAATTTTGACTATAATTTCTGTAGTACAACAACCACACTAGGTCATCTCTCAACGGAGCCTTGCATAATTAATTTAAAAAGACGGTTTTGATTATGCGAGTAGAACGATACATGGGGTTTATTAATACTTGGGTTTGACGATAAAATATGACAATAGAAAATGAAAATTATAAAACAAAGTAAGAGTAAAGAGGATTGATTAATCATGATCAACCCAGGGTACTCTCATGATATTCATCCTTCATTGCTTCATGATATAGTGTTATGATCTTTTAATCCATAATTTATAACACGTATAATGATTATTTTACTAGTTTTATACGAGGATACATCCTAGGGTTCAGTGTAAAACACAAAATGATTCACCGAACACCGTCGATGATTGAGTGATTTGTGTTTGACCTCATAACTAAAACTTAACAAGGAAACACACGAAGAACTGAATGTGCTAACCAGGTTTGTATGTTATTTCATTGTGATACCATAACGTAAATGTATATGGCCTTGAAAATGTTTATATGAGTCCAATTGACCAATATGAACCACACAAACACATTAATTCAAAGGGGGGAAATTAAGTTGTGAACGGTGCGTGAAACATCACATGAATGGGTCCAAACAAGATATTATGAGTTGAGAACGACATAATGGTACATAAATCAATAAAATACGAATATTATATGATGAAAAACAACATAAAAATCTGTAATTAAAAAGATTATTCATGTTTTAGAAATATGAATCTTTGGATTACATCACGTTCCTCCCTGGGTGATCATATGGGGTTTAGAAATCGATTGCAGGGGAGGAAGAAGACGATGTTGAAGTAGCACTTACCATAGCCTCTATAACTTCTAGTGATGATTAAATAACCTCATTGAAACTCCAAAATGGAATCACCTTTTCTCTAATTCAAACTACCAAATGGGGTTCCCAAGGTTCCAATTTACAAGCTATGTGGGAAGGTGTTTTAAGGCACACAAATTTCTTCAACCCACTTTTACCAATTGTTTCAGCCTTCAGAAAGCATTATCTATTTTTGTAGAAATTATAAATGTTTATCCCCATATATATACTATTTCCAATGAATTTTTGGCACCATCTAGACACATAAATCTATAGATATAGACAAAATACATAAAACAACATTTGCCTTTGTGCGGATTTGATTCCTTGGATAGATTATTTTTTATCATCATCTTAAAGTCCAAATGAGGCATTGGATCCATAATATGAGATGTACCCCATTTAATTTTGGACTAGACCACAATATATGAGACCATATGGCTGCACCAAAGTTTCTAACCAATAACAACAGTGGACATATCTTCATGGATCCATGCAATTTTGGGCCATTTTTCATCCACATCATCAAGGGACCTCCAAATCATCTCATCCCACATTAAAATAATAAAAACAATTATCATTTTCCATTTTAATAGAGATTAAAATTAATTAATTGACTAAATCATAATGTGAAATTTATTTTTATATTTGGAATATTTATTAAAAAATTAGTTTAAAATGGAAGTGTAAGGGTGGATTTGAATACTGAATCATGGTGTTATCACACCCCCACACCTTATCATTTCCTCTAATATAAAATGACACATATAGAAAAAATGATGCATTTATAAATTAAAGTAATTTGATCAATGCACAAACCAGTCTATGGAGTTCTTCCTTGTCAAAATAGAAAAAGAAGTCTTATAAGTCCTATCACAATGAATGTCAATAAGAGTCATGATACCAAATTGATCAAGGAATACAATAGATAACGATGCAATTAACTCTACATGTGTGTGTGTGAAAAACATTCCATGCTATTATTTACACTTATATCCACTAAATATTGGTTATTTTAACGTTATTCATCTTAAAAGATTTTTTCCACCGAACATGCCCTACATTATTTGCAATCATATTTCAACCACTCACTTATGCATTCCCAGATGTCAAACCATAAACTATGAACAATGATATCCCCATATGTTTTACATTTCATCACTCCCCTCAAATTTTTTTGTTTTTTTTCAGAAGATGCTTTTGGTGAAAATCTCACACTCATCTCTCATCCCATGTTTGATCTCTTTAAGACACTAATTGTAATAGTTATAAAAAGATCAATGGTTATGGAGGAGTGGTTTTTAACCTGCCCAAGCCACAACACATTATTTTTTTTAGGGCATGAAATGGTCGGATATCAGGTACAGATGCATAGGTCAATATGGTATGGTAATGAAAATGATCAGATATGGAATGAACTTATGTAAATAAATTTTAAAGCGAAAAAATATTAACCTAACTTATATTTACCTTATAGTATGTATGAAATATTCACACTTTGTGGTTTAGTGCAAAAATGTGTGGAGATATTAGTTACTAAGTTTTACTGAAAAGTACTCAGAAAAGGTGAATCAATCATCACAAAGGAATGATGGTGATACAACCATTTATATCCTTGATAGAAAACTAATTAAATAAAAATAACTCTTGGATGTTAAAATTACACAAATATTCTTTTTTACCTTTGTTATGGTAATTTTAATTTCTCCTCTTTTGGTCAGAAAATCATCGAACATTGAAATTTTTTATGGGGAAAATGAAAATACCATAAAGAAGGAAAAAAGGAAAGGAGAAAGACAATGGAAATCTTAATGAACCCAAAAATATGGAGAAAAGTGAAAATAACATAAATAATTAGAAGAAAAAGAAGAAAGAAAGAGAAAAAATGGTGGAAATTCCTAACTATCCTAGGAATGTACCCATACCCCACGCTTAGAATGTGCATTGTCCTCACTGAAATAATTTAGAATGTAAGAAGTAGTGATAAAAACTGGAGAATTTTAATTGTATTTTGTGTCTAGAAGTTGGATTTACTCTACCTTATTCTTTGGAAAATCCTCATAGAAGTGTTTATGTCGCTTCCCATTGACGGTAAGTCTTTGTCCACTCTGCTCATGCAAAATATGTATTTCACCAAAAGGGTAAACATTAGTAACAGTTTAAGGCCCAATCTATCGGGAACGAACCATAATTAGTTATAGATTTATACTCAAATATTACATGAGGACCTTCCCACCAATATATAATTCCACTGATAAATTTAGCTATCATGGATAGCCTTTTTTTCTCTTTATAGATCCAGGAGTTCTCATGTGCATCAAATCTAATCTCATCCATCTCTTTAATCTGCAGCTTCTTATGCTCACCTGCATCTAAATAATTGTTATTACATTATTTAGTATCCCAATATATATGGTGTTATACCTCTTCTAGGAGGTTACAAGCCTTTACATACACAATTTTGTATGGTGAAATTCCTATTGGGGTTTTAAAAGTTTTACGGTATGCCCAAGGTGCATCATCCAAGTGAAAACTCAAATCATTCCTATTAAGTTGTACCAATTATTCAAAGATATGATTAACTTCCTGATTTGAGATTTTTACTTGTCAGTTAGTTTGGGGGTGATATTAAGTAGAGACTTTATGATCATCCCCATACATCTGATGAAAAATTTTCATGTTCCAATTGAGTAAATTGTGAACCCTGATCACTAATGATGAATCCTGGTAAACCAAACCTACTAAAAATATGAGACCTCACAAAATCAAAAACCACATGACAGTCTACGGTCCTAGTGTCCTCTGTTACCATCAATTTAGATACATAGTCAATAGATAATAAAATGTATAAAAACCAAAATGAATTTAGAAAATTCCACATGAAGTTAATGCCCCATTCATCAAATATTTCACAGAATAACATGGGTTATTGGGGAGTTTCATTCCTCTTTGATGTATTCCATGTTAATTGAAAATGACTACATCAATTGAAAAATCAACGGGAATCCCTATACAATGTTTGACAATAAAGTCCCGAGTCAACACCTTTCGAGTGGTATGTTGAGAGACAAAGTGGCCCCCACAGTCCAAGGAGTGGCCGAAGGTCAAAACAGAAGTGAACTCATGGGCAGGGACACACCGATAAGCTACAAGGTCACTACAAATTCTCCAAAAGTATGGGTTATCCCAAAGGTACCACCAAGAATTATGCATAAGTCTTTGGGACTGTGATGTGATGAAATCATTAGGTACACTAGATGTTGCTATAAAATTCACAATGATTGCATACCTGGGGGTAAGGTCCATAACATCACAATGTTTCTCATGGGGAATGAATTATCCAATTGGGAGGGATGAGTCAACATGGTGGTCCAATGGTGGACAAATCATACTAATGTGGTCATATAAATCATTTTATACTCCCCTCTTACCTCTAATATCAAGTTCAAACTCATAGAGGAGGAGTATCCACAGTATGAGGTAGGGTTTAGCTTCAGGTTTCTTTAAGAGGAATCGAAGGGCAGCATGGTTAGAAAACACAATCACTTTTGACAAAAAAATGTATGATTATAATTTTCCCATGGTAAACACAATAAAATAGAGTTCTTTTTCAGTGGTTGTGTAGTTTACCTGGGTAGGGTCAAGGGTATGTGCGGAATACACAATGAAATGAGGAGACTTCTCAACCCTTTGTGATAAAACTACCCCAACTGCAATGTTAATGGCATCACACATAAGTTCATTGGGGACATACCACCTTGGTTGTTGGATTGTGGGAGGTTATGTGAGACTCCTTTTAAGTGAATTGAATACATCCTAACAATTTTTATCAATCAAAATATCATAATCTTTTTGTAATAATAAGGATAATGGAAGTGTGATCTTTCTAAAGTCTTTAATGAATCAGCTGTAAAAACCTGAATGCCCCAAGAAATATCGCACCTCACAAACACATTTTGGATTTTCAAGGGATGAAATTAATTCAATTTTGGATTTATCAACTTGAATTAATTTATTTTAAATGACATTTACAAGAACTATCCCTCAATCAACCATGAAAGGGAATTTTCATAATTTAAAAAAAATTAATGCAATGGTGGAGGACAGAACGTTGGTGGTCCAAACAATAATAAAAATAAGAATCATATACCATTAAATAATCCATAAATACTTCTATACAACTCTAAATGTACTCAGAAAAAATACTCAACAAAAATCATTGAAAAGTATCAAGAGCATTATATACACCGAATGGCATCCTGCTGTATGAAAATGTGTCGAATGGATATGTGAATGATTTGTTTTCTTGATCCTTGAGGGCAATATGGTTTTTGAAATAACCAGAATAAACATAAAGGAAACAATAATGGGACTTACCAGCCAATTGTTCTGACATTTGGTCAACAAAAGGTAAAGGAAAGTGGTCCTTCCATGTGGCCTGATTCTATTGACGGTAGTCAATAAAGACTCACCAATTGTTTTTCACACGTGTTTGAACCAATTAATTCGTTTCATTTGACCCAACTATTATTATTTTTTTAGGCACAATTTTCAAAGGGCTAACCCATATCCTCTATGATATAAGATAAATTCTCCCTGATGAAAGTAATTTATTAAATTCTCAGTTTACAACTTCATTGAGTGTGGTATTCAATCGGTGTCGACATTGTATTATGGGCATAGCCTCACCATAAAAAATTATATGGTGCAAAAAAATATATGGGATAATCCAAGGAAAATAATCTGATGTCCATCCTATTGCCTTTTTACACTCTCTCTTAAGTTTTAGCAGTTTCAATTCTTATTGTGGAGAGAGGATATTGGCAATAATGACGGGAAATTGGTTAATACCCTCAAGATATGCATATTTTAAATTAGAAGGATGTTGTTTAATTTCCAACACCGGTGGTTTTTGTATTAAGGGATGGAATTTAGGGGGAGTGAGGTCCATTAAACTATCTATATGCTCATGTTTATTCACTAAAGATATAGAATCTATTGAAATGACATTTACAAAATCATCGAGAGTTATGGGTACCTCATAATGAACACACTCATCAATTAATGCACAAAATTTACACTTTTTTGAACCCACACGACACTCAAAACATGAATCCATACTAAAATCATCCATGGGTGAAGAAAAGGATAATGAATCCGAATTTGGGTTGAGGAGAGAATAGTGTGTTTGTGCATCATTTCAGAGTACTTCCATCAATTAGATAGGAAGAGTGGAATTCTCTTCAATGGGGTGTTTCATATCCTCAAGGATGTTAATACTGATCTTTTCCCCTCCGAATTACATGGACAACCTACCCTTGTGATAGTTGATGATTTTTTTGTTGTTTTGTGCAATGACCTCCCATTTATGAGAGAATCATGTCCCTAGGTCCGAGTATCATCCATTTCAAGAATGTAGAAATCAGGAGGGAAGATGAGATTCTTCACTCTTAAAATGACATCCTCAATCACTCCTGTTAGATTCATAGAACATAGGTTGGCATGTTGTACGATAGTTCCCATTGGATGAATCTCTCCAATCAACATATAACTATACACGATGTGAGGAATTACATTAATGGAAGCACATAAATCTAGCAGAGCATTAGAAAAGAAAGTCTTCGCTACGTTACATGGGTTTGTGAATGTTCTAGGATCCATGAATTTTGTTGGAATTGCTGGTTGAATGAAGATCAAGACATTCCTCCCCAAGTTGAATATCTCATTCCCCTTCAACCTTCGTCTATGGGTGCAATGTTCATTAAATATTTTTGTATAACGGGGAATTTTCCTGACTGTATCCAACAATAGAATATTAACATGAATTTTTTTAAATGTATCCATTATTTTTATTTCAATATCATTATAAAATTTTGACATAGATTTTGAGAGTCTTTGAGGGAAAGGAAGAGGAATGGATTTTTAACAGGAATCCTTAATGATAATTTTATTTACCTTTATATTTTTTTTCCATTGGAATCATTTATTGGTGGATAAAGATGATTTTCAGGAGGGGGACATACAGGTTGCGTAGAATCAGTAGACGAATAATCATATTTACAACTATGAAGTGAAACTCTACATACATTACCATTATCCTTTGGATTGGAAATGGGTTGGGATAGTAGTTGTCTATAACCATTCATATTAATCTCTCTGATGGGGTTCTCCAATTTCCCCACTTGAGTTCATAGGTCATGAATTGTCGATTGTGTGTTTAGTTGTAACTGGAGGATCTGGGATTCTGTTTTCTTTACTAGATCCTAGAGGCATGGTTAATATTTTGGAGTAGGATGATGTTTTTTTGATATGTTTAAGGAATAGAATGTTTCATTCCATTCCCTTGTTAATACCAATTCTTCTTAGGGTAGCTTGAGTTTCATCCTTGTCGGTAGTGGGGTTGTGCTTTCCACACTAGGTTTGGATTTTGCCTGAATTGTTCTTGCATTAAGGGAGGTGCTTGTTGGAATGGACACCACTATAACATAGATTTACAAGACTCTGGTTAATCCTAAAGTTGTGGACATAATTCAGAAAAATGAGAATAGTCAGAATAAATACCATAGTGTTATGCAACAGGAGGAGATTGTGAGTTACCTTGTGCCTGTGCTAATTTCCATAGAAGGGTATGCATCTCATCAAGCTTTTTATTTAACTTTTTTTCTAGAGGAATGACATACCTCATGAACTCCTTGAGTTGGTGCAATATATCATGTACCAAATTGTTGTGCATTTTCAGCCATTTTTTCTATTATGTCATGAGCGGCGGAAGGTGTTTTATCAATAAAGGAACCACCATCTATTGAAACAATTATTCCATGATCCATGGGGATAAGTACCTCATAGAAGTATTTGATTGATATTTGTTCACTAATCTGGTGGTGGGGGTAGCTTGAGAACATCCATTTGAAACTCTCCCAGTATTCATGAAGGGTCTCTCCTTGTGATTGCATAATGCCACATTTTTCTTTCCTAATAGATGCAGTTCATGAGGAAGGGAAGAACATCTCTAGAAAGAGTCTTTTTAGATCATTCCAGCTCCCAGTTGTTGTAGGCAAATAATATAGACAATATTTAGCTATGCCATCAAGGGAGAAATGGAAGGCCCTATACATAATTAATTCCTAAAACACATTTTTGGGTATTCATGATCGAGCATACTATGTGAAATTCATTAGGGTGTTTATGAAGTACATCACCAGGAAGACCATGGAATTTATGAAGAAGGTGGATAGGTCCTGATCTCAGCTCAATTTTGGCTGCATCCTCAGGATTTTTGATGTGTGCAGGTTGGTACTCCACATCTAGGGTAGTCAATTCTTTTAGGGTTCTATTATTTTCAGCCATGTATTCATGGATAATATTGGGATAAATTTTTTATTGTTTTATTAAAACATGATATTCCACAATAGTTTCCTTAGTGTTACTTGAATGACCTTCTCAAGATGCCTTGATTTTTGTGTGATGTGTCTTTTCAATTTCTGGGACAAATTCAAGCAGTTATTCTTTTTCTGATTAGGTCATGCAAATAAGTTGTGAAGTTTTTTTTAATATAGATAAAATAAATTAATAAGGGTGAAAAGAGAATAGAATTTTATATTACATAATTATAGAGTGGGATATGGAGAAGAAGAAGAGGAGATAGAGAGAACGAATGAACACATAAAAAACAACAAAAAATAAAGACAAAAACCCAAAATAAAAACAATCAATTGCTAGAGGGTTATTGAATGGAGTAATAATTAATAATTAAAATAAATAAATAATAGGAAAATAAAGAAAATAAATTATCTTTAATATTTTCAAAGTGGAATAAAAATTTGATTTCATTGTCAAGCACCATAAATTAGTCGTTTAATTTTGACTAGAATTTCTGTAGTACCACAACAACCCTAGGTCCTCTCTCAATGGGGACATAGATCATTAATTTGAAAATATGATTTTTATTATTAAAGTAGAAAGGTATAAAGAGTTCATTAATACTATGGGATGACGATAAAATATTTCAATAGAAAATTAATGCGATAAAACAAAGTAGGAGTAAACAAGATTGATTAAATGTGATCAACCAGGGGTACTCTCATGATGTTCATCATAAACTGCTTCATGATAAAGGGTTATGATCTTTTAATCCATGGTTTGTAACAACTAGAAATATAATGATACTGATTTTTTTACAAAGATACCTCTTAGGGTTTAGTCGAGAACACACAATTATTCACGAGACACTACCAATGATTGGATGATTTGTGTTCGAAATCATAACTAAAACTCACCAAGGCAATAAACAAAAAACTCAATGTGTTTCCATGATTTAATGTCATTTTATTTTGATACCCTTACATATATTTACCTGAACTTTATTGTTTTTATGTGAGTTCAATTGACCAATTTTAACCACACAAACACTGTAATTGAAAGGTGGGAAATGATGTGGTAAACGGTGTGCAAAAAACATCACATGAATGGGTTCCCCAAAGATGATCATATGAGTTGAGCATGACATACCAGTGAATAAAATTATAAAATAATAATAGAAGATGATGAAAAAAAACATAAAAAACTGGAATTAAAAAGATCATTAAAAAATTACAAACATGAAGCTTGAGATTTCATCATGTTCTTCCACGAGTGATCCCTGGGGGTTTAGAAATCCATGAGATGGGGGGGAAGAAAGAAGATGTTGAAGTACCACTTCCCATATCCTCAATAACATATTGTGATGATTAAAAGACCTATTTGGGACTCCAAAATGGGAGAAACATTCCTTGGATTTGAAATACCAAATGGGGTTCCCAGGGTGAAAATTTATAGGAAAAGTGGGAAGGTGGATTATGGCACATAGATTTCTTCAACCCAATTGTACCACATTATTAGACCTCCAAAAAGCGTTATATTATTTTGGGGAAAATAAAGAAAATTTAGCACCACCTCTTTATTGTCTCCACTGAATTTTTTTCACCCTTTGGATACATTCATCTCCAGATATTGATAAAATATAGATCACTGCATCTAACTTTGTGCAGATTTGATTCCTTGGATAGATCAGTTGTAATGGGAATCGTAGAAGCTGAATGGGGCTTCGATTCCATAATATGAGATGTATCCCATTGTATTTTGGACCATCGCATAAAATATGATACAATTTAGATGTACAAAAGATTCTAAACAAGAACAACAATGGACAAGTCTTCATTGATCCATGCAATTTTGGCCCATTTTTCTTCCACTTCATCAAGGCCCCTCTAAATCATCTCCCCCTACATTAAAATAATAAAAACAATTATCATTGAAAATATTAATAGAAATTAAAATTAATTCATTGGTTAAAACATAAAGTGAAATTTATTATTATATTTGGAATATTTATTACAAAACTAGTTTAAAACAATAGTGTAAGGGTGGATTTGAAATGTGAATCGATGTGTGATCAAATAACCATAACAACACATCATCAAGTGACACAACATCCAATAATATTAAACCTTATACATATTCCATTTAATAGTTTGATCACATATCCAGTGGAAAGCTTCATCACTTTAGGTCCTATGGACAAGGAATATCCACCACCTATATGTGTTGCATTCCCATTAACATATTTTCATGGAATGGTATTAACATATTTTCTATGAAAATTATTTCAAGGTAAAAAAATAATTTCATTATATAAAATTCTTATCATACCACCAATTTTCTATGTTCCAGTCAAAAATTAAAATTTCTCTAAAATAGGTGGATTTTACAACATCCATGCTTTTTAAAAGTAAAACATATATACGATATAAATAATAATTTAAAACATATATAACCTCATTTCTTATCAATAATTAAATTTATGTTTTCATTTATGGGGAAAAAATTATAGAACCACTGATGTTTTATCAATTGTAAAATCAATAACCACATTTGGAAAACCTATGAATTGATGGTGGGGGTGTCCTAGGGGGTAGGCGATCATTCCACAGGGGTGGTGGGCCTGCCCATGGGGGGTACAGGTTGTTATGGGGGTTGGGGGGGGTCTAGTGGGTGGGGGATATATAGGAGAGTGATTAATCAGTCACATAGAATCATTAAATCATGTTTTATTAGGAATAGATAAAAATTGAATATAATGTGACCTACTTGATCGCACATATATTCTGTCCCAAAAAATAAATAAACATCAAAGATCAGTAATATGAGTCAAAAATGTAATGGATCAATCTATCCCTCATCGTTATCTCTATTATCACCATCATCATTACCCTCACCATAGTCCTCAATGTCATCCCCATCATTGTCCTCGCCCTCCTCCCCGCCCACGTTCTCTGTATTGACCTCCTCATCATCCTCCTCCTCTTCCTCAACCTCCTCCTTAGCCTCAACCTCTTCCTCAGCCTCCTCCTCACCCTCCTCTTCCTTCGCCTCAGCCTCCTCAACTCTATCATCTTAACCACCACTATAACAAGAAACAAGTTTACAATATATAGAACACATCGATGACATATATTCATCACAAGTAGATCTATCCTCTAGTGGGGTTTTTGGACATAAAACATCCATCAGTTTCAAAAATGCACTGTTTTCCCTAGCAGATTGTTCTACCATTTTGGTGGCCCATTTTTCAGCTTGTATTCATGTGCCTTAAATTGATGCAACTCAGTGTCACTACAACTCATACCTAAAGATGGATAATACCTCGTCAGAACTATACTCTTCCCAGGTTGGTAGCATAATCATCTAGGGTGCTCAACTCCCAACACCTGATGTAAGTGATCCTTTGGCCCAAAATTATCAGGTTCCTAAGCATCAGTAGCCTATAAAAAACCTATTACAAATATAAATATATTATTAAGTTACAAAATAGATATAAATTTTTTAAATATACATTGTAAAACATACAATCTACTGTTGAGTCGGTCCATTAACTGCACTTCTATATTTCTTCTTTTCACTCGATCGAAACTATTTTTCTCGAGGTATATGTCCTTTTATATTCAATTTATGCCTCTAATATGACATCGGATGTAAGAACCCATAATTAAAAATAGGATATGAATTTTTTTTACTTTCATAACTAAAATTATATAACATCTTTTTCAATTGAATATATTATGGAGAAAGTAATAGAAAGTGAAAGTCGTAATGAAATATTATAAACGGTCATACCTACTGCCTTTCATGATCTGGCATTGTACTACATCCCAATGTGTGGACGAATTTCTGAGCATCAATGTTTTTTTATTTCTTATAGATGAATACTAAATAAAATTCAATAATTATTATTATGGAAATATAGATAAATTTTCATTAAAATACCTCTAGTTTGATTAATATCATAAATTTTCGATTCATCCAATGAGAAATCATCTATCGGTACTATTCTAACGGAAAATCATCAATGAAAGTGACCACCTCTGACATTGTACCCACTCTAGAATGCCATTCAAGGTACGAATCATGCTTATAAGCTCTCCAATGCTCACATAAATCATTTAGACATACTGGCTATGCACCATCACAATCAGGTAAATTAAACCATAGCTGGAACAATAATATTAATTTATATATATAAAAAAATTAATATATTGAATTAAATAAAAAATATATTTTTACCCATATCTATGCCCAGTCTTTATCCTTGACATCATTTGGAAGTTGTCTCCATGAGAGCGGGCTCACCGGAATGATGTCGGTGAATTTTTCAAGAATCTCTAAATAACTCTGACATTGGTCCCTTATTTTTCAATCATCTAACTATATTCATTGTAGTAGACCATCAACTGCGTGTAGCGGCTCCACACCACATGCATGCGTGTAGGTCCCCGACCTTTCCACTTATCAGTAGATGTATCCATTACGAAATAATAACAAATATCTTTTCAATAAATATTATATTGAAAATAAATAATGGTGTAAAAAATTGTTAAGGTAGTATATGTATACATGTGGTAGTCTGATCAATGGGCACTTTTGTTTCCTAAAAAACTGATGCAACACCCTGCACAGATGGAGTGGGTCCTAATTTATGCTTCGTAGGGATAGACTCTGGTGAAGCTGGAGTCGATGAAGATGGAATATAAAGGCCTAGAGAGAAGAAAACATATGTAAAAGAAGATGAAAAGGATGGTTGTCCAAATGAGGGACGGGGAGTTAGAATTATCATCGGATATGGTACAGATGGGTAAGGAGTCTCAGATATAGATTGTGGTGAAACAATTAGAGGACTAAATATCCAATGTGTCTCTAATGGAACACCATGAATTGAATGTTGGATGGATGATATGTTAGTGGGAGGGGAAGGGTCTAATCAGGTATTTCGACTAGATCGTCTAGCTCTCATACCACCCCCTTGTACGAACACCACAAGTACTGGGACCACTACTAGGCTACTCATCAAATAACTATCACCTAATAGATGGATCCTAAAAAAACATTTAAAATAATTAATCACATGACATTATATTTTATTTAAATAAATATATTCAAAATAAAATACTCATTGTAGGCACAAGTGGTGGAATGGCCAGCTTAGTCATGCGACAAATGTTGTCCATAATCTGTTTTTGTTGTCTCTCTTCAATTGATTTCATTTCCTCCATTTGAAAACAAATATGGATATAAATAGAAAAGGATAACTAATGTGTAAACCATAACAGAAAATAATTGAGAGGGAATAAGAGGATTTGAGGATAATTTAATTTACCATTTTTTTAGGTGAGTTTGAAAAAATATATAATGAAGTCAATAAATCATAAAATATGTTATAATGAAATTTAATTTTTAGTAGGATGGTCATTTACTATTTTTCATCAGTCTATTAAAATCATGGAAAATTTATTCTACCATATTCAGAAATGGTAATGTAGTTGTCAAAATTAAAGAAAAAAATTAATTTCATTTGCACAGGTAGATAATGAAGGATTCAATAAATTTTTTGCAAAAGTATACAAACCATCATTTTCATTACCTGGTTAAATGTTAAATATATGTCTTAGAGTCGTACAAATTTTATTCAAATCACATTTGAAGCATTGAAATGTTCACCAATTTAGAAATGTTGGTTTCCTAGGTTTAAATATAGTTCAATTCCAAATTAGAAAATGCAAATCAAATGAAAATTCAAACCAATAAACATTGAAAATTCACATAACGGTCAATTTGTATACACCATAATTGTAATAAATATTAAATAAATTTGAATAGTACCAACCATTACAGACCAAGTGGTGGTAAAAAAAAATAATTGAGAACATGAATGGATGAATTTATATATTTCCCACCATAACATCAGGTTCACAGTCAACGCTGATAATTGAGCTATTGGAGACATCAGAAGTTATAAATAGATATTTTCCTATGGCGGTAGGGATGGTGTAAATTCCATAATTCCCATCATAAAAAATATGACTTGGAATAACTTCAATAATGACACTAAATTCAGGTCTACGATGGTCTTTGACATAAATTTTATTTCCACTGATGCCAATACATATGGTTCATTGGTAACAAGAGTGTGAGACATATCAATAACTCGAAATCCACAATAATCAATAAATCTACCATGCCTTGTCATCTAACCAAACCTCTTACATTTCATCAGCGTGACTCGTCCATGAGAATAATAATCCAAAATTATTATTATTTGAATGACTCCATAATAACCTACATTTTCAAATAGCAGTCTACTATCTAAATTATGAGAATATCCATTTGTTGTGGAAGTAACCAAAACACCATCAAGTTGTGTTCTCTTGTTCTTTTCTTGTTTCGTCATAATAAATTTGTACCCATAGATAACAACTTATTTACAGTCACGGACCACGGTATTAGGACCAAATGCCAAAGCTATTATTTCATTAGAGAGAGAGTTAGAAGGAAAACACAATAACTAAAATATAAATCCATATTATACTTAATTAATTATTATTTTAATTATTTTATGTAGTTATTTTATTAACTACCATTTTAACCAAGCAGAAAACTCTTTGTTATGAAATGTCTCCCTCCTGCTCAATGATAAAGAACTGTGCTTTCTATTTATCATCGCTTTATGGTCCCTGTACATAAGAATAGAAATAGTTTAATAGTTTTATATATATTAAGATATCAATATATATTTTACTTACTAGATGAAGTCATCGAAGAGATTACAGTTGAAAAAAACAATGTGATGTGCCATCTCCCGCTCTTCAAGGCATAATTCAATGAATGTGTATGATCCAAGAATTTTTCCTGTTTGAGGAAGTGATGGAAAAATGGGTTCAATTTTCTCAAAAATTTCTTCTTCATTTCTCATTGGTATGTTCATTATTTTAGTAAGATCAAATAAATTCATAGAGTAAAACTCTATACATTCTTGAGCCAAGTAATTGCTCATGATATAATCTTAGGGATTATTTCTATTATGGAAATAAGAATTCAATGTGTACTTATTTCTTTCAAATGGATACATCCATCGAAAAAATCGGTCCTCTGATAATTATTTCAGTTGGAATATGTACAGTCAGATGTAGTATGCATGTAAAAAATAATGGAGGAAATATTTTCTTTAACTCACACTAAATTTATGGGTCATATACCAACACTTTTTTCAAGATATACATGGAAATACTGTTAACACAAATATCTCTAAACAAATGACACAATTGAATAGCGGTCATCCTTACATTATTGTAAAAAAGATTAAAAATTTCTATTGGAATCAACACATGCAGAAGAATGTGATAATCACGAGTCTTCAAACATCTCAGCTTCAACTCTCTTCTATTGACCCATTTTGATATGTTTCTTGAATAACCATCATAAACAGTAATAGTCTCTAGTATATCCTGAATTTGTTTTTGTGTGTGTCATCAAATAAAAAGCACATGGATGTTTCTATTTATTTTCACTGATATGCACAAGATGAAATTCCCTTATGATGCCCAAATCCACCATGTCACATCGGGACCCTAAATAATCTTTTGTCTTTCCATTAACATTTAGAATAACCAAAAGCAATATTTCACATACATTTTTTTCAATGCGAATTATGTCTAACCAAAAACATAACACATTGGTTATCCAATACATAAAATCAATGAAGGTACTTCTCTTATTGCAATTGTAACAGGTTTCAGTGGAAACATTCATTATCTTTCGAGATTTCATTAGGCCCATCCTGAATAAAAAAATGAAATCATTCAATTCATTAATCACATCACTTCCAGACATACAATGAGGTGGATCATCGGTCTCTATGGTATTTTAAAATCATCGACGATTATTTCTATATGGATGGTCAATTGGAATGAATCATCGATGTCCCATAAAACTAAAAATACAATGATGTTTCAGTCTTCTGGATCATGTATTCTACATGCAAACAGGACATGATAGTTTTCCCTTCATGCTCCATTCAGGAATCATTGCATAAGTAGGGAAATCACTGATCTTCCACATATTCTTAGCACGCAACGGATATATGTCCTTCGAACATGCATTGTATGTGCACACACCCACATCCCAAAGAAGTTTCAACACTTTTATTGATGTTTTCATGTATACGTATATATCGTTGTCTGGATCAAAAGGGACAAATATGAGTATACTATTGAATGTGAAGTGTTTTTTATTACACAACCATGGGGGAAGATTATAAATGTGTAAAAAAATCTTTTCTGTGTTATGTGACATAAGCATCTTCCCAGACGGATTAAAACCATCACATGAAAGACCCAACCTCACATTACACATGTCAGCTACAAAATTAGGATATTGCGCATCAAAGCACTACCATGAAAATCCATATATAGGGTAAACCAACTCATCATTATTATTAATTCTCTCGGTATCATGCCATCATATTTTTATTGATATTTCATTGGACATAAAAATATTATAGAGTCTGGGGATCAATGAAATGTGCTACATTACATTTTTTGGAACATGGGATGGTGTTCCATCATCTTTTCGCTTCCAGCGGGATATTCCAGATTCTATACAATAATTTAGTTCACCATTTTCCTCCCAGATTAAACTGCAATATTTCAGGAAAGCATGAATTTTGTTTCATAAAATTATAAGTTCATGAACTAACATTCATTCCATATAGTGGTTTGAGGGAATATCTGCATCATCTAGATGTTTATCCATCAAGAAGGTAAGAATATAATCGATGGTAGTATTAGAAAACCCATACATAGTTTTCCTATGAAACAATCGAATTTAATATTCCAGCTTTTTCATTTTACCGCATTATCGATATACTCATGTCGTGGTAGCAACATTCATTTTTTTACCCTGACTACATCATCAGATTCATTACACACATCATGTGTGATCATATCAAAATCTTCTTGGGTTCTAATCCTTTCTTTTTCCTGATGATCAATAAATGGAAACTGGTCATATAACGAATTCTCCATTCCATTTTTCTCATTTGAATCACCAATAATGTGAGATTCCATTTTCTCGCCATTTTGATACCACACAATGTAGTTTGAATTAAAACCATATTTGGTTTTGTTGTAGCTGACTTCTTCATGGCTCAACCAAGTTCTTACAACACACTTGTAACAGGGGTAGTGTATGTGACCACTATCTGAAGCATTGTGAAATAAAAAATAAAAAAAGATCTCTATATTGTTTTGAAAATCTTTTGATATCTGATCAGTTTCATATATCCAACTTCTATCTATTCTGTAAAAATTTGTTATATGTCATTTCATCAAAATTAAATCAATAATATTGAAGTTTCAAAACAATTATATTGAAGTATGTGATAATTTTTCTCTTTTTATAAAACCATAACTAACACACTACTCTATATGAGAATCATAATATAAATGTAAAGAAAATACTATATTTATAAAAAAATATCTTATAAGGACTATAAATGAGTGTACAAGATCATGTACACCTGTGAAGGAGAATTATTCGTGAGTTTAATAAGGTTTAGATCGAAATGTTTTAATATTTTAGTACATTATTTGAGTGATCACATAGATTTCCAAAGGATATAGGGGTGTCTAGGGGGTTTGGGGTGTCCAGGGGGTGGTGCAGATATCCAGGCGGTCAGAGGTGTCCATGGGGTAGAGGAAACATTGAATCTTTTTAAAAGGAAAGAAAATATTATGGAAATTAAGCTTAAATACGCTTCACAACACGAATGAAGCAATGTCACATGACACTAGATTTTGGATGTTGAAAAGGGGATGGCAAATGCGGAAACACTATTACATGATGTGTTATCTCAATATACATTGTGACTTCATCAAATAAATATACCTCTGCTAGATAGGTCATGACATGAAAACATGATGTGAATGATAAGTACAGATCGTGTAACATCCTTACATGTTGTGATAGTAGTAAAAATTCAAATTTATGAATGCGATATGTAAAAGATTCTGGCAGATGAGAGAGAAACATAAATAAGGATTAGACAATGTGTAACCCTATTATATGTCATGTAAGGGGTCAAAATTAATAAATCATAGAAAAGATCCATTCATATGACATTTGGATTCACAAAAAATATAGAATCATTACATGATGTGCAATTCCAGTACATGTCATGACATGGTCAGGCAGAACCAATGCAAATCCAATAATTAGAGGATAGTTTTTGTTGAAGGAAACTGTGATTCTCCTAGATACCTAATCATAGAGCGAAGCAGCTAGGACCTTTTTGAGTTATTTATTTCATTATTTTATGCTTTATTTTTATTTACTCATTCCATTTAAACCACTCATATCTAGTATGAGGGGGTAAACCCAACTTGTTCTCGGGTGATGTAACCAAATGGGGAAGGTGATGTTGGATTAAATTATTTTATTCATGTAATTTGTTTATGTAATTTATTTCTTCAACTTCCAATCCATTTCATTTTATTTTATCATGACCATATGTCGATTAATTAAAAAGGCACATTAAAAATTCTGCAACTGACTACCCTAAAGAGGGATTGACAATTGTTAGCTTTGGAGTAAATTTTTTTAAAAAAATGATATCAGTATAAACATGATTTAGCAACACCCTAAACAACAGGACCAAGGGAAATGGGATATTTCAATGTTGAGGTGTAGATTCCAGGACCATTGGTTATACCATTCCCAAACTCTAACACCAATCACGAATTAATCATTCTATTAAATATAATTACACCAGAACCTTGAAATTAGAAAGCCCTGGTAAGAAATTAAAAATCTATTTTTACAACCCAATAAAATATGCTTTTTTCTTTTCAAATACAATCAATATGTCATCATATTTTTCTTCAAGTTAATAAAATAATTTTTTTATTCTAAATCAACTAATTAACCATCTCTATTGATCCACCCTCGATAATCCACTTTACTAAATTCTTAAAAAGAGTAGAATAATTTGAGTTTTATATATTTATTTTTTCCAAATTAATATTGTAATTAATGACTCCCTATAGGGCTATTAATCTAGTTCTGTATCCATGTATGGTAATGTTAGTTTTTAGTTTTTTTACAATATAATATTATTTCATTATTCCAATTCCATTTTAAAGTATTGTTTCCTCATGTTGTGTATTTTAGAATTATAGAACCATTGATGCACAACTATAATACCTAATAAAAGAAAAAATGTCAACATAAATTCAACACATATCTCCAACCTAGGCTTGGTGATCAAAGAAACCATGGATGGTGCAGATCAAAATCATGTGCTACAAAGAGACTAGGGGTTGCAGTCATTGGCAGACTATGGGTGGTCCTCCATCACAGGATTAAAATAGAGTATCCTAGAATCCCCCCCCCCATCTCTAAAAACAATTTCAAGATCATTCTATCAATCAAATCGTTGATTTCAGATAGTGTAAAATTCACCAGACACCCATATGAAGATCATAACAAACACCTAGGATATATTCATCAGCTCTGGGATAATTTACAAATCCGGAATGTTTCATGGGATGCAGTAAGACTTCATCTTTTCTGATTTTCGTCATGATGTTGAGGTCAATATTGGATTAAAATTCATAATGCACATTCCATCATTACATGGGATGCATTACCAAGAATATTACTCACCTGTTTCTCTCCACCATATAAATCAATGTATATACTGGAAAATATTCTCAAATTTTGTCAATTTGAAGATACATATTTTTAATCATCATGGAAAAAATATATATATATGACTAAGAAGTTCCATTATCATTTAATAGTACTGATTCTATTTATAAAAACATTTTATGAGTGTTTTTTATAGGAAAATAGGACAATTCTTGACACTACAGCTGGAGAATCCTAAATTAAAAAATCACATAAATCAAGATAAAATGCGTTAGATGAGATGGAGAGATATATTTTCTACTGGAAATCCAAAGGTACATAGGGGAAAGGTGTTCATAAAATCAAAAATAATTACTAGATCGTTGAACTACTAGAGACGCTAACCAAGAAGATGAACACCATGATGGGAACACATTAAAACCCCCATGAAACGTTTGTAGAAGATTTAAATTATACTAATAACAACAGGCTAATCAATTTCAGGTTCGGAGGACTCTAAAAAAATATTGGCAGAGATATCAACAAATACCCCATAGTAACCAATAAAAATAACCTCAAGGGGCCACAATGACAAGTCATGTCCATTCATTAGAGGAGACACTAACAACATTCATGATTTCTTTTGGGGTTACATACAAGGAAATATAAGAAGAAACATCATATCAAAGGATTCATTTTAGAACATAAAGCATGAAGTTGGCCGAATCACCAATCAACATTGAGAGAGAAAAATTGGTGATCATAAAGGATTCACTACAGAATTCCCACATGAATATTTGAATGTTATACAACTCAGAAGTGGGAAAAAGAAAAATGAATTGTAAGAGAATTTTTAGGATGGCTACCAGTGGAAGAAACCAATGAGGATAATGAAACTAGAAAGGAAAACGTATCTGAAGAAGAATAATAAGAACCACCGTAGTACAATACAAGTTCTGTTTTTCCAGAATGAATGCTGCAAAAAAATTACAATATATAGACAGGTAACTTTCATGATAATTTTAAAAATTTCATATTAATATAACTTTTACAGAGGCTCATAAAACTATACCGACGTATGAAAAAAATCATGAAAGAGATAGAAATAAACCAAAAAAAGCTAAATGGTATTAGAACAATTCCACTAGCATGATAATGTTAGGTAGGGTTATCAAATGAACTACCTAAAAACAAAAGAGACATAGGTAGCATCAAAATTACATTTTTTATTTGAGCTACTAGCTGTGGAAAATCATTAGGTGACTTAAGTGTGAGTGTAAATATCATATCGTACACAACATTTAAGAGTTTAGGACCAGATGGAATGAAGCCTACAAGAGTACGCCTTCAACTAGAAAATTTGGCAGTGAAAATACCAAGATGATTTATCAAAGAAATTCTAATAAAAGTAGAAAATTTATACTTTCCCATTGACATAATACTGTTGGATATGGGAGAGTATATTAATCCTCTCAGTATGGGAAGACAATTTTTATCTATAAGGAATGCATTGATCGATGTCCAAAATAGAGAACTTTGTCTAAGAGTTAGAAGTGATTAGTTAAGCTTCAACATATATAAGGAAATGAAGAACAAATATGTACAAGAGGAAAATGATTTTGGAGAAAGAGAAATAGTTATTTGTTAGGATTCTAGTGAGTTTAAAGAGGTTCATGAGTTAGATAACGTTGTGGAATATAATTCTCAACTAATAGAAAAGATAATGGAAAAATCTACACCAATGAAACTATAATTAACTCTATAACATTTTAGAAAGTTCAAAAGGTATGGTCGGTATATGAAATTACTTTTAGTTCATAAATATTGTAAAATAAATGGAGGATTGCTCTGATGGAGATCAAGTGTGTACTACCATCTAAATGAATAAAGATATTCATAGAAGAAGGGAAGGGTCCAACCTTGGATAAGACATAATTTATACCATTCAAGGGCCCTAAATAGGTGAAATATTTTCAATCATTCATCACATGAGCTGAAGCGGAAGGAGTTAAGGTCAGGGCAATGGAATTAAATAATAGCACATCTGAGAGGAAACATATTTTTTGTTTTCCATTATATTATGTTTTTATAGGAATACATGCGCTGTATCAAAACATTTTCATTGATAATGGGATGCACTTACACTTGTATGTTTTTAATTTTTAGGACCATCAAGACCCAAGGTAGTATCAAGTAGCAATAATCAGAAGAAGATATAGTAATGAACCTGCATAGCCTAGATTGAAGAAAAAACCCAAAGGGTACTAAGTGTTTCAATTATATATGTATCTACTATATTCCCCACATTTAATGATGAGTTTATAACTACCAATTGAATTCCCACACTTGATTAATTCTTTATTCATTTGAACTAGGAGACATAAACTACCTAGGAAAATTATCAAGTGTTAATTTAAAATTCATTATAAATTATATTGAATGAGAAAAATAGATAAGGGAATTTTTAGAAATAATAATGTCGATTAAGAAGAGGACAAATTATTATTCGTGGAGCATATTGTCCATTATAAATGAAATTTTTCAGATATTTTTCCAGGTTTTGAATTTCTTTTATTTTTATTAACTACTTTATTTATTCATATGAATTTCCATGATTGATTATCCCAACAATTTGTTTCATTCCAAAGACATCCAATTAACCCAATATTTCCCATTATTTCTATTGTATATTTATTGAGAAACTAAAACATGTATCGTTATAGAACATAAATTGTGTCATATCAATGCTATAACTAAACAGAATCACATTTATTTTGATTGAAGCATTATTATTTATTTACTTATCCTGAGACCTAAATTAAATTAATCCATTTTTAATCCTTCTGAATCCATAAAAAATATTTTAAGGAAATTTTCCATTTTACAAGCCTTTTTTATCGATTCCTACCTCCCTCGAAATAATTTTCCTAATACTTGAATGAATAAGTGTGGGGGAGGATCTTTATTGGGTGTACCATTACATAATTCATTGTGGATATTTTTTTTGTGGGATTCTTGATTATGATATAGGGTAATTCAAAGACATATTTCATTATATTATATTGTACCCCTATCTTGCTAAAACAATTATGGGTTTTGTTTAGAGAGGATAAAAAAATCATCATTTTCTATTTTTCTGATTTTTATCATATGTGGTTTAGTGATAAATGAAAGTTCTGTTTTAAATACAACATTTGAAAAAGAAAAAAAATTAAAAAATAGGATGATTTATTCACTGCACTTACATGTATCATGATAAAATTTTGTGCATTTGGGGGGGGGGGAGGAGACATTCATTGGGTTTATATTTTTATTATCATGTAATACACTTTTTAGTAAAACATTTTTTTTGAGCCATACTTCATTTATATAATTTAACTACATACCCTGAATCTTCATAGTCATTATATCTATAACGGTGAATCCCTAATGGTTAATTGTGATTTTATCATTAAAAAGTGGAGATTTTAGATGCCTTGAATTATTATAGTAATTTACCCGTTCTTGAGATTTATTCTAAATCCTATAAATAATTATACCCTAATAAGGATAATAAAAAATAGGTGAGGATAATTTCATGTGGCATGCATATTGATAATGAATTGATAAATCAAAATGGATGAAAGAAGATTATTGGCAATTAAAAGTAGAAATGTAAAATACATGATTTACTTATTTCATTGAAAATTGAGGCATGGATGAGTTTTCCTTTGTGATTCCCATAACATCCTTGCCAAATTCATTACACCATCTAAATCATTACCTATGTAATATTTTATCTACATTTGGTTTTCCATAATGTAAATTATATGTTTACTTGATCAAATTTTTAACTGAATATAAAATATCATGTCTTATACATGTCATAGAATACATGAGGTTCCTAATAACCATTTTATATTCTAGTTGAGCAGCTAACCTACTAGGATTTGGTAGAATCTTACTTAGAAGCATATGGGGATAAAACTGGTGAATGATCAAATTGGTCAAACCTCTATAAGACACATTCAATATAATAATATTGACAAAGTACAATAAAATTATTATTTCCAACTATTTTTATTTCCAAAATAACATTATATTCACCTAGGTACACCATATTGGTACTTATATATAATATAGAATTATCCTCCTTCCTTGATTCATATCAATTCCAAATATAACCATATTATTTACATATAAACAAGAAACATCACCATGGTTATTATTGAACCTACTATAAAAAACTATAATCAGCTTTTTTAACTAAAAAAATATTTGATAAATATAAAAATTAAATTTATCATTCCTTTTTTAGATGATATTTTATACTACATGAGGGCCATGCCAATTTTAAAACCTTATTTTCATTACTAGGTTCTATAAATCCTTTATGTTTTTCATATATATTTTTTCATTTAATTAACTATTTATTGATGTAGTTTTTAACATCAATTAGGTGAATATATTGTTTATATAATGAATTTAATTCAAGAATAATTCTAATAGAAGTATTCCTAGTCAAAGGAGTATAGGTATCAAAATAATTGATTCCTTACTTTTGTGTAAACTCCTAGGATATCAATCTGAATTTATATTTTTATATCATACAGTTGACTTTTTTTCTTCTAAATATGCAGATAAATTTTATTAGCTTTGATCCTTTAAGAATATCAACCAATATACAATTATTGTTAAAGGTTATAGATTCTATTTCACTACATACAACTTCCTTAACAATATATACATTAAAAGATGACATAGTTTCATTGAATGTTTTTGGATTAGACCAAATATTGAGAAAAACCATAGTTTTTATTACAATACAATTGTTAGTTATGTACAAAAAGTATATATATAATTCAAACCAATATGTCTTGGGTATCCAATGTTGTTTACTTCTATAAACCTCATTGATGGTATCTTCATGATATACTCTTTTATTTAAGTCAGATTCCCATTACGTGGACTTGAATTATTAAAGTGGTAAATCTAGGTTCATCATTCATAGCATCAACTAATTCAATTAATGTATTAATAACTACTATTTCATTTGATTATATAATGATGAATTCATACGTTTTTTAAATTTTACTCTTCTTAAATAATTTTTATATTAATGCCTATTTTACTAAATTTTTCCGTTTTAAGTTTAGGTGCCCTTATAATAACATGACAACCCTAAACCTTTTAATAATTTCGGTATGGTTTCCTATAATTCCATAATTTATAAAAAGTAAATTCCTTAGCTTTTTTGGAACCCCTATTTAGTATATGACAAACATTTAATAACGAATTTCCCCGAAATCATTTTTAGAGACCTATGATATACATCGTGGAATTAAAAATTTTCATTAATTTTATATTATTTCTATCAGTTACACCATTTTGATTAGAGGTATTGGGATATTTCAAATCAGGTGTTATCTCATGGTATTTAGAAAAATAAAGGCAATAATATTCTCCTCCGTTATAAAATCTGAGAAATTTTCTTATAATCCAAGTTTGGTTTTAATCCTCATGTTTATAGATACTAAACCTATCTAAAAATTAATCATTATCATTTATATGGTATACTTGATAGAAACTGTAAAAATCATCAATAAAAGTTAGAATTAAATTTTTACTACCTATGGTGGGTGTACCATGGAAATCACATACCTCACTATGTATTAATTCTAAAAATTTAATTTTCTTTTCTATTGTTGGAAATTTTTTTATAGATATGTTAGTATACATTAAAATCACAAATTTATTATCCTTTATATCCATGTTTTATTATAATAAAAATTTTTTATATCTTATTCATTTTCATTAAATTTGTGTGACCTAAACGATTATTCTATAAATCAAGAGACTCTAGTGAGAAGAAACATTATTTTTATTTAATATGTTTAATTAATAATACAAGTAACCCTTTCTAACAAAAGTCCCTCTTTTAGATAGAACAAATTTATCATCCTAAAATACAAGATTAGAACATTTTTTAACATTATCCTTGAAACTATGTTCCTAAAAACATTGATAACATACAATATTTCAATTAAGGGGTTATTTTTCCTGAGGTAATCTCAATATCAAGCACATAATTACCTTATATTTTTAGGATTACAATATTTTTCATTTATTGTAAAATATCATATTTGATTGATTTACTTATCTTTATGTGATATTTTTTGTTTCAGATCTGTTTTTTAGCAATATAATTGATCCACAAAGAAGATTTATCCTCATGAATATTCTCTTTGAATATTAGGTACAAAAATTTATATTTTCAAAATTTGTTTTCATCATTAATATTATGAATATGGTAGTATTATTTGATATGACCCATCATTCCATAAAAGTAGAATAACCCTTCTTTCTTCTTGAATTTTACATTTTTTAAAGGATGGTTTGGATGTTTTCCCTATTTTAGGACCATGATGGATCCACTCCCTATACAATGAGACTCATGGATTTATCAACCTTATTATCATTTTATACCTTGTTCTTTTTATATTAATTCTAAATTTATAATTAGTTTAAAAACTCATTGATTAAAATATATTATTTCTTGTGCTTTATAGAATGTTTAACATTCTTCTCTGGGTATGTTATCATTTATATATGTGATAATGATGGGAGGATACATTTTAAACTTATTTTGTTTAATTTGTTGTCTTATAGGTTAAATTTCATATAATTTCTATCTGATAGATCTAATATTTTACATTTCATGTGAAATGATATTTATTACTATGAATTTATTTCTTTGCACATCCCCAATGATGATTGTCTACTCCAAGGAACCTCATATTTCTTTTACAGTTAGAAGATGTGGATGTGTGTTGTAAAGGTCATCGACTATAACATTATGTATATGTCCTCATGATATTATATCATCATTATCTAATTTTTATCTAGTTCAATTCATGAAACATCTCATCTTCAAATATTGGGGGCTTGGGAGTTAAGATCACATACACTATTTTCAATGTTGAAAAAAGTAAGTGCATTCTCTTTTTCCACATCTTGTAATTATTGGCATCAAATTTCTCTAATTTTAAAAAGTTATTAAGAATAATAATTTCTATGTTTATATATTTACTCGTAATATTTTTGGGTCATTTTTTGATAATATATATGGATGTTATTGGATGTTTGTAGATGAGGCTTGTAAATGCATTTTATATTATTTCTCTCCTTTAGGGTATATTTTCCCCCACCAAATTTATTGTATAATTGGTTGTTGACTAATCATATTTAGTCTAAAAAGGTGGCTCAATACTCAATGAAATTATTTTCTATAGAGTATCCCTTGAAGAAACACTGTAAATAAGTGATCTTTGGAATGGATTTTGTTTTTATTCCCCCATATAATTCGTTTTATTCTTATAAATTGTTTTTTTGGAATCTAAATATTTGTTAGGAATGGGAGGGAATATCAATGATATGAAGTAATTTTATAATAAAATGGATAGATTGATGTTCAGGAATAGAATACCAATATGTATTAGGCATCATACCCCTTTAAATTATTAGATACTCATTCTGGAAATTATTGTCATTTCTGGATATAAAATTATCTTTCAGATCACCGTTAATTGATTATGTTGATCAGATCACACCTGCTAGAAAATAAATGTGTCCATTAGATCATGTATGGATAAATATATGGTATAAATTATACATTTTCATTAAATTTATTTATCCAATTAGATATTCTCATTCATACCTAGGTCCAAACCGGTAGAACCCACCAATCATTCATGAAAAACTAAGGCACCTCCAAACACCTCACACTAACATTGTGTGAGAAGTGAAAATTGGGAAATAAAAATGACACACTGAACATATATGTTCATGAAAATGGGTTTATAGTTTGGTGTATTGTCCCACATAGTTTTATTAACGTTAACTTTATTACCTTTAAATAAATATAAATGTATTCCCATTAATAAGGGAGACCCTGATCTAATCACTTTCTATTATGGGATTCCCAAAAACATTCCCATTAAAAAAATTAAAACATTTATAAAATTTTAAGATATTAAAATACAAAAATAATTATACCATACAAAATAATAATTTTAGAATAGTTTTAAAACAAGCCTCAATGAAGGGAAATTGTGTCAAAACCTTACCTGTATTCCCAACTTCAACAAAATTGGATTATCTTCTTATGTAATAAACACAAACATCTTAATAAATTATTTAATATTACTTATTAAAAACTATTTCCTGAAAATAATCTCAAATTATAATCATATATTATAAATTTATTATTAAGTTATTGTTTGTTTTAATCAATTGTTGTTATGGATTTTTATTGTCTCGCACGGGCTTTCTAATATCAAAGTCAATAAACTTTTTTGTTACAAAGTTAATACTTCATATATTATTTAATTTATTTTGATATATTTACTATTCTGATTTATAATATTATAATATCATTCCACGATATTTGTAGTTATGATTTGTGAAGATGAAATTGGTGATGAGCCTAGTTCGGCAATTTTTATCAAAAAAAGGTATTATATTAATAAAGTGATAGATATTAATAGAATACATGATTTATAATTATATAATCTTAATAACATAATGTATATCATTTTTATTCATGAAATACATTATTATAACCATCCATTAAATTTGATAATAAAAAATGAAATATAGCATGCATGGATGTAGTAGTTTTCACATAAGACGAGTGGCTTTTTCCTTCCCCAATGGATGGTAGTGAGATATATAACGGTTTTCAAATAAATATAATAATTTTTGAGTATACTAATAAATATTATTTAATTATATAATTATTTTTATAATTGTTTTTCATTAGTTTGGATGAGAACTATAGAGAATAAAAGTTTTAGAGTGAAAAATATTCATATTGAGGACTTGAATCGTCACTTGAAGGAACTCTTAGAGGGCTAGGGGAATATTCAGGTAACTAGGCGATACCAGACGATAAATATGATTTTATTAGAGGTAAAATGGGTAGGGTTAAAAGGGAAATTTTAGATATAAGTGTTTCTTGATGTGGGTGAATGATAGATCATTTTATAAGTGAAAAGGAAGGATGTTTCCTTGGAAACTATAGGTAGGTGAGGGGTAAATTTGGAATTAAATGGGATTTAGGTGATTTAGGGTAGGAATGTTTTGGTAAAATGTGTGGGATTGACTTTTATACAAAATAATGGTCGTATATATTGTATATATTTTATGTTAATTTAGAAAAATTCGATCCATGGAAGATTACGTCATTTTTAGCTATTAACCTTGACTAAATATTTAAAATGATAATTATTTTTTAACTAATATATAAGATGAACCTAATTGCCAAATTTTATGAATATTAATTTTTATTCCATTTTATATATTTCTATTTATAAATATGATATAATTATATTTTGAATTAAACTATAAGATATTGAAAATAAACATATTTTTAGAAAAATGACATTTTTGCATTGTGTTTTTTATTTACATTAAATTAATGATTAAATGAATATTATAATATGTTTTAATATATTTAATAATATGAATTTAATCAAAAATTGATAAATTTATTTAGATAAATATTACACAACATTTATAAAAAAATTTCATTGAAAAATAATTTTTTTATCATGATAACTATATTTATTTTGTTAATTGATTATTATGTTAAAATAGGAAATAAACATATTAAAAACATGGAAATAATAATAAAAAATATGAAAAAAATTAATTTAATTTAATTATAGTTTTTATAAAATAAATATTTTTAAAAAAATCATTGGCCATTTTTTCAAATGTGGTGACTCTGTTTATAGTGGCCTTTTGTTTTTTCTGGCACAATTGAATTCGAATGGATATATAGATCTTTAGGGAAATTTAATTTTAAGAAATTATGAGAAAATGTTTTTGATTTTTAGTATGATGGTTTCTAATGGTCTCTTTGTTTTCTATAGGTGTTCTACATTGTCAATATTGATTAAGATGATAATTGAAATTAATAGGATAAGTGTTGATGTCAGTTTTGTCGAGCTCAGTGGTGGTGATGGGCCCAATGCATTGACCATTACAATCTATTTGGTTTTAAAATTTTATGGTTTTAAATTTAAATGTTTTTAAATGAAGTGGACTTTGGTGTTCCTTATCATCCATTTTTTGAGGGTTTTTTTCCCTGTGAAGAATCTGTAGGTTCTAACATAACATTTAAAAGGGGATTGTTCTGAAAATAATAAAATATAAGATTGGATGGAAAAAATGATAAAATGAAATTATTAGTTTTTACTTATCTAGTAATTACTATTGGTTTAAAGTTAATTTTTTCATATATATTATCTATATATTTCATTAAAATCACTCTTTTGTAGAGTTTAATTAAAAATACACAACACATTAAAAAACAGTTCTTTAAAAAATCACTTTTTATTAAATAATATTCACCAAATAAAATTAGAATTATTGATTTATATTCTAAAACATTAACTTTATCTATGAATTGATATTAAAAATTATCATTGAATTTTACAAATTCATCACACTATATTTTAATAATAATAATAATAATAATAATAATATGAAATGCATTAAAATATTATTGTAATTAAATATTTTAAATAAATATTTTATTTTTGTTTCATTTTTTAATATTTATAAATTATATTATTTTAAATTTATTATTGTAAATATGTAACTTTAGTATACATATTTGATACATGTATATCCAACAACCATATTTCCCTTTATAGTAGTAATATTACCACTATTACTTCCAATAAATTCATTCCTTTCAATACACTTAATGCATAATTATAATTCCCATAATATTAATTTTATATTTCACCACATTCTTTCTTATTTTATGTTTTTCATTATCATGGCAGTTTTAGTTCTATTAATGGTTATTCTCAAGGGTGGATGTGATCAATGGGGTCTCCATATTTTAAAAATATTAATATTTTATATTTATTATCCCATTTTAACTGATGAACATTTAATGGATATTATCTTACTTGGAATATAATATTTTATGTTATATAATAAATTATATATAATGAGCTATTTTTTTGATTCATACCTTGTATGATTAATTTTCTACTGAAGATAAATAATTCTAATATAATAAAGAAAAATTGAATGATATTCATAAATATTAAGGAAATAAAATGATTCATAAAACCCGAGGGTTATAGCCTAAGAGAGATGGGGTAGATTCAGGCTGGTGGCGAACCTGTGTGGGTTGATAGGATAGTTGTAGAGAGTGTGTGTACCCCCCCCCCCCCAATGTGTGATTATCTGGACTATTTTCCCTAGAATAGTGTGGCACCCACTTAAGTTCCAGATCAGATTACATGGTTCATGACAATGAGAGTTTCCCCTGTGATCTATTGGATCTGTTTTCTGACAGAGGAGAGTCACAAACCTGAGTTTCTATGTGTAATACCATGTTTCTAAAAAGAACAATCTTCTCATGAGTTATATAGGATCTGTTTCCTGGTAGGGGATAGTCACAATCGTGAGTTTCTATATGTGGTTACTTATTTTCTAATAGGGATATTATTCACCAATGTTTTGTAGGAACTATTTTTTGGAAATATAGGGTAATTACCATGAGTATATATAAGATGTAACCTATTTCCAATTATGATGATTCATCTCCTATGTTCCAGATGATGTTCTTCATAGTATGGAAGAGTCACACCCCTATATTTCTAGAAAAAGCAACTTATTTCCTAATTGACAGTGTATTCCCCTATGTTCCAGATGATCAATTTCTTAGTAGGGGAGAGTAGAGTTATAGATGATGTTACTAGATATTTACAAGGTAACATTCACAACCTTGTGCATCAGATGATGGTATTATGATCATAGATATTTGAAACCTAGTATAGCAAGTATAATCTGTATTAGGATTCATGTTAGAAACATAGGATCGATGGTGATTATTTTATTATGAAAGATCCATATTTCATTTTCCAAGGAATGTCACATGTGTGAACACTATAGTACTTTTTATGTTTAGAAAACCATTTTGGGAACCCTACTAATTTTTAATCACACCCTTCATGGGATACCCTAGAACTTGGGTACTTAATCAAACCTCATTATTTACTGGTTCAAGTATGATAATTTCCCAAGGATACCACCGTTCAATTGGATAACTTGGATAAATGTAGTATGTGGATGATACATGTATTGGGGATAGTAGTAGATCCTCATTATTCTATTTATTTGTTTATTTTTAATGTGATCAGACTGAGGGATGATTATTTATGATGTATAATTATATTCTTCTTCATTGATTTATTAATAATAGATCTATTTCATTTATTTTGTATGTTCTCATTATTTAAGATGGATGTTTCTTAGTTATTTATACTATTATTTCACTATGATATAAGTTTTTAATATCCTCATGGTATCACATTAATCCCTTGCTGCTAGTTAGTATCCCCTAGCATATGGGCAGGAGTTTCTGAGGTCAAGTAGCAGCCATGGGTCTGGGAACTATCAAGAGGTATGGGGTTGCTGGGAATTATATCATTCTTCTATATCTGCAGATTGTCCCATTGATTTTCATAATACTATCTAGAATGGATGGTAGAGTAATTTTTTAAACAAGGTAATATTTTTTTCCTTCCCTTATGATTCCCATGTTTATCCATTGCTTGTCTAACAGGATTTTGTATTTCTCAATCCTCATCATAGATAAGGTTTTTTGATCATTTTATCTTAGATCATATAATACATTATTCACCATACAAGCATGGTAATATAATGAGAATTCATAATCCTTTTTCATCTCTGACTATGTTTATTGGTTCATATAGGATTCTTTTTGAGTGAATATGTACTTCAATATCATATGTTCTATATATATATATATCACACATTTATCTATACAGATAATGACTTTATATCTTCAATTTAATGATTACCATAACTAGCTATAGATTATACAGTAGATAATTCCTTCCATGTACCATAAACAACATTTAGTCTTAGGATATCACTATATCATTTTACATGAATACACAACCTAAGAAATTCATTGAAGCATCACTATATATCAAAATCCATCCCACATATGGGTAGTGTGACTTCATGTGTGGTTATTAACTGCTCATTTAATTTCTTGAAGTTGTCTTTGTATTCATCGATCCTAAAAAACATTACTGCATTTTGACTTATCTTGGTTAGTTAGTTTTGAAATTATGCGAAGTTCCATATTAATCATTATTAATAAATATATAATCTATGAAAAATATGGATCTATATTAAAAATATTGGTTTGGACCATTTTTAAAATGAAATTATATTTGAAGGATCAATAGATAACCCCTTACTTGTGATACCATGGCCCAGGAATGCTACTTACTCCATCCAAAACTCATATTTATTTTAATTTGTCTAATAAATTTTACTTTTTAAAGGTTTTTAACACAATACTAAAATTATTCATATTAACCTACTTACTTTTGGAGCATATTTTAATATCAACTATAAATACTACCATAAATCTATTGAGGTAATCTATGAGAACACCATTCATCATTTCTATGAAAATTATTGGAGTATTGGTGAGTCCAAAGAACATTACTATGAACTCATAGTCTTTATACCATGAATGAAATATATTTTTGTGAATTTCATCCGTTTCACCTTTAATTTATGATATCCTGACTGAAGGTCCACTTTATAGAAGTACAAGGAAACACGTAGTTGATCAGACAATTCATTAACCAATATAAGGTGTACTTTTTCATTAACATGGCCTTGTTGAGTTAGATATAATTAGTTAAAAATTAATTAATCAATCCTTATACATAAAAAAGAAGACTGGTGTACCCTATGTTTAATAACATAAGAATATGAATCCCTTGTTTAGATTTCCTTGTAGTTTCTTCTACAGTTATCCTAAATCCATGGGGACTAGTCAACAGTAATTCTTGGATATAGAAGATCTCTTGGTATATGTTCAATTGAGAACAAGAAATTCAATCTATAGGTATACCACTCAAATATTTGGGAATGAATTATAATATTCCCTCATAATGGACATGTCCTCTATGATGATCATCCCCTTTATCTCAATCATTTGAGTTGAATATGCTTCCTTATAAGGTAATAATTTCCATGATTGAGAAGGGTTTTATAAATTAGTTTTAATATCCTTCATATACATATATAAAATAGAATTATTATTTGGGATTTTAATGTGATTTCCCACTCCTAGTAGTTGATGTTGGATCTGTATAATGATATCTGATGATTTATATCCCGATCCATTAATGATGTAATTTTTTTATATTGGGTTTGGTTAAACTCCTTTTAATTGGTTTGTGAATTTATTCCCAAGTTTAAGGATAGTCGTAGGAGGATATCTTAGTTTTGGTACTAAAAAATTGGTGTAAATAAGGATTACAATACCAGGATCATGCAGTGTGGGTTAAGGAATAGAACTATTTACAAACAATTCAAGGGGTGGCATGGAAACAATTAAATGTTGGATAGATCCATTCTCACTAATTCTTTTTGGTTTTATAAATAGTGTTGGTTGCATAGAAAACCCTGTGACATGGTTTTCCAAAATATATAGGAGACTGCACATTTGGTCCACAGTTCGGAAAATTGTGCAACCTAACAATGTGCATCTTTAAAATTGGTGAATTTTCAATTTTTTCCTCTTGATCCATATACTCTCTAACAAAATTTTATACCTAATTCAACTATCATATGGTTTGTGTGTACCAAACCCTCCCAACTCTCCCATGTATGGTTCACCTTTGATTCTAGGGAAAATGAGGTGTCATTGCTTGTGATATGAAACCCAATGTAAGTTAAAGAGTTTATCTCATTATATTTTTCTATAAGAAACATTTCATAGTTTTGTCCCTTCTTTAAAATCTCATGAGGCATATTTCTAGGGAGTTCTTTTCTATTTTATTTTTTTCATTCTAGCTTGAATCAAATTTTTAGGTTAGATGATTGGTTCTCTACGATCATAAGGTAGTTTGAATACAGGTTATTTACTATATTCATGAAGTTTTTCACATGTATGTAGTATGTTCTATGGTGAAAGTGTTTTATAAAACTATTTCCTTATTAATAATATGTATATTGGTAATTAAAATGATGTTTTAGACCCTTTACAGACCCCATTGTGTACGTTGATGAATGCGAGAGAATACATATGGCCTCCCATGGGCTGTAACAATCCCTTAAGAATGGTAAATTAATTTTAAATGATATATTGAATGGTTTATAATAATAAATTGTTTTTGTTTTTTTACTATGTAAGCATGGAATAAGGGGTTTTTTGTATTAATTTAGAAATTGATTAATTTACAACATTATAAAGTGAAGATATGGTAAATGGATAAATGGGAATGTTTAATATGTTAAATAGATTTATGAATATATAATTACTGTTTTATATAAATAATTGATGAAATGACTAAATTTATTAATTTGGTTAAATGGAGTGAGTACAATGTACAATGGTAAATAATGAATGTAGGAATAGGTTAACCCTTATTATCATAGTGTGCTAAAAGGTCATGTATATTAGTCCATAGAAATTTGGTTATTGATAAATGGGATTTAATGTTGTACATGGTGATCAAAACCCATGGGTAAGGATGTTTGATAGGAAATTCCATATCTTTGATTTAATATGGCTAGAAATAATTATCAGTATCCTCTACATGAAGTGTTTTAAATAGTTCTCCTTATTCTTGGCATGGGTGTCAACAAGATGCTTCGGAAACTAAAATAATATTATGTGGTATAGGTTATTGGAATGATTCTTCTGAGTAACTTGAATAGAAGTTATTTATGAACACCCCTCTTGACTTAAATTGTTTAACCCCTATGACTGATGGTTCATACATCCTGCATGGATGAAAAAGGATTAGTTGGTTGGCCATCATGGTGGAAGCCAAGGGCCCATATGGCTTATTGGTAAATATTTATTTTTAAACATGATTCATATATTTACCTATTTATTAGTTTCATATTACATATGCATACGCTATTATTAGACAATATATTTCATTAGACACCATTGGTGGTTCCCTACTATGTTTTACTTACACAATGAATGGGTCATCAGTGGTTCCCAATAGATATTATGGTTTCAGGTATGGATAATAAAAAAGGCCATGTGGTTGCAGAAAATTTTTGGGCACTAGATGGAGAATGGATGATGGGAATGGACATAATGTCAGGGCCCATTTTGGGGACTTTTAGTTATGCATTTATTTTGGGTTTTTCTTAACACATAAAACTATTATTACATGACATACCATGTTAAATATATTGGTTTGGAGTTTTTAACTTGTTTTAGGATTTAGTTATGTGATATGTGGTTACCTACTATATATTTCTTATTATTTCATGTCATCATTTTCATGTTTTCTACTATAGTATAAATTTGATAAATAGGGTAAATATTCCCCAAATGTCTATTTATACCATCGATAATAGTTGATAACCATTGGAATATTGGGAGGTGTGCTTGAGGTTTCATAAAGAATTCATTTGGATACTAATTATAGTATGTTGAGCCTGGATGCTTCAATGTGGAATGAAATGTATCAATTATTTTCCTTTATTTACAATATTCAATTGGTATCTAGGATACTATGATGTATCGAGGCTTTTTAATGATCTAATGCAAAGGATTACATAACCCATGTTTGAGGAAAATCCCATGTTTATATAGAAGAGATTATGGTTCATGATTTTCTATTGTTATAGTTGAATGTTATTTCACCTTGGGTGAATCACATATTGTGTTATTATTACTATTTTATGATATCTTATTCATGGGTCGATATGAAATGAGTTTTTGAATGAATTATCCATTTTAGTAACATCGGGATTTAAGTGAAATGCATAATGAATGGAACAGATGAAAGATAAAGTTATGGTTGGGTAGTGGTAAATATAAATGATTTTCAATTTATTTATAATTTTAAAGATACAGTGACTAATATAGTGGATTTTACTATTTTAAACTGAAATGTTCTAATTCAAATGGTCAAAATGGTGATGAATTTAATTCATGTAAATGGATTATTGTTTTACCCTGAGATGGTTAATGACTAGGTATGAGGATAATGATTGTGCAGTTGTTATGACAGTTGAGATGGTGTTTGTAAGTTATATTGCAATGGATGGTTTTAACAACCCCCCCCCCCCAATAACCACAACCACCCAAATCATTTTGTAATTATACAAATTATATTTTCAATTCCCTAAGAATTTTTTTGGAATTATAGAGTGATTCCTCCACAAAAATGTTTTCTTATATGGTGACAGGGCCAGATTACTAAGAATATGCCTCTGATAGAAGAACAAGAACCCTTGTTGGTTCCAGATTATAGAGATGAAGAGTTGTTTCATGAAAACATTTCCTGCTTTCTGTTGTATATGGAAAGATACCAAGTGTATTATGTCACTAGTATGTTTGACCTAACCATGGAATTCCATCTATATCATACACTGACATTAATCATGGAGGGTGGTCCTAAGGTAGCTGAGATCAAGATTGAGTCTATCCAGGTGATTTTGGATTACATAGTGGCTTCTCTAGAGAAAATGATTAAGTTGGTATCATATATATTCTAAGGAACAACGAATCATTGGTGAGAGATATATGTTTGGGAATAGTGATTAGAGAGAATCTCTTAGAGGGAATTCCAAGAGAAATCTTTGGAACACTTTTACCCAGAGACCATGAGGCAGGAAATGCCTATGAAGTTTATGTGGCTGACCTGGGGGAAAATATTAGTCATGGAATATATTGGATACCTCACAAACTTGTAGAATTTATTTCCATTATTAGATGTGCAGGATGTGACTATAGATGAACATTTTATAGATGATGATACATATTAGATCAAGTCTCTGGTGAATATATTTCATTTGAAGCAGTTTACATAGGTGGTTAATATAAATCTCATTTCTAAGGGAAACCTAAAGTAGGACCTGAGTGGTGTATATATGTTTTCATCTAGGTGATCAGGTGCTACATCTTTTGATAGTAGGAATTTTCATTATGAGAACTTTTAGAAATGTGTTGGTGGGAATATCGGTCAAGTGAGAGGATCAACCTGTTGGGGAAGTGTTTAGGTGGACTCCAATTAGTGTGGAAATAATGGCCACATACAGGGTAACAATGACCACTAGTATAATACCTAAATTGTGGTGGGATGGGACATATATAGAGGTTCTTTTGAAATCCTCAATATATGGGTAGTGGTGGAGTACCTAGGTCAATGCGAAGCACTCACATGGGATCTGCTACCCCATATCAGTCAGTTAGATAGATTTCTGCTAGACATATCAATCTGGATGGAGTAAAAGGCTCTATAAGATAAGATTAGGTGTATAAGTATGGTAGTCCAGCTCAATGGACATAGATTGGAGCCTAGTGCAGAGTAACAGGTTATCTTTATGTATTTTAACCAACTTTAGATGGTAGTGAGGATATACCATTTACTATCCAAGGTAGAATTTTAGTTACTTATATACTTTAATTTTTTTTTTCACAGGAGCTTCATATTATTTTATATGTTGTTATTATTTTAATATTTTGGTTCTAATGGTGTAGTTTATATATGGGGTTATGTCAATAAAAACATTATTAGGGGTGTGATTAGAGTGTATTTTTCATTGAAAGTAGTGTTCCCTTAATATTCTTGGGTACCATATCCTTTTGGGACTATTTTCTGCTTCGGATGTCATGTTATTACCCAATAATGTTAATGGATTGATTGGTTTTGTATCAGGCTAACATTGGTTATTATCAAAGGATTTTTACATTCAAATCACCCAAGGGAAACATCTATGTTCACAATAGGGAGTGGGATATCTATTTAGACTATGAAAGGTTAGTCCATCATTGGCTGTGAGAGCATATTTCATAGTTTTTTAGTCTAAATCATGATTATTATGGGGTGAAACATGATGTCTTCACTCTTATAGTTGATTACTTTTAGTATGTGTTTCTTAAGGAGTTTTCATGGATATATCTTAACAGAGTCTAAATTCATTAATGACCTGATGCTCAGATATTAGATATTATACATTCCACATTATTGATTGCTGACAATTGATATCTAATATCTTAATACACGGCTAAAAGAGATAGAGGATAAAGGGTTCGTCCATCTGAGTATTCCGCAAAAGGGTTCTCCAATCAAAATTTCAATGACAGATGATGTAACATTTCTCTTATGTGTCTATTACTGAATGTTGAATTATATAATGATAAGAAACCAATATAATATTCCATATATTTTTGGTTATTTTACTAGATGATAGGTGAATATGTATTCTCTAAGATTTATTTGAGTTCAGGGTATCATATGCTGAGGGAAATACCATCAAACATACCATGTAATACGTTTAGTAGTATATATAGAAATTATGAGTTCATTTTGATATCATTTGGGAAAATAATTCACCTAATCTATTTTTTGATATGATGAACTGAATCTCAATCTCATACTTGGATTATATTTTGGTTGTATTCTTTGATGAAAATTTAATAGAATCTAAGCTAAATATGATCATTCCAAACATATTGACATTGTACTAAGTACACTGAGAGATCATATTCTATATAAAAAATATCTAAGTGTCATTAATATATGGAAAAGTTGCATTTATTAGGTAACATAAACTCAAAATAAGGTGTTTTAGTGGATCCAATAAGGTGTAAGAGGTTATTTAATGTTATCATCCAGAGAATATTTTATATATTCAAAGATTTTTGGGATTGGTGGGTTACTACCAATGGTTCTTCAAGTAAATTTTCACATTGTTTTATCACTCTCATGCACAAATAAAACTGGTATAATGTTTTTATGATATGGATTATATAATAATTTTTTCTATTAGTTGAATAGGAATTTGACAAAATCAATTATTTTGAACTTACACGAAATCTTTAAGTAGTATACTATGTAATTTTATGTATCTAGGTATGAACATGTGGTAGTATTAATGCAAGGAGATCAATTTATGTCATATAAATCATTGTATTTGTGTACACATGAATGAATCTATTCTATGTAAGATCGCAAATTGGTCATATTGGTTCAAAAATTAAAATATTGGTGTCACTACATTTTGGATGAAATTTTTACTACTTTTTCTAATTATAAGACACTTTGTAAAATAATTTCCCTCTAGGATTAAAATATCATGTTGTAGATATGGGTTAGGTATATGAAATACTTTGATTTGGATCAATCTTATTTGTTGTGGAAATAAAATGGTGTTGTTGATTCCTTGAGTCATATGTCATAGTCTTAGTTGGTCATGTTTCTAGTTTTGAATGGAAGATGATATTCTTATTTACTGAGATGAGTATTGGTGTTCAAGTGGAGCAAGAATTGATGAAATGTTTATATTTATCATTTTTACCCTATATTATAAGATTGATCAAGAGGATGTAGTATGAGGATCCAGAGTGTCTATAATTGAGGGATATATATAATGGTGGAGAGATACCTTCTAATTGGACCATTGATGCTGAAGAGATTACTCATGTTCATGTTCATATTATTATGCCTACTTATATGCAGGAGTAGAGTATGCATAAGTTTCATGCTTCATGGTTGGAGGTTCACCATAGTTTGACCAAAATGCAATGTGATATTAATAGATTGTACTAATGGCTTGGAATAATGAAAGAGATTTCATGTTTTTTGATGCTATGATACACATGTTAGTAGGTGAAGGATGAGTATCAATGGCCTAATATTCTACTACAATCATTGACCATTATAGAATGTAATTAGAACAATGTTACCATGGATTTCATTATAGTCCTTTTGATAACTCCTCAAAAGAGTTCTGTAATATGGGTGATTATTAGTAAACAATGGTGGCACAATAATTTCTATTCTAAGATAATTTCACCATTGATCAGTTTGATGACTTATATATTTAGGAGATATTAGATTTTTATAGGGTTCCTCATTATATAGATTCAGAATGTGATCTATGTTTTACCTCATACTTCCATTATTTTATATAGAAGGTTCTTGGAAATCAGGTACTTTTGATCATATCAACCCAACTACAGATTGATGGACTTTCAAAACATACTATCTATGTGTTAGATGGAATGCTAAGATTATTTGTCCAAGATTTTGGTGGATCATGGTAATAACACCCAATGTTTATAGATTTCTTCTATAAAAAAACTTAATATGTGAAAATTTAGAATTTTCAATTTGATTCATATATGGTAGTCCATGTGGATCACCATTGTATTGGATGGAAGTGAAATAATAAGAGTTATTAAGATGGATTCTCATATAGGATACATTAGAGTGGGTTCAGTTGACTCAGAAGCATATGGTTGTGGCCAATAATATATTTAATTTATATGCTAATTTAAATCATAAACCTCTTGATTTTTTATGATGTGACCATGTATTTATTTGAGTTTCAACAAGATTGGGTCATCATCCGATATAGAAACATTGTAATTTGGAACTTATATATGATGGTATTTTCAAGATTATAGAGAGGATCGGTTTTCTAGAATACTGATTGGACCTTAAATAATGACATGGATATATTCAGGACATATTCAATGTGTTACAGATTTGGATGTATCACCTCTACCCTTTTCATTTGATTTATTTTGAAAATGTAGATCTTATGGATACAATGTTTTTATGGAGCATTTGATTTTCATTGTGGATTATAATGAGAATTCTCTTATGGGTAATACCATGACTTTAGTCAGAGTTATTTGGTATCATGACCATGTTTTCAAAAAAACATGGGATTGGGAAGTTGATATGTCATCCTAGTGGCCTAACTCTTTTACCTTGGAGACTTTGTGATATTAGAAAGTGCATCTCAACGATGATCTATTATATGGTGGGGAGGATATAAGATATTGGTCATTTTATTGGTTACTTTTTTAATTTTGGTTTCGGTTAAAATCTTTTTAAATGGTTTGTGAAATGATTTATGGTTTTATGTAAAGTCTCACGATTTTCCTAGAGTTTTATAACATGAAAAATGATGAAAGAAAACTTATAGTACATGGTGCATAGTTAGTTCAAACCATGTACTAGGTATAGCAACCAAGGCTCTAAAAATTGGAAATTACATAATTTTTAATGAATATTCATTAAATTGTGTGAACACAAGATCAAGGACCATAATATTTTAGTGTATTTTGAAACATGTAATGCAATTTTATAACTTCGGAAAATATCTTCAATGTTTCCCACAAAGCTCTTCTCATTTAGTACTCCAACTTAAAATCATTCTTCATTACATGGAGAAAGAAACATAATAAATGGTGATCTCAAATGCTTGGTAAGGGTAAATAAAGGTGTTATGTGATCATAACATGACACTATGTGTATGGTAACATGAGGATACAATTTTAATACCATACCCTTCAAAAAAAGATCATTATCATGAGTCATGGAATAAATATTGATAGCTCATAAGAAATTAATCATAAGAAAATCAAAGAAAATGAGTCATGAGATTATAACATTAGCATAATACAGAGACTTGTGGCATACACCTAAGCATTTAAAATCTTATGTTGATGATATCCACCACGGCATTGATATTGCGTTTGGCTTGGGTTGACAACCCATGTACTTGATTTGAGCTTGAGATAACAACCCATGTAAACTAGTTTTTTATGACATGGATAACAATATATATACCATATTGTTTTTAGTCTTGGGATAATAACCCATGTAACTTTTTTTTGGCTTAAGATTACAACCCATGTACCCCCTTCATGCATGGGCTATCAATCCATGTACCCGACTATTTTCAGGATTGTTCTAACAACCGATGTACTCTCTTGTTAATGAGCTTGGGCTAACAACCCATATACCCACATTTTTAGGATTATTCTAAGAATTCATGTACCATCTTGTTTTTATGATGGGGATATTAACTTGTATAACCTCTTGTTTTTTGGATTGTTCTGACATCCTATGTACCCTCTTTTTATCAGGATTGGGATAATAACCTAAGTACCCTCTTATTTTTTAGATTTTTTGAAAACTTGTGTACCCTCTAATTTAATATAAAATTTATTATTACCCAATGCATCAGAGATATATATATGTCCCACCCATCACATAAATAAAAAAATATTTATGTATTTCACAAGATTATTGAAATTAATCATATAATAACCCATGAAATGAAATGGGTATGATAAAAATTTCATTACATAATTACCTATAAAAATATATAGGTTTCATAATCATATCATCATAGAATAGCCCTTGAAAAGAAGTGAGATTCATAAAATTTTTATCATGGTAGAACCTATAGAATAAAAATTGGTCTCATAAAAACATGTCAACTTTGACATAAAGAATTCAAATAAATGATTATAATGGTGTCCTTGGATCATATACATGTTAAAGTATAAACTATATCAATGTGTTTTATCGTAGATGGAGAAGGATTTTGAAATTCCAATGAGCCTATACCCAGGTGGTGAAGGATTTTTTGGCATCCAAAAATACGTAGGATCAAATTTGAGTAAAGGACGAATTCCAAAGTATTGTAGAATTACTATAGCAGCAGAAGACTTTAGCAACGATGAATCTGTAGAGATTGAGGAACTAGAGCAGTAACTATAATGGTGGAGGTTATTTTAGTTTTAATTTTATTTGTGGTGGTATTATATCATGTCCAATGTCATCCTCATTATTGTGGTTGTACTATTCATTGAATGGCTATATAGGCCAAGTAATGGGATTTTGGCATTATATTCTGACCACTTGGTCTTGGGCCTTTGGGATATGTAATGGATCTCTCAATACCCATTCAGAAAGAGCTATTTTATTTAATAAAAAATGTGACTTTTTCCCCATCCTTTTAAAAAATTGAATGATTTTGAAATGTCACATGTAGCATTTCTTTAAGATAATAACTATTCATTAAAATCCCTTTTAAGAAATAAAATATTTTTAAAAACAATTTATTTGAAACCTACATTGAAAAAATATGAAATAAGATTTAAAAATAAAATAAAACATTTATTTAGGAAAATATACTTTCCACTATGAAATTTTCTTTGTAAAACATACAACATTCTGAGAATAATGTTTTCTATAATTAACTGTGAAAATCTATAAAGAAATCTTCGAAAACCCTTTTAAGCACATATTAAAAAATAAAACATTTTAAAAATCAATTTACTTTAAAATTAACTTAAAATATCATTTAAAATCTTTTTTTAAACGTTTATGGAAATCATTTTTTAGGATAAAACAAATTTTTGACTGAAGATATAAATAAAAGAGATTTTTCCTAATTTTTTAATTATATTAAACAATTGAGTAGAAAATGGTATCACTACAAGAATATATCTTCAATTACTATATTATAATAATAAAAAGGTGTTTATTTATGGTTATATCATTGTTTTTCATCATTATAATCATAATCATATGTAATTTCGTTAGACGAATAGATTGTAGCATAAAATCATTACAAATCGTAACAATGAATCATAAACCCTCAAAAAGTAATAACAATTAAAAAAACATAAAAATATCATTATAATTAATGAATTCGTGGTATTATGTTTCAAATGGGACATTATATACACCTCATAAAAGATGGTATGTGTATAACATAATAAACGTCTCAATGAATAATCTTTTCGATAAAAATACTACTTCTCTAACTTTTGAATCATAATCCCAATGAAATAATAACATCAATTGAACTTTAAATAACCTTAAATAAATTAAATTCATGATATATAAACTCATAGGGTAGTATATACACCACATATTATAAAAATGTGTCGATTATGTCATAATTCTAACAGAAATAAATGTGATACTAGAAATCCCCTTAACTTAAGTCTTAACTATCATCATACTTGTTCAATCCTAAAATATAATTAATATAATTTTATTAAAAAACTATTATATAACCATATTTATATATATAATATCATATATTATTTACTTATGACTTCATATTACCCTTTTATTAACAATTTCATGCTAAAGTTATGTTTGGATTAATAACAGCTTTGTTTTTCATAAATGTTTTGACTTGTTATTATTGGACCTTTTACCTTCATATTGATTTTATCATCTAAAAATTGATATACATTATAATAATATCATATATATCATATATATAAGTATATATAGTGCCCCATAAAATTTAGTGATTTAAATGAAATTCACTGTTAATAGAGACGGTAGGTCATACTTACACATGAATGATGTGTCTATTTTCTTGTAATATTAAAATAATGAAAAGTAAATGATAAATATATAATTACATTATAATTCTTATTTCATATATATTACATGTTTCTATTAAACCTACAACTCCCTGACCCCAGTTACCTAGAGTTAGTGCATTATTTTACTAGATTGGCATGATTACAAGGAATCATGTCCCAAAGGACCGATCAGTTTAGCAGTCTTGGAAAATAGATTACATACATGAATGTAACATTAAACTTTATAACATATAAAACAAAATAAATAATTCATTATGAAAGCCATTATTACCTTGTCTTAACCCTGTATATCAATCCCAATTCACTTCTTGGTATCCTGGGAAAAATGAAACATAGAAAGGGGTGAGCTCAGATGCTCAGTAAGGATAATAATACAGTGGAAACATCCTTAAATAAGAATAAAAATTTACGGCAATGTATAACTAAAACAAAAGCTTTTTATACTTGAACTTCATCATAATATGGCAGAAATAAAATTAAATAATTCCATTTACTTATTCACATGGACATTCTACTAGTCGAATAATCGCATGAAAAATCACTAACCACTTTCATAATGATGGAATGGATAATGCTGAACATTATTTTCTTTTTCAAGGCCTTGTGAAAAGAACTAGGGGATAACTGTAACTGCAACCCAATGCCGAGTGCCTCTAATAACTGGACACCAACCTGGAGTGCCTCTAATAACGAGACACCAACCCGGAGTGCCTCAAATAACCAGACACCAACCCAGAGTGCCTCTAATAACCAGACACCAATCCAGAGTGCCTCTAATTGCCAGAAACCATCCCAGAGTGCCTCTAATAACTGGAAATCAACCCGAAGGGTCTGCTTTAACCAGAACCCAACCTGGAACATACTAGTCCAACAAATTCATCTTAGGAAGATTATTAAATATAACATAAACAATCGTATTAAAACTAGCATTTAAAATTTCAATACATTACACATAAACCATGAATGATATAAGAATAACACATCCACTGTCAAACATATCACAAAACCTTCAAAAAAATATTGAAGATTTGTATCATGATAAATAAACATCAAAACAAGTTTAAAATATATTAATGGATCTTGACATGTATGAAAATGATTTGTAAAACTATTTGAGATAAATACACCATTTTCATGAAAACATTTAATATTCACACAATTTAGAAAAAAGTTCATTTAAATATATTCTTGAATCAATGTTTCCCATACAAATTTGAAGCTTTTGAGAGGAATTATCATTTTAAAAACATTCATTTCAATATAAATAAATCCTTAAAAATCATTTTTAATACATGGACATTAATGGGGATGATTTAGAAGAATAAATATTTAAAACATTTGAAATGATGTTTTTGTAAAAAATAGTCCCTTAAAATAACCCCCTTGAATTTTTTTTCATAAAACATGTATATGGATAATAAATATATCCCAATATATACTTATGTAAAAACAACCTCAGATAATAAAGAGATTGTGGAATTAACCCATACCAATTTGGTAACTTACGCAACATTAAACCCATGAAAGAGTTATCATACAATTAATATGTAAATACACATAAATTAAAGTGTACTACACAATGAATACAATTATGGGCAGTACATACACCACAAAATGGTAATAGTGGCATTATGGCATGAATATCACGAGAATAAAAGTGAGATGAAATCCCCTTACCTTGTCTCTGACTTGAACCATTCGGTCTTTAACATCCTGAATAATAAATTAAAGTTAATTTATACTTTCTTAAGAACATTTATGAAGTTTATTATTCCTTTTCTATCACTTATTACCATGTTATAAAATTAATTTAATTAATTATGTTAATAATGTTCATTTTTTCAATATTTGGCACTTGAGTCAAAAATGAACACCTTATAGTTACAAGTTATTCACATGGTCAAACGATCATTATATCTAGAATTATATTCATTATTTAGATATCTTATATATTATATATATCATATATAAACATTTATTTTTAATAGTACATACCATATTGGGGTAATAATGAAATCTACCATTCATGGAGAGGGTAAGCCGTACATACGCATGAATGCTACATTCATCAAAATTTATTATTTTAATGGTCTTAAAACATAATGATACACAAATATATTATAATTAAAGTATAATGTAATATATAATACCATTATCTACATCCTTTATAGGTCCCACATATGGTATTAACCAGTCATATCACTTTGAGGGGGTAGTAGTACGCACTACCTCAAATGAAATTATCACATTTACTCATAATGGATACCATCAAGGTATGCTATAAAAGAAAAATACAGAAGAATGAAGAAACCATAAACATTTATTTATCATATATAAATATATTTCCATCATAATGGAACACATGAGAGGTGGTAGGAGATAATTTACAATCATCATTTCGTGAGGCGTTAGTTTTCCATCCATAGAAACATTATGTTCATCACCCATTAGATGGAGGTGTGTGTGAATTTAATTCAAATATATCTCATAAAACATCATTGTATATTGATTATACTAGCATTGTTATAAAATAAAGTAATAAAAAGAGTTTAGGGGTTGGAAAAGTAAAATAAAATAAATGAAATTAAGAGAAATTGTTACCTTTAATTTTGGTAACTTCCTTTGGTTTGAACCAAAAGGACTACTTTAAGTCCCTTCTGCCCAAGGTAATACTTCTAAGATGGGAATAGGTATGTAGGGTGCTTAATTTGGTAGTGTTTTGACGAGCCTAAATGCTTGATATGTGTGAGGAATTGGTTAGAAGTGGTCTCTTTTTATAAGGGGGAGGAGGGGATCTTTAGGAATGTGTGAAAATATTATTTTATTATATAATGATATTCAGTTTCTAAAGGTCCAAAAATATTTAGATTCAATGATAATATTAATCATGGAATAAATAAAATCATCCAATAAGAATTGGACTTGTTTTGTATATTATTTTAATATTTATAATCTAATTTATTTAAATCATTTATTAATGAGGTAAATACTGCATCATTATATTGTCCTTAATAATTTAATTTGTTCGATGTATAAAAACTATAAACAAAATACCATGATGTTGTAAATACGTTTATCTTTCCAATGAATATTTATAGTCTAAAGTATAACTTATATAACACTATATAAAAATTAATTACTAAAAGGTTTTTGTTTTTGTCAGTTTTGCCTTTACATTAAATTAATTAATCGAAAGTGTTATTATCATCCATAAGTGGCTCCATAGGGTCCCAAAATAGTCCCAAATATGCACATGGTAGGACATTACTCATACAATAAGGTTAGTACATGTTTTAAGGTAATTTTGAATTAATAAAATATTCTTTTTTCCTTAAATTACCCTATTTTCTTTTATCCCCGATAAATAAAATTAAAAATTTACTATTCACCAAAATTCATTTTTATCTTATTGAACAATATTTTAGTCCTTGTTATTAACAGTGTCCTTCTAATTTTCAAAATTCAACTCACAAAATAGGTAAAATTATGTTTTATGTGGATTTTCAAATTCTCCTATGAGATGAGTAAAAGACAGTGAAAAGTCCAATAAAATTATTATATATATAAAATTATTATAAACTTACAAAATTGAACTAAAATTAACATATTTATGTATTATGTATCTATTTTTACATAAATTAATTTTAATAAAATAAAAAATTATTTAAATAAAAAATCTGTTTTAACCAATATCTCAGTGATTTTCACTTTTCATGAAAAATTGATGTTTCTCAGAAAAATACCAAAAATTAGAAATAAGATATATTTGATATTATGAATTCAAAAATGATGTTTGTTTTACCAAATTAAAAACATATAAGTTGAATTAATTAATTTAAAAATTATTTCCCGTTGTCAAAAGAAATAGCGTGTTTTTAAGAAATAATAACTATTAGAAGATTGACACTTGTTTTTCTGTTTCTTAAATGTGAAATTACATCCAATGACCAAAATTGTATTAAATATTAAAAATATACTCTAAATATTCCTTGAAACCACAAAAATTCATAAATTATCACTATTAATTATTTCAACTAAAAATGGTGTTTTTTATTTAAATTTCATAATTTTCACTATTCATCAAAATATGAATGTTATCCAAGAAGCACCAAAATTTCACCTAATCTAATTTCGATATTCCAAATCAAAAAATTAAGTTCATTTTGAAAGATAACATTTATAAAATTTCAAAAAGTTTGTATTACTATTCATAACAGCTAGTTTGATTGGTTGTGGTGTGTTATAACACGAAGTTGGGTACAACACACGCTACTATATTATTCAAAGTGAATCATTCCATGGTAACATAGGGTGTTAAAAAACCCATTATTAATACATTTGATGTAAATTTTGGAGGAATCAAGTTTCTTCATGAGGCGTTGGTCTGCCACACACATGAACGATGTTACTGTATTGTCACAAAATGGAAATTATAAAGATATGTGATATATAATAATTAAAAAAGAATAAATATATCATAAATATTATATATATCATATATAAACATAATTTATATAATTAATTTAAAATTTAAGAGCTGGTAATGCAAGAATGAATGACATCGGTTCACGGGCTAGTAGCCCGATGTAAACACAAACAATAGTTTTGTGTCCCATTTGATGGAAGGTTTTGTGTTAGTATATTATAATCATAACATAAAAAAATCTCATTATATTTATCATATTGAGGTTATTATATAATCATTACATGAAAATAATTAATTAGGTTCTGGTAATAAATAAAACAAAAACCTTCATTCATGAATGACACCTCTTCTTCATGTATCTTCTTTTTTGTTTGATAAAAAGGACATCCGTGGTTGGATTTATTAGAAAACTAAAGAATTTATTATGATAGGAGTAAATATTTTAAGGAATTCTGGATGGTTTTTGTTGATAAAAATTAATTTATAGGTGTAAACAGTGGTGGGGAGTGAATTCCCTTTTAGAATGGAGAAGTGGTGTTCTTATAAATACCAAAAGGTAAACACTATTAGGAGGTATCCCTTTGATCATTTTCCTACCATAATGAGCTATATTTGATAATGGAGTTTATGTGGTTGATATATTTCCATAAAATTTGTTTTCAAAAATATTCTAGGCCATATTATTGAGTTAAATGTTTATTCCCTTGGTAAAGGCTTTTTTCTCTTAATCACTGAGATTAATTTTAACTATTTTCCCTAATAAGTTTGGTAAATAATAAAATTTTCCATATTATAAATTATAAATAATGATAATTTAAAATATTTAATCCATTTTTAAAAATTAAATTCACAAAATGTTCTTAATAAAATTTAAAATTAATCCATAGATGGAACAAGAAAATGGGTTTATAAAGTGAAAATGTTCAAAAGTTTAAAAACATTTTATACCCAATTTCATTCTGAAATTGATTCGAATGACCAAAAACATGTGTAAAATTGAAACAAATATAATTTAAAAATGAATAAATATATGATATAAGTATATAAATAAATTAAACAAAAAATACTTTTTTAATAAAAATTCAATAACATTAACTAATCATCCCAAAATGAAATATTTAATAAAAATACAAATATTGACTCCTAATATTAATTTGCAATTATATTTCAAAAATAAATTTTAATTTTTTATTATAAATTTATAAATATTTCAAAATTAATTTTAAAATATGTGTCCCATTAAAAGGTGGTTAAATTACCTTTTTGAAAAATATATATCTTATACATAAAATTAGATTTATTATTATCTATTGTCTATAAAATGTATAAGAATAATGTTAAATAGTTGATTGAATATATAATATATATATTTCATTAAAATAATACATATAATTTTGTTATTTTATTTTATTTTGATAAAACATATTTGTGCGTGGAAAATTATTTTTTCTGAAAATGAATTCAATTATTTTCAAATAGTTCATAATCTCTTGTATAAATAATTGTTAATAATAGAAAACAATTTATATTAATATGTAAACCATCATTTTATAATTTATTTAATCTAATTCATATCTTTAATTCTGATTGATCAATGATAAATATGATAATATTTTAATAATATGTCACATTTCATTTACACTAAGTGTTACGTGAAAGAAAACTAAGCCTGATGTTGCATATAATACAATATGAACATGGAATTTCATGTCACACAAGCCAAAAATTTGTGTTTCATGAACTAAAATCTAAATAAGTGTTGCATTTATTTTATGCTTAACTTAGTATACTATGCTATGCAAGTCATCAATGAATTATAACATATTCAAACAATTAATAATTTATAAAAAGTCAAGGTGTTAGAAAATGACCATGAGGAATGGATTAGGGAATAGTACAATTTAAATACCATATATGGGGTTTCTTGGAAACCATTTGAGGTTTGATAGATCCATTCAAATGGATTTGAAATAGTTTTCCAAACCATGTGGGTGGCCAATAAAATCATGTAACTTTGTTTCCCCATGGATATAGGATACCACATAATTAGTGCGCTATTCGGAAAATTGTTTGTAAAAACAATTAACCACTTTAGAAGTTAAAATTTTATGATTTTCCAACCAAGTCCAAATATCATCTAACCAATTTTTCATTTTTATTCCACTTCTAGAATCCTTGTCTGTGAATCAAATCCTCTCAACTCTTCCAAATATTATTCACCATTTATTCTAGAGAGTTTGAGGTGTTGTCTCTTGTGATTTGTATCGAGTAAATCACGAGCCTATTTCATTATATTTTCTAGAATAAGAACTTATTGGTTGTTTAACTTCTTCCAAATCTCATAATACCTATTTCTAGGGAGTGTTTCTCCCTTTAGAATTTGGTCGTTCTATATTTAATCAATATTTAAAGTGGGATGATTGGTTCTCTATGAACATAAGGTAGGTGTCCTATAATATATTTCTCACAGTCTTGATGTGGTTCACCTATATGTGGTATGTGTTATTATAAAAATGTGATATTGTTTATTTATTAAAAATATTTGAATTGGAATGTAAATGTTGTGTTAGACACTTCACGGGCCTAATTGGGTCTATTGATGACTAAGAGACTGGGCTTAAGGCCACCTATGAGGAGTTCTTATTCCATGAGAATGGTAAATGAATAAAAAATGATGCATTATTGGGTTTATAATACTAAAACAGTTATTAATTTTCTTGGTAATGTTTTCATGATATAAATTGTCGTTTGGGTTAATCTGAAAACTGATTGGTTTATAGATTGATAAATAGTAGAGATAGTAAATAGTTAAAGGGTCGCATTTAAGATGTTAAATGGATTTAAGAATATTTTAAAAATGTTTTATATGAATAATTTTGATATAATTAAATGATGTAATGTAGTTAAATGGATGTAGCATACTGAACTACGGTAAATAATGATTGTTGTAATAGATACACCCTTATTATCATAGTGTGGTAAAAGGTCATGTATGCTAGACTATATAAATTTAGTTATTAATAAATGGTTTTTAATATTGTAAATAATGATCCAATCCCATGGGAAATAATATGGGACACAACACTCCATCTTCTTAATTCAGGATGGCTAGACATGATGCTCGAAATCCTTTACATGAATTGTTGGACATAGTGCTCTATATTCCTTGATTGGGTGACTTCATGACACTATGAGCACTAATATAATTTTAATTTGAATATGTAATAATAATTGTTCTCATTGGTACCTATAATTTATGTGATTAATGAATTTACCTCTTGAATTGATGTGTTTAGCCCCTATAGTTGATGGTTCATACATATGGCATAGCGAAAGCATGTTTGGTTTGATGGGTGTTATAGTGGAACCCAAGGGCCCATGAGGATAACTGATAATTTTTTATCTTAAAACAAATTTCGTTAATTTCCATATTTATTAGTTCCTTGTTACTTAAATATACACTTTTATTAGACTAAATATTTCATTATATCTTATCGGTGGAGGTCTACTAAGTTTTTATCACACCGAACATAGTCCACTATAGGTACCTAAGTGGATTCTGTTGTTGTAGGTAAAAATAAGAGAAAAAAACATGTTTTTGATAGTTTAGTTGGGGATTAGGATAGAGCATGGATGAGGGGAACAAACTAGATGTCAAAGCCTATTTTATATATTTTTTTTGTGTCATTATTTTGGGGTTTTCTTGACACATGACATGTTTACAGTATTGTTTTATGGATGTTTCCCTAGATTTTAAACTTCATTATATGAGATGTCATTTCCTACGGCTTATTTATTATTATTTCACATCATTATTTATTATGTTTTCTTCTAGTGAATCTATCTAAAAAATAGGGTATAGTCTCCCCATGTTTTTCTTTAGAATGTCACTACTAGTCGACAATATATTATGTATGTATAGGTGTGCATGAGGATGTATAATGAATCTATTTGACTACAAGTTCGAGTGAGTTTGGTTGAGAGGATATACAATCCATGCCTAGTATAGCATCAAATTATATTAACGGGAGTATGATAGTGTTTTTGGGAGATTAAACCACAAGAATATTGACTGAGGATGTGTTATATAGATGATATACAATGATTGAACAACTTAGTATTTTTATTTATAATTCAATCTCAATTTATTGAGGAGGCTTTGGAATAGTTCTACTAAACATGCATGATATGAAAGAATACATAGAACTAGAATAAAATAATACAATTTATATTCATAAATGAATAATAAGTGTAATTTTAACCACTATGTTTTCATGATCCACGTCAGTAGTAGTGATAGGGTAAGCTCATCCTTTCACTTTTGTCCTTGGAGGTTATTTTGATTAGTTATCTTCAATAACCAATTACTTAGGGCATTGAATTTCATAGTGTTTTCATTCCTTGTAGTTTTAAAATTAGATAATAGGTTGAGGATTGATCATAACCTTATTTTATTGCATCATCCTAGTAGGACTATTAATCTACCTTCAAAATTCATTTTCTTGGCATCCCTCCATTACAAATATTAAGCGTCCACTTGTTCCATTAGGATATTTTTTTGGGGTGATTCTTCCCACCCTTCTGACATTTGGATAGTTATATTTTCTTCAATTCATGATACTTATCCATTTTAGGGGTTTTATTGGATCATTATATGATCCTTGGAAATGGAACGGTTTGATATAACTTTATGATTTGAAATTGGTAAAACTATTATAAAATGAAGAAAACAGAGTTCTTATATTGTATCTGTTGTAGCCTCTATCATTTTCATTATTTATGGATAATATTTTATTATGGTCACCAAAGAATTAAACAAATGGATCCTACCACAGATAGAATACACTAGCCATTGGATCCCAATATCTATTAGAGGATGCTCAAAACTCACAAAAAAGTGGTAACACCTTCTCTGTGGGAGATAAACGATGCTCAGGAAGAAGAGATATTTTACATTATTTTCATGAAATTAATGATCACAAAAATATTTGAATGGACATGATCAATCCATGTACTAACAATGAGAACCATTTCCTTGTTTATAGATGATATCTGAATCATATTCATAAATGAAGAATGCATTTGTTATACTTAGGATTTATTAAAAAATACCCATGATATACAAATATTTTATAAATTCATTCAAATAACATTATGTAACCATTTTAATCAAATCATAATCAATTAAAACATATTAAAATTTCATGGGTAAAAATTTGATGCATAGTTTGCATCATGATGAAGTTTTACACAAGTATTATGGGTGCACATGAATTGTATGCATATGAGTTGTATAAATACATTACATGCATTGTTGGATCACATTACATAAATCAAATGCATGTACTATCCATTTAACTTATTCATGTATTATATATGATATATATATATAGTATCTCATAGTATATATTATCATATATATATATCTCATGAATATATATACACACACATACTAATGAAACATGGATACATGTATTAAATTTAATGCTTTATATGCATTTATAATTTAATTAACATTCAAAAATATCCCACTTACACTAAAATATAATTACTCCTTTTGGTCAAATTTCAAAACCCTTTGTGAATCCTTCCAAACGCTTTTGGATATAGTTTCATTGTGATATCTTTTTTAAGATAAAATCATTGTTTAAAATTTTATTATTATCCCAGGGCCTAATAGTGTCACAATACAGAACTTATTAGCTTTGACAAGAAATATGAAATCTTTATTTTATAGATTTAAGAAATTATAAACCACTAGAAAAGCATAAATTCTACTCAAGCTACTAAGGGGTGTGGTTTGATATCAATAAAATATTCTTATATCACTATATGAAAATTTTCACCAATAAATGTATCATATAAATAATATATATACCTATATAATAACTTTTTTCATGACATTATGGGACAAGTAGACATGTAAAATTAGAATCTATAATAGGCGAACTTATTTATTTATTGATTCTCTAAAAAAGAGTAACCAGATCGATGAATAAATAAATTTTCATTCATCTAATAGTTGATTACATCATATGGCCCTCACCCCAATAGTTGGACACATAATATGTTAATTTACTAATAATTTCCAAAATTTCGTCAATCTAATTAAATCAATATATAGATGCCTTTAAATCTCATATAATTGGTTAAATCCTATATTGGTTGGACTCAAATCAGTGACAAGATCATAAACATATTTAACTTCCCCATGATTATCTATGCCCATTTTGGAATTGGGTAAGTAGGATATCAAGGTATAGAGGTTCCCATACTAGGTATATCAATGGTCATGGGTAAGAATTAATTATAATAACCACAGATACATATTTATATCAATGACAATATGACATTCCATAAGATATATATTTTCATGTTACACAATTTAATAAGTATCTACTTATAACCGTAGGAATCTAATCATCACATCTCAAAAAAAGATTTAATGATTATAATAATTTATTAATGTTATCCTTAACATCTCTTCAAAAGCCATTACACTTTGTTATTATCATCGATTAGGGACAACTCAAAGAATTATACATTAAGTTAATTTTATCATTCAACTCTCCATGTAATGTAGATTTCATCTCAAATTAATGAATGATAAATTGATATTTCCTTCATTACAATATCATGATATATTTATACAATCATTAAAACCATAAAATGGCCCTCATGTGGTTGTTGCTGTAATGGATTCATTAACATATAACATTTATATGTAATTTTTATCACATCTCTATATGACCATATGATAAATCTCTCCCACCAAACACATTATTTATTGACATATAGTTTGAATAATGGAGGGATATAGGAATCATATTCCTAATATTCAGGTCTAAGTGTATTCAAACTCCATAGCTTCATAACATATATATGTTAAGATATCAACTTCTGCTTTCTACTTAAAATCATTCTATATTTAACATTATCATCCTTGGAATATTATTTCAAAAAAAACCTTGAAATCAGTGTAACATTTTTCATTATAGTTGACCATCATATCAAAAACTCTTTTTAGGATAATGTGACACTCACATTAATATGGAAAATGAAACCATGTAAACTTTTATTTACCATCATACCCTAAATAAAATTTAATATATTAAGTGTAATACAATTTTTAAATTAGATAGAATAATACCTTTTTAAATTGTGAAACTCCCATTCATATGCTGACCATTGTAAACTTTTACATTTTTGTATTACTGTCAATATCCAAAACTTATTAAAGACATTCAATGAAATTTTTTAACATTAGACTAGGATAATAATTAATTTTTGGAATTTGAAATTATATAAGTTTAAACATAATCCCACTAGCATCATAGACATTAAATTCCTACTCAGAATATTTTTCTACGATTTAACACAAAATTGTTTTTGTTAGGAAATGACACTCATTTCCTTTTATAATTAATATATACTAAATAATATAGTTTTCCTTATTATATAAGGTAGTATATGTTTTCATCGAATATTTCACGAAAATAAGATTTTCCTTTGAAATATGACTCTAGTGAGTGATAGGAAATCCTTCCCTCATATTTTAAATCATTGCATAAAATTTTTATCAAAGATTAAAATACATTATTATACCATTCATTTCCAAACATTTTATAGATTCTAGAGGAATCAAATGTGCATCAATAGAATTATATCATTTATTGAAACAACCAATTGTTTACAGATTTAAGATGATATAATAAAAAACTCATCCAATTAAAATAATAATTTCATCTATAAGTTTTCTAAATCATCAATGTAAAAACCACATCCTCCATCACATAAAGCTCCATTATTTAATTCTTTAAATATACTTATGAATTATTCTACATTTTAATTATTTTTAAAATATATATTTAATATAAAATACCCTTTTGAACTAATAATGGAGTTCTTTAATATTCATACCCTTAGTAGACACACCAAGTGACTTCTTATGACCATTCATATATTCAGGAAAATAATTATTCAATGAAAAATATGACCGTAATGATAATATTTCTACTACATGTCAACATTATTATTTGTGTGAACTCTTCACAACATATTATCCTATATAATCCCTTTACATTATTTTTTTGTATTATAGGATTGGTATTAGGGCTTGGACAACCAATGTCAGGCTTTGTTGTTTTTAATATATTAAGGATATTGGGAATGGTTTTATAAAATTCATTCATGTTTTTGTTAACAAAGAATTTTCATAAACATTATATTTGTTAATGAAGAATGATATTTATCTCAAGATGAATTTTTAGAGGTGAACTCAATTTTCATAATCATTTTCATGGCCATTTATATTGATTACATGGGTAGAAAATAAATATTATTCTTCTATTTTTCTTCAAATAATAGCCTTTAATACTATATTTCTTTCAGGACTTTCTTGTTTTTGGGAGAGCCACTTTAGTATTTCTATCATGTTGTAAGAACCCATAGAGTCTTATTGTTTTTGTAATGTGGAGTCCATGGTTATGAGTATTAGTGTCAAAACCTGAGGTATTTCCTTTTAATGATTATCATAAACATATAACGGCTTTTTTGGAACATTTTACCAATTTATTTTATTTATAATTATATCATCACAAAAATATATTTTTTCCTTTTATGGATCTTAAGGCTAAGATGGTTGACCATTACATTATCTATAACAAAAAAATCATGTGTATCATGTTTTAAATATTTTTATCAATGAATTTTAATAAAAGTACTCCCACTAGAATTGATGACCATGCATGTCATATTCATTTAGTAATCCAAGATCCATATTTTATTAAATAATGAATAGAAATTATTTTTACTCTAACTACTTAGTTATTTAGGTAGAAAATTATCCCAATAACAACAATTGTGATTCTTGGATAGTTAATTGGATAAATCATTACCTAATTTCATCATATAGATACTCTAAATATCCTTAATGTGGTATCCTTCATAAGGGTTTCCCTATTATGTTTCACCTAAATTAAATGTCAAGAAAAAAGATAGCAAAGTATATTCAAGGGGAACCACACTTTAGTATAACCTACCTTGTTGGATGATCGAGATCATGAAAAGTACCACTTTGGAAGGAATGTCACACTTAGTATTATATGGGATATATTTTACTGTCTCACCAATTTTATATATTGTATATGCATACTAAATTAATAACTTTTATATATAATGAAATTTTTATTATCACATAGTCTATTATTATTATTTTAAACATGTTTTTATTGATTTATTTTTGGAATCAACATTTTATCCACAAAATTATTTTTTAACCCAAGTTAATGTATAACTCTTTACACAAAACAAAATATGTGTTACTCACCCAAAAATGAATCTAAACATATTCATACATATCTGAATGAATCAAATTAATAAGTAATATGATCACAATATATAAATGCATAGAGTCATATAAGATTGATAATCACCACATGAGTAAGCCTCGACCGAAAAATTACCAACCCAAATCGTATTTCTAGATGATGCATAATATGGTAGGCCAGCAGGCTATCTATAACACCCCAAGATTTCATAGTATATTATCTCATTAAATTAATTTAATAGCTTATATAGCACATAACTCTGACTTCTCTTGTGTTATATGCATGATTGAGTTTATCCAATATAGGACATTAGTATTATAATTATTTAAATGATATATTTATTTACCAATTAAATATAGAAACATGAATATTAAAAATAAATTTGAAATTTTATTTATAATGTTTTAACATAAATAAATCATATTCATAATGATGTTTATATGTTTTGTTAAAATAGTTATATATTAAAAAACTATTGCAATAAAAGAACTCTTTTATGTCCTTTTGTGAACAATCTTAAAATTAATTTTAGAAAGTCTTAAAAATTGAATTTTTTAAAATAGATTTTTTTTGAATTCAGAATATCAAAATTAGATTTGGATGAATTTTTGGTATTTTTCTGAAAACATTCAATTTTTTATGAAGAGTGATACAATACTACATAGTACATAAAAGCTGACTTTTTATTTAAATATTTATTTTTAATATAAATTTATTTTAAAGTTAAAATAGATGCATAATACATGTATTAGTCTAATTTAATTCACTGAAGTCATTTTATAATATGATTAGATATAGAAATTGTTATTAATCTTTTTAACGTCTTTTACCAACCTTAAAGGAACATTTGCAAATTTCAAGAAACGTAATTTCACTACATCTGTGAATTGAATTTAAAAAATCTACGAGACACAATTGGCATCAGTATGTATAACATGGTTCAATAGGATGATTTTTTTGGGTGAATAGTAACTTTTGAATTTTATTTACCATGGTTAAAAGTAAATAGGGTAATTAAAGGTAAAAATAACATTATAATAATATAATGTTACCCCGAAACATGTCCTAATTATATTGGATAAGTGTTTTTAGCCCAAAATAAACCATAGTACCAAAATATTATTCTTTTTTAATCACTTGGTTTTGATTATCACATTTATTATATTTTATTTAAAGAAGAGTTAAAAGTGTAAAATTCAAATTTTAATAAATAAATCATTTTTAATATAGGGTTATTCATGCAATAAATTCGTCTATAAATATTCATTAGTAATAAAAACAAATTTTCTACATCATGGTTTTTTTTTTATAATTTTTATACATTAAATAAGTAAATTTTTCTATGACACAATGATGAAGTAGTAACTACATTATCAATGAATGATTAAAAAAATGATATTATAAATATTATAATAAATAAAATTTGAAACTTTTTAGGGAATTCACTTATTTTATAGGGGACTATGACATGTTAGTATTGATTCAATGTACTGTTTTCAAATAAGTATTTTTCCTATGACATTTAAGATAATAATGAATTAATTAGTAACAAAATTGACATAAATGATATTTTAAAATAAATATAATTTTTTTAATATTATAAAATTCCTAAAAATATAATGTTCTAAAAAGTAAATTTTATACTTTTAAAATTTCATAAATTATCTTATTTAAGTTATTTTTTAAACATATATTAACTATATTAAACATGATGTATAATAATACAAGAAGACGTGGTAAGAGTTACACTATTTAACTAAGGGTTAAATCTAAAAGATAAGGTTAATATGGTGACCTAAACCTATCTAAAACCTATTGGTTTAATGGATTTCTAACCCTCCCAAACTTATCCTCGAAATAAATCAATTTTAATATATTATAAACTGAAAATTATTATATAATAAAATAATATTTATATCTTTTCTTAATGTGCCCCTCACCTCAATTATTAATAGGTACTTCCCCTTATCTTAAATTCACACCTCCAAATTAATCTGTCTCTACCAAACCGGATTAAAATCTTCCCCCAACTACCCTCACTTAAAATTATTGTCCATACATTTATCATAAATGCAACCTAAGTATCCATTTAGTTCAAATCAAAAGGAATCACCTCAAGAAGAGGTAATTATTCATTCACCTCTTTCAAAGTTATTTTCTTCGTCTACTTTATCTTTTAAGTAGTTTCCAAAATAAAATAATATCTCAAGTACCTTATATATAATGAGATGTTATTATAAATATGGTACAACAATATTAATTATTCTATCCATCCTATGAATGATTAAGTCACCATACGTGCTTACGTACGGCTTACCCTCTCCAGTTTGTGGTGTACTTCATTATTCAACACTCCATTATTTGGATGGTTATAATAATCTGTACGATTTATGTAAATAATAAATTTAAAATTTAAAATATTCTCTCTATATATAAAATCATCCAATTCCATATGATTTAACCATCAATAAAATGACATCATTACTCGTGCGTATGTATGAATTACCGTCTCCACGACGTGATGAGATTCATTTTCACAATCTCTATTAAACAATGATTATAAAAATCTATATTTTTAATAAGTATATAATATATTAAAATATAATTCTAATATATATATATATATATATATATATATATTTCTCATTTACTTACTTTCATTCAATATGATGTGAAAACGGAAACAGTGTTAATGCGTACATATGGCCTACCATATCAATAAATAGTGTTTACCATTTCATACATATAACCTGTATACATATTTAAATTATAAATATATATATTTTACATAAATAAATTTTTATATTCTGGAAGTAATTAAAACATGATATAAGTAATATGATCAAGAATAATAAGTTAAAACACATCCAATAAAGAAAGTGATTGCCACCTGAAATATTATTTTAACATGAAAATTATTATTAATAGGGTTGTCTGAAGACATAAATGAAACATTTATGAAATAATAAATTTGAATATAGTTCTAGTATAATTTACCAACATACTATTTTCATTATACAGGATGGTAAACATGCCCTCAACTAAAGAAAAGTAGAAGGTAAGGGTTAATTCGTCAATTTCATTATTATCTGACATTATTTATGTGTATCTATTTACTGGAAAATATTTATAATCCAAGTCCATGATTCATAAAAATATTTCAAAAGGAATATTTTAAGGTTTTTTAGGGACTCTTTATCAATATCATCATTTTAAATTTTTTAAATATTTATTTTTTAAAATATTTTTAATTAATGTTCATGAGATCAAATTGAATTTAAGGATTTATTTATATGGGCATGATTATTTTAAAATGATAATTCCATCTAAAAAATTCCAAGTGTTATGGGAAACATTGATTAAAAAGTATATTTTAAATTAATTACATAATAAATTTATGACTTTTAAATTATTAAAAAAAAAGATATTTCCCTCAATGATTTTTACTGATTATTTTCAACTATGTCGACATCCTTTACTAGACATTACTATTGAATGAGGTTGATTTATTATAATACAATATTCCATATTTTATTGAATTATTTAGGTTATGTTTGATTATATATGTTCTATTTTTATCCCATTCATTGAATATGGTTAAATTTTTGACATTTTGTATTATATTTTTAATAAGAATGTTTATGTTATGGTTAAAAAAATTTATATGAGAATGAATTGGACATATTATGTGACTGGAAGAGCCCACAATAGACCATCGATGCATCGGTAGGTCTCATGAGATAAAGTAGTGTCATGGCACAAGTCCATGAAAAAAATTATATTTAGGGTCTTGGGATAAGGCATTAACTTTTTGGTAATGATGTCAAACCTTATGCATTCCATCATTATGAGATTATTTATTAATGTTAGATATGATTATTATTCTAGTAGAATATTCATGTAAATAATTATTTGGAATTATTTTATTTATCATTGCTATATTATGATGATGTTTATGTTAAAAGGGATTTTGTTTCAATTTTATACATTTATATAAATTTTTATAATTATTTATGATAGATTCTACTATATGGTTTATCCTTACTGTGAATCTTATCTTACCACTTTCTTATGTTATATTTTCCCAAGATTCCAATAAAATTATTATTATTGTTATGAAGGGTTATTCTAAGGAAATAATAGAGTTCTCAAAGGATTATTTATGCTACATTTAATGTTGGAAAATTTATGTAATTTTCTGGTATGTAATCTATTTTCCAAGATTGTTAAACTGTTTGATCCTTCAGAACATGATTTCTTGTAATCTTGAAAATGTATTAAAATAATGCACCAGGTTTGGGATTCTGTGGTTGGGACATTACAGTTGGTACTAGAGGATTTTGAAAAATAACATTGGAAACTAGATTTGGATAAAATCTGATATGGAAACATTACCCTAAGATAAACATTGAGGATTAGTAAATAAGAACATCCAAAAAAATTAGTAAGGTAAATATTATGTGGTTTTTCAAACATACAAGTGGGTGTGGTTCTGGAATAGATGTAAATAAGAGTGAAAACTCTGACAAGGATTTTTGGGAATGACTCAGGGAATCTTGGTACAAGACAACTGGCCTTACTGTGCACCTGGTATGATTCTCCTGGGGTAAATTGTTAAGATAATTCACATATTCATTATAAACCATTATAAAGGAATTATGAGTAAAAATGTCAGAAAAGAAACCATTTTTATTAATATGAGACTATATGTATGAAAATATTCAATTAATATTGATAATTTTTTTAGTTTTTGGATTATAAATTATGATATGATCTAACCTAGTATAATTATTCATTTATAAATGGAGTCCAGTAGAAGGAATGAGTAGTCCAGCATTACGCATGATCCAAAGAGTAAGACAGATCATATATTTCATGGTTATAATCAAATATTTAGAAGTGAAATATTCTACATAATATTATCATCATATGATCACATAGTATTAGGTTTTAATAAGATAATTAATTAATTATATGTGTACAATGAATTTGAATGGATGCTAGAGAAGAATAGGATGGCCGAGAAAAAGAAGGATAAATGGAAGAAGGGAGAGAGGGATTTTCCAACATGTGAAACTAGGGAAAGATTCACCTTGGTAAATTGTCGAATGGAATGGGAATTTTTTATAAGTGTGTAGAAATGGTTCATGAGGAAATATAATGACAAAGGTAAGAAAGAAAAGACAAATATTCAGTGTTTCAACTGTAGTGAAAAGGGGCACTACAAAAATAAATGTATTATGCATCAAAGAAATATAGCATAAAAGAATAAAAGGGATCATGGCCTAGAATAATATATTACTTCATTTGATATGAAATAATTATTATATTTTTTCTTCTATATTGAATAATTTTTCCATATGAGTGTTGTATCAATGATGTATCAGTAATATGAATTATGGAAATAAATAATGACTATACTACAGTAATATTTCCTTGAGGATTTGAGATTGTACAGTACTAAGAAAATTGACTCAATAGAAAGATAAAATTATTTGTTAAATACATGATTTAGGGAGATATAAACCTTAATATGGTCTAGATAATGAGATAATTGATTTTTAAAAAGAACAATGGGTATTATTGGAATCCTTGGATCTGATTAATGATCAGTTTAAAAAGTAGTATATACCATCATTATTAATAGTTTTCTACATTTTTTAATTTATGTTGTATATATAGTATTCAATGTTTTACATAAGTAATAAGGAAGAATGAATGTATTCAATATGGTTTTCCAGTATTTCAGTTTATTATTATGTTTTAAGAGAATACACGATGAGGGTATTCACATGTATGTTATGTGACCATCCTTATAATGTTTGAACTGTGATTTTGGACATAATTATTTTTGATAATTATAAAGGTTGGAATGGATTAGTATGGATATTGGATATTATTTTATAAGTTTAAAATACTTCTTAATATTTATTTTGGATTGTTATAAAAAGGACAACCTAGATCTTGGGCGATAACCCGCCGCGTTTGGAAGGGTCGCAAGACTTGAACCCGTAACTGAAGGGTGACAATGGTGCATCACCTACCACTGGCCTACGTGATGTCCTAGTTTCCATAATTTAGTAATTTTAAGTGATATTTCATATTAATTATAAATTCATTTTTTAGAACCCTATAAGTTTAGTAAAATAGAATATTTTTGATTTCTATTATATTTTGCAGTGAAAGATGAGTTTGTGGTGGAAATTAATTAAAGGGTGAAACACTACTTGTCATGTATTATTTTTTTATTCTGTAAAGAAATTAATTCTTAAAATTTATGGAATGTATATTAAAACCAAAAATGTATTGTCCTAATGAATTATGTTTTTTGAATTGATTATATTTTAAATCATCATAAATTTATGGCAATTAGACCCTTGATTTTCCATTTATTATTCACTTGTTTGTGATTGATGAAAACAATCAATTCCTATAAATATTAATGTTTTCCTCAAATTATGTGTCTTTGATTTCCTCTAATGTTGTCAATTTTAAATCCATATTTTTTTGATTTTATCATTTCCCAATCCATCCAACTAAGATTATATTTTGTTTATCCCTATTTTCGATGAGGGTTGTCTACAAAGGTATTTTCTATTTTCAAAATTTTATTTTCGATCATCAATTTCAAATTTCAATGATAAAATTTACTGAATGAGGGGAGAATGTAGCATACCAAGATTTCATATACCATTATCAGTTTAATTTAATTTAATAGCTTGTATTAGCATGCAACACCTACATGGCTTCTGTTATACTCAAGATTGTGATTATGCTAATTAAAACATTATCATTAGAATTATTTAAATGATATATTTATTTAACAATAAATATTGTAATATGAATATTAAAAATTAAATTTTAATTGTTATGTATATTGCTTTCACATAAAGAAAACATATTTAAAATGAAATATATAAGTTTTGTTTAATTAGTTATATATTTATAAAAACTATTTTCATAAAAGAACTACGTTTTATGTCCTATTGTGAACTAGGATAAAATTAATTTTAGACACTCCAAAAAATTGAATTTCATAAAATAGACTTCATTTTCGAATTCAGAATATAAAATTAGCTTAGGAAAATGTTTCAGTATTTCTCTGATAACATTTAATTTTTTATGAATAATGACAAATATTGAATAGTATATAAAAACCAACTTTTTATTTTGTTGATCAATTTACATTTAAATTTATTTTAAGGAATATATATATATATAGTACCTATAATATTCCAATATAATTCATTGTAATAATTTTATAATAATTTTAGATATTTAAAATTTATTTAACTTTTTAATGTCTTTTACCCACCATCTTGGAACATTTTCAAATAAGAATAAAACCTAATTTTACATCTTTTATGAATTTAATTTCAAAAATACAAGAGACACGGTTTACATTAGTATGTAAAATTTTATTTTATGGGATTAAAATAATTTTTGGGGAATATTAACTTTTTAATTTTATTTACCACGATTAATATTAAATACGATAATTGATGCTAAAAAAATATATTAATAATGTAATTTTAAACCGAAACATATCCTAATTCTATTTGATAAGTGTTTTTTGACCAAAATAATCCTTAGGACAAAAAATAATCCTTTTTTATTCACTTGGGTAAGATTATGACAATTATTATATTTTATTTAAAGAAGAGTTAAAAGTGTTAATTTCAAATTTTAATAAGTAAATCATTTTTAATATAATGTTATCCATAATATAAATTCGACTATCAATATTTATTATAAATATAAAAATATTTCATACAACATGGTATTTTAATTAATTATTTTAGACATTAAATTATTAAATTATTTTATGACCCAAGGATGATGTAGTAGATAACTTATTAATGAATGATTAAGAAAAATTATATTATAAATATTAAAATAAATATAATTTGAATTTTTTTCCATCCATACACTAATTTTATAAGTGAATATGACAATATATTATTTATTAAATGTATTGTTTTCAAATTAATCAAGTTTTTATTACTATTACACAAATCAAGTAACAAACAAGGACAAAAATGACAAAAATGATATTTTAGAATAAATAATATTTTATTTAATAATATAAAAGTCCTAAAAATATAAGTTTCTTCCAACTAACTTGTTTAGAGTTAGAATATCATAAATTAATTACTTTAGGTTAGTTTGGAATCATATAATAACAATATTAACCTTTTATAAAAATACAAGAAGACATGGAAAGAGTTAAACTATTTTTCCAAGGGTTAAATATATAAGATAAGGTTAATATGGTGAACTAAACTTGTATAAAAACTATTGGATTAAATTATTTTGACACATACCCACCTTATCCTCAAAATAAATACATTTGAAGCTATTATATACCTAAAATAATTTTATAATAAAATAATATTTCATGCTTTTCCAAAAGTTCCCCTCACATCTCTTATAAATGGAACTTCCCCTTATCTATAATTCACACCTCCAAAGTCAGTTGCCTCAACCAAAAACTCCGCAAATATTCTCCCAACAACCATAAATTCACCCTATACTCCTTAATTGGATCCTAAATCAAACATAAGGATCCCTTTTGTTCAAATCAAAAGGAAGCTCCTAAAGAAAAGGTAATTATTCCATCACCTCGTTCAAAGTTATTTTCGTCTTCTACTTCCCATTTATTTGTTGATTCCATAATAAAATAATAAATACAGCACCTTAAACATACAAATATGTTATTATAAATATTTTATAACCATACTAATTATACTATCCATCCAATGAATTAAAAAGTCACCATACGTGCATACATACGACTTACCATCTCCAAGTTGTGGTGTAGTTTTTTATTCAATACTTTATTATATTGATGGGTATAATAATGAGTATAATTAATTTAAATAATAATTATAAAATGTTAATTATTATTTATAAATAATATACCATCCAATTACATACATTTTCACAATAAATAGAATGATATTGTCGCCCGTGTGTGCGTGTGGCTTACTATCTCCACGACGCGATGAGATTCATTCCCACATTCACCATTCAAATATTATTATAAAAATATGTATTATTAAAAATTATTTAATGTATGAATTAATAATTCTACTTAATATATATATATATATCTCATTCACATACTTCTATTCAATATGATTTGAAAATAGAAACAACATTCATGCGTACGTATGATTTACCATCTCAATAAATGGGGTTTTCCATTTCATATATCTATCTATTATAAATATTTATATTCTGAATAAATATGATTCATAAGTAATTTTTTATATATTATGGAAGAAATTATATCATGATTAAAGTGCCACGATCAATAATAAAAAGTTAATACTCATACGACGAAGAAATTGATCATTACCCAAAATGTCATTTTAGCATGGAAATTATTATTAAATGAGTAGTATAAATCCATAACTGAATCAAATATGATATAAAAAATATGAATATGGTTCTGGTATAATTTAATAAAATTCTATGGTTATTATACATTGGGTTAAAAATACCCTTAACTAAAGAAAAATACTAGGTAAAGGTTAATTCCTCAATCTCATTATTATCCGAGATTATTTATCTATATGTATTTAATATGAAATATTTATTTTCCATGTCCATGTATCTTAAAAAATTAAAAGGATTATCTTATGTTTTTGTGTAAGGGACTCTTTAGAAATATCATCATTTCAATTATTTTAATGATTTATTTTTCTAAATCATTTTAATTAATGTTCATGTATTCAAAATTATTTTAATGATTTATTTACATGGACACAATTGTTTTATAACGATCTTTACATTCAAATGATTCACAGTGGTATGTGATAGTTTTATTCAGAAATATCTTATAAATTAATTAATTTAAAAATGTGTTAATTTTAAATTATCTCACAAAAAATGGATATTTCTTTCAATGAGTTTTACTAATAATTTTCAACTATGTCAACATCCTTTATTAAATATTATTCTTGATTGAGTTTGATTTGTTATAATACAATCATCCATATTTTGTTGAATGATTTATGATATGTTTGACTGTGGATGTTATATTTTTATAACATTTATGGTTAATGGTTAAATTATTGACAATTCGAATGATAGTTGTAAAATGAATGTTTTTGTTATGTTTTAATATTTAAATATGAGGAATTCATTGGACATAGTATGTGATGGGTGGGGCCCTGTATATTCCCTTGATGCATCAATAGGTCTCATGAGACATACTAGTGTCTTGGAAAAATGCCTGAACAAAATTTATATTTAGGGTTATGTAAAAATGCCGTAACATTGTGTTTTAGCTGTCTGAAATTATGTATTCCATCATTATGAGATTAATTGTTAATGTTAAATTTGATTATTCTACTAGCTGAATATCCATGTGAATAAGTAAATGGAATTATTTTATTTATCATTGCCATATTATGCTATTATTTTTGTTTAAATGTCTCTTTTTTAAATTTTATACCTTTCCCTAAAAATTTTATGATTATTTATGATAGCTTTTACTATACTGTTTATCCTTTTTGAGAATCTGATCTCACCCCTTTCTTATGTTTTATTTTCCCATGATGCTAAGAAGTGTAGTATGACTATTATATAGGGTTTTTCTAGGTTAATAATGGAGTTGTAATAATTATTATTTATGTAGTGTTTTATATTATAAATTGTAATATAATGCATATTTATGTAATCTATTTTCCAAGATGGTTAAACTGGTCAGTCCTTTCATACATGATTCCTTGTAATCATGCCAATGTATTAAAATAATGCATCAGCTCTGAGCTTCTAGGGTCAGGGTGCCACACTATCTTCCACTAATTATCTCTTCTGGGAAGAATTTACAACAAAGGTAATTCAATTAATGATACTATAACTCTCAATATACATAAATTATTCCCAAAAACTAAATTAAAGCTAATAAAATAAAAAAATGTGGTTAAGGTGGAGAAAAACCAAATTTTTTTGAGTCTTTCCTAGAATCAAATAGATGGATATATTTCCTAGAATATATTCACCTGTCTAAACAAACAAACCTTTTATATCATGATTAAAAAAACCTACGTTATTTTTATTTGTGATAAACCTAATAAAATCATTACAAAAAGAATTAATTAGACAACCAAAGAGCCAAAATAACCCATCAAATATTGCATTGGCTTCCCAACCTGGTCAGCACAAAAATTCCGAGCTATGTCTTTGATATTAGTTTCGTAGTGAGAGGTGATGTATTACTATTACATGATTTCAATAATATTAGTTAAAACCATATATGATTCCATGTCAAACTGAGATGAACCAAAATCAATGAACATGTCATTGAGTTGTGAGGTGCATCATGAAATTTTTTCTTCACTGAGATTCTATACATGACTCCCTTGATCAGTACTATCCAACTCCAATATAGTAATTTTTTCATCCTAAAATCCTGCACTATTTATTTATTATTTTTTTCCTTAACAAAATTACTAATAGTCTCTATTATCTCTGAAATGATAACCAGGGTACTCGAAGAACCCCCTTCTTCTAGCCATTTGAGGTTTCTCCCACATTCAAGGGGATATAATCTGAGGTAAACATTGTAGATATTGTGGTTACCTCTAATAATTACTCCATATCTCTATATAAATTTAAAATCATTCACATTGATCTAGCTAATATAGGATATGGACAATAGGATTGGTGTTTTAGTATAATAGTATTTTATTTTTAGTTGATGAAATGACCAAAAAATCCCTGATGTCCTATTATACATTCTTCCTACCTAAATATATAATATATTACAAAATTTCAACTTATTAACAGTCTAATTCATGCAAATATCTTACATCAATACCTCATCCATCAGTGAGATTTAATTCTTTATAAAGTTTGTTCCCTATCACCCGACCTAGATGAAGTTTATCACATAAATAAAGCATAGACATTATCATAATTCAATAAAATATTAATATGAATAAATAAATAAATTAATAACTTCTATATAAATAAATATTATAAAAATTTAAACATGAGAGAAAAGTATTCATAAATGACATCTGATTATTAAATAATTTATAGTTCAGTTAATCTTATTGAAATTCCATAATCACGAATATAAACATTTTATTTTCCAATTTCTATATTAACCCTTTAATATTATACTATATAAATATTTTCAATAAATATATGATATATTTTTTATGAATTATAATTTCATAATTTAATTTCAATAATGTAAACATTTTACATGATCTATATATCATATACTTTATATTATTTTAACCTGTAATCGAATTAATCATCCAAGCATTTTTTTATTTGGTATTAAAATTATCATTAAATAAGGATGTAACATCCCAATTAAGTAATGAATAATATATATTCCTATCTATGTCTATTTATGAATTATATAGTGTTTTAAAGGCTTAAAACGAGAATAAATCCAATCTTAAGCATGGAATACACAAATATTTTTAAACGATTATTTTACTGCCTTTTGTTGGCAAACCATTTTTAAATCAAACTTTTGAAAATTTTATAATCTATATTTGTCAAAATAATCTTATTCATCTTAATTGGGACATTGAAATTTAATTTGGTTAAATTTATGGTATTTTTCGGATAAAGTTCAATTTTTAATGAACATTGAAAAATGTTGTATTTTAATTCAAAACCACTTCTTAATATAATTTTATTATATGATTATATTATATTTTGAATTGGTTTTAAATTTAAATTAGAATATATTTTTACCATTTAATCCTATAGTGTTCGTTGGAATGAATTTCACTTTGAAATTTGACTTAAACTAGTATCAATCTTTTGATATATATTGTTTCATAAAAACAAGCTATTTGTTCTGATAGCAGAAATTAATTATAAAATTAATTATTGAATCTTATATATTTTGAGTTTTGTAAAATAGAAATCATTTTTGAATTCATAATATCAAATATATCTTAGGGTGATGTTTTGGTATTTTTTCTGAAAAACAACATTTTTTTTATGAATTGTGAAACCACTAAGTTGTACTTAAAAAGACGGATTTTTCATTTAAATGAAATTTTACTACCTTTGTGTTTTGAATTTCAAAAATCTGACATATATGGTTGTCATTAGAAGGTAAAACGTGGTTCAATGGGATGAAAATAAATTTTTTCTGAATAGTAACTTTTAATTTTTTTAATCGCGATTAGAGGTACTTAGTGTAGTTTAAGGTATTAATAATGTTTTAATAACATGAAATGACCTTCACACATGTCCTACCCTTATTGGATGTGTCATGGCCGACCAGGACAACCCATGGGTCTATTTTTGGGACCCCATGGAGCCACATGGGTAAGATAATGACATTAATGCCTTTTATTTAAAATAAAAGTAAAAATGACACAAACATGTATTTTTTTACTAAAACAATTTTTACATGGGGTCATACAAGTCAAAATTTTGACTATAAATAGTAATTGGAATGCTAAAAAGTTTCCTACATCATAAAACTTTTTTATAATTTTTATACATTAAATAATTTAAATTATTTATGACATCATGATGATGCAACGATTACCTCATTAATAAATGATTAAAATAAAATGAAAAGATTATGTTAAAACAATAACTTACACTTGTAAAAGACCTATTGTATGAGTATATTTAGATCCCATATAACCAAATCTTGGAAATAAATCAATGTGGGACCTTTAAAATCCGAAACTCATTTGAAAATAATGTAACATTTTATACCTTTCCAAGAGTGCCCCTCCTCTCCTCTTATAAAAGGCCCCCAACTCTACCTACTTACCCACACCTCTGAATCCTTTAGATCGGAAAATATCTGATCATTTTGTCTCTCCACATCCCTCTCCTCATCCTAGAATCATTACCATATGGATCTATCTCTTTAAAAAACCCTTTTGGTTCAAACCAAATGGAGTTACCCGATTTTAAGTTAATGTCTTCACTTGTGTTCTTTTGATTTATTTTGATTCTACAACCTCTTAAACTCTATTTAATAATTTATTTTGTAAAAAATACAGTATCATAAATATACTAGGGTTTTTTATAAGATAGTTTCGAGCTACACTTACACAAACCTACATGTAATGGTTAGTGAACATACTGTTTCTATGGATGGTAAATTTATGCATCATGAAACGATGATTGTTCAATATTATTTTAACAACATCAAAGGATTCCATTAAGATATAACTATATTTATATATGATATATAATATTTTTTTGTTTTCCTTATGCTTCTGTATTTTTAATTTATGTCATACCTTTATGGTTTTCATTATGGGTAAATGCGATATCTTCATTTTGGGAAGTTCGGACTACTGCCCCCTCAAAGTGATTTGATTCGTTAATGCAATATGTGGGACGTATAAAGTATAGAGTTAATCATATTATATGTGAAATTATACTAGAATTATAATATACCTTTCTGTCATTGTGATTATATTCCATAAAATACAAAATAGAAATTAAAGTAGCGTTCATGCGTACGTACGGCTTACCGTCTCTATGAACTGTGCATTTCATTTTTTATCTCTAAATATTATGAAATATTATAAATGCATGTAAATAATAAATATATATTATATATATGATATATAAATCATGAATATAACTCTGGATATAATGGATACATGAACAACATATAATTATAAATAGTTTATTTTTTACTCAAGTACCAATGATTGTTAAAACGACCATTATTAACTTAAATAATTACATAGTTTTCATGAAATGGTAATAAGTGATATAAAATGAATAATGAACATGAAAAGGGTTTTAAGAAATTAGAAATTAACTCAAGATTTTTATTCAGGATATTAATGAATGATTGAGTCAAGTCAGATTCGAGGTAAGGGACTTCGTCTCAATCTCCATTCAATGAGGCATATTTTGTTTTATACACAAAATTATTTTATATGATTTCAAAACCACTTTTACAATTAATATTATTCATAATGAATATTTTTTTATTCTAATAGTTTTACTAAATGACAAAAGGAATGTTTTTTTGTCATACGTATGCGGCGACAATGACTTCTCTGCCGCTGTGACCATTATTTGAGTTTCGGCTTCCTCTACAAGCCATAACCTAACTTCTTTTAAAATAAAAAATAAATACCATGTATTACTTTTCTTTTATTTTGGAATTGAAAATGGTTTTCATAATGTTTTTATTATATCAATGTGATGTATTGATATCTTGTGATTAAAATATGGAAATGTTATGTTTCTTTATACATGTTTTATGTGATATGATTATGTTATGGTTCTTGGAAATTGTTATGAAGAAGGGTGGTTCTATGATAAAATATGGGTGGGTGAGCCCGATATAGCTCTCCAATGAATTGGGTAACATGAAGGAGTTAATCATTAAGGTTTCTCCGAAGAGACTTAGGGAATATAATGTGATGGGTATTCCAAACGTAACCAACTGTGTTACTCCCTACGTAAGGAAGTTCTGAATGCCTCAAGTTACTTTTATTTCTTATGATTTCTATGATTTATTCATGATTTTATGTGGTATGTTAACATGATTATGTTTTGTGAGTAAAGAATGATTTCATTGATTCTTATTTATACATGTACTCATGTTTCCTTTTCATATTTTTATATCGATTACTGTGCTTTTTATGCTCATCCCAAGTTTTTGAAACGTTTTTCATAGGCCAGGGCAAAGCTACATGATGTGATGATAGTGTCAAGGAAGAGTCAAGATAGAATCCATGTTTTATTTTAAATATTATTCCATTGCTGGGTAAAATGAATTCTATCTTTTATTGTAACCATATTGTTTAAATGTGGGATTTAATTCATATTCTATGATCTAATTATCTAAAACACTAAACCTGAAAATATTCTTAATGTGTATTCTTGAAATATCTCATGATTAAGCAATGTTTATGGTTGGGGCCTTATAGTTTTTATCAAATCTCGGTTTATATTACTTTAGATGTTAGAATTCTATTAAATGATTATCCAAAAATATTTTTTTTGTCAAATTGAAATGATATAGCATTTCATGATTACCATGTTGCTTCATCTAAGTCATTTTTGTACCGAATGGTTTTCCACAGAGGAAACTGGGAAGCAGTGCTGGGAAGGTATATAGAAGGAAATAACCTTCTGAATCAACAACCTTAGATGGTCGGAATTAGAAATGAACAATTTGTTGCAGTAATGGCACACTTAACCCAAGCGATAAATGGTGGTGGTATCCATGCACAAGATCAGCTAGATAAACTACAGAGGAACATGTTTGTGGTGGAACATTTCATGATTAAACATCCTCCATCATTCAGAGGATCATCTGACCCTATGCTAGCTGAAGGGTGGATTAATGAACTGGAAAATATTTTCAATGTCATGGGGTGTTCAGACAATCAAAAGTCTAGTCTTGCTATTTACTATTTGGAGGGTGAAGCAGATCAGTGGTGGTCAATGGTTATAAATATTAGTGACACTGATGATATTGATTCTCTCAACTGGGTTGAATTCAAAGGTATGTTTCATGAGAATTATTGTCCTAAGGCTTATCGAATTAGGATGGAAAAACAATTCATGGAATTGATGCAAGAGGACAACTCAGTGGCTTCTTTTGAAGAGAGTTTCACTCAATTGGCATGGAATTCTCTAAATTTTATCCAAGACCATGATAGTAAAATCAATCATTCTTACTAATAATTAAATCCAAAATATCGAAGGGATTAAGCTTCTCTGTGTTCAAGAGTTATGAAATAATTGTTTGATGTGCTGAGAAGGTGTAAATGGAGTTTGCTGATGATCATGTGTTCTATAAAAACCAGCAGAAGAAGTGACCGAGGTGGCAAGATAAAGGAACGAATTCTTCAAAAAGGTATGACCATAGGAAAAAGAAGATTCCAGTTTGTGATAAATGTGGTAAAAGGCATGCTGGGGAATATCTTCTGAAATCTGGAAAGTGCTACTGATTCAGTTTGCTGTGACATAAGGCTTGTGATTTAACTGAAAAGATCAAGGTGATGGTAGGGCCAAATTTGATTTATAGTTAGTGAAATGTATTAAGTGCAATGAGATGGGTCACTATGCAAATGGGTGTCCAACAAAGAGCTCATGTGATGGGAAGAAGTTAGAGTACAAGCAGAAAGGGGTGGTGAATTCTTTTTCAACTACTTTAGTAGATGTTGGGACATCAAATGATGGGGTATTAGGTATATTGTTTTTTCAGATTATGCCAGTGTGTTATTCGATTCGGGGTCTACACATTCATTCATCTCTGAAAACTTTTCTAGTAAAAATTGAATATCATCTCAAGAAATGACTCCTGAAAATTTGGTAAAAACACCTAGGGGAAATGTTCAGGAAAAAATTATTTATAAGAATCTTCTAATCCTTATCTGTGGAAAGAACCTACTTGCAAACCTTATTGTTTTACCTCTAGTAGAGTTTGATTATATCATGGGTATGGATTGTCACTCTATTTACCATGCTAATATTGACTGTAGAGCTAAAGAAGTTTCTTTTTAGAAATTCATTCAGTATGTGTACAAGAATGAACCCTTACTTTTGATAACATATCAGGAGGCTGAGAAACCTGTAAAAGATGGAAATCAATGTTACCTTGCACATATCGTTGAAAAAAAGGGAACTCTTCAAATTAATGATGTGCCAGTGGTAAATGAGTATCTTGATGTTTTTCCTAATGAGTTTCCTGGAATAATACCAGATCGAGAAGTTGAATTATTATTGACTTAGATCCTGATGCTAAGCCTATTCTAAAACCCCATTATCGAATGGCTCAAACTGAACATTTAGTGGTGAAGGAGAAATTTCATGATTTATTAGTGAAATGTTTCATTAGACCAAGCACATCACTATGGGGTGTTCCTGTTTTATTTGTTAAAAATAATAATGGTTATATGAGACTTTTCATTGATTATAGTTCCTTGAATTATATCACTATTAATTACAAGTATCCTTTGCCTCATATTGATGATTTGTTTGATCAGCTCCAGGGAGATCAGTTTTTTTCAAAGATTGACCTGAGATCAGGGTACCATCAGTTGAAGGTAAAGGAAGAAGATATTCTGAAGACTGCATTTCGACCAAGATATGGCCATTATGAATTTGTAGTAATGCCTTTTTTGTTAACCAATGCACCGAGTGTATTCATTGACCTTATGAATAGAATTTTCCATAAGTTCATGGATAAGTTTGTGGTTGTTTTCATTGATTATATTTTGGTGTTTTCTAAAAGTAAAGAGGAGAATGAAAGACTTTTATGGGTTATTTTGAAAACCTCAAAAGAAAAGAAATTGTATGGGAAATTTAGAAAGTGTGATTTTTGGTTGAAAAAAATTTCTTTCCTTGGTCACTTTGTTTCTAAATATGGGATAATTATAGATCATGCAAAAACAAAGGTTGTTGAAGAATGTCCAAGACCCACAAATGTAACTAAGATTCGTAGATTCCTTTGTTTGGAAGGATATTATTGAAGTTTTGATATAAATTTTTCATGGTAATCTAGTCCAATGACTAAGCTAACTCAGAAGGGTGTTAAGTTTATCTAGACAAAATAATGTGATGAGAGTTTTCAGGAACTGAATAGAAGATTGGTGAATGCTATAGTTTTGGCACTACCTACCATGAATTATGAGTTGTTTATCTACAGTGATGATTCATTGAATGGACGTGGTTATTTCCTAATGCAGAATGATCAGGTAATTGCTTATGCTTCATGAAAGATGAAAACTCATGAGGTAAATTACCCTACACATGATATGGAATTAGCTGCTATTGTTTTCGTTTTAAAAATTTGGAGGCATCATCTGTATAGAGTAAAGTGTGAAATATATAGAGATCACAAAAGATTAAAGTATATATTAACTCAGAAATAATTTAACATGAGAAAGAGGAGATGGTTGGAATTAATCAAGGATTATGATTGTACAATTCATTACCATCCTGGAAAAGAAAATAAAGTGGTTGATGCTTTGATTCGAAAAGTAATTCTTCATTAACAATGTTGCATTTGGAATGTGATCATTTGGTTAAGGATTTGATGATGTTGGCATAAAAGTTGATGGTGCAGGTTTCCCATCTGTTTTGTTTTAGGTATCAATGAAATCTTCTCTATCAGACAAAATCAAGCAAGCACAAAAGCAAGACAGTGAGTTGCAGAAAAAGGTAGAGCTAGTTCAGAAGGGTAAGTTGCCTAAATTCAACATATATAATGATTTTGTTTTGAGAATTGGGAATAGATTATGTGTGCATTGTGATTCACAGTTGAAGAGAGAGTTGTTATGTGAAACTCTTAGTTCTCCATTTTTAGTTCATCCTGGCAATACTAAGATGTATAAAGATCTTCAGGAGTATTAATGGTTGGACAGAATGAAAAAGTATATTTTTGATTTTACTGTGAAATGTTTGACTTGTCAAAAGATAAAAGTAGAGCGACAGTTATTGAAAGGGATGCTTCAGACTTAACCAGTACCAAAGTGGAAATTGGAGAATATATCCATGGACTTCGTTGTGGGATTGATGAAGACACCTCGAGGTAATAATGCAATCTGGGTTATTGTTGATCTATTTACTAAATCTGCTCATTTCCTTACTAACGAGATACTATTTCCCTAGATCAATGTTACCATTTGTATCTTAAAGAAATTGTCAGGTTACATGGAGTTCCACTCTCCATTGTATCTGATCGTGATCCCAGGTTTACTTCTAACTTTTGGAATGGCCTTTAGAAGTTGTTGGGTACTAAATTAAATTTTAGTACAGCTTTTCGTCCTCAATCAGATGGGCAGCCAGAAAGAACGATTCAGACATTAGAGGATATGCTACGTTCTTGTTCGATGGATTATCAGGGAATTAGGGACCAACATATTTCTATTGTTGAGTTTTCTTATAATAATATTTTTCATTCCAGTATACATATGGCACCATCTGAGGCATTATATCAGAAGTGGTGTAGAACTACAGATTTATGGGATGAAGTGGGTGAAATGAAGTTGATGGGATGAGAATTTGTAGAAGAGTTGGCAAAAAAAATTCATATGATACAGAGACACATGAGAACAGCACAGATCAGGCAGAATAGTTTTTCGGACAACAGAAGGAAGGATCTCTCTTTTGAGGAAGGTGATCGTGTTTTACTCAAAGTTTCACCTTGGAAAAGTGTGATGTGATTTGGTAAGAAAGGAACGTTGAGTCCAAGGTTAATTGGACCATATGAAATTATGGAAAAAGTTGGATCAGTTGCATACCGAGTAGCTTTAACTCCGATTTTATCTCATGTACACAATGTTTTTTCATGTTTCAATGTTAAGGAAGTATATGCCAGATCCATCTCATGTTTTTAGACAAGAGGTAGTTCAGTTGGAAGAGAATCTCTCTTATAAAGAACAAACAGTCTAGATTCTTGACAATAGGGAGAAAGTGCTACGGAATAAAGGGATTCATCAGGTAATGGTTTTGTGAAAAAACGATATTATTGAAGAGGCAACATGGGAATCTGAAAATGCAATGAGTGATAAATACCCCCACTTATTCGATAAGAAAATAAATTGCGGGGATGAAATTTTCTAAACAGGGGAAGGATGTAACATGCCAAGTAAGTAATGAATAATATATATTCTTATCTATATCTATTAATGAATTAGATAGTGTTTTAGAGGCTTAAAACTAGAATAAATCCAATCTTAAGCATGGAATAAACAAATATTTTTATAAGATTATTTTAATTCCTTTTGGTGGAAAACCTTTTTTAAATCAAACTTTTGACAATTTTATATGCTCTAGTTTTCTAAATAAATATATTCTTTATGATTGGGACATTTATATTTACTTTGGAAAATTTTTGGTATTTTTTTGATAAAGTTCATTTTTACTGAATAGTGAAAAATGTTGTATTTTAATTCAAATCCTCTTTTTAATATAATATATTTATCTAATTAGATTATCTTTTCAATTGATTTAAAAGTTAAATTAGAATATATTTTTACCATCTAATCCAACAGTGGTCGTTGGAATTAATTTCATTTTGAAATTGGACTTAAACTAGTGTCAATCTTTTGATATATATTATTTCATAAAAATACACTATTTGTTCTGAAAACAAGAATTAATTATTAAATTAATTATTGTAACTTATATGTTTTGAATTTTGTAAAATATACTTCATTTTTGAATTAATAATATCAAATATAGTTAGGTTCATGTTTTTTTATTTTTCTAAAAAACTTCAATTTTTTATGAATACTGAAACCACTAAGTGGTAATTAAAAAACTGATTTTTCGTTTAAATGAAATTTTAACACCTTTGTGTTTTGAATTTAAAAATATGACATACATTGTTTTCATTAGGAATTAAAATGTGGTTCAATGGGATTAAAATAATTTTTTGGTGAATAGTAACTTTTATGTTTTTAATTGTGATTAGAGGTAATTAGTGTAGTTTAAGGTAAAAATAATGTTTTATTATTATGAAATGACCTTGATTCATGTCCTACAATTATTTTATGTGTCATGGCCGACCAAGAAAACCCATGGGAAGATTTGTGGGACCACATGGAGCCACTTGGGTAAGATAATGACATTAATTCCTTTTATTTAAAGTAAAAGTAAAAATGACACAAACATGTATTAGTTTACTAAAAAAATTTTTACATGTGGTTATACAAGTCCGATTTTTGAATATAAATATTAATTTGAAAAATAAAAATATTTTCTACATCATAGTATCTTTTTTATAATTTTTAGACAATAAATAAATTAAATTATTTATGACATCATGATGATGCCGCGATTACATCATTAATAAAGGATTTAATTAAAATGAAAAGATAAGGTTAAAAATATAACATACACTTGTCAAAGACCTATTGAATGAGTGTATTTCGAACCCTTATCACCTTATACTATAAATAAATTGATGTGGGACCTTTAAAATATGAAAATCGTTTTAAAATTAAGTAACATTTTATACCTTTCCAAGAGTGCCACTCCTCTCCTCTTATAAAAGGCCAATAACTCTACCTCCATACCCACACCTCTCATGCCTTTGGATCAGACAAAATCTGATCATTTTGTCTCTACAAATCCCTCTCCTCATCCTAGAAGTCTTACCATAGGTAGTAAGCTCTTCAAGGAAACCTTTTTGTTCAATCCAAGGGGAGTTACCTGATATTAAGGTAATGTCTTCACTTGTGTTCTTTTGTTTTATTTTGATTCTCCAACCCCCTAAAATCTTCTTATTATTTTATTTTATAACAAATCCAGTATATTTAATATACTAGGATGTTTTTATAAGAAGGTTTTGAGATACAATTACACACACCTACATATAGTGGTTAAAGAACATACTTTTCTATGGATGGTGAATTTCTGCCTCACAAAACGACGATTGTTCAATATTCTTTTAACACCATTAAAGGTGGCCATTAATATGTCACTATATTTATATATTATATATAATATGTTTATGTTTTCCTTATGATTCTGTATTTTTCATTTATGTCATACCTTTATGGTTTCCATTATGGGTAAACGTGATATCTTCATTTTAGAAGTGCGGACTACCGCCCCCTCAACGTGATTTGATTCGTTAATTCCATACGTGGGATGTATAAAGGATGGAGTTAATGATATTATAAATGAAATTATACTGTAATTATAATATATCTTTATGTAATTATGATTCCATTCCATAAAATACGAAATAGAAATGAAAGTAGCGTTCATGCGTACGTACGGCTTACCGTCTCCAAGAACGGAGCATTTCATTTCTTACTTCTAAATGTTGTAAAATAATATAAATTCATATAAATACTGGTTATATATGATATATATGATATCTAATTCATGAATATAACTCCGTATATAATGGATACATGATCAAATTGCAATTATAAAAAGTTTATTTTTGACTAAAGCACCAATGATCGTTAAAACGACTGTTAATAACATAAATAATTACATAGTGTTCATGACATGGTAATAAGTGATATAAATGGAATAATGACCTTGGAAAAGGTTCTTATGAAAGTATAAATTAACTCAAGTTTATTTTTAAGGAGAATAATGGACTATCGAGTCATGTCGGATATATGGTAAGGGACTTCGTCTCAATCTCCATTCATTAAGGCATATTTTTTATACAAAACTTTATTTTATACCATGTATAAACCCCTTTTACATTTACGCTTATTCAAAAGGAATATTATTTATACTAAGAGTTTTACTAAATGACAAAAGTAATGTTTTTTGTCGTACATCTACGGCAACAACTACTTCTCCTCTTTCATGAAAATTATTTGAGTTTCGGCTTTCTCTACAATCCATAACATAAATTTTTTTAAAAAATGAAAAATAAATACCATGTATTACATTTCTTTTATTTTGGTATTGAAAATGGTTTTCATATTGTTTTTATTAAATCAATGTGTTGTAATGTTATCTTGTGATCGAATGTTAAAATTTTATGTTTCCTTTATGCATGTTTTAGGTTATATGATTATGTTATGGTTCTTGGGAATTGTTATAGAGATGGGTGGTTCCATGATAAACTATGGGCAGGTGATGCTGTTATATCTCTCCAATGCATTGGGTAACGTGAAGGAGTTAAACGTTAAGGTTTCTCCGATGAGATTTTGGGAATATACTGTGATGGGTATTCCAAACGTAACCAAGAGGGTTACTCCCTATGTAAGGATGTTATGAATTCCTCAAGTTACCTTTATGTCTTATGATTTCTATGATTTAATCATGATTTTATGAGGTATGTCATCGTGCTTATGTGTTTTGAGTAAGTATGATTTCATTGATTCTTATGTATATATTTACTCATTTTTACATTCCATAGTTTTATATCCCTTACTGAGCTTTTTATGTTCATCCCACATTTTTGAAATGTTTTTCACATGTCCAGTTAAATGTACATGATGTGATGATTGTGTCAAGGAAGGGTCAAGAAAGAATCCATGTTTTATTTTAAATATGTTTCTGTTGATGGGAAAAATGAGTACTATCTTTTGTTGTAACCACATTGTTTAAATGTGGGATGTAATGCATGTTTTATGATCTAATTGACTAAAACTTTAAACCTGAAAAGATCCTCAATGTGTATTCTTGAAATATCTCATGATTAACTAATTTATAAGGTTGGGGCCTTATAAAGGCTTTATTTCTAATTTGAATATTCCAAATTAATAAGAATAAATAATAATTTAAATTATAAATTATACTATATTTTGGCTTTATTTTGTAATTTATTAGATCTTTATAAATTTTACTTTTGTTCTATAAATAATCATTTTCTTTATAGATCATAAGGCATGCCATATAATTTAGTAAAAGGTATTTTAAATAATAATATTTAATATTTGGAGTATTTTTATTAATTTAATTTTAGAGAGATTTTATATGTAATTAATTATAATTTATTTATAATTAATAAATATATATATTCTTTATAAATTAAAATATTTCCAAAAAAAATTCATTGTGATTTATAAACATTTTATAAACAGTAATCAAAAATAAAAAAAAATAAAAAAAATTAACGTTTTACATTACCCTTACACATGACCGGTAACTTGTGAAAAGGTAAAGAATGATTTTTCTCATGTGTAAAGGTAACATTGTGGTTACCTTTACATAGGTCAATTGTGTAAAGGTATATTGATGTTACCATTACCTATAACCCCTTATGTAAAGGTACACATTAATAAACATTTTGAATTACCTTATGTGTGAAGGTAAATTGATCTTACCTTTATATATATCATTCTATATAAATTGAATATATGATCACCTTTATATGGATCATTCTATATAAGGTTATATTATATCCCAAAAAAAATTCATAATGGTATATATAATTTCCTTTACAAAACCCCATCTACAAGATGGTAAAATATTATGAACATTATGTATACTCTTATACTATATGTTAATATGTGATTACATTTACATAGATCCCTCTAAGAATAATTTTTAATGTGTCGGAGCTTTACACGGGGTGGGTAGGTTTCTATGTGAAGGAAACCTTCACTATGTTTTATGATACTAGATTCTTATAGAAATATTATATTAAACATGTCTATTTCTAGAAGAAAACTCACTCTAGTACCAATTATAGTTTTCATAGGATCTTCCAAGGTTTCCTTGAGAGTGGAAGATAAAACCAAATAAAGGTTGGTCTATATTCAAGAAATCAAAGTGATAAGCCTATCATAAAATAGAGAAAGAAAAATTTCTAATGTCACGTGTATTGTAGAATCCAACATTCTCTTGGTTGATAGAGAATGTTTGATGATTATCAATAAAGATGAAAATAAAGGATTCCTAACTCTAGGGAAACACACCAACTACTAGATTATGGTCTCTATTACAGAACACCCAAAACACTCAATGAGGTGTTAGATCCTTCTCTATGAAAGGTAAATGATTCTTGGGAAGCAGAAAAATTTTAGAAGCTTTGCATTAAATTAATGATCACCAAAATCATTGAAAATTTTTTATTAAGACACACAATAATGAGGATAACCATTTCCCTTTTTATATGCGATATATGATGCCTCTTCATATATGAAGAATAGATTTATTATATTAAGGTATTACCAATATTACATATTATAAGATCCTAGTTGATAAATGTGTTCATGTATATTAATTCAAATATTTTAATACATTCTTAATGTATTAAAACATATTAAAACCATTTGGGTTGAAATGTGATGTACAGGTTTCATTGTGGTGGATTATTATACATCAATTACATGTTTATATGTTTCTTATGAAAGTAATTTTTATGCATGTACTACATGAATTGTCGGGTTACATTAAATTCATCATATGCATGTAATCTATATTCATATTATGCATGTCTTATATGTTCACTCTATATATATATACAGTATCACATAGTGTATATTATCAATTATATATGAATCGCTTGTACACACACACACACCACACACACACACACATATATATATATATTAATTCAGCATGTAAACATATACTCAATGCACATTAATCCCATTCATGTATATTTGAGGTCACTTCCATCACTTTAATCCTCCAAAATTAGACTTCATTCTTATATTTAAATCTATATCCCCCCATAACGATTGAGAATCATTAATATTTATCTTTAGATTAAGGACATGTCATAATATTTCATCATATCCATAAAAGTATCATATTTCTAAATGTTTTATAATACTTTTACATTACTGAATAAAAAAGTGTGAAACCTTATTTCCGGGGTAAATAAAAAAGCTAGTGTGATATTACACATTCCTTTAATTTTTTCATTATAATAAACGATTGATTTGTCATCATTTTGGTTGAGTAAAATGAACTCCCTATCCATTTTATGACCTATAGTGTAAGGAACATATTTATTACAAATATTTTCTTGATTCCGTCCAACACTATTGATTTTATTTATTTATTAGGCTTTTTTTAATGACCATTGTCCACAATTGATCAATTTCTCCCTCTAACTAATATAAATGTAGTATATCATTATCTTAATTAGATTGTTATAGGAAATAAAAAATATTCTCAATGAAATTAATACATTATTCCATATTTAAGGGATTATAATATCAACTAAAAGGAGGAGGCCTTTATTATATAAAGAACTCAACCATTACATATTCACTCTTAAGAAAAGGAGAGTTCTCTACACGATTCAAGTTATTATTCAAAAAAAAAATTCAATTTCATAAGTATTTCTATGTAGTTATGGATTTTATTTCTCCCATTATATTATTCATTTTTGTAGGTTAATCATTAAATTTCTTATCACAAGTGTTTTTGTCATGATTCCTTTTATTTATTTCCATTTAATAAAAATATTTAATTGATTATAAAAATACCTAGATTAATAAGCCTTTTCAAAATTAAAACTATAAATTTAGAAAGAATAACTCATAAATGACATGTATACCTTAACATATGAATTTTTTGGTTTTACTAAAGGTTATCTAGGTTCACATTCTTAATAGGTTATCTATCCTATCTAGTTATATATTTCACCATCAAATTCTATAACACCATAGTAATATATATTTAAAAACTTCATAATGATTCATTAATATCTTTTGATTTAACCACATCCTATCCCCTTGGGAGTATTAAACTAGCCGTGCAGTTATTCCCACATGTTTTGTATGGAGTGAAGATTGTGTAGATACCCAACCAACCTTTTTCAAAGTAATTAACTCTAGGTACATCTGAATCAAAGCCTATATAAACACTCTAACCTTAATATCATTGAGTGGGAAGTTAATTTATTACATTGGTACTATATATAAGCGATGACATCAAAAATGATTAAATATTTTATTAGTCTTGGAAATCAAGATCAATACATAAATGTCACATTAAATTTTAAAACATAAAATATAAAATAATATTTTATATGATAATTCCACAATTCCCATAAATATATCCCCTCATATCAATAATAATACACTTAGTAGAAACCTTGGAAAAGGAAATATAAGAAAGGGGTGAGCATAGAAGCCTGTTTAGGGCATGCATATAATGGAATCTAATAAGGAATGAACAATATGGAAAGATTAGATGATGATCACATAACTCAATACAAATACTCCAATGATCATGAAACATATTTGTGGCTTTTATAACTACTAAAATAATCACATAGACATCAATTACTGATTTTTTAATGGTGCAATATATAATTATAGATGTCTGAATTCAACCATTGAGGCCTCATACCAAGACATCATAAATAAATGAATGAGGCTCATCCAAATAACCAATCTAATTTCTTCATGTGACTTACTAATTCATATAAGGGTAATATAATTCCAGAACCCTCTTATCATATAGTAAATATAATGCATACATTATATGAATAAACAATAAAAATTAATTATGAATCCTTAAAATATTTCCCAATTATTAAATTAAAGAATTCATTTAGTGTAAACTTGTAAATTTGTAAAGTAATCTTAAATTAAATGATTGTATACTATGGTAGTAAATTTTTTCATGTCATATGAGTAAAAATACATTCCCTTAACACTTTTTTAAGAAGGGTCAAAGAGTACCTCATTCAGAAAACAATAGAAAGATTCCATAAAAAAATAACAAGTCAAAAATGGGTAAATTTTTTAAAAAAATTCATTGGATAATATTCAAAACATTATATTATAAATTTTATAGAATATATAGACATAGAATTAAAATATTCCCAGTGGAGTATAAAAACAAGGTCGGGTTACCCTTTAAATATTATTTCGGTATATTGAGTACTCAAAGAGAGGTCAATGAAAGAAAAAAATTAATTTTAAAAAATAACAATATGAGAATAAAATATATTATTTTTAATATAAAAAGATAAAATAATATCTCCAATATATAATTAAACATAAACAATTGTCAATAATGATGAGATTGTGAAATAAACACTTACCTCATGTTCGACATCCATTGTATGTCTATGAAACTCTTAAAAAATAAATATATATTTATTATATATATATTCATGTACTATAATAATATATATCATACCATATATTATTTAATTATACTATTTTATCACCCCTCTATTAACAATTATTTATTAAAATCATTATTCAATGTAATAACTACTTTATTTTTCATTTATGTTTTGGTTTGGTAGTATCGCTCATAGTACTTTAATTATGGTTATATCATATAAAAAAAATTAATCATGATATAAACATCATATATATTTTTTATATATATATTTATAATTAACCATAAATGTTTTAGGTAGAAAAATGAATTACACCACTCATGGAGACGGTAGGTTATAACTACCCATGAACATTATTTTCATTTATTAATAGGTAGAAAAAAAGAAATATAAATAATAATTAACCTTTAAAATATCATTATTATATCATATATACCATATATATTCATTAAAATATTTCCTTATTACCATCCATGTCAAAATAAATTGAAAAAATATCACATCGCTTCGTGGCGGCGGAAGCCCATACCAACACATGTGAAATGTCATCGTTATCCTATAGATTGAAGGGTATGTAGGTATATGTGATATTATATATATAGGTGTATAATAAATTTTTAAATATCATATATATAATTTAAATTAATCATTATATCAATCCATGAGAGGTGGTGATGGAAAATGAATTACATCATTTCATGGGGTTTGTAACACCCTGAGATTTTTTGGATTATTTTTTTTTGAATTAATTTAACCTTTTCGATATTTGTCATTTCAAACAACACTAAAATTAGATTATTTTATACTAATGTACTATGTCTATCTTGAATTATATGAAATATATTTTTTATCATGCATTAGACAGAATATAAATTTTATATTTCTATACACAGAACATCACGGTTAACTTATGTTACACCCAAAACTAACTTTCCTCGATGGCATGTGCAACATCCTAGAATGAGTGTTAAAAAACAAAAATTGATTATTAAAATATTATTATTTAATATTATATAAAATCTCCATTAAATTTAATATTTCATTATTAACTATCATATTAATATATATAGTTTAATTCATTATATTAAAAAATAATATAGAAACTAAATGAATATAAAGGGACCAATTTTATAAAAGTCTATTTTTTTGAAAAAAGAACATTTATATTAATAAATTAATTTTATTACTAATAGTTAATTATGTTAATTAAATTAATATGTTATATATTTAAACAATATTTTTTAACCATCCAATAGATTTGATATATATAAGATAAGAACAAACCAATTTTATGCTTATAACCCTATATTTTAATAAAGGTAGTTTTACAACATTTAAATAGGTAACCCATTTTAAAAATATTTTTTGGAAATATTATAAATTATATATATCACAATAAACATCATATATGAAATCAAATAATAAAAATTAGGTTATGAATTTTTTTTTTGTATTTTTCTGTAAGGATTCATTTTTTTATGAATAATTAAAATAATGAAATTTAATTCAAAAATTTATTCGTATCATTAATTTATAAGGATAAATTATATTTTAAATTAGTTTTAAATTTTAATTATATTATAGTTTTATAAGTGAAATCAATTTTCATCGTTGTAATCAATTTAGCTTTGAAATTGGGTGTAAAAACATAACAAATTGTTGACGTTTTTTCTCTAAAAACATATACTGTCAACTCATCAATGGGTTATTTTTAAATTACATTTTGACAATTTTTTTATTTTAATAAGAAAAAATTGATTTATTATTATAAATAATCATAATTTCTAATTTTTAATATGGTCAAAAAATTAATTTGACCAATAATATTAGTGAAAGTGATTACAACAGGTAAGAGAAAAATTAGGTTTACAAAGTACTAAACCTTAATTTCAAGTCCCAAAATGGCCTATACACTTATGCAACACCAATTTTATGGAAATTAATAGGCCACTAATCATAAATTATATATGTTTTTTAAATTTTTATGGATTGTTTAGAAAAAAACGTGGGGAGACAAAACGTTTTTTCAAAAATGTCACGTGTGTCCTTTCCCATCCCTGTAAAAGGCCACCACACCTCCCTCTTGTTCACAACTCTCAAAAAAATTTATTTATGCTAATATCTACCAAATAAAATTTAAAAAATCCCTCCCATACACTTATATTCCTCTATTTGTGAATAATTAAAGCCATGGAACCCTTAAAGCATAAACCAAAATGAGTTACCCGATTAAGAGGTAACGACATCTCTCATGATTCTTTATTTTATATTATATTTCCACCCCTAAACACTTTTTATTACATGATTTTATAACAACACCATTATATTAAATATAAATGGATATTTTATTTTGATAATTCATACACTTAAAAATACACACCCCACTGTCTAATGGGTAATATACATTTTTTTATGTGTACAATGACCTAGTATCTCCCAAAATAATGATAGTTAATTTTTCTTTAACGACTCTCATGGTGAAAATTTGGGTGTGAAATATATTTTTATGTTTCATAAATTATATTAATTATATATTTGAGCTTATCTAATTCTTTTAAAAGACATATATTTATAATTTCTTATTGGTGTGAAAATGATAATTTTTTCTGAGGAAGTGTGGACTACCACCCTCTCAACGAGATCTGATTCATTCACAAACTACATGATGTGTATTTTGGATGGGTTTATCGAACATATATTATATATATGATAAAATAATTATAAAATATATATATATATATACACACATATATATATATATACATATGTCATTTACCTCATTTCATTCAATACGACATCAAAAACGGAAACAATGTTCATGTGTACGTAAAACTTACTGTCTCCATGAATGGTGTATTCTATCTCATACATATATGTAATATATATTATTATACAACACATATACTGAATATAAATGATTTTTATATAATTTTTTAAATTATTAAAATCATTATATAATTATACGGACCAACGATTTATGAAATTAGGAGACATGAAAAGAACAAAGTAGATATTAACTGAAGTGAAAACATAACATTGAATTGCTAAAAAGAAGTTAATATGAAGTCAAAATAAAACTATAGAAGGTATTTTATATATTAATTTTACTCTATGGTAGATTTATAATTTAATTATATTTATTCAATGGGTGTTTCTTATAATTACAATGAGAGTCATGACACATGGTAAGGGGATTTTACCTCACTTTTTTTCCATGAGATACATGATTTATTCACCACCCATTCCTATTGTCTTGTTTGTATACTTAACATGGAGGTATTATATTATTGTTATACTTAAATTTCTAGGTATTTAATTATCTATTTTATAAAATTTATTTAATGGGGTTTATGATTCAAAAATTTCCAAATCAGTAATGTAATTTTGTCTCATGTTTCTTTCTTTATGACACATGCCATGTTATACACCAATATTTTTCAATGAGGTGTATATTATAATTTTAAAATTTTATATCATGAATATATTTTTATTAATGATGTTTTATGATTTATTTAGTTATATTTTCTTAAATGGGGGATTATGGTTAAAATTTAACATGTGGTAATAGTTTATTGAAATAATCTCATCGATTTTAAAGATTATTTATGTTTATGATTCCGTTGATAAAATATTATGATCCATATCTCAATAAAACTCCTGGATTTTCTACTTATCTAGTAATTAATTAAATTCTAATATATTGGTAACATTTTCCATTATTTTCTATAGAAGATTGTTAATAAAGTGTTTTTAAGAAAGCCAAAATTTACCCTCTTTCAGTCAGAAATACATATTCATTAAGAAGCATGTTTACTAATAATTATTTAAAAGAATATTATACTGGTATCTTATATTAATTAAAATATATTTTACCCCATTTTTTATTTTCCCAATTTTTTCAGAATAATATTATTGTCCAATGTGAATGATTCGTTTTCTCTATCCTTTTTCAGTGATAAGGAAATGTCCTTTTTACCTCCTGCGATATGTAAATATTTACCCATAATTAATTATTTGATGATTTTTTTTCTTTTTTAAAATGTTATTTTTTAAGAAAATGTTTTTAATATATTCATTCAATGAAAGGGTTTTCAAAAATTATTCATGCTTCTCTATAAATTTTCTATGGAAAAAGGCTTTCAAAATGTTATTAATATTTCCTTTAAAAGTTTTAATGTTCATTTTAATTAAAATTCTTATCAAAAGGATTTATATTTTAAGAATAAATTTTTAATGATTATGGATATTTTCATCATATATTATTTTTAAAATATCTTCAAAAATTATTTCTCATATAATATTACATTTTATAGTGTTACTCGTTTAATTATTAGGAAAGGATTCAATTCATCCATTCATATCCTTTCTCTGAATGGTTTATGATTTAAGGAATGATGTTTACAAAATATGATTCTAATTAATTGTATATATTTGTAGGTAACCTTCTCCTCTTCATGGTTTATGATTTGATGTGATGATTATGAAACCTATTTCATTTTCCATAGGTTCTGTTATGATTTCATGTTTATGAAGCCCATTTAATTTCATTGGTTATGAAATGATTATTTATGATTTTGGGGCACATGTATGTATAATTTCATTATTATATGGTTGGGACCTATATCTCCCTCCAATACAGTGGAAAATGATAATTTTTTTATGATATCAAAGGGTATAAAGGATGGAATCCCAAGGCCAAAACAATAGGGTACATGAGAATATATCCCAATCCCAAAATAAGTGGGTACATGGGGGACATCCCAGTCCTGAAACAATATGGTACACCAGAGGGCATCCCAATCTCAAAGTAGTTACATTGGTGATTAAACCAATATTAACATGTTATAAAAGCCTTATTAGGATTCCTTGAAAAGGGTTTTTATATTCTTAAGTGTATTCCAAAAATTACATGTCTTATTCTTATATTATTCTTTCATGGATTAGGATCTTCATGTCCTCATGATTCATGTCTTATGATCTGTATGTATTTATTCCATGATTCATTTTTATGATTTTTGATAGGTATGGAGTGATCTTATAATAATAATTATCATGTTATCATACCCTTATCTTCATGATATTCTTATGAATTATCTTATTTACCGTTATTGATCATTTATGATTAATCATTTCTTGTGATTCCCTTCCTCGGGTTTTGAAAAAAGGTTTTTAAGAAGAAATAATTATAGGAGATCATTTTGGAAAACGCTAAATATATTTAATTGAGTTATAATATTTTTCTTCAAGATTACAAAGCCTCTTAACTAATACGGTCATTGGTGTCTGTTTTTGTAATGTTTTTTATATTATATAGAAGTGATTTAATGTATATGTATGTAAAGACTGGGTCATTATATTGTGTATCATGTAAAAGGATTACTTAAACTTTGTAGTTTAGGATAAAGAAACCTTAGTGATAACCCTATGTACATATCTAGGGATAAGTCTAAGGATTCAGAAAATTGTAGGAAAATGTCCTAGATTTTTGGTTAAAGAAAGAGTGAGTGGTTTATTAGAAATAAATCATTATATGGATACTAAAGGTGGATGTGGATCTAGTATAGATGTACCTAGTTGTAGAAAACTCTAATAACATATTTTGGATCTGACTTAGGTAAATATGGAACATGAAAATGGGCATTATTGCACACCAGGTTTAAAACTCCTGGGGGATACTATTTACAAATGAAAAAACTCTTCATGAACTATAATAGAGGATTTAAATAGAACTTGGATACGAATTACATAAGAGAAAACTAAGTAGTCATAGTTTAATAATGGTTTCATAATACAAAGATCATATTAGTTGTTTTCATTATTATGTAAATCCTTAGTATGATAACAGTTTCTTACTATAAGAATTTGGTTTTAGTAAAGGGATGGATCCAGAAGGAACCATGTTAATGGTGATTGCAATGTAAAATGTAATTATTGTACTCTTGAGCAACCAAACACTATTGTAGAAGGAATGAAATGTTTCATTTCTATACTCACCTAAATATATCATGTTATCAACCATGATAGGCTCGGAAATGATACAATATGGGAACAATATTATTTCGAGTCCTTCATGAAGAAAAATCTACCTATTTTTAGTGGGTCTAATGATATTCCTGTTACTTAACTATGGATTAGTAAAACTAAAAAGTTGATTTTTCTCTTATGTTCAGAATATGAGATATTCATTCGAGATATTTATCTATTAAATGTTTAAGCAGATCATTGGTAGATACTAGTCAAGAATATGAGAGATCATGAAAAAATTGAATTACTAGATTAGGATGAGATCTAGAACTAATTTTTTAATAATAAATTTCCGTTAATTCATCATACATATATGGAATAGTAATTACAAGAGAATAAGTAGAAGGATGGTGAATTTGTTCATGCTTATGTAGAAAATTATACAAGGATTTAGTATTACTCATCAGGTATTATCATTCAACTAAAAAGAAAAATTAATCGATTCTTTGGTGTTCTGAAATATAGTCTTTGAATGGTCATGAATATAAGTGACTTTATCAACTATTTTTAAGTGGATATATGTGTTATAATGGTGGAAGTAGAGTTTGTATTTTTGTATCAAAATCCTAGTTTTGATAATAAAATGAAGGATGAGTTAAAATAAAAATACAAAAACCTTATTGAAAAGAAAATGAGACATCTATTATGCACAAATTGTAGGAAGAGATATGGAGGGAATTGTCTTATGGGGACTACTAGATGTTTTAATTTTCTATGGTAAGTTCATCAATAATTTGAATGTATAAGTTTTAGGTGTAACATCCCAGGTAATTAAAGAATAAATAATTTTCATATTTATTAATATTTAAGAATTAAATATGAATTTAATTAAAAGGGGTTGCTATGTTCGATAGCGTACCCGATACGCAACGATGAGTTTCTTTGAAACTTACGTAGCACACTAGTAATATAATAATATTATTTTAAATGTTAGTTAACAAGTAGCCGTTGTAATGGCAGGAATGAATAGAAATAAATAAATATGACTAGATATGTTTTTAGATGTTTTTACATTTACCCAATAAAAGATAAAGGCTTAAAATACGGAAAGAGTTCAATTTTAGGGCATATATACTCTAATTTTCACTAAAGGTTCACTTATCACCTTTTAATGGTGAAACGTCATTAAATATAGTTTTGATCACTCTTATACTTTATTTTGGACCAAATAAAACTCTTCTTTAGAATCAGGACATCAAAATTTACTTTGTGTAAATTTTTGGTACCTTTCTGATAAAGTTCATTTTTTTATGAATACTGTAAAATGTTGTATTTTAATTCAAAACCTCTTTTTAATCTAAATTATTTATATGATTAGATTATTATTTTAATTGGTTTCAAAGTGAAATTAGAATATATTTTTACCATTTTAGCCAATGGTGGTCATTGGAATCAATTTCACTTTAAAATTAGACTTAAACTGGTGTCAATCTTTTGATACTTATTGTTTTGTAAAAACACGCTATTTGCTCTGGCAGGGGGAATTAATTATTAAATTAATTAATGTGACCTATATGTTTTGAATTTTGTGAAATAGAATTCATTTTTGAATTAGTAATATCAAGAATATCTTAGGCTGAATTTTTGGTAATTTTCTGAAAAACTTCAATTTTAGATGAATAGTGAAACCACTAAGTGATAATCAAGCAAACTGATTATTCAGTTAAATTAAAGTTTACCACTAATGTGTATTGAATTTTAAAAATCCAACATACATGGTTTTCATTAAGAAGTAAAATGTGGTTCAATGAGATTAAAATAATTTTTTTTGGTGAATAGTAACTTATTAAGTTCTTAATCACGATTAGTGGTAATTAGGGTAGTTTAAGATATAAATAATACTTTAATAAAATGAAATGACCTAGACACATGTCCTAACCTCATTGGTTGTGTCATGGCCGACCATGAAATGCCATGGGTCAACCTGGGGACCCCATGGATCCACTTTTGTTGGGAAATGACATAAATTACTTTTTATTTAATGTTAAAGTGAAAATGACACAAACATAATATGTTTTACAAAGACAATTTTTAAGTGGGGTTATACAAGTAAATATTTTGATTATAAATAGTCATTGGAAAGCTAAAAAGATTTCCTATATCATAGTATTTTTTTTATAATTTTTAGACATTAAATAAATTAAATTATTTATGACATAATAATGATGCAGCGATGACATCATTAATGGATGATTTAAATAAAATGGAAAGATAATGTAAAATCTACAATCTACACATGCCCAAAACCAATTGTACGAGTGGATTTCGAACCCTTATCACCTTATCCACGAATTATATCAATGTGGGACCTTTTGAAACCGAAACACATTTTCAAATAATGTAATATTTCTTTACTTTCCAAAAGTGCCCCTCCTCTCCTCTTATAAAAGGCCCCCACCTCTACCTCATTTCACACACTCCTCAAGCCATTGGCTCGGCAAACCCCTTCCCAATTACTCTCTCCACATACCTCTTCTCATCCTAGAGGATTCACTTTGGGAAGAATCCTTTCAAAGGAAGCCTTTAGGCTCAACTCAAAAGGAGTTACACTTTTAAAGGTAATTCATTCTCTCTTGTTCATTTGTTTTATTTTGCTTCTCCAACCCTCTAAATTCTTTTTATTTACTTATTTTGTAACAACACCAGTATCTTCAATATACTAGGATGTTGTTATAAGATTTATTTGACCTACACTCTCACACAACTGCATCAAATGGTTAAAGAACATATGGTTTCCGTGGATGAGGAAATTCTGCCTCCCAAAACGATGATTGTTCAATACTCATTTGACACCTTCAAAGGTGGCCATTATGATGTCACTATTTTTATATATGATATATAATATGTTTATGGTTTCCTTAAGCTTCTGTTTTTTTCATTTTTGGCGTACCTTTATGGTTTCCATTATGGGTAAACACGATATCTTCATTTTAGGAAGTGCGGACTACCGCCCCCTAAAAGTGATGTGATTCGTTAATGCCATATGTGGGACGTGTAAAGGATGGATTTAAAGTTATTATATACGATGTTATACTGGAATTATAATATACCTCTATATAATTAATATTTCGTTCCATTAAAGTATGAGATAGATATGAAAGTAGCGTTCATGCGTACGTACGGCTTACCGTCTCCATGAACGGTGCATTTCATTTCTTATCCCCAAATGTAATGTACTATTTAAATTACATGTATATAATGTATATATATAATTAATGATATATCTAAATGATGAATATAATTCTGGAATTAAAATATACATACCTCTCATTTAGTTTTAATTCCACTAATATGACAAAGAAATGAAAGTAGCGCTCATGCGTACGTACGGCTTACCGTCTCCATGAACGGTGCATTTCATTTCTTACCTCTAAATGATTATGTAATATTATAAATAAATGTATATTCTGGATATATATGATATATATGATATCCAAAACATGAATTTCATTCTGGATATAAAGAACTTTTGACCACACGAACAACATGTAATTGTATGAAGTCAACCTTCGACTTAAGAACCAAATATTGACAAAACAAACATTATTAACTTCAATGGTTACATAATCTTTATAACATGGCAATAAGTGATATAAAAGGAATAATGAACTTTAAAAAGGTTCTTAATCAAGTATAAATTAACTCAAGTTTATTATTCAGGACGTTAAAGAACGATCGAGTCAAGTCAGAACCAAGGTATGGGACTTCGTCTCAATCTCCTTTCATTGAGGCATATTTTATTTTATACACAACTTTCTTTTATACGGTGTATAAACCACATTGACTTTTACGTTTATTCAAAATGAATCTTTTTTATACGAATCGTTTACTAAACGAAAAAAGGGAATGTTTTTGTACGTATGCGGCGACAACGACTTCTCCGCCGTCGTAACCGTTATTTGAGTTTCGGCTTCCCCTACAAGCCATACCTTCTTTTTTTAAAATAAAAAATAAATATCATGTTTTACTTTTCTTTTATTTTGGTATTGAAAATGGTTTTCATAATGTTTTTATATCAATGTGTTGTATTGATATCTTGTGATTGAAAGGTGGATATGTTATGTTTCCTTTATGCATGTTTTATGTGATATGATTATGTTATGGATCTTGGGCATTATTACGAAGACGGGTGGTTCCGTGATAAACTAAGGGCGGGTGAGCCCGTTATAGCTCTCCAATGCATTGGGTAACGCGATGGAGTGAAACGTTAAGGTTTCTCCGAAGATATTTTAGGGAATATACTGTGATGGGTATTCCAAACGTAACCAAGAGGGTTACTCCCTACGTAAGAATGTTATGAATGCCTCAAGTTACCTTTATGTCTTATGATTTATATGATTTATTCATGATTTTATGAGGTATGTTAAAGTGCCTATGTTTTATGGGTATAGTATGATTTCATTCTTATGTATATATGAACTCATGTTTCCTTCCCATGTTTTTATAACCCATACTGAGTTTTTATGCTCATCCCAAATTTTTGAAATGTTTTTCACAGGTCAAGGGAAAGGTACATGATAAGATGATAGGGTCAAGGATGTGTCAATAAGAATCCATGTTTTATTTCAAATGTGTTTCCATTGATTGGAATGAAGAATACTATCTTTATGTAACCACTTTGTTTATATGTGGATTGTAATGCAAGTTTTATGATCTAATTCTCTAAAACTCTAAACCTGAAAAGATCCTAAACGTGTAATCATATAATAACTCAAGATTAAGTAATGTTTAAGGCTGGGGCCTTATAGGTGGTATCAGAGGTCGGTTTAGATAACTTTAGGAGTTAGAAAAGTGTTAAATTATAATATAATTGAAATGATATAGCATTTACGGATTACCATGTTGCTTCGCCTAAGATATTTCGGTGTTCAGAATGGTTTTCCGCAGAGGAAACAAAGCAGCTATGTTGGGACGACCTCAGGAGGAAGACAACCTTCCAAATCAGCAACCTGAGATGGTCGGAATCGGAACTGAACAGTTTGTTGCAGTGATGGCACAGTTGACTCAGGCTATAAATGGTGGTGGTATCCATGCACGAGATCAGCCAGATCAACCGCAGAGGAACATGTCAGTGGTGGAACATTTCATGAGGCAACATCCACCATCATTCAGAGGATCATCTGACCCTGTGCTAGCTGAAGGGTGGATTAAAGCACTGGAGAAGATTTTTGATGTCATGGGGTGTTCAGACAATCAAAAGGTTATTCTTTCTATTTACCGTTTGGAGGGAGAAGCAGATCAGTGGTGGTCTATGGTTAAAAATATCAGGGACGCTGATGAGATTGATGCTCTTGACTGGGATGAATTCAAAGGTATGTTTCTTGAGAAGTGTTTTTTCTAAGGCTGTTCGACTTAGGATGGAAAAGCAATTCTTGGAATTGAGGCAAGAAGAAGACTCAGTGGCTGCCTATAAAGAAAGGTTCACTCGATTGTCAAGGTATGCTACAAATTTTATCCGAGACCTTGATAGTAAAATCAATCGTTTTTACTCAGGATTAAAGCCAAAATATCGAAGGGAATTAGCTTCTCGTGAGTTTAAAAGTTATGAAAAGCTTGTTCGATGTGCTGAGAAGGTGGAAATGGAGTTTTCCGATGACCAAGTTTTCTATAACAACCAGCAGAAGAAGAGACCGAGGTGGCAGGAGAAAGGTAAGAATTCTTCAAAAAAGTCTGATGGTAAGAGAACTAAGTTTCCAGTTTGTGATATATGTGGCAGAAGACATGCTGGGGAATGTATTCTGAATTCTGGAAAGTGCTACCGATGTGGTAAGATGGGACATAAGGCTCGTGATTGAACTGAAAAGGATCAAGGAGAAGGTAAGAACAAATTTGATTTACAGTTAGTGAAATGTTATAAGTGCAATGAAATGGGTCACTATGCAAACGAGTGTCCGACAAAGAGCTTGAGTGATGGGAAGCTGTTAGACTACAAGAAGAAAGGGGTGGTGAAATCCTTTGCAACTACTTCAGCAGATGTTGGGCCATCGAATGAAGTGGTGTCAGCTCCAGGGAGCTCAGTATTTTTCAAAGATTGACTTGAGGTCAGGGTACCATCAGTTGAAAGTAAAAGAAGCAGATGTTCCGAAGATTGTGTTCCGCACTATATATGTCCACTATGAATTTGTAGTAATGCCTTTTGGGCTAACCAATGCACCTGCTGTATTCATGGACTTAATGAATAAAATTTTCCATGAGTTCTTGGATAAGTTTGTGTTTGTGTTTTGAGGTTTGTGAAGAGGTTATGTGTGCCTTTTGATTCACAGTAGAAGAATGAGTTGTTTTTTCATCCTGGAAGTACTAAGATGTACAGAGGTCTGCGGGAGTATTACAGGTGGGATGAAATGAAAAGAGATATTGCTGATTTTACTGTGAAGTGTTTGACTTGTCAACAGGTTAAAGCAGAGTGGCAGTTACAGAAAGAGATGCTTCAGCCTTTACCAGTGCCAGAGTGTAAATGAGAGAATATATCCATGGACTTTGATGTTGGATTACCGAAGACATCTCGAGGTAATAATGCAATCTGGGTTATTGTTGATCGCTTGACCAAATCTGCTCATTTCCATGCTATACGAGATATTTTCTCTCTTGATCAACTTTCCCGTTTGTATCTTAAAGAGATAGTCAGGTTACATGGAGTTCTTCTCTCCATTGTATCGGATCGTGATCCCAGGTTTACTTCTAACTTTTGGAAAGGCCTTCAGAAGTCGTTGGATTCTGAATTAAATTTTAGTACAGCTTTTCATCCTCGATCAGATGGACAGTCAAGACGAACAATTCAGACCATGGAGGATATGCTATGAGCTTGTTCTATGGATTATCAGGGAAGTTGGGACCAACATATTTCTTTGGTTGAATTTTCATATAATAACAGTTTCCATTCCAGTATACAGATGGCACCATTTCAGGCATATATGGGAAGCGGTGTCGAACTCCAGCTTTCTGGGATGAAGTGGGTGAAAGGAAGTTGATGGTACCAGAATTGGTAGAAGAGATGGCAGAAAAAGTTCATCTGATTCAGAAACACATGAGAACAGCTCAGAGCAGGCAGAAGAGTTATGCAGATAACTGGAGGAAGGAACTATCTTTCGAGGTAGGTGATCATGTTTTTCTCAAGGTTTCTCCTTGGAAAAGCGTGATGAGATTTGGTAAGAAAGGAAAGTTGAGCCCAAGGTTTATTGGACCATACGAAATTCTGGAGAGAGTTGGATCAGTTGCATACCGAGTGGCTTTACCTCCGAGTTTATCTCAGGTACTCAATGTTTTTCACGTTTCGATGTTGAGAAAGTATATGCTAGATCCATCTCATGTTTTGAGTCCAGAGGTAGTTCAGCTGGAGGAGAACCTATCTTATGAGGAACAACCGGTCCAGATTATTGACCACAGGGAGCAAGTGTTATGGAATAAGGTGATTAAGCAGGTAAAGGTTTTGTGGAAAAACCACATGATTGAAGAGGCAACATGGGAATCTGAAAATTCTATGAGGGATAAATACCCCCACTTATTTTGATAAGTGAATAAAATTGCGAGGACGCAATTCCCAAAAGGGGGGAAGGATGTAACATCCCAGGTAATTAAAGAATAAATAATTTTCATATTTATTAATATTTAAGAATTAAATATGAATTTTAATTAAAAGGGGTTGCTATGTTCGATATCATACCCGATACGCAACGATGAGTTTCGTTGAAACTTACGTAGCACACTAGTAATATAATAATATTATTTTAAATGTTAGTTAACAAGTAGTCGTTGTACTGGCGGGAATGAATAGAAATAACTAAAATATTACTAGATATGTTTTTAGATGTTTTTACATTTACCCAATAAAAGATAAAGGCTTAAAATACGGAAAGAGTTCAATTTTAGGGCATATATACTCTAATTTTCACTAAAAGTTCACTTATCACCTTTTAATGGTGAACCATCATTAAATATAGTTTTGATCACTCTTATATTATATTTTGGACCAAATATAACTTATCTTTAGAATCGGGACATCAAAATTTACTTTGTGTAAATTTTTGGTACCTTTCTGATAAAGTTCATTTTTTTATGAATAGTGTAAAATGTTGTATTTTAATTCAAAACCTCTTTTAAATCTAAATTATTTATATGATTAGGTTATTATTTTAATTGGTTTTAAAGTGAAATTATAATATATTTTTACCATTTTATCCACTGGTGGTCATTGGAATCAATTTCACTTTGAAATTAGACTTAAACTGGTGTCAATCTTTTGATACTTATTGTTTTGTAAAAACACGCTATTTTCTCTGGCAGCGGGAATTAATTATTAAATTAATTAATGTTACCTATATGTTTTGAATTTTGTGAAATAGAATTCATTTTTGAATTCGGAATATCAAGTAATGCTTAGGGGGAAGTTTTGGTAATTTTCTGAAAAACTTCAATTTTTGATGAATAGTGAAACCACTAAGTGATAATCAAGCAAACTGATTTTTCAGTTAAATGAAAGTTTACCACTAATGTGTATTGAATTTTGAAAATCCGACATACATGGTTGTCATTAAGAAGTAAAATGTGGTTCAATGAGATTAAAATAATTTTTTTTGGTGAATAGTAACTTATTAATTTCTTAATCACGATTAGTGGTAATTAGGGTAGTTTAAGGTATAAATAATACATTAATAAAATTAAATGACCTAGACACATGTCCCAACCTCATTGGTTGTGTCATTTCCGACCATTACATGCCATGGGTCAACTTGGGGACCCCATGGATCCCCTTTTGTTGGGAAATGACATAAATTACTTTTTATTTAATGTTAAAGTGAAAATGACACAAACATAATATGTTTTACAAAAACAATTTTTAAGTGGGGTTATACAAGTCCAAATTTTGATTATAAATAGTCATTGGAAAGATAAAAAGATTTCATATATCATAGTATTTGTTTTATAATTTTTAGACATTAAATAAATTAAATTATTTATGACATAATAATGATGCAGCGATGACATCATTAATGGATGATTTAAATAAAATGGAAAGATAATGTAAAATCTACAACCTACACATGGCCAAAACCAATTGGATGAGTGGATTTCGAACCCTTATCACCGTATCCACGAATTATATCAATGTGGGACCTTTTTAAACCGAAACACATTTTCAAATAATGTAATATTTCTTTACTTTCCAAAAGTGCCCCTCCTCTTTTCTTATAAAAGGACCTCACCTATACCTCATTTCACACATTCCTCAAGCCATTGGCTCGACCAAACCCTGCCCAATTACTCTATCCACATACCTCTCCTCATCCTAGAGGATTCCCTTTGGGCATAATCCTTTCAAAGGAATCCTTTAGGCTCAACTCAAAAGGAGTCACACTTTTAAAGGTAATTCATTCTCTCTTGTTCATTTGTTTTATTTTGCTTCTCCAACCCTCTAAACTATTTTTATATACTTCTTTTGTAACAACACCAGTATCTTAAATATACTAGGATGTTGTTATAAGATTTATTTGAGCTACACTCTCACACAACTGCATCAAATGGTTAAAGAACATATGGTTTCCGTGGATGGCGAAATTCTGCCTCCCGAAACGATGATTGTTCAATACTCATTTAACACCTTCAAAGGTGGCCATTATGATGTCACTATTTTTATATATGATATATAATATGTTTATGGTTTCCTTAAGCTTCTGTTTTTTTCATTTTTGGCATACCTTTATGGTTTCCATTATGGGTAAACACGATATCTTCATTTTAGGAAGTGCGGACTACCACCCCTAAAAGTGATGTGATTCGTTAATGCCATATGTGGGACGTGTAAAGGATGGATTTAAATTTGTTATATATGATGTTATACTAGAATTATAATATACCTCTATATAATTATTATTTCTTTACATTAAAGTATGAGATAGAAATGAAATTAGCGTTCATGCGTACGTACGGCTTACCGTCTCCATGAACGGTACATTTCATTTCTTATCCCCAAATGTAATGTACTATTAAAATTGCATGTATATAATGTATATATATAATTAATGATATATATAAATGATGTATATAATTCTGGAATTAAAATATACATACCTCTCATTTAGTTTTAATTCCACTAATATGACAAAGAAATGAAAGTAGCGCTCATGCGTACGTACGGCTTACCGTCTCCATGAACGGTGCATTTCATTTCTTACCTCTAAATGATTATGTAATATTATAAATACATTTATATTCTGGATATATATGATATATATGATATCCAAATAATTAATTTCATTCTGGATATAAAGAACTTTTGACCACACGAACAACATGTAATTGTAAGAAGTCAACTTTCGACTTAAGAACCTAATATTGACAAAACAAACATTATTAACTTAAATGGTTACATAATGTTTATAACATGGAAATAAGTGATATAAAAGAAATAATGAACTTTAAAAAGGTTCTTAATCAAGTATAAATTAACTCAAGTTTATTATTCAGGACGTTAAAGAACGATCGAGTCAAGTCGGACCCAAGGTATTGGACTTCGTCTCAATCTCCTTTCATTGAGGCATATTTTATTTTATACACAACTTTCTTTTATACGGTGTATAAACCACATTGAATTTTACGTTTATTCAAAAGGAATATTTTTTATACGAATCGTTTACTAAACGACAAAAGGGAATGGTTTTGTACGTATGCGGCGACAACGAATTCTCCGCCGTCGTAACCGTTATTTGAGTTTCGGCTTCCCCTACAAGCCATACCTTCTTTTTTTAAAAGAAAAAATAAATACCGTGTTTTACATTTCTTTTATTTTGGTATTGAAAATGGTTTTCATAATGTTTTTATATCAATGTTTTGTATTGATATCTTGTGATTGAAAGGTGGATATGTTATGTTTCCTTTATGCATGTTTTATGTGATATGATTATGTTATGGTTCTTGGGCATTATTACGAAGACGGGTGGTTCCGTGATAAACTAAGGGCGGGTGAGCCCGTTATAGCTCTCCAATTCATTGGGTAACGCGAATGAGTGAAACGTTAAGGTTTATCCGAAGAGATTTTAGGGAATATACTGTGATGGGTATTCCAAACGTAACCAAGAGGGTTACTCCCTACGTAAGAATGTTATGAATGCCTCAAGTTACCTTTATGTCTTATGATTTCTATGATTTATTCATGATTTTATGAGGTATATTAAAGTGCCTATGTTTTATGGGTATATTATGATTTCATTCTTATGTATATATGAACTCATGTTTCCTTCCCATGTTTTTATAACCCATACTGAGTTTTTATGCTCATCCCACGTTTTTGAAATGTTTATCACAGGTCAAGGGAAAGTTACATGATAAGAAGATAGGGTCAAGGATGTGTCAAAAAGAATCCATGTTTTATTCCAAATGTGTTTCCATTGATGGGAATGAAGAATACTATCTTTATGTAACCACTTTGTTTATATGTGGATTGTAATGCAAGTTTTATGATCTAATTCTCTAAAACTCTAAACCTGAAAAGATCCTCAACGTGTAATCTTGTAATAACTCAAGATTAAGTAAGGTTTAAGGCTGGGGCCTTATATTAAGAGGAAGTTAGATAATTATTAATATAATTAGAAATTAGCACAGAATACACCTCACACTTTTTAGTGTTTCAATTGCATGGATTTTGGCCATTATTATAATAAACTTTGCAATCCAAGGAATATTGTGAAAAATAATCAACAAAATCCTTTGAAAAAAAGGGAAAATTTAAATCTTATATGAACAAAATAGATGAAGTGAACCATGATAATTAATAAATAATTATCATTCCATCATTAGTTGGGAATTGGATATTTTATTATATAGGAATATTCCCATTTATAGTATTATTATTCATGATTTGGTGATATTTTATGTGATTATCTTTTCCTACATGGATTATAGAATAATAAAATCACAATTTTTTCCTTTTGTACAGATATCAATCAATGATTCAAATGAGAATTTTTCTGGTTTAAGATAATATCTTATTTATGTAATAAAGGGTAACTTATATTTAGGATGGGTTATAAGGTTAACCATTTATGAAATGTGTAATTTAAACATTAAGGGAAGTATTTATGTTTTTAGAATGTATATAAAGCCTTAGATAAAAGGTTGTTAAATGATTAACCTTTTTTCAATGAAGTCCATCATATTTATCTTGGGAATTATATTGGTGTGGTTTTAGAGAAATACATCATGTATGAAATGTTACAAACAACCAAGTATAGCATGGCCACAAGTCTTGAACCGATGAACGAAAGATAATGAGTGTTTTCTGCCTAGCACTAGCCTAATAGATGTCTAGGTTAATGTATAATTATTTTTTATAAATAATTATTTATGATGAAACAACAATGTTACTTTTTATATTCAATGATTAACTTATTATACATAATTTAAGGATTTTTGGAGCTAAATAGTAAAAATTTTCATTCTTTCATAGGTCGTAAGATCTGATAAATGTGTATTTTTGTTCTTCGGGCATGAAAGTTAAATTTTGGACAAATAGTTCATAATGTAATGGATGAATTAGATATAGATAAAATAAAAACTATATAATAATTGTTTTATAAAAACATTACAAGTATGTATATTTCCTTACATAATTGGTCTATAAATGAATTACTGATAGATAGGTTAATGATGAATAATGTGCTTTCTTAATACCTTAAATTTTGTTAAAATTATTTACATTTAAATCATCAAAGGTTTACAAAATTTATTCCTTGAACCTTTCATTGATCATTCAATTATTTGTGATTGATGACCTCAAAAACTCCCTAATAAGTTTTACACTTTCCCTCTATGTCCACGTTTTCACTTTCTACCTATGTTTTCATATCTGGAACCCTAGTTATATATTACTATGGGTAACTACTATGTTTCCAACATTTCCTTTTTAAAGTATGTTTTAGGATCCATTTTTAATAAGTGGGTTTCTATGAAAGGAACATTGAAATTTTAATCCTTTGATAACAAATAATAATTTTTATGGAAAAATTAATTTTAACGGTGGTAGAATGTCATACTCTGTGATTTTGTAATTTTTTTAATTAGTTTAATTTTTTTGATATTTCTCATTTCATGAAAACTAAAAATAGTTCAATTTATATTAAAGCACAATGTCTGGATTGTGTTAGACACAAAAATAAGTTAAGTTTTCACTATAGGCCACATAAATTTCAGTTTTCTCTACATGGAACCTTGATGTTAACTTATGTTACATGAAACACTAACATTCATTGATGGCATGCGTAAAATGCAATACTGATTGTTTCTGAAAAATAATTCATTTTTAAAATATTATTATTTTATAGGATAAAACATGGAAATTAAATTAATGATTATATGATTAAATAACTTATTAATAAATATATATATATATATATATTATTTAATTAATTGGTCATGTAATAATTAGAAAATAATATAGAAACCAATTGAATATAAAGGGACTAATTTTATAAAAGTAGATTATTATGTGAAAAAAAGAAGTATATTAATAATTTAAATTAATTACTAATATTGAAATATATTAATCAAATTTATATTTTATATATTCATTAAAATATTTTATTATAATTATATAAGATATTTTATGGATATAAGATAAGAACAAACATAATTTTATTTTTAAAACCTATATTTTTATAAAGGTAGTTTTATCACCTCTTAATAGAGAACCCATTTTAAATCCAATATTTGGAAATTTTATAAATATAATACATCTAAATAAACATCATATTTCAAATATAAATATAAAAAATTATGTTAGAATGAATTTTTTTTGTATTTATCAGAATGGTTTCATTTTTTATGTATAGTTAAAAATATAGGATTTTAATTAAAAACTGATTTTACATATAAAATATTTATAAGGTTAAATTATATTTTAAATTGGTTTTTAATTTTAGTTAGATAATAATTTTATTAACTAATCAAATTTAGTTAATTTTAATCAATGTCACTTTGAAATTTGTTAAAAAAACCTAACAAACGTTTTAATGTTTTTACATTAAAAACACGCAATGTCATCCAATTAGGAATATAATTTTTAACTCAATTTATGCCACTTATATGATTATAATTTTGAAAAATACTTTCTATACATGGAAGAAGAATAATTTTTAATAAGTTAAAATTTGTTTAAGAAAAATAATAATTGTGAAATTGATTACAACAATTAAGAGGAAATTTATTTTAACAATGTACAGAATCATAAATTTAAGACACAAAATGACATAGAAACTTGACCAAAACCAATTATATGGCTATTATTCAGCCATGAAACTCCCATTATTGAGTATATTTTCATTTTTTTACCATATTAGGGAAAAACGTGGGTAAACCTAACTTTTTTAAAAAATTCCATTTTTGTCTTTTCATTTCCCTATAAATGGTCCCCACATCTATCTCTTATTCACATCCATCAAAAAACGTAGATTCAGAAAATATATACCCAATAAACTTCCCTAAATCCCTCCCTTCCTCCGAGAATCCTCCCCTTGGGCTGAAATTATTCCAAGGAAGCCTTTCAGCACCAGCCAAAAGGAGTTATCTGATTTAGAGATAATGACTTCTCTCAAGCTCCTTTATTTTATTTTCTTTCTCCACCCCCTACACTATACTTATATCAATATTTTATTAAAACAACATTATATTCAAATTATTAGGATATTTTTCATGTAAGGTTTCTACCTTCACTTACACACACCTCCATCTAATGTGTAACGAACTTACTGTTTCTGTGTACGATGAACTACCACCTCCCAAAATGATGATTGTTCATTTTTCCTTACCGCCCATCGAAGTGAACATTATGATGGGATATAAATTTATATATGTTATATATTTTATTTATTATTTGTTTAATATTATTTAATTCTTTTAAAATATGTATATTTAAAATTTTCATTTGGTGTAAATTTGATAATTTCATTTGAGGAAGTGTGGACTATCTCTCCCTCAAAGCGATGTGATTCTCTCCCACACTACATAGATGTATTAAGGATGGGTTTAGAAAATTTATATGATACATAATATATATTAATGAAATTGGAATTATTATATATATATATACTCACTTAATCCATTTACCTTCTTTCATTGAATACGACAAAAAAAACATAAACAATATTCATGTGTACTTACTGCTTACCATCTCCATGAACAATTTATTCCATTACATACATCTATATAATATAGATTTTTAAAATACAGATATAATTATTATAAATGGTATTTATATCAAGTTTTAAATTTTTTAAATAATGATATAATTATAATGACTTTATGTGTAACAAATTAAGACACATAAAAAGAACAAATTGGATATTACCTGAAGTGAAACCTTAACATAGAATTGTAAACTAGTGGGTAATATAAAGTCATAATAAATCCTTATAAGTCATTATATAGAATAATATTGTTATATTATAGAGTTATATTAAACATATATCTATTATAGAATAGGTTGGTATGAGTACGACGAGAGTCCAGACACAAGGTAATGTGATTTCATATCACTTTTTATTTTAGTGAGATACATGCTTTATTCAGGATCCATTCTTTTTGTGTGGTAGGTTTACATAACGTGGAAGTATTATATGATTATTGTAATTAAATTTATGGTTATTTACATATTCATTTGATGAAATTTATTTCATGTTTTTTATGATCCAAATCTTACCAAACCGGTAATGTAAAATTTTATCAAGTTCCCTTCTTAGAGACACATGACCCGTTAAGAACCTATATTATTCCTTGAGTTGTATATAAATACTTTGAAATTTAACATCATGAATATATTTATATTCATGATATTTTACTCTTACATTAATTATATTATATTAAATTGGGGATTATGGTTTAAAGTTACCAAGTGGTAGAGTATATTTAAATAATCTCATCAATTTTCAATATTGTTTTTGATTATGCATACATTGATGAAATATTATGATCCATATCTCATAAAAACTAAACAATTTTCTTATTCTCTCATTATTATTTATATCTTTATATATTGGTACCATTTTTCACTCCTTGGTACATAAGATAGTTAATAAACTTATTTTAAGAACGCCTGAAAATAACCTCTCTTTAGTCGGAAATCTATAATCATTAAATCCCATGTTTTCTAAAAATGGTTTCGAAGAATATTATATAAATATCATATTATAATTAATTTTTTTACCCATTTAGTCATTCACCAATTTTATCAATTTAATATTCTTGTTGGCTTCCATATGAGTCATTTGTCTAACCTTTTAACCATGGAAAATGAATATTCTTTTTACCTCATACGACACGTTTGGATTTACCTTCCATCAGTTATTAGAATAATTCTTTCGATGTTTAAAGGGTTAATTTTTAAGAATTGTTTTTAAAGAATACTTTCAAATAATGGTATTTCAAAAAAATTTCAAGATCCTCTAGAATTTTTCTAAGGAAATTGGTTTTAAAAATGTTTTCAATGCTTCCTTTAAATTTTTTCTTGTTTATTTTCATTAAAATTTTTTTTAAAAGGTGTTATGTTTTTCATATAACTTCATTAATGGAGAATGGATAGTTACCTTATAATGTTTTTTAAAAGATCTATAAAAATTATTTCTCATCTAAGATAACCTCTTTTGGTGTAACTCATGCCTTTCTATGAAAATAATTCAATGATTCCATTCATATTATTTATTTTAATGGTTTGTGTTTTATTGAATGATGTTTACAAATTATGTTTCTATTTAATGGTTTATATTTATATAATTCCAGCTTCATTTAACATTTTATGATTTTATGATATTATTAGGAATATTTTTCAATTTTTCAATGTTTAAGGTATTATTTGATGATTATGAAACACATTTCATTACATGGGTTATGATATGATTTTATATGATTTTTTGGCACATGTATGTATGATTTCATTATAATATGGGTGAGACCTATATCTCCCTCCAATGCATTGGGTAATGATAAAATTATTTATGAGATAAAAGGGTACATGGGAGGGAATCCCAATCCATAAATAAGATGGTATACATGAGGTCTTCCCATGCACTAACCAAGAGGGTGCATGGGAGGACATCCCAAGCTTGAAACAAGAGGGTACATGGGAGGGAATCCCAATACTAAAGTAGATACATGTTTGATTAACCCAAGACAAACATGTTATAAAGGCCTTAGTAGGCCACCTTAATATAGGGATTTTATATACTAATGTTTCTTCTACAAATTACAATACTTATTCTTATACCATGCTTTCATGATTTCATGTCTCATGTTATTTATTTCGTTGTGATTCGTTTCTTATCATCTAAAAGTATTTATTCCATGATTCATTTTTATGATTTTTTCTATGTGAGTTACAGTTTTATAATGATCCCGGTCATGTTATCATACCCTTATATTTATGATATTTTTATAAATTTAATTTATTTACCCCAATTTATCATTTGAAATCCCCCATTTCTTGTGTTTCCCTTACCCAGGTTATAAAGAATGGTTTCTAAATATATATACATAGGGGGAGATCTTTGAAGAAAACATTGAAGATATATCACTAAGTTAGAATATTTTTGTTCCATTTTTACAATTGCACTAAATTATTACGTATTTTGGGTATCTGTTTTTGTAATGTTGTATTAATTTCTCAAAAGTGATGTATTGTCTATGTACATTAAGGATGGGTTGCTATAGGGTCGCAGTCCACTGAACACGTGATCAAGATTTTTGTTTCTCACTTTATGAAAGAGTTGATTGATATATTTTTTGAAATTGACATAATAACATCCCATTATATATAATGAATTTATACAATAATTTCAACATCTTTGATGTTTATTTTAATGAGTTATAATAAAAAAATAAATTTAAAATACATGTTTAAGAACAATACCTCTTCTTCAAACAACCACTATAGGTTTATACCTAATGCCTTCTTAAAATGGTTTTCTGATAAAAAAATGTACTCTATGATTTATTTAGGGATGTATGGAAGGGACTTTTATTGATATTTTTAGAACCAAAAGTCCATTGTAGTGTGTATTGGATAAGATATGGTGTTCTCTTTTATAATTGAGGTGAGTGGAACAGTTGTAATTTTTAAATGTTTTAAAATAATGTCATGTCACTTTATTGAATAAAATGATACAAAATAGACCATTACCAAACCTTAGATGATATAAGGTAGAAATATATCCATAAAATGAAAAATATATAAATTTTAGGTTATTTTAACCTCTAATTTTTTTGTTTAACCCCTAAAAAATTATTTTAACCTTAACCGTTGTAACGTATTTTCATCGTGTTTACTAGTCATTTTGACCAAACATTAGGTTTAAGTTATTAAATAATATTAATTATTTGGATTCAAAACAGCGAATCCAATTTACCAAATTAAACATATATAAATATTAGAATTTAATTTAAAAATAAAACATCCATCACATTGAAAATGTGGTTTTCTAATGAAAATTTTTACTTAATTATAAATAGTTTATATAAAAAAATTAAACATAAAATTATTTCCAATGAAATAAATTGGATTAATAATATCATAATTGAACTAATTTTAATTTGAAAACCATTTTAAAACAAAATTTAACGTTATAAATTTTTTAAATGAAAAGAAACTTTTAATTAAAATTGTTATTTATACAATTCGTGTGAAAATAAATCTTTTAAAAAACTATAATGTGATGTATGTGTGAACATAAAATAGTGAGAAACAAAACTTTCGATCAACTATTTCATAAAGTGAGAAACAAAAACTAGATGAATTATTAACTAGATGCATTATTAACTCACACATATATTATTAGATGGAAATAAAATAATTTTATTAGATATATAATTTAAAATTTTCATTAAAATAATTCACAAATAGTTACTAATTTTTTTATTAATATAAAATTCACATTGTGAACATAAAATAGTGTTTTAAAAAATTATTTAAATTTCATATGATTTTTATTTTCGTTCCTAATCATTTTATTATGAGTGAATTTAGTTTATACTAGTTTAAGCAATGTAATTTTAATAATTTAGTTAGTCTTATTCATACCCATTAATTTAATGGATATTTTATAAATTTATACTATATTATAATTCATTTCGACGTAGTGTTGTATGTAACGCCATCTATTGAAGAAATTAATGTTATTTGAATAAATAATTATATAAAATATCAGGGTGTTATATTTTCCCACCATAAAAATAAATTTTCTCAACCAAATCAATTGATTACCAATGAATTTATTTTATACGGGTTAAAACAATATAATTTTTATAATTTAGTTAGTTTTATTGATACCCATCAATTTAGTGGATATTTTATAATTTTATTATAAATTTTAGTTTATTTCAACTCATTGTTGTATGTAACATAAGATATTGAGGTAATTAAATTAGTTTGAATAAACAACATTTCAAAAAATCTCAAGGTGTTATATTATACCCTCCTTAAAATAAGTGTTTCTCTATAAAATTCATTAATTTGATATAAATAATTGAGGATGTATTTTCTTCATCATGTCATTAGCTTTCTACATAGATTTATTAAATTTATGATTCCTCAAGAGAACTTTAACCAAATGAGTAGTCAGGTTCTATAACACCTTAACTATATGATCCAAGATTTATACAAGTTATTCTTACTTGGAATGATCAATGTCTATAAATATATTTTATGAGATTAGTATATTTAATGTATAACATATGAACTTCCTCAATAGTGATACGTGGAACATATTATGAACTTGAGAGAGGTTTGGTGAAAGTACCAAGTGATAAAATAAAATCCTTACTCAATCAAGAATATAATAGGGGCCAATATACATAGGGCTATGTTTTTAAATCATATAGAATCTCATAACCTTCATACATAGGGAAATTTATAGAAATAGATTCTCATAGACTTCAAAATCCATATCTAATTGATGATTATAATCATAACTTTTATTTTCAATTCTAAGATTCGATGATGTATTATTGAGTGGTTGTGAATTTATATTACATTTCCTCATCCATCTTAGGTCTCAATTCATTTTGTTCTCTAGCTCTACCTCATCATAACAGAGTTGTGGACTTCATTCTACAAAGGGATACATAAGGATCCATAAGAATTCTCGATTGAAAGATATTATTGTAAGTAAACTCGACTAAATGAAGGTGATGATCCCAAACACCTTTTAATTCTTTATAATAAGATCTCACGATATCCTATAGGGTTTGAATGATTCTCTTAGATTGACCATCTATCTAATGGGTATAATTAGTGTGAAAAATTAACATTCATTCTAAATACTACTAAATACTTTTCCATTAAATCAAGGTAAACCACTGATCCTGATTAGTTATTATAAAATGATGTACTCATGAAAACATCCAACTTCCTTAATGTATATTCCAAAATGATGATAAACATAGGAAACTACTATAACAGATACAAATTGTGCTGACATTGTAAGTAATTTGACTCTAACATAAAAGGAATTATGCCCTTCTGATTTTTTGGGGAGACTTTTAATACAATCTATGGTTATGCATTCCAATTTCAAATCTGGTATAGGTAATGGTTGTAGAATACCTTTAGAATTTTTTCTCTCACCCTTATGTTACTGATATAAAAAACATTGTGATGGATATTATACAATATCCTCTTTCATGTTTTCCCACAAGAAGTACACTTTTATATCATTATAAATCATCGTACTTCTAGAATGAATAGGGAATGATGAACTACTGGACTCATCCAAGAACTCATAATTCTAATCTAGTATTGATATGACACATTCACATCTCATGAAACTTATCATTTCATTACAATCAAGTTTGATATCATGAATATTTATTATCTTATTTTTTATCTCTATATCTTCATGATATGAAACTTTAATTTTCAATTAGATAGATCGTCGAATAGTCATTTGAGAATTAAATGATTTTACCCCTTCCTTCTATATTCCTAGAACCATCCTTTTCAAATAAAAAAATATTTGATCATTATTATCTTCATAATAGATAATCTTGTTTGATCCTTTCATCTACAGTCATCACACACCTTGTACATTTTCCTAGGTTGGTAATTTATTGAGAAATAATAATCTTTAATCAGCTCTAATCATATCCTCTAGTTTATATTCAGATATTTTTGAATAAATATATACATAAGGATTTTATTATCAGTATATATATCATATATTTATCTATAAAGATAATTCCTCCTTATATTTAATGAAAAAATTACCCTAATTAATACTAAATCATGATTTGTGTAATTCATCTCATGAAACATAAATTTTTTTAGTCATTATCTCTAATTATATCATTTTTCCTAAGAACTCATAATTTTATCTTATTTAATGAATCTATATAGATTAGAAACACCTATCCACTAAAGGATAGTGTTAGCATACGTGCACTAACTTGAATTCTCTTCGTATCCTTGAAACATTCCTCAAATTCTTCTTTCAAAAGAATTTTGGATCCCTTTTGAGTTAACATATTGTTTAGATTTTTACAGTTATAATAATTTTTCCACAAAGTATAGAATATATCCATCCAAACAATGAAAAATATGTATATCAATCATTATGGTTGGGATGGGCTAATGTTTGATCACTTTTATATTTAAATAATCCATTAATACAGTATTTCATGTGATTATATCACCCATGAATGAATCTTTATGAAGCCTAAATTTACACTAGATGAATTTTTAATAAAACCACTCCTTCCTTAGGGTCTTAAACATAATTCTTGTATATTCTTAATGATATTTATTTCTATTTGAATATATAACAATATCATCTATAAAGAATATAAAAATATAATCAATATAATCTATAAGGTCACTATTCATTATTTCGATGAATATTTTAGGATCATCGGTAAGTCAAAATGGAATTGATATTAATTTATAATTATTATACCATTTATGTAAATATATCATTGTTATATCCTCCTTCATGATCATTAACTGATGATACCCAGATAGATGATCAATTTTGGATATATAAATATCTCCTTGATGTTGATCAAGAAAATAATCGATACAAGTTATAGGATAATTGTTCTTAATAGTTATCTTATTATGTTCTTCATAATCAATGAAAAGACCCATTAACCAATCTTAATTATTAACAAAAAAACAGATAAACCCCATGGGGAAGCACTATGATGATTGAATCCCTTTTCTAAATTCTCTTATTGTTTCTTCTTCAATTCCTATGACACGATTATGGTTATTATTATAAGTTCCTTAAAATAGGCATTTCAGCAGGTATGGTTTCTATTAAAAACTAAACTTCACGATTTGGGGGAAGACTTGGCTAGTCCTTTTGAAACACATCAGCGTAATCCCAAACAATAAGAATATTTTATGTATTTATTTTCTCCCTAAATATTTTAGATAAATATCACTCATTAATATATATCAAAACCCATATGATGTACAAAATTTTTATTGGGTTTTTAGGTTATGCCTCATGCTAATAGATAAATTAAGGATGATTCAAAATATCAAATATAACTATCCATCCTTAAAAATTTATATTTGACTTATACTTCATGTGTCAATCTATACCCAAAAGCACATCATATTTGACTATAGAAAGATAAAAATTATTTGTATGAAAAACCATCCCATAAAATTATATCATAGAGGAGTTATAAACATGACATGCAGTCATCCTACCATTGAGATTTTTTACTGCCAACTTAATATATAATCTTTGATGTGGTGATACGATACTCATAGAAAACAATTCAGATATAAAAGAGTGGGTGGAATGATAATCAATAAAAAAAATTAAATCATGGTGTGGATGATAAGTGTACCTTTCACCACATATTTAGTAACTTCCACTTTAGTTGTAGAAATTGTATAAGCTTGACATTCATCAATTTGGACTCTTTTATGGAATGTTTCTGTGACATTTGTGGATTTTTTTGGAATAGTGCCCCATCAACTTATTGTTAACACACTTTAAATTGATAGATTTTAATGTACCATTGTATTCATGATCATTATAGACTTTTCCCCCACACATGAAATGAAATCCTTTTCTTTTTAATAATATACCAAGGTGTTTCCATCCACAAGTATCACATGCTGAAAAATTACTTTTTTATTCTTCCCCAAATATATGTTTTTCATTATTTTCATCTTCTTCACCTTCATTCCGTTGAAGTCATAAGACTTTGAGAATTATTTATCCATCATTATAGAACATTATAGTGTATCCACATATGATAATAATGTTTCAGAGACTTCTGTCTATTTAATGATAGGCTTAATCCCATCTATGAAATGGTCAATATTTTTTATTTGGATTACATCTATTATTTGTAATATACCATTCCAAAATTAAATATTTAACTTCATTCATAGAAACATTTTCCTCTTCCTTTTGTCTTAGTCTCATGAATTATCTCTCCATTTATTATCATTGTTCTCAAGGAAAATATTTTTCCAAGAAAATTCCATAAAATACTTCTATTAAATTATCACTATTTACTCATAATACATGGTACATAAAATAAATGTCCACTAATTATCTATATCTCATAAGATACAATATTATTCCATGAAAACCATATCCCTTTTATTTATTCCTAAATTGATAAATATCTACTTTGAGGGACTTATCTGTTGCTCAACTACAAATGTATTTGAAGTCACATTGAATGATAGAGGTTTTTAATGAATGAAATGGTATGACATTGTTACACCATGTTGTGGGTTAGAAGGATGATCCACATTAACAATGTTATTTATCATAACCTGAGAAGTTTCTCTAATATGTTATAATTTATTCATCTAAAATTGCATAACAATCTCAAAATTCATTATCATTACCAAGAAGGAAATCCCTACACGGATTATGTGCATTGATATGGTTTTCATTACAAATACTAGGTTCCATTTTTAAACAATTTAATAAAATATATTAAATCGCAACATTATGAATCATAATGTATAATTTGAAAACTATTGAAACACTAAAAATAAATAAAACAAAATTATTCATATATAACAACAGAATCATAAAATTGGGTTATTTGGGAATGTTTTAAAATAATTAAAAAATTTCAAATATTTCATAATGATTTGTAATGAAAATGTTAATTAAACCAACCATATATCTCTGGAGTGTCAAACCAGGTTTGTAGAAAGGGCGTTCTCAAAATGCACTTGAATAATGGCTTCTATATACTGAAACCAATAATTTTTTGGTTAATTTCATCTGGATAAATCTATTCCAAAACCATTTCACTTGCATTATATGTATTGGAATTTATTTCTAGGAAGAACAAATAATCTCCACTATAACTATACTTTATCATGTTACCCTATACTTATACTTATCCTCAATGTAAGGAAAGGGGTATTTTTCTCTTATCTATGTTTTTCTAAATCAATTTACAAGGTTTCTAATAAAATTTCTCTAATACCAAGTATAAATAACCTAACCTTGTATAATATATTCAGTAGTTACATTATTGCATTAATACTAGATACAATTGATCATATCCAAAAGGGCTAAATAGTTTAGTATTCTTGGAAAAAAAATATCCATAATTAGATCACATATTACATTTTAAAAAATAAAAAATTGTTTTTTATTTAAGAATAACATTATTAATTTAGTATATCCATATATATCAATCACAATCCACTTCCCAGAATCTTGGGTATAGGAAACATAAGAAAGGGGTTAGCACAATGGCTATATATGGGTATGTATACATCAGAATCTAGAAAGGCATGAAAAATATTGAAATAATTAATAACAACAAAATAATTTCATAAACATTATTTCATGAGCTAGAAACATATTCATGGATATCATAAATTTTCAAATAATCACAAGGACAGTATTAACTAATTTTATAATGATGGAATGCATAATTTTGGACATCTGAATCTTACTATTAAGGAATCATGCTATTAAATATTATATAAATGTTTAAGGCCGCGGCCAAATACCCAATCTACTTTTCTCAAGATACCTACCAACGCATAAAGGGGAAATTTAATTTTGTTCCACACCCATCACTTAATAAGTAAAATTCATTCATAATATGAATAAATAATACAACTTAATCCGGATGCCTTAAAAATCATTAACTACCAAAATTATAAGAACTGGAATGCAGAAAACCAATTATTCCCATATTGAAAATAAACATAAATAATTAATAAAAAAATTTGGTATGGTATCATTAGAGTATATCCTCAAAATAATATTAAATTGATGATGTTCACATAGATGAAAATAATTAAAAATATCATTAGGAAATTTCTTGATGAAAATACTGTTTTCACTTTGACATCACATATTTAGAGTATAAAATATTTCCCAAGTATTATATAAAACATTTTATTTGAAAGGAACCTTGTAAATATTTAAATAAATCCCCAAATAAATTATTATTTATTATGGTTATAAATGTTTTCCATGTTTTATAAGTAAAAAACATTTCTTTCACACTTTTGTAAAATAGTCAAAAAGTACCTCATTAAAAAAATGAAAAGAGGATTCCTTTTAAAAAATTAAAATAAAAATTGAAAAATGGGTAATGTTTTTTAAATAAATCATTATATAATTTTCAAAAACATTATTTTATAAATTTTAAGGAAAAAAGTGGATGTGGGGGAAAAATATTCTTGACCAAGTAGAAAAACAAAATTAGATTACCTTAAATATTATTTCGGTATCGTGAGTACCTAAAGATATATAAATGAATTTATAACATGTAATTTATATAAATAACCATATTATAATAAAATATATTTTTTAATGATGTAAATATCAAATAATTTCCTCATTGGAGACTTAAATATAAACAATCATGAATAATGATGAGATTGTGAAATAAACTCTTACCTCAGGTTCGACATGCTTTATATGTGCCCATGATTTATATTTTATAAATATATATTTATTGTAAATATATTATATAACCCTTATCATATATATCATATGATATATGATTTATTTATAACCTTTTATCACCCATTTATTAACAATTCTTTATTAAAATCACCATTCTAGGTAATAACTATTTTGTTTTTAATGTATGCTTTGGTTCTATAGTTTCAGTAATTATACTTTGATCATGATTAAATAATATCTATAATGTTAATAAATATGTAAATATAATATATATTTTTTATATACTTATTTATAGTAATCCCAAAAAATTCAGATATTGAAAAATAAATTACACAATTCGTAGAGACGGTAGGCCATTCGTAGGCTAGAACACTGATTCCATTTTTTGAAATATGGAGAAAATAAAGTTAAATAGTAATTAAAAATTATAGAATCATTATTATATTCATGAAATATATCTTTAATACCATTAATTTAAAAATAAAATGAAAAATGCATCACATCGCTTTGGGGATCTGGTATTCTATATGTACCCATGAGCAGAGTTATCATTTTCCGGATTGGAAGGTAAAAAATTAGATGTGATATTATATTTAATGTTTTATAATTATGTAATAAATATATTATATAAACTATAAATCTATAATTATATCCATCTATTAGAGTAAATGATTGAAAATGAATTACATCAGTTTCTGATGCGATAGTCTGTCACACACATAATCGATGATTTTATTTGCCATTTGGTATTAGAGGAGATGGATATAGGTTATAAAATTAACATAATAATATATTATTATTTTTAATAAAATTTATTTATAATTTTATTATAGTTGATGAATATTTTAGGGAGCTATAAGAATAAATAAAATGAAAATTCATGGTTATGAACTATAACTCTTCTTTAGAAAACCTTTTTAGGTATATACATAAATCATTAATTGGATGGTTTTCTGATAAAAAAGTGGATACATCTCATGATTAGCTATATATATAAATATTTAGTTTCGTATTTTCAAAAAAAAATTCTCCTGAAGTGTTTATAGGAAAGGAAAGGGGTGCCCTTATTTAATTAAGGTGAGTGGTGCACTTATTATTTTTCAATGTTTTAAAAAATATCATATAATTGTTTTTGGAGAAAAGTCTCAAAAATAGACCATTAGTAAACTTTATATTATAACATTTCTAAATATCTCAATAAAATAATAATTAAAAAAAATTAGGCCATTTTAACCCTCGGGAAAACCTGTTTTATCCATAACTGCTATAAGAGATTTTTATTATTTTTATTATTCATTATGACTGATTCTTAAGTAAAATTTATCAAATAATATTAATAATGATATAAAAAATATGAAATATATTTTATCAAGTTTAATTCATGGAAATTGCTAAATTAATTTAAAATTAATCCCACAATCACGATGAAAAAGTTGTTTTCTAAAGAATTAATTTTCATAAGTATAAAATAATTTTGTATAAAGATTAAACATAAAATTAATCACTATTATCAAAATTAGAGTAATTATAATATTATTGAACTAATTTTACTTTTAGAACTATCTTAATACAAAATATATCTTTTAAAATTATTTTAACAATAATAATTTTTTAATAAAAAATAGTAATTTTCATTGTTCATCAAAAAATTTAATCATTTTTGAAATTGATAAAATATTCCTTATTAGATAATTTTTAAATATTTATTTCTAAAATTAATTAATTTACTAAAATATATTCTCTAAAAATAGACTAAAATAAATTTTAATATTATTTATCAAAACGATACGAAGACACTTTTTAGAAAAATACATTTTTAATTATAAAACTAGATTTATTCTTATTCCATGTGTAGGAAAAATATAAAATGGAAGTAAAAAATTTACTAAAAAAATAATATATTAAATTCATTAAAATAATTCACTAATAGTGGCTAATTTAGTTTATTATGGTAAAAAATAAATTTTGTACATAAAAATAGTTTTTCAGAAAAATATTTCTTTTATTTTCAAATGATTTTTATTTGTATTAATAATAAATTTATATCAAATGAATTAATTTTATACATGTATAAACCATATTGTTTTAATAATTTAGTTATTACTATTTATACTAACCAATTTAACGGTGAGGTTTTAAGATTATACTATATTATGATTCATTTAGACTCAGTGTTGCATGAAACAAAAGCTTTTGTAGAAATTAAATTCATTTAAAAAATATATTTCATAAAATATCATGGTTTTACATACCTCATCCACTTATAGTATCCACATATTTATTCCGTTTCTAGGAAACCATACACTCTTTACTTTAACATAATATAAGGGTGTTTTCATATACATAGACTTATACCTAGGTTTTTTATTACTGTTTTGTCATCCTAATATCAAAAAAAACTAAACATTGATCCAATAACAACTATAGAAACCCAAGTCTTGTGAAAATTTGTTGAATTATTTATAACATAATATTTTATATAATACAACACATGAAGCAAGAGTTATAGTATCTTTGAGAGATTGGATAGAAGAAACATTAACTTTAAAAGATACTATAATATATTTTTTGAATAAGTATAATATGATTTTGAATCCTATTGATATTATATTACTATATAGTGTACCCTATAGAAATATATAATGGAAAAATATTTGATATAAAACACATTAAGATAATAATTAGAGTAAAATATGATGGTTAAGTAATATGTGGAGTCAATAGTCATGTCATTATATCATAACTAAAATAATCATAAGCATGAGATCATGAAATAATGGAAATACATTAATATGACCATGGAATTAAAAACTTGTTTAAACAATATGAATCATGAAATTATTAGCATATGCAAAGTCTCATTACCAAGACATCATTACATTGTGTTCTAGGCTAACTGTTTATTCTTCATACATGTTATAAAATGAAAAGAAAACATTACCCAATGGATTAAGAGGATATATAATTTAAATATCACCCCTAACAACATAATGTGTACAATAATATATGTTTAACGTATGTAAATCATACATAAAGAAAAATAATAACAAATTAAAATGAAAATAAAATTAGTTACATATTCTTGTCTTAGTTTATATTAAATCGATGTATTGTAGAGATTCACAGAAGAATAAATAATTAATTATTTTTGTATGTTCGTATTTGGATCAGTAATCTTAGTTCATAAATATTAATTTAAAAATATAATAATTCATAAGAAATATTTGGATAACTATGTCTAGAAATGAACCTCAATAGTAGTGTTTTATGAATGGGTTAAAGAATATTTAATGAATGTAAGAACGTTGTGTTTTCCTTTAGTAAAGAAAAAAACCAGAATTGTTTTACATAAAATAATGATTTTTTTTGTGCTAATAGAAGATTGAAAAATTATATAGTGATAAGTGATTTAAAATAATAAATACTTGAGTTCCCTTTTTATTTTGATTTATTAAAACAAGAAATTGATAATATATCATAAAAAGATTATTTCACCTTAGATAATAAATGAAATTTAAATTAGGTATATATGTGAGGAACATATATATAGAAGATATAACAAATACATGATAATTATATAGAGAGAAAATAATTTTTTTAGAGAAAATCATAAACCAAAATAAGTGATTGTGGTTTGAAATTTCCATTACCTTTGGTCCCAACTCACTTGGTAAGTGTTCATAACATTCTGAATAATCAAATCAAGTTTATTGAATATTTTATTAAGAAAAAAATTCTTCTATATTTAATTTTTTATGGTTTATTTATCATTATATTTCCTTCCTTTATTACATAGTTTATTTTTCACACCAGACATTTGACGTTGTTTGGTCAGCTTCTCAAAAACATCATTTGTATTTTGATCATTGTTAATGGAATTAATTATATTGTTCCATAACCTCCAAAATTTTAGAGTTATATATTTTTATAGATCTAGTAGCAGAAAATTTATAATGTTTTATGGGTTGTATAAAATATATTCAAACTAATAATGGCATCTCAATATTCTTTTTTGGATAGTTTAAATTACTATAGTCGTTATTCATTATCATCATTAATACAAAACATAATTTCTCATTCTAGAATATTATTAATGTTATAAAAATTTCATTTATTTATTTAATATATTTTTAAATCCACCCATGTAATTATGTAATGGATAATGAAAAATATTATCCATGGAGGCGGTGAACCGGGCATAATATGGATGGTGATTTCATTTTAGAATTAAATAGAGGGAGAGAGTATGATAATTGATATTACATTGATATAATAATATTTAATTATACATATGATATTGTTTTTATTATATCAATATTAATTTAAGAGATTTATAGTATTTATAAAATGAAACATAAATGATCTCGGTTAATATAATTACCAACCCCTTTGATATCCTTCTTTAGATCACACCTTAAGACTTCTCTGATTGATCTTTTGGTGGGAATACAACCTCTAAGATACAAAAAAGAGTTTTGGAAAGATATTTGTGTAGATATTGGGTGATTTAAGGGGATAATAATGTGTTAATAATGGTTAGAATATATTCAATCATAAAATGTTTATAATAATCCACCGAAAGATGTTGTTCTAGAATCACTTGGAGTAATCTAGTTCTTTAAATAAATATCCCAAATTAATTTTTAATAATGTGGTAAAAAAAAATTCACTCAAATCACTACACTATGTTTAATAATATCACTTTATCCATATTCACTCCAACATATATAACATTGACGAGATATAAATAAAATGAAATAAACTAAAAGAAGACATTGATTTTATGTGGTTTGGACTGATAGTCCTACATCCATGGGAGAAACATTATATTATTTAATTTCTAGAGAAGAAATATTACAGCATAGTAACTAATGTGTCACTTTTATTTATCAATAAAGTAATTACAATTATTTTCAACATTCATTTCAATCATATATGCTCCCACCCCTGCTTATATATTGATACATCTGGTCATCTAGTTGTACCAACCAATTAATAGTGTAGGATTTCATCTATTCCATTGTTATAAAAAAAATCTTCTATATAAATATTCAGAGTGACAACCCCTCCAAATAAACCAGTATACACAATAAACTATACAACTTATCTTCCAAAATTACAAGATAAAAACTAATGTAACAATGTCACCTCAACCTAAGAACAATTTAAATAATACCCTTCTAAAACATATTCCACCTAGAAACCCCATTTTAGAACTATAAAGGAATCTTTTGTCGCAAGCATAACTTCAAAAAACGAATGTACTTCTAGAAAAAATATTTCTTATCATCTCATTCTAATCAACTAAAATTGGATTCCCATTCTCAATACTCTCTCACTTGAATACCTCTTTGTAGAAAACCTCAACATCGCCATTAACTTCATATTTGTATAATTTTCCTCCATATTTTTCTTTTCACCATAGTCTTACTAAGGATTTATGTTTCATTTTTACTTTCTAACATAAAATATTGGTAATCATATATAATAATTTTTTTTTCTAGATACCTTATATAACTTTAACTCACAATGTCCCAAAATCATTCATATATGGTGGTATTTTTGATTAATGTGTTTAGTTATTGAATAAAACATAGGATTCTTATCCAAATTAATTTCACTCTATGTATAATATTTTATAAATAATTCCTTACTATAACCAATTTCTTAATCTAAATGTCCTAACAATACCATTTCATATCTTACATTTGTTATATCTACATACTCAGATTATATTGTAAAAAGTGATATAACATGTAAATCCAACTAACTGTGATTCCTCCAAAAGAGTAAACATATCTGGTTATCCTATTACTAAAATTAGTATCACCCCCAAATTATAAATCATGAATACTAAGTAATGGATAATATTTTATAAAATAAATAGTTTTTCCTTTACTTCCCTTAATATACCAAATATTACACTTTACTACTTCCTAATTAATCTTTCTGATATTTTCCATAATCCAAATAACCAGTCCCATTTTATGATAAATATCTAATCATATTCACAGAATAACATACAACAAACATTCAAATATTGAGGCATAAGGATCTTTCATCCTGTACTTCTTTTCTTGTTCAATTAATGGTGCTTGATTCATTGAATGTTTTAAGTGACCGGTAAGAGGAGTTGAAACTGGATTACATATACTCATTAATAATATTTCAGTGATCTTATATATGTAACCTTTTTGTGGTAAAAACAAGTCTTCATATTTTCATGTCTTGTTCAATCCTATTTCCCAAGATCTTCATAGAATCACTAAGATATTTTTTTTCATACATTCTAAACAAGTCCTAATTTAACATTCAAATAATCCAAATATTCATACCTAGCAACAAAATATCATCCAAGTACAAAATTAATATTATAATTAAATTTCAGATGAAATATTTTTAATAATAAATTTTATTTGAAACACTCTTTAATAATCATATTTCTTCCATAAAGAAAAAACATTCTATTTCAACACCATGGTTCTTGTTTCAAAAAATAGAGAATTAATCTTATTTTTCACACCAATAGCTGATTTTGATTATCCATTAAATAAAGAAGTTTATTTATATAAATTTATTACTCATAATACGAATTAAAAAATATCAAAATCACATCCATTTATTCAATGTAAAAATTAACAAAAGCTACCAAAAGTAAAATAGTTTATAAAGTTGTATGTTTTATAATCTAAAAGAATATATCAGATAAGCGTCGTCCCTATTTTTGTAGAAATCATTTCATATCCAACCAATATTTAAAATTATTGTCCCATGCACTTCTTCAATAAATAAAAAAACCACTTGTTCTCATGTTATTTCTTCCCCAATGGTAATTCCAATAGCCTTCAGGTGTTCTTCTGTTGTTGTGAATCCAACTCTTCATATATTACTAACTCCCACTTTCCATAATGTCCAATAGTTTCCACTTATAATGGAAACTCTGGTTATCCTATTTCCATTAGTTTTATAAATCATATAAGCTCCATACTTTTGCATCTATCATCTGGCTTTTGAAGCACTTCACACATTATCCTATGATTCAGATTCTTAAGGAACAATAAATTTTTGATCTTCTTCTTTCAGAACACCTCCTTATAGAACTTTCCCTTTTGTAACTCTTGAGTAATATTACCATGTTCCTAATATTACATATATATATATCTTACACTGGTTTTATTTCCCCACATCTTTGACATTCATTAAAACATCCTTCTAAATTTTGTGTTCTTCTATTTGATTCAAGGATATCTCAACAATTCAGAACATCTGATCCTCAAGATCCACCGATCATATCAACATGAAATTAAGTTGAATTTTTATCTTCAAATTCCTTCCCGTTTATGTTTTTTTCTTTTCTCGTGATCTAATCTTAAAGAGATCAATTTATCATCTAAAAACATTCTTCTATTCATTATTCAAAATCCAAAAATCAATTTCATTATCGCCTTAACCTAAAATTAAACATGATTGATTCTACTTCTAAATTATCTCAATCATTATCATCAGCATGAATATAGGATAAAATTTAGAAAACATTGAGGTAAGAAAGTTCAAATCATTACCTAACCGTTGTTTTCTAGTTCTTTTGATCCAATTGATTTTAAAGTACTTATATTACTTATTTATGTTGTTGTTCCCATTATTTTCTCCCAAAAATCCTTTATAATTATGCAATATATAAACACAATCCTACTTTGTTAAATAAATGATTGATTCATTATCTTTGTTGCACCATTTTGTTCAGGTTTTCCTAGAATAGTCTTCTCATGTCATATTACTCTCTTCTTACTATAATTCATAAAACTCCTCCTGATAAAATCACTACCATATTCTGATCTTATACATTTCACTCTACTTAGGGTTTTTATTTCAATTATATCAATACATTAAATAAATATTCCGAAAACCTAAATTTTATGTATTAGAAATTTAACCCAAAATTTTCTTGTGGAATCATTAATAATGGTAAAATGTACATATACTTTCGATAATAAGGTACTGGGGAAGATCCCAAAATATTTATATGATCTAATTCTACGTTCTTTGATTTTGGTGTCCATCTAGAAATGTTGATTGATGCATTTCACTACTTCCTAAGTATACAACTCCCACAACCTTCTAAATTCTAAATGATCTAGTTTTAGTATGCCTCTTTCTATTAGAATATTCATACTCTTCTCACTGAGATGAAAAATATGGTAATACTAATGTTTTTATCGTTTGGAATATAACATTATGTAGATTTTATATCCCATTTTCATTCCATTTAGTTGTATTGACCAATCTTTTACACCTTTTCATAATATAACAGAACCCAGAGTAATCTTTTATATTTCTAAAATGATCATTATAAAACATGTTTCACCCACCTAACATGCTAAAATAATGTTCTTACGAAATACTAGAACATGAAGAAATTCTTAAAAATAATAAAACACTGATTCTTCACTTGATCATTATCTCCTCTTTTTCCCACAATATCAAAAGCTTCACCATCCAATAAGATGTACTTTACAAAATTTTCCAAAATCATAATTTTCTAAACAAACTTTCTCTCATGATGAATGGAATGATGATCTATAATCTACAGTCCAATATTATAACTATGTAGAAACACCTCAGGTAGACTTACACTATTTTAAGACTCCACACTCATCTCTCTTTAAGATGTCCTTCTGGGAGGTTTCTTCGTATCAAGAAAATCTTTTTTGATCTGACCTCTCTTTCTGAAATGACAATAAACATGATCACTTTTAGACTACATACCTCTACTCATCTCCATTGATTTCATATATAACAAATTCTACTTCATCTAATGAGGTGAGAGTAATATGTCTTATAAATTTAATACATCAATATAATATGTTTTACTTTATTTTCATTATAGCTAATCATTGAGAATAAAGTTATGAACATCAAAAAACATGAGAACATTATTTCCACTCAAAATAATCATAGTTGTATCAATGGATCATCATGACTCTGGTAGGGATGATATCAAAAAAAAATTCCCATATATCATATGTGATTCTATCCTTCACATATTCTAACTTACATTCTATAAGGTCAACGTCATTAAAAAGATAAAATTTATATCTTCCTTATAATAAACTCATATTGAATAACCTCTGCATCAGGCACACATTTTTTCATGTTATAAGTTTCAACATATCTCTCAAGGATTAAATCAACAATATTATGGTTTTATACTCTTAAATATCTAAATCCAAATTCTGTACTAAGTAAATTCATACCAAAACAAGTTCTTTTCTATCTATTTTTTCTCATGCACAATTTTACTTACCATTGGATTGACACCCTTCAATGGATACGACAAATATTTTTGAACGAGATAATTATCTACTTTTTATATTCCAAAAAGTAAAATTTTATGCATAGAACTTATGGATAAAGAATTTTTCTTCATCAAAAACCACCCTTCCAAAAATCATAACTCCAAAACAAATTTAAAAATATATGGGAATGAAGTGTCACCTAAAATACAATGTAAACTATTGAGACTCTTAAGAACATTCTTGTGATAACAATTTTTCAGAATCTATTCATCAATATTTTCCTCGTGATAATAAATCGATAGTAATTGTTTCAAAATCACATAGTATAATATGATTCTAGAAAGAAAATATCCAAAATTAATGTTCTGGAATTTATTATAAATAATGTTCACTCTAAACACCACAATAAGTTGATGAACCTAACTTTATCAATTATCACTCCAAAAATCACTGTTCCAAGGATAATATATTAAATTAATGACATATATGAGGATGATTTTGAATATATGAGGAATCCCCTTACTGTACCTTTGAATTTATTGTCAATATATTGATTAAATATATTGACATTATAAATTGAAGAAGTATTTACATGAAATTAAAAATGGGAGATTTAATAGAACAAGTACTTGGTTGAATAATGAATGTTTTGTTCGTTTTCAGTATATTATAAATTTAATATATAAGGAAGACTTAAATGAGGATCAAATAATGATTGAAGAATTATATTTCATGCTTGATAAAGTATCCATGTAATTCCATTGGATTATTGAGGTTCTTCTATGGCATATAGAGGAGAAAATTGTGATTTTAATATCTTGATGAATTAAAAAGAAAAAAAATCAAGACCTAGTGTAATAATTGATTGATGTCTATGTAAACATAATTACTTTTTCCATGATAATAATTTGAAAAAATGGAGTAATTATGAAGACAATGAAAAATAATATTATTTTTGATGTTTTTTTTGAAAAAAATTGTTTTAAAAAATTTTAGTTGCTGGGATTTTTTTATAATTTTTATAACTCTACTGTGGGTTTTTAATAACAAAATTATCCACCAATAGTTATTCAAGGACCTAACTCAAAGAATATATGTAGGGCATGAGGGTATACCATATGGAAGGCATGATAACATGGCTAGACATAGTGGTGGGTGAGGATGCATAACTACCATAAGGATTGAATGGGTGAAGGTTCTTGGGAATAGGAAAGTATGATGGGTGAATAGAGTGTGAAGGATTTTTTGAGTACTGAATATTGGGATAGATCGAGTGGTTAGTGAAACTTGTTGTAATATTATGAAAAACAAGACTAAAAAGATATTTATGTGGAATCAAGTGATGTGGGATTCTATTATCCATTTAGAAATATACGGATAGAATTAGGTCAATTTGATCATCATGGATATAACACTTATCCAACCTCCACATCATCATTATCATATCATGAATTATGAACAACTTTAGTTCAATTGTCATCATGTCACACTAATATTGGTCTATCATGAGATTATATGAAGATTTTGAGATCATTGAAAGGTGGTTGTGTGATGATTTCACATCAGATATTCATGAATGAGTACCTAAATGTACATTAAATGTGATTTAGACATAGATTTTCATTTATAAAATTATGTGGACTATCCTAAAAGGAAAATCATGTGATCAGTACTGAATGATATTGAGGATTTTGTTATGAATGATGAAAAGAGTCACATGAATCCAGATGCCAAAAAAATAAATATCACATGATGACAAAAATATAAATAAACTCGTATTAAAATATTTGAAAATGTTATATCTTCATAATTCGAAGTTATATGATTTTTTGAGTTTTAAAATGATCTCGAACACTAACTAAAAATCAGAGGCTATAAAGATGTGCCCAGGTATATAAATATTGAATATCCACACTAAGAATTGGTTATTTCTACCATCAAATCTTTTGATAAGAGATAGATATAATTTATCATGAATATAATAATAGAATCCACTAAGTATCATATATGAAGAAAATAATTTTGTGTTCCTTATTCACATGAAGTGAATGAGGTGTTTAGTGTTGTGTATTGGGTGAAGTTGAGTCCACAATGCATAATCATTCATGAAGGTAAGGATAAATATCCCACACAATCACTTATAATAGGGATGGGAAGTTTGTGTGCCTTCATTGTTATATTAATATCATTGAGAACCCACATGTTTCTACCCTACAAGGAAGATGAAAAAGAATAGTGATAGCATGTATAAAATACTACAAGAAGTGTTGAGTTTCATGAACCATCTTTCATAACATCCTTAAATGGTACCCAAATCAATTATAACACATTTTTTAGGGTTTTTATAATCCCCATGGACTAGATACTCGCACCTAATCATCAATTACATTAAATAGGTAATTATTTATTCAAAAGAAATACTCATAAAGTCAAATTGGTGGATATAAATCAATTAACAGTCATTATTTAAAACACACCACAATAGGAAAGTACAGAAAGTAAACTAGTACATGTACCCGAAATTGATCATTAACCAAATATATCACATCAAACCATCAAATAATGTGTCATAACATCTCCATGTAACAATTTTATTATATGAAACACTGGTCACCATTATCTCTAAATCTCCTTGTAATCAATAACAATCCCCCCGTATAAGTGGTGTCTTTCCTTTTCCAAGTCATTTCATAATAAATTCTAAATATTCCCATAATTAAAAAGTAGGGTGTGAGAAATAAATCTCATTGGGATCATAAAAAGTGTTCCATATGTAATCTGTATCAAGTAAACCAAATATACATAATTTTAATTAAAAAATGGATTGTGAATATTTTCACAGTTCATGTTAAAACAAGGTTTTAAAAAAACTCAATGGCTAATATAAAATATATATGTAAGATAATATCCTTCAAAATAGGTAGATAGAAGTATATATTTTAAAATAGACATGAATAACCATTATGATAAAAATTGGAATTAATAATCATTCATATCAAACACTAGAATCTATTATTATTTTCAATCTCAGCATCATGGTAATAACATCTTAGGTTTGTTATTTAGTTCAGGTCAAATGGTTCCACACAATCTTAGTGAAATATTGTTCAAGGCGTTCACAAACTCCATATATCCTATTACTATGAAGGATAAGATAGAATTCAAAATTATAAAACCTCTACCCTTATGATAGTTTAGTCTCATTGTCATGATCAATCCATTACTGGATATCAGCTTACCTAGTGTATATATCCTCCCGCCTAACTACCCAGGCTCTCATGTACTTCATGGTAATAAATCATACTTTGTATAAGGACCCAGCATTAAACCTTACTTAATATTGAATTAAATGAATAATTCACATTGAGGATCTTTTCAGGTTTAGAGTTTTAGAGAATTAGGACATAACTATTAAATCTCAAAAGATTACAAAGTAGAAAATTCTACTAAGTTTAAATAAAATAAAAACTCTTAAAAAGTAACATGTCTAGTTCCATGTTTTAGATAGCATGGCATTCCATTGATCCCATCCTTAACCCAATTCCACATTAAGTCCTATGAAAAACATTTCAAAAAACTTGGGGTGAGCATAAATAGCTCAGTAAGGGATACACAAATAATGAAAACTGTTAGTTTATCAAAACAACAAGTAAACCTTGTATACTTTATCAAAGTAATAATTTTCACCTTTATAAAATAGTAAAAAAATCTTCAGTGAATAAAAGTCCATTACATACCCTTTTGTAACCAAAATATTACCATAAAACCCATATAAAGATCCCATAACATATAAAGGTATCTTGGAACATAAATATACTTAAGTGGAATAACCATATAGTCGAATTCCACACATATCTCTTAATGGAATAGCCATTCGTCCAACTTCATTTCATACATAATGGATTTCCATATGACCGACTTAGATTCCCAATGCATTGGAGGTTATAACGTAACCACCCGTCCTGGTATTCACGACACCACCCGTTATATGGTTCATCACGTAACCACCCGTCAAATGTCCATGTACCATTATAAAATCAGAAGACAAAAAATAAATATAATGGAAAGAAATCATTTCCACACTTTGATCCTAATATATCACTTAAATATATTGACATAACAAAACCATTATAAAAACCATTTTCAATACCAAAATACATAAAAGATTATATGGTATTTATTTCATTTTAGAATAAACATTACAGCTTGTTGAGGAAGCAAAAGACCAAATAATACTCGCGGCGGCGGAAAAGGTCGTTGTCACCTCATACGTTAAAATAAACATTCCTTTTTGTCGTTTTGTAAAACTCTTCATAGAATAAGATTACTTTTGTATAAAAGTAAAAGTCAAAGGGGTTTATACACTGTATAAATGAAAGTTTTTTGAAAAATTAAATATGCCTCAATGAAAGGAGATTGAGACATAGTCCCTTACCTCGAGTCCGACTTGACTCGATCGTTCTTTAACATCCAGAATAATAAACTTGTGTTAATTTATACTTTATTAAGAACCTTTATCAAATTAATTATTCCTTTTATATCACTTATTACCTGGTTGTGAAAATTATGTAATTATTGAAGTTAATAATGGTGGTTTTGTCGATCCTTGGTACTTGAGTCAAAAATAAACTCTTTATAATTACAAGTTGTTCATGTGGTAAAATATCAATTATATCAAGAATTATATTCATGATATAGATATCATATATATCATATATATCCAGTATATACATGAATTTAGTATATTACCTAATCATTTTGAGGTAAGAAATTAAATGCACCATTCATGAAGACGGTAATTCGTACGTACGCATGAACGCTACTTTCATTTCTATGTCATATTATTGGAATTAAAAATAAATTAAAGGTATGTATATTTTAATTCCAGAATTATATTAATCACTTATATGTAAAATACATCATACATATCCATTATATATATGTACTTATAATTGTAAATTACATTTGGCGATAAAAAATGAAATGCACCGTTCATGGAGACTGTAAGCCGTACGTACACATGAACGCTACTTTCATTCCTATATCATACTTTAATATAAAGAAAATAATAATGATATAAAGGTATATTATAATTCCAGTATAACATCATATATAATAACTTTAATTCCATCCTTTATACATCCCAGATATGGCATTAACGAATCAAATCACTTTGAGTGGGCGGTAGTCCGCACTTCCTAAAATGAAGATATCGTGTTTACCCATAATGGAAACCATAAAGGTATACCAGAAATGAAAATTACAGAAGCTTAAGTAAAACATAAATATATTATATATCATATATAAATATAGTGACATCTTAATGTCCACCTTTTAGGGTGAAATATGAAGGTTGAACCATCATCGTTTCATGAGGCAGAAATTCACTATCCAAGTAAACAAAATGTTCTTTAACCATTAGATGTATGTGTGTGTAAGTGTAGCTGGAATACTTCTTTTAAAAACATCCTAGTATATTTAATATACTGTATTTTTTAGAAAATAAATTAATAAAAAGAGTTTAGGGGGTTGGAGAATCAAAATAAAACAAAAGGACTCAAGTGAAGACATTACCTTAAAATCGGGTAACTCCCTTTGGTTTGACCTCAAAGGATTCCTTGGGAAGACGTCTGCCCAATGTGAGGATTATAGGAGTAATAGAGGGATGTGGAGAGCCAAAATGGGATGATTGTGGCCGAGAAAAAGGCTTTAGAGGTGTGGTTAAGGAGGTGGAGGTGTGGGCCTTTTATAAGAGGAGAGGAGGGGCACTCTTGGAAAGTAAGAAAATGATAATTTATTATAGAATGAGTTTCGGTTTTCAATGGTCCCACATTGATGTGTTTCGAGGATAAGGTGATAAGGGTTAGAAAGCAACCCATACAATAGGTTTTGGACATGTGTAGGTCTTAGATTTTACATTATCATTCCATTTTATTTAAATCATTAAATAATGAGGACATCGCTGCATCATCATGATGTCATTAATAATTTAATCTATTTAATGTCTAAAAATTATAACAAAAATACTATGATGTAGGAAATCTTTTTACCTTTCCAATTACTATTTATAGATAAGATTCTGACTTGTATAACCCCATTTAAAAATAGTTTCTTTAAAACAACATATGTTTGTGTCATTTTAATTTTAACATTAAATAAAAAGATATTAATGTCATTTTCAAACCAAAGTGGCTCCATGGGGTCCCCAAGTTGACCCTAAGATTTTCTTGGTCGTCCATGACACATACAATAAGTGTAGGACATGTGTATAGGTATTTTCAATTTATTATAATTTCATTTTTCCTTAAATTGCACTAATAACCTCTAATCGCGATTAAAAACATAATAAGTTTCTATTCACCATAATATTATTATAATCCCATTGAACCACATTTTACTTCATAATGAAAACCATGTATGTCATATTTTCTAAATTCGAAACACAAAGGTGGTAAAATTTCATTTAAACGGAAAATCAGTTTTTTATAAGTACCACATAGTGGTTTCACTATTCATCAAAAATTGATGTTTTCCAGAAAAATACCAAAAATTTACCCTAAGATATATTGGATATTCCGAATTAAAAAATGATGTCTATTTTACAAAATTCAAAACATATGAGTTTAATTAATTAATATAATAACTAATTCCTGCTGTCAGAGCAAATAGTTTGTTTTTATGAAATAATAAGTATCAAAAGATTGACACTAGTTTAAGTCCAATTTCAAAGTGAAATTGATTCCAATGACCACTATTGGATTCAATGATAAATAAATATTCTAATTTCACTTTAAAACTACTTCAAAAGATAATCTAATCATATTAAAAATTTAGGTTAAAAAGAGGTTTTGAATTAAAATACAAAAATTTTCACTTTTCATTAAACAAATGATCTTTATCGGAAAAATACTAAAAATTTACACAAAGAAAATTTTGATGTCCTGATTATAAAGAAGAATTTTATTTGGTCCAATAGAATGTATACGAGTGACCAAAACTATATTTAATGACGGTTCTCCATTAAAAGTTGATAAGTGGACCTTTAGTGAAAATTAGAGTATATATGCCTAAAATTGAATTCTTTTCGTATTTTAAGCCTTTATCCTTTATTGGATAAGTATAAAAACATTTAACAAACATATATAATAACGTTTTAGTTATTTCTATTTATTCCCACCAATACAATGGCTACGTGTTAACTAACATTTAAAATAATATTATTTTATTACTAGTGTGCAACGTATGATTTCAAAGAAACTCTCTATTGTGTATCAGGTATTCTATCGAGCATAGCAACCCCTTTAAAGTAAAATTAATATTTAATTCACAAATATTAGTAAATATGAAAATGAATTATTCATTATTTTTTTGGGTTGTTACATCCTTCCCCCATTTTGGGAATTGCATCTTCGTAATTTTATTCACTTATAAAAATAAGTGGGGGTATTTATCCCTCATAGCATTTTCAGATTCCCACACTGCCTCTTCAACCATATGGTTTTTCCACAAAACCATTACCTGGAGAATTACCATATTTTGCATTACATGCTCTCTTCGGTCAAGAATCTGGACTGTTTGTTCTTCATAAGAGAGTTTCTCTTCCAACTGAACTTCCTCTGGGCTCAAAACATGAGATGGATCAGGCATATACTTTCTCACCATCGAAACATGAAAAACATTGTGTACCTGAGATAAACATGGAGGAAAATCCACTCGGTATGTAACTGATCCAACTTTATCTTGAATTTCATATGGTCTAATGAACCTTGGAATCAGTTTTCCTTTCATACCAAATCGCATCACACTCATCCATGGTGAGACTTTGAGAAAAACATGATCACCTACCTCGAAAGATAGATCCTTCCTCCAGTTATCTGCATAACTTTTCTATCTACTCTAAGCTGGTCTCATGTGTTTCTGAATCAACTGAACTTTCTCTACCATCTCTTCTACCAATTCTGGTCCCATCATCTTCCATTCACCCACTTTATCCCAAAATGCTGGAGTTCGACACCGTTTACCATATAATGCTTCAAACGGAGCCATCTGTATACTGGAATGAAAAATATTATTATATGAAAACTCAACGAAAGTAATATGTTTCTCCCAACATCCCTGATAATCCATCAAAAAATCCCATAGCATATCTTCCAATTTCTAAATTGTTCGTTCTGACTGCACATCTGATTTAGGATGAAAAGATGAAGTAAAATTTAATTTTGTACCCAACGACTTTTGAAGGCCTTTAGAAAAGTTAGAAGTAAACCTGAGATCACGAACAGATACAATGGACAGGGGAACTCCATGCAACTTGACTATCTCTTTAAGATACAATCAAGAAAGTTGATCGAAAGAGAAAGTATCTCGAATAGGGAGGAAATGAGAAGATTTAGTCAATCGATCAACAATAACCAAGATTGCATTATTACCTCTAGATGTCTTCGGTAATCCCACAACAAATTCCATCGATATATTTTCCTATTTCAACTCTGGAACTGGTAAAGGCTAAAGTAACCCTTTCGGTAACTTCCACTCTGCTTTAACCTGGTGACAAGTCAAACACTTCACAGTAAAATCAGCAATATCCCTTTTCATTCCATCCCACCAGTAATACTCCCGCAGATCTCTGTACATCTTAGTACTGCTAGGATGAACTGAAAACGGGGAACTATGAGCCTCACATAACAACTCATTATTCAACTGTGAATCACAAGGCACACATAATCTCTTCCCAAATCTCAAATCACAATAAATATCATTGTTGAATTCAGGAAACATACCTTTCTGAACCAGATCTACCTTTTTCTGCAACTCACTGTCTTGCTTCTATGTTTGCTTGTTCTTGTCTGATAGAGATGATTTCACTAATACCTAAAACAAACAAAAAGAACTTCCTACACCAACAACTTCTATGCCAAATTTCATCAAATCCAAAACCAAAGGATCTCGTTCTAAACGTAGTGTGGTTAATGAAACATTACTTTTTCGACTCAAAGCATCAGCAACTTTATTTGTTTTTCCCAGATGGTAGTGAATTGTACAATCATAATCCTTGATTAATTCTAGCCATCTCTACTGTCTCATGTTCAATTCTTTCGGAGTGAAAATGTACTTTAAACTTTTTGGATCAGTATTTATTTCACACTTTACTCCATACAAATGATACCTCCAAATTTTTAGAGCACAAACAACAACAGCTAATTCCAAATCATGTGTAGGGTAATTTACCTCATGACTTTTCAACTGATGTGAAGCATATGCAATTACCTGATCATTCTGTATAAGGACATAGCCATGTCCCTTCAACAAAGCATTACTGTATATGACAAACTCACCATTCCGGGAAGGAATGGCCAAAACTGGAGCATTCACCAATCTTCTTTTTATCTCCTGAAAACAATCATTACATTCTTTTGTCCAGATAAACTTAACACCCTTCTGAGTTAGCTTAGTCATTGGACTAGATAACCATGAAAAATTTTCAACAAAACTTCGGTAGTAACCTTCCAAACCAATGAAACTACGGATATCGGTAACATTTGTGGGTCTCGACTATTCTTCAACAACATTTGTTTTAGCAGGATCAATAGTTATTTCATTATTTGAAACAATATGACCAAAGAAAGAAATTTGATGTAACAAAAACTAAAACATTCTGAATTTTCAATATAGATTCTTTTCTTTTAAGCTTTTAAAGATAACCCTTAAATTACTTTCATGCTCCTCTTTACTTTTAGAAAACACCAAAATATCATCAATGAAAACTAACACAAACTTATCCAAGAACTCATGGAAATATTCTATTCATAAGGTCCATGAATACAACAGGTGCATTGGTTAACCCAAAAGGAATAACTACAAATTCATAATGGACATATCTAGTATGGAATTCAGTATTCAGAACATCTGCTTCTTTTACTTTCAACTGATGGTACCCTGACCTCAAGTCAATCTTCGAAAAAAACTGAGCTCCTGGGAGCTGATCAAACAAATCATCGATACGAGGCAAATGATACTTGTTCTTAAGAGTGATATTATTCAAGGCTCTATAATCAATGCAATGTCTTATTGAACCATATTTCTTTTTAACAAACAAGACAGGAGCACCACATAGTGATGTGCTAGGTCGAATGAAACCTTTATCTAATAACTCCTACAATTGTTTATTTAACTCTAAAATATCAACTTGAGCCATTTGATAAGGAGGTTTTAAAATTGGCTCAGTATTAGGAACTAATTCAACAGTAAATTCAACTTCCTGATCATGAATAATACTAGGCAACTCATTAGGAAAAACATCAAGATACTCATTTACCATTGGCAAATCATTAATCTGAACAGTTCCCTTGTATTCAATGATATGTGCAAGATTACATTCATTTCCATCTTTTACTACTTTCTCAACTTCCTTATATGTTATCAAAATCAAGGGTTCATTCTTGTATACAAAATGAAAATCTTTCTGAAAAGAAACCATTTTAGCTATGTAGTTAATCGTTGCATGATAAACAGAAAGCCAATCCATGCCCAAATTAACATCAAACTCTACTAGAGGCAAAACCATAAGTTTTGCAGGTAGATTCTTTCCTCACACAAGGATATGGAGGTTCTTATAATTTCTTTTGGTCTAAATGTTTCCTCCGGGTGTTTTTACAATAAGTTCAAGATTCATATCTTTTGATGGAATTCCCAATTTACTAGAAAACATCTCATAAATGAATGAATGTGTAGACCCTGAATCAAACAACACATTTGCATAATCCGAACAAACAAACAATGTACCTGATGCTACTTCATTCGATGGACCAACATCTACTGAAGTAGTTGCAAAGGATTTCACCACCCCTTTCTTCTTGTAGTCTGGCTTCTTTTCCCTGGTTTAGTTCTTTATTAGACACTCATTTGCATAATGAACCATTTTATTACACTTAAAACATCTTAACGCTGACTTTTCATTTCCTGCCTGATCATCTTCCTTACAGTTACGAGTAATATGACCAGGCTTACCACACAGAAATCACTTTGATGACTTGGGTAAACATTCCCCAGGATGCATTTTACCTCACTTCTCACAGGATGGATATTTTGTTTTCTTACCTCCTAACATCTTTGATGAATTCTTCCCCTTTGTCTGCCAACTAGACCACTTATTCTGTCGTTTGAAAAATAACACATGATCATCAGAAAACTCCATTTCCACCTATTCTTCACATCATAAAAGTTTTTTATAACTTTTACACTCATGAGAAGCTAAAGCCCTTCGATACTTCAGCTTTAATCCTAAGTAAAAAATGGTTGATTTTACTATCAAGATCTCATATGATGTTTGGAGCATACCGTTCCAGTCGAGTGAACATTGCTTCATATGCAGCCACTGAGTCATCCTCCTGTCTCAATTATTGAAATTGTTTTTCCATCCTAAGACGAACCACCTTAGAAAAATATTTCTCAAGAAACATACCTTTGAATTCGTCCCAGTGGAAATTATCAATCTCATCATTATCCCTGATATTTTTCTCCATCGACCACCACTGATCAGCTTCTCCTTCAAAATCGTAAACAAGAAGACTAACATTTTGATGTTATGAACACCCCATGAAAGCAAAAATCTTCTCCAGTGCTTTAATCCACCCTTTAATCCACCCCATGAAATGTTCCACCACTAACATGTTCCTCTGCAGTTGATCTGGCTGATCTCGTGCATGGATACCACCACCATTTATAGCTTGAGTCAACTGTGCCATCACTGCAAAAAACTATTCAGTTTCGATTTCGACCAACTCTGGTTGCTGATTTGGAAGGTTGTCTTCCTCCTAATTTTTTTCCAACATAGCTTCCTTGTTTCCTCTGTGGAAAACCATTTTCAAAACAGAAATATCATAGGAAAAGCAACATGGTAATCTGTAAATGCTATATCATTTCAATCATAACATAAATTAGTTTATAATTTTACACTTTTCTAACTAATAAAGTAATCTAAATCGACCTTTGATACCAACTATAAGGCCCCAACGTTAAACCTTACTTAATATTTAATTAAATGAATAATTCACATTGAGGATCTTTTTAGGTTTAAAGTTTTAGAGAATTAGGACATAACTATTACATATCAAAATATTTCAATGTAGAAACTTCTACTATGATCCCATAAAATAAAAACTCTTAAATATAAACATGTCTAGTTCCATGTTTTAGATAGAATGACTTTTCGTTGATCCCATCCTTGACCCAATTACACATTTAGTCCTATGAAAAACATTTCAAAAAAACATGGGGAGACTATTAAAAGCTCAGTAAGGGATACACAAAGAATCAAAACTGTTAGTTTATCAAAACAACAAGTAAACCATGTATAAATTATCAAAGTAATACTTTTCATCTTTATGAAGTAGTAAAAACTTCGTCACTGAATAAAAGGTCATTACATACCCTTTTGAAAACAAAAGATTACCATAAAACACATATAAAGATCACATAACATATAAAGGTAACTTGGGAAATAAACATACATCAGTGGAATAACCATAAGGTCGACTTCCACACATATCTCTTAATGGAATAGCCATTCTTCCAACTTCCATTCATACTGAATGGAATATCCATACGGTGGACTTCCATACCCAATGCATTGGAGGTTATAATGTAACCACCCGTCCTGTTATTCACGGCACCACCCATAATATGGTTCATCACGTAACCACCTGTCAAATGTCCATGTATCATTATAAAATCATAATACATAAAATAAATATAATGGAAAGAGTGCATTCCACAATTTTAGAACAATATATAACATAAATATATTGACATAACAAAACCATTATAAAACCCATTTTCAATACCAAAATACATAAAAATTATATGGTATTTATCTCATTTAAAAATAAACATTACGGCTTGTTGTGGAAGGAAAAGACCAAATAATAATCGCGGTGGCAGAAAAGGTCGATGTAACTGCATACGTTAAAATAAACATTCTTTTTTGTTGTTTTGAAAAACACTTCATAGAAAAAGATTCCTTTTGTATAAAAGTAAAAATCATAGGGGTTTATAAACCTTATAAAAGAATGTTGTGTATAAAATGAAATATGCCTCAATGAAAGGAGATTGAGACGATGTCCCTTACCTCGGGTCCGACATGACTCGATCGTTCTTTAACATCCTGAATAATAAACTTGAATTAATTTATACTATATTAAGAATATTTTTCAAATTTATTATTCCCTTTATATCACTTATTACCAGTTTATTAACACTATGTAATTATTTAAGTTAATAATGATCGTTTTTTCGATCCTTGGTACTTGAGTCAAAAATAAACTCTTTATAATTACAAGTTGTTCATGCGGTAAAATATCCAATATATAAAGGATTATATTCATGATTTAGATATCATATGTATCATATATATCCATTATATACATTAATTTATAATATTACATAATCATTTTGAGGTAAGAAATGAAATGCACCATTCATGGAGACGGTAAGCTGTACGTACGCATGAACGCTACTTTCATTTCTACGTCATATTAATGGAATTAAAACTAAATGAGAGGTATGTATATTTTAATTCCAGAATTATATTCATCACATATATGTAACATAAATCATATATATACCTTTTATATATGTAATTATAATTGTACATTACATTTGGGGATAAGAAATGAAATGCACCGTTAATGGAGACGGTAAGCCGTACGTACGCATGAACGCTACTTTCATTCCTATCTCATACATTAATGGAAAGAAAATAATAATGATATAAATGTATATAATAATTCCAGTATAACATAATATATAATAAGTTTAAATCCATCTTTTATACATCCCTCATATGGCATTAACGAATCAAATCATTTTGAGGGGGCGATAGTCCGCACTTCATAAAATGAAGATATCACGTTTACCCATAATGGAAACAATAAAGGTATGCCATAAATGAAAAATACATATGCATAAGTAAAACATAAAAAAATCATATATCATATATAAATATAGTGACATCTTAATGTCCACATTTGAGGGTGAAATATGAATTTTGAACAACCATCGTTTCGTGAGGCAGAAATTCGCTATCCACAGAAACAGTATCTTCTTTAACCATTAGATGTAGGTGTGTGTATGTGTAGCTAGAATTATTCTTATAAAAACATCCTAGTATATTTAAGATACTGGAGTTGTTACAAAATAAATGAATAAATATAGTTTAGGGGGTTGGATAAGCAAAATAAAACAAAAGGAATCAAGTGAAGACATTACCTTAAAATCAGGTAACTCCCTTTGGTTTGAGCTCAAAGTATTCCTTGGGAAGACTTATGTCCAAAGTGAGACTTCATGCAGTAACAGAGGGATTTTTAGAGCCAAAATGTTCTTAGGTGGGCCGAGGAAAAGTCTTGAGAGGTGTGGGTAATGAGGTAGAGGTGGGGGCCTTTTATAAGAGGAGAGGAGAGGCACTCTTGGAAAGTAAGCAAATGTTACTTTATTTTAGAATGATTTTTGGATTTTAATGATCTCACATTGATGTGTTTCAATGATAAGGTGATAAGGGTTTGAAATAAACCCATACAATAGGTTTTGGACTTGTGTAGGTCTTAGATTTTACATTATCTTTCTATTTAATTTAAATTGTTAAATAATGAGGTCATCACTGCATCATCATGATGTTATAAATAATTTAATCTATTTAATGTATAAAAATTATAAAAAAATACTATGATGTAGTAAATCGTTTTAGATTTACAATGATTATTTATAGTAAAAAATCTGACTTGTATAACCACATTTAAATATAGTTTTAGTAAAACAACATATGTTTGTGTCATTTTAATTTTAACATTAAATAAAAAAATATTAATGTCAATTTCCAACCAAAGTGGATCCATGGGGTCCACAAGTTGACCCTAGGCTTTTCTTGGTCGGCCATGACACTTCCAATAAGGGTAGGACATGTGTATAGGTATTTTCAATTTATTATAATATCATTTATTCATAAAATTGCACTAATTAACTCTAATTGCGATTAAAAACTTAATAAGTTACTATTCAGCAAAAAATTATTCTAATCCCATTGAACCACATTCTACTTATTAATGACAACCATGTATGTCGGATTTTTGAAATTAAAAACACAATGGTGGTAAAATTTCATTTAAATGGAAAATCAGTTTTTTTAAGTTCCACTTAGTGGTTTCACTATTCATCAAAAATTGTAGTTTTTCAGAAAAATACCAAAAAATTACCCTAAGCTATATTTGATATTTAGAATTATAAATTGATGTCTATTTTAAAAAAATTCAAAACATATGAGTTGAATTAATTAATTTAATAATTAATTCCAGCTGTTAGAGCAAATAGTGTGTTTTTATGAAACAATAAGTATCAAAAGATTGACACTAGCTTAAGTCCAATTTCAAAGTGAAATTAATTCCAATGACCACTATTTGATTCAATGGTACAAATATATTCAAAATTCACGTTAAAACCACTTCAAAATATAATCTAATCATATTAAAAAATTTGGTTAAAAAGAGGTTTTGAATTAAAATACAACAATTTTCACTATTCATTAAAACAAGATCTTTATCGGGAAAATACAAGAAATTTTACACAAAGTAAATTTTGATGTCCTAATTATAAAGAAGAATTTTATTTGGTCCAATAGAATGTATAAGGGTGTCCAAAACTATATTTAATGACGGCTTGCAATTAAAAGTTGATAAGTGGACATTTAGTGAAAATTAGAGTATATATGCCTAAAATTGTATTCTTTTCGTATTTTAAGCCTTTATCCTTTATTGGATATGTATAAAAAAATTTAACAAACATATATAATAACATATTAGTTATTTCTATTCATTCTCACCAATAAAATGGCTATGTGTTAACTAACATTTAAAATAATATTATTTTATTACTAGTGTGCAACGTAAGATTTCAAAGAAACTCTCTATTTCGTATCGGGTACGCTATCGAACATAGAACCCCCTTTAAAGTAAAATCAATATTTAATTCACAAATATTAATAAATATGAAAATCTAATATTCTTTAATTACCTACGATGTAACACATGGTTCCATAATTAATTTCAATCAATCTCAATTCATATCAATCAGTCACTTCATTTATCCCCATGTTTATGTTTCAAAACATGACATTTCATTTTGAAAATAAACCACAAACGTTTTGTATCAAAAACTCATGCCTCTAAAAATAATCCATTTCATTCCAGAACATAACACATTTCATACCATCTCATTCAAAATCCATTAAAAAATCATGCTTCAAATCACTCAGTCTAATCTATGAAAATTATCTAAAAACCAATACATTATTTCAAACATTATTATCAAAGTTATTTTTTCACATGCGTCATTCCATTCCAAATAATTTTTTCAAAAGACACAGATTAATATTTAGAAATAAATTGTAAATTTATTTAAAATTAAGAATAAAATAATGGTTAAAAAAGATAAATTTAATTATGATCCCACATACCTCAATCACGGTCAACAATCACCTAACCTGGGATCCAACAATAGAGATTCAATGACCATAACGATCAAGGTAGAATCAAAAAATCAACATTCACCAATTTAAGATCACGATTCATCAATAACATGATGATCTTCCATTCTTAAAGAGGGAGAGAGATGATTTAAGGGGGAATTATGATCAAACTGAGATAATACATATAGAAAGATGTCCAACAAGTCATCTAAATCATTGTTCTAAGATGAATCAAGGTTGGTAGGTCCATATTCACCTTTAGAGAGACTCTATGGTGTTTAGGCATAAATTGAGTTTGATGGGGAGGGATTAAATTTAAAATTGATGTTAATATAAGAGAATTTATGATACTACCTTGTTGATTCTCAGCTTGGTCAGTGTCACTAGCTAGCCACTGGCTCCCATCAGCTATTCAATGAATCTTGGAAGAATTCCTAGCATTCTAAAAGCCTCATCCAATTGTTGGTCGGCTAGGAAGATTTTTTATCCCACTAGAAACTCCACTGGCAAGATAGTGGAGTTCTATTAGAAACTGTATAATTCTATATGGCCACCAGCTGGCCGATGTTTCTCACATGACAGCTGATGGACCTCCTTTGCCCATTTTAAATATAGGCACTTTCCCATTATCAAAACAAAACCCATCATCAAACTCTCAAATTCTCTAAATATGATCAAAACGCACACCTGACCCCTCTAAGGGAACAAAAAACTATAATAAAAAAATAATCCATGATAACAACAACTAATGAATGTGAAGAAAAAGAAAACCCAAGATAAATTGAGGATTATACCTAAAATCTAGTGTTGGTATGTTACAATTCTCCCTACCATAAAAGTTATTTCCCCAGAAAATCCTATGAAGAAGAATCCTTAGGAAATTGGAGAGTCCACTTCTCTCTCAAAAAATCCTCACACACCTACATATCATTGGAATCAAAATCATGATATTATAGAACACAAACCAAGGGTTTTTACATTATATAAAGAACCAAAATCTAAGAATCGGTTATCAGGATTGAGTGCTAAATCATGGTCAAATCAGGTTCCATATTAAGTTCTGCCCAACTCAAGATATAAAACAGTTATGAAAGGTACTTCTTAATATGGATTACATTAAACAATCCTAGAATTGATGTCATATATTGTGTAAAACGCAAATGGTATGCCACTTCTCAAATCCACTCAACAATCTCAAATAGTCTTACAAATCTATGTGTTAACTTCCCTTGTGTTTCATGTTTTCAAAGATCCAACTAAAGTGAGACATTAAAATAAACTTAAACACAAATAAATAACTTCCATGAGAATAAATAATGATTATAATAAGTCTTATACAAGCTCATTGTCATTATTATTCTTTGATAAATCAATTGAATCATTGATGTTATCTCTTAGACTACACTAGGACCAACCAATGTACCTTTAGCAATCTCTTACCAATGGAGTTGATATTTAAAAGTTTGGTCATACAAGGAATCAAAGAGAATAATATTAATGGATGGATAATATCATTAATTATAGAAAGAAATGAAAATTATAAACTGGTAATCCCAATATTATTCAAAGTCAAGGACACCAGCATGAAGGATTCCCTCTAGAATCTGTACAGCCTAGTTCATTTGGCTATCTTACTAAGGATGGTACATCATGATCAACTTCAACTAGGATCCCATCAGCACTATGAGGTATTTCAAAAAATAATAAGTTATTTTGGGATCCATATTATTAAAAAAATAGAGAATATAACTTTATGTAATCTAATGATCACGTATATATATAGATCTCCCAAGTCTATGAATTTGGTGGTATCTCGAATTAAAATAAAGTGAGATAATTTTGTTAATCACTTAGTCACCACCCAAATCACATTATTTAATCAATGGATACATGGAGACCTAATAAAAAATTCCATCAATATCTCATTACACCTTCAGGTTGGCCAAAGAAATGGTTCAAACATAATTGATGTATTTTGGTGACCATCCTTAATATGCTTAAATGTTTAATATTGAGAAACAAAATCATCAATTAATCATTTCATACCTAGCCACTAGAATCATTGCCTCATATCAATAACATTTATGTGTTTCTTGGGTGCACCATCCACTGGGACTATTGAAAATCCCCATCAACTCCTTTCTCATAGGTAACAGAAGAATATACCATTTCTTGAATTAACAGAAACCCTCATAAACCTAACTCATGGCATGGGATGGAAGTTTCCTTTATAGAGAATCTACAATGTCATTTCCCTTACCAAGGGTATATTAAATGTAAATGTCAAAGTACAGTTGGTACTCCACCCATCACCCCTACCAAAGGTTCAATTTTTTTTGCAAGAAGATATAACTGAGTATTTTGTGGTTTGAGATGATAGTAAACCAATAAGTAACTACCATTAACCATATTATAATCTTCAGTTTTTAGTCATGAATTGAAAACCCATTTTAATTATACATCAAAAATAATTGGAGCCTAGTTAAATATATAGAATAAACCACACTACTTAAATCCCTCATTATTATATTTAAATATAAGGAGTTTTACCCAATGCATTAGAGAGCTATAATATGTCTCACCAATTGTATAAGTTAAATTGGGATCACCCATCATAAAGAAATATAATGGAGAGCACATATTTCCTATATATAATTTTCCAGTAACATATCATAAAAAATTTATTCTTTAACGTTTTCATCATAAAACCATTGAAAAAATATTTTTAATCCATATAAAAACATTTTCATATATTTAAATTCCCTTTACTTTTAAAAATACATTTTCATAACTAAAATACCAATAAAAAAGTGAATGTGGGTATTAATTTGAAGAAAGAATGAAATATTGTAAATTAATCCAAACTTAAAAACATTAAAACATTATTTTTGATATAAAATTAAACCATTGATGCCGTATATGTTAAAATAAGACATTCCTTTTTTATTTTTAACAATATGCTCCACATAAAATACATAAAAAGATTCCTTCTGAAAATATTTTAAAGAATGTCAAAAGATACATAGAATGTCCTTTATAATCTATTTATTATAATATTAATACATCTATAAAATAATTTTATGAATATGGACATGGGAGATAAGGATTTAGGAAATATATCTTTAAAACATTAAAAATATGGTTTTTAATGTAAAGTCTCCCTTAACTTGAGTTTGACTATCATGTTTTTTGATTACCTTCACGAATAATAAAATTATATTAATTATTTAATTTCATAACAAACTATTTCATGTTTATTTTTCATTTTTTTATTTTTTACGATGATATATTCAATTAATTAATAATTTAATTTTATGCCAGATGTTTTGATGATATTTGTCTCATCTGTCCAAAATGACATTCGTTGTTTTATATGGTTAAGGGGTAATTATTCCATAATTTAAATAATAATTATCATTTCTATATGTCTATTATAATTTAAATCCCAATAATAAAAATTGGTTATGAAAAATGAACTATGTTACAATCATAGAGATGGTAAGTCACACGTATACATGAGTAACGTTTCCAATTTCCAATGATTGTTATGGAAAAAAGTAGGTTTTATTTTATTTTCCCATAATTATAATTATATTATAAATAAAATATTATTTCATTAAATACACTTATATATAATTGCCACATGATGTGGTAATTATAAATGAATCACATTGATTTGTGAAGGTGGTAATCCACATGTAATCATGAATGACGTTATCATTATTATATGAATAGAAAGATAAGAAAGTATATGATATATTACATTTCCATAATGATAAATATTACATGGATATCGTATATATACATTAAATCTATCATAATAAACTATCAAGAAATGTAGTTATAAAAATGAATTACATAAGTTCGTAAGGAGATAGTGCGCCATACACACTAATGATGGTTTCATTTCCGATTTGACAAAATTGAAGTCAAATATAGGTTATTATATTAACATAAAATATTTAATTAAATATAAGATATTTTTTCTATTAATTTATAATATTTTAAGAGGGTCTGTTGGAGGTAGACTAAAAACTGAAATAAAAGTTCTTAGTTAATAATTATACCTCTTCTTCGGAAATCCACTTATAGTTTCCACCAAAATATTTCTTAGGTTTGATTTATGATAAAAATACGTCATATAAGACATGAAAATATATTTAATGAATTTATTTATACATGTATTTTCTGAACTAATTTTTTTTAATTATGAAGATTATATAAAAGGAGATTCCCTTTTATAATAGAGTGGATGGTTTCTCTTGTAATTTCATTAATTATTAAATTAAGATAAATTAATTTTCATATTCAAGGGGATAAAAATTGATAAATTATAATATAAGATGTGTATTATTTTAAATACTATCATATAATAAAATTTTGATAATTTTTTTAACCTTATCATTTTGATTTAACCTATGTTATCCTTTTAAACAATTATGTTTATATAATTTTTTTTACTATTTAGGTCAAAATAGTTATTTTAAAGGTGAAATTGGAAAATTACATGTACAATGATTGATATTTGAAACCATATAATAATCCCTTATTTGAAAGTGTAATTTTTAGTAACTTTAAATGACATATTAAAATATTATTTATTATAAAATATAATTAATGTAATTTTAGAACTATTCATTCAATTTGACTTTGAAAACAACATGACAGTAATGGAATTCAAATATAATACCTTCACACATCCATAAAATGTTATATTTATAAATAAAATTCTTATAACATGATATTTCATTCAAATTATATTAATTTTTACACTTTTAAAATCGTTTATTTTATTTCCCATTAATTAAATAAATAGATTCCCGATATTGTGTATGATTTTAAAGATATTATATCATCACTAAATAATAAAAATAAAATAACATGATTAAAAATTAATTAAATTTTAAATTACAATTTATACCTAATTATATGTTGGTTTATCTCTATTGGAAAATATTATATATATTAAAACCAAGAGAGTGAGCTTAAATTTTATAATAGTCATATTTACTATAAAATAGAAATAAAACATTATATATTAGAATATTTGATGATTATGGATGAAATATTATGATCCAAGGAAACAAATATTTGTTTTAAGGTTATTTTTTAGTATATATTATAGTATTTTTAACTTTAATTACAAGATTTACCCTCACCATGGTGACAGATATAAATATAGTTACCATTCATAATGTTCAAAAATAAAATAGAACTATTTAACAAATTCGGTCCTAACACTTCAAAATATAGAATCAATTTAACTAGATCCAATTAACAAAATTCTAATAATTTAATTTAAAATTAATCCCACAAAATTTGATAAAAAGAAACATTTCAAAAAAATGAATTTTTAAGTATAAAAATGATTTTAGACCAAATTCAAAAATAATGTTCTTTAAAAAGAAAATAGATAGATTATTTTTAAATAAAATGTAATAGTGTTATTTTAAAATTATTCTAAAAATATAATTTTTATTCATTAATTGTTTAAAATAAACCATAGTTTTTAATAAAAATCAGTCTCTTTCACTATTTATTTAAAAAATATTTTTTAAAAAAATTATCAAAAGTTTATCCTAATAAAATGTTTAAATGTGAAATAATTTTTTTTAATATTAAAATTCAATAATTTATAAATATATCTTTTAAATAATATTATATAATACATGAATACCAAATTTGGTTAGAAATAACTCCATTTTAATTTTGAATGATAAATTGCCTAATATTTCTTATAATGATTTAAATAAATAAAATATAGTTAAATAAAAAACTAAAAATGAATTATATTAAGATTATCTGGATTGTTAAATTCATTCCATTTTGCAAATTTTACCATTGTACATTTTTTCACTGATTAAAAATGTGGTGATAACTTTCCCTTATAGAATTTTTATATTCTAATGTTGCTTCTTCAACTATCTAATTTCTCTATAAAACCTTTACCAGATAAAGTACCTTATTCCACAACACCTTCTTTCTATGGTCGAGAATCTAAAATGTTTGTTCCTCATAAGATATTTTATCTTCCAAGTGAACTAATATAGGGCTCAAAAATTGAGATAAATATGGAATATATTTTCTTAACATAGATACATGTAATATATTATGTACCACAGATAATATATATGGTAATTCCACTTGTTATGAGAAAAATAACAATTTCTCTTGGATTTCATATGGTCCAATGAACTACAAACATAGTTTCCCATTTTTACAAAAATGCATAACATTTTCCATGTAGATACTTTAATAAAAACATAATCAGCTACATTGAAAGAATGAAATTTCATGTAGTTAACTTTTAGGCCTTATGAAATTTTTCCCCCATATATCAACAAATCATATTCACCTTCTCATATATTTCCTCTACTAACTCTATTCAAAATAACTTCCTTTCTCATCCTTTATCCTAACAAACTGTAGTCTAACACCACATTCCATATACAACCTCGAAAGGTGTCATATGTGTACTAGAATAAAAAATAATATTATAAGAAATATTAACCAATTAAATATGTTGTTCCCAACATCCCTAGTAATCCATTTAAAAATCATGAAACATTTCTTCTATGGTTTTAATTGCTCACATGGACTATCCATAAAATTGATTTTGAAATGTTGTAATGAAATTTAATTCAGAACCCAAGGACTTCTGATGTCCTTTCCCAAAATTAGAAGTGAACATGGTCAAATATTATTTATCACCCCCCACTATAATGAAATCATAATGACTTTAGAAAAATAATTACCCCCCAAATCCCACATCTAGTTGGCCTCGGTTTGGAGACTAGAACTGTGGGTATTAAAATCTTATGAAATTTGAGGCAGTACCATCTCTAACAAAATAGAATCGGGAGATTAGATGAATCATCGACAAAAAACAACATGAAATAATATAAAAATAAACAAACCCCATTTTATAATTGATGTATAAATATAACTAACATAGAAAAAATTATCCAAAAGTAAACACCAAAAGAATAGATAAAGAATCCACACAACACTTACACGGAGGTTCAAGCTAGTGATTTATAGCACTGGCCATGTAATCCTACTAGAAAGCTGAAAATAGTTTATATATGTAGGGTGATCATAAAAGTATACTCAATAGGAAAAAAATCTATCATGAACATGTAAATGAATAATATTAATGAACCTATGATAAAACATCATAACTAAATGGCACCTATATAGGTGTATGAACCAAATCTGACTTCACCAATTCACATTCTCCAAATAACACATGTCATGTAATATAATAAAAAAAGAATCATATCGATATGGGTACCCCAAACCACTTTCCTGATATTATTACACTCTCACACCCCCAACGTCATATGCCAACATATCTTCCATATACCACATCACCCCACACAGATGCTCACATCACACATTTCCCAAAGACACCTGAAATCACTACCTCAAAAGCATGGCCATATCTCATATCACTCAAAAACACCTAGGAAACAACACATCCATAATCATAAACAGAGATGTATAGTATCATGATCATTTAGGATATCAACTTCATTTCCTCCTCCTACAATGCATGACCCCCACAAAAGTCAACCCACAAAAATGATCATATCACATGTTTCCTGAAAACACCTGGTCCATCACATCTTTCCTGCAAACACCTGGGCTATATAATCCACCAGATAATGCACTAAAAAATGATATCCATCAAAGCATGTGCAATACCTACCTCACCAAGAATAGTGAGAAATAAATAGGGGGTACCCAACCGTCTATCCCTCTCACCGGATATTAGGACCCCCCCCCACATGTGTATGCAGGAATCGACACATAGTTGTCGATGTGGTTGACGTGCATATAGAAATCACAAGGAATATACATGTATATATATATAGACATAAACAATACTAACCTATGAGTTCACAACCAAATAGAAACCATGTAACAACAACATCACTTTTTCTAACACCTCTAAATGTATAACACCACACAGCAAGCCATGAGGCACATTTCATATTTCGAAGAAATTTCCATTATCCAGTCAATTAATATAATTATTTATAATCAACCACATTTAACAACACAACCCATAATTTATTTTTTCATGAGCCATTTACATCCCATTAACCAAACCAAACCATGTCATTTAAATCATTATTAAATGACAATTCATTCCATTACTACTCAGGAAACTAGCACAATGAAACCATCACATGCCACCCCAAAATAATGGCCATACGAACCACCTTGTCACCCCAAAATCATATCCAACAAACCACCCCACATGTCCAAAAAAAAACCAATCAACCCAAATTACCACCCCAAAATAACATCCCACAAAACACCTCCCATTCTCATTAGTCTAACTAGAAAGCCACCACATCCCCCCAAAAGGACCAAAAAACCACCTTTCCACCCTATATGAATGGAAAAAACCATCATACCCTCATGTAAATACCACACATAATCATCACACAAGAAAAACCTCACATCAAACCACATCAAGATCATTTTATATATTTAAAAATATGCTTTTATCACATTCCAAATTATTTTAGGGCGTTATCACACAATCTATAATCTTGGGAAAACCATTGTATTACCCAAATATAAGTTGTTAGACAATTTCAATTTTAGGGTAATTCCATAATAATAAAAATAGCCATGGAAGTCACAAAACATATAATATTGTGTAATAAAATCCCTCAACAACCATTTTGTTCACTTCGGAATCAAGTTGTACAATCCACAATAATACAATAACAAAAATTTTGTAAAAACATGAAAATAATTCCCCTATTACACCTTCATTTTCAAATAAAGAATTATTTATCTTTATTTAGTCCATTAAAACCACAATCATAGATAAAAAATAGAGAACCCATGCTACATGATGCATAATAAATTGAAATGGGGGATTCCTTACATAAAAAAAAAATCTTTGACTCATTGTACACTGTAAGGTGATAAATAATACCTGTAAACCACAAATTGCACCATGAAAAACTATATTTCAAACAACGTCACACCCAAATATCATAAAAACATAGCCCCACACACACCCCAAACCAATACAACAACGCTTGAGTGAATACATTGAATAATAATAGAAGAACGCTAGATAATAAGGGAGAAGAACCTATCATGGATAACCAACGTAAAATCACTAGTACCAATGAATTTAAGAAAGGGAGAAGAGGAATAAATGGGATCCTTAGGGTGCCTATGGATTTTTTAGAACTAGAAATTAGAGAGGAATTTGAATGAATGAATATTTGTCTAAAGCAGAACTTAAAACATCGGATCCCACATTTTACACAACGTGTAACCATTAAACGACATCTAATCCCTACATTCATTTAAATTATACCATTAAACAAAGAATGAATCACCTTAGAGGATTTAAAACCAAATTTTATTACACATAATGAATCCCTCTTACATGATGTGCACCCTTTTCATGGGATACCCCTTATTCACATACATGTATTGAAACACCCAGTTAGAAAAGCTATAAACTACCATTACACATCATGTAATACATTTAAACGACATGTATTTCCTTAAAAAACTCTAATGTAGCTACAGACTCCACCAAAAACTCTTAGAACCTCCCCCAAACACCTATAACCATTATCGTGTTCATATCAATGGGTTGGGAAGACATGAAATATAGCATCATATAACTCTAAAATGATTCTAGACCTTGAGAATATACAACCAGATGTGGAAGGAAATGGGTCCAAACAACAACCTCAGACTCAATGCTTCCACTATCCAAACACACCAAACCAAATGCCCAAAACATCTTGTACAAAATAATCACCTCATAACCACATCAACAAAACCATCCAACCTCAAAACCACTACACAACTATCTCAACCTCCACAGATCCCAAATCAACAACCACTACAACTGACGAACTGTACCATCCTAAACATACAAAATATGGATTTTTTTTCTCCATTTCAATATACTAATTTATATGGGTGTCACATTCTCACCATCAAAGGTTTAATTACTTCATATTTAATGAATATAGATTAGGAATCAGTTCCTCCCCTTTTCATATGTCTGAAACTTATCACACATCACACAAAACACAATAGGGAAAACAAATCATCACATAAAATAGATGGATCCAAACATCACATAACAATGAAAAATATATTAGTGAAAAACTCAAAACATCTCGGGGTATTGGTCACTCATCTATGACTGTCACTCATAAGTACTCTCCTCTAAGATAACTTGCCTCCACAATACACAGACCAAAGGAATGGATTGCCTATGAAGCACCTTGACATGGTGATCCTACATCTCTACAGTCTACTCAATGATTGTAATGTCATCCTTTATATCCAAATCATCCTAGTTAATGAAATTGGATTCCTTGTGAATATATTTTCAGAGATAAGACACATGGAAGATGTCATGGATACTCTCTTACTATGGTTGAAATTCCATCCAATAGGCCACCTAGAAAACTCACCCCAACACCAAAAAGGTCCCAACAAACATTGGAGAAATATCAATCCAATTTCCAAACCTCTACTACCCATATTGATGGAAAACATTCAAAAAAGTGTTATCCATCCTCAAAAACAAAGGGCTTCATCTTATGATCATCAAAATACTTTTGTCGGTCCTACACTACTTTCATCATCTCCATAAAAATCCAAAATGTATCTTTTATACTACACACCACATTAGGTCTAAGAAGTGTTGCATTCCCAACCTCATTCCAACACAAAGAAGAATGAAACAATCTCCTATTAAATGCCTCAAATGTAGCCATACCGATAATTGAGTGACCGTTGTTATTATAATCAACCTCAACCAAGAGTATTTATCATACCCATGATCTGCCAATGTTAAGGATGCATGCCTGTAACATGCCCTATAATGTCTGGATAGTCCACTCAATCTGCTCATCATTTTGAGGATAGAAAGTAGTGTAGAGACATAACTGAGTGAAAAATATATGTTTAAATCCCCTCAAAACTCATGAGGTAAATCTTCCATCCTAATCTGATATAATGGATATTGTAACTCTATGAAACCACACAACCTCATCCACATACGTATTAGAAAAATTATCCACTGCACCTGACCTCTAGATCATTAGAATTGTGCCAAATTATTCAAGTGATCCATAATCACCCAGATTGCATCACAATATCCCTATGCTAAGGGAGACCCTATGATAAAATCCATCAAAATTTCATCTCATTTCTACTCATGGATATACAAGGGCTATCAAAACCACCAAGAAAATAATTCTTAGTCTTTACCTACTTGAATACAAAGCACTTAACCACAAAATCTATAGTCGCTCATTTCATCTTGGGACACGAAAACAATATCCTCAAACCATAGTATGTGTAAGATAAAATTTGGTGAACCACCAAAGGTGATCTATGAAACTCATGAAGGACTCCTCCATGCATCACTAAAGGAACAAAAAACCTCCCATGAAATAACATTTCATTCTGACAATCCTCCAACCATCCCTCCTGAGCATCACTATTTCCAACATGATCGTGCATCACCTCTACCTATAAGTCACCCCAATGAGACCTACAGCTACTGCATCAGAGAATACTACACTTCCAACAGAAAAAAATACTATCTACCACCATCTACCCTTTCATTTAAGTGAATGGTTTCCAGGTCATCCATTGTTCTCAATGCATCTGTAGACTCTTGAAAAAAATCCTTTCCCAAATTCCTTCTCAAATCATCAGCCTAAACATTTGATTTTTCTTGAGGTTTAGGAGATCTCAAAATCCTAATCATAAAAAAATACATCCACCTCCACTAACACCCATTTTTATCACACTATGAAATGATATACCATAACTCTAGTGATCCATGAAGACCACAAAAAAATCCCCAACGATGTAATTAATGCTAAACATTATTAAAAGAGCCACCTCTAAGAAAACTAGACCATGGTTGGAATAGTTACTCTCATGTGGATATACCTTCTTAGACCCATAAGAGATCACTAACCTATGTTGCATCAATACACATTACAAGCCCAGATGAGAAGTGTCAAAAAAACCTCATGCATCGCCACCTCTATAGGAAATTGAATCACTAGATCACATACCAACATTCATTTTAGGTAACCAAATGCTATATGGAACTGATTATTCTACACAAAATCCTCATCCTTTATATTCAAATCCATATATGGGGATGCAACTTTAGAGAAATTGAGTACAAACATCTAATAATAGCCTATAAGGGAAAAAACTACAAAAATCTTCATTGTTATTGGGTTCTAATAAAGAAAAAACTTAATAAAATTTCAATGAGTACACCTCCAAACCTTACTAAGAGAAGAAATTTCTGAGGAAAATCACCTATCATGTCCAAAATATACACATGGACATCTTTCTATAGAGCCGGTAGTGTCGAAGGACTAGCAAAATGGCTATAAGATGATCGGAATGTTCCTCGTCTAATTTCAATTAAATCAAGATATAATTGATGAATATGATAATGGAATTTTCCATGAACTCAATGAAAATAGAGTTTAAAATCCCCATGAACATGGTTGGTGTGTTCATAAAAGTTAATGGCATGACTACAAACTCAACATGACCATTACTGTATTTGGAGGCAATATTTAGGATATCTATCTATTTCACCCTCAACTAGTGATACCTAGACAAAATATTGATCATTGAAAACCAAATTTCCCCTCTTAGATGGTCAAAAGAGTCATCTATCCTATGGATAGGGTGACATATCCTAAAAGTTATTTGATTCAACCTATAATATTCTATGCACAACCTAAAATTATCATTAACCTCCTTTGCGAACAACACTGGATCACCCCATGGTGAGACACAAGGCTATATAAAACCCATCTACAACATATAATCTTTAAGGACCCTCTACTCACATATCTTAGAATAATCCATCCTTTAAGGATCCATTGAAATCAAATAAGTACTAGGCTACAAGTCTAGATCAAACATGACATCATGTGAAGGGGTTAGTGTTACAAAATCCTCAAGAAAAACATTAAGAAACTCTTCAATGTCCATATGTACCTCCATTATCCAATAATACATAAATTACATCGAAAACTCACACAAAAGTTATATTAGGGGATTCACACACTGACTACCCACCTAAAACCCCATTTATCCAATGAAAACCACACATTTGACATCCATATCTGAGAACATGACTCTCCTTCATAGAAATTGGATAATAGTATGTATGTAATACATAAATTTTATGCCATGGATGACATCATATAGATGAATATACAGTAATAAAAAATTCACACATGACTGATTTGGCACCATCATCAGTCTACACCCCTAGAACAAATTAAAAAGGTTGGTTTTGCCTCCGATTGGTGTAGTATAAACCAGGGGACTAGGTATCCTCTCTATATCTAATCTCAGATCATAGTCTATAGTGGGTGAAACAAATGAATATAAATCTCTTTAGTCAAACAAGGCTCAAAAAGGGTACTATATAAACTAATTTTACCTCTGATGATCTTTGTCCCCTCTATAACTGCCACCTTCACTACATAGAACTGACTACACCTGGCTCATCAACTACTTTACTGACAAACACCTCCATAAACATACACAGGTTTCTGTCCCTATTCATGAGGAACTTCTTAATCTACCCTATAACAACTCCATCTCCCCTCAATAGAGCATAATCCTACTACCCTTGCTGTTGATAGGGTCTCATTGACACTACTGCTAAGGCTAGTGTTGAACCTGTCCACCTCCACCAAACTAATCTCAGGAAACCACCAGGAACTACTTATAGAAATGGAAACGAACCCCAGTCCCCAAATATTCTTTCACAAATACCCAAGTAAAATCATGGAATCCATTGGACATAGATGTCTTGGAATGATGCGTCTAAGATTTCTTCCCTACTAGTTAAAACCTCAAAGGTTCATGTGCATGGACATGCCACTGGAAACTTTTCTCCTCATGGTACCCTATTAGCTCCCATGTCATAGTAATCGTAATCACAATTGAATCATCTTGATCATATATGCCTTATAAAAACCCTCCAGATACCTTGTAAACATAAAAGGAGTAATTTTACACTTGATTGAAGGATGGAGTGCCTTCTCAAGATGTCTTGCATGAGATTCAACATATAGAAAAACATCTGGGAAAGAAATATAAGGACTATGAACTTGATTCACAACTCTAGCACTAACATACATCATTTCTTGAGAGATATAATCTCTTTACTCTACAATTAATTTATAGTTTATGAATTTTAATGTTCCTGGTACTCCTTTTAAATTTTTACCAATTAAAATTTTTCCTCCTTCCGCTCTCCCAGGCATAGTGTCCACCACAAATTCATAGGTCCCATCATCTGATTAATTTATAAAGGTAACTGTTACTCTATCGGTTCCTATATCAATCTGAAAACAATCTCAAGATCCTTCATCCATCTCTCTGTCTCCATATCTGATGTACTACCCTCATACATCACCAAAATCTGTCTACTAAAAAGCATGCAACTCTCTTTTCCAAGCCTCATCCTCCTCTATCAGATCAGCCCTACAACAGTCAACTAGATCATCCTGTTGATCCTCAACATCGAGAGCCACACTAGACAACTATCTAGATCTATATCTAAAAAGATAATAAATAATTTCTATGCCTAGTAGTATGTAATATTATTAAAATTCAATTTTACTTATTTTTTTTTAATTTTAAACATTCTAAAATAGACCAATTCCAACAATAACACAATTCAAAATTATTTTCATGCCACTCCGATGTCTCTAACCTGAAAACAAGTCCACCTCACATGATTATTCAATAAGCTCAATGTCTGCGAACTAGATCATGGGGGCCCTAAAATCCTACGCCCTAGCTAGTCTCTCTAGCCTATGTCACATACCATAGTTGACTAGATCTTTTTTCATACTGACCCTTGTAATCCTTACTTTACATAAATCCAAACTCGATCCTATATCTCAACAATTTATTTTGATACCAATCTATGAAAACTCCTCCCTACAAAGATACCGTAATGAGGGGATAGAGATAATAACCCCCATGTCTCACCTCCAGGAGGCCGCATGTTGGATTCTAGCATTGAGGGTTTAAAAATATCATGAAATGGGAGGCATCAACCTCTTTAAAAAATAAGATCAGGAGGTAAGATGATTCATCCACAAGATAAACCATGAAATAGTAAAAAAATAAACCAAAAACATTACACAATTCATTTATAAATTTAACTAATACAAATAAAAGTATCCAAAAGTAAATACCCAAAAGAAAATCTAAATCAGAAATATAGCAGCTACCCAATGTTCTAACCTGGTATTGTCCATCATGTTCCCCGTAATCCTCCTAGAAAGCTATTAAAAATTTATATATATAGGGTGAGCATACAAGTATACTCAATAGGGGATCCAAATTCACTCATTCACATGTGAATAAAGAATACTAATGCACCTCTGAAAAAACAGTTGAACCAGAAATCACATATACAAGTATACTAACCAAACACAATCGCACCAAGGAATGCTCACCATATAATTCAAGTCATGTAATAGAATATAACAAGATTCATATGAATAAGGAATCCTAACATCACTTTTCCAATGATATACCACTCTCACACCCCAACATCCTACGTACTAGAACTCCCATCTCTTTTGTATACCACACAGCTCTACAAGAATGGTCACAACACACCATTCCCAATGAAACCTGAGATCCTTTCCCCACAAGCATGGCCACATCACATCTCACTTGAGAATACATCAGCCACAACACATCCACAACCATAACTAGAGTAGTAGGGTATCATGAATACGTAGTGCATAAACCTCATTCCCTCCTCTAACCATGCACAATCCCCACTAGAATCCTCCCTATATGAACGAACATATCACATCTCACTTGAAATCACCTGGCACATCACATCTCGCTCACAATAACCTAGGCTATCACAACCATTGTCTAATAAAATAATAGACCTCTATACATCACATCTTGTTCAATACCTACCTCACCTAGAATAGAGATTTGGAAATACAGGGTACTCAATCATCTGTCCTCCTCACCAGATATTGGTAGAAACACCACCTACATGTCTATGTGAGTGTACGAACATGGTGATCGATGTCAGTGGGGTGAATATAGAAATTAAAAGGAATATGAATGTATATACATATATCCAAAAATTGTCCCACCCTATATCTTCACAACCTTATACTATCTAACTCACAAAATCATCACTTATTCATCCACCTCAAAATGCATAACACCACACAAAAAGACTCAAACCCATTTCCAATATCAAAACCAATTCCCATTATACATCCAATTTATTTTATTATTTACCGTCAAACACATTTAACCATAGAACCAATCATTTATTTATTAAATAGACTTTTCATCTCATTAACTAAACTAACCCATTACATTTTAAAAATTATTATTTAATTATTTATTCTATTACTACCTAGGAATATAGAAAAAAGAAACCTCCACCTTTCCTCCCCAAAATCTTATCCAAATAAACAAACCCTCCACAACAAAATCATGGAAAAATATCAAATTTTCCACCCAAAAAACATGGACAAAGAAACCACCTCACTTCCCCAAAATCACGGCAAAAAAACCACCTCATCAACCTAAAATCAAGGAAAATAAACCATTATCCCCAGATACCCCTAACACATATAATCATACCACAAAAACAACCAGACATCACAACATATCAAGATAATTTTACAAATTTAAAAAGGGTCATTTATCACATTCATCATTATTATAGGGGTGTTGTCACACAAGGCATTATCCTAGGGTAACCATTTTATTAACCAAGTATAAGTGGTTAAAAAAATTTCATGTTAGGGTGATATATCACCAATCAATATAGTCATAGCTTTCATGAAACATATCATCTAGTGCAATTAAATCCCCCAACATCCATAATTTTTACTAGGGTATCAAGCTCATATAATCCACAATAAAACAATAATAACAATCCTATAAAAACATGTGAATCATTCCCCCATTCCTCCTTAAATTTCATATAAGCAATTATTTATCATTAATTAATCTAAAACAACCATAACATAAGGTTAAAAATGAGGAAACCCCTCTTGATTGATACAAAATTAAAATAAATGAGTGATTACATACCTCAAATAATCTTTGCCAATTCTCTGTGTAGTATAGGGTGATGTAGAATGCTCACAAACATAACCACACTATGAGAAACCATTGATCAAACTACACCATGCCCAAATATCATTAATAGCCAACCCAACACACAACCAAACCAAAAAGAAACATCGCTATAGTGAATCCTCATAAGAAGATTGGAAGAAACCCTACTTATAAGGGAAGAGAACATACCACAGATTGACAATGGACAATCATCAAAACCAACAGATCAATGTTAGGATAAAGAGGGTTAAAAGGGATCATTGAGGAACATAGCGGTCATCTACAAATATGGAGAGGGGAGATGAACAAATGAATTAAAATTTAGTATGAAAATAACTTAAAACCCTAGATCCCACAATTTACACATGTAACCATTACACGTTGTGTGATTCTTATGTTTCTAAATATTCTATATTTCACCAAACAATGCATCACCTTAGAGTATTTAACACCTACATTTATTACATGTCATGAATATCTATTACACGAAGTGTTCCCTTTTCATGGGATACCCATTATCCATAAAAAATTAATTAACCCCTGGATATACAGTCCATGAGCCACCATTACACATCGTGTAAAAATATTGCACGACATGTATTTCCTACAACAACTTTACTGTAGCTCCATCCACCATCTAAAACTCTCAGAACCTCCCCTGAACACCTCTAACAACCAAAATCAGAAAATTAATGAGTTGGGAAGGCATGGACCATTATAGATAAAATATAGAGAGGAAGTCCATATTGCATAAATATCTATTTGAGGTACAATTGAGAATGTTTATTTAAATATATATTATTTAGAATTTGAAGAAAATTTGTAGATTTATATATTTGAACAATAATAATAAAAATTACATTATTAACTCATGTTATATATGTGGGTACCACCATGAAAACCATAAATATATTTTCACATTTCCATTTTGGCATAGGAAAATGCTGAAGCATCACCTTCGGTAATTTTATTTCTAATTTAATCTATCAAGAATTCAAATATATCATGGTAAAGATAGAAATATATATTTTCATTTAATATCAACAATAATAATCTTAATGCTCTATCTACATCATAGTGCTTCCAAGGTGAATAGAAAAGGGGGAAATATGTGCTTCACTAAAAAATTTATCTTCAACTTTGAAAAAAAAAGTCACAAATAATCGTTCCCTTAAACTGATAACACCTTCTTCATCAAATTAAGCTCTAAAAACATACCCTTCATAATGGATTATACCTTTTTATATAATTCATTATCCTCTTTATGAGCATTCATAATTCATTCTAATTGAGATGATTGTACTAACACATAAAATAATAAAGAGGATTCTCCTACATGCTTAATTTTTATGTTAACATTTATCAAATCATTAACCAATGGTTCATCTTTAAAAAATGAAATAGTTAATATGGAAATATTATTCAAACTAAAACCATTAGAAACATTTTTATATTTTCTAGAATGGTAATGAATAGTGTAATCATTATCCATAATTAGTTTCATCCATATTCACTCCCTCATGTTCAACTATTTATAAGTGAGTATATATTTCAAAATTTAATGATTGGTATATATTTAACACTTTAATAAATATAAATGATGCCTCTAAATATTTAAATAAAAAACCATATTAGCTAATTCTTGAACATGATTCGGAAAATTTAACTCATATGATTTTATTTTATGTGAAGCATAAGCAATTACCTTATCATTTTTTCATCATAACACAACCATGTACCTTAAACTAAGAATAATTATAGATGAAAAAATCACCATTTTTATAGGGATGTTCCAAAATATAAGCATTCACCAATCTTATATTCAGTTCTTAGAATTAATCGTCACATTCTTTCATCCAGATGAATTTAAATATTTTGTGAGTCAACTTAGTTAGTGGGATAGGAAACTAAAAACAGTTTTCAAAACACTATTGGTATTAAACCACTAATATATGAAAATGATTAATATCCATGATATTTATAGGTTTTGTAAATTATTAAATTACTTTTGTATTAGTTGGTTCAATAGTTATTCAATCTTTAGAAACAATATGTCCAAGGAAATAAATTTTTTCCACTTGAAATTCACAGTTACTAAAATTTTCATAGTTTTTATATTTATTCATGGTTTAAAATAATCCATATTTTTATTTCATGATCCTTATGAATTTTGGAATATACCATAATAGCATCAATAAATATAGTAAAAAATTTATCAAAGTAGTCATGGAAAACTCTATTGGTATGATCAATTAAAATAGTTGGTTTATTAGAAAAACCCAAATGGTATAACTACATATTCATAATGCTCTTATTTAGACCAAAATGTTATATTCAAAATATCTACTTCCTTCACCTTCAATTGATGGTACCCTAACCCAAGATCAATCATTAATAAATATTTTTCTCCCTGTAGCTAATCAAAGAAATCATAAATATGAGGAAAAGTATACTTTCTCTTAGTAAAAATGATATTCAAGGATTTATAATAAAATTAAAGACTCATTGAACAATAATATTTTAAAAAATATAAAATAGTATCACACCAAAATTGAATTGTGAGGAATAATGAAAATTTTATCTAGATACTCTAATAGTCATTTTTTCAATTCCAAAATTTATACTTTAGCCATTCGATAAGGTGGTTTTGAAATAGTATTAGAATTAGAAACTATGTCTATAGTAATCTCAACCCACCAATCAGAATTAATACCAGGAAAATAATTATGAATTAAAACCATGTATTCATTCACTACTAGCACATAACTAGTATGACCAGATTATTTCCTTTCGACAACATCAGCAAGGTAACATTCACTACCATCTACAATCAACTTCTCATCTTCATGGTAGGTTATCAAAGGTATGGAATCATTTAATAAAACATTATTAACTTAGTAATTAGTCTTAGATGGATATATATTAATCCAATATATACCCAATATAATTTTAAACTCAATTATGTGTAGTTAAATAAGATTTTAAAAGAAGATCATCCCGCTAATAATAAAATTAATATTCGTATAAATTGTGGTTACATTATCATGTTTGTCCAGAGTTTCCACTAAAAGTTATATCTTCTTTTCATTAGGTGAAAATCCCATTTTATATCCAAATTTCTCATAAATAATTAAATATGAAGATCCAGCGTTTAATCAGGGCATTGGAAAAATTTTAATAAACAAGTAACTTGTTTGTCACAACATTATTATATTGTCTAACATCAATCATCATAGTAGAATTTTCCACATCTTTTTTTCAATTTTGATGATTTCCACCTTGTGTAACTGAATTTTTAAACATGTTAGAATAATTCCCCAACTAATTTCAATTAAAATATATCAACACTAGCATGATATATGTTACTATGTTCTTATATTATTCATGACTCTTTTCTTTGATGTCACAAACCAGGTGACCAAACATACCACACCAGTAACAAATTCTATATCCTATCAAACATTACATAAAATGTATTTTACCTAACATGGACCATGTTGGGTAATTACCTCTAGAATTAATTTTGGTTTATTCTCCCTTTCATTCAACCTTGACCATCTCTTACATTTTTCATCTCGAGTAACATAACTTCCAGTAAACTCAATCAAAACTTTCTCATCACAATGAAAACCCTTGTCATAAATTTTAAATTCTAATATGGATAAAGCTCATTATAGACATTGTTTCAATACTGAGTAAAATATATTAATTTTATTATCATGATAATAATTTAAATATTGTACATACCTATGGAACAATGAAAAATTTGCTTCATTTATGGAAACTTAATATTCTTCTTCTGTCCTCAATTCCAGGAATTGTTTCTCCATCTCAAGCCGATAAACCTTAAATAATTATTTCCCCAAAAAAATTATTAGTAAATGTATCCCATTACATGGAATCAAAATCATCTCTCACTTAGATATTCATAACCCAATAACAACATCAATCAGCTTCACCTTCAAAATGATAAATTGAAAGAGTTTTATTTTATCATTTTTAATATCCCATGACATCTAATAACTTGTTTAGAGAATTGATTCATATTTTGGAAAACACATGATCTTAAATTTGACTAAAAATTTGAGGTTTATGTTACATTAAATGGTAAAATATTGATATGTTTCTTTGTGCTAAATGGGGTTTCCCTTTAACAAAGATTCCACAATTTATTATAGATGTTATCAACTAAGAAATCAAAGAAGAAAATTGATTGGTTCCAATTCAATCCATTCTATGATGCTGACATAGAAGGATATTTTTCACTTGATACATTCATATTTTATCATCCATATTTACTCCATAGATAACTATTCTAAAAATGTATATATTAAACAAAACAACATGGTAATATTTAAATTCTATATCATATCAATATTTATCATAAACTTGAATCATTCATTGTAATGCTATTAAAATTAACCTAAACTCTATATTTATCTAAAAACATTCTATGATACCAACTATAAGTAAATAACATTAAACATTACATAATCCTATGTTCATAATAAATAATTCATTATCTAATATTCCTAAGGATGTTTACGGTTGAGATTTTGAGAGAATTGGGTTATAACTTTTGTATAATAAACCTATACATTACAGGTGGACACATCAAATCAGTATAAATTTTTCATTAAGTATAAATTTTTTAAAATGAAATTAAAATAATTTACATTATAAACCCCAATGTGTAACAACAAAGGTACTTATAAATTAATTTCATTTCACTCTAGAATTAAATAGTCAAATTCGTTATAAAGGAGTAATGAAATAAGTGTTATTTATAGAAATTAATGGATTTGTACTGATGGAATAGTATGTTGACCATAATAATATTAATTTAACCAATATAATAATAACCTCACTAATGAAACAATAAATAAAATTCATGTATTCTAAAAGAAAAAAATATGATATATTTATATCATGGAATGAGAAGATTAATGTTTCGAAAGCGACAAATTAGGTGTTGGTATTTTTGTGAAAAATAAATTTATATTTATAATTTTATAATTAATATAATGATTTAAAAGAATATATATTTTCATAAAACATATTCCTAAATTAATTTTTTAATTAATTTTTGTTATAAGATATTTTTATGAGACTTTAATTAATTTGTCAAAGTGTTAAATTTTTACTTTTAGTTTTAAAACGTAAATTTTTTTAATAAATACTCATTTTAATTAAAAATTTAATTTCTCATATATATGAATTTATATTCATAAAACTGAGTTCATTTATTAATTATACACTATGAAAATTGGTTATAGATAATTTTTGGTATTTTTATAAAATAGTATAATATTTTTTGAATATTAAAATATAGTAATTTCTGATATTTAACAAACACATGATTTATTGAGTCATAAATGTTGTATGGATGATGTAATACGATAATCATGAAATATTCTTCTTTATTTAAATATATTTAGTGATTATTCTCAACCTATATATGGTGTTGATCGAAAATAATAATATAATAAATATAATAATGATAAAACACTTCTCTCCTTTATAATAACTACCACCCCTCACCAACTTTTCTACTCACACATTAAAGCCTTATATATTGTTTAATTTATTACCAATTACCTTCCCAGGACTCTTCCCCATGTCCAAGGTTTATGATCTCACCAAAATTCCAAAACCAAGGGCCTTAAAAAGGTTCTCAACGAGGATAATTCAAGAGGTAAAATCCACTTTCATATTCTTATATTTTCTTTTCAATTATTTATCTTTTGTTATAATATCTTTATATACCATTATATAAGTGACATAAAAACTCAATTATATTATATATAGTATAATTGTTTCTTACTTATGGAAAAAATCATCATCAAAATTCATCTCCTCTCTCTTTTATTTTAAAAATGAGAACACCGTTTGTGATATGTTGATTTACAACCCTCATGGAGGGTACACATTCATTTTTAATTAGAAAATTCATGTCTGGTCATAAATAATTATTATGGTTAAATAATATTTTATTGTCTATAAAATTAATTATATAATTTTATGGAACCAATATATATACATGATATTGAATAAAATGATATATGTTTGTGATGATCAAAAAAAATGCCAAAATTTTTTATATCATTCTCATTAATGTTTTCGCCAATTATTCATCCTCATATAATAAGAAAATAATATATTATATCATTTAAAATTATATATGGTATAATTTAAACCATTATATAGGTGGTTTGAGCATGTTTTAAGTAAGACAAACTCGTGGTAAGATAATTCTTAAACTAAGTTTCATTATTTATGTTAACCTTATAATGCATTGATTATGTACTACAAAAATTATTTGGGAAATAAATTTTTTATATATAATGTTATATTGTTTTCATTTTCGATGAGAAAACTTACTCCATTATTTTTATTAATATCACTACAATTATTTAATAATTTTAAGGGACTTTTCTTTAAAAAAATTAAAAATTCCTTTATTTTCTAAAAATTCAAAAAAGAATTCATGTTTTATGATTATGTTATTGTTCTCGGGAATTTTTTATGATAAATATCCAGTCATATATCTCCCTTCAATGCGTTGTGTATTTTTAGGTTGGAGGTCGACTATGTGGTTACTCTAAGAGTAACTACAATGGTTATTCCATAAGGTGTCTCTGAGGGTTACACCATAAGGTATCTATGAGTGTTATATTGTATGGTAGTCATGGGGGTTACAAATATTATTGTATCCATTAGGGTTATAATATTATGTAAGTAATTAACTAAGAGGCCTTTATGTTATAAATTATGTTTTCTATGTTTTGTGTGAATCACATGTTTTTACAAAGTAACTATATGATACTTATAGGGTGAGAAGTATGTCATTTTGAAAATTATTTCACATTTTTATATGTATTAATGTATTAATGGTTTCTCTAATAAATTGTATTTCCATTACTGATATTTTTATTGTCACCCTATGTTTTAAAAAAAATCACTGGTTTTAAGGATGGGTAAGTGAAAAGGATAAGACAAGCTGAATGTTGTGAATACTTTTCATAAAAGGATTTCCTATTTTTTACAACAACATTTAAATTATGAATTAAATAGATATTGTTTTAGTACCAACCACTTTATCTGCTTTTGGGTTTATATATATGAATTATGTCCTATTTTTATAAAACTCTAAACATTAAATATCTATGTGAATGTAAAAAAGATAATTCTAAATAAATTTACTAGATTATGTATTGTTTAAGGTCAAGTCTTTATAGTTGTTTTGAGAGCATGGTTTAGATAACATTAGGGGTAATAATGATGTTAATATAATGCCCTAAATTTTATTTACCCTATGGTTATGTATAAATGATATAAAATTTTAATATTACTATGTTTCTTTATCTTTGATATGTCTATTTAATATGTATTCTGTAGAAAAAATAAGGAAGCTGGAGTAGGAAGGCACTGAGAGGATGATATATTTCTAGATCTGCAACCGGGAATAGTTGTAATTGGATCCGAATAGTTAGTGATAGTAATGGGTTAGTTTAATTAGGTTATAAATGGCTATGGAATGCATGTATGAGAATAACTAGAGCTACCAAAAAGTAACATGAGGATAGTGGAATATTTTATGAGGCAACAACCAACTAATTTTAGAGGATCTTTTGACCTAGTAGAGGCTAATGGATGGATTAAATCCCTTGAAAATATATTTTATTTTATGGGGTTCTTATATAATAAAAATGTTAGAATTTACATTTTTCATTTTTAATGCGATGCTAACCAGTGGTGGTAAATGGTAAGGAATATCTGGGATCGTGAGGAGATTGAGGCCTTAGAATATGATGAATTTAAAAATATTTTCCTTGCAAAATAGTTTCCTAAGGTGGTCAGACATCGGATAGAAAATAAATTAATTTAATTGAAATAAAAGAAGTAGGATTCAGTGGATTTTTATAAAGAAAACATTACCCGATTGGAAAGGTACACTCCAAATATTATTCTGGATCTTGGTAAAATAAAACAATCGTTTTTACTCAGGATTGAAGCCATGATATTGAAGGGAACTTTCCTCCCATGAATTAAAAAGTTATAAGAATTTTTTTTGATGTTCTGAGAGGTTGTAATGGAGTTGTTTGAAGATCATGTGTACTTTTACAAGAAGAATATGAAGGGATCTAGATGGAAAGTGATGGATAATAATTAGTTGAATAAATATGAATTTATGAATTTACAATTTCTAGTTTGTAAAAATTGTGTTAAAAAGAACCCTGGGGAATTTCTTAACAAAAATGAGAAGTGTTTTCAATGAGGTAAGTTTGGACATATGGCCTAAGATTGTAATAAAAATGATCATAAGATTATTTTTATCAGCAAACAATAGAGTGTTTTAAATGATGTGAGATGGGTCATTATGAAAATACCATTCCACAAAATGATAGAAATTATGGAAAGACACTTTATTATAAGTAGATAGGTGCAATGATATGCTTTGGGACCATTGTAACCTCTCATTCTCTCAACCAGATGAAAATTTCCAAGGTAATGTGAATTTTTCATTTAGTAGACCTGCATTTTTTTAAATGAACTTTGGAACATTATTTATAGAGGTATAACATTAAGAAGTTTTTTTCTAAAAGAAATCTAATTAGTTAAACTGATTACAATTAAAATAATAATTAATTAATTGATTATAAATTAAAATTAAAAATAATAAAGAAATAATTTAATAATAATAATATTAATATTATTATATTTATTATTATTATTATTATATTTATTATTATTATTATCTCAATTATTATTATTATTATTTAATTAATAAGGTTTTATGAAAAACCACTAGGGATCTCCCTTTTTCCTATCCATACCAGTGTCACACCCCCTCCCTAGGATCCCCAGCTATACATGAACCCCTCCTCCATATCCTTCTCTACATGCCATTTCCACTGCTTTTATATGCATTTTTTGATCTATTTATTAAAGGAAGGGTCTCTGGTCTCTCTTCATTACTTTTTTCAGATGATATCCCTTTATTATTTCTCTGATTCTCATTCAGTTGAAACCCTAGGGTTAGGGGTTGATTTATTTTTGTGTTACTTTTGATATTAGGATGTGTGAATGGTCTCTTGGGATATCTTCATGATTGTTATAACATCCACCACTGAAGGTGAAGCAGAGGGGGTCAATTTATTTTGTCACCTCTACTGGAGGTATGGTTTTGCATCATCTATTTAGTTTCTCCAATTTTATTTAGGGTGTTAAGTGGTTTTGAGGGTATAGATTTTTTATTATGTGTGATATGACTTTTCACAATGATTTTGAGTTCATATTAATTTTTTTAGTGAGATCTGATCACCTTTGAAGTCGTTATCTCACATACATAGGTGTGTGTGTGTGTGTTTATATATATATATATATCTTTCTTGTTCATATGATCTTATTGTCAAAGTAATATGTTTATTGGATTAATGGGTAAATATATATAAATATATATATATGTGAATGTATGTATGTGGAAGTATGGGGTGGTCTTCATCAAAGGCGTCAAGCGCTAAAGTGTTTGTCTTGGTCTTCTTTGAGGTAGGATCACTTTTTCTCGTTAAATTAATGTATGCATTTAATTACTTTTTTGTTCGCATTCCATGAATTTAAATAATGCATGTTTATTTCTAGAATAAAATTTTAAATTGTGATAAATGATTTGTTTGATAATAAAGGTCTTGGTTTTAAAATAAAACCCCTCAAACAGAGGTGCTCTATCTTTTAAAAGTCATAGTAATTATTAGAAATTTATTCCTTCTTGACTTATGCATTTGTTCTCTAATTGAATAATTTTATAAATAACTATTCCCTGATTTTATAATAAAACTCCTCAAACATACGTACACTATCTTCTAAACTAAAAAGTAGTGATATTGATTGATATCCAGCTTAATTATGGATTGATATTTCCATATTCTTTATTGTTGGTGCTTGTTTTTTACAGGTTAGTATTTTCCCCATTGAATAATATAAATTGAATTGTAATGCTTTATTAGATTAAATTTCATGTTTGGGATTTGACCATATTGATGTTGTTAAAAGGTTAGCATAACCTTAGTATAAAAATTTACTATATTGGTGATTTATACTTCTAATGACACATCTTAAGAGTTCCTTAATCATGTTAGAATGATTTAAATGTTTTTATATGTCTCTAGTAACCCTTGTATGTGGTGATACCCATTCATAGGGTGTTCACATTTCTTTTGGATACTCATTTTCATGTTATATCTTCATCTGCTTAAAATTCCATAAGCTTTGGGTGTGCCAACCTAAATGGACTAAGTTACCTCATGCCTTGTGATTTATTCAACCTTGGTTTCATGCCTCAAATTTGATAAATGAATTTATAATGACTAATGATCCATGAAATGTATCACTTTGACAATGGAAATTTTTTATTCTTATTTTTTATCCCCATGTGTTCATTATATTCAACACATTACTTCATGCCTTACACTTGGAAAAATATGTTAAGCAATGTGTCTTTCCTCTTTGGTACTTATGTACTAGACCATATTCTTTGTTGGACAGTAATTCTATACATTACAATATTTATGAATTGTAATTTTAATATGTCATTGATAATATGTGATTTGAGGTATGATGATTTCATGTGCCTTTGTTTATATTCCATTACTTATGAAATTTCCTAATACTTATGACCCAATTTTGTGGATTATTAATGTTCTAAACATTGGTAAGATTTCTAGAAAGAGATTTTAAAATTATAATGATTACTTGTAATATTTTCATGCTTACTTTTGAGATAAATGATTTATGTCATATTTATGGTTTGATTGTATCCTTTGGAAGTCATGATAGCATGGGATCCTTTCATTCCCTTGATGGAATAAAATTTTGAATTGATGGACTGTAATTATAAATGATTACTTTGTGATATGTGTCTTTCTGGATTGGATCACCTATAACGGGCCAATAGAGACCATGAATTTTGTATTAAGGGTTCATGGATAGACTGGCTCTGCTCATTTGGGTTATGACCTGATGCTTCAGGGGTGATGATTTGGCTTTCCTAGAAAGGAATTTTTGGGAGATTTATCATAATCCTATTTGATACCATCTCTCTAGGGGAGAAACCATGGATGGACCCACTATCAAAATGGCTATGCTATTAAATGGGTGATACTCAGACCCAAATATGTGATACCATGGATAGAACCAGAGTTTTCCTCAAGAGATACTTGGGATTCATTTGGATCACCTTAGATGGACATGGTATAAATGGATTATTAGATGTTCTCATTATGAATCTTGATATTCTGTTTAGATCACCCAAGATGATAATGGGTCTCCACCACAATATTTTATGGATTCTTTGTATCGTTTTACTTGCCACGCTCAAGTCGAGTGTCCAAACACCCAACATACCTTCATGCATTACTTAAGAATATGGCACTTAGGCCATGTCAAATTAAGAAGACAATTTATTCTCAAATAGAAATACCAAAATTGAGTTTAAATAATATAGTTATGATAAAAACACCATCATTTACTAATATCTATAAACATCAGGCTGAAGGCGCTCTCCACCTTAGGTATTTAACATCAAAAAATGGAAAATTACAAGCCATTGCACCTCCACCATCGAAATTTCCTTACAAAACAGATCTATAAGTGTTTTGATGATGATCATATTGTTATTTCATTAAAAATAAATTGTTGAATCCCAATAAACAAAATAGAAACTTTTCGTGCATGTTTTCCTTGAATGACACATCTTATAATTAAACCACACCAGCCTTAACCATGGAGACATTCTTAGAATATTTCTACCCTAATTTCACACACATAAGACAAGGGTGATAAAAATCAATCTTCCTTCAGCTGACCAATCCTAATGACGATCGGCATAGACTGATGGTGTATTTACAATAGAATGGGAATGCATTCTCTCAATGAAGGTAGCATTTATCATGGAAATGTTCACCAAATCTCATAGACAACTTATAATGATATTCCTTGTGGAAAACATCTCCTGACGATTTTAAACTAACATTCCTCAACACAACTAAAGGCATAACTGATAGAGATTAATGGATTTAAAACATTAGTGCAGTGTAAGACCGTGTCTCTCTTACTAAATCAAGGACAACATCAAGATAGGGGACATGCAGGTCACACAGTAGAATACTCCAATAGGATTTAATAGTTTCCTATCAAACCTTCCCAAATACTGTAAAGAAGAATAGTCCAAACATAACTACTCAACATAAAAGAAAAAACCAGAGTTCTCTACATTTGATACCTCTTTGTAAGATCCCATCCCAACTTACAATTAAAATAGGTAGTCATACTGGTGGGTCAAATGACTCATGCGTGCCTTCTCATATGTCATAGGCTTTCAGATAGTATTGAGTGAGTAATGGTGGTTCAGTGGGGAGACTATACCCTCGTAATCATTGTTTCACAATTTGATTAAAAATGATAAGTCTCTAACAAAATGAATTCATAAAAAAATAAATAAAAAATAGTAGAGGTAGAAATAATATAACTGAATCAAAGATATAAATAAACATATCTAATTCTATATAATGATGCATATGCTAGATTTTACTACATGTGCAAGTATAAATAAAATAAAAATAGTAACAAAATGTAATTATAGGAAAAAACCCAATTTGAGCTCTTCAAGAATCCTAAGAACGATCCTAGGCCTGTGATACCTATATCTCATTGAAAAAATACAACACAATCAATGAATTAGAAGACTTCAAATCATGTAGAAATTCTCATGTACCTTGGGGTAATGGTGTCTTGAGCATAGTATGAGACAGAAACATCAGTAGGCCAGCACCATTAGTGTCAAGAACAATCCATAAAATTCATTATAAATTAATACAATGAGTTTTGTATAATTAATGCAGAGTGATAACAATTAATAATAGAAACTTGGTCTGAATTCTTAAATGAACACACATCCAATAAGACATGTGCCGACCTAAGTTGGATGATTGAAAAGTATAATTGTGAAATGAAGAATATATATATTCAAGGACCTTTTATAACATGGAAAACTAGGTATTTTGTACCCCCAAGGTTGTGCTTTTGATATGTGTCAAAATCTCAAGTTATCACAAATGTGTTCTAGTAATGTAATGGAAACCTCTCAATTATCATGAATAAAACATGATAATAATAAAGGGAGTTTCTAATATATATGAAAATCAATAAATCCATAAAATCGGATGTTGATTCCCAAGCTCATCCTAGTTGATATAAAAGAATCCCAATTATCACAACGGGAACCTCCAATAATATAAAATACCACTGATTCCTTCCACAGAGATCCATAAGGAGTATCTTGTAACACTATGAGGTATAGTAATTATTGTTTTTGACCCTATAATCTTACCAGGGGACCATGTATGACACAAGTCATGGCATAACCATATTTCCTAAAGGTCTATCTATGGTAGTTATTTGAGGGAATCAGTACACTCGACAGTATAATAAATGGCCTAATAATTCCCTTCCTAGGAAGAAAAAGAATCTAGACCATCACATCAGGTAGAAACACACAGATCACAAAGAGTCCATTCGTAATTCCTTAATAAAAAACCCATGTTCTCTCATGTCCCATGATAAGTGATCAAGTATCAATGGTATATAACAAAAAAATTCATATATATTTATATGATGGAATTCCATTAGGTAAATATCTCATTCCAAATGCTAACAATTTATTCATAACAACAAGGGTAAAAATAATAAACCATGAGTGGAACCATACAAATCTTCCATCAAATATTATGGTGGAGTCCCAAGCCCATCCAAAGAAATCAAAAAAGTATACAAACATTTGCAATGGAAACATCCGGTAATCCAGTACAACCATGCCTATCCAAGGTGGTCCAAAATAATCCCAAGTATCACTCAAGGCATGGTGACTCTGAGTCTATCCCAGGTATCACACATAAGGGACTGTGCATCAACCATAGAATGAAACAACCATATGTCTAATGGATCCATCCAAAATTCCTCCCCTAGGGAACTTCTATCAATCAGAACTATAAATAACTACCTAGGAAGCCCTTTCCTGGAATGCAATGCCTGACCCCCAACACATCAGGTCATAAACAAAATGAGCACGGTGATTCTAGCCATGAAAAATTAATACATAATCCATATTCTCTCTTTCCCCGCAATAGGTAAACCAATCAAGTGAGGTACATATCACAAAGAAAGAATTTATAATTTCAATCCATCAATTAAACATCTCATACCATCATACATATGGAAATATCCCATGATATCAAGATAGCCAAAGGATATAATAAAACTATCAACATGGCCTAATTGATTTGGCACAAAAATAAGCATGGAAAAATTAAATTTTATCATTAGTATTTAAAAATAACATTATATCAATCTTCAAATGTTTAGAACATAAATAAAACCACTAAAACGGGCATAATAATTTAGAACTTGATATGTTTTCATTACATTAATAGCATACTTTGTGATGACATGGAATTTAGTTCAAAAAATGAAGAATAATTTTGAGGGTGCGCCTTTTTTGGTTTTCCATGTTACGGAAGGCCCATGTATAAATATATTATTCTTTCCACAATTATACTTAATATAATTTTAGCTTAAGATAATGCTTGTGTTATTGGGAAAGTTTACTTTTAGGAACCAAGACCATGTTTTTATTATTAATTGTTATAATTGTGTAATTATTATACATGACACACAATCTTATTTTACAATGAACTTTATAGATTGGGCAAAAAACCGAGGATGTTGTCCTACTAGAATTTATTTCTAACACCCTGCTCAGGCTTCCATTTCACTGGAATACCCAAACATTACAACATGCTTACAAGGAATTGGATTCATTACATGATTTCTGTTGTGTACATATGTGTAACAGCCCAAGATTTTATAAAAAAATATTCTTTTTAATTTTATTAATGTCTTGTGTTGTACGCTACACCAAAAGGAGCTTGCACAACACGCATCCTTGTCTTGCCTTGCATTACACGCAATCACGACTTTCCTCGATAGCGTGTGTAATACGCAATACCGAGTTTCACTAAACAACGATGTGCTATTAAAATATTATTAAAACTAGCCGTTATGAATAGTAATAACCACTTTTTAAAATTCTGTAAATCTTATTTTTCAAAATGAACTTCATTCTTGGATTCGGAGTATCGAATTTAGCCTAAGGTGAAATTTTGGTACTTTTCGGATAACATTCATATTCTGATGAATAGTGAAAATTAATAAATTATAATTAAAAACAACTTTTTTAATCAAAATAATTAATAGTGATAAATTATTAATTTGAGTGGTTTTAAAGTATATTTAGAATATATTTTTACAATTTAATACAATGTTGGTCATTGATTGTAATTTCACATTTAAACCAGAAATAATCAAGTGTCAATCTTTTGATATATATTGTTTCCTAAAAACACGCTATTTATTTTAACAGCGGGATTTAATTATAAAATTAATTAATGCAACTTCTATGTTATGAATTTGGTAAAATAGATTTCATTTTTGAATTCGGAATATGAAATATAGCTTAGGATGAAATTTTGGCATTGTTCTGAAAAACATCAATTTTTGATGAATAGTGAAACTACTAAGTGGTAGTTAAAAAAACTGAATTTTTCATAAAACTTAATTTTGCCGCTTCTGTGAATGGAATTTCGAAAATCCGAGAGACACGGTTAATATCAAGGACTAAAATGTGGTTCAATGAGATGAAAATAATTTTTTGGTGAATAGTAACTTTTTAATTTTTTTTACCGAGGATAATAGTAAATAGGGTAACTAAGGGTAAATATGATATTACTATTACCCTAACACATGTCCTAATTCTATTGGACAAGTGTAATTCGACCAAAAAAAAACTTAGGAATAAAATATGACCATTTAGGCCCACATGGATTAGATTAGGACATTTATTATTAATTTATTTAAAGAAAGGTTAAAATAGTTAAAATCAAAGTTTAATAAGTAAATCATTTTTAATATGGGGTTATACATAAGATAAATTCGATTGTAAATATTCATTAGAAAGCTAAAACGATTTCCTACATGCTGGTATTTTATTTGTAATTTTTAGACATAAAATAATTTAATTTATTTATGACACAACGATGATGCAGTAATTATCTTATTAATGAAATATTGACATAATTGATGTTATAAACACCAAAATAAATGTAATTTGAGATTTTTTATGAATTACACTAATTTTCTAGGTTACTATGATATATTAATGTTGATTTAATCAACTTGGTTCGAACATTTAATTCTGTTATGAGTTTCACAAAAATCATATATCAAATAGTGTCAAAATTGACACAAAATAGTTTTTAAATCAAATATTATATTATTAATTGTTATTGTATTCCTAAAAATCTAAGGTTCGGCCAAATGACTTAGATAAGGATATATATATTAATAATAAACAATTTGGGGTTCTTTTGGCATGTTATAGTAAGTTTATTAACCATATAGTGAAAGAAAACAAAAAGACATGGTAAAAGTTAAATTATTTAACTTAGAGTTAAATCTAATTGATAAGGTTAAAATAATATCCTAAACTTGTCTAAATTATATTGGTTGATAGGAGTTCGACCCATACCCACCTTAGCTTCTAAATAAGACCCTTTGGAACCATTATAAACCGATTTTGACTTTAATATAAAATAATATTTTGAGATATTCCTAAGGTGCCCCTCTCCTCCCTTATAAAAGGACACCTCCTCCCCCTCCTCCTCACACCAATTTGAGCACTCAAGCTCAGCCAACCCCTGCCAAAATATCTTCTCCACTTCCCTAGAAACATCCTAGAGGTTCTGTTCTTCCTCAAAGACCAATTTTAGTGCCCTAAGAGGAGGTCTCAAAGAGGCACTTCAAAGAAGAGGTAATTACCGTTACCAATTCTTTCATCTTTATTTCTTCTTCCACTTCTTCTTCTTAGGTTGTTTCATTATGAAATAATAACATCAGTATCACTCATATACTGATATGTTATTATAAGTATGAAACAACCCTATTTCACCATCTATCCATCCTACGGAAAAAGAAATCACCGCGCGTGCGTACGTACGGAATACCGTCTCCACGACGCGATGAGATTCATTCTCCATGTTAACCATTTAAGAATGATTATAATGTATATATAAGAAATAATAATGAAATATATGACATTATAAAGCTACTGGATTTATGTATATATATACATATGTATGTCATCTACTTACTTCCATTTCAAGACAATAAGGAAAGAAAAACAACGTTCATGCGTACGTACGGACTACCGTCTCCATGAACGGTGTTTTTCATTTTATTTATCTATCTATTATATATATATATATACTGAATATATATGATATATAAATCATATTTTATATTCTAGAAGTAAGTAAATCATGATATAAGTAATAATGATGTCAAGAACAACAAGTCAAAACACCTACGATAAATGAAACGATTTTAACCAAAACGCTTCTTTAACATGGAATTTACAAAAGAACGGGTAATATAATGTCATAAGGTAACCATATATGATATCATAACAATGAATATGATTCTGTAATAAGTCAATGACATGATTTAAATCATTATACAGGAGGTTCGGACACTTACAAAGCAAGTCGGACCTAAGGTAAGGGAAATATCACAATCTCATTTTTATCCGAGATTGTTTATTCGTAAGTATTTACTGGGGTGTATTTTATCATCCACATCCATGTTTCATCAATATTTAATATTATTTCCATCCACCTAAAATTGTTTAAATCCATTTTTACTCTTCGGTGAGTTTATATTAATATGTATGAAAGGAATCTTTTGTCGTTTTTCGTACGAGGTACTTTTTGACTTTTCCGACAAAAGTACGAAGAATGTTTTTTTTAACTTATACGGCATGAATGGATTTCTAAAACATTATTTCCAAGAAGTTTCCTTTACAAGTTTTTATGTTTATTTTTAATCAACATCTTTTAGTTTATAATTGTACGACATGTTAAGAAAGGAAAAGTGTTTTTGAAGCAGAAAGGATATTTTCCTCAAGAATGAAGTTCAAGTATTTTATCAAAATTATTTTCCATCTAAGATAATAAAAGGGTTCTGTTTTTATCCCTATTATTACATTGGTTTGATTATGTTGTGATCGAAATATTTTTATGAATTACTTTATCTTATATGAATTGATTTATGATGTCATGATGTTTCAAGAATCCCATTTTTGTTACATGTGTTATGCGATGATGTATGATTTATGATTATGTGGAACACATAAGAAAGGATTCATTATGAGATGGGTGGGACCTATATCTCCCTCCAATGCATTGGGTAAAGATTTTATATCTCATGAGATAGACATGGCTGGAATGGTAGGTTATACCAGTTCAGTGAAACAGGACTGAAACGAGGGTTACTCGATTCAGAAAGGGACTTTGTCCACTAAGATAGTCTTGGAAATGAGTCTTGACTAACAAGAAATGATTCTCTATGATTATGTGTGAATGCCACAAAGTTTAATGTTTTAAGTTATGATTATTGTGATTACATTTCACTACCATGATTTATCCCATGTTATGAAATTATGCTCTCTTTTGCAGGTTATGATTTCCAAAATGTTATGTTCTTATGAATACGATGTGATTGATATATCATTTGTTTACCCTTACTGAGCATTTGAGCTCACCCTTTTATGTTTTCTTTTCCCCAGGATATAAAGAAAGGTTTTAGGTAAAAAAAAGGAAGATCATTATGGGAGATGTTGAAGATCTTTCCCCACGATTAGAAGATTTTATTCCGAGTTTCCAAAGACACTAAACTATTACGATCCTTGTGTGTGTGTTTTTGTTTTGTACTAAGTATTCCGCAAAAGTAATGTAATGTCAATGTACGTCAGGCTTCGGGTCTCTACAGTTGGTATCAGAGGAACGATTTAGTCAACCTTTGGAAACTAGGATGCGAAAACGTTAGTGAGATCCCTAGAGATATTTCTAAGGTATGTCTAGGGATGTCCCTAGGGATAAGTATACGTATAGGTTATAGTAATAGAATTACGCTAAAGATCATAGAATTAAACCTAAGATGTTGGATATTGAAGGTACTCCCCCTTTATTATGTTGTTTTCCCTAGTAGGATTTTTGCCTCTCACACTATTCTTTTTGGGTTTTAGACGATGGCTGGAACCCGAAGGAACCGTGTTGATCAATGCAATGGACAATGCAATGATTGCCCTCCTGAACAAACAAATGTTATGGGAGATGGAGTGCAAAATCTTATTGCTATACTTACACAAGCTATGAATCATTCTGGACTTCCAAATGAGCATAGAAGGGAACAATATTCTATTGAGTCTTTCATGAGGCAACGTCCACCTTCTTTCAGTGGGTCTTCTGATCCACTTGTGGCTGAACAATGGATCAGTACTACTGAAAAGATATTTTCAGTTCTTCAATGTTCTGAACATGATAAAGTCATCTTAGCAGTATATCGTTTGGAAGGTGAAGCTGATCAATGGTGGAATCTTATCAAGAATACGAGGCCAAGAGATGAAATTGAGTCCATGGAATGGGACGAGTTCAAGAACTTGTTTTTCAGTAAGTACTTACCTCGTATTCTTCGAACAAAGATGGAGAAAGAGTTTCTTGAACTGAAGCAAAGGGACGATGAATCTGTTGGTACCTATGAAGCAAATTTTACAAGACCTGCAAGGTACGCTTCTGGTATTATCATCCAACCTGAAAGTAAAGTTGATCGATTTTTCAGTGGCTTAAAACCAAGTCTTCGAAGGGCATTAGCTATAAGAGACTTCAGTAGCTATGAAGAAATTGTGCGTTGTGCTATCAAGGTAGAAATGGAAGTTGGTGTTACATATCCATCTCATGGTTTTGACAAGAAACGAAAGATGGAGTTCAAGGAGAAATCTCAGAACAATGGTGAAAAGAAGATGAATGTTTCCTTATGCACAAAGTGTGGAAAGAAGCATGGTGGAGATTGTCTTAAAGGGACTAGAAAATGTTTTAAGTGTGGAAAAGAAGGTCATCGAGCAGCTGAGTGTCGAAGTAATGGAAAAAGGGTTTCTAATGATGTGAATAAAGCAAACACTACAGAGAACGCACCACCAACACTTCAATGTTTCAAGTGTAAAGAGATGGGACATTATGCCAATAAATGCCCTAATCCAAGGGTTAGTGATGATCAACATGAGAAACCACTTAAGGCAAAGGACAAAGGGAAGTCACATGCGATCACTATTGGCGATGTTGAATATGATAACGTTGTGGTGGAATGATTAAGCGTTTATGTAATGGGATTCCAAAATAATGTTGTATCATGAAGTATTGGAATATTTATGTATTGGTTTAATGTGGTATTCAAAGTGATTGAGATATTTTTGGAAATAAGATGATATGCGCATAATGAAAGGAAAACCAGAAAATGAAATGTTTAACAGTATTCATGAGCTCATGATTGATATAAAGACTAAGTGATATCATGGTTTGAGTATATAGAATTTTGAGGATTTTGGTATGTGGAAACTGTTAACTTTTAACTGCATTCAAATTTTCACTAAGGTTCAATGGGTATTCAAGAGAATACATGATTAAGGACTTTGAATGTTTGGAATGTGACCAACAAAACATATCTTATGATATATGGGGATCAACGATGGTATTAAATCTCTGGTAATCGTTTTCACTATGTTATGAGAATGGACTGCAGTATTATGGATAAGCCTAAAGATTGGAATGGATTATGTTGGACATAAGTTAGTATTGTTTAAGGATAGATGTTTTTTTCAATATTATTGATGGGATGTTATAGTAATGTAGTTTTAGAAAAAGGACAACCTGCAGGACGGGCGACAACCCATCGCTTCGGACAAGGCTGTGGGAATCGAACCCACAACCGATGTGCGACTAGCCTTTATCGCCTACCACTGGCCTACAGGAAGTCCCCGTTTAGTAGAAACTAGTTTTATTTTATTAAGCGGTATGATATATGAAGTATAAGTTCATTTTTGGAACCATATACGATTAATATCACTATAAGATGAACTTATAACTTTTGCTAACCCTTTGTTTGAAATAGATGGAATGACCCATCCTTCTATCAGATGATCTGCTAATGCTTCACGAATAACAAATTCAACTTCATTTCTTTATGATATGAAGTGGAAATTGTTCAATTTACGAACAACAGTGAGATTGTAACAAAATCATGTAAGTATTTATTTTAATTCATCAACTTTAGGGAAATGATCTTGAAAACCAAAAATGTTGTCCTAGTGCTCTTATATCTGATTAATCAGATGGTACCTTAGATCGTCACAAATTTATGGATTTGTGATTGTTGGCTTTTTCATAGCCATGTTCTCTACCACTCTCCATCAGAACATGATGGTTAGATTTCTCTTCCATATCCATATTTTCACCTATGTGGAAACCCAATGATTAGTTTATTTGGGTAACCGTTACGTTTCATACTTTTGTTTTTAAAGATTGGTTTTGATATCCCTTTTTACGATGTGGGTTTCTATTAAAGAAACTTTCGAATAGTAAACCATTTATAACCCCGACGAATTTCGAGGGCGAAATTCATTTTAAGGGGGGTAGAATGTAACAGCCCAAGATTTTATAAAAAAATATTCTTTTTAATTTTATTAATGTCTTGTGTTGTACGCTACACCAAAAGGAGCTTGCACAACACGCATCCTTGTCTTGCCTTGCATTACACGCAATCACGACTTTCCTCGATAGCGTGTGTAATACGCAATACCGAGTTTCACTAAACAACGATGTGCTATTAAAATATTATTAAAACTAGCCGTTATGAATAGTAATAACCACTTTTCAAAATTCTGTAAATCTTATTTTTCAAAATGAACTTCATTCTTGGATTCGGAGTATCGAATTTAGCCTAAGGTGAAATTTTGGTACTTTTCGGATAACTTTCATATTCTGATGAATAGTGAAAATTAATAAATTATAATTAAAAACAACTTTTTTAATCAAAATAATTAATAGTGATAAATTATTAATTTGAGTGGTTTTAAAGTATATTTAGAATATATTTTTACAATTTAATACAATGTTGGTCATTGGTTGTAATTTCACATTTAAACCAGACATAATCAAGTGTCAATCTTTTGATATATATTGTTTCCTAAAAACACGCTATTTATTTTAACAGCGGGATTTAATTATAAAATTAATTAATGCAACTTCTATGTTATGAATTTGGTAAAATAGATTTCATTTTTGAATTCGGAATATGAAATATAGCTTAGGATGAAATTTTGGCATTGTTCTGAAAAACATCAATTTTTGATGAATAGTGAAACTACTAAGTGGTAGTTAAAAAAACTGAATTTTTCATAAAACATAATTTTGCCGCTTCAGTGAATGGAATTTCGAAAATCCGAGAGACACGGTTAATATCAAGGACTAAAATGTGGTTCAATGAGATGAAATTTTTTTTTGGTGAATAGTAACTTTTTACTTTTTTTTACCGCGGTTAATAGTAAATAGGGTAACTAAGGGTAAATATGATATTACTATTACCCTAACACATGTCCTAATTCTATTGTACAAGTGTAATTCGACCAAAAACAAACTTAGGAATAAAATATGACCATTTAGGCCCACATGGATTAGATTAGGATATTTATTATTAATTTATTTAAAGAAAGGTTAAAATAGTTAAAATCAAAGTTTAATAAGTAAATGATTTTTAATATGGGGTTATACATAAGATAAATTCGATTGTAAATATTCATTAGAAATATAAAAAGATTTCCTACATTCTGGTATTTTATTTGTAATTTTTAGACATAAAATAATTTAATTTATTTATGACACAACGATGATGCAGTAATTATCTTATTAATGAAATATTGACATAATTGATGTTATAAACACCAAAATAAATGTAATTTGAGATTTTTTATGAATTCCACTAATTTTCTAGGTTACTATGATATATTAATGTTGATTTAATCAACTTGGTTCGAACATTTAATTCTGTTATGACTTTCACAAAAATCATATATCAAATAGTGTCAAAATTGACACAAAATAGTTTTTAAATCAAATATTATATTATTAATTGTTATTGTATTCCTAAAAATCTAAGGTTCGGCCAAATGACTTAGATAAGGATATATATATTAATAATAAACAATTTGGGGTTCGTTTGGCATGTTATAGTAAGTTTATTAACCATATAGTGAAAGAAAACAAAAAGACATGGTAAAAGTTAAATTATTTAACTTAGAGTTAAATCTAATTGATAAGGTTAAAATAATATCCTAAACTTGTCTAAATTATATTGGTTGATAGGATTTTGACCCATACCCACCTTAGCTTCTAAATAAGACCCTTTGGAACCATTATAAACCGATTTTGACTTTAATATAAAATAATATTTTGAGATATTCCTAAGGTGCCCCTCTCCTCCCTTATAAAAGGACACCTCCTCCCCCTCCTCCTCACACCAATTTGAGCACTCAAGCTCGGCTAACCCCTTCCAAAATATCTTCTCCACTTCCCTAGAAACATCCTAGAGGATCTGTTCTTCCTCAAAGACAAATTTTAGTGCCCTAAGAGGAGGTCTCAAAGAGGCACTTCAAAGAAGAGGTAATTACCGTTACCAATTCTTTCATCTTTATTTCTTCTTCCACTTCTTCTTCTTAGGTTGTTTCATTATGAATTAATAACATCAGCATCACTAATATACTGATATGTTATTATAAGTATGAAACAACCCTATTTCACCATCTATCCATCCTACGGAAAAAGAAATCACCGCGCGTGCGTACGTACGGAATACCGTCTCCACGACGCGATGAGATTCATTCTCCATGTTAACCATTTAAGAATGATTATAATGTATATATAAGAAATAATAATGAAATATATGACATTATAAAGCTACTGGATTTATGTATATATATACATATGTATGTCATCTACTTACTTCCATTTCAAGACAATAAGGAAAGAAAAACAGCGTTCATGCGTACGTACGGACTACCGTCTCCATGAACGGTGTTTTTCATTTTATTTATCTATCTATTATATATATATATATACTGAATATATATGATATATAAATCATATTTTATATTCTGGAAGTATGTAAATCATGATATAAGTAATAATGATGTCAAGAACAACAAGTCAAAACACCTACGATAAATGAAACGATTTTACCAAAAACGCTTCTTTAACATTGAATTTACAAAAGAACGGGTAATATAATGTCATAAGTTAACCATATATGATATCATAACAATGAATATGATTCTGTAATAAGTCAATGACATGATTTAAATCATTATACAGGAGGTTCGGACACTTACAAAGCAAGTCGGACCTAAGGTAAGGGAAATATCACAATCTCATTTTTATTCGAGATTGTTTATTCGTAAGTATTTACTGGGGTGTATTTTATCATCCACATCCATGTTTCATCAATATGTAATATTATTTCCATCCACCTAAAATTGTTTAAATCCATTTTTACTCTTCTATGAGTTTTTATTAATATGTATGAAAGGAATCTTTTGTCGTTTTTCGTACGAGGTACTTTTTGACTTTTCCAACAAAAGTACGAAGAATGTTTTTTTAACTTTTACGGCATGAATGGATTTCTAAAACATTATTTCCAAGAAGTTTCCTTTACAAGTTTTTATGTTTATTTTTAATCAACTTCTTTTAGTTTATAATTGTACGACATGTTAAGAAAGGAAAAGTGTTTTTGAAGCAGAAAGGATATTTTCCTCAAGAATGAAGTTCAAGTATTTTATCAAAATTATTTTCCATCTAAGATAATAAAAGGGTTCTGTTTTTATCCCTATTTTTACATTGGTTTGATTATGTTGTGATTGAAATATTTTTATGAATTACTTTATCTTATATGAATTGATTTATGATGTCATGATGTTTCAAGAATCCCATTTTTGTTACATGTGTTATGGGATGATGTATGATTTATGATTATGTGGCACACATAAGAAAGGATTCATTATGAGATGGGTGGGACCTATATCTCCCTCCAATGCATTGGGTAAAGATTTTATATCTCATGAGATAGACATGGCTGGAATGGTAGGTTATACCAGTTCAGTGAAACAGGACTGAAACGAGGGTTACTCGATTCAGAAAGGGACTTTGTCCACTAAGATAGTCTTGGAAATGAGTCTTGACTAACAAGAAATGATTCTCTATGATTATGTGTGAATGCCACAAAGTTTCATGTTTTAAGTTATGATTATTGTGATTACATTTCACTACCATGATTTATCCCATGTTATGAAATTATGCTCTCTTTTGCAGGTTATGATTTCCAAAATGTTATGTTCTTATGAATACGATGTGATTGATATATCTTTTGTTTACCCTTACTGAGCATTTGAGCTCACCCTTTTATGTTTTCTTTTCCCCAGGATATAAAGAAAGGTTTTAGGTAAAAAAAAGGAAGATCTTTATGGGAGATGTTGAAGATCTTTCCCCACGATTAGAAGATTTTATTCCGAGTTTCCAAAGACACTAAACTATTACGATCCTTGTGTGTGTGTTTTTGTTTTGTACTAAGTATTCCTCAAAAGTAATGTAATGTCAATGTACGTCAGGCTTCGGGTCTCTACAATATGAGATAGAGATCATGGGACTAGGCTCATGCTCATTATGCTAGAGGATTTGACCATTGGGTTTTTATTTTTTACTATTATATTGTATTACTATTTATTTTTTCTTGTTGATTGAACTTTTAGTAACACCTGACATTACATTCCTCATTATATGAAATTGTTGATGTCCATTTATCTCTTTTATTTGGTTATATTATTTCTTCTATTGATATATTTCATTCATTAAATAATGTTTTCATTGTTTTTAAAGACTTGCCTTTTTCATCAACATTGTGAAACTCTTATTATGAGGGTATACTCTCCCCACTGAACCCCATTTACACTCTCACTAATAGTCAGATGCCTCTATCATATGGGGAGGCGTTATTGAAGTTATGTAACCCACCAATAAAACTAACTATATTAAGGGTAAGCTAGGTCAGGATGTTAAAACTGCATCCGTAGATTCTAGGTCATCAAATGAAGTGGTATCTGGTAATTTTTTTGTTTAATTATAATTTTATAATGTCTTGTTTTATATAGGCTCTTCACATTCCTTTATTTATGAGAAATTATATAGTATGTTTTAAATTTCTCCACAAGAAATTAGATTAGAACATATGTTTAATACAATAGGTAAAATATTATATGAAAATTGAATTATAAGAATATTTATATTATTATATGTGAAAATAAATTACCTATATTCCATATTGTTTTTTCTTTAGGTGAGATTGATGTTATTTTTGGGTATTGATGAAATTCTTGTTTATCATGATAATATTTATTGTAGTGGTAAAGAAGCTTTTTTTCAAAAAGGGATTCAGTTTGTATATATGAATGAACCTTTCAAATTGATAACATATCATGAATCATACAAAATATTATATGATAGAAATGAATGTTATCTTGCTCATATTATAGAAATAATGTAACTCTTTATATTAATGATGTTTTAGTGGTAATTGAATATCTTGATATTTTTTCTAATGACTTTCTCAGTATTATACCTAATCGGGAAGTTGAATTTAATATTGAATTGGTTCCTTATGGAATGAAAATTTCAAAGCCACCATATCAAATGTATGAAGTAGAACTTCATGAATTGAGAAATTAGTTGCATGAATTCCTTGATAAAGGATTCATTCATCCTAGAACTTCACCATCTATTTCTCCTACTTTGATCATTAAAAATAAAGAGGGTTCTTTGAGACATTCCATTTATTATAGAGACATTGATAATATTAATATTAAGAATAAGTATCATTTTCCTCATATTGAAGACTTGTTTGACCAACTCCATGGAGCTCAATATTTTTCTAATATCGACTTGATAAATGGTTACCATTACCTACTGGTGAATAAATATGACATCGTAAAAATAACTTTTCATACAAGACATGGGAATTTTGAGTTTTTTATACCCTTTGGTTTGATTAATTTCTGTATTTTATTCATGGATCTTATGAATATAATATTCCTTGAATATTTGGATATGTTTACTATTTTTTATTGATAATATTTTAGTATTTTAAAAAATAAATTAGGACCATGAAAAAAATTTAAGGATTTTCATGAAAACACTCAATGAAAATAAGTAATATAGAAAATTTAGAAAATGTGGTTTTTGGTTGGAAATGATTTATTTTCTTAGGAAAATATTTAACTAGGATGGATTAAAAATTGATCCCACAAAAACAAAATGGTTGATGAATAGACAGTACCTATAAATGTTATAGAGATTCAATGTTTTTTAATATTAGCAAGTTATTATTGATGGTTTATTAAAAAACATTGCATGGTTGTATAGCTCACTAAATAAGTTAATAGAAAAAGGGTTTAATTTATTTGGATATAATACTATGATGTTTATTTACAGGAAATGAAGAAGAGATTTGTGAATGCTCTAGTATTATCCTAGCCTTCCAAAAATGGTGAATTTGTCATCTCCAATGATGCTTCATTAATTGGTTATGTTATAATGCAGAATGATCTATAAATTGTTTATGTTTCTATACTCCAGAAATTTAAATAGATAAATTATCCAGAACATGATTTGGAATTAACAGTTTTCATTTTCACATTGAAATATTTGAGGAATAATTTATTTAGAGAAAAATGTGAAATATATATTGAACATAAATGTGTAAAGTATATATTCACTCAAAAAGGATTAAACATTAGGTGGAGAAAATGTATTGAACTGATTAAGGATTATGATTTCATGATCAATTAAAATTATGAAAAAGAAAAAAATTGAAGGATTCCTTGAGTTGAAAACATCTTTCCACATTAACCATGTTATATTTTTATGAATAACCATTGATTAATGATTTGATTGATTTTTTCCTTGATGTTATTAGTTTAGGATAATCCTTGTAACACCCCGATATTTTATGAAAAATATATTCTTTTTAATTTCATTAATGTCTTGTGTTATATGCTACACCAAAAAGAGCTTTCACAACACGCATCCTTATCTTGCCTTGCATTACACGCAATCACGACCTTCCTCGATAGTGTGTGTAGTAAGCAATACCGAGTTTCACTAAACAACAATATGCTATTAAAATATTATTAAAACTAGCCCTTATTAATAGTAATAACCACTTTTTGAAATGTTGTAAATTTTATTTTTCAAAATGGACTTCATTTTTGGATTCGGAATATCGAAATTAGCTTAGGGTGAAATTTTGGTACTTTTTGGATAACATTCATTTTCTGATGAATAGTGAAAATTACTAAATTTTAATTAAAAACAACATTTTTAATCAAAATAATTAATAGTGATAAATTATTAATTTTAGTGGTTTTAAATTATATTTAGAAAATATTTTTAAAATTTAATACAATGTTGGTCATTGGATGTAATTTCACATTTAAACCAGACATATACAAGTGTCAATATTTTGATAGTTGTTATCTCTTAAGAACACACTATTTGTTTTGACGACGGGAATTAGTATTTAAATTAATTAATGCAACTGATATGTTTTGAATTTGGTAAAATAGAAATCATTTTTTAGTTCATAATATCAAATATATCTTAGGCTTAATTTTTTGGTATTTTTGTGGAATCTTTCATTTTTTGATGAATAGTGAAACCACTAAGTGGTAGTTTAAAAAATTGAATTTTTCATAAAGCTTAATTTTACCGCTTCTGTGAGTGGAATTTCAAAAATCCGAGAGACACGGTTGATGTTAGTATGTAAAATGGGGTTCAGTGAGATGAAAATAAATTTTGAGGAATAGTAACTTTTTACTTTTTTTTACCACGGTTAAAATTAAAAAGGGTAATTAACGGTAAAAATGATATTATTATTACCCTAACACATGTCCTAATTCAATTGGATAAGTTTAATTTGACCAAAAACGACCATAAGAATAAAATATGACCATTTAGGCCCACATGGATTAGATTAGGACATTTATTATTAATTTATTTAAAGAAGAGTAAAAATTGTGATAATTAAATTTTAATAAGTAAAAAAATGTTAATATAGGGTTATACATAAGATAAATTCGACTATAAATATTTATTAGAAATCTAAAACGATTCCCTACATAATGTTATTTTATTTGTAATTTTTAGACTTTAAATAATTTAATTTATTTATGACACAATGATGATGCAGTAATTATCTTTTTAAAGAAATTTAGACATAATTGATGTTATAAATACCCAAATAAATGTTAGTTTAGACTTTTAATGAATTAAACTAATTGTATTGTTTAATATGACATTTTAATATTGATTTAATTAAATTGGTTCGAACTAATCATTCTGTTATGGGTTTTACAAAAATCAATTACCAAATAGTGTCAAAATTGACATAAAATAGTCTTTAAAACAAATATTATATTATTAATTTATATTTAATTTATAAAAATCTAAGGTTCAGTAAAATGATTTAGATAAGGTTATATATATTAATAATAAACTACTTGGGTTTTTTTTGGCTTGTTATAGTATGTTTTCTAACCTTATACTGTAAGAAAACAAAAAGACAAGGTAAAAGTAAAATTATTTAACTTAAAGTTACATCTAAATGATAAGTTTAAAATAGAAACCAAAACTTCTCTAAATTCTATTATATGAGATTATTTCGACCCATAGCCACCTTAGATGCAAAATTTATCAATTTGGAGCTATTTAAAACCGAATATGACTTTATAATAAAATAATATTTTTTGTTCTTCCAAAGGTTCCCCTCTCCTCCAATATAAAAGGGAACCACATTCCTCTCTTCCTCACACCACATTGAGCCTTCATGCTCGGCCGACCCCAGCAAAATTCTCTTCTACACTTCCCTAGAAACATTGTAGAGGCCCCGGTCTTCTTCAAAGACCAATTTTAGTGCCCTAAGAGGATATCTCAAAGAGGCGCTTCAAAGAAGAGGTAATGTCCGTTACCGATTCTTTCATCTTTATTTCTTCTTCCACTTCTACTTATTTAGTTGTTTCATTATAAAGTAATAACATCAGTATCACTCATATACTGATATGTTATTATAATTATGAAACAACCCTATTTCACCATCTATCCATCCTACATAAAATGAATTCATTGCGCATGCGTACGTATGGAAGACCGTCTCCACGCCGTGGTGTAATCTGTTTTTCCAATACAACCTTACTTGGATGGGTAGAATGGTGTAAAGAATAACTATAAAATGTTATTATAACATCATAATGAATCTGATATATTGTATCATTCACTCCAATTCAATTAAATAATTATGGAAATGATATCATCGCTCGTGCGTACGTACGGACTACCGTCTCCATGACGCGATGAGATTCATTTTCCATGTTAACCATTAAAGAATGATTATAATGTATATATACGCTATAATAATGAAATATATGACATTATAAAGATACTGGATTTATCTATATATATATATTAATTTCATCTACTTAATTCAATTATACTCAATATGGAAACGAAAACAGTGTTCATGCATACGTACGACCTACCGTCTCCATGAACGGTGTATTTCTTTCCATTTATTGATCTATTATATAGACGTATATTCTGAATCTATATTATATATAAATCATGTTTTATATTCTGGCATTATGCAATCATGATCTAATTAATCATATGAATAATTACAAGTCAAATCATGGACCATAAATGAAACGATTTTACCCAAAACGCTCTTTAACATGGAATTTACAAAAGAACGGGTAATATAAAGTCATAAGTGAACCATATATGATATCATAACAATGAGTATGATTCTGGAATAAGTCAATGACATTATTTAAATCATTATACAGGAGGTTCGGGCACTTACGAAGCAAATTGGACCTAATGTAAGGGAAGTATCCCAACCTCATTTTATCCAAGATTGTTTATACTTTGGTAATTACTGGGGTGTATTTTCTCATCCACAACCATTTTTCCTAAATATGTAATATTATTTCCATTCACCTACAATTTTTTAAAACCAATTTAACCCATTGATTAGTTTTTAGTAAAAGATATGAAAGTAATCTTTTGTCATTTTTCATACGAGGTACTTTTTTACTTTTCCAAAAAAAAGTACGAGAAGAATGTTTTTTTAACTTATACAGCATAAAAGGATTTTTATGGTTTTATAAAGCCATATTTTCATGAAGCTTACTCAAAAATATTTCATGACTCTTTTCAAGAAAATCATTTTCTTGTTTAAATTCATGGCATTTTGTGAAAAGAAAATGAATTTTAAAGAAGAATGGATATATTCCTCAAGAATTCATTTCTAGTGTTTTATCAAAACCATTTTCCATCTAAAATGAAATTATTTCATATGTGTATGTTTTAAGTATAATTTCTCTTTTATTTACATGGTTTCACATTTCATACTCTGAAATTATATCGATTTATTTTATATTTATTATGTTATGATGTTTATGAAACCCATTTTATTCATTGGGTTATTAGGAATGATGTATGTTTATTTTGTGGCACAAGTAAGAATGATTTAATTATTAGATGGGTTGGACATATATCTCCCTCCAATGCATCGGGTAAATGTTTATATCTCATGAGATAGACATGGTTGCAATGGTAAGTTAATCTGGTTCTGTGTTACAGGACTGAAACGAGGAGTGAACTCGATTCAGAATGGGATTGTGTCCACGAAGATGGTCTTGGCAGCAATGCCTTGGCTACTATGGAAATCATGACATGTGATGAAGATCTTTCACCACGATTAGAAGATATTATTCCGAGTTTCCAGGGACACTAAACTATTATGGTCCTTATGTGTCTGTTTTTCTTATGTATTATGTATTCCGCAAAAGTAATGTAATGTCCATGTACTATAAGCTTCGGGTCTATACAGTTAGTATCAAAGGAAAGGATTAGTCAACCTTTGGAAACTAGGATGCGAAAACGTTAGTGAGTTCCCTAAAGATATTTCTAAGGTATGTTTAGGGATGTCCCTAAGGATAAGTATACGTATAGGATATAGTCCTAGAACTATGGTAACGATATTAGAATTTAACCTATGATGTTGGATATTTAAGGTACTCCCCCTTGATTATGTTATTTGCCTTGTATGATTTTTGCCTCTCACAGATTTTTTTTGTGTTTTAGTCAATGGAGGGAACCAGAAGAAATTCGGTTAACATTGAATCCAATGGAAAAATTGGTGACTATGAGAAACAAAATTGCGTAATTACTAGAGAGAAATATATTGTGATTATGCCAAATCAGTCATCGCGATATATCATTAACAAGGTGAATTTTAGTGGTATGCCTAATTCATCAAATAATAGGAAGATAGTCTTTTATGCATGTTCGCATGTTGAGGAGCATAAAGAAAGGAAGATTGAGATTTCTAATGAAGGGAAGAAGAACCTTGAGGAATACCTCATATGGAGGGACATATGTTATCTGTGTGGAGAAAAGGGTCATTGAGTGACAAACTGTTATAGAGTTCAATGTCTTATTTGTGGAGAACATGGGCATTACCCAACTCAATTCCATGACCTAAAAAGATACTTCTAAATCAAGGAAGGACTTATTCACGAACAATCATTGATGAGGATGGATTGATGTGTTTATGTATTGGTATTCAAGAATAATTTTGTTGAGGTACTTTTATGGTGTATTATAATATTTTTGTATTAGTCTATTGTGGTTTTCAAGAAAATTTATGGTACCGGTAACCATGAAAAGTGATTCAAATATTTTGGAAAGAAGATGATATGCGCATAATGAATGGATAAGAAGATAATGAGATGTTTGATTGTATTCATGATCTCATGATTGATATAAGGACTATGTGATATCATGGTTTGAGTATATATAATTTTGAGGATTTTGGTATGTGGAAAGTGTTAACTTTTAACTGCACTCATGTTTTCACTAAGATTCAATGGGTATTCATTTTTCAAGAAAATACATGATTAAGTCCTCTGAATATTTGGATTGTGACCAACAAGACATATCTTATGATATATGGGGATCAATGATGGTATTAACATGCTTGTTATATGAAATCTCTGGTAATCATTTTCACTATATTATGAGAGTGGACTGCAGTATTATACATAAGCCTAAAGATTAGAATGGATTATGTTGGAAATAAGTTAGTATTCTTTAAGGATAGATGTTTTTTTCGATAGTATTGATGATATGTTATGGAAATATAGTTTTAGAAAAAGGACAACATGTAGGACGGGTGACAGCCCATCACGTCTGACAAGGCTATGGGAATTGAACCCACAACTAAAGTGCAACTAGCCTTATCGCATACCACTGGCCTACATAAAGTCCCTGGTTAGTAGAAACTGGTTTTATTTTATTAAGTGTCATGATAGATGAAGTATAAGTTCATTTTCAGAATCATATACGATTAACATCAGTATAGATGGACTTATGTATTTTTTTGATAACTTTTCCAACATTTTGTTTGAGGTAGATGAAATGATCGATCATTATATCACATGATATATTAACACGTCAAGAATGAAAAATTCAACATCATTTCTTAAATAGATGAAGGGAAAATTTTCCAAAGAACGACCAACGATGAGACTATACCAAAATCATGAAAGTATTTCTTCTAATTCCAATTTCATCAACATTAGGGAAATTATCTTGAAAACCAAAAATGTTGTCCTAGTGATCTTATATCTGATGAATCATATGGTACCTTAGATCGTCACAAATTTATGGCTTTGTGATTTCTGGCTTTTCCATATCCATGTTCTCTACCACTCTCCATCAGAACATGATGGTTAGATTTTTCTTCCAAATCCATATTTTCACCAATGTGGAAACCTAGTGATTTGTTTATTTTGTTAACCATTATGTTTCATACTTTTGTTTTTAAAGATTGGTTTTGGTATTCTTTTTTACGATGTGGGTTTCTATTCCATGTATAACCCCAAAAAATTTCGAGGGAGAAATTCATTTATAAGGGGTAGAATGTAACACCCCGAGATTTTATGAAAAATATTCTTTTTAATTTCATTAATGTCTTGTGTTATACGCTACACCAAAAAGAGAATTCACAACACACTTCCTTAACTTTCCTTGCATTACACGCAATCACGACCTTCCTCGATAGTGTGTGTAGTACGCAAAACCGAGTTTCACTAAACAACGATATGCTATTAAAATATTATTAAAACTAGCCATTATGAATAGTAATAACCACTTTTTGAAATTTTGTAAATTTTATTTTTCAAAATGGACTTCATTTTTTGATTTGGAATATCGAAATTAGCTTAGGGTGAAATTTTTTAACTTTTTGGATAACTTTCATTTTCTGATGAATAGTGAAAATTACAAAATTTTAATTAAAAACAACCTTTTTAATCAAATTAATTAATAGTGATAAATTATTAATTTTAGTGGTTTTAAAATATATTTAAAATATATTTTTAAAATTTAATACAATGTTGGTCATTGGATTTAATTTCACATTTAAAGCAGACATAAACAAGTGTCAATCTTTTGGTAGTTATTATCTCTTAAGAACAAACTATTTGTTTTGACGACGGGAATTAATTTTTAAATTAATTAATGCAACTGATATGTTTTGAATTTGGTAAAATAGACATCATTTTTGAGTTCATAATATCAAATATATATTAGGCCTAATTTTTGGTATTTTTCTTGAAACTTTCATTTTTTGATAAATAGTGAAACCACTAAGTGGTAGTTAAAAAAATGAATTTTTCATAAAACATAATTTTACCGCTTCTGTGAGTGGAATTTCAAAAACCTGAGAGACACGGTTGATGTCAGTAAGTAAAATGTGGTTCACTGAGATGAAAATAATTTTTTGTGAATAATGACTTTTAACTTTTTTACCACAGTTAAAAGTAAATAGGGTAATTAAGGGTACAAATGATATTATTATTACTCTAACACATGTCCTAATTCTATTGGATGAGTTTAATTCGACCAAAAACAACCATTGGAATAAAATATGACCATTTAGGCCCACATGGATTAGATTAGAACATTTATTATTAATTTATTTAAAGAAGGGTTAAAATAGTGATAATCAATGTTTAATAAGTAATACATTTTTAATATAGGGTTATACATAAGATAAATTCGCCTATAAATATTAATTAGAAATCAAGATATATTTCCTACATAATGGTATTTTATTTTTAATTTTTAGACTTTAAATTATTTAACTTATTTATGACACAATGATGATGTTGTAATTAACTTATTAATGAAATATAGACATAATTGATCTTATAAATACCCAAATAAATGTAATTTTATACTTTTAATGAATTAAAATAATTTTATAGCTTAATATGACATGTTATTATTGATTTAATTAACTTGGTTCGAACTAATAATTTTGTTATGGTTTTTACAAAAATCAATTATCAAATAGTGTCAAAATTGACATAAAATAGTTTCTAAAACAAATATTATATTATTAATTGATATTTAATTTCTAAAAATCTCAGGTTCGGCCAAATTATTTCGATAAGGTTATATATATTAATAATAAACAACTTGGGGTTTTTTTGTCTTGTTATAGTATGTTTTCTAACCTTATAGTGTAAGAAAACAAAAAGACGAGGTAAAAGTAAAATAATTTACTTAAAGTTAAATCTAAATGATAAGGTTAAAATAGAAACCTAAACCTGTATAAATTCTATTTTATGAGAGTGTTTCGACCAATACCCACCATAGATTCTAAATATATCAATTTGGAGATATTTATAACCGAATGTGACTTTATAATAATATAATATTTTTTGTTTTTCCAAAGGTGCCCCTCTCCTCCCTTTTAAAAGGGCACCACATTCCTCTCTTCCTCACACAACATTGAGCCTAAAAGCTCAGAAAACCACTGTCAAATTCTCTTCTCCACTTCCCTAGAATCATTCTAGAGGTCCTGGTCTTCTTCAAAGAACAATTGTAGTGCCCTAAGAGGATATCTCAAAGAGGCACTTCAAAGAAGAGGTAATGTCCGTTACCGATTCTTTCATCTTTATTTCTTCTTCCAATTCTACTTCTTTAGTTGTTTCAATATGAAGTAATAACATCAGTATCACTCATATACTGATATGTTATTATAATTACAAAACATCCCTATTTTACCATCGATCCATCCTACGGAAAATGAAATCACCACGGGTGCGTACGTACGGAATACCGTCTCCACGACGTGGTGTAATCTGTTTTTCAAATACAACCTTACTTGGATGGGTAAAATGGTGTAAAGAATAACTATACAATGTTATTATAACATCATACTGATTTTGATATATTTTATCATCCACTCCAATTCAATTCAATAATTATTGAAATGATATCATCGCTCGTGCGTACGTACGGACTACCGTCTCTACGACGCGATGAGATTCATTTTCCATGTTAACCATTAAAGAATGATTATAAAGTATATATAAGATATAATAATGAAATATATGACATTATAAAGCTACTGGATTTATCTATATATATATTTATTTCATCTACATAATTCGATTATACTCGATAAGGAAGTGAAAAACAGCGTTCATGCGTACATACGGCCTATCGTCTCCATGAACGGTGTATTTCTTTCCATTTATTGATCTATTATATATATGTATATTCTGAATATATATTATATAAAAATCATCTTTTATATTCATGAGTTAATTAATAATAATCTAAATAATCATATGAATAATTACAAGTCAAATCACGGACCATAAATGAAATGATTTTAACCAATACACTCTTTAATATGGAATTTACAAAAAACGGGTAATATAAAGTCATAATTGAACCATATATGAGTTCATAACAATGAGTATGATTCTGGAATAAGTCAATGACATTATTTAAATCATTATACATGGGGTTCAGACACTTACAAAGAAAATCAGACCAAATGTAAGAGAAATATCAAAATCTCATTTTTATCCGAGATTGTTTATACTTTGGTAATTACTGGGGTATATTTTATCATCCACAAACATGTTTCCTAAATATGTAATATTATTTCCATTCACCTAAAATTGTTTAAAACCAATTTTACCCTTCTGTGAGTTTTTAGTAAATAATATTAAAGGAATATTTTTTCGTTTTTCATACGACGTAATTTTTGACTTTTCCGACAAAAGTACGAGAAGAATGTTTTTTTAACTTATACAGAATGAAAGGATTTTTACGGTTTTATAAAGCCATATTTTCATGAAGCTTCCTCAAAAATATTTCATGACTATTTTCAAGAAAATATTTTTCCTTTAATAATTAATGACATTTTGGGAAAAGAAAATTATTTTTAAAGAAGAAAGGATTTTTTCCTAAAGAATTCATTTCTAGTGTTTTATCAAAACCATTTTCCATATAAAATGAAATTATTTCATATGTGTATGTTTTAAGTATAATGTCACTTTTATTTACATTGTGTCACTTTTCTTATTATGAAATTATATCCATTTCTTTTATATGGATTATGTTATGATCTTTATGAAACCCATTTTATTCGTTGGGTTATTATGAATGATGTATGTTTATTTTGTGGAACAAGTAAGAATGATTTAATAATGAGATGGGTGGGACATATATCTCCCTCCAATGCATTGGGTAAAGATTTATATCTCATGAGATAGACATGGATGCAGTGGTAAGTTTATCTGGTTCAGTGTTACATGACTGAAACGAGGAGTAAACTCGATTCAGAATGGGACTTTTTCCACTAAGATGGTCTTGGAAAAAATGCCTTGGCTACTATGGAAATCCTGACATGTGATGAATGGTTTCTATAATTACATTTTTTATTCCCATGATATTTTATCATTATTAATGTTTCTTTATGATATATTCCTTACGTACTTCCAAGATTCATGTCTTTTCTCAAGATTTTGATGTTTAGATTTGATGTTCAAGTTTTTGCCTTGATATTTTTATGGATTGTTTTATGTTCTCTAAGTTTACCCTTACTGGGCATTTGAGCTCACCCCTTTTATTTTTTCTTTTCCCCAGGATGTAAAGATTGGTTTTAGGTAAGAAAAAAATGGAAGATCATTATTGAGAGATGTTGAAGATCTTTCACCACGATTAGAATATTTTATTCTGAGTTTCCAAAGACAATAAACTATTACGGTTCTTTTGTGTCTGTTTTTCTTATGTAATAAGTATTCCGGAAAAGTAATGTAATTTCCATGTACAATAAGCATCGGGTCTCTACATTCCTATATTTTGTTTCTGGTTTCAGTGCATTCAGCTCTGATAGATATAATTAAAAAAGTGTAAAAGGTAGATGGTGAGTTTTAGACAAAGTTAGAAATGGAGAAAAAGGTTAATTTTTTTATAATTTAATTTTGATTAATATTTTGTTTTTATATTTGAGAAGAGATAATGTGTTCCTTGTTTTTCATGGTTAAATAAAGGGTTGTTATGTGAAGCTCACATTTCATCACTTTTTGTGCATCCTTGCATCATAAAGAAGTACAGAGAACATCAAGAGAATTAATGGTGGGATGGAATAAAAATATATATTTTTGATTTTACCATGAAATATTGGACTTCTAAATAGGTTAAAAATATGAAAAATTACCAAATAGGGTGCTTCATCCATTTCTCTTTCTAATGTGGAAATGGGAAAATATATCCATAGACTTTGTGATGGGACTACAAAAGACATGTCATGGGAACAATGTGATTGGGTTTATTTTTCACCAATTAAAAAAATATGCACATTTTCATACTATTTGAGATACTACATATATAGATTAGCTTTCTAGATTTTACCACAAACAGATTATCACGTAACATAGAGTTCTTCTTTTTATTGTACCTAACCATGATCACATAGTCACTTCTAACTTTTGGAAGGTCCTTCAAAATTCATTGGTCATAGAATTAGATTTCATCACTTCTTTTCACCCTTAATCGAATAGATAGACCAAGAAAAAAATTTAGTAATTAGAGGATATGCTTCAATCTTGTTAAATAGACTACAAGGGAAGTTGGGAGGAACATCGTTCTTTAGTTGAGTTTTCATGTAATAACATCATTAATTCTAATATAAAGATGGCACATTTTGAATAATTATATGGAAATAGGTGTTTAAATAAAGATTTTTTGTGATGATGTTTGGGAAAGGAGGTTGATGTGATAAAAATTAATAGAGGAAGTAGCTGAGAAAGTGAATATGATCCTGCAACAAATGACGACTGCTCAAAGAAGGTAGAAATATTATGTAGATAATAGGAGGAATGAATTTTCTATTGAGGTAGGTGATCCTGGTTTTATTATAATCAGACAATGGAAAAGTGTTATACATTTTTGTATGAATGGAATGTTAAGTCCTCGGTTCATTGGACCTTATGAAATCATAACGAAAATTGGACCAGTCACCTACAAAGTATCTTTGCCTCCATTTCTATCCCAGAAACACAATGTTTTTCATGTTGCAGTGTTGAGAAAGAATGTTCTAGATTCATCTGATATTTTTAGTCCACAAGTAGTTCTGATGAAATAGAACCATTATTATTAAGGGAAAGTAATTCATATTATTGATCTTAGAGAGAAAGTATTGAGGAATATGGTAATACACTAGGTTAATATTTTTTGAACAAACTACGTGGTTGGAGAAGCAATATGGGAATCTGAAAATGTTTTGAGTGAAATGTATCCTCACATGTTTAATAAGGAATATATATTATGAGGATTTAATTTCTCCAAATATGGAGAGAATGTAACAACCCACATACTTATGAAATTATTTTTTTAATTCTATAATTAAATAGTCAAATTCATTATAAATGTATAATGAAATAAGTTGTATTTATAGCTATTAATGAATTCAAACAAATTGAATAATAAATTGACCATAGGAATATTAATCTGACCAATAGAATATTAACATCAAAAATATAACTATATATAAAAATATTGTATCTTAAATGTAAAAATATGAAATATTTATATCATTAAATTTGTAAATAAATATTTTGAAATTGATAAACTAGGTGTTTGTATTTTTTTGAAACATAAATGTTTGATTATAAATTTATAATGAATATAAATATATAAAAGAAAATATATTTTCAAAATATAGATTCATAAATTAATATTTTACACTATTATAATTATAAGATAATTTTATGAGACTTTAAATATTTTTTCAAAGTGTTAAAAATTAAGTTAAAATTTTAAAAATTTTATTTTTATGATAAATGATTATTTTAATTAAAAATTTAAATTTTCATTTTAGAGAATTTTTTTATAAAATGTGCTTTGTTTTTAATTTTTAATTTTAAAAAATTTCTAGGGGTAGTTTTTCGTATTTTATTAAAATAGTTGAATTTTTGTGAATAGTAAAATACGGTAATTTACAATATTTAACATATACATGATTTATTGAGTCGTTAATGATGTAGGGATGGTTTAAGCCCATAATCTAGAACTATCCATCTTTATTTTAATAATTTTAGTTATAATTATCAAAAGATTCATAATATTGATCCAAAAAAACTAATAAATTAAATAATGAGAAAACACCTCTCTCATCCACTATAAATACCACCACTAACCTCCTCTTCTCTTCACACCTCAATGCCTTGTAGAATGATTAATTCCTACCCAATTACCTTCCAGGCCTCTTACCAATTTCTAAGACCTAATATCTCAACAAAATTATAAAACCAAGGGCCATAAGGAGGTTCTTAAAGAGGATAATTCAAGAGGTAAAATCCCCTATTGTTTTCTTATATTTTCTTTTCAGTTTTTTATATTTTCTTGTAATATCTTCTCCAACCCCAGTATAAATTTCATGAACACTGTATTATATTATATATATTCTTATTTTATCATGTTTGTGGAAAAAATAATTTAAAAAACTACTTCTCCTCTACCTATTATACTAAAGAGTAGAACATTGTCCATGATGTGTCGATTTATCACAATCGTGGATGATACACTTTGATTTTTGATCATCACCTTCAAGGGTTGTCATAAAAACATTATTATGGTTAAACAATACTTTATTATTCATATTATATGTTATTTAATTTTTTTAACCAATATATATACATGATGTTCAATAAAATGATATTAGTTTATGATGATTATAGAAACTACCAAAATAAATTAAATCAGTCTCATTAATGTTTTTTCTAATGATTCATCCACATATCATAAAAATTGATATATGGTATCATTTAAAATTATTGAGACATATTAATACCATTTAATTCATCTTTTGGATCTTTTTTCTTCCATTCTATATGAAAATTCATAATGAAGCAATCATAGAAACCATGAAATAAATGGACCTAAAATAATGAAAATAACAAAATATTATTTATAAATTGGTGTAAATATGATATAATAATATCATAAAAGAAATTATAAATATGAATATGTATTTTTAATTTGTATTAAACTAGTTTTATTATTTTATAATGTTGAATAAGGATTTAAGGAGATATAATATTAAAAAAACAAAAACTCTTAGTAAAGAACTATACCTCTTCATCAGACTACCTCTTAAAGTTTACTCCAAATCCTTTACTAATATGGTTTTATAATAAAATAAAGATATATAGGAAACTTATAGGTATTTCTGTATGTTATTTGCATATTTTTTTCTAAACCAAATTTTTTTTAAGTTTTAGGAAAAGAGGAGATGTGGTTCTCTTTTATAAGAGTGGGGTGGGGCACTCTTGGAATCTAATAAATTGCTAAATTGATATAAATTACTTTTCAATTTAAAATGGATAAAAATAAATGATATTAAAATATAATATGAGTACTATTTTAAATCCAATAAACCATTAATATTTAGACAAATTTTTATTATGTTATTAACCTTATATTTTAGTTTTTACCCCCAGTTAACCATTTTGACAATTACAGTGATATCAAAGTTTTTTACTATTTAGGGGTTAAAATACCTACTATATAGGGATAATTGGATCATAAATAGACCATGTTTTATATTTTTATTTGTATCTTGATAACATGGATGAATATATTATTTTAAATAATTAATAATCATATACTAAATTTTATTTATTATAAAATATCATTAATGTCACTTTTGGAACTACTCATTTAATTTGACTATGAAAAAACCATGACTAAAAATGAATTGAAATATATTAAATTAAAATATACAAATTTTTTTATTTATATATAAGATTTATGGAACGTAATAATTCATTCAAATTATATTATTTTTTATTTTAAATATCAATTATTTTAATTTTTTAAAATTATTTAAATATTGTGTTAGCATTTTGTACGAATTTATGGTAATTATTTCATCACTAATAATATTAAATAAATTAAAACCAATACAAAGTATAATTTTAATTATAAATACTTTAAAATAAGATACATTTTCAATGAAAATCAGTATATTTCACTATTAACTAAAAATAAATATTTTTTAAAAAATCTGAAAACATCATCCTATGATAATTTTGAAATATTTTATAAAAAGTTTACATACATTTTCTTGAAATTAAAATTCTATAATTTGGATATAAATATTTTAATTAAAAAAATATAATTCATGAAAACCTAATTTTGTTTGAAATAAATCATTTTTCCTTTTAAATGAAATTTTTTTATTGTTATTATAATGAATATAAATCTATAAAATATAACTAATGAAATTATGAAAATTATTTTTCTTATTATTACATGAGTTTTTATAAATACTTTATTAAAAAATTTAATTTCTCAAAATCTTAATAGTGTACATCATAGTTGCATGTTCAAGATCATGTGTGGGATATTTCTACTCATGCGGTTGAAGCTAATGAGAACCATAAGACACCACATGATAACCCTGAATGATAACATAGACCAAAACTAAACCCAATGCATCATTAAATACCACATAACCCTATTCATCATCTAGGAGAGACAATACTAATGATAAAGTGATGTAACACTTCAACTAATCAATGGAAGCCTATAATTTCAAATCCCATACGAACGTTACTTCCTTTTGAGTGAGTGCAATCAATGGAGAATAAAAAATTGGGAAATTTGTCACAAAATGAAGATAATACCCTACTCATCTCAATAATCTCTAAATCTTAAATATTTTATGTGGTTCCTCCCATTTCGTAATATATTTCACTTTCTCGGTATCAACTAAATTTCTATGTTTAGAAACCGTGTACCATAAGAACATTAACCCCCGGATCATAAATTGGAATTTTATAGATTGGAATAAATTAATTGATTTTTAGAAATGTATAGAACAACTCTCTAATAATGAATATAGTATTATTATGTTTTATAGTAAACAAAGATGTCATCCAAAAATACAAAAATTAAATAATCGAGTAACTAATGGAAAATTTTGTTCATCAAATCCATAAACATAGAAGGACAATTATCTAGACCTAAAGACATAACACGGTATTCATAATGTACAAAAATGATACTAAAATAGGCCTTGGGGATATCATACTCCTAGATTATGATCAGTTGATAACTAGACTTATGATTAATCATAGAGAATCACTTATCCCCTTTTATGCAGCTGAAAAAGTCATCAATATAGGACAACCAATATTTGTTATTGAACCATTACACGATTGAGCTTTTAGTAATCAACACAAAGGAAAATGGTTTTTTTTTTCTCTTTCGAAAAGGGAAAATAAACTACCAAAGGTGAAATAGATGTTCAAAATAGGACTTTGTATGTCAAGTCATTAAACTAAGTCTTTATCTACTTTATCTCATCTAATATCATTTTAAATGAGGGGATAAAAATAGGTCGGTTAACTTGTACCATGTCGATAGAAAACTCCACCACTCTCTCCAGTGGAAAACCAAAAAAATTAAATGGAAACACTTCAAGAAACACATCTAATAGTAGATGAAGATCACCATAATATATGACTACTACTTTTAAAAAGTAAACATGCAAATGATGATAACAATCTCCGGAATCGGAGGTCCAACTGGACTCGACCACGAGTCTTATTTTCCCTGAATTACAAGAAACTCCTAAGTAAGGGATGTAAATAACAGCTTCCTCGGATAAATATAGTGAACTTAATTTTAATAAATAGATATTAAATATAAATAGATGAATAATCATTACATGAAATTACAATCCATGTTTAAATCATATAATTTTAGTAACTTTGTAATCATTGATACAAAAAAAACTTATCCCTAAGAGATATGCATCATCTCACTCTATGTTCTACATGACTAGCACCACTATTATACATATCATACGTAATAAATTTCTTCATAACCAGGGGAAAGTAAACATAAGAATGGGTGATATTAGATTCTCAATATGGTTAACCATGATAGATATCAATGATCAGATAAGAATAACATGATCAAGATGGTATGATAACATGAAAATAACATTTGAAAAACACACCCAACATATTATAGATTATTATCTTCATTCATGTAATAAATCATGTTATCACATAAGACATAAATCAGAAATTAATAAAATAAAATTACATTAAAGAGAATAACATTGGCATAAGACATAAGTTTATGACATAAACAGAATCATTGAAAATCATTTCCATAGTATTCAAGGACCATTGCCAAGAATATCATGGTGGACTAGGTTTACCCACAAAACAATGTATCCTAAATCATGTTTCAATCGATATTTTATAATAGTGTATATATCCTCTTGCTGAACTAAGTTCACTCCATATGATTTTCCTTGTTATCCCATTAGATATCAATTTTCCTAATGCATTAGAAGGATATATAATTTTATCCCATCCACAAAATTTTTAAATTAACAAATACATGAACCAAAAGACCATTAAACATTCTTTGTATCTTAACTAGTTAAAATGAAATATTTTTTAAAAACATTTCATCATTTCATCATTTCTTAACCCAAGGAATAAATGGGTTTCATGACATAATTTACTCATCAGAAATTAATGGGTTTCATAGAATCATACTTAAATCATAATCATCATCATAATCCATAAAAATAATATAATTGGGTGATACAATTGGATCATGTCCCATGAAAAGCATAAGTAACATTAAAGGATGTTATCATAGATTAAAATTCCTTTAAAAGATCACTAAAACATTTTTTGGGGAAAATGCCCTTTTTACTTTGAAATCACTTATTTAAAATCTAAAAATTTACAAAATAATAATGAAAATAATTTCTTGAAAATCAATATGGAAAATATAAAGATTAAAATAATTTATCATTCATGATGGTAGGAATTTATTTACATTTAGTGTACGCTAAAACAAATATTTATTTAACATTTTTATCAAAACGTAAAAAGTACCTTGTTTGGAAAATGACAAGAATATTCATATTTGAATAGTTTTTTAAAAATTAAAAAATAGATAAAAAAATAAAATATAATAGGAAAACATTAAAATAATTCTTAAAAACTTATTTGGAAAATATTGTCAGGGAATAAAAATTATTTCAACCAAAGAGAGAAATAATGTCGGCCTTCCCTAAAACATTATTTCAGCCTCTTGAGATATTAATGATATGAAGATTATAGAAAAAAATGAAATATATATTACTATTCCTTAGAGAATAAAATTAATGAGTTTAATAACAGATAGATCCAAAAAAATACCATAAAAAATAATCATAAACAATCCTGATAAACAATGAGATTGTATCAAAATTCTATTACCACTTTGGTAAATTTCAAATCAACAAACATATAAAAGATATTATCGTGGATAGATATATAAATCCTATTGATTTACCAAATAAAATTTATAAAATTTATTCACGGGTAGTATATACATCACATTAAATAAACAAGTGGTGGATATAGCTTGTGTCTTACATAAGTAAAAGTTATACGAAAACCCCTTAACTCAAGTTTGAAATACATTGAATGTGATTTTAACTCAAATATAAAAGATTATAATTTATTATAATTATATATAAGAATATTTTACAAACATATAATATCATATATGACCTAATTATAATATTTCAATACCAATTTATTTATAATTCCTTATTAAAATAGTTGTATTAGGACTGCAACTGTTTCATTGATCATGAGTTTTTTTGTTCGATACTTTTGATAATTATACATTTATTATGGTTCCATAATATATATAATTTTATTCATGATATAATTATCATATATATTCATTATATATATATACATAAATGGTAGATATGGAAAAATTAACCACACCATTCAAGGAGACGTTAGACCGTACATACACATGAATATTGTTTTCACATTTCAATGAATATAAAAAAGTATGGTAAATTATAATTCACATTAATATAATATTTATTACATCATATATATCATATATATTCATTAAATATATTCTTTTTACCATCTAAATAAAATATAAATTGAAAATTAATCACATTGCTTTGTGGTGGTGGTTCTCCACCTACACACATGAGAGAAATTATCTCTTTTCAAAGGATTTGAAGCTAAGAAGTAATATATCATATAATAATTTTATAAGAATAATTATATAATAAATATCATATATAATCATAAATTTTTTCAAAATATCCATATATGCAATATGGTTATGGAAAATGAATTGTATCTTTACCTAGAGGTTGTACTCCACACATTTGTATGAGTGATACTTTCACTTCCCATTTAGTGGATTGTAGGGTGGGTATCATTGGTTATATGATCATAATAAAATTTAAATATATTTAACATGTTGAAGATTTTATTTAATGATAAGTGATTGGTTATGTTGACTACACTTCTTTACGAACTATTTTAGATCTCCTATTAACAACCCTTGGGTTGGTTTTGGAAAGAATAATACCTATAGAATATGTATAAATATTTTATAGAGGTATTTTGGTAGTATTAAGTTAAGAAAAATGGATCAAAGTATTATAATGAATAGAAATTATAGTTTTCCTTTTATAAGTGGGTGAGAGGACACACATGGAATTTTTTACAAAAATAAAATATAATAAAGTCATTCTCAAGATAAATGATTCCATGTGTCTATATATTCATTGGTATTTGAGTATTAGGATGAAATATATACCTAAAATAGGATTTATACATGTTTAATAACAAAAATTACTCTTATCTTTTAGTTTAACCACCCATTAACTCATTTCATCCTTAACCACATAGGATTTTATTATTATTTTTACTATTGATTATCACCAAAAAATAAAGTCACCAAAAAAACATAAATTTTTATTAAAAATATGAAATCCATTTAATCAAATACAATCTCTATAATTGGAAGAAATTACTTATAAAATAAACTCAGAAAACCTGATGAAAAACGGTTTTCAAGAAAAAATATTTTCTTAAGTATAAAAGGTATTTTAACCATAATAAACATAAAATTAATTTATATTATCATAAATGTATTTGAAAAATGAAAAATAACTAATTTTATTTTTAAAATCATTTTAAAAAAATATAACTTTATAAATTCAATAAATGGAAAGTCAGGTTTCATTAAAAATCAGTATTTTCACTATCATAAAAAATAAATCTTTTCAAAAAAATTATCCAAAAATCATTCTATGATAATTTTTACTTGTTTTTTCATTAATTAGTTACATTTTATAAATTTATTAAAAATCAATTATATTATCTGCTCACAAAAATCATTTTAGGAAAAGCGGTTTTTTGAAGAATATAAAGACTTTACTAAAAATTGACTATTTATTTATATATATATTCGTTTTATCTAAAATAATTATAAATATTTTTTAAATATGGTTATTAAAATTCATACAAAAAATTTAAAATAATATTTATAACATTATTCTATATTATGGTTTATTTACACTCAGCATTGTGTGTATCACAAGCTATGGAAGAAGTTAAATTTATTTGAAAAGAAACATATCATAAAATCTTAGGGTGTTACATTATTCCCCCTGTTTAAAATTAATTTCACCCTGAAATTGTTTTCCCTCTGATAAAAACAAATTATTATATATTTTTTCATTACATCATTGGGTAAACATGTAGCTTCTCTAAATTTATTTTTCCAATGGAAAATTTTAACCAAGTGGATAGTCTTTTTCTATAAAATTTATCTCTATGATAAATGATTTATAATATTTATTATTAATAGGAAATATCATGATCTAATGTTATGACTTATATGTTCAGTAAATGTGATGGATCAGTTCTGTAATTTCTTATGATAAATATATGTAACACTTTATGAACCTTAGAGAGGTTCAGTGGTAGCACAAATTGGTATGTTATTAACCCTACTCCATAAATACTCTAATATGGGAAAATATACCTACCTAGGTAATTGATTTACCTTATTTATGAATATAATAAACTTCTACCATAGTGAAATTCAAAGTAATTCCTTCTCAGAAACATTGAATTCCAGTTTTTTCATACAATTTTCAACATAATTTTTCGATCTAATCTGAGCAGCCTTGAAATGTTGTGGGATAGATTTAAATTTCACTATCATTTCCTAATCTAGAGAAAGTACTAATAGATTTATTTCTTTAAACACTTCCCAGAATGTTTTATTTTTACACTTTTTTTAATAGATGGGTTCACAAAAAGTTATCGGAATACTTGAGCAAAAATTATTATTATAAAAAAACATTAGTAGATGAAGGTGTTGATCCCAACCACATTTAAAATCCATAAATCATTATATTAGAATCTAATTTAGGGATTCAAAGGTTATATCATCCTAACCATATATCTATAGATTAAAATTACAGTTCAAACATGAATCTATATCTCAATCCTTTTAAATGTTTATCTAGAACAATGAGTTAAACCTCGAATCCTTGTCAGATACAACAGAATGTCGCACTCCATAAAACCATACAAATTATTTAATTTATTTTCTATCAAGCTAATCAAGAGATAAATAATATATGATTTTAATGAAGTTTGATGACTTCATAAGTCAAATAACATCAACCTAAATTTCATTATGGATTTTAATCTTTTTAGGGAGTCATATGACGAAATCCATAGTGATGTTTTCCCATTTACGTTATGGTATGAGTAATAGTTGTAAAATCCATCTAGAATTTTTTATTTTAGCCTTATCTTATTGACATATAAATAACCATGATACAAAATATTTAACATCTCTTCATGTTTCCCCTCCATAAATAATCTTTCATATCTCTATACATCTTCATACTTCCAATATAAATAAATAATAATGAACTATGAGACTCTTCCAACAACTCCTTCTAATTTGGTATCTCCAAAACACATATATAGTCTGTAAACCTTATCATTATATCATAATCAAGGATGATCTCAGGAACATTTTTCTCCTTCATTTAAAACTCTACATATTCCTTCAATGCATCATTAATCTTCTCTTGGATAGATGGTTGAATACTCATTTAATAATGATAATATTTATCCGCTTACATAAAAATTTAAAGATCCATATTTTTTAAATCTATAAATATCAGATATTTTTTTATCCTCATCATAGATAATTTACCATGATCCATTCAACTCAAGTCATTGACCACATTATTCAATTTCCCATGGTGGTACTCTATAAAGAAGCCACGATTTGTAATCAACACAAATCATCTTCTTTAGTGAATATTCATCTCATTCTAATTTAATATATCCTTTACACTTTTATTATTGTTTTATATTTCAAAAATTTCTCTATAATGATAAATCCACCATATATTCAATGTAAACAAATTTCAATAGCTAACTACAACTCATGAGTTCGGTAATTTTTCTCTTGAACCTTTAATTGGTTGAAGCACAAGTCATCACTCTATCATTATACATGAGGATAAATCATATAACCTTATTTAATTAATCACTCTAGATTACAAACCCCTCTATAATGTAGGGTAGTGTAATAATATTTGTGTTAACTAACATTGTCTTGTATTTCTTCAAATTCTATTCACATTCATCTATCAAATGGAACTAGGCTCCCTTTCAAGTTAATATGTTGTGTGGATTAGAAAATCATGATAAATTATCCCAAGAGCATTACTATTATATATACAAACATAGAAAAATATGTATCTTAGTCACAGTGTCTAGTATAGGATAACAATAATTTTTTTCCTCTGATGGATCCATGGATATACACTTATATGATATTATATAACCCAAAAATGATGCTTTTTGTAGAAAAAATTGACACTAGGTAAATTTTAAATACAACGTATCCTTATTCTAGGTCTGCCTAACAATCCTCAAATTATCTTCATTATCATACTTTATATTTGAATATATCAGAATACAATCTATAAATACTACCACAAACTGGTCTAGGTAATGACTAAAGACTCTATATATTAAATCGATAATGATTATAGAGAAATTAGTATGACAAAATAGCTTCTTTATAAATTCATACAGTCTATACCATATATAGAATATTGTATTGGATATATCCTCCCTGAACCATAATTAATGATATCTGGAATGGTCGTTAATTTTGAAAAAAAATTGATATCAAAAATTTTGATGAAACAATTCATCCATATGAGGCAGAGGATACTTACTCTTGTTTATGATCTTATTATGTTCTAATAATCAATATATATCAACATTGATCCATCTCTATTCTTAATGAAAAGAACTGGTGTACCCCAAGGTGATGCAATTTGTCAAATGAATCCCTTTTCAAGTTTCTCTTCAAGTTTCTTCTTCAATTACTACAACTCAATTGGGGCCATTATATATGGATTCATTGAAATTAGTGTAGTACTATGTAAGAGTTATTTTGAAAAACCAAATTCATGATTTAGTGGAAGACTGGGAAACTACTCCAAAAATACTTCAGACAACACTCAAACATTAAACATATATTTGATGTTTAGTTTCTCTATAACCATTTGAGATAAACATCCATTTTGTATAGGAATCAATACCTATAGAATATATGTAGTGTCCATTAGACGTTCATATTTATCATCGCACTTATATATGATCATAGGTTTGTTTATAATATCCTATGTGACTTCCCTTACCTATAAATTAATGTTATCTATATGTAAATAAAGTCAATCCATGCATAAGATAACATTAAATTCAACTAAATAGATAATAAAGAGATATACAGGATGAAAATTCCAAAAAAAACTTCAATCAGATGATTTTTAGAACCAAGATAATGACGAAGTTGATCAAATTCATATGATGTATTTTTTTAATAAAGTTTTTTTATGAATGTAATATCACCTCACTTTTTATATGGTGAAAAAAAAATTGACCATGATATTCAAAATAATTCGAATTAAAATGCTTGAAAAGATCCATCATATTCAGGAGAAGCTGGTTAGAATAAAAGGATCATCAAATTCACATGGAATTCAGAATAAAAAGATTAATCGTACTGAGGAAGTATATTGATAGAATTAAATTGTCATAAGATTCACTCTGTATCTGGTATGGAAGATATGATTATAATGAAGGAGAATCAGAGCGAACATCAATGCAATAATAGAAATGAGACTATGCATTGTGGATCATGGAATTCTTATAAATCATAAGTATTTTGTGAAAATTATGATGAAATATTGATGAAGGAAAGTGTAAGTGAAATAGATACTATAACTCGTATTCAGATTGGTCGGATATGGATAGAAAATAGAAAATCGGTGTCTAATTCATATTCACCGTTATCATATTTATGATAAGTATGAAAGAACGAGGCTTCTGGAGGATAGGGAAATTGAAATACTTTAAATTTTAAGACAATTTTATATAATTTTATCGTTAACATATTTAGAGGCATGATATTTAGATAAGGGAGTTGGAGGATCCATCCTAATGTGGTCATCAGTTTTATAATGTCCAAGAATGCTGATGACAATTGTGTTGATTCATCAATTATGTCAAGATCCATCATAAGCATTGGAAGAATTTCATGAGACTAATGAATGAAAAAAATGGAATATGATCAATAATTTAATAAACCATTTAAAATTGGTTGAATTTTTCATTTTAACATTCATTTTGGTCAAGAAAAGAAATGAAGAAGAAGTTTTGTATTTAAATTTACTCATGTGAAGAGCTGATGAAAATAGATAAATTTCTTGTCGAGAGGGATCTTTAATATCAAAAAGTGTTTTTTCTCAATAATTGGTACATAGAAATCATATTGAGGGAATATAATTGGACCAATATGAATTGACAGTTGAAATTGGATTGAAAAATAAGATTCAGATTATTGATTGTAAAATAGAATCTGATAAAGTGATAATGATTAACGATAAATAGAGAAGATTAAAAAAGATTTGATGAAGTCATAAATACACCTGAAATTTAAGGGAAATCGAGATATGGGTAAATTTGGTTGTTTGGGAATTTTTTTTTGATTCCTTCCACAACCTGTCATGGGTAACCTATAAAATGTATAATAACTTTTTAATTTATCCGACTACTAAAAATTGAAGTGTTGTTTATGGGATAAGGGAGAGAATCTTTGATGTTAAATGAGGGTAACGGGTTTTATGTATTTAACCTTGGTGGAATAAGTTTTCAATGGATAAAAAGTGATAGGAGAAGATATAATATTTAATTGTTATTTAGTTGATCATTGTATTCAGTGATTATCATATTCAACTTTCTATCAAATTCTTCTAATTATCATTTTCGGTTGGTCATCGTATCAGGCCATAAAATCATATTGGGATTTCTGTATTATGATATATGGAGTGGGGAAGAATTATTTATGAATTTTCTCAATTGTATTCTAATATAGATACATCTATCATATTTTTCAATCATATTTGAATATCATAGTGGGAATAATGGATTGGAAAATTGGATCTAGAGAATCATTGTGAGAAGATCAAACCTGGCAATCTAATTTGAATTCTGTATCAAAATACATGATATGATTTCCATATAATGTTTAATAAATTGAAGAAATATTTTACAAATAATATATTTTTTGAAGTTGAAAAGAATCACAGGTAACATGACTTGTTGCACAAACATTGCTTTAACCTATTTTTTCTATGAGGTTGCACACACACTTTTGATTTTCTTCAAGATGATACACGAGTGGAAGAGTATATCATTATAATTTTATCCTACCAAAAGGATTCTTTTGTTTTGAATTGTGTGGTGTTGGATTATTTTCAAACCATATCAAGGATATTGTTATTAATTTTTAATAGTAAACCTTATAAATACTTGTCTTCCTACTGATGTGTGTTTGAATTTTTTCAAAAGGGAATTAAATCTTTAACAAAAGGGGAAGGTTGTTTCAAGGAAACTGAAAAGAAATAATATCACTACTTCTCCTCTTCCCCTCTTATTGATGCAATTGTCTTAACTGATCACTTTCAAGAAGAATCGTATACTTATGATGCGATCATTATAACATTAGTATATTTCAATTATGATTCATCATATAATCATTTAGGTGGTATTATGAGGCAAATATAAAATTATTTATTTATAATAGAGTGGGTATATTCATAATCAAACAATACGTTAATGTGTTATCAAGTGGATGGAAAGTGTACATAAAACAACTTTATCATCCAAATTAGTACTAGTCATAACATTATATTTACTTTTCTCTAGATATAAGAGGTTACTGACATTAATCGTCATCATTAACCTTCATGTTTGATCACTGGTTAGCATAATGATCATACTCCTTGCATTTGAAACACTAGAGTGTGGGTGGATTATTCTACTGTGCTATTTCATTATTCATTTCATTGATTGGTATCTTAACACCACTTTAGGATTAGATTGACTGATGAACATTATTTCCACACTTAAACCATTTACCAGTTACCTTAATAAAAACTCCTCCTTGTTTCCTTTCCCAATTAGAGAATAAAGGAATGATCATCTTTTTCTGTATGTTATTTTTAAAGTTTCAATTGAATTCCATGATTATTATACTATAAAAATAAATAGATTATTGAGTAACACAAATATTCATTTACAAATAAATATAAAAATCAAGGATTTATATATAGATACTAACTTCCATTATGGATAACACCTTTCAGAGAATTTGTTTTAAACAACTAAAGAGTTGATCAACCATAAATTTAGGAAAGATGATAACACCAGAATCTTACCACATAATTCTTATAAATTATACCTCATAGGAACTAATGGATTAATAATCCTTCTTTGAAATATTATGAAATTATTTCTCTATTTTCATAGGAAGAAATTGAGTAAATTACCTATTGAAAAAAAGATCATAGAATCATCCCACACCATGGATTCATTTTCATGTTATTTCCTCATGTTCTTGATAAGAGTTCATTATTGATCTACCTCACCTTCCAAATGATATATATCCGAAATGATTTTTTCATTTTCTAAACACTAGATAATAAAAATATATTTTCAATTGTATTGATGAATTTCATAGAAACTAGTGTATTAGTGGGCCCACAAAAAAGGTGGTTGTGGCCTCATGAAGGTATCAATGGAATGTTGACCCCTCTTTTTCTCATTTAGAAGTTAAGAATGGTAAAAAACTTGAGAAAGATTCATAAGAATATCAATGAGATTTTTTTATTTTAGATCCAATAAAATTTGGTTTCTCATCAGTAAAATATTTTCATTTTCCATCAAACTCAGCATTATCATTATTCCTTCATGTTCGATCTATTAATTAAAACCAAAAAACATAGAGTTTGAAATAATAATCAGAGTGGGAAACCATATAATCTTGTTAAAAAATATATGATGTCTAAATCATGATACATTATTTTAATTTTACAACACCTTATATTTAACCCAGGTAATGCATGGTAATCATTTATTTTAATCCTTCAAAATTTTTAATAAATAAAATGTGAATTAACAAAATTATATTCCCTAGGTGTGTCAAACTAGGTGTGTGGTAAGGGAATGCTCATCATGCACTGGAATGATGGTTGCGATATACTAAACCAAATATTTTTGAGGTTATTACCCCTAGAGTAATTTTCCCCAAAACCAAATACACTTATAGATTCCAAACATGGATGCATTTCTAGCATAACCACATATTGTTCTATATTACAACTAAGGATGTTCTACTATAAATAGGATTATCCTAGAGGTTCTCACTAAATATTTATCACCCTTGTTTATAAAGGTAAAAAACCTTTATTTGAAAACAATTATAGAAACTCATACATTTAATACATATATATTAAATATTAATAGATGAATATTCATTATATAACATTATGATCCATGCTAAAATTCTATAGGTTTTGTATCTTCAGAAATTTTGATCAATAAACAATTGACCCATAAAATATATACATAATCTCCCACTAAATTATTCATTAATAGAACCCTTCATATAAATATCATACTTAATATCTTTCTTTATAACCAAGGGAATGTAAATATAAGAAAGGGTGATCTTAGATGTTCATAAATGGTAAAAAGGGAGATATAAATTATCATTTAAGAAATACATCAGTATAAGGATATGAAAAGATTATAATAACACGTGAAAAGCATGCCAATCTTATCAAATATCATAATACTCAATAATGGAATATATCATGGTAGTTTATATGAAATTAGTCATAATGGAATCAAATAATATGAGTCATGAGAGATAATATTGGCATAAGACATATGATTATGTAAAACACATAAGCATAAAATATAATTTCCCTATTAGTTAAAGATCACATCCAAGACTATCATGGTAGATTTTGTTTTCATACAATACCATCACATACTTAGTCAAGTTTCACCCCCAATACAATGAAGGTGGAAAAATTACCTTACTAAACTGGGTTCAATCCCCATTATACTCTTTATTATCTCATGAGACATCCATATTTACCCAATGCATTGGACGTCTATATAATTTAGAGAACAGCCATAACATAATTTAAATCATAATTATATGTGACAAAATATCATAAAACATTCATCATATAATACTCCATGAAAATGAAATGGGTTTTATAAGAATTTCATCATATCATAACCCATGAAATAGAAAAAGGTTTCCAAACTTAATTAAACCATGAGAAAGTAATGGGTTTCATAGAATCGTCCCTATTCCATTATCATAATAAGTCATACAAAGAATAAAAGTGGATGATATAATTGAATAATATGCCAATTAAATCATAATGTATATCAAATTATGTTATCATAAATGAAATATTCTATTAAAAGAACATTGGAACATTTCTTGAGTAAAATAAACTTTTTACCATGTAATCACTTATTTTAAATAGAAAAGTGTCCCTAATAAAAATGAATACATTTTCATGAAAAAAAAACATGGAAACATGTAAATTATTCTTCATATATATTATTTTTTATAATTATAGGAAATATTTTTCATGACATGTATATTAAAACAAATATTCCTTTAACATTTTTAGTAAAAAGTCAAGAGTACCTTGATTATTAGATGAAAAAAAAGACTTCTTTGTAAAAAAAATTAAAAAATTCAAACATTTTTTGAGAAATTAACTTAAAATTCATTGGATAATTTTAGAAATATTCTTGAAACCCTTTTTATAAAATATGGAATGTATGAAAAAGGATTTTCTACCGAAGAGATAAATAAATAGGTTTTCCATAAAAAATATTTTTTCTCTTGAGTTATTCAGAGGAAGAAAATGGAAATTAAAAAACTAAATTTATATAAATAATCATATTAGAATAAAAATCATGAGTTTATTTAAAGATATACAAATATACTTGTGAAAATCAACTCACTAGACCTTTTTATCCTAGGTGTTCCAATCCATCATCCTCACTCGACCATTATCATCCATAGCATTTTAGAAAGGAATCCCCACAAAAACCCTCTATCCTAATGACCTATATTGACCTTAGTTGTACCGATAATCCCTACCAATTACCCATATCCATCCCTTACCTCACACTACAAAACCCATTTCTACCCCTCGGTTTAATGGTTGTCCACTGCTCACTATTTTGTAGGGTTTTCATAGAAATAACTCTACCCCAAGATTTCAACTCCAGCCCAGCGTGCTAGGTATTAAATGGTGATGGGTTCAATGTTTAAGCTTCCTATGTTGTGAAAATAGCCATACTTATTTGGGTTCAAGGATGGGTATATTTTTCCCTGGTGAAATAACTGCACTTTAAAAATATTGAATACATCCTTAGATGATAAATTGGACACAAATTCCAATGTAAGAAGAAATTGATATCGAGACAACCATATTGTATTTAGTTAAAATTTGTTTATATTGTTAGGAATCCTCTCACATTTTTTAGATAATATATTCACCCACAAAAATAAGAATAGTAAGCTTAAGAATATCATATCTCAATCTTGGAAATGGTAGTTTTTGTGATGATAATATTAACACAACTGATAAACCAAATTTAATTATAAATTTTAATATTTAGGTTATTATATAAATAGTTATTGATTATTAAATTAAAAAAAATTATTGTAAAATATTATCTTCAATTATATTTATTTATTAATGTGTAGTTATGACCTTTATCTGTCAATAAAAATATAGTTTTTGAATTGCGCTATCCTGAATGACTAATTAGTGGTAAAAATCAAAGGTAATTTTTTAAATTGATTTTTTTTCTATATTTATATATTTAAGGAAACTCACAATGGATATTTAAATTTTATATTATTGTAAATATATTATTGTGTGGCCTCATTTTTTATTAATAAATAATAATAATTTTAATTGTTTGTTCCAGACATATGACCCATCAGAGAAATGTGTTTAGAAGGGATTGAGAGTGTCCTTTTAAACTTGTTCAATGATTTTAAAAACACATTATTTAAATTTATTATTATTTATATTTGATTTATGCTTGTTATTAATCATACATAGATGTATAAAAATACTAATAATTACCAATGTTGAAAACTTTTATACATTTCGATTAGAAATTCATGTTGAGACAAAATATTTTCATGTTTTGTTTTGATTTTTTAGTTATTGTTTCACATGATTTATTAAAATGATATTTTTTATCACGTTTATGGTTTATGAAATATTTTTAACATTATAATTTGTTTTTTGTTTTTGGACCTTTGATCTGACTTATTTAGGTTCATTAATTTTTCATTTCACATCGGCATAAAGTGTACCACCAAGAGACATAAGGTATTTATTTATTTTCATAATTATTTCCTATTTTCTAATTGTAGTTTTAAATTTAATTTTATGTTTAAATGATTAAACTAGTTAGAGGGTTCTAAAAATAGGATATTAATGTGTTTTTCTATATTAACTGGGTTTTCATTTGATTATTGGACATGTTCATGTTATATACGTTAACAAAAATAAACTTAGTTGAACTATAAGCTTATGTGGGTAACTCACTGGCCTTCTATTTATCTATTATATTATCTCTTGACTACAACTAAATGTGCATGTAAAAACTCACAAGTATTCCATTTGACTCTTAGTAGAAACATATTTATTTCTACATTCCATACTCAAGTACTCATACACTCTTCATTAATATTATTTTTTCCAAAACCAATTTTTACTATTATCGTTGGAATTAGAAATTTTTAATAAGATAATTCCTAAAAAATTATTTTTATATCCTTACCCATTTTCTATGTTGAAGGGAAGTTGATCATGATTTTAAATTACCAAGTCATAACTACATTAGATAAACTCTAGTTTGGTATAAATAATTAAAATCACGGAATATTATTATGGAAAAGATAGTAGTGGATTGGGGGATTTCAAGGGGTGTAGATTTTAAAACCCTATTATTTCATATTTTCCATGTATATTATAATATAAATGATTTTTTTTATTATAATCATATTTGTTCCCTTTAAATTGAATTTTTATTCATATTTATATTATGATTTTACTATAAATTTAAGATTATAATTAATTATTTTAGTATTTGGCATTTTTCTTTGAGTTTGAAATAGTCATTTTTACATTATGTGGTTTCCATTTTTATTGTATTCCTCTTTTTAGGATCAATAAAATGAAATACTTTTATTCTTGTAGCTTTTTCAAAAAAGAAATTACTTTATAGCTTTAACATTTTTATTTCATTTCCAAAGATCATCCAATTCTCTATGAAGTTGTTTTTTAAAAAGCATCCCTATTATTTTTAACTATTGTTTATCAACATAGGGAACATGTTTAGATTAATATTTTAGCATAATTAATTTAATAATGCGATGTAATGAAGTTTTAGTTTTAAAAATATCATTTTTAACATCATATATGGATTCAGCTGTGTTTAATGGGGTGCTACTTGCTCCTAGTATAGAGATTTATTAAACAATGTTATAAAATACAATATTTTTCAAGGAATTAACATTTCCGTATCCTTTTTTCAAGACATTAGATGAGTATGATGCCATGATATTAGAAAAGAATAATCTTATGGACAAGGTATCCAAAAATCCAAGATGGTGGATTTGTCCTCTCATACATCCATTGGATAATTTTAGTGTGGATCCAGTGTTGAACCTCTTAAATGGAGATAAATCATTTACAAATAAAAAAAATTAATGGGTTGATGTGAGAGGCTATATCATTTCCAATATTCAAGTTCATGAAATAACTTCATCTAATGGGGGATACTATAATGGTACATTAGATATTATTTCAGACATTGTAAATATATTTTGTGAGATTTATCTCTCCTTGTTACTACATTAAAGGTGCATAGATAATAAACCTTTTTACCAAATACATTAGGTGTTCAAAGAGAAATCTTGAATCTTGGGCATCACCTACGCCCCTCTAGATCTGAGCTTAAAAGTCATTATTGAATGATTCTAAGAGATGGTAATTTTAATTACCGGATGAATTGAATTATGGGAAAATGTGATTTTTTATAAAAAAAGTTGTTATGAGCTTCCACATTGTTTTTTTATTTCATTGAATATCATAAAATAGATTTATCGGGTTCACTCTTTGATTAACAATCTAAAAATATTATATAATTTTCTCAAATCCTTAGTAATATTGTATTCGAAACTATCTTTTCTATATCCAATTTTCTTAAAAAAAATTAAGTAAAAATTTGTAGTGATATAGAGATAGTATTTTCTCTAAATGTACATTATATACCTAGATATAAACTATCCAATGAAATCTAGGGAATTGGTAATTTTTTTATATCATGGGGTTTAATAGGGAATAACTCTATTATTATATCTATTTAGTCGTACTTATATTTTGGCATTATATTCTTTCATATTCTAATCTATTTTTTTCTTCCTATAATAGTTGAGGTTTTCATCCTATTTTCATCATTACATTGTTGTTACCTTTTGAATTTATTCTAGAATTGATTAATTTTATATTCATAATGGTTGAATTTATAATCCTTATTTGTACTAGATCAGGAGTAGGGGTATCAAAAACTGATCCAACCTGATGGACCCGAACCAACCCAGTTAGGCCTAGTTAGGCTATGTTCTGTTGGAATGGCTTCTATATGGGTCGGGTTGGGTCATATATAGAATAATTAATGACCCAACTAAACCTGTAAACCTAATTACCAGTTTAAATTATTAAAAATAATTTTATTAACTCTCTCTTGCCATAGTGATGCCTTTTCTCTCACCCACTCACATCTATCCTCCATTTCATTCAATATTGAGAGTGATCCAGTCCAAATAAACCATAATACCTCCCCTAATCACTTTCCCCTTTCCCCTCACACCTGCTTTCTCCCTTTTCTTTCAAAATCATGTAAATCTTTCCCCCTAGAAACTATTATATGTTTTTTCTGTCTCCTACCTTCCTCTCCTCCTTTAGGTGTCGCATGTTGTCAACCGCTATCTGTTTCACTCTCTATTGAATATTATCTTCTTATAATCTCCCTCCCTCAATTTGTACACTCTATTTCATGAATTATACAATAAAACCCCAATTAAATTATTTTTTTTGTTTTTTAAGAAATATAATCCATTATTCAAGATGAATGTATCACAGTCTAAAATAAAAGTAGGGACAGTGAAACAATCGTCATTTACGGAATAAAATTCAGAATTGTTTCTAAATAATTTTGATTATGCAATTAATTATTATTTGGAGTATATATTTTTTTATTTTTTCTGATTCATAGTGTTGATTCCAATAAAATATTCCTATTTCTATTTAAATACAATGAAGGCAATGCTTCTAAAAATTCCTTAAGAGAGTAATTGTTTGAAATATTTTTTTTAGACTATAATTTTTTCCATTAAAAAAAATCAAAAAATATATATGTTGTAGCACAACACACACAATTATTTGAATATATATTCCTTGAGAATTCATATAATTTTTATAATGATCATTATAGATTATTGGATATTTGTAATAATGTATATTTTAATGTAAATCTAGTTATTTTCATTAAAAGATAATTCTAAATAAGGAACACAATAAATCATTGTTTATGTTGAGTGATCCATATCTATATGATGCAATTTAGTTAATGTTTTAATAATAGGATGATAGAAATCTGAGAGCTGTTGGTAATTTTTTTTTACTATGAGGAAAAATAATTAATCCAAGACATTACTAAATTCTTAGTTCAATATGGTCTGGGATTAGATATGTTTTTGAAATACTTTAGAGTGGTCGAGAAAATTACACTAAGTTTTCATATTCTAATTCCTTGTTTATTGAACAAATATGGTTATATGTATTTTCTCTCATTATGATTCACTTTCTAGTTCCATGTTATGTGAACTATTTTAGATATATGTTTTTTAGATTATATCTCCAAATTTTTTTTGCAACATATTTATAATTTTATTAGAATAATTTATATATTAATGGTTTTATTGTTTTTGTTGCATATTTATTTTTTTTGGGATACATATTCATATGTTAAATAGAAAATAAAAAAATTAAAATTTTTTAGTTTATGGTAGATGACTATATAGATCAATTTGAAATTTTTTTGTTGGATGGTATTTTTTTCATATTTAGAATACATTTTTTAGAGTAAAAAATGAATGATTTTTGGGCAGCATGTTTACATTTTCAAGGATTCGTTTTCTTTGTTAGTTGATTGTTATTTGTTTTGGTTACATATTAAATTCCTTTTCATTAATGGACTTTTTGTTACATTTGACATCTTTGTTTGGTTTGTAGGTGGTTTCAGGGGGTGCGTGCATCCAGCTACATGATGCATAAGTGATAAAAGTGTTCTTTCTTCCTTCCTTAAGAAATTTTTATTACATGGGTGTGTTACATTAACTCGTTGTTATTTTTTTATTTCTATTACTATCCCATTTTACATAAGGTATAATTAAATTTATTTTTTAAATTTATTGTATTATTCAATTCATTTTATGATAGGGTGTTTCATTGGGAAAGAATTATATTTTTTCCCCAAGTTTCAATTCCAATATCTATATTAAATTCATTATTTACATGTACAATAGTTTCACAACTCGTTCGACCTAGAATAGCTAGGCTCCTTACAGGTTATGTTTAGAACGTTGGGCATACAAAATTTTACCCGGACCATCTAATTTTTATCAGGTTGGGTCCAAAATCCCCCTAAACCTAACCCAAATAGGCCCATGGACACCCCTAATCTAGATCATTCTATTCATTTTGTACATTCCATCATAACTGTGAGAGTTGTTCTTCTTATGAAAAAATAAATTTTCCTTATTATCTTTATAAGATGAAAAATGTCTTAGATCTATTGGCATTATAATTACATTATTCATTCAAAATAGAATAATTCCCTTATAAATCAATAATATTTTGGAGGAAATTTATGTATGTTATGGTTACATAAAACCTCACACACATAGTAATAATGAAAATTTTCATTAGTTCTTCATAGTCAGAATCATTCATTTATTTTTAAACATCTTCCTTGCATAAATATACATGATTTATTTATTATTAGGATGGGTAATTTGATTCGTATTGTTAGTTTTTCTACTGAGCATGTACAAGAGAGAATGTTCTTTGAGAGATTGTGTGGCTGTTATAAGTCCCATACACATACAAATAATATAGTTGAGCATGGATTTTATTCTATGATATTTTCTAAATTTATATTAAAATTTTATTGATAATAGGTAATAATTTTTATTAAATTTTATCACTAATAGGTTATGGTGTAAATGGTAATTCACGATGGTATACTGTTTGGGATCATGATGGAATCTTTTTGGAGAAATGATTCCTAGATTGGAGTCATTTTTACTATCAATCGTTGAGATGTCAATAGAGTTAATGAAAAATAATCATTATATGCTGAAAAGTTTTTTATACGTTCGATTATTTCTATTTTAGTTACAATTCATGTAGATATTTTACAAAAATTTGTGGGCATGGTCTTTGGTTGTGTGCGGTGTGGACCTTTTAGCTGAAAGGTGTATCATAATAGTAACATGATGTTACTCACTGGTAAATGATATGGCATGATTTGTTTCTTATAGTGGCCTATTTTTGGGGTAATGAAAGTGATATTTTTCATTAGGCCATTAGTATTAACTATTCTTATACCATGGAGAAAATGTCTCTGTGTTTGACGATTAATGTCAATCAATATATTGGAGGGTTGTGACATACCCTTTTTATGTGGGGGTGGAGAGTGGGTGTAACATCTCATGTAAATAATTAATATGAAATTTTCATATTTATCAATATTTGTGAATAAAATTGTAATATTACATTAAATGGAATGATATGTTCGAGTGAGTACCCAATACGCAACAACGAGTTTCATTGAAATCTTACGTTGCACAGTAATAATAAAATAATATTATTTTAAATGGTAGTTAACACCTAGTAGTTGTAATGGCAGGAATAAATAGAACTAAATACAAAATGATTATATATGTTTTTTAAATTTTTTAACAATTACCCAATAAATGAAAGAGTCTTAAAATTAGAATGAATCAAATGTTAAGTATAAGTATTATAATATTCTTTAAAAGGTCCATTAACCTCCTTTTGATGGAGAACCCATTTTAAATATATGGTTTGACAAATTTTTATGCTATATTTGAAAAAAATAAAATCCTTATTTATAATCAAGACAACAAATTTTACTTTGTGTAAATTTTTGTTATTTTTCCGTTAAAGTTCATTTTTTAATGAATAGTTAGAATGCTATATTTTAATTCAAAACCTCTTTTTAATATAATTTATTTATATGGTTAGATTATATTTTTAATTTAGTTTAAATTGTAGTTATAATATATTCTTACCATTTAATCAAATTTTTGTCATTTGAAGTAATTCCCCTTTCTAATTGCACATTAAAAAAGTGTCAAACTTTTGATAGATATTGTTTCTTAAAAAAACATAATTTGTTTTGACTATAGGAATTAATTATAAAATTAATTAATGCAAATTATAAGTTTTGAATTTTGTAAAATATAAATCATTTTTGAATTCATAATATCAAATATATCATAGGGTGAATTTTTGGCATTCTTATGAAAAACTTCTATTTTTGATGAATAGTGAAACCACTAAGTTGTAGTTAAACAACTACTTTTTAATTTAAATCAATTTTACCACTTATGTGAATTTAATTTCAAAAATCAGACATACATGGTTGTCATTAGTATGTAAAATGTGGTTCAATGGGGTGAAAACTATTTTTGTTGAATAGTAACTTTTATGTTTTATTAACAGCGATTAAGGGTAATTAGTGTAATTAATGGAAAAAATGATGTTATAATAATATGAAATTACCTTTACACATGTCCTAGACTTATTGGATGAGTCATTTCCAGCCAAAACAATCCATTATTCAATTTTTGGGAACCCATAGAGCCACTTGTGTATGATAATGATATTAATACATTTTATTTAAATTTAAAATAAAAATGTTGCAAACATGTATTGTTTTATTAAAACCCATTTTTTATTATATAATATTAGTTATTTTTTTTACGGTTAATATAAATTATAAATCTAAAAATATTTCACACATCATGGTAATTTTTTTATAATTTTTTAACATCAAATAAATATAATTATTTATGAAACAATGATGATGCAATGTTTAAGTCATTAATGAATGGTTTAGATAAATAAGAACATAATGTATAAAATAATATCCAAAAAGTTTTCAATTCTTATTGGATGATTTTATTTCAAACATGGGACACCTTCTATTCAACTATAATTATATTTCGATCTTTAGAAACCGAAAATCATTATATAATAAAATAATATTTGTAAACATTCCAAAAGAGCCCCTCCTCTCTGTTATAAAAAGACCCCACATACTACCACTTTCTCACACTTTTCAAGTCCTTTGGTTCATCCAACCTCTTCTCAAATAATCTCTGAAGATCCCTCTATTCATCCTAGAAGCCTTACCATATGCATAATGCATTGAAGAAACCCTTTTTTTCAAACCAATGTGAGTTACCCGATTTAAAGGTAATGTATTCTCTTATGTTCATTTGTTTTATTCTGCTACTCCAACCCCTTAAACTATTTTTATTCCTTTATTTTGTAACAAAATTTTTTCTCAAATATACTAGGATGTTGTAATGATAATTATTTGAGTTATAATTACACACACCTCCATCTAATGGGTGAAGACCATTCTATTTATGTGGATGTTGAACTACTGCCTCACGAAACGATGATTGTGCAATTATCTCCTACCACCTCTCATGGTGGACATTAAGATGTCATGGTATTTATATATTATGTATAATATTCTTATGTTTTAATTTTTCTTATGTATTTTTCATTTATTCTATACCTTTATGGTTTTTATAATGGGTAAATGTGATAATTTCATTTTAGGAAGTGCGGACTACCACCCCCTCAATGTGATTTGAATCATTAATTACAAATGTTGGAAATATAAAGGATGGAGTAAATGATATAATATATGATATTATACTATAATTATATTATACATTTATCACATAATTTTTTTATTCCATTAAATTTAAAATAGAAATGGAAGTAGCGTTCATGTGTACATACGACTTACCATCTCCATGAACGGTGCATTTCATTTCTTACCGTCAAATTTTTTTTACGGGTATAAATACATATATAAACTGGATGCATATGATATATATGATATATATATTATGAGTATAATTATGGAGATAATGGATATTTGACTACATGATCAACTTGTAATTATAAGAAGTTCACTTTTGACTCAAGTACCAAATATCGAAAAAATGACCGTTATTAACATAAATGATTACATAATGATTAAAACAAGGTAATAAGTGATATAAAAGGAATAATGATCTTGAAAAGTATTTTAAAGAATGTAGAAATTAATTTATGTTTATCATTCAGGAAGAACAAGGATCATAAGAGTGATTCATGCCAGACACGTGGTAAGGGATTTATTATCTCACTTTTAATTCCATGAGATTTCCATTGTCCGCCGCTTATTTATTTCATGTGGTGTATTGTGTACTGACATTTCATATATATTATCATGTTTTAATTTATATTCATGGTATTATTTTGTGTTTCGTATCTTTCGGTCATAATACTCGATTTATTACAATGAGGTAAGGGGTTTTTTCTCACATTTTATTCCCGTGAGATTCAAGATACATTTGCCACTATTTATTTTTGTCTATTTTATGTACTAACCATGTTTGTATTATTTCTGTAATATACATTAATTTATGGTTATTTACATCTTCATTGTATTATAATTCTTCAATGAGGTGTATGTTTTGAAAATTACACAAATTAGTAAGGAAACTTTCCCCATCCCCTTATTAAAAGAATTCTTTTTTAGGACTTTGAATTTACATATTATTCTGTTGGGATATGTAATTATATATCCTTATTTCTGTAAATTTTATATCTATGTGATGAGATTTCCTTTTTTTCTCTCATCAACTCTTTTTATGAATTTTTAAGAGACGTCGTTAGGTTGTAAAATTTCTGTAAGGGAACATCTTAACCTAATTTCAATTCATTGGTTTAAACCTATACTTCTTGATTATGTCATGAAATTAATATGTGTGCCTGATATCTGATTATTTAACACATAATATCCACTTATTTTTTTTAATTTATATTTTTCACACATAATTATATAATTGATTTATCCATAATCTATGGATACCATCTTTGTATCCAAAATCATCTCAATCTTCTTTCATTGAGGGATATTTTGATTTCTACACAACTTTATTTTATATGGTGCATAAAACCCATTCGACTTTTCATTTCATTCAAAGGTAGTAATTTCTATATGAAGCATTTTACTAAAGAAAAAAAGGAATGTTTCATTTTTTTACCGTAAGCGGTGACAACGTCCTTTTCCACTACTTCCAGTATTATTTTTTCTATGGTTTCCTTAATAAGCTATAATGTTTTCAATAGAAAAATAAATACCATATAATATTTTTATATATTATGGTACTGAAAATGGTTTTTAAAATGTATTTATTATTTCAATATATTAAAATTTTATATTGTAATTTCAATATGGGAGTGTTATCATTCATTTATGCTTACGTTATGTGTTATGAATATGTTATGGTAATGTAAATGGGTGGTTCAGTGACAGACCTAGGTCAGGTGAGCCCGAGATAGCTATCTAATGTATTGGGTAAGGTAATATAGGTAAATGTTATTGTTTCTCCTAATAGATTTAGGGAATATGATATGATGGGTATTCCAAATATGACACCCTTTGTAGCAGTGATAGCTACAATATAAGTATGTTATGAATGCCTTAAGTTAACATTATAATTTGTGATTACTATGTGTTATTCATAAATATTATGATTTCAGATTGTTTGATTGAAAATTATGGTTTCATTGATTTGTATTTATTGAGGGTTAAATGTTTTCTTTCATTATTTTATAACCCTTACTGAGCTTTTTTATGATCATACCATGTTTTTTGAATGTTCTCCATAGGACTTAAAGATGAATACGGTCAAGGATGGGATCATGGAAAATCATGTTGTCTAAAACAAGGAACCAGTTATGTTACTTTTTTAAGAGTTTTTATTTCATGAAAAAAATGTAAAATGAGTAGAAGTGTGTACTTTATAATATTTTGAGATGTAATATTTATGGACTAATTCTCTAAAACTGTAAACCTAAAAATATACTCAATTTGAATTATTCATTTAATTCAAAATTAAGTAATGTTTTATGGCTGGGGCCTTATAGTTGGTATTCAAGGCCAGTTTAGTCAAATTTAGGGATTAGAAGTTTTCATTAGACATGTGTTTAGTCACAATGTCTATTACTTCAGTTAAATATTTGTTTTATAGCTTTTTCAGATCAGGTAATGTCATCTATAAATGGATGGTGGAGGATTTAAGACGACATTTCTATCTCTTCCTGAGGATATGCTTGCAATAATTATTACAAAGTCATGTTCGGATGATTCTGAAACTTTTTCTAGCGTACAAATCACTTGCATGTAGATGTTTGTGATATCAAACACCACCATTATACCTTGTTATAATAATGGATTATAGGTAGTATTTTGACAAATCCTATTTTCCCAATATTCTAATATTTTCAAGAAAGGTAAATATTATCAATGTATTTTCAAATATTTTACATTATCAAGGGATTTTGAAGCATATTATGATATGTAAAAAGTTACTGAAGAAGGATACCCTTGAAAAACCTATTTATATTTGAATTTAAAATATAGTCTCTCATAACATACCTGTGGTATTTTAAGAGGACCATTAATTGAAAGTCTCAACTCAAATTCGGTCCAACTTTCTTATAGAAATCATGTTTTATTAGATGTTTTGAAATTAAATTTCATAAATTATTATTTCCCAAAACTGTTTTTCTTTGAACACCCTTATGACCCATTTTGTAAAAGGTGTATTCGAATGGAGGAAGCAAATGATTTTTAAGGATCTATAAATCATTTTTGTAATGCATAGACCTTCTACCTACATGAATAAGATGTTGATGAAACCAAATGGACACCATGATCAATGTATACTGTTCTTCTTTTTTGGTATCATTTTATTTTATCTTATGGTGGTGAAATAAGACTTCATGAATTAAGCTATTGTAATGATAATGAATTAGGATGAATATGATAGGTATAAGGAAACCATTGAGGTTATTACATTTTAGGGTTATTTTTTAGTTTTATAAAATAAAAAACTCATAGGATGGGTGAAAACACGTCCCATCTGGTAAGGCCGTAGGAATCAAATCCATAACTAAAGGGTGACAAGCGTGAATCGCCTATCACTAGCCTATGTGAAGTCATTGGTTAGAATTACTTATTATTTTTTTAAAATTTATTAATGGAACAAGAATAATTTGATATTTGGAACATATCTTTTATCAAATTAATATACTTAGTATAGAAAATTTATTTAGTGACTAAGTGATAAAGGTTGTTGTGGAAGACGTTCTCTCTTTTGAGGAAACACTATATTCCAAAGGAAGATATAATACAATGGGATTTCAATTGTGGAATAATGGTTAAAATTTTAGTTTATAAGAATAAATGTTTTTATTGTGGACATATGTTGATTTGGTTTATTTATGAAAATGATTAACCTATCATGAAGAATATGTGATTAGGTTAATTACTTTTCAATATGTGACTTTGTGAGTTAAAGATTTTATTTCCTCATAAATGTTATGATTTATCATACAAGACTATGTAATTAAGTCCTTATGAGATTTGGGTTTCAATATTTGTTTTGATTAATTTTGAATAATTTTATGGATAATAGTTTATTGAATGGTCTTTGTTGAACTTTGGGTTTTTTTTAAAAAATTTTGTGGATTAAGAGTAGTTTTTCTTTTTGTAAAAGATTATCCTTTTGGGGTATTATTGGATCTCAATCAAACCATTATGGTTTTGGTTTTGGACTAAAGTCATGGAAAATATATATTTCTATTTTTTGGATTAGGTAATTCTCTAGATGTTGATTATAGCACTCTTGATTTGAACAAGTCATCCTAGATACTCACCTAATGGATAAAATTCTAGTTTGTGTAAGAAATCTAGTAAGAGATGAAAGTGTAAACGAAATGTAAGTATGTTTCCTCACTATTTAGTTAAGCTAATAAATAAATTCATCAATGAAATTTAACTTAAGACAAAAAAAATTGTATGTTAAGGATTCCTACTAGGGAATCATGTAACGTTTAACCCATCACATTTTTTTTGATATTTTGGTGGTTAACTTTCTTCTAAACATGTTTTCCATCACTTTCCATCAGAACTTAAACCTTTGTATTCTCTTCTATATCCATTTTTTACTACATGGAATCCTAGTATGGGTTAACTTGGGTGATCTTTTAAATTATCTTTTATTCTATTAATGTGATAGCATAATTGACTATTTTTCCGATGTGGGGCTTTCAATGAAGTTTCTGAGCCCAATTTAAAAATTCTGAGGACGCAATTCTCAAAAAGTGGGAAGAATGTAAAATCCAAGGTAAATAAAGAATATGACATTTTCATATTTATCAATATTTTTGAATAAAATGTTAATAATACATTAAAGGGAATGCTATGTTCGATGGCGTACCCAATACACAACAAGGAGTTTCTTTGAAATCTGACATTGCACACTAATAATAAAATAAAATTGTTTTAAATGGTAGTTAACGACTAGCAATTGTAATGGAGGGAATTAATTGAACTAACTACGAAATGATTATATATGTTTGTTTAATATTTTAACAATTACCCAAAAAATTATAGAGTTTCAAAATGTGAATGAATCCAATTTTAAGCATAAATATTCTAATATTATTTAAAAGGTTGATTAACTGCCATTAGAGAGCGAACCCTTTTTAAATGTACACTTTTTAAAAATTTATATGTTATATTTGAAAAAATAAAATCTTTATTTAGAATCAAGACCTAAAAATTTACTTTTTTAGATTTTTGTTATTTTTCCGACGAAGATCATTTTTCAATGAATAGAGAAAATGTTGTATTTTAATTCAAAACCTCCATTTAATATAATTTATTTATATTTTTAGAATATCTTTTTAATTGAGTTTAAAGTGTAGTTAAAATATATTTTTTCCATTTAATCCAATTTCGGTCATTGGAAGTAATTTCACTTTGAAATTGGTCATAAATAAAGTGTCAAACATTTGATAGATATTGTTTCTTAAAAAGACAATATTTGTTTTGACAATGGGAATTAGTTATAAAATTAATTAATGAAACATATATGTTTTGAATTTTTTAAAATAGAAATCATTTTTGAATATGGAAAATCAAATATATCTTAGGGTGAATTTTTTTTGTATTCTTCTGAAAAACCTTAAATTTTAATGAATAGTAAAACCACTAAGTGGTAGTTAAAAAATAAGACTTTTCATTTAAATGAATTTTATAGCATATGTGAATTGAATTTAAAAAATCCGACATACATGTTTTTCATTAGTAAGTAAATTTTTTTTCAATGGGATGAAAATAATTGTTGGTGAATAGTTACTTTTCAGTTTTATTAATAGCGATTAAGGGTAATTAAAGTAATTAAAGGTACAAATAATGTTATAATAATAAGAAATTACCTTTACACTTTTCCTAACCTTATTTTATGAGTCATGTCCGACCAAATCAATCCATGGTTCAATTTTTGGGACCCCATGGATTCACTTGTGAATGATAATGATATTAATGCCTTTTATTTAAAGTTGAAATAATAACATCACAAACATCTATTGTTTTACTAAAACAATTTTTACATGGTTTTATATAAGATATCATTTTGAATTTAAATATTGATTTAAAATATAAATTGATTTAATACATCATGGTAATTGTATTATAATTTTTAGTCATCAAATTAATAAAATTAATTATGACATAATGATGATGCAGTGTTTACGTTGTTAATGAATGATTCAAATAAATTAGAATATAGTGTTTAAAATAATATACAACACTCATACAATTCATATTGGATGATTTTATTTCAAACATGGGACACCTTATCATTTTCTTGAATTATTTTTGGACCTCTAGAATCTGAAATTCAATATATAATAAAATAATATTTTAAAGCATTCCAATAGAGCCTCTCCTCTCCCTTATAAAAATTCACCAATTTCTACCCCTTTATCACATTTCTAACGCCCTTTGGCTCGTCCAAACACTACTCAAATAAGCTCCCATTATCCCTCCATTCATCCTAGAATCCTTACCTTAGGGAGAAAGCACATCAAGAAACCCTTTTGGTTCAAACCAAGGGGAGTTACCCGAATTAAAGGTAATGTATTCTCTTATGTTCTTTTATTTTATTTTTCTTCTCCAACCCATTAAACTCTTTTTATTTATTTATTATGAACAAAACCAGTATATTAAATATATAGGATGTTTTTATGAGATAAATTCAAGCTAACATTATACACACCTTCATCAAATTGGTGAAGAACATATTGTTTCTATGGACGGCGAACTACTGCCTCACGAAACAATGATTGTTCAATTATCTCCTACCGCCTCTCATGGTGGACATTAAGATGTCATTGTATTTATATATTATAAATAGAATGTTTATGTTTTACTTATTCTTATGTATTTTTTATTTATTTCATAGCTTTATGGTTTCCAAAATGGTTAAACGCAATAATTTCATTTTTGGAAGTTCGAACTACGACCCCTTCAAAGTGATTTGAATCGTTAATGCCAAATTTGGGGTGTATGAAGGATGGAGTTAATGATATTATATATGATATTAAACTGGAATTATAATATAAATTTATATCATAATGTTTTCATTCCATTAACTGTGAAATAGAAATGGAACTAGAGTTCATGCGTATGCACGGCTTACTGTCTCCATGAACGGTGCAATTCATTTCTTACCTTCAAATGCTATGTAATGGTATAAATACATATATATACTAGATATATATGATATCTATGATATCTACATCATTAATATAATTCTGGAGATAATGGATATTTTACTACATGAACAACTTTTAAATATAAGAAGTTTACTTTTGACTCAACTTCCAAATATAGACAAAACAACCGTTATTAACTTAAATGATTACATAATGTTTATAACAAGGTAATATGTTATATAAAAAGAATAATAAACATGAAAAATATTATTAATCTTGTAGAAAATAATTTATGTTTGTCATTTAATAAGAACAACAATCATACGAGCGAGTCATGTCGGACACGTGGTAAGTGATTTCTTATCTCACTTTTTATTACATTAGATTTCCATTGTTCACCGCTTATTTATTTCATGGGGTGTATTTTTTAATGAAAAATCATATATGTTATCTATATTATTTTTATATTCATGGTATTATTTGGTGGCTTTTATCTTTTGGTCATGCGACTTGAGTGATTACAACGAGGTAAGGGGTTTTTATCTCACATTTTATTCCCGTGAAATTAATGCTACATTTGCCACTATTTCCTTTTGTGTTGTGTATTTACTACCAAACATTGAATTATTTGTGTAATATACTTTAATTTATGGGTATTTACATCTTTATTGTAAGATCCTTCTTTCTTGGGGTGTATTTTTATAATGTTACCCAAATCGGTAAGTGAACTTTTCACCCACCTCTTTTTAAAAGAGTTATTTTTGTTCGGTCTTTTAATTAACATATTCTTATGGTTTGATATGTTATTATATATCCTTATTTTTGTAAATATTATTTTCAAGTGATGATATATCCTTTTTATCTCTGATCAACTCATTTTCTGATTTTTAATGTGACACTGTTAGGGTGTAAAATTTCTGTAAAGGAAATTTTAACCAAATTTCTATTTATTGGGATAAACGTATACATCTTGATTATGTCATGATATGAATATGTGTGGATTACATATGATTGTTTAAAAAATAATATCCACTTCTATAGAGTGTATTTATATTATTCACACATAATTATGTAATTAATTTATCCGAAATCTAAGGTTACCATCTTTGTACGGGACTTTGTCTCAATATTATTTCATTGAGGCATCTTCTGATTTCTACACGACATTATTTTATATAGTGTATAAAAACATTTTGAATTTTTATTTCATTAAAATGGAATCTTTTCTCTATGAAGTTTTTTACTAAATGAAAAAAAAGGAATGTTTCATTTTTTTTACGTTTTTAGTGACAACGACCTTTTCTTCCGCTGTGAGTATTATTTGATCTATGGCTTCCTTAAAGATTGATAATGTTTTAAAAATAAAAATAAATACCATATACTCTTTTTAAGTATTCTGGTATTGAAAATGATTTTGAGAATGGATTTATTATTTCAATATCTTAAAATTTTTTATTTTTATTGCAATATGGGAATGTTATCCTTCTTTTATGGTTAGGTTATGTGTTATGATTATGTTATGGTTCTTGGCCATTATTATGTAAATGGGTGTTTCCGTGACAGACCTAGGGTGGGTGAGCCCAATATACCTCTACAATGCATTGGGTAACGTGACGTAGAAAAATGTAAATGTTCCCCTAAGAGATTTATGGAATATACTATGATGGTTGTTCTAAATGTGACTCCCTATATAGTTGTGACAGCTATAATGTAAGAATGTCATGTATGCCTTAATTTTCCTTTAGGATTTGTGATTACAATGTGTTATTCATAAATATTATGATTTCACAAGGTATGATTTAAAATAATGGTTTCATTGATTTTTATTTATTGATGAGTTAATGTTTCCCTTCATTTTGATATAACCGTTACTATGCTTTTTTATGCTCATCCAATATTTTTGAAATTATTTCCACAGGACTTAATAATAAATAGGGCCAAGGATGGGATCAACGAAATACATGTTGTCTAAATCATGGAACTAGTCATGTTTCATTTTAAAGATAATTTATTTCATGAAAAAAATGGAAACTGAGTATAGGTATCTACTTTATAATCTTTTGAGATGTAATAGTTATGGCCTAAATATCATAAACTCTAAACCTGAAAAGATCTTCAATGTAATTTATTCATTTAATTCATGATTAAGTAATGTTTTAGGGATTGGTCCCAATAATGGGTTGGGGATGAATAGCTCATGGGTTTTTGTGTTTTAAATTCTATTTTTAGGTATCATGGAACATGTACTATATATTAATACATGTTTTATTAAATTTCTTTACTAATATAAATAATCTTTTTCTTATGTTTTAACCTGAGTTAAAAGTGTCTTCTGTTTAATAATTAAAACTTGTATATTATATAGGATTAAACAATAAATATAATATGAAATTTTACTATTAATAAATATTTATAATTTTTCGTAAAAAATATTTTATAAATAGATATCATATATTGTTAATATTTTTACCAACAGAAAAAAATTCCATCTGAATAATTTTCTAAATAATTTAACCAACATATATATTATCTATTGGTATTATTATAATTTTAACAGAACTATTTTTCATGTCACAATAACATTTCAAGACAGAGTTCCGTTTACAATTTTAGTGAAAGGGGAATATTTTTTGTTAAAACATTTTACCAAAAAAATACCATTACCAATATATATATATACCTATTGGAAAATTCTAAAGATTTTTTAGTGTGGATACAATTTGTCATATGTATGTATGAACATTGTATTCACTTTTTGATTGATAGAATTAAATAAAGGAAGATAACAATTAATCTTTTACAGAAACATTGTCATATCATATATATCATATATATTCATATAATATATAATTTTCACCATCCAAATAATATATGAAATGAAAAATTAATCACATTTCTTTATATATGTGGTAGTTCACATGTACGCACGACCGACATTATCATTTTTCAATAGATTGAAAGGTAAGAATGATTTTATTTTATTATATTTATAAAATCATAATTATATCATAAATATTATATATAAACATAAAACCCATCATTATAACCATCCATGAAATATGGTGATGGAAAATGAATTGTATCACTACGTGGAGGTGGTAGTCTACAGGTATGCACAGTGATACTTTCTCTTCCCATTTGATGGTATGAATGGTGGATATTGGTGGTTCCAAAATTATAATAACATTTTAGTATGTTTAGGATAATAAATATATTATTTTATAATAAATACCATATATTTAGAGATGGTAGAATTAGAATAAATATAGTTATCAGTTAAGGTGATTACCACTTTTTTCAAAGAACATCATTAGATCTTCTTAAAGACTCAATGGTTGGTATTTTGGGAAGACCAGAACCTCTAAAACGTGGTTTAGGATGTTTTGGAGGAATTTTTCTAGGGTTTGGTTGAGATAAATTAATTGAATTTGTGTATATAAGATAAAGTACGAGTTTCCATTTATATGTGGTGGAGAGGACACTCTTTGAATTTATTAAAATATTAAAATATAATAAATTAATTCTCAATCCAAATGCTAAAAATTGGTTGTATATTTACATTTTTTTAAAAATGAGGTATAAATATATACATGCAATAGAGTTTATACATTTTTAATAGAAAAAATCCCCTTATCTTTTGGTTTAACCCCCAGATAAACTCGTTTTAACATTAACTACGGTGATAAATTTTTACGGTTTTTACTATTAATTATTTCCCAAAATGAAATTGGTCACAATAAAGTACGTTGAAATGATAATTAAAAATATTGATTCAATTTTATAAAATTTAATCTATAAAAGGGGCATAAATTACAATTAAAATAAACTCACAAAATGTGATGAAAAGTGGTTTTCAAGAAAAAAAATTTCTTCAGTATGAATTTTTTTTATACCAACATCCACATTAAATTAATTCCATTGAACATAATTAGATTATTAATAATATAAATGTTGTAATTTTTTTATAACCATTTTAAATCAGAATTTAACTTTAAAAATTCTTTAAATTATAATATATTTTTCAATTAAATTCAGTATTTTCCACTATTCATCAAAAAAAATTAATCGTTTATGAAATTTCACTCTAACATAATTTTGATGTGTTTTTTAAATTAATTACATTTTGTGAAATTTATAAAATTTAATTATGTTATTTTATATTAAATATTAACAAAACCCATTTTCTGAGGAAAATGATTTTTTAAGCATATAAATAGTTTACTAAAAATTGGATAATAATTTATCAATATATTTTCATTATCTAAAATCCATATACATATTTTTAAAATGTCGTTATTCCATTTCATACCAATAATTTAACAACTATGTTATAATGGTATTCTATATTATTATTCATTTAGAAATAGGGTTTTGAGTTACACAAGCTATCAAGGAAATTAATATTATGTGAAAATAAATATATCATAAAAACTCAGAGTGATACGTAATAGTTGATATGAGATTTATGGGAGACCATCCAATCTATACAGAGAATTAAAACTAGAGGTTTCATATATATAAAAATGCCCAATGAATCTTGAATTATTATAAAGAGAAAGTATAATAAGGACATTGTATACCCTTCACTCTCTTCATCCTAAGAGGCATATCAATATCAATTATATATTGCATGAGATCCATAAGATGATTCAAAAATTCCATAATATGGGTAGATATAAAAGAATGAGAGGTTCTAGTATAAAATAAAGTAGTCACTAAAGATGAATCAATGGTAATGGTACTTCTAATTATCATGGGATCCACATCAACTTCCAAAGGATAATCATCCACTATGTAACAAAGCATTATTCATAATGATTAGGGCTAGACCCCCTTTATTTTGGAAGAATGTAGTTGCACCATAGATTCAACTAGTACTATTGTACACATACCACTACATAAATTGGTAAATGAATATAAAAGTCTCTATAAGTGACTTAAGCATCCACAAGATCTAAAAAGAATTGGTGCCTCTATAAAATGTTGTTTTGATTTCCCAACCTTTCCACAACATAAACAAGTTAGTGGTAATTTACAAAATAATGTAAAAGATTTTAAAAAAATATGTTATTGATATCCACCACTACACATTCTACCATGAGAATCACCCCAGTTCCCCTTCCATTTAAATGTGCCACCAGAGCTACCACTAGGAGTAAGAGTAACTATCATCATCTCTAACATACCATCCATGTCAAGTTCTTCCTTCGTAGATCTATACATAATATCATCATATGGGGTTATATTCATCATGAAGATATTATATTAGATATCTAATCAAAGGACCTTCTCAAACCTCTATGCCTTAATCTTCTTATAGATACTACCTCATGCGTGATATGAGCATGTTCAGAAATATGGTTGGAATATTGAGTCGTTATCCATATACATTGATAATGGTTAAGGAACTTTACAAACATACCTAAAACATCTATTAATGTTATAATTTCTCCATAAAAATTGACTTAAAGTATTTATATTATAATACCACATTTTTCCTCATCAGAACTATAAAATCCAACCATATCCTACTAGTTTCTTCTTGTTTATAGAATACACATTAAACTGTAATAGTGTCTGAAATCTCTAAGAACTCAAAGAGTTAATCATCCCCTTTCAACCAATCCTACACCTCTTGATAATCATTTGTAACCTTAATATAAGGTGGCTTCAGGTGAAGAATCATCCGATTAATGTCTCTATTATCCTCGCTATAAGGAACAACATTTACAACCTGAATATGAATAGGCATCACTACTTAGCCTAGAGCTTGGACTGAATGTATAACAACCTATACATAGTTATGATCAGTTGGAGGATTTTCATGAAATATTTCATCAACATCCCGCTTCCATGTTATGACAAAATCCATTATTGGGGTCCTGCTACTACAAAACATTAATAGATAATAAGGGAAACATCAACCAAGATATATCATCTGGAAAACACATGCCTCATATCAAATATTTTTAAAAGGTTTATAATTAGATTAAACAACTATTTAAAGACAATTTTTCATAGAAATACATGGTTACATATGCTTCGTCGCAATGAGAGATGATGAGGAACACACTCAAAACAAAACCTTTCAGTCCATAAAATCTTGTCTCCTATATATAAATACATCCTAAACTATATACTAATATCCAATGAAGGACATGACCATCTTTGATACCAATTTTTCATTAACTAACCCAAATAACTCACCTAAAACGTACCCAAATCAATTCTGACACAACCTGATGGGTATCCTGATCCCCATAGGCTAGCGACTAGTGCCTGGGCATCAAATAAAAATAAGAGGTACTTATTTCAAAATAATAAATACTCAACAAGACAAAGATATAGATATAAATAAATAAATAGTTCGTATATTAAACACTCCTCATGAGAAAAGTACAATAAGTAAACTACTTCATGTCCTCAAAATGGGACATCAACAAATGTCGTATGCCCAAATCATCAAAGAAATCACCACAAGTTCTCCATATAACATGTTAATCACATGCTCCATTAGTCACAATCAGCTACCATGGACCCTCAAATCAAGAACATTCATCACCTATAAGAAATATATTTCACCTTCCTAGACCTGTTATAAAAAGTATAAAAATTTCCAAATTCAAAAATAACGTGTGATAAATAAAGCATATCATGATCACACTATGTTTTACATAAAAAATCATATAAGGTATACCAAATGTGATAAGTTTCAAATAAGAAATTTCAAGGAAATATTTTCATAGTTTATATCAAAAAATGCTTTTCAAAACATTTTAATGGTAAATATGAAATAAAAACAAAATTTCATTTCCATAAAAATTGGTTGATATAAGAATGATCGTCAAGAAAATACATGAATAATTGTTTCTATAAAAATTAAATTAATAATCATTTTAATAATACAATGGAATATATAATTATTTTCAATCAAATCACCATGATAATAAAAACTAGGGTTAGTTAAAAATTGTCACAATGATCCATGCAATATCTGTGAAATATGGATAAGGTGCTCACACACTCCATAGATCCCATGGATAGGGGATATGATAGAATATCAAAGAATAAACTCTATATCCACATCATAGTTTATCGGCATTGTCATCATTCTTCCACTGTTAGATACTAGTTTACAATGCATGAAAATCCTCATTCCTAATTACCTAGGATCCAATGTGATTCAAGGTAATCAATAGTACTTGGGTTTATCATTCATTTCCATTAATCTAAATTCATTTTAATGAATCATTTCATTAATCCCCATGATTAAGTTTCAAAAAATTCTATTTCATTTTCAAAACCAAATTCAAATTGTTTATAAAAAAACACAATACATTCAAATTAATTCATTTCATTCCAAAAAATATTAAATTTCATGACATCCCTTTCAAATTTAATCATCAAAATCATGCATCAAATCACTCATTCCAATTCTAGAACATTGTCCTAAAATCAACACTTTATTTCAAAATTCATCATCAAAGGGATTTCATCACACATAAACCAATCCATTTTAAATCATTTGGAAAAAAAATCATGATTTAGAAATAAATTAAAAATTTGTATCCAATTAAGAAAGAAAACATGGATTCAAAATATGGCAATTGCCTTATGAATCCACCTTCCGAAATAATGATAAAAAATCACTCAACCGTAAATCCACCATTGGTGATTTTATGGATAGAAAAATCTAGGGAGAATCTTAGAATTACAATTAATCAAGTCAAGATATAGATCAATTAATAACATGATGATATACCACTCCCAATGTGGGAGAGAGATTTGGAGTGGAGGAATCATTATAAAATTGAGAAAATACTTATGGGAAGACATCCAGTTCATTAACTGATACTTTTATCTATGAATAATCGAGGTTGGGAGGGATAAATTTTCCTCTAGAGATCCTATATGGTTTTTAGGGTTGAATAGAGTTTGAGGGAGAGGTATTAGATTTCAAACATATGTTAAATAGAAAAAATATGATACTAACCTGTTGCTTCTCTTCTAGATTGATGTTAACAGCTATCCATTGGCTCCCACAGATAAGTTGGAGGAACATTGTAGAATAAATAGTATTTTGAATGTCCCACAATCTGGCTGGTGGAGTTACTATAAGAATTCCTTATTACTATTTTTCTACTTCCTGGACAGTGGCCCTCATTAGTTAGCATATGGACCACCTGTAGCCATTTTGGATATAGTATCATTCCCACTTTCAAAACTAAGACCCCTCAGTTATCTCATGGGTTCTCTAACATGGATCAACACACACCCTTGGACACTTCTAGACCTCAAACAAACTAAAATCATCGAATAATCAAAGAGAATAATGGGAGATCAGAATAAAAATATGTAAATCCAAGATTATACAATGTTCTTACCTAAACTATGGCTATGAGTTGTTACATTGAGTACCCATCAAGAATAAAAAATCACAAAAAAGTATAATAAAAGTGTTATATAGAAAATATATTTAACATATTTTTTCTATGAGAAGAAGAAATACAATCTTTTATATTCTAGTGTGTGTGCATAGGAAGAAAAAAATGAGGTTGTGACTGTTGTGTATAAACACAAAAATATGATTAATATTATCTTTCGAATCAAATACACATGTAACCATGTGTAAAGGTTTTGTTGGTTGGAGTGGACACTCAAGAGGGGGTGTGAATTGAGTTCCAATTAAAATTTCTGTTTAAAATCCTTTACTAAAATCCACCAATTTAAAATACTAATTGAATTGTAGTGAATTTTAACTAAAGCAAACATTCAGTTAGGTTCTCAAGGGATTTATTAATTCCCAGTTAATCTAATCAGAAGATCAGATTATCTTTTGAAACTAACCTAATGATTTTTATGTAATGCAAACACTTGATAATTCAATTATCAGAGTAACTTTGAAAAACCGTTTATGTTTTAAATCACTTAGTAGAAGAATAAAAGGTTTTAGATAAAACTAAATAATGCACAGAAGATATAACCAAGAGGTTCAGCCTCAATCCAAGACATAGTCCTCTTAAATTTAAATAAATTTGATCCACACCCTAGATCGAGGTTCACAACAGTTTGCAACTATCCAAGATAGAGACATCTACCACAGTTCTACGTTGGAGACAAAAACAACAGCATATACAGTTGTCCAGGTAACACTCTACCTTTACCACTATCCACAGTGGGAAAAATAAGATGTAAGGAGTTTGAATGAGGATTTACAGATCCTCTAGTCAAGGTTTAGGAGACAGTGTGTATGTAAATTAAAACTGATGATACACACTGTTCGTAATGTAAATAATAAATCACCGAGCATGATATAGTGTATAGAATGGCTCTAGTTATTGCAGTGTAGCTCTGGACCCCTTTTAATTTGATCAGAAATGGTTCTGAGCCCTCTTTTATTTTTTTATGAAAAATAGTGTGTCGTTTTCTTGAAATCCATTTTAGATATAGTGAAAATGTAGTCGATGAAGTTCTTCAAAATCCTCGTGAATGTACACAGCTCTTCTTGAGTAAGCGTGAGTGTGTATGAGCTTCTGTGTCTTCTTGTTCATGCGTATATATCTCTTTGATCCCTTCTTGTATGTGTGTTTTCTCTTGTTCTTCTTCATGTATTCTCCTTTTTTCGTTCTTTTGCAGCATTAGGGACCGCATATATTTATGGAACGAGATTCGCCAAAAGAAATGATTTCTTTTTGCAGGTACGAGGTACGGTTCCCTAACATCTTGCATCCTTCATTAAATAAATGACAGAGCATTAAAATATACCTTATATGACCGTTGGTTAGATTAAATAAAGATAAATAAATTAAGGCAGCGTCAGATTCTATGGAACTGTAGCTTTGGATATCGGTAGCCTTGTGTAATAGTAGGTCATTGTATCGGTAACCAAATGTTTAATGGTAGCCAATCTATCGGTAGACTTCATGCTTATCGGTAGACTTGATCGGTAGTAGTAGACTTAATGTACCGGTGACTTTTCGTGTAACGATAGCCTTTATGTACCGGTATCTTCCTTGGTGTATCGGTAGACTTCCATCGGTAACTTGTCTGTAATGGTAGGCTTTCATAACAGTGACATGTATGTATCAGTGAACATGTATAACGGTAGACTTGTTATAATAGTGGACTTGATGTATCGGTGACCATCATTTATTAGATGGCTTGATGTATCAGTGGACTTGATGTATTGGTATACTTGATGAATCAGTGACCTTTACGTAACGGTATACTTGTTGTACTGGTGGACTTGATGTATCGGTAGCTTTGTTCTGTAATGGTGACCACTATGTTGTTTAAGCATTCTATTGGCATAATAGGTTAAGTTAGAATATATATCCATCCAGTAACTGAATTCTTTAAATATAATGTATATATTATTATATATGAATATGTGCATGGTGTACAGAAATACTGAAATAATTAATTAACCATTAATCATTATAGGGATTATCAAACCATAATTGAGCATAATTGGGATTATCAAAATATGAGTTCAACTAATTCTCCCAGAGCGTTCAACAATCTCCCCATTTTTTATAATCACAACTTATCACAACTTATGCCAAAGTATTAAAAAATACAAAAAACCTTAAAACAAAATTCTCATTTTTTTCTCCCCCTTTCAAGGGAACTCATTCAATTGCACTCACAGTTCACATTTGTTTCATTTTCTCCCCCTTTGTGATTAACAAAAAGAAGGGTAGAATGAGAGAAATTTAGAGACAAAAGGAGAAAAGATTGCAAGTAAACATAAACACAATAAAGTGGAGAATGTAAGAGTAAATTTACATTAATGTACAAAAGGTACACTAATAAAGTAAGTATTACAAAAAATACAAGTGAATCCAATCAAAAAGTATCCAGAATCACTCAATCATCCTCTTGAACAGGAGTATTTCCCTTAGGATCAAAAGAGGGTTCATGTTCAGATTGATTAGATGTCTTACGAATAGCTGAATGAACAACTGGAGTGTCAGCCACTAAAATTGTACCAGATCTGAAAAATGTGCTCTTCTGTGGGATCATAGGTGTCAATATTCGAATAGCCTGAAGTGGAGTGAACTGAGGTGTACTCCCAGAGGCATAGGTAGGAAGAGCAGGAGGTACAATCACGGGTCTGGCATCCACATGTAAGAATGGTAACAACAGGTTCCTGAAATAAATAATAATACTACCTCCTCTCTCCATTGCTGACACAAAATCATCTCGATTTACAATGAATTTATTCAAGGCAGGAGTAAGCTCCCTGAGCTTACTAACATGTTCTCGGAAAGCGTGAGTTAATGGAGGCCACATCATATTCTCTAACAATATCTGGAAATGGATGGTCATTTGATGCATGGTATAGACTTTCTCAATGTAATCACCCACCTTATTCTTAATTGCCTCTTGAGAAGAAGTAGTTTCCTGTAGGTGATCACGAACAAAACTAATAACTTCACTAGTGGTAGCACGGATCTGAGTATCTGAGGTACCACTTGTACTGGACTTAGCCAACTCTTCCTAGATAACTGTTCTAATCTGGTCAAGGTTCATAGTGGAGCTGGATGAGAGAAGGGGTTTTACTAAGAAAGCTACTATCTCCTTGAATGATTGTGTCAGATTACTAACGACCTTTTGAACAAGTTCATCTTGACTATTCAGATGTTCTTTGACTGATTCTGTAATATCCTCTAAAATATCAACAAACTACTTGACTACTTCTTTGATATATCTGATATCAGTATTCACTTGGGTTTGAGAGATGTTCATGTTAGTCAATGAAGCAATAGATTGTCTTAGAGCAACCACAACTCATGTCCAACATTCAATTTGAGTATGGAATAATTTAACTTCATCCATCATTTCCTTCATTGGACTAGACATAGCACATCCCAGAGATAGCTCCAGGGATTTCTCCACTCTCCTCATTTTATTAAACATGCTTTTCTTCAAATCTGTAACTGAATATCTTAGTTCTTATTTTATCTCATCCTTTAAGGACTCAAGGTCATCCATGGTTGCCAAATTTTCAGCCACAACAGGTATGATAACTGACAACCCTTGGGGCTGTTATTCCTCATCAGAATATCCATAATTAAGTCCAAGTACCATATATCCTAGATCTTATGTCAACCTTCAATGTCATACAGCAGTGATACTGAACCAAGATGCTCCCCCTCACTTAGAAAATTATCCTGAGGAATATGCTCTAATGGTTCTGCACGAGGTAACTTTACAGCTTCGTCTGCAACTTCAGCAAATTCAATAGCCATTTGCTCTGATAGTTCAATGGTGGGGTGAGTCCAATCCTTTTCTGATTCATCAATGTCTCCCTCAGTAATGGAAGAAGGTGCCACTGCTGCTTCCTGATCATGTACTATCTAGACTGTACTATCTATCAAAGGTATCAATCTGAGCTCTTCTTCTTCATTTTCCTCATAATCTTCTTCACCATCAGCCTCCTTTTCTCTATTAACAATCTGATCTGACTCGGTTGCCTCATCCTATTTAGAGGTGTATTTGAAAACAATCTCATATGCTTCTTCTTCTTCTTATGTGGTCTCAAAATCACTATCATTTAGAAAAGTTTCTCTCCTTGGTAGTCCTTTTGGAGGGCTAGCTACTCCATAAGAAATATTTTGATGCATAGGACTTGGAGGTAAATCTGATTCTTCTCCTTCCTTAACTGAATTCTCTTGCTCCTCAGCTTCAGCATCATTATCACTGTAGACCGGTTCTGGATCATCTGGTCTAAGACCAGGATCCCTCACATAAATTGGTCTACAAGGATGGTCCACAGGAGTTTACTTTTCATAGACTTTGCCTCCATCTTTAACCCATAATTTCTTCCAAGGGTTCCAGCAAAGTTTCATAAAATTGAAAACAGTCCTGGTGAGGCAAAAGTTAACCTTGACCACAATAGTTTCATGTTGAGGTCCATCTACCTCCTTTTCCTTCACCATAATAGAAATCAACTTGGAAAAGAATATGGAATTGGAATTAGACTTTGGTATAGTAATATCATCAATCTGAATCATTAGTAGTCTTTATAAATTCAACTTTAATCCATGTTTTAACAGATATAAAAAATAAATATCCAGAAATATAAGGGTAGAAAAATCTCCCCTCCTTGGACTGATCACATGCCGAATGAATTTGAAAAGTAGTTTATCCTCCCCTGCCATCTCTACAACAATGACCTTACTAGGAGTTCCATTTCCTGTCAATTCTAACAAGGAATCCTCATAATTGAAAAATTCACTAGCAGTAGGTTTGGATTATGAATAAAACCCATAATAAACACTATGAGGAACTCTAAGGTTCTGAGCCCATTCAACTGATGATAATGAAAACTTTTGACCATTCACAAAGTAAATCATCCTATTCTCCTCTTCTGATGTATCAAAATAGACAAACTCATAGAACACTTTTACCAGTACTGGATAAAATGGTCAATTATTGTTCGTGAAGAATTAGATCCATACATACTCTTTTAAAATCTTTAGAAACCATGATTTTCTTTCCAACATCCATTCCACACATAAATCCTTTTCCACTACAATTTCACACTGATATAAATGTGGATTCATAGGATTCCTCCGAACATCACTTCTACTACATCCACTAGAACTAGCATTGGTTACTTTCTGCTTCTTATCTTGCGGCGCATCACTCCCTTCATCCACGGAGAGTCTCTTCACACAGGGCATTTCAGATTCTATGGTTTAGGTTTTTGCGATCATGAGATCTTTAGGTAGGAGGGATTCAGACAGATGGGTTCATAGTGATTGATTGATTTCTAGAGTCAGGTGTAATATCATTTAGAATTCACATATAAAATAAATCTCATATTTAAAAAAAAATATTTGGAGTCTCGACCTTAATATGAAAATTTAAAATAGCACGAGAGATGTACCAGTGAGGTGTCCTTAAACGGTGGGGTTTTTCCTAACAGTGTGGTTTTATCTAATGGTGAGGATTATCCTAACGGTGAGGTTTTTCCTAACAGTGATGTTTATCCTAACAGTGAGGTTTTATCTAATGGTAAGGTTTATCCTAATGGTGAGGTTTTTCCAAATGGTGTGGTTTTTATTAATAGTGAGGTTTATCCTAACGGTGTGGGTTTTCCTAAATCTGAGGTTTTTCCTAACAGTTTAATAGTAAGTTATCATTCCTAATTCGTTTCCAATGAAGCTTAATATTTCTGAAATTAAAGGCTTAGGGAATATATCAGCTAATTGGAGTTCAGTGCTGATAAATTCAAGAGTTATATCACCTATTTGATTATGATCTCTTAGAAAGTGGTGTCTAACATCAATGTGTCTAGTTATAGAGTGAGACACAGGGTTCTTATATATTTTTATCACACTAGTGTTATCACAGTTAATTGAAACATGTTTAAAATCAAATCCATAGTCCAATAATGTATGTTTCATCCACAGAATATATGCACAACAACTACCAGAAGCTATATACTCTACATCAATAGTAGATAACGCAACTGAGTTCTATTTCTTACTACACCATGATACTAGGGACTTTACAAGTAAATGAAATGTTCCAGATGTGCTCTTTCTATCTATTTTGCATCCAGCAAAGTCAGTATATGAATAACTTATTAAATCAAATGATTTTCATTTTGGGTAAAACAGTCCCAAATTTGTACTATATTTAAGATATTTGAATATCCTATTAACAGAAAGTAAGTGTGACTCTTTAGGGTTAGCATGAAATATAGCACACATACATACACAAAAAATAATATCAGATCGACTAGAATTAAGATAAATTAAACTCCTAATTGTACCTCTGTAATTAGTTTGATCCACTGGTTTCCCACTTTCATCAATATCCAATTTACTGGTGGTACTTATAGGTGTATCACTTCCCTTAATACTATCCAAACCAAAATGTTTTAATAAATCTTTAGTATTTTTACTCTGATTCAAAATTAAACCATCTATAGTTTGAATGACTTGAAATCCATGAAAGTACTAAAACTCACCCATTAAACTCATTTCAAACTAATTTTGCATAACCTTTGAAAAATCCGTACATAAATAATTTTCAGATGATCCAAAAATAATATCATCAACATATATTTTTACTATTAAAACATCTTTCGAATTTATTTTTATAAAAAGAGTGGGATCAGCAATTCATTTTGTAAAACCTTTTGCAATATGAAGATTTATAAGTCATTCATACCAAGCTCTTGCAGCTTGTTTTGAACAATGTAAAGCTTTAGAATGTTTAAAAACATGATTTTGAAAGTGGGGATTTGAAAAACCAGGTGGTTGTTCTACAAAAACATCTTCAACAATAAAACCATTTATAAAAGAACTTTTCACATCCCTTTGATATAACATGAAATTTAGATGTGATGCAAAGGCAAGTAAGATTCTAATTTCATCTAATCTAGCTACAGGTGAAAAGGTTTCCTCATAGTCAATTCCTTCTTCTTGATTGTAACTTTGTGAAACTAGTCTAGCATTGTTTCTAATGAGGTTTCCAGATTCATGAACTTTGTTTCTAAAAACCAATTTTTTTCCAATGGTCATAATATCCTTAGGTCATTCTACTAATTCATAGAATTTATTTTTTTCAAATTTATTTAGTTCATCTTGCATAGCTATTACCCAAAATTCATCATTGATAGCATCATTGATATTTTTAGGTTCTAACTATGAATGAAAGGCTTGATTTCAACCTAATTTCTTAGAGAATCTCTAGTCTATGTTCCTCTGTCTAGATTACATACAACAGCATCTAAAGGATGGTTCATTAGAATCCTAGTTGGTCTCAAAAAGGTAGGGATAAAGATTTCATGTTCATCAACAGGTTGGGAATCAATAGAAGCAGGTTATTGAAAATTTCCAAAACTCGATTTTTTAACTATATGTCCACTATCGTTATCATTATGGTTCAAAACAGAGAGATCATATTCATGATTTTCCAGAGAGGTCTTAGGTTCATGTGGGTCAGTTTCATCAAATTTGATGTGAATATATTCCTCCACACATTTGGTTCTCTTATTGAATACTCTATAGGCTTTACTATAAATAGAGTAACCAAGCAAAATTCCTTCATCACTCTTGGATGCAAACTTGTCGATATTAACTTTGGAATTATGAATAATTACTTTGCAACCAAAATCTCTTAAGTAGTTAGCCTTAGGTTTCATATGGTTCCACAACTCATAAGGGGTATTCTTACGAACAAGTCTGATCTAGACTCTATTGATAACATAAAAAGCTGTATTGACAGTTTCATCCCAAAAATAAACAGGTAGGTCATACACATTGAGCATGGTTCTGGAAATTTCTTAAAGGATTCTACTCCTACTTTTTACTACACTGTTTTACTGAGGTTTCCTAGGGGTAGTGAAATTGTGACTATAGCCATTGTGTGAGCTGTAGGATTCAAAATCATGATTCTCAAATGCACATCCATGATAAAATCTCAAGGTATTAATATTAAGTCCACTAAGGTTCTCTACAGACTTTTAATATTTAAAAAAGTAGGAACAAGCTTCACTTTTGTGATCTAGAAAATATACCCAAGTATACCTAGAATAGTCATCTACTAGAACATAGACATAGTTCTTCCCATTTAAACTAGAAACTCTAGAATGTCCAAACAAATCCATGTGAACCAACTCCAAAGGTTAACAACTTGAAACTTCTTTCTTTTATTTAAAAGAATATTTATGTTGATTTCACTTTTAAAATGGATTACAAACTTTATTTGGTGAGAATTCATGTTTTGGTAGGTCTCTAACTACGTTTTTCTTAATAAGTTTTCTAAGTGAATGTACATTACAGTGTCGTAATCTTTTGTGCCAATGCCAAGACTCTTTATGAAAAGAATTTAAACATGTAATATTTTACATAGCTAAACAATTTAAATCAACAGCATAGACATTTACATTTCACAAGGCAGAAAATACTAAAGAATTTTTAGAATTAAAAACATTGCAAGAATCATTTTCAAATTTGACATTAAAAACTTCATCACATAACTGAGAAATACTTAGTAAATTATACTTAAGTCCATCAACAAATAGAACTTTAGAAATTAATACTGAGTCAGGTTAACCAATCTAGCCTAAGCCGATGATTTTCCCTTTAGAATTATCACCAAAGGTGACAAAACCTCCATCAACTCTGACTAAGCTTTTAAAGAATGAGATGTATCCTAGCATATGTCTTGAACATCCATTGTCCATGTACCAAGTCTTTCTATAGAATCTCATTTTGCAGGTTCCCTACAAAACAGATTTAGATAAGAAATTATTTTGGTACCCAAATTTTCTTGGGACTAGACAGGTTAGCTAACAAAACTTTAGGTACCCAAATTTGTCTTATGGGTCTCATAAAATTTGTAGAGTCAAAAAATTTCGAAAGAAAAACCTTATTAGTTCTGTAACTATGAATATAAATAGTTGAAGCATATGAACTTCCTGAACTATAACTATCTGCATTCTTTCTAGATTTAGTAATAAATCTAGTTTTGGTAATTTTTCTTTGTCCAGGTTGATATCCTATACCAGTAGTATATCTAGGTACAATCTGCTAACCTATAATTTGAGTGAGAGTATCTTTTCCATTTGTGAACTTTTCTAAATCCTTCCTAAGTTTCTCATTTGAAGATTTTATTTCAGGGTTTTCTGGAAGTAACTGAGCATTATTTTCTATTTCTATGTCAAGATCAGATTTATGTTTAACAGTTAAAGAATACTGTTTATTTAAACCTTTGTATTTTTCTTTCTGATCATTACATGTTTCTTCCAAAATATCACAGTATTCAAACAGTTCATATTTTGACATATTTTCAGAATCAGAATCATCTTCAGAATAAAAAGAATTTAAATCAGGAGTTACAGTTGTTACCTCAGAAGTGTTTTTCATAAAACACATGTTTTCCTTATTTCTGTTTTCTATCTCAGAAGATTCAGATTCACTGGAGCTATCCTCAAAAGCACTCCACATAGCCTTCAGGGATTTCTTATACTTATTGTCCTTATACTCATACTTCTTCTTGTATTTCAGATTTGGATAGTCTGCTTTTATATGTCCTTTTATTTTACATTCATAGCAGCCAATTTCATCAGATTTGTCAGATTTCTTCCAGTACTTTTCTAGTGACCCTTGTTGTCATACTTAGCTATGTAATTTGATTTTCTGAAATACTTCTTCTTCTTATAAAAATTCATAATTATTCTGGCTATGTGATCCATTTCTGCATCACTGTCTGATACACTTTCACTTTCTTCATAGCTTGAGCTATCACTTATAGCTTGATGTTTCTCCTTATCCTTATTCTTTGATGTAGAAGTCTTGAAGGAAACAGAATTCTTTTTTGGCTTATCTTCTACTTCTTTATTTACCTTAAGTTCTTCTTCATACATCATCAACTTATAAATAAGTTCCTTGAATGGTAGTTTACCAATATCAAATTATTCTCTAATTGAAACAGAAGTTCCCCTCCATCTTTCCGGTAGGCATCTCAATATTCTTATGATCTGCTCCTTTGATGGAACATCCTTTCCCTGTGAGATCATTGTATTGAAAATTTCATTAAACTTGAGATATATATGAAATGCACGGCTGATTGTCACCTATCGACTGGTCAAGGTTCTGGTGCTCTACTACTGTGTGTAGCATCACTCGGGACGAATCCTCGGTGATGATACTTTGTAATAGTCGTTTGTTTTTAGTAAATTGTATTTTGATTTGGAGGGTTTATTTGTAGAGCTTAAGAAATAATATATTAATGATGGTTGATTTGAAAAATTGATAAATTTTGGGGTGAGTTAATCATTTGGTAGTTAATATTTTGATATCCTTATGCTTTTCTTTAGATTGCATTAAATTAACACCCATGTCACAAGATGATTTTGATCGGAATTATCACGTGTTAAAGCTTTAATCCAAGCCGTAACATAACATAGGTTTCTAATCATTACAATTACTTGATTATGGTAGTGTATTTTTGGTTCCAATAATCCATGTAATCCACATATTAAACAAAACATGTCATTAATCCATGACATATAAAGTTTAACATACAAAATATTAATTTAAAGAGCGTTCGTCGAGCAAAAAGCTCTCAATCACATAAAATTCATATATTATAACAAACCCAAATTAAACATTTACCGAGACATTAAAATATTTACTAATCTGGTTATAATGATTATTATGATAAATTAAGAAAATAAGATAACGAAAGGGATAAGAAAAATTATTGCGTCAAACACACACACACACGAACGATGATGATAATTAAAAATGGATTTTCGATTGAATGGGGAAGCAAAATAAGAGAAGGGGATTCAACTAAATTTAAACTATTTTAAGAACATAAATAATAAACTACAGAAGTTGGATGAGAATAAGAGATATTGAAGAAGTAATTTGCATAAAAACAGAATTACAAAATAAAGGACTTACATAATTACAAAAATGAAGAACATGAAAATAAGTGAAAACAAAGAGAGGAGGAAAGGTATCTCAAGTGAAAAATTGAGTATGGAAGATCCTCACAATCCCTTGGCAAGGCTTTGGTCGTTCCAACATGTTCTCATCTCTTCTGAAATTCCAACCCCTCTTAAGAAGAGAAAGGGAGAGTATTTATAGCCCAAGGAATGGAATGTTTGCATTCCCAATCTGTCCCTCCAATTGCATCGAAAATTTGGATATTCAGACAGCCGAATCACCAAATATATCCTTTTTCAAAGTTGTAGATAATAATGTTGTCCGAATATTGTCACATTTTGGATGAATTTGATCAAGTGGAGCCAATGTTATAGCGGTTTTATTAAACAAAGGTAAACTGCCCATTTCTATCCATGATTTTTCGAGGGAAAAAAGTGAATGGATTTTGGAATAGGAAGATGCCTACAAATCCGAATTATTTCATCAACAATGTCGGCCGCCTATGGATTCTAATTCACAATAAAAAATATCATATTGATTTGATTCTTACATCATGAGATATGTCATGAATACTATACGGATTTTATATCTCATCCAAAATGTTGGTCTGGTTTTTGAAGCTTCATTTGGGCCCCTTTTTCTTAGAGTTGGGCCCTAAAATTTTAATCCAAGATGAAATTTTGTTTCTTAGGAATTATTGTGGAGAAGTAATGTTTTTTGAGTTCAGGATTCAGCCCGATAAATCAATCTTCATGAATATTCTAGTTTCTTCACAGATTCATTGGTGTTGATTTTGAGGACCATATAACCCTTCAAATGGCAGAATTGGCACATGGTACCTTCTAATGATGTGTTTTATATTGAATTTAGAATTATAAAAAACAAGAACCACAAAATTTTCATGTATATACTAATAGTTATTAATAAAACAGTAAACTGACTCAATTTGAATACTTCTAAGAATGCTCAAAAATTATCCTTAATATTAAAACACTAATATTTCACACAAATTATGCACATTTCGTATAAAATAAGTAAAGGGAGTATATAATATGAAATTAAAATATTAACAATATCAACTCCCCCACACTTAGTCTTGTGCATGACCTCATGTGCAACAAATATAAAAACATGACAATATCATTTTCACTCACCAACAGATATTAAAATTTTTTTTCCCGAATCAGGGGAGGTTTAGAATATTTTAGTCATCCATTTTGAATTCCACCTCAAGATGTTATAGATAAAATGTTCCAAAACTAATTCACTTTTTCATGCTCAAATTTAGAAATGGAAAATTTTGACAGTCAAAACTCAAACCACTCAAAATGATAAAATTCATTTGTGGAGGTTCACTCTTTCACCAACCAAAATGAAAATCATAGTGTTTGAAAAGAGATCTCAGCTTCCAATCCCTATAAAAAGTGAAAAAGAATCAATATTCCATTTTAAGGTATTTTTCTATGGCTATGGGACGGTAGAAATATAATGTCCAAGAAAGAAGAAGTGGGGTAAAACACCAATATAGAAACACCAATGCACATTTTTTTGAAATAAAACATGGAAGGAAATTAAAACACATAATTACAAGGGAATGATTGTGTGAATAAAGACACAATAGAGGAAGAAAATATGAAGGGGATGAGATGATAAAAAAATTACAAACCACCAAACTTCTCCCTATGATATAAGAATAAAATGCAAGTGTTCTTTTTTTCTTTTTTTTCTTTGTTTTTTCAAAAGTTGAACTTGAAATAGATCTCACACTCATATCCCAAACCATGTTTGATCTCCTCATGAAACTAATTATAATAGTTATAATAAGATCAATTTTTAATAAATAGTGATTTTTGACCTACACAAGACACAATCCATTTTGGCAATTTTTTTTCATCATTTTTTATTTTTGATTTGATTTTTTTTGTACACATGTCAAAAACATTTACAAAATTTCATAAATAGAAGTGCATTACATTCCCTAAAACACACTGAATGTCAAACTCTCCCCCACACTAAATTGGATACTTTCCCTCAAGAATATGATAACTCGTTGAAAATCAAAAATAGGGTACACAAACAATGAAATCTATACCCCCACACTAAAATTTCAAAAAAAATTATTCAATGAAAATCCATGTTGATGTTGGGTGGGAAAAGGTATTGGGATTGTAATGTGCCTATCAAAGAATATGATTTCATATGATCGAATGGTATTTCAAAGGAGGATTAATATAACGGAAATGGGAGGCTATTTGGCTATTGTGATTCTCATGTGGTTCAGAAAATGCCTCTATCATATTAATGCACAATAAAGGTAGGAAAATCAGATCGAAGGTCCACAAACTCAAGACTCACTAATGGGGGTGAAAACACACATTTTGAAAATATGGCCATTGGTGGCCTTTGCATGAAATATAATGTTGGTTCTCACAGTTGTGGAAAGCATTTTACAAATAAAAAATTGACCATTCACAATTTGTTAATTTTGACAAAATATTCTTTATCTAAAGTCATAATGAAAATACAAAATTTTTTAGATGAAAACATGTTTCTTTACTCCCCAAAATTGTTGGACAAAATTTGAAATTGGAAGGTGAGTAATCAATACTCTTGAGTTATTTTTATTTGTTTTAAGTGAATGTTTTTTTTTTTGCTTTTTTTTTGTTTTTTTGGTTTTTGTTTTGTTTTTGTATTTTTATAAAGATACAATAACACAAAAGAAGAAGTAAAAAGATTGGTTTTGATAAATAAAGTGGTAAAAAAATTAAATATAGAGGTTAAAGATGAAAGAGGTAGAGAGAGGAAGAGATAGAGAAAGATTTAATGGGAAAGAGGTGCCCCTGGTTTAGATTTAGTGGGCCGTCGTATCCATCTGGTGGTGGGTTGACTAGAGAAGTTGGGTATCCAATGGAAGTGGATGACGATCCAGGATTGTCTGTCCTCTCATATTGATGCTTTAATCAATGTCCATTAACCTTTAATGTCCTTTTGGAAGAGGGGTCTTGGACTTGCATTGCACTAAATGGGTAAACATTAGTAATAACAAAAGGATTTTCCCAACGAGAATTTAGCTTGCATAGGTTAAGTTGGAATTGAGAATTGAAGAGAATTACCTTTTAACATTCATGAATTACCTTTCTCAGGATGTCTCTGTCAGGGAGTACCTTAGCCTTCTCTTTGTACAGATTGGAATTCTCATAGGATTCAAGTCGTAGATCCTCCAGTTCATCCAATTGCAACAATCTTTCTTCACCAGATTTTTCTCAATCAAAATAAAAAGTTTTCATAGCCCAAAAATACTTATGTTGTATTTCAACTGGTAATTGAAACACGTTACCAAAAACTCGCCTAAAAGGAGATATCCCAATGGGTGTTTTATAGGCAGTTCGATAAGACCAAAGGGCTTCACCAAGTCTCTCAGGCCAATCTTTTCCGGTGCGATTAACAATTCTCTAAAATACTCTATCCACTTGTCTATTAGAGAGTTCAGCTATGCAATTTGTTTGAGGGTGATATGCAGTTGAAGATTTATGTACAACCCCATTCTTTTTCAGAAGATCATCCATGGTTCTGATGAAAAAATGGGTTCCTAAGCCCCTAATGAAGGCACGTGATGTGCCAAATCATTGGAAGATGTGGGTCTTTAGGAAATCACTAATAGTATGATAATCATCCTTCCTAGTGGGTTTGGCCTCAACCCACCTTGAAACATAATTGACAGCAAGAAGAATGTATGATAATCAATTGTAATGGGGAAATGGTCCCATGAAATCAATTCTACAAACATCTAAGATCTCATAGAAAAGTAAAGGCTTTTGGGGCATTTCATTTCTCTTTGAAATTGTGCCAAAATTTTGGCAAGTGGGACATGATTGAAAGAACTCATGTGAGTCCTTAAAGAGTGGAGGCCAGAAGAATCTGGAGTCTAGGACCTATCGGGAGGTCCTTTGTGGTCCAAATTGGCCACCTCTAGGAAGTGAGTGACTAAATTCTAATATGGAAGAATGTTCATTTTCATCGTCACATCTATTTATTACCATGTCATCCCCAGGTTTCCAAAGTTTATTTTCTTCCCAAAAATTGTATTTTGAATCACTTTTCAACATCAGTTTCTGTTCTTTTGAAAAAATTTCAAGAAATACACCAGAAACCATGTAATTTACAATTGGGGCATACCATGGTATTTTTGGAGTGAGAGATGAAACGTGCTCAGTGGGGAATTTAGGATCGATGATTTTAGAATGAGGATAATTAGAAATTCTACTCAAGTGATTAGCCACAAGGTTTCCTTTTCCTAGTCTATATTTGATACAAGATCAAACTCTTGGAGCATTAGGATCCATCTTAGTAGCCTCCGTTTGGAATCACCATTCCTGAGTAATAACTTTAGAGAAAAATGGTCTATGAAGATTATGATTTTGGAACCTATGATATAGGGATGGAATTTATCTAATGCAAACACCACTGCTAGAAGTTCCTTTTCAGCCACAGTGTAGTGAGATTGAGTTTCATCCCATTTTTTTGAGGCATAATAGATGACATGAGGGATTTTTTCTCTTCTTTGACAATGTACAGCCCCAACGACTCTATCAGAAGCATCACACATTAACTCAAAGGGTAAGGACCAATCTGGAGATTGGATTATCGGGGCAGATGTAAGAGCAGTTTTGAGTTCAATGAAGGCTCTCTTTAAAACCTCATCAAAATTGAAAGTGACAGCATTTTGGAGTAAACGAGTGAGTGGGAGAGAAATTTTACTAAATTTGTGGATTAATCACCGATAGAAACCAGGAGGACCGAGAAATGGACGGATGTCTCGAACAGAGTTGGGTTCCGGAAGTGATTGGATCACTTCAATTTTGGAAGGATCGACTTCAATACCATTTTTGAAACTATGTGCCCTAGAACAATCCCATTGGCAACCATGAAGTGACATTTTTCAATATTTAACCCAAGGTTACACTTGACACACTTTTGAAGGACTATAGAGAGTGAATTCAAAAATGATTCGATTGACTCACCATAAATGGTGAAGTCATCCATGAAGACTTCCATGCAGTGTCCAATGAATTCTGAAAATATACTCATCATACACCTCTGGAAAGTTTCATGAGAATTACAATGGCCAAAAGTCATTCTTCTATATGCATATGTTCCACAGGACCATGTGAAAGTAGTTTTTTCTTGGTCCTAAGGTGATATTGGGATTTTAAAAAAGCCGGTGTATCCATCAATAATGAAATAGTTTGACTTTCCGGAAAATATTTATATAAATTTATCAAGGAATGGAAGAGGGTAGTTAACTTTTCAGGTTTCAACATTCAATTTCCTATATTCAATGCACAGACGCCATTTGTTCTTCACTCGAGTTGTGACTACCTCTCCATGTTCATTTGTGACAACATTTATCCCACTATTTTTTTTTGTACAACTTGAATTAGACTAACCCATTCACTATTAAAAATTGGGTAGATAATACCATCTTGAAGAATCATGGTGATCTCTTCTCTAACTACCTCAAGTATGAGTGGATTGAGTATTCTTTGTGGTTGTCTAATTGGGATGGATGTCTCCTACAGATGGATGTGATGCATGAAACGGTCAGGGTTGATTCTTGGTATGTCATCTAGGGTCAAACCTAAGGTCTTTTTGTTTTCCTCTATCACTTGAACAACTTTGGACTCCTCGGTTTCAGTAAGTGTAGGAGAAATAATGACAGGATATGAGTGATAATGGAAGAGGAATGCATATTTCAGGTGTGCAGGAAGAGGTTTCAGATCAGTCTCATCTTTTACTTTTGGGCTAGTCAAATCAGGAATGGAAGAAGGGAATTATGTTGCTTTAGGTTCATTTTCCTTAATATTGTCCATGGTTGATTAGTATAGATCAGAATTGATGTGGAATTCACGAGAGGTATCATGTTCATCTAGATTGATGGAGTTTATGAATGAGAGGTCCACATCAACATCACCATTTATTACTTTGTTAATCATACTGCATATTTCAAAAAATCATTTGTCATTAGAACATGATGAAAACTGTGGATTGGGGTTCGATTGACTCTTAGAAGTGTCCTTATAAGCATGAATTGAGAATACAGAGTGTTCCTCAAATGGGTATTGCTTGGCTTGGAAAATTTCAAACATGACAAGTTGGTCACCGAATTCCATGATATGATGCATGAATGGACATCAATTTTGTTTCTTGCAGTCATGAGGAATGGTCTTCCTAGAATTAGGGGAGATCAAGAAGAGGTCGTCTCACCTTCCATGTCTAGGACATAGAAATTATCAGGGAAGAAAAGATAATTAACTCGGACAAGGACATCCTCAATTATTCCCTCGGGAATAGATGTTCTTCGATTGGCTAACTGGATGAAAACACCCTTTGGGTTCAAAGGACCTAGACCAAGGTTGGAGAATATGGATTTGGGCATGACATTAATTGAGGCTCCTTGGTCTATGAGTGCGTCATCAAAGTTGGAACATCCAACATGGCATGGAACTGTAAAGGTCCCTTGATCTTTTGACTTTATTGGAATAGAATGCTGGGTTGACAAATTTTCTAAGGTCCTAAGTTTCCTCTTGTGGGTACACAACTGCTTGAGAAACTTGGCATGCATAGGAATTTGTTTTATGTAATCTAAGAGGGGAATGTTGAATTCAACACGTCTAAACATGTCTATCATTTTAGGATCAGGTTCAAAGGACATCCTTGGTTTTGAAACTGCATGAGGAAATGGAATTGGGTTCCTATGTGTAATAGAAGGTTGTGAGGGAATGGATTCAAGTTCCTTTTCATGTTTCTTTTTATTTTTGTTTTCTTGGTAAACATTCCAAGGAGGGTTTGAGGATTTATCTTGAGGAATAGAATGTTTATTTCCTGATCTAAGTGCAATTGCACTTACATCAACCTTGGGGTTGGGTAAGGGTTGTGCTAGGAGTTGGGAAGAATTTTATTGTTGTTGCTGGATTTCGTGGGATGCAAGTTGACCTATTTGAGATTCAATGTTTTTAAGGCTAGAACAGGTGAAGGAGGCAAGATATTCCACTGCACTTTCCCATGATTCCTTTCAGGTTGAAGAAACAAAAGGATAATTTTGATGGAAGTTACCACCACATTGACCATATTAGAATTGGTTTGGGTTTTGAGGAGGGATTTGAGGGGGGTGAGACATGTGGATACCATACCTCAATCCTTTGTTAATGTTAGAGGGGAAGGGATCATAGTGAGGTTGGTTTAAATTTCTAACAAACTGACCTGATAGTTGAGGGTTGGTGTTTCACTGACCCTATGCTGCATTGAGCTCCATTGGTCGAGATGAATCTGATTGATCCTCTTGAAGTTTTGACATGTGTCAGTGGGATGAGATGGAGAGTTACATATTCCACATTTTTTGATAGGTCCAGGAAACATTGATTTTGGAGAAGATGAGGTTGGGGATTTGGTGGCCACAGCTATCTGTCGCACAAGACCTGTATGTTCACTCATCTACACGGTCATCTTGTTCGCATAAATTGATTTACTATCTTGTGCTTGTTTGACTTGATAATGTGATAGAGAATGGAATTGTTGTGTGTTTGCCGCCATGTTACTTATGAGATCTCTTGCAGCTGTAGGAGTTTTATCAACAAGAGCACCGCCACATGCGGTATCTATGAGAGTTCTCAACGTAGCCAATAACCCATAATAGATGTATTGGATCAAGAGTTGGTCAGGGATTTGGTGAATTGGGCGGGTTGCCACATGCTTTTTAACCTCTCCCAATACTCATGGAGTGATTCACATGGGAATTGACGTATACCACTTATTTCCCTTCAGATCGAACCAGTATGAGAAGTAGGAAATACTTTCTCTAATAAGAGTCGCCCATTGTCATTCTATGTGGTTATGGAACCGGGAGGTAGGTAGTAAAGCGATGAATTTTCAGGGTCAGCTAGGGAGAAAGGGAATGCTCAGATTTTTATTTGTTCTTCATAAACCCCATAAGGATTTATGGTAGAGCACAATAGTTTGATGTCTTTAAGATGGAGATGTGGATCCTCACTGGAAAGCCCATGAAAATGAGGGAGAATATGAATCAAACCCGATTTGATTTCGAAGTCAGCTTTAATGTTTGGATATTGAATACCAAGAGGTTGGTAATTCATTTTAGAGGCAATGATTTCTTTAAGGGTTTGTTCCCGAGGATTGGACATTTCAATTTCAACTGGTTGTATGAGGACTGTTTGTTGAATTATCTGAGTATCTCTTATGTTCCTCCTAAGATGGCAAAGTTTTTACTCAATTTCATGGTCAAAAAAATCTGAGGGATTGTTTGGAAGGCTATGGGGAATTCAGAGAGATTTTAGAAGAATGTGGAAGTTGGTTTTTTCTTTTTATTTTTTTAGTTTAGTATTTTTAAGAGGATTATTGGTTTTTCTTTTTGTTTTTTCAATCAATTTTTTTTTTTAAATTTGCGTTTTTTGTGATTTCATAACAATAACCAGAAACTAATGACTACTTAAAGAACCATCCCCAGAAATGGCTCCATTTGATACACATGGCCGATTGTCACCTACTGACCAGTCAATGTTTCGGTGCTCTGCTAATGTGTATAGCAGCACTTGGGTCGAATCCTCAGCAATGATACTTTGTAATAGTCATTTGTTTTTAGTTAATTGAATTCTGAATGGGGGGGTTTGTTTGTAGATCATCTGAAATAATTTATGAATGATGTTTGGTTTAACAAATTGATAATGATTGGGGTGATTTCATCATTAGGTAGTTAAGCTTTTTATATCCTTGAGATATTCTTTATATTGCATTAAATTAACACCCATGTCACAAGATGATTTTGATCGGAATTCCCAAGTGTTAAAGCTTTAATCAAAGCCATAAAATAAATTAGGATTCTAATAATTACCATTAATTGTTTATGGTAGTGTATTTGTGGTTCCAATAATCCATGGAATCCATATATTAAACAAAACATGTCATTAATCCATGACATATAAAGTTCAACATACACAATATTAATTTAAAGAACATTCGTCGAGCAAAATCTCTCAATCACTTTACATACATAAATTATAACTCAAACCAATTAACGATTTACCCATCCATTAAAAATACTACTAATCTGGTTATAATGATTATTATGATAAATTAATAAGATAAGATAAAGAAAGGGATTAGAAAATATTTTTGCGTCGAACACACACACACACGAACGATGATGATAATTAAAAACAGATTTTTTATTGAATGAGGAAGAAAAACAAGGGAAGGGGATTCAAATAAATTTAAAATATTTTAAGAAAATAAATATTAAACTACAGAAGTTGGATGAGAATAAGAGATATTGAAGTAGTAACTTTCATTGAAACAAAATTATAAAAGAATGGACTTACAAAATTAAAAAAACGAAGAACATGAAAGTATGTGAAAACAAAGAGAGTAGGAAAGGTCTCTCAAGTGAAAATTTGAGTATAGAAGATCCTCCCAATCCTTTGGAAAAGATTTGGTCGTGCCAATATGTTCTCCTATCTTCTGAAATGCCAACCACTCTCAAGGAGAGAAGGGGAGAGTATTTATAGCCCAAGGAGTGGACTGTTTGCATTCCCAATCTGTCCATCCACTTTCATCACCAATTTGGCTATTCAGGAAGCCGAATCTCCAAATATATTTTTCTTGAAAGTTGTAGATAACAATTTGTTCCAACTACTATCAAATTTTGGAGCCATTTGGACATGTGAATGAAATGTTATGGGCATTTTACTAATCAAAGGTAAACTATCCATTTCTATCCATTCTTTTTCGACGGCCAAAATGTGAATGGATTTTGGAAAAGGAAAATTCCTTCAAATATGAATTATTTCATCAACAGAGTATTCCGCTTATATCTTCTCTTTCACACTGCAAAATATCATCATGATTTTATAATTACATCATGTGATATGTCATGAATACTATACTGATTTTATTTCTTGGCCAGAATGGTGGGCTGGATTTCAAAGCATCATTTGAGCCCCTTATTCATAGAGTTGGGCCCTAAAATTTTTATCCATGATGAAATGTAGTGCCTCCCAAATTATTGTAGAGAAGTAATGTTTTTGTAGTTCTTGATTGAGCCCAGTAAATCAATCTTCATGAATTGTCCAGTTTCATCACAGATTCTTTGGTCTTGTTTGTGAGAACCAGATGTCCCTTCAAATGGAAGAATTGTCGCATGGTACCTTATAATAAAAAGTTGTATATTGAATTTAGAATCTTACAAAATAATATCCCAACAATTTGGGTCAGTATAGTTATTGTTATTATTATAACATTAAACTCACTCAATTGGACTACTTCTAAAAATGCTCAAAAATTATCTTTAATATTAAAACACCAATAATTCACACAAATTATTCACATTTCATATAAAATCAGTAAATGGAGTATATAATAAGAAATGAAAATATTAACAATATCAAAATATCAAAAATGTTTTTATCAAGCTTCATCTTAAAATTTTCATATTTAATAGTATAGGTATTCAATCTCATTTCCTAAACGTTAGTTGTTCCTTCATGAGAAACACCTAATGTATCCCAAATTTCGTGTGTAGTATTACAAGAAGATATTATATTAAATTCCTCATCACCAAAGGCACAATACATAACATTCATTGCATTGCAATTATTATTGTGAGTATTCTTAGTAGCTTTATTCCAAGTAGAACTAACAGTAGTAGGAATATTATATTCGGATTCTATGGCAGTCCAAATATCAAAACCCATGCTTTCTAAATCAATATTCATCTTAATATTCCACTGAGAATAGTTGTTTCCATTGAAAAAATGGGGTTCTACTAGTAGAAACACATTAAATTTTGTTATCTATGATAACTAGTTAAGAAAACACCAAAAAATTTAAAGAGAAAAAAATTTAGAAATAACAGAAATTTTATGAATTTTAAAATACAACTAAAATCACAGTTGAAAAATAGAGTATGTTGGAAGATATTTTTAAATCCTTTGATTCCAAATGTTGGTCAGTGTGGACACTCAGGGGGGGTGAATTGAGTTCCAATTAAAATTTCTGTTTAAAATCCTTTACTAAAATCCCCCAATTTAAAATACTAATTGAATTGTAGTGAATTTGAACTAAAAGAAAACTTTCAGATAGGTTCTCAAGGGATTGGTTAATTCCTAGTTAATCTTATCAGAATATCATATTAGCTTTTGAAACTAACCTAATGATTTAAAAGTAATGAAAACACTTGCTAATTCCATTATCAGAGTAACATTGAATAACAAGTTTTGTTTTAAAGCACTTATCATCGGAATAAAAGGTTTTAGATAAAACTAAATAAAGTACATCAGATATAACCAAGAGGATAAGTCTCAAGCTGAGACTTAGTCCTCTTTAATTTATATATATTTGATTCACACCTTAGATCGGGGTTCACAACAGTTTGCAACTATCTAGGTTAGAGACCTCTTCCACAGTTCTACATGGGAGAAAAAACAACAGCAAATATAGTTGTCCAGGTCACACTTGGACTTTACCACTATCCATAGTAGGAAAAAGAAGATGTAAGGAGTTTGAATGAGGATTTATAGATCCCCCATTTAAGTTTCAAAAGACAGTGTGTGTGTAAATTAAAACTGATGATCCTCACTGCTTGTAATGTAAATAATAAATCACTGAGTAATATATAGAGTTTGGAATGGCCCTAGTGATTACAGTGTAGCTCGGGACTCCTTCAAATTTTATCAGAAATTGTTCTGAGTCGTCTTATGGTTTTTTTCTGAAAAACAGAGTGGGGTATGCTTGACATCCAGGTTCAAGGATAGTGAAAATGTAGTCGATGAATTTCTTCAAAATCCTCGTGAATGTACACAACTCTTCTTGAGTAAGCATGAGTGTGTTTGAGCTTCTGTTTCTTCTTGGTCGTGCATGTATATCTCTATGAGATCTTCTTGTATGTGTGTTGTCTCTTGTTCTTCTTTGTGTATTATTCTTTTTTCATTTTTCTACAGCAAAAGGGACTTATTATATTTATGGCACGAGCTTCGGAAAAATAAATAATTTATTTTTGCAAGTACAAGGTACGGTTCACTAACATCCACCAACCATCATTAAATAAATGACAGAGCATTAAAATATACCTAATATGGCCATTGGTTAGATTAAATAAATATAAAGAAATTCAGGCAGTGTTGGATTCTCTGGAATGATATCTTTGGATATCAGTAGCCTTGTGTAATGGTAGGTGTTTGTATTGGTAATCTCTTGTATAACGGTAGCCTTTCTATCGGTAGACTACATGTCTGTTGGTAGACTTGATCGGTAGTGATAGACATAATGTACCTGTGACCTTTCATGTACCGGAAGCCTTTATGTACAAGTAGCTTCCTTGATGTATAGGTATACTTCAATTAGTAACATTTTTGTAATGGTAGGCTTTCATAATGGTGACTTGTATGTATCCGTGAGCTTGTATAACGGTAGACTTGTTGTAATGGTGGACAGGATGTATCAGTGACCTTCACGTATCGATAGACTTGATGTATCGGTAGACTTGATGTATCAGTTACCTTCATGTATCGGTAGACTTGTTGTACTGGTGGACTTGTTGTATTGGTAGCTGTGTTCTGTAACGGTGAACACTTGTCTGTTTAAGCATTCTATTGGAAGAATGGGTTATGTTAGAATATGTATCCATACAGTAACCGAATTCTCTGAAGATAATGTAAATATTATAATATATGATTATGTTCAAGGTGTATAGAAATACTGAAATAAATAATTAACCATTAATCAATATAGGTATTATCAACCCATAATTGAGAATAATTTGGATTATCCAAATATGATTTCAACTAATTATTCCAAAGGGTTCAACAAGTTTGAAGAAAACAGAATAAACTATGTATCTAAAAACATACTTGTGGAGTAAAAGGTAGACCTTGAATACGAATTAATAAAAAATTGAGAATGAATTTAAAATTATATGGTGAGAATTATATAATAATATGTTATAGGGTTTTTACTTTAAATATACATAATGAATATTTCATGAAGTGTGATCGGTGAAATTATATTGAGGATTCAAGAATAAAATGATTTCAAATTATAAAATATTGTTCTTTTAAAAGATAATATTGAAGATATTGTGGGCATCACAAGAAAAAATTCAATTAAGGTCAATATTTCATCATAAGAAGGAATAAACATTACCAATGAATTTTACTGAATGTGAAAGATATATTCATTCATTAAAGATCATATGCAATTGAAACAAAATATAGATAATACTTATAGGACAAGGATTTCATGTTTGAGTTTTCAGTGTTTGAGAAACATGAAATCATTTAAGATATTGAGTGAAAGAGATCCAAGGTTAAAAGGTTTATTCAAAGAAGATGTTGATGATCTTGAATATTGAACATGATCAAGATTAATCATATAACTTATTGTAGGAAGATCACTCTGGATAAGAAAGTGGACTTTCTACTTCTGGGTATACAACATTGAGGAGAAGGAGATTGTGATAGGGGTGTTTAATGTATTGATGAAGAGGCTCAATATTGGGTTGTATAACCAATAAATTAGAATTTGAAATGGTTGAGGTGACTATCCAAATGAGGTAGAAGAGTTGGTCATTGAAATATATAACTATGATCAATTGGAGGATTGACTACTAGGGTTTTTAACTAGTATCTTCCAAATATATTGTAATTGTTGATAATATTATAGTCTAGAATCCATGTTGGGGGTATAAAAATCATGTAAAAGAGTAGGTCTTAATTCAAAACCTTTTAAATACCATGAATTGTGATCCCACTGATTACTTCTATATATAAGGTGATACTGAAGGACATTATTGAGTGGATAATAAAACTTAAACACATCAAGTGGTTGAATTAAAAGATTTTTTTTATAAAATTTAATCCAATGATTCCCCCTCCACCCTAATTTTTCAATCTATCATAGCAATCTACACCATCGAACATGTTGAATCTTCACTTTTCCTTTTTTATATGGTACCATTATGAAAATAATGAATCCTACTAATATCTGATAAACATCAGGGTAAAATAATGTTATCTGAATAACCTGGGTAACTAATGATCCTCATAAAAAGATTTATTTGATACTACTTGTTTAAAATCCCTTAAACGATGTTTTCCTTTCTATAATACACTAAAAACATTAATTCTAAAATCAATTGAAAAATTATGATTCTAGAAGGAAATATACCAAATTAATGTTATAGAACATGGTAGAAATAAATTTCAATAAAATTATTTCTCTAAGATGAAGAACCTTACTCCATCCCTGGTCACTCAATCAAATATAACATTCATGTAATTTAAAGTATGTAAAAGTAAGTAAAATAACACTTTGATTCAACATGGTTCAAACTGATTCTCCTAAGTCCAAGGGAGGAACATTGCTACATTTCATTTCTCTGAAATAATGATTTAAACTTCATGAATAATTACTAAATCAAGTAAGTATAATTTTTCATACATATAGTTAAAATAAATGTGTCCTCAACCCCTATTTATAGAGTGTTTCATCATTCCATCCATTTTCACTAAATTTTAAAAAATGTGAGATTCCATCTGTTATAGTATTCCAACTGATGATCACTTATAGAAATATTCATAGTGACTTCCCCTTATGGTAAACCAGCGAACCTAAAAAAACCAAACAATCCATCATCTGGATGTACTAGATCAAAACATCCAGAATGATGTCACTTGAACTTGATAATATTAGAAATAAACCCCTTCTCAAACATTTTCCTTTCCAAAACATCATTTCATAACACTGAATGAAACGTCTACTACATCCATAACATTAAAAAAATTAGAACAATTGGAACCACTCCTTCCATATCCATCTAATCAATTAAAGTGGCAATCACATTGCTAATAGAGAAATCGGTTCGTTATGGGTGTTATTTTTAGGGGATGAGAGGGGTATTTTAAAATAAAATATTATATATTCAAATAGTTACCTAGAAAGTGATTCAATTGTAAGGGGATTATGGCTCCAAAGTAAAGGTTAAAAAAATATTCATATTAATTCTAGACTGCTAAAAATTTTATCCGTACAGACAATTATAAAATATGATACTTATATTGTACATATACCATATTTTACTACTCAAATAAGTATTATATTTTTCATAAAAAATAATAAAAACATCACTAAAACATTTTTCAACATCCTGATTCCAAAAGTAACATCCATTTTATCAAAATAATTTTCTAAATATTAGAAATGTAATTTTAAAGTAAAATCATTATTTATTAAAAAATACATATGTTTATAACATTATCAATTTTATAACCCTTTGAAATATTACTTAACATATCATAAAATTATGTTAATATTTTTATATAAATATATTTTGTTTCTAAAACCTTTATATAAAATTTTATATAAATTCATCATAAAAATGTAATTATTTATATGTAAAACCCGAGATCTTAAGGTATGCTCTATTTATGTTTAAGAGTGTTTTTTAGATTCAGAGGACTTATGTGCTATTTTTATGAGTTTTTGAAGAACTGGGGGTACAAAAAACATTATAAATGCTTGTATTTCCTGTGTTATAGCTTATGGTGTTAGACATTCACAAGGAACCAACTGTAAAACTATAGCTCCCTGACCCCAGCTACCCAGAGTTGGTGCGTTATTGCGTAACATTGGCATGATCACAAAGATCAGGTCTCGAAAGACCGATTAGTTTAGTATCCTTGAAACAACATATACATTTACATTACATCATAAAGTAATACAAAACTACAAAAAAATATTGTCTTCATATGCCCTCATATTATCCCTTCATGTCATTCATAAAATACTTCTTCACATCTTGGAAAAATTAAAACATTGAAAGGGGTGAGCTCCGATGCTCAGTAAGGATAACAATATAGAAGAAGCTTTTATAAATAAACATAAACATTTAAGGCAATGTATAACTAAAACAAAAGCCTTTTCAACTTGAACTTCAACATAATATTGAAAAAGTAAAATGAGATAATTCCATTTACTTATTCACATGGATATTCTACTGGTCGAATAATCACATGCAACATCAATAACCACTTTCATAATTATGGAATGCATAATGCCAGACTATCATAACCACGTAGCCAAGGCCTCGTGCCAAGACCACAAATTAGATTTTGTCAAGGCCTCATGCCAAGACACTAGTTTGTCTCATGAGACCTGTCGATGCATCGATGAATTATAGAGGGTTCCACCCGTCACTTAGTAAGGACAATGCATTCCTCATATGAATAGTTTTAAACATATCTTAAACCATAACATAATCGTATCAGATAAAATATGCATAAAGGAAACATAACATTTCCACAATTCAATCGCAAGATTTCAATACAACACATTGATATAATAAAAACACTTTCAAAACAATTTTCAATACCAAAGTAAAGTAAAATTAAAACTTTGTATTTATTTTTCATATAAAAAAATTTATGGCTTATAGAGGAAGCCGAAACTCAAATAGTAGTCACGGCGATGGGGAATTTGTTGTCGCCGCATACGTAAGAAAAAAACATCCCGTTTGTCGTTTACTAAAAATGATTCATATAAAAAGATTCCTTTTGAATGTACATAAAATTTAAAGGGGTTTATACACTTTATAAAATAAAGTTGTATATAAAACAAAATATGCCTCAATGAAAGGATATTTAGACGAAGTCCCTTACAAAGCACATTCTTTTAAATAAAGTAGATCTATTATGTGTATTCAATATAATTACACATAAAGAAAGTAAAAATACAAGATAGGACATAATAATATCATGACATAATTTGAAAGAAGGAGATTAACAAAAGACAGAAATCGGGTTAAGAATTTCCCTTACCTTAATTTTGTCAAAAATTTCAAAAAGCACCTTGTTTGGAAAATATCGAAAAGTTTCATTTCAAACACGTATAAGGTCAAATAAGGGTATAAATTACTTTAACCCATTTTATAATAAATAGTAAATTTTTTTTGAAAGATATATTTATTAAATATGGATGTAGATGATAAAGAGGTCCCAGAAGATAATTACATATGAACAACCGTGAATAATGAAGAGGTTGTAGAATTAACCCCTACCTCGTGCCTGACATGACTCGATCATTCATTAACCTTCTGAATAATAAACTAGAGATAATATATACTTTCTTAAGAACCTTTTATAGTTTATTATCCATTTTATATCACTTATTAACATGTTACAAAAACTATGTAGTCATTTAAGTTAATAATGGTCATTTTGTCGATCTTTGGTACTTGAGTCAACAATAAACTTCTTATAACTGCAAGTCGTTTATGTGGCAAAACATCTATTATCTCCAGAATTATATTGATGATTTAGATATCATATATATCATATATATCCATTATATACATTCATTCTTAATATTACGTAACATTTAGAGGTAAGAAATGAAATGCACTTTTCATGGAGACGGTAAGTCGTACGTACGCATGAACGCTACTTTCATTTCTCTTTAATATTTAATTGAATGAAATTATAATTATATAATGGTATACTATAATTCCAGTATAATATAATTTTTAATACCATTTACTCCATCCTTTATTCATCCCACATATGGCATTAACAATTCAAATCACATTGAGGTGGCGTTTGTCCGTACTTCTTAAAATGAAATTATCGTGTTTACCCATAATTGAAATCATAATGGTTTTACATAAATGAAAAATAGATAATAATAAGAAAAATAATAATATATATCATATATAAAAATATTTTCATCATAATGTACACCGTGAGATGTGTTAAAAGAATACTGAACAATCATCGTTTGGTGAGGCAGAAATTCTCCAACCACAAAAACAGTATGTTCCTTAGCCATTAGACGAAGGTGTGTGTAAGTATAAATCAAATAATTAACATAAGAAAATACTAGTATATTGAAGACACTTATTTTATTACAAATGAACGGAATAAAACGAGTCTTAGGGGTTGGAGAAGAAAAATAAACAAAAGAGCACTAGAGGAGACATTACCTTAAAATCGGGTAACTCTTTTTGATTTGAGCCATAGGATTCCTTGGGAGGACTTCTGCCCAAATTGAGGCTTCTAAGAGTAAGAGATGTAAGTTGATAGAGTATTTGTGAAGAGTTTGGCCGAACCAAATGGTTTGGAAGGTCTGAATAAGGTGGTAGTGGTGGGGGCCTTTTATAAGAGGAGAGGAGGGGAACTCTTGGAACTCATGAAATGTTACATTATTATGATATGATTTTCGGATTTTAAAGGTCCCAAAATGATATATTTAAATAATAAGGTGATAAGGGTTCTCAATATTCTCGTCCAGTAGGTTTTCGACAAGTTTAAGTCTTATAGTTTACAATATCCTTTTATTTTATTTAAATCTTTAATTATTGAGGTAATCGATGCATCGTCATGGTGTCATAAATAATTTAAATTTTTTAATGTCTAAAAATTATAAAAAAATATCCTGATGTAGGAAATCTGTTTATCCTTCTAATGAATATTTTTAGTAAAAAATAAGACTTGTATAACCCAATTTTAAAAAAAAAATTAGTAAAAAACTCATGTTTGTGAAATTTTCATTTTAATATTAAATAAACAGTTTTTAATGTCATTTTCCTACCAAAGTGGATCCATGGGGTCCCCAAGTTGACCCATGGATTGTATTGGTCGGCCATGACTTATAAAATAGGTTTAGGACAAGTTTAAAGGTCATTTCATAATATTATAACATTATCTTTACCTTACATTACACTAATTACCTTTAATCGCGATTAATTAAACTTGAAAGTTACTATTTACCAAAAAATATTTTAATCCCATTGAACCACATTATAATTAATAATGAAAACCATGTATGTCAAATTTTTTAAAATCAAATCACAGAAGTGGTAATATTTAATTTAAATGAAAATTTAGTTTTTTAACTACCACTTAGTGGTTTCACTATTCATCAAAATTGAAGTTTTTCAGAACAATGCCAAAATTACACCCTAAGCTATAATTTATATTCTGAATTTAAAAATGATGTCTATTTTAAAAAATTCCAAACATATAAGTTTAATTAATTAATTTTATAATTAATTTCTTCTGTCACAACAAATAGCGTGTTTTTAAAAAATAATATATATCCAAAGATTGACAATTGTTTATGTCCAATTTCAAAGTGAAATTAATTATAATGAACACCATTTGATGAAATGGTAAAAATATATTCTAATTATACATTAAAACCACTAAATATTATAATTTATCACTATAAATTATTTTGATTAAAAATGTTGTTTTTAAGTATTTTTCACTATTCATAAAAAATTTGAAGTTCTTAGAAAATTACAAAAAATTCAACATAGGATAATTTCGATATTTCGAATACAAAAATGAAGTCCATTTTGAATTATAAAATTTCTATAATTTTAAAAAGTCGGTATTACTATTCATAACGGCTACTTTGAATGGTCATACTGTGTTAGAATCTCAAACTTGCGTACAATGCAAGCTATTGCATTATTGAAATAGAAGACTATCATGGAAGATCGGGGTGTTACATTCTCCCCTCCATCAATAAATTTTGCCCTCGCAATTTGAAATTTTTGTTTGAAATTAAAATGTTGATAATAGAAAATAACTATTGGAAAACCCACATTGAAAATAGGGTTAATAAAAATATAACTTTAAAAGAAATAAAGAGAAGTACAAAGGTCATACGAGATAGACCATACTAGGATTCTATGAAAATATGGATATGGAGAAGAAACAAACCATCAAGATCCGATGGAGAGTTGTAGAAATCAGGATTAGGAGAAAGTTAACAATAAGAAAATCACAAACTTGTGATTGGTTAAAAGGTCATTGAATCCCCAGTTGGATAATTTAACTGACAACGTTTTTGGTTTATGTGACATTTCATAAAGTTGAGGAATTTATTTAAGATATTTACTATGAATGTAAGGTAATATACTTACTTGTCATGTAGACCTTCATTATTGAATAAATTTTTACCACAAACCCATCTTTCACTCAAAAAGATAATAGAACTCAAAAATATTATATTTATCCAAATCGTACAAGGTTCCAAATATCAACACATACAATTTAGATTAGAAAAACTATTTGAAATAATCAGGGACATCCTGTAGGCTTGTGGTAGGTAATAAAGGCATGTCACACTATGGTTGTGGGTTCGATTCCTGCAGCTTTGTCTGACGCGACGGGTTATCCCCCAACCTGCCGGTTGTCCTTTTCCAAAAAATATAGTATTATAATATTCCAAAAATAATCTTAAAAATGTTTTTACATTAAACAATACTATCCGAAGTTAAACATAATCGATTCAAACCATTATAGTTATACAAAATGATTTCTTCCAACTAACAATCAAAATTTTATAAGGTAAACATCATGAAGATCCTTTTTCGATGTAACAACATGTGAACACCTTCATCATGTATTCTTCCAAAATTATTATCTCGGTATCAGAACCATATTATGGTTTATCTTTCTATCAACCATATATTTTCCAAAAATTTAACCTATTGTGGAGTCACTTTTCTTGGTTCTACACAATCTCAAGTCCTTGATGAAATAGTACTGCAGCACAATCCTTATATACTCCATAATTATTATGACCAGTACATCATTGATACAACAATCAAATGACAAAATTATTTAATGACCACATAAGAACTGTAATCATTCCTCCTCATCTGTGGTAGTATCATAACTTGATTATTATCCAATAACATCATTTGGGGCATACTATGATGATTTGGACATTGGTTTGTGTAGTGTCCCCACTCCTTGGAGAAGAAGCATTGTACATTTGAAACCTTTTTCTTACCCTTGCAGTCACACACTTGATGTCCTTTTTCTCCACACTTAAAACAAACTCCCATTCCCATCAGGCAATTTACAAGGTGTTTCTTCCCACAGTTATCACATATTGTAAAATTAATCTTTTCCCTCGTCCCTTTATCCATCATTATCTTTTCCATCCTTTTGTTCTCTTTCATCCCATCAAAACCATAAGACTCAGAGAATTATTTACTTATCTTATTAACAGATGATACTATTTCTTTATATGTTGGGAACACATGGGATACTATTTCCCTTATAAATGTTGGCTTAATACCGTGAAAGATATGATCCTTCTTATTCTATGGATCATACATATTGATGTAGTTCACATTCCTTCTACTGGGCGCCATTTCTATACAATGGCATAAACTAGGTTAGTTTATGAATTTCAATGAATAATTCCAAACATGTAAATTACTTAATATAAATTGAACGGTTTAAGGATATAATCCATAATCATAAAAAAATGTTTTCATTGAGGGAGTGTATACTCATAAACCCTTCATAATGGTTTTTAAAAAAATTGAGGATTATCCTAAGCATATCCCCCGGGAGTGTCATATCCAATAATGCAGCAAGGCTCATTGTCGTGCACTAGTTCCCGTTCGAGTCTAGCTCAAAGAGGTGTTTTTGGGTTTTACCCCTAGGTACATCTGTGCCAGAGCCACCTATACCTGCTCGTATCCAGACAGGGATGTGTTGCTCAGATAACTCACAAAATCACTATAATTCCCAAAAATCTAAGATGTTCTATACTATTCCTCAAAGACTATCTTAGGGATATATGCACTAATCAGGGTTTATCTAAATCTAGGTTCCAACATTTGTACTAAACTACCTTTGATACCAACTGTAGCACCGCGACCCCATCTACCCAGAGTCGGTTTGTTATTGCGTAACATTGGCATGATCACAGAGATCAAGTCTCGAAAGACTGATTAGTTTAGTAGCTTTGAAACACTAGATACATTTACATTACATCATAAAGTAATACAAAACTAAAACAAAATCTTGTATTCATATCCCCTCATATTATCCCTTCAGGTCATTCATAAAATACTTCTTCACATCATGGAAAAATTAAAACATTGAACGGGGTGAGCTCAGATGCTCAATAAGGATAACAATATAGCATAAGCTTTCATAAATAAACATAAACATTTAAGGCAATATATAACTAAAACAAAAGCCTTTTAAACTTGAACTTAAACATAATATGGCCAATGTAAAATTGGATAATTCCATTTACTTATTGACATGGATATTTTTCTGGTCGAATAATCAGATGCAACATTAATAACCACTTTCATAATGATGGAATGCATAATGCAGACTATCATAACCACGTAGAAAAGGCCTCGTGCCAAGACCAAAATTTTTTTTTTGTCAAGGCCTCATTCCAAGACCCTAGTTTTTATCATGAGACCTGCCGACGCATAGATGAGCTATAGCGGCTCCGCCCATCACTTAGTAAGTCCAATGCATTCCTCATATTAATAGGTTTAAACATATCATACACCATAACACAATTGTATCACATAAAACATGCATAAAGGAAACATAACATTTCCACATTTCAATCACCAGTTATCAATAAAACACATTGATATAATAAAAACACTTTCAAAACCATTTTAAATACCAAAATAAAGGAAAATTAAAACTTTGTATTTATTTTTCATTTCAAAAAAGTTATGGCTTATAGAGGAAGCCGAAACTCAAATAATAGACACAGCAGTGGGGAATTTGTTGTCGCTGCATACGGAAGAAAAAAACATTCCTTACTTCATTTATTAGAAACGCTTCGTATAAAAAGATTCCTTTTTAATGAACGTAACTGTCAAAGGAGTTTATACACAGTATAAAAAAAAGTTGTATATAAAACAAAATATGCCTCAATGAAAGGAGATTGAGACGAAGTCCATTACAAAGATCATTTTTTAAATAAAGTAGATCTATTATGTGTATTCACTATAAATACACATAAATAAAGTAAAAATACAAGATAGGACATAATAATATCGTGACATAATTTGAAAGTAGGAGATTAACCCAAAGACTGAAATCGGGTTAAGAATTTCCCTTACCTTAATTTTTTCGAAAATGTCTAAAAGTACCTTGTTTGGAAAATGACGAAAAGATTCCTTTCAAACATGTATAAGGTCAAATAATGGTATAAATTACTTTAACCCATTTTGTAATAAATAGTGAAAATTTTTTGAAAGATATATTTAAGAAACATGGATGTAGATGATAAAGAGGTCCCATAAGATAATTACATATGAACAACCTTGAATAATGAAGATGATGTAGAATTAACCCTTACCTCTTGCCCGACTTGACTCGATCTTTCTTTATCATCCTGAATAATAAACTAGAGTTAATCTCTACTTGCTTAAGAACCTTTTTAAATTTCATTATCCCTTTTATATCACTTATTACCATGTTACAAAAATTATGTAATCATTTAAGTTAATAACAGTCGTTTTGTTAATCTTTCGTACTTGAGTCAACAATAAACTTCTTATAACTACAAGTTGTTTATGTGGCAGAACATCCATTATCTTCAGAATTATATTCAGGATGTAGATATCATATATATCATATATACCAAGTATATAAATTCATTCTTAATATTAAGTAACATTTAGAGGTATGAAATGAAATGCACCGTTCATGGAGACGGTAAGCCGTACGTACGCATGAATGCTACTTTAATTTCTATTTCGTTTTTAATGGATTGAAATTATAATTATATAAAGGTATACTATAATTCTAGTATAATATAATGTATAATACCATTTACTCAATCCTTTATACATCCCACGTATGGCATTAACGATTCAAATCACATTGAGGGGGCGGTAGTCCGCACTTCCTAAAAAGAAATTATCATGGTTACCCATAATGGAAATCATAAAGGTATTCCATAAATGAAAAATATAGAATCATAAGGAAAAAAAGATAATATATATCATATATAAAAATAGTTTCATCATAATGGCCACCATGAGAGGTGTTAAAAAAATATTGAACAATCATCGTTTTGTGAGGCAGAAATTCACCAACCACAGAAACAATATTTTCTTTAACCATTAGATGAAGGTGTGTGTATGTATAAATCAAATACTTCACATAACAATATACTAGTATATTTAAGATACTTATTTTTTTACAATAGAAATGAATAAAAAGAGTTTAAGGGGTTGGAGAAGCAAAACAAAACAAAAGAGCACTAGAGGAGACATTACCGTAAAATCAGGTATCTCTTTTTGATTTGAGACAATGTCTTTCTTGGGAAGTCTTCTGCCAAACGTGAGGCTTCTAAGAGTAATAAAGGTAAGTGGAAATAGTATTTGGGCAGAGGTTGGATGAGCCAAATGGCTTGGATGGTGTGAATTAGGTGGTAGTGTTGGGGGCATTTTATAAGAGGAGAGTAGGGGCACTCTTGGAACTCATGAAATGTTACATTATTATGATATGGTTTTCAGATTCTAAAGGTCCCAAAATGATATATTTAAAGGATAAGGTGATAAGGGTTTGAAATATTCCAATGCAATAGGTTTTTGACAAGTGTAAGTCTTATATTTTACATTATCCTTTCATTTTATTCAAATCGCTAATTAATGAGGTAATCGCTTAATCATAATGGTGTCATAAATAATTTAATTTATTTAATGTCAAAAATTATAAGCAAAATATCATGTTGTAAGAAATCTTTTGAGATTTCTAATGAATATTTTTAGTCAAAACTAAGACTTGTATAACCCCATTTAAAAATTATTTTAGTAAAAAAACTCATGTTTGTGACATTTTCATTTTAACATTAAATAAAAACATTTTAATGACATTTTCCTACCAAAGTAGCTCCATGGGGTCCCCATGTTGACCCATGGATTGTATTGGTCTGACATGACTTATCCAATATGGGTAGGAAAAGTGTAATGGTCATTTCATATTATTATAACATTATCTTTACCTTAAATTACACTAATTACCTTTAATCACGATTAATTAAACATAAAAGTTACTATTTACCAAAAATTATTTTAATCCCATTGAACCAAATTTTACTTCCTAATGAAAACCATGTATGTCGGATTTTTGAAAATCAAATCTCAGAAGTGGTAATATTTCATTTAAACGAAAAATCTGTTTTTTAAATATCACTTTGTTGTTTCACTATTCATCAAAAATTGAAGCTTTTTAGAACAATGCCAAAATTTCACCCTAAGCTATAATTGATATTCTGAATTAAAAAATGATTTCTATTTTAATAAATTCCAAACATATAATTTGAATTAACTAATTTTATAATTAATTCCCACTGTCACAACAATCTGCTTGTTTTTAAGAAACAATATATATCAAAAGATTGACAATTGTTTATGTCAATTTTCAAAGTGAAATTAATTCTAATGAACACCATTGGATAAAATGGTAAAAATTTATTCTAATTATAATTTAAATCCACTCAATAGTTTAATTTATCACTATAAATTATTTTGATTAAAAAAGTTTTTTTAAGTATTTTTCACTATTCATAAAAAATTGGAAGTCCTCAAAAAATTACAAAAAATTCTACTTAGGATATTTTCGATATTCCGAATACAAAAATGAATTCCAGTTTGAAATATAAAATTTCTATAATTTTAAAAAGTCGGTATTACTATTCATAATGGCTACTTTGATTGGTCGTACTGTGTTAGAATCTCAATCTTGCGTACAATGCACGCTATTGCCTTATTGAAAGAGAAGCGTATCGTGGAAGCTCGGGGTGTTACAAAAACAGGCTACGAATCAAGAATCATACAATCTGTAAAATCATTTTTATGAGATAAATATATTTTATAGTATAATAATCACTTTTACACTATAAAATAATTGATCTCATTGAATTTAAATTGAGGTGACATGTTTTTTAGCAGATATGAGTAATGTGATATTTATGTTGTTAACAAGGTGTTTACATTGTATATCGATTAGACCAATAGGATTTAGTCGCATTTCATGTCTCATGTTTCTCACCCATTCAACATGAACATTCCTCCCTTGAACCCTTTATATCCTTACAAGTTATTTTGGAAGTCTACTATCCTTATAGATTATTTCATTCGGTGTTTGATCTTCATGGTGATCACATTGCTTATCCCTGGAAATAAGTCTTTATGCTTCTTCATTTCCAATGGACATAAAAGTTGCAGGGAACTATATTTTATATTCCTCAACCCTATGGTGATGTTTGGTTTGATCCTTTCTAGATATATTGTGTGATATGATTCAAGATGTCAGTCCTTTGTTTGTTATAGTGTGTTAAGTGCATTTTCATTGAGGTATGTTGTGATCTACCATCTCCGCCTTCTGTTTTTTCTTAATGAATTTGATTATAAGATGATGGAATTGATTTTATGGATTATATTTTTTTCTTTATATTCCATTATATGTTTGTAGACCCCATTACAGGCATGTGTGACCCAAGTTTGAGGTAGGTAGTTCAGTCTCTGGACATTTTTGAAAGAACTATGATTTATCCTACTTTATGAATTGTTTTATAAATAAATTATAATTGTTTATTGTTTTTTATAAATTTATATGTAATAATATATGGGGTATCCACTGGTTGTGGGAAACGGAAAATGTGTGTTTTCAATTAATTTTGAAATGGGTTTTTAAATATTGTTTGATAAAAGAAAAGAATTGTTTGAAATTGATTTTGAAAATAACTTTTGAAATGATTTGGGAAATTTAACACATGAAATTCCTTAGATACATAGGTGGAAGGTGTAGCTTAGGGCCATCATCAACGCATTTTGGGGGGGTTCACTCATGGGGTGTTCCTCTACTCCCTATGACTATTTTTCTAGGGACATGATTTTGACAATGTTGGGGGTTCACTCATGGGGTGTTTCATTGATCCTTGATGGGACCAAAGGTCATCACAAAACTCAAAATTACATTTTTTTTACCTACACTAGCACAGTGGTGTAGGTTCGATCCAAAAAGAAGGCAGGTGAGTGAATACTATGGTCTTGAAACTAGAAAACCTCAATATCGTCAGCAAAGAGGTAAGCATCTTATAGTTTTTTTAAATTTTCAATTTATACTTTTTAAAATATTTTGTTTAAGATTATTTGAAAAAAAATTACAATAATTCTATAAATATCAAATTTATTTAAATGGGAAATGAAACATCTAGATATAATAGTACTAACACAAGATAGGAGAAAAAGTAAACAGAATTGCTGAGAGTTGATGTAATGATAAGCTCAGTTTAGTTGAAATCAACTTGTTATAAAAACAATTCTCTATTAGATTGAATTCACATAATTAATAATAATGATTAATTATTCCTCTCCAGAAGAAATAACACTCTATATTACAATTCTAGAAGTTCTCCACATCAAAAACAACATACATAAAATTGATTTTACTATTTTAACAGAAAGTTATGTCCCTAAATTTTTTTGTATTTTTAACTTTAATGTTTGGATAAAAATAATACATTATCATTCTCACCAAATGATCAAGGTTTGAATTTGTAATTTCAAGAATGTGTGGACTGAATTTTAGATTTTATAATCAGAACTAATCTCATCAAAATAATCTGAATGTCATATAAAGTAATTTAATGTAGAAGAAAAAAATAGAAACCAGTAGAAATTCCAATTTCCTGAAAAAGTAATTAAGAAAAAATCATTTTCAATTCAAAAGTAGCGAATAAAACATAAATAAAAGAGAGAAGATGAATTAGAATCCTCCCTCTGTGAATGATTTTCCTGAATTGCTACTCTGCTCCTACAACTCCATGATACCGGTACCACTCTTGGTGTCTCTCGAGAGTTACTCTCTCATATTATGTGTTCGTGAATATATATTGAGAGATTCCATAAAATTCTCTTGAATCTCTATTATAATACCATGTATCATCTACTGCATGTCACTGAACACTTCCACCGATCTCAATAGTCCATCAATTGTCCACCGCACATGTGTGATTTTTTCACAACTGGCACGTAACGCTTCTTTTTCTCACGTAACTAACTCCAACTGAGTTTGTTCAATGAATCTGGATGTGTTATAGGTTTTGTGTGAATCGTAAAAGCTAAAACAAAATAACATAGTTAAAACATGAATATATTTAAATAATATATATATTATTATTTTTTAATGTCTAATGTTAAAATACATATAAAAATGTAATTTAACGTTAACTAATAAATACTTTATTTGATAAATATTGTCTATTTTTACAATTATATTATTTGTATGTTTATTTTATCAATATTTTATAAATTATTTTTTATACTATTATGAATATATTTATTATTATTAGATTTTAGAAATTTTTTGATTTTTTTAGTTTAGTTATTTTAAAATTTTATTAAACCCTCTTTAACACCCTCACTGTGCAACACAAGGGCGGAAAGGGTGCGCCTGTGCATCTTCTCTGAGGAAGATGATGTGTCGGTGCCACAGGTATACTCTAATGGCAGAAAACGGTTTGTATCTCCGACTACTTAGCGGAGGTTGGATCCTTCACACTGTGAGGTTTAGATCAGGGTTCATCATCTGTGGTGCACGACTCAAATATGCTCATGACGGTATCAATCCAGATCTGGTAACACAACTGCAGCCTCCTCTTCCTCACATAGCTTGACATCTCAGTAGGAATCCTCCTGTTATGGCTATGGGATACATCTCCTATGTTGAAGTGGAAATTTTCTGGGAAGAAGAAGGATTTGCAACAAAGTGTGGGCTCAGTTTCCCTCATATTGGCATCTCCTCCGATTTACACATTGCATCAACCTCGGCTAGGTTTCAACAGTGGTTCACCCTCGGCTACCCTCCTTCCTCCAGCTCAGCCTAATTTCATATTTTTTGTCTGAGGATTTCATTGGTGTGAATTGAATGTGATTTGAGTCCAAAACTGGTCCATGTCTCATTATTTCATTTTTAAAGAGTCAGATTGTGGTCTAGTTTGTGATGTTATGGTGGAAGAAATGCAAGATAAATATGTGGGTGTTGCGAGATGCAATGTGGGGATTGGACGACTTGCTCAGCCGAGATCGGAGCATAGCGCAAGATGGTTTGAGGTGAAGGGGAGATGGAATACAGCTGAAGGAAGAAGTAATGACGAATGTTTAGGGTCTAAAAACAGAGAGAATAAGTCGGTGCGTGGATGCACCGTGTCAGAAAAAATTGGTGGCATGGAAATTTGAGAGAATTTGGGAGACAGTAACAACGGTGGAGTTACGGTGTCACAATAAAATGGAATCATTTTAGGCACTTTGAATTACTCCGTTTAGATTCGAAACGATGAGACTGTGTAGATATGGTGCATGGTGGACCCTTAAAATGGAATAGTTGTTGTGACACCGTGACACTGCAAAACAAATCAGACAATATAAAATAAATTAAATCATAAATGTAATAGGAAAAAAATAATTAAAAAACTAAAACATAATTTAAACAATTAAAAATTTAAAATCAACATAAACATTAATAAATTTATAAAACCAATTATTCAGAAGTTAAATAATTAATAACTTCAATCCACAGAACATAAATTATAACTATAAAAAAAATTGATTTCGAGAAAAAATTAAATTACTAAAAGATAATATTAAATTAAAACAATAACAAAACAAATCTTAATTAATTATAAAAGACTAATGATTAAAATTAAATAAAGAAACCAGATAACTATTATTTTATTAATCAATTTATGATAAATAATTATGTTCATGAAACTAAAAAAGAGTAGAATATCAATAAAACTAAATTAATAAATAATTCAATGTTAAATGACATCAAATATTTAGATTCTATTAAATTAAATTTATTAATTTTTAATACATGAAATGCTAAATTAATAGTAAATAATTTATGTGTGAAAGAAAACTAATTAATTGATTTATAAAGGTTAAATTGTTAAATATGCATAAAAAGATACCATACTAAATTAAAAGTAATTTATACTATAAAAATAAAGTTAGGATTAAATTAATTATTTTAAAGAATATAATACAAATATATTTAAAAAAATTGTTTAAATTGATGAATTTATTTATAGAAATAGAAATTTTTTAATATGTAGTATAAATCATATAAGTAACGAATTAAATCATAAAAAATTAATGAAAAGATGTGGAAAACAAGTGTTTTTAAGGCCACATCAATTGTGCACTTGTCATTGATTATGGTGCATGTACTATGATAGCCTGGCCTATTGTGATCCTTAGACTTTTTTACATGTTCATTGGTTTTTTGTTGTTTTTTCTATGATATAACTTCTTTGACTCTAATAAATGTTTATTTAAATGAGGGTTCGAGACTATTTTGATAAAATAGTTTTGTAACAATTAAAAAATAGGAATATTTACCAATATTTGGATATAAAATACCTTGTCATTTATCATTATATGTTATCTTTAAAATTATTATATTTGGATTTTTTGAATAGAGACGTGATATAAAACATTTATCAAGGATCCAACTGATCTTTTTTATATTGTACCATTCACACCCCTTTGGTGGTGTCTAGACTTGGTTATGTATTTAGATATTGAAAAATTCAAGGTTCTATAGTGAGGCAGTGAGGTTTATTTCAGTTGGGTATGGGTAGTCAGTGATGATACAGTGGGGCATTGCCCATATTATCACAAGGATTAGTTATTTTCCATTAGTTTACCTTTATCATTGGACTTGTACTTTGGGTTTGTTCTAATTATTTTGAGTTGTTTTAATTTTGATGTTTCCTTTTAGTTGTGGCATATATTTATTATTATTTTTCTTCCAATGTGTAATTCTGATGTGTGTGTCTATATATATATATATTTCATGTCATCTGCTTTAGGTCGGGTGAAATCATTCCCTCTACCTATTGGTAATACCCTTGTTCTAGTCGTAAGCCTGTTGGGATCAAGAACTACATTCGGGTCTTGCCACATTATAGTTCATAGTATGGATAGATGGGTTATTTGGGTCAGTATGTGACACACACACACACACACATATATATATATAATATAAAAAATTTAATTTTTCATTATTTTTGAAAAAAATTTGTTTTATCAAATTTAACACTTTAATATAAGCTGTTTTTTATTTATTAAGATAGCTAAATATTCTTTTTTTATTTATACCCAAAAAAATACCAAATTTCAGACTTGGATAATATCAACATCTTGATTCCAAATATAAAATCAAATTCATCAGCACATTAAGAAAATGTGCTATTGTGTTGAACAACATTTTATTTCTTAAATAAATTAAAATATAATACTACATAAACTATAGATACATAACCCCTTATCACATTAGCATAAACCCTCAGTGTAGGGTGTGAAATGGTGTTACTTTGATGGGGTGGTTCTACCTAAATTGATCATGTGGAAATTTCCACTAACTCAAACATCTCATGTAGACAATTCTGGTCAAGCCTTAATTATTGATGTTATTCTTGATCTCGGTCTAGGCAAACCCTAATGATGCTACCTACCTCCAAAAGATTTCATATAAGAGATTCATAAGGGATAATCTTACTATTTGATTCCATCATTTCTCCCTTATTCATAGATTATATTTTATCATTATCTTTAATATACACTAATTCTAATGACCAATTTATAAAGCCTATATTACCAATGATCATAATTCTCAATAGTCATTATACCCAATGGTCATATTATGACTATAGTTATTTTCTGAATTTAATATTCTAAATTAATAGTAAAGTGATATGATAATTTATTATCTAAAGAATGTATTTTATAATATAATATATTATCAAATATGGCACACACATGTTTATAAAGAAGGTAATTTTTCAAATATAAAATTCTTGGTCATTAAGCCAAATGCCTATATACGGTGACATAATTGGTCCCACCATGAAGCCTTATACCCATCCAAACCAACTATCATTGGGAACCCATTTTGAGGACCCTTTGAACCTCTAAAAGTGTCATATCACCCGACATAATATGCACTAAACATGTAATTGAGTATAATGAGAATGAATGTGTCCAACCTTACCACACTTATGGAACTCTTCTGAACATCCTCTATAAGGAGGAATAGATTAATCATTACGCTAGCTAGCTTAACCACTACTGCTTTTGCACAAACAATTAAAATGATACATCCTATTTTTTAAAGTCCTAATACCAGTCCCCCAATAGAATCCACCTTCCATGAGCCTCTTACACCACTCAGGTTTCTCTCGGTAATAAGGATCTTGTTCACGAACTATGAAAATAATGGAAACAAAAAAAATTTACCGAAACATGGCCTCAAGCACATTTCCCAAAATGTCAGAGGTTTTCAACTAGCAGTGAGGGCCTTGAGTGTGATTGTGGGGAAACTATGCCCCCATTGGTAGTGTACACAGCAGAAGTAAACCAATATACAATAATGGAAGTAGTAATAATGACATTCAACAGTAATAGCAGAACACTGAAAGTATAATCTAGATAACATATATTAAATGATGCATGAAACATATGTATATGCAAACAGTGAATTAAGGCACAATGCTTTAATACAATAGTGCCAAACAATAGTGCAAATGAATGCATATAAACTCCTCAACATCTCAAGCCATATCTTGGTCTCGTGCTCTCCATCTCCATAGAAAATCAACACCTGAAGTAGAATGGAGCTTTCCCTTATCTATACCTACAACAATATTATCTATTTGGGCCCAAATGCATGACCCAAATAGGGTGTGATACTAAATACTAGTAGGAAACCACCACAAGAACTATTCCTAATTGTCAGTGAATATATGTTAGGTAAAAGTACAAGAAGAAATAAACAAGTGTACAGTTTCAAATATCAAGCAACAGAAAATCAAAATAGATAAACACCAAAATGTAACCCCATGGGAAGTACTCACATCGTATACCCTATGGTCCTACCTAACAAATAAAAGAATCTATTTGGAAAGAACATGCACTCTCACCTCTTTGGTTTAGCTAATGTATTGAATCTGTGAGGAATAACTCACCATAAATTATCCCATATAGTCTCATATCGGTAATAAAGGCATTCTTGGGATAAACCTAGGTCACATTCCATCTATGGCCCACATCGAGGAACTACAAACTCTTTGAAGATCACTCAACGTCAATTCCCCATTGTGGTCTCGCATCGTAAAAATTATAAGACTCTCTAGAGAAGCCCTCAAGGTCCAATCTCCCTATAGTCGATAAATAAGGTTCTCATAACCCTATGTAAGTCAAGAAAGTATAGCATCACGTGTTGGCCAAGGTAAAACTAAATATCTTATTGGCTAGCATTTTATATCATAATAGCATAACAGAACAATATTCACACCATCCTACAAAACTAGGCATGGGAAATAAATAGTAGCCTAACAGGAAAACAAGACCCAAAGGTCAAAATAAGCCAAACATGCATGGGAAACACACCCAACGAACAAAAATTCAACTTATTCACAATAAAATACCATCTACTCAAGAATACAACAATAACAAACAAACAATAGGGCCAAAACCGTAAATGCGCAATACACCGTTCATGGGTATTGGAAAAATTTGCACATAAAAATCAAAGACTATCAACAAAAAGGCACAAACCACCTATGTAAAAGCCCAATATTTTATAAAAAAAATATTCTTTTTAATATTATTAATGTCTTGTGTTGTACGCTAAACCAAAAGGAGCTTGCACAACACGCATCCTTGTCTTGCCTTGCATTACACGCAGTCGCGACCTTCCTCGATAGCGTGTGTAATACGCAATACCGAGTTTCACTAAACAACGATGTGCTATTAAAATATTATTAAAACTAGCCGTTATGAATAGTAATAACCACTTTTTAAAATTCTGTAAATCTTATTTTTCAAAATGAACTTCATTCTTGGATTCGGAGTATCGAATTTAGCCTAAGGTGAAATTTTGGTACTTTTCGGATAACTTTCATATTCTGATGAATAGTGAAAATTACTAAATTATAATTAAAAACAACTTTTTTAATCGAAATAATTAATAGTGATAAATTATTAATTTGAGTGGTTTTAAAGTATATTTAGAATATATTTTTACAATTTAATACAATGTTGGTCATTGGTTGTAATTTCATATTTAAACCAGACATAATCAAGAGTCAATCTTTTGATATATATTGTTTCCTAAAAACACGCTATTTATTTTAACAGCAGGATTTAATTATAAAATTAATTAATGCAACTTCTATGTTATGAATTTGGTAAAAGAGATTTCATTTTTGAATTCGGAATATGAAATATAGCTTAGGATGAAATTTTGGCATTGTTCTGAAAAACATCAATTTTTGATGAATAGTGAAACAACTAAGTGGTAGTTAAAAAAACTGCATTTTTCATAAAACTTAATTTTTCCGCTTCTGTGAATGGAATTTCGAAAATCCGAGAGACACGGTTAATATCAAGGACTAAAATGTTGTTCAATGAGATGAAAATAATTTTTTGGTGAATAGTAACTTTTTACTTTTTTTACCGCGGTTACTAGTAAATAGGGTAACTAAGGGTAAATATGATATTACTATTACCCTAACACATGTCCTAATTCTATTGGACAAGTGTAATTCGACCAAAAACAAACTTAGGAATAAAATATGACCATTTAGGCCCACTTGGATTAGATTAGGACATTTATTATTAATTTATTTAAAGAAAGGTTAAAATAGTTAAAATCAAAGTTTAATAAGTAAATAATTTTTAATATGGGGTTATACATAAGATAAATTCGATTGTAAATATTCATTAGAGAGCTAAAAAGATTTCCTACATGATGGTATTTTATTTGTAATTTTTAGACATTAAATAATTTAATTTATTTATTACACAACGATGATGCAGTAATTATCTTATTAATGAAATATTGACATAATTGATGTTATAAACACCAAAATAAATGTAATTTGAGATTTTTTATGAATTCCACTAATTTTATATGTTACTATGATATATTAATGTTGATTTAATCAACTTGGTTCTAACATTTAATTCTGTTATGACTTTCACAAAAATCATATATCAAATAGTGTCAAAATTGACACAAAATAGTTTTTAAATCAAATATTATATTATTAATTGTTATTGTATTCCTAAAAATCTAAGGTTCGGCCAAATGACTTAGATAAGGATATATATATTAATAATAAACAATTTGGGGTTCGTTTGGCATGTTATAGTAAGTGTATTAACCATATAGTGAAAGAAAACAAAAAGACATGGTAAAAGTTAAATTATTTAACTTAAAGTTAAATCTAATTGATAAGGTTAAAATAATATCCTAAACTTGTCTAAATTCTATTGGTTGATAGGATTTCGACCCATCCCCACTTTAGCTTCGAAATAAGACCCTTTGGAACCATTATAAACCGATTTTGACTTTAATATAAAATAATATTTTGAGATATTCCTAAGGTGCCCCTCTCCTCCCCTATAAAAGGACACCTCCTCCCCCTCCTCCTCACACCAATTTGAGAACTCAAGCTCCGCCAACCCCTGCCAAAATCTCTTCTCCACTTCCCTAGAAACATCCTAGAGGTTCTGGTCTTCCTCAAAGACCAATTCTAGTGCCCTAAGAGGAGGTCTCAAAGAGGCACTTCAAAGAAGAGGTAATTACCGTTACCAATTCTTTCATCTTTATTTCTTCTTCCACTTATTCTTCTTAGGTTGTTTCATTATGAAGTAATAACATCAGTATCACTCATATACTGATATGTTATTATAAGTATGAATCAACCCTATTTCACCATCTATCCATCCTACGGAAAAAGAAATCACCGCGCGTGCGTACGTACGGAATACCGTCTCCACGCCGTGGTGTAATCTATTTTCCACCACCACCTTACATGGATGGGTATAATGGTGTAAAGAATAACTATACATAGTTATTACAACATCATATTGATTCTGATATATTGTATAATCCACTCCAATTCAATTCAATATTTATAGAAATGATATCATCGCTCGTGCGTACGTACGGACTACCGTCTGCACGACGCGATGAGATTCATTCTCCATGTTAACCATTTAAGAATGATTATAATGTATATATAAGAAATAATAATGAAATATATGACATTATAAAGCTACTGTATTTATGTATATATATACATATGTATTTCATCTACTTACTTCCATTTCAAGACAATAAGGAAAGAAAAACAGTGTTCATGCGTACGTACGGACTACCGTCTCCATGAACGGTGTTTTTCATTTTATTTATCTATCTATTATATATATATATATACTGAATATATATGATATATAAATCATATTTTATATTCTGGAAGTAAGTAAATCATGATATAAGTAATAATTATGTCAAGAACAACAAGTCAAAACACCTACGATAAATGAAACGATTTTACCCAAAACGCTTCTTTAACATGGAATTTACAAAAGAACGGGTAATATAATGTCATAAGTGAACCATATATGATATCATAACAATGAATATGATTCTGTAATAAGTCAATGACATTATTTAAATCATTATACAGGAGGTTCGGGCACATACGAAGCAAATTGGACCTAAGGTAAGGGAAATATCACAATCTCATTTTTATCCGAGATTGTTTATACTTTGGCATTTACTGGGGTATATTTTATCATCTGCATCCATGTTTCCTCAATATTTAATATTATTTCCATCGACCTACAATTTTTTTTAAATCCAACTTTACCCTTCGGTGAGTTTTTAGTAAAAGAAATGAAAGGAATCTTTTGTCATTTTTCTTACGAGGTACTTTTTGACTTTTCCGACAAAAGTACGAAGAATGTTTTTTTTAACTTATACGGCATGAATGGATTTTTAAAACATTATTTCCAAGAAGCTTCCTTTACAGGTTTTCAAGTTTATTTTTAATCAACTTCTTTTATTTTAAAGTCATATGACATGTTATGAAAGGAAAAAAAATGTTTTTAATGTAGAAAGGATATTTTCCTCAAGAATGGAGTTCTATTTTATCAAAATTATTTTCCATCTAAGATAATAAAAGGGTTCTGTTTTTATCCCTATTATTACATGGATTTGATTATGTTGTGATGGAAACATTTTTTATGAATTACTTTATCTTATATGAATTGATTTATGATGTCATGATGTTTCAAGAATCCCATTTTTGTTACATGTGTTATGGGATGATGTGTGTTTTATGATTATGTGGCACACATAAGAAAGGATTCATTATAAGATGGGTGGGACCTATATCTCCCTCCAATGCATTGGGTAAAGATTTTATATCTCATGAGATAGACATGGCTGGAATGGTAGGTTATACCGGTTCAGTGAAACAGGACTGAAACGATGGTTACTCGATTCAGAAAGGGACTTTTTCGACTAAGATAGTCTTGGCAATGAGTCTTGACTAACAAGAAATGATTCTCTATGATTATGTGTGAATTCCACAAAGTTTCACGTTTTAAGTTATGATTATTGTGATTAAATTTCACTACCATGATTTATCCCATGTTATGAAATTATGCTCTCTTTTGCAGGTTATGATTTCCAAAATGTTATGTTTTTATGAATACGATGTGATTGACAATTCTTTTGTTTACCCTTACTAAGAATTTGAGCTCACCGTTTTATGTTTTATTTTCCCCAGGATATAACGAAAGGTTTTAGGTAAAAAAAGGAAGATCTTTATGGGAGATGTTGAAGATCTTTCACCACGATTAGAAGATTTTATTCCAAGTTTCCAAAGACACTAAACTATTACGATCATTTAGTGTGTGTTTTTGTTATGTACTAAGTATTCCGCAAAAGTAATGTAATGTCCATGTACTTCAGGCTTCGGGTCTCTACAGTTGGTATCCGAGGAAAGGTTTAGTCAACCTTTGGAAACTTGGATGCGAGAACTTTAGTGACATCCCTAGAGATATTTCTAAGGTATGTCTAGGGATGTCCCTAGGGATAAGTATACGTATAGGTTATAGTAATAGAATTACTCTAACGATCATAGAATTAAACCTAAGATGTTGGATATTGAAGGTACTCCCCCTTTATTATGTTGTTTTCCCTAGCAAGATTTTTGCCTCTCACACTATTCTTTTGGGGTTTTAGACGATGGCTGGAACCCGAAGGAACCGTGTTGATCAATGTAATGGACAATGCAATGATTGTCCCCCTGAGCAACCAAACGATATGGGAGCTGGAATGCAAAATCTTGTAGCCATTCTCACACAACTTTCTCAAGATATGAATAATGCAGGACTTCCAAACGAGCAATGGAAGGAGCAACATTCTGTTGAATCCTTCATGAGGCAGCGTCCGCCTTCTTTCAGTGGGTCTTCTGATCCACTTGTGGCTGAACAATGGATTAGTACTACTGAAAAGATATTTTCAGTTCTTCAATGTTCTGAACATGATAAAGTCATCTTAGCAGTATATCGTTTGGAAGGTGAAGCTGATCAATGGTGGAATCTTATCAAGAATACGAGGCCAAGAGATGAAATTGAGTCCATGGAATGGGACGAGTTCAAGAACTTGTTTTTCAGTAAGTACTTCCCCCGTATTCTTCGAACGAAGATGGAGAAGGAGTTTCTTGAACTAAAGCAAAAGTATGATGAATCTGTTGGTATATACGAAGCGAATTTTACAAGACTTGCAAGGTATGCATCTGGCATTATCATCCAACCTGAAAGTAAAGTTGATCGATTTTTCAGTGGCTTAAAACCAAGTCTTCGAAGGGCATTAGCTATAAGAGACTTCAGTAGCTATGAAGAAATTGTGCGTTGTGCTATCAAGGTAGAAATGGAAGTTGGTGTTACATATCCATCTCATGGTTTTGAAAAGAAACGAAAGATGGAGTTCAAGGAGAAATCTCAGAATAATGGTGAAAAGAAGATGAATGTTTCCTTATGCACAAAGTGTGGAAAGAAGCATGGTGGAGATTGTCTTAAAGGGACTAGAAAATGTTTTAAGTGTGGAAAAGAAGGTCATCGAGCAGCTGAGTGTCGAAGTAATGGAAAAAGGGATTCTAATGAAGTGAATAAAGCAAACACTGCAGAGAACGCACAACCAACACTTCAATGCTTCATGTGCAAGGAGATGGGACATTATGCCAATAAATGCCCTAATCCAAGGGTTAGTGATGATCGACATGAGCAACCGCTTAAGGCAAAGGACAAAGGGAAGTCACATGCGATCAGTATTGGCAATGTTGAATATGACAACGATGTGGTGGAATGATTAAGTTTTTATGTAATGGGATTCCAAAATAATGTTGTACCATGGAATATTGGAATATTTATGTATTGGTCTAATGTGGTATTCAAAGTGATTGAGATATTATGCGCATAATGAAGGGAAAACGAGAAAATGAAATGTTTAACAGTATTCATGAGCTCATGATTGATATAAGGACCAAGTGATATCATGGTTTGAGTATATAGAATTTTGAGGATTTTGGTATGTGGAAAGTGTTAACTTTTAACTGCATTCAATTTTTCACTAAGGTTCAATGGGTATTCAAGAGAGTACAAGATTAAGGCCTTTGAATGTTTGGAATGTGTCCAACAAAATATATCTTATGATATATGGGGATCAACGATGGTATTAAATCTCTGGTAATCGTTTTCACTATGTTATGAGAATGGACTGCAGTATTATGGATAGGACTAAAGATTGGAATGGATTATGTTGGACATAAGTTAGTATTGTTTAAGGATAGAAATTTTTTCGATATTATTAATGGGATGTTATAGTAATATATTTTTGGAAAAAGGACAACCTGCAGGACGGGCGACAGCCCATCGCTTCGGACAAGGCTGTGGGAATCGAACCCACAACCGAAGTGCGACTGGCCTTTATCGCCTACCACTGGCCTACAGGAAGTCCCTATTTAGTAGAAACTAGTTTTATTATATTAAGCAGTATGATATATGAAGTATAAGTCCATTTTAGGAACCATATATGATTAATCTCACTATAGATCGATTTATGCATATAATTTTTGCTAACCTTTTGTTTGAGACAGATGGAATGACCCGTCATTCTATCACATGATCTGCTAACACTTCACGAATAACAAATTCAACTTCATTTATTTAAGAGATGAAGTGGAAATTGTTCAAGGCACGAACAACAGTGAGATTGTAAAAAAATAAAGTAAGTATTTATTAAAATTCAAATTTTCAGCTTTAGGGGAAATGATCTTGAAAACCAAAAATGTTGTCCTAGTGATCTTATACCTAATGAATCAGATGGTACCTTATATCATCACAAATCTATGGATTTGTGATTACTGGCTTTTCCATAGCCATGTTCTCTACCACTCTCCATCAGAACATGATGGTTAGATTTCTCTTCCATATCCATATTTTCACCTATGTGGAAACCCAATGATTAGTTTATTTGGGTAACCGTTACGTTTCATACTTGTGTTTTTAAAGATTGGTTTTGATATTACTTTTTACGATGTGGGTTTATATTAAAGAAACTTTCTAATAGTAAACCATTTATAACCCCGACGAATTTCGAGGGCGAAATTCATTTTAAGGGGGGTAGAATGTAAAAGCCCAAGATTTTATAAAAAAAATATTCTTTTTAATTTTATTAATGTCTTGTGTTGTACGCTACACCAAAAGGAGCTTGCACAACACGCATCCTTGTCTTGCCTTGCATTACACGCAATCACGACCTTCCTCGATAGCGTGTGTAATACGCAATACCGAGTTTCACTAAACAACGATGTGCTATTAAAATATTATTAAAACTAGCCGTTATGAATAGTAATAACCACTTTTTAAAATTCTGTAAATCTTATTTTTCAAAATGAACTTCATTCTTGGATTCGGAGTATCGAATTTAGCCTAAGGTGAAATTTTGGTACTTTTCAGATAACTTTCATATTCTGATGAATAGTGAAAATTACTAAATTATAATTAAAAACAACTTTTTTAATCGAAATAATTAATAGTGATAAATTATTAATTTGAGTGGTTTTAAAGTATATTTAGAATATATTTTTACAATTTAATACAATGTTGGTCATTGGTTGTAATTTCATATTTAAACCAGACATAATCAAGTGTCAATCTTTTGATATATATTGTTTCCTAAAAACACGCTATTTATTTTAACAGCAGGATTTAATTATAAAATTAATTAATGAAACTTCTATGTTATGAATTTGGTTAAAGAGATTTCATTTTTGAATTCGGAATATGAAATATAGCTTAGGATGAAATTTTGGCATTGTTCTGAAAAACATCAATTTTTGATGAATAGTGAAACTACTAAGTGGTAGTTAAAAAAACTGAATTTTTCATAAAACTTAATTTTGCCGCTTCTGTGAATGGAATTTCGAAAATCCGAGAGACACGGTTAATATCAAGGACTAAAATGTGGTTCAATGAGATGAAAATAATTTTTTGGTGAATAGTAACTTTTTACTTTTTTTACCGCGGTTACTAGTAAATAGGGTAACTAAGGGTAAATATGATATTACTATTACCCTAACACATGTCCTAATTCTATTGGACAAATGTAATTCGACCAAAAACAAAATTAGGAATAAAATATGACCATTTAGGCCCACTTGGATTAGATTAGGACATTTATTATTAATTTATTTAAAGAAAGGTTAAAATAGTTAAAATCAAAGTTTAATAAGTAAATCATTTTTAATATGGGGTTATACATAAGATAAATTCGATTGTAAATATTCACTAGAAAGATAAAAAGATTTCCTACATGATGGTATTTTATTTGTAATTTTTAGACATCAAATAATTTAATTTATTTATGACACAACGATGATGCAGTAATTATCTTATTAATGAAATATTGATATAATTGATTTTATAAACACCAAAATAAATGTAATTTTAGATTTTTTATGAATTCCACTAATTTTATAGGTTACTATGATATATTAATGTTGATTTAATCAACTTGGTTCGAACATTTAATTCTGTTATGACTTTCACAAAAATCATATATCAAATAGTGTCAAAATTGACACAAAATAGTTTTTAAATCAAATATTATATTATTAATTGTTATTGTATTCCTAAAAATCTAAGGTTCGGCCAAATGACTTAGATAAGGATATATATATTAATAATAAACAATTTGGGGTTCGTTTGGCATGTTATAGTAAGTGTATTAACCATATAGTGAAAGAAAACAAAAAGACATGGTAAAAGTTAAATTATTTAACTTAGAGTTAAATCTAATTGATAAGGTTAAAATAATATCCTAAACTTGTCTAAATTCTATTGGTTGATAGGCTTTAGACCCATCCCCACTTTAGCTTCGAAATAAGACCCTTTTGAACCATTATAAACCGATTTTGACTTTAATATAAAATAATATTTTGAGATATTCCTAAGGTGCCCCTCTCCTCCCCTATAAAAGGACACCTCCTCCCCCTCCTCCTCACACCAATTTGAGCACTCAAGCTCGGCCAACCCATGACAAAATCTCTTCTCCACTTCCCTAGCAACATCCTAGAGGTTCTGGTCTTCCTCAAAGACCAATTCTAGTGCCCTAAGAGGAGGTCTCAAAGAGGCACTTCAAAGAAGAGGTAATTACCGTTACCAATTCTTCCATCTTTATTTCTTCTTCCACTTCTTCTTCTTAGGTTGTTTCATTATGAAGTAATAAAATCAGTATCACTCATATACTGATATGTTATTATAAGTATGAATCAACCCTATTTCACCATCTATCCATCCTACGGAAAAAGAAATCACCGCGCGTGCGTACGTACGGAATACCGTCTCCACGCCGTGGTGTAATCTATTTTCCACCACCACCTTACATGGATGGGTATAATGGTGTAAAGAATAACTATACATAGTTATTACAACATCATATTGATTCTGATATATTGTATAATCCACTCCAATTCAATTCAATATTTATAGAAATGATATCATCGCTCGTGCGTACGTACGGACTACCGTCTCCACGACGCGATGAGATTCATTCTCTATGTTAACCATTTAAGAATGATTATAATGTATATATAAGAAATAATAATGAAATATATGAAATTATAAAGCTACTGTATTTATGTATATATATACATATGTATGTCATCTACTTACTTCCATTTCAAGACAATAAGGAAAGAAAAACAGTGTTCATGCGTACGTACGGACTACCGTCTCCATGAACAGTGTTTTTCATTTTATTTATCTATCTATTATATATATATATATACTGAATATATATGATATATAAATCATATTTTATATTCTGGAAGTATGTAAATCATGATATAAGTAATAATGATGTCAAGAACAACAAGTCAAAACACCTACGATAAATGAAACGATTTTACCCAAAACGCTTCTTTAACATGGAATTTACAAAAGAACGGGTAATATAATGTCATAAGTGAACCATATATGATATCATAACAATTAATATGATTCTGTAATAAGTCAATGACATTATTTAAATCATTATACAGGAGGTTCGGACACATACGAAGCAAATTGGACCTAAGGTAAGGGAAATATCACAATCTCATTTTTATCCGAGATTGTTTATACTTTGGCATTTACTGGGGTGTATTTTATCATCCAGATCCATGTTTCCTCAATATTTAATATTATTTCCATCGACCTACAATTTTTTTTAAATCCAACTTTACCCTTCGGTGAGTTTTTAGTAAAAGAAATGAAAGGAATCTTTTGTCATTTTTCTTACGAGGTACTTTTTGACTTTTCCGACAAAAGTACGAAGAATGTTTTTTTAACTTATACGGCATGAATGGATTTTTAAAACATTATTTCCAAGAAGCTTCCTTTACAAGTTTTCAAGTTTATTTTTAATCAACTTCTTTTATTTTAAAGTCATATGACATGTTATGAAAGGAAAAAAAATGTTTTTAAAGTAGAAAGGATATTTTCCTCAAGAATGGAGTTCAAGTATTTTATCAAAATTATTTTCCATCTAAGATAATAAAAGGGTTCTGTTTTTATCCCTATTATTACATGGATTTGATTATGTTGTGATGGAAACATTTTTTATGAATTCCTTTATCTTATATGAATTGATTTATGATGTCATGATGTTTCAAGAATCCCATTTTTGTTACATGTGTTATGGGATGATGTATGTTTTATGATTATGTGGCACACATAAGAAAGGATTCATTATAAGATGGGTGGGACCTATATCTCCCTCCAATGCATTGGGTAAAGATTTTATATCTCATGAGATAGACATGGCTGGAATGGTAGGTTATACCGGTTCAGTGAAATAGGACTGAAACGAGGGTTACTCGATTCAGAAAGGGACTTTGTCCACTAAGATAGTCTTGGCAATGAGTCTTGACTAACAAGAAATGATTCTCTATGATTATGTGTGAATTCCAAAAAGTTTCATGTTTTAAGTTATGATTATTGTGATTAAATTTCACTACCATGATTTATCCCATGTTATGAAATTATGCTCTCTTTTGCAGGTTATGATTTCCAAAATGTAATGTTTTTATGAATACGATGTGATTGACATTTCTTTTGTTTACCCTTATTGAGCATTTGAGCTCACCCTTTTATGTTTTATTTTCCCCAGGATATAAAGAAAGGTTTTAGGTAAAAAAAGGAAGATCTTTATGGGAGATGTTGAAGATCTTTCACCACGATTAGAAGATTTTATTCCAAGTTTCCAAAGACACTAAACTATTACGATCCTTTAGTGTGTGTTTTTGTTATGTACTAAGTATTCCGCAAAAGTAATGTAATGTCCATGTACTTCAGGCTTCGGGTCTCTACAACCTACCTTAGCATTGTAGAAACGATATATGTGAACCTCGAAGCTTTAATCACCATAGAACCCCGAATATCTAAAATAATGTCAAAAACCTTTCAACAAAGGTTAACTTGAGAAAGAGGTGGAATCATGAAATGAATATCAAGAAGAAGAGAGAGCTTATCGAGGCAATCCCAATGCAATCAATGGCGGTCTAATCAGATATCAGATGGAGGATCGAGGGCTCTAAGGAAGATCATGGTCATACGTGAGCTCTAGAACGAATGAGACCTACATGGAGACATTTTTGATGATTAGACGTGACCCTGGTGCGTTTAATGAAAAAAAAGAAAGTACATGCCTTGTACTTTTGATGTACATAGCGTGTACTCTATGTTTTCATAATCCGCTTTAGGCAGCCTCTAGGTCACCCCGACATGCCCATGAGCATGGCTACTACACGACCAACACACAGCTACCTGTGGTAACCGAGTAAACAATGTGTACATAGAACATATATGGTGTGTACTTAAAATTTTTCTAGAAAAACCGCTTCTCCTAAAAATGACCAGAAAAGAAAACATACCAAAATAGAAGGTCTAGGTTCTTACACATAATATTTTTCAAAAATAAACATTGTTTCACCCAAAATCATAAAAATATTTACCTTTCCCATGGTAACATAATGTTAAGCATAAATAGGTTAGATATATATTTTTATGATCTAGATTTCATGTTATTATAATCCTACTTCATATGATGATCCAAAATTGTGAATAACGAGAAAGAATTTTCAAATTTAAGAACGAAAACCATTATCGTGTCAAAGAGAACTTATTCGAGAAAGATATTCAGAAAGACCTTCAGATACTACAAGTATCATCTTACCCCCTCTTCATTAGCTTGAGAAGGCGGTGAAATGTTATTTGGAATTAAGAAACACACCCAAAATGCCAAAGCCTTACAATAAATTCTAAGGGCTTCATTTAAAATCGGAGGATGATTTTCCCTTTTCAAAATAAGAAACCAACCAAACGTTCCATAACCAAATAAACCACTTAGAGTTTGCATCTCACATCTGAAATGTGGTTTGATGTGGTATTTATTATATATTATAAAATAACCTCAAGGACTCCCTCAGAGAGGCACCTTGGGTTTTGAGTCTTCACTCTTATACTAATACATGATATGATTTAACGACCCAAAGTTTCATTAATGTAAATACCTCTTGATATAATCAAATGTCTCTTTATGTTTATATAAAATGTCAACTTATTTTGTTTTATGTTATGAATATTGATCGTTGCTACTACAACCACTGAACAGTGATCACATGATTAGTATAAATATTGGATTTTAACAAATCCAATTTACTCAGACAAAGGAAGTGATGGCCTCATCCAGTAGAATTTCCTCATACAAAACATATTTGTCAGAGCTTAGAAAAGAGGAGGCATATTTGGGCTTCGCCCTTGACCAAGCCCAAGCTGAGCTTCATCATGTGAAGCTCAAACATGACTGTCTACGAGAAAAGTGGAAGTTGATTGAAATTACCACTCGAGCGATGTTATCTAAGCCACCCCAAGAGTCTGTCACAATCGCACACCTTACCCTTAGGTCTTATGCGGTTGTTTTAAGGGGTTATATTACTAATCGATAGTACTATGTTCATGTGCATTATTATTTTTGTATATAATAATGAATTTAATTTCTAGTCATTTTTATACATTGTAAATAGTTTTTAAAGTATAAATTGAGTTTTTAGTTATAATTTAATTAAGAAATATATTTTATTAAATTAACGGATTTTTGAATTAAATTATATTTTAATAAAATATTATTCTTATTATTATTATTAGATTAATATTATTATATATAAATGATCATGTAATTGTATGAATGCAATTATAATTTTTATTAAGTTTTGAAAGCAATTTTTGTCAAAACCCGTGAATTTTTTATGAATGTCAGTTTTTATTTTAAAAGTGAAAATTAACAAATTTAGAAAATTCTTTAGATAAATTAAATGATATTTTTGGAATCAGTACGTCGAAATTATCTGATAGTGAATTTTTCGTAATTTTATGAGACAGTCAAATTTTTGATTAAAAATTAAATACCGTTTAAATATATATTGTGTTTCATGACATCATAATGACCCAATAGTGATGTCATAAAATACAATAATCATTATGTTCAGCCAATAATTGGTTTACCATTAAAATAATTTGATATTGGGTTTGTTTTACTTAATTTTCAAAGCATTAATGGACCCCTCAAAAAATATTTAACACCTTGCTTTTTAAAATTAATTTCCATGGGAGTGTGAATCACATCCACATATGAAACCCTAATAATTTAAGAAGTTTGGACTTTGGCCTTATAAAATATTTTTTTAATCTTCACTTTTGACAAAAACCATTGGCATAAACCATGGTATGGTTTGTGGTTCGGATTAATTTAATGTAAGGGGACCAAAACCTTAATAATAATAAATTCCCTCACCTTTCCTATATAAACCCACTCAAGATACCAATTCCTCCTCGCTCAAAGATCACTGAGTGCGCCCAACCTCTTCCATACTCTCTCTAGAATCCTCACAAGGTGCCCCAAGCTCCCAAGAATCCTCTCACAAGCCTCTCTCTAGCCTTTTGAAGCACACTTCAAAGTATGGGTTTTTTCTTCTTTTCTCATTTTTGTCCAATTTTTCGTTAAGTTGTTCTGCCCTATTAATTTCAATTAGAAATGTTGGGGTATGTTTTAGCACCTCCCTCATAATTCCATATTTATATTTGAATGATGTGATACCCATTATCTCTCATTAAATTCCTCCCAAGTACACCCGTTACAATGCATAAATTCCGAAATGAACTTCTCTCTCCTGTTTTACATTCAAGCAATACTTTTGTATCATGAATCTAAGTTCCATTAAAATTGTTGGGACATGTATATATATGAACTATTTACTATCCATTAAATTTAAATATTATAAGGAATCCATTTCTCTCTCATCAACCATTTTTATGAATTCTTATGTCTTGCCGTTACGCTGACGAAATTGCACCGATTTCCTAAGACAATGTTATTGTATAGTGAATACCATGCCCATTTCTCCATCAAGGGTATTCAACTTTATGCACATTTACATATTGATTTTAAATTTTCATGTATTAATTTCACATTCCTTTATCATTGAATAAATAATTATCTTTTATGAATCCATGTTTTATGATCAATGTGGCACACTTATGCATTAAATGAAATGTTTAAGAAGGGTCCACCATTATAGCGCTCCAATGCATTGGGTAAAGTATAGTATCTTGATACATCATGTGCAATGAGTGTTGACAAATTCTAATTCAAGTGCAACGAGGGTTTACTCATGTTTTATGTGCAATGAGCCTAGGCTCATGCTAATTCCATGTTAGGTGTTGTTGCCACATTTCCATGTTATGAATATCATGCTTTATCAGGCCTTTATGTTCATGTATTTCTTATTCTCTATTGATATTAATATTTCCTAACATGTATTGTACTCCTCATGTTATTCCATGTGTACTCCCTTACAGGGCTTTATAGCTCACCCTTTTCTTATGCATGTCTTCAGGTTATCTTATGCAGTGCTACGTACGAAGGAATGTTGTGGTCATGTAAATGAAGTTTTCAATAAAGATGTTGTATTTCATGATTTAAGCTTTTTTTGTAATGATCCTAATCCCCAAAGACACTAAACCAATTGAACGTCTTCGATGTATCAAGTGAAATTTTATTTAATAAATCTTGTTTAAGTTGTAATAAAAAGCAGGGTTTTCATAGTTGGTATCCGAGGATAGGTTTAGTTATTTTTGGGATTAGTAGACCCTAGTAAACCCTTAGATATAAGACTATGTATAATGAAAACATATGTTTGTTTTGGTAAGTACTGTGTAGGTGGGTTATCAAACAAATACATCCCTTTCTGGATACTAGCAGGTAGAGGCGGCTCTAGCACAGATGTATCCTAATGGTAAAACCCGAAAACACCGCTTTGAGCTGGACTTGAACATGAACTAGTGCACGACAACATGCCTTGATGTAGTCTTGGTTATTACACTCCCAGGGGATATGTTTTGATAAATTCAAAATCAAAGTATGAACCCATATTAAGGGAAATAAAAAATGCCCCTAATAATATATGTATGATAGTATTTCATGAAAATCCTATATTGAAGCCTATAGACTCATGAGTTAAGGAAATAAAATATTATTTATGAGTCATCAGCTTTTGTCTTTGGATTACCCTTTATGTGATACCCCTAACTTACCTTTTAATCCATCCAATGGTCGGTAATATGAGGACTCGGACTAACAACCGCTGTGAAGATAAGTGTTATGACTGTACTAATGAGATGCCAAATCCAATAGGAGAAGGAATTGTGAACATTGTCATGCTTCTCTCTTTTCTAACTCATGTTTTGAATAGAAACATGGGTCAAGAGGAACGTTGAACCCCCCCAAAAAATAACAAGCCTCTATCGAGAGCTTCATGAGACAAAGGATTCCTACTTTCAGTGGATCATCTGATCCCACAATTGCTGAACAATGGATCAACTCCATTGAAAAGAACTTCTCCATCCTTCAATGTTCTGAACAAGAGAAGGTTCTCCTGGCGGCTTATCATATGGAGGGTAAAGCTGATCAATGGTGTATGTTGATAAAAAATATGAAGCCTGAGGAGGAGATCGAGGCGTTGGAATGGACAGATTTTCAGAAGATGTTTTTCGATAAATATTTTCCACGCACCCTCCAGCATATGATTGAAATGGACTTCCTTTCACTCAAGAAAAAATATAAATAATCTCTTAGAGCATATGAGGAAAACATCACAAGGCTTGCACGATATGCTTTCGGCTTTGTCGTTACCCCCGAATTCAAGGTTGACCACTTCTTTGGTGGGCTAAAGCCTAGCTTTCTAAAAGCATTAGCGATCTGTGACTTCGACTACTATGATGAAATTGTCTGATGTTCCCTCAAGGTCGAAATGGAGATCGGGGAATCACATGGGTATCATGGGGACAAGAAGAGTATGGTGGACTCCAATGCTAGTGGTCTGATGGATAAATCCAACAGTGCTAAGAAGATCAAGAACCCCACTTTCCATAAGTGTGGAAAGAAGCACCCTGGAAATTGCCTTCAGGGTATAAGAAAATGATTCAGGTGTGGAAGAGAAGGGAACCTAGATGTTACCTATCGGTAGGAAATACCCACAGCTGCGACAGAGGAGAGGAACGCTCGGTTTGAACCTCAACTCGTTGTTCAATGCTACAAATGCAAAGAATCGGGTCATTTCTCAAATCAATGCCCTAATCCAAGGGTTTTCGGAGACACCCAACAACCTCCAAGGCAGCAAGGAAGAGCTTTTTACATCACTTCGGCCGAAGTGATCCCCGACAATTAAGTGGTGACAGATATTCTAGTTATTCATTCAAGAATAGCGAACAAACTTTTTGATTCAGGTTCTACGCATTCTTTTATATCACATAAGTTGAGTAGAAAAATCCCAGCACCACCACAAATCATGGAAGTAAATATGTCAGTGAGTACGACAAATGGGGCAATCATTGCATTCCATAAATATAAGTCCTCCCCTTTTATATTCTGTGGATTGAATTTACTGGAGAACCTCTTCATACTCCCTCTGGTATAATTTGATGCAATTCATGGCATGGATTGGCTTTCCTTATATAGTGCCAACATAAATTGTTGGGAGAGAGAAAGCACACTCCATATAAATAATCGACCACCGATTCTTTACATGTGTCAGGAGGAAGATGAATCTCCTTTAGATCCATCATCTCAAGCATGTATATTACTACCCTATCAGCATGTGCATCTTTCTTATATGATTGAGTCCAAAGAATGAAAGCATCCTTGAATAAACACCTATTGTGATGGAATTTGCAAAAGTTTTTCCCGAGGAACTGCAAGGTCTTCCTCTTAGAGGAGATGATGAGTTCTCAATTGAACATATACCTGGGGCGCTACCAATATCCAAGACTCCATATATAATGTCTTTTGTAGAGTTTGAAGAGGTGAAGTAACAACTACAAGAGAATCTAGATAAATGGTTAATATGCCCAAGTGCTTCACCAAGGGGTGCACCAGTCCTCTTTCTCAAGAAGAAGGATGGGTCAATGTGGCTTTGCATCGATTATCATGAACTTAACAAAATAACGATAAATAACAAGTATCCTCTCCAAAGAATCGATGACTTGTTTGATCAGCTACATGGAGAACAATACTTCTCCAAGGAGGACTTGCAGTCTGGATATTATCAAGTATGGGTGAAGAAGAAAGATATCCCCAATATTGCTTTCCGCAGAAGATACAGGCACTATGAATTCATAATAATTCCTTTCAGACTCACTAATTCTCCAGAAATAATCATTTAATTGATGAATAGATTCATTTAATATAACCTTGACAAATTCGTGGTAGTCTTTATAGATGATATTCTAATATACTCCAAAACCAAGGAGGATCATGAGGGGAATTTAAAAACTGTAGTAGAGAGTTTGCAGAAGGAGAATCTCTACGCAAAGTAAATCTTGTGTGAGTTCTAGTTGAAGGAGGCCTTATTCATGGGCTATATCATCACAAGCAATGGGATATCTATGGACCCCTCCAAAACAGATGCAATTGAAGGATGGCCGAGGCCAACATTGGTAACGGATATCTGTAGATTCATAGGGTTAGCTGGATATTATCGACGATTTGTGAGAAAATTCTCCAGATATTCCAACCCTGTTACCAAGCTAAATTGAAAGGGATTAAAGTTTTCTTGGAGTGATGAATTCGAAGAAAGAATCAAGGAGTTGAAAAGGAGTCTTATCACTACACCCGTGATCACGTTACCCACAAGTGGGGATCTTTTTGTGGAATTCAATGATGCTTCAAATAATGGATTAGGCAGTGTGCTGATGCAGAATGATAAAGTAATATCCTACGCCTCAAGGCAGTTGAAAATCCTTGTGTGAAACTATACAACTCATGATCTGGAGTTGGCGTCGGTGATCTTTACCATGAAAATCTGGGGGAATTATCTCTATGGTGAGAAATGTGAGATATATACTGACCACAAGAGTCTTAAATATATATTCACAAAGAAATATCTTAATATGCGCAAGAGAATATGGATAGAGCTCATCAAGGATTATGACTGTTCAATACATTACCACCATGGTAAGGAGAACAAGGTGGAAGATGCCCTAAGTAGAATAGACCCAGAAATTCTATCAATGATGAGAATTTAGAAGGATCCATTCTTCATAGACATGATGAAGATGTATGTGGGGATCATAAAGAAGGGAGCATCATCAATCCTTTCACAAATTATTTCTCAACCATATCTTTTGGAAAGGTTAAAGGATTCTCAAAAGGATGATGTGGGAATTCAGGAAAAAGTTGAAGCTATCCAAAAAAGGAAATCCTGAGATTTTAATGTTAATGAATAAGAAATTGTGTGCTTTGGAAAAAGAATATGTGTTTTATTAATTCTGGAGCTGAAGAAGGAACTTTTGGATGATGCAAATAGTTCAAATTTCTATATTCACCCAGGGAGCACAAAGATGTATCATGATCTTTGAGAAAACTTTTGGTGGGATAATATGAAGAAGGAGATAGATGAATACACATCAATGTCCCTAGTGTGTCAGAACGTGAAGGCAGAGAGGTAGATGTCTAAGGGGATGATGAAATCATTTCCCATACCAGAATGGAAATGGGAGAACATCACCATGGACTTTGCCACCGAACTTCCAAGGACATCCAATGGAAACAATGCAATCTAGGTTGTTGTGGATCGTCATACAAATAATGAAAACTACAATGCTATTTGGGAGGATTTCTCTTTGGATCAACTGGCACAGATATATATCAGGGATGTGGTTAGGTTTCATGGAGTACCACTATCTATTGTGTCTGACAGAGATCCAAGATTCACCTCTATGTTTTGAAATAGTCTTCAACATGCTCTGAATACTGAACTGAACTTTAGTACAGCCTATCATCCTCAAAATGATGGCCAATTCGAGTGGACTATCCAAACACTTGAGGATAAGTTGAGAGCGTTCTCAATGAACTTTGAAGGAGGATTGGATCAACATCTTCCTCTGGTTGAGTTCTCTTATAATAACAGTTTCCACTCGAGCATCCAAATGGCACCATATGAAGCCCTGTATGGGAAAAGTTATAGAACACCAGCATGTTGGAATGAGGTCGGTGAACGTAAGATATTTGGACCAGAAACGGTTGAGGAAATGGTGGAGAAGGTGGAAATCATTTAGCAGCATATCAAGGTAGCCCAGAGTCAACTGAAGAGTTATGCAGATAATAATCGATGAGACATTGAGATTAAAGTTGGAGCCATGGTTTTTCCACACATATATCCGTGGATGAAGGTCATGAGGTTTGGAAATAAAGGGATGTTAAGTACAAGGTACATCGGCCCCATTGAGATTGATGATCGTGTCAGGGTAGTGGCCTATCGACTAGCACATCTACCTACAACGGCCAAAGTACATGATGTCTTTCATGTATCCCTGATAAGGAAGTACATACCGGACCCTTCACATGTAATCTCTTCAGAGGTTGTACAATTGGAAGAAGATCTGTCTTATGAGGAGCAGACATTGAAGATATTAGATCCTAGTAAAATGTTCTACGAAATAAGACAATTCCCCTCGTCACGGTGTTGTGGAGAAACCATAGGATTGAAGAAGAAACTTGGGAATCAGAGGATATGATGATGCTGAGTTACCCACATTTGTTTTACTATGGAAAAATGAAAATTTCGGGGGATAAATTTATAAAGGGGGGAATATTGTAACGGACCAACGTTTCATTAATGGAAATCCCTATTGATCTAATTAAATGTCTCTTTATGTTTATATTAAATGTAAAAATCATTGGTTTTATGTTATGAATTTTGACCGTTGCTAATATAGCTATTGAAGAGTGATCACATGATACGTATAAATATTGGACTTTAAGAAATCCAATTTACTCAGACAAAGGAAGCGATGGCCTCATCCAGTAGAATTTCCCTATATGAAGCCCATTTATCGGAGCTCGGAAAAGAGGTGGCATCTTTGGGCTTCTCCCTTGGCCAATCCCAAGCTGAGCATCATCATGTCAAGCTCTAACGCGACTATCTACTGGAAAAGTGGAAGTTGATTGAAATTACCACTCAAGCGTTGTTATCTGAGCCACACCAAGAGTTTGTCACCATCTCACACCATACCCTTAGGTCTTATGCATTTATTTTAAGGGGTTATGTAACTAATAAATAGTACTATGTTCATGTACATTAATATTTTTGTATAATAATAATTAATATAATTTCTTGTCATTTTTGATACATTGTAAATAGTTTTTATTTACAAATGATGTTTTTAGTTATTATTTAAATAAGAAAAATATTTTATTAAATTAAGGGATTTTTAAATAAATAATATTTTAATAAAATATCATTATTATTAATATTAGATTAATTTTATTATATATAAATGAGAATGTAATTGTATAATGCAATTATAATTTTTATTAAGGTTTGAAAGCCATTTTTGTCAAAACCCTTAAATTTTTGATAAATGTATTTTTTTTTAAAAGTGATAATTAAAATATTTATATAATTATTTAGATAAAATAAATGTTATTTTTGGAATCAGGATGTCGAAATTATCTAACAGTGAATTTTTCATAATTTTATGAGACAGTCAAATTTTTGAATAAAAATTAAATACCGTTTAAATATATAATGTGTTTTATGACATCATAAGGTCCCAATAGTAGGTTCCGAAAATATTTGTTTTATGATTAAAATAATGTGATTTTGGGTTTGTTTGAATTACTTTTCAAAGCATTAATGGACCCCTCAAGATATATTCAACACCATGCCTTTTTCAATTAATTTCCATGGGAGTGTGACTCACCTCCACATAAGAAACCCTAATATTTTAAGAAGTTCGGACATTGGACTTATAAAATATTTTTTTCCTCTTCCCTTTTACAAAAACCATGGGAAAAACCATGGGATGTTTAGTGTTTTTGATTAATTTAATGTAAGGGAACCCAAACCTAAATAATAAAGAATTCCCTCACCTTTCCTATATAAACCCACATAAGCTCCCACTTCCTCCTCACTCAAAGCCCTATGAGTTCGTCCAACCTATACCCTACTCTCTCTAGAATCCTCCCAAGGTTCCCCGAGCTCCTAAGCAGCTTCACACAAGCCTATCTCTAGCCTTTGGAAGCAAACTTCCAAGTAAGGGTTTTTTCTTCCTTTCTCATTTTTGTCAAATTTTTCTTTAAGTTGTTTTTCCCTTTTAATTTCAATTATAAATGTTCGGGTATGGTTTTTCACCTCCCTCAAACTGTTCTCTTTATGTTTGAATGATGTGAGACACTTTCTCTCTATTTAAATTCCCTCCATGTACACACGTTACTATGCTGAAATTTTGAATGGAACTTCTCCCTCATCTTTTACATTCAGGCAATACTTTTGTATCATGAATCTAAATTACAGTTCAATTGTTGGGACATGTATCTCTATGACCTCCTTACTATATATTACATGAAAATATTATGAGGAATCTCTTTCTATTTTATCAACTATTTATATGAATTCTTATGTCCCACTGTTATGATGCCGAAATCGCACCGATTTTCTAAGCCAATGTCATTGTGTAGTGAATAACATGCCCATTTCTCCATCAAGGGTATTCAACTTTATGCACATTTACATATTGATTGTAAATTTACATGTATGAATTCCGAATTCATTTATAGTGGAATAAATGATTGTGTTTTATGAATCAATGTTTTATGATCCATGTGGCACACTTATGCATGAAATGAAATGTTTAAGAAGGGTGCGTCCTTATAGAGCTCCAATGCATTGGGAAAAGTATAGTATCATGATATGTCTTGTGCAATGAGTGTTGAATCATGATAATTAAAGGTTAACAATGGTTTACACGTGATTTATGTGCAATGATTATTTTCTCATGCTCCATGTGCAATCATCCTTGGATCATGCTAATTCAATGTTAAGTGTCGTTCCCACATTTCCATGTTTTGATTATCATGATTTATCATGCCTTTATGATCATGTTTTCCTTATGCTCTATTGATATGCCTATTGTCTAACATGTATTTTACTCCTCGTGTTATTCCATTTGTACTCCCTTACTGGGCTTTATAGCTCACCCTTTTCATATGCATGTCCTCAGGTTATCCTATGAAATTCTAAGTACGAAGGAATGTAGTGGTCATGTAAAGGAAGTTTTCAATAAAGATGTTGTATTTCATGATTTATGTTTTTTATGTAACGATCCTGTACCCCAAAGGAACTAAACCTATCGATCTTCTTTGTTGTATCATGTGATGTTTTATGTAATAAATCATGTTTAAGTTGTAATAAAAATAAGGGTTGTCATATATGAGAGGAGGGTTTCTAAACCCGGGCCATCCCTATCATTTTCTTATTTCAAGGGTTTCTATAAATTCTCCCCATTGGGAGGGGTGGCCTCCATAGCTAGTAGGCCTCATTTCCTACCACACCTCCTACCTTGTGTCCCTTGATGGACATCTGCACTGCCGCATCCTCTTCTCATGATGACTTGTCCCAATGGTCCCACACCCTGTGTGGTTTTCTCGCATGACTAGCCTCCTCTTATGGATTCTCTAATTCCCAACAACATAGAATCCTATAGATGCTCTTCCATCCATCATCAACCTCTCCTCTATGGCTCATTTGTTAGACCTTCCTGAATGACTCCTCCCGTGTCGACATCTCCTCACACCAGCTCTCCTCATTGACCATTCTCGTGTGACCACTCCTATCGACAAGCCCCTCCAAGTATGCCCATCATTTATGAAAGATCTACATATCTATTTTCACCTCCCACTTCTCCTATGCGACTGATACAGCCTTGACGACCCCTCCCCTCTCTTGTGGACACAATGGACAAATCGTATCTACTCATTTTCCCCTACTTGTGCACATCCCTAAGCAACATCACTAAACTACCCTCCTCTTATGGCAACCCCCACCTCTATACCGAACTTCTTCTGCACTTTATCGATACTTTGACGACTGGGCCGCCTCTATGGATTTCTTGATAGTCTAACTACAGACTTGCCTATTTGGCTTTCATAATGCTCTAATGACCTGTACCACCAGTATGGATTTCCAAGAACTATGTCATCTGCCCCCACCTATTCGGATTTCCCTAATCCTCATTAGCACATCCATTTTAGTGTATTCTTCTATCATCTATCACTGACATGAGTGGGATTAGTGGCCATGTCTCTTTATCATTTATTCATTGTCTTCTTGTTTTGTAATAAAGTTGGGAATGTCCTATTTGATGGGGAGTGTTTGCAATGTATTTTTATTTCATTGTTTTTCTTTATGTGTTCAAGATATTTACACCTAGATTTAGGGGGTGTGTTGGAGATTTCATCCCACATTAGACATGTGGTTTGATGTGTTCATTATTATTCCTTATAAAATAACCCCATGGCATCCCTTAGAGAGGATACTTGGGTTTTTTCTCTTCTCTCTTATACTCAAATAATATAAATGAATGAAAAATCAATCATACCATTTATATCAAATCCATCTCTAAAGAGTACAATGAAGAAAGACTATAAAAAACCAAGTACACAGTGAAATACTGAAAAACCAACAAAACTTAAAGATATCCATAACTCCAATGCTCCAGCCTACTCTATGCTCCACTCCACAAAACTGACCAATTATACCTAAAATCTATTAGAGAAGTGTGATACATTACCATTTCCCATATCCAAATAATCAAAATCTAATAAATCTCTAATGTTCTAATACATAGGTGAGTAATGGAACTTAGTATATTTTCCCCAAATGACTTCCCTACTAGCACAATTGGAATAGAATGTGTTAAAAATTTATATAAAATAGTTTATATAAAACAATTTCTAAAAAAATTATACCATAATATAAACAATTTCCATAATAATATTGTACTCTCGAAACTAACCTAATTTTAAGGAAAACAACAAAACAATATTCTAAAATAGTTACAAAAATTCCATTTTGGAAATACTCATTCTGTGATACATATCCACGCATCCAACCATATATGAAACCTGGACCTCCTTATAATCACGAGTGGTGATTCATCATATTTCTATGACATCATTAGTGAACCATTATGATGGGGGTATTTCACACCCATATCTATCCTACCCTTTTGAGGGGGGTTCTTCATGCCATTATCAATCACAAATCATATTGAACACATGCCACATAGCCATGCCAAACCCATTCCAAACCCAAGCATGCCGAACCCATTTCAATAAAACATCATTTTCATTGAAAAAAATTCTACAAAACCTTTTCCATAAATCAAGTCAATGAACTTATTTTAAAATAATTATTTTAAAATCAAACCCCGAAGCATTTTTCACAACAATTCAAAATTTTCTAAAAAAACTACAAACCATCATTAAATAGTGTTTGTAGGATTATTTTCAAACAAATTTAACAATCAATTATAAGTAAAACAATCAATTGAAATCAATAATTTATATTCTAAATAGAGGATTCAAGAGTTAAATGACATACATCCAAAATCATGGTTATAATGGAAAATGGCCTGAAAACATCCTCAAAACCAGGTTGAAACACTAAAAACCCACCTTAAATGTCTACTCATTCCAATAGTACATCCAAATATAATCATTTTTAGCATAAAATACCTTAGATCTATCTACAACAGATATTGATCTACGAAATCGAAAGAGGGAAAAGTTGATCTACAAAAAATCTTGCAAAACTACAAAGAATGATGACATATATTGAGAATATGGCTTCAATGCAGTAAGAGATGCTTTTGGATTTCCTCGAGATCGATTGGAGAAGCATCTACTACCATTGGGAGGATAAAACCCTTAGTTAAGTCTATTTGGGTGGGGGGGAAGAGGTTATTTACTAACACCAACCTAGATCCATTTTTGTGGATCTAGTTTTAAAATAGTGTTCCAGGATCTACCTTAAAAAGAGTTTATTTCATTTAGGCGGCCTCACATTTTGGAGAAATCGTGTGCCTGCCTGTGGGTCTTTCTCTTTAGCACCTGTCTCATTGTGCATGATTTCCCTATAGGGGTTGCATGATATTCACAAACCCTACACCCTTATAAAATCCCCAAAATCATTCCAATATTCTTCTAAACCGCCAAAAATTATCTAAAAACATCATATACATAAAAATAATAAAGAAAACGTTACTTATATGAAACTTGGGATCCTATAGAGGTATTGTTAGGATGTTAGAGACCCTTACATAGGGGTTCTATATTGGCAGACCCTCACATAGTAAGAGGTGGGGAGATTGCACAGTGTTTTGAGGGACCCCCTATAATGTGGGTCCTTGTGGGAAGACACTAGAGCAGTAGGAGTGGTAGAGGGACCCTACACTGGGAGTCATTATTGGAAGAAACATGTGAAATATGATGGGGAGAGGGTGGAATAGAGTCTGGGTTGTATTTGTATTTGGTGTGGGTTGTAATTACTATGGGAATTAGTGTATTTTTGGAAGGTAGGGGTTTCCAGTGTTTATCTAGGGATATTAATTAGGGTACAGATTTGAAGGGTAGGGATACAGAGATATTGTTTTGGTTTTCAAGATTGGTTGACTCGGTGGACTATACCTTCAATGGTCTGGGTTGTTGCTCCTAGAGCATGGTCTTATCCTCGAGTTCTATCCTTCATCTCATCCTCCACCTCCCCCTCCTTACCCTTCATTATCTACATCTACATCCTTGTTGTGATCATATAATGTAACTATGTTACTATCTCTTCTGTAAATATTGAATTTTGTTGTGCATTTGTTCTTCCATTTCTACCTATGTATTGAATTGTGCTCATTGTTAGGAATGATTCATAACACGCACCTTCCAAAAAGTGTCTCAACAAAACTCATCCAGGATAAGAAGGGTCAATTGTGATGATGCTGAAACTAATTAGTGCTAGAAAGGAATGATTAGTTTACTTAAATACAAATACAAAATCATACATAGATTGCCCAATGTGCCAAACATTCCACATTTCAAAATCAAGAGATAGGTCACTAAGAGAGCATTGTGAATTTTGTGGAATGTAAGGTAATTCTGATCTTTTTGTCTGAACATTAAGATACCCATATAAGGCATTGAGTGTTATAATTATGTTAGTTGTGAGGGTAAACAACATGGTAATTTTGAGGCTTTTCATACAATAATAGTGTTTCTTAAAAAACATCTAAATTTGTATTGGGGAGACCAAGGTGTGATGAAACAACCTTCTACCCTTGGATATTCAAATTTTTCTGAAAGAAAATTTTAAAATAGGTCTATACCTTTTATTTATAACTGATTGGTTCAAGAAATGTAGTAATTCTATTTTATCTATTTAGATTATAGTATTTTGGCAATGAAGAAGCAATTATGCGAAGAAAATGAATCCCGGGAAGATGTCACTCCCATGGATTTCTCCTAACCCTCTATGCTGCCTGAAAGTACTCTAGAAAATACCATCAGTACCCCCTCCCAACGATACCCCTCCCCCATTTTTCAATCTTACCAATTCCCCATCCACTATATTATGAAATTACAATAATTCTCCAAGCAACTAACAATTGAACCCCCCATCCTACTATCTGGGACATCAGTAAACCAAACTGCCCTTACAGCTTGTCTCCTGCCTTCCGCACTCAACACTAACATATCTAAATTACAATCCTTCCCCTGGTAGGTTATTATACCATTAACAAACATAGGTTCATATCAATTCTACCACCTTAAAAATCACCATGTAATCGATGTAATTTGACTGATGGCTTTAGTGTTGGCCTTGGTAGACTATCAACTTGTCCAATAGTACTGTATATCCATGAGCATTACTTTCAATCAAGCAGCGAGGTTATATAGTTGAAACCACCAACCTTTGTTGCCCACATATCAGAATCCCTTACATACTCAACCTCCTTCCTATGTGGTGATTATAGATTCCCAATGATGAAGGCTACTTCAACCAAGTGTATTAAACCCCATATTCGCCGAAACAAGTTGTTGTCCATGCTTCTTGGAAATGGTGCTTTATGGAATTTATGTTCTTTTCTAGACTTCTCATTAATTTATATTTATGTAGTCCCACACGGTTTGAGTATTACATTTATATTTGGTAATACTTCCCATAATTGGGCCCTATTAAGTTCAGGAATCTCATAGCCTCCCACAACTACAATATCTTCCTCAGTATGCTTAACTCATTCTATCAGCTTTGCAATAGTGTGAAATCCTAATTTGTTCTCAGCAATCCTTAACTATTTTGAATTTTTCTAGTGTACTAGTCATCTTTTTTATGCTTCTGTTATTATTGTACCTCCCTGGAACTATGGGGTGATCTCCACATGTTTCTTCTTTGGACTGAAAATATCATATACAAATGTTAGGGGATCAGAAGGTTGAGCTAGAATATGGAGTTGTGCAGCAATCTACTTTTGGAACATGTACTTTGTTAGCTACCATGGCATGTGGATGGTGCATCAAATTCTCCCACCATGGTAGGTGGAAATCATGGGAGAAGTCCATGGTTGGTGGGGGATTGGTGTAGAATTGTTGGGGGAGTTGTGTAAAACATGACACCCCAACCATAGTCATTTAAGGATTCCTTGGGGTGCTTTCGTTCTGCAGATTAGAGAGCCAAGAGATCTCTAACATTCAAGAGATTTGGGATATCACCATGTGTGAGAGTAGAGGTGTGGTGAGGTAGTTTTGTAAATGCTTTGTTCTTGGGGAAAGAAAAGTTGTTTTCTTCCCCTTTTATTCTCTTAGAGTACAGTGAACCACAAAAAGTGGTATAAAATTCTATTCTGGTTAAATGCTGATGGGTAGTGGAAATTTTCCAGTGATTGGAAAATTCATGTTGCCCAGAATCATGTTTTGAAGGCATATTCTGAAATATTGTGTCAAGATGATTCCAATAGCGTAAACGACATCGAAAATATAGATAAAATGAGATTTTGTGGTCGAGTCAATGATTGGTCAATATTCAGGTGCTACAGTACACCTTTCCAGAGAAGAAGGTACTGTTCCAGAGCAGGCAACCTTTCCAGTGAGATTCTAACAACTGCTCTAGCATTCCATGTCATCACCACGTCATCGGATAATCTCAACCGTTGATACTATTTCAATCATAACTTGATAAACATGTATCCGATTTTGACGATCCAGTAGTTGATTCCACCATTTTCGACCGTTTCGAACTCAACGGTGAGCTCTATTTTTCCATATTCTACAATAATTGTTTCATAATTTAAATTACATGGAGGAATCATCCATGAGAGGTGGTCGAGGGGCCGGAAATAGATTCCAAATATAGAATAGATCTATAAATGTAGGAATACCATCATAAAAATTCTATCATTGCGGCATGATGGGTCATATGAAGAATAAATAGCTACGGTTGATATATTAAATGGTTTAAAGTAGTAACCAACAATGAATATATGGCATTGTGCATGAGAAAGTCTTTAGAAAAATCATGCTATGCTCTATAGATGAAGAAAATATGTGCTTTCATACATTAGGCCAAGTCACAGAATGGGTGGTTGATACTGCAGCACTATACCACGTCACACTACATTGTGATTATTTCTTGACTTATCGAGCTGGTGACTTTGGTGTTGTAAAGATGGGGAATACCAATTCGGAAGAGATTTTTGGCATGGGTGATATCAATTTCATGACTAATGATTGATACACAATCAACCTAAAAGATGTTCCACATGTTCATATTATTTGACTCGACCTGTTGTTAGGTTTAGTCATTGATCGACAAGGTTTTGACAACAAATTCAACAATGGAGAATGGAATATGGAAAAATGATCCATTATTATCCCTCTAGGATACATATGTGGTACATTGTACAAAACTCATCTGAAGATATGTGCAGACAGCCTCAACACGATGGAAGGAGAAATGTCATACAATATGTGGTATAGAAGACTCAGCCACATGAGTAAAAAAGGGTTATCTACCCTAACGATGAAAAAGTACATCAATATTGACAAGGATGCATAACTTGATCCTCGTAAATAATTTTTTTATGGGAAATATCATCGTGTATTTGTCAATACTGCATCATCGCGAAGATTAGAGTTGTTGGATCTAGTGCACTATGATGTATGTGGACCCATGGAGGTTGATTCACATGGAGGTAAAAAATATTTAATATCCTATATTTATGATGCATCTCATAGGGTTTGGGTTTTCTTATTGTCGATGAAGGACCAAGTACTGGACTACCTGAAGATGTTCCATGCCTTGGTGAAGCATGAAACAGGAAAAAATCTGAAGTGTCTTCATTCAAAAAATGGAGGAGAGTACACATCCAATGAAATTGATTCCTACTATAGGAGTCAGGAAATTAAACATGAGAGGACGATCCCTCACACCCCACAACACAATGGAATTACATAAAGGATGAATAAAATGATCATAGAGAAGGTCAACAACATGATGGGTTTGTCTAGGTTCCCTAAGCCATTTTGGGGAGAAGATATTCATGTTGCATGTTTCCTCATCAACAGATCACCCATAGTCCTGCTGAATTTTGAGGTTCCATAGAAAATATATCTGGTAAACATCTATCTTACTATCATTTAATAGTATTTGTATGTTTAGAATTTGCACATGTATCAAAGGAGATCAAGAAGAATCATGGTGCGAGATCTGCTCCATGCATCTTCATCCGCAATGAAGATGAGGATTTCATATACAAGCTTTGGGACCTGAAGTAGAAGAAGGTGATCAGAAGTAGAGATGTTGTGATCCGTGAGAACCATATAATCGTGAACATTCCAATTACTAGAATGTCTCTAACAGAAAGTGATGAGGACTCATTTCTTGATCCAACACCTATACCATCACCACATGTCATTGAAGAGGAGGAGGTGAAAGAAGACTCATTTTAAATGGAATAAGAGGAAATGGAGGAGGATATTGAGTAGGTTAGACTCAGTCCTCTCTATAAGAAGTTGTAGAACCATCACAGGATCTTAATGAAGTTGTACCTCCCAAACCTAACATTTCAAAGGTTAAAAGATCTTCACAAGGAAGGATTCCATCAAATAAATATTCATATTCAATTTAACTATTGTTTACTGATGAGGGAAAGCTAGAAGAGTATCCTGAAGCATATCGACATTCACTATCGTTGGATATGCGAAGTTGTAGATCAGCAGATGGTGCGACATGTGAAGATCCACATAAAAGAGAACCCAAAAGATAGGTTGACAATGGTGGTTGCTTAGGAGAAGAAGAACCTTTGCAGTTTCTCCAGTATATTGTAGCTGGAGGGGGTGAATTGATGGAACCTATACTTTTCTATCTACTTTGGTAGGTGGATGGTGCATTATCTCCACCCACCCATATAGGTGGACTCTATGGGAGAAGTCCATATTGAGTGGGGATTGGTGGAGAATTATTGGGGGAGATGTGGAAAACATGACAACCCCACTATAGTAATTTAAGGAGGCCTTGGGGTTCTTCTTTCATGTAGAATAGAGATCCAAGGGAGAAATACCTTTCAAGATAGTCGGGAGAGCTCCATGTGTGAGAGTAGACGTGTAGTGAGGGATTTTTGCAAATTCTTTGTTCTTGGTGAAATAAAAGTTGGTTCCTCCCTCAATTATTCTCTCTTAGTGGTCAGCGAACCACAATATCATCAATGTTTACTAACACTATTACAGACTGGATAGAGACACCATCAAGATAGTGCATTCTGTCCATTGTTTCTGCTATGCAAAATGCATCTCGGGCCTCTGTGTGTGTACCTGGTCGGAGTGTATCTTTTCTTGTGGCTTCATCACTTCTGGCGGTTCTTTGATTAAATTCATTTCCTATTCAAGTTGATTCTGCATCTCAAATGAAATCATTCTCTCCATATTCTTCCTTCACTGAAACACATTTTGGATCTCACAGTACTACATCCTCATCATCGTACTCTTCTCTAGTACCACTGTATTCACATGCTTCACCTGCTTGAGACCAGCGCACATTGATTTTGACAAATCCACTATCATCTCCATCCAAAAAATATATATGAAGTTCAAGAATGATCATGAACATTCAAAAACATCAATGATTTAATTTTCACTCTATTGTTGTGTTTCCTTTGGTTTTTTTTACTCTACTACTCTAGTTGTGTCCATTCTAAAAACACTGAAGCTATTAGGATGTCTCTTCTTCCAGTTGTGAGTAAGTCTTCTTCAAAATTTCCAATCAATGATCAATTGTGTCTTACAATGCAAGTGGCCTTCAATGGTTTCTATTTTTTATCTTATACTATTAGGATTCCTCTGCATCATGAGTTCTGTCACAACTCACCCAAAATAATTATTGATAGTGATATTATACAATGAGATAGAGGCAGTTAAGGGGTATTTTAATCTTTGTAAGGAGCTAGTTTATTTGGAGAATTGGATTCTGTTATAGGGAGATATTGTTGTTAGAGATGGGCCATGTGGTGGTGGGGGATTTTTTATAAATAAAAATTAATGTTGGAGAAAATTGGTATACATGAATATATAAATCGGCCTTATGAATGGGATTCGACCATCTGGCATAGAAATCAGCTGAAAGGATTGGGCGGGATTTTATCCCGAACAATCTTCTTCTTCCTCTCTATTTTCATGTGGTTCATTTACTCAAATATAATTTCTTAGTCCTATTTTATATCAATTTTTCTGAAATTTTTTAATCCATCCTCTCCCTCAAACGTGCAATGTGTGGTTTTTCACCCTACCTCTTTCTCACTTATTATCTTCTCCATCTTATCCCTCAAATGTGTGATGTGCGGTGTTTCACCCTACCGCTGGCTTGCATCAATTGTTCTCCATTAATCTCCTTGCACGGAATATGACCATTTGTTCTGCCAACATGCCTTCAACCATTTGCACCCAACAATGTGAACCAAACACACAACTTGGCTACACATGATGGAAATTATCTTGGTTGTTTCTGCCTTTTACAATATCTCATGTTTCGATATAACGAGCTCGACCGACACTATCGGCAGAGCACTGCTATTGTGTCTGGCTCTTTCCTCTGTAAGAATCCCCTGCTCTTGCCACTTCTCTGGAATTTCATTCAACTCAACTAGGCACATACTACTTCTCACAATTAAAAAAGGAAAAAGGTAGAAAAAAGAGGTCCAAAGACTCTGAATTTTACTGGATGAAAAAAACAAACAAAAACCAAACGTGCCTATATTTTTTTCTTTTAGCCTCTCTATCCACGCACAGTGCAGAACACTTGTTTAATATCAAACTATAGAAGTTTTTTTAAACCCCACTACCAATGTATACTGAGATGATGGTGACTCGGAATCAAAATCATCAGGATGACATCGACCAGCGACTGGGATTCCGGAAAACTCTTGTCTCCAACCTGACATTGGGAGTAGATACTAACAATACAGACTAGGGAGCAAGAGCGCGTGGAGATATTTTAATGTCATATGGAACAAGTTAAATTATACTCTTACATTAATGGGATTGTGTGCCATTTAGAGAAGGTGCCACAGCTAGTAGTCAAAACTCTACCATCTTACATTGCTCCTTCATCATCACACACAGTAGAAATGGGAATCTTCAGTAATCTCGGGGAGGACACTAGCCTTCTGGCATGCCCCATCAATATGGGTACCTATCAGCACCCAACTGCGAAATGGTTATAAATATCAGTTTTCAGCTATAGGGACCCCAGGGTTGGATCACGCATGCTGAACATTACTTTCGCATCAATCAGATTCTCGATGATGTTATGGTACTCCTTGTGTGGATTAGCATAGAAGATTTTTTGGTCCATTGTTTCATCCTAGTGTAGGACGTTTGTCTATGAAAGTTGCGGATATCATTCAAGGAGAAGATCATGGAACGATTTAGTGGGTTAGAGAAGAAAACTTCTTATGAGTAACTAGCCTTATTTCATTAGATAAGGTTGAATTAAGAATATATTGTGCAATTAGAACATCTAGTGTCTTTACTTCCTCTCCAGCCTAAGACACAATATGAGTATTTCATGCATGGAATCCAAGAAGATATTCATAGTTGGATTCACATCCTCAATATTGAGACTCGACTGCAAGTAATGCACTCTACATGAAATGTGGAGCATGATTTCACAGGCAGTGTGGGAACCCAAAACCGCGATGGTTGGTCATCGAAAGCTCGTCAGGTGTGCAGTGCTGAACTTTGGTGGCCACCAAACCATTCATAGATTCAGTTTCCGACTGGGACACCTCCCCCCAACTGCTTAGATGAGGGGATGGTGTTGGTATATGAGTTCTTTGGGAGATTCAAAATAAAACACCTCCTAGTGAGCATGAAATTCAACACATAACAAACCAAGAATGAGATGACCGCCAGACCAAAGGTCTGTGTTTCAAGTGTGGGAAACCCTTTAGCCTCATGGATCACTTTGACAATCCCAAACTGTGGGTGGTACTATTGGTTGAAGATGAAGAAGAAACTGATAATGATATTTTTCTTCTTTGAGGACATGTCTATTTGGGGGTTGATGAATGATAGGATTTTATGAGTTGGAGGCAGTTTAGAGGTATTTTTGACTTTGTCAAGGGCTAGTTTGTTGCGGGATTTGGAGTCTTCCATGGGGGGTATTGTTGTTAGTGAGGGGCGATGTGGTGGTGGGGGATCCCTTATAAATTAGAATTCATGAAGGAGATAAGGTTAATACTGGAATATCTAAATATGCCTTGTTCTTGGAATTCAGCCATTTGGCTTGGAAATCAACCAACAAGCTTGGGTGGGATTTTATCCTGCAGTGTCTTCTTCCTCCATCAAACTATTTCTTGTTGATTTATTTACTTGAATACAAAATGTTACTTCTATGTTCCATCATATATGAACTGTGTGTCATACACCGATTTTCCCCTTCTTGGAGTCATCCAACACATCATCGATCTCCAAATGGATCAATAACCTCTCTCTTCAGGTTTCTTTCTAAAAAACCTCTCAATGAAAACACCAATTGAAGAAATTTATAAAATAATATGAGATGGAGTTGAATCCCTGGAAGACGCTTCTCACAATTCATGACCTAAACCACTGAGCTACCAGGTAGCGCTCTAGGAAATACCCTCATACCCCTCCTAGTAGAACCCCTCCCCTATTTACTAATACCAACATTTCCCCAACCAATATATTTTTCAATTACATGATTTACCAAAAAAACTTACAACCCAACACCCCAACCTACTCCACAACATATCAGCAAAGAAAACCAACCCTTCAACAACCTTACATCTTGGCTTCCCCCATTTCACACTCAAAAACCACATGCTTAGATTAGAATCCTGCCTTGGCTGTTTATTATACCCTTTCGAACTGTAGGTTCATATCACTGACACTGAATTGGAAGAGTTGGTTTAATTTTTCATCATTGTGGAGGATTATCAGCAATCAAACATTCTTTCTAGGTCAAATGTCTAATAGTTTTTGTTTGCGATACAATGGTTAGATTCCTATTACAAGTTAGGTCAATCCAATATTAGATATCATGTGTATAATAACTTGGAGTGGCTTTGATACTCATTAAATTTTCAGGGGACAACCTAAGATTTTGCATTGCAAAATTGATAATCATTTGAATTGTTTATAAAAACTAATAATTTAATTATTTAATATCTTATTATTTTGTTGATAAAAATGCTTTGGGGATTATGAAAATGTCTAGTGAAAACTTGATTTTTATAATTTTTTGTGAAAACATAATTTGGGAATTGGTATTGAAATTGCATCTTTTTGGAATTTAGAGTTTTCTTTTAATATGAATTTTGAAAATGATTAAATGATATTAATTGGTCTAAACGTGTTTATATCAGAAGTATATTTTTTTAATGAGATTAATTGGTTTTTAAATTCAATGTGGTTGTTGAAAATGGATACAATTATCTTCACATTGGTCTTATTATGGGATTTCTAATTGGGCTGGATGCCTTGTTTGTAGAGGAATACATGTTGGGATGGGCTATAATATTTTAGCCATATGAATTTCTCCATGGGATGGCTGGTGGTCAGATATGAAGTAGGGGACATGTATTTCCAATTATGTAAAACAAGAAGTTTATTTAGGAATCATTTATATTTGTTACATATCAGTTTGATCTGTCTCAATCCATTTGGGCTCTTATTCATCTGGAGCTGAGTCCATTGAACAATAGAGTAAGAATTTTGAGGGTTGTTCTTTGATAGTACCTTATTAATTATTGATGTAATATATAAAAGGTGAGGACAATAACTTGGAATCTGAGAGATGCATATGATACTTCTTCATGCAACTGAATCACAGAATAGGGAAGATTCTCTTGTTTTCCTTATTATCCTTTCATGGACACATGTACCCTATACTCTGACAAGATTTAATTATCTCACTAGCTATGTTCGATAAATCTAGTTAATTATTTTCTATTAATACATTCTATTATCATGATTCTTAATTGGTTCTTCTTTACTATTTTTTCAGATTATTGAATTGGATACTGTTGAATCTCGACATTGATAATTGTATCTAATTTTGAAGGAATTATACTTTTTAATTGAATAATTATCTATGAAGTTCATTCAGTTTTGTTTGATATAATATGTAAAATTATATTTTAGATCAATGAACCTATTTAACCACATGATGTTGTTTTATCATGATATATGTTATTACATTATCATCATAATTTTTTTGGGTTGAATCAATTATAGATTTCCCTTTTATCAATCTTCAATACTCGCACTTGTGTTCGCCTGAATTCTCTAGAATTCATGCCTTTTATTCTTTGATTTCACTGCACCATTTAGTGTGTTAATTTATCTTCCTTATTATATTTTAAAAACATAGTGTGGAGTATTACAATGAAATAAATGCTTCTACAGTTTTTTTAGGACAACCAACACATTTAATAAAACACTGTTCACTTCTCTTAGTCTTTTAAAGATGAAATTGTTAAAATGCATTGAAAAAAAATTAGTGTAATTTTCACATATATAAATTATTATAAAGTTATTTTTAATTTAATTTATATTATTTTTTTTGGGGTAACCCATGCATTTTTTGAGAAATTGGTGTGTTTTCAGGATTTGGGCCAAACTGTGAGGCCAATTCCTGATTTAAAAATTAATTTTGTTTCCATTATAAATAATTCATTTCTAATCTTTTTTTAACCATTCAAATTTCTAGTTGGCCTCACTAGACATAATAATACAACCACCTTAATTTGGAACAATTAGAAATCCTTAATAATGTTTTATTTCAATATTTTTAAGGGATTTGGCCTGCCCGAAGGCCCATTTCTTACATTAAAAATAATTTTTAAATTATTTAGTATCTCCTTCATATTATATTTTTTTGATGATTCCACATCCCTTGTGAATCCAATATCCCTAGGATCACCCCCAGTATCAGTTTTTCATTTTTGGAGCTCATTTGAACCTGATGAAGAGAGATTATTCTCTCAATTTATCAAATCCCCACATTTGAATAGGTAAATTATTTCTTTCATATATCCTTAAATATTTACACTTTTCCCCCCATTTCAGTCCCCACATGTTGTAATCCTCATCAGTATATCCTCACTACCATGTTTTGTTGGTTTCAGATTCATCATTTATTTAATTTAGGGTAATTACTCAAGAATTTTCAATGTAAGTGTTCCTCCCTTCAACTTATTCCATTTCCTTAGGGTATAATCCTTCTTTATTGAAGTTCCAATGTGACCAGAACATAGGATTAGTACCTAGGGTTTAACCATTAGTCTTTTTGTTGAAAATTTGTTGTCTAGGGCTGGATTTATATTCCTTGTGGTGTGGTGGTGGTGCGGTTGATATTTCTAACCACGTTTTGAGGTATTCGGTAATTTTGGTAGGTGATTCTGTGGGAAACCATTTAATGATGAGTTAGATTTATTGATTAAATAATATTTCATTTTTCTTATATGCTGCGAAATTAATGAAATCCATTTTTGGTAGCAATAGTAAAGCATTTGGAATTACAGTTTCATTTTTTTGAAATGTGTATTTTTCACATGTATTTTATGTGTTATATTTTGTAGTAGTTTTGTAAAATGTTGATGTGATTTTTTAGTTTTTGAAAGGGGCTTACAATTTTGGTCGGGTAATGATATAGTGTCATGTGGGCCTAAAAAGTGGTGTCTCTGAATGGGTTTTATGTTTGTAACCTTGTTATACTCCATGAATGTTTTTTTGGATTTGTGTGTTCTCATGGGTATCTTATGTGATATTGTTCAAGGTGATTATATATCATTTTAAATTGATTTATTATATGTTTATCTGGCTGAAAATTTTGTTTTGGTACGGTCTTGGTGTGATTTTTCCTTTAAAAGAGGTTTTTGAAATGGGTTTTATGTGCAAAGCTTGGGTATACTCCTGATAATTGTTTTATGTATGTTTTTAATGGTTTATTGAGTTCTGTAAGAAGTAAAAATATATCAGCAAACTATTATGGTAGGAATATATTTTACAAATTTCCATTTCATTTTTGAAACGGTTGTTATGTGATATGTATAAACTTGGAAATATTTTATTAAATTTTTTGAAGGGGATATTGAGGTGTGAAAGAGATGCGAATGTGATGTGGACTATTTTGTGTGATTGTGATGTTAAAAATTGAATTTTTTATTATGAAAGTACTTTTATGTTTATGTATGTGTGCTGTTATATGAGTTGCAGTATTTTATAAATGTTTTTTAATATTTTTTAATGGTTTTGTGGAAGTGTTGAAGAAATGTGAAATGAGTTGTGGGCTATTTGGGTGTGAGTCAGATTTCAAAATCATTTTTAATAAAAAATGGAATTTTGTGACTTTTGTGGTATACATAGGGGATTATTGGTGAATTTGTGAGGGGGAAATAATCTGTTCAATTTTAATGTGTATTTATGGACTTGTTGAATTTGTTTGAGCACAAGGGAAAAACATGGGTATCTAGGTGGGTGCACGAGTACTAGTATGCTAGTGAATCTGTGGGGTTTAGTCCAGTTTCACATAGGAAGATTAACAGTTACACCTCTAAATAAACGATGATGATGATGATTGGGGACCACTAGATTATAGGTTTGTTCCCTACTAGTGTCTTGTGAATGGGAATGAATATTTGTGATGGTGACTCCTTCCAAGATACGAGGTACTAGGTACCCAAAACTAGCCAGTTCCTAGGGGTAATTTTTTAATGTTGGTGCTCATTAGTTACTTTATACTTACCTTAGACATATGGTACATTTGGAAAGAAAATTCAGAACATTTGGTGTTTATTTTAAAATTTGTAACATTTTAAAATATCTAACTTGAGAACTATTTTTATTCAAAGTTGAATATTTTAGAAATTGTAACTAGATTTTCATGTTTTTGTAAACATCCATGGTTTTTATCTTAAAATGTTTATCACATGGAATCTCTTAGTGGTGGTATCCTAATAATTTTTGGCTCACAACCTACTTACAACATTTTTTTTAATTATACTTTCTTATTTTGTCTCACAGGATTGGGTACAAGATTAATGTCATTGTATTGGATTTTCAATGGTCCATCGTGATGCAGTGTTGTAGAGATGGCTTGACGGGGGTACCTCTTTCTATGTGGATGTACTTGGCCTATATTTTCATGGTTTTATACCATATTAACAGTCTTTATAAATTGTTTTAAATTGTGTAATTTAGTTTTAATGTTAGTAAAAGATGTTTTGGTTTGAAAAATCCAGTTTTGGTTTCTTGGTTTCGTTTTTCATTTTATGTTTACAAATTAAGGTAAATAGTGTCCAAACATCATTTTATGAAACCTAGGAACCTATGCTAGCAAGTGGGGATTGGGAACGCCCTTCGGGTCTTGCCAAATACTAGGTCGGGTGCCGATTTTGAAGGCGTCCAAATTTCGTTCATGAAGAAATGGTATCAGGGGTGGTTCATATTAAATCTTAGGGTCATGTTATTTGGGGAGAATTTTGGATTGTATAGAGTTATGATTATTGGGACTTGACATTCTAGTTATGAGTTGTGTTCCTGGACAACACACCTCATGATGGGATTTGAGTCGCTAAGGGATGTCAAGATTCAACTGAGTCTTTTGGTTTTCTTGGTTTGACGATGATAATGGGGAAATGAAAAAGAGAGTTGGGATAGTGGTCTCAGTGAGCTCATAGGGACTAACAAGCCATGTTGAGCTGAGGATATTTCCCTTAAACACTCTCTAGTATGGTGAAGGAATTGTTATATGGCTACCAACCATATGTCCATGTCACCAACCGATGCTAGTCCCCCCACGCATTGTCTTGTGTCCTTTTGTTTTGAAATCCGAGAAGTTCAGTTTTATAGAGTAAATTCGTGGGTTTAATAAGCATATGGTTTTTTTGTGAAATGATTTTCACATAAAGATGGAAGGTCGGATTTGTGAAATTATAGAACTAAAATTTCCAATTTTTTTTTAATTGGGATAATGGTGTGTTTACACATCTTTTGAAACCAGGAAGTCTATTAAAGTTGGATTTGAAAAATGTTTTTCCAATAGGGTTTTCTAATCTGTTGAAAGGTGTAATAATGGGTATGAGTTTTTTTGATACAACTGTAAATAACATGAAAGTGAACTCATATCTAAATGTTTATGTGTTTATGAAAAGTTATTTTTATGTTGTAAACTGGATTTTTGATCTCGTTGTTAACGGTCATGAGAAAAAGGATGTATCGGTTGGCTGTTTTGGGTTTGAGAAGTGGAAATAATTTTAATTTTAAAATTTTGTATTTCCATGAGAAACCACATGCATGAGGTTGTATAGAATGATGGATGGATAAGGACATGACTGGATGAGTTCCATAATAGATATGAGTAGGGTGCCTATTGTGGCACAAAAACATGCATGTGTGAGGACCATGGGGTAGCATTGGTGGATATGCTAACCGCTGAACCATTTTTTATCAAATAAATGTTTTTAAATGGAAACATTATATATTTATTAATGGTTTAGGATGATTTTTATTATGTTTTTTTTAAATTTTGATGTTGTAGGATTTTTTTAGTCCAAGAACCCCTCCAGTCTAAACAGTGTATTGAGTTGGTGTTCGGTCAGTATGCTGGGTTGAAAGGTTGGTTAGTGCTACCTTCTGAGAAATGTTTCGGGCTTCCTTTATGTTAGTTACCTTCATGTTATTGGATATGATTGTGTCACATTTTTACCAATGGAACATATTGGTTGGGTCCTTTGGTTCTCTCATTGGATAAGGTATTCCCCTATTTAGGGTTAGTGCACACCCAATGTAATACAAAGACTGTTTCACCGATGGGAAAACTTCTTGTTGATAAACATAAGGATCATGTATTGATAATTTTTGATTGATTATACACCCATTCCTTTCATTGATTTGGGGATCCTCTTCTATATGGAGATTTAACATGGATGGTTGAAGGATACATTAGTTTTTTTAGTTTCATGATTCATCGAAGTGGAAGTGGTATAGGGTTTTTATTGTGGATGACTGTCTAGATGAAATCTAAGAGGGCCTCTATGTCCTTAATAGTATCATTGAAGTATGAGTTCTTGTTAAATGACATGTTTGGTAAATCTGGTCATGAGAGGCCATTGTGGCCACATTCTGGGATTTTGTGTTGTTTAGGGACTTGGCATAAGGTCCCTTTCAATGTATCGTCTCTATTAATTATAATAGTCATGTCCAGTGACACCTTTTGATGTCATGTGCTCATTTTAATGTAATGGTGAAGGTCGTAAAATCCTCTAAGGGTCTCTATTATGTTTTTTGTATATCTCCCTTAGGAAAAAAATTACAATCCTCTATCTTAGAGGACGATTTTTTATATGTGTCCTCCCCTTCTGTTGTTTCTCACCCGAAGAAACAAGGTGTGATGTGTGTTCATATTCTAATCCTTTATATCAGTAAAATGTTAGGTTTTGGTAAAGTGAGTTCTCCAGTATGATATCTCTTGTTGAACCCATTTGGGTATGCGGTGTAGTTGTTTTTGGCAATGAAAGATGAAGTTCCATATAGGGGTTTCCAAATCCTAACTAGGAGGTTGAAGATGCTTCAATCTTTTGAACTATAGCCATAGGTCCCAGAGAGAAGTTGGTGTGTAGTCATGGGAAATCCCATAGTATTTAAATCAATTGTATAAGTAATACCTTCAATATTAACTATGGGAAGAGCTTAAACCACCAGGGTTGTCATCTTTAATATGTTATTCTCGTTTGGCTGAAAGAGATGGATGGTCGTATGCCCATGTTATCGCCCAATGTCATTTCATTCTTCCTTGGTAGCCATTGTGTTTTTGGAGAAAGGTTTAAAATTATTCTAGATGGTTTGAGTGAGAGGTTTTCACAGGGTGAATTTTAACTCTGCCCCAAAAAACCATGAAGATATAAGGATCCATATGGTTAATAGAAAATTTCCCAAACTATGCATACTAACCTTGTGGTCATCCCTGCTCTTTGAGTTTTGGGGTCTTTCTGTGTCGGCCATGCTGGTCAGTTATGATGGTTGGTTCTTATAGTGTGGAGAAACACCATGGGTCTCATGTATATTCTTTTGGAAATGTCTAATTGAATTTGAAAACCTGTACCAAAGAGTCCGTTCGGGCCTCCTCATGTTAGTTTCCCGATTCTATCTCAGAATAAAAAATTAGTTTTCCATTATAGTGGGGAGCCCATTTTTTGTATCCCCATACCAGTAACTCAGTTTGCTCCTGGGACATGGATTAGAAGTGGGCCTTCACTTTCAAAGATATCTAATTACATACATATTACATGGGTAAACATTATTATTGGAGAGTGACCAACTATTTTGTTATATAAATATAGGTGTAACTTTGTTTGATGATGTTGTTTGTTTGGGTAAATTTCAAGAGCCTTGTTTATATTGTGTTTGAGTAGTTTTGTTTGGGATAAAGCTTGAATGTAATTTATTGATTCTGGAAAGTGGATTATGTTTTGGTTGGGAAGTATTCTTCCATAATTTATCTCTGGAGGTGTTTTGGAATTTGGGGGAGAAACGTGGCAAGGGAGTATCTCTTGGTTTCTCAGTTGGGTTTGTTTATTTCTTCAGCCTTGCTGTGACATTATGGGGCAGAATGTTTTCATGGGGGTGAAAATTTCCACATACATAACATATTTTAATGTTCTTTTTAATTTGATTTCCACTATTGCTTTGTTTTGGTGGTTTCCCATGCATTTTTTGAGAAATGGGTGAGTTGTCATGATTTGGCTGAAACTGGGAGCCCAATACCAGATTTAAAAATTACTTTTTTCCATTTATAAATCATTTATTTTTCATATTATTTTATCAATTAAAATTCCTAATTGGGCTCCCCAGACCTAATAACACCACCACAATAATATGGACCATTTTGAAATCCTTAATCATGCTGTATTTCTATTTTTATTTAAGGGATTGGGCCTTCCCGAAGGCTCATTTCCTGAATTAAAAATAATTATTAATTATTTAATATCTCCTTCAAGTTATATTTTTTTTTTCTTGATTCCAACTCCCTTGGGAATCAGATATCTCTAGGATCACCCTCATTACCATTTTTACATTTTTGGATCTGATTTGAATCCTGAAAGTGGCCGATTATTCTCTGAATTTATCAAATCCCCCAGAAGATGTAAATTCATTAATTCATATATCCTTAAATATTTACTATTATCCCCCCATTTTAATCTAGAAATTATACCCTCCCCATCATTTGAGCCTCACTATCAGGTTTTATTGCATTGCGATTCAAAATTAGGTTAATTTGGGGTAATTGCTTCCTGATTTTTCAAGGTAAGTGTTCCTACCTTCCACGTCATCCATTTCCTTAGAATTTCATCTCACATTAATGATGGTCCATAGTGTACAGAACCTAGGGTAAGTACTTAGGTTTTAAACATGAGTATTTGTTTTGAATTTTTTTGTCTAGGTTGGGATTTATCATCCTTGTGGTTCCAGGGTGGTGAGATTGATATTTTGCACCATGTTTTGAGGGATTAAACAATTTAGGTAGGTGATTTTGTGGGTAACCATGTAATGATGAGTTATAATTCTTGATTAAATAATTTTTCATGTTCCTTATATGCTGTGAATTTTGGGATAACCCTTTGGAAGAAATATTAAAGCATTTGGTACTAAATTTACATTTTTGTTTGAAGTGGGTATTTATCAAATCTATTTCATGTGTTATCTCTTGTGTTAGTTTGGTAAAATGGGGAATTGACTTATTATTTGTTGAATGTGGCAGCCATTTTGGGTTGGGTAAAGATTTAGTGTCATGTGGGTCTGAAAAGGAGGTATTTCAATGGGTTTTATTTCTGTAACCATGTTATACTACTTGAATAGGTTTTATGGATTTGTGTGTTCTCATGGGTATCTTATATGATATTGTTCAAGGTGATTATATAAAATTTTAATTTGGATTATTACATGTTGATTTGGCCACCGATACTTATTTGGTAGGGGCCTGGTGGGATTGTTTCTTAAAAAGCTGTTTTTGAAATGGGCTTTATGTGCAAAGCTTGGGTATACTCCTTATAATTGTTTAATGAAAGTTTTGAATGACTTGTTGAGTTGTGTAAGAGGAGAACTATATCATCAAATTTTTTTGGTAATATTATATTTCTAAAGGGTATATTTCATTTGTGAAATGACTGTTATGTGATATGTATCATCTTGGAAATATTTTATTAATTTTTTTGAAGGAGATATTTAGGTGTGAAAGAGATGTGAATGTGAAGTGGACTGTTTTGTGTGAGTGTGATGTGAAAAATTTAATTTCTGATTATTAAAGGATTGTTATGTTCCATTTTTGTGGGCTGTTATATGAGATTCAATATGTTATAATTGGTTTATAAAATTGTTTAATGGTTTTGTATAAGTGTTGAAGAAATGTGAAATGTGTTTTAGGCTATTTTGGTTTCGGTTGGATTTCAAAATCTTTTTGAATGAAAAATGGACTTTTCTGACTTGTTTGGTATACATATAAGATTTTTGGGTAATTAGAAATGTGGAAATAATATTTTCATGTTAAATGTGTATTTCATGATTTTTTGAACTTGTTTGAGCATAAGGGGAAAACCTAGATATCTTGGTGGGTGGACGAGTACTAGTATGCTAGTGATTCTGTGGGGTTTGGAATCAGTTTGACGTAGCATGATTGACACATACAATTATAACGAAAATATGATGATGATGATTGGGGACCAATAGGTTATGGGTTTGTTCCCTGATAGTGTCTCGCGTATGAGAATTGTTATTTGTGAAGGTTACTCTCACTGAGATACGAGGTACCTGGGACCCAAAACTCATTAGTTCCTAGGGGTTAATTCCTATTGCTTATGCTCATTAGTTACATTATAATTACCATCGGCCTACGGTAAATTTGTCTAGAAAATTTAGTAGCTTTGGTGTTTATTTTAAAAGTGTTAACCCTTTAAAATTTCCCACTTGAAAACTGTTTTTATTCAATGACGCATCTTTTTGATATTGTAACTAGCTTTTCATGTTTCTAAAAACATGCATGCATTTTGTCTTTAAATGTTAATCAACTAGAATATATTAGTGGTGGTATCATACTGGGCTTTGGATCACACGCTACTTACACGATTGGGTGTATGTAGACATTCTTATTTTGGGTTACAGGTTTGGGTACATGTTTAATTTCATTGGTACAGTTTTTTAGCGGTCCATTGTGATGAAGTATTGTAGAGAAGGATTGAGGTAGGTTCCTCTTTCCATGTGGATGTTCTTGGGCTGTATTTTATTGGTTTTATACCTTTTTAATGGTCTTCATACTCTATTTAAAATTGTGTAATTCTGTTTTGAATATAGTAATAGATGTTTTGGTTTGACAAATCATGTTTTGTTTTCTTGGTTTTGTTTGTCAGTTTATGTTTACAAATTCATTTAAATTGTTCCCAAACATTATTTTAGGATACCCAAGAACTTGTTCCAGTCCATTGGGATCAATAATTCCCTTTGTGTCGGGCCATCGACCGGGTCGGGTGCCGATTTTGAAGGCGACCAAATTCAGTTCATGATAAAATGTTATTAGAGGAGGTACATGTTAACTCTTTGGGTCATGTTATTTGGGGAGCAGTTTGGATGGTATGGAGTTAGGATTATTGGGACTTGAAATTCTAGTTATGGGTTGTGTTTCTAGATATCACACCTCATGATGGGATATGAGTCACTATGGGAAGTCAGGATTCATCGGATTCCTTTGGTTGTCATGGTTTGACGATGATCTGGGGAAATGAAAATGGAGTTGGGCTAATGGTCTCAGTGAGCTCGCATGGCATGACAAGCCATGTGGAGCCAGGGATATTTCACTAAATCACTCTCAGTGATGGTGAAGTGACTGGTATATGGCCACCAACCGTACTTTCATTTCACCCACTGAACCTAGATCCCCTAGCATTGCCTTGTGTCGTTATGTTTTGAAATTATGGAAGTTCGGTTTTAAAGCCAAAATTACGTGGTTTTAAGAAGCATATGGTTTTTTTATGAATTTATTTTCACATAAAGAATGAAAGGATGGAATTCTGAAATGGTGGACATAAAATTTCATAATTTATTTGAATTGGGAATGTTTTGTGTTTACACCTCTTTTGAAACCAAGAAGTATGTTAAAGTTTGTTTTAAAAAAAGTGTTTCCAATAGAGATTTCTAAATTGTTGAAAGGCGTCTTAGTGGGAATGAGTTGTTTTGAGATTAATTTTTACAAAATGAATGTGAATTCATATCTAAATGGTTATGTTTTTATGAAATGTTTTTTTAAGTTGTAAACTGGGATTTCGATCTCGTGGTTAGCTGTCTTGAGAAGTAGGATGTATTGGTTGACTGTTTTGGTTTTGAGAAGTGGAAATTATTTTTTTAACATTAGTTTTTTTGCATGAGAGACCACATGAATGAGGTTATATGGGCTAATGGTTGGATGATGGCATGAATGGATGAGTATCGGGATAGATATGAGAAGGGTTCCAAGTGTGGCATAGAAACATGAATGTGTGAGGCCCATGGGGTACAATTGAAGGATAAGCTATCCACTAAACCATTTGTTTTCAACGAAATTTTTTTAATGGGAAACATGATGTCTTGATGACTAGTTTAGGATGGTTTATATTATTTGTTTTTGAAAATTTTGATGTTGTGGGATGTTTTGAGTCCTATAACCCCTCCTTTTTGAATAATGTTTTGGGTTGGTGTTCGGTCGGTATGTTGGGTTGAAAGGTCGGATAATGGTACCTTTTGAGAAATGATTGTGTCTTCCTTTATGGTGGTTTCATTCATGTGTTTGGATATTATTGTGGCACATTTTTACTATTGGAAAAGCATTGCAGGGTCCTTGGATTCTCTCATTGGATAAGATACTCCCCCATTAAGGGTTAGTTCACTACCAAAGTAAAACACAGATTGTTTCATAGTTTGAAAATCCTCCACATGATCAATATATGGAACTTTTATTGAAAATTTATTTTTGATTATACATGAATTCCTTTAATTTAGTTTTGGATCCTCATGTATCTGGAGAGTGGTCAGGAAGGTTGAAAGGCACCTTTGTTATATAAGTGGAATTATTCATTGAAGGTGGAAGTGGTGAGGGGTTGTTGTTGTGGATGATTGCATGTATGGTGTCAAAGATGGCCTTTGGGTCCTTCATAGTCTCCTTGAAGTTTGATTTCCTGTTAAACCACAAGTGTGGGAAATCTAGTCTTAATAGGCCATTATAGACATATTATTGGATTGTGTGTTGTTTGGGGACTTGGCATAAGGTCCCTTTCAATGTATTTTTTCTATCAATTACAATGGTCATGTCTAGTGACATCTTGTGATGTCCTGTGCTCATTTGACTATAATGGTGACGGTCGTAAAATACTCAAAGGGTCTTAATTATGTTGGGAGCATATCTTCCTTGGGAAAAAAATTCAAATCCTTTATCATAGAGAGGGGTTTTTTATATGTGTCCTCCCATTATGTTGTTTCTCACATGAATAAACAATGTGTGATGTGTGTGCATCTTTTAATCCCTTGTATTAGCCAATGTTAGGTTTTGGTAATTTGAGTTCTGAAGTGTGTTATCTCTTGTATAACCTATAGGGGTATGTGGTGTATTTGATTGTGGCATCAAAAGAAGAAGTTCAATACAAGGGTTTCCAAATCCTAACTCCGAGGTCGATGATGCTTCAATCTTTTGAGCTCCAGCCATAGGCCCCAGAGAGAAGATGGCGCGTAGCCATGGGAAATCCCAGGGACATTTAAAACATTATAGAAGTGCTACCTTTAGTATTAAATATGGGAAGTGTTTAAACCTCTTTTTTTTCATCCTTCTACTATTGTTCTCATTTGGCGGAGATAGATGGAGGGCCTCATGCCCATGTTATCGCACAATGTCAGTTTGTTCCTATTTGGTTTCCATTGTGTATTTGGAGAACGCTTTAAAACATGGATAGACAGGTTGAGCACATAGTTTTCAATGGGTTAATTGTAACTGTCCACCAAAAAACCATCCAGATATAAGGATCCACATGGTAAGCAAAAAATTTCCCAAACAGTGCAGAGTAACCATGGGGTCATCCCAACTCTTTGAGTTTTGGGGTAATTCTATGTCGGACCATGTTGGTAAGTAAATAATATTGGTTAATATACTGGGGATACTCACCATGTGTTTCATGTAAGTTATTATGGAAATTTATAATGGAAGCCTACCCCTTGAACCAAAGATTCTGTTCGGGCCTCCCCATATTAGTTTCCCGATTCTGTCATAGAAAAAAAATTAGTTGTCTTATGTGGTGGGGAGCCCATTTGTGACTCCCCGTACCAATAACTCATTTTTGTCCTTGGACTTGGATTAGAATTGGGTAGTGCCTTTCTGAGATATCTAAAAACCGATATCTTACATTCGTAAATGTTGGTATTGGAGATTGTCGAACTGTTTAGTAATATCAGGATAGGTGTAACCTTGTGTTATGTGGTTGTTTGTTTGGGTAAATTGATTGAGCCTTATTCATATTGAGATTGAGCAGTTTTATTTTGGGATAAAGCCTGAATGTTCTTGTTTGTTTCAGGAAAGTGGTGTATTATTCGGTTGTTATGTATTTCTTCCTTAATTGATCACTGGAGGTGTTTTGGCCTTTGGGGGAAAAACATGGCAAGGGAGTACCTCTTGGTTTTTCATTTTGGTTTGTTTATTGATTTGGCCTTGTTGTGACTTTTCAGGGGTCGAATGTTTTCATGGTGGAGATAATTTTCACATACATAACATATTTTAATGTTATTTTTATTTTAATTACCAATATTTCATTATTTTGGGGGTTTCCCATCCATTTTTTGAGAAATGCGTGAATTTTCATGATTTGGGCCAAACCGTGAGCCCAATTCCAGATTTAAAAATTAATTTTTTTTCATTTATAATTCCTTCAATTTTTAAATTTTTTATCCATTACGATTCCTAAGTGTCTTCCCCTAACATAATAACACCGCCGAATTAATTTGGGCCATTTAAAAATCCTTAATCATAGAGTATTTTAGTTTTTATTAAAGGGATTGGGCCACTGCAAAGGCCCATTTCCTGCATTAAAAATAATTTTTCATTATTTAATATCTCCTTAAATTTATATTTTGTTTCGTTTATGCCACCTCCCTCACAAAGAAATTGTCCCTAGGATCACTCCCAATAACGGTTTTGCATTTTTGGAGCTCATTGGAACCGCGATGTAGGGTGATTCATCTCTGAATTTATCAAATCACCCAGATTTGAGGATTTAAATTCATTCTTTCAAATATCCTTCAATATTTACTCTTATTCAACAATTTCAGTTCCCACATGAACTAGACCTCATAATTCTAACCTCACAATCAGGTTTTGTTGCTTTGAGATTCAACATTTTGTTAATTCATGGAAAATGCTTCATGATTTTTCAAGGTAAGTGTTCCTCCCTTCCACTTCTTCCATTACCTTGTGGTTTTATAACTATCTTGATGTTAGAAGGTTTCCATAACCTAGGTTTTGTACCTATTGTTTATCCAAGAGTCTTGTTGGAGAAAATTTGTGGTATAGGGATGGATTTATCATCCTTGTGGTGTCGGGGTGGTGCGGTTGATATTTCGCACCATGTTTTAAGGGAGTCGACAATCTCGGTAGGTGATTCTATGGGTAACCATTTAATGATGAGTTAGTTTTCTTGATTAAACAATTTTTCATTTTCCTTAAATTATTTTAATTTTGAGGAAACCATTTTTGGTATCAATATTAAAGCTTGTTATTAAAGTCACATTTCTGTTTGAAGTGTGTATATTTCAAATGTATTTCATGTGTTATCTATTCTGGTAGTTGTGTATAATGGTGAAGTGATTTATTATCTATTAAAAGGGGCTTCCAGTTTCGGTTAGGTAATTATATAGTGTCATGTGGGCCTAAAAAGGGGGGGTATTTTAATGGGTTTTATGTGTGTAACCATGTTATACTCCTTGTATGTGTTTTATGGATTTGTTTGTTCTCATGGGTATCTTATGTGATATTGTTCATGGTGATTATATAAAATTTTAATGTTGATTATTACATTTTGATTGGGCTGAAAATTCTATTTTGGTAGGCTCCTGGTGTTATATTGGCTTAAAAATTGGTTTTTGAAATTGGTTTTATGTGAAAACTTAGGTATACATCTTATAATTGTTTTATGAATGTTATGAATGGTTTATTGAGGTGTGTAAGAGGTGACCTATATCAGAAAATTGTTTTGGTATAAGTATATTATTGAAAGGACCTTTTAATTTTTCGAAAGGATGTTATGTGATATGTATCATTTTGGAAATATTTTATTAAATTTTTTGAAGGATATATTGAGGTGTGAAAGAGATGTGAATGTTATGAGGACTGTTTTGTGTGAGTGTGATGTGAAAAAATGAATTTTTGATTATGAAAGGATTGTTATGTGCCAGGTGTGTGGGATTTTATATGGGTTGCAATATCTTATAATTGTTTTATAAAATTTATTAATGGTTTTGTAGAAGTGTTGAATAATTGTGAAATGTGTTTTGGGCTACTTTGGTGTGAGTCAGATTTCAAAATCATTTTGAATGACAAATGAATACTTGTTATATGAGTGGTATAAATATGGGATGTTTGGTGATTTTGTGATGTGGAAATAATATTTTTCATGTTCAATGTGTATTTCATAATTTCTTTAACTTCTTTGAGTGCAAGGAGAAAACCAGTGTATCTAGGTGGGTGGAAGAGTACTAGTATGCTTGTGAATCTGTGGGGTTTGGCCTCAATTTCACTTAGAGTGATTGAGAAGTAAAACTCTAACTAAACTATGATGATTATGATTGGATACCACTAGGATATGGGTATGTTCCATACTATTGGATCATGGATGGAAATGTATATTTGTGATGGATACTCTCATCGAGATACGAGCTACCTGGGACCCACACCTAGCTAGTGCCTAGGGTCTATTTCTTATTTCATGCGCTCATTAGTTACTTTATACTAACCTTAGGCATATGGTACATTTGGATGAAAAATTCGGTATCTTTGATAATTATTTAAAAAGTGTTAACCCCTTAAAATAGACCACTTGAAAACTGTTTTTAAATAAATATTCATCTTTTAGAAACTGTAACTAGCATTTCATGTTAATGAAAACATGAATGATTTTGGTCATTAAATGTTTATCACATAGAATCTATTAGCGGTGGTATCCTACTGGGATTTTTCTAAGACCCAGTTACACCATTGGGTGTATTTAGACTTTCTTCTTTTGTGTCAAAGGTTTTGGTACAGGTTTAAGGTCATTGGTTCTGGTTTTTAGTGGTCCATCGTGATGTAGTGTTGTAGAGATGAATTGAGGGAGGTTCCTCTTTTCATGTGGATGTCCATCAGATGTATTTTCAAGGATTTCTACCTTTTTAATTGTCTTTATACATTGAGTAAAATTGTGTAATTTTGTTATTAATTTAGTAAAAGATGTTTGGTTTGAAAAATCCAGTTTTGGTTTCATTGTTTCGTTTGTCATTTTATGTTTAAAAATTCAGGTAAATTATTACTAAACATCATTTTATGATACCTGGGAACTTGTGCTGTCCTTTGGAGATTGGGAATGCCCTTCATGTATTGCCACAGACCGTGTTGGGTACTGATTTTGAAGGCGACTAGATTCAGTTCGTGACAAAATGGTATCAGAGGAGGTACATGTAAACTCGTTGGGTCATGTTATTTGGGGAGAAGTTTGGATGGTTTGGAGTTTGGATTACGGGGACTTGACTTTCATGTTATGAGTTGTGTGTCTAGATAGCACACCTCATGATGATATTTTAGTCACATGGGGAATTCAAGATTCATGTAGAGACCCGAAGCCTGACGTACATGGACTTTACATTACTTTTTCGGAATACTTAGTACATTACAAAAACACTCACACAAGGACCGTAATAGTTTAGTGTCTTTGGAAACTCGGACTATAATCTTCTAATCGTGGTGAAAGATCTTCAACATCTCCCATAAAGATCTTCCTTTTTTTTTACCTAAAACCTTTCTTTATATCCTGGGGAAAAGAAAACATAAAAGGGTGAGCTCAAATGCTCAGTAAGGGTAAACAAAAGAAATATCAATCACATCATATTCATAAGAACATAACATTTTGGAAATCATAACCTGTAAAAGAGAGCATAATTTCATAACATGGGATAAATCATGGCAGTGAAATGTAATCACAATAATCATAACATAAAACATGGAACTTTGTGGCATACACACATAATCATAGAGAATCATTTCTTGTTAGTCAAGACTCATTGCCAAGACTATCTTAGTGGACAAAGTCCCTTTCTGAATCGAGTAATCCTCGTTTCAGTCCTGTTTCACTGAACCGGTATAACCTACCATTCCAGCCATGTCTATCTCATGAGATATAAAATCTTTACCCAATGCATTGGAGGGAGATATAGGTCCCACCCATCTCTTAATGAATCCTTTCTTATGTGTGCCACAAAATCATAAATCATACATCATCGCATAACCCATGTAATAAAAATGGGATTCTTGAAACATCATTACATCATAAATCAATTCATATAAGATAAAGGAATTCATAAACATAATTACATCTCAACATAGTCAAATCAATGTAAAAATATGGATAGAAACAGAACCCTTTATTATCTTAGATGGAAAATAATTTTGATAAAACACTTGAATTGAATTCTTGAGGAAAATATCCTTTCTTCTTCAAAATCAATTTCTTTTCACAAAACATCATGCAATTTTAAAAGAAAGAGATTTTATTGAAAATAGTCATGAAATCTTTTAGAGGAAGCTTCATGAAAATAAGGCTTTATAAAACAGTAGAAATCCGTTCGTGCCGTATAAGTTAAAAAAAACATTCTTTGTACTTTTGTCGAAAAAGTCAAAATGTACCTCGTACGATAAACGACAAAAGATTCCTTTCATATCTTTTACTAAAAACTAACCAAAGGGTAAAATTGGATTTAAACCATTGTAGTTGGATGGAAATAATATTACATATTGAGGAAACATGGATGTGGATGATAAAATAAACCCCAGTAAATACTTACGAATAAACAATCTCGGATAAAAATGAGATTGTGATATTTCCCTTACCTTAGGTCCGACTTGCTTTGTAAGTGTCCGAACCTCCTGTATAATGATTTAAATCATGTTATTGACTTATTACAGAATCATATTCATTGTTATGATATCATATATGGTTCACTTATGACATTATATTACCCGTTCTTTTGTAAACTCCATGTTAAAGAAGCGTTTTGGGTAAAATCGTTTCATTTATCGTAGGTGTTTTGACTTGTTGTTCTTGACATAATTATTACTTATATCATGATTTACTTACTTCCAGAATATAAAATATGATTTATATATCATATATATTCAGTATATATATATATATAATAGGTAGATAAATAAAATGAAAAACACCGTTCATGGAGACGGTAGTCCGTACGTACGCATGAACGCTGTTTTCCTTTCCTTATTGTCTTGAAATGGAAGTAAGTAGAATACATACATATGTATATATATACATAAATCCAGTAGCTTTATAATGTAATATATTTCATTATTATTTCTTATATATACTTTATAATCATTCTTAAATGGTTAACATGGAGAATGAATCTCATCGCGTCGTGGAGACGGTAGTCCGTACGTACGCACGAGCGATGATATCATTTCTATAAATATTGAATTGAATTGGAGTGAATTATACAATATATCAGAATCAATATGATGTTGTAATAACTATGTATAGTTATTTTTTACACCATTATACCCATCCATGTAAGGTGGTGGTGGAAAATAGATTACACCACGGCGTGGAGACGGTATTCCGTACGTACGCACGTGCGGTGATTTCTTTTTCCGTAGGATGGATAGATGGTGAAATAGGGTTGTTTCATACTTATAATAACATATCAGTATATGAGTGATACTGATGTTATTACTTCATAATGAAACAACCTAAGAAGAAGAAGTGGAAGAAGAAATAAAGATGAAAGAATTGGTAACGGTAATTACCTCTTCTTTGAAGTGCCTCTTTGAGACCTCCTCTTAGGGCACTAAAATTGGTCTTTGAGGAAGACCAGAACCTCTAGGATGTTGCTAGGGAAGTGGAGAGGAGAAATTGGCAGGGGTTGGCCGAGCTTGAGTGCTCAAATTGGTGTGAGGAGGAGGGGGAGGAGGTGTCCTTTTATAGGGGAGGAGAGGGGCACCTTAGGAATATCTCAAAATATTATTTCAAATTAAAGTCAAAATCGGTTTATAATGGTTCCAAAGGGTCTTATTTCGAAGCTAAAGTAAGGATGGGTCGAAATCCTATCAACCAATAGAATTTAGACAAGTTTAAGATATTATTTTAACCTTATCAATTAGATTTAACTCTAAGTTAATTAATTTAACTTTTACCGTGTCTTTTTGTTTTCTTTCACTATATGGTTAATACACTTACTATAACATGCCAAACGAACCCCAAATTGTTTATTATTAATATATATATCCTTATCTAAGTCATTTGGCCGAACCTTAGATTTTTAGGAATAAAATAACAATTAATAATATAATATTTTATTTAAAAACTATTTTGTGTCAATTTTGACACTATTTGATATATGATTTTTGTGAAAGTCATAACAGAATTACATGTTCGAACCAAGTTGATTAAATCAACACTAATATATCATAGTAACCTAGAAAATTAGTGGAATTCATAAAAAGTCTTAAATTACATTTATTTTGGTATTTATATTATCAATTATGTCAATATTTCATTAATAAGATAATTACTGCATCATTTTTGTGTCATAAATAAATTATATTATTTGATGTCTAAAAATTACAAATAAAATACCATCATGTAGGAAATCTTTTTAGATTTCTAATGAATATTTATAGTCGAGTTTATCTTATGTATATCCCCATATTAAAAATGATTTACTTATTAAACTTTGATTTTAACTATTTTAACCCTTCTTTAAATAAATTAATAATAAATGTCCTAATCTAATCCAAGTGGGCCTAAATGGTCATATTTTATTCCTAAGTTTGTTTTTGGTCGAATTACACTTGTCCAATAGAATTAGGACATGTGTTAGGGTAATATTAATATCATATTTACCCTTAGTTACCTTATTTACTATTAACCGTGGTAAAAAAAGTAAAAAGTTACTATTCACCAAAAAATTATTTTCATCTCATTGAACCACATTTTAGTCCTTGATATTAACCGTGTCTCTCGGATTTTCGAAATTCCATTCACAGAAGCGGTAAAATTAAGTTTTATGCAAAATTCAGTTTTTAACCTACCACTTAGTAGTTTCACTATTCATCAAAAATTGATGTTTTTCAGAACAATGCCAAAATTTCATCCTAAGCTATATTTCATATTCCGAATTCAAAAATGAAGTCTATTTTACCAAATTCATAACACAAAAGTTGCATTAATTAATTTTATAATTAAATCCCGCTGTTAAAACAAATAGCGTGTTTTTAAGAAACAATATCTATCAAAAGATTGACACTTGATTATGTCTGGTTTAAATGTGAAATTACAACCAATGACCAACATTGTATTAAATTGTAAAAATATATTCTAAATATACTTTAAAACCACTCAAATTAATAATTTATCACTATTAATAATTTCGATTAAAAAAGTTGTTTTTAATTAAAATTTAGTAATTTTCACTATTCATCAGAATATGAAAGTTATCCGAAATGTACCAAAATTTCACCTTAGGCTAAATTCGATACTCCGAATCCAAAAATGAAATCCATTTTGAAAAACAAAATTTCAAAAAATGGTTATTACTATTCATAACGGCTAGTTTTAATAACATTTTAATAGCATATCGTTGTTTAGTGAAACTCGGTATTGCGTATTACACACGCTATCGAGGAAGGTCGCGATTGCGTGTAATGCAAGGCAAGTCAAGGATGTGTGTTGTGCAAGCTCCTTTTGGTGTAGCGTACAACACAAGACATTAATAAAAAGAATATTTTTCATAAAATCTTGGGCTGTTACATTCTACCCCCCTTAAAATGAATTTCGCCCTCGAAATTCGTCGGGGTTATAAATGGTTTACTATTCGAAAGATTCTTTAATAGAAACCCACATCGTAAAAGGAATATCAAAACCAATCTTTAAAAACAAAAGTATGAAACGTAACGGTTACCCAAATAAACTAATCATTGGGTTTCCACATAGGTGAAAATATGGATATGGAAGAGAAATCTAACCATCATGTTCTGATGGAGAGTGGTAGAGAACATGGCTATGGAAAAGCCAATAATCACAAATCCATAAATTTGTGATGATATAAGGTACCGTCTGATTCATCAGGTATAAGATCACTAGGACAATCATTTTTGGTTTTCAAGATCATTTCCCTAAAGTTGAAAATTTGCTTAGAATAAATACTTACTTTATTTTGGTACAATCTAACTTTTGTTCGTGCCTTGAACAATTTCTACTTCATCTCTTAAATAAATGAAGTTGAATTTGTTATTTGTGAAGTGTTAGCAGATTATGTGATAGAATGATGGGTCATTCCATCTGTCTCAAACAAAAGGTTAGAAAAAGTTATTAAATATACATAAGTCATTCTATAGTGAGATTAATCACATATGGTTCCTAAAAT